>JADMNL010000025.1:272502500-277502500 GCA_016271365.2 Neoceratodus forsteri
CGCAGCAGGCAGGTGTGCTCATCAAATGGGTCGTCTGCCACATCGGCAACCTGTCCCCCAGGGTATGGAAGGGCCTGATGCTTAACACCCCTTGAGGGTGGGCGCTGTTCACCAGGACCAGGTATGGGCAAATCAACAGGCGGTGTGCATACGCCACCGCTGAACCCTGAACCCCCAGACCTGGTGGGTGACTGCTGCTGCTGCCCCTCCACCTGCTGTGCCCAAGTGACCAGTCATTCCACTGCTGTGGCCGCAACAGTGCCAGAGACCTGCACAGCCACCGGTGCTGCCCCACCAGTGCTGACAGGCACAGCCTGGGACTGTGCTGATGTGCTGGCACACACGTTGGAATCAGCTAGGTCCATGGGCGTGAGCTGTCCTGCTGTGTGTCCATTATGTGACACACACACGTGTCACTGCCCATAGCGGTCATTGCATCATCAATGGTGCAGGTTCGTGCCACAGCCACAGCCACAGCCACAGCGTGCTGGCATGCTTGCATGCCAGACTGCTGAGACACAGGAAGGGCACCCCCCACACCTGACTCACCTACATCAGAGATGGCAGCCAGGCGTGCACACTGGTGCAATGCACGCTGGCTACCAGCAGAGGTGGATGGACCCTCCTCCAACTCTGGCTGGATGTCCACAGTGCACAGGCCCACCACCACTGTTCCCTGCAGATGCACCGGATCTGAAACAGAAAGTGAGAACATGTTAGTTCATGGGATCAACCTTCCCCCCCGACCATGTCATACCATGCAGTGATGGGCTACCACCTGTCTGGAAGCCACCTCCTGGAACGCCCTCGATGGCACTGGCGCTGCATGGATGCAGCAAGACGGTCCTCCGCTGGCTGGCCCCCACCTGTGGCAGCGCGTGCCACCCTGAGGGCTGCCACCTTCTCCTTCACCCGTCTCCTGTCGGTCCCCATCTTCTTCTTACATTCCTGCACGGAGTGCTGGTGGCTTCCGTGCAGGTTTACGGCATGAGCTACTCCCTCCCATGCTGCAGCACGGGCCTGAGGGGTACCCCCGCTGTCCACTGAGTAGTGGCTCTTCATCCAGGTAGGCCTCGAAGAGTGCCTCTGTTTCAGCCTTTGTGAAGTTGGGCCTCCTCTTCCGCCCACCATCATCCTCCTCACCCAGTCCTTGCTCAGCCATGTCACGGTCTGTATGGGTGGAAGTGGACACCTGTGACTGTGCAGTTTACAGCATTATCCCATGACCATAGTCCATAACATCACACAGCATGCAACCCACCTATCACCTGCAGTAACTGAATATGGCCACTGCAGATCACTGTCGCACATTTATAGCGCAATGCATGCAAATTAGGAGTGGAGCAACTTTAATGAGATGCAAATCACGCCGCTGCGCCATTGAATGGCTGATCAGCTGATTTGCATATGACAGCTGAATATCGCACTGTTGCGTTTTGTGCAATACGGTTGAGCCGGCAGAGTCTATGGCGCAGTTCTGTGATTGCGTAGTACACCGCACTGTGCATGCCCAGGTAGCTTACGCAGGCATCTGCCGCACTGATGACGTGCTGTGCACGATCAGCTATTTAGGACACGGCCACCATTGTGCCAGTGGCGCTACAGCACTGGTCACTACATGGTGCTGTGGCACAACTGCGCAATAGTCCACTGTGGCACTGGCACGCAGGCGACTGATCGTGCTGGACGTGTAGACGTCGATGGCGCTGTGCGTGGCCTTGCGCCAGAGACATGACCTTGTGCCCAACCTTTGCCCCCTTGGAGCTGTACATCTGGCATGTGTGCAACTCTATCGTGCTGTTCAGTAACAGCGCGATAGGGACCGACGGCGCTGCATGAACAGCGCAATAGGGACAGACGGAGTTGTATTGCGCAACATTTCGACGTGGGGTTGCCACGCTGTGGAGCGCCATATTGCCTACTATCAACCTGTAGAAATGGCACGCAGAAGAGCTCCCCAGTGGAGTGGCTTGGAGGTGGCCAACCTAGTGGCTGTGGTGGAGCCTCACTATGGACCACTGTTTGGGGGGGGAACCCCTAGACATGGCCCGCACCCAAGTGTGGCAGCAGGTGGCCACCGAGCTGGAGCAGGTCACAGGGTGGCACCAGCAGGCACTGCTACAGTGACCTGCACAGGAGGGAGCAGGCACTGCTGGCATGCCTCAGGTCCCGTGCCAGGAGGGGCATTGTGCCTAGGCCAGGTGGGTGAGCCGTCTATGCACCTGTATTGTCCGCAGGGTAAAACTGTGTATTGTGGCCAGAGCATGGGAAGGGTTGGTCCATGGTTGGCTGTGACAGTGTTTGCAGGTGTGTGATGTATGGGTCTGGCTGTTTGGGCAGGCATACTCATTGGGGCAGGGGGCTGTCTGCTTTTGGATCTCACTAATGTGTTTCTCAACGTTTGTTTCCCACAGGCGTGGAGGAGCGGAGGAGGGCCCAAGCTGAGGTGCAGAGGGGTGCTGCGGAGGTGGCCGGCAGAGGTGGCAGCGGTGTGGGCCCACAACAGCAGCAGCAGCAGCCGCTGCCGCAGCAGCATCAGCGGCTGGATGAGGGTCAATGTCATTACATCATGGATGCTATTGCGTGCTATGGGGGAGAAGGGCATGGCCACCATCCATGGACAACACTGCCATGCACGCGACGTGTGACAGTCAGCACTGTCCAGTGGCACTGCATGTCTGTGAGTGCGTCACTGGTGGTCCATGCATGCACTGGGCACATGGCTGTAGTACTACCTTCCCACCACGTAGCCATGTCACTGTACTGCCTTGGTTGTGCTGTGCTGGGCATGGGTGGGGTGTGTGTGCAGTGGCACACATGGCTGTTGCTGCCTGGTTGGGTTTGGCCTGTGCATGGTCACTGTGAGTGTGTGCAGTCCATCACAGGGGCGGGGCACTTGGCTGTATGCCATGCATATTGGGTGGGCTTCAGGGTTGTGGACAGTCATAGCCATTGATTCTGTTCCCTTGCCCTAGGTGTCTGGGTCCTGCGCAGAATAGAGCAGGCCATACACTGCCTGCTGGAGCTGTTTGATGTATCCCTATGCATCCTCAGGGAGTTGAACCAGAGGGGTGTGCGACACCGGCGGAGGACACGGGGTCCGAGCCAGCCTGCCGATCTGCAGCCTGGGGGACAGTAGCTGCCCCACAACTACCCCCTTTACCCTTCCCTCACACCCTGCCTTCCCTCACCAAGTTCTTCACCCCTACCCCACACCCACCCCTACCTTGTACCCGTATCCCCACCCCTGTTTTGTATATATTTGTAAATAGTTATGGTTGTTCCTGTTGTTGTTGTTCCATTATTCATTGAATATATATATCTATTTTGTTAAGAATACTGTGGTGGTCTCTGATTTGCAGCTGGCTATAGGTGCTCAGTTGCAGTGGTGTGCATGGCATCTGTTGTGGTGTTGTCCTGGGACTGTGTGTGTGTCTGCGTGGGGGGGTGTCCCTGGTGTGGTGGTGGCTTTCAGCCGGTCTGGCCGTGTGCTGCCACACACCACTGTGGGCTCCTGGTGGGTCTGGCTTGTATGGTTCTGTGGTACACACGATTGCATTGTGCCGGGGGGGCATGGTGAGTCCGGCAGTGCCAGTCACAGTCACTGCTCATGGGTGGTGTCTTGGGGTTCCAGTGCAGGGTGTGCTGTGCACAGGGGGGGGCTGTGGTACACTTGGGTTGTCCAGCCCCTTTGTGTGGCAGTCTTTGCTTGCCAGTGGATGTGCTGGGGCGCCATGGCCCACCTGTGCTTTGTAGGCTTGTCCCCATGGGCCAGTGGAAATTCCGTCCCTCCACCAGTGATGCTGTGCTTCAGGTGTGGGGGTGTGTTGTTAGTTCTGCAGTGTGTTCTTGTGCCCGTCTGTGGCATGGGTGGTGGGCCCCTGCCTACCTCCCTCGCTGTGCAGTTCCATTGCTCTGCTGCTGGAGGGGCTCCCTGCTTGCGCTATGGCGCATCTCGACTGCTCAGCTGGGCTGGCCTTGTTGCGCTATGGCGCAACATATGTGCTCAGCTTCCCCTACCTGATTGCGCTATGGCACAGGTTGTGCGATATTCAGACGTTGGCTGGTTGCGCAATTTGACTTGCTCCACGTTTGAATATCGCGTCTGTTGCGCATGTGCGCAATTGACCTGTGCTTGCTCCTGCTATTGCGCACATTTTGGGTGCAGTTTGAATATCCGGCCCACAGTGTTCATATAAAGATTTTTTATCTTAAAAAATACCAACACCCCATTATAAGCCAATCATATAACAAAGTAACATATTAATCTTAGGGTGTGGCGAATCTGTGTCAAACCATAGGTATGACTTCATTTCTTACATAACATCAAAGGTGTTTACTACATTTCTTGCCCGACTCTTTCTTAACTCTTTCTGTTGCACACCTCCCTTAACAGGTATATACCATCCTAATAAGGGCACACCATCCTGATAAATTCATTTATATGGCATTTGATGTTAAATGTTGTGAAATATAAAGTGTTGTCAATTTCTAAGGTTATCACAAGTCATTTGATTATACTGTGAAAGGTTACTTAAGTAAAAAATACACTTCAGTAAAATGTTACACCACTCAGTAAAATGGCTACTCAGTAAAATGTTACACTACAACCCTCCCCCCGTGACTCTCTATAATTGGAGATCACACAATAAGATGTTGCCATTGTAACATTTGTATTTGTCGAATTGTGTTTAATCTTACAAAACAATAACACTTGTACAATAATAAGAACACAGATTACTGCAATACTGCATACTACCACTATTAGGGTTGGACTAGTACCCAAAACAGCTGAGCCCCAATCCCACCAGGATATAATAGGGATATATGATGACTGCTTCTTTACCTCTTTAGCGGAGGCCTTTTGTGCAAAAATAAGTCCTTTTGTTTGTTGATGATACAACAAGGCACCAAGTCTCATTTTATCAATTTTGGGTAATTTGAAATGAGGTGGAGTTGCCAAATCGGTGAGTAAATCTAAGGCCATACTGGAACCATCGATATGGGTAACATTCGTTTGGCAATAGGCAGAACATTTCCAGAGGGTCCAGTCTGCAACCCACCAGGTCTTGTCACTACACCCCCATACATTCCAAGGTTGACCTGCGATTACACACCATGATTGTTTCCATCTCATAGCTTGGCAGTATTTATTTGCAGACGTTAAGGTAAACTTACATTGATCATGAAACCTTGGAGCGGTTGATGTCTGTTTCCCACATATTAAGGTTTCATGTTTTTGTACGCACCGTTGCTTAGGTAAGACAACATATTTATTGTGTACTGTGATAATAGTATCACCTGGTATTTGGAGTCTCATGATCTGGTCATATATTAATACTCTCAAATTACTGATTTGCCACGATATTTTTGGTGGTTCAAAACATACAGGTATTATTACTAGTATGGGAATCACATGTCGCAGCACATGTGCATATTGATTTGGTGAGTTCCATACTTTTACCATAGCTAAGGGTGGTAGGAATACAGTGGGATGATCCAATAATTTAGTCACATTGGTCTCACCTATTTCTAAAGGTAACCTATTTGTTTTAATTTATTGACTAGATAAGCATGTGCTTCAGCAGCCAATTGAGAGCAAGCCAGTTCTGTATAGCTTTCTGTAGACATATTAGAAAGTGAGTTATAAAAATGGACTGCTATCTGAGCAATAATTTTAAAATTCTGTAAGGTTTCTCTAAATGCAAACCAATCAATTTATTATCAGCTGCTAATTTTACAGTAGTCGATAATGGTTTGGTAGCCATATCCCTTAAAGTTGTTTCCAAAGAATGACTATGTCCCCTTAAAACCATAGCATCGATACCATTAGCAATCCCTAATCCTGAGCCTACCCAGCCCCACACGTCCCTTTCACGATGAAATAAGCTGCTGTTGCTTCTGCAGGAATGTTAAATGATCACATTTTGTGTCTGTCATGGTACTGATTTAAAGTATTATTATAATACTGTTGCCACAATAAAACTGAAGCCTGATCCTTACATTGAAGCGGTAATCGTGGAAAAGGCAAATGTAGCAAAACATTATAATACTCCAATTTACATGGATAATACAAAGGATATACATTTTGTGTCAAGATAATACCATCTGATGGGGGCAAGAATGTTTCCCTAATATACCTTGTTTTTGGTATTGTAAATCCCACACAGCAGATTTACTAGTTAAAGATACATTGCAGGCCATTTCAGGCCACCATGCATTTGTAGTATACGTTAACAAAGAATATTTATTTGTTAAAGGCTATACTGCAAAAAATTGCTTTAACCCTACTGTATAGTTTTTCACAATGGATGTATTATATAAAAAATGCCACATATTACGTTGTGATGCATTTTTACCCCAATAAGATGCATTTAACCATGTTATGTTAGATGGATATTGTAGCGCCCTTTAATTTTATTCAAAACAATGTTTGTTCCTCTCTCGTTAAATTGGTCGTATCGCCCAAGGTAGAACAGACATAGATTTTTTTCTGGGCTGTTGCATTCACTACACACATCGCCATGCCAGGCCAGGTTTCTGGCAAGCATCTCCATGTCGCATCTTGACATTGTCCATAACTAAGTACCATTTAACAAGAAGATATCCATTGTGTTTATGTTGTTCTCCCAACATTACTGGGAGACCCCACAAGATACAATTAGCATAGTTCTTGTTGTATAAACTATTCCATATATGTCCTGGGCATCCTTTGTGCCTGTCGGAAGTTGCCAGGATCAGTGAGGTACTGCACAGTATAAGTACAGGGAACATCATTGTACTTCACCTATTGGGAGAAACAGCAGTATCAGTTGTCATCATTTAAAGGCTGATACAATTTACATTGGTCCACATGGACCCATTTGGTCTCTGTAGACCCTTGTTGAAGTCATCGGACCTGAATAGCCCATGGCCCCAAAACATCAATGACAGTATAGGGCCCCATCCAATTAGCATCCCATGGTCCTTTTTATCAACATTTTTCACCATGATGTGATGATCCCTTTTAATGGGCGGTATCACTTTTTCATCATGTCTCTGTTTTCTTTTCCAATGAGTCTGTGACATATTTCTGGCAGCATGGTGCAAATACAGAGCTAACCGCTTCTGTATTTGTTGTAAAAATACATCAGTTTTGATGCAATCTAACACTGGTGTTGATAGAACTGGATTTGAAGTATAATACAGCCGCATATCCCGTCCAGTCATCAATTGATATGGGCTATAGCCAGCACTCTTGTTTTTCATACCTCTAATACCCATTAGGATTTCTGGTAAGTGCATCACCCACCTTTTACCAGTATCCAACACTGCCTTTTTCAGTGCATTTTTTAGAGTGCGATTTAACATTTCTACCATTCCTGAGGATTGTGGATGGTAGGGTAAATGCAAACATTGAGTGATACCCAAAATATTATACAAAGCTGTCATTATTTTTGCTGTAAAGTGAGTTTCTCTATCAGTTTTAAGTATTTTGAGAAAACCCCATCGTGAGAACACTTGTTTCCATAGCGCTTTTGCAGTAGCTGTAGCACTATCATTGCGTACTGGTAGTGCTTATACCCATTTGGAAAATATATAAATAATGACTAATAAATATCGGAACCCCCCTTTTGCTGTAGGCAAGGGTCCCACATAATCAGTTTGTAAGCTGGACCAAGGACCGTCCACCAGCGGTATATGCCCTAACGAAACCCTCTTACCAGGTACTGGAGGATTCATCTGTGCACAGATGTGACATGCCTCCAGGCATTGCTTGACATCTTTTCCCATTTTTGGTCACCAATATTTTTGTGCCAACATTTTACATGTTTTGTGGAATCCACAATGACCTCCAATTTGATGATTATCCATAATATCTTTTTTAAATGAAGTGGGTGGGATCCACTTCCTAAACCCTGGTTGTCATTCCCATACTACCACATCTTCCCATATGGTAACATGTTTGGTTGCACACTGTCCAGTGTCTTTTCATTGGTTCTGATAACCCACTATCCAAGCATTTGTATCTTGGATATGCCCCCAAACATGGGACTTGTGAGATGGCAGCTATCCATTTAATATGGTGTTTGTCAAATTCATCCATCTCCCATAATTGTGTAGAGTCACCTCCTAGAGGGTCTACCCATAAGTTTGTTTTGCTGCAATTTGAGCCATATTATCCACTAAGTTATTATTTAACTCATGGATATCCTTTGGATTTGTCTGGTGAGCTCTTACTTTACATATTGCTATTCTCAAAGGTGTTTGAGCTCCTATGTTCCATATATATTGTAATATGGGAGCAAATGCAACAGGTTCTCCAGATGCTGTCTGCATTCCTCATTTAGTCCAAATTGGCAAAAAGTCCAA
The DNA here is from genome assembly GCA_016271365.2 of Neoceratodus forsteri. Lineage (NCBI taxonomy): Eukaryota > Metazoa > Chordata > Ceratodontiformes > Ceratodontidae > Neoceratodus > Neoceratodus forsteri. Next base: position 272,510,853 of record JADMNL010000025.1, read on the forward strand.
TAACGAATTCACTACAAAAGCACAATCTGAGAAGATATCAATTACCTCCCGAGGGTTAGCCATAATAGCTCCATGGACTGCCTCCAATCTCACTCTAGGGGCAGAAAATTATGATGGGCATCGTACCTATATTCCTTGATTAGTACTCAGTGTCCATATGGCATATCCTGTGCGGAAATGTCCATTCTCCCAAAAACGAGAGCCATCTACATAAACATCCCTTGCTTCAGTATTTGGTTCTGCAGCAAATATGGGTTTGAAATCAATTCCCATTACAGTTCCACAATCATGTGCCTCTCCCTCCCATGCCATTAATTCAACTAATATAGGTGAGGTACATTTTTCTACAGTGATATTTTTTTCTTGTAGTGCTAAAGCCCATTTAACCAATCGCTGTGAAGACACACCCCTCACATCCCTTTCTAATAGAAACTTCACTGGAGTGTGAGACATCTGCAGGATAATTTTATTAAACCCCACATTATGTTCAGTAGCTTGTATAGCCCCATATACAGCTAACAGATGTTTTACGTATTCTTCATATGTCTCTTCCACAGGTGTTAATACATGAGAAAAATATTCCACAGGACGTAAAGTCCCTGCTTTCTTTTGTAATAGTACTGCACTGATTACCTGATCTGTTGTATGTACCTGTACTATAAAATCAGAGGATTCAGAAGGACTAATGAGAGCCGGAGCTGTCATTAGTGCTTGCTTTAGAGCCAGAAAAGCTATATGATGTTCTGGTTCCCATTTGAGGATATCAGTTTCCTTTCCTCCCTTTAGTAGATTATACAGTGGTTTTGCCATACTAAAGAAGGCTTCAATAAAATCTCTGCAAAATCCTACCATGCCCAAGAACTGTCGTAATGCAATTTTTGTCTTAGGTCTTGGTAGTTGTTGTATTACCTGATTTTTATCAGGATCTACAGTTCGTCCTTTTTTGTTAATACATATACCCAAAAAGGAAACTTGTGACTGTCCAATTTGTGCTTTGCTAGGGTTCATTTTTAACCCTCCTTTACCTAAGACTGTTAGCAACTCATTCAATAAACTAACATGCTCTTGGTATGTATCAGTCTGCAATAAAATGTCATCAACATAATGTATTATTGCTTTTGGTACTGAAAAACCCAATAATATTTTTGCTAAACATTGATGAAATAAAGTGGGTGATGAATGGAAGTCTTGTGGCAAACACTGAAATGTGTATTGCTTATCCTGAAAGATAAAAGCAAACTTATACTGACTATCTGGATGCACAGGGATGGACCAAAATCCATTTGACACATCTAGTACAGTATAAATAGTTGCAGTGGGAGACAACCGAGATATTAAGTCCAGTAGTCTAGATACCACTGGGGTGACTAGAGGCACTGCTTTATTCAGGACTCTATAGTCTATAGTCAATCTCCAAGTACTGTTTGATTTACGAACTGGCCAGAGAGGGGAATTAACAGTTGAATTATTGGGTGAATTACCTTTTGTGATTGTAACTGTTTCAAAATAATTCTTACCTCTTTCTGTGCTTCCTTTGGAAACGCATATTGCTTTTGTGGCGGTGAGTCTGGTCCCTTGATTTGGACCTCCATATTAGACACTTGTCCACACTCTGTAGCATTTTTAGCCCAAATTGATTCATGCCTTTGTACAACAGATTTTATCCATTGTGGCACTTGTTTCCATAAATCACTCATGTGATAAATCTTTAATGACTTTATTGTGTATACACTATGTGAGTCATCCACATTTGGTCCTGGGTTAGTAGTGCTTCCTTGCCATAAAACCATATTGCAGTATGCGCCAAATAAACCGTACATGCTTGTAACGGACAGCCAGTTGTAACAGACAATTTCCGATTGCCAAATGCCATTTGTATAGGAGGTTAATGTTAAAAATTGCAGTTAAAGCGGACCTTGGATTCCGCATTTAAAGTCTGCTTTCCATCACCGCCAGTGGCATTCTAACATAATTTTACAGCACGTAGAGCAGAAAGAGCAGTGTGAGTACAATCTTTTATGTCACCTGTTAATGGTTCTGTGGAGAATTGTAGCTTCCTTCTGTTGTCATGCCACTCTATGCTCTGTGCTGTGCCCTGAAGCAGTTTCAGAACTGGTGGAGGAAGCAGAGGAAGTCGAAGCGGAGGACGAACCAAAACATAAAGTGGTTCGAGTGACCAGGCCAATGTACATGTGGGAATGATCTTTTAACTTTTAGATGAGCTGCCATGGGGTTTACTTGCTTGTGGTTTCCTTCAGTTGTCATGTCGCTCTGTGCTGTGTTCTGGAGCTGATGAAGTTCGGAACTGGCTGCTTGATATAGTGAACCCCCACAGATGTGTGACATCATCCCTCGCTGGCACAGAGCAATAGGGAGTGCAGATTAAATTCTATTTTTTTCAGTTTACTTTCCTGTGTCTCCAACAAAGGTTGCCTAGATAAATGTTCACAAAAGAACTATAATCCTGAATGCAGACCCCAGTACAGTATTGTAATGTATGCTTGCCTTGTGTGTACTGTATCACACCTGGAAAAAAAGTGGAAAGGATGTATCGGATGCCACTTGTAACAGACAATGAACACAAGGTCAAACTAGTCCATTACAAGTGGGGCATACTGTACTAAGATCCACTACTAAACCATGATGTGCTAGAATGTCCATACCCATGATGGAACCTTCATGTGCATTACGTTTCCAAAATTTCAGTTGTTGTTCACCTATCTGAACAAAAACTGGTTTGGTCAAATATGCAGTTAACTCACCCCCTGAGAACCCTTGCAAGTTAGTCATTTCCCATGAGTTGTTAAAGGCATATCACTATCTGTTATACTAACAGTAGCACCAATATCAACGTCTGGCAGCCCCTTAACATTGCTGATATTGTTGGATGCCCTTTCCGATCCATTTGTAATTGACCAAGGATTTGGAAGGTGTGGCTTCATCCCGTCATTTCTTTTTCTTCTCAATTTTGGCAAGAAGCTCTTCCTCATCCTCGTCTTCACTATCACTAGGGGCAGTAGGTTCCTGTCAAACCACTGAAACTGTCTTAGTATTAATTAAATTACTAAGCACCTCAATACATTTTTGTAATTCTGTCTTACCACCAGGTTTAGCATTATTACCTGGATTTTGAGCTCATCTCCTCTCTAAGACTTGCTTCCGTTTTCCTTCAATATCTCCACCTTTAGGCCAACAATCGCGTTTAAAGTGACCTTCTTTATTGCAATTGTTGCAGGTTAACCTACCCTTGCCTTCTGTTTTGACAATAGCGGCTACTCTCTTTTTATCCTTTCCTTTCTCTGGAGTATCATCCTGTTGCATACGCCACCAATCGGTGAGCAACATTTTTTTGTTGGTGGCATGTCCTGCTTATTTACATAACATACGAGCTGACGCAGGTACAATAGTAGCCTGCCGATCAATCAAACTCAGAAAGGGTTCTGTATCTTTACTTGGGTCTGCCATGCCTCCATATGTTGCATAAGCAGCATACAGACGATTGATGAACATAACTGGGGATTCCACGGGCTGTAGAGTGATCTGATAGATCTTACTCCAGTCCGTATGAGATACACCGTGCATTGACTGCAGTGTGGTTTGGATCTCATCAGTTGTTGCCCAGTTATCATCCATTTCTGGTTTAGTCTGTGTTTCTGTCATTTTTGCAGGCAAGCTTTGTAATAGTACTGCTGGAAGGGACAAAGTTACTATTTTACAGGCATCCTTATTAGTCAAATTAAAATTTGCAATTAACGTTTTCAGTTTGCTACAACAGGGCACAGGATTTTGTTCTGGCTCCCATTTTCCTAACTGATCCACTAGCTGCATGGATTCCTGAATGGAAAGGTCACGTTGTGACAATTCCACGTGTACATCCACATTTTCCATGGCTTCTTCAAACTCTTTTATTTGCCTTCTAGCTTTTTTATCTTCCTCATAAGCTTTTTTATTTAAGGCTAGCTGATCTCATTTCATCCTAGCCTGATTTTCCCAATATGGTTTGTCTCTCTCACTTAAGGCTTTTTCTTCTTCCTTAAGTTCTTCCTCAATTTCTTTAATGACTTGATGTAACTTTGTATCCTCCTGTTCCATAGTCTCTTTCTTTCTCCATGTTAATTTCTTTAAGAGCTTCTTTCTAAGTTGCTTCACTTTAGCTCCTTCCCCTTTCACTTTAGTCATGAAAGGAGCCATTTTTATCTTTCGCTTTCTAGGGGGCTCTTCACCACTTTCTGAGGTACTAGACACTGAAGAGTCTGTCATAGCACACTCCGGATAAGGGGGCGCATATCCATCAGTTCTATGGATAGGTGTCATTTTGTACTTTTGTACTTGATGACGTAACCCTAAAGAGATCTGGCATTGCAACTGTGCTTCTGTTTGCATAGTGTACAAAGCTTGTTCTTTATATGCCAGATCCTGAGCATGCTCCAAATTAGCATGATCTAATACCTCTATGGCCTGTTGTAACTGCCGAGATAGTTCATTAATCTGGGCCTGACTTTGTTAATAAATTTAATATTTTCTTCCAATTGGTTGTTCTTAATCTTTAGCCCACACACCTCTCCCTGAGAGATATTTAACTTATATTCACCATCTTTAGCTTCAGTAACATACTTAGCGACACCTAGAAAATACTTTTCTTCACCGTCAAGTAACTGCTTCTTTAATAGACAGGTTCTAGTTGTTATTTCACATTGATACTGTACATACATCCGACAAATATTGGCTAACTTGCTTTTATCTGCCTTTACTTTCTCATTTCTTTCTAGGCATTGAGTGAATAAACATAAGTACGCATCTTCCTGTTCTTCAGGAGAGCGATACAGACCTTCTTTAAGGTGCGTCTCTAAACATTTATATAATATGGTGTCCATACTTATGTCAGTTATCTGGCTGGCAAATCTTGTCAGACTTCACACCAGTCTGTTTCCTCGAGTCCCTCTTTCGACTCCCTTCATACTTGATTGATCAGATCAGGTTCAGTAAGGCATTCCTCGCAGTGACTTCCTTCTCGGTTTGTTTGATGTCGTCAGCAACCGTATAGACTGTCTTCAGACATCTGAGTCATGGAACCAATTGTAAGGTAGATGCGTTGTGTTTTCTATCTTCAAATAAGACAAACCACACAGAGTGAATGTTTCCCTTCTTTATTTCTTGCGAGTTCATTAATTCTTATACATGTATTTTCTTCCTTCTTGTTTTGGTGCTAGCTCATGCAATTTACATACAGTGTTTATATAAAGATTTCTTATCTTAAATAATACCAACACCCCACTATAAGCCAATCATATGTCAAAGTAACATTAATCTTAGGGTGTGGTGAATCTGTGTCAAACCAAGGTATGACTTCATTTCTTACATAACAACAAAGGTGTTTACTACATTTCTTGCACAACTCTTTCTTAACTCTTTCTGTTGCACACCTCCCTTAACAGGTATATACCATCCTAATAAGGGCACACCATCCTGATAAGTTCATTATAGGACTTTTGATGTTAAATGTAGTGAAATATGAAGTGTTGTGAATTTCTAAGGTTATCACAAGTAATTTGATTATACTGTGAAAGTTTACTTAAGTAAAAATTACACTTCAGTTAAATGTTACACCACTCAGTAAAATGTTACACTACAGAGGTTATGTCAGACAAACTTGATTGATTTCATCAACTGGGTGACCAAGAAAATAGATAAAGGTCAAGCAGTGGATGTGACTTACTTCGACTTTAGCAAGGCCTTAGACACTGAACCACATAGGAGGCTCATAAGTAAATCTGGTAGTTTGGGGGTGGGTCCCAAGGTGGTAAACTGGGTATTAAATTGGTTGGATGAATAGGTGGCAAAGGGAAGTAGTTCATAGCACTCTCTCAGGGGAGGGGAGAGTGTTCAGTGGTTTAGCTCAGGGCTCCATACTGGGACCAGTCCTCGTTAATGTATTTATAAGTGATATTGCAGAACAGCTGGAAGAGAAGGTATGGCTCTTTGCAGATGACTCCAAAATCTGCAGTAAGGTAGACACTCCAGAGGGGGTGAAGAGAATCAGTAGAGACTTTAGAAAACTCGAGGAGTGGACAAAGGTATGGCAACTGGATTTCAATGCAAAAAAGTGCAAAATCATGTACCTAGGGCACAGAAACCCAGAAGTAAAGTATACAATGAGGGAAGAGGTATTAACTGTCACAAAAGGAAAGAGACCTTGGAGTAATCATGTTGGATGACCTTAAGGTGGCAACATAATGCAACAAGGCAGTAGGTAGGACCAGCAGGATGCCGGGTTATATAGGGAGGGGTATCACTAGCAGAAAGAGGGAGGTGGTGTTATCACTGTATAGATCATTGGTGAGAACCCACCTGCAGTACTGTGTGGTGTATGCAACAGTTCTGGAGACCACATCTCACGGAGGACATAGACAGGGTAGAGGCTGTCCAGGGGAGGGCAACTAAAATGGTACAGAGGCTGCATCAGAAGACCTCTGAGGAGAGACTGAGGGACCTCAACATGTACACCCTGGAAGACAGGAGGGTGAGGAGGAACATGACAGAGACCTATAAATACCTCATGGGGGTGAATAAGGCACTGGAGGGGAGTATTTTTCAGAAGAAAAGGTGCCCAAGAACAAGGAGGCATGCAATGAAGCTGGAGAGGGGGAATTTAGGAGGGATGTGAGGAAATACTTCTTCACTGAAAGAGTGGTGGATGCCTGGAACAGTCTTTCAGCAGAGGTAGTGGGGGCAAAAAAGTGGTGAACTTCAAGCATGCATGGGATCGGTACAAGAGAATCCTGGTAGGGAAACAGGGGGGAGGTAGCTGAAGATCAGGTAGGGTCTATGGTGACAGTATAGGCAGGAAAAATGGACAGACTAGGTGGGCTAAGCAATCCTTATATGCCAACTAATTCTTTGTTTCTAACCCCAGGAATCCATCAGTATATACTCACAATGGTAATCATCCCCCTGAAATGAGCAGCCCTAGGGATCTTGAACTTTATGCTAATTATGGAACTTTAGAATGAAGTTCAAATCCTGCAGTGTGGTCATGCTTGACTCTGCTTTCTAAAATCAGATTTACTTCCCCGCTGAAGACAGCATTTGCCCCAAAGTCATCTCCTCATATCTGGCCAATTTACAGTTTAATTATTTTAATGTCTTAGTAAAGTCTTTTTAGTTATTTTTTTGATAACACTGCATTAGGATGTTATGTGTTACATGCTGGGGCCTCTACTATTGAATGTATTCATAGCCAGCATTGCAAATGGGTTTGAGGGGAAGGTGCATCTGTTCACGGATGACACCAAGATATGCAACAGAGTGGACTCCCCAGCAGGACAAATGAAAATGGAATCAGACCTACAGAAACTGGAGGGAGGAGTGCTCTAGAGCTTGGCAGCTGAATTTCAACACCACAAAGTGCAAGGTCATGCACATAGGAAGAGGGAACCCAAAAAAGGAGTACTACTAGCAACAGCCAGCCATGGGTGTGATCTGGGTTTTTTAATATCAGACAACATGAAAGTGAGTAGATAGTGTGTGAAGGCAGCACTTAAGGCCAGTGGCATGCTGGCATGTACTGGGAGAGGAATCGTGAGCCGGAGGAGAGAAGTGGTACTGTCACTGTATAGGACACTTGTCCGTCCCCACCTGAATACTGTGTCCAGTTCTGGAGACCACACCTCAGAAAGGACATTGACAGACTACAGACAGTACAAAGGAAGGCAACAAAAATGGTACAGGAAGTACATCAAATTTCATATGAGGACAGGATGAAGGAATTAAACATGTACTCCCTGAAACAAGGGAGGGAGAGAGGAGACATGGTCGAGACTTTCAAGTACATTAAGGATATAAATAAGGTACAGGTGCAGGAACTTTTTGATTCCAAGGAGGGTAGCAGAATGAGGGGTCATGATCTTAGACTGAAAGGGGTAAAGTTCAGGACCAAAGTTAGAAAGTTCTTCTTCACGGAGAGGGTGGTGGATGCCTGAAACAGGCTACCCTCAGAGGCTGTGGGGGCCAAAATGGTCGAGGGGTTCAAAAATGCTTGGGATAAGCACAAAAGAATCATTCAAAAGAGGGGATAACAGGGTGGGGGTAGTAATCTATACACCATGGGCAGACTAGGTGGACCCTGAGGTCCCCTTCTGCTGTCACCTTCTATGTGTCTATGTTTCTTGTATTTTTTTACTGGTTTAGCAGTTCTGTTTCTGGTTCCTGATCAGTTCCCAGGAACTGAAGAAGGCCGCTATTCATCGCAGTTCCCGCCTTGAGGGAACCATGATAATTCTAACTACCACCCATTTTTGCAGCTGGCCCGGTGGCACTGAGGCATTGTAAAGCACTTTACCTAGCACCATGCCAGTGACTCGAGTTGTGTATGAGCTTGCATTGCTGGGGACTGGCTGGGGGGGGTGATGGGAGAGGATTGAGCACTGTGAGGCAGCTCTCTTCTCCCTGACTGGGGAGGTGAGCCTTCCCAGCTCTTGGCTGCTACCAAGTGGAGGCTCAGTGGTAGTGTTGAGCAAATAGGGGGGTTAGTACTAGGTCAGGTGGGTGGAGCAGGGCCACTGGTTCCTGCACACATGCGTGACTGTGTTTGCTGAGGCCCTGGGGAGTTAAGGGGAAGAAAACCAGGGGAAAAAATATGTATATGATGACCCTAGGGACTCTTGGGTCCTGCACCGTACAGATCCCTGCCGGTGTGACAACAGGGAGAGTGGCAGACAGGACTGAGGGTTCCCAAGTTCAGGCCTGACAGGCACAAGGTGGCAACGGGGGGCACAAAATTCTATAAAAAACACCTTTTTTGTGTAACCGCTTTTGCGGTTTGAGGCATATTACTACTCGGTTCCAGTTTCAAAGTAACTGAGACATTTTTCTAAATGTGTCCTCTTCTGAGGCGAAATAGGGAGTATAGCATTGTGGTTTAAGGCTCTGAGCTGCAAATCTGGTGACATCCAGCAGACCAGACCTGGGTTTGAATCCCACAGCTTCCACTTGCTTACTGTGTGACCCTGAGCAAGTCACTTAACATCCCTGTGCTCCCAGGTCACTCCTGTAAAAAAAGCTTTCAGCTTAGTGTGCTACTCCTGGTTAAACAACTAAATAAATAAAAATAAATAAATAAATAAATAAAGACATTTACCTAGCGGTTTTGTCCAAGGAACTGAACCACAACTTTTTCAACACCACGCTTGCTGTGAGTATTAACTTTTACACTGGGAAACGGTAGCATTTTCTTTTCAAACCACAGGAATCCATCACTATGCTTACTATTGCAGTTAGCCTGACAGGTTGAACTGCACCAGAGAGAGAATGGACTACGTAAATTATGGAATTTAGAACGCAAATCAAAGCTCTGCCTTGAGGTGGTGCTGTGTTCCACAGCCTAACGTCATATCCTTTTCTTTTTTTTTTACTTTTTATTTATGAAATTTATGTAATGCAACAAGAACCATATTGACATAAAAATAGGAATGAGCACGAGTCCAAAGTGGAGATGTACAGGCTTTATGTCTCTAGCAAAAACAAACTACAGTAAATGATCAATTTACCAGCTCTGGACTACATAAAGATATCAAAGCGTATATTCTGGTAACGACAATATTATAGGAGAGTCCGCTCTCATCATTTCAATTACTCGAAGGCTCTGAAGCAATATTTCCCACTCCTCGAAGGATTCTGAAAAGTTGGGGGGGGGGCAGAACAAAAAAACCCTCATAAGTTAATACTAAATATAAAGTTCTCTTCTAACTTAACCAAGATGCTGCCACTGACATTTTACCTTGTCATTCTGATGTTCAGTGCTCTTGCTCTCCCCCCGCCCTATAATTCCTCATTCCCTCCACTGAAACTAAATGATATCCGTCATCCTGCGTACACCCAGGCTAACTCCCCCTCTCCCACCACTAGTTCCTGGTCTCACTCACCTGTTCATCCCTGCCCCTCTCTAGCCCAGCTGCCTATATGCCTTACCCTTATAAGGCTGCTTAGCTCCTGGCCCCCTTAGGTATCAGTCACCGTCCCGGCCCCAGCCTCTCACGCAGCACCTCCTGGTTCAAGAGTGCAAAACTGCATTATATTATTATTGCCCTCCTACTCTTTATCAGCAGGTGACATAAACCCCAACCCTGGCCCTGGCCCTGCCGTACCATCTCCTGCGGATGGTCCTAAACCTCATCTCACAGCTCTTCCAACTGGCCTTAAAATACTACACATTAACATACGGAGCCTCTTCCCCAAAGTAGTCCTGCTACAGCCGCTGGTGGCTACACTCAATCTGGATATAATAATAATTACTGAATCCTGGCTGAATAAAAATATCTGCAACTCATCCCTGACTCTCCCTGGCTTCACCATACTGCAACAGGACCAGCTTGGGCGAGGAGGCAGAGTAGCTATCTATGTCTCCTCTGCCATCTAATTCACTTCTGTCTGCTCTAGTGCAATACCTAAAGCTTACGAGGCCTTGCTGTTGAAAATCTCTCTACCCTTCTCTAAACCTATTTTTGTGGCAGGTGCCTACTGCCGCCCTGGCTCACAACCTAAAATTGCTACTGACCTCATAGCCACCCTAACTAGCCACTCTTCTACCAGTGAATTATACATTATGGGCAACTTCAACATAAACTGGTCCACCATACCTAAAAAAGTGCTAAATGCTATACATGCATTCAACCTAACCCAAATTATCCAAGATCTGACTAGACTAAACCACAAGACTGGTAACCACTCCCTCATCGACTGGACCCTTACTGCTCACACCCATATAGGGTCATTACATCGGGCACCCTAGCTGATGCCTTTAGCGACCATTGCATGACTTTCCTGGTGCGCAGAGTCCACAAAGTTAAAGTCCCCTATAAAACTCTACAAATCCGTTCTTACAAATCCTTGAACATTGCCCCGCTTCTATACGATCTGACCAACACAAATTAGACACCCATATCTGCTGCCAGTAACCTAGACGATGCAGCCAAATACTTCACAGACAGATTCCTTGAAGTCTGGAACCAACATGCACCGTTACGCCAGATTCGTGTCCGTGGTAATCACCTCCCCTGGATCTCTCCAGAACTCATAGCCTGCCAAAGGGTGCGTGATGCAGCATGGATGCTCCACAAACGCTCAATGCTTCATAAAGACTACGCCGCCTACTGTGTCCTCAGAAACAAATGCACAAAAGCCACTCATCTGGCCAAGGCCGAGTACTTCAGCTCTACTTTTAACACTAATGTCAATAACCCATCCAAATTCTGGAAGGTAATTCACTCCCTTTTCTCCCCTCAGGCTCCCCCTCCCTCCCCCCTCCTCCATATAAACAACACTCACATCTCTGACCACCCTGGCATTGCCGCATCATTCAATTCGCATTTTACCTCCTGTGCTTCTGCCTTGTTAGGCTCTCTCCCGTCAAACAACAAGTCGATCTCTGTGCCTACTAGAAGCTCTCCAGCCCCCCCACTCAGGTTCTTCTTCTCCAAAATCCTGACAGCTGACATGTTGACGGCCTTGGAAGCCCTTAACCTGAACAAAGGCAGCTCCCCTGATGGTTTGGACCCGAAGCTACTAAGCCTGCCTGCCTCGGCCATTGCTCTCCCACTGACTGCCCTTCTCAATCTCTCATTTCAATTGGCGGAGTTTCCCCTTGACTGGAAACATGCAATTGTCCTCCCCCTCTCAAAGGGCGGCGACGCCTCTTCCTGAGAACTACTGCCTTATATCACTCCTCCTGACATTAGCCAAACTACAAGAACATCTAGTCCTTGACCAACTATCCTCATATCTCTCTGACACTAATTTCTTCACCCAATATCAATCTGGTTTCCACAAACACCACTCACCTCGACCTCATTACTCTGGCTCACAGATGCCATCCTGTCAGGCATGGACTGTGGCCACATCACCACCACCATTTTTATTGATCTAGCTAAAGCCTTTGACACCGTATCCCACTCCCTCCTGCTCTGCTCCCTCTCGTCTGCCGGGTTGTCGGAACATGCCATAAAATGGTTCAGCATGTACCTAAATGACCTCACACAGTCTATAAAAATATCTGACCACATCTCCCCTCCCCTACTCATTCACTCTGGGGTCCCTCACGGGTCCATACTTGGCCCAGTTCTCTTCTCCATTTTTCTAAACAATCTGCCATCCATCTGCACCTCATCAGCCATACATATGTATGCTGATGACATGGTTCTTTTCTCATCAGGGTCCTCACCCGAGGTTGTCGCCTCCAGGCTCCAATGTGGTTTCAATAACGTCCAGAGCTGGTTTCAATCTCACCAACTCTTCCTTAACACCAAGAAAATTGTGTCCATGACATTCAGCACATGTCAGAAACTGTCTAGGCTCCAATCTGCCCCCTCTTTCACTACCCTCGACGGGGCACCTATTCTTGCCACTGAGTCATTCAGGTATCTGGACGTGTGGCTGGATCAACATCTCACTTTTTCCACCCACATAGATGCCATAATAAAAAAGCTTCAACCAAAGCTTTTCACCCTTTATAGAAACTGCTCCTGCCTCCCGCACCAGGCTAGACGTGAACTGATCCAAAAAATGATCGTCCTGATCTTTGACTATTGCGATATCATCTACTGCTCTGCTCTGCTCCTGCCACCTCCCTAGCTAACTTGGACACTCTCTGTAACTCCTTCTGTTGGTTTGCTCTGGATGCACCTCTCCTTACCCACCACTGTCACATGTACCGAGCTGTAGCCTTCCCTTTCCTAGCAAATAGACGACTGCACCACTGCGGGAAATTTATCTCTAAGTCCTGGATTGGTACACTCCCTCCCTATCTAAACTCCCTAATCTCCCCCCTACTCACTCCCTCTTGACTCCTAAGATCCCATGACCACAGAACTCTGACTGTCCCCTGGAGATCCACCTCTAGTGGGCAGGCCTCCTTCTCCTATCGTCTCCCTAAACTGTGGAATGCGCTTCTTTCACAAATCCAATCCTCTTCCTCTCCTGGCTCCCTAAACCAAGCTCTTCATAATTTCCTCTCTCTAAATTATACTTGCCCCAGCCCCCCCTCACTTGTCTCTCCCCTTGTCCACTGCCTCACTCTGCCTAGCTTCATCCCAATTCGATGCACTTACAGTCTCGGAGCCTATCCTGACTCCAGTTGTAGATAGCTCCTTATCCTCTCTCTCTCTCTCTCCCTCTTCCTCCCTCTCTTTATTTGTTGCCATTCTTAATTCTGTAGTGTGCAAGGTCTTAGGTCCCCTTTGGCTTCTACTCTACCTGTCATGCTATCTCACCTCTAGTTGTTAGCCTCAGGATTTTAAATTTTACTCTACCTGCAACTATTTGCCTTGTTTTCATTATATTGTTCACTTATAATCTATGCTTTTTATGATATTGTATAATTGTGTGTGCACTCATTGATACTATGTAACTCCCATCATCCTTTCCTCCAGGTCGTACTGGGAGACGAGCAACTCGTTGTTCAGTGTACCTTACCTGGTGAAACTTTTCAATAAATAAATAAATAAGTGACCATAAAGAAGATAAAATAGATGGTCTGGCCTCTAGCACCTCTACCACCCAGGTACACACAAGGTGGCAGGTAGGGAAACAGATTATTACTAGGAATTTAAACATAGTTCACAAATTGAGTGGAGTTGAAAAGCACTCCAATAATGAACTGGTCACTCTCTGAGGAAAGAACAAAGCACCTGTTAATAAGCATAAACCAAACACGGCTATAACAGCTTTATAAAACATTAAGGTTCCAAAGTAGTGCAAACTCCAGAGAAACCAGATGAAGTCTCATGTATTCCAGGAGAAACATAAGTGAACCTTTTTAATAGTCTCCTTCAACCATTAGGGTTCACAGAATCATCACCATCTTCCGAGTCTTTATCCTCTGGGGACTGCACAGTAGTCAGTTTAGAGGCAAACGCTGCTGCAGCTTCAGGGTCCATGACAAGATGGGTTTTATTAGCAAGTCAAATCTGGAGACGGGCTGGAAAGAGAAGCTGAGCTGCCACGCCATTTTCAAGTAGGGATTGTTTGACCATTTGAAGGGCTTTTTTTCTTGTTTGCATCTGAGAAGAAATGTCTGGAAAAAACGTGATTTTACTGCTTCCCAGACTATGTCACCATGTCTTCTAGCAGCCTGCAGCAGAGGAATACGAGCTTCCATGCTCAAAAGTGTAGCAATAACAGTCATAGGATGTGGAGCATCTGCACCACACGGTCTAACTCGCATTGGGATAGCAAAAGCTTTAAGAATGGAAATACCCGACTTCCGGTTCTGCCATGGATCGAGTAAGCAGCTAAGCGAGTAGCTCCCACCCAGCCTAGAGCAAAATACTCCAATTTATACAGCAATTCACATAGCAAGTTAATCTAAATGTCTGGTGGGAGAGGGGCTCCAGAAACTGACCCCAACAGACCCAAAATAAAAAGGATGGCAGCGGATTGAAGCATAGCTGTCCAACTCATTCGAGTAGTCAACCACGCCTGACAGACACCACTACACCATATGATATGGACGAGGAGGCTGAGCAGTTATCGAGGCACAGATTTGACACCCTCTTGAGAGAATTATGAGAAATGAGAGCAGAAAATAAAATGGGATTCAACAAATTGAATGAGAAACTTACCCATGTTGAACGAAGGGTACAAGAAGCCGAGGATCAGATCTCTCTCACCGAAGATGGCATGATGCATATAGGAAGCGCAGTTCAAGCCCTCTGTCAGCATGCTATTGAGACTGAGCAGAAATGTTGGATAGGGAAAGTAGATCCAGGCGAGGCATCTCTGAATATGTGACCTCAAGGAGGTTGCAGAAACTGTCTCAATGGTGGATTTCCTAACAGATATGCTAAAGGATGTGCTCTGTCTCCATCAGGTCTACAAGTTGAGAACTGAACAAGCTCTGATTCCGAAGTCAAGGGATTCCTCTTCACACCCTCGCTCTATCATAATAAAATTTAATAGCTATCGCACTAAAGAAGATACACTACATAGAGCGTGGCAGAAAAGGAGATGAAATAAATACCTCAACTCCAGACTCTTCTTTGATCAGGACTATCCTTCTGACATCCAAAAGCAGCACTTGGAATACAATGAAATAATAACCCTGCACAACAAACAGATCCAGATTCAAACTCCCTACCATGCGTGCCTCCACGTATTCTGGAAGGAAGGAGTAGAAATCTACGACTCACCACAAGTGGCCAGGGAGGCATTACTGAAAAGAGGCATAGAAGTACAGGTCCTGTCCAGATCTGGCCCCCCAAAAAGGAAAGAGTTTGAACAGGATTGGCAGGTGGTGATTCCCAGAAAAGCCAGACTTCCCACAAGTCGATCTATATACCAAACTATCCAGCACTTGCCGGACTTAATTAAAAAGCTCCCGGGTGTAACGGAAGAAGACCTGGCAGTATCTGAGGGCTGAAAGTCTCAGGCTGTTAAGAGGAGTTCATCGTCTCTTTGATCAGCGTGGTGAGTACATTCTAAGGCCTACATCCTGAATACAAATAGCCTATTTGTCTTCACTGCTTGCTCTCCCTCCCCCTTTCCTAGAACTTATCGACTTTGGAGAGCATGAAAACTCGTAAATTTACAGTTCTGAATTACATTATAAATAAGTAACTAGCTCTCTATAAACTTGCTATTGTGATATCTTTTATTACCATGTTTGATACTTTTGAACTGCCCTATCTCATTTTGATGCTTTTTCAGGGGAAGTGAGCCCTACAGCGAATCATGGACTGTAGCTGAATTGTGCAGTGAGACCCGTTCATCGACTATGACTTAGATCTCTCCTGCACCTTCGTGAGAATATTTCAATTAAGTTTCCCATGCTTTTCCTGCTGTGAGAGTACTTTCTCATGGAGGATTGTTGGGAGAGGAGTGTCGATAAAATACCCTGTCTTATCTTAGACTGACCTTATGGTGCTTCATTATAGTATTACAAAAGTCTTATGTAATGATTGGTGTAAATATATGGCCTGATGAGGTGTCCAGGTGGCTGGGGTACACGCCAGAAATGACCAATGGTGCTGATCTATTTATGTGAGAATGGAATACCACTAATATAGAGATATCCCACCCCAGTTAGGGGCACCATGGGATGCACCATGATGGTTGGGGCCTGGGCCCTTTCCGGGAGAGGAAGATCGGATTTCTGATGTGCCTCCTCTCTCTCTTTTTGATATTTTATTTCCGTGGTCAGTGCCTGGGGGGGGGTATATTTCTCCTCTCCTCACCCCAGGCAGGGACTATGGTGGCTCAGTTTCACATGGGCAGGGTGGGGTTTCAAAAAGGACCGCAAAGCACTATCCTAATGGAGTTGAAGGAAGCTTTGACTCAGGAGGATGACCCCTTACCTTGGGGGAAATTAACCACATTCCTCCACCTACCGCTAATATCTAGGTGGGTACAGAGGTCACCAACAAGACTTGACCTCCTACCTTGGAAGTTGTATAAAAGTGTCTCTGTATTTTTTGCCCAGTTGGCACATTGTTCTAAGTTATATTTAAACCAGCAAAGTTGTTCTATAGTTACAAAGCTTCATGTTTTCGGTGGTATGACAACAATATGTGGCATTTTACACTATGGCCCAGATATTCAAACTGCGCCCAAAAAGTGCACAATAGCAGGAGCAAGCGCAAGTCCATTGCGCCCATGCACAAGAGGCATGATATTCAAAAACTGAGCCGGCCAAGATGCGCCTACAGCCGACGACTGAATATCGCACCACCTGCACCATAGCGCAACTAGGGAGGGGAAGCTAAGCATATCTGATGCGCCATAGCGCAACAAGGGATGTTCAGCTGAGCAGTCCAGAGGTGCCATAGCGCAACCAGGGACGCCCCCCAGCAGCAGGGCAGCAATGCAACTGCACAACCAGGGATGAAGGGGCCCACCACCCATGCCACAGATGGGCAGAGGAACACACAGCAGAACAGACATCGTCCCCCCACACCCTATGCACTGCACAACTGGGGGGAGGGCTGGAATAACCACTGGCCCATGGAGACAAGCAACCAACCCACAGCTGGGTCATGGTGCCCCATCACACCCTCTGGCAAGCTGTGACCGGCACACAAGGAAGGCCGACCACCCTGTGCCACACCATCCCCCCCAATGCAGAGCACACCCTGCACCATGACCCCCAGACACCCTGCCCAGGAGCAGCGTCCACCACTGCAGGAAACCCCATGCATGCCACTACCCCCACTGTGACAATGCAACCTTGTGCACCACAGAACCATGCAAGGCAGCCCCATCACGAGCACCCATCAGTGGGTGGCAGCACACAGCGATGCAACAATGGCATACACAGTACCACCACGCACAGCCCCCCCGAGGTACAACTGAGAGACCAACCATGCGTCGGCACACGAGGTACCCCACACATGACAGAGCATGCCCCGGACCCCACCACCAGTGGTACAGCACCCTGTACACCCTCCCAAGGACACACCCCGACCCAGCACTGGCCACAACAGCCAGCGCAGACACCCGCAGTGGTACGTGGAAGCATGCACCACACTGGATGCAACACAGTGCATGGACAAACACCCACCCATACCCAAGGGCACAACAAAACAGGGACGCAGTAGCGGGGCAACCAAGCCCCCAGCGTGGGTCCATGGAAACCATGTACACACGGCCTGCAGTCCTCCATGGCACAGGAGTGCCAGCCACCCTGCGCAGGCACTGTGGACCTGTACGCCACCATCATTTGCCTGGAGCACAAGTCACAGACAGTGGTGCACATCCCCTGCAACACACACAAGCCACAGCATGGAGGTGGGACAACTGCGGAGGCCACAGTGTCACCCGAGGCAGACATGCACCACACCAGTGACAGGAGGCAACCCAGCATTGTGACGGGTACAGTGGCTTCTCTGCATGGACAGCCACCACTGACATGCCAACAGACCGTGCAGGTCACAGACATGTAAGGGTGTCAGCTGCACAGGCCATGGACGGGCTGACAGGTGCGCCATGGACACAGAGCATGCACCATGGACCACTGCACACAGTCATGCAGTGCACAGGGAACAACACACACACCACAGACAGTGACTGATAGCTACTCCCACACCATACTCACTTCTCCACGGACACACACACATACCCATGACTGCACCACCCCGGATGCCATGCACACCACTGCAGCTGAGCACCTATAGCCCGCTGCAAATCAGAGACCACCACAGTATTCACATCAAAAGACTTGTAATGAAAAACATCAAACAAAACTATTTACAAGTACTGTATATACAGATGTGTGGGGGCCACAAACAAGGTGGGGGTGGGTAAGGGGCAGGGGTGAACAAATGGGACAGGAAAGGAGGGGTGTGAGGGTGGGTCCAGGGGGGTAGGGGAAATCAGGGGCATAGAGATGGTCACTGGGAGCCCCGCTCCCCGCTCCGGCTGCTCCGTCTTCCATGTCTCCGCCGGACACCCAGCCGCTCAAACCCCCGCAGTATGTCCAGTGATGCCCTCGCCACTGTCAAAATCTCCTGCAGTGCCTCCTGGATAGCCTGCAGCTGGTGGACACCTAGAACAAGGGAGCACAGTCAATAGGTGTGAATGCACAGCCCCATACAGCCCACCCACTGTGCATGGCATATGGCTGTGGGACATGCCTCTGTGATGGTGTGTGACTACCCACAGTGATCATGTCCACAAGACCTGCCCACCCAGGTGCATACAACCATGCAGACTGCTGCACACACCCACCAGCCAAGTCCTGCACAGCACCACTGTGGCTGTTTAGTGACATGGCTATGTGGTGCGAAGGCAGTGGCACAGCCATGTACCCAGTGCACGCATGGACCACCATTGATGCACTCCCAGACATGCAGTGCCACTGGACAGTGCTCACTGTAACAAGTTGCGTGCATGGCAGTGGTGTCAATGGATGGTGGCCATGCCCCGCTGCCTGCCGTGTTACACAGCATGCAATAGTAATCATGGAGGTATGGCACTCACCATCATCAGGCCGGTCCCTCTGGTGCTGTGGACCATCGCCCCTCCTACTGGCTCTGTCTTCCTGCTGGCGCCTCTGCTCCCTGGCCAGCTGCCTCTCTTCTGGCCCTGTGGTGCAAACATGGAGAGAGGAACATCAGTACAATCCTGTAGCAAAGTCCCCCTGCCCCCATGTGTGTGCAATCCCACCCAGCCAGACCCACCCACCCCATACACTGATAATACCACCACAGCCAACACCGGATGGTCCCTCCCCCATGTTCCAGACACATGCAACTGTGATACCCATATGGAAGATAAAAGTGGGTGGATGTAACACCTACCTGGTCGTGGCACCGTGCCCCTCCTGGCACGTGTCCGCAGGTAGGCAAGCAGGTCCAGTTCCCTCCTCCTCAGGTCGCCATACCTGTGGCGGCACTGCTCCGCCATCTGCCCCCTTCCTGTGGCCTCCTCCAGGGTGTCAGCCACCTCCTGCCACACCTGGCTCCTGGTCCTGTCCAGGGGTGCCTCCCCAAACAGTGGGCCATAAAGTGGCTCAACAATGGCCACCAGGTTAGCCAGTTCAATTTGGGTCCACTGGGCAGCCCTCCTCTGCGCCATCTCACTTGCTCAGTAGGTTCAAAATGGCGCTCTGCAGCGCGGCTCCACCATGTGCAGATGCTGCGTGGTACAGCACTGCCATTCCCTATCGTGCTGTCACTGAACAGCGCGATAGTGGTGCATCCATGCCTGACGCATGGCATCTAGAGGGCAAAGGTCAGGCACAGAGACAAGGGTCTCTGGTGCATGGACAGGCACAGCGCCATTGAAACCCAATGCATGTAGCGTGATTGGGTGCCTGTGTGCTATCTCCAGTAGCGGCCTACCGTGCTGTTGCCCCAGTGCGCCTATGATGCCCCAGTGCCACAGCACCATATAGGTGAACATCGCTGTAGCGCCACTGGCACAATGGTGGCCGTGCCCTGCATTGCCTCCTGCGCACAGCACGTCAGCAGCGCGGCAGGCGCCTGCGTCAGCAACCCGGGCATGCGCAGTGAGGTGTGTACTGCACATGTCACAGAACTGTGCCCTTGGCTCAGCACGTTCAACACAATTGCGTAAAGCGCAATAGCGCGATATTCAGCCGTCATATGCAAATCAGCTAATCAGCCATTCAATGGTGCAGCACTGCAATTTGCATCCACTTAAAGTTGCGCCTCACCTCATTTGTATGGGTTGCGCTATAAAAGTGCGACATTGGGCTGCACTGGCCATAGTCGGTTACTGCAGTCTATTGGTGAGTTGCATGCTGTTTGGGAGTGTGGGCTGTAGATTTTGGGACATGCATGGGACTGCACAGTCACAGGTAACAACTTTCATTCTCACAGGCTAAATCATGAACGAGAGAGTTGTGGGAGAGGAGGAACACAGTGGTGGGAGGAGAAGGAGGCCTAATTTCACCAAGGCCAAGATGGATCAGGAGCCGCTTCTCAGCAGATGGCAGGGAACACCACAGGCCCGTGCTGCTGTATGGGAGGACGTGGCGCATGCAGTGAACCTGCATGGCAGCCACCAGTGCTCTGTGCAGGAGTGCAGGAAGAAGACTGGCACAGACAGGAGGAGGATAAAGGAGAAGGTGGCTGCCATCAGGGCAGCACGAGCTGTGACAGGTGGGGGACAGCCGGAGGTGCTACACCTGACCCCACAGGAGGAGAGGGTTGCTGGCAGCATGCAGCGTTGTACCATTGAGGGTGTTCTGGGTGGTGGCTTCCAGACGGGTGGTAGCCTGTCATTGCATGGTAGGTCATGGTCTGTCTATTGGGGGGCAGGGCAGGTCACATGCAGTATCGCGATTTTGTTTTCCCTTACAGATCCTGAGCATCTGCATGGGTCAGCGGTGGTGGGCCTGTCCACTGAGGCCAGTCAGATGGAGATGGAGGAGGGCCCATCCACCTCCACAGGTATACGCGGCTCAGTGCGACAGTGGGCCTGCCCGGCTGTCCAGACTGAAGTTTTTGGAACAGATGCGGAGGAGGCCCTGCCCATGTCCCAGCGTGCCAGCGTCCATGGATGCCAGCATGCTGTGACTCAGACTGGTGCCAGGTCCATCACTGATGATGATGTCGCTAACGCCATGGGCAGTGACACGTGTGTGCCATGGGATGGCCACACAGCAGGTAACATCGCAGCCATGGCTGTGGGTGGTGCCGCCGTGGAGGCCTGCGTGTCATCACAGTTCCAGCCTGTGCCTGTCAGCACCAGTGGGGCAGCACTGGTGTGTGTACAGGACAGTGGGACTGTTGCGGTGACACCAGTGAGCCCTGGGGAGCGGCAGCCAGAGGGGCAGCATCAGTAGTCGGCCAATGGGCTTGGGGGTACAGGGTCAGGGGCCGGCATCAGTGCATCGCCTGTGGACATGCCCAGACCTGGTCCTGGTGTGCAGCGCCCACCCTCAAGGGGTGCTGAGCATCAGGGCCGCACACACCCTGAGGTACAGGATGCCGAGGAGGCAGATGACCTCTTGGATGAGCACACCTGCGTACTGCAGGCATCAGTCAACCAGCAGATGCGGCTTGTGACGTCAGTGGATGCACTGCGTGCGGCTCTGGAGTG
Organism: Neoceratodus forsteri; assembly: GCA_016271365.2. Lineage (NCBI taxonomy): Eukaryota > Metazoa > Chordata > Ceratodontiformes > Ceratodontidae > Neoceratodus > Neoceratodus forsteri. The sequence continues at coordinate 272,532,405 of JADMNL010000025.1, forward strand.
GGCAGAGGAGCGTCGCAGCACAGACACCGCTCTGATCCTGGCAGGGATGGACCGTTTGCGGGAGGATGTGACCGCTGCCATTGACAGGCAGACACAGGCATTCACTGCTGTCATGGCCACAATGGGCACACAGTTATTTGCCCATGCATCGCAGACACCACACAGTGCACTGTCCACACCCCCCGTTCCCGGCGTCGTGCGACACCATCCTTGTCGACACCGGGTTCAGCTGTGGGCATCCCAAGCAGGCCTGGCGCAGGCATGTTTGAGTTTATTACAAAGAGGTACTTCTCAGGGCTGTCCCCTTTCCCCCTTATTATTTGCTTTTTGTATTGAACCCCTAGCCCATCTGATCAGACAGACTTCAGAAATTCAGGGTATCTGCACAGCCAATACTGAACATAAATTAGCTTTATTTGGGGATGACGTTTTGGTTTATATGACCAACCCTGACACCTCCTTGCCAACACCATTTAAAAAGTGGCCATTTTTTTCGGAACTCTCGGGTTACACCTTAAACACCCTCAAAACTGAAGCTCATGCATGTAACTTTTCCCCTCATTCTAGTATAAAGGAAAATGTCATTTTAAATGGGACTTGCCCTCCCTAAAATATCTAGGAATTAAAATACCACTGGATTTCTCTCTCTTATATAAGGTAAACTATTCCCCTTTAATAACTACTCTGAAATCTGATATGAGACGATGGAATCTATTCCCTTTGTCAACTTACACTAGAACCCAAGCTGTTAAAATGAACGCTCTACCATAGTTATTATATTTTTTCCAGTGTATACCCTGTAAGATTTTCATCAAAGAATTACTTGCCTGGCAAAAACTATTTGTTTCCTTTATATGGCAATATAAAAAAAAAACATGTCTTAGACAGCAGTTATTAACTCTTTCAAAAGCAGTAGGTGGAATAGCTTTACCAAATATATCTCATTACTGGAATGCCTCCCAGATGAGGCTAGCCTTATTATGGGGTAATCACAATTATAAGGCACATTGGAAGGATATCGACCTGGCCAGACCCTTGCCCCACCCTCTCCCCTCTGTGTTATTTAACCCCTCTTATTTAAAACAAACCCTCTCACAAATTCCAAGAGAAATGGCGGTAATTTTAGAAGGGTGGCACCGAGGGACCCACCGTGGGCTCTCTCAAGCTCAATCATGGAAATACTCTTGGTTTACATCTAACCCACTATTTCAACCAGCTAAATCTGACCCATGGTGTGCTATCCAAGCCACTAGATGGTTTGTAGCCCCTTGGCAAATACTATGACAGAATACTGTACTATCCTTTGAGGAAGCGAAGCTTAGATTCTCATGGCCTACAAAAGATTTAATACATTACTACCAAATCAGAGACTATATAAACTCCCAACAGAGTCCCGGTCCCTGATTTTTGAGGACAACTGGTCTTTCCTGAAGATGTGGACATTTTTAGCGGGTGACCATGCCATTTCCCTTTTATACAAATCTCTCATATCCCAACAAGCCCATGAGTCAGACTTGCTGAAGATTCGCTGGGAAAAAGATCTCCAGCTAGCTCTGAACCAAACCTTGTGGTCCAAAATATGGCGTATGACTTGGTCGACTACTTCCTCTCCTCTCTGTAGAGGTAAACACCTGGAAGGTATGCTCAAGGTTCTTTTTGGTCCCTCAGGTTCTAGCTAACAGGAATCCCACAGCCTCCCCTTCCTGCTAGGGGAGATGCGGTTCATCGGTGGCATCTCAAGCACATATTTTCGAGTGCACAAAATTATCTGCCTATTGGCAGTTAATAACTCAGCACATAAAATCCATGCTGAGCCCTACCTAGTCTTTAACCTGGTATCCCTCCACCTTCCCTTATGGTCCATCTTCTTAGTAGCAGCCTATAAATCAATAACTAGGAAATGGTTGCAGAATGAGCCCCCTACATTATTAGAGTGGAAAACAATAATACTACATATACAAAGATTTGAACAACTGTCATACAACCTTCAGGATAAATCTGAGCTATATTTAAATAGATGGACAAGGTGGGAACTTTATCACCATCACATATAGACTCACCCATTGAGAACCCAGAAACGACTCCCCCCCCCCCAGACTCTTTCAAGGGGATATCAAGTATCCACACTATAATACCCCTCCAGAAAATACCTTTATTTTATGCTGGAGCCTTTAGAATTTAAAGGGACACTATTAATTTTTACATTCTCATGAACGTTTCCAATCCCTTGTAGCATACCTGTTGTTCACCACAAATAATGACATTATTGAGTTGCTGATTTGATTAATTTTGTATTGTTCTATATTTTCTTTTTGTTTCTTATTTCATGATAATCTTCATAGTGAATGTTTATAAGATACCAAAGGTCTTTTAAATCTGTTCCTGAATGTAAGACTAAGATGAAGCAAGATTTTAAAACTATAACCTAGAGGAACAGCTATATAGTTGAAATCAAATAAGCTCTTTTACTATAATCGTTACTGTATATCCTAAGACTGGAATATGTTATGTTTTACATTTTTTTTAAATAAAAGAAGTATACAAAAAAAACAGAATGGAAATACCTGAGTCCACTGGTAAAAGTCCCAGATCTGTAAACATCAGTCATGAGACCGTTGAGAGTATATCTGCTCTGCCAGCCAGACGAGGAAGGAAGCCCACAATCCTGATATTCGACTGCCAGTGAGTATTTTCAAGAGTTTCCATCTTCGCTTGCAAGAACTGTAAGTCCTTCACAAAAACAGCATTTCTTTCATGCTGGTGATCTGCTTCCAGATTAAGCTCAGTTATATTAGTTTCATTTGACTGTACTTTGGAGTCCAGTTCAGCAAATTGTGTTTTGATCGCTGCTAGTCTGCGATGTTTCCTCTCTGGTCTCTTGAATTTTCTGCAACATAGCTGTTCCACAACTCTCAATTCAATTAACAAGGTCAGCCCTTGCCCTAAGCCCTTCGATCCAGCCGCTTTGTAGCACCCCCTCATCATATCCTTTTCTCCGCCTGCACTAGGAAGTCACCCCAAAGAGCTCTCTTCAGCAACTTTTTTTTCCAAAGAGCTTTTTGCTCCCAGTTGCTGCCTCCCACCTGCTTTGGCAATGGGGAGACATCAGCATTTTTCTTGGTTTTTCCTCCCTCCTATTCCCAGGACCCCAGAACATGGTCATGTCTGCCCATGGAGGTAAGCACGCACCTCATGGCTCCTGTGATAGCCCCTTCCCCCCACCCAGCCTAACGCCGAGTCTCCCACTGGGCTTGGTGCAACCACAAAGCCTACACTTGGTGGCAGCCAAGAGCCCAGAAGACTCCAGAGCCCTCCCTGGAAGAGGAGAGGAGAGCTACCTATTGGCTGCTCAGTCTAACTCCTTCCCCTCTCCCCCCAGCCAACAACGGCAACCTGAGCTCATTTCAGAACTCGGGTCACTGGTGTGGCACAAAGTGTAGTGTCCAGCACCTCAGCCCTCAGCACCACCAGGTCGGCTACTCTTTTTAGTAATTTCACTTAAAATAATTAATTTCTTTGTAAAATAAGTATATTTTTACTACATTTCTCTGCCTCTTTTAACTATTTTAGCATAGTTATTGTTTTTTTTTTCGCATAAATTTTGTGAGTTCTCCAGTACCTCAGCGATTCCTTGGAACCAGAGAAACTTCTCACTTCATTTTGGTGGTTTTTACCAAACCGCTATATTCACTTAAATTTTATATGTGTATATATCTATATATTTTTTTTTTTATTATTTTAATTCTCTCTTTATGGGGGGAGCTGGCAGGTGGCTATGGCTCCTCCCTCAGAGAGCTAATTTCTCTTGCCCCACAGCCCCGTGCTGATCTCTCCAGGAAATCACCCTGGTTACCCCCTCACTCCCCCATGACAGGCCCAGGGACGAGGAGTGTCATCTGTCTCCCTTCCCCTAGATAACCAGCGTCCAGATTCCAGGGTTCAGTGCGGACATATCCAGGGCCATCACGGAGTATGCCAGCTCCATTTTTTCTTTTTCTCTGACCCCCTCCCTCTCTGATGTCTCATCGCTGGCTGCGTGCCTCCTACCTATATCTCTCAGCTGCTGCTGGAGGCGATCAGCGGGTGGGATGGCAGTTCCTCCCTCCCTCCCTCCCCAAGAGGAGAGCAGTCCTCCAGATGCTCAATTCTCTCTCACCCCTGCCAACCCCCATTGGCCCAGGCTCATTCCCAAACCCAGGTCGCTGGCGTAATGTGAGGTGTAGCATCCAGCGCCTCAATCTCCAACGACACCGGGCCGGCTAAATTTTCTTATATTTTATTAGCTTTTTGCCTCTCATTTATCTATTTTTGAGGTAATCTAGTGATTAAATTGTCTCAGTTCCACTGTTTTTAGGAACTGAAACACTTTTCGCCTTACTTGCTATTTTCTGAGAGGAATCTCTGGAAAAAAAATTGACATTTTAAATCACGGTTGGAAACAGACTGCGTTTTCTCTTTTTCCCCACTGGGATTGTTTTTTTTCTTGATCTGTTCTGACAAACTGGCATGTCAGACAGACCCAACAAGAAAACAGGACCTATGGGCTTTAAACATTGTATAAAGTGCTTTAACCTTTTGGCCAAGATGGATGGCTACGACTTGTGCCTAAGGTGCCTAGGCCCTAGTCATATTTTTTCCTTCTTTTTTTTTTTAAACTAAAATGTATTCAAGACTTTAAAGACAGTGCGCAATACAGGACTGACCATTCATTTCCACAGATAAAGTATTTTATCAATTAATAAGATTATATGAATAGAATGCGCTAACAGTCTTTTCTAGATACATCTAATGACGTAACAAAAAATATATAAAAAAGAACTCCTGAAATTATAGTATAAAGAGAAGCATCTTTCCTGAATTATGCCCATCACAGTTAACCATATAATAATGAAAAGTACTGTTTACTAAGCCACTTTTAACTGTAAATTGATATAAATCAGAACTCCATAGAGGAAAAAAGTTATATTTTTTCTAATTGCGAACTGCAGCAAGTTTTGCCCCAAAACACTTAAAAAGAGGGCCAGAAAGCTGCAGGACAATAAGACCTCTCAGTCTGCCTCTATGTCACCAAAACACCTGGAAGAGGGCCCTTCCTATCATAAGTCGTCCAGGGAAAGACACTCTAAAGACTCCTCTGACAGGATTCCAAAGAAGGGGAATTCAGACCATACAAAACACAAAAGACCTTCCAAGCAGGCTCTGGAACTGGTTCCTGCTAATAAGAAACAAAAGGAAAAACATGTAATTACCCCTACTGCTAAAGAAGCAGAGGAGCCATTAGTGGACAAAACAAAAATGCCCTCTGAAAAGGACATGAATAAAGCTTGGCAGTTTTTCCAGGCATTCCAAGCCATGGGAACCCTTATGGGTTTACTGGTTCCTCCTCAACCTCTGCCCCCCCCCCCCAGTTCCAGGGGACTACAGGGATGAATTTTATTATGAGGAAGAGGAGGAGGAAGGGGAACCTATTGAGCTTGACAGTTCCCGTGATCAGGAGTTTAGTTCCCTACCCTGGTGTCCAGTGGGTTTCTCCTCACACTATGCCTTTATGAGGCAAATGGTTAACACCCTCACCCTCTCCACCCAGGAATCTGGGCAAGATGAGGAGGAGGAGGCAGATTTCTTGGACATCATGGGGTTAACCCACACTAAGAGGTTACTTTTACCTAACCACAAGTCCCTTAAGAAAGCAACCTGTAAAGTTGCTACAAACCCCTACTTCTACCCCAGGGATTGGTAAGAAAATTGAGAAGTACCTGCTGGATAAACATGATGCTGAGTACCTCTACTCATATCCAGATCACGAGGGCATGGTCCAGGCAGCTGCTTGTGACAAGGCCAAGGTCCCCCTTTCCTCCCAGCCTCCAGAAAAGGATTCCAGGAAACTGGATGGCATGGGTAAGAAAGTGGACACCTCTGCTTCCCTGCTTCTCGAGACAGGCTGTGTATATATGGCTTACACAGCCCAGTATCAGAAAGCCCTCTGGAATTCTGTGCTGGCCACAAGGGACAAGGCCCATGGGGATCTGGCACAAGATTTAGCGGACACAGCCAAGATTGCCATAGATGCTACTCAGTACCAGTTCCATATGGCAGTGGATGACAGTGGCATCGCCTCTAGGGTGATGGCACATGCTGTGTCCCTAAGAAGGTTTGCCTGGCTCAGGACCACTAATTTGTCCCAGGATACCCTAGCAAAAGCCATAGATTTTTTCCCTGTGAGAACAATTCCCTTCTTGGTAACAAGACAGAGGTGTACATGAAAAAGGTGGAATAGTACAAACCCACCTACAAAAGCAATTCTGTGAAGGAAAATGCCTCTACTTTCTACAGGCCTCATGGAAGGGAAGGTAGGGGTAGAGGTTACTACCCAAGGGCTTTCTTTCCCATGCCCATGCCCTGTGATTACGCTCAGATTATAGATTACTTTAGGGGCAGGGGAAGTAGAGCTTTTAGGCGGGCTGAATGTGCAGCTTCTAAGGCTCAGTCCAAGCAGAACCTCTGATATGTTTGTCCAGGTTGCCCACCCATTACCAGTGGGAGGAAGGCTGGTTCATTTCTTTCAGGAGTGGAAAAACATCACCACAGACAAGTGGGTCCTGGAAGCAGTGATCCAAGGTCTCACCCTGCAGTTCAAAATGTTCCTCAAGCTGCAGGTTCACAAACATTTCCAACCTCCTACCCCAGCAGAAAGGATTCTGCTGGAGTTGGAGGTCAAAAAGCTGCTGCAAGCAAATGAAGCAGAAAGGGTTCATCCATCCCAGTGGGGAAAAGTCCTTTACTCCAGGTGCTTTCTCACACACAAGAACAATGGGGAGTGGCTACCTATTCTGGACCTCAGATTTTTGAACAAACACCTGAAAAAAGACAAATTCAAGATGGTCACCCCATCCACAGTGATACTATCCCTACAACAGGAAGACTGGCTGGGATCTCTGGACCTGAGGGATGCTTATTTTCACATTTTAATCAGGACCAGTCACAGAAAATACCTATGGTTCAGGATGCCTTCTGGTCACTACCAATTCAAAGCCCTTCTCTTTGGTCTGTCATCCACTCCCAGGGTGTTCACAAAGTGCTTGGCCATGGTGGCAGCACATCTGTCAAGACATGGAGTGAAGTTTTTTCCTTATCTGGACGACTGGCTAGTTGCAGGAAAACCACATCAGCAGGACAAGGGCTCTCTCCGGTTAACTCAGAGCACATTGGAGACATTGGGATTTCTCATAAATGTGCAAAAGTCCAAGACAGAACCAATACAGGTACTAGAGTTCATAGGAGCAGAGCTGGATGCCCTCCAGGGCAAGGCATTCCTGCCTCAAGAAAAGGTGGTAAGCCTTCTGGATCTAGCCAGTTCCTTTCGTCCAGGGTCAGCCCAGGCCAGCAAGCCACTTCATTCAACTTCTGGGACATATGGCCTCTACCACAGCCATGGTACAAGGGCCAGATTTCAGGTAAGAGACATTTAGTATCACTTGAGGGCCCATTGGTCCCAAAAGTGACACCATCTGTCAAGACTAGTACCTGTGACAAAAACTCTGCTACAGGCTCTGGACTGGTGGAAAGAAAGGGAGAACCTCAGAGAATGGGTGCCCTTTCAAATACAGGTCCCAACAGTTGGCCTGACAACAGATGCTTCCATGCTGGGTTGGGGAGCCCACCTGGGCGACATAGCAGTAAGTGGAGTGTGGTCTCTTCAGGAGTCCAGGGAGCATATAAACCACTGGTGATTAGGTTGGTCTTTCTTGCACTCCAGTCATTTGCCCCCCACATAAAGGGTCAGTCAGTCCAGGTCAAGACAGACAACACCACCACATTTTACATCAACAAACAGGGAGGCACAAAATCCTCAAAGCTGTGCACAGAAGCTGTGAAGCTCTGGCCTTCTCACTGGAAGTGCAACTGTCAGCAATTCTTCCAGGGAAGGATAATGCCCTAACGGATTCCCTCAACAGGATAAGCCAAGGACATAACAATTCGTCTCTAAACAAGCAGGTGTCTGCCACAGTCTTCCAGAGATGGGGCACATCAGAAATAGATCTGTTCACATCCAAAGAAAATTTCCAGCTCCCTCTCTTCTGTTGCAGACCTCCGGCAGTGGGCACAGTCCCCATGGATGCCCTGGTCTTGGACTGATCAGGGAGGTTCCTATATACCTTCCCTCCATTCCCTCTACTGCTTTGAGTCCTCCTGAAGCTGAGGAGCCAGTCTGCAACTATGATACTAGTAGCCCCAAACAGGGAAAAACAACCTTGATACTCCCTGCTCCTGTACACCAAACAGCCCATTTGTCTCCCCCTGAGACACAACCTACTGACCACATCCCAGGGCAGAGTAACCTTTCCGAATTTCAAGTCTGTGCACCTCAAAGCCTGGTTTTTGAGGAGTTAAGAGTATTCTGATTTTCACTTTTCAGAAGCGGTCCTCAAGGTTTCTAGGAAGCCTACTACTAGGAAGACATATGCTTCCAAACGGAAATGGTTTTCTCTGCGGTGTGCTTCTAAGCAGCTCAGTCCCCTACAAGCAGATCTTCCCATACTTTTGGACTATTTGGTGCACTTACAAGCTTTAGGTATCAGACCTGCTGCCCTAAAGGTACACTTGGTAGCTATTTCTGCCTATGTGTCAGCAGGCAAGCAGAAAATGGTGGCTTCCCACTCCATTTTCAAGAGATTCTTTAAGGGCCAACTGCATCTGTATCCCCCTGTTAGGGAGTCAGTCCCTTCCTGGGATTTGAACCTCTGCATAGCCAAACTCATGGAACCTCCCTCTGAGCCTATGGCCACTGGAAATTTGAAGTATGTCACCTGGAAGTCAATCTTCCTGGTGGCCATAACTTCAGTCAGGGGGATGTGCGAGATGCAAATTCTCTGTACTGACCCTAATTACATCATATTTCACAGGGACAGGGTAGTCCTTAGGACTAACAGGAAATTTCTTCCAGAGGTGGTGTCTGAGTTTCATCTGAACCAGTCCATCAATCTCCCAGTGTTCTTCACAGGCAAATACACTTGTGGTGAGCTGAGCTGCAGCTTCAGCTCACCACAAATACACTTGTGGTGAGCTGAAGCTGCACAGCTTGGATGTCAAGAGGTTACTTAACAACTATCTGGAACGTACTAAGGACATCAGACCTTTCTACTCTCAGCTGTTTCTCATATATGGTGAAGCAGGAAAGGGCTGACCAGCTTCCAAGAGGACCACTGCCCACTAGATAGTCTCCTGCATCCAGTTCTGCTACTCTAAAGCTGGCATATAGCCACCTCAAGGCCTCATGGCACATTCCACTCATAGCAATGCTGCCTCTGTGGTAGTTTCAAGGGATGTCCCCTTGCTGGAAATCTGTAAAGCAGCTACCTGGCAAACTGTGCACACCTTTACAAAGCACTATCACCAGGATACACAATCCAAGAGAGATGCCAGGTTTGGCACTGCTGTCCTGCAGAATATTTTCCCCAAATAGGTTATGTACCCAGCCTCCCAAGGTACTACTTTAAAGTCTGTAATAGTAAGCATAGTGAGGGATTCCTGAGGTTTTAAGAAAAAATGTCTTACCATAGTAATACTGTTTCTTCCAGGAGATCCCTCACTATGCTTAAAACTTCCACCCTGCCTCCCCTTCCAGAACCAGGAGAAGGTTCTACAACAATCAGTTCTTCTCTAATGTTTAATTACTTGAGTATTACTTGTTCATTCACAATCACTATTTTTATGTGGTTTTTATTTTAGTCTGCCATAGCTTGGCCGGGATGGCCAACCCCTTTTATTGCCTTTTTGGGTACTTTGTTTTTTTAGTATAGTTGAGGATAGGTTAGCAAAATTTGGGGCTAGTATTCAATTGGCTTCAAAAGGATCTGACGTTAGGCTGTGGAACATAGCACCACCTCGAGGCAGAGATTTGATTTGCATTTTAAACTGCATAATTTACATATTCCATTCTTTCCGGAGCAGTTCAACCTGTCAGGCTAACTGCAATAGTAAGCATAGTGAGAAATCCCCTGGAAGAAACAATAGTACTATGATAAGTCAATTTTTCTTACAGTCTTCTGTGTTTGGCATGACTGACAGACCTAAAAAGAAAACAGGACCTACAGGTTTTAAAAACTGTACTGTTTATTTTTAGTTCCTGGCAAAGGCAGACTGCTATGAGCTATGTTTAAGGTGCCTGGCTCTAGACCACAATTTATTTGTGATCTCTGTAAAACATTTTGTCCTAAAACACAAAAGAAAAGAGCTAAAAAAAGAGATCTTATAGCTTCTCAGTCTACCGCTACATCACCAAAAAGCTCAGATGAGGATCCAGCCCCTCAAAGCAAGCAGCAGTTTCTGTCAAATAGAACAGAAGAGAAAGATAAAGCTGCTAAAAATGATATAGAAACCAGGGTGTCCAAAAGGGGGAACTCAAAATCCAGCAAAAGTAAAACAGATGCTGGAAATGGTGACTGCTAAGAAAACCAAAAAGAAAGACATGTCTCTTTCCCTCCTCCTGAAAAAGGAAAGTATTCAACAGTTGACTTAAAAGAAATGCCCTTAGAAGAGGACATGACAAAGGCATAGCATTTTTTACAGGCTTTCCAAGCTATGGGAAGTTTCATTAATATGCCTGCCCATCACATTCACATGCTTCAGTTCCATACCCACTGCCATGGAGAAGGTTGAAATATATTATGAAGAAGAGGAGGAAGGTGAACCCCTAGAACCAGATGGTTCTCCTGAACAGTAATGTAGCTCTCCTTCTAGGCCTTCAGGGGACCATACATCTTATTATTGCTTTCTAAGGCAGATGATGAACACCCTCAACATTTCCTCCAATGAAACTGAAGAAAATGAAGAGGAATTCATGGATATGATGGGACTAGCCCCCACAAGGAGGTTGCTTCTTTCCATTCATGAATCCCTCAAAAAGCCACCAGTGAAGTCATGTTAGCACCCACCTCAGCTGCTGGCATTGACAAGAAAACTGAGAAAAAAATATCAGATGGACACACAGGGGGTTGAGTACCTCTACTCCCACCCTTTCCATGAGGGGGTGGTCCAGACTGCATCAGAAAGAACTCTGGAACTCCCTATGGCACTAAGTGAAAAAGCAACCGGTGACTTAGCAAAGGACATTGCTGACACAGCTAGATTAGCCATAGATGCTACAAAGTACTAGTTCCACATGGCAGTGGACACAAATGACACTACTTCAAGGTTCCTGGCCCATGCAGTGTCCTTCAGAAGGACAAAGAGGGGAATGGAGAAACAGCTGGAGGGGTAAGTGGAGGATGCAGCAGGACGTTAACCAGGGTGGAGGTGGAGCAGTTAGATGGGGGAGCAGCTTGTATAGCAGTTGAAGAAGGAAGAGAGACATGGCTGGAGGGGACGGAGGGGTGGTAATCTTAGGGGACTCCATAATCAAGGGTATTCATGGGAGAAATAAGAGGGACCCAAAGGCAAGAAGGAAGGTCGTTTATATTTCAGGGGTAACAGCAGGGAAAGTGTGCCCAAGAATTGGGAAAATGGTAAGGGGGGTTGGGGAGAAACCAAAAGTAGTTCTACATCTTGGTACCAGTGACCTAACTGGGGAGGAGGTGGAGGTAGTAGAAGGTAGATTCAGGACATTAGGAAGGAGCTATAGGAAGGTAGCAAAATCACTGACTTTCTCACAGGTGTTACCAGTCCCAAGGGCCAACATGGTCAGGAAAAAAGACATATGCAATGAGTGACTGAGGGAATGGTGCAAAGAGGAAGTGTTCATTTGTACTGGGGACAAGGAGGGAGACCTGGTCAAACAAAACACTGCATCAGACAGACTACACCTCAGTAGGGGGTCTCAAGGATACTCAGAGACAAAATGGGGTGGGGTACATAACCCATAAACTCAAACTACTCAGAGGACGGCAGGCCCAATGACTCCAGGAGGAGCAGGTCAACAGATCTCCCCTCCATACCAGTAGAAGGGGTCTGGAGGGTGGAGAGGAAGGGGGAGTGAAGCAGTCAACAATGGGGGATGGGAGGGAGCACACAGAGGGGAGAAATGGGAAAGAAGAAAATGGGGGAAGTGAAGAAGGTTCAGAGTCTAGGTGGAAGGTGGTGTCCCTGAACGTGCAGAGTCTTGGGGCCCGATTATAAAAGCGCCCTTAGAACACTGCAAATTGTGTCACTCTAGGGCTGTGACAAACTCTAGGTGCATTGAGGATCCAGCTCCTAATTTTATAAAACGGGATCCCTGCTTCAAAGACCCAGCTGTTGCAGCAACCACAGGTGTGTGCCAAACATTTGGCGCACCAGTGGTTTGACTCAGGAATGAGGCTACCTGGCATAACACTAGAGGGGATGCAAAGATGGGGGTGAGTATGCCTTCCAGGAGAAGGCTGGGGGCAGAAGGAGCACAGTGGTGCCCTAGGGGGCATCGAGGATATGGTGGCGATGTCAGGGTGGTGATGTGGCACCTGTCGGGGGTGTCATTTGCAATGCCAGACAGCTGATCAGATCAGACCACTTTGTGGGGAGTTGGCAGGGATGTACACTGACTCAGCCCCAGGTAGGCACAGCCATGGCACCTTCCCCATAGGTGCAACAAATCCCAACCCTGTAGGTGGAAAGTAGCCTGCCACAGTGCAGGGGGCTGGGTACCCAGGGACTGTTGCAGTGCCCAAAGAACATTCCCTTCCACCACTGGCAGCCCTCAACCTGCAGCCACTGCTTCCCACCTACAGGGTCAGGGATCATGGCACCTATGGGGCAGGTGCCAGGGCTGTGCCCACCTGGGGCCAGGTCACTATCCACCCCTCCCAACCCTCCTTGAAGTGGTCTGATCCGATCGGCTATCTGGCATTGCAAACGGCACCCCTGCCGGGTGCCACATCATCACTCTGTCATTGCCGCTGTGTTCCTGATGCCCATATGGCATCCCCATGCTCCTTCTACCCCTCGCCTCCTACTTGCAGGTCACCACAGTTTCCAGCAGTGGTGCATGGCCATTAGACCACCTTCTGGCTGATTTGACCTGAGCCCCCCTCTTGCATCTATGGCAGGGCTTCCAAAATTACAAAAAAGGGGATGGCACAGCCCCGCCATGGCGCAAGTCTCCTTGTAACCTGGTGCAAGGGCACTTCTGCTGCAAGGGTAGCACAGGGTGGCTTGGGTGCCAGTCATCCCAATTTTGACGCAGCCTGCATTTTAAAATTGGGATTGCTGCAAACTTTGATGCAAGGTACCACTGGTGTTAGAGCCGTTTGGCACAGGTACCTGTGCCAAACTCTGCCCTTTTATAACTGGGACCTTGGAAATAAGATAGATGACCTGCCGGTGGTATTAGCAGAGGGGGAGTGGACTTTGTGTCAGTCACCGGGACTTGGGTCACACCAAACCATGACTGTGACCTCTCAATCCCTGGATATAAATTACACAGGAGGGACAGGGCAGTAGGGAAAGAGGGGGTGACGGGTTACATCAGGGAGGGTGTAATATGTACAAGGGAGGAGTCACAGGACAGGAGGGCGGAAGCAATGTGGGTTTAGTTACTGTCTAATAGAGGGAAGAAGGTGAGGTTGAGGTGGGTTACAGACCACCCACCTAGGAAAAGGAAAGGGAAAGTAAATTAAACTCACAAATGTACCGCATGGATAGAGCAGGGAAAAGGGGTGGGGGAGTAGCAGCGTATATATCCAAACATATACATTCAAATGACATATCATATAAAATCAAAAAGGAAAACAGTAAGAATGAATCTATATGGATCAGAATTGAAACTGCAAGGAATAAGAATATTATATTGGCTTATGTTACAGACCGTCCAACAGTAACAATGACATCATAACAGAAGAAATAAACAATGAATTAGAAGCTGCTTGTGAGCTAGGAAGTATGATTTCCTTGGGGGCCTAAATTATGGAGATGTCAACTGGGACAACATGGAAGCGACATATTGTCAAAGTATTACTTTTCTGAATAAAACTGACCTGTTGGGCCTTGACAGCACGTCAAGGCTCCAACAAGAGGTAACAATATACTGGATATACTGAAAAGCTCAAATAAGATAAATGTATCTAACTGTACAATACAGACACCGCTGAGTAATAGCGACCACAACAGCGTGTTTTTCCAACTTCAAGAATGTATACCAATAAACAAAGGGTGCAGGGAAATGTATAATTATAATACAGAAAACAAAACTCAAATTCTTGATGACCTAAATAAAATAAACTGGGAAGTGGAATTGCAGCTTAAATCGAGCAGTGAGATGTGGGACACTACAAAAGAGCATATATTCAGAATATGTGACCAGAATATCAAAAAAACAAAGAAATACAATGCAAACGGTATCAGACCTAAGTGGCTAATGAATAGACCAAAAAAATTACTAAAGAAAAAAGGCATCTTTATGATCTATATGTTAGAAACAAAACAGAAGACAACTGGCATAAATATAAAACTGTACTAAAACAGTGCAAGAATAGAATAAAGAAAAATAAGCAAAAGATGGAACTCAAGCTGGCTAATAAGGCGAATAAAGATAACATGAAAGGTTTCTATAGCTACATAAATTCTCTCTGAAGTTCAAAAAATGGATTATGTTCCTTAATGCCTTGTGACCAACTAATTGAAGAATCAAAGGAAATTGTAACATATGCAATACATACTTTGGATCTGTTTTCGTTTCTCAAAAAAAGAGTCATACCAAGGTGAAATTCAAACGGGTTCAATAATCGGAATAAATATAACAGAAAAATGTATTACTGTATTAAAAAAATAAACAATCTAAAAATGTCACACTCAGCAGGCCCAGATAACATCACCTGTAATGTTAAAACTCCTATCAATTAATATCGCACTTCCACTAAAAATATTATTTTCAAGATCAATATCCAATAATGAAGTCCCACCAGATTGGTTACAGGCTTTGGTAATACCTATCCATAAAAAAAAAGGAAGCAAAGCAAACTACACAAACTACAGACCGATTAGTCTAACCTCGGTCCCAGGAAAAATTATGGAGTCTACAAGCAAGGATTTAATAACTGGACACATTGAGAATCTAGGCCTAAGAGATGGAGACCAGCATGGTTTCACTTCGGGCAGATCATGCATGATGAACCTGCTTTGCTTCTATGAAAAAATATCGGCAGTCCTAGACAAAGGTTTGAAGGTAGATTGTATATACATGGATTTCGCAAAGGCATTCAACAAAGTACAACATAAGGCAATAATACAAAAATTAATAGAAACACACCTGGACTATAGAATTATAAAATGGATTCAGGGATGGCTGGAGGGCAGAACCCAAAGGGTTATCATAAATAGTTACCTATCAGAACCAGTGGCAGTGACGAGTGGTGTGCCACAGGGGTCGGTGTTGGGGCCAGTCTTGTTCCAAATATTTGTGTCCGATATAGGCTGTCATGTCACAAATTGGCTAAGCAAATATGTGGATGACACAAAGCTAGCTGGCATAGTAAGCCCAACAGATGATGTGGAGACAATCCAAACAGATTTAGACACCATCACTAAATGGGCCAGAACTTGGGGAAAGAGGTTTAACAATGAGAAGTGCTGTGTTATTCATTTGGGCAGACAAAATAGTGAAGCAAAAGATAACTTAAAACAGAAAACTCTAAGAGAATCAAATGAGGAAAAAGATTTTGGAATAGCAGTCACCAAATTACTAAAATACAAGCATTACAATGCTCAGGTTACAAAGGCAAAGAGAGTACTATGGACTATAAAAAGAAACTTAATGCCACTGTATAGATCATATGTTAGACCACTACTGAACTATGGAAGCCCAGCGTGGGGACCAATCGATAGAGGTACTACAAACAAAATAGAAAAAGTACGGAGATAGGCAACCAAAATGATATACAATCTAAATACTATGGTATACAATGAAAGATTCAAAAATGTAAACCTGATGTCCCTGGAAACAAGAAGAGTACGAGGAGATCTACTGTTATGTTATGACATAATGCAAGACAATTATCTGATAAGTGAACTGGGTCTTGAGTTCAAAAATGACAGGTTAGGTACAAGAGGCCACCCACTACGACTGAGACCTAAAAAGTTTAATACAAATAAAAGAAAATCCTTTTTTACTCAGAGAGTGGTTAATCTGTGTAACAAATTACCATTAAACATTATAATCAGTAAAGATAAAAAACAGTTTAAAAAACAACTAGATGACTACATTTCAAATGGAAATACTCTGTCTTATTGTGGGTGAATGGCAGGAGCACATATGGGCCACCAGCCTTCTTAGCTTCTTACACCTTAGTAAATACTGAATGCTACAAAGAGGTGGTAATAGTGGGAGACTCCAACCTGCCCAAGGTAGACTAGAGCGTACTGACCATGACATGTGCCAGGAGTCAAGTGATCCTAGAAGCATTGCAAAGTGGGTTCCTGACTCAGTGTGTCACAGAACCCACTCAGAAGGGGGCCATCCTTGATCTGGTAGTCACGAATGGGGAGCAGGTACAAGAAATAATGATCAGGAGCCTCTGGGTGGTAGTGACCATCGTATGGTGTGGTTCCAGTTGAATATGGGCAAGGAAAATATCCCCACTAAGACCCAAATTCTGGATTTTAGGATGGCAGACTTCAGGAAGATGGGTAAGTTGCCAAGGAGGCACCTGGAGGGTATCAGGACAGATATGGAGTGGACTAAAGGTGGTCCATCATTAAGGAGAGAATAATGGTTGCCACAGAGGAGCACATTAGGCTCAGGGAGAAGAACTCAAGTGCCAAAGCACCCAGCTGTTTTAGTACTGAGGTTGCCCAGGGAGTAACGGACAAGAGGGTAGCCTATAGGAAATTCAGGAAGACCAAGAGAGAGGAAGACAGGGAGAATTACCTAAAGATGGCTAAGACAAGTAAGGTAGTCCAGTGGGCTAAGGCACAGAAGGAATTGCAGATAGCTGAGGGAATTAAGAAGGGGAGAAGGCCTTTTCTGTGCTATGTAAGCAAGAAAAGGACCAAGAAGGATGGGACAGTTAGGCTATGGAAAGGGGACGGGTGGGTGGATGAGAATGGAGGAAAAGCAGAGGCACGGAATGAATACTTCTGTTCCATCTTCGCCAGGGAGAAAGACAGGTGCCAATGGGCAGATAGGAGGGGCAGAAGAGAGGGAGCACAGATGTGGTGGTAGAGGAGGATAGCATGAAGAAAGGGCTTCTAGCATTGAAGGTGAAAAAATCACCAGGCCTGGTCAGCAAACACCCAAAGGTGCTGAGGGAACTCGCAGAGGAGCTTGCAGAGCCACTGGTGGGCCTGTTCAACAATTCACTGGAGTCAGGCAGGTACTGCAGGACTGGAAAATGGCACATATGGTGCCCCTCCATAAGAGTGGTCCCAAGGATGAGGCGGGGAATTACAGACTGGTCAGTCTGACCTCAATCATGTACAAGCTCATGGAGACCATACTTAAGGAAAGGTTGGTAGAATATCTAGAGGAGCATGTTCTCCAGGATGCGAGGCAGCATAGGTTCATGGTGGGGAGATCATGTCAAACGAATCTAATTGACTTCTTTGACTGGGTCACTAAAACAGTAGACAGGGGCCAAACAGTGGACATCCTCTACCTGGACTTCAGCAAGGCCTTTGACTC
Source organism: Neoceratodus forsteri (assembly GCA_016271365.2). Lineage (NCBI taxonomy): Eukaryota > Metazoa > Chordata > Ceratodontiformes > Ceratodontidae > Neoceratodus > Neoceratodus forsteri. Next base: position 272,549,992 of record JADMNL010000025.1, read on the forward strand.
TATGCCACACAGGAGGTTGATGAAGAAGTTGGTGGATCTCAGGGTTGGGGAGAAGATAACCAGATTGGCTGAGGAGCAGGACCCAGAAGGTGGTGATGGGGGAAAGTTATGTAGCAGCAGGAAGGTCACCAGTGGGGTCCTGCAGTGCTCAGTGCTAGGACCGGTGTTGTTCAATGTCTGCATCAGTGATATTGAGGATGGCATTAAGGGCAAAATGTGCATATTCACATATGACAGCAAGCTCTGAGGTGGGGTGGACACACCCAAAGTGATACAGAACCTAAAAGAGGATATGGAAAAACTTGAGAGGTGGCCCGGAATTTGGCAGTTTGGCTTCAAATCAAAGAAATGTAAAGTTATGAACACTGGAACCAAGAATCACAGGACAACGAACCGGGAGGGGTCGGGGTAGCTGCATTAGAGAAGGAGAAGGATCTGGGAGTGATGATCACTAGCGTAAAGCTCTTACACATGGGGTTCCCGAAAAGTCTTTATTGAGTTTGCCAAAATGCTCACTGCCAGGCTGATGTCCTGCATTTTAGCAGTTTAAATGTGATTGCCAGAGAGTGCCTGTATATCCGCTGTGTACTGTCTCTTTAAGAGCTGCCTGGATTGCAGTCATAAGTAATCTGAGAGGGAGCTCTGTTGAAAGATGTAACTATTTGCTGAAAATCATTTAGAGTGATAATGATAATGTAGTTTGTCTAACCTGCCTTCTTTGCAGCAAGGACTATTTTGTTTATCTCCACTATCTTGGTCATGGACTGCGAATTGGACCAATCAGTTCTGGTGGGACCTAAAATGGAGCCGGACTACAGGAACTGTCTGGAGTCAAAATCTGTAGAAATTGTAGTTTGGGGCTTTTGGCACCTTTTTGCACCTGAAGGGAGAGCCTTTGTTGTGACTGACAGACAGATCAGCCAAACAAACCTTTTGGATTCCGGGGAAATTCCCAGGCTTGCTGCAGTTTGAGTCAGATCTAAGTTGGGAGCTGAAGAAACAACATGCTTGAGACAGTCAAGCAGCAGTCTGAGTAGTTTTGCATGGGAGAACTGTGGAAAGGCCTGAGTTGTGGCCTGCATGTCTGCTTGCTGCCCCTGAGAGGGAGAGAAGATAATTATTTCGGACTAAATCCAAGTTTGTGAGACTGAAGTAAGCCACATACCTGAAGAATACTGAAGATTTTGCTGAATGCGATCGGCCTGTCAGGATTTCTAGCTGCTTTTGAATCCCCGGTTTGTGCAGAGACTTTGCGATCATGACTGTAGAGCGGTTTGCCTGGTACAGTAGAATTTCCTTACATGTAAATGTGCTGTGTATTGAAAGTGGGTCATGATTTGGTTCCCCACTGTGTGAACTGTGTTCTGCTTGCTGGTACCAAAGAATCCTTTACATGTAAATGTGCTGTGTATTGAAAGTGGGTCGTGATTTGGTTCCTCACTGTGTGAACTGTGTTCTGCTTGCTGGAAGCTTTATCCAGCCTAATCAGACTGAATCCGCGTTCATCTCCATTCGACCTGGGCCATGCCACGCTGACCCTGCCAGACTACCCCACTGCACAGAGAAAGACACCGATGAGAGATCTGCCTGGGGATCAGCCCCCTGCTCCAAGTTTGAACAGGAACGACACCTCGACGAATCGTGTGGGCCCTGCTTCTCCTGGCACTCCAGATTAACCACCTGCTGTCTCGATTTTTGTCCAGCCTGTGTCCAGTCTTGGGTATCAGGAATAATCATCAGGGTAGCTCCCTGCAACAACAGCCTAATCTAAAAGTGTGTCATCTGATTGTCTTGTTGTTTTCTTTTCGCGGAACTGAGCCCTCCACTCCGGATTACAAATAGTGTGTGTTGTGCATGTTGTTTTCTTCCGTCACAGGGCCCCAACCAGCTGCAACGTTCCTGGCTAGCCCACCATTCTCCATCTGGTACCCAGAGTGTGCAACTGTTTATGGATCCTGAAGTGCATGCATAACTGTTTGACTGATAGAGCCTTTAAGCAAATTAACCTGATTATGCCCCTCCCTTGTTCAAGTCCCTTAAATAAATCAGATCTAAATCTTTTTTGCATTTACCCTGACTGTGGTTCTAGTTTGTGCAAGAGTACTGTACTGCTGTTATTTCCTGTGTATAACCTTGTTTTACAGGGTGTCCCCAGGGCCGAGCCAGAGGAAATCCATGGTGGTAAGTGCAAACAGTGTGGGTACTTGTGTGGTGTACCGGGGTATTGTGAAAGTGATTATTGTGTATTGTTCCGGCCACTAGTAAGGAAAGAGGGAGGTTACAGTGTCCCAGAGGGCTGTGCCCAGGTTAGCTTGACCACTACCAACCCTGACCTCCGGGTGGAGGCACCCGTTTCAGAACTCAGGCCCCTTAACCTGCTACTAGCCAAGCAGGCAGGGGTAGTAGCCATTGGGATAGCGCCACCTAGGGGTTACACTAGCAACCTGAAGCACTCCACGCAGTACAGGAAAGCAGGAGCAAGAGCAAATAAAATGTTGGCTATATAGCCAGGGGATCAATAGTAGGCAAGAGGAGGTTATACTGCCCTTGTACAGGTCACTGGTGAGGCCACATCTGGAGTATGGAGTAGAGTACTGGTGTCCATACCTTAATAAGGACATTAACCTGCTGGAGACGGTTCAGAGGTCGAGAACAAAGATGATCATGGGCCAGCAAAGTAAAGCATATGAGGAAAGGTTGTGGGCCCTGAATAGGTACTCCCTGGAGGAGAGAAGCGAGAGAGAGGGGACATGATTGAGACCATCAAGTACCTGAAATGGATAAATAGGGTGGATAGAGACAGGCTCTTCAAGCTAAGTGCAACCAAAACATTAAGGGACACAGTCTTAAGTTGGGGGGGAGGTTTAGGAGAGAGACTAGGAAGCATTTCTTCACAGAAGGGGCGGTAGCCAGTTGGAATGTGCTGCCGGAAGAGGTGGTTTCATTGAAGATGCTGGACAGCTTCAAGAGAGGCTGGGATAGAATTATGGGGAAAGTAAGGGTCATGGGAAGGGAGAATGGAAAGGCTGGGAGGAATGGGGAGGAGGCAGGGACAGTAGCTTAAGCTATGGACCCTGTGATATGAGCAGACTAGATAGACCAAATGGCCTTATTCTACTGGCTTCTTCATATGTTTGTATGTTTCCCTGGCTCAGAACCACAAACCTCTCCCAGGACACACAAACAAAAGCTATGGATTTGCTCTGAGGGGGAATTCCATGTTTGACAACAAAACAGAGGCTTACATAGAGAAAAGTGGATGAATCCAAAACCACCTACTGTACAAGAGCAATACTGAAAAAAGAAAAGGCCTCCACCTCCTATAGGCCTTATGAAAGGGGAGGTAGGGGTAGGGACTACTACCCCCAATATTATGCTCCCTATGATTACCCACCACAAAGAGGTTACTCTAAGAGCAGAGGGAAAAAAGAGACACCAGGCATGTAGCTGTACATCCTTCCCATAAGCCCCAGCAAAAACAAAAGCCCTGACAATTCTACCAAGGTTGCCCACAACTTTGCCCACGACACACACAAGATCAGAAAAACAGCTGCTGAGCTAGGCTGGTCATCTTGAGCTCTGTGCAGAGTTCCATGTAGGGCTCTGTTTCAGGGGTTTTGGACAGAATCTTAGAGATTTATTTGTTTGTAAACTCTCTGAAAAGATCTCATAATTAGTCATAGTGATGGGGCAGTTCTAGGGATGTGGATATGGTGCACTTATCCACATTTAGGCAGTCTTCCTTTCCTGTTAAATCTGCTGGAACATCTTAAAGCTAAGCTCCTCCCTCCCACCTGGGTGGTATACTCCCTGGTTCTGCCCATGATCTCAGATCTTCCTTCCCACTGGAAGAGTTAGCTCTCCTTTGCAGCTCCGTGCACAGTGTAGGCCTATTCTAAAGTGTGCCATTGGCAATCCTGTTCTTCAATCTTTGGTGTGTACTTCTTAGAATCAGCTCTGTCATTAGACACTGCTATGGATCGAGAGGAAGCAAGGTCAGGTCCAGGTTTCAAGCGTTGCATTCAATGCAACCAGAAGATGTCGAGGATGGACCTGCACACATTCTGCATCTAATGCCTCAGGGCAGAATACAATGTTGCTGCCTGCGGCCTTTGCAAAACTTTATTGCCATTGTCCCTCGAGGACCACTACATGTGCCTTCTTCTTGGCCGGCCAGATGAACAGGACCCTCAGGTTCACTCTAAGGATACCTGCAAGGCAGTGTTTGTAGCAGTGGGCTCAGCAGCCCAGTTTGCAGCAATGCAAGAGGTGGCAGACCAAGCTGTGGTGGGAGCCTCATCAGCATCAGTGCTGTTCCCAGCTGATGCCAGCACTGGGGCGTTGTTCACTGGGACATTCCATGACGTGTAAGTCCCTCCAGTCCCTCAGGGAGGGCCTTTTCCAATACAGCAGTAAGAAAAAGTCAAAGAAATCCTGTTGTTGATTATGGGACCAGGAATGTGCATGTTCTTCCTGCTTCCACGATTCCCTTGACTACTCAATGGCCATTGAGCGCTCAGCCTTGACCAAGCCGGTTTTGGTTGAGGGCCAGGCCACTAGCTCCATGATAACCCCATCAGGCATGTTGACTGTGACACAGGCTGACCAGGCGGTCATGATTTTTCTCGACCTGGTCAAGCCATTGTCTGAAGGGGTTAAGAATGACTCAATCTCTAGGACTATGGTCCTTTCAACTCTCTTTCAGGAGGGTCAGAAGCAACCAACGGACCCTGTCATCTCCTCTCAAGAGCCGTCTTCCTCCAGAGTCCAGCAACATCAGCCAGTCTGTGTTATCTACAAGGCCTCTCTGCTTGTCTCTCCTTGCCGATGTTGATCCAGTCATTGGTTGAGATCCCAGTCTCGGTCAAGATCATGGTTGAGGGATTCCTCATACTCCCGCTCTCGATCTTCTGCAAGGTGACACTACAGACACTTCTCTTCCTCCTCCTCCTCCTTGTCCGATGAGGAGAGGCTCTGTTACAGGTTGTGTCGGCGCTATGAGCAGCTGATGTGGCATCAGTGGGTCACTGGGCAGAGTAGGCCCATACCCTTGATCCCGGTGATCCTCTGTCACCTCCAATCCAGCCTGTTCCAGTCCTGCTGAGACCAGTGTCACTGACACCTGTCTCTCCCCTGATCTGGGTGAAGCCACCACCACAGCAGCCATAGCAGGGAGCCCCTATCAAAGACTCCTAGCAGGGAGCCCCTACCAAAGACTGCCATCTGGCTGCTGGCTTGCCAGGTCGGTTGTCCTTGGAGATTACCCACTTGGAAGAGGCCTGGGTGGTGCAGGGTGAGAAGCGGCTGGGGGTTGCCTCGAAGAGTCTTGGGATTCCGATGTGTCCTCTATGCAGTTCTTGAGGACCCCTTGCTTCGACTATGATTCAGTCAAACAGCTGACCACTGACCACTGGCCAGTGTCTTTTGGGGCTATGCTCAGATTGATCTCTGAGTCCACAGAGCTCCCTCTAGAGCCAGTTTAGAAGTGGGTTAAACACTTGGGCCTTCTGGTCAAACCGGTCAAGTTCGAACTCAGCCCCTCACAGGTGATCCACTTTATCAAGGCAGAGCTAGACTCCTCTGGGCCAAGGCCCAACTCCCTGTGAACTGGGCACTGGATCTTATCTCCTTTGCCTGATCATTTTAGGTTGGGTGCTTGCACCCTGCCTGGGACTTCCTACAGCTGCTAGGGTACATGTCATCCTGCACCAGCAGGGTCAGATGGGCCAGCTGGCAGATGTGCCACCTGTAATGGGAGCTGGGCCACCAGTGGTCTCAGCATCTAGGTCACCTGGACCAGCCGGTCACGGTGACCCAGCCGATGTGGGATGCCATCCAGTGGTGGCTTATACCGGAACATCTGTAAGAAGGAGTCCCATTTGTCTGCCCAGAGTTGACCATCACTCTGACAATGGACACATCTGTGGTGGGATGGGAAGTGGACCTGGGGGACCACAGAGCCCACAGGTTCTGGATCTCCAGGGACTCCTGTTACATCAACCTGCTGGAGCTCCGTGCAGTGGACCTTGTTCTGATAGAATTTGCTCCATTTGTCCAGGGTCAGGTCATGCAAGTTCAGCGGGACAACACCATGACCATGTATTACCCAAACAAGCAGGGCAGCATGCACTCCATTCATCTGTTTTGGGAGGCTCTCCACACTGGACCCTTGTGCGCAGCTGGAATATAGATCTCCTGGTGATCCATGCACTAGAAGCCTCCAACCAGCCAGTGGACACTTTCAGTTGGGTGGGCGAGGTGTCACACAAGTGAACCCTGTGACAGGGTTTAGGCCTGTCCCTTAAACTGGACCTTTTGCTCAACATAAAACTACTGTTGCAACAGTTCTTCTTTTTTCTTTCTAGTTCTATCCTAACATTTCAAGTCCAGATGGTTGGCCACCGTATGCCCCCCATCTTATACTTTCATATATACGCTTGATCATTCATTTTCTTTCTTGGTCCAATAAAAGGTTATGTGCAGGTCTGAAGTTTATACAGTAAAGAAACCCGGTGCTGTGTAGATGCCTTGTGCTGTATCATTGCCAAAATGAATAGTTTCCATGCTGCCTAAGTGAATTAGGCAGACATTATAACATAGAAGCCAGCCTGCTAAATTGGAAAAGTTATGAGACCTAATGTCTGGCTGCATGTTTGAGCTACAGTATATAGTGATGTTAGATCTTCATAAGGACCGTGTAACATTAAAAGTATTTAGACATTGATAGCGGTCCAGAATGCAAGTTTCTATCAAGGAATTGCCATGCGCGAAAGAAACTGTGCATAGCAACAAGGGAAAAATGTTGCAAACAGTTATAAAGGTAACCGGTATTTCCCTATTCAAAGTCTGGTACAGAGTACAATTTCAAGCATGCCCATTTATGGATAAACTGTGCCTGCTACCCGCTTTGTGCTGCCAGAGCCCTGTATTAACTGTAGGTGAGCAGTACAAGACTAACTAGGTTTGTTTGCAGTCTGAAGCTGCACCAATAAAACCATTAAACATTCTCTGGCTGAATATATAGATAGAATGAGACCCTATCTCTAGTAAGTCCTCATACAAGCCCAAGTGTCTTAGTCTATATCTTTTTGTTTGGAAAGTAAAAACAACCTTGCAAGAGGCGTTTTCACTAGTGAAAACAAAACAGAAACCCTGTGGAGAGAAATTACAAGCCGACGACTATGCACTCAGCCATTGAGTTCTAGTAACAGTTTAACACAGTGTCCAGTTAAGCAAATAAGCAACCGTGTGCACTAAGGAGTTTTTGCCTAGACGGTACAGTTTAAATTAAAGTCAGTAAAAACTCTTATGTTTAGAATGAAGCAGACTCCTGCAGTCAGGGTGTTGTCTCTGCTGCTTGTCAGATTGCTGTATGCCTTCATTATAGGGTGGCAGCAGCCTCTAGTGCCTATTTTTATACTGCAGCTTCTGCCACTCAGAGCTGGATAAAATGTTTTACATCTAATGTTGCCTTTTTCTTGGTTTAAACTTGTACCTCTTGCCAGAATATAGCTGACTGCAATTAGCTGAGTGCTCCATTGTATTATATAAATTAAAAGGAGTCTTCTAAAGAATGTTTTATAAAAGTGATGAGGCTGTTAGCACCTGACTGTGTGGGTGGGTATAAAAAGGTTACCTGTTCTGTATGTTGTTAGATAGGGGGTCAGTTCCTTCTGACCCGTGTTAGAGAAGAACCGAGGGAGTGTGGCTATGTGTTAAACAGGTCCAGATGGAGAAGGAGAGAGACTTGGATCGACAGAGACAAGATGTAAAGTGGGCCGACATCTATGAGGGTACTCCAGGCCAGTCAGACAGAGACTACTGAAAGGACTAGTAGTCCTAGAGACATTAAGTTGTCTAGACTTTCAGAAGGTGATGATATTGAGGCATACCTCATCACGTTTAAATGGGTGGCACAGACCTGTGGTTGGCCTTATGAGCAATGGGTAGTCCACCTTGCCCCGCAACTGACTGGTGGGGCACAACTGGTATATAGTGAGATTGACACCAGGGATGCGGAATATTATGATGTGGTGAAAAGGGAAATTCTTTGGCAGTATGATATAAATACCAAAACCTATCGCCAGCGATTTTGGTACTTGAAGTTGGTCTCTACAGATGCCCCTCGTGCGGTATATGCTCGCCTGAGGGACTTACCATATAAATGGCTATGACCAGAATCTAAAACCAATGTTCAGTTAATGGAAACAATTATCATCGAACAGTTTGTGAAAATGCTGCCCCCAGAGATCCAAATCTGGGTAAAAGAACATAAACCGGAGGGTGCTAAAAAAACAATTGCCTTGGCTGAAGATTTCCTTGCTGCCAGACCCTCACGTTACCCAAGGACAGGTGACAAGCCGACAACTGCCATGACTGGGGTAAGAAACTTTTCTACTACTACTACTACTGCAGGGAAACATGACTGGAGGGTGGAGAAAAAAGGGAAAAATACCCCTTTCAGAAATAGTCTGTCATGGCTGCCAGAAAAAGGGCCATTTAATACAAAATTGTCCTAACATCAAGGAGTATGGAAATCTTGCATTGGCTAATTGGGGCTCATTTGTTGCATCAGTCACCCTGGGAGAGCATCAGATGTTAGAACTAATAGACTCTGGCAGCTGTCTAACTTTAATCCAGGCAGATTTGGTTCCAGAGATGAACAAGAAAGGAGCCGTTACAACTGTTACCTGTGTCCATGGGGATTTTTTTTTAATTTATTTATGTGCAACTTGGATTACAAAATACCTTTGAGCCAGGCTCTTTTACAAAGGTTCTGCATCAGAGAACAAATATAGTACAAAATACAGTAAATAAGTACAATACAGTAAATAGGTCAGCATATTTGGTTACAATAGTAGATAAAGACAAAAGATAGGAAAAGCTGTTCTAGACAATAGGAACACAGGATAATACTGAGTAACAGAGGGAAAGGTAGGAAGGGGAGGAAATGAAGACAAAAGTGTTAGGAATGGTTGAGTGAGGACAGGAGTCGGGGTGGAATGGGAAAAAGGGAGAAGTAGTAAGTGCTAGTGGGAGAGACAAAACGAGTGGGCTGAGGCGATTATAGGTAGCAATCACAGAAGCTAGAGTTAATGAGATGGAGGTGGAGTTTAGATTTGAATGTGCCAAGGGTAGTAGTGAAGGAGATGTCAGGATTGAGCTCATTTAGCCAGCTGGGCGCTCTGTGGGCGAAGGATCTTTGGCCCTGGGAGGTGCGACAGCGGGGGACCAGGAGGAGCTGGGATTCAGAGCCCCTGGTGTTTCGGGGCTTTAGTCTTAAACTCAGCAAAGCTTGGACTCCCGGTGGGGTGAGGCCCATGGTTACTTTCTTAGCCATGATGCAGGTTAGGCACTTTATGCGGTTAGAAAGTTGAAGCCATCCAGAGTGAGCATACAAGTCACATGTATGTGTGAGACGGTGAGCACCAGAGATGAGCCTACAGGCCTTGTTAAGTGATATCGATATTCGTCTGAGGGCAGTGGCAGAGGCAGAGCCATAGATAAGTAGTCCGTTGTCAATGACGGAGACCACCGAGCTCTGGACGGCGATCTTCAGCACTTCGGACGTAAGATGCTGTCTATGTTGGTAAAGTAGGCCTAGGCGCATATTTGCAGCTTTGACAACATTGTCTATGTGTGCTTCCAATGCTAGTTGAGATAGAGAGGGGGTGACATCTATGCCTGTTTTGAGGGCTGTTAAAAAGCATGATTTGTTTTTTTTTATGGTTGAGGACCAGCTTGACAGTTGAACCAGTTTTCCACTATGGCAAAGCCTTGCTGAAGATTGATCTGCAGGAGCGCAGGGTCCTTGTGGGAGGAGAAGATTACAGCGTCATCTGCATAGAGGATGAGTTGTTCTGGGCAGGATTTCGGGAGGGTATTTAGAAAAAGGCTGAAGAGTAGGGGGCCCAGGATAGACCCCTGGGGGACTCCAGATCAGACCAGTCTGAGGTCTGAGAGTGCACCTGTGATTTTTACTCTTTGTGATCAGTTTTGCAGATAACTATCGAACCATGCAACTGTGTCAGGAGAGAGTCCTGTAAGCTGGAGTTGTTGGATCAGCAGATGATGGTGGACAGTGTCAAACGTCTTGGTCAGATCTACAAATACTGCCCCGGTTAAGTGTCCCCTATCCAAGGTGCCGTGCAGTGCACCAGTGAATTCTAGTAAGGCAGATGAGGCACTGTGTCCTTTTCTGTAGCCTTGTTGTTGTGGACATAGGAGATTGTGTTTATCCAGGTAGTCCGTGAGCTGGTTGGCTACTATGCGTTCAAGTGCCTTGGAGAGAGGTGGTAGTATAGAAATTGGTCGATAGTTCCCATGGAAGGTCTTATCCCCGCTTTTGTGGACTGGTGTAACTGTAGCAGCTTTCCATTTGTCAGGGAACTGACTTAGGCTAAGGCAGAGATTGAGAATATGTGTTAATAGGACTAGAACCTCATCCAGGGTGAGGGATAGCAGTTTTAGGTCCAGTGAGTCTCCACTAGATCTTGACTTGGATATTGCTTTGGTGATATAATTCCGGGCATCGTGCAAATTAACTTCTTTGAAGTAGAAGGCTGGGTGATTAGTAGGGGTAGGAGAGCCATAGGGGATAGTGTGAGCAGTAGCCAGGAAAAAATCTGGGGGGAGGATGCTGCTGAGGTTGGTAAATGCATCATTGAAGGTGTTTGCAATGACATGGGGATCAAGGGTGATGGACTCATCAACATTTAGCATGGTTAGGGAGGATTTGGGCTGTTTCCCTGTGACTTCTTTGATATTCTTCCAAAACTCCAACCCATTTCCACAGGAGTTGGAAAAAGCTTCTCTGTAATATGCACTTTTCTGTAGTCGTATGGATTTTGTACAGTTGTTGCGGGCCCGTTTGTAGTTCTGTATGTCGTGTTGGGCACCAGAGTCCCTAGCTAGGGCCCAGAGGTGGTCCCTAGACTTTAGTTGAGCAAGAAGCTCACCTGTTAGCCACAGGTTGCAGAGTGCTTTGACGTTTCGTTTTTTGAGCGGGGCATAGGCATCACATGCCGTGTTGAAGAAGGAGATAAAGAAGTCGAGAGCTGAGTTAACATCCGTAGATTGGTAAATGGGAGACCAGTCATGCCGACTGAGGCAGAATTTAAGGTGTCTTAGTTGACCACGTGGGAGCACTCTGTTGGTGATGACTTTAGGTGGGGGCTTGTAGAATTTGTTTGACCACTCACATATAACGGGTGAGTGGTTGCTTAGTGAGTCAGGAAGGACCGAGGTGCTGGACATATGAGAAGGATGACTGGTAAGGACCCAGTCCAGTAGGGTACTAGTGCCTGTTTTGTAGTTCTTTCTGGTGGCAGAGACAACCATTTGTGAGAGGTTAGCTGACGGTATGGTATCCCGAGAGACAGCAACCTCTGATGCATACCAGTTAATATTAAAGTCACCTAGCGTAATAGTCTCAGCACCTACAGGTTGGGTTTTGATGAAGTCCAGAACAGTTGTGAGGCTCTTCCCTTGGTCTTTTGGGGGGATGTAGACCATGATTACTGTGAGAGTTTTGTTGTGTGCACCTTAGAGTAATTTAATAGGTAGGATCTGAGCTTCGGAGTCATGGAGAGGGGTAGAGATGAGGTAGACAATGAGATAGTCTTTGATGTAGATTGCACAACCTCTTTCTCTTTTGGACACACGGTCCAGTCTGTGGACAGTATATCCTGGTAGTTCAACTGCCGAGTCAGGAATTTTAGGCGTTCGCCATGTTTCGACAATTGTTAGGATATCAGGACTGCGTTGGTTTACAAAGACTTGAACAGCATCAAGTTGGGGGATCAGGTTGCAGATGTTCATGGTAGCAATGGTCAGACCCCCTGTAGATTTCATATGGCCGGCAGTGGTGGTAGTAAAAGGGCCTGGGTTAGGGTGCACATTTCCTGATATCAGAAGGAGAAGGAGCAGGAGCTTCAGGGTGCACAAACGGAGTTTCTTACAGGTTAGATTATGTGTTTGTTGCTTGTTGTTACAAATCTGGTGGCACAAGCGCTTGCCCCAGAGCGACTTCATGTGTGATAAAGGATATAGGAGTGACCATGGCCCGTACCTGGTGGAGATGTGGTGCAGCCAATCAGAGGTGTCAGATGTCCTTGAGGAAGAGTGGTGCTCACAGTGCAGAGTGCCTAGGTGGTGATATCGGGTATCTAGCTGGTAGATAGGAGGGAAAGAGGGGTAGCAGGCTCCAGGGAGGTAGGAGAGGTGAAGTAGGGAGGTGAGAATAGTGAGAAAATTCAACATATTGAGGGAGGTAGACATGATTGGAGTGTTACCAAGGGTGGCTGTGCAGGGGCACCAAAAAGGTGAAGGAAGTAGTGAAAAAGACAAGCAGTGGGGGAGGTACAGAGGAGGGGAGAGAGAGAGAGAGAGAGGAGTAGCAGAGACCGGGGAGGCAGCAACCTAGGAGGGACCAATGGGATAGAGGCAGGGACAGACAGAGAGAGTAAGGGCAGAGCTAGAGTCTATTTAATAAAGACAGGGGGGTGGGCAAATATTTTCGGCTTTTGCAATGTAAATGAATGGGCACTAAGCCCAGAGAAACACAGAGAAGGAATGGCCAATCAGGAGCAGAGGCCCAAGGCTGTAGTCCAATCGGGGGTCCTGCACTAAGCAAGCAACCAATCACGGCAGGTCTTGGCTTCCCCGGTCCGTGCTGTGAGCTTACCCGGTTTGGCTGGAGTCTCCATGGGGATTCAGATGTGGCAGTGTGGGCGGATAGGCTGGGAGAGCCGCGGCCGCACGGGAAGCAAGCCCAAACAGGGGCTGAGTCTAAGGGGGAATAAGCAGAGAGATGGTTAGCTTTAGAGAGGCGAGGAACAAAGGGAGTGACGCAGAACAGTAATCAGTGGGCATGAAATGGTTATCGCTGGAGATGGCAGAGAGAGACAGAATAGCTATGGGAGATGGGGGGATGTCCACCATTACCCCACTGCACCTGTCCCAGTAACTATACATGGACAAACACATGTCCTAGAGGTTAGACCAGTACCTCACCTTCCAGTGCCAATGATTACTGGGCATGACCACCCAGACTTTTCCACATTGGTACAAGATACGCTGCATCCTTTAGTGGGGGTAACAACTCAGGCACAGAGGATTCAGGGACATTTACCTGAACTGTTTCCTTTCGATGAGGAACTGTATGACGACCCTGAAAAGACCAGGAAATCTAGAAAGGAGAGAGGAGTATATATATATATATATATATATATATATATATATAGAAAGGTACTAAGGAAGTTAAAATCAACAATAAGGCAGACAGAAGGAGATTAGAAACAAATTTAGTCTACAGAAAAAACAGCGGAAAGGGATTTTATTCCTATATAAATAATAATAAAAACAGCAAATCTACACCACAGATGGGGCCTTTAATCGTAGGAGGTGAGGAAGTGCTTGAAACAGTAGAAATGGCAGAAAAATTGAACCAGTACTTTTGTTCGGTATACGATAGGAAAGAGCAAAACAAGATAAAAATTAATCAGAATTGTAGCAGGAATTTGGACCTGAACATTAGCGTAGATCACCTAGAAAAATTGTTGAGTGAGTTGAAACCCTATAAATCGGCAGGGCCTGATCTGTTGCACCCTAGGCTGTTGAGAGAAGTAAGGGAATATATAGCAGCCCCCCTGGCATATTTATTCAATCAGTCCTTTTCCTCAGGAGAGGTACATGAGGATTGGAAAAACGCTACTGTGACTCCACTGCATAAATGAAAAGGGGCCAAAACATCAGTGACTAGCTATAGACCAGTCAGTCTAACTGCAGTATTGTGTAAAAACCACAGAAAAATTTCTAAAGGACAAGTTGGAATACAATCTTAAAGAATTAAATGTAAATGATATAAGACAGCATGGATTCAAGAAAAATAGATCATGTCAAACAAACGACTTATTTTTTATGAAAAAATAAATAGAAAGTTATATGAAAACAACCCAGTAAATGTTTTTCTGTTGGATTTCCAGAAAGCATTCGATAAGGTACTTCACGATCAGCTCATTCGTAAAATGGGAGCAATGGGTATTGATAATAGACTGATTAAATGGGTGCAAAATTGGCTATGGGGAAAAAGCAGACAGGATCAGGGGTATATATTCTGGATTATCTGAAGTGACAAGCGGGTTGCCACGGGGTCAATCTTGGGCCCTACATTGTTTTTATTATATCTAGGGGATATACAGCGTAATATAAAAAATACTCTGGTTAAGTTTGCGGATGATGTAAAATTGTGGGGGGCAGGTAAGCAATAAGGAGAGTATTCAAGATATTGAAGGTGATTTTAAAAAATTGGAGAAATGGGCTTTAGAGAACAAAATGACATTTAGCATAGAGAAATGCAGAGTACTGCATATGGGGAAAAAGAATCCCAGGCATACATATTATTTGAACTGCCAAAAATAGAATAATCAAAAATGGAAAAGGACTGTGGGATAATAATAGACGATGGGATGACTTTTAGACCACAGAGATCAGTGGTAATCAGGAAAACTAATTATACAGTTAGAAACATCAAACAGAATTTTATAAATAGATCAAACGAATGCCTACTTCCTTTGTAAGGAACATTTGTAACACCACATATCGATTATGGTTCATCCTTGTGGAGTCCCTACATAAAAGGAGAAATAAATAGGATAGAAAGGATACAAAGGACCTTTACGAAAACAATATGGTCCATAAAAAAGGATAGTTATGAAGATAGGTTGAAGAAGCTGGGCTTGTTTAGTTTGGAGAACAGAAGGAAGAGAGGGAACCTCTTACAACTGTTTAAAATTATGAAAGACTCAGAATTAAAGAACGAAATGGGTATAAAGATGAGGGAGAAACCAGAAGGTCTAAGAGCACATAAATTTCAAATAAAACTAGACACTGCAAAGACTAACATAAAATACTATTCTTTTTTACACAGAATGGCAAGAATATGAAACACCCTACCAGAGTGTGTTGTTCTGAGCGATAGTTTGGACATTTTCAAAAGGGAAATAGATTGACTGATGTGCTTAAAGCGATAATATTGAGCCCGCTATGCGGGGAATGGTAAATTGGGCAACAATGCCTTCTCCCGTTCTGTCTCCCAGCATAAGATCCCAGTATAAGAAGAGCCTGCAAGAAAGAGTGGCAACTTAAGAATATGCAGGGTTTGAACATAATGGGACATGTTTTGGGAATGACTGATATTAAATGTGAACAAGAAGAAGATGTCACTTTAAAACCTCTCTTTTTGCAGGTTGGGAAAAAGGGTATTGAGGGGACTCCCTGTTATGTGTTAAATGATGGTAGGTATTTTATACAGGGAATGTGCCAACCCAAAGATGGAGGAGACAGTAGTGTAATTGCTTGTGCCTCAAAAATATAGGGGGCAAATAGTACAGTTAGCACATGAAATACCCCTTGCTGGACATGCTGTAGAGATAGTACCTTGCAACGCATTCTTGCTCAGTTCTATTGGCCTACCATTCATGAACAGGTATCAGACTATGTAAAGAGCTGTGGCCCTTGCCAAAAGGTTGCTGAAATAGGGAGAAAGGACTGTGTACCCCTTCAACCAATACCTGTGGTGTCACAACCGTTTGAGAGTCTGGCCATGTATATCGTGGGCCCCTTGGAAAAGAGCTCTAAGGGGAATCGATTTATTTTAGTCCTTTGTGACTATGCCACATGATATCCAGAGGCTTTTCCTACGTGGACGGTGACTGCCCCTCAATTAGCAGAAGAACTTGCTAAAATATTTAGCAGAATGGGGATTCCCAAGGAGATCCTGACAGACAGGGGTTCAAATTTTAACACCTGCCTGTTAAAGGAATAGTACAAATTATTGGGTATTGCTGCTGTCCATACTTCACCATACCACCCCCAAACAGATGGCCTAGTCAAGTGGTTTAATAAAACCTTCAAGAAGATGCTCATGAAATTTATTAGTGAGGAAGGGAAAAATTGGGACAAGTACTTACCGTATTTGCTATTTGCCTATAGAGAGATCCCACAGGGATCTACAGGGTTTTCCCCATTTACATTATTATATGGAAGACACCTTAGGGTACCCTTAGATATAGTGAAAGAACACTGGGAAGCCAGGGAAACAGTGGGACACTCAAACATTATTGAATGTATAACAGACTTAAGGCAACGGTTAGTTAAGTATGTTGAGCTGGCACATAAGCACATGACACAAAGTTAAGTGAAGCAGAAATCACATTATGACATGGGCACAGGTGATAAGACATTTCAGATGGGTACCCAGTACTGAGAACAAGCTGCTAATGCACTGGCAAGGTCCCTGCACTGTAGCTCGCCAGACGGGGATAGTAAATTATGAGATAGAGATGCCAGGAAGGAGGAACCCAAAACAATCTATCATGTACATTTGTTGAAAAAGTGGCATAAGCCTGGTAGTACAGTATTGTATATCTGTCCAGAGAATAAGGACTCTGAGCTGGACATGGCTTACCATCATTTGGAACAAGTAGGAGGTACAGAGAATATTTTTATAAATCCTGAGTTATCAGACATGCAAAAAGGAGACTTGCAAGGCCTGATACAGGACTTAGCCAGCACTTTTACCAATACCCCAAGCTCTGCCAAAGGGATAATGCATGAAATCCATGTCAATCAAGGCCACCCCATACATCAGAAACCATACAGACTCCCTGTAAGGGTAAGGGATGAGGTTACTAAGGAGGGGAAAAAACTGGAGAAATTACATACATAGAAACATAGAATCTGATGGCAGATAAGGACCACTTGGCCCACATAGTCTGTTCATTTCCCTACCTGATGGATAAGCTGCAGATTCTAGTAAATCAACAGCTTACTTCCTCCTACCCCCCACTAGAATTGCCTTATGTCTGTCCCATGCATTCTTGAGGTCCCCCACTGTTCTTTACTCCACGACCTCCTCAGGGAGGCTGTTCCATGCATCCACAACCCTCTCAGTGAAAAAATACTTCCTCACATTACCTCTGAGCCGTCCCTCCTCTATCTTCAAATTGTGCCCCCTTGTTCTTGCACATCTCTTCTCTTGAAAAATGCTACCCTCTTGACTTTGTTAATTCCCTTGAGATACTTGAAAGTCCCCCCTCTCCCTCCTTTCCTCAAGAGTATAGTTGGGAATTACAATTGGGAATCATAGTTCCATCCAAAAGCCCCTGGTCTTCCCTGATGGTAGTGGTGCCAAAGAAGGAAGGTGGTATCCGTCTCTGCTTGGATTTTGGAAAAATAAATAACATCTCCATGTTTGACGGATACCCCATGCCTAGGATCAATGACATCATTTACAGACTAGGACATGCCAAATACAGCTCAACCCTTGATTTAACACAGGGGTATTGGCAAATGCCCCTTTCTCCAGAATCACAACCCCTTACTGCCTTCAGTACACCACTGGGTCTTTACCAATTCCTGAATATGCCATTTGGACTTCATGGGGCTCCAGCAACTTTTCAAAGATTCATGGATAACATGCCGAGACCCCATACAGCCTATTGCGATGCTTACCTTGATGATGTGGTGATATTCAGTGAAAACTGGGAAACCCATATGTCACATTTGAGAAATGTCTTACAAGCCATAGAAGAGGCAGGTGTAACAGTAAATCCTGCTAAGTGTGCTTTGGGGAACGTAGAAACCAAATACTTGTGATTTGTGACTGGGGGAGGGAAAGTACAGCCTGAACTGGGCAAAGTGATTGCAATGGCGAACAGTCCAATATCCAAGACTAAGAAGCAGGTGAGGTCTTTCCTCGGTCTTGCAGGATACTATAGACAATTTATACCCCAGTTTTCCACAATAGCATGTCCCCTCACAAATCTGACCAAGAAGAACTGCCCCAATAAGGTACAATGGTCTGACACCTGTGATGAAGCTTTTCAGACCATTAAGGCCATTTTATGTACATCCCCAGTCTTGCAGAGTCCTGATTTTAATTTGCCATTCGAAGTGCATACTGATGCATCAGAGGTAGGGCTAGGAGCTGTCCTGACTCAATATATACAAGGTGACGAACATCCCATAGTGTATTTCAGTAGAAAACTCCATGAACATGGAGCGTAAATACGCTACCATTGAAAAAGACTGTTTGGCTCTTAAATGAGCCATGGAGTCACTGAAATATTATTCATGGGGAATGACATTTAAAGTTTTGACTGACAATTATCCCTTGTGTTGGCTCCAGCAGATGAAAGAGAAAAATTTGAGAATCATATGGTGGTATTTGGCATTACAGCTGTACCATTTCACGGTGTCTCATACAGCTGGGTCAGCACACCTCAATGCAGATTACTTATCCAGATTTGGTACTGGGATGGAATAAAAATGTCTAGTCATAAGAATGCTTTATTTATGCAATATGGAAAGTGTATTAGAATGTCTCAGGGTAAAGCATTTATGAATGATCTTGTGTTATAGATTGGAAATGAAACTGAAACATAATATGTTGAAATGTTTATTAGGAACCCTGAGGCGGAGCTTCTAGGGTGGGTGGGTGGAAGCTCCAACCCCTTCCAGGGTTAGGGAAGGTGGTAAAACAGTGATAGTACAGACTGTTTTTCTCTTAAGGGGGGAAGAGTGTGACAGGGTTTAGGCCTGTCCCTTAAACTGGACCTTTTTCTCTCCATAAAACTACTGTTGCAACAGTTCTTCTTTACTCTTTCTAGTTCTGTCCTTTAAGTCCAGATGGTTGACCATCTCTGGGCACCCACCCCCCCATCTTATACTTTTCTATATCCACTAATTATTAATTTTCTTTCTTGGTCCAGTAAAAGGTTATGTGCAAGTCTGAAGTTTATACAGTAAAGAAACCTGGTGCTGTGTAGATGCCTGGTGCTGTATCATTACCAAAATGAATAGTTTCCGTGTTTCCGTGCTGCCTAAGTGAATTAGGCAGACGTTATAACATAGAAGCCAGCCTGTTAAATCGGAAAAGTTATGAGACCTAATGTTGGGCTGCATGTTTGTGCTATATAGTGATGTTAGGTCCTCGTAAGGGCCGTGTAACATTAAAAGTATTTAGACATTGATAGCAGTCCAGAATGAGAGTTTTTATCAAGAAATTGCCATGCGCGAAAGAAACTGCACATATCAACAAGGGACAAATGTTGCAAACAGTTATAAAGGTAACTGGTATTTCCCTATTCAAAGTCCGGTACAGAGTACAGTTTCAAGCATGCCCATTTATGGATAAATTGTGCCCGTTACCCGCTTTGTGCTGCCAGAGCCCTGTATTAACTGTAGGTGAGCAGTAGAAGACTCACTAGGTTTGTTTGCAGTCTGAAGCTGCACCAATAAAACCATTAAACATTCTCTGGCTGCATATATAGATAGAGTGAGACCCTATCTCTAGTAAGTCCTCATACAAGCCCAAGTGTCTTATTCTATATCTTTTTGCTTGGGAAGTAAAACAACTTTGCAAGAGACGTTTTCACTAGTGAAAACAAAACAGAAACCCTGTGGAGAGAAATTACAAGCTGATGACTGTGCACTCAGCCATTGAGTTCTAATAGCAGTTTAACACAGTGTCCAGTTAAGCAAATAAGCAACCATGCGCACTAAGGAGTTTTTGCCTAGACAGTGCAGTTTAAATTAAAGTCAGTAAAAACTCTAATGTTTCGAATGAAGCAGACTCCTGCAGTCAGGGTGTTGTCTCTGCTGCTTGTCAGGCTGCTGTATGCCTTCATTATAAATAGGGCAGCAGCGGCCTCTAGTGCCTATTTTTATACTGCAGCTTCTGTCAATCAGAGCTGGATAAATATTTTACATCTAATTCTGCCTTTTTTTTGGTTTAAACTCATACCTTTTGCCAGAATATAGCTGAATGCAATTAGCTGAGTGCTCCATTGTATTATATAAATTAAAAGGAGCCTTCTAAAGAATGTTTTACAAAAGTGATGATGCTGTTAGCACCCGACTGTGTGGGCAGGTATAAAAAGGTTACCTGTTCTGTATGGTATTAGATAGGGGGTCAGTTCCTTCTGACCAGCGTTAGAGAAGAACCGAGGGATTCCTGTCTCAGAGAGGAAACTGATTGTTAAGTTTGCCTCATTTGAATGCTGTTATGATTTTAAGTAATTATTATTTTGCTCACAGTTTGAGTCTTTTCATTTATTTTATTTTCTTTGTTTATGAAGTGAATAAACATTGCACCAGGCCAATGGTGCATTAAACCATAAATCTTCTTGTGGCATCCATCTGTTATCCCATTCCCTATTACAGTCCCTGCATCAGGAGGAGGTGAACCACCTGTTCTCCCAGTGGGGCACTCCCCTGGTTGACCTGTTCACCTTCTGGTAGAGCACAAAGCTGAGGTTGTTCTGTGCTCATCCCCCACACTGCAGGGCACTGATGGGGGATGCCTTCGCAAGGCTCTGGACCCGAGGCCTCCTCTATGCCTTCCATCCCTTTCCCCTTGATCCACAAAGTGTTGTTCAAGGTGTGAAGAGACAAGGCGTG
This sequence comes from Neoceratodus forsteri, assembly GCA_016271365.2. Lineage (NCBI taxonomy): Eukaryota > Metazoa > Chordata > Ceratodontiformes > Ceratodontidae > Neoceratodus > Neoceratodus forsteri. Next base: position 272,570,455 of record JADMNL010000025.1, read on the forward strand.
GATGATCCTGGTAGCCCCAGACTGGCTGCACCAGTTTTGATACCCGGATCTCTTCAGCCTCAGCAGCAGAACTTCATGGCAGTTGCTTCTGCACCCAGATCTGCTCTCTTCCCACAGGAGTAAGGTCCTGCATCCGGACCTTCAGTCTCTGCACCTGACAGCCTGGTTTCTGAGCAGCTACAGTTCTAGGCTTTGGGTCTCTCAGAAGATGTTCTCCACGTTGTGGAGACTTCCTGGAAAGAGTCAACCCATCAGTGCTACGCCTTCAAATGGACGCGGTTTTCCATTTGGTACCATGGCAGGGAGCTAAACCCCCTGGCCTGTCCCTCAGCTAATATTCTTGAATACCTGTGGTCCCTCTCCCAATCAGGACTGAGACAGACACCCTCAAAGTGCACCTGGCAGCCATCTCTGCATACCGGGTGCGGGTTGGTATCAAGTTCAGGTTCAAGTTTATTACAGGAATAACTCCATTGAACAAGCTCATTCACAAGGAGGTCCTGAGACATATAACAGGAGCATAGACACAGTAGCAGCATAGTTTACATGAATACATACATAATCACGGTGGCAACATAGTGTACATTCATACATACATGAGGCAATGTGCAAAAAAATAAAAAATGCCTAACAAAGTATATACAATAGTAACAATATATGATTTATACAGACATGGTCTACAATAAAAAAAATGGTAACAAATGAGCCAAAAACACAGCAGGAGTACAAATGGAATTGAGGCATGTAAACATAAGTGATTGCATTAAAATAATACGTAAAAGTGCAAGGCCTTAAGTTGGATACTGCTGCATAGATAGACTGCCAAAAGCACGGATATAAGGACTAGGTGTACTGGTGGTGCAACGCTATAGAAAAAAATGAGGTAGGAGCGGAGGGGGAGACTAGACAAGATGGTGGGAGGCAAGGGGGGGAGTAGCGGAGAGGGGAAGAAAAGGAAAAAAGGGAAGTAAGGAAATAGGGCTACGGCAGAGGTTTGGGGTGATGGAAAAGTATGAGGGGGTATGTTTTCTGGTAGACCGTTGGGGGGGGGGAGATGGGACTAAGCAAGGGCGAATGATCCAATAGCAGACATCAGGTTTACAGTCAATCACAGTTGCATATTTATTTCACTAATCTTAAGGTTAAGATTTTGAAGGCGTTAACAGATATGAGGCTGGTAAGCTTAAGAAAAGACTGTAGGTTGTTCCAATCGGTAGGCAGAGTATAGGAGATGGTGTTTTTGCCAAATGAAGTACAAGTCCTAGGGACATCTAGATACACAAAGTCAGACTTTTGAAGGCGAGGGAGGTCCAACCAATAGCAGCATAAAGGTTGTAGTGGTGAATTCTATATGGGGCATTAGTGATGAAATGTAAGGCTCTGTGATAGAGGACATCCAGTTTACGTAGACTGGTCACCGTGTCGGATTTGTAAATTATATCACCATAATCAAGAAGGGGTAAGAAGGTGGCCTGGATGAGCCTGACTCTAGTCTACTGTGGGAAGAGTGATCTATGTCTATAGAAGAAACCTAGTCTAGATTTTAGCCTGCTGGTGAGGGTGTCAATATGGGTGCTAAAGGAAAGCTTGCAATCAAGCCATATGCCTAGGTATTTGAACTTAGACACTGCCTCAAGGGGTTCCCCAAGGAGTGTGATAATAGGGGCATTTGTCTGGGCTGGCAGGGAAGGGAAGTTGCTGGGAGTAAAGAACATGGCCTTGTTTTTTTTTTTAATTGAGGAGCAGCTTCTGATCTATAGGGTTCTGTTCAAGGCGTGAGAAGGCTGCCTGCAGCTCTTCTCTGACTTCAGACATGGTTGGTTTAGACGAGTACAGAACTGTGTCATCAGCAAAAAAGTGTAGCGTGGAATCGCTAATTAGAGCCAAGGTTGTTGATATATACGGAAAAAAGAATCAGGCCTAAAATGGAGCCCTGGAGGACACATCTGGCTATGGGAAGGGGGGGGAGCTGAAAAAACACTGTCCGCTTTAATTTTCTGAATTCAACCTGACAGGTAGCTGGTAAACCACAGTGCGGTAGAGGAGGTGACACCTATGTTGTGCAGGCTATGAATGACAAGATTGTGATCGACAGTGTCGAACGCCTTGCTGAAGTCGCCAACGGTAGTGTAGAAGAAGGTGGTTGGGCATTTCTTTAAAGGCCTGGACCACCTGTCCCCACCATTGTGTGAATCACCGCCACCTTAGGGCTGGTTGCTGGTGCTGGCAGTGTTCATGGGCAAGCCATTTGAACCGATGAACAAGCACGAGATGTCACATCTGTTCTGTGGTGAAAGATTGCCTTCTTGGCTGCTATCACCTCCGCCAGAATCAGTGAGTTCCAGGTGCTCTTGGTGGAGTCTCCATATCTGGTGTTCCACAAGGACAAGGCTGTCCTCTGCCCCAACTTGAAGTTCCTCCCGAAAACTGTGTCAGAGTTTCACCTTAATCAGGTGATTAGCCTCCCAGTGTACTGCACCAATCCAATCTCGGAGGCCAAGCATAGACTCCAATCGGACCTGAGGAGAGCTCTCGCTAACTACACAGAGTGCATGGCTGGAGTTTGGGGAGAGGTTTGCCAGGTATTTGTGACATGCGCTGAAGCTGCACCTGGCAGACTGGCAGATAAACAGACAACTGGCAGGTGGATTGTTTCCTGCATCAACATCTACCATAGGTTGGCTGGTAGGGAGCCTCTCATAGGGCTTAGGGCTCTTTACATCAGACATACTGCTGCCTTAGTGGCTACTTCCAGGGACATCCTTATCCAGGAGATCTGCAGGGCTGCTACCTGGAAGTCAGCACACACCTTCATTTCCCACTACCACATCGACCTTGAGTCACATCGGGATGCTGGTTTTAGAACCTCAGTTCTCAGTCCTTATTTACCAAGTAGAGGTGTGCACCTTTCCCCCTCCTCCCGGAGAACTGCTAGGAGTCTGCCTAAGTGTGGATAAGTGCACCATATCCACATCCCTAGAAATGAGGGTTACTCACCTGTTACCATAGTTCTAGGAGTGGTATATGATGCACATCCACTTGACTCACCCGACCTCCCATGGCACATGGATCCCTCCTTCCAGCATGCAAGATCTGACATCATGGGGCGCAGCTGGGGAGTATATCACCCGGGTAGGTGGGAGGAGCTTAGCTTGAAGACATTCTGGCAGATTTAAAGGGAAAGAAAGCCTGTCTGCATGTGGATGTGCACCATATATCACTCCTAGAAAGTACAGTTACGTAAGAACTTACGGTAACAGTAGATCTTCGAAAGGAGCTCTTGCAGCAGGTAATATCATTAGGACTGAAGCCGGCAGGCGTCAGGACCCCACGGAAAACTTGTAGCTAGCAGTCTGAGGCAGGGGACTGCCCCCCGACGTCGGCTCTGCCTGACGTCCTACGTGGTATAAAGGAGCGGTGCCCTGGCACCACCCTAGTTCTCCCACCAGAGACCCGGCTAGATAGGAATTGGAGAACCAGGTAGCAGAAAATTTCACATCCTGGTTGGATGGAAACCAAAGTAATGATAACAACAATAATCCCCTAAGCTATCCTGGGGGAAGGAGGGTGGAAAAGTCACCTGCTGCAAGTACTCCTCTCGAAGATCTACTGTTACAGTAAGTTCTTACATAACTGTACTATCTGTCTTTGAGGGTGGAGCTCTTGCAGCAGGTAATACTATTAGAACTGAGTCCCAAGCAGTACCCAAAGATAGGCCCAGGTCTGATAGGGTGGAAGGGGATGTATATAAACCACGGAGTGGACCTCTATAAGAGAAGGCCTTGCAGGACCGCTAGTCCGAAACCTGCTCTCCTTCTTGAGGCGATGTCAAGGCTATAATGCCTGATGAAGGTGTGGATGGAGGACCACGTGGCAGTCGCACAAATATCGTCTGAAGAGACGTTCATCAGGGCCGCAAATGAAGATGCCACCGCTCTGGTGGAATGACCCTTAACAGCACCCAGGAGAGGCCTGTCGTGGTGCTGATAACAGAACGTGATGCAGTGCACTAACCAACGGGCTAGTGTCTGTTTGGAGACAGGAGCGCCTAACATTCGCTTCGCGAAAGAAACGAACAACTGGTCCAATTTCCTAGAGGAGTGAGTCCTGTGAAGATAGTATCATAAAATGCGATGAACATCTAGGGTGTGCAACAGTGCTTCGCCCTGGTTGGAAAAATTTGGATAATATACCGGAAGGTTGATTTCCTGGTTCAGAGTCAGTACAGATACCACCTTCAGCATGAATTTGGGGTTTGTGCGCAAATTCACCCTGTCCCTGTGAAAGACTATATAAGGTTCTTTACACATCAGAGCCTGGAGTTCCGAAACCCTTCGAGTGGAGGTGATGGCCACCAAGAGGAGAGTCTTCCAAGAGAGAAAGCGCAGCTCACAAGAAGCTGCTAGTTCGAAGGGGGGAAGCGTGAGTTTCTCCAGAACAAAGAGGAGGTCCCAAGGAGGAACGATGTCCCTTGTGGGAGGTCTGACATGTAATACCCCTTGCAGGAAGGTCTTGCAGGCATTCAATTGGGCTAGAGTTTTGTCTCCGATAGGGCTATGATATGCGGAGACTGCACACATATGCACCTTGATTAAGGAATAACTCAGTCCCAAGTCCAAGAGGTGTCGGAAATACTCTAACCCATGCCTGACCGGCAACCCAAGGGGTCTAGGGAACAGGCACTAGCCCATAAGCAGAAGCGTTTCCATTTCAAAGCGTACATGGCTCTGGTAGAAGGCTTCCTGGCTGCTACCATAATTTCAGCCACTTTGCTTGACACTCCTAACCTCTCTTCCACTAAGACTGCAGGAGCCAAGCATGCAAGTGAAGAAAGCAAAGAGCAGGATGGACGAGGGTCCCCTGTTCTTGAGAGAGCAAGTGAGTGGAGAGTGTCAACTGAACTGGGGGTTCCAGAGACAGTTGCTGGAGCAGCGGATACCAAATTTGATGAGGCCATAGAGGAGCCACCAGGATCATTCTGGCTGCCTCTGACTGCAATTTGAGCAGTACTCTCTGAATGAGGGGAAAAGGAGGGCAGGCGTAAAGGAACTTCCCTGTCCAGGAGAGGGACAATGCGTCTTGCCAGAAAACACCAGGCCCAGTTCAGGTGAGCGAGCAGAAATTGTGCAGTTTGGCGTTGTCTGGGGACGCAAAGAGGTCCAACTCTGGCTGGCCCCACTTGTCAAAGAAGTCGTCTGCGACATCTTGGAGCAATTCCCACTCGTGATTCTGAGAGGAAGAGCGACTGAGACTGTGGGCGAGAACATTCTGGGATCTGCTTCCCGCAGGCACACTTAGACTTTCATCACAGTGGAGGAGGCAACGATATAAACGATGGTGAAAAACAGATTTACTATAAAGAAAAAGAAAAAATGACTTAACTGACATTTGAGCTGTCGACTGCAGAGAAAGGCGTCCGTGGAGCCAAACTACACGTCGACGGCGGGAAAAGAACTGGGGTGGCGCCAGGGGACCGCCCCCTTTATACCACGTAGGACGTCAGGCGGAGCCGACATCAAGGGTGGTCCCCTGCCTCAGACTGCTAGCTACAAGTTTTCCGTGGGGTCCTGATGCCTGCCGGCTTCAGTCCTAATGGTATTACCTGCTGCAAGAGCTCTACCCTTGAAGACAGATCTAAGGTTACAGGTGAGTAACCCTCATTTTTTGGATGAGTTAGGGGTAGGAGCTTAAAGTTTTGGTTTTTAGTTAGATATGGATGAAGTGGTACATAGAAACATACAAACTGATGGCAGATAAGGATCAGCAGGCCCATCCAGTCTGTTCGTACATCCTACCTTTACTTACAGTGAATAAGGCAGCCTGTCACCTGAATGCCTGGAGAAACATTGTAGCAGTTCCACTCTATAACAGTGATGTTGGAAGTGGGATTACATGTAAATGGACTGGCAGCGTGTTTCAGTACATCTAGCGTACTGGCGCTGGGTGAGGTGCTTGTTCTGCTTCTGGCTGTGAATCCTGGCTTCTTCCTATCTCCAGCAGCAGCTAGCTGTGGTGCTGTGTGGGGAAACTGTCGGAGAAGACCCTGGTGAAATATATTTGGATGATACTGTTCATAGAGCCGTCCCCACTGTCCCGTGAGCTAGCTCCACATGGGTTGCCTAAGTAGGGGAGGACAGGGCTAGCATTTTGGAGTGGCAGAGGTGGAGGGCTGCTGTGGAGGAATGGGATACAACTGTGACCGTCTAGCTCGTGACAGGGGTTATAGCCGGTTAAGTCTCCCATGGCCAGGAGAGTGAATTTGCTTTTTTTCCAGTTGGAGAGAGTGTGATCTAATGTAGAGGAATGTTGGTGAGGAGGCCATCTTGTGCTACAGGAGAAGGGACTACGCAGAGAAACGAAGCGGCTGAAAAGTAACCTGTATATTTTCCTCTCTATTTTGGGTCTCCTGGCTAGAAGGAACTTTGGAACTGTTGTTCCTGTGTTTCCCAATCCCCTTCTGTGTCAGAGACTGTGGTGGAAGCTTTCATTTTGTTCTGTGTGCAACCCCTATCCTGGTCAACAGCGGCATCTTGCAACCAGGACCCCCCTACTTGTTACACAGACAAGGAAACAAACCACAACTTGGCAGAAAATAAGTATCACCCCTGGCATTAGGATAAATACTTAGCTCAGGCATCTAAGAGGTCAGGGGGTTAGGGCACAAAATAACATTTATATTTACTCAGAGTCCAGGAGAGCAGTGCCAGGGCAATGCCGTGTCTCCTATCTGAGAGGACTCCATAACATTTCACTCGAACTCACAGATGGACTGTCCACAACCAAAAATTGGGATTGTATTGTATGGCTTTGTTTTCTGACAAGACATTAAGCAGAATTAAGGTGGTCCTCCAAGGCTATACTCTCCAAACAGATGACACAACTTGCAGTAGAAGAAACATTTGTTTTCACACAGTAACTCAGGCAGTACTGTACATTCCAACATGAACCTTTTCCAAAACACAAACTATCCACCTCTTTGTTTAGGGATCTCTGGATTTCTGACCAAGTGTAAATATAGTGGGGTTGCCACATACTTTACTTCAAACTCCTGATGAGATGGACTATGTTAACACCTGCAGGCAACTGTGCCTATCTGGTAACCAGTTAGCCCTGAACTGTGACTAAAAGTGAAGCTCTGCTCACTCTGGCCACAGTCAGTCTCTGCCATTCCATCTAGGACACACAACTGGATCCTGCAGCCCCACCTGGATTGCTAAAGGCATTCTTTACTCTGGATTCCCCAACCCTCCTGGATTGCTAGAGACATCTTTTACTTTGATACATTACTTCAGCACATATCTGTGGTGAACTGGGTCCTGAGTGAAACGTAATCTAGCCAGCGTAGGGCACATACACCACCAGACAACCCAAAAGTCTGACTCTTTACCAAATGCTCACTGTACCCATAGTTTGGTATTCCCTGTGTTACAGGCATCTGACAATATCTGAAGAAACATTCCTTCCTTGAAATTCACAGCTTTTACCAGAAACTCTTTTAGTCTCTTTCTCTGGGCAGCTGTGACAATCTTCCGTCCATAAGGGGGCTGCCCCTTAGAACCACTGATTTCTCAATCCCTGTTCACATTTCAAATAAATGAATTCACTGAGGTCCCACTGACACAGGTCTTCGCCACTTCTTTTAGGCACATTGTTGCTCCACTCACTAAGGTGAGAAAATGATGACCAGAGGTTCTTCACCTAGCCCAAGGGAGGCTGGCAGGCACCTCTTGCCCTCTGCTGGACAGAGATCTCCTTTCTCTTCTCTCTCCAAACTGGAACACACACACTGAACTCTCAAGATTCTAAACTACTTCCTCTACAGCTGAGCTAAAAGGCTTATGCTGCTGCAACAGTTCTAAATGACATCACTCATGTTCCACCTAACCTAAATACAGTAGGTTAACAATGATGTAATGTGGTACAGAGTGTCTAAAAACTCCCTACAAGCTTCCTAGAGACCTACCTGGTCTAATACTGATGGGATTCTAGCAACCCCAGGGGACTAGGTGGTTACATGTGTGAACTCTGCAGATGACAGCTGTAGAGTCAGCTCTGACATACAGTTAATGGGCTCCTATGCACTGAGTGGCTTCGTGCCGCATATCTGCAGTGCGCAGCCACGCTGCACCCACTGTGCCCCCTGCACTGGATGCACTAAGGGGGGTGTGCACAGGACCAATGCACCCGATCCTCCTGGTCCATGGACCACACCATGCTGGGGGTGGGCTGGGGACGTGTCAGCGCTATGCACCATGCACAAAGGTGTGATGTGCTGGCCATGGGTGTGTGGAGGTAGTACAGGGTACGCCAGGGAGAACCCTGCCATAAGCCCCCTATGCGTCCTGCGTATACACGGCAGCCCTCTCCCCATATGTCTGGAGGCACCCCCTGCACAGCATCCCCGAACAAGGAGCTGGCAGGCACCACCTGACCTATCTCTATGGACCCCCGATCATGATCCTTCACAACCCCCCCACCACACCAACACTAGGCAACCCGGTGCCTGGGTTCCGCAGTTCCTGTGGTGCACCATGCCCCCCATGCCTGTGGCACCATCACCCCCCATTCCCCATACCTGCATGGCAGTGCCCTAGAAATGGCCACTGGCACTGCCCTACTCTCGCCCCCTCAGCCGCTGGCCACTGGACATCCATGGGGCATGCTGCCAATGCACACCCCACTGCGTAGGGGATCCACGTTGGGACCCATTCTGGGCATCTGATTGGATGCCTGAATGGGTACGCGACTCGGCCCCTGGCCGCCCTGCAGTGTTCTGCGCACCGGGGGATGGGGTCACAGACAGGTGGTGGCCAGTTGTGAATACCAGCCAGTATGCACCTGTCCACAGGTACGGAACTCCACAGGCAGGTAACACGCCTCCAGCGCATATTACCCGCCCATTAGTGCATAGGCCCTTGGACAGAATAACAGTTATCAGAGATTTTATCATCATAAACGGAGTAACTCTATAGTATTCATTAATCCCATTAGACTCTCAGTGCTGGGCTTAGTCTCTAAATTGTCTTTGGTGCACCACTGTACTGTTTTAAGTTGTTAATTAAATTTGTGTGTATTGTTTATTGCTGGAGTGACTGGGGGTGTGTGGATTGAAAGTGTGGGTGAGAGCTCTAATTTCTGGACTGCTACCTGCTACATCAGGGGTCTGTGAGGGAGACCAGTGCCGCGGGTCCTCTCCCCCTGCACCGGGTGCAACTGAAGGGATTCTCCTCGCGGTAGAGGTGCTGGCAACTGCCAAGCCGGACCTCCCGATGCCGAAAGGAACTGCAGAACTTCAAACTTTAAATTTAGAAAACAGGAGATCTCCAACCACAGCAGGAGCCTCTGTTGTTTTGCTGAGAGCTCCACTTAGAGTTTAAACCACAGCGGGGGCCTTTGTTGATCTCACCGAGAGTGCCAAATTCAAAAAAGACTCTTGGTGATCATTGGTGCTGATACCAGTGACACTCAAGCGGCCTGGACATAAAGACGCTCTGAGCCACGCCAAGATGAGCTCTAATTTCTGGACTGCTACCTGCTATATCAGGGGTCTGTGAGGGAGACCAGTGCCGTGGATACCTCCCCCTGCACCGGGCGCAACTGAAGGGATTCTCCTCGGGGTAGAGGCACTGGTAACTGGCCAGGCAGACCTCCCCCAGTACCGAAAGGAACTGCAGAACTTCAAACTTTAAATTTAGAAAACAGGAGATCTCCAACCGCAGAGGGAGCCTGTGTTGTTTCGCCGAGAGCTCCACTTAGAGTTTAAACCACAGCGGGGGCCTTTGTTGATCTCGCTGAGAGTGCCAAATTCAAAAAAGGCTCTTGGTGGTCATTGGTGTGGATACCAGTGATGCTCGAGTGGCTTGGACATAAAGACGTTTTGAGCCATGCCAAGATCAGCTCTCATTTCTGGACTGCTACCTGCTACATCGGGGGTCTGTGAGGGAGACCAGTGCCGTAGGTCCCTTCCCCCTGCACCGGGCGCAACTGAAGGGATTCTCCTCGGGGTAGAGGTGCTTTGTAACTGGCCAGGTAGACCTCAAAAGGAACTGCAGAACTTGAATTTCCCACCCACCCACCCGCCCCGCTCCTCCTCCCCTTAAATGCGCTAAACCGTCCCCACAAACTTATGAACCTATTCCATTGTGCCTGCAAACTGAATCCAATACTTTTGACCTTGTGTCTGCTGCTCTGAACTGATTCTCACTGTGATAACTTTGATTTGGAACATTGTCATGAAATCTGGCTGAGTTGTTAGCTACCTCAAAGTTAGCACTGTTTATTCTGTATCTTCAGTTAGTGATTAAGAGTCTCTTTTAAAAGCCTATTTATCCTGTATCATCAGATAGAGTTTAAGTGACAATTTTGAGCTGGGCTGTATGTTGAAATGAATATGGCTGGCCTAGGATACCCCAGTATGGCCACTTGGAGGGGAAGCAGGTGTAGTAATCCAGGAGGAAGGGATTGGGAAAAGGAGGAAGTGCCCATAAGGAATAGAGAAGGACAAACAGGGTGGCCTCTTTCCACCACGGCAGGCATCTTCGGAAGGGTTGTAGGATGCACAGGCTGTGGGGCGACAATAATTCTAAAGTGGGCCTGAAGAGAGGGAGGCTGCCCAATCTGTAGATAGCTATCTCAGATTAGGAGTGAAGTTTGTTGGTTAAGGAGTAAACTGGGAGACTTGGGTCGAACAAGGATAAGGGGTGGGGGTATGGGCAGCAGAGGGTGGGGATGAGGGGAGGCTGGGGCAATACCCAGAAACTAGAGGAGGTCATGTTATAGCAAGTAAGAGGGGGGTATTAGGGATAGAGGACCCTTGGATAGGGATGTTGATGCGAAGGGGAAAACTTATGGGGCAAACATTCCGAAAATAAAGAGAGTGAAGGAGTGAAGGGGGAAGAGTCAGGAAAGACTGTTGGAGGAAGACTACAAGAGCAGACAGTGGGAAGGGCGCTCCTAAGGTGGATAGGGCAAGAGGGGAGAAACAGGGACGACTTAGAGGGCCAGTTGGGGGAAACTCAGGTCACGTAATGGAGGCTGGCATAGAGTGTCATAATAAATTTGACCTGCTAAGTAACCTAGTGGGGGAGGAAGGGGTTAGCATAAATGAGGAAACTGGGCCAAGGGGAGGGAGTCGGATTCCCATAGGGCATCACAGGTAGGAAAAGGAAAGGATAGAAATAGTCCCGGGGGAGAAGGGGAAATTTCAATGTGAAGCAGAAAGGGGAGATGCAATATACAGCAGAAATGAGGGAGAAGAGCACTACTGGAGAGAATCTAGAAGACAAGGAGGTGGGGGAGGGACCCCCCTTCAGGAGGGGGGTCTGTACCATGGATGGCACTTAGGCGAACGGGACCTCGTGAGGGGGCCTCTGGAGGTAGGGGTACCATTATACAGGGTGAGGATGATGGTGTGGGGGAAGGGGATATGATCAGGGCCAGGATAAAAGGCCTGGAAATGAGTGGGATTAAGGGGACACCTATACAGGGGGGTCTGAGTTAAGTGGGCAAAATGTTAAGGGAGGCAAAAGGGGGAAGGTGGCAAAGGGGTCTCTCATAATAAGGCAGGAAGACTCCCACGAAATTGGGATCACGGATAGGGGGGAGGGGGGTTGAGAGCACATAGTGGAAGTAACCTTAAGGATGATGGCGGTGTTAAGGTTCTGTTACTGGATGACTCGATGATTAGGGGTATCCAATGGGAGGGACAGGGGGTGGGATGCCATAACCAGGTGAAGGTAGTGAGTATCTCTGGGTTGACGGTGCACAGAGCAAAGTTCTTGGTGTACGAGCTGGTAAGGGATTGTGGAGGGAAACCGGATTTCCTGGTGTACTTAAGGACTAACGATATAGAGGGGCACAGTGTTTTGGAAATCCAAGCAAGGTTCAGAGAACTTGCTAGAGTCTGTCGGCATAATGGATGCAACATTTCCTTTTCAGAAATATTGCCGGTACCTAGGCCTCAGTGGAGAACAAAAGGAAGATCACAGAGGTAAATGACTGGTTCAGGAAGTGCGAGGAAGAAAGGGGTTCGGGGATGTTAGGTAACTGGGAAGGGGTTTGGGAGGATAAGGGACTGTATGCCAAGAACAGGCTTCACTTAACCCCGTTGGGGAAGGAAATTCTTAAACAGGGGGTGGCGGACTACATTCAAGAAAGGTGGGTTTTAATGTGAGGGGGGTAACATGAGAGGGGCTGGCACATGGAACCCGGGTGTGGTTCGGCAAAGGGGAACAGGGATAAGGGGTGTGGGGTAGTGTTAGTAAATGCCAGGAGCTTGAATAACAAGTTACCAGAGTTCCAGGCCATGCTGTTCAAGGGGGGGGGGGTGGATGTGGCAGCGGTCACGGAAACATGGGCCAACAATAACCACGACTGGGACCTAAACGTGAAGAGATACTTTATGCTTAGGAAGGATAGAAAGGAGGGCAGAGGGGGAGGAGTGGCTATGTACATTAGAGAGGGCATAGAAATTGCTATGGTAGAAGAGGCAGAGGGAAATGTGGAGGCCTTATGGATCACCTTACGAACCCCGACAGGAGGTAAGGTCAAGCTGGGTGTAGTATATAGGCCCCCCGGGATAGGTGATGTTCTGGGGGATGGTTTGCTGGACAACATTATAGCCCAGTGCGGACCAAAAGGAGAGAGAGTGGTGTTGATGGGGGACCTTAATATGCCAGGTACAAACTGGAGAACCATGTTCTCTAAGGTGGCCAAGGAGCAGAGGCTGCTGGACGGTTTCCAGGTTGTGTTCTTAACACAGCATGTGAGGGAGCCCACGAGGGAGGGACATGTTCTGGACGTAGTTTTGGTAGATGGGGATCTGGTATGGGACCTGGTTGTAGAGGATCTCCTGACTGGGAGTGACCACGACACTGTCTGGTTTCAAATTAACATGGGGGGAGGAGGGGAGAGATCTAAGACACTGGCAGTGGATTTCAGGGGAGCAGACTTTATGGGCATGGGAAATATTCTCAAGGATCACATGAAAGGGATTACAGCAATGACAGATGTGGAAAAGAGATGGGAGGTCATAAAACGGAGACTTCATGAGGCAGTCAGGATCTGTGCTAAGGTGAAGTGCAAGGGAGCAAGGTCACATAAACCATGCTGGTGGACAGGTGAAGTTCAGGTAGCAGTCAGGGAGAAGAAAGCTGCCAACAAAAAATACAAAACATCGAAAGGGGAAAGGGAAATGGAAACGTACCGTCTTGCGTCTAGAAAAGTAACCTGGATGGTGCGGAGGGCAAAGTCCAGTAAAGAGCAGTGGCTGGCACATGGGGATTTGGGGAGGGGAAAAGGATTTTTTCCAGTACATTGAAAAACTAAGGGTCAGCTTGGCAGACTGAGAACAGATGGTGGGTGGGTGGAAGAGGCGAGGAAGCAGGTGGAGGTATTAAATGAGTACTTCTCCTCGGTGTTCACTAGGGAGGTAGATGGGATATTTGCTAAGCAAGGCACGAGGGGGATAGAAGCGGTATTGTGTGGGACTGGGGGAGTAACAGAAAGGGAGCATAAGGGAGGGAGAGGCGCCCCTGGGGTTTCACACCAGGATAAGGATAGAAAGGCCAGCAAGGTGGGGGGGGGGCAGATGAAGCTATCTCCACTGAATGGGTGTGGCAAGCTCTGAAGCCCTGAAGAAAGATAAATCTCCTGGGCCAGATGGCATTCATCCGAGGGCACTATGGGAGTTGGCGGACATACTGGACACACCCCTGATGGAGCTGTTCAACAGGTTGCTTGAGACAGGGACAGTACCTAGGGATTGGCATGAGGCGCATGTGGTACCAATCCATAAAGGGGGGTCGAGGGAAGTACCAGGTAACTATAGACCCATCAGTTTGACCTCAGTGGTGGGAAAATTAATGGAGCGATACTGAAGGAACAATTGGGGGTATTCTTGGAGGAGGAGGGAGGGTGAGGGCTGGATAGTAGACAACATGGGTTTGTGCCAGGTAGATCGTGTCAAACCAACCTTGTGGAGTTCTACGAATGGATAACATCGGAAACTGGACAGGGGGAAGCCTGTGGATGTAATAGTCTTGGACTTCAGCAAGGCATTTGACTCGGTCCCCCACAAAGGGCTGGTGGAGAAACTGACGGGGTTGGGAGTGAGCCCATTGATGGTCAGATGGATAGGAAACTGGCTAGCTGGATGCACACAGAGAGTAGTGGCCGGTGGGGAGCTCTCGAACCCTAGAGAGGTCGGTAGTGGAGTACTGCAGGGCTCGGTCCTTGGTCCGATCCTGTTTAATGCATACATATCTGACATCAGGGTGGGTATAGGGTGTGAGATGAGTCTCTTCGCTGATGACTCCAAGGTGGGAGCAATAGTTGAGGGGGAAGAGGGGAGGTTGGCCCTGCAAGGGGACCTGGACACCCTGGAAAGGTGGACTCTCATATGGAAATTAAATTTAAATTCAACCAAGTGCAAGGTGTTACATCTTGTGCGGGGAAACACCAAACACAGGTACACCCTGGGAGAGGAGGCGCTGGAGGCCTCATCTGGGGAAAAAGACCTAGGGGTCATGGTGGATGCATGTATGAATAACTCTGAGCAGTGCAGGAGAGCGGCTAGCAAAGCAAACAGGATGCTGGGTTGCATTGCAAGGGGGACCACCTCTAGGAGCAGGGAAGTGATTCTGCCGCTGTACAATGGACTGGTTAGACCACACCTCGAGTACTGTGTACAGTACTGGAGATCACACTTGATGAGGGACATACAGCTCCTGGAGGGGGTACAGAGGAGAGCTACCAGGATGATTCAAGGACTGGGGGAGTTGACATATGAGTTGATGTATGAGGACAGACTTGAGGAGCTCAGCCTGTTTACATTGGAGGATAGGAGAGGAGAGACAGGGGGACATGATCGAGGTCATCAAGTACCTCAAGGGTATAAATAGGGTAAACACGGAGGGGATCTTTAGACTAAAGGAGGGAGGTATCACCAGAGGGCATGGTTTGAAGTTGGAAGGAGGAAGGATGAGGGGGGAAAAGAGGAGGAGGTTTTTCACTGAGAGGGTGGTGGATCCTTGGAACACACTGCCTGGTGAGCTGGTCCAGATTTTCACTGTGGAGGGCTTCAAGAGAGGGTGGGACAGATATAGAAAGGGAAATCGGAACACAAGGGGGGCCCGGTTCCCAACAAGGGATCTGAGGTTCAAGCAGACTCGATAGACCGTAAGGCCTATCTACTGGCAATTAGTATGTTAGTATGCTAGAAGGGTTTGTGTGGTTGAAGTGTGGTTGGAGTTTGTTATTGATGTGTAGGGAACTGTGCGTGGCTACTGCTGTGAGGGTGGTATGTTGGTGAAAATTATGTTGGGAAACAAGTTGGGAGTAGAGGTAGTTTTTAAATTAGTTAATTTTTAGTAGAGCTGGGATGTATCGCCTACAGCAGATCCCAAGGCACGCAAACACCCCATCTCTACTTCGGGGCCTATGTCCCTTCTATGACCACCCCCCACCAAGTGCTGCATACTGGCAGTGCAGGGAAGTGGGGGATCAGGAAGAGGCAGACGGGTGCAGGTGACTTGGGGAGGGCAATGGGTAGGGTGCTATTAGGGTTGTGAGGACCAGGAAACACCCTGGAGCAAAATGAGAGCTTGAGAGAGGCCAGACATGTTTAGTCCCCATACCCAGGGGTCCCACCAGAGTGCGTGGGCAGGCAGCTGAGGGGCCGCGGCCACCACCATTCTTCCATTTTGAGCAGGGCTGTGCAATGCTAGGATCAGTGAGGAGTATGTCTGAAATTACTGCCAATCTTATTTCCTCTGCTGATCTGGCTTGTGTTATGGAGACTGGACTGGGAGATGATTTCAGACCAGTCCTGGAGTCATCGGTCCCAGATAAGTTTTCTGTAGTGCACTGTCTGTGGAAGGATCATGGGGGGTGGCCATTTGTTTTATATCCGAGTTGAATCTGGTGGTGCACCCAATGGGGGATACCTTGCTGTTTGAATGTGTATCTGCGCATGGGGTCGAGGTGCAGGTTGCAGAATCCTCCTGATATACCGACATCTGGAGTGCAAGGAGGAATTTCTACAGGAAATTGCGGACTTTGCTGCAGACAAAGTGTTGGAGCGACCAGTGTAACCCCCCTGTTACCCAGGGTTACTAGAATCCCAGTAAGGCCTAGTGGTAGGCAGGGAAGGCAGCTTGTGAAACTCCAGTTACATGGATTTCACACTGTCTCTCACTCTGTACTCAGTCTCAGCTGAGACTGAGGGATGACATCATCATGGAACTATCGCAGCTGCATGAGCCACATTGGAATCTGCAGTTGGGAGTTAGGTTAGAATGTTGGGAGTTTTTGAACAGTGAGCAGCAGCAGTTGTGTGTGAGCAGTCTTGAAGAGAGGAGCACAGCAGTCTGTGCACAGGCTCTTGGAGCCTAAAGCTCTGATATAGAGCTACTTTTAGGGAGAGGTGTGTGTTTCAGCCAAAAGAGGAACACAGTAAGCTGTTCGTGAAGTGGCGGAGACCGCTGTTACTGGTCTCTGTGTCCCATCCCTGAGGGGATGGGGGTAAAAGGTTTGCCTGTTATTCCAGGGGCAACCTCCTGGTTAAGGAAGAAGCTGACACATTTTTTCTAAGTTGTGCTGCGGCGCCAGAAGCTGTCAAGAATCGCCTGTGGGGCACCTGCAACCAAAGGGTGAGTTCTGCTCTTACATGGGGCCTATGTTTCACCTGAACTGTTGTAAAGTGGGGATTGGACTGCTTAATCAGTGGGAGGCCTAGAGGAAAGTATGTTCAAGTCTAGTACAAGGGGAAAGTCAAGACATGTAGAGGAAATGTGCTATGCCTTTACCCTTTAATCTACATTGCCAAGCTTTTCAGAAAGAGTTGTTTAATGTCCAGAGAAATGGCCGGGTATGAACTGTGGAAGCTAGAGGTGGGAAACCCCCCATCTTTAGTAACCAGGTTCACCTCTACGGATTTGCTCTGTGGATCTTTTACTTTGCCTCAGGCACTTGGCCAGCGCTGAGGGAAGTACCCAGACATGGGATTGAAAGGAAATTTCCCTTATGGAGTCGAAGGCTCTAAGGTGGTTTAGGAAGCCACAGGAAAATGTGTCCATGTCACATGGAAGGTGTTCGAGTGGCCGACAGGGGAGCTGAGCCAGGGAAAACCCCAATAGTGTACAAGTCGGGCTGTGTACCCAAAGTAGCTGCAAGTCCGGGCTGTGTGCTCAGGGTCCAGAGCCTGAGGGCTGAAGTGTTGAGGAAATGTTCTGCTTCTCTTATCTGCATTACCAGGAATGTAGCCCTGTGGGGGTCCGTCTATGCTTTGTTTGTTCAGTTTGGATGTGAATAAAAGCCACACTTTAGAATCCCATTCCTGGTATTGGACATTACAGTTATTGCTTCATGTGTTCGGATTTACTTGGGTGCCCCTGTGCAGAGTAGCCAGACCTAGCCCTTGTGCCGAGTAACCTAGTCCTCCCCGAACCCAGTTCCCCACCTGGTACTGCTGTCAGCTTCAACAGCATACCACCTGTCGTTTGCAAAAAGACAGGGGTGTAGGGGTTACAAAATGGAGGCACCGCTTTGGATTTTAAATTAGGGAGGAAAGGTGCTCGGGCAAGGGGTTAGTGTTTTGGCTATCTGGCAGTGGGTAGCCCAAAAAGCTGAAGCAAGGCTAACTAGTGTGTCGCTGTTTGCTGTGGTTCATATGCTGCTGTTAAAATGCCAACTGTTTACCAAGGAGCAGTAAAGCTGAAAGAGTATGCTGTTGTCCTGCATCAAATATTTACAGCGTTTTTGCCAGCTTTAAAAAAAAAAAAAAAAAAACTGTGTGTGATAAAGAAAAGTGTGGAAAACTAGAGGTAGCAACAGGAAAATTGTGCCCTGGACGTTGGAAATGCTTTCTAAAGAACTGTTGTGATAAAGAAAAGTGTGGAAGACTAGTGGTAGCAACAGGAAAATTGTGCCCTGGACGTTGGAAATGCTTTCTAAAGAACTGTTGTGATAAAGAAAAGTGTGGAAGACTAGGGGTAGCAACAGGAAAACTGTGCCCTGGACGCTGGAAATGCTTTTTAGTAAACTGAGAGACTTGCTGTGTTAATGGCCATGATAAATGGTTGAAATGGGCTCCCGCCGTGGAGTCAGTTAAGAAAAAAAAAAAGTGGTTTCTGCAGTTTAAATTTGCCTGCTCGACGATCGCTGTGAGGAGAAGAGCACTCGCGAGGGAAAGAGGCTCATTTGCATGGTGTCGTGTGATTGGTGAGGCTGCAATCAGTCCTGCCCCCCAGCCAGCTCTACAGTGACTGCCCAGCATTCGAGAGGGAGTGTGAGTGGAGTGCGTGTACTGGCTTGATGGAGGAGCGTTGCGGTGATTAAAAAGCGCTGTAAAAGTATTAAAAATAGACTTTTCTGTTTAAAATCGGGCTCAACCCGCATCTTGATTGACTGGATTGTGAGTGTGGTGATCGGGGAAACGATCGGCAGGACTGCCCACCCGCTTCCTTTCTGAGGCCTCCAAGACTGGCTGCAGGCCGTTTTTCCATCGCAGCTAACAGCTACTGATAACAGTGAGTACCAACAGTAATAATTGCTCAAAACAGTGATTTTGCCAAAAGCCAGCTGAATATGTGTGCAGCACTGTAGTCGCTTTGCAAATAAAGACTGTGTCAAGTTTTCCAGTAAGAGCAAGTCTGTTAAGCCATCGACTGTGAGCATAGTTATGGGTTCAGCGTCAGAATAAAGTTTCAAAGCCAGTAGAGAGACTGTAAGTTGTATTAATTTATGCAGCACTAGATACAGGCAATCCTGTGCTTGAAATCCTGAGGCTTTAAGGGACTGTGAGCTAAAGCAATGTTTTCAGCAAGTGAAAAGTCCGTGGCAAATCATATAACTGTGTTAGAAAAAGAACAGTGCAAGTCTGTGCAGTTTTGAGCAAAGTTATCAGTAGTGTGTATAAATCAGATGCGCAGTGTCTTGACCCAGTTTCAGAATGTTGATGCACAGGAGTGCTGCCGCCGCCATTACAGGGTGGGGTAGTAAAGTAAACACAGCAGCAGAGGAGCCATTTTAAAAGTAAAAGAAAGTGTTCAGTAAAGTGAGACTTTCAGTAACAGTGAGCATTTGTTTGTTTTCCCTGCAGTCATGGCCTCAGGACCAGCCCGCTACCTGGATCATGCCCGGGCTATGGTAGCAGCAGAAGTAAATAAGTTAAGAGACATTGAGAGGTGTTACTATGGAGGACAACTGCCTTCTCATGTGGCAATTCCTGGATACCCAGTGCAAGTGTGTTTAATATGCTTAAATGCTGGAAGGGACGTCTTCATGGTACCTCACTGTTCGGGGTGCTTAGAGAAATATGGCTTGTTTAAAGCGCCCAAGATTTGTTTGGCTCCGACATGGACAAAAGTTCAGGAATTTGTAGTTGGCAGCACACAGCACCAGGTGGAGCCTGTTGAAGAAGGCCCCTCGGGGGAGTGTGGCACAAAGCTAGAGGGCACAGTTTTGCAGACAGAACAATATGCTGATGTTTCGGATGCTAGATTGCAGAGAGATAATTCAGACAGAGCATCAGTAGACCCCTGGAAGGGGGGGGGGCCTAGCCCAAGTCTCATAGGAGAAGATGAGATGAGGGAGGCCTTTGAATGGGAGGTATCGACCTCCACGCCCAGTGAAGAGTGGATAGTCTCAGGAGTGAGGAAGACTGCTCACTCCTAGGCACAGATTCTCAATGAGGAAGAAGAAGAGGGGGAACCTATGTGGCCTTGTGAAAAAGGAACGGGTACACAGCCTCAAGCTCTTGCCTCAGAGGAATGCATGGAAGAGAGTGGTGATGACACTGCCCTGGCTGTGCAAGAAGAAGTCAGGGATCCATTTTTTGTCTCGTTGAGAATGCGTAGCTGGCAGAACCAGAACTGGCCGCCCCCAAGCCAGGCCTGCGGTCTCAGGTTGACCAAAGCTAGTAAAGAGGAGAGACTGGTTCGTAGGAAGGCGAATGAAATCTATGGGATGTCCTTTCCTACCTTTCCTCGGAGAGTCTGGGAGGAGATTGAGAACAGCAGGAAATCCTGGATCTGGGCCGAAGCAATGAAATGTGTGGATCCTGGTGCAAACAAGCATGTCAGGAACAGAATGTTTCATGAAAAATACACCCAGTGGAAAAGAGGCAGGACTCTGTTTATGGATACTGTTCAAATAGTAGATAGAGAGGGATGTGAAACCTTTCACAGTGTGAATTATGTGCACCCAGACGGGGTAATAATTCAAGCTCCTGACCCATTGTGCTATTGGTCTCAATGCAAAGCCCTCCCTGCAAATGTGCACGTGCCTACCAGATGGAAAGCAGAGAAGTGGTAGTCAATGCTGCCACTCCAGTCACTGCAGTGCCTTTGCTGTTCCGTCAGTATGGATATCCAGGACTCAGGTGCCCCACATTCATCAGTTCTACAGTGTACTGACTTTCCAGAGTCCATCGACTGGCCCACCAGATGACTTCAGATCCAGAGAGGACACCAGCCCAGCTGTATCCTGATCCATTGCCTGGTAATCGGATGATGTCAGAACAGCTGTTTTCCTTTTTGTTCCTGTTCCAAGGTTCCATCTCCAGAGATGACATCAGCCCAGCAGTTTCCAGATGTGCCCTCCTGTAGATCCCGGAAGATGGCTTCCCCAGCTGTATCAGAAAAATGCTGCCAGGGAGAGTCTTCAGCAGAGAAGCAGGTCGGTGCCGTTTGTTCATTCTACAAGGAGCTGGTAAGTCCAAACTTTTCTATTCTTATGACATTGCAGTACACACCCTACACTAGCAGACTCCAGAATGTGTGAACTGTCCTCAAAGACTCTCCCCTTCGGGACTTTGGCCTGCTAGAACTATGCTTCACCAGGCTCTGGCCCAGGAGAGACTCTTTAATGGACTAGCCTTCGGGCACTGTGGTCGCTAGATGGGACTCTTAGGGCACTCCATCCCTCAAATGTGTATTGTAAAGAATGTCATTGTTTTTCTACTATTTTCTAGTGTATATACTGTTTTTCTTCCTTTTCTGAAAAAAAAAAAAATCTTTTTGGGATTCTCCAGTGTTTTGATGGTAGGGGTTTTAGATAGACTGTGTATACAGATTAGGAGTGTGTGTTGTCTTTCTTTTTCTTGCAAGTGTTCCTGAAGAAGATAGAAGAGAACACAAGAAGAGGAGGAGGGGCTCATCGGAGTTCCTAAATAGTACTTTAGTATGTAGTATTTAAAGTACTGTTGTTGTTGTTACTGTAGTAACCCTTTCCTTCCACAGGTGTGGCTGTGGGGGAGTGAGGGAGTAATTTAATGGTATGGTATCAGCCCCTGGTGTGTGGTTGCATTGTGCCCAAGGTCGGGGAGGTCCCCGGTTTGTTTGTTTTGGGATGTGCATTAGAGGCAGACAGATTTTCCCTAGAGGGCTGGGGGGGATAGACAGGCTGTGGTCCTGAACGGCCGTAGGGACTGCAGTGCTGATCTATTAGGTCTATGCTCTGGACAGTTCTACCAGAGCCACTAGGCACCCATAGTTAGTGGGTAGAGTAAAGGCTGATATGTCTGCCAAAGGCCTCTAGGCCCTTAGTGTTACCTGCCTGTGCTAGCACATGGTAGGAGGGGGTCTGATCACTCCCCTCCGCAGGTAGCACATAGGGTGGGATGGCCTAAGCCGGGTAAATAATGACTGCGGACAGTCATTTTCCTGGCCCAGAGCGAGCGTAACCCCCCTGTCACCCAATGGGGGATACCTAGCTGTTTGAATGTGTATCTGCGCATGGGGTCGAGGTGCAGGTTGCAGAATCCTCCTGATATACCGACATCCGGAGTGCAAGGAGGAATTTCTGCAGGAAATTGCGGACTTTGCTGCTGACAAAGTGTTGGAGTGACCAGTGCAACCCCCCTGTTACCCAGGGTTACTAGAATCCCAGTAAGACCTAGTGGTAGGCAGGGAAGGCAGCCTGTGAAACTCCAGTTAAATGGATTTCACACTGTCTCACTCTGTTCTCAGTCTCAGCTGAGACTGAGGGACGACATCACCATAGAACTATCGCAGCTGCATGAGCCACATTGGAATCTGCAGTTGGGAGTTAGGTTAGAATGTTGGGAGTTTTTGAACAGTGAGCAGCAGCAGTTGTGTGTGAGCAGTCTTGAAGAGAGAGCACAGCAGTCTGTGCATAGGCTCTTGGCCTAAAGCTCTGATATAGAGCTACTTTTAGGAGGTGTGTGTTTCACAAAGGAGACACAATAAGCTGTTCATGAAGTGGTGGAGACCGCTGTTACTGGTCTCTGTGCCCCATCCCTGAGGGGATGGGGGTAAAAGGTTTGCCTGTTATTCCAGGGGCAACCTCCTGGTTCCGGCTAGGGAAGAAGCTGCCTTATTTTCTCCAAGTTGTGCCATGCACCAGAAGCTGTCAAGAATCGTCGCGGGCACCTGCAACCAAAGGGTGAGTTCTGCTCTACATGGGGCCTATGTTTCACCTGAACTGTTGTAAAGTGGGGATTGGACTGCTTAATCAGTGGGAGGCCTAGAGGAATAGGCTAAGCCAAAGTAAAAGTATGTTCGAGTCCAGCACAAGGGGAAAGCCAAGACATGTAGAGGAAATGTGCTATGCATTTACCCTTTAATCTACACTGCCAAGCTTTTCAGAAAGAGTTGTTTAATGTCCAGAGAAATGGCCGGGTATGAACTGTGGAAGCTAGAAGTGGGAAACCCCCCATCTTTAGTAACCGGGTTCACCTCTATGGATTTGCTCTGTGGCTCTTTTACTTTGCCTCAGGCACTTGGCCAGCACTGAGGGAAGTACCCAGACGTGGGATTGAAAGGAAATTTCCCTTATGGAGTCGAAGGCTCTAAGGTGGTTTAGGGAGCCACAGGAAAATGTGTCCATGTCGCATGGAAGGTGTTTGAGTGGCCGGCAGGGGAGCCGAGCCAGGGAAAACCCCAATAGTGTACAAGTCGGGCTGTGTACCCAAAGCAGCATGCAAGTCCGGCCTGTGTGCCTGGTGGGTCCAGAGCCTGAGGGCTGAAGTGTTGAGGAAATGTTCTGTTTCTCTTATCTGCATTACCAGGAATGTAGCCCTGTGGGGGTCCGTCTATGCTTTGTTTGTTCAGTTTGGATGTGAATAAAAGCCACACTTTAGAATCCCATTCCTGGTATTGGACATTACAGTCATTGCTTCATGTGTTTGGATTTACTTTGGTGCCCCTGTGCAGAGTAGCCAGACCTAGCCCTTGTGCCGAGTAACCTAGTCCTCCCTGAACCCAGTCCCCCACCTGGTACTGCTGTCAGCTTCAACAGCATACCACATGTCATTTGCAAAAAGACAGGGGTGTAGGGGTTACACCAAGATGGCTTATTCTTTTGTGACTTTAATGTTTGGGTCAACCACAAATGATCACAGTTTGGTCAAGATTTCCTCCAGGGCCCCACCCAAGTTATTACTTCTGTGACTCAGCAACATGGCCATGCCTTGGATTTGGTATTCACTCTGAGGCTCGAGATTCATAATCTTCAGACTGATCCGGTCAGTTAGTTGGATCACTGTGCCATCAGGTTCTCTTTCAGGGCCTGCCACTCGCAGTCCACCCCTTATGAAGGTAGTCCAGTTTCATGCTTCAGCCAGGGGGACTCTTGGCAGTTCTGGACACATCGGATGTGTTGACAGCATGCCCCAGGGGTCCAGAGGAAGCTGTGGCATCCTATAATATGGCTATGATGGCGGCCTTCGATCTTGTGGCACCTGTTCATGTACAACAGCTGGTTTTGCACCTTGGTTTGCCATGGTTTGACGGTGAGCTGAGAGAGCTGAAAACAAAGGGGTGGAGGTTGCAGCATTGTTAGAGGAGATCCAGGGCTTAGGAGGACAGATTGGCTCTGATGTCTCGATACAGAGAGTATCAGAGGGCAATCAACTGGAAAAAAGGCAGAGTTTTTGTCTACGGAGATTGCTGCTGAGAGGAACCAATTGGCTCAGCTCTTCTGTACTGTGGATAGACTTCTCCATCTGGCCTGTCTGGAGCCTGTGAGAGCATTTTCACTTGCGAAATGTGAGGAGTTTGTTTGATTCTTCTCAGACAGGGTGTCCTCTGTTAGGGCCAGGATCACTCCAAGTGGGCAGTCACAGCCCAACGGGTCAAGCTTGTGAGTCTGGGACACATTCAGTGGTCTTGGAGACCAGTGAAGATGGAAGAAGTGAGTGAGGTGATCTCTGAGAAGAGGCCAACATTTCATAATCTGGATACGGGCCCGACACATCTACTTGTGCACTGTGTTGGACAACTGTGCCCAGTATTCACTAACATAGTCCAGTGTTCCCAGTTGCCCTGAAAAGTGCATTGGGGAAACTTCTCCTGAAAAAGCCATCGCTGTACCCGGATATCCTGGCAATTTACCAACTTGTCTCTAACCTTCCCTTTATGAGAAAGGTTATTGAGAAGGCAGTTGCGCTTCAGCTTGAGGCATACCTCACTGCTTTTGACATCTATGAGCCTCTCCAGTGTGGTTATAGGTCCAGGCATAGCCCAGAGACCGTGCTAGTTAGAGTGCACAGTGATCTGCTCAGGGTAAGAGATAGAGGAGAATGGTTAATTCTCGCCCTCCTTGATTTCTCTTCAGCATTTAACACCATGGACCATGGGCTGTTATTGGACTGGCTCGAAGAGTATGTAGGACTTGCTGGCAAAGTTATCTGCTGGTTTGAGGCCTATCTCAGTGACAGACCAAGAGAGCAGTGTTGGGTAGGTTTTTCTCGCTCCCGAAGGTTCTCTCCTGTGGTGTACCTCAGGGCTCAGTTCTTTCACTCATGTTGTTCGCAGTGTATATGCTGCCCTTGGGTAAGATCATTAGACAGTATGGGCTTGGGTTTCACTGCTATGCTGATAATACCCAGCTCTACATACCCTTTGCATGTTGGACATCAAGTGCAGTTGAAATGCTTAGTAAGTGCCTGTCTGAGATCCAAGACTGGATGTCATTGAGCTGGGTGAGACTTAACCCAGAGAAAACTGAAGTACTGGTAATAAAGCCAGGATGTAGAGGGGGAGTGGCAGATGCTGAGAGGGAGTCAGAGCATTGGCTCGGCCCCTCTGGGCTCTTGGCTGCCACAAAGGTGAAAAATCCAGAAATCATTCTGAATGAGGGGCTGACACTTAAGGCTCAGGTGTCAGCAGTAATCCGGAATGGCTTTTACCATCTGTGGACCATCAGGCAGATTAAATTCCTTATCCCACCTGGTGATCTGACCACACTGGTGCATGCATTTGTGATTTTGAGGCTTGATTACTGCAACACTCTATATCTTGGTGTCAATGGAGGTATGCTGCGGCACCACAGTTTGTGCAGAACACAGTTGTTTGTTTGCTGAATGGCCTTCCTAGGTTTTCTCATGTCTCCCTGGTGCTGCATAATCTGCACTGGCTGTTGGTTAAGTGGCATATATTCTTTGAAGTTGGGCCTCTAACTTATAAGGCCCTACATGGTCTGGGCCCATACTACCTAGCTGAGCTCTTGCACCCTCACGTACCCACAAGCCCTCTTTGCTCAGCTGAGGATGGCCTCCTGGTACTACCAAGGGCAAGGTTAAAGACCTCGGAGGGAACGGGCCTTTGATGTAGCAGGTCCAGTCTTCTGGAATTCTTTGCCAAGAACCTTGAGGGAGGCCCCCTCTGTGGAGGCCTTTAAGTGGGATCTGAATAAGGTTACCAAGCCAAAAAGAGGGCACTTGCTAAGAACTAATCAATCTTCATCAGACACATACACCCCCATCACCAGGCTTTGACAGCACTGACTCTTCAGGGACAGTCAGAAACACGAATTTTCAGAGGAGCCTAACTGACAGATTGTGGCAAATGTGGCAAAATCAGGGCCAGCGGAGAGGTCTTTCTTAGGGAATAACGAGGGAGATGCTGAGATGGGATCTGAAAGGTGTCAGTGTCACAAAATACAACAAAAAACAGAGTTTCCAGGCAGTGGTGATGGACAATTGCAGCAAATAGCAACAAATTAGGAATAGCACTGAACATATAAAATACTTTCTAATTAATAATAAAACTTTGTGCAACTAACTACTTGACAAAAATTTTCATAACTGTTTTATTGCACCAGCACTAAACTCTGTTTCTGCATGCACATCGGACTTTAAAATAAATGGGCAACCCCTCGATTGGGAAGGGACTTGCTATGCATACACTGCTTTAATACAGTGCTCCCTGAACTCATCCTTCACCAAGACAAGTCAACTAATTTCATGAACACCTTCCCCCAGATTACACCCAATGTATAACAGTATTTTAATTACATACATACGGCACCCAACTAAGGATCTAGGTTCGAGCAGACTCGATAGACCATAAGGCCTAATCTGCTGGCAAATAGTATGTTAGTATGTTAGTACATCTCACACCACCATCTTCTGTTGTTCAACGGCTCAGATCTCGGTCAGTGTTGGTAGCTGCACTCGGGATTGGGGCTGAGCTGCAGGTAAAGAGTGACTTGAGTGAGTGAGCACCCCCCCCCCGACCTCAGCCATAGCTCAGGATGGTTGGTCAGATCACAAGTGCAGCCCTGCGCCCTCAGCTCAAGACAGAGGTAGTGGCACAGTAGCCTGCAGAAGCAGCCATCCTCCTCCAGTCCCACCCTCACCGCTCCACCCTCTCAGGTCAGACTCTTGGAAGCAAACAAGCAGTTAACTGTATTTTTACAGGGTCCGGGACCAAGACTTGCTTGACAGCTACAGGCTAAGCAGATACACATAAAGGAAGAACGAACATGCTGATAAGACATACCATTTGTTCTGTTGCTAACCATACACAGTACACTATTGACAGCAGACTGTAGTCCCACCCTAAGGATCAAAATCAGAACAAATTCTAAACAACAACAAAAACAAACTACCTCAACCTTAACATCCGCCCCCAGCACTGATGTACATCTTGACAGCACGGTATGGATCTCCGAATCCGATCAATCATTCATTCAATCTATTAATAAATTGGCGCTCCACACTTCCACTGTCAAGCTCCACACAGCACAGTCCAGTCCTCGGGTTACGAGGCTACAGCTGCTCTCATTCTCTTTTAGTCCCACCCAGGCTCAGGATCATATTTGAGCGCGGGGAGGGGTGTCCGGTCCACTGGGAGTCTCGGGATTGCCAGATCAGAACAGGTTTAGAAGCTGGCAATTCCACTGCATTCTGTACTCTCAGTCCTCACCAAATTCCGTGTGTGAGTGATGCTCTGTCATGTGCAGATAGCAAGGCTGGACCGCACATAACATAAGCATTCACAGTTTTTTTTTTCACCCGCAGCACGGGACCACTTGCAGCTTGAATGGTTGCTGATGGCAACAAACAACAAATTCAGAGTGCCAAACCCAAAACCCAGACAAAATAGCACTTAAAGAAAAATCCACCCAGACACAATTAACACATCTTAAAAAGATGACATGTCTGGGTAAAACCAGACATCTGGTAACCCTATATCTGAAGCCCTTATTTATTCAGGCATTTGGGGCCTAACATTCCCCATAGCTGCGCTATCTCAGTTTTTTTTTATTATATTTTATTGCCATTTATGTAAAACAATACATAAACATTAATTTGCAGGCAGACAATGAGAAATTACATAACGTATCCAGCTAAAATACAACAGTCTTACAGCAACTGATTCATGGTTATGCCCTTATTCCTTGTTACAACACCTGGGGGTAACTATACATTTCCTATAATATGATTTGGTAGTATAATAATACACTCAGAGTAATCTATGTTGATCTAAAGAAACAAGTGACCAGTGCAACCATGAGCAGGGATGGTACCAATAAGATGCTAATATAGTTCACCCATTATGCAGGGATAATCATCCCTCCTTACCATAACACCGGTATTATAAAACAATAATAAGTGTCAATCAATAGAGATCACTTTGGCTGTCCAGACTAGTCCATGGTGAGCAAACACTAAAACCCTCCCAAAAACTTGAGTGTAAAAAAAAAAAAGTAAAATAGCATTACATGACTGTGATAGTTACCAAATTGTCACTGGGAAATTTGGTATAGACATTGAACAAGTGAAACCATTAACTAAGAACTGAAGGGATAGAAAAACAGTACAAAAAGTACAAGGCAATATCTTTTTTTTTTTTTTGCTGGCAGATTATGAATATTGTATTCCCAAAAGTCACTAAACATGGAAAGTTCCAGTCACCAGCCAATAGAGTCTTCAGCCTTCTGATGGAAAAGGCGCAAAAAGATTCACTCCAGGTGGAGAAGAAGGGGGGAGGTGCTGCTCCAGTAAATCTCCAATGCACCATTTTTAGTACAGTCAAAGCTGCTTAATCAGGACGTCCTCTCGGCAGCCTTTTCATCCCAATTAAGCGACCGTCTCCATTATCAGAAGCTCATTTTCTGTATGTAACATATACTAAAATAAACACTGTAATATTTGCAACAGTATTTACCTATTTCTGCTTCTATGCATACCTCTGTGTCTCCGAGGGTTGTAGTGATCAGTGTCGGGGAGGGGTTGACACAATCACAGCAAGGAGCACAGAGAGCAAAAGAGAAACAGCTTTTTTTTTCTTCTTTCTAGTGAGCAAGTCGGAGAGAGCAACCAGGTGGGTGATTCTCCAAAGATAGAGCTGCCTCTCTCTTCTACCACACTGTTTTAGCCCTGTGGTCGTCATCACTAGAAAGGGCAAGCTCTCTCCTTTCTTTTCTTGTCTACTTCGCCTATGAACTTCTGGTTATTCTGAGCACTGGGGTGATTGGAGGTCAGAGGCTTGGAACATTGCGGCTCCGTCAGCACAGAAGGTAATTGTAAATGGAGTCCACTCTGAAGAACGAGGGGTTACAAGTGGGGTACCGCAGGGTTCAGTACTGGGGCCGGTCCTTTTTAATGTCTTTATTAGTGACATTGCAGAGGGACTGGAAGGAAAAGTATGCCTCTTTGCAGATGACACAAAGTTCTGCAACAGGGTTGATACACAGGAGTGTGGAAAGGATGAGAAGGGACTTGGTAAGGTTGGAGGAATGGTCAGAAGTATGGCAGCTTGGATTCAATGTAAAGAAGTGCAAAATAATGCACCTGGGAAACAAAAACCCAGGGGAAGATTACACAATGGGGGTAGTAATAACAACAAAAATGGAAAGGGACCTGGTGGTAATCATATCAGATGACCTTAAGGTTGGCAAGCAATGAGAGAAGGCGGTAGAGAGGGCTGGGGGGATACTGGGATGTATAGGGAGAGGCATCACCAGCAGAAAACAGGAAGTTGTTATCCCCCTGTACAGACAGTTGGTGAGACCCATGTGGAGTACTGCGTCCAGTTCTGGAGTCCCCATCTCTGCAAGGACATAGACAGGATGGAGGCAGTTCAGAGGAGGGCAGCTAAAATGGTGCAGGGTCTGCAAGAGAAGCCATATGAAGAGAGACTAAAGGAGCTTAATATGTATACCCTTGAGGAAAGGAGGGAGAGGGGGGACATGATAGAAACATTTAAGTACCACAGTGGAATCAACAAAGTCCAAGAGGGTAGCATCTTTCAGAAAAAGAGATGTGCAAGAACAAGGGGACACAATTTGAAGATAGAGGGGGGACGGCTTAGTGGCAATGTTAGGAAGTATTTTTTCACAGAGAGGGTGGTGGACGCATGGAACAGCCTTCCTGAGGAGGTTGTGGGGTCTAAAACTGTGGGAGAATTCAAGAATGCATGGGACAGACATAAGGCAATTTTTGTGGGGGGGTAGGAAGAAACAGACTGTTGGTTAAACAGGGTCTCCAGCTTATCCTCTAGGTTTGAAAATGGGCATACTAGGTGGGCCAAGCGGTCCTTATATGCCGTCAAAGTCTATGTTTCTATGTTTCATTCTACGGCAGTTTGAGAAATAACATAGGTAAAATAAAACATTTACATTTACTGTCCGGCATCAGATTTTCATAGAAAAAGGTTTGGGACACAGGAAAACACAGTACAGAAGCTGCAGAGGGAGGGAGGAAGGGACAGATTAACAGCCCAGTGAAAAGAAACTCACACCTACTTATCTGAGTGAAAGGAATGTGTGAAAGGGATTAGAGATAGACTGTCATTGACTGTAAGGGATTAGTGATGGGCAAAACTGGCCAAATCATCCTAATTAGGCAGCAGGGGTGTCTCATTTAAACAGCAATACCTCCCATAGGATAGCACTGCCACTTAATCTGTGCCCGGTGGGACATCCCGATTATCCGCATCCCGATTACGTGGCTTCTACTGTATAAGGCAAGCCCTGTGCTGTGCAAATAAAGTCCAACCTTTAAACCTATTGTAGCCCAACTATATATACCACCTTGCCTGGAACCTGCTCATTCGACATAAAAACAGTGTCGAAATCAGCAACCATCCCTTTCTAGCTTCCTGTGAGTCAACAGATTACAGCACTTTGGGCTAGGCATCCCCCTCTGTCTCGGATGATGACTCCTCTTCTCTTGCAGAGAATTGCCGCTCAATTTGTTCTAACAGTTTAGAAGCATCAGAGGGTTCCAAAAACTGGAAAGTTTTGCCCCCATACAGGATTTTGAGGCTTGCCAGCATCAGTAAAACATGATGCACTCCCAGGGAGCCAAGACATGGTTGAATGGCATCAAAGCTTTTGTGCCTCATACGGGTCACATAACTCAAGGCCAGAAAGATGTGGAGGTTATGTTCATTCCACTGTAATGGTCTCAGATGTTTAGCCACTGTTAAAATAATGTCCTGCTCCAATGATGTGCGTAGTTCAATGAGGAGAGTTCAGGGATATTGTTCTCCTGAGTTCGATCTCAGCCTCTGACCATACGGCACGATCCTGTATGTCTTCAGCGCCTCGAAGTCCTCAGTCAGACATAGTAGATCTTAAGCCAGGCTTCTAGAAATGAGTGAGGAGACTGTCCATCAGAGCCCTCAGACAGACCCAAGAGATGTATATGAGAAGCACGGGCTGTATTTTTTAAATGTTCTAGCTACCTCCGAAGTAAAGTACTTTTTTTAGTTAGACCAGCTGAAACTGCCAAGGCTTTATCCGTAGTTTGTGTAGCACTTTTGGTTTCCTCCGTCAACGTCCCGACTCTGGTATCTCTTTGTTTAAACTGTGAAGCAAAACCTTCCACTTTCTTGTCAAGGCTCTGGATCACCCAGAGGAGTGCAACATTAGAGGGCTGTGTGGGATCACCATCCTCCATGGTACTACCGCCCTGTTTTGGCTCTTTGGGTCCAGCATCCTCCAAGTTCCCTGCCGCCTTCTTAGTTCGTCCCATATTTCAAAAAAATCCTTTTTTGAGCTGCACAGAAAAAGTATTGTCTTGTTGCTTAGACCAGGATCTGTCGAGTGAGAATATTTAAATCAATGGTTTCAGCATCTGAAAAATGTTTTTAGTGAAATTCTGCAGCAACCTGTGGAGATCCACAATCAAGCTGTTCTTGTCTCAGTTGTTGGCTGCGCCCTGTCTCTATCCTGGTTTTTAAGTATCGAATAATTTATTTACTGAGAATGCGATATGTGATTTTAAACAATTTTACTTCTTCGGTACTTAAGTTTTTCTAAAAGGCTTTATTTAACGTGCTGCTACTCTTTGATGTTGTAATGGCACCCTGAGTCTCTGGGGAAGGGTGCCACATAAAATAAAGACTACGATTACTATCGATTGCCAGTAGGGGGAAGGTTGGCTCACTATTTCCAGAAGTGGTCAAAGATTATCACAGACAGGTGGGTTCTGGACATAGTAGGCCAAGGTTTGTCCTTGCAATTTAAAAAATTCCTAAACCTGGAAACTCACAGAAATGTCTCTGTATATCACACTACTGCTTGTAAATGCATTGCTGCTGTATGTAAAATAACTCCAGGTCGCCCCTAAAAAACGGACCGTCATGGCCTCAGCAGGCTTACCCGGTTACCAAAATTAAATAAATAAATAAGAACCCAAAGGCTTTTTAGCCTCACACACCAACAGAAGAAATCCTGTTGGAATTGGCAGTAAAGAAATTATTACAAGCACAAGCAGTGGAGACAGTACCTGCCATGCAATGAGGCAGGGGTCTTTTTTCCAGGTACTTCCTGACTCACAAGAAAAAATGGGGAGTGGTGACCCATTTTAAACCCAAGATATCTGAACACACATAAAGAAAGAGAGATTCAAAATGGTCACATTGGGCTCAGTCATACCATCTTTGCTAGCTGGAAACTGGATGGGGTCACTGGAGCTGAAAGATGCCTACTTTCATGTACCAGTCAAACCCAATCACAGAAAGTACCTCAGGTTCAGACTAGGGAACTCCCAATAATCAGTTAATGTCCCTTGCCTTAGGTCTCACCTCAGCACCAAGGTTTTTCACAAAGGGATCTACCACACTTTGGTGTTGCGATTAGGGCGCCATGTCAAGACAGCACCAGAGTTTGTCGACTGTCATTTAGAGCAACCTCTCTGTTTGTGGGGGGCTGTTCCCCCCCACACACACCCTTACTAAATATATCAACTCTGGGGGGGGGCAGACCTCAGGGAGGGGGATACAGAGAGGTCGCTGTAAAGACAGTTACCAAAATCTGGCGCTGTCTTGATGCGGCGCCCTCAACGTGGCACCGTAACAGCTGTATCCCTTCACGAAATGCCTAGCTGTGGTTGCAGGACATCTGAGAAGGCAAGGTGTGGTGGTTTGTTCCCTACCTGGACAACTGGCTGGTCTCAGGAAAAACACTTCAGGAAGCATAGTCATCTATACAACTGACAAAAAGCACACTAGAGGACTTGAGCTTTCTTAAAAATCTTCAGAAGTCACAATCAGAACCAGTTCAGGTCCTGGACTTCATCGGCACAGAAGAGAATACCCTGCAAGGGAAGGCCTTTCGCCCATGTGCAAGGGTGGCAAACATAATTTCAACTGTAAACTCCTTCCAGGCAGGTCAGCCAATACCTGCAAGGGATTTTCTACAGTTGCTGGGACACATGGCCTCATCCACTGCAGTGGTAACAGGGGCCAGGTTCCAGATGAGAGACATCCAGTATCACCTAAGGGATCACTGGTCTCAGAGATGGGATTCTTTGTCCAAACTGGTGCCTATCACAAAAAAATTGCTAAAGGCACTGGACTGGTGGAAGGAAGAAGACAACCTCAGAGAGGGAATTCCCTTCCTCCAGCAATCTCCCACAACTATCCTCACAACAGATGCCTTTCTTCTAGGTTGAGGGCCCACCTGGAGCACACACAGGAGACTCAGGAGCATATCAGCCTCCTGGAGCTCATAGCAGTGTACCTGGCAGTCCAAGCATTTTCCTCCCAGATCTAGGGTCAATTTGCCTAAATCATGACAGACAACACCACAACTATGTATTACATAAACAAACAGGGAGGAATAAGATCTTCAAAGCCATGCACAGAAGCCATGAAGGTCAGGAACCTAGCATATTCCCTGGAAGTTGAGCTATCTGCAGTAAACCTGCCAGGGAAACACAATGTACTGTCAGACTCCCTAAGGAGGATCAGCTAAGGAAACCACAAGTGGACACTGAACTAGTAGGTGCTGGCATCAGTGTTCAAATGGGGTACACCAGAAATAGATCTGTTTGCTTCCTGGAAGAACAATCAGCTCCCAATCTTTTGTTGCAGACCCCCAGTGATGGGCTCAGTTCCAGAAGATGCACTAGTCATGGACTGGTCAGGGAAGTTTCTGTATGCTTCTCTTCCAATCCCACCCTTACTAAGAGTACTCATAAAGCTGAGAAGGGAGTCAGCAATGATGATTCTCATAGCACCAGACTGTGCCAGGCAGACCTGGTATTCCATGATCCTGTCCCTCTCCAACAAGCCTCCTACCTATCTGCCACTGAGAAATGAAGAAAAGTCAGCAATCCAGGAATATGTCTGATGCCGTTTATTTCATCGTTATTGTGAAGGCAGTTGTGGAAAATATGCCAAATCGCAGCCCCAGTGCTTCGACTGTTAGGTCTTCCTCGGGGGGTCTGCGCATAATTACAGACCTATTTATGTTGCTTGCACGCATGTGCAAGAAACATAGTGCCATCATCCGAGTTTTCAGAGGTGTGGCAGCCCTCTTCCAATTCAGTCAGTGTGTTTGCAGGCGCAGCCGCAGTTCTCCAATGCCCGCTGGAGCTGTCTATGACAGCTCCAAAATACAGTGAGTATCGCTGAAAGGGGAGTTTATGCTTCAGTGAGCAGCTAAGATATCGCCTGCCCGCGCCGCCTCCCCCACACACACACACACACACACACACTGCATGCTCGGCCCCCTCCCCACACTGTATAGCTGACGGGTGCCCAATCCCCGCCGAACTAAGGTAACCCCCCAAACAGAGTTGCACATGCCATGCTTGGTGCCCACCCAGCGTGGCAATCTCATCATATAGCCAACGGGTGCCCAATCCCCGTCGGCTCCACTGTCCTCCCCAGAGTACAGGGTGCCACGCTGGGAGCCCACCCCAGCATGGCAACAGATGCTATCGCCCGACAGCGGTGCCCAATCCCCCATCGGCTCCTTGCCCCTAGCCAGCCATCTCTTGTGCCACGCTGGAGCCCACCCCAGCGTGGCAACATCCCGCTATTTAAAAAAAAAAACTGCAACAAAAAACTCCTCGGCGCTTCTCCTGCCCTCCCACAACCCGCACCCACCCACTGTGCACCCAGCCTCCCACACCCCCTCACCCATACTTATCTCCGGACCTCGCACGGACGATCTTCGTGGACTGGGAACACGCCTGAACTCTTCAAAGCCGACCGCGAATTGAGGAAATGCCGGTAAGCTGTATAATGGGATAGATAGGGTTTTTTCAACTTTGCTGCATATCTCAGGCATTTTTTGGAATTTTTGCACCAAATTTTCAACATGGGGTTTTTGGGACCCCTCCTCATGAATTCTTGCACTGTCATGGCGTTAATCGGGCCCGAAGGGTGATTTCGCAGTCACTGCACGAAATCACCTTTCCGCACCGATTAACGAAACCACACAGTCAGGTGCCCGCAAGGTGGCTCTCAAAAGTCTATATGTTGAAAATTTGCGGAAAAATTCCAAAAATGACTGTTTTACGACCGCATGCTAAGAAGCTCCTAGCACGCTTTGTAAGTTCGCCAATTTTAAATATTTTCACCCAGATTTTCTTTTTTTTTTTTTACTTTCTTTTATCCTCCTACTACCTCCGAGCCCCTCCTTCCGTCCACTCATGTCTCCTTGCCTACCTTGGGGATCTGCCCCAGAGTGCCCATCCTCCTCCTTGCACAGTGGGGTCTGTCTTGCAGGTGGTCCGGTGGACTTAGGGCGGCCTTCATCTAGGCTGCCGGAGGGGTTTTTCCATTTTCTCCCTTACGTCCCCTACCCCTAGGGCGTCGAGCGGCTTGGACGTCGTCCCGAGAAGAGATGGTGTGCTGGCCTTGCATGGAAGCCTCATCGTCGGTGGCGTCCCCCTCCCGACCTGTAGACGGAGCCGCCCATCCCTCTGTATTGCGCTGTGCTTCCACCGGCTATGAGGGTGATGTAGAACGCTGGAAGCTGCTCATGTTCCCCACCCCTGAGGGAGGAGAGCATCCATTAGGACGCCGATCCTCCTTTCCCCTGCCGACTCCTCGCCACCCGAGTCCGTTTCCGAACCCGGGTCGCCGGCGTAGCGCAAGGTGTGGCATCCAGTGCCTCAACCCTCAGCGCCACCGGGCCGGCCCAGATTTTCAACATTGTCATTTTACCACACCTCCTTATGAGCAGCACAGCTGTCATTTTCCACATCTCACCCAAAACGTGTTTCTGCCCATGTAGTGCACAATGGTGCAGTCTGTGTTCGAAATCACTGTATGGGACACATTAAGAGAATCACAGTGACACTGTTCATGAGCAGAGGTCTTAAATGGCTATGTTGAAAATTTGCGACACAATTCCTAAAATGACTGTTTTACTGAAGCTCATGCTAGTACCTTCCTACGCACGTCGTAGTTTGTAGATTTCCAATATTTTCACTCCAGATTTTCAACATTGTCATTTTACCACACCTCCTTATGAGCAGTACAGCTGTCATTTTCACATCTTGCCCAAAATGTGTTTCGCTCATGTAGCGCACAATGGCGCAGTCGGTGTGTGAAATCAATGTATGGGACACATTAAGAAAATCACAGTGACACTGTTCATGAGCAGAGGTCTAAATGGCTATGTTGAAAATTTGGTGACAAATTAAAATGACTGTTTCACGATGGCGCTATGACTTCCCACGCACGCTCGTAAGTTTGCAAATTTTCAATATTTGCATTCCACTGACTTCCAAATACCTACACAGCACATACAAGCAAGCAACATTCGGCACTGATAAATGCTTGTTTTAAATTGTCTTAAAGTGATAGTAACATAAAATAAAAGCTCTGATTGAAATTACATCAGAAGAAAGTTAATAAAAAAATAAAGAGGTCTGTATTGAACTCTCAACAATGCAGCAAGGCGCCTGAATACCAAAACCTTCTAGTTACATAAAATGTAAACTTGAGAACTTAATGTTTTAAATATTTAAGGTAACATACTACAATAAGTTGAAAATGTGGTGTGCAAGGTGACCCCCATAAATTCAATACTACTTGATGTCTGGTTTATATACAGGAAAGATTTTAAGTGTTTTAAGTACAACCCACAAACATTGGGGGGGGGGGGTCTCTTGTTATTCACCACATTATGAGAAAGGTGTATTACAGTACGTGACACTTATGTTTGAGTTCAAAGTTTTTTAAAGATTCAGTTATTATTTTTTAATTATTATTTTTATAAATGACTATTAGGGTCACTCTACTAAGAATACCTACATGTGAACAGAACCTGTTCACACAAACACAGATAGCACTCACACTGGTTAAGATCAAGAAAAGTTTATAAAGTAAATTTCTATCTAAACACAATGGTACTTTCTAATTGAATTATACCATAAACATTGTTTAAAGATGATCATTTCATTGTTTCATCAATTTTACATGGTATGAGAATAAAAGATTCAGAAAAATAGAATGTATTATTATTAATATTAATTCAAATAATGTAAACAGAGTATATGGAAGAGAAAACCAGGAGGAAGTGAAGGAAAAAAGGGGGAGTGAATAAATGGGGTTAGGCTACAGACAAAGGGTGAGAGGTAGAAGGGGGGGGGCACAAAAATACTTTATTTAGAAGTGGAAGTCGGGTCGCCATAGATTGTATATCGCTGATTTGCTTTTCGGCGATATACATGCGCCATAATAGCGATCGCTGTTTTGCGGTCGCTGTTATGACATGAAACCCCTTGCACAGTTTTGTAACCTTTACCACCACCCCGTGCCTGTCTCCAGTGCGCATTACACATATTTTGTTCCCATCTATCTGCCACTGAGATACAATCTGCTGATACTGTCTCAGGACAGGATAACATTCCCAGACCCGAGAACTCTGGATATGGTCCTTGAAAAGCTAGAGTTTTCTGGATTAAATCTTTCAGAGAAAATAATGAAAGTGTAGAAGGTTTCTAGGAACAGAAAAACATATGCTTCAAAATGGAGGAGGTTTTCCTTCTGGTGTGCTCCTAGACAGATTAATTCCACTCAGGCAGGTCTGTCTATGGTCTTGGATTACTTGGTCCACCTCCAGTCCCTGGGTCTGAGTCCATCAACCCTGAGGGTGCATTTGGCAGCAGTGTCAACTTATGCATGAGCTGGCAAAGACAGGTCAATGGCTTCACAACCCATTTTCAGAAAGTTTTTCAAAGGCCTTACTCACCTGTACCCTCCAGTGAGGGACTCTGCCATCACCCCCCCGGCATTTGAATGTGTGCATTACCAAGCTGAGGGAGGCCCCTTTCAAGCCTATGGTCACTGCTGCACTTAAGACTGTCAGCTGGAAAAGAAATTTTACTAGTGGCATTGACTTCTGCTAGAAGGGTTAGCAAGCGATAAGCCCTCTACTCAGATCCAAGATACACTAATTTTCCATAGGGACAAGCTAGTCCTAAGGACAAACAGGAAAGTCCTCCCTAAAGTGGTGTCTGAATTCTGTCTGAATCAGTCCATTGTCCTTCCCATTTTCTTTACTGAAAAATCCATCTTAGGAAAACAAAAGCTCCATTGCCTGGATGTCTACAGGGCACTGAGTTACTACCTGGACCACACAAAACACAGTAGGTCCACTAGCACTCACCTGTTTGTCACGGTGAAGAAGGCAAAGGCAAACCAGCATCCAGGAGAACCATTTCTCTTTGAATAGTCTCTTGCATATAGTTCTGTTACGACAAAGCTGGTAAATTGCCGCCCAGAGGCCTTAGGACATTCCCTACAAGAGGCACCTCTGCCTCTGTGGCAGCATCAAGGGGTATCCCCCTGCAAGAGCATTGTAAAGCAGCTACCTGGAACACAGTACACACCTTCAGAAAACATAACCATCTGGACATACAGTCCAGAAGAGATGCCAGCTTTGGTACTGCTGTGTTGCAGAACTTTTTGCCTAACTATGTTCTACAGAACATAGCCTCCCCGGAGTCTGAATATATGTTGATGAATTCCTGTGGTTAGAAGAAAAAAAAATACCACAGTAATGTTTCTTCTTAAGGGATTCATCACTATTATTCACAATCCCTTACCTTGCCTCCCTTTCAGAAGCTGGAAATAGATTCAAACAAAAATCAGTTCCTTTTCTATTTGTTTGAGTATTACTTGTTACAATGCCTTTACAACTGCTGCTCTGTGGTCTGATTACAAATTCAAATTCTTTGTTTCAATATACATAAGTGCTGTTTTGCATCATTTTAAACATATTTTAAAAGTTTTAAGGAAAATGTTTTAAAGTATTTGTGGTAGCCATTTAACTAGTTTTAGTGGTCACAGCTCCCCCTAGCTATAGAAATAAATTTGACATTAGAAGTGTGTTGTGGGGCAAAAGCAGCCGAGACTCTGAATCTTTTTTTGCACAGCTCTTGGACACAGTATATCGATAAAATATATATTTTATCAGCTACATAAGTGTCAGCGGTTACTACCAAGTGAAAGAGCAACTTTAAAGCTATCATTTGATGTAAAATTTGAATGGGTGGGTACACACAAACAGATGCAATGGTCCGTGGAACTAGAGCAGGAGCAAATGTGGAGGGAGTCCGTCCGAAGGAGCCAAAGGTGGGCAGCAGCAAGGACTACCAACTTGGAACAGGTGACCAGGAAGGATCGCAGCCAACTAACGCTGCACTAGTTAAAGCTATACAAGGCTTGGACCATAAAATTGAAGATTTTAGTACAGAGCTGAAAGAGGTCCACACAAAGGTCAGAGTACTGGCAGAAGAAACAAAGGGAGCAGTTAAAAATTCAGATATAACAGGGGTGGAGAGGGAAATTCTAGGGGACAATAGAAATGAAAACGGGCTGATGGGAAGGGTGGCAAAACTAGACAGGAGCTTCTTTCAAGGAGACACCCAGCAGGTAAAGCAATGGTGGGAACAGGATCAGGGATTCCTGATCTCGGAGGACAACTGGAAATTACTGCTGGCTTCCCGTATGGGGGCTCTTCCTCTGTAATAAGTTAAAAGAAATGCAGTATAAATTCCTACACAGGTTATATTATCCACCTAGCATAGTTCATAAGTTTTACCCAGGTGTTTCTTCGAGTTGCAGTAACTGTGGGGCGGCTAGGGGCACCTATTTCCATTATTACTGGGAATCTCCCCATCTGGTGACATACTGTAAGGTCATTGCACATGAGCTAACCAGAATAGAAGGGTGTACAATTGAGATTATTCCATGGTCACTGTTGCTGGGAGTGGAGGATCTGGGAGGAGGGGAGTGGTGCTTGTACCCCCGATGGTTAAGAGTCCTGCTTGTTGCCCAACAAGGCACGCTGAATCTATGGATAACTAGCTCAATCCCAACGGTGGAGCAGTGGAGGGGACTGGCCATCAAAGTACATGCAACAGATAGATTAACATATGTGTTAAAGGGTAGGGAAGAAAGGTTTATAAGTGACTGGAGCAAATTTCTGATAGCCCTCACCCCGAGAGAGGAGATGTTGTTAAGGGAAGGGGGAACAGCATAGACTCTTTTTCTATGGTCTTTTAGGGCTGGAAATAGCATGAGAGCACTGAGTAAATGTTACTGAGCCATACATACGATAGACTGCACAGTACAAAACTGTGAAGATGGATTTGTAGTCTGAGCAACAGAACTGACTGATTTCTCAAGAGGAAGCAAATCATGTTTGGGAACTCCATTGCCCGGGGGATTGAGCTGGGTCAGGTAGCAGTGGTGAGAGGGAGGTAATGTGCCTACCTGGAGGCACAGTTCGGAAGGAGGGCAAGCGAATCCTTAGGATTGCAAGGGCAGTAGCAAGGAGGAGGGAGCTGGATGTCATTATTCACTTGGGGACTAATGACCTGCCTAGAGAGGGAGTAGATGTAGGAAGAGTTCAGGGAGCTGGGAAGGAGTCTTAGGCAAGTAGTGTCACAAACCCACTCAGCAGGTCAGGCCCTCTACTCCCAAAGTGCCAACCTCTGAGCGCAGTCTTGTGAACAGTGTAACAGACAAGGTAACCCTCTTGTCTGTTTTTGTGAGTTTGGATCAACCTCTGGTCTCAAGTTCTGGAGGAAATTCAAACTGTGAACCTCTTGCTAGCGTACCCAATGCACAGGCTCAGATATTTCTGTCTTCAGGGGGGCCAGATATCTTTGCCTATGGGCACCTAACCAGGTATACAGAGATGAACACTTAAAAACTTTAATAAAGGCCTCAGATTTAAAACACTTCTCTTTCCAGTTTGGTACCACCATTCAAGCTTGTTTAGTATCTGCAATAACCATATACTTTTCTTACAACTAAAAAGAAGTCAAAGACAGACCAAGTAAGTTCTAAAAAGAATTTTACTAAAATAATTAAAAATATGTAAAGCACAAAATAAAGAACGGTTATATCACCAGACATATAAATCTTTTAAAAGAAACAAGGTTTAAACAGTGCAAATTCCTACTTACAGTACTTAGATTTGAAATATTTCTAAATATCTGTTTACAAGTGCTCCAAAGATCTTTCCTCAGTCAGAGTCTAGGTAAAAGTGTGTAAGTAAAACAGAGTATTCCTTAAACAACTGTATGGGATAATCCATTTTTGTGTGAGGTCAGCTAGCTCCTCCACTGTCAGATTATATATTAAAAATATATATCGTATACAAAAGTATTACATTCTGCAACTTCAGCATAATTCATGTCCTTCAAATGACACTTCTTTTGATCTCATAATAAGCTTCCTCCTTCCAGGACATGACAGCATCTTTACGATTTTCACACTTCTATGTAATAACCTGGGTTTTCCTTCCAACGTCATAAAATGGATATGTTCTAGCAACTATGGTTGTAATTAACTCAGGCAGACAGGATCCTTAATTAAGGCCTTACATGTAACACATGGTCTCTAAAAAACTGAGTGTGTGTGAACTCACATGCTGTCAGAATTTTTCTTATGGCTTGCATCTTTCAGCTGAAACCTGGGGGGGGGGGGTTGATGAGTGAGGTCATTCTAAGAGCATCAGATTTTTTTTTAGCAGAGACAGTTAGTCATACATTTTATTTTAAAAAAAAAAAATGATACAGCACTCAGAGCTGTCTGTCTCTGTCACACTCCTCCTCACCTAGACTGAATTTGGGGGATCTATCCCTTACATGGGATGAGCTTCCCAAATCAGTTCACTCCTCATAGACCCTAGACAGCCCATCTGAGTTCGGGTTCTTTACTCCAGCCCTATGTATGGTTTTTAGATCATACCCTTGTAAAGCAAGACTCCATCTTAGTAATCTGCCATTGTTCTTTCCCATCTGTGTCAGCCAAACCAAGGGGTTGTGGTCAATCTGCACCACAAAATGCTTCCCATACAAGTATGGCTCTAATTTCTTTAGGGCCCATACTATGGCAAGACACTCCTTTTCCACCGTGGAGTATGCTTGCTCCTTGGGAAGCAGCTTTCTGCTCAGGTACACTACTGGGTGATCTGTCCCTTGGGTGGATGTCTGGCTCAGTACTGCCCCAATACCCACATCTGAGGCATCCGTCTGAACTAAAAAGGTTTTGCTATAGTCAGGGCTGGTCAAAACAGGAGCACTGCACAGTGCCTCCTTTAGTCTGGTAAAGGCTTCCTCACAGGCTGGGCCCCAGGTAATTTTCTTTGGCATCTTTTTCTATGTCAGATCAGATAGGGGAGCAGCCAGGGCACTGTAATTGGGTACAAATTTCCTGTAGTACCCTGCTGCCCCTAGAAAGCTCCTGACCTGCTTCTGGGATTCTGGTCTGGGCCATGCCTGGATCCCCTCTATCTTTATTTGGTCAGGACGGAGCTGTCCCCGGCCTACAACATGCCTGAGGTATGCCACTTCTCCCATAGCCACCTGGCACTTCTCGGCTTTGACAGTGAGCCCGGCCCTCTGTATCCTGCCCAGCACTTCCCTAAGGTGGCATAGGTGTTCCTCCCAGCGGGTACTAAAGATGGCAATGTCATCCAGGTATGCCATGGCGTACTCCTCAGCACCATTTAACACCTGGTTCACCAACCTTTGGAAAGTGGCCGGGGCATTCTTCATTCCAAAAGGCATTACTTTAAACTCAAATAAGCCTATCGGAGTGATGAAGGCTGACCTCTCCCTAGCTCTGTCTGTTAATTCAACCTGCCAATACCACTTGGTCAAGTCAATAGTCGTAAGGTAGGTCACCCCTCCCAACTTGTCCAGGAGTTCGTCCATCTGGGGCATAGGGTGGGCGTCGGACTTTGTGACTGTATTCAGTCCATGATAGTCCACACAGAAATGAGTTGAGCCATCTGGCTTGGGCACAAGAACTACGGGTGAGGCCCAGGGGCTGTGGGATTTCTGGATTACCCCTAAATCCAGCATCTTCTCCACTTCCCTCCTAATGTTCTTTTGGACAGCCTCTGACACCCGATACGCTGTTCACCGTATGGGCGTCTGTGTCCCTATCTCCACATCGTGTGTCACTAAGGGGGTTAGTCCAGGCTTGGTGCTAAACAAGGGGGCAAAGTCTGCTAAAATCTCCCTTACTTTCTGGACCTGGTCTGGGGCCAGCTGGGAAGACAATCTGACTGCCTCCACAGAGGACTCCCGCTTACTTTCTTCCAGCAAATCTTCCAGCAGATCCAGAAGGGGGTCTCCTTTGTCCATCCCTTCCCCATGACTACACACTGCAAACACTATGTCAGCCCTATTTGCATATGGCTTCATCATGTTGACATGGTACATCCTTTCAGTCTGTCTTCTGTCAGGTAACTCTACAATGTAGTTCATGTCATTTACCTTCCTAACCAAAGGTTGCTCTGGGCTGTCCCCATAAGCTCCTTCAGTCTTTCCCTAAACCTAAGGACGTAATCCACAATGGGAGTTCCCTGGATGGTGTGCTTGCCTTCCCAGTCCTCCCGGATCAAGTCTAAGGGCCCACGTACCCAGCATCCATATAAGAGTTCAAAGGGGGAAAATCCTGTCAATTCTTGGGGCACCTCCCTGTATGCAAACAACAGGTGAGGAAGGTATTTCTCCCAGTCCCTCCCATGCTGTTCAGCAAACGCCCGGAGCATTGACTTTAGGGTACCACTGAATCGTTCCACAAGTCCATTGGCTTGTGGATGATACGGTGTCGTGCATATCTGCACCACCCCACACTTCTCCCATAAATATTTCATCAGGTCTGACATGAAGGAACCCTCTCGATCGGTGATTAACTCCTGGGGAAACCCAACACGGGAGAAAATCCCAAGTAAGGCATCTGCCACTTTGTCCTCAGAGAGGATGGGGCGACTGCCTCTGGGTACCGGGTAGCATAATCCACCACAGTCAGGATGAATCTCTTCCCTGAGGAGCTGGGGGTATTTAAAGGCCCCACAATATCCATTTCCACCCTCTGGAATGGCTCCTCTACTATGGGCAATGGGATCAGGGTAGCTTGGGTTTTCTTGCCCACCTTCCCTATTTCTTGGCACCAGTGACAAGACCTGCAATACTCCTTCACCTGCTGGGTGAAGTTAGGCCAGTAGAAATTCTGGGCTGACCGCTGCATTGTGCGCGCGATTCCCAGATGACCAGACAAGGGAATATCATGTGCAATTTTGAGCAACTGCTCACGATACCCCTGGGGAATGACAAGCTGCCTGCCTAGCATCCCTCCCTCTATCTGCACTGCCTGAGTATTCATAAGTCCATTTTCCCAATAAACCTTATGTCGGCCGTCACCTCCTTGTGCTCCGCCAGAGTCTGCTCAAACTCTCAGCTTCTTTAAACTAGGGTCACCCCTCTGAGCAGCTGCAAACCCCTCACACATTCCCAAGGCATGGGACAAGTCCCCTTCAGTTGCTAAACTAGGGTCCC
This sequence comes from Neoceratodus forsteri, assembly GCA_016271365.2. Classification (NCBI taxonomy): domain Eukaryota; kingdom Metazoa; phylum Chordata; order Ceratodontiformes; family Ceratodontidae; genus Neoceratodus; species Neoceratodus forsteri. The sequence continues at coordinate 272,614,760 of JADMNL010000025.1, forward strand.
TAGCACTAGCGCCAGGGCCCTCAGGATCACTGTCAATTCCAACCCTCTGACAATGGGTCACCCCTCCCTCTTCGGAGTAACCCTCTGTAGCTGTGTGGTTACTTGCTACCGGGGAAATTTCTACCCCCTTTTTATCAGTCTCCCCATCTGGAGACACAGGCTGGGGAACCAGCCTCTCAGTGGTTTCCACATTGGTTTCTGTGGGGTTCAGGGAGCTACAATTTTCCCTTGCCGCTTGGCTACGGGTAACTGCACATACCATCCTCTGCTGGAGATTGTTACCCAAGATCACATCCACTGCTAATGTTTTGGCTACAGCCACCTGTTGCACAGTTCCCCCTGTTTCACCCCAGTCCAGGAGAACACTGGCCAGTGGCAATGTTTTCTCTTCATCTGCAAAGTCCTGGACAGGGACGTATTTATTGGGTATAAGCTGACCAGGCTGTACCAGATCCCCTTTTACCAATGTCAGGGATGCCCCTGTGTCCCTTAATCCCTGCGTCTGTACACCATTCACCATGACTGGGTGCACGTGTTCCCTCATGTTCACTGGCATGCTCCCAGGGACACACAAACAACCCACTTCCTTTCTAGCACCCTGTTGTGTATAATTGCTCACCTTTTTGGGACACTGTCTGGCAATATGCCCAGTTTCTTTACACAACCAATAGGCATTTCTTACTTCAGAGAAATCTTTGCTTTGAAACCTGGGGCTAACTGGTTTCGGTGGAGGCAGTGAGGGTTTTAGCTGCCCTGAAGGCGCGCTTTTCCCTTTCTGCACTGCCACGCCCGCCCCATTCACTCTCAGAGCAGGTCTGCTCTTGGCATAGCGGTCCAAGAGTTCAGTAGCCTCTTGCACTGTTTTTGGATCTCGGTCCTCTAGCCAGGTTTTTAGCTCGGCTGGGCAAGCCCCATAAAACTGTTCTAATAAAATCACATTTTCAATTTTGTCAACAGAGTTCGCGTCAGTTCCTTCCTAGCGTTTTAAAAACTGGCGTCGTTTCGTGACTAGCTCCTTGTAGCTCATATCAGGGCTTCTCCAGAGCTTATGGAATTTAGCTCTGTATGATTCAGCAGTTAAGTCAAACTTTTTTAACAGTGCAGCTTTTAGCTTGCTGTAATCATTGCTGTCCTCATTGTCCATTTGACCCAATGCATCCCGAGCTTTCCCAGTAAGTAGCGGGGATAGCTGGAAGCTCCAGGACTCTCTAGGAATTTTAGCCTGAATACAAACTTTTTCAAAAGAATTTAAAAAGGCATCCATGTCCTCCCCTTCCTTAAACTCAGCTATTAATTTGGAGTTCAATTTGTAACCCAGTCCTGCAGTCCCAGTTAAACCCAAGCCACTTACCTGCTCTGGTGCCGCTGGTCAGAGTCGTATCTTCTCCAGTTCATGTTGCCTCTGGCACTCCTGCTCCTCACGGTCTGCGTCTCGGCATTCTCATTCTCTCTTCTCCTCGGCAGCTCGCTGGTGCTCATGCTCCTCACGGTCTGCCTCCCTCTGTTGTCGCTCTGCCTCTCGATCTGCCTCTCTCTGTTCTTGCTCTGCCTCCAGTTCCATCCTGCACAACTCAGTTTGCAGTTTGAGTACCTCTGGATTCAGGATGCTTGTGAACATCCCCTGCTGCTGTGGCCCTTCACTGACAGTGGCCCTGCTATCCTTTTCAGTCACAGTCGGTGATTCGCTGCTCTGGGTATCTGCTACCATCAGGGCCTCTATGAGGTTCTGCTTTTTGGCTGTCACCTCAAATGGGACTCCCCTGTCCCCGTACAACTGCTTCAAGTAATCTATAGTGTGCCTGCTGTAGTCAGAAGCTATCTTCTACTTCCCTCACTACGGCTACTCTGACTTGCACTTTAGAAAAAAAATAAAATGGATAGGAACTGGACTGTACGCCAAGAGATATATACATAGTTCTGTTTCCTTTTTAAAATAAAACTCTGCCTTTTTTTCTTTCTTTACAAGAGGGCTAACAGTCTCAGCTGACACAGAACAATACAAGCTTGTGATACCAAAGTTATCCAACCGTTGCCAACCAATCTGTCACAAACCCACTCAGCAGGTCAGGCCCTCTACTCCCAAAGTGCCAACCTCTGAGTGCAGTCTTGTGAACAGTGTAACAGACAAGGTAACCATCTTGCCTGTTTTTGTGAGTTCGGATCAACCTTTGGTCTCAAGTTCTGGAGGGATTCAAACTGTGAACGTCTTGCTAGCGTACCCAATGCACAGGTTCAGATATTTCTGTCTTCGGGGGGCCAGATATCTTTGCCTACAGGCACCTAACCAGGTATACAGAGATGAACCCTTAAAAACTTTAATAAAGATCTCAGATTTAAAATGCTTCTCTTTCCAGTTTGGTACCACCATTCAAGCTTATGTTTAATATCTGTAATAACCATATACCTTTCTTACAACTAAAAAGAAGTCAAAGACAGACCAAGTAAATTCTAAAAAGAATTTTACTAAAATAGTTAAAAATATGTGAAGCACAAAATACAGAACTGTTATATCACCAGACATATAAATCTTTTAAAAGAAACAAGGTTTAAACAGTGCAGATTCCTACTTACAGTACTTAGATTTGAAATCGTTCTAAATATCTGTTTACAAGTGCTCCAAAGATCTTTCCTCAGTTAGAGTCTAGGTAAAAGTGTGTGTAAGTAAAACAGAGTATTCCTTAAACAACTGTATGGGACAACCCATTTTTGTGTGAGGTCAGCTAGCTCCTCCTCTGTCAGATTATGTATTAAAAATATATATCTTATACAAAAGTATTACATTCTGCAACTTCAGCATAATTCATGTCCTTCAAATGACACTTCTTTTGATCTCATAATAAGCTTCCTCCTTCCAGGACATGACAGCATCTTTATGATTTTCACACTTCTATGTAATAACCTGGGTTTTCCTTCCAACGTCATAAAATGGATATGTTCTAGCAACTATGGTTGTAATTAACTCAGACAGGATCCTTAATTAAGGCCTTACATGTAACACATGGTCTCTAAAAACTGAGTGTGTGTGAACTCACATGCTGTCAGCATTTTTCTTATGGCGTGCATCTTTCAGCTGAAACCTGGGGGGTTGATGAGTGAGGTCATTCTAAGAGCATCAGATTTTTTTAGCAGAGACAGTCAGTCATACATTTTATATTAAAAAAAAAATGATACAGCACTCAGAGCTGGCTGTCTACATCACAAGTAGCACACTCTGTCACCTTCTCAGAGGTACTACCTGTCCATGGCAAGGGGGAAGGGAGGGACATCCGCATCATTGAATTCAACAAATGGCTGAAGAAATGGTGCAGAGAGGTGGGATATGACTTCACTGGGGACTGGAACCTCACCTGGAGGGATGAAGGACTATATTCTCCAGATGGCCTGCATCTATCCAGGGGAGGCAAAGGTATCCTCTCTGAGAAGATTAAGTGCATCCTTAGTGATCATTTAAACTTCTCAAGAGGGAGGCATAGACAGTCAAGGGGATTATCATAGTACTCCCCCAAACCAGGACATAACTGAAAGCAGTGAGGACCCAATAACTTGCATAATATCTAACCGTAAAACTACCATGGTTACAATGGAGGCAGAGAACAGACGGTACATCACTAATGTGGCACAGGGCAAAGACCAATAAATAAGGAACATTAAGGGGGTACACAGAGTGGAAGGTCATGTGCACAAATGTCCGCAGTCTGGGAAACAAAATCCCAGCCCTAACACCACTGATGGCAGACACAAACCTGGACATTGTGGCTATTACAGAGACATGGTACATAGGGAACCATGACTGGGTTGCAGCCATATCAGGGTATGCACTTTTTAGAAAGGATAGGGAGGGGAAGAAGGGTTGCTATGTATGTAGAGGAAGGGATTAAAGCTACGGAGGCTCAGGGATCCAGGGAAGAAACAGAGGCATTGTGGGTCACTCTGGAGTCAGGGAATAAAACAACCATCTGTGCTAGAGTAGTTTACAGGCCTCCCGCGCAGGGAGAGGATGTAGATCTAGAATTAGTGGAAGCCATCCATACTATGGCAGCCAAAGGCGACATACTACTAATGGGTGAATTCAACATGCCGGATGCAGACTGGAATACCCAGATTGCAAGTACATCAAGGAGCAGGGACCTCATGTCTGCCATGTACGGGGAAAACCTAAGGCAGCTGGTAGTTGAGCCCACCAGGGAGGCGGCTGTACTGGACTTAGTGCTGACAAACAGGGACAGAATCATGGATGTTGAGACGGGCAGTCCCCTCGGCACCAGTGACCACAGAACTGTGTGGTTTAGAGTCAACACGTTGACAGAAGAAAGCCATTCAAAGATTAAGATCCTAGATTTCTGGAAGGCCAACTTCATGGAGATGGGGGAACAGTTCAAAATTGCCCTGGCAGCAGAAGATATGGGGGGAGGGGGTAGAAGAACAGTGGCTTAAGCTCAAAAGATCCACAGCAGGAGTGACAAGTCAACGTGTCAGATTGCTTAGCAAAAGCAAAAGAAAGAAGCGGCCACTGTGGTCAGTAGCCGAGAAAGTGTGAGAAAAAAGTAAGGCATTCAGGAAATACAAAGAGACACAGAAAGAAGAAGACAGACTGAAATATCTAGAGAAGCAGAGAGAAGCTGGAACAGCTGTCAGAGGGGGCTAAAGCAAGAACAGAGGAAGGAATAGCACATGCTATTGAGAAGGGTACAAGACCTTCTTCCATTATATTAGTGAGAGGAAGAAGACCAGAAATGGTATTGTTAGGCTAAAGAAGGAAGAAGGTAAGTGGGTGGAGGATGACCTTGAAAAAGTTGAGATACTGAACAAATATTTTTGCTCAGTATTTACCAAGGAGAGACAGGGGAGGGGCCAAGATTCACGAGGAAAGATGTACAGGGGGAAGAGGTGGACATCAGCCCATTTACACTGGATAGAGTCTTGGAGGAACTAGGAAAAGTAAAGACAGACAAGGCAATGGGGCCAGACAGGATTCACCCTAGAGTGTTGAAGGAACTTGGGGAAGTCCTAGCAGGTCCGCTGACAACCCTCTTCAACCAATTAGTAGAGACGGGGGAGGTGCCTGGGGACTGGAGGAGGGCAGAGGTGGTCCCCCTGCATAAGACTGGAAGTAGGGAGGAGGCAGGCAATTACAAACCTGTAAGCCTGACCTCAGTGGTGGGGAAGCTGATGGAGTCCCTGCTTAAGGGGAGGGTAGTGAAGTTCCTGGAGTCAAGTGGTGCAAAACACCAAAGACAACATAGATTCACTGAGGGTAGGTCCTGTCAGACTAATCTTATTAATTTCTTTGACTGCGTGACCAGGGTGGTGGATCAGGGAGGAGCAGTTGATGTGGTCTACATGGATTTCAGTAAGGCCTTCAACACCATTCCTCATAGAAGGTTGCTTAACAAATTGGGGAATCTGGGTGTGGGCTCTAAAGTGGTAAAGTGGGTTGGAAACTGGCTAAAAGGCAAGACCCAGAGGGTGGTAGTAAATGCCATAAAATCAGAAGAGGGGGAGGTGACCAGCGGGGTTCCACAGGAATTGGTGCTGGTCCAGTTCTATTCAATGTCTTCTTAAGTGACATTGAAGAGGGACTGGAGGTGAAAGTATGCCTGTTTGTAGATGACACCAAGATCTGTAACTGAGTCGACACACAGGAGGAGCTAGATAAAATGAGAAATAGCTTAAAACTACTTGAGGGATGGTCAAGGGTTTGGCAGTTGGGTTTCAATGCTAAGAAGTGCAATATAATGCACCTGAGACACAGAAACCCAAGAGAGGAATACAGGATGGGGGGAGCAGGATGTAGCCACCACAAGTCAGGAGAGAGACTTGGGGGTTATCATATCCAATGGCCTGAAGTCAGCCAAACAATGTGAAAAAGCAGTGGGGAAGGCAAACAGAATGCTGGGGTGCATAGGAAGGGGCATAACCAGAAAGAAGGAGTGAAGTGGTGATGCCACTGTATAGATCACTGGTGAGGCCTCATCTGGAATACTGTGTCCAGTTCTGGAGATCGCATCTCTGGAAGGACATTGACAGAATGGAAGAAGTCCAGAAAACAGCAACAAAAATGATGCATGGACTGCACCACAAGTCTTATGAGGAAAGACTCAAGGAACTAAATATCTATTCACTGGAAAAGAGCCGGGAGAGAGGGGATATGATAGAGACTTTCAAATACCTCAGAGGAATAAACAAGGTACAGGAGGGGAGCATATTTCAGAGAAGAAAGTGCACAAGGACAAGGGGACATAACATGAGGCTGGAGGGAGGGAGGCTTAGAGGGAATGTTAGGAAGTATTTTTTTACAGAGAGGGTGGTGGATCCGTGGAACAGCCTACCAGTGGAGGTGGTGGAAGTGAAAACAATACAGGGATTCAAAAGTGCATGGGATAAGCATAAAGGCACCCTGCTGTACTGCAGAGCGGGGGAAAGGCAGTCCAGATAAGAGTAGGGATTGCCAAACCAAGTAAGAAAATTGGCAGACTAGGTAGGCTGTATGGTCCTTATCTGCCGACAGATTCTATATTTCTATGTTTCTATATAGCCTTAGATTGGGTGATCTGAACATATCTAGTTTAGGATGTTGTTTGTAGTCCTGTTGGGATTTTTATCGTTTTTATCTTATACTTTTCCTCATATGCTGGTTGGTCAAGACTGAATAGGTCTATCATCCATAAACTGCACTATTGTAAATGATGAATAAGGAAAATGTATATTAAATGTGCAGTTTGTATTCTTTATGTCAGCATATGTCAATGGAATTTTTTCTTTCTGAAACTCTAATAAAAATGTTATACAAAACAAACAATTCAGATAAAGCCCTCGCGGTTGCCTCAGGACTGACAAAAGAAAATGGCTTACTTCGGAGGTGCCTGGAAAATCTAGAAAACAGTTTGTTCTACCCACATTTGCATCCTTTGTTTGCCGGAGGAGACAGAAGGAGGAAACACTATAATGTTTTTGAAGACCTGGCTTAAGGAACTTTTGCAGCCAGAGGGAGAATTTGAAATATTAATGGCTTACCAGATTACACCATGTGGTGGTCGGCCCCGGACAGCCACTGGAGATCGATTCTCCAGACAATCATGTTGGAGCTTCAAACATCATCAGAGCGGGATCTAATTTTACAAGCCAAAAATCTAAGTCCGATCAGCTAGCAAGAAAACAGGGTGCATCTATTCCCGGACTTGTTACTCCATGAGGATGCAGAGAAAGAGTTTTGACAGGGTTCGGATGCACCTCCGTGCCCTCAGGGTGCATCATGTCCTATTAATGCCAGCCAGCCTACAGATCGTTTACGGAAGTAAGACATACCAGTTTTCAGATGTATCAGAAGCATCTAAATTTCTCAAAAAGACTGAGAGACAGTTTAATACCTGGGGTGACTCGTCCGATGCTGATGGGGATCAGGAAGCTTGAAGCTTCTACATGTTGACTCCGAGTGCTGTAGTTTGAGGAGAGTCGGAAAAGTGACAGAACTTGGTGTGGGACTTTTCATGGTGTGAGAAAAGGAGTTCTCAGGTCATTATACTAAGGAATGCCTCAAGTTTTGAGTACTTGTAAAAATAAAACTGTCTGGGGACTATCAACTACTTGAGGAATTTTTCAAGCTGGCGTACTATGGTGCATGAAGAACTGTCCTTCCTCGACCCTCTGTCCCCACCGCCCTTTGCCATTCTCTTCCCGCCACATATCTATAGTTTGAGGTGGATGTGTTGTCATACTCAACAGAAATGTTTAAATATGAGGTTAATGTTTTCGGCTATCTCAAATAAAGTTATCAAGTTCTAAATACTGTATGTTATTAAGTTAGACTAGTTAAATTACTGACATTGTGCTGCATTCTGTTTAAATCTATGTAGGAGGGCCACAAGTAATAGATTCGTACTATTGATGTAAGGAGGGTGGGATGATTAACCCTTTGACAGGGTGCACAATTTTCGTGGAACATGTCTGTTATCCCAGCTCATGGCTGCAAGGGCTAATCTTGGACTATTTCTGATTCGTGGGATATTATTTTGGTACTGATGTACCATTAGGTTTCTTACAATTTCAAACCTGGAATAATACGCAACCTCCCACGTGAGGTAACACAGAACAAGGGTGCTTGCTATCAGTTACTGTAAAAATGTTGTAATTGCCCATAGGGTGAATGTTTAACCAGATAATGCCTGCCTACTGGAGATTATATGTAATGTATTATTGCATAAAGTGAATAAAATATAAATAAAAAAAAAGAAAGCAAGGCAGAGCAGGACCACACAGCAGAGTTTGAACTTCATTCAAAAGTTCCATAATTAGCATAAAGTTCCAAATCTCCAGGGCTGCTCATTTCAGGGGAATGATTGCACATTAGGGGCCAGATATTCAAAACTTTGCTCTGGGGCTAAATTAGCACTGCCCTTTGGGCAAAGTTAGCCCAGAGCACAAAGCAAGCTATATTCAAAAGGAATAGCCCAAGGCAAACAGCCTCTGAATATAGTATGGGAATGAGGCCGGGGAAAACTGGACTGGGAGTGCAGGGCAGACATAGCCCTGGAATAAGACAGCTCTGAATATAGCAACCAGGAAGTGCAGACCACAAAAGCAACACAGTGCACAGCGACGTGAAGGTAGGTAGAGGCGACGTATGTGGCCAATGTGTGTTACAGCAAATGTGTGGAGCCAGTACAGCTGCAGGGAGCAGCCTATAGGAAAGTACAGTGTGCAAAACAGTATAATACTCCCCGAACCATCTGCACGGAGCTAACGCACTTGCGTGGGATTAGCATGGTGCTAAGCTGTTTGCCCGGTGCTAAACTTTGCCATACTCAAAAGTGACATGCAAATGAGCCTACTTAGGTAGTCTCTGGGCAAACAGCCACATTAACATCCCATTATGCCCTGATTTGCATGCAGTTTGCCCAGTGTTACTGCAGGGTCCCACAGCTCCACCTGTAGGTCAGTCTGGAAGTACAGGGGTGGCTGTCCAGGTCCGACTGCAGCTCCACCTGTAGGTCAGTCAGGCAGTGCATGATGATAGCTGCAGGCTACATGTGAACAGTACAACAAAGCATAGTATATCGTACCCCAGGGGACAACACAGCATAGGCACAAGAAGTGGTGGTGCTGCATGCAACCGTCACACTGTGGGTCATGCTACAGTGCACAGCAGACACTACAGTAGCAAGGGGGCAGGTAGTGTGAGGGACACAGCAATGCCTATGGTATGCAGGGCAGTGATGACCACTGCACTGTACACAGTGACAGTCCCAGCTTGCAGGTGATTACTGACAGTGGACAGTACTATTACACTGTTGTGTGATCCACAGATGCTGCACCTGTGGCATGGGATGCTCACAGTGACATATGCATGGCCGGCTGTGTGTACTGTGGCATCTGATTCTGTACAGTTGTGCGGTATGTGGCTGAGGGGGCACATATGCTCTGACAGGCACTCAGGTGGTGGGGTTTTCCCACTATTGGCCCATGTGCACTGCATGATGTGTCCCAGCCTTGTAGCCACACCTGGGCTGTGGGGAGGTCTGGCCACCTGTACACTCTCCCCTCAATGGCCGCCATACCCACAGTGCTGCATGTGTGTGCTGGCATTTGTTGGTCACCACAGATGTATGGTCTGCAGGTGTGTGCTGTATGGCCACACTACCATGATTTCCCCTGTGGGTCAGATCACCCCTTACTGCCTGGCATGGCTGGGACTGGTGGCAGCTGTTGGCATCATGGTGGTGCCAGCAGTGAGCAGCATGTGTCCTCCACATCTGGCATTTTCTAAGTATCATATTCATATGTTAGGGTCGCGCAAGCTGCACAAATCCCGCGCAAACACCGTGCAAAGCAACACTGTCGCACAAAGCTGTTTGCCCAGGGTTAAGACCAGCTTTTCCTGGGCGGCAATATGTACCATGCTAAGGGTCACACTAAACACCTTAGCACAGCGCTAGTCGCTGAATATCTCATAACTTCTGTATTCATGTTCACTTTGCCCCTTGCATATACTTATGGTTTGCCTGGCGCTAATGCAGTTTGCACGCACTGTTTGGCCTTTTGAATATGACAGACCCACACTAATCCAGCGCTAAACCTGCGCAAACGGTTTGCGTACTGTGCAAAGCTTTGAATATCTAGGCCTGTGAATATTACTGATGGATCCCTTAAAGGGGAACAGTCAGCACAAAGGACTCCACACTCAACTGTGGGTCTGTTCTTAATGTGCACTTTGTGGGCAAAATATTTTGGTTCACTTACTGTTTACTTTAATGCAGGCCACTTTGCGCAGCGCAAATGTCACCGATCAAAACCCCAACTTACTCCAGACAACCTAAGCAGCCACGGAGCTACTGCAGCCAACAACCAAGTTGGGGGACCACTGGATGCCAAGCAGTATGATTATTTTTGCATGGCTGGGGATCGGAGATCGAGGGGGACCGCTAGACATCAGGGACTCCTTGTATGACTATGGGGACGGCGATCGGAGGGTGGGGGGCACCACTAGCCACCAGGGACAATTACAACTTATTATGGGATGGTGATCAGAGGGCAGGCAGGGACAACTAGGCACCAGGGAATATTTGTTAAATTATGTGATGGCGATTGGAGGATAGGGGGGCCATGGACAACTGAGGAATGTTCATTTAAATAACAGGATGGCAGGCGGAGGATGGGGTGACCACTAGGCACCAGAGACATTTCTAGCATTGCATGGGATAGGGACTGGAGGGCAGGGAGATCAGTGGACACCAGGAACTTACTTTTTTGATGGGGATGGGTGATCAGAGTGGGGGCGGGGCCAATTCCAGAGGTGGAAACCATCCAATGTTTTCATGCAAATGAGCCCATAATGGGCATGCAACTGGTCACGTTGCACCTCACGTTTCTAATTGGTTCATTTGCATGCAGCCATCTGAATATCACTCTGGGAGCTTCCGGCACAATCGAGTCTGGGGGCGCTATTCACTGCATTACCGGGATCCATGTCAGGGCAGTGTTATTCGAATTAGCGCTGCGCAGACACATCCCTATATTCAGTCAAAAGTGCCAGTGCGCTATCCAAGTGAATATAGCATCCTTGGGGTCCTGGGCAACAGGCAAGCACAGTGCAAAACTGTGTGCACCACTTTGCCTATTTTTGAATATCAGGCCCCAGATGTTTTTTGGGACTGCTTTTCTCCAGGAGCTAAGTAAAGTCCTCTGTGATTGTACATAGCCCATGGAGGACAGCAGGACTAGCAAACAAAAGATCAGAGATTATATAAACTCTAACATGCACTGCTGGCTATTGAGTCTTCTCACTGCTGCCTACTGCTCTGATGTCATCTGCATACCTCTCAACCTTTTGTTCCCCAAATGTGGAACATTGCCTGTCAAAATGTGGAACAAATGGGCAAAATGTGGAACACTTAATCAAATCTTTACCTAAGAAGCTCAAAACACTGTTAAAATGTTGCATTTGTGCTCAGAAAGTCTGTTATTAATTGAATAATGTATTTTTTGCATCATTTACTATGGATTTTTGCTTTAAAATGTTGACTTTGAATGTGGAACAAGTACTCACAATGTGGAACAGGGAGCTTTTGTGAAGTAAAATGAGGAACTTTCCTCGTAATGTGGTACAGTTGAGAGGTATGGTCATCTGCAAGTGATTCTGGGATTCCTAGTAACAGAAGCTGTCAACCTACAACTAAGTAAAATTAATGTGATGCATTCTACTATACTGCAGTAAAGAGTAAGCAAACCAAAATGTTTCTGCACACAGCCATATTGGGACCAGCCCCACACTTGAGTGTGGGGGCCATTGGTAGTGACTGTTCCCCTTTAAGAAGAAACAATATTACTGTGGTGGGTAATTTTTCTTCCATGTTATACGACCCCCCCTCCCCAGAGGACACTTATAGATGTTGATCAGTCAAGGTACCACTCATGCTCTCAATCCCACTCGACTGGGAGGTGTCGCCGTTGACACTCCTCATCCATGGGTGAGGAGAGGCATCGGCAAAAATTGCACTGTTGCTACGTGGAGCTCCTCTGGCAACAGGGGACCATGATGGGGGGGAAGGAGCAGAGTTCTGCCCCTGGATCTTCAGTCCTTTGGCCTATGCTGGTTGTTTCCACACCAGTCCACGTGTCTCAGCAGTCCCCATATCTGCTTCTCCACCTCTTCAGATGGAGCCACCTTCTCCACAGCCTCTGTTGAGGGCCCTGACCAAGGAATCCTGCTCCATGGCTGGCTAGCCAGGCTGGCTCTGTGTGGAAGACACCCAGGAAAAGGATACCAGGATGATCCATGATGGCAAATGATCGCAGGCCATTTTTGAGGAATACTTCATCTCTGAAGGTAAATTATCCATAACCTTGACTAGGTCTCATACCTTCGACCAGAAATCAGTCAAGATGTTGACCACTGACTAGGGGCCGGTGTCTGCTGGGCTTTGATCTGGCTTATCTTGGAGTCCATGAATGTGCCCCTGGAGCCAGTCCAGAAGCAGGTCAAATACCCATCTGCTGACATGTTGGATAGGGATGATTTCTTGGGGGTTGCATTCCCCCTGGCTGAGGCCATCTTGGGACAAGCCCGAGAGCTTTGGCAGCATCCAAAATCCTGCCTGGCACCCTCCACTTGTATGGTCCGCAAGTATATGGTCCCAACGGGCACCCTGTCTGGGTTCTCTGACCATCCCTCTGGTAAGGGCTTGGTTTTGGATTCAGCCTTCTGTAAATTGGGGGGCCAAGGGGAAGTAGACAAACCTCAAGACACAGTCCAAGAAGAATGACCATGCAGCTACAAATATGTACGCTGCTACATCACTGGGTCTCTGTCAGGACAGCTATGCTGTCATGATGGCAACTTTGGCCAGTCCCTACTTGGAGTGTTAGGGGAACTCCTCCCCCATCTTCCTGCTACCAAACAGTTGCCAATTAAGACAGAGATCAGGGTCAATCGCTGGCTAAACACCAGCACCAAACAGCCTTGGATATGGGTGGCTCCTGTGTTCATGTCATGGCAGCAGCTATCACCGTGTTTTGTAGGACATGGTTGACACTTTCCACCTTCACAGCGGATACTCAGCATAAGCTGGCTGATGTCCCCTTCTTGAGCACCGACTTCTGGCCCTGGGGTGGAAGGACCTCTCTCGTGGATTGAGAAATCCAATGCCACCCTCGACTCTGTGGCTTTGTCCCAAAAATCTAAAAAGAAGACTTTCCAGTGTCAGTCCTTTTAGCCACAATAGCCCCAGCAGGGACAGTTTCAGTGCTGGCATCCAAAGCCCAAATTCAGTGGCAGGGGCAAAACAAAGGGGGCAGAGGTTGGGTGCCTCAGTAGCCCCTGAGGCCAGAGCCCCCTCCAAGGCTGTGCAGGGACAGATTGTGGGATGTCATCCCCCTCCTCATCCAATCCGTCCTAGGTCCTGGTCAGGGGTCAACTGCACTACTTCTTGCCACAATGGTCCACCATTACCTTGGACAGATGAGTGAAAGAAGTGGTGGGCAAAGGGTTGCCTCTGGATTTTGAGACTCTTCTGCCATAATGTCTCTAGGCTCCTTGGGAGTCCAGGATGTCAAAGGACATGTCCATGTTGTGAGCAGACATCACACAGCTCCTAGGGTGACTGCCTGTGTTCCTGATGCCCTGGCCACTCAGGGATATGAGTCCAGGTACTTCATGGTTGCAAAACAGATGGGAGGGGGTGGTACCTCATACTGGATCTGCACGATCTGAACCAGTTCATGTGGAGATATACGTTCTGGATGGTCACTCTGAATCAGATCATTCTGTCTCTGAAGCAAGGCATGTGGTTCTGCTCCCTAGGCCTCCAGGATACGTTCTTCCACATCCCAGTCTGTTTGTTCCATTGCTGATACCTTCAGTTCCATGCAGAGGGGATCTTGCACCAGTTCCAGGTCAAGGCCATCAGCCTCCTGTCTGCACCCAGTCTTCACCAAGTGCACGGCAGTGGTGGTAGCCTTCCTGCAGTGCAAGGGCGCCAGGGTGCATCCCTACCTAAACGACTGGCTGATAGCTAGGCTGTCCAAGGAAGCCGTGGAGAGGTCCAGGGCTCTAGCCCTCCAGACCTGTCAGGACTTGAGCCTTCTGGTCTACCAGGCCAAGTCTGAGCTAGTCCCCTCACAGGTGATCATGTTCAGCAGGACACAACTAAACTCCATGCAGGCCAAGGCCCACCTCCCTGCAGACCGGGCACTGAATCTTACCTCCCTTGCCCCATCATTTCAGGTTGGGCTCTCACACCCTGGCTGGGACTTCCTGTGACTGCTCTGGTGTACATGGAATTCTCTATCAGCATAATCGGTTTGGCTCGCTGGCGGATGTGCCGCCTGTAGTGGCAGTTGGGCTAACAGTGGTCCCAGTGCCTAAGTCACTTGGACCAGGTGGTTGTAGTGACCCAGCCAATGTGGGATGCCTTCCAGTAGTGGCTGGATCCAAAACATCTGGAGGAGCGAATCCCATTTGCCTACCCAGAACTGTCCATCATGATAATGACAGATGTATCTCTGGGTGGGTGGGGAGCATTCTGGGATACCACATAGCCCACGGCTTCTGGTCACCCCAGGAGTCCTGTCACCACAGTCTGCTGGAGCTACGTGCAGTGTGTCTGGCTCTGACGGAATTTGTTCCATTGATCTAGGGTCAGGTTACACAGGTCCAGACTGACAACATGATACCAGTCTTCTATCCGAACAGGCAGGGCAAGACACACTCCCTTCCATTCTACCCCCCAATTACTAACCTTGCTTGGGACCCCCAGAAACCTAAGGCCGGCTCTGACAAGCGGGAGCCACTCACCCTAGCTGCTTTAAAAAGTAACAGCCAAAACAGACAAGTTGATATTTTATCTAGACAAAATATTAGTATTTTGTCTACATTGAGAACCAAGCACTTCAAAAACTGCTCCGCTTAAACAGAGAAAAAGATGCTCAATTTAAAATACATAAAAATAAATAAATGAGTCTGAAGAACAAGCTTGGTTCACACACCTCATTGGTACACTGCCATCTTAGAGCACTCAAGCATCACTCTCATGCTTTATGACATCACTGTACCTACTCATGTGAGACCCAGCTTGGTTCTTCACACTCAAAGGTCACTAATTCTCACTATATTTTTTGTACCACTGATCTATGTTAATTAATCAATCAATCAATCAATCAAATCTTTGTTTATTCAGGCGATCATCATTGAGCAAGGCTCATTTACAAGATGGACCTGATAAGGTCAAGGTTCGAGTTGATACACAGCAATTACATCACACACTTATAAGACAGTTATACATACAGAAAAAATGATGTTTTTAACACAATGATATACAGTGAATTCACGTTGAAACTCGGTTAAGAGAAGGTTAAACTAATATCTACAATATGTACAGTATATATATATTCCAATGAGGGTCAGGACAGTCACACACATAATGAGTACAAGGATGGTGAAGGAAATATTGGTGCCATAAACTGGGGGTGTCTGACTGGAAGGAATGTGTCATATATGACTGGAATATAGGTTTGTGGGATGACTATTCTATCTCTAGCGGTAGCAACTGCATTTCTCTGTGAAGAAGGCTGTACAGTGCTGCTTAAAGGATGTAAATGGAATGATATTGGACAGTTTTAGGGATTTTTGTAGGGTGTTCCATGCTATAGCTAGAGAATAGCTGATTGCTGCCCTCCCTAGTTTGGTGCTGACTTTGGGCAATTTGAGCAGGATGATATTGTTGCTTCTTAGGGCATAGGAGCTAGGAGTGGTCTGGTTGAAGCAGTCCAGGATATAGCTTGGGAGTTTTTTTGATAAAGCTCTGTAGATCCATAGAGCTGCATTTCTGCTCCTCCTGACATGAAGGGAAACCCATCCAACTGCGTCATAGAGAGAGCAATGGTGGGTATTATATGGCAGGTCTGTAATGAACCTTATTGCTCTATGATATAAGGTATCCAACTTTTGAAGGTAGGAGATGGGGCAGTGACTACAGAGGAAGTCTGCATAGTCAATGACTGATAGAAAGATGGCCTGGACTAATCTCATCGTTGTGTCTCTGTTAGGAAGGGTTTTAATCTATAGAGGAGGCCAAGCCTTAGTGACTTTTTAACAGTTGTTCTAGATGCTGAGTGAAGTCAAGTCTGCTCAATCCACACACCTAGGTATTTGAAATTTTCAACATACTCCAGATTTTCCTCAAGTATAGTGCATAGCTGGGGAAGATTGATTGAAGAGGATGTGTTGGTGGAGTTTTGAGTTGTGAACATCATTGCTTTAGTTTTCTTTGCATTTAGCAGAAGCTTTTTCTCGAGTAGCTGATATTGTAACAAGGAGAATTCTGTTTGTAGGATTTCATGAGCAACTGTAGGTGAAGGGCTGCTGACATACAGAACAGTGTCATCAGCAAAGAGGTGTACTGAGGACTTGGTAAGGGTTGAATCAATTTTATTTATATAAATGGCAAAAAGGATAGGACCCAGAATAGAGCCTTGGGGGACTCCTCTTGACAGTGGTCTTAATGGGAATAGGTCACCTTCAGCTTTTACCTGCTGTGACCTACAGGAGAGGTAGCATCTGAACCACTTAAGGGAGGGTGGATCTAGGCCAATGGAGTGTAGGGATGAGGTAGCAGTTCATGGTCCACAGTATCAAATGCTTTGCTCAGGTCCAGGAATACTGCACAGACATTGTTCTTTTTATCCAATTCGGTTTGCCAGTCATTTGTGACCTTGGCTAATGCAGTGATAGTGCTATGTTTGGCCCTGAATCCAGATTGAGCTGGATTTAATAGGTTAGCACTGTCAAGATATTCCATTAACTGAATACTCACTAATTTCTCCAGCATCTTGGATAACACAGGTAGAATGGAAATGGGCCTGTAGTTATTAAGATCCATAGGGTCCCCTGATTTTAGAAGGGGGACCACTTGGGCTGTCTTCCACAGTGTGGGAATAGAGCCAGAGTTTAGGGAAATGTTAAAGAGGTGTGTTAGGGGTGTGTTAGTTTGAGGTTATTATTTTGCTCTCTACTGGGTGGAAGATTTTGGGCCACCAATGCAGAGTGCAGTTACAGGATCCGCTTTGCCATTTACAAATACTACAGGAGAGTTGCTCTGTCTAAAGATGACCCTTCCCCCCTACAAATCTAGAGGTGAGAGACACCCACTTAAAAACATTTTCACTGTCCAATTCCATCGACCAGGAACTCACCTGATCGCCACAGAGGTGTAGCCAGCTAAACAGTAAAATGTGTTAACCATGCACGTTTTACCATGTGGCACTATATGACACAATTTGTGTATATCATGGCACTGTCTGTTGCCCCCCTTCCCCCGCACTGGTAGAAACAATTTATTTTTATTTATTTAGTTTTTGTTTACCGGGTAGATGCACTAGCCATAGTCATGACTATTTTCAGGCACAACCCGGGAGGATACAAAACAACAAATACAGGGGTGACATTCCAAATACAACAAAATCATTACAGCAGTTTACAAGTAGGCTGGAAGGAATTAGCTAAAAACAAGGATGTTTTGGTAACAGTACGAGAAAATATGGAGCATTACAGAAACAAAATTCAAACACAGTTAGCTTAGAGAGAAACATGATAAAATAACATTATCAGCACTACTAAGGAATTGAAAAGTTAACTTATGGGAGGGACATTAGTAGGTGATAGAAGTAGGTGATTAGGAAAGGGGAGGTAAAGGAGAAGTACTTAGCGTTGTAGGGGACAGATAAGAAAGAAGAGGTAGGATTGGGGTGATAAGGGCTAGGGAGGCTTGAAACAGGAACATTTGTGAGAAGTTTCAAGATAAGTATGTAGACCTTTTTTAAAAGATGCATGGGATGTTGATTGTCTCAAGGTTAGTGGAAGGGAGTGGCAGGCGAAAGCATTAGCACCTTTAGTGGTGCAGTGTCTGGGGATGAAAACAGTGGCCTGGACCATACAATCCATAGCACGGAATCAGGTTTTGGAAAAGGCCTGCTAGGGATTTGTAGATAACCATGTTGTCAATGACAGAGCCATAAGCATGTAGCCTTGGTTCAGCAAGAGGAACCATCCCAGGTCAGTATAAAGGAGGCAGTGGTGTTTCAGCTGGTGTGAGGAGGAGGCATAGCGACAGATGTTATATGTAACGTCCCATTTCCTGAGGATTGATTTGCACGCAGAAACATATGTTGCAATCCCATAGGTATGTGACGGTAGGAATATTCATACAAGTTCCATTCGGACACCTAAATACCACCTGCACAGCCTGTAATGCCCCATGGTTCCTGGGATGCAAAGATGTTAGCGGCCAACTCGAGCCCCTCTAGTTTTGACTCCCCAAAAATAAAACTGCAGAAGGGACCAGCTGGCCTTGTAGTGTCTTGCGTGGAAGGGTGGCAGCAGTGCAGAGCCTTTTTGGCTGTCCCCCAACATAAAACTGATCGTCCGTCCTGACTACACAGTTTCTGTAGCCCCTACCTATATCACAAAGACCCGGGCATACTCACAAACTCCCTTCCCAGGCTGTCAGCAGCCCCTCCCTCTCTCCGCACCAGGTGACAGCTGCGCTCCTGCGGGCAGCTTCTGGTCCTCCTTTGTCGAGTGTGATAGGCTGCTGATTGCATGCCTCTGCATGTGATCAACACTCTGCTTGTAACTGGAAATGCAACGTTTTGTGCGGAAGCCTCCAGAACCGGCAAGCGGGGCCCTTTAACCGAGCCACATTGTTGCTCGAGGTGACGTCAGCAGATCCGTCCCAACCCGGAAGCCGTGGAGGAGGCGATGTTGTTATTTGGCACATCCTTGTGAAGTGTGCTGCGAGTTCGTCCCCCGACTCTGCCTGCCACCATTTACAGTGATTATTAGATCAGAGAGGACTGACCGGAGGGATGCTCGTGTAGTGACAACTAGAATGGGATCGACAGCGAAAATTCTGGTGGGCAACCCGGCTCCCCTCTTACATGGTGTCCAATTTTTGACGCGATAGCAATCCTAGGAGATGCAAGCTTTCATGGCTGGTGGCCGGCTGGTGGTGGCTAGCGTGCTACTTCTGCTCCTGGCACAGGTCGATCGACTGCAGGTAATACCACAATAACGTTTGACAGCTTATATTTTTTTAGTTTTGTCCTCCTTGCCGTGTTTTTCAGTAGCACGCAGTAGAGGAGAACCACTGACTCCTGCACTGAAGTCTGCTGACGAATTTTCAGTAGCCCGTCACTCATCCTGTAACAGGAGCAAAACCTGGTGCACCTGTTGCAGTGAACGTTAATACTATGCAAGGTATATAGTACGCTGTATATCACTTGTCAAAGCACTGCTAGTACTGACATTTTAGGAACATAAATGTTTTTATGTCTTACTCTGTTTTAAATAATCAAGATTAACGTTACAGTTGGCAATAATATAAAAATGTTTAGAGATAAGATATCTAGCATATTTATTTTAAATTCATTTACGATAACTAGTTCCTAAAAGTAGGTGTAAAATGAAGTTTTGTTATGGGTGGTAGCGGTGCTTCTGTCCTGGTAGGAACTATAGAAAGAAAATTTGCGTCTTTTGGGTACAGCATCGGTTCTTGAAAGATAGGGAGGCAGTGTAGTCTACTGACAATAACAGTGAACTGTAAAACGCCAGTTCAGATGTTCATCTATCCCATAAGAGGGATTGACAGGGACTCAGGGCAAGCCACTTACTATTGTTGGAGTCCTGTTGAAGCAGTTCGTCCCCAGTACCATAGTGTTTCCTGATAGTTCATACACCACTGCTTCTTACTTAAAATGTGTGTATGTGTGGTGGGGCGGCAGTCTAGTTCCTAAAGGTCATAAGATGAAATTCCAGCACTGCCTTTATCTCTCTGTCTGTATAGATACTAGATGGTTTAAGGCAGGAGAAGATGCAGCCAGGTACTAAAAATCTTAGCACATGCAAAAAAAAAACAAAAAAAAAAAAACTGTGCCTTGCAAGGTGAGGTTTGTGCATTAAGTCTAAGCTTCTTTCGTTAAGCAATAAGACATAACAGGGTGTGTGGTTTGGTGGGATAACGACACACCTTTGGTGTGTTGTGAGTCACAAGGCATTGCTGAGTGCCTTAAACCACATGAGAAGTGCCATTATCCCACCATAAAGCACACCCTGGAATGTCTTACTGCGATTATGAAATGGGTGCAAGTTTTATTTTTTTGGGGGGGATGAAAAAATGTACAAAAATGAAATAATGTATGCATTTTAATGATTTTTAACATTCATCCACCTCAACAAAATAGTCTGGGCATATCCCAACATTTGACATGCCATCTGTTTCAAATATAATGCTCAGCTAAATGCATTTTTTCAAATTAGCCCTTGAACCCTCTGTTTTCCCAGACTCCCCCCATTTACCTGTATCCTCATCTTTCCTCCTTCATTATATTATTTTCTCCCTTTTTCCCACCTTGTTTCTGTTTCAGCTTTCCTACACTCGGTAGATGGAATGTTTACTATGGATGGAATACAAGAATTCAACTTTCTGCTCAGTTCTACACTATTAATAATACCCCACAGGGTGGGCAGTATTGGACTATACCTGTCCACTCCTGGGGCATAATGAGACCCACTGCCACAGGCGGAGGGCCTTATAGCCCCGGAAGGTCTGGTATATCCTATACTGTCACGCTGGAGGGTATTATTGTGCTTAGAAAATGAGAGATGGGCTGCATTTTAGAAAACATAAAAACAATTGTAAATAGTTCATTTAAATGAACAAAAACATTGTCTATAAAGTAATCCCTCTTCTGCTGGCATTGGCAGTAGAGGGCAGTGTTGTGTTTTGTGCCAGTATTTATAATGTTGTGTCATCTTTCATCTCCTCTTTGCACTTTGTTCCGGTTCCTTAATTTGTTCTACTTTTTATCTCTTAAGTTTACTGTTGTGTGCGAAGCGAAGAACTGCATCTGTGAGACAACCACTACTTTAGTAGCTGTGGGTCCCTCTGATGGAGACGTAATGCCAGCTTGTAGCACTGCAAGAGGCGGGTAGTTAGCAGGAGGATCGTGGTTGGGATGGGAGCATCAGCCGACAAGTGCAGTTGGGAGATGGGGAGGGAGTGAGTGCCATCTGGAAGTTTAATTAATTTTAAACCTGTAAAAATAGGTAAATGATAATTTGGAAGTGTCTGTCATGTGCTTGCAAGTGGGGGTAGAGAAGTGAATCTTGCTAAGTGGGGAAAAAAATGGCGGACGATGGTTTTTGAAAATGCTACTGGGCACATTGATATCTGTTGTCCAAAGGCAGGCTGGTACTGGGACTAGTTATTTCCTGGTCTCAGTTGGCACATAAAAGTTCCCCTTCTCAAGGGTCTCAGTCAATCAGAGACTGGGGAATTATTTGCCTATTTTCTAATGGCAGAATGTTTACCCCACACTCACACAACCAAAGGCCTCAAATGGAACACATGCTTTTGTTGTATCTCTAGCAGGTTAAACAGTAGAGATTTCTCTGGTACCCAGGTAAGGATGGGGGAATCTTTCATGGTCAGTAAACCAAAACACCAGAAATTAAAACTAACTGCTGTGGGACTTCATTCTAAAATGTATGTATGTGAGTGTATGAAGAGGATTATGAGGTCAAATAAAATGTATGTTATCTTTTTAATTTAAAGCAGTTTTACTTTTAGGGCCTAGTTGAAGGTTTTAAGTAATTAAAGGTGGCAGCCATGTCTGTGATGGCAGTCAGGGATGTTATTGTGAAGAGATTGCTGGATCTGTATCCAGTGCTGTCATGCTGAGATAACAGCACAGGTAAAGATGGCCCTCAGCCAATCAGGTTCGTGATTGTTCAGCCCATTTTATAATTATTTTTTGTTAACCAGATAGGTGCACTGGGTAATAAATGCCTATTTTTAGGCATGGTCCAGAAGAGTACAAAACAAACAGAAGATCCAGACAGTTGTAACATACAGTAAGTAAGTAGTGACACAATACAACATAGCAAAATGCATAACATATTACAGCAATTAGCAGCAATAACTTATAACATACAATAAACGGCCACAGAAATATTGCTAGTGGAGCATAGTATACTGATGTATAATAATGTGGGTAGAGAGTTTTCTGTGTCCTGACTGGTTAGAACCCACGTCCTTATAGGACAACAACCCTGAAGGTGGTACTTTTTGGGGCGAACTGGACGCAGTGCAGCCCACATATCCATGCCTGCCAGAAGTGTCTGGAAAAAAAGGTTTGGCAGCCATAGTGGTACAGCAAAGTACAATAACACCCAGTACTTGTTCTAAAATATAAATAAATTTGCTACACTTTTTAATACCCACCCACCTCCTCATAACACCTAACTAGTTGAACATTAATGTAACAAAATGCTAAATCTGTTCTCTCACCTTGAGTTTGTTTTGGTTTTTTTTCCTTTTTTTGTTGGATGCCTGTAATCTGTGGCCCCAAGTAAATGACCTTCCACGTCGATCATCTTTGCTTCTGCTCATGCCACATTCCCCCTTGCCCCTAGCAGGCCTTACTCCTGGTTGAGATACTCTCCACTAACCAACTCCCCTCGGCCCCTAAACCAGATGGATTGTGTACATTCTGCCAAGCCTTTCTCCAAAAAAACACTTAGTTGAGCTATGGTCCCTGTCACGCTTGCTAATGAAGCTGCTGCCACCATGCTCTGCTGGCGAGCAACGCCTGACACTTAATTACGGGTATGGTTCCTCTGTAGCACTTGGTGACAGAGAGAGGAAGTGCTGTCAAATTAGTACTGACGAGTGACTGCGTTATTTTTTTGTCTTTAACCGCAGTCACTCCAGACACTAGTTTTATTGGACAACCACCGAACAGCTTTCTCTGCCAGTTTCGCTCATAAACAAATGGTGCTTGTGAGGGTCACACTCGCTTTCTCAAAGCCACTCTGTGAGCATCTCAAGAAGTCCGCTGGGGGAGAAGTGCAGTTGGGTGGGACGCACCTGCCTGCAATCCACTAAATTAGTATAGTTGGGGGGGGAAGGCATGGCAGTACAGCAGGCACAATACATTTGGGGGGGAGCGCAACAGATAGCAGCTTGTGAGGGACACGCTTTCCTCAAAGCTGCTATGTGTGCGCCTAAAGCAGACCACCCAGGAGCAGTAGAGTTGGGGGGGACATGACCCTTCCTGGCATCCACTGAATTACTACAACTGGGGAGTGGGCCTGGGGAGTGGGGTTAAGCACAGCGGGCAGTGTACAGTTAGAGGGCATGCAATAATTTTACAATAAATTTCTTGAGTATCACTGCCCTCTAGTGGTGTGCACCACCATCTACACTGTAAAGTCCACAGTAGTAAATGTACAGTGCAAGGACCGTTTTCTATCTTTTCTATTATTTTTTCCCTTCTTAGCTAATATTGTTTAATTTTATTTTAAATGTTTATTTTTTATTTTTACGTGGGACCCATTTTACAAGCGGAATAAGATACTCTGGAGTGTGGGTTGATGCCAAATGTGAGCACTTCCCAGGTGCTGAAAGGCACGTGGCGCAAGCGCCTAGTGTCTCACTACGCACCTAGCGCATGCTCTTATCTGGCAGCAACCCACACCACGCCATATTTTATTCCTTGAGTATAACAACAGCCACCACATTGCAAGGTAGCAGCAAAAATACTGATCAGAAACAAGAAATGAGAGTGCTGTGATGCACAGGATATAGATTAACCACTGGCACAAGTTTCCGGTACAGAGGGAGATATATCTGTCCAGTAGATGATCCCTGAACTTAAAGGAAAACACACTTCATTTAAATAACCCCATCACCTGATGGATAAACCCATGATTAGGGGTTTCACTGGCAAAAATAAATTTTTAGATTATGTTTGTGGTCCTTTATTTTGAGTTGTGAACCCCCCAGGTATGTAAACAGTGGCCGCTCTGCACGGCACCATATTGAGTGTGAGCACAGTGTGACTTGTATGCATTCAATACAAGTGAGCTGCCCTCACGCTCGAAATGGTGCCACGCAGTGAAGCCATTGTTTACGTAGCGGGTGGGGGTTTCACACCATAAAATAAAGCACCAGAACAGTAATCTAGAAATTTCTTTTGCCAGTGAAACCCCTAATCTGGGGTTTGTCCATCAGGTGGTGGGGTTAAATGGAGAGTTTTCCTGTAAGCGTAAACAGTTGGTGAATGGACAAGGTTTGCAACTCCAAGGGGAGAGCTTTTCTGAAGCTCAGTATGACTTTTCTAGTAAAACCTTTGAAATAAATAAGTGAGTAAGTGAGGGGCAAGGAAGGAGAAGGCCTGCTGCCCCAAGTTAATGAAGAGTTTGGGAACACAAAGTAAGGACACATTCGATAACTGGAGCGGTAAGCACTAGGATGGCAATGGAGCAGTGGAGCCAGCCTAGAGGTTAGAGTAACAAACTGTGAAATTAACTTGGTACATCCAGCAGACCTGGGTTTGCTTCTCACAACCTCCGCTTGCACACTGTGTGATTGAGCAAGTCACTTAATCTCCCCAGTGCTCCCAGCTCACCCCTGAAAACAGGCACTTGTGCCTAGTGGGCCTTACACGGTTATCAAAGAATATAAATATAAATAAAAAATAAAAATGTTATATAGGAACAAACCAAGCATAATGGAGCACTCGCTAGTGGGGGGTAACCATCCCAAACCAGTATACAACAAACAGTGGTAGGTGAGGTGATTCGTCATTTGTAATAAACTAGGTTGGCTGGCTCCAGGGAATTACCGCACTTTAGCTATGAACTGTATTATTGATAATGCCGTTAGAGCAGCCACTTCTCCAGCTTTGGTAGAACTACTAAGGCCTGACAACCCAGTTTACCCCCTCAGTTCTATTGACTCATCTGTGTTCCTTGTTCCTAAAAGCCATACGTCGATGGACGATCGGGCCTTTGCTGTCTGTGAGTCACCTGGTTCCCATGGTTAATGACAAAACAACTGCTAAGATATCGAAAAATGTTTTAAAAGTTAGCCCCCATAGAGAAGAATGGAGCGCGCCACCGCGCTCTCCCTGGGCACACGTCATTACGTGCCTGAGCGTAGGGGAGGGTCTTTAGTCAGCTCCCAGCACCGGGAAGTGGAGGGGATCGGCCGTTCACAAATTTACGATCCCTTCATGTCTTTAATATGGATTATCTTTGGGGCAAAATATACCCAGACGGGGTGCCACTCAGGTAAGGCACCACACCATGTGGTGCAACGCTTTATCTTGGTAAATCTCTTTAAACACTTCAAAATCTTGTATCTCAGTTGAAGAATGAACACAAATGAAAAGAATTATGGGCATGTTATAAAATAGGTTCATATATGCAGCTCAAACCCAGGTTATGGATTGGTTAAAACCAGTAACATGACCATTCATCAATCCTTAATACAGTCACACTTTCCCTCCCAAACTACATTCGCATTCACGTAAAACCGCATATTGAGTGAAGGTGGAATCCCGACATTACGTTTCCTTGCTCACAAAACATTAAGGCTCTATATTTAAAAAGTGAGTGGAATGAGGGATTGCTGAAATTTAACAATCAATGACAGATCAGTACTTTATTTTGATATTTTTGAAGGTGTCTCACCAGATAAATAGATCGCCGCCCAGTTAGCTACCAGGAAAAGTTGAAGATGGCAGTTGGGAAAAAAAATGAGCTTTCCTTCAACATGAATGGTGGTATCTCAAGTCAGATTAGCATTAAAACTTTCATAGTCCTATCAGTTTCAACACTTGTTACAAGTAATGCAATGTTCCTAGTAATGTAGTGTTACTAAGCAACATGTTGAACTTTTTTTTTTTTGTTGTTTAACCAGGTATAGCACACTAAGCTGAAAGCTTTTTTACAGGAGCGAACTGGGAGCACAAGGAGGTTAAGTGACTTGCTCAGGGTCACACAGTATGCAAGTGGAAGCTGTGGGATTCAAACCCAGGTCTGGTCTGCTGGATGTCACCAGATTTGCAGCTCAGAGCCTTAGACCACTGCGCTATACTGCCTCCTACTTTCATGTCCATTTCTGTGATGTTTAGTTAGTGCAACATGAAATGTGCAGACCACTTGGAGTGATCTTTACTAATGCCGGATTTAAGTACGGTAGTTCTCAACAATATTAGCAAGGTACAGTGGGAGCGCACATGTGGCACTGAAGAGTATGGCTGCTTGACCCAATGGCTCTCTCACCACTGCTTATAACATTCAAAAATTTTGAAAAATGGCCCTGTCACTGCTTCCAAAACAGCATTATTTGTTAGAAAAAATTCAGGGCTAACGAAATATACCAAGTTTAGTACCGAAGGCAGTCGTTTTAATTTTTTCTCAAGCTCAGAATTGTATTACTATCACAAAAATGTCAGCACCGGGAGGAAACCCACAGATGTGATTAAACCTGCAGCACAGCACAGAATACCTGCTGTGGGGGGAAAACGCAGAGAGTCGGAACTGAGTGACATTAGCAAAATGCTGGCAAGTATATGGATTGACTTAAAAGATCTGAAAACATCTATGGCAAAAATCAAAGCTGAATCCACTGAAATTAGAGGGAGGGTTGAAGTGACAGAAAGCAGACTAGCAGTGGTTGAGCATTCAATATATTATCTAGAAGACACTGCAGAACTACATAAGAAAAAAAAAATTTTTTTTATTAGAAAACACAGAAGACCATGAAAATGGAGGGAGAAGGAACAATTTGAGAATTGTTGGTCTTCCTGAGGGTGACAATATGTTTATTTTCTTACAACAGTTTTTTTCCCCAGAATTTTTAACGAGTAGCTGACACATTCTTACAGTTTGGGCAGGCAACTTATTCCACAGAGTTGCCTGCCCAATAAACGATTTGAGCTGCATTTAAACACTTTGTTAAGTAGTTTAAAGGTATTAATTTTAACTTATTTGCTCGGTTCATAACTTCCACGTACAAGCCGAGTGCTGTAGCCCCACCGCGAAAAACAGCACTTTGATGACATGAGGTAGGGAATGGGGCTGCAGGCACTCTATGTAGTTCCCATTTTGCAGTTGTCTGCATATTTAACCACCCAGCTTTTGAGAGTGGAAGAAAGGTCAGCAATAAAAATTTGAAAGACCACTGGTGCCAGTACTGAACCCTGTGGCAACCCACTGGCTACAGGCTTCAATTCAGAGCTGTGTCCCTCGGGCACCACTGTTTGGTAATGGCTAATAAGTAATCCAGTTTACCACTTTGGAGTTAATGTTCATTTTTCAATGTTTTCACTAAGTGCCCAATGTGGAACGAAATCAAAGGCTTTCCTGAAATCTAAAGAGATGACATCACATGACGACCTATTGTCCAGACATTTGCTTACTGATTCGTAAAAACTTAGCAAATTAGATATTACTGATCTTCCTTTTTTGAAACCGTGTTGATTTAAATCCAAGTTGCATAAATCTGCAAGAATCCTATCTTTAATAAGACTCTTCATAACTTTACCTAGCACAGGAATTAAGCTTATGGGTCTATAATAATCTACATCTTGCTTCGCGCCCTTTCTGAAAATTGGTGTGCTATTGACTCTTTTCCAATCATTGGGTAACTGTTCAACCTTGATACTAGCATCGAAAATATATATTTTTTTGTAAACTTTATTTAAAAGTCAACATTACATGTAAAACGAGTAAGACAACTAATTCCATTATATCATTATATATGGTAACAGTTACCTTAGATTTAGAGTACATTAAGAATTAAAACAAACATAAAGTATTCTTATCAAGCGGGGTCCAACCTCACTGGGTTCTGCAGGGCACCCAAGATTTAATTTATTTCCAAGTAATTAAATGGTTAAGTGCTTCTCAGGGGCCTCCTCATAGTTGACATGGAACGTCAGTAGTGGCTTCTATATATTTTTAGTACACAACTAGAAGGCTTGTTCAAAATAATGGGAACCAGGGCAAGCTCAGTGCCTCCTCTAGGAGCGTCCACATTTTTTGATATGTTTGAATCTGGTTCTTGACCAGGTATTGTGTATGCTGTAGCTTCATACTTTTGCATCCGGTATTGTACCCAGTGCAATGTTGGTAGGTTAACCTCAGAGATACAATATTGTGCCAGAACCTGCTTCCCTACTACAATGCCTAGGCGTCTGAGGGGGTAGTTCAGTATCTGCACTCCAGCTCATGGAATTGCAAGATGGTCTTTCATAATACTAATCATATTGCCTGAAATCCTATTGGGACCTGGTGAAGGGCTGGCTTTTACTGATTCCCCCACCCCACAGAAGTGCTCAAACTGAGTAGTGCATGGGTGGGACAAACTGAATCCAGTTGCTATTATTACAAAAAGAATGGTACCCCAATATTAATTAGGAAAGCAGTTCCATTTATCAAGAGCAAACACATAGCAGACCCAGAAGGGCAGTTTCAGTTTTTAGAGGGAACTCTGAATGGCAGAAGAATAGTCATCTGTAAAGTCTATGCACTAAATAAAGATCAAACAAAGTTGTTTAATTAAATAGCTATACAGTTGAGCTCTTATGAAGACTCTAAAATCATCTGCAGTGGAGACTTTAATGAAGTGCTTGACCCTTTTCTTGATAGGAATAGCTTGTCAAACTAAATTAAAATCAATAGCCCTAGGAAGCCAGGGGTCGAAATTGGCATCGGTCTGCTAGCCAAATGCTGGTAGATTTTGTATCTGGCTAGTAAGATTTTCCTTTAATTAACCCTGCGGGCTTGTGCTGGAGAACATAACATTTCAGTACATACACTAGCTGGGCCACTGGAAAAGTCTGTAGGGCTACTTGATTTTCCCAGTCACTAGCCCTATTGGTTAGTAGCTGCAAAACTTAATTTCAACCTCTGGATGCCCCTGATTAGATTCAGGCCTAGTAGATGGATACCATCTACTATACCCAGACAGAAGAGATTACACCTCTTATTCCTGTAGGCATGTCTGCTATCGTAGACTGGATTATTTGCTAGTCTTTAAAAGTCTGAGCTCAGCCTTAACGTCTGCAGATATTGGAAATATTGTAATTTTGGACCACAGTCAGGTCTCTTATTTGACTTAATCTTGATAAAGAGGTTAGCAAGACTCCACACTGGAAGTGCAATATCTCCTTACTTAACAATGAATATTTTAGAGAATATAAGAAACACTGTCCAAGAATACTTTGAGATAAATGACAATAAACAAACATCATACGCAATTCTCTGGGATGCTTTTAATGCATTTCTTAGGGGGAAAAAAATTAGCTTTGTTACAAATAAAAAGAAATACTCCCTCAGAGACCTAAAAAGAAAAGAAAAGACATTAGAATGAACTGAGTTAGAATATAAACAAGGGAAGAACAGAACACCCACTAGATTACACAAAATGTTATCACTAAAAATAGCCATAAACATGATCTATTCTGCAAGGGCAGAATTTGCTCTATGACCAAGCAAGGATTCTGGGATGCAGAGGAAAAATCAGACAAATGACTAGCCCACAGGCTTAAGCAGCTATCCCAAAATTTAATTGCAGGAGTTACAGATAATAATATAGTGAAATTCACGAATGAAGATAGTACTAAGATTTTTGCAGATTTCTACAAACAAATATATTCCAGGAAGATATCTGGCGGTGCTTCTTTCTTGCAGAATTTTGTAGACACTTCTTTCCTACCAGTACTAGAGGACATAGACAAAGAAATGTTAAACATGCCCATATCCGTAGATATCAGAGTCCTTCCCAATAACAAGACTCCTAGTCCAGACGGCATACCAGGAGAACTTTATAAAATACTAGGATCCCTTATCCCAAAATATCTTCTTAAAACATATGAGGAAGCCTACTTAAACAACCCCCTTACCTGAATCTCTTTAACAGAGCATATGTTACCCTGATCTTGAAAAAAAGATAAAAATTCCCAACTGTGTGAGAACTGTAGACCCATTTCCTTACTAAATGGGGAATTAAAAAATTCTGGCTAAAGTTCTCTCAAACAGAATTAAAGTGTTATCACCAAACTAATTGGAAGAGAGCAAGTGGGCTTTGTCCCAGGCAGATCTGGAGTGGACGGTATCAGAAGGCTTATAAGTGTAGTTCATAATGCTCAGATATAAAAAAAAATAAAAAAAAAATGACCGTACTTTCTGTTGATTTCTTTAAAGCTTTTTACACTCTTGAATGGAGATATCTGTTTGAGATTCTGAAGAACTGTAATATTGAAGAATTGTTTATTAATTGGATTAAAACCCTATATAGTAATCCCGCTGCTAAGGTTATTACAAATGGCTTCATCTCTTCCCCATTTAAATTTTCAAGAGGAACGAGACAAGGATGTCCCCTGTCACCACACCTGTTTATTTTAGCCCTAGAACCCTTGATTAGGCAAATTCAAATGTCAACAGAGGTGAAAGGCTTGACACAAGTTGGCAAGGTTACTAATAAAGCTTTTGCCTTTGCCAATGACCTCTTATTCACTCTAACACAACTCAGAAAATCACAGCACTTAAATCAATACTACAGAACTTTTCTGAAATATTGGGGCTGGTAGTCAACTGGAAAAAACACCCAAGCTATGCATGCTTATGACAAAGGATCTGCGGAGGATAGGTGTGACTTGTTAGAGGTTCTCTGCTGAACTTAAGGCTGCAATGCTAGCAAAAGATGAGCTTTGGAAAAAAGCGGCACAGAACCAAGTTAGACACGGATTGGTGTCAGTTCAGGTAGGCACGGAATACATGCACTAAAATGGTTAGGGAAGAGAAGGCTGCATTCTGTCATAATGAACTGGATTCTGCTGCAAAGTGCTCCTCTAAATTTTTGGAAGACAATCGAAATGTCTGGGCACATGTCTGGCAAGTCCCTGCCTGCAAAGATTAACTCGGGGAGCACTACTATTTGTGATAGAATGGAGATCCTAGACTCCTTTAACAATCATTTTGCTACTGCAGGTCTTGCGTTGGACGACTCTCCTGCATGCTTGGTACACTCACAACTAGATGTACAGTATGATGAATCTTTTGCCCCCGTCCCTGGCTTCTCCTTCCAACCTGCATCACTGAAAGAGGTCAAAGATCTTTTGTTTCAGTTGGACTCTAAGAAAAGCACTGGTGCCGATTCACTAGATCCCTATTTCCTTAAGATTGCCTATCACGTTTTAGCGGTGTCAGTCACTCACCTTTTCAACGTATCACTGTCCCAAGGTATTATTCCCCCGATCTGGAAAATTGCCCATGTCATTCCCTTGTTTAAATCGGGGGATCCTTGTGACCTTAACAATTACAGACCGATCTCTCTCCTTCCAATTTTGTCAACACTTGTGGAAAAAATAGTGAGCAACCAGCTCAGAAATTACCTGGAATCCATGAATCTATTAAACCCCAGGCAGTCTGGCTTCAGAACGAGACACAGTACTATATTGGCCCTTGCCAAAGTAACCAATGATTGGCACCATGACCTGGATAGTAGAAATTTTGTCTGTGCTGTATTTTTTACACCTAAGCAAGGCTTGTGACACCATTGACCACAGCCTGCTTCTCTCCTCTTTGAGGAGTATAGGTCTAGACTCGTTATCAGTGCATTGGTTTACTGATTTACCTAACAGGACGGCTCCAGCAGATCAAGGCAGAGGTTGAGCTCTCCCCACTTAAACCACTTCAAAGGGGAGTGCCTCAGGGTTCAATACTTGGCCCCCTACTGTTTGCTATCTATATTAATAACATTGATGATAGCATAAATAAGGCCAATATACACCTGTACGCAGACAAAATGGTACTTTACCTAAGTCGACTGATGCCTGAAGCCGCCTGCGCAGACCTCCAGGAGGAATTTAACCGGCTGCAGAATCAGCTTCTTTTCAAAAAGCTCCTACTAAATGCAAAAAAAACAAAAGCGATGCTTTTCTCGCCTTATAGTCGTGTAGTGAACCCAGCCAGCACCGAAGCGTTACCTCAGATCACCACAATCCTGGGAGAGAATCTGGAGTTTGTCACAAAGTTTAAGTACTTGGGAGTGTGGCTTGACCATAATCTGTCATTCACTGAGCATATTGAGGGCTTGCTAAAGAAACTAAGGCAGAGGTTGGGTATTTTCTTTAGGATTAACCAGTTCCTTACTAGAGATGCTAAAATGCGCCTGGCCCAAACAACTTTTCTCTCTCTGGTTGATTATGCAGACTTCTTATATAGTCAGTGCCCAAAAGCCTCTCTCACTAAATTAGATACACACTACCACAGAGCAGTAGGTTTATAACAGGTCTTGCCCTTTCCACTCACCATTGCTCTTTGTACGCAGCCATAGGGTGGTCCTCTCTCATGTTTAGGCGTAATAGAAATGCGGCTCTTTGGACCATCAGAGCTGTCACAAAAAAGCTTTCTCAATACATTATTGCCTGTCTCCTGCTAAGTACGCCAGGAATATATGCCTTAAGAAGCTCCTCATTTATCACACTGTGTATTCCCAAGGTTTCTTCCCGCTTTGGTAGAGTGGCAATTAGCTTTGTGCTGCCATCCTTGTGGAATAAACTGTAAAAATTGTTGAAATTGAGCATTCCCATCAGTTTGGATTCCTTCAAGACCTTGTATGCTTGGACTGTGAAGGAACCCTGTAATTGCTTCCCTCATCCCTAACCTGCCCTGAATCCTAGGCTGTCAGCTCTCAGCAAAATATATTACAGTAACTGCTGTTCCGTGCGTCCCCATCACTCTGGATCCACCTCAAGACCTTATATTATCACTCTGTGAGGGAATCCCATAATTGCTTCCCCACTCCCTTAGCCTGTCTCTGATTCCTAGGCACCCTGCACCCTTTTTGTCTGCATATCTAGTCATGGCTACTGGTCCCCTTCCCCCACATACCTTGGCTCACCTACCATGCCCCCCTCCCCCCACTGCACCTCCTCCTCTCTGTTCTCCTGCCTCAGTCTTCTGAGAATTCTATACATCCCCTCAACTTAGCTGTGGCAAGGCAAGGCAAGTTTTATTTAAAAGACGCCCATCCCGGAGGCTCTGGGCACCATACATCAATCAAATAAATATAGAACAACACAATAATAAACATTTCTATACAATATTCCAAACAGTTAAAACAGAATTTACTGCCTTCAACAACAACTAAATTCAGAATCGCAAAAAATTAAATTAAGCATTGATTTCTAAAAGACAGGTAGGGACTATAAAACACAGTCCGGGAAGGCCTGATTATACAAGAAGGCATTGAGGCGGACCTTAAATACCTCCACAGAAGGTGCCTCCCTGATGGCTAAAGGAAGCAAATTCCACAGGATGGGGGCAGCGACACGAAATGCTCTGTCGCCAGCAGTTTTAACCTCATCCGGGAGTCGCGAGGAGGCCCATAGAAGAGGAGCAGAGAGAGAGGGCGGACCAAGACAGCAGGTGCAAGAAGGTCCTTCAGGTAGCCAGGGCCCAGGCTGTGTAGGGCCTTAAAGGTGAGCAAACCCACCTTAAAGAGGACCCTCCACCTAACCAGCAGCCAGTGCAGTTGACGCAGCACCGGACTGATGTGACAATACTTAGGCTGTCCTGTCAACAGCCTCACTGCTGTGTTCTGCACCAGCTGCAGTCGGCGCAGAGACCCCAAGATACAGTGCATTACAGTAGTCAAGTCTGGACGTGATGAAGGCATACACCAAAGTGAGGAGGTCCAGTGGCGAAACTAGGGGCTTTATCCTGATGATATTCCTCAGATGATAAAAGCTGGTATGGACAACAGATGCCACGTAAAACTCAAGTGTCAATCCACTGTTAAGAATAATGCCCAGATCACGCACCCTAGAGGAGGCCTTCAGTGGTACAGAGCCAAGACAAAGCCCTGTCTCTGCACCAGAGACCAACCTATCATGTCCTCTATTCGACTCCACCACCAGTACCTCAGTTTTACTGGGGTTCAGTCACAACCAGCTGGAGGTCATCTAGTCATTGATCTCAGCAAGGCAGCTGTTAAGCATTTCCACTGCTCAAGATGTTCCAGGGGCAAAGAAAAGGTACAGCTGAGTATCATCAGCATAGCAGTGAAAACCCAGACTGCACTTCCTAATGAGCTCTCCCAGGGGCAGCATATACACGGCAAGACCGAACCCTGGGGAACTCTGCATGACAGGTGGCCAGGGGAGGAGGAGAAATTCCCCATCACTACCTTCTGCCTCCTGTTAGATAAAAAAGGCTCAAACTAGCAAATGACAGTGCCGGCGAGTCCGCAGAATTCCCTTAGGTAGTCAAGTAACACTCAATGGTCCACCGTGTCAAATGCTGAAGAGAGATTGAGGAGAACAAGAATTGTCCCTTCCCCTCGATCTCTAGCCCTAAGGAGGTCATTATGCACCCGAACTAGTGCAGTTTCTGTGCTGTGCCTTGCACGAAACCCAGACTGGAGTGGCTCGTACAGATCATTGGCCACGAGATGCTCCTCAAGTTGAAGCGCCACCACCTTCTCCACAATCTTACCCAAAAATGGGAGATTGGAGATAGGACGGTAATTTGCCTTGACGTCAAGGTCCAACGATGGTTTTTTTCAGAAGGGGTCTCACCAATGCCTCCATTTAAGATGTCGGGGAAGACCCCCTCCGACAAGGAGCACCAGACAATCAAGGCAAACACCGGGCCAACGGAGTCAACACATCTCATTAAGAAATGAGTTGGCACCGGGTCCAGTTCACAGAAGGTGTGCCGAAGCTTGGAGGCAATCTCACTGACCTCAGCCACCTCCACCAATCTAAACTCACCCCAACCAGGTGGAGTGGTGACCGGTGTCAGCCAAATTCTGGTCAACTGGCGGAACCC
Source organism: Neoceratodus forsteri (assembly GCA_016271365.2). NCBI lineage: Eukaryota > Metazoa > Chordata > Ceratodontiformes > Ceratodontidae > Neoceratodus > Neoceratodus forsteri. The sequence continues at coordinate 272,649,438 of JADMNL010000025.1, forward strand.
CCTGCCTGATGGCAGACACCTTGTCCGAGAAGAACTGAGCAAACTCCTCGCACAATGCGTTCTAAAAGGCTATCTTCGGCTGTAGACAGGAAGGATGGAGAAGCCTGTTCACAATCTGAAAGAGCACAATTGGTCGGTTCCTTCCAGCAGCAATCTCCCTGGACAGGAATTCTGCCTTCTTACAGTTGATTGCCCCTTGGTATGCATTGCAGTGCACACATAGAGCCAGTTTGTCTACCTCCAGGCTGGACTTCCGCCAGCAGCACTCTAATCTCTGACCCAAAGTCTTCATTGCCTTGAGCTCCCCATCATATCAGGGGGACCTCAAGTGAGAAGACCTGGGTCATACACAGGCTGGTGCGAGGGAGTCGAGCGCACCAGACAGCGCCTTGTTATAGGCATCCACTGCCGCACACCCCCCCCCAATGCATGCACTGTCCACACTAGATAGATCAGCCACCACCAAAAAACCCTCAGGGGTCAACCCCCTCAAAGGGCGATGGGTATATGGGGGCATTAAAGAGGACATGAGATCATTTCTATCTTGTGGTTGTTTATAATGTTCTTATTTTTAGAAATTATATTCATCCCCCTAAAGTGTGCATATTTAACTATACATGAATGAAAAGTGGTATGAAAACCTGTATTATGCATTGTTTTGTTTTTATGGACAGTGTTTTCTTACAGTTCTCTTCATGAAACCTGTGATCTGGAGTTTTAACTGTGTCACGGTTTGTATACAGAACTGCAAGCAAGGTTCTAATAGGTCAGCAGCTCATAATTAGCATTCTGTACACAAACACCCACACCAGGCTCTTGGAGTAAAATCCCAGTACTGACACTGTAGTGCATCATGCGGGGATGCTGCACTCCTAAGGTGCCGTCTGTCGGATGAGACATTAAACCAAGGTCCTGTCTACTTGTTTTGGTGATTGTTCAGGTGAACGTTAAACATCCCCTGGCACTTCTTGAAAAGAGTAGGGGAATTTCAACGATGTCCTGGCCAGATTTCCCCATTCACTAAAAATACCACCAACAGCTTAATCTGGTTCAGTTCAGTTGGTTACCATCTGTATCTCCCCCCAGGACGAGGCTGAAAACAGGCAGAATTTTCTAGCACTCCTTTCCCAGTCAACAAAAACTAACTACAAACTAAACCGTGACGTAATAAAAACTCCACACTGCAGGTCCCATGAAAAGAACTGTGCAGATTGTTATTCATAAAAAGAAAACAATTGAAAACAGAGTTTTGTACCAGTGGTTATTCAGGTGTAGTTAAGTATGGATCATGTGGGGGTATTAATTCCATTGCTTTAAACAGGAACATTATTAACTGCTGCCAATTAGAACTACTCCTGTCCCCTTTAATGCACATCCTGGGTGGTTGGAGGTCATTTTGTCTTCGGCCTCGTGTCTCCCAGCAAACTAATGCCCCCATACATCCATTGGCTGTTGTGGGTTATAGCTTACTTGATGAGTCTGTCAAAAATACATTAATGCTGAATAAAAATGATTTAGTGACTAATAAATAACTGGTGCTTTAAAGTCTTTATTATACTCGGAGGTAGCCTGTGACAGAATTTGATTGGGAAAAGAGTAGGATGTGGGATCCATGAAAGGCTACTAGAAGAGAACAGATTTCCAGATTGCTTGGTTTCTGTGCATCTCTCCAAATGCCACACATCTCTGCTAAAGCCTGAAATCCAGTGCAAATCATCATGGGCAGGGGTCACATTTTAATGGTATTCTGGCACGTTTGGAACACCAAAATTCAGCTTGGAATACCAAAGCTGGTCCTCTAGTAATCCATCTGGATTACCATTTTCCCCAGGTGCTTTGCCTGCAATTTCAGGTTCTGGCCAGTAGGGGCACTGTAACTTGTCTCAAGATGGCCAAAATTGTTGTCTGGAGAAACCAAGGACCCCTGAACTGATCATGAAGACCTACTGCCTGTGTCAGAATCTCTGAGGACCACCCCCAAGGACCCTAAGATGATGATAAAGATGCTGGGAGCCTCAAAATACTGTGTCATGTCATCCCATCAATGCAAAAGTGCCAGTGACTCTCAAACAGCCCACTTTTACTGCAGATCGATGTCGAGACTAGCGTAGTTACCTGAAGCATTTCTTGTATGAGCCGCACTTGTGTTCTGTGGTGGGGAGATCCCAGCATGGCCCTTCAAGCCCAAAGAAACGCTATTTCTGGAGGTTTGTTCTGGAGGCTTACTTCAGCTGTTTCTGAAGGTTTGTCTGGAGGCTTACTTCAGCTGTTTCTGGAGGTTTGTCTGGAGGCTTACTTCATGTTTTATTTTTTTTTTCTGTGCCTGAGGAAATGGACATTAACGTGTGGGTGCTCAACAGAAATTATTCCTTTCTACTATGGGAAAGATCCTGTATTCACAGCCAAGGATGTGTTCAAAAATAGCTGGCAAAGCTCAGATAAATAAATGCTAAGAAATAACCATCCCTGTCAGATGCTCAGGTTTACAAATTTTCATTTAGCCCTGCCAGGTTATGCTGTAGGTCAGAAACCTCATGACTGTGTGAATCAGCAAAAGTTCTTCATTAAAAGAATGTCAGAGTTGGGATTTTTTTTATTTTTTACTCAAACAGCATTAAAGTAGTGGTGTACCATATAGTTATTCAAGTCTGTCTAAAGGTATTTAATGACAAATCAGAGTAAGTATAGACTAAGCATGCACGACTGACCCTAAATCAGAATGTGTTCTTTAATTCACCTGGCTGTGTGAAGAAGTGCAAGTGAGCATTTTTATCTGTTTGATTGTATGGTCTAGGGGTGGACATACTCCTCAGCTGTCTCTGATTATGAGATTATCATTTAACCCCTCAAAAGTGCCCTGTCCCTCATCCATCCCTCATGTAAAAGGTGCTGTCCATACAGAGAATGTGTTGTAAATTCAGACTTTAAAGCAGAAATTCATGGTATTCCAAGATGGTAAATCAAAGATAAACATTGTACAGGTAAACACAGTGGTTTACACAGTGCTCTGAGCATGTTATGTTTACGTTTTGGAGTGTGTCCCTCATTATGGGGGTCTCTGTCCTTCATTTTGAGTGAACATGTCCCTCGTTTCCATGGCAAAAGGTTGACAGGTATAGGGATGGAGGAAGCATCTATCACTTTCTTGGCAACACTAGTGATGGTGGAGGAGAAAAATGAGAAGGGTACTGAGTGCTGGCAAAACAGAAAGACATGAGCTCTTTCATATTTTATGAGTAGGTCACAAAACAAGATAAATGCAGAAACCGAAAAAAAAAAACAAGTACATCAGTAATTCCTTGTCAAATCTCTGTGTTGTTATTTTTTGGACACTATTTAGCTACTTGCAACTGAAACATGCTGAAAATTAATGTTAATCTGGCAGAATACCAAAATCAAGATCTTGGTAGTCTGTTGAGAATACTATCTTTTTTCCCTTAAATTTTACCCCGATGGGTATGCAAATTGTTGTGTTGGAGTTAAAGGAAGTCTCCTTGTCATGATGATGGCTTTACAGTAGAAATTTCTGTAACTCTGTCTGGGGTCTCCTAACTCCTGTTTAGAAAGTTGTTTAACGAAGTACTATGTTTCTGATAAACATCTATTCCAATGAAAATGGTGGTGATTTCAGAACTCCTGAGGGAGGTGGCCATCAGAAAGCTGGAACTAGAGATTGCATTAGTGAACGGTGATTACATGATTTTTTTGTATAACTCCTTACCACCAGAATGGAGGATCTGTTGCCTGTGTTACTGTGGCACATCATGTAGTGGGCCTTACCCAGTTACCAAAGAAGAATAATAATAAAAAAAAATTTCTGTTGGCATACTTGTGAGCCCTAACCCTTCCATTTCAGAGCTAGCAATACATAGTGCGGTTTCTTAGGCGTTCTTTATAGGGTAAATTCACAAAAATTATTTTGATAAAAGAGCACACTGGCATGATTTTTTTTTTTTTAATTTAGTATGCTTTATAGGGTGAACTGCCAAATACTCAGTCACCACTCTTCTCTGGTCCCCCACCTCACCCCTGGGACTTACCTCCATCACTGATCCTTCTGGCTTATCCCCCAGGATGGGGCCATCGCACACATGCAGACCCTCACAATGCTGGTACAAGGGTACCGTTGGGGGTCGCCCACTGGCATTGCATCCCTGGCTTGCTCCCCAGGGTGGGGTGTGGAATCGGGTCGGATGCCGATACTAGGTCGCCATTGGAAAGCCATGGTGGCTGATCGAGGCCAGAACTTAAAACCTCATGGGGGGCATGGTGTGCAGTGGTGTAAGGTGCTTAGGTGCTGATTTCTCAGGGTTTTATTTAACTCTAAAAATTGATTAGCATTTTGCTCACAAAAGTGCTAAAACACTGTGAAAATGCATAGTACTTGCCTCACTGTGTTTAACAAACAGAACACATCTAGAAAACCTATATAAATACTTTCTGTACAGTTAGTATTGTCCCAAGAAAAAAAACTGCTAATCAGTTATTTAAAACCCTGTTTCTAGCAAGCCCCCACACCAACTAGACATAGGTAGCTGCTGCCCCCCCCGGCCTCCATCAGGGGTCAGTCATGTACTGAATGCTTGTCCATCCTCCACCCTTGGAGGGGAAGAGCAGTCCAAAGGATGCTTAATCTTCCTCCCCCTGGCTGGCCCTTTGACTCTTGGGTCCATTCTGGAACTTGGGATGTCGGCATTGTTGCAAGCTAGCCAACTGCCAATCATTATTTGCAATATATATTTCTGTTATATATTGTTTTATGGAATTTCTGTGTATGCCCATGCCAGTGTTAATTCAAGGCATAGGGAAAGACTAGATTTTTTTAAAGGGGTGACCTTTTGACTCGAAGGCCACCTGCTTACCAGGAAGGGAAGATTTTAATTCCCAGGTTCCTTTAGCAGAGTTGTGCCAAAAGTCATTTACCTGCCATAAACATGCACTACAGAAGCAGATTGTTTTGATCTCAGGAACTATGATAGGATATCACATTTTATGAGGGATCAGGATGTTTGAGCCAGGAATTGTATGGCAGATGACCATCCTAGTAGTACTATGTGAAATTCTAACATGACACTGTAAATTAGCTTACAGGATACTATATTGATACATCAAAGTTTTAACAGCGACTGTCCCTGTTACTAGTTAATTATGGAGGCAGAATTTATGTTGAAGCTGGGTGACATCACCAGGTGGCCAGGAAAATAAACTGGTTTCTTTATGACTGGAATATTGTTGACACTGCAAATTTCAGAAAGGTAGCTAAGCTCTCCAGCACAAAGCAAGTTGGCCATCCTGGTTTTGGACTTCATCCTGACACAACAGACCAGCTGCCAAGCTGCTACATAGAAAAAGGACTTTGAACATTTTCATCTTTAAGATGGAAGTGTAATTAAACAGTTTTAAGGTGTTTATACTTTCCAATTTGTTTCTTATGCTGTAACCTAAATTAATACACAGTATGTTGTCTTTTACTTGTATTGGCATTTATTTAAATATTTTAGTAAAGACTTTTGTTTTCCTAAAGAATTCTGCCTGCATGAGATTCCTTATATTGTATGTGTGACTATAGAAGTTTTATTACAAATCTGTGACGACTGTTTATGCTTAGAAGGGTCACCAAATAGCAACCAAATTGAAAAAGGTCAATAGAGGATCTGTGAGGGTTAGGGAAAGTACCAGGGTCTCATACAAGTCTGCAGGGATTGTGAACTGGGCTATTGTATATCCTGTAGGGTGAAGGCCAAATCCGGTTTTTGCGCTGTTCCCTCAAAGAGGGCATACTTACTTGGGCCTTCCTCCTGTGTGTAATAACCATGAAAAAGGGTTCATATTTGGCCACAAGACTCAAGACTGGTATTGTGCCCTGGTCCAAAGTATAGCGGGATGCTCTGGGACCTCGTGGAAAGTGTTCTGTTGTAAACCCAGTGAACACTCTGGGCGGACACAAGGAGGGTATCCCTGTCTCTCCCCCCCAATCACAGATTGCATTTAGGGGTGGGCACTGTGAGCTCAGTGAATTGACCCTTAAGAGTGAGTTCGTGACAGGTGTCATGAGCAGAAACCTTATCGCCACGCCGGTGGGCTGGCCCACACTGGCATGATTTAAAGTTTTTGTTGTTTATGTAGAATTAGAAATGAGAGACAAAAACCATAAGATGAAAAATTAGAAATCTCCAGTCTAGCTGAGCTATAGTGCGTCAGTTTCTCTAGGCACATGGAGTTCAAATAAACCACCTTTTTTTTTTTTGGTTTATTCTTTGGTAAACAGGTAACGCTCACTTTGGGCACACAGCCCATCTACAGGGGTGACCTGGGAGCACAGGGAGGTTATATGACTTGCTCAAGGTTGCAGAATATGCAAAGAGAGGTTATGGGACTCAAACTCAGGTCTCCTGGATGTACCCCCTCTGAAGACTTGCGAGACTCGAGGCGCTAGGGGTGTTTGCCTTTTTTGCAGAAGTTCCTGTTTACCCACCGAATGTGAAATGGAAAATAACTCATTGTGGAAGGCTTGAATTGGAATAAACTGTAGTCCTCTGTACTTTACTGGGTAAAACACCTTGTGGACTGTCCTTTTTCCACTTTTTTGAGTGACATTCTTATCGGTGGGTTAGGTGTTGTTGCGCATTTCATTCCTTGTGGCTCTCCTGGATGTACCAAGCTTGTTCACATCTTGTTACTCTAATCTAGTCTAAGCTATACTGCCAGACCCTTATCTACCCCAGTTATGAAGACCTTGCAGTTGAAGCATCGGGGTTTGGGCAGATTTGGTTGTAGGTAAATACAGCACTAGAAAGTTTGGAACAGGAAAATTTGCCATGGGAAAGTTCAGTACTGGAATGCTCAGCACAGAAAAATTAGACAGCTGGAAATTTGGTGCATGCTGCCATGGATCACCACGCCAGTGAAATCTGAGGTATAAGCATAGATTTACTATTACGACACCACGTCACCATGGATCACCACGCCAGTGAAATCTGAGGTATAAGCATAGATTTACTATTACAACACCATGCTGCCATGGATCACCACTCCAGTGAAATCTGAGGTATAAGCATAGATTTACTATTACGACACCACGTCACCATGGATCACCACGCCAGTGAAATTTGAGGTATAAGCATAGATTTACTATTACAACACCATGCTGCCATGGATCACCACGCCAGTGAAATTTGAGGTATAAGCATAGATTTACTATTACAACACCATGCTGCCATGGATCACCACGCCAGTGAAATCTGAGGTATAAGCATAGATTTACTATTACGACACCACGTCACCATGGATCACCACTCCAGTGAAATTTGAGGTATAAGCATAGATTTACTATTACAACACCACGCTGCCATGGATCACCACGCCAGTGAAATCTGAGGTATAAGCATAGATTTACTATTACGACACCACGTCACCATGGATCACCACTCCAGTGAAATTTGAGTATAAGCAAAGATTTACTATTACAACACCACGCTGCCATGGATCACCACTCCAGTGAAATGCATGACAACATTTCCGTCTGTTTCGTTTTTCTGTACTGAACTTTCCTGTGGCGAACTTTCCTGTTCCAAACTTTCCAGTGCCCTAGCAGATCCTCATTGTGTAATGGCACTCACTGTACAATAAAATGTACTGCTAATCTGCCTCGTTTTCATGGTGAGTTAATTGAGTACTGGTATTTCGACTGTACTGCCAGACACTCCTCTACGCTGGCGGACCCAAATAAGTTTCTCTATAAAATGTAAGTAGTGCAGCTGGGAGTTCTAGAACTTTGATTTTGCAGACAGTGGCTAGTGGGAAACACAGTTGCTTTACGTGTGGCAATATTGGGATTTACTCACCTGGTAAAGGTGATTATCTGAGTACCCTTTATAGTACTCCGCAGTCAAAACCTGTGGAATTCTCCATTCATCCTGTAGGTTGATGCATGATCCAATGAAATTGGAGCTGGGAGTAGCCAGTCCCCGTGCCCTATCCCATATTCTCCAGTTGGATACTTTCTTAGCGGACTAGGACAGAGATAGGGAAAAAGCAGGTGTGCACAAAATGGAGGGACCCTGGGGAGGAAAACACCACTGATCGGTGATCCTCTGTTGGTCCCCCACACTGGTAGCCTAATATGAACATGTTGCACATTAGTTGCAACGGAATAAACAATAGAAGAATGTCTAGTGGAAAAGACAAAAGAACAGTGGCCGGGATATTCAAAGGGGTTGCGCCTGGTGCAACCCCCCCCCCAATGTGCCCCAGCATGCTGTTCAAAGGGGCAGGTTGCATGGCGCAACCCCCGATGCACTGGGGCGCATTGGTAATGTACGCAGCACAGTTGCAGGGGGCATGCCCATGCATATGCGGCACATCCCGATATTCAGCCCGGGAAGTGCGGCACATATGCTGGCGCAACTCTATATGCCGCACACTGCTGCACAAAGTTGAGCCGAAAATAACATGCTCAAATGCTGGCCACCCACAGGCGGGCGGCTGTATTGCAAGGTACAACACAACAGTCACCAGCCGTAGTTGGCCACCCGCCCAGCAGGAACACTGTCCACGAGCATCCGGACCCTCCCTGGTAGTTTAGTGGCCCCCTCTCCCCGTATGCCCGATCACAGGCATATGTAGTTGTATAATAATTTCCTGGTGGTCTAGCGGTCCCTTCCCCTTATGCCCGATTGCAGGCATCTGTAGTTGTATATTAATTCCCTGGTGGTCTAGCAGCCCCTTCCCTGTTCGCCCGGTCGTGGGCATCTATAAACATAATGTAATGGTGGTCTAGTGGTACCCACAGAGGACCCCCTGCCACCCAGCACCTCCCCTGTCATCGGCAGGCAGCAGCATCCCGCCCACTTACCATCTGGCCACCCGCCGAATGACAGCGTACAGTAAGATCTGTATGCCCATTGGTCCACAGTGTGGACCAATGGGCGTACAGATCATACTGTACACTGTCATTCGTCAGGCGACCGGGCAGCATGTGGGTGGAATGTCGCTTGCCAATGATGGGGTGCTGGGTGGCCAGAGTCTCTGGGTGGGCGGGAGGGGGTACCACTAGACCACCAGGTAATTATATATTACGCTTACAGATGCACGTGACCGGTGCATATGGGAGGGGACCGCTAGACCACCAGGGACTTAATTTAAAAATACAGATGCCCGCGATCGGGCATACAGGAGGGGAGGGAGTTACAAACACCCACCAGGGACCCACCCCCAATGACAGCAGCTGGATAGGGCACCAGGTGCATTTCACAGAGCCACCCTGCGCAACGCTGCAAGTGGGACCATAATGACATGCAAATGGCCCCATTTGCACATTGCATATATTATGGCCTCATTTGCATGCTCCCAGCTGTGATGCACGTAGCCCAACTGCACTTGCGCTGGTGCATCCCCGTGCTCCCTCTCTTTGGCTTGCGTTGGCACAGTGCCACTGCACCATGCACAGTATGTGCACCGACCTTGCCATATTCAACGGTGCTGAGCCATGGCGCATCACCGTTGACTATCGCCTGGTCCGGGCCCCAGCGCAGCCCAGTTGCACTGCGCCCAGGCTTGCGCCACTGCCCAGCGCAGTCTGAATATCTGGCCCAGTATGTTTAATTACATGTTCTGTATACAGAGTTAGCAATTAAGGAAAAAAACATTATAGATACATTTGGTTACTAATAAGCAATCTAGTCGGACACCCTGTTGACTGTGGAAGGGGGCAGTCCATAGAAACATAGAAACATAGAAGTTGACGGCAGATAAGGACCGCAAGGCCCATCCAGTCTGCCCATTTCTTTTTCTACCTTATAAATGTGCCATTGGCCTTTGTCAGTGACCTATCTATTCATAGTCATTTGTATTGCTCCCTTATGCCTATCCCATGCATGTTTGAAGCCCTGCACTGTATTCATAGCCACCACTTCTTGTGGTAAGCCATTCCATGCATCTACCACCCTTTCTGTGAAAAAGAATTTCCTCACATTCCCTCTTAATTGGCCTCCCTCTAATCTCATGCTGTGTCCTCTTGTCCTGCTATTTTTCTTATATTTAAACATGTTAGACTCTTTCACCTTGTTTATGCCCTTAAGGTGTTTGAATGCCTCGATCATATCACCTCTCTCCCTCCTTTGCTCAAGGGTATACATATTGAGCTCCGTTAATCTGTCCTCATATGTCTTCTGATGCAGTCCCTGCACCATTTGGTTGCCCTTCTCTGGACTGCCTCAATTTGGTTAATGTCCTTTTGAAGGTGTGGTCTCCAATACTGCAGCAGTACTCCAGATGGGGCCTAACCAATGTCTTGTATAGAGGATTATTACCTCCCTCTTACGACTTGTGATACCCCTACTAATACACCCCTAACACCCCCTAGCCTTACCTACTGCTTTAGAGGTCTGCTTGATGATTTCAGGTCATCAGTGATGATGATGCCCAAGTCTCTTTCTTCCTTTGTGACTGCTAGCAACTCCCCTCCCAGCCTATAAGTGGCTTCAGGGTTTCTCTTCCCTATGTGCATGATTTTGCACTTCTTTGCATTAAATCCCAGTTGCCACTCTTCTGACCATTCTGCTAGTTTATCCAGATCTCTTCCCATTCTGCCCACCCCATCTGGATCATCTACTCTGTTGCAGATCTTGGTGTCATCTGCAAACAGACAAGCCTTACCCTCTAGTCCATCTGCGAGGTCACTAATGAAGATGTTGAATAGGACTGGCCCCAGGACTGATCCTGAGTACCCACTTGTGACTTGCATCTCTTCTGACTGTATACCATTTACCACCACTCTCTGTTTTCTGCCAGTCAACCAGTTTGCCACCCAGTTGACCAACTTCTGACCCACCCGAGCCTACCTAGCTTATTTATCAATCTTCTATGTGGAACAGTGTCAAAAGCTTTGCTGAAGTCAAGGTAGGCGACATCAACTGCTCCCCTTGGTCCACCACTCTGGTTACCCAGTCAAAGAAATCTGAGATTAGTTTGACAGGACCTTCCTTTGTAAACCCATGCTGTCTTGGATCCTGTGCCCCTATGGATTCCAGGTGTTGCACTATCCTTTCCTTAAGGAGTGCCTCCATAATCTTGCCCACTACTGAGGTAAGACTGACGGTCTGTAGTTCTCCCCTCCTCCCTGCTACCACTCTTGTGGAGTGGGATCACATGAGCCCTTCTCCAGTCTTCTGGGACCTCTCCTGTGCTCAGAGACTCACTAAACAATTCTGCTAATGGCTCTGCTAGTTCCTCCTTTAGCTCCTTAAGTACCCTGGGATGTATGCCATCAGGTCCCATTGCCTTATCCACCCTGAGCTTAGCAAGCTCTTGTAGGACTCTTTCTTTTGTGAAGGGAGTAGTGCTCACCTCCCTCCCACTGTGTCCATGATGCTGAGCTGTGGGCCCTGCCCTACCTTCTCTTCAGTAAATACTGAGCAAAGTATCTATTTAGGATAGATGCCTTTACAGGGTCCTCCTCCTCACTTGCTCCTTTTCTCCATTAAGCTTGCAATACCCCCTCTGGACTTTCTCCTTTCACTAATGTATCTATAGAAAGTCTTGTCACCTTCTTTACTGTTACGTGCTAGTGTTTCCTCAGTTTGGGACTTTGCCTGCCTTACTGCCTTGCCTGCTTCCCTTAGGGCAGTTTGGTATGCCTCCCTATCTTCATCCCGCTGTGTTCCCTTATATTTCCTGAAGGCCAGCCTTTTGGCTCTGACCTTTTCTGCTACTGTATTTGAGAACCAAAGTGGTTTCCTTCTTCTTTGCACTTCCTTTTCTGTCTAACACAATGGGATGTTGCTTCAAGTATTGCATCCTTAATGCTTGCCCACTTTGCCTGTACCTCCTCACCTGTGTTTCTTTTGCCAGGGCTAGCTTAACTCTGTTGGCCATCTTATCAAAGTCAGCTCCTCTGAAGTCCCATATTTTTGCCTTGGAATGGGATGATTTAGATGTAGTAGCCAAATTGAACCATACCATGTGATGGTCACTGGCCCCAGGTGACCTTCTACCTGGAGATCTGTGATCCTTCTTTGTTAGTCAGTACTAGATCTAGGATAGCCCTGTCTCTTGTGGGTTGCTGTACCAGTTGTTTGAGGCCCTCCCTGCAGGAATCCACTATGAGTCTAGTTCTGGCAGATGTTCCTGCTGGTATTGACCAATCTGTATCTGGCATGTTGAAGTCTCCCATTATCAGAACCTCCCTTTAGCTGTCATGTTTTGTATATCTTCTAACAGTAATGTGTCTATGTCCTCCCCTGGTCTGGGGCCTGTAGACAACCCCAGTTCTTATGGCTGTCCCATTTCCTGTTTCCAGGGTGACCCACAGTTCTTCTGGCTCCTTATGTGTATTCTGAATTTCTGTAGCTTTGATATTTTCATTAACATACAGGGCCACTCCTCCCCTTTTGCACCTCGGTCTCTTCTGAACAATACATAGCCAGGTACTGAAGTCTCCCAAGTGTGGTTACTGGTAAACCACGTCTCACTAATTGCTACTATGTCCAGTTTAGCCTATGACATTATTGCCTGCAGGTCTGGGATCTTATTTCCCAGGCTGTGAGCATTGTGTACATGATTTTCCATTGGCCAGATTTTGGTGTGTTAGTTGTTGGGTGAAGTTTGGCATTACCCTGTGCATTGTATGGGGAGACAAACCTTTTTCTTACCTGGTGATGCAAATGAGCGGCAAACACGCTGAATTCCTGTTTGACCACTAGCTGAGGGGAGGTGTTCTTCCATTCGACGATGGGTGCTGCACCCTCTCTCCCATTTGCTAGTTTAAATATTCTGCAAAGACGCTAAACTTCTGCCCCAATGCACTGACTCCTCTTTAGTCAGATGCAGTCCATCAAATTTAAAGAACTTCGCTCCCAGAACTGTTGCCAGTTCCTACAAATCTGTGTCCTTTTCCTGGCACCAGTCCTTGAGCCACGTGTTTAGCTCCCCTATCTCCCTTCTCTGACCTTCCGTCCATCTGCTCCCTTCTCCCAGACTGGCAGGATCTCAGAGAAGGAGATGCCAGACGAAATAGATGATAGTTTGTCACCCAGCCTAGTCAGGTGTTCCTTGGTCTCCACAACTGACCGGCTGGCGAGATCATTAGTCCCTATGTGTACTAGGACATCAATGTTTCTCCTGCTTTGTGAACAATTTTAGCAATGCGGTCAGTGTCTCTCCATGCTGAGGTACCTGGGAGACATCTGACCATCACCCTAGCTGGAGATGGTATCAACTCCCGAATCATGGAGTCTCCTATGATCATAAGTTTTTGGATTTCCTTTGTGCTTGTTTAGTTTTGGTTCCTGATTTGGGTGAGTATTGTTGTGCTAGCTCCTGTGCTGCAGTGTCCTGCTCTGCAGTGTCTTCTGCCTCTTTATTTGATTTCAGAGATAGAGGCAGATACCTGTTTGTAGTGTTTATATGGTTTTTGGAGGTAATGTGTTGGAGAGCAGAGTGATGGGGCACCTGATTTGCTCCTCTAACCACCTGCCAACCTCCTGGACCAACTACCCTCTGCGGTCGAGGTTTTTCTGTTGGATGCTGGGGAAATGGCAGGTGGTTTTATAATGTATTTCCTCTTCAATATGAAATTTGAGGCGCAATCTCTGCCCATGCTGCCTGGAGCTGAGACCTAAGATCTCCAAAGGCCCAGCATGTAGGACAGTGTCCTAAATCCTGTAAGACTATCCTTCTGAAAATTGTTCCACAGTACCTGCAGTTAATGAAATCCATTCCAAATAAGTTGCTGTGTTTGTAACCTAGTCAGAGTAATTTAGAAGGAAAAAAAGGAAAAATGCAAGTAATGGTTTAATTGTGCTTTGTTTAACTTGTTATAACAAGTTAAATTACTAGTGCCTGTAAATGAGATCACCTTGTGGAGGCCCACTGCTCCGCCCTTCCTGCTCTGCCACAGGAAATGTCACAACTGTGGTACCCTATAAAAGGAGTGTAGCGTGGGGTGGTTGGGGATAGGGGTGGGTGGCTGGCCCTTCTCCTGCCTAAAAAGAAGAACCACGGACGAAAGAACAAGGAGGTAAGAGCAGAAACAATCAGTCAACAACAAATGCAGTAACCCTGAAAGCTTATCCTAATGTTAGATAAAACTGTAAAACCTGTAAAGCACCACCTGTAATAATTTCAGAGAAGATATACCCTGTAAGAAACACTTTGCTCCAGAGAAAAATAAAGCAGTAACAGAAGTATACCTTGCCAAAGACAATTTGAATCAGAAGATTACAGCAGTAATCTGTTAGCAACACCTGTAGGCACACCTTGTAATAATGCAGAAGAAGGTATACCAGCAACAACAATTTGAATCAGAGAAAAAATAAAGCAATGAAATGTTAGCAACAAACAGTAGCAATCCCTGTGAGTAAAAATATAAAAACACCACCACACAGTAAATCTGTTTAGCCAAACTAAGTCTTAATCCTTCTCCCTTGCTCTGGTAAGTTTCTCTACTCTGCCTTTCAAGCAGTCTTAGAAGGAAAGAGCTCAGGTGAAGCTAGGTGCCTTGGCCAGCAAACCAAGTCTTCTACCTCCAAGATATCAACTAACCTGACTTTTTAACCCTTCTTTCTGTTTGGAAATTACTGACAGTTTGCCAGCTCCACCCCACATACACACCTAATCCTTTGGAAGAGCTGTGGGAGGAAAGCAATTAGCTCCTTCAATGTGAGAAGGAGACTGAAACACCTCTGAGACAACAAACCTTTTCAACAAACAAGAATAAAATAAAACACAGTGTCAAACAGTAATTTTGCTTAGCCCAGTGATAAAAAGTCACAAAATGTAAGCTCCAGCTATAATACAGTAATTTCAGAGAGATATACCCTGTAAGAAACACTTTGCTCCAGAGAAAAATAAAGCAGTAACAGAAGATATACCTTGCCAAAGACAATTTGAATCAGAAGATTACAGCAGTAATCTGTTACACACACCTGTAGGCACACCTTGTAATAATGCAGAAGAAGGTATACCAAGCAACAACAATTTGAATCAGAGAAAAAAAATAAAGCAATGAAATGTTAGCAACAAACAGTAGCAATCCCTGTGAGTAAAAATATAAAAACACCACCACACAGTAAATCTGTTTAGCCAAACTAAGTCTTAATCCTTCTCCCTTGCTCTGGTAAGTTTCTCTACTCTGCCTTTCAAGCAGTCTTAGAAGGAAAGAGCTCAGGTGAAGCTAGGTGCCTTGGCCAGCAAACCAAGTCTTCATGTTTGAGTGAGTACTCCTGCCATCATGGGTGGGCCTGCGGAGCACTATAAAGGGTACTCAGATAATCACCTTTACCAGGTGACTAAATCCCATTATATGTTGTACCCTTTATAGTACTCTGCAGTCAAAACCTGTGGGACCTGGAAAGCAGTGTGTAACAGATAGTTATGGGAGGGGTTTAGACGGCAGAGATGATAGCATGTGCTGGGTCCCCCCCTCCCAACACTGCTGCGCCAAATTAAGCTCTTTCTGCTGAAAGAATGTCCAAGCGGTAGAACTTAATGAACGTGTGAATCGAAGACCATGTAGCCGCTAAACAGATGTTGGTGATGGATACTTGACCTCTCTTACTCTGCCCAGGCGGGATCAACTGCCCGGGATGAGTGAGCTTTTATCCCGATGGGCAGTTCCTGGCCTGCCATCTTGTAAGATTCAGTGATGGTGTGCTTCAACCATTTGGCTGTGGTGTCCTTGGATGCTACCTGGCCTATCGTCTTGCCAGACGTGAGTACAAACAGTCTGTCAGACTTTCTTGTTGCATCGGTCATGGCGAGGTATGTCCTCTGCTGCTGTTCGACATCCAGGGTGTGTGGGATGATAGAGGTGTCTCCTGGGGATGCAGGGATGACTGGGAGCTCTACATCTTGCTCCATATGGTAGCATGAGGTGACCTTAGGAATGAAAGATGGGACTGTTCTTAGGGTGATTCTTTCGTTATGAAAGGTGAGGAAGGGTACCTGACAGGAGAGTGCCTGTAATTCCGCTATCTTCCTGGCTGAGCAGGTAGCCACTAGAAACACTGTCTTAAGGGTACACCAGTACAGGGATTCCTGAATAAATGGGGGCCCCTTAGAGCATCTAGAACCATGTTCACTTGCTTCGGAGCACATAACTGTCTTACCTTGGGGTTTGAGAGTTCCACTGCTCTTAGAAATCTGATTACGTCAGGATGGGAGCCGATGGCACCCATCCCAGGTAATGGACCCCTAGTAGAGGAAATTTGCAGAGGATTGAACTCTTAGAGAAGCTGGGTTTAGGCCCTTGAGTGCCCCATCATTCAGGAAGTCCAAAATTTGCAGAAGTCCAGCTACAGACGGGGAGGTTCCCCTCTCGAGGCACCATTTGGAAAAAATATTCCAGTGTTTTTGGTAAGTTATGTTGGTGGATTGTTTTCTGGATTGCATCAGTCTGTCGACCACTCAGAGGTAGCCCAGGTTCAGCAGTCTATTCCTCTCAGGAGCCATGCCATCAGTTTGAGGGTCACAGAGTTTGAGCGCAGAACTGGTCCTTGGCTCAGGAGGTCTGGTCATCTTGGGAGTGGCATTGGGGAGTCTATTGTCATCGCTGGGAGGAGGGAGTACCAGGGTCTCCTTGGCCAGTCTGGTGTCACTATCACTATGGTTGCCCTTGATTTGCATATTTTGTGAAGAACTTTGTGAATCATTGTTGGGGGTGTGGGGGGATATGTAAGCTCTGCTGAAGTTCCAGGGTGCTGCGAGTGTGTCTACCGCCTGTGCACTGTGGTCTTGGAACCATGAGTGGAATAACGGAAGTTGGGCATTGTGGCGAGTTGCCATCAGATCCACCTGCAGGAGGCCCCATCTGTGTTGAATTTTGCGAAAGACTGTCTTGTAGTTTCCATTCCGAATGGTTGAGGGTGACTCTGCTCAACCAGTCTGCCTCCGTGTTGTCTTTCCCGGCTAGGTATATTGCTGAAATTGACGCCAGGTTCTTTTCTGCCCAGTGTAGAACTTTGGCAAATTCCAGAATCATGGCCTTGCTGCGGGTTCCTCCCTGCTTGTTCTGGTAGGCCATCATGACCTGGTTGTCGCACCTCACCAGTATGTCTTTCCCGATAATCAGTGGGCTGAAAAACGTCGGTGCTAAGGACACCTCTTTCATCTCCAGAACACTGATCGGAAGGCGGGATTCCTTCTTGGACCAAATCCCTTGTGTGACGTGGTTCTTGAGTGTTGCCCCCACAACCTTTTAGGCTTGCGTCTGTAGCAATGGTGGTTCTGCTCAATTGAGACAGAGGGCGACCTCACATCAGATTCGAGCGAACGGTCCACCACTGTAGTCCTGCAAATATCTGAGTTGTTAGGGATATTTGAAATTGGTAATTTTGGGATGTCTGGTACCATGTCTCTATGAGGAAGCATTGAAGGAGTCTCGTGTAATCTCACCCAGGGTATCATGTCTATGGTGGATGCCATGAACCCCAGTATTTGTAGGTAGTCCCATACTGGTCTGCGTGGGAACCTCGGTAGACTGTTCGCTTGAGTCATCAGGTTTTGGACCTTGTATTCTGTCGGTGTTACTTTGTCCTGTGAGGTGTCCATTCTCGCACCCAGGTGTGACAGAACTTGAAGTGGTGTGAGGTTGCTTTTTTCCCTGTTGATCACCCATCTGTGGTTCTGGAGGCAGTGTATGGCAAGGGTCATATTGCGTTGTGCTGTCTCCAGAGAGCATGCTCTGAGGAGCCAGTCGTCCAGATATCATATTATATGTGTACCCTGCTTCCTCAGGTGTGCTGCAAGAACTACTAGGGTCTTTGTGAACACTCTCTTGGAGCGGAAGCGAGGCCAAAGGCTAGGCAGGTGTATTGGAAGTGGTTTCCTAGAATGGCGAAGCGAAAGTATTTGTGATGCAACTGGTGGATGGGGATATGTAGGTATGCGTCCTTGAGGTCTGTTGAGGTTAGGTAATCTCCCGGTTGGATGGCCAAGAGAGTGGAGCGTAGTGATTCCATTTTGAATTTTTTGTAAATTACATTTGTTCAGCTATTTTAGATCCAACACCGGTCGCATTCCCCCTGACTTTTTTGGGACCACAAAGAATAAGGAGTATACTCCCATGTCTCTTTCCGCGGGTGGAACTATGGAAATAGCTATATTCTCCAATAAGCTCCAATTGGCAAGGGTTATTGCCTGTTGTTTCTGTGGGCAGGAAGGTGTGGGGGATACAAGTTGTCTGTCTGGTATTTGATTGTTGCAAGTTCTGTGGTGTAACCCGACATGACTACTTCTTTCACCCATTTGTCGGAGGTTGTACGGGCCCACTGGGTTGCAAATTCCCTTAGTCTCCCTGCTATCTGAGGGGATTTTGCTGGGACCCATGCGCCTTCATTGTTTCTTTCCTTGAAACTTGAAGTTGGGCTTGTAGCCACCATTTCCGAAGGTTTTCTTGGTGTTGTTCTGTGGTTTGTTCGTATAGCCTTTGTTCTGGAACTTGGGCTTCTGGTTCCATTGTTTGGTGTTGTAGTTTGAGGTGCTCTGCATCCTAGGCTTGAAGGGTTTGTTCTTTGTACAAAAGGGCCGATCGGAAGGGAGGTAGGTGTTTCCATTGCCCTGTACCTTTTCGATACCTGTTCTGTTCTTGAGGAAGGGGGTAAGGCCCTCGCCAAATAGGTTTCCTTCCCTAAAGAGCAGCTTCATCAGGGTGGACTTGGACTCATTGTCTGCCTGCCATAACTTTAACCAGAGTGCTCATCTGGCCCTGTTTGCCAGTACTGTGGTTCTGGAAGCGAACCTAAGGATACCTGAGGATGCGTCCATGATGTATTTGATTGCCTGCATCATGCACTTAGCTGCATCAGCCTGTAGGGAGTCCTCAGGAATCGATTCTGTGACTGCCTCAGCCCACCTCAGCAGGGCCCTGCTAGAGAACCAGATGGCTGTGTCGACCACCCTTGTCATGCCTGACGGCTTATGAATTTTCCTCAGGTGCGGGTTCTTGAGAGCGGCTGTGCTCTTGATCGGGATCGTTGTTCATTTGGACAGTTCTGAAATGGGTTGGTCCACCCTGGGTGCTTTGCCCCATGCCTCTGTGTGTGTAGAAAGGGGTACCAGTTGGAGACCATATTTTTTTATGGGAGTCTAGTGGGCTATATGGACTCGTATTCCCTTGAGATTAGTGTACTGATTATCTTGCAGGTGGAGAAGTGCATCTTCTCCTCTGGTTGACCCATGGATAGCAAGGGATCCTCAGACTTTGAGGGTTGTTCCGGGGCCTTGGCGATGCTAACGGCTGCCCTGATCATTCTGATTAGCTCCTCAATATTTTCACCGTGGCACATTCTCTTGGACTTTTTGGGCGCCTCCTCTTCTGGTACTGTTGGCAACTCTGTTGTGGTACTCTCAGAGTCCTCCCTTGGTCATTTGGCGGGAGGTTCCTCCCCATATAGTGCTTGACCTGGTCTTCGTGGGGTCGGAGGCAGGTTTGATTTGAGGGTTTTGAGGAGCTGGAAGAGGAGTTGGACTTGGCTGGCGGCAAGGGCCAGTGGTGCGGTGGGGGGGGGGAGATGTCCCGCAGGAAACGGGGTCCACTGTTCTTCTGGACACTCCATGTTCGGTTAGCACGCAAACTGTGCAAGTGAAATCTGCTGCATCGGTTTCCTGGAAGGGTGAGCCACATTCCTTGCATTGCCTCATGGTGAGTCTTGACTCTAACGCCCAGCAAGGAGGAGACAGAAAAGACTGTATGAGTTATGGACTCACCTTCTCCATAGTCCCCCTTTTTCCCCAGTAAAAACTGTTTACAACTGCCAGTGGTTCTGCCAAATTAAGGATGACTTCCTTTTAAGAGGCTGGAGGAGAAATCCTCAATACGCCTTTAAGAGCTGTGGTCTCTGCCCTTATAAGATGGCCACCGTAGTCTTGCGTTAAGGAGCGTTATTTGGGGTCATTGGATTGACTGCCTTGATCCTATGTAAGATGGCCACCTAACTCTCACGGCAAATCTCGCACGATGGTGCGCTATTTGGGAGTCGTCTATAGGGGAATGGTATGAGATCTCATGGGAGTGACATGGTCCTGCGAGTCTGGGGTGTTCTCTCGCATGAGATTTTGTAGGAGAATCTCTCTAGTATGTTACAGTGTTAGAATGCAGGCTTTGAGAGAGGCGTGGAGTGTCCAGGAAGATGGCCACCAGAGAGCTGAATAGTTGCAAGAGGACCGCCTTTTGAGGAAATTGCCTAGGCCCTGACCATGGCAAGGTGCTGGTCTGGTTGCACGGTGCATCGAAGGTGCTCGAGGAGGATCCTCCAGTGGTCATGCTAGTGATCACAGGTTTGAGAGCTTAGGGGACCCTCCAGGACCCCAAACTGTTGTGGGACTACCCATCGTGGGTTCGCAGCAGGTGGAGGATCCGCGATGAAGAATGTTGCAACATTGTGACTCCTCTGCCTTGGGCAGCCGTTCAGATGGGCTGGATTGGAGGTGTGGCAATTGGAGATTGGTAGGACGTGCTTCACGAGGGTGCCTGACCACGGGAGCAGCGAACTGGCTAGTGCTGCTGGAGGGCTAGCCAGATATGTGAGGCAGGGCAATTCCTGGATCACTTGGAACTGTGCTGCAGACAAGAGGCAGGCGTGTGGGCAGCAGTAACTGGAGAGTACTGCTGGAGGGCTGCCCTGTTAAAAGGTGCATTTAAGCATTTAACATTCCATATTTACTAAATGATCCAACTATATGGGAGTGCTGAGCGCGATGAAATATAGACGCTGCTAAGGAACGCTATTGTTGTAAGCACTTGAAAGTGCTAGGCTACCATTAAAATAGAGATGTAAAAAATGTGTAAATACCTTACTATGAAATTGCCAGATGTTGGGAGTGACTTGGATCGTGACAAGCCTCTCCAGATGCACAATTTAAATTGGAGAATATGGGCTAGGGCACAGGGGCTGGCTACTCCCAGCTCCAATGTCATTGGATCGTGCATCAACCTATAGGATGGATGGAGAATCCCACAGGTTTTGACTGTGGAGTACTATAAAGGGTATATAATATAATACATTTTCAGAGTGGCAGACCACGTGATTGGCTGTGTTTATTGAACCCTTTTTTGATGTTTGTTCAGTAGAGTCATGTTCACAAACACAGGAGGAGACACTTTTGTTTGTTTGAATAGGTGTTAAGAACAAAGAAGGTGCTGGCACTGCCAGATTTGGGAACTCCCCTCCCCCATCCTTATGACTAGTCTGAAACCTTACTAGTTCCTGATCAGGTAGCTGGGACTGCTTTGAAAATGCAACAAGCAAGACTTGATTCAGCTGTGAAAGAAACCAGTCAGGTCCCAAGCATGGTATCTAGCTGTTGTGTATCCACTACTTGCCACATAATAAAGCACCCTTGCTCACAATAGTAACAGTTTCATGAGAATTGAAAGCAACCTGTGTGGCGTGGGAATTAGTTGCAGGAATTACTAGAAGTAGATGTTAGGGAAATGTGGCCAAATGCAGATTTTACAGCAGTTGGCAAAGAAAGCTGTGAGACAGGTTCCCTGTTCAGAGAAGTGTATAGATTCACTGCCTCTTTCTTAAAGGAAAACTACACCCAAAACTTGAAAAAATATATGTTGTACAGAGTGTTTTAATTTGTATGTGAAGTTCTAGTGTTTCCTTCCCTCTGACTGGTATTAGGAGTTTTTCCCAAATTAGCTTGCTAGCTTTATGCTAGTTTTACGACCCCTGGGGATCTTCATACCTGATATAGTGTAATTGTATTTCTTGTTCCCACAGTGCATCTTGTCTCACGTGACTGTGATGTAAGACCCAACATTCAGCACACACATGCCAAACAAACTAAATATCTTGGAAGCTTTACAAGCTGCACAAAAATTACCAGCAGCAAAGTTTTTCAGGACAGTAAAACCTTTAGGATGAGGGTGGTCACCAAAGCTGAATTCTACAGATTTTAAAATATAGCCATCTCTATTGTTGTGAACTGATTGTAATGCAATGCTTTCTGCTGGATTTATGGGCTCTGCTACATCACCATTATATGAAACATGGTGCATTGTAGGACAAAGAAATGCAATAAACCTATTTGATATGGAGATCTCCAGGGGTCATAAAAGTACCCTAAAGCTAGCAGGCTAATTTAGGAAAAACTCCTAATACCAGTCAGAGGGAAGGAAACACTAGAACTTCACATACAAATTAAAGCACTCTGCACAACATATATTTTTTCAAGTTTTGGGTGTAGTTTTCCTTTATTAAAGTAGAAGCATGCAAGGTGCTTGAAAATATACTGTTCATACTTAGAACTAGTACTGTAAATAAGGGTTCCCGTTTTTGTGCCTGTGGCAAACATTTCTGAGACTAGCGCTCTTCGAATGTAAGTTCTAGGACTTTTCATTACTTTACTTACAGAATTTACTTATCATTCTATAGAGAAGAGGGAGGGAGGAAGGGGGAAGTAACGGGTCACTAGGCTGGCGGTATAGCCCAGAGATTAGGGTAATGAGCTTGTTACATCCAGCAGACCTGGGTTTGATTCCCACAACCTCCACTTGCATACTGTGTGACTTGGAACAAGTCACTTCACCACCTCATTGCTCCTTACCCTGTCAACAAATTTAAATAAATAAACATTGCTCCCAGGTCACCCCTGAAAACAGATACTTACGCCTAGTGGGCCTTATCTGTTTACCAAAGAATAAAAAAAAAAAAAAGAAATCAACATTAGGTAGGAATGGGCAGATACTGTGGGCAGTAGGGCCTTTTTCTGCTGCAGGACACTGACTGATGAGAAGTCTGCAAGAGTAATAGTGGTTCCTTAATTTATCATTTAGTTATTTAAAGTTTCAGCTACTAGGAGCACTGGTTAGTGCCATGAGATACGGGGTTCAATATTCAAAATCGCGCAAAGCGGAGTGCCAACATTTGCACTCCGCCTTGCGATTGCCCCGGTGCCCCAAGAGTAATAGTGTTTCCGTAATTCACCATTTAGTTATTTAAAGTTTGCAGCCACTAGGATTACTGGTTAGTACCATGAGATAGGGTGTATTTTACTGTTTATTTACGGTTTTATTTTCCCAGAATAGCCCAGCTGAAAAACATCTTATTTCCAGTGGGAGTCTGCTTCTGCCCATTTCTGCAGCTGGGTGAACTGGAGCAAATGGAAGTCAAATGATTTGCTCAAGGTCACAAACTGGGTAATTGGTTCTAGTGGGATTTGAACCCGCAGTCTCCTGATTTCCCCAGTGCTTGAACCACTAGACCACAGTGCTTCACAAACAACACAACTTAGTGATTTTTGTAGAGTTGTCAGTAAGAAAGCAAGCTGAGCTGAGAACAGCTTGTTTCCAGATGCAGTCTAGAGTAAAGGATACAGGAGAGCTCAGTAAACGGAGCCATCATGCCCATAGAGTCGGAGGGGGGGTATATGCCCACCCAGATTCCCATCTACATATTGCTTTTTGAATGTAGGAAACATAGAACCAGAATTTGTTGGCAGAAAAGGATCATATGGTCCATGCAGTCTGTCCAGTGTTTTTACTGGCGTATTCTGTCCCAGCAGACTCTAACTGATCTCTGGCGACCCTCCACCTCCTTTTTATTTACTAGTATTCCCCTCTGTGTATCCCATACATGTTTGAACCCCCCACAGTTTTTGCCCCTACTTCCTCTTGCGGCAGGCTGTTTCAAATGTCCACCACTCTTTCAGTGATGTAGAATTTCCTCACATCCTTCTAGCTATATTACACGCCCGCTTGTTCTGTTGCACTTTGTCATTTGAAACAGGCTCTCCACCTGTACCCTGTTCACTCCTGTGAGGTACTTGTAGGTCTTTGTCATGTCCCCTCTCTCCTTCCTCTCTTCCACTGTGTACATATTGGAATCCGTCAGTCTTTCATCGTACAGTTTCTCATACAAACCATGTACCGTTTTAGTTGCCCACCGCTGGGCTGCCTCTACCCAGGCCCTGTCTTTTCTGAGATGCAGCCTCCAGAACTGTACACAGTATTCCAGGCACGAACTCACCAGTGGTCTATACAGTGGTAATATCACCTCCCACCTTCTGTTTGTGATACCTCTCCCTGTGCACCACAGCATTTCACTGGCCCTGCCCACTGCCTCGTTACACTGCCCTGCGACTTTGAGGTCATCAGATATTATAACCCCTAGGTCCCTGTCCTTTTCTGTGACAGACAGTACTCCCCTACCTCCATTTTATACTCAGCTCCTGGGTTTCTCTGCAGGAGTTTACTGTTTTTGGTATTGAACCCCAGCGGCCATACCCTTGATCACTCCTCAAATTTTCTAAGGTCCTTTCTCATTTTCTCCTCCCCCTCCTGAGTATCCACCCTGTTGCCGATCTTGGTGTCTGAAAAAAGGCATAGGTTCCCTTCAAGCTCTTCTGCGATGTCACTTATGAAGATGTTGAACAGGACCAGCCCCAGTACAGAACCCTGCGGCCCCCCGCTGATCATGCTTCTTTTATTATAGTGAGTGCTATTTACCCCCACCCTGTGCTGCCACCTATCAATAAACTAATTTTTTAACCAATTTACAACCTTGTCTCCCGCCCTTAGACCATCCAACTTCTTTATTAGTTTTCTATGTGGTGCAGTGTCGAAGGCTTTACTAAAGTCCAGGTAGGCCACATCCACTGCCCTTCCCTGATCTATTTCCCTGGTCACCCAGTCAAAGAAGTCTATCAGATTTGTCTGACATGACCTTCCCCTCGTGAGTCCATGCTGTCTTTGGTCTTGCAACCCCCTGGATTAAAGATATTCCACTAGTCTTTCTTTTAACAGGGTTTCAATTAATTCCCCCCCCCCCCACTGATGTGAGACTGACCAATCTATAGTTGGTAGCCTCCTCTGCAGCTCTCCTCCAGTCCCCCCCCCCCACCAACTGGAACTTCTCCTGTTTCCAGCGATATGTTGAATAAGGCTGCCAGTGGTGCAGCAAGCTCCTCCCTGAGTTCCCTTGGCACCCTTTGATGTATCTTGTCCAGTCCCATGGCCTTGTCCATTTTAAGGTTTGCAAGTCCCTTCAAAACTCTTTCTTCTGTAAATGGACTTCTTTGTTCTTGTTGCTCCTTTTTGGTCCATCCCCCTCTCTCACTCCACTGTGAAGTCCGAACAGAAACATCTGTACAGGATGTCTGCTTTCTCCTGAGCAGTCACTATCTACCGACTTCTTTATCCTTACTATTCCTCCCTTTGCCTTCCTCTTTCTTCTCACTGATGTACCTGAAGAAAGTCTTTTCCCCGTCTGCCACCCCTTTGGCTATCCTTTCCTCTGTCTGCACTTTTGCTTGTCTCACTGTCCTCCCTGCTTCCCTCTGTTTTATCTGGTACTTCTGCCTGTCCTCTTCCCTCTGTGTTTTTTTTTGTACCTCGTAAATGCCGTCTTTTTTCCCTACACTTTCATGGCCACCTCCCTAGAGTACCATAGCGGCGTTGTTTCCCTCCTGCATTTACTCACTTGCACACATAGGCTGGTTGCATTTGTGTACTAACATACTAACATACTAAAAGCCAGCAGAATAGGCCAAATGGTCTGTCTTGTCTGCTCGAAAGCCAACAACCTAGTGTCTGCTCACCTTCCCACCCCCCAAGCCCCCGAGAGGGTCTTCTTTGGTTTCAGTTTCCCCTGGTACTTGTCCCACCCCTTCTTGAAGCCCTCCACTGTGCCCTCCTCCACCAGTGTCCCAGGAAGCACATTCCACTGCTCCACCACCCTCTCAGTGAAATAATGCTTCCTATGCTCCACCCTGTAATTTCCCCCCTCCAGCTTCCACTCATGGCCCCTGGTTGTTCCCCACTTCTTTAGCCGAAACAGCTCATTGGTTCAACTACTGGTTATTCCTTTTACATACTTGAAAACCTCTATCATGCCTCCCTGTCCCTCCTCTCCTCCAGTGTGTAAAGCCCAAACTCTTCCAGTCTCTTCTCATAATATCATAAGGCCTACCCTCCATACCCTGAATCATCCTGGTCGCTCTCCTCTGGACTCTCTCCAGCAGCACTATGTCCTTCTTCAGATGAGGTCTCCAGAACTGTACACAGTACTCAAGCTGCGGCCTGACCAAGGCATTATATAGAGGGAGGATCACCTCTCTCCTTCTGGACGTAATACCCCTGGCTATACAGCCCAGAATCCTGTTTGATTTGGCTGCAGTTCTTCTACAATTTTCAGAGTTATTCATTTTGACGTCTACCACCACCCCTAAATCCCTTTCTCTCAATGAGGCTTGCAGTGTGACCCCCCCAGGGTGTATACATGACCCGGGTTTTTGACCCCCAAATGAAGTGCCTTACATTTCCCAGCATTAAATTTCAGTCCCCACCTCCTTGACCACCCCTCCAGGGTATCCAGATCCCCCTGGACTGTCTCCCTTGCTTCCTCCCAATCCACTAATGCTCCCAATTTCGAATGGTCCGCAAAGAGACTCAACCTATTTCTAACCCCCTTCCCTATATCTGAGACATAGGCATTGAACAAGAGTGGCCCCAATACTTAACCTTGAGGGACCCCACTAATTGCCTTCCTGAGGGAGGAGAGTGTACCACCAGCCATTACCCTCTGTAAATGCCTTGAAAGCCAATTTTCGACCCAATTGAGCTCCTGTCTTCCCACCCCCATCTCCCCCAACTTTGCTATCAGTCCATTATGTGGCACTGAATCAAACGCCTTGCTGAAATCTAGGTATAGGACATTCACCGACCTATGTCTATCCAAGGCCCCCGTCACCCAGTCATAAAACTCTACGAGGCTGGACTGACACGATCTCACCGGGATGAAGCCATACTGTTTATCATCCTGGTGTCCAAACCTTTCCAATTGCCTCCCAAGCCTCTCCTTGATAATCCCTCCATTACTTTATCTACCACAGACGTCATACTGACAGGCCTATAATTCCCCATCTCCTCCCTAGACCCCCCCTTTATGTATAGGCACTACATAAGCCACCCTCCAGTCCTGTAGCACCCATCCCATCTGCAGAGAGGTGTTAAAAAGTGCAGCCAATGGAACTGCCAGCTCCTCCGCTAGTTCCTTCATAACCCTAAGATGTATTCCGTCCGGCCCAGGCGCCTTATCAGTTTTTAGCTTCTGAAGGGACTCCCTCACCCTATCCACTGTAATTCCCCCCAATCCACTCCCTCATGCAACCTTCCTACTCCTTCTGGGTCTGGCCCAGCCTGTACCCTAGCCATTTTCCATCTTCTAGTCTCAGACTGAGACTGACATCTCGCTTTTGCTGGCTCCTCTTCCCTCCCATCAGGCTGGGGATACCTTATCACCCTCTGCAAAGACTGAGGCAAAGTACTCATTTAGCACCTCTGCCTGTTCTCCTCCTTCCTGAGCCCATCCTCCCACAATCTTAATCCTGTTGCTCTGTGTCCTCTCTTTTCTCTTATGTATCTATAGAATCCCCCCCCCGATATCCTATAGCCAGGTTCTTCTCCATCCCTGCCTTGGCGGCCCTCACCACTCTGGTGACCTTCTGGCCAATAGTTCATATTCCCCTCACTCTTTGTCCTCCCCTAGAATGTTTAAAATGTGCATAGGCAGCCTTTTTATCCCTCACCGTCTCCTGCACCTCCCTGGTCCACCAACATGGCTTGCTGGTTCCACCATTCTTACGCCTTACTTTAGTACAGGACCTAGTAGCCTCTTGCACCCCTTCTTTAATGGTCTCCCACAAGCTTCCAACATCCATGTCCAGCCTTATCATGTCCAACCTCTCCCTTAGAATCCACCCATACCCACAAAGTCCGCTCCCCTGAAATCCACCACTACTGTATGAGTGTGAAATCCACCACTACTGTATGAGTGTGGTTTTCCTCCCCCCCAGATACAGCTGGAACCAGACTGTGGTGTGGTCACCACCTGCCAGTGGACTGCACACCTCCAGGCCCCTTATTTGTTCACTGTCTGCTAGGACAACGTCCAATATCCGCCCCTCTCTAGTAGGTTCCCCCACCTGTTGGACCAGGAAGGCATCCTGAAAGACATCCATCAGTCTCTGTTCTCTTGTTACAGAGGATGTCATGGTGACCCAGTCCGCCCCCGGCATATTAAGATCACCCATGACCACCACCCTACCTTTTCCAAGGTCACAGTGACCCTTGATGTTCTCAACCAATTTATCCTCCAGATCCTCCTCTGTTGCAGGGGGCCTGTATACCACCCCTATCTTCAATTTCTGTACAGTACCTTCCTTAAAGAGAACCTTTCGTGGTATTTTTTAAATCTAAAATGAAATAAGCGGGCACTCCCTTACCTTCATGGGAGCTCCTCTGTGCTATTAGTAGATTAATTTTTTACACCTCTGCAGGAAGGAAAACTATAAATCAATTATTGCTATAATCCACCTGGTCTCTCTCACTTGCTCACTAGCGCGACCCCCGGGACACAATAATCCTAGGTGATTTTAACATAAACTGGCAAGTCAGCACTCACTCGGACTCCAACAACCTTCTTAGGCATTACACAGTCTCACCCAACTCATCCCCACCCCTGCTTGGCTCAACAGCCTTTCCCTAAACCACTGCACCATTGATTGGATCATGACTGACAGAGAAAACAGGATACCCCATGCTGGAATGTTATCTGATTCCATCAATGACCATTTGCCAACTTTCTGTATGTGGTCCACTAAAACTCCCCAGCCCCCTCCTAAGTACCTCACCTTCCAGGACTACTCCAAATTTGACCCCTCACAACTTCAAAATAACATCTTAGCTATCAACTGGGCTCCCCTCTATATTATGAAAGATGTCTCCCCTGCACTAAATTTCTTCCTCATTGACCTTACTGGTATTCAGGAAAGGCATTTCCCATTAACCACTAGGAGAGTCCGTAGGAGCGATTTCTGCTGGCTCACAAAGGACCTCCTAAGGCTGAAGAAGGAGCGTGATGCCAAGTGGTCATCCTTTAAAGCTTCCTTCTCCCGACGGCTATGGAATGAGTACAGAAACCTACATAACCAATGCAAATGACTTATTAACACCAGTAAGGCTACTTACCTCGATAATATACAACCTCGCAGCCTTGGCAACCCCAGTCACTTCTGGTCAACAGTCTGCTCCCTACTTACCCCTGGGGCCAAAACACTCCCTCTCCAACTCTCCACCTCAAATGGCCCATTGACTGATCCAGCAGGTGTTGCTGACACACTTAATGTGTACAAGACCTGGAAGAATACCTCCGCAAAGTAACCTTTCTAAATACCAGCCCACCCACCCCCCAACCAGTGTACCTCTACCCCCAATGCCCACCATTCCTCTTCAGGGCTATCTCCTACAGATATTTGCTCCCCACCGCCACCCTTGGTCGGCTCAGCATTAAATAGCTACAGACATGTGACGGCTGTAACCAATCAGCCGAGTTTCCCATTAGCAAGCTATCATCTCTCGCCACTAGAGGCCTCTACTGCAACTTTTACCTTCTTTTTTACCCTCTCAGCCAAAATGCTGCAATACCCAGTTTTGTGCCTACTACTTCAATTTCCTTTCTCCTACAGAGTGCCTACCTTTCTTCCTCCTCCCCATCTTGACACCCCGTTGACTACCTCTCTCTCTCTTTCTTGTTCCTTCCCTTAGGAACACCTCCTCAAATCTGTCTCTGGCACACCCACACTTTACAACCTCTATTTCTTCCACCCCTTTCACCTATCCTCCCACCTCTCCCACCCACACTCACCTTCCCTAACTATTCACCCTTCACTGCTTCACTCTCACCTGCTGAACCTTGAGGCCTTTCTCCGATGCTTAAACCTAAGTACTCCACCCCACCAGGCGCAGTACAAGCTACAGTAAGAAATCCTCTCCCCTCTCCATCCCCTTGCTACTACTACTCCTGGCAGGCGACATCCACCCTAACCCGGGCCCCCTAGCGCCTAGACAAACCACGCCAGCTCCCGCTCCCGCTCCCTCATCAACCCAGTCTTCAGATTCTCTCCCCAAGGGCCTTCATATATTTCATATTAACGCAAGGAGTTTACTCCCCAAACTAGATGCCCTCTCTGTCTGGGTAAACCAATACCAACCTGATATACTCTGTGTCACGGAATCCTGGCTATCTGCCAAAATCTCCAACTCCTCGCTTGCTATCCCTAACTACATCATGTTCCAGCAGGACCGTGGCAAGCAAGGCGGCACTGTATGTCAGGCATTCCCTATCTTGCTCCATCAGTTTCAAGGAATCCTGCCCAACCTCCCACGAATCTCTAGTAATTCTCCTATCCTTTCCCTCATCCTCCTCCATTTACATTGGGGTTCTATACGCCCCCCCAAAGACCTCCCTCAACTCCCTCATTAAGGCAATCACAACAATCTCCTCGGTCACAACAAACGGAGAACTCATTCTACTAGGTGACTTAAACCTCGACTGGCTCTCCTCCACGGCCAAAACCTCCGCTCTGAGGATCAAAGCTCTAAACCTCTCCCAATTAATCCAGGAACCCACCTGCCTAAACCACCGGTCTCAAAATCACTCCCTTTTAGACTGGATTTTAACCTCCACCCTTATAGGATCACTGCCTTGGGCACCCTCTCCGATGCCCTTAGCAACCACTGCATCACTTACTGCATCCGCAAAATCCACTCACCAAAACCCAGCCCCAAATTCATCTGGTCTCGCCAGCTACACCTCCTCGCCGAATCCGCCTTACAGTACGACCTATCCAGCGTGGACTGGCTCCCAGTCCTTGCCTCCCAAGACATTGACATCACCCTATCCCACTTCTGCAACATCCTCCTCAGTGCCTGGAACCACCACGTTCCCCAGAAAGCCAGAGTTAAGCATTACCATCACCCCTGGATCCCTTTGGACCTCATCACCTTATGTCGGGCCAGGGACAAGGCATGGAGGCTGTACAAAGCCTCCCTTGCCCCTTGTGACCTCCAAACCTCCAAACATCTCAGAAACAATTGCACCAACGGAATTTGGAAATCTAAAGCCTCATATTTCAAAGCACAACTTACCTGTAACCAAGCCTCCCCTGCATCCTTCTGGAAGGTACTAAACTCCCTTATAGACCCTCCTGCTAAGCAAGCCAGCCCAGTCCTCAACTTAAATGGCCAGAACCGTATCTGATCCTGCTTCTGTAGCTGAACTCTTTAACTCGTTCTTCATCTCCTGTGCCCTGCCAGACTCAGCCCTTCCACCCTATTCCACAACTTCCTCCCCCTCCGACTCTGGCTCCCTCTTTCCCTCCTTCACACCTCAGGAGGTCTACTCTGTCCTCACCACTCTAAACCAGTCCAAATCCAGCCCCTGATAGCTTGCACCCCAGAATGCTCCAGATCTCTGCCTCAGCTGTAACCGCTCCCTTAACACACATACTCAACCTCTCCCTCTCAACGGCTATGGTCCCTACCACCTGGAAACTGGCTAAAATCCTTTCCCTGCATAAAAGGGAGACCCCTCCCAACCAGGAAACTATAGACCCATCTCTCTCCTCCTCTCCTTCGCCAAACTCCAAGAATCCCTCATGCTCTCCAAACTGTCGGCATTTCTCTCCATAAACGGCTCCCTCTCCCCCTTTCAGTCAGATTTTAGAAAACAATTACTCCACTATCACTACCCTGCTACATGTAACTGACTCTGTTCTCACTGCCATGAACAAAGGCCAAACCACCTCCGCCATTTTCATTGATCTGGCGAAAGCCTTTGACTCAGTCTCCCACCCCCTGCTACTCTGCAAATGAAGCTCCTTCAGCCTTGCTCAACCTGCCATAAACTGGTTCCGCTCCGACCTACAAAACAGGAAGCAGTCGGTTCAAGTAGGGGACACACTCTCCCCCCCCCCACTACCAATCCTCTCAGGAGTCCCCCAAGGCTCTATCCTGAGACCCATCCTCTTCTCTCTCTTCATAAACGACCTCCCCTCCGCCTGCCTCTCCTCTAACGTGCGTCTATACGCTGACGACACCATCATCTTTGCCTCAGGCCCTTCCCACGATAGTGTGCTTCCAGATCTTCAAAGTGACTTTAACAGGGTCCAAACCTGGTTCTAAAAAAAACAGCTCAAACTAAATGCCAAAAAAACGGTTACCATGGTATTTGGCACAAGACAAAGGCTCACCTCCCTACCCACTCCCCCACCAATCTGTACCCTGGAAGGATCTCCCCTCAAGACAGTGTCCGCCTTCAAGTACCTGGGAGTCTGGCTGGATAGTCACCTCAAATTTTCTGTCCACATTGAGGCTATCTGCACCAAACTCTGGCCCAAGCTAGCCAGCCTTTATCGCCACAAAGCCATCCTTCCCCTCCCCAGTCATAGCGAACTCGTACACAAAACCATCCTACCTGTCCTGGACTATGTGGACATCATCTATGGTACAGCCCCAGCCACATCCCTCTCAAAACTCAACATCTTTCTCAACTCCTTCTGTCGTTTCGCCACTGCCTCTCCCCCACTTACTCACCACTGCCTTCTGTACTCTATCCTTGACCCCACTCTCGCACAGGAGGACCATCCACAGTGCCTCCCTCTTTGCTAAATACTGGTTAGGCTCCTTACCTCCCTACCTCCCTACCTCTCCTCCCGCCTTTCACCAGCCAGTTACTCTGGCTACCCTCTCCGTCACAGAGATGCATGTACTTTCCACATCACACGGCCCTTCTTTGCCTCAGGACAGGCAGCCTTTTCCTATCATCTCCCCATCCTTTGGAACAATCTCCCTCCCAACCTCCATCAGGTCCCCTCCCTCACAGCAGTAAAACTACTACTCAGGCTCCTCCTCTCCCCCTCTTACCCTAGTTGCTCATCTCGTCCAATCCAAAATCAGGCCTAGCCTACCATGGCTGGCCCCTGATGTTAATATTCTTCTCCAGTCAGCCCCTGCCTTTTTGTTTCACTGATAATTTTACTGTCCAATCCCGGTGCTAGTCCACTGTATCGTGATACCATTTGTTTAAGCTGTATATACAAACTCTGACCTATGCTGATTACTCAATCATTAGACACGAAATATCCCGGATGCTGTAACCCAGGTCCAAATAGAAGTTAGCTGCGCTGCCCTACATACTGTTGTTGCACTAAACGTCTGTAATAAGAACTTGTATTTCTCTGCTTAGTTTTCTGTGTACACCTTGTACCTGGGTCGCACCTGGAAATGAGCCTTGGCTCAGTGTGCCTTTCCCGGTCATCAATTTTAAATAAATAAATAAATAAAAATATGCTTAAGCTACTCCAGAGCCTGCCCAACAAGGGTAGTGCTGGTAGCGATGGCATCTCCCCACACTTCCTCAAAATAGTGACTCAAGCAATTGCCAAACCCCTCACAAAGATTTTCAATCTATCCCTCGCAACTGCCATAGTTCCCTCAGTATGGAAACAGGCAAAGGTTGTCCCAGTTTTCAGATCTGGAGACCCCAGTAACATAGAAAACTATCTCCCTATAGCCATACTCTCCTCCCTTAGTAAATTACCAGAAATGACTGTGAGCATACCTCTCAACCTCCTGTCTCATAAATCAGGGACAAGGCTTAAAAAAGTCAGGGACAAAGGACCAAAATCAGGGACACATCTTCAAAATTGCTGATATCCGCTCAGGAAGCTGGTAGAATAAGGGGCTTAGTGTAAAATGCATTTTCTAAGGAAGAACAAGACTGCAACTTTAATGTTTAACATTATTTTGTGTTTGCAACCTCCACTGTTTGGTCACAGAAACACAATTTTAAGGAGGGACAGAGTAAAAATTTGAGACAAAATCAGGGACATCCCAGAAAATCAGGGACAGTTGAGAGGTAAGTGTCCACCACCAGATTACTGAGTATGTAACTAAATATAAACTCTGTCCCCAACAACATGGATTTGTAAAAGGCCACAGCACCACCACAGCTGTGGTCTGTTTCTATGATCATGTTCTCCACAAAATGGATGATGGGATGCTTACTGGAGCTGTTTTGATGGACCTCTCCAAGGCATTTGACTTGGCAAATCACATCATCCCCTGGACAAACTCCATTGCCTTGGACTGTCCCCTGCCACCATAGACTGGTTTCATTACTACCTCTCTGATCGCACCCAACTGGTCAGCACAAGTGGAGCTACCTCCTCAGTCCTACTTGTCTCTACCGGTGTACTGCAGAGTTCCATTCTGGGGCTCATTCTTTTCTCCCTTTTCATAAACTCTCTCCCTCAAGACTGTCTGAAATAGGCTGTTGGTTAAATAGGATCTGCCGCTTATCCTGTAGGTAGGGAAATGGGCAGACTAGGTGGTCCAAGCGGTCCTTATCTGCTGTCAAAGTCTATGTTTCTATGTCTGTCCTGCCAACTCCCTACTATATGCGGATGATCTTATCCTCTATATGAGTGATAAATCCCTGTCCAATCTTTCAACATCTCTTGCCTCCAACTACCTTGAAGCCCGTGAATGGTTCACTACTAACCAACTGCTTGTCAACACCAAAAAGACAAAATCTATACTCTTTGGCTCTAAACCCAGGTTAGCCAAACTTGCACAAGCCCATAACACTCTCAGCATTCAATCTCTCAATGGCTTATGTGAGAGAGTAACTCTGCCCCTTTTGTTTTTGTAAAAAGAATAGTGGTCCTGGATGTGCTCCTGCTTCTTTGTCTTTGTGGTATTTGTATTACTGTACGTTTGTTTGCTGGGCTGGCCACCCACTTTGTTTATATGTTGTAGTGTCATCTGTCTGTCTGTCTATCTTTTCTGTACATCCTAGAGTCACTATTCCTGCTTGCAAAAGCCATGGTTACAAAAGTAAAGTCTAAAAAGACTGAGGACATCAGGACTGCTTCCTGCCTGTTTAAAACAGTGAAAAGCGTCCTGTCCTCTCTATAGTTTGTGTGCCTGGAGCTCCTTCTAAGAGCCGTCCTGCTGCTTACTAAACATATTTATGCTGTTGCTAGAAGGGGGTGGTACTTCTTGGAGCCCAAAGACGATTTTTATTCTTTAAAATGCTGAAAATTCATTTCTCTAACTGCATTCAAGTTGTTATTATGATTTAAAAATGTTTGTGCCTTGTAAAATTAAGATTTGCACTGTATTAAAAAACATGATATTTAAATGAGTAAACAGGGGTGGAGTTAGCAAGTCATATGACCCCCTGAGAGCTATATAATGGTGCACCTAAGACAGATAGTCAGCAGGAGGATGTGAAGCTGTGAACATCCTGTGTAGCTAGCTATTACTAGCTGTATTTCTTTTAAGTTTTGCTGCATTTGCTTCTCTTTTATTTTGCCGTTTAACAGTTTGCTTTAAGTTTATACAAATAAATACTTTATTTTTCTGCCAGTTTGCCTCGTGAGTCCATACTTTACCCATAGCCTGCGACAGCTTACCCCTTGAGACAGTCCAGTCCTTTAAATACCTGGGTGTTACCCTTGACCCTGCCCTTATTTTCTCCAATCATATAGATATCCTCATATGCCACATAAACCAGAAACTGGGGGTCTACTACCGCCTTATTAGGTATCTCACTCTTGATGCCCAGCTTGCAATTGCCCAGTGCAACCTCCTCCCATTACTTGGATTATTGTGCCCCTATCTTCACCCTTACCTTCTCTACAAACCTGGCTCGGCTAAACATCACCTATAACATCTACCGGTTTGCCCTTTTGGCCCTATATACCACCACCACTACTCACTTTATGAGACCCTTGCTGGCTCCCCCCACCAGCTAGATGCAACTATCTCCTGGACAGTACAATCAAGAAGGCCATCCGAAATCAAGCCACTTCTCCACTCTCCTACCTCTTCTGGCCTAAAGTGTTTCTCCGGGAACTCCACCTCGCTATTGGCCCCATGCTAGACTGCCCACAAGTCTCCACTTGCATGGGCAAGTGGACTTTCTCATCTGTGGTCCCTACCCTCTGAAATAGCCTGCCCCCCACACACACACACACCTCACTTAGGGCCTCAGACTCTCTGGGCTTTCCACTCTCTTCTCAGGTCTCACCTTCTGTCCCGTACCCATGCTCTTGCTCCCTGGCTGATTTAATGCTCCTTTCTTTACCCCCGATCAATACCTATACAACCTTATGTACCCTAACTCTTTATATCCATCCTGTGCCATGCCTTGCTTGTACTGCAACTTGTCTGCTACTTACAGTGTTTTCTATTGTATTTTTTTTATTGTGCTGCTATTTTATATTTCTGCTTGTAAATGTCTTGTCATTTTTTAATATCTATTGATGTCTCCATAAGCCTTGTACCATTCACTTTTGTACTTGCAGTGTTCCTGTGCCATTTTCAGTGGCCCGGGTCATGCCTGAAAACAGTTCTCGGACCAGTGCACCTACCCGGTTATCAAATAAATAAATAAATAAAGAGTCTAGGAAGGCCTGTAAAAATGTAATTTGGTGCCCTCCCTTGATTCAGTTTTAATTGTGTATGCCCCCCGAAATTTTCTTTGCATGACAACTCTGACAATAAACATTTTAATACAATACAAGTGAGCATAAAAAAGGAAGAAACAGTGGCTAGAGGTGAAACATGCAACTGAGACAGTGCATAAGTACAGCAAGAAGAGAGTACAAACCCTTCCCCCCCCAGCAAAAATAGAAATGGCACAAATCGGTCAGCAGCAAGGGACTGCTTTGTACAAAGTAATATACAGTTGTGTTGACTTACTAACAATGTAAGCAATGCAGTGGTGGACAAGGCGAATTGAATGGGAGTTAAAAGACCAGAGGGGGGAGGAAGAGGGTAATAGGCGTGAAAGAGAAATTAGGGATTTGAGAGTAGTGACTTGGGTGGGGATTAAGTGCAATAACAGACATGAGGGATGTAGTCACTGAGTAAACTCTTCAGGGCAGAATCAGGAGGAGCAGGAACAGATGGGGGCTGGACCAAACACTGAGGGAGCATATACGAAAAGCAGCCTGACTGGCAGTGGGATTAGCAAAGGGAAAAGAGAAGATGTGGGGGTTTGAGATACTGGGGTGGTAGGACAAAGGAGGGGTACAGGATAGGATGGAGCTGAGATAGGCAGGGAGGGTTCCTACAAACATGAAAATGTAGAGCATAGAATTTCATGGCAGATAAGGACCACTTGGCCCACCCAGTCTGCCCGTATTTTGTTTCCCTAGTTACTGTATCACTGCAGACACTACTTGATCACTGGCCCTTTCTCCCACCCACCTTCCTTTCCTCTAAGATTCCCTTATGCCTGCCCCAGCAGTCTTGAACCCCACCACTGTTTTCACCCCCACCACTTCCGCTGAAAGGCT
The DNA here is from genome assembly GCA_016271365.2 of Neoceratodus forsteri. NCBI lineage: Eukaryota > Metazoa > Chordata > Ceratodontiformes > Ceratodontidae > Neoceratodus > Neoceratodus forsteri. Next base: position 272,686,590 of record JADMNL010000025.1, read on the forward strand.
GTTCCAGGAATCCACCACCTTTTCTGTTATATTAAAAAAAAAAAAAAAAAAAAAGAACTTTCTCACACATCTCTCCTGAATCTGCCTCCTTCAGTTCATAGCATGTTCCCTTCTTCTTGAGCACCTTTTTTTTCTGAAAAAATGCTTTCATCCTGTACCTTATTTACCCCATAAGGTATTTAAAGGTCTCTGTCATATCCCCCCCCCCCCAATCCTCTCTTCCAGTGTGTACATATTTAGATCCTTTAGTCTCTCCTTGTAGGACTTTTGATGCAGACTCAACACCACTGTATTTGTTCTTCTCTGGACTGCCTCCATTCTGTTTTTGTCCTTCTGGAGATGTGGTCTCCAGAACTGGACACAGTACTCCAGGTGGGGTCTTACCAGTGATCTATATAGGGGCAACACCACCTCCCTCTTTCTGCTGGTGATACCTCTCCCTATGCACCCCAGCCTCCCACTAGCCCTCCCAACTGTCTTTTTGCACTGTCTGGCCACCTTTAGGTCATCTGATACAATTATGATTAGCCCCAGCTGTCTTTCCTGCTGGTGGTCATCAGTACCACTCCACCCATTCTGTACTCCTTCCCTGGCTTTCTGTGCCCGAAATGCATTATTAGGCACTTTTGTGCATTGAAACCCAGCTGTCATACCCTTGACCACTCCTCGAGTTTTCTCATGTCTCTGCTCACCCCCCCCCCCCGAGTGTCCACCCTGTTCTAGATTTTGGAGTCCTCTGCAAAGAGGCAGACCTTCCCTTCCAGTTCCTCTGCCATGTCACTTATAAAGACATTAAAAAGGACCTTCCAGCACTGATCCCTGAGGCACCCTACTGGTCACCTGCCCTTCCTCTGTGAGAACTCCATTTACCACCACCCTCTGTCGCCTATCCCCAACCAATTTCTTACCAGTTTTACCACCTTCTAAGCTACCCAGCTTGATTACTAGTCTCCTGTGTGGAACGGTGTTGAAAGCCTTGCTGAAATGTAGATATGTTATGTCCACCGTTGCACCCTGATCTAAGTCCTTGGTCACCAAATCAAAGAAATCTGTCTGATTCGATTGACATGCCCCCCCACCCATTAATCTGCACTGCCTCGGGTCTTGTATTCAAGATATTCCACAGTTCTTTCCTTCAGCAGTGATTCCATTAACTCTCCCACCACTGATGTCAGGCTGACTGGCCTGTATTTGCCAGCCTCCTCCCTGCTGCCACTTTTGTGAAGTGAAACTACATCTGCCCTTCTCCAGTCCTCTGGAACCACTCCTGTTTCCAATGAACTGATAAACAGGACTGGCAGAGGTGCAGCCTGGACCTCCCTGAGTTCCCCCATTACACTTGGATACACCCTATCTGGCTCTATTGCTTTGTCCATGTTCAGATTAGCAAGTCCTTTCAGGACTCTCCTCTGAAAAAGAACCAGTGTACTCATCCCCCCCCCCCCCCAAGTTCCTTTTAATTTTGTTATGGCCCTCCTTCTCCTTCCTCTGCGAGCACTGAACAAAAATATTTTGTTCAGGATGTCTGCCTTTTCCAGTTCCCCTCTGCACAGCCCCCTTCCTTTTTAGCCTCACAGTCCTTGCCCTGGTTTCCTCTTTTCACTTACATAACTAAACAATGTCTTGTCTCCTTTTGTTACTACCTGGGATATTCTCTCTTCAGGTTGTACTTTTGCACTCCTTACTGCTTTCCCTGCTTCCCCTGATACACCACCCTATCCTGCTCCCTCTGAGTCTCTTTATACATTCTGAATGCTACCCTTTTTGCCTTTACCTATTCAATTACCTCTTTCGAGAACCATAGCGATCTCTTTTCCCTCTCGATTTTGCATACTTGCTTAATGCAAAGGTTTGTCCCCTTCATTATGCCCCCTTTTAGCTTCACCCACTGTTCCTCCAGCCCACTCAGGTCAGACCCTCCCTGCCAGGCCGTCCCTGAGGCATTCACCTATCTTTATAAAATCTGCCCTCCTGAGGTCCAGGACCCTCACCTTTGTGTGGTTCAATTCCACAGATGTCCTTTTATAGACCCACTGCTGTACAGTGATCACTGGTTTCCAGGTGGCCCCTCACCTTGACGTCTGCAGCACTTTCCTTGTTAATGAGTACCAGGTCCAGTATTGCCCCATCATGAGTGGGTGTACTGATTGGTTGCTTAAGGAATGCCCATTACAGGGAGTCCAGGATGTTTCTGCTTTTAGCTGAAGCTACAGCTGGGAGGTTCCAATCTACATCTTGCAGATTAAAGTCCCTCACCAGCAGCACCTCCCCTTTCCTGCCATGTTGCCAGTGGCTTCCACCAGTACTTTACTAACTCTTCTCCCTGTGCTGGAGGCCTGTAGAGCATGCCGGTGCGAATAGTGACTCCATTCCCCATCTCCAGGGTGACCAACAGTCCCTCTGCTCCCCCCTCTATTCCCTGTATCTCTGTCGCTTTTATGCTTACCCTCACTTAAAGCACTATGCCCCCTCCTTTCCTTCCCACTCTGTCCTTCCTGAACAGATTATAGCATGGTATGGCCATGTCCCAGTTATGGTTTTCAGTGCATAATGACTCGGTAGTGGCCAGAATATCCAGGTTGACCTGTGCAATGATGGCCTCTAGGTCCGGAATCTTATTTCCTAGATTTCTAGCATTCGCACACATGGCTTTCCAGATTTTGTTAATGCTCTGCTTGTTACCACCCCCCCCTTATTTCCTTTGTGCCCTCCCTCCTCCCTCCTACCATCTTCAATGCTCCTGCTCCCATCCCCCTTCCTTTCTACCACCCTGCTTCCTTTACTAATTTGAACACAGGGTTCCTTTCCCCTTTGGTTCTTCCTACTGTCTACTTCAGCCTGGGGGGGAGCAGCTTCTGCCTCCCCAGTTTCTTCAGCCCCCCCCCCCAGCTAGTTTAAATGTTCATCAAAGTAACATTTAAACCATCTGCTGAGGACTGAGATTCCCCTCCGGGATGGATGCAGGCCATCTCCCCTGTATAGGCCCTTATCCCTCCAGCTGGATCCCCAGTCCTCAATGTAGCTGAACCCTTCCTCTCTACACCATTCTTTCAGCTATGAGTTGAAGCTCCTGGTGTGGAGATTCTCTCCGCCCCCCTGTTGTAGACAGGCAGCACTTCAGCATAAGCCACAGAGCATGCTGCTCGCTAAACTCCCTCTGCACTGTCCCAGCCCCATCCCTAGCCAAATAATTGGTCCCCAGGTGATCAATGTTTTCAGCTCTCCCCTCTGTCCTGCTGCCGTTGCCATCCCCAAAATCCACTTCCCATCCCTCCTGGCCATGGCGCTGTGTAGGCATCTGATCTCCCTACCCCCCCCCTTTCTTTTCTCAGATCTATCTTCCTCACAGTTGAGTTCCCTACCAGAAGTTGCTTCCTTCTCCTGTAGGGGCCTCCTATCACCCTACATGAGATTTCCACTACGGAGGAACCCAACATCCTTCCTGGCCACTTCCACTTGTGCCTCCTCCCAGCAGTCTCACCCTGTCAGAGCAGCATAGGAATTTTGTAGTGGCACCAGTTGAGGAATGTACCTCTCCACCATAGTCTAGTCATTCCTCCTGCCTGGCATACTCAAAGGTAATGGTGGCAGACTTGGTGGCCCTTGGGTGAGGGAGGGAGGATGTCCCATGAAACCTAACCAACTTGGCCTGGAGTCTTGTGACCTTCTCCCTCAGTCCAGAGAGGTGCGTGCAGATGGGGCAGCACTGCAGTTTCCAGAAGATCTCTCTAAAAACTGCTGCAACACAGCCACTACACTGAATCACTCCCAGCATTCCCAACTCCCTGTGTTACTTGGAAATACTTACAGTGTGTACCCTTACCCCTGAGAGGGTGTTTCTAGTTTGCCCCCTATTATTGTTTGTTATATCCTTTTTTACATCTACCCTAGATTAGGGATATCGCTAACATGTACCAAAAAGGCAAAAGTTGCATCCTGCCCAAAACTGACCCCTCTTTCCTCTACCAGTGGGTCCAAATTGATGCATCTACTCTATAACAATATCTAAAGGGAGGGAACGTGAATGGTTCAAAATCTGCCACTGATAATGTTTTGACCCATGGATTCCTCTTTAGACTCACATTTTTTACACCAGTAGGTCAAATTTGACCCATATTTTAAACCCCTAGCTTGGTCACTGCCCTAGCTAGGGTGTTGCTTCTGTTCCCTGTTTTGGCCTATCCTTTACCTTCCATCTATCCTAGCATTGAATGTAACAACAGACGCACACAGGTGCCTTACCTTAGTCAATCAGCAGAGTCTCCTGCCTCCCTGTTTCTGTCTGCTGATGCCTAAGACGCCAATTTTACACCCTAACTAGAATGTGGAAACAAGGGGGGCACAATGAGAGAGGTGTCCACCTTCTAGTTAGGGGAGAGAGAGCGAGGAATAAAGGGAACAGTGATGAATGTGTAAAGGGCAGTCAAGACCAAAGTGGCAGAAGGAGTGGGAAAAGAGGTCAGTTCTGGTCACGGATGGTTTTGGGAGCAGCGCTGTGCATCACGTTCCTGTTGTGAAAAGCCAGGTGGCTCATTTCCATAACAGTCTTTGGGTGGGGGGGGATATACTGACCTTTTTCTTGTAAAGTGCATCAAGTTTACAACTATGGATTCAACATAAAAATATTGTAAACCCATAACTTCATAGCTCCATGTAAACACATGAAATCAAGTCGTAAGGTAGGAGTTTAATATCTTGGATATATTGAGGGGTAATTCCTTGTAAACATTAAGATAATAGGAATTGCTGAGTGCTGACTTCCCAATTTGCACAGCACAAATGCAGTTTGGGTGGCGCAAACTGTTTGAATATGCTGTGCGATGAGTACTTAACAAGATGAAACTCATGTCTGTGATTTGATGCTTTCAGCCTTTGCAGATTGTTGTTGAAGTCAAAGGAATCTTACAGTCCCGCTTACAACTAAGTAAAATGACACAAAAAATGGTGTACTCGAGGTCAAGGATTAGGTTCTTTCCAAAGTATTTATTTAATTCAAAATTCTAATTTTGCATTAAGACAGCAATGAGTAGGTAACAGGGCTCTTATAAAGTGTGATTTTGACACTGCCTGAACTACGTCTGCTAAGAGGGTCCTTTTTTAACTCTATATGCACGAATCAGGTTTTTTTTTTGGTAGACTTTGTTTCTACTCCGTACCATCAGGGAACTCTCTCTGGCATCTGCCACACTGCGAGCTCTACCTCCCACCTGAAGCTCTCTCCTCACCCCGTACCAGCCTGGCAGATATCCCGGCTCTAGACCCCCCGAGGTGGGGCCGCCCTATCCGCCCAGGGCATTCTATCTGAAATCTAATGTGCCAGCTGGACAGTCGGCCCTGGAGAGGAGAGAAGCCCGGTGCTGGAGTGTGGCTCTATGGGGCGGAGGTGCCATTGCCTATCCCTGAGGACAGGGATTTTCTTAGTATATTTTCCCCCAGGAGTGCAACGGTGCAGTGACGTCGGTGCGGCATGACACTGCAGACGTCTGCCGCACTCCTCCCACTCATCAGCCCGAGTGTGTGTAGTGCCTCCAGCTTCCACTTTGCCAGGCATGCCCTGGATCCCTCTCCAGGGAGAGGAGAGCAGTCCACTGGACACTCCATCCTTTCCTTCCCCTGCCGACCCCGGCGCCCTAGCTCGGTCTCGAATTTGGGTCGCCGGCGTAGCGCGAGGTGTGGTGTCCAATGCCTTAACCCTCAGCACCACCAGGCCGACTATGAATCAGGTTTTAAATGAGGATACTGACTGGATAGTTTACAAACCTATGAACAATCAAAAGAAATTATAAAATGGCAAGAAAAATTCTAGAAATGTCATTGGCTGAGAGACATCACCTGACTATGCATTAAATCTCTATGAACACATGGTCAGGTGCCAAATCTCATTCCCCCCCCCAAAAAAAAACTACAAAGAGCTATTTTATAAGTGTAATAAGCCCCTCCACGGGGTGTATCATAGGATTTTAATACACTTCTCTGAGGTGTAAGGACCCTCGACATTCGGCCTTGTGCCTTACTGCACCCCTGGGGCATGCACTAAAATCCTATAATGCACACCCTGTTATGCTGTATTATTTATGAACACCATAAGTCTAGTGCAGTGGTTCTCACATGATGAGGCCAGCCTCCCAGAGGAGGCCCCAAACTATTCCAGGGGAGGCCCAGTCAAGTCTGAGGAAGTACAGTATTTACATTTTAAGTTTTGGATGTTTTGTGTGAAGGGATGAAGCAAACTAAATATGGATAATGGTAGGTGAATTTCTTTACTTATGCACAAATTGGTGATCCCAAAAGGCCCACTGAGCCAAATCTTACTTCTAGGTGTACATTTATATGCAAATTGGTGACTGAAAAGGCACACTGAGTTGAGGCTTGTTACAACAGTAGGTGTCTGTTTACATGTAAATTGGTGACTGGGAAAGGCACACTGAGTCAAAGATTGTTTCTGCAGTAGGTGTTTATTAATATGTAAATTGGTGACTGGGAAAGGTGCACTGAGCCAATATTTTCAGATGTAACCTAGGGTGAGTCAAAGACTCATTTCCAAAGGCTCCATGTCAGTTACAAAGCAAGATACAATACAGTAGTTACAGTTTAGACATTTAAACAGATATCAGAGGGTGATGTGGCCTGTATAAAATGTTAGCTAAGCAGGCTGGGAGGGAAAACATAATTACAAATTAAACTGTGAGCAACGCAGAGGAGTGTGCCCTATGCAAGAGGTTAGCTAAGCATGGTCCATGTGACAGGGGACTAGTCGGAGACAAAGGAAAACAGTGCAGTAAGGAGAGATCAAACTTTGTCAAAGCAATATTCAGAGGAAGTACGAATGCTTACAGGCTCAGGCTATCGGGTAGCAGAAAGTACAGCTAGGGGCAGGTGCAGGAGCGGGTTGTGAGGAAGTGGTTTCTAAGGGCCACCTTGAAAGGACCCAGTTTGGTGAGGGTAGTGACAGATGGAGGGAGGACATTGTAGAACGTGGGGGCCCTGGCCATAAAAGACCTCTGTGACAGGGTTGTCTTGATCCTGGGGATCTGCATGGAGGTAGTGCTAGTACTGTGAGTGTTTACTGGGTGCTCTTTGGTAGTAAGGGATACTGCTAGCTAACCCCGGCGGTGTTAGCCAAGGAGAGATTTCTTGACTGTGAGACAGGCCAGATACTTGAGCCTCTCATCAAAGTTGAGGATCTGCATTAGGGAGTAGAGGGTGCAGGTGTGCATAGTCCATGCCACACCTGACAGGAGCCTGCAGGCTTTGTTAAGGACTACTTTGATTTTGTTGAGAGTCGTTGGGTCTGCTGCGCTGTAGATCAGGAGACCACAGTCTATCAGGGAGATGACAGATGAGGTGATGGCTAGCTTTAATGCTTCAGGGGTAAGCAGTTCTTGTGGCAATACAGGAGGCCGATGTGGGTGTTCACTGCAGATGTGAGTGTGTGAATGTGGGTATGGAAGGTGAGGGCAGGGTCAAAGGTAACCCCAAGGTATTTGTAGGAGTACACCTGTTGAAGGGGGTGGAGTGAGCTGGAGACGATGTGGAGGGGTGCGTTCTTTAGTTTGTTCTGTTGGTGTGCGAATAGTAAGGCCTTAGTTTTTTGTCAGGTTCATAACTAGCCTGTTCTTACTGAACCAATGTTCAGCCCGGCTAAAGTAGTGCTGGACTGAGGCCTGCAAGCTGGTAGAGTTTGCATGGGTGGTGCAGAGGACGTCGTCGTCTGCGTAGAGTAGGATTTTTTCAGGGCAGAGTCAGGGGAGGGCTTTGAGAAAAAGGCTAAAGAGTTGTGGCCCCAGGATGGAGCCCTGGGGTACTGTAGAGCGTATAGGACGGGAGAGGGATAGCGTGGTATTAATCTTGACACACTGCGTCCATGATGTCAGGTAGCTGGAGAGCCAGTCGAGGGGACCCTGAGAGAAACCTAATTTGAGGAGGGTGTCCAGCAGGAGAGGGTGGTTTACTGTGTCGAAGGCCTTGAAGAGGTCTATGAACACGGCTCCTGCTAGTTGTCCCTTAGCAAGTGCAGCGTGGATCTAGAATGAGAATTCCAGGAGGGCCGTGGTTATGCTGTGTCAGGCACAGAAACCGTGCTGTTGGCTGCAGAGCAGGTTATGAGTGTCTAGGTAGGCTGTTGGCTAATCAGCCACCACCTTTTCTAGGGGCTTTGGACAGGGGGGGAGGATTGAGATTGGTCGGTAGTTCCCCGTGGATAGGTGATCCCCACCTTTGTGAATGGACGTCAGTACTGCAGTTTTGCATTTGTGGGGGAACTGACCAAGGCAAAGGGAGAGATTAAGGAGGCCTGTCAGGGGGAGGAGCAGTACATCCAGTGACAGGCAGAGTAGTCTAGTGTCTAGCGGGTCATTCAGGGGGCTGGTGCCTTTCAGGGCCTTGGCCAGGTAAGGTTTAGCTTCCGGTGGTGCCCTCAGGTAGAAGGGTGGGCGGAAAGAGCTGGGGGTCAGAGATGGGATGGGGCTGAAGAAAGTTTGAGGGAGGACTGAGCTCAGGTCGGTCAAACTGGTGTTGAGGGCATCGGCTATTTCCTTAGAGCCAGTGGAGATGGAGCCATTTATTGAGATCTGTGAGGGGGGTGGGGACCGTGATTTGCCATTGAGTGTTTTTATGTTGTCCCAAAATTTGCAGGAGGACCCCAGGAAAGAGGTAAGTTGGGCCCTGAAGTGTTCAGCCTTCACTTGGCGGATGGCCCAGGTACATTTATTCCTCTCTGTATGATAGGCCTGCCTGTCGGTGGCCTTTGCAGAGTCCCTGGCCTTGTTCCACAGGTTGTCTCTGTGCTTTAGCTGTTACAGGAGTGCAGGGGTTATCCAGGGTGCATTGTCCTGCTTGCGGTGGGTTTTCTTTTTTTGGGCGAAGATGTCACAAGCAGAAGTAAAGGAGTCATGGAAGTAGTCTAGTGCAGTGTCTACGCTAGTGGCCTGATAAATTGGGGTCCAGTCCCAGTGGGTAAGGTGTTCTTTGAATTTGGTGAGGTTACCCGAGCTTAGGATATGCTGGAGTGTGGTGGTAAGTGCAGGGGTAGACTGTTTGCCTTACCAGGTACAGCTCATTGGTGAGTGGTCACTCTTGGAGTCTGGGAGGACAGTTAAATCCTTAATTCTATGGGGCCGAATGGTGATTATGACGTCCAGCAGGGTGTCATTTCCAGTGGTGGGGTTGTGCCTGGTGGGCTGGGTCACCAGCTGATGGAGGTCTAGGGCTGAGAGAGCTTCTCTGGAGCCATCGGTCATGTCAGAGAGCCAATTTAGGTTGAGGTCCCCCAGGATGATATGTTCAGCTTTGTGCGGGAGACTGGTGATATATTCTGTTAGGGATTGGAGGGCCTGGGACTGCTTACTCGGGGGATGTAAGCCACTGTGATTAGGAGGGAGGCCTTAGATGGGTCGGGGGTGATCTTCACGGACAGGGCTTGTGTACCATGGTCCAAGGCTGGGGGTGGTATGGCTTGGGCAAGCAGTGAGTGTTGCAGGTACAATGCACATCCACCACCCCATTTTCAGACTCTGTCGAGGTGGTGTAGGGTGCAGCCTGGAATGGATACAAAGGCGTCTGGAGTGGACTTGGAGAGTCATGTCTCCACCAGAGCGAGGATGTCTGGCTGGTGTTGTGTGATCCAGCATTTTAGTGCAGCAGTTTTCTTTAGTATGCTGCGAATGCTCATTGAGGCAATCCGGTAGCTAGGATGGTTGTTCAGATGGGGAAACAGAGTAACGGGGCCCAAGAGTTGGAAAAGTGGAATGACAAGGATAACCTGGGGTGTGGGTCTGGGGTGGGGAATAATACGTTGAATATATTCAGTCAACTTTATGTAACCCCTAGGCGGTGCTATCCTTAGAGTTACAACCCCTGCCTGTATTTCTAGCCACAGGTTGACAGGCCTGGATTCGATATTAAGGTGCCTCCACCCAAAGTAAAAATAGTGGGGGTATCTACCTAACTTGGTATAGCTCTCTGGGAAGCTAAGACCACCCACAAACCCACCCAGTGACCTTGTACTTTTGGCAACAATTAACACACCATCAACAATTGGCAGTAATAATATGCACAGACCCTTTACGCTTACCGCCAAGGTCTGGCCTTCAGCAAATTCCATGGAACCACCTGTAAAAGCAAGGTTAGCACAACAGGTATACACTGTTAATGCAGTAATCCAACTAATAATATGCCCATAAGTAGGTAAACATGAACAGTAAATCGGATTTATTTAGGGGATCGTGAACAAGGAAGGGTCATGAATCTAGATGAATGATTACTGTTCTGATTACTTTGCATGCACATTTAGTCCCAAATAATCAGTCTTACAACACTGGGTACCCGGGGTGTTATACTGGCTAGCCAGAGGCGTTACCTGGCTTTGCAGCCGTTGTTGGGGCCCTTGATGGAAAGAAAAGGCAGTTAGCATACACAGCAGAGCTTTGATTATTTGTAATCCTGGCCGGTTGGCTCAGCCTCTTGCAACCCAGAAAATCACTGAAGTAATTAGATGGTGCCACAGACAATTAAATGATTTGTAGCAGGGAGCTACCCTGGATTTACTCATGCTGCCTGTTGGCTGTGGTGGATCTGGCGATATGGAGACCTCATGTAGTTCATCGAAGAGCATGGGGAAGCAGGGCTGCCATGACACACCTCCTCTTCACTGACTTTCCCTCCAGGTGGCTGCAACCTGCGAGTTGTCTCTGTGCAGGGGCTGGATTCCCCAAAGCTGGCCTCTCACCGAAGAACAGTCTGGTGTTGGAATGGTCAGCTTGGGCAGAGATTGGCATAGGCCCAAGGCTCAGTAAACAATTCTGGCAAAGTTCAGTTTGTTTGCTGGTGAATGGCTCCAGCTGGCAACACAGTTCAGTTACTGGCAAAACAGGCCGCAGTCCACGATAAACATTCAGCACATTTAACGGGAGAAACGGTAACTTCTCTAACTCTCATTCGGTATTCAGGCCGGTTGCTATTGCAGTAGATTCACTGAGCAAACCTCTCGATCGTTAAATCAGTCTTGAACAACCTCTGAGCAAAATGCATCACAGGAGCTTCCTCTTGGTCCAAATCTCAGGCTGTACCTTCAAATATCTTGGAGCTTTCTGCTGCAAGTAAAGGTTTCTTTTTGGATTAGCCAGATTACTGCAGTCAGGCAGTCCAATGTAGGAGAACCGTAGCAGGGAGGCAAGTCAGCCTCCCTGCTGATTTCCTTCTGCTTCTTACAGGGAGCAGATGCTCAAAAGCTCGAGCTGCTCACTCTTCAAACTCCAACTCTAACTGATCAACTGTCTCTTAATAGTTCTGGGGATTTCCCTTGGTTTCCAGTGATCCAGTTGGCTGGGGGAGCTGTCAGTCAGTTTGGATGCCCCCTTCAGTTCAGTTTAGACGCCAACCTTAAAACTACAAAAACTACAGATTTTTCTTCCCACGAGGCACTTGAACTAATGACCCTTAAAGGCCCCACTGTGTCCTGTTGGTCCAAATGCTGGAAGTCCCAGACCTAACATGGTGGCTCCCATTCAGATAAAAAAAGCTGCAAGAAGGCAGGTTAGAGCAAGCTCTCTATTTTAAATATAACAACAAGTTATCAGTAAATAATTACAGTACTAGTTCAGGCTCTTTTATCAACAGCAGAGTGGAGCAAATTAAAGCAGTGTCTGGCCGGTCACAAGCTTTGATGCACTCGGACCCAGCCCAGACCATTCACTATACACATACAGGCTAGAGTCTTAAAGGGACAGGCGCGGAGGCGCAGCATAGCACTCTCATGTAAATCAACAGGACCAAACCAATACCCTTGGATCCACTACCTATGAAGGACATTGCCTGGCAGTGGGCATGGATAGAGCCCAGGAAGACATTAGGGTGAACCCCAAATATGGTAGTGGTGGTGGTGGGGGGTTACATTTATTAGTCTCACGTTATTCCTGGTGTACTGTGCAACATACAGTGGAGCCCACCAAGATGAAGCATAGTGTGTCAGTTTCTCTTTGATATTTTTCCATGGGGAGGCCCAAGATTATTTCCAGATTTGGGGGAGGCTGAAAATCTTTTCCTTGGCTTAGGGGAGACTCACTATCACAAAGTCTGAGAACTAACGGTCTAGTGTGTTATGTGACCCATCAACAAAGTGTGAATGCCCATTCACTCCTTCTTTGAGGTATGTACAGTATCTAGTTTAAGCTTGAAGGTTGAAACAGTGTGAATGGGCACCACTTGTTCTGGCAGCCTATTCCAAGTGCTGTATTTACTACTCACTCTGTGAAGTACTTCTTCCTAATGTTTACCTTGAATCTGCCTCCTTTTAAAGACTTTGAGTGCCCCCTTTTCCTCTCCTCCTCGTTCTGATTTGGTATTTGGAAAACCTTAGATAAATGTTGATTTCCTAACCTTTCGCTTTGGTTTTCACCAGCTTTATTGTATTTTGCAGTTAGTGGAGGAGTCATACGACATCTGCGGCTAGTGCAGAATGCAGCGGCCTGTTTGCTGACGGGCCCTCTGAGGTCGTCATTTGACCCTGGTCCTGTGTAACCTGCACTGGCTGTCGATAAAGTGATGAATCATCTTCAGGGTCAGTTTACTGACCTACACAGCCCCACACTGGGCCCGGATTCCGGGTTATCTGAGTGAACTCCTGTCTCTCTACCATCCTTCCCACCATCTGCACTCCTTTGAGATAGGCCTCTTAATGGTTCCCAGGGCCAGGCTTAAGACATCTGGGGATCATGCTTTTGAAGACACTGGCCCCACCTTTAGGAACTCTCTTCCCAGATCCCTGAGGGAGGCCCCTTCAGTGGAGGCCTTTAAAAGGGGTCGCAAGGCCTTGTTATTTAGAGAGGCCTTTAACAATATCTAATCCCCCTCCCCCCACACTGGCTGTTTTTAGTCAATAATGTTGTATTTCCCATATTTATTTTATTTATTGCTGAAATTGAAGTTTTTGTCTCTCATGCTGCTGTTTTTTTTTTGTGTTTTTAATAATGTACAGTGCTCAGAACCCCCGGGTTGGGTGCTCAAAAATAAATCTGCTACTGCTACTACAAGTTTAGTTAAGGAAGTGTAGTGGGACTTTGGCCCTTTAAACCTTCTGATTCAGCAGCTGTTACTGTCTGAAGCCTTTCCTCTGCTTTGCCATCTGTCATGCCTCTCCCATGCCTTGTTTAACTGAAAGCCAGTGTCAGCTTACAAACGTGTTTACATATGCCACAGGAAACATTTGTGAGTATGGTAAGCAGTCACCGAGGGGAACAAGATATGTACAAAAGGTGGCCAGAGCCACCAAGCTCTACTTTCTGTTGTTGTTACTCTCAGTGGGCCAACTAGTGTGGACGTTGCACTGGGCCGCAAAAGTGCTGATTCTCCCTGGGCCTACTGGTGACAGTGGGTGTTGTTATGGCCACGGAACTGGATCTGCTAGTACAGGGGGATGTTGTGATGATTGACCATGGAACTGTCTCTCTCTTTCTTTCTCTCTCTCTCTCTCCCTCTCTCTCTCCTAGGTCAGATGGGTAGTGCAATGGTATGGAACTGGCTGTTTGGATCTGGTAGAGCAGGTGGGTGTTGTAATGACTGAAACGGTTTCTCGCTCTCTCTGTATCTGCTGGTTCAGGTGGATGTTGTCATGACTGGCCATGGAATTGTCTCACCCTCTCTCTGGATCTGCTAGTTCAGGTGGGTGTTGTCATGACTGGCCACTGAACTGTGTGTCTCTCTGTCTCTGTCCATTAGTTCAGGTGGGTGTTGTCATGGCCACAGAGCTTGCTGTCTCAGGATGTGCTGGTATAGTTGGATGCTGGGATGACTGGCCATGGAACTGACTGACTGTAGATCTGCTGATGCAGCTGGGTGTTGTGACGGCTGGCCATGGAACTGGCTGACTGTAGATCTGCTGGTGCAGCTGGGTGTTGTGATGGCTGGCCATGGAATGGGCTGTCTCTGGGACCACTACTAAGGGCAGGTATTTTGATGGCTGGCCATGGATCCGGCTTTCCCTTGGCCCACTAGTGTGAGTGGGTGTTGTGCTTGCTGGCTGCCGTCCAGCTGTCCTGCTAGAAAGGTTGTGTGTTTTCCCTTACTAGCTATGCTGGTGATTCTTGTGTAGCCCCTCTCTGGTGCCATCCTAGAGAGGGCCACTACCCCTGTCTGCTACCTAGGATACAGGTTAAGGGGCCTGGGTTCCCACAAGCAGTAACATGGGAAGTCCTTTCCCACAGTTGCAAATAAAATGGCGGTGCCTACACCCAGAGTACAATTAGTGGGTCTGATATCTATAAGTACAACCCCCTGGGATGTTGCACCAACCCACCTCCCAATACAGTTACCCCAGCCATAGACTTACCAGGTACAAACATCCCTGCCCTTCACATTTGGCATCTGCTTAACCTCGGCTACTAACATGCTCGCTAAAACAGGTCCTTGAATCAGTACCATTTAAAAACAGTAACAATACATTTATTTATACGGGGAGGGTTAGGATGGGGTAAAAGGAACAGAGATTAAGCAACATTTTAAATTAGCACTTTTAAAGATTTGACATTATCCCACAATCTTTTCCCTTTGTTTCCCAAACCCACATTTCGAACAATGCAGCCACCATTCTATCTACCTAACTAACTGCTGTGGGTGTTACCAACTTGGAACCCCCAACTGGTACCAGTCCAGAATGACTCCTCTAATTCTGTCCTTGGGTACCCAGATCTTACAGTTGCAGGCCTGAGGTGTAGCTGGTCAGCCGGTGTTGGCGCACTTGCTGAATTAAATAACTTTTTACATTTTCCTCTGTTTGCTCTAACTCTGTCTTTTTTCCAGCCCAAGAGGGCATGGACGAACTATATACAGTCCCCAGGATTTTGCAGGACAATTCCTGCTGTTACTCACGGTTCTGCAGAATCAGTCCTTGGGTGGCACAGTTGACTGAAGTCCTGGCTTTGGTGGAAACAGCAATGGCAGAACCTGGCTTGATGCTTGAAGGGACAAAGACACTGCAGCTTGAATCTTCAGGCTTGATTGAAGGTCTTGCAGTTTGTCCCCTTCGGCCTATTGAGGCCTGTTACAGAGCACATATGCAAAACCTGCCAGCCACAAGGGACCCAGACTTAGGAGTGGTCCCATGGCCTGGCTCCTTCACAGGTCAGAGTGCCCTAGCACTCTGGTATAAACCTGTGATCCCCACAGCCGGCAGGCCCCACTTGATGGGGGGTTAGCAAGTTCCCCACGTGGCCCTGAATTTAGGATGAAATCTTTAAAGGGTCACTGTCAGCTTTGTCCATTCGTTTTGTAAATAAAGTGAGCAGTGTGCCTCTTGGCACACATCTATCCTACATGCACTCCACAGTGCCCCTACATGTATGAACTTATAGCCTTTTGGCCGGTTTGCTATATTTTTACAAAAATTTTCAGACATTTCAGTCCGACAAAACTCACCTGCATCCCGGAGGTACAAGCGAGTTGGAACTGTGCCTCTAGTGCAGTGCTGTCCGATGAGTGATTTTTCTGAAAGAAACAGAGATAGTAATAAGCCTGCTCTTCATCTTAAATATAACATTGCTGATATCTCCCAGGAAAAACCAAGTGGTGTGTGGTGTACAATTTGGAGTTTCATGGCATTGCGAAAATCTGCACTAGCGCGTCAAAGCGCATCGCGAGGATCTTTATTTATGCCTCGAAGCGCATGAAGGATGCGCGTTCATGAAATTCAAGACTGTACACCACGCGCACGGACTTCGGAGAACTAGACGTTATATTAAAGATGAAAAACAGCATATACCCTATCTCGGTTTCCTTCAGAAAACAAATCACTCTTCGGGACAGCGCTCATGCCAGAGGTGCGTCCCGACCTTGTTGTGCCTCCAGGAAGCGGGTGAGTTTTTGTCAGACTAAGTGTCTGAATATTTTTGCAAAAATATAGCAAACCAGCCAAAAGGCTGCAAGTCCATACATGTAGGGGCATTGTGGAGTGCATGTAGGATAGATGTGTGCGAAGAGGCACACTGCTCACTTTACTTACAAAATGAAGGGGCAAAGCTGATAGTGCCCCTTTAAGTTGTCATTCTTTCTTCACTCAAAGCGAGCTATTTTATTTACAATTTTTTGACCATGAAAGGCACACTAAGCTGTGATAACTTGTTTCCAAGTGTGTCAATGTGTGTTACATGAACCTGTTTTATTGATGGGGAAATGCTGGCCATGGCACTGGGAAAACTCTCCTACTCTTCATTGAAAAGTGCCATGGGATCTTTTGGTTTTACCTGGATTGTGACCAGAGATGGGCAGAAGGGACCTCTGTTTAATGTCTCATCTAAAGGATGGCACGTCACTTGTGCAGCACACACACACACACACACACTGCCCACTGCACTACAGTGTCAGTTATGGGTATTCCCGAGTAACTGGTGTGGTGCTAGAACCCACGACCATCTGATTTCTTCAGCACCAGAGGTAAGCGTGCTACCTACTGACCCACTGATACTTATAACTCACTCTTGGCTCTCCCACTTATGAGTTTATTTCCCTGCCCCTCACACATGAAGATAAATTGCATATTTTGAGTCAGCCTATCGCATGTTCCCTATATATGACATTATGTCCTCCCTCATATACCTTGGGTTAGCAATTCCAGATTTCCTGAAGAGCCATATGACTCCTACTGCTGAACCACCAGCTTGGTCACTTTTGTATTTAGTCGTGCTTATTTCTTCTTATTCATTTAGGTAATACACATCAAAACTGACACATGATTTGCTCTGCATCTCCAAATTTCACATACAATGTTACCTGATGGAAAGACAGCTGGGCTTAGTTACTGTACGAGAAACTGCTTTGTACACAGATTGTTCTCCCTAGATTCAATGTTGCCTTTACAAGAATTTTCTTTTCAAAAGCAAATGAGCATATTCATTCATTTTATTTCACAATAGCTCAGCAGTAGAAATCATGAGGAGTTTTCAGAAAGGCAAAAATATGCTCGGATGTCCTTGAACAGACATGGGCTAATTCACAGGCCAGCATAGGATTCAGAGGAATTAAAAAAATGAATCCAGTAATTGATTTTTTTTTATACTTTATATTTTATCGCTTTTCACCATATTCCAAAAGTGAAAAAGATAACATTCTCGTGTCAGGCATCAGATACTATTAGAATAGGAACCATCAAATGGAGTAAGTAATAACCAGTCAAAACAATCAGGAGTACATGGGGGTGTGTGAATTCCTATAAAGATAGTACCAAAAAAAAACAAAAAAAAAAACTCTGCAGAATAGCTTCACTGTGCAAGTTATGGTGGAGTCCCAAGTAACAGAGTCCATCCAAACATGTTCGATCCTCAACGATCAATGCTGATATGCCCACCGTCCAACATAAATCCAAGCATGATAATGTCCTCTTTTCTCTACACCCTCGGACAGTTAACATAATGTTAGTCATATTATATTTAACAGAGATTGTTCAACATTTAAAACAGTGAAGGAACAGCTGGTATCCAAACATACTTTCATCTAAAGGCAATAAGAAGTAAAATAATAAACCTGTGTAGGAAAACAGTGTTCTAGGGTGTGCATTGCCTAAATTAGCTAAAATGCAACCCCCGTTCAGAACTGCTTCACTCATTCTAAACATGCTAGAGTTCCTGCAGCCCCATTAACCATCCAAAATGACAAGAATAGCAGTGAACCACAGCAAAATATCAGTCCTGAAACTCTACTGGTAAAACAGATTATTTATCAACATGGAAGTTCCAGCAGTTCATTAACACCAGTGGTGATATTTTGTTGGCCACAGTACCTTCTTGCCAAGCTTAGGTGTCCTCAGGATCCGAATCCAGAGCCTCCTCTGTGCACACCTCACTACAGGCAGTCTCAAACTCCTTTGCAATGGCGGCCACCTTCTTCCGGCTTCAATGGGATCTGAAAAGTTTGGCCACCATAGTAAATCCTCAGACAGGCAGGCATAAGTAAAGAATGGAACACCTGCAAGGTGTGCAGCTTCACCTGAACAGCATCAACCTTTTTCCAACGAGCTCTTGTGGTAAAAGATAAATCCAGAAAGAGATGAACCATCCTGCCATCGCAATTCTGAGCCTCCGACTCCCATGTAGTCTTCAGCAGCATCTTCTTCACCAAAGCGCTGTCCATGATCAGGAGAACAGCCCGGGGGAGATCCCTCTGTGCCTCCGCAGAACATGGCGTTCTACAATAAAATGATCACCTATGGATTGATCCAGCCACAAGACATTAGGTAACCAGGACTTTAAAAATTGTAGGAGGTCTGTCCCTTCTTGGCCCTCCGGTAGGCTGACCAGGCCTACATTGCTGGCCCGTTGCACATTCTCCAGAGCATCTAGTTTATACCGAAGTTGCACATTCCTCTGCACCAACTTAGCAGTAGTGGCCAAAGCATGGTTAGCATTAGACTCCGCTGAATTTGCCGTTTTAGTTGCAAGTTCAATTTTAAGATCTTGTTCCTCAAAACGTTGTAGAATTGTTTCAATCTTAGAGTCTATTGCTTGCATCGAGGTTTGCTAAGATCTCCATGGCTGCTCCACTGAAGCAGCTACTGAAGCATGTGCCGAGGCCTGCTAGTCTACCGGTTGTTGTGAACCACTTGCAGCCCCTTTATTCTGTCTGCCCATCTCTTAAATTGTATATCGTTCAATTCAGGATGATCTGAGGAATCCAGTTTATGTATTCTGGAACAGCCGTTTACTTTTGACATACAATATTTAACAAAAACCATCCGAAAAGTGCAGAACCGAAGAAAACATGTCTGCACAGCAAGAGTGCTCTCTAGTGCCCCCTCCCTCCCCAGCATCTGATTTTTGAGTAAGCTGCATTTTTTTGAAGGAGCACCTAGATGATATAAACGTTTGACTTCATTATTTTGTTTTTAAAAGCAGCAGAGTATGGCCATATTTTTTTAGTTATGAACATTACAATAAATGACAACTTTTTTATGGGATCCTGCAACTTTGTAAACTTAACTTGACTACTAACTTTGAGCACATACTGATGTGCACAGGTTCTGGAGTAAATAATGGTGTATTTTTAGTAGAGGGGATGAGAAGTCCCTGTTTATAAAGTACACAGGGAGAGGGGGTGTTAGTTACCCATCTGCCTCCACCTCATAGAGGAAAGGATGGTAGAAGCCTGGACTAGTTTACCAAAGCTGATGGGAGAAGCGAAATCAGTGATCAGTTTCTAATATGAATGAGACAGACACACAGTAAGGGGAGAGAGGTCACTGGGGCACTGGAAGAGCAAGAGCCCAGTAACTCTGGTTTGACATTCAGTCTGACACAGAACTAGGGAAGAAATGGTGGATGGCAGACTAATGAGTTTCTTTGCCTCAACATCTATATGGGATACTCACTGACTTGACTCAGAATATGCTGGTCTATCCAGCTCCCCACCGTTCTTACCCTGCTGAAGAGGGAAGTCTGGGGTAAAGGGAGGATGGGGTAAGTGGCAGGGAACTCAAGGGTGGGGCTGGGAGGTTGTCTCTATAATGGATGGGAGCCACTGCAATCGGGGAAGGAAAAAGGAAAGTATAACAAAAATGCTTCAGTAGGTAAAATAAATCATTGATATACCACAGCAGTGGTGAATGAACTGATTAAATAAATCATGTTTATATTTATTTATTTATTTTCTTTTGGTTACTGGGTAAGTGCACTAGGCATGGACTTGCCTATTTTCAGGCACGACTCGGCAGAGTACAGATAATGACCAAATATACAACCGCAAATTTGGACGAAGTACAAAGACGTATGCAGATATCCATGCAGGGATAGCAAAAATACAGACCAGTAGATTGACAGTATGCAACAAAAGATGTTCAGTTATGAAGTGCTGAATCATAAACAATAAAATGTGAAAAATATTGTTAAAAGGAGATACAGATGACATGCAGAGTGTCAACACAATAAAGTGTCAAGTGCAGTTACAACAGCCAAGTACATTTAAGTAAGAGAACAGGGCTTTTTTAAAAACTGAGTGAGACTTGGAGCTCCTGATGTAATGTGGTAGGGAATTCCAGAACTTAGGTGCAAAGTAGGCAAACGCTTGTTCACCCATCTTGGTCGAGCAGAGCGGGACTGAGAACAGGACAGAGGTGGCAGACCTCAGAGATCAAGTGGGTACCACAGGGGTGAGCATAGCTCCTAGAGAGGCAGGACTGGAGTAGCGAGTAATTAAGTCAATGAAGCACCCAAGGGTATAGGATCGCATATCAGAGTCAGGTAGCCATTGCAGGGCAGAGTAAAGCAAGCAGTGGTGGGTGAGACGAGGGGCAGATAAGGCACACCTGTCAGTGGCTCAGGAGGTAGCATACTCGCCTCTAAAGCTGGGGGAATCCCAATACTGACACTGTAGTGCAGCATGAGGGAGGTGCTGCACTCCTGAAGTGCTGTCTTTCGGATGAGACGTTAAACCGAGGTCCTATCTGCCTGTTCTGGTGGTAGTTCAGGTGGATGTTAAAGATCCCATGGCACTTGTCGAAAAGAGTAGGGGAATTCCCTCGGTGCTCTGGCCAAATTTCCCTCCATTCACTAAAAATACCAACAGCTTAATCTGGTTCAAGGTCAGTTGGCATTCATCTGTATCCCCCTCCCCCAGGTAAATAGGCAGAATATCTCTAGTGCACTTACCCGGTCAACAAAAACTAAATAAATAAAATTAAATAAATAAATGTTGTTATAGGTAGTGTTCCACTTATGGAGTATACTCGCTGTGACCTGAGCGCAGACTGTGAGGGAGTAGCTTAGTTCAGGGAGCAGAACCCTCTAGCAACAGAGATCCTGGCAGTGGGTGTGAGTGAGTGACGAACACAGTTGGTCACCCCAATCTTGGAGCTGACAGATTTACAGATCTCATTTATGTGGGAAGAGAAGTCCAGGGCAGGGTCAAGTGTGACTCCCAGGTATTTAAAGGAGTTAGTTACAGCGACGGGGGAACCGTTGAGGTATAGGACTTGTAGGTTAGGGGTCTCGGACCGGGTTTTTCTAAGGGACTCAAAGAGCGTAGCCTGAGATTTGGAGACATTTAGTATTTGATGATTTGAGGAGAGCCAGAATTGGATTTGTTGAAGAGCAAAGGAAAGATGGTTATTAATGTCATCAGTGGACCTAGAGGCAGTGAAGAGTACCAAGTTATCAGCGTACATAAGGGTCTGGCAGTGAGAAGGCTGGGTAGGAAGGTCATTTATAAATAGGGAAAAGAGCAGGGGGTCAAGTATAGAGCCTTGGGGGACACCACAGGAAATAGAGGCAGGGGAAGAGGGGACCTTACAGAAGGAGGCAGATTGAAACCGACTGTGAAGATAGCTGTTAACCAGGATAATGTGGCTTCATAGGCTCCAAGTGCTTTAAGCTTGCTTAAAAGCAGGGGTGATTTACCAGGTCGAATGCCTTGGTGAGGTCGACAAAAACAGCACTGGTAAGTAGTCTATTATCCATATTAGACTTCACCTCACTAGTGAACTAAGTGAGGGAAGTCATGGTACTGTGATCAGCCCTAAAACCATGCTGGACAGTAGACTGAAGATTAAACTTAAGTAGATGGTTGGTTACCCGACAGTGGATAAGCTTGTCAAGTAGCTTGCTGAGAGTGGAGGGTAGTGCCATGGGGTGGTATTTAGAATCTTTCGGTCCCCTTTTTTGAATATAGGAATAGTCCTTGCATTGTTCCAGGCTGAGGGTACAGTGGAGGAATAGATGAACAGGTTGAAAAGCCTTGTAACGGGAGTGGCAAGAAGAGAGGCAGCCAGTCTAAGGATCCTTGATTCCAGTCCATCTGGGCCAACGCTGCCATGAGATGGAGTTGTTCTTAGTAACCGTAGAATGTCCTGCCTGGTGATGGGGGCTAGGTTCAGAGTAAGAGAACAGCAAGGGGAACTGGGAGAGGAGTCAGCAAGGAGTGAGACAAGGACGGGGAGATGTTGGGAAGCATAGTAAAGAGGGTGTTGAAGGCATTGGCTGTAGTGGTAGGATCAGCACAGCTGACATTGCTTATGATCATTTCCTGAGAGTTTGTCTTCTGTGGTTCCCAAGGATCACATTAATTTGTGACCAATAGCCCATGGGATTATTGGCAGAGGAGTGAAGTAACTCTCTATAATAGTTACTTTTTGCTGCACGAATCCCCTTCTTGCAGGTGTTCTGCGCCATGTGATATGCACAGAAGTCAGCAGGAAGAGAAGAGGACTTCCATTTGTTCCATAGCTTATCCCTTTGCCTAAGCATTTGAAGAAGGAGACGCTTAAGCAATTTGGTAGCAGTGCCCCTGACCCTGCACCTTGTGGATGGGATGTGCTTTTTTGCAGGAGGAGTAGGGTAACGGTGAAGTAATCAGTGGCTGTGTTTATGTCACACATTATAAAGAGAGGATACCAGTCGACCAGCCATAGGTCATGTAGGAATGCATTAGGGTCAAAGGCAGAAAAGTTGGAGAAGGATAAGACTTTAGGAGGGTAAGAGGAAGGGGAGGCATCCCAGACGCAGTAAACAGAACAGTGGCTGCGAATTAAGTCTGCTAGAACTCCATCAGAGGAGAATCTGCCCTTCCTGTTGGTGAGTATCCAGTCAATGAGAGTATGGCTAGATCCATTTTGAGAGAGCCTTGTGGGAGATGAGATAAGTTGTGCTAAGTTGGCCTTACTGAGAGTGGGGGTGAGGGTAGAGGAATGGGGGCCTATCCAGTCTCGGTTGAAATCCCCTAAGCAGATCATTTTGTTTTTCTTTACTACAGATGGTAGGAGACCTGTTAATTCTTCCAGACCTTGTTTGCTATTTTTTTGGGTTATATAGACACTTACAAATGTGGAGTTTCTTTGTCCCACCCAATAATAGTAGTGAGTGTAGAACCTCACAAGATTCCAGTGGGTTGCAAGGCAGGAGAGAGAGGTTAAGGTGAGTCTTGTACTACAGAGCCAAGCCACCGCCTCTTTTGGGGGGAGGACGGTCAGCACATAGCATGTTATATCCTGCAAGGGAGCAATTGGAATCTGAGACAGAGGGCTTCAACCATGTTTCAGATATCACAAGTATATCGGAATTATTGACTCGTACCCAAGCTTCCAACTCAGAGTGATTAGCTATCAAGCTGCGAATGTTAAGGTGAGCAAAGCTTAGTCCTTGTGACCGGGTCGCGAGATGGGGGAAGGCCTTAGGAGTGATGTCATGAGGGGCAGTTGGGCCTGAGTTAGATTTGATGTCTCCATCGAGAGATAGGGAGATTGTTATTACCCATGGGGTGGCGATCACAACGGAACGAGATACACACCCGGGGAAGAATATTTCCTTTGAAGGACATACTTGAGAAATCTCCCTAGAGGTCTGAAACTGAGGCCCAAAAGTGGCGTTGTTCCTAACAGGTTAGAGAAAGTAAAGTCCTCAAGGCTAACATTGTTAGAATGGGGAGAGGACACTGAAAAGAGGATGAGAGAGTCAAGGACCAGGAGGGTATAGAGTGTGAGCAAGCCAGCAGTGAGATAGGAATGTGAAGTATCACAGGAGGCATAGAATTGTCATTGGGGGGAGAGGAAAAAGAGGGCAGGGGGAACTTGGCAAATAGGAGAGGAGGGAGACAGTAAATAAAAGCTTAGGATGTTAGCTCAGAGGCACTGTGAGATTCAACAATGCAGCCAGGGTTCAGCCAGGTCTACATTTCGTGACCTCTAGTGGATGTACGGTATAACCTGCATATGGAAAACTTGGTTGATTGTTCTCCATCTATTAATCAATATTAACAACCACCTATTAATCAATATTAATAGCCACGTAACCACCAGGTCCTATATCTGTACAGTCGGCCAAGGGTGGGGGTTCGGTGGGACAGCCAACGCACTAGCACCGGCAGAAAAAAAATAAATACAGCTAAGCAACTCTGTTTCTGCATGTAACTGTGCCCGGGTCCAAAATAATGAACTTCCAGCATCCAGCTCTAGAATGATTAAGTTAGCAGCCAAAACAGTTTTTCAGGTCCAAAATAATGAAATTCCAGTATTTAGTTCAAAAAATAATTAAATTAGTAGCTGATGCAGTCTGCCTGAATACTTAACTGCTGGCTGGCTGAAGGTAAAAAGTTTTCTTTTAACTGCTCTCCGGGTCTGAAGAAAGAAAAAGTTGGTACCAGGTTCAAAGTTCTGAAAAGCAGCACACTGTGTGGCTGGTAAGACTGCTGCGAACCTCCTTGCAAGTATTGGTGGTGTCTCGGAGTTCCTGTGAGAGCAGTTAAGCTGCTCCTCGGAGAATTAAGCTGCTCAGTAGGGGTTTGGCTCCTTGCAAGTACCGGTGGTGTCTTGGAGCTCCTGTGAGAGCAATTAAGCTGCTCCTCGGAGAATTAAGCTGCTCAATTTTGGGATAATTATTTATTTTCACTTACAGCATGTTATTTCAGTTACACTTTAAGTGTCAGGTAAGTGCACTGTAGTTACAGTGAAATTGCGCTGTAACTGCATTGCAACTGCATTGTAATTACAGTGTAAGTACCCTGTTGCATGTAATTAATGATTAGTTATGTTGAAACGGACACTTAAAGCATAACTGTTATTTCCATTTAGAATCTGGAAATAGAATGCAGAAGACAGTTGTCCAGATAAAGCGTTTGCAATGGAAAGAAAGACAGTTTTAAGCCAAAACAAGCTAAAACGCTTACACAAGCATTCAAAGTATTTTATTTTTATGTACTGAAATCTTGGATTAAATACCTTTGAGCAGGAGCTCTTTTACATAAGTTCCATGTCAGATGATTACAGTGTCAGGAAACAGTTACAAGTAGTAAAAACATTGCAAGTGTAACCATGCAATAAACATAAGGATATTACAGTCAGGTAAGTGGTACAAAAGCAAGGACAAATAACCTTGGGGAAAAGGATACAAATGAAGACATGAATTAACTATTCGGACACGTGAATTAACATACAGTATTAGGTAGACATATCACAAGGTATGCCAGCGTCTCACTTGTAACAATAATACTGCAAGTTGATAAGTTAATAGCCTATGGGAGGAGGAGAAAGTCGATCAAGGAGTAGTGAGGAGCGGGTATAGGGAGCGAGGGAGTGAGTGAGTGGGGAGTCAAGCAGACAGAAGAGGCGACAGTGAAGGAAAGTAGTCGAGTGCAGGAAAGGGGAAGGTCCAAAAGGCCTAGGTAGATAAAGGAGAGAAAGTGGCAGAGGGAGGAGGTGGTAATGGGGTGGGGGAGGAGAGGTGGGAAGGTGGGAACAACGAGGATAGGCGAGGAGGGGGGAAGGAAGGCGGGGAAGAGGAGGCAGTGACTATGCAGAGCATGCGATAAGTGCTAAGCAAGAGGTGGGGGTGGCAGAGAGTGCCAGAAGTGCTGTGACAAGGAAGGGAGGGTTATTCAGGGGATAGTGAAGGAGGCAGCTAGTCCAAAAGGAACTGAGTAAGTGAACCTAGTGATAGCAGTGGCAGAAAACTTAAAGTAGTGTGGTAGCTAGCAAATACATAGTGTGTTCCATGGAATAACACATTTATCTCCACACACAAGTGCCAAGACTTTGATAAAATAACTTTTGACTTCATCCCTTGTGAGTTATGGGTCTTAAACATGCACTAGTGGAGACAAATGTGTTATTTCACTGCAGCAAATGATGTATTCCCCATATAGCTACATTTATTTATTTATTACAGGTTCAGATTAATATCTTTGAGCCAATATGGCTCTTTTACAAAGGTTCCAAGTCCACAACCGCAAACAATACATTATAATACATATAAAACATAAAATGTCTCAGTATGCAGAGCCGTCAGTGGTTCCATGTCAGTGATCTCCAACAATACAAGACAACACAAATAGTACATTAAACGACTCAACTGGCAGAGCTCAGAACTCATTCTGTACAGAGGATTGGCAGTTTCAAGCACAGTCATAGGAACAACATCAAATCTCATCTGTAAGATAGTTCAATATAAAAGTACTGTCAGTAGGGAGATAACAGCCAGAGAGAGCAATGTCCAGGTGGGCAAGTTAGGAAGGGGTGGAAGGGATATGATGTGATTATGTAGGACAGTCGCAGTGGTTTACTTGGGCTAGAAGTAATCGAAGCTCTCTTTGAATGGGCCAATCTTTTCGAGGTCTAAGAGGAATGAGGGGAGGTCATTTAACCACAGAAACCCACGGTATGCAAGAGATCATTGAGCAAAGGATGTCTGCTTGAAGGGGACCTGGAGCACACCTTTAGCTGATCCTGGCCCCTAAAACCAACCGACAAGCCTTGTTTAGTAGTAGCTTAACCCTTTGTAGCGCTGAGTCCATGGCAACACTGTAGGTGATTAGTCCATAATCTATGGTGGACAGTATTGAGCTCCAAGTTACTAGGCTTAGCGCCTCTGTAATCATTGATTGCCTGTGGCAATAAAGGATTCCAAGTTTGGCATTTGCTGATTTAATTACATGGTCAGTGTGTGAGGTGTACGACAGGGTGTGGTCTGGGTGTATGACAAGGTGTTTAAAGGATGTTACTTGTTCGATGGCATCACCCTTTAGGGTGAGGATGGTCAAAGGGTCATAGTTCTTCTTTGAGTGTGGGAGTGAGAAGTGCATGATTTTAGTTTCTTTATAGTTTTAGGAGGAGTCGGTTCTGGGATAACCAGGCCTCAAGCTTTCTGAAACTATTTTGTAGGTATGCTGTTATTTCAATTAGGTGGTTACCAGGCACAGAAATTACAGCATCATCTACGTAAGGCAGCATCTTAGCTAAAAGACAAAGAACCTCAGCGTGCGCAAGCACTGAGGCAATGGTTACCCCAAAGGGCATTGGCTGGGAAGCCAAGTTTCAAATCACACATGCCCCCATAATGCAAGGCATCATGGGCTGCATATGCAGATCACCACAGAATATTATGCTGGTTCAACTTTAAGCAGAAATGCATGGTGCCAAAAGGCCTCTCACACAGTTTGCCAAGGGTGCCAACAGAAGACACAGACACATGTTTCATTCTACCAGGACTCAACAGTGTGCCTTATCTGTTTAACACCCCAGTGGAATGAACCAGCTAACCTAAGATGGTCTATCTGGGTTATGTTGTGGTGAACCCAATTAAAACAAAAAACAAGTTAAAAGGCAAAGAACCTCAGCGTGCAAGCACTGAGGCAATGGTTACCCCAAAGGGCATTGGCCGGGAAGCCAAGTTTCAAAGAAATACAAAATCACACATGCCACCATAATGCAAAGCATCATGGGCTGCTTATGCAAATCACCACAGAATATTATGTTGGTTCAACTTTAAGCAGAAATGCATGGTGCCGAAAGGCCTCTCACACAGTTTGCAAAGGGTGCCAACAGAAAACACAGACACGTGTTTCATCCTACCAGGACTCATCAGTGTGCCTTGTCTGTTTAACAACCCAGCTGGGCAGGCATTGGGCAGAGTGTTAATGAAAAGACTGAAGAGTAGGGGTCCTAAAATTGATCCTTGGGGAACCCCCAGTGTTACTTCCCTTGGGTCAGATGTTACCCCTCCTGTACTCGCACATTGCAATCTATGTGACAGATAGCTACTAAACGAGGAGACAGTGTCACAGGACAGGCTAAGCTTTAGAATGGTGTCAAGAAGGATCTGATGATTCACTGCATTGAATGCCTTAGTGAGGTCTATGAAGATAGACCCCTCTGCCTTACTGGAGTCCAAGGCATCATACAGGTGGGATGTAAAGTCGATAAGTGCCGTGATAGTGCTATGTTTTTGCTGAAACCCATGTTGTTGCGGGCAGAGTAGGTTATATTTATACAGCTATTCAGTCAGTTGATCAAGGCACTTTTTTCAAGTGCTTTCGAGAGGGGGGATAAAATAGAAATGGGCCAGTAATCACTCAGGCTGGTTCTGTCCCCATTTTTGAATACCGGGGTGACAAGAGATGTCTTCCTCTTATCTGGGAACACTCCTGTTCTTAGGGATATGTTAAAGACCTTTGTGAGTAGCAGAGCAGGTTTGTTCAATGAGAAGGCTACACGCTTCATATCGATTGAGTCACTAGCAATCCTAGTTTTACCGAGGACCCTCTTGACATATTTAATGGTCTGGGACCTTGTGACTTGTTTGAAATAGAAAGGAGGCTGTTTGGTGTCAGAGGTGGAGGGGTGGCTAGTATTGGGGGACAAACTAATGGGCTGAGTTTTTAGGTACTCCGGTGGTAGTACCGAGTTTAGGTCTGAGAAGGCATTATTAAAAACATTTGCTAAGTCCTTGGATTGCTGTATCGGGCCAGAAGGAGTAACAATTAGGTTGGGAGTCGCTCTAGATTCTTTGCCAGTCAGAGTTTTTTAACATTATTCCAGAAGGCCCTCCCATTTCCCCATGTTCTTCCAATTTAGTCTTTGTAATAGGATGCCTTTGCATATCTCACCAACCTGGTACACATATTCCTGGCAGCTTTATAGGCAGTATAATCAGCCTGAGAACTGGTTGCCCTTGCTTCATGCCAGAGGTGGTCCCAGTGGTTCAGTTGCTCAGTGAGATGGCCAGTGAGCCAAGGGTTAATAGTACCTTTAACTTTGGAGGTTCTGACTGGGGCATACAAGTCAGAGGCGTTACTAAAGATAGTGGTGAAGTAGTCAAAGGCCTGAATAGCATCATCACAATCGTCCAGGGGAGTTCAGTCAGCTCTAGTCAGGTATTTTTTGAGGTGATTCAACTTTCCCTTTCTCAGCAAACGGCATTTGACGAGTTGAGGGTGCTGTTTAGGACCCTTGTTTGTCTAGTGGCAAACTACTGGTGAATGGTCACTCAGGGAGTCGGGGAGGATGGAGACGTCTGAAATATGCTCGAGGGAGGTGGCGAGAAGCCAGTCAATAAGGGTGCTGGTACCAGTGCGGTAATTCCTCCTGGTCGCTTAGGGGACCATCTGTGTAAGGTATAGGCTATGGATAGTATCTCTAGTTGCCACTGTATCCTGAGCCAACCAATTGGTGTTAAAATCACCTAGAACTATCTGTTCCCATCCCTGTTTAGCCTACGTACAGTGATCATAGAATTGTTCCAGTCCTAAGCCTTGTTTCCCACAGGGGACGTAAACAGTGGTTAGCAATAGTGTCTTGCTTTGGCGCCCAGTGGAGAGTTTGACTGATGGGCTTCTTTAGTATTGATATTATTAGGCGTCGTCTGCCCTTTGATCTTATTACTCAGGTAGACCAGGCACCCTTCCCCTTGTTTGGACAGTCTGTCCTGCCGGAAGATGGCATAGCCATCGAGTGAGACTATGGCATCTGGGATCTTATGGGAGAGCCAAGTTTCAATGAGCGAGATTTCGTCAGGCTTGTGTAATGTCACTCAGGCTTGGACATAAGGTTACTTAGACAAGAAAATCGGAGCTCATTTTCAGCAGTAAAAATCAGACGAACAAGACAATATATACAGGATATGGTAGTTTGTATTGTAGTCACTCCATAACTATAGCCAAAATGGCTACTTACATTTTGTTTTAAAAAAAAAAATTACAGTAGCTCTGTCAGTACTACAGCAGTTTAAGAAGGCCTCATGTGATTGTTAGTGCTCTGGGTCTGATAATGAGGGACAGCTGGCAGGTACTGTTTGACATCAGCATGTACAAGTAAACAGTGCCCAGCCTTAATAGCAAATACTGCGATTATTTTATGACAGGAAAACCTGTCTCTCTAATTAGTGGGAAGGAGGAATTGTTTAATGTAAGAGCTGGGCTGGAATTCCTCCGACTAGTAGGAGATTGTTTTCTTTCAGAGGATGTCAGAGAAGGGAATATATTGGACCAGCTGCTCAGTAATAGGGAGGATGTCCTGTTTAAACGAGGTGGTAGGGGATAACCTAGTTATACTAGCGATTAGATTACATAGACTTTATCACACAACAGGGTACTCGTTAGTTGTGAGATATAGACTCTCCGGTGTCTGCTGATGCATGAAGCTAGAGACCGAGTGCTCCTCATCACACACTTAGGCATGCTATATATTCTTCGGCGCATGCAGTATCCTGGAGTATGTCATTCTACTTATAAAATGGACAGGTATTAAACGTGGTGAACAAAATACTGCACAATGGGTGCTGTATGTGTAGACAGTGGTATGTGACCCTGTTCATCCAGTGGCACAACTGAAACAGAGTAACTGCTATATTCAGAATGTTCATGTTTCCAGTGTTCTTTGCTGGTCACAGCTTGGGGCTGTACCACTACCCCACTGGGGGAGAATATTATCCCTATATATTAATTCCCCATTGACACCAAGGAGCAGTAAACAAAAAACAAATACTAAAAATGTTAGTTTTTAGAAGTGCCAAGCTCTTGCAGATTAAACAAGTCACGAAAAAGCTAGGAGAGGGGTAGAGAAGATTTGGAACCATGTCTAGGGTAATTAAGGGAGGGGTGAGCCTCTGAATGCCTACAAGTCTAGGGGTAAAGGTTGTAAGGGTGTGACGGTATCTTCGTGGAGGGATGCAACTAGTAGGAAAACAAATTGATGGGGGGGGGGGAGAAACGCATTTAATAGGGCTGACTATAAATGGGTCCTCGCGAAATGCAGGGGGGCATTATTTCCCCTAAAGGTAAACATTTAAATTCATGGGCTAAACAGCAGAGGTACAGCAGAAGTGATGTTATTAGCCACACCATGCACAGGTAAACATTCCTGTGTACAAGGTTGTGTGTTAATACAGTCAGTGGAGACACTCTTAGCAGTATAATAGTTTTATGAGCGTTCTTTGCATGTGGGGAACAGCAAACTAGAGCTGTTCTCTGACTCACGCAGGATGCAAGTGAAACCAATCAAGGAGTGTCTCTGTTGCACATATTAAGGCTTCATAAAGTGATGAATTGTTTACTTTTTTTTTTTTATTCACTTTATTTTTTCAACCCTGTGTTTACCTCCTTCTGACTGACCTGCCCCCCAATTTGGGCAGCCCTCTTAGCTCCATCACTCTCATTCTCCAGGTAGTTACCCCTGCTTCCTGTTTCCCCATGGTTTGCCCCTTACGGTGTCCCCAGCCCCGTCAGGGCCTGGATTTGGTGCGGGGGCGGGTTCCTGGTCGGTGTTGCAAGGTCTGCAAGAGGCTGGACATCATCCTGTCTGTTGGAGTTTTTCCCCTCTGAGTTTATCCCTGGAGCACCAGCATGTAATGACATTAGTGCATATGTGAACGTTGGTGAATGGGCGCACTGTCAGTATCCAATGATGGCCTCTCTCTCTCTCAAAGTATGTCTCCGCTGGGCTACCACTTGGCCTCTGCCAGGTGGCAGTCAGACAACGGGAGATGGACTCGCCCTTCCCCAAGGGAGCAGTGCTGTCCTGTGAGACGCATCATCGCTCCTTCCTCCACTGGCCCCAGCAAACTGAGTCCTTTCCTGAACCTGGGTAGCTGGCATAGCGAGCAGTAATGCTACTGCTGCACTACCTAGCCGGCTAATTTACCTTTTTTGTAACTTTTAAAAAGAAGCAGCGTTTTTTGCTCGAGTGCTCTGGTTGCTGTGGCAGCCACGTCTGAGAGACCCGCTTCACAACCATAAGAAGGTGCCAGGTGTTGCCATCACTCTGTGGCTGCCAGTTTTTCCCTCCAAAAAGATTCTCTCATCCCCCACTGTGGCAGTGTGCACAGCACACTTTTGATCTTGCGCATACAGCATGCCCCCCAACATGAAAAGCAAGCTCCATGACCCGCCATCGGGGGCTGCTGCAGCGATGGAAAACACCACCAGCTGCCACCAAGCTGGAATGCAGTGCCATTGCAGTGCTCTTTCTAGTCAGCCAGTTGATTACCAGCCTCTTTGGTCAGCTTCTGAACCTGGATCATGGACATAGCTGCACAGTGCTCTGCCATGAAGTCATCATCATCAGCTGGCCCTAAAAGATGTAGTCTTAAAGCCACAGTGCAACATAAGTTTTTTCATAAAGCTAGTTTTAGCTACAGTGAATAAAAATACTAGCTTACCTGTCAAGACTACTTTTCCAGGTACTTCTTATGCTGCACTCCATACTTTTTTTTAATTTTTTTCTATCCTAACCCTTGCCAGGTGTGCAGTGTTGTTTGTAAGCCAAATGTGGTGGCCATCTTTTTTTCTTGAAAAAAAAAATAATAAAAACACATATAAAACACTCAGTTTTTGGTGGAATTAGAAAATGTTACCACCAAATAGATCTGGAAGATGCATGGAATCTTTTATAGTGAAAAATGTAAGTTTCTGAACTATTAGCCATGTATGCTGTGGTATAAAAAGGGCTGCTGGTTGTATTTGTCTGTGTCGGCGCTGTGAAAGGTTTAAATGCTTTTGTTTCTTTCAGTGTCATACTGGCAACTCGATCAGTCTCCCCGAAACGCTGCTGTTTGTATCCACTCTGGATGGGAACTTGCATGCTGTGAGTAAACAGAAAGGGGACATAAGATGGACTTTGAAGGAAGGTAACAGAAAATGTTCCTCTTATTTATAAAGTTTTTTTTTTTTTAATTAATGTGGTACAGTATTCCCCATTCGTTATGTTAGCATCATGGGCCACCACCTTATATTTTTTTTACCACTGTGCTGTTTTTTTACCATGCCCTTTATTTTTATTTACCGCCACCCTATATTTGTAGCCATCAGTCTAATTTGTTTCTATGAAATCCTCCAAAATTGCCTTTCACCACTGTCCTTTATTGCACTGTCTTTGTTTTGATACCAGTGCTCTAAACCTTACTTAAAACCGCTTATGTTCATGTACAACATATTTAGGAGGCCCAAGGAATAATACACCTTTGGCCCCAATCACCACAACCACCGTCCTATATTGCAGGCTATGGGGAAGCCTGTGGTGTATTTATTTTGTAAATTTAGTGATGAATGCAGTATCAGAGCCCTGTTTTCTCTAGAATAAACTTGCTGAACAAGCATGTAGCATAATGGATATATTTACTTAAATGGTTTCTGTTTTGTTGAGTGTCTGTAATTGGAAGCCAGACCCACATGACATGAACACATATCATATATCATATCATATTTTATTTATAAAAAGTGCCTTTCTTATAACCAAGGCGCTTGCACATAGTAAACAGCTAAATAAGTAATGCCAGCAATAATCAATAAAATCCAACAATTTAAAATTCTAACAGAATACTACCCTTAAAAACCAGAATATGCCAGTTCAAATAAATACGTTTTTAGTGCAGTTTTAGACTCCTGGATAGTCAGGCAGTCTCACACATGTACCACTCAGCTCTTTGAGCCACACTGCAGCTTGATGTCTTGTACAGTCAGTTCTACAGGTTCGGCCTTGAGAGTCACACAAGGACCCACCGCTGCATGTTACACAGCCAGCGTGACTGGCAGAGCCCACTGCTCGTAGGGACTACATTGGCACACACACCTTCATAAGTACATACACTCCTGAGCCTCCTCAAAACTTACATCACCCATCACCCTGTCCCTTCGATTTTTTTTGTCTCAGCTCAGCCAAGGCAGCCAATAGGATAATTCCCTAAACATCTGAGTTATGCCCTGAAGTCCAGAGCCAAACTCTCGCTCTGTCTCTCTAATTCTCCTGTTTTAAGCACTGCATAGTGTTTAGTGGTTTGACCCCCTGATGTAGTCCCCTTCCTCAATCCCCTGATGCAGACCTGCCGTTCGATTCTGTGATGCTGTCCCCGATGTAGCCCCCCCCATCGTTCAGTGCAGTCATTCTTTCCCAGTGCAGTCACACAGTCACTTTCAGTTTCACCTCCCCTTACCAATGCAGCCCTAATTTCCTGTTGTAAGCACTGATGCAATCCCTGTACTCCCAATCAATTCACCCATTATCAGTGCAATCCCTTGTCCCCAGTGCAAGTCCACTTGACTGTTGCAATGCCCAGTGCTCTCCATGTCAGTAGGGTCACTGATTTTCCATTTTCAAAATTGGGCAGTTCTGTTTTTCAGTATCTTAAAATCTTTTTCCAAAAATATAAAGTAAATTAGTATGTTTTCCACTAAAAATGTAATGTGACTTTAATCTACTGAATGCAGACTGGAACATTCAGACCACAGCTACAACTAGGAGCATGGTCGTCCTAGACTCCCTGCAAGGGGCATTTCTCAGGCAGCTGGCTACAGATCCCAGAAGAGATAGGCAGTGCTGGATCTGGTACTTACAAACAGGGACAGCACCACAGACCCAGTGGGTAGACTACTGGGTTCAAGCTCCCATTGTACAGTGTGGTTTGGCATATGGATTGTGCAAGAGAAAAAATACACTGGGGCAAGGGTCCTGGACTTCAGGAAAGCATTTTTTTTAATTCATAATTTTTCCACCCTAGGCACGCTGGGGGCAGGAATTCCGTCCCCTCTCAACCCGCTCCTACCAGTCCAACTGCCCCAGCCATCCCTGAGACCCTCCACAGATTATTCCCCATGGTGGGGCCAGGGAGGAGGAACCCCCCCATCCCTGGAGCACAATCCAAATCTGGGGAGGTTGTAGCAGTGTGCTAGCAGAGCGGGGTTGGGGAACTCATAACACCCCCAGCTGCTTTTTCTAAATTTCTTCCCCCTCCAGCACACAAGGCACCGCGCACACATGTGGAGGCACGTGCATGCCACGCCAGCCAGCTTCTTGCCTCCCTAGCCTGAGTCCCCCCCAGCCCCCACTAGAGGGGGAGCGACAGGTGGGACGTTGTGCCTCCCACCCCAAGAGAGGAGAGCAGTCCACCAGATGTTCGATTCTCTCTTGCCCCTGCTGACCCCCGGCGGCCCTGGCTTGTTTCCGAACCTGGGTCGCTGGCATGGCATGAGGTGGGGAAAGCAGAATTTAAAGAAATGGGAGACTGCCTTAGGAAATGCCTTGGGGGGGTGGAGGCACAGTGGAATAAAATTAAGGAAGGAATAACTACGGTAACGGCAGGCTGTTTAAAGCCAGTAAGCAAGGGTAAGAGAAGAAAGAGGCCCCTGTGGTTCTCAAAGAAAGTGGCTAAGGTGTAAGGGAGAAAAAACAGGTTTCAGGAAATACTATGAGACCCAAATGGAGGCAGACATGAGGGTGTATATATAGGGAAACAAAAGGAGGCAGGAAGGAGGGTAAGGACAGCAAAGGCTGAAACTGAGGAAAGGATCCCCAGGAGGTCAAAAATGGCGATAAGATTCTCTTAAGGTACGAGAACAAAAGAGGAAGGCAAGGGTGAAACAGTAAAGACCAGGAAACCGAGGGACTGTGCAGAGGAAGACCAAGAAAAAGCAAACATTTTAAACAAATACTTCTGCTTGGTCTTCACAGTGGGGGTATGTCATGCATTAACAGGGGGAGTGGACACAAGTCCCTTTACGAAAGAGAGAGTCCGCTGGGGGTTGGAAGCCCTTAAGGAAAACAAGGTAATGGGGTTGGATGGGATTCACCCAAGGGTACTTAAGGAACAGAGCATGGTGCTAGCTGCCCCTCTGGCAATGCTGTTTCTCATTGGAGATGGGAGCAGTTCCAGAGGAATGGAGAAGGGTCAGTGTGATCCCTCTGTACAAGGGCAGCAGCAGGGAGAAGGCCAGTAGTTATAGACCAGTCAGTCTCACATCATTGGTGGCGAAGCTAATGGAGTCCCTGCTGAAGGAGAGATTGATGGGGTACCTGGAGACACATGGGCTGCAGGAACACTGGCAACACGGCTTCATGAGGGGAGATCATGTCAAACGAATCTCATAGATTTCTTTAACGGGGTAACTAAGGAGGTGGATCGGGGAGGGCAGTGGATGTGGCACAACTGAATTTCAGTAAGGCCTCTGACACTGTGCCACATAGGAGGCTGATAAGAAAAAATTACTTACCATTGTAATATTGTTTCTTCCAGGGGATCCCTCACTATGCTTAACTATTGCAGTTAGCCGACAGGGTGAACTGCCCAGAGAGTGGAATGTTTGTAAATTATGAAACTCGGAATGTGAGTTCTAATCTGCCTCGAGGTGGGGCTGTGTTCTACAGCCTAACGTCAGATCTATTTCAAAGCCAATTGGCCAATAGCCATGAATTTTGCTAATATATCATAAAAAACTACACAAAAATGAAGAAATACTAAAAATAGCAATAAAAGATTGCCCATCCAGGTCAAGATATGGTAGACTAAAATAAAACACAGAAAACTGTGAATGAACAAGTAATGCTCAAGCAAGAAAATATCAACAAATACTGAATCTTGTAGAATCTTTTTGAAGTTCTGGAAGGGGTGGCAGGGTGGGAGATTCAAGCTTAGTGAGGGATCCCCTGGAAGCAACAATATTACTGTGGTAAGTAATTTTTTCTTCAAAAACGCCAGGAATCCCTCACTATGCTTAACTTGTGCAGACTACAGAGCAGTACCTTGGGAGGCTGGGTACAGAGCCTATTTAGGGAAAGGTTCTGCAAGACAGCAGTGCCAAACTTGGCATCCCTTCTGAACTGCACATCCAGACAGTAGTGATTTGTAAAGGTGTGTACAGTTTTCCAGGTAGCTGCTTTGCAAATTTCCAACAAGGGAATAGCCCTTGTGGCTGCCACTGAGGCAGCAGTGCCATGAGTGGAGTGAGCCCAGAGGCCTTGTGGTGGCTAGTCGCCAGCTTTAGAGTAACAAAACTGGCTGCAGTAGACTATCCAGTGGGCAATGGTCCTCTTAGAAGCTGGTCTGCCCTTGCCCAGATACCATATGCGAGGAGCAGCTGAGAGTGGGAATATCTGAGATCATTTTTATGGTCCAAATAGTAAGTAAGTGCCCTATTAATGTCCAGACTATGGAGCATCTGCTCACCAGAACTGGACTGTGCTGTAAAAAAACACTGGGAGAGTGATAGACTGGTTGAAATGAAACTCAGACACTACCTTAGGAAGAAATTTCCTGTTAGTCTGAAGGACTGTCTTGTCTCTGTGGAATATAGTGTAGTTAGGTCAGTGCATAGAGCTTGTAGCTCGCACACCCTCTTGGCAGAAGTTATAGCCACTAGGAAAATTGACTTCCAGGTGGCATACTTCAGGTCTGCAGTGGCCATAGGCTCAAATGGAGGTTCCATGAGTTTGGCTATGCATAGATTCAAATCCAAGGGAGGGACTTCTTCCTGATGGGAGGGCACAGATGCAGCAGGCCCTTAATGAATTTCTTGAAAATGTGTGAAGCTACCGTTTTCACGTTACCTGCTGAAACATAGGCAGAAATAGCTGCTAAGTGGACTTTTGAGGGGTGAAGGCCTGAGGCCCCAAGCCTGTAAGTGCATCAAATAGTCCAGAAGTGTGGGCAGATCTGCATGAAGGGGATTGAAATGCTTAGGAGCGCACCACAAGGAAAACCTTTTCTATTTGGAAGCATATGTCTTTCTGGTGGTAGGCTTCCTGGAAACCCTGAGAATCCTAAGGACCTCTTCTGAAAACTGAAAATCAGAGTATTCTAGCTCTTCCTAGAACCAAGCCTTGAGGTAAAGTGATTGGAGGTTCAGAAAGGTTACCCTGCCCTGAGACATGGTCAGTAGACTGTGTCTCAGTGGGAGGTGAATGGGCTGTTTGGTGGAGAGAGCCAGGAGTACCAGGGTTGTCTGTCCCAGTCTTGTGCTATTAGAATCACGGTTGCAGACTAGCCCCTCAATTTCAGAAGGAATTGTAGAGGAATTTGGGGGGGGGCACACAGGAACCTCCTTGACCTGTCCAAGACCACAGTGTCCATGGGGACTGTGCCCACTGCCAGAGGCCTGCAACAAAAGAGAGGGAGCTGGAAATGTTCTTTGGAGGCAAACAGATCTATTTCTGGTGTGCCCCACCTCTGGAAGATTGTGGCTAACACCTGCTTGTTCAAAGACCATTCATGATGACCTTGGTTTATCCTGCTGAGGGGATCTGCCAGGACATTGTCCTTTTCTGGAAGATGAATTGCTGACAGTTACACTTCCAGTGAGTAAGCCATATTCCAGAGCTTCATAGCTTCTGTGCACAGTTTTTAGGACTTTGTGCCTCCCTGTTTATTTGATGTAATACATGGTAATGGTGTTGCCTGTCCTGATTTGGACCTATTGGCCCTTTGTCTGGGGAGCAAATGACTGGAGGGCAAGAAAGACTGCCCTTAGCTCCAAGAGGTTTATATGCTTCCTGGACTCCCAAGGCGACCACATTCCACTTACTGTTAGGTCACCCAGGTGGACTCCCAAACCCAGAAGGGAGGCATCTGTTGTCAGGACACCTGTTGGAGCTTGTTGCTGAAAGGGCACCCCATCTCTGAGGTTGTCCCTTTCTTTCCATCAGTCCAATGCTTGTAGCAGGGTTTTTGTCACAAATACCAGCCTTGACAGAGGGTGTCGCTTCTGATACCAATGGGTCCTTAAGTGATACAGAATGTCCCTCATTTGAAATCTGGCCCCTGGTACCACAGCTATGGTGGAGGCCATATGTCCCAGAAGGTGAAGGAAGTGCCTTGCTGGCCTGGGCTGGCCCAGGATGAAGGAACTTGCCAGATCCAGAAAGCTTTCTATTCTTTCTTGAGGCAAAAATGTCCTCCCTGTAGGGCAACCAGCTCTGCTCCTATTTCTGGGATTTTTGTGCATTTATGAGAAATCCCAACATTTCCAAGGTGCTGTGAGTCAACTGCAGAGAGTCCTTGACTTGCTGATGTGATTTTCCTGTGACTAGCCAGTTGTTCAGATAAGAAAAAAACATCACTCCTCATCTTCCGAGATATGCTGCCACCACAGCCAAGTACTTTGTGAACACCTTAGGAGCAGACAAGAAACCAAATGGGAGGGCTGTGAACTGATAATGACCAGAAGGCAGCCTGCACCTTAAAGGTGACATGCAAAGAAATGCTGCAGCTTGCACCCATCTCCACATACCTT
This sequence comes from Neoceratodus forsteri, assembly GCA_016271365.2. Taxonomy (NCBI): domain Eukaryota; kingdom Metazoa; phylum Chordata; order Ceratodontiformes; family Ceratodontidae; genus Neoceratodus; species Neoceratodus forsteri. The sequence goes on from JADMNL010000025.1 coordinate 272,725,320, forward strand.
TCAGTGTTGCCGTGGGAGTCTGGGGCTGCTATGATGAACATTTAAGAGCAATATTTAAGCAATAAACAATGACAGGGTGTGGGTTATGCTGGAATTTACTCATCCCTCGCGTGGTATGGCCTTGTGACCAAATCCGTACCAGGTGTGAGTAAATCACAGCATAACCCACACCCTTGAGTGGTTTATTGTGATTATACATTGGGTAGTAATTAAAGATTTTTTGTAAGATTAAAGTGTTTTTCTTTTCAAACAAAACAGAATTTTTCATTGATTTTCCATGCGATATCCTTCCTCTGTATGTAAAATAGTACCCTGTTGCTAGGTAGGAACAGAGACAGAGAGACACACATATATACATATACACACACACACACACACACTCTCCCTCTCCCTCTCCCTCTCCCTCTCCCTCTACGCTCTGCACTGCTTGCTAGAATGCTGTTTTTTCTATAACATTAAGTTATGAGAAGCTGGCAGACTAAGACTAGCTCTAGGGCGAAAGAGCTGCAATGTTCCTGCACCTCGACCAGGGCTGGTTTTTTTTTTGTTTTGTTAATGATTTTAGGTTTGGGTAATGGGATGGGCAATTGTAGAACATGGCAGTCGTGTTCTGGGACCATGAAGCTAAAGGAGTGCTATGGAGGCTGGAGCAAATGACTTTTACAGGAGAGATCACGGTTTGCTGACAGTGTGTTGCGACCGCTGACAGGCTGCCCTACGTAATGATCTACTTCTGGGTGACTGCCAGTTGAGGTGGTACTTTCTTTTTCTATTATTGAATGGAAAGGGAGTGGGTTTTTAAATTTTTTTTTTTTTTTAATAAGGAACATCAGCCTTTTATTACTGGAAACAATTGTGGTGTGTGGATTTCACAGCTATGTTGCTTTGGCGAACGTCCCAATGGAGCAGAGCCGAGAGTAAAAAAAAAGATTTTGAGAGGTGAGCCAGGTTAAAGGTTATGGAGGAACGACTTGATAATTACTGTTTTGTCGTCCACATAGGTTTTGTGAGTGTCATGTTCTTTTTGATTATTGTTCTTACTGTTAGACCGGTGCTTGTCTGTTTACTGGGGGAATCCAACATTGCGGTTTTCATGAGTTCATTTTTGGGATTTCGCACTGATTTCTTTGATGTAACTACAGATGCTGCTGACTGGGTAATTATCCGCGAGTTATACTGGGATTTACTCATGGATATAAGACCCAGTTAGCCAATCAGATTTCTAGCTGGAGAAGTGCCATTGTATAATTATATTTTAAAACTCTGCTGAAACTTAGCTCCGAACGCAGAAGTGCTGTGTGGGTCCCAATTGAATGCACACAAGTTCTCATGGGTATTCTACCCATTTAGTGATGTGGGATAACACCACTGCTCTGAATGTAGCAGCAGTGGCTGGAGCTTAATATATTTATTTTATTGCTTCCACGCGGGTCTTGATGCCTAAATATTACGGCAACACCTGGACAGGCTGTTGCTGTAAGTATTATTTTAGGCATCAAGACCCCCGGGGAAGCAGTAAAATAAGTATATTAAGCTCCAGCCACTGCTGCTACATTCAGAGCAGTGGTGTTATCCGCATCACTAAATGGGTGGAATACCCATGGGAACTTGTGTGCGCTCAGTTGGGACCCACGCGGGGCTTCCGTGTTCAGAGCTAAGTTTTAGCAGAGTTTTAAAATATAAATATTGCTCTTAAATATTCATTGTAGCAGCCCTTGACTTCTGTAGCAGCATTGAATGGTATGTGGGAATGTGAGTGAGCTGCAGCGTTTCTTTGCATGTCACCTTTAAGTATTTTCTGTGACTGGGTCTGATTGAGATGTGGAAATACGCATCCTTCAGGCCCAGGGATCCCAGCCAGTGTCCCTGCTGCAGGGATGGTATCACTGTGGACAGGTTGATCATCTTGAACTTGTCCTTTTTCAGGTTTTGTTGGAGAATCTGAGGTAGGTCCCAAATGGGTTGCCACTCCCCATTTCTCTTGCTTGTAAGAAAGTACCTTGAGTAAAGGCCTTTTCTCCCACTGGGAAGGGTGAACTCTTTCTGCTGAGTTTGCCTGCAGCAACTTTTTGACCTCCAACTCCAGCAGAATCCTTCCTGCTGGAGTAGGTGGATGGACGTTTCTGTGAACCTGCATCCTGGGTAATCTTTTGAACTGCAGGATGAGACCGTGGCTTACTACTTCCAGGACCCACTTGTCTGTGGTGATGTTGTCCCACTCCTGGAAGAAGTGAGCCAGCCTTCCTCCCACTGGCAATGGGTGGGTGACCTGGACCAACACAACAGGTGGTCTGTCTGGGCTGAGCCCTAGGAGCTGGAGCCTGGTCAGGCCGTTTGGAAACTCTTCTGCCCCTGCCCCTAACATAACCTCTTATCTAAGGGTAATCATAGGGCATGGGCATGGGAAAGAAAGCATGGGGGTGATAACTCCTACCCCTACCTTCCCTTCCATGAGGCCTGTAGGAAGTGGAGGTCTTTTCTTTTTCAGAATTGCTTTGTAGGTGGTTTTGTACTCTTCCACCTTTTTTATATATGCCTCTGTCTTGTTACAAAATAGGGAATTGTTACACAGGGAAAATCTTTGGATTTTGCCTGGGTGTCCTGGGACAAATTAGTTGTCCTTAGCCAGGCAAATCTTCTTGGAGAGATAGCGTGGGCCATCACCCTAGAAGCAGTGTCAGTGGTATCCGCTGCCCTATGGAACTGGTATTCGGTAGCATCATGGGCAGTCTTAGCAGTGTCTACCAAATCTTGTGCCAGGTCCCCATGGGCCTTATCAGTCATGGCCAGCACAAAGCTCCAGAGGGCTTTCTGTTACTGAGCAGTGTAACCCATATACACAGCCTGCCTCAAGAGCAAGGAGGCAGAGGTGTGCACCTTCCTCCCCATACCGTCTAGTTTTCTGGACTCTTTATCTGGGGGCTGGGTGGAGAGGGGAACCTTGGGTTTGTCACAGGCAGCTGCCTGGACCACACCTTCATGATCTGGGTGCGAGTATTGGTACTCAGTGTCACATTTGCCCAGCTGGTACTTCTCAATTTTTTTTTTTTTTAAACAATCCCCGGGTTAAAAGTGGGGGCTTGAAGTAGCCTACGTGTTGCTTTCTTAAGTGACTTATAGATGAGTAAAAGCAACCTCTTGGTTGGGGCTGACCCCATCATGCCCAAGAATTCAGCTTCCTCCTCCTCCACAGATTCCTGGGTGGAGAGGTTGAGAGCGTTTACCATTTGCGTCACAAAGGCATAGTGGAGGAGAAATCCTCCAGACCCCGGGGAGGGGAACCAAACTCCTGGTCAGGGGACTGTCAGGTTCAATCAATTCCCCTGCCTCCTCCTCATGTTCCTCATAATAAAACTCAGCCCCCATTCCCTTGGAACTGGAAGGGGGGCAGGAACTTGAGGAGGAACTGACATACTCATTAGGGTACCCATGGCTTGAAAAGCCTGAAAAAACTGCCAAGTCTTATTCATGTCCTCTGCAGAGAGCATCTTTGATTTGTCCACTGACAGCTCCTTTGCTTCTTCTGCAGGAGGGGCAGCAACATGTTTTTCTTTTTGCTTCTTCTGAGCAGGAACCAGTTCTAGAGCCTGCACAGATGGCCTGTTGTGCTTGGTATTATCGGAATTCCCTTTCTTGTTAATCCTGGTATCAGAGGGGTCTTTAGAGGGCCTTTCCCATGACTTATTATTATGGGAGGAAGGGCCCTCTTCAAAGTACTTTGGTGACATAGAAGCAGACTAAGAAGTCATAATATCCTGCAACTTTTTGGCCCTCTTTTTAAGTGTTTTGGGGCAAACCTTGCTGCAAACTTCACAATTATTTTTTAAAATTAACTTTTTATCACCCCAGCCACAGCTTTGTCACTGGATCGCTCCTGATGCCAGAGCACATCCCAACCATGGGACATCAAGCCCACAAGTTCACCTCCTCCCGGTGGGGCCGTCCTGGGGGATGGTTCCATACTATGGTGTTCCCAAGGCAGTTGTGCCAGGGGTCGGGGGTTGACTACTGATCCAGGAGGTCCTATCGCATGAGGTTTTTTCAGCTTCCCTTAAGGTCCCCATCCCCATCCCCTGAGGATGCCGGTGTGCAATGGAGCCCTTGGAGACATGCACATGCAGAGACGCGACACTGCTGCAGATTCCAGCCGACATCCTCCCTTCCCTCGTCACGTCCCTAACTGCACTGCCACCCATGGTCACCCAGGTGGCAGTAGTGCAGCAGGTACAGCAGCCCTCCCTCCCTGTAGGAGGAGAGCATCCTATAGGTTGCTCAGTCCTTCTCCCCTGGCTGGCTCTCCGATGACCTAGTCTCATTCCTGAACCCAGGTTGCCGGCATTGTGAGCATTAGCTCAACTGCTGTGCCAGTGGGCCGGCTTCAAAGTTCACAGTTAGAAAACATATGACTAGGACCTAAGCATTTTAGACTTAGCTTGTGACTGTCTGCCTTAGCCAAGAGATTGAAACACTTCAAACAAGTTTTAAAACCTGTAGGTCTCATTCTCTTTTTTGCAAGACCTTTGACACGTCCCACATAGAAGGCTGTTAAACAAGCTGGGAAGCCTAGGGGTATGTCCTAAGGTAATTAAATGGGTGGAAAATTGGCTGGGCAAAAGGAGTCAGAGGGTGGTGGTAAACGGCAGTTACTCCAGAGTAGGGAAAGTGACCAGTGGAGTACCACAGGGATCAGTACTAGGGTCAGTCCTCTTTAATGTCTTCATTGTCTTCATCAGTGACATTGCAGAAAGGCTGGAAGGAAAAGTATGCTTATTTGCAGATGAAACGGAACTCTGCAACAGAGTCGACACACCAGGAGGAGTGGAAAACTGACAAGTGATCTAGAAAGGTTGGAAGAATGGAGCTGGCCTGGTGGCACTAAGGGTTGAGGTGCTGGACGCCACACCTTGCGCTATGCTGGCAACCCGAGTTTGTGAATGAGCCTGGGATGCCAGGGGTCGACTGGGGGGGGAGGGAGGAGCTGGGTTGAGTTGCCGATTGGCGACTCTTCTCTCCTGGGGTGGATCAGGCACTGTGCCAACTAGTGGGCAGTGTCGGATTAGAGGACATCGTTAGGCGAGTAGCGGAAGCCGTGCCTCACCATGGCTTACCGCTTGGACATTGTCCTGTTCGCCGGCATCCTCAGGGGTAGGGACAGGACAAGCTAGCTAATAAAAATGGGAAAAAATTCCCACCCCATGGTCGCTCAATATGATCACTGATCAGGGGTGAAGGAGCCCCGGATGGTGGTACGCCACCACCAAGCCCTAGCAGGAGTTTGCTAAACAGACAATACAAAAAAAAAAGTTTGGCAGCTGGGTTTTAATGCAAATAAGTGCAAAATAATGCACTTGGGGCATGAGAACCCAGGGAAAACATACCAACTGGGAGGAGAGGTATTAACAGTTACAAAGCAGGAAAAGGGATCTGGGGGTGATCATTTCTGATGACCTGAAGGTAGCGAAGCAGTGTGATAAACCCATGGTGAAGGCTGGAAGGATGTTGGGTTGCATAGGAAGGGGACGCACCAGCAGGAGGGAGGTAATAATACCCCTATACAGATCACTGGTGAGTCCGCATCTTGAGTACTTTGTACAGTTCTGAGGGCACACCTCCATAAAGACATAGAGAGGTTGGAGGCAGTACAAAGGAGGGCAACCAAAATGATGCATGGACTGCATCAAAAGCCCTATGGGGTAAGGCTCAAGGAACTTAACATGTACTCTCTGGAGGAAAGGAGGGAAAGTAGGGATATGATGGAGACATTCAAATACCTCACAGGCAAAAACAATGTACAGGAGAGAAGCATTTTCCACAGAAAAAGATGCTCAAGGATAAGGGGTCATGCTGTGAAGTTAGAAGGTGGGAGGCTCAGTGACCCGGTGGCACTGAGGGTTGAGGCACTGGACACCACACCTCGTGCCATGCCAGCGACCTAGGTTTGGGAATGGACTTAGGTCATTCATGGGTTGGCTGGGGACATAAGGATTGAGCATCTGGAGGACTGCTCCCCTTCCTCAGGGTGGAGGGTTTATGCTGCGTGTGTCAGCACAACAGGTGGGGTTCGGCCCATGCCCAGGGTGCTTGGCTGACTCTGCAGAGGTGGAGACAGCTGCTGTGCCCATTGCATGGGTGTGGGCGCAGGGGAGAAAATGGAGGAAAAATACTGGGACCTGGCAGGACCCATGATGGCCCCCGACAGGCCAGAGGTGCACCCCTCTGAGTGGAAAGGTTGTAGCCCTGCCAGGTCTGTGGAGATGGCACAAATAATGTTGTGATTAAAAAAAAAAAAAAAAAAAGGTGGGAGGCTCAGAGGAAGTACTTCTAAGGAAGTACTTCTTCATGGAGAGAGTGGTGGACAAATGGAACAGCTTACCAGTGGAGGTGGAGGGGCAGAAACAGTGACAGAGTTCAAGAACGCATGGGATAGACACAGAGGGATCATAGTGCTGGTGGTGGTGGGGGGGGTAAGAGACCGGAGACCAGGTAGGGTCTGCGGCGACACTATAGGTAGGGAAAATGGGGCAGACTATGTGGGCCATCAGGTCCTTGTCTGCTGACAGAGTCTATGTTTCTGTGGTATATCTAACATGCCAAATTGAGCAGAACAAGCGGTTCACAAAAGGGAAAGTGAAGGTATGCAGTCTGGTTCCAAAAACAATGGACCACTAAATGTCTTTTTTTCTTTTTTTGTAGCATTTTCCCCAGTAGTACAAGGAAGCTAGAAAAACGTCTTGGTTCTGTGTAGCTGTGGAACTGAGGCAATAACTGTATAAAGGTAGCCAAAAATGTATAAAGTATAATAAAATATTAGTAAAATTGGGAGAAAAGTGAGATAAAGTGCGGCTTGATGAAAAAAATTAAAAAAATGCCAAAACGGAATGAGGAGTTTCTTCGGTTCCTGGGAACCGCTGAGATACCTGAGAAACTCGCAAAAAATACAAAACTAACTCTTAACAGTACATTAACTAAAGCAGAGAGGCAGAGAAATGAAGTAAAATAAACAATATTTGTTTGTTGATCGGAAATAAATGTTTTCACGCAAAGTTGCTGAAGGGACCTCTTCGGGGAGACTTGCTAGTTCAGGCAGGGAAATGAATCTGACTTTAGGCTGTAGAACACAGCTCCACCTCGAGGCAGAGAATTGAACTCATGTTCTGAGTTCCATAATTTGTATACACTCCACTCCACTCTCCAGGGCAGTTCAACCTGTCAGGCTAAGTGCAGTAATTAAGCATAATGAGTGATTCCTGGGGTTTGAAAGAAACTTAGCAGCCTGTGGGTGGGGGAGAAGGTGGTGTGTTGGGTATCTAACTGGTTGAAAGATAGGAGGCAGAGGGTGATGATAAGATACTTGCGGACAGGAGGATGAGCAGTGGAGTACCTCAGGGTTCAGTCCTCGTCAATGTCTTCATGAGTAACTTTGCTAAGGAATTGAAGGGGGAGGTGTGACTCTTTGCAGATGACACAGAAATCTGCAAGAAGTTGGACACTGAGGAGGGGGTTGAAGGAATCTGGAGAAACTAGAGGAGTGATCGAGGGAGTGGGAGGTGGGTTTCAGTGCCAAAACAGTACAAAGTTATGCACCAGGGCAGAGAAACCAAGGGCTGTGTGTAAGATGGGGGTACTTACAGTTACCAAGCAAGAGAGGGATCTTGGGGTGATCATATCTGATGATCTCAAGGTGACAGGGAAGTGCATCAGGGCAGCAGGCAAGGCTAGCCGGATGCTGGCATGTACAGGGAGGGGGATCTCTAGGAGGAGATGGGAGGTGGTATTCCTCTTTGTCACTCACTTGTAAGACCCTACCTGGAGCACTGTGTTAGTTCTGGAGGATGCACCTCTGCAAGGACATGGACAGGGTGGAAGCGGTCCGGAGGAGGGCTACTAAAATGGTGCGATGGTTGCACGAGAAACTGTATGAGGAGAGGCTCCGGGAGCTCAACATGTACTCCCTAGAGGAGAGGAAAGCGAGAGGGGACATCACTGAGACCTATGAGAACTTCATGGAGGTGGACAAGGTGCAGGAGGAGAGTCTCTTTCACAGGAGGAGGAGCACCAGAACACAGGGGCATGCCATAAAGCTTAAAGGAGAGAAGTCTTAAAGGGATGTGAGGAAATATTTCTGCACAAAAAGGGTGGTGGATGCCTGGAAGAGCTTGCCAGAGGAGGTGGGGAGGGTGAAGACAGTAGGGAGTTTCAGGCATGTGTGGAATAGTTACACGGGTATAATAGAGAGAGGGAAGGGAGGAGGGAGGGACACCTGTGCCCAAATAGAGTCTGGTGTGTAGTGTTAGGCAGGGGAAATAGGGCAGACTAGGTGGGCCTACTGGTCCTTTTCTGCCGATACATTTTATGTTTCTATGTAAAATGGGGGTTTTACGCTCAATTTGGTGCTGAGTGTGATTGCAAATGTGGTGCATTTTTGGTTTTTTTACACAGGCCCATCAGTGCAGCGGTAGCACTACCACTTCTGACGCTTGCGACCCAGGTTCGGGATCGGATGTAGGGGCATGATAGGAAAGGCAGGGTGTGGGACCAGGTATGGGAGGGAGGGTTAGGCAGGCCAGGGACGGAGGGGGACATGAGTCATTGTGGATGGTGGTGTCTCTAATTGAAAGGAGCTTAGGAAACAAAGTGGCCATACTGCATTTGCTGATGACAGTGGGGGAGGTGAATGTGGCTGCCATCACAGATATGTGGACCATGCCGAACCATGACTGGGATCTCCGACTGTCCTGGGATACAAGCTATATAGAAGAGATAGAGCTAGGTGGCAAATAGAGTGTCTCTGTACGTAAGGGAAGGTATCACCTGCACCAGAGAAAATGAGGCTGTAGGATGGACAGAATTGCTCTGGGTACAGGTGCAGTCATTGAAAGCCAGTAGACTAAGGATTGGAGTTGAGTACAGACCACTGAACCAGGAGGAAGAGTTAAACAGGGAGCTGGGGTCCAAAATTATGGAGATGGCTGGTAAAGAGGAGGTAGTAATCATGGGGGACTTCAAGCTACCTGGGATGGATTGGACGATCCCTGCTACAACCTGTACCATGGCTCAGGTGCTGCTGGAGGCATTTCAGAGTGGGTTGCTGTCCCAGTGTGTCCAGGAACCCACTGGGACAGGGCTATACTGGGGCTGGTTGTGACGAATGGCACGCATGTCCAGGAGGTGAGGGTGGAGGCATCACTGACAGTAAGCAACCACAACCACAACACGGTGTGGTTTCACCTGGACATGGGCAAAGAGAAGAGAGGAACTAAGACAAGAGTTCTGGACTTCAGGAGAGCAGACTGTGAATAGATGGGGGATATTCTGAAAGGGCACCTTGCTGGAGTCAAGGAGGAAATGGGTGTGGACCAGAAATGGGCCGTCATAAAGGGAGGGCTATTGGCAGCCACCAGTGTGTGTGTGACAAAATAAAGAGCAAAAAAGCCAGAGCCAAGACGCCCAGCTGGTTTGACAGGGAGGTTACTCTGGTAGATAAGGACAAATGAGCTTCCTTCAAAAGGTACAAAAGCTCCAGGAGGGACAAGGACGGGGAGGAATACAACAGCAAGGCAAAAGAAGTGAGCAGGGTAGTACAATTAGCCAAGGCAAAGAAGGAACTGCAGCAGGCTGGGGGGGGGGTGGTGAAAATCGGAGAGAAGGCCTTCTTCCAGTACATCAGGAAGAGGGTTATGAAGGCTGGAATAGGCTGAAGAAGGAAGAGGAGTGGGTGGAGGGTAGCGTGGAAAAGGAAGAGATACTTAATGAGTACTTCTGTTCATTTTCACAAAGGAGGAGAATGGCTCAATCTCTCAGGGAAAGAAAGGGGGAGGTAATGGGGGAAAGGGGGAGGAGCCACAGATGGGGAGATGGACATTAACATAGAAATACAGAACTTGATGTTAGATGAGGACTGGTTGGCCCACTCCTCCCTGCCTACACTATTACCGCAGAACATACCCCATTTACAGCTCTTTCTCCCCCACTTCCTTTCCACTATGATTCCCTTGTGCTTATCCCATGCATTCTTGAACCCCACCACTGTTTTTGCCCCCACCACCTCCTCTGGAAGTCTGTTCCAGGAATCCACCACTCTTTCTGTGAAGAAGTACTTCCTCACATCTCTCTCGTGAATCTACCCCCCTCTAGCTTCACAGCATAGCCCCTTGTTCTTGAGCACCTTTTCATCTGAAAAATACTTCCCTCCTGTGCCTTGTTTACCCCTGTGAGGTATTTAAAGGTCTCTACCATATCCCCCCTCCTCTTTCCAGGGTGTACATATTGAAGTCCTTCGGTCTCTCCTTATAGGGCATTTGATGCAGATTGATAGGGTGAGGAAAGGTTTAAAGGCCATGAAGGCAGATGAGTCCCTGGGACCAGATGGCATACACCCAAGGGTTCTGAGGGAATTAGCAGACATACTGCAGGCCCCCTGGCAAACCTGTTTAACACGTCTCTTGAATCAGAAGTGGTTCCCACAGACTGAAGAACAGCACATGTAGTGCTGCTACATAAGATGGGCCGAGGGATGACTGATAATCATTGGCCGGTTAGTCTGACCTCAACAGCAGGGAAGCTCATGGAAACCATTCTGAAGGAAAGACTGGTAAACTTTCTGGATGATAATGGACTCCATGATGATAGGCAGCATGGGTTCGTGTCGGGGCAGTCCTGTCAGACCAACCTAATTGATTTCTTTGATTGGATAACAAGGGCAGTGGACAAAGGCCAAGCAGTGAACATACTGTATCTTAGATTTTTAGAAAGGCTTTTGTTTCTGTTCCCCAAAGGAGATTGATTAGGAAGCTGGAGGACTTGGGGGTTGAGGTGAAACTGGCCAGGTGGGTAAAACCCTGTTAACAAGCTAGAAATCAGAAGGTGGTGTTCAGGGGTGAATTCTCGGATGCTAGGCCAGTCGCTACTGGGCCCAACAGGGCTCAGTGTTCAGCCCACTCTTATTCAGCATCTTCATCAGCAATATTGCTGAAGGGGTAAAAGGCAAATATGCCTCTTTGCGGATGACACAAAGCTCCATGGGAGAGCGGACACAGAGGAAGGGAGGCAGGGCATTAGGGAAGACATAGTTAAACTAGAGATATGGTCAGGTGTAACCCCCTTGTTACCCGGGGTTACTAGAATCCCAGTAAGATCTAGTGGTAGGCAGGGAAGGCAGCTTGTGAAACTCCAGTTAAATGGATTTCACACTGTCTCACTCTGTTCTCAGTCTCAGCTGAGACTGAGGGATGACATCACCAATAGAACTATCGCAGCTGCATGAGCCACAATGGAATCTGCAGCAAGGGAGTTTGGAGTAGAATGTTGGGATGTTTGAACAGAGTCTGTGGTCAGTTGGTGTTGCGAGCTTGCTGAGGAAGCAGCACAGCAGCTCAGTGTAGGCTCTAGTAGCCTCAGCCCTGACAGAGGGCTACTTTTAGGTAAAAAGGGTGTGTGTCTTCACCAAAAGAGAGACACAGAAGATAATTGAAGTGGTGGAGACCGCTGTTTTGGGTCTCAGTGCCCCCTCCCTCTGGGGATGGGGGCAGGAAAGGTTTTCCTGCAAATTCCAGGGACAACCCCCTGGTTCTGCTACTAACGGAGAAGCTGCCTATTTGTTCCAGAGTTCTTTTGGGGAACAAGAAGACTTGTGAGTCGCCTGTGGGGCACCTGCAACCGGAGGGTGAGTGTCTGCTCTTCCTGAAAGGGCCTATGTTTTTCACCCTGGGACTTGTGTGACATTTGGGGACTGGACTACTGAAAAAGTGGGAGGCCTAGAGTAATAGGCTTAGCCAAAAAGTAAAAGTAGGTTCAAGTCCAGTGCTTATTGGGATCAAAATGATATGTAGAGGAGATGTGACATACGTCTACCCAGGAATCTACATTTGCAAGTTTTCAGTAAAGGAATTGTTTAGTTTTCAGAGGAATGGCCGGGTATGGACTGTGGGAGCTGGAGGTGGGAGGCCCCCATCTTTAGTGACCAGGTCCACCTCTACGGATTTGCTCTGTGGATTTCTACTTTGCCTCAGGCACTTGGCCAGTGATGAGGGAAGTACCCAGACATGGGATTGGAAGGAAAATTCCCTCTAGGAGTTGAAGGCTCTAGTGTGGTTTGGGGAGCCACAACAGGATAATTGGTTCATTTCCCAAAGTGGACCGCGGATCAAGTGGCCAGCGGGGGAGTCGGGCCAGTGGGGAAAATCCAAGTAGTGTACAAGTTGGGCTGTGTACCCAAAGCTGCGTGCAAGTCCAGGCTGTGTGCCTGGTGGGTTCAGAGCCTGAGGGCTGGAAATAGTGATAAAGTGTTCTGTTGTCTCTAATCTGCATTACCAGGAATGTAGCCCCGTGGGGGTCCGTCTATGCTTTGTTTGTTCAGCTTGCATGTGAATAAAAGCCACACTGAAGAATCCCATTCCTGGTTCTGGACATTACAGTTATTGCTTCCTGTGTTCGGATTTACTTGGGTGCCCCTGTGCAGAGTAGCCAAACCTAGGCCCCCTGTGCCGAGTAACCTCATCCTCCCCGAACCCAGTCCCCACCAGGTACTGCTGTCAGCTTCAACAGCATGCCACCTGTCGTTTTGCTAAAAGGCAGGGGTGAGGGGTTACACAGGTATTTGGCAACTGGGATTCAGTGCCAAACAGAGTAAGATAATGCACTTAGGGAGTATGCTTTTTACCCCCTAGCTGCAGCGCGTGTACCGGCTTGGGGCATCCAGCTGCCGGCCCTGCCAGCCCAAAGAGCTGGGTAGCTCAAACTGCACCCAGGAGGATCCAAGACAGACATCATGCCATCCTTCTGGACGGCCCCCCTGTGCTGCTGTCAGCCAGGATAGCCCTGGATCCTGCCTGATGGGACTCCGCACAAGTCCTCTGGGCAACACAGGGCACGGCCATCAAGCTGCTTGGGTCACACCCAGCTTCCTTTTTCCACCTGTTTATGCCCACTGAGGTGTGGACATGCAGTGGCCTCAGGCACGACATGCTGCCGTCCGCCGTGCCCCCCCACCCCCGATTCTCACCATGCTAGGTAGTACCCTCGGGCATCCCCAGAGGTCACTACCATGCGATGAGTGTGCCCCAGCCCACCCCAGGACTAGGAGAGCAGTCGGCGGATGCTCATTCCAAGTCCTCCCTTGCCAACCCCCGATGACCTGGGCTTGTTCCCGAACCCAGGTCGCCGGCGTGGCGCAAGGTGTGGTGTCCAGCGTCTGAACCCGCCGCACCACCAGGCCAGCTGGAAATAACCTGTTTTTATAATATTGCTGTTGGTGTTCTGGTCACCGAGTCAGTGGAGGAGAACCACTTGGGTGTGATCATCATGTGTGACATGAAGCACTTGGCTGTGCCAACAGCCAAAGCAAATAGGTTGCTGGGATGTATAGCCAGGGGGTATAACCAGTAGGAAGGTGGAGTCATCCCGCCACTATACAGGTTACTGGTGATGCTGCGTCTGAAGTACAGTGTGCAGTACTGGAACCCGTACCTAAAGAAAGACATCAGTTTACTGGAGACAGTGCAGAAAGGGGCAACCAGGAAGATCCAGGGACAAGAGGGTAGGTCCTATGAGGAGAGACTTAGAGATCTCAACATGTACTCCCTGGAGGATAGAAGGGAGAGGGGTGACATGATTGAAACCTGTAAATATCTTAAGGGTTTCAATGAATTGAACTTTGAGGGTCTTTTTAACCTTAGTGGGAACAGGACCAGTAAGTGGCAGGGCCTCAAACTGGTTGGGGGGAGGCTTCAAAAGGAAAATGAAGAGGTATTTTTTCACTTAAAGGGTGGTGGCAAAGTGGAATGAGTTGCCGGAGGAAGTAGTCTCCTTGAAGACTGTAGATAGCTTCAAGAGAGGATGGGAAAGGGTTAACAGTGAGACTTGCATGGAGGGGGATCTTGAGGAGGAGGAGGGAAGAGTGGATAGTAGGGAGTGGGGAGGCGGATCACTTTGTAGATACCGAGAGGTCTGTAGACTCAAACAGACTAGATAGACTGGAAAGCTTTTTTCTGATGGCTATTTTTGTATGTTTGTAAAGAGCCCTAGTCATTGGAGAACCAGCTGGGTGAGGAGAATTGCAGATCCCAGAGGATGTTCTGCTCCTCGGGTAGGGAGGGCTGTCAGTTTTGGCTGTGCTAATGCCACCTGGGTGACTGCAGATGGCAGTGCAAGCTGGAGCTGTAGGAGGACATGAAGCAGGACGCAGACTACCTGAGCATGTGCCACCACACACCAGTGCAAGCATGCATGATCTCAGGGGCTGGGTCCCTTCTAAAGAGGATGAGAGAAGAAGGAGAACATGTTGAGCAAGCAGGAGGACACTGACTCCGTTCCATAGGTTGCACAGCACCGCACTCATGGCTTCCATTGCCTACACACTAACCTTGAGGGTGCGGTACCCTTCCAACATCCCTGCCCTGGGGGGGCAAGCCAGGAAGGACCTGGAGGTGGTGGTAAGTCCCGGGGAAGGCAGGTGATGGGGCTGGGGACTGGAGCATGGCTGATTAGGGGCTGCCTGGTTGAGAAAGGGGTGAAGAGCATAGTAAATTTAAAGAAAAAAACATTTTTGTATAAGACAAATTGACTCTTAAGTGGCATTTAAAAATAACAAATTCTGCTGCTTGATGGCCCAGTGCGTACTTCTGCGTGCTCCTATACTGGTGACCCATGTTCAGAAGTGAGCCCAGGAGTTGGGCTGGGTGTTCCCGAGGGCTTGGGGAGGTGTTTCTATGTGGTAGCCCTCCCTGCCAGAGAGGGAGGGCATTGGGTTCTGCTGCGCTAGTGATCCCTGCTGTGGACCAGGGAGCTTACGTCTCTTGCAGGTCTATGCTAGGCGTGCACAAGGTCACACCAGACATAGCCCAAAGTTGAGGAAGTAGGCAGGTCAGGGGAGAAAAGGAGGGACAGATCTCACCAGCAGGATGACACTAACCAGACCACCACAGGCTGTGCACCACTGACCAGACCTGGCTACAGTCTGGATTGGGTCACTGGAGGTCAGGAGGATGGCCCTCCCTCTCTTCCCTGGCCTCGTCAAGGGGGGCAGTATGTGGGGGATCGTCGGGGGGGGTTGAAAGGGGTTGATGGTAACTGAGGCATAAACAAGTGGTGAAAAAAAACCCCAACCAATTCCATTTTTAATCATTTTTTTCTGTTTTTTTTTTTTTTTGCTAAAGAAAAATTGACCCTGTGCAAGTCCCTCCTCTTATCAATCGAAGTACCCCCTTCAGCCTGCTGTGGTATCCTTGTGGTCACCCCTACCCTCCAGCTGTCATGGTTGTAAGCAGTCGCACAGAGTTAGTGGCACTGCCAGACCCTCCAATTGGGTTATCAAGGGCCACATGGTTTTCAGAATGGCCCAGGAAGGGTTGGGATTGTGCCTACCTCTTGGGAGCTTCCATAAAACATTGTAAGTGCCGGAGAAGGTATTGTGATTCCAATTAGCACAACACAGCAAGTTGCAAACCTTGGGGTGTGTTTATACTCTCTCTGCACCCTGACCTCAAGTTCCACTTGAATTAAATCAGCTCTGGAATTCTGTTCCAGCTGAGGTTTGACAATATCAGTCAATCCAGACTTTCTGTAATTGCTACTATAATTACCTGCACAAATCATCAGTGTACTCTCACCCATAGCTGCCTTTTGACTGTATAGCCTTCTCTGAACTGCTGTGGTCATAATGCTTTTTGTTTCCCTAAGATCATTTGCACTTGTTAATTTAGGCATTTGTTGCATAGCATGTATCTTGCTTTGTACTTTTTCTGTACCTTTATACCATTATCCCCTTGGCACCTTACTCTGTACTTCAGACTGAATATGCCTAACATATGTATGTGATGTTGCTGTCGGTTATTGTGCTGTTCTCCCTGTTGTAAACTCGTGGGTCATGCCTGAAAATAGATAACTGTTTGTCTACTGCGCCTACAGTTTTTGGTAAATAAAACACGAAATAAATAAAAGGAAAAAAATTCCCTCCTTCATGCCATGGACAGTGCTGCTCTTACACTGTGAGACTCTGTTGTAAGTTACTGCCACCACCGATACCACTCTTACGGTTGTAAGACTGGTCTCATGCGCATTCTTAGGGTATGAGAACCACGAACCGAAGATGAACAGTTCTAATACCCTAAGAATGTAAGTGAGACCACTCTCATAACCATAACAGAGGTCTCGGTGGTGGTATTAATATATTATTGATCAAGCTGTATCAAGAATACATACATTTTTTTTTAAAGTTACCCGAATGTGCCTATTTCCAGGGCATCTGTTCATGAGACACCCTTCACAGAATGAGGGCGGCTCACTGGCAGAGGAAGGGAGTGCTCTGATAGGTTTGGAGTTCTCTGTCGATCTGTAATTTCCACTACCATTTTTGTTAGCACTAAATCACCCAGTTGCTCCATTCCATTTCTTTTTCTCTGTTTTTTTTTTTTTTTTATGCATCCCTTCGCTGACCTGTCTCCTTCTGCTGGCCCCCAGCCCAATTACCTATAATTCCTGATTAATTGTAATGTTGCTTCTTTTGTACTCTCTGGGTGGCACCTGGAAATAGGCATTGATTTATCAAGTGTACCCACCTGGTTAACAAATGCTAAATAAATCAACTGTCCCCCTTCCTTCCCGTAGAAGAGCATCCACTGGAATGCTTAATCCTGCTCCCTACAGCCATTTCCCAATTCCCTGGCCTTGTTCTCGAACCCGGGTCCCCAGCATTGTGAGCGATAGCTCTACCACTGCGCCAACAGGCTGACTGCTCCATTCCATTTTTTTTTTAATATATAGCTTTTTGCCTTCCACTGCCACCTACTCCTGTCTTTGGGCCCCATCTGCCCCTCCCCCCACCATTGCACTGGTGGGGATCTGCACAGAGTGGGGCCTGAAAGCACCGGGGACTGTCCCATACGGCAGCAGAGAGACATAGTATTTTCTCTGTTTCTCTCAAACCCGGAATTGTGGCAATGTGGTGGGCACATGTCTATGGAGGTGCACATGCGCTCCTGGAACCTCAGCTTCATATACCCATGCAACGTTATGTCAGCCCCTTCCCCCCCAGGTCTCTGGTCTGACACCCAGCCTCCATCAGGTGTCAGCTGAGAGCAAGGAAACTCACCATCCCAGTCCAGGAGATGAGAGCTGCCTAGTGGCTGCTGCAGTCATCGCCCAGTCTTCCCCCCCCCCACCCCCTGCTAACTCCCGTGCCCAGAGCTCGCTCCTGAACTCTGGTTGCTAGTGTGGCACGAGGTAAGCTGCTGGAACAGCTCCTCAGCGGCACCAGACTGCTTTTCATTTCAGTTCAAAGACACCATGAGCATGTGCTAATGCTTCTCAACCCAATACTTCAGTTTTGTTCCATCTCTTCATCATGTAGACTGGGCCGGCCAGCCACTTAGAAAGTGGCTTCTTGCTGCTAGAAGTAGAGCCATTTCCTCCAATTACTCAATCCAGGAAGTGGAATTTACATTGGGGGCAGGGTGTGGTATGTTTGTGGAATGAGCAACTGTGATCACACCTATAGTCAACAATGCACGGGACATGAAGTCAGGAGCCAGAATGGCTAGTGAAAACAGAGCTCTTGAAACTGCTCAGTGTGCAACTGCTTAGAGTGCAAGACCGGTCTCCAATCTACATGGGGAAGGATGTTGACACAGCACTCGAACACTTCATCAACACCTATAATTCTGCCTGCAACTCTCACACACCCCTAAAACACACAAAATCAATGGCTCTTGCAACCCCTGGCTCTCTGTAGAACTCCTAGCTCGCATGAAAATAAGGGACCACCTCTGGCACCATGCCCAAGCCACTGGCACACAATCTGACATCCAGAACTACAAAAGAGCATGAAATGACTGCACTAAGTCCATCCATCTAGCAAAAAGAAAAAAAATATTCACCTTAGTAATTGTGTTTCTTCTAATGGAGTCTTGCTGTATTCTGACATATGCAGTTAGCCCCAGCACTTGAACTGCTCCGGAGAGGAAAGAGTTCATTTCTATGCAAGGCATAGAACGTTGAGCTTGAGTTCAGTTTTCAGACCTCTGTTTGTGGTGCCTCAGAGTGTAACCGTCAGATTCTTATGAGCAAACTAACTAACTACACTTCCAGTGTGGAAATTGTAAAACATATAAGCCAATAGGCAACAACTTGGGTCCAAAAGACTGAAGTCGAGAACCCAAGAGAAAAAACAGGTAGTAAACAAGATATATTAATCTAAGTTAAAACTTCACAACAACCACCCCACCCTGAAGGGGAAGGGTGCAAAGTGCACCCCTGAGGTGCAACACTGTACCTGCCAACCCACATCCCAAAACTAGGTTCTGAGAGGGAAGGCAGGGGGAGGTCACAATACAGCAAGACTCCATTACAAGAAACACAATTACTAAGGTGAGTAATTTTTTCTTCAAACAACATAAAGTCTTGCTGTATTCTGACATATGCAAACTATCAAGCAGTACCTCCATGAAGGACGGTACCGAACCTATTTTAGGAATGGGCTCTGCAGTACTGCTGTACCAAACCTTGCATCACTCCTAGCCTGGATATCCAGACAGTAATGCTTGGTGAAAGTATGGACTGTTTTCCAGGTGGCTGCTTTGCAGCTCTCAAACAAGGGTATATCTCTGGCAGCAGCCAGAGAAGCAGTTGTACCCCTAGTCGAATGAGCCCTCAGGCCAGAGGGAGGTGTTTTGCCTAGGTTGGCATAGCAGAATTATATACAAGAGACAATCCACCTGGCAATAGTTCTCTTAGCAGCATGCATACCTTTCCCCACTTCACCATAAGTGAAAAACAATTGAAGACAGTCATTCCTATGTCCCTTAGTATGCTCAGTGTAGTAGCTAAGTGTCCTCTTAACATCCAGATTATGTCATCTTCTTTCTCCTGAAGAAGAATGATCAGTGAAAAACACAAGAAGAGACATGGACTGGTTCAGATGGAAATCTGAGACCACTTTGGGTAAGAACCTCCTATTGGCTGTGAGGACCACCTTATCTCTATGGAATGAGATAAAATCAGGTTCAACTAATAGGGTCTGTAATTCACTAATTCGCCTGGCAGAAGCGATAGCTACCAGAAACACAGTTTTCCAGGTCAGGTACTTAAGCTCAGCTGAAGCCAGAGGTTCAAAGGGTGGCTGCATAAGCTGAGCAATGCAAATATTGAGATCCCAAACTGGAGTAAGCTGTCTAAAAGGAGGATTTATAGGAACCAGACCTTTAAAGAACTTACCAAAAACAGGATGAGATGCCAGGAAAGAGCCATTCCCCGCTGAGAGGAATGCAGACATGGCTGCTAAATTAACCTGTAAGGTGGCTGGCCTAAGGCTTAAGCCATTAAGGTGAACTAGGTAATCTAAAAGTGTAGCAATGCCAGCAGCATCTGGTAAAATATCCATATGGGAACACTAAATGCTGAATTATAAGTTTTCCTGGTAGAGGATTTACGAGAAACCTTAAGGAGGTCCAAAACTCCCTGAGAAAGATGCAGGCCTGCATATTCTAACTCTTCAAGAGCCAGGTCTTGAGATTGAGAGACTGGAGATTGGGGTACCAGATCCTCCCCTGAAAGGAGGTTAGGAGATTGTGTCTTTTGGGAAGAGACAGGGGGAGTGAGACTGCTAGGGACAACAACAGAGGATACCAAGGCTGTCTGGCCCAGTCTGGAGCAGGGTTGTGACCTGATCTTGACTAGAACCCTGAACAACAGGGGAAAGTGAGGAAAGGCATAAAGGAACTGCCTTCCCAGTCCAATATCAGGACATCCAGGGGAACAGTCCCTAGAACTGGGGGTCTGCAGCAGAAGAGGGGAAGTTGGTGATTGTCTGGGGCTGCAAAGAGATCTATCTCTGGAGTGCCTCACCTGGTTAAGATTACTTTCAGTATGAGGGGATCCAAGATCCATTTGTGATGGCCCTGGTAGATTCAGCTCAGAGTATCTGCTAACACATTGTCCTTCCCTGGGAGGTGGACTGCTATTAGGGAGGTTTGCAAGGAATAGGCCAGAGACCATATTTTCATGGCCTCCATGCACAAGGCCTTAGATAGAGTGCACCCTTGCTTGTTGATGTACCACATGGTGGTGGTGGTTTTGTCTGTCCTGACCTGAGTCACCTTGTCCCTTACTGAGTCACAGAAAGCTTGAAGGGCTAGGAATACTGCCCTGAGTTCCAGAAAATTGATATGAAGGAGAGACTCTTGTGGAGACCAAACACCCTGTGCTGTGAGGGGTCCTAGGTGGGCTCCCCAGCCCAGGAGAGAAGCATCTGTGGTTAGTACCACTGAATGAGATTGATTGAGGAATGGGACACCTTGTCTGAGATTGTCCTGATCCATCCACCACTGGAGAGCTTGGACCAGAGTCTGAGTCACTGGAACCAATTTGGTGAGAGAATCTTTTTTCTGAGACCAAAAAGACCTTAGGTGAAACTGAATGTCCCTCATTTGGAACCTGGCTCCTTGTACCACTGCAGTGGAAGCTGCCATGTGGCCTAGGAGCTGAAGAAAATATCTTGCTGGGTGAGAAACCAGAGGATGAAAAGAGGAAGCAAGATCTGTAAGGGACTTTACCCTTGCTAGTGGGAGGAAGGCTTTTGCTTGAACAGTATCTAACTCTATCCCTGTGAAAGTGAGGAGTTGTACTGGTTCGAGAACCAACTTTGGCAGATTGAGAAGAAAACCCAGAGAACTGAGCAAATCTTGAGTGACTTGAAGAGCTGACCTGACCTGGTCAGGAGACTGTCCTACAATGAGCCAGTTGTCCAGGTATGGGAATAGAGAGATCCCCTGCCTTCTGAGGAAGGCCACTGCTACTGCAAGGCACTTTGTAAACACTCTTGGAGCTGATGTTAGGCCGAAAGGCATGGCTCTGAACTGATAATGGCCTGAAGACAGCTTGAACCTGAGGTACTTTCTGTGGGAGCACCTGGTAGAAGTGTGGAAATAGGCATCCTTGAGGTCCAAGGATGCTAACCAATCTCCTGGCCTCAGAGAGAGAAGAATTTCTTCCTGAGTCACCATTTTGAACTCTGGTTTTAAGATGTGTTTGTTCATATACCTTAAGTGTAGGATGGGTTGCCACTCCCCTGTCTTTTTTGGGGTAAGGAAATATCTGGAGTGCAGACCCTTGCCCCTGTGTAGAGTAGGAACTCTCTCCACGGCTCTGAGAGCCAGCAGAGAGGAAACCTCTGCTTCTAGAGCAATGGTTTCGGAGATGTTTGCAGGTGGAAAAGACCTGACCCTCATTTTTGGAAACTTCTTGAAACTGAGGGCCAGTCCCTGGCTTACTACCTCCAGAACCCACTTGTCTGAGGTAACAGACTTCCAGGCCGGGAAGTAGTAAGCTAGCCTGCCTCCTACTGGAGTTGGGGAGTCGACCCGGGCTGACACATTGGGCTGTCTGCTTGGCAGGAGCCTTGGACTGGGAAGAGGATGCATCCCTGCTCATCCCCCTCCTGCCTCTCCCTCGAAAGAACCCCCTCTGTGGGAAGGGAGAGGAGGCCTGGGCTTGGTAGAAAGGCCTGTGAAAGTGCCTGCCCCTGCCCCTAGACTGCTGCTTTTGAGGAGTGGCTTGCCTTTCCTTGGCCTGTGCACTCCTGTAGGTGGTCCTGTACTCATCCATCTTCTTCATGTAAGCCTCTGTTGGCTCCCCAAACAGAGAGTTACCCACCACAGGGAAATCCATGGCCTTGGCCTGGGTGTCCTGAGAAAGGTTAGTGCATCTGAACCAAGCAAATCTCTTGAGAGAAACAGATGTAGCCATGACTCTCGATGCCACATCATTAGAGTCTACAGCAGCATGGAATTGCACTTTGGATGCCTCAATCCCATCAGCAGCCACCTCCTCCAGCTCTTTTGCTAGCTGGGAGAAGCCTGTTTAGCCAGTTCCAGAACTGTATCCCACCTGGATTTCTGGTATCTTGCTGTGTAGGCCATATAATTAGCCTGCCTGAGTCCCAAGGAGGATGCCAAGTATTGTTTCTTGGCCATGGCATCCACCTTCTTGGAGTCTTCATCTGGGGGGTGTGAAGCCAAAGGTATATTCACCCAGTCAGGCTGCAGCCTGCACTACCCCAACATGGCTGCAATGATTGAACAAAAACTCCATACCTGAGCCTGATAGCATATACCTTCTATCCATTCTTTTGTCCACAGGAGGTAAAGAATTTGGTGTCTGTAAAATCTTTTGTGTCTGTTTCCCCAGGGATTTATGGAGGGGAATAGACAACCTCTTGGAGTATGGGATGTCCATCATCTCTACAAAATCAGGCTCTTCTTCCTCCTTAACAGCTTCAACCATAGGGAACCAGAGGGTTTCAGCTACCTTTTTGTAAAACAAAAAGTGAGATGGGGACTCAGAAAGCCTTGGAGGGGAGACATTGGAGGGTCTGTCTGGGAAGATGTCCAATTCAGTGGGCACATCCAGACCTTTATAATCATTGTCATCATCATCATCCGGTAACTCTTCGTCCCCTTCCCACTCCAATTTGTAGTAAGCATCATAGTTAGATCATAATCCGATGGAGTTGGATCCGACCGAACCGAGCGCCTAACCGATGGCACCAGTTCGGACAGAACCGGACGAAGCGATTGCACAATACTGATCACTTTGGCTATTTCTTCAGTGGTTGGGGTAAGGGATGCTTGAGCCGAACCAGCTGACTTTTTCCGTCTTTTTGATGGAACCGACCTCTCCAGGTCGGCTCTCCTTTTGCCCGAGGATGTCTCACCCAGGTCAGTGTGCACCTCCTTAGGTTTGGTCGGAACCGAACCAGGCTGGCCATCCGGGTCAGCGGACTTCCCGGCCTCCTTTTCCTTTAGCCTACCCTATCTTTTTTCCAGAGTGGCCTTAGGAAAATTTTTGCAGATTTGGCAGTCTGTTTTGAGGTGGTCAAACCCCAGATAATAAACACAGATGAGGTGGGGGTCGGCCTTAGCAAAGGCCTCACCACACTCTGTACAGTGTTGAAACCCAGTGGGACCATTTTTTTTTTCTTGGGTTTCTCAGACATGGACAGACTAGAAAAAATTACCCTTTCAGCTTTTTGCCAGATAATACACCCCTATCGGTTACCAACCGTGTCACGGGTTGTGTAAAGAAACCGAAAAAATGTTTTTTTTTTTAAACTTATAGGAACCGGCACACCACTACTACAATCCCAGAAGATAAGTTTAAACACAAAAGGTCGGTTCCCAACCAGACTGACCGAGAAGGAACCGAAGTTTACAATTTCCACAGAAGAAAAACACAAATTACAATTCACTACCTATCTACACTACTTACTGTACCGTAGACAGAGGCTTGAAACCGAAAATAAATCAGTTGAAAAACCGATGCGTTTTGAAACTTTACCGAACCGGAGGAGCAATCTCTGGAGCAACTTCACAGTTAGGCAGAGTAAAGAATCTGATGGTTACACTCTGAGGCACCACAGACAGAGGTTTGAAAACCAAGCTTGAGCTCAATGTTCTATACCTTGCATAGAAATTAACTCTTTCCTCTCCAGAGCAGTTCAAGTGCTGGGGCTAACTGCATATGTCAGAATACAGCAAGACTTCATGTTGTTTGAATGAAACACTATCAGGGAGTCCTTACTGATACCTGGGGCAAAGGAAAAGCTTTCTGGGATAATATTAAAGAAATCACAGGTAAAACCTCGAAATCGCCACCTACCGTACTGGACTTAGATGGGATCACTACCCTTGACCCTGTAACTATTGCCAATACTTTCAATAACGCATTCACAGGCCTCAGCAGTGTTCTCCCACCGGACTTTTTTGATGCAGATGTCACCTTGCCCACCTCTGATAGCTCTCCCACACCTACTAGCCACCCCCCCATTCTACTTTAAAGTCATCTCACCTCAGGAAGCCCGTAAATACATCCTCAAGGCAACTGGTAAATCTAGACACAGCGGGGATTCCCTCGATCTTAAACTGTTGTCCCTCACACTAGAGGCTATAGTGCCTCTTACTTGGATTTTAAATCTCTCACTTAGCCTTGCCCAGTTCCCCAAAAGATGAAAATCAGCCATGGTAACACCGGTACACAAAAGCAGTGACAGGTCTCTTCACGTGAACTACTGGCCTATCTCCATACTTCCGCCCCTCTCCAAGGCACTTGAACGCTTTGTAGCCGACCAGCTTACAGATTATCTTGATAAACATAAGATCCAATGTACCCAACAACATGGATTCAGAAAAGGACACATCACCTCCTCAGCTCTCAGGGAATTCACTGGTTTCATACACAAATCTCTGGACCATGGACAGATATTGGGGCTGCATTTATCGACCTGACAAAAGCATTCAACACGGTCCATCACCCCCTACTACTGGAACAGCTAAGCAACACTGGAATTTCCACCGACTCTGATGTCTGGTTTAAAAGCTATCTGGAGAACCGCATTCAACAAGTCAAAATTGCCGATGTCATCTCGGACTCTAAACCAGTTCACTCAGGTGTCCCACAAGGGTCCATCCTGGGCCCTCTACTATTTAGTCTCGTTAAACAATCTCCCAAGATCCTGCCCCGGGGTCGGCCCGGTGGCGCTGAGGGTTGAGGCGCTGGACGCCACGCCGGCGACCCTGGTTTGGGAGCGAGCTCGGGCCACGGGGGGGGTCAGCTAGGGAGGGTTGAGAATGAGTACCCTTGTGGTGCTTTCCTCCCTGGGTAGAAGGGAAGGGATGTCCCGGTGTGCTGGTGTCCTCCGGAGGCACTACAGTGAGTCAGACATGCATGTATACTAGCGTGGGAGACACCAGAAGGGTTGCTGTGTGCCAGGGCGTCGACGTGCACCACACAGGGAGGGGGAGGTAGCACACAGAACAGGGGAAAACAATGGCGCCGTGGAGAGGCGACAGCAACTGTCCCCCTTGCCCCTCACCAGGCCAGCTCCGACTGACCTTCCAGGTTCTCCACCAGGCACCCTACCCTGCGGCCAGAGTCTGACTAGTAAGCGCGCCCAAGAGGAGAGGGCAACCCACCCCAGGCAGGTTAAACTGGGGGTGCTGGTCGCAGGAGGGGAGGAGAGAGGAAGTACAGATTGGGGAGGCTTCAGGCTGGGTAGGACAAGGATTAGGATGCCCAAGAGAAGCTCCATGGGGCCGCGACCAGAGGGAAATAAAATAAAAAAAAAAAAAGAAAGATCCTGCCCCGAACAAATCCTACTATACATGGATGATGCTGTTATCTACACAAGTCACACAGACCCCATGCCTCTTGAAAGCCAGCTGCAACTCGGATTTGCATCAGCAGAGAAATGGTCCAGTGATCACAAACTGGTGCTGAACTATAAAAAGGAAAAAAAATAACTAAGCTCATGCTCTTCAGCAGCTCCTACAATAAACACAAGCATCATCCCCTGACTAACTCTAACCGCCTTGGGACCGCTCTTGGGCAGGTATAATATTTTAAGTATCTCAGCATCACAATTGACAACATTGCCAAAGCAGCTAATACTCGCATCGGTCTCCTCTACAGACACAGGAACTCCCTTACACCAGAAGCCTTAAGGCTGACCATACAGACCTATGTTACCTCCATTATTGACTATGGATTGATAATCTATGGATCTACCACTGAAACTACCCTCCAGCGCATTTTCACTGCTCTAAACAAGGTGTGTTGCCTCATCTCAGGAGCCCACCGTCTCACCCACTCTTGCGACCTCTATGCCCAAACTGGTTGGCTCCAGCTCAAAGATCGCATCAAATATCAAAACATGCCTGATGGCCAAGAAAATAACCCTAGGCCTCCTACCACCTGGAATTCAAGGTCTTCTCAGCCCCTCTCTTAATGCCCGCCATACCCGTGGCTCTGAATCCCTGCTCTTTCTGGTCCCTCGCTGCCGTACCTCCCAGGGACAAAGATCATTTGCCTACAGAGCCCCTCTTTGGATGAATGCCCTCAACTGTGACATCTCATCCGAATCCAAATTGGGCCCTTTCAAATCCAAGCTACAGTGACTACTCTCTGGCAGTCGTTCCTGTGACTGTTTCCGCTAAACCCTCTTTGGCAATCTAAAACCCTAGCACTTGATTATTGTTAAATCTCCTTAGCACCATCTCTGACATCCCCTCCCCTATGCTACCCTACCCCTTCACCTTCCTCCTCTACCTAATGCCCCTGTCTGTCCTGGCAAGGTTCGTTGGCTGATTTCAACGCACTTATGATTTTACTAGTAACTGACAACGCTCGTTTTGGCTGATTTTTAATTTACTGTATGCATTCCTGTGCAAGAAACTGCTTAACATTACTTGTTTCTATTCTTTCATATACTGTGAATGTCAACTACTGCTTCTTTTCTTATTTACAATTATTTTACCATACCCTGTTTAGTCTGTAAACCTGTTGATCTCCTTTCTCTATGCATACTGTTTTGCCATACTTTTTGTTCTGTTAACCTGTTGTATTATGCTGCTGACGTGGAACCTTTGTAAAAGAGCTCTAAGCTCAAAGGTATTTGTAATCCGAGATCTAAATAAATAATGAGAAAAATTTCTCTGTGAATAAAGCTGGTAGGTCCACTGAAGGAATAAGGCTATTGTTTTACAAAAAGAAACTTGCCTCAGATGGTGATTTTGTGTTGAGGCAGCCTTTCGGCAACCTGTGAGCAGCCAAGCAGACTGAAACAATAGCAGCAACACAGGTGTGCACTTTATCCAGTCCACTTGAGGAGGGCATTATCTTAAAAAAAATCTCGCTGTCATTATTGGCGTGTTAAATGATTAACAATACCTGGCAAGGGATGGCAGACTGTGAAACGCACCCTACTGTAGCTCGAGAATGCCAGAAAATACAGAAAGTTTTGGTTTTTAATTTGAAATCCTGTGTAAACATTTGTTGTAAATTTTGAGATATGCCAGATTGCATCATTCAGATAATTACATCCTGCAACTGTTTCAGTCATGTGTTGCTGTGGTTTTGCAGTTTACTTAAGGCTCCAGAGTTCCTAAATGTTTTAGGTACACCTTTCTGACAAATGTATGTCAGAAACGTGTTGAAAAGGGAACCATTCCTTATTATATGGGATGTGACGTTAATATTTTGCAGAGCTCAGCAGGAAGTCATAACATTTTTTTCTGATTTTTACCAAGATATTTGACTAATGACATCCGTTGTTTCCACATACAAAATAAAACTGTCTGTCATACCTCAAGCTTTGTATTTCTCTGTTAATAAACTGTATTTAGCTTCTCCCTGTTAGTTTTTGCTGCTCAAGGGTTGTGGTTTTGTGTGTTCTTACTTTTCGTAATGTGCCTAACTGCCTGTGACTTGTGCAAATATTGAAGTATACAGGTAATTATTTATTTTTGTAACATGTCAATAAATGACAGTGAAAATACAAAAAAATCATTGGTCCAAAGTCACCACCTACCCGCTGCTGTAGTACCCCCAAGAAACCACATGAAAAATATGCTTGCACAGTATATAAAGCACTGAAATCCCCCACCTGCCTGATGATATTCTAACTATCGATGATAATTCGAGTAGCGAAGCAATCTGTAGAAATGGAATAGCCTGCACATATGAAATCCAACTTACAGTTCTCTATGGGCAATAAAACAGCGCATAACCCACAGAGCATTCAGTTGCAGTACTGGCTGAACCCCAGGTTGTGCACACATACAAAGGGAAATGCATTGCGCAGGAGTTAAAACAATGTCCCATCAATACCGAAAACAGATGTTCACAAAAGAAAGCAGAGGGAATGGCCGTCTCTGTGGCACTGGGGCATTGGACGCCTTACTTCACGTTACGCCAGCAACCCATGTTTGGGAACAAGCACGGGCCACCAGGTGTTGGCAGAATTGAGCATCCTAGGGACTGCTTTCCTTCTCTGGGGAGGTGGTCAGCGCTCAGCTGGCCCCTAGCGGAGGCTGGGGGGTAGTGCGCCAACATTGCAGAAGAGGGGTGGAAACAGGACAGACGCCTGGAGGAGTGTGTGTGGAAACATGCATGCTCCCTCCGCTGGCATCATTGCACGCCATGCTCCACATAGGGGAGAAAATGGAAAAATGGGGAGTCCTCACCATGGATGACGATTTTCGCCTTGCAGCGCCACTGGGAGGGCACCTCCCCCGAACTGGATCTGGTCTGCTGGATTGAGGGTCTCCCCACCCACTGCCACGAGGGGCAAGTCAGGGGGGCTGAAGTGGAGGGTGTCTTATACCCAGTCGGCGTGGGGGGGGGGACGTCAGATGGCAGGCAGGGACTCCAGGAAGAAATAATACCAAAAAAAAGAAAGTAGAGGGAATTACAGGAGATAACTCACAGATGCCAGCACTGACGTCCCAACCGAGTGAGCAGCACGGAAACCAACGGATGGGGAATATAAGACCTGCAGACCAAACCGCCACAGCACCCAGCATGTGTGAAAGTGTACAGGCTGAGGCGGAGCAGATGCGTTGCGATCCATTCCACTTGAGCAACTTCACGATCAGTGTTACATGTACTTAAAATACTTTTAAGATGCAAGTGTTTGCTGCTCTATAGTGTTAGACACGAGGCACAGTTGATATAATTCAAGTAGTTGAAAGGAAATGTTCCCATTGTGAATGTTACACGCATAATAAAAGTATGTAAATTTGGTGTTCTGTGCTCCCACAATTCATGACACAAAGTGAACAGGCACGTTTTTGGAGCAAATTAAAAAAAAATGCACATATGGTTTTCGTAGTAAAATATCTTACTAGAGCAATCATTGACTTGTCTTTCAATCAGCCATTTGTTACTGTTCTTAAAAAATAAACAGCACTATATTAATAGAAGTGGTTGTAATGAATTCAGACTTTGCTTCTTTATGCTCCTTTTAGGTTTCTGCCCCTGTCCGGGCCGACTCACGGCTGTGACTCGGCACTGCACTGGCCGGCCGAGTCTTCCCTGCCTGCTCTCCAAGCAAGCAACTCAGGTTTCTGGCCCTGTCTGGGCTGACTCACGGCTGTGACTCGGCACTGCACTGGCCGGCCGAGCCTTCCTGCCCGCTCTCCAAGCAAGCAACTCAGGTACGGAACTGGGGATCTGGCCCGCTAACCTGATTGGCTAGCGGCACTACAGCTCTCTCCGTGATTGGCTGCTGTATCCTACCAGCTGCACTTGATTGGCTGACTGCTTCCCAAAGCTTGGGACCCACTCCTGCCACCGAGGGAACGTAGTTTTCGGCCTAAGGTCTGCAGCTTTTGCCTGCTCTCCAGCAGCTGCTCCTGGTGCCTTCTAATGGTTATATTTTGTCCAGCTAAATTGCTACAGCTAACCTTGTGATTTTTTTTAAATTGTTTCTACTGCCCTAGATAGCCTACTGTATTTAACTTTGGTATTGCCTAGTCAGACTGCATGATTACGTAGCCCTAGAGTAACTGACTGTTTTAGAACTTGGCTCTGTTAACCAGGAGACTGCTGTTATTTATTTTACCAAGTGCTGCCTGGAATGTGTATTAATTTTGGCTAGCTTACTCCCTCCACCCTCTCTCCCTATATGTCACCCTTTTTCTTTCACTCCTGGATTCTTCATGAACCTAACTCTCTTATCTTGCTAAAGCACCCCCATCCCCAACCCCCCTGAACTCTTCCCCGGCGCCATTTTCTCTGACGCCACGTTAAATATTATTTTGTCCCTATTCATTTGCCCTCCCCCTCCTGTTCATCTAGTCTGAACCCCTCAGTGTTTTCTTCCCCTGAGCGCTAGCCGCCCACCCGATTAAGCTATTTTCCACTCTGGCTTCTACTATTTCGCTGTTTAACATCCCTCTCCTTGCTCTTTTAGGTTTCTGCCGTTGTTCGGGCTGACTCATGGCTGCAGTTCGGCACTGCAGTGGCCAGCTGAGCCTTCCCTGCCCGCTCTCCAAGCAAGCAGCTCAGGTACGGAACCGGGATTGGCCCGCTAACCCAATTGGCTAGCGGTGCTGCAGCTCTCTCTATGATTGGCTGCTGTATTCTACCAACCGCACCTGATTGGCTGACTGCTTCCCGAAGCCTGGGACCCACTCCTGCCTCCAAGGAACGCAGTTTTGCCCTTGCTGCGGCTTTGGCCTGTTCTCTGCTGCTGCTCCAGTACCTTCTATTGGTTATATTTTGTCCTGCCCACCCTCCCCGACCCCAGCCTCTATTAAATCAGCCTAAGCTCCTCCCTTTCACATCACTAATCTCTCCCATTGGCTCGCCCAGCTTGGACATTGTAGATTAGTCTCATTTGATTCTCTTGAATAATGCTGTAGACCCTTACTCCCCTCAACTGAACGCAGCTCTATAACTCGATTTCTTCAACTCCTATACCAACCTAACCTCTCTGTCTGCTAGTCTTGACTGGCCAGCACCCTGTGGCCTCCCATATGTGTGTGTGGGTTAACAAGCTCCAGTCCAGTGTCCCTCTCCACCTTTCCCTCCTGACCTGCCCACTACTACCCCACAACCATCACTCTCCCAGACTACTGATCTCTCCCTAGGAGGCCCATACTACTGCCAGCCCTTCCTTCATTGCATCTAATTCCCACTACACCTCTGTAGCCAAAATGCAGAGACTGCCCATGTTGGCTGTCATGTTCTCACTCCTACTGTACCTCAAGATAGGTGAAGACTTACCAACCTCAGCACATACCACGGACTCCTCAAAACTCTGTGGTGCTACACAGCTCCTCCTGAGCATAGCCAGGGGGAACGTCCTCAGACCCCTATCGGCCCCTTGAACTAAAACTCTGTCCCCTACCTTATGAATTCCCTACATCTCATAAAATTCCAGTAGCTGCCTTGCTGTGCTGCTACTGGGCTGCCACTGCCTCCCTAACATCTAGGCTCCCTGAGCCAAAGCCTGCTGACACCGCCAGAGTATCCTGGTCCAGCTTTCTAAGAAAATTAATACTCATAAGGCTTCTACTATCAGGGAGCATCCACCCCAGTTCTGGTCCACCCACTGCAAGCCACACCTCAAAGCTAGGCCACCTTAAGATAGTCTCCCTGAACATAGGTAGCCTCCTTCCCGAGTTCCCTCAGTTCCAGGCCTGGGTGGAACAGCACAAACCCGACATCATCTCACCTACCGAAATCTGGCTTTTCCAAAGGTAGCCAATGAGGCAGTAGCCCTGGACGGCTACACCCTCTTTAGACAGAACCATCTGTCAAAACGGGGAGGAGGATATGTGGTCTACCTTAGACATGACAGAAAAGGTCAAGTAATGTGTAGCAGCCTCCGCACAGCGGAGGCACAGATCCTAACCATAAAACTCACCATAGGTCAGCAAAACAAAGTACTGCAGTTCTCAACAGTGTACCTACCACCGGAAAGCACCTCACTGGCTTTGAGCAGTTGATGAATACTCTAGAACAACATAAACAAAACTGGGAGCAGGTCATTGTTGGAGACTTCAAAATCCACTGGCTCTCCAAAGAAGCAACCACTGTTAAAGAAAAATTATCAGGCCTCTATCTAACCCAGTTAGTAAGCCAGGCTGCCAGACAGAACTACCGCACAGGCACTAGTTCCCTTATCGATTGGCTACTTATAACCTGCCCGGAACATATCTCTGAGGTATCTATCTTACCGGACACACTTAGTGATCACTCCCCAGTATCTTGCACCTGGACAAATAAGTTCACTAAGTGTGCACCCAGAGCCTCCAGAAATAGAACACTGTGAACCAGATATTTGGATACCTTCAGACAATACCTGAAGGAGGCAGACTGGTCCCCGTTAGACACTACTACTGATGCCAACTAGGCCCTAGACTACTTCTATAAGATCTTCACCACAGCGTGCGACATCTTTGCACTGTACAAAACCAAAATAGTAAGAGGGACCAATAGCCCGTGGCTCTCTAGCTCACTCCTTGAGCACATGAGTTTCAGGGACAACTTACTGCACAAGGCTAAGGCAACCGGGGCACAGGTTGACCTTGTATCCTATAAGACGGCCAGGAATAGCTGTACCAAGCTCATCAGACTCGCCAAAGCCTCATACTAGAATGACCCGCTTGGCAGGAGCTGGGGATGTGGAAGGGAATTCTGAGACTCTGTGAAATCCCCTACAGGCAAAACCTCCTGAGCCCCTCCTGACCTCATTGTAACCCCGTCTGATACATTGCAGGATCCATGTGACATTGCTAATGCATTCAATGCTGCCTTCGTAGATCTAAACAATGTACTACCCAGCGACTATCTTACTCATACACCACCTGACCAGCAACGCATTCTGAGTTCTCCATCTGGACCCACTAGCAGACTCCCACCTTTCTACTTCGGGCTCATTACCAGAACTGAAACTATAGAATACACCAGACGAGTCCTAGGGAAAACAAGAGTGGGTAGTGACCAAATTGACATGATGTTGGTTGCCCTCACCCTAAATGAACTTGTGGACCTGCTCACCAAGGTCTTCAATGCATTCCTAAGATCTGGGGTGTTCCTTGACAGAAGGAACACTACGCTTGTTACCCCTGTCTTCAAATCCGATGATAGGACTAACTTATATATCGGCCCATTTCAATTCTCTTCCCCCCAAAGCCCTTGAAAGGGTGGTCACCGACCAATTCACAGAATACCTTGATAAATATAATTTACTGTTTAAGCAGCAACACAGACTTAGAAAAAAACACTCCACGATCACCGCCTTGGTCGACTACACCTCCCAACTCTATGGGATCTTGGACGGAGGGCTAGCAGTGGGGTCTGCCTTTATTGACCTCACCAAGGTGTTTGATACTGTCAACCACCAACTGCTCCTGCACTTTCTCCTATCCACTGGGCTGTCTAGAGACACTGTTGCCTGGTTCAACAGTTACCTATCTAATAGGTCACAGTGTATAAGAATCAGCAGCTCTCTCTCTCTCTCTCTCTCTCTCTCTCTCTCTCTCCCCCAGTAGGTGAGCCTAGGTGTTCCCCAAAGGTCTATCCTAGGCCCACTTCTCTTCAGCCTCTTCATTAACACCCTTCCCTTGGTATGCCCAGGTCACAGTGTACTTTACGTGGATGATGCTGTCATTTCAGTACCTGGTAGGGACTTGGCTTCAATCACCTCTGAACTGCAAGACAACTTTCAAAAGCTTGAATCATGGTTCATTCAGTGCAAACTACTACTCCAGTTATAAAAAAAAACCTGCTCTTCTCTACCCCCGAGCAAGAAGAGGTGAAACCCCCTAAGAATCCTGAGTCATAAAGGCGACATCCTTGAGCAGGTAGACACCTTTAAATACCTAGGTATTCATCTGGATGACACCCTTACCTTCTCAGCCCATGTGGAGCAACTAGTCAAAACCACCAATGTAAAGCTTGGAGTACTATATCGCCACCGACAGTCCATGACACCTCAGGCCTTAAAATTTATGACATATAGCTCAGTCTTGTCCGCCACGGACTACGAACTAGCAATCTATGGGGCTGGCTCTATTTCCGCGCTGAAGAGGATCAGTACCCTACTTAAAGCCTGCCGCCTGGCCCTTGGAGCTCCCCATCAGACCCACACTTCTTCCCTATACAGTCAGACTGGATGGTTCCCCCTCCATCTTAGGGTACAATAGCAGGTCTGCCTGCTAGTGAAAAAAGCAAAGCTGGGGCTTATGCCTGAATCGACTTCCTCCCTCTTCGAATCTGCTCGTTTAGCTATTACCAGATGTGCCTCTAAGGGAGGGCTTATAGTACCCTTTAAAAGCACCTCTCTTGCCCAGAGGTCCCTCTTATTGCATACCAAAGTGGTTTAATGATCTGCCTACAGCTCTGATAGAAAGTAACAAACTCAGTCAATTCAAAACAAGGCTATGCTCCCACTTAGCAAACGCATACGACTGCTGCTGCCTACCTAACTGATGGCGCTCCTCATCCGCTAATACTTCCAAACCCACCCTCTACTCCACCCCACCCCCTCACCTCCATCAACCTCTACCCACTACGCCTCTGTCCCTTCACCCCCACCCCCTATTTCCCCTCACAGCCTACTTACAGCCCTATTGGCATCCAACACCCCCCCACTCCCCTCCTATCCCACCCCATTTTCTCCTCTCCTCCCCCCCTCCTCCCTACATCCTCTCCTGTTCCCCCCACCTCACTTTACAGACAAGGCCTGTGTGGCTGCTTCTTACTTTTAATATCTGTTAGACCAGAACCTTTCGTCCTCTACTGCCCTCCAATCTCCCCAAAGTTTTGTACCGCACTACTGCCGTGTTGCTTATGTAAATTGCTCATCTTTGTAAAAATTAGTTCCCAGCTGTACTGATTTGAACTACAAAACTCAAAATACTGTACTCACTGTAATAGCACTTATCATTTTATGTTAATTTCTTGTTCTCCTATGTGTACTACTTGGCCTTTTGTTCTGTATCCGCTGACTTGGAGCCTTTGCAAACGAGCCTATGTCTCAAAGGTGTTAATCCGAATTTTAAATAAATAAATAAAATATTCATAAGATGCATATATTGTGAAAAATTACATGTCTCTCCTCGCGATATATAATATTTTCAGCATTATCACCCCACACTTCCCATGTTACAAGTAAGCAAGCATCCGACTTGAAATGGTTTCTACTAGGGGATTACTGGCTGGTGGTCGGAGGCGCCGGCAACTTCCCAACCAGGCATTAATCCCTTAGTAGAGCCCTCCTTCATCATGGAATAATGCTTACAAAGCTGCAATTCAAGCTAGCTGTGAGAAAAAAAGACATTGTTATCTGGGATTCAACAAGGGAGCAACTATGCTGACTTACTGAATTGCCCTACTTTAAGGTAAAAGTAAGGCAAACTCGTTTTTTTATTACCTTAGTAGAAC
Source organism: Neoceratodus forsteri (assembly GCA_016271365.2). Classification (NCBI taxonomy): domain Eukaryota; kingdom Metazoa; phylum Chordata; order Ceratodontiformes; family Ceratodontidae; genus Neoceratodus; species Neoceratodus forsteri. The sequence goes on from JADMNL010000025.1 coordinate 272,760,039, forward strand.
CAGTCATGTTCTATTTTCAAAAATGGCCAGTTCTGTTTGGCAGAATCTTAAAATCTGTTTTCTTCACAGAACTGAAGGCAAATTGGGCTGGCAGTATAGCTTAGAGGGTAGAGTCACTGGAGCGCAAAGACGTACTCATACATGTGAGCTCTACACTGAAACAGGATGGTTGCAGCTCTCAAATCGCATAAGGTGCCTCACATGCTTGATGGTAAAAAAATCCATCTTGGTCCGCACTCCGCCGTGTATCCAAGACCAACTTTGCCCGAATACCAGCATCTGTCCCACCAGAAGATCGGAACACCAGCCTCTCCAGGTCCCCAGATGCCAGACCACACAGGGCCAAAGATCTTTTGCCTATCGTGCCCCCAGCTGGTACAATGCCCTGAGCTCGCTCATTACATCCTCCACGTCACTAGGAGCTTTCAAATCTATGCTTTACTCTCACCTCTCAGCCTCTAGCTCCTGTGACTGCCTTGACTAATGATTCTTCCCTCATGGCTGTTTTTTACTGTTTTTCATCCTCCTCCTCCTCTGCTCCTTTCTTGACAAAGGCATCTGAGTACCTCTAACTACTCTAAGTCTGCTCCCCTCCCCATATCTCCTCCTACCCTTCCCACCTTGACCATTCCTCCAATGTTTTGTTTTTTCCTGTGATGTACTGTATTATATTGGCTTATTGAAACCTTTATAATTTGCTGACTATTCTATGTAACATGTCTTGTTTGTTTGTACATTGATGACGTGGAACCTTTGTAAAAGAGCCATTGGCTCAAAGGTAATAATTCCTAGAACAATAAACAATTGAGCAACAATTAAGAGTAATGAGCTGTGAATGAGCTTGGTACATCCAACAGTCATGGGTTTGATTCCCACAACCTCCACTTGCATACTGTGTGACTGAGCAAGTCACTTAACCACCCTAGAGGTCCCAGGTTGCCCCTGAAAACAGGCACTTGTGCCTAGTGGACTTTATCCAGTTACTAAAAGAATAAAAAAAAATCAGCATGTTTTGTACAAAAATTTGGCTGAAAATAGTTTATTTTGTTTACCAAGTAAATTACATTAGTACATAAAGTACCTGATTCGGGTACAACCCACAACTAAAGTTTCAAGGAATTATTAAAAAATGGCAAAGGAGAAACAAAACAAAGATATACATTATGGAAAAACAAAAATACCAATAAAAAATTAAAAATACACAATTCTTAAAAACATGAATAAATGTTCTGGTGCTTTAGATTTTCATAAACTGCAATTTTTTTTATTCACTATACTTTCCCCTCACATCCTCGACTGGCCCCCATTAGCCTGGCTGCTCACCCAGCCCGTCTCCCACCATCTCTGGGACTTACCTCCACCTCGCATGTTCTCCCACCAACCCCCAACAGGAAGGATTGCCGGGGCCCTGGACCTTACTCACCAGCAGAACCAAAGTGTTGGTGAGCGAGGCGGAGAGCTCAGTTGGTGGTGCGGGGCCTGTGACGAGTGACGGATGGCCTGTTGCATTGGGCAAGAGATTTCCTTTTTTTTTTCTGTCCTTCCCCCGATATCGGAAGGGCCATGGTGACACGAGCGTCATACCACCAGTGTCCCCTCTCTCGATCCATAGCTGCGGCTGCACCTCCACCTGTGATCACCTAGGGGGCAGTATTGCAGCAGAGACCTTTCGCCCTCCCTTTCCAGATGAGGCGAGTGTCCATTGGATGCTCAACCATCCTCTCCCTGGCCAGTCCTCTGATGATCCAGGATCATTTCCCACCCCTGGTCATTGACATTGCGATTGGTAGCGCTACTGCTGCGCTGGTGGGCCAGCCCCCATGTAGTGCATTTTTTTTTCCTTAACTAGATGTTATTTTTTGCATAGGACAAAACATACAACAACAGATGCTGCAGTAGTCATATACAATATCCTCTAGTGTCAGTGGGTACTTACTCACAGAAAAGCAACATCAATAATCTCATAAACTGGACATCAGAATGTGCAGTCATTTTAAGTCACAAAGTCATTACAAATTCTCATGATATACATCACCCATTTTTCTCCATAAAACTTCAAATTTCGATTGGGGGATCGAAGGGGCACTGCAGGAAATCTTCATCCCCCCCACCCCCACACATTATTCTCACTAAAGAACTTCTGCTTTTCACATTATATCCACAGGGCTTGAAGAGGATCCTGCTAGCAAGTACTTATTAGGAATACTCATGGGCGCAATAAAGAAATGTATTACTAAACATTGGTTAACAGCAGAAACCCCCATGCAGGCGGACTGGATAACGTTAGTCAACACCATTTACAAGTTAAAAATCCTGACCTACATCATTAAAAATCAGGTAGACAAAGGCCAAAACAGATGGAATCATTGGGTAGTGTATGTTATGGCAAGAGACCCCTCTTTTGTTCCATAACTTACAAGTACAGCTACATCCAATGGCAGGTAGATGGGACAGTCAGTTGAAAGGGATGTCGGTCTCCCCACCTTGCCGATACCCTTTCTTCCTCAGGGTATCACTAACTAGATGCTAACCCTGAGCTCGTAGGCGGGTGCCGGAGCCACTACAATTTTTGGTTGACAACTGAGGCAGATTATAATGTCTAGATACTGCATGCACAGATGGGTGAACTAGTTTGTGTTGTTTGTTTTTTGTGTGTTATATTGAAAATCTAATAAAGTACGATTATAAAAAAAAATTCAAATTTCGAAAGTTCCTGCAAAACCCTTGGAGTGAGTTATTCCATTTCATAGATACTGAACATTAACTGAGGCCACAAATCTAGTGCTGGGAGTTTATCTGAAAGCCAATTTTCATAATAGTTTTCCTGGCCACCAAGATATATAGAGACAGGATTTTCCTAGTTTGGGGGGATCTAAAGTCTCACGTGTGTCTAGTGCAGTGATGCCCAAAAAACCTGAAGTTTTGAGCAGAGTGAAAAAATGTGTGTGTGACTCACTTGGGACTCTCTGTAGCCCCTCCACCAATATGGGGGAATTTGGGTGCCATAGTTCGCATGTTGGGATGGGGTACAGAAGTATCGGACTACATTCTTCCACAAGAACTCCTTCCACAGATAGGAATGGGTAGGTTTGTGGGTATATATATATGTTTTCCACTGTTGGGTTGTGAGTACAGTACCTAAATCCTGCTGCCATTTTATCTGGAGATATTCTGTTGAAGTATTCTCTAAAGCAATTAAGGCAGTGTAGATTTGGGATTTTTAAAAGAATTGGTTAAAGTCAAAGTACCAAAAAGCAGAGTTTTTCCCCCATGAAGATTTGTCTCCTAAGTGCTGGTTAAAAAATGACAAATTCCCTTTTTTTTTTACTGGTGTTTCCTGTTGAAAATGGAAAGTCACTGGCCCCACCGTAGTTGTTTTCTCTGGATCAGAAGAAAAGATGGCTACGGCTCGCCCCTGCTGACTTCAGACCATTTACGATATATGTCGCTTTTAGATTGGCATACAGTCAGCCGAGGGGGCAGAAAGGAAAGAGGAGAAATACCTGTCTCAATATTCTAATCATTATGAGTCAACTAATTTTTTTCTTTCTTTCTTTTCAGATCCAATAATTCAAGTGCCAGTTTATCTAACAGAGTAAGTGAATTTAGATAAGAGTGATAGAGGCTGCATGAATACTAAAGGATTTCTGTTCTCATTCTTGAAGAATCCATAACCAGAGTACTCCAGCTGATTTGTTAAACAATGAGTATACAATTTTCTGGAGTATATCTTTTATTCTTGTTGCTGTTAGTCTGTTGTTCATGTGTAGCATTTAAACGTGATTTTTTTATCATTTCAATTTTTTTTAAAGTAGCAGTATTAGCAGAAAAACATTTCATAATATAGTTATTTTTGTAATTATGTATTTCTTACAGAAACATCAGTGTGTTCATTTTTTTGTATCACACATCTGAGTTAAGATATGGGGGTTTGAAGATTTTAAAACTTGCTGCTCTCTGACCACGCCCACTATGAATAAATTCAATATTTTGGTGTAGTGCTATGCTGTTTATCATCAGAAATGTTTGCTTGTACCCTCCTGTTACAGCCACAGTATGAATCCATTATTTATTTATTTTATTAATTTGACAGTTGATAACCAGGAGAGGTACACTGAGTCAAGGCTCATTTCCAGGTACGAGCCAGGGGAAGGGAACAGTAGAAGCAGAAATACAGTACATAGTAACAGTCAGCTGAGCAAACATTTGGTCAATAAGTTGGTACACAAACAGAACGCCTCTCTAAGTGCAGAATAAAACAGCAGCAATACACAGGGTGCAAATAACTAAACAGGTGAGAGACCTGTAAGACGAGTGTGTGTCTAGCCCCATGGTGGAGGGAAGTGCAGAGGTGGTGTGGAAAGGAAACCAGTAGGTAGATAATGGAGACCCAGCCTGATGCCCTACCAAGGATGGTTGAGGCTCAGGCTGGGGAGGTGTCAGGAGGAAGGGTAATAGGAGTAGGTGGGGTGGGGTTAGAGTTTCAGCTGGTGCCTGAGGGAGTCAAAGGGGGAGAAGAGGTGGAGTGAGAAGGGGAGTTGGTTCCAGAGGGAGGGAAGTCGATAGGAGAAGGCTAATTGCCCAGCTGAGGAGCAGGGGTGAGGAGTGGAGAAAGTCTGATGGTCCCTGGAATGAAGGGAACCAGGAGGCAGGGGGGATTTAGGAGAGGAGAGGAGAGGTAGGAGAGAAGTGAACCAAACCAGTATTTGGATATGAAGGAGGTACAGTGAGCCTGGCGACGTGAGGCAGAGGGAGGATGGCAAGGAAGGAATAAAGTGGTGAGTACAAGTAGGGGAGTTTGTAGCAAAGTGGTAAAAGGCATCACAGAGGGTGTCCAGTCTAGCAAGGGAAGTGGAGGGGGGCAATGCCATAGAGAACAGGGAGCCCCATTTTGGGAACAAACTCCCTGTGGACCTGCAGAGGTGCAAAGTCAAAAGTAACCTTTTTTTAAATTTTGTTTGTTAGCTTTTGCAAGAAATCTTACAAAAACAACCCACAGATGGCTAGCATGTTTACATTTGTCAGGTACATAAACATGCTTACAAAGGGTACCCCATAGGACAGCATCTCAATAGATACTTAATTGGGGTGATCCAGCAGCTTAATAAACTCACATTTAGCCAACTGTGTACAGCCCAGGAACATTTACAGCGATTACTCATCATGTTTTACATTTAGAGCTATCCTTTTACCATAATCGTCACCTGTCAATATAATCCTAAACAGGAATATAGTTACATACTTTCATACAAAAATTCTCCCTGGACCCCCAGAGAGATATTTAACATGCCTATATAGGCTCACCCTGTGTTAGGCAAGTTCAAACTTGCCGGGGGAACATCCCTGGTGCCCTAAACAGGATGATAAATTAATAATGTATCATAGCAAAAGTTATGAAACTCTAACCAGTACATTTAATTCAGTGTTTAATGACCTTTTGTAAAATAAGCAGTCGGTGTCTAAGAAATGTCCTGACTTATGCTTTGCTTGGTGGTACATGGAGACCAAACAAAATTCTACGTAGACTGCAGCCGGGGGGGCGGGAAATGTGAAGTAGTGCCATCCTCATTTTGGACACGAAGGGGGGAGCAGGCTAGACTCGTAGGCTGCAGGTGGGAATTGCCATCTCGTGAAGATAAGAAGACACTACATACAAGTGTCCATACTGAAATGAAGTTATGAGACATGCTGCCACCCTTCCAACATTGCACCCCACAAAAGCATTCCATCTGTAGGTGATCAAGTGTCAGAGCAGTTTGTATAAAAGTTACAGATCTGAAAAAGCGCAGTTGTTTGGTTCAGACTCAAACAGTCCCATGTTATTCCTCATCTGAGGAATCCTCTCCTTCCCCCTACCTTGCTCCATTTTGCTCTCGATCCTGCAGGCCAACTTATTGGCACCCTTGGGGTTGTTGAACAGATAAACTTGGCCATTTCATGCTGCAGCTTGGCAGGGAGCAGCAGCTGATGCTGTACTTTCTGTTCCGGGAGGTGACTTCTCACCCTGTCAAAGGATTTTGACCATTGTCAGGTACTGTAACAGATCTGGGTAAAGAAAAATATCTGATTCCCCATATTTCAGTTTGCACCGTCTTTTCACCTCATTCAAGGCACAATCACGGTTGCCCACTCCGATGATGATGGTAAGAAATGTCCATGGGGTAGATAGAGGGTCTGTAGGGTAGACAAAGTTGCAGCTTCCTGCCACGGCCTGATCTGGTAAGCTTTCTTGATGGAAAAGAAAGAGTTCCCTTTGAACAAGTGCAAAATCTCTGGGAGCATTGACAGGGAGGATTCCATATGGTCCTCTTCTTCTACCAACTCTGGCAGACTGACCACTCTCGAGTTCCTTTCACAGGACCGATTTTCGACAGTCTCCAATCTCTGTCACAGGAGAGAATTTTCTTTTATTAATTTGCATGGTAGTGTCTGTATTTTTCCTTACAGTTGATTCAGCGCTGGCCACCGTCTGGTCAACAGTGTCCATTCTCAATCAATCAAAATTTTATTTATAGAGCGCTTTTCAATGTATCAAAGTGCTAATACACATCATGAATAAACATCAACCATAATAAATAATGACATAAAATAGTAAAAACAACCGTAAGCTTATTCAAATGCTAGTGCAAATAAGTGGCTTTTTAGAGACACCTTAAATGATTCCACGGACAAGCTCTGTCTAATCTGACGAGGTAGAGAATTCCACAGGGTTGGGGCAATAAAAGAAAAGGCCCTGGCCCCAGATGATTGAAGACGAACCCTGGGAATCTCTAGCAATTCCTCATCAGTGGAGCGGAGTGGGCGGAGAGGGCGGTAAGGACGAAGGAGATCTTGCAGGTAGCCCGGTCCCTGACTGTGTAGGGTCTTGTAGGTCAGCAACGCGACCATGAAGGTGATTCTCCACCGCACTGGCAGCCAGTGCAGTTCGCACAGCACAGGTGTGGTATGGCAAGTTCTTGGTAACCCAGTCAACAACCTGGCTGCAGCGTTCTGCACCAGCTGCAGGCAACGGAGATCCACCCCTGGCAACCCTAGATATAGAGCATTACAGTAATCAAGACGCGAGAAAACAAAAGCATGGACCAGCACAGGAAGGTCATCATGCAGAACAAGGTGTTTTATCCAGGCGATATTCCTCAGATGGTAAAAGCAAGACCTGACAGTGGCCGATACCTGTGTCTTCAGCGTCAACTCACTGTCAAAAATTATGCCCAGATTTCACACCTCTTCAGAAGGTCTCAATTGGTTACCTCCTAATAAAAGACCAGAGGGAGACCCAGGAGTCAACTTCTCTACATGGTGACCCGGGTCCACAACCAACACCTCAGTCTTATCCGGATTTAGTTTCAACCAGTTCGCACTCATCCAGTCCTGAATCTCAGCGAGGCAGTTGTTAAAGACCGATAATGCATCATTCTGTTCGGGCACAAAGGACATATAGAGCTGAGTATCATCTGCATAGCAGTGAAAACTCAGCCCATAACGCCTTATAATGTCTCCCAACGGCAGCATATACAACGTGAACAACATGGGAGAAAGCACAGAGCCTTGTGGCACCCCACAGGACAGAGCAAAGGGAGCAGAAAAAAAAATCCCAGGAACTACCCTTTGACTTCTGCCTGTGAGGAAAGAGTGGAACCATCTGAGGACTGTCCCTGACAGTCCGCAGAGTAGCCGCAGGTGATCCAGCAACATCCCATGGTCCACAGTGTCAAACGCTGCAGAGAGATCAAGGAGAACCAAGATCGAACGGCTCTTCCGATCTCTCACTATTAGGAGATCATTAAGTACCCGAACTAATGCCGTCTTGGTACTGTGCCTCTTCCTGAAACCAGACTGGAGAGGATCATAGACCTCATGGGTGGTAAGAAAGTCATCGAGCTGCAACGCGACTACTTTCTCAATAACCTTGCCCAAAAAGGGCAGGTTAGAGATTGGTCTGTGGTTAGCGAGACAGTCAGGGTCAAGGGAAGATTTCTTCAAAAGGGGTGTCACAACAGCCTCCTTTAAAGACTCTGGAAACACCCCTTGGTTCAGAGAGCCCCAGACTATCTTCGCAAGGACTGGTCCGATCGCATCCATGCACCCCACAAGGAGGCGCGTAGGACCAGGATCCAAACTACAGCAAGTCGGTCGTAAGCCCTGGACAATCTTCATGATATCCATGATCGCTGGCTGGTCAAACTCTGTCCAGGTAGACCGAGGGCATGTAACCCCACATCGGTCGCTGCAAAGCTCATTTGAACGTGAGCTGCAGATATCCAACCTGATTGATGACACCTTATCCTCAAAGAACTGAGCAAACTCATCACACTGTATTTGGGAAAAAGCTCTCCAACCCCGCAGACAGGCTGGATTGCACAGTCTGTCGACGGTCTGGAAGAGCTGAGCAGGTCGGTTTCTTGATGCAGTTATCTCCCTGGACAGGAACTCTGCCTTCTTATGGGAGATTACTGATTGACAGTCCACATAATGGGCCATCAGTCTAAGTCTGTCACCTTCCAGGCCGGATTTCCACCAACAACGGAACAACATCTCTAGCACTGAGACTCGAGGATGTAAGTTATCAAACTTTTGATCTAAGTCCTGCACTGTTTTTACCAATTGTCCCAGAGTTGTGTTCACAGTTGCCGGTGTGACATTGTTGGCTGCCTTTTCACTTGAGGTCGATGCCCCGTGTACTGTTTAGGCCTCCTGCAGACTTTTGGCTTTTCTGGTTAAAACGGTCAGATGCCATTGTAGCAGCAGCCTTAGGCTTGACCATTTGGACATTGAGCTGTGTATGCAGTACAGCTGGTTAGATTTGAAAAAAAGTTGCCCTAATCTATTCAAAGTGTATTTCATTCAGTTTCTCTTGGGAGTTCGAAGGGAACACTGCTTTCCTGCGTGGCTGCTCAGTACCCTTCTGCCACGTTTTCTGAGAGTCCAAAAGTAACCTTGATTCAGGGGATGTTTAAAATTGATAGTGGTGGCCATCTTTAATGGCTTGAATCATTAATTGTAGTATTTGTAATAGAAGTGGTTTTAAAAACAGAGAGAAATAAAGAAATACACTAATGATGGCTCTAGTTATGTCAGAAATGTAGTAATACTAAAAAAAATCAGATGAAATACTGCTGCTTTAAATGTATTTTTATTGAGTTTCAAACTTCACCAAAGTATAGATGAGAAATGTCTGCATCGTGTTTTTTCCTTATATTTTCCCAGCCTTGTTATTAGGTTCCTTAAGCATTTTTGCCTTGGAACACTACTGAACTGGTGTCAAAATAAGGCGGGCTGACTCTCCGGCCCCTGGCACCCATTCTCAGTGCTACACAGGAGAAAGGCCCAACAGGAGTACTCATGGACTGAATTAGTGGTTGGAAATTGCCACATATATATGTACATGTGTGAGGTCAAATCCCAGTTCAACCACAGCAATTTTGAGGTTCACACTAGTGATTACAGAATGCAGATGGCCACTATGTTAGTGGGCTGTAACTTTTCCTTAGGCTGTCACCTGAGGAAGGGTTCTTTGTTGGCCCCAAAGGTTGTGGGTACTGAAATATACATACTGCTCCAGTAAACGATATCTTCATATCACCTACACTACTTTCTCGCTACAGTTTGGAGTTGATGACGTTGTCATAGTCGGGTTTAGAAATATTTATCTAGTTGCGCCCAAATCATTCATAAACTCATTCTCTGTTTTGCCGGAAAAAATATTCTGAATCTGTTGATACAGTGCAAACAGTTATCTGTGTTTTCTTTTATAGGCCAGCTTTCCTACCTGATCCCAACGATGGCAGTCTTTATCTTCTTGGAGGGAAAAACAAAGAGGGACTACTGGTGGGTCACACGGTGTTTCATAGCATTTCACTGATTGCCACTGGAAGTAGACTCTTTTTCTCAGTTTTCCAGTTTATTTATGAGTTTGATCATTGAATTGTGTTAAAAAAACTTCCAGAGGCCCACTGAAACATGCTTCAGTTCAGATAATTTTCATGTATAAAAATGAGCTGATGTTGTAACATAATGTATTTACTGTAACACTCGCCTCTTTATATATTCATACAAATGAAGGAGTATGTGATGGATGTTATATTTTTTTTTGCAGAAACTTCCATTCACTATCCCAGAGTTAGTGCAGTCCTCCCCATGTCGAAGTTCCGATGGAATTCTCTACACAGGTAAGGCTTAATATTAAGAATACCATACTTGGTGGCCTGTTGGCACAGTGATGTCAGTGACTCGGGTTTAGGAACGAGCTTGAGTCGCATGAGGGCTGGCAAGGGGAAGTGGCAGAGGATCCCACGGGATGGTGCTGTCCTCCTCGGTGACGGGGGATGACCACGGCATGAGCGCTATCTGTGGGTACCCAGGAGGCACAAGCCAGACGGGAATGGAAGTGGGGGGGGATGCAGTGGTTCTGTGACATGCACACCTGTTGTGTGAGCACAACACACATTCACAGCCTGGCATCTTAGGCTGGGATTGAAATCCTTCCCCCCAGCACCGGCAGAATGATCCTGGCATACTTGAGCTGCAAGCCACTCACCTAGCACGAAGGAGCTGTCCCAACCACCGAATTTGGAGAAGTCCTAAAAGGGGGTATTGGCCCCCCAATGACCCACAGTGGGAGTGGCTGGCCCAAAAACTGTGTACTTCTAGCGAACTGTGGTGTCACTGGCTCAGTACCTAACACTGCGTTCTTATAATGAAGAGTGATGTCACTGGGTCAGTATCAAACAATGTTTTCTAACAATGAAGCCCTGCTCGCCTACCTCTGTCCTGGCCATTGCCCGGTCTCTGTCCCAATCTAGATGTGGTTCTCTGGGTGGGGGGAGGATGGCCCTCCACTTCCCAGCCCTGGGTGATACTGGGCCTGAGATACAGGAGAGACGGGTGCCGGATGAGAGGAGGCATGGACAGAGTTGAGAGCCCGCCTGTACCGACCAGTAGGAAAAAAACTCTATGGAAAAAAAAAGAGTGGTGTCACTGGGTCAGTACCAAACACTGTGTTCCTGTAGTGAGGAGTGGTGTCACTGAACAGTACAAACACTGTGTTCCTGTAGTGAGGAGTGGTGTCACTGAACGGTACAAACACTGTGTTCCTATAGTGAAGAGTGGTGTCATTGGGTCAGTACCATAACACTGTGTTCCTGTAGTGAGCAGTGGTGTCACTGGGTCAGTACCATAACACTGTGTTCCTGTAGTGAGCAGTGGTGTCACTGGGTCAGTACCAAACAGTGTGTTCCTATAGTAAGGAGTGGTGTCACTGGGTCAGTACCAAACACTGTGTTCCCATAGTGAAGAGTGGGTCAGTACCAAACATTGCGTTCCTATAGTGAAGAGTGATGTCACTAGGTCAGTACCAAATGCTATGTTCCTATAGTGAAGAGTGGGTCAGCACCAAACAATGTTTTCTTATAGCGAAGAGTGATGTCACTGGGTCAGTATCAGACACTGTGTCCTTATAGTGAAGAGTGATGTCGCTGGGTCAGTACCAAACAGTGTGTTCATATACTGAAGGATACCACAGGGTCAGTACCAAACGCTGTGTTTATATAGTGAAGAGTTCTTTTACTGAGCCAGTACCAAACGCCATGATCTCATAGTGCAGCGTGGCTGGCCCAAACACTGTTCATACAGTGACATGGGGTGTTACCGGCCAGTAAAGGGGATATTGTTTAACCAAGAAAGGCACACTGAGTTGAAGCTTGTTTCCAGGTGCGACCTGGGAGCACAAGGAAGTTAAGTGATTTGCTCAGGGTCACACAGTATCCAAGTGGGGGCTCTGGGATTCAAACCCAGGTCTCCAGGTTTGCAGCTCAGAGCCCTAAACCTTTGCGCTACACTGCCAGTACTGTCCACTGTAGTCCTGTTGTGAAGTTATTACCTAGGCAGTACCAAACTCCTTGTTCCTGTAGTAGAAAGTGCTATTACTGGGCCAGTACCAAACTCCATGTTACTGTAGTGAAGAATGCTGTTACTGGGCCAGTACAAAACCCTGTGTTTCTGTGGTTGAGAGTGCTGTTACAAGGCCAGTACCAAACCCTGTGTTAAGGGCACTGATCTGCAAACCTGGAGACCTGGGTTTGAATTCCACAGCCCTCACTTGCATACTGTGTGACCCTGAGCAAGTCACTTAACTTCCTTGTACTCCCAGGCCACACCTGGAAACAGATTTTGGCTTAGTGTGCCTTTCCTGGTTAAACAATTGTCCCTTTCCCTGTTCGCTTTCGTGTAGTGGAGAGTATTGTTATTGCACCAGTCCGAAACCTTGTGTGCCTGTAGTGGAGAGTGCTATTACTGAGCGAGTACCAAACCCTGTGTTCCTGTAGTGGAGAGTGCTGTTATTGGATGAGTACCAAACCCTGTGTTCCTGTAGTGGAGAGTGCTATTATTGGGCGAGTACCAAACCCTGTGTTCCTGTAGTGGAGAGTGTTGTTACTGGGCGAGTACCAAACCCTGTGTTCCTATAGTGGAGAGTGCTGTTACTGGGCCAGTACAAAACCCTGTGTTTGTGTGGTGTGGAGTTCTGTGACTGGGCCAGTCCCAAACCGTGTGTTCCTTTAGTGGAGAGGGGTGAGCTGCACACATGTTGAATTTCAGAAATGTGCTCCTAGAGGGCTTTGGGTGCAATTGATTTCAAAATTTGCAGTGTCTCACTCAATGAGACATACATCAAAATCATCATTAGTCAAGTCACAGCTGACCTGGGAGTTGTTAGCTGGTACTCCCTGGAGTGTGGAGGACTCCCTAGAGTGTGTATGCAGTGGAGGGTAAGCTTTCACATGTAAACATGGGACTGATAGGAGAGATCTGTTGAACTGTTTCTAACGGAGGCCGTCTTAAGCAGATGTAAGATAACTAAGGCTTGTTTCGTACCTGGTGCATTCTTGAGAGCATATAGCTGTTGCTGAACAAATGTGTACTCATTACCAAACAAAACGTCATTCTTAAGATTTTTGTTCACAATGTCTCCTTGTCACCAGTACTGCCCTTCTCAGCTTGGGCACCACCCATCCAAATCTATCCCTTCTCCGTCACTCTCTTTACCGCTTTCCAGGGATCCAGTTAAAAACTTAAAAAAAAATGTCCAGTTTTCCTAACGCACTCTTGTGATCAAAATAAGGTCCAGCAACACAGTCCCAAAAAGTGCTTAGCCCTCCTCATCTGTAAGGCGTACCTATCAGTCTTTATTAATTCAGGTTTCCTGCTTATGATGAAGTCCCTTTAGATGCAGCATCTTGTTGACTGGGGTCCCAGAGGTTGTCATATACTTGACTGATGAAGGGACCTTTGAGGTTAGTAAAAGATAGTGACCCCCCCTAAAAAAAAGTGCACCTTTTTCTGATCATTTACTGTCCTTTATACTGCTACAGTCCTGCCTAACCCATATCTTGCTCAGCCCAGCCCACATCAGTCCCTGCCGCCCACCCAGGCTCTGGGATTTACATCCACTGTTTGGGTTCCCCATGGTTGACCCTTCCCCGTTAGGAAGTGCTGCTGGAGGGGGGACCCTTACTCCCCGCCCCCGACAGAGTTGAAGTGTTGGCCTTCAGAGTGAAGCACCCATTCGGCGGTGTGGAGCCTGTGGCGACATCCTGCTTAATCGTGATCTTTTTCCTCTATTTGCTGTCCCAATCCATGGATGTCAGGAAGGCCAGACCGATGCAGTGCATCATGCCGCCAACATCTCCCTTCCCTCGATCTTTGGCTCCATCTGCAGTGCCATGTATGGTGACGCAGGTGGCAGTAATGTAACGTAGTCCAACTCCCTCCCATCCCTCAAGGATTCAAACATCCATGGGACCCTCTGCCATCCGCCACTGGCTGGCCCTCCAGCAACCCAGGCTCGTTCCTGAACACAGGTTATCAGCGTCGCAATCGGTCGTGCTGCCAGTGAGCCAGTTTGCATAGTTTTTTCCACAGACAGATTGGTCAGGCTCCCGGAGTCTCAAATTCAGTGTAGCCAAAGTGCTAGGTGCAACACTTGTGAAGGAAAACCCTAGGTGGGACCTACACACTGTGTGTGGCTCATCTTGCTGCCTTGGAAGTAGAAAAGGAACTCGAGGTCATGATAGACCATTGGCTGAAACATGACAAGCAGTGCACAGCAGGTGCCAAGAAGGCCAGCAGGGGGGCAACCAGAGTAAGGGAAATAAGCCTACCACTTTACAAGACCCTGCTCAGGCCCCATGTAGAGAACTGTGTGCAGTTTGGGCCCTTCACTGCAGAAAGGTAATAGATGCAGTGGAGTCACTTAACGGCCCCCACGGCTGAAGTCTGCCGTGGGGGCATCTGGGATATGTGTTTTATTGGCATGGCAGGCAGGGGTGCAGAATCAACCAGATTAGGCTGCTAATATTATTACATGTAAGTACAGAAAGATATTATTTAAAGTTGTGATCTTTGCTAATTGGGACCTAATGGTCTGACTTCTTTTCCGTTGTGGACACTTTCCTTCCCCTTTAAAGAGGAACATTTATGAACAGTGTCCATCTTAGTTTGAAAGTCCATGCAAATATCTTTTAAATGAGGTGTTGCACTACTCTGTAGCTGGCAGCAGTCTGTAGATATTGATAATTGAAGTCTGTCCCATATTAATACTACATTGCCACCATTTTATGTTCATCCTGTGCACATGTACAAGCAAACTTCTTGATACGAGAGTGGCTTTTGAGGGGTGTGACACTGTCAGGCCAATGCAGAGTGGTCTGCAAGGGGCGCATCAGTGCCACACCAATCATCAGCCAGGTTGATCATGACCCAGTTTTGGCTTGCTGTGCAGAAACAGTCATGTACTTGAAAAGAAAAAGCTGACGCAGTCATGGGTCGGCTCGTCCCTTTGATGTGTGCCACCCAGCAAGCTGATCTGTCATGATCAACCTGCTGAGAAATTTAAAACATCCTGGAAGAGCCCCGCTGTTTCAGATACCAACTTTTTTTTTTTATTGAGATTTTGTTTTTGTCAATATACTTTATACAGCACATTCTCTCAAAGTAACATGTATAATGGATAAGACAAATTGTAAACAAAAAAAGACATCATTTTAAATTTCCATGTACCCCTCTGGCGACTGTAGACTGCACCTGTGTTCTGAGAGCATACCTGTTGCAGACACTGTGTTGGCCACCTCTGCAGTCAGGGCCCCGTTACTAAGAATGAGAGTCACATGACATTCCCAAAGATGGCGGCCTCCATCCTGTTCCAATGTCTGCGGTTTGGGGGCGGTTTTGTCTTGCGAGCCATTGGCCAATGCCTCGGGGATGGCTGGGGTTGTGCTGGGAAGGTTAGGCGCCAGTTACTGTTACAAGCCCCTGCAGTTGAAAGTGAGCGGTGTATACATCCTGGACTGCGCGTCTGACCACACACCTGACTGGCAGAAGGAAAGCTGCTATGACACGAAGCTGTATGTGTACTACGGCACCACCTCTGGTGTGGATCTTGCAGTGTTGTAGCCAACCCCAAGCACTGTGGGAGTTGGAAGAGGAAGAGCGCAAGTGGTGCCTCTCACTGCAAGATATGCAGCACAACATCACGAGAAAGAGACGCACAAAAAATGCCTGGCCAGGTACAGTGGGGTGAGCATGTAACGGGTTTCTCAGCACTTCATCACCCAGATGTGGAACATAAACAAGGCCCCTGGAATTCTGCGGTTCTATGGTTGCGGAATTTGCCGCAGAATTTGCGTCATGCCGCAGAATATATATAGTGCCGCAGAATTCATTGTTTTTGGTGAATTTTCATATAAATATACTGTTTTTCCATAGTGTCAGGCTTTCTTTCCCATCTCGTTTATCCTGAAGCCCCTCCTCTATGCTCGGCAATTATGTCATCGATGACATCACATCATATTTAGCCAATGACAGGACTGCATTCTGCCAGAGAAGTGAATAAATCATGCTGCAGAAATCAGAAAATGCTGCTGCAGAAGTCAAGGAGCCCTGCTGCAGAAATCAGAAAATTCTGCCGCAGAACACCAGGGGCCCTGAACATAAATCATGAATTGTGCAACTGGTGGTTAGAGCACCAGTCAGTAAACTCTGGACCCAGATTTAAATCTCGCATTCACCACTGACAGCATGACCTTGAGCAAATTTGATGACCTCCCATACCTTTCAAGTGTCCCAATTTTTTCAGGACATCTCATTTTTGTCCCCCCTACCCAATGTCCTGATCCCCCTGCTGCAGATCCACTAAAGCATTCTTTTTTTTTTTCGAACTCTATTTGTTCACCTTCCCCAGTGAACTCTCTCCAGCACCCTCCTGAAACCCCAGTCTCTACCTCCTGTTGTGCCCACCTTCTGCGCACCCTCTAGCCTGGCACATCCCCGGGGTCTGAACCCTCTGGGGACGGGCCACCCTATCTGCCCAAGGTGCTCTATCTATAGGGTTGAGCTCCAGGCTGGGGGGGGGGGGACATCAGAGAGGTGTGGCTGACATTGGGAGTGTGGACCAGAGGGGGAGGTGCCTTCGCCTATCACCGGAGGAGGTTTTTTTTTTTTTTTTTTTTTTACTTAGAGAGTCCCACTCCTATTGGCTTGGTCATGCAATGCATCCCAGCACAGGCACATATGGTTCCATGCATATCTACAGGGTCGCTGCTGCAGCCAATCCCTGAAAGCTCCATGTCTCAGACTCATTGTACCCCTAGCCTCTGCCAGGGTTCTCTAGAGCCCGGGAATGAGATCCCCCTACTACCCTGAACAGGAGAGCTGTCCCTCAACCCTCAGTGCCACTAGGCCGGCCCACTACAGCATTTTGTCAGACAAAAGTGACTAGCAGCTTTGGTTGGTAGTAAACTTTACGAGAATAATGAATGCTGAACAAATCTAGAGCACGTACATTGTGAAAGTCAGATAATCATTGTGAACAACAGTACCAGCAGCGACTATCTGGCATGAGCAAGCTGTGCTCTACTACAGTCTGGTTATCCACAGTTTAATCGTGAGTGACATCACAGAGTTCTAATAATGGTGGCAATGTGTATCCATATGCAGCAGAGTTAGTCATTGATAGCTTTGGACTGCTACCAGCTACAGATAAGTTCATTACGTCATTTAACAGATCGTTTCATGGACTTTAAAACTGTGATAGGCATGGTTCACGAATGCTCCCCTTTAATGTGATCACCACCATGTGATTTATGCTACACTGCAAACACGGCACCAGTTTTGTACAAGATCACAATCGTGGGTTCAGACAAGGCAGAAAGGGCTGGAGTCTGGGTGGCAGTGGTGGGAATGCAGAACGGATCTTGGATTGGTTTTCTGAAGGAGAACATCATCACCCAATTAGCACCTCTTTTAACTGCTCTATGTTGCACTTTTCATTGTTATGAGCAGGACAGATGGTTTAATGTTAAAAAGAATGAAAATCAAATGGACTTTAGAGTGAAGGGGCGTTATTCAAAGTTAGAAATTGAAACAAGCACTTTGGAAAGTAGGGGACGGTGACAGTGTAAGAGCCCTAAAAGGCATGAAAAAGCATGCTTTACTATGCTTTTTGATACTTTTGGGGGGCATGCCCCAACCCCCTTTCCAAGCACCAAAGATTTGATGTGAATGTGCAGTTGTTGGCCCAGGATCAGAACGGACAGCTCTGATGGCAGAGTACTTTCCACCGGCCCATTAAGGGTGCATGTTCCTGCTGATGGCGGATTGCTTGGCACTGGCCCATTCAGGGTGCATGTTCCTGCTGACGGCAGCATACTTGGCAGTGGCCCCTTAAGGGTACATTTTTCCTCTGGATGCCAGGGAACAGCTTTTCAAGGCTGGTTCTGCCAACATCAATCCCTTCATGCCAGCAGGTGATGACCCTCACCAAGAGGCAGCACAGCTCCAGCAGGCAACCCCTTGGTGTCCTTGCCACTCTAATTGGGGCTACAAACCCAGGCACCCCTCTTATGGTTTGTGAGCAGATGCACTTAGAACTAAGCTATCAGGGTGGCCTTTTACTGCAGTTCTTTTGAGGAGTTTTACTTTTTGCTGGCACAAAGCAAGTGATGGAACTATTCCTGCTCAGTCAGGTTTAGCCCTGTTCTGGATATGTAACAGTCCCCACAACTGAGTACAGCTTGGCACTGTCAGTCACTCAGCAGCATACCGCCCCGCCTCACACACACCAGAAGCAGCTAGAGTACAACAGTTTTGCTACAGCACTCTTTTGATGCTTCCTTTAGCACAACCGTGGAAGGGAGTTGCTCCAGAAAGAGGCCCTGCTAAATGCATAGAGAGATCTGCTGTGTTCCACCCGTTTCTGAATTCCATTTGCTGCTGCTAGGATTAAAAGCAGAGCCTTTAAGTGTAGTCATATCCGGGTGCACTAGGCTGTTGAGCCATGTTGTTGCTTTACGGGAATAACCTGTTCCAATCCAGCATGAATTAGCTCCCGAGTTAAAAATATGACGGGCTTTATAGGAGCAGTCTGTGATAAAATGAATCACTGCAATCACTATCATTTTCAAAGGCTGTGCATAAATGGGTGAGCCTGCTATCACATGGGGGGCTGTAGTGTAGTTAGGAACATAACATTTGTATGCCAGAACTCTTTGGTGCTCCTTTGCATTGTAGACATACCCATATTTATTACCCAGATCTCTTGTACACTCCATATTACTCAAGTTTTTTTTTCCGTACAGTTTTTTTCCTGGTGGGTTGTCGCAGGCAAGATCTCAGCCCTGTCCCTGCCCCCTCTTGCCTGGCATGCATCTACCAGTTCACCAAGCCCTGTACCCCCCCCCACATGGTGGGGTCAGGAAGGGGAGGGCTGTCCCCCCTCCCCCATGACACACATCCAGATTGGGCTGGGCGAACTGACAACAACGTGGGGTGGAGGTGGACTGTCAGGGCTTCATACAGCCTGCGTCAACCGATTTTCTGCTTTTCTGCCTTGGTCCTCCTTGCCACAATGGCACATAAGCGCGAGCACCTGGAAGCGTATACATGCTATGGAACCACGGCCCCTTCCGTAGTCTTGCTTGAGCTGCTGGTGCTACCCCCAGGCCTTCACCCGGGGGCAGCCAAGGGCCGAGTCAACAAGCCTCCCCACCCCGGGAGAGGATAGCTGTCCATCGAACGTTCAGTCCTCTCCCTCCCCAGCTGACTTCCAGCGACCTAAGTTTATTTCCGAACACGGGTCGCCGGCATGGTAAGACATAAGGCGCATAGCACCTCAGCCCTCTATACCACTGGGACAGCTAGATTACTTAATTTTATGCATTTAGCATTATGTTTCATTCAAACAGAGCACAACACATGTATTATAACACCTGTAGGGGTGGATATCAGACAGTAGGAGTAATTAAAACCAATGGTCAGGACCCAAACTGCCACTCCTCTCCAGTAAACTTGTAAGCCGTGGCTTACCTGAAGTATGCACTCCTACACCCCTGCCTGGGAAAGGTGAAAGGTGAGAAACTCAGCTCTGGGGAAGGGGGAGAGGTCTCAGACTGCCCTGTTTTTCTTGCACCCCCTGCTTGCTGACAAGGAGCAGAATTTGCATTAGCTGCAACGGCTGCCACTGCAGATAATATTGGACCGATGCCTTTGTTGTGTGTTTATCTTTCGGTCTTTCACTTCATCTTACAGTCACATAATTTTTGTTCTCAAACCTTCTTTCCTGCAAAAAGAACGATGCAGCAGTACTAGAATGGGCTGAGTAAGGCACTGTCCACACTGAGCACAGTGTAGGAAAACATTTTAGAAAACATTCTCTTTTCCATGCTTGAGCACGGTTGTCAGAGCATCCAGATTGCACTCCGACACTGTGCTTGCCCGAGCAAGTTCCCAGGCATAGTTGTGGGAATACTACAAAGGCTTTCAGGTACCACAGAACATGTCGGGATACTTGCTGCTGGGTGCAGCAAAGAATAACGGGTGGATAAGTGGCATTCACCGAGAGGTCAGTCTGAGTTCCAGAATGCCAGTAAATTATGTTCCTTCTCTTTTTAGTCACCTAAATAGGAAACAAACTGTTAACATGGTTGCATTAAACCGTGTTACAGCACAGATCACATCTGCACTGCTCTTATCGCGGTTTAAAGCAATTGTGTTGGGTTAAAACTGTGCTAAAGCCTGGTTCTGAGCAGGGTTTTAGCACAGGTTTGTAGCATGGTTTTAACTGGGCTGCAGTGTGGACACAAGCCTTTTAAACCATTTTAACAGTGGTCTAAACAGTTTAGAAGTCCCAGTTTGGACAGTGCCTTGGAGAAGGTAAGGGAGCAGTGCATGTTACAGCGATAATCATGACCCTAGACATTTTTATTCAAATTTATATTCGGAATCCCCTTTTCTCCCACTTTGTGAGATGCCCGTTCAGCCATTTTTATTATGCTTTAACGTTATTTTTTTTTTTATTTGACATAATTAAAATGAGTGCTTCTTTAAATATGGCTTTCCCAAGTTCTTCTTTTCATATTTTTTTAATTTATATTGTTTTATTGGTTGTAGGCCTACAATTCAGTATACCCAGCTGTTTTTGAACACCCTCTGTCCCGTAAGGTCAGGGAGCACTGTCTGTTGCATGTTACTAATTCAATTTAGAAGAAAAGTTATATTAAACATTGGGTTCTCAAAAAGAGCTGAGAATACTGATGAAAACCAGGGGAAGGCCATTTTAAAAGGAGCGTTCCTTTCAGTTATTTAAAATCTAAACAGATTTGGGTAACACTTCACATCAAGTTTGCTGAACTACACTATAGTTACAGTGTAACTACACTGTAACTGCATTGCAGTTGCAATGCAGTTACATGCAACAGCCATGCAACTACAGTCTAATTACCCATGTTGCATGCAATAATATGATTATCTACCTTACAGTTACATTGGAACGGACAATTAAAATAAAGTGTGACCCAGATTCGCTAAAGAGTAGGTTTCTACTCTTTTAAAATTCTGCCACCCGTAACATATAAAGAACCTTACCTGGCCTCAAGTCTAATACAATAAAAAATGTAATTTATTGCTGCCAGTATTTAGGGAGGGAAGGGATCGTATTTTGGCTCCACTGAACTGAGAGCCTGATCTCCGTGACATGTCCTCGCACTAGTATGCTTTGTGATGTCAGTACAGGCGGACCTTGTTAGCTGAGCGGTGGCCTTGATTTGTCATAATTGGAACATTAAAGTATACTAAAAAGCACTTTCAAAATGTCCCTATTGTATACTGTGGAGCATGCCTCCCTGCTCTTCCTGTACTGATGTCATAAAGTCTCTGAATAGGGAAGTGGAAGGGATTGGGCTCTTTGCTCCACAGAGCCAAAATATGATGTATGACTTTTGGGGGAGCAGCAGAATTTTAAAAGAGTAGAAATGTGATCTTTAAGGCAGACTCAGAAATGGAAAACTGGGCATTTTATAAGACAGGATAAAAAGGGGTGATATAAAATGGGTTTATTCACTGGAAAACACTACTGCTCGACTTGCTCAGGATCATAGTTTACATTATTCTTTTTTTTTTTGGCTTGCATGGAGTGACTTAGGGTTTCTAAGTCATCGTTCTTTAAAGCAGTTTATGCGCTGAATGAAAATGGCTACCCAATGTATATAAATATAATTCCATTACAGTCGGCCTAAATGCAAGCTTTGGGTTGCTTTGAAATGCCAATGCTTTCTTGTTTTTATGAAGAGTGATAAGAAGAAGATAGCTTTGAAAGCAATGTCAACCCAGTTTTTAAGCTCTTATCAGAAATTCAATATACAAGGGCCGCCTGTTGACGTTAGTTGTGGAGCTACTGCTTGTGACACCAGCGACCCAAGTTTGGGAATGAGCCTGTGTTGGGGGTCTGCCCAGGGGTGGGAGGGGCTGAGCAATCTCAGAGGATGAGCTCCTTCTCCTCTAAGGAGGGGAGGGTACTATACTCCACTGTGATTTTTGCCTCCTGGGTGACCACAGGTGGTAGCACGGTCAGTGGGCCGAGGGAGATGTAGGATGTCACTGACGCTGGGACGCTGACACATGTCGCATGTATGCACCCTTTATGGCTGTGCACATCATGTCTCAGGGGATGGGAGCAAATGCAAAAATAGCCCAAGCTCTGGAGACAAATGGATGCCAGTATTTCCTGGCCCTGCACCATGACCTGGGGTGCCGCCTGAGAAAATACAAGTCTGTGGGGTACATCTCCCAACACTGACCCTGCCTGGGTGATATAACCAAGTCTCCTTGGAGGATGGTATCCAGGTAAGGGGCACAATGGAATCGGCTACACTGTGGGCGCTCCTGAGCAAGTCTGAAGCTAGAGACAGGAAGGGAACATAAAATGAAAATATTTAAAAATAAATAAATAATTAAATGTGCTGTGTGTGCTGACCCATCACTCATGATGCCAGTGACCTGGGTGTGGCAGCGGAGGAGGGTCACACATCCCAGAGGATGCTGTTGTTCGGGGAGGGAGAGCAGCCTGCTGTGGTGCATTTCTGCCCCCTGGGCGACCACAGGTAGCAGTACACTCATAAATGGCTTAGAGGGTGGGAGAGATACCGATGGATGACATGCACCACACGCTAGTGTGCGTGCTTGCATCACATCTCCTGATTGGTGTTTCAGGGGAAGGAGGGAAGTGGCAGACATGAGGCAGAATGATGGATCAACCCCATGTAGGCTCCACACCAGCAATGTGGCAGCCCTCCCAGAGAACCGGATACGTGATGCCGCAGTTGGGGCCCTGCCGCCCTCACCACGGTGGTGGTGGTGGGGGGCTAAGCCATGGGGGCAGACATAGAAGGAGAGGTAGTGACAGGGCTGGTGGGGGGGGGGGGCGATTGATGGAGCACAACCTGACAAGGGAGGAAAGAAAATAAATAAAACCCAAATAATGTACATTATGAAACAAAAATGGCCTAATGCTGGAGGTGTACTTTTAAGTAATTATAGAAGAAGAAGAAATGGCAATAAGTGTTTTTTGTACTGCAGGAAGAAAACAGGATACCTGGTTTGTGGTGGATCCAAAGACAGGGGAGAAGCAGTCTACGATATCTACAGAATCCTCAGATAGTGTTTGCCCATCCACACCATTGCTGTATATTGGGCGCACAGGTAAGAACTATCCAAACTAGGATTGGCTTTGTGAAGGCCTGGGTGTTATTGAAACAACAAATATATACTTTTGAGCAAATTATAAATGAAAAGTCTTTGCAAAATGCATTATTCATTCACATTTGATCGTAATTTCTGTTGATCAAAGGGAAGGAACTGAGTAAGGTAAAGATAGTACTCAAGTCTGGGTGTTGTGTTAGATCAGTTGCTGATACCTGAACGTCCGATATCAGTGACTGTCTGGAGTTGTTTCTTTCATTTCTGTAAATCAGGCAGGTTCAAAATCTGCTGCCAGCTGCTGATTTACCCACCTTAGTTCATGCCTTCATTACATCAGTGCGGGACAATGGGAATGGGCTCTGTATGGAGTTACCTCTGAAATGTTAAGTTGGCTGCAGTGTAATATAAAATGCTGTTGGTAGATTACTAACGTTGGTTGGTCCTCATGCATGATCAGAGCTTCTCCGTACAGCTGCTGGACCTACGCTGGCTCACAGTCTGATCTCAAATCAGTTTCAGAGTCTTGCTACTTACCTTTAAAGCATTGTATGCGCCAGGCTATCCCTGCATGGGCAATATATTGACCAGATCATTATCTTAGGTCTTCTGCCGACCGTTTATTAGTTGTCCCTACTTCTAGGCTGAAGTCTATGGGTATTTCATACAAAGGTTGGAATGTGCACAACTGATGGTCAGTGCCCAGTCAGTGACAAAAAAAAAACAGACTGGCACTTGATTAATGCAACTGTGGCCACCACTTTATCATCTACAAAGATGACAGTGGATCAGCAGGGTAAAGCATACGAGGAGAGGTTGAGGGCACTGATCATGTACTACCTGGAGGACAGAAGAGAGAGGGGTGACATAATTGAGACCTTCTTTTACCTGAAAGGGATACATAAGGTGGATAAGGAGGGTCTCTTTAAGCTAAGTGGCAACCATAACATGAGGGGACACAGTCTTAAACTGGTGGGGGGGAGGTTTAGGAGGGAAGTCAGGAGCAATTCTTCATGAAGAAGTTGGTGGACACTTGGAATGCGCTGCTAGAAGACGTGGTCTTGATGAAGACAGTGGGCAGCTTCAAGAGACACTGAGATAGGCATGGGGGTAGGTAAGGATCCTCTGTAGGGAGGATGGAAAGGTTGGGAGGAGTGGGTCAGGGTCAGTAGCTCAAGCTGTGGACCCTTCAATACAAGCAGACTAGCTAGAACAAGTAGCCTTCTTCTGTTGGCTTCTTCATATGTATATTCATATTATGCATAAAAAAGTACTGAAGTATTGCCCCCATTGATTTTAATGGGTCCTCCACCCACACGCTCTTCTTGGGCAGATGTCATCACTTACATGAGCGTGTGGCAGAAAGGAGCAATCGAGAAGTGGAAGGGATTCGCTAGCCACCTCATAGGGACCAAACTACGACCCCCTCCCCTTACAGGCTTCACAAAAAAATGGGTAAATTGCTGAGGAAAGACTTGCTGACCTGTACTTACTGACTATGTAAGTAATACATGTATCTTGAAAAATTATATTAAATAATCTCAGACTTGAAGTTATGCCAGATTTTATAACTTACTCTAATTTATAGTAGGCAGTGCACACTTTGTATTAGACAGCCATAGGCATTATGACTCTGTTCTGTTACTAGGATGTTTGGTGCTGTATGTTTGATGTTTGTTTGTCAAAAAAGCAACACTCATTTCAATAAAGAGAAATTATTAAAAATAAATAAATAAAAGCTCAGAGAGAGAGGATATTAGGAAACAGCACAGTTTCTTGACAGAGGGGTATCAGTTTCACAGTCAGGGGATGACCCAAGTTTGGGAACAAGCTGGGGGAGTCGGAGGGTCAGCCTGAGGGGAGGAGGATTGAGTTTTTGCTGGACTGCTGTCCTACAGGGTAGGGGGGTGTAGAGCTTGGCACTTGTCTGGCCCCTGGTGGTCACTGGGGGGGGGGGGCAACATGCTGAGACTGCAAGAAGTTGGGAAGAGGGGCAGGTGCCTGGCATGTGGTACATGGGAGCATGCATCACATTGCTGTTGGCGTCATTGAACGCCACTATCTGGGAGGAAGAATATGGAAAAGGTACACCAGCAGCAGATGACTCCGACCACCTGTAGGTACCTCAACTGATGACCCAGGCCGCACTGCCTCTGCACCACTATAAGTCCTGGGGGAAGTTTGAATGATGGGGCTTGGGTGGTCGGCATGAAGGCGGTTGCTGGTGCACAAGAAAAAATAGGACTAACTACAAAAAAAGATATATATATATGGCACCCTTCCAGAGCTCAGAGCAGCAAAGAACAATTGTATGTAACCACCAACCCCTTTAGACTGCTAAGCCGGTATCACCTCAATGCTAAGGGTGATGCCTTTTTGTTTATGCCATCTGGTGACCTGTTTGCCCTGTTTGTGGCACAGATAGAGGGGTCCTGGTTGCCACACGTTATTGGTAACTGGGGCATGAGTTGCATATGTTTAATTTAAATCATGTAAATATTAGTTAGAATTCATATAAATTGTGGACTGTATATGCGCCATTCTGTTAATTCTTCTTCGTTCATTTTGCTGCAGAATACATGATTACCATGTATGACACAAAAACCCGAGAACTTCGATGGAATGCCACTTATCATGACTATTCCGCTCCATTATACGATGAAAACTATGATTATAGTAAGTAATTAAATACCAAATGCATGTTACTCCTTACCAAACATGTATCCTACAAAAGTAAGGCATTTCTGTTTTCCATGGCATTTCAGTTTGCTTTCATAGCTGTAAAATTCTGTGAGTTTCACTTCACATTTTGTGACCCTTGGTAAAGCGCCACATGCTGGCACAAAAAGCTGGGTTTACCGGTTCAGGGCACTGTCACAGTTTGTTTACACTTTAGGACTTTGTCTGCGCTAAAGCACCATTTTAATGATGACTTGTTGGTATCTGTCCATTTTGTCCTAGGCTATAGCAGGTGGTAAATGCTACTCTTTGTTGTTCTTGCTATCAATTGTCAGTGTTTAGGCACCCCTGCACATCCTTCCAGTAGCCCTGTTTTGGTTTTTAAAATAATTTATTTATTTAAATTTTGGTAACTGGGTAGACCCACTGAGACCATTACAGTCCCTTTTTCAGGGGCGACAAGGGATTAATTACACATATCTATAGAACATCTGGACGACCTGAACATAGGACAACCAGTACATATTGAACAATACAGACATTTCAATCGTAAGTCACAGTTAATGGTACAGATAATTACAATTAATAGCAACAAGAGAAACAGTACATATAACACAGTACAGTCATATGACTAGTAAAGGTCCCAGTGTGGGTACAGTAATCTGTAAGAAGTCCAGCACAGCTGTGTCAGCAGCCCTCCAGAAAAGTCAAGCTGAACCTCAGCAGTAGCATGTGCAGAGGCTTAACTCCAAGAGGTGAGTCCTTAGGGTCCAAAATAATAAGATTCTGAACACATATGCCTCAAGAATCACTGTAGCCTAGTGGTTAGAGTAACAAACTGTGAATGTGCTTGGTGCATCCAGCAGACCTGGGTTTGAGTCATACAACCTTCACTTGCTTACTGTCTAACTCTGAGCAAGTCACTTAACCTCCCCAGTGCACCTGAATCACCCCTGAAAACAGGCATTTGTGCCTAGTGGGCCTTTCCCAGTTACCAAAGAATATCTTTAAAAAAAAAAAAAAAGTCCAACTCAGCTAATTTGTTCTGTCTCCAGAATCCTGACTTAGAACTCTTTTTTTTTTTTTCATGCAATCTCTTTTTATGTTTGCTTGCACACATGTGCAAGAAACATAGTGCCATCATCCGAGATTTCGGAGGTGTGTCACCTCCTCCTCCAATTCAGTCAGTGTGTTGGCAGGCGCAGCCCCTGTAAGCCAATGCATGCTGGAGCTGTCTATGACAAGCTCCAAAATGCAGTGGCATACAGTTGAAAGGGGGAGCTACGCTTGAGTGAGCAGCGATAAGATATCGCCTGCTCCTCGCGCAGCTCCCTACACACACACACACACACACACACACACACACACACACACACACACACACACACACACCCCTCCCCGCACACACGTATAGCGACAGGTGCCCAATCCCCGTCGTACAGCCTCGCCCAAAAGCCTCCCAAATACCTAAAAAGCCGTGAGGTGCCCAATCCCCGTCCCGGCTTCACTGTCTCCCTCCCCATACTATCGCGACGAGGTGCCCAATCCCGATCGGCTTCACTGTCTCCCTCCCCCATACTATCGCCGTGAGTGCCCAATCCCCGTCAAGCCACCTCTCCCTCCCCAGTACAGGTGCCACACTGTGAGCCCACCCCAGCGTGGCATGATACCATGGCGATGGGGTGCCAAATCCCCGTCGGCTGAACGCCCCCCACGTCCTTGTGCCATGCTGGGAGCCCACCCCAGCATGGCAAACGCCCTGCGTCTATTTTTTTTTAAACCTGGAAAATAAAATGGTCCCACGAGTCTCCCAGCTCACTCTCCCACAACCCGCACTCCACCCACTGCGCACCCTCCTCCCCACACCCTCACCCCATACTTACCTCCGACCTCGCGCGATGATCTTCGTGGACTGGGAACATGTCTGCACTCTTCAAAGCCGACCGCGAACTGAGGAAATGCCGGTAAGCTGTATAATGGGCTAGATAGGGGGTTTCAACTTTATTGCATATCTCAGGCATTTTTGGAATTTTTGCACCAAATTTTCAACATGGGGTTTTTGGGACCCCTTCTCATGAATGATGTCACTGTCATGGTGTTATTCGGGCCCGAAGGGTGATTTCGCGCAGTGACTGTGCAGTGACTGCGAAATCACCCTTCGGGCCTGAATACCACCATGACAGTGACATCATTCATGAGAAGGGGTCCCAAAAACCCCATGTTGAAAATTTGGTGCAAAATTCCAAAAAATGACTGTTTTACGAGCGTGCGTTACGCAGTTCCTATGCAGGCTTGTAAGTTCACGAATTTTCAATATTTTCACTCCAGATTTTCAACATTGCCATTTTACCACACCTTCTTATGAGTAGTACAGCTGTCATTTTTCACATCTCACCCAAAATGTGTTTCCGCCCATGTAGCGCACAATGGCGCAGTCGTGTGCGAAATCAATGTACGGGACAAATTAAGAAAATCACAGTGACAGTGTTCATGAGCAGAGGTCTTAAAGTGGCTATGTTAAAGATATGGTGAAAAAATTCCTAAAAATGACTGTTTTACGAATGTGCGTTGTGCAGTTCCTACGCACGCTTGTAAGTTCGCGAACTTTCAATATTTTCACTCCAGATTTTCAACATTGCCATTTTGCCACACCTTCTTATGAGTAGTATAGCTGTCATTTTTCACATCTCACCCAAAACGTCTTTCCGCCCATGTAACGCACAATGGCGCAGTCGGTGTGCGAAATCAATGTACGGGACAAATTAAGAAAATCACAGTGACACTATTCATGAGCAGAGGTCTTAAAATGGCTATGTGGAAAATTTAGTGAAAAAATTCGTAAAAATGACCCAAACGCACACCCCAATGCCTGTCACTCTCTGCAGGGTAGTGGTGGGGTTGGCTTCAGTTCACTACTTCACTGCCATTCCTATTACGCAGCTCTGTAACTTCTACACTACCACTGCCAATGCCAGCAAGCAAACATTCGGCATTGACAAATGCTTGTTTATAATGTGTGAATGTGGGCAGTCTATTATATAGAGAATAATGGATGGGGAAGGGTTTGATATGACAATTTAATGCACACCCAAGTTGTGGGATGCTACATAAACCCCGAGGCGAAGCCCGAGGGGTTTATCAAAGCGTCCCACAATGAGGGTGTGCATTAAATTCTCATATGAAACACCCTCTCCATCTTTTATTTTTTATAACAACAGGCCAGCAATTTTTCTCCAGCAGTCTGTGAGACGGTTTGGCCCCGCCCACATAAAGAATGTTGGCCAATGAGGCAGCAGCATAGATTGACTGGCATGGCTCATGAATGTCATAACAACCAGCCGGTTGTTATGGAAAATATCAACCTGGTCAGTACATTGAGAGAAATTGCTGACCAGTTATTATATCCCAGTAACGCACACCCTGTCGGGTATTATTACTTCAGTATTTAATTCATTAACTTGGAAAATGCATTGAGACCGGCAGTCACATTTGCGACCATGTCCCAATCCAGGGGATGGAGGTTACAGACAGCAAACAGTACGGAACAATTACAGTATCACCAGTAAGAGGTCCACTGGGTTTAAGTCAAGGCCAACCCTCAATTAACAAGGCTCTTGTTAGCTGAGCAGTGGCATTGATTTAAACCCAGTGCACCTTTAAAAAAGGGGGAAAAAAAGTCCTGGAAAATTTGCTTCCATCGAGATTGATTGAGTGCACCCCTGCATTCTACAAAGTCATGCATCACAAAATGTTGGAGCATGGGGGTGGCAGAAGGGCGAGCTTTTAGTGCAGTGTACCAGGAAGAGGACAGGATCTGATGGTCAGCTCCTTAGTATGAGGTTTACGGTCCCTTCCCCACCACAATTTTAAGAAAATGGAATGGTATACGTCCTTATTTTGCATGCTACCAGTGTGTTTGGGGGGGGGGGCTGATGCCCATTAAGAGCTGAGCTTGTTCAGCTCCCCATCAACATATCGGTAAGCCATAGGATTTCTCTTCCTTCTAAAAGGTCTTACACCGTCTGCCTACAGATTTACTAGAATATGTTTTGATGAACAATTTATCTGTTTACAGAATGGATTCCACTCTCCATTTATAAGATGTAATCAAAGACAATGATTCCAGCAGGCATTTCACATGTCCTAAATTGTGTTTACTGGAGACCTTGGCTGGAAATTGTGACATAGAAACATAGAAGCAGAATTTGTCAGCAGAGAAGGACTGCTTGGTCAACCAGTCTGCCCAGATGGTCCCTGCCTTGTCTGTCTCCACAGTACCTAACCCCAAGGTCCCGGTCCTGCTTAGTGACCGTCAGTACCTCCCCCATCCTATACTCAGCTCCTTGATTCCTATGCCCTAGGTACATAATTATGCACTTTTTTGGCATTGAATACCTCCTTGAGATTCCCAAGGTCCCTATGCATCCTCCACCCCCTTCTGAGTATCCACCGTATTTCAGATTTTGATATCATCTGCAAAAAGGCATATCCTCCCTTCCAGTTCTTCTGCAGTGTCACTTAAGAAGACGTTGAAGAGGACCGGTCCCAGTACTGAGCCCTGTGGCACCCCCCCGGTCACTCTCCCCTCATTAGAGTGAGTGCTGTTAACCACAACCTGCTGTCACCTGTCCATTAACCTGTTCCTTACCCAGTTCACCACTTTGGATCCCACCCTTTGGCTGCTCAGTTTCTTTTATCAGTCTCCTGTGCAGCACAAATTCAAAGACCTTGCTAAAGTCCCAATAGACAATGTCCACTGCTGTCCCTTGATCTATTTCCTTGGTCACATAGTCGAAGAAATCAACAAGATTTGTCTGGCATGAGCTCCCTCCTGTGAATCCACGCTGCCTTTGTTCTTGTAGCACACTGGATTCGAGATACTCTACCTTTTTTTTAACAGGGTTTCCATTAATTTCCACACCACTGATGTGAGACAGACTGACTGGTGTATAGTTGGTAGCTTCCTCCCTGCTGCTGCTCTTATGAAGAGGGACCAGATCTGCTCTCCTCCAGTCCTCTGGCATGACATCTGTTTCCAGTGAGCTGTTGAATAAGGCCACCAGTGGGGCAGCCCACACTGAGTTCTTTTAGTACCCTTGGATGTATCCCATTTGGTGCCATAGTCTTGTCCACTTTCAGAGGTGCAAGTGTCTTCAGGACTCTTTCCTCTGAAAATTGATTCATCTCCACCTAACCCCCACTTTGTTCCTGCTGTTCCCTGGTGGTTTGTCTCCCCCTCCCTCCACTGTGAAGACTGAGTACAAGTACCTGTTCAGGATGTCTACTTTTTCTTTGATCCCCTTCTGCGCAGTCTCCTCCTGTGGCTCTCCTTGTTCTCACTGTGCCTCTGCTTGGTTTTGTATTCTCACTTATGTACCTGAAGAAACTGTTATCTCCTTTAGCTATCCCACTGGCTATCTGTTGCAGTCTGTGCCTTTGCTCCCCCCCTCCCAACTGCCATTCCTTCTTTACTCTGTTTTATTTGGTATACTTCCCTGTCTTTGGTGGGGTGGGGTGGTGGATGTGGCCTACTGACACTGTACCACATAGGAGGCTTAGAAGGAAACTGGGCAGTTTGGGGTTGGGACCCAAGATGGTAAACTAGGTATGGAAATGGTTGATGGATGGGCAACAGAGGGTGGTGGTAAACTGCACACACTGTAATGACGGGAGAGTGACCAACAGGGTACCTCAGGGATCAGTGCTGGTACTGGTTCTCTTTAATGTCTTTATGAGTGGGATTGTAGACTAGCTGAAAGGGAAGGTATGATTCTTTACAGATCACCCCAAAATCTGCAGTAGAGTAGATACTAAGAAGGGATGGAGAGAATGTATAGAGATGATAGAGAACTTTAGAAGTGATCAAGGGGATGGCAGCTGGGTTTCAGTGTTAAAAAGGGCAAAATTACGCACCAAGGTCACAGAAACTCAGAGGTGGAGCATAAAATGGGGGAAAGATATTGGTGGTCACTAAAAAGGAAAAGGACCTTGTAGTATTAATTTATTGTGACCTCAAGGTGGTGAGGCAGTGTGACAAGGCAGTAGGCAGGGCCAGCAGGATGCTGGGGTGCACAGGAAGGGGGTACCCCCAGCAGAAGTAGACAGGTGGTGTCGGCACTGCACTGATTGTTGGTGAGGCCCTACCTGGACTACTGTGTCCAGTTCTGGAGACCACATATAAGGAAGGACAAGGACTGGGTAGCGGTTGTCCAGAGGAGGGAAACTGAAATGTTGCAGGGGGGGTTTCACCATAAGCCCTATGAGTAGAGACTAAGGGATCTTAATATGTACACTGTGGAAGAGGGAAGGGAGATAACGGACATGATAGAGACCTATAAATACCTCACGGGGTAAATAAGGCACAGGAGGGGGGGTATTTTTCAGAAGAGAGAACAAGGGGGAAGCAGTGAAACTGGAAAAGGGGAAATGTAGGATGGGCATAAGTGAGTACTTCTTCACAGGAGTAGTGGATGCCTGGAGCAGTTTTCCAACAGAGGTGGTGGGGGCAAAAACAGCAGTGGGCTTCAAGCATGTATGGGATAGGCACAAAGGAATCTTGGGAGGAAAGCGGGGGGGGGGTAGCAGATCATCAGGTGGGGCTTGTGGTGACAGTATAAGCAGGGGAAAAATTGAGAAGACTGGGTGGGCCAAGTGGTCATTATCTGCCAGCAAAATCTGTGTTTCTTCATCTGTGTTTCCTTATACTTCCTGAATGCCACCCTTTTTTCCCTCATGACCTTGACCACTCTCCTACAGAACCATAACTGTCTTTTTTTTTCTCCCCTTCTACTTTTACTCGCTACCTTGTTTCAGAGGTTGATTGCCTTAATTATGCCATCTATTATTTTTCCTCAGTGTGCCTTTATCCATCCCTGCAACCCCCAAATGAGGCAGTTTCTGAAGTGTCTCCCATTCCTTTAAAATTCATTCTTTAAAGACCAGGAACCTCATCCTTGTGTGGTTTGCCTCAATTAGTGTCTCAATGTTAAAGCACACTGTACACTGATCAGTGGTACCTAGGGGACTGCCCACTGTGACGTCTGCAGTGCTGTCCCAGTTTATAAGCACTGGGTCCAGCACTGTCCCATCCCTAATGGATTCCTTGATTAGTTGCCTGAGAAAAGCCCCTTGTAAGGAGTCTGGGATGGCCCTGCTCCTTGTCAAAGCTGTAGTTGGAAGGCTCTAATCCACGTCTGGCAGATTGAACTCCCCGCACCTCCCCCTCACTTGCCATCCTGATGATGGCTTCCCCAAGTGCCTTCTCCAACTTCTCCCCCTGTGTTGGAGGTCTGTACAGCATCCTTGTACAGAGAGCAGTCCAAGTACCTGTCCCCTTGATGACCCACAGCACCTCCAGCCTTTCTTTTCCCTCCACGTGCTCCAGTATTTCTGATTCCCTTGCTCACATACAGCACAACTCTCCTCCCCTCCTCCATTTCCTGTCTCTCTCTTGAACAGAGAGTAGCCTGGTATGGCTGTATCCCAGTTGTGGCTGTCAGTGCACCATGACTCTGTTATGACCACCAAATCCAGGCTACCCTCCACTATGATGGACTCTAGCTCCAGAATTTTGTTTCCCAGACTCCTGTCATCGACGCACGTGGCTCTCCATACCTTACTCCCGCCCTGCTTCTTCCCCCCTCCTGCTGCTTGTGCTTTTACCTAAAGTTTCCCTGACCCTCCTCTTCCCTTGTTACCTTCTCTGTTACCTGTATTCTTCACTCCTTTCTTATTGCTTTCCTGATTTATAGCCCCTTGTCTTCTGCCTTGTCCCCATCCCTCTCTTCTTGCGCCCATACCCTGGGATAACTTACTCCCCTCAGGCTCTCACTCTGTGCTTCTTCATCATCTTGGGGAGGTCAATTGTTGCCTTGATGGTTTTATGGCCTCCCTTCTCCCCCAGCTAGTTTTAAAGTGCATCCAAGTAACATTAAACCTCACACTAGGGACTGAGGTCCCCCCATGGAAAGATGCAGGCTGTTTCTCCCATAGAGGCCCATATCCTCCCAGGCTGGCCCTCAATCCCCAATGTTGATGAAACTCTCCTCTATGCATAGTGCCTTCAACCAGTTGCTAAAAGCCCTGGTGTGGAGTCTCCTGTCCTCTCCCTGACTGTATACAGGTAACACTTTGGCAAAAGCCTTTGTGCATGACACCTGCTTGAGGCCCTTCCCCAGCTCTCTGAAATTTCCCTGCACTACCCCTACCCTTTTCCTTACCAGGTCATTTGTCCAGAGCTGGACAATGCTATCTAGCTCCATCCCATCTCCTGCTGCCCTAGTCTGCCCTGTATCCTCTCTCCATCCCTCCAAGCTGAAACACCAGGGATGCTCTTTACCTCCCTCCCCCCCCCACTGCCAAGTCTGTCCCCCTAGCAGTGGAGTTCCCCACTAGCAACTGCTTCCTCCTGAGCTGGGGGCCACTTCCTTCTTCCTTGGGGCCTCCCCTTTTGAGGACCCCCACTTCCTCCCTTCCTATTGCTACAGATGCCTACTCTCAGCTACCTTGCCCCACCAGTATGGCAAAGGAATTATGCTGTGATACAGGCTGAGGAGTGTGTACCCTTTCCCCTTCCCCCACATTTCCGGAGCCTGCTAAAGTCCAACTGCTCTGCCTAGGCATTCTCTGGGGGTGATGGCATACTTGGTGGCCCCTGGGTTCAACCGCTCTGCCTCTGCTTAGCCATCCTCTGAGGGAGTGGCGGCTGACTTGGTGGCCCCTGACTGAAATTAATAGGAGATTCGGAGATATTTCTGCAGAACATGACAGCTATCGAGAGTGAGAAATTCAAAGTGAGATGCTTGGCTTGCTTTGAATAGAATTTCATTGTGAAGAACATTACTTAGACATTATAGAGCATCCTGAAGACAGGAGACTTGTTAGGATATAGATTAAAAATATTGAAAGTAACCAACTCCTCTACACAAAAGAGAGCTGGAATATCATCGCTGTTGTGTCCACATGGTCTTCAGTCGAATTATGACTTCAGACATGTAGTTCTTTTCTGTACATATGTTTTATTACTATTTTTTTATGGTCCTCTGTCCCAGCTGGCCCCTTTCTCATGGACACCCCTCAGCCCCATCACCCATTTTCTTCCTGAACTTACTGTGCCCATATCCCCATGCCTCACTGTCTGTAGCAGGGTGTTGGGGGTCAAGCTCAACCTGCACTTTACAGGATACAGATGGCCCGAAACTAGGTCACTGGTGTGGAGCCTGCAAGGGGTCAGAGGTTATCCTGCCAGCCAGGGTGTTTCTTCTGTTTTGTGCTGCCTGTAGGAGTGGACGTGCAGTGCCATCAGTGGCGTCACTGCACATGCTTCCGTGTGCAGCACTTTGATGGCCGCTGCTCCTCCATCCCCCTTTCTGTGGTCCCAAGCATCCTGTTCCACGGCCGCCATTAGGGGCCAAGCTAGTGCCAGGCGCTGCAGACCTTTCTTCCCTGGAGGAGAAGAGCAGTCTGTCAGGCATGTGGTCTTCCTCACCCAGCCGACTGTCTGACATCCCGAGCTCACTCCCAAACTCGGGTTATCAGCACTGCAAGCAGTAGCACAACCGCTGCACCAGTGGGACAACATTTATCCAAATTTTAAAGTACCCAGGCAGTCCTCATTGAGTGATATTCATTCTGTTGCCTCTATTGCCTAAGGTTGCCCTCTATTTTTCTGTACCCCCTACCCCTCCCTCTATGCTACTGCAGCCCCACCGCCTATCTCCGTACAGCTTGTTTAACATAGATCTGTATCCTGTCCACCATCCCACCCCCTTGTAAACATAGACCTGTATCCCGTCCACCATCTCTATCCCTCCCCCTCTCTTATTTCTCCCCTCCACTGTCCATGCCTTCCTAGACCAGTTCCACTACCATGGTCTCCCTCCTACCCCTGTCCTTTCTTCCTGATCCCCCCAGACATTCCCTCCCCATTCCTTTTTCTCCCCTTGCTCTCACACAACAAGGCCATATAGTTGGCTGCTCTATATTCACCTAATTTATACTTATTC
The DNA here is from genome assembly GCA_016271365.2 of Neoceratodus forsteri. Classification (NCBI taxonomy): domain Eukaryota; kingdom Metazoa; phylum Chordata; order Ceratodontiformes; family Ceratodontidae; genus Neoceratodus; species Neoceratodus forsteri. The sequence goes on from JADMNL010000025.1 coordinate 272,795,744, forward strand.
CAAAATGTATTTTTCTTGTCTACCCTTTAGTGCCTGTCAGAACATTGTACTCTTGTTATTGTAACACTCTGGTGCTAATTGTTGTATTGTGTTGTACAATGTTATATTTTGTTGCATTTCTCTTTCGACGTGGAACCTCTGTAAAAGAGCCTCAGGCTCAAAGGTATTGTAATCCGAAAATAAATAAATAAAAAATAAATATTCTAGACCAACTCGAACAGTTGTCAGTTGATATCGTAACTTGGTTCTTCACCTTATCTATTAAGCCTGTTTTAAAGGAATTGTGCAGTTTACTGAAATTAATTACATTTTGGCTGAAGAACAATGGTACTTAAATAGCGGTTTCCTATTCTAAATGTTGTAGAAAGGAGAACATTAAGAATACATTTTATGCTAAAAAAACTCTATTTAAAAGAATAGGGATTCCAGTTTGGTTGGGGGGGGGAGGGATTTTGTTGGAATGAGTTCAGCCATTGTCTAAAGCCTTTTTTTTGCCCTCTGGAAATGTTCAGCAGTAATGGAAAATAATATATTTAATCTGAACAGGAATGTACTTATTGTTAGACATGTATAAAAAATTAACGTCTATATTTTTACACTTTGTAAAACGTTTTTATGAGACATAATATATATATATCATCATTACAGAAACTTGACACCCCTCTCATTAGGTTTCCTTTGTCACCAAATACTAACTTGTCTCCCTCCCACCCCCCTTACCATGTCCCCCCCCAGTATGTACTTCATACCTAAAACTGGTTCCCACCCACACTCCTTTCTCCCATTAAACCCTCTGCAGGTCAAGTATCTTTAGCCTTCAGATTTCCTAAGCTCTGATAGACTCTCCCCCATGCTGTTGGCTCTGCCTCCTCTCCCTCCTCTCTCAACTTCCTCTGTTGGGTTTTCTCGGTTCACTCCTGCAAACGCCTGAGACACCCTATTTTCCCCACCTTTCAGCGCAAATGTCTTTTTTTATGCTCCACTGCCCCTTGGGTTCCCCCTTCCACGACTGAATGTTTTATTATAGGTCATGGGTGCGTTGTGTTACTCTCCCATCCAATCACAGCGCTTCTTTAAGTTACGCATGAGATACTCTTATTTCCAGATGTATCTCACACCATTTGCCAAATTAACAGGCTTCTCATAGTGCCACTTGCACTGCACAGTCAGGGACTGTTGTATAGCAAACAGTAACTTAAAAAAAAACATGAGCACACAATCTGTAAAGAAGTTTATAGGGATGCTAGGAGGGCCTCTTATGGATATAAGAGTGTTGCCTCTTTCATGCTTAGGGCACCAGAACTGCTCACCTTTGGTTCACAGTTCTCTTGCCCTAAGAATGTGAAGGGCGATACTCTTATAAGAGGCCATCCTAGCATCCTTATAAACTTATAAACCAGTTATAAGTGTCCTGCAGCACTGGCATCATTTTAACTGTTCTGTTATCTTAGCAGCTATACTGATTATCACATGTTTGTATCTCTTTTCCCCGTAATTCTGTGCAGATATACCATGTTATGTTTAGTTATGTATACGCCTTGTTAATGTCTGCAGTTCGCACCGTTTGCTCCATCGTCCCCTCCCCACAGGACACATCTGCAAAAGTGCTGTTAGCAGCTCACTGTGCACTTCTTGGTAAAACATTTGAAGTAAATATGTCTATATAAAAGCATTTTTCTGAACAAATAAACTGTTAACTAAGAAGTCAGAATTATGGGAACTGTTGACTTGTTAATGTTCCGTTACGAGAGAGTGACCCCTTTTCTCTTCCTGTTAGAAATGGCCCATTTTGCTTCTAATGGGGATGGTCTGTTAGTGACAGTGGACAAGGACACCGGTGAAGTCCTGTGGATGTATAACTACGGCTCTCCTGTGGTGGGTCTTTACATGTGGCAGCAGGACAGCTTACGCAGGGTTCCTCACCTCAACCTTGCCATGGAAACTTTGCGCTACCTTACCTTCAACTCGCACGATATCCGTATGATCAAGTGGAATTACCAGTTTATGAAAGAGCAGTCTACCACCAAGACACAGTTGGTGTAAGTCCTGGAAAAAGAACTACTGTTCTTTGTGTGTTTCTTTCTGTAAAAGTTTTTATCCTTCTTAGGCAGAATGGACGACTCTCAGCCCTGTCCCCGTGTACTTGCAGCTGCCCCTTACCTCCTTTGCAGTTGGGGATCCTGTCCCCCCAGGATTCCCCCCACAGCAGGGCCAGAGAGGGAGGTCCATCCCCTTCCCCCAATTTACATATCCAGATTAACATCCTGGACCAGTGCGACAGATCGGGTCACAGTAGAACTCATAGAGTGACCACGATGTGTGTGTGCTTTGCCTCTTCGGAGCCACCCCTGGCGCTCTGTGCATGGGAACCCTTCATGCTATGTCATTTGCTTGTGCTACCACCTCGATACCTCCAGGTGGCAGCCAGCAGTGAGTCACAGTTACCTCCCTCCCTGAGGAAGGGGAGCAGTCTTATGGATGCCCAGTTCTCCCTCCCCCGGCCAAGCCCCTGAGCGACCCACATCCATTTCTGAGCTTGAGTCGTTGGTGTGGTAGGAGGTGAGGCTCAGTGCGCGGAGTGCCTCAATCCTTCACACCACTGGGCAGGCCTTAGAAATACTGTTCTCATTATTTCATATTGTTAGTGTTTATGCAAAACTGACTTAAAGGAGAACAATGTTAAATCTACACCAGGTGTGCCTGTCAAAGCAGTTTTTTTAAAAGCAGGTTCCACTTATATTATTCTTCCATCTTTAGCAAACTTGGTGGCTATTTCTGATTTAAATAAAGTACTGGTGGTAAAAACAATTTTAGAACTGTATAATGTTGGTTCTGTTCCTTCCAACCACTGAGTTTTATAATAAAATGCAGATGCATTGTGACAACAATGAAAGAGTTTTACAAGGACATGAACTACTTTACAGAGTTCTAAAATAGTACTTACTAGCAATGTGTAAATCAGAAAAATGCAATTTGCTAAAAACTACTAAAACACTAGTAAAATGGAACAGTTACAAAACTGCAATCAATATTTAAAAACCGCTTCTACAGAAAAAGTAACTTGGGTGTTCTGTACAGTTCTCCTTTAAGAACTAAGCCTAAATTTTCATGACTATTTGCATATATATCCCATGATGCTTTTCATTATGAGGTCATGTGTGATTTTGTATTTCTTGAAAACCTGGCTTTGTTGTCAAGGCCCTTTTTGGGTAACCCTTGCCTCAGTGCTTTTGTGCTGAGGTTCTTTGTTTGTTTAGCTTGTTCTCCCTTAAGGATGTTTTTTAGCTTTAGTAATTAACATTATACAATGGACATAAAAAATCCTGTAAGCTGATTGGTCAATTATTGTCTTTACCCATGGGTAAATCCTGCAGTAACCCACAGCTTAGGAAGAGCATTTATGAAAAATATAATAAATAGGGGATATGGTATGTGTGACCATGTCATATGGTTTATATCTTCATGAGAGGTCTGTGACCTCTTGACCCCTCATGAGTGACGTAGCTACAAGTGAGGTATCAAGAGGTCACAGACCTTGAATGACTATAAAACCGTATGACACCCTCTCACATACCATGTGCAGTTCATACAACGAGCATGTTGGCAAAACCACCGGATCAGCAAGGCATTTGGTGGTTTCTTTTGTTTTTTTTAATTTGTTTGCTCAGCATGAGCAAGTGAAAGTTTTTTTTGTTTGTTTTTTTGTTTTATAGTTGTGACTGAAGCCACGGGGCTGATGTAGTGCGAATCAGCATCAGTGCAGTTCAGTGTTACTCGTACCTTTGGGCTGTGATTTTGACAGATCGAGTGAAAAAAACAGATTTGGGCATAAAATTAGATCCACTTTATTCCTCAGTTGGTCCGCGACTATGACAAACCAGAGTGTGGAGATAGTGGGTGTGACAAACCCGATTCATAAGGTACCATTGCTGTCTTATGAGTCGGGTTTATCTTCAGATGGGATAGTGCTTTTATCTGGGTGATTTTGCCATCACACTCATTGTATAAAAAACAATTTTACATTTATTTTATACATGGGTCCATTGTATAAACGCAATAGGGCATTCAAGGATGCAGGTAATTGGGGAATTACATACTCCTTATGTGGTTAAGTCACTGGGCTGGGCCTCCCGACATGCCACATGAGGTCTGGGTAAATTCCTCAATAACCCATGACTTGTTGGGCCTTATTGCTTAAACAGGGCATGGCATTTTTTGCTGGTTTAAAACAGCAGTATTTGTTAGTCAGCAAAAACGTCATCATATAATTTTTTTTTTTTCTTTCAAAAATGTATTTCTGTCATCCAAAGTTTATCAGATATTGTTAAAATGCCTTTTATGCCAGCCTGGTGGTGCTGAGGGTTGAGGCGCTGGACACCACACCTCGCGCTGCACTGGGAACCCAGGTTCGGGGACTAGTGTGGGTTGTCAGGAGTCGGCCTGGAGGAGGAGGGCAAGGAGCAAGATTGCGCTGCCGCAAGGCAGCTCTCTCCTCCTGGAAGGGACTTGGGGCTCCCCGGCCATTAGCCACCAGCTGGCAGAGGATGGATGGTGGCACCGACTGGAGAGATCTCTGGCTCTAGCCACAGGGAGGGGCGGAAGGGACTGAGCTGGCGTCACAGGGCATGCATGTGCCTCCACGCACGCATGACGACTGTGTGCTGGGGTCCCGGGAACAGGGAAGAAAAGGGGGAAAAACCCCGATAAAGTACTGATTAAAAAAAAAAGAAAAACATGACTTCTATCTCTAATTTTGTAATTAATGACTAACATCATTAAAGATGACCTCCACTCACAATTTTCAAACATCTATGTAAGGACATAGACAGGGTAGAGAAGGTTCAGAGGAGGGCAACAAAGATGGTGCATGGATTGCATCACAAGTCCTATGAAGACAGGTTGAAGGAACTGGACATGTACTCCCTGGAGGAGAGGAGGGAGAGAGGGGATATGATAGAGACATACAAGTATCTTACAGGGAGGAACAGGGTGCAGGAAAACACTATTTTTAAGCGAAAAAGATGTTCCAGGACTAGAGGCATGGGATGAAGTTGGAGGAGGGGCGATTCAGAGGAAACATGAGAAAGAATTTCTTCACAGAGCGGGTGGTGGACAAGTGGAACACCCTGCCAGAGGAAGTGGTGGGGGCTGAAACAATCACGGGATTTAAGAATGCATGGGATAGACATAAAGGAATTCTGGAGGTCAGGGGTAAGGGGCAACAGACTTCTAGGAAAACAAACTGAACTTACAAGCTCAAATGGGCAGACTGGGTGGGCCATAGGCCCTTATCTGCCGACACTGTCTATGTATCTATGTATCTCTTCCACTGAGGTTACCTGTTTAAATGTACATGTTAGACTCCTACGTGTAGATGTATTAGGATGGCGCTGTCACATGTTTCTGAGGGTAAACAGCACAACACTGTACCAAGGGATTTAATTTCCATGGTAGACGTGGCATAGGAGTGGGAACTTTTATGAACTTCAAAATCCTGTACCTTGGTTCAGAAATAAAAGAAAATGAAAAGAGAAATGTATATCTTGATATTTTTTCCAGACAAACATTATTGCAGAAAAAAAAACTATATGGTTACTAACAAATACTGCAGCTTTAACAGTTGAGATAATGCAGCTGTACATTCCTTATTTAATCAGTAGAAATGAAGTCAGCTGTGTAACTTTTCTCTTTCTCTTCTGTACCAAAATCTTTTTTTATGTATGGGATGTATTTCATTTTGTATGATCTACTTTAGTAAAATGTTTATAGATCCGTTGTCTTTGTAAAGTATAATTCAAATAGCTGGTATGCTTGTTCATTGCAGGCCAACTGTGTACGTGGGGAAGTTTGACACCAGTTTCTATGCCTCATCATCTCTTGTTCACGCAGGGGTAGCCATAGTGGTAAGTATTTCTCCTCTGCTTGTTATAATTAAGCATTCTCAGGCGAATTCTTCATTTATTCAAAATGGACACTGTCAGTAGGTGGTGCCTGGACTGGGCATTTTAGGATCCCTCTGTCCTCCAACGGTAACCAGATCCAAAATGTGACATAATTCTGATTTTAGATCTGAGGTCATATCCTTGGATCTGAGGTCGGAGCCACAGGTTGGAGCCATGAATTGGACCATTGAATCTATTAGATCCTTAATTTAGATGAATCCATTAGTTCTGTGGATGGGATCCAAGGTTGTCGGATCTGTTCTCGGATGTCTTCACAATTCGATGACATCTGAGGTCCAACATTTTACCCACTATCCAAAAGATCTGAGTACTACTACTGTTAGCCCTTTGACTGAAAAGACCTTTATAACACAACATGGATTTTAATCTACAGTAAACACAACTCATGTTTCTGTTACGGTATTAAGACATTTATTGAATGAAAACAGTAATCTACCATTTTAGTGTGATAACAGTAACATTCATTTCTTGTATTTTTTTCATGGTGGTTGGCAGATGTTTGCAATACTAGATCTTTAAAAAAAGTCTTCACTTGTCTAAGCAGAACGAACCATAAAACATTGTAAGTTTAACAGCCGAAGACTCCGCGGCTCCCCCGAGGGTCCGAGAGGGCAGTCAGACGCTCTCCCCAACCGCAGCTCTCAGAAATAGCCAAAGACTCCGCGGCTTCCCTGAGGGTCCGAGAGGGCAGTCGGACGCCCTCCCCCACAACAGCTCTCAGGTGCGCACTCAGCAGCACCACCGCGATTCTTGGCTCCCGACTGAGGACTTGGCACCATTTTTGAACCAAAGCTCGCCCTCAAAGGCAGTACAATTAACTTCGGCACATGAATGGAGATAGTTTCTTAAAAGAACTTGCCAGCTTTAATTTGAAAGAGAAATGTGCTTGCATTAAGTTTACTTTAATCTGTAATGTTAGCACTGCTTTTACTCCATTGATCAAATCAGCCTGCAAACAGTGCCTAGCTTGTGTTCACCTATTTACTGCATTAGGCCAGAGCTAGTCTCAGTGTTTTCATTGCTGTAATGTTAGTCTGCCTGTGTTAGAGTGTTAGCCCTGCCCTGATCCAAATTTCAACCCGCATTTAACTCGCACACCACTTCCTCCCCAGCCCCTCCCAACATTTAGTGCTCTGTATTTAATTGCGCTCTGTCTCTCTCACCTCCACAGAAACAGCCGAAGACTCTACGGTTCCCCCGAGGGTCCGAGAGGGCAGTCGGACGCACTCCCCCACAGCAGCTTTCAGGAACGCACTCAGCAGCACCACTGCGATTCTTGGCTACCGACTGATGAAAGCCCCGCCGCCCCCACCACCACCCTTGGTCGGCTCAGTGTATTATAGGCGCAGACACGTGACTGTTGAAACCAGTCAGCCAAGTTCCCCATTAGCAGGCAATCATTTCTCCCCACTAGAGGTTACCCCTGCATCCTGCTCATTTCTTCCCACCACATTTGTTACCCTATCCGGCATTGAGCCTATTTCTTCAATTTCCCCTTTCTGGCAGAGTGCCTACCTATCCTCTTACCCCCCCCCCCCATCTTGGCACCCTTCTGTCCACCCCACCCTCCAGTGGTGCCACACTCTCCTGTCCCACTGTCCAAACCATGTAAGTATCAGGCTGCTATTGCTTATCACCACAAACTGCCAGCTCACTCCCCAAACTTCCCTCCCACCTGCTTCCCACCCTCGCCTACCTCCAGTTCCCTTCTCTTTAGGAAACATCCTCTCTCCCCGTCACGAAACATTCTCCCCAATACTGACGCGACATCGCTACTCCCAGAATGGCTGGATCCCTGGTGCTGGTATTCTGCCTCCATCCTTGCACGCAGGCCTGACAGCTCTAATTTCCTCCTTACTAAATACCCCTTCGCAATCATCTCAACAGGTGATAACCCCCGCAAGCCAAAATGGAGCTTGTTTACTCTTAAACACTTGGTAGTATTGCTGCTTCTCCTGTCAGGGGACGTATAACTAAACCCTGGCCCATACCTCCCCAGCACCTACCAGGCCCTCACATTACCAAAAGGTCTTAAACTCATTCTCCTCAACATCTGTAGCATCCTGAATAAAATTTCAGCCCTTCAACCAATACTGTCTCTCCGCCCAGATGTAATGATCCTCACTGAGACCTGGTTAAAACCCCATAATTTGGACTCCGTAGTATCTGTACCCGGCTACTCGCTCATTTGCCAAGACCGCCTGGGTAGGAAAAAAGGGGGAGGCGTAGCTGTATTCATCTCCTCGATGCTTCAGTTCACCCCGCTACAGCTGTCCATGCCCACTCAGTCCATCGACTCCCTCCTAATCAGACTCTCCCTCCCACACTCCACTCCACTCTACATTGCAGGGTCCTACTGCACCTCTGACACCTCCCAGTCTGACGTGCTGGACTATCTGAGCACCCTAAAGGCTAACTCCTTCAGGGGGTGAGTTACACATCCTAGGGGATTTCAACTTCAACTGGCTCGCAAACAATAACTCCAAACTTCTTAGCCAAATCACTGCCCTAAACCTCACCCAACAGATTTCTGAACCAACTCGTCTAAATCACAAATCTCAGAACCATTCCCTCTTGAATTGGGTCCTCACCTCGCACTCCCATCGGATCGTCGAATCTGGACTCCTCCCTGACTCCCTAAGTGATCACCACATAATCTACGCTGTAAGAAAAATATCCAGACCCAAATCATCGCCACCAAGGACAGTACTAAGTAGGTCGTACAAAGCTCTCAATCTAGATATGCTTCTAAGGGACCTGTCACAAGCTGACTGGACTTTCATTTTCCAGGCTTCCTCCCTCGACTCAGCCCTAAAATTCTTTAAGGATACTTTCCTAGCAGTATGGAACATCCACGCGCCCCTACGGAGAAAGAGGGTAAGGGGTGCCCACCTGCAATGGGTCTCAGCTGTACTCATTGACCAGTTTCAAGCTAGGGACCATGCCTGGAAAAAGTACAAGGCAACAGGCACCCAGGCAGCACTCCAGCTTTACCGCTCACTTCGTAACTCCTGCACTAGGCAAATCCAACAGGCCAAAGCCAACTATTTCAAGGCATTCCTCAATACCATCCTTAATCACCCAGCTAATTTCTGGAAAACAATTAAGACACTCTTCTCTCCCCTGCACACCTCCCCTCCCCAACCCTAACTGTAGGAAGCACCATAGTCTCTGTTCTAGCTAAAGTGGCCTCTGTTTTCAACACTTCCTTCACCAGGTGTGCATCCTCTATTCTTACCACTCTTCCACACACCCTCCCCCCAAGTATGCACCAACCCGATGCCTACATCCTCCCAAACTACTGACTTCTCCTTCTGTCAGGTTACTCAGCTGCTTTTGGTTGAAAACCCTGCAATCTCTCAACCCATCAAAAGGCAAGTGCCTGTCGGGGCTTGATTCCCAAATGTTATACCTATCTGCCCCTGGCATTGCCTCCCCGCTGGCCACGCTGTTCTATCTCTCTTTTTCTCTGGCCGACGTACCATCTGACTGGACGCATGCTACTGTCATCCCCCTCCTTAAAGGGGGAGACCCCTCATCACCGGGGAACTACCGCCCTATCTTCCTACTCCCCATCCTTGCCAAACTACAGGAGCGCCTTGTCCTAGCTCAACTTTCCTCCTTCCTTGACTCCTCCTCTTTCTTTACACCCTACCAATCAGGCTTCAGGAAATCGCACTCCACCATAACCACCCTGCTAAGGCTCACAGACGCCATCCTTACGGGCATGGATAAAGGGCATACCACCTCTGCCATATTCATCGACCTCGCTAAAGCCTTCGACACTGTCTCCTACTCCCTACTGCTATCCAAACTCTCAATAGCAGGACTCTTTGGTGAAGCCACCAGCTGGTTTCACTCCTACTTGGTAGGTAGAATCAAATCAGTCAGAATTGGACCTAACACCTCCCCCCGCCCCGTTACTACTGGGGTCCCACAAGGCTCGGTCCTTGGCCCACTACTCTTCTCAGTTTTCCTAAATGAACTTCCCTCTATCTGCACTCACACATCCATACACCTATATGCTGATGATACCGTACTGTACACAACCGGCCCTTCACCCGATGAAGTGGCCTTTGCTCTCCAACAAGTTTTACCATGGTAAGGCATTGGTTTCATTCAAACCAACTTTTTTTTAACCCCAAGAAAACAGTCTCCCTAACATTTGGGACTAGGCAAAGGCTGTCCAGACTCCTTTCTACCCCCACTTTTTTCACCACTGACACTGAGGGGCTCCTCTTGAGACCTGCACCTCCTTCAAATACCTTGGGGTCTGGCTTGATCAGCACCTTGACTTTTCCACTCACATCGACTCGATCCACAGAAAGCTGCTCCCAAAACTAGGAGCCTTATATCGGAACAAGGGTAGCTTACCCCTGGCTACCTGCAAGGAAATTGTACAAAAATGATCCTTCCGATTCTGGACTATGGGGATACAGTACACAGCTCTGCTCCTAAGTCTGTCCTAGCCAGCCTTGACCCACTTTTCCACTCCTTCTGTCGCTTTGCCCTTGACTGTCCCACTTTCACTCATCACTGCAACCTCTACAGCTCCCTCAATCTAACATCGCTCTATGCTCGCAGACACATCCACAGCATCAGGACCTCAGCGAAGTTCTGGTCACAGTCGTTTCCCCCTACCTTGCATCTGCCCTCTCAGTCCCATCACAGCCCTCCTACTCCCTCAGGAGTGGTCATTCCCGGCTCCTATCTGTTCCATGTATGGCCACATCAAGGGGCCAATTGGCATTCAGTTGCATCATGCCTAAACTTTGGAACGCACTCCCAGCAGACATTCATGAATTTGCAAACACGGCACACCTAAATCACCTCCCCAAGGCTCACTTCTCCCCAACATGCGCCTGCACATAGGGCCACCTAGGGGCTGGTACCTCAAGTCCCCTACTTGCATTCAGGCCCTCCTCTCGTGCTCATAGCACACCGGCCCTATGTAGCTTATACATTTGCTGAGCAATTTGTAGGGGCTACAGATTTAAACCATGCATAACTCTATTTTTCTTCATTGCTTGCATCTCAGCTACCTATTGCTTGTTGTTGATAGTTACATGCACCATTTCTCCTACTGTTGTACATGTAGCTGCATACATGTGTTTCCACTGTGTGGTTATTAATTGTATGCTCCTGTCCTCCAGTTGAGTCTCATAACATCTTCCTGCCTAGTGTAACTGTAAACGTGTACAATTTTCCACTACTGTATGTAAATGTAATAGCATTCTTGTTCACTGTTCCTTGTTCTTATGATTGTAATTCCACTTGTGTGTTTCTACTTGTATGTTCCCCCAGGACACATCTGGAATCGAGTGGTAACCCGCTCAGTATGCTTTCCTGGTAAAACCCTTAAATAGTTAAATAAATAAATAAATCTCTGTTTTTATCTAAATAGGGCCCTTTAGGCTCAAAATGAGTTGGCAGTAACCCTTCACGGTAAGGCAGTTTGACTTGGCGGTTACAGTGTGGAGCTTGGACCCTAGGGACCCAGGTTTAATTCTGCATCTGCTTCTGGCTCACTGTGTGAACCTGAGCAAGTCACTTAACCTCATTCAGGACGTTTTTGTATTCGGATTTTAACTGCCCACTCAACGTTGTGCAGATATTTTGTTTAATTATCAGAGGGTCCCTGTTTTATATCCTCAGCTTTTCTGACAGAGATGATGTCGGACACCACAGTTCAGTGTCATGAATGAGCCCCACAAAGGGCTGATTTAAAGTGCTAAAAGGAGCAGCTGATGAGAAAAACATAAAATATGTTACAAACTGTGGTGAGAAAGAAATAATGTGACCTACTGGGAATTGAACCCAGGCCCCCAGAATACTGTCCCGGTACTCCAACCACTGGACTACAGGCTCACACACATGGCTGGACCTGAGGTTCCTGGACACACTTCCCTTCTCTAATATTGCATATTTTTCAGCTAGGAGTAGTCAAAAAATAATCAACAAAAAACTAAATCTGTCTTGACAAATGTAATACTTGTTAATAACTGAGGCTATAAAACAAGGACCGTTCCATGATAAAGCTGAATATACGCAAAACATCAGTTTGGCTAGTTTAAGTTGAAAATAAAAAAACTTCACTGGGATTAAGTCACGTTTATTTCTTGCATGCACTGGATCTTGGAACAGTGGGCTCTCCCCTTCTACAACTGAGATGTTGGTTTCTGTAAGAAATGGGGCCACTTCCATCACAGTGGATCAAGTGACTTACCCTCCCTGTGCTTCACCCCCTTAAATCTCTTTCTGTGCCCTTTGAATCTCCCTGTACACTGAAAACAGCAGCTACATTGTCTCTCCTTCCCTCTCCTGGATTGTAAAGTGCTTTGTGATACAGTTTGTATGACCGTGCTATAGGAAACCAAATTGCTTACCTTCCTTTCCCGTAAAACACCAGTTCTGCACAAAAGGCAAGGAGGCACCTTTGAAGCATTCACTTTTTCCTGTGGCCTCTTAATCATGTCAGATAAAGCTCCCTGGATGGGACTTGTGCACCATACTGATAAAGTTTCTTAACTGTTGCTGTTTAATTGTATCACAAGAAAATGAGAAAAAAAAGGAGCCCCCCCCCCACACTGAAAACACCAGTTGCTTTATGGTAAGTTTCTGTTTTGTTTGTGTGATGGAGCTGAGATGTTGGTATTGTGACAATGACTGGGCATTAGGTCCAGGTGAACTTCAGACTTCGCCGGCAAAATTAGTGTGACGTTGCCCATTTTGTGCTCCACATAGTGCCTGTAAATGGTCCACTTCACGCTGTGCCACAGTTTCCGAAGTAATTTATCACTATGTGGAAATAAAAACAGCCATGTAATGGAAAATTACTGTACTTCGTGCAGGTTTTCACTATGCGAATTGTAAATGTTATGATTCATGGTTCCGGGAAGTGCAGAATTTGTGAAATTCATGAATTGCACATTTTTTTCACTGTGCCTGAACCTCTTGGGCATCGAGGTCAGAACTGCGCAGTCCTAAGGAAATGATCATAGCCCGTTTGTTTCCACCCTGTAGCCACAAGGAATAACTCTTGCCCGTATTGAAGGGCCAACAACTGATGGTGTAACTGTAAGAGAAACGGGCGGCTGTCAGATAACACCAACCACTGATGTCAGATACCCTCAGGGAAGTACCAATCCCCTTCAAAACCAGTGGCTGCTCATAGGTAGGTGTGCAGATGTGAAAAAATATTACACTGTAGCTATGGACACAGATGACTGTTTGAAACTGAACTTTTAGAACTGTTTTTCTAGCAGTGTAAGTTTTTTTTTTTTTTCTTTCTTCCCTGTCCCAGCCCAGTTCTCTTTCTGCCACCCAACCATCAGCCCTGTCACCTGTCATACCTGGGACTTACCTCGATCAACTTGCAGCCACAGAGCTTGTCCTCTCCTTATGTGGCCATTGGGGTTACGGCACACCCCCTCCGGATGCTGAATCCAGCACAGAATCCCAGAGCCCAGTGAATGGTACCTACAAGGATAGGACATCATCCTGCTGTGGCCTGCATTTTCCTTCTATCGCATTTTCCTCCTGTCGGTCCCCAGAGATAGAACCATAGAATCATGCCGGCAGAAAAGGACCTCAAGGTCCATCAAGTCTGTCTGATAGCCCGCCCCCCCACACCTTTTATCTCCCACCCTGCCCCTGTCCCCCACCTCCCTTTCCTAGTCCCATATAGCTATCCCATGCTAAGATAAGATGGCGGCATAAATGTGCATTCGAATGCACACAGAGGGCACATATGGTGCAAGCCAGCCTGCTTCTACCTTTCGCTGCTGGCCCACACTGCTGCTCCACCTTTGAGCTCCTAGATGGCACAAATGCAGCGGTAACAGACAATCTTCCACCCCCAGAGCCGGCAGGCCTCCACTGAGATACTCAAGCCTCCTTCTTCCACTAGCCCTCCAGCATTCCAGGCTGGTTCCTGAACCCAGATCACCAGCATTGCGAGCAGTAGAGCTACTGATGACCCAACAGTCCAGCATACTGGCAATGTAAGTCTGTGTTTTGTTTTATTCACAATAGTTTTCCAAAGTAGGTTTTGTGATTAACTGAAGATTATTGCCGCCGACTGTTTTAGCTAATTGAATCGTGCTTTGAGTGGAGAGGCTTGGAACAGAATTAAGTGAGCATTACCACGTAGTCATATTGGCCTTCGACACCATCTCCCTTGACCTCCTACTAGATCCCTCTTGGCAACTGGTCTGTCTCCACCTGCCACAACCTGGTTTAGGTCCTACCTCTGATCTGTCTTCACCCGCCACAACCTGGTTTAGGTCCTACCTCACAGGCAGAACCCAATCGGTCAAGGTCCAGGATTCTATATCCCTTCCCCTCCCTATCACCACTGGTGTCCCACAGGGCTCAGTGCTTGGTCCCATTCTTTTGTCCATCTTCTTTTTTTTTTTTTTTATCACATCTCTTTTTCCTCACCTGCAACCGCAGTCCTGCTATTAATCCAGCCACCACTCCTCCACTGCCGATTCTGAGGCTGATGTGCTCAGCTGGCATATGCAGCTACAACCATCAAAAGGGGCCCCTCCATGCCCCGGCACCCAGCGAGGATCCAGTACCTGCACACGCCTTATTCAGGCATCATCGGCCGGTGAAGCTGCAGCCATCAAGCTGCCGCGGACTATGCTGCCATTTTTCTCCCTTTTTTCCCCCCGATGGGAGCACAGATGTGCAATGACATCCACACACAGCATGCTGACATCTGCCGTGCCCCCGCCAACTTGGCATCCGCGTGTCTGTAGTACCTCCGGACGTCCCCAGGGACTGCCAGAGCGTGGCATGCAATCACCCCTTTCCCCAGGACTAGGAGAGTTGTCGTCGGACACTCAGTCCTAGTCCTCCCCTTCCGACCCCCGACGACTGGGCGTGGAGCAAGGCGTGGTATCCAGCACCTCAACCCTCAGCGCCACCAGGCTGGTTCTCTTCTCCATCTTTCTAAATGACTTTCCATCAGTCTGTTTCCCCTCCTCCTCCTATATCGACATGTACACCGATGATACTGTCCTGTATACCTCCGGCAAATGCCCAGCTGTTGTTGAAACCACCCTGCAGCATGACTTCCACCAGGTTTAACTTTGGTTTGCTTCCCATCAGCTCTTCCTAAACACCAAGAAGACAGTCTTCATGATCTTTGGCACTAGGCAGAGACTCTCTAGGCTCCCTGGCCTTCCCTCTTTCCATACCCTGGATGGGACAATCTTAGAGGATACCACCTCATTTAGATACCTTGGGGTCTGGTTGGACCAACACCTCAACTTCTCTGGACATATTGATGCCATCTTGAAAAAACTGCACCCCAAACTTGATGCTTTATATCGGAACTGTAGTTGTATCCCTCCTACGGCCAGGCATGAACTTGTCCAGAAGATGATACTACCCATCTTTGACTTCTTCGATGTAGTCTATGGTGCTGCTCCCAAGTCCTCCTTATCCAGATTGGACACTCTCTTTAACTCCTTCTGTCACTTTGCTCTTGATGCTCCCTCCCAGACTCATCACTGTGTTCTCTATCGTGCCCTGCCCTTTTCCCCCACTTGCAGATAGGTGCACCTCTCATTGTGCCAAGCTCACCTCTAAATATTTGCTCAAAGAACTCCCTCCTTACCTCATCGCTTTTCCTCTCCACCCCCACCCCACCCACCCATTCCCTCAGATCTACTGACACTGCATTTTGGCAGTCCCTCACCGCTCCACAATCATCGTCCAGTCTGGCTTTTCCTATTGTTTCCCCAAAGTCTGGAACTCCCTCCCCACTCAATTATGCCACTCCTCCTCCTCCTCCTCCTACTCTCTCCAATCAGCCCTACACAACTACTTCTCCCCTACTTGCTCCTGTTATAACCCCCCCTTGATTTCCTCATATCATTCTGCTCCTGCCTATTTCACCCCCCTTGATACCCTCTCTTCATTCTACTTCTGCCTATTTCACCCCAATCTCCCATCCCTCTAATATTATCCCATTGACTCTTTCCCCCTCTACTACTTCCTACCTTCTCTCCCTACCCCCTCTGCTGCCCCTTTACTCATAAATCTTCTCACCCCTCCTCTATCTTTCCTTGCTCAGCCCTGGCAGGTTCCCAGCATCCTGCAGGGTGGTCTCTGGCATGTCTCCTCTCTTCCCTTCCATCTCCTCCCCATCCTCCATTACCTCCTCAGCATTATTACCCATACCCTCCCACCCTCTAACCTATCCATCTTCTCCCCCATTTTCACCTCATTTTAATTGCCACCTGGTAGGATTCTCAGTATCCATAAGGGTCCATTCTTGGCATGTTTTCCTCCCATTTACCCCCCTTGTTCGCTTTTGATTTTACCCCCTGGCAGGGTTCTCAGCATCCTGAAGGGGTCCATTCTTGGCATGTTTCCCACCTCCTTCCCTACTCCTTCTTGCTCGCTTTGCTGCTGCCCTCTGGCGGTGTTCCCAGCATCCTGCAGGGGTCAGTCCCTGGTATGTCTCCCTCTCCCTCCTAAACCCTCACCTCGCTCCTCCTCACTGCACTCCTCTGCTAACTGCTAGCCTCAAACCTAAAATGCACTTGAATTTAACTTTGCATTTCTGTTTGTATAAATGCTTATTTTTCTGTTTATGAATTGCACATCGGCTCACCTTACACCAAACTGTTTACGTTGTTTGTGTAATAACTGTCTACTTGTTTATTTATTGTATGCCGTTCCAACTGTGTAAACTGCAACTCTGTATAATCTCTATGTTTATCCCCATGTAACCCCCAGCCCCAGGTCGCACCATGAGATGAGCAACTTGTTGTTCAGCGTGCTCGCCTGGTGAAACATTTCAATAAATAAATATTGACTTGGAGTGTCAGCTGAGGGGATCACATTGGTGCAAGGTGGGGCCTACTTTGACAGTCAACAAAGGACCACCCACTTACATTCCTAGCCAGTTATTTTCTCTGTTCTCCTCCTCCCTTTTCCTCCTACCCTCGCAGGAGTACACATGCCTTCAATTTCTGTTCACTCATGACATCCAAGGTACCCCTACCTTGCCACCACCAGGGGTTGCTCTTTGAGCAGTATCCCACCATGTGCTCCCCTGAGATGAGAGCATCCTCATGGATGTTCTGTCACCCTCCCTCCTTGTCGCCCTGCTGTGCCCCTGTCATGCAGGGCTGAGGGTTGTGAATTAGGGTCACCAGCATGCCAAGCAGCTGCCCCAATGCGTGGCCTCATGTAGCTGGCACTTCTGTTTCGTGTAGCAACTTTCATGCACAGTTTATCTTGAATTGCTTTATAGAGCAAGAAGAGTCATGTGCATGCTAAAATAGACAAGGCAAAAATAAATGAAAGGTATATACATAGAAAGAAAACAAGCCGCTAATGGTATGGCCCAGCATTAGGAAGTAATGCTTGGCCATACCAAGCATTAGGAAGTAATCAGGCCACTTGGAAAAAATAAAGCTCAAGGCCACCAGTACGCAGACAAATCACATATATACCAAACTTTACTTGTGCAAAAAAATATTTTATTTCATACATTTAGAAATTCAAATAAAATGCAGCCTTACAAGTGTCAGCAGAAGTGCAACATGACCTTATTTTCCATATTCTGATTATACTCCCCTGGCCAAGGCAGGCTAGGGTTTCCATCTGCCCTGCTACCTTGTCCCCTCACTGTCCAACACCTTCCCTAAGCTCATCTGGTTGGCTGGAACCCGCTACTGATTGACCCCTTCCCCCGTGGCAGGGTTAGGAGAGGGAGGAAGGGAGGGCCATCCTGTCTCCAAAGTTCAAATCCATTGACAGCTGGCAGGCGTTCCGGTGGTGAGGTGGTTGGGGGCACAGTGTGCCGTGTGTCATAGATGCCATATTGCCATGGTTTTCCACCTGGCTTATCTCCCAAGCTCGTTGCTGGAGCACACACATTAGCATGTGCATGTGGAGGCACACACATGTTGTGGATTACCGCAGCACCACCCTCTGCCGCTTGCAGACCCGCACTGCCACCAGGTCTCCATTTAGTGGCAGTCATACAGTGGAAGCAGCAAGCCTCCCTCCCCAGCCCTCGGAGAGGAGGACAGTCCATCAGATGCTTCATGCCCCACCCCCACCTCTGGCTGACCCCAGTAACCTGAGATCACGCCTGATCCTGGATCGTCTGCATGGTGGGCGGTAGCGCTACTGCTGTGTAGCTGGGCCAGCTCCAGGCAACATGACCTTCACTATCTCAGCTAAGTATGAGCTTTTTTTTTTTTTTACTTTGGTGGGCCTTGCACTTTGTTTTTTTGCAAAAGATGCATCTAGACAGTAATCAAAGCAAGCTAGCAAAGTGGGATCACAGCAGGTAAAGAGCAGGAGAATTGGTATGCAGCATGACTGTAATTAAGGAGAGGCAAATACCAGCCCAAACCTATACAGGGGGTTCTAAGGGCACTAGGTCATAAGACCACCAACAATAATAGAGCCTGCTACAGTAGCACCTGCAATAATGCTGCCAGTTTTCTTTTGTGGGATGATCTGCCCCGGACTCCCCCGTACTAAAGATTCCAACTCTGGGGAAGCGGATCACGAGGAAAGAAAGAATTTGTGGGGTTGTGGAATACTTGTTTCCATGGCCCCTTGTAACAATACAGAAGTCCCGATTGGCAAAAAGTGAACAAGACCAGGATTAGAACCCTAGTCTCCACTCCCACCCCACCGAGTTGCTCCATGCCTCAGCCCTCCACACCACGGGAGCAGCTCAGTCAGCCTTCTGAATTCTCCCCCTCCCCTCTTGTCCTATGGCAGCACCACGGACAGCAACCTGGGGAGTGCTTACTGCAAGCGCTGTAAATCCCCTCTCGCTATCCATGGCAGCGCTGTTCAGAGTAGCGCTGTCTTTCCTTGCGCTATTCTGGTAGTGCTGTTCTAACTGGGTATGGTTCTAAGGTGGCTGGAAAGACTGAACTTGAATGCATGCAAGCTAGAAGCATGCCTTGTCTTGGGCAGGTAAAACATTGTTTTTGTCTTTTTTTGCCAAAAGAGGGATAATCTCAACAAAACTGCGACTTTAGGTGTTGCTTTGTTTTTTAGCTTGCATACAGAGACTGTTCTAACAATATCTGCAAACTGTGTCAGGAGCAGATTAAGTAAAGGTGGATGGAAGTTACAGAGTGCTTCCAACAGAACTCATGGAAATGGCAAATGTTAATGTATGAGTGTAGTTGTTGGTTTGCCAGGAATTTAATTGCATAAACTAAGAATGAGATCTTATTTGCATTACTAGGACATCATGAACTTCCTCCGTTGGCGCAGACAACAATGCTGCGAGCATTTCCCCAGAACCTGAAGAGGAGTTCTGAAGCTGTCATTCCTACAAAACCTGTGGGCAGAACAATCTTTGATGACGTAAGTGTTATGACATTCTCCAAGCTGCAGTTCTGACCAGGCTAAATACTGTAAGTAAGTAATAAGCCACAACAGGGAGTGCATTAAGTAGAGTCCAGCATTTTTAATATGATTTGTTTTCCCCAATATTAAATCATTTGTTTAACTGGCAACATCATGTACATGAAATAGTCAATGATTTAGTAGGTAGAGAGACTTTCTTGCTTTGGTAATCCAATCCAGCACCCGACCCTGAAGTGCTGGCTTTTTAATGCATGGACAAGGGATGCCTGTTAGCCAGTGAGGTTTCAGGATTTTACATTGCCATTTTGTAAGTACCAGTGATGCACAGACTGTGATTAACGAGAAACTCCGGTCACCAACAAAACTATTTATATTTGGCATCAGCGCTACTTAGTTACGCAACTTTCCAAAATGTTTTGAATTCAGAGACGTATTTTCTCTGATTACTCAAGAGATTTTCCGGTTTCCAGCAACAAATTCCCAGTCATCCTCAGCATCTGTTACACAAAATGGCCCCAAAATGTGAATTTCAGGACCTTCTGTTTTTTTTGTCACTGATAATATTTTTATTAAAGCAGGATCTTTTCAGCCAGCTCAGTGGCATGGATGGCTGAGGCGCTGGATGCCCTCACCGGTGACCTGGGTTTGAGAACGAGACTGAGTCACCGGGGGTCGGCCAGGAGCTTGATTTAGCTGCCACAAGGCAGCCATCCTTACCCGGGGAAGGACGTGGGCTTCCCTGGCTCTTGGGGGCCACCCAGTGGGGCTAGGTGGCAGTACCAAGCCACAAGGGAGCCAGGCATTAGGTCGGGTGGGAGGAAGGGGCTGTCACTGGAGCTACATAGCGCATGCACGCCTCCATGCACATGCATGACCATGTTCTGGGGTCCCTGGATAACAGGGAGAGAGAAAACAGAAAAATGGGGTACTGGGGCAGGCTCAATGAAGCCCTGGAAGGGCAGATTGAGATCCTCTGAGGGGAGGACCACAGCTTGTCTGCTCCGGAGCCCAAACAGTAAAAAGCTATATAGAAAAAAAAAGCAGGATCTTTTCCCAGGAGACTTTATTTGTCCATTAGGGATAGAGGATGTGCTTCTGACCTATCAGAGACTGTTCCTTTCCTCTGCGTGTGAGACAGGCACTCTTATTCTGCAAAGTTTGTTTCACGTGCAGCTGCCCTGGAAACAGGCATGTTGGGGTAAGGTTTTTAAAAAAATGAACATATTATTGATCAAGCTCCATCAGTGATATACTAATACTGCTACCGAGACCACTCTTGCGGTTGTAAGAGTGATCTCCCATTCTTAGGGTATCGGAACCACTCACCCTTGGTTCTCGATTTTCAGATCCTAAGAATCCGCTTGAGACCACTCTTATTCAGCGGCAGTATTACCATACACATTGCATAATCTTTTGCATATGACATCACAAACTGTTGCCATGGGAAGTGATTTTGCTATAAGCCTAAGAGTGTGACTGCAGGGCAGTTCAAGGGAAGTCTAAGGGGCAAAGAGTTTGGCGTTATGTACTCTTCTTTAGTAGTAAAGAATGAGGTGTTCTGCTGTTAAATTATGTAAGGGGATTTTATGAGATTTTTACTTTTATGTATTTTTCAATTTATTCTCCCATGATAGCCTAGTTGACATGTGGCATCTCATTTCCAGTGGGGTCGTGCTTCTGCCCTTTTCTGCTGCTGGGTGGACTGTAGCACTGAGAGGTTAAGTGACTTAACCAAGGTGATACACTGAGTATTTGGCTGAAGCCTGGGTTTGAACATGCAGTTTCTGGTTCCTAAGCCAGTGCTTTAACCACTAGACCACTCCTGCTAATGTCAACTATAGTTTAGTTTTTGCAGGAAACTGAAAATTCTCTAAGGATATGCAAGTGAAAACAGGATCTGAATCCCTCACAGTTCAGTTTCAGCAGAGGCTGCTTTAGGAATTGAACCATAATGACTGGTTTGTGGCATTACTGGTTGTTGCAGAGGAAATTGCTATGATGTCACAAGCCGGGCATCATGACTTCAGGTTCTGACTCTGCATCAGTTATGAATTTATAGGGTTGGTAAGAGGGTCTGTTATGGATAGAGGAGTGTTGCCTCACACAGTCTTAGGGCAAGAGATCTGCAAACCAAAGGTGAGCCATTCTGGTTCCCTAAGGACACACGAGGAGACACCCTTATATCCATAAGAGGCCTCCCTAGTGTCCCTATAAAATTATTATAGACCATGCAACCTTAAATTCCCCTGAGGTTGCCTTTTTTTAATGTTTTGAATAGCACGACCAGTGCCAGCAGCAAGGTGGTTGCAAAGACATAGGGCATGACACGCTCTTATAAAAATAAGATTATCTCATGCGCAACTGATGTAAACCCCATGTTTGTCTGGGAGCGTCACATGATGCTCCCACGTCTGTAATGTAAATTAACTGCATAGGGAAATGTTTCTGTGTTTGTGCAAGTGTTCCTTAGTGATAAAGAATGGAATGAGCTGTGCCAGACCATCAGGGCAGCAGTAGGGCTGTCACTCAGATGCCAGTAACCCGGGTTCGGGAATGAGCCCCAGACTTGAGAGTGCCAACCTGGGGGGGGTCAAGTGTCTCAGAAGACACACTATTCCTCACAGAGGGAGCAGACGGCAGTGCGCTACTGCCACCTTGGTGACCACGGGTGGTGGTGGTGCAGCTGCATGTGGGGGGTGGGGCACTGGGTCTGACATGTGCATCACTAGGCCCATGCCATTTGCATCTTTTAGGGAAGGGAGAAGAAAACTGGAAAACCCCAGTAGGCATGTAGGATGATGTCTGCATTCTCTGGCCCCTGATGATCCAACTACCTACCACCTCCCAGAAATGTGGCCTACAGGTGGGGAGCTATAAGCTAGGTTCCCAGAGATCACATCCCAGAGGGGTAAGATCAAGATAAGAGGAAGTAGATAGGCAGTAGAGAAGGATCGAGTGATGCTGGGAGATCGCCTAAGCTGAAGTGGGCCACTGCAGTGACCAGGTGGGAAACATAGAAACAGAATTTGTCAGCAGATAAGGACTGCTTGGCTGACCTAGTCTGCCCAGTTTGCCCCTGCCCATACTGTCACTGCAGACTCTACCTCATCTCTGCTTAATTCCCACACCCTCTGCTTTCCTACTAAGATTCCTTTGTACCTATCCCATGCATGCTTAAAGCCCTTCACTGTTTTTGCTCCAACCACCTTTGCCTCCTACCACCTCTGCTGGAAGACTGTTCCAGGCATTCGCCACTCTTTTTCAGTGAAGAAGTACTTCCTTGTATCCCTCCTAAATTTTCCCTCTTTCAGCTTCACTGCATGCCCTCTTGTCTTGGTGTACCTTCTGTTCCGAAAAATCCTCCCCTCCTGTACCATGTTCACCGCCATAAGGTACTTACAGGTCTCCATCATGTTCCCGTCTTTCCCTCCTTTCTTCCAGGGTGTATATATTGAGATCCTTCAGTCTTTCCTCATAGGACTTATGATGCAGCCTCTGCACCATTTTAGTTGCTCTCCTCTGGACAGCCTTCACCTCTGTCTATATCTTTTCTGAGACATGGTCTCAGAACTGGACACATTACTCCAGGTGGGGTCTCACCAGCAATCTACCCAATGACAGCACCAACTCTCTTCTTCACCTGGCAGTTTCCTTCCCTATTTAATTATTTATTTATTTTTGAAAGTCTGATTTACAACCTTTGAGTCATGGGCTCATTTACAAAGGTGCAATTTACCCTCATCACATGGAGGGTAGACATGGTTACAGTGTGAGATACAGCAGTGGTAACCTACAGGTGCAATACAGACAACAAAAGAACACAATATAACAGTGGTTTATGGAATAAAGTTACATGCAGTAAATAGCAATCATGTAAGTATAACAATAGTAGAAGTCACAACCCTGGTCATGCCGGGAAATACCTATGTGGGGCAGGGTGAGGAAAAGGAAAAAAAGTGGGGGGGGGGAGCAGTCCAATGGACATTGTCAAGGCAATGGGCCAGAAACGGGGAGGGACCCCAACATTAGGTTGATTAAGGGCAACTACACACCCCAGCATCCTGCTGGCCCTGCCTACTGCCTTTTGCACTGCCCCACCACCTTGAGGTCATCAGATATGATAACCCCAAGCTCTCTTTCCTGCTTTGTGACTGTCAGTACCTTGCCCCCATTTTATATACTGCCCCTGGGTTTCAGTGCCCTATGTGCATGATTTTGCACTTTTTTGCATTGAAACCCAGCTGTCATACCCTCGACTACTCCTCAGGTTTTCTCAGGTCTCTACTCATTCTCTCCACCCCCTCCAAAGTATCTACCCTATTGCAGATTTTGGTATCATCTGCAAAGAGGCATACCTTTCCCTTCCAGCTCTTCTGCAGTATCGCTTATGAAGACATTGATGAGGACTGGTCCCAGTACTGAGCTCTGAGGTACCCTGCTGTCACTCTTCCCTCATTAGAGTGAGTCCCATTTACCACCACCCTCTGTCACCTGTCCATCAGTTAGTTCCATATCCAGTTTGTTACCTTGGATCCCACCCCCAAACTACCCATTTTCCTTATAAGTCTGTGTGGGGTATGGTGTTGAAGGCCTTGCTGAAGTCTAAGTAGGCCACATCCACTGCCCCACACTGAACTACTTCCCTGGTCACCCTGTTGAAGGAATCAGTCAGGTTCATCTGACATGACCTGCTCCCATGAATCCATGCTGCCTCAGGTCTTGCAACTTGCTGGATTCAAGATACTCCACTAGCCTTTCTTTCAGTAGCATTTCCATTAGCTTCTGCACCACTGACATTAGACTGACCAGCCTATAGTTTCCAGCCTCCTCCCTGCTGCTGCTTTTATGAAGTAGGACTACATCTGCCCTCCTCCAGTCCTGTGGAACAACTCCTTTTTCAGTGAGTTGTTGACTAAGGCTGTCAAAGGTACAACCAGTACCTCCCTGAGCTTCCTCAGCTCCCTTTGATGTACCCCATCCAGCCCCGGCCATAGCCTTATTGACGTTCAGATTTGCAAGACCTCTCAGGACTCTTTCCTCTGTGAATGGACTTGTGTCCACCTCCATCACCCAGTGTTCCTGCTGATTCTATATGGTCTGTCTCTCACTCTCTCCACTGTGAAGAAAGAAGTACCCGTTCTAGATAACTGTTTTTTCCTGATCCTTTTCTGCACAATCTTCCCCTGCCTTTCTTAACCTCACAGTCCCTTCTTTTGTCTTCCTCTTTTCACTTATGTATCCTAAAAAAAGGGTCTTATCCCCTTTAGGCTGTCCTTTCATCCGTTTGTGCCTTTGCACCCCTCACCACCTTCCCTGCTTCCCTCTGCTTCTCCTGGTACACCTCCCTATCCTCTTCCCTCTTCATCTCCTTGTACCTCCGGAATGCCACCCCTTTATCCTTTACTTTCACAGCTACTTCCCTCGAGAACCATAGTGTCTCTTGCCGCCTGTTTTTTGTCCACTTCTTTCACGCAGAGGTTGCCTTCACTATGCCATTCCTTAATTTGGCATACTGTTCCTCCGCCCAACTTGGGCAATCTCACCTCGTTAAGTTGTCCCTGAGGCATTCACCCATTTTTAAAACCTGCCCTCCTGAAGTCCAGGACCATTGTCCTTGTGTGGTTTGTCTCTGCTGCCCTCCTTATGTTAAACTACACTATATGGTGATCACTGGCCCCCACACGGCATTTCATCTTGATGTATGCAGTACTGTCCCTGTTTGTGAGTACCAGATCTAGTATTGCCCCATCTTGAGTTTGCTGTCTGACTAGCTGCCTGATAAACTGTCCCTGAAGGGAGTCTAGAATGGCCCTGCATCTAGCCGAGGCCACAGCTGGGATGCTCCAATCTATACCTGGCAGATTGAAGTCCCCCACCAGCAGCAGCAGCATATCCCCCTTTTTGCTAAGATGCTGCTGGCTTCCCTCAGTGCCTTATCTAGTTCTGCCCCTTGTGTTGGATCTCTCTATATCACCTCTCTGGGGTGACCCACAGTACCTACAACCTTTCCTTTGCACATAGGTTCCCTTGAAGCTCCATCATTCTGATACCCTCCTTCACATACAGTGCAACCCCTCCACCCTTCCTCTCTTCCCTATTTTTCCTGAACTGAGTGTATCCTGGTATGGCTATATGCTTCAGTTGTGGCCCCACATGCACCACAACTCAGTAATGGCCACAAGATCTAGATCTGCCTCTGCCTTGATGGCCTCTAGGTCTGGAATTGTATTTCCAAGACTCCTTGCATTGGCAGACACGGCTCTCCACACCTTGTTCCCACTCTGCGTGCAACCCCCGCTTCTTTCCTTTGTTGCCACTTGAAACTTCCCTCTCTCCACCTCCCCCTTACTACCATCTTTGTGCCTTGCCTCCTCAATACCTCCCCTTCCACCTGTTCTGGTCTCACTTACCCCCTGGTATGCTTCTACTTCCTTTATCTTGTGCCCTAAGGGAGTTTCCTCCTCTTGGGTCCTCTCTTCCTGTTGCTTCAATTGGGGGCAGTTTATGCCACTCTTTGTATTACTGCGTCCTCCTTTGGCTAGTTTAAATGTTCATCAAAATAGCATCTAAACCTTCCACTGAGGACTGCAGTCTCCTTCCCAAATGGATGCAGGCCATTGCCTCTGTATAGAACCGTATCCTTCCAGGTCTGTGCCCAGTCCCCAGTGAAGCCAAACCCCACCTCCCTGCACAGTTCTTTCAGCCATGTGTCCAACTGGCCAAAGACAGGCAACACCTCGGCGAGTGCCACTATTCATGCTACTTGCCTTAGGCCCGTACCCAGTTCCCTAAGCTCTCCCTGTACTAAACCAGCTGGTGGACAATGGCATCCAGCTCCCCACCCTGTCCTGCTGCCCTAGTGATCCTTATGATCCGCTGTTCATCCCTCCAAGCCAAGGCACCAGGTAGGTACCTAACTTCCCTCTCTCCACCCCTTCCTGCTCCCAGATCTATCCCCCTGACAATTGAATCCCCCATCAGAAACTTTCTCCTCTACTGGGGTTCTCTGCCTCTCACCTTAGGGCCTATCCTTCGGAGGATCCCCACATCCTCCATTGCCTCCACTACATGAGCCTCCTCACGGCAGTCCTTTCCTGCCAGAACGGTGAAGAAATTCTGTAGTGGCACAGGCTGAGGAATGTGCCCTCAACCCACCATAAGAACATGTTGTCAGAAGGAGACTGTATTATCCATCTGGTCTGCCCAGATTGCCTACCCCCCCATTCTGTTCTTCACCAACCCCACCCTCCTGGAGCCCACCATGGTCCAGCCAGCCCTCTTCTGTTTAGGTAACCTGGGGCAATGGCGGCAGACTCAGTGGCCCCTGGGTGGAGAAAGCGGTCCTCTGGATCCTAGCCAGCTTGGCACAGAGACCAGCAGCCTCCACCCTCAACCCAAGAGGTGCGTGCAAATGGGTAGCATCTCAGTCTCCAGAATATCTCTTAGAAAACTGCAGCTCCACATCCACTGCACTGCACCACTCCCATGTCTGCAAATGTCGCTCACTCCCTTCTCTTTTCCAAATGTAACTTGCCCCTACTGTCTCTTCCCTTTACTTGCGCCTTTCCCAGCCACACTCTCTATCGGGGTCTACATATCACCTTGCCCTACATAGGGTGTTATCTGCTTTCCCTTTAAACGGTTGCTATTTTTATTTATTGATTTAAATGTTTCACCAGGAAAGTACACTGAGCAGGATAGCTCATTTGCAGTTACGTCCTGGGGAAGGGGAATGGAGGTACAAGAAGAGCAGTGCAAAATATAGTACAATGCAACAATTCTCAGGCAAGGTAGGTAATGAGAAAAAAAATGCAGGATACAATGGATACATTAAGTGCAACAAAACAGTTAAATGCAGTGAGAATGCAGTAGATCATGAAGAGTCATCAGTTACATACAAGGCATTGCTACTTGAAACGACAAAAAACATGATACGTGGAATAGCTGATGCAGACAGGATTCAGTCTGGATTCAAGGATACAGTGTGTGTGTGTGTGTGTGTGTATGTGTGTGTGTATATATATATATATATATATATGACAGTATAGGGAATAGTTGTAGTGGGTATTTTGGAGGAAGCAACAGTGCTGAGTTGGGCAGAGCCACAACGAGGCATGAAGGGGTGAGGGCTGGACCAAAGGTAAAATGGGAGACTGAGCACTAGTGCGTCAAATGGTATGGCAGGAGCAGGAGTGGGCTGTTTCTTTTTTTTTTTTAACTTTATCTTTATTGATTATTCATCAGACATTCAGTTACAAATACTAGCAGTTGATATTACATCAATTTACAAATAAAACGAGGGTGCCACTCCTCTTATTACATTCAAATCATCCATCAGTGCTAAAAGATGCGTCCATGGGGTACCCAAAGTAATCAATCTTACGAGTATTTTTAATTTCCGATAGGCTGTGAAAAAGAGCCCATGAGCTGCATGTGTTTTTTTAAGATACGTCCATAATCCAAAAGTCCACAATTCCTTGCCCCAAAAAGGGGAGAAGATCCACCATGAGGAGTGGGCTTTTTCAAGGTAAAGCTCTCCCTGTACCCTCTTACCTTTTCACTCATCCCTTTTGCTAACTTTTCCCTGTTGTCCTTCTTGAACTTCTGCTTTACCCCAGATAGGGTACCTCCTATACTCCCATCTGTAGCTGTCATCGGCCTGCTTTTTTTCCCTGCAGTTAGCCACTGCCCACCACCTGTAGCTACCCATGCAGTTTAACAGTAAGTGTATTCAGATAATTAGTATCTTACCTTCCCTTTTCAGTCCTGCAAAGCCCCCATGCTTGCTTGCAGCCAGTCTGCGGACGCCTTAGGATGGCTTCACTTCTGTGCTGTTCTACACATGTTGGAATCAGAAAGTAAAAAAAAAAATGGAATGACATAACTCAAGTTTTTTTTGTTTGTTTGTTTTTTTTATGCAAATTATTGCCATTGAGCTGTGTTGATGCTGTTGATGATTTTTTTGCTGGTGGCTGGTCGGGGGTCCCCCTTAAAACCTTAGAAATGGTTACTAAAATATATGAATGTGTACTGGTTTATTAGTGGGTAAATGCACTGCAGGTAGAGAAACAAGTGCCACTGCAAATACTTGGCTACATTCACTTATGTTTAGTTGCCAGGTTTCATGTCATGCTTCATGGTGAAATTATGGTAAAACCCAATTCGACAGTAGATCACGGGGGACTATTTCAGAAACTGAGCCAACTGGCTGGACCTTGGAACTCTTTCTGCCATTATATTCTGTGTTTCTGTATGATCCAGAAGACAACCGTTCTAAAAAGACTTTCTGGTACAGATGTCAATGTACTGTGAGGTAACGTGCATTCTCTTGTTGTCGCAGTGGCAGGCCTAGAACAGTAAGCAGGGACAGTGATTAGCAGGAAAAGAGAAGGAGGAAAACCGATGTGTCGGTTGCTTTGCAGAAACAAAAGCTGTAGGATGGCTATGACGGAGAGGCGGTCGCTCGTCACTGCTCAAAGCAGAAACCTGCTCCGTAATCATCCTATGGCAGTAGAGCAGTAGTCATCTGTTGCTTAGCATCTTGTGTCCTGATTAGAAGGAATGTGATTACTTGTTATCAGTGGGGGATTGATTAAGGCTGATTGAAGTAACCAGGGGTGAGATGTCAATGCTTTCTTCTTTCTTTTATGTACTGGGTCCAAACACAGCAGATATATTTTGTTTTTTTTACTTGCTTTATTCTCCACTGTGCTGGGCTTCTGCTGGTGCCATTCCCAGCTCCCGCCCATGGTCTCCATCCTAATCCATGCGGTCTCCCTGCTGGCCACAGCTGTTGCTCCCCCCACCCAGTGGGTATCTATTTCCAGCTGTCCCTATTTGTAGAATACTCTGAGAGAGGTCCAGGATCACCACATTGTGTTCTGCAAGGGGGGGTGGGGTCCTTTTGGCATGCCCGATGGACTTGGATGGCTTCAGGCATAACATCACTGTGCATCCAGTCGGGGCTTTTCTCCCCATTTTTGTCCTGCCCTCCTCCCCTAATGCAACTGTACACACCTACAACACTCCTGCAAGGGGAGAAGGCAGGCAAAATATGGTCATCCACATTGCCAGCGGTGTCTCTGCTAAGCCCTAACAAGTGTCACTCTATCACTAATACAGTACTGAACCCACTTTTGAAAGGAAATCATCTGCACACATGTTCTGCATCCTCACTGCCGGCCTCCACTCCTGACATCCTGGCCTCGGGATGTGCCTGCACAGACGCTTTGCATCCTCACTGCCAGCCTCCAGTACTAACATCCTGGGCTCAGGATGCGTCTGCACAGGTGCTTTGCATCCACCCTGCTGGCCTCCATTCCTGACATTCTGGGCTCAGGATGCGTCTGCACAGATGCTTTGCATCCACCCTGCTGGCCTCCATTCCTGACATTCTGGGCTCAGGATGCGTCTGCACAGATGCTTTCCATCCACCCTGCCGGCCTCCAGTCCTGACATCCTGGGCTCTGGTGTCAGTACCTGACTTGACCCACTTTCTCACCGCCCCTTTTTAAAGCAGTCCCATCCACAGGATCACACACATGCTCTCAACTTTTTTTTTCCAGCCACTCCATCTAACTCCTCTCAATTACTGCTCTACCTGCCCTATTGTTAGGGACCTCACCCTAATTCTACTATATACCCTTTCAACTATAAACCAGCTAGCAGTTAAGCAGGCCAGCAACACCAAACAAACTACCATGGGGTGCAACCACCTACTACTGCTCCTCACTACCTCTTTTAGCATTGCTGGTACTATATACAAATTTGGACCCCTACCTCCCCACTCTGAATCCTCACTGGGTGCAAGCTGGAAGAAAAGCATACACATGGCCACTACCACTTCCAGTAACGATAGGCTCTTTATCCTCCTACACCTCCCATACACAGTTATCGCCAAGCCAACCTTGCAAACCGTAACCTTAATGGTTAGCTTTCCCCCTAATTTAACACAGGCATATAGACACCTCCCCCACCTGAAGCACAGGTGACAGCAGACACAAGGGAAGATAAACATCACCCTATCTGCCAGAAAGGTTATCTTTCTGCTACTGCTACTCTCTGGCAATGTTCACCTAAACCCTGGACCAACAACCCTGAGGAGCAGGGGGGTCCATACAGTGAACAGCCTAAAGATAGCATCACTAAACATCTGCAGCCTAACTGCCAAATTCGACCAGCTCCAGGCTTGGATGACCATCCATGCCCCTGACATACTCTGCCTAACTGAAACCTGGCTGTCGGGTAGGATCAAAGATGGTGAGGTGGCCATCGAAGGATTCCAAGCATTTCAACTTTGGCTGCCTCCTATATGCCAGAAACTCACTGAGTTGCTCTGTCCTCCCCATCTCCAAAGTTGTGGAGGATTATGAGCTACTAGTGGTAAAAATATAAGTTGGCCTAAAAGGCAAGACCCTTACCATCGGCACAACCTACCTGCCCCCCAAGAAAGCCAAGGAAGGCCTTCCTCTTGTTATGGAAGAAATTAGCACACTCAGAAAGGGCTCAGAACTCATCTTGACCAGTGACTTTAATATTAACTGGTTATGTAAGGCGGCAATACCCTCCAGAGACCTAATCACCTCCCACAATCTCACGCAACTCGTAACTCACCCTACCAGGCAGAACTACAAGGCTGGTACCCGCACCCTAATTGACTGGGTCTTAGCTAGCTCACCGACTCAATTCTCCGAATTCAGGGTTCTCCCGGACGTGCTAAGTGACCACTCCCCTATCTCCTTTATATGGACCACTAAATTTGCCAAAAGCCCACCCCGCCTCATCGAGAGCAGGGTTCTGTGGAAAGGCAAACTTGGATCCCTCAAATTGGCCCTGTCTGCCTACAACTGGTCCCCCATCAACAAGGCACCTACGCTGGACCAGGCCCTTAGTTTTTTCACTGAGGGCTTCAATTCCATCTGTGATATCTATGCACCACACACAAAACGGAAAATTCAAGGGGAGATTAACGGCTGGATTGATGGCAAGCTCCTCTCCCTCGTAAAGGAGGCAGACTGCCTCTGGGGAAAAAGCCTTAAACTCAGGCAGCAAGCATGACCTACAGTGCTATAAAACGGCTAGAAATTGGTGCACAAAAACTTATCAGGCTTGCAAAAGCCAATTTCTATAAGACCCAGCTTAACAATGCATGGGGAGATGGAAAGAGGTTTTGGGACAACATCAAGAACATCCTTGGTAAAGATCAAAAGCAGCACCCTAAGATGCTCAGCATTAATAACTCATCCTCCTCAGATCCGCTAGCCATTGCTGATGCCTTTAACCAGGCCTTTACAGACCTGTCCTCAGTGCTGCCTCCAGACTACCTTCTGCCTGTGGAGGACCATGGTTGTGCCAGCCTGCTCATAACTAACCACCCAGTCTTCTACTTTAAGAAGGTGATGGTGAAGGAGGCCCTAACGATGGTCAGAAAAGTCCTAGGCAAAACCAGATTGGGGAGTGACGGGCTAGACACGAAGTTACTATCTCTCAGCCTTGATATTCTTATTATGCCCATAACAATGCTATTTAATAAATCATTGGCCCTAGCTTAATTTCCAGAGGTATGGAAGCTAGCCCTGGTAACCCCAGTGCATAAGAATGGTGACAAGGCGCTGGTGTCAAACTACAGGCCAATATCCATCCTCTCCCCACTATCCAAAGCTTTGGAAAAAATCGCGGCAAATCAACTCACAGAATACCTCAACAAGTACAATCTACTCTGCCCAAACCAACGTGGCTTCAGACAAAAACACAGTACCACCACGGCACTGCTGGAATACACTGACTATGCGCACAAGGCGCTGGATGAAGGCAAATTGGTGGGGTCCATCTTCATAGACCTCACCAAAGCCTTCAACACCGTCAGCCACTCTCTACTAGTTCTCCAGCTCCAAAGACTGGGTGTGGCACCAAACGCTGTGAATTGGTTCAATGACTACCTAACACACAGGAGCCAGCGAGTCAAAATTGGGCAGACGTTATCCAGCTCCAGAGATGTACTCCTAGGAGTCCCTCAGAGATCAATTCTAGGGCCTCTGCTTTTCAGCCTCTTTGTAAATGACCTACGCACAGCCTGTGACACCAGACTTATTCTGTATGTGGACAACGCAGTGTTGCTGAGCAGCTGCACCTCTCAGGTTGCCCTGCAAACAGAACTACATAACTCTTTCAGTAAACTTGAGGACTGGTTCAGTAGGCAAAAGCTGCTACTAAATTACAAGAAAACCAAGGCCATGCTACAATCCAGCCCCTACAACAAACACAAGCATGCTCCTCTCGTAATCACCAACAAAGCTGGTGAGCAGATTGAGCAGGTGCACTTGTTCAAGTACCTTGAACTCACCATTGATGACTCTCTCACTTATACACAGCATGTAGACTCTCTTGTCAAAGTGGTAAACACAAAGATCGGGGTCCTTTATAGGCATAAGAAATCCCTCACCCCGGAAGCACTCAGAATCTCAGTCTCCAGCTCCATACTCTCCACAATAGACTACGGGCTGGTGGTCTCTGGAGCTGCTACTGATACAGTGCTCAAAAGGGTCCAAATTGCACTGAATAAGGCATGCCGCCTCACCCTGTGTGCAGATCACTACACTCATACTTATACCCTGTATGAGCATACAAACTGGCTTAACCTAAAAGACAGGATCAAATACCAAACTTGCCTCCTGGGAAAGAAGGCACTCCTCGGAAAAAACCCTACCTGTATAGGAAACCTGCTCGAGGCTTCTCTCTCAACACACATCACCAGATGGAGGAAGAATGGAGCACTGTCCATACCATTCCGTCGAACCTCACTGGGGCAGCATGCTTTCTCCTATCGGGCCCCCCTCTGGATAAATGAACTCCTGATGAAATTACAAACAAACAGCCTGTCTCAATTCAAAGTAGGCCTCAAACAGCACCTAATGTCTAACTCAAAATGCACCTGCTTCTCAGGCCCCACTTGATAGACAGGCCTACCCTGAGTAACACCCAGCAGGGTTACCTAGAGAACCCTGCCTCCATTCCAGCCTAGCCAAGGGCTTAAGTAAGCTATCAGTCCTCTTTAAGCATGGTACTGCCTCTCCCAACCCCCACACACCATACTAGAATAACAAAGCCCTCTGGAGCTGCCCCCCCATCATAGCCCCCATTTCACTATCCCCCCACCTCTCACTCTCTGCGGTTGGTTTCAAACCCAGTCCCCCTTGTTTCACTGTCACCCAGCCTCTCACCATTTGGGTTAGCGTTAAACCCTATGCAGTTACTCTGCCATAGTCTATCAACGGATTTGGAGGTTTCCAGGGGTGTGCTACCTAGGGCAACCGATTAGAAATAGCTTAGTATTCAATTACAACTGCTCAGTTTTTTTTCTTCTATTTGTCTAATTGTCATGTAATCGCTCTTTAATGCCTAATGATCAGGCCTCTTTAACCACTGAATATGTGTATTGTCTTATTGTCCACCCTGATGTGGAACTTTTGTAAAGGAGCTCACACTCAAAGGTCTTTCCGAAATACTAATTAAACAATCTGTGCAGAAACTCGGCATCCAGCTGCCGGCCTCCACTCCTGACATCCTGGGCTCAGGATGTGTCTACATGGATGCCTTGCATCCTTCCTGCTAGCCTCCACTCCTGACATCCTGAGCTCAGGATGTAGACCCATATCGCCAGTATGCCAGAGGCCCCACCACCACCACCACAACCACTGCTCAGACCTCGGGGCTAGCTAGCACTGCAGATCTTTTTATAAAGAACTTGAGTTTGTAGCACTTACACTCAGTGTAAAATAGTGGTGCTCAAATAGTGTTTTTGTGGATCTGACCACCCTCTGTGAGATAGTGCTGGTATCCATCTTTGAATCCTACCATGATCTGACCAAAGTTTGATTTCAGATCCATAGTTGGATAGTTGTAAATCTGAGGTCAGATCCAGGTTTCTAAAGTTGTGTCCATTGTATCCGATCTTGGATAGTTGGATCCTATGGTCAGATACCTGGATCTGATGGGGAATCCATCGGATCCTTGTCAGATCCACAGATACTTCGAATACTTACTGTGGCTCCTAGGAGGTCAGATCCTTGGTCTGATTTCTATGTCATTTGATGCCATCCAAAATCTGACCACAGTGATGGTATCTGATGGTATCCGACCTATTAGCATTCTACTCGAGCAACACGGTGTAAAAATGATGTTAAATATTATGTCCCAGAGTACGTGCAAGCTGTGTTTTGTAACTGAGAATGCTATAAAGAGGTGATTGTAACCCTACAGAATCAGTAATTGGGGGTCCCAGCCTTCCCACACACATACTGTCTACTGAAAGCTCTGACAAGGTTTACTTATTTTTGGAGTTGTAAAAGATATCCTGTCGTGCTAATATTGCCTCTTTTGGCTCAGTACAGAGAGCACTTGACATGCAGAAGTGTGCGGAGTAGTCGGCTGCTGCCCATAGGGTGAGAGGTATGTAGAAACTGCATTTGGTGAAAAGGTTGAAAGTCGGCATGTTCAAATTGGATTAGACTCTGTTGAAGTATTGCAACACTTCAGAACATGTTGACCCTTCAGCAAATTGGTAAAGGCTGTGGCTAATCCTGGGGCCACACCCTTTGACCTCTCCCCCTGTTTCCCCAGACTATTTTTTATAAAATAAAAAATATATATATGCCAGCACAGGAGATGGCTTTTAAAAACAGCCTTGTGGAATGGGAAGGAGTGCAGTGTGTAGGATGAGAACTGACTATGTGTATGTGTGTGGGGGGGGGGAGGTGGAGGTTGTCATGCACCCCTACTTTTAACCTGCTAGATTCTCATATCAAGGATCTAAAGTGTTCTGACAAAGTATTGAAGCCAAAAGAAAGTTGGGGATGGAGGGTGGGGCTAGAATGAAATCTGAACTGAATTTGCCAGGGGACACCTTCTCTCACTCCTACGCTATGACTGTTAGCTGACTCTGATCACAAACCTCCCACAGCCACGTTCCATAGTCTTTTGCCATGTTCCCACACAGCACAAGAGTAGGAATGGTGGAAACTCAAGCTTCACCATCCAGCTGACTTTTTCAATATTTTGTTTACAGTTTTTTTCATTAAATGAGCCTGAAGACCGGCAGAGCGAAAGCAGTGACCAGCAACGGCTTGACACAAACAAAAAGCAGGATGCAGCACCAGAAGTCTTACCCGAATCAGGTACCCAGGACATCATCACTGTGGGCGTTCTCACATTGCTCACTGGAGGCTGGATCATTTTTGCTCTCAGTTACCTTAAGGTAGGTTAATCTTTGTTTTACTAAATCCACCTGTTTTATTAATTATGCTGTGCCATGTTGTGAGCATAACAATGCATTTATAAATTCAGAGAAAGAAAAACGGAACCAGTGCAAATGAGTGTACCACACCCAGAGGTATCCATTTCAAAGTAGCTTTTTTGCACGAGGATCGGAGCTTGCTTACACAACACAGAAGATTTCCTAAGTCCTGTGTTGCAAGCTGAGGGGCAGTCAGTGGTGAGGAGAGAGTGCTGAGCGAAGGAGAAGCACCTCCATTTCTGTCTTGCGACCCAGCACATGCGTCTGAGGGCACGAATCAGTTAATAGCCAATGAATGTATTTACACTTATTTTCGTGCCAAGTCGACCCTCCTAATAATGCAGGGAACTATAGGGATGTTTGTAAATATGAACAATAATAAAACTGAAACCCTAGTTTCAAAATGGTTGTAAATTCCTGTTTACTTCAAGCTAAATTATTAGATCTAAAGAAATGTTGTTTGCCTCTGGTAGACTTTTTTTTATTACAAAATGTTTATTACTATATGAGACAACCAACCCCCCACCCAAAAAAAAGAGATAAAATACATACGTACCCATTGAATATAGTACATCTGATATGTT
Organism: Neoceratodus forsteri; assembly: GCA_016271365.2. Lineage (NCBI taxonomy): Eukaryota > Metazoa > Chordata > Ceratodontiformes > Ceratodontidae > Neoceratodus > Neoceratodus forsteri. The sequence goes on from JADMNL010000025.1 coordinate 272,831,950, forward strand.
TCCTTCACAAGAAGCATTGTATATTTCATCCCTTCCAATATAATGTTTCTTAATCACAAAGCAGACATAATTTACTAGTGAAATTTATAACTTCGTCGAGGGGAGGTGGGTTTGCTTTGATTTCTTTCCGGCTATTTTCAAGGTTGTCATTCCCATTTTCAGTAATGTGCCACCATAATTCCTCATAAGATAGGGTTTCCTTCATGATGTTTCACCATCTATCTTTTTCAGATTTAGGAATATTACTAGAATTCCATTGTTCTAAAAGTACATGTTTTGTAGCCATTGTACCTGATACAAATATTTTGAGCTATGGGGTTTTTATCTGAGTACTTTGTAAACTATTAAAGAGGAAGACGTCGGATTCAAATTTGATTTTGGTATTGAGTATCGAGTCCAGCATTTTTTTGATTTCCGTCTACCAACTGGAAATCGATGGGCATTCCTGAGATAGCGTATTAGAGTACCTTAATACCATATCCCTGCCAACAATTTGTCTTGCTCCTTTTTATTTTTCTTTGTATTATTTTATTTTTTGCTGATATGTAGTTTTTATTGGCCAGTATTCTTAAATGTTGCCATTGTTGGTTGGTTAATACAGTTTTTGATTCATATTTCAATTTTAAATTGTACTTATTCTTAGGATTTTTACGGTTTTCATTATTACATAATGTTTTTGCTAAGAGTTTTTCCATACCTCTCTTAATTAGTACATGATGTTGTGCCAGCAAAGTAGTAAAGTCTGTGGTGTGGTGGGTGTTTCAGACGTCACAGAGGTATCTGATTTTTTAGCACTGGATAATTGAAAATATTGATTTTTGTTGTTGTTGTTTGTTGTAATATACCCTTCTTTTACTGTAGTTGGAACATCTCCCTTGTATCAGTATCTCTTTCCATGAAGTTAACTTTTCTAGAAAGTATATCTATTTTAAAGAGGGAGTCTGATCAAAATTTCTAGCATCAGTAAATTCAGAATTTGGATCATCATATCCCCAGTCAGCCACGTGCCAAAAATTAAATCTCTAAGTTACTTTGTTTAAAAGTTACAAGTCATTTTGTAACTCTAAATTTACTGCCTGTTCAAGTTTTAGTAAAGAGCTACTGATGATGTCACAACCAGAACTTAGTTCTTGCAAACTACCTTATAAGACTTAGTTCTTCTGGAAACCTCTATTTTGTTGAATTTTATTATGTCATGGTTTTAATGAGGTTTAGTTATGTTTTTATTTATAATTGTGTGTGCTCATTTGTGTTCGGTGCCCAGAGCCTCCGGGATTGGGTGCCCTACAAATAAAATTGCCTTGCCTTGCCTATTTCTCCCACATTACATAAAACTGCAGTGGTATTAAACATCTGGAAAAGTAAAGTTGACAATGGAGGAGTCAGGGCATGCATTTCCATAATGTGCAGATGCCAGGTACAGTACTTAAGAATGTGACGGGGGATTGGAATACAGTGGCAAACATGGCTTTAGAATGACAAAATATGCGCAATTTTTAGAATAGTGCAGGGATGAGATTTTGAAATGTCACCAGACTGCAACTGTGAAATGCAGCAATGATACAATCTCAAAAAGCAGGTGGGATAAACAGTTTTGGGAAGTGGTAGGGATGCTAAAATTCTGAATGTGGCGGTGTCATATAGTTTTAGAATGTGGCAGAGATGCACAATTTTGAAATGGGGAGAGACATTGTTGTGGAAGGTGGTAGGATGGTTTAATTTGGCATGTGGTGTAGTGAGTGCTCTGGGCACGAGACCTGCTATTCAGCACCCGCTGCCGCACCTGTCACTAAAAGATACTCTGCTGTTCTTCTGGCACTATTGACATGGCCCACTGGGCTGAAAAAAACTGCCTCCTGATGCGTTCTAAAGTACAGTACCATGCATCTGAACATTCTGGAAATGCAAGCATTGCAGGCAACCCTGTGTCAGTTTTGGTTTTTTAAATAAATTCTACAACTACAGTTTTGATAACTTTGAAGAAATAGGTCCTATAAGGTTGCTGATAGGAAGGACTAGTCTGTGAGTTCTGGTTGCGACATCATCATCAGCATTTCATTGAATCTGCTTTTCTGAACAGGGAGTGAAATCAGTGTTACAAAATAGCTTGTAACTTTAAAACGAAGTAACGTAGAAACCTAATTTTTGCTATGCGATTTATTGGGGGTAGGCTGATGCTAATTCTGCAATGTAATACTTTTGACCGGACTCCCTCTTTAAAGATAACCCCTTTAGGTCATATATTATGGTTATTCCAGATATCGAAATGTGATATGTCTACCCTGGGATACATCTTCCTTATTTTATTTTATATTTGTATGAAAGAAGTTAAAGAGGGAATTTGGTATAGTTTATTTGTGGTCCTCATCAAAAATCCTTTTACTTTCAGATTCATAATTTTACATTTTTTTAGTATAATTTCATAGATTTTGTGGTCATTCTTGTGAAGAAAGCCCATCCCCACATTATACAGAACTGGTGAGTCATATTATATACACTGGGATCAGGGCATCCCATACCTCCTAGATTCCTTGGATTGGTGAGATTTGCCAAAGCAATTCTCGATTTGTTACCGCTCCATAAAAATGTTCTAAAGATTCTTTTTAAATCTTTGGAGACTAGTCCTGTTGTGAACATCTACAGTGACTGTAATAAGCATTATCAATCTGTGTTTATATATCCTGGAAGTGAACTGTACCTGTACGGAAATGTTACTGTGTAACTGCAATGCACTATTTCCTCTAAATGTTCTTATTCTATGTAACTAATTCTGGGTCACCCCTGAAAAAGGGACCTTCGGGGCTCAGAGGGTCTACCCGGTTACCAAAATTGAAATAAATAAAGTCAGAGAATGTAAGTCAGTGGTGGTGACCCAAATATAATTCGTAACGTATATAAATTGAGGCATTGCCATTATTTTGATTGTGTCTGTATATACGAAGAGAGACTAAAGGAGCTTAATATGTATACCCTTGAAGAAAGGGGGACATGATAGGAACTTTCAAGTACCCTCAAGGGAATCAACAAAGTCCAAGAAGGTAGCATCTTTCAGAAAAAGTGGTGTGCAAGAACAAGGGGACACAATTTGAAGATGGGGGGAGGGGCGGCTCAGGGGCAATGTGAGGAAGTATTTTTTCACAGAGAGGGTAGTGAAAGCATGGAACTGACTTTCTGATGCATGGAATGGCCTTCCTGGGGAGGTTGTGGGGTCAACAACAGTGGGGGAATTCAAGAATGCATGGGACAGACATAAGGCAATTATGGTGGGGGGGTAGGAAGAAGTAGGCTGTTGGTTAACTATGATCTGCAGCTTATCCAGTAGGTAGGGAAATGGGCAGACTAGGTGGGCCAAGCAGTCCTTATCTGCTGTCAAAGTCTATGTTTCTGTTATTCCCACAGTGAAAATGATAACTTCTGCCAGCTGTCCAATTAATTTTGTATTTAAGTCTTAGCATTATTAAAATTTTAAGTAATATTTTGCTTTTGGTTATTTGTGAGAATAATCCCCAAATACTTAATCTTTTTTTAAAATTTTGAAATGCTTTTTAAATTGTTCAGAAATTGTATCTTCTGTTTTGGTTAATTGCATTATAATTGATTCCATTTTGTTTAATTTGTAACTAGATACAGTATATTGGAAAACCTCCTTCCCTCTTCCAAAAAAGCACTTAAAGAGTTATTGATATGTCTAATAATGAGATGAATATTATCAGCAAAACCGCTGAGTTTAATACACATTTTTCCTATTTGCACACCTTCAGTGGCCTGATTATTAATATATATATTTTTTTTACATGTAGTTTATGGTATTTTTCCATATTCTCCCTGTAACCCAGTCCCCTACCTCAGACTTGTACACCCATGTGGAGGCATGTGCATGCCGCATCATAGAAACATAGACTTTGACGGCAGATAAGGACTGCTTGGCCCATGTAGTCTGCCCATTTTCCTACCTACTGGATAAGCTGCAGATCCTAGTTGACCAACAGCTTATTTCTTCCTACCCCCGGCAGGAATTGTCTTATGTCTGTCCCATGCATTCTTGAATTCTCCCACAGTTTTAGACCCCACAACCTCCTCAGGAAGGTGATGCCATGCATTCACTACCCTCTCTGTGAAAAAATACTTCCTCACATTGCCCCTGAGCCGTCCCCTTATCTTCAAATTGTGTCCCCTTGTTCTTGCACATCTCTTTTTCTGAAGGATGCTACCCTCTTGAACTTTGTTGATTCCACTGAGGTACTTAAAAGTTTCAGTCATGTCCCCCCTCTCCCTCCTTTCCTCAAGCGTATACATATTAAGCTCCTTTAGTCTCTCCTTGTATGGCTTCTCTTGCAGACCCTGCACCATTTTAGTTGCCCTCCTCTGGACTGCCTCCATCCTGTCTATGTCATTGCGGAGATGGGGTCTCCAGAACTGGACACGGTACTCCAGATGGGGTCTCACCAACTGTCTATACAGAGGGATAACAACTTCCTGTTTTCTGCTGGTGATGCCTTTCCCTATACATCCCAGTATCCCCCAGCCCTCCCTACTGCCTTCTCACATTGCTTGCTAACCTTAAAGTCATCTGGATATGATTACCCCCAGGTCCCTTTCCTTTTTTGTTGTTGTTACTACTGCCCCCCCATTGTGTACTCTTCCCCAGCTTGAGGTACCCACCTGCTACTTGTTGCCCTCGCCGCATTTGCTGAACACCGGGTCTCCACCCAGTGGCAGTGGGACTATGGGGGGTGGCAACCACCCCCAGAGAGGAGAGCTGCCTTCTGGCTGCTCAATCCTGTTCTGACCCCCCCTTGTGCTGGCTCCCTGATGACCTGAGTCCGTTCTCAAACCTAGGTCGCTGGCGTGGCGCGAGGTAAGGCATCCAGCGCCTCAGCCCTGAGTGCCACCAGGCTGGTAGTGGCGTGATTATTTCTAATACATTTCAAAAAAGGTTCCAAACATAAACAATGTCAGAGTTAAGGGGCATCCTTGCTTTACATCCATTTTTCATATCAGAGGTAGCGGATTAAAAGGCATTAACTTGAAACTTAACTGTAGTGGAGTTATACAAGAGTTGAATTAGTTTGAATAAAAAGAAGGGAACACCCCATGCTTTTAAAATCTCAAACATGTATTTTCTGTTTAAAACATCAAAAACTTTGTTTGTGTCCAAAGCAGTTGCACAGTAAACTTTTTCCCTTGATTCTTTAAAGAATTTATATGTTCAAACACAGCCTGGACTTTCCTAGTTGCTTGTGATATTGTTCTACCCTTTATAAACCCGTACTGGTCACGGTGGATGGTGGCTAGCAATGCTGGTTTAATTATAAATGATAATTTGTGCGGTCAATTTATAATCCATATTTAATAGGAGATATTAGTCTATAATTTTCTGGATTTTTTTTTTGTTTTACCATCTTTATGAAAATTATACAATTCTAGCTTTTTGCATTGCAGGTGGTATTTGCCATTCGCCATCTATCAATTGTAAAAGCATCAAGAGAGACCATGGTGCTACTTGTACTTTTAAGGTTCCCCTTGCCTGATTCCCATACCCAAGGGCTCTGCTTGCAGCAGGCAGGTAGCTCGGTCTTCACTGGCAACTCATCCAACTCGGATGGTGTTATGTAACACCAGGTCCATTAAAAACAAGACTGCTATAATAGCTGATCTTGTTGATCATCGGACCTGGCATGCATCACCGAGGCCTGGCTGGATGATAATGCTGGCCCTGTTTTGGCTTCAGCTGTACCAGTCGGGTACTCGGTGATGCACCATCCGAGATTGGATCGTAGAGGCGTGGAGGTGGGGTGGCAGTCTGTTTTAGAACAGAACTGAGCCTAATGGAGGTACCAGTAGGAATTACCAAGTCCTTTGAATGTATCGTGGGTGAGGGTGTGGGGTACAGGATTCTTCTCATTGACCGTCAACCAGGTAATGGGAATGTTTTCCTGCAGAAAGTCGCAGACTTCATGGTCAGTATGACATTGGGATCCTCCAGATGGCTGATCCTGGGGGATTTCAATGCCTGGGTCGATGATGAACTCTCGCAGTTTGGTCAAGACTTCCTCCAGCTAATGAATTTGCTGGGCTTCACACAGGTTATTTCCTCCTCGACCCATATAGATGGTCATTCATTGGACTTGGTATTCCTCCTGGGGATGGAGATATCCAATTTGGCGGTGGAGCCAGTCAGATGGTCTGACCATCACACTATTAGGTTCAGTTTCTTGGCCCCCCCGGTAGGTCGGCCCCTACAGAGATGGTCTGGTACCGCCCTTTGAGGGGTGTTACCCCAGAAGACCTGATGGCGCTACTGGATCTATCGAGATTGCCGAGTGAATCATGGATCCTGGGGACCTGGTTCTTGCCTATAACAAGGCAGTAGTAGGGGCGCTAGATTCCATTGCTACTGTACGTGTTTGACCCCTCACCCTTCGCCCCAAGTCTCCTTGGTTTGTTGAGACTTTGAGGGAGTTGAGGAGAGTGGGAAGAAGGCTTCAGAGATGTTGGCGGAAGTCGGGTCTGGAATGTGACAGGCTTAGTTTGATGGACCACTATCGTATTTATCAATCAGCAATTACCCGTAAGAAGGCAGAGTTCCTGTCCAGGGAAATTGCTGCTGCACAGAATTGACCAGCCCAGCTCTTTCGGACCATGGACAAACTGTGCAATCTACTCTGTCTTCAGCCTGAGAGAGCATTTTCACAGGAACGGTGTGAGGAGTTTGCTCGATTCTTTGCGGATAAGGTTGCCGCAATCAGGTCCGATTTCCTTCTAACTCTCTCAAACAGGATTTGTGGTGGTCGGCAGGAGATGTCGGACACCCAGTTTGTGTGGTTTGACTTTGACTGACCCACAATGACATAGTGATGATCGTCCAACCACTGCGACTGATCAGCTGTAGTTTTGATCCGGGCCCCACCCGCCTCTTAGTAGGATGTGTGGATAAAATCAGCCTGATCCTGGCCAAGATAGTGTGGTTGTCATTGGAGAAGGGGATCTTTCCTGACCTCTTGAAGGAAGCCGTGATTAGGCCCCTTCTAAAAAAATCCTCCTCAGACCCGGAATGTCTGGCTAACTACAGGCCCGTCTCTAACCTGCCTTTTGTGGGTAAGGTTATTGAGAAGGTGGTTGCGTTGCAGCTGGACGATCATTTGACCAGCCACAATGTCTATGATTCTCTCCAGTCTGGATTTAGAAAAAGACATAGTACTGAGACAGCCCTTGTTAGAGTACTGAATGACCTCCTAATAGCGAGAGATCGAAAGACTCGTTCCATCTTGGTCCTTCTTGATCTGTCTGCGGCATTTGATACCATTGATCATGGGGTGCTTTTGGAGCGCCTGCGGTTTATCTGTGGACTATCTGGTTCAGTTCTCAGTCAGTTTCGATCATTCCTCGAGGGTAGGACTCAGAGGGTGGTGTCTGGGATTTTTTCCTCGGCATCACTCTCCCTATCCTCTGGGGTGCCGCAGGGCTCTATTTTAGCACCCATGTTATTTGCAAAGTATATGCTGTCATTGGGAGTGATCATTAGGTGGTACGGCTTGAGTTTTCCCTGCTATGCAGATGATACTCAGCTGTACATGTCCTTTGTGCCCGACCAGGGTGATGCTGTCTTGGTCTTTAATAACTGTCTTACCGAGATTCAGGACTGGATGACTGTGAGCTGGTTGCGGTTAAACCCCGAAAAAACTGAGGTGTTGATTGTGGACCCAGGCCATCGAGGGGCGGGTTTGCTGACTGGGTCACCTTCAGGTCTTTGGCTTGGGGGGACCCAGTTGGCGACCTCAGACCGGGTGCGGAACGTGGGTGTTATATTTGATGACTGTCTGACCCTTAAACATCAGGTGTCAGACGCTGTCAAAACTTCCTTTTACCATCTGAGGGAATATAGCCGGTGAAGCATCTGGTTCCTGTTGATGACCTTCCAACATTGGTCGCATAACCGTTACCTCCCGCTTGGACTGCTGCAACGCCCTGTACCTAGGGCTACCGGGGGTAGATATTCACCGTTTGCAGCTAGTGCAGAATGCGGCGGCCAGGCTTTTGACTGGTACATCAAGGACCAGTCATATAACGCCTGTTCTTCGTGGACTGCACTGGCTGCCAATTCAATGGCGAATTACCTTCAAGGTCGGTCTTCTGACCTGTAAGGCCCTACACAATCAGGGATCTAGTTACCTGCAAGATCGTCCTCGTCCCTACAGTCCTTCCCATCAGCTCCGATCCACCGATGAGGGATTGCTAGAGATTCCCAGGGTTCATTTAAAGACATCAGGGGCAAGATCATTTAGTTTTATGGCCCCAACCCTGTGGAATTCTCTACCTCATCGGGTGAGAGAATGCCTGACCGTCCAAAGCTTTAAGTCAGCCCTAAAGACTTATTTGTTTAATCTGGCATATCCAGACTTTTAAATATATTTATGGATTGATTTTAGGAATTTGTTTTAATTTTATGTATTGATCTATTGTAAAAGCACCTTGGTTTTGGAAAGGCGCTTCTTAAAAATAAAGCATTCATTCATTCATGGCTTTGTAAAATTAATTTGTAAAACCTTTGAGGTCTGGTGTTTTTCTATTAGGGAGTGATTCTGTTGAGATATATATATATATATATATATAGCCCTTCACCCCTGCCTTTTTGCAAAACGACAGGTGGCATGCTGCTGAAGCTGACAGCAGTACCAGGTGGGGGACTGGGTTCGGGGAGGACTAGGTTACTCGGCACAGGGGGCCTAGGTTTAGCTACTCTGCACAGGTTCACCCAAGTAAATCCGAACACAGGAAGCAATAACTGTAATGTCCAAAACCAGGAATGGGATTCTAAAGTGTGGCTTTTATTCACATCCAAGCTGAACAAACAAAGCATAGATGGACCCCCACGGGCTACATTCCTGGTAATGCAGATTAGAGCAACAGAACACTTCTTCAACATTTCAGCCCTCAGGCTCTGAACGCACCAGGCACACAGCCCGGACTTGCACGCAGCTTTGGGTATACAGCCCGACTTGTACACTACTTGGGTTTTTTCCCATGGCCCGGCTCCCCCGCCAGCCACTTGATCACGGTCCATATGGGAATGAACCAGTTTTCCTGTTGGTGGCTCCCCAAACCACCTTGGAGCTTTCGACTCCTAAAGGGAAATTTCCTTCCAATCCCACGTCTGGGTACTTCCCTCATCACTGGCCAAGTGCATGAGGCAAAGTAGAAATCCACAGAGCAAATCCGTAGAGGTGGACCTGGTTACTAAAGATGGGGGGTCTCCCACCTCCAGCTCCCACAATCCATACCCGGCCATTTCTGTGGACACTAAACAACTCTTTTGAAAGCGTGTCAATGTAGATTACAGGGTAGATGTATGTCACATCTCCTCTACATGTCTTGACTTTTCCTTTGTGCAGGACTTGAACATACTTTTACTTTTGGCTAAGCCTATTACTCTAGGCCTCCCACTACTTCAGTAGTCCAATCCCCACTTTAACACAGTTCAGGATGAAACATGGTCCCTTTAGAAAGAGCAGAACTCACCCTTCGGTTGCAGGTGCCCCACAGGTGAATCTCAAAATCTTCTTGTACCCCACACACTTGGGGAAAAATAAGGCAGCTTCTTCTCTAGCAGTAGCCAGGGTGTTGCCCCTGGAATAGCAGGCAAACCTTCCAGCCCTATCCCCCGAGGGATGGGGCACAGAGACCCGTATAAGCGGTCTCCACCACTTTAAAGAATAGCTTACTGTGTCCCTCTTTAGGCGGAAACACTCACCTTTCCCTAAATGTAGCTCTATTTCAGAGCTGAGGCTCCAAGAGCCTATGCACAGAACTGCTGTGCTCCCCTCACACCAATCTCCAACTGCAGACTACTGACTGACTGTTCAAAACTCCCAACATTCTAACTCCCTTCTGCAGATTCCAATGTGGCTCTTGCAGCTGCGATAGTTCTATGGTGATGTCATCCCTCAGTCTCAGCTGAGACTGAGAACAGAGTGAGACAGTGTGAAACCCATTTAACTGGAGTTTCAGAAGCTGCCTTCCCTGCCTACCACTAGGTCTTACTGGGATTCTAGTAACCCCGGGTAACAAGGGGGTTACATATATTTATGTATGTGTATATGTAATAGATATACCACTCTTGAGTTGTGTGAGTCGGCGCTCTGATATCACTTGCGCTTAGCAGGTGTCGTCAGCGCTTAAGGCGTGCGTATATCAGAAGCGCGTTGCCCCCTCAAGTGGTATATCTATCTTATAAAATATCAAAATTGTTTTGGAGGGTAAAAGTGCAGGTGTGCGTTCGGCGCTCTGATATACGCACGGTCACCTGATGGTGTTTGTCCAATGATATTGACCCCATCCATTACTTTTTTCTCACCCATTTTATAAATATATATATATATATATATATAGATATATATATCCTGCAAATCAACAGGGGTGTCACAATTGATGTGTTGTCCTTAAGTTCAGTATTAATAATAACAAGTTCCTCTTGCTATATCTTCTTATAACATTCACTGAAGATGTCAGCTATTTCTTCATCTTTATATTTAGTTTGGCCATACTGATCTTCCATTGAGGTTACTATGTTTCTTTCTTTGATTTTTTAGTTGATTAGCCAGTATCTTGCCTGATTTATCACATTCTAACTAGCTGTTTGATTAGTTTAATTGTTTTAGTACTATCAGCTCTTGTTTTTTAATCTTAATTTCAGACCATTGATTGTAGTATTTATCATAATTGTCTATCATTGATGTATCCGGTCCATTAAGTTTTATCTCAGTTTTCTCATATACTGCCGCTTATGTTGTTTGGTTTTCTGGGCTTGATAAGAAATAATAATACCTCTTAATGTGGCCTTAAATGCGTCCCAAAGGTTGGGGATGGCTGTTTGGTCTGAGTAACTGGAGAACCAGGATTCTTCTGTGGCCTCTTAGCTTTAGTTATACTAAGGATTATACTAAGGAAGTCTAAGGAGCGCAAAAGGCAAATTGCCCATAAGAAGCTCCTCTTCTCACTCCAGTGATGCTTGGGTATTCATAACTTTATGCAGTAAGCCTTCTAGGTAGAACTGCCCAGAGAGATGGAACATATGCAAATGATGGAATCTTTTGCATGAGCCACTTTTCAAATGCTGCATTCTACTAACTGCTTTAGTTTTAAACCCCTCAGATTTCTCTCTCCACCTGTCAAGACTAGATACTCGGGGATCCTCTTCTCATCATCTTATTCTGACATGAGAAAACTTATAAAATATATATAAGTATTCTTTACATTTCATTTGCTGCCTTTTACTTTTTGTATTTTAAATTAAACTGTAGTTTAAGTGTTTAAATTGTAAGTGTTCTCGGTTTCTTCTGGTTCGGTATTACTGGGGGTAAACTGAGGTTCATTTTATATTTATTGGAGTTTTCTGACTAAAAAGCTCTGTTAATTATGTTATGTTTAATTTAGCTTGTTTTAAGAACCGCTAATACCAGCTCCTGAACTGATAGCCTTGGTTCATTTTACTTTGGTTCCTGGTCGGTTCCGGAACCGACCACAAATGTTAAATAAACTGTAAATAAATATGTTTTTTAGCGGTTGCAACTTTTATCGGTTACCAAGGAGAAAACTGAAGATCCCGGTTTCAAATCATGTGTTGAGTGTGGTGAAATTTTACTAAGGCAAACAGTCTTTGTTTTGCCACTCTGGGCATGAACATTTCCAAGCAGAGTGAAATCTGCATTACATGTCCTGAGAAAACTATTGAAGAATGCCTGGATAAGGCTAAAGAGAAAATTATCACCACCTAAGGGTCTCTCTCGCTCTGACCAGCTGACACCCTGAATTACTGTGGCTGAAACCACAACAAGTATTGTAACTACTACCCATTAGACGGGTATACAACAGTTCCTAAGAGGCTTGCTGAATCGGCTGACTCCCCGGTTCCCTCAAAGAAATCAAAGAAAACTAAGCACACAGAACCCCCTGCTGGACAGCATTTGGGGACTTCTGTGCCTGCTATAATGCCTACCAACTCCTGCAGAAGTTTCAGGCTTCTAAGGTCATTTAGGCTTACAAGGGCTGTCAGCAGCAGACCCCTGCAAAGCAGTCTGCTCCTCTGCTCAGTTTTCCTATTATTTAAAGAGGAAGAATATGTGATTATTATGAAAAGGGGAACCTATTAAACCTGAGGTTTTTCCCCTGAACAGGAGTTTGGCTCTTTCCACAGAGCATCTGAGGATTTTTCCTCACACTCCACATTTGTGAGAAATGATTGGGCTGACACCTCTAAAAGCTTCTCCTTCCTGTTAATATATTCTTCAAGAAAGATACTTTAAAGATTTTACAAACTGCAAGCTGTGTTTCCCCTCTTGATAAGAGGCTGTATAAGAAATATCTGCTAGATAGGAGGGCAACTGAAATGGTGCAGGCTCTGCAAGAGAAGCCATACGAGGAGAGACTAAAGGAGCTTAATATGTATACTCTTGAGGAAAGGAGGGAGAGGGGGGACATGATAGAAACTTTTAAGTACCTCAGTGGAATCAACAAAGTCCAAGAGGGTAGCATCTTTCAGAAAAAGCAATGTGCAAGAACAAGGGGACACAATTTAAAGATAGAGGGGGGACGGCTCAGGGGCAATGTGAGGAAGTATTTTATGGACACATGGAACAGCCTTCCTGAGGAGGTTGTGGGGTCTAAAACTGTGGGAGAATTCAAGAATGCATGGGACAGACATAAGGCAATGTTTGTGGGGGGGGGTAGGAAGAAATAGGCTGTTGGTTAACTAGGATCTGCAGCTTATCCAATAGGTAGGGAAATGGGCAGACTAGGTGGGCCAAGCGGTCCTTATCTGCCATCAAAGTCTATGTTTCTAGGGGAGCTGAATTTTTATTCTCTCTCTCTGTCCACCAAGGAGTGGTACAAGTGACAGTCTGTGACAAGGCAAAGATACCCCTGGCATCCTATACTCCTAACCAGGAAAATTGACAACATGGTAAAAAGGGACATTTATTAGCTTACTTGGCCATCAGGCAGGCAAACGTTCAAGCCTATGCCAATACTAAATGTCTCTATGGTAGTCGGCCTCTGCTATGGCAGTCAAGGTCCAGACTCCCCTGTCAGATGACCTAGCTGAAACAGCTAAATATGGTTTGGGAGTAGCCAAACACCAGTTCAAATGGCTGCTGACTCTAATGACACTCTTGCCAGAGGGATGGCAAATACAGTGGGTCAAAGGAGGTTTGCCTGGCTGCGAGTCACAAACCTCATTCAGGATACCCAAACCAAGACTATGGATTTCCCAGTCAAGGGTAATTCCCCTCTTTGGAAAAAAATGAAGGCTTCCATGAAAAAGGTGCATGAATACAAAACCACCTACAGTAGCAATTATGCAAAAGAAAGGGCTTCCCCTTCCACTAAAACAAATGGAATGGGAGGCAGAGACAGATAATTTCACAGCAGGCCTTTTTACCAGGCCATGGCTGCACCTCTGTATCAGCAGTACCCACAACAGTGGTACTTCAGGAATCGATATGTCTTCCCAGGCCGCCTTCCCACTACCTGAGGGAGTCAAGCTTACTCAGTTTTCCAGTCTTGGAAAAATCACCACATCAGAAAACACAAGTTTTTCAAACCATCTGCAAATGTAGAGAGAAAACTCCTGGAAAAGGAGTTTCAAAACATGTTACTGTCAAGGGTAGTGGACCCTACCGTAGTAGAGCAAATGGTACCACAAAGAAAATGGGGAGTGGCGGTCTGTTTTAGACTTCAGGGTACTAAACAGGCACTTAAAGCCAAAGTTCAAAATCTTAACTTGGTCACTAGTTCTGCCAACACTCCAAAAAGGGAATGGTTGGCATCACTGGACTTAAGGATGCTTATTTCCACATCCCCATAAGAGAGTCTCACAGAAAGTACCTGAGGTGCAGACTTCCATCCGGTTACTCTCCAAGAGTGTACACAAAGTACTTGGCAGTGCACCTTCGAAGACAAGGTGTCACCGTTTTTCCCATACCTAGCTCACAAGCTGGTGGTTATAAAATCACCCCAGCAAGTGGGAGCAACTGCAACTCACCCAGGGGCTCCTGGAGTCTCTAAGGTTGCTGATACATCTAGAAAATCTGTACTTATCCTGCTCAGGCACTACAGTTCATAGGAGCAGAGTTAGATACCCTGCAAGGCAGGGAGTATCCCACTGATAGCAGTCTCGTTCAGTCTGAGTAAACCAAAAACTGCAAGACAGTTTCTTCAGATACTGGCCACATGGCACCTGCCACTGGCACAGTCCTGGAATACAGGTTACAGATGAGGAACATTTAATTTCACCTCAGGGCTCATTGGTGTCAGAGAAAGGACTCTCTTTCAAAACTAGTTCTAGTAACAAAAAACATTGTTACAGGCCCTTCAATGGTGGAAAGAGGAAACCAACCTAAGGGAAGGGGGTTCCTTTTTCAGCAAGAGTCCCCATCAGTTGTTCTGACAACAGATGCATCTCTACTAGAGTGGGGTGCCCATCTGGGGGTTCACACCACCCAAGGCACATGGTCAAGTGCAGAGTCACTCCTGCACATAAACCTGCTGGAGCTAAGGGTAGTGTTAGTGGCACTAAAAGTTTTTACACAACTAGTACAGGGAATATGGTGCAGGTCAGAACAGACAATACCTCCACAATGTACTACATAAACAAGCAGGGAGGGACAAGATCAAGCCCTCCCTGCACAGGAATCATGAAAATATGGCGCTCTAGCATGCTCCATGGGTCTCTGCAGGCTAGTCATCTGCCAGGAGGACAATACCTTGGCAGATACCCTGACTCAAATCAGCCAGTCCCATCATGAATGGGCCTTGAACAGTCAGGTGGTGCAAGTGATCTTCACAGGTAGACTTGTTAGTGTCCCACCAGAACCACCACCTTCCACAGTACTGTGGCAGACCACCAGATCCGTGAACAATCCCCCTGAATGCTCTGGCTCTCAGTTGGCCATGGAAGCAATTGCATGCTTTTTCTTCCTTCCCTCTGGCGTACAGAGCATTTCTCAAGCTCAGGTCCCAGTCAGCATCAGTGGTCTTGATAGCACCAGACTGGGCCAGGCAGCCATGGTACTCTCTGCTACTCTCCATGTATGGGTCTGAACCAATACACCTTCTTTGGAGGCACAATCTGTTAACCTCCAACCAGGGGAGGCTCCTGTACCCAAACCTCAGGTCACTCAGGCTCAAGGTATGGTTCTTGAGGGCCTACAAAATGCAGGCTTGCATCTTTCTGAAAGTGTCTTGGACATTTTAAGTGGTTACAGGAAGCCGTCCACTAAGAAAATTCATGCTTCAAAATGAAAAAGGTTTACTTAGGCAATATACCATGAGGCGCTGTGGGTGATGCCAGGATTTACCCATGGGTGGCGTATTGTTCGGTCCCGAGGCGGAGCCAAGGGACCAGTATCACACCACCCGTGTGTAAATCCTGGCATCACCCACAGCCTCGAGTGGGATATTGCTATTATACAATTAGGATTTTTTTAAATAAAATATTTTTATTATAGGTTTTATTGATTGTTAGGACAACGTGTTTGATATACTGATGTAGTGCTGTGAAGGAAAAAAATAGTTCCTGATAGTATTGTATGCTGTGGAAACTTTTGCCGGTTCTGAAGGAGGCTGGCTGCTCGAACGCACGAGCTGAGGTTTCAGGTAAGTCCTGAGGAGAGTTTTGAGATGTTCTTCATGGAAAGGTGTTCAGAATTTTTGAAAATATTTCATCCAACTCCGTTTCATCTATGACTTGAAAGGAGCATTCCATTTTGGTTTTTTGAAATTTACTGCAGTCGGTAGCAACAGTATGGAAGATGGCGGCACACGGGTTTGATGTTGGGCATTAGACTGATTTTGAGAGGGTATAGGGCACGGGGTTGCAGCTGGCACTTTTTCCTTTTGGGTACTAGCAGGATTTACATGTTGTAAATCCTGCTAGATAGCCAACAGGAGCCAGCTTTTTTGTGTGCTATTGTATAATATTTGGTGTTCAACCAGAAAACTGGTACCAGCACATGCTGAGGTTCCAGCTGTGCTTGACTATCTTACCTATTTACATTCATTGGACTTGCAGTCAAACACCTTAAGGGTCCACCTAGCTGCAGCATCTGCTTGCATAACAGCTGGACAAAATGTTTTAATGGCTCCAGATCCTATCTTCAAAAGACTCTTTCAGGGCCTGGCCCATATCAGCACAGGCTGATGTCCCCGCTGTGCTGGACTATCTTATCCTTTTGCATTCACTGGGCTTACAGTCTAGTACCTTAAAGGTCCACCTGGCCATAGCATCTGCTTACATTTCGGTTGGACAGAATGTTTCTCGGGCTTCAGACCCTATCTTCAAAAGGTTCTTTAAAGGCCTATCCCATTTGCACCTCCCCCCACACAGGGAACCGGTGCCAGCATGGGACCGAAATGTGTGTATAGTCAGGCTCATGGGTCCACCTTTTGAGCCTATGTCTTCAGATTAATTGAAATGTGTCAGATGAAAAACCTATTTTCTTTGTGGTAATGACTTCTGCCAGAAGAATCAGTGCGCTCCAGACTCTCTGCATTGAACAGGACTACATTTCATTCCACAGAGACAAAGTGGTCCTGAGAACAAACGGGAATTTTCTTCCAAAAATGGTTTCTGATTTCCATTTGAACCAAACTATTACTTTACCTGTCTTTTTCACTGAACACTTTAGTTCTGGAGAAAGGAATCTTCATAGTGTGGATGTCAAAAGGGCTCTTAGCTATTACTTGACAGGCAGTAAAGTCTATAGGCAGGACAGAAGACAGCTGTTCCTGACCTAGGAGAGTGTGGGAAAGGGTAACCCAGCATCAAAAAGGTCAATTTCTCACTGGATAGTACAGCATATACAGTTGTTGTTACTCTAAAGCTGGAAAGGCGCCCCCAACAGGGTTGAGGGACCATTCCTCAAGGGGCACAGCTGTTGCCATAGCAGCTATCTGGGATGTTCCCCGGGGGGACAGCTGTAAAGCAGCTACCTGAAAAACAGTACACACCTTTACAAAACATTACAGTCTGGATATCCTGTCCAGGGGTGATACCAGGTTCGACACAGCAGCTGTGCAAAGTCTGTTCCCAAAATAAGGTTCTGTGCCCACCTCCAAAGGTACTGCTTGGTAGTCTGCATACAGTTATGAATACCTGAGTATTATTGGAGTGAGAAGAAAAAATTACTTATCATAGTAATCTTGTTTCTTCCCAGTGATACTCAGGTACTCATAACTTCCCACCCTGCCTCCCCTTCTGGAACCTTTAGCATCTGCACTCCTGAATACTGTGATCTCAGGGATATAAATGCCGCTTCTGGCCCACATTGTTGTGATTGTGTTCACTGTTGTTGTCCCCCCTCCTCTTTTTTTAGGTGATTTGTACATTCAGAAGTATTCTTTCAAATGTTATGCCCTCCACTTGGAGGCCTTTTTTGGGGGTGTTAAGGGAGTTCCCTCTATAATTATTATTTTTATTAATATTGTCATTATTATTACACTTAGTCCTCATGGGCCTGTCTTTCCAGGCTTCCAGAAAATCTGAGGGGTTTAGAACTAAGGCAGTTAGTAGAATGCAGCATTTGAAAAGTGACTCGTGCAAAAGATTCCATCATTTGCATATGTTCCATCTCTCCGGGCAGTTCTACCTAGAAGGCTTACTGCATAAAGTTATGAATACCTGAGTATCTCTGGGAAGAAACAAGATTACTACAGTAAGTAATTTTTTCTTAATTACCTATAACAGTTTATTGTTTGATAATAAAAACCTGTCTAACCTGTTTTTGAATGTATTTTTTGTTTCACTAATAACTCCAGAAGTAGGTAAGGAATTCCAAGGGTTGATGATTCTTTGTGAAAAATAGTATGCTCTTTTTTTTTGTATTTAACTTTATCTCTAGCCAGTTGAAGGGGGGGGGTGTTCTCTTGTATTAATAGTGACCTGTTTAAATTCATGTCCACAATCAAGCATGAGGGTTGGATCCCTGATAACTTCCCAGGTAAACAAAAGATCCCCTCTCATGTGCCTTTGTTCCAATGACATTAGATTAAATTTAGATAAACTAAGCTCATAAGATAAGGTTTTATCTATACAAGTACATTTTGTCATCTTTTTTTGAAAATTCTCAATTTTCCTGATGTCTTTTTGCTTATAAGGACACCAATGTTGGGAAGCATAGTCAAAATGGGGTCTAACATATAAGCACGATGAAGAGGTAGTAGTATATCTGGGTTTTTTGATTTGATATTGTGACTACAGCCCAGCATATTTTATTAACTTTACCGAGAGCACTAGTAATATGAAGGTCAAAGTCCAGATTAAAGTCAATAGTGATGCCGAGGTCTTTTTCGGATGTCCTGCTGCTTAGTATTTCATTGTATATAGATATCTATTCCCAGGATTGTGTTTCCCAAAATGTACAACGCAGCATTTGGATATATTAAAGTGTAGCCCCCATTTTTGTGACCAAGAGCTTAGCTTATCCAAATCTTTTTGTAGAATAGCAATTTCCTCAGTATTGCTACATACATTACTGATTTTACAGTCATCAGCATATTTGATTAAATTACAGTTTAAGTTATGTGACAAATCAGTGATAAATGTTTGGAAGGGGAGCCAGGACGGATCCCTGTGGTACACCACTATTTATTGCTGACCAATTGGATAGATGACCATCTATAACCTCTCTCTGGAGTCTATTTGTGACCCAATTTGCTATCCAGCATATAATTGGAGATTGTATTCCACAAACGTTTAGTTTTTGTATTATGGCCCAATGAGGAACTGAGTCGAAAGCTTTTTTTAAATCAAGAAATATGACATCACAAGGAGAATTGTTATCCAAGTTAGAACATATAGTGTTATAAAAGCTAATCAGATTAGTAGAACTAGACCGTTCCTTAATGAAGCCATGTTGACAGTTGTCAGTATTGACAAACTTAGAAGTTAACATATCCTTAATAATTACTAGGAGGAGGAGGAGGAGCAAGATGGTGACAGTGTTGTGCTGTAGTCTGCATAGCTGTCTTTAAGAGAGTATCCTCCCTCCTAAAACTACTTTTTATTGTCTGTTTTGGAGAGAACTGGAGAGATTAGGAATTAAAATTAGCATCTGTTTCTCAGTCAGTTTGCACTGACTGAGAGAACCCAAAAGAATATATTTTTAGCTGTTTTTTCCTAGTCAGGGTCTTAGTTAGGGTGTTAGCATAGGCAGGGCTGAGAAGCGAGGAAGTGTAGGGTATTAAGCTTGTTTATTTTTGAGTTTGCTTTCAGCTTACCTCACTGTGTGTATCGCTGCTCGGGAATCCTGGCTGCCAGTGTATTGGTGTTTCCCCTGGGTTCTGTGCCACTACTGTTTGACTGGGCTGCCATCTGGGACTGATACAGCACCTCGTGGAAGGTGCTCTTCTAACTATCGGAGGGGCCAACTTTCGAGGAATCCCACCCATAGCTCCATTGGGTGGAGGCAGAGCTATTTCATGGGGCCTTTAGTTGTGGCCTCCTGTCACCAAGAACTGTGCACCTCGCTGGTGCTTCTTTCTACATCAAACGAGAGGGCCATCGACGTAGGGACAGTTTTTGTCTGGGTCAGTGGGACTGCATTCCTGGAGCACGTGATCGTAGTGGGCGCTTCCGCATTGTTGCACCCGGGGCAAGGATCTGCTGGCGAGATTACTCTGCCGAAGTATCTCCATGGGGTTTTTGGGAATTTTGGGCAGTTTTACAGACTGAAGCAGCTGCCTGTGGACTAAGATGGAGGTTACATTCCCTGGGACTTGGACTGTCTGTCTCTGTGAATTTATCGCTAAAGGGGCCAAAGATCTTTTACACTGGTATCTGTTCTTGGAGTTCCAGTAGCTGGTGAGAGTGGCTTTGGGGCACATGCAGGTTTTCCCTGTTATGGTTGCATGCAGTGGATGAACTTTTTACTGCTGGATCATCTGATTGTGACTGTGAAGGGACTGGGGCAGTGAGAGTGCCCTTGCCTTGAAGTGGTTGGCAGCAAATTATTGTTCTGTGTGAGCTGAAATATTCTCTCCAGGATTTTTAAAGCTTATATATCAGACTTCCAGCTGGTTTTGGTTTGGGTGGGGTTGGTTTTGATTGTAAGTGGGGGTAGTTTGGATAGAGAGTTTGGGTTCTAGTTAATTATGTATGTGTGTGTGTGAAGTGTGTGGTTTAGGGTCTTTTGTTGCTTTAGTGTATATTAGTATTGTGTGTGTTTGTGGAATTAGTATTCTGGGGACCTGGGACTGCGTAGTCATGAAGGATGTGTCTGGGAAGGTGTGAGGGCCTGGGGTGGACTAGGATAGTGTATGGGGCATCCCAGTTGCTAGATCTGTGGCCTTTTTCTAACCCCCCCAGTTCCCATCACCACAGCAAGGTGCTGTAGAGAGGTTGGAATAAGAGGAACTGCATTGCTCGATTGGGTTGGGGTGCCCCATGCACTGCGGTAGGTGGTAGGATCGAGGTAGCTGGGTGCAGAAGGCGCCCTGGAGTTAAGACAGGTCTTAGGGAGAGGCCTGATGTGTTTAGTTCCTGTGTCCAGGGTTCCCACCAGACTGAGGGGGCAGGTAGCCAGAGGGGCTGCACTGTCCACCAATCCCCTGAGGGCAGTGCTTTGCAATGCCAGATCGATCTGAAACAAGACTGCAGTTATTGCAGACTTGATTTCTTCTGTCAGTCTGGCTTGCATCATGGAGACCTGGATCAGTGACGATGCTGGTCCAGTTTTAGAGGCCGCCGTCCCGCCCGGGTATACCGTAGTACTGCACTGCCCCAGAGCAGAATGCAGGGGCGGAGGGGGGTCGCCATCTGTTTTAGATCTGAGCTAGGCTTCACTCTCACCCGGTGAGAGCACCAGGTTCATTTGAGTGTGTGGCTGTTCGTGGGGGTCCGGGCGTAGGTTGCTGGACTCTCCTGATTTACCACAATCCTGGGGCGGCGGGAGAATTCCTGCAGGAGCTAGCTGACTTCATCATCGGTGAAACATTGGAGGCCCCCCAGATGTTTAGTGCCGGGGGACTTCAGTGTTTGGGCCAATGACGAATCTTCTTGACTTGGTTACAACTTCCTTCAGATGATGTCATCTCTTGGCCTGACACATATAGTTTCTTCGTGAACCATCAGGGCGGCCATATGTTGGATCTGGTCTTCTCACTGGGACTTGAGATAAATAATCTCAGGACTGATCAGGTCATTTGGTCCGATCATTGCATGGTGGAGTTCTCGTTCGCCCCCCCCCCCCCAGAGCCCTCTCCCTGCTGAGATGGTTAGCTACTGCCCTTTGAGGAATTTGATCCCCGAGAGTTTCTTGGCAGTGGCTGATCTATCTAGTGTGGACAGTGCATGCGTTGGGGGGGGGTGTTCGTGGCAGTTGTTTCCCATAATAAGGTGATGTCTTGTGCGTTCTACTCCCTCGCACCAGTCCGTGTACGACCTAAATCTTCTCACCTGAGGTCCCTCTGGTATGATGGGGAGCTTAAGGCGATGAAGATTGTGGGTCAGCAATTAGAGTGCTGCTGGTGGAGGTCCAGTCTGGAGGCGGACAAACTGGCCCTGCGTACACACTGTGGTGTGTACCAGGGAGCAATTAACCATAAGAAGGCAGAATTCTTGTCCAGGGAGATTTCTGCCAGGAAGACCCGACCAACTGTGCTCCTTTGGACTGTGGACAGGCTTCTTCATCCTTCCTGTCTACAGCCAAAAAAAGCCTTTTCGAATGTATTATGCGAAGAGTTTGCTCGGTTCTTCTCAGACAGGGTGTCCGCCATCAAGCAGGGGTTCTGCCAGTGAACCATGTTTCAGCCAACAGTGGTCGCTATGGGTATCTGGAGAGCACCCCACCTGGTTGGGGCGAGTTTAGACCACTGGAGGTAGTGGAGGTCATTGAGGTTGCTTACAAGCTGCGGCACACCTTTTGCGAACTGGACCCAGTGCCAACTCATTTCTTAATGGGATGTGTTGACTCCATTGGCCCGGTGTTTGCCTTGATTATCCGGTGTTCCTTGTTGGAGGGGGTCTTTCCTGATGTCTTGAAGGAGGCATTGGTGAGACCTCTTCTGAAGAAACCATCTTTGGATCCTGACATCAAGGCAAATTACCATCCCATCTCCAGTCTTCCATTTTTGGATAAGATTGTGGAGAAGGTGGTGGCACTTCAGCTTGAGGAGCACCTTATGGCCCATGATCTGTAGGAGCTGCTTCAGTCTGGGTTTCGTGTGAGGCATAGCACAGAAACTGCATTAGTTCAGATGCACAATGACCTCCTTAGCGTAAGAGATTGAGGGAAGGGGACAGTTCTCATCCTCCTGGATCTCTCCTCAGCATTTGACATGGTGGACCATCGTGTGTTACTTGACTGCCTGAGGGAATTCTGCAGACTTGCTGGCACTGTCATCTGCTGGTTTGAGTCTTTCCTTACTAACAGGAGGCAAAGGGTAATGATGAGGAATTTCTCCTCCTCCTCCCCTAGCCTCCTGTCATGCGGAGTTCCCCAGGATTTGGTCTTGTCGCCAGTGTTGTTCACCGTGTACATGCTGTCCCTGGGGGAGCTCATTAGGAAGTACAGCTTGGGTTTTCATTGCTGTGCTGATGATACTCAGCTGTATCTTTCCTTTGCCCCTGGAACATCCAACACAGTGGAAGTGCTTAACAGCTGCCTTGCTGAGATCAGTGACTGGATGGCCTCCAGCTGGTTGTGACTGATCCCCGATAAGATGGAGGTACTTGTGGTGGAGTCAAACAGAGGGCATGATATGTTGGCCTCTAGTGCAGAGACAGGGCTTTTTCTTGGGTCTGTACCATTGAAGGCCTCCTCTAGGGTGCGTGATCTGGGCGTTATTCTCGACAGTGGAATGACACTTGAGTTTCAGGTGTCATCCGTTGTCTGTACCAGTTTATATCATCTGAGGAATATCACCAGGATAAAGCCCCTAGTTCAGCCCCGAACCTCCCCACCTTGGTTCACGCCTTTGTGACGTCCAGGCTTGACTATTGTAATGCACTCTATCTTGGGGTCTGTGGAAGTACCCTGCTCCAGCTGCAGCTGGTGCAGAATGCAGCTGCCAGGTTGTTGACGGGACAGTCTAAGTACTATCACATTACTCCAGTGCTGTGTGAACTGCACTGGCTGACTGTCAGGTGGAAGGTCCTCTTTAAGGTGGGCCTGCTCACCTTTAAGGCCCTACATGACCTGGGCCTTGGTTACCTGAAGGACTTTCTTACACCTACTGTCTCGGTCGGCTCCCTCTGCTCCTCCTCTAGGGGCCCTTGTGATTCCCATGACGAGGCTAAAAATGACAGGCAACAGAGCGTTCAGTGTCGCACCCCCCCATCCTGGGGAATTCGCTGTCTCCAGCTGTAAGAGAGGCCCCTTCTGTTGAGGTGTTCAAAGCCCGCCTCAAGGCCTTCCTGGACTTTGATTTATAGTTTTCTCTGATCCCTGACATTCGCGTTTAAATTGGTCCCTGGTTTTATTTTTAGCTAGTATTTATTGCTGATTGTATTATTTATACATTTTATAATAATGAGTTATAGTGTAGAATATTTATTTTGTACATTGTGATGTTATTTTGTATATATAATTTACTGATGGTTTTTTGTATGTAATTTTAACATGTTTGGCACCCTGAGTCTCTGGGATGGGCGTCTTTTTAAATAAAATTTGCCTTTGCGTAATTTTCTCTAACACCTTACAAAGGAGTGGTGTGAGACTAATAGGGTGGTAATTGACAAAATTACTTTTGTCACTTTTTTTAAAAAGGGGAATAATGTTATCTCTTTTCCAGTCAGAAGGAACTTTAAGTTTATAAGCAATATTAAATATGATGTAACCCCCCGTTATCTGAGGTTACTAGAATTCCAGTAAGACCTAATGGTAGGCAGGGAAGGCAGCTTGTGAAACTCCAGTTAAATGGATTTCACACTGTCTCGCTCTGTTCTCAGTCTCAGCTGAGACTGAGGGATGACATCATTTTAGAACTGTCGCAGCTGCATAAGCCACACTGGAATGTTGCAGTTGGAGGTTAGAGTAGAACGTTGGGAAATTTGAAGTCAGTCTGAGAGAGAGTCTGTAGTGTGCAGCAGAGGTGCTCTGCTGAGGGCAGGCCCTCAGAGCTTTAAGCTCTGTTACAGAGCTACTTTTGTTTTAGGTGTGTGTTTTTCCACCTGAAGAGGAACACAGGAACTGCTTATTGAAGTGGTGGAGACCGCTTTCAATGGTTCAGGGCCCCATCCCTGTGGGGATGGGGGGATGGTATCAGCCTGTTTCCAGGGGCAACCCCCTTGGTCCGGCTAGGAGGAAAAGAAGCTGCCGGTTTAGGTTTTTGCTGAGGCTCCAGAAGCTCTGGAAGAGAGTTCCTTGAGGAGGAAACGCCTGTGGAGCACCTGCAACCGAAGGGTGAGTTCGCTCTGCTTAAGGGCCATGTGTTTTCACCTGAAACAGAAGGAAACTAAAGGGACTGTTACTGTGGGGTCAGGAAAAGACAGCCAAGTACAGTTTGGAGGATGTGGGGATTGGACTGCTTAACTCTGTGGGGGTCTAAAGCAATGGACAATGCCACTTAATAAGTATGTTCAAGTCCAGCACAAGTGGGATGTAAAGACAGTAAATTGAATGTGAAATACATTTAAAAAGAATCTACACAGCAAAGTTTGTTAAAGGATGAGGTGTTACAGTCCAGAGAAATGGCCGGGTATGAATTGTGGGAGCGAGAGGTGGGAGACCCCCCCATCAGTAGTAACCAAATTCACCTCTACGGATTTGCTCTGGGACATCTGTTTGCTTTCTCTCAGGTACTTGGCCAGTGCCTGCAGAGAGTACCCAGACATGGGATTGATGAGGAAGATTCCCTTATGGAGCAGAAGTGCTCTTGGGTGGTTTAGGGAGCCACCAGTAAATGTGTCCATGATATATGGAAAGTGTCCAAGTGGCTGGCAAGGGAGCCAAGCCAGTGAAAACCCAGAGCAGCGTACAAGTTCGGTCTGTGTGCCCAGTGTGTTTCAGAGCCTGAGGGCTAAAGTGATGAGGATATGTTCTGGTCTCCTTAAATCTGCATTACCAGGAGTGTAGCCCCGTGGGGGTCCATCTATGCTTTGTTTATTCTTTTGGATGTGAATAAAAGCCACACTTTAGAATCTCACTTCTGGTATTGGACATTACAGTTATTGCTTCCTGTGTTCGGAGTTACTTGGGCGCCCCTGTGCAGAGTAGCCAAACCTAGCCTATGTGCCGAGTGACATATTCCTCCTCGAACCCAGCCCACCTGGTAGAGCTGTCAGATAGAAACGGCATACCGGGTAGGAGTTACAATGATATTTTTGAACGAAGTCCACATGGAGTCGACATTTGAACCATGGAATAGTACTGCCCAATCAGTATTTGCAAGATGTTCATAAATGGCTGCTCTATTAGCTTTAGTATAAACAAAAACCTTTGTTACTTTGTTGGATTGTGCCCAAACTGTGTCAGTTTGAAATTTTATTGTATAATGGTTGCTGTTACCTAAGGGAGCAGTGACTTGACAATTTTGTTATGAAGTTAGGATCTTTAAAGGAAAACTAAAGTCACATTTTACAAAAGAAATGTTGTGTAGAGTGTTTTGATTTGTAGGTGTACTCCTAGTAAGTCCTTCCCTTTATTTGCTGAAAGGAGTTTTCCCCTAAATTTGCATGCTGGTTTTATGTCCCTTGGGGGAATCTCCATATTAGCATTTTCAAAAGCTCTTCTTGTACCTACAGTGCCACCAGTCCCATGTAGCAGTGATGCTTCCAGGACCATTAATTCAGCAGGAGCAGTATGTTGACAGTAGTAGAGCTGTTACGTTAATCAACTCTCCTTGTTCAGGGAGCTCTAATGAAGGCTAAATTTACAGAAGGCAAATACTGTAAAACGGGTAATTGAAACGCAAAGCAAATTTTGCAATCATGGTGGCTTTAGGATTTTCAAAATGCAAAACTGAGTTTGCACCCTGCATACTGAGCAAACTTCAGTAACCCCGCTCCAGTCATCTGTCAATCTGTGACCAGTTACAGTTACAATCAGACCGCTGTGTTTTTTAAACTTTAGTAATCCTGCAAGTAGAATCGTGTCAGCTATCAGTTGTGGCCACTCAGAGGAACCAGATCATTGGTTTAAAAAAGAAAAACTGTGTGATTCCGTGTTTGCTCTGGTGCTGCCATCCCTCCCTGCCCCAGGTGCCTTCTCACTATTACCTACCATGTCTCACAGACTCCCAAAACAAAAGAGGAAAAGCAGTTATCTGCTCTGCTGCTGTGTATTTTGAAAAGCCCTTTGGGCTTTAACCAATTTTCTGGTTGAGGTGACGCAGTCACTTAAGAGGTGGCAGGCTGGGATGACTGGTTCTTTGCTTTGGTGGTACAGATGAGCAGTTTCATTTTTGGGAGCGAGTGGGTGGGTGACTGAAGAAGGGAGCAGCAAGGGCATGGGCGGCTGTCTGAGAGTATTTCTGGCCAGTTGCTGTTGCTTAGTTGTATTTTATCTTTCATAGCCTAATATCTTAATAAAGTTCAGTGCTTAGTAATATGTGCGTTATTTGTTGTTTGCAGCAAAACAAAGTTCGCGCTTGTGATAGGAGCGTGAACATAGCGAGGTTTTATTTCATTATTTATTAACAGTTTTACAGTACCTGAGGGATAACTGGGTGGGCTTTTCTGCAAGGAAACAGCTAGAGTCTTCACTAATTATGGCATTTGGCACCTTGGGTAATTTGTGTGATTTTTCAGTGGTTATGTATAGTGTGATCAAATGAAAAGCTTTAAAAACAAAGCATTCACTTCTGATGGCTAGACTTGGACATATACTGCACTTAGAAAGCAGAAAGTTTGGATTAGACAAAGTTATTTAGTTGACGCCAGAATATCAGGCACCTAACAGTAGATTGCTGCTGCAGCAGTTATTGCTCTCTGAATCAATGGTCCTGGACACATCACTATCACATGAGACAGGAGGCATTGTGGGAGCAAGAAGACTAATAACAAATGCTAACATGGACATCCCCAGGGTCCATAAAACCAGGAAGCAAATTAGAAAAACAAAAACTTCTTTCAGCAGATAAAGGGAAGAACTTGCAAGGGGGTACCCCTGTTAATCAAAACACTCGGCACAACATCTTTTTTTGAAAATTTTGACAAGCTTTCCTTCAAGTAATTCATTATTAAATACTCATGAATGGGTGAATTTACTTTTCTCATTAATAAGGTTAACATCTGCTTGTACCAGTGAAGGTCTGACAAATTATGGAATTCATTTTAGTTGAACTAATATTTTTTTTCTAGTGTTTTAGAGGTAAAAATATAATCGGTTCTAGAACTGGAACTTTTTCTTTAGATGATGCGTATAGTCTTTTTCATGAGGGTATTGGATTCTCCAGATGTCAGTTAACTCATGCATGTCTAAGAAGTCGTGTGACCTTTTTGATATTAAAACATTCCCTTTAGTTGGTTTATTTGGTTTGTCAATTCCAGGGACACTAAGGCATTCATATCACCTCCCAAAATAATCAGTTGTGATGCCAGCTTTGTTATTCCTTCAGTGATGTGTGCTACAGATTGTTGATATTGATTAAAAAGGGCATAAACCAAATCTATAGTTAAAGTAACATTGTTAGTCATGACTTTAATTAATATCAGCCTTCCTTTTTGATCATACAATTGGTAAACGAGCTGAAAATCTGTATTTTTCTTTATCATAATGACCACGCCCAAGGGGATAAAACAATTCTGCCTGTCCATTTGTTTTGTAGTAATAGCAGGAGTAGCTTTGTTTATTTATGGTGTCCTTCCCCAGAGGCCCAGGGCACTACTACAAAGGAGGAAATAGCAGACAATTAAACAATTAAATAATCAAATGCATAATTATAAAACAAGCGATAAAATATAAATTAGAACCCTACGCCCAAAATAGATAAACCAGCAGCCAGATTGCACAATAAATAGCTAGATTTCTGGAAATAACATAGTTCAAGCACCAAAAGCCTAAGCAAAAAACAAGGTTTTTAACTCCTTTTTTAACGACTTCCACTGAGGGGGACCTCGGAAATGAATTCCATAACAACGGTCCAGCTAGTTCAAAGGCCCTGCCCCCAGACATTTTGAGTCTGGCCCTAGGAACAGCCAGGAGACCTTCATCGGAGGAATGGAGGGGGGTGCACAGGCAGGTAGGGATGAAGGAGCTTGCACAGGTAGGCCAGATCCAGACCGAGTGAAGCCTTAGAGGTTAGCAAACCAACCTTATAGGAGATATGCCACCTAACCGGCAGTCAGTGCAGTTCCCATAGTGCCAGGGTAATTCTCAAAAGGCCGGTCAGCAACCTCACAGCCACATTCTGCACCAGCTACAGGCACTGCAGCTTACCTCTGCTGACTCCAAGATAGAGGGCATTACAGTTATTGAGCCGTGAGGTCACAACAAAAGCATGTACTAGAGAGGGCAAGTCCTCAGGGGGATAAGGGAACAAATCTGGCAAATATTTCTCAAATTGTTGAAGCCATTCTGGACAACTGCTGATACCCGAGCCTTGAGCGTTAGCCCTTCATCCAGAATAACACCCAGATTCTTCACCTTTTTGGCAGTGTCAATGTCGTTTTAAGACTTTGGGTTTTTCCAAGTGAATTTCTTGTAAGAAAATAATTTCAGCTTATATATATATATTTTTTTAAGTAGGCCATGATCCTTTCTCTTTTTATAGGTGTGTTTATACCATTCAGGTTAATGGTGGCAAGTCTTATTTTCATAATGGAAACCATAAGTTATCCATATCATGTCTCACTCCCTCCCCCCAATAAATAACCTGAAAATATTAATAAACAAGTATCTACGTTGTCTCCTTCCTATTTTAAAAGTTTTCCATTCTGTCACTAAAACATATTCCGTTGTAGATACAGATTTCAACTCACCAAATAACAACATATAAGGCAAAAAACCAGAAATACAGCTCACTTGAGCCGTTTCTCGTTTTACCTTTTGATTTTTTTGCCTCCCCCATAGCCATTTTAAACTTATATTATTTTGTCTCGTGGTATATCTGTAAAAGGAGTATAAATATCAACATACAGAAATATGTTGTACCGTAACAAATATTTTCGAAAAAGGAAAGGAGAGAAGAACAGATATCTTATTAAATACTCCAAATTCATGTTTTTTAAGTGAACAAGTCAGGTAACTTTTAAGTTAACTCTTTTAGTGCTTCTTGTGGAGAATCATAATGGAGTCACTCTCCTTCCCAGATCATCACCAAACATGCCAGAAAAATGACAGTAGCTTTCATCTTTTTTGACCAGAGCTTAGTTAATATGGTGGTGTATTTTTTCTTTTCCGCAATTAAATCTGATGGTAAGTCTTCACAGATAGTTACTGTAGCTCCCATCACACTGATTCTTTTCTTTTTGTATACCGCGGACATCAGGGCATCTTTGTGGTCTGATTTTACAAATTTAGCTATTATTGGTCTGGGTGACCCCAAAAAAAATATTCATCAGGACATGCTGGCAGTCCTGTATGAATTCTACACAAATCCCAAAGATTGTTGCTGCAAAAACCACGGTCCAGGGTTGGTGCTGAGAGGAGGGCGACCAGCTCCAAATAGAAACAAGATTCTGAAATCCAGCACTCTAGGCAGATACACACAGATTCACGCCGAGTCAAAAAACGTAATGCTGCTGCTGTTCCATCTTACGGCTGCTTGTTCGGGGGGGGCTACAACTCGAGCCAAGCAATTGATTCAATAAAAGAGCATCAGTATTATATTTTTTGACTCTGAGTGAATCTGTGTGCATCTGCCTAGAGTGCTGGATTTCTGGATTCTGTATAAATTCTGTCAATTTCCATATTAACATTAGCAGGGTCAGTATCCATATATGCGGCTGCTGTTATCTTGAAGGTGTCTTTTAATGGGTGAGAATTGTCTCAGCTTTCAGGCACACCTAGGATTTCAGCGTTCTTCTTACCTCTCTCAGCTCAAAGTGTAATAGTTTATTTTTAAATTCTAGGTTAGTTTTTTCCAATTGATGGAGGGCTCTTTGAGTGGGAGTATGGTCGTCTTCTAATGATGAAACTCTAGCCTGTAATTGGCAAGGCAAGGCAGATTTTATTTTTATGGCGTCCAATCCATACCTCTCAACCTTTCATCACTCAAATGTGTGACAGTACGTGTGATAAATGGGCAAAACGTGTGACGCATCATCAAAAATGACATTGCAAGCTCAGAACACAGTCTAAATCTATGCACTTATGTTATTCATGTTTGCTGATAACTGAGTATCATAGATTATTATGAATTTCTGCATTAAAGTTTCAGTGGGCAGTGTGGAATATTACCTGTGCCATGTGGGACGGGGGGTTTCTGAGAGGTAAAATGGGTGACGTACCTCGTAATGTGTGACAGTTGAGAGGTATCGCCCAATCCCAGAGGTTCTGGGTTCCTTACAAAGTATATTACACAGACAGTAAATCAAGAAATTAAATACGACATAAAACATGCAAAAAATAAAATGTTTAGTAAGACATTATAATAACTTCCAGCAATAATAAGAGTGGCTAGGCTAAATTAGAATAAACTATAGTCTGAAGAGCAGAGTCACACTCAGACGGGTTGGTATACAATGATCACATGGCTGTTTCAGGGAAGGCCTGCAAGACCAGGTAGGTTTTCAGGCCTTTCTTGAAGGCCTCAACTGTCTGGGCTCCTCTGATACTCGCTGGAAATGAGTTCCATAGGTTAGGACTGGCGACACTGAAAACTTGATTGCCGGAGGTTTTAAGCCTAACCCTAGAAAGGTAGGTTGGAGGCAAAAGGAGCTCTGTCAGATAGCTAGGGCCCAGTCCATATAGGGCCTTATAGGTGAGCAAGCCTACCTTGAAGATGGCCCTCCACCAGACCAGCAGCCAGTGCAGAGCTCGCAGGACAGGGATCACGTGACTAGACCTGGGCAGGCCAGTCAGCAACCTCTCCACTGCATTCTGCACCAGCTGCAGCCGGCAGAGGGTCCCCCCAACTGACCCCAAGGTACAGAAGGTTACAGTAATCAAGCTTCGAAGTAACAAATGCATGTACTAGTGTTGGCAGGTCTTCGGGCAGAACTATATGCTTAATCCTGCCAATGTTTCTCAGCTGGTAAAAAGAACACCCTTAACAAAAGAAGACACCTGGGCCTCTAGGGTCAATCTGTTGTCTGGGATCACACCGTGCTGATCCCAGGAACAAACCTGAGTCTGCTCCAGCTTTGCGTCCATCACACCCTCAACCTGTCACAATCACCAGTACCTCCGTTTTGTCCAGGTTCAGCCGCAACCAGCTGGAGGATATCCAGTCGTTGATCTCGGCAAGGTAGCTGTTAAGAACGTTCATGGCAGTGTGTTTTCCTGGGGCAAAAGACAAATATAGCTGGGTATCATCCACATAGCAGTGAAACTCAATGCCATATTGTCGAGTGAGCTCTCTCAGGGGTAGCATGTATACCGCAAATAACATCGGGGACAGGATTGAACCTTGAGGGACCCTGCATGAGGCAGTATAGTGCAACAATTTAAGGCTCTGAGCTGCAAACCTGGAGACCTGGGTTTGAATCCCACAGCCCCCACTTGCATACTGTGTGACCCTGAGCAAGTCACTTAACTTCCTTGTGCTCCCAGGTCGCACCTGTAAACAAGCTTTCAGCTTAGTGTGTCTCTTCTGGTTAAAAAAAAAAAATGACAGGAGTTTTGGGGACAAGGAGAAATTCCCCATCGTCACCAGTTGCATCCTACCGGAGAAGTAGGACTCAAACCAGCAGATGACAGCGCTGGTGAGTCCACATAACTCTCGAAGGCAATCCAAAAGTACATTGTGATCCACTGTATCAAATGCTGAAGAGAGATCGAGCAGAAAAAGAATTGACTTGTCTCCTCTATCTCTGGCACTAAGGAGGTAATTTTGCACCCTAAATAGTGCCGTTTCAGTACTATGCCTCACCCAGAAACCTGACTGGAATGGCTGATAAATCTCAAAGGACATGAGGTGATCCTCAAGCTGCTGCTCCACTAATTTCTCAACAACTTTGCTCTGAAATGGCAAGCTGGAGATTGGACGGTAACTCGCCAAGATGTTAGGGTTGAGAGATGGTTTCTCCAAGAGGGGTCTTACTACAGCCTCCTTCAAGGCATCTGGAAAGACTCCCTCTAACATCGAGCACCGGGCAATCCCATTGAACACCAGGCCAATGATCTTGGTGCATCTCATTAAGAAACGTATCGGGTCCAGTTCACAGTAGGTGTGCTTCAGCTTTAAGATCACCGCAGTGACCTCGGCCATGTCCACTGGTTTAAACTCATCCCAGATGGACGGAGGGCATCTGTTCATCGCAGGCTGGTTACTGCAAGACAAAACCTTTGTCACTGATGGAATCCCTGACCGTATGGAGGACACCCTGTCAGAAGAAAACACAGCAAACTCTAATTAATGCAATTCCATTGTAAGGGTTTCGGATATCTTTTGAGATGTATCAAGTTTGTTTTCTGTTCCTTCTAACTTAGTAAGTCTCTTGTCAAGTTGCAGGCATTTGGTCAAATAACATTTTTGACCATGTAAGGGCACCTTCAAAATCATTTTGTTGCTCTTTCTTTTTATGTCCATCCATTCCTGGTTTGAGTTTGTGTCAGAATCTGTTTTGGCATTATTTATTTTCTCTGGACGGTTTTGCATGTTCTTCTGAAACTTCCGTTGCTGGAGTTTGTATAATATTTACCGTTTGCTGCAGCTGCTCTTGTGGCCCATTGATTTTGCTATTAATCGGATTGCCTGAATCTGAATTAGTAAGAAGATGCAGTGCTGTGAGATTCTCTGTTGTAACGTTTGTTTAGGTCCTAGCTCCTAGCTCTTGAAATGAGTGTTCCTTGTCTCCCTGTATTATCTGTGCTTGATATGGGCCCTTGATTACTGTTCATACCAGTCCAGTCAGCTTTGAACCTTATATTTTTATTTTTTGTTGCCTCTTTTGTTTGGGAGATAGATTCCTTTGAATTTTATGTACAGTAATGATAAGGCTGCTTCCTTAGAATTTTGAGTACCATTATCTGTTACAGTTTGATTCTTTTTCCACATTTATTATTAAATCAACTTCACTTGTGTTTATTTTGTTGTTTTGGGTTATCCGACACCGATGTTAGCATTTCCTGAGTCATCCTATCATTTATTTCATCATTGTTTAAAGAGTTATTCAAAATAGTGTTCGCTTCTGCTATGTGATCGACTTCATTACTCGCTCCCATCGGGTTCAGAGAACTTTCTTGAGTACCCCTTCATCCAGGAATATCTTGTTGCTGCCATAAGTCTTTTGCTGACTTATTGGTAGTTAAAACCATCAGGTTGCTTGGCTGTGTTTGTCATGGTTCAAACTGAATCGGCATGTTCTCGTGTCCATCTTGATCTGGGGGTGGTACCTGAGAAAGATAGCTTCTGTTTTAACTTCCCCTTACTGCCGCCTGCATTAACAAACGTTTTAAGATTTTGCAGGGTCTCTTGCACATTTACCTGAGTGCCGTCAGCTTTAGGAAGAACATTGTCACTTTAGTTCAATGTTATCTTTATTTGAAGTCCCTTCAACTTTCCGTTGATGTAGTTTTATTTGTAAAAGGTTGATTTTTTTTCTTGTGGCCGTTGTAAATCATTTCCCCACTTTCCCTGCAGGTTTACTCAGGTTGGCTGAATTGTTGTTCCTGTTCAAAGTAGTTTTATTCTGTTTAGTATCTTTTCTATTCATCATTTAGCCAAATCTGGCCAACAGTTTCCAAATCTTATAGCGTTGTCTCGGTTACCTATGGAGCTGCTACCCAACAGTCCTTTACTTGTATTTATTCAGGAGAATTTAACTTCAACTGCATACCATGAGGATCGGATTGAAAAAGCTTGGCTACATATGACTTCCCAACTCATATTCGGGGGAAGGGGGTTGCTTGGAGAAACTGCTGCTGCCGCACATCAGTTGGTTAGCGTCCCAATCTTGGATTGGGACCAGAAGTCCCTTGGGATCTGTTTGCCTCTGATAGACTTGTATGTACCACACACCTAACAAATACGACTGTGAGAAAATGTTTCTATGAGCATCCATAAATTTTTGCTTCTGCTGTGAGCTATGACAGACTTGGAAAATGGTTCTGGATTCCACAGCAAACCACAGCTTTAATCGAGCTAGAATGTATGAAAGAAATCACAGGCCTTTGCGGTGAATCTGGAAAACCTGCTCCATGTTTTTAAATGCACCCCCCTCAGGAGCTGTATACTTTTAAGAGTGTTTGTCGACCTCTAGGTTGTGCAGTTTTTATTTATGCCCTTGGAGGACTGGGTCAGCTGCTCTGACTTGGCATACCAAAGGGGAGGAGTCGTAGATCTGTGCTGAAAGGCAGAGACTGGTGATTGTCATTTGGTGGGAGAGGTATGATCGGCACACTGTGCCAGCTCCAACTGTCCTGACATTTCTCTGTAGGGCATGGTGTCGAAAAAAGTGCTTGTTCATGGCAGCTGCTGTTGAATCAGAGTCTCGAAGGGGGCTGGCACCCAGAATTAAAGTTAGAAGTTGAAGCCTGTCTGACAGAAAGTTGGTCCTGAAAAGAACTGTGGGCAAAAGACCTGAGGTGATGTTAAATCTATTTCTTCTGTACAGTGACTTGGCCTGGCATCCAACAGTGTCCTCTTTCCTCAAATGAGGACAAGTGACTGTGAAAAGTCAACGTTTCTCTCAGAAAGGGGGTAATTTGCCTCTGAGTGTAACTGTGGGCTGGTACTGCCCTAAAAGGTCTGGATATTGCTGGCCGGCACCAGACAGATACTCTTGTGGAGTAATAGAGTGAACTTTCAAAAGACAAAGAACCTCTGTGCACAAGCACGGAGGCAGTGATTACCCCAAAGAGCATTTGGCCAGGAAATCAAGTTTCAAAGAAATACAAAATCACATGTGTCCCCACAATGCAAAGCATCATGGGCTGCATATGCAAATCACCACAGAATATTATGCTGGTTCAGCTTTAAGCAGAAATGCATGGTGCCGAAAGGCCTTTCACACAGTTTGCAAAGGGTACCAACGGAAGACATAGACACGTGTTTTGTCCTACCAGGACTCATCAATATGCCTCATCTGTTGACACCCCCAGTGGAATGAACCAGCTACCCTAAGATGGTCTATCTGGGTTATGTTGTGGTGAACCCAATTAAAACAAAAACAATTTAAAAGACAAAGAACCTCTGTGTGCAAGCACTGAGGCAATGAGTTCTCAAAGGGCATTTGGCGGAAGCCAAGTTTCAAAGAAATACAAAATCACACATGCCCCCACTATGCAAAGCATCATGGGCTGCATATGCAAATCACCGCAGAATATGATGCTAGTTCAACTTTAAGCAGAAATGCATGGTGCCGAAAGGCCTCTCACACAGTTTGCAAAGGGTGCCAACAGAAGACATAGACACGTGTTTTGTCCTACCAGGACTCATCAGTATGCCTCGTCTGTTTGACACCCCAGTGGAATGAACCAGCTACCCTAAGATAGTCTATCTGGGTTATGTTGTGGTGAACCCAATTAAAACACAAAACAATTTAAAAAGTCCAATTCTCTGAAACAGTATCCAGTAATAGACTCTGTGGGAAGACAGAGTTTCCATAAACATTCGGTCATATATTCCATTTAGTACTGCTCAGCTGTCAGTACTCTGACTGTGTA
Organism: Neoceratodus forsteri; assembly: GCA_016271365.2. NCBI lineage: Eukaryota > Metazoa > Chordata > Ceratodontiformes > Ceratodontidae > Neoceratodus > Neoceratodus forsteri. Next base: position 272,867,652 of record JADMNL010000025.1, read on the forward strand.
CTGTGCCATTTGAAATGAAACAAGAAAAGATGGGCTAGGAGATTCCTGGGGTGGGGGGTTGGCCTATGCTGCCTGAGGGGGCTCTGAGAGTATCCGTGTGCTTCCATCTGGGCAGTTATTATGGCAGTGAAAGTAGCCTTCCAGAGTTGAAGCCAGCCCAGGGGTACTAAACTATTCACCCTGTGGGGAAATGGAAATTTATACAGAGACTGTGCCAGCTGAATTAAATGTTGGAGATGGAAGAAAGTAAAGTTTAACATCAACTCAGTGAGTTCACGTGAGGAAAAATAAAAGGATCCTGTTTTGTTTTACACCTGTCCCCGTTTGGACATTTGACTTTGCTTTGAATCCAAGTTCTGCTACTCCCTTTTACTTGCAGTTCAGTTTCCCATGCCACGTGTCCGTGGAGCTCAGGAGGTCAGCTTCAGGGTCGGGAGGTCAGGTAAGGGGGTTCTGGTATTTTCTGTGCAGGGCCACTCCCTGAATGACCTTACCATCTGCACTACTCTTAGACCAGGGAGGGTGACCCTACATAAACATTTTAACGTATACAGTACTAGTGCTGTTGTTTGCAGTGGAACCCAGAACAATTTTTCAAATCTTATACAGCTCAAGACAGAATTCACAGTTTATAGATGCTTGTGGGAACGTTTTCTCAGAAACGGTCATACTTGGCAACTTAATGTCATTTAGCAGAATTCAGGTTGTATGTTATTTATTTATTTAGTCCATTTTTTATTACCGGGTTAGTGCACTTGACAGTAATATGCCTATTTTCAGTCGCGACCCAGCAGAGTTACAAGCACAGTGGAATACAAATAGAGTGAAGAAGTAATGACATTGGAAATATTATAGTTTCACAATACAATACATGAGCAGAAGCTTTACAATACAGTACATGATGGAGGTACAGAACATTGCAACAAAAAAACAACAGGAGCACAAGGTGCATCAATATGAATAAACAACCTCGGCAAATACTTTATTAGCTCAAATAACGCAAATTGCACATGGGTATATTACTCAGGGAGGTGAGAAACAGGTACAAGAGTCCGAGACCATTAGATGGTGGTAGAGCTCCCTTCTGAAACAGGCATAGGAGGGGGAGTGCCGGAGGGCAACCGGGAGGGAGTGCCTGTAATTGGGGGCAAAGTGGGAGAAGGCCTTGAAACCCCATGTTGGTAGTGTGCCTGGGTGCTGTTAAAAGGGACAGGCCACCTAATCTGAGGGGGTAAGCCAGGTCAGGGGGTTTCAGCAGAGCAGCTAGGGAGGAAAGTACTCCATTGTTAAGAATTGTGTCTGTAAGAGTACCCAGAGCATGGGAACAAGATGCCTCAGGAGAGAGCCAGCTTAACCCAGAGTACGGCGGACAATGGTGGGTAAGTTGGTTTGGGGCCCGGGCAAAGCGACATATACCACTGTAGTTAACATCCCATTTGTGGAGGTTTGTGAGTTGGTGACAGAGCCATAGGTAAGGCTGGGAAGAATGCCGTGAGTAATGGCAATTTGGGTGGAGGGTGTGAAAGCATGTTGGTTAAAACATTGTACAGCAGAGTCAATTAGTGTATTTTTTATACCAAATTTTTTATGATGGTAAACAGGAGGAGGAAACCTTCCATGAAGGACTGGATGTGTGAGGAGTGTGAAGAAACTGATTTGAGACGAACTTGGGCTACATGTCTAATGTAATACGTACTTCCTAAAGGTTTCTAAGAGCCGTGTGATACTGTAAAGTTTTACTGTTTAATGACAGTATGTGTTTTGTAAAATGAAAAATCTTCAGTAAATTCTTATTACAAAAGAAAATTGTGCAACAGGATTAATGAGATTTTTTTTAAACAACAGAAAATCCAACATCAGCAGAAACTACAGCACAAACATCTGGAGCAGCAACTTGAGGAAAAGTTCCAGTTTCTTCAGCAGCAGGTCCCACCTTCTCCTGTACGTTTCTCCAATAATAACAAAAGTGAGTTCTTGGACTCCATGGCTGAGACAACTCCAACATCCCTTGAAGGATTGCAACACTTGGGTTCTTTGGTGAAGGACAGCAGCAACCAGTCATCATCATCTACATCATCATCACCATCATCATCGTAGAAGAGACTAGCAAATGGAATATCCTTCCAGGATTTTTCAAATATAGGTTCCAACATTGAAAAAGGTTAATATTTGAATATCCTACTGACTTCAAGGACATCAGTGACCATATGCATTACCAAATCTGAAGTAGGAAGTGGTAATTTCCATCAGAAACAAAGTACACACAGGGCTTGAATCAGCCTCTTTCACCAGTACGAGGACTGGGCTGCTCAGAAGCCACTAGGCCCTCAGCACCTGCAATACATACAGTACACATAGGATATTGCAGATCCAAGGGGGGGGGTCCTGATTCATAGATTTTACAGCACCTCTGTCCAGAGATGGAAAACAAGTTCTGTCCTTTATCTAGGCATAGAAGCCTTGGTTATGAAGCCCCAGGGATTGTTATAAAAGCCAAAAGAGCCATAGTAATTAAAAAAGGTATACCTTTCCACCGCTCAGAAATACGTCCCGTTACTTGGTAGTGCCATATGCAATAATACCAGTCCCTAGGGAAGGCCAGCAGTTACGACACAGGGGAATCATTGGTGAAAATGACTGCATTTTTCTGGAAAGTGACCACTGGCTACCTGTACGGGTCATCAGTACTTTAGATGGCCAGTCAATAAATACTGTGGGATTTTGGAAACCAAGGACACAAGCATGGTGATGGTCAGCAAGGGAGGGTAGGATTCATGGCCTGTCTAGTCAGGGCAGTTTTGGGGGGACAAAGTACAAAAAAAAAAAAACAATTCTTCAGTTAAAGATTACATGTATAAGTTCATCTTTAAAACAAGGTGCCTGGAATCAAAAGATGTCCAAAGATGAGATACAGCGAGTACTATGGTAGACACAGGTGGGCAGCAAAAGGTGTCAGACGCACACATACATACACGCACACACACATGGTGCAGTCTGACATTGTAATTATATATCCTCTGTGGTGCTAAATTGGAATTGAACTGCACAGAGAAACACTAATTTTCCTGTTATCATTGTATGGTGGGGGCAACCACAGGCAACTGTGGAGGGCAGAAATTACATTGTTCTGCCCATGAAGATTGTATATACTTTTTATGTTAAGGCAGGAGTTTGCTAGGTGGGGCTCGATGCCCTCTCCAAAGGCAGGCACAGTGAAAAAAACTGTTGCCAACTGTGATGGATACTTTTGTGAGCAAACTGGTTGGAAAACAAACAAATAGATGGCAAGGTGTTTGTGGAGGGGGTTGTGGGATAACAGATGGACCAGACACCGAACTTCAGGTTCAACACACAATCTCTGTGTGATGTTTATTCAAAATACAGGAAATAAGCTTCTGCAATGCCATATTCCTTCTTCAGTACATCAGTTTGCAGCAACAGACTATGTATATCCTTTCTCTGTACTTAGCCAGCAAATACTGACACTGATCTCTCATCTAACCACTTTTCAGTGAAAACCCTTCATCCCTATGTGGGCCTTGTTTGCTTGGGTAGTGGGGGCTCAAAAAGAAAAAAAAAACAAGCTAAAAACAGAGAACCTCAGTGCAGAAACACTGAAAAAAAGGGGTCACCCCAAAGGGCATTGGCAGCAAATCAAGTTTCAAAGAAATACATCATACATACTTCCATAATGCAAAGCATCGTGGGATATATGCAAATCACCATGACATTTCAGACTTGTTCAGTTTACAGCAATTTACATGTATTTTAAATAGCACAACTAACTTAATTTATATAATAGTCACCTAGTACTTTTTACCATTATCAAAAACACCTAGTGCCATGGTATTTTTAACATTTACAGGTTTCATTAAACATAAGGTATATTGTGACATAGTGCTATTACATACTAAATCCAACAACGATAAACACAACCTGTTTTACATATGCTTGGAGGTCACAACAATAACCTCCTGTATGAGGACCTGAGAGGGAAAAGAAAAATTAAAGAGGACATTATAGCATAGTCAAGAAAGGGGAAGGGGGTGCCCAACCTTATGGACTAGAAATTGTAAAGGATAGATTAGGTTTAGAAACAGAAGAACTGTTGCAACAGATTTAAGGAAAGGTCAGTCCTCAGGAGTGTAGGAGCTTCCTGTGACATATCCCCCACCTTCAGAGGGAAGCAGTTATTGCAGACTGCTTACCACCTTCCTGTCCCAGGAAGGGATGGAGTTTCCACCCATCCATCTTCAGAAGCTCTGTCTCAGGGTCCCTATTAACGATAAACATTCCATCTTTAACATAGTGGATATCATCATTCTTTACTCTGATGCATTAACACATTTCTCAACAGTACCTTCTCATCTCCTTTTAGGGAAAGTCTGTCATATTTCTTAACCAAAAATCTGCACATCTGTAAAGTCCAGTACCACAGGAAGACTTTCTCTGGGGTGAGTAATTACCTGCTCCAACCCTACCAGACATGTCAGTTTTAAGCAGGGGCCCAGTCCTAGGTTTAACCCCTCTAGATAAACCAACTATGTCTGTCTCCTGATTCATTTCACTTGCTACAGATACAGACACCTGAGGGTAGACACTCTTTTGGTGTTACCCTCTAACACAGGTTCCAGTCCATTTTCCACCCACCTCCTCCTTTGTAGGTTTTTCAACAAAAAAATAAAACACATGTACCACCTCCTTGATATGAACATATTGTAATATTTTGACAATATTAGAATCTTTAGCCTGCAGTATACCCCAGTCAATACTGTTAATAGATTTAGCTGCATCAATTCAAGAAAAAGTCCCTTCAGCCTCATAGGCTTCTTCTTGCTTGCTTGAAGTCTTCAACCCCAGCACAATATCACTAGGCACAGTCTTACCTGGGGTCTCACATTCAAGTTCCATACTTGCATCTCTGACCTCCAACAGGTAACATCCTGGGAACACAGGAATATCCTGCTCAGTCAGGGGGGTCCTCCTCAAATTGAGCCCACGAAAAATCCTCCTCCGACTCTTTGTCCAAATTCTCCATCAGGAACCTCTCGAGCAAGGCAACAGTGTTCCGCCTCTCTGTGTAGTTCGTCTGCCTCCAGCCATTGTTCACTTATCCAGTGGATCATCCTCATCAGGGACTCCATCTCCAGGGTGTTGTCTCTCGCACCTCCAGTCTTCCAGCCGTGGTTCTAGGCAGAACTCCACCGGACTTTCTTCTCCATGTTCTACTCTGGCAACTCCTTCTGCATCGGTCCACCTGGGATATCTGGGTGATATCCACCAGAAAACATCCCTTTTCAGCCAGTCCAGACGCTTCCATCGTGTTATCCCACTTCTACACCAACTCTGTGGAGGGGTTGTGGGATAACAGATGGACCAGACACTGAACTTCAGGTTCAACACACAATCTCTGTGTGATGTTTATTCAAAATACAGGAAATAAGCTTCTGCAATGCCATATTCCTTCTTCAGTACATCAGTTTGCAGCAACAAACTATGTATGTAGTTTCTCCGCACTTAGCTAGCACCTACTGACATTGATCTCTGATCTAACCACGTTTCAGTGAAAACCCTTCATTTCTATATGGGCCCCGTTTGCTTGGGTAAAGGGGCTCAAAAAGGAAAAAAAAAAAAAACAAGCTAAAAACAAAGAACCTCAGTGCAGAAACACTGAAAAAAGGGTTACCCCAAAGGGCATTGGCACAAATCAAGTTTCAAAGAAATACAACATCATACATACTTCGATAATGCAAAGCATCATGGCTATATGCAAATCACCATGAAATTTCAGACTTGTTCAGTTTACAGCAATTTACATGCATTTTAAATAGCACAACTAACTTAATTTCTATAATAGTCACCTAGTACTTTTTACTATTATCAGAAACACCTAGTGCCATGGTATATTTTAACATTTACAGGTTTCATAAACATAAGGTATAATATGACATAGTGCTACTACATACTAAATCCAACAATGATAAACACAACCTGTTTTACATATGCTTGGAGGTCACAACAATAAACTCCCTGTACGAGGACCTGAGAGGGAAAAGGAAAATTAAAGAGGACACTATAGCATAGTCAAGAAAGAGGAGGGGGTGCTCATAGGTGACCAACCTTATGGACTAGAAATTATAATGGGTAGATTAGGCTAAGAAACAGAAGACCTGTTGTAACACATTTAAAGAAAGGTTGGTCCTCGAATGGCAGGAGCTTCCTGTCACAGTGTGGAACATATATCCTTAATGCCATCTTAACAATGTTTATAATTTGGTTACAAACAATCCTGTATTCTAATTTGGCCAAACAGGTCACCTGACCATTGATTAATCCCCAGTATACCCAGAGTTGCCTTGCCGGACCACAAAATCCTGATTGACAGCAATGTAAAGTGACCTTTTCAGATCACTCTGTCAGAGAAACGTAAAAAACTACAACTACGGCATCCTCATTAGGACAAATCCACCTAGTGAAAAACTACAACTACGGCATCCTCAGAAGGACAAACCCATTAGGCAGAAGGACTCTTGTATTACAAATGTATATTCACAGAGATTTATTTTAATATTCCTTTAGGCAAACCTATAACATGATGTTGCCCATTTTATAAGAGGATTAACCCACTCCAGGGCATGGGTTTACTGAGCATTAATCCCTGCCTGGGTGGTTGAAGTTACTCAGCCTGCGGCCTCTTGCCTCACGGCCCCCCCCCAGATGTGAATTAATACTTAGTAAATCCATGCCCTGTCATGGGTTAATCCTTCTATAAATCACAAAAAATGCTGTTTGATAGGGGCTGGGAACCTTGGAAATCCATTGTTCTGCAACTCTTGCTTTTCTGCCCCGTGTTCAACTGATATGCCAGTGCATAATATCTGATGTGGAACCATGATCCCTGCCATATTTTTAAGCAATAAAGGTGGGACCAGGGGTTATGTTAATATTCTAGTTAATCACCTAAGGTGCCATATGCCAGGTGATTAACATGTACATTAACATAATACCTGGGAGTACCTTATTGCTATGATTACAACTGGGTTCAATTTTATTGCAGTTTTCCATTGTTGCACTTTATTGACTTTTAATTATTGACATAACATAGTCCCTCTGCCAAAGGTTAACATTAAAATTGTAACATTAAAATAACAATGACACATTTAGTGCAGACAGATTAGTGCATCTAAGATTATGCAGATTATTTTATTACCTCACATTGGTTACATGCATGGTGGCCGATCAGAAGGCATGTGTAATTGTGCATGCATGCATTAATATTTTGCACTACAAATAATAAAGCATCAGGCTTAAGCAAGAGAAATTCCAAACAGTTCTCACCTTGACAGTGACAGAATTTGAAGCTGTTATGTGGCACAATATTATGCATACCACACTAACTGGAGTGACATTGTGTTTATATTCACGATCAGGCTCTCCTGTCTCCTTGTGCCAGTAGCTGAGTCGTTCAGGTTTCACAATGGTGCATGTATTTATGGTCTGAAGGTGTGTTACTGAGTGTGTCAAAATATAACTAACTTTTTTTTTCTGTTGCCACTTGCCAACAGTGAGTGACACTCTTCGGAGCCAGTATGTACATGTCAGTAATGTAATTGAGAGCCGACTGACATAAAGAAACCGAATACGTGGCAAACTGACAGCATGTGTGCATGATAAGAAACGTGAATGTGTGAGTTCAGAGTCGGCTGTGTGCACAAGCTCACCAGCCGGAGTAAAACGCAATTATGCTGACACTGACTGCAGCTTATTTTCAAAAAGCCGACCGGAGAAGTGAGCAAGTAATTTAATAAAAAAACAGGCAGAGAATTGTCTTTTTTTTCCATATACAGTTTCTGTTTGTTTTTTTTATTGGTTTTCTCCCGGTCCCTACACCCACGCATCCCTGACGTGGCACGCGTATGCACGACATTTGGGTTGCCCCTCCCTTCCAGTCGCACCTTTAACCGCCTGCGCTGGCATCAAACCTCCATTCGGTGATGGCGGGGCTACAGGCGGGTGACCCCACTGCTTACCTGGGAGAGGAGAGCCAACGCTTAATTCTGCTCCCCCCTCCCCAGCACCCCAGCAACCCAAGGTCATTCCCAAACCCGGGTTGCTGGTGTAGCACGAGGTGTGGCATCCAGTGCCTCAACCCTCAGCACCACTGGGCCGGCCAGAGAACTGACTTTTAAAAAGGGATTTAAGTATGCCAGATAAGCTTTGAAACACCACCACAAATTATACACTCATAACTTAAAGAAACAAAAAAAATCACATGGTGACAACACAGTGTATCTCAGTATTAGGTTGACAGTGTCCCTTTAAGCTGTGGCCATCTGCTCACCCTCTCTCCTGTTCTCATACTGAAGTGCCTTCAAAATTAATCTATACTTTGTGTCATAAAACTGTTGGAGAGTTGAAGCTGATGCACTTTGAACAGTCAGTGTGGCAGACAGCAGCGCCAGTGACAGTTACAATACTACTGTTTGAAAATAAGTAGGGAAGCAGCCAGGAGGAGTTGTAGACACGGAGGAAGAACGAGCGAGCTGGTATGGTTGTGACTTTCCAGAGATAGAGAGAGGGGGTGGTGTGTGATTAGAGGTACAGTTCTGTACCTTTGTAGCATTTCTTTTCAGTCGAGTATTCTCTTTCAATGTTAAAAAGCAGGTGGGAAGGGGCCAGGAGGAGTTGCAGTGGCGCGGCTCACAAGATGAGCTCTGTCAGCATTGCTATAATGGCAGACGCGAGTTCTAGTTATGGAATGCTGATAGAGTAATTAGTACCTTACTTTATTAAATCAATGCTCAGGTAATCAGGCTACAGGAGTATGTTAATAAAGAGATTAACATATGGCTCTCAGAATGCTGACAGCCAATCAGATTTCAGCATTACTGAGACCCTTATAGTAATAATAACTGTTAGGTATTATTTCTATATACTATATATAGAGGCAGTGCAGTCCAGTGATTAGAACACCAGCTCAGGAATTGTGAGTTCGCAGTTTCAAACCCCGCTAGAGCCAACAAGTCACCGTGTGACCTTGAACAAGTCCCTTAATCTCTCAGTGCTCCAGCCCACCAAACTGCAGAAAAGGGTAGAAGTAGGACCCCACTGGAAACAAGGTGCTGCATCTCAGCTGGGCTATGCAGATAAATGATGTGCTGCTACTTCACCCCAAAACCTAACCCTTACCATAAGGGCAGATGGGGGCTAAGTGGATAGAGCCCAGAGTGTATAACAAGTTGTGATGATCTGGAATACTGTCTCTGTTTTGAGAGAAAGTGAAGAAAATGGTGAAAGGAGAAATTAAGCTTCTGCTTAGGAAAACAGAAATTTATATTAATATTACTAATGTTATTTATTTGTTCCCCTGCAGAGACTGAAATGGATTTAGTTTCAGTTGGGAAGATTTCTTTTAATCCCAAAGACGTCCTAGGTCATGGCGCAGAGGGGACGTTTGTGTTCAGGTGAGAGGTGGTCTTGCAAGTTAACAATATCTGTATACAGTTGGGTGAGATGTATGGGCACCATGGGCGTGATGGCATGACATGTAACTGAGGGCCTAAAACACCCTCATGGTGTCCATATATACTGAACACTATAAATGTACAGCCCAGTGGTTACTACACTTATAAAACAGGTGTTAAAAACAAGACTAGAATAAATTGCACATGCAATGTGTAATTTATTAACAACAGAAAGAGGTAAAGATGGAGAATGGTGGTTTTGCAGTCAGGGATATATTTAGGGCAAATCGGCAAAAAAGAGCCATACCAGGGTAGAGCATGGTGCTCTATGACAGACAGCAGATACAAGTAAAACCAGTCATGGCACTCACCAGCACAGGCAATGAATGAAAAAATGAAGAAGTCCAGAAAGGACAATTTCCTTAGTTTATTGAATAAATACCACCAAGTTCACAAAGACCCACTGGGTCTGCAGGACTCCAGAATGACTCTTACATTTCACCTGCATGTGAGGCTTTTGAGAAACATAAGAGACGACCCAAAACCTTAATGTTTTTTCCTTTTGTTGCTTGGGGAGTAAGGGGTGAGCAGTTAGGATTGGAAACCCTAATGCCACGTTTCCCTATGTTTGTGGCATTAAGTTACCTTAACTGGTGCTTTAACAAAGTTTTTTGCAAAGAATTTCCTTTCTTTCTGAGATAGTGGAATCGTATCCTCATTCACGCAAGTCTCTTTGGGACCTGCGTGAACAGGTGCAGATGTACAGGGCAAACCAAAGGTTGCTGCACTCAAAGTAGGAAAGAGACACACAGTGGATGAAATCAAAAATGAAGGATTTACTGCCAAATTAGATACTGTGCTCAAACACTCACTGGACACCCTTCTGAGCACACTATTTCATTTGGCAATAAAGCCCTTATTTTTGATCTCATCAATTGTGTGTGTGTGTCTTTCCTACTTTGAGTGCAGTAACCTTTGGCTTGTTTCATTTGATTGGGTTTACTACCCTTTTGCTGCACCTACCAGGTTGAGTGTTTATTTATTATTGTATCAGAATTATAAACCTTTGAGTCAAGGACTCATTTGCAAAGGCTCCTCGTCATACACAATACAGGACGGGGCAGGTGTAAGAGACAGTGAGTGGAATAACAGACAGTGCATGTGCATACATTATTTACATTATATACAGAAATGTAGCAAAAGTAGCGAGAGGAAAAAAAAAACTCCTTTTGCATGTGACAGGCCTATACATGATTGTAGCTAAGCAAGAAGGAGAACCTCAGATACATATACAGTGTGGGCGAAAGAGGTCACTTGGATGGGGACAGGACCTGGAAGGGGCTGCGTTAGGTGCAGCTGCAGTTATGGGAGTTGAACAGGTGGTTATGGAGGGCTGATTTAAATGGCCTGATTCTGTGTTCAGATGTGATACTAGGAGGGAAGGTGTTAAACTAAGTGGGGGCTCTGTACTGGAAGGACCTCTGAGCAAGGGATGTCCTGACCCTGGGAACTAATAGTGTGGTTTTGGACGAGCTTCGAGTGGAGTCTGTAGGAGGGGAGATGCTGAGTATCTTAGACAGACCCGGGGGGTCAAACCTGAGCAAATTTTTTGGATGAGTAAACAACTCTGGTAGAGCAGTCGCTCATCAAAGGAGAGGAGGTTTGACAAGGAGTATAGCGTACAGGTGTGGGTGAGCGTGTCAGCCCCTGTGAATAGCCGACAGACTTTGTTGATTGAGAGCTTGATTTTGCCCAGTGCGGTGTTGTGTGCTGCACCATATATCAGAAGTCCATAATCCACTAGGGATAGAACTGAGGAGTTGATGGCAAGTCTTAGCGCCTCTGGGGGGAGACAGGCTCTGTGCCGGTATAGTAAGCCTATGCGTGTGTTTATGGCTGAATAGAGGGTGTGGATATGGTCTTGAACGGTGAGGGCAGAGTCAAAGACAATACCAAGGTATTTGTATGTGGTGACCTGCTCAAGGGGGTGGTGGGAGAGGGACAGAATGGACAGTGCTGAGCCCTTGAGTTTGTTCTTTTTGTGGGTGAAGGGCAAGGTTTTTGTGTTTTTTAGGTTAATTACAAGCCTGTGATCTAGGAACCACTGTTCGGTCTGAGCAAAAGAGGTTTGTAGTGCAAGATGGAGTTGGACAGGGTGCTGGTGGGATGTGAAGAGGACCATGTCATATGCATAAAGGAGTATGTTTTCTGAGGAGGAATTGGGCAACATGTTTAGGTATAAGCTAAAAGGTAGGGGCCCAAGAATAGAGCCTTGGGGGACTTCGGAGCGGACCTGATGGAGGCTTGAGAGGATATTGTTGATTTTTACACTTTGAGTTTGTGCAGTGAGGTAGTTGGTGACCCAGCTTACTGGGCCCAGGACGAAGCCAAGCTGTGTGAGGGTGTCTATGAGAAGAGGGTGGCAGACCGTGTCGAAGGCCTTCGACAAATCAATGAAGACTGTGCCAGCGAGGTGACCTTTGTCCAGGACAGAGTGAATGAAGGTGGAGAATTCTAGGAGGGCGGTTGTGGTGCTAAAACCATGGTGAAAGCCATGCTGCTGCATGCAGAGGAGGTTGTGCGTGGTGAGGTAGTCTGTTATTTGGTCTGCGACTGTCTTTTCCAAGGTTTTGGATGGGAGGGGGATGGAGATTGGTCTGTAATTTCCAGGGGAGGATCGATCACCACCTTTGTGCATGGAGGTGTTGACAACCATTTTCCAGGCTAGGGGGAACTGTCCAATGCAAAAGGAGAGGTTGAGAAGGTCGGTGAAGGGGTGAGAACAAAGTCCAGTGTAGAGCGAAGAAGACTGAGATCAAGAGTGTCGCTGCTGTGTCTGGCACTGTTTAGGGCTTTAAGTAGGTAGGGTTTTGCAGCATACGGGGAGAGAATTCGGAAGTGGAAAGGTGGGTGTTGGAGAGTGGTGTGGGGGGGGTCAGGAATGGGGTCAAAAAAGTTGGCAGGTAGTATAGAAGAGAGATCTGAAAATGCGTCATTTAGGCCATTGGCAATACTTTGTGGGTTGATGCTGATTGCACCACCAATATTGAACTGGGAAGGGGGCGGGGACTGGGTTTTACCGTTCAGTTCCGTTAGGTTGTCCCAGAACTTGCTTGCAGAGCCCCAGGTGGAAGCAAGAGTATTCCTATAATATGCTGCGTTTGCACTATGGACAACCCATGTGCACTTGTTATGGGCCGCTCTATAGGCTTGTCTTATCAGCGGGTTTCCCAAACTCCAGGGCTCTGTGCCAGAGGTTGTCCCTGAGATGCATTTGCTTGATGAGGGCGAGGGTGATCCAGGGGAGTTGTGTTTCTTAACTAGGGATTTGGAGAGGGGTGCATAGGTGTCACAGGCCCTGTTAAAGGAGTGTATGACATAGTTGAGGGCAGTGTCAATATTGGGGGCCAGCTTTATTGGGGACCAATCCCAGTTGGCAAGGTGCTCCCAGAGTAGAGCAAGGTTGCCAGGGGATAGCCGCCTGCTGAAGGTGAAGGCAGCCTTAGGTTTTTCTAGATTACATGACCAGGCAAAAATGACTGTGCAGTGATCACTAAGGGCATTTGGCAATACTGCCATGTCAGTGATTTTATGGGGCCTGTTAGAGAGTACAAGGTCCAGTAGAGTGGCACTACCATTTGTTGGGTGAGGGCGGGTGAAGGTGAGACAAGCTGGGTGAGGTCAAGCGCAGCAAAGGCATCTTTAGCATTGGTCGCAGAGCTGGCAAGCCAGTTAATGTTTAAGTCACCCATTATAATTTGTTCCATTTTGCTTAGTTGATGGGAGATGTAGTCTATCTAGTAGAGATTGCAAGGCTTGATTTTGGTGGCTTGGGGGAATATAGGTGGTGGTGATGATAAGGGGGGCTCTTGAGAAGCCTGGGGTGACCTTTAGCAAGATAGCCTGGGCACCATACTCGAGATGGGGTTTTGGGAGGGGAAGGCCTAGGAGGGAGTCCCATTGGTAAATGGCACAACCTCCCTGACATTTCCCAGCTCTGTCCTCTCTAAAGAGCGAGTATCCCAGTAGGGAGATGAATGAGTCAGGAGTTGACTTGGAGAGCCACGTTTCGACTAGTGCCAGAACATCTGGTTGGTGCTGAGCAACTCAGCCTTGTAGGTCTACAAACTTTTTTAGCAGGTTGCATACATTAATGGAGGCAAGTTTGAGTCCCGCAGTTGGGGGGGAGGTGGGAGGGCCTGGGTTTGGTTGGACAATACCGGATAGAAGGAGAAGTAGCGCAATCAGCCTGAAAAGGGCCAAGACTCCTAGAGGCAGTTGCCGGTAGTGCGCCCAGGGACAAGGTTGGTGGGAGTGAAGGCAACAGAGGAGGAGTGGAGTTTGAGGGAAGGAGGAGTAGGCAGGAAGTAGGTAGGAGAGAGAGGTTGTATGCTACCACCTAGAGGTGGAGCCGTATAAACTGCAAATGAGAAAGTGGGTTCTTAGAAAAAAGCAGGCACAAAGTCACGTGACCAGGGGAGGGCCTTAAATTAAGGGTTGCCCCTGGGTGGGAGGGTGGCTGGGGTGGGCAGGGCAGTTGATGTGCAGCGTCGACGGGCTAACACCCCACTGAAAGGAGCTCTCCAGGCAGTAGCTCACAATTACCTTTTTTTTTAATATTTATTTTACCTGCAGCCACAGTCCTTCCCTATATCCGGCCACCGCTCTTCCTTCCACCGCTGACCCTGAAGCTAACATGCCCAGCTGGTACCCGCAACTACGCCGTCAAAAGGGGCCCCCCTCTTTAGCCCCCCTGCCCGGCGAGGATCCAGTACCGGCACATGCCTTCCAGGCATCATCGGTTGGACTTGTGCTGCCATTTTTTCCCCATTTTTTTCCCCGATGGAAGCATGAACGTGCAGTGACATCCATGCACTGACGTGCAGATGTCTGCCGTGCTCCCCCCCCCCAGCTGAGCACCCACACACCTGCAGTACCACCAGGTGCCCCCAGGGACCAGCAGAGCGTGGTGTGCATCCACCCTCTTCCCCAGGACTAGGAGAGCTGTCGTCGGATGCTCAATCTCTAGTCCTGCCCTGCCGACCCCCGATGACCCGGGCTCATTCCTGGACCCAGGTCACCGGCGTGGAGCGAGGTGTGACATCCAGCGCTTCAACCCTCACTACCACCGGGACAGCACTTACAATTACCTTTAAGGCTCCTATGGTCTGCTCTGCTCCCCGGGTGTGTTGCTTGAGTGGTGGCTGTGCTGTGTACTGGGGAGTGGGGTCCTGTGGCCTAAAATAGGGACAGCAAACAAAGGGATCATTAGAATGCAGCAGGAGCCTGGCTGTGCATAGGAGAAGGCCAGATGCTAGTGCACATGTGTGGACTGAGGGTAGGGACAGTCCTAGTGTGCATGCGTGGACTAGTAGCCGACTGAGAGAGAAAATAATGGGCCTGAGGCCTTCAGAAAGATGCCAGTGTGAGTACAACTTAATATCTCTAGCACAATCCCTGAGTAGTTTGAAATGCTGCCTGAAACAATGCTAGACCACTAAACCACAGTACAGATGCCAAGAGAAATGATACATTAGGCTAGTTAGACTCAGTAAAGCAGTCACGAAGTAAAATGCAGTAAGGCAAGTGTCCAGAGTTCAGATTCCAGGCCCTTAAAGCTCCGCTCTGGAAGCTGGCAAACCACCCGATCTAGAGAGGCAGAAAGAAGCTGCAGAATCTATCAGTCACAGTCGGAGGGCAGAAAATGATACACCCCGCTGAAAGGAGCTCTCCAGGAGGTAGCTTACAATTACCTTTAAGGCTCCTATGGTCCACTCTGCTCCCTGGGTGTGTTGCTTGAGTGGTGGTGTTCACAGTCTTCTGTCTGGAACTATGCAGATGTACAGGGCCCTTTGGGCCATATGCCATGGGAACACTTCGAACGCCTGCAGAAGTGCAGGGCCTGACAGATTCAGTCTGTACACATTCACTCTTTGCGCAGTCACTCTTCACACCGACATTCTTTATACAGTCACTCTTCACACTTTCGCTCTTTTTTTTTTTTGTCCTTAAGTTTTCAAGATAGTTATTTTATGACTGCCCTTATAAACATGTCATGTAGTATTTATAGTATATTGGCTGAAATGTCAATTTGCACCAGAAATGCAAAAAGACATCTTGTACAGGATTAAAAAAATGACATCAGTCACGCTTATGAGGTGGTGTGGAAAAATTGCTATGTTAAACGTTTGGAGTCAAAATATTGAAAATTAGCGAAGTTATGAGTAAATGTTGAAATACTGCAATATTCAGTCATAACCTGGACATTTTACCTTATTTGTACACCAAATTGTCAGCATAGCCTTCTTATTACCCCGACTCATGAACCAGGTAGGTGAACATTTTCAAATCCCTGTCGAAACGTCATTCAGCACCACCAAAATGTCATTCTGTGCCACAGGTGTGAAAACACATTTTGGTCAGGTTTTGAAAAATGACACCTGTTGTGTTCATGAGGTGGTGTGAAAAATTGCTATATTGAAAATTTGGGGTCAAAGTACTAAAATTTACCAAAGTTATGAGCGAGCGTAGAAAAATGTCAATGTACGCTCACAACTTTGTCATTGTTACATATTTTGACCCCAGATTTTCAACGTAGCCTTCTTATAATCCCACCTCATGAACAATGGTGGTGAAAATTTTCTAATCCATCTTGAAAGGTGATTTTGCCATGCAACCATGAAATTGCCTTTTGGGCCTGATTTGCCAACCTCCACCAACACTGGTCATGTGATGTGGTACCAGAAAGGCCATGTTGAAAATTTGGGGTGAAAATATGCAAAAATGACAGAGTTATGCATCAAATTTCAAAACACCATTGAAATACATTGAACCGCACTTAACCTTAGTTTCTGATATTGCGGTCACCGGTTCCAGCAGCAATATATGTCTTCAGTCAGAGAGTGGATCTACGCCATGGTACATGCTCAGATGAGTGAAGGTGTGGGAGTTGTAGGGGGATGTGGGGTTGTGAGTGCTGACTGGGAGGTCGGGGTGGTGGGGTCAGATTGGCAAGGGACTATTTTCTTTTTTTACAGGTTTAAAAAGAAAAAAATGTTGAGGTATGGTTTTCTTTATTACAGCTGAAGTTCTGACACTGGGGGTTGGGCACACCAGTGTCAGGCTACACTTCGGAGAATGGGAGCGGGCAACCTGGAGGGAAGGGGGGTGCAGAGCAGTGCTACCAAGGGTGGGCACCCCAGTCCACTTATGTATTACCAGAATAAACATTGGGAGCAATGAGCAGGCACCCTGGAGGGGAGGTGGGAGAAGGAAGTGGTACTGGAGGTGAGCACATCAGTCTGCTTAATAGAGAGAGAGAGAGAGACACTATAGACACAGATAGATGGATACTATAGATCTATCAATAGATATTATAAATAGATACATAGATATGGTTGATAGAATAAATAGATATTATAGATAGATAAATACGATAGATATGATAGATATGATAAATGCAGTAGATACTATAGATAGAGAAAAAGGCAGAAACAGACAGACAAAATGGGATTGGTGACTCACTGCTCTCACTGCAGCCTACAGCACGACTTCCAGCTGCAGCTGCAGAACTCAAGAAAGTCCTGCTGTTCTCATACAGAGAACGCAGCTGAACAGCTCCACTCGCTAAGCTGGGCACCCTGGATTTTGGGGTACCCAGAAAATGTATTTCTGGCAAGTATTTAAAACAAACAAACAGAAGAATCTAGCTAAATGGATACAATTCAGCTAGGTTCAGGTGTTTGCTTTAAAAAAGCAATCATTTTAGTGTGTTTTTAGGAAAAATCATGGATTTTTCTCTTTTATGTCATCGCCTACAGCAAAGAGAGTTTGGAATTCTGGTCTGAAATTTTCAGCATAGAAAGGGCTTGTCCCAGAATGGTGTCTTTCATTGGTTTGGTGAAAAAATACTAATCTGTTCCCAAGTTATAAGGATTTGAAATTTCAGTTCTGAATATACTCAATAGAGTATCAAATATCTATCCGAAAGACCCTACTGAACATCCTCGGAATCAAAATTTCAAATCCTTATAACTTGGGAATTGATTCATATGTTTTCAGCAAACCAACAAAAGGCACAATTTTGGGGCAAGCCCTTTCTGCCCTGAAAACTTTAGACCAAAATTCCAAACTGTCTAGGTGCTAGTGATGACACAAAAATGGCAAAAAAAAAAACACTTTTTCCTAAAAATGCAGTATATGGATTTCAGAATACACACATGCAACAGGAATTAAATTTGGCAGACAAGAGACTTTGACCCCCAGACTGTGCACTCAAGATTTCATGCAAATCCACTGAACATGGGCAAAGCTACTAAAGTGCAAATTTAGGGGGTTAACATTAAACAGTCTACTCAACCATAACTACAGTGGCGCTACTATGCCACTATAATATTTGCTTAATTCTTTGGCAATTGGCTAAAGCCCGCTAAGCACAATGCCTGTTTTCAGGGGTGGCCTGGAAGCCCTGGGGAGGTTAATTGACTTGTTCAGGATCACACAGTATGCAAGTGGAGGTTGTGGAAATCATACCCAGGTCTACTGGATGTGCCAAGCACATTCACAACTTGTTAGTACTAAGGTATACTGCAAGCCCTTTTTTTTAAACCTTGTTTATTCATTTTGTAAAAAAACAAAACAGTAAAATAAACTTTCATGGCTAAGAGACTTACACAATCGTAAATAGCACATAACTGTAACAGGATACAAGCCTGTGTTACCACATATGGAGGATATTCTAGACAGTACACTGCAAACAACAGTTATAGCCAGAAATAATTCAATTATAAGTCTTGCAACAAGACACTGGAACTATAAGTAGGAGTTTATAGTCTATCATTGTCTCTTTTATAAAGCTCTAGCCAAGAACTGAGGTATCCAGAATACACCAGAAATGTTCACTAATCCATAGTGTGATATTCACTTCAGTAGCACTTATTTCAGCCCAGCTACATTGAAGTCCCAATATTTGTAAAGAAAGGTATTAATTTTAGTAAATTCAGTAACAAGAGTAAAAGATTTAATTAAACTGGTATAAACCAGTAACTCATTAATAAGTAAAGGGTAGTTGTAAGTGGCAGGTGGCTTACCACTTGATTATTCCTTTCCAGCTCTGACTTGGGCGTGCAAGAAAAGCTGTGTGCAGCAGTCCTAGCAGTCTCGGGAGAAACATGGCCCTTGATCTCTCCCCGCTCCTGACAATATTGCGAAAAGAGACCATGAGGCTGCCATCATTTTAACTTCAGTATATTTAAAGAAATTGCTGGAAGCCTCCTGCCATTACTTTTGGATTAATATTATTGTTAGGGCATACAGATAACCACCCCAAGTAACTTACCTGCATTGGTCGGATCGCTGAAGAGGAATTGTTTTCTGGCATAGGCAGTTTTTATGGGGGGCAGGCAGTTGCAGAGAATATGTTGTTCCCATCTCTCAGAGTTCAGCTCAAACTCCATCAAAGGCCTGATGGTGCTCTCTGGGAGAATAGCTCAGAGTGGGAAAACAGTGGGCAACCCCCGGTTCAGCTGCTTGTAGTGGGCTGCACGTTTTGGCCTTCTGAAGCACTTTGTCTCTTTAGAACAGTCCCCCTCCACCCCCATGATGACTAGAAGGGTCTGAGGCAACTCTGGGTTTTTGCAGGGAGTTATTCTATATGCCTGGCCAATTTCAGCTGCTTGCAGAACCCCAAACCATTGGGGAAAAAAGATGCTCTACATAAGAAATCAGGTTATCCCCCTCCAGCCCTTCTGCAATTCCTAGGATCTAAATGTTTGAGGCTCTGGCACAGAGTTCTCCAAATAATCTAAGCCATATCTTAAAATCTTATATTGTTTTACCAGTCCAGTTACTGCCATCAGCGTTTTGTTGTGGAATTTGGTAGCCAACTTTGTGTCTGTTATCTGATCGACTCTCTTTTTTAGTACCGTAATCCTGCTGTGGAAGACATCAGCCTTTGTAGACAGTCCTTTAATAGACCCAATGACCACTTCCAGCATGACCTTTAATGCTGGTTCCATCTCGGGTGCAGTGTCTAATCTCTGCCTGCCTCCCGACGAGGGATCTGCAGATGTGGACTGCTTCCCCTTCCCACTGTCTCTGTAGCTGCATTTGTGGGTATACCATGTCCAATTAGCTTGCAAAACCCACCAAAATGTGGAACAGAATACATGCTATCTCTTGAGACAGGTTTCTTATCAAGTTTTGAATTTAGTAAATTAAATTTCTTAGTAGAAGTCATGCTCTCTGTGGAGCTTGGTTCACCGTGTCTGCTGTGGTCAGACGCCAACTCCACCCCCACCTAACAATGATATCTTAAGCCAGCCCATGTCCTATTCACTACCATGGGAGTGCAAATATATTTTGCAAATAAAAAATGTTATATTGGCCCAACATGAACAAAATAAATGAAGTTGGTCACTGAGCATGCTCAGAAATTTATCGCACTCATTTAGGCCACACAGAGCATGCTCAGAAATCTGTTCTCATCATAGATGCACTTCCCTAAGGTTGAGCCATTGAACAGAGAGGATCAGTTTGCATTTTGTAATTTTTTTCTTTTGTAACTTTTTACCATTTCTTTCACAAAAAAAACTCACAACCCCATGGTATACATAGGATATCCCATGAGGTGGTTCAAAATATAATTATTTGGTGTGGAATGTTGGTGTTATTGTTCCCTTGCACTCATGGCTTCACCTTACTCAGCCACTCATGCAAGGGAACGATGAGACCAACATTCCACACCAAGTAATATCTACCTCATGAAATATTCCTTATTTATACAGCAGGTTTAAAAAAAATTGCCAAACTAAACATGTCATTTTGAGCCACATGAGCAAGATAAACGAAGTTGATCACTGCTCAGAAATTTATCTCGCTCATTGTAGTCACACACAGCATGCTCAGAAGTTTATCTCCATCATGTTTATCACACTAAGCATGCTTAGAAATGTATTCGTACATGTGAGATGACATTTATTTTTTGATTGACCACACTGATGATTGGTTACTCTAATAAAATTTATACAGCAGGTGTGAACATAAATTTGCTAAGATAAGCATGTTATTTGTGGCAACACGAGCAAAACTTGAATGGATCTACAATTAATGAAGGAAATGAGGAAAGGGACATGTGAGTAATTATTACATCAAATCTCGAATCAGTCAAACATAGAAACATAGACAATGATGCCAGAAAAAGACCACAGGTCCATCTAGTCTGTCCAGAGTTTCCTATCTGCCCCGGGACCTACTGTCCATGTAGGGGGTTTATCCCTCCCCATCCACCTTTCTGCTCCCCTCCCTACTGCTACCAATCTGAGCAACCGCCAGACCCTTCACTTTGCCTCAGCCATGTTTGAAACCATTTATGGTCTTGGCACCCACTGCCTCCTCTGGCAGACTTCCACGGCACCACCATCCTTTCTGTAAAATGGAACTTCCTTGCATCCTTCTTAAACCTTCCCCCTGCTAGTTTCAACTTGGGACCTTGGGTTCTTGACTCTGTACTCATGCTAAATATTTCTCAGCAGTTTACTTTGCTTACTCCCTTCAGGAACTTGAAGGTTTCTGTCCTATCCCCCTTCTCACGCCTGGTCTCCAGCAAGTATGTGTTCAGTGCCTTGAGACGGTCTTCATAATATCTGCCCTGTTAGCCCCTAATCGACTTGGTCACCCTACATTGCACCATTTCCTGCATTGCATCATTTCTAGCCTGTTCCTGTCCTTCCTTAGATGAGGTCTCTAGAACTGAGCACAGTATTCCAGATGCGGCCTCACCAATGACTTACAGTATATAGAGGTAGTAGTACCTTCTTTTTCCTGCTGTCCATACCCCTTCCGATACACCCAAGCATCCTACTAGCTTTACTATAGGCCTTGTTATACTGGCATCATTGTTTGAAGTAGTCACTGACTCCCAGGTCCCCTCCCTCTGCTGTAGTGCTCAGTTTAACCCCCCTCCCATCAAGTACTGTCACCTGTTTTTTCTAGCTGCACAACCTTGCATTTTTTGGTGTTGAATTTCAACTTCCAAACTATAGACCACCTCTCTAGACTTTGTAGAATCCTCTGCATCTCCCTGATCCCTTTGTCACTATGTACACGACCACAGAGCTTCATGTCATCTGCAGAGACAACTTACCCTGGATGCCACTTCCAATGTCATTGAAGAACATATTGAAGAGGACAGGATCCAGGACAGATTCCTGCAGCACCCCACTCATGACCTCCCTCTGTTCTCGTATGATCCCATTTACCACCATTCTCTGCTGTTTCTCCTTCAACCAGTTTCCTATCCCTCTAACTGTGTAACAAAGTAGATTGGTTATAGCTATGGTCAATTAATGCAGTAGCAATGAACATTATAAGGGACTTTGTGTGATTCAAGTGAGGGAGGTGATGATTCTGCTCTTCAGGACAAATATGAGACTGCATCTAGAGTATTGCATGCTAGTGTGATCACCACATGTAAGGAGTGACATTGACGATATGGCTAGGATGGAAAGACAGTCTACTAAGATCTTGGAATGGAGGGAAGAAATTATGATGAGAGAGATTGAATACCTGTTGTATAAATGGAATGTGGCATGGCCAGACTCCGCCGCTCATGAGATGTCAACATACCAATACCCTGTCATGAAGATAATACAGGCCATATCATATTATAGGGGCATGATGGCACCCCCTATACTTTGGGTTGAGTAAGCTGTTTAATGTTAAACTCCGTTTTTTACACCTTAAAAATTTGGCATGCGTGGTTAGGCTGTCCGAGTTGCATGACATGAGAAGTTTTGTGATGACATCTTGTTCATTTTCTGAAATTCAGAGTGCCAAAAACAGGAAAAATAGCCTATACTTAACATTGCATATTTTTTGCTCTCACCTGCAGCCTAGATGGTGTGGGATTTTTTCATGACATTTTCAGGACTGAAGGGGCCTGTGCTTTTGGAAGGTTTACTGAAAAAATATTATACAGTTTTAGAGTTATAAGGGTTTTTGAGTTAACCCAAAAATGCGATGGTAAAAAAAACAAAACTGTTGTGTCATGTAATTTGCGACATGTATTTTTATGTAAACTATGGTAAGTATGCTTCAATGTATTTCAAAGGGGTTTTAAACTCTGACTCACAACTTTGTCATTTTTGCATATTTTAACCCCACATTTTCAACATGGCTTTTTGGAGACCCCATGGCATGACAAATGGCAGTGGAATTATGCAAATTAAGATCAACAGGTGATTTCGCAGTTGCTTGGCAAAGTCACCTTTCAGGCAGGATTTGACAATTTCTACCACCCTTGTTCATGAGGTGGAGTCATAAGAAGGCTTTGTTGAAAATGTGGGGTCAAAATGTGCAAAAATGACAAAGTTACAAGCATACGTTTGAATTTTTATATGTTCATGCGTAACTTTGGTAATTTTAACTTGTATTCCCTGGTGGAGGGATGTGCCAGGCCCTGCACTTATGTAGGTGAACCAAAGGGCTCTGTGCATCTGCACCTGTTTATGCAGGTCCCAAAGGGACCTGTGTGAATGAGGATATAATTCCACTATCTCAAAAAGAAAGGAAATTCTTTGCAAAAAACTTTGTTAATGCACCAGTTAGGGTAACTTAATGCTGCAAAAAGTAGGGAAATGTACATTAGGGTTTCCAACCCTAGCTCCCAACCCTAACCCCCCAAGCAGCAAAAGGAAAAAAAATAGGATCTTGGGTCTCCGGAGTCCTCTTAAATCAGTGTTGTGGTCTTCCTTGGGGTTGTCAACCCTAATACTTACCATTTCCCACAGCCCATCACCTCCTGTCTGAAGCACAAGGTAGAGTTACAACCCAGTACCTAATAGTGATGCATTCTTCAAAGGTAGAGAAGTATGTCATGCCACATGTTGTCAGTACAGTTTGTTGTAGCTTTCTTCACACACGGCATGTAGGAGGTCATGTGTGATTTTATTTGCTCAGGGAACGGGGTGGGCATTAGGTTTCACAACCCCAAGGAAGATCCTACCACTGATTCACAAAGATCCAAGCCCTAATGTTTATTCCTTTTGCTGCTTGGGGAGTGGGGTTGGGGTGTTAGGGTTGGAAACCTTAATGGCATATTTCCCTACTTTTGTTGCATTAAGTTACCCTAAGTGGTAGATTAACAATGTGTTTTGCAAAAGAAGATGGATGGACAGACAGATATTCACTGCAGAAAACTTTGTCAATGCACCAATTAGGGTTTAACTTAAATCAACAAGAGTAGGAAAATGTGGTGTTAGTGTTTCCAACCCTAACTCCTAATGCCCCCCAAGTAGTAGAAACACAGGAACAAACAAGCAATCATAGACAGCCATCATCAGGTAAAACAAATAATATACAGCTGTTTCCAAATGACACAAAAGACATCCATCATAAGGGTCCAGTGCTTTTGCAGCCCTAGGTACACATGGAAAGTACAAAACATGTACACCCACTTCTGGCTGCAGATAGAAATCCAGCAAGTGAGGAGTCCATCTTGCTGTGAAAATGCAGGGCCCTTTTGGCACTGCGCTTTTATGTAGCTACAAATACAGATGTGCAGGGCCCTCTGGTCCCTGCGCCAAGTGCCCACTTGTGGCTACAGGGGTCTGCACTTCTGCATCTGCAAATACAAGTATATGATACCCAAATTACAACACAACTTTTGTTTGCAGAAGCACTTCTGTAGCCACAGATCAACATGCACAGTGTAGCACATACACAGCCAGTTTAGGCTACAAAAGTGCAGACCCACTTCTGCAGCCACAGATACACGTGCACAAGGCACAATATATACATCCACTTCTGCAGTCACACTGTAAGGTTTCTAAACAGCACTGATAAAATAAGCTTTTATAAAGTGTTGTGTACTGTACACATAAGTTCATAGGTACCAGTAAGTAGTACTTCATGTATCTCATCTGGAAACAGTTGTATGTTGTTTGTCTTACCTGATGATGGCTGTCTGGGGTTGCTTGTGTCTTCCTATCCTTTTGCTATTTGGGGGGTGGGGAGTTTGGGTTGGACACCCTAACACCACATTTCCCTACTTTTGTTGCTTTAAGTTGAACCCTAACTGGTGCATTATGCAGTTTTTTGCAATGAATTTCCTTTCTATTTGAGACAGTGGAATCATATCCTCGTTCGTGTATGTCCCTTTGGGACCTGCATGAACAGATCCATCTGGATGCAGAGGGCCCTGCACTTCCATGTGGCTGCAGATGTGCAGGGGCCCTTGAGGAATCTATCTGGCTATAGAAATATTGGGCCCTCCAGACCCTGTGCTTCCATGTGGATACAAATGCATGTGGAATCCATCAGACTGTGGAAGCGCAGGGTCCTCTGGGCTCTGGACTTCCATGCAGCTACAAATGCAAACATGCAGGGCCTTCTGGGCTCTGCACCAAGTGAGGAATCCCTCTGGATGTGGAAGTGCAGTGCCCTGTGGGCCTTGTGCTTCTTCACCAAGTGTAGGGTCCCTCTAATTGTGAAAGTACAAGTCTAGAGGGCCCTGTGCTTTTGTGCAGCTACAGATATAGTCATGCCAGACCCTTCCTTCATAACTTTGCTACTTTTTAATATTTTGACCCCACATTTCAGCATAGTCTTTTTATGACCCACCTCATGAATCAGTCAGGTGAAATTTTTCAAATCCTGTTCAAAAGGTGATTTCATAGAACAACCACGCAATCACCTTCTGGGTTGGATTTGAAAAATGTCACCGTCCTTGTTCATGAGGTGTGGTCAAAAAAGGCCATGTTGAAAATTTGGGGAACATTTTTTTTAAAACAGCCATGTTATAGACTAAAATTGTTTTTGTATACAAAGACAAAGTTCTTCTTTTATTAGCAGATTTTCTTCTTTCATGTGATCTCACAAAGAAAGAAAGAAATCTCATGAAAGAAGATCACAAAAGAAGAATCTAGCCTCACGAAAGAAGAAAATCTTCTTTCATTAGTTTTTTTTTTATATGAAAGAATAATACCAAATAAGAAATCTCACAAACTAACCTCAGGAAAGAAGAAATTATTTCTTGTACATCTTTTGATGCAAAAGAAAATCACAAAATAAGAACTTTCTTCTTTTATGAGATTCCTCTTTTGTGAGCCAAGATTCTTCTTTCATGAGACTCACAAAAGAAGAATTTCAGCTAACGAAAGAACAATGTGGGAGCCCTTGCTAAGTCTTCCGCCTAGGATTTTAGTGATGTCCCAAAACTATATTTCATGGTTGTTTTTTGAAAAACAAACTCCAGAACTGGGCTAAACAGTTCCCATTCAGCTATATTTCATGTGTTTTTCTCCAGGGCATCATTTCTATGGGGTTTCACTTTTTTTTTTAATGAAACACAAGGTGGTGGCTATAAAAAAATATTTTTTTCTCATGAGAAAAGAATTTCAGCTTTGCATCAGACATATAAATGAAAGATCCCACTGACCATGCTCAGAACTGAAATTTGAAATCCTTATAACCTGGGAACCAATTAAGATTTTTTTTTTACCAAACCAATAAAAGGGCTCTTTCTAAGGCAAGCCCCTTCTACCCTGAAAATCTTAGAACAAGATTCCAAACCATGTGGTCTGTGCATGAGAGCAAAAAAAACGCCCCTCCCCAATTTTTCCACTTTTTGCACCATCTCCATCTCAAAACCTGGACATCCTACCATCAGGAGACTTGCCAGATCAAGAGACCTTGCCCCTCAGACCACACATACAAAGCTTCATGCAGTTCTGTTGAATGGAAGCAGAGTCATTAAGTTGCAAAGTTAGGGGTTTAACATTAAACACCCTACTCAACCTTAACTATAAGGTTGCTACCGCACCCCTATAAGTTATATATATTTTTGTGTATGCCTGCCTGTTTGCATTCCTGATGAAACAGGATGCTTGGATACTGTTGCAGATATGTTCTCACCAGTTATTCTGTCCCCTAGCTACTCCCAGCGTTCCTCACATGTTTCTTATCAAATCCCCTTGTGGGGTGTGTATTCAGGAGGGGTGAAGGTTTGCCTTACTCCCATCATCTCCCCAAGCTAGAAAAGCTCTCACTAACTACTCGAGCTAACCCAGGAAATTGTATCTGCGTTAATATGTTTTGTGTGCACGTATATGATTTACGTCTATGAGTATGTAACTATGGAAGTGTGTGTGTGTGTGTGTGTGTGTGTGTGTGTGTGTATGTATATGTGTGTGTGTGTGTGTGTGTGTGTGTGTATATATATATATATATATATATATATATATATATATATATGTATGTGTGTATACGTATAATGGATAAGCAGTTTTATTATATAGCAACAGAGCTGTGTGCTGCAACAGTGCAGGAGGTAATGCTGGCTTAAAGCTGAGCCAGTATAAATTCTCTCATGAGGATTTGTATATGTTTCCCATGATGCTTTGCATTATTGGGGTATGTGCAATTGTGTTTTCTTTAAAATTTGGCTGTTTGGCCAATATCCTCTGGGATAACTCATGCCTCAGGACATTTGCTCTGGGGTTCTGTAGTAGTTTGTTTCCTTCTCTATTTTGGGCCCATATGACCTAAACAAATAACATCCCCCTTAAGGGGTGGCTGGCTCCCTCTCCCTGGGCTAAGACACAGATATGGCTCACTGATGAGTGCAAATGAGGATGAAACATGTGCACGTGTCTGCTGTTCTTAGCCTTTGCTAATTGCACTGTGAGGCCTTCTGGCACCAAGCAATTCTGCTTAAAGTTGAGCCAGTCCAAATTCTCTCATGGGGATTTGCATGTGTTTCCCATGATGCTTTGCATTATTAGGGTATGTGCAATTGTGTTTTCTTTAAAATTTGGCTGTATGGCCAATATCCTCCGGGATAACCCATGCCTCAGGACATTTCCTCTGGGGTTCTGTTCTAATGCACATATGTACATAGTCTGTACCTGGAAGCCAAGTGCGGCCTACCTATACCTCAGATATGTTTGGCATAGTTTTAAATGTATTAGTTTGTATGTACAGGCTTAAATCTATGTATATTTTACTTTGATCGCTTATTAAAATGTATCCCCTCTTTTCCATCTCCCCCAGGACACATCTGGAAATTAGCTATTGTAGCTCAGCATGCCTTTCTTGGTGAAACTTTTCAAATAAATAACTAAAAGTGTTACTGTGATAATTGATTTATAACTAATGTGTGTACTGTGTTAATCTAGGGGTTGCTTCGATGACCGAAATGTGGCAGTGAAGAGAGTCCTCCCTGAATGCTTCAATTTTGCAGATCGTGAAGTTCAGCTCCTGCGGGAATCTGATGAACACCCAAATGTCATACGCTATTTCTGTACAGAAAGGGATAAGCAGTTTTATTATATAGCAACAGAGCTGTGTGCTGCAACAGTGCAGGAGGTTAGTCAATAAACACACATCTGTATTTGCAATAATTTTTTTTATAAATCTGTTTATTACATTTTCATAAAGCATTATAGTCAAATGCATCATAAATAGCAGCAGCTCATCAGACTCTCCAAATAAATCATAATATTACAAGAAGGACTTACAGTTTGTCAGAGGTAAAGCAGATATCCAACCTGACAGTAGCCTACTACAAAAGACATGGACTACATCTCACCTTATTAAAATTAGACCAGTCTTCAAGTACAGGGTAGTCAAGATCTTAAAAACAGTGTATAATAACCTTTTAACAAATAATTAGAGACAAACATTACTCAACATAAAACAGATACCACACATTTAACAAGTAACCCAACAATCAGAAATCAAGACTAGTGCTGCCGGACCCACACGCAGTTCCCATCAAAATGATAAATTCAGAATTCAGACACTCAGCGTCCTTATCTATCTTAAAACAAAGGGGAATAAGGTGAATTATACAATGGTGTGTGAAAATCCTGTAACCTCATTGATCAAAACATGTCACATGACCGTGGGTAAATCTAGCCACATATTCACCGAGGGGGAGTGACTTGAAACACATGTGTTTTGTATACATTTCTTCGCTAACACTAGCAGGACTCTGACAATCCTTGGCATCAATTCCCAAGTCTCTCTCTCCATGACATCTATATCAAACAGAGCAGAGAGTGGGTCATCTGGTACCAGGAAGCCCAACCTCAGCCTTAACTGTTCGCTTATATCCACCTGAAACTGTTGAAGACATAGGCAGCTCCAAAAACAGTGCAAACAGGTGCCTCTTTCCTCCTTACACCTCCCACACATTGGAGATACCCCAGGGGTGAATTTACTCACAGCAGCAAGTGGAAGATGGAGGCAATGAACAAATTTAAATTGCGCCTCTTTGAATTTGTTACACCATAACAGTCCCATGTGCAATTCGCAAATGAAAACCCAGTTATCATGCAATGATCATTTTAAATAAGGGCAACATAAAGGATATAGGTCATTCAATTGTCAGAGTAGTAACTCGCAGTAATAAATCTATGAATTTAGGCAAATGCAGAAATGGTTTAGGTGCCTTGTTGTAATTCTCATAGACTAGTTTGAGAATTTAAAACTGCAAGTTACATAAAAAATATGTTTAGATTTCTTAACACAGAGCTAAAATGTCCAATGAAGTTTTTTGGGTTTAATAAAGTAGGGCCAGAGGTGAGATTGCCATACATTACTGCAAGAATCAATTTACTATTTGTGACTCAGAGGAGCCAAGATTGTTAAAATCTGAAGCACCAAGGCAGTCATATTCAAATGGTGCTACCAGTAGCCTCTGAGAATGTGATGAACAAGACCAGTAACTGCTCAAGACTGTGATGCTGTATTGTCCTTTGTTCTGCTGGTCCTTGTATGGAGAAAAAATTGGAGACAGTATTTAATGTATCTGCCATGTTTGCCAAGCCTAACCTGACTTCAAGCCGGCCTGTCGGCACAGCGATGGCACTACTGCTTATGATGCTGGCAACCCTGGTTCAGAAATGTGTCCGAGTTGTCAGGTGTCGACTGGGGGGAGGAGTAAGCATCCAAGAGGGCGTTCTCCTTCTCCATGGAGGGATGGTCCCATCTACCACTGCCACCTGGATGCTGGGATGGTGCTGCGCAGTCAGACTTGTGGGTGGGAGGAGCCGTACTGACTGCAGATGACACTACGGTATATGTGTATGTGTCCTCACAGTCCTTCCATGCTCAGCTTCTGTGGCAAGGTAGAAAAAAAAATGGAAAAAGCAAGGCCCTGCCCTCTGAGGATAAAGGACCCCTGCAGTACTGCGATCCTTCAGCTAAGCAGTGGATGCCTCCTGACAAGATGCTGAAGTTTGGGAGTACATCCCCTTCACCCTATCCCTGCCTGGTGGGCATGCAGAGGCTACATGGAGGACGATACCTCAGCACGGATAGCATAGCACCAGCAGTGTGCCCTGGGGGGTTCAGAGAGAGAGATAGGGGCAGAGAGCAAGGGAACTAAAAAGCAAAAAACAAACAAAAAAAACACTGACTTCTGTGTTTCTCTGTTAATTTTGAAATGGAAATTCTGGTTAAATTCTGCTTTAGAAGAGTATTTAGAACTGCTGCAAAACTAGCAGGTATTGGTCCCACTAATAACAGAAGTGACTGAACTGTGGAACCAGTGGTTGTGTGGCGAACAGCTCATGTGCCAAACTACTTACTTTACCTTAAAGGTGCGTGAACAGAGCTGGCCCAGTGGCGTGGAGAGCAGAGGTGCTAGCATCTTACCTCCTACCACACCGGCGACCTGAGTTCAGGAATGGAGTCGCTGTCATTCGTCGGCTGGTTGGGGAGGGAGGATTGAGCATCCCATCAGACTACTCTTCTCCCTTAGGGAGGGGGGTTGTGTGACCCGATGCTTGCCTGCCACCAGGAGGTGTCCAGGCAGTAGTGCAGCTTCAGACACACACATAGGGCCTGATTTTCAAAAGTTGATGCAGGGCTTGTGCCAAGCCCTGCGTCAGCTGCACCAAGCATTTGGCCGCAACCTGCGCCCGATTGTAGAACATCGGCTGCAGTTGTGGCATTTTCTACGATTTATGGCAGCTTGTGTCTAAGCTTTGGTGCAAGCCACATAAAAAAGGGACCCCAAATGGTGCAAAGTTGAACCGGGGGGAGCTGGTCTAATTTACGGCATTTGGCGCAGGAGACTGAAGATCACGATCTGTGTCAAAGGAATGCTGCAAACCCCCTGCGCTATTTGTTCAGTGCAGCAGGGGCTTGCAGCATCCGCATCCCCTTTTAAAATCAGGCTCATATCCAGCTAACATAGGTGTTTGAGGAAGTCTTCATAAGGGGGCGGTTCAGGGGCAATGTGAGGAAGTATTATTTCACAGAGAGGGTAGTGGATGCATGGAACAGCCTTCCTGAGGAGGTTGTGGGGTCTAAAACTGGGGGAGAATTCAAGAATGCATGGGACAGACATAAGGCAATTCTTGTGGGGGGTAGGAAGAAATAGGCTGTTGGTTAACTAGGATATGCGGCCTATCCTGTAGGTAGGTATATGGGCAGACTAGATGGGCCAAGCGGTCCTTATCTGCCGTCAAAGTCTACGTTTCTATGTTTCACAGAGGCTGAGCTTGCCCATTATGCCATTGCATGTGGACGGCCGCAGGGGAAACGGGCAGAACAATGGAGGAAAAAACCCTCTGGCCGCAGGATGACAGTGGGACTCCCAGCCCCACATTAACAACCGAGAAAACCCTGTTGTGAAGACAAAAGAGTAAGTCCCGGAATGGGCAGTGTGGCACTAGGTGGGGGGGGGCTCCATTCAGAAAGGGGTTGGCCAGGGGTGCAGGAGCACAGAGTACTAATGGGGGAAGGGAATGTAGGTGAACATGTGAACAACCTATTTCTCTGTCCCCTCGCACAACATGCACACACACACACACACTCTGTGTGTCTCTGTCTCTCTTTTCCCCCACCCCACCCTCACTCTCGCTCATATCATAGATTTATTATAAATATTACATTTCTGGAGCAGGTTGGTAACATGGCATCATGGCATAACAATAATGGTCACCCATTTGTGTTAGGATAATATAACAAAGTTACTCTTATTTTGCAAGATGTTTCTGTGTACTATTTTAACAGTAAGAAAGTTCCATAAGGCATAAAATCCTACAGTGCATTTTATGTGACAACTTTTTTTCTTTTCTTTAGTGTAAGTAGTCTTATAAATAATGGAATCATTCTATTTTTGTTTTAATTAATGCTTCTTAGGTCCAGCCTCCATAATGCCCCTAGTGGAGCTTACCTCCCTGGGTGGGGCTGCAAGACGGGCGCCCCCTTCCCCCAACAGTCAATGGAAGCGAGCCCTGGCTTACCCCCCTAGGGCAGGGCCATGGGAGTGGGACTCCCCTGGCAGACACTGGTGGCAGCAGAGCAGGGCATCATGGCCGGGGGACCGGAGATTTTTGTGGCTGTGCTCTTCTGGGAGATGGGACATGCAAAGACGCCAGCGTCTGTCCCACCTCCCACACAAGCAGGTGCTGGCCTTTTCCGGTGATTCCCCCTGCCTCTGTCAGAGGTTGCCAACATGCCAGACACTCACCCTCACCTTCCCCCTCCCTGGAGAAGGAGAGCCACCTCTCGGGTGCTCTTTCCTCCTCCACCCGGCCGGTCCTCCAACTCCTGGGTTTGTTCATGAACCTAGGACATCAACATCGCAAGCAGTCACCTTGCTGCTGCAACGGCGGGCCGTTCATGGAATCATTCTTAGCTGATCAAAGCTGTTGATTTCTATACATTTTAGCATAGTCCAATTCCCAGACAGGGGGTTTCTCTAATATTCTGTACAGTGAAACATTTTGATTTTAAATTCAGATGTCACTCTTTTAAACGAAGGTCTTGAATATAGTTTATAATATTTGCAAAGAAAAACGGTGAACTCGGCAACCGACAAACAGCCCCAAATGCTAGGTCCAGTTCAAAATTGCTTCATTTATTTAAACAAAAAAGCTGATCAGGACATCTGGCACCCTCCACCAGCGTTTCGCGTAACTCTTGCGGCTTTATGGTAAGGTGCGTGAAGAACATTGATGGAGGGGTGTTGTGTCCTGATCAGCTTTTTTGTTTAAGTAAATTAAGTGATTTTGAACTGGACCTAGCATTTGGGTCTGTTTGTTTGTTGGCTGCTGAGTGCTTCGCTTTTCTTTGCAATTACGTTTTTCGTTTTGTAGTAGCACCAGCTATGCCTTGTGTAGCAGCATCTCCTTGTGCAATGGTTTATAATATGTTTATATGTAAAGTTACCGTATGTCTTGTGGTTGAGTTTCTTCTCAAGTCCTTTGTGTACCAGATGTGCTCAGCTGAGCTTTACATTTTTTCTCACCCAAAGAACTTGAAAATACACAATTATAACTATAAGAAACACAGTAACTGTACATACACGGCCCAGTGGCAAGGAGGGCAGAGGCATTCATAAATCAGTTGCCGCCATGCTGGCGACTCGAGTTCGGGAACGAACTTGGGTAGCTTGGGGGGGGCAGCTGTGGGGAGTAGGACTGAGCGGCCCAGTAATACTCTCCTCCTCCAGGGAGGGAGGACAGACTGCTCTGCCACCACCTAGGTGATCATGAATGGAAATGGGAGCTGGAGCAGCAGTTCCAGGTGGGGGAACACTTCCTTATGGAAGATGTCAGCATGTCCTCTGACATGCACACATCCAGCCATCGCCTCCACAGAGTACCCATGGGTCGGGAACCAAGAAAAATGGAAAACACCATAGGTGGCAGGATACTGCCCCATGGAGCCTGGCAGACCCCGCACCACCTACTGGGCAAAGGTACCACTGGACTAAGCCTGGCACTGGGAGGGGGAGCTGGGGGGTCCTCCTGACTGCCTCACCACAGGGGGCAGTCTGTGGAGGACTCAGCACCCAGGTAAGTTCCAGAGATGGTGGGTGGCGGGGTTGGAGGCACCGCGAAGGCTGAAGGGGGGCATGCCAGGTGGAGCGGGAGGGGTTAAAGACTGTACTTATAAACATACAGTAACAGTAGCAAAAAGCTTTGTTTATATACAGGATTTGGTCTATTAGGGCAAACCCTGTTTTCAGAGTTGTCCTGCTGGAGCCAAGAGCAATAATTAAAACATAAACGCACATTACATAGGTACAATACATTCATGTATTGTATATAACAATGGTAGCACACATACATTTGGATATTAATGGAGAACATAATGTGAAGTGTCAATATGACATTGCCTTGATGTGCTGTATTTCAATGTACTTCTCTTTTTATGTTTCAGTAACTTCTGAAGTCTTACTTTAAATATATGTGACACATTTGGATTGGTTAGCAATACTATTCTTTGTTTTAAGTACCTGCTGTTGAAAAAATAACAATGTGTCAGTACTTCATTCTCTTTTTAGTACGTTGAAGATCCTAATTTTAATTGTCTTGACCTGGATCCTGTGGCCCTGCTGTATCAGACGATGTCAGGCCTTGCTCACTTACACTCCCTTAACATTGGTAAGTGTATAGAGTCGCCCAGGTTATTGTCTAGGGGCCTTCTTGAGCTTTTTGTCTTTCCAGTGTGTTTATTGCCATTTTTGAAAGCCATATAGTCTCTGAATTATTGTAAACCTCTTTGCTGATATACATTTCATTGATACTGGCAAATAATTTTATTTTCCGAAGTGTAATTGAAAAAAACAGAGCTTGGCAGAGGTTAAATAATCAATTTCTTATCCTCCCTCCACTCTGTCTAACCGTTCCTACTAGCACACTTTTCAGAAGCATGCACTTCCAGTGAGCCATCTTCCTCTTCTCTCCAACATTAAAAATTGCTTTAAAAAGATATCTTCTAGGATCGTAGATATGTTGTTCATCCACACACTTTGGCATGTCCCTTCCACTTTAAATCTTGCCTCAAGTCTTCAAGCTGGCTCCTCCCACCCACCCGGATGGTATAAACCTCGGTTCCGCCCCATGATGCCAGATCTTCCTTTCCGCTGGAAGATTCAGGTTGCCTCCCTCGTGGTCACGCATTTTGTAGGCCCTGGCTTCAAAACCTTTGGTTATTCTGAAAATTCGTCTAGTTCGCATTAGTGATCGCGACTATTTACCTTCGATTATGGAAGACAAGTCTTCCCCTAGATTTTGTCAGTGTCCATGCTGCCAAAAGATGTCGCACACCGATCCCCACACCATGTGCGTCTACTGCCTCGGTGTCGACCATGGCACCTCGAAGTGCGATCTTTGTCTCACTTTTCATCCTAACATTGTCGACGACAGTCTCGCACGCCTGAAGTTGGGGAGGCCGGAGAAATGGAACCCTCTGGTGAAATCTGAGGAGGTCCAGTGGGCGGTTTCTGTGGCTGTGGGATCTTCCAAGCAATTGGAATGAATGCAGGCATTCAAGGAGGAAGTGGCTCAGGCTGCAGAAACTACTCAGAGCTTCTTTGTTCTGCTCAACCTGGGCTCCACCTTCTTGGGCTCCTTCCGAGAGTTGTGCCAGTCTCTCCCAACCAAGGGGGAAGAGTCCTGCAGGCATGCACTCCTCTCAGTCCCATAAATGGGAAAAGGACCCGGTATTGTCTTCGTCTCGACGGAGACGCTCTTGGGATCGGGAAAAATCTTAGTCCCAGGAACCGGCAGTCTTGACTTCGGTCAAGATTGCCTCTTCGGCCGCTGGCTTTTCGGCTTTGCCGTCTGGTCAGTCAACGGAAGTGTTGCTCGATGATGTAGAAATTGTCATCCACCCAATCAACCCATTGTCACCGACTCCGGTCGACGATTCTCTCAATCGAACTCCGATTCTTACTTTCCCCGACGAGGAGACTCGGCCTGCTGGGAATCCCATCGAGGAAGTGGTCCCCGACTGCAGAAATCACCGGTCCAACCGGTGTCTCCTGAGCGACCGAGTCAGCCTGGCCGATCTCTATCGAGGTCCCAGTCCCCCTCGACCAAAAGGCAGAAGAAGAGCCTCAAATGCTCTGAAAAGAGACAACACCATCGGTTGTCTTCATCCTCCTCAGATGAGGAGAGGCTACAGTGGAAACTCCAGCGGCACTACGAGGGCCGAGTGTGGCAGCAGCTGATTTTGACCAGGCACAAGCTGACTCCGGCTTCCAACCCGGCCCATTACTTGGCTTTCACCTTCTAGGCCGAATCCGACTCCTTCGGAGCCTGTCAAGTCAGTTCCCCCACCCACGGAGCTGGCAAAACCTCAGGTTCGGCCTAAACCAGTCTCTCCACCAATAGTGGAGGAACCACCGCCCAAGCAGCCTGTGGGAGGGGCTCCTTTTAAAGAAGATAGGCCAGACACTGGGCTTCCATGGTGTCTTTTGGTCACTGTCACCCTGGACTGGCCTCGGCTGGTCGAGGGTGACCTGGGCGGTCGACCGTTGTATCCAGATTACTTGGATTCAGATGTGACTGGCCTGCATTCTCATCCTGGGGATGACGAATCAGATGGGGTTAGAGCTGAAGGAAGGTTCTTTGTCCTTTCAGGGCATTCTTCACCTCATCTCTGAGTCCACAGGAATGCCCCTGGAGCCAATCCAGAAAAAGGCAGAGTACCCTCTCACAGACATCCTCAAGAGAGGGGATACCCCGATGGAGGCTTTTTCTGTGGCTGAGGCCATTGTTGGCCCAGCTTTAGAACTCTGGCAGTGCCCTGCCTCTTGTCCAGCACCATCTGCTCGCAAGTATGCGGTGCCTATGGGGTCTCTTGCAGGGTTCACAGAGCACCCTTTAACAGAGAGCCTGGTGACCGCCTCGGTGTTTAGGCGTACTGGAAGTTCTGCTGACACCGACCGACCTCCCGAGAAAGAGTCCAAGCTCTTGGACCATTCGGTCAGGAAGGTCTATGCGGCTTCTTCCTTGGGTCCTCATCAGGCAAGTTTGGCCATCATCATGGCGCACTTCTCCCACGCCCTCTTGGGGTCTTTGGATGAAGTCCTCCCACATCTCCCCACGGACATGCAGACCATGGTCAAGCAGGATCGGGATCAGGGCTGAGCTGCTGCCAAACAGCAGCTTCAGACAGCCCTGGAGATTGGGAATTTTTGTGCCCATTCAATGGCAGCCGCAGTTGCCTCTCATTGCAGGGCTTGACTGAGACTCTCCTCCTTTCCGACGGATACTCAGCACAAACTAGCTGATGTGCCTTTCCTGGGCACCAACCATTTCATTCCAGGTGTGGCTGGTCACCTTCAGTGCATTTAGCAGTCCAGTGCCACCTTGGACGCTAATTTTGCCAAGGGTTGTTCGGGCAAAAACCAGCAGAAGAAAAAGAAGAAGCCTTTTCGGCACTCGTCCCCTACGACACAGAGGCCCTGCTTTCAAGGAGGACAGCAGCATCAGCAACAGCAGCAGGCTCAAGCTTGGCACCTCCTGGCCCAAGCCTAGGCCCTCCCAAGCCCGTAAAGGGTTCTGGATCCTCCTCCTTCAAGCCTGCTCAGTAATGGGTTGGGGGCTGCCTTCCCCTCTCCCATCATGCCAGCTGTGGGTCCTCCAGTGGGGGTCCAGCTCCACCACTTCCTTTCTGCCTGGTCCACTGTCACTTCAGACAGGTGGGTTCTCAAAATGGTCAGTCAGGGACTGCCTCTGGAATTTGAGCAGTACACTCCAAACCAAGCTTGCACCCCTTGAGAGGAAAGAGTATCTGCCCAGACTCAGTCGGCTCTCCGAGATGACATCTCTCAGCTCCTCCTCAAGGAGGCAGTCGCTCCAGTTGCAGATTCTCCAGCAGAACCAGGCTTTGTCTCCAGGTACTTCCTGGTGCCCAAGCAGACGGGGGGGGCTGGCGCCCCATTCTAGATCTGCATGATCTGAATCAATATCTCAGGTCACACACCTTTTGAATGGTCACTCTGTCCCAGATCATACCATCCTTGGAGCAAAATGTGGTTCTGTTCACTGGATCTGCAGGATGCATTCTTTCATATCCCAATCCGTCCGTCTCATCAGCGGTTCCTCCGCTTCAGAGTCGAAGGGACCCTGTACGAGTTCCGAGCCATGCCGTTCGGCCTGTCATCGGCCCCATGGGTCTTCACCAAATGCATTGCAGTGGTGGTGGCCCATCTAAGGCGTTGAGGGGGTCAGGATTTATCTCTACCTCGATGATTGGCTCCCAGCAGGTTCCACCCAGCAGGAGGTGGAGAGGTCAAGGGACCTAGCCCTCCAGACCTGCTCCCAACTTGGCCTCCTGATCAACAAGGTAAAGTTGGAACTCATGCCTTCCCAGGTGATGGGCTTCATTGGAGCAGAACTCAGCTCTCATCAAGCCAGAGCTCGGCTCCCGGCAAACAGGGCAGAGGTTCTCTCCTCCTTTGCCCAGTCACTTCTGATTGGGCAATTGTGCCCTGCCCAGGACGTTCTGTGCCTTCTGGGTTACATGGCGGCATGCACCTCAGTGGTCTGTTGGGCCCAGTTGCACATGCGCCCCCTTCAGTGGGACCTGGCCACCCAGTGGACTCAGCGCCATGGTCATTTTGACCAGCTGATCACTGTAACCCAGAAGATGTGGGATGCTCTCCACTGGTGGACTGCCCTAGACTGGTTGCAGGAAGGGATCCCATTTGTCTGCCCAGAGCCGATACTCGTTCTTACGACCAATGCCTCTCTCATGGGATGGGGAGCACACATGGGGACAAAAGGGCTAATGGGCTCTGGACCCCCGAGGAGTCCCGATGCTACATCAATCTGTTAGAGCTCAGAGCAGTCAGACTAGTACTGTCAGCTTTCGCTCCTCAGCTCCGGGGTCAAGTGGTTCAAGTCAGTGTCAGTGTCAGTGTCAGTGGCTCAGTAGGTAGCACACTCGCCTCTGAGGTCGGGAGATCAGAGGGCTGTGGGTTCAGTTCCCACATCTGGCACTTGGGTTAATATCCCAGTACTGACACTGTATTGCAGCATGAGAGGGGTGCTGCACTTCTGAGGTGCCTTCTTTCGGATGAGACGTTAAACCGAGGTCCCATCTGCCTGGATTGGTGGTAGTTCAGGTGGATGTTAAAGATCCCATGGCACTTATCGAAAAGAGTAGAGGAATTTCCCGGTGTCCTGGCCAAATTTCCCTCATTCACTAAAAATACCACCAACAGCTTAATCTGGTTCAAGGTCAGTTGGCATTCATCTGTATCCCCCTTCCCCTGGGTCATGCCTGAAAATAGGCAGGATTTGTCTAGTGCACTTACCCGGTCAACAAAAAATAAATAAATAAAAGTCCAGATGGGCAATACGACGACCATGTACTACCTCAACAAACAGGGTGGCATGCACTCTTGTCTATTGTGCAGAGAGGCGCTCTGCATCTGTACCCTCATCAGCCATTTGGAGGCAGATCTCCTAGCCATCCATGTGGCAGGAGCCTCAAACCATCTGCCGGATGCTCTCAGCTGCTTAGGCAAGACATCCCATGAGTGGTCTCTCCATCTAGAGATAGCTTACAGCCTGTTCTGCCACTGGGGCAAACCGATGGTGGACCTGTTTGCTTCCAGGGACATCAAGCTGAAGCCATTCCATGCCCACCCCCCTCAGCAGGGCTTGCTGCAGGGGGATGCCTTCTGGAGGTGATGGACCCCAGGCCTCCTCTATGCCTTCCCTCCATTTCCCTTGATCCACAAAGTGCTTCTCAAGGTGAGGAAGGACAAGGCGAAGGTGATCCTGGTAGCCCCAGACTGGTCGTGCCAGTTCTGGTATCCAGATCTCTTCAGCCTCAGCTGCAGGCCCCCGGAGTGGCTTCCAGCATGCCCGGACCTGATATCTCTCAATCAGGGGAAGGTATTCCACCTGGACCTTCAATCTCTGCACCTCACAGCATGGTACCTGAGTGGCTAGAGTTCCAGTCTTTGGGTCTCTCTGAGGATGTCTTCACTATGGTGGACGCATCCAAAAAAGAATTGACCAGGAAATGTTACACCTTCAAATGGAAAAGGTTTTCCATTTGGTGTCAGGGCAAGGGCCTGGACCCTTTGTCCTGTCCAGTGGCTAACATTCTTGACTACCTTTGGTCTCTGTCCAAAGGCAGTCTACAGTCATCGACCCTTAGGGTGCTCCTGGCAGCCATCTCTGCTTACTGGGCGTGGGCTGGTAAGCCGACATTGGTGCAGGAGACAGTAGTCGGGCACTTTTCCAAAGGCCTGGATCACATATCCCCTCCAGTGCCTGAACCTCCACCTCCACCTCCATGGGATCTTCTGCTGGTACTGGCAAAGCTCATGGGCAAGCCATTCAAACCAATGCACAAGTGTGCCTTGTCACACTTGTCATGGAAGATGGCCTTCCTGGTGGCTATCACATCTGCCAGAAGAATATTGGAGCTCCAGGCATTTTTGGTGGACTCCCCTTATCTGATCTTCCACAGGGACAAGGTTGTCCTATGGCCCCACCCTAAATTCCTTCCAAAGGTGGTGTCAGAGTTTCACCTTAACCAGGTGTTAACTCTGCCGGTTTACTACCCTAACTACACCTTGGAGGCTGAGTACAGGCTCCATACTTTGGACCTGAGATGTGCTCTCTCCTATTATAAGGAGAGAACAGTGGAAATTCGGGGAGAGGTTCACCAGCTGTTTGTCACCTATGCTGAAGCCGCTTCTGGCAGACCTGCAGCAAAGTGGGCGATTGCAAGATGGATTACATCATGCGTAAGTCTGTGTTATGAGTTGGCATGCAAGGAGCATCCCAGAGGGATAAAGAGCTCATTCTACCCACCATACCACTGCTTCCAGGGACATCCCTATCCAGGAAATTTGCTGGGTTGCTACCTGGAAGTCAGCAAACACCTTCATGACCCACTACCACATCGACCTTGAGTCACGCCGGGATGCTGGTTTTGGGGCCTCAGTTCTCCAATCTCTGTTTCCTAAGTAGGGGGTGTGTGCCTTGCCTCCCTCCCTCCTCCCGGAGAACTGCTAGGAGTCTGCCAAAGAGTGTGGATGAACAACATATCCACGATCCTAGAAAAACAGGTTACTCACCTATAACAGTAGATCTTCCATGGAATGGTCTCTTGCAGTAAGTCATTACTTCTGGGAGTTCCCAATAGTTGGCGCTCTAACCCAGCAGTTCTCCTCTAGCAGTATCCACATCAGGGACCACCCACACAATGTCACTTCCTGGGCTGTGCCTATAAAAGTGGGTGGTTCCTGGTAGTCTCTGTTCATTTTCCAACCGTCTTTAGCTCTGACAGCAGCTTACCCTTCTGCCAGCAGTCTATGACATGGATTGAACCCATAGCTTGGGATGCCTGGGCTTCATACACGGCACCATATTCCTATACTCAAACAAGAGTTTTAAGGATAGATGACTCAAGGAGCTCTATTAAACAGGCTCTGAAAAAACTGAGTTCTTTTTAAGAAGCATTGGAATGGAAGGTATTCCTTCACCATAAGTCCTGCCTGACCACCTTTCAACGGTCATATATGCTAAACATATATTATCAAGAAGACTTTCTTTGTCAACGGGAGACAAATACCCCATCGATGGCAGGCATTTCTATATCATCTTCATTACAGGACAGACTTCAGAGGCTTACACTATATTCCCGTCAACAGATGCATAATTCCCATTGACAGAGGCCTCCAACAACATTCTACAGAGGCTCACTCTATGTTCCCGTCAACAGATGCATAATTCCCATTGACAGAGGCCTCCAACAACACTCCACAGAGGCTCACACTATTTTTCCGTCGACGGATGCATAAGCCCTGTCGTCGGAGGCCTCCTACATACTTCTCATCAACAGGAGGTTCATTCCCACTTGACGGAGGCCTTCTACATACTTCTCATCGATGGGAGGTTCATTCCCCATCGACGGAGGCCTCCTACATACTTCTCGTCAATGGGAGGTTCATTCCTCGTTGACGGAGGCCTCCTGCATGATTCCCGTTGATGGACACTTCATCCACCGTCGACAGAGGCCTCCTTCATGATTTCTCATTGATGGAATATCTATCCACCATCGACGGAAGCCTCCTGCATGATTCTCATTGACGGACCACTCATGCCCTGTCGACGGAGGCCTTCTACATACTTCTCATTGATGGGAGGTTCATTCCCCATCGACTGAGGCCTTCTACATACTTCTCATCGATGAGAGGTTCATTCCCTGTCGATGGAGGCCTTCTGCATGATTCCCGTCGACGGACGATTCATCCGCCATCGACGGAGACCTCCTTCATGATTTCTCATCGACGGAATATTCATCCACCATTGACGGAGGCCTCCTACATGTTTCTCATTGACAGACCACTCATGCCCCAGCGACCGAGGCCTCATACATATTTCTTATTGACAGGAGGTTCATTCCCCATTGACGGAGGCCTCCTTCCAAGACTATCAGCAGCAGTGACTTCATATAAGAACAAGCATCTCTCATCGACGGGTGCAACACTCCCTGTCAATGAGGCACATTATCTTCTTCTGTTGTTGATGAGACACATTCCATCATCGATTGAACATGCTCCCTTTCTTTCGTCATCAACAGCTGATGACCCACCATCGACGGAGCATGATTTCTACTAATCATCATAGATTGTTTCATTCCACTGTCTATGGGGCATAGTATTCCTTCTACACCATTGACGAGGATGATCCCACCATCAGTGGTCAACATTCCACCATCCAGAGACCATGCCTTACAATATATATATATATATATATATATATATATATATATATATATATATATTATTAGTGGAAAACATTTCCGTCATTAACATGGTTACATATTCTCATCAACAGAGTATACCCCTTTGACGGATGTTTCTTGGCTGCCTCCTCTATCAACGAGGGTACAGGGCTTTTTCACATTCATTTACAGAGCAAAAAACCCACCAGTCAACAATGCCAATGTATACAACTAAGAGACTATTTATCAACAAAATATATGGCATACCTCTGCTATTTAAAGGGGCTTATTTCGTCAACATCAACTTCATATTTTACTACAATCAACATATTGGATTCTTTGGCGTCCACTACTCGGAACCCAGAACTGCCTAAGAAGGCATCATACTATCGCCTATGCCTTGCAGATAACCTTGCCAATATTATAGAGGCACACCTCAGGGCGGAAGGTAACATGTTTATCATGTTTGTATATACATATTTATTAGGGGTATCACTGTTACAGGCCATTACGGTCACTTCATCAGGATGCCTCTCGGCCTGTTGTGCGCTGGACCCTCATGTTCCTCCCATGAACAGAGCCTACTACTATACTTCTCTCTCTCAACATGACATCGCTGACACTTCAGCTAGAGCCTCTGCATTCAGTATTCTTATACACCATCAGACATGGCTCCGACTCTCAGGGCTAGCACCTGATATTCATCAAGAAGTTGCTAATGCCCCTTTTTCTGGCGACTAACTCTTTGGCCCAGAGGCACAAACAATACTAGACAACTAAAAACAGTACAATATATGTACTACAAACCACGTCCTCAGTATAATTATTCATACAAAACTGGAAATTACTATAACCAAAAAAGGAAACCTCAGAGGTAAAGAATGAATGACAAGGAACACATCTAAACTGACCCATGACCGCCCTTTGGACATCCGGATGCCTCTCCCTCTCATTAAAAACTTCAGACTCTGCCCCAGTCTCCTCTTCTAGTCCTCGGAGACTTTTTTCTGGGGGCTTCATTCTGAAATTTTACTGAGTCCTTTCCCGTGAGGCTATATACATCTAGCCACTTTTGAGGTATCAATGTCACAGGCCATTACGGCCATTTCATCGGGATAACCCTCGGCCTGTTGTGCACCGGACCCTCATGTCCCTCCCACAAACAGAGCCTACTACTACTACTCACATGCTGAGAAACAATCGATATATCCTTATAATATTATAATATTGATCATAATATTCTTACCAACCTTTTACTGCTACATGCAGTTTTCACCTGGCCATAGAAACAATGGTGAGTACATATATATTATAAACTTTATAAACTGTACAAGACTTCTCAATTTTTTGATCCGCACTACTTGGACAAAAAAAACAAAAACAAAAAAAAATGTTATGATTTTTCCCAGATTAACATGTTTGGAATCTCAAAGATGAGCTCTAATGGTTCATAATTGCAATTATCCAGATCATTATTTAAACTTCTGTTCACCCGACAGCATAAATAAAGGGCCCACTATACTAACATTTCAGGTTTACACCTAAAAAAGCGGCAGGCCCTGACATACTTGGGATCCCCTTGTAAATGAGACTATTAATGTACGATGGAACTGACTACATCACTCTGTTGCATTCCATGGCTTTACCCTAAAATGGGTACAATATTGACTACAACAATACTACTGATAAGAGCCACTGGATTTCATTATGAAATAGATATATTGTTCAATTTCATTAATATCTTTGTTTGCTACTTATGTAGTCTATTTAGTCCAAAAATGGATACATTTTCCTAATGCCTTGCCAGACATGGTGAAACACTGTT
Organism: Neoceratodus forsteri; assembly: GCA_016271365.2. Classification (NCBI taxonomy): domain Eukaryota; kingdom Metazoa; phylum Chordata; order Ceratodontiformes; family Ceratodontidae; genus Neoceratodus; species Neoceratodus forsteri. The sequence continues at coordinate 272,911,446 of JADMNL010000025.1, forward strand.
CTACTCTGCTACATTGTAGCACTACAAAATAATAACATTGTATTATTTGGGTTACTGTTCAAAACTCAAAACCCAATAGGCTTTGACATATACTGTCTTTTCCTGTGCATGCCACCGAAAACTTACCAATTACTTTTGAATATTTTTGAATATTATAAAAAGTCAATGGACTACAGGACCCAAGGCAGCGTGGTTTCACCAGGGGGAGGTCATGTCAGACCAACCTCATTGAATTTTTTGACTGGGTGACTAGGGAGGTGGATCAGGGGAGGGCAGTGGACATGGCCTGCTTGGACTTCAGCAAGGCCTTTGACACTGTGCCACATAGAAGACTATTACACAAACTGGGGAATATGGGTATGGGCAGGACAGTAGTGTGGTGGGTAGGTAACTGGCTGGGCGGCAGGACATAGAGGGTGGTGGTAAATGGCTGTCACTCCACAGAGGGAAGAGTGACCAGTGGGATACCACAGGGATCAGTGCTGGGACCGGTCCTATTCAACATCTTCATCAGTGACATTGGGCAGGACCTAGAAGGCAGAATTTCACTGTTCGCTGATGACACAAAGCTCTGTAACAGAGTAGACACACCAGAGGGTATAGACAGAATGAGAAGGGACTTGCAGAAACTTGAAAATGGTCAGGGGTTTGGCAGTTGAAATTCAATGCAAAGAAGTGCAAGATAATGCATATGGGGCACAAAAACCCTGGCACAATATATCAGTTGGGGGTGAGGATAGCATGCACCAAGCAGGGAAGGGATCTTGGGGTTATCATCTCTGATGACCTCAAGGTAGGAAACAGTGTGACAAGGCAGCAGGTAAAGCAAATAGGATGCTGGGATGCATAGGCAGAGGCATCACCAGCAGGAAAGGAGGTTATAATTCCACTATACAAGGCGCTAGTGAGGCCCCACCTGGAGTACAGTGTACAGTTCTGGAGACCATACCTACGTAAGGACATAGACAGGGTAGAGAAGGTTCAGAGGAGGGCAACAAAGATGGTGCATGGATTGCATCACAAGTCCTATGAGGACAGGTTGAAGGAACTGAACATGTACTCCCTGGAGGAGAGGAGGGAGAGAGGGGATATGATAGAGACATGCAAGTATCTTACAGGGAGGAACAGGGTGCAGGAGTACACTATTTTTAAGCGAAAAAGATGTTCCAGGACTAGAGGGCATGGGATGAAGTTGGAGGAGGATGATTCAGAGAGCGTGAGGAAGAATTTCTTCACAGAGCGGGTGGTGGACAAGTGGAACACCCTGCCAGAGGAAGTGGTGGGGCTGGAAACAATCACGGGATTTAAGAATGCATGGGATAGACATAAAGGAATTCTGGAGGCCAGGGGTAAGGGGCAACAGACTTCTAGGAAAACATAAACTGAACTTACAAGCTCAAATGGGCAGACTGGGTGGGCCATAGGCCCTTATCTGCTGACACTGTCTATGTATCTATGTACTTCGTTATATGGCTGAATTTCTTCTGATTCATTACAGTATCTGATATGCCATACCCTGATCAGGTTTACATCAGCTTAACCCATCTGACCTTGCCCAGTAATAGCCAGTCTGGCTAGTCTTTCAGCCATAATCCTATAATGAATAGTATAATGGAATACTTACAGATGAAATACAACATTCTCTTTATATGCTGATATACTACTCTCCACTCCTATCGGTCCTAAGACCACACTATATGTAAGGCAGAGTGCCATACCTGGTCACCCACTGCAACATAACTGCTTGGGAATCTCCCAGAAGTAATGACTTACTGCAAGAGACCATTCCGTGGAAGACAGATCAGTTACGCAAAGACTTTTGTTGTAACAGTAGATCTTCTAGGAATGTCTCTTGCAGTAAGTAGCTTCCTTCCCTCCGACCCACTGCCATTCTGCAACAGGGAAAAATTATGTAGGGTCGGGAGGCTTTGGTACCTTGGACCCTTGCCTTTGCGAGCTGAAACCAGTGGGGTACTGAGACTACAAGGGATCACCCACTTTTATAGGCACAGCCCAGGAAGTGAGGTCGTGTGGGTGGTCCCTGATGTGGATACTGCTAGAGGAGAACTGCCGTGTTAGAGCGCCACCTATCGGGAACTCCCAGAAGTAATGACTTACTACAAGAGACATTCCTAGAAGATCTGCTGTTATGAGAAAAGTCTTTACGTAACTGATCTTTCTAGGAGTGGTATATGTTGTTCATCCACATGGACCCACCTGACCTCCCCAGCTGCGATGCACAAACCTGGCTTCCAGCGGGCTAAGATCTGGCATCATGGGGTGGAGCCACAGGTTATACCATGCGGGTGGGTAGGAGACTTGAACAGCTTGAAGACTTCCGGCAAGATTTAAAGTGGAAGGGGACATGTCAAAGAGTGTGGATGAACAACATATACCACTCCTAGAACTACTGTTACAGGTGAGTAACCTGTTTTTCTCTCCCTTTCCAGGTCCTGTAATTGTTTTTAAAAGCATTTTATTTTATTGTGCCTGTGTTCTAAGTTTTTACATTATTGTATGATGTTTGTATTGATTGTAATATGTGTATGTATATGTATGTTCTTTGTGATGCTAAGGCCGCCATTGTAAAGTAGCTTCGCTCTGTGGCTTAACCTTTATAATAAACAAACAAACATTACAACATCTCATGCCCTGTTCACCCCTCCCTTACCCATTTCACCACATGCCCTATTGTGTAGCTTAAAATTCAGTGTATTCCGTAATTTTGTATTTTTACACACCCCAGTTTTGTTACAAGTGCCTTGCCTTTTGTAGACTTCACACTCCCCTAGCTCTCATCATTAGTACACCTGTAACTTAATATGTTGCACACTTTTTGCATTTTTTTGTTCTGGAATGTGTTGCTTGTACCTTACATTTCTGTTGTTCCTGTACATGCATCTGTTGTAGTCAGTGTATTTGCTCCTGATATATCACTCCTTCTTGTAACCTCCCCCATGGGGTACTACTGTAAATGAGCTCCAGTGCAGGGTGCCTATCCCATCACTGAATTTTAAGCAAATACATTTATTATGTGCTCCTCTGCAGGCATTCAGACCACCATCATATGTCACATTAAAACTGGTAACGGCTACAGCTGCAAGCGTTTCCTTTTAAATAAGCTACCTGCTTTGCTCTTCCATTTAATTGACTGGGAAGCTCTAGGGTGATTAAGGGTCTACAATTTTTTTTTAAATTCCACTTTATTCAGGCAGAGGATGTACAAATACATGACAAAAGGGGACATAGTTCTGCTGGAGAGGGTGCAGAGAAGAGCCACTAAGATGATACCACATTTAAAAGATACCGGGTTCAAAGATAGATTGATGGAAATTGGTCTCTTTGAATTAAAGTGAAGAAGACAAAGAGGGGACCTATTATTCATATTCAAAATTTTAACTTCACCTAACTTGATGTCCCAATGTGGACTCAGATATTGTAATCGAATGGTCAATTTGTGATCCCACGATAGACAGCTTGTGATTACCAGGGCTAATACCAAGAAAAGAAATGAATATCGTACCATGTGGGCAGTCGAATTATGGAATGCATTACCAAAAGAACTCATCAAGTTCACTGCACTCAATGAATTTAAAATTGGGCTTGGTAATTATTTCTATTCAAAACACATTATGGTCTAATCCACCCACGATTTCCGTGGGAGACAATCTCAATGGGCTAATTGCCTTCTTTTGTCTGTAAAACCCAGTAATACATTTCCCATACTGATAACACAAATGCAGTACATCATACACCACTCCAGTGTCCATGTTACGTGGGCTCTTCCAGAAAGGAGCTTCCTGATGTCCACCAGTGAGTCACTCATGTTTAGTGTAGAGATTATCTGAGCTCCGCTTAGGTTACAGTTTATGGGCTAAAGAAACTGTAACTTCACTGTGAAACCAGTAGGGCAAACGTGCCCGAACGGGCTGTTCCCAGTGGGTTAGATTTACTGGTTTTATGATTATTCCTCCTGGACTGTGACAGGGAGAGCTGGGGCAAGGAGCTGTGACCTGCTAAGTACTTAATTAAACCTAGTGACTCAGCATTAAAGAGACACTGTCAACTTGTTTTTCATCATATTATTTCTAGCTGAAACCCCACTTTTTATGATTTCTTACCCTCTCTAAAATTCACTGATGTTGCTGTTTGTTTTGTCTGTCTCCTTGTTTAGTAGAACTGAAATGCATGGCAATGTATACTTATAAACAACTTTGTTTTGTTTACAATCCTGGTTCTGTTCTTACTGCATACTCCCTGAGCATTAGAAACACACCCAAACAGTGCAGTCACTCATAAGAACCAAGCCTCCTAAACTCCCACTGCATCATGAGGGGCTAGACTGTTTTGTGGGTGTTCCCAAGTCCAGGAAAGATGCATTTGGAGTTGCTTAAGGGTTGTAAACAAACCTGTTTTGGTGTGATAACACCAGTATGTTGGGCAGTCTGTTTTTCACTTTTTTAAAGAAAATAAATGTCAGAATCAAACTACCAGCTACATCAACAATCTTTACTGAATGGCAGTTATAAAATATGTTTTTTTAAACTAGGGACACTTTGAGACCTAAGGGGGTTGACAGTGTCCCTTTAATGTCCTTCTGTACCAACCCCCTCAGTGATACTCAGTCTGTACATCTCCCACTTCTGCCAAAGGGCAACCTGCACCTCCAGGGTATGTCTCAGGGTTGCTTCAGCCTTTCCATCATGTTGAACTCCTCAGTCCATTGTACCTAGGCTTCCATTGTGGGAGCGGCAGCCTGCAGCCAGTTGCTGGTAATCCTCTTTATGGCAACGGTGCAGAGTGCTCAGAGGAAGCGCTGCTGGGCATGATTGCCAAGTCATGGCACCAAGACACCCAGTACCAGATATTCGAATGTAAATGGAATAGGAGAGTCCCATCTGTTGCTAGCACTGTTGGACAACCAGGGTGCTATGTCAAGACCACGACTTGACAACCCCCACAGTCAGTTACAGTGATGCACAGTTGGTACAAAACCACGTAGATTATATATACCAACTCTAGGGCCACGCATCGCTGTTATGACTGCGTGGTGTTTGGCCATGTATATTTGCACTAGCAGTCTTGAGTGGACACCAACAACCAGGCAGGCCCAGAATATGTGGAAATGTGATCCCACACCCTCTCCAGCATCTGTTTGTGTTCCCAGAAATGGGAAGTGACTGTGGGTGTGTGGGGAAAAAAAAAAAACCTAACCGCAAACTTCCATCTAAATTCTCCCCAGTCAGTGATTTTCTTGCCTATTGGTAGTGTGGTATTACAGTCTTTTTCTGAAAATCAGTGTTTCAGTGTTCCCGACTCAACTTTCCAGTGTGCTCACAATTTTGCACTTCTGGATGCTGATCCCCCGCTTAAAACTTGGAAGCCTTTGTTAATTATGTTGCTTGTCCCTTTGAGCATTGCTGCCCAATGAAAAATGTTTTCTAGAGTTGTAAATTCCCTGCCTACCTGACCTACAAGATTATCTGCAGTCTGGTGATGCTGGACCTATAGGTATCTCAAGCAGTATTGACACAGTAAGACATACTTTTGTTGCAGCTGTGCAAAGGAGTGTAGTTTGAGTTCTGCACAAAATGGTTATATCTCGTCAGGATGAGATGTTTCCACCATTGGAATCCTGGATTCTAAGTTGGAGGCAGGTAGTGGGGTCCCCAGTAATGCTAGAGAGGGGTCCTCCAGCATTCAGGGTGTGAGTGACCACCTTGGCTTTCCTTAACATTTTGATGGTGTGCCTAATTCACTGATTATCTACACTAGATAGCAGCCTGTTAGTGAGAGGCACGGTGGAAGTGCATATAGGTGTGGTGGAAGTGGAGAGGCCACCTCCATCCCCAGCAATCCTGACGCTTGGCTCTGTTTTGTCAAAGTAGCTAGGGTGCCAACTGAGCCACCAGGTAATGCAGATGGAAGTCTGGTATCGCCAGGCCCCCCTTTTTTGTGGGGGTAGAGATAGGCATTGCCAACTCACCCTGTGCCAGCCCCCTGCCCAGACCAAGGTCAACAGCAGTTTATTCAACCTCTTCCAGTATGCCTTCAGAATGCAGACATGTAGGACTCAAAAAATATATATATACCTTAGGAGAATATTCATTTTAAGAGTAGCTGTGCAGCCCCCTGACCTAGTTGGAGCAACTTCCATCTGTTAATGTCCTCCGTCGCCTCTCAGAGCAACTTTACATAATTAAATGTGAATAGTTTGGTTATATTCAGAGGTATGCACACACAGGTACCTCTCCATGTTTTGGTAGCCCATTTAAAGGGGCAATTAGTTCTGAAACCTGAGGGGCACCTAGCACCCCCCTTGATGGCATCAGATTTACTGTAATTGATTGTATAAGCTGAAATGGCACCATATTCCTCCAGCTCCTGTAGAAGGGCTGGGGGGGAAGTTTCTGGGGATAAACGGTTTATGCCCCCCTACCCTGGTTCCCTGGATATCTTGATTCCTGCGAACTGCCTCTGCCAGCAAGTCAGTACCGAGCATAAAGAGTAAGGCTGACAAGGAGAAGCCTTGCATGGTCCCTCTCATGAGTCTGAACTTAGCCGATTGCAGCCCTTTAACTTTTACCACTGCTTGTGTGGCTGCATATAGGGAGGCAGTACTGGTTTGAAAGGTTGGCCCCACCCCATCTCCCCCATTGTTCTTTGGAGAAACTTCCAGTCCACCCTGTCAAAAGCCTTTTTGGCATGCATGAAAACCGCTGTGATGAATGCTGGCAAGTGCTTCTGCACTGAGATAATGTTGAGCAGTCTTCTGATATTATCATAGATAAGCCAGCCGGCTATAAGTCCTGTCTGGTCAGCGTGGCCCAGTAGTCCCACTCACCACTGTAGCCAAAGGGTCAGCACTAAGTGAAAATTTTTAAATCTACATTGAGGAGTGAGATGGGATGATAGCCACACAGAGATTAATTCCTGCCTGGTTTATGGAGGACTGTCACTTGTGCCTGTTGCCAAGGCGGGGGTGTCCTGTCACCATTTTGCACCTCTTGACATATGTCTGCCAACATGGGGGCCAGAATGTCACCAGAAGTCTCGTAAAACTCACATGCTGTTCTGTCAGGGCCTGGTGACTTGCCTGTTTTAAGGTGTTTAATGGCTTCTAGTGTATCCCCCACTTTAATGTGAGCGTCCATCTCATCTTTGGCCCCATCTGTGAGTTTTTTTACTGTGACCCTGCAATAGGAGGCCTCCATTTTAACTGGGACGTTATCAACCCTCTCTCGAGAGTACAAGGTTTTGTAAGACTGCCCGGTCTGGTCTACTATCTTGCATTGGTCAGTCTCCATTTAGTGAGGGTTGTCTGTCTTGTGGAGGAATGGCACTACTCTGCTGGATGCCTCCCAGCACAGCTTCAAGGCCAGTAGGCACCCAGCTTTGTTTTCCACTTCATAGAAGTGTTGTCATGAGTATTGGCATGAGTATCGGTGCGCCTGTTGTATTTTGGACTCCAGCAGCATGTTCAGTTGTGCTCTGCATGCCTCCAGCTGCTGCTTACAGCTTTAAATCCAGGTCCAGTTACTCTTGGATGCTTTCTTCCTTAAGGTACGAGGCAAAACTAATGGTGGAGAATGTGACTGTAACTTTCAAGCCATCCCACCAGTCTCCCGGGGACACCTGGTCTTTGGGGTTCAGTGCCCAGTACTGCGTTACCACCTGCTCCACCAGTGCCATGTAGTCTGAGTTTGTCAGCAGGGTGACATTCAGGAGCCAGCTAGGTGTTTTCTTGATGGGGGTTATGGCCAGGTTCAACTGGACCAGCGTGTGGTTGGAGATGGTTCTGGTCCCTGTCTCACAGAACTCTGCCACATGTGCCCAATCGATGGAAATTATAAAGAAATTTAGATGTGAGTACGTTTGGGTGTGGAGCTGACCAATAGGTGTAATCCCAGAAGTTTGGGTTCAAGAACTGCCATATTTCTACCTGGCCAAGTTCTCTTGTCAGGTAGTGGATGCAGGCACCCACCTTACTGGTGCCCCCCAGATCTGTCCAAGATTGACTGCATCACCCCATTAAAATCCCCTCCAGTCAGATACACTTCTCCTGGTGGAGGTTCATATTGTACTACTTGCTTCTTTAAAAAAATGCACAGCCTCTTTGTATTGGGTGCATAAAGATTGATTAATGTGCAGGGCTCAGAATTTACAGTACCCCTAATACATAGGAACCAGCCGTCTGGGTCTGTTTGAACTGTCTACACTTCTAAGGACAGGTTTTGTTCACCAATATTGCCACCCCATGGTGATGGAGATGGGCAGTGAATGTGGAAGAGTATGTCACCCCTACCTAGGAGCATTTCAGTTTTGCATGCTCTTACAGTGTGAGGTGCATCTCTTGGAACATGGCTGCCACGGACCCTAATTTTTTCAACTCTTGAAGGACTCATGTCTTTTTGATTGGGCCATGCATACCTCTCACATTTAATGTAAATATTTGGCAAGCCATCTAGACTGCACCCCCCCCCCCCAAGCTGTCAAACAGCAGTCGGAAAGCTGTGGGAACAGTGAATTGAGAACTACACAGTAAACCAAATAAAGCTTAAAAACTGTGAACTGGAACATTACAAACTTCAAAAGGTCACATGCCTTTCCAGATGGCTGACCTGTTGTCATCCATACCTCTGGAGGGTGCTGGACAGTTGCCAGCTGTGCACACAGTAGGTGATTTGGAGCCATCCTCCCTCTCAGTCCTCCTGGTGGCTTATTATATGTGCTTCCCTTGCTATAGCCTTTCAAATGTTGGGCCATTATACTAGTCACCCCTCCCCAAGATCTGGAGGGGGTCCGATGGGGTGATCACCCCCCAGCCAAGGCCCATCATTGCAGTTCTAGCTTAATATATTTGGCCGCTCCTTCCAAAGCCATGAAATTATGCTACTGGGAAGTGTCTGGCAAGGTTAATAGGGTGGGTTGCCCTGTTTAAGGAGGCAGTATAGTGCAGTGGTTTAGGGCTCTGGGCTGCAAACCTGGAGACCTGGATTTGAATCCCACAACCCCCACTTGCATTCTGTGTGACCCTAAGCAAGTCACTTCACTCCCATGTGCTCCCAGGTCACACTTTGAAACCAGCATTGGCTTAGTGTGCCTTTCCTGGTTGAACAAGTTCCCCTTTCTCTTTATCTAGTCTTTTCTATTTAGATGTTTCAAGTCAGCCGGGGTCATGTTAGAGACAGCATCAGAGTCTAGGCGGGACCACCCTCTACAAATGTTTTAAAATTACTTGTATAATCTGGTACCTTGACTTGCCAAGGAGAAATCTTACTTACCCAATATTCTGTAATAATAGTGCTTCTTTAACAAGGGAAGCAATACTCACTGATCATTATGAGGCAAATATGAGCAATGCTGCACAGTCAGAAAAATGACTAGTGAATGAAGCGTGTTGTATAAAGAATATTACATGGGTAACCATACACAGTAAGTCTCTATTTCCATTGAGAGGTTGAGATGACATCATTGAGAGCAAAGCTTGAGAGGCCCTTGATGTCGTCTCAACCCTGAGATGGAAACACATGCTGAACTGGGCATTGCAGTCCTTGTTTAACTTGGTTGCAAGAGAAATCGGTAAACTTTAAATTGCACCCCCACCTCTGCCAAGGAATGTGCCAGTGAGTGAATAACCATTTAACACAAAACATTTGAAGAGTCAATGTTCGATTTCAACACGAATCAAACTCAGTAAAGTATTTTTTAACGTTTAATTGAATTTACTTATTTAAACCACTGGAGCGCCAGTCAAATACTACTCCACGTAAGCGCTTCTGTTTGACAGAGTAAATTTGGGTTATTGAAATGAAAGCACTTGCATGGACCAAGTCATCGACTGGTGCTACAGTGGTATAAACAAGTAAATTTAATTGTGGGCATCGGTTGGGTGGGAGAATGGAGCTTGCTGTGGGGTGAGTTTGTTTAAAAAATTGGGATGTTTCTCATTTTAAGACAGCAAAAGGCAACATTTCTAAAAATTGAAAAGTGGTTGTGCATGCTTTGGTGTCATAACCATACACAACAGATTTTCTTGACCTTTGAACTATACACAGCAAATTGTAGCCATGCACAGCATGGATTTTAAGTAAATCCATACACAAGAGGCCTTAACCACATACTATAGCTTTATATGCCAATAGCAATGTGTTTACATATCTACATTTACATTTACAAGCTCCCCCCAGTTATGGAACATCTGCCCTTGGGTGATCTCCCTCATTCCAGCATGGGCTCAGCTAAACTATACCGTAGGAACTATGTTACCTTGTTCTGTGACTGTACCTGACTATGACCTGTATTGTTTCCCTGCACCTCTACAAATCTGTTTTGCAAAGCTTCTGTTGTTGTATACACATTGTTAGATTAATGTAAATGGTATTACTCTGCCTGTACGTATCATGTTAAATCTTGTATAAAATGTACTATACTTTGGGCCAGATATTCAAAGAGTTGTGCATGGCAACCCACCAATGCACCTTGGCGTGATATTCAAAGGGGCAAGTTGTGCTGTGCAACTCCCAATGCACCGGGCGCATCGGTAATGTATGTGGCGCAAGTGCGGGGGGCATGCCCATGTATATGCGGCACATCCCGATATTCAGCCCGGGATGTATGGCACAAATGCTGGCACAACTCCACCTTGCGCTGCTCAGGGGGGTACAGAATTGTGCCTGGTAAAACCAGGAACAAGCCCTGGCCACCCACAGGCGCGCTGCCGTATTGCAGGGCGCAACATGGCAGCCGCCAGCCATGGGTGGCCACCTCCCACCCAGAACACTGTCCACAAGCTCCGTGCCCTGGGAGCGATGTCCCCCCCCCCCCATCGCCCGATCACTGGCATAGGTATATGAAATCCCTGGTGGTCCAGTGGACCACCCTCCATCGCCCGATCATGGGCATATGTTTGAAATATCCCTGGTGGTCCAGTGGACCGCTCTCCATCGCCCAATCATGGGCATATGTATTAAATATCCCTGGTGGCCCAGTGAAACCCCCCCCCCGTGCCTGATCATGGACGGATATAGCGAAAGTAAACCTGGTGGTCCAGTGGTACCCCCCCCACTGAGGTCCCTTGCCACCCAGCACCCCCCCAGTCAGTGGCGGGTGGCAGCACCCCGCCCGCATGCTGACCGCTGACTGACAGTATACAGTACTGTCTGTATGCCTATTGGTCCACTGCGTGGGCCTGTGGGCATGCAGACCACACTGTACTACACAGGCCAGATATGTGAATGAACGCGTTCACGAAGTGGACCAGTAGGCGTACAGACAGTATTGTATGCTGTCAGTAGGCAAGCAGCCGGGCCGCATGCAGGTGGGGTGCCGCCACTGACTGGGGGTGCTGGGTGGCAGGAGACATTAGTGGGTGGGTGAGAGGGGTACCACTGGACCATCAGGATTACTTTCGCTATATCTGTCCGTGATCTGGCTCTGGGGGGGGTTCCACTGGACCACCAGAGATATTGTAAACATATGCCCACGATTGGGCACTGGAGAGTGGTCCACTGGACCACCAGGGATATTACATACATATGCCTGCGATCAGGCGATGGAGAGCGGTCCACTGGACTACCAAGGATATTGTAAACATATGCCCGCGATCAGGCATACGGGAGCAGGGTCCGCCAAGGGACTGCAGGGCATCGGTCCCTGACGGCTGCAGCCTGGCAGGGTGCCAGGCGCAAGTCACTGGGGATCAGTGCACAGCATGCAGATGGGGCCATAATGACATGCAAATGGCCCCATTTGTGCCTTGCATGCATAATAGCCTCATTTGCATGCCCAGTGCTGAATATCACAGTTAATCCACCTAGCGCAACCGCACTTGCGCTGGCACATCCCCCTGCTCCCCTTCTGCCACTTGCAGTGGCGCAGTGCATGCGCCCTCAGTGCCATATTCAATGGTGCTGTGCCATGGTGCAGCACCACTGAATATCGCCTAGTCCATGCCCTGGCGCAGCCCAGTTGCACTGCGCCCAGGCTAGTGTCCCTGCCTGGCGCAGTCTGAATATCCCGCCCTTTGTGTTTACCTCCTCTCACTCATCTCTCCCCACCCTTTTCCCCAGGTTGCATCTGTAAACAAGATTATCCTTGTATCTGTGTATGTTTACCTGGTGGAATAATTTCAAATAATTAAATATGCCCCCCAGTTTATATCCTCCCCATACGCAGTTTCTCAGTTTGACAGCTTCAGTCTGAAATCCTTTGCCACAGGCCTTATTTTACTTAATATGTGCAGCAGTTCACCTAGTTTGAAGAGTCTTTTTTTTTCTTAACAGCACTTCTAGTACAGTCTTGTTTCATTGCACTGCTTAATCTTTGAATTTCAGTGTGTAATTGTACCTAGAGTCTTAATGCTGCCCGAGCATGGACTATAGTTGTATGTTTACACCATTCAATCTGTTCATACTCCACGATAGTGTCATACCAACTGTTAATGCTGCTCGATGTATATATTTTACATTATGCTTGTTTCTCCCAATGACCCTCCCCCCCAGGACACACCATGAGATGAGCAACTTGTTGTTCAGTGTGCCATTCCTGGTGAAACATTTCAATAAATAAATAAAAAATAGTCTTGGCAGTGCTTTAAACTGCAGCATCTTAGTGGAAAGTATTAGAGATTGCTTTTATTCTATATTCAGATTTGCAATGGATAACTTTAAAATTGTAGTTTTGCAATTAAAGGGAGTTTCTTTTTTTGTTTGTTTAATATGTTTATGCTCTTCAGTTTCACTTAAAAAAAAAACAAACCTTTGCAAGATACTTACCCTGGAAAAAACTGTCTTTTTAGTGCACCGTGATTTGAAACCACGCAACATCCTCATCTCCTTACCTAATGCCCATGGGAAGATAAGAGCTGTAATTTCAGACTTTGGTCTGTTTAAGAAATTGCCAGCTGGCCGGCACAGCTTCAGCCTACGCTCTGGAATACCTGGAACAGAGGGATGGATTGCTCCGGAGGTTTTATTGGAAGACCCCAAAGATAATCCTGTACGGATCACTAATCTGCAAATCATTCAGTCATGTTTTAAGTTTGTACATTAAAGGGGACCAAAAATGTGTACTAATTTGTCACAGTAATGTTCCTAGTAACAGAAATGAAAGCCTTACCGCCAGATGAGCCATATTTAACTGTATCTGGAAAAAAAAAACACAGATGTGGACAACTGTGTTTTCAGTTGTTTTCTTTTTATGGACAGTATGCTGCACTTCATGGAACCAGTAATATGGAGTTTTCACTATGACGCGGTTTGTGTACAGAATGCTAAGCACGAGCTATTGACCTATCAGAACCATGCTCCGAGTTCTGTGCACAAACTGTGACATAGTTAAAACTCCAGATTATGAGTCCCAAGATGAACTGTAACAGCAACTGGTGCTACTGCCATGACCGAACTCAGAGCTACAACTTCAATAATGATTTTAAGTACATTACATGGCTCCTTTCAATTAGGAATTGGATGTAGAGGTTCAGTTAACATACCTCTACATGCCACAGTGTTTTTTAATCCCGTAGATATGCTTCTTGTCATTTTTCTAGCCTTCCGCACAGGACAGGATGCCAGGGGTACACTCCATCTTCCGGAGCGGCGGCACTTTTGACATGGCACATCCAGGAGCAACATTAAAAAGCTTAATAACTCCAGAAAGGTTAGCTGCAATTATTTTAAACCACGTAGGTTGTTTTAATCGGGCGTTTTTGCAGCCCTGGTGATTGCCCCCACTGTTTAGGACAGCTTTCCTTTAAAACAAATTAAAGTAAAATACAGTTTGTTTGCACCACTTTCAGTTCAGATACAGTTAGTTACATATGGATCATTTAGGTGTATGAATACCATTCTATAAATGGGAACATTATATACAGCTGCCAGTTAAATATAATTTCCCATTCTGTTTAACATTTAGGTGTACGTATTTAGTTATCAACAGGAATGTGATGTTGCCGCACAATGAAAGATTTTGCTTCTGTACAGGTAGAAGAAGAAAAAAAACGAATATGTTGCAGGTGATACCTTTTGTTGGGCTAACAAAATTGTTTTTGAGAATAGCTTTTGAGAGCTATACTCTGTACTTCAGGTCAGTGAAAGCAGAGCTGAATAACATGTCCGATGTAGATGTGGCTTCAAATAAGACATTGTGTAGCTTGTTTAAACATCAGAGCACTACAAAGTCAATTCACATTAGTTAAACACAGACCAGAAGAATCCCATTGTCATTTTAAGAGTGCCTGCTACAGAGACAGCTTCAAGATCAGTGTCTTATTTGAATACTTATCTCTCATGTGGAATTGACTGATTTCGATTCGATAGGATTTCGGAGCAGTTCAGGAATTTCTGAGTCAGAAATGGACCTCAGAATCGGATTTGGAATCCTAGTTCCTAAATCCTGCTTTCCTATGAAAAACAATATCTGCCTTTAATTTTGGAATTAGCATTTTCAGGCTGCAATTTCAAAAATCCTATACCCGAAAATTGGATTGGATTCCGACAAATCAGATTCCATGAATCCGAACAAACTCCCCTCAGGCTTCTTAACGCTTCCCTGTTTAAGCACCTACTGCCAGTCTGGCCATTTACAGAGAAAGGCAGAACAGGCAGAAAAGAAGCAAGAATCCCTCTGGATGATCAGGCCCATGACGAAAGGAAGAAAAGAAAGTGAACGTTTTTTGTTTATATCCTGTTTTTCTGTACCTCCCTCCTGCTGTGCCCCCCCCCCCGTGACAACTGGTAGTGAACCTTGACTTACTGTGCCTTTCTTGGTGTAAAATTAAAATAAATATAAAAGTATGAAAAAGCTGCTCAAGTAGTAGAGAGAAATGAAATGGGAGCAGGGCCCTACTAACAAAGCTTATAAAATGGAGAGGATAAATCCTGGAAGCTGATTGGCTGAAACAGACTTTAACCTGTGACGTTATCTCACTATATTGTCATGGTCCAAAACTGATTACCAAGATCAGCCATTTACGAACACTTTAGTGCCATTTTATAATCACAATAATATACTCCAGGGTGTGGTATATTATGGGATATCATCACTTCTTGGGTGCATGAGACACTCGGCCAGTGGCCTTGTGCCTCACAATGCACCCGAGGTGTGACGATATCTCATGATATACCACACCCTGTCGTGTATTATTGCTTAATTAAACTATGGTGCTGGCAACATGGGGACCCTGGCATGACAGAATCACGTTTAATCATACTTCGCCAGGCCATCATATCAATTAATATTGATAGCCTAGGATCTCTCAGGACTGTACCACAAGAACATGTAAAGCCACCTGACTCAGTGGTGCTGGGGATAATGACAATTTTGGCTAACGGATTTTACTGAAAGAAAAATAGTAAGAAAATTTGCTGACAAAAACATCATGTTGAGAAGGGAATTCATTTCACTGAAATCTTTCAAAACATTGCTAGACAAATGTAACTGGTACTGATATTATTATGATTATTACTGTGTAAGTTACAAAAAATATTTGAAAAGTTGCTAAAAAGCATGTTTACATATTTTGATTTTTTTTTTTTTTCAGACCTATGCTGTGGATATTTTCTCAGCAGGGTGCGTGTTTTACTATGTAATGTCTGGAGGACAGCATCCGTTCGGTGACAATTTAAGGAGACAAGCCAATATTTTGTCTAATATGTACAGTTTAGAGCACTTCATGAAGGAAGTTAATGGTAAGACAATGGATTTCTGCCATGTTGCTTTTTTATGGATAGGAAGCTTTTTCTTTAGCAAGCCTGAACTAACTGAATGACCCTACAGTAAACCTGAAATAGGTTCTTAAGAAAGGGTCCTTCTCTTCATGGGGTCTCAGTTGAAATGCTCTTCTAAAAAGCTACTGTACTTTCTAGAGGTTGAGAAGGTCAGGGTAGTGATGCCAGCCAAGTTAGTAAAATGTGCTGGAGGCCCTATCACAGAGACTATACAGGACCGGACTTGTTAGATAATATAGGGTACTGCTGAGGCAATGGGGAAGTTTACATGCTAACCCGTTGCTGTTCCTGCGGAGTTGGCAGCTGAATGCAAGCAGGTCATCTGGAAACATTTGCGGTATGATTGCATGCATCCCACTAGTGCTGCCAGGCGACCTGCTTGCTTTTGGCGGCCGATGGAACTGGAACCACATTGACATGTATTAGTATGTAAATTGACCGGCTGAGGACTGGGGGCATAAAGTACATTTTATAAAAAAAATGCTGACCTCTGTTTTTCTTTGTCTGCATCTTGCCTGATTATGAGCATCCCGGCATGCATTGCAGTACCTATAGTGCTTCCTGCTAGTGCCAAAACGATGCCCGGGAATTCCCTTGGGCTAGCACAGTTTTAGTGTGCAGTCTGGATGCTCTGACAGCCAATCTCTAACACAATTATGCAACATTTTAAAAACATTTTTTTAGACCACACCACGGTGCAAACAGGGCTTAACAGTGGCTATGTAAAGGTCTCAGATTTTGACCCTCCTCACAGCGTATTCTTTTCTTGCATTACTACAGAGAACATCATCGCTAAAGACCTAATGGAACAGATGATCAGCAATGATCCACAAGCCCGACCATCAGCAAAATGTGTTCTAAAACACTCTTTCTTTTGGAGTCGAGAGAAACAGCTGCAGTTTTTCCAGGTAAATTCCTCCTTTTTTGGTGGAACTGGCACACACAGCACCTCTGGCAGTAACGGCAGAGGTGCTTATACAGAGATCGATTTTTTTTTTCCAGTAAAAATTTTCAAGTAAACAACAATAACAAAAACATTCAAATATTTCAATGCAATTTAACAAACAAAATATATTATTCTTGAGAAGGGTGTACTACAAGAGAGGTAAGAAAAAATTACTCACCGTAGTATGTTGTTTCTTCCAAGGGACTCTTATTGACAGGTGCAGTATGCCAGCTGGGTTCATAGAAACATAGAAACATAGAAGTTGACGGCAGATAAGGACCGCAAGGCCCATCCAGTCTGCCCATTTCTTTTTCTACCTTATAAATGTGCCATCGGCCTTTGCTCTGTCAGTGGCCTATCTATTCATAGTCATTTGTATTGCTCCCTTATGCCTATCCCATGCCTGTTTGAAGCCCTGCACTGTATTCATAGCCACCACTTCTTGTGGTAAGCCATTCCATGCATCCACCACCCTTTCTGTGAAAAAGAATTTCCTCACATTCCCCCTTAATCGGCCTCCCTCTAATCTCATGCTGTGTCCTCTGTCCTGCTTATTTTTCTTATATTTAAACATGTTAGACTCTTTCACCTTGTTTATGCCCTTAAGGTGTTTGAATGCCTCGATCATATCACCTCTCTCCCTCCTTTGCTCAAGGGTATACATATTGAGCTCCGTTAATCTGTCCTCATATGTCTTCTGATGCAGTCCCTGCACCATTTTGGTTGCCCTTCTCTGGACTGCCTCAATTTGGTTAATGTCCTTGTGAAGGTGTGGCCTCCAATACTGCAATGAGTACTCAGATGGGGCCTAACCAGTGTCTTGTACAGAGGATTATTACCTCCCTCTTACGACTTGTGATACCCCTACTAATACACTAACACCCCTAGCCTTACCTACTGCTTTAGAGGTCTGCTTGGATGATTTTAGGTCATCAGTGATGATGATGCCCAAGTCTCTTTCTTCCTTTGTGACTGCTAGCAACTCCCCTCCCAGCCTATAGGTGGCTTCAGGGTTTCTCTTCCCTATGTGCATGATTTTGCACTTCTTTGCATTAAATCCCAGTTGCCACTCTTCTGACCATTCTGCTAGTTTATCCAGATCTCTTCTCATTCTGCCCACCCCATCTGGATCATCTACTCTGTTGCAGATCTTGGTGTCATCTGCAAACAGACAAGTCTTACCCTCTAGTCCATCTGCAAGGTCACTAATGAAGATGTTGAAGAGGACTGGCCCCAGGACTGATCCCTGAGGTACCCACTTGTGACTTGCATCTCTTCTGACTGTATACCATTTACCACCACTCTCTGTTTTCTGCCCGTCAACCAGTTTGCCACCAGTTGACCAACTTCTGACCCACCCGAGCCTACCCAGCTTATTTATCAATCTTCTATGTGGAACAGTGTCAAAAGCTTTGCTGAAGTCAAGGTAGGCGACATCAACTGCTCCCCTTGGTTCCACCACTCTGGTTACCAGTCAAAGAAATCTATGAGATTAGTTTGACAGGACCTTCCTTTGTAAACCCATGCTGTCTTGGATCCTGTGCCCTATGGATTCCAGGTGTTGCACTATCCTTTCCTTAAGGGTGCCTCCATAATCTTGCCCACTACTGAGGTAAGACTGACGGTCTGTAGTTCCCGCCTCCTCCTGCTACCACTCTTGTGGGGCGGGATCACATAGAGCCGTTCTCCAGTCTTCTGGGACCTCTCCTGTGCTCAGAGACTCACTAAACAATTCTGCTAATGGCTCTGCTAGTTCTTCCTTTAGCTCCTTAAGTACCCTGGGATGTATGCCATCAGGTCCATTGCCTTATCCACCCTGAGCTTAGCAAGCTCTTGTAGGACCCTTTCTTTTGTGAAGGGAGTAGTGCTCACCTCCCTCCCCTGTGTCCATGATGCTGAGCTGTGGGCCCTGCCCTACCTTCTCTTCAGTAAATACTGAGCAAAGTATCTATTTAGGATAGATGCCTTTACAGGGTCCTCCTCCTCCTCACATGCTCCCTTTCTCCATTAAGCTTAGCAATACCCCCTCTGGACTTTCTCCTTTAGCTAATGTATCTATAGAAAGTCTTGTCACCTTCTTTTACTGTTCGTGTAGTGTTTCCTCAGTTTGGGACTTTGCCTGCCTTACTGCCTTACCTGCTTCCCTTAGGGCAGTTTGGTATGCCTCCCTATCTTCATCCCGCTGTGTTCCTTATATTTCCTGAAGGCCAGCCTTTTGGCTTTGACCTTTTCTGCTACTGTATTTGAGAACCAAAGTGGTTTCCTTCTTCTTTTGCACTTCCTTTTCTGTCTAACACAATGGGATGTTGCTTCAAGTATTGCATCCTTAATGCTTGCCCACTTTGCCTGTACCCCCTCACCTGTGTTTCTTTTTGCCAGGGCTAGCTTAACTCTGTTGGCCATCTTATCAAAGTCAGCTCCTCTGAAGTCCCATATTTTTGCCTTGGAATGGGATGCTTTAGATGTAGTAGCCAAATTGAACCATACCATGTGATGGTCACTGGCCCCAGGTGACCTTCTACCTGGAGATCTGTGATCCCTTCTTTGTTAGTCAGTACTAGATCTAGGATAGCCCTGTCTCTTGTGGGTTGCTGTACCAGTTGTTTGAGGCCCTCCCCTGCAGGAATCCACTATGAGTCTAGTTCTGGCAGATGTTCCTGCTGGTATTGACCAATCTGTATCCGGCATGTTGAAGTCTCCCATTATCAGAACCTCCCCTTTAGCTGTCATGTTTTGTATATCTTCTAACAGTAATGTGTCTGTGTCCTCCCTCTGGTCTGGGGGCCTGTAGACAACCCCAGTTCTTATGGCTGTCCCATTTCCTGTTTCAGGGTGACCCACAGTTCTTCTGGCTCCTTATGTGTATTCTGAATTTCTGTAGCTTTGATATTTTCATTAACATACAGGGCCCTCCTCCCCCCTTTTGCACCTCGGTCTCTTCTGAACAATACATAGCCAGGTACTGAAGTCTCCCAAGTGTGGTTACTGGTAAACCACGTCTCACTAATTGCTACTATGTCCAGTTTAGCCTCTGACATTATTGCCTGCAGGTCTGGGATCTTATTTCAGGCTGTGAGCATTTGTTACATGATTTTCCATTGGCCAGATTTTGGTGTGTTAGTTGTTGGGTGAAGTTTGGCATTACCTCTAGTGCGTATGGGGAGACAAACCTTTTTTCTTACCTGGTGATGCAAATGAACGGCAAACATGCTGAATTCCTGTTTGACCACTAGCTGAGGCAGTAGGGGTGTTCTTCCCATTCGATGTATGGGGTGCTGCACCCCTCTCCCCATTGCTAGTTTAAATATTCTGCAAAGACGTCAAACTTCTGCCCCAATGCACTGACTCCCTCTTTAGTCAGATGCAGTCCATCAAATTTAAAGAACTTTCGCTCCCAGAACTGTTGCCAGTTCCCTACAAATCTGTGTCCTTTTTCCTGGCACCAGCCCTTGAGCCACGTGTTTAGCTCCCCTATCTCCCCTTCTCTGACCTTCCGTCCATCTGCTCCCCTCTCCCAGACTGGCAGGATCTCAGAGAAGGAGATGCTGGACGAAATAGATGATAGTTTGTCACCCAGCCTAGTCAGGTGTTCCTTGGTCTCCACAACTGACCGGCTGGCGAGATCATTAGTCCCTATGTGTACTAGGACATCAATGTTTTCTCCTGCTTTGTGAACAATTTTAGCAATGCGGTCAGTGTCTCTCCATGCTGATGTACCTGGGAGACATCTGACCATCACCCTGGCTGGAGATGGGTATCAACTCCCGAATCATGGAGTCTCCTATGATCAGAAGTTTTTGGGATTTCTTTGTGCTTGTTTTGTTTTGGTTCCTGATTTGGGTGAGTTTTGTTGTGCTAGCTCCTGTGCCGCGGTGTCCTGCTCTGCAGTGTCTTCTGCCTCTTTAATTGATTTCAGAGATAGAGGCAGATACCTGTTTGTAGTGTTTATATGGTTTTTGGAGGTAATGTGTTGGAGAGCAGAGAGTGATGGGGCACCTGATTTGCTCCTCCTAACCACCTGCCAACCTCCTGGACCAACTACCCTCTGCGGTCGAAGTTTTTCTGTTGGATGCTGGGGAAATGGCAGGTGGTTCTTATAATGTATTTCCTCTTCAATATGAAATTTGAGGCGTGCAATCTCTGCCCATGCTGCCCGGAGCTGAGCCCTAAGATCTCCAAAGGCCCAGCATGTAGGACAGTGTCCTAAATCCTGTAAGACTGTCCTTCTGAAAATTGTTCCACAGTACCTGCAGTTAATGAAATCCATTCCAAATAAGTTGCTGGGTTTGTAACCTAGTCAGAGTAATTAGAAGGAGAGAGAAAAAAAGGAAAAAAAAATGCAATTAATGGTTTAATTGTGCTTTGTTTAACTTGTTATAACAAGTTAAATTACTAGTGCCCCTGTAAATGAGCTCACCTTGTGGAGGCCCCACTGATCCGCCTCTTCCTGCTCTGCCACAGGAAATGTCACAACTGTGGTACCCTATAAAAGGAGTGTAGCGGGGTGGTTGGGGATGGGGTGGGTGTCTGGGCCCTTCCCCTGCCAAAAAAGAAGAACCACGGACGAAAGAACAAGGAGGTAAGAGCAGAAACAATCAGTCAACAACAAATGCAGTAACCCTGAAAGCTTATCCTAATGTTAGATAAAACTGTAAAACCTGTAAAGCACCACCTGTAATAATTTCAGAGAAGATATACGCTGTAAGAAACACTTTGCTCCAGAGAAAAATAAAGCAGTAACAGAAGATATACCTTGCAAAAGACAATCTGAATCAGAAGATTACAGGAGTAATCTGTTAGCACACACCTGTAGGCACACCTTGTAATAATGCAGAAGAAGGTATACCAGCAACAACAATTTGAATCAGAGAAAAAATAAAGCAATGAAATGTTAGCAACAAACAGTAGCAATCCCTGTGAGTAAAAAATAAAACACCACCACACAGTAAATCTGCTTAGCCAAACTAAGTCTTAATCCTTTTCCCTTGCTCTGGTAAGTTTCTCTACTCTGCCTTTCAAGCAGTCTTAGAAGGAAAGCTGCCCCAGAGAGGAGGGCCAGGATATTCAAAAGTTGGCTGATGCATGGTGCATCTACTTGCACCGCCCAAATGTTTGCGTTGGTGCAAAAAAAATGGTATATTCAAACAAGCTGCCCAATCCCAGCAGATCGTGCATCCTGTTTGAATATGCCAACCTGTGTGGGCAGCTCAAAGGAGGGTGGTAGCCAGTGCACCTAGCACATACCAGGAATGGCCTGAATACCACCAATGTGGGATGTGCCAGTGCATTCCAGATGCACTGGGCCCCGAACGGTGATATTCAGCCAGGATATGCAGATAGGCCCATTTGGCATGCAAGGCACAAATGGGTCCATTTGCATAGCTGTGCCGAGGCAGGATGCACTGGGCTAGCCCCCATCCAGCCCCAATCGGCCATGACAGGCCAGTCCCCCTGTAGGCCCCTGCAGGCCAGTGTAAACCCCCTCTCTTCCCTGCATGGATAGCTCCCAGCCCCCCATTACCGACATGTCTGTTGCCCCATACCCAGCCCTGAACCTCCCAGCAGCCAAACACCCCCAATCCTGATTGGGGTCTGCAACCCCCCCACCAACACCGCGCCCAATGCCCACAACAGTGAAGGCCCCCCGTATTTCCAAAGTGTAGTGCCCCCACCTGTCCTGTTCCCCGGGTGCATTATGAACACCCTCATCCTAAAGTATCATAGTGATTCACCCCCCACCCTGTACCCCAATCCCAGTGTGACAAAAACCCCGCCCTGTACTATGCGGTAAAATAGGCATCCCTAACCCTCGCTAATCTGTGATCCAACACGTCCGTAATGCAGGTTTGCATATGTTTTCATAGTGTAGTGGCCCCCACCCCGGTAGGCAGGAACCCTCCCCCCGCCACCTGTACCACCGACTGGCCCAGCCCTCCACTCACCACCATGACCAGCTGCCGACTGAACAGTCCAGTTACGGAACTGAACAGAATGCATGCTCATTGGTTGAGTAATTTTTTCTTCTCACTCCAGGAATTCTTCAGCATGTATTGACAGGTGCAGACTACAAAGCAGTGTAGTTGAGAGGCGGGCACAGAAAGCTACTTAGGAAACAGGCTCTGTAGCACCGCTCTGCCAAATTTGGCATCAGATCTGGACTGCAGATCCAATCAGTAGTGCTTTGTGAATGTGTATACAGTTTTCCAAGTGGCTACTTTGCAAATGTCGAGCAAAGGGACATCCCTTGCAGCTGCCACTGTGGCAGCAGTGCCCCTAGTAGAGCAGGCCCTGTGGCTCTGAGGTAGCTATTTACCAGCTTTGCTGTAACAGAACTGGATACAAGAGACAATCCAGCTGGAAATGGTTCTCTCTGTAGCCAGTCTCCCTCTGCCTACCTCACCATAGATGAGAAAGAGCTGAGCATGGAACTCCCTGAACTACTTAGTATGCTCTAAGGAGTAGGTCAGAGCTCTTTTCACATCCAGACTGTGTAGCTTGCGTTCACCTGGGGTGGACTTGTCTGTAAAAAAGACTGGCAGGGTGATAGACTGGGTAATGTGGAACTCAGAAACACCCTTATGCAGAAATTGCCTCTTTGTCCTAAGCACTACTTTGTCCTTGTGGGCAGTGATGTAGTTAGGTTCTGTACAAAGAGCCTGTAACTATGAAATCCTTCTGGTGGAGGTGATGTCAACCAGAAAAACAGTTTTCCAGGTTGCATACTTGAGATCAGCTGTAACCAAGGGCTCAAAAGAAGGCTCCATGAGTTTGGCTATACAGAGGTTCAAGTCCCAAGGAGGGACAGATTCCCTCAGAGGAGGTTGAAGGTGCAGCAGACCTTTGAAAAACCTTTTGAAAATGGGCTGAGAAATAACAGATTTCTCTTTTCCAGTGGAAAGATAAGCCAAGATGGCTGCCAGATGCACTTTCAAGGACAAAGCTTTAAGGCCTTCTGCCTGGAGGTGAACTAGGTAATCCAGGAGGGTAGGAGTAGTAGCCCGCAAGAGCTCTAGTTCCTTATCCTTGCACCATAGAGAGAACTTTTTCCACTTGGAAGCATATGTCTTCCTAGTGCTAGGTTTTTTAGCCATTCGCAGAATTTTCAGGATTTGTTCAGAGTACTGGGATTCAGGAAACTAACTCCTCAAATACCAGGCCTTGAGGTGAAGAGACTGGATGTTGGGGTATGATACCCCTGTCTGAGGAGGAGTCAGGACACTGTGGGTTGCTGGCAGTCTGATGGGCTTCTTGACTGACAAAGTGAGGAGAAGGGAATACCAGGGTTGCCTCACCCCGCCCGGGGCCACCAGAATCATGGTGGCCGGCTGAGCCCTGAGCTTGAGAAGGACTCTGTAAATCAGAGGAAAGGGAGGAAAAGCATACAGAAACCTCCCTCCCTTCCCAGTCCAGGGTCAGAGCATGTACTGGTATGGCCCCCAGCACTGGGGCCTGCGGCAGTACTGTGGTAGCTGGTGGTTGAGGCTGGACACAAATAGATCCAGATCTGGAAACCCCCCCCCCCATTCTGAAAACTGGTATTGTCTGTTCTTATCTGAATAGCCTGTCCTTTCGAGCTATGGGGTGAAAGCCTTGATGGCCAAGAACACTACTCTGAGTTCGAGGAAGTTGATGTGGTATGTGGACTCTTTGGGTGTCCAGGTGCCACTCATGGACTGGCCCCCTAGGTGGGCACCCCAACCTAGGAGGAAGGCATCTGTTATCAGGTTCTGGGAGGGTTGCTGAATCTGGAAAGGGACCCCCTAACATGAGGTTTTCTGCTTCCTTCCACCAGTCTAGAACCCAAAGACGGGTTCTTATGACTGGCACTAGCTTTGCAAAGGAATACTTTTTCTGAGACCAGTGAGACCTGAGGTGATACTGAATGTCCCTCATCTGGAATCTGGTGCCTGGGACTACTGCAGTCATAGAGGCCATGTGACCAAGCAGGAAGTGTCTGGCCAGCCTCGGCTGGCCTAAAATGAAGGAATTTAACAGGCTGAGGAAATTCTGAATTCTGTCTGCAGGAAGGAAAGCCTTCCTCTACAGTGTGTTGAGCTC
Source organism: Neoceratodus forsteri (assembly GCA_016271365.2). NCBI lineage: Eukaryota > Metazoa > Chordata > Ceratodontiformes > Ceratodontidae > Neoceratodus > Neoceratodus forsteri. The sequence continues at coordinate 272,936,178 of JADMNL010000025.1, forward strand.
TGCCCCTATGAATTGCAGAGCTAGGACAGGCTGAAACTGGGATTTGTCTTTGTTGATAATGAAGCCCAGAGACTGCAGGGTGTCTTTTGTCTGGTTCAGGGCTCCTGCAACTGCCTATGGAGAGTTGACCACAATTAGCCAATCATCCAGGTAGGGAAAAACAGAAATCCATTGTCTTTTGAGATGAGCTGCAACCACTGCCAGGCACTTGGTGAAAACCCTGGGAGCAGAAGTTAGCCCGAACGGCATGACTACAAACTGGTAATGGCCTAAAGGCAGCCTGAATCTGAGGAATTTTCTGTGGGACTGCCTGATTGGGATGTAGAAATAGGCATCCTTCAGATCTAGGGAGACTAGCCAGTCCCCTTGCTTCAGAGAATGAATGACCTGATTTAAGGTTACCATTCTGAACTTTGATTTCAGCAGGTGCATATTCAGGTATCTTAGGTCCAGAATAGGTCACCACTCCCCATTTTTCTTCAGAGTAAGGAAGTGCCTGGAATAGAGACCTTTTCCCTGCTGGGTGAAGGGCACTCTTTCCACAGATTTGACTTCCTAAAGGTTCTTCACCTCTATCTCCAACAGCAGTTTTTCCATCAGGGTTAGAGGTTTTGAGAGCTTGGGGCCTAGGAGGAAAGGGAATTTTCTGAACTGAAGAGATAGGCCCTGACCCACTACCTCTAACAGCCACTTGTCTGTGGTGATGAGCTGCCAATGATGGAGGTAGTGGGAGAGCATGCCCCCGTCTGGAAGAGAGTGGAAGCGGCCGAAGAGGAGTCAGGAGGACTGTTGTCTGGTTTGAGCAGGGTGGACAAGAATGAAGTTGGCTTTCCTCTGGCCTCTCCTACCTCTTCCCCTGAAAAAACTCTCATCTGAGAAAACCTCATAGGCATCAGCATAGGCTAGAATGCCCCTAGGAAAATAAACCCTGCCCCCTTGTTTTGAGGTTTCTGGGAGATGGAGGGCTTCTCTTTGGCTGAGTTACTCTTATAGGTAGTTTTGTACTCATCCATTCTTTTCATTTAAGCCTCTGTTTGATCCCCGAAAAGTGGATTTTTCTCACAAAGAAAATCCATAGCCTGTAATTAGGTATCTTGAGTGAGAGAACTGGCCTGCGCCATAACCCTTGAGGCTGTGTCATCATTATCTATGGCCATGTGAAACTGATACTTGGTGGCTTCCATGGCCAGTTTTACAGTTTCAGTGACCTCCCTGAGCATAGTGTCTCACCCATGATGCACTATAGCTAGGATAGATCTCAACAAAGCTCTCTGATATCTAGCTGCATATGCCATGTAAGTAGACAAGTGGAACAGCAAAGAAGCAGTAGTATAGGATTTCTTACCCATGGAATCCAGTTTTTTTTAACTCTTTTTTTTCTGGAGGCTGAGCAGACAGTAGCACATTAGCTTTGTCACAGGCTGACGCCTGAACTGCCCCTTTGTGGTCTGAATGTGTATAGGGAAAGTCAGCAGCTAGTTTACCAAGCTAGTATTTCCTCTCAATCTTTCTGTCCACCCCTGAAGCAGATGAAGGGGTTTCCAGAATTTTAAAAGTTGCTCTTTGCAATGTACTATATCATGTATGGGCAAAATCAATTTCTTTGAAGGAGTATGACCCATCATTTCTATATAGTCTTCCTCCATCTCTTGTTTGGTGTCGTCCTGGAGAGGAAATTCCAGGGTGTCCATCATCTGTTTAACATAGGTAAAATGGGAAGAAACTTCATCATTATCATCAGGTAAATCACCACCAGTGTGACCATCTGGGTCTAATGGGTCACCCTGTGGAAATTTATCATCATTTTCTCCCTCATAATAAAACCCCTGAGTGTACCCAGAATCATGGAGAGGAGTACTAGGCTCTGAAGGAGCCGAGAAAATATTGCCCATAGATTGTAAAGTCTGATATACATGCCAAGCTTTAGCAATTTCATTTGCAGAGGGTGTATCTTTGTCAACTACTGATGTCTCCCTATGCCTTTCGGGAAGATGGGCAGCAGTGTGTTTATCTTTCTTTGTCTTTTTAGCAGGGACTGAATCAGAACCCCGCTCACATTGTCTTTTAGAGGCCTGTCTACTTTTATCAGACTTATTTTCATTAGGGTCCTTAGAGGACTTGTCTGCATTTTTGTGTTGACTAGAGGTACCCCCCCCAGCACTTTTAGAGGAAGGGGACGCCGTCTGGGTGGCCATGCTTATATGTGTTTGGCCAAAGCAATAAGCCAATATATGTCCAATTAAAAGAAAGTTTTTTTTTTTTTTTTTTTTTCACAATAGTGGTAAGGAATGACAGTAACAACCTCCACACCTCTTGCCAACAGAAGCCCACTGCACAACAAAGAGAGGTTTCCCTGAGAGATAATGCAGAAAAACCCTCTAGTTTACTGATAGAATACTTTGAATTACTTGAAAAAATGGCCAAAAAGGCATGCAACGGCACAATTTAAAACAGAAAAAAGTCATGCAAATGCGGGGAAAATAACACTATGCACTGAAAACTAAAACCGCTGATTTAGCGCAAACGCAGTAAACTTTTACCTCAAAAATGACACAGAAGTAGAAAAAATGGTAAGTCTGCGGCTGCAAGGAATCAAAACTCAACCACAGAAAAAATGTGTAAAAATACAATAAATACCTTAAAAATGTAAAAGCAGCACTCACATGAAGGAAAAAACTTACAGGAAGATCTCTGAAAGTACTGAAGAGAGAGAGAGCTTCGGGGAAGTGTTGCCAGGTCAGCAGAGAAAAAGTTCTAAGGTCATTCAGGCTGACTACACCTCTCTCTCTCTCTCTCTTTCTTCTGATTGGCCAGTGTTCCTGCTCATTTACATTGACTCCTCCTCTCCGGAGCAGCTGAACCCAGCTGGCATACTGTACCTGTCAATACATACTGAAGAATTCCTGGTGAAAGTAAAGTTACGTTAAGAACTTACCGTAACAGTAGATCTTCGAGAGGAGCTCTTGCAGCAGGTAACACCTTTAGAACTGAAGCCTGCAGGCACCAGAACTCCACAGAAAACTTCTAGCCAGCAATATACAGTGGGGGATCACCCCTGATGTCAGCCCACCCCCAGCGGCATATATGGTATAAAAGGGGCAGTCCCCCAGCCCATCCCCAGTTCTCCCTCTGGAGACCCAGCAAGTAAGTGAAAAAGGAGAACCAAGGAGGATCCTATAATAGAGGAAATTAAGGTATCTGTCATGGAGAAGCAGCTACCAGGGGGAAGGTGGGAGAGAAATACAGTACCTGCTGTAAGAGCTCCTCTCGAAGATCTACTGTTATAGTAAGTTCTTACATAACTGTACTACCTTACTTCGAGTGAGCTGTTGCAGCAGGTAACTCCTTTAGGACTGAATCCCAAGCAGTAAAAGAGAGACCCTGGTCAGAAGGGTGGAGGCAGAAGTCTCCCTAGCGCATTAAGACAGGAGGCCCTGAAGGACTGCTAGTCCAAAGCCTGCTCTACAGCGAGAAGCAATATCCAGACTGTAGTGCTTGACAAAGATGTGGGCCGAACTCCAAGTGGCAGCCGCACATTTCTCAAGGAGGCAAAAGAAGCAGTCATGCCCCTGGTAGAATGACTGTTTACCGAGCCCAGTAAGGGTTTGTCATGCTGATTGTAGCAAAAAACAATGCAATTAACCAACCATCTGGATAAACACTGTTTAGAAATAGGAGCCCCTTCTATCCTGGGGGCATAAGAAACAAACAACTGATTGGACTTTCTGATTGTCTGGGTGCGCTCCAAATAATATCGAAGCACCCTATGAACATCTAGATTATGTAGTAATGCCTCCCTGTGGTTCGAATACTCTAGGCAGAAGACAGGAAGGTGGATGTCCTGATTCAAAGTAAACTCTGACACCACCTTTGGAAGAAACCTAGGATCAGTCCTCAAGGGCACCCTGTCCTTGTGAAAAACCAAATAAGGCTGCTTACCTATCAGGGCCTGAAGCTCAGAAATCCTTTGAGCAGAAGTAATGGCAACTAAAATAATGCTTTCTATGACAGAATGCACAGCTCACAGCTTGCTGCAGGTTCAAAGGGAGGCAGTGTGAGCTTTTCTAAAAACAAACAAAGGATTCCATGGCGGGACGGGGTTCCTGGATGGGAGGCTTCAAGTGCAGAATGTCCCATAGGAATGTATGGGGAAGGTCCAGTTGGGCAAGAGTTTTGCTGTCAATAGGCACATGGTAGGCTGAAATGGCAGACAAGTACACTTTGAGTGAAGTGCAGCTGAGACCTGTGCCAGAGAAGGAAAGGAGGTACTCAAGAACCGAATTCACCGGGTAGATAAAAGGGTCTAAATGTCAAGCGGTGGCCCAGATGCTGAACCACTTCAATTACGTAGCGTAGGTTGCCCTAGTAAAGGGTTTCTGGGTGGCCACAAGGACATCCACTACTCTGGATGATACCCCAAACCTAGAGGCAGCTAGGTCTGCAGCAGCCATGCATGGAGGTGCAAAGATTTAAGATCTGGAGGAACCAGTGTTCCCTGTTCCTGGGAGAGCAAGTCTGAGCACGGGGTAGGGAGGCCAGAAGTTCCACTGCAAGTTGCTGAAGCAGTGGAAACCAAATCTATCATGGTCAGAAGGATGCCACCAGAATAATCTCTGCTCCGACTGCAGCTTGACAAGAACTCACTGCAGTAGAGGGAAGGACGGGAACGCGAAAAGGAATCTTCCCAACCAGGAGAGAGACAACGCGTCTCACTAGAAAACACCAGGCCCTGGATCTAGTGAGCAAAAACTGGGCAGTTTTGCATTGGATGGGGAGGCAAATAGATCCAGTTCTGGACTATTCCATTTTTTGAAGAGATCTTCTGTCACTGAGGGATGAAGTTCCCATTCATGGGCCCTGGACTGAGACCAGCTTAGTCTGTCGGCCAGGGTGTTTTGTACACCTGGAACATGGACTGCTGTCAAGTCTGGGTGATGGTCCACTTCCCATGCCCATACTCACATGGCTCCCTGCAAAGGGGGATAAGAGTGAGTCTCCCCCTGCTTGTTCATATAAAGGACCGCTGACTTGTTGGGCTGGATGTATGAGGCCAGGGAGTAAGACCATCTAGAAGGCATGAAGGGCATACAGAAGCATCCTCCTCTGCAAGATATTGATATGAAGCTCATGCTGGGCCCAGGACCCTTGAGTCTGGTGAGCTCCGAAGTCGGCTCCCCAGCCTTGGCCTGATGCATCTGTGGTCAGGATCTGCCTGGAAGACTCCTTCCATAGACAGAATCCTCTGGAAAGGTTGGTGGAATTTAGCCACCATGTCAACACTTGTTTGACAGGGTTCGACATCAAGACTGGATGCTCCAGGTCATCTGAACACTGATCCCATTGAACTCTCAGGTTTCACTGGATCCACCCTCATGTATAGTCTGGCCAGAGGGACCATGGTGATGGTGGGTGTCATGTGTCCCAAAAGTCTGAGGACAGATCTGGCTGGGTCCTGATGAGTAGAGGAGATCTGCTGAGCGTGCGTCTGAAGCCGCTCTGTTCTGTCTTGAGGGAGAAAGACTTTGTGTTGTGCTGTGTCCAAAATTGCCCCTATATATTGTAGCACTGACTTAGCCAAGGGGAGGACTTGGGGAGATTCAAGGTAACCCCTAGGTCCTGAAACAGGGAGAAAGTGGCCTGCAGGGTATGGAGTAGCCGGTCCCTTGTGGGAGCGGTTAGCAACCAATCGCCGAGGTAGGGAAAGACATAATCCCCCTGCCTTCTAAGAGCTGCAGCCACTACTGCGAGGCATTTGGTGAAAACCCTGGGGGATGAGGACAGGCCGAAGGGCAGGGCCCAGAACTGGTAGTGGCTTCCCTGGAAGCGGACGTGAAGGAACCTCCTGTGTGGTTGGATAATCAGAATGTGGAGGTATGCGTCCTGCATGTCCAGGGAGCATAACCAATCCCACTGATGGGGAAGAGGGAGTAATCCTAGCAGAGAGACCATCCTGAATCATTTGTACTCAATGTACTGATTCAGGTGGCTGATGTCTAGGATAGGCCGCAGGTCCCCCATTTTCTTTGGCACTAGGAAGAACTGGGAATAAAACCCTTTCCCCTGTTGTGCCAGGGAGACGGGCTCTATGGCCTGTTTTTGCAAAAGAGCCTGGCACTGGATTTCTGCTGCGATGAAAGCACTGTGAGACTGAGAGTAACTGGACAGGGTCGGAGGGTTGTCCAGGGGAATCTTTGTGAACCCAAGAGTGTGCCCCCTTTCGATGAGTTGCAAAACCCACTGATCTATGGTTATTTGATGCCACCCGTCTATGTGCAAGGAAAACTGCCCCCCCCCCACTGCCTCCCATAAGGCTTCGGCCAGGGAAGAGGGGTCAGGCACGAGTCAGGCTGAGGAGCTGGGGAGGGCAAGCACAGGCTGAGAGGTTCTGGGGGCCGAGGGTCGGAACCTCCAACGACAGGAGTGGGGACTTTTCACTTGAATCCTGCTGTGTGCTGTTGCTGTCCCCTAGACTGCTGTTTAGCATTCCTTAGAAAGGACTGCTTAGAGTGCTGCTTGGGCTGGGATTTGTACATAGTATGTACAGATCTAATGGCTTACCCTGATTCCTACAGGCACGTGATGATGTTTTGTGAGTCTTCACCAAACAGGACTGGTCCTCTAAAGGGGGCATCCATAATCTTGGACTGGATGTCCGGGGCAAACCCAGACACTCTTAACCAGGAGTAGTGGCAAATACAGGCGGCAGAAGCTGTGGCCCTTCCCACCAAGTCCACCATATCATAAGATGCCCGAAGGACGTGGTTACCTACATCTGAGCCTGACTTCAGGATGGCCATCAGCTCTGCTGTCCCTGGACAATCTGGTATGGCTTCAGCAACCTCCACCGCCTTGCCCCACAGATCATTCTGGTATTGAACCATGTGGACGAGGAAGTTTTGGGGAGCATATGGTGCAGGTGGCTAAGGAATACACCTTCCTGACCAAATGGTCAAACTGCTTGGAATACTTGTCTTGGGTTGCGTACTCAGATGCCTAGGATGCCTGGAGCGATTGTGGACAACATTAATTATGACTGAGTCTGCCTCTGGCTGTTCCTCATAAAAGGGGTCATCCCTAGAGGTGGTATATTACCAGTCCAATTTCTTAGACATAGGCGGCGTAGAAAAGGGGCACTTCCAGGCAATCTTGTTAATGTCCTTATAAGACTGCACAATAGGGGGAACCACCATAGGCAAGGTGTCTTTCTTCCTGAGAAAAGTTGGCCAGCCGACACCACTATAGATCCAGCTCTTCTATATCCCAGCTGTTCAGTTGCTGGATGTGCCTCATTACATCCATGAATGATGGGGCATCAGGCACGGACTGAGGAGTGTCCTTGCCACCCTCCAGCTCCGACAGCAGGTCAGAGTCTCCCAGCTGGAAGAAGAGGAGGAGTACTCTTCCAAATCCCCTGAGTCTGGGGAGGGCGAACATGGGTGCTTATGTGGCTAGCCTATGTGGCCAGCCTTAAAGAAGGGGGGGGTATCACCCCCATCCAGCATCAGGGTGGTTCCCCTAGGAGGGAAAGAAGGTGGGCAGACTGGAGACTTGTCCGGAGGCAGACCCTGGGGGGTTGGTTGAGGAGGTGCTCTGGGTGCCTCTTTATCTTTAGAATAGACCCATCATGCCGCAAAGAGCTCATGGACTTTAGAATTTTGCAGCAAGGCTGGTGCTTCTGGCATCGGGGAGGGGGTGGTTAGGCGTAGATGGCCTGGCGTCTGGTCATCAGGTTTGAGTAACTCAGGCATTGGGGGTAGGCTGATCCAAGGTATTTGGCATCGGGTCCAGAGGTCCAGCACCATCTGGCATCGAATGAACTGGACCCGGCGTCCAACTTTTAGCCATTGGCTGAGGATAGGCATCAGGCCCCGCCGGTGACTTGGGAGGGTTAGGTGGTGATGGGTCACCCAAGGAGACGGGGAAGCAAGCATCAAGGGGACTGGCATAGGCTGAGGCTGGGCTGGGGATTCAGCTGGTGGTCTCCTAGGAGGAGTTGCATGGATAGGGGAGCTGGCTTCCGAGCAGGATGGATGCCCTTCTTTCCCAGAGGAGTAGGAGGGTGACGGTCCCGGGTATCACGTGGTAGCATCAGCCCCTGATGTCAAGGAGGATTCAGCAGACACCTTGGCCAGGAGAGCGAAAGGCAAGGACCTGCTGCCCAAAGATTCACTGGCCGATCCACTCGGCTTAGAGCCCATTGTGACTATGGGCTTATGCTTGAGGGGCTGAAAGGTGGGGACTTTGTCCTGCCCCCGAAGAACTTTCTCCCACAGCCATGATAAGGGGAGGGAGGTTTGGTCACTGGTAGCCTGGAAGGTGAAAGGGTAGCCACGATGGAAGAAGTCAATCCCCCATGGTGGACGATCCTGAAGTGGTCGCCAACTTCGTCGGGGACCACGAGCAGTCTTCTGCCCGGGTTTCTCCTTATGCTTCTCCTGGTGCTTGTGTTTGCCACTCAATTTTTTTCTCTGTGAGAGAAGAAAAGGAGGTAGAGGCATCAGAGGCCAGAGAAGAGGATGAACTCCTGTGGTGAAGCTCCTTTTCCATCTCAGAAAGCTTCTTGGTGAGCAGGAAGACTTCGAGGGTCTTCTGGCGGCAAAGCCAAGTGCGTTGATTAAAATTTTGGCAATGCCAGCAGGCATCAATATCATGTTCTGGGCCTAGGCAGAAGAGGCAGGCTGAATGGCCATCCTTGTGAGGAATCTGCTTTCCACACGCACACTTCGATGGCCACCTCTCGATTGAGGAGGATGGAGAAGAAGAAGACGTGCAAGTGAAATTTCTAAGAAAACACTGGATTTGGCAAAAACAATGAAAAATGGCAGTCAACTAGCTGAAGACATCTGCAGAGGTCCGACTTGCACAGTCGATGGTGGGAAAAAAAAAGGATGGGCTGGGGGACCACCCTTTTTATACCATACGTGACGTTGGGGGCGGTCACCTGCTGTATATTGCTAGCTAGAGGTTTTCCGTGGGGTCCTGGTGCCTGCCGACTTCGGTCCTAAAGGTGTTACCTGCTGCAAGAGCCCCCTTGAAGTAAGATCTAATGATTACTAAAGAAGTTTAGTCCTAAGGTAAGTGAAGTACTCAAAATAGATCACTGATTATTTATTATTTATTTATTGAATTTTGATGACCAGGTAGGCCCACTGGGCCCCGGAGGTCCCTTTTTCAGGGGCGACCCGGGAGTGACAGTTACATACAGGTAAGCAGATCAGTACAATAGGGTAAATGTAATGTTGTTTAACAATAAAAGACTTCATAGGGTTACAAACGGCAGGCAGAGGAGGAACATATAGGCAAAAGGACTTAAGAGTTAGACATAAAGAAAACATTGTACATACCAAGTTCATACTGAGATTGAGAGTGCTCAAGGTAAAGGCAAGAAGTTGCTAAGACATGTGGTACTTTCCTTATAGGCATAGTGGAAGGGGGATATATTGGTACAAAAGTGCTCCCCTTCCTTTGATGTATGGTCAGGTCCTGTGACATAGGCATATGCTCTGTCGAGCAGGTGTCTTTGAGCTTGGTCCGAAGCAGGTGATGGACTCTGCCTCCCGCACTCCAGGGGAGGTTGTTCCAGTTGGAAGGGCTGTATGCAAAGGACCTGATCCGGCTTTGGTCCTAGTCTTGGGAACCACAAGGAGAGTTTGGCCAGATGTTCTTAGACTCCGCGGGTTAGTTTTGACCCTGATGAGACCATTGAGGCTAGGGGGAGGTGTGGGACCCAATAACTTAAATGTAAGGCAGAGGGTTGGGTAGATGAGGTGAGCTTCCAAAGATGGCCAGCTGAGCCTTGATTGGGGTTCGCAGTGGTGAATCCTCGGGTGTGAAAGAGTGGCGAAGCAGACTATCTTGTTGTACAAGGTCTGCAGCCTACCTAGCTCCGTCGTGGCCACGCCCTAAAGAACTGGGGCCGCGTAGGTGAGCTTTGGGAGAAGTACGCTAGCGGCAATGGCAACCCTAGCTTCCGGGATAATCTAATCCTTTATTCTGTAGAGGATTCCGAGTTTCCCATGGATGGCTTTGGAGATATGGTCTACGTGATTTTTTAGTGTGAAGCCTTGGTCCAGGGTAAGTCCAAGGTATTTAGTGGAGGTAACCACCTCAAGTTTTTCACCCCCCCTGGACTGAAGTTGTAGGAGCAGTGACCTCTCGGATCCCAGGGATCTAGGCCCAAACAGCATCACCTTCATTTTTTTGGTGTTTAATACCTATTTGTTAAGAGTAAGCCAGTCCTCCATCTGAAGGATGTCCTCTTTGGAGGGCTGTCTCCAGTTCTGTTAAGTTAGGGGAGGCTCTGTAGATGACAGTATCATCCGCATACTGATAACCGCTGTTGCCCCACAGTGTGAGTGCAGATCATTTATGAACAGAGTAAAGAGAAGGGGGCCGAGTATTGACCCTTGAGGTACCCCTTCTTTGAGTGGTGCTAGCTTGGAGACATTATCCTTCCACTTGACCCTCTGGATACGTCCAGTGAGGTAACTCTCGAACCATCCCAGTGCATGGGTGTCAAGGCCAAGTGAGCACATTTTTTGTAGTAGGAGGTTGTGGTTTACCAAGTCGAACGCTTTAGAGAGGTCAATAAAGAACGCGCCTGTACTGATCCCTGAGTCATTGTTGCTCAGGACTTCTGCCGAGAACTTAGTTAGCGCAGTGTCTGTCCCATGATTGGCTCTGAAGCCGTGCTGAGATGGAGAGATTACCTGGTGGATTTTCAGGTATTCTCGGAGTTGGGAGTAGACTAGCTTCTCCTGTACTTTAGCACAGCACACAGCAGGGAGATAGGCCTGTAGTTCCCATAGGCTCTGTAGACTCCTCCCTTGTGTATGGGAATCACTAAGGCCTGCTTCCAAGGCTCAGGTACCGACCCCTCAATAATGGACCGGTTTATCAGCCAAGTTAGGGGCTTCACTAGTGCTGGGGCCCTCCAGGATTCTGGCCTGATCCCATCAGGGCCCCAGATCCTCCTGAGTGCAGGGATTTAAGGATGATCAAACCTCCTTTACCCTAACCAGCCTCAAGTGAAACAAAGGGCTTATCTAGGTCTGGGGCTGATGTGCATTAGGCTCACCCTGTTGTCAGGGGTCCCGCCTTGTACACATCAAGGTTCGTGAAGTAACTGTTAAGGGCCCCAGCGACGAGTGATCCTTCATCAATTACTTGCCCATTAGCCATGATTGGGCTGGGTGTAGTTTTTTGTTTCCTTGAGGAGTTCATTAATGTGCCACCAGAAGAACCTGGATTCCCTAGATTGTTTTTTGAAGGTTGGTGATATATTCTTTTTTGCTTTCTTTATGGCCTGTTTGCATTGATTTCTAAGGGCCCTGTAGCTGGCTAAGTCCACAGGTAGCATTGTTTTCCTGAACTTTTTCCAGGCCTTGTCACGGGTGGACATCAGGGCTTTTAGGAGGGCAGGATCCACTTATAGCAGCTTCCCTTTACTCTGTGGGTTTTCATTGGAGCTAAGAGGTCAGTGGCTCTGGTGAAGGTTGTTTGGAAAAATTCAACGGCCTCCTCCAGGTGAGGTAGGTGTCTTATGGGGCCCCAGTCAATGCCATTTAAGAAACCAATGAATTGGTCAGAGTGGAAGTTGGAGAAGTCCCTAGTAGTGATCATTCTAGGTAGGACTTATATCGCCTTATTTTTCGAGATGGCAAATATCGGCGAGTGGTCGCTCAAGGCATCGGCCAAGGTACCAGCCATTTTTATGTTACTAGGGGCTGAGGTCAGGACCCAGTCAATTATAGAGTGCCTCCCCGATTTATGGTTCATTCTGGTCGGTAGAGAGATGACTTGAGCGAGGTGGGAATCATGTAATAATCCATTTATGGCAGACTTCGCCGTTAGGGCCCAGTTTAAATTGAAGTCGCCCAATATGATAAGCTCGGATGCAGAGTCAACTGCAGGGTTCTTTGGGAGCGTGTCCAGAGAGCCGAGCGCATTGGTAGGGGGGCTATATGCGCAGCCTATTGTGAGGTGTTTAGCCCCTCCTGGCATGAGCCGAAAAAAGATTGCTTCTATGTCCTGGGTCAAGTCGTGAGGCAGCCTAACAAGGGAGTATGTAATTGTGTCCTTTACATATATAAGAACCCCACCACCTCATTTCGAGGGTCTGTCCTTTCTGTAGAAGGCATATCCAGAGGCAGCTACCTCGTGATCCTGAATGTGGGGTTTTAACCAGGTCTCAGAGACTGCTAATAAGTCTGGTTTGTATACTGTCAGCCATGCTTGGACTTCATGGATCTTTGGTCTCAGGCTACAAATGTTCATATGCACCAGCCTCAGACCCTTGGCTCCATCCCAAGCCTTATCTAAGGAGGAGGAAATTGATACATTAGGCGTCCCAGGGCCTGGGTTAGGTTGGATGTCCTCGCCAGTAGCAGCAGGGCTGCTAGCAAGCTCTGGAGAGTGAGCGCTGGAGGTGGTAAACCCAGTATAGTCGGACAGGGGTTAGGCACTGATGAGGAGAAGGGATCTGTAGAGGATCCCTTTCCTTGAGAATTCATGCGCCACTAGGAGAAGGAGGTTGCACCTAGAGAAGGGCAGCTAAAGTGTCTGGCCGTAGGCTTCCCACTCCCGCTGGTATGGGGGGGCAGTAGGCACTACTGACGAGCCAGTCTGTCCCTAGTTGGCCAGAATATATATTATTGCCAGGACGATGCCCCTGTTCCAGTTCCCTGTGCATCTTGAACTATTCTGGGCTGCTCGCTTGATCTCAAGTGCCTGGCCTAATAGTCGAGGATCCTGGTACTGGCAACCAATCCTCACGCTTGCACTCGCTGTGGCAGCAACAGCAGATACCAGAGCACGCTTAGCCCAAGTCTAGTTACAATTAAATGAGCACTGCTCACTACCTTAAGAACAAGCTTCCTGATTGAGCTACTGTTAGTTAGCACTTTTAACTTTAGAGGGGAATTATCAGGATCAGTCCAGCAAGCAGGGGTACAATTAACAATTCCCACAGTGGCAAAATAATGATGCAACGTTCCCTATCTAACTCTGATAGCACTTCCCACAGAGGCAAATAATGATGCAAAGTTCCCTGTCTGACTCTGGCTACGAGGACAAGATATCAACTGTAATGCTGGAAACCCTTTAACCAGGACTTAGCTAGCAGCAGGAGTTTGTAAGATTTAGAACTATGCAATCACAGTTCCACTTTTTATGTGTAAACGGCAATACAGAGGCTATCTGTTGTAACTGCACAATCACAGATCCTTAAATTTTTTGCAGTAAATTCATAAGGCTAACAGAGATTAGGACCTATGCTATATGGCCGTAGGAGACAGAATGCCTAAGATTAGCTAGGTTGCAACAGGAGTTTTTAGTGTCAGAGTCAGGGGCAATATTGCCCAGAGTGAGCGTGCTGCTTCATAGTTAGACTGACCGTTAAGTTTGAAGGTTCTGCCCCGAGGGAGAAAGGGGCCCCTGCGGTGTGACCAGCAGCTGCAGAAAGAGAGAGAGGCAGTCAACACATCGGCAAATGGACGTTTCTGCCGATCGCCTGCTGGCGTCACTGGGGAGCTCCTCCTTAGATAGTAAGACCCAGGACACAATTGGAGAATGTCGTAATCTGGGCAGAGCTTCTTCCGACTTCAGCCTATTTAAGACAGCACTTACACAGGGTGGGTGGGCGGGAAATTAAAAGAAAGCGAGTCAGACCTTTGATTCTCTCCGCTTGCTGGCTTCTCTGGTGGAAACAGAAAACAGCAGGCAGAAAGGTCTGAGGGAAGTCCGCCTGGCTACTGAGCTGCCGGGCGCCTCACCCCAGGAATCTCGGCCGGGTTGGTCTCGAGGGGACCCGTTAAGCAAGTCACCCTCCCTCTGTCCGCTCCGTGAAACTTGTTTGTTCAGGTGGGCAGCCTTTTAAATACCCCGCTGCATCGCCGTCGACCCTCGCAGCCAATCGCTCCTGTCCTCCTCTGAGAGAGCGTCAATTTAAACAAAAGAAAGCGAGTCAGACCTTTGATTCTCTCTGCTTGCTGGCTCGTCTGGTGGAAACAGAAAACAGCAGGCAGAAAGGTCTGAGGGAGGTCCACCCGGCTACTGGAGCTGCCAGCGCCTCGACCCCAGGAATCTCGTCGTGGGTTGGTCTCGAGGGGGGGGGGACCCGGTTAAGCAAGTCACCCTCCCACCCCTGTCCGTTCCGGTGAACAACAATAACTAACATATATATAATTTTAACTTTCTGCTATATAATTTCGAAAAATATAGCCTGCAGACAATACTGCTAAAACACATTAAGTAAAAATTCAACCATCATCAAGCCAGATTTATTAGGGTTTTTAGCACCCCCCCACACACATATATACACACAATGTATTTTTTTCTTATATTATTTTTCCTCGGAGCTCGGGCAGGGTTTCTTGGTCCCATCACCACCACTCCCAACCGGGTACTGCTTCACCACACTCATCTGAACTAGGGACCCCATGGATTCCCCCATGACGGGGCCAGGAAGGGAGGGAGTCATCTCACCCCACCTGGAACATTATCCAGTATTGGGGTGACTTGTTTCGGGTGGCAGCGCAGACCAGGAGGAAGCATGTGGGATGTCATGGAGCCTGGATCCCCAATCATTTCCATGTTTTGTGTTCCTGCCCCTGGCCACGCAACACATTGGCGTGCACACGTGGAGGCACGTGCATATCTTGGAACTGTGGCCCCCTCCCATCATTGGTGCCTGGACTCCACACTGTCCCCCAGGCCTCCACCTGGGAGCAGCCAAGGGCCAAGACGCCAGTCCTCCCCTTCCCGGGAGAAGAGAGCAGCCCTCGGGATGCTCAATCCTCTCCCTACCCGGCCGACCCCCAGTGACCCGAGCTTGTTCCAGAACTCAGGTCACCGGTATGACAGGAGGTAAGGCACTTCAGCCCTCCACACCACCAGGCCAGTTCCTCACACAATATCTTAGCCAATAGCTGGACCACATTTTGCTACAGAGGCAAATAACTCAGTACTAACTCACCAATGAAAACACAGAAACATAGCTAGCTGCAGCAGAAAAAGGCCCAGTGACCCACTGAGTCTGCCCAGTAGCCTCTGTATCTACACCCAGCCTAATGCCCGATGGCCCTGACTGTATTTGGACACTCCCTTCCCTAGTCCCTCAATCCCTTCCCTCGCCTACCCACCCTCCCTCCCTCCTTCCTGTGGTTTGGAATATTTCGCTATGTCTAGCCCAATCTTTGTCTGAAGCAGACAGACTGTGTGACGATCACTTCTTCTGGCCATACATTCCACTCCTCGCAACCTTTTCTGTAAAGAACTTCCTTACATCTCGCTCAAAGCTAACCCCCACCCCACCCCACCGCCTGCTATCATCCATAGCCTCTGTTATCTTGCCCCTGCTTCTTGTGAACAGGGCACTACTGTCCATGTAAAGGTCACTATCATGTGTGCCCTCCCCCTCGTAGCCTGCAGTGTGTACATATTGAAACTCCAGCCTCTCCTCATATGTCAGTGTATATCAATAAATGTATTTGGTGCATTATTGGTCAATTCACATTAGGGTACAGAGGATGGAAAACAATTGTTCAGTGTACCAGTGCAGAAAGGCTGATTTTTAGTCTCCTGTGGCTGTATTTTAATTTTGTGCCGATTGTACAACTTTTCCTTTCCGTTGTGAACTGTTTTGAGGTACAGATTTGTATGGAAAATGAAACGCAACAATAATTTGTACTGTATTATATTACTAGTCAAGGAAGAGGGGGATGCAAAGCATAGTACAGAAATAACCATTAACGATGTGTTACTCTCCCAGGATGTGAGTGATCGGATAGAGAAGGAGCCAGTTGATGGCTTGATCATTACTGCTTTGGAGTCTGGAGCGCGAGACGTTGTAAGAGTCAACTGGAGAATGCACATCTCTGTACCTCTGCAGACAGGTGAGTACAAACTGGAACTCATCATGCAGTCTGCTCAGTTGAGGTCATTGAGACAGATTAATCATTTCAAAGGGAACATTACCTTTTTTTAATATAATGTAAAAGATAGGTATGTGTTTAGCTTTCTGAATCTCCCGACTGTGCTTTTCATTTATTTGCTTTGAAATAATCAGTTTATTTCCTTTTTCAAGGGTCACATTTTGATGCTGTCTTTTTCTGCCGGACGATCAGTAATTATAAAATGGACTAATTCCTGGTGACATTCGTAGAGTGGAGGTCCAGGAGTGCAACTTGTACTGTGAGCTTCCACTTAGCTGATTGTTCACTTTAAAAGGGTGCCATGGGCGCTGTCACACCCCATGGAACAGTGCTGGCCCTTTAAAACTAAACTTGAGGCAGTATGTTGTAGTGCTTAGAGTACTGACTTGGGAACCAGGAGCTCGCATGTTTAAATCCATCCGTAGTCAAATCAATCTGTGTTTATTTCTATACCGCCCAGTCCCAATAAATTCTCTAAGTCTCTAGGCAGTGGACATAACACACAAAATCCATAAAAGCAGAAACACTTCATTAAATAATAAATATATTACAAAATAAAACAAATGCAAATTCAGGAGAAAAAGTCCCTTAAAGAGCTCCTGACACAGTTGAGACAACGTTGTAAAAATGTAATATTCAGACGTGTAGCTTATATTTTGTATTTTATTCTGTAATTCTCACCCTTATTTCAGCGGTATTTGCATCAATACAGTATCTCTGCTCTTTGAGCTCTGGCTGCCTGCCTACACCTGACATCATAATTCTGTTTATGACATCAAAATATGCTGCTGTGGAGATAATTATGGTGTCATAAACGGGATTGTGATGTCGTGTAGAGAAGTAGACAGAGTCTAGGGAACAAAAAAAATGGGGAAATAATTACTGAAAATATATGAAGTACTAAAGAAAATGGGATGGAGCTGAATAAAAATCTTACTTTTTTCAAAATTTTGCTGATGCTGTCAGCAACTCTTTAACCTCCCAGTGCACCAACCAATCCACTTGTGAAAACAGGTAGAAGTAGGAACCCACTGGAAATGTTGATGTTCTAGAGGTGTAGATATAGTTCACTTACCCACATATTGGCAGTCCCACTGGAAGTGCTGATTCATGGGAACGTCTTTAAGTTAAGCTGCTCCCACCACCCAGGCGATATATCCCCTGGCTCCACCCTGTGATGTCAGATCTTCCTTTCTGCTAAAAGAGTTTGGTCTCCTCCTTCGCAGCTCCACACATTGTGGGGCCTACAGTGCACTATTGGCAGACTTCTTTCTTTTTCAATACAGTTTTCGACTCTGTAGCTATTTCCTCAGTTTTTCTCCTGCCTTGGCAACGGAAGATGGAACACAAGGCAGCGAAGCTAGCCCCCAGCTTCACATTTTGTGTCATGTGCCGACAGAAAATGTTGCGGATGGACCCACACATGTCGTACCTCTGCTGCCTGGGGATGACACATGATGTCACAGGTTGCTGCTTGTGCCAGTCTAGGCTCCCGTCCTCTCTGGAGGATCACACGGCTTCTCAGCCGTCTGGCTGATTGGGACCTGAAGCTATGACCAAAAGTCCACAAGAAGGCCTTTGCTGTGGTGGAGTCATCGGCTTAACATACGTCTGTGGAAGAAGCAGCGGTAAAGGCTGCAGCAGGCACATTGTTGACATCAGAGCTGCTGCCGGCTGGAGTCAGCGTTGGAGCATCCTTCATTGGTGAATTCCGGGAAATGTGTTTAGCCTTCTAGGCCTTCAGGGAGAGCTCTGCCTTCCACAGCAAAAAGCACAAGAAACACCGGCATCAGTCGTGGGACTGGGAGAGATCATGTTCTTCCCACTCCCTCGACTCCCCTGCCTGCTCAGTGCAGGTCAAGCACCCCACTTATATCAAGCCAAAATTGGTCAAGGACCAGGTTGCACGCTCCATGGTGCCCCAGTCAGGCTTGTCAACTTTGACACCGGCCGACCAGGCAGTCGAGATATTCCTCAGCAGTGTACTGCAGGAGGCAGTATAGTGCTGTGGTTTGGGGCACTGTGCTGCAAACCTGGAGACCTGGGTTTGAATCCTATAGCCCCCAGTTGCATATTGTGTTATCCTGAGCAAGTTACTTAATTTCCTTGTACTCCAAGGTCGCACCTGGAAACAAGCTTCAGCTTCATGTGCCTTTCCTGGTTAAACAATTTCCAATTTCCCTTTCCCTGTTGTACCCCGTATGTATCTGAATATATCTCTCATGTCCCCTCTCTCCCTGCCAGGGTTGGCCATAGATGCCAAAAGTGATAGGCCATTTGGCTGAACCCCCCCCCCTTTTTTTTTTGCCAGCACCTCATGGTTTTGGACATTGTACTAGCATAGCTGGGTGCATGGGTTTTTAGATTCAGATTTGGATCGTAATGTGAAGCCTTGAGGCCAAGACCCATGCACTCCACATCCTCTGCTCCATTCACTGACCAAGGAGCGAAAGAAGTGTATTTTATATGGCGCTTCATACACACTGTATCCTAAAGCACTTTGCAACACAAAAGGGAGAGGAAGAGAAGGTTGCTACCATGTCATCGTACAAGGAGATTCACAGAGCCCCCAGTGGTGGCACTTCTTTGGGCATAGAGATAAACATCTATATCTGCTAAATTAAGGAAAAGGGTTGTTTTTTACATGCAGACCACAGATGCATGCCTCTGTGTTTTTTTTCTTTGATCCTGATTTTGTGCTGATAAGGGGTGGTCGGGATGAGCTGTTTTTGATATTCTGACCCAGTATCCTGATTCCCCACCCCTTACTTCCGCTATGGTCCCACTACCATTCTTTTTCTTATGTTAATGTCCCATGTGGTGTCCATAGTTGTCAGTCGCTCCTCCCCCTAACCCACCTCAGTGCCTCCACCATATTGCTAGCATACTGGTAGCGCATTCGTGCCACACACACCCCTCCACTGCAATGTGCAGTTCCTGCCAGATGCCTGTACCCACTCCTGTGACAATGATGTGAAGCAGGTCAGAAGCAATCCCGGGAATGGGCTTTTGAGCTTTTTTTTTTTTTTTTTTTTGAGGGCCCGTTGAGAGCTAACCCCGATGACCCTAGAGCAAATGAACCCTGCCCTGAGAGCCCTAGTACTTTAAAAGCCCACACTGCTCACTATACAGGGAAGACGCTGGGGGACTACCATCTATCCCCCTTCATTCTGCAGCTCTATGGGAACTCTGACTGCTGATTCCACAAGGCAGTAGAAGACCAGCAAGATTTCCATTTACTGCCTGCGAACTGTCTCCATTGTGTTGCACACACGGACTTTGCCGGCAGCCAATCAGCATGTAGTGGGGGCTATCAACTTTAAGGGCTCATGCCACTTGCTGTGCACGAGCGTTTGCATGAGCAAGTGAGTGGCCCTACCAGAAATCTGGTTGAGATAATTAACAGTCTGATTGTATGCTCAGGGCCACTCTTTGGTGAAAAGGTAAGGGGCATTTCATTTGCTCCACTACCTGGGAGTGTTGTACTGAGCATACACAGTCTTATCAAAATGAAACGGTTACATATTGTACGCTATTTTTTACTGTGTTGTGTTTTGGGGAAGTCTGTCTTGAGTGAATCTGACCAGGACATTAAGGGGACCTTCCAGCCTTCATTATGTTCTGGTCACTCAAACAACAGAAAGACTGTGTTGGTGGGTGGGAGAAACTGCTTTACTCTGAACTGGAACAAGTATATTTAAGCAGGGGGGAAAAACACGTTTATCTCCACTCACCTTTAACAAATCAGTTGAGGCGTTTAGTGGAGTCTGCTTTTTGGTACTCATTTTGTGGGGTGATAGAGAGTTAAATGAACAGACTCAAATAAAAATTTTACTTGATAATGCTCGCAGCATAGCCAAAAGACTGATCTATTGGCAGCTTTTTTGAGTGCTCAAAATCCCTGTACTCTAGGTCTGAGTGAGACCTGGTTGACAGGGAAAATAAGTTCTAGAGAACAGAGTGTTCCAGGATATCAACATTTTAGGCAAAACAGAGGGGTAGGGGCGGGTGGGGGTTATGTTTTATGTTAAAAATACACTTGTACATGTTGAAATAATGCTTACAGGTAGTGAGAATCATATAGAATTCCTAGTGATCAGTGTAGTACAGTGCAGCTTAGATGCGGTTGTAATTTATTCTCCTCCAAAAACAAATTTAAAAGCCATAGAAGGTGCTCTGTCTAAAATAGCAGAGTGTGTTAAAGATAGACTTATGGTAATCGTAGGGGGTCTCAGTTGTA
Organism: Neoceratodus forsteri; assembly: GCA_016271365.2. Taxonomy (NCBI): domain Eukaryota; kingdom Metazoa; phylum Chordata; order Ceratodontiformes; family Ceratodontidae; genus Neoceratodus; species Neoceratodus forsteri. The sequence goes on from JADMNL010000025.1 coordinate 272,956,350, forward strand.
ATTGGTTCAATTTAAGGGGTAAGCAACTGAAGGAAATTACTGTAACAATGGGTTTAAAACAATTAATTCACTCACCTACAAGTTTTACTAACACCACAACTGCTGGTTCTATTTTGGACTTAATTTTTGTTTCTGAAATCTTATATGTTGAGACCTTTGGTGTCTTTCCTTCCCATTTTGGTGACCATAACCCTATCTGGATTATACTGCTCTCTACTCAGTTAGTGTGTTCTTAAAATCATCTAAAGCAAAAATGGTCTAGTGACATGAGTTTTTTCTGAAAGTAAATTTTTAGATAGTATAAGGTTGGAAAAATGGGAAAGAAGCTCCCTAATCCCTGGTCTGGATGGACCTCACAGTTGAATATTTCACAAATATATTTCAAAAAATCTGTGACTTAAATGCCCTGAAAGTAAAAACAAAGTTTACTACTTTGCCTAGTTTCCCTTGGATAACTCAAAAATTATTGAAGAAAATCAGGGTTAGGAACCGAATTTGGAAAAGGCAAAGATAACAAAATCGGCTTCTGACTGGGATCAGTTTAAATTGAAAAGGAATGAGTGTAGGAGGCTAACTAAAAAGGCAAAAGTAAACTATTATAGATATAAACTGGATCAAAATGTGGACCCAAAAAGGTTTTGGTCTACTGTTAAACACCTGTCAAATGCTGGGGGACTGGGTGGCCAGAAAAACATACCAGTAAGAGTAAATGGTACCTTAACTGATGATCCAAATACAGTTTCTAACACGTTAAATGCTTTTTTTACTGACCTTCCGGGGTTAGGGGTTCAGGCTCAGTTGAGATTGGGAGAAGAACCTATGGTTGATGAAGTAATACTGGGAGAGCACTCACCTTTTTGGTTTAAACAGTTAACTCTATCAGAGGTAAAAAAAAGAATTACTTAAAATCAATGTATGTAAATCACCTGGTTTACATCATTTGGAAGGGCAATTCTTAAAACTAGCAGTACCTTACATAGCCGCACTCGTATTGTCCATATTCAATTGGAGTTTGCAAATTGGTTATTTTCCATCACTATGGAAGGCAAGTAGAATAACACCTATATACAAGGCAGGAGAGTCAGCTGATCCTAATAATTATCACGCTATAGCAGTCTTGCCTATTCTGTCAAAATGTTTGGAGAAATTAGTTTCCAGGCAAATCTGTGATTATATGGACAAATATGGGTTATTCACCCAATTTCAATCAGGTTTCAGCAGGGGCTACTCTACTTCATCTGCTTTAGTAGAATTTAATGAATTGATTTGTTCTTCCCTTAATGAAGGTAAGGAAACGGCAGTAGTCTTTATTGATTTGTCTAAGGCTTTTGACCTGGTGGACTACTCCATCCTGAGCGTGAGGTTAGCTGGCCTGGGTTTCTTTGAGGGTCCTTTGTCTTGGCTTTCCTCTTGCTTGGTGGGGCATTCACAGAGAGTTCAGGTACACCAATATTTGTCTGAACCACTAGCTATAAAAAGGGGGGGTCCCACAGGGGTCTATTTTGGGAACCCTTTTATTCTTGTTATTCAATAACAACTTACCCTTCGTGGCTCAGCATACACCTGTTAGACTGTACACAGACAACACAGCCATAGTGGCCCCGGGAGACGACCCAGACAACCTTCAGAGAAAACTCCAGGCCGACTTCGCCAGCGTGCAGGAGTCATTCACCATGTCACAGAAAGGGATCTGGGAGTAGTCACATCAGATGACCTAAAGGTAAGAAAGCAATGTGAGAAAGCAGTAAGGAGGGCTTGGGGGATACTGGGATGTATAGGGAGAGGCATCACCAGTAGAAAACAGAAAGTTGTTATCCCTCTTTATAGACAGTTGGTGAGACCCCATCTGGAGTACTGTGAGCAGTTCTGGAGACCCCATCTCCACAAGGACATAGACAGGATGGAGGCAATCCAGAGGAGGGCAACTAAAATGGTGCAGGGTCTGCAACAGAAGCCATATGAAGAGAGAGACTAAAGGAGCTTAATATGTATACCCTTGAGGAAAGGAGGGAGAGCGGGACATGATAGTACCTCTAGAGAATCAACAAAGCCCAAGAGGGTAGCATCTTTCAGAAAAAGAGATGTGCAAGAATAAGGGGACACAATTTGAAGATATAGGGGGGACGGCTTGGGGCAATGTGAGGAAGTATTTTTTCACAGAGAGGGTGGTGGATGCATGGAATGGCCTTCTTGATGCATGGAATGGTCTTCCTGAAGAGGTCATGAGGTCCAAAAACAGTGGGGGAATTCAAGAATGCATGGGACAGACATAAGGCAATTCTGGTGGGGGGTAGGAAGAAGTAGGCTGTTGGTTAACTAGGATCTGCAGCTTATCCAATAGGTAGGTAAATTGGCAGACGAGGTGGGCCAAGCGGTCCTTATCTGCCATCAAAGTCTATGTTTCTATGAACATCAAAAAGGCTAAAGTTTTGCATTTTGTCTCAAAAAGACACAACAGTCCTTCACAACTGCAGATATATGCAGCTGATCAGTCTCTAATAGAATATGCTACTACTACCTATAGCTATTTGGGAATAGTTTTTGATTCTACATTGACTTTTAGGGACCATATTGATGTGACAATTAGCAAGTTAAACAAGAATCTAGGGGCTCTAAAAAGAACAACTAGATGCTTAAAACTCAGATAGGAAAAAGATTGCTTGAGCAACTCATTTTGCCTACTTTAAAATATGGTGAATTTGTTTATAGGTCAGCAAACAAATTAATGCTGAACTAACTTGAGAAACTTCAGTACAGAGTATCCAGATATGTTCTTTGTTGTGATTTTAGAACACATCACTTTTTACTTTTGACTAGACTTGACTGGTTGCCTTTTGAGATGGAATATGTAAGAAGTTGGCTAACATTTATCCATCAGTGTAAGATTAACCATTCTGATCATAACATTTCAAAGATTTTATTTTTTAATATTTCGGACAATAGGAAATATCTGGCTAGGTCAGTCCACCTAAATAAAATTCAACAGGATAGGGGCATCAACAGATTTGGGGTTCGTACAGTGAGATCCTTGGCAGCCCTACACTGGAATGTGCTACCTTCCTTTGTATGGGCTGAAACTATACATGGCTCTTTTACCGAAATGCTAAAGGATTACTGTACTTACATTTGTCGGTGTATGAAATAGAATTAGCTTTTCTCTCCTTACCACCTCCCCCCAAATATGTTTATATTTGGTCCCTCTGTCTTTAATGTTTTATTGGTTAACATGATATAATGTTTGTATGTTTTTATTATTGACTATGTGTTTATATTGTTCATATTTTTTTTTATGCGTCACTTAGATAATTACAGGACTGTCTTATGAACTGGATCAATAAAGTCCAAAATGGCATATTCCTGTATAAAAATTAAGTTTTACCATACCACACCAATAATGAGTGGGGGCCAGGAGCATGCTGGCAAGGAAATGACAGGCCCCAAGATGAGCTGAATGATGAATAGCCAGTGGCATGTTCCGAGGCACGAGAAAGAGAGAGAGCGACTGCACTAGCCAATGAATCAGTGCACAGAGTCAAGGCAGCTCAGCGTTGGTGAGTCAGGGACTGAGTGCAGTCCTAGGCGTCCCATCTAGGCGGCCATCCCATCAAGGATTGCAGGGATTAATGATGGGGACTAATGATAGGACAAGTGACAGAACTGACAATCAGCCACATCAGCTTACTGGCTGGTTGTGGGGTCACGGGGGGGTCAGTGGCTCTCAGAGTGGACACTGGGTCAGCAGGTTCTTAGACTGGACACTAGTTAACAGATTGCTGTATATACCTACCGTGTGAAGGCCATTCAGTGGTAATGGGTAAGGAGACCAGCAGCTCGTTTTTTTGTTTCCTGAAAGGAATGTGTTGGTCCATACTGAGGCACTCGGGAGGCCTGAATTATTAAATATGATCAAAATAAAAAGGCTTTAGACATTGACCCAGCATACAGTACCTTGGTACTGCTGCATTAATATGCTGTGCTTTGTGGCTGTGTGTGAAGTAGACCCCAGTGCTAATGTAATTCAAACATGCAGACTGTTACTGAGGACCAGACAGGATCATATTATTTTTTGTTGTTACAGAAGGGAAAACTGATATGTGTCTCCATTCACCCCCCAAGTAGGTCCCTCGGTAGGTCAGAGTGGCAGGCCTGGTATGAGGTCCCATATCCTGTCCCCAGATTAATATTTAAACTGTTTAGCACATTACTTTTAACATCATGAAGGTCTACGAGAAAGAAAAAATTACTTACCATAGTAATCTTGTTTCTTCCGGGGATCCCTCATTATGCTTAACTAATGGAGTCAGCCTCCTGTGTTGAACTGCCCCTGAGGGATTGGAATGTATGTAAATGATGGGATTCATCATTGGCTCGTGCTGCAATCCAAACTGCTGCTCCTAGGTGCTGCTGCATTCTAAACCACTCAGATTCATTACAGAGCCTAATGGGGTAAAGACCCCCTAACTATACTATCCTTAACCAAAAAAATGCCCCCTTCCTGGGTGGGGTGATTAAAAGTACTAGCTCTGTGCCAGAAAGAGAACAGAACAGACTGATCTGAGTCCTTGGAAGTCCGCATGTACAGTAGACAGGACAAGAAGTGACTAGCAGGGGTGCAGAACCCCCAATCTGGTTCTGGAAGGAGAGGCAGGATGGGTGATTTTAAGCATACTGAGGGATCCCCTGGAAGAAACAAGATTACTATGGTAAGTAATTTTTTTCTTCAAACGCCAGGAAACCCTCAGTATGCTTAAGCAGTGTCAGTGGCTCAGTAGGCAGCACACTTGCCTCTGAGGCCAGGAGATCACAGGGCTGTGGGTTCAGTTCCCACATCTGGCACTTGGGTTAATATCCCAGTACTGACACTGTAGTGCAGCATGAAAGGGGTGCTGCACTTCTGAGGTGCCATCTTTCAGATGAGACGTTAAACCAAGGTCCCATCTGCCTGGATTGGTGGTAGTTCAGGTGGATGTTAAAGATCCCATAGCACTTATCAAAAAGAGTAGAGGAATTTTTTATTGAACACTTCAAACCAAAACAACAAACAAAATGCGTTGCATCATACAAATGCAATGAAATAAATAGAGAACAAATATAAGTATTACAGCATACATGTAACTAAAACATAAATAATCCATATTTTACCCATAACGGAAAATAACATGTAATCAAAACAGTATTTTTGTCATGCACACCCTAAAAAGGAAAATAAGAAAAAAGAAGAAAGAAAAAAAAAATCTTAAAAAAATATTACACCATGCATATTACCCCATTCATACATAAAAAACAACCCCCCCCACACACACACACCACAACATAGCAAAAGAAACCAAAAACCCCCTCTCCTACCCCACTAAAGGAGTGGGGGGAATTAATATTTATTACCTGGAAAACATCCATATAAACAAACTCATATCAACAGCAATAAAAAATCAACATATAGTTATTCATCCTGTAAACATTCACAACTATTTAGAAAAATGTTTACCACATACTAAAAACCAAACAAAAACCTTGCTACAAAAGCTGTTTCCTACAAACCATTCACTTTCCACAAATAATAGTGGAATTTTGAAGTCATATATTTAAAATATAATTCAAAGTGTAACTTACCAACTCATAGCCAGTCTATACTGTGCCACCATGACTGAAAAATTTCAGGTGACACTGACTTACTTTCCGTATTTTTATGACAAAGAATTGCAGTAGTGATCATGTGAAATAATTGCTCCTCAGTATATAATATTTGTTGTAGTGTAAGCCTGCACCGCACATGCCATATGAAAAATTTGAAACAAACCAAAAATAACCAGAGTGTAACCCCGTCATATTTAGTCCACTTAAAAGGAAGAATGCCTAAATATAAAATCTCTAGGGTTAAATCATAAAAGGGTGATGTAGGCCACTTCCCCGTAAATAATTCCCAAATTGTTGTATAAAAGGGCAAAATAAAAACAAATGATCCATAGTTTCCACCGTCTCTAAACAAGTCTCTCTAGGGCAGTAACGGTGCTCCACACTTTTATGCTTTAAATTCCCTTTAACATTGAGTTTCCCATGTAGGGAAAGCCACATAACATCCCACATATAAGTAGGTATACGGGTAGACGTCAACATTTTCCCAATCAGTAATTTATCAAAAATAGGATTACAGTCAAAAAGACTGTATCTTGAAAAAAAGTGGATATAAGATGGACATATAATGTTTTCCGATTTTGTTGGAAACATTTTTTCTGGTACTAGACCCCAAAGTTTTATTTTCCCAAAACATATCCAAAAAGTCTCAGGAATATTATGCAAAGAATGCTGTTTTGGAATGCACGACTGAGGGAGCCAAAAAGGAAGTATCCCCACCAGTGAGTCCAACACCCATGGAATCCAAATACTTTCAGATTTTAACAATAGTGGTCTCAAGTTTATATTAGTGAATATTGTAAAAAAAATATACAGTAGGGTTAATCATTTTAATTCCCCCCGGTTTTTTATCTCGAAACAATAAACATCTTTTAACAGGATTCAGTCTGCTACCCCAAATGCCCGAAAAAAAACAACCATACATTTGGGTTTCTAGCTTAGGGGGCAGACTGAAAACTCCAGCAAGGTACAAAAAAATTGGGAGTAAGAAGGTCTTAATCATTTACACCCCGTTTTAATTTGAACAATCTCCACTTATTCCACTGTAAAATTTTCCCATGTGTAATGTCCAATTTGGAGGACCAATTTAAGAAAACTAGATCCCCAGAACCAAAAAGAAGTCCTAGTATTGTGCAGATCCCTGTTACAACTGGGATCCTAATTACCGTAGACTCTAAAAATTGTCCTACTCCAAAAGGAAGGCATTTACTTTTCATATAATTAACTCTGGCTCCCGTGGATTCTGTAAATACCAAAAGTGTGTGTCCCACTAAAAATGCCAATGGCAAATCTCCTACAACAAAGATATCATCTGCGTATGCAATACTTTTTATTTCTTCTGTGGCACTAGAAAAAGAAACCCCCTGGATAGCAGTATTGTCATTAATGTGACGAATTAAGGGATCAAGTGTAAAAAGATACAGAAGGGGACTCAGGAGACATCCATGTCTAACTCCCCGGGTGACCTTACATGTCCTCCCAATCCATACATTACAATATGCTAAGGCTTTAGCATTGGTGTAACTAGATTATATCCAGGATATAAAAGTAGCCCAAATCCCATAACTAGCCAAACAGTCACAAAGATATTCATGATTTACCCCGTCAAAAGCTTTGGCCTGATCTAAACTAAGAATGAACCCAGTCAATTCTCCAGTCTCCCCTTGGGACAAAATTTCCCTTAACAAAATTAATCCATCCGTAATACTCCGTTCAGGGATAGTACAAGTCTGAGAGGGATGTATCAATGTAGATGCTCTAAGCAATAGCCTGTTATTTAATAATTTAATATATCATTTAAAATCAGTATTTAATAATGTAATAGGGCGCCAATTTGAAAGATCAGTCCTGTCCCCGGATTTATACATAAAAATAACTAGCCCATTACCCATAGAATCAGGCAAGTTTCCCCGAAGAAATCATGTCCTGAAATAATTCTAGAAATTCAGGTAGCAAGAATTGCAGAATCACACTATACAGTTCATATGGAATCCCATCTGTTCCTGGTGTGGAATTCTTTTTAACCATTGCCAAAGTGGCCAATATTTCAGATTGAGTAAGTGGAGATACCAGTACCCTTTTATCTGATAATAAGGCTTGTGGTAGGGAACATTTCTCTAACCATGCCTTATGACCATCAAGTGAGGACTCCTGATAACTAAACAGAGAATGCACATGCTTCTCCACAGCTGTCATAATACCACCTCTGTTGGTACAAAGAAAGCCCTTAGCATCCCAAATTAAAGACATCTGCTTTTGGTATTGTTGTTGGGCACAGAATTGATATGGATTCATAAAATCCTGTGATCCTTGGGTTCCAAACTTCCGTTCCTGTTCCAAGAATTTAAGTCTATTATATTGTAGATCATTCATTTTTTCCCTAGTTTCCGCTAAATCTGCAATAATTTTTTTATCTCCTTGGGAGGCTTGAAAAACCAAATTCTGAAAATGTGTTTTGTAAATGGAATATTGGTCTCTTTTAAATTTTTTGTTCAGTTTGCCAATGTGTTGAAAATATCTGTTGATATCCATTTTTGTATCCTCCCACCATTCCTGTGAGGTGTCGTATAAGATTGTAACCAATTTACGTGCTTCTAATAAAGAGATAAACCCATCTTTAACAGTTGGAAGAGACAAAAGTTCCAAATTCAACCTCCAACACCCAGGCCCTTGCTGCATACCATAATTGGAGACCGTTGGTTCTATAATGGCGTGATTAGATGGGGCAACAGGAAGGGTCCTGGCATTTTTAATCTCCAGGGCAGCTGATATAAACCAAAAATCAATTCTGGTAGCTAGGTTATCTCTGAAATAGGTCTTAGCTAGCTAAGCAAGGCATAGAACCTACATCATTAGGTACCTCTAAAACTAAAGGTTCTGCCTCAGATGGAGGTTTTTGAGAAATAGAAAGTGTTGTAGATAAAACCTCAGAATGGGGACCAATAGGTCTTTCAGGAGGTGCCCTATTGGGTGGGGGCCCATATTGCTTTAAAGCTGTTTTTAAAGCCATGTTCAAATAAAAATCTTCCCACTTCAGCGTGTCACAAGTTCTACTCAAATGTCTGCTGGAACCACATTTATAACAATGGTGTGGCTGTCTGGGATAAAAAATAAAGCCCTTATCTCGACCTAAATAAAAATAACTTGGGAGATGTTGAAGTCCCTCCTCCGTTTGTGGTAAGGTCACCTTATACCTCCATCCTCCGTTCCAAAAACCTTCAGAATCAAAAAATGGTTCCGGATTCCCTTGTATTTGACATAGTTTCTCAAGCCAGTAAGTAATGTCCATAATATTCACCCCTTCGTTCCTAAATAGGACAGTAATTACTTTAAAAGTTTGCTTTGTTAGGGGTATGGCTTGAAAATGGGCCCAAGCTGGATTTGTTTTAAACAAGGTATACTTCATCCAGAAACGATTAAGGATGTCAGGGGGATGGAAACTAATGTCATAAGCAGATTCTCCTGGTGTATGAATCAAAGCATACACTTCAGAGGGAGAAAAACCCAACATCTGCTTTAATAATACTTTCCCCACATAGAAGCGGTCAGGCATATTATCTACTGGCCCCAAAAACCGCAGCCTAACTGCATTTCGGCGTTTAGCTAGAGAGACAGGTTTTTGAAATAAACTTGCAAAGGTGGGAGCAGTCAAAGTCGGGGTACTGGAATATTGTCAGGAGATACTGCAGGAGGAGTCACCAACGCTTCTTCTAGCTGGGGGGAACTTTTAGCCACAGGAATATTTTCCAAAGGCCCCTGCTGTGCTGTAAGGGAGACAGTATAGGGGAAAAGGAAATAGAGTCCGATTGCGATATAGGAAAGTCTGATATAACCATCTCTGCATCGGTTTCAGGAGGAAATGGTGAAATGTGCCCTGAAACAGGATCTAAGGCTAGCTCATGTGTTTTAACAGACAGAGTTCACCCGGCCTGTGCATATCGTGGAGGAGACCATCCACAGTTCCCTCCAGTACTTCCGTAACAGCCTCCGAACCCGGAAGTGGAATATTGGGATCCGCAACCCACTGACCTGTCTCCATTTGGATCCAACCCGCCCCGTTCCGGGGACCATGTAGGGTCACGCTGTAAGTAGTTATCCATCCCTAAGTCTTTTCGTGGAATTTCTAGTGATGTACCATCCTCTACCAGAGGGTCTGCTGCAAAAACCTTAGCTGTAGATGCCATAGAAGGTGACGGCGAGCCATGAATCGGGCGCTTCCTTTTTTGTTCCTCAGCATGCAGCTTAGCTGCTCTGTAATCAGCCTTTGCCTGTAATAATAGGTCCTGTTTCGCTTGGATCACTGCATCGATATCCTCGTCTCCCTCTACAGGCAAGAGGGCTGCTCCAGGACTTCCTGTAACACCTAGTATCACCGCAGTAGAGGGTTTCAAAATGTCCCCATTTTTGGCGGGTCCTCCACCTGTTTCTACCAGCAGCAAGCAGCGGGGGCTGAGGTACAATTTGCTGGCCACCACGAGGGTGTTTTCCAGCCGTACCATGTTCCCTGCTGAAACTTGCAGGCTTACCAGCCACAGCACATCCTCCTCCACTGTCCTCCTCCATCCGACTGAGGGATTCCCCGTAGACACAGCGCCACCCATCTACAGAGTAGGGGAATTTCCCCGATGTCCTGGCCAAATTTCCCTCATTCACTAAAAATACCACCAACAGCTTAATCTGGTTCAAGGTCAGTTGGCATTCATCTGTATCCCCCTCCCCCGGGTCGTGCCTAAAAATGGGCAGGATTTGTCGAGTGCACTTACCCGGTCAACAAAAGCTAAATAAATAAATAAACTAATGCAGATTGCCAAGCAGTACCTTGGGAGGTTGGGTACAGAACTTACTTAGGGAACAGGTTCTGCAGGCCTGCAGTGTCAAACCTGGCATCACTTCTGGACTGTATGTTCAAGCAGTAGTGCATTATAAAAGTGTGTGCAGTTTTCCAGGTAGCTGCTTTGCAGATCTCCAGCATGGGAATGTCCCTTGCAGCAGCCACTGATGCAGCTGTGCCATGGGTGGAGTGTCCCCTGAGGCCATGAGGTGACTGTTTGTCAGCTTTGCTGTAGGAAAACTGTATATAGGAGACTTTCCAGTGTGCAGCGGTTCTATTATTTTTTTATTTTATTTGAGATAATCAGAAAGACCTTTGAGTTAGAGACTCATTTACAAAGGTTCCACATCATATGTAGTGTGGTACAGGGTAAACAGAAACAGAGAAGTTGCTGCGTATTACATTACAGAGATTATAATGGTTCCAGCATTATACATAGTGCGGTACAGGGGTAACAGAAAACATACAGGAAGCTGTGAGGTTACCTAATTTCATATTGTGACATATACTAGATGCAAAAGTGAAACTATAGACAAGGACATCATGGAATATCGGGGTTTAGCACAGCCCAAGGTAGGGGAGAGGCTGTTTTCCAAGACAGAGTTTCTGTGGGAAGGGTCTGGAGCCTGATTTGAGGTTGGTCTAGGGGCAATCACATAGGCTGGAGGCGATTCCTTAGACTAGATTTAAAAAGGCCTAATCTTGTTTCGCTGGATATTAGAGTGGGGAGTGCATTGGTCCAGGATGGGGCATTGTAACTGAAAGTTCTTTGGAATTTGGAGGTCCGGCAGTGGGGTACCCTTAGTAACAGTTTGCTTGAGTTACGTGTGACTCTGGCAGGGGGTTCTGGGTGGATGATTTTGTTTAGGGTAGTTGGGGTGAGGCATAGGCTTATCTTTTTGGTCATTAAGCAGGTGTGGTACTTGATTCTGTTGTTTAAGTTTAGCCAATTTGTGGTGCTGTAGAGGGAGCAGGTGTGCGTGGAGTGATCACATCCAAGTATGAGTCAGCAGGCTTTGTTTAGTACAAGACAAAGTCTATTTAGGGCAGAGGTGGGAGCAGCACTGTAGATTAGAATGCCGTAGTCTAGCAGCGAGAGGACAGTGGAGTTAATGGTGAGACGTAGAGCCTCAGGGATGAGGCAGTGTTTGTGCCGGTAAAGTACACCAAGTCTAGAGTTTAGGGCAGTGGATAGACGTTGAATATGTTGATTAAGGTGAGGGCCGGGTCAAGTGTAATTCCTAGTTACTTGAAGGTGTCCACTTGTTCAAGGGGGGTTAGGTTTACAGTAAGAAATTGGGGGCAGAGGTTCTTCAGTGGGTTCTGTGGGTTGGAGAAAATCATGACTTTTGTCTTATTGTAGTTGATAATTAGGTGCTGGGAGGTGAGCCAGTGTTCAGTTGCATGGAGTGAGTGTTGGAGTGTTTGGTGGAGTTTCAGGGGGTCCGGATCAATTGCGAAAAGGATGGTGTCGTCGGCATATAGGAGTAGGTTGGTGGGGCAGGCCGATGGGAGAGAGAGTTTAGGTATAGACAGAATAGCAGGGGGCCTAGGATGGAGCCCTGAGGAGCTGGTTTACCTTTGCCCACTTCCCCATAGGTCAGGAGCAATTGTGTGTGTTCTAGCCTAGAAGCTTTGGTGCGGTGGCTGAGTGCCCTCTTGACATCTAGCCTATTCAACTTTCGCTCACCTGAGCTGGAGTTAGCCATGAAAAAGACCGGTAGGAATATTGAATGGTTCAGGTGGAATTCAGAGATCACCTTAGGAAGGAACTTCCTATTGGTCCTAAGCACCACCTTGTTCCTGTGGAAGGAGGTGTATGCACAGAGTTTGCAATTCACTGACTCACCTGGTTGAAGTAAACGTACTTTCTAGGATCGTGAACATGTTGTTCATCCACACTTTTTGGCATGTTCCTTTCCCTTTAAGGATCACTGGAAGAACTTCAAGCTGGCTCCTTCCACTCACCGGGATGGTATATCCCTCGGCTGTGCCCCATGACACCAGATCTTCCTTTCCGCTGGAAGATTCAGGTTGCCTCTCTCGTGCTACCACATTTTATAGGCCCTGGCTTCTATACCTTTGGTTATTCTGAAAATCTGTCTAGTTCGCATTAGTGACCACAACTCTTTATCTTCGATTATGGAAGACAAGTCTTCCCTCGGATTTCGCCGGTGTTCATGCGGCCAGAAGATGTCGCGCACCGATCCCCACACCGCGTGCATCTATTGCTTGGGTGTCAACCATGACACCTCAAACTGCGATTTTTGTCTTGCATTTCACCCTAACATCCTCAACAACCATCTCGCATACCTGAAGTTGGGGAGGCCGGAAAAACAGAACCCTACGGTGAAAATGAAGGAGGCTCGGTGGGTGGTTTCCATGGCTGCGGGATCCGCCAAGCAATTGGAATGCATGCAAGCCTTCAAGGAGGAAGCGGCTCATGCCAGTGAATCTTTCTGTCGGAGCTTCTTCGTTCCGCTCAACCTGGGCTCCACTTTCTCGGGTTCTTTCCAAGAGTTATGCCAGTCTCTCCTGACAAAGGGAGAGAGTTCTGCGGCCACACACTCCTTTCAATCCCATAAGCTGGAAAAGGACCCGGGATTGTCTTCATCTCGGCGAAGATGTTCTTGGGATCAGGAGAGATCTCGGTCCCAGGAACCGGCAGTCTCGACTTCGGTCGAAATTGCTTCTTTAGCCGCTGGCTTCTCAGCTTTGCCATCCAGCCAGTCGACCAAAGTGTCGATCAATGAGGTTAAAGTAATCATCGATCCGATCAACCCATTGTCATCGACTCCAGTTGCCGACTCTCTCAGTCAGACTCCGGTCCTTTCTTTCCCTGACGAGGAGACCCAGCCTGTTGGGAATCCCATCAAGGATGTGGTCCCCGACCCTGGGAAATCACCGGTCCCACCGGTGTCTCCCGAGTGACTGAATCGGCCTGTCCGATCTTGATCGAGGTCCAGGACCCCCTCAACTGAAAGACTGCGGAAGAGCCACAAGTGCTCTAAAAGGAGGCGGTGCCATCGGTTGTCCTCATCCTCCTTGGATGAGGAGAGGCTCCAGCGGAAACTCTCCTGGCGCTACGAGGACCTCATGTGGCAACAGCTGGGCTTGGCTGAGACTCTCCTCTTGCCTGTGCTTCTACCCTGGCCATCACTTGGTTTTCACCTCCCAGGCCAAAGCCAACTCCTTCGGAGCCGATTAAGTTGGTTCCCCCGACCATGGAGCCGGCGAAACCTCCAGTTTGGCCTAAACCGGTCTCTCCACTGATAGTGGTGGAACCATCATCCAAGCAGCCTGTGGGAGGGGCTGATTCCAAGGAAGCTAGACCAGACACCAGGCTTCCCTGGTGTCTTTAGGGCACCATCACCCCGGATCGCCCCCAGCGGGTCGAAGGTGACCTGGGCGGCCAACCACTGTATCTGGATTCCTCGGATTCAGATGAGACCGGCCTACATTCTCACCCAGGAGATGATGATGATGAATTGGCTGGTGGGCATTCTTCACCCCATCTCTGAGTCTACAGGGATGCCCCTGGAGCCCATCCAGAAAAAGGCAGAGTACCCTCTCATGGACATCCTTAAGAGAGGGGATACCCCGATGGAGGCCTTTCCTATGGCTGAGGCCATAGTTGGCTCAGCCTTAGAACTTTGGCAGCACCCTGCCTCTTGTCCAACTCTGTCTGCCCGCAAGTATGCGGTGCCCATGGGGTCCCTTGCGGGGTTCACAGAGCACCCTTCGGCCGAGAGCCTTGTGACTGCCTCTATGTTCAGGCGTACTGGCAGTTCTGCCGACACTGATTGACCCCCGAGAAGGAATTCAAAAACTTGGATCATTTGGCTCGGAAGGTCTGTGCGGCCTCGTCTTTAGGCCTCCATCTGGCAAGTTCAGCCATCTTGATGACACACTTCTCCCATGCCCTCTTGGGCTCTTTGGATGAAGTCCTCCCACAACTCCCCGTGAACATGCAGACCATGGTCCAGCAAGTCTGGGACCAGGGCTGGGCTGTTGCCAAACAGCAGCTTCAGACGGCCCTGGACATTGGGGATTCTTGTGCCTACTCGTTCGCAGCCGCAGTTGCCTCTTGCCTCAGGGCTTGGCTGAGACTCTCCTCTTTCCTGGCAGATACTCAGAACAAACTAGCTGATGTGCCTTTCCTGGGCATCGATCTTTTCGGCCCAGGTGTGGCTGGTCACCTTCAGTGTATTGAGCAGTCCAATGCCACCTTGGACACCACTTCTGCTAAAGGTTCTTTGAGTAAGAAGCAGCAGAAGAAGAAGGAGAAGAAGCCTTTTCAGCATTCTTCCCCTGCAGCCCAGCAACCCTCCTTTCAAGGAGGGCAGCAGCAGCAGGCTCAAGCTTGGCGCCCCCGGCCCAAGCCCGGGCCCTCCCAGGTCCATAAAGGAGGCTGAAGTTCAGGTCCTGGATCCTCCTCCTCCAGGCCTGCACAGTGACAGAGCAGGGGCTGCCACCTCCCCCACCCATCACACCAGCTCTGCCATTTCCTTTTTGCCTGGTCCGTTATCACCATGGACAGGTGGGTCTTGGAGGTGGTTAGTCAGGGTCTGCCTCTGGAATTCGAGCAGTACCCTCCAAGTCGAGCCCATGCCTCACAGGAGGAAAGAGTATCCGCCCTTACTCAGTCGGCTCTCCGAGATGACATCACTCAGCTCCTCCTCAAGGAGGCAGTAGCTCCGGTGGCGGATTCTCCAGCAGACCCAGGGCTTTGTCTCCAGGTACTTCCTGGTGCCCAAGCGGATGGGGGGCTGGTGCCCCATTCTAGATCTGCACAACCTGAATCAGTATCTCAGGTCACGCACCTTTCAGATGGTCACTCTGTCCCAGATCATACCAATCTTGAAGCGAAACGTGGTTCTGTTCACTGGATCTGCAGGACGCTTTCTTTTATATCCCAATCCATCCATCTCCTTGGCGGTTCTTCCCGCTTTAGAGCTGAAAGGACCCTATATGAGTTCTGAGCCATGCCGTTTGGCCTGTCGTCAGCCCCCTTAGCAGATCCCACCCAGCAGGAGGTGGAGAGGTCCAAGGTCCTGGCCCTCCAGACCTGCTTCCAACTCGGCCTCCTGATCAACGAGGCCAAATAGGAACTTGTGCCTTTCCAGGTGATGTGCTTCATCGGGGCAGAGCTTGACTCTCGTCAAGCCAGAGCTCTGCTCCTGGCGGACAGGGCAGAGGTTCTCTCCTTCTTTGCTCAATCATTTCTGATTGGGCAAGTGCGCCCTGCCCAGGACTTTCTGCACCTTCTGGGTTACAGTGCCTTCAGAAAGTATTCACCCCCCTTTGATTTAATCACATTTTGTGATGTTGCAAACTCAAATTAAAATACATTTATAAGGGATTTTTTTGTCACGTATCTACACAAAATACTCTATAATGTCAAAGTGGAATGAAACTTCTGGAATTCTTTGTACATGTAATTTAAAATAAAAACCTGAAATGTCTTGATTTGATAAGTATTCATCCCCCTTTGCTATGACACTCCAAACTGAGCTCAGGTCCATCCAATTTCCTTGTGAGATCACTCTAAAACTTCAATGGAGTCCACCTGTGGTCAGTTCAAATGGTTGACACGATTTCAGAGGAAATACACCTGTCTATATAAGGTCCCACTGTTGACAGTGCATGTCAGAGCAGAAACTCTACCATGAAGACCAAGGAGCTGTCCGTAGAACTTTGTGATAGAATTGTGAGAAGGCATAGATCTGGGGAGGGGTATAAAAACATTTCTAGGGTGTTGAAAGTTCCCAGGAGCACAGTCAAGTCCATCATTAGGAAATGGAAAGATTACGGAACCACCCAGACTCTTCCTAGAGCAGGCCGTCCTCCCAAACTGAGCAACCGGGCAAGAAGAACCTTGGTCAGGGAAGTGACCAAGAACCCAATGACCACCCTGACAGAACTACAGAGTTCCATGGCTGAGATGGGAGAACCTGTCCAGAGGACAACAATCTCTGCAGCACTTCACAGATGTAGCCTCTATGGGAGAGTGGCTAGACGGAAGCCACTCCTGAGAAAAGGCCACATAATAGCATGCCTGGAGTTTGCAAGAAGGCACGTGGCAGACTCTGAGACCATGTGGCAAAAGATTCTCTGGTCTGATGAAACAAAAATTGAACTCTTTGGCCTGAATGCAAAGCGCTATGCCTGGCACAGACCGAACACAGCTCATCACCCGTGTAACACCATCTCTACCATGAAGCATGGTGGTGGCAGCATCATGTTATGGGGATGCATTTCAGTGGCAGGGACTGGGGCACTTGTCAGGATAGAGGGAACAATGAATGGAGCCAAATACAGGCACATCCTTGAGAAGAACCTGCATCAGTCTGCAATAGACCTTGGACTGGGGCGAAGATTTACGTTCCAACAGGACAACGACCCCAAGCATAGAGCCAAAGCAACACTGGAGTGGCTTCAGAACAAGAAAGTGAATGTCCTTGAGTGGCCCAGCCAAAGCCCAGACTTGAATCCCATTGAGAATCTGTGGAAAGACTTAAAGATTGCGGTTCACTGACACTCCCCATCCAACTTGACAGAGCTTGAGCAAATCTGCAAGAAAGAATGGGCTAAAATCCCCATATCCAGATGTGCAAAGCTGATACAGACATACCCAAGAAGACTCAAAGCTGTAATTGCTGCCAAAGGCGCTTCTACAAAGTATTGACTCAGGGGGGCGAATACTTAAGTAAACAAGATATTTCAGTTTTTAAGGTTTCATAAATGTTTGTTACACAATAAAAATATTTTTGCCCCTTTAAATTGTTGAATATGCTGTGTGAATCAAGGGGGAAAAAAATCATTTCAATGCATTAAAAATTCTGGTAGTAACACAACAAAATGTGACAAAATCCAAGGTGGGGTGAATACTTTCTGAAGGCACTGTACATGGCGGCATGCACCTCTGTGGGCCGTTGGGCCCAGTGGCACATGCGCCCCCTTCAGTGGGAGCTGGCCGCCCAGTGGACTCAGCGCCACAGTCATTTCGACCAGCTGATCACTGTAACCCAGAAGATGTGGGATGCTCTCCAGTGGTGGACCGCCCCAGACCAGTTGCAGGAATAGATCCCATTTGTCCACTCCAAGCAGACCGCCACCCTCACAACCAATGCCTCTCTCATGGGCTGGGGAGCCCACATGGGGGACAAAAGGACCTATGGATTCTGGACCACTGAAGAGTCCCGATATCACATCAACTTATTGGAGCTCAGAGCAGTCAAACTGGCACTGTCAGCTTTCTCTCCTCAGCACCGGGGTCAAGTGGTTCAAGTCCAGATGGACAATATCACTACCATGTACCACCTCAACAAATAGGGCAGCATGCATTCCCATCTGCTTTGCAGGGAGGTGCTCCGCATCTGGACCCTCATCAGCCATCTGGAGGCAGATCTCCTAGCCATTCATATGGCAGGAGCCTCAAACCATCTGGCGGATGCTCTCAGACGCTTAGGCGAGACATCCCACGAGTGGTCTCTCCAACCAGAGATAGCTTACAGCCTGTTCTCCCACTGGGGCAAACCGATGGTGGACCTGTTTGCCTCCAGGGACAACACCAAGCTAAGGCTGGTTCATGCCTGCCTCCCTTCCTCCCTCAGCAGGGCTCGATGCAGGGGGATGCCTTCTCGAGGCCGTGGATCCCAGGCCTCTTCTACACCTTCCCTCCATTTCCCTTGATCCACAAGGTGCTCCTCAAGGTGAGGAGGGACAAGGCAAAGGTGATTCTGGTAGCCCTAGACTGGCCGTGCCAGTTCTGGTATCCAGATCTCCTCAGCCTCAGCTGCAGGCCCCTGGAGCGGCTTTCAGCACACCTGGACCTGATCTCTCTCTCTCAATCAGGGGAATGTATACTATCTGGACCTTTAATCTCTGCACCTCACAGCCTGGTACCTGAGCGGCTAAATTTCCAGGCATTGGGTCTTTCCAAGGATGTCCTCACCATGGTGGAGACATCCAGAAAGGAATCGACCCAGAAATGTTATGTCTTCAAATGGAAAAGGTTTTCCATGTTGTGTCAGGGCAAGGGCCTGTCCAGTGGCTAACATTCTTGACTACCTTTGGTCTCTGTCCAAAGGAGGTCTTCAGTCATCGACCCTTAGGGTGCACCTGGCAGCCATCTCTGCTTACTGGGTGCAGGTCGGTCAGCCGACGGCACAGGAGACAGTGGTCGGGTGCTTTTTTCAAAGGCCTGGATCACATATCCCCTCCGGTGCGTGAACCTCCACCTCCGTGGGATCTACTGCTGGTACTGGCAAAGCTCATGGGCAAACCATTCGAACCAGTGCACAAGTGTGCCTTGTCACACTTGTCGTGGAAGATGGCCTTTCTGGTGGCTATCATGTCTGCAAGAAGGACAGGGGAGCTCCAGATGCTTTCCGTGGACTCCCCTTATCTGGTCCTTCGCCCCCACCTGAAATTCCTTCTGAAGGTGGTGTCAGAGTTTCACCTTAACCAGGTGTTAACTCTGCCAGTATACTACCCTAATTACACCTCAGAGGTCGAGTACAGGCTCCATACTTTGGACCTGAGACGTGCTCGCTCCTATTATAATGAGAGAACAGCAGAAATTCGGGGAAAGGTTCACCAGCTATTTGTCACCTACGCTGAAGCCGCTTCTGGCAGACCTGCAGCAAAATGGACTATAGCAAGGTGGATTACATCTTGCATAGGTCTGTGCTACGGGCTGGCGGGCATGGAGCCTCCCAGAGGGATAAGAGCTTCTTCTATCCCCCCATACCGCTGCATCGGTGGCTGCTTCCAGGGACATCCCTATCCAGGAAATCTGCCAGGCTGCTTCCTGGATGTTAGCAAATACCTTCATTACCCATTACCACATCGACCTTGAGTCACGCCGGGATGCTGGTTTTGGGGCCTCAGTTCTCCAATCTCTGTTTCCCACGTAGGGGGTGTGCGCCTTGCCTCCCTCCTCCTGTAGAACTGCTAGGAGTCTGCCAAAAAGTGTGGATGAATAACATATCCACAATCCTAGAAAAACAGGTTATTCACCTGTAACAGTAGTTCTAGGGTGGTATATGTTGTTCATCCCACATGGACCCACCCGACCTCCCCGGCTGCGGACGCACAACACTTGGCTTCCAGCGGGCTAAGATCTGGCGTCATGGGGCGGAGCTGAGGGATATAACTCCCGGGTGGGTGGGAGGAGCCAGCTTGAAGACCTTTCGGCGATTCTTAAAGGGAAAGGGACATGCCAAGAAGTGTGGATGAACAACATATACCACTCCTATAACTACTGTTACAGGTGCGTAACCTGTTTTTAAGTCTGCTATTGCCAATGGCTTGAATGGAGGTTCCATGAGTTTGGCTATGCAAATATTCAAGTCCCAAAAAAGGCTTCCTAAGGGGAGGGTAGAGGTGAAGAAGCCCCTTAAAGAACTTCCCTAAGACAGGGTGGAAGGCTGTTGACCTCTCTTTGCCAGCTGAGACATATGCCGAAATGTCAGCAAGGTGGACTTTTAGAGTGGAGGGCCTGAGCCCCATTGAGTCCAGGAGGACCAAATAGTCCAGGACGACAGGCAGCCTAAGCTGAGAGGGGTTGATCTTTTTCTGTTTGCACAATAAGGAGAACCTTTTCCATTTGGAAGCATAGGTTTTTCTGGTTGAGAGTTTTCTAGAAACCCTGCATACATTTAAGACTTCCTCAGAGAGTTGTAGAGACGAAAACTCTAGGTCTTCAAGAGCCAAGCTTTGAGGTGCAGAGACCTGAGGTTGGGGTACAGGATCTTTCCCTGTGATGTGGTCAGGAGATTGTGACTCTGAGGAAGAAGGATGGGCTGTGACACAGATGGCTAGCAGGAAGGAGTACTATGGATGCCTCACCCAATCTCGCACCACCAGAATCATTGTTGCTGTGTGGGTTTTGACCTTTATGAGGAAGGGAGGGAAGGCATAGAAAAACCTCCCTGACCAGTCCAGTGCCAGGGTGTCTACTGGCACTGTCCCCTAGGCTGGAGGCCTGCAACAGAACTTGGGCAACTGATGGTTGTCTGTAGAGGTGAAGAGATCTATCTCTGGTGTACCTCTCATTCTAAGTACTGAAGTCAGAACTTGTCTGTTTAGGGACCACTCATGGTGGTTCTGGCTGAGTCTGCTGAGGGAAAGGATTGCAGACAGAGATACCTGCAGGGAGTAGGCCAGGTTCCATACCTTCATGGCCTCTGTGCACAGCAAGGTTGACCTGGTGCCTTCTTGTTTGTTTATGTAGTGCATGGTAGTGGTGTCTGCCCTGATTTGCACTACCCTGCCCTTGATCGGGGGGGGGGGGTGAAGGACTGCAGAGCCAGGAGAACTGCCTGAGCTCTTGCAGATTGATGTGCAAGACAGGAGGCATCTGTGGTGAGGATGACTGAGGGAACTTGCTGTCGAAAGGGCATTACTTCCCTGAGGTTGTCTCTATCTTGCCACCATTCCAGAGCCTGAAGAAGAGACTTTGTGACAGGTACTAGTCTGGACAGAGGATCCCTTCTCTGAGTCCAAAGAGACCTTAGATGGAACTGGATGTACCTCATTTGAAATCTGGCCCCTGGCACCATGGCTTTGGCAGCTGTCATGTGGCCCATGACCTGCAGGAAGTGCATTGCTGGCCTGGGTCTGTTGAGCTCGAAGGAGCCTGCTAGAGCCAGTATACTGTGTACCCTGTCCTGTGGGAGGAAGGACTTCCCTTGCAGGGTGTTTAACTCTGCTCCTGTAAACTCTAGGGCCTGGTTGGGTTCTACTTGGGACTTCTGGGCATTTATAAGAAATCCCAGAGATTCCAGTATGCCCTTAGGGCGAGAGAATCCCTGGTGTGCTTGGAGGGGACTGTCCCATGGCTAGCCAGTCCAGGTATGGGAACACTGTGACTCCCAGCCTTCTTAGGTGTGCCACGACCACAGCTAGACACTTGGTGAATGCCCTGGGGGCAGAAGTGAGGCTGAAGGGTAGTGCTGAAAACTGGTAATGATCTGAGGGCAGCCTGAACCTCAGGTACCTCCTGTGGCTGGGTCTGTTGGGAATGTGAAAATAAGCATCCTTGAGATCCAGAGATGCCAGCCAATCCCCCTGCTGCAGGATGGGAATAATCATAGCCACAGTTACCATCTTGAGCATTGGCTTTGTCAAATGTTTGTTCAGAAGTCTGGGTTCTAAAATAGGTCACCATTCATCATTTTTCTTTTGGGTAAGGAAGTATCTGGAGTAGAAGCCTTTCCCCCTCTGAGACAGGGGGACATTTCTACTGCCTTGATCTGCAGTAGCTTGGTGACTTCTAACTCCAACTGAGTCCTTTCTGCTGAGGTTGCTGGGCTGAAGTGCCTGCTCTGCAGTCTGGGAAATGTTTTGAAGCTTAGAGACAGGCCGTGGCTCACCACCTCTAAGACCCATTTGTCTGTGGTGATGGCTTGCCACACTGGGAGGAAGTTAGCCAACCTGCCTCCTATTGGGTGTGGAAAGGTGACCTGTGCAAATGCATCAAGGGTTCTGTTTGGGCTGGGACTTGGCCTGAGGTGCTGGGTAAGCCCTCCTTGTGGACTTCCAGCCCCTACCCTTGAAGTAACCCCTGGGTTTTTGGGAGTCTGGCACTGCTTGGGCTTGAAAGAAGGGTCTAGGGTAGGGACCTCTACCCCTGCCTCCCCTACCTTGAATCCTCTCGGACGTGGAAGGCTTGTCCCAAGCGGAGTTGCTGCTGTAGGTAGATTTATACTCTTCCACCTTCTTCATATAGGCCTGTTGTTGTTTTTTTTAACTTTATGTTCATTATCATTTTGAAAATGCATTTACAAACAATTCAGCACCTGCAAGGCATCACTTTTTAAATTCCAACATATATCCAATGTAATAGGAAGTGGTAGCTCTAACAGTCTGGTATAAAAAATATGGGGAAAATCCCAATTGAGGAAATAAAAATCCATTATAAGTTCAAATAGCTGCATCCAGCAAGGCTTTTGGCAGTCAAAATCCAAAATGAAGATAGTCCAAAAAATGTATGAATCAGCACCTAGTGTTGATATGACCCCAACTCGAAAAAGTATAAAATGCAGTCATGTATAACACATTAACAAAACACAGTTCCCCTGCTTTCGTAAGCACATTAAGTATTTTATAAACCAGCCAACCCCACAATGGGTTATTAAGGCACTTAAACAAGCCCCTCTATTAATAGAAACAAAGGACAGCAAACATGGAGTACTTTACAGTTTTGTGTTTACAGCAAAATGTCCCCATTTCGTGTCTCTTCATCAGATTCCAATTCAGACTGCTCCTCCATCGATTTAAATTCTCTAGCGATAGTTTCAGCTTTCTTCCCCGCCTCGACAGGGTCTGTAAACTGGAAGGTATGACCCCCATAATGGATGCGCAAACAGGCTGGCATCAGAAGGGAATGACTGACCCCCAAACATCGCAGTCACACCCTGACTGAATCGAATTTCTTGCTGCACAGTCAAGTGGAGAAGGAGAGGTCTGGAAACAGATGTAAGGTAGCTCCATCGTAGTTTAATCCCTCTGTTGATCTTGCCACTTGCAGCAGAACGTCTCTGACTGCCGAGTTGACTGTAACCAGCAGGATAGTACGGGAAAGCTCCCCTTTCGGCCCAACTGCTCTCAGAGTTGTACGATAGGCTTTACACAGTTGACCTGCAGTTGTGTCCAGAGGTAAATTTAGAGCAGCAGGAAGCCATTCCTGGAGAAACCCCAACATGTCGCTTCCTTCACGGCCTTCAGGTAGCCCTATAATTCTCACATGGGAGGCCCGATTAACATTCTCTGTGGCCTCCAACCTGTAATGTAGCTGTGTGTTTTCTTGCACCATTTTGGATATGGTTGAGATGGCCTGTATGGCAGTTTTTTCAGCCGAGATTGCCGTCTGAGATACTACCTTCAATTTAGCATCTAGATCTGCAAAGTGCTTTAAGATCGACTCCACTTTTAAGTCAGTCTCTTGCATCGAGATTTGAAGAGCTTGCCAAGGGGGCTCAGGCTCAATTTTAGTCACCAAGGGGGCTCAGGCTCAGCCTGGGTTTCCGCAGCCGGTGGATGTTTAGCGCTACTTCCACCTGCTTTCTGCGATCGACCCATCATGTTGTAAGGCTGCAATCGATACCAGAATACACCTTCTTCAAGTAGGAGCAGTTGTATAACTTTACTGTATAAAAAAAAAACCTAGGTTTTAGTAGTTTAAAGTCGAAAACAGGCAGAGCTGGTGTAATGTGCGTCTTGCCTGTAGGAATGCTCAACAGTGCCCCTAGGCCTCAGTTTTATCCCTGAACAGAGAGTTTTTCTCACAGCGGAAGTCCATGGCCTTAATCTGGGTATCCTGGGACAGGTTGGTAGCCCTGAGCCAAGCAGATCTCCTCATGGAGATGGCAAGGGCCATGAACCTGGAAGCTGTGTCATTGGTATCCTTTGCCATGTGAATCTGATGCTTAGTGGCGTCTAGGGCTCTCCTGGCTGTTTCAGCCAGGTCAGCAGTCACATCCCAAGTAATCTTACCACTCATGGCCAGGACTGATGACCAAAGAGCCTTCTCGGTACTGTGCTGTTTGGGCCATGTAGGTAGCTTGTCTGAGGAGGAGGGAAGCTGCCAGGTACCCCTTCTTCTCCATACTGTCCAGTTTCCTGGAGTCCTTGTCAAGGGGTGAGAGGACAAAGGTACCCTAGCCTTATCGCAGGCAGTTCTCTTTACCACACCCTCATGATCAGGATGGACAAAAAGAAAATCAGCATTTGTTCTGTTAAACTGATATTTCTTATCTGTTTTCTTATCGACCCCTGGTATGGATGTGGGGGTCTGCAGAATCTTGAGGGTAACCTTTTTTAGTGACTTGTAGTTAGGCAGTAGAAGCCTTTTTGTGGGGACTAGACCCATCATATCCAAAATCTCAGCCTCGTCCTCGTCTTCCACTATCTCTTGTGTGGCAAGAGCAAGGGTATTTACCATTTGTCTCACAAAGACGCAGTGAGACAAGTAATCCTCATGTCCATGTGGTGGGGAACCGAGGTCCTGCTCCGGGGAGAGTTCAGACTCAGTGGGGTCTTCTTCCTCATCCTCTGGCTCCTCATATAGAAACTCTGGTTCTTGGCTGGGGGGGGATGGGGTAACCGATGGCCTGAAGGGCCTGTAATATCTGACTACAGGGCATTGGCAATGTCCTCTGCGGGGGGCATGGCTGGTTTGCCTGCTGAGAGCTTCTTTGCTTTTTCAGCAGGTGGTGCAGTGACATGCTTTTCCTTATGCTTCCTTTTGGCAGGAGCTGGTTTCATTGCCAGTTCCACAGGCCTCTTAGATTTTGAGGCATCACCCTTGTCCATGGGTTTGGGCTCCACAGACTCCTTAGGCCTATCCTTTTTGGAGTGAGAGGATGAGGCCTCCTCAGATGGCTTCAGTGAGGTAGAGGTGGGAGAAACCATTTCTTCAAGCCTTTTTGCCCTCTTCTTTACTGTCTTGGGGCAAAAGGTACTGCAGACCTCACAGTCTGCAAATATGTGACTAGGACCGAGACACGCCAGGCAAAGATCGTGCCTATCTGCCTTGGTGACAGTCTGCTCACACTTCAAACAGTATTTAAAACCAGTCCATCCTGTTTTCTTTTCGGGTCTCTCTGACATGCCAATTGCCAGAAGATAGAGGAAAAACAATGCCCAAAAAGAAGAAACAATAGTTGCGGTTGGTTCCCTAAAACCACAAAATCACAAATGAAAAAGGAAGGGCTCAGTTCCCTAATATGGTTTAAAAGTAGGGAAATAGTAGTAGCACTTGGTTCTTTAAAAGGGGAGGACCCGCTAAACAAAGTACAATTTTTGAAGAAAAAACACTACGATTCCCAGGAGCAGGAACTGGAACATTAGTAACATTTAAAAGAAAAAACATGATAAAAACTGCTTAGGAGACATTCCCCTCATTTCCCTGGAATTGCTGAGGAACTGAGAAAACCACAAAATTTAATAAAAACTGTACTAACTAACCTGAAAAGGTTACTGGGGCAGCGTTTATCGATTTATTAAAACTACTACATTTTTTTCCATGGAAAAATAAGTCAGATGCTGAGGAGAGCTCTCCAAGGCGTCTTTACTAGGCAGTGGAGAAACTGATATGAGCGGTTTAGAATGTAGCAGCACATAGGGGCAGCAGTCTGAATTTCATCATTTACATTCGTTCCAATCTCTCTGGGGCAGTTCAACACAGGAGGCTGACTATATTAGTTAAGCATACTGAGGAATTCCTGGGGTTTGAATGTGAGTTCCAGTGCCTTAAAGCATTGCAAAAAAGCACCCTGGTTCCTCACTTTATGCTAGAAGGGTGGGTGAGGACCGTAATTTACTCCTTGCCTTTTCTCTTAAAGGGTTGTGAGATAGTGGGCCAAGAATGAGGAATGGGGTCATTTTTGAGAAGTCAGACGAGCATGGGTACAACTTTTTATATAGACTGCCACTGCCAGGCACACAGCACAGAAAGATTAGAAGGACTGCACAGAGTTTGTGCAAAGGGGAGGTAAAGAGACTTGCACGGGATCACACAGTCAGTAAGTGTCAGCTTCGGGATTCAAACCTGAATCTTCAGGTTTACCACTTTATGTTTGTAACCACTAGGCTAACACCTCCTTCCTCTACCCAGCCATTAACCCCCACTAATTGATTGGGGAGGGTGATGGTAAAGTGACTCAGATGGGTGGGTGCGGGTGTATTAAAGGGGGAGTGGGACATGAATAGGGATGTCACAGTATAAAAATTCTGATGGTATGATAACTGTCACTGTAATACCGCAGTTACCATTATATTGCGGTATAACATAAGAAGTAATTTTTGTACAAAGCATCAGGGAGAGTAGGCGTGGAAGGGACAGTTGTCCCTGAAAGACAAAAAAAAAATTGGTTGAAAAGTCTTAATATCTTGGTGTACCATGAATCACGGTTATCACGGTATCAGAAATTTCCCACGGTATCAGTACTGCGACTTCTGATACTGTGATATGCTGTAAAACTGTTATACTGTGACATCCCACCCGTCTTTTGGACTTACAGGTTAACCACCACCATATCGGAGGGTGGCCAGTCATGTGGCACCTGTGGGGGATGCCAAGCTGAGGTATTTTCCTCCATTTTCTCCCCTGGGACATCTGTGAGTGATGTATGCACGCATGTGTGCGTATTGATATGCATGGGTGCTGCATCAAAGTGAGTCCTCCCATGTCTGCCGGGTCCTGCCAGTGTGGCCACCCAGCCTCCACTAGGTGGCAGGCAAACCACGGGACACAGAGTCGCCTCCCTCACCGAGGGAGGAGAGCCGTCTAGGGATGCTCAGTCCTCCCTCACCTGGCCAGCCCTGAGCGACCCTGGTCCGTTCTTGAACTCGGGTCGCCAGCGTGATTGGAGGTAAAGCACCAGTGCCTCAGCCCTCCATGCCAGTGGGCCAGCTTAGAACATTTTTTTTTGTGTTCGCAAAAAGAAAAGCCAAATGGTTGGGTAGCTGATGCGTAATGCCAACACTGCTCCCTCCTGTCTTCCAGGGAGTATATCTTGATATTCTCCAGTCTCTCCTCATGTAACCTACCCTGCTGCCCAAAGATTATTTTAGTTGCCCTTTTCCTGTATGTTTCTGACCTGCCTCTGTCCTTCCTCAGATGTGGGCTCCAGGGCTGCACACAGTTCTCCAGGCGTGAGCAAACTACAGTCCTGTCCTCTCCTGTTGTATGTTGCTACGTATTTCCATAAATTACTAAACTACTCTTCGGTTCAGGAGGACATCAACTAAATTAATAACTTCTTTTAATTAGATAATGTCATTCTAGACGAGGTTGCATTTATTTACAAAAAATTACTGCTTTTCATTTTCAAGGTGAAAAGATGCACGAGAACAAGGGGACGTGCAATGAAGCTGGAAGGGGTAAATTCATGAGAGATATGAAGAAGTATTTATTCACTGAAAGAGTGGTGGATGCCTGGAACAGTCTTCAAGTGAGGTGGTGGGGGTGTAAACAGTGGTGGGCTTTAAGCATGCATGAGATAGGCACAAGGAAATCTTAGTGGGAAGTCCAAGACCAAGTAGTGTCTGAGATAGTATAGGCAGGGGGAAAAAAATGTGCAGACTATGTGGGCTATGCTGTCCTTATCTGCTATCAAATTATATGTTTCGATGCTTTTATTTAAGATGATTCTCCTTTTCTAAATGTAAATTAGAGTCTTTTGTTTTGCCTAGACTTGAGAAAATTCAGGACGTACAAAGGAAACTCTGTGCGAGACCTCCTGAGAGCCATGAGGAATAAGGTACTACATTTTCTTAATTACTGTTGGATATAACTGGCCCATTGACACAGTGGTAGGGTTACTGTCTGTGACACCAGTGACCCGAGTTCGGAGGAAAGCCTTGATCTGTGGTGGATGACCAGGAGAGGAGGATCAAGTGTCCCCACAAACCCACTCCTCTGGAGAGGGAGTGCAATCTGCTCCGCTACTGTACTGGCACCTGGGGGACCAAAGGTGTCAGGACAGCTGGAGCCGTTTCAGAAATGCGAGTGACTCCGGCTGTGACCTACTCTGCATGTTATGCATGAGCCTGCACTCACTGCATGTTGGGGTCCCAGAGGAAAAAAGCAGAGGTAGATCCCCAGTCCTACAGGATGAAGAGTCGCAGCCCACACCAGCAACAAGGCCCTTGGACGCCTCCTCTGGATTTGGATCTGTTCTACAGTGGAGTGATGGGGGAAGCCCTGCTGCCACCACTGTGGGGGGGAAGGGGAGGCTATGGGGAAGATGGAGTCAAGCGAAGTCCTCGGGAAGCAGGGTAATGGGGCTGGGGGGCAACTCAGAATGGGAAAGGACTGGTAGCTGGAAGATAATTAAATTAACAAAACCATTATTATTGGATATTGTAAATTTTTGCTTTAAACATGAACATTTTGGTAAAATGCTACCCATCAGGAAATTAATAAGAAATCTTAAATGGTAAAATCATGTAAAGTACGCAACGTTCCATAAAAGAAGTAGAGTGCTAGCTGAGAGAAAAAATGTGAAGCCAGGGGGAGGTTCTATTTAAATATGTTTCCTTTTTAGACTTGTTTAAATGAAGTTAGTTAATGTTATCATCCTATTGTGATAAAGGATATACAAAAAGCGAGAAAGCCATAAGAAAACATCCTTCCATTTCTCTGCACTTTAAAAAAACAGCAGCATGGCGCCCAGTAGGTGGTTTCACTTGTAGTCCACTAACAGCCTCTCATGTCAGCGCTCTAGTTCTGTTACAGAAATCTGTGGAAAAAGTATGATTCATGCAGTTCAACTTCATATTTATTTATTCTGGGTTTTGCCTGCTACCAGGCAGCCCCTTTCTGCAAGTGACCCCCTCAGCCTCACCCTCAACTGACCCAGCTCCAAGTAAGATGCTGTGGTAGAACAGGGAGACTTCTGGTACGCCACCAAAAGGCTGCAATGCAGCTGCAAGAGTAAACTGCCTCGGGGCAGTATCCATCTCATTATCCTCTTGTTAGGAAGAGATGGTGTCCCTCAAGAGCTGAACCATATTGGCCACCAAGGCAAGAGAGATTGGTTGGATGACCCATTTTCTTAGCATATCTTTTTGTATAGACAGTGTTGTACTTGAAATTTTTTCCAGCTGATTCTTTTCCCTTATTAACATAAAACTACAACTTGTTTAGCATGGGTGGCAATGCAAATATTCCTAAAACACCTAGACATGTAAGCAAAAGACAGATTAATGGTGTCACTGAAAGTGGTGCCACCCATCAGAAATCGGCAGCATGTAACTTTTTGGGTTCCGCTGTTCTCCTCCCCTTCTTAGTCTTCCTTTCTCTCCTACCCCTCTCCCCTCCCTCTTTACCCTGAGCCCCCCTACCTCTGCACTTCTACATGCCCCCATACTTAGTTCCATTCCTTCTCCTCTTTCTGCTCACCCTTTTCACTTACTGACCACCCCCCCATCCCTAGCTATTCACCCACGGCTATTAGATCCCTCACTATTAAGCCTTGAGGCTATTTGCCGCTCATCGTCATCTCCTTCTTCCCCCTACCTCCCTGCTCGATGTCCATGTAGTACACCACGAAAATGTCTACCCTTCCACCACCCCTCTTCTTCTTCTTTCTGCTCCTGCTTTTTCACCCCCAATCTACCTAAAGGTTTGAAGTTCTTCCACATGAACACAAGGAGCCTCTTACCAAAATTGGATGATCTAAAAGTTTGGGTTACTCTGCACTCCCCGGATGTTCTGTGCATCTCCAAAACATGACTGTCCTCAAAGATCCCTGATTGGCCGCTTGTACTTCCTGACTTCAATCTATCCCATCAGGACCACGGCAAACATGGAGGTAGGGTTGCACTCTACACTCACAAATCACTCTCTTGCTCTGTCACCCTCCGTGAATCCATCCCCTCATCCCATGAACTCCTTGAGGCTAAAATATCCCTTCCTTCCTCCACTCCAATATTCATTGGGGTTTTGTATGCCTCCCCTAAGCTCCCTTCCTCCTCCCCTTGTCTCGTGTGTAACCTCTATTGCCACCCATGCCATCCCAGGAGAGCTTCCTCTTAGTGGTGGAAACATGGCTAACACCCAAGATATTGGATGCTGCCATAACATTGCCTGGGTACACCGTATTCAGGCAAGACCGACTCTCAAAAAGAGGTGGTGGCTGTGTCATCTAAGTCAAGGATTCTCTCCAGGGGCATGTCCTGCCTCTCCCCAGCCGCAGTGTCAACCTGCAGATTCTGCCCATCAAACTTCTGCTGTGAGCTCACAGCAAGGCACTTACGATACTCGCAGTCTACATCCCACCCAAAGCAACAACAGCAGGAACCGGTGACCTGATGGACTTTATCAGTACCCTGAACCTAAACTCTAAAATTGTGCTACTAGGGGACTTCAGCATCAGCTGGCTCTCCCCTACTGCTGCCACTGTCAAGGACACTTTGACTGCCATCCACTTCTCCCAAATGGTCAAGACACCAGCAAGAGTCAATTACAAAATGGGTACCGACACTCTTCTGGACTGGGTTCTTTCCAACTGACCTGCACATAGCTCCAACACTGCCATTCTCCCTGCTTCCCTAAGTGATCACTCCCCATTATATGCACTTGGAACAACAACTACTGCAAACTCCCACCCAGAGCTATAGCCAACCCTGTGCTTCTTAAAGGGCACCTGCCTCAACTGAAAGCAGACCTGCAATTCCTTGATTGGTCTGATCTCTATGGAGCCAAGGACTTGAATGATGCCCCCGACCTCTTCATTATGAAATTCAGTACCGCTTGTGATAAACTCACCCCCGTGAAAACAACAAAAATAAGTGGGCCCTGCAACCCTGGATTACTCCAGACCTCCTACTTCAACTTAGCGCTAGAAACCACCTGTGGCAAAAGGCACGAGCACATGGTACACCTGCCAACATCCTACAGTATAAAAAAGCTAGAAACGAGTGTATGAAGGCTATTTGTCTTGCCAAAAGCTTGTACTATAAAGGAGCCCTTTCCAACTCCTGGAATAGCAACAAGTCTTTCTGGGCCAACCTTAATGACATAACAGGAAAGTACCCCCAAAACTGCTCCAGCTGTGCTCATGCTCAAGACGCACTCTTCCTTGACCCTCTCCATTGCGAACTCATGAACAGTGCATTCATGGACCTAAGTGAGTGCTCACGGCAGACTACTTCAGCCCCCAAAAGATCGTAATGGCAAACTAACTCCAACCAGCAACCTTCCGTTATTTTACTTTACTTTACTTTATTGACTCCACCCTGTCCTACGCCCAGCACATAGGCAATACCGCAAAGGCCATCAATTCCAGACTCTGGATACTCTACTGTCACAAACACAGCCTAATGAATGAAGCCCTGATCCTGGCCATCAATAGTTTAGTTGTCTCCCTCATCGATTATGACCTGGCCATATATGGGTCGGCAATGGACACTGCCCTCCACTGCATCTCTTTGGCACTAAATAAGGCTTGCCACCCTCTCTCAGGTGCTGCAAGACTCACGCACATCTGTGAACTCTATGCTCGGGCAGGTTAGCTCCAACTGAAGAACAGAATTAAATACCAAACCTACCTACTTGCCAAAAAAGCCTCACTAAATCTGCTGCCACCACGAGTTCAGAACCTGCTCACATGAAATGTGAGTGCTAGGCTGACCAGAAGCTCCAACAGTCAAAGCTTTAGTGAACCTAGATGCCACACTGCATTGGCACAATGTGCGTTCTTCTACCGTGCACCCAACTGGCTCAATGCTCTACCACCTGCAATCTCCAGAGTAGCAACTATTGGTGCCTTCAAGCGTAGCTTCATCAGCACCTCATTGGGGACAACCATGACTGCTTCATCTAACTTTCAGTGCCAAGGAAATTCGCCAGCACCATTAAGGGACTTCGTGACTGCATCAGCTACCCCCCATAGTATCACCTGCTGCACTTAGACACACCTCTGACCCAGGGGCACCTCCCAACCTCAGTACTTAACAGATCCCCAGCACCTGCCCCACCATCTCCAAAACCTATGGCATACCCTCCCCATTCCCTCCACTACGTCACCTTTGTCTGTTACCTTCTCTGTGTCTATCTTCTCCAGGGTGTTCAAACTTACGGATGCAGGCATATGTCGTACAATACCTCAGCAGTGTGTACTTGTGTGAACCTTTTTGTAACTTATTGTACCATCTCTGTAAATGTTTAAATTGTTGTTCTCTGCTATTTTCTGTTCAACTGACATGGAACCTACAAAACTCAATAAATAAATAAAATTATACTTCTGGGTGACTTTAACTTGGATTGGCTTTTCCTCCTCATCAGATAGTTCTCTTCAAATCATTAAATCTCTGAATCTGTCCCAGTTAATCATTGGGCCTGTCTAAACTCACACTCTCAGACCCACTCATTACTAGACATGGGGCTTTCATCTCACCCCCATTGAATTATTGCTGCTGGCACATTTCCTGATGTGTTCAGTGGTCACTGTATCACCTACTGCATCAGGAAGGTGCACCCCCCAACTCACCACCCCAAATACATTTGGTACTGCCCCCCCCTCCCAATAGCACAACACTAGTGTACTACTCTATGGCCTTGCCACAGCTGACAGGTCCCTGGTTTTCTTCACTCTCAATACTGACAATGCACTTGCCCACTTCACCACCACATTTCTTCAGATATAGAATACCCAATCCGTGGATCACCAGTGATCTCCTCTCTCTTTGTAAATCCCGAGACAGTGCCTGGCAATGCTCTAAAGTCTCCCAGTCTGTATTTAATCTCCAACACTACAGGCCTCTTCAAAATAGCTGTGCAAAGTCCATCCACCAGGCTAAAGCAGATTACTTCAAGGTGCGCCTGCAGTCCACAAATCGCTCCCTGTCTTCATTTTGGAAAGATCTCCGCTTGCTTTTACAACCCCCCAAAGTCTACTTTGTCTACCCTTTGTACAGGATGGAGTTCAGATCTCTGATCCATCCTCTATAGCAACCACCCTAAATTAATTTTTCACTAGCTGTGCTCTCCACGACAACCCTCCTGTCGCCCATCCCCCTTCCCCCATGTCTGATGGTTTCCATTTCTCTCTAGTCTCCCAACAAGAGGTCTATCAGTCAATTATGTCCCTCCACCCTTCAACCCTTCTATAACCAGCCCCAGTGGCCTCAAGCCAAGACTTCTCAGAATCTCTGCCCCCTCTGTTGTATCCCCTCCAATGCACTTGCTCAGTCTTTCTTTCTTTCTTTCTTTCTCCACCTCCACTGTCCCCTTGGCCTGGAAACCTCCCCTCCTCATCCTTTCTGGTGTTCCTCAGGGTTCCATACTTGAACCTGTCTTCTTCTTCTCTCTCTCTCTTTATTGACATTCTCTTCGCTGTCTGCTTCACTGCCCACATACACATGTATGCAGACGAAACTGTCATCTACCTGTCTGGCCCCGCTGCTTCTAATGTCCAAATCCTTCCTCCAACGTGACTTTCATGCGGTGATAAGATGGTTCCAGGACCATTGCCTCAACGTGAACACCAAAAAAACTGTTGCAATGATCTTCAGCTCAAACTAAAAAATAGGTAGGCTGCCATACCCCCCAGTGATCACTACTCTGGGTGGCACCCCCTTGACGTGGTCCCTACCTATAAGTACCTAGGGGTTTGGCTCGACCCATCCCTTGATTACTCATCTCACCTAGATGCCTTGCACTCAAAACTTCGCCCCAAATTGGGACTGCTCTTCAGGTATAAGGATTGTCTCCCCCTTCCAGTCCATCTAGAATTATTAACTAAATAGATCCTCCCATTTCACGACTATGCCAACACTGCTCATGGCCAGCACCACCACCCATACTGCTGTTTGATGTACTTTTCAATGCTTTTCACCTCCAACTCCCTTTTCTCAACACACCTCTCTTGACATATTCTACCTTCTCTTTCTCCTCCCTTCAGCAGAGATGTTTAGCCCACTGCCTTACCTTCACCTCTAAGTATTGGTTTAAATCCCTCCTGTCTTACCTCTCCTCTTGCTTCAGCCACCCTTACCCTCCTGTCTCTCATGTAGTTTCGCTCTCCCCCAAGCCCACACTTCAGCCAGCCAATACACCTTCTCCCTTTGCCTCCCTTCCCTTTGGAACAAACTCTTCTCCTCCATTTGTCTTGCCCCTTCGTTTCTAGCATTAAAACATCTGCTTAGACTGTCTCTAGTAACCTCCTGCAGTTGCCTCTAATCCACTAGTCATTTAAATTGCAGTCTCTTAACTATTCCCTTTCCTGTTGGCTCACTCGCACCGCCCCCTTGTGATTATTATTTATTTTTATTTGTATCTGGTTGAAATCTGCCTAACTATTGTATCTTGCATCTATGCTCTGTAACCTTGCATTCACTGTCAGTGGCTCAGCAGGTTGCATACTTGCCTCTGAGGCTGGAAGATCCAAAGGCTGTGGGTTCTATCCCCACACCAGGCACTTGGGTTAAATCCCAACATGAAGGGGGTGCTGCACTCCTGAGGTGCCGTCTTTTTCCAGTCCTGTAAGGGAAATATATTTCTGCTGTAATACAAAATTACATCTGGCTTGCCAGATACACCATTTCATAACTGCGCATATCACCTTAGGGTGCCTGGGTAAAATATTTTCCATGGCGTGTCATACACCCCATATATCAAGACCTTGTATGTCATTTTTGAAATTTGCAGGCAACCTCAGTTTTGCGCTACAGCATCCCATACATTATGAATGTATGAACATTCGAAAAATAAGTGCTGCATAGATTCTATGTGCACCATACAATTTTCCCTTATACAGTATCAGTATCTCTCATCTATAGCTTTGTGAAAGTGGTTCCCTCTGACATTTAATTTATCATGGCAGCACATCCATAATGTGTCTCATATTTTTTGTGGAATTCTGGAATCTGTAAGCTGATTGGTTAAGCATTTCTCCTTTATCCCAGGGGGGTATGAAAAACAAGGGAATGTTAAAAAACATGAGCCAAGAAGCTGACCATACATTTTTTCCATTTAACTGTCTACATTCAGAAATCAACACCTTCCATGTTTTAATTTTTCTTTTATCTATTATGTAGCTGGAAGTGTCCTGCAGAATATTATGAAATGCTTCCCATTTTTGTAAAAAATATTGGTATTGGGCTCTAAAGCTCAGTGCCCAGGATTGCTGATACCCTAAAATTATCGGCAATATGTTTGCATGCAAAAAATTGTAGAAAAGAACAACACTGGGTTTATCATATTGAGTCCCACTCTTTTATTGGCCAATATGTAACTGCTCTTCTAATTGGAATTAATCTACTGCCCCAGACAAGCTGAAAAAATAAATTATATACTCTAGCTTCAAATTTAATAGGTAAAGGGAATACTGTATATAGCTGACAGAAAAATCGGAATGATAAATGTTTTTAGCATACGAATTCTCTTCATTCTGGACATAAGAAAGGATTTCCATCTGTTAACTTTCTCTTCAGCTTTTTCTATTCCCATGACCTAATTTGTCAGTGATGGGTCGGTACCCCCAAAAAGGATACCCAAAATCTGCAGAGGTTCTTCTTGAATTTGGATCCCTGAAATTTCTGGTACTATTAAATCCTGTTGAACTGCAATAGCAGCACCCTTCCTTTTGTGCTTGTTCACAGAGGAACCAGAAACATGAGAAAAAGATTGGACTATTGCAAGAGCCTGGGTCCCTGAGTTATGATCTGCCACTAGGAGGCATACATCATCTGCATATGCCAGTACACTGGGAAAATATGTGTCTGATGAGCTCAACATGTGCCTCATGTTGTTATCAGAGTTTAACTTCCTTAACAGGGGGTCTATCGCAAATACATATAATAGGGGGCTTAGTGGCACCCTCTGCCTTAATCCTCTATTTATCAAAATATGTGGGCCCATGTTTCTGTTAATTAAGGGTCTCATTGAAGCATTCCTATATAAAATCTGTATTCACTTAATAAATAAAGGTGAAATTCCATAGTATTGTAATACTTCAAACAAGTATTTATGTGACACCAGGTCAAACGGCTTTGTCTGATCTAAACTGATAATATAGCTCCCTGCAGTAGATGAGTCATAGATGTCTCTTATTAACCGTAGGTTATCAATCATAGATCTTTGAGAATGGTACAGGTCTGTGTAGGGAAAACCATAGTGGCTGCTGCCTGAGATAGTCTATTGCATAAGATTTTACATAATCTTTCCCATTCGTTATTGATTAAACTAATGGGGCACCAGTTATTTATTTCTTCTTTCTCATTTTTTTTGTGTAGGTAAATTAACAAGTTGTCAGCTAATACGGGTGGTAAGGGATGATGTCCTTTAATGATTTCATTAAAAATAATTATAAGATATTTACCCAATATATCTAATGATTTATTTATTTTTTTATAAAATTCACTTGGGAATACTGTCCAGTCCCAGTGAGGTACCTGTCAGATGTGACACCGCTGACTTTATTTCTGCACCAGAAATAGACTTGGTTAGTTCCTTTTTCACATCTATAGAAATAGTGGGACTATCAAGCCCTTGGAAAAAGGACTCTAAAGATACAGATGTAGCCGATAGTTGTCTGAATAATTCTTCTGTGCGTGTGGATACTGCTTGTAAAATGTCATTATTGTTATTAACCAACTCCCCATTTTTATTTTTTATCTTAGCCATATATATTTTTTCTCTACTCCCTGATTACGTGTTGTAGGGGTTTATGTTCTGAACTTTATCTCAAGTCCCGTATTTTTGCTCAATGAACAGGGAACTTATTCTGTCATATTGTACTTGACACATCTCATTTTTACTATTCAAACTCTGGCTAGAGTAGTCTGTGCCAAACTCAGAGGTCAAGGAGGTCAAATTCTGCAGTTGTTTCCTTAAATCTAGGTATTGTATATATTTCACTTGGTTTCCGATTTTATCAGATTTTTTGCAGAAGTTTTTTATTTTTATTTTGGTTTCCTGACACCACGGCAAAGGATTATCATACAGTTCTAACACCATAATTTTGTCTTCTAGTACTTCCTTTAATGTCTCCCAGTCCTTTCCTTCCTCTAAGTTCTTGAATATTCTCCAGTAAACATGTGATCCTGGTTTATTTGGGGGAAGGCCTAAATGAAGTGCAACTAACCCATGATCTGAGGATTTAATAGGTATGACTTTATATCAGCTACAAGGGATCCAGTCAGATAAACATAAAAAATCTATTCGGGAAAGAGCCTTCCCTTATGAAAGGTGTGTAAAGGAGGATTTACCCCAAAGGTTGCACTGTCTTTTAATCTGGCTGTGCTAATCATAGTCTGTAGGAAATTTGAATCGCTATAAATGTTCTGTGTTTTCCCAGTTTTGTCCGAGAGTGCTAAAATACAATTTAAATCACCTCCAAATACTACAGATTTTGTTGTGTGTAAATCCGGCTGAATTATTTTAAGTATCTCTATTCTTTTGGTTTGCGGGTTATCTGCGTTAATTAACCTCCATTCTTGATTTTTATATGTAATGTATAATAACAATACACTCCCCTGGACTAAATCTAATAACCTGGTTGCCATTATACTCTGAGACTTGAACAAGATTCCTACCCCTGCACAGGGTTCCTCACTCAGGGAGCAAAAAGAGGGACCACTAAACCACTCTCTAGAGGCTTATTGTATTTCCCTAATGGAATGCAAGCATGTATCTTATAAAAAATAAACCTGTAGTTTTAAATCTCTTAGTATAGAGAATGTGATGTTCCTCCGTTTGGGATTTTTTAAAACTATTGACATTTAATGAACTACAGGTAAGGTCAGGCACCATTGGCTAAAGTTAGAAAGGGGGGGCAGTCTTATTTCAGGTAACACTGCCTTTCTCTGGGAATTTCATTTTAATCCTTTTTTTGCTAGATGATCTAGAATAACTAGACACCATTTCAGTATCAGTCATTGGGTCTGGTTGTGAAGACGCCACTGAAGAGGCATCAGAGTCATCCTTTGTATCTGCCTACTGCTTCCTTTTGGCTAGCGGAGCATATCTGTTTTTTGTTTTTAAAGGATTTTCTGGCCTAGCCTTGGACTAGGAACATTCTTGGTTGATCTGCTCCTTTTAATTCTTCTTGAACTCCTTTGTTTCCATGGAGCCTCCGGGGGGCATGCTGAGCAGGTCCCTGTAATACTCTGGGTTTACATTAGTTGTGTGAGGCAAAGTATTTTCTGTAACCATCCCAGAAGGTAAGTTTTCTTGTGAAAGATTGTCCGCCTCTATCACATCCCCATCTGTGGAGGGAGGCATGGGGGTGTCTTGTTGCTGCATATTATTTTGAGTCTGTGGAACTGAGTTGCCCTCATTGCTAGGTTCCTTTGACCCTCCTTGGGACCTAAAAACTGATTTAGGCCTTGCTGCTGCTGTGCTGTAGTGACTACTTCTTCCTGGACATCTTGTTCCTGAGTAGGATTGTTATGGAATGCCCAGGGACAATTCTTATAAGAAGGAGATGTGTCGTCACATAGATTGCAGTGCATTGGGTTTGGACAATTGATACTAAGGTGTCTAATTCCATCACATAATGCACATTTCAACCTATCACAAGCACCGTTCAGATGTGTATAGGCACCACACCTGAAGCAGGATTTTGGCTGGTGTGAACAGAACACAATCTCCCTCTCTCTCTGTCTGTCCCAAGATAAAAGCAGCTGGGTAGATGTTGAATAACCCCATTCATCTGTGGAAGTCTGACCCGAATGTGCCATCTTCCAGTCCACAATTGTTCTGAATCAATAACCGGGGCAGGTGGGCCCAATACTGTACAATTTGTCTTCAACCATCTTATAATGTCTGAGACTGCCACGCCTTCATTTCTAAAAAGTACTGTTACCGTTCTAAATGCTGGTTTGGTTAAAGTGTATTGCAGCAAAGGCTGTCCATAGAGGGGTATACTTAACCTGCTGATACCGCTGCCAAAAATTTTCTAGCCCCACAGCTGTTTTAAAACTCAGGTCAAAGTTTTCATCCCTAGAAGTTTGGGGTAAATTTCTGTGGGCGAGAAATCTAAACTCTCCTTGATTCATTTTTTCCCAACGGACAGATGGTCAGGGAAATTGTCCAGACCCCGGTACCTGTTTCTTACCACATATTGACGTTTTGTCTGTTCCTGTGGTGTGTGAAATAGCCCAGCATAAGTCCGTCCTTGGGGCCTTGTAGTTTGCTGAGGAGCTGGTCCAGGGCCTGCTCCTTCGTTTGAACTGGGTGCAGTATTGTGCCTATGTGGTGGTGGAGGGTACATCCCTTGTTTGTTCAGAAGCACCAGCCATTGATGAATTCCCTTCACTCCTCCTTCATGTCTTGTCCCCATCTCGGGGAACATTTGCTGTGTTTGTTGTATTTTGTTCTAACGGGATTTCAGGGATGTTAACCTCCATTCTGTTTCCTTCATTTAGGGTACTGGGGCCCTCCCCAGCTGAATCAGACACCTAATTAAAAATGCTGTTTAGAGGGTTCGAGACTTGCACCCTTCTGTTTGGGGGAGAGTACTGTACATTTTCTGTATGCATGTCCATGTCAAAATCAGTTTCAAAATTTCCTTCACTATTTACGGGCTGCAGTAGGTCAGCAGGGGAGCTATTAATTTCCGACTGGATGTGTCCCTTTTTCTTAGTAAATGGAATCCCAGTTTCTAACTGTGGCCCAGGGATTGGGCTATATCCGAGTCTGGCACCCATTGTCCCTGTGCAGTTTGCTTCCACCCAGCATCTTTAAGCATTCGTTCTAAGGACTGTGGGGTTCTATGCCCTCTTATTCTATTTTGAGAACTCAGGAGTGAAGTTCTCCCCCCCCTTCTTAATTTAGGTTCATCATGATTGTTACATTTGCTAGTAGTATTTTGCTCTTCGGTACTCACAGGTTGCTGCATTTGTTCGGATGTCCTTTCCACGTTCCTTCCTGTTAAGGGCGTCCGCTCCAGGCCTGTTGGTGTCTTTGATGTTACTGCATCAGAAGTTTCTGAACTGACAGGCTTGTCAGTGGGATTTTGTTGCTCCTGTAGATCCTCTGTTCAACATTGCAGAACCGTACTTTCATCCGTTTTTCTTTCAGCAAGTCCAGTATTTTGGATCTCTTCTGACTTACTATTTCTTTCATTCAGGCATCTTCATTTTGCCGTAATTCTTCGAATCGCCTAATATCATCTTGTGCTACACATTTTGGCACCAACACATTAGCAGGAGCTGCTTGCACAGGTGTTTTTATCTCTGATGCTGGACCTGCAGGGAGGGAGGGAGATCAGCTCTCCTGTAAGTACACCAGCCATCTCCCTCTGTTCACCTCCTCCTCCTCCTCCTCTGTCTGGCTCCAAACTGGGCTCCGCCATCCTGTCCACAGGAAGTGACAGCACTCCTGCAGGCAGAGTAGGGGAATTTTATTGAGAAATGAACTTCAATACATAACAAAACAAAAGAAAAAACAGAAATAAACAGAATCATACAATATTGAAACAATCAGATAGCCCATGTCATACAATTGATCCAGTAGCTGTTAAAGCATTCCAAAGGAGTGTGAGAAAAGTCATAGTCCATCAGGCGTTTCAGGGCTTTACCAACATTGATAAATAATTCCTCATGCATAACATAATTCTGTTGTAAAATCCAGAGACATCTAGATTGCCATACATAATAGCGTAGAATACAAAAAATAACACACAGTAAAGGTTATCACTATAATATTTAACAAAAGTATTTGAAAAAGGACCAAACAACACGGTGGGATAAGCAATATTCCTAAATTCTGGCTCCTGCCATCGGTCAGCCAAAAAAGACCAGAAAGGTTGTATATAAACACATTCAACAAAGAGATGACATTAAGTTTCCAGCAAGTGGATACAAGTAGGACGAGGACAAAATCTTTCAGACATTTGTTTGCTATTCTTAATCCCTAACTCTCCCCAAATTACTAAGCTATATAAACAATCCCATGTATGAGGGATACGTTGTTTTGTAAATGCTGGAGAACAACTACCTGCCTATCCTGCGGGCACTCAAGGAAAACAATCTCAGTAGAACATTCAACTAATAAGATGGACCGATAGACCATTTTCCTATCAGCAGTCAAAAGAGAATTAGGAGTAATACGCCATTTAATAAGCTGTTTTATGCAGTCTTTAATACTGTTTGGTACAGCAGAAAGTTTGGACAACAGCCGGGGATTACCAGATTGCCAGCTAGGCCTACATAAAGCTAGCCGGTGATCTAAAAAAGATCTCCAAATGAGATCCCCTGGTCTCAATACCTTGCC
The DNA here is from genome assembly GCA_016271365.2 of Neoceratodus forsteri. Taxonomy (NCBI): domain Eukaryota; kingdom Metazoa; phylum Chordata; order Ceratodontiformes; family Ceratodontidae; genus Neoceratodus; species Neoceratodus forsteri. Next base: position 272,997,548 of record JADMNL010000025.1, read on the forward strand.
TAAGTTATACGTCACAAAAAGACTGTAAAAAAAGCACTAGGATGGAGCATAGAGACACCACCTTCAGCAATTGGTCTATATGTAAGGGGGTTCAAACGAGACCCCCAAAAAGCTTGGAGAAAAAACACTAAAAAGCTGTGTCCAAATATGAAACGGGGGAAGAAAAACATAACAAATATATACAAAAATAGGGGTTAGAACAGTTTTAATCAACAGTACCCTCTTTTTCTTTGACAATTGCTGCCCTTTCCAGTTTCCTACCATCCTAGACCCCCTGGCTAAGACTATGTCCCAGTTTATCTTTGCCATATCATCAGGGCCAAACAATAGGCCCAAAATCTTAATAGGTTCCCTAGAAACAGGGATCCCAGCAATAACCCCCCTAGGCGGGACAGGGGTAGAACCAATAACAACCCCTTTACTCTTACTGTAATTAATTATGGAACCTGAGAGGTGAAAAAAAAAGCTCAGTAGAGTCTTTTAAAGCAGGGACAGAAAAATGAAGAGGCAAAAGTAACACTAGGTCATCAGCATAAGCTAATACCTTGTGTTGTGGTAGAGAACGAGTCACATTAAGGCCCTGCAAAGCAGTGTTTGCATGTAGTAACCGAATAAAAATATCGATGGTAAAAGCATAGAGAACAGGACTGAGTGGGCAGCCTTGTCGTACCCGTTTAGTAATAGCCAACCTGCTCCCAAGCCAGCCATTAACATTATGGATAAGCACAGCACCCTTGTACATTGCAGAGAGCCAAAAAATAAACTGATCTGGGAACCCAAAAGCTTTCAACACCAGGAATAAAAAGGAATGTGCCACCCGATCAAAAGCTTTCTCCTGATACAAAAAAAAAAAACGAACCCTTGTAGGGGACCCACATCCCCTGTGGCAAACATCTCTCGAAAATAAATTAAGTTGTCCTGTTGTTTGCGTCCTGGAACTGCACAAGCCTGGACTGGGTGCAGGAGCAGGGGGGTAAGTGTAGAAAGCCTAGCCAAAAGAATTTTACTCAGTATTTTCAAGTCAGAATTCAGCAGGCTAAGGGGGCGCCTATTACTTAAATCAGTCCTATACCCTTTCTTGTACAGAAGTAGCAAAATAGCCTCAGACTTAGATGAAGCATATTCCCCAGAGCGTAAGATACAATTCAGGAGGATCCCCAGCACAGGCCCAAGGGACTGTAAAAAGGTCTTATAAAAGCCTGCACTGAGACCATCCGTGCCAGGGGCAGATTTGGAAGGCAACCCCTGAACAGCTGCAGTAACCTCAGCCAAGGTAACATCAGCTATCAAAGTCTGCTGTTGAGCCGCAGACAGTGTGGGGAGCTGCAGCTTATCCAAAATTGGAGTAACCGCCTCAGCTGCCAGAACAGGGTCGGGAGCTAAGAAGGAAGCCATATGAGTTTCAACCACATGTAAAAGCTCATGTGGGTCACTGACAGCATGACCATGCGCATCAGTCAAAACAGAGATTAATCGAGAATCAATCTGTTTTTTATTTTCTGTAAAGGGGTCCAGAGAGTGGCGTGTCATAGAGGTACCAAAACGTAATTCTTGCTCTAAAGATTTTCCCCTATCGTATTGTAGCCCCACCATTTGCTTTTTTATAGTAGCTATAGGCCCACTATAATCCCGGTTAGTAGTTTCAGAGAGGGAAATAAGATGCTGTAATTGGTGTCTCAGCTGCAAGTATCTCATATAGTCAGAAGTAGATTTAATATGTGCCTGACATTGGAAAAAGGACTTCCAACCTTGTTTAGAATATTCCCACCAATCCAAAATGGAATCATAACATTCCAACACTGAAAAGCGAGCCACCCAGTCCCTCTCCCATAACTGACAGAGATGAGGATTGTCCAACAGTGATTCATTCAACTGCCACCCATTCTTTTTACACCTGGGGGCTCCCTCCCAGGAAATAGTAACTGCAAGAGTAGTGTGATCGGAGAATTCTATGGTCCGGGTAGAAGCCTGCACAACCTTAAGTACAGAGGATAAGAAAATGAAATCAATGCGGGTCTGGAGAGGTCCCCGAAAATATGTGTAACCCCCTGTAGGATATAACACCCAATAGGAATCTAACATATGCGCTGTAGAGATAATATTTTTCAAAGCTACAGAATCACAAAAAAGTTTATCCGTGACTAAACCCCTATCAGTAATAGATAATCCGCAATTAAAATCGCCCAACCAAACAACCAACCGAGAAGTATGCAAAAAAGGTAAAAGGTTGCACTTCTTTAAAAAGTGTCACGCGTTGAGCTTTGGTTTGGGGGGCATACACCGTGATGACCCTAAAACGTTCAGAAGAAAAAGAAACATCCAAACACAGAGCCCTCCCGGGGTATATATCTACTAATCTAGAAATCGAGAGATGAGGGCTAGAAAACAAAATGCCCAAACCATCACAGGTATCGTCCCCCACACACCAAAAGGAAGGCCCACGGGACCAACAATGAGAGGCATGCTGAAGATCCCGGTGAGATTTCAGACGAATATCCTGTAAGAAAATTATGTCAGAGGAGAAGGAATGAAGAAGGGGAAGAAAAAAAAAACTTGTTTCTTCTCACTCTTAATACCATTAACATTTAAAGTTGAAAATGTTAAGGAAGACATAAAAAGGGAAAAAAAAAGGAAAGAGCCAGAAATCCTAACCTGGAAAAACACTCAAGGGGGTTTCCCTGCTTGCCTGTGTCTGGTCCTCTTAGCTATAGAGTCCTCAGAACGGCTATCAGTGTCAGTAGTGGAGACAATAGACGAGGTATCAGTCTTGTCACCTGAATCCCCTCCAGTATCTTCCTCCAAAAGGGCAAAAATATTCCCAACAGGCACAGGATCCTTCGGATGGGAAGGCTTCTGTAAGGAATAGTTTTCTGTGAAGTTTTGGGCTCAGACATGGTTTTACCACATCTATTCCGTTTCCTAGGGGGAACGACTGTAAAATGGACTTCGGGGGGGGGGGAGGCATAGTGTCCACAGTACTAGGTACAAGAGCCTCAACAAGGACAGTTGTAGCAGCCGAAGCCAAGCATGAGGGAGGAGGTGCAGCAACCAAAGGCACAGGGGGAGGGATAGGAGGAGCAGTATCTGGTGCAGAGGCCGGGGCAATATTGGCCGGGACAGATTGAGCAACAGCAACCTGCGAAGCTAAAGCATGCTGGGCCTGATTGATGAGACCTTCATGGGAGGGGCAATCCTCATGATTATAGAGGCCAGGACAGCGCCATAAGCATGACTGGTTTGTTCACATAGGTTGCATTTAAAAAGATTTAAGCAGGCTGAAGCTAGATGGCCGTACTCTAAACAATGACTGCATCTGGTTATATCACAGGCCGAACTCAGGTGGGAACGAGAGCCACATTTAAAACAAGATCTGGGCTGCCCTACATAAAAAATAGAGCCCCTGTCCCAGTCCAAAAAAATACACTGGGAAGATGTACAGGACCAGAATTAGTGGAGAAAAGTTTAACTTTCACCTTCCAACCCCCGTCCCAAATCTGTTCACTGTCCATAGTAGGGGTAGGTCGACCTAAAATCTCACAGCGTTGCTGCAACCAAAAGATATCCTCAACATTAACCCCTTCATTTTTGAATAAAACTGTAATGGTCTTAATCAGAGGCTTAGTGAGGGGTATGGCCTGGAAAGGTACCCAGACGGGGTCATTGTTAAGAGTATTATACTGGGACCAGAACCTATCCAAATTAGACACATTTTTAAAGCTAACATCATAATTACCATTCCCTAATGAAATTAAAGCAAATATCTCAGAGGAAAAATGTTTTATTGATTTCTTTAACGGAGACCTGGCAATAAATAACCTGTCAGGAGTGTGTTCCAAGCCCCCCCCTTGTACAAAAGCCGAACTGCGTTCCTCCGGGGAGCAGGTTCCCCAGTGGAATGAAACAAATCAGCAAGTTTGAACAAAGGGGCCAAGAAAGACTTCTCCTGGTGATCAGCCAGAGCCTCATGGCTAGGCCCCATCCTGTTTTCAGCAGATACAGCTTCTGGTGTGGTACCAACACCAGAAGCACTAACTTGAGAAACAACAGATAATAAGTTCAATGAGTTACCCCGGGGTGTGGTGGAGCTCATCACAGGATCAACGTTGGTGGCCACAGTGGAAGAACACATCCTTCTGTAGGAGGTCTCAGAGGGGTCCGGAGTCCAGTGTCCTGAAGCCGCTGGGACCCAGCCAGCCGCCGAGAGGGCCCTTTCAGGAGACCAAGGAGCGACTCTAAATGCGACCGGAGGGGGTGCGGGAGCTAAATCACCCCATTTGGTGGAGGCAGCATGGTCCAAAAATGAAAATGTAGTCTCCGAAGGTGGAGGAGTAGTAGATAGTGGAGCAGGAACAGTCCAGGCAGCACGAGACATTCCCAGTCTCGGTTTTCTAGCAGCACTAGGCTGCAATGTCGAGAGAGTAGGTGGCAAGTCCAGTGGCTTTAGGCACGTAGGAACAGGATCACTAACACTGCCAGCCAAAACAATCATCGGAGAGCCAGTGGAAGAAGGAACCGGCTTCCCAGTGCAGGCGTCCGACCGGGTAACTTGCCCTACCCAGTCCGACGCAATACTGGTCCCCTCGGAAACCGGAGGCACCACTGGAAGGTCCATGTCCATCTCTACACGAACATGCAGCCGCTCCTGTTTCGTCGGCGAACTGGGGGACTCCAAAGATGCAGGAACAGCCGAAAGACTAGTCGGCAATGGAGAGACAGGTAAGTCCTGAGCCACAGATCCAATTTCCATACCGTCTTCTGCAGCGCTGTCAGGGGAGAGACCAACAGCTGCCATAGCGAGATCCACAGCCTCCTGAGTGGATAGGATAGGAGCCGAGGCCAGAGCTCCCATCCAAACAGCGTCCTCACCCTCCAGAGCACAAGGAGAAGTGGCCATCTCAGCGAGACGGCCAAACAATCCCCCAGCAGGAAGAGTAGGGGAATTTCCCCAGTGTCCTGGCCAGATTTCCCCCATTCACTAAAACACCACCAACAGCTTAATCTGATTCAGTTTCAATCAGTTACCATCTGTATCCCCCACCCCGGGTCACCCCTGAAAAAGGGACTTCTAGTCTCAGTGGGCCTACCCGGTCAACAAAATTCAATAAATCATTTGCCATAATGTACACTTTACTGTAGCACTCTGTATTTTGTATTTTATGTGTATTTGTCATCCTTTGTTAAGGTCTTCTCCCCATGTCGCGCCTGGAAATGAGCCTTGGTTGAGTGTGCCTTCCCCAGTAACCAATCTTTAAATAAATAAATTAGAAGGAATAAACTGAGATACAAACAAAGTGAGAATGAGTATGCTGGCCTGCTGGCACAGCAGTAGCACTACCACTTGCGATGCTGGTGACCTGGGTTTGAGAATGAGCCAGGGCGTCAGAGGGCCAGCTGGGGGAGGAGGCTTGAGCATCCATGGGACTGCTTGTCTTCTCTGGGGGGGGGCTTTGTGCATGACTGTCCTCTGGTGGAAGCTGGTGGCACAGCAAGCCTGAGTCCAGATTTGGGCGGGGGGGGTGATGGATATCGGCATATGTGCCCTCATGTCAAGTGCATGTCACACTTCCAGCAGAAAATCAGAAAATGGCCCCAGCACACTGGCACCGATCCTGCTCTCCCCCTGCCTGCCTTGCGGTCTGGTGTCCTGATGAAACATTGAATTATGAGGGCATGCGTGGCCCCTCTCATCCCTGCCTGGAGGATATGACCACGGCTCCATGGGGGATGGCCTCGAGCACCAGGATCCAGGTAAAGGAGGGAACAGCAACTGTGGGGGTGCCGTGGTGACTCCTGATGGCGTCAGAGTATAAATAGAAATTACGGAAAAAAAATGAGAATGAAAGCCACTAATTTGTTCTTCGGGCCCATTACTCTCCTCTTTCAGTAGAAGACAAATCCAGCAATACCCAGTGGCTCAGAAGGAATTGCTGAAACCGAGTCATATATTCTCCATATTTTTATATTGTTTCTCAGAATTCACCTTTTCTCATTATCTGACTGCATATAAAGGAAGGCAGAGGTTGGGGGGGTAGTTCTGAAAGGACAGAGAAAAGCAATGTAGGAGCAGCAGGGTAAACACAAAGGAGTCGTTCATTTTCTGTCTTTAAAGAGCAAGTGCTTAGTAAGGATGTGTATCTTAAAGCAGTGGTTTTCAACCGGGGGTCCGCGGCCCGCAGGGAGTCCACAAGAGGTTCGTTGTGGGGGGGGCTGCGGATGACCCGTTGAAATCTTTGCTGCGCTAAAAAGACTTAATTTTAACTTCAATTAAGAGTTATTTTTTGAGTGCAATATGCAATCGTAATTCCAGTCAGACACCACCGAATGCATACTCAGTAACAGCCATTAACACCGTGGTATGCTAGTAAGGTGTTAATGGCCGTGAGTATCGCGGCAGAACTGAATAGGTACATCAAAGCTAGCACAGCAGTTCCAGATCATCCTGATCAGCTGTGCCTTCCACCGAAACCTGTCTGCATTAATAGCTGGTCTCTCGTTCTCGTCTGTTGGTACTCTCTCCTTCTTGACTTTTGGTGCTCTCTGCTCACAAAAATTACCCGGTCCATGTCCACTATGTTAAACTCTGCTCTTGTCTCTCTGTGCTGTCTGCCCTTTTTTTTTTTTAAACTTATTTTCGAGAGATGAGCACTGTAGCACAAACAGGGTGTTTGGTAAACTGGAATCCCAGTGCTTGTCTCTCTGTGCTCTCTGCCCGGGTTAGTCCTCGCTTCCTTCTTTTGTTAAAAAACCCTGGTCACTCCATCTGAATTAAAAACTTAGGCTCTGGCTACCTGATTCTTGATCTCGGGGCTTACTTTATTTGCCTCGTGCCTGCCCTGAGATCTCTGGAGCCGTCTGAGTGCATTTGTTTTCTGTGACTTGCCTTGAGCTTTGCAGTCAGACCATTTATTTTTGCTGTGGCAAAAGAAGACTGAAATTTATCTCAGTAGTCCAATGTTTGCTGGATTCATGTGAGGTAAGAATATTTGCCTCGTTGCAGTGGATGTTGAATAAAGATTATTTGCAGTGCTGTGTTAAACTCTGCCAGTATTTTATGCAGTGGATGCTGAATTATGATAGTTTGAAGTACTGTTAGTTAAATTCTGCCAGTTTTTATGCATATTTTATTGATGTCTCTGCAGTTAAGTTTGCTTTTATTTGTTTCTTTACTTACCTTTTCATCATTTTCCTTGTGTTTTGCCAACAGCTAGTAAGAAAGACTCCATTGGCATCCATGCGTTATGAAGTCAGAAAATCTTTACTGGCAAGACTGGCAGTGTATTTCAGTGGGAAATTACAAATTTGTTTTCAGATTTTATGGCGAAATAACACTTTCTAGCACCAAATTATGATATATTTAAGGTGCAATTCTACCTGCATTCCATTTATATTTTATATATTTCTCCTCCCCATAATTTATTACTAAAGAAATGTATATGAATATATGATCGATGTCCCTTAGAGTTTATTTTGAGTTGATCTGTCTCTATAGCTTACTCCCTACTACAAGTCATAATCCTCTGTTGTGACATCACAATCTGGTGCCATGGGAGTAACTGTGAGGTCACAAGCAGTGCTCTATGACTTCAGGTAGGGAGAAAGCAGCAGGAACAGATTAACTCTTCAGGAGCAGAAATCCTGTTTTCATACAGATGACTTCAGTAATAGATAATGAGGAGGAGAAGTACAGAACTAATGGAAAATACAAGCTGGACTGTGTCTAAATATTATGTATTGTTAAAGTTCACCTGAACGTGTCACCACCAGCTCTTCAAATTGGAATACTCAGCTCCCCAGGAGAAATAATGAGGGATCCTGAGGTCCCGATTAAGCAATCCGCAAAGTCAAATAAGTTTAAGTGACTTACTTAGTTGTAATGTTATTATCTGGTTGATCATGCACCCCCCCAACTCGCTATGGCTCCGTACTGTAGTTTCCCAAAGTCCCCCGTGGCTAGCCCTCTGACATGACTGATGGACTATGCTGTGGGGGGAGGGGGACATCTATGTGCCGGCACCTTTAGTGACCGAATACTACAGAACACATGATCCCACTTATTCTACCGGTACTGCTAGAGCTGCCTCAGCGTTATCGGTAGAATAAGCGCATGGGGAGGGGGGATCGCAACCACTGCAACTAAGTCATTTAAAGAGCTACTGACACCTCAAAGAAAACTAAAAAAAACATAATAATTAGGTACAATTTTGCTTTCATTCCATTTCTGTTTTAAACATTTCTCCTTCTCATAAATTATTACTAAGGAAATGTGTATGAATATATGATCTGTATCCCTTAGAGTTCATTTTGAGTTCATCTACCTCTTCATCTGACTCCCTACTTCAAGTCATAATCTTCTGTTGTGACAACACAATCTTTTGGCATGGGAGTAACTCAGGACTGGCCTTCGCTAGGTGCAAACTGTGCCCCTGCACCTTGGGGAGCCATACTTTTTTTTCTTGAGGAAGCAAAAATAATTTAAATAATTTAAAAATGCCAACATTTTGTTATAAATGAAAATGTTTGCCAGCAAATCAAAGTGGAAGACAACTGGCTCTGCTACTGTTACAAAAGGTGGGGGCAGCTTTGTTGCAGTGGAAAAGATTAAGTTAAGCAAGTGCCAATGGTGTTAATGGCCATACTTTACACCTCCCAGGCTGACTGCTTTCACAAACTAAGGGCTATATTGACAAGAGAACTTGTTTGTAACCTGGACATGTACCGGAAACAATGAATGATATGACAAAATCTGTTTCAAAAGTATGTGAGCACTCAAAATCAGGGGTCGGTCTTAACATTGTTGTACTAGCCCAAACACTAGTGCAAATTGTCCAGGGCTAATGCAGCTAACTCTGTACTTGTCCGTCTTGACTAGTGCAGGTTTTCATGGCTGTTAATGAAGTTAAAAAGTCTACTTCAGCAGGCTGTAGTCCTCATGCTAATCTCACTCAATGTTCCAGATGGCCTGGTGTGGTTAACAGCTCATTAAGAGCTGCAGTTATCTGGCAGTTCAAGAGGTAGATCCCACAAAAGACTCATGAGTCATTATCACTCCACTGTTAGGACGTTCAGCTAGTGTCCAGGGTGTGATCAAGGGTAGAGTGCTATTAAGTCACTAAACATAGAAACACAGACTTTGACGGCAGATAAGGACTACTTGGCCCACCTATTCTGCCCATTTCCCTACCTACAGGATAAGCCGCAGATCCTAGTTAATCAACAGCCTATTTCTTCCTACCCTCCACAAGAATTGCCTTATTTATTTATTTACGAGATTCACCAGGAAGGCATACTGAGCAACAATGCTCTATTCCAGATGCGACTTGGGGGCCTAGGTCCGGTACAAACCATAAGCATTTGTGCAATACAATACAGTACACTACAGTAATTAGTTACAGACAGAATTTCTCCTAGCAGCCATGGTCAGGAGTTACAATTAGAGACAGGTATACAGTAAGACAGTAGGCTGTACACACATAATGGTGGCAATTGAGTTAGCTAGCAGGAGGAGAAATGAGCCTTGAGTAATTGAGTATGATGGTAGGGGTTGTTCTCATGTCATATGGGGGCGAGTAGGGCGTTCCATAGCTGTGGGATTCGGTATTTGAAAGCAGCCTGTCCCTTGGTGGAGCGCATGAGTAGAACGTGGAGTAGTCTGGGGTCTGAGCCTCTTAAGGAGTACGCTGGAGGAGGTTGTTGGGAAAGGGTGGATTCCAGGTAGGGAGGGAGGGAGAGGGACCAGAATTTGGCAGCGAACCTTGCGCAGTTAATTAATCTGTGATCTTGGAGGAATGGCAGGTTCAGGGAGCTATATAACGTGCAGTGGTGAGTGGATTGCGGGCAGTCTAGGATGAAGCGGCAGAAGGAGTGGAATAGGGTGTCTAGGCTTGCCAGAGTGGTAGCCAGTGCGGTAGTGTATACTTGCATCCCCGTAGTTGAGAACAGGCAGTATCATTTTTTTGTACAATGGCTAGTCTCGTTTGCGTGGAGAGGCAGTTCTTGTTACAGTAAAGTGCACCTAGTTTAGGTAGCAGCTTCTTGTGTAGGGAGTCAATGTGAGATGCAAAGTCTAGGTATTGATCGAGCCAGATGCCTAGGTATCTATATCTAGTGCATTGCTCCAGCGGAGACCCTTCCAGTGTTTTGAACGGGGGACAGGGGGGTTGTCTGTCTGTCCCATGTATTCTTGAATTCTCCCACAGTTTTAGACCCCACAACCTCCTCAGGAAGGCTGTTCCATGCATCCACTACCCTCTCTGTGAAAATATACTTCCTCACATTGCCCCTGAACCGCCACCCCTCTATCTTTAAATTGTGTCCCCTTGTTCTTGCACATCTCTTTTTCTGAAAGATGCTACCCTCTTGGACTTTGTTGATTCCACTGAGGTACTTAAACATTTCTATCATGTCCCCCCTCTACCTCCTTTCCTCAAGGGTATATATATTAAGCTCTTTTAGTCTCTCCTTGTATGGCTTCTCTTGCAGACCCTGAACCATTCTAGTTGCCCTCCTATGGACTGCCTCTATCCTGTCTATGTCCTTGCGGAGATGGGGTCTCCAGAACTGGACGCAGTACTCCAGATGGGGTTTCACCAACTGTCTGTACAAAGGGATAACAACTTCCTGTTTTCTGCTGGTGATACCTCTCCCTATGCATACCAGTATATCCCCAGCTCTCCCTACTACCTTCTCACATTGCTTGCTAACCTTAAGGTCATCTGATATGATTACCCCCAGGTCCCTTTCCTTTTTTGGTTTTGTTACTACCTCCCCCCCACTGTGTAATCTTCCCCTGGGTTTTTGTTTCCCAGGTGCATTATTTTGCACTTCTTTGCATTGAATCCTAGCTGTCATTCTTCCGACCATTCCTCCAACCTTGCCAAGTCCCTTCTCATCCTTTTTATGCCTCCTTGTGTATCAACCCTGTTGCAGATCTCTGTGTCATCTGCAAAGAGGCATACTTTTCCTTCCAGTCCCTCTGCAATGTCACTTATAAAGACATTAAAAAGGACTGGACCTAGTACTGAACCCTGTGGCACCCCACCAGTAACCCATCTTTCTTCAGAGTGGACTCCATTTACAATTACCTTCTGTGTCCTGTTGTCCAGCCAATGTTTTACCCAGGCTATCACCCTGGGACCCACTCCCAGGCTGGTTAATTTGACTATTAATCTTTTGTGTGGGACTATGTCAAATGCCTTGTAGTTTCCTGCCTCTGTCTTGGTCCCACTTTTGTGAAGGGGAATCACATCCACCTTTCTCCAGTCCTCGGGTACCACACCATCCTCCCATGATTTGTTAAAAAGGGTAGTCAGTGGTGTCACTAGTTCTTCCCTTAATTCTTTTAGAATTCTGGGGTGAATTCCATCAGGCCCCATTGCTTTGTCCACCTTCAGTTTTAGGAGTTCTTTCAGAACCCTTTCTTCTGTGAAAGGACTGGGATCAACCCCCCTATCCAGAGTGCTTCTGTTAATTGGATTAGGCACCTCCCCCTCCTCTTTTGTGAATACTGAGCAGAAGTATTCATTCAGCATCCCTACTTTTTCACTATCCCCCTCTGCCCACCCACCATTCATTCTATTCAGCCTCACTATCCCTCCCTTTGTCTTTCTACATTCCCTGATGTACCTATAAAAGGTTTTATCCCCCTTCTTAACCTAGTTGGCTATCCTTTCCTCAGTTTGGGCCTTTGCTATTCTGACTTCCCTCCCTGCTTCCTTCTGCTTTAATTGGTATGGCTCTCTGTCCTGCTCCTTCTGTGTTGCCTTATACTTCCTGATTGCTATCTTTTTCTCCCTGACTTTCCCCGCCACCTCTTTTGAGAACCATAGTGGCTTTTTCTTTCGTTTTGATTTATTTGCTTCACACAAAGGCTTGAAGCTTCCAGTTTTCTGAATGTGTGTCTAAAAATTTGTCCCATATTATTAAGACCAGTGCCCCTCATTTCCCTACAGTTTTAGTGTCTGTATCCGATATTTCAGTGACAAAATGTGAAGAGGTATACAGGGTCGGCCCTGCAGGTGGTGGGTGTTATCCCAGCCTCACCATAACCTCCCTCTCCCTTCAAAATCTCTTAACTCTGTTCTTTCTCTGGACACCACTGCAGACCAAACTCTGAAATGACCATCCACAGATCCATAGCTGCCATTATTGGCAAGTATAGGGGGGTTCCCAGCTTTTCTAAATGGACCATGCCAGACATCACTATCCATACAATCCCACCCAGCATGTCATTTCATCCTAAAAACAAAACTTTGGATCATGTATGATACAAAAATAAATTTTAATAATATACATAATTTGAAAGTGTAAAATAGGCACTCCTGGGGTACATAGATCATCCTGTATAGCATTAGTTCTCACACTTTATGATAGTGAGCCTCCCCAAGCCATAAAAAAGATTTCGAGACTCCCTCAAATTTGGAAAAAAATCTTGGGCCTCCCCACAGAAAAAATAACTCCTACTTTGCACAGTACACCTGGAATAAAGTGAAACTAATAAAGTTGACTGAGTATATTCGCTTTTTATTCAACTTACTGCTCTCCACCCTGACCTGGCACCACAGGTTATACTTGTCACTCCTTTTTTCTGACTCTTGGGCCCTTACTCTGTTTCCTCTCTATCTGGAACAGCCAAACCTAACCACTTCATCTCTCCCTCCCTTATCCTGTTACGCAACTTCCTGTACCCTTACCTCAGGTCACACCTGAAAACATGCATCGGATCTCTGTGCCTTTCCCAGTCACTAATTTACATATAAATACCTACTATAGAAATGAGCATTGACTCAGTGTGCCTTTCCAAGTTACTAATTTGCATATACATACCTATTGTAGAAACAAGCCTTGACTCAGCATGCCTTCCCCAGGCATTAATTTACATATGCACACCTATAAACAGGTTTTGACTCAATGGGGACTTTCTGGTCAGATATTTGTGCATAAGTAAAGAAATTCACCTGCAATTATCCATATTTAATTTGTTTTATCCTTTCACACAAAACAGCCAAAACTTAAAATTTAAATACTGTACATTCTCAGACTCGACTGGGCCTCCCCTGGAACAATTTGGGGCCTCCCCTGGGAGGCTGGCCTCACCATTTGAGAGCCACTGCTATATAGAAATAGAGATAGTATAGCATTATGCCTGTGTACTGTTTCCCCTGCACAAATGAAAGGACATTGTTAAAGAAAAATCTGTTATTGTTGGTGCAGAGCATATTAAAATCAGTGCTTTAAAAAATTAAAATATCATAGTTTTCTATTTCCAAAGCCCCTTAGGTTTGTGTAGCCCCCACCCCAAAGAAATCTTAGATGTACTCCTGGCTCACTTGAGACAGTACAAAAACTTTCAGAAGTGCAGGTCTCCAGTTGACTATAGGGTGGAGGCTGAGTGTGTCTTTCTCTGCCTAACTCTGTTCATTGCCCTGTGGGTGGTGGTGACAGGGTGGTGAGGTGCATGATGATGTGTGCTGTTGTTCGTGTGCAGAGCTAGGACTGCTTGATTGAACATTTGCTGTTGTGATATCCACTGGTGTGTGTGTGTGTGTGTAGAAAGAGAAGAGGAAGGGAGAAGGCCATGGTACAAAACAGTATTTTTTTTGGGGTGGGGGCAGCTCACTGTGTGTGATGGTGTGGCAGTATTTTTTTCTGCTGGGGAGCTGGAAGCAATGTGGGAGCAGGATAAATGTGCAATCAGAGTATTTCTTGGCTTGCATTGTCTCCTGTGTAAGTGATCAAATTTTACCATTGTAATTGAGGGATAGTGCAATTTTGAATCAACTTGCCTTGCTGGCTAGTGCAAAAGATGATTTAAGGTTGACCTCTGCTCACAATGGCTCAAAAACCTGACCAGCACAGCGCAAAATTGGATTTCCTGATAGGGATCATGAAAACCTGATCACCAGGTAAAAAACCTGACAGGTGGCAACCTTACAAGAGTCCCATGATTTTATTTTTTTTACCAGGAGAGAGACACTAAGCAGAAAGCTTGTTTACAGGTGCAATCTGGGAAGCACAAGGAAGTTAAGTGACTTGCCCAGGGTCATACAGTATGTAAGTGGGAGCTGTGGGATTCAAGCCGAGTTCTCCAGGTTTGCAGCTCAGAACCGAAAACCACTGTGCTATGCTGCCTCGTATGATAATCCTCTCTATTCTCTCTCACACTTCCAGAAAAGTTAAATTGCTTAACTTGTTTGCAAATCAGAGTATCTGCGATGTGAGTGTCCAGTGATGATGTCCCTGTCCTTACAGAAATGAATACAGCAGTAGTACTATATTTAAGTTCTGGCTCCAGGCTCAGTCAGATTCATTTCTGATGGTGAAGGCAAATAATTTAATGCAGTCAATGGCACTAATTAAAAAATGCTGGTTAAACTAGTAGATCTGCTACTGCTTTATTAGTACAGGAGGGTTAGTTAGGTGTAAATGTTGGATGTGTATGTGTAGAGGCCACAGGGAATGGAGTGGGAGGCCCCGGCAGGGGGTTGCACAAGGGCCCAGAATGATTAAGGCCGGCCCTGGAGTAACTATGAGGTCACAAGCAGTGCTCTATGACTTCAGGTAGGGAGAAAACAGTGGACATTTTTTTATTTTTTTTAATTTAAAGTTGATAACCAGGAAAGGCACACTGAGCCAAGGCTTGTTTTCAAATGCAACCCAGGGGATTGAGTTACAGGAGGACTAAAACAATAGTTGAACAATTCAGACAAGTGAAGTATCAGAGAACAGACAAGAGCAACACAGTACAATAAATACTATACAGTGTAAACAAGTTCATTGACAAATAGGTTGAGGCAACCCAAAGAATGACCACTTTACAATATTTACAGGATAACTGGTGTGGGAGTTTCCAGTAAGGTGCATGACTGGGCAGGGAGATAAGAGTAGAGTGGGGAGGAGTGGGAGGCAACCACAGGGTGGGAGGATGATCTTTATTTGCTGCTTTATAGTGGGGAATGAGGGGGAGTCACGGAAGAGGATGGGTTACTGGTTCCAGAGGCGGGGAAGACAGACAAAGAAGACTGAGGCTCTGTTGGAGGATCGACGGTGGGGGATGGTGAAGGCATGTCGGTGACTGGACCTCAGTGAGTAGGGAGAGGCAGGGGCTGGTGAGAGGAGGGAAGAGAGGTATGGTGGGAGGAGATTGGACCAGTATTTGTCGATAAAAGTTAAGGAGTGAATGTATCGCCTGTGTTGGGGGGGGGGGAGTTTTAGCAAGGAGAATACAGTGCAGTGATGTGTTCAAGGAGGAGAGTTAGTAGTGAAGCGGCAGAATGCATCTAGGGTGGTGTCAAGACGGGAGAGGGAGGTGGCAAGGGCTGAAGCATAGATTATATCGCCGTAATCAAATATCGCAAGTATGGTTTTTGCTACTAGGACTTGGCGCAGATGCAATGGGATGGAGTTTTTGTTTTGATAAAGTGCCCCAAGTTTGGGGCAAAGCTTAGTGCACATGGAGTTGATGAGCTTTAAAAAATCGAGGTGTTGATCAAGCCGTAGGCCAAGATATTTGTAGGTTGTCACTGTGTCTAGGTCGACCCGTCCAAGGAGGAGGAGAAGGAGGGGCTAAGTGGGAGTTTTGCCAGTCTGTGTGGAGTCCCAAAAACCATGGAGACAGTTTTCTTGGTGTTGACTTTGAGGCTGTTGTCTTGGAACCATAGGAGGACCTGGGTGAAGTCGGATTGGAGTGTAGAATAAACAGTGTCGGGTGGGACCAGAGGCATAGACAATGGTATCATCAGTGTAAAGGTGCACGTTTGTAAGCAGACAAGTTTTGGGCAGGTCGTTAATGAATATTGAGAAGAGAATTGGACCTAGAATTGATCCTGCGGGGAATCCAGCAAGGATTGGAGGGGGGCGCGACACTGAGTTTTCCACTTAGACAGACTGCTGTCTACCGCAAAGGTATGAGCTGAACCAATTTATTGTGGAGGAGGCCAGGCCAGCTGAGTGAAGCTTTTGGAGGATGAGTGGGTGGGAGACTGAATCAAAGGCTGTGGCGAGGTCTATGAAAATCGCTGCTGTGATGTGACCACTGTCCATGGCGGACAGGACGGAGTTTGTGACATGGAATGAGGAGGAAATCATAGAATGGTTTCTGCAGAATCTGGATTTATAGTCAGAGAAGAAGTTTGTGGACAGTAGGAAGCTAGACAGAACTAAGGATTCCTGCAGCTTGGCAAGTGAGGGGAAAAGGGAGAGTTTTCTGAGGAATATCATGTTTCTGATTCCAAATTAGTATTTGACTTTAAAATTAAAAAGCCTAGACATTTGGAAATAAAATTTCATACAGTAAGAGGGAAGGAACGGAAAAGTCATGGGGGGGAGTTGAGTTTGGATGCTGATCTAATTGTTTTATTTCATTCCAGAAACATCATTTTCATGAGCTACCAGCCGAGGTTCAAGAAACTCTGGGAGAGCTTCCTGACGGGTTTGTGCAGTATTTTACATCGAGATTCCCGTGCCTTCTGTGTCACACATACAATGCCATGAAAATATGTGCCCACGAGAGACTTTTTCATCCATATTATTATCAGGAAACAGATGGTCCTAGTAGGTGAACTTGCCCTAGAGCACATGGTACATATTATAAATTAATACTTGACTGCGCTGAAGGAGGAAAGTCACCAAAGGGAGGTCTGTATGAGTGCGTGAAAGAAAGTGAGTTATTTTTTATAAATGCCCAGTGGCATGCAGTGAAGAACAGAACATTAACAGATGTGCTTTTCAGAGCCAGTCTTTGTATTAAGGAATGAACGCTTTCTCTTTTTCGAGGATATCGACCCATTATGACACATCGTAGGAACTACAGCTGTCTGTGCTAGGACTACATGGAAGGTTTTGCTAGCCAAGAGCGTCGGACCACGTCTAAATGCATCTAAGTGTGGGCAGCCTCATCACTTTTTAGAAAAATAGTTGCTATTTTAGAGATGTAGCTGCTGAACGGGAATTTCAGCAACGTTCTTTTGCCATTTTTAAGTGGCCAAAAGTGTGCACTCAGAAGTTAACTTAAAGTCCTACCAGTAATTTACCACAGATGCGTAAGTGGTCATGAAAATGTAATTGTTTAACTCTGAGTCAACACAAATGGAACATTGTTACAAGGCTGATGTTCCTAGAAGGAAAGGGATGCCATCAGCAGTCTTGCCGGAGTCATGTTTTCCCTGAAGTGGCCGAACATGGCATCCTTACTGTTAGCATCAGCCTGATCATGTTGACATTTAAAGAACTAGGGAGTTGCTCCATGATTGGGCAGTGGATGGTTACGGGTCAACACCAGCGGCCAAATGAAATGACTTGCTGAGGTTTTTATTTTTTTAATTATTTAATAGGAAATGCACTTACTATAAACCGAGGAAGCCTTCCTTCCCCTGCTGGCACAGATCGTCACGCAGTGGAAGCCAAGTGACTAGCTCTGCCTTTTTGATTCTGTCTCGGGTGGAAATGATTCCATGGCTGTATAGGGTCCCGCTGTAATGGGACTCCATGATGATGGTGGTGGTTACCTTTCATTAAAAAAAAAAACTGCGAACAGTACAGAAAGCTCAATGTGGGAGTCCTGTAGAGTGTGTGACACTAACTATTGACCAACAATACGGATATACTGCACTAGTTCCTTACAGCAGCAGTTCATGTTGTAAAATCAATGTAATTCTTTCTGCAGTCCTTTTTTTTCAGCTTCCGATGATCCCTCCTGTTTGTCATTGTTTCAGAATCCATTTATGTGGTGCCACACTTCACTGTATGTTCAGTATGTTCATGCTTTAGTTTTGTGACCTTGAGTTAACCCTGATGACCCTCCCATGTCCCAGATGGTCAGCGAATAAAACCGCCAGGCTTACTAATTGAAAAAGCAGTTTTATAACAGATGTCTCACAAATTTGGTCAAAAAGTAGAGAAAACCATGCGGGTCCCTTTAGATTGAAACCTCACTATGCTGCGGTCTTCTCCAGTTCTTCGGAACTGATCAAGAACCGGAGAAGTTCCAGAAATTGACAACAGATATTAGCTTTTTTTTTTTTTTAAATTACACCCTAAATATCGCAGAGTTATCAAGAAATGAAAATTACATACTCACCGTAATTCTTGATCTTCTAAGAATAGCTTCACCATTGATTTGCACTAATAGGTCTGAGCCGGAGGCATTAGGACACTGCTTGAGCCAGAAATTTTCAGGACAGCTGGCATCAAGGTAAGCTGCACACATGCACAGCTCTACGAGACTGAGCTCATGGATACAGGCTTACATTGGCAATGGGCGTCAGCTGCCTCAGTACTGTTTTTTTTTTTTTTTTTTTTTTTTTACCAAGGAGGTACAGCGTAACCTACCAAGTACTTATGCACTTAGCCTGCCCCAAAGACATTAGATATCCCTGGTGACCTGTGTAAGAAGGGTCAACAAACCAGTAACACAGTGTCTTCACAGCCCAAACCAAGTATAAAGGGGTGAAGACCAGTAAGACATACTGGAGCAAGCCTGGGGGGTGGATGGTGGCCATGTGAATCAATGGTAAAGATATTCCTAGAAGATCAAGCATTATAGTAAGAACATAATTGTCATATCTTCCAGGAATCAGTCTTCACCATTGATTTCCACTAGTGGGTCAGAGTACCAAACTCAGATAAAAATACCCTGGACTAGAGCATTATGAGCCAAGGGCACACTCAGGATAGTAATCCATTCAAATTGTCCTGCCAAAGGTGGCATGCTCATCCAGGGCATAGTGCTTGGTAAAAATGTGCACTGTGCTCCAAGTTGCAGCTTCACAGGTATCGCCGATGGAACAGAGAGAATCTCTGCCAGGGACCTGGCAACCACTCTGGTGGAGTGGGCATGTACCTGGCCTTCCAGCTTGACTTGAGCAGTGGCAGCTCACAATCCAGAAAGAGATGTACATGATTGTAACAGGCTGTCCCTTCCAAGTAGGATCGAAGGAGACGTATAGCTATTTGGATTGCCTGAAGTCCTTAGCTGAGTCCAGGTAAAACGTAAGGATCTTAACATCCAGAGAATGGAGAATGCACTCTCCTTCATTCTGGAGTTTACAAAATAGGTAGGCAGTGTCACTGATTCACTCAGCAGGTCAGGCCCTCTACTCCCAAAGTGCCAACCTCTGAGCGCAGTCTTGTGAACAGTGTAACAGACAAGGTAACCCTCTTGTCTGTTTTTGTGAGTTCGGATCAACCTTTGGTCTCAGTTCTGGAGGGATTCAAACTGTTAACCTCTTGCTAGCATACCCAATGTACAGGTTTCAGATATATCTGTCCTGGGGCTAGATATCTTTGCCTATGGGCACCTAACCAGGTATTCGAGATGAACCCTTTAAAACTTTTATAAAGACCTCGGATTTAAAACTCTTCTCTTTCCAGTTTGATACCACCACACAAGCTATATGTCTGCTGAACCATAAATATTTTTTAGCAAAGGAAAGCAATTCAAAGACAGACCAGGTTTTCTCTAAAATTAGAGTTTTTACTAAAATATATAATAATATGTCAAACATACAATACAGAACTCTTATATCACAAGACATACAGATCTTTAAACAAAACAAGGTCTAAAACAGTGCAATTCCTACAACAATATTTAGATTTGTCTAGCTTTCTAAATACCTCTTTTCGGTGCTCAGATGTTTTCCTGGTCAGTGTCAGATACAAAATGCACATCTATAGTGAAAGAGAATAATCTTTTCAAGCAGTATTGGCCAACTCCTTTTTGGATGAAGTCATCCAGCCCCTCCTCTGGTCAATTATCTAACAAAAATATATTTTTATACAACCACAGGGTGTAATTTCAAAGTATTAATTCTGCAACCTTAGCATAACTCAAGTTTCAATGACACCTCTTTTGATCTCACGCTGTACTCTCTTCACACAGGCTTCATAGGGTCATTTACAACCTTACACCTCTATGTAACATCCTAGCTTCCCTTATTTTAACATAATAAACCTAGTTTATGATTTCTCTCTTAACAAAATTAACTAAACAGCTCTGTAATTAGCTCAGAGAAATAGGATCCTTAATAAAAGTCTTCCAGTAACACATTGTCTCTAAAAAACTGAGTGTGTGATACAATGCTGCCAACAGTTCTCTTGGCCTGCATCTGTCAGCTGGAATCTGGGAGGTGAGAGAGGTCATTCCTAGAGCATTTGAATTTTCAGCAGAGACATTAATACAGTTTATATTAAAGAAAATATAATACAGCACTCAGAACTGGCTGTCTACGTCACAGGCAGCACTAGTGGCTCGTTAAGATGGAACTCCCAACACCACTTTCAGAAGGAACTTGGGGTATGTGCGAAGAACTACCTTGCCTTATGGAAAACAGTTTAGAAAGGTTCTGTGACCAAGGCATGGCAAGCAGAGGTGATAGAAACTAGAAATGCTGCTTTCCAAGTTAAAAGCTTCAGCTCATAAGTCACAAGGGGCTTGAAGGGTTTGTGTGTGAGCATATCCAGCATAAGGTTGATATTCCAGGCAGCACCCAGCTTTCTGATGGGAGGCCTTGTGTGTAAGATGCCCTTAAGGAACCTCTTGAACAGTGGCAGATGTGCCAGAAAGAGTGTACCTATGAGCTTGTGGTTTTCAGATATAGCACACAGGTGAACCGTCACTGTGGAATACAGTAGGCCAGCATCAGAATACTCCAGAACCTTGTCAGATGGGCACCCAAAGGGGTCTATGCAGGTTTTGGAACACCAGATGGAAAATATGTTCCATTTGGCTGCGTAAGTCTTCCTAGTGGAAGGCTTACATGTAACCAAAAGTATTTCAGCGATGCCTTGTATCTGTTCACTTCTATCTCTTCAGGAGCCAGTCTTGAAAATGAAGGGAGTGCAAGGTGGAATGGACCAGGTGACACTGAGTCAGCAGGTCCTTCCTAAATGGAAGAATTCTCAGTTTGTTGACTGATGATCTGCTCCATAGAGGAAAACATATCTGTTGAGGCTAGCAGGGGGCCACCAGAACCTTTTTGCCCCAATGCACCTCCAGTTTGAATAATACCTTCTGTACTAGAGGGGTTGGTGGGAAGGCATACAAAAATAGATTTTATCATTGTAGTCTGAATGCATCCTGACAGAATATGCCATGTCTTGGATGGCTGGAGCAGAGTCAAGGCAACTTGGTGTTGTGTAGGGATGCAGAAAGGTCCACATCTGGGGTACCTACTCGAATAGCGATCACACAATGTCTGAAGCCAGTGACCACTTATGAGGACTGGCCTCTGTTCGGCTGAGCTCATCTGCCAAAGTGCTCTGGATTCCTGGCAGATAGATTGCTTGGAGCAGGATCCCCTGCTTCAAGCACAATTCCCATACTCTCATCGCCTCCATGCAGAGAGGGTAAAAGTGTGCTCTTCCCTGCTTGTTGATGTAGTACATGAACTGGTTCTATGGTTTACTAGGTCCACTAGGGCCCACAGGCTGTACAAAACAGCTCACATCTCTAACACATTGAAATGGAGGTGAGACTCTGATGGGTCCCAGACACCTTGTGTTTAGAGGCCATGACAGGGAGGCATCCATGGTGAGAATCACCTGAGGCTCTGGTTGGAATAAGGGAAAGTCCTGGAAGAGTAGTCTTCCACCGACCACCATGTGAGGGACCTAACCAGGGTCACCTGAATGGGGTAGGTCTGAGCCTGTGATGCTTATGACCACTCTGTACTGAGTAGCTACTGAGTTGTTCTCATGAGCAACCATGCCAGAAGCACTGTGAACACTGAGGAGTTTATTAGACCCATCATGCATTGCATTGAGTGGGCTTGCGCAGTTTTGCATTCCATGATGTAGCATGCCATCTGCAGGATTGAGTGCAGTCTGCTGTCTGGAAGAAATGCTTTGGCCTTGGTTGTATCCAGGAGAGCCCCTATGAACAGCAGCTTCTGTGAGGGTTGGAGCTGAGACTTCTCTAGATTCAGCAGAACCCCCATTGAGGAGAGGAACTGAGAGTCAGTGGCCATTGCCTCCTTCATCTCCCATCTGGATGGACTGGTGGTCAACCAGTCATCCAGGTATGGATCGACTTGGAGTACTAACTTTTTCAGGTGCACTGCACGCACTGCAAAGCGTTTTGCAAAGACTCGAGGCACTGAGGAAAGCCAAAAGGACAGAACTTTGATCTGGTAATTCTATCCCGTCATGACAAAGCAGAGGTATCAGTGGTGATTAGGGTGTACCACTATGTGCTGGTATGCATCTTGCGTAGCTAGGGTAGCTAACCAATCCTGAAGTTTCAGGATGGGAAGCAGAGAGCCCAGAGAAGTCATTTAGAATTTTTTAAGATCCATGAATTTGTTCGGATTTCTGAGGTCTTGAATGGGGTGCGTGCCCCCTGATTTCTTTGGTATCAGGAAATAGTGGGAGTAGAAACCTGTGTTTCACTCTAACTCTGGCACTACTTCCACTACTTTGTTGCTCAGAAGGTCCACAATCTCCTGTGCCAGAAGCTCTAACGTATGAGCTGACAAGAGGGCCTGTCTTCTGGGTGTATAGCCTGAATAGATTTCTGTGAAGTCCAGAGAGTATCCGTCTCAGATGATCCTGAGAACCCACTTGTCTGTCATAATGGACTCCACTGATGGTAAAACTAGGCCGGGTACCCCCGCCCCTACACTGGGGAGGAGAGATCTACCTCATGCAGCTGAGGCAGGACAGGGGCTGAAGCTTGTGAGAGAGAGAGAGAGGCAGGCACTGGGTGCTTTCAGTGCCTGTGTGTTTGGTTGCACCTTTTTCTGATGGTGGGGAGGTTCCGTTTTGTTCGGGGCTCCCCTGCCTCTTCTATGAAAGGACTGCATTTTCTGAAAGAAACCACATCCATTGCCGTTTTGAAGGTTAGAAGGGGCTGGTCTGGAAGTCTTAAGGTTTGTCCTAGTTTCATGAGACACCTTAAGAGACTTCTGTAGCTGCTGTCCAAACCAGTAAGTTCTATCAAAAGGAACATTCATAACCTGGTGTTGACAGTCTAGTGAAAAAACAGACGTTCACAGCTGGGATGCTGTCTGATGCAAATAATCCACAGCAGCAGAGCCAGAGGGAGCATCAATGGCATCCATAGAGGCTTTGAGCTGGTGACTGTTGAACTTAATACTTTGTTTGATTGTCACCAGAATATTTTGTTTAGCCTCTGAATCTGTCAGGGACTCTGCCAGAGGCTTAAGCTTGCTCCAAAGGGTATACTCATACTTAGAAAAATGTATTTGATAGCTGACAGCCCTTATGTCCAGAGTAGCTGATGCATAAGCCTGCTTGCCAATAGTGTCAGTCTTGCACAACGCCTTGTTAACAGGGTGCACATTGACCTCTTTGGGAAGAATGAGCTTGTCATTCTCAACAAGGACAACAAATGCATCAGCCAAAGATTGAGAGACATACTCTGATCTATCCTTAGGGGCAGTGTATTTCTTGTCAGTCTGCTAGCAGATGGATGCCACTGTAGCAAGCCTACTCCAGACTGCATCAGACAGGGTTTTAAATGCGGGAGGAACTAAATTAAGTAGATACTGGGAACATTTAGGAACTCCAGACAGAGAGACGTTTACCCTGGTCAGTGGCAGTAAGCTCAAAATTAAGAGCAGAGTGTATGTATGGAGGTACGGGGGGACATGATCGAGACCATTAGGTACCTTAAGGGTATAAACAGGGTGCCAGTGGGGAGCATCTTCCAGATGAAGGGAAATCAAAGGATGAGGGGGCATGGCCTGCAGGTGGAGGGGGGGCAGTTCAGGAGTAACACTAGGAAATACTATTTCACAGAGAGAGTGGTGGAAAAGTGGAACAGACTCCTGGAGGCAGTCGTTGGAGAAGAAACAGTGGAGGAATTCAAAAGGACTTGGGACAACCACAAGGGAATGTTAAGGGGGAGGGGACACAGGTCCAAGCAGATAGCTGGACAAATGGGCAGACTTGGTGGGCCTTGTTTCAGTCCTTTTCTGCCATCACACTTCTATGAATCTCTGTTTCTGAGCAGTGTTTGGAAAGTTAGATCCTCCTGAGACACAGGTACAAGAGCTAAATCCGAAGTGCCTACACTAAAGAAACAGTCATTGTCGATGCCCTCTGAAATGTTGAGGTCGGTGTCAGTCTCATCCTCCTCTATACCCTCCATGGATGGAGAGTCATAGAGGGATGCAGATCACAGGCCCCCTAATCCAGAATGCAGTCACAGAGACACCAGCCCCAGAGGACGAAGGGCCGGCACTGGAACCAAATCCAGCACAGAGGGTGGTGCTGGGCCAGGCCCTGAAATGCCTAAACCTGGTGCTGACACCAGAACCAAGTCTGGTGCCAACAACCCAGCCAGCACCTGAGTAACCGGCAATGGTACCATGGCCGGTCCCATCCCAATGCAGAATGGGGTGCGGTCATTGGGACAGGAGTTGGCGGCACGGTCACTGGCAAGGACCCAGAGACTGTTGCCAGAGTCAAATGCTCTACTCAGCCTGAGGGCCCTGCCCATGGCTCTAGTTCCACTGGTCTCAAGGGGCCAGAGACCGATTCTGGCAGCAGAGGCATATGGGCAAGACACTGCAGCCACTGTTCCATAAGAGCTTCCCAATGGTAGAACTGCTCACCAGAGTCCTAACTTACAGACAGAGAGGGACTCTGGGCCCAAGACTCTGACCTCCTGAAAACGGAGGTCCTCAGTGACACTGAAAGTGACAGAGAGGGCCTCCAGCTCCAAGAGAATGGAGATCTTGCAGCAGACCTCGAAGAGGGCGACCTCAAGTGTTCTTTCCCTTCTGGCGGGAAGAGGAAGAACTCGAGGCTGAGCAATGCCAAGAACCCAGCTGGGATCTGGAACAGGCCTGCTTCTTTTTCTGCATCTTGGAGGACTGTCCTTCCTCCGAGGCACTGGATCACCCATGGTCAGAACCCTTCCCTGACAGGGAAAGTGGACTGGACGTGGCCCTACTGATGAAGCAGCTTGCCTGAGCAGGCTCCCTGCTGTCCTCCTTGGCCTTCGACTGCTGGCCGTCAGTAGGGCTGAGAGAAACTGACAGAAAAATATTTTTGTTAAAATACACTCAACTGACACAAAAATAATAAATTCTAGCTTTAAACACTAAAACTGAGAAGAACTGAAAGCTGTTGTCTTATAGACATGAAGTTCTGACTCCCAGCAGGCAAGCAACATCGTCACTAGTGCGCACTCGATGGTGGGGGGAAAAGGAACTGAGGCATTTGAGAGCTGGTGCCATGGTAAGCCTGTGCCCATGAGCTCAGTCTCGCAGAGCTGCACATGCATGCAGCTTACCTCAGCGCTAGCCGTTCTGAAAAACTGTAGCTATAATGGGGTCCTTGTGCCTCCGGCTCCGACCCACTAGTGGGAATCAATAGTGAAGATCGATTCCTGGAAGCTCTAATTACTACCAAGAAACTTTCACATACAAAACTGTCAAATGCTTTGAAAACCAGAAACACCAGAGCTGACTTCAGGGTGACGGCTGCCTTCAGGTGGAGAAACAAGTCTGTTATTTGAGCTGATGAGGGAGTGTGACCACAGCATACCTCTCAACCTTTTGTCCCCCAAATGTGGAACATTGCCTCTCAAAATGTGGAACAAATGAGCAAAATGTGGAACACTTAATAAAATCTTTACCTAGGAAGCTCAGAACACTAATAATATGTTTGCATTTATGTTCAGAAAGTCTATTATTAATCGAATAATATATTTTGTGCATCATTTACTGTAGATTTTTGCTTTAAAATGTTAATACTGAATGTGGAACAAGTCCTCACAATGTGGAACAGGGAGCTTTTGTGAAGTAAAATGAGGAACATTCCTCGTAATGTGGTACAGTTGAGAGGTATGGACCACAGTGCAGAGTTTGAACTTTATTTTAACGCTGCAACATTTGCATTAAATTCTATCTTCAGGGCATCACACTGTGTTGGGAGAATGTTGCTTGTTGTAAAGCATCAGTGAGAGATTCCTTACATTAGAAAATTATGTTTAACAATGGGCATTCAAATACAGCTATGAATACTGTTAAAAATGTTGGGGAACCTTAGAAACATAGAAAAGGGTTGACAGAAAAAGACCCCATAGTCCAGCTTGTCTGACTCTTTTCCTTTCTGAGCTGTACCAACCTTATTTAAAGAAGCTGTCCTTCATTTCAAATCTTAAAAATAAAAAAAGATAAAACAGATTCAAAACTGGGAAAATTGCCATCTTACATGACAGGAGACAATGGAAAACAAATACAATTAACATTGGACTGTGAGGAACATGATTGTTAGATCAGAGAGGGATTCTGGTGACACCACAGAATCACAAGACTGAAGCTCAGGTGGTACTATGCTGTCACCAAAACATTAAGATGTCCTAGCAATCTATTCTTCACAGTTTGATGTTTTATATTTATAATAGATTTTTTTTGCTTTGTGATCAGAATACCTAATCAGTGTGTCTAAACTAACTGGCCTAGTACTGTCCCCCTGTTAATCAGACGTCCCAACTTAAAACATTTTGCTCACACTTCTCTGCACTGCCTGGTGGTCTCTCCTGCAGTCAGAGCTGCACTGGGAGAATTAAAAAAAAAAGTTTGTTTTGAAATGGGTTCCATGGCCCCACTAAAAAATGTTCTACACATTTCAAATTGTTCAGCATGGTTCTTTGTGCAGAATGACTTTTAGAAACAAGCAGCAAACATGACTAAACATCTATTACACAGAGAATAATGCATGGGGTGGTGTGCGTTATGAGAATTCAATACACACCCGAGGTATGTGATGCTACATAAACCCGAGAGCAACGCTCAAGGGGTTTATAACAGTATCACACGCCAAGGGTGCACATTAAATTCGAATAAGCACTCCACAACTTATTTTTTTATAGTTTCTTGGCATCAATTTTTTCCTGCTTAAGTGATTTTTCAGTTTTCTTAACAGTGACTGTCAACAACAAGACTTTTTTCACAACACATCTCCTTGTAAAAGAAACAAAAATTGGTGAAAACATCGAAGTGTACTGAAATTATTTTTCTTGTAAAACAGAAATACCTTTGTTTGGATTCAGTTCATGCAGTGAGGGAACAGAACGCAAGTAGTGTTTTCTTTTTGGAGATCGCAAGTAGTGCTTTTCAAAGTCAGTGAACTGACTGACAGTCGAAAGCCTGACACCATGAACACCACTGAGATACAGAACATTTGGGGGAATAGTTTTTGTTATGTGCAATGAGGCGGACCTTCATTTTCTGAGGTGAAGAAAACAGGAGCCAGTTTTTTTCTCAGTCTGAAGACTGATAAGTGTAAACAGCTGCATGAGTGTGAAACAGTAGGATGCACATTAAATAAACAGAACGAGCAAATGTTTGCCATAATATAAAATGGGCAAGGAAATCCCTGTGTCCTGACTGGGTGAGACTTAGTTTTAGCCATTGTCTTAAGAGAGCACTGCCAACTGGGGTAACTCACGGAATTCGTAAGCCACTTGCTTCCTAATCTCCATCACAAACATGGCGGCAACCTTTACACGTCATATAGAAACCTTCAACTAGGCCCTAAAAATGAAAGTCCATTAAATTAACTAAAGTAAGTAAACAATTTAATGTTATTTTTCACTCAAGAACCCCTCCTAACATACAAACACAAATTTAGAAAATCAAGTACTATTCAGAGCTCCCATTGCTGGTGCTTCTTGACCATGAACCATCCCCCTCCTATCTCCACCAGTTTGTTAGAGAACTCCCTGCTCTTTACCTGGCAACAGATAAATGAAGGTTCTGGATCCACTTGAGGCCTTTGAATGTGTATGCCAGTGGAACTCTGAAGAATTTTGAATTCATGTATTCCATGTTACCATCCCATGTGTGTGTGGGAGGGGATAGCATTCTACTACTGGAGTAATACAGAGCTTTGAATTCTTCTATTCTACGGCAAACAATCAAGCAGTGTACTGAATATGAAGAAAGACAGATGACTGATAGGTGAAGAACATCTGTGGAGGGACTATTTTACATTTTTTAGCAACATGTTATTATAATGTTTGTGGGTTTTAAAACTTTTAGAACGTTTGTTTTTTAAAAGTTGCCTCTGGGCCCATTTTATATAAGCAATAAGGCACCCCAGGGATGTTGGTTATACTAAGTTTGCCCCACGGTCAGGGGCTGAAAGCCCTTGGCTTCACCTTGTGCCTTACAACGCCCCTGACCGTGGGTTATGTCAAATAATAACTGGTCTCGCCAACTGAAAAAATTGATGGCCAGTTATAAAGTTATAAGAACAAAATGTTTACCATAACATGACGTAATAAATGAATACCCAGTCAGTCAGTCAGTCTATTAATGAATGAGTGCAGACATCTGCTGCTCTAGTCTACACTCTTTCAATGGATAGTTCCTTTTTTGCAAGATGAGCACCAATAAAAGTGTGGGGTTTCTGTTTTCTCGGGACACAAACAGACCAATGTGAAGAGCTCTGGACACCTCAAAGATAGACATTTTGGTGGAGATACCATTTGTGGGACAAATTTGTTTTTCCTGCCAAACAAATGGTTACCAGATGTTTGAGGATGGAGAATGCTAGTCTCCACACATTCAGAACTCATTGACAGAATTTGTGACCTGGAGTGCCATGTTTGGGTAGAACATTACAGGTGTACTGTGTTATCCATGTTTACTTGAATGACTCGATTTGCCATGATTGGATTAAAGGCATTGTGCGTTGAATTAATATCTCTTACAGTGCAGTCTAGACTCCTTACCAAAGACGGTAAATTCTTTCCTAACCCATATGCCTCCCCAATGAGCGAGGCATCTGTGGGGAATTAGAAAGGAAAAGTAAGCTGGAGGAAAGGGACTCCTATTCCGAGATTTCGTACATTGTGCCACCAAGGGAAATCTTCCACCAGGGTGGAAATAAAATTATTTTCTGAAACAGAGGCAGCATTCTGAGAACACTGGGTACCAGTGTGTGTCTGTCATGTGTAACCATGACCAAGGAACTGCACATGTGGTTTAGGCCATCAGTCATGCGTTTCATAATATACATGCCAGACTGGTCTGACCCACCTGAAATGGTTCCAAAATGAAATCAGGTCTAGGCCCTCTGGGGAGGGATCAAAATATTACTCACTGTAGCAGTGATGTTTCTTCTAGAGGGTGTATTTGTGAGTCATACAAATTGCATCATCTCAGACAGGAGGTGTTGCCCCAGAGAAATAACTTTAGAATGTTTTAAGTTTAAACCCTACAGTGCTGTCATGCTCCCCCTCACACCCTAATGGCAGATTTATAGCTGAAAAGCAGAAGAGAGCAGTGGCCATTCAAGTAACCTATGCTGTGTATTAGTAAATATAAATTCAATAAGAAATGACAAACGATAATATGAAAAATTGTAAAAACTGCAAAGTTTGATGGAAAATGCTCAAGCACGAACATTTTTAAAAATTTGATCTGATATGGCATAAACATCATTCCTGCGGTGAGTAATTCCTTTTTTTCAGCAATGGGAGTCTATTTGTGATGTCCTACAAATTGCAGGCTCCATGCAGTACTTGGGAGGCAGGGTATTTGGAGAAAGGTTCTGAAACACTGAAGACTGGCATCCCTTCTGGCATGAATGTTGGCAGTTTGGAAAAATAATATCAGGGCGCTGTAATATCAACTTGAATCTATTGCACTATGTAGCCCTGTACCTGTATTGCACTATGTAACACTGTACCTCTACTGCAGCAGTATTTGTTAGTTATCATGTACTTTTGTTTTTTCAACAACAATGTCTTTCTGGCAAAAACATCAATTTGTGCATTTTTTTCATTTAGTTTTCTTTCCTTCCTCAATGAAGATGTGGGAATTTGAAGTTCTTAAAAGTTCCAGCTCCTTTGCCATGCCCACCAGGAAAAAAACTAAATGTCTTGATATGATGTTGTGTTGTTTACAATCAGAAACATGTGGCAGCACACATCTACAGTAAGACTCTAACATGTACATTCAACAGTTAACCACATCAGAAGAGATTTTTTTTAATTGTGAGTGGTGGCTAGCTTTAATGATGTGAGTCATTAATTTAAAAAACTGCTATAAAAGATGTTTTAAAAACATTTGAGAAAATTAAAAATATCCTGAGGATGAATTTAAGGATGTAAGAAATACATATTTACTAACAAAGAAAATAACATGTTTTGCTGACTAGCAAATGCTGCTGCTATAAATTCCACTGTTTAACTGTTTTTTCAAACAACTTAAAACAGAGGAGGCCTGCTTTCAGAAGTTCTTCTGCAGTCCAAGCCCAGAACAGCACTGGGTGTCATACACGGTGTTGTCAGCGAGACTGCTTCATGCCTGTTACTACTATTGGGTAATGTGTTTGAATTGTAAGAAGTTTGCCACATTGATGAACTTAATACTAATTGATACTTAACTTGAATATTAGACATTCTGAATAGATTGAATGGCCCTCAGTAACAGTCCTAGATTAAGTACTGGTCTGATGATATTTGAAGCCTGATTTTCTGTGGGTTTCTGGGGACTGGCATGACGGGCTTTGAAGAAAACCAAAAAATTAAATGCAAGGATTTTTTTTTTAAATTAAAGATGCAAAAGTGTCAGTGGACACATTGACTTCCAGAATGTGGTGAACCTGTGGGACAGCCTACCAGTGGAGAGAGCGGACATGAAGACAGTACAGGCCTTTAAAGAGCACCTTTATCCTTGGCCTGGTTGTGCTGAGGCTCTGGATGTCACACGTCGCGACCCAGGTTCGGGAACGGACCCAGGTCGTTCGGGGGGTCAGCAGGGGAAGGTAAGGATTGAGCGTCTGGAGGACTGCACTCCTTCCTCGGGGAGGGGGGTTTTGTGCTGCATGCGTCAGCACAGCAGGAGGGGTTTGGTCCATGCCCAGGGTGCTTGGCTGCCTCGGTGGAGGTGGAGATAGCTGCTGCAGCCATTGCACAGGCGAGAAAAAAAATAGAGGAAAATACCAGGACCCGACAGGACCCATGATGGCCCTGATGGACTGGAGGACATATCCCTCTGGGGGGGTCATAGCCCCTTACAGGTCCACAGAGGTGGTAAAATAATGTTGTGATAAAAAAAAAACACCTTTCTCGGTGCATTACACCACAAATAGGAGCCTCCCTTTCCTGAATGGGAATTTCTCCTACAAGTTTTACAGCAATATAATCTGCCCCCTTAGGAAGGGATAATATTTTGCCCCCCCCCGAGAGGTCTAGCTGCTCGATCCCTTCCACTTCCTGACTTGCTGCCCTGTTACCGTGTTTCCTTGTTTTGTGATGTCACTAGGACCAGTGCGGGGACATGCTTCATTTATGGAGTGACATTTTAAAAGCTATTTTCTCTATTTTAATCGGACTT
Source organism: Neoceratodus forsteri (assembly GCA_016271365.2). Classification (NCBI taxonomy): domain Eukaryota; kingdom Metazoa; phylum Chordata; order Ceratodontiformes; family Ceratodontidae; genus Neoceratodus; species Neoceratodus forsteri. Next base: position 273,028,861 of record JADMNL010000025.1, read on the forward strand.
TTGGTACAAGTCAAAGCCAGTATTCAAGTAAAAAGGCTCTTGTTACCTGAATACTAGCTTCAGTTTATACCAAAAGTCTGATTAAAATAGTGAAAATAGCTTTTAAAATGCCACTCCATCAATTTGCATGGAGCACGTCCCCACGCTGGTCCTATACTGATATCACAAAACAAGGAAGCGCAGGGATGGAGCGGCAAATCAGGAGGTGGAAGGGGTCGAGCAGCATGCCCCCTCAGTGGGGCAAAATAAGATCCCTTCCCTTCCCAAGGGGCAGAGTATATCGTTGTAAAACTTGTATGGAGGAACTCCCATTCAGGTAAGCGAGCCTCCTGTTCATTAAAACTTGTAAGTCAGCATTGCAAAGAAAGGTGCTCTTTAAGGTAAGCCTGGACAAATCTGTGCTTACTAAGGTACTCGCCAGGCACACTGGATAGGGTAGAGTATCCCTATAACTTGGTTGGTATACGTTTCTACAGCACCCTTTTTTCATTCCTGCTTATAAAGAGAGGGGAGAGACATGATAGACCTAGAGTCTCTTTTGACCTTAAGTTACTCTGTTACTGACTCCACTGCACGGAGGACCAAAGAGATCATCAGTCTATATTAGAACTACCAATAATAGGGGAAAACACACAGTTTTACTGCTGCAGAAACCAGCAGATGGATCCAAAATGTTCAGGGGAGAAGAAGACAGGTCAGATGGAGCCAAGTACGAGGCATGATGTACATGTGGCATGTCTGAAATGACATTCTGAGGGGGTCTGCACTTTCCCAGACAAAACTGCCCCCCCTCCCAAAACAAAATGGGTCCATTGATGTACTACAGAAAACATTAAAAGATGCAACTTGTCAAGACTAGAGGCCGGATTATCAAAACTCATTGTGTGGGTACAAGTCCCTATTTCGGATGCAGCCTGCATCATGGCAAATGCTCCATGGCCCTTGTTTCATATTTTCAAATGTTTTGCCACATTTGCGGCATTTCCATCAGTTTATGGAACAAAAATTACACATTCATCATTATTCTGAGGCACAAATAATTTCTGAAGCACACCTCGCAGCACATGTGACATGAAGTTCAACCATGTTTTATGAGGCCTTACAGTCATGTCGAAAGTAGTACAGGTACACACAAATTGTGCTGTAAGTCTTTGAAAATTCAGCCCTGGCTGGCTACTGGTTTTATGCTACACATTATATAGTGGTCCCCCCCATTAGTTTCCAATAATTACAGAATTTTTCCCACTGATTTGAGGGGCAGGCAGTTTATGGCCAGCTAACCCTTGGGAGAAATCTCATACTCTAAAAAACGAGTCTTGTACCACAAATTGTTTTAATTAAATATTTTTTGCAATAGTTTTATTGTAAACTTTTCTTATTTTACCATTTTAAATTAATGACTCTGTACCCTGTAGAGCTACCCATCAGGAGTGGGCTTTGTAAATAAAGTTAATGCAGTGCTTGCTTGCACCCACTGAAGAACAACGATAATTAAACAAAAATTACTCTAATAATGTTTCTTCTCAGGGATCCCTCACTGTGTTTACACTTAGCATCTAGCTCCATGGAGACAGATGCCCCAGAGATAGAACCTATTCTGATTATGGAATTAAGAATCTTACTTCAAACTCTGCATCCGTCCTGCACTCTGACAGTTGATCAGATTTGTTTCTATAGTTACAGTGGAGCAGTGGCTAGTAACACTAACTAAAAAGGCTACCAAAAAATGTTAACATTTTTTTAACAGAATATTTGAAAAACACCAAATAATTTGAAACAAACATGTAAATGTGAGAATTATAGAAATCTTAGAAAACTGTTACTAGTTTTATGGAAGGTCCCATATTTGAGACCACTTGTCCCTTAAGTGGTACTGGACATCTCTCATCTGGAACCTGGCCCATGTAACCACAGCTGTAGATGCGGCCATGTGTCCCAGCAACTGCAGGAAATCCCTTGCAGGTCTTGGTTGGCCTGCAGTGAAGGACTCTGCTGTAGCTATCAAAGCTGCCACTCTGGCCTGCTGGAGGAAGGCTCCCTCTTCTGGGTGTTTAGCTCTGTTCCTATGAAGTCCAGTACCTGAATAGATTCTATTCGAGACTTCTGCAGGTTTATCAAGAATCGCAGATTCTACAAGGTGCTTTTTACAGTCTGAAGTGAGCACATTGTCTCTTGTTCTCTTTTCTCTGAGGCTAGCCAGTCATCCATGTAGGCAAAAACTGCCACACCATGTCTTCTCAGGTGTGCTGCCACCACAGCCAAGCGCAGTTTATTAATAGCCTTGGTACTGTGGTAAGGCCAGAGGAAAGAGGTGTGAACTGGTATTGGCAGTTCCCTAGCTTGAACTTGAGATATTTTCTGTGGGAAGCCCTGACTGGGATAACAGAGTAGGCATCTGTTAGACCCAGTGATCCAGACTATTGCCTTCAGTGTGACCATCTTGAATGTCTCCTTTTTTAGATGCTTGTTCAGATATCTGAGCTCTAAAATGGGTCACCACTTCCTGTTTTTCTTGTGGATCAGGAAGTATTTTGAGAATAGACCTTTGCCCAACTGGGAGGCAGGGATGTTTTCTGTAACTTCTGCTAGCACCAACTTTTTCACTTCTAGCTCCAGCAGAATTCTTTCTGTGGGATGGAAAGCTTTTGTGCTTCTGTAGTTTTGGAAATCTTTTGAATTGCAGGGACAAACCCTGACCCAGTACCTCCAGAGCCCATTTGTCCATGGTAATGTTTACCCATTCCTGGAAGTAGTAGGCCAGTCTTCCCCCACTGGCAGGGGTTGGGCAACCTGGGCAGAATTGTCAGGGGTTTTGCTGGTACTACAGGAGCACAGTGTGACTCCCTTCTGCCCTTGCCCCTATAGTAACCTCTTTGTGGCTGGTACTCATAAGGGGGTGTATGGAGTTTAGACTCTTGGGAAGTATCCCCTGCATCTGCCTCCCCTTCCATAAGACCTGTAGAAGGAAGAGGCCTTTTCCTTCTCATTGTTACTCTTGTAAGTGGTTTTCTGTTCATCTACTTTTTTCATGTAGGCCTCTGCTTTGTCACCAAAAATTGATTTCCCTCAAAGGAGAAATCCTTGGCTTTGGTTTGAATATCCTGGGAAAGGATGGTAGTCCTTAATCAGGAAAAGCTTCTTAAGGACACTGCATGAGATAAGACTCAAGCAACAGTGTTATTGGTGTCCACAGCAATGTGGAAATTATATTTAGTGGCATCTAGGGCTGATCTTGCTGTGGCATTCAAGTTCTGTGCCAGCTCACCATCTGCTTTATCAGCAAGTGCCAGAATTGTGTCCCATAGTGCTTTCTGGTACTGTGCTGTATGTGCTGAATAAGCTGCCTGCCTAATGAGCAAGGAAATGGAGGTGTAAACCTTTCTTGCCATAGCACCCAATTTTTTTTGAGTCCTTTTTAGAGGGTTGTGCAGAATGAGACTTTTGCTCTCTCGCAAGCAGCAGGATGGATTACACTTTGATGATCAGGGTGGGCATACAGGTATTTCACCCCCTGTCTGTCCACCTGATGTTTTCTTTCAATTTTTCTAGCAATGGCTGCGGCTGAAGTAGGTGCACACATGATTTGTGATATGGCCTTCTGAAGTGATTTGTGTATGGGGACTAGCAACCCTCCTTGTAGGTGCCATCCCCATCATGTCTGTAATTCAGCATCCTCTTCATCCTCGGTTTCTTGAGGGGGAATATTGAGGGTATCAAGCATTTATGCAATAGGTGTGGACATAAATCATATGTGATAAATCTGAGCTACTATGTGATAAATGTGAAATCTCACATTTATACACATAGTAGACGCATCATCACAGATTCATACACATAGTAGATATGTCACAATCACTCCGGAACTCATTTAGAATGTTCGGCCCCAGTACCAGTACTAACTATATTCAAATGCAAATAACTTTAAAATGAAAAAAGATAGCATAGTGCTGTGAACATGAAAGTTGTTCAGCACAAAATTATCTATGAAATGATTGGTGTTTCATTTATAAATACCATTTAATTTTTTTATAATTAGCAAAAAAAGCAGAAAATTAAATTTAATATCCACTTTTTTTGACAACAAATGCAAATAACTTTAAAATGAAAAAGTAGCATGGTTCTGTGAGCATGACATTTGTTCAGCACAACATTTTCTGCAAAATGAGTAGTGTTTCATTTAATAACAACCACTACGCTAGGCAGGCATACACTAGGAAATTTAACAAAAAGTCCCAGATATTATTTTAAAAAAAAGATAAACAGTCAAAAGCAAATGTGCCTGCTCTGACAGAAAGCATCCCTATTGCATAAATGAAATATACAATAGTGAACTGTCAGATAAATGATTTATCCACACTTGTGCTGTTCGACCTTAGACATCTCACTCATGGCTTATACCACTCGTGAGTTTATCCAAGGTCAAACAGCACTTGTGCAGATAAATCATTTATCTGACAGCTCACCATTGTATATCCCTTATGTATCTGAAAAATGAGGAAAAGGAAGACTAGTCTTCATGCATTGGAGGAGAGCGCAAGTTGTGCTTAGGTGCACCCTCTGGTTCTGTGAGGTTGCCTTACTCCTTTTGTACATGGTACTGTTCCTCCTCCTCCTCTGCAAGTGGATAGCATGGAGGCTGAGCCTGGGGAGGGGATGGCAGTCACAGTATTAGTTTCCCATGGCATGGATAGCCTGGAAAAATTGCCACATCTTTAATCTATCCTCAGAGGAGGGCATTTTGTCTGTGCCATCTGTCTGCTCTTTTCTCTAGGTGGAGTGGCTGTGGCATTTTTTTTCTTTGTTTCTTTTTAGCAGGCACCATTTCCAGTTCTGGTCTGAGGCTCTTTTATTTTTATTTTTGCATCACTGGATTCAGGGTTCCCCCTTTGGGACACCCTGGTATCTGTTATATCTTTACCATGCCTATCAGATAGCTGAGCAGCTTTTTCTGTTTTCTTGTCTTCTTTTACAGTAATTGCTGCTGCTGCTGTACATGAGGAGATGGACCCTTCTGATGTGTGCTTTCCACCATCATAGGGAACTCCCTCAGGGCCTTTTTTCATTTTTTGGTGACAAGGAGGCAGACTGAGAAGCCATCATTTCTTTCACCTGTTTAACACCCTTTTTAAGGTTTTAGGGCTAAAAATAATACAGGACGATTAGTAAAGTCATGGGCTGGACCCAGGCACCTTAGACAGAGCTCATGGCAGTTTGCCTTTACCTGGAGCTTAAAGCACTTTTTAAAATTTTCTAAGCCTGTTGGTCCTCCAGGTCTCTCAGACACAGCAATTAAGAGAGAGCCTGGTGTAAAATACATCGATTCCAAATAAAAACTGTAGTACAAGAGCCCAGCAACAAAAAACACCTCTTGTAGTACAAAAACTATGTCAAAGGTCAAAACACGGCTGCTGCAACAGGAACCGAATAAGGTGAAAGGGCACAAACAGGAACAGAAAGTGAAAGTGATCCACTTGCTGTAAGTCAATAAAAAAACTGAACCACTATAAAATAAGTAGAAAAGTGATTTTAAATTAAACAGTGGCCAAAAGGGAAAAGCGGTAGCCAGTTTGGTTGGTCTCCGATTCCTGGGAATAAGTTGGGAACTGGAGAGACCAAAATACACAAAAATAGCTCCCTAAATAATGCAAAGTATTGAGGAACAAACTTTACAATAATAAATAGACTTTTAAAATTACTTTAAAATAAATAAACTGGCAGCAGAACCAGCTATACCGGAGCTAACTTTGAGGTCACTGCTTTCTTCAGGCAGAGAAATAAATCTGACCAACTGTGAGGGTGGAACTTGGCTGCAGAGTTTGAACTAAGATTCTTAGTCCCATAATTAACATAGGTTCTACCTCCAGGGCATCTGTCTCCATGGAGTTAGCTGCTAAGTGTAAACATCAAGTGAGGGATTCCTGGGGTTAGAAGCCAGGGTTCTTGTTTAGAATATGATGTTATTAAAATAAATACTATTTTAAACAGTAGGACAGGTGGCATGAAACAGTGTCATGAAGTAGCATAATATAATGACAGAAAACCATGTGGCCACTCTGTGTTTTTTATTATGGTTAACAGTAGTTTGGAAATGGGGGTGAGGAGAGTAATTTCATGTGAACGTATGTAATTCCAAAAGTTAATAAAAATATTAGTACCAAAATTTTAAGAAAATGAAAAGTTCAGTGTTACAAACAGTGATTGTGAAATGGTGAGGGGGCATACTAGTAATTTAAATCTATTATTCTGGATACTGTTAATGTGTATTCATACTGTTGGGATGCAAATTATGTTGACAAGAAATTCAGTTTGACTTCTAAAATGTGAATATGTTTTACACCCTTGTTTTTTTCTAGCCTTCTGATTGGTTCAGAATCACACACTCAATAGTGTATATTGTTGTTTGGAAAGTTGTTGCAGTCAGGCAATATGCTTAAGAATTAATGCCAACTATTGTTTTAGAATCCTGCATAAACAAGTACTTGTTACATCCTCATGAAACACTGCTGTACCTGCTGATGGGAGACCATGTGGTAATTGACCATAATTAGTATCTGTCGTGGCTAACCTGTTAAAATATCATGTTCTATGCCAATGTACAGGCTATGGGGTTATAATACTGCATACAGTGAATTATAATTTCCAGTCATCACTGCATGATTATAGGATATGATGTAAACACAGCACTGCACATTTGTTTTATCCCTGCTAATGAAGTGGAGGAGAGGCAGCAGGTAGACATGTTGAACCTAGAGTTTTTACTGTTACTAAACGCAGTCATTCCATGCCTACCCCACTTCAAGTAAAGGACCATATATTTAAAAGAAAAACAAAAAAAGTACACATCCAACTAATATAAAAGAAATGCACTCCCCCTCCCCCTGGTATCAGCATGGTAGTCACTGTGGTGCTTGTGTCCTCTTCAGCCACACATGTGCTCTAATGACTGTACACCACTTGAGGTCACCCAGGCAGCATGAGTCATAGCTCTCCACGCTCGGAGGAAAGTGTCCTCAGGATGCTCTGTCCTCTTCCTCCTGCTGACCTGCCTTGATTTTCTGGGCTTGGACATGAAACCTAGGTCACCTCTGTGGCAGGCTGCTGCAGCACTGTTGGTGTGGCCCATAAACTGATTAAATTTTTTTTCCCATAAAGCTCTTTCTTTTAAGCTTGGCATGGCTGCAGGCGAGCTCTTTAGCATTGTTCCTGCCTCTTCCCATCTGGCACCTATTCCCCTGGCTGCAGAGCCTGAGATCCCCCATGGATTCCCCCTCCCCCCATGGTGGGGCCAGGAATGAGAGGGCCATCCTGCTCCTGATCACTTACATCCAGAATGGGCCAAGCAGTCAGGTGATGGCGCAGTATGTGGGCAGGGCTTCACATGTCCTGTGCCAGCCAGTTTTCCATTTTCTCAAATGCCCCGGGGCAGTGGCTAGCACGATTTTGTGCCTGTGCACCAAAACCGTAAGCCCCGCTTCATCCGCCCACCATTACACCAGTCCCCGGAGCATCAGCGGTACCACAAGATCTCCATCTGGTGGCAGCCAAGAGCCAGGAGGGCTCTTCACTCCAATCTGGGAGAAAATAGCTGCCTGATGGCTGCTTGAGCCAATCCTAGCCCCCCCAACCCCCGACAACTTGATCTTGTTCTCAAACTCAGGTTGCCAGTGCTTGAGAGGTAAGGCACTTTGCAGTGCCTCAGCCCTCTACTCCACCAGGCTGGCAGTAAACTGCCATTTTAATGAGTTATTTAACCCTGTAACAGAAACAAACTTTTATTCCAAACATTTAAACGTTCTTGTTTTTAATCCAACTAGTATATAAAAAAGGTGGGTAGCCATAGAGCAAGGCTATAATTGCATCTCTGGTTCATTGTGATAGTAATAACCTGCTCATGCTATGTGATCTGGTGTTGCCATAACCCCTCCATCAGCTGAATTGTATTCTTCTGCAGATGACTGTGCACCAGGTCATGGGTGCAACCACAGCTAAAATGCTGGGGGGACACTGATCTACTGAGTTTTTCACGCCAATGCCAGTGTCTTTGGCTATTTTGCAGAGTCTAAAAAGTTGAGGGAAACTGATCCCACTCATCTCCGTGGTTGCGCCCATGCACTAGGTCAACTTAATTTCAACCCCAACAGTTCAGTGGCATTAGCAATAACTTGACTTATTTAATAGAGCTGCTACTGTATATTTTTTGTGGTGATGATGGTGACATTTTGAATATAGCTGTGCTATTTTTACTATTTTTCTCAATCAGAATAAAACAGAACTCAAAGATTATGTACATAAGATGATTAATTTTGTATTGTAAATATTACTGGACTAAAGTTTTGTATTAAAGGTGTTAAATAAAACAAAGAGTATGTTTTGTTCTTTTAATTGAATTAATGCAGCCAACTCTCACTGGACTAGAGCACTGGTATTGTGCAGGCCAGATTAGAACTGTGACTCACCACAGAGGCTGGAACTGCACAAGTCTGCAGCATGAGTTAGAATCCAGTTGGTCATAAAATATAGAAAAATGGATGCGGAAGGGTGTGATATGAGAATTTAATGCACGCCCAAGTTGTGGGATGCTACATAAACCCCGAGGTGTGCGATGACTCATAAATCTTAAGAACGAAGCTCTAGAGGTTTATGTGGTCATCACACACCGAGAGTGTGCCAAACTAATCCATAACATCAAACTTACCTATCCTTTAATTTTTATAATTGCTGGTGTGGAGGTTTAGACTGGATTTCAAGCAGTCTGAAAGAAAAAGAAGTTTTTTAGCTGCATTGCAGTTTTATTTTTGAAGAAATTGAACTGTACATGAATAAAACAGTTGAAAATGTTGCAGTTGAAATACTTTTTGTGGATCAATAGAATGCAACAGTTTTAAAGTCTTTCCTTTGGGAAATGTCATATCAACCTGATTTCTAGTTATCATGAAGTATCATATCAACCTGATTTAGGGTTATTATTGTCTTTGGAGCATAATAACCTGAAATCCGGTTGATATGCATTTTTAACAAAATGATAATCCAGTTAATATTTATGGTCACCAGTAATTATTAAAGGTTACATACTTACCAAAGGTGACATACTTACCGTAACTGTGATATTGTCACCATTGATTATGACTTTTGTGTTCAGGCCTTATGCACTATGACCCCGCCAGAACAAAGTTATGGTCTGTGGGCTGGCAACTGTTACTGGACACAGCACCTGCATACCTCCACACGTGTGGTGTTAGCCAATAACCGTTGTTGGCTCCTTCACCAACCTCAGTTCAGTTTACCAGGAGAGAAACAAAGTGGGGAAAAAAATAAGTGAGAGCTAAGGGAATTCCCTGGGCCAAAGGGCTAGGGAAAGGATATAGGAAAATAAATGAAAACTAAAAAAGCATGAGGAAGCTTTCACTGTAATTGTCCATGCTGTACCCATCATGTCGATAAGCAAAGGACTTTAGGTTCAAGTGCTGTCAGAGCACCTTTGACGAGCACTAAATTCACATGCAGAAAAAAAAAAAATAAAACCCGACTACCAACCTCTAGACACAGAGAAGGGGCACACCAGATGGCACAGAGAGGTAGCTGGATCTGAAGCCAGAGCCTCAATTAGCCCACTGGCAGAAGGGTAGTGGTATCAAGGTAGCAACCCTGAAGGATGTGACTCCGGCAGTTAAATCGAGGGGTGTGCCCAAATTGGAACCCCCCTTGCAACTGAGATGGCACAAAGGTGCCTGAAGTAGAACTAAATCACAAACAACTCCCAATGGGCAACATCATGACACCAGAGGGTGAACTGACTTGCATCAGTTAGATGTGCCCTACCTTTCTCCCAGAGGAAAAGGGTAGAGGAATTCTGGTGCATGAGGAGTTACTGGGTTGGACAGCCCAAGGGAGTCAGGATGTATCTGTCTCCACCAGTTATCCCTGAACCTAGAGGGCTAACAGCCAAGCTGGCATAGGAAGAGAAAAAGACATACCAACCAAGAGAGGAAAAACCTGGCCTAGCCAGAAGGAAACCATCAGAGAAAAGCTGACCTGCCTGTCCTGCAACAACAGATATGTAACCTGTGTGAAAGGCTAATATAGCTTGATCCAATCTAGTGCATAGCACCCCTCCACAGACGGGGCTACTGTCATGTGGAGTTCGATTTAGATGGCACTAAAAGAGCATAGGCTGCATTTAGCAACTAATAGGGATGTACCCAAGAGTTCAAGTTTCAAGTTTATTGCAGGAAAGACTCCGTTGAGCAAGCTCATTCACAAGGAGGTCCTGAGTCAAATACACATACAGTTCACAATTACATAGACAGGAGATATACAATGTAGGACAACAGGAAGAAAAATATATAAAATTAAGAGGTATACACAATAGAAGTTCTTATACTATGTATGCAATACATTCCAGTTTTAACCTAGTCCTATATTATGCAACACATTTCAACTTAAAAAGTAGAGGGCCCGTTGGTACCTAGGGAGTTGACTTGGCATTGGGGGCCTAGTAGCACCTACATACTGTATGTCTTTCAATTTAGAGATAGCTAGTGTTTTATAGGAGTTAATTGATACGGTGCTGGTTAGCTTCAGCATGGCTTGTAGTTGGTTCCAAATGTTTGGTAGGGTGTAAGAGACAGCTATTTGGCCTGCTGTGGTACGTGTCCTGGGAACATCTAGTAGGATAAGGTTGGATTTCCTTAGGGAGTAGACGCTGTGCGAAATGTGTATGAGAGACGTCAGATAGGCAGGCAGTTTGTGGAGTAGTAATTTGAGGGTCCAAATGCCAGCATGCAGGAGGCGTCTGGTGACAAAAGAGGACCACCCAACTGCTGCATAAAGATCACAGTGGTGGGTCCTGTACGCCGAGTTAGTAATGAAGCGAAGAGCACGGTGGTAGAGTATGTCCAGTTTAGATAGGCTCAGGGTTGGGGAGGAGATAAAGATAATGTCTCTAGTCAAGCAGGGGAAGGAAAGTTGCTTGGACCAGTCTTTTACGGGTTGCGAGAGAAAAGAGGGTCCTATTTCTTTTTTTTTTTTTTGAAATTTCTGTTTATTCACCTTCCTGCCTGCCATCCCCGACCCTTCAGGAGCCTCAAGGTAGACATCCCTCTACCTTCCACCCTGCCCGTATGACCCTTTGGAACCCCATGGAGCTTCGGTTAACCCCCTGAGTGGGGATGGGGCAGAGCCCCCTTACCCTGTCAATCAACTTGCGTCGGTCCAAGGGCCAGCGGGCGGGTGGAGGTACATCGAGGGCACGTCTCCGGAGGCTCCATCTTCCCGGCAATGGCAGGCATTTTCCACTTTTTCTCCCACCCCTTACAGCGTAGGACCCCTGACATCAAGGCGCAAGGTGCCGACGTCACGCTGTATCATGGCAGCCCTTCCCCTAACATTAGGGGCTTGCAGTACTCCGAGCCTCTGCTCGGAGTCAGACAAGTGTTCGGGCTACTGCCTTAACCCTCCCCGGAGTAGGCGAGCTGTCGTGGGACGCTCAAGCCTAACTCCCCCCGGCCGGCCCACCAGCGACCCGAGTCCGCTCCCGAACCCAGGTCGCCGGCGTGGAGCGAGGTGTGGCGTCCAGCGCCTCAACCCTCAGCGCCACCGGGCCGGCCGAGGGTCCTATTTCTGAAGAAGAAACCCAAGCGTGCTTTAAGCCTCTTTGATAGATCCTCAATGTGGTCGTTGAAGGATAGCTTGGTGTCTATCCACATACTTAGATATTTAAATTTAGGTACGACTTCCAAGGGTTCACCTAGGGAGGTAACTACGAAGTTTTTAAGTGTGGTAGGTAGGGCATCAGTCAAGGCAAGTCTCGAGAAAATCATTGTCTTAGTTTTTTGCATTTAGGAGAAGCTTGGCATTGATAAGGTTGCTTTCTAACTGGATAAAGTCAGCTTGGAGTGCTTCCTGACTTCAGTTAAGAAGGCGAGCCTGATGCGTACAAAACCGTATAATCCCTAAAGTGTTGCTAGAGTTCTTTATGTGGGAGTCAAGGTTGTTAATGTAGAGGGAAAAAAGGATTGGTCCTAGGATGGAGCCTTGTGGGACTCCTCTGGCAATTGGAAGGGGGGCAGATAGTAGGCCATCAGCTTTGACTTTTTGTATCCTTCCTGTGAGATAACTGTTAAACTACTGTAAGGTAAGTGGAGTGGCACCTATGTGGGCAAGACAGGTGATTAGGAGGTGATGGTCTACAGTGTCGAAGGCCTTGCTGAGGTCTAGAAAGACTGCACCAGTAACCTTCTTGATGTCCATAGCATGGATCCAGTCATTAGAGACTTTTGCCAAGGCTGAGATGGTACTGTGCTTCGACCTGAAACCAGATCGGGCCGGGTTTAGGAGTGAGTGTGCTTCAAGGTGATTTTTTAGTTGGTTGTATATAAGTTTTTCCAACACTTTGGAGAGAACGGGCAAGATAGAAATAGGTCAGTAATTGTTTAAGTCACAGGGATCTCCTGATTTGAAGAGAGGAAGAGTATGGGCAGATTTCCAGCAGGATGGAACAGTGGCTGTGCTAATAGAGAGGTTGAAGATGTGAAGAATGGGGGCTGTGAGCTGGGCATAGCCTAACTGTAAGAAAAATGATTCCAGGCCATCGTCCCCTGCGCTTTTCTTGGTGTCCAGAGAAGGGGATACACCCCAGGTTTGGAGACAGTGGATTGGAAAAAGAAAGGAAGGAGGGTGCTACCTCCTTTTTTTGTTGATTGTTATGGGACCCTGAAGAGGACCCTCACCCCAATTTTTCATAAGGTTTTTTTTTTTTTGTGCAATGGGAACCCAAAATGGGTCCCAAACCATTTTTTTTAAGCAATATGCTGCCCACAGGGAGGGAAGCAACTGGGTAGAGACTTGTGGCACTAGAATGTGTCAGTCAGTAATACAGGGTGAGCTGCCCAAATGCCCTGACTCTGCTAGAGTGAGGGATGGTGGACAGGTGTAGTAGTCAATGGTGAAGATAGTCTGCAAGATCAACAGTGATGGTAAGTACGTAACTTTCATATCTTCCATGACTCAGTCTTCACCATTAATTCTCACTTACGAGTCAGAGTACCTAGATTTCCCTTTTTCCTGAGGGAGGAGCCGGCTCACCTGAGGGTCAAGACATACCCTCAGACCTCTGTGTGGGGAGAACACCTGAGGGCAGAGACTCCTTACAGGTTCGGCGAGACCAGAGACTGGTCAGGTCCAGGCTGGGGCTCCTGCGGCACAGGAACGTTCCCCTAGGGGTGAAATTGCAGTGTCAGTGGCTCAGTAAGTAGCACACTCGCCTCTGAAGCTGGGGAGATCAGAAGGCTGTGGGTTCAGTTCCCGCATCTGGCACTTGGGTTAATATCCCAGTACTGACACTGTAGTGCAGCATGAGAGGGGGTGCTGCACTTCTGAGGTGCCGTCTTTCAGATGAGATGTTAAACCAAGGTCCCATCTGCCTGGATTGGTGGTAGTTCAGGTGGATGTTAAAGATCCCATGGCACTTATTGAAAAGAGTAAGGGAATTTCCCCGGTGTCCTGGCCAAGTTTCCCTCATTCACGAAAAAATACCACCACAGCTTAATCTGGTTCAAGCTCAGTTGGCATTCATCTGTATCCCCCTCCCCCGGGTCGTGCCTGAAAATAGGCAGGATTTGTCCAGTGCACTTACCCGGTCAACAAAAACGAAATAAAAAAAATAAAATAAATGAGCCCCCAGAAGTGTAAGTTGAGCACCTTATGTCGTGGGCCAAAGGTACCAGTTGGGAGAGGCCAACCCATGCCACCTGCCTTATGCAGACTGTGCCTTACTCAGCCGTTTACTAGCAATAAAGCAGTTAAATTCACTTACAGTACCAAGTGAAGTGAGTTTTTTTTGTTTCCTTTTGGAGTGCTTAAGTTGGATTCTGCTGTGGTTCCTACCAGACTGAAGGCCTTCTCGTTAGTGTTGTAACAGGCCCTTGACTGGTGCTGTGCTATCCCCACACCCTGGATAGAAAGGTCAGAGGCCTTCCTGACTGTCTCACTCTGCAGCACTGTAGCCAAGAGAGTGTTCTGCAACCAGAGGCGATGGTTATAGGTCACCATCGGTGCCTGATATGCACAGATGCACATTAGGGTGCGTGCTGAGATAAATGCCTTCCTTCCAAGAGCCTCTATATGAGCAGAGTTTGCTCATGGAGGTCGATCATGCATGAGGTGCTGTGGACCCAATGGAGTCTGCAGTATTTGAAGCTTCAAGATGGGGTAAAGTACCTTGCCTGCAGACCCTGTGAGTGCATGATACCATGTGAGAAGGTCACTGTGGATGGCTGGGTTGGAAAGGGGATGCCTCCACACTCCCCTGGATATCTCCTTCAGGGCTCTAGGCCATTGAGAACCCTGGGGAGTTCCAGTGGCAGGGCTGCTGAATTGCAGCTTGTTATTGTAGGTCAGGTGCCTAGAGAATCTCCAACAATCGCTGATACAGTGCATGTACAGCAGCAGAAGGATGGTGGTGAGATGATTCATTGTCCTTGGACAAGATCATCGATGGAGATATGGCACCACCTCCGAATATAGTCGGTGCCAGGAGGAAGGGCCTAAACTAGGCCCCGTCAGACTCCTTATGTCACTTCTCTAAAGCCCTTGGGGCCTATAAATGAGGGCATCCTCTCCAGGAAATAACAAGGCCTATTTCAGGAAAGTTGAGGCTCCTGGTCTTAAGGGCCTCTTTCTGGGCTGCAGAACTGTGTAGGGGCCTTGCCTGAGGGGAAGTGCTAGAAGATTAGCCCAAAGGGTGAATTCCTACGTCCAAGTAGTGACACAATCTGTGCCCATTGGGGAAAACCCCAGGTGAGGAGACCAGAGCTGTACAGGTCCAATGGGGCGACCTTGGTTCTCACTAGTGATGGTGACATCCACTGGCTTTGAAGACAGTTCTATCTCCAGACCATCACCTGACTCAGAGTTGGCACTGTTCCTTTACTGTGCTAAGGATGGTTGATGTCCTCACAGATATGCCTCCCTCCATCACCGTGGTTGGCACCATCCTCAACCTCTCGCTCGGTGTCGACTTTGAGGTTGTGCCCATTGCAGTCACCCTCCTCTGTGTTGCATGTGGCACCAGAGTTGAAGACAACCTCTGAGATGACATCATCAACACCTCGCTCAGAGACCGGACAAGGATCAGCAACATTGCTGTCACTGCCTCTGTCACCATGTTCGAGCCATCACCCTCCTTGGCATCGCTAGCAACACCATGAATTGGTGTCTGTGTATGAAACAGTAGTGGAACGGGCAACAGCTTCAGTGCCAGTCCCTCCCCTGACACTGCAAATAGTGTTGGGAGGAGGCCTGGCATCATCCTTAGTGCCACCCACTATGTTGTCACTGCAAACGGCAACAATAGCATGGGTGGCATCAGAGGATGATGTCAAGGTGGCCACTTGTATAGACCGAGTGTAGAGCTATGGCCTCACCACTGGGGACATCTGCTGCTCAACGCTAACAGACTGTGGAGGGTTTGCAGTCAACTGTCCAGAAGGAGTCGACTGTCCACTACATCCATCCACTGGAGTTTCTGATGTCTCAGTGCGGTAAAGTCAAAGAGAACTTCATACCTGTATGGAACCAGAGGTCCCAGGAAGGAGCCCAGGGGAAAGGCCTAAGGACCTAGTCCTGCACATACGTGTGCAAGGCCTGACTCCAAAGATGGGGATCAGATGACCCCATCTTAACAAATGGTTCTCTAAGGTATGACAATCCATGGAAAAGCAGGCATCGCACACATCCATATTGTGCTTCAGTCCAAGACAACCCATACAGGACTGATGCCTGTCCATCGTAGCCATAGGTTTCCCTCAAGGGCAATAATGCACGATGGGTAGCTGTTGAACTTTCTTTTTCAATGTGGACCCTTTCATTTTGAGTTTTGGCATCGTGCAAAAACAAACAAACATTAGATGGCACCATGAATTCAAAGAAAAGCATGGTGACACAGATAGAAACTTTGGCGGTGATGAGGCAACATTTCCATGGTCTGCACTAGACAGAGGGAAGAACAGAGCTGAGGTTTGTGAGGGAGCTGGCAGCCATCTTTGGCTAGTGATTGGCAACACATGGGGAGGTGCATGGGAGCTGTGCCCAGTAGCCATTGCCAGCCCCTGGCCAAAGCTTGGCTCCCAGAGGGTCCTAGTGCCGCCAGCCTAGACCCATAAATGGGAATCTAAGGTGAAGATTGATTCTTGGACAGTTTAGGATTTCTGAAAACCTGCTGAACTTTCAGGATGGAAAACACAACATGGGCAGAAAGGGGGGTACATATAAAAAGTTTAACATTGTTTTGGTACGTCAATGACCATTATACTAATGTACTACATGGATTATGTAGACCTTAAAGACATCCTGTTTCCATAAAAGACTATCCAATTGTCCTGTCCTGTCCTAAAAAAACTGCATCCATAAAAGACTCCGTTGGTCCCAGCCTACCAGCTGCTTTCATCAAAGACTATCCACTAGTCCCAGCCTTTCAACTGCTTCAGTTGGTCCCAGCTTACCAGCTGCTTCCATCAGACTATCAGACATTAGTACTGTACCAGCCGTTTCAATAAAAGGCAATCCATTAGTTTCAGCCTAAAAATGGTTTCTATTAAAGACTAGTCATTAGTCAAGCCTACTAGCTGCTTCCATAAAAGACTACCCATTAGTCCCAGACTACCAGCTGCTTCTATAAAAGACTATCCATTATCACTTTTTTCCTATAATCTTTTTATACCCTGTCCCCTGTCTCGGCTGTGCACGTGTATTTGGAAGCATGCGCTTTGGTCCCATCCTACCAGCTGCTTCCATAAAAGACCACCCATAAATCTCAGCCTAAAAACTGCTTTCATAAAATATGTTTCATTAGTCTCATCCTACCAACTGCTTCCATAAAATAGTATCCATTGGTCAAGTCCTACCAGCTGCTTTCATAAAAGACTATACATTGGCCCCATCCTGCCAGCTGCTTCCATAAATAGCTGTCCATTAGTCCCAGCCTTCTAGTTGCTTCCATCAAAGACAATCCACTAGTTCCAACCTACAAACTGCTTCCATGAAAGACTATCAACACAGGGGTGCCACAAGGGTCAATCCTTGGTCCACTGCTTTTCTCCATCTTCATCAGTAACATCACCACTAACATCAAAGGGACTGGATCTCTGCTATATGCTGATGATATTGTTCTTTACACTAGTGATAGAAGCATTGAGGTCATAAACCAAAAATTATCTACTGACTTTATGCAAATCTGTCAATGGCTATCCAGCCATAGGCTTGTTCTAAATGAGTCAAAAACCCAAGCTATGCTATTCGGGTCTAAAGCCAAACTTAAACTCTCCCAGCCTAAATTCAGTGTCTCCTCCTCCAGTTGTTCAACTTTTGGGATGGTAGACTCATTTAAATCTCTTGGGGTCATTCTAGACCCATTGCTTAACTTTGATTTGCATATTCAACAGACTTGTAAGCTTGTCAATTCTAAACTTGGGATAGAATACCGCACCAGATACATGCTCACCCCCTCTGCTAGGCTTGCCCTTGCCCGGGGTATACTCCTTCCCTCTCTCACCTATGGGGTTGCCACCTATACCTCTGTGTCCAAATCTAGCCTCCAAAAATGGGACGTCACATATAACAATGTATGCCGCTATGCTTTCTCGTCTTATAGGTTAAAACACCACTGCCTCCTTTACTCAGATCTGGGATGGTTTCCTCCTGCTGAACGACGGCTTTATACTTATGGCTCTGTCATTGAGAACATTGTCCGTTTACAAATACCGAAACCCTTAGCGGATCTTTTCCTTAAGGTTACCCCACACTATGACCTACGATCTGCTGATAATGCACCAGTCCTCACTCCCAGGCATTGTTCTTCTAAAGGCGTTATGGCTTTTGCATGTCATGCCCCCCCGTTCTGGAACTCCCTCCCACTTGCCCTTTGTCAATCTTCCTCCCATGCTTCTTTTAAGAAAAGGCTATATAACCACTTTGTCACTTCCCTTAGTTGCACTTGCTTTAAACCCCCTTAACCTGTTTTATCCTTTCACTCTGCTCCTTTCATTTCTGTCACCTATGTTGTGCCTTTCAACACTAAGCACTTTCTCAGTTTTTCCTGTCCTTTCCTTTTCTCCTTTTTCCTTTCCTCTTACAGGCCTCCCTCTAAGGTTGGGCTGTTCCACTTCCACTCCTTTCCCCCTCTTACCACCATACATAAATTCTTTATGAATCAGTCTACTACTACTTACCTAATGTGCTCTCACTGCAGTATCAGTAATTTATGTTAGACTATACACTATCTGCAATGACGGTTTTGTGTTTCTATGTTTCGTATGTATTTTGAAATCCTGTTAAACTTAACCAATCTTATCATGTCATATGTATTTCAATAGTTTTGATCATGTATAATTCTTTATGTGTAATGTGTTCAAGCCCTGTTTTGTACTGTAACCTCCCGGGTCGTGCCTGAAAATAGTCATTGCTATGGCTAGTGCACTTACCCGGTAAACAAAAACTAAATAAATAAATTGGTCCCATGCAACTACTATCAACTGTGTTGGTCAGATTCAGATTGGAATTTACAGGACTGTAGCATATCCTGATTTCCACACAGCAGACAGATGGTTGCTTTTTGCAGAATAGTTCTTTCCGGAATAGGAGGGAAACCCTGAGCATTAATGCTTAAACAGACTGAGCCAGGTGTGTACCTGTCCCTACCATATAAAGTCACAAATTTGTGCACATTCTATGCACTGCTCCTGGAACCCAGACCCATGTGATTATTAGTAGAAGACATTGCCAAAAAGCATAAGAAAAATTAGCATTTATGCAACATTTTTCATACATATAATATCCCAAAGCATATTACAAGCAGTGAGAGAGACTGTTGGTGAAGTGACTGTAAATTTATAGTAGCAGCATTCTGTACAGGAGACTTGCTGTTGAGGCTGAGGAGATCCAGATACCAGAACTGTCTGGGCCTGTCTGGAACCATCAGAATCATCCATGCCTTGTCCTTCCAGGCCTTGATCACCATCCTGTGGATCAAGAGGAAGGGAGAGAAATCATACAGGAGGTCTGTGGTCCAAGGCCTCACAAAGACATCCCCAACAATGTCCTGGACTGTGAGGGGTGGGCACAAAACAGCCTCTGCTTTCTGTTCTCCCAGGAGGTAAATGGATCCACTAGAGGGGTTCCCCACTGGGAGAACAGGTGCCATACCACCTCCTGATGCAGGGACCACTCGTGTGCAATCTCTTCCACCTAGTTGACAGCATCTGCCAGCTGATTGTTCACTCCCACAACATGTCTTGCCAGGAGGTCTGCACCAAGGCTGCACACAATGGTCAAAGTGCAGAGGGCCTCCCAACACAAGGGAAGGGAGTGAGTTCTGCCCTGCCTGTTCAGGTAAAACATGGTTGTGGTGGTGTCCATCTGGATCTGCATGACCTGACCTCTGACCAGAGGACCAAATTCCATGAGGGGCACCTGCACCACACAGAGCTCCAGCAGGTTGATGTGGTGATGAGACTTCCTGGATAACCAGAACCCATGGGCTCTGTGGCTCTCCAGGTGTAGTCCCCACTCCACCAGAGATGCATCCATCATGGGAGTGACAGTCAGCTCTGGGTGGACAAAAGCAATTCCTTCCACCAGATATTGAAGGATCAGCCACCACTGAATGGCATCCCATATCAGTTGGGTCACCAAGACTAGCTGGTCCAGTTGACCTAGGTACTGGGACCACTGATAGCCCAAGTCCCATGCCAAATGGACCATATTGGTGATGGATGCCATGTTCCCCAGCAGCCACAGGAAATTCTGGGTATGACACAAGCACCCAGCCCGAAAAGGAAATGAGGTTCTGAGCCCAGTCCATAGGGAGACGGGGCTTGACTAACAGGGAGTCTAGCTGTGTCCCAATGAACTTGATGACCTGCAAGGGGATCCATGTGGAATTGTCTGGGTTGACAAAAAGGCCCAAGTATCTGCAGGTCTGGAGGGCCAGATCTCTGGACCATTCTACGGCCTTCTTGGACAGGCCAGCTATCAACCACTCAGCCAGGTGGGGTAAACCCTAATACTCTTGCACAGCAGGAAGGCTGCCACCACTACCATGCACTTGGTGAAGACCCAGGGCATGGACAAGAGGCCAAAGTGCATGAACTGGAACTGACAGAGAACCCTTTCTGCACAGAACTAAAGGTACTGCCAGTGGGATGGTCAGATAGATTGGGATGTGGAAGAACATGCCAGGGGAGATCCAGGGAACAGAACCACATGCCCTGCTCCAGGGATAGTATAATCTGGCTCAGAGTGACCATCTTGAACTTGTGATTCCATATGAACTGGTTAAGATCATGCAGATTCAGTATGGGGGCACATCCCCCCCAACCCCATCCATTTCGGAACCAGGAAGTACCTGGACACGCACCTCTGACTTCCAACTTCCCAGGGCATCTAGGACAAAAGATATAGCTTCTTTCACAAGGAGCTGAGTGATGTTCACCCTTATGGTGAGCAGCAAGTCCTGCAACACCAGGGACCCCTGAGGAGCATGAGGTCCGTAAGGCGGGACATCCTCGAAACAGAGAGGCAACCCTCTGCCTACCACTGACTCCCCACAGGGAACTGGGTCAGGGACAGGTGGTAGTAAGAAACCCCCAACCAGTCACTGGGCAGCTTTGGAGGGGGCATACTGGTCCCTGGGGCTAGAGGGGCACCACTTCCCCTACTCCTGCCTCTTTTCAGCCCCTGGCTAGGGAACTTGGCCTTGGGACACCAGGCTTCGTATTGCCTTAGCTGGGGCTGCTGCCATAGCTGCTGTGGCAAAAAGGGCCCATAGTGAAAGGTCTTTTTCTTAGGCTTCTGAGTATTGGGGTCATTTTTGGATGAAGCCACAGAACCCAAGGTGGCACTGGAATTCTCTAGCCTGGTGAGATATCCTTCCACCACTAGGCCAAAGAGTTTGGTGCACAAGAAAAGGATATCGGCCAGCATGTGTTAAGTTTCCACCGTGAAGGTGGAGAGTCTCAGCCAGACCCTGCATCACATCACAACAGTCGCTGCCATGGCACAGGCGCAAGAGTCTCCAATGTCTAAGGCTTGTGCTTAGTCAATGCTTGACCCTGGTCCTTAACCAACTTCACCAGCAACTGCTTGTTGGCAGGGAGGTGAGGGAGGTCTTGTTTCACCACTCCCAGCAGAGAGTGGTCAAAGCTGGCCATCAGAACATCATAGCTGACCTGATGCAGACCTGACACAGATCCAAGGAGGAGGAGGCAGCATAGACTTTTTTTTTATATTTAACATTTTTATTTTCATCATATACATTTAGTCCAATATACTGTGCAATACAGGTGTACAGCAAGGAATATTTATAATTACAAGTATACAATTCTCAGGTCCTTGACTATGGTCAATTCCAACTATGACTAATAAGGTTATAAAGCTAGACCCAGTAAATCTAGGAGACCACTTAAGTGCTGGCCTGAGCCCATTCAGAAGATGCAATGATAAACAATATCGGTTGATACAGGTTTGAATCTTAAACCGCATTCCACCAAAGTCTCCATCCCTAAGTGACTCCACACAAGTCTCTCCTAAGTTTACGTCCTCATCCAACAGTGTTCCCAGTAAATACACAAATATTATTCTGCTCATCATGGTACAAAATATGGGTACCGTTCTAACTGATAATGGGTCTAATGACTCTATTGGTTAGTAAACTTAATCATTTTGTTATTCAGTTTGGCCGAGATCTGCTCTAATCTATAGACTTCATAAGTTAACTTTCACCATGCCTCTTTAACCGGTATACATTTGGTGAACCAAAGCTTGGTTATTACTTTTTTTGCAATCAGGACCATTAGTGCTATGAGCCTATATTGGATCCAGTTTATCTTGATTCCAGTGGGCGGAGTTGCAGTCAGGATGAAGACTGGAGTGAGCAACTCAGGTATTTGAAATATTTCATTTAGTTAGCATAGACCTTTTTGATTGCGTGGTCACACTTTTTCAACTCCCTGTTGAGGGGTCCCGTTGGCCTCCTGATTTATGGAAGGCCAAGTCTGAGACTAGCCCCTCGCCTGAGGGGTGTTCGAGAACCCCAAAAAGGGAACCAGTAGGAACCGTGTACTTGTGGACCATATGGGCTGGTCAGGATGCTTGATGCTTCCAGAGCTCCAGGGTCAGTCCCAAGATGGCCTCAGCCATGGGAAAGATCAGGGAAGTCGTCCTTGTCCAAAATGTCTGTGAAGGAGTATTTAAGCCCGTTTGGACTGGTTCCAAGGACACCTTCATAGACTCCGACATCAGGCGCAACACTGGCCCATGATTGGGGGTCAGTTCCTCGCTATGGCTCGGTCAAAGGTATGCATCCTCAATGACAGCATAGATGACCCATCCAGATCATCTGAGGACTCTTGGAAAGTGGCCTGTGACCGTTTTCCAGCATGGACCACCCAAGTGTCTTTCGACTGTGTGATTTCCACTGACAGTCAACCGGCAAGCCAGTTGCAGCACAGGAGTCCTTGGTCAGGACTCCCACCAAAGGCCATGTTGGAGGTGGCTCCACCCGCAGGAGTGAAGAGGCAGATGCCATGGACGCCTGTCAAGAGTGGACCTGTGTGGGCATCACTGGCACATGCCAGTTGAACATTGGTCCAGGGAGTAGAGCCCTACCCTATGACACAATGGTCCATTGCTTTTTTTTTCTAGTTGAGTTTATTTTATAAATGTTCGATAGACAAATATACAAAACACGACACCTTCCCAACTATGTACAAAGAGTGGGGTTAAATAATTAACATGGTACAGTGATATATAAATCCTAAATGTATGTAGAGCACTCTTTATACAGCATGTGTGAGAAAAGCAACACTATATAGGGTGTAATGCAAACCTATAGTATCTGCATTCTTGGTATGGGAGCATTGTCAGTGACTCGATTGTCACTGGGAATTGTGTACAGAGTCTGCAGCTTCCTCCATCTGTTGTCATATGTTTTCATTCTATTATGGACCCACAATAGCATCTTTTTTTTTCCAGTTTGGAGGTTAGATAGCAATTCCTGCAACCATTCCTTATAGGAAATAACATTCTAACCCCAGGAATCCCTCACTTATTGTTTACACTTTAGCAGTCATCTTGATGGACAATGGTGCCCCGGAGAATGGAACCTGGGAATGCAGGTTCAAACTCTGCATCCACACTCTACACCCGCTGTTGTTCTAATCTGTTTCTCTGCCTGCAGAGAGCAGTCACCCTGTAGTGAACTCTGGTAAAGGCTGGTTATCCAGTAGCGTTTTTATTTTTTAAACAGTGTATTTCATTTTTAGTTACTCTGTGTTAATTAGGAATATTTTTTGTGACATCAGTATCTCCAGTTTCCTTTGACTCTCAGAAACCAGCGAATATTGTAACCAGCTAGCTTTTTTCTTTTAGACTTACGCATTTTAATAAGCCTTCATAATTATTTAAATGTAAAATCTTTATTACCTGAATTCTGTGAAACAGTACCTTTTCACCTTAATTAAACGGTTCCTGTTTCCTGAACCGCATTTTTCACAGTTTTTGTTTTAGAGTAAAAGCCTTCTTTTTGCATTGGGCTCTTGTTACTTGACTGATTTTGGGAATTACTATAATTGTTTCCTACAAGCCTCTTACATTAGGTATGTGTGAGAGACCTGGTGGATGTACACGCTCAAAAAATTGTCAAAATTGCTTCTTGCTCCGGGCAAGGAAGACTGCCATGAGCTTTAACAGTGCCCATGCCTGGAACACAACTTTTTAAATAGCAAGTTCTGTCATATTTTTTTACTCAAAAACCTCATTAAAAAGGGAAAAATGTTAAAAAGAAATATGCCTTCTCAGCCTGCCCCTTTGTCACCAAAAAATAAAAAAGTCTCTGAGGGAGTTCCCAACAATGATGGAAATCATGCATCAGGAGGGTCCAGCTCCTCATGTACAGCAGCAAATAATGTAAAAGGTGAAAAGAAATATGGTAGATAAAGCTGTATAGCCCTCAGATAGGCTTAATAAAGATAGTTCAGACAACAGGGTGTCTGAAAGTGGAACCCTAAATCCAGTGATGGCAAAAATAAGAGGCTCAGAGCAAACACGATGTCTGCCAAAAAGAAATTTAAGGAAAGAAATGTCACTGCCTCTCCTCCTGAATGGAGAAAGGAGCAGACAGATGGCACAGATAAAATTACCTCATCAAAGGACATATTAAAAATGTGGCAATTTTTCCAGGCCATCAGGCCACTGGAAATTTAAATAAGGTACCTGCCCCCGGCTCAGGCTCCAACCTATCTTCCCGTGGAGGAGGAGGAGGGCGAAGAATACTATGTGCAAATGGAGGTAGGTGACCCAATGGAACTGGAGGGTGCATCTGAGCAAGATTACAAACCTCCTCCAAGGTATAATGAGGACTACTCACCCTTTTCCCCATTTGTCAGACAGATGGTTGATACCCTCACCATCTCCCCCCCCCCCACACTGGAAACAGAGGAGGAGGACAAAGAGGATGCTGACTTTATGGACATGATGGGAGTAGTTCCACCAAGAAGAATATTACTTCCCATACATAAACCACTAAAGAAGGCCATATCTAAAATCATGTCTGCACCCACCTCAGCTGTAGCCAGAGAGAAGAAAATTGAAAGAAAATGTCAAGTGGACAAACAGGGAGTGGAATACCTGTATGCTTATCCTGATCATCAGAGAGTAGTTCAGGGTGCTGCTTGCAAGAGCCATAAATCACTCTATTTGCACAGCCCCCAGAAATAGACATTAAATTGGATACTATGACTAAAAAAGTTGATGAAACAGCTTCCCTGCTTATCAGGCAGGCCGCCTATTCAGTACAAATAGTATAGTATCAGAAAACACTTTGGAACACAACTCTGGCACTAGCCAAAAGATCAGATGGTGAATTGACACAGAACCTGATTGCCACAGCAAGATCAGCCCTGGATGCCGCAAAATATCATTTCCATATTGCAGTGGACACTAATGACACTGCTTCCAGAGTTCTAGGTCATGCCGTATCCTTAAGAAGGTTTTCCTGGTTTAGGCCTACTATCCTGTTTTAGGGTACTAATTTTTACTTTCAGGGACATTCAATATTTGGTGACAAAACAGAGACATACATGAAAAAAAGTTGAATACGAAAGCAATAATGAGAAGGAAAAGGACTCTACCTCCTACAAATCCAATGGAAGGGGAGGCAGAAGCAGGAGATACTTCCCAAGAGCCTATGTCCCCTATGAGTACAATCACAAAGAGGTTACTATAGGGGCAGGGGCAGAAGGGCTTCAAGATACAGTGCTAAAACTCCAGCACCTATGTCCTGATAATTTTGCCCAGGTCACCCACCCTTTGCCAGTGGGAGGAAGACTGATCCACTACTTCCAGGAATAGATAAACGTTACCACAGACAAGTGGGTACTAAAAGTAGTGGGCCTTGTATTGTGTCTCCAGTTCAACACATTTCCAAACCTGCAGAAACACAAAAGTTTTCAGCTCATTCTCCCACAGAAAGAATTCTGCTTAAACTGGAAGTAAAATGACTGCTAATATCAAAAAGTCATGGAAAATGTCCCTGCCTCTTAGCAGGGCAGAGTCCTATTCTTAAGATACTTCTGATCCACAAGAAAAATGGGGAGTGGAGACCCATTTTTATATTTCACATTTCTGAACAGGCATTTGAAAAAAGGAAAATTCAGGATGGTCACACTAAGTGATATCATCCTTGCAGGTAGGTCACTGGCTAGGATCCTTGGATCTGAAAGATGCTTATTTTCATATCCCAGTCAGGCTGTCCCACAGAAAAATCCCTCAGAGTCAAGTTGGGAAACTGCCAGTATCAGTTCATTGTTCTTCCCTTTGGTCTCACCTCTGCTCCAAGGCTTAGAAACAGGCACCCCAAAAGTTCTTGGGGTGAATGATACAACTGATCAGACCTTCTGGAATCCCGGGTATAAGATAGTAATGGAGGGCCCAGTGAACATCCAGAGTGTGAAGGAGAGCCTCCCCTTGATTAGAGTACTCTGGATAGTAAACAGGAAGATGAATGTCCTGGTTAAGGGTGAATTTGGACACCATCTTGGGCAGGAACCTAAGATTGGTCTGCAAGGACACCTGGTCCTTGTGGAAAACTAGGTAGGGTTCTTTGCACGTCAGAGCCTGAAGCTTGGAAATCCTCTGCGCAGAAGTAACTGCAACTAAAAATAGTACTTTCCACGACAGAAAGTGCAGGTCACAATCTGAGACTGGTTTGAAGGGAGGCAAAGTAAGTTTCTCCAAAACAAACAAAAGGTCTCATGGAAGGACAGTGTCCCTAACAGGGGGCTTCAGATGTAGGATACCCCACAAGAAGGTGCATTGTAAATCAAGCTGGGCAAGGGCCTTGCCCTTTACCGGTGCATGGTATGTGGACACAGCAGAAAGATGCACCTTGATAGACGAGTAGCTCAAGCCCGAGTCCAACAAGAACAGAAGGTACTCAAGGACTGAGTTTATCAGACAGGTAAAGGGGTCAAGGTGGCGAGCGGAGGCCCAGATGCAAAACTGCTTCCACTTCATCGCATAGGTGGCTCTAGTTGATGGCTTCCGTGCGGCAACTAGGACATCTGCTACTCTAGCAGAGACACCAAAACCAGTAACAGCTAAGTTTGTAGAAGCCATGCATGCAGGTGCAGTGATTTCAGGTCTGGGTGAACTAGTGTCCTACTCTCCCGGGAGAGCAAGTGAGAGCTCAGAGGCAAAGGGATTGGGGGTTCCACTGCCAGCTGCCGCAGTAGAGGGAACCAAATCTGTTAAGGCCAGTAGGGAGCAATCAGGATCATGTCCGCTCCCTCCTATTGTAGCTTGAGAAGGACCCTCTGGATCAGTGGAAAGGGAGGAAAAGCATATAGGAATCTCTCTGTCCAGCAAAGGGACAATGCATCTCACCAGAAAACACCAAGCCCTGGATCTAGCTAGCAGAAATTGAGCAGTTTTGCATTGAATGGGGTTGCAAAGAGGTCCAGCTCGGGATGGCCCAGCTGTCAAAGAGGTCATCTGCAACCGATTGTCAGAGCTTCCACTTGTGGGCTTTGGATCGAGACCAACTGAGGTCATTGGCTAGGGTGTTTAGTACACCTGGAATGTGAATGGCTGAGAGTTTCAGCTAATGCTCAATGGCCCAGGACCATATCCTCATGGCTTCCCTGCATAGAGAGTATGAATGAGCTCCCCCTTGCTTGTTGATATAAAATACTAACGTACTAAATTGCCAGCAGATTGGACTATTGAGTCTGCTCAAGTAGCAGCCCTTACAGTGGATTCACTGCGCTGCCCCATGTGTCCTCTTTCGGCCTCATTTACATGACCCACCCCACCCAGGCTTTACCTCTGTGTCTGTCCCACCCTTTCTTAAATCTCTCCATGGTCTCCCAGCTTCACTTAATTCATAAGGCAGCAAGTTCTGAGGCATCACCACACTTTCCATGAAGAAGTGACACCTCACCTACCCCTAAATCTCCCCACAGAAATCTCGGCAATGCCCCTCATGGCTCTGTCCTCCCTCAACTGGAACAGTGAATCTGAGCTAGCCCAGTTAATCCCCTTCAAGTATTTAAAGACCTCTATCATATCCCCCATCCCTCCTCTCCTCCAAGGAGTACATGTTCAGTTCCCTTAGTCTCTCCTTGTAGGAAAGGTCATTCAGGTCATGTATCATCCTTGACGCCCTTCTCTGTACTCTCTCCAATAGGGCAACATCTCGCCTCAAGTATGGGAGGCAAAACTGCAGGCAGTACTCCAGGTGCAGCCTAACCAGGCAGTTGTACAGGAGCAGTATGACCTCTCTTCCCTTTGATGTTATCCCTCTGGCTACGCACCCAAGAATCCTATTTGCCTTTGCTGCTACTTTCCTACACTGCTCAGAATTATTAATTTTGGCATCTATTGTCACCCCAAGATCCTTTTCTTCTCTGGAGCCCTCCAGCTTCAACCATCCGAGACTGTAGTCTTGCCCCGGGTTCCTGGTCACTAAGTGATGTATACTGCACTTTTTGGCATTGAAACTCAGCTGTCAAGTGTGTGACCACCTCTCAAGTGTCTCCAAGTCCTCCTGTAGTGATCTTCTCCCCTCTTCCTTGTCCACCACAGCCCCCAATTTGGATTCTTCCATGAATAGACTCAGTCTGTTCCTAACTCCAACCCCAATATCTGAGATGAATGTGTTAAATAGGACCGGCCCCAATACTGACCCCTGTGGGACTCCACTAATGACCCTACTTGGAGACAAGAGCTCACCTCCAACCACCACCCTCAGAAACCTATCCATCAACCAATTCCCAATCCACCCAGTATCCTCCCCCCCAACCCCAAACTCCTCAACTTCTCCAATAATCTATGGTGCATCACTGAGTTGAAATACCACCAACATGTCTGTCTGGATGAGTAGGTGGCCTGGGGCCAGGTCTGTCTGCAGAGCTTGCATGGCATAGAGGATCGCCCTCATTTACAACATGTTGATATGGAACGATTTCTCCAATGTGGACCATGGTTATTGAGTCCATTGGTTTGTGAGGTGAGCTCCCCAGCCCATGCCAGAGGTGCCCGTGGTCAGGGACTGAGTTGGGGGTGATCTCCTTAAGGGCATGCCCTTGGAAAGGTTGGAGGGGGTTAGCCACCACTGGAGAGTCTGATGGACTGGTTCTGAGACTCTGACAATTTGGTCTAAGTCATCTGTGTGCTGATCCCATTGTACTCGCAAGTGCCACTGGACCACTCACATGTGAAGGCGTGCCAACAGCACAGTTGCAATGGCTGCTGCCATGTGTCCCAGGAGCCTGAGAACCATTCTGGCTGAGACCGTACTGGCAGAGTAGACTTCTTGTGCATGAGCCTGAAGGTGATCTGCTCTGTGTGGGGAGAGCAAAGCCTTGCCTTGGACAGTGTCCAGAAGGGCTCCTATAATTTGAAGCTTCTGGCTGGGCCAGAGGGAGGACTTTGTAAGGTTCAGGGTGATTCCCAAGTCTCAAAATAGGGAAAAGGTGTCTTCCATGGTCTGTAGCAGCCTTTTCCTGGAGAGGGCTGTGAGGAGCTTGTCATCCAGTTACAGGAAGATGTAGTGACCCCTTGCCCTGAGGGCTGCTGCCACTACTGTGAGGCACTTTGTAAAGACTCAAGGTGCCAAGGACAGGCTGAATGGTAGGGCTTGAAACTGGAAGTGGTGCCCTTGAAAAAGGAAATGAAGAAACTGTGGTGGGGCTGGGTGATAAGGATGAGAAAGTACGCATCCTGCATGTCCAGCAAGGAAAGCCAGTCCTCTTGGTGCAACAGAGAGATTAAGCCTGGAAGGGTTACCATCCTGAACCATTTGTACTCCAAGTATTTGTTCAGATTGCTGAGGTCCAAGATGGGATGTAGATCCCTGGTTTTCTTGGGAACCCGGAAAAAGTGGGAATAATAACCCTTTCCCCTCTAGGAGGCTGGCATTGGTTCTATTGCCTGTTTGTCCAGTAGGGCCTGGATCTCCTCTTGGATGAGGGCTGCATGAGATGGAGAATAGTGGGAGGGTAACTGGGGTTGTCCAGTGGTACCTCCAGGAACTGTACTGTGTGCCCCATTTTAATCAGTTGCAGAACCCATCAGTTGGATGTGATTTTGCCCCATCCCTCTAGGTAGAGGGAAAAGCGACTCCCTACCACCTCTCCCAGGGATTTGGCTGGGGGAAGGGGGTGGGGCAAGGAGTCGGGTGGAGGCACTGGGGGTGGGCAGAGCAGCCTGGGAGGACTTGGCAGCTCTGGGAGTGGAATCTCCAGGGTTCTGAGAAGAGGCCTTGCACTTAAAAGCTCCTTGCAGTTGCTGCTGACCTCTGGGCTGCTGGCTGGCAGAACGTCGAAAGGGCTGACACTGAAAGGGCTTCTGATTGGACTGGTGCATAGTCTGTATGAACCAGGTAGCCTTGCCTGAGTCTTGGAGACGAGTGATAATCTTCTCTGACTCCTCCACAAAATGGACTGAGCCTTTGAAAGGGGCGTCCATGATACCAGCTTGGACATACTGGGAGAAACCTGAAACTCAGAGCCAGGAGTACCTTCTGATGCAAACCCCATAGCTGCCACTGATGCTGTGGTGTCTGATGAATCATAAGAGGACCGCAGGACATGAGTGCCAAGGTCCAATCTTGTTTTCAGAAGATTAAGTAAGTCTGCCTTCTGGGGTACATCAGGCAAGGTCTGGGCTGTTTCCATGCCCTGTTCCCAGAGGGCATTTTGAAATTGGACCATGTGCGTGAGGAAATTTAGGGAGCATATGGTACAAGTGTCAGAGGCGTATGCCTTCCTACCAAGTTGGTCCATTTGTTAAGACTCCTTATCTGGAAGCTGAGTGCTCAGATGCCTGGATTGTTTCAGCCTATCGTAGGCATCAGTGATAACCATAGAGCCCTCCTTGGGGTGTTTGCCCAGAAAGGGTTCTTCCCTGGGGGCCCTGTAAAGGTGGTCTGACTTCTTGGGTATAGCTAAAGAAGTAGAGGGATGCTTCCAGGTGGTCCCAGTGATGTCCTGGAAGGTGTCAACCAGGGATGGTACCACTACAGGATTAGAGTCCTTTTGGCAGAGGTACTTAGCCAGTGGACATCTCTCCAGGTCCAAATCCTCTGTATCCAACCCCATGCTGGCCCACCTTGGAAAGGAGCTTGCTCAGCCCTGTTCCACCTGGTAAAATAAAGATTGATTGATGTTGGCCTGAATATGGCACATGACCTCCATAAATAATGGATCATCAGGAGGAGACCTGGGGGGGTTCCTTGGGTTCTGGAAAGGAAGGAGCACCCCTTGAGGAGGACCTGAAAGAGGAGGAAGAGCTACAGTTTGAGTCTTCTGAGGATGTAGCTCTAGAAAAGGAGCATTGGTGGTGATGTCCCCTGGAGCGATGCCCATGCCTGTCTGATGATCTGGAAGAGGAGTAACGTCTCCTTTCTCTGTGGCCAGTGCAGTCCCTGTGTGGGTTAGCCATTTGATTTCCCTTGGCTAAGGAGTGGGCTCCTTGGGCCGAGGGGTGGGCCATTTATGAGGTTTAGGTTCCAGAGAAGGAGAGGCAGGCCTTGGTGGAATAAGGTTACCTTTGATGGTGTTCCACCAGGATGAAAAGAGATCCTTTACATCCAACAGTGGAATTCTAGGCTCCTGAAAAGCATCAGTTGTCGGGGAACTGATGGCCCTGTCGTTGGCCCCTGGGGTAGTGCCGGTGCTTGTGGAAGTGGGATCAGCCGGTGTCGGCAGTACTAAGTTGCCATCATCTGGTGTCATCAGTCGGTTGGACGACAGTGTCACTGGCTTTGGTGTAGGATCTGGTCATTCATCAGCTGGCAACATATGACGGTCTGGCAATGTGGGGTTAGAGGTCACTGGGACAGACTCTGGGAACACCATCATTGAAGAAATGGGCATCTTCTGACACTGGTACAAGGTAGCAGCTGGCATCTGCTTCAGAGATGCATGATGAGGGGAACTAAGTCCCAAGGGGGACAGAGGAGTCACCCTCCAGGAAGAGGTGAGCTCTTGCCCCCAGCATCAGTCCAGAGAGTCAGCACTGGAGGTAGTGGTTGACTTGGACAATGTCTTAGCTGGATGGATGATGGGTAGGGACCCACTGCCAGTAGAGGATCCGGCTGAACCACCTGGCTGTGGGCCAAAAGTCTGAGAGGGGCCAAAGCTTCAGGGGCTGAAGGGCCGAGGATGAAGTTTCCAACCCTGAAGAACCTCCACCCGACATCCGTACCAAGACAGGCGGTTTCACCACAGTTAGCTCAGAGGAAAAGAGAGCTGACTGGGAACTGGAGTCCAAGCACCTGCTAGAAGCGGGCCCAGGGTCGGTGCCCAACTTGTGCGGGGACGAGGAACAAAAGTCCATGGAGGACTTGTCCTTGTGGCTATGCTTCCCCAATTATTTCTTGTCTTTGTGGAGGATAGAAGCGGCCAAAGCCCCTGAGATGGGGGAAGATGAGGAACTCTTTCCCTGGGTCTCCATCTGCAGAGTAGCTAGTTGTTTTTCTAGCAAACAGGATTTTAGAACTTTCTGGTGCTGAATCCTGGTCCTGCTGTTGAATTTCAGGTAATGCTTGCAGGCCACAGTGTTGTGGTCTGAGCCCAGGCAGAGGAAACAGGCTGAATGACCATCTTTTGATGGAATTTGCTTGCCACAGGCACACTTGGACTGGCACCACTCGATAGGAAGTGACGGGGAAGTAGGCATGCAGAGAGAAAAAGATGCTAAATACTGAAAGAAATAAAATAAAGTATTGATAAAACGTGGTTAAAATGGTCAAACTAGAGCAGAAGGCATCCATGTACCCACGTGTGTGGATCGATGCTGGGAAAAGAACTGAGGTGGTGCGGGGACTGCCCCCTTTTGTGCTGTACGTGACCGGGGCAGTCCCCCGCTGTATACTACCAGCTAGAAGTTTTCTGTGGGGCCCTGGTGCCTGCCAGCTTCAGTCCTTATGGCGTAACTTGCTGCAAGAGTTCCCTCTCAAAATGATATCTACAGTTACAGGTGAGTAAAAACAGATTACTCACCTGTAGCAGTAGTTCTCGGAGTGGTATATGATGTACATCCACAATTCTGGCAGTGTTCCTTTCCCTTTAAGGCTTGCCAGAATGTCTTCAAGCTGGCTTCTCCCACCCACCCGGGTGGTAACTTCTTCAGCACTACCCCATGATGTCAGATCTTACCCTCTGGAAGAAAGACTGGTGTGTCACTTACCAGGGGAGGTCGGGTGGGTCAGTGTAGATGTACATCATAGAACTGCTGTAACAGGTGAGTAACCAGTTTTTCTAGGGACATGGATATGTTGTACTAATCCACACTTCTGACTGTCACTTAAAACAACCAAAACACGAAATGAAATTGGAGCCCTTAACCTCTCCCAGCTGATCTCAGAACCCACCCACCCCAACCACAAGACACAAAAACATTCCCTACTCGACTGGGCCCTTACCTCCCACCCCCATAGAATCATCAACTCTGGCATCCTTCCTGATGCTCTCAGCAACCACAACCCAGTATGTGTTGTCAGGAAAGTCCACAGATCTAAATCCCCACATAAAACTTTGCAATTACAGTCCTTCAAATTCTTAGAGCTAGAACCCCTCCTGTGCAACCTTGCCCTCTCTGACTGGTCTCCCCTAGCTTCCATTCCCTCGGTTGACAAGGGCCTTGCCTACTTTAAATAAATATTTCTGAAAAATTGGAATATTTTTGCCCCATTCAAACAAACCAGGGTTGGGGTAACCACCTACCTTGGATAACTCAAACTTTTGGCCTGCCTCAGAGCTAGAGATTGTGCCTGGAAATGCCACAAAGTATCTCAGCCACCTAGCAACCTCATGACCTACCGAAAGCTCCAAAATGCATGCACCAGGGCTATAAGGCTAGCCAAGTCTGAATATTTTAAATCTGCCTTCCTCACAAACATAAATTCCCCCTCTACGTTCTGGAAGGTGGTCCATGCCCTCTTTACCCTGCCATCAAACCCACCCTCCCCTGTGCTTAAAATAAATGACATCCTTGTGGCTGACCCATCTGCTGTAGCTGCTGAATTTAACTCCTATTACACCTCCTGTGCCACTGAGCTATTAAAGTCACTCCCTACCTACCCCCACTCCACTCCACCCTCTATCGGAAACACCCTAACTCCCTCCCTCCTCTCACCCCTCCTTCTCTATGGCCTCCCCAAATTATACTGTAAAAGCCCTCTTCACTATCAACCCCTCAAAAGGCTCCTCCCCGATGGCCTTGACCCTAAACTTCTCTCTCTCTCTCTCTCTCTCTCTCTCTCTCAGAGCCCCAGCCATTGCCTACCCCCCCTCTCTCTAATTCTAAAACTCTCATTCTCAACCACCTCAGTCCCAGACCCATGGAAACAAACTGTGGTCCTCCCTCTACCCAAAGGTGGAGAGTGCTCAAACCCTGGCAACTATCCCCCCATCTGTCTCCGCCCTACCCTAGCTAAACTACAAGAATACCTTGTCCTGTCCCAGCTTACCTCATTTCTGACACCTCTTTCTTTTCTCCTTTCCAATCCGGTTTCAGGGAAAAACACTCTACCACTACCTCCCTACGTTGGCTCACTGACTCTATCCTTACTGGGATGGATGATGGCCAAATCATCTCAGCCATTTTTGTCAACCTTGCTAAAACATTTGACACTGTATCCCACTCCCTTTTCCTTGACTCCCTCTCATCAGCTGGTCTATCTTCTTCAGCCACTAGCTGGTTCAAGGCCTACCTTACTGGCAGAACCCAATCTATTAAGATCTGGGGGCGCTGGTGAGCGGCCAACATGGTGGACGAACTCTGAGACAGCTCTGGACATTGAATGGATGATTTAAAAGATTTCAAACTTTTTTGAGTCTGGATAATTTAATTTTCTCTAGATAACCGATGGAGCATACCACGTAGACCAAAGATGGGTCCAAAAAAAGACAATTGGCAAACTTCCCATGGAATGGATATCTATCTTTCACCCGCAGCAGCCATGCAGGGATCAGGGCCTTCACAGCATGGTGGCACCACAGGATTGGAACTGCCAACCCACCAAATCTTAGCCATGCTCCAGAAGATTCAAAAAACCTGTGATGAAACTAACCAATGGATGGCAACAGTAGAATTGAAATTGTTGGCATCTGAGACAAAAGTCAATGAGAATAGATCAGCTATCCAGGGACTTACAGTGGAGGCAAATAATCAGGCAGAGAGGAATGCTTTGTTTGTATGGGATCTGCAGTACATCCATGCTAAAGTGAAGGTACTAGAAAATACACAACGCCAAGCAAATATACGTATAGCAGGATTCCCTTCTACACCAGCCAGTACCGCTAAACTCACAACTCTAGGAAAAATGATCCTCACTGATCTTTAACTTTTCCCTTCTGATTCGGGGATCCAGATAACACAAGCCTTCTCAATTCCACAGCGGACCCTATGAGCGTGGGACAGATACATCCAGATCTCTCACAGTAATTGCCACGCTGTCACAAGCTGAGGCACAAATTTCACTTCTTCAAGCAGCTCGGAACCTAGGTGACATTTTCTGAGAGAACTGTAGACTTTTGTTCTTTCCTGATCTTTCTTCACAAACCCAGAACAGGAAAAAAAAAAGAGAACTGCAAACCATAAAAAAGTCTCTTCTGAAACAGGGAATACATGCACAGTTGCTGTTCCCGGCACGATTGCAAATCAAACATCAGACAGAAACTTATATTTTCACCGACCCAGAAATAGCATCAGCCTTTGCTGAAAAACTACTTATTGACATTACTGCTGTGCCTACTTCTGTGAAGAGGGTGATGGGTGAAGATCCTTTAGAAAATTACATTTGCAATTTCAGCTCTTGATTGTGCCCAAGGCCACAGTAGCCATGCGGTCCATCACAGCATTTGAAAAGACAGACTGTCTCATTTACTGAATGCAAGACTGTGGTTGTTTTTGTTCCCCATGTTCCTTTTTTTTCACCTTCTATTTACTGCCTAATGCAGTCATCCAGTGCTGGTTAAGTGTCTAATCTAAATTGTATCCTGCTGTGTTTCTTTATTTTCAATCATTGTGGTCTCTGAAAGCTGCCATGTTAGGCTGCTCCAGCACATTTTAGTATGAGAATAACCTCCAATCCAGTTGGGGTGAATCAGAATTCATATGGTGTGTGGAAGTTCACACTGCTCAATTTGCTAACTGACAGAAGTGGCCTTGTAGAGCATTTTGTTTCATTATTTGGTAGTTGTTTAATTAAGCAATAATGCCCAACAGGGTGTGTGTCGTGCTGGGATAACGTCACGCCTCAAGTGGTTGGGCACGAGGCCGCAGGCTGAGTGCGTCCAATAACTGAGGTGTGATGTTATCCCAAACGACACACACCCTGGAGGGCATTATTGCTATTATACAATGGCTCGTTGTTATACAGAAAAAAAAAATCATTTTAAAAACGTTTTTGTGTAGAAAAATATTTTTGTTTTTTAAGAGAAGATGAAACAATCAAGGAGATGCTCAAGCAAATGGTCAAGCATATGATCATCACAGTGAGGCTGAGACTACACCTGTGATGTTGTACTGGGATAACATCACGGGTCCAGTCCAAGACAGACCAATCAGAGTCCAGGATTTTTTCTTGTCATTGTATAATCTACCATAAAGTGTAGAGATGCTCTTCAGCTTAATTTGAGCTCAGGCTGTCTTCAAGCATGTATTTCCCCCATTCTGGAGCCCAGCCCTCCACAAAACCCCAGTTCCTATGAGGGGTCTGGAATATTGGCGTCCAGTTTGTCTTAAGTATGTCTAGGTGAGAGCATTCTATCCTACAATATTACTAGGCTGGACTGGTCTCCTTCAAGTTAGTATAGACTCTGTTAATGCATTTGTACAGCTCTTTTACAGTGATTAGTGTATACTCTTTAGTATACCGGGAAGTGTTAATCTGTATTCTCTATGTAATATGGTATCTGCTGTATAACATGCAAAGTTATAAATAAATTTTACAATTTGTTAAGATCTCTGATGTCATTTCCCCTCCCCTCCAGATTAGTACTGGTGTCCCCCAAGGCTCAGTGCTAGGGACCTTCTTATTCTCCATCTTCCTAAATGACCCTCCATCTGTCTGCCCCCCCCTTCTCTGCCATACACATGTATGCATCTGGCTCTTGTCCAGCCAATGTTACATCCAGCTTGCAGCAAGATTTTGACAAGATTCAGCTCTGGTTTGCTAACCATCAATTATTCCTCAGTGCCCAGAAGAGTGTCTCCATGACCTTTGACTCAAGGCAGAGACTCTCTAGGCTTCCCTCCCTGCCCACTTTCCACACCCTCGATGGGGCTTTACTGGAGGACACATCCTCCTTCAGATACCTTGGTGTCTGGCTAGACCAACACCTCAACTTCTCTTGACATACTGACGTTATCCAGAAAAAATTGTTCCCCAAGTTTGGTGCCCTGTTCAGGAACCTTAGTTGCATCCTTCCTGCGGCTAGGCGTGAACTTGTCCAGAAGATGATCCTCCCCATTTTTGACTACTGCAATGTAGTCTACGGTGCTGCTCCTAAGTCCTCCCTGGCCAGATTGGACACCCTCTTCAACTCCTTCTGCCGCTTTGCCCT
This sequence comes from Neoceratodus forsteri, assembly GCA_016271365.2. Taxonomy (NCBI): domain Eukaryota; kingdom Metazoa; phylum Chordata; order Ceratodontiformes; family Ceratodontidae; genus Neoceratodus; species Neoceratodus forsteri. The sequence goes on from JADMNL010000025.1 coordinate 273,065,985, forward strand.
TGATGCTCTCCCTCACACCCACCACTGCAATCTTTATCAGGCCCTATCCTTCCCTTCCCTTCTCATACAAATAGGTGTCTTTCTCTCTGCACAAAATCAACTGGGCAAGAAGGGGATGTGAGGGTGTTCAAGCTTTCAATTCAGACTCTAGAAATCAAAACTACTGATCTGGTGTTTTATTATATCACCAAAGCATTCAACGAGGCAACCAAAAACCATAGGATTTCAAAGGATTGGAGGGTGGCAGACATGATTCCATTCTATTGGGGGGGGGACCAAAAAACAAGCAGAGAATTACAGACCTGTCAGTCATACATCTATTGCAGGGAAACTGATGGATTCACTGGTCAAAGAGGACCTTGTTGACTACTTGTAGAGCAACAGGCTCCAGGATAGTAAACAGCATGGATTTGTGACAGGCAGGTCTGTTGTCAGACTAACCTGATAGTTTTCTTTGACTGAGTGATTAGGGAATTGGATAGGGGCCATGCTGTGGATTTGCTCTACTTCAGCTTCAGCAAGGCTTTCGACTGCTGAAAAAGACAGAGGATCTGGGTGTGGCTAACATCATAGTAAACTGGGTAGGTAACTGACTAAAGGGGAGGCAGCAGAGGGCTGGGGTCAAAACAGAAGACAGGGAGGTCACAGGAGAAATTTCTTCATACTTACAGTAATTTCCTTTTCTGTTAACTCCAACACTGTCAGTGGGATTCAATACTGGTGGGTTATGTTCACCATTACTAAGGGAAATGGCACAGCCCAAGGTTGTAATCAGGATAGAATCCTGGGCACCCGAACAGTCCAGATAGCAACAACGCTCCAGTCGCTATTGTCCACTCAGTGCCTCTAAATGTGTAAAAAAAAAATTATCCATAAGATCATACCTGTCATCTTGACACGAGAGTACACAAATCAGCTGTCTACATAAATAGGACTTCAGCCAGAATAAAATACAAAAAACAGGGAAAAGCCAAATACAGAAAAGAAAAACTTATTAAAGCAAAGGAGAAATATTAGAGAAAGAAGATAGTAAGTGCTGCAGAGTAGTTACCCTTGTTTTTTTTTTAATTAATACCTGAATGTAAAGATGTTTAAGTCCAATGCTGAATGAATTTTGTATGTACTGTATTTTTACAGATAATTAACCAAACTCCCTGATGAAGAGTTTACCCAAAACGTAGGATAAGGAATTGATCTGCATGTAAAAATAGAAAATTAAGAAATTGTGATAAAAATACTATTTTGGATGAGTGGGCCATTGATTCCAGTCTCCTTAGATTTGTTACCTAGCTTTGACTGGTTTGGGTCTCTCCCCACATTTACTATAATGTTATCTTTTTATCTGAGGTTGGCTGAGCTGGGATACGTATTTCCACAATAAAATGCAATAAACAGTTGCCTACCTCATCAGATGGCAGAGGTAAGGGATCAAGACTCATCTTTCAATTCTCCAATGTCTTGCAGCATTGAATCAATTAGAACAGACTTGTCATAGAAATGAATGTAAACAGAAAACACCGGGAAAAAGACTGCATACAGAGTACACACTCATCTGCAACAAAGAAGGCACTCTTAGTTATCATCAAAATTCAAACCTCTTAAACCTGTGTGCTGGCAACCAACATGTTAATGTGGAACTGCTCTCTATTTTCTTTTCATATCTAAATACAAGCGCAGCAGGTAAACTATAGAGGGATGTCCAGACAGGCTTAGAATTAGAGTTTATAACAAAACAATGAACTTTCCAGCGCTGGCATACAGGACAATATTCTCCCACAGGAGCAAGGCTCCCCAGTGGGCCTCATTGGCAATGTTGGAGCTAACAGAAAAGGAAATTATGGTAAGTATGAAGAAATTTCTTCTTTCTGTAGCACTCCACACTGTCGATGGGATTCAATACTGATGGGTTCTAAGAAGCAGTACCCATGAAAAAACTGGGTGGGGGAGAATATTGTCCCATATGTCAACCACGTATGGGAAAGTACAGTTACGTAAGAACTTACCATAACAGTAGATCTTTGAGATGAGCTCTTGCAGCAGGTAATACCAATAGGACTAAGGCCACTAGGTGTTAGGATCCCACAGAAAAATCTTCTAGCTAGCGGTCTGTGGCGGGGGACAGCCCCCGTCATCGGCTCCACCTGACGTCAGGCGTAGTTTAAAGGGGGCAGTCCCCCGGTGCCGTCTCAGTTCTCCCACTGGAAACCCAGCTGAAAAACAGAATGGAGAACCAAGGAGGGTCTTTCATACCCAAAGAGAAAAAGACAAACTTGTCCTTGGGGGTTGGAGGGTGGGAAAGCCACCTGCTGCAAGAGCTCCTCCTGAAGATCTACTGTTATGGCAAGTTTTTTTTTTTTTCCCATATATATTTTGTATTTTTCATTTACTCCCTCCCCCCCCCGGGCCATGGCACACGCATGCACCAGGATTTGGTGGTGCCCTCCGCCCCTCCCTGGACTTTCTTCGCTGCTCCTAGCCGCCTACGCTACCCACTGGGCCTCCACCCGGTGGGAGTGGGACTACAGCAGAGTGGGTGTCCACCCCATGGAAGGAAGAGTCAAGGCTCAATCCCATTCCAACCCTCCCCCCCGAGCCAGCACTCCAGTGAGCCAAGATCATCGAAAACCCAGGTCTCTGGCGTGGTGCGAGGTAGGACGCCAGTGCCTCAGCCCTCTGCGCCACTGAGCCAGCTTTGTTACGGTAAGTTCTTACGCAACTGTACTGTCTTACTTTGAGGGGGACTCTTGCAGCAGGTAATATCAATAGGACTGAGTCCCAAGCAGTACCCAAAGAGAGACCCAGGTCAGAAGGGAGATGGTTATAAATGATAAGGTGGAAGTTAGGAGAGGAGACCCTGAAGTTAGTCCAAAGCCTGCTCTCCTCCCAGAGGCAATGTCCAGACTGTAATGCCTGACAAAGGTATTATTGAATTCCAAGTAGCGGCAGCGCAAAGATCTGCTGGAGACACATTCCTGAGTGAAGCAAAGGAAGTGGCCACACCTCTGGTAGAGTGGCCCTTAACCGATCCCGGTAAGGGCTCGTTATGGTGTTGATAGCAAAAGGTAATGTAATGCACCAACCATCTGGTCAGTGTTTGCTTGATGACAGAAGCTCTCATCTTTCTGTAAGAAAAGGAGATGAACAACTGGTCCATCTGTCTAACAGAACTAGTTCCGTCAAGGTAATATCGAAGAATTCTATGCACATCCAGAGTGTGCAACAGGGCCTCCACTCTATTAGAGTACTCTGTGTAATAAATCGGAAGCTGGATATCCTGATTCAAAGTAAGTTCGGACACCATCTTCAGAAGAAACTTAGAATTTGTATGCAGTGCCACCCTGTCCCTGTGGAAAATCAGATAAGGCTCTTGCACATCAGAACCTGTAACTCGGAAACTCTCTGAGCAGAAGTAACAGCAACTAAAAATAACGCTTTCCAAGACAGAAAGAGAAGCTCGCATGTCACGGCTGGCTCAAAGGGGGGGCAGGGTGAGCGTCTCTAGAATAGAAAGGAGATGCCATGGAGGCACAGGGTCCCTCAATGGGGGTCTGATGTGCAAGATTTCCCTCAAGAAGGTCTTGCATGTGTCCAGCTGTGCCAGAATTTTCCTGTTTATCAGTGCATGGTAAGCTGACAAGGCACAAAGATGCACCTTAATAGATGAGTAGCTGAGGCCTAAGTCCAAAAGATGAAAAAGATACTCCAGCACAGATTTCACTGGACAACCCAAGGGGTCCAAGGAACAGGGGACCGCCCATTAACAAAAATGCTTCCACTTCATGGTGTAGGTGGCCCTGGGGGAGGGTTTCCTCACTGCTACAAGCACCTCTGCCACTCTACAGGACACTCCCAGTCTTTTCTCTGCTAGGACTGCAGGAGCCAGGCATGTAGATGAAAGGACTGCAGAGATGGGTGGACTAGTGTCCCTTGCTCCTGGGATAGCAAGTGAGAAGAGAGGGGCAACTGAACAGGAGGTTCTGTGGCTAGTTGCTATAACAGTGAAAACCAGATCTAATGAGGCCAGATAGGAGCTACCAGTATCATCCTGGCTTCCTCCACCTGCAACTTGAGCAGGACCCTCTGAAGGAGAGGGAAGGGAGGGAAAGCATACAGAAACCTCCCTGTCCAGGAGAGGGACAATGTGTCTCACCAGAAAACACCAGGCCCTGGATCTAGCGAGCAGAAACTTGGCAGTTTGGCGTTGCATGGGGATGCAAAGAGGTCCAGCTCTGGTCGACCCCATCTTTTGAAGAGGTCTTCTGCCATCTCTTGGTGCAACTCCCACTAATGACTCAGAGATCGAGAGTGGCTTAAACTGTCAGTGAGAACGTTCTGGATGCCTGGGACATGAATTGCCGTGATGTCCAGATTGTAGTCTACTGCCCAGGACCACACTCCCATGGCCTCTCTGCATAGGGGATAAGAGCACATGTCCTCTTGCTTGTTTAGATGAAACACTACCAGGGTATAGTCTGACTGAATCAGGAGTGGACCCTGGCACAGTTGACCTTGGAAAGCCTGAAGGGCATACAGTATGGCTCTCATCTCCAAAATATTCATGTGGAGAGACCGCTCTACTGCATTCCAAGATCCTTTTGTTTGATGTACATGCAGATGGGCTCCCTAGCCTAGGCCCAAGGCATCCGTAGTGAGGATCTACATCGGGTTTGGCTATTGAAAGGGAACTTCTACCTCGAGGTTGACTGGATTCAGCCACCAAACTAGAGACCAATGAACTGCCTCTGAGATCTGAATAGGCTGGTCTAGCTTGTCTATGCCCCGGTCCCACTGAACTCAGAGGTGCCACTGTAGTATCCATGCAGTTCAGCCATGCCAGAGAGACCATGGCTATGGTGGCTGCCATATGTCCCAGCAGTTGAAGGATCACCCTCACTGCAACTTGGTCTGAGGACTGCACCCTTTAAGCGACATCTCTCAGCCTCTCTGCCCAGTCTGGTGGCAGAAAGGCTTTGCCTTGGATGGTATCCAGGACTGCCCCAATGTATTGAAGCCTTTGGAAGGGCCAAGGGTGCAACTTGGGCCAGTTCAGGGTGTTGCCCAGGGACTGGAACATCAAGATCATCTCTAGCAAGGAAATGTTCAGTTGGTTTTCTGACTTGGCAGAAAGAAGTCAGTCATCCAGGTAAGGGTAAACAAAGTGACCTCTCCTTCTCAGGACCACTGCTACCACTGCCAGGCATTTGGTGAAGACTCTTGGTGCTGAGGAGAGGCCGAATGGTAGTACCCTGAACTGACAGTGCTGATTAAAGGCTCCTTTGGTCTGAGGCTGCCTTTTTCCTTGCTGTTCCTGGTTCTGATGAAAGGGATGATGATGGGAAGTGGGAGGCTCTGTTTTATACACTCTGTGAACATCAGCCACTGCCTTGACAGAATCTTGAAGGCCAAGGATGACCTTCTCCATCTCTATCCCAAAGAGGATGGGGCCCTGGAAAGGGGTATCCAGGATGGCATCTTGCAAATCCTGGCGGAAACCCAATACCCTGAGCCAGGCATGCCTCCTCATGCAAATGCCCAGGGCTGCAGCCCTGGCTGCCATGTCTGCTGAATTGTAGGAGCACCTGAGTACATGCATATCTATGACCATGTCTGACTGAATAAGGGCCATGAGCTCATTTTTACTATCAGATTCCAGCTGAGCCTTGACCAGGTCCTTGGGATTTTCCCAGAGGGACTTCTGGTAAGTCACCATATGGGCTAGGAAATTAAGGGAGCGAATAGCACCAGTGGCCAATGTGTAGACCTTCCTCCCCATGTGGTCCAGTTTTTTGGACTCCAGGACCAGAGGCTGGACGCTCATGTGCTTGGGCTGCTGTGCTCTTCCATGAGCTGCTGTAAGCACCATGGAGTCTGCTTTAGGGTTCTCTCCCAAAAATGGCTCCTCCTTGGGCATCCTATATAGTCAGTCTGCCTTCCTTGGCACTGCAGATGTGGTGGTGGGCTGCTGCCAGATGAGCCTGGTAATGTCTTGGAACAGCTCTGTCAGAGGTGGGATGACCAGGGGCTTGAGGTCCTTGGGTCCCAAAACTTTTGCCAAGCAGTGCCTTTCCGGGTCTAGCTCTTCCATGTCCCAGTGATAGAGGGCTTGTATATGCCACATGATGTCAAGGAACGAGGGGTCATCCAGGGGGACCTAGGAGAATATCTTGGTCTGGGGGAAGGGATTGAAAGATCCTCCCCGAAGAGTAGTCTGAGGCTGAGTCCCCTGCCTCATCGTCTGAGGATAATGGCGGACAACCACTGGAACAGGGCACTGATGATGGGTGCCTTCTTCTGCCTGTGGAACCTGGTATCAGGTGGGAGTCTTCCTCAGGTGTCCAACTGCTAGCGAGCGGAGGGGACGCTGCAGGAGATGGGTCCTTTGGTGAAGGTTCTGCAGGTCTGTAGAGTAGATCCCCTTTCACTGTATTCCACCAAGAAGTTAACACACCGATGTCTGCTAGGGGGACAACTGGGGGTGGGGGCGTCAGGTGTGAAGGACCGGGTGTTGGGCCTTGAGGACCCTCTGGAGCTGGTATCCTTTACCAAGTATCAGGCTGCAGGTCTGTTTCAGTATCGGGGCAGACCTGTCATCTGACCCGGTGTCCAGTTTATGACACAAGTCATCGGATGACTGATCCCCAGGAGAAGGGACAGACTCCTAATCTTTTGGAACCGGTGGTGCCTGGTCATGGCCTGAGGGTGAGCTACATGGGCTTATGGGTTTATCTGTTGTTCACAGAAGGCTTCCCCTTTGATTTTGAGTGGAGGCGTCTGATGCTCGACGACCTCCCGGCATCTGGTGGAGTCATCCGAGTGCCTGTGTTTATTGGACAAACCACCGGACTTATGGCCTGCAACCAAAGGTCTGTCTGAGTTAGATGTCTGACCCTCTTGGGCTGACCCGTGAGAGGAATTGTGGGGTCAGTGAGCCAAGGGGAGCTGGGTGGATGAACACCCAGAAGAAGAAGAAGACTCCTTGCTCTTGTTGTGGGAGGAGAGGGATGTTTTCTTAGGAGTAGTCCCAGAGGTAGCAGGTGGGACCAACACTGACCTCCTGCCGGAGGCCGAGGAAGTAGATGCCTTATAGGGAGACTTAGGGCAGGATTCTGACCTGGCCCAGTCTTTTTCCTGATGGTGATGTTTCCCTTCTGATGACTTCTCTTTGGGTGGGAGATGAAGAACTACGTCCCGATGGAGACTTCTGCATGGCTGCTACCTGCTTCTCTAGAAGATAGACCTTAAGGGCATTGGTTCTTCTCATGTGGGTCTTGTTGTTAAACTTCTGGCAATGCGGGCAGTCATTGGGCTGGTGGTCTGGGCCAAGGCAGATCAAGCAGGCCACGTGGCTGTCCTTGGCTGGGATCTGCTTCCTTCACTGACACTTCGACTTGCGCTGCATGGAGGAGGGAGAAGACATGCAACTTTGTTGTAGGAATGATAAAAAGATTTGAATAGAAGCACTAAGGTGACTGGAAAAAAAGCACAGTCGACTGTGAAAACTAAGGCATCCATGGAGCCAGTGTAAGCGGGTCGACGGTGAGAAAATAACTGATGGCACCGGGGGACCATCCCCTTTATACTATGCCTGATGTCGGGCAGAGCCAACGTTGGAGGCGGTCCCCTGCCTGACTGCTAGCTAGAAGATTTTTGTGTGGGGTCTTAATGCCTGATGGCCTTAGTCCTATTGGTATTACCTGCTGCAGGAGCTCCCCCTTGAAGTGAGATCGGAATTTACCTGCTAGCTGCTGCCTGAAAACCTCTGCGACCAAAGGCCACCCAGCAGAACTTTGAATATCCAATTTGTAGTGCTTGGTGAATGTGTGGACAGAGGACCACATAGCTGCCTTGCATAACTTTAAAACAGATGCTTCACCTCTCTCCACCCAGGAGGTGGCCATGGCCCTGGTGGAGTGAGCCTTGATGACAGCCAGAGGCCTCTTTTCTGCAACATAAGCCTTGGCATTGAAGGCCCTCATCCACCTAGCTAGGGTGGCCTTGGAGGCTTTTTGTCCCTTTTTGGCCATTCCAAAAAGAACAAACAACTTATCCAAGCTCCAGAACTCAGCAGTCCATCTAAGGTATGGCCTAAAGGCCTGAAGCAAATCTGACTTGTGCAACTCCTCCTTTGGGTGAGTAGGTTGCAGACAGACAGATGGGAGACAGATTTCTTGGTTCACATGAAAAGTCATGGGGACCTATGGAATGAAAGATGGAACTGTTCTGAGAACCATCTTGTCCTTATTCATGACGAGGTATGGTTTTTTGTGGGACAAAGCCTGGAGCTCACCAGTCCTCCTGGCTGAGCACATAGCAATTAAAAAACACGCCTTTTAAGACAACACATCCAATGGTACCAATGAAAGCAGTTTGAAAGGCTCTTTATGAAGAGCATTCAGGACCAGATTTAGATCCCATGGAGGAACAGGAGATCAGAACAGAGGCCAACTCCTGCTGACAGCCTGCAGAAAATAAATAACCTCCTGGTTAGTCCCTAAGGATGATCCCAAGGAGGCATCAAGGACCGACACTTGACCACTCAAGGTGTTCAAGGCCAAACCTTTCTCCACTCCTTCCTGCAGGAAGTCCAAAATCTGTGAAACAGTGACTTTAGAAGGCTGGATATTTGTTTTCCCTGTCCCAAGCTGAAAACATGGTCCATATGCGAGCATAAGCTGCCAACATGGAATTCTTCCTGGCAGCCATTAGAGTGTCTGCCACCTTTTTTTTTTAATTTTCATTTTTTTGGTGTTTTTATGCCCCTGATTTTCGCCCGTCCCCATACTCGTGTGCATACATGCATTTGTGGAGGCACACGCACGTCGTAGTCCGAGACACCCTCCTGACATGCCACTTCTCCCGCCTGTGCGGCCACCGGACCTCCACCCGGTGGCAGCGGAACTACGGGGGGGGGGCAAACCCCCAGGGAGAGGAAAGCTGCTATTAGGCTGCTCGATCCTGCTCCCACCCCATACCGACACCCCAACGACCTGAGGTAGTTCCCAAACCCCAGCATAGTGTGAGGTAAGATATAATGCCTCAGCCCTCTGCGCCACCAGGCTGGCCCATGTCCACCTCCTTCTTAAAGAAACCCTGTTTTAGGAGTCTCTTCCTTTCAGGAGCCAGGCCACAAGCTGCATCGCTGCCAGATTTTGATGCAGAATGGGACCTTGTGAGAAACCCCCTGCACTAGAAGGCGAAACACTGTGTGTTGAGCTAGGTTCACTAAGTCCAAGAACCACAGTCTTCTGGGCCACTCCAGAGCTATTAGAAGAAAGTTTCCTCGAGTGCCTTAGTTTACGTATGACCTTGGTGAGGAGAGGCAGAGGAGGGAAGGCATATGCTCTGCCGAAATTTCACACTTGAGACGGAGCATCCACTGCCTCCGCCTGTGGACACCATTAGTGGCTGAAGAACCATTGTACTTGAGCATTCTGGCTGGAGGTGAACAGGTCTATCTGTGGATGACTGAAATTTTGACACAGAAGTTTGAACACCTCCGGATTCAACATCCATTCCCCTGGATGGGTATTCTCATGGCTTAACTAATCAGCCTGAATGTTCAACTCCCCTGCCAAGTGAACTGCTGACAGAGACAGAAGGTTCTCCTCTGCCCACAACAGGAGATCAGTAGCTTCTTTCAGTGTCTCTCTGCTCTTTGTGCCTTCTTGATTGTTTATGTATGCCACCGTGACAGCATTGTCTGACCTTTTCACAGCTTTTGACTATACTTGGCTTTGAAAATGAAGGAAAGCCAAATGCGCCACCCTTATCTCCAGACCGTTTATGTGTAGGTGCTGTTCCTGCACTTGACCAAGTCCCCAGAATGGTAATGTGGTCCAGCACTGCCCTCCAACCAGACAGGTTGGCATTGGATGTCAGAACCAGCTCTGGGGGGACTTCCAAAGGAGATCCCTTGTTCAGATTCTCTAAACTCACCCACTAACTCAAAGACTGCCCAAAGAGTGGTGAAACTGGGATCCTGGCTTGCTAATCCTCCTAGGTCAAATCCCAGGCCAACAGCAATTTGATCTGTAGGGGCTGCATGTGAAGGCAAGTCCAAGGAATGAGTTCTGTCATTGCTGTCATGAGGCCCAGAATCCACAGAAGGCTATGAGCAGTAGCTCATGATTGGCTCCTTAGCCGCTGAACCTCTCTCAACAGGGTCTCCTTCCTGGCTGGTGAGAGGAAGACCTTCCTCTTATACATCTTGAACACAGCATCCAGATGCTCCAGGGTCTGTGATGGCTCGAGAGAGCTCTTTTCCTGATTCACCACCCAGCCATGGGACTCCAAAACCTCCGGAGTCCTGGTCACTGACTTTCTTGCCAATGGTGCAGATGGCACTTGCATCAGTGGATCATCCAGGTAGGGACAGACATGATTTCCCTTCTGCCGGAGTTGAGCCATCAGGACTATGAGCACCTTTGAGAACACTCTGGGGGCTGTTGCCAGCCCCATGGGAAGTGCCCTGTACTGGAAGTGCTGTCCCAGGACCATGAACCTAAGAAACCTCTGATGAGACTGTCAAATGGGAATCGGGAGATACACATCCCTCAGATCCATGGATGCTAGATAAGCCCCTGGCTGGACAGCCTGGATGACTGAGTGTAGGGACTCCTTCTTGAAGGTCGTGTGGCAAACAAACTTGTTTAGGGGTTTAAAACAGGCCTGAACCCCCCCAACTTCTTGGAAGTTATGAAATAAATTGAGTAGAATCCCTGGCCTTGCTCACTGGGAGGCACTGGAACAATCACCCCAATCTGTGCGAGGTGGTCCAGTGTCTGTAATACCACTTGTCTCTTTCTGGGGGACCTTTGGTACCAGGAATGGCAGAAAATGCCCCTTTGAGGGAATGGTTGAAAATTCCATTGCATAACGTAAAGCCAGAGTTTCTAAAACCCAAGCATCTGATGTTATCTGGGCCCATCTTGTGTAAAAATTGTGCAGTCTTCCATCAAGGCAAGGGAGGCAGAGATGGGTCCACGTACCCTTACTGTGAGGTGCCTGCTTTTTGCTCTTGGTCTCCATTGCATCTTCAGGCAAGGGCTCCTCTGCTACTACTACTCTTGAAACCAGACTAGGATCCTTTACTCCTTTGGTTCCTTAAGTTCCGAAAGGGATAAAACCCCCCCACGATACTGCCTCTGTCATCCGCCTCCTTGACCTTTTGGAGTCAAACCGGCCGGGATATCCTTCAAAATATCACCCAGGTGTCAGGTGGCATGGAAGGTTGAGGTGCTGGGCACCTTACCTCCTGCCACACTGGTGACTCAGGGTCAGGAACAGAATCGGGTCACTCAGGGGCTGGCGGGGAGAGGAAGGATTGAGCGTCCCTAGGACAGCTCTCCTTCCTCTGGGAGGGGGATCAGAGTGTTGCACTGCTTGACTGCCACTCAGTGATGGCTAGATGGAAGCACGTGTCATCACTACGTAGGGAAGGGGAAACCATTCAGGAAACCATGGGCGTCTCCGCAGAAGTGGAGCTCATACAATGCACCCATTGCACGTCCATGGGCCCCAGGGCAAAAAAGGAGGAAAAACACCCCCGGAGGCAGGATGATGCCTGACTCTCCACAGGTCCCGCACCAGTGACCGGGCACACACCATGGTCCTGTGGCAGAGGATGTCAGTGTAAGGTAAGCCCCAGGGAAGCCAGGTGATTGGGCTGGAGGGACAGTCAGAAGGGGGCTGCCAAGGGAGACCAGGAGATAAAATGCATATGAAAAAAAATATCATCCAGGCCAGATCCAAACCAAAAGCCTCTCTTAAAGGTTAAGTTAAACAGCTTGGACTTCGAAGCTTGATCAGCAACCCAGTATCAAAGCCACATGCCCTGTGTAATGGATACAATATGATAAGTACAGCGAGACAAGATGTGCAAGTTCTCCACCGTAGCATCCCCTAGGAAGGGGAAGGCCATGGATACCAACTGCAAAATGCTCACCCCCTCCAAATCCAGGGAAACTAAGCTGCCCAGGGTCATGTAACCCACAAGTTTAAGGCTCTAGCAACAATAAAGGAGGCATAGGAGGTACAGAGGTTTGCAGTGTTGGAGGCAAAGGCTGTCCTGCATGAAGCATGCACTCACTTGGTGTTCGAATCCTCTAACGCCAAGTACCCTTCAATAGGAATAGTGGTGTGTCTGACAGAATTATGAGCCACCTTATCTGTCAGATGAGGGTTTTTTCACTTGTGGGGATTTTCTTCCAAAAAAAGGAAACATCGTACTTTAGGTTTCAGCAGATATTTTTTAGTTCTGCACCTGCCCATTCCTGTTCAATAATCTGGTCACGGTGAATAAAGTTGAGAAAACACTGAAGCGGAGGAGGACGCATACAGGATAGGGTTAACATCTAATGCCTCCATGGATTGTACCTCCTTCAAGTGTAATGTCCTACATGCCTCTGTTATCAAACAGGACAAAGGTTTGGTAGCGAAGAGGGGAAGGATAGGAATCCTTCTCTTCTGCTCATCCACTCCCCTTCCTTCTCCTCCTCAGATGGTTCATCCTCATCATCAAGTAACTTCTTTGGGTCAGGATTATCCCCAAACTCCCTGAAATCCTCATCCTGACCCTCTGTATGATCAGGGTCAGGGTCTGCTTGCAGATCCATATTAGTAGCCCTGGCCTGCTCCGGCATACCGGACATGCCTGTGTGGGTTCCACTGACCTAAGGGACCTGGTTTGGAGTCTGGTGTGTCTGATGGGATGTCCTGCAGAACAACAGGGCCCAAAAGCTCTCCTAAGAGCAACAACAAAGATTTATACAATTATGCTTTGCCACTGCCAGCTGGTACACCAGGTGCACCCCAACTTGGAGGACCAACTGGGGGGAACCAAAAGAGACATATTAACTTGAGTAACAAAATGGGGGAAATATGAACCCAGAGGAGAGGGTCGCATTACCCTTTTGCAGGTCTAACATGTTTTGAAAATTGGAGGTCTTCGATAAGCCATGATGCCAAGAAAAATAGCCCTGCAGGTGCCCAAGGTTAAAGAAATGCAGGTGGCCAGCCCAGTGGCACAGAGGGTCGAGGCGCTGATGCCTTACCTCATGCCACGCCAGCGACCCGGGTTCAGGAACGACCTTGGGCCGACGGGGTGCCAGCTCGGGGAGGGGGGGTCAGAACGGGATTGAGATTTGGCCTCCTTCCACGGGTGGATGTCTCATCCTGTAGTCTCTCTCCCACTGGGTGGAAGCCCAGTGGGTAGTGTAGGCAGTCAGGAGCAGTGACAAAAGTCCAGGGGGCGGAGGGAGGGGAGGGAGTAGAAAGAAAATGCAAAAAACTTTATATGGGAAAAAAAGAAATGCAGGTGCCCACGGTTAAAGCATGAACAGTTATGTAAGAACTTACCATAACAGTAGATCTTCGAGGGAATTTCTGTCATCACGTGTAACAGGGGGTCCTGTTGTGAAGTATAAACAATCACTTCAAGATGCAATAACCTCCATTATTTCTTTTCACTCTATCCTATCCTCTATTATATTTCAATATCTATCCTATACTTTCTTGTCAGGGTGGCCAACCTGGCAATCTTCTATCTATCCTTTACTGTCCCTTTTTTTTCTTTTCTGTCAGTACTTAATTGCATCTTGTTAAAATAAAAACAATACTTATATATTGAAAAGCTATGCTCAGCAAACCTTCAGTGGCTACTGGGAGAAGCAGTCCAACAAGCTCAGTGTCCCAAAACAAATGTCAAGAAGGAGCTGTTTCATTTGTAAACAAAAGAGCCTCTAAACAGCAGAGGGCTGAGTTGAGAAGCAAGTGTCTGCTGCAACTTCAGCTAGTAAGTTAAGAAGCAGTGGCTGTAAAACTAAGAAACTGGAACAAATAAAAGGTATTGTACTAAAATAAACTGTTACCTGAGTGCCCATGTTAGTTGCAGAGGTCCTTCTATAGAGCAGGCAACTCATGAAATGGCAGCTTATATGGTCTCAAGGAGGAGTGATGTCAGAAGGGGAGGAGCTAAGCTAATGCTCTGACATCATAGTCCTATAATCAAGTCTATATTTTTGTTTTAGGACCTTGTGAGGAAATAAATGTTTTTTTGGGGTAAACCCTTGAAGTGCTAGAATGATACTAGTTGGTTTAATATATATATATTTATATATATATAAGCTTGAAAATGCCATTGTTCATCTTAATTAAGATATCACATGATTGATGAGGTCACCCTGTGGCATTATAAAAGGTTCCTCTAGGAGAACCAAGAGATAGGTGGTCATTAAGGTTCTGGCCAAGAGAGAGAAGGTTCTAAGAAGAAATTGTGCAAGTTTCACATTGTTTGAGAGAAGGAAAGAACTCAGGAATTTGTAATTGTTTTATTTTGCAAGAATTATCTCCTGATGTTTGAAGAGGTGTGACGGATTAACACCATTTATTTTTCCTTTCTGTATATATTAAATTTAGTATTTTTTTTTTTTTTCTTCTTTTTGAATAAAATGATAAATGCAGACATATGCATTTTTTATGCATACTATCTGGTTGTATGATCTGTTTATTGGGACCCACACTACCACATCAGGTCACACCTATGGAACTCAGCCATCAGGTGTTAGGATCACATGGAAGCTTTTCTGCAGCAGTCTAGTAGGGCTGCCCACGCTTATATCAGGCTCTGACGTCACAGCCCTATATAAGCGTGGGTGGCCCCGCCCTCTCCTCAATTATTTCCCTAGCTGGAGGCTGTAGGAGACAGAAGGTCCACCAGAGAACCGAGGAGAGACAGAAAGTGCCCAGCTGTCAAAAAGGCTGGAGCAACATGACAGCCAAGCTGGAGAGATAGAGAGAAAAAGAAAGGGGGATGGAGGGAGGGATGGCATGACCTGATGACAGAGATTCCTTTGAAGATCTACTGCTATGGTAAGTTGTCACATAGTTGTTCTATCTTCTTCGGGGATATCTCTGTTATCAAGTCACACCTATGGAACAAGTCCCAAGCAATACTAAGCACAAGACACTCTCGGTGGCAGGAGGTCACAGGCCTAAGAAAGAAGGTCCTGAAGCACAGCTAGGACAAAGCCCACCTTTCTTCTGGAGACAATGTCCAGACTATAGTGCTTGGTGAATGTGTGGACAGTACTCCAAATGGCAGCAACACACATTTCTGTAGCTGACACATTCCTGAAACAGGCAACAGAAGTGGCCATACCTCTCGTTGAATATCCATGAACCACACCAGGAAGTTCCTTACCATACTTCCTACAACAAAAAATAATACAGTTGGCCAACCATTTGGACAAGTACTGTTTAAATACTGGAGCACCCTCTTTGCCAGGGGTGAAAAAAACAAATAATTGAGATGACTTTCTGCAGTGTTTAGTATGGTGTGTATAGTACCTGGGAATTCTATGCACATCCAAAGTGTGGAACAATGCTTCCCATGGATTGGCATACTCTGGAAAATAAGCAGGCAGGTGACTACTGTAACTCTCTATACCTAGGGCTACCTGGGGTTGATATATGCCACCTGCAGCTAGTACAGAATGCTGCGGCCAGGTTATTATCTGGGTCTACTCGATCCAGTCATATTTCACTTCTGCTGTGTGTTCTGCACTGGTTGCCTGTTCAGTGGCAGATCACCTTTAAAGTTGGTTTGCTGACTTTTAGAGCCCTCCACAGCTTGGGTCCGAGTTGCCTACAAGCACTTCTGAGTCCCTACTACCCCCTCAGACCACTCCGCTCAACTGACAAGGAACAGCTAGAGATTCCCAGGGTGTGTTTAAAGTCCTTGGGAGGTCAGGCTCTTGCTTTTGCTGCTCCCACCCTGTGGAATTCTCTACCTCATTGGGTAAGAGAGTGGCAGACAGTAGAGAGCTTCATAACTGCCTTAAAAATATACCTATTTGCATGTGTTTTCCCCTGATTTTAAGTACCTGATATTTAAATATTTAATAGTCTTATTAGTTTTATTTATTTGTGTTTACTTATTTCAGAACTTGTTGTTTGTACAGTGCTTTGATATTTTGATATTGCGCTTAACAAATAAACTTTATTGTTATTAATTATTATTGTTTCAGAGTAAACACAGACACCACCTTGGGAAGAAACTTGGGATTAGTACTCAAAGAGACCGTGTCTGCGAAAAAGCAAATAAGGCTGCTCACACATGAGAGCCTGTAGCTCTGAAATTCTTCAAGTAGAAGTAATAGCAACTAAAAAAATACTGTAGGTTACTCACCTGTAACAGTTAGGAGTGGTATATAATGTTCATCCACACTTCTGGCAGTTGCCTTTCCCTTTAAGACTTGCTGGAAACGTCTTTAAGCAGGCTCCTCCCACCCACCTGGGTGGTAACTTCCTCAGCTTCACCCCATGATGCCAGATCTTGCCCACTGGAAGCAGATGTGTACACCAAAGCCAGGGGAGGTCGGTGGGTCTGTGTGGACGAACATCATATACCATACCTAGAACTATTGTTACAGTTGAGTAACCTGTTTTCCTAGGGACATTGATATGATGTTCTGTCCACACTTCTAGCAAACTCCTAGCAGTTCTCTGGGAGGAGGGAGGCAAGGCGCACACCCCCTACTTAAGGAACAAAGATTGGAGAACTGAGGCCCCAAAACCAGCATCCCGGTGTGATTCAAGGTCAATGTGGTAATGGGAAATGAAGGTGTGTCCAGACCTCAAGGTAGCAGCTCTGCAGATTTCTTGGATAGGGACATCCCTGGAAGCAGCCACCGAGGCAGCGGTATGACGGGTGGAATGAGCCCTTAGTCCTACAGGAGGCTCTCTACCCACCAACCTATAGCAAAGATTGATACATGACACAATCCATCTGCCAGTCATTCACTTAGCTGCCAGCCTGCCAGGTGCAGCTTCAGCATAGGTGACATATAGCTGGTGAACCTCTTCCCGAACTCCAGCCATGCGCTCATTATAGTAGGCAAGCGCTCCCTGCAGGTCCAAAATATGGAGCCTGTGTTTGGCCTCTGAGATGTGATTGATGAAGTACACTGGGAGATTAATCACCTGATTAAGGTGCAACTCTGACATAACCTTCAGAAGAAACTTCGGGTTGAGGTGCAGGACACCCTTGTCCCTGTGGAAGATCAGGTAAGGAGATTCTACCAAAAGCACCTGAAGCTCGCTGATCCTTCTGGCTGACGTGATAGCCACCAGGAAGGTGGTCTTCCATGACAGGTGAGACATGTCACACCTGTGCATCGGTTCGAATGGTTTGTTGCCCATGGGCTTTGCCAAAATCAGGAACAGATCACAAGGTGGTGGTGGTGGTTCATGCACCAGAGGGAAAATGTGGTCAAGGCCTTTGAAAAAGTGCCAGCTGGCTCTGTGGCTCCGAGTGAAGGAATTTGCTTAGCACACTGGTGACCCAGGTTCACACCCTGAGCCTGGGTACCAGGAGCAGAGACTGGCAGGGAAGGGATCCAGAGTATCCATTGGACGCTTCCCTCCTGGGGGGTGGACAGGGCCTTGGCACCTGCAGGCAGATTGGAGATGGGCTAGGTGACGTGCAGCCTCGACATGTCCTCTGCCCATCCTCATCACAGGTTGCCATTCCCACAGGCCCAATCAGGGCTGAGTGAGCGGGTCAAAGAAAAGTGGAAAATTACCCCTGGTCCAGCTGGATGTCAGCCACCAGTCCACAGCATGCCACAAAGCCTGAGAGAGCCCCACGCTGACCACCCCACCACCAATCCCAGGGCTAACTAAGTTGTGCCTCTGGGCACTTCTCCCCAAGGGGGGGGACCCACCCAATGAAGGGTTATGTCGGGTCACCCAGAGGATCAATAAGTAGTTGCAGGGGGCAGCAAGATGGTGATCAGTGGAGGAGGGTGACCCTGGGGCCCAGATGGCACAAAGGAGTGGCCAACCAGGGGAAGCAACAGGAGCAAAAAGAAAAGAAAAAGCAGCAGAACACATTCTCCTGCACCACCAACTGCTGACCAGCCCATGCCTGGTAAGTAGAGATGGCTGCCAGGTGCACTTTAAGGGTTGTCAACCGAAGGCCCAATTTAGAGAGGGACCACAGGTAGTCAAGGATGCTAGCCACTGGACAGGACAAGGGATCCAGCCCCTTGTCCTGGCACCAAATGGAGAACTGCTTCCACTTGAAGGCATAGCATTTCCTGGTCAACTCCTTCAAGATGCCTCCACAACAGTGAGGACATCTTCAGAGAGACCCAAAGCCTGGAACTCTAGCCACTCAGAAGCCAGGTTGTCAGGTGCAGAGATTGAAGGTCTGGATGGAGTACCTTCCCTTGATTGATGGACAGCAGGTCCGGGCAGAGAGGAAAATGCCTTGGGAGCCTGCTGTTGTGGCTCAGGAGATCAGGGTACCAGAACTGGTTGAGCCAGTCTGGAGCCACCAAGATCACCTGTGCCTTGTCCCTCCTGGCCTTGAGCAACACTTTGTAAATCGAGGGAAGTGGAAGGAAGGCATAGAAGAGGCCTGGGATCCAGGGCCTTGAGAAGGCATCCCCCTGCAGTGTTCCCTGCTGAGGAGGGTGGGCACAAAACAGCCTCAGCTTTGCATTCTCCCTGGAGGTGAACAGGTCCACTTCAAGGGTGCACCACTGGGAGAACAGACTGTGTACTAACTCTGGGCAGAGAGACCACTCATGAGATGCTTGCCCCCATGGATGAGGGCATCTGCCAGCTGAATGGAGGCCCCTGCCACATGAATTGCTAGGAGATTGGCCTCCAGGCTGCGCATGAGGATCCACACATGGACAGCTTCCTTGCCCAGTGGCAGGGCATGTGTCCTGCACTGTTTGTTCAGGTAGTACTTAGTTGTGATGTTGTTCGTCTGGTCCTGAACCACTTGACCCCAGATGTGTGGAGCGAATACAGTCAGCACCAGCTAAACTGCTTAGAGCTCCAGCAGGTTGATATCAATCAATTAATCAAAACTTTATTTAACCAGGCATATAGCACTAGGACTCCTTGGAGGTCCAGAGCCCATGGACTTTATGTTCCCCCAGGTGGGCACCTCAGCCCATGAGAGAAGCAACAGTTGTCAGGATGACCATCGGCTCTGGGTGGACAAATGGAATCTCTTACTGCAGATGCTCTGGGATTAATCACCACTGGAGGGTGTCCCACATCCACTGGGTCACAGTGACCAGCTGGTTGAAGTGGCCCTTGTGCTAAGACCACTGGCTGGCCAGCTCCCACTGCAGGGAGCACATTCTCCAGTGGGCCCATCAGACCACACTGGTGCAGGCTGCCACGTAATCCAGCAGGCACTGGAAGTCCTGGGCAGGGTGCAGTTGCCCAACCCGAAATGATCAGGCAAAGGAGGAGGGAGCCTCCATCCTGTCCACCGGAAGCCGGGCTCTGGCTCTGCAAGGGTTGAGCTCCACCCCGAAAAAGTGGATCACCTGCGAAAGTACGAGTTCCAACTTGGCTTCATTGACCAGGAGGCCAAGGGAGACATAGGTCTGGAGGGTCAGGTCCCTGGACCTCTCCACTTCCTGCCTGGAGGGACCGGCAATCAGCCAGTCATCCAGGTCGGGTAAACCTGGACCCCTTGGCACCTCAGGTAAGTTGCCACCACTGCAATGCACTTTGTGAAGACCTTAAAGGCTGAGGACAGGCTGAATGCCATGGCCTGGAACTCATAGAGGGTTCCCTCAGCTCAGAAATGGAGGAACCTTCGGTGTGATGGATGGACTGGGACATGGAAGAATGTCTCCTGAAGATCCAGGGAGCAAACCCACATGTCCTGCTCTAGAGATGGTATGATCTGAGACAGAATTACCATCCTGAAGGTGCATGACTTGAGAAACTTGTTCTGGTTGTGCAGATCTATAATGGGGTGCCAGGCCCCCATTCATTTTGGCATCAGAAAGTACCTAGAGACAAACCCTGGGTGTTGCAGAGGTTCCACGATAGGAACTATGACCTCCTAGCAGAGGAGCTGGGCTATGTTGTCTCTGAGAGCTGACAGAATGTCTGTGGATACTACGTCCTCCCGTGGGGTGCAGGCTCAGCAAGGAAGGTACTGCTCGAACTCCAGAGGCAGACCCTGACCCACCACCTTGGGCTTTAGGGCTAGTGGCAGTGATGTATTGTGCGTTACACTCTCACTACGTATGGCTTATTAAAGCTTAAAATGTAACTTTGTGTTATAGTGCTTTTTTGGCTCCTAAGCACCTGTGTGGAGTGCAGACTCTTCTGGACATTTTGCAGGGCCAAGAATGGCCTCCACCACTGGTAAGGCCTCTGTAGGAGTATCTCCCCAATCAAGGATGTCAGTCAATGGGTAACGAGCCTGTTTTCATACCCATGGATGCAGAGATCAGGTGGAGAAGGCCCATAAAAGAGGAAGGGCCTTCCTCCATCAAGAAACATAGAATTTGATGGCAGATAAGGACTGCTTGGCCCACCTAGAGAGCCCCCACCAACTTCCCATCGACCAGAAAGGGAGTGCAGGGAGGAACCCTCTGACTCAGAGGAGTCGCTAAAGAGGGGTCAACCTCCCAAGTTCTCACTGACCTTCTGTGGATGGTCAGGGTTGATGGTGACTGACGGTCAATGGGGAGGCCCCTTGGTCGGCCGAGACTCCTTGGTCGGAGCAGCGATTGGCGACTGTTTAGGCGGCAGCTCCACCAGAATCAGTGGAGATGCCGGGGTCAGCCGAGCCGGGACCATCTTGGTTGACTCCTTAGGCGGAGAAGGCATCGGCCTGTTGGGTTAAAGCTAAGTGATGGCTGGTGTAGTAGCTGGAGCCGGCTTCACACCGGTGAGCACCAACGGTTGCCACATGAGATCCTCGTAGAGTCAATGCAACTTATGCTGAAGCCTCTCCTCACCTGAGGAGGAAGAAGATGTAGAGTAACGGTGGTACCGCTTTCCACTGCGCCGAGAGTGGGAGTGCTGATGTCAGCTGGAACCACTCAACCCATGGGAAGAAGATTGAACCCTCAACCTGGACTGCTGGTGGTACTGGTGGTGGGGCTCAGAGGGAGATGGGAAGCGCTGAAGCTCCTCTGGATCTTGGTCATCAACTAGAGGCAGCGGGTCAGCGGACTGATCCATCCCTTCAACGGTCTGAGTCAGACCAGAGTCCTGGATAAGGAAGTGTCGGCCTCTCCATCAACAACTGCTCAACTGGCTCGAGAAACATCTTGGCCAGAAGAACAACCAGCGTCTCAGCCAACTGGCCTGATAGGGTTACCATGGAGCCGGTGGCCTGGGCAGAGGATTCAACTGAAGTTGGATCGGGAGAAGTGTAGGAATCCAAAGCTCTTGACCAGGAGTGTTCCCAATCCCACAAACATCGACAAGACCATTTTTTTGACTCTTTCTTTGACTTGGTCTTGTGCCTGAAGGGTCCCTGACTGAGGGTCAGCAAGGACTGGCACAACTCTCTGAAGGATCCCATGAAAGTTGAACCCAGCTGGAGCAGCATGAAGGCAGCAGCCGAAGAGGAGTGGAAAGTGGCCTGGGTCGCAGCATCCTCAAACACCTCATGCTGTTCAGTGGACCCCGCAGCAATGGAGACCACTCAGTGGGCATCCTTAGATTTGACCAGCGGGTTCCGTTCACTCGATCGGTCTAACTTGAGTCGGGGGAGACAGTCCTCGAGAACAGTAGGATGGAAAGTTCAACAAACGTTGCAGGCCTGGGGATCATCCTCATGCCCCAGGAAATAGATGCATGTGGCATGCGGATCTGTTTAGGACACCTTCTGCCTGCAAGGGCACCGATGGAACCAGGGAGCAGACTAGTCATCCATCGCAGTCGCAATCGATGATCAAACTGAAGACACAAAGTATTAAACTTTTTAGGAAGTAAATCCATAGATTTAGTTGCAAGGACCTACTCAGTGTGAGTGCAGTAAAGAGGGAACCTGCCTCCTTCCAGCAGAAAGGAAGATCTGGCATCATGAGGTGGAGTCGAGGGAGTTAACACCCAGGTGGATGGGAGGATCCAGCTTAAAGTTGTTTCCAACAAGTCTTAAAGGGAAAGGCAGCTGCCAGAAGTGTGGATAGAACATCATTTCCACATCCCTAGAAATAATGCTTTTCACAACAGAAAGTGTAGCTCACAAGCCGAGGTTGGCTCAGCTTCTCAAGCATGAAACTGAGGTCCCAAGTTGGGACCAGATTCTGGATAGGAGGCTTGAAGTGAAGAATGCCTCTCAGAAAAGTACGGGCCACATCCAGTTGGGCCATGGTATGGCCATCAATAGGCACATTAAAGGCTGAAATAACAGACAGATGTGCCTTAATAGAGGAATATTGTAGCCCTGCATTCAATAAGGACAGGAGATACTCTAGAACTTGGTTGACCAGACTGGTGCAACCCCCCCCCCCACAAATGGAGGGTCCCAAAAAGTCTTCCTCAAGCTTACCTAAATGCTCACTGCCAGGCTGGCGTCCTGCATTTTAGCAGTTTAAATGTGATTGTCAGAGAGTGCCTGTATAGCCTCTGTGCACTGTCTCTTTAAGAGCTGCCTAGATTGCAGTCATAAGTAATCTGAGAGGGAGCTCTGTTGAAAGATGTAACTATTTGCTGAAAATCTTCTAGAGTGATAATAATAATGTAGTTTGTCTAACTTGTCTTCTTGGCAGCAAGGACTGTTTTGTTTATCTCCACTATCTTGGTCCTGGACTGTGAACTGGACCAATCAGTACTGGTGGGACCTAAAATGGAGCCGGACTACAGGTGCTGTCTGGAGTCAGAATCTGTAGGAATTGTAGTTTGGGTCTTTTTGCGCGTTTTTGCACCTGAAAGGAGCCTTTGTTGTGACTGACAGGAGGATCAGCTAACCGAACTTTTTGGATCTTGGGGAATTTCCCAGGCTGCTGCAGCTAGTTTCAGTTTTGAGCTGAGAAGTGAAGAAGTACCAGCTCAAGTGATTTTGAGCAGCAGTTCTGTGTAGCTTTGCATGGGAGAACTGTGAAAGGGCTGAGTTTTGGCCTGCCTGTCTGTCTGCTGTCCTGAGAGGGAAAATAGATTTTATTCGGACTGAATCCGAGTTGTAAGGACTATTTAAGCCACTGGACTGTGACCAGGCTTTAACCTGAAGAAGACCGAAGATTTGCTGAATGTGATCGGCCTGTCAGGATTTCTAGCTGCTTTTGAATCCCCGGTTTGTGCAGAGGCTTTGTGATTGTGACTGGAGAGCGGTTTGCCTGGTACAGTAGAATTTCCTTACATGTAAATGTGCTATGTATTGAAAGTGGGTCGTGATTTGGTTCCCCACTGTGTGAACTGTGTTCTGCTTGCTGGAAGCTTTATCCAGCCTAGTCAGACTGAACCCGCATTCATCTCCATTCAGCTTGGGCCATGCCACGCTGGCCGTGCCAGACTACCCCAATGCACAGAGAACGCCATCGACAAGAGACCTGCCTGGGGATCAGCCCCCTGCTCCACGCTTGAACAGGAACAATGCCTCTGAGAATCTTGTGAGCCCTGCTTCTCCTGGCACTCCAGATTAACCACCTGTTGTCTCAATTTTTGTCCAGCTTGTGTCCAGTCTTGGGTATCGTGAGTAATCATCTGGGTAGCTCCCTGCAACAACGGCGTAATCTAAAAGTGTGTCATCTGATTGTCTTGTTGTTTTCTTTTCACGAACTGAGTCCTCCAGCTCCAGATTACAAATAGTTTGTGTTGTGCATGTTGTTTTCTTTCATCACAGGGCCCTAACCAGCTGCAACGTTCCTGGCTAGCCCACCATTCTCCATCTGGGTACCCAGAGTGCGTGCTGTTTATGGACCTGAAGTGCATGTGTAACCCCCTTGTTACCCGGGGTTACTAGGATCCCAGTAAGACCTAGTGGTAGGCAGGGGAGGCAGCTTGTGAAACTCCAGTTAAATGGGTTTCACACTGTCTCACTCTGTCTCAGTCACAGCTGAGACTGAGAGATGACATCACCATAGAACTGTCGCAGCTGCATAAGCCACGTTGGAATCTACAGCTCAGGGAGTGAGTTAGAACTTTGGGAGTTTTCAAAGTCAGTCTCCTGTTTACCTCCAAGCAGGAAGGGAGTCTTCATTTTGTCTTAAAGCAAGAAGGAAGTGTGTTCCTGTTTACCTTTTGAAAGTGGTGGAGACCGCTGTCCACGTCTCAGTGCCCCCTCCCTCTGGGGGTGGAAGAAGAGTCCTCTGTGGATTCCAGGGCAATCCCCTATTTTCACTATAGAAGAAAGCTGCCTGTTTACAGTTTCTGTTCTTGTATAACAGTGAAAGAAGTGGTACTTCGCCTGTGGGGCACCTGCAACGAAAGGATGAGTGTTGTGCTCTACTGGAGAGGGCAAACAATATGTTTTCTTCAGTTTGGAAATTATGAAGAAAAGCTGGGATGTGAACTACTATTTGGGAGGCCTATTGTACTAGGACAAACAAATGGAGCAGTTAAAGTTTAAAGTCTGAATGGATTTCAAGTACTGTTGTAGAGGGGGTTCTTCAGGTCATCCACCGTTCAATCTACATTTTAAAGTTCTAAGTTTCTGTTTGTCCAGAGAAATGGCCGGGTATGGGCTATGGGAGCTGGAGGTGGGAACACCCTCCATCTTAGTAACCAGGTCCACCTCTACGGATTTCTACTGTGAATTGCTACTTGCCTCATGCACTTGGCCAGTGATGAGGTAGGTACCCCAGACGTGGGTCGCAAATTGGAAAATCTCTCTAGGAGTCGCAGACTCTAAGTGGTGTGGGGAGCCACAGGATGGGAAAATATACTCCTTGTTTGATGGGAGTCTCCTTGTTTGATGGGAGTTCGAAGGAAGTAAGAAATCAAATCTATCTAAGAGTCGCAGACTCTAAGTGGTGTGGGGAGCCACAGTTTGGGAAATATACTCCTTGTTTGATGGGAGTCACTCCAAGTAAATTTGGGTTCATTCTTTAAATGGACCGTCAGTCAAGTGGCCGGCAGGGGAGTCGGGCCAGTCGGGCTGTGTATCCCAAAGCGCATGCAAGTCCGGGCTGAGTGCCTGGTGGGTCCAGAGCCAGACCATAGTAGAAATGTGTTCATTCTTCAAGTGGACCGCCTTGTAGTCTCTAATCTGCATATACAGTGAACGTAGCCCCTTGGGGGACCATCTATGCTTTGTTAAGTTCAGCTAGTTTTGAATAAAGCCACACTGAAAAATCCCAACCCTGGTTCTGGACATTACAGTTATTGCTTCCTGTAGTTGGATTTACTTGGGCGCCCCCTGTGCAGAGTAGCCAAACCTAGGTCCCTTGTGCCAGGTAACCTCATCCTCCCTGAACCCAGGTCCCCACCAGGTATTGCTGCCAATGCCAACAGCATGCCACCTGTCGTTTTAGTAAAAAGGCAGGGGTGAGGGGTTATAAAAATGGAGGCACCGCTTTGGATTTGTTCGGGAAGGAAGGTGCTTGGGCAAGTGGGCTAGCGTTTTGGCTATCTGGCAGTCGGTAGCCCAAAAAGTTGAAGCAATTTCCCTAGCGTGTTGCTGTGTGCTGTGAATCTTGTGCTGCTATTTAAAAAATGCCAACTGTTTACCAAGGAGCTGTAAAGCCAAAGAGTGTGTCCTTGTCCTGCATCAAAATTGTCTACAGCATTTTTGTCAGTTTTAAAATGAAGTTCTGTGAAGAAAAGTGTGGAAAACTAGGGGTAGCAACAGAGAAATTGTGCCCTGGACGTTTAAAATGCTTTTAAAATGAATTTCTGTGAAGGAAAGTGTGGAAAACTAGGGGTAGCAACAGAGAAATTATGCTCTGGACGTTGGAAATGCTTTCTGTGTAAATGGAGAGACTGCAGAGTTAATGGCAATGTTACATGGTTGAAGTGGGATCCCGCCGTGGAGTCAGTTGAAGAAGAAAATAAAAAAGTGTATTTTACAGTTTGAATTTGACTACTCGACGATCGCCGTGAGGAGAGGAGCCCTCGCAAGGAAGACAAGGCTCATTTGCATGGCGTTGTGTGGTTGGTCAGATTGCCATTAGTCCCGCCCCTCAGCCAACTCTTCTGTGATTGCCTCAGCATTTGAGAGGGAGACAGAGAGTAGTGCGTGTATTGGCAGTGGAGGAGCGTCGCGAAGGATTCAAAGTGCTGTAAGCAGTCAAAAAGTGACTTTTTAGTTTAAAATCGGGCTCAACCCGCAAATCGATCGTGGGATTAGTGGATTTTGTGGTTAAAACGACGATCGCGGAAACTGCCCACCCGTTTGCATTCCGAGGCCTTAAAAATCTGGCTGCAGGCCGTTTTACCCCATCGCAGCAAGTTGCTACAAATAACAGTGAGTAAACAATTCAAAAACTGCTCAAACAGTGATTTTCAGAAATGCCATATAAAATGTGTGTGCAGCTGTATAGTCGCTTTGCAAGTAGCGACTGTGTGATGTCCTGCTAGCAAGTGCAAGTCTGTAAAGCCATTAAATGTGTGCATGGAAGTAAAATAGCCTCAGTTTAAAGTTTGCAGCCAGAGAGAGACTGTGGGTTGTAAAAAAAAAAAAAAATGCAACACTAGTAGAAGCAGGCAATCCTGTGCTGAAACCTGAAGTTTTAAGGGACTGTAATTAAATGAATGTTGCCAGCATGTGAAAAGTCCAAGGAAAATCCTGTAAATGTGTGAAAAGCCAGATCAGAGCAAGTTGTGCAGTTTGAGTAAAAGTTATCAGTAGCTGATGTAAATCGGGCACGCAGTGGCTTGACCCAGAGTCTAAATGTTGATGCACAGGAGTGCTGCCGCCGCCATTACAAGGTGGGGTAGTAAAGTAAACACAGCAGCAGAGGAGCCATTTTAAAGCTACAGAGTGTGTTCATTAAAGTGGGATTTTCAGTTACAGTGAACTTTTGTTTATTTTTCTGCAGTTATGGCCTCAGGACCAGCTCGTTACCCGGATCATGCCGGGTTGCAGTAACAGCAGCAGTAAATAGACTGAGAGATATTGAAAAGTGGTGCTATGGAGGGCAACTCCCTCCTGATGTGGCAATTCCTAATTATCCAGTGCGTGTATGCCAGATGTGCTTGAATGCTGGAAGGGATGTCTTTATGATTCCTCACTGTGCTGGATGTCTACAAAAATATAGCTTGTATATAAAGCGCCTCCAATTCGTTTGGCTCCCACGTGGACAAAAATTCAGGAATCTGCAGTTGGCGGCACACAGCATCAGGTGGAGCCTGTGGAGGAAGGTCCCTCGGGGGAGTGTGGCACAAAGCTAGAGGGTGCAGAATTAGAGACTGAATCTGAAGTTGAAGTTTTGGATGCTGGATCTCAGAAAGAAAGTTCGGATAAAGCATCAATAGACCCCTGGGTGGGGGGGCCTAGCCCAAGTCTCACAGGTGAAGATTAGATGCGGGAGGCCTTTGAATGGGAGGTGTCGACCTCCGCTCCTAGTGATGAATGGATAGTCTCGGGGGTGAGAACGACTGCTCACTCCTGGGCTCAGATCCTCAGTGAAGAGGAAGATGAGGGGGGACCTATGTGGCCTTGTGAGAAAGGAACGGGTACACAGCCTCAAGATCTTGCCTCAGAGGAATGTGTTAAAGAAGGTGGTGATGCCACTGCCCTGGCTTTACAAGAAGAAGAAGTCAGGGATCCGTTTTTAATTTCTTTGAGGATGCGGAGCTGGCAGAACCAGGACTGGCCACCCCCAAGCCAGGCCAGCGGTCTCAGATTGACCAAAGCAAGTAAAGAGGAGAGACTGGTTCATAGAAAGGCCAATGAAATCTATGGTATGACCTTTCCTACCTTTCCTCGGAGAGTCTGGGAGGAGATTGAGGACTGCAAGAAATCCTGGATCTGGGATGAAGCAATGAAACATGTGCATCCTGGGGCTAACCAGCATGTAAAAGAACAGACTGTTCCACGAAAAGTGTACGCAGTGGAAGAGAGGCAGGACACTGTTTATGGACAGAGTGAGAATAGTGGACGGAGAGGGACGTGAAGTCTCCCACTGTGTGAGTTATGTTCGCCCAGACGAGGTAATAATTCAAGCCCCTGACCCCCGGTACTATTGGCCTCAGTGCAAGGACCTCCCAGTAGTCAAGCCCGTTAACACAAAATGGAGAGCCGAGCAGTGGTAGTCAATACTGCCACATCTAGACTGTGAAGTGCCCTTATTGATCCGCCAATATGAATAACCAAGGACTCAGGTGCTCCACATTCTTCAGTCTACAGTGTACTGTCCTGTTCAACAACCATCTACTGGCCCACCAGATGACTTCAGATCCAGAGAGGACACCAGCCCAGCTGTTTCCTGTTCATCACCTGGTAATCGGATGACATTGGACCAGCTGTTTTTCTTTTTGTTCCTGTTCTAAGGTTCCTTCTCCAATGATGGCATCAGCCCAGCTGTTTCCAGATGTGCCCTCCTGTGGTTTCCCGGAAGATGTCCGCTCAGCTGTATCAGAAGAAATACTGCCAGGGAGAGTCTTCATCAGGGACAAGGTTGGTGCCGTTGGTATACTACAAATGGCTGGTAAGTCCAAAAACACTTTTTCTACCTTTATGACATTGCAGTACACACCCTACACTACAGACTTCAAAAATGTGTGAACTGTCCGCAAAGACTCTCCCCTTCGGGACTTTGGCCTTCTAGAACTGTGTTTCACGGGGCTCCGGGCCAGGAGAGACTCTTTATTGGCCTAGCCTTCGGGCCTTGTGGTCACTAGTTGGGACTTTTAGGGCACTCCATCCCCCCAAATGTGTATTGTAAATAATGTCATTATTGTACTCTAATGTAAATACTGTTTTTCTACCTTTTTTTCTAAAAAATCTTTTTGGGATTGTTCAGTGTTTTTTGTATGGTAGGGGTTGTTGTTGTTTAGATAGACTGTGCATGCAGATTAGGAGTGTGTTTTGTCTTTCTTTTTCTTACAGGTGTTCCTGGGAAGACAGAAGAGAAGGCAAGAAGAGGAGGGGGGGCTCATCGGAGTCCCTCGTCAGTGCTTTATTGTGTAGAATTTAAAGTACTGTGTTGTTATTGCTATGGTTGTTACTGTGTTAACCCTTTTCCTTCCACAGGTGTGATTGTGGGGGTAGGGAGGAAGTATTACTTGGTATTTTAATGGTGTAGTTGCAGGTTGCCCAAGGTCGGGGGGGTCCCTGGGTTTTGTTTTTGTTTGGGATGTTATGTTAGAGGCCCTAGAGGGTTGGGGGGCTAGACAGGCTGTGGTCCTGAACGGCCGTAGGGATTGCAGTGCTGATCTATCAGGGCTATGCTCTGGATGGTTCTACCAGAGCCACTAGGTGTCCCTAGTAAGTGGATAGTGTAGAGGCTGACATGTCAGCTACAGGCCTCTAGGCCCTTAGTGTTGCCTGCCTGTGTTTGCACATGGTAGGAGGGGGCCTGATCACCCCCCTCCACAGGTAGCACATAGGGTGGGATGGCCTAAGGCTGGGTGCATAATGACTGGGGACAGTCATTTTCCTGGTCAAGGGCAAGTGTAACCCCCTTGTTAGCCGGGGTTACTAGAATCCCAGTAAGACCTAGTGGTAGGCAGGGAAGGCAGCTTGTGAAACTCCAGTTAAATGGGTTTCACACTGTCTCACTCTGTCTCAGTCACAGCTGAGACTGAGAGATGACATCACCATAGAACTGTCGCAGCTGCATAAGCCACATTGGAATCTACAGCTCAGGGAGTGAGTTAGAACTTTGGGAGTTTTCAAAGTCAGTCTCCTGTTTACCTCCAAGCAGGAAGGGAGTCTTCATTTTGTCTTAAAGCAAGAAGGAAGTGTGTTCCTGTTTACCTTTTGAAAGTGGTGGAGACCGCTGTCCACGTCTCAGTGCCCCCTCCCTCTGGGGGGGGTGGAAGAAGAGTCCCTCTGTGGATTCCAGGGGCAATCCCCTATTTTCACTATAGAAGAAAGCTGCCTGTTTACAGTTTCTGTTCTTGTATAACAGTGAAAGAAGTGGTACTTCGCCTGTGGGGCACCTGCAACGAAAGGATGAGTGTTGTGCTCTACTGGAGAGGGCAAACAATATGTTTTCTTCAGTTTGGAAATTATGAAGAAAAGCTGGGATGTGAACTACTATTTGGGAGGCCTATTGTACTAGGACAAACAAATGGAGCAGTTAAAGTTTAAAGTCTGAATGGATTTCAAGTACTGTTGTAGAGGGGGTGCTTCAGGTCATCCACCGTTCAATCTACATTTTAAAGTTCTAAGTTTCTGTTTGTCCAGAGAAATGGCCGGGTATGGGCTATGGGAGCTGGAGGTGGGAACACCCTCCATCTTTAGTAACCAGGTCCACCTCTACAGATTTCTATTGTGATGCTACTTGCCTCATGCACTTGGCCAGTGATGAGGTAGGTACCCAGACGTGGGTCGCAATTGGAAAATCTCTCTAGGAGTCGCAGACTCTAAGTGGTGTGGGAGCCACAGGATGGGAAAATATACTCCTTGTTTGATGGGAGTCTCCTTGTTTGATGGGAGTTCAAGGAAGTAAGAAATCAAATCTATCTAAGAGTCGCAGACTCTAAGTGGTGTGAGGAGCCACAGTTTGGGAAATATACTCCTTGTTTGATGGGAGTCACTCCAAGTAAATTTGGGTTCATTCTTTAAATGGACCGTCAGTCAAGTGGCCGGCAGGGGAGTCGGGCCAGTCGGGCTGTGTATCCAAAGCGCATGCAAGTCCGGGCTGAGTGCCTGGTGGGTCCAGAGCCAGACCATAGTAGAAATGTGTTCATTCTTCAAGTAGACCACCTTGTAGTCTCTAATCTGCATATACAGTGAACGTAGCCCCTTGGGGGACCATCTATGCTTTGTTATGTTCAGCTAGTTTTGAATAATGCCACACTGAAAAATTCCAACCCTGGTTCTGGACATTACAGTTATTGCTTCCTGTAGTTGGATTTACTTGGGCGCCCCTGTGCAGAGTAGTCAAACCTAGGTCCCTTATGCCAGGTAACCTCATCCTCCCCGAACCCAGGTCCCCACCAGGTATTGCTGCCAATGCCAACAGCATGCCACCTGTCGTTTTAGTAAAAAGGCAGGGGTGAGGGGTTACACATGCATAACTGTTTGATACAGCCTTTAAGCAAATTAAGCTGATTACTCTCCTCCCTTGTTCAAGCCCCTTAAATAAATCAGATCTAACCCTTTTTTGCATTTACCCCGACTGTGGTTCCAGTTTGTGCACGAGTACTATACTCTTGTTATTCGCTGAGTATCACCTTGTTTTACAGGGGGTTCCCAGGGCCAGGCCAGAGGAAAGCCCCGGTGGTAAGTGCAAACAGTGTGGGTACTTGTGTGGTGTATCAGGGATATTGTGAAAGTGATTATTGTGTATTGTTCCAGGCACTAGTAAGGAAAGAGGGGGGTTACAGTGTCCCGGAGGGCTGTGCCCAGATTAGTTTGACCACTACCAACCCTGACCTCCGGGTGGAGGCACCCATTTCAGAACTCAGGCCCCTTAACCTGCTACTAGCCAGGCAGGCAGGGGTAGTAGCCCTTGGAATAGTGCCACCTAGAGGTTACACCAGTGAAAGGGTTCGGGTGATGGGAAGCAGCCCATATAGTAAAGCACTTCTACTTCAAGTAAGTGGCTCTGGTAGAGGATTTCCTGGCAGCTACTAGGACATCAGTCACCTTCTGGGAGACCCTGATGTGAGTAATGCCTATTTCTTCAGGAACCAGGCATGCAGCTGGAGGGACTTGAGGTCTGGATGGACCAGGGTCCCATGAGCCTGTGTCAATAGGTCCCTGCAAAGGGATAAGGGTACCAGAGATTCCGCATTCAGTTGTTGCAGTAATGCAAATCATGTCTGATGAGAGCAGAATAAATCCACCAGAATTAGGGTGGCACCCTCCATCTGTAGCTTGATGAGCACCCTCTGAATCAGAGGAAAGGGTGGGAACACATAAAGAAACCTCCCTTTCTAGGAGAGGGACAATGCATCTCACCAGAAAACTCCATGAGCAGAAGTGCAGTAGTTTTGCATTGAGTGGGATGCAAAAGGTCCAATTCTGGATGACCCCCCATCAAACTGGTCTTCTACAACCAAGGTCAGCAGTTCCCACTTGTACATTCTGGACTGTCACTGGCTGAGGCTGTCCACCAAGGTATTTTGGGCACCTGGCACATGGACGGTGGACAGTTCTAGACCCCAGTACCAGACCCTAATCACTGTCCTGCCAGGGGGTAGAAATGGGTCCCCCCTTGCTTGTTTAAGTAATAGAGGACACTCAGGTTGTCCGGCTGCACCAACAGTGGTCCTGGAGAGAGATGGTTCTGGAAGGCCTGGAAGGCATACAGAACTGCCCGCATTTCTAGCCTGTTTATATGGAGGTGGGCCTTCCACTGGGACTGGATCCCCTGGGTCCAACAAGGGCCTAAGTGTGCTCCCCAGCCCAGATCTGAAACATTCATGGTGAGGATTTGGTGTGGGGTGTGGGAATAAGAATGGGAACCCTTTTAAGAGATTGTCTGAGCCCATCCACTACTGAAGCACCTTGCGTACTGGAGAGGAGACAAGGACCAGCTGATCCAGATCATCAGAGAATTTATCCCATTGGACCCTGCGGGACCACTGTGGGATCCTCATATGTAACATGGCCAAAGGCACTGTAACAATGGCCATGGCCATTAAGCCTAGCAGCCTCAAGAACTTCCTGGCTAGAAGATACCGGCACTGAGCCACTGCCTGGGCTGGGCATAGGCTATGAGGCAGTCCACCCTGCCTTGTGGAAGGAAGGCCTTGCCCTGAGTAGAGTCCCGAACCACCCCAGTGTACTGCAACCGCTGGGACAGGGTCAACACAGACTTGGGCAAATTGACAGTGATGCCCAAGGACTGGAACAACTGCAGGGTGTGTTCTTGAGTCAACAAAGTACAGTTACGCAAGAACTTACCATAAAGTACAGTTACGTAAGAACTTACCGTAACAGTAGATCTTCAAGAGAGGCTCTTGCAGTAGGTACTCACAAGTAGGACTAAGCTGCCAGGCACTAGGACCGCACGGAAAAATTCTAGCTGTCAGTGTTCGGCAGGGGACCACCCCTTGATGTCACTTGATGGACATCAGCGTGACGCTATATAAGGAGTGGTCCCCATGCTGCCTTCAAGTTCTCCCACCGGAGACCTGTAGAGGTTCGACAGGAGAAAAGGAGAGGGCTCCTGGAGCCTGAAAGGCACAATATGAAAAACCACAGAAGGAAACTCAGGGGGAGGTCGGGTTAGGGAAAGCAGTATCTACTGCAAGAGCCTCTCTTGAAGATCTACTGTTACAGTAACTTCTTATGTAACTATACTATCTTACATCGAGATGGCTCTTGCAGTAGGTACTCATAAGTAGGACTGAGTCCCAAGCAGTGACCTGAGACAGGTCAGAAACATAGGGAGGCAGGAGAAACTTTCCCAGCTACACTAAGGGACTCATGAAAGGAGCCCCTGTAGGACGGCAAGGCCAAAGCCCGCTGTGCGCCTTGACGCGATGTCCAAGCTGTAATTTTTTTTTTTCTTTTACCAATGATTTTACCAGGTGAGACACACTAAGCTGAAAGCTGCAACCTGGGAGCACAAGGAAGTTAAGTGACTTGCTCAGGGTCACACAGTATGCAAGTGGGGGCTGTGGGATTTAAACCCAGGTCTCCAGATTTGCAGCTCAGAGCCTTAAACCGCTGTGCCATACTGCCTCCATGCTTGGTAAAAGTATGGACAGAACTCCAAGTTGCAGCTGCGAAAATGTCTGCAGCTGAAACATTCCTGAAACAAGCAGTAAAAGCATCCATGCCTCTAGTTGAATGTCCTTTAACCTGACCCAAAAGGGTTTTGTGGTACTTCTGGTAATAGAAGGTAATGCAGTTTGCCAACCATTTAGAAAAACGCTGTTTAGAAACTGCTGCACCCACTCTTTTGGGTGCAAAGGAAACAAACAATTGGTCAGATTTACGGAGAGACTTAGTCATGTCCATATAGTACCTGAGAATTCTGTGAACATCCAGAGTATGCAGAAGAGCTTCCCCCCATTGGAGTATTCCAGACAGTACACCGGAAGGTCCAGGGATTGATTCAAGGTGGAGTCAGATACCATCTTGGGTAGCAACTTGGGATTGGTCTGCAGAGCCACCCGATCTCTGTGAAAAATCAGATAAGGTATCTTACACGAGAGCCTGAAGCTCATAAATTTTTCAAGCTGAAGTAATAGCCACTAGGAACAGCGCTTTCCAAAAGAGGTAGCTCATGTCCACACTCACTACTGGCTCGAAAGGAGGCAGAGTGAGTTTTTCGAGAAAGAAGTTTCGGTCCCAAGGAAGAGCAGGGCTCCGGATTGGGGGTTTTAGATGCAGAATCCCTTTCAGAAAGGTTTTGGATACCTCCAACTGTGCCTAAGTCTTTTGTCCTGTTGGACTATGATGAGCAGAAATGGCTGAAAGGTGGACCTTTAGGGTCAAATAACTAAGACCCAAGTCATAAAGGTGCAGCATATAGTCTAAGACCTTTGTGACTGAACAGGAAAAGGGTCCAATCCCTTTCAAATCTGCCCAGATGGAAAACCTTTTCCATTTCATGGCATATGTAGCTCTGGTGGAAGGCTTCCTGGCCTCTACCAAGATCTGTGCTACCCTCGGGGGAAACCCTGAATCAGGCAGCCACTATGTCAGAAGGAGCCATGCGTGCAGACGAAGGGACTTGAGACCTCAATGAACCAGGGTCGCCTGTTCCTGAGTCAAGAGATCCTGGGAAACCGGCAGTGGAAAGGGAGGTTTCACTGACAGTTGTTACAGTAGACAGAACCAAATCTGTCTTGGCCAGAAGGGAGCAGTGAGGATCATTCAAGCTCCTTCTGCCTGCAGTTTCATTAGAACTCTCTTGATTAATGGAAGCAGAGGGAAGGCATACACAAACCTCCCCTTCTAGCAAAGAGAGAGAGTGCGTCTTACCAGAAAACACCATGCCCTGGAGCGAGTGAGCAGAAGGTTGGTAGTTCTGCATTGACTGGGGAGCTGAATAGATCTATTTGAGGCCTTTCCCACTTTGAGAAGACTTCATTTACCACTGACTGTCTGACCTCCCACTCGTGTACTCTGGCTTGCATGCAGCTGAGTGCATCTGCCAGAATGTTCTGGACTCCTGGCACATGTACTGCTGTCAGATGAATGTTGTGGTCGACCGCCCAATACCACACTCTCATTGCTTCCCTGTAAAGGGGGTAAGAGTGGGTTCCACCTTGTTTATGTACCAGACTACACACATGTTGTCTGTCTGAATCATAAGAAGACCTGGGAGAATGAGATGTTGAAAGGCCTCAGGCGCATTCAACACTGCTCTCATCTTGAGTATGTTGATATGAAGAGACAGTTCTATATGGAACCAAAGACTTTGTGCCTTGTGAGGACCCAGATGTGCTCCCCAACCCAGACCTGAAGCATCTATTGTCAGGGTTTGTGAGGGGTTGTCTGATTGAAACAGAACCCCTTTGGAGAGGTTGTTTCATTTGAGCCACCACAAGAGGTTGTTTGCCACTGGATCCCAGATCATAATCTTGGTGTCTAGTTCATCTGCCCTCTGGTCCCATTGGACTCTGAGGGTCCATTGTGAGACTCTCATGTGGAATCTGGCTAGGGGAACCAAAGGGATGGCCACCACCATGAGCCCCAGTAGTCACAGGATTGTTCTGGCTGGTACCCTCTTCTGTGAGGCCACCATATGTGCCTCGTGCTGCAAGGTAAATATTCTGTCTTGTGGTAGGAAAGCCTTCCCTGTACCATGTCCAAAACTGCCCATATAAATTGGAGCTGTTGGATAGGGACTAGGTGGGATTGGCAAACTGACCGTAACTCCCACCCAGTGGAAACTGTTAGTAAGGTTCAGATCCTTGACTAGGGCCTCCCTGGAGGAGGCTGATATCAGCCAGTTGTCCAGGTAGGGAAAAACATGGACACCTTGCCTGTGCAAAAAGGCTGCCACCACTGCCAGGCATTTTGTGAATACCCTGGGGGCCAAGGAAAGGCCAAAGAGTAGTGCTTTGAACTGGAAATGCTCCCCCTGAGAACAGAATCAGAGGAATCTGTGGTGTGGCAGGCAAATCGGAATGTGCAGGTAAGCATCCTGCATGTCCAGGGTGCAGAGCCACTTACCCTTCTGTAAGAGAGGAAGTAGGCTGGGGAGAGACAACATTCTGAACCTCTCGTATTGAACAAAGAGATTCAGAGAGCTCAGATCTAGGATTGGTCTGAGGTCACCTGTCTTTTTGGGGACCAGGAAGAAATGTGATTAGTACCCTTTTCCCTGACGCTTTACGGGAACTGGTTCTATTGCTGCCATTGCCAGAAAGGGCATGATTTCCTCTGTCACCAAGAGTAGGTGGCTGGGTGGGTAGGATGAATGACCCGAAGACCTTCTTGGGGGTCTTTCTATGAATTCTACTGAGTGACCTTTTTCCACCAGTTGAAGAACCCACGAGTCTGTTGTTATTTTCTCCCATTCTGGTAGGCGATAGGAGAACCTGCCCCCTACCTGCTCCTCTGGAAAGCATACCAGTGGAGGTGGGAGGTTTAAGAAGTCAGGAGGTGGAGGGCAAGGCCGGGGCTGTGGTTCCCAAGGCTTTATGGGACTTAGCGGGGCTCTAGCGGCTGAGGTTGCCTGACGTTTGTTCCGACATCAGTCCTGATTTGGTCTTTGTTAGCGATGTTGCTGCCTCTGAAATAGCCGTTTCTGCTTCTGTGGAGGCTAGTACATAAATTGTACCAAACGCAGGGCTCTGCCATTATCTTGGAGGTCAATGATAATGTCTTTTATGTCCTCGCCAAAAAAGACTGACCCTCTAAAGGAGGCATCCTGTTTGGCCAACTGGACCTCTGGTGCCAGGCTTGAGATCTGCAGCCAGGCATGACATCATAGACTACCGCAGTAGCTGAGCCCCTACCAGCAGCATCCACTGTATCATAGGTGGCACACAACATGTGATGACAGGTGAATCTAGCTGACTATACTAGATATGCCATTTTGTCTTTTAGGGTAGAGTCTTGAAGAAAGTTTACCTTGGACTCCAACTGACCTAGGACCAATTTTTGGTAGTCCCCCATATGGGCAATGTAGTTTAGTGCTCAGATTCCTAAGGTGGAGGAAGAGTAAACCTTTCTCCCATACTGATCCAGAATTTTAGATTATTTATCAGGAGGGGAAGCACTGAGGTGTTTGGGTTTAGCAGACCTGTCATGGGCCGCACTAATGGCCACTGAAGTGGCCTTAGGATGAAGACTGAAGAAGTTTTTATCATCTAGGGATTGATAAAGTCTGCCAGCCTTTCTGGCTACTGGGGCTAGAGAAGAAGGCTGCTTCCATAAAGTGGAGACCAAATCCTTATGTGGTTCAATCCAGGGCGGAATGAGGTATGGGAAGGAAGCAGCCAAATCTAAATGAGCTGCCAGCCTCTGCGGGTCCTAGGCAACTGTGTGCCAATCGTAGGCTGCTTGGATTTTCTTAGGATCTCCAAGAAGGAAGGATCCTCTGGAGGGGATTTTGGAGAGTCCTTCAGTTTCTGATCATCCAGTGTGGGTGTTTCCATGTTGGAGTGGGAATGAGCCATGTCGCTATCCAAGTCTGAGGAATCCTGGTCACTTGGAGAGCTGATGGCCAGAAGCGGCAGTTCCAGCATTCTAGAAAATTCCGTAGGCCTGGAAAACTCCCAGGGCCTAAGGCTAGGATCAGGACAATTGGCCTGCATCAGGTCCTTAGAGCAGGATGATGGGGAAGGATCTGACGCAGGAGGCCTTGGAGTCAGCATTGGGGCCATCGGCGGCTGATGCTTCTCCAGCTCTGACGTGAGCTGTGACTTTGCTTCTGCCCACCAGGTCTTCAGGACCACTTGAACATCTACTTGAGGCTGGGGTGGAGGGTTATTAAACCCACAGTAGGGGTAGTTAAAGCCTGATGGTGGGTAGCCTGGTACATGGAATTCTGATGCCGGATACTGTGGCATTGGGTATTTTGGCATTGGGTACTGAGGAGGATTGCCTGGCGATGGGTGTCTGTAAAGATTCCCAGGTGGTCCTGATGGAGAGACCAACGGAGGGGCCAAAGGATCTGCCAGAGGAATCGTCAGGTCTGTACTGCATCCCATGGGGTGCTCAGAAGGTCTTGATGGAAGAGGCGGATGAGAGGGTCCAGAAGGTCCTGGTGTCTGGCTGGATGAAGGGCCTTGTCAATCAATCAATCAAAATCTTTATTTAACCAGGTGGACACCGTTGAGCAGAACTAATTTTCGAGGTGAACCTGGGATAAAAGTACAAGGTACGAAATGAAACAACAGGATTGACGTTGCTGCCAACACGACAGTATACATTATTACAGATATGAATAGGCTATCGCAGAGCCATCTCTCACACAAGGACTACTAAAGATACAAAGCCAGGCGTGATGTCATAGACTACCACAGTAACTGAGCCCCTACCAGCAGCATCCACTGTATCGTAGGTGGCACACAACATGTGACAACAGGTGTATCTAGCTGACCTGTACTAGATCTGCCATTTTGTCTTTTAGGGTTGAGTCTTGAAGAGAGTTTACCTTGGACTCCAACTTGTGGGACTGAATCACCTGAGGGGGTCAGCGGGACTATAGTCTGGTCCAGCGCTGGCTCTGGCATCTGAGGCACCAGCAGAGGGGGTGACGAGACCCCTGTCAGCGGGTGATCTCCTGCCTCCATGTCCTTCACAGGGGAAGTCGAAGGTACCGCTTCTACCGCCGGTAAAGAA
This sequence comes from Neoceratodus forsteri, assembly GCA_016271365.2. Classification (NCBI taxonomy): domain Eukaryota; kingdom Metazoa; phylum Chordata; order Ceratodontiformes; family Ceratodontidae; genus Neoceratodus; species Neoceratodus forsteri. The sequence goes on from JADMNL010000025.1 coordinate 273,104,572, forward strand.
GAGGAAGGAGTAATGTCCTTCGTCAGCTGCATATCAAATGTCAGCTGTGCTGTCACCTCTTTGTCAGGCTTGATATCGGGGCCTGATGGAGGATCTGACGGGTGGCTTAGCAGGCACAGCCATGCGAGAACTGGCGGAGCCAGAACTCGACTTACTGGTCCCACTCGTACCACTAGGCTTTGAAATCTTGGAAGCCGTAGAAGAGGTGGGTGCCTCCTGATCTTGGGAGGCTCCCGCCAGGCATGAGCCTGGGCCAGATGGGTGGATCAGTGGTCATTTGGTAGCCATCAAAGTGGCCATCAAAGGCAAGTCCCCTGAAAGGGATGTTACCTGAAGGGCCGCAACTCCAGTAGGAGGTGGTGGAATGGCTGGGGACCCTTCCTGGTCCCGATGTCTCTCATTGTCCTTCCTTCTTCTTACAGTGGCCCTCTGGAGAGGACAACATTTGCCTGAGTTTCTTCAGCTCCATCTCCATATTGGCCATTTTTTTCTTTTAAAAGATGGTCTTTCAGAGACTGCTGCCTACGTTTATGTGTGGCCGCATTAAACTTCTGGCAATGCTCGCACCCTTTCACCTTATGGCCTGGGCCCAGGCAAAAAAGGCAGATGGAATGGCCGTCCTTGAGAGGGAGCTGAGTTTCACTGGAGTCGCACTTGTTCTTATGTGATTCTGAAGGTGTCGGAGATGACATACACAACGATTTTTGATGAACAAAAAATTAGAAATATATGAATTGCTAGTAAAACTGTAAGAATAATACTCATCCAAGATGGTGTCGACTAGCAGCGTTCTTCCACGAACTCCGATGTGCGCAGGTCGATGGCGGGAAAGAACTGGAAGGTGGGTGTGGAGATCGATTCTTATACAGCGTCATGCTGACATCCATTACATGACATCAGGGGATGTCCCCGCTGGACACTGCTAGCTAGAATTTTTCTGTGTGGTCCTAGCGCCTGGCGGCAGTCCTACTTGTGAGTACCTACTGCAAGAGCTCTCTCAAAGTAAGATCAGTAGAGCTTCGAGAGGAGCTCTTGCAGCAGGCAACACCAGTAGGACTGCAGCCACCAGGCCCCAGGACCACACGGAAAACTTCAAGCTAGCAGTCTATCATGGGGGACCACCTATGCTGATGTCAGCACTCTGACGTCCACCTATCCTATAAAGGGGGTGGTCCCCCAGACTTACCTCAGTTCTTCTGCTGGAGACCTCAGTGCAAAAGGTAAAGATGGAGAACAGAGTCAGTTCCTCAGAGCCGATGAAAGTTAGAATTAATGCAAAGGAGAAACAGCTATGAGGTGGAAGGAAGGAGGGAGGGAGGGAGGGAGGAGGGAGGCAGTGACTGCTGCAAGAGCTCCTCTCAAAGATCTACTGTTATGGTAATTTCTTACATAACTGAACTATCTTACTTCAAGGGGGCTCTTGCAGCAGGCAACACTGGTAGGACTGAATCCCAAGCAGTACCAGAACTGACCGAAAAGTCAGCCAGGAGGAGGCAGAAGACAACAGCAGACTGCTAATGAAAGAAGGTCCTGAAGGATAGCTAATCCAAAATTGGCCCTGCGTCTAGGGGCAATGTCCAGACTGTAGTGGCAGACAAAGGTGTGAACAGAGCTCCAAGTGGTAGCTGCACAGATGTCTGCAGCAGACACATTCCTGAAACAGGTGGTAGAGGCAGCCATACCTCTGGTGGAGCGACCCTTAACAACCCCAGGCTTGTTGTAGTAACAGTGCACAATGCAATCTGCCAACCATTTCAACAAACACTGTTTAGAAACAGGTGCCCCTTCTCTCTTAGGGGCAAATGAAACATACAACTGATCATTCTTTCTAACCGGTTGGGTGTGATTTGTGTAATAACAGAGCACACTATGAATGTCCAAAGTGTGCAGTAAGGCTTCCCCTGATTAGAATACTCAGAGAAATAAACAGGTAGGTGGATGGATTGGTTTAGTGTGAACTCAGACACCACCTTAGGCAGAAACTTAGAATTAGTAGGCAAAGTCTTTGTGAAAAACCCAGTAAGGCTCTTTACACATCAGAGCCTGATGCTCAGAAATCCTCCAAGCAGAAGTAACAGCAACCAAAAACAACACGTTCCACGACAGAAAGCGGAGCTCGCAACCAGCGGCCGGCTCAAAGTGAGGCAGAGTGAGCTTTTATACATAAAAAGAAGGTTCCATGGAGGGACAGGGTCCCAAATGGGAGGTTTCAAATGCATGATACCCCACAAGAATGTGTAGGATACCTCCAGCTGGGCACAGCTTTTTCCTCAATAGGTGCATGATACGCAGAGATGGCAGAAAGGGAGGAGTACCCAAGGCCTGAGTCGGAAAAGTGGAGTGGGTACTCTAGAATCATATTCACTGGACAGGTGAAGGGATCCAGGAGGTGAGCAGTGGCCCATAGGGAGAAGTGCTTCTACTTCATGCATAGGTGGCTCTAGTGGAAGGTTTTCTGGCAGTCACCAGGACATCGGCAACCCTGGAAGAAACCCCAAAGTGGGCAACAGCTAAGTCTGCAGGAGCCACACATGAAATGCAGGGATACTGGAGGTTCCACTGCCAGCTGCTGCAGCAGGGGAAACCAAATCTGATGTGACCAGAAGGGAGCAATGAGAATCATCCCCACCCCCTCTGACTGGAGCTTGCAGAGAACCCTCTGCAGGAGTGGGAAGGGAAGGAAGGCATACAGGAATCTCCCTTTCCAGGAGAGGGACAACGCATCTCACCAGAAAATTCCAGACCCTGGATTGAGTGAGCAAAAAGCGGCAGTTTTGCATTGAGTGGGGACACAAAAAGGTCCAACTCTGGATGTGAAAGAGATCTTCAACCACCAAGGACAGGCATTCCCACATGTGAGTCCTCAACCTGGATGAGCTTAGACTGTCGGCCAGGGCATTTTGGTCTCCAGGAACATGGATGGATGAGAGTTCCAGGTCATGCTCAATGGCTCAGTACCAGACTCTCATTGACTCCCAACAAAGGGGGTAGGAATGAGTGCCCTCATTTGTTGATGTAGTATACCACAGACATGTTGTCCATCTGAACTAGCAGTGGACCGGACAAAATGTGGATCTGGAAGATCTGCAGAGCATAAAGAACTGCCTGCATCTCCTGTACATTGAGGTGGAGATGTTGCTCCAACTTGGACCAAATCTCTTGAGTCTGACGGTCTGCTAGGTGAGCACCCCAACCCAGACCCGAGGCATCTGTAGTGAGAATCTGCTGGGGGGATACCACTCATGGGGGAACCCCTCACAAGAGGTCCGTGGGGTTTTGCCACCACTGCAAGGTTCTCCTCACCAGGTCAGAAACCATCACCAGCTGGTCCAGATCATCGGTGCATTGGTCCTATTGGATCCAAAGAGTCCATTGGGGAACCCTCTTATGCAGACGGGCCAGGGGACTGTGGCTATAGTCACCATGTTCCCCAACAGTCGAAGGAATGATCTGACTGGTATCTTCCAGCTGGAGGATACTAGCCATGTCTGCACTATCAGGCACTCTGCTCTGTCCAGCAGCAGGATAGCTCTGCCCTGGGATGAGTCCAGGACCGCCCCAATATACTGGAGGCATTGGCTCGGAGAGACAAGACTTTGGTAGGTTTATCATGATCCCAAGGGTCTGAAAAAGCTGACAGGTTCCTTCCAGGGTTTGCAGCAAAAGGTCCCTGGAAGGAGCCATCAGCAGCCATTCGTCCAGGTAAGGGAACATGTAAAAACCCTATCTCCTCAGAGCTGCTGCTACCACAGCTAGGCACTTGGTAAAGACCTGAGGTGCTGAGGAAAGGCCAAAGGGGAGGGCCCTGAACTGAAAGTGGTCCCCCTGGAAGCAGAAGAGGAGGAAGTGGCAGTGGGCCGGAAAAAACAGGTTATGAAGATAGGCATCCTGCATGTCCAGGGAACAGAGCCAGTCCCTCTGATGAATGAGAGGCAGCAGTTCCTGGAGAGTAACCATCCCAAAGAACTTGTACTGTATGTAGAGGTTCAGGTGGCTGAGGTTCAGGATTGGCCTCAGGTCCCCTGTTTTCTTGGGGACGAGAAAGAAGTGGGAGTAGAACCCCTTTCCTCTTTGAGCCAGGGGAATGGGCTCTATGGCCTTTTTGTGCAGGAGAGCCTGAATCCCTTCCCAGATGAGGGAGATGTGGGCCTGAGGGTAATGGGAGAGTGAGGGAGGGCTTTCCAGAAGAAGCTCCAGAAACTCAAGGGTGTGACCCCGTTTGATAATCTGCAGCACCCTCTGATCTGTGGTCACTGTGCACCACCCATCTAGGTATAGGGAGAACGGACCCCTGACCACCTCCCCCAAGGCCTCTGCTGGGGGGCGGTCAGGCAAGGAGTCAGGCAGTAGACCTGAGGGTGGGCAGTGCCACTGTGGGTGCTCTGTGGGCCCTAGAGGCAACTGCTCCAGCTGGTGGGGTGTTTTCCTTGTGCTTAAAGGGTCCTTTCAACTGATGGCCCTTGAAAGGTTGGTGACAAATGACACAGCAAATAGGACTGTGGAAGAAGCCAAGACAGACAAGAAGACCCTAGGGGAGAGCCTAAAGGAGTACACAATGCATCTGGCCTTCTTAGAGGTGTTGCTGGTTTGGAGGAAGGGCAGAAGTGAGGACAAGATCAGGAATGAAGAGATCAGGGAATTCAACCAGTGGCTCCAGGGTTGGTGCGCAGACAATGGGATGCACTACATTGGAGACTGGGGGACCTTCTTGGACAGGAAACTCTTCAAGCATGATGGCCTGCATCTCACTGGAGAAGGAGTGAGAGCACTAAGGCAGAAGTTGGAGGTCTTCTTGGAGGGTATAAACTGGGAGGTCTCCAGCACAGAGAAGACCTAAATAAGGATGCAGCAGAAATATACAAAGGTAAGGGGATCAGTGAATGGAAGTGAACTCCCCAACACTGAACTAAAGGAAACAAGCATGGCCATAAGCAACGAGAGGCCATAGGTAAAAAAGGAGGCACCTCATGTAAAGTACAGGAGGGGCAGACACAGAAAAGGGGGGGATGGTACTGAGGTTATAGCAGAGGGGGGAGGCCGTGATTGGAAGGCTATGATGACAGCTCACACCACCACCATTGGTGGGCTTGTCATCACTCCCCATAAATCTAAGAGAGCACATACACACTCAGAAGGAGAAATGCAGAACCCGGGCATCTCGACCACAGAGGTCTCAATTAGCATTCTGCAAGAAGAAGGCAACCTCAAAAATCACTCAGACACAAACAGCAAGTTGGCACTGTTCAAGAAGAGGGCATAGCCCCATACCAAAGGGGGTGCACTTTCCTGAAAGGTGATGGTTGTAAGCACTAGAAGCCTTACAACCAAACTACCCGAACTCGCAGCCATCATGGTAGTAAAAAGATTGGGCTGTGTCGCTGTGACAAAAATGTGGTTCACAAAAACCACGGATGGGATACGGCTATACCCAGATACAATCTGTTCAGAAAGGATAGGCAGGGCAAAGAGGGGAGGAGTAGCCATTTACATTAGAGAAGACATAAAAGCCATAGAGGTGCAGAGTCACCCTGGGGACACCGAGTCACTGTGGCATACTATAGATGCAGGAAATGGAAAAACCTTCTGGATCGGTATCATATACAGATCTCCAAATCAAGGACAGAAAGGGGTCAAAGACCTAATAGAAGAAATACACAAAATGACTCAGAGAGGAGAGGTGATACTGGTGGGGGACTTCAACCTTCCAAATATAAACCAGAGTACACTAACAGCGGCAACAAGAAGAAGCAGGGATTTCTTATTGGCACTGCGGGAAGCAGAACTAAGTCAACTGATCAAAACACCAACAAGAGGAGATGCCATACTTGACCTGGTCCTCACAAACACTGAGAGGGTCAAGGAACTCGACATAGGATGCCATATGGGTAACAGTGACCATCGCATGGTTAGCTTCATGGTGAACATAACTGAGGACATGTGCCACTCAAAAATAAAAGTGCTAGATTTTAAAAAGGTGAACTTCAACCAAATGAGGACCAACATAAGAAATGGCTTAATTGATGTACAAGTGGATGAGGTCAATGTCATGTGGGGGAAACTTAAGAATGCAATCTAGACAGTCATTGACCAATGTGCCACAAGAGTTACCAAAGTGAAAAGAAAACAAAACCCCTTATGGTTTTCAAAGGAAGTGGCTAAAATAGTGAAAGAAAAACAGAAGGCATTCAAGCCATACCAGGGAACAAACAAGGAAGAAGGCTGGGTGTTGTACAAGGAGAAAATGAAAGAAGCCAGCAAAAAAATAAGGCAGGCAAAAGTGCAGAGAGAAAGAAGTATAGCAGAGAGGGAAAAGAGAGGAGACAAATCCTTCTTTAGATACATCCAAGAAAGAAGGAAGGCAAAAGGGGGGGTACAGTCAAGATTACAACTCTGGAAGGGAAAACAACAGAAGGTGATCCAGAAAAAGCAGAAATCCTGAACAAGTACTTCCGCTCAGTGTTTACTGAGGAGGACCCAAGGGATGGCCCAGAAATGGCAAAACGCAACACCCCTGGACAGGAGGTTGATACTAGCTTCTTCACAGAGACATAAGTACTGGACGCACTAAATAAACTGCAAGTTGACAAGGCCATGGGGCCAGATAAAATGCACCCCAGGATCTTAAAAGAACTGGGATTAGAGTTGGCTGCCCTGCTTCCTAAACTATTCACCAAATCCTGAACAGTGGGGAGGTAACCGAAGATTGGAAAAGGGCAATTGTAGTCCTGCTCTACAAATCAGACAGCAGGGAGGACTCTGGAAATTACAGGCCCGTAAGCCTCACATCCATAGTGGGGAAGTTATTGGAAACACTACTCAAACAGAGGATCATGGCAATCCTAGAGACTGGTGGCCATCAGGACCCCAAGCAGCACGGTTTCACAGCAGGTAGGTCATGCCAGACAAACCTGATTTAGTTTTTTGACTGTTACAAAGGTTATTGATGACGGCTGGGTGGTAGATATGGTCTTCTTAGACTTTATTCAAATACATGAAATAAGGGCACCATCCACCGTAGTAAAATGAGACAACTGCGTTTATTGCCAAAGACAAGAGCAAAATACAGACATGCAGTCAAGTGCAAAGTAGGTGCTAAACACTTCAAAATGCCAGACCGGTTCTGCGCATGCGTGTTTCTTCAGGGACTTAGACTTTAGCAAGGCCTTTGACTCGGTTCCACATAGAAAGCTGGTAAAGAAGCTAGACCACACAGGAGTTGGATCAGAAGTAGTTCAATGGGTTAAAAACTGGTTACAGAGCAGAACCCAGAAAGTGCAGGTAAACAGAGCACTGTCATCAGAAGGTAAAGTAACCAGTAGTGTGCCCCAGGGTTCAATACTGGGGCCCCTGCTCTTAAATATTTTCATATCAGACATAGCTAACGGACTACAGGGAAAGGTGTGTCTGTTCACACATGACACCAAAACATGCAACAGGGCTGACACCCAGCAGAGAGTGGACAAGATGGAAGCTGACCTCAAGAAGCTGGAAGAATGGTCTGGAGCATGGCAGTTGAGATTCAACACCAAAAAGTGCAAAGTCATGCACATAGGAAAAAGAAATCCAAATAAGGCATATTACCTTGGAGGGGAAATACTAGTTTACTCCACCAAGAGCATAATTTGGGAATCATTATCTCAGACAATTTGAAGGTAGGTAAACAGTGTGAGAAGGCAGCATTAAAGGCCAGCGGTATGCTGGGATGCATTGGGAGGGGAATCACAAGCAGGAAGAAGGAAGTGATCCTGCCATGGTACAGATCACTGGTTAGGCCTCACCTGGAGTACAGCGTCCAGTTCTGGAGGCCCCACCTCAAAAAGGACATTGACCAAGTGGAGACGGTGCAGAGGAGGGCAGCAAAAATGATTCAGGGACTGCACGAGATGTCCTGTGGAGATAGACTGAAAGAACTGAACATGTATTCCCTGCAACAGAGAAGAGAAAGAGGGGTGACAAGATCAAAATATTCAAGTACATAAAAGGCATAAACCAGGTGCAGATAGAGCTCTTCCCATTTAAGAAGGGCAGCAGAACATGGGGACAGAAAGCTTTTCTTCATAGAAAGAGTGGTGGATGCCTGGAACAGCCTGCCTGCAGAGGTGGTGGGGGCAAGCACAGTGGTAGGTTTCAAGAATGCTTGGGACAGTGTCATTGAGGCACAGGTCAGGAAGCATAGGAAAACCCAGAAGCAGTTGTAGAATTCACAAAAAGCGTTTATTAGTACTAGCACTAACATAAAAAATATAATATTGTTCAGAATAACTATTTACAAAGGCAGAATTAACAAAGAATATCCATCTGAGTTTTCCTTCAAGCCCTGTGTCTCTCTCTTGCAAGAAATTGCAGCTAGGTTTTTATAAGTCCTTGCAACCCCCCCCCCAACCCCAACAAACATCCTATTTTTTTCTAAAATGTTCTTATAAGTATCAGGCAGGTGCAGAAAGAAAAAAAATACTCACCTTAGTAATGTTGTTTCTTCTAATGGAGTCTTGCTGTATTCTGACAGTAGCAGTGAGTCCCAACCTTCAAACTGCCCCGGAGATGAAAGAGTTAACTTTCCATGCCAGGCATGGAACAGCTGAGCTTGAGCTCGGTTGAGACTCTGTCTGTTGCTGTTTAAACTCAAACCATCAGATCTTTACGAGCTAAACTCATTGAGATCCTGTGTGGAAGCTGTAAACCTACACTAGCCAACTGGCTACTAACATAAAAAACAGATTTTTTGGTCCCAAAAACAAAGACTCAAGTCAGGACACCCAAAACATGGAATAAACACAACACCCACTCACCAAAAGAAAGGGTGATAACAAAAAAGGGTGGGGCATCTCCTGAGTGCTAACACTGCTGCTGTCCACCCACATCCCAAAACAGAGGTTCTGAGAGGGGAAGGCGGGGGGAGGTCAGAATACAGCAAGACTCCATTAGAAGAAACAACATTACTAAGGTGAGTAATTTTTTTCTTCAAACAACATGAAGTCTTGCTGTATTCTGACAGTAGCAGACTACCAAGCAGTACCTCCATGGAGGAGGGACAGAACCTACTTAGGGAACAGGCTCTGAAGCACAGCTGTGCCAAACCGAGCATCACTCCTAGCCTTGATATCCAGGGAGTAATGCTTGGTAAAAGTATGAACTGCTTTCCAGGTAGCTGCTTGACAAATCTCTAAGATAGGAATATCCCTGGCAGCAGCCAGGGAAGCAGCTGTACCTCTGGTAGAGTGAGCCCTCAGGCCTGAGGGTGGAACCTTACCTAGCTTTTCATAGCAAAATTGGATGCAAGAGACAATCCACCTGGCAATGGATCATTTAGTGGCAGGTCTTCCTTTACCAACCTCACCATAAGTGAGGAACAGTTGGAGGGAGTCAAACCTATGACCCTTGGTACATTCTATATAGTAGCTAAGAGCTCTTTTCACATCTAGACTGTGCAGCCTCCTCTCACCAGAGGAGGAATGGTCAGTGAAGTACACAGGAAGAGACATAGATTGATTAAGGTGGAAGTCTGAAACCACCTTAGGCAAAAACTTCCTGTTAGTCCTGAGGACCACCTTATCCCTATGGAAGGAAATAAAGTCAGGCTCCACTGGCAGGGCTTGTAGCTCACTTATGCACCTGGCAGAAGTGATGGCCACCAAAAACACAGTTTTCCAAGTCAAGTACTTAAGCTCTGCTGAGGACAAAGGCTCAAAAGGGGGTTGCATAAGCTGAGCAATGCAAAAGTTAAGATCCCAAGCAGGGGCAGGGTCCCTGAATGGAGGATTGGTATGAAGCAATCCCTTAAAAAACTTGGAGAAAACAGGGTGAGCTGAAAGAGAAGAGGGCTTACCTGCTGAAATGAAAGCAGAAACAGCTGCCAGATGCACCATTAGTGTAGCTGGTCTGAGCCCCTAGCTATTCAGATGGACCATATAGTCAAGGACTGCGGGCAGATCAGCAGACTCTGGGGAAATATGCTTCCCAGAGCACCATATGGAAAATCTTTTCCACTTAGAATTATAAGTAGTTCTGGTGGAAGGCTTCCTAGATGCCTTTAGAATATCCATAACACCTTGGGAGAGGCGTAAATCAGCAAACTCTAACTCTTCAAGAGCCAGGCCTTGAGATTGAGAGATTTGAGATTCGGGTACCAAACCCTCCCCTGAGCACAGGTTAACAGGTTGTAATTCCTGGGAAGAGCCAGGGGAAGATGGATTGTTAAGGACAATAGGAGAGGATACCAGGGCTGTCTGGCCCAGTCTGGAGCAATCAGGATCACTTTGCAGGGTTGAGACCTGATTTTGACTAGTACTTTGAACAGGAGAGGGAAGGGGAAGCATACAGGAACTTCCCTTCCCAACTGAGAACTAAGGCATCCAGGGGGACTGAGCCCAACACTGGGGGCCTGCAGCAAAAAAGGGGAAGTTGGTGATTGTCTGGGGCTGCAAAAAGATCTATCTGCGGGTGCCCCATCTGGAGAATATCACCTCCAAGACCAGGGGATCCAGTGACCATTCGTGATGGCCCTGAGATATCCTGCTGAGAGCATCTGCCAGGACATTGTCCTTGCCTGGGAGGTGTACTGCTGAGAGGGAGGTGTTCAGGAAATAAGCCAGAGACCACAACTTCATTGCTTCTGTGCACAAGGCTGTAGACCGAGTGCCTCCTTGCTTGCTGATGTACCACATTGTAGTGGTATTGTCTGTTCTGACCTGAATTACTTTGTTCTGAACAGACTTGGAAAAAGCTTGAAGTGCTAGAAATACTGCTCTGAGTTCCAACAGATTGATGTGAAGCAGAGATTCCTGAGGAGACCACAACCCTGGGTGGTCAGGTTGCCCAAGTGAGCCCCCCACCCCAAGAGGAAGGCATCTGTAGTAAGGATTAAGGAGTGAGACTGAGTGGCAAAGGGAACTCCTTGTCTTAGATTGTTCTGATCCTGCCACCACTGCAAGGCCTGGATCAGAGTTTGAGTCACTGGGATCAGTTTGGTCAGGAGATCCTTTTTCTGAGACCAAAAGGCTCTCAAATGGAACTGAATGTCCCTCATCTGAAATCTTGTTCCCTGCACCACTGCTGTAGAAGCAGCCATGTGGCCCAGGAGCTGCAGAAAATGTCCTGCTGGTCGAGACACCTGTAGGATGAAAGAGGAGGCCATTGAGATAGGGGTCTTTGCCCTGTCCAGGGGAAGGAAGGCTCTGGCCTTTTCTGTATCTAGCTCTGCGCCTATGAAGTTGAGGAGCTGAACAGGCTGTAGAACTGACTTTGAAAGATTCAGAAGGAAACCCAGAGAGGTGAGCAGTTGCTGAGTTATCTGTAGGTGTAACTTGACCTGGTCTGGGGACTGGCCTACTATGAGCCAGTCGTCCAGGTATGGGAAGATGGCAATCCTTTGCCTTCTTAGAGAAGCAACTACTACTGCTAGGCATTTTGTAAACACCCTTGGAGCAGAGGTTAGACCGAAGGACATTGCTCTGAACTGGTAATGGCCTGAGGGCAACTCGAACCTGAGGTACTTTCGATGGGAGCTTCTGATGAGAATATGGAAATAGGCATCCTTGAGGTCCAGGGAAACTAGCCAGTCCCCTGGCCTTAGAGAGGGTAGAATTATTCCCAGAGTCACCATTTTAAATTTTGGCTTTAAAAGGTGCTTGTTTAAGTATCTGAGATCCAGGATGGGCTGCCATTCTCCTGTCTTTTTGGGGTAAGGAAGTACCTGGAGTACAATCCTTTGCCCTGGTGTAGGGATGGAACCCTTTCCACAGTTCTGAGAGCCAGGAGGGAAGAGACCTCTGCCTCTAGGGCAAGTGCCTCTGAGGGATTTGCAGGTGGAAAGGATCTGGTTCTCAGCTTTGGAAATTTTTTGAAGCTGAGAACCAGTTCCTGGCTTACTACTTTCCAGGACCCATTTGTCTGATGTTAGAGACTTCCAGTCCTGGACAAAGTAAGCCAGCCTGCCCCTACAGGTATTGGAGAATCGGCCTGGCAAACCCATCAGGGTGCCTGTTTGGTAGGGGTTTTGGCTGAGGGGTGGAAGCAGGTCTGCTTGTACCCCTTCCTGCCTCCCTCTGAAGAACCACCTCTGAGCATAGGCAGAAGGAGGCCTGGAGGCAGTAGAAGGCCTGTAAAGGCCTGCCCCTGCCCCTGGGATGCTGCCTCTGAGGAGTGGCCTGCCTTTCCTTGGCCTGGGCACTCCTATAGTGGTCCCTATATTCATCCATTTTCTTCATGTAATTCTCTGTTTGTTCCCCAAACAGAGAATTACCCACAACAGGAAAATCCATGGCCTTAGTCTGGGTATCCTGTGACAGGCTAGTACATCTGAGCCAAGCCATTCTACAAAGTGCCACAGATGTAGCCATGACTCTAGATGACACATCACTGGAGTCCACTGCAGCATGGAATTGCACCTTGGATGCCTCAATACCATCAGCAGCCACCTGCTCCAGCTCCTTGGCAAGCTGGCCAGGGACCTGTTTTGCTAAAGCCATGACAGTGTCCCATCTGGATTTCTGATACCTAGCAGTATAGGCCATATAGTTGGCCTGTCTGAGTCTCAAGGATGCTGCCATGTACTGTTTCTTTGCCATGGCATCAATCCTCCTGGAGTCCTTGTCTGGGGGGTGTGAAGCCAAGGGAATATTTGCCTTATCACAGGCTGCAGCCTGTACTACCCCAACATGGCTGCATTGTCGTGTAAGGAACTCCGTATCTGAGCCTGACAATGTATACCTCTTGTCCATTCTTTTATCCACAGGAGGTATGGTATTAGGAGTCTTTAAAATCTTAAATGTCTGTTTCCCAAAAGATTTGTGTAAGGGAATAGACAGCCTCCTAGACTCTGGGATATCCATCATTTCCACATAGTCAGGCTCCTCCTGGTCATCCACAGCTTCTTCCATAGGAAGCTGGAGGGTTTCAGCCACTTTTTTATAAAACATGAAATGGGAGGGGGACTCAGAAAGCCTAGGAGGAGACACTCCTGAAGGCCTGTCTGGGGAGATGTCCGGGTCAATAGGCACATCCAGACTTTCAAAACCACATTCACTTTCCTCATACTCCTCTTCCTCCTCCTCCGGTTCATAATATTCCTCTAAATCATAATCTTGAACCAGTGGAACCGGCCGAGCCGAGCGCCTTCCTGATGGTGCCGGTTTGGTCGGAACCGGGGAAAGCTTGCACAATTTTTATCGCTTTGGCTATTTCTTCAGCGGTTGGAGAAGAAAGTTTTGGATCCACACCAGCTGATTTTTCCTTTCTTGTTCTCTTAGCTGGAACCGACTCCTCAGAATCGGCTCTCCTTTTGCCTGAAGAAGTCTCACCCTGGTCAGAGGGCACTCCTTCTGGTTCGGTTTGAACCGAACCGGGCTGGCCATCCGGTTCAGTGGACTTTTTGGCCTCCCTTTCCCTGAGCCTACCAACTCTCTTTTCTAGGGTAGCTGCAGGAAAAGTTTTATAAATCTGGCAGTCTGCATTGAGGTGGTCAAACCCCAGACAATAAACACAGGTGGTGTGGGGGTCAGCCTTAGCAAAGACTTCCCCACACACACACTGCAGTGTTGAAACCCAGTGGGCCCGGTTTTTCTTTTGGGTTTCTCAGACATTGTGCCAGTCCTAACCAAACTTACCCTCTTAATGGCAATCTGCCAGGCAAGACCCTCTTATCGGCTCCTGACCGTGTCACGGGTCATGGAAAAAAACGTAATAAAATCCATTTTTTTTAGAACTGATAAGAACCGGTAACCACACCCTAAAAGTTCAAATAAAGATTTTTTAACAACTTGATCGGTTCAAACTGAACCGATGAACCGTTTACAAGTTCCACACAGAATAGAAAATAATATAAACCTATCTAGTACTCACAAATACCACAGACAGAGACTGAACCGACAGGTTACAGTTTAAATTCGGTCTAAAACCGAGAAAAGCGGTACTTTAACCGACAAATTGAACCAAGCAGAAGGAGAACTCTCTGGAGCGACTGTTCAGTGAGGCGGAGTAAAGAATCTGACAGTTTGAGTTTAAACAGCAACAGGCAGAGTCTCAACCAAGCTCGAGCTCAGCGTTCCATGCCTGGCATGGAAAGTTAGCTCTTTCATCTCCGGGAGGTTCAAAGGTTGGGACTCACTGCTACTGTCAGAATACAGCAAGACTTCATGTTGTTTGAAGAACACAATGTCCTGGAACTGAGGCCCCTTCTCCACAGCTTCTGAAAAAGGGCTTAAAAACTGCTCTCAGGTTAACCCTTTGAGTTTCCCCAATAGCTGTTTGCAATCATCTCAAACTATAATTATATACATTTCAACAGTAACACTATATAATTTCTAAACAAGGGGATCCCAATATCAGTTACATTTCCACATAATGATTTGCATATATTTTTCTACCAGTAGATATGCAAGGGAGAAAAAGAATAGCAAGGAAAGACTGAGACAGTGAGAGGCAAAGAATTGCAAGACTGTCAGGGTGATCAAGCCCCAGGTTTCACGGGAAAATTTGGTTGTGCAACCAGATAGATAAGAGATAGGAAAGGAAAGAATAGAACAGATCCCTGCATTCAAACTCTCCATAATAACTGAGACAGGGTCCTATTCAACCCTGTCACAGACAGATACAAGGGAGCCCTCAAGCCCAAGGGCAGTTAGAAGGCTAGGCTAAAAGACAATGGACAGACTAGATAGACCTGGTGGTCTCTTTCTGTCATCAACTTCTATGTTTCTATAAGAGGACCGGCAAAAGGTCTGATGTTAGGAAGACTGCGTTTGGGATCGGTAGGGGGAATGTACCGATCTCAGGGGCATTGCCTGATACCTGAAGGTGGGAAATGATGTCCTGGGCATCTCCCCATAACTGGAAAGAACCCTGAAAGGGGGCATCTATTATTTTAGCCTGCACATCAGGTGCAAAGCCTGACACCCTCAGCCAAGAATGCCTGCCCCCACCCCATGCCCTCAATACATGGTTGCCCACATCTGACCCTGATTTTAGGAGTTGGGCCAACCACATTTTAATAAAGTCCTCAGGGAGGGTTTGGACCAGATTCCTCGCCTGTTCCCAGAGAGCGTTCTGGTACTGTACCATATGGGCCAAATAGTTAAGGGCCCAAATGGCCTGTGTGGCAGAGGAATACACCCACTTGCTTAGACTCATTTTCGGAGGGGTGGGTACTGAGGTGTTTGGGCTTCTTACTGTGGTCATAGTCTATTAGCACCTTTTTTTAGTTCAGATTTGCTTATTTTATATGGCTTGTTTAATTTATTGATACTGTTATTTATGTCTTTGTTTCTATTTTAATGAATAGTTTGTATTGTATGTATGGCACCCAGAGCCTCTGAAATTGGGCACCTTGAAAAATAAAGCTTGCCTTGTCATGGGCTGCGTTCATGACCACTGAGTCTGCTGTGGAGTGCTCGCTGAAGAAGGGCTTGCTCACTGGGGCATGGTAAAGGTGGTCTACCTTCTTGGCCAGAGCCATGGTGGAAGAAGGGTGGTTCCACGCTGCCTTAGTAACATCTTCATACAAATCAGTCAAAGGAGGCACCACCAAAGGAAGGGTCTTCTTCTTCCAAAGATATATAGCCAGGTGATGGTGCTCTGGATCAAGCTCCTCTGTCTTCCATCCCATGAGGGATGGGATATGGCACATCACATTAAGAAGAGAGAGATCATCAGGGGGAGATGTAGGAGTCTCCTTAGGAGTCTCCTGGCCATCAGAGGAACCCCTTGAATCCTCTGAGGACTCAGAAGAGGAGGAATCATCCCCCAACTGATCGCTGTGAGGGACCGATGTCTGAGGGCGATGGTCGTCCATCTGCTGGTCAGAGCTTCCCATATAACCCCCAGAAGACCCTGTGGTATAGGGGTTGCTGGGTTCTGCCTGATCTGAGTCCCGAGAAGGTGGGTCCAAGGGGGAACAAGGAGGGGAAGGCCACCTGGGTGTGTCCTTGTTCTGCATGAAGGTCCACCAGGCCATAAATAAGGCATTATAATCCACTGGTGGGGGAGGATTATAGGGTGAATAAGAATGTTGAGGAGGAGGGTACAGGTATATCAGTGGAGGAGCCACCATAGGGTGCCCTGGTATAGGTCCACCTAGGAGGGCCAGCAGGCATCAGTTGTGGTGGAGGTTGAGGAGAGGCAATGGCTGAGTCATCAGTTGAGGTGTCAGCATGGCCAGCACTGACCTGAGAGGTGAAGGCTGATGTCTGTCTGGTGAAGTAGCTGATGTTGGCCCCAGAGGGAAGGCTGGTGCTTGGGGGGGTCCCCTGAGGCAGGGGCAGAGGTGTCGCCTATGTAGAGGAAGAGGTGAGTGTTTGCTCCGGGTGATGCCTAAAAGGGCTAGTGCCAGCCCCAGAGTCAGGGACCAATGAAGGCAATGCCTTGACCGGGGTGGGGGCAATGTGCAAAGACCCACCATCGGAGGCTCCAACCCCAGATGAGATGCCTGGCTGAGGACCCATGGGAGCTACGGGCCTTAATGTTGGGGGCTGAGAGGCAGGGGATGAAGTCTGCTGCCCCGAAGATCCTCCGCCCATAATGGACATAAGGGCGGGCAGCTGCACCACTGGCAGCCTGGAGGGAGTGAGGGCTGCTGAAGAAGGAGGGGCCGACCCCCATGGGAGGAAGACCCAGAGGCAGAAGCTGGTCTGTGTGGTGACCGTGAGCGAGAGGCTGACCGAGGATGGTCCTGGTGCTTGTCCGGGTGTAAAAAATTGTTACATTTACCCCTTTTTTTGGGGGGGTACTGGTTTGTTGTTTTTGTTGATTTATATCACATTTTTTCCCCCTCTTTATTTCTGTAATACCTGCTCCTGCTTGTTAGCTTCTTTGTAATCTCCTTGGTCGCTATTCAAAATAGGCATATGATTGTCTAGTGTGCTTATCTGGCTAACAAAAGCTAAATACAGAGGATAATGGATGGTCGTTGGGTAATAACCATGCTATAATCACTTTGAGAGGTTGTCATGACATTGTAAACCTTGAGAGTGAAACTCGAGAGGTTTACTGTTGTCATGGCAACTTCAAGAAGTGATTGCAGTGTGGTTGTTACCCAAAGACCATCCATTAGCATTTATAGTCTATGGGCACCAGTTTGTGTTGAATTCACACAGTACAGAATGTTAAACAAAGTGAACACTCCATTTTGTTATACCATTGTTATGACATAGTGAAGAGGGTATAACAACAATCTGATGTCTTATCAATAGTATAACATATGGAATAAAGGATGAGGAAGTATGTGATATCAAATCAAAATCAAATCAAATTTTATTTATAAAGCGCTTTTCAAATTTATCAAAGTGCAAATACAATACAGATAAAACAAACAACAAATAAATATACATTTAAAAACAATAGGTTGGCCTAATCAAAGGCTTTCTCAAACAAATAACTTTTTAAAGAAGCCTTGAATTGCTCTGTGGACTGGCACTCTTGAATCCGATGAGGTAGAGAATTCCACAGGGATAGGGCCATAAAAGAAAAGGCTCTAGCCCCAGATGATTGCAGATGAACCCTGGGAACCTCTAGCAATGCCTCTTCGGCAGAGTGGAGTGAACGAAGAGGGTGGTAAGGCTGTAGGAGATCTTGCAAGTAGTCCGGTCCCTGACCGTGTAGGGTCTTATAGGTCAACAGTGCGACCTTGAAGGTGATTCTCCATCACACTGGCAGCCAGTGCAGTTCGCGTAGCACAGGTATGATATGGCAAGTTCTTGGCAGCCCCATCAACAACCTGGCCGCAGCATTCTGCACCAGCTGCAGGCGACGGAGATCCACTCCCGGCAACCCTAGATGTAGAGCATTGCAGTAATCAAGACGCGAGGAAACAAAGGCGTGAACTAATACAGGAAGGTCATCGTGTGGAACAAGGTGTTTTATCTGGGCAATATTCCTCAGATGGTAAAAGGAAGACTTGACAATGGCCGACACCTGTGCCTTCAGTGTCAGCTCGCCATCAAAAATTACACCCAGATTTCGTACCTGTTCAGAAGGTCTCAACTGTTTATATCCCAGCACAAGGCGGGAGGAAAATCCAGGAGACAGCTTCTCTACACGGTGACCTAAGTCCACCACCAGCACCTCGGTCTTGTCCGGATTCAGTCTTAACCAGTTAGCACTCATCCAGCCCTGAATCTCAGTGAGGCAGTTGTTAAAGACCGATAAAGCGTCATTTTGTTCGGGTACAAAGGACATATAGAGCTGAGTATCATCTGCATAGCAGTGAAAACTCAACCAATAACACCTTATAATGTCCCCCAATGGCAGCATATATACCGTGAACAACATGGGGGAAAGCACAAAAGCCTGCGGCACCCCACAGGATAGAGCAAAGGGAGCTGAGAAAACATTCCTGATACTACCCTCTGAGTTCTGCCCATGAGGAAAGATTTGAACCATCTGAGGACTGTCCCTGACAGTCAACAGAACAGCCGAAAGCATTCTAGCAACATCCCATGGTCCACAGTATCAAATGCTGCAGAGAGATCGAGGAGAACCAAGATCGAACGGCTCCTCTGATCTCTCGCTGTTAGGAGATCATTAAGTACCCGAACCAAAGCCGTCTTGGTACTACACCTCTTCCTGAAACTGGACTGGAGAGAATCATAGATTTCATGAGGGGTAAGAAAGTCCTCGAGCTGCAACGCGACTACTTTCTCAATGACCTTGCCCAAAAAGAGCAGGTTAGAAATCGGTCTGTAGTTAGCGAGACTGTCTGGGTCAAGGGAAGGTTTCTTCAAAAGGGGTGTCACAGTAGCCCCTTTTAGAGACTCTGGAAACACCCCTTGGTCCAAAGAACACCAGACTATCTCAGCAAGAATTGGTCCTATCACATCCATACACCCCACAAGGAGGCATGTAGGACCAGGATCCATACTACAGTAAGTAGGTTGCAAGCCCTAGACAATCTTCATGATATCTAGGATCGCTGGTCAGTCAAAATCCATCCAGATAGATCAAGGGCCTGTAACCTCGCATTGACCACCGCCGTGCTCATTTGAATGCAAACTGTGGATCTCTGACCTGATCGATGACACCTTATCATCAAAGAACCGAGCAAACTTATCACACTTTATTTGTCAAAAAGCTCGCCGACCCCACAGACAGGTTAGATTGCACAATCTGTCCATGGTCCGGAAGAGCTGAGCTGGTCGATTCCTTGATGCAGCTATCTCCCTGGACAGGAACTCTGCCTTCTTATGGGAGATTTCTGATTGATAATCCATATAATGGGCCATCAATCTAAGTCTGTCATCTTCCAGACCCGATTTCCACCAGCAGCGTTCCAATCTTCGCCCAACCCTCCTCAACTCCCTCAACGTCCCATCAAACCAAGAGGACCAAGGGCAGAGGGAGAGGGGGCGAACACGGACAGGAGCAATAGAATCCAGAGCCCTCAACACCATATTATTATAGTGTACTACTAAGACATCTGGATCCATGCACTCCACAGGCCGACTCGATAGGTCAAGCACCATCATCAGACCCACAGGGGTAACTCCCCTCAAAGGACGGTACTGGACCATCTCCAAAGGGGTTGGTCTCAAAGGGGGGGGTCGCAAAATTGAACCTTATGGAGTGATGGTCAGACCACCCAACTGGTACCACCACCAGTCCAGAGATCTCCATCCCCAAGGTGAACACCAGATCCAAGGAGTGACCCTGAATATGGGTAACAGCGGTAACAACCTGTGTGAAGCCCAATTAAATCATCAGTTGGAGGAAGTTTTGGCCAAAAAGCGAGAGTCTGTCATCGACCCAGGCATTGAAGTCCCCCAGGACCAACCACATGGAGGGCTCCAACACCAGGTCGACAAAGAAGTCTGCAACTTCCTGCAGAAAAGCTTTATCGTCACCGGGTGGACGGTTAACGAGGAGAATTCTGCAGCCCACACCTGCACCTATGATACACTCAAAGGATCTGGGGGTCACCACTGGAACTTCCACAAGGCCCAATTTCGATTTAAAACAAATAGCAACCCCCCCTTCGATCCAGTCTCGGGCAGTGTATGACCGAGTACCCGGCTGGAATAGCTGACTCCAATATGGGACCAGCATTCCCAGCCAGCCAGGTCTCAGTGATGCAAGCCAGGTCAGATGATTCAACAAGATCAGCAATAATTTCTGTCTTGTTTTTATAGACATGGCATTGCATAACACCGCCCGGCTTGGATGAGAGGCTGTGGAGGAACAGACCACTTGCCCACTATCAATGGAACCCTTGGGTATGGGAACCAGGTATTGTAAACCTCTATCTTGGGCCCATTTCACCCCAGGGTGTCTCCTAGACCTCACCACCCTTATTCGTCTGCTCCGCTCCACCCCCCCCAGGCGAGGAACCGTCCTCCTTCTCCTCCCCCCATGTGCAATTCTCAAGGCACGACAGCGAGTATATAACTCGAGTTTCAATGGGGGCAGTCAAAGGGGCGAAGGTCCCTCAACCTAGAGGGGGAGTAGCGCCTGTCCACAGAGACTCGGTCCCAACACATATTCTCCAAAGTTTAAAAAACAGCAATACTATTTTAAATTAAACCAAAAAGAAAGAAAAGAAAATAAATAAACCCTTAAAACAACCCCCCCACCTCTCACGTGACAGGGAGAAACACTTAACAAAATTAAAGAAATATTAAAATGATAAATGACCAAGCTCAGAGTACTAGGTACACTCTCACTGTGCCCAGACCTAGACAGGCACTGTCACTGCCTTACAGATTTTAAAAATAACGAAAAAGAACCAAATAAAAATCTACTGCAATAAATTAATATATAGCCAAATTTAAGGTGCAAAGCACACTCTCACTGTGCACACCTAATAAAGCACTCTAAGTGCTACAATTTAAACAAAGAATAAATAACGTCTGACCATAGTTTACGGAGAACAGTCCAGACAAAGGGAATCCGCCTCAGTAGTCCAGTAGCTCTCAGGGCCAGGAGAAAGCCTCAATGGATCCCACTAGGTAGACCAGTTTGGATCCACGGCTCTTGCTAATGGTCCTCCCCCTTGGAACACTCCACAGCAATCCACAGGGAGAGATCCTAGGGTAACTGAACTCCACCACCAACTTCTTGGTGGAACAAGATCAGGACCCCTGCATAGCCGCACACCTCGAACAATCCGCCCCCGGGATCAAGGCCTCCCCTCCAATCCCAAATAAAGAGCTATATCTCCATATTATATGTTCAGACACACACTCGAACCATCGCTCAGGAAGTTCACTAAATCAAATCCAGCATCCAGCAATAAAGTTGGATCAGCATAGAAATGATAAAAAATCCACTGGCATTCGACCAAAAATTATAACAATCCACTAACGGTCGACCAGTAGTGACTCCAAATAACACAGTTTCATATGTAGTACTAGTCCACGCCATCAACGCTAGCTTGAAACCATACCATCCCATTAATAAAAGTTAGTCAGCAGGAAACAGAGTATAATTCCACCCAGTAAATGATAAAATCCAGTGCCTGCCCAATGGAGCCGTAAATCCACAATTCCAAACAATCCCTCCGTGTAACAGCAGGGTGAGCCAAAGAAAACTCAGCTGGCCCCACTCAATGATTTAATGAAGCCCTCCAAAGTCCTCCAAATGAAATCCAGGCTCAAAATCCCATTGAAGGAGTCGCTAAGCAGCAAGCCACCAAGAAATCGACGAGACCTTCCAACCAAACGAAAACGGTCCAAAAACAGCTCGACTCAGTTCAATTCACCGGCAGCTCGCCAATCCCCAGGTCTAAATGAATGAAATCAGTCCAAAAACAACTCAGCTCAACCCTCAGCTTGATCCACCGGCAACTTGGCAATTCCTAAGTCCGCTTTGCCACGATGGGAAGCAACAATCCTCCGTAAGTTCAAAATCAAATAAAACTAAAAACTTCAATAAACTCAGTAAAAATGGAGACAAACTCAAATAAAAATGAATAAAGGAAAAAACGAACAAACTAGATTTGCTGCTAGTGGCTAGCCCAGCGTGGCCGCCATCTTTCATGACATATGCTCGGCCATTGGGAAAAGGGCCTGAGTTGTGGGATGCTACATAAACCCTGAGGGTGAAGCCTGAGGGGTTTAATCAAAGCATCCCACACCGAGGGTGTGTATTAAATTCTCATATCACACTTCCCCATCTTTTATTTTGTATAATTGCTGGTGAGCAATATTTTCCAGCCCAGTGCTCGCCTGCTCACACACACACACACACACACACACACACACACACAGTCTCCTTTTCTCCCTCAATAACACCCACCCCAGTACCTACTCCAGCAGTCCCCACCCAGGAGCCCTAAATGCAGCAGTAGCAGCTTTCAGCCACCCCTTCCCCTAAATACAGCAGCAACAACTTTAAACCACCCGTCCCACTATAGATTTCCCAGCTGTGCAGCAGTCCCTCTCCTTCATGCACACCACAGCCTGCAGACAACACAGGAGCTTTCAGCTTCTTTTGCTCCTACATTAATTAATTTTTTTTACACTGAAATTAAAGTTCAAAATGCAATCGCGCTTCCCTCTTCCTGAAGGCAGTCAACGATGGACCCGTTCCCGCTGACAGCATGTTTGTCACATCGCATGAAGCTGGCTGGCAGTTAATGGTTTGATTTAAGGTAAGATCAACCCGATATAAAGGAGGAGTATGGGAAGGTGAGGGTACTATTGTGACAGTTCCTTGCTAAGAAAGTTTCAGAGTCGGCATGTTTTTGGAATAGTTTAGACCGCCCACACACAGACAGGGAGCCAATGAAAGAGTGCTCCCTTTTGACTGATGGATCACGTGAATGCCGTAATAACCAACTGTTTATTACGACAAACATCAACTCAGTGAGCCCATTGAAAATAATTGCTCTCCTGTAATTATAAAAAGAATAAAGTATGGGTCGGGGTGTGTAACGAGAAGTTTATACGTACCTGAGGGGTTAGATGCTACATAAACCCTGAGAGCAAAGCTTGAGGAGTTTATTAAAAGCATCTAACACTGGGGGGGTGTTGAGGGCTGAGAGGCAAGGGATGAAGTCTGCTGCCCCGAAGATCCTCTACCCATAATGGACATGAGGGTGGGCAGCTGCACCATTGGCAGCCAGGAGGGAGTGAGGGCTGCTGAAGAAGGAGGGGCCAACCCACATGGGAGGAAGACCCAGAGGCAGAAGCTGGTCTGTGTGGTGACCGTGAGCGAGAGGCTGACCGAGGCTGGCCCCACTCAATGATTTAATGAAGTCCTGTGAAGTCCTCCAAATGAAATCCAGGCTCAAAATCCCATTGAAGGAGTCACTAAACAGCAAGTTTACACACACTGACCCATACTTTATTTTATATAATTGCTGGGTTTGCCTTTTTCGCCTCAGCAATTATATAAAATGAATCTGGTACTTTCTTAGCGGACCCCAGTTAGGTTGTGACTCATGATGACGTTTGAATTCATTTAATTTTTTTTCTTTGGGGATGAGCAGTAGAAACAGCTTGTCTTTCCCATTTAAGATTGTGTTTAAAATGTAACTTACCACGAGTCCGAATCCAAGTGGCGATTTAGTCTTCTGGGGAAAGAGTGCAGCAAAGTTCTGAAGGAAAGATGCAGTGGGGCATGCGCAGAGCGAGGGAAACTGTGCACGTGTTTGCCATTATAAACGCTCCTTTATAACGGCAAATTATGCCACGGTTTCCCCTATGGGCAAAAGGCTAAGCCAGTAATTATAAATAAATAAAATACAGTAGAACTCCTCATTTAGAAGAAAAAAATACTCACCATAGTAATGTTGTTTCTTCTAATGGAGTCTTGCTGTATTCAGACATAATGCAGTTAGCCCTAGCACTTGAACTGCCCCAGAGAGGAAAGAGTTAACTCTATGCAGAAGCATAGAACGTTGAGCTCAAGCTCGGTTTTCAAACCTCTGTCTGTGGTACTTCCCAGTGTAACTGTCAGATTCGAGCACACTAACTAACATACTATAGTGTGGAAATTGTTCAACATATAGCCAAAGAGCAAAAAATTATTTTTGGGCCCAAAAGACTCAAGTCGAGAACCCAAGCAGGAAAGGTAGTGACAATATTTAAATATAAAACACCAGAAAAATAATAACAACATCCACCCCACCCAAGAGGGAGAGTACAAGGTACACCCCTGAGGTGCAACACTGTACCTGCCAGCCCACTTCCCAAAAAACAGGTTCTGAGAGGGAGGCGGGGAGGTCTGAATACAGCAAGACTCCATTAGAAGAAACAACATTACTATGGTGAGTACTTTTTTCTTCAAACAACATGAAGTCTTGCTGTATTCAGACATAATGCAGACTACCAAGCAGTTCCCTATGGAGGAGGGAATGCAGCACCTACTTTGGGAAGAGGCTGTGCAGTACTGCTGTGCCAGATCTAGCATCACTTCTAGCCTGGATGTCTAGGGAGTAATGCTTGGTAAAAGTATGTACTGTTTTCCAGGTGACTGTTTTACAGATCTCTAACAAAGGTATGTTTCTGTTCACAGCTAGAGAAGCAGCTGTACTCCTAGTTGAATGAGCCCTCAGACCTGAAGGGGGCATTCTACCCAACTTGTCATAACGGAATTGTATACAAGAAGCAATCCACCTGGATATAGTTCTTTTAGTGGCAGGCTTACATTTCCCTACTTCACCATAAGTGAGAAACAATTGAAGACAGTCATTTCTACGTGCCTTAGTATGCTCAATTTAGTAGCTAAGGGCCCTTTTAACGTC
The DNA here is from genome assembly GCA_016271365.2 of Neoceratodus forsteri. Classification (NCBI taxonomy): domain Eukaryota; kingdom Metazoa; phylum Chordata; order Ceratodontiformes; family Ceratodontidae; genus Neoceratodus; species Neoceratodus forsteri. Next base: position 273,129,242 of record JADMNL010000025.1, read on the forward strand.
CAGACTGTGTAACCATCTTTTGCCTGAAGAAGAATGATCAGTGAAAAACACAGGGAGAGATATAGACTGTTTCAGATGAAAATCCGACACCACTTTGGGCAAGAACCTCCTATTGGTTCTTAGGACCACTTTGTCCCTATGGAAGGAGATGAAGTCAGGTTCAATTGACAGAGCCTGTAACTCACTAATCTGCCTGGCAGAAGTAATAGCTACCAGGAACACAGTTTTCCAGGCTAAGTACTTAAATTCAGCTGAAGCCAGAGGTTCAAAGGGTGGCTGCATAAGCTGAGCTATGCAGACATTAAGATCCCAAGGTGGAGTGGGCTCCCTAAAGGGAGGGTTAATGTGAACCAGTCCTTTGAAAAACTTTCTGAAAACAGGATCAGATGCCAGGGAAGGCTGAAAGGAATGCAGAGACAGCTGCTAGATGAACCTTCAGAGTGGCAGGCCTGAGGCCTAGACCATTCAGATGAACTAGATAGTCTAAGGTTGTGGAAATGTCTGCAGAATCAGGCAGGATGCCTTTCTGAGAGCACCAAATACTGAACCTTTTCCATTTGGAGTTGTATGTTTTTCTAGTGGAAGGCTTCCTGGAGACCTTCAGAATATCCAGAACTCCCTAAGAAAGATGTAATGCTGCATATTCTAACTCTTCAAGCGCCAGGCCTTGAGACTGAGAGACTGGTGAGTGAGGTACCAGATCTGCCCCTAGGAGGAGGACAAGAGATTGTATGTCCTGGGCAGCGACAGGGGATGTGACCCTGACAAGGACAGCAGTAGAAGATACCATGGCTGTCTGGCCCAATCTGGAGCCACCAGTATCACTGTGAAGGGCTGAGTCCTGATCTTGATCAGAACTCTGAGCAGCAGAGGGAAGGGAGGGAAGGCATAGAGAAACCTGCCCTTCCAGTCCAAAAAGAGAGCATCCTGGGGAACCGTCCCCAGGACTGGAGGTCTGCAACAAAACAGAGGAACTTGGTGATTGTTCGGTGCTGCAAAGAGATCTATCTCTGGAGTGCCCCACCTGGAGAAGATGACCTTCAGGATGTGAGGATCCAGGGACCATTCATGATGTCCCTGTGAAATTCTGCTCAGAGCATCTACTAGTATGCTGTCCTTCCCTGGAAGGTGAACTGCTACCAGAGAAGTCTGAAAAGAATAGGCCAGAGACCACACCTTCATGGCCTCTGTGCACAAGGCCGAAGACCTCCCTATTTGTTGATGTACCACATTGTGATGGTGTTGTTTGTCCTGACTTGGACCACCTTGCCCTTGACTGAATCCCAGAAGCTCTGCAGGGCTATGAAAACTGCCCTGAGTTCCAGGAGACTGATATGAAGGAGAGACTCTTGTGGGGACTAGACCCCTTGAGCTGTCAGGGCTCCCATGTGGGCTCCCCACCCCAGGAGAGAAGCATCCGTAGTTAGAACTACTGAGGGAGAAATGGAACCCCTTGTCTGAGGTTGTCCTGGTCCAGCCACCACTGGAGAGCTTGGACCAGAGTCTGAGTCACTGGGATCAGTTTGGTAAGTGAATCCTTCTTTTGAGACCAAAAAGACTTTAGATGAAACTGAATGTCCCTCATCTGGAACCTTGCTCCCTGCACCACTGCCATGTGGCCCAGGAGCTGGAAGAACTGTCTTGCTGGGCGGGAGACCTGAGGTCAAAAGGAGAAAGCGAGATCCACTAGGGCCTTCACCCTTGCCAGGGGAAGGAAGGCTTTTGCTTGTATGGTGTCCAACTCTATGCCTATAAAGGTGAGAAGTTGAACTGGTTCGAGGACAAACTTTGGAAGACTGAGAAGAAACTCCAAGGAGCTGAGTAGGTCCTGGGTAGTTTGAAGAGCTGACTTGACTTGTAAAGGTGACTGACTCACTAAGAGCCAGTCATCCAGATATGGGAAGATGGTGATACCCTGTCTTCTGAGGTAAGCCACCACTACTGCAAGGCACTTTTTGAACACTCTTGGAGCTGATGTTAGGCAGAATGGCATAGCTCTGAATTGGTAATGGCCTGAAGGCAACTCGAACCTGAGGTATTTTTTGTGGGAGCACCTGATAGGAATATGGAAGTAGGCATCCTTGAGGTCCAGGGATGCTATCCAATCCCCTGGCCTTAGAGAGGGAAGGATTATTCCCAGAGTTACCATTTTGAATTTGGGCTTTGAAATGTGTTTGTTCAAATACCTTAGGTCTAGGATGGGTCACCACTCCCCTGTTTTCTTTGAGGTAAGGAAGTACCTGGAGTACAGCCCTTTTCCCCTGTGCTGAGTAGGAACCTTCTCTATAGCTCTGAGAGCTAGAAGAGAGGAAACCTCTGCCTCTAGGGCAATGGTTTCTGAGAGTGATGTAGGTGGAAAAAGACTTGGCCCTCTTTTTTGGAAATTTTTGAAGCTGAGGGCCAGTCCTTGGCTTACTACTTCCAGGACCCACTTGTCTGAGGTCACAGACTTCCAGGCCTGGAAGTAGTAAGCCAACCTGCATTCTACTGAAAATGGGGAGTCAACCGGGCTGACACATCAGGGTGTCTGCTTGGCAGGAGCCTTAGACTGAGAGGAGGAGGGAGCAGCTCTGCTCATCCCCCTCCTGCCCCTCCCTCTGAAGAACCCTCTCTGTGGGAAGGGAGAGGAGGACTGGGTTTGGTAAAAAGGCCTTTGAAAGGGCCTGCCCCTGCCCTTAGACTGGTGCTTGTGTGGAGTAGCTTGCCTTTCTTTGGCCTGTGCACTCCTGTACGTGGTCCTGTATTCATCCATTTTCTTCATGTAAGCCTCTGTCTGCTCCCCAAACAGAGAGTTACCTACTACAAGAAAATCCATATCCTTAGTCTGGTTATCCTGAGAAAGGCTAGTACATCTGAGTTGAGCATGTCTTCTGAGAGACACAGATGTAGCCATGACTCTAGATGCCACATCATTGGAGTCCACAGCAGCATGAAATTGCATTTTGGATGCCTCAGTTCCATCAGCAGCCACCTCCTCCAGCTCCTTGGCTAGCTGGGAGGGGCCTGTTTAGCCAGTTCCAGAACCGTATCCCGTCTGGATTTCTGGTACCTGGCTGTGTAGGCCATATAAGTAGCCTGCCTGAGTCCCAAAGAGGATGCCAAATAGTTTTTTGGCCATGGCATCCACTTTCCTGGAGTCCTTATCCAGGGGGTGTGAAGCCAAAGGAATGCTAGCCCTGTCACAGGCTGCAGCCTGCACTACCCCAACATGGCTGCAATGACTATAAAGGAACTCCGCAGCTGAGCCTGATAACAAATACCTCCTGTCCATTCTCTTATCCACAGGAGGTATTGAATTAGGGGGTTGTAAAATTTTGTGTCTGTTTCTCCAAGGATTTATGAAGAGTGACAGACTGTCTTTTGGACTCTGGAATGTCCATAATTTCCACAAAATCAGGCTCTTCATCCTCCTCTGCAGCTTCGACCAAGGCAAGCTGAAGGGTTTGTGCCACCTTTTTTAGAACAAAAAATGTGAAGGGGACTCAGAGAGCCTGGGAGGAGAGACACCTGAGGACCTGTCTGGGGAGCTGTCCGGTTCAATGGGCACATCCAGACCCCCCCCCCGGTCATCGTCATCATCATCATCATCCTCGGGATAGTCTTCATCTCCTTCCCACTCCTCATAAAAAGCATCTGGATCATAATCCAGAGGAGACGGATCTGACCAAACAGGCCGTCTAACCAGCGGTACCGGTTCAGATGGAACCTGTCTAAGCGATTGAACAATGCTAATCGCTTTGGCTATTTCATCCGCGGTTGGAGAATGCGATACCGGATCCGAACCGGCAGACTTACACTTCTTCTTTGATGGAACTGACCCCTCGGGGTCAGCTCTCCTTTTGCCTGAGGAGGTATCGCCTAGGTCAGTAGGCACCTCCTCAGGTTCAGCCACAACCGAACCGGGCTGGCCATCCGGATCTACGGACTTCTCGGCCTCCCTTTCCTTCAGCCTACTCAGTCTTTTGTCTAGAGTGGATTTAGGAAAGTTTTTACAGATTTGGCAGTCTGACTTCAGGTGGTCAAACCCCAGACAATAAACACAGATGAGGTGGGGGTCAGCCTTAGCAAAGGCCTCCCCACACTCAGTGCAGTATTGAAACCCAGTGGGACCGGTTTTCTTCTTGGGTTTCTCAGACATGGCCAACCTAATAAATTACCCTATTGCAGTTTTCAAGCCAGGTAATACAATAACCGATCGGTTAAAAACCGTGTCACGGGCCTTTTAAAAGAACCAGCAAAAAACCTTGGTTCTTTTGAAACCGATCGGTACCAGAACACCACTCTAATCTCAGAAATAAATTTAAACAGAATAGGTCGGTTCCAAACCGGACCTACCGGAAAGAAACCAAAGAAAAGAACAATTTCCAACTTTTTTCACAGAATAAAACACAGTCACTACCTATCTACACACTACCTGTACCATAGACAGAGGCTGGAAATCCAAAAAATAACAAAAAATTATACAGTTTAAACCGAACGCTTTACTTTTACCGAACCGAGCAGAGGAAATCTCCGGAGCGACTTCACTGTTAGGCAGAGTAAAGAATCTGATGGTTACACTGGGAAGTACCACAGACAGAGGTTTGAAAACCAAGCTTGAGATCAATGTTCTATGCTTCTACATAGAGTTAACTCTTTCCTCTCCGGGGCAGTTCAAGTGCTGGGGCTAACTGCATTATGTCTGAATACAGCAAGACTTCATGTTGTTTGAATTCTATTTATAGTCTGTGAATGAGCAAGGGTGAGCAGCTAACATTGGTTAAGGTCTGTAAAGTCAGAAGTATGGCTCTTTCATTTAGCAACTCCCCACCAGTTACCTGCACATTGGCTGAGGACCACACCTTAATTAAGCCAAATTTAGGCTGATGCAACCTATATAAAGGAAGCCATTTGAGGCAGATGCAGTTTGGAGTAGGGACCCAGCTGATGGGTGATCTACCTTGATGATGATAGCTGGGCAACTTCACAGCAGGGCTCTGTGGTGAATACCAAGAGACCCCCACTCATTTTTTTGGGGGGTGGAGAGTGAGGGTGTGCATTGACTTGTTTTTGTTCAAGCATAGCCAGTCACCCTGCTTGAGCAGAGGATGGAGGCCATGTAGAGTTACCATCTGGAGCGTTCTGTATTGGATGGTCCTGAAGTCCCAAATTCATTTGGGAGCCAGAAAGAAATGGGAGTAGAACCCTTTGTTCCTTTGCTGCCTGGGCACTGGCTCTATGGCTCTTTTGCACAGCAAGGAGAAAGAACAGTTATGTAAGAACTTACTGTAACAGTAGATCTTTGAAGTGATCTCAGTCATCAGGCAACATCATAGGAACCTTTGCTGCTGGTGAAAGGGAATCCACATGAAAGATTTTCAGCAATAAAACTGGGTCTGCCCACACCATTGATGTCACCAACTCTATACAGGTGTAGGCGGCCCCACTCCCTCCTCAGTTCTTTCCCCCCGGAGACTAAGGGAGCAAGGCTCTCACCCAGGGAAACCAAGGAGAGAAAGAGGTACCCAGACCTAAGTAAAAAGCTGGATACACCAGATAGCCAGTTCCTAGACAATAGTCCAATGAAGGGGGATGGTGGGAGGGAAATCATACCTCATGACAGATCCCCTGGAAGATAGTACAGTTACTTAAGAACTTACTGTAACAGTAGATCTTCGAGAAGAGCTCTTACATCAGGCAATAATCATTAGGACTATGCCGCCAGTCACGAGGACACCATGAAAAAATTCTAGCTAGCAGTTAATTGCAGGGGACCGGCCCCTGACATCGGCCCCACCCCCGATGTCACCCATGGTATAAAGGGGTAGTCCACTGACACCACCTCAGTTCGCCTGCCTAAGACCTGACTGTATGAAGGATGGGGAACCAAGTAAGTACTAACATCCCCTAAAGGGAGAAGAAATGATACCTTCCTAACAAGGAGGAAGGAGGGAGAGAAAGCATGCCTGCTGCAAGAGCTCTTCTCGAAGATTTACTTTTACAGTAAGTTCTTACGTAACTGCACCATCTCACTTTGAGATAGAGCTCTTGCAGCAGGCAATAACCATTGAGACTGAGTCCCAGAGGATTCCTCCCCCCCACCGAGTAATGGCAGCCTAGAGAAAGAACTGCGTCTACCCCGAGCTAAAAAAACTACACTTCGGCTGTAATTCTCCATATTTCTCATACAGATTTCTCATTATAGTATCAGCAGAAAGTGCAGAGTACTAGAGAGACTGAATTTAGCAACGAAACATAGCATGATGGAGGAGATAGCTGATGGAACTGAATCGGATGCCTCAGTCGCATCAGATAACCGCGACTCTGCAGACCTCAAAAGGGGCCTGATTAAATCTCAGCGAAAACAACCAAAAGTCAAAGCGAAGAAGGCAAAACTTGACTTAATTTATTAAGAGATACTTACTTTTCGTGCTGAAATTAAAGAAATGTACAGTGAGTTACAAAGAGATGTGATACAATTAGACCAGAGAGTAGACCAACAAGACAGAACTGTGACGGCAACTGAGAATAGAGTAGACGAGCTGGAACAAATGGTACAGCAGACGAAAGAGATGCAAGAACAAATAATTGATCACTAAGAAGATTTTGAGAACAGAGCACGTCGAAAAAACATCAGACTTTATTGCCTACCAGAGGATTCTGAGGGGACTAACATTAAAAAATTTGTTGAAGCTTTGCTGCTCACAGCTTTAGAACTGCCAAAACATTTCAACCTCCACCTAGGGAGAGTGCATAGGGCATTGGCACCTAAACCTATCTCTGCAAACATACCGCCAAGGTCAATAATTCTTCGTTATGCAACAAAAGAACACATTCTGCTCACAGCATGGCGGCACCAGAAAGTTTTCAATGGCCCAACTCGCATATATCTCGATCATGACTATGCACCAAAAACTACTCGCCTGCGACGTGCCTATCTACTGTTACTTCCAGTACTGAAAGCAGCAGGACATAAATTTACTACCCCATATCCAGCACAGTTAATTGTTCATCTACCTTCTGGAAAGAGAGAGAGTTCTCCACGGCTCAAGAGGCAAAAGAAGAACTTATAAAAATGGGCCTGCACTCTCCCGAACGAAGTGTGGGTGGCAACAATCCAGAAAAATGCCAAGTTGGCTGGCAGTCTAATTCGAACAGACGACAGGGAAAACAGCAAGAACTGGGAACAGTCAAATCTACCTTAGCAGTTTACCGGAGGGAGGCAAAAAGTGACAATACTTGAAACTTACGGAGAAGATCGTTCACATGAGTGAGCAGGAAAAGAGAGGATTTGAAAATCTGTGATGTGCCATCTGTTTTTCAAGCCTGGAGTGTGCTCTCCACATTAATGAGCTGCTCTGAGCCTGGAATAGGTGACTGCACGATGAAAAGACACTACCTTACACAAACTGCTAGATAAGTAACAGCCAGTACCTAAATAACCTAAGTGCCTTCTAATGGTGGACTAGAAGCTATAGATATAATTATTTGATTGTGTTAATTGCTGGCTTCTTCTTCTCTTTTTGATACTTGGTGTAATATAGGAGGGGACATTTTTCAGAAAGCTCAGGGAACAGGGAATGGGGAGAGGAGCAGTCTTTGAGCTCTATGCTTCTTTTGGGGGACATCCCTAATTTTTTCTTTGGAGTTATCTACTCCTTTTCTCTGTTGATTGTGCCTTATTTAAAGGGGAACAATTTACTGGCTCCTCGAAGGCCCCTAACAACAATGTTAAGGGATTCCCTTCAATTTTTGGGAGAGTTCAAATGCTCCAGGAGCAGTTTCTACTGGAAATTTTGAGTTTTTCATTTCTCTCCCCACATTTAGAAGTCCTAAAGATTATACAGCATAGAATATTACCAAAAGCAATATCTATATATATATGTTTATGATTTATTGTTAATCATTACTGGACAGCTATCTTTCAAGATTAGTGGATATACTACGTACATCAGCATTTCACAGTGGCAAATTATTGTTATGTATGTGATAATAAGTTATTGTTGGTTGATAAGAGACAGTAGAAAAACTTTAGATTATGAAGCATTGGTCAGAGGACAGGATATATAAGACAGGATAGGACATTTTCTGGTGGAACCATCGTTGGGACATTCAGGAGACTTTATGGATCCTGATGGAGATTTGGGGAGGAGTTGTGGAGGGGAGAAATTGCAATAATCAGTAATACTTTACCAAATGAAAATCTAATATGGTATTAGAAACAACTAGGGTACTGTCATTAAATATTAATGGCATTAAACATCCCATAAAAAGAGCTAGACTACAACAGTACCTGCGGAAGCAGAACGCAGATTGCATCTTTTTACAGGAGACACATCGGTCGCAAGGTGAACATGTCAATCTTGCTGCAGGTGGCAGATACACTGTCTTCTCTTCTTCCAGTAAGTCAGGGAAAAGGCATGGAGCGGCAATTTTGATTCCAGTTACTACTCCATTTACTAAGGGGAGGTATATTCAGATAATAATGGGTATTTTGTTATAGTACAAGGGCGTTTGTATGAGACTGAAGTAACAATGGCGAGTGTTTATCTGCTGTCAGGAGCATCTCCCTCATTACTGAGACAGTTCTTTAATAGACTGCTTGAAAAGCAAAAGTGGGTAATGCTGATAGGAGGCGACTTCAACTTAATAATGTCCTCGCAGAAAGTCTCTACTTTTCCTAAACAACATAGGTTTACTCTCACTCAAAAACTTTTAAAAACCCAGATACTTAAGATGGGTCTTACAGATGTATGGCACCATTTCTTCCCCTCTGTGAAGGGACACACATTTGTCTCCCCTAGATATCACACATCAGCTAGAATAGATATTTTTTTTACATCTACAGAGCACTTGGGTATGATCCATGCTATATCCCTGGAAGTTCACCTCCTCCTCTCAAACCATATACCTCTGTTAATTAAGATGGGATTAAACAAAACTCATAAAACAATCTTATGAAGATTGAATCTTTCTCTTTTGAAGGATCCAGTGTTTAAGACCAGAATGGTAGACAGCATCACACAAACCCTAGAGGAGAATACAGACCCTTCTATTTCAGCTACTGTACTCTGGGATACTCTGAAGGTTATGATTAGAGGAGAGATCATCTCTTATTCCTCCAGACTAAATAAACAGAGAGAATCCAGATACAAATTATTAAAAGTTAAGTTGCAAGAATTACAGCAGATGAGAGACAGAGGGGAATGAGTTACACAAATTGAGCTCAGACAAATCCAGTCGGAATTACAATACATTTTAGATTATAAGATGCAAATGTCTTTACTATATCTTAAAAAATTCTATTACGAGGGAGGCCCTAAAGATGCCAGAAATTTAGCTAGGTGTACTAGAGGATTTAAGCAGACTGCCACTATCACAAAGATTAGAGACCCCTTAACAGGAGATATTCTTAACAAAACTCCTGCAGTTCTAAAAGCATTCCAGCAGTATCACACAGATTTGTACTCTGATCCCACATCCCCCTTCCCGGAGGATATAAAAAAAATTTTGTCCCCCCTTAACTTTTCACACCTGTCTGAGTCCCAGCAGGCTTCACTTTTACACCTTATATCCACTATAGAGATCCAGAGAGCAGTTAAAAATTCTAAAACATTAAAAAGCCCTGGCCCAGATGGCTTCGGAGCTGAATGGTATAAGACATTTCTTTCAAAATTGATCCAGCCGATGCAAAATACTTTTTTGGAGGTGCAGGATGGAGATGCCCCCATCCTCGTGGTCATATGTGGCCATCTCAGCTATCCTGAAACCAGGTAAGGATCCATTAAATTTAGAGTCATACAGACCTGTCTCGGTTTTAAATAATGATTATAAGCTATATATGGCAATATGGGCACATAGGTTGGAGACTATATTACCTACCCTGATACATTCATATCAGGCAGGATTTCTGCGCATGTGTCAGACTCCAGATAATGTACAAAGAACAATCCATTTGATGGATCATATGGTTAACTCAGCCACCCCCTCAGCTTTAGTCAGTTTAGATGCCTGTAAAGCTTTCGACAGGGTGTCCTGGAGATTTTTATGGGGAACACTAATGTCATTTGGGTTTCCAAGGGAATTTGTGAATTAGCTGGAGCAAATGCATTCGGAACCAGGGGCTTATATAAAACTTAATGGCGGTATCACACCTCATATCAAGTTACAGTGAGGCACTAGACAGGGATGTCCCTTGTCCCCTTTGCTATTCACCATCTATATTGAGCCTTAGGCTATGATGCTTAGAAATTCAGAAAAAATTGAGGGCATTCAGGTGTGCAGTCAATCTTGGAAGTTGATTTTATATGCGGATGACATTTTATTGTAAGTCTCGGATCCAGAATCCTCTATCCCAGCAATATAGGAGGTACTGAGCAATTTGCTCAGTTCTCTGGATACAAAATAAATTCTTCTAAAACGGAAGTTCTCCCCTTCCATTTCTCCCCCTCGCGGACACTGAAAAGCAGTCTATCTCTGCGCTGGAACAGCATCACAATAAAGTATTTAGGTATACAGTTACTGAACCAGTTAATGCACCTCACTATGGTGAACTATGAACCCCTAAAACAAAAAATAGAGTCTGATCTACATCAGTGGTCCCAACTTCATTTATCATTATATTCTAGGGTGGATCTTATTAGGATGAATATCCTCCCACGGCTGCTATATATTTTTCAGACCATACCGGTGATGCCAGATGGAATATATTTTCCCTCCTGGAATAAGTCTCTAGCGAGATTTGTCTGGGCTGGGAAAAAAACTTGTATCAAGTGGTCCACATTAATGTTACCAAAAAATAAGGGAGGCTTAAATTTGCCTGATCTTCAGATGTATACTTACACCACTGTGATAGCTAGAGTTTTTAATTGGAACAACCCAATGTATGACATTCCCTGGAAGAACCTGGAATTTACCCTTAATGGAGTGAGGGAGGGGGGCAGCCTTCTACAGTTGATGTATACCCCAGTAAATAAAAGACCTAGACTTACTTATAGTACAAATTCTACTGTAGAGACTTGGAGGAAACGCATCCATTTAAGAGAGCTAGAACCAGTAGGTGCCTATCTTAATCTATTAAATTTCGGAATTCAGTCTCTTACTCTGAAACAGGAGGATACTTTGGCTCAATGGAGACAAAATGGTTTTAAATTTATATTCCACTTGGATGCCAGAGGGGTCCTCTCATTTACCAAATTCCAAGAAACTTACAATCTTTCACAAACAAGACTTTCCAATATATACAAGCTTAAGAGAGGGCGTTGAACGGAGGAGACTAACCTACAGTAGGCTTCTTGAGCCTCCCTTCATTGCTTAACTTAGCTATGACCACAGGGATAGGGCAGCTGTGGTCCCACTTTGTGGGACTAATATATAGGGGTTTGAGGGAATTATCAAAAAGTTCTACTCAGGGAATTCTGAATGTCTGGAATGAAGAGCTTCCACTCCAGGTATCAAAGGAGAATCGGGAAAAGTATACTAAATTCTCAATGGGACTTCTGGGAGCCCCCTATTAGTGAGAATTTGCTTGGAAAGCTAGAAATAGATTTTTCTATACACCGGCACGGCTGGCCAAGTTCTCATCTGGGACGCCAAGCTATTGCTAGAGAGATTGTGGAGAAATATCTGCGGATCAGTTCCATGTTTTTGGGGCCTGCTCGCAGTTAGCAGGTTACTGGAGCAATATTTTAGAGGCATTAAAAGAACTGGTAGATATGGAAGCTGTATTGACCCCTGAGCTAGTATTACTCTCAGTTCCACCAAAGGATCTCCCAATACCCAGAGGATCATTGTTAATCACTTATATACTAGCAGCTAAAAAAGCAATTACTAGAAACTGGGGAAAGAAGATGCCCCCAAACGTTCAGAGCTGGTGGGGAATAATGAGAGAAATGTATGTATTGGAGAGATTGATAGCCAAAAGCACAGATACTGTAAATGGTCTGCCTTTGAGCTTAAATGGAGGAAATGGATTATATATATTTCATCCTTAGATCCTACTTTTGTACCTTAGAAATATATTGACCCTAATGATGGTTTCTGTTAATGTCTTAGCGCTCATTATATGAACTGCTTTAGAAATTATGTAAGTTGTCCTGAGACCTTTGAATAATGTATTGCTACATACCTGACTGATGTAATTATGTGCTGTCTTAACATATATACTGTAAAAACTGTCCTATGGTTTTGCGAATGAAAATATAATAAATATACAGCATAAAAAAAAAGACTGAGTCCCAAGCAGTACAAGAATATGATTGACCCAGGTCAGATGGGTGGTGGATATAGAAATCCACGGTAGTTCCTAAGAGAGCAGTCCCTGGAGAACGGCTAGGCCAAAACCTGCTCTCCTTCTGGAAACAATGTCCAAACTGTAATGCTTGAAGAATGTGTGGACAGAACTCCAGGTGGCTGCGGCACAGAGATCAGCTGCAGACACATTTTTGAGGGATGCAAATTAAGTGGCAACACCCTTAGTGGGAGTGACCTTTAACCGAGCCCGGCGAAGGTTTGTCATACTTATGGTAGCAGAAAACTATGTAATTGATCAACCATTTGGACAAAGTCTGCTTAGTCAGTGGCACCCCTAACATTTTCGGGGCAAAAGATACAAACAACTGATCAGATTTTAAAGACCTGGTACAGTCAACGTAAAAACGAAGAAAGTTCAAGTTCAAGTTTCAAGTTCAAGTTTATTGCAGGAAAGCTCCATTGAGCAAGCTCATTCACAAGGAGGTAAACACTTAAAGTACAAACATAGATAGGTAATAACAGTATATACATGAAATGCACGTTACATGATACAGGCTGGATATACATACAAGGGTACCACATAGAGTGACCGCAGGTGGTAAACATTAATATGAGACAGGAAGCGACTTACAGGTTGCATACTGATAAATGAAACATGATGACTGGTGTGTGCAATACATATATTTTGGCAGCTAGAACAAACAACAGACTACAACTGATAAGGGGAGAAGTGATTTGATAGAGTAGCAGTGGAGCGTAAGCATAGATAAAAGCCAGGAGTAGAAGGGAAGGAAAGCAGTTAATATGACAAAGCAATTATACCTTACCAGTGGATAAATATGGCACACATGGGGAAGGAAGAGACTTAATGACAGTTACAGGTGTCTTTTATTTTGGCTGAACTTAGTGATTTGTAGAAGTTTATTGAAACTGTGCTAGTTAGTTTCAACACGGTTTGTAATTGTTCCAAATGGAGGAAGGGCATATGCAATAACACGTTTACCAAAGGAGGTCGCGTCCTTGGTATGTCAAGCATAATAAAGTCAGATTTTCTTAGCAGTATGCACTATGTGAGATACTAATAAGGAAGAGAGATAGCTTGGCAATTTCTGCAGGAGCAGTTTAAGAGTCCATAGCCCAACACGGAGCAGGCGTCTAGTAGTAAGGATGTCAACCAACAGCTGCATATAAGTCACAGTGGCTGCGAGCGGTGAAGGGGTTGGTAATGAACCGTAGCATACGGTGATAAAGGATGTCCAGTTTACTTAGATTTGCAAGAGTGGTGGAGGAATAGATTACATCGCCATAGTCGAGTAGGGGAGAAAAAGTGCCTGTACAAGCTTGTTTCGAGTTTCAAGGGGGGAAAAGGGGCCTATTTCTGTAGAAGAAACCTACCCTTGCTTTTAACCTTCTAGAGACATCTTCGACATGGTCATTGAAAGATAATTTATTGTCGATCCAGATACCCAGATATTTAAATTTGGCTACAACTTCCAGAGGCTCGTTTAGCGTGGTGACAATGAAGTCTTGGGCAAGGGTATTGGGGGGGCCTGTGACAGCACTGTGGGAGAATATCATCGCTTTAGTCTTCTTAGCATTGAGCAGAAGCTTTGCCTTTATTAGATTATGCTCAAGTTGTGCGAAGTCCGCTTGAAGCACTCCCTTGACTTCAGATAACGATGAGCCAGAAGTATACAACACAGTATCATCTGCAAAAAAGTGCAGATTGGACGTAGATATGTTAGCATCTAAGTCATTAATGTACAAAGAAAACAAGATAGGGCCTAAGATGGATCCTTGGGGGACTCCTCTTGCAACTGGCAAGGCAGCAGAAAAAAAGCCTTCCGCCTTTACTTTTGGAATCTTCCAGTTAGGTAGCTAGAGAACCACTGGGTGGTATGGTATGTGGCACCCAACTTTGCAAGGCAATTGACTAATAGTTTGTGATCAACAGTATCAAAAGCTTTGCTGAGGTCCAAAAAGACTGTGCCAGTTACCTTCTTAGGATCTATAGCAGAGATCCAATCATTGGTTACTTTTGCTAGGGCAGTGATTGTGCTATGATTAGCCCGGAAGCCGAATTGAGCTGGGTTAATGAGAGAGAAGGTTTCCAAGTGAGATTTTAACTGAATATGGATCAGTTTTTTGAGAACTTTAGAAAGGATAGGCAATATGGAGATAGCCTATAGTTGTTTACATCACATGGGTCACCAGATTTAAATAGAGGGAGGATATGTGCTGATTTCCAGCAGGACGGCACAGTAGCAGATGTAATGGAAAGACTGAAGATGTGGAGAATTGGGGCAGTGAGATGGGCGTAGCCTGACCGTAGGAAAAAGGGTTCCAACCCATCGTCCCCTGTGCTTTTTTTGGTGTCTAAGTTAAGAAGAGAATCTTCTTCTTCTTTACAAGTTATCTCACGCAGTTGGAAGGGGCTGGGTGCAGGACTAGATATAGGGGGAGGGGTATGCTGGCTCACCGCAGCACCAGCATAAGGTGACGAGTCAAAAGCTAATCCAGCTGTGGCAAAGTGGGAGTTAAGTTCCTCCAGGATTAGGGATTTGTTTTCCATAATCTTGCCACTTGCAACTATCTTTGTTGGGACAGAGGGGGCCATGGGCTGTCCTTCTATAGCTTTGATAGTCTTCCATATTTTATGAGGGTTACCTTTAGCTTGTTCGAGAGTAGAAATATAATAGTTAGCTTTAGCAGAGCGAAGTTTTTTCACACAGTTATTCTTGGCTGTTCTAAAGGCCTGCTAATCCAAAGATTCTTTGGAATGTCTAGCTTTAGCCCAGAGCTTATCTTGAGCTATAAGGGCTGCCTTGAGATCCGAGGTGAACCAGGGGTTGGAATTGTACAGTTGTACAAAAGTACAGTTACATAAGAACTTACCGTAACAGTAGATCTTTGAAAGAGGCTCTTGCAATAGGTAATTACATATAGGACTGACGTCGACTGGTGGCAGGACCCCATGGAAAAATTTCTAGCTAGCAGTCCCTGGCAAGGGACCACCCCCACATCAGGTGACCAGCATCAGGAGACATCGGTATAAAGGGGTGGTCCCTCACACCCGACTTTCTGTTCTTTCCCACCAAAGGCAGCTGAATGAGAGAGAAGCGAGTATTTCCCTCACTGGAAAAGGAACTGAAAAAGCTTAGAAGGATGAAGAGCGGGAAGGTAGTGCCTATTGTAAGAGCCTCTCTTGAAGATCTACTGTTACGGTAAGTTCTTACGTAACTGTACTATCTTACTTCGAGAGGGCTCTTGCAGTAGGTAATTACATATATTACTGAGTCCCAAGCAGTCTGGAACAAGAAGAAGCACATGGGAGCAGGAAAGCTACTCAGAGTAGATCCTTTAGCTGTGAAGGCCTTAAGAAAGGAGGCCTTGCAGGACAGCCAACCCGAAGCCTGCTCTACGGCGAGAGGCAATATCCAAACTGTAATGTTTTGTTACGGTATGGATGGAAATCCAAGTGGCGGAAGCACAGATGTCTGCCGCTGACACATTCTTGAAACAAGCCGCTGAGGCAGCGACTCCTCTGGTGGAGTGGCCTCTTACTTGACCCGGAAGGGTCTTGAGTACTAGCCATAACAGAAAGTGATGCAATGAGCCAACCATTTGGATAGACATTGTTTAGAAACAGCATTGCCTTCTCTTTTGGGTGCAAAAGAGACAAACAGTTGATCAGTCTTTCTGAGATCTTTTGTCCTGTTAGCGTAGTATCTCAGAATCCGGTGAACATCCATAGTATGTAGTAAATACTCCCCTTGGTTGGAGTACTGTGTAAAGAAAGTGGGTAACTCTATGGACTGGTTCAATGTAGACTCTGCTACCACCTTGGGGAGAAACTTAGGACTGGTGTGCAGAGTCACGCGTTCCTTGTGGAAAATCAAGTATGGAATTTTACACATCAGGGCCTGGAGCTCAGAAATCCTTTGCACCAAGGTAATGGGCACAAGAAAAAGTGTTTTCCAAGAAAGGAACTTCAAGTCTGCAGAGGCTGCCGGTTCAAAAGGAGGCAGAGTTAGTTTCTCAAGAACAAAATTCAAATTCCAAGGAGGGGCGGGAACTCGAATAGGAAGTCTCGGGTGAAGAACCCCTCTGAGGAAAGACTTTGAGATGTCCAGTTGAGCAAACGTTCTGTCTGCAAAGGGAATGTGATAGGCTGAAATGGCCACCATGTAGACTTTCAGAGCGGAGTGACTAAGACCTAGGTCGAAGAGATGGCGTAGGTACTCCAGCAGACATCCTGCAGGGCACGAGAAAGGCTCAACGTCTTTCGAAGCAGCCCAGATTGTGAACCTTTTCCAATTCATGGCATAGGTAGACCTAGTGGAGGGTTTCCTAGCCTCCACCAGAATTTCCGCCACCTGGGGAGAAACTCCAAAGCGGGCTTGGGCTATGTCTGCAGGAGCCATGCATGTAGCTGATGGGACTTGAGACCTGGATGGACCAGGGTCCCCCAATCCTGGGTCAGTAAACATCATGACAGAGGAAGAGGAAGTGGAGGTTCCTCTGAGAATTGTTGCAGAAAAGAGAACCAAACTTGCCTGGGCCAAAAAGGAGCGATCAGAATCATTCGTGCTCCATCTGAAGCTAGTTTCTGCAAGACCCGTGGGATCAAAGGAATTGGGGGAAGGCATATACGAATCTGCCCTTCCAATCTAGAGACAGACCATCTCTCCAGAAAATGCCTCGTTTTTGAACAAGCGAGCAGAAATCTGAAAGCTTTGCATTTTGAGGGGAAGCGAACAGGTCGACCTGTGGTGTTCCCCAAAGTAGGAGGATGTCATCTAGGACCCCTTGATCCAGTTCTCACTCATGGACCAGGGCGGATGAGCGACTCAGCTTGTCTGCCCAGGCATTCTCAACTCCCGGAACATTAGAGTTGCCATAAGGTGAAGGTCGTGTTGTGTTGTCCAATCCCACACTCTCATCACTTCCCTGCAAAGAGGGTAGGACCGAGTCCCTCCCTGTTTGTTGGTGTACCATACCACACATGTATTGTCCATCTGAATGGCTAGGTGGCCTGGAAGGAGATAGAGATGGAGGGCTTGAAGTGCATAAAGCACTGCCTGGAGCTCGAACACAGTGATGTGAAGTGTTTGCTCAAGCTTGGCCCAAGAGCCCTGGGTCCAATGAGGACTGAGATGGGCTCCCCATCCTTCGCCCTAGGCATCTGTGGTCAGAGTCTGGAAGGGGGAGGAGGGGAGAATGGAACCCCCCAAAACAGGTTCTCTCTGGCCATCCACCACTGCAAGTCTCGAACCATGGGAGAGGAGACCAGGACCAGTTGATCCAAGTCATCCTCCTATTGATCCCATTGGGAGCGAAGCGTCCACTGAGAAACCCTCACGTGGAGCCGAGCGCAAGAAACTATCGAGATAGCAGTCGCCATGAGCCTGAGAAGATGAAGAACTGACCTTGCAGTGACTCACCTGTGGCCGGACAACAGGCTTACCTGAATCTGAATAGTGGCCACCCTGTCTGGTGACAGGAAGGCCCTGCCCAGGGTTGTGTCCAGTATTGCCCCGATAAACTGGAGTCTCTGGGATGGGATCAAGTGAGACTTGGAATAGTTGATGGTAATACCCAGGCAGGCAAAGACCTGTTGGGTAAGGGAGAGGCAGCGCTGGAGTTTCTCCATGGACGAGGCCGCCAGGAGCCAGTCGTCCAGGTATGGGAAAACCTGCACTCCCTGGGTACGTAGGTAGGCTGCCACCACTGCAAGGCATTTGGTAAATACTCGGGGAGCTGAGGAGAGACCAAATGGAAGTGCCTTGAACTGGTAGTGGTCCCCCTGCAAAGCAAAACGGAGGTATTTGCGGTGGGACGGGCGAATAGATATATGCTGGTAGGCATCCTGCATATCCAGAGCGCACAGCCACTGGCCCGAGTGGATGAGGGGCAGAAGGCTCTGCAGTGAGAGCATTCTGAACCTCTTGTATTCCACGAATAGGTTCAAGGAACTGAGAGCTAGGATAGGTCTTACATCTCCTGTCTTCTTCAGGACTAGGAAGTAAGTAAGTAAGTAAAATTTATTTTTTAAGCGCTTTTCAAAAACCAAAGCGCTGTACAAGTGAACAGACATTAAATTACAAACTATAACAATAACAACAATAATAACAATAAAATCACAGTAAAAATCACTCTCCATACGCTTTCAGGAATAAATAAGTTTTTAACTCTGACTTAAAACTCTTGATGGTCAGGCAGCTTCATATCCGATGAGGTAGAGAATTCCACAGGGTGGGGGCAGCGTAAGAAAATGCACGTGCCCCAGATATTTTTAAATGAACCCTGGGAATCTCTAGCAATCCCTCCTCGGTGGATCAGAGTGAATGAGAGGGACAGTAGGGAGTAAGGAGATCTTGTAGGTACTGCGGTCCCTGTTCATGTAGGGCTTTGTAGGCCAGTAACCCGACCTTGAAGGTGATCCGCCACTGAACCGGCAGCCAGTGCAGTCTGCGCAGCACAGGCATAATATCACTGCTTCTGGATGTCCCAGTCAAAAGCCTGGCTGCTGCGTTCTGCACCAGCTGCAAGCAGCGGATATCAACCCCCGGTAGCCCTAGGTACAGGGCATTGCAGTAATCAAGGCGAGAGGTCACAAAGGCATGGACCAATGTAGGAAGGTCATCTGGAGGAACTAGGTGTTTCACCCGGGTGATATTCCTAAGATGGTAAAAGGAAGATTTGACAACGGATGACACCTGCAATTTTAGGGTCAAACCGTCATCAATAACAACGCCCAGATTACGCACCCAGTCTGAGGTTGGGAGCTGGGCACCATCGAGCCATATGCCTGATGGAAGCCCAGCCCTGCAACCCGCCTCAAGGCGACCTGGGTCCACCGCCAACACCTCAGTTTTATCCGGGTTTAACCTCAGCCAGCTGGCACTCATCCAATCCTTGATCTCGGATAGACAGCTGTTAAGCATAGAGACTGCATCTTCCTGTCCGGGATTAAAGGACAAATACAGCTGGGTATCATCTGCATAGCAGTGAAAACCCAAACTGTATCGCCTAATAATGTCTCCCAATGGCAGCATATAGATAGCGAACAACATGGGTGCCAAAATGGAGCCCTGCGGTACCCCACAGGGCAGGAAGATGGCATCAGAGGAATAAATTCCAGTGACAACCCTCTGTCTCCGTCCCGTGAGGAAAGATTGAAACCAATGCAGAACTGTACCAGACAGTCTGCAATAAAGCCACAGGCGTTCCAAAAGCACACCATGGTCCACAGTATCAAATGTTGCAGAGAGATCAAGAAGGACTAAAATAGTATGAGCCTTTTGATCTCTCGCAATCAGGAGATCATTTAAAACCCAGACAAGGGCAGTCTCAGTGCTATGTCTTTTCCTAAATCCTGATTGAAGAGTATCATAGATACTGTGATTTGTAAGATGGTCATCCAATTGTAGCGCAATCACCTTTTCAATAACCTTACCCACAAAGGGCAGGTTAGAGACAGGTCTGTAGTTAGCTAGACAGTCCAGATTCAGTGAAGGCTTTTTCAGGAGCGGTCGAACGACTGCCTCCTTTAGGGGATCAGGAAAGACCCCCTGCTCCAACTTTTTCCAGACAATTTCAGCAAGGATTGGGCAGATAGTATCTACGCAACCTAATAATAGTGACGTAGGGCCCGGATCCAAACTACAGCTGGTTGGGCGTACAGTCTGGACAGTCCTCACAATATCCATGAATTCCGGCCTACCAAAGTCAGACCAGGTGACACAGGTGTTTGTTTCCCCTCGCTGATCACCGCAAACCCTTAAAGAGTGAGCCTGGCTGATATCCGACCTAATGCTAGCAATCTTATCAGTGAAGAACCGAGCAAGCTCATCACACTTTATTTGTGAAAAATCTCTTCCAGACTGTAGACAGAGTGGATTGCACAGTCTGTCGACAGTCCGAAAGAGTTGAGCTGGTCGGTTCCGAGCAGCAGCAGTCTCCCTGGACAGGAATTCTGCCTTCTTACAGGTGATTGCTGATTGATAGATACCATAATAATCCATCAACCTAAGTCCATCAGCATCCAGGCCGGATTTCCACCAGGCCCTCTCTAGCCTTCGCCTCACTCTCCTCAGTTCCTTCAAAGACTCATCAAACCATGGAGTCTTTGGGCACTGAGTGAGTGGGTGAACACAGACAGGAGCAACTAGGTCCAGGGCCTCACTCACCACCTTATTATAGGCAAGAACGAGGTCCCCTGGACCCATGCTCTCACCTGAAATACCCGATAGGTTCAGTACCGCTAGTAGACCCTCTGGGGTAACTCCTCTTAAAGGGCGATACTGGACCATCTCTGTAGAGGCAGGCCTATTAGGGGTTGCCCCAAAGCTGAATCTTATGGTGTGATGGTCTGTCCACACATTCAGTTCCACCCCCAAATGCGTAGCCTCCAAATCCAGTAGGAACACTAGATCCAATGAGTGACCCCCTATATGGGTAGCAGAGGTAACTACCTGTGACAGGCCCAACATAGTCATAAGTTGGAGGAAGTTCCTTCCAAAGTGCGAGAGTTCATCGTCGACCCAGGCATTGAAGTCACCCAGTATTAACCATCTGGGTGACCCCCATGCCATGTCGATGATGAAGTCCGCAAACTCCTTCAGGAATTCTCCACCATCACCGGGTGGACGGTAGATGAGGAGAATTCTGAACCCTGCACCTGCAGCCAGGATACACTCAAAGGATCTAGTGTTACCCATTGGCACATCCACAAGATTCAGATCTGTTCTAAAAAAGATGGCTACTCCCCCGCCCCTACGATCCAATCTAGGGCGGTGTATCACCGAGAACCCAGCCGGAGCAGCACAGTCTAATATAGGACCTGCATTCTCATCTAGCCAGGTCTCGGTGATACATGCCAGGTCAGATGTTGCAACAAGTTCTGCAATAATTGCAGTCTTGTTCCTAATGAACCTGGCATTACATAGCACCGCCCGGGTTGGATGGGTTTTCGGAGAGGAGCGCAGTACCTGCCCACAATCTGTGGAGCCCTTGGGTATGGCAATCAGGCATGGAGGACCCCTCTCCTGATCCCATTTCACCCCAGGGCGTCTCCTCGTCCCAACTACCCCATCTGCCCACTCCTTTCCAATCTCCCACTCTGTCCAGTCCAACCATCCTTCAAGTGCCTTCTCACTATCCCTGTTGGAAGAAGTGGGAATAGTCCCCCGTTCCCTGAAGGGGAAGGGGGACAGGTTCTATCGCCTGTTTCAGCAACAGTGCTGAAATCTCTTGCTGGACCAGAAGATGATGTTCCTAAGAGTATGATGACCTTTGGGGAGGGTGACGAGGTGGTTTCTGTAGAAACTCTATTGAGTGTCCTTCTGCGATTAGCTGGAGCACCCATGAATCTGTTGTTATCCTCTCCCAGCCCAGATGGTGGAGGGAGAACCTCCCTCCTACTGGTTCCTCCGGGAAGCCCAGAGGCTGTGGGAGAGGGAAGGAGTCAGGTGGTGTGGGGCAGCACTGCAGCTGAAGCGCCCGCTGCTTTTTTGGGCAGAGGGGGCTTGGAAGCTGAAGGGGCCCCACGTTTAGTGTCTGTGAAAGGGACGGAGCTGCAGTTGATGGGGATGGTACATAGAGTCAAAGGGACTTTAGTGCCGTCCCCTTCTCCTGCAGATTGGCGATGATGTCCTTGACATCACCCCGGAGAGCACCAACCCCTGGAAGGGCACTTCCTGTATAGCGGACTACACTTCCGGGACCAACCCTGACACTCAGAGCCAAGCATGACATCGTAAGCCTACGGCAAAAGCTGAGCTTCATTCAGCATTGTCCACCGCGTTGAAAGTCACACGAAGTATGTGTCAACTGGCTGAACGTGCAGAGAGGACGAGGTCAGACAGTTCCTGCTTGACTTGAGAGTCCGGCAGGGAGTCCAATTTGGTTTCCACCTCAGAAAGAATTGCCTTCTGATAATTCCCATATGACCAACATAGTTGAGGGCCATGATCCCCAGCATGGAAGAAGCCAAAATCTTCTTGCCATACTGGTCCAGAAGGTGGGATTCTTTATCAGGTGGTGATGAGTTAAGGTGTTTTGGATTAGCTGACTGGCCATGAGCAGCGCTAATCACAACTGAGTCAGCTTGAGGGTGGGAATCTAAATAGTCGACACCTTCTGGAGCCTGGTATAGCCTGTTCGACTTCCGTGGAAGAGGGGCTAATGCTGACGGTTGTTTCCAAATCATGGTAACAAGGTGGGCATGAGGCTCAATCCAGGGTGGCACCAAAGTGGGAGCTGTCACAGGCAGATCCAGATGCTCAGCAAGTTTTAACCACTGTGAATCTGGCTCTAAGGATTGGCACTTATGAACTGCTTGGATTTTACATAGCAGCTCCATGAAGGAAGGATCCTCCGGAGGAGACTTCGGAGGAGTCCTTGGCCTGGGCTTTGACAGAGAGCGAGGCTCATCATCCTTCTAGGAGCAGCCATCGGAGGCATCTGAGGCATCCGAGGAAGAAGAGAAAGAAACTGACGAAGAAGACGACTCCCTTTCCCATCTAGGGGGAGGAACAGACCCCTTGGGAAGTCCTCGGGGAAGCATGTCCTGACCCTCTCTGGACCCAGAGGGTTTAGCCCTGGTGTCTGGAGAGGGGAGGGAGTTTGCTGTTGTGGACGTACAGGAACCGGTACCGGCACCATCATCTGAAGACAACTCTCCACCTCTCTGGTGAGCTGAGCCTTGGCCTCAGCCCACCAGGAGGCTAGAGTCTCCTGCAAATTCACCGGTGGCTGGGGGCGGTGGAGGAGGAGGAGGAGGGGGATAAGGGTATGGGTTATACCCATAGAGCGAGTATCCATAACCCAACAGCAGGAAGCCTGGCATCGGGTAATGTGGCATCGGGTAGGCTGGCGTCGGATACTGTGGTCCCGGGTACGACGGGGTTGGGTACCTGGGAATCGGGGGAGCTGCCGAAACAGACGGCCCCACCTGAGGCCCTGCAGGTGGGACTGGGGCAGAAGGCCCAGGGGGCAGAGGGCCCAGCGTCAGGGTGGCATCTGGAAGCAGGATGACACCCGGAGCCAGCACTACCGGCATCGGAGCCGGCGGCCAAGGTGCCAGCATCGGGGCTGGCATCCGGGGAGCTGACGTCAGATCAACAGGAGGTTGGTCTGATAGAGGTGGAACAGGGACCTCAGCATCACCCGGGGATGGAGGGAAAAAATTCCCATGGTCGGGCTGGGGAAATTCGGAGTCCCCGGAGGGCAGCGAAGGCTGCAGGGAGCTAGGAATGACACACATGGGAGGGTCCAGTGTCGGCTCATCCACTGTGCGGACGTCGGGCAGACCGATGTGCATCTTGCCAGCGGGATCTGGGTGGGTGCCGGAGGGGCCGGCGTCTGACGTAATGGACCCTTCGCTGGAGGCAGGCCATGATGGAGGAGTGGCCTGGTCTGGCGGAAGATGGGTTGGGTGACTTACTGACCCTCTCCGTGTGGACGTTGGAGGAACTGACATCCGGCTTATTGGAGCTGCCTGCGTTGGTAGGCCGTGAAGCTGTGGCTTTACCGGAGGTGGATGCCTTTAAGAGCCCAGAGGTGCAGGATGGGCCTGAGCATGAGCCAGACAGGCGGGCTGATGCCGCCTTAGAATCCTCTAAGGCGGCCACCAAGGAGCGGTGCCCCCGGGGGGGGGAACGTTACCTGAAACATGATGACTCCCAAGGGAGTCGCAGTGGGAGAGGAGCCCTTGTCCCAGTGCTTGTACTTGTCCTTTCTCTTGCGATGGCCTTCAGGGGAAGTTGACACCTGCCGAAGTTTTTTGAGTTCTTTTTCCATGGAGCTCATCTTCTTTTTGAGAATGTGTGCTTCCAGGGACTGCTGCCGCCTTCTCCGGGTGGCCGCATTGAAACTCAGGCAGTGCTGGTGCTTCTCTACTTGATGGTCGGGGCCTAGACAAAAAAGGCACAGGGAATGGCCGTCCTTGTGCGGGAGTTGGGTGCCACACAAGTCGCACTTATTTTTGTGCTCGGGGGGTGTAGGGGATGACACACACCGATGATGACTCACACCGACAAATACTGACGATTACTAAGAAAAAAGTGAAAAGACTCGGTAAAATAACCAACGAAGGAGCCTGACAAGCAAGGAAATTTTCCGCGAGGTGCTGGCATAGGCTAACAGCAGGAAAGAACTGGAAGGCAGGCATGAGGGACCTCCCCTTTATACCGACATCTCCTGATGCCGGTCACCTGACGTGGGGGGCGATCCCTTGCCAGGGACTGCTACTGTAGCTAGAAATTTTGCTGTGGGATCCTGCTGCCAGCCAGTGTCAGTTCTATATGTAATTACCTACTGCAAGAGCCCTCTCAAAGTAAGATCTCTGTAAACATCCAGAGTATGCAACATGGCCTCCCCTCTATTCGAGTACTCTGGCAAATAAACTGGGAGATGAATGTCCTGATTATGGATGAACTCAGTCTCCACCTTCGGGAGAAACTTAGAATTACTGCGCTGGCTTACCCTGTCCCTGTGGAAAATCAAATAGGGCTCTTTACACATCAAAGCCTGAAGCTCGGAAATCCTTTGCGCTGATGTGATGGCAACTAAAAATAGTGCTTTTCAAGGCAGGAAGCATAGCTCGCAACTTGCGGCTGGCTCAAAGGGAGGCAACATAAAGTTCTCTAAGAAAAATAAGAGATCCCATGGGGGAATAGGGTCCTGAATGGGTGGCTTAATATGCATCATACCTTGCAGGAAGATGCGGGACAGATCCATTTGTGCCAGGTTCCTGATGTCCATTGGTACATGATAAGCTGACAGTGCAGAAAGGTATCAGAAGACATATGAGGACAGATTAACGGAGCTCAATATGTATACCCTTGAGCAAAGGAGGGAGAGAGGTGATATGATCGAGACATTTAAACACCTTAAGGGCATAAACAAGGTGAAAGAGTCTAACATGTTTAAATATAAGAAAAATAGCAGGACAAGAGGACACAGCATGAGATTAGAGGAGGCCGATTAAGGGGAATGTAGGAAATTATTTTTCACAGAAAGGGTGGTAGATGCATGGAATGGCTTACCACAAGAAGTAGTGGCTATGAATACAGTGCAGGGCTTCAAACAGGCATGGGATAGGCATAAGGGAGCAATACAAATGACTATGAATAGATAGGTCACTGACATAGCAAAGGCCGATGGCACATTTATAAGGTAGAAAAAGAAATGGGCAGACTGGATGGGCCTTGCGGTCCTTATCTGACGTCAACTTCTATGTTTCTATGTTCTATGTTTCTTTTACGGATGAGTAGCTAAGCCCTGCATTGGACAGGGAAATGAGATATTCTAGGACCGAATTCACCAGACAGGTGAATAGATCCAGTTGATGGGCACACACCCATAGGCAGAAGTGATTCCATTTCATGGTGCAGGTGGACCTGGTTGAGGATTTTCTCACAGCCACTAGGACCTCCGCTACCCCTGCTGAGACCCCATACCGGTCCCTGACTAAGTCTGCAAGAGCCATGCATTGAGGTGCAGAGATTTGAGATTCAGGTGTACAACAGTACCCAGCTCCTGGGAGAGCAAGTGAGAGGACTGGGGCAGAGGAACTGGAGGTTCCGTTGCCAATTGCTGGAGCAATGGAAACCAAATCTGCCAAGGCCAGAACGGCGCTATGAGGATCATGCCTGCTCGTTCTGCTTGAAGTCTGAGCAGTACTCACTGAAGTAGTGGAAAGAAAGGGGAGGGAAGGCATAAAGAAACCTCCCTGTCCAAGAGAGGAACAACATGTCTCACCAGAAAACACCAGGCCCTGGATCTAGCGAGCAGAAACTGAGCAGTTTGGTATTGAGCGGGGACGCAAAGAGGTCCAGTTCTGGAAGTTCCCATCTTTCTAACAGATCATCTGCTGCTCCCTGTAGTAGTTCCCACTGATGGGCCTGAGACTGAGAGCAGCTTAGGTTGTTGGCTAATGTGTTTTGTACCACTGGAACATGAACCACTGAGACTTCCTGATTGTGCTCCACTGCCCAGTATCAGACTCTCATGGCCTCTCTGCAAAGGGGATAGGAGTGAGTGCTCCCTTGCTTGTTGATGTACAAGACCGCCAACATGTTGTTTGTCTGGATCAGTAAGGGGCCTGGGAGAAGGTCCATCTGAAACGCATGTAAGGCATACAGAACAGCTCTCATCTCCAACTCATTGATATGGAGGATATGTTCCAAAGGAGTCCATGTCCCACATGTCCGATTTTCCTTGAAATGCACTCCCCACCCCAGTCCCGAAGCATCTATTGTCAGGATTTGCTGAGGACTTTGACTTCCAAAAGGAGCCATGGTCTTTAGTCAGGAGGGGTGTGACAGGGTTGAATAGGACCCTGTCCCAGTTGTTATGGAGAGTTTGAATGCAGGGATCTATTCTGTTCTTTCCTGTCCTGTCTCTTGTCTGTCTGGTTGTGCAACCACATCTTCTTGTGAGACCTAGGACTTGATCACCCTGACAGTCTCGCAATTCTTTGCCTCTCACTGTCTCTCAGTCTTCCCTTGCTGTTTCTGTCTTTTTCTTCCTTGCATGTCTGCTGGTATAAAAACATATGCAAATCATTATGTGGAAATGTAACTGACATCGGGATCCCTTTGTTTAGAAATTATATAGTGTTACTGTTGAAATGTATATAATTATAGTTTGAGATGATTGTAAAAAGCTATTGGGAACTCAAGAGGTTAATCTGAGAGCAGTTTTTAAGCCCTTTTTCAGAAGCTGTGGAGCAGGGACCCCAGTTCTGCCTTTTGTAAATACTGTAGTTACACTGAACAATTCTTTTTACGTTACTGCTAGTGCTAAGAAACACTTTTTGCAAATTCTACAATTGCTCCTGGTTTTTCCTATGCTTCCTGACCTGTACCTCAATGACAAGGGGGTGAGCCACCATTCCAAAGTCTGACACACTGCATTGGAAATCCGAACTTGCTGCTCCCACTGTACCCTGAGTTTCCACTGAAGCACTCATGTGGAGACAAGCTAAGGGCACTGTCACGATGGCAGATACCATGCGGGCTAGGAGTTGTAGAAGCATTCTGGCTGATATCTGACCTGAGGAGGAGATTTTCCGGGCCGGTGCCCACAGGTGATCTACCCTGTCTGAGGGGAGGAAGGCCGTCCCCTGAACGGTGTCCAAGGTGGCCCCCCTATGTATTGTAATCTCTGACTGGGTCAGGGGGGTGACTTCAGAAGATTCAAGGTGATCCCCAGGTCTTGGAACAGTTGGAAAGTACTTTCCAGTGTGAGATGCAGCTGGTCCCTTGAGGGAGCTATCGGAAGCCACTCATCAAGGTAGGGGTAGGTATAATGTCCCTTCCTCCTGAGAGCTGCTGTCACCACTGCCAGGAACTTGGTGAATACTTGAGGTGCCAAGAAGAGGCTGAACAGCAGCACCTGAAACTAATAATGCTCACCCTGGAAGGTAAAGCGAAGGTACGTTCCGTGGGATGGAAGGATTTTTATGTACATGTATGCGTCTTGCATGTCCAGGGAGCAGAGCCAGTCCCCTTGATGTAGAATGGGCAACAATCCTGGAAGTGTCACCACCCTGAACATTTTGTATTCAATAAAATTGTTCGGCTGACTGAGATCCAGGATGAGATGAAGGTCCCCTGTCTTTTCTGGAACTAAGAAGAAGTGGGAGTAATAACCCCTTCCTCTTGGACTTGGTGGGACTACCTGGATTGTCTTTTTGCTCAGGATGGCTTGGATTTCTTTTTTTTTCTATTTACTGTGCTGTTTAGCTGTCAGCCACCAGTGGTCGGTCAGGTAATGGACCTGTTCCCTCCATATTGGACACCCCTTGATACCCCTGGCAGAGCAGCAGCACAGGTCTCACCATCTGGCACCGCATATGAGATAGGTCAAGGAGGGCCATCTTGGAGGCTAATCAGAGCCAAGGGCTGGCATCATGGAGGGCATCTGGCAGCTCAATTTTCTTCCCCCTGTAAGCGAGGAGTGGGAGCGTGCAATGACACAAGTGTCCGTTCCGTCACTCAGAGTCAAGCTGGCGCCGGATGTTGTGGTACCCCCAGAATCTGCCTGGGGTTTCTCTAGCACCAGTCACACACTGCGTGCTCCCACTAGAGAAGGAGAGCAGTCCACGGGACGCTCGATCCTTCTCCCCCAACGGCTGGCTCTCCAACGACCCAGGTCCATTCCTGTACCTGGGTCCCCGGCACTGCAAGCGGAAATCCAACTGCTGTGCCAATGGGCCAGCTAGGAGGGATTGGATTTCTGTCTGAATGAAGCTTGTGTAGAATGGGGAGCAATGGGTGGAAATCGGTGCGTTGTCTGGAGGTATTTAGGTGAACTCCAGAGCGTAACCCCTTTCTATAATTTGGAGTACCCAGTGATCTGCTGTAATGCTGGACCAACCTGTGAGATAAAGGGAGAATCATCCTCCTACTGCCTTCCCTCTGTAACCCCGCCAGAGGAGGAGGGCAGGCAGATAGTCATGCAGAGGTAGTTGGGGTGGGCAAGGAAGCTCTGGCTTTTCTGGCAGTCCTTGGTCCCTGTGCCCCTGTTGATAGAGGGGTGCCTTTCCTTTCATATCCCCCTCTACGCTGCTGTTATTTCCCCTCTTTTCCTTGTTACCTGAAAAAAGGTCGACATCTGATTGGGGTTGGCTCTGACTTATACATCTTATGGACTTCAGAAACTGCTTTTCATGAGTCCTGCAAGCCTGTGATCATCTTTTCTGCCTCTTGGCCGAAAAGATCTGATCCTTGAAAGTAGGCATCCAGGATAGCATCCTGCAAATCCTTTCAGAAGCCCAAGACCCTCAACCCAGAGAAGCACTGGAGGCATATCCCTGTGGCAGCTGCTCAGTCATATGAGCACCTGAGGATGTGTTTGCCAACATCAGCACAAGACCTAGGATGGCTAACAGCTCCATCTTATTAGGGGAGGCAGGTTGTGACTGAGCCAGGTCCATAGCCTTGTTCCAGAGAGAATTCTGGAGGCAGTATAGCACAGTGGTTTAAGGCTCTGAGCTGCAAACCTGAAGACCTGGGTTTGAATTCCACAGCCCCCACTTGCATACTGTGTGACCCTGAGCAAGTCACAACTTCTTTGTGCTCCCAGGTCGCACCTGTAAACAAGCTTCAGCTTAGTGTCTCTCTTGGTTAAAAAAAAATAAAATTCTGATACATAACCATGTGTGCCAGCAAATTTAATGATCAGACCCTACAAGTGGCCAAAGAGTAGACCTTCCAGCCAAACTGATTCATCTTTTTGGACTCCTTATCCAGACGCTGGGAGCTCATATGCTTCAGTTGCTGAGTCCTAACATGTGCCGCCCTAAGGACCATAGAGTCCGCTTTCAGTTGCTCGCTCAAATGTGATTCTTCCCTAGGGGTCCTATATAAGCAGTCGGTTTTCTTAGGAACCACTGAGGTTATGGAAAGGTGCTTCCAGGTTAGTTTCATCAAGTCCTGGAAGGGCTCCACTAATGGTGGGATGACCAAGGGTTTTGGGTTAGTGGCCCCTAAGAATTTTGCCAGATGGCATCTCTTGGGGTTTAAATCTTCTGTCTCCCACTGCTTAAGGAACTGAATGTGTCTCATCACATCTAGGAAAGTGGGAATGTCCAGAGGAGACCCTGGGGAATCCCTCCGTGGATCCGGAGATGGAAGAGACAAGTCATCTTCTGACGAGTCGTAAGAGGAGGAGCCTCTGCTGGACTCCTCTGAAGATGTGGACCAGCATCCACTAGAGCAACTCTGACGTGGCCTACCTGGACTTCAATAAGGCCTTCGACACCATCCCCCACAGATGATTGGTCAATAAACTGGAAAGTATGGGGGTGGGGGACAAAATAACTAGATGGGTGCAAAGCTGGCTAGCTGACAAGACCCAGAGGTTGGTAGTAAAGGGGGAGCACTTTAGCGAGGGGCAAGTGATGAGTGGGGTACCCTTGGGGTCGGTGTTGGGACCAATTCTCTTCAGTATCTATATATGCAACATTATGGATAGACTGAAAGGAAGGGTGGCACTCTTTGCGGATGACATGAACATCTGCAATAGAGTGGACACTGAAGATGGGGTGGAGCACATACGGCAGGACCTAAGGGCACTAGAAGGGTGGGTAGAGACCTGGCAACTAAAATTTAACATCAGGAAATGTGTGGTTATGTACTTGGGACATGGTAACCCGAGGACAGAGTACAAAACAGGAGGGATGGGAATCAGGGCAACAGAGCAGGAGAAGGATCTGGGTATAGTAGTCTTTAGTGACCTTAAGGTGGGGAAAAAGTGTACTAAGGCAGTGGGGAAGGCCTATGGGATGCTGGCTAGTATTGGCAGGGGAATCACCAGCAGGAGGAGAGAAGTCCTAGTGCCTTTGTACGGGGTTATGGTGAGACCGCACCTGGAGTACAGAGTCCAGTTCTGGAGGCCTCACTTGCGAAAGGACATAGACCTGATTAAAAGGGTTCAATGAAGGGTGACCAAGATGATACTAGGGATGAAGGGCAGACCGTATGAGGAGAGATACTGCGAGCTGGGGCTATACATGCTGGAGACTAAAAGGGAGAGAGGGGACATGATAGAGACCTTCAAATACATCAAGAGGTTAAACAAAGGGGGCCTGGGGGCTTATTCAAAATGAAGAAGGATACCGCTACTAAAGGGAATAGCCTGAGATTACAAGGGGGACACTACAGGGGGAATGTGAGGGGGTGATTCTTTGTGGAGAGGGTGGTGGATGCATGGAACAGGCTTCTGGAGGAGGTTGTGGGGATGGAGACAGTGCCGGGATTTAAGAGGGCTTGGGACAGGCATAAAGGGCTATGGGGGGGTGGGTTCCCAGTGAGGGAGGTGATAGTCTGGGGAGGAGGGCAGACTGGATGGACCACAGGGTCTTTTTCTGCCGTCAAGTTCTATAATTCTATGTTCTGTGATTCTAGAGGAGGATCTGGATGACAGGTGATGATCATGCTTCCGTCATTCTGGGGACTCCTGTCCATCACCACCTGGAGTTGGGTGAGCGGGCTGGCTGGAGTCGGGGGGGGTGGCCAAGGCGATCTGCATGGAGGAGGGGCCAGTTGCCAAGGCAGAGCTGGTATAGGGGATCCCACAGGAGTGGCATTCAACTCCGGCAGTCTGGGCAACAGATCCCCTTTGATTGTGTTCCACCCACTGGTGAACAGAGCACCGACCTCAGCCAGAGGTACCATGGGGCCTGGTTGTGGGTCTGGCATCAAGATAGGGGCACCCGAAGGGCCTGGCATCGGACCCTTCAGTTTAGTCCCCCCTGTTGTCAGGTCTGACGGTGCCACTGCATCGGGCCTCAGGTCTTGCAGTGTCATCCTCCAGCGTCAGGTGCCCTGGCATCTGGTCATCAGGCTCCCGAGGGGGAGATAGCGATGGAGTGAGTGGCACCTGGTCCATAGGTCTCAGAGTCAGGCATCAGGTTCCCCATTGTCTGTTCTGTGGTTGGAGACTTTTTAGAACCCTGTGGGTCAGAGGACGGCTTGGAGAATGTTGTCTGTTCCGGCTCCGTAGTCAAATCAGAGGGCGTTGTGGTCTGTCATCAGTCCGGAGCCCCGGCTGATGACGGCTTGAAAAGTGAGCATGGTTTCTTGTGGCGCTCATGTTTCTGACACCTCTTGGTGTTGTTGAACCCTGTCATCTTGTCTGATGACTTGGAGGCAACAGCCTTGTGGACAGCAGGCTCCGACATGCCGCCCAACGAAGTGTGGACCGATCCTTCTGGCTGAGACCCTTGTGAGAGCTTGTGGGGTATGATAGCCAGGGAAATGTAGGCCTGGAAAGGTCCTAACCTGGAAGACCCCCTGCCAGATGCTTGGGTGGAGGTGGGAAGCTTCCTCAATGGTAACCCAGGAAGAGTAAGAGAAACAGGTGGGGCTGAGTCTGACCTCACACCAGAAGTGGAACTTTTGGAAGCCTTGTGTGGAGACCTGGGTCGGAATTGTGACCTGGACCTGTCCTTGTCTCAATGATGATGCTTCCAGCTCCATTTCTTCTCACTAGGGGAGGAGTCTTTGGCCAAGGAGTAAGATGAGCTGTGCCCCGCGTGGGTCTTCTGCATGGCGGCCACTTGTTCAAGGAGGTAGACTTTTAAGGTCTTCAGGTGGCGAATGCGGGTCCTCTTCTTGAAGCTGAGGCAATGTGGGCAGACATCCGGCTTGTGGTCGAGGACTAGGTATAGAAGGCAGGCTGAATGGCTGTCTTTTGCCATGATCTGCTTGCCGCACGCACACTGTGATTTCTGCTGCTCTGTAGATGAAGTTGGCTGGGTAGATATACACAACGAATTCGCTAAATTAGATGAAAAAATGGTAACTGCACAAAGCGCGAAAAATGGTGGTTGACCGGTAGCAGGAGGCGTCTGTGGAGCTGAGATGCACGGGTCAACACTGGGAAAAAAACTGAGGTGATGCCGGGGGACCACCCCTTTATACCATGGGCGACATTGGGGGTGGGGCCATCAGGGGGCAGTTCCCCACCATAGATTGCTAGCTAGAATTTTTCTGTGGGGTCCTACTGCTTGGTAGCAGAGTTCTAATGGTTATTGCTTGCTGCAAGAGCTTTTTCTCGAAGTGAGATCTGCTATTACAGTAGAGTCTTACATAACTGTTCTATCTTCTTTGGGTGTATCTCAGTCATCAGGTAAAATTATAGGAATGAGTACCAGGCAGTGACAAGTGTAGCAGACATTCTGGGAGGCTGGATCTCCATAAATGTAAGAAAGGAGTCCTCGTAACACAGCCCTGCCAAATCCTGCACAAGCTCTTGAGGCAATGTCCATACTGTAATACTAGGTGAAAGTGTGGACTGTACTCCAGGTGGCAGCCACACAAATGTCAGTAGCCAAGACCCCTTTAAAACAAGTCACTGAGACAGCCATTCCTCTGGTGGAATGAGCTTTGACAGCACCAGGCAATTCTTTGCTATAATTGTAGTAGCAGAACACAATGCAATTTGCCAACCATTTGGATAAACATTGCTTAGAAACTGAAGCGCCCTCTCTGCCTGAGGGGAAGGAAACAAACAACTGTTCTGACTTTCTGGACTCCTTAGTCCTAAGCAGGTAGTACTTCAAAGTTCTGCACACATCTAACATATGGAGTACTGCTTCTCCTGGATTGGCATGCTCAGGAAAATAAACAGGAAGGTGAATAGACTGAGTGAGTGTAAACTCAGAAACCACCTTGGGCAGAAAAAACAGGTTACTCACCTGTAACAGTAGTTCTAGGAGTGGTATATGTTGTTCATCCACACTATTTGGCATGTCCTTTTGCTTTAAGAATCTTGTCAAAAGGTCATCTTGCCCGCTGGAAACTGAGGTTGTGTGTCGAAGCCAGGGAGGTCAGTTGGGTTTGTGTGGATGAACAACATATACCACTCCTAGAACTACTGTTACAGGTGAGCAACCTGTTTTTCTAGGATCGTGGATATGTTGTTCTATCCACACTGTTTGGTAGACTCCAAGCGGTTCTCCGGGAGGAGGGAGGCAAGGTGCACATCCCCTCTATACTTACTTAGGGAACAGAGATTGGAGAACTGAGGCCCCAAAACCAGCATCCCGGCATGACTCTAGGTCGATGTGGTAGTGGGAAATGAAGGTGTTTACTGTCTTCCAGGTAGCAGCTCTGCAGTTTTCCTGGATAGGGATGTCCCTGGAAGCAGCCACTGATGCAGCAGTATGGCGGGTGGAGTGAGCTCTTATCCCTATGGGAGGCTCCTTGCCCGCCAACCAATAGCAGAGATCGATGCAGGATATAATCCATCTGCCAGTCATCCACTTTGCTGCAGGTCTGCCAAGTGCAGCTTCAGCATAGGTGACAAGCAGCTAGTGAACCTCTCCCTGAATGTCAGCCGTCCACTCCTTATAATAAGAGAGTGCTTGTCTCTGGAGCCTGTACTCCACCTGTGAGGTGTAGTTCGGATAGAACATCGACAAGAGTTAACACCTGGTTAAGGTGAAACTCAGACACCACCTTCAGAAGGAATTTCAGGTGGGGGCACAGGACAACCTTGTCCCTGTCGAAAACCACATAGGGAGACTCAACAGAGAGTGCCTGTAGTTCCCCAGTCCTTCTGGCTGACGTGATAGCCACCAAGAAGGTGGTCTTCCATGACAAATGTGACATCTC
Source organism: Neoceratodus forsteri (assembly GCA_016271365.2). NCBI lineage: Eukaryota > Metazoa > Chordata > Ceratodontiformes > Ceratodontidae > Neoceratodus > Neoceratodus forsteri. The sequence goes on from JADMNL010000025.1 coordinate 273,163,606, forward strand.
ACACTTGTGCATAGGTTCAAATGGCTTGCCCATGAGCTTTACCAGTACCAGCAGTAGATCCTACAGAGGTGGAGATTCATGCATCAGAGGGGATATGTGGTCAAGGCTTTTAAAGAAATGCCAGACCACCTTCTCCTGCACCACCGTCTGCTGACCAGCCCACGCTGGGCAAGGAGAGATGGCTGCCAGGTGCACCTTAAGGGTCGTGGACTGAAGACCTCCTTTGGACAAGGACCAAAGGTAGTTGAGGATACTAGCCACTGGACAGCACAAAGGGTCCAAATCCTTGTCCTGACACCAAATGGAAAACTTCTTGGTTGACTCCTTTCTGGATGCTTCCACTACTGTGAGTACATCCTCAGAGAGACCCAGAGCCTGGAACTCTAGCCGCTTAGGAACCAGGCTGTCAGGTACAGGGATTGAAGGCCCTGATGGAATACTGATTGACTGATAACAGGTCTGGGCATACTGGAAGATGCCTCGGAGGCCTGGAGCTGAGGCTGAGGAGATCTATATACCAGAACTGGCGAGGCCAGTCTGGGGCTACCAAGATCACCTGTGCCTTGTCCCTACTGACCTTGAGGATCACCTTATGAACCAAGGGAAGGCATAGAAGAGGCCTGGGGTCCATGGCCTCGAGAAGGCATCCCCCTGCAGTGAGCCCTGCTGGGGGGGGGGAGGCATGAAACAGCCTCAGCTTTGCGTTCTCCCTGGAGGGAAACAGATCCACCTGAGGTTTGCCCCAGTGGGAGAAGAGGCTGTGTGCTACCTCTGGATGGAGAGACCACTCATGGGACATCTCGCCCAAACAGCTGAGAGCATCTGCCAGTTGGTTTGAAGCTCCTGCTACATGGATGGCTAGGAGATCTGCCTCCAGATGGCTCACAAGGGTCCAGATGTGGAGCGCTTCCCTGCACAGCAACTGGGAATGTGTGCCTCCCTATTTGTTGAGATAGTACATAGTCGTGGTATTGTCCATCTGGACTTGCACCAGTTGACCCCGAAGGAGCAGAGCGAATGCTGACAGTGCCAGTTTGACTGCTCTGAGCTCCAGCAGGTTGATATGATATCAGGATTCCATGGGGGTCCAGAACCTGTGTGCTCTATGATTCCCCATGTGGGCACCCCAGCCCGGGTAAAGCGGCATCGGTCATAAGAATGATCATCGGCTTAGGACAGACAAATGGGATACCTTCCTGAAAATGTGCTAGGATGGTCCACCATTGGAGAACATCCCACATTTTCTGGGTCACTGTGATCAGCTGGTCAAAGTGACCAAGATGCTGGGAACAATGGCTGACCAGCTCCCACTGAAGGGGATGCATATGCCACCGGGCTCATTGGACCACAGGGGTGCAGACCACCATGTACCCCAGAAAGTGCAGAAAGTCCCAGGCAGGGTGCAAGTGCCCGACCAGAAATGACTGGGCAAAGGAGGAGAGAACCTCCATCCTGTCCATTGAGAGCTGTGCTCTGACTCAGCAAGAGTCAAGTTCTGCCCCGATGAAGTATATCACTTGTGAAGGTACGAGTTCCAACTTGGCCTCGTTGACCAGGAGACCAAGTTTAGTGCAAGTCTGGAGTGCCAGATGCCTGGATCTCTCCACTTCTTGTTTGGAGAAACCCACTATGAGCCTGTCATCGAGATAGGGGTAAACTCTGACCCCTCGACGCCGAAGATGGGCCGCCACTACTGCAATGCATTTAGTGAAGACCCATGGGGCTGATGACAGCCCGAACACATGGCTCGGAACTCAAATAGGGCTCATTCTGCTTGGAAGGGAAGGAACCTTTGGTGAGATAGATGGATCAGGATATGAAAGAATGCATCCTGGAGATCCAGAGAGCAAAACCACATGTTCTGCTTGAGAGATGGTATGACCCGAGACAGAGTTACCATCCTGAATGTGCATGGCCAGAGAAATTGGTTCAAGTAGTGCAGATCTAGAATGGGGTACCAGCCCCCCCATCCGCTTCAGGACCAGGAGGTACCTGGAAATGAACCCTGGGTTGACAGGGGGGGTCCACGACTCTGGCCACCAGCTCCTTGTGGAAGAGTTGGGCAATGTCATCTCGAAGAGCTAAGTGTTTATGGACACCATCTCCTCCTGTGGGGCACAGGCTCAGCTTGGAGGGTACTGCTTGAATTCCATAGGCAGTCCCAAGTCAACCACTTCTAGAACCCACCTGTCCATGGTAACAACGGACCAGGTGGAAAGGAGGTGGTGGAGCCTGCCCCCCACAGGAGGACCCAGAGCTTGCATGGCAGTTATGGGAGTTGCCACCCCCATCCCGTCACTGAGCAGGCTTGGAGGAAGAGAATCCAGATTGAGGACCACCGGAGCCCCGTCCTCCAGGTTTATCGGCCGCCGGTGGCAGAGACTTGGGCCGAGGGTGCCAAGGTTGTGCCTGCTGCTGCTGCCCCGGTTGGAAATGGGGCTGCTAGGTCGCAGGGGCAGAGTGCTTAAAAGGCTTCTTCTTCTGTTTCTTGGAACACTGGGATTCCTTCTGCGTAGAAGTCACAGAGTCCAAAGTGACATTGGACTTCTCAATGCATTGGAGGTGACTGCCTACACCTGGGCTGAAGAGGTCATGCTCAGGAAAGGGACATCATTTAGTTTGTGTTGGGTGTCCACCGTGAAGGTGAAGGCCCTTAACCAAGCCCTGTGGTGCATGGCAACTGCAGCCATCACTGAGTGGGCGCAAGAGTACCCGAGATCCAGAGCCATCTGGAGTTGCTGCTTCGCAACAGCCTGACCCTGGTCATGGACCTGCTTGACCATGGTCTGGAGGTCTGCAGGGAGGTGAGGTAGAACCTCATCAAGAGAGCCCAGAAGGCCATGAGAGAAATGCGCCATGATGACAGCTGAGCTTGCCTGATGAAGGCCCAGCAAAGAGGTGGCATAGACTTTCTGGGCAGAATAGTCCAGTTTTTGGTCTCTTTGTCCCGGAGATCTATTGGTGTCTCCCGAGTTACCTGAGCACCTGAAAACAGATTTGGTCACCAAACCTTCTGCAGAGGAGTGCTCTGTGAATCCCAAAAGGGGCCTGATGGGCACCACGTATTTGTGGGCCATATGGGCGGAAGGCGCAGGGCAGGAGGCAGGGTGCTGCCACAGCTCCAAGACCAGACCAACAAGGCCTTGGCTACTGGGAAGGCCTCCGTTGGGGAATCCCCTCATTTGAGAATGTCAGTGAGGGGATATTCAGCCCATTTCTGGATGGGTTCAAGGGGTATCCCCCCATAGATTTGGAGATGAGATGGAGGATACCCATAAAGGAAGAGGGACCTTCCTCTGTTGAGATACTACCAACTGATTCCTCATCCAGGGGACTCTGAAGAGTCTGTATAAATCGTCTGGCCATCGGAGTCTCCCTCCACCTGCCTAGGACAGTCGAGAGTGAGGGTGATGGAAAGCCTATGTGGGAGGCCAGGAACAGGCCAAGACATTTTGGCAAGAACCCCTGAAAGAGGCTGTTTGGGTGGCAGCTCCACCAGGATTGGTGGAGAGATTGATTTGGCTGAACCAGAATGGTCTTAATCAGCTCCAAAGGTGGAAGAATGGTGCATACTGGCTCCTGAAGAGTCAGCGTTGGCCTAGGAGGTGACAGCCAAGTGATGGCTGGGGTAGAAACTAGGGCCAACTTCTGGCCAGACATAATAAGCTGCTGCCACATTAAGTTTTCGCAGTGTCAATGGAGTTTCCATCGAAGCCTCTCCTCAGCTTAGGAGGATGAAGAAGAATGGCGGTGGCACCACTTCTTTGAGTGCTTGTGTGCCTTCTTTGGTCTATCGGTCGAAGGAGTCCAAGACCTCAACCTAGATCATCGGGGGGGACTGACGGGGTCAATCAGAAGGTGCCGGGGAGGAGCGTGGCTCTTCTTGGTCAGGGACTGGGTCTCCAATGGGATTCCCAGCAGGTTGCGTCTCCTCCTCGGTGACAGGCAGGACCAGAATCCTGAATAAGGAGTTGTCGGCCTCATCACATGACAATGGGTCGACTGGGTCAAGAATGATCTCAACTGGATCGTCGTCCAGCATCTGAGCAGGCTGGCCTGATGGGGGAATTGTGAAGCCAGCGGTTGAGGCCGCAACCTTGACCGAAGTTGAGTCAGGTAATTCCTGAGGTCTCACAATCCCAGGAACATTGTCAGTGAGACAAAGTTTCTCTCGGCTCCTTGTCCTTTTTACAGGACTAAGAAACATGTGCACCCGAGGGCCCCTCACCCTTGGTGGGAAGGGATTGGCACAGCTCTTGAAAGGAACCAGAGAAAGTGGAGCCCAAGTTGAGCAGTATGAAGGACACTGAGGACTGATTTGCAGCCCAAGCCACCTCTTTCTCGAAAGTCTTCATTTGTTTGAGCTGCTCAGTGGACCCCGCAGCCGTGGAGATCGTCCATCGGGCTTCCTTAAATTTGACCGGTGGATTCCGTTTCTCTGGTTTTCCCACTTGAAGCCATGTGAGATGATCGTCTAAGGCGTTCAGATGAAATGTGCAGCACATCTCACAGGCCTGAGTGTCATGGCTGATGCCCAGGCAGTACACGCACGAGGCATGTGGGTTGGTGCGAGACATCTTTTGCCTTCATGGCAGTAGTGGAAACCAGGTGAGGATTTATCCTCCATCACAGTTGATATCGTGAAGCAATTTGCTGCAACTCTTAACAAGTCTAAGTTTAGGTATATCCGTGGATTTGAAAGCCAGGGCCTACAACATGTGTAAGTGATAAGGAGGGAACCTGAATCTTCCAGTGGAAAGGAAGATCTGGCATCAATGGGCGGAGCTGAGGCATTTATCACCCGGGTGGGTGGGAGGAGCCAGCTTAAAGACCTTCCGGCAAGATTCTTAAAGGAAAAGGACATGCCAAGCAGTGTGGATAGAACATATCCACGATCCTAGAAATTAGGATTTGTGCACAAAGATACCCTGTTTTTGTGGAAAATCAAATAAGGCTCTTCACACCAGAGGGCCTGAAGCTCTGAAACTCTTCAATCAGAAGTAATTGCAACTAAAAATAGCACTTTCCAAGAGAGAAAGCGCAAATTGTAAGTCACGATTGGCTCAAAAGGAGACAGGATCAACTTCTCCAAAGTAAAATTCAAGTCCCAAGCAGGGACAGGGGAATGGATTGGAGGTTTCAGATGCAGGATGCCCCTGAGAAAGGTATGGGAGACATCCAGCTGAGCAATCATGCTGTCACCCACAGGTTCATGAAAAGCAGAAATAGCCGAAAGGTGGACTTTGAGGGAGGAACACTGGAGACCTGAGTAGGACAGAAAGATCAGGTAGTTCAGGATATGAGTCACCGAAGAGGTGAAATGATCTGGGTCATGTTTGGCAGCCTAGATGGCAAACTGCTTCACTTCATGGCATATGTGGCACGAGTGGAAGGCTTCCAGGTAGCTATCAGGAGGACGCCTGCTACCCTGTTAGCAACCCTGAACCTGGCAATGGCTATGTTCTCAGGAGCCAAGAATGCAAATGAAGGAACCTCAGGTTGGGATGTACCAGGGTCCCCGATCCTGGATCAGCAGATTCCTACAAAGAGAAAAGGGGACCGGAGGTTCTTCTGCCAGCTGCTGAAGCAGAGGCAGCCATATCTGGTGAGGCCAGAAAGGAGCTACCAGGATCATGCTGATCCCCTCCATTTGTAGCTTGATTAGCACCCTCTGGATCAGAGGAAATGGAGGGAATGTGTACAGAAACCTCTCATTCCAAGAGAGGGACAACACGTCTCACCATAAAACTCCAGGCCCTCATCTAGCAAGCAGAAATTGGGCAGTTTTGCGTCGAGTGGGGACACAAAAGTCCAACACTGGACTACCCCATCTGTCGAACAAGTCTTCTGTGATGGATGAGAGATGCTCCTATTTGTGTATGCTGGACTGAGTCCTGCTGAGACTGTCCACTATGGTGTTTAGGACACCTGGCTTATGGACTGCAGAGAGTGTGAGACTGATCCAGCACCCGGTACCACACTCTCATGGCTTCCTGGCAAAGGGGGTATGGGTATGAGTGACTCCCATCCTGCTTGTTGATGTAATATACTACACTCAAATTGTCCGACTGCACCAGCAGCTGGCCCTGAGCAAGATGCTCTTGAAAGGCCTGCATGGTGTAGAGCACCGCTCTCATCTCCAGGACATTGATATGCAGGGAGGCTTCCCACTGGGACCAGAAGCCCTGCGTTTGGAAGGGGTCCAGGTGTGCTCTCCAGTCCAGACCAGAAGCATCTGTGGTTAGGATTTGATGAGGGGAAGAAATCTCGAATGGAACACCTTGAAGCAGATTTAAGGGGTCCATCCACCACTGCAGTAGCTTGCATACTGGGGAAGAGACCAAGACTGGTTGGTCCAACTCATCCGTGCACTGGTCCCATTGTACCCCGAGAGTCCACTGAAGGGTACGCATATGAAGCCTGACCAGCAGAATGGTGAGAATGGCCGCTGTCATTAGGCCCAGCAATCTGAGGTACACCCTGGCAGGAATGTACCGACTCTGAGAGACTTCCTAAGCTTGGGCTATGATGTACTCTTCCCTGTTTTGGGGTAGGAAGGCCTCCCCCTGTGCAGAGTCCAGAACCGCCCCTATATATTGCAGCCTTTGGGATGGTACTAGAACCAACTTGGGCCAGTTGATGGTAATGCCCAGGGAGTGGAAGAGCTGGAGACTGCACTCCAGAGTCCGCAAAAACTGTTCTTGGACAGGGCCTTGAGAAGCCAATCGCCCAGATATTGGAAGACATACAGTCCCTCATTTCTGAGGGCTGCTGCGACTGCTGCTAAGCACTTCGTACAGACACGCGATGCAGAGGATAAGTCAAAGAGCAGCATTTTGAACTGGTAATGCTCGCTCAGAAAGGCAAAACAAAAGAAACCTTCTGTGAGGAGGAAAGACCAAAATGTGCAGGTAAGCGTCCTGCATGTCCACTAATGTGATCGCCTGCTTGCACAGAAGAGACTGTACTTCCTCCCAGAGAACAGAGAAGTGAGCTGGGGGATAGTTGGAGGGTGGAGGAGGCGTATCTGGAGGCTGTTGGATAAGCTCCAGGATGTGACCCTTCTCTATGATGTGCAGGATCCATTCATCTGAAGTTATGGTTCTCCACTGATTCAGATGGAGGGAGAACCAACCTCTGACCGCCACCTCCTGGGTCTGGACCAGAGGAGGGGGTCTGGCAAGGTGTCAAGCTGAGGTGGAACCAGCTGCAGAGGCTGGTCCATCATTTCTGGGATTCTTGGCCACCATTCCTGCATTGGAGGGGGCAGGCAAGGTAGCCTGGGCTCTACATTTACCTTGGGTATGGGATATGGGGAGCTGAGCCTGGCCTATTGGCCTGTCTATGAAAAGTAGAATGTCCTCTACCTTGTGGTTGAGTGTGGTAGAGAGAGAGAGAATGGATAGCTTTAATAGCTGTGCTTGAGGCCTGCAGATCATTCATGAGATCCTGAACATCAGGGCTGAAGAGCTTGGTGCCATTGAAAGAGGCGTTAAGCACCTTGTTCTGCACATTGGCCGTAAATCCAGAGACCCTAAGCCAGGAGTACCTATGAAGGCATATGCCAGTGGCAGCTGCTCTGGCCACTGTATCAGCCATATTATACAGGGCCCTGAGGAGGTGTTTACTAACATCCTCAGCAGTTTGAAAACACTGAAGTAGTTCCTGCTTCTGGGAGCCATCAGGAAGGGCCTGAGTAGCAGCTTTGCCCTTTCTCCAGTTGGCATTCTGGTATTTGTGTTGCCACTGCATTGTGCATTTGAGAAAGAGTAATGTGCTCGGGGACAGCCCAGGTTCCAGTTGTTTCAGTGGTGTAGCTGGTTAGCACAATCAGAATGGTATTCCGGGCGGCCTGGGTTCAAGTCCCAGATGAGGTACTTACTTCTTTCTCACCTCTGTTTGTATGTGTTCCATAATATGTACACCACACTCCTGTGTGATTGTTACAAGTAAATATTTGTGGAACACATACAAACAACGGTGAGAAAGAATAAGTGTCTCAGCTAGGACTTGAACCCAGGCTGCCCGGGATACCGTTCTGATTGCGCTAACCATCTGCTCCACTGACACAACAGGAACCTGGGACGTCCCTGGGCACATTACACTCTCTCAAATGCACAACCCAATAGCAACACAAACGTTTACTTCTAACAATCACACAGGAGTGTGGTGTGCATATTTTATGGAACACATACAACAAGGGTGAGAAAGAATAAGTGCCTTAGCTGTTTGAGTTGCCATTGGGTTGTGCATTTGAGAAAGAGTAATCTGCTCAGGGACAGCCCATGTTCCAGTTGTCTCAGTGGCACAGCTGGTTAGTGCAGTTGGAATGGTATTCCTGGCAGCCTGGGTTCAAGTCTCAGCTGAGACACTTATTTATTTTAAATTTTTGGATTTACAGCCTTTGAGCCAGAGGCTCGTTTACAAAGGTACCTCATCACAGAGAGTACATACAGTGTACATAAATTACAGAGTACCAGAAAACAGTGCGACATAGAATAACAAAGTTTCCATATGTAACAAATTACAGAAATCAAGGAACAGTGCGAATTAGAATAACACAATAGTTTCCACACATTAGCCTGAGAGAACATTTCTGGGTTGCAAATTGAGCACAAGTTGTTACAGAAACAGAGGAGGGAGAAGACCAAGGGGGAAGTGAGGAGGGGGGAAGTGAGGTGTGAGTTCAGTCCGGTGGGCTGTGTCAGAAGTGATAAAAGCTGAGGCCTGTTAGGGACAGGTGCAGCTCCGGGAGCTGAAAAACTGGTTCCTAAAAGTGGATTTAAAAGCAGTAATTTTGGGGTAGTGGAAATGGATGCAGGGAGAGAGTTAAACCAGGATGGGGCTCTTTAAAAGAAGGACCTTTGGGCCTGAGCAATTCTGGTTGTGGGGCCCAGGAGGGTGGGCTTGTCGGCAGTTTGGGTTGAGACAGTGGACAAGGCAGGTTGGATGGAGGCAGTTACCCCGGGTGGGGCAAGCCCAAGCAAAATCTTCTTAGTTAGAAGGCAGGTTTGATAGCGGAGTCGTTCATCTAGAGTAAGGAGATTGGCCATGTCGTGGAGTTGACATGTGTGGGTGAGCCTGGGGGCACCAGACATTAGCCTGCATGCCTTGCTCAGGGTGAGGCTAATCTTGTTGAGGGCATTGGTGTCAGCAGCAGCATAAACTGGAAGGCCATAATCTACAAGGGACAGTACCGAGGACATAACGGCAAGCCAGAGGGCATCAGTAGTGAGGCAGTCCTTGTGGAGGTAAAGAATGCCAAGGCTGGTGTTGGTGGCAGATGCAAAGGCATTAATGTGGGCGTGAAAGGTGAGGGCTTAGTCAAAAGTGAACCCAAGGTATTTGTAGGAGTAGACTTGTTCAAGTGGTTGTAGGGTGCTGGGGAGGATGGTGAGTGGGTTGTTACAAGCTTTGTTTTGGGGATGAGCGAAGAGCATTGACTTGTTTTTTTTGTGATTGATGATGAGTCTGCACTCCTTGAACCAGATTTTGGCATCCTGGAAGGAGTGTTGGAGAGTGTCCTGGAGAGAGGTAAAGTTTCAATGAGAGGCAAAAATGATGGCATCATCGGTGTACATGAGGATGTTGCGGGAGCAGGCACTGGGCAGGGCGTTTAGATATAGACTAAACAGCAGAGGCCCCGGGATGGAGCCCTGGGGTACCACAGAGCAGATTAGGTGGGTTTCTGAGAGTGTCCCATTGATTCTGACACATTGGGAGCATGCTTTCAGGTAGCTTAATCTCCAGGCAAGGGGGCCAGCTGAGAAACCAATGTGATGGAGAGCATCTAGTAGCAGAGAGTGAGAGACAGTGTTGAAGGCCTTAGAGAGGTCAACATACACTGCACCAGTGAAGGAGCCAGAGTCCAGGGAGGAGTGCAGGAAGTTGGAAAACTCCATTAATGCGGTGCCAGTGCTGTGACCAGCACAGAATCCATGTTGTTCCGGGCACAAGATACCATGCTTAGCCAGGTATTCATTGAGTCGATTAGCCACCACTTTTTCTAGGGCTTTGGGGGGGGTGAAGATTAGTCGGTAGTTGCTGGGGGAGGACCTATCACCCCCTTTGTGAATAGGTGTGACTATAGCTGTCCAATTGTTTCAGTGATGCAGCTGGCTAGCACAATCAGTACGGTATTCCAGGTGGCCTGGGTTCATGTCCCAGATGAGGCACTTACTTCTTTCTCACCTCTGTTTGTATGTGTTCCATAAATATGCACACTGCACTCCTGTGTGATTGTTACAAGTAAATATTTGTAGAACACATACAAACAATGGTGAGAAAGAATAAGTGCCTCAGCAGGGACTTGAACCCAGGCCGCCCAGCATACCGTTCCGATTGCGCTAACCAGCTGCACCACTGAGACAAGTGGAACCTGGGATGTCCCTGGGCACATTACTCTTTCTCAAATGCACAACCCAATGGCAGCACAAATATTTACTTCCAACAATCACACAGGACTGTGGTGTGTATATTTTATGGAACACACACAAACAAGGGTGAGAAAGAATTCTCACTGTTTGTATGTGTACTGTAAATATGCACACCACACTCCTGTCTGATTACTACAAGTAATTCTGGCATTCAACCATGTGTGACAGATCATTTGCAATCCTCAGGCCCAAAGTAGAGGAGGCATGAACCCTTTTACCCCAGAGGTCAATCCTGCAGGAGTCCTTGTCCAAGGGAAGGGAACTAAGGTGTTCAGGTGCCTCAGATCTGTCATGGGCTGCCCTGATGACCACAGTGTCAGTTTTGCCCTGGGCAGCAAAATAAGGAAGGCCCTTTGGGGTGTTATAAAGCTTGTCTGCCCTTCGTGGCATAGCTGGCACCATGTCTGGTCTGTGCCAGGCTGTCGTAGTAGCATTCTTCAGTGCGGGAAGCATAGGAGGAATGATCTTAGGGTGAGATTCGGGAATCTCCAAGAAGTCCCCGAGGTCCTTCCTGGTAACATCCTCTTCCTCAGTCTGGAAGCCCGTTGTGGCAGACAACTGCTTCATGACATTGAAAAAGGTGGCATCCTCAGGAGGAGACCTTGGAGTATGCTTGACAGAGTCCTCACTGACTGAGGAGGCAGTGGACATATCTGAGATGAGGATTTCTTCCTCTTCATAGATACATAGTGTCAGCAGATAAGGGCCTATGGCCCACCCAGTCTGCCCATTTGAGCTTGTAAGTTCAGTTTGTTTTCCCGGAAGTCTGTTGTCCCTTACTCCTGACCTTCAGATTTCCTTTATGTCTATCCCATGCATTCTTAAATCCCGTGATTGTTTCAGCCCCCACCACTTCCTCTGGCAGGGTGTTCCACTTGTCCACCACCTGTTCATTGAAGAAATTCTTCCTCACGTTTCCTCTGAAACGTCCTCCCTCCAACTTCATCCCATGCCCTCTAGTCCTGGAACATCTTGTTCACTTAAAAATAGTGTATTCCTGCACCCTGTTCCTCCCTGTAAGATACTTGTATGTCTCTATCATATCCCCTCTCTCCCTCCTCTCCTCCAGGGAGTACATATTCAGTTCCTTCAACCTGTCCTCATAGGACTTGTGATGCAATCCATGTACCATCTTAGTTGCCCTCCTCTGAACCTTCTCTACCCTGTCTATGTCCTTACATAGGTAAGGTCTCCAGAACTGTACACTGTACTCCAAGTGTGGCCTCACTAGTGTCTTGTATAGTGGAATTATGACCTCCCTTTTCCTGCTGGTGATGCCCCTGCCTATGCATCCCAGCATCCTATTTGCTTTACCTGCTGCCTTGTCACACTGTTTCCCTACCTTGAGGTCATCAGAGATGATAACCCCAAGATCCCTTTCCTGCTTGGTGCATGCTATATCCTCACCCCCAACTGATATATTGTGCCAGGTTTTTGTGCCCCATATGCATTATCTTGCACCTTTGCATTGAATTTCAACTGCCAAACCCCTGACCATTCTTCAAGTATCTGCAGGTCCTTCTCATTCTGTCTACACCCTCTGGTGTGTCTATTCTGTTACATACCTTTGTGTCATCAGCAAGCAGTGAAATTCTGCCTTCTAGGTCCTGTGCAATGTCACTGATGAAGATGTTGAATAGGACCGGTCCCAGCACTGATCCCCGTGGTACCCCACTGGTCACTCTTCCCTCTGTGGAGTGACAGCCATTTACCACCACCCGCTGTGTTCTGCCGCCCAGCCAGTTACCTACCCACCACACTACTGTCCTGCCCACACCCATATTCCCCAGTTTGTGTAGTAGTCTTCTATGTGGCACAGTGTCAAAGGCCTTGCTGAAGTCCAGATAGGCCATGTCCACTGCCCTCCCCTGATCCACCTCCCTAGTCACCCAGTCAAAAAATGAAACTAGGTTGGTCTGACATCACCTCCCCCTGGTGAAACCATGCTGCCTTGGGTCCTGCAGTCCATTGACAACCAGATGTTCCACCAATCTCTCCTTCAGTAGTGCTTCCATGACCTTCTCCACTACCGAGGTGAGGCTGACTGGTCTGTAGTTCCCCACTTCCTCTTTGTTCCCACTTTTGTATAAGGGGACTACATCTGCTGTCCTCCAGTCTTTGGGTACCTCCCCTGTTTCCAGTGATCGGCTAAACAGGATAGCCAGAGGTTCAGCCACCACCTCTCTTAGTTTTTTAAGGACCCTGGGGTGCACCCCATCTGGTCCCATTGCTTTTTCAACTCTAATTACTTCCAGTTCCTTCAGGACCCTTTCTAATGTAAAGGGACTTGTGTCCATTTCTGTACCATTTTCACCCCTTATACTCCCTTCAGACCCATTATCCTCCTCTTCCTCAGTAAAGATTGAGAAGAAATACCTGTTCAATATATCAGCTTTACTGTTGTCATCCTCCACGTGGCCCCCATCCTCCCCCTGCCTTTCTTTTTTCACTTATGTACCTGTAAAAGGTTTTTTCCCCTCTACCCACTGATTTTGTAATGTGTTCTTCTGTCTGAGCTTTGGCTTCCCTTACTGACCTCCCTGCCTCCCTTTGCTTCTCCTGGTACTTCTCCCTATCCCCTTCTGCCTGTGTCTTTTCATATAGCCTGAATGCAATCTTTTTGGCTTTCATTTTCTTTGCTACCTCTTTGGAAAACCATAATGGTCTCCTCTTCCTTTTCCTCTTGCTAACCTGCTTAATGCAAAATTCTGTTGCTCTTGTAATCCCCATTTTAAATACTGCCCACTGTTCCTCAACCCTTGATTCCTGCCCCATTCCCCTTAATGCCTCTTTCAAGTATCTCCCCATTTTCCCAAAGTCTGCCCCCCTAAAATCCAGGATACGTGTTTTTGTGTGGTTTGGTTATGCTCTTTCTATGATTTCAAACCACAATGACTGGTGGTCACTGTTCCCCAGGTGCTCCCCCACTGTTACCACCATCACACTGTCCCTGTTTGTGAGCACAAGGTCCAGTATTTCCTTCTGCCGAGTTGGTTCCTTGACAAGTTTCTTGAGGAAGGCACCCTGAAGGGAGTCCAGGATAAATCTGCTCCTAGTTGATGCTGCTGCTGGGATGCTCCAGTCCACATCTGGAATATTGAAGTCTCCAACCAGTACTACCTCACCTTTGTCTGCCATCATTTGGATGGCTAGCATCAGCTCTCTATCTGTTTCTTCCTCCTGGGCTGGTGGTCTATAGACCACACCTGTGCAGATGGCTGGCCCCATTTTCCTTTCCAGCTTAACCCACAGTATCTCTCCCCCATTTTGTTCCTCCTAGATCTCTGTGGCCCTTATGTCATTTTTCATATACAGTGCCGCTCCTCCTCCCTTCCTACCTGCCCTGTCTCTTCTGAATATGTTGTAGCCAAGTATGGCCATCTTCCAATCGTGGTTATCATTAGACCAGGTTTCAGTGATGGCCACAATGTCCAGGTCTGACTGCACCATGACAGCCTCCAGATCTTCCATCTTGTTGCTAAGGCTCCTGGCATTGGCACACATGGTTTTCCATGATTTGACCTCCCTAGACTGTTTCGCTGTTCTACTCCAGCCCCTTCCTTGGTTGTCCTTTATCCCTGGTTCTCCTTGTTGTCTGCCCTTCTGCTGAATTTTGCTCCTTTTCTGCCTATCCACCTCTTGGGCGCTAATCTCCATCTTTTGCACACTGCTTTGTAGAGAAAGCCACTCTTCCAGTTCACTGATTCCACTGCTAGCTGTGGGGGGTGAGCAAGTAGGTACCCTCCTTGCTGGCCTGCCACCCCCTTGCTAGTTGAAATACTTGTCAATGTAGCATTTAAACTTATCATTGAGTGCTTGGATTCCTCTCCAGGATGGATGCAGGCCATTAGGCTTGAACAAACCTCCATCCCTCCAGGTGGGTCCCCAGCCAGCAATGAATCCAAACCCTTTCTCACAGCACCAGCTCTTCAACCATGAGTTAAAGTTCCTGGTGCATGCACCCCTATGCTTTCCCTTGCCTCTCGCAGGTAGTGCTTCTGAGAAAGTGACAGAAGTAGCTACTTGCTTGAGACCCCTTCCCAATTTCCTAAACTGTTCCTGAACTTCCTTTGGCTCCCCATTTGCCAGGTCATTAGTACCTAGGTGGATAATGACATCCAGCTCACCCTCCCGTCTTGCCTTCCCAGTGATCCCCAGGATCTTTCTTCCATCCCTCCATGTTGTGGCACCTGGTAGACACCACATCTCCCCGTCCTCCCCCTCCTGTGTTCCTAGCTGTATCCCCCTCTTATGATGGAGTCCCCCACCAGGATTCGCTTCCTCCTTCACTGGGGTCCACTGCTTTCCCCGCTGAGGTCACCTCCTTGTCTAACCTCCACATCCTTTCCTTCCACTTCTCTGGGTACCTCTATTTGGTTGTCTCCATTTGCCAGTGTGGCATATGAGTTCTTGAGTGGAATAGGATCTAGGATGTGCCTCTGCCTGACTGCTCTAACTCTTTCTGAGCCCACTGTCATCCAAGTGCTGCTCGTTCTCAGCATCCTTTGAGGCAGTTGCATTGGACTGGGTGGTCTCTGGATAGGGGTGATGGTACTCCTGACCCAGCTTACTTCCGCTCTGAGTCTGGCTACCTCATCCCGCAGTCCAGAGAGATGCATGCAGATAGGACAGCACTTCAGTGTCCAGAAGGTCTGCCTGAATATGGCTGCCCCACAGCCACTGCATTGCACCACTCATAGATACATAGACAGTGTCGGCAGATAAGGGCCTATGGCCCACCCAGTCTGCTCATTTGAGCTTGTAAGTTCAGTTTATGTTTTCCTAGAAGTCTGTTGCCCCTTACTCCTGACCTCCAGAATTCCTTTATGTCTATCCCATGCATTCTTAAATCCCATGATTGTTTCAGCCCCCACCACTTCCTCTGGCAGGGTGTTCCACTTGTCCACCACCCGTTCTGTGAAGAAATTCTTCCTCATGTTTCCTCTGAATCGTCCTCCCTCCAACTTCAACCCATGCCCTCTAGTCCTGGAACATCTTTTTCGCTTAAAAAGAGTGTATTCCTGCACCCTGTTCCTCCCTGTGAGATACTTGTATGTCTCTATCATATTCCCTCTCTCCCTCCTCTCCTCCAGGGAGTATATGTTCAGTTCCTTCAACCTGTCTTCATAGGACTTGTGATGCAATCCATGCACCATCTTTGTTGCCCTCCTCTGAACCTTCTCTACCCTGTCTATGTCCTACGTAGGTATGGTCTCCAGAACTGTACACTGTACTCCAGGTGGGCCTCACTAGTGTCTTGTATAGTGGAATTATGACCTCCTTTTCCTGCTGATGATGCCCCTGTCTATAGATCCCAGCATCCTATTTGCTTTACCTGCTGCCTTGTCACACTGTTTCCCTACCTTGAGGTCATCAGAGATGATAACCCCAAGATCCCTTTCCTGCTTGGTGCATGCTATATCCTCACCCCCCAACTGATATATTGTGCCAGGGTTTTTGTGCCCCATATGCATTATCTTGCCCTTCTTTGCATTGAATTTTAACTGCCAAACCCCTGACCATTCTTCAAGTTTCTGCAGGTCCCTTCTCATTCTGTCTACACCCTCTGGTGTGTCTACTCTGTTACAGAGCTTTGTGTCATCAGCAAACAGTGAAATTCTGCCTTCTAGGTCCTGTGCAATGTCACTGATGAAGATGTTGAATAGGACCGGTCCCAGCACTGATCCTGTGGTACCCCACTGGTCACTCTTCCCTCTGTGGAGTGACAGCCATTTACCACCACCCTCTGTGTCCTGCCACCCAGCCAGTTACCTACCACCACACTACTGTCCTGCCCACACCATATTCCCCAGTTTGTGTAATAGTCTTCTATGTGGCACAGTGTCAAAGGCCTTGCTGAAGTCCAGATAGGCCATGTCCACTGTCCTCCCTGATCCACCTCCCTAGTCACCCAGTCAAAAATGAAATGAGGTTGGTCTGACATGACCTCCCCCTGGTGAAACCATGCTGCCTTGGGTCCTGTAGTCCATTGACAACCAGATGTTCCACCAATCTCTCCTTCAGTAGTGCTTCCATGATCTTCCCCACTACCGAGGTGAGGCTGACTGGTCTGTAGTTCCCTGGTTCCTCTTTGTTTCCGCTTTTGTATAAGGGGACTACATCTGCTGTCCTCCAGTCTTTGGGTACCTCCCCTGTTTCCAGTGATCGGCTAAACAGGATAGCCAGAGGTTCAGCCACCACCTCTCTTAGCTCTTTAAGGACCCTGGGGGCACCCCATCTGGCCCCATTGCTTTATCAAAAAAAAAATACGTTCTTAGGTAGCCTTGAACCACCAACTTTTCAGTTAAGAATCCAATGCCCTAACTGATAGCGCCACAGAAACAACACTCCCAAAAGCAGGCACACCCCACATTATAATGCAATTATACTGCTATTCCACTACTTGTCTGTTACTGAAGCTCTTCTAGTTCCCTTTTTATTAATTTACTGTCCTACAAATCCTGCCACTGATCCTCAGATACTTTTCTTTTTAAAAAAAGAAAATAAACCAATAAATAAATAAATGAGTCAAAACACTTGTCGTGCTAAGGGTGGGCTTCTTCCCCTTATGCCCCTCCTACTCCACACCCCTTACTATCCCCTGTGTTTAGCTCCTGTCAATCAGATTTAACAGGGTATATAATTAAGAGTTGGGGGAAGGGGAGGGAGGAATTAAAGGCAGCAAAGAAATACACCACCACTACATTTTAAATTTTCAACAGCCCAAAAACAATTCTAAGTAAAAATAGCAAAGAAATTACAGTGTCACTAAAAGCCCACAATCCAAGTTTAAAAGAAAAATAGCAATTACCAGTTACTGTAAAGCACTGAATTGAATATGTTTCCTTCCCCTTCTGCTTCTTCTCTATATCATCAGGGATGATGATACTCCTCCTCGATGCCGACCTCCTCATCTGGGTCTGGCGTCAGATGCACCGGTGGCAGCCCGTGGGAAGTCTCCCAGGGTCGACAAACAGGTGTCAAGGACGAAGCTGTCATCAACAGCACCAGCGAAGAGGGCCTATGGAAGGCACCCAGCTGCTGAATGAGTACATGTGTGAATTTAACCAGTACTTCATTCAGGTCCATAGTGAACATTGACAGAGGAGGGGTTAGATGGCATGGGTGCTGACGACTCTCTATCCTGGGGGCCCAAACCTGTAGCCCTGGAAGGAGAAGGGGCAGGCTTCGGAGTTGTCATCAACTACATGCCCATCATTGACAGTGGAGGGGCTGACAAACTGGAGGTCATTGGACGAGTGCCCTGTGAATCGGGCAGAGGAGCTGTCGGTATGGGTCTGGTAGGAATAGAGACCTGGACAGCTGGTCACTTCATCGGAGCAGCCACCAACAATGATAGGCCCTCTGAAGAAGGAGAGGCTGATGGGGAGCAGGATCACCACCAGGAAGGAGAGGTCATGATCCCGGTCTTTATGCCCCCCAAGGACTTGTCTCGGGCCTTGGAGGCCTGGGAGCGTGAAGATCCACATCAGAAAATGCAACTCACAGCCAGTTCAATGGCAGGTAAAGTGAGTTTCTCCAATGTAAAGTTGAGGTCCCATGGAGGGACCTTATACTAAATGGGAGGTTTCAGATGCAAGATGCCCTGCAGGAATGTGCCGGACATCTCAAGCTGGGCAACATCTTTGCCCTTGATAGGTGCATGGTATGCGGAGATTTCAAAAAGGTGCACCTTAAGTGAGGAGTGCCTCAAGCCTGAATCTGAAAGGGAAAGAAGGTACTCCAACACCTGATTCACCAGGCAGGTGAAAGGATCCAAATGGCGAGCAGCAGCTCAAATGGAGAAGCACGTCCATTTCATTGCGTAAGTAGCCCTGGTGGCTAGTTTCTTGGCAGCCACCAGAAAATCTGTGACCCTAGAGGATACCATGAAGCGGGCAATAGCTAGATCCACAGGAGCCATGCATGGAGATGCAGTTACTTCAGGTCCAGATGTACCAAGGTGTCCCGATCCTGGGAGAGCAAGCCGGTGCACAGAGGCAAGGGCACCAGAGGTTCCACTGCCAGCTGCTACAGCAAGAGGAACCAAATCTGGCATGGCTAGAAAGGGGCTATGAGAATCATCTCCACCCATTCCAAATGGAGTTTTTGTAGAACCCTCTGCAGAAGTGGGAAGGGAGGAAAGGCATACAGAAACCTCCCCTTCCACGAGAGGGACAATGCGTCTTGCCAGAAATCTCTAGGCCCAGGATTAAGCAAGCAAAAAAGTGGCAGTTTTATGTTGAGTGGGGACGCAAAGAGGTCCAACTCTGGATGGCCCCACCGGTCGAAGAGATCTTTGACTACCAAGGTTAGCAGCTCCCACTCGTGAGCCCATGACCTGTAGTGGCTGAGACTGACGGCCAAGATGTTTTGAATGCCTGGAACATGAATGGCTGAGAGCTCCAGCCCATGCTCAATGGCCCAATACCAGACTCTCATTGCCTCCCAACACAGAGTAAGAATGCCCCCCCGGCTTGTTGATGTAATATACCACAGACATGCTGTCCATCTGTACCAGCAGTGTACTGGGGAGGAGATGAATCTGAAAGGCCTTCAGGGTGTGAAGAACCACCTGCATCTCCAGGACATTGGTGCCCTGGGTTTGTTGATTGGCCAGATGAGCACCCAATCTCAGGCTGCTGGGGGGGGGGTCGAGAGCTGAAAAGAGACACCCCGAAGGAGGTTGGCCGGATCCAGCCACCATGACAGAACCCTTCAGACTGGGTCAGAGACCAAGATGAACTGGTTCCACTGAGGAACCTGCATATGCAGACAGGCCAGGGGAACCATGGCTGTTGCCACTACCATGTGGCCCAGAAGGTGCAGGAAAACCCTGCTGGGGACTTGCTGGCTGGAGGAAACCAGACAGGCCTGCTTCATCAGTCACTCCACCCTGTCCTTGGGCAAAAAAGCCTTGCCCTAACTGGTGTCCAGGATCGCCCCTATATATTGGAGGTGCTGGCAAGAAGAGAAGCAGGACTTCAGCAGATTTACAGTGATCCCCAAGGCCTGAAAGAGCCAAAAGGTATATTCCTGGGTCTGAACTAAGAGGCCCCTGGAGGGGACTGCTAGCAGCCAGTCAACCAGGTAGGGGAACACATAAAAGCCCTGCCTCCTCAAAGCAACCGCCACCACTGCCAGGCATTTGGTAAATACCTGGGGGCTAAGGAAAGGCCAAAAGGGAGGGCCTGAATTGGAAGTGGGCTCCCTGAAAGTGGAAGCAGAGGAAGCGATGATGGGCAGGAAAGACTTGGATGTGCAGGTAAATGTCCTGCATGCCCAGAGAGAAGAGCCAGTTCTCCCTGGTGCAAAAGGAGTAACATCCCGTGGAGGGTGACCATCCTGAAGTGATTGTACTCCATGTACAGATTCAGATGGCTCAGGTCTAGAATGGGCTGAAGATCCCTGGTCTTTTGGGGGATGAGGAAGAAGTGGGAGTAAAACCCCCTTCCCCATTGAGCCTGAGGGATAGGCTCATTTGCTCTTTTTTGAAGAATGGCCTGAATTTCCTCCCAAACCAGAGACAGGTGTGCAAGGGTATGTGTAGTGAGCAGGAGGGTTTTCTTGTGGCCACTCTAGGAACTCTGGAGTGTGACCTTGTTCTATGATCTGGAGCACCCAGTTTTCTGGTCACCCCCTGCCACCTCTCTAGGTGGAGGGAGAACCAAGGAGCTCTGGCAGTGCTAGCAGCAGGGGCCACTGGGGCCTTACACTTGTGCTGACCCTTGGCAGGCTGGTTCAGAGACTGTTTGCGGGAGGACCTGTGAAAGGACTGATGTTGGCCTGCTCTATGTTGGGTGTGATAGAGCAAATGGACCAACTTGAGGGCCCACTCTGACCTCTGCAGGGTAGAAATTATGTCCTAGATCCCCCCCAAAGAAAGGACTGATCCTCAGAAGGGAGCATCCAAAATGCTGGCTTGCACATCTGAGGCAAAGCCAGATACCTGGAGACAAGAATGGCTCAGGAGACAGACCCCAGCAGCTGCCCCGCACCTGAAGGCATCTACAGCATCATAAGCAACCCAGAGGACATGATTGCCAATGTCTGAGCCCAACTTCACAAGTTGGGCTAGCTGCATCTTGATGGGGTCCTCTGGTTAGGTATGTACCGGGTCCCTGGCTTGGTCCCAAAGAACATTCTGGTATTGGACCATGTGGGCCAGATAATTTATGGCCTGGATAGCTAAAGTGGTAGAGGCAAAAACCCATTTGCCAAAGTGATCCAGCTGCCTGGACTCCCGGTCCAGGGGAAGGGTACTAAGCTGCCTGGGCTTCTTAGTACAGTCATGCGCTGCATTAATGACCATTGAATCCACCTTAGGGTGGCTCCCCAAAAAGGTCTTGTCAGCAGGTAAAGGCAGTCTGCCTTTTTAGGTAGAGGAGGGGTGGTAGAAGGATAATTCCAGGCTGTCCTAGTGACATCCTCAAAGGAGTCAAATCAAAGGGGCACTACCATGGGGAGGGCATCTTGCTGCCAGAGATAGATGGCCAAGCAGTTTCTCTCCAGGTCCTGCTCCTCCATCTCCCAGCCCATAATGGACTGGATGTGGCGCATGACATCCATGAAGGATGGGTCATCGAGGGGAGGGGGGACTTTAGCACCTCCATAGCCTGATCATCCCCCTGCAAAGACTCGCCAAGAGGGGAGAAAGACCCAAAGAATCTGAGTCATCCTCAGTAGTATCATTCTCCAGGACCAACGCCGGTGGCCAGTGATTGTCCCTCCTAGAACCTGAACTGACATCAGGTCAAGCCCCTGAGGACCCCTACGTGTAGGGGTTCACTCAGGTCAGCCTAGTCTGGGTTCTGGGGCTGGGGTGTTGGGTAGGGTGGAGGGGAGGTGGAGCTTCAGAGGTGGGATCTGCTTTTGCATGATGGCCCACCACGCTGAAAAGGGGCATTATAAAACACCTGGGGTGCTATACTGTACAGTGGCAGGAATGGGAAAGAGGGACCGGTGAAGGGTACGACAAGGAGTTGGTGAAGGGTACCCCAGTGTAGGTCTACCTGGCACTGGTTGAGGGTCTGGCACTGGCCCAGCAGGCATCAGCTGCGGCACAGGTTACAGCAGGGGCAACGAAGGGGTCTGGCACAAAGGCTGGGGCCACAGCAGAACTGGTGGTGGCCCAGCAGGCGACAGCCTAGAGTGACCGGGGGAAGGAATTGCCAGCACCAGCCAAGCTGGACAAGCTGGTGCCTGAGCTGATGGAGACCCCCTAAGTCAAAGGCAGAGGTGACGACAGTGAGGAAGAGATGGCGGTAGGCTGCTGTGGGCATTGCCTGGCAGGACTGACATCGGTCCCATTGGTGGGAACCAAAGGCAGCGCTGTGGCCATGATACGATGGTTGTGGAACCAACACCCAAGAAACCAACACCAGTCAAGCCACCTGGGCTGAAAGCCCATGGAAGATATGGGTCTGAGTGTCAGGGGCTGGGGAGCAGGAGATTAAGTCCCCTGCCCCAAAGAGCTGCCGCTCGAAATGGAAATAAGGGCGGGTGGCAAAGCCACATGGAGCCCAGAAGAAGAAGAGAGGGCTGGTGGGGCTAGAGGATCTGCCCCCCCACGGGGTGAGGACGACACAACCCCATCACAGTTGACTGTTTGAGGGGCGACCACGAATGGGAAGCTTACCAGGTCCAGTTCTGGTGTTTATCCAGGTACTTCTGCTTCCCAGATTTCTCCTTGTGAGAAGATGAAGAGGCCCCAGAGGACTGTGCTGGCAAGACCGAAAAGCTCCTGGCCTGCAGCTCCTCCTCCTCCATCAGGACCAACTTCTGCTTCAAAAGGTGGTTCTCCAAAGTTTTTATATGATGTTGGAGTGGCCTGGTTGGATTTCTGGCAAAACTGGCAGGCTTCACTGTTGTGGCTGGGGCCTAGACAGATGAGAAACACACAGTGGCCATCCTTTTCAGGGATTTGTTTGCTGCAGGCACACTTTGAGGAGCGGTCAAAAGACAAGGCTGGTGATGAAAACAAACTTGTTGAAAAGGACACTGAAAATTCAATGTTTGACAAAGAAAATGAAAATAAAAAAGCACAGTAAGCGTGGGAAATGGTGGTCAACTGTAGCTGCGTGTGTCAATTGAGATATGATGTGCATGGGTAGATGGCAGGAAAAGAACTGAGGTAGTTGTGGGGGTCCATCCACCTACATAGGCTAGGCTGAGGTCAGCTGACTGATGGCGGTGGACTGTCCCCCATGGTAGACTGCTAGCTAGAAGTTTTCCATGCGGTCCTAGCGCCTGGCGGCTTAGTTCTACCGGTGTGACCTGCTGCAAGAGCCTTTCTCGAAGTCAGATCTAATGTTATGGTAAGTTCTTATATAACGGTACTATCTTACTTCGAGGAATCTCTTGCAGCAAGCCAAGACTGAATCCCAAGCAGTTCTGGCAGCAGAGAGGAGGTTAGATGACAGCCAATGGCCTGAGAGAAGGCCCTGCAGAATGGCGAGGCTGAAGTTGGCCCTGCCCTCAATAGGTGCATGGTACGCAGAGATGGCAGAAAGATGCAAGGATTTATTTAACTCTAAAAATTGATTACCGGTAGCGTTTTGCTCATAAAAGTGTTAAATCTTGGTGAAAATGCATAGCTCTTGCCTCGCTTTGTTTAACAATCACAGCACTTCTAGAAAATCTATATAAATACTTTTTGTACAGTTAGTATAGTCCCAAGAAAAAAACTGCTAATCAATTATTTTAAACCCTGAGATGCACCTTGAGGGAGGAGTACCCTAAACCCAAGTCTGAGAGGGATAGAAGGTACTCCAACACCCGATTCAACGGACAGGTGAAGGGATCCAGCTGGTGCGAAGTAGCCCAAAGGATGAAGCACTTCCATTTCATCGCATAATTGGCCCTGGTGGAGGGCTTTCTTGTGGCCACCAGAACATCTGTGGCCCTAGAGGAAACCCCAAAGCAGGCAATGGCTAAGTCCATGGGAGCCATGCATGGAGATGCAGTGATATGAGGTCTGGATGAACCAGAGTGCCCTGGTCCTTGGAGAGCAAGTCAGTGCACAGGGCAAGGGCACTAGAGGTTCCACCGCTAGCTGCTGCAGCAAGGGGAACCAGATCTGATGCGGCCAGAAGGGGGCGATGAGAATCATCACTGCCCCCTCCAACTGAAGTTTGAAAAGCATCCTCTAGAGGAGTGGGAAGGCATACAGAAACCTCCCTTTCCAGGAGAGGGACCGTGCATTTCACCAGAAAACTCCAGGCCTGGGATTGAGCAAGCAAAAAAGCGGCAGTTTTGCATTGAGTGGAAATGCAAAAAGGTCCACTGTAGTCGACCCCACCTGTTGAAGAGATCTTTGACTACTGGAGTCAGAAGCTCCCAATAGTGAGCCCTGGATAGGGAGCAGCTTAGCCTTTTTGTCACGACGTTTTGGACACTTGGAACATGGATGACAGAGAGGTCCAGACCGTGCTCGATGGCCCAATACCAGACTCTCATCGCCTTTCTGCACAGGGGGTAAGAGTGAGTCCCCCCTTGCTTGTTGATGTAATACACCATACACATGTTGTCAGTCTGAATTAAAAGCAGACAGGGGAGGAGATGAGTCTGGAAGGCCTGCAGAGCATACAGAACCACACGCATCTCCAGAACATTGATGTGGAGGCCCTTTTCCACGTCTGTCCAGGTGCCTTGAGTCTGGTGAGCATCCAGGTGAGCTCCCTAACCTAGACCAGAGCCATCTGTCATGAGGATCTGATGAGGGGCCCAAATCTGAAAGAAAATACCCTGAAGCAGGTTGGCCAGCTGTAGTCATCATGACAGGACTCTTGACCGAATCAAAGACCATGTTCATCTGGTTCAGATCATGCATTGGTCCCACTGGACTCTCAACGTCCACTGAGGTACCTGCATGTGAAGACGGATGAGGGGAACTGTGGCAGTGGCTGCTGCCATGTGGGTCAGGAAGCACAGGAGTACCCTGGCAGGGACCTGGTGACTGGAAGAGACTAAGCGGGCCTGGTCTATCAGGCATTTCACCCTGTTAGTGGGCAAGAAGGCCATGCCCTGGGTGGTATCCAGGGCCGCCTTTATGTACTGGAGGCGCTGACAGGGAAAGAGGCAGGACTTTGGCCTGTTGATGGTGATACCCAAGCCCTGGAAAAGGCAGAAGGTATGCTCCAGAGTCTGGACAAGACAGTACCTGGACGGTGCTGCTAGGAACCAATTGTTCAGGTAGGGAAACACGTAAAAGCCCTGCCGCCTAAAGGCAGCAGCTACCACCACCAAGCATTTGGTAAAAATCCCTGGGAGCTGAGGACAGGCCAAAGGGGAAGGCGTGGAATTGAAAATGAACTCCCTGGAAATGGAAGAGGAGGAAGTGACGATGGGAAGGACAAATTCTGATATGCAAGCATCCTGCATGTCCAGATAACAAAGCCAGTCTCCCCAGTGCAGGAGTTGCAACAGACCCTGAAGGGTGTCCATCCAGAAGCATTTATACTTATGTACAGACTGAGATGACTCAGATCCAGGATGGACCAGAGATCCCCGGTCTTTTTGGGGACCAGGAAGAAGTGGGAGTAGAATCTCCTGTCTCACTGAGCTGCAGGGATGGCTCTGTGGCCCTTTTTGGCAGAAAAGCCAGTACTTCCTCCCAGACAAGAGGCAAATGAGCTGTGGTTAAGAGAAGCTGCCTGGAGGATTTTCTGGGGGCCACTTGAGAAGCTCTAGCATGTGGCCATGTTCTATAATCTGCAATACCCAGCTGTCCGAGGTAACGCCCTGCCATCCATTGAGGTGAAGGAAGAACCGATCCCTGACTGTCTCCCCTAGAACCCCTTTCAGGAAGGGGTTGGCTAAGGAGTCAGGAGGTAGGGGGCGGGTACTGGAAGAGCAACTGCGAGCACTCAAGGGGATGTGGCAGCAACTGCAGTTGGGGCCGACGCTGCTTTGCATTTGCCCTGACCTTTGGCAGGTGGGTGAGCCTGTCTGTGGGAGGAGCAGCCAAAGGGTGACAGCTGGTCAGTCTTAGGCTAGGTATGGTACAGCAAGTGAACAGACCAGAGGGTGCGGCCCAACTCCTGATGGGAGAAAATTAGATCCTGGACATTCTCTCCCCCTGCAGAGAACAGAACTCCAAAGGTGGGGAGGGGGGCATCCAAAGTACTGTATTGCACATCGGAGGCAAAGCTGGATACCCGATGCCAGGAATGGTGCTGGAGAGATGCCTGCGGTCACTCCTCTGCCCAAAATATCCACAATATCACAGGCGGCCTGAAGGATGTGGGTCCCCATGTCAAAGCCTGACTTGAGAACCTGGGCAAGCTGTTTTTTGGAGGGGTCATCGGGCAAAGCCTCAACCAGTTCCCTGGCCTGGTCCCAAAGGACATTTTGCTATTGTAACATGTGGGCTAAATATTTAACAGCCCAGATGGCCAGGGTGGAGGATGCAAAGACTCACTTGCCCAGATGATCTAGCTGTCTGGATTCCCAATCGGGGGAAGAGTGCTGAGGTGCTTGAGATTCTTGGTGTGGTCGTGCGCTGCACTGATGACCACAGAGTAAGCTAGGGCTCATCCCCAAAAAAATGCTTACCAGCTGGAGAGTGGTAGAGCCTATCTGCTTTCTTAGGCACCGCTGGGGTTGTGGAGGGGCAATGCCAAACCACCCTGGTGACATCGTCGTAAGAATCAATAAAGGGGAGCACAACCACAGGGAGGGCATCAAGCAGCCTCAAATAAAGGGCCAGGCGATGCTGCTCTGGGTCCTGTTCCTCCATTTCCTAGCCCATGATGGCCTGGATGTGCCTCATGATGTCCATGAATGATGGATCATCAGAAGGGAACTTAGGAAATACCTTAGCGGGTTCTTCACCCTCAGAAGAGTCCACTGGGATGGGGGAAGAAGTCCGAATCATCCTCATCCCCCTCATCTGGCTCGCTGTCAGCCAGTGGGCCCTCATCCTGGTGATCACTGGAGCTAGGGTCAGGACTGGACCCTGGTGTATGAGGGGCACTGGTATAAGGCCCTACCCAGTTGAGGGAGGGGAATCCTCGGTGGGCAGCTGAGGGAACACAGGAGGGGGCCCTGAGGAGTGGGGGTCTGCTTCTGCAGAAAAGCCCATATTGGGAAAAAAAAAGGGCACTGTAGTCTATGGGTGCAAGGAAATTACACAGGTGATAAAGGTAGGCCAGCACCAGATAAGGATAAGAGGGTGTCGGGCCCTGCAGGACCAGCATAGGGTACCCCAGCGTAGGGCCGGCGGACACAGACTGTGGGACGGACACTGAGCCTGTGAGCTGCAGCAGAGGCAATACAGGCATCGGGTCTGCAGGATGCAGCAAAAGAAATATGGGCAGTGGCCCAGCAGGTGCCGGTTGAGGAAGCCTCCAGTGCCTTGACAGGAGAGACAGACACCTGGGGGGAGCAAGACTTCCCTGGTGAAGGCAGAGGCACTGCCGGACTGGAAGAAATGCCAGTAGCCTGCTGCTGGCACTTCCTAGAGGGACTGGCAATGGACCCCACGGAGCGGACCAATGCAGATGATCTGGGGCTGTGAGGGCAACAGCAGAGGTGCCAACGCTGAGCGCACCAACAGCCTCCTGCCCGAGAACCCATAGATGTGATATGCCTGTGCATCAGGGCAGAGGAGCAGGAGACAATATCCTCTGCCCTAAGGAGTGACCACAGGTGACTGACATAATGGAGGTCAGTGGGCCACCGGTAGCCCAGCAGAGGTAAGGACTCGCAGCGCTGTAGGGGCCAACCCCCTGTGGGAGGACGACCCAGACGTGGTCAAAGGTTTGTGGAGAGACCGCAATCGGGAAGCAGACTGGCCGTGGTGTATATCTCAGTGCTTGCACTTCCCGCTAGATTTTTTCAGGTACAGAGAAAAGGAAGCACAGGAAGACTGGGCTAGTGAAGCCAAATAGCTCCAGGCCTACAGCTCCTATTCCATTGCAATGAGCTTCTACTTGATCAAATGGCTTTCCAGGATTTTTAGAGAACGTCTCTGAGTGGCCAGGTTGAATTTCTGGCAGATCTGGCAGGCTTTGGTGTCATGGCTGGGGCCTAGGCACAGGATACAAGCAGAGTGACCATCTTTTTCAGGAATTTGTTTGCCGCAGGTACACTTTATGAAGCAGTTGGAAAACAAGGCAGGTGGAGAAGACATGTTGGGAACACTGAAAAATTAATGTTATACTAAAGAAAATAAATGAAAATAAAGCATGGCAAGCATGGGGAAATGATGATCGACTGTAGCTGTGGTGTCCACTAAGGTCTAATGTGTGCGGGTCGAAGATGGGAAAGAATTGAGGAGGGTGGGGGAACCACCCACCTTTATAGGATAGGCCTACTGCTAGCTAGAAAGTTTCCGTGTGGTCCTGGCACCTGGTGGCTAAGTTCTGCTGGTGTTGGCCTGCTGCAAGGGCTTCCACAAAGTAAGATCTTGTGGTGACTGGGATGCATTGGAACATGCTGGTAGGCATCCTGCATGTCCAGAGAGGTCAACCAGTCCCGAGACTTGAGAAGTGGTAACAGAGTCCCTAAACTGACCATTCTGAACAT
Organism: Neoceratodus forsteri; assembly: GCA_016271365.2. Lineage (NCBI taxonomy): Eukaryota > Metazoa > Chordata > Ceratodontiformes > Ceratodontidae > Neoceratodus > Neoceratodus forsteri. The sequence continues at coordinate 273,191,571 of JADMNL010000025.1, forward strand.
CTCTCGTAACAGGAACTTGTTCAGTTTTCTGAGGGCGAGAATAGGGAGCATGCTCGCAGACTTTTTCAGAACCAGGGAGTAGAAGCCTGTGTTGTGCTCTGTCTCTGGCACTACTTCCATTGCCCTGTTGCACATGCGACCCACTATCTCTGAGGTGAGGTGGTCCTACATAGCAGTGGACAGAGGTTTCTGCTTTTTGGGTGGACAGTTGGGGGATTTTCTGTAAAATTCCGAAGGCATCCCCTCCTGGATGAGTCGCAGGACCCACTTGTCTGTAGTGACAGATTTCCTCTGAGTATAAAACTGAGCCAGACACCACACCACTGGAGAGGAGAGGCCTGCCTGAGGCAACTGAGGCAGAACCAGGGCCAGAACTTCAGAGGGTGGCACTAGGCACTTTTGGGGCCTGCCTTCTGTTGCATTTTCTTCTGCTTTTGAGGAGGTTGGGACCTGACTTGGGCAGCTCTACCTCTGCCAAGAAAGGACTGCTCATTGCGATAGAAGGGTCTGCATCTCTGAGGATGAGAGGGGGTTGGTCTAGCAGTTTTGATGGCCATTCAGGTCTTTTGCGAGGCCTCAAGGGACTGCTCTGCTTTTTGGCCAAACAAGTATGGCCAAACACAGATAATTACATTAAACGTACACAAAACCCATAAATACATTGGAGAGGCAATTCAGGTAATACAGAGGTAAAACACCTACATGCCAAACAGGCTTAAACATTTGCTTGCAAATGAGTTGGGGTATCCGAAGCAGGAACAAGAGGGAGTGGTGAGTTCAGACAGGGGGAGGGGTGCTAGAGAGAGAGGGGGGGAGGGAGGATGAGGCAGACCAGATGTTAAGTAGGAGAGAGTTCCAGAGTTTAGGGAAGTGGTAGGAGAAAGCATTTTGGCCAGCTGAGGAGGACCTGGGAAGAAGAGCAAGAGAGCGGAAAGCAGAGCTGCGAAGTGCCTAGGGGAGGGTGGGGTGGGTGGGGGATATGATGGAGGAAAGGTAGGAAGGGAGAGAGCCCAACCAGCATTTGGCTATGAAAGTGGTGCAGTGGGCCAGGCGTCTCTTCTCAAGGGAAGGAGAGAGAGGTATAGAGAGAGCAACGGTGAGCTTGAGTGTCCACTGCAAAGCGGCAGGAGTGGAAAAGTGGGTCCAGTCTGGACAGGGTGGAATTAGGAGCAGCACTATAAACAATGTCACCACAGTCAAATACAGGCAGTATCATTTTTTGAACAATGACTCTGTGGGCCTACAGAGGGATGCAGCCACGGTTGCAATAGAGCGCTCCAACTTTGGGCTGGAGTTTTTTACTAATGGCGTTGACATGTTCGGCAAAGTTGTTTTTCCTTTTTTTTTTTTTATATATTTTTTAGAAATGTTCATTAAGTTTCACATAAATGAAAAAAAATTATACACAAAACAAAATAAAACTAATAATGTCAACAAACAATTCTCATCACACTAATCCCTTCCCTAACCAGCTTCCATGTTCAGCAAAGTTGAAATGACTGTCAAGCCAGACCCTGAGGCATCTGAAAGATGGGACAGCATCAATAGCAAGCCCATCCAGGGAATGGAAGATTGGGGGGGGGCAGCAATCCTGGCAAAGTTTTTGTCTAGAGCCAAACATCATAGAGACAGTTTTCTTAGCATTTAGAGCCAGCCGATTAGTCTAGAACTAGTGCTGGATGTTATCAAAGTCCAACTGGAGGCTGGGCAGCAAGTCAGTGAGAGAGGAGCTGGAGGCAAACTGGACTGTGTTGTCAGCGTACATGTGAATGGACACTGAGGTGCAGGCAGCAGGGAGGTCATTTAAGAAAACTGAAAAGAGTATTGGACCAAGGACGGAGCCTCGGGGGGACACCAGTACAGATTGGAAGGGGGGGGAGATGAGTTATCAACTCTAACCGATTGAGTCCTACCTTGGAGGTAGGGGTGACACCAATTAGTGGCAGGGTTGGAGAGACCAGCTGCAGCAAGTTTGGTGAGGAGGAGGCGATGAGCAACAGTGTCAAAAGCTTTGGCCATGTCGACAAAAATTGCTGCGGTAAAATGGCCCCTGATCCATCCCAGACAGAATAGTCAGTAAGCTGAAGGAGGGAGGTGGAGTGGGATTTATGGAATCCAGACTGGTAAGGGGTGAAGAAAGATATGGAGTCAAGAAAGGGGGATAGTTGAGATAAAACTAGGTGCTCCTGGAATTTAGACAGCGTAGGAAGTAAAGATATGGGGTGATAGTTGCCTAGTTTAGAGGACTGACCAACTTTAGGTAGTGGTATAATGGTGGCATGTTTCCAGGCTCCAGGGACAGAGCCAAGGGAGAATAAAAGAGGAAGGAGATAGGGACAGCAATTGCTGAGGCAGAGAGTTGGAGGAGTTTAAGGTTGAAGCTATTCAAACTCTTACCCTTGTTGGGTTTGAGGGCTAAGAGAGCCCTGAAAGGGACAGCAGGTGAGATAGGAGAGAAGGGGGGGTTGGAGAGGGAGACAGAGGAGATGATAGAGGGAGGGAGGAAGGAGAGAAGGGTGAAAGCACAGGAGGTGAAGTAGGTGTTAAACTCATTGGCCACTGAAAGAGAGTCAGAGATAGGGATGTAATTCACTTTAAAGATGGGGACCATAGGTTGGGCCTTAGGGAAGAATAAGGCATCAACAACCTTCCAGTACTTGGAGGGGTGGCTAATGTTGTTCTGGAAGTTAGAAGAAAAATGCTTTACTTTGGTCAGTCTGATAGCTCTGGTGCAGGTATTGCACAGGGTGCGGTATTTAAGCCAGTCTAAAGGGAGCCTGAGGTTTTGTGAGTCTTCCATACTAAGTTATGAGTACACAGACAAGCAAGGAGTTCAGCAGAAATCCAAGGGAGGTGGATGCCCCTAACTCTTGTTTTCCTTAAGGAAGTTTGCTAATCCCAGATGGCAAGGAAGAAAAAATTACTCTTCTTAGTAATCTTGTTTCTTCGAAGGTATTCTTCATGTACCCTTCTCTTTGTCTGGCCTTCAAGCTTTGGCAAACCAACCCCCTTCCCCCCCAATCTGATTGGCGTTATTATGCCTAAGCAGACTATAAAAACTTTAAGGTCCTCCGATCGGCAGCTCCTCCATGTGCCCAGAGTGTGGACATCTCAATGGCTCCGATCATTCTCAGCTTATATACTGTCCCTCTGGAACAACCTCCCTTATAATCTCCAAGAGTGGAGCTCAATTGGAGGCTTTAAGAAAGGCCTCAAGACCCACCTGTTGGAGCCAAGTCTCTGCTCATGTTACAGCTGAGCATCAGAACACTCCAAAGGGCCACCTCATTAGCTATTGTCAGCCTCCTGGCTTGCCCTTGCTCCCATACTGTGACCCTTTCTGTTCTCATAAGCTATGTGTAATTATTTTAGTCTTGTGAAACTGTTTTATTCCTCATGCAGACCTAACTTGCTTGTGTATCATCTAGTATGTCCCTATTGTAATGTGTGTATTACCCAATTGCTTGTGCTGTTCTTACTGTTTATTCTGTTTGTATGTAATTAATCCCGGGTTGCCCCTGAAAAAGGGACTGTAATGGTCTCAGTGGGCCTACCCGGTTCCCAAAATTTAAATAAATATTCTTAACTCTTGCAGTCAACCTATAGAGTAATACTGCCCAGAGAATGGAACATATGTAAATGATGGAATCCATCACTGGCTCGTGCCACCATTCAAACTGCTGCTCTTACCAACTGCTGTATTTTATAATGCTCAGATTCACTGGAGCCTGCATGGAAAGGCCCCTCCTAAGCTAATCTATCAAATTCTGTACTAATACCCTTAAGCAATAATAGTAGGATAACAGAAATATTTGCAATAATAACAATAACAAGCCTTCGATTAGAAGTACCCCTCCCCCCCAAAAAAAACAATATGAAGAATTGCCTCTCCCCAATCAGAATGCTTGGGGTAATACACTGGAAGTTGAATCGACTGGTTCAAAATAAACTCGGAAACCACCTTGAGAAAAAACTTAGGGTTAGTATGAAAAGCCACCCCATCTCTATGAAAAATTAAATAGGGCTCCTTACAAATCAGAGCCTGAAGCTCAGAAACCCTGCGAGCTGAAGTAATGGCTACTAGAAATAACACTTTCCAAGACAAATAATGCATGTCACAGGAACCAGTTGGTTCAAAAGGAGGCAAGGTCACCTTCTCCAAAACAAAATTCAAATCCCACGGTGGCACCGGACTGCACACCATTGGCTTGAGATGCAGAATCCCCTTCAAGAAAGTTTTTTAACCTTCCAATTGGACTACTCTCCTGCCATTCACTAGGGTATGGTAGGCAGAGACAGACGATAAATGGACTTTCAGTGACAAATATCCCAGGCACAAATCATAGAGGTGCAAGAGATACTCCATGACCGACGGGATCAGGCACGAGAATGGGTCCCAACCCTTCACAGTGGCCCAAACAGAAAAATGTTTCCACTTCATGGCATAAGTGGCTCTCATAGATGACTTTCTGGCCTCAACAAGGACTTGTGCCACCATGGATGATACCCCAAAGCGCGAAGCAGCTATATTCTGAGGTGCCACATGTGAAGGTGAAGGGATTTCAGCCCTGGATGGACCAGCGTGCCCTCCTCCTGGGTCAGGTCGTGATTGCAGAGGGGCAGCAGAACTGGGGGTCCCACTGCTTGCTGCTGAAGAAGTGGAAACCAAACTTGACCATATGGGCCCCCTCCACCTGTAGCTTGAGCAGCACCCCTCTGCAGAACTGGAAAGGGAGAGAAGGCATACAAGAAACTCTCTGTCCAGCAAAGAGATAGTGCATCTCACCAGAAAACACCATGCTCTGGAGCGAGCAAGCAAAACTTGGGTAGTTTTGTGTTGTATGGGGAGGCAAACAGATCCAGTTCCGGCTTACCACCTCTTGCTTGAGCTCCCACTCATGGGCCTGTACTCTGGTGCGGCTGAGACTCTCCACTAGGTCGTTTTGCACTCCTGGAATGTGAATGGTTGTGAGGTGAATTCGATGCAGAACAGCCCAATTCCACACCAGCATCACCTCCCTGCATAGGAGATATGAGTGGGTGCCTCCTTGCTTGTTGAGATACCAGACCACGCACATGTTGTCCAACTGGACTAACAGGGTGCTCCAGAGAAGCAGGTGCTGAAAAGCTTGAAGTGTATACAACACTGCTCTCATCACTAACACACTGATGTGCAGAGAAAGTTCCATCCGGGACCACCTGCCCTGAGTTTTGTGGTCCCCCAGGTGCACGCCCCAACCCATTCCTGACACATCTGTGGTCAGAGTCTGGGTGGGAGGAGGGGACTGAAAAAGGACCCCCTTGGTGAGATTGGAAAAATCCTGCCACCACAAGAGATCTTTCTGCATGGAATCTGAGACCATAAGCATCTGCTCCAGGTCATCCTGCCTCTGGTCCCACTGCGTCCTGAACATCCACTATGAAATATGCATGTGGAGCTTGGCTAAAGACACAGTGGGGATGGCCGCTGCCATCAGGCCCAACAGTTGAAGAGTCGACCTGGCCGAGACCTTCCTGCTGGAGGCCACCATACGGGCCTGCTTCTGCAAGGTTTCTGCTGTGTCAAGAGGGAGAAAATCCATGCCTTGAAGCATATCTACCACTGACCCAATGAATTGCAGGTGCTGGGATGGGACAAGCTGGGACTTAGAAAAATTTACAGTGATCCCCACTTGACAAAAAAGGTACAGGGTTGCAGAGAGGGAGCATTCCAGCTGTTCCCTTGACGGGGCAGACAGAAAGTAGTCATCAAGGTAAGGGAACATGCAGTGGTCTTGACACCTCAGGGCCAACACCACTACCACCAGGCAGTTTGTGAGGTGCTGAGGATAGGCTGAAAGGTAGGGCCTTGAACTGGTAATGTTCCCCCTGAAAGAAGAACCGATGGTAGTGATGGTGGGCCCTGAAAATAGGGATGTGTAGGTATGCAACCTGCATATCCAGAGCCACTGACCCTTGTGCAGGAGGGTCAGCATCCGAAACCTCTTGTATTCTATGTACAGGTTTAGAGCACTGAGGTCCAGAATGGGATGCAGATCTCCCATCTTTTTGGGGACCAGGAAAAAGTGGGAGTAATATCCCTTTCCTTCCTGGTGCATGGGAACAGGTTCTATAGATTTCTTTTGTAACAGAGCCTGTATTTCTTCTTGGAGAAGAGGAATGTGTGCCTTTGGGTGGTGTGACTGGGTTGGGGGCCTGTCTGGAGATTTTTCCGTAAACTCCAGGGTGTGGCCCTGCTCTATGAGCTGAAGAACCCAAGAGTCAGTTGTTACTGCCCACCACCCTAGCAGATGACAAACAAATATTCCACCCACCTGCTCCCCTGAGAGATCTAGCGGGGAGTGGGGGGATAGCGAGTCATGCGGGGGGGTGGTGAGATCTGCACCCGAAGCTCTCTGGGATTTAGCCAGGGGGCAGCTGAGGCTTGCTGTGCCCATTTGGTCTGATGGGCCATCTGCTGTTGCTTCAGCTGCCTTTTCCTTTGGTGGTGAAAAGGCTTCTTCACCTGAAATTTTGATCAGTACATGGTTTGTACCAACCAAAAGGGCCTTCCCTTTGTCCTGTAGGGTAGTTATAATGTCCCGCACATTGCCCCCAAACAGGACAGATCCCCTGAAAGGGGTGTCCTGAATGGCAGACTGCACATCTTGGGCCAACGCGGACACCCTAAACTAGGAGGCTGACTGCGGTGGCAGCTCCCCATGCAGAGGAGTCAACAGCATCATAGGTTACCCTAAGAGAATGTCTGCAGGCCACCTTAGCAGAATGAATCGAATCCGCCAATATGGATTTCGATTCACAGTTCAGAAGGGCTTCATTTCTGGCTCCAGATGGGCAAAGAAAGATTTTTGGTAGACCAGCATGTGGCCAACATAGTTAAGAGCCCTCATAGCCAGTGTAGAGGAGGAGAGTAAAACTTCCTCCCAAACTGGTCCAGCTGGTGAGACTCCTTAGCAGGAGGAGAGGGCTCATGTGGAAAGGTTTAGAAGACTGGTCATGAGCAACTGCAATGATGACCAAATCTGCCTTAGGGTACACAATGAGGTGGTCCTTCCCCTCCTTCCCCTCTGGAGTGCGGTAGGTGCGGTCTGTTTTCTTAGTTACCACTGGAGTAGAAGATGGCATCATCCAAATTGTTAATGCCAAATTCTCATGAGGCTCCAGTCAGTGCAGGGTAAGGATCGGTGCTGACGCCTGCATGTCCAGGTGCTTAGCAAGGCGCTGCTTTTTTGGGTCCTGCTTGTTTGACTTCCAATTGTAAACCTCTGTGATTTTGCGTAAGAGGTTTGCAAAGGAAGGATCCTATGAGGGTGACTTCGGGGGTTCTTTGGGCTGTGGCTCCTCTATAGGTGGGGTTAGGAAATCCAACTCTGCTAATGAAGAAGCATCTGAGTCTGAATCCTGATCTGAGTCTGAAGACCCAGAATCAGGATGAGCCTAATCCCGTGGGCCTAGTGTTGGCTTATCGAGAATCCTGGCTGACCCTGGATCCTTCAAAGGGACTGGCATTGGCTGAGGAAGAGGAGCCAGAACCTGCCTCACGGGCTGCATGTCGGGGCTCCTGGGAGACTCCCTGGGAAGTTGACAACTGCCCAGCTCCGAAACCAGTTGAACCTTGGTCTCTGACCACCAAGACTGCAGGATGGCTCAAAAATCCACTGAAAGCTGCAGAGGCAGAGGAGGCTGATAAACCAGGGGCTAACCAGTGGCAAAGCCCAATGATGGGAACCTTGGTGCATGGTAGTGCATCAATGGGTATTCCGGCGGAGGGTAAGCAGGCGCATGGAAACCTAACAGGGGGATAACCTGGAGGGTTATATGCTGGAGCCTGAGGAGTTGGGTAACCCGATGGCGGGAACCTTGATGGGGGATACCCCGATGGTGGGCCTGACAGGGCATGGCCTGATGGAGAGGCCGAAGGAGGCAAGCCTGACAGAGGACCTGATGGTGCTATAGGCCCTGACAGTGGACCCTGCAGGTCCCGGTAGGGTCAGATCTGGCAGGGGTGTACCAGTGAAAGAGAGGACCCTGATGGAGGAGGAGGAGGAAGCTGGGAACCATCCAGGTTAATGCCCACTCCTAACCGCAAATGTGCAGCCACCTGATGGAAGCCCCTCATCTCCAGTCCCTCTGTTAAAGGGTGAGGGAGGTGGAGCTATGTTTTGTGGGAAGGGGGAGGTCCAGGGAGGAGAACCCTCCAAGGGAGGCTGAGAGAGGTCTGGCAACTGGGAATCACCAGGGCCATCGCTGGACCCCAACGCCAGGTCAGTTGGGCGGATGTCATCAGATCTGATGTCAGACTTATTGACTGAAACAACCATGCAAACATCGGACTTGTCAATACTCTACTTATCGGACGAAGCTGGGCAGCCTCCAGAGTTCCCAGAGCCTGATGTGACAGGCTGAGCCAGGCACTCATTGGATGGGCTGATGAGCAACTTAGTGGCTCCTTTTGGTGCAGCGGACCCCCCATAGAGATGGGTCTGAGCATGGCTGAGGCCTCAGACAAAGCTGAGGATCCTGCAGCCACAAGGACTAGTGGTGGCAGGGGACCGCGAGAACTGCTCCTGAGGTGGGGCAGGCTGGGCCATGGCAGCCAACTTCCCGGAGGAAGAAGACCGCCTTTCATCTGAGGGGACCACAGATGGCCTTGGACAAGAGGGGGATCCACTCCTGGTCCCGATGTTTCTCCTTCTTCGTCTTCTCGTGCCTGGGCTCAGTGGGTGAGGTGGAAGCACTTCGTAACTTGTGGAGCTCTTTCTCCATGGTGGCCATTCATTGGTTTAAAAGATGAGACTCAAGGACTTGCTGGTGGCGCTTCTGTGTGGCTGGGTTGAAGCTGGTGTAGGCCTCAAAGTCCTCGATCCTGTGGTCCGGGCTGAGGCAGAAGAGGGAGTGAGAATCCTTGTGCAGTAATTGCGCACTGCATGAAGCACACTTGTTCTTGTGCTCGACGGTAGATGCTGACATATACAAAATAACACAAAAGACTGATTTTTTTAAAGAAATAAATGGATACTCATCCGAAATAGTGGTCAAACTGCAGCGTACGATCTCCACGAAGACTGAAAGATCAAGTAAATGGTGGGAAAGAACTGGAAGGCAGGTGTGGGGACCGCCCACTATGTAGGGTCACACTGACATCCATCATGTGACGTTGGGTGGGTGGTCTCCCATCAGATACTGCTGGCTAAAGCTTTCTGTGGTTCCTGACACCAGACGGCAGAGTCCTCAGAGTGATGACGTACTGCAAGAGCCCTCTTGAAGTAAGATCTGTCAGATATGACCTGAATAGGGAAAAACAACACCCAATGGGGTTAAAAAAAATAACACAAGGGTGAAAGCATCCCCTCCATACATATAACCGGCTTGAGATGCAGAGGCCACTGGTTCTGGAAGGGGAGGCATGGTGGAAGAGTTAAGAATATTGAAGAATACCTTAGAAGAAACAAGATTACTGAGGTAATTCTTTTCTTCTAAGGTAATTCTTTTCTTCTAACCCCAGAAATTCTTCAATGTTATTAACTCTTGCAGACTACGAAGCAGTGCCTTTGGAGGTGGGCACAGAAAAGTACAGTTACATAAGAACTTACCATAACAGTAGATCTTTGAGAGGAACTCTTGCAGTAGGCTATTACAATTAGGACTATGCCGCAGGCACCAGGACCCATCGGAAACTCCTAGCTAGCAGTACCCAGTTGGGGCCGCCCCCAACGTTGGCTCTGCCCCGATGTCAGCCAATGGTATATCGGCAGTGGTCCCCAGCCCCACCTCAGTTCACCTGCTGGAGACCCGTGAATAAGGCCCAACAGGCAGAAACTTGCTGTAAAAAAATGATGCAACATAGCTCACCAGGGGGAAGGAGGGCGGAAAAACAACACCTGCTGCAAGAGCTCCTCTCGAAGAGCTACTGTTACAGTAAGTTCTTACGTAACTGTACTATCTTACTTTTAGTGGGAGCTCTTGCAGCAGGCTATTACAATTAGTACTGAATCCAAAGCAGTCCCACAAAAAGGAATAGGAAACCGGGAGGTGGCTGAAAGCACCAGTGCTAACAGGACACTTCAAGAAAGGAGACCCTGAAGGACCGCTAGGTCAAAACCAACCCTACAATTAGAAGCAATGTCCAGACTGTAGTGCTTAATGCAGGTATGCACTGAGTTCCAGGTAGCTGCTGCACAGATGTCTCCAATGGAGACATTTCACAAGGATGCGAATGAAGTAGCCTCTCCCCTGGTAGAATGACCTTTGACCGAGCCTGGTAGGGTTTTGTTATACTTGTAACAATAAACAATGCAATTGAGCAGCCATTTTGAGAGAGTTTGCTTTGGCACCGGAGTGCCTTGGCATCAAGGTGCAAAGGCCACAAACAGCTGCTCCATCTTGTGGTGTGGAGCAGTGCTTTTTAGACAGTATCTCAGCACCTTGTGGACGTCCAGGGTATGCAGGAGCGCCTCTCTCCTATTTGAGTGGGCCGGATAACATACTGGAAGGTTGACATCCTGGTTCAAGGTCAGTTCAGAAACCACTTTGGGCAAAAACTTAGGATTGGTTCTCAGGTACACCCTGTCCCTATGAAAAATTAAATAAGGGTCCTTACACATCAGGGCCTGGAGCTCTGAAACTCTCTGAGCAGAAGTAACTGCAACCAAAAATAACCCTTTCCAAGAAAGAAAGCAAAGCTTGCAATCCACAGCAGGTACAAAAGGGGGAAGGGTGAGCTTCTCCAGCATAAACAGGAGATCCCAGTGGGTACTGGATCTCAGATGTGAGGCTTGACATGTAAGATGCCCCTCAAAAAAGTACGGGACACATCCAGTTGGGCAAGTGTCTTTCCCTCTGTCAGTACATGGTATGCAGAAATTGCTGACAGATGTACCTTTATGGAGGAGTAGCTCAAACCTTGATTTAACAAGGAGAGGAGATAATTGTTATTTATTTATTTATTTCAATCTAGGATTACAATGCCTTTGAGCCAAGGCTCTTTTACAAAGGTTCCACGTCAGTGTGTGCAACAGTCATCATTTTTAGTTACAAACATATAGTCATTGCCTTACAGACATGTAATAACCAGTACAAAGACTTGAGCTATGAGCAAGACAAGGGAAGTAGGGGGTGGGTGGGGAGTGAGGGTAGGAGATCGAGGGGAAGGAGGTGCAAGGGGTAAGGGGAGTACGGGAGGTGGTTGGGGTGGGGGCAGAAGTGGAGATACAGGGGAGGTGGGCAAGGGTGGGAGACAGTGCAGCCAGGGGGCCTTGTCGAGGGAATATGACAGGTAAGGTGCTAGGGGTGCAAAGACTGATTGTAAGTGCTGAGTGCTGGGGCATGTGCAGCTGGAATGGTGGAAATGTTAAGATGGGCAATCACAAGATACAAGCAGTGAGAGGCGCAGCTTGGACTTGAAGAGGCAGAGTGTTGGAGCGGTCGCTATGTCGCTGCCAATGGAGTTGAGTCAGTTGGATGCTGTAGTACCGAGTTCACTGGACAGGTGAGATGGTCCAAGTGACGGGATAAAGCCCAAAGGCAGAAACGCTTCCACTTCATAGCATACGTGCATCTAGTAGAGGGCTTTCTTGCTGCCATGAGAATGTCCACCACCTCCTGGGAGGCACCAAACCTGGATTTGACTATGCCTGTAGGGGCCAGGCATGAAGATACAGGGATTTAAGGTCCAGGTGGACCAATGTTCCCTGATGCTGGCACAGTAAGTGCGAGCTCAACTGAATTGGAGGTTCCACTGCCAGCTGCTGAAGTAGTGGGGACCAAATCAGCAGAGGCCAGAATGGGGTGATGAGGATCATTTCTGCTTCTTTGGCCTGAAATTTCAGAAGAACCCTCTGAATTACGAGGAAGGTGTACAGAAACCTCCTTGTCCAAAAGAGGGACAACTCGTCTGGCCAGAAAACACCAGGCACAGGCTCTCGTAAGCAGAAACAGGGCAGTTTGGCATTGAGTGGAGATGCAAAGTCGTCCAACTCTGGATGGCCCCATCTGTCGAACGGTTGATCTGCTACTGACTGGAGGAGCTTCCACTCATGAGCTTTGGACCACAACCAGTTTAGGCTGTTGGCCAAGACATTTTGGATGCCTGGAACATGAACAGCAGTGAGATCTAGGTGGTATTCCAGTGCCTGATACTAGACTCTCTTTGCCTTCCTGCATAGGGAGTAGGAGTGTGTGCCCACTTGCTTGTTGATGTAGAACACTACTGGCATGTTGTCTGTCTGAATAAGATGAGTCCTGGTCAAAGGTCTGTCTGAAACACCTGCAAGGCATTCAGGACTGTTCTCATCTCTAGAATGTTGATATGGAGCTGTTGCTTGTCTGTAGACCATGTCCCCTGGGTTTGATTGTCTCCCAGATGAGCGCCCTAGCCAAGACAGGAGGTGTCTGTGGTTAGGATCCATCTCGGGGGTTCCTGCCAAAAAGGGACCTCTCATTCCCAGTTGCAGGGGTCCAACCACCAAGAAAGAGTCCTTCTTAACGGGTTGGAGATCCTGACCAGCCAGTTCAGATCATCTGATCTCTGGTCCCATTGCACCCTGAGCATCCACTGGGGGATCCTCATGTGGAGAAGAGACAAGGGAACTGTGGGGATGGCCACTACCATGTGTCCCAGAAGTTTGAGGAAGGTCCTGACTGGGACCTGTGGGGCCATAGATACCATCTGGGCTACAATCCGTAGATGATCCTCCCTGTCCTGTGGGAGGAAGGCGATGCCCTTAACTGTGTCGAAGATCACTCCTATAAAAAGGAGTCACTGACTGGGCTCTGGGAAGACTTTGGAAGATTCAGGGTGATCCCCAGCTCTCGAAAGAGAATAAAGGTGTCTTTGAGAGTGTGCAGTAATTGCGCTCTGGATGGTGCTGCCAGAAGCCAATCGTCTAGGTAAGGGAAGATGTAAGGGCCCTGGTACCCGAGAGCCACAGCCACCACTTCTAGGCACTTGGTGAAGGCTTGAGGAGAGGCCGAATGGTAAGACCTGGAAATAAAAATTACGTACCTACTGTAATTCTTGATCTTTCTGTATATCTTCACCATTCATCACTGGTGGGTCCTGGCCAGAAGATCAGGACCCTGTGGGAGCTTTTTTTTTTTGCAAGGGGGAGAAGTCGACATCGGGACAGCACCACCCTCAAGGCCGACGCATTGTGTAGCACTCACGGGTTGGCCAGTAACCGATGCCGACCCCTCCCCAGCCCCAGTTCTGCATGCCGGGGAGAGAGAGAAAACATAGAGGGTGGGGGCACGGGAGACTGAAGGACAGAAAAAGGAAAGGATGTAGAACCAAAAGGAGGAATAAGTCCAGAGAGAGGACAAAAGAGAAGGAGGCCTAAGGGATTGGAACATGAAGGCCTCAATCTCTGGTGAGTAAGGGAGGGAAGGAAGGAAGGAAGGGAGGGAGGGGAGACACCACACCTGAAGGACAGGGCCCAGAGGACTATTCAAGGAATAGGGATATCATTGCCCCAGGCCAAAACTTTTCTCCCAAGCTGGAGAAGGGCCTGAATAAGACTGTGAAGCAGTAGGCTGGCACCAGCCCAGAATGTAGGAGAAAGCAGATTGAGGGGCCCCTACAGAGGACCAAGGAATGGGTCAGTGTCTCCCGCTCCTGTTGAGAGGTATCTGAAGTGGGTACAGGGCCACTTCAGGGAAATGTCCTTGGTGAAGAACACCCCCCGAGATTTTTTAGCATTTTAGAATGGCGTCACCTCCAGGAGAGCTTTACAGTGGAGGACTTATTATCCTCTGAAGATAGGAGAAGAGATTCCAGGGGAACCTCCTCAGGAAGACCGCTATGACGCGGTTGGAAGGGAGGAGAAATTAACTGAGGGAGTCAGCAGGGCCCCCCCAATACTACCTCAAAGACCAAGTTTGGAAGAAGAGAAGTAAGGCCCAGGAGATAGAGAAGGGTCTATCCAGACCAAGAGGGGAACCCAGAGACTCCCAACAGAAGGTTGCCTCCCTGTCTGTTTCCCAGGAAACCCTCAACCCCTAGGGGGAGTGGGGGCAGGAGGTGCCTGAGAAGGACCAAGGTCCTGGCTGAGAAGCAAACAGGGAGGAGGATCGCCCGGAGGCTGAGGCCTAAGAGGGGAATGTTGGCGGGAGTCAGTGATGAATGAAGATTTTTATTTATTTATTGAAGATATCAGATAACATACCTCTGAGTCAAAGACTCCTTTACAAAGGTTCCACATCATTATATACAGAGACATCAGATACAATGGCAACAAATAAGACACAATAGTTACAAAGAAGCTTGTACATTAGCAAAAGTGGTTACAGAAAGTTGCAAGAACAGTTACAGAATAAAGACAGTAATCAGTTAACAGGGTGCATACACTGCAGGATGGTGGCACCAGCCATACCCTGGTCATTATTTAGTAGTCTAAGCTGGACTGGGGGTGTCCATTGTCCATGTATAAACATGCCCTGGGGTGGCAGAACCAGAGTGAGGTCCAAATACGAGGGGACATGGTAGAGCATAAAATCAGGGACAGTCACAGGTTGAGCCTTGAGAGATTAGGTCACGTAGTTGGGACTTGAACCAGCCAAGTCTGGGTTCTGAGAGGAGGGAGTTGGGGAGGGAGTTAAGCCAGCTAGGGGCCTGGTGCCTAAATGTTCTTTGACCTGAGGTCGTCTTACAGAGGGGTACCCGGAAGTGGGTTGTTGTAGATTGCCGAGTGTGGCGGGAGGACAAGGGTGCCTGGAGTAGGGGGGTAAGGGCAGGTGGGAGTAGACCTTCAGTTATTTTTTTTTTTAGCAAAGAGGCATGTCTGAAATTTGAGCCTCCCGTTGAAGTTAAGCCTGTTGGTGGAGGCATACAGGGCGCAGGTCTGTGTGCGTCTGGCGTAACTGGAGGCTAGTCTACAGGCTTTATTAAGAGCCAGCCTGATTTTGTTTAGGTGTGTGTTGTCAGCTGCCCCATAGATTGTGATACTGTAATCTATGAGTGACAGTACTGAAGCTGAGGCAGCTATGTGGAGGGCTTCAGGTGGGAGGCAGTGCTTGTACCAGTGCAGTAAACCAATACGCACTTTAACGGCTTTGCTCAGTTTTCAGATGTGGTCATGGTAGGTGAGCCCTGAGTCTAGGGTGATACCCAGGTACTTGAAAGAGGTAACCTGTTCAGGTGGGTCATTGAGGGAGGTCAGTATGCACAGGGGTAGCCCACTGTTCCTGCTTTGGGAGTGGCAAAACACCATAGACTTGTTTTTTTTTGTAGTTTACAACTAGCCTATGCGGAAAAAAAAACAGGATTCTGCTTCCGTAAAAGATTTTTGGAGTGCATTACAGAGAGCGGTGTGATCAGTGTGGGAGCTGTAGAAGACAGCATTGTCTGCATACAATAGTTTCCCAGAGCAATCCTTGGGTAGGGAGTTGAGGAACAGGGAGAAAAGTAGGGGCCAAGAATAGAGCCCTGAGGGACTCCCAACCTGACTTGAAGGGGGAAGGACTGGATTTGGGCAAGTCTGACTGTCTGAGTTCTCCCTGACAGATAGCTGGCAAACCAGTCAGTGCTCTCAGAGGACAGGCCAATTTGTGTGAGGGAATCCAGTAGTAGTGTGTGGTGCACCGTATCAAATGCCTTGGAAAGGTCTATAAAAATGGCACCAGCAATGTAGCCTGTGTCCAGAGATGCATGGAGGGCATTAGTGAACTCCAGGAGAGCTGTGGTAGTACTGTGGTTGTGCCGGAAGCCATGCTGCTCAGGACATAGAAGGCTGTATTTGGAGAGGTAGTCCATAAGCTGGGTGGCCACAATTTTCTCCAAAGCTTTGGAGGAGATGGGGCTGTAGTTCCCAGGCTGGATGCGGTCACCGCTCTTAAGGTCCAGAAAAGAAAGTTCTCCTCCCCCAAAAATCTTAAGATACACAGAGGGATCAAGAACTATGGTAGGTACGTAATTTTCATATCTTAGCTGTGTCAATCTTCACCATTCATCACTGTTGGGTGATTACCAAGCCCCTCGAAGGGGGCCGAGAACCTCCCTAAGGCACAAAGACCCTCAGCCTCTGGTGGGGGAAACACCAGAGGAGGGAACCCTGTCAGGCCTGAGACTGGTCTGGGTGAGGTGGGGTTCTCCTAGCAGGAGAGAGAAGGCACCCCTGAGGTTCCCACCTTACCCTGTGGGAAAAGAGGTGGGTTCCCCAGAAGAGGAGCTAATCACCCTACGCCGGGCCAAGGGTGATAATCAGGAAAGATGAAGCCACGCTGTCCGCCTAACACAGATTACTGTCCCCTGACTTGGTGCATCGCAAGCTCCAGGTCCCGCACGGAGAGGGTGATGGCTTATCTGGTCCCCTCAGAGTTGGGCAAAGAAGCTAGGATATGACCTAGCAGAGACAGAAGTGCCTATTATAGGCAGCATGATGGGCCTGATGAGCTGACAGACATAAAAGGAGGCGCACTGAAGGAACAGGTTACTCACCTGTAACAGTAGTTTTAGGAGTGGTACATGTTGTTCATTTACACTTCTTGGCATGTCCCCTTCCACTTTAAATCTTGCCGGAAGTCTTCAAGCTGGCTCCTCCCACCCACCTGGGTGGCATATACCACCTGGGCTCCGCCCCATGATGCCAGATCTTAGCCCGCTGGAAGCAAGGTTGTGCGCCCGAAGTCGGGGAGGTCGGTGTGTGTGTGTGTGTGTGTGGATGAACAACATATACCACTCCTAGAACTAATGTTACAGGTGAGTAAGAACAGGTTACTCACCTGTAACAGTAGTTCTAGGAGTGGTATATGTTGTTCATCTACACTTCTTGCCATGTCCCTTTCCCCTTTAAATCTTGCCGGAAGTCTTCAAACTGGCTCCTCCCACCCACCTGAGTGGTAAATACCTCAGCTCCACCCCATAACGCCAGATCTTAGCCCACTGGAAGCAAGGTTGTGCGCCCGAAGCAGGGGACATTGGGTGGGTGCATGTGGATGAACAACATATACTACTCCTAGAACTACTGTTACAGGTTAGTAACCTGTTCTTCTAGGAGCGTGGATATGTTGTTCACCCACACTTCTTGGTAGACTTAGCAGTTCTCTAGGAGGAGGGAGGCTAGGCACACACCCCCTACTTGAGAAATAAAGATTGGAGAACCAAGGCCCCAAAACCAGCATGACTCAAGGTCGATGTGGTAGTGGGTAATGAAGATGTTTGCTGACTTACAGGGAGCAGCCCAACAGATTTCCTGGATAGGGATGTCACTGGAAGCAGCCACTGATGCAGCAGTATGGTGGGTAGAATGAGCGCTTATCCCTCTGGGAGGCTCCTTGCCCACTAACTCATAGCACAGACCTATGCATTGATGTAATCCACCTTGCAATGGTCTGCCAGAAGCGGCTTCAGCATAGGTGACAAACAGCTGGCGAACCTCTCCACAAATTTCTGCCATTCTCTCCTTATAATAGGAGAGACAGCACATCTCGGGTCCAAAGTATGGAAGCCTGTACTCGGCGTCTGAGCTGTAGTTAGGGTAGTATACCAGCAGAGTCAGCACTGGTTAAGGTGAAACTCTGACACCACCTTCGGAAGGAACTTCCGGTGAGGGCACAGGACAACTTTGTCACTGTGAAAGACCAGATAAGGGGAGTCCATAGAAAGCGCCTGGAGCCCCCCTGTCCTTTTGGCTGATGTGATAGCCACCAGGAAGGCTGTCTTCCATGACAAGTGTGAAAGCTCACACTTGTGCATGGGTTCAAATGGCTTGCCCATGAGCTTTGCCAAAACCAGCAGTAGATCCCATGGAGGTGGAGATTCACGCAATGGAGGGGCTATGTGATCCAGGCCTTTGAAGAAGCGCCCAACCACTGTCTCCTGTACCAATGTCGGCTGACTGGCCCACGCCCGGTAAGCAGAAATGGCTGCCAGGTGCACCCTAAGGGTCGATGACCGCAGACCCCCATTTGGAGAGAGACCAAAGGTAGTTGAGAATGTCAGCCACAGAGCAGGATAATGGGTCCAGACTCTTACCATGACATCAAATGGAAAATCTTTTCCATTTGAAGGCATAACATTTCCTGGTCGATTCCTTATGAGATGCCTCCACCATGGTGTAGACATCCTCGGAAAAATCCAGAGCCTAGAACTCTAGCCACTCAGGTACTAGGCTGTGAAGTGCAGGGATTGAAGGTCTGGATGGAATACCTTCCCCTGGTTCAGTGATATCAGGTGCGGGTGTGTGCAAAGCCACTCCAGGGGCCTGCAGCTGAGGCTGAGGAGATCTGGATACCAGAACTGGTGTGGCCAATCTGGGGCTACCAGCATCACCTTCACCTTGTCCCTCCTCACCATGAGTAACACCTTGTGGATCAAGGCAAATGGAGGTAAGGCATAGGGGAGGCCTGGGGTCTGCGGCCTTGAGAAGGCATCCCCCTCAGCGAACCCTGCTGAGGGGGGTGGGCAAGAAACAGCCTCAGTTTGGTATTTTCCCTGGAGGCAAACAGGTCCACCATGGTTTGCCCCAATGGGAGAACAGACTGTAAGCTACCTGGATGGAGAGACCACTCGTGGGATGGCTGGCCTATACAGCGGAGAGCATCCGCCAGCTGGTTTGAGGCTCATGCCACATGGATGGCTAGGAGATCCCCCACCAACCGACTTACAAGGGTCCAGATGCAGGGCGCCTCCTTGCACAGCAGATGGGAGTGCATGCCACCCTGTTTGTTGAGGTAGTACATGGTCGTGGTATTGTCCGTGTGGACTTGAACTACTTGACCCCGGAGCTGAGGAGTGAAAGCTGACAGTGCCAGTCTGACTGCTCTGAGCTCCAACAGGTTGATGTGGCATCGGGATTCCTCAGGGGTCCAGAACCCATGCACCCTGCTGTCTTCCATGTGGGCTCCCCAGCCCATGAGAGAGGCATCAGTCGTGAGAACAACCGTCGGCTCAGGCGAACAAACGGGATCCCTTCCTGCAACCAATCTGGGGCAGTCCACTACTGGAGAGTGTCCCACATCTTCTGAGTTACAGTGATCAGCTGGCCAAAATGACCGTGGCGCTGAGTTCACTGGGTGGCCAGCTACCATTGGAGGGGGCGCATGTGCCACCTGGCCTATCGGACCACTGAGGTGCATGCCACCATGTAACCCAGAAGACGCAGAAAGTTCCGGGCAGGGTGCAAGTGCCCAACCAGAAATGATTGGGCAAAGGAGAAGAGAACCTCTGCCCTGTCCACCAGGAGCCGAGCTCTGGCTTGACAAGAGTCGAGCTCTGCCCCAATGAAGCCCATCACCTGAGAGGGCACGAGTTCCGACTTGGCCTCTTTGATCAGGAGGCTGAGTTGGGAGCAGGTTCAGAGAGCCAGATCACTGGATCTCTCCACCTCCTGAAGGAAGGAACCTGCCATGAGCTAGTCATTGAGATAAGAGTAAATTCAGACTCCTCAACTCCAAAAAGTGGGCTGCCACCACTGCATTGCATTTGGTGAAGACCCGCAGGGCCAATGACAGGCCAAACGGCATGGCTCAGAACTCGTACAATGTCTCTTCAACCCTGAAGCGGAGCAACCGCTGATGGGATGGATGGATTGGGACATGAAAAAATGTGTCCTGTAGATCCAGTGAACAGAACCACATGTTTCGCTCCAGGGATGTATGATCTGGTTCAGAGTTACCATCTGGAAGGTGCAGGACTTGAGATATTGATTCAGGTCATGGAGATCTAGGATGGGGTGCCAGCCCATCTGCTTGGGCACCAGGAAGTACCTGAACATGAAGCCTGGGTCTGTAGGAGGATCCGGCACTGGAGCTACTGCCTACTTATGGAGGAGCTGAGCTACGTTCGTCTCGAAGAGCCGACTGAGTACAAGCTGAGATGCTTTCCTCCTGAGGGGCACGGGCTCAGCTGGGAGGGTACTGCTTGAACTCCAAGGGCAGTCCCTGACTGATCACTTCAAGAACCCACCTGTCCGAGGTGATATCGGACCAGGCAGAAAGAAAGTGGTGCAGCCGGTCCCCCATGGGAGGACCCAGAACTAGCATGACGGGTGTAGGGATGGCAACCCCAACCCATCATTGAGCAGGCTTAGAGGAGGAGGAGGAGGCTCCTGGACCTGCGCCTTGGCCTCCTTTACAGAATTGTGGAGGACCCTGCTTGGGTCGTGGGTGCCAAGCTTGAGCTTGCTGCTGATGCTGCTGACCTCCTTGATAGGAGGGCTGTCTGACCGCAGGAGAAGAGTGCCGAAATGGCTTCTTTATCTTCTGCCGGTTCTTGCCTGAAGAACCTTTTGCAGAAGTGGCATCCAAGGTGGCATTGGACTGCTCTATGCGCTGAAGGTGAGCGGCCACTCCTGGACTGAACAAGTCGGTGCCTAGGAAGGGCACGTCAGCTAACTTATGCTGAGTATCCACCAGGAAGGAGGAAAGCCTCAACCAAGCCCTGCAGTGAGTTGCCACTGTGGCTGCTAAAGAGTGGGCACAGGAAGAAAAAAATACTCACCATAGTAATCTTGTTTCTTCAAAGGGATCACTCATTATGATTAAATGTAATGCAGTCAGCCTCCTGTGTTGAACTGCCCGGAGAGATGGAATTTTATGTAAATTATGGAACTCTCAGTTGGCTCATGCCACTTTTAAACTGCTGCCCTAGCAACTGCTGCACTCTGAGTGCTTCAGATTCTTACGGAGCCTAACTGGGTAAAAGACCCACTAGCTAAAAATTAACAAACCTTAAAAATAATATTTTTTGCCCTTTCAGGTCAAAACATCCTTAACCAACAAACCTAAGAAAACTGAGGCCGCATAGACCCCAACTGGCTAAACAAAGTCAGTCTCTATCTTAACCTATATAGGAGAAAGAAAAAACCCTAATGCAGGGATGCAGACCAACTTCTATAGGCTCTAGTAGGGGAGGTAGGGAGGGTCTTTAGTCATAATGAGTGATCCCTTTGAAGAAACAAGATTACTATGGTGAGTAATTTTTTCTTCTAACCCCAGGAATCACTCATTATGATTAAACGTAATGCAGACTACCAAGCAGTACCTTTGGAGGTTGGGCAGAGAACCTATTTTGGAAACAAGCTCTGCAGTACTGCTGTACTAAACCTAGCATCACCTCTGGATTGCAAGTCCAGGCTGTAATGCTTTGTGAAGGTGTGTACTGTTTTCCATGTAGCTGCTTTACAGATTTCCAGTAGCGGAATTTCTCTTAAAGCTGCCAGTGAAGCAGCTATGCCCCTGGTGGAGTGTGCTCTCAGGCCCAGAGATACCCGTTTTTTTGGTTTTTTTTTACTTTTATTCTTTATCACTCCTTCCCTGCTCCCGGAGACCTCTCCTTCCTTCCTCTCAACACCCCATTCCATCTTCGGGGATCTGCCCCTAGAGTGCCTCCTTTCCTCCTATTGCACATTGGGGTCTGTCCCTCTTTGGTGGTCTGGATGGTACCGAGAGGCTATTATCTAGGCCACCGGGAGGTGTTTTCCATTTTTCTCCCTGGTTTTCCCCTCACCCTCTGGGACGTCAAGTGCTAGTATGTACATCCCGAGTGGTGGCGTGCTGACGCACGCCCAACCTCTCATGCGCCGTCGATGCCCCCCCTCCCCGGTACTGATGAATGGAGCCACCTCCATCCCCTTCAATTGCCGGTGCTTCCACCGGCTATGAAGGGGATGCAGAACGCGTGAGCGTTCTTGGTTCCCACCCCTGAGGGAGGAGAGTATCCATTGGGAAGCTCAATCCTCCCTCTCCCCTGCCGACTCCTGGCCACCCGAGTCCATTCCCGAACCCGGGTCACTGGCGTAGCGCGAGGTGTGGTGTCCAGCGCCTCAATCCTCAGCGCCACCGGGCCGGCCCAGAGATACCCGTTTACCCACCTTACTATAACAAAACTGTATACATGCCGCTATCCAGCAAGCAATTGTACCTTTTGTTGCAGCTCTGCCCTTACCAACTTCACCATATGTGAGAAAGAGCTGTGATTGACTTGTCCTGTAAGATTTGGTTCTGTCAATGTAGTGGCTGAGAGCCCTTTTGACATCAAGGGAGTGATGTCTCCTTTCTGGAGAACTGGAGTTGTCTGTAAAGAAGACAGGTAGAGTGACAGACTGATTTAAGTGAAAATCAGATACCACCTTGGGAAGGAATTTTCTATTAGTCCTAAGGACCACCTTGTCCCTGTGGAATGAGATGTAGTCCACATCTGTGCACAGGGCTTGTAATTCACTGATCCTTCTGGCTGAAGTAATGGCAACCAGGAAAACAGTTTTCCAAGAGTTATACTTCAAATCTGCGGTTGCCATAGGTTTGAATGGTGCGTCCATGAGTTTAGCAATGCAAATATTTAGATTCCAGGCTGGAACGGTTCCCTTAGGGGAGGGTGCAGAAGATTAAGGCCTTTAAAATATTTTCTAAATACCGGATGAGAAGCCATAGAACTCTTCTTGCTAACTGACAGGTAAGCAGAGACTGAAGCTAAGTTGACCTTGAGGGTGGAAGGCTTCAGTCCTAAGGAATGTAAATGTGTAAGGTAATCTAGAAGAATAGCCAAATCAGCCCAGAAAGGGCTCAAGCCTTTACCTGTACACCATACTGTAAATCTTTTCCACTTAGAGGCATATGTCTTCTTAGTACAAGGCTTCCTGGAACCCCTAAGCACTGTCAGCACCTGTTCAGATAGATTAAGGTTAGCAAACTCTAAGTCCTCAAGAGCCACGGCTTGAGCCTCAGTGATTTGAGATTGGGGTACAGGATTCTGCCCTGAGAGGAGGTTAACAGGTTGTGCCTCCTGGGCAGATGGATTGGGGAAACCACTGACAGAGATGGCAGAAGAGAGTACCAGTGCTGTATCACCCAATCCGGAGTCACCAGTATCATTTTTGCTGATTGTGACCTCAGTTTCAGTAGGGTCCTGAATATCATGGGGAAAGGAGGGAATGCATACAGAAATTTCCCTGTCCAATCCAGGGCCAAGGCATCCAGGGTGATTGTGCTCCTTAAGAGGAGGCCTGCAACAGTACATTGGAAGCTGGAGGTTTTCTGGGGAGGCAAAGAGATCCACCTCTGGAGTGCCCCATTTTCTGAAAATTGTACTGAGTACCTGAGTATTCAGGTACCACTCGTGGTGGTCCTGACTTATCCTGCTTAAAGAGTCTGCCAGCACATTGTCCTTCCCTGGAAGATGTATGGCTGACAGGGATACTCCCATGGAGTATACCAGGGACCACAGTCTCATTGCTTCTGTGCACAGCAGATCTGACCTGGTACCTCCTTGCTTGTTGATGTAATACATGGTTGTGGTGTTGTCTGTTCTGACTTGCACCACCCTGTTTTGCAGGTAAGGAGCAAATGTTTTTAAAGCCAGGTAAACAGCCCTGAGCTCCAAGAGATTTATGTGCAACAGAGACTCTTGGGGGGACCATGTGCCACTTGCTGTGTGCTCTAACATGTGTGCCCCCCAGCCTAGAAGTGAGGCATCTGTTGTGAGGATTACTGAAGGTTGTTCCCTTATAAAAGGCACACCCACCCTGAGGTTGCGCTTGTCCAGCCACCATTGTAAGGCCTGGACTAAACTTTCTGTGACTGGAACCAGTTTGGACATAGGATCTGTCCTTTGAGACCAATACTGTCTGAGATGGAACAGAATATCTCTCATTTGAAATCTGGAGCCCATTACCACTGCCGTGGCAGATGCCATGTCACCTAGTAACCTAAGAAATTCTCTGGCTGTTCTGGATCTCCCAGGAACAAAGGATTTTGCAATCTGCAGAATGCTCGTTGCTCTGTCCTGTGGCAGAAGGGCTCTGCCCTGTCTGGTATTTAGTTCTGCTCCAATAAACTCCAGCACCTGGAGTGGTACCTGTTGAGATTTTTCTTCATTTATCAGAAATCCCAGAGACTCTACTGTGGATTTTGTGAGTGCCAGTGGCTGTACTGCATGCTGCAGAGACTGTCCTACTATTAACCAGACGTCCAGGTAGGGGAAGACTGTTATACCTTGTTTTCTCAAAAACTCTATCACCACTGATAGGTACTTTGTAAGAACCCTTGGTTCCGAAGTTAGCCCAAAGGGGAGAGTTGCAAACTGACAATGGCCTGAAGCCAGCCTGAATCTCAAGAATTTTCTGTGAGAAGGTCTGATGGGAATATGGAAATAAGCATCCCTTAGATCTAGGGAGGCTAGCCAGTCTCCCTTTCGCAAGGAAGGAATGATTATGGCAAGAGTGACCATTTTGAACTTTGGTTTCAAAATGTGCTTGTTCAGAAGTCTTAAATCCAAAATAGGCCACCAATCCCTGTTTTTCTTCCTTATGAGGAAGTATCTGGAATAAAGACCTTTTCCCCTGCTTATTAGAGGCACTACCTCTACTGCTTTGATTGCTAGCAGATGTTTTACCTCTGCTTCCAACAAAACCCTGGGTGCAGCTGTTGCCGGAGCAAAGGTTCTTGTTCTCAGCTTTGGGAATGATTTGAAACTGAGTGCCACGCCCTGGCTCACTACCTTCAGCACCCACTTGTCTGTGGTGATGGACTGCCAAGCGTGAAGGTAATGAGCCAGTCTGCCACCTACTGGTGGATCTGTAATAGGGGATGCGACCTGTACTAGCCCATCAGGGATTCTGTTCAGGCTGTGCCTGAACCTGTGGTGCAAGAGCTGCTCTTCTCATGCCTCTCCTGCCCCTTCCTCTAAAATAACCTCTTGCATGAAAGAAAGGTCTGGGATAAAAACCCTGCCCCTACCTCCCCTACTTTGGGATCTATAAGAGGTGAAGGGCCTATCCTTGGAATTGCTCCGATATGTGGATTTATATTCTTCCACCTTTTTCATGTATGCCTCAGTTTTATCCCCAAACAAGGAGTTGTTCTGCAGGGGGAAATCCATTGCTTTGGCCTGGGTGTCTAAGGTTAGGTTGGTGGCTCTAAGCCATGCAAACTTTCTGAGTGAAACTGACAAAGCCATTGACCTGGATGCAGTATCATTGGCATCCACTGCCATATGAAATTGGTACCTAGCAGCATCAAGTGCAGCCCTTGCTGTATCTTGTAAGTCTACAGCCCCTTCATCTGGGACCTTATCAGCCAACACTAAAAGAGTGTTCCATAGAGCTTTTTGGTACTGCACTGAATATGCCATGTAACTGGCCTGCCGAACTAATAAAGAGGCAGCCATGTACCCTTTCATTCCCATAGCATTCATTTTTCTTGAATCTTTGTCTGGTGGATGGGTAGCTAATGGGATCCTGGCCTTGACACAGGCCGCAGCTTGGACTACTCCCTCAGGATCAGGATGCCTCCAGCTCCAGCCGCAGAAGGGCTCCGAGCTAGCCAGCGGCCGGGCGTGACCTCCAGCCGACCAAGAGTTCCAGGAGGCCGGGAGAAGCAGTGAAAGGTACGGGCAAGCCGCAAATTTTTGCCCCGCCCTCCCTCTTGGTTAATTGTATTTATACACTCTTTCCCGCCATTTCTCTCATCCACGCCATATCTAATTCCCTCTCTGTTAACCCATACCTACCTCAGCACAATGCTAACTTGTTTCCTTTGCTCCTTAACCTCTCATCTCCCCATTCCATTATGATAATCATATTATACCCCTGTCATGACGATAATAAGTTAATGAGTATGTTCTGCTCTCCACTGCCATCCACAATGTACAACCATCTATTCCTTATTCACTTTGAACCACTATTACACTGCAACCCCTGGGATATCCTACATAAAGCCTTCTCTAACAATCCAGCTCTCCTCTAGCCCTTTACATGTATCCTGGATCTATAAAACCTCTATGCCTCGTCCATCAGACTCTATGTTATGATAAAAGACACACCTATATAACAGCACCATCTCCACTACACAGTGTGCATCTAGGATTAAGAGGAAATGCTCTGATCACTCTCTATCCCTATCCTTGGAGCCCTAGTCAAATTAATCTTCTACCTCCTTTTATGCATTGGCACCATTGAGATTAATCCTGTCCCCATTGTCAATTTATCTTCCCTTCTGAGCTGACTACCATAAAAGGACTAAGCTTCATACACTTCAATGCTTGCAGCCTCCTAAAAGTTCATCTTAATACAGGCTTGGTGGCACATACTCTTCCAGACTTCCTGGTCATCTCTGAATCTTGGCTCAGGCCTACAACAAAGACAGTGTTGTAAACCTTCCCAATACCAGCTCTTCAGAGCAGATCGCCTTCCAGGGGTGGTGGGGTGGCCATATACATTAAGGACACCATCTCTGCAACCTGCCTCATCAACACATCTGAGCCAAATGAATTTGAATGTTTATCAATCAAAATTTGCCTTCCAATTGTCTCCATTTAAACTGATTGGATGCTATAGGCCCCTCTGCAGGCCTTAAACTGCTTTCTCACCTAGGGTCAATTCTCAACCAAGGCCCTGAAGATACAGTCATCCTTGGTGATTTGAATTTAAACTGGTTGTCTAATGTATCTGCACCTTTGATAACCTTTGTGACACCTATGGATTCACAGCTGATTAAAGACCCAACTAGGATTAACCAAGAAATTCCAGCAACAGCTCACTCCTGGATATTATGTTGGTAAACAAGCCTCACTTATACTCACATGCAGGAGTACTGCCAAGTGATGTGAGTGACCATTACCCTATAGCTGGCATAAGATCCACACTCAAACCACCAAATCCTGCAGAATTTATCCTCAAAAGGTCAAAAGAATTTCAATATCTCAGGTTACCTCCATGACCTGAGTACTACAATATATTGGCAAGATTTCTATCTTACAACCTCTGTTGAAACAGCACTCCAGACTTTAAAGGATATTATCACCAATGTTCTCAATATTCATGCACCTATCACCAGTATCAGAACTAAGGTAAAATCCTGCCCTTGGTTCACCTCTGAGCTTAAAGCAGCCTTGAGAACCAGAGACAAGCTGTGGAAAAGGCAAGAAAACAAAGGACACCAGTGATTGGCTAAATTTCAGAAAAGCAAGGAATTCATGTACAAAAAAATAAGAACTGCCAAACTGTCACTATACAGCTGAATTGGATGCCTCCTACAATAACCCATCCAGACTCTGGGTACAATAAAAGGACTTCTGGGCCAGAATTCTACTCCTGCCTTAACCACCAAATTGCTACTAAATGACACAGAAATTACAGGTAAACAAGAAATCTTAAATACCTTCAATGTTCACTTCACCACTGCTGGCCTAGCATTTGACTCATCACCTGCAAATATCCTGAGATCTTCCTTGAACCTGCAAACTACTGTGGGACAAATGGCCACTTCAACTTTTTCCTTCATCCCAATATCCGTGAAAGAAGTGGAAGATCTCCTCTAATTTAGACACAACTAAAAGTGCAGGTGCAGACTCCTGGATCCCTATTTCTGAAAATTGCTTCACATGTCTTATCTGCCCCTTACTCATCTCTTCAATCTTTCCTAACTACTGGATCCATTCCATCTACTTGGAAAACAGCTCAAGTAGTTCCATTACTCAAATCTGGTGATACTAGGGATCTCAACAATTACAGACCTATCTCCATCCTACCAGTACTATCTAAGATGCTCGAAAACTAGTAAACTCTCAGTTAAGGGACTATCTGGATAACAATAACCTTCTAAATTCTGCACAATCTGGATTTAGATCAAAGCATAGCACCATTACTGCCTTAGCCAAGGTAACCAACGATTGGCAGACTAATTTGGACAAAAAATTTTACCTGTGCTGTGTTTCTGATTTGAGTAAAGCTTTGACACAGTGGATCATGACTTATTACTCACCTCCCTTAACTCATTAGGCCTGGATTCCCTATCACCAACTGGTTTAAGGATTACCTTTTCAGATAGGTCGCAACTGGTTAGAAATGGAAATTACCTATCCACCTCAAAACCTCTGCTAAGGGTGTACCACAAGGCCTATTCTTGGCCCTATCCTTTTGCTATTTATATAAACAATATTGATGCCAACCTCACTAATCTAACATTCATCTGTTTGCTGATGATACTGTATTGTATGTCAGCAATCCTCACCTTCCAAAGCCTGTGAACTTCTACAATCCAATTCTCCATTCTGCAGCACAATCTACTTGACAAAAACTACTTCTAAATGCAAAAAACAAAAGCTATGTTCTTTACCACAAAGAGCTGTACTACCACTACCCCAGCATCCAACACCCTACATATATCCATCCTTACTTGAGAGAAACTTGAATTTGTTGATAACTTCAAATACCTTGGAGTCTGGATAGATAACAGGCTTGACTATTCTGTCCATATTGAAGAGTTACTTAAAAGCTAAGACAGAGGCTCGGACTATTTTTAGAATAAAACATTACCTAAACAGTGATTCCAAAAAGGTTAATTCAGGCCTCATTCCTATCCCTCATTGATTATGCTGATTTTCTCTACTGCCATTGTTCAAGTCATCTCTTACATAAGCTGGACACCCTGTATCACAGGTCCATAAGATTTATTATGACCTTCCTCCAACACCCATCATTGCTCCCTTTATATGGCAGTCAACTGGACATCATTGCAACACAGAAGAAATAGGAATGCTGTCATCTGGATACTCAAAGTGTTAACAGGCAACCACCGACCTATATCACTGATTGCTTTACCCAAATTACAACCAGGCCATACACCTTAAGGATCAGTAAACTCATCACATTAAAGGTCCCCAATGCCTGCACCCGTATGGGAGGGCTGCTTTCAGCTATTCCTTAGCAGCTGCATGGAACTCTCTCCAAAATCCATGAAGCTAGATAGCCTACTACCTCTGGCATCCTTCAAAATATTGTTCTCCCACCTTTTCCAGAGCTCTGCAATTGCTTTTATAAAGCATAATCCCCACCAATCTGACCAACTAAACCTCCTTTTTCTATCCATTATATTAACTCAATTTTTCTTCCGAATCACCTATTATATTCACTTAAAAACTAGTTTAGACCATATAACTTATATTTTAGGACTGCTATACCCTTTGTCCTCTTTTTCCTACAGGCTAAATGGTTCTATTGTTACTTGTATATATGTAAATTGTTGTATATAATCATTTCATGCCATTGTATTGCTATTTATTCTATTCTTGTCTATGTAATAATACTTGTATCCTCATTTGTATGACCACTCAGGTCCATCTTGTAAATGAGCTCTGCTCAATGATGTTCGCCTGAATAAATAAAGATTTTGATTGATTGATTGATTGATTGATTGATGTGTAAATAGAAAATCAGCTGTAGTTCTGTCCAGCTGGTATTTCTTGTCAGCGTTCTTATTTTTTTTCCCAAATGTTTAACCAGGAGAGACACACTAAGCTGAAAGCTTGTTTACAGATGTGACCTGGGAGCACAGGGAAGTTAAGTGACTTGCTCAGGGTCACACAGTATGCAAGTGGGGGCTGTGGGATTCAAACCTAGGTCTCTAGATTTGCAGCTCAGGGCCTTAAACCACTGCGCTATACTGCCTCCCTTATCCACACCAGGAATAGAGGCTGGAGTTTTAAAAATCTGCACTGCAGCCTTCTTTAAAGATTTACGCATGGGCAGAAGTAAACGTTTCATGGGGGTTAACCCCATCATTTCTAGAAAGTCTGCCTCCTCTATATCCTCCTCTGTTTCCTGAAGAGGAAGGTTCAGGGTTTCCACCATGTTCTTAACAAAAGCATAGTGGGAGGAGTATTCCTCAGGACCCTTGGGAGGAGATCCAAACTCTTGATCAGGAGAAACCTCTGGATCTATAGGTTCCCCTTCAAAGTCATCCTCCTCCTCCTCCTCCCCAAACACTTCCAGCACTTCTTGCCTTGCTGGGGCTGTAGGAGGAACCGGGGCAGTCAGTGTAGGAACTGGGATTGTACCCTGTAGGGCTTGTAATACTTGTAGTGCCTTAGTAATGTCCTCAGCCGAGGGCATAATATGCTTGTCTGCTGGGAACTCCTTAGACTTCTTGGCCGGAGGCACAGCGATATGTTTTTCTTTACACTTTTTCTTTAATGGAACAGGTTCAGTGCCTGTTTCCATATCCCTTTTTGTTTTACCCTGTTCAGATTTATCTGTACTCCTGTAAGGATCCTTGGCTTTACCTCCATCCTTTTTGTGGGAGGAGGAAGAAGCAGAATTATCACCAGAAGCAGAAGCCATCTCTTCCAAAATTTTAGACCTTTTCTTTAATGTTTTTGGGCCAAAGGTCTTACAAATATCACAACTGGCAAATATGTGACTTATACCCAAACAAGAAATACACAGAGAATGTCTGTCTGCTTTTGGTATAAGTTGCCCACAAGAGTCACAATATTTAAAACCTCTGGATCCTGTGCATTTTTTAGGTTTATCCAAATGGACCTCTGACATTTAAGCTAGGCAAAAAAGATGACTTCAAAACATCGTTATTTAAAGTAACTCGGAACCGGAGATTACTTTAAAATAACTACCGATAGCGGTTCCTGGAACAGAGCGCTATTCGGTTCCTGAAGAAAAAGAAACCGAGAAAATTACTAAAATTGGACAAAACTAAAGTGGTTCAGGGAACTGATCACCTAAATCACTCTAAATAATAACAAATTGAGATAGGAAACCTTTAAAATAGACGCAGAACCCTCGGTTCCAAGGAACCGTGAGGGAACCGCGAATATAAATAAAAAAATACTAAAACACTAATTCTACTGTACTAAACAATGTTTCTAAGGTAGCAATTTAAAATTAAACTGAAAATGAGTACTTATCTACAGATAAACTTTAGTCAGAGACAGTTCAAGGAGAGCTCTCCGGGACATCCTTACTAGGCAGGTGGAGTAAAGAATCTGAAGCACTCAGAGTGCAGCAGTTGCTAGGGCAGCAGTTTGAAAGTGGCATGAGCCAACTGAGAGTTCCATAACTGACATAAAATTCCATCTCTCCGGGCAGTTCAACACAGGAGGCTGACTGCATTAAGTTTAATCATAATGAGTGATTCCTGGGATTAGAATCACCTATGTCCAGGGCTGTCTGAAACTGCTGTTTTGCAACAGCATGGCCCTGATCACGGACCTGCTTGAACGTGGTCTGCATGCCATGGGAAGGTGAGGGAGGACCTCATGTAATGACCCCAGGAGGGCATGAGAGAAGTGTGCCATGATAACAGCCGAGCTGGCCTGATGAAGACCTTATGAAGAGGCCACGTAGACCTTATGGGCAGAGTGGTCCATATTCTTGGAATCCTTGTCCGGGGATCAGTCAGTGTTGGATGAGCTTCCAGTACGCCTGAACACAGAAGCGGTCACCAGGCTGTCAGCTGAAGGGTGTTCTGTGAACCCTGCCAGGGACCCCATGGGCACAGCGTACTTGTGGGCCATGCGGGCAGATGGTGCTGGACAGGAAGCCGGATGCTGCCAAAGCTCAAGGGCCGGGCCAACAAAAGGTTTCAGCCACTGGAAAGGCCTCCGTCAGGGTATCCCCCCTTTTGAGGATATCCATAAGGGGGTACTCCGCCTTTTTCTGGATGGACTCCAAGGGCATTCCGGTGGATTTGGAGATCAGGCAGAGAATGCCCTGAAAGGAGGAAGGGCCTTCTTCCAATCCTGCCATGGATGACTCATCATCCCCAGGAAGGGAGTGCAATCTGGTGATGTACAAATCCGAAAAGTCGGGATATAATGGCCTCCCGCCTAGGTCTCCCTCAATACACTGAGGTCAATTGGGGGCGACAGTTATCGACAGACGTCAGGGAAGCCCGGTGTCTGTTCAGTCCTCTTTCAAGGGAGCCCCTCCCTGAGGCTGCTTAGGCAGTGATTCCACCAGAATCAGTGGCGAGACTGAGGCAGGCCAAACCAGGATGTGGGCTGGCCCCATGGGCAGGGCAACTGAAGGCTTAGGTTCCGGAGGGGTCGGCGTCAGCCTGGGAGGCAGAAGCCAAGTGATGGCTGGGGTAGACAGCGGAGCCGGCTTCTACCTGGACAAAACCAGCTGTTGTCACATGAGGTCTTCATAGCGTTGACGGAGTTTCAGCCAAAGCCTCTCCTCGTCCGAGGAGGATGAAGACCTGTGGTGACTCTTTTTCGAATGTTTATGTTTCATCAGCTGATGGGTCAAGGGGGTTCTGGACCTCGACCGAGATCGGGCGGGCCAACTCAGTTGATCGGGAGACACCGGGGTCAGTGAAAACCGAGGGTCCGGAACCAGGTCCTGAATGGGGACACCAGAAGACTGGTTCTCCTCATCAAGAAAGACAAGAACCGGAGTCCTTTCCAAAGAGTTGTCGACCGGGGTTGACGACAGAGGGTTGATTGGGTCGAGAACAATCTCCACCTTATCGGTCCCATGGCCAGACAGAAGATTCATGAAGCTGGCAGCCAAGGAAGCGATCTCGACTGACGTTAAGACCATGTGTTCCTGGGACTAGAACCTTTCTCGGTCCCAAGAATGTCTTCGCTTGGAAGAAGACCCAGGGTCCTTGTCCCTCTTCTGAGCGTGGGAGAAGTGCGAGCCCTAGGGCTCTTCACCCCTGGTGAAGAGAGACTGGCACAACTCCCTGAAGGAGTCCGAAAAGGTGGATCCAAGGTTAAGTGGAACAAAAAAGCTTCGACTGGCCGAAGTTTGAGCTGCTTCCTCCTCAAATGCCTTCATTTGTTCCAGCTGCTTGGTGGATCCCGCAGTTGCAGAAACCGCCCACCTCGCCTCCTTCGATTTCACCAGTGGGTTCCTTTTCTCTGGTCTCCCCAGCTTTAAAAGTGCCATGCAGTCATCCAGGACATTGGGATAGAAGGCCAGGCAAAAAGTGCATGACTAGGTGTCATGTCTGGCACCTAGGCAATAAGAACAGGTTACTCACCTGTAACAGTAGTTCTAGGAGTGGTATATGTTGTTCATCAACACTCTATGGCATGTCCCTTTCCCCTTTAAATCTTGCCAGAAGTCTTCAAGCTGGCTGCTCCCACCCACCCAGGTGGTAAATACCTCAGCTTCGCCCCGTGAAGCCAGATCTTAGCCCACTGAAAGCAAGGTTGTGCGCCTAAAGCCAGTAAGGTTGGGTGCGTGCGAGTGGATGAACATATACCACTCCTAGAACTACTGTTACAGGTGACTAACCTGTTCTTCTAGGAGCGTGGATATGTTGTTCATCCACACTCTCTGGCAGACTCCAAGCAGTTTTCCAGGAGGAGGGAGGCAAGACGCACACCCCCTACTTGGGAAATAGAGATTGGAGAACCGAGGCCCCAAAACCAGCATCCCGGTGTGGCTCAAGGTTGATGTGGTGGTGGGTAATAAAGGTGTTTGCTGACTTCCAGGTAGCAACCCAACAGATTTCCTGGATAGGGATGTCCCTGGAACAGCCACTGAAGCAACAGTATGGTGGGTAGAATAAGGTCTTATCCCTCTGGGAGGCTCCTTGCCCAACTCATAGCACAGACCTATGCATGATGTAATCCACCTTGCAATGGTCCCTTTGGCTGTAGATCTGCCAGAAGCGGATTCAGCATAGGTGACAAACAGCTGGCGAACCTCTCCACAAATTTCTGCCATTCTCCCCTTATAATAGGAGAGAGCACATCTCAGGTCCAAAGTATGGAGCCTGTACTCGGCGTCCGAGGTGTAATTAGGGTAGTATACTGGCAGAGTTAACACCTGGTTAAGATGAAACTCTGACACCACCTTCAGAAGGAATTTCAGGTGGGGGAACAGAACAACTTTGTCGCTGTGGAAGACCAGATAAGGGGAGTCCACTGAAAGCACCTGGATCTCTCCTGTCCTTCTGGCTGACGTGATAGCCACCAGGAACACCATCTTCCACGACAAGTGTAAAAGCTCACATTTGTGCATGGGTTCGAATGGCTTGCCTATGAGCTTTGCCCAAACCAGCAACAGATCCCACAGAGGTGGAGGTTCACACACCAGAGGGATTATGTGATCCAGGCCTTCGAAAAAGCACTCAGTCATTGTCTCCTACACCAATGTTGGCTGACTGACCCGTGCCCGGTAAGCAGAAATGGCTGCCAGGTGCACCCTAAGGGTCGATGACAATAGACCCCCTTTGGAGAGAGGCCAAAAGTAGAGAATGCTAGCCACAGAACAGGATAAGGGGTTCAGACCCTTACCCTGACACCAAATGGAAAAACATTTCCATTTGAAGGCATAACATTTCCTGGTCGATTACTTTCTAGATGCCTCCACCATGGTGTAGACATCTTTGGAAAGACCCAGAGCCTGGAACTCTAGCTGCTCAGGTACCAGGCTGTGAGGTGCAGGGATTGAAGGTCTGGATGGAATACCTTTCCCTGGTTCAGAGATATCAGGTCCGAGCGTGTACAACGCCGCTCCGGGGGCCTGCAGCTGAGGCTGAGGAGATCTGGGTACCAGAACTGGTGCAGCCAATCTGGGGCTACCAGAATCACCTTCGCCTTGTCCCTTCTCTCATTGAGTAACACCTTGTGGATCGAGGCAAATGGAGGGAAGGTGTAGAGGAGACCTGGGGTCAACAGTCTTGAGAAGGCTTCCCCCTGCAGTGAGCCCTGCTGAGGGGGCCGGCATGAAGAAAAAAATACTTACCATAGTAATGTTGTTTCTTCTAATGGAGTCTTGCTGTATTCTAACTAAATGTAGTTAGCCGCAGCACTTGAACTGCCCCAGAGAGTAAGGAGTTACCTCTATGCCGAAGCATAGAACGTTAAGCTCGAGCTTGGTTTTTAAACCTCTGTCTCTAGCACTCTGAAGTGTAACCATCAGATTATTACAAGCATTAACTAATAAAAGTAATAGGTGGAAATTATTTCAACTCTTGCAAGCCAAATGGCTGCACAAATTGTTTTTAGGGTCAAAAGACTCAAGTTGAGAACCCCCAAAAAGAAAGCTAAAAATAAAACCAAAGTAGGTAGAGAGCTAAAAACATAACTGAAACCTATAAGACAGGGCAAACCAAGTACACCTCTGGGGTGCAGCACTGTGCCTGCCCACCCACATCCCAAAACTACTGGGTTCTAGGAGGGGAGGCAGGGAGGGAGGTCAGAATACAGGAAGACTTCATTAGAAGAAACAACATTACTATGGTAAGTAATTTTTTCTTCAAACAACATGGAGTCTTGCTGTATTCTGACTATATGCAGACTACCAAGCAGTACCCCCTTGGAGGAGGGTCACAGAACCTATTTTGGGAACAGGGTCTGCAGCACAGCTGTGCCAAACCTAGCATCACTTCTAGACTGAATGTCCAGAGAATAATGCTTGGTAAATCTGTGAACAGTTTTCCAAGTGGCTGCTTTACAAATTTCCACTAAAGGTATATCCCTAGCTGCTGCGAGCGAAGTAGCTGCACCCCTGGTAGAATGAGCCATCAGGCCTGAGGGAGGTTCCTTCCCAAGTTTTGAATAGCAGAATTGGATACAGGAGACAATCCACCTGACAATAGTTCTCTTGGTGGCTGGTTTGCCCTTTCCCACCTCACCATAGGTGAGAAATAACTGAAAACATCCATTCCTATAGGCCTTAGTATGCTCCACACAGTAACTAAGGGCCCTTTTCACATCAAGACTGTAATCTTCGTTCCCCAGAGGAAAAATGGTCAGTAAAAAACACAAGCAATGTCATAGATTGGTTCAGATGAAAGTCTGAGACCACTTTGGGAAGAAACTTTGTTAGTTCGAAGGACCACCTTATCCCTGTGAAAAGAAATAAAATCAGGTTACACTGATAAAGCCTATAACTCACTGATCCTCCTGGCAGAGGTAATGGCTACCAGGAATACAGTTTTCCATGTCAATTATTTCAGCTCTGCTGAAGATAGAGGCTCAAAAGGGGGCTGCATAAGCTGTGCTATACAGATGTTCGGATCCCAAGAAGGGGTAGAGGCTCGAAAGGGAGGATTAACATGCATCAGACCTTTGAAGAATTTCTGAAAAACTGGATGAGAGGCTAAGGAAGAGCCCTTCCCAGCTGAAAGGAAGGCAGACACAGCTGCCAGATGCACCTTAAGCATAGTGGGCTGAAGGCCTAAACTATTAAGATGCACCAAATAGTCCAAGTCCAATATAGTAGCAATGTCAGTTAATTCTGGCTGAACAGGTATTTGTGAATACCAAAAGCCAAATCTTTTCCACTTGGAATTGTAAGTTTTCCTGGTAGCAGGTTTCCTGCTAACCTTCAGAATATCCAAAACTGATTGAGAAAGGTTTAAATGTGCATATTCTAACTCTTCAAGAGCCAGGCCTTGAGCCTGAGAGCCTGAAGGGATAGAGGATCCTCCCCTGAGAGGATGTCAGCAGATTGAACTGTCTGGGAAGACACAGAGGCCTTGTCACTGACAATGACAGTAGTAGAGGATACCATGGCTGCCTGGCCCAGTCTGGTGCCACTAGGATCACTCTGCAAGGCTGAGATCTGGCCTTGATCAGAACCCTGAATATCAAAGGGAAAGGAGGAAATGCATACAGGAACCTGCTTGTCCAATCCAATAGTAGAGCCTCCTGTTGTACAGAGCCCAGTAGAGGAGGCCTGCAACAAACAAGAGGAAGTCGATGATTGTCCGGGGCTGCAAAGAGATCTATTTCTGGAGTCCCCCACCTGTTGAAGATAACCTGAAGGACCCAGGGGATTCAGAGTCCATTCGTGATGACCCTGAGAAATTCTGCTGAGATGTCCTTCCCTGGTAGGTGTACAGCCACCAGGGAAGTGTGAAGGGAATAAGCCAGAGACCATACCTTCATGGCCTCCATGCACAAGGCCGAGGACCGAGTGCCTCCCTGCTTGTTGATGTACCACATAGTTGTGGTATTGTCTGTCCTGATTTGTACTACTTTCCCCTGAACCACAGCTGAGAATGTCCGCAGAGCTAGAAAGACAGCCCTCAACTCCAGAAGGTTTATGTGAAGAAGGGACTCCTGGTGAGATCAGGTTCCCTGAGCTTTAAGCTGGTCCAGATGGGCCCCCTAGCCCAGGAGGGAGGCATCCGTGGTGAGAATCACTGAATGAGCCTGACTGATGAATGGGACATCTTGCCAAAGGTTGTCCTCCTCCAGCCACCACTAGAGTGCCTGAACTAGAGTCTGGGGCACTAGAACCAATTTGGAGAGAAGGTCCTTTTTCTGAGACCAGTAAGATCTGAGATGAAACTGAATATCTCTCACCTGAAACCTTGCTCCCTGGACCACAGCCGTGGAGGCTGTCATGTGGCCCAGTAACTGAAGAAAATGCATGGCTGGACAAGAAACTAGAGGTTGAAAAGAGGAAGCCAGAGTGACTAGAGACTGAACTCTTGATAGAGGAAGGAATGCTCTTGCCTGGGCAGTGTCTATGTCCGCCCCTATGAAAGTGAGCAGTTGAGTTGGTTCCAGAACTGACTTTTCTAGGTTTAGAATGAAGCCCAAGGACTCCAGGAGCCTTTGGGTGACCTTTAAGGCTGACCTGACTTGGCCTGGGGACTGACCTACTAGGAGCCAGTCATCCAGGTATGGGAACAGAAGGATACCCTGTCTCCTGAGGAATGCCACCACTACTGCCAGGCACTTGGTAAACACCCTTGGAGCTGATGTTAGGCCAAAAGGCATGGCTCTGAACTGATAATGGCCTGAGGGCAATTCAAATCTGAGGTACTTTCTGTGGGAATGTCTGATGGGTATGTGGAAATAGGCATCCTTGAGATCCAGGGAGGCTAGCCAGTCTCCTGGTCTCAGAGAGGGAAGAATTCCTCCCAGAGTAACCATCTTGAACTTTGGTTTTGTTAAATGTTTGCTGAGGTACCTTAAATCTAGGATGGGTTGCCACTCCCCTGACTTTTTTGGGGAAAGGGAGTATCTGGAATAAAGTCCTTTTCCCCTGTTACAAAGAGGTACCTTCTCTACTGCTCGCATGAGCAGAAAAGAGGAGACTTCTGCCTCTAAGTCCTTTGTCTCCAAAGGGGAGAAGGGGGTGAAAGATCTTGCTCATATCTTTGGGAACCTTTTGAAGCTGAAAACAAGTCCCTGGCTAAGTACTTCCAGGACCCATTTGTCCAAGGTAATGGAATCCCAGGCCTAGGAATAGTGAGCCAGCCTGCCCCCTACAGGAATTGGGGAGGCAACCCTGACTGACACCACAGGGTGTCTGTTTGGCAGGGGGCTTGGATTGAGTGGATGCTGGGGTCTTGGTCATCCCAAGTCTGCCTCTTCCCCTAAAGAACCCCCTCTGCTGGAAAGAAGAGGAAGCCTGGGCTTGGTAAAGGGGCATGTTAAAAGACCTGCCCCTGCCAGCCCTGAACTGCTGCTTCTGAGGAGTGGGCAGCTTCTCTTTTGCTGCAGCACTCCTATAAGTGGTCCTGTACTCATCCATTTTCTTCATGTAAGCCTCTGTTTGTTCACCAGAGAGTTACCAGCAACAGGAAAATCCGTGGCCTTAGTCTGGGTATCCTGTGATAGATTGGTACATCTGACCCAAGCTAATCACCTCATGGAGACAGATGTAGCCATGACCCTGGAATGCACATCATTCGAGTCAACAGCAGCGTGAAATTGGACCTTGGATGCCTCAATACCATCCACAGCCACCTTCTCCAGCTCCTTGGCTAGCTAGGAAGAGGCATTCTTAGCCAGTTCCAGAACTGTATCCCACCTCGACGTCTGGTACCTGGCTGTATATGCCATATAATTGGCTTGTCTGGGTCCCAAAGAGGATGGCAAGTATTGTTTCTTGGCCATACTAAAATGCCAGCAGAATAGGCTTAGCGGTCTTTCGTGTCTGCTCGTTTGGTCAGCCCCCACCCTGGGAACT
Organism: Neoceratodus forsteri; assembly: GCA_016271365.2. NCBI lineage: Eukaryota > Metazoa > Chordata > Ceratodontiformes > Ceratodontidae > Neoceratodus > Neoceratodus forsteri. Next base: position 273,230,189 of record JADMNL010000025.1, read on the forward strand.
GACCTTGCTGACCCCCTCGCCTTCTCTGGCTTCTCCCTTTCCAGTTCTGGATATTCTCGCTGCATTGGATTTTGCTTCCAGAACCCTTCCCCTGTACCTGTCCCACCCCCTCTTGAACCCCTCCACCATCTCTGCGTCCACCAGCCCCCTAGGTAGCACATTCCATGGCTCCACCACCCTCTCAGTGAAGTAGCACCTCCTCCTTTCTCCCATGAATCTTCCCCATCCAGCTTCCACCCATGCCCTCTAGTGGCCCCCTCCTCCTTCCTTTGAAGCACCCTGATTGTTCCTCCCCTACTTACACCCTTCATGTACCTGAAGACCTCTATCATGTCCCCCCGGTCCCTTCTCTCTTCGAATGTGTACATATTTAGCTCTTCGAGCCTCTCCTCATAGGTCCTGTCCCCCAAGCCCCAAATCATTTTGTTTGCCCTCCTCTGGACCCTCTCCAGGAGTTTAATGTCCCTCTTTAACTGTGGGCTCCAAAACTGCATGCAGTACTCGAGGTGCGGCCTCACCAAGCAGTTATACAGAGGGAGTATCACTTCCCTCCTTCTAGAGATGATCCCCCTAGCGATGCATCCCAGCATCCTATTGGCCTTGGCTACTGCCCTCCTACAAGTCTCCGAGTTGTTCATCTTGACATCCACCACCACCCCCAGGTCCCTCTCAGCCATTGAGACTTGTAGCATCCCCCCCCCAGGGTGTACACTTGGCCCGGGTTTCTGGCTCCCAGGTGCAGTACCTTGCATTTCCCTGCATTAAACCTCAGCTTCCACTTTCTAGACCATCTTTCCAGAGCCTCCAGGTCCCCCGTATGGCCACCCTCCCCTCCTCCCCATCCACCACTGCCCCCAATTTTGAGTCATCTGCAAAGAGGCTCATCTCACTCCTGATACCTGTCCTTATGTCAGAGACATAGGCATTGAACAGGAAGGGCCCAAGGACTGATCCCTGTGGGACCCCACTAATGACCCTCCTTGGGGATGAGACTATCCCGCCAACTATGACCCTCTGGGTCTGGTCCTGGAGCCAATTGCCTATCCATCTGATCATCTGGTTCCCCACCCCCATTTCTCCCAGCTTATCCAACAGGCCCACGTGAGGAACAGAGTCAAATGCCTTGCTGAAGTCTAGAAAGAGGATGTCCACTGGTCTACCCAGGTCCAAGGCACTCATCACCCAGTCATAGAACTCTACAAGGTTTGTCTGACACGATTTCCCTGGGACGAATCCATGTTGTATATCGTCCAGGCACCCTGACTTTTCCAGGTCCCCCTCCAGCCTCTCCTTGACAATGCCCTCCATCACCTTGCCCACCACCGATGTCAGGCTGACAGGCCTGTAGTTCCCTGCCACCTCCCTTGATCTCCCTTGTAGATAGGCACTATAAGCGCCACCTTCCAGTCCTGGGGCATCCACCCTGTCCTCAGAGAGATGGTGAAAAGCTCCGCCAGGGGTTTTGCCAGGACATCTGCAAGTTCCTTCAGCACTCTGGGATGTAATTTATCTGGCCCCGGTGCTTTCTCCGTCTTAAGGGACCTGAGGGCTTCCCTCACTCTTTCTGCTGTGATTTCCACTTCCACTACCTCTTCTCTTTGGTTAGCCTTCCCCTCTGCTGCCAGTAATGCCTCCCCCTCTCCCCAGATCCGCCGATCGGTAAGGGTCCCCCCTCCTCAGTATCACTGTCTCCTCCCATGTATGATGCAGCACATCCCATTTTCCTCTGTGAAAACTGAGGTGAAGTACTCATTTAGTACCTCAGCCTGCTCCCCCGGGTCTTGTGGCCATCTCTCCCCTGTTTTAATCCTGCTAATCTGCCCCTTCACCCTTCATTTTTCCCCAATGTATCTAAAGAACCCCTTGTTCCCTCTCCAAATTTCCCTGGCCAGGTTCTGCTCCTTCCTTGCCTTAGCCGCCCTCACCACCCTAGTAGCCCTTCTAGCCATCAGCTCGTACTCCCCTCGATCCCTTTCACTCCTTGAGCACTTGAATTGCCTATAGGCTGCCTTCTTTCCCTGCACCACCTCCTGAACCTCCCTGGTCCACCAACAGGGTTTTCTGGCCCTACTGCATTTTCGTCTTACTCTTGCACAGGTGCTGGTAGCATCCTGCACCCTTCTCCTGATGATTTCCCACCTACTATCAAAGTCCATGTCTGACCCAATCCCATCCAAATGTTCCTTAAGGATCCTTCCCATTTCCTTAAAATCCACCCCCCTGAAGTCAGTTACCTCCATCTTTGTGCAGCCTTCTACCCCTTACTAGGTCCAGGCAGAACCAGACCGTGGCATGGTCACTCCTCGCCAATGGGTCCCTTACCTCCAGGCCCCCAATCTGGTCACTGTGTGCCAGGACCACATCCAGTACCCGCACCTCCCTGGTTGCTTCCCCCACCTGCTGAGTTAGGAACGCGTCTTGAAAGACATCCAACAACCTCTGTTCCCTGGCCATGAGGATGTCATAGTCTCCCAGTCTGTTCCTGGCATGTTTAAGTCCCCCAACACCACCACACTTCCCTTGCCCAGTCTGCAGTGTCTCCCAACATCTACCATCAGACTCTCCTCGAGCTCCTCCGCCAGTGCAGGAGGTCTATACACCACTCCTATTGTTACTCTCTTGCCCCCCCCTTGTAATCAAGGTGACCCAAATCACCTTCACGGTTCCCTCCGCCTCCTCTACTCCCCCTATGCCAATGCAGTTTTTGACTATCATTGCTACCCCTACTCCCCTTCCCTCCTCCCTGTCCTTCTTGAACATAGTGTAACCCTCCAGGTTCAGGTCCCATTCGTGTCCTGCGGTGGCCCAGGTCTCAGTGACCACTGCCACATCCACCGCTCCCTCAGTTAGCATCGCCTGGAGCTCAGGCATTTTATTGCCCAAGCTCCTGGCATTTAGCGGGACTACCTTCCACCCTTTCCCTATACTTCCATTTCTCCTGCTCATGTTCCCATGGGGATTCTGTTTTCCCCTGGTTTGCACTTTACCAGTTGGCCTTTTCCCGCATTCCTCCAGCTCCCCAAGGGGGTGGAAACAGAGTGTCTCCTTTATCGGCACCCCCTTGACAGCCTTTTCTCCCATCCCTCCCCCCTTCACAAGTTTAAACCCCACTTTTCACCAATGAACCCCTCTATTTTCAACTTAAGGATTCCCCTCCCCTCCAAATTGAGATGGAGCCTATCTCTAGCATACAGCTCCTTATCCTCCCAGGTCTCCCCCCAATCCCCCATCAACCCATACCCTCTGGCTTTACACCACTCCCTGAGCCACTGGTTTATCTCCCTAATCTTCCTTTTGTGCTCCCCACTAGCCCTTGGCACCATCAGGATTTCTGAGAAGGAAACTGTGCATCCTATGTCATGACAGACCCTTGCAAGCTCCCTGAATCTTGCCTGTATCTCTAGCTCACTATTTCCCTCAATGTCGTTTGTACCCAGGTGGACCAGTATGTCTGGGGAACCCCCACAATCCTTTGCCAGCTGATATACCTCGTGCTTGGCCCTGTGCACCATTAATCCAGGGAAGCATTTTGTTCTAACTGGCCAGGCTTCTCCCTCCCTATCCCATTTGATACCCCTGATCATGGAATCACCCAACAGGAGCACTCTGACCACTCCTTTTCCTCCATTTCCCCCCCTTCCACATCCCTCATCCTTTTCCTCCATTTCCTCCCCTTCCATGTCCCTCATCCACTTTCCTAGAATCCTTATCTGGGGGGGTGAGACACCAGGGGAATGTTAGCCTTATCACAGGCTGCAGCCTACAGTACCCCAACATGGCTGCAATGAGTCGTAAGAAATTCTGTTCCAGGACCTGACAAGGTATACCTCCTGTCCATCTTTTTATCCACAGGAGGTATAGAAGTTGGAAACTGCAACATTTTTTGTGTTTGTTTCCGCAGGGATTTATGCAGAGGGATAGACCATACCTCTCAACCTCTTGCCTCATGAATCAGGGACAAGGCTTAAAAAAATCAGGGCAAAGACCCCAAATGAGGGACACATCTTAAAAATTGGTACTATTCACTCAGAAAGCTGATAGAATGAAAGGATTTGTGTTAAGATGTATTTTCTGAAGAAGAACAAGTCTGTAACTTTAATGTTTGACATCATATTGCACTTTTAATCCCCACTGTTCTGTTACAAAAACACCAATTTTATGAGGGACAGAGGAAAATTTTGAGGCAAAATGAGGGACATCCCTGAAAATCAGGGACAGTTGAGAGGTATGGGATGGACACTCTCTTCGACTCTGGGACATCCATCATTTCCATAAAGTCAGGTTCCTCCTGATCCTGTTCAGCTTCTTCCACTGGGAGCTGAAGAGTATCAGCCACTTTCTTGTAAAATAAGAAATGGGAGGGGGACTCAGAAAGTCTGGGAGGAGACACATTAGAAGGTCTGTCTGGGGAAATGTCAGGCTCTACAGGCTCATCTAGCCCTTCATCTTCCTCTTCATCACACTGTTCTTCTCCATCCCAGTCGCCCTCATAGAAAGCCTCTGGATCAATGTCAGAAGCGACTATGTCCGACCGAACTGAACCTCTATGAACCGTTGCCGGTTCAGTCGGAACCAGGCAAAACGACTGAACAATAGAAATCGCTTTAGCAATCTCCTCAGCAGATGGACCATGGGAAGTAGGATCCTAACCGGCTGTTTTTCGTTTCCTATTGCTAGGAACCAATTCCACAGAATCAGCTCTCCTTTTGCCCAAGCAGGTATTGTCCAGGTCAGTGGGCACCCCCTCAGGTCCGGCAACCACCAAACTGGGCTGGCCATCTGGTCAGCGGACTTCTTGACCTCCCTCTCCCTTAGCCTACTCAAACGTTTTTCCAGAGTGGCTTTGGGAAAGTTTTAACAGATTTGGCAGTCTTCTTTGAGGTGGTCAAACCCCAGACAGTAAACACAGACAAGGTGAGGATCGGCCTTGGCTAAAGCCTCCTTACACTCGGTACAGTGCTGAAACCCAGTGGAACTGGTTTTCTTTTTGGGTTTCTCAGACATGCTGGAATACTGAAAAGTTACCCTTACCAGCTATTATGCCAGGCAACTAGAAACTGATCGGTTCCAATCGTGTCACAGGTTGGTTAAAAAAAACCCGGAAATCTGAATTTTTTAGGAACCGATGAGTACCGGAAACCACAGTAATATTTAGAAACAAAACAGAACAGAATGGGGTTCAGTTCCAAACCGGACCGATCGGAGAAGAACTGAAGGCAAAAAACAATTTCCACAATAATACAATAACTACCTACTACTACCACTTACTGTTACTGAGATAGAGGTAAGAAGACCAAAATAAAAAAATGGTTAGGTAAAACTGACCGATTTCAACTGATACTGAACTGAAGTGCAGGAGGAATCTCTGGAGTGACTTCACAGTTAGGCGGAGTAAAAAATATACAGGTTACTCACCTGTTACAGGAGTTCTAGGAATGGTATATGTTGTTCATCCACACTGTCTGGCAGGTATCCTTGCCGCTTTAAATCTTGCCAGAAGGTCTTCAATTCGTTGCTCCCACCCACCAGGTGGTAAAACTCGGCTCCGCCCCATGGCGCCAGATCTGGCCCGCTGGAAGCTCAGGTTGTCGCGTCCGAGCCGGAGGTCGGAGGGGTTGTAGGGATGAACAACACACCATCTCCTAGAACTCCTGTTACAGGTGAGTAACCTGTATTTCTAGGGACATGGATATGTTGTTCATCCACACTGTCTGGCAGACTCCTAGCAGTTCTCCGGGAGGAGGGAGGCAAGGCGCACACCCCCTACTTAGGGAACAGAGACTGGAGAACCGAGGCCCCAAAACCAGCATCCCGGCATGACTCAAGGTCGATGTGGTAATGGGTGATGAAGGTGTGTGCTGACTTCCAGGTAGCAGCCCTAAAGATTTCCTGGATAGGGATGTCCCTGGAAGCAGCCACCGATGCAGCAGTATGGCGGGTAGAATGAGCTCTTATCCCTCTGGGAGGCTCCATGCCCGCCAACTTATAGCAGTGATCTATGCAGGAGGTGACCCACCTGCCTATCGTCCACTTGGTTGCAGGTCTGCCAGGTGCGGCTTCAACGTAGGTGACAAACAGCTGGCGAACCTCTCCCCGAATTTCAGCCATGCGCTCCTTATAGTAAGCGAGCGCCCTTCTAGGGTCCAGAGTATGGAGCCTATTCGGCCTCCAAGGTGTGATTGGGGTAGAACACCGGCAGAGTCAACACCTGGTTAAGGTGAAACTCCGACACCACCTTCGGAAGGAATTTCGGGTTGGGGCGCAGGACAACCTTGTCCCTGTGGAAGACCAGGTAAGGAAACTTGATGCAGAGCGCCTGGAGCTCTCCCATCCTTCTGGCTGATGTGATAGCCACCAAGAAGGCGGTCTTCCATGACAGGTGAGAGAGTTCACACCTGTGCATTGGTTCGAATGGCTTGCCCATGAGCTTTGCCAGTACCAGCAGTAGATCCCACAGAGGTGGAGGTTCTTGCACCAGAGGGGAAATGTGATCAAGACCTTTGAAAAAGCGCCAGACCACCATCTCCTGCGCCACCAACTGCTTCCCGGCCCGCGCCCGGTAAGCAGAGATGGCTGCCAGGTGCACCTTAAGGGTCGTCGACCTAAGCCCTTGCTGAGAAAGGGACCACAGGTAGTCCAATATGCTCACCAAGGAACAGGAGGAAGGGTCCAGGCTCTTGCCCTGACACCAAATGGAAAATCTTCTCCATTTGAAGGTGTAGCATTTTCTGGTCGACTCCTACGGACACCCTCAACTACATTGAGGACCTCGTCGAAAGACCCAAGCCTGGAACTCTAGCCACTCAGGAACCAGGCCGTCAGGTGCAGGGATTGAAGGTCCAGGTGGAATACCTTCCCCTGATTGACTGAGACCAGGCCCGGGCGAGCTGGAAGCTGCCTCTGGAGCCTGGAGCTGAGGCTGAGGAGATCTGGGTACCAGTACTGGCGGGGCCAGTCTGGGGCTATCAGAATCACCTGCACCTTGTCCCTTCTTGCTTTGAGCAGTACCTTGTGCATCAAGGGGAACGGGGGAAAGGCGTTGAAGAGGCCCGGGATCCACGGCCTTGAGAAGGCATCCCCCTGCAGTGATCCCTGCTGAGGGGGGTTGGCATGGAACAGCCTCAGCTTCGCATTCTCCCTGGAGGCAAACAGGTCCACCTGAGGTGTGCCCCAATGGGAGAATAGATCTTGTACTACCTCCGTCAGGAGAGACCACTCATGGGACGCAGCCCCTATCCGGCTTAGGGCATCGGCCAGGGTGTTGGAGGCTCCTGCCACATGAATGGCTAGGAGATCCACCTCCAGGCTGCGCACAAGTGACCAGATGCAGAAAGCTTCCTTGCATAGAAGCATGGAGCGCGTCCCGCCCTGGCGGTTTAGATAGTACATGGTCGTGGTGTTGTCCGTCTGGACCCGGACCACTTGACCCCAAGAAATGGAGCAAAGGCGGTGAGAGCTAGGCGACTGCTCGGAGCTCCAGTAGGTTGATGTGGCATCGGACTCCCTCGGGGACCAGAGGCGTGCGCGCGGTGTTCCCCAGATGGGCACCCCAACCCATCAGAGAGGCATCAGTCGATAGAGAGCCATCGGCTCTGGGTGGACAAACGGATGCCCTCCTGCAGATGAACTGGAACGGTCCACCACTGGAGAGCGCCCACATCCCCTGGTCACCGTCAGTAGCTGGTCCAAAGGATCGCAGCGTTGGGACCACTGGCTGGCCAGCCCCCACTGAAGGGGGCGCATGTTCCAATGGGCCCAACGGACCACGCTGGTACAGGCCGCCATGAGACCCTGGAGGCACAGGAAGTCCAGGGCAGGGCGCAATTGCCCAACCAGAAATGATTGGGCAAAGGAGGAAAGAACCTCGACCCTGTCCACTGGGAGCCGTGCCCTGGCTCGAAGAGAGTCGAGCTCTGCCCCGATGAAAAGAATTACCTGCTTCGGCTCAAGTTCCAACTTGGCCTCATTGATGAGGAGGCCGACCTGAGAGCAAACCTGGAGGGCCAGATCTCTAGACCGCTCCCCCTCCTGTCTGGAGGGGGCTGCAATCAGCCAATCATCCAGGTAAGGATAAACCCGGAACCCTCGGTGCCGCAGGAATGCTGTCACCACTGCCATGCATTTGGTGAAGACCCTGGGAGCTGGAGATAAGCCGAAGGGCATGGCTTGGAACTCGAAAAGGGATCCTCCGCTCGAAAACGAAGAAACCTTTGATGGGATGGACGGATAGGGACGTGAAAGAATGCGTCCTGTAGGTCCAGAGAGCAGAACCACATGCCGTGTTCCAAGGATGGTATTATCTGAGCCAGAGTGACCATCCTGAAGGTTCAAGACCTTAGGAACTTGTTTAGGTCGTGTAGGTCGAGAATGGGGCGCCAGCCCCCGTCCGTTTTGGAACCAGGAAGTACCTGGACACGAACCCCGGGTTTGAGGGAGGGTCCACCACCTCTCTTATCACCTCCTTCTCGAGGAGGAGAGCGATGTCGGCTCGCTGAGCTGACAGCGAGGCTTTGGAACCCGAGGCCCCCCGAGGTGTGATGGCTCTGACGGGCGGGGCCTGCTCGAACTCCAGAGGCAGGCCCTTTCCTACCACTTCCAACACCCACCAGTCTGTGGTAATAGTAGACCAGGCGGAAAGGAAGAACCAGAGCCATCCCCCTACGGGGGGAACCTGGGGTGAGGTGACCAGTTTGGGGGCGACACCCCTCAACCCATCACTGTGCAGGCTTGGAGGAGGGACCGGCCGAGGGACCACCTGGGCCTTTACCTCCCTGCTTCCTGGAGGAGGAAGCCGCGGGCTTGGGTTTGGGACGCCAAGAGCGAGCCTGCTGGCCCTGGTGTTGCTGGGCCGGACGTGCCGGGGGCGCAGATGGACGAAAGGGCTTGGGTTGTGGTCTGCGGCCCTTGTCCCTCTGAGCGGATGAGACCGAGTCCAAGGTGGCATTGGACTTTTCAATCCTCTGGAGGTGGCCTTCCACTCCAGGGCCGAAGAGGTCGGTCCCCAGGAAGGGGACATCTGCCAATTTGTGCTGGGTATCCACTGTGAAGGTGGATATCCTCAGCCATGCCTGACGGCCCATAGCCACTGTGGCCGCGACTGACCTGGCGCATGAATCTCCAATGTCCAGAGCAGTCTGAAGTTGCTGCTTGGCCACTGCCCTGCCCTGGTCCTGCACCTGCCTAACCGTAGTCTGCAGGTCAGCCGGGAGATGAGGGACTACCTCGTCCAGGGAGCCCAACAAGGCATGGGAGAAATGTGCCATCAGCATGGCCGAGCTTGCCTGACGAAGGCCAAGGGAGGATGCAGCATAAACTTTTCGCCCGGCATAGTCCAATTTCTTGGACTCCTTGTCGGGAGGTTTGTCCACGTCCCTAGCGTTGCCGGCACGCCGGAAAACGCTGTCGGCAACCAACCCCTTGGCTGAGGGATGTTCCGAAACCGACAGAGAACCTAGGGGACCTCAGATTCCTGGCCATCCTGGCTCAAGGCACAGGGCAGGGAAGCGAAGGCTGCCAGAGCTCCAAGGCTGGGCCCACTGATAGCCTCAGCCACAGGAAAGGCCTCCGTAGGGGGAATCCCCGGTCCAATATCTCCGTGAGGGATATTTGGCCCGGTTTGGATCACGGCTTCGAGCTGCATCCCGGTGGACTCCGAGATGAGTCTGAGTAAACACAGGAAGGACGAAGGGCTATCGTCCAGCGACTGACCTCCAGAGGACTCCAAGTCCACTCGCTTGGAGAAAAGGGAGGAATCGTTGTCAGACTCAGAAGAGTCCGCAAAGAGCTGCCTCGGGCCTGAGCCACCCTCCACCTGCTGAGGGTGATCGGGAGTGAGGGTGACCGACAGCCTATGGGGCAGACCCTGAGACCACCGAGAGTTCTTGGTCGGAGCCCCAAACAGCGGCTGTGGAGGCGGAGGTTGCACCGGAATCGGTGTGGCAGCTGGTTTTGGCCGAACAACCGGCCTGGGAACAGGCTCCTCGGGTAAAATGAGGGGTTGTTTCGGCCGCTCCGGTGACAGCCACTTAATGGCCGGGGAAGGCAATGGCGTCGGCTTGTTCCCAGTCAGAAGGAGCTGTTGCCACATGAGGTCCTCATATCGTCGACGTAAATTGCGTCGAAGCCTCCCCTCATCCGAGGAGGAGGAGGACGAGGACGAGCGGCGGCCGCTTTACTGCGTGGACGAGACCGAGACCGACTATGGACGGGCGGATCGGCTGGACCGCCGAGAAGTCCGGACCGAGAACCTCGGCCTTTCTGAGGACGGTGCGGGAGGGGACGGTGGAACTGCCTCCTCGCTCGGAGGGAACACCCATGGCTCCAGAACCGGAGGCACTGGCAAGCCTCGCGATCCTCAACTCCATCCGGGGAACCGGGAGAGGGGATTTTCGGTTACCGGTCGACAACCCGTCTCTAACGGGTCGAGAAAGATCTCGATCTCGCGTCATGGGAGTCTCGGTCAACTGACCTGACGGGGACACCGTGAGACCAGTGGTCAAGCTGAACGATTGACCAAGTCGATGGCCGATAACTCGGTGAGAGGGCCTTTCCCGCCTCCCAAGAGCGCCGGACGGAGGGACTTCTACTCCTTGTCTTTCCTCTTGGACCGAGAAGAAGGTCCAGCAGACGTTGGTCCCTCTCCTCTAGTGGAGAGGGACAGACAAAGCTCCTTAAAGGAAGCTGTGTAAGATGAACCCAGGGAGAGCGGGATAAATGCCGTGGTCGAGGAAAATGCGGCCCGCGCCGCCTCCTCTTCGAGGGCGATCATCTGCTCTAGCTGATACGCCAAGCCTGCCGCCGCAGAAACCGCCAACCGGGCCTCTTTAGACTTTACCGGAGGACAACATTTCTCGGGGTGCCCCAGTTGTAAACGGGCAGCACGGTCTTTGAGGACATAGGCTGAGAAGGAAGAGCACAGGTCGCAAGCCTGCGGGTCGTGCTCAGGGCCTAAACAGTAGACACACGTGGAGTGCGGATCCATCTGAGACATCTTCTGCCCGCAAGGGCACCGCCGAAAACCGGGAGTCGATTTGTCCATCGCAGCCGCGAGGAATAGAAGACCGAAGTCTATAATGCAAAAAACCTTTAAATTCGGAAAACCGAAGAATTAGGAACCAGTCTTATACGCAGAGCGTTAAGGAGGGAACCTGAGCTTCCAAGCGTAAGGAAGATCTACGTCTGGGCGGTAAGCAGGAGTTTTACCACCCGGGTGGGTGGGAGGAGCCAGCTTGAAGACCTTCCAGCAAGATTTAAAGAGGCAAGGATACCTGCCAGACAGTGTGGATGAACAACATATCCATGTCCCTAGAACTGATGGTTACACTTCAGAGTGCTAGAGACAGAGGTTTGAAAACTGAGCTCGAGCTCAACGTTCCATGCTTCTGCATAGAGTTAATTCCTTACTATCCAGGGCAGTTCAAGTGCTGGGGCTAACTGCATTTAATCAGAATACAGCAAGACTTCATGTTGTTTGAAACAGCCTCAGCTTGATGTTCTCCCTGGAGGCAAACAGGTCCACCATCAATTTGCCCCAACAGGAGAACAGGCTGTAAGCTACCTCGGGATGGAGAGACCACTTGTGGGATGTCTGGCCTATGCAGCTGAGAGCATCCGCCAGCTGGTTCGAAGCTCCTGCCACATGGATGGCTAGGAGATCCACTTCCAACTGGCTTATGAGGGTCCAGATGTGGAGTGCCTCCTTGCACAGCAGACGGGAGTGCATGCCACCCTGTTTGTTGAGATAGTACATGGTCATGGTATTGTCCGTCTGGACTTGAACCATTTGACCCCGGAGCTGAGGAGTGAAAGCTGACAGCACCAGTCTGACTGCTCTGAGCTCTAACAGGTTGATGTGGCATCGGGACTCCTTGGGGGTCCAGAACCCATGGGCCCTGTTGTCCCCAGATGGGCTCCCCAGCCCATGAGAGAGGCATCGGTCGTGAGGACAACTGTCAGCTCGGGGCGGACAAACAGGATCCCTTCCTGTAATCAGTCTGGGTCACTCCACCATTGGAGAGCATCCCACATCTTCTGGGTTACAGTGATCAGCTGGTCGAAGTGACCATATCGCTGAGTCCACTGGGCAACCAGCTCCCATTGGAGGGGCACATGTGCCACTGGGCCCAATGGACCACTGAGGTGCATGCCACCATGTAACCCAGAAGGCGCAGAAAGTCCCGGGCAGAGCGCAAGTGCCCAAACAGAAATGATTGGGCAAAAGAGGAGAGAACCTCCACCCTGTCCACCAGGAATCAAGCTCTGGCTTGACAAGAGTCGAGCTCCGCCCCAATGAAGCCCATCACCTGAGAGGGCAAGACTTCTGACTTGGCCTCGATCAGAAGGCTGAATTGGAAACAGGTTTGGATGGCCAGATCCCTGGACCTCTCCACCTCCTGAAGGGGAGGAACCTGCCAAGAGCCAGTCATTGAGATAAGGGTAGATTCTAACTCCTTGATGCCGAAGGTGGGCCGCCACCACTGCAATGCATTTGATGAAGACCCGAGGGGCCGATGACTGGCTGAATGGCATGGCTAGGAACTCGTACAGGGTCCCTTCAACCCTGAAGTGGAGGAACCGCTGATGGGACGGACGGACTGGGACATGAAAGAACGCGTCCTGTAGATCCAGTGAACAGAAACACGTTTCGCTCCAGGGATGGTATGATCTGGGTCAGAGTGATCATCTGGAAGGTGCAAGGCCTGAGATATTGATTCAGGTCATAGAGATCTAGGATGGGGCGCCAACTCTCCATCCGCTAGGGCACCAGGAAGTGCCTGGAAACAAAGCCTGGCTCTGTCAGTGGATCCGGCACTGGAGCTGAGCTACGTCGTCTCGAAGAGCCGACTGGGTGCAAATGGAGATCCATTCCTCCTGAGGGGTGCGGGCTCAGCTGGGAGGATACTGCTTAAATTCTAGAGACAGTCCCCGACCGACCACTTCGGGAACCCACCTGTCTGAAGTGATGGTGGACCAGGCGGAAAGGAAGTGGCAGAGCTGACCCCCACGGGAGGACCCAGAGCTGGCATGATGGGTGTAGGGGTGGCAACACCCAACCCATCACTAAGCAGGCATAGAGGAGGAGGCTCCAGGACCTGTGCCTTGGCCTCCTTTATGGGGCTGTTGAGGACCCTGCTTGGGCTGTGGGCACCAAGCTTGAGCCTACTGCTGCTGACCTTCTTGATAGGAGGGCTGCCTGACTGCAGGGGAAGAATGCCGAAATGGCTTCTTTCTCTTCTGCTGGTTCTTGCCCGAAAAGCCCTTAGCAGAAGAGGCATCCAAAGTGGCACTGGACTGCTCTATACACTGAAGGTGACCAGCCACTCCTGGCCTGAACAAGTCAGTGCCCAGGAAGGGCACACCAGCAAACTTAAGCTGGGTATGCACCGGGAAGGAGGAAAGCCTCAGCCAAACCCTGTGGCAAGAGGTCACTGCAGCTGCCAACTAGCGGGCACAAGAATTCCCGATATCCAAGGCCGTCTGGAGCTGCTGTTTAGCAACAGCACGGCCCTGGTCATGGACCTGCTTGACCGTGGTCTGCATGTCCAGTGGGAGATCAGGGAGGACCTCGTCTAATTACCCAAGAAGGGCATGAGAGAATTGTGGCATTATGACAGCCGAGCTGGCCTGATGAAGGCCCAAGGAAGAGGCTGCATAGACCTTACAGGTAGAGTGGTCCTTATTCTTGGACACCTTGTCCGGGGCTCGGTCAGTGTCGACCGAACTACCAGTACACCTGAACACAGAGGCGGTTACCATGATCTTGGCCGAAGGGTGCTCTGTGAACCCTGTGAGGGACCCCATGGGCACCGCATACTTGTGGACAGATGGTGCAGGGCAGGAGGCAGAATGCTGCCAAAGTTCAAGGGCCTGGCCAACAATGGCCTCGGCCACTGGAGAAAGGCCTCCATCGGGGCATTCCCTCTCAATAATGTCAGTGAGAGGGTACTCCGTCTTTTTCTGGACAGACTCCAGGGGCATTCCAGTGGAATCGGAGATGAGGCGGAGATTGCCGTGGAAAAGGAAGGGCATTCCTCCATCCCTGTGCTGACTGACGACTCATCATCCCCGGGATGCGAGTGCAAGCTGATGAAGTCCAAGTCTGAAGAGTCGTGATACAGTGGTCTACTGTCTAAGTTACCCTTGATCTGCCGAGGGCGGTCCGGGGTGACTTATCGACAGACATCGGGAAGCCTGGAATCCTGTTGGTCCTCTTTTGAGGGCACCCCTCCCTCAGGCTGTCTAGGCAGTGGCTCTATCCAAATCGGTGGAGAGACCGGGGTAGGCCTAACCAGGAGATGGACCGGCCCCACAGGAGGAGAAATCGAGGGCTTCAGTTCTGGGGTGGGGGGGGTCGGCTTTGGCCTAGGAGGCGAGAGCCAAGTGATGGCTGGGGTAGGCTGCGGAGCTGGCTTCTGCCCGGTCAAGATCAGCTGCTGCCACATCAGGTCTTCATAGCACCAGAGTTTCTGTCAGAGCCTCTCCTCATCTGAGGAGGATGAGGACCTGTGGCGTTGGCTCTTCTTTGAGCGCTTATGGCTCTTCCTCGGTCTATCATCCGAGGGGGTCCTGGACCGAGACCGAGATCAGGGAGGCTGACTCGGTCAATCGGGAGACACCAGGATCGGTGAGACCTGGAGGTCTAGGACTGGTTCCTTGATGGGGAAACCAGTTGGATGAGTCTCCTCACCCGGAAAAAACAGGACCGGAGTCTTTTCCAATGAGTTGTCTAGCACAACCAGCAACAAGGGGTCGATGGGGTCAAGGATAATTTCAACTTTGTAGACCACTTCCTCTGTCTCTTGGTCAGATGGAAGGTCCAAAAAGCCAGTGGCCGAGGTTGCAATCTCGACCGAGGTTGAGACCGCGTGTTCTTGGGACTTGGACCTCTCCCAGTCCCAAGAGCGTCTCTATTGGGATGAAAATGGCGGGTCTGTCTCCCTCTTTTGACAGCAGGAGGAGTGCAAGCCCAAGGACGCTCCACCCCGAGTGGGGAGAGACTGGCACAGCTCCCTGAAGGAACCCATAAAGGTGGAGCCTAGGTTCAGCGGGACAAAGAAGTTTTGATTGGCCGAAGCACAAGCGGCTTGCTCCTTGAATGCCTTCATCTGTTCCAGCTGTTTGGTGGAGTCCACGGCCATGGAAACCGCCCACTTAGCCTCCTTTGATTTCACCAGCGGGTTTTTCTTTTCCGGTCTCCCCAGCTTCAGGTGTGCCTTGCGGTCGTCCAGGATGTTGGGATGGAAGGCCAAATAAAAACTGCACAATGAGATGTCATGTCCGACACCTAGGCAGTAAACACACGTGAGGTGGGGATCGGTGAGCGACATCTTCTGGCCACAGGGGCACCGGCGAAATCCTGGGGAAGATTTTTCCTCCGTAGTCGATGTGATGAAAGCGCAATCAATAACTTGAACGAGTTTGATTTTCGGTAAAACTGACAATTTAAAAGCCAGGGCCTACAAAATGCTGAGAGCATGAGGGAACCTGTATCTTTCAGTGGAAAGAAAGATCTGGTGTCACGGGGAGGAGCTGAGGTATATACCACCCGGGTGGGTGGGAGGAGCCAGCTTGAAGACTTCTGGCAAGATTTAAAGTGGAAGGGGACATGCCAAGAAGTGTGGATAAACAACATATCCATGCTCCTAGAAAGAAAGTTCTCCCCCAAAAATCAAACTCGGGTGAATCAGATTCTGGGGCCCAGTCATGCCTTGGGCTTCTATGTGTCATTGAGGCACGGGGCAGAAAGCATAGGAAAACCAGGAGCAGTTGTAGAATTCACCAAAAAGGAAAAATTACTCACCTTAGTAATGTTGTTTCTTCTAATGGAGTCTTGCTATATTATAGACATTAGCAGTTTGATCCAGCTCTAGAACTGCCCCGGAGTGCAATGGTTAAAACCATTCCAAAATAGAATTTTGGCACGAGAGCAGCTCTATCTGTGTCATTTCAAACTTGAACTGTCAGATCTTTACGAGCCAAACTCACTAAGGTCTGTGTGGAAGCTGTAACTCACAAGCCAAATGGCTACCTAAATAATAACAACCATTGATGGTCCCAACACCCAAGACTCAAGTCAGGGACCAGAAATACTAACACCATTCTAATAATATGAAAATGGAACATAAGTATAATAAAACACACAGCATACATACACACCCCCAAAGTCCCAAAGGGGACAAAATGCTAACAGAACATAACAGTGCCCACATCTGCTGCCCGCACCCCACCAAGTAGAGGTTCTGAGAGGGGCAGGTTGGGGGGGAGGTCTATAATATAGCAAGACTCCATTAGAAGAAACAACATTACTAAGGTGAGTAATTTTTTCTTCAAACAACATGAAGTCTTGCTATATTATAGACATTAGCAGACTACACAGCAGTACCTCCATGGAGGAGGGGCAGAACCTACTTAGGGAATAGGCTCTGAAGAACAGCTGTGCCAAACCGAGCATCTCTCCTGGCCTGGACATCGAGGGAGTAATGCTTGGTAAAAGTGTGTACCGTTTTCCAAGTAGCAGCCTGGCAAATCTCTAATAAAGGGATATCTCTGGCAGCAGCTAGAGACGCAGCTGTACCCCTGGTAGAATGAGCCCTCAAACCAGGGTGGAGGGCTCTGCCCACTTTCTGATAACAAAATTGGATACAAGAGACAATCCACCTGGCTATTGATCTCTTAGTGGCACGTTTGCCTTTCCCAACTTCACCATAGGTAAGGAAAAGTTGGAGGGATTCGAACCTGTGACCTTTGGTATGCTCTATATAATAACTAAGAGCTCTCTTAACATCCAGGTTGTGCAACCTCCTCTCACCCGAAGAGGAGTGATCAGTGAAAATACTGGAAGGGAGATAGATTGATTAAGATGGAAATCTGAAACCACCTTAGGCAAAACTTCCTAGTAGTCCTAAGGACTACCTTATCCCTGTGGAAAGAAATAAAGTCAGTCTCCACTGACAAGGCTCTGCAATTCACTTATGTGTCTGGCAGAAGTGATAGCCACTAGAAAACAGTTTTCCAAGTTAGGTACTTAAGCTCTGCAGAAGACAGAGGTTCAAGGGGTTGCATTAACTGGGCAATGCAAACATTAAGGTCCCAAGTAGGGGCCGGTTCCCAAAGGGAGGATTAGTATGGAGTAATCCCTCAAAAAACTTGGAAAACACAGGATGAGAGGAAAGAGGGGATGACTTTCCTGTTGACAAAGCAGACACAGCTGCCAAATGAACTCTCAGGGTAGCTGGTCTGAGACCCAAGGAATTAAGATGTACCATGTAATCTAACAAAATGGGCAATTCAGCAGATTCTGGGAAATAGTTTTCCAGCACACCAAATGGAAAACCTTTCCATTTAGAACTATAAGTAGCCTGAGTGGAAGGCTTTCTGGAAGCCTTTAGATCTCAAGAACACCCTGAGAGAGGTGTAAATCAGCAACTCTAACTCCTCAAGAGCCAGGCCTTGAGGTTGAGGGATTTGAGGTCCGGATACCAAACCCTTCCCCGGGCACAAGTCAACAGATTGTGATTCTTGGGAGGCACAGGGAAGATGGACTGTCAGAGACAGAAGGAGGGGTACCAGGGCTGCCTGGCCTAATCTGGGGCAATCAGAATCACCTGCAAGGCTGACATCTGATTTTGACTAGTACTTTGAATAGGAGAGGAAAGGGGGAAGCATAGAGGAATCCTCCCCAATCCAGAAGAAGGGCATCCAGGGGAACTGAGCCCAGCACTGGAGGCCTGCAACAGAACAGAGGAGGTTTGTGATTGTCTGGGGCTGCAAAAAGATCTGAGGGATGCCCCACCTGGCAAAAACTATCCCCAGCACTTGAGGATCCAGGGACCATTCGTGATGGCCCTGGGAAATCCTGCTGACGGCATCCGCTAGGACATTGTTCTTCCCTGGAAGATGAACTGCTATGAGGGAAGTGTTCAGGGAATAGACCAGAGACCACAACTTCATTGCCTCGTGCACAAGGTCAAGACCGAGTGCCCCCCTGTTTGTTGATGTACCACATTGTTGTGGTGTTGTCTGTTCTGACTTGTATCACCTTGTCGTGGACAGATGCAGAAAAAGCTTGAAGAGCTAAAAAGACAGCTCTGAGTTCCAGCAAATTGATGTGGAGCAGAGATTCCTGGGGGGACCAAACTCCCTGAGTGGAAAGGTCGCCCATGTGGGCTCCCCAACCCAGAAGGGAAGCATCTGTAGTGAGAGTCAAGTCGTGAGAAGGGGTAATGAAGGGGACCCCCGCTCTTAGATTGCTCTGATCCTTCCACCACTGGAGAGCTAGGATCAAGGTTCGAGTCACTGGGACCAACTTGGAAAGGGGGTCTCTTCTCTGAGACCAAAAGGTTCTCAAGTGAAACTGAATGTCTCTCATCTGAAATCTGGCTCCCTGCACAACAGCTGTGGATGCAGCCATGTTCCCCAGGAGCTGCAGAAAGTGTCTTGCTGGTCGAGAGACCTGCAGAGTGAAGGAAGAGGCCAGAGCCACTAAATTCCTTACCCTTTCTGGGGGAAGAAAGGCTCTGGCTAGCTTTGTGTCCAATTCTGCCCCTATAAAGGTGAGTACCTGGACTGGTTCCAGAACCGACTTTTGGTAGGTTTAGCAGAAAACCCAGGGAGGTGAGAGCTGCTGGGTGACCTGCAGGTGAGATTTTACCTGTTCTGGGGACTGGCCTACAATGAGCCAGTCGTCTAGATAGGGAAAAACAGCAATCCTCTGCCTCCTTAAGTGGGCCACTGCCACTGCTAGACACTTTGTGAATACCCTTGGAGCAGAGGTAAGGCCGAAGGGCATTGCTCTGAACTGGTAATGACCTGAGGGCAGTTCGAATCTGAGGTACTTTCGATGGGATCTTCTGATTAGGACATGCAAATAGGCATCCTTGGGGTCCAGGGAGGCTAGCCAGTCCCCTGGCCTTAGGGAAGGTAAAATTGTCAGAGTTACCATTTTGAACTTTATCTGGAATACAGACCCCTGCCCTGATGCAGGGGAGGAACCCTTTCTACTGCTCTGAGAGCTAACAGGGATGAGACCTCTGTTTCCAGAGCAAGGGTCTCTGAAGCACTTGCAGGTAGAAAAAGTCTGCTTCTCAACTTGGGAAACTTTTTGAAGCTGAGAACCAGACCCTGGCTTACTACTTCCAGAACCCACTTGTCTGAGGTTAAAGAAGCCAATTCTGACTGAAGTAAGCCAGCCTGCCCCACTGGTACAGGAGACTGGCCCTGGGCACCCCATCAGGGTGCCTGTTTCGCAGGAGCTTTTAGGCTGGGGGTGGGAGCAGGTCTGCCCACCCTCGCCTGCCCCTGCCTTCTGAAGAAGCCCCTCTGGAGACAGGCAGAGGAGGCCTGGAGTCTGGTAGAAAGGCCTGTGAAAGGCCTCCACCCTCACCTCTGGGGGCATGCCTTTGAGGAGTGGCTTGCCGCCTAGCCTGGGCACTCTTGTAAGTAGTCCTATATTCATCCATCTTCTTCATGTAATTCTCTGTCTGCTCTCCAGAGAATTTCCCACCACAGGAAAATCCATAGCCTTAGTCTGGGTATCCTGTGACAAACTAGTACACCTGAGCCAGGCCAACCTACTTAAAAGCTACAGATGTGGCCATGACCCTAGAGGAAACATCATTAACATCCACAGCAGCATGAAACTGAACCTTAGAGGCTTCAATGCCATCAGCAGCCACCTGTTCTAGTTCACCAGCCAGCTGGCCATGGGCCTGCTTGGCCAATTGCATAACAGTATCCCATCTAGATTTCTGATACCTAGCTACATAAGCCATATAATTTGCTTGCCTGAGTCCCAGAGAGGCTGCCATATACTGTTTTTTTTTTGCCATGGCATCAATCTTCCTGGAATCCTTGTCAGGAGGATGTGAAGCCAAGGGAATATTAGCTTTATCACAGGCAGCAGCCTGAACTACCCCAACATGACTGCATTGCTGAGAAAGGAATTCTGTATCAGGGCCTGACAATGTATACCTTCTGTCCATCTTTTATCTACAGGAGGCACAGAATTAGGAGCTTTTAAAATTTTAATTGTTTGTTTCCTAAAAGACTTATGTAAAGGAATAGACAATCTCCTAGACTCTGGAATATCCATCATTTCTACAAAATCAGGTCCTCTTGCTCATCCACAGCCTCTTCTAAAGGAAGCTGGAGGGTTACAGCAACTTTTTTATAAAACATAAAATGAGACTCAGACAGCATGGGGGAGATTCTAAAGGTCTGTCTGGGGAGATGTCCGGTTCAATGGGCACACCCAGACCTTCCCAGCCACATTCATACTGTTTATAATCCTCCTCCCCCTCCTCTGGTTCATAAAATTCCTCAATATCATAATCCTGAACCACTGGGACCGGACGAACCGACCTTTTACCAGACAGTGGTGGTTCGATGGACCCTGAGACAGGACTGGACAATTTGTATGGCTTTGCTATCTCTGCAGCAGTTGGAGAAGGAATTTTGGACTCAGACCTGCTGATTTTCTTGTTTTCTTTACGGAATTGGTTCCTCAGAGCCAGCTTTTTCTTTTGCCGAGGAAGTCTAGCCCTGGTCAGAGGGCACTCTCCTCTGGTTCGGTTGGCACCGAACCGGGCTGGCCATCCGGTCAGCGGACTTTTGCCTCTCATTCCCTGAGCCTGCCCAATCTTTTTCCAGGGTGGCTGCAGGAAATTTCTACACACCTGGCAGTCTAACTGAGGTGGTCAAACCCCAGACAATAAACACATGTGGTGTGTGGGTCAGCCTTGGCAAAGACTTCCCCACAAACATCACAGTGTTGAAACCCAGTGGGCCGGTTTTCTTTTGGTTTTTCAGACATAATGCCAGCCTAACCAAAAACTTGCCCTTTAACGGCAGTGCTGTGGTGCAGCACACTTTATCGGTTCCTAACTGTCACGGGCTGGAAAAACTGTAATAAACTGCTTTTTTAGAACTGATAAGAACCTGGAACCGCACTCTAAAATAGTAACTTTTAGTTTTAAATGAGTTTTAACCACTGATCGGTTCAAAACCGAACCGATAACTTATAAGTTCCACACAGACAAAACCTTCATTTACTTACGTTACCACAGATAGAGCTTGAACCGAACGGTTTTGGGGTTAAAATAAAACTATTCTCGTTAAATCCAACGGAGAAAACACTTTTAAACCGAGAAATGAACCGAGCAGAAGGAGAAATCTCCGAGCGACTGTTCACTGAGGCGGAGTAAAGAATCTGACAGTTCAAGTTTGAAATGACACAGATAGAGCTGCTCTCGTGCCAAAATTCTATTTTGGAATGGTTTTAACCATTGCACTCCGGGGCAGTTCTAGAGCTGGATCAAACTGCTAATGTCTATAATATAGCAAGACTTCATGTTGTTTGAATATTTATTTACACTAGCAGTAACATAAAAAAAAAACTTGTTCAGTATAACTATTTACAAAGGCAAAATAAAACAGAGAACATCCATCAGAATTTTCTTTAAATCTCTGTGTCCCTTTTCTCCTTCAAGCAATTGCAACTCAGCTCTCTTATAAGTCCTTCCAACCCAGCATCCTTTTCTTGTATGTATCAGGCATGTGCAGCTAGAACACAATGTCCCAGAAATGAGGCCCCTTTTCCACAGTTCTGCTGCAAAAGGCTTAAAAATTGAACTCGGGTAACCTCTTGAATTTCCAATAACTTTTTGCAATCATCTCAAACTATAATTATATACATTTCAATAGCAATGCTATATATTTTCTAAACAAAGGGATCCCAATATCAGTTACATTTCCACACAATGATTTGCATATCATTTTATATCAGCAGATATGCAAGGGAGGAAAAGACAGACAGCAAGGGAGGACTGAGAGACAGTGAGAGGCAAAGAATTGCGAGACTGATGGAGTGGTCAAATCCTAGGTCTCACAGGAAAATTTGGTTGCGCAACCAGACAGAGAAGAGATAGAAAAGAACAGAACAGATCCCTGCATTCAAACTCTCTATAACAACTGGGACAGAGTCCTATTCCACCCTGTCACACTATGCCCGGAAGGTGTGTCCAGGAGAGTCACGCCAAAGGGGGGTGAGCCAAGGCTCCTGAAGACCCAAGGGGTGTGCAATACCTCTGGCGGAGGTTGCCCGGGGCTGGTGCAAGGGTTGAGGGACTTCACCAAGTGCGGTATGATGCCTCCCCTGAAGGGAGTAGGCCAGACAGGAACCACCAGGTTGGCTGCACTGAACTCACCCAAGAAGGCATGCACTGACCGGACAGGATTGCGACTGCCTAAGGTGGAGATATGGAGCTCATCGAGCAACTCCGACAGGAAGCGCTGATAGCTGGAAAGATCAGCCATGGGGGAAAGGTGGACAGAAGACTCCTCTCTCTCAGAGGAGGAAGACTGAGAGAGCCGATGAGTCCGGAGAGTTAGGTTCAGGCTGCACTGGGGAATGGTGGAACACCTCCTCATCCATGGACCTGTAGTAGGCGGGAAATAGTGCAGCCGTGGACCTAAACTGCTCCCAAGTAAGAGGCCCCACAAGACTGGAGTGACTTGGGAGTGAGGGAGGGGTTGGCAGAGGCAAAGGGGCCAGGCACCTACGAGGAGGAGGAGGAGGAGGAGTGCGACCTCTGCCAGGGCTGGGCGACCGGATGGGAGACCTCAAAGGAGAAGGAGACCTGATGGTCCCAACAGTCAAAGGCCGCTCAACTGAGCTGGAATGGCCAGGACTGAGCCCAAAGAGAGAATTCTCCCTAAGAGGTGACCAGGGCTGCATGAGCCCAGAAGGGCAGCCCCTAACCTCTAAAGATGAGGGCCTTCCCGGAGAGACCTCAGGGGAGAAGACCAGACCAGCACTGCAACTTCTCCCCAAATCCCTGTGGGTTCCTAGGGCAGGGCGCTGCCCTTGATCCTACCCCCTCAACCCCTCGGACTCAGACAGAGCCCTCTTCCTCAGTATCAGCCTAGGTAACTGGACCCCACAGCTGACTCCTGAGAGACAGCCACCGGGGGAGTACCCTTCCCTACCTGAGATATTCCATTTGGCCCAAAAGTAGAGCTGAGTTCCATTAAAGGAGAGGGTACATCTCCCAGGGAAGAAGTTGAACCACTGACTCCGGGCTGCCCTGTGATGCCCCCCAGGGCAGCTGAGGACTGGTTGGTACCACTGACCCTGGAATCAGTGGAAGCCACCAGCTTCCCAGAAGGGGGCTGAACCGGAGCCGTAGCACTAGATGAATTGGAGAATTCCGAAGAATCCAGGAGCCAGTCTGGGTCAGCCTCAGAATCCTCCTCCCCAGAGGAGGCTTGAACCCAGACAACTCTCCGGTCCCTCCCAGCAGCAGCACCATGAGCTGGCCCCGTGCAGCCAATGGCGCCATTCCCATCCCCGACACCGCAAATGGCACCAGAGGCCGGCCTCACACCTCCCGTGGCACCACCCGGATCTCCGGTGGTGCCGAACCAAACACAGAGGCCTCAGTCCGCAGTGCTGGGGAAGCCGTAGTCTCCGAGGAGCCGATTGCCAGGATGGTACCTCCTGCCCAACCCCCAAAGGGGACAGACCAGGCCTTCTGCATTGTGAAAGGGGTTCCCGCTGAGGCAAGGCTAAGAGGGGTGGAAACCCCCTCCCTCCATGGGTCGCATAGGACTGGGAGGGAACCCAGAGGAAGGGCCAAGAACCCTGCATTTGGATTCCCAAGGGCGAGCCTGCCTACCAAAAGTCGGCAGTGCATGTCAGACTTTAAATCACTAAAAATACCACCAACAGCTTAATCTGGTTCAAGGTCAGTTGGCATTCATCTGTATCCCCCTTCCCCCAGGTCATGCCTGAAAATAGACAGGATTTGTCTAGTGCACTTACCAGGTCAACAAAAAAGAAATAAAATAAAAAAAATGCATGCAGTTCAAGAACACGACTGTCCATGGAGAAGCAGGCACCACAATGATCCATGTCATGGTTAGGGCCCAAGCAGGTCAGACCCTGGTCATGCTGGTCTGAGATGGAATACAGTCGGCCACAGGGACACTGCCACATAGGAGGCCGACCCAACTTAGAGGATTTATTTTTGACCTCTGAATGAGACATGACTGGACAGAAAAAAATAAACAGTACTCATCGACAAAAAAAAATATGGAAAGATCTTACTGGTCAAAAATCACAGCAGAGCAGAACTAGAACTATGGTACCATCGGACTAGGCCACTGGCGCAGAAGAACTATGTCACTCACGCACGAGGTCGTGCTCACTCAATGGTGGGAGAAGCAGAACTGGGGCTGGGGAGGGGTCGGCATCAGTTACTGGCCAACCCATGAGCACCACGCAATGCATCGGCCTTCAGGATGGTGCAGCCCTGATGTCTCCTCCCCTTTACAAAAAAAAAAAACCTCCCGCGGGGTCCTGATCCTCCGTCCTGAACCCAACAGTGATGAATGGTGAGGACTGACACAGATACGATCTGATAATGCCTCTCCTGGAAGTGGAACCTCGGAACAGAGCCAATCTCCCTGGTGCAAGAGGGGAATGAGGCCTGGCAGAGTTACCATTTTGAACCTTTTGTATTCTATAAAAAGATTTAGGGAACTGAGGTCCAGGATGGGACGAAGTTCTCCAGTCTTTTTTGGGACCAGGAAAAGATGGGAATAATAACCTCTTCCCTGTTGTCCCTGGTGAACCGGCTCTATCACCCCTTTATGCAAGAGGGTCTGTACCTCTCCTATCAGAGGGATGTGTGAAGGAGGATAACGGGAAGACTTTGGTGGATCTTCTGGAGGAATCCGAGTGAACTCGTGAGTATGTCCTCTCCTTATTAGGTCTAGAACCCAGAGGTCTGTGGTAACTTTGCTCCATCCCTCTTGGTAGAGGGAGAAGCGACCCCCTACAACCTCCCCCAGTACCTCCGCTGGAGGAGGGGAGTCCGTAGCAAGCAATTGGGTAGCTCCAGGAATCAGCAGAGAGGGCTGGGAGGACTTGGGGGCTCTAGAGGCAGAGCTCCCAGAAGCTTGGAAGAAACAATTACTCATCTGTAGTAATCTTATTTTTTCCAAAGAAATCCACTAATATTATTACTCTTGCAGTGCTCCTTTAAGTCAGCACTGTCCCAGAGCCAAATGGAATGCTATGCTAATGATGGAATCTTTAGTTGGTGCATCTAATTTCAAACTGTCCAGTGTAACTGCTTACATTCTAACCTCACATTTCTTAGAAGCCTGAAAAGAGGTCATAATAACCTATAATAAATAGAAAAAAAAGGTCCCAGCTGGGACAACTAGTAACATTAAGCAAAGGACCAAAGAGGTGTCCAAATCCCTTTTTCCTAAAGTCAGATTTACCTAAGAAAAAGAACCTACAAAGTACAAAACATTACTAAGAGCCAGTAAGCGGCAAACCACTCCAAGTATACATAAAAGTGTAAAGGCATAGGTCAGGATGAAAAAATTACTCACCTTAGTAATTATGTTTCTTCTAATGGAGTCTTGCTGTATTCTGACATAGTGCAGTGATTCACAACCTTTGAACTGCCCCGGAGAACAAAGAGTTAACTTTCTATGCAGAGCATAGAATGCTGAGCTCGAGCTCGGTTGAAGTCTCTGTCTGGAGTGTTTCAAACTCAAACCGTCAGATTCTTACGAGCCCAACTAACTAAAAATTCTATGTGGAAATTGTAAAAATTCCTACTAGCCAACTGGCAGAAAAAAGTTTTGGATTCCCAAGGAAGACTCAAGTCAGGAAACCCAAAACCAATCAAATACAAATAACAGTAATAAATCAGCACCCAAACCAAAAGGAAGGTGTAAACAAAACACCCTGGTGCAACACTACAATGCCCTCCTTCCAAAACAGGTTCTGAGGAGGCAGGCCAGAATACAGCAAGACTCCATTAGAAGAAATGTAATTACTAAGGTGAGCAATTTTTCTTCAAACAACATGGAATCTTGCTGTATTCTGACATATTGCAGACTACCAAGCAGTGCTACTCCATGGAGGAGGGACAGAACCTACTTTGGGAATAGGCTCTGAGTACGTTGTGTTAAACCAAGCATCACTCCTAGCCTGGATATCCAGAGAGTAATGCTTGGCAAAGGTATGGACTGTTTTCCAGGTGGCTGCTTGACAAATTTCTAAGAGGGATATCCCTGGCAGCAGCCAGGGAAGCAGCTGTACCTCTTGTGGAATGAGCCATCAGGCCTGAGGGCGGAGTTTTTCCCAGTTTTTCATAGCAGAATTGTATACAAGACACAATCCACCTGGCAATAGATCTCTTGGTGGCAGGTTTGCCCTTTCCACTTCTCCATAAGTGAGGAACAACCGGAGGGAGTCAAACCTGTGACCCTTGGTACGTTCTATGTAGTAACTAAGGGCTCTTTCAACATCTAAACTGTGCAGCCTCCTCTCTCCTGAGGAAGAATGATCTGTGAAGAAAACAGGAAGAGACAGACTGGTTTAAATGGAAGTCTGAAACCACTTTGGGCAAGAACCTTCGATTGGTTCTAAGGACCACTTTATCCCTGTGAAATGAGAGAAAATCAGGTTCCACTGACAGGGCTTGCAATTCACTGATACGCCTGGCAGAGGTAATGGCTACCAAGAACACAATTTTCCAAGTCAAGTACTTAAGCTCTGCTGAAGACATAGGCTCAAAAGTGGGTTGCATAAGTTGAGCAATGCAAACATTCAAATCCCAGGCAGGGGCAGGGTCTCTAAAAGGAGGATTGGTATGAAGCAATGCTTTAAAAAATTTACAGAACACATGGTGAAAAGATAGTGAGGAAAACTTTCCCACAGACAAAAACGCAGAAACAGCTGACAAGTGTACTTTGAAAGTAGCTGGTCTGAGGCCTAGGCCATTAAGATGGACCATATAGTCCAGAACCATGGGCAATCCAGCAGTGTCTGCAGAAATATGCTTCTTAGAACACCAAATGCTGAATCTCTTCCATTTGGAGTTATAAGTCTTTCTGGTGGAGGGCTTTCGAGAAGCCTGGAGGATATCCAGAACCCCTTGGGAAAGATGCAGATCTGCAAACTCTAACTCTTCAAGAGCTATGGCTTGAGATTGAGAGAATGAAGATTGGTGTACCAAATCCTCCCCTGAGAAGATGTCAACAGGTTGTAATTCCTGGGAAGAGACAGAGGAAGATGGACTGCTAGGGACAGCAACAGGGGGTACCAGGCCTGTCTGTCCCAATCTGGAGCAATCAGAATCACCTTGCAAGGTTGAGACCTTATTTTGACTAAAACTTTGAATAGGAGTGGGAAGAGGGGGAAGGAATACAGAAACTTCCTTTCCTAATAGAGAATCAGGGTGTCTGGGGGACTGAGCCCAAGACTGGAGGTCTGCAACAAAAGAGAGGGAGTTGGTGATTGTCTGGAGCTGCAAAGAGATATATCTCTGGAGTGCCCCACCTTGAAAAAATCACTTTCAACACCTGAGGGTCCAGGGACCATTCGTGATGGCCCTGAGAGAGCCTGCTCAGTGCATCTGCTAGCACATTGTCCTTCCGGAAGGTGAACTGCTACCAGAGAGGTTTGCAGGGAATAAGCCAGGGACCACAACTTCATGGCTTCTGTGCACAAGGCCATGGACCGAGTGCCTCCCTGCTTGTTGATGTACTACTTGGTGGTGGTGGTGTCCGTTCTGACCTGAACCACCTTGTTCTGTACTGACTGAGAGAAAGCTTTTAGGGCCAGAAAAACTGCCCTGAGCACTAGGAGATTGATATAGAGAAGGGATTCTTGGGGGGACCACAGCCCCTGGGCAGTGAGGGAACCCAGATGGGCTCCCCAGCCCAGAAGAGAAGCGTCCGAGGGAAGGACCACTGAACAAGGCTGAGTAACAAAAGGAACACCTTGTCTTAAATTCTCCTGATCCTGCCACCATTGGAGGACTTGTATCAAGGTCAGAGTCACTGGGATCAGTTTGGTAAGGGAATCCTTCCTCTGAGATCAAAAAGCACTCAGATTGAACTGAATATCCCTCATCTGGAATCTTGCCTTTTGGACCACTGCTGTTGAAGCTGTCATGTGGCCCAAGAGCTGGAGGAAATGACTTGCTGGTCGAGATACCTGAAGGCTGAAAGAAGAGGCTAGTTCCATAAGAACCCTAGCCCTTCCTAGAGGAAGAAAGGCTCTTGCTTGGAGTGTGTCCAGTTCTGCCCCTATAAAGGTAAGAAGCTGGACTGGTTTTGAGAACTGACTTGGGAAGGTTGCAAAGAAATCCTAGAGAAGTGATCAATTGCTGGGTCACTTGCAGGTGAGACTTGACTTGGTCTGGAGACTGACCCACTATTAGCCAATCGTCCAGATATGGAAAAATGGAAATCTTTTGCCTTCTTAGAAAGGCAACTACTACTGCCAGACGCTTTGTGAAAACCCTTGGGGCTGAGGTTAGGCCAAAGGGCATTGCTCTGAACTGATAGTGCCCTGAGGGCAACTCGAAC
This sequence comes from Neoceratodus forsteri, assembly GCA_016271365.2. Lineage (NCBI taxonomy): Eukaryota > Metazoa > Chordata > Ceratodontiformes > Ceratodontidae > Neoceratodus > Neoceratodus forsteri. The sequence goes on from JADMNL010000025.1 coordinate 273,258,584, forward strand.
CTGAGGTACTTTCTGTGGGAGCACCTGATGGGAATGTGAAGTAGGCATCTTTGAGGTCCAGGGAGGCTAGCCAGTCCCCCAGCCTTAGAGGGGGGATTATTCCCAGAGTTACCATCTTGAACTTTGGTTTTAAAAGATGTTTGTTTAGATATCTTAGGTCTAGGATGAGTCGCTACTCCCCTGTCTTTTTTGGGGTCAGGAAGTACCTGGAGTACAGTCCATTGCCCCAGTGTAGGGTAGGTACTCTCCCTATGGCTCTTAAGGCTAGAAGAGAAGAAACCTCTGACTCTAGGGCAAGGGTTTCTGAGATATTTGCAGGTGGAAAAGATCTGGCTCTCATCTTTGGAAATTTTCTGAAGTTGAGGACCAGTCCCTGGCTTACTACTTTCAGGACCCACTTGTCTGATGTAATGGACATCCAGTCCTGGACAAAGTAACCAGCCTATCCACTACTGGAACAGAAGAGTCGACCTGGGCAGGCCCATCAGGGTGTCTGCTTGGCTGGGGCTTTAGGCTGAGGAGTGGATGCAGGCCTGCTCATCCCCCTTATGCCTCTCCCTCTGAAGACCCCCCCCTGAGAAAAGGAAGAAGGGGCCTGTGCTTGGTAAAAACGCCTTTGAAAAGGCCTGCCCTGCCCCTAGACTGCTGCCTTGAGGTTGCCTGGCCTCCTTGGCCTGAGCACTCCTGTAAGTGGTTCTGTACTCATCCATTTTCTTCATGTAATTCTCTGTCTGCTCCCAAACAGAGAATTACCCACTACAGGAAAATCCATGGCCTTAGCCTGGGTGTCCTAGAGGCTAGTACATCTGAGCCAAGCCATCCTCGAAGAGCCACAGATGTAGCCATGACTCTTGATGACACATCACTAGAGTCCACAGCAGCATGAAACTGAACCTTAGATGCCTCAATCCATCTGCAGCCACAGCTTCAGGTCCTTAGCTGGCTGGAGGCCTGTTTAGCCAGTGCCAGTAGAGTGTCCCACCTGGACTCTGGTACCTGGCTGTATAGACCATGTAATTCACCTGCCTGAGTCCCAAGGAAGATGCCATGTACTGTTTCTTTGCCATGGCATCAATCTTTCTGGAGTCCTTGTCTGGGGGGTGTGAAGCCAAGGGAATATTTGCCTTGTCACAGGCAGCAGCCTGCACTACCCCAACATGGCTGCATTGCTGATATAAGAACTCTGTGTCTGAGCCTGAAAGTGTATACCTCTTGTCTATTCTTCTATCCACAGGAGGTATAGTGTTAGGAGACTTCAGGATTTTTTGTGTCTGTTTCCCAAAGGATTTGTGGAAGGAAATTGACAGTTTCCTGGACTCTGAGATGTCCATCATCTCTACATAATCGGGCTCCTCTTGATCTTCCACAGCCTCCTCCATAGGAAGCTGGAGGATTTCAGCCACCTTTCTGTAGAACATAAAGTGAGAAGGGGACTTAGAAAGTCTAGGAGGGGAAACACCTGAAGGTCTGTCTGGGGAGATGTCCGGTTCCACAGGCACATCCAGACCCTCACTTTCACCATCATCATCCTCAAATTCCCCTTCCTCTTCAAATTCCGGTTCATAAAAATCTTTGAGGGTATAATCTTGAACTGGGGGAACCAACCAAACCGAACCCCTACCAGAAGAAAAAAAATACTCACCTTAGTAATGCTTTTTCTTCTAATGCAGTCTTGCTGTATTCTGACATATGCAGTTATGTCCTGCCTTTCAACTGCCCCAGAGAACAGAGAGTTAAACTTTCCAGGGCCAGCATGGAATGTTCACCGTGAGCTAGGTTGAAGCCCCTGTCTGCTGCTGTTTAAACTCCAACCATCAGATCTTTACGAGCAATACTCACTAGAAGTTCTGTGTGGAAACTGTAAAACTCAAAACTAGCCAACTGGCAACTATATCTATATAAAAAGGTTTTTTGGTTTCAAAAAGAAGACTGAAGTCAGGAAACCCAAAAACAAAACACAATCACTCACCCAAAATGAAAGAGGGTGAAAAAGGGACACCTCTAGGGTGTCAACACGGCTCCTGCCCACCCACATCCCAAAATCTAGGCTCTGAGAGGGGAGACGGTGGGAGGTCAGAATACAGCAAGACTCCATTAGAAGAAACAACATTACTAAGGTGAGTAATCTTTTCTTCAAACAACATGAAGTCTTGCTGTATTCTGACATATGCAGACTACCAAGCAGTACCTCCATGGAGGAGGGTCAGAACCTACTTTGGAAACAGGTTCTGAAGTACTGCTGTGCCAAACCGAGCATCACTCCTAGCCCGGATATCCAGAGAGTAATGCTTGGTGAATGTATGGACTGTTTTCCAGGTGGCTGCTTGACAAATTTCTAAGAGAGAAATATCCCTGGAAGTAGCCAGGGAAGCAGCTGTACCTCTAGTGGAATGAGCCCTCAGGCCTGAGGGTGGAGTTCTACCCAGTTTCTCATAGCAGAGTTGTATACAAGAAACAATCCACCTGGCAATAGTTCTCTTAGTGGCAGGTTTGCCCTTACCAACCTCTTCATACGTGTGGAACAACTGGAAGGATTCAAACCTGTGACCCTTGGTGCACTCTATGTAGTAGCTCAGGGCCCTTTTAACATCTAAGCTGTGTAGCCTCCTCTCTCCAGAGGAGGAATGGCCAGTGAAGAAAACAGGGAGAGACAGACTGGTTGAGGTGGAAATCTGAAACCACTTTAGGCAAAAACTTTCTGTTAGTTCTTAGGACCACTTTATCTCTGTGGAAAGAGATGAAATCAGGTTCCACTGACAGGGTTTGCAATTCACTAATACACCTGGCAGAGGTAATGGCCACCAGAAGCACAGTTTTCCAAGTCAAGTACTTAAGCTCTGCAGAGGACAAAGGCTCAAAGGGGGGTTGCATAAGCTGAACAATGCAAACATTAAGGTCCCAAGCAGGAGCAGGAGCCCTAAAGGAGGGATTGGTGTGAAGCAATCCCTTGAAGAACTTACAAAACACAGGATGGGCTGACAGAGGGAATGGCTTGCCTACTGACAGGGAAGCAGAAACAGCTGCCAAATGTACTTTAAGTGGAGCTGGCCTAAGGCCTAGGCCATTAAGATGGACCACATAGTCCAGAACCGTAGGCAACTCAGCAGAATCTGGAGAAATATTTTTCTTAGAACACCAAATGCTGAATCTTTTCCATTTGGAGTTGTAAGTCTTTCTGGTGGAAGGCTTTCGAGAAGCCTTAAGGATATCCAGAACCCCTTGGGAAAGATGCAGATCGGCAAACTCTAACCCTTCAAGAGCCATGCCTTGAGATTGAGAGACCGAAGATTGGGGTACCAAATCCTCCCCTGAGAGGATGTCAACAGGTTGTAATTCCTGGGAAGAGACAGGGGAAGGTGGACTGCTAGGGACAGCAACAGGGGATACCAGGGCTGTCTGGCCCAATCTGGAGCAATCAGAATCACTTTGCATGGTTGTGACCTTATCTTGACTAACACTTTGAACAGGAGAGGGAAGGGAGAAAAGCATACATTAATTTCCCTTCGCAATTCAGTATCAGAGCATCCAGGGGGACTGAGCCCAAGACTGGGGGTCTGCAACAAAAGAGAGGAAGTTTGTGATTGTTTAGGGCTGCAACAGGATCTATCTCTGGTGTGCCTCATCTCGAGAAAATCATTTTCAAAACTAGAGGATCTAGGGTCCATTCGTGATGGCCCTGGGATATTCTGCTCAGAGCATCTGCTAGGACATTGTCCTTCCCTGGGAGGTGAACTGCCATCAGAGAGGTTTGCAGGGAATAGGCCAGGGACCACAACTTCATTGCTTCTGTGCACAAGGCCGTAGATAGAGTGCCTCCCTGCTTGTTGATGTACCACATGGTGGTGGTGGTGTCTGTTCTGACCTGGACCACCTTGTTCTGCACAGATTTGGAATAAGCTTGCAGTGCCAAAAACACTGCTCTGAGTTCCAAGAGATTGATGTGAAGGAGAGATTCCTGAGGTGACCACAGTCCTTGGGTGGTAAGAGCCCCCAGATGAGCTCCCCAGTCCCGCAGGGAAGCATCTGTGGTGAATACCACTTAATGAGACTGAGTGACAAAAGGAACCCCTTGTCTCAAATTGTCCTGATCCTACCACCATTGCAAGGCCTTGATCACGGTTTGAGTCACCGGGACCAGTTTGGTAAGGGAATCCTTTCTTTGGGACCAGAAGGCTCTTAAGTGGAACTGAATGTCCCTCATCTGGAATCTTGCTCCTTGGACCACTGCTGTGGAAGCTGCCATGTGGCCCAGAAGCTTAAGGAAATGCCTTGCTGGTCGAGACACCTGCAGGATGAATGAAGAGGCCAGTTCCATAAGGGTCCTTGCCCTTTCCAGGGGAAGGAAGCCTCTTGCCTTTATTGTATCCAGCTGTGCCCCTATGAAGGTGAGGAGCTGTATGGGAAGATGGAGATCTTTTTCTCCTTAGGAAAGCAGCCACTACTGCCAGGCACTTTGTGAAAACCCTTGGGGTTGATGTTAGGCCAAAGGGCATTGCTCTGAATTGATAGTGGCCTGAGGGCAACTCGAACCTGAGGCACTTTCTGTGGGAGCACCTGATGGGAATGTGAAAATAGGCATCTTTGAGGTCCAGGGAGGCTAGCCAGTCCCCTGGCCTTAGAGAGGGAAGGATTATTCCCAGAGTCACCATTTTGAACTTTGGTTTTAAAAGGTGTTGGTTCAGATATCTTAGGTCCAGGATGGGCTGCCATTCTCCAGTCTTTTGGGGGGTTAGAAAGTACCTGGAGTACAATCCTTTGCCCTTATGTTGGGTGGGAACCCTCTCTATAGCTCTGAGAGCTAGGAGGGAAGAAACCTCTGCCTCTAAGGCAAGGGTCTCTGATGGATTTGCAGGTGGAAAGGATCTGGTTCTCATCTTGGGAAATTTTTTGAAGCTGAGAACCAATCCCTGGCTTACTACTTCTAGGACCCACTTGTCTGATGTTAGAGACTTTCAGTCCTGGACAAAGTAAGCCAGCCTGCCCCCTACTGATATGGGAGAATTGGCCCGGGCAGACCCATCAGGGTGTCTGCTTGGCAGGGGCTTTAGGCTGAGGAGTGGATGCAGGCCTGCTCATACCCCATCTGCCTCTCCCTCTAAAGAACCCCCTCTGAGAGTAAGAAAAGGAGGCCTGAGCTTGGTAAAAAGGCCTTTGGAAAGGCCTGCCCCTGCCCCTGGACTGCTGCCTTTGAGGAGTAGCTTGTCTTTCTTTGGTCTGAGCACTCCTGTAAGTGGTCCTGTACTCGTCCATCTTTTTCATGTAGTTCTCTGTCTGCTCCCCAGACAGAGAATTACCAATAACAGGGAAATCAATGGCCTTAGCATCCTGTGATAGGCTAGTACATCTGAGCCAAGCCATCCTCCGAAGAGCCACAGATGTAGCCATGACTCTTGATGAAACATCATTGGAGTCCACAGCAGCATGACATTGTACTTTGGATGCCTCATTCCCATCTGCAGCCACCTGCTCCAGCTCCTTGGCAAGTTGGTCAGGGGCCTGTTTAGCCACAGCCAGCACAGTGTCCCACCTGGACTTCTGGTATCTAGCTGTGTAGGCCATATAGTTAGCGTGCCTGAGTCCCAAAGATGCTGCCATGTACTGTTTCTTTGCCATGGCATCAATCTTCCTGGAGTCCTTGTCTGGGGGGTGTGATGCCAAGGGGATATTTGCCTTATCACAGGCAGCAGTCTGCACTACCCCAACATGGCTGCATTGCTGGGAATGGAACTCTGTGTCTGAGCCTCAGCGAGTATACCTCTTGTCCATTCGTCTGTCCACAGGAGGTATGGAATTAGGAGTCTTAAGAATTTTATGTATCTGTTTCCCAAAGGATTTGTGGAGGGGAATAGACAGTCTCCTGGAGTCTGAGATGTCCATCTCAACAAGATCAGGCTCTTCCTGATCCTCTACTGCTTCCTCCACAGGAAGCTGGAGGGTCTCAGCCACTTTTTTGTAAAACATAAAGTGAGAAGGGGACTCAGAAAGCCTAAGAGGAGAAACACCTGAAGGTCTGTCTGGGGAGATGTCCGGGTCAATAGGCACATCCAGACTTTCATAATTACCATCATCATCCTCAAACTCTCCTGCCTCCTCCTCCAGTTCATAAAATTCTTCCAAAGTGTAATCCGGAACTGGGGGAACCGATCGAACCGAACCCCTGCCAGATGGTGCCGGTTTGGTCGGAACCGAAGTAAGCGATTGCACTATCCTTATCGCCTTGGCTATCTCATCGGCGGTCAGAGTATGAATTTCTGGGTCCAAACTGGACGATTTATCTTTTCCTTTTCTCTTTACTGGAACTGACTCCTTAGAATCGGCTCTCCTTTTGCCCGAAGTATCACCCTGGTCAGAGGGCACTTCTTCTGGTTCGGTTGGAACGGAACCGGGCTGGCCATCCGGGTCAGCGGACTTCTCGGCCTCCCTTTCCCTCAGTCTACCTAATCTCTTCTCCAGGGTAGATTTGGGAAAATTCTTACAAATTTGGCAGTCTGAATCGAGGTGGTCAAACCCCAGACAATAAACACAGGTGGTGTGGGGATCAGCCTTGGCAAAGACTTCCCCACACACACTGCAGTGTTGAAACCCAGTGGGCCCGGTTTTCTTCTTGGGTTTCTCAGACATGGCCAATCCTAACCAAAACTTACCCTTTTTTCGGCAATCCACCAGACAAGACTCCCCTATCGGTTCCTGACCGTGTCACGGGTCTTGGGGAAAAAAAGTAATAAAATCAGTTTTTTTTAGAACTGATACGGACCGGTTACCACACTCTAAGTAAATCACAAACTTTTTTACCTGAAAACTGATTGATTCAGCCGAACCGATCCGCAAGTTACAAGTTCCACACAGAAGCTACGCAGAAAACCTATCTAGTACTCATGGTACCACAGACAGAGACTTGAACCAACTGATCGGTAACAGCAATTCGCTAGAAACCGAGCGAAAAAACAACACTTCAACTGACTTTTTTGAACCGAGCAAAGGAGAAATCTCCGGAGCGACTGTTCAGTGAGGCGGAGTAAAGAATCTGATGGTTGGAGTTTAAACAGCAGCAGACAGGGGCTTCAACCTAGCTCGCGGTGAACATTCCTGCTGCCCATGGAAAGTTTAACTCTTTGTTCTCCAGGGCAGTTGAAAGGCAGGACCTAACTGCATATGTCAGAATACAGCAAGACTTCATGTTGTTTGAAGGAGCCGGATCGGTAGGACCTGGATGGAGCGATTCCACAATCTGAATCGCTCTGACTGTCTCTTCGGTAGTCGGAACATGAACCTCTGGATCCGAAACGACCGATTTGTGTTTGCGTTTTCTTTTTGTCAGAACCGATCCCTTGGAATCGACTCTCCTTTTGCCCGAAGAAGTATCGCCCTGTTCAGAGGGCACTCCTTCTGGTTCGGTTGGAACCGAACCGGGCTGGCCATCTGGGTCAGCTGACTTCTCAGCCGCCTCTTCCCTCAGTCTACATAACCTCTTCTCAAGGGTAGATTTGGGAAAGTTTTTACATATTTGGCAGTCTGAATCGAGGTGGTCAAACCCCAGACAATAAACACAGGTGGTGTGGGGATCGGCCTTAGCAAAGACCTCCCCACACTCACTGCAGAGTTGAAACCCAGTGGGCCTGTTTTTTTTCCTTGGGTTTCTCAGACATGGCCAACCTAACCAACTTACCCTTTTCTTTTGGCAACCGCCAGGCAAGACTCCCTTATTGGTTCCGTGTCACGGGTATTGGAAAAAAGCGTACTAAAACACGTTTTTTTTAGAACCAATAAGAACTGGTAACCACACACTAAGTAAAAACACAAAACACAATATTTCACTATCAAATGGCCGGTTCAGCCGAACCGAGCTGCACTTTTACAAGTTCCACACAGAAAAACAGAACAATTCCTATCTAGTGCTCACGGCACCACAGACAGAGACTGAATCGACTATGTGGATAACATTTTCGGTTTAAAAAAATGACGAAAACTGAAACTTTAACCAACTTTCTAACCGAGCTGAAGGAGAAATCTCCGGAGCGACCGTTTAGTGAAGCAGAGTAAAGAATCTGATGGTTTGAGTTTGAAACACTCCAGACAGAGACTTCAACCAAGCTCAAGCTCAGCATTCCATGCCCTGCACAGAAAGTTAACTCTTTGTTCTCCGGGGCAGTTCAAAGGTTGGGAATCACTGCAATATGTCAGAATACAGCAAGACTTCATGTTGTTTGAAGCATAGCAAACACCAGGAGCAGTTGTAGAATTCACCAAAATAATTTATTTACACTAGCAGCATCATAAAATAAACTTGTTCAGTATAACTATTTGCAAGGGTAAAAAAGTTTTCTTTCAGTCTCTGTGTCCCATTTTCTTCAAATCTTTCTTGCAGTTGCAGCATAGCTCTTTTACAAGTCTTATCAACCTCCATTCTTAGCAAGCATCCTGTTCTTGTAAGTTTCAGGAGCTGCTAGAACCCAGTGTGCTTCTTGAGGCCCCTTTGCATAGCTTTTGCAAAAGGCTCAAACATTTGCACTAAAGTAATCTCTAGTATCCAACAGCTTTTTGTAGTCATCTCAAATTATAAATATATACATTTCAACAGTAACGCTACAGATTTTATAAACAAAAGCAATCCCAACATCAATTACATTTACACATATTGATTTGCATATATTTTTATATCAGCAGATATGCAGGGGAGGAAAAGACAGACAGATAGAGAAAAAGTACAGTTACGTAAGAACTTACCATAACAGTAGATCTTTGAGAACAGCTCTTGCAGCAGGTTACACCATTAGGACTGAAGCCGTCAGGCGCCAGGACCCCATGGAAATTTTCTAGCTAGCAGTATTCAGTGGGGACTGCCTCCGACGTCGGTCTCGCCCCCGATGTCAGGCATAGTACATAAGGGGGCAGTCCCCCAGAATCCCCAGTTCTCCCGCCGGAGACTGCCGGCCACTGGATGACATCAGAAGAGGAGACTGAGGATCTGCCATCAAATGGCAGTCAGAGAGACGCTGAGACACCTGATCCTAGGAGAAGGATGTTGGAACTAGAATCTACCTCCAGCGGGGATGGTGGGAGGGAAAGTACCTGCTGCAAGAGCTGTTCTCAAAGATATACTGCTACGGTAAGTTCTTACGTAACTGTACTATCTTACTTCGAGAAACAGCTCTTGCAGCAGACTACACCATTAGGACTGATTCCCAAGCAATCATGGAAATCCCACACCCTTGGGAGGAGGGAAGGTAGAAATCATTAATGAAACCAAAGCCTAGGATAGAAGACCTTACAGGACTGCTAGACCAAAACCTGCTCTTCACCTCGATGCAATATCCAGGCTATAATGCCTAATGAAAGTGTACATACACGGAGCTCCAAGTAGCTGCAGCACAGATGGCCAAGGTGGACACATTCTTAAGGGCCACAAAGGAGGTAGCCACCCCCCTTGTGGAATGACCCTTAACCGCACTGGTAAGGGTTTGTTGCGTTTCAGGTAACAGAGCATGATACACCGAATGAGCCACCTGGACAGCAACCATTTGGAAACAGGAGCTCCTATCATCCTGTGGGCAAAGGAGACAAAAAGCTGGTCCAATTTTCGGTGGTGTTTGGTTCTGGTCAGGTAGTATTGGAGACACCTATGCACATCTAGGGTGTGCAACAGGGCCGCTCCTTGTTTCGAATAGTTGGGAAAGTACACTGGTAGATCGATGTCTTGGTTAAGGGTGAGAGCTGAGACCACCGTAGGCAGAAATTTGGGATTAGTCCATAGGGATACCCTCTGTTGGTGAAAAACCAAATAAGGCTCTCTGCACATGAGTGCATGGAGTTCAGAAATTCTTCTGCCCTAAGTAATGGCAACTAAAAACAATGTCTTCCAAGTGAGAAGACGTAGCTCGCAATCCACGACTGGCATAGAGGTGTACTTTGATCAAGGAGTAGGCCAAGTCTGTCTGAAAAAGAGACAGGAGGTAGTCCAAGACCAACTCTTCTGGACAGTCTAGAGGTGAAAACCCCCCGAGCTTGAGTCCATAGGCAAAAAAGGCACCATTTCATGGCATACATAGCATGAGTGGCCAGTTTTTTTGCAGCCACCAGGACATCAGCTACCTCTTGTGAGACTCCATGTCGCAAAATGGCTATGTCTCTAGGAGCCAAGCGTGCAGGCTCAACGAACGAAGGTCCAGATGGATGGATCAAGGAGCCCTCCTCTTGAGACAATAAGTGAGAGCTGATTGGCAGAGGCACCGGAGGTTCCCGGGATAGCTGGTGTAGTAGAGGGAACCAGATCTGCCTGGGCCAGAATGGCACGATGAGTATCAACTTAGCTTGCTCTCTGCAAAGTTTCAGAAGAACCATCTGGATCAATGGAAAGGGGGGAAAAGGCATAGCGGAATCTGCCCGCCCAGGAGAGGGACAATGCGTCTTGCCAGAAAACACTAGGCCCTGGATCTAGCGAGCAAAAATTGGGCAGTTTTGTGTTGGATGGGGTCATGAAAAGGTCTAACTCTGGTGTACTCCATCTGTGAAACAGATCCTCTACTACCTCCTGGAGTAGTTCCCACTCATGGACTCTGGCCTGAGAGTGGCTCAGGCCATCTGCGATGACGTTGTCCACTCCTGGGACATGAACAGCAATGAGGTTTGCGCCATGTTGCAAAGCCCAATCCCACACCCTCATGGCCTCCCTGCAAAGCAGGTAGGAATGGGTGCCTCCTTGTTCGTTGAGGTAATACATCACCGTAGAATTGTCTGTTTGTAGCAGAAGAGTATCCAGTGGAATCTCCGACTGGAAGGCCTGCAGGGCGTAAAGAACTGCTCTAATTTATAGATGTTTATGTGGAGATGAGTCTCTTGGGCTGTCCACAGGCCCTAAGACCGGACAACGTCGAGGTGTGCTCCCCATCCGAGCCCTGAGGCATCTGTGGAGAGTGTCATAATCGGAGACAGTGCAACAAAGGGGACCTCTGCCAATAGATTCTTCGGATCTAGCCACCATTGCCAATCCCGGATTATGGTTCTCGTAATCCGGATTGGAAGATGCAGATGGTCTTGCTTCTGATCCCATTGGACCTGTAACATCCACTAGGTGACCTGCACGTGGAGACGAGCAAGCGGGACTGTTGCAATGGCCGCAGTCATGTGTCCGAGCAGGCAAAGGACCAATCTGGCAGAAACGGTCTTCTTTGCCGAAATGTCCCTGATGAGGGATCTGATGTATTCGGCTCTGTCCTGGGGGAGAAAGGCCTTCCCTTAGATGGTGTCCAGAACTGCGTCTATGAACTGCAGAGTCTGAGACAGAACCAGACGTGACTTCTCTTGATTGATCAAGATACCCAGCGTCTCGAACAGAGACTGAGTATTTATTTATTTGCCTTTGTTAACCAGGTAAGCACACTAGACAGCAAAGTGCCTATTTTTAGGAGCAACCTGGGAGAGTTACAGGGTGGTTACATACTGGAGCAACATGCTCTGCCATAGGGTAATACAGTGATAACATCAATTTACAATTAGGAATTCGCAGCAAGAACAACACAAGCAGGAGCAAAACATCAAAATTGTTAGGAGTAAATGCCTGTAGTGAGAAAGAGGACTTGGTGCTAGACCAAGTTAGGATAATGATCAAGAGCAATAACGCCGCTCCACCTGGGGTGGTAAGTGCCTAAGGAGGGTAATCAGCAGAGGAGATAGCGCTGGGAGAACTGCACACTTGGGGGGTGCCTGATTTATGCTTAACATAGGCAAGTGGATGCAGTTTTTAGGAAGTTCCATAGGGAAGATTTGAAACAAGGGTGGGAGGGGGAGGCACGAACACTGGCAGGAACAGAGTTCCACAATTTTGGCACATGGACGGTGAATGCCTGATCACCTGTGAGGGTGTGGGTCTTGGGGACCAGATGGGCCCGAGTTGTGCACGATCTGAGGTTGTAGACAGGGGAGGGTGTTTTAGGGGAAGGGCGAACAGGGCGGGAGTGGCCGTTCTAACTATATTGTCGATGAAGTTACCAAGGATGTAGGTCCGGAGTTTTTCTGGGGGGTACCCACTCCAATCGGGAATAGAGCTCACAGCAGTGCATGAGGCGGGGGGCTGAGAGTGCGAAGCGGCATATGTTGTTGTAGGTGGTGTCCCATTTGGCAAGGCTAGAGGTCGGGACAGGGGAAAAGGCAACAAGCCCATAGGAGAGTGTGGGAAGGAGAATCCCCTTAGTTAGTATGACGAATGGCGGACATCAAGGCCTCCTGCGAGGGTGCCATGAGAAGCCAGTCGTCCAGGTAGGGGAACACGTAGTGGCCTTGTCTCCTCAGAGTCGCCGCTACGACCACCATACACTTTGTGAATACCCGAGGTGCCGATGACAGTCTGAAAGGGAAGGCTCGGAACTGATAATGGTGGCCCTGGAACTTGAAGCGCGCAGAACTTCCTGTGTGCTTAAGCGATGGTTATATACAGGTAAGTGTCCTGCCTGTCCAAGGACGCTAGAAAGGCGCCCTGTTTGAGCATGTGAATCAGACCTGGGAGGGTCACCATGCGGAAGCGTTTGTACAGGACCGACTCATTGAGGTCGCTGAGGTCCAGTATCGGACGGAGGTCCCCTGTTTTCTTGGGAACCAGAAAGAAGTGAGAATAATATCCTGCATCCCTCTGGTTCCATGGAACGTGCTCTATCGCTTCTTTTTCCAGGAGTGCGAGTACCTCCTGCTGTATAAGCAGGGTGTGCTGACCCGAGTGGGTGGTCGAGAAATTCTATGAAGTGGCCATTCTTGAGCAATTGGAGAACCCACCGGTTGGTGGTAATGGACTGTCACCCTGAAAAGTGGCGAGCGATGTGACCCCCGACATTTTGCGCTCGTTGATCCAGAGGAGGGGTGGGGCCGGGAAGGAGTCATGCTGTGGCAACACTGGTCCCTGCAGGTTGGGCTGGTTTAGCATAGTGTTGGGCTCTGCCTGGGGATGACTTAGCCTGGGCTTTCCGCTGAAAAGTGCCCCTTTGTTGCTGGCCAGGACATGGCTGCTGCCTTTGTTGCTGACTGAGAAAACAGCTCTTGATCCTACGAAAGGAATCGGGCCTGGGTCTGTACATGGCCTGTACAGACCTGACTGCCTTCCCAGCGTCCTGAAATTTCATGATCACCTTCTCTGAGGGGTCACCAAAATGTACTTCACCTTTGTAGGGGACGTCAAGAATGTTCTTCTGTATGTCCGGGCTGAAGCCAGAGACACGGAGCCAAGAGAGTTGCTGGAGACAGATGCCTGAAGCTGCAGCTCTGGCTGGATGAGTCCATAGAATCATATGTGGCTCATGAACCTGGGTACCCCATCAGACCTGTGGGAGGTTTGGAGCTCCGCCTTCTGCTCACCACCTGAAGCTTATCGACCAGGTCCTGTCCCTGTTCCCATAGGGCGTTCTGAAACTGTACCATGTGGGTTAGGTAGTTCAGGGACCTGATGGAGCATGTAGCAGCCGCATACATGCGTCTCCTCAGGGTGTCCAATTGTTTTGATTCCTGGTCCAGTGGCTGTGTGCTCATGTGTTGCGGTCTTTGGGACCGGTCATGTGAGGCCATAATGACCAGGGAGTCTGCCAGAGGTTGTTGAGCCAGGTACTGGTCCTCTCTTGGGGCCTTGTACAGGCGGTCAGCTTTCTTCGGCACCACAGGAGTGGAGTGCAGACGCTTCCATGCAGCCTTGGTGACTTCCACAAAGGTGTCCACCAAGGGTGGCACTACCACAGGCTTTGGGTCTTTCTGCCAAAGATAACAGGCAAGGCGCTGCCTTTCGGGGTCGAGGTCCTCAGCATCCCACCCCATGTTGTCCTGGATGTGCTTCATGATCTCAGAGAAAGAGGGATCATCTGGAGGAGACCTGGGAAGGTCATGTGGGTCAGGTGATGAAATGCTGAGTGGAGGAGAGATCTGGAGTAATCTGAGGAATCCGATCTGGGTCCTCCCTGACAGAGTATACCACCGATGTCTGGGTCACTTGGGGCTGGAGACCTGATGGAGATCTTGAGGAGGCCTCTCCGATACTGAGATCTACCCTGGAGGTAGGAGTCTGCTCTTTGGCGGTCGTCCTGCTGGCCCCAGTGATGGAGGAGGGGGTGTAGAAGGTGAAGGAGTAGGAGGAGGGGGAGGGGGAGGAGAAGGTTTCACTGGGACCACATCTTTGCGGATGGTGTCCCACCAGAAAGTAAAGCGTTCCTTTACTTCTTGAATATTCATGCCCAATGACAGGCCTGACACTGGTGGTCAATCGCCGGGGTTGAGCGTCGGGTCCTTGGGTGTCTCCGGGGTGGGTGAAGGTTCCCACAGAAGCCGGCATCCTCTGTGTCACCCGCCTGGTCTTCAGGTCACGGGTGTCCTCCTCCGTGGAGTCCCTGTGACCGGTGTCTATTGGTGACTGGGGGGCAGTCTTTGGCTCCAGTAAGGCAGACGTCAGTCGCTTGACCGATGACTTCAGGTCTGGTGAATGCCTGGCCAGCATCTGGTGCTTGGCCGATGTTCTCGGCTTCAGCAAATGCCTGGCCGACTTCAGGTGCTTGGCCGACGTCGGGTCTGTTGTCCGCTTGAGAGATGTCAGGTCCTTCGTCTTCCTGGGTGGAGGATCTGGGCCCCTAGATGTCTAGGAGACTGACCGGGAGTTGGGGTCCTGACGTCGGGTGGAAGAGGAAGACTTGTGGCATTCAGAGGACTTTGAAGAGGCCTGAAAGGGAGTAGAGGAAGCCAAGGGCCTGGAAGTCTTAATGGACTGAAGAGTTGAAGAACCGCTGGAAGCCCGGACCTTGACCGGAGGGGGCTGAGACCTAGCCCTGGAGGAAGAGCGGTCTGATCGGGTGGAGTCTGAGCTCCGCGAATCCAAGGCCCGGTTCGGGGATCTGGACCTTGCTTTCTCCCGGGTGTTTGTGGACCTTGCAGGAAGACTCGCCCCTGGAGGAAGGTTCTTTATCCATCCTACTAAGTTTTTCCTCTAGCAGGTAAGCCTAAAGTGCCTTCTGACGGTGGATCCTGGTGCGGCTGTTGAACTCCTGGCAAAAGGTGCAGGCCTTGGTATCGTGGTCCGGGCCTAAGCAACACACTCAGGAAGAATGAGGATCTTTGAAAGGGATCTGTTTTTCCGCAGGCACACTTTGAAAAGTGACCCTCAAATGAAGGATTTGGAGAGAACATTAGTCAGGTAGAAACTCTTGAAGTTCTAAGTCATCATGCGCTAAGTAGAGACTGAGAGGCTGATGCTGGCGAGTCAACGGTGGAAAAAAAACTGGGGATTCTGGGGGACCACCCCCTTATGTACTATGCCTGACATCGGGGGCAGAACCGACGTCGGGGGCGGTCCCTGTTGAATACTGCTAGCTAGAAAATTCGGTCCTGGCGCCTGACGGCTTCAGTCCTAATGGTGTAAACTGCTGCAAGAGCTGTTTCTCGAAGTAAGATCTGAGAGAGAGAGAGAGGCAAAAAATTGCGAGATTTGTTGGGTTGATCAAGTCCATTTCACAGGAAAATTTGGTTGCGCAACCAGAAAAGAGACAGAAAAGGAACAGATCCTTGCATTTTAAACTTTTTCTTTAACAAATGGGACAGGGTCCTATTCTACCATCACATATACCCCGCACTTTAAGAAGGAACCTGTTTTATTAAACAGGTTTCCAAAACTTTTTATCAATTCTCTACTAACATTTGCTGCGTTCAGATATTAAGCATATGTACATGATCTTTTTTTTTTTCTAACAGTACAGCAAACAGTAAAGTTTAAATGCATACGTTTGTTTTTCAGCCTTTAGAACCCTCAATTCCTGATCCATATCTTGACAGAAAATCAGCATTGCTATTCTCTTTACCAGATTTGTGTATCACCGTGAATTTAAATGACTGTAGTGCCAGGTACCACCTTGTGATTCTGGAATTTTTATCTTTCATTTGGATAAGCCAACAGAGAGGATTGTGATCTGTGACAACAACAAAGTCAGTTCCTAGCAAATAAAACTTAAGGGACTCCATGGCCCACTTTGCTGCTAAACATTCCTTTTTCTCTCGGTCATGTAATTTCCTACTTATGTACAGGACAGGATGTTCTGTCCCATCTATATTCTGACTCAGTACTGCATGTAGGTCTACCTCTGATGCATCTGTTTGTTGCAAAAAATGGTTTCTCAAAGTCTGGGCTTTTTAAATCAGGAGCTGAACATAATGTAGCTTTAATGGCTTGAAAAGCTTCATCACACACTGAGGTCCCTTTCACATTATTTGGGTACTTTTTCTTTGTGAGTTCAGTGAGGGGAGTAGCTAACTCTGCAAAGTTGGGAACAAATCTCGGATAATAACCAGCCAGCCCTAAAATGACCCAGCATGTATGTTTGTTTTAGGGACAGGACTGTTAGCTATAGCTTCTATTTGAGAAACCTCTGCTTAACGCTCCATTTCCCCAACACACAGCCCAAATATCTGGTTTCCTGATGCCCAATGCACATTTGGTAGGATTAATATTTAGACCTGTATTTTGAGAGCTTGGATAACTGCTTGTAGGAGTTCAGGTGACTTTTCCAGTCTGGACTGTACACCACATCATCATCCAGGTATGCAGCACAATAACCAGTGTGAGGGATAAATGACATCCATGTACCATTGGAATATAGCTGGAGCACCATGTAAACCAAAGGGCATGGTGGTGACCTGATAGAATCCTATAGGGTGACAAATGCAGTTTTATTTCTGCATTCTTTAGCTAAGGTATTTGCCAGTAACCCTTGGTGAGATTGAGGGTACCAATATACTTTGCATTCCCAGTCTGTCCACCAAATCATCTATTCTGGGCATAGAATAACTGTCAAATTTTGACACTTCATTAAGTTTTCTAAAATCAAGGCAGATTCTAACACCCCCTTCTTTTTTGTTTACAATTACCATGGGAGATGACCAAGCACTCCTCGACTCCTCTGTGATACCCAATTCTTTAATTTCCTGTATTTTCCTAACCACATCAGCTCTTAACCGCTCTGGCAACCTGTACATTTTTTGCCTAATAGGACGAGCATTCCTTGTCACTATTACATGCTCAGCCTGGTACCATGGTAAAAGTACTGTGAAGTGTCTTCAGCACATTATGAATGTCTGAGGTTAAGGAAACATTCACCTTTACAGCTTCAACATTTACAGTTTGTTCCAGTTTATCATAAGCTACATCAATATCTTCCTTACTGGTTTCTGGAAAAACCAGCAAAGCATTTTTTGGTATTTTTTCAACCCATTTCTTGAGGAGGTTAGCATGGTATATTTTAGAAGGATTTTTCCTGTCAGGGGTCTCAGTCTCATAGTTAACAGTGCCAGTACATCTAAGAACTTTATATGACCATTCCCACTTATTTCTGTTGGGTAACAGTAGCAAAACTCTTTTCACCTGGCTCAAAACTTTTTCTTTTACCCCATGGTCATAATATACCTTCATGCTGGTTTGGGGGCCTCTTCCTGATTACTATGGGCAATTTCAACATATTTGCCAGCTTCTTTCTTAGGGCACACATAAGAAGTTATAAAATGTTCCTGAGGGGTTATTTTCCCCATGTTTCTTTTATCACAGCCAGTGGCCCTCTTGGCTGTCTACCATACAGCATTCAAATGGTGAAAACCATGTTGATGCCTATGGCACTTCTCTAGGCAAAAAGTAGGTAGGCAAGTATTGGTGCCAGTCTTTCCTTCCCCTTTACAAATCTTTTTAACATGTGTTTTAGGGTTTGGTTAAAACGCTCAACAAGACCATCTGTCTGAGGGTGATAGGGGGAGGTTCTTATGGCAGTGATACCTACTAGTCTGTACAGCTCCTTAAGCTAGGCAGCACCACAATTACTACCCTGATCAGTAATAATTTCTTTAGGTATGCCCACTCTGCTGAACATTTTGGCAAGCTCTGCTGCAGCTTTTGGGGCTGTAACAATACGCATTGAAACTGCATCTGGGTATCGAGTAGCATAGTCGCATAATACCAGGATAAATCTATTACCCTTTTTACTTTTGTCTAAAGGACCAACCATATCCATTGCAATTCTCTCAAAAGGCACATCTATCAAGGGTGAGAACACATTGTCATTTCTAGTGACTGGGCTACTTTTGGCACAGTACAGGAATTACAATAGGTAGCAACTTCATGAATTCCAGGCCAGTAAAATCTATACAGCAATCAAGCAAGAGTGTGATCCCTCCCTGAGTGACCAGCCATAGGACTATCATGTTCTATCTGTAACAACTCTGTCCTATACTTCTGTGCTATAACTAATTGTTCCGTCTGGTCCTGTGTCTGAGGTTTAATCCAAACTCTGTACAGTAACCCATTACATTTTTAAACATTGGTCCACTCTTGTTTTGGTTTCATCCCAGCTGCTTGAAATAACCCTGAGAGAAACATATGATAAGCTTGCTCTGAAAGAAAATCACAGTCAGTTAATTTAGTTTCAGCATTTTCATATTTTAACCATTTATGTCCATCAGTCATTTGCTGCCACAGTTTCTTCAGCATCATCTTTCTTTCTTAGATTCTGGATCTTGGAGCTGTGTTCAAACAAGCCTGAATCAAAATCACTGAAAGAAAAAGTGTCCCCACCATCTGAAATTGTCTCTGCCTGAGCTCGTCACTACAGCTGTTGAAAACATCAGGATTTACTCCTCTTTGATCAACTCAGTAAATCCTGGAAAGTCGCTCTAATAATCACAAGTAACTTAGGTACTACCCCACTTTCATTTGTGCGACCACACCCTTAATGGTCAGAGTCACGGGGTGGGATAGTATGAGTGCCTGAGGATGCAGATGACACCAGTACCTGGTCCCTTTACACACTGTTTTCCCAGCACTTTAACATGCACTAGGGTCATCTGCTTCCCAAATCAATGAGTCCTTCACAGTCTTACTCCCCACCTTCACATCTTTTAAGTACTTGCCTCAATTTGCCAAGGACAAATCTGCCTAGTACCACTGTCTTTACTATGGCAGTTTCTTGCAAAATACATGCATTATTACAGTTATAGCAGATAACGTCTTTTGGGCCCAGATGTGTTACCCCCACCAGAGTTTTTATCAGGCTTGGAGTTTAAATGGGAAAAAGAGCATTTTACTGGTGCTTGGCTGTTACCTTGCTACTGTGACATCTGTCTGGCCATTTGGTAGTCCTCAGCCAAAGAAACAACCTTTTCCCCACTCTCTGGTCGGTGTTCCTTTACCCACAACTGCACATCTGTAGGCAAGATGTTGATGAATTGCTCCATGGCAAATGTGTCAATCTGTAGGACTGTTTTGTTCTTGGGTTGGATCCATTTTATGAGGAGTTCTCTGAGTCGGGTGAAGGCTTCTCGAGGATTGTCGACAGAGTTGTACCTCAGAGATCGAAATCTTTGCCTGTATGTCTCTTCGAAGATGTCATATCTTTTCAGGATTTCACTTTTCACCAGGTCATAGTTTTCTGACTGTGCAGTGTCCATATTGCTGTAGGCAAGTTGGGCTTTACCTGTCAGGTAGGGTATCCGTCTGATTGTCCATTGTTGCTTTGGCCATTGGCAGGCTGTTGCAACTCTCAAAAGTTATGTATGCGCCAGTGTCATCCGAGGGATACAACTATGTAAGTTTAATGGCTTTGTTGCTTGCATTTTGTTGCTCATCTGGATCTGTGCCAGATTCTCCGCGCTCATAGATTGCAAGGCATCCAGCCATTGCTGCTCCCATTACTGCATCTCTTCTCTCTCTGCTGCTCCTATCACTGCATCTCTCTTCCTCTGTGCTTCTAACTGTTGAAGCTATTTTTCTCTTTGCTTCTCCATCTCTTTTGTTGCATAGCCCACCAACTGAAAAGAGTCAATCAGGCTTTCAGGTTCTGTCACTGTTCTTTTCCATAACGTGTGGCAGGCGTCCTGTTTGAGCATGTGAATCAGACCTGGGGGTCACCATGGGAAGCGCTTTTGTACAGGACCCACTCATTGAGGCTTGAGGTCCAGTATCGACTGGAGGTCCCTGTTTTCTTTGGGAACCAGAAAGAAGTGAGAATAATATCCTGCATCCCTCTGGTTCCATGGAACGTGTTTCTATCGCTTTTTTCCAGGAGTGCGATAACTCCTGCTGTATAAGCAGGGTGCTGACCGAGTGGGTGGTCGAGAAATTCTATGAAGTGGCCATTCTGAGCACTGGAGAACCCACCGTTGGTGGTAATGGACTGTCACCCTGAAAAGTGGCGAGCGATGTGACCCTCGACATTTTGGCGCTCGTTGATCCAGAGGGAGGGTGGGGCCGAAGGAGTCATGCTGTGGCAACACTGGTCCCTACAGGTTGGGCTGGTTTAGCATAATTTGGGCTCTGCTCCTGGGGATGACAACCTGGGCTTTCCGCTGAAAAGTGCCCTTTGTTGCTGGCAGGACATGGCTGCCTGTTGTGTTGCTGACTGAGAAAACAGCTCTTGATCCTACGAAAGGAATCGGGCCTGGGTCTGTACATGGCCTGTACAGACCTGACTGCCTTCCCAGCGTCCTGAAATTTCATGATCACCTTCTCTGAGGGGTCACCAAAATGTACTTCACCTTTGTAGGGGACGTCAAGAATGTTCTTCTGTATGTCCGGGCTGAAGCCAGAGACACGGAGCCAAGAGAGTTGCTGGAGACAGATGCCTGAAGCTGCAGCTCTGGCGGATGAGTCCTCAGAATCATATGTGGCTCGTAGAACCTGGGTCCCCACATCAGACCCTGTGCGGAGAAGGTTTAGGAGCTCCGCCTTCTGCTCACCACCTGGAAGCTTATCGACCAGGTCCTGTCCCTGTTCCCATAGGGCGTTCTGAAACTGTACCATGTGGGTTAGGTAGTTCAGGGACCTGATGGAGCATGTAGCAGCCGCATACATGCGTCTCCTCAGGGTGTCCAATTGTTTTGATTCCTGGTCCAGTGGCTGTGTGCTCATGTGTTGCGGTCTTTGGGACCGGTCATGTGAGGCCATAATGACCAGGGAGTCTGCCAGAGGTTGTTGAGCCAGGTACTGGTCCTCTCTTGGGGCCTTGTACAGGCGGTCAGCTTTCTTCGGCACCACAGGAGTGGAGTGCAGACGCTTCCATGCAGCCTTGGTGATGTCCACAAAGGTGTCCACCAAGGGTGGCACTACCACAGGCTTTGGGTCTTTCTGCCAAAGATAACAGGCAAGGCGCTGCCTTTCGGGGTCGAGGTCCTCAGCATCCCACATGTTGTCCTGGATGTGCTTCATGATCTCAGAGAAAGAGGGATCATCTGGAGGAGACCTGGGAAGGTCATGTGGGTCAGGTGATGAAATGCTGAGTGGAGGAGAGATCTGGAGTAATCTGAGGAATCCGATCTGGAGTCCTCCCCTGACAGAGTATACCACCGATGTCTGGGTCACTTGGGGCTGGGAGACCCTGATGGAGATCTTGAGGGAGGCCTTCTCCGATACTGAGATCTACCCCTAGGAGGTAGAGTCTGCTCTTTGGCGGTCGTCCTGCTGGCCCCAGTGATGGAGGAGGGGGTGTAGAAGGTGAAGGAGTAGGAGGAGGGGGAGGGGGAGGAGAAGGTTTCACTGGGACCACATCTTTGCGGATGGTGTCCCACCAGAAAGTAAAGCGTTCCTTTACTTCTTGAATATTCATGCCCAATGACAGGCCTGACACTGGTGGTCAATCGCCGGGGTTGAGCGTCGGGTCCTTGGGTGTCTCCGGGGTGGGTGAAGGTTCCCACAGAAGCCGGCATCCTCTGTGTCACCCGCCTGGTCTTCAGGCAATGCGGTGTCCTCCTCCGTGGAGTCCCTGTGACCGGTGTCTATTGGTGACTGGGGGGCAGTCTTTGGCTCCAGTAAGGCAGACGTCAGTCGCTTGACCGATGACTTCAGGTCTGGTGAATGCCTGGCCAGCATCTGGTGCTTGGCCGATGTTCTCGGCTTCAGCAAATGCCTGGCCGACTTCAGGTGCTTGGCCGACGCCGGGTCTGTTGTCCGCTTGAGAGATGTCAGGTCCCTTCGCCTTCCTGGGTGGAGGATCTGGGCCCTAGATGTCTAGGAGACTGACCGGAGTTGGGGTCCTGACGTCGGGTGGAAGAGGAAGACTTGTGGCATTCAGAGGACTTTGAAGAGGCCTGAAAGGGAGTAGAGGAAGCCAAGGGCCTGGAAGTCTTAATGGACTGAAGAGTTGAAGAACCGCTGAAGTCCGGACCTTGACCGGAGGGGGCTGGAGACCAGCCCTGGAGGAAGAGCGGTCTGATCGGGTGGAGTCTGAGCTCAGCGAATCCAAGGCCCGGTTCGGGATCTGGACCTTGCTTTCTCCCGGTGTTTGTGGACCTTGCAGGAAGACTCGCCTGGAGGAAGGTTCTTATCCATCCTACTAAGTTTTCCTCTAGCAGGTAGGTTTGAAGTGCCTTCTGACGGTGGATCCTGGTGCGGCTGTTGAACTCCTGGCAAAAGGTGCAGGCCTTGGTATCGTGGTCCGGGCCTAAGCAACACACTCAGGAAGAATGAGGATCTTTGAAAGGGATCTGTTTTTCCGCAGGCACACTTTGAAAAGTGACCTCAAATGAAGGATTTGAGAGAACATATAGTCAGGTAGAAACTCTTGAAGTTCTAAGTCATCATGCGCTAAGTAGAGACTGAGAGGCTGATGCTGGCGAGTCAACGGTGGAAAAAAAACTGGGGATTCTGGGGGACCACCCCCTTATGTACTATGCCTGACATCGGGGGCAGAACCGACGTCGGGGGCGGTCCCTGTTGAATACTGCTAGCTAGAAAATTTCCGTGGGGTCCTGGCGCCTGACGGCTTCAGTCCTAATGGTGTAAACTGCTGCAAGAGCTGTTTCTCGAAGTAAGATCTGAGAGAGAGAGAGAGGCAAAAAATTGCGAGATTTGTTGGGTTGATCAAGTCCATTTCACAGGAAAATTTGTCTGCAACCAGAAAAGAGACAGAAAAGGAACAGATCCTTGCATTTTAAACTTTTTCTTTAACAAATGGGACAGGGTCCTATTCACCATCACATATACCTCAAGATTTTAAGAAGGAACCTGTTTTATTAAACAGGTTTCCAAACTTTTTATCAATTCTCTACTAACATTTGCTGCGTCAGATATTAAGCATATGTACATGATCTTTTTTTTTCTAACAGTACAGCAAACAGTAAAGTTTAAATGCATACGTTTGTTTTCAGCCTTTAGAACCCTCAATTCCTGATCCATATCTTGACAGAAAATCAGCATTGCTATTCTCTTTACCAGATTTGTGTATCACCGTGAATTTAAATGACTGTAGTGCCAGGTACCACCTTGTGATTCTGGAATTTTTATCTTTCATTTGGATAAGCCAACAGAGAGGATTGTGATCTGTGACAACAACAAAGTCAGTTCCTAGCAAATAAAACTTAAGGGACTCCATGGCCCACTTTGCTGCTAAACATTCCTTTTTCTCTCGGTCATGTAATTTCCTACTTATGTACAGGACAGGATGTTCTGTCCCATCTATATTCTGACTCAGTACTGCATGTAGGTCTACCTCTGATGCATCTGTTTGTTGCAAAAAATGGTTTCTCAAAGTCTGGGCTTTTTAAATCAGGAGCTGAACATAATGTAGCTTTAATGGCTTGAAAAGCTTCATCACACACTGAGGTCCCTTTCACATTATTTGGGTACTTTTTCTTTGTGAGTTCAGTGAGGGGAGTAGCTAACTCTGCAAAGTTGGGAACAAATCTCGGATAATAACCAGCCAGCCCTAAAAATGACCCAGCATGTATGTTTGTTTTAGGGACAGGACTGTTAGCTATAGCTTCTATTTGAGAAACCTCTGGCTTAACGTCTCCATTTCCCCAACACACAGCCCAAATATCTGGTTTCCTGCATGCCCAATGCACATTTGGTAGGATTAATATTTAGACCTGTATTTTTGAGAGCTTGGATAACTGCTTGTAGGAGTTCCAGGTGACTTTTCCAGTCTGGACTGTACACCACATCATCATCCAGGTATGCAGCACAATAACCAGTGTGAGGGGATAAAATGACATCCATGTACCATTGGAATATAGCTGGAGCACCATGTAAACCAAAGGGCATGGTGGTGACCTGATAGAATCCTATAGGGGTGACAAATGCAGTTTTATTTCTGCATTCTTTAGCTAAAGGTATTTGCCAGTAACCCTTGGTGAGATTGAGGGTACCAATATACTTTGCATTCCCAGTCTGTCCACCAAATCATCTATTCTGGGCATAGAATAACTGTCAAATTTTGACACTTCATTAAGTTTTCTAAAATCAAGGCAGATTCTAACACCCCCTTCTTTTTTGTTTACAATTACCATGGGAGATGACCAAGCACTCCTCGACTCCTCTGTGATACCCAATTCTTTAATTTCCTGTATTTTCCTAACCACATCAGCTCTTAACCGCTCTGGCAACCTGTACATTTTTTGCTCTAATAGGACGGAATATTCTTGTCACTATTACATGCTCAGCCTGGTACCATGGTAAAAGTACTGTGAAGTGTCTTCAGCACATTATGAATGTCTGAGGTTAAGGAAACATTCACCTTTACAGCTTCAACATTTACAGTTTGTTCCAGTTTATCATAAGTTACATCAATATCTTCCTTACTGGTTTCTGGAAAACCAGCAAAGCATTTTTTGGTATTTTTTCAACCCATTTCTTGAGGAGGTTAGCATGGTATATTTTAGAAGGATTTTTCCTGTCAGGGGTCTCAGTCTCATAGTTAACAGTGCCAGTACATCTAAGAACTTTATATGACCATTCCCACTTATTTCTGTTGGAGGTAACAGTAGCAAAACCTTTTCACCTGGCTCAAAACCTTTTTCTTTTACCCCATGGTCATAATATACCTTCTGCTGGTTTGGGGCCTCTTCCTGATTACTATGGGCAATTTCCAACATATTTTGCCAGCTTCTTTCTTAGGGCACACATAAGAAGTTATAAAATGTTTCTGAGGGGGTTATTTTCCCCATGTTTCTTTTATCACAGCCAGTGGCCCTCTTGGCTGTCTACCATACAGCATTTCAAATGGTGAAAACCATGTTGACGCCTGTGGCACTTCTCTGTAGGCAAAAAGTAGGTAGGGCAAGTATTGGTGCCAGTCTTTCCCTTCCCCCTTTTACAAATCTTTTTAACATGTGTTTTAGGGTTTGGTTAAAACGCTCAACAAGACCATCTGTCTGAGGGTGATAGGGGGAGGTTCTTATGGCAGTGATACCTACTAGTCTGTACAGCTCCTTAAGCTAGGCAGCACCACAATTACTACCCTGATCAGTAATAATTTCTTTAGGTATGCCCACTCTGCTGAACATTTTGGCAAGCTCTGCTGCAGCTTTTGGGGCTGTAACAATACGCATTGAAACTGCATCTGGGTATCGAGTAGCATAGTCGCATAATACCAGGATAAATCTATTACCCTTTTTACTTTTGTCTAAAGGACCAACCATATCCATTGCAATTCTCTCAAAAGGCACATCTATCAAGGGTAGGGGCACATTGTCATTTCTAGTGACTGGGGCTACTTTTTGGCACAGTACAGGAATTACAATAGGTAGCAACAGCTTCATGAATTCCAGGCCAGTAAAATCTATACAGCAATCAAGCAAGAGTGTGATCCCTCCCTGAGTGACCAGCCATAGGACTATCATGTTCTATCTGTAACAACTCTGTCCTATACTTCTGTGCTATAACTAATTGTTCCGTCTGGTCCTGTGTCTGAGGTTTAATCCAAACTCTGTACAGTAACCCATTACATTTTTTAAACATTGGTCCACCCTGTTTTGGTTTCATCCCCAGCTGCTTGAAATAACCCTGGAGAGAAACATCGTTAGCTTGCTCTGAAAGAAAATCACAGTCAGTTAATTTAGTTTCAGCATTTTCATATTTTAACCATTTATGTCCATCAGTCATTTGCTGCCACAGTTTCTTCAGGCATCATCTTTCTTTCTTGGATTTCTGGATCTTGGAGCTGTGTTCAAACAAGCCTGAATCAAAATCACTGAAAGGAAAAGTGTCCCCACCATCTGAAATTGTCTCTGCCTGAGCTCGTCACTACAGCTGCTGAAACATCAGGATTTACTCCCTCTTTGATCAACTCAGTAAATCCTGGAAAGTCGTTTCCAATAATCACAAGTAACTTAGGTACTACCCCCCACTTTCATTTGGCGCGACACACCCTTAATGGTCAGAGTCACTTGGGGGGTGGGATAGTATTGAGTGCCCCGAGGATGCAGATGACACCAGTACCTGGTCCCTTTACACACTGTTTTCCCAGCACTTTAACATGCACTAGGGTCTGTCTGCTTCCCAAATCAATGAGTCCCTTCACAGTCTTACTCCCCACCTTCACATCTTTTAAGTACTTGCCTCAATTTGCCAAGGACAAATCTGCCCTAGTACCACTGTCTTTACTATGGCAGTTTCTTGCAAAATAGCCTGGCTTATTACAGTTATAGCAGATAACGTCTTTGGGCCCAGATGTGTTACCCCCACCAGAGTTTTTATCAGGCTTGGAGTTTAAATGGGAAAAAGAGCATTTTACTGGTGCTTGGCTGTTACCTTGCTACTGTGACATCTGTCTGGCCATTTGGTAGTCCTCAGCCAAAGAAACAACCTTTTCCCCACTCTCTGGTCGGTGTTCCTTTACCCACAACTGCACATCTGTAGGCAAGATGTTGATGAATTGCTCCATGGCAAATGTGTCAATCTGTAGGACTGTTTTGTTCTTGGTTGGATCCATTTTATGAGGAGTTCTCTGAGTCGGGTGAAGGCTTCTCGAGGATTGTCGACAGAGTTGTACCTCAGAGATCAAATCTTTGCCTGCATGTCTCTCCAAGATGTCATATCTTTTCAGGATTTCACTTTTCACCAGGTCATAGTTTTCTGACTGTGCAGTGTCCATATTGCTGTAGTCAAGTTGGGCTTTACCTGTCAGGTAGGGTATCCGTCTGATTGTCCATTGTTGCTTTGGCCATTGGCAGGCTGTTGCAACTCTCAAAAGTTATGTATGCGTCAGTGTCATCCGAGGGATACAACTATGTAAGTTTAATGGCTTTTAAGTTGCTTGCATTTTGCTGCTCATCTGGATCTGTGCCAGATCCTCTGCCGTTCATAGATTGCAAGGCATCCAGCCATTGCTGCTCCCATTACTGCATCTCTTCTCTCCTCTGCTGCTCCTATCACTGCATCTCTTCTCTCCTCTGTGCTTCTAACTGTTGAAGCTATTTTTCTCTTTGCTTCTCCATCTCTTTTTGTTGCATAGCCCACCAACTGAAAAAGTCAATCAGGCTTTCAGGTTCTGTCACTGCCTGTTCTTTTTCCATAACATGTGTTGGCTGTACAATCTCAGACTGGACTTCAGTTTCTGCTAGTTTGGCTGCCATTCTACTGGCAACCACTCCTGGACCTGCTGCTGCAGAATCCATACCTTCCTCTGTGCTTCCCTGGTACTAGGTCCAGTACCCATGCACAAAACTCCCGTCTTAGAGTATGTTCAGCATAAATCCCACTTAGGCTGACACCATCTGTCGTTGAGGCATAGGTCAGGGAGCATAGGGAACACCAGGAGCAGTTGTAGAATTCACCAAAAATAATTTATTTACACTAGCAGTATCATAAAATAAACTTGTTCAGTATGTATAACTATTTACAAAGGCAAAATAAAGTTTTCTTTCAGTCTCTGTGTCCCTTTTTCTTCTAATCTTTCTTGCAGTTGCAGCTTAGCTCTTTTCTAAGTCTTTTCAACCCTCATTCTTAGCACGCATCCTGTTCTTGTAAGTTTCAGGAGCTGCTAGAACAGCATGTGCTTCTTGAGGCCCCCTTTGCCCAGCTTTTGCAAAAGGCTCAAATATTTTCACTAAGGTAATATCTAGTTTCCAACAGATTTTTGCAGTCATCTCAAATTATAACTATACATTTTCTAAAAATGATCCCAACATCAGTTACATTTCCACATATTGATTTGCATATATTTTTATATCAGCGGATATGCAGAGGAGGAAAAGACAGCAAGAGAAAACAAAGAGAGGCAAAGAATTGTGAGACTTGTCGAGTTGATCAAGTCAGACATCTCACAGGAAAATGTGGTTGCACAACCAGAGAAGAGAGAAAATGAACAGATCCTTGCATTTTAAACACTTTCTCTAACAAATGGGACATGGTCCTATTCTACCCTGTCACAATACTCAGCTGTGGAGAGGATTTTTCTGTTTACTGATTCTGCAGGGGAGGCAGGGCAGGGAGTAATAACATTAGTGGATCCCTTTGGAAGAAACAAGATTACTACAGGTGAGTAATTTTTTCTTCTAACCCCAGGAATCCACTAATATTACTCTCGCAGACTATGCAGCAGTACCTCAAGGAGGTGGGCAAGAATCTATTTAGGAAAAAGAATCTGTAGAACTGCTGTATCAAATCTAGCATCACTCCTGGACTGGGTGTCAAGGCTATAATACTTAATGAAGGTGTGGACTGACCTCCAGGTGGCTGCTTTACAGATTTCCTTCAAAGGTACCTGTCTGGCAGCTGTGCCCCTTGTAGGGTGGGCCCTAAGATTAGAGGGGCGGGTACCTTACCTGATTTTGAGTAACAAAACTGAATACACTTAACTATCCACCAAGATATGGTTCTATTTGAGGCAGGAGTCCCTTTACCTACCTCCCATAGGTGAGGAAAGTACAGTTACGTAAGAACTTACCGTAACACTAGATCTTTGAGAGAGGCTCTTGCAGTAGGTAATTACATATAAGACTAACGCCGGCAGGTGACAGGACCCCACGGAAAAATTTATAGCTAGCAGTCCCTGGCGAGGGACCGCCCCCACATCAGGTGACCGGCATCAGGAGACGTCAGTATAAAGGGGGCGGTCCCTGATGCCTTTCTTTCCCGCCACGGACCAGAAAGGCCAGATGAGAGAGGAGCGGATATTTCCCTCACTGGAAAAGGAGCTGAAAAAGCCTAGGGGGATGGAGGGTGGGAAGGTATTACCTACTGCAAGAGCCTCTCTCAAAGATCTACTGTAACGGTAAGTTCTTACATAACTGTACTATCTTACTTTGAGAGGGCCCTTGCAGTAGGTAATTACATATAGGACTGAGTCCCAAGCAGTCTGGAACGAAGAGAGGCACCGGGAGGAGGAAAAACTACTCCAAAAAGCAGTTCTAGCTGTTCAAGCCTCAAGACAAGAGGCCTTACAGAACAGCCAGCCCGAAGCCTACTCTACGGCGAGAGGCAACATCCAAACTGTAGTGTTTAGTAAAGGTATGGACCTAAGTCCAGCTAGCAGCAGCACAGATGTCCGCCGTAGATACATTCTTGAAACAAGCTGCTGAGGTAGCTACTCCTCTGGTGGAGTGGCCTCTTACTTGACCCGGGAGGGTCTTGTTGTATTTGTCATAACAGAAAGTGATGCAATGAGCCAACCATTTAGATAGGCATTGCTTGGAAACAGCATTGCCTTCCCTTTTATGAGCGAAAGAGACAAACAGCTCATCAGTCTTTCTGAGATCCTTCGCCCTGTTGGTATTCTATCTCAGAATCTGGTGAACATCCATAGTATGGAGTAAATACTCCCCTTGATTAGAGTACTGCATGAAAAAGGCAGGTAACTCTATGGACTGATTTAGAGTAGACTCTGCTACTACTTTAGGAAGAAACTTAGGATTCGTGTGAAGAGCAACACGTTCCTTGTGAAAAATCAAGTATGGATTTTGCACATCAGGGCCTGGAGCTCGGAAATTCTCTGAGCAGAAGTAATGGCCACCAGGAAGAGAGATTCTTCCACGAAAGGAACTTCAAACTGTGAGAAGTTGCAGGTTCAAGGAGGGAGAGTAAGTTTCTCGAGGACAAAGTTCAAGTCCCAAGGGGATCAGAGTAATGGATGGGGGCCTCAAATGGAGGACCCTTGAGAAAGGTCTTAGAGACCTCAGCTGAGAGAAAGCTTTGTCTATAAGGAACATGGTAGGCTGAGATAGCCACCATGTGTACCTTCAGAGAAGAATGACTGAGACCCAGGTCAAACAGATGACGTAGATACTCCATCAGAAGCCCCGCTGAACAGGAGAAGGGTTCCATGTTCTTGGAAGCAGCCCAGATAGTGAATCTTTTCCACTTCATGGCATAAGTGGATCTGGTGGAGGGTTTTCTGGCTTCCACCAAAATCTACGCCACTTTGGGAGACACTCCAAAATGGGATTGGGCTATGTCTGCAGGAGCCATGCATGCAGTTGAAGGGATTTGAGGCCTGGATGGACCAGAGTCCCCTGATCCTGGGTCAGTAAACCTCGAGAGAGAGGAAGAGGAAGAGGAGGATCCTCAGAGTATTGTTGTAGAAGAGAGAGCCAAACTTGCCTGGGCCAGATAGGAGAGATCAGAATCATTTGTGCTCCTTTTGAAGCTAGCTTCTGCAAGACTCGTGGGATAAGTGGAATTGGGGGAAAGGCATAGATGAATCTGTCCTTAATGTCTAGAGACAGAGCGTTGCTCCAAAAAGCGCCTTGCTCTGAACGAGTGAGCAGAAGACGGGAAGTTTTGTGTTTAGAGGGGATGCGAACAGGTCGACCTGTGGTGTTCCCCAAAGTCGGAAGATATTGTCTAGGACCCCTTAGTCCAGTTCCCACTCGAGTCAGAGCAGAAGAGCGACTTAGCTTGTCTGCCAGGGTGTTGTCGACTCCTGGAACGTTAATTACCGTGAGGTGGAGGCCGTGTTGTGTTGCCCAATCCCAAACCCTCATTGCCTCCCTGCAAAGAGGGTAGGACCGAGTCCCTCCCTGTTTGTTGATGTACCACACCACGCACATGTTGTCCATCTGGACGGCTAGGTGGCTGGGAAAGAAGTATTGGTGAAGGGCTTGGAGAGCATACAACACTGCCCGAAGCTCGAGCACATTGATGTGGAGAGCTTGTTCTAGCTTGGACCAGGAGCCCTGGGTCTGATGAGGGCCTAGATGGGCTCCCCAACCTTCACCCAAGGCATCTGTGGTTAGAGTCTGGGGGGGGGGAGGACGAAAGAAAGGGATTCCCCTAAACAGGTTCTCTCGAACCATCCACCATTGCAAATCTCGAAGCATCGGCGAGGAGACCAGAACTGGGTGATCTAGATTGTCCACTAGTTGATCCCATTGAGAGCGTAGAGTTCACTGAAATTCTCATGTGGAGTCAAGCGTGAGGAACTGTAGGGATAGCAGCCGCCATGAGCCCAAGAAGACAAAGGACCGACTTCGCAGAGACCGTCCTGTGATCAGACAGCAGACTTATCTGGGTCTAGAAGGTGGACGCCCTGTCCGGAGGCAGGAAGGCCTTGTCCGTGGTCATATCAAGAATCACCTCAATAAACTGTAGTCTCTGGGATGGGACCAGATGAGACTTGGAATGGCTGATGGTAATACCCAGGCAGGCAAAAACCTGCTGGGTAAGGGAGAGGCAACGCAGGAGTACCTCCCTGGATGAGGCCGCCAGGAGCCAATCGTCCAGGTATGGGAAAACCTGCACTCCCCTGGTACGTAGATGGGCCACCACCACTGCCAGGCATTTGGTAAACACTTGGGGGAGCCGAGGATAGACCAAACGGGAGTGCCTTGAACAGGCAGTCGTCCCCCTGGAACGCAAAATGAAGATATTTGCGATGAGATGGGCGAATGGGAATGTGCAGATAAGCATCCTGCATATCCAGAGCACACAGCCATTGACCCAGCTGGAGGAGGGGCAGAAGGCTTTGCAAAGAGAGCATCCTGAACCTTTTGTATTCTACAAAAAGATTCAGGGAACTGAGATCCAAAATTGGTTTGAGATCGCCTGTCTTCTTTGGGACCAGGAAGAAATAGGAATAGTAATCCATTCCTCGCAGATGAAGGGGGACGGGCTCTATTGCTTGTTTCAGTAGGAGAGCCGAAATTTCCTCCTGGACCAAGAGAAGATGAATATGACGACTTCGGGAGGGGGGGGTGGCGGGGTGGTTTCTGAAAAAACTCTATCGAGTGTCCTTCTGCTATGAGCTGGAGCACCCAAGAATCTGTGGTTATCCACTCCCATCCCGGAAGGTGGAGGGAAAACCTCCCTCCTACTCGTTCCTCCGAGGAGTCCGGAGGCAGTGGGAGAAGAAAGGAGTCAGGTGGTGTGGGGCAGCGCGGCAGCTGAAGCACCCACTGCTTTTTTGGGTGGGGGGGCTTAGCAGCTGTGGGGGCCCGGCGTTTTGTGGCCTGCCTTCCCTGGGGTTTCACCTTTGGCCAATTCAGTCTGTGAAAGGGACGGTGCTGCTGCTGATGGGGACGGTACATGGAATCAACTGACATCAGTGCCGTCCCCTTCTGTTGCAAATCGGTGATGATGTCCTTGTCATCAGCCCCGAAAAGCACCGACCCCCGGAAGAGTGCTTTCTGGATAGCAGATTGCACCTCCGGAACCAACCCTGACACACGGAGCCAAGCATGACGCCATAGGCCTACAGCGAAAGTTGAGCTCTGCCCAGCAGTGTCCACTGCATCGTATGTTGCACGGAGCATGTGTTGACTGGCCGAACGAGCAGAGCAGACAAGATCAGCCAACTCCTGCTTGACTTGGGAGTCAGGCAAGGAGTCCAGTTTGGCTTCCACCTGAGTCAGAATGGCCTTCTGGTAGTCCCCCATATGGCTGACATAGTTCAGGACCCTGATCCCCAGCGTGGAGGAAGTGTAAATCTTTCTCCCATACTGGTCCAGAAAGCGTGATTCCTTATCAGGTGGTGATGAGCTAAGATGTTTGGGGTTTGCCGACCGGCCGTGAGCGGCACTAATCATGACCGAGTTGGCACGAGGGTGAGAATCCAGGAAATCAACACCCTCTGGAGCCTGATATAGCCTGTTTGACTTCCTAGGAAGTGGGGCTAAAGCCAACGGCTGTTCCCATATTGTGGTAACGAGGTCAGCGTGAGGCTCTATCCAGGGTGGCACCAAGGTAGGAGCTGTCACAGGCAGATCCAGATGTTCAGCGAGTTTCAGATGCTGAGGATCTCATTCCAGGGAGTGCCACTGATGAACCTCCTGCATTTTCCTAAGCAACTCTGTAAAAGAAGGATCCTCCGGAGGAGACTTCAGAGGAGTCCTTGGCCTGAGCTTCGACGGAGAGCGTGGCTCGTCGTCTCTCTCAGAACAACCATTGGAAGAATCCGAGGAGTCCGAGGGTGAAAAGGAGGATGAAGAGGAAAAAGACTCCCTTTCCAGACCCGGGGGAGGAACAGACCCCTTGGGGAGTCCCCGGGGAATCGTGTCCTGCCCTTCTCTGGATCCAGACGGAAGAACCCTGAACCGGAGATTGTGAGGGAGTGTGCTACCAGACGTACGGGAACCTGGGACGGCACCGTCATTGGAAGGCGGCTCTTGACCTCTCTGGTGAGCTGAGCCTTGGCCTCAGCCCACCAGGAGGTCAGAGTCTCCTGCAGGTCCACCGCCGGCCGTGAGGGCAGTGGAGGGAGGAGGAGGCGGGGGATAAGGATACAGGTTATAACTGTATGGAGCGTATCCAAAACCCGGCTGTGGGTAGCCCGGCATCAGGTACTGTGGCGCCAGATACTGCGGTCCCGGCTACGCCGGCATCGCATAGGACAGAGGATACCTGGGAGCCAGGGGGGTTGCTGGAGCAGACGGCCCGGCCGGTGGCCTCACGGATGGGTCCACAGTGGAGGCCCCGGAGGGCCCAACGGGAGCAGGATGTCTCCCAGAGTTGGCAGGGCCGGTGTCAGGGCCAACGTCAGAGGCCCTGGTGTCGGAGGTACCAATGTCAGAGGGGCCAGTGTCGGAGCTGGCGTCCAGGGACACAAAGTCAGATCTGGTGCACCAGGTGGTGGAAGGACTGACGGAGGAGGAAAATCCCCAGCTTCGCCTGGGGATGGAGGGGAGAAATCCCATGGGTCGTGTTGGGGAGACTGTGGGTCCCCAGACGGCAGTGAAGGCTGCGGGGAACCGGGTACGACGGACATGGGGGAGTCCGTCATTGGTTCCTTCGCCAGCCGGACGTCGGACGAGCCGAAGTGTGGCTTAAGGGAGTGCTCCTGGCGGGTGCTGGAGGAGCCGGCATCCGACTTATGACAGCCATCACCGGAGGCAGGTCGAGTAGAGGGATCAGCCTGGTCCGGTGGCGTGGAGTCCGCAGACCGCCAGGGGTCAGGGCGCTTACTGGCTCTCTCGGGTGGACATCTGAGGTTGCAAGCCCGACGCATCGGAGTCGCCTACAGTGGTAGGCTGTAAGCCCGCGGCTCAACTCAGGGGCAGAGGCCTCCAGCTGCCCGGAGGTGCCCGCAAGGCCCAAGCACGAGCCAGATGGGCGGGCTGACGCCCCCCTCGGAAACCTCAGAGGCGGCGGTCGAGGAGCGGAGGGGACATTACCTGTGTCCCAGCGACTCCCGAGGGAGACGCGGTAGAGGAGCCCTTGTCCCGGTGCCTCTCCTTCTCCTTCTCCTTCCGATGGCCTTCGGGGGAAGTGGACACCTGCCTCAGTTTTTTGAGCTCCTTTTCCATTGAACTCATTTTCTTCTTCAGAATATGGGCTTCCAGGGATTGTTGCCACCTTTTCCGGTTGCCGCATTGAAACTGAGGCAGTGCTGGCACTTCTAACCGGGGATCGGGGCCTAGGCAGAAAAGGCACAGGAATAAGGCCCCAGCGTGTAGTTGGGCCATACCTAATCACACACTCATTTTTGTGCTCGAGGGTGTAGGGACGCATACACTGATGATGATACTGACGCCAGCCTAAAAAGCAATTATTTTGGTTAAAAATGATAAAATAGGGCTGACGACAAACTTTTCCGTGAGGAGCTGCACGAGCTAACAGCGGGAAAGAACTGGAAGGCGGGTGTCAGGGACTGCCCCTTTATACAGTCTCCTGACGTGGGGGTGGTCCCTCGCCAGGGACTGCTAGCTAGAAATTTTTCCGTGGGGTCCTGCCACCTGCCGGCGTCAGTCCTATATGTAATTACCTACTGCAAGAGCCATCTCAAAGTAAAATCAGTTGTTGCCTCTCCTGCCTATGATCCTTGGTACGAGTCATGTAACAACTCAAAGACCTTTTTACATCCAGGCTGTGCAATCTACGCTCCCCTGAGCTAGAGTGTTCAGTAAAGAAAAATTAAAATTATGTACCTACTGTAATTCTTGATCTTCTTGGATAAAGTCTCCACCACTCATTCACACTGATGGGACTACGCCGGAGGGGCTAGGACCCAGTGGGAGCAAACTTTTTGCAGAAGTACCGGAGATGGAGCTGCAAGGAGTGGTGCCGTGAGCCTCTGCTTATGTGGCAATGACTATCTCGGCGTCGACCCTCCAACCGCCTCAGTACTGTCCCCCCCCCCCAGGAGGTGCAGCGTAACTAACCTAGAAGCATAACCTAACAAAAACTGGACATAAGATAGTCCGGATGACCCGTATAAGAAGGATCAACAAAGAAGTCTTCACAGCCTAAAGATTGAGGGAGTGAAGACCAACAACAGAGGTGAGCTTGGGGGATGGTGGGTGGGCGTATGAATGAGCGGTGGAGACTTCGTCCAAGAAGATCAAGAATTATGGTAGGTATGTAATTTTCATATCTTCCTGGACATAAAGTCTCCACCACTCATCCACACTGATGGGAGAGCACCGAGCTAATTATCCCCCGAGAGGGCGGCAGGAGAGACCAAGAGCTCACAATCTTAGGACAGAAGTCCATTCAGGATGGTTCTGCCAAATGAGAGATGCCACCTGGCATTGACATCCAGGGCATAGTGCTTGACGAAAGTATGCACTGAGCTCCAAGTAGCTGCAATACAAATATCTGCAATGGGCACGTTGTGAATTTCCGCCAGGGAAGCCGCGACTGCTCTAGTAGAGTGAGCATGCACTCTGCCCTCCAGCTTAACCTGCGCCATGGAATAACAGTGGTGAAGGCATGCCACCAGCCATGCAGAAATACATCTGATAGTGACAGGCTGACCCAGCCGGGTCTTGCTGAAGGAAAAGTACAGTTACGTAAGAACTTACCTGTAACAGTAGATCTTCGAGAACAGCTCTTGTAGCAGGTTACACCATTAGACTGAAGCCGCAGGCGCCAGGACCCCACGGAAAATTCTAGCTAGTTATCTTCAACGGGACCGCCTGATCGCCGGTCCCGCCCAGCCAGGCGTGGTACAAAGGGGCGGTCCCGACGATTCCCCAGTTCTCCCGCCGGAGACTTCCGCCGCAGGCTGACATCGAAATGGGAGACCGAGGATTCGCCGTCAGAAGACAGGAAGGTATTAATCCCTGCTCAGAAAAACTGAGCCATGCCTCCTCCAAGGGGGAAGTGGGCGGAAAGGTACCTGCTGCAAGAGCTGTTCTCGAAGATCTACTGTTACGGTAAGTTCTTACGTAACTGTACTATCTTACTTCGAGACACAGCTCTTGCAGCAGGTTACACCATTAGGACTGATTCCCAAGCAGTAACGCTGCCAGAAATTCCAGGAGAAGGAAAATAGGAGATGAATTCCAGGTCCTGAACTTAGGACAGGAGACCCTGTAGCACCGGCAGGCCGAAACCAGCCCTTCGCCGAGAGGCGATGTCCAGGCTATAATGCCTGATAAAAGTATGCACAGAACTCCAAGTGGCTGCAGCACATATAGCAGAGGTGGAGACGTTTCTGAGTGCTGCAAAGGAGGTGGCCACACCTCTAGTAGAATGACCCCGGACTGTGCCCGGGAGGGGCTTTTGTTTTATATCATAACAGTAAGAAATACACTGGACAAGCCAACAAGAAAGGGACTGTTTGGATACGGGTTGGCCCATCATTCTCAGAGAAGGAAACGAAAAGCTGCTCAGAATTACGAAAAGATTGAGTTCTGTTGAGGTAAAACCTCAGGCTGCGTGTGAACATCCAGGGTGTGAAGCAGAGCCTCCTATTAGAGTAACTTCGGAAGTAGACCGAAGGTCGATATCCTGGTTCAGAGTGAGGAAGAGACCACCTTAGGCAAAAATTTAGGTCTCGCCCTCAGGGATACTCTGTCCCGTGGAAAACTAAATAAGGCTCTTGCACATAAGAGCGTGAAGTTCAGATATTCTTCGCCAAGTAACAGCAACTAAAAACAACGCTTTCACGACAGAAAACATAGCTCGCAATCCGCTGCAGGTTCAAAGGGGGAAGCGTGAGCTGTTCCAGGACAAAGAGCAGATCCCATGGAGGCACAGGGTCCCTAATAGGGAGGCCTAAGGTGTAACACTCCCTAAGAAATTCTCAGAGGCGCCCAACTGAGCCACTGTAATGATGTCCACCGGAGGTGATAGGTCAAATGGCACAGAGGTACCTTAATAGAGGAGTAGGCTAGTCCCAAATGAAAGAGGGTGAGCAGATAATCCAAAATTACTCCCACAGGACAACCTAAAGGGGAAAAATCACGTGCTCGCGACCATAAACAAAAACGGTGCCATTTCATGGCGTACGTCGCATGCGTTGCCGGCTTTCTGGCTGCAGAAAGGACCTTTGCAACTTCTTAGACCCTGTGATGCAAGATGGCTATGTCTCTAGGAGCCAAGCATGCAGGTTCAAGGAACGAGGTCCGGATGGACAAGTGAACCTTCTCCTGAGACAGTAGGTGGAGCTGAGCGCAATGGGAGCGGGGTTCCCGAGATAGTTGCACCAACAAAGGGAACCAGATCTGTCTGGGCCAGAATGGGGCCACCAGGATCATGAGTGCGGCTCCCGCGCAGTTTGAAGAACTCTGGATCAACGGGAAGGGAGGGAAAGCGTAGAGGAATCTGTTCGCCCAGGAGAGGGATAATGCATCTCGCCAGAAAACACCAGGCCCTGGATCTAGCGAGCAAAAATTGGGTAGTTTTGCATTGGATGGGGATGCGAACAAGTCCAGCTCTGGAGTTCCCACTCGTGGACTCTGGCCTGGGATTGACTCAGGCTGTCTGCAATCATGTTGTCCACCCCGAGAACGTGCACAGTGATCAGATTTGCGCCGTGTCCAATTACCCAATCCCACACCCTCATGGCCTCCCTGCAAAGGGGGTAAGAGTGTGCGCCTCCTTGTTTGTTGAGGTAATACATCACCGCCGTGTTGTCTGTCTAAAGCAGAAGAGTACACGGTGGGATTACTGACTGAAAGGCCTGCAGGGCATAGAGAACCGCTCTCATCTCTAGGACGTTGATATGAAGATGAGCTTCCATCTGGGTCCACGTACCCTGGGACTTTACCCTGTCCAGGTGTGCCCCCCACCCAAAACCTGAGGCGTCCGTGGTGAGGGTTACCCCCGGGGATGGCGCTACGAATGGGATGCCCGTGGAGAGCGACCCTGGGACTAGCCACCACTGCCAGTCTCGAATCACGGAATCCATGATTCTGACCGGAAGCTGCAAGTGGTCTTGCCTTTGGTCCCATTGCACTTTGAGCATCCACTGAGTTACCCGCATGTGGAGCCTTGCGAAAGGGACAGTAGGAATGGCCGCAGCCATGTGTCCGAGCAAGCGAAGGACCGACCTGGCAGGTACGATCTTGTTCGACGATAAATCCCTTATGAGGGATCTGATGCGCTCCGCTCTGTCGGCCGGAAGAAAAGCTCTTCCCTGAACAGTGTCCAGTACTGCACCTATAAACTGCAGTTTCTGCGACGGTACCAGGAGAGACTTCTCGTAATTTATGAGGATGCCCAGAGATCGGAATAGGTCCTGGGTGCTCTGAATCGCATGTAGCAATGCCTCTCTGGAGGCAGCCATGAGAAGCCAGTCGTCCAGGTACGGGAACACATAATGGCCCTGTCTCCTCAGAGATGCTGCCATGACTGCCATGCACTTGGTAAAGACCCCTGGTGCGGAAGACAGTCCGAATGGAAGGGCTTGGAACTGAAGGTGGTGGTCAAGAAACTCGAAGCGCAGGAACCTCATGTGCGCCTGAGCCATAGGGATATGCAGGTATGCGTCCTGCATGTCCAGAGACGCTAAAAAGGCATCCTGTTTCAGAATGGGAATAAGACCCGGAAGAGTCACCATGCGGAATCTCTTGTAGGCGACCGACACGTTGAGGTCGCTGAGGTCCAGAACTGGACGGAGGTCCCTGTTTTCTTGGGAACCAGGAAGAAGAGGGAGTAATATCCTTGTCTCCTCTGGTTCTCCGGGACATACTCTATCGCTCCCTTTCGCAGGAGCGCGAGTACTTCTTGCCAGATCAAAGCTTTATGCTGACCCGGATACCGGGAGAGCAAAGGAGGCCTCGAGGGTGGCTTTTCTGCGAATTCTATAAAGTGGCCTAGACTAACCAATTGAAGAACCCACCTGTCGGTGGTTATGGCCTGCCATCCCGGCAGGAAGTTTGCAATGCGACCCCCGACCATGATTTCCCGTTGATCCTGAGGGGCGGGGGCCGGAAAGGAGTCAGGCTGTGGCGGCAGATGGGCCCGCTGGCTGGGCCTGGCTTAGAGAACGCTGACCTCGGCTGGCGGGCTGTTTCCTGCCTACGGAAGCCGGAGCCTCTCTGATGTGCAGCGGAGCCGGGCTGCTGCCTCTGCGTCCGCTCTATGAAAACGGCTTTGGTTCCTACGAAAGGAACTAAGCTTTGGGTCGGTACATGGCCTGAACCGACCCACTACTCCTCTTGAAGTCTGGTAATGATCTTCTGAAGGATTACCAAACAAGACTTCTCCTCAAAAAGGAGCGCCCATAATATTCTTTCTGGACGTCCGGGATAAAACCAGAGACACGTAACCAGGAGTGTCTCTGGAGGCATACGCCAGAAGCTGCTGCTCGGGCCGATGAGTCCGCGGAGTCGTACGCGGCTCGTAGCACTTGGGTCCCCACGTCTGAACCCATACGGAGGAGCTGAAGCATCTCCTCCTTCTACTCACCTTCAGGCAATTTTTCAGCCGTTTCCAGACCCTGTTCCCACAAAGCATTCTGGAACTGAACCATGTGGGTTAAATAGTTCAAGGATCTGATGGCGCAGGTAGCGGAGGCATGCGTGCGACTACCCAATGCGTCCAACTGCTTGGACTCTGGGTCTGGTGGCAGGGTGCTCAAATGTTGCGGCCTCTGTGACCGGTCATGTGAGGCTGTGATGACCAGAGAATCGCCTGAGGCTGCCGCGCCAAGTACTGGTCGCCCTTAGAGCCTTGTACAGACGATCAGCTTTTTTTTTGGCATCGCTGGAGCGAGTATGGACGCTTCCACGCTGCCTTGGTGACGTCCACAAAAGTGTCCACCAAGGGTGGTACCACCACAGGCTTGGGGTCCTTCTGCCGAAGATATCTGGCGAGGCGTACCCTTTCGGGGTCTAGGTCTTCTGCATCCCATCCCATGTTCTCTTGTATGTGTCTCACAATATCAAGGAACGAAGGATCATCCGGAGGAGATTTGGGCATCTCACGTGGGTCCGGAGAAGGGATGGAGAGTGGAGATGGGGATCTAGAGGCAGAGTAGTTTGATCCTGTGTCCTCCGTTGAAGGCGAACGTCGGTGTCTCCTGGATCTCTTGGGGCTGGGTGATCCAGAAGATTATTTCGACAGAGGTCTCTGTTTTTCTGGTCTCCCCCTGGGAGGGGATCTAGGCTCCCGGGGAGAAGGTAAACGGCCTGTCGACCCCGCTGGTGAAGGGGGTGCAGGAACCGGAGGAGGGAGGGCAGTGAACCATGTCCTTCCTTATGGTGTCCCACCAGGAGGTGAAGAGGTCCTTCACTTCCGCTTAAAGAAAGGCCCAACGACAGCCCGGCGCTGTGGGCGGTCGCCGGGTCCCCGCCAGCTCTGCAGGGGCTCTGTAACGGGCGAGGGTTCCTGGAGTTTCGACGAAACCAGGGTCGCCTCGCTTGGTCCTCGGGCGCGTAGGTCGTCCTCAGTTAAAGTCTCCTGACCGACGGCCGGCCGAGGCGACAGGGCCCTCTTCTCAGGAGGAGCGGACGTCGGTCCCCTGCCGGGCGCCCGCTGAGGTGATGGTTTGGCCGGCGACGGACGCCTGGGCCGACGCGGCGGCTCCAGGAGGGATGACGACGCAGCCGACGACGGCTGCGCCGCGCCGGTCCACAGGTCTCTTTAAGGGCGTGAGCTCCAGCGCCTTGGCAGGAGGCACCGAAGAAGACCTGACGCTGGTACCAAGAGCGGGAACCCGACTTATGGTGATGATGGTGG
The DNA here is from genome assembly GCA_016271365.2 of Neoceratodus forsteri. Lineage (NCBI taxonomy): Eukaryota > Metazoa > Chordata > Ceratodontiformes > Ceratodontidae > Neoceratodus > Neoceratodus forsteri. The sequence continues at coordinate 273,299,628 of JADMNL010000025.1, forward strand.
CGCTCCCGACTTCGCCAAGGTCTTGAGGAAGACGAGACGGCCTGGCGGACTTGGCCTGAGAAGGTGGTTTCACCGCAGCCGGGGAGGCTGAGAGCTGGCCCTGGAGGGAGAGCGTCGGACCTAGAACCGGAGCTGTGACTAAGCCCTGGAGGGGACCTGGAAGGGCCTTTCCTTCAGCTTCTCCGCTGTTTGTGGGATTTTGAGAAGATTTCCTTGAGGACATGGTCTTCAGCTTTTCCTCCAACAAAAAGCCTGAAGGGCCTTCTGACGCCGGATCCGAAGCACGACTGTTGAACCCCTGGCAGGATGGGCAGGCCCGGTATCGTGGTCTGGGCCCAGGCACCCAACGCAGGCTGTGGGGTCCTTAAAGGGATCTGTTTCCGCAAGCACACTTGGAGGAGTGACCAGAGGTTGGAGAGGACATCAGCAAAGGTCTTGCTTGAAGAAAATCAAATTTCTAAGAGAAGCACTTAAACCACGCGTCGCGCACTAGACTGTAACCGAAGGGTCAAGACAAGCTTAGTCGACGGCGGGAAAGAACTGAAGATAGCTAGCTAGAATTTTTCCGTGGGGTGCTGACGCCTGCCGGCTTCAGTCCTAATGGTGTAACCTGCTGCAAGAGCTGTGTCTCGAAGTAAGATCAAACATTTGTTGAGCTTTGCGAATTTCTTTTGTTCTATCTAAATAGAAGCGCAGAGCTCTTTTGACATCCAAAGAACGAAGGGTACGCTTTCCCTCATTCTGGAAGATTGCAAAGTAAGTAGGTAGGACTAAAGGTTGGTTTAGATGGAATTCTGAAACAACCTTAGGGAGAAACTTAGGATGGGTCCTAAGAACTACTTTGTCCTTATGAACAATATACAGAGGGTCTGTGACCAATGCATGTATTTCAGAGACCCTGCGAGCCAAGGTAATGGCCACCAGGAAGGCCGTTTTCCAAGTGAGAAATTTTAGCTCACAGGTTGCTAGAGGCTCGAAAGGCTTTCAAGTGAGAATGTCTAGCACAAGATTAATGTCCCAGGCCGCTACTGGACATCTGAAAGGGGGTCTGGTATGCAGAATACCCTTAAGAAACCTTTTAACTACTGTTAACTGAGCCAGCAAAAAGAATACTGGTTCATGGTAAGCTGAAATGGTGCAAAGGTGAACTTTGACTATAGAGTATTGCAGACCTGAATTTGAGAGGTCTAAAAAAGTACTTCAGAACTTATTTGGTGGGCAGGAAAAAGGATTCACAGAGGATCTTGCACACCAGAGAGAAAAACATTTCCATTTGGCTGAGTAAGTTTTTCTAGTGGCCGGTTTATGCGCAGCCAAGAAAATATCTGAAACTCCCCTAGAGGCATTGAACCTGTCCACTTCTATCTCTTCAGGTGCCAGGTGTGAAGGTGAAGTGATGTCAGATTGGGATGGACCACTGGCCCTTGGGTCAGAAGGTTCGTCTGGAGGGGAAGCACTTTAGGAGAGGTTACCGACATACTGTTGAGTAACAGAAACCATATCTGTCGAGGCCAGAAGGGCGCATGAGGATTGCTTTGTGCCCCCGGACTCGAATCTGAGAAGCACCCTCTGAATTAGTGGCAGAGGAGGAAAGGCATATAGAAAGCTTCTTATCCACTGCAGCCTGAAAGCATTCTGACAGAAAATGTCAGGCCCTGGATTTCTGGAGCAGAAGAGGTGCAGTTTTGTGTTGAGTGGGGATGCAAAAAGGTCCAGGTCTGGAGTTCCCCACTCTACGAATAGTGACTGAACTATAGTTGAGTCTAGAGACCACTCGTGAGGGTCTTTCTGTTCTGCTGAGATGGTCTGCCAGTTTGTTCTGGACTCCCGGCAGATAGACCACCTGAATTAGAGCTTTGTGCTCCAGGCACCATTCCCATACTCTCATTGCTTCCTTGCATAAAGGGTAAGAGTGTGCACCACCCTGCTTGTTGATGTAATACATCACTGCTTTGTTGTCCGTTTGAAGGAGAATGTTCTTGTGACAGAGAATGTCCTTCAAAGCTCAGACTGCATAAAGGATGGCTCTCATTTCTAGGACATTTATGTGAAGCTGGGACTCGTCCTGAGTCCACGTACCTTGGGTGTAGAGATTCTGACAGGGAGCTCCCCACCCCATTAGGGACGCGTCCGTGGTAATGAAAATCTGATTATCTAGGGGGAGCAAAAGGATATCCCTGTAGAAGACTGTCCTCTTGCATCCACCAGGTGAGAGACCTCTTCAGAGGTTCTGTCACCTTGATGAGAAAGGACTGAGGGTGAGTGGTTGGGGACCACTGAGTACTGAGCATCCACTGAGAGGTTCTCATGTGGAGGCGAGCTAGGGGTACAGTGAACACCGAGGATGCCATGAGACCGAGCATCCGCTGCATCTTGATAGCCCGAACTGAGCTGTTCTCTCTGATGTACCGGACCATCTGTAGGATATCGCTTTTTCTGTCCTCTGGTAGAAAGATTTTCGCGCACAGGAGGTGTCCTGAAGAGTTCCTATGAAAAGGAGCTTCTGGGAGGGTTGCAACTGTGATTTCTTGAGATTTAGCAGGACTCCCATGGACGTGAGAAAGTCAGAGGCTGTGGCTACAGCGTCGATAGTGCCTTGCCTGGAAGGACTTGCCAGAAGCCAGTTGTCCAGATATGGGAACACCTGAATCCCAATCTTTCTGAGATGCACTGCGAGAACTGCACACTTTGTAAAAACTTGCAGTGCCGAGGACAGCCCAAAGAGTAGGACTCTGAACTGATAATGCTAGCCCAAAGCCACAAACCTAAGGTATTTGTAATGCTTTGTGTGAATAGGAATATGTTGGTAAGCATCCTGCATGTCAAGGGAGGCTAACCAGTTGCATTGATGTAACAGAGTTCCCAGCGAAATCATTTTGAACTTTTCCTTAGGAAGAAATTTGTTCAATTGTCTGAGCCCAAAATGGGACGCATGCCCCCCGTCTTCTTTGGGACCAGAAAGTAATGGGAGTAGAACCCTGTGTTCTGTTGATTCAGCAGAACTATTTCTACTGCCCTGTTGTTCAGAAGGCCTTGTATCTTGGAAGCGAGAAGCTCTGACTGAAGTACTGACAGTCTGGGCTGACGTTTGGTGGGATGATCTGGAGGGGTTTCTGAAAAATTGAGTTAATACCCTTCGCGGATTACCTGTAGGACCCATTTGTCTGCAGTTATAGACTTCCACCGGTCATAAAACTGAGTCAGACGGCCTCCTACCGCTGAGAAAGAGTCCTCCTCAGGCAGCTGAGGAGGGACTTGGGCCAGACACTCAGAAGGCGGCACTGGGCACTTTGGGCCCTTGTGCTTTCTGTTGCATTTCCTTTTCAGGTTGGGGGTTTGATTTTTATTAAAACCTCCCCTGCCTCAAAAGGACTGATGGTTGTGAAATTGGCACTTATTAACACCCCCTCCGGAAGGGGCAGGAGGAGGCTGGGCCAATTTAATGGCAGACCTGGTCTTTTGAATGGCCTCTAGAGCTTGATCCAATTGACGGCCAAAGAGATACACACTGTCAAAGGGTAATGCCTTGACTTGTTGCTGGGCATCATTCATGAAGCCTGAAGTGCACAGCCAGGAGTGACAGCAGGTACAAATGCCCGCCACCGCCTCTCGAGAGGCAGTATCAAAAGCATCCATAGCTGCTTTAACCTGCTGGTTGTTGGACTTGATATCCCTGGTTATGGTCTGAAGAAGCTCTGAAGTAGAATCAGACTCCGGTACAGCTTCTACCAGTTGTTTGAGCAAATGTCAAAGAACATACTCATACTGAGAGAAATAACCCTGGTAGCTGGCAATACGCATAACCAGGGTGGAAGCAGCAAAGTCTCTCTTACCTAAGGTATCTATCTTATGAGAGTCTTTGTTTATAGGTCGGGCTGTAGTAGCCTGAGGAAGGACAACCTTATCATTCTCTGCCAGGACTACAATAGGGTCTGCAAAGGCTTGGGAGGCCAAAATGGGTCGATCCTTGGGAGCAGCGCACTTTTTATCTATGGACTTGGCCACAGAAGGAATGAGAGCTGGATTCAGCAGAGACTTAAATGACAAGTCCTCGACCACAGGCTGTGCAACAGGATTAGGTCCAGGTCCTTCCACATCGTCACCCAGTTGAAGGTCTGGATCAGGCTCAATATCTCTAGACTGCCCAGAAGGGACTGTGTGGACAGGAAAGGAGAGAGAGAATGCGGAGGGTGGTGCCGACAATCTCGACGGCACCTAAAAGCCGCACGGCACCGAAAGGCATATCGGCGCCAAAGACGGCTCCAAACAACCCATCAATGCTGAAACAAACACAGAGCTCTGAAAACTAGGGTTTGAGGAGAAAGAAGGAAGAATATCAGGAGATAGATGCATTGGTGTGGCCCCCCCCTGTGCCACAGCCCTGTGAGGGGGGAAAACACCTGAGTGTAGTCTCGACGGCACCAAGGAAGGCGCTGCATGACAAGGGAGGTCCAACCGCCCTACCAGACCCCTCGAAGAGCCCGAGGGCCCCGGAGTGACCGGGCCAGGCAACTGGACTAACCTCCGAGCCCATTGCTCCATCCAAGTGGCCCACTGATTAAACTCCTCATCTGAAGCCCTACCAGAAGGCAGAGAAAGGCTCTGATGTCAAGGTCGGTCGGTGACCAGGACCAGAAGCCAGCAACTCCGAGGGAGACCAGCAACTGACCCCAATGACAGACTGTCGATGCGGAGACATACCAGAGGGTGACCTTGAGTGATTCCTTCTTTTTTTTTGACCTGCGGGCCGAAGAACAGCTCGAGGCTGAATGGTACTTAGAATGCAACCGTTTCCTTTTATGCTTCTGGGGGGACCGCCCCTCCTCCCGAGCACTGGACTGTCCGTTGTCGGACCTCCCCTCCAGGGAGGGCGATGGACCGGACCCAGCCCGGCTGACCAAACAGCTTTAATACGAAGTCTCCCTACCATCACCTGACCTGCTCATGGTCGACTCTGTCAATGTAGGCTGAGACTTCTTTCTTTAAAAAGAATAAATTATCGTAAGCGGTACTTATTCAAGATATACTACAAAATAATAAAACTGAAAACTATGCTGCTAGTTTGAAATTTGACTCTCAGCGTGTGAGCGACGTTGTCATTGAAGCTCACTTGATGGTGGGAAAAAAGGAACTGAGGCGGTTGGAGGATCAACGCCGAGATAGTCACTGCCACACGAGCCGAGGCTCGCGGTTCCATCTCCGGCGCCAGCCCTCCTGCAAAAAATTTGCTCCCGCTGGGTCCTAGCACCTCCAGTGTAGTCCCATCAGTGTGAATGAGTGGTGGAGACTATGTCCAGGAAGATCTGGCAAGGTTATAGACTGGTTCAAATGGAAGTCAGAGACCACCTTGGGGAGGAACTTCCTATTGGTTCTCAAAACTAACTTGTCCCTGTGAAAGAAGATATAGTCCTTTTCCACACGAAGGGCCTGGAGCTTACTTATCCTCCTGGCAGACGTGATTGCTATCAGAAAGACTACCTTCTAAGTAATAAATTTAAGCTCTGTAGATGCCATAGGCTCAAAGGGCGGAAGCATAAATTGGGCAATGCAAATGTTAAGGTCCCATGCTGGCACTGGTTCCCTGTGAGGGGAAATAAATGAAAGACTCCTTTAAAGAACCTTCTGAAGATAGGATTTGATGCCAGGGAAGTATCCTTTCCAGCTGAAAGGTATGCTGAGACTGAAGCCAGGAGCACCCTTAGGACTGAGTGCTGCAACCCTCGGGAATGCAGGTGAGACAAGTAAACCAGAAGGGTTGGGATGCCAGCTTGGACTGGGACTAAACCCTCATCTCTGCACCAAATGGAAAATCTTTTCCATTTTGAGGCATAGGTTTTCTTACTGGAAGGTTTCCTATAGTCTCTAGGGACCTCCAATACTCCTTCAGAGAATTGCTAATCTGCATATTCTAAGTCCTCAAGAACCAAGCTTTGAGCTTGAGAGACCTGAGATTGGGGTACACTACCCTCCTCTGACAGGAGGTCAGCAGATTGTACCTCTGTGGGAGGTGAATCGGCTTGTTCATAGAAATTGAGAGCAGGAGGGAGTACCAAGGCTGTCTTGCCCAGTCTGGGGCTACCAGAAGAAAAAATTACTCACCTTAGTAATTGCTTTTCTTCTCATGGAGTCTTGCTATATTGTGACTATATGCAGTCAGCCACTGCAGCTGAACTGCCCCGGAGAGGAAAGAGTTAACTCCAGAGAGTCTGGAGTTCAACAGCGCGAGGGCGCTATACCAAAGCTCTATCTGGCCAGTTTCAAATGAAACTGTCAGATCTTTAAGAAGCTAACACTAAGCAACAAGTCTGTGTGGAAAGCTCTACACTAGCCAAGTGGCTACCTACTAGTAGGAATAACAACAATATAAACAGCAATAATAATAATAACAATGAATAATAGTATTATTAGTTTCTCCCTAACAAGCACTATTAGACCCCCTTCCCCAAGACCAAGTCCAGGAAGGGGCCAATATATTACTTAAAACAGAAATACCTAATTCCCAACCCTAAATAAAGGAGTGAAGGAAGAACTAAAATGGCATGACACAGTGCTTGCACTAATTTGCCACCCCACCCAAGTAGAAGTTCTGAGAGGGCAGGAGGAGGGTGGTCATAATAGCAAGACTCCATGAGAAGAAAAGCAATTACTAAGGTGAGTAATTTTTTCTTCAAACACCATGAAGTCTTGCTATATTATGACTATATGCAGATTACACAGCAGTACCTCCATGGAAGAGGGTCAGAACCTACTTAGGAATAGGCTCTGAAGCACAGCTGTGCCAAACGAGCATCTCTCCTGGACTGAATATCCAGGGAATAATGCTTGTAAAAGTGTGAACTGTTTCCAAGTAGCAGCTTGACAGATTTCCAGAATGGGAATATCTCCACAGCCGCTAGAGATGCAGCTGTACCCTGGTGGAGTGAGCCCTCAGTCCTGAGGGGTTCTCTACCTAGTTTTGATAAAATTGGATACAAGAGACATCCACCTTGCAATTGTCCTCTTAGTGGCAGGTTTCCCTTGCCAACCTCTCCATAGGTAAGGAAGAGTTGGAGGATTCAACCTGTGACCCTTGGTGCGCTCCAAATAGTAGCTTAAGGCTCTTTTGACGTCCAAGCTGTGCAGACTCCTCTCACCTGAGGAAGAATGCTCAGTGAAAAATACTGGAAGAGAGATGGATTGGTTCAGGTGGAAATCTGAAACCACTTTAGGCAAAACTTTCTGTTAGTCCTGAGGACTACCTTATCTCTGTGGAAAGAGATAAAATCTTCTTCCACTGACAGGGCTCTGTAGTTCACTTATGCATCTGGCAGAAGTGATAGCCACTAGGAAAACAGTTTTCCAAGTCAGAAACTTGAGCTCTGCTGAGGACAGAGGCTCAAGGGGTTGCATTAACTGAGCAATGCAAACATTCAGGTCCCAAGCGGAGCTGGTTCTCGAAAAGGAGGGTTGGTGTGAAGTAACCTTTAAAAAACTTGGAAAGCACAGGGTGAGAAGAAAGGAAGCAGGCTTCCTGCTGACAGAAAAGCAGAGACAGCTGCCAGATGAACCTTTAAGGTAGCTGGCCTAAGGCCTAAGGAATTTAAATGGACCAAATAGTCCAGTAAATGGGCAGATCAGCAGATTCTGGGATAATCTGCTTTTCAGAGCACCAGATGGAAAACCTTTTCCACTTAGAATTGTAAGTGGCCTAGTGGAAGGCTTCCTTGAAGCCTTTAAATATCAAAACACCTTGAGAAAGGTGTAAGTCAGCAAATTCTAACTCCTCAAGAGCCATGCCTTGAGATGGAGGGATTTGAGGTCCGATACCACACCTCCCCTGTGCACAGGCCAGTAAGTCGTGGACTCTGGGCAAGCTCAGGGCAGGTGAACTGTCAGGACAGAAGCAGTGGGTACCAGGGCTGTCTGGCCCAATCTGGAGCAATCAGAATCACCTTGCAGGGCTGAGATCTGATTTTACTAGTACCCTGAAAAGAAGGGAAGGGAAAGGCATACAGGAACTTCCCTTTCCAATCCAACTGAAAGCGCCCAGGGGACTGATCCCAGCACTGGAGGCCTGCAACAAAACAGAGGAAGTTGGTGGTTGTCTGGGGCTGCGAAAGATCTATCTGAGGGGTGCCCCATCTGGCAAAGACTGACCCTAGCACCTGAGGATTCAGAGCCCATTGTGATGGCCCTGAGAAATCCTGCTGAGGGCATCCGCCAGACATTGTCCTTCCCTGGAAGGTGAACTGCTATCAGGGAGGTGTTCAGGAGTAAGCCAGAGACCACAACTTCATTGCTTCGGTGCACAAGGCTGATGACCGAGTGCCCCCTTGCTTGTTGATGTACCACATTGTTGTGGTGTTGTCTGTCCTGACTTGAACTACTTTGTTCTGGACAGAAGCTGAAAACGCCTGAAGAGCTAAAAGGACAGCTCTGAGTTCCAAAAGATTGATGTGGAGCAGAGATTCCTGGGGAGACCACACTCCCTGAGTGGACAGGTCGCCCAAGTGAGCTCCCACCCTAACAGGGAAGCATCCGTGGTGAGGGTGAGGGAGGAGGAAATGGAATGAAAGGAACCCTTTGTTTTAGATTGCTTTGATTCTGCCACCAGTGTAAGGCCAGGATCAGGGTTTGGGTCACTGGAACCAATTTGGAAGGGGTCCTCCTTTGAGACAATAGGCCCTCAAATGGAACTGAATGTCCCTCATCTGGAATCTTGCTCCTTGCACTACAGCTGTGGAAGCAGCCATGTGCCCTAGGAGTTGCAGAAAATGCCTTGCTGGTCGAGAGACCCTCAGGGTAAAGGAGGATGCCAGGGCAATGAGTCTGTCTACCCTTTCCGAGGGGAGAAATGCCCTGGCTAACTTTGTGTTCAATTCTGCACCTATGAAAGTTAGTACCTGAACTGGTTCGAGAACTGACTTTGGTAAATTCAGCAGGAATCCCAGGGAAGTGAGAAGCTGCTGGGTGACTTGCAAGTGGGATTTTACCTGATCTGGGGACTGACCCACTATGAGCCAGTCGTCCAGGTAGGAAACACAGCAATCCTTGCCTTCTTAAATGAGCCACTACCACAGCTAGACATTTCGTGAATACCCTTGGCGCAGAGGTAAGGCCGAAGGGCATTGCCCTGAACTGGTAGTGGCCTGAGGGTAGTTCGAACCTGAGGTACTTCCGGTGAGAAGGCCTGATCAGAACATGAAAATAGGCATCCTTGAGGTCCAGGGAAGCTAACCAGTCCCCTGGTTTAGGGAAGGCAAAATCATTGTCCGAGTTAACATTTTGAACTTTGGTTTCAAAAGATGCTTGTTCAGGTACCTTAAATCTAAAATGGGCCGCCATTCTCCTGTCTTTTTTGGGGTAAGAAAGTATCTTGAGTACAGCCCCTTGCCCTGATGGCAAGGAGGGACCCTTTCTACTGCTTTGCAGTCCAAAAGAGAAGAAACCTCTGCTTCCAAAGCAAGGGCTTCTGAAGGATTTGCAGGTGGAAAATGTCTGGCTCTCATCTTCAGAAACTGTTTGAAGCTGAGAACCAGACCCTGGCCTATTACCTCCAGAACCCACCTGTCCGAAGTTAGGGACACCCAGTTCTGGCTGAAATAAACCAACCTGCCCCCCACTGGTACAGGAGAATCGGCCCTGGGCACCCCATCAAGGGTGCCTGCTTGGCAATACTGGGCTGAGGGAGGGGAGTTTACTTGTGCCCGTCTACCTCTGCCTCTAAAGAAACCCCTCTGTGCAAATGCAGAGGAGGCCTGAAATTGGTGGAAAGGCCTGCCCTTACCTCTGGAAGCGTGCCTCTGTGGAGTGGCATGCCTCTCCTTAGCCTGGCACTTTGTAGGTAGTTCTGTATTCATCCATCTTTTCATATAGTTTTCTGTTTGTTCCCAAACAGAGAATTACCCACAACAGGAAAATCCATAGCCTTTAACGGAGTATCTTGGGACAGATTAGTGCATCTGAGCCATGCCAACCTACGGAAAGCTACAGAAGTGGCCATGACCCTAGAGGAAACATCATTAACATCAACAGCAGTATGAAATTGAACTTTAGAGGCTTCAATGCCATCAGCAGCCACCTGTTCCAACTCACTAGCCAGCTGGCCATGGGCCTGCTTGGCTAACTGCAATACTGTGTCCCACCTAGATTTCTGATATCTAGCCACATAAGCCATATAATTTGCCTGCCTGAGTCCCAAAGAAGCTGCCATATACTGTTTTTTCCATGGCATCAATCTTCCTGGAATCCTTATCAGGAGGATGTGAGGCCAGAGGAATATTAGCCTTGTCACAGGCTGCAGCTTGTACCACACCTACATGACTACACTGCTCAGTGAGGAAGTCTGTATCAGAGCCTGACAAGGTATATCTTCTGTCCATTTTTTTATCTACAGGAGGGACAGAATGAGGATTTTTTAAAATCTTTGTTTGCTTCCTAAATGACTTATGCAAAGGAATAGACAACCTCCTAGATTCTGGTATATCCATCCTTTAAAACGTTAAATTAAGCAAACCGATCGGTTCAAAACCGAACCAATATTTGAATTTCCACACAGACTTTAAATTTTCTACTTACGGTTTACCAGATAGAGCTTTTAACGGAAATGCGGTAAAATAAATACTTTTTGCCGGTTCAAATGAACCGAAAATACTCGCTTGAACCGAGAAATGAACCGATGTGAAGGAGCTGATCTCCGGAGCGACTGTTCAGTGAAGCTGAGTAAAGAATCTGACAGTTTCATTTGAAACTGGCCAGATAGAGCTTTGGTATAGCGCCCTCACGCTGTGGAACTCCAGACTCTCTGGAGTTAACTCTTTCCTCTCCGGGGCAGTTCAGCTGCAGTGGCTAACTGCATATAGTCATAATATAGCAAGACTTCATGGTGTTTGAATCATTGAAGCTGGCTGGGACCTGAGCTTGATGAGCACCCGAGTATCAGGGAAAAGGCACAGAGATACCTCCCTGTCCACTCCAGAATCAGGGCATCCATGGGAACTGTACCCTTCACAGGGGCCCTGCAACAATAGAGGTAAGTGGAGATTTTGGTGGGATGCAAAAAGATCTATTTCTGGGGTTCTCCACCTCCTGAATAGAGCATTCATCACTTGCTTGTTTACTGCCCATTTGTGATGGGCCTGGTTTATCCTGCTCAAGGCATCTGCCAAGGTATTGTCCTTGCCAGACAGATGAATTGACTGCAGAGGTGCATTTAGGGAGTAAGTATATCTCCACTGCCTCTGTACACAGTGGAGTGGACCTTGTCCTTCCTTGCTTGTTGATGTAATACATTGCTGTGCTATTGTCTGTTCTGACTTGTACCACCTTTCCCTGTATTAGATGAGAGAAAGCCTGAAGGGCTGGGTAAACAGCTCTTAACTCCAGCATGTTTATGTGCAGAAGTGAGTCTGCACTCTCCCAGGTACCATGAATGGTGTGTTCCCTTAAATGAGCAGCCCATCCTAACTGGGCAGCATCTGTTGTGAGAAGCAGTGAAGGGGGCTCCTGCAGGAATGGAACTACTCCTCAAATTTTCCAGCTCCCTCCACCATTGGAGTGCCTGTAGTAACACCTTTGTGACTGGTAATGGCTTTGATAGGGAGTCCCGCCTTTGGCACCAGTGTGCTCTGAGGTGGAATGGAACATCCTTTATCTGGAACCTGGCACCTATGACTATGCTTGTTGTTGAAGCCATGTGCCCCAACAGTTGTAGGAACTGCCTTGCTGGCTTTGGCCTGCCCAGGGCAAATAAGCCTGCCAATAGCTGAATGCTTTCTACCCTCTCCTGAGGGAGAAAAGCCCTTCCTACTACAGTGTTTAGTTCTGCAGCTATGAACTGCAGAACCTGCACATGGGTCAGGACTGACTTTTTGATGCTGAGGAGGAATCCCAGGGAGAGCAACAGATCTTGGGTTACCTGAAGGTGGTCTGACAACTGTTGGTGAGATTTTCCCATGATTAGCCAATCATCCAGGTAGGGAAAAACTGTGACACCTAACCTTCTGAGACGTGCCACTACTATTGCCATGCACTTGGTAAATACCCTTAGCGCAGAGGTAAGGCCGAAGGGAAGTGTTGAGAACTGGTAGTGGCCTGATGGGAGTCTGAACCCAAGATACTTTCTGTGCAACTCCCTTATGAGAATATGGAACTATGCGTCCTTTAGGTCCAAGGAGGCTAGCCAGTCTCCTTTTTGCAGAGTTGGCAAAATCATGGCCAGTATGACCATCTCTAACCTGGGTTTTACCAGGTACTTGTTTAGCAGTCTGAGGTCTAGTATTGGCCACCACTCTCCATTCTTTTTCGTTCTATGCACTACAGAAATCTGTCTTGATTGAGAGAAGATCTCCAGGGCATCTGAACTTTGCATTGGAGGGAAGAAATCTGAAGTTATAATGTAGGCAGTTACACTGGGCAGTTTGAAATTGGATGCACCAGCTAAAGATTCCATCACTAGCATAGCATTTGGCTCTGGGGCAGTGCTGACTTAAAGGAGCACTGCAAGAGTAATATTAGTGGATTCCTGGGGTTAGAATGTGGCTTTCATCTTAAAGCCGCCTCTCTGCAGGAATTGGCCACAGTTATTCTGCCCTGAGGACTTACAAAATGGCCATTTGCAAAATGGCTTCTAGTCCCCCTCATATAGCTTTTGGACAGACCAGATAGACTTCCTGGAGTCTTGGAGGTGAGAGATGAGTTTCTCAGTTTCCTCCCTGAAGAGGACGGAACCCTGGAAAGGAAGGTCCAGGATTCTGAACTGCAGATCCTGGGAGAATCCTAAAACTCTAAGCCAGGCATGGCACCGAAGGCAAACGCTGGAAGCTGCTGCCCTCGAGGTCGTATCTGCAGTGTCATACGAGGCCCTCAAGATGTGAGTGCCTACGTCTGAACCAGATTTTAAAATCTCCAGAAGCTCGGTCTTCTGAGCAGAGTTTGGAAAGGCTTGAGCCACTTCTAAGCCTTTCTCCCACACAGCATTTTGGTACTGGACTGCGTGAGGAAGGTAAGAGAATGAATGGAACAGGTAGAGGCAGAACAGATCTTCTTGTCCACCTGGTCCAAGAATCTGGACTCAACATCAGGAGGCTGGGAGCTGAGGTGTTTAGGCTTTTTGGACTCATCATGGGCAGCTGAAATCACCGTAGAGTTCACTTGAGGGAATTCTGCCAGGAAGGGCTCCTCCCTCAGGGCTCTATACAGCCTGATTTCTTAGGAACTGCCGGTGTGGTAGAAGGATGCTTCCAAGTAATCCTAGTAAGGTCTTGGAAGGTATCCATGAGAGGAGGGACCACCACAGGCTTCGTCTCTTTCTGCCTCAGGTTTGCCAACCTCCAGCGTTCCAGATCCTCTGTCTCCCATCCATTAGAGGACTGGATGTGCCTCATTGATGTCCATGAACGTGGGATCATCAGGAGGGGACCTTTGAGTGTCCTTTTCATTGGGGGGACACTGGCCTTTCACTGGAGAGGGAATGGTCACACCAGAGCAGCTGCGATGCGAACCATGGCCCTCTGAATAGCAGGAGGCTGATCTTGAATGGGTGTAAGATTGGCTCCTTTTCTGTGAGTGTCACCTACTGGAAGACCAACGTCGGCTGTAAGCCAGATGATGGTTGGGGGCCAGCGATGTCTTAGGGACTGGCGACAGCTAAGGGACCAACAGCGGCTGACCGAGCACCTATGACTGCTTTCAGACCGGCGTCAGCTACTTGACCGTCTCCTGCTCGCGACATTCCCAGTGTTTGGACCAGCCACGGGTATCTACCAGAGTGTGTAACCAGGATTTCAGTTTTGATTTAGAGGGAGAAGATTTAGGCACGGGGAAAGAAGGCGTTTCATCCTGGCTTTTACCCCTGCTTTCCTCCGGAGCAGGATCAGGCTGCAGCAGTAACATGTCTTTCTTAACTTGGCCCAACCAAAATTCAAAGAGCTCAGTGAGCTCTTTATTGAATTGTGCCGCGGCAGAACCCATCAGGAGGTTGGGTTTGTCTGGTGAGCGAGAAGGTATGGGTGAAGACGGAAGGTCAGGGAGGTCCCTGGATGAAGGATCGTCTCTCAGGTCCTCAGGGTGGAGGCCCTATTGACCGGCAAATGGTCTGCAACCGGCGCCACCTTAACCGACATCCACTCTGAGTTGCTCAAGGATATGGGCCTTTAAAGCCTTAAGGTGGTGGATCCTAGCCCTGCTTGTAAAGCCGCGGCAGATCGGGTAGGTCTTGGTGTCATGGTCAGGCCCAAGGCAAAAGACGCAGGCCTCGAGAGAGTCTTTCACCGGTATCTGGTAGCCACAGGAACACTTTGTCAGACAAGGAAACTGATGACGTTAAAGTTGACATGCAGATGATAGAGAAGAATGAGAAAATGGATTTCGAAAAAACAAACAGAACATTTTGCTGACACTACAAGAAAGCGTTCTAAAGGCAAATGAAGAGACAATGGAAGTGGGTCTGCAGCGGGAAAAGAACTGAGGTGGGGCTGGGAACTGCCCCCAATATACCAGTGACTGACATTGGGGTGGAGCAGTTGGGGGCGGCCCCCACTGGGTACTGCTAGCTAGGGATTTCTGATGGGTCCTGGTACCTGTGGCATAGTCCTAATTGTAACAGCCTGTTGTAAGAGCGCCCACTCAAAGTAAGAAGTACAGTTGTGTAAGAACTTACCATAATAGTAGATCTTTGAGAAAGGCTCTTGCAGTAGGCAATAACTCTTAGGACTGAGCCGCGTGGGGGGTGGGAGGGGCACCAGAGAGCTAGCTTGCCGGCAGAGCACTTCTCCATTAGCTCTGATCACCTAGCTCCCTTTTACACACACACACACAAAAAAAAATGTTCAGCAAAATATCAGAAAAGAAAAAATTACTCACTTAGTAATTATGTTTCTTCTAATGAAGTCTTGCTGTATTCTGACCTATTGCAGGGATTCCCAACCTTTGAACTGCCTCGGAGAACAAAGAGTTAACTTTCTATACAGGGCATAGAATGCTACGCTTGAGCTCGGTTGAAGTCTCTGTCTGGAGTGTTTCAAACTTAAACCATCAGATTCTTATGAGCCCAACTAAAAATTCTATGTGGAAACTGGAAAAAGTTCTACTAGCCAACTGGCTGAAAAAAGTTTCAGATTCCCAGGGAAGACTCAGGTCAGGAAACCCAAAAACCAATCCAATACAACTAACAATAATAAATCAGCACCCAAACAAAAAGAAGGAGGGTGCAAGCAAAAAACACCCCTGGGGTGCAACACTGCACCTGCCCACCCACTTCCCAAAAACAGGTTCTGAGAGGGGAGGCAGGTCAGAATACAGCAAGACTCCATTAGAAGAAACAACATTACTAAGGTGAGCAATTTTTTCTTCAAACAACATGAAGTCTTGCTGTATTCCGACATATAGCAGACTACCAAGCAGTATCTCCATGAGGGAGGGACAGAACCTAATTTGGGAATAGGCTCTGAAGTACTGCGGTGTCAAACCGAGCATCACTCCTAGCCTGGATATCCAGAGAGTAATGCTTGGTAAAGGTATGGATTGTTTTCCAAGTGGCTGCTTGACAAATTTCTGAGAGAGGGATATCCCTGACAGCAGCCAAGGAAGCAGCTTTACCTCTTGTGGAATGAGCCCTCAGGCCTGAGGGTGGAGTTTTTCCCAGTTTTTCATAGCAGAATTGTATACAAAACACAATCCACCTGGCAATAGATCTCTTGGTGGCAGGTTTGCCCTTTCCCACTTCTCCATAAGTGAGGAACAACTGGAGGGAGTCAAACCTGTGACCCTTGGTACGCTCTATGTAGTAACTAAGGGCTCTTTTAACATCTAAACTGTGTAGCCTCCTCTCTCCTGAGGAAGAATGATCTGTGAAGAAAACAGGAAGAGACAGACTGGTTTAAATGGAAGTCTGAAACCACTTTGGGCAAGAACCTTTGATTAGTTCTAAGGACCACTTTATCCCTGTGAAACGAGATAAAATCAGGTTCCACTGGCTGGGCTTGCAATTCACTGATACGCCTGGCAGAGGTAATGGCTACCAAGAACACAGTTTTCCAAGTCAAGTACTTGAGCTCTGCTGAAGACATAGGCTCAAAAGGGTGTTGCATAAGTTGAGCAATGCAAACATTCAAATCCCAGGCAGGGGCAAGATCTCTAAAAGGAGGATTGGTGTGAAGCAATGCTTTAAAAAATTTACAGAACACAGGATGAGAAGATAGTGAGGAAGACTTCCCCACAGACAAAAACGCAGAAACAGCTGACAAGTGTACCTTGAGAGTAGGTACTCAAGAGGGGGTGGGACAGGTACAGGGGAAGGGTTCTGGAAGCAAAATCCAATGCAGCAAGAATATCCGGAACTGGGAAGGGAGAAGCCAGAGAAGGCGAGGGGGGCAGCAAGGTCAGCACCCAGGGTGGGGGCTGACCAAACGAGCAGACACGAAAGACCGTTAGGCCTATTCTGCTGGCATTTTAGTATGTTAGTATGTAGTAGCTGGTCTGAGGCCTAGGCCATTAAGATGGACCATATAATCCAGAACCGTAAGCAATCCAGCAGTGTCTGGAGAAATATGATTCTTAGAACACCAAATGCTGAATCTCTTCCATTTGGAGTTATAAGTCCTTCTGGTGGAGGGCTTTCGAGAAGCCTTGAGGATATCCAGAACCACTTGGAAGTGATGCAGATATGCAAACTCTAACTCTTCAAGAGCCATGCCTTGAGATTGAGAGACTGAAGATTGGGGTACCAAATCCCCCCCTGAGAGGATGTTAACAGGTTGCAATTCCTGGGAAGAGACAGGGGAAGATGGACAGCAACAGGGCGTACCAGGGATGTCTGGCCCAATCTGGAGCAATCAGAATCACCTTGCATAGCTGAGACCTTATTTTGACTAAAATTTTGAACAGGAGTGGGAAAGGCATACAGAAACTTCCCTTCCCAATTCAGAATAAGGGCGTCCAAGGGGACTGAGCCCAAGACTGGAGGTCTGCAACAAAAGAGAGGGGAGTTGGTGATTGGGGCTGCAAAGAGATCTATCTCTGAAGTGCCCCACCTTGAAAAAATCACTTTCAACACCTGAGGGTTCAGGGACCATTCGTGATGGCCCTGAGAGATCCTGCTCAGTGCATCTGCTAGCACATTTTTTCCCCTGGAAGGTGAACTGCTACTAGAGAGGTTTGCAGGGAATAAGCCAGGGACCACAACTTCATGGCTTCTGTGCACAAGACCATGGACTGAGTGCCTCCCTGCTTGCTGATGTACCACATGGTGTTGGTGGTGTCTGTTCTGTACTGACTGGGAGAAAGCTTTTAGGGCCATAAAAACTGCCCCGAGCTCTAGGAGATTGATGTGGAGAAGGGATTCTTGGGGGGACCACAGCCCCGGGCAGTAAGGGACCCCAGATGGGCTCCCCAGCCGAGAAGAGAAGCGTCCGTGGTAAGGACTACTGGACAAGGCTGAGTAACAAAAGGAACACCTTGTCTTAAATTGTCCTGATCCTGCCACCATTGGAGGGCTTGGATCAAGGTCAGAGTCACTGGGATCAGTTTGGTAAGGGAATCCTTCCTCCGAGACCAAAAAGCTCTCAGGTGGAACTGAATATCACTCATCTGGAATCTTACCCCTTGGACCACTGCTGTTGAAGCTGCCGTGTGGCCCAAGAGCTGGAGGAAATGTCTTGCTGGCCGAGATACCCGAAGGCTGAAAGAAGAAGCTAGTTCCATAAGAACTCTTGCCCTTTCTAGAGGAAGAAAGGCTCTTGTTCTGAGTGTGTCCAGTTCTGCCCCTATAAAGGTAAGAAGTTGGACTGGTTTAAGAACTGACTTGGGAAGGTCGAGAAGAAATCCTAGAGAAGAAAGCACTTGCAGGTGAGACTTGACTTGGTCTGGAGACTGACCCACTAATAGCCAATCATCCAGATATGGAAAAATGGAAATCTTTTGCCTTCTTAGAAAGGTAACTACTACTGCCAGGCACTCTGTGAAAACCCTTGGGGCTGAGGTTAGGCCAAAGAGCATTGGTCTGAACTGATAGTGGGCTGAAGGCAACTCGAACCTGAGGTACTTTCTGTGGGAGCACCTGATGGGAATGTGAAAGTAGGCATCTTTGAGGTCCAGGGAGGCTAGCCAGTCCCCTGGCCTTGGAGAGGGAAGGATTATTCCCAGAGTAACCATCTTGAACTTTGGTTTTAAAAGATGTTTGTTTAGATATCTTAGGTCTAGGATGGGTGGCCACTCCCCCGTCTTTTTGGCGTCAGAAAGTACCTGGAGTACAGTCCTTTGCCCAGTGAAGGGTAGGTACTCTCTCTATGGCTCTTTAAGCTAGGAGAGAAGAAACCTCTGCCTTTAGGGCAAGGGTTTCCGAGAGATTTGCAGGTGGAAAAGATCTGGCTTTCATCTTTGGAAATTTTCTGAAGCTGAGAACCAGTCCCTGGCTTACTACTTCCAGGACGCACTTGTCTGATGTAATAGACATCCAGTCCTGGACAAAGTAAGCCAGCCTGCCCCCTACTGGAACAGAAGAGTCGACCCGGGCAGGCCCATCAGGGTGTCTGCTTGGCAGGGGCTTTAGGCTGAGGAGTGGATGCAGCCCTGCTCATCCTCCTCCTGCCTCTCCCTCTGAAGAACCCCCTCTGAGAAAAGGAAGAGGAGGCCTGTGCTTGGTAAAAAGGCCTTTGAAAAGGCCTGCCCCTAGACTGCTGCCTTTGAGGAGTTGCCTGGCTCTCCTTGGCCTAAGCACTTCTGTAAGAGGTCCTGTACTCATCCATTTTCTTCATGTAATTCTCTGTCTGCTTCCCAAACAGAGAATTACCCACTACAGGAAAATCCATGGCCTTAGCCTGGGTGTCCTGCGAGAGGCTAATACATCTGAGCCAAGCCATCCTCCAAAGAGCCACAGATGTAGCCATGACTCTTGATGACACATCGCTAGAGTCCACAGTCGCATGAAACTGAACCTTAGATGCCACAATCCCATCTGCAGCCACTGCCTCCAGCTCCTTGGCTAGCTGGGGGGGAGGCCTGTTTAGCCAGTGCCAGTACAGTGTCCCAACTAGACTTCTGGTACCTGGCTGTATAGGCCATGTAATTCGCCTGCCTGAGTCCCAAAGATGATGCCATGTACTGTTTCTTTGCCATGGCATCAATCTTCCTGGAGTCCTTGTCTGGTGGGTGTGAAGCCAAGGGAATATTTGCCTTGTCACAGGCAGCAGCCTGCACTACCCCAACATGGCTGCACTGCTGATACAAGAACTCCGTGTCTGAGCCTGAAAGTGTATACCTCTTGACCATTCTTCTATCCACAGGAAGTATAGTGTTAGGAGACTTTAGGATTTTTTGTGTCCGTTTCCCAAAAGATTTATGGAGGGGAAGAGACAGTTTCCTGGACTCTGGAATGTCCATAATCTCTATATAATCGGGCTCCTCTTGATCTTCCACAGCCTCCTCCATAGGAAGCTGGAGGGTTTCAGCCACCTTTCTGTAGAACATAAAGTGAGAAGGGGACTTAGAAATCCTAGAAGGGGAAACACCTTAAGGTCTGTCTGGGGAGTTCCACAGGAACATCCAGACCCTCACTTGCACCATCATCACCCTCAAATTCCCCTTCCTCTTCAAATTCTGGTTCATAAAAATCTTTGAGGGTATAATCTTAAATTGGGGGAACCAACAGAACCGAACCCCTGCTAGAAGGAGCCAGATCAGTAGGAACTGGACGGAGCGATTCCACAATCTGAACTGCTCTGGCTATCTCTTCAGCGGTCGGAACATGAACCTCTGGATCCGAACCAGTTGGTTTGTCTTTGCGTTTCCTTTTTGTCAGAACCAATCCCTCGGAATTGGTTTTCCTTTTGCCAGAAGTATCACCCTGGTCAGAAGGCACTCCTTCTGGTTCGGTCGGAACCGAACCTGGCTGGCCATCTGGGTCAGCGGACTTCTCGGCCTCCTTTTCCCTCAGTCTAACTAATCTCTTCTCAAGGGTAGATTTCGGAAAGTTTTTACGTATTTGGCAGTCTGAATCGAGGTGGTCAAACCCCAGACAATAAACACAGGTGGTGTGGGGATCGGCCTTAGCAATGACCTCCCCACACTCATTGCAGTGCTTAAACCCAGTGGGCCCAGTTTTTTCTTGGGCTTCTCAGACATGGCCAACCTAACCAACTTATCCTTTTTATGGCAACCGCCAGGCAAGACTCCCTTATCGGTTCCTAACTGTGTCACGGGTATTGGAAAAAAATGTATTAAAACATTTTTTTTTTTTTTAGAACCGGTAACCACACACTAAGTAAAAAACACAAAACACAATATTTCACTATCAAATGGCTGGGCCGCACTTTTACAAGTTCCACACAGAAAAAAAAGAACAATTCCTATCTAGTACTCACGGCACCACAGACAGAGACTGAACCAACTATGCAGATAACTTTTTCGGTTTAAAAGAACGATGAAAACTGAAACTTTAACAGACTTTTGAACCGAGCCGAAGGAGAAATCTCCGGAGCTACCGTTCAGTGAGGCGGAGCAAAGAATCTAACTGTAAGTTTGAAACACTCCAGACAGAGACTTCAGCCGAGCTCGAGCTCAGCATTCTATGTCCTGCATAGAAAGTTAACTCTGTTCTCCGGGGCAGTTCAAAGGTTGTGAATCACTGCAATAGGTCAGAATACAGCAAGACTTCATGTTATTTGAATAAGTGTGATCACCAGCTACTCAGTGACACCAAAATAGAGATGGGGCACACAAAGCATACGCAGCCCCACTCCTCAGCGGTCTAGTGCACCACAACACCAACTGCACAAGGGCAAAGAACCAGAGGGCCTTTTTCTGTGGCCTCTCCTACAAACGAACCCCCCTGGCAGGCAATACTGGCATCGGTAAGGGTGAAGGATGCTAAGATTGAGAAAACCCTTACCAAACTGGAAGTACATGATACAGCTATTGCCTCCCTAACTTCTTCGATGGCAGATGCAGACAAGAGATCTCTTGCGGCGCAGACAACAGCAGTGCAGACAACAGCAGCCCTGATCACTGAAGAAAATTTGTAGCTCTGGGGCAGACTTGAATCTGTGGAAAGTGCAATGGGGCGGGAATGTTCGCATAGTCGGCATGCCGGAAGTTGAGGGAGTGAATCTCCTTGCCCACATAAAAAAATGGATGGCCAAGAGTCTTGATCTTTCTGAGGGCTTCAAGTGGTCACAGTTGCAGCAGGCCTATAGAATTACCCCAAGACTGCGGCCTGCAGCTGTGAGTCAACCATGAACTGCGGTTCTGAAGACCATAGGTTCGGAGGTGAAGGATGTTCTTATTAGCGCGGCACAAGCTGCCTATCCGCTGGAAATTCTGGGCCAAGACATCAAAGTATTTTCCAACCTCTCCTTCCAGACCTCGGCCCAACAGAAGCAGTTTGATGCAGTGCAGCAGAAGCTCCGCACACTGGCGATTGTCCACTCCTTTCTACTCCTGGCCCCCTTAAGGGTCACCTATGGAGGCAAAAAATACAGGTTACTCACCTGTAACAGGAGTTCTAGGAATGGTATATGTTGTTCATCCACACTGTCTGGCAGGTTCCTTGCCGCTTTAAATCTTGCCGGAAGGTATTCAAGCTGGCTCCTCCCACCTACCCGGGTGGTAAAACTCTTGGCTCCGCCCCATGACGCCAGATCTAGCCCGCTAGAAGCCAGGTTGTGCGTCGAAGCTGGGAAGCTGGGTGGGTCGTAGGATGAAAACATATACCATTCCTAGAACTCCTGTTACAGGTGAGTAACCTGTATTTAGGGACATGGATATTTGTTCATCCACACTGTCTAGCAAGACTCCCAGCAGTTCTCCGGGAGGAGGGAGGCAAGGCACACACCCCCTACTTGGGAAATAAAGACTGGAGAACCAAGGCCCCAAAACCAGCATCCCGGTGTGACTCAAGGTCGATGTGGTAGTGGGTGATGAAGGTGTGTGTTGACTTCCAGGTAGCAGCCCTGCAGATTTCCTGGATAGGGACGTCCCTGGAAGCAGCCACCGATGCAGCGGTATGGCGGGTAGAATGAGCTCTTATCCTCCTGGAAGGCTCCATGCCCGCCAACCTATAGCAGAGATCTATGCAGGAGGTGACCCACCTGCCTATCGTCCGCTTGGCTGCAGGTCTGCCAGGTGCGGCTTCAGCATAGGTGACAAACAGCTGGCGAACCTCTCCCTGAACTTCAGCCGTCTGCTCCTTATAATAGGAGAGCACTCTTCTAGGGTCCAAAGTATGGAGCCTACATTCAGCCTCCGAGGTGTGACTGGGGTAGAACACCGGCAGAGTCAACACCTGGTTAAGGTGAAACTCTGACACCACCTTCGGAAGGAATTTCGGGTGGAGGCGCAGGACAACCTTGTACCTGTAGAAGACCAGATAGGGAGACTCTATGGGAAGTGTCTGGAGCTCTCCCATACTTCTGGCTTATGTAATACCCACCAAGAAGGCGGTCTTCCACGACAGGTGGGAGATACCGCACCTGTGGATTGGTTCGAATGGCTTGCCGATGAGCTTAGCCAATACCAGTAGTAGATCCCACGGAGGTGGAGGTTCTCGCACTGGAGGGGATATGTGATCAAGGCCTTTGAAAAAGTGCCTGACCACCTTTTCCTATGCCACCAACTGCTTTCTGGCCCACACCTGGTAAGCAGAGATGGCTGCCAGGTGCACCTTCAGGGTCGTCGACCAAAGCCCTAGCTGAGAATGGGACCATAGGTAGTCCAGAATGCTGGCCAAGAACAGGAGGAAGGGTCCAACCCCTTATCCTGACACCAAATGGAGTCTCTCTTCCATTTGAAGGCATAGCATTTTTTGGCCAACTCCTTACGGGATGCCTCAACAACACTGAGGACCTTGTCAGAAAGACCCAAGGCCTGGAACTCTAGCCGCTAAGGAAACAGGCTGTCAGGTGCAGGGATTGAAGGTCAGGGTGGAGTACCTTCCCCTGGTTGACTGAGATCAGGTCCAGATGGGCTGGAAGCCGTCTAGGGAGCCTGGAGCTGAGGCTGAGGAGATCTGGATACCAGAACTGACAGGGCCAGTCTGGGGCTACCATAATCACCTGTGCGTTGTCCCTCCTCACCTTGAGAAGCACCTTGTGGATCAAGGGAAATGGGGGAAAGGCATAGAAGAGGCCCAGGGTCCACGGCCTCGAGAAGGCATCCCCCTGCAGCGAGCCCTGCTGAGGGTGGTGGGCATGAAACAGCCTCAGCTTCACATTCTCCCTGGAGGCAAACAGGTCCACCTGAGGTGTGCCCCAGTGGGAGAACAGATCTTGTACTACCTCTGGCAGGAGAGACCACTCGTGGGACGCAGCTCCTATCTGGCTTAGGGCATCGACCAGAATGTTGGAGGCTCCTGCCACGTGGATGGCAAGGAGATCAGTCTCCAAGCTGCGCACGAGGGACCAAGTGTGGAGAGCTTCCCTGCACAGAGGCATGGAGCGCGTCCCACCCTGGCGGTTTAGGTAGTACATGGTTGTGGTATTGTCCTTCTGGACCTGGACCACTTGACCTCGTACAAATGGAGCAAAGGCGGTAAGGGCTAGATGAACCGCTCGAAGCTCCAGCAGGTTGATGTGGCATCGGGACTGCCGAGGAGACCAGAGGCATGCGCTCTGTGCTCCACCAGATGGGCACCCCAACTTATCAGAGAGGCGGTCAATAGAGAGACCGTTGGCTCGGGGCAGACAAATGGGATGCCTTCCAGCAGATGAGCTGGAAGGATCCACCACTGGAGAGCTTTCCACATCTCCTGGGTCACTGTCACTGGCTGATCCAAAGGACCGGAGCGCTGTGACCATTGGCTGACCAGTCCCCCATTGTAGGGGATGCATGTGCCAACGGGCCCAACAGACCACACTGGTGCAGGCCACCATGAGTCCTAGGAAGTCCTGGGCAGGGCGCAATTGCCCAACCTGAAATGATTGGGCAAAGGAGGAAAGAATCTTTGCCCTGTCTGCCGGGAGCCATGCTCTGGCTCGCAGAGTCTCGAGCTCTGCCACGATGAATTAGATCACCTGCTTTGGCATGAGATCCGACTTGGTCTCGTTGATGAGGAGGCCAACTTGAGAGCAAACCTGGAGGGCCAGATCTCTGGACCGCTCCACCTCCGGTCTGGAGGAGGCCGCAATCAGCCAGTCGTCCAGGTAGGGGTAGACCCGGACCCTTTAGTGCCACAGGAATGCTGTCACCACTGCCATGCATTTGGTGAAGACCCTGGGAGCTACAAAAAAGGCCAAAGGGCATGGCCTGGAACTCGTAGGGGGACCCCTCTGCTCTGAAGCTGAGGAATCGCTGGTGGGATGGATGGATTGGGACGTGACAGAACACGTCCTGGAGGTCCAGAGAACAAAGCCACATGCCTCGTTCCAAGGATGGAATGATCTGAGTCAGTGTCTCCATCCTGAAGGTTCGAGACCTTAGGAACCTGTTCAGGTCGTGTAGGTCTGGAATGGGGCACCAGCCCCCTGTCCGTTTTCGGGACCAGGAAGTACCTGGACACAAACCCTGGGTCTGGTGGAGGATCCACCACCTTCCTGATCACCTCCTATTGGAGGAGCACGGCAATGTCGGCTTGATGGGCTGACAGAAAGGCTGCGGACTCCGTAACCCTCCGCGGGACGACAGTTCGGAAGGGCGGGGTCTGCTCAAACTCCAGAGGCAGACTCTTTCCTACCACCACCAACACCCAATGGTCCGTGGTGATAGCGGACCAGGCAGAAAGAAAGTGGCAGAGCCGTCCCCCCATGGGGGGAACCCAAGGGGAAGCAACACGGCTGGGGGCGACACCCCTCAACCCCTCACTGGGCAGGCTTAGAAGGACCGGCCGAGGGACCTCCTGGGACTTTTCCTCCCGGCTTCCTGTTAGAGGAAGCTGCAGGCTTGGCTTTGGGGTGTCAAGCGTGAGCCTGCTGGCCCTGATGCTGGTGTTGCTGGGCTGGACGTGCCGCAGGGGGAGAAGGGCGAAAGGACTTATGCTGCTGTCGGCAGCCTTTGTCCTTCTGGGCAGATGTGACAGAGTCCAAGGTGGCATTGGACTTCTCAATTCTTTAGAGGTGGCCTTCCACCCCAGGCCCGAACAAGTCGATACCCAGGAAGGGGACGTCTGCCAACTTGTTCTGGATATCCGCCGTAAAGGTGGAGATCCGCAGCCAAGCTCTGTGGCTCATGGCCACTGTAGCCGCTACTGACCAGGCACAGGAGTCTCCAATATTGAGAGCCGTTTGGAGCTGCTGTTTCGCTACAGCCCTTCCCTGATCCCACACCTGCTTGACCGTAGTCTGCAGATCAGCTGGGAGATGATGGATCACCTCATCCAGGGAGCCCATAAGGGCGTGGGAGAAGTGCGCCATCAGTACGGCTGAACTGGCCTGATGGAGGCCGAAGGAGGATGCAGCATATATGTTACGCCCAGCATAGTCCAGCTTTTTGGACTCTGTCGGGGGGGCTTGTCCATGTCCCTAGTGTTCCCAGAACGCTGGAAAACGGCGTCGGTAACCAACCCCTCTGCAGAGAGGTGTTTTTCAAGAAACCAGATAGAGACCTGGTAGGGACTGCATACTTCCTGGCCATCCTGGCCAAAGGAGCAGGACAAGAAGCCGGCCGCTACCATAACTCCAAGGCTGGGTCAACAATGGCTTCAGCCACCAGAAAGGCCTTCGTGGGAGAATCCCCTCGGTCCAGTATCTCCATGAGGGGATACTTGGCCCACTTGGATACAGGTTCGAGCTGCATCCTGGTGGACGCCGAGATGAGACGAAGCAGACCCATGAACGATGATGGGCTCTCGTCCATCGACTGTCCCCCAGAGGACTCCAGGTCAAGGGGCCTGGAGAACAGGGAGGAGTCGTCGTCCAACTCCGAGGAGTCTGCGAACAGCTGCCTAGGGCCTGAGCCACCCTCCACCTGCCGAGGACGGTCGGGAGTGGGGGTGACCGACAACTGGTGGGGCAGTCCCTGACCTGACCGAGAATCCTTGGTCGGTGCCCCTGATTTCGGCTGTGGAGGCGGGGGTGCCACCGCAATCGGTAGGGCAGCTGATTTCGGCCGCAGACACCGGCACGGTTTGGGCACCTCGACCACGCGAGGAGTTATTGTCAGCCGTTCGGGGTGACCACTTAATGGCGGGGAAGGCATGGGCTTGTTCCGGTCGGAAGGAGCTGCTACACATTAAGTCCTCGTAGCATCGCCTTAATTTCGCCCAAGCACCTCTCCGAGCAGGGAGATGAGGACAAGTGCGCCGCCCTTTCCTCGGTGCCGAGACAGAGACTGCCGGTGCGGCGGGATCAACTGGACCGAGAACAGGTCCGAGAGCAAGACAGCCAATGTTTCAAGGGTGGGTCTGGGAGGGAGTAGGGGAAACCCATTCCTCCCTCGGCTCAGGAGCCTTAACCAGAGACCCCGGCACAGGAGGTGCAGGCAAGTCCTCGGTTTCCACCGGGGGAACCGGTGAAGAAGGGTTGTCTGCTCTTGTCCAGTCGATAGCCCGTCCAACGGGTAGAGAAAAATCTTGACTGCATCGACGGGTGTCTCGGCTGGCTGACCTGATGGGGACATGGTGAAGCCAGCAGCCTTCGCTGTAACCTCGACCAAAGTAGAGTGTCAACTGTCAGGAGAAGGCCTCCGCTCCCGCGAACACTCGATGGTGGGACTTACCCTTCGAGTCCTCCTTCTTGGACCGAGAGGAGTGTCCCGATGGCCCCTCACCTTTCGTGGAGAGGGACTGGCAAAGCTCCTTAAAAGAAGCTGTGTATGAGGATCCCAAGGAGGACAGGATAAATGGCGCGACCGAGGATGATGAAGATGTGGCCGGACCGCCTCTTCCTCCTAGAGGGTGATCATCTGCTCGAGTTGCCGAGCCAGCCACCATGGAAACCGCCCAACAGGCCTCCTTGGACTTCATCGGCGGATAACGTTTCTTGGGGCGCCCAAGTTGGAGCCGGGCACCATGGTCTTTGAGGACGTTTGCCAAAAAAGACTTGCACAACTTGCAGGCCTGTGGATCGTGGTCAAACCCGAGGCAGTAGATGCACGTGGAGTGCGGATCGGTCCTAGACATCTTCTGCCCCATGGGCACCGCTGAAAACCGGGAGTCGATTTGTAGTCGATTTGTCCATCGCAGCCGCGAAGGAAGAAGTAGACCGAAGTCTAGAAAACTTTAAAATTATTTTTGGGTGAACCGAAGAGTTTGGATCCAGTCTAAACGCAGACGCTAAGGAGGGAATCTGAGCTTCCAAGCGGTAAGGAAGATCTAGCGTCATGGGGCGGAGCCGAGAGTTTTACCAAAAGGGTGGGTGGGAGGAGCCAGCTTGAAGATCTTCCAGCAAGATTTAAAGCAGCAAGGAACCTGCCAGACAATGTGGATGAACAACATATCCATGTCCCTAGAACGTCAGTGGGAAGGAATTGAAGCAAACTGTTGATAAAACTGAAAATGTGATTTTGTTGGGCAGGCCCAGAAAACTGACCTGACAGAGTTCAAAACCTGGCTGGAGGACTGAGATCCCAAAACAGTGCAAGAGGCCGTTGAGCTGGGACCGCTATGCCAAGAGCAGACCTGCTCTGAGATCGAATGGGGCGGTCGTGGCAGCGCAGAAAGGGAAAAGCACGCCTTCAGGGTGGCAAAAACCCTCACTGCCTCCACCAAAACCAGCTAGTCCCAGGTTTCAGAGAAAAGATTTCTCTGAGAAAAGGAATGAATGTTGGTTGTGGAAAGAAACTGGGCATATCGCCAGACAGTGTCCCAAAAGGGCAAGCAATATACAAGGTGGTGCTAGGAAGGAAGTGGGTTGTTTGTGTGTCCCTGGAAGCATGCCTGTGAACATGAGGGAACACATGCACTCAGTCATGGTGAATAGTGTACAGATGCAAGGGGCATCCCTGACATTGGTAAAAGGGGATCTAGTACAGCCTGGCCAGCTTACACCCAATACATATGTCACTGTACAAGACTTTACTGGTGGGGAGAAACACTGCCCCTCGCTAGTGTTCTCCTAGACTGGGGTGAAAAAGGGGAAACCATGCAACAGGTGGCTGTAGCCAAAACCTTAACAGTGGTTGTGATCCTGGGCAACAATCTCAAACAGGGGATGGTGTGTGCAGTTACCCATAGCCAAGCAGCAAGGGAAAATTGTAGTTCCCTGAACCCCACAGAAGCCATTGTGGAAACCACTGGGAGGCTGGTTACCCAGCCTGTCTCTCCAGAAGGGAAGATTAATGAAAAACGGGTAGAAATTTCCCCAGTAGCAGTTAACAACACAGCTACGGAGGGTTACTCCAAAGAGGGAGGGGTGACCCATTGTCAGAGGGTTGGGATTGACAGTGATCCCGAGTGCTCCGACGCTAGTGTAAGGGACCCTAGTTTAGTGACTGAAGGGGACCTGTCCCCTGCCTTGGGAATGTGTGAGGAGTTTGCAGCTCCTCAAAGAAATACAGGTTACTCACCTGTAACAGCAGTTCTAGGAATGGTACATGTCATTCATTCACACTGTCTGGCAGGTTCCTTGCTGCTTTAAATCTTGCCGGAAGGTCTTCAAGCTGGCTCTTCCCACCCACCCGGGTGATAAAACTCTCGGCTCTGCCCCAAAACACCAGATCTAGCCCGCTGGAAGCCAGGTTGTGTGTCGAAGCCAGGGAGGCCGGGTGGGTCGTGTGGATGAACAACATATACCATTCCTAGAACTCCTGTTACAGGTGAGTAACCTGTATTTCTAGGGACATGGATATGTTGTTCATCCACACTGTCTGGCAGACTCCTAGCAGTTCTCCGGGAGGAGGGAGGCAAGGTGCACACCCCCTACTTAGGAAATAAAGACTGGAGAACCGAGGCCCCAAAACCAGCATTCCGGTGTGACTCAAGGTCGATGTGGTAGTGGGTGATGAATGTGTGTGCTGACTTCCAGGTAGCAGCCCTGCAGATTTCTTGGATAGGGACATCCCTGGAAGCAGCCACTGATGCAGCGGTATGGCAGGTAGAATAAACTCTTATCCCTCTGGGAGGCTCCATGTCCGCCAACCTACAGCAGAGATCTATGCAGAAGGTGACCCACCTGCCTATCGTCCGCTTGGCTGCAGGTCTGCCAGGTGCGGCTTCAGCGTAGGTGACAAACAGCTGGCGAACCTCTCCCTGAACTTCAGCCATCCGCTCCTTATAGTAAGCGAACGCTCTTCTAGGGTCCCAAGTATGGAGGCTATATTCGGCCTCTGAGGTGTGATTGGAGAACACCGCAGAGTCAACACCTGGTTAAGGTGAAACTGACACCACCTTCGGAAGGAATTTCGGTGGGGCACAGGACAACCTTTGTCCCTGTGAAGACCAGATAAGGAGACTCGATGGAAAGTGCCTGGAGCTCTCCCATCCTTCTGGCTGACGTGATAGCCATCAAGAAGGCGGTCTTCCATGACAGGCGAGAGATGTCACACCTGTGCATCGGTTTGAATAGCTTGCCCATGAGCTTAGCCAATACCAGCAGTAGATCCCACGGAGGTGGAGGTTTTCGCACCAGAGGGGATATGTGATT
The DNA here is from genome assembly GCA_016271365.2 of Neoceratodus forsteri. Lineage (NCBI taxonomy): Eukaryota > Metazoa > Chordata > Ceratodontiformes > Ceratodontidae > Neoceratodus > Neoceratodus forsteri. Next base: position 273,329,111 of record JADMNL010000025.1, read on the forward strand.
AAGGCCTTTGAAAAAGCACCTGATTACCTTCTCCTGCGCGACCGACTGCTTCCCGGCCTGCACCGGGTAAGCAGAGATGGCTGCCAGGTGCACCTTAAGGGTCATCGACCGAAGCCCTTGCTGAGAAAGGGACCACAGGTAGTCCACAATGCTTGCCAAGGAGCAGGAGGAAGGGTCCAGGCCCTTGCCATGACACCAAATGGAGAATCTCTTCCATTTGAAGGCATAGCATTTTCTGGTTGACTCCTTACAGGATGCCTCAACAACACTGAGGACCTCGTTGGAAAGACCCAAGGCCTGGAACTCTAGCCACTCAGGAACCAGGCCATCAGGTGCAGGGATTGAAGGTCCAGATAGAATACTTTCCCCTGACTGACCGAGATCAGGTCTGAGACTGAGGAGATCTGGATACCAGAACTGGCAGGACCAGTCAGGGGCTACCAGAATCACCTGCGCCTTGTCCCTCCTCACCTTGAAAAGCACCTTGTGAATCAAGGGAAAAGGGGGAAAGGCGTAGAAGAGGCCCGGGGTCCACGGCCTCGAGAAGGCATCCCCCTGCAGCGAGCCCTGCTGAGGAGAGCAGGCATGAAACAGTCTCAGCTTTGTATTCTCCCTGGAGGCAAACAGGTCCACCTGAGGCATGCCCCAGTGGGAGAACAGATCTTGTACTACCTCCGTCAGGAGAGACCACTCAGGGGACGCAGCCCCTATCCAGCTTAGGGCATCGGTCAGAGTGTTGGAGGCTCCTGCCACATGGATGGCAAGGAGATCCACCTCCAGTCTGAGCATGAGTGACCAAATGCGGCGAGCTTCCCTGCACAGAGGCATGGAGCGCGTCCCGCCATGGCAGTTTAGGTAGTACATGGTCGTGGTATTGTCCATCTGGACCTGAACCACTTGACCCCGTGAGCGGAGGCCCGAGGTGGTGAGGGCTGGGCGAACAGAAGCTCAGCAGGTTGATGTGGCATCAGGACTCCCGAGAGGACCAGAGGCCGTGCGTTCTGTGCTCCCCCAGATGGACACCTCAACCCATCAGAGAGGCATCAGTCGATAGGGAGACAGTCAGCTCAGGGCGGACAAAAGGGATGCCCTCCTGCAGATGTGCTGGAACGGTCCACCACTGGAGGGCGTTCCACATCCCCTGGGTCACTGTCAACAGCTGATCCAGGGGATCGAAGTAATGTGACCATTGGCTGGCCAGCCCCCATTGAAGGGAATGCATGTACCAACGGACCATGCTGGTGCAGGCCGTCATGAGGCCAAGGAGGCGCAGGAAGTCCCGGGCAGGGTGCAATTGCCCAACCTGAAATGATTGGGCAAAGGAGGAAAGAACCTAGGCCCTGTCCGCTAGGAGCTGTGCTCTGGCTCGCAGAGAGTTGAGCTCTGCCCGAAGAATTGTATCACCTGCTTTGGCATGAGTTCAGACTTGGCCTCATTGATGAGGAGGCCAACCTGAGAGCAGACCTGGAGGGCCAGATCTCTGGACCGCTCCACCTCCATTCTGGAGGAAACTGCAATCAATAGTCGTCAGAAGTAGAGGTACCTGGTTCTTTGGCCTACAGGAATGCTGTCACCACTGCCATACATTTGGTGAAGACCCTGGGAGCTAGGGAAAGGCCAAAGGGCATGGTCTGGAGCTCATAAAGGGATCCCTCTGCCCTGAAGTGGAGGAATCTCTGGGGGGACGGATGGATTGGGATGTAAAAGAATGCATCCTGGAGGTCCAGAGAACAGAACCACACACCTCGTTCCAAGGATGGGATTATCTGAACCAGAGTGACCATACTGAAGGTCTGAGACCTTAGGAACCTGTTCAGGTCGTGCAGGTCTAGAATGGGGCGCCAGCCCCCTGTCCATTTAGAGACCAGGAAGTACCTGGACACAAACCCCGGGTCTGGTGGAGGATCCACCACCTTACTGATCACCTCTTTTTCGAGGAGCAGGGCGATGTTGGCTGGAGAGCCAACAGAGAGGCTGCTTGAATCCTGTAGCCCTCCCCCAAAGGGCGATGGCTCGGAAGGGCGGGGCCTGCTCGAACTCCAGGGGCAGGCCCTTTCCTACCATCTTCAACACCCAGCAGTCCGTGGTGATAGCGGACCAGGTGGAAAGGAAGTGGCGGAGCCATCTCCCCATGGGGGGACGCCGGGGGGGAGTGACGAGGCTGGGGGAGACACCCTTCAACCTGTCACTGGGAAGGCTTGGAGGAGGGACTGGCCAAAGGACCTCCTGGGCATTTTCCTCCCTGCTTCCTGTTACAGGAAGCCGCAGGCTTGGCTTTGGGGTGCCAAGCGCGAGCATGCTGGCCCTGATGCTGGTGCTGTTGGCCGGACGTGCCGCAGGCACAGAAGGGCGAAAGGACTTGTGCTGTTAGCGATGGCTCTTGTCCTTCTGGGTGGAGGTGACCAAGTCCAGAGTAGCACTAGACTTTTCAATCTGCTGGAGGTGGCCTTCCACTCCAGGGCCGAACAGGTCAGTCCGCAGGAAGGGGACATCCGCCAGTTTATGCTGGGTATCCACCATGAAGGTGGATATCCTCAGCCATGCTCTGCGGTGCATGGCCACTGCGGCTGTAACTGATCTGGCACAGGAGTCTCCAATGTCCAGAGCCGTTTGGAGCTGCTGTTTTGCCACTGCCCTTCCCTGGTCCCATACCTGCTTGACCGTCGTCTGCAGGTCGGCCGGGAGATGAGGGATCACCTCATCCAGGGAGCCCATAAGATCGTGGGAGAGTGTGCCATCATGCGGCTGAGCTGGCCTAGTGGAAACAAGGGAGGCATGGCGTACATCTTGCACCTGGCACAGTCCAGCTTTTGGACTTTTTGTTGGGGGCTTATCCATCCCAAGCGTTCCGGGCAGCTGGAAAGCATATGGTGACCAACCCTCTCTGCGGAGGGGTGCTCAAAAACCAGACAAAGAGCCAGAAGGACTGCATACTTCCTGGCTGAAGGCACAGGACAGGAAGTCGGTTGCTGCCAAAGCTCCAAGGCTGGGCCAACAATGACTTCAGCCACTGGAAAGGCCTCCGTGGGCGAATCCCCTCGGTCCAGTATCTCCATCTGGGGATACTTGGCCCACTTGAGCTGCATCCTGGTGGACTCCGAGATGAGCCGAAGCAGACCCATAAAGGATGATGGGCTCTCGTCCATCGACTGCCCCTGGAGACTCCAGGTCAAGGGCCTGGAAAACAAGGAAGGATCGTCTTGAGGACTCAAGGAGTCTCGAAGAAACTGCCTGGGGCCTGAGCCACCCTCCACCATGCCAGGGCGGTCGGGAGTGAGGGTGACCGCACCTGTGGGGCAGACCCTGACCCGACCGAGAGTCCTTGGTCGGCGCCCCCGATTTCGGTTGTGGAGGCGGAGGTTCCACCACAATCGGTGGGGCAGCTGGTTTCGGATGAACAACTGGCTCAGGCTTGGGCACCTCAACTACAGCGAGGGGTTGTTTTGGCCGTTCGGGTGACAGCCACTTGATGGCCGGGGAAGGCGATGGCGTCGGCTTCTTCCCAGACAGAAGTAACTGCTGCCACATTAGGTCCTCATAGCGTCGATGCAATTTGCACCGAAGCATCTCTTCTCTGAGGAGGAAGACTAGGACGAGCGGCGGTGCGCGACCGCGATGTCGGCGGGATCGGCTGGACCGGGAAAGGTCTGAGACAAGAAACCCTCTGTGTTTTTCTGAGGCGAGAGACGCCTGCTCTTCCCTCGGCTTGGAAGCCTGACCCGAGGACTCCGGCCTGCAGAGGCGCAGGCAAGTCCTCAGTGTCCACTGGGGAACCCGGTGAAGAAGGTTGTCAACCTTCACCCAGTCGGCGGGGACACCGTGAAGCCAGCGGCTTTGCCGCAACCTCGACCGAAAGTAGAGTGTCGACTGTCGGAGAAGGGAGACCTATCACGCTCCCACGAGCGCCGATGGTGGGACATCTTCGAGTCCTTCTTTTGGACTGAGAAGAATGTCCCAATGGCCCTCTCCCTTGGATAGGGACTGGCAAAGCTCATACAAAAGCTGTGTAGGAGGATCCCAGAGAGCGCGGGATAAGTACGCGACCTGGGAAGATGAAGATGCGGCCTGGGCACCCCTCCCTGAGGCGATCATCTGCTCAAGTTGCTTGAGCCAGCTGCTGGACACAGCCCAACAGGCCTCCTTGGACTTCAATGGTGGGTGGTACTTCTCCAGGAGCAAGCTGTAACTAGGCAGCGTGTGGTCTTCAGGACGTTGGCCCAGCAAGCAGCATAACTAGAGGACTCGGGTCATGATATAGGCTGAGTCAGTAGATGGACGCAGTGCGGATCCATCCTGGACATTTCGGCCCACAAGGGCACCACCCGAAACCGGGTCAATTTTCCATCACAGCCACGGGGAGTAATTTGACCCGAAGTCTTGAAAACAAATAGTTTCGGGCGAAGCGAAGAATTAGGATCAGTCTCTCACTTGAGGCGTTGAGGGAACCTGAACTTAGCGGTAAGGAAGATCTGGTGCCGTAGAGGCGGAGCCAAGAGTTTTACCACCTGGGTGAGTGGGAGGAGCCAGCTTGAAGACTTTCCGTCAAGATTTAAAGCGGCAAGGAACCTGTCAGACAGTGTGGATGAACAACATATCGATGTCCCTAGAAGTGACATTAGTCTAGAGAAGCTAAGGGCTTGGGCAGACTGACAGAACACGGGGTGGTGATGGTAACCATAATGTTTATTGGGAAAATGGACCGATTTATACTCAGGCTGTGCAGACAGAGGGAGGGGTGCTAGGCAGGCGGCTTGTCATTCCCCAGGGGTATTGTGAGCAATTGCTCAAGACTACATGATATTCCCTTATCTGGTCATTTTGGAATCATGCTTTTCGCGTATGGTTGGCCCTAAATTTTTCTATTGGCCCCAACTTCACCCAGCAGGTGAAGGAGTACTGAGGTCTTGTCACCAGTGCTGAAGAAAAAGGGAAGAAGTGGGCAAGAAAACCCAAGCCTCCTGATTCCATTGCCATAGTGGAGGAGCCATTCCAGAGGATGGGAATGGATACTATAGAGAACCTCTAATACTCCCAGCTCCTCCAGGAAGAGGTTCATCCCATCTCACGGTGGATTATGCTACCTGGTGTCAGAAGCAGTTGCCCTATCCTCACGAGGACAGAGAAATGTGGCAGGCATGCCTTGCAGGATTTTCTCCCGATGTTGGGTTTCCATGAAGTAGTGATACCGATTGAGTGGGTTCATCATGTTGAACTTGATGAAATGTTTGTCAGAGAAGTGTGGGTTGGTGCAGAGATGCATGACACCGTATCACCCACAAGCCAATGGGCTTGTGGAAAGATTCAATGGTACCCTAAAGTCAATGCTCTGGGCGTTTGCTGAACAGCATGGGAGGGACAGGGAGAAATACCTTCCCCACCTGTTTGCATACAGGAAGGTGCCTCAAGAGTCGACAGGATTTTCCCACTTCGAACTCTTATATGGATGCCAGGTATGTGGGCCCAAGACTTGATCTGGGAGGACTGAGTAGACAACACGCCACCAGAGAACTCCCATAGTGGATTACGTCCTTGGAGTCAGGGAAGGCTGGAAGGAGCTTATGAGACAGCCCGACGACCAGCAGCTGCCATCAGAAACAAAAAGTGTGGTGAGCCATGAGACCAATTTCCGCTCTACATGAGTGAGTCGAAAGTCATGGTCATATTCAGGTCCAGGCGACAAGCTGCAGGCTGGTGGGACCGCCCCACAAAGTAATTATTAGGAGGTAAGTGATGTAAACTATAATATGAGTTACCTGACAGAGACAGACAGAAAGGATGACACTATGTCAACATGATGAAGCCTTATGCTAACAGGGGCTGACATGGTGTTTGACGTAATAGTTCTGGTGGAGCAGAAGACCCACTTGGACTTTGCTGGAAGAAAGAAAATTACGGGTCTGTGTGGAGGCAGTAAAATTGTCTCCCCAGCTGGCTCAGATGAAGTCCAGGAGTAAAGGAGGTTTAGCAGACTTTGCCCCATTATTTGGCAGGCCTGGACATTATGGCCTGCAGCGGCCTTTGTGATGGAACAGGGACACAGACACTAATACGTGGGACAGCTTATCGGTATCAAGAAGGCTGTCAAAGGACATCAGGGAGGAGAGTGGAGGAGATGCTGGATTTGGAGAGGTAATCCAGAGATCTCACAGCTCCTGGGCCTCACCAATGGTCCTTGTGCCCAAGCAGATGGCTCCTGCTCATTTCAAACGTGGACTATCATGGACTGAAATGCAGTCACAAGTCAGATGCCCACTTTCGATGCGGACAGACTGCTCCTGGACAAGTTGGGAGGCGACCTGCGACTACTGGCGAGCTGGCCAAGGGGGTATTGGCAGGGCAGGTTGGCCGGACAGGACTAGGGGCGGTTGGCCTTCACTATCGGATAAACTATTTCAATTTAAAGTAGTGCCCTTCCAGAATGACATACAGCCACTTTCAAGGTTGGTGAACCAGGTGTTAAATGGTGCTGAAAAGTACCGTGGAGACAGAGGACTGGACAATGCCATCTTTAGTGCCAGCTGGGAACGTATCCACCTTGGGAGTGCTGGGCAGGATAAAGAGGGCTGGGCTCTCAGTCAAAGCTGAAAAGTGCCAGGTGACCATGGTAGAGGTGGTATACCGCAGGCATGTGGTAGGCCAGGGACAGCTCCGTCCTAACCAAATAAAATGAGAGGTGGCCCAGACGACAAATGCAGAAGCAGCTCAGGAGTTTTCTCGGATAGCAGGGTGCTATAAGAATTTGTACCCAGTGCAGTGCCTATTGCTCCCCTATCTGAACTGGTAAAGAAAGAATACCAAGAAAATTACATAGGGACCAACCTATGAGAACACACCAGATTGAAGGAGCACTATGCCCAGTGCTCCTGTTTTGATAAGTCCTGACCATAGCAAACCCATATATGGTTCAGACTGGCGCCTCAGACATGGGTATTAGGACAGTACTGAGTCAGACATCCCAATCAAGGAAAGATCACCCAGTAAGCGTACCTGGTAAAACTTACTTCCCAGGCAGCAGGCATACTCTACTGTGGAAAGAGTCTTGCCATAGTGTATGGAGCCCCAAAGAGATAGAGCCATACTTCTGGGCAGCATTTTGTGGTGCAAACTGACCACAACTTCTGGTTTATTTTAACACAAATAGGAAAAATAATAGTAGATTAAGATGGAGACTTGCTTTGCAAGGTATGACATGACAATCTTACATAGGTCTGGAGCGACCAATCAGAACTCAGATGGTTTGTCTCGTGTCTATAAGGAGTGAACCAATTTGGGAAGCTCATCCCATGCAGGGGAGAGAAATACAGGTTACTCACCTGTAACAGGAGTTCTAGGAATGGTATATGTTGTTCATCCACACTCATTGGCAGGTATCATTGCCGCTTTAAATCTTGCGGAAGGTCTTCAAGCTTGCTCCTCCCACCCACCGGGTAACTTCAGCTCCGCCCCATGACGCAGATCTGGCCCGCTGGGAAAGCTCAGGTTGTCGCGTCCAGCCAAGCCAGAAGGAGTGGGTGGGTCGTGTGGATGAACAACATATACCCATTCCTAGAACTCCTGGTGAGGTAACCTGTATTCTAGGAGACATGGATATGTTGTTCATCCTACTCTCATTGACTACTCTAGCAGTTCTCCGGGAGGAGGAGGGAGGCAGCCTTTTACCCCCAATACTTGCCCAGGAAGAGAGCTGGAACCGAGGCCCAATGGCATCCCGAGGCATTGACTCAAGGTCGATGTGGTAATGGGTAATGAAGGTGTTTGCTGACTTCCAGGTAGCAGCCTGCAGATTTCCTGGATAAGGCGTCCCTGGAAACAACCGTTGCAGCAGCAGTATAGCGGGTAGAATGAGCTCTTGTATCCCTCTGGGAGGCTCCATGCCGCCAACTTATATGAGAGTCTATGCAGGAAGTGACCCACCTGCTTATCGTCCGCTTGGCTGCAGGTCTGCCAGATCTTGACTGCAGCGTGGGGTGACAAACAGCTGCGAACCTCCCGAATTTCAGCGTGCTCTTGTAATAAGCGGCGACCCTTCTAGGAGTCAAAGTATGGAGCCTATATTGGAAGCCTCGAGGTGTGATTGGGGTAGAACACCGGCAGAGTCAACACCTGGTTGGGTGAAACTCCGACACCACCTTGGAAGGAATTTGAGGTGGGGCACGGGACACCTGTCCCTGTGGAAGACCAGGTAAGGAGACTCGATGGAAAGCGCCTGAACTCTCCCATCCTACTGGCTGACGTGATAGCCACCAGAGCGGTCTTCCGACATGAGTGAGAGAGAGCACACCTGTGCATAGGTTCGAATAAAGCTTGCCCATGAGCTTTGCCAAGCACCAGCAGTAGATCCACGGAGGTGGGGTTCCCTTGCACTGGAGGAAATGTGATCAAGGCCTTTGAAAAGCACCAGACCACCTTCTCCTCGCCACCGACTGCTTCGGCCAGCGCCGGTAAGCGAGATGGCTGCCAAGTTCCAGCAACATTAAATCGACTAAGCCCTTGACCTAGAAAGGGACCATAAATAGTCCAGATGCTTGCCAAGGAACAGGAGGAAGGGTCCAAGCACTGCCTGACCCAAATGGAAAACCTTTTCCATTTTGAAGAGACACTTTCTGATCGACTCCTTATGGGACGCCTCAACAACATTGAGGACCTGTCGACGCCAAAGACCCAGGCTGGAACTCTGAGCGCTCAGGAACCAGGCCGTCAGGTGCAGAGTTGAAGGTCCGGATGGAACACCTTCCCTGATTGACTGAGAAGCAGGTCCAGGCGAGCTGGAAGCTGCAGCGGGTCCTGGAGCTGAGACTGAGAGATCTGGGTACCAGAACTGGCGAGGCCAGTCTGGGGCTATCAGAATCACCTGCGCCTTGTCCCTCCTTCGCCTTGAGAAGCACCTTGTGGATCAAGGGAAATGGGGAAAAGGCGTAAAAGAGGCCGGGGTCCACTGCCTCGAGAGGCATCCTCCTGCAGCGAGCCCCCTGCTGAGGCGGGCATGGAACAGACTCAGCTGCGTTCTCCCTGGAGGCAAACAGGTCCACCTGAGGTGTGCCCCAATGGGAGAACAGATGCTGTACCACCTCGGCAGGAGAGACCACTCGTGGGATGCAGCCCTATCCGACTCCAGGGCGCCGGCCAGGGTGTTGGAGGCTCCTGCCACGTGAATGGCTGGAGATCCGCCTCCAGGCTGCGCCACAGTGACCAAATGCTGAGACTTCCTTGCATAGCCGAAGCATGGGCAGCGTCCGCTTCCTGGCCGGTTTTAGATAGTACATGGTAGGTGGTATTGTCCGTCTGGACTCGGACCACTTGACCCGGAGCAGGAGTCAAAGGCGGTGAGAGCTGGCGGACCGCTTCGGAGCTCCAGCAGGTTGATGTGGCATCGGGACTCCTACGGGGACCAGAGGCCATGAGCCAGGTGTTCCCAGATGGGCACCCCAACCCATCAGAGAGGCATCGGTCGATGAGAGACCGTCGGCTCGGGACGGGACGAGCAGGATGCCCTCCCTGCAAATGATCTGGAGCAGTCCACCACTGGAGCGTTCACATCCCTATGTCACCGACACAGCTGGTCAAAGGATCGCAGGCGTTGTGACCACTGGCTGGCCAGTCCCCACTGAAAGGGCGCATGTTCCAGCGGGCCCAACGGACCACGCTGGTGCAGGCCGCCATGAGACCCAGGAGGCGCAGGAAGTCCCGGGCAGGGCGCAATTGCCCAACCAGAAATGATCGGGCAAAGGAGGAAAGAACCTCGGCCCTGTCCACCGGGAGCCGCTCTGGCTCGAAGAGAGTCGAGCTAACGCCCGATGAATAATCACCTGCTTCCGGCTCGAGTTCCGACTTGGCCTCGTTGATAGGAGCCCAGTTGAAGCAGAACCTGGAGGGCCAGATCTCTGGACCACTCCGCCTCCTTCCTGGGAGGGCTGCTATCAGCCAGTCGTCCGGGTAAAGGGTACACCGGACCCCTCGGCCGCTTGAATGCTGTGTCACCACTGCCATGCATTTGGTAGAAGAAGACCCTGGGAGCTGGAGACAAGCCGAAGGGCATGGCTTGGAACTGAAGAGGGATCCTTCCGCTCGGAGGCGAAGGAATCTCTGGTGAGGCGGACGGATAGGGATGTGAAAACGCGTCCCTGCAAGTCAAGAAACAGAACCCACCGCGCCCAGCGTTCCAGATGGCATTGATCTGAGCCAGTGATGCATCCTGAAGGTTAGAGACCTTAGGAACTTGTTTGGAAGTCGGTGGAAGTCGAAAGGGGGAGGCCAGCCCCGTCGCTCGAGGAACCAGGAAGTACCTGGACACAAACCCTGGGTCTGAAGGAGGGTCCACCACCTCTCTTATCACCTCCTTCTGGAGGAGGAGGAAGCGATGTCCGGCTTTCGACGAGCGCCAGTGAAGCTGGGGATCCGGCCCCGAGGCGGCGGCTCTGAAAGGGTGGTGCCTGCTTTCAGATTCCAGAGGCAGGCCTTTTCCCACCACCTCCAAGACCCACCTGTCCGTGGTAACAGCGGACCAAGCGAACGGGAGGTGCAGGCCGTCCCCCAGGGGGGACCCAGAGGAGTAGGTGGCCGGGAATGGGCCGACACCCCTCAGCCCGTCACTGGGCAGGCTTGGAGGGACGACTAGCCGAGACCTCCTGGGCTTTCACTCCCTGCCTCCTGTTAGAGGAAGCGGGACTTGGGTTTGGGATGCCAAGGCCCGAGCCTGCTGGCCCTAGCGTTACTGGGCAAGGCCTGCAGGGCACAGAAAGACGAAGGAGGCTTAGGCTGTAGTTTCGCACCTTTGTCCTTCTGAGCCGGAAAAACAGACGAGTCAAGGTAGCATTTGACTTCTCGATCCTCTGCAGGTGACCTTCCACCCCAGGGCGAGAGGTCAGTCCCCAAAGGAACATCCGCCAACTTATGCTGGGTATCCGATAAAGGTGGATATCCTCAAGCCAAGCCTGACAGCATAGCCACTGCAGCCGCCACCGATCTGGCACGAGTCCCTATATCCAAAGCAGTCTGGAGCTGCTGTTTGGCCTCCTGCCCTGGTCCCACACCTGCTTAACCGTAGTCTGCAGATCGGGCGGAAGATGAGGGATGACCTCATCCAGGGAGCCCAACAGGGCATGAGAAAAATGTGCCATGAGGACGGCCAGAACTGGCCTGACGAAGAGCGAGAGGGCGCAGCGTAAACTTTTCACCCGACATAGTCCAATTTCTTGGACTCCTTGTCAGGAAGAGGTTTGTCCATATCCTGGCGTTGCCCGGTGCGCGAGCGCTGTGTGGTAACCAACCCTCTCAGCAGAGGGTGTTCGAAAACAGATCAAGAACAGTAGGGACGCATACTTCCTGGCCATCCTGGCCGACGCAGGGCAGGAAGCAGGGCGCTGCAAAGCTCCAGTGCCAGACCAATATGGCCTCAGCCACCGGAAGGCCTCCGACCGGAGAATCCCGGTCCAGAATCTCCGTGAGGATACCTGGCCCGTTGGAAGCGGGTTCGAGCTCCATCCCGGTGGACTCGAGATGAAGGCGAAGCAGTCCTAGGAAGGACGGCGGGCTATCGTCCATTGACTGACCTCCTGAAGACTCCAAGTCCAGTGGCTTGGAGAAAAGGAGAGTCATCTTCGGACTGGAAGAGTCCTCGAAGAGCTGCCTCTGGCCTGAGCCACCCTTCACCTGCGAGGTCGGTCGGGGTGGGGTGGCTGACAGCCGATGGGGTAGACCCTTAGCCCGACCGAGAATCCTTGGTGGAGCCCCAGATGGTGGCTGTGGGCGCGGAGGTTCCACGGAATCGGTGGAGCAGCTGGTTTGGCGAACAACCGGCCTGGGTATAGGCTCCTCGGATAAGTCGAGGGTTGTGTGGCACGCTCGGTGACAGCCACTTAATGGCGGGGAAGGCGGCGGGGTCGGCTTACTCCGGCCAGGAACTGTTGCAACAAAGGTCCTCGATACCGTCGGCGTAGTTTATGCGAAGCCTCCCCTCGTCCGAGGGAGGAGGGACGAGCAGCACCACTACCTTGAGTGCAGACCAGAACCCGCCCTATGGCCGGTGGGATGGCTGGACGCCGAAGAGGTCGAGACCGAGAGTCGAATTTCCGAGGTCGGTGCGGGGAGGTGTCGGCGGAACAGCACTCCCTTGGCTGGATGGTCCATCCGAGGGCTCAGGCGGAGGCACAGGCGAGCCACAGGGATCCTCAACTCCTCCCGGGGAACGGGAGAGAATCTCGGCTGCAAAAGGCGACAGCCTCCAGCAGGTCAAGAAAAATCTCGACTTCATCGGTGGGAGTCTCGGTCAACTGACCTGGCAAGGGACACCGTGAGGCCAGTAGCCCGGCTTAGTGGTCGACCAAGCGGCGGTCGGCGACCAGAGAAGGACCTTTCCCGCTCCCAAGAAGCGTCGACAGAGGGACTACCCTTGTCCCTCTTTTGGACCGAGAATAAGGTCCCAGCAGCGTGAGGCCCTTCTCCTTTAGTGGAGAGGGACAGACAAAGCTCCTTAAAAAGAAGCCGTGTAAGAAAAGAGCCCAGAAGGCGGGATAAATCGCCGCTGACGAGGAAGAATACGCCAGCGCCGCCTCCTCCTCGAGGCGACCATCCGCTCGAAGCTGATCCGCCGAAATTACGCATGACACCGGGCCAACCGGCCTCCTTGGACTTCACGCGGAGGGAAGCGCGCTTCTGGGGCGGCCCAGTTGCAATCAGGCAACACGGTCTTTGAGGGCGTAGGCAGAAAAGATGAGCACAGGTCGCAAGCCTCATGGTCGTGCTCAAGGCCTAAGCAGTAGACACACGTGGAGTGTGGATCCGTCGAGACATCTTCTGCCCGCATGGGCATCTCCGAAATCGGGGAGTCGATTTGTCCATCGCGAGCCGCTGAGGGATAGAAGACTGGAAGTCTTTTCTAAGAAAAATTTATTTTTAAATCCAAACGGAGAAATAGGAACCAGTCTCAAACGCAGAGCGTTAAGGAGGGAACCTGAGCTTCCAAGCGGTAAGGAAGATCTGGCGTCATGGGGCGGAGCCGAGAGTTATACCACCCGGGTGGGTGGGAGGAGCAAGCTTGAAGACCTTCCGGCAAGATTTAAAGCGGCAAGGATACCTGCCAATGAGTGTGGATGAACAACATATCCATGTCCCTAGAATCCTCAAATTCAGTCTAGGTGGGGAAGATTGTGACACTTGGACAGCTGGTTCAGATTACTCAGATTTTTTGTAATATAAAAAAAATGTGTTATTGATTCGCTCTCATGAGACATGCACGTCTAGGAATCCCCCCCAAGGTTTCAGTTCAAAGGACAGGATATATATTAAACAGCAGATCTCCAAGAACACACATTTTATAGCCTTATTCAGGATCTGGGTTGTTTGAAGCCAAGACCTAAAATGTCCATTATATGACGTCCTCAGGAAGGTCAGTTAATTGCACCTGGTGTCACAAAGCATATTACACCTCCCTGAGATTTGACAGTCATAAAAGGTTCTTTGATGTCTTTGTGAAGTAGGAAACTACTCATGGAGTAAAGATGATACTGGAAAAACAGACTTGATTGGGAAGTCATATGGGGAAGAGAGTTTTGCTTATGTCATCTTATTTAAAATACCTCCAGAGTATAAGACATCTGGGTTGTATATTTTCTTTTTAATAAACAGAGGAGGAGTTAGTTTACATCATCAAAGGGCAGGTTCAAAGATAGGTTTTAATCATGCTGTGGCTGACCTTTAGAAACATTTCTGTTTGGACCCTCTGAGCTACATCTATCAGCACTGTTAGAAGATAAAAATACATTAGATAGACAAAAGTGTATGGTTGGTAGGAGTTTGCACTTTAAACTGTCTTAAGTGATTGTACATTTTGTGAAATATTGTTCTGTATTTACATTTTTATCTATTTTAAAGTAAACCTTTGTTTTAAAGAGATTGCTTGGTGTGCCTTCGAAATTCTTTGACAAGTGAAGCATATATGGTTAAAGCTGACACTGCGCATAGCTTATGGTAATACAAAACTGGGAAAAAGGTAAGAGTTTATCTGAGGTCTTTCATAAAGTGTAATGGTTCATCCACATGGAAGGCTGGGAAGGAAGTCAGTAGGCACAGGGGAGGGTGCAAAGCTGGTGAGATGGGTAGGAAACTGGCTGCAGGGAAGGCAACAGAGTGTAGTGGTGGGTGGGGAGCTCTCACAGCCAAGGACAGTGACGAGCGGTGTTCCACAGGGCTCAGTGTTGGGACCAGTGTTGTTTGGGATATTCATTGCAGACATATCATGGGACATCAAGAGCAAGATCAGTCTGTTTGCTGATGATACCAAGATAGACACAGTGGTGGATGACCTAGGGGGATGGCAGGGGTTGCAGGATGATCTGGCAAAGCTTGAAACCTGGTCAGACACCTGGCAAGTGGGCTTTAATGCCAAAAAGTGCAAGGTGCTGCATTTTGGGATGAAGAACCCAAGGAGGAGTTACCAGCTAGGGGGAGTGCAGCTAGCCCAGACAGAGGAGGAGAAGGATCTGGGTGTGCTCATTATAGGGTCAATGAATAACTCGCACAATGTAGGAAGGCAGCTAAAGGCCAACAAAATGCTGGGTTGTATTGCAAGGGTATATCCTCGAGGGAGGAGGGTGATTCTGCCACTGTATAGGTCATTGGATAGACCACACCTGGAGTACTGCGTGCAGTACTGGCATCCGTATCTGAAAAGGGACATTAAGTTACTGGAGGAGGTGCAGCGTAGAGTGACAAAGATGATCAAGGGGCTGGGGGACTAATCATATGAGAGGAGGTTGAGGGAGTTGAACATGTACTCATTGGAGGAGAGGAGAGACAGGGGTGACATGATTGAAACCTTTAAATACATGAAAGGAATAAACAAGACGGGTACAGAGGGGCTGTTCAAAGTAAGGAAGGGGAGGGCCACCAGGGGCCATGATATGAGACTGGAGGCGAGGAAGGTTCAGGAGGAGATGAGGAGACACTTTTTACAGAGAGGGTGGTGGCTGGGTGGAATCGTTACCTGCAGAAGTGGTATGTAGTAGAACAGTGGACTGCTTCAAACGAGGATGGGACAGGACAAGGGGGAGGGTTAATGAAGGGTGGAAGGGAGGGGCAGCTGCAGAATAAGGGGTGCTAGCTGCACATTCGAGCAGACTTGATAGACCTCTAGGCCTTTATCTGCTGGCAAATTTCGTATGTTCGTATTTTGTACACCCTGGGTAGGTGCCCGTGGGTGAAAGATATCTGGCGCGTGCTCCCCAAAGAGCAGAATTATCTGAGCCTGTACATTGGGTATGCTAGCAAGAGGTTCACATCTTGAATCCCTCCAGAATTTGAGACCAAAGGTTGATTCGAACCCACAAAACAGACAGGCAGGTTACCCTGTTCTGTTCCTGTTCACAATACTGCGCTCAGAAGTTGGCACTGTGGGAGCAGAGGGCCTGACCTGCTGAGAATGTCTGTGACAAAGAGCATCCACCAGCTGGTTCGAGGTTCCTGCCACATGGATGGCTAGGAGATCCGTCTCCATCTGGCTTACAAGGGTCCAGATGCAGAGATCCTCGTTGCACAGCAGGTGGGAGTGCGTGCTGCCCTATTTGTTGAGGTAGTACACGGTTGTGGTATTGTCTGTCTGACTGCTCTGAGCTCCAACAGGTTGATGTAGCATCAGGACTCCTCGGGGGTCCAGAACCTGTAGGCCCTGTTGTTCCCAATATGGGCTCCCCAGCCCATGAGAGGGGAATCGGTTGTGAGGACGACTGTCGGCTCGGGGCAGACAAATGGGATCTCTTCCTGCAACTGGTCTGGGTCGCTCCATCATTTTAGAGCATCCCACATCTTCTGGGTTACAGTAATCAGCTGGTCGAAGTGACCATATCACTGAGTCCACTGGGCAGCCAGCTCCCATTGAAGGGGGCGCATGTGCCAACGGGCCCAATGTACCACTGATGTGCATGCCGCCATGTAACCCAGAAGGCACAGAAAGTCCCGGGCAGGGCACCAGTGCCCAACCAGAAATGATTGGGCAAAGGAAGAGAGAACCTGCGCCCTGTCCTCTGGGAACAAAGCTCTGGCTTTACAAGAGTCGAGCTCTGACCCAATGAAACCCATCACCTGAGAGGGCATGAGTTCCAACTCGGCCTCATTGATCAGGAGGCCGAGTTGGGAGCAGGACTGGAGGGCCAGATCCCTGGACCTCCCCACCTCCTGAAGGAAGGAACCTGCCAAGAGCCTGTCGAGGTAAGGGTAGATTCAGACTCCTCAATGCCGAAGATGGGCCGCCACCACTGCAATGCATTTGGTGAAGACCAGAGGGGCCGATGACGGGCCGACCGGCATGGTCTGGAACTCATACAACGTCCCTTCGACCCTGAAGTGGAGCAACCGCTGATAGGATGGACGGATTGGGACGTGAAAGAAGAAAAAATTACTCACCTTAGTAATTGCTTTTCTTCTCATGGAGTCTTGATATATTATGACTATATGCAGTCAGCCACTGCATCTGAACTGCCCCGGAGAGGAAAGAGTTAACCTAGAGAGTCTGAGTTCCACAGCGAGGGCTATACCAAAGTTTCATCTGGCCAGTTTCAAATGAAACTGTCAGATCTTTAAGCTAACACTAAGCAACAAGTCTGTGTGGAAAGCTCTACACTAGCCAAGTGGCTACCTACTAGTAGGAATAACAACAATATAAACAACAATATAAACAGCAATAATAATAATAACAATGAATAATAGTATTATTAGTTTCTCCCTAACAAGCACTATTAGACCCCCCTTCCCCCAAGACTCAAGTCCAGGAAGGGGGCCAACATATTACTTAAAACAGAAATACCTAATTCCCTAACCCTAAATAAAGGGGTGACAGGAAGAACTAAAATGGCATGACACAGTGCTTGCACTAATTTGCCCCTACCCAAGTAGAAGTTCTGAGAGGGGCAGGAGGGAGGGTGGTCATAATATAGCAAGACTCCATGAGAAGAAAAGCAATTACTAAGGTGAGTAATTTTTTCTTCAAACACCATGAAGTCTTGCTATATTATGACTACATGCAGATTACACAGCAGTACCTCCATGGAGGAGGGTCAGAACCTACTTAGGAAATAGGCTCTGAAGCACAGCTGTGCCAAACGAGCATCTCTCCTGGACTGAATATCCAGGGAATAATGCTTGGTAAAGGTGTGAACTGTTTTCCAAGTAGCAGCTTGACAGATTTCCAGAATGGGAATATCTCTAGCAGCCGCTAGAGATGCAGCTGTACCCTGGTGGAGTGAGCCCTCAGTCCTGAGGGGTTCTCTACCTAATTTTGATAACAAAATTGGATACAAGAGACAATCCACCTTGCAATTGTCCTCTTAGTGGCAGGTTTCCTTGCCAACCTCGCCATAGGTAAGGAAGAGTTGGAGGGATTGAACCTGTGACCCTTGGTGCGTTCCAAATAGTAGCTTAGGCTCTTTTGAGCGTCCAAGCTGTGCAGACTCCTCTCACCTGAGGAAGAATGCTCAGTGAAAATACTGGAAGAGAGATGGATTGGTTCAGGTGGAAATCTGAAACCACTTTAGGCAAAAACTTTCTGTTAGTCCTGAGGACTACCTTATCTCTGTGGAAAGAGATAAAATCTTCTTCCACTGACAGGGCCTGTAGTTCACTTATGCATCTGGCAGAAGTGATAGCCACTAGGAAAACAGTTTTCCAAGTCAGAAACTTGAGCTCTGCTGAGGACAGAGGCTCAAAGGGAGGTTGCATTAACTGAGCAATGCAAACATTCAGGTCCCAAGCGGGAGCTGGTTCTCGAAAAGGAGGGTTGGTGTGAAGTAACCCTTTAAAAAACTTGGAAAGCACAGGGTGAGAAGAAAGGAAGCAGGCTTCCCTGCTGACAGAAAAGCAGAGACAGCTGCCAGATGAACCCTTAAGGTAGCTGGCCTAAGGCCTAAGGAATTTAAATGGACCAAATAGTCCAGTAAAATGGGCAGATCAGCAGATTCTGGGATAATCTGCTTCTCAGAGCACCAGATGGAAAACCTTTTCCACTTAGAGATGTAAGTGGCCCTAGTGGAGGCTTCCTTGAAGCCTTTAAAATATCAAAACACCTTGAGAAAGGTGTAAGTCAGCAAATTCTAACTCCTCCAAGAGCCATGCCTTGAGATGGAGGATTGAGGTCCGGATATCACACTCTCCCTGTGCACAGGCCAGTAAGTCGTGGACTCTGGGCAAGCTCAGGGCAGGGTGAACTGTCAAGGACAGAAGCAGTGGTACCAGGGCTGTCTGGCCAAATCTGAGCAATCAGAATCACCTTGCAGGGCTGAGATATACAGGTTACTCACCTGTAACAGGAGTTCTAGGAATGGTATATGTTGTTCATCCACACTCATTGGCAGTATCCTTGCCGCTTTAAATCTTGCCGGAAGGTCTTCAAGCTTGCTCCTCCCACCCACCCGGGTGGTATAACTCTCGGCTCCGCCCCATGGCGCCAGATCTGGCCAGCTGGAAGCTCAGGTTGTCGCATCCGAGCCGGAGGTCGGATGGGACGGTGTGGATGAACAACATATACCATTCCTAGAACTCCTGTTACAGGTGAGTAACCTGTATTTCATGGACATGGATATGTTTTCATCCACACTCATTGGCAGACTCTCCAGCAGTTCTCCGGGAGGAGGGAGGCAAGCGCACACCCCATATACTTACTTGGGAAAGAGACTGGAGAACGAGGCCCCAAAACCAGCATCCAGTGACTCAAGGTGCGATGTGGTAGTGGGTAATGAAGGTGTTTGCTGACTTCCAGGTAGCAGCCCTGCAGATTTCCTGGATAGGGACATCCCTGGAAGCAGCCACCGTTGCAGCAGTATGGCGGGTAGAATGAGCTCTTATCCCTCTGGGAGGCTCCATGCCAGCAACATAAGCGAGATCTATGCAGGAGGTTACCCACCTGCTTATCAATCGCTTGGCTGCAGGTCTGCCGAGATGCGGCTTCAGCGTGAGGGTGACAAACAGCTGGCGAACCTCTCCCCGAATTTCAGCCGTGCGCTCCTTATAATAAGCGAGCGCCCTTCTAGGGTCCAGAGTATGGAGCCTATATTCGGCCTCCGAGGTGTGATTGGGGTAGAACACCGGCAGAGTCAACACCTGGTTAAGGTGAAACTCCGACACCACCTTCGGAAGGAATTTCGGTGGGGGGCGCAGGACAACCCTTGTCCCTGTGGAGACCAGGTAAGGAGACTCGATGGAAAAGCCTGGAGCTCTCCCATCCTTCTGGCTGACGTGAGTAGCCACCAAGAAGCGGTCTTCCGCGACAGGTGAGAGAGCACACCTGTGCATGAGGTTAGAATAGGCTTGCCCATGAGCTTTGCCAGTGCCAGCAGTAGATCCCACGGGTGGGGTTCCCGCACTGGAGGAGATGTGATCAAGGCCTCTTGGAAAAGCGCCAGACCACTCTCCTGCGCCACCGACTGCTTCCCGGCCCGCGCCTGCAAGCAGAGATGGCTGCCAGGGTGCACCCTTAGGGTCGCCGACCCAAGCCCTTGACTAGAAAGGACCACAAATAGTCAAGATGCTTGCCAAGGAACAGGAGGAAGGGTCCAAGCCCTTGCCCTGACACCAAATGGAAAACCTTTTCCATTTGAAGGCATAACATTTTCTGGTGACTCCTTGGGACGCCTCAACTACATTGAGGACCTCGTCGGAAAGACCCAAGGCCTGGAACTCTAGCGCTCAGGAACCAGGCCGTCAGGTGCAGAGATTGAAGGTCCGGATGGAACACCTTCCCCTGATTGACTGAGAGCAGGTCCGGGCGAGCTGGAAGCTGCCGCGGAGTCCTGGAGCTGAGACTGAGGAGATCTGGGTACCAGAACTGGCGAGGCCAGTCTGGGGCTATCAGAATCACCTGCGCCTTGTCCCTCCTTGCCTTGAGAAGCACCTTGTGGATCAAGGGAAATGGGGGAAAGGCGTAAAAGAGGCCCGGGGTCCATTGCCTCGAGAAGGCATCCCCCTGCAGCGAGCCCTGCTGAGGGGGGCGGGCATGGAACAGACTCAGCTTCGCGTTCTCCATGGAGGCAAACAGGTCCACCTGAGGTGTGCCCCAAAGGGAGAACAGATGCTGTACTACCTCCGGCAGGAGAGACCACTCGTGGGATGCAGCCCCTATCCGGCTCAGGGCATCGGCCAGGGTGTTGGGAGGCTCCTGCCACGTGAATGGCTAGGAGATCCGCCTCCAGGCTGCGCCACAGTGACCAAATGCGAGCTTCCTTGCATAGAAGCATGGGCGCGTCCCGCCCTGGCAGTTCAGATAGTACATGGTCGTGGTATTGTCCATCTGACTCGGACCCACTTGACCCCGGAGGAACGGAGCAAAGGCGGTGAGCTAGGCGGACCGCTCGAACTCCAGCAGGATGTCTGGCATCGGACTCACAGGGACCAGAGGCCATGAGCCCAGTGTTCCCCAGATGGGCACCCCAACCCATCAGAGAGGCATCGGTCGATAGAGACCGTCGGCTCGAGGCGGATGAGCAGGATGCCCTCCTGCAAATGATCTGGAGCGGTCCACCACTGGAGGCGTTCCACATCCCTATGTCACCGACATAAGCTGGTCAAGGGATCATGAGCGTTGTGACCACTGGCTGGCCAGTCCCCACTGGAAGGGGCATGTTCCAGCGGGCCCAGCGGACCACGCTGGTGCAGGCCGCCATGAGACCCAGGAGGGGCAGGGTCCCGGCAGGGGCGAATTGCCCAACCAGAAATGATCGGGCAAAGGAGGAAAGAAACTCGGCCCTGTCCCGGGGCCGCTCTGGCTCGAAGAGAGTCGAGCTGCGCCCGATGAATAGAATCACCTGCTTGGCTCGAGTTCCGACTTGGCCTCGTTGATAAGGAGGCCCAGTTGAGAGCAGACCTGGAGGGCCAGATCTCTGGACCCTCCGCCTCCTCCCTGGAGGAGCTGCTATCAGCCAGTCGTCCAGGTAAGGGTACACCGGACCCCTCGGCGCCAGGAATGCTGTCACCACTGCCATGCATTTGGTGAAGACCCTGGGAGCTGGAGACAAAGCTGAAGGGCATGGCTTGGAACTTCGAAGAGGATCCTTCCGTTCGAAGCGAAAGGAATCTCTGGTGAGAGCAGACGGATAGGGACGTGAAAAAGCGGCGTCCTGCAAGTCCAGAGAGCAGAACCACATGCAGCGTTCCAAGGATGGTATTATCTGAGCCAGGTGACCATCCTGAAGGTTGAGACCTTAGGAACTTGTTTGGAGTCGTGTGGAGTCGAGAATGGGAGCCAGCCCGTCCGTTGAACCAGGAAGTACCTGGACACAAACCCTGGGTCTGAAGGAGGGTCCACCACCTCTCTTACCATCTCCTTCTGGAGGAGGAAGCGATGTCGGCTCGACGAGCCATGAGTGAGGCTGGGGATCCGACAGCCCCGCGAGGCGGCTGCTCCATGAAGGGTGGTGCCTGCTCGAATTCCAGAGGCAGGCCTCTTCCCACCACACCTCCAAGACCCACCTGTCAGTGGTAACAGCGGACCAGAAGCGGGCGGAAGTGCGAGCCGTCCCCAGAAGAACGAGGTAAGCGGGGATGGGGGCGACACCTCCAGCCCGTCACTGGGCAGGCTTGGAGGAGGACCCGGCCGAGGGACCTCCTGGACCCCTTTCACTCCTGCCTCCTGTTAGAAGCGGTGACAGGGTTGGGATGCAAGGCCGGGCCTGCTGGCCCTAGCGTGCTGAACCGGGCGCAGTGAGGCCTAGAAAGACGGAGCTTAGGCTGTGGTTTAAGCCTTTGTCCTTCTGGCCCGGAAGAGACCCCGAGTCCAAGATGGCATGGACTTCTCGATCCTCTCCGGGTGACCTTCCACCCCAGGGCCGAAGAGGTCAGTCCCAAAGGGAACATCCGCCAGCTTGTGCTGGGTATCCAGTAAAGGTGGATATCCTCAGCCAAGCCCGCCCGGCCATAGCCACTGCGGCTGCCCCCGATCTGGCACATGAGTCCCTATATCCAAAGCAGTCTGGAGCTGTACTGTTTGGCCACTACCCTGCCCTGGTCCGCACCTGCAACACCGTAGTCTGCAGATCGGTAGGGAAGATGAGGATGACCTCATCCAGGGCCCAACAGGGCATGAGAAAAATATGCCATGAGGAGGCCGAACTGGCCTGGCGAAGGCGAGAGAAGGGCCTTGGCATGGACTTTCCGCCCGACATAGTCAATTTCTTGGACTCCTTGTCGGAGGGTTTGTCCACATCCCTGGCGTTGCCGTGGCGCGGCCTTCTCGGTAACCAACCCCTCAGCAGAGGGTGTTCAAACCGGACAAAGGACCGCATACTTCCTGGCCATCCTGGCCGGGCGCAGGGAGCAGGAAGCAGGGGCTGCCAAAGTTCAGTGCGGACCCACTATGGCCTCGGCCACGGAAAGGCCTCCGTCGAGAATCCTCGGTCCAGAATCTCCGTGAGGATACCTGGCCCGTTTGAAGCGAGTTGGGCTCATCGGTAGACTCCGAGATGAGCGGAAGCAGTCCTAGGAAGGACGGCGGAGCTATCGTCCATTGCCCCAGACCTCCTGAAGACTCAAGTCCCGAGTAAGCTTGGAGAAGAAGGAGAATCATCTCGGACTCGGAAGAGTCCTCGAAAACTACCTCTGGCCTGAGCCACCTTCACCTGCCGAGGTGGGGTCGGGAGTGAGGGGTAACTGACAGCCGATGGGGTAGACCCTTAGCCGACGAAATCCTTGGTGGAGCCCCCAGTGGTGGCTGGGGGAGAGTTCACGGAATCGGTGGAGCAGCTGGTTTTGCCGAACAACCGGCCTGGGTATAGGCTCCTCCGGACAAAGTCGAGGGTGTGTCGACGTTCGGTGGCAGCCATAATGGCGGGAAGGCGGCGGGTCGGCTTATGAACAGGAGAACTGTTGCAACATAAAGATCCTCGTACCGTCGGCGTAATTCGCGAAGCCTCCCTCATTCGAGGAGGAGGGGCGAGGATGGCCAGCGACGCCCGCTTACAGCGAGTGCCGAGACCGAGACGCCTATAGCCAGTGGAGTCACGTACGGACGCTTGAAGAGGTCGAGACGAGAGTCCCGGAGGCATTCCGAGGAGTCCGGTCTTGGCGGGGAGGTGTGGAACGGCACTCCCGCCGGCTCGGATGGTCCATCCGAGGGGCTCAGGAACGGGCACAGGCGAGCCACAGGATCCTCAACTCCTCCCGGGGAACCGGGGAGAGGAATCTCGGCTGCTAAAGGCGACAGCCCGATCAATGAGGTCGAGAAAAATCTCGACTTCATCGGGTGGGAGTCTCGGTCAACTGACCTGGCGGGGACACCGTGAGGCCAGTGTGCAAGCCGGCGGTCGACGAAGCCGGCGGTGAAATGACCGAAGAGAAGGACCTTTCCCGCTCCCAAAGAAGCGTCGGCGGAGGGACTTACCCTGTATCCCTCTTTTTAGCGGACCGAAACAAAAGGTCAGCAGGCGCTGAGCGCCTACTCGCTTGATGGAAGGACAGACAAAGCTCCTTAAAAGAAGCCATGTAGGAAGGAGCAGAGAGAAGCGGGATAAATGCGGCGAGAAGATCTGACCCAGCACGCCCTCCTCTTCGAGGCGACCATCGCTCGAGCTGATCCCTTGAACCGCCGCCCTTGGTTTACGCTCAACAAGACCTCCTTGGACTTCACCCGGAGAAGCGCTTCGGGGCGGCCCAGTTGCAATCGGGCAACCACGGTCGCCGAGGGCGTAGGCGAAAAGATGAGCACAGGTCACCGCCAAAGAAGCCTGCGGGTGGTGCTCAAGGCCTAACTGCAGTATACACCATCGTGGTGCATGGATCAGTCGAGACATCTTCTGCCACATGGGCATCCTCCGAAATCGGGAGTCGATTGTCGCCATGGCCCGAGGGGATAGAAGACTGAAGTCTTTTGCAAAATTTTATTTTAAATCCATAAGCGGAGAAATAAGACCAGTCATAAGCGCCAGGCGTTAAGGAGGAACCTGAGCTCAAGCGGTAGGAAGATCTAGGCGTCATGGGGCGGCAGCGAGTTATCTCTCACCGAATTGGGTGGGAGAACAAGCTTGAAGACCTTCCGGCAAGATTTAAAGCGGCAAGGATACTGCCAATGAGTGTGGATGAACAACATATCCATGTCCCTAGAACTGATTTTTTACTAGTACCCTGAAAAGAAGGGGAAAGGGGTGAAAGGCATACAGGAACTTCCCTTTCCAATCCAACTGAAAGGCGTCAAGGGGGACTGATTCCAGCACTGGAGGCCTGCAACAAAACAGAGGAAGTTGGTGGTTGTCTGGGGCTGCGAAAAGATCTATCTGAGGGGTGCCCCATCTGGCAAAGACTGACCCCAGCACCTGAGGATTCAGAGCCCCATTAGTGATGGCCTGAGAAATCCTGCTGAGGGCATCCGCCAGGACAGTATCTCCTTCCTGGAAGGGTGAACTGCTATCAGGGAGGTGTTCAGGGGTAAGCCAGAGACCACAACTTCATTGCTTGGTGCACAGGGCTGATGACCCAGGTGCCCCTTGCTTGTTGATGTACCACATTGTTGTGGTGTTGTCTATCTAATGAACTACTTTGTTCTGGACAGAGCTGAAAACGCCTGAAGAGCTAAAAGGACAGCTCTGAGTTCCAAAAGATTGAGTGGAGCAGAGATTCCTGGGAGACCACACTCCCTGAGTGGACAGGTCGCCCAAAGTGAGCTCCACCCTAACAGGGAAACATCCGTGGTGAGGGTGAGGGAGTGGAAAGCAGAATAAAAAGGCCGAGTGGAGGCGTTGCGCGAGTGCTGCAAAGGAGTAGCCACCCCTTGTGGTGGCCCAGACTGTACCGGGAGGCTTATGTTTGTTGTTGTAAGCAAAATGAAATACACTGGACAAGCCAGCCGAGAAAGGGTCTGCTTTGAGACTGGTTGGCCCAGCATCCTCTCAGCGAAGGAAACTAATAGTTGCTCCGACTTGCGAAGCTGTTTAGCTCTGTTCCAGGTAGAACCAGAGGCCGGTGAATATCCAGTGTGTCTCAGCCTCTCCTCTATTAGAATACTTGGGAAATAGACAGGCAGATCGATCTCCTGGTTGAGGTGAGGCAGAGACCACCTTAGGCAGGAATTTGGGATTAAGTCCTCCAGAGACACTCTGTCCTGGTGGAAAATTAAATAAGGCTCCTTACATGAGAGCATGAGCTCAGAAACTCTCCTTGCTGATGTGACAGCAACCCAAAAATAACAGTTTTCCACTACAGAAAATGCAGCTCACAATCAGGGGCAGGTTCAAAGGGGGCGGGGGGGAAGAGAGTGTGAGTTGTTCCAGGACAAGTAGGTCCCAAGGAGGCAGGATCCTTGATGGGTGGCCTAAGGTGTAACACCCTCTCAGGAAGTCTCGAGAGGCATCAAGCTGTGCCACTGTCGCTGTCCCACTGGGAGTGGTATGCAGAAATCGAGCAGAGGTGCACTTTGAGAGGAGGTAGGCAAGACCTGAATGAAATAGGAAAGCAGGTATTCCAGCACCACTTTCACGGGCATTCTAAAGGGAAGAGCCCGTCGCCATCGAGCCCATAAGCAAAATCGGCACCAGTTAAATGACATGCATTAGCATCGTTGCTGGCTTTCTGCAGCGGAAAGGACTTCAGCCACCTCTTGCAGACCCATATCGCATAATGGCTCCATGTCTCTAGGGCCATGCATGCAGGTTCAGTGAAGCGTAAGTCTGGGTGGACTAGTGAACCCTCCTCCTGAGAGTCAATGGGTGGGAGCTGAAAGGCAGCGGAAATACAGGTTACTCACCTGTAACAGGAGTTCTAGGAATGGTATATGTTGTTCATCCACACTGTCGGGCGGGTTCCTTGCAGCTTTAAATCTTGCGGAAGGTCTTCAAGCTGGCTCCTCCACCCACCGGGTGGTAAACTCTCGGCTCACCCCATGAGCGCCAGATCTGGCCGCTGGAAGCTCAGGTTGTGCGTCGAAGCCGGGAGAGTTGGGTGGGTGGGTGTGGATGAACAACATATACCATTCCCTAGAACTTCCTGTTACAGGTGATAACCTGTATTCTAGAAATGGATATGTTGTTCATCCACTGTCTGGCAGACTCTAGCAGTTCTCCGGGAGGAGGGAGGCAAGCGCACACCCCTACTTAGGGAATAAAGATTGGAGAACCGAGGCCCCAAAACCCAGCATCCCGGTGTGACTCAAGGTCGATGTGGTAATGGGTAATAAGGTGTGTGCTGACTTCAGGTAGCAGCCCTGCGAATTTCCTGGATAGGGATGTCCCTGGAAGCAGCCACCGATACGCAACAGTATGGCGGGTAGAATGAGCTCTTATCCTCTGGGAGGCGCTCCATGCCCGCCAACTTGTAGCAGAGATCTATGCAGGAGGTGACCCACCTGCTTATTGTCTGTTGGCTGCAGGTCTGCCAGGTGCGGCTTCATCGTGGGTGACAAACAGCTGGTGAACCTCTCCCTGAATTTCAGCCGTCGGCTCCTTATAATAAGCGGCCCTACTAGGGTCCAAAGTATGGAGCCTGTATTAGACCTCCGGTGTGATTGGGGTAGAACACGGAGAGTAAAACACCTGGTTAGGTGAAACTCAGACCCCACCTTAGGAAGGAATTTTTTGGGTGGGGGCGCACAGGACAACTTGTCCCTGTGGAAGACCAGGTAGGGAGACTCAATGCAGGCGCCTGGAGTTCTCCCATCCTTCTGGCTGACGTGATAGCCACCAGAAGCGGTCTTCCACGACAGGTGAAGAGTTCACACCTGTGCATTGGTTGAAAAACTGCCCATGAGCTTTGCCAGTACCAGCAGTAGATCCCATGGAGGTGGAGGTTCTGCGCATCGGAGAAATGTGATCAAGTCCTTTTAAAAGCACCAGATCACCTTCTCCTGTGCCACCAACTGCTCCCGGCCCTTTCCAGTAAGCAGAGATGGCTGCCAGGTGCACCCTTAGAGTCGATGACCCTAACCCTTGCTGAGAAGGGACAAAGGTAGTCCAATATGCTCGCCAAGGAACAGGAGGAAGGGTCCAAGCCCTTGCTCTGACACCAAATGGAAAATCTTTTCCATTTGAAGTCGTAACATTCTGATAATCGACTCATTCGGACGCCTCAACAACATTGAGGACCTCGTCCGGAAAGACCCAAGCCCTGGAACTCTAGGCACTCAGGAACCAGGCCGTCAGGTGCAGGGATTGAAGTCGGATGGAACACCTTCTCCTGATTGACTAGAGCCAGGTCGGGTGAGCTGGAAGCTGCCTCGGGGGCCTGGAGCTGAGGCTGAGGAGATCTGGGTACCAGAACTGGCGGGGCCAGTCTGGGGCTATCAGAATCACCTGCGCCTTGTCCCTCCTTGCTTTGAGAAACACCTTGTGAATCAAGGGAAACGGGGGAAAGGCATAGAAGAGGCCTGGGGTCCACGGCCTCGAGAAGGCATCCCCCTGCAGCAAGCCCTGCTGAGGGGGGCGGGCATGAAACAGCCTCAGCTTCGCATTCTCCCTGGAGGCAAACAAGTCCACCTGAGGTGTGCCCCAATGGGAGAACAGATCTACTACCACCGGCAGGAGAGACCACTCGTGAGATGCAGCCCCTATCCGGCTCAGGGCATCGGCCAGGTGTTGGAGGCTCCTGCCACATGAATAGCTGGAGATCACGCCTCCAGGCTTGCGCACAGTGACCAAATGCGGAGGCTTCCTGCATAGAAGCATGGGCAACGTCCCGCCCTGGCGAGTTTAGGTAGTACAGCAGTACCGTGGTATTGTCCGTCTGGACTAGGACCACTTGACCCGGAGAAAGCAGACAAAGGCGGTGAGAGCTAGGCGGACCTCTCGGAGCCCAGCAGGTTGATGTGGCATCGGGACTCCCAGGGGGACCAGAGGCCGTCGCTCGAGTGTTCCCCAGATGGGCACCCCAACCCATCAGAGAGCAGCGAGTCGATGAGACCGTCGGCTCTGGGCGGGACAAGCAGGATGCCCTCCTGCAGATGAGATGGAGCGGTCCACCACGGAGGCGTTCCACATCTCCTGAGTCACCATCACTAGCTGGTCCAATGGATCGCAGCATTGTGACCACTGGCTGGCCAGTCCCACTGAAGGGGCAGAGTGCCAGCGAGCCCAAGGACCACGCTGGTACAGGCAGCCATGAGACCCAGGAGGCGCAGGAAGTCCCGGGCAGGCGCGATTGCTCAACCAGAAATGATTGGGCAAAGGAGGAAGAACCTCGGCCCTGTCCGCTGGGAGCCATGCTCCTGGCAGAGAGTCGAGCTCTGCCCGATAAACAGAATCACCTGCTTGACTCAGGTTCCAACAGCGTTGATGAGAAGGCCGACGAGACAAACCTGGAGGGCCAGATCTCTGGACCGCTCCACCTCCCTGTCTGGAGGGGCTGCTATCAACCAATCGTCCAGGTAAGGTACACCTGGACCCCTCAGCACCCATGAGGAAAGCTGTCACCACTGCAATGCATTTGGGTGAAGACCACTGGAGCTGGAGACAGGCTGAAGGGCATGGCTCGGAACTTGAAGAGGACCCCTCTGCTCGGCGAAGGAATCTCGATGTGGCGGACGGATAGGGACGTGAAAGACGGCGTCCTGCAGGTCCAGAGAGCAGAACCACATGCCGTGTTCCAGGGATGGTATTATCTGAGCCAGAGTGACCATCCTGAAGGTTGAGACCTAGGAACTTGTTCAGGTCGTGAGAGGTGAGAATAGGCGCCTAGCCCCGTCCGTTCGGAACCAGGAAGTACCTGGACACAAACCCGGGTCTGAGGGAGGGTCCGTCACCCCGATCACCTCCTTTGAAGGAGAGAGCTGATGTCGGCCCGACGAGGCCGACAGTGAGACTCGGACGAGGCCCCCAGAGGTCGACGGCTCTGAGGCGCGGGGCCTGCTCAGATTCGAGACAGGCCTTTTCCCACCACCTCAGTACCCACCTGTCTGTGGTAATAACGGACCAGGCGGAAAGGAAGTGCGGGCCGTCCCCCATGGCGGGGAACCTGGGGTGAGGTGGCGGGTTGGGCGACACCCCTCAGCCCATCACTGGGCAGGCTTGGAGGAGGAACCGGCCGGGGACCTCCTGGGCCTTACCTCCCTGCTTCCTGTTGGAGAGAAGCTCCGGCTGGGTTTGGGATGCAAGCCCGAGCCTGCTAACCCTGGCGTTGCTGGGCGGACGTCCGGCGCAGAAGGACGAAAGAGGTTTAGGCTGTGGTTTGCGGCCTTTGTCCTTCTGAGGCGGAAGAGACAGAGTCAAGGTAGCATTGGACTTCTCGATCCTCTGCAGGTGACCTTCCAACCCAGGGCTGAAGAGGTCAGTCCCCAAAAAGGGAACATCCGCCAACTTGTGCTGGGCATCCGAAGTAAAGGTGGATATCCTCAGCCAAGCCCGACGATGCATAGCCACTGCGGCCGCCACAGACCTGGCACATGAGTCTCCAATGTCTAAAGCAGTCTGAAGCTGCTGCTTGGCCACTGCCCTGGTCCCGCACCTGCCTGACCGTGGTCTGCAGATCCGCGGGAAGATGAGGGACGACCTCATCCAGGGAGCCCAACAGAGCATGAGAAAAATGTGAAATGAGGACGGCCGAACTGGCCTGGCGAAGGCCAAGGGAGGGCGCTTAGCATAGACTTTTCTCGGCATAGTCCAATTTCTTGGACTCCTTGTGGGAGGTTTGTCCACATCCTAAGCGTTCCCGGCCGCGGCAAGACGCTGTCAGTAATAACCCCTCCGCCTGAGGGGTGTTCAAAAAACCGGACAGGAACCGGTGGGAACCGCATACTTCCTGGCCATCCTGGCCGGGCGCAGGACTAGGAAGCAGGCGCTGCCAGAGCTCAAGGCCGGACCCACTGGCCTCGGCCACGGAAGGCCTCCGTGAGGGAATCCCTCAGTCCAGAATCTCCGTGAGGGGATACCTGGCCCGTTTAGAAATGGGTTGAGCTTCATCCGGTGGACTCGAGATGAGCCGAAGCAATCTAGGAAGAGAACGAAGGGCTATCGTCCGACTGTCCTCCTGAGGACTCCAAGTCCACTCACTTGAGAAAGGGAGGAATCATCCTCAGACTGGAAGAGTCCTCAAAGAAGCTGCCTCGGGCCTGAGCCACCTCCACCTGCCGCGAGGTCTATAGGAGTGAGGGTGA
This sequence comes from Neoceratodus forsteri, assembly GCA_016271365.2. Classification (NCBI taxonomy): domain Eukaryota; kingdom Metazoa; phylum Chordata; order Ceratodontiformes; family Ceratodontidae; genus Neoceratodus; species Neoceratodus forsteri. Next base: position 273,359,154 of record JADMNL010000025.1, read on the forward strand.
CAGACAGCCTATGGGGCAGTCCCGAGCTGACCGAGAATTTTTGGTCGGAGCCCCAACTAACGGCTGTGGGCCGGAGGTTCCACCAGAATCGGTGGGGCAGCTGGAATTGGCCGAACAACCGGCCTGGGAACAGGCTCCTCGGCTACAACGAGGGGTTGTTTCGGCCACTCCGGTGACAGCCACTTAATGGCCAGGAAGACAACGGCGTCGGCTTATTCCCGGTCAGAAGGAGCTGTTGCCACATGAGTTCCTCATACCTCCGACGCAACTTGACTCGTCCGAGGAGCAGGAAGAGGATGAGCGGTGGCGCCGCTTGCCGCAATGCCGAGACCGCCTATGAAGGCGGGATTGGCTGGATCGCGAAGACGTCCGAGACCGAGAACCTCGGCTAGGCCGAGGACGGTGCGGGGAGGTGTCGCGGATAAGCGGCACTCCCCTCGGTTCAGACGATTCAACCGAAGGCTCCGGAACCGGAGGCACAGCCGAGCCGACGGGATCCTCAACTCCCACCGGGGGAACCGGGGAGAAGGGATTCTCGGCTTCTCCAGCCGACAACCCGTCAGGTGAGAAAAATCTCGACAGCGTCGGCGGGGAGTCTCTGTCAACTGGCCTGGCGGGGACACCGTGAAGCCAGTGGCGAGCAGGTGGGTCGACGAAGTCAACGCCGACAACTGGGAGAGGGATCTTTCCCGCACAAAAGCGTCGCCGACGTGAGACTTACCCTTGTCTCTCTTTTTGGACCGAGAAAACAGTCCAGAAGAAGTTGGACCCTCACCTTTTGTCGAGAGGGTCAGACAAAGCTCCTTAAAAGAAGCCGAATAAGAGGCACTGAGAGATAGCGGAACAAATGCCGCAGCCGAGGTAGAAGCAGGCTGCGCCGCCTCCTCTTCGAGGGAGATCATCTGCTCGAGCTGATCCGTCGAGCCCGCCACCGGACACCGCCAACCGGGCTCTTTTGACTTAACTGGAGGAAATCTCTTCTCGGGACGCCCCAGTTGTAAACAGGCAGCACGGTCTTCGAGGACGTGGGCGAAAGGAAGAGCACAGGTAGCATGAGCCTGCGGGTCATGCTCAAGGCCCAAGCAGTAGACACCGTGGGTGTGGCTCCGTCCAGACATTTTCTGCCCATGGGGCATCTCGGAAACCGGAGTGGAATTTGTCCATCGCAGCGCGGGGGAGGAGAAAGACCGAAGTTTTTAGCAAAACTTTTTAATTTCAAAATTCAAGAATTAGGAACCAGTCTTATACGCAGAGCGTTAAGGGAGGAACTTGAGCTTCCAAGCGGTAAGGAAGATCTGGCGTCATGGGGCGGAGCAGAGAGTTTTACCACCCAGGTGGGTGGGAGGAGCCAGCTTGAAGACCTTCCGGCAAGATTTAAAGTGGCAAGGAACCTGCCAGACAGTGTGGATTAACAACATATCCATGTCCCTAGAACCTCAGTTTTTCCGAGGACGGTGCGGGAGGGATGGAGAACCGGCTTCTCCCTGGCTCGGAGGGGTTCACCCAAGGGCTCCAGAACCGGGGCACTGGCAAGCCACGGGATCCTCAACTCCCATCGGGGAACCGGGAGAGAAGATTCTGGCTTCACCTGGCGACAGCAGGAGTCTGGGTCAACTGACCTGGCGGGACACCGTAAGACCAGTGGTGGCAGGCGATGGGCCGAAGTGGGTGGCCCGACAACTCAAGGAGGAGGGACCTTTCCCGCTCCCAAGAGCGTCGATGGAGGGACTTACCCTTGTCTTTCTTTTGGACCGAGAAGAAGGTCCAGCAGACATTGATCCCTCTCCTTAGTGGAGAGGGACAAACTCCTTAAAGGAGCTGTAGAGGAACCCAGGGAGGCGGGATAAATACTGCGGCCGAGGAAGATCGGCCTGCACCGCCTCCTCTTCTAAGGCGATCATCTGCTCTAGCTGATCCCCGAGCCGCACTTGCCGAGGAAACCGCCGACCAGGCCTCTTTTGACTTCACGAGGCAAAACGCTCTCAGGGCGCCCCAGTTGTAAACAGGCAGCCACGGTCTTGAGGGCGTGAGGCTGAGAAGGAAGAGCACAGGTCGCAAGCCTGCGGGTCGTGCTCAAGGCCTAAACAGTAGACACACTTGGAGTGCGGATCCGTCCGAGACATCTTCTGCCCATAAAGAACATCTCAAATAAACGGGTCGATTTGTTCATCACAGCCCTTGAGGACAGAAGACCGAAGTCTAGAAATGCAAAAACTTTTAAATTTGCAAAACCGGAAGAATTAGCGACCATGATCTTATCGCAGGAGAGTGTTAAGGAGGAAACTGAGCTTCAAGCGGTAAGGAAGATCAAGCTCATGGGGCGGGCAAGGTTTTACCACCGGGTGGGTGGGAGAGCCAACAAGACCTTCCGGCAGATTTAAAGCGGCAAGGATACACTGCCAGACTGTGGATGAACAACATATCCATGTCCCTAGAAATACAGGTTACTCACCTGTAACAGGAGTTCTATGAATGGGATATGGTTCATCACTCTCTAGCAGGTATCTTCACTAATTCTTGCTGGAAGGTCTTCAAGCTATCCTCCACCCATCTGGAGTAAACTTCGGCTCCACCACTCAGCCAGATGTCGCTGGAAGCTCGGGTTGTCGTCGAAGCCAGGGGAGGTCGGGTGGGTGGGTGTGGATGAACAACATATACCATTCCTAGAACTCCTGTTGAGGGTGAGTAACCTGTATTTCTAGGGACATGGATATGTTGTTCATCCACACTCTCTAACGAACTCTAGCAGTTCTCCGGAGGAGGAGGCAAAGCGCACACCACGATACTTACTTGGAAAGAGACTGGAGGAGCCAGGGCCTGAAAACCAGCATCCGGCGCGGCAGGAGTCGGTATGGTAGTGGGTAATGAAGGTATGTGCCGACTTCCAGGTAGTAGCTCTGCAGATATCCTGGATAAGGACGTCCCTGGAAGCAGCTACCGATGCAGCGGTATGGTGGGTAGAATGAACTCTTATCCCTCTGGGAGGATCCATGCCCACCAACCTGTAGCAGAGCTCTATGCAGGAGGTGACCCACCTGCCTATCGTCCGCTTGGCTGCAGGTCTGCCAGGTGCGGCTTCAGCGTAGGTGACAAACAGCTGGCGAACCTCTCCCTGAACTTCAGCAGTCCGCTCCTTATAATAAGCGGCGCTCGTCTAGGGTCCAAAGTATGGAGCCTATACTCTGCCTCGAGTGTGATTGGGTAGAACACACGGCAGAGTCAACACCTAGTTAGGTGAAACTCCAACACCACCTTTGGAAAGAACTTGGGTGAGGCGCAGGACAACCTTGTCCCTGTGAAAGACCAGGTAGGAGGCTCGATGGAAGAGCCTGGAGCTCTCCCATCCTTCTGGCTGATGTGATAGCCACCAAGAAGGCGGTCTTCCACGACAGGTGAAGATATCACACCTGTGCATTGGTTGAATAAACTGCCCATGAGCTTGGCCAATACCAGCATAGATCCCACAGAGGTGGAGTTCTCGCACGGAGGGAATGTGTCAAGGCCTTTGAAAAAGCACCCAACCACCTTCTCCTGCGCCACCGACTGCTTCCTGGCCCGCGCCTGGTAAGCAGAGATGGCTGCCAGGTGCACCTTAAGGGTCGTCGGCCGAAGCCCTTGCTGAGAAAGGAACCACAGTTAGTCCAGAATGCTTGCCAAGGGGCAGTCTGAAGGGTCCAAGCCTTTCCCCTGACACCAAATGGAGAATCTCTTCCATTTGAAGGCATAGCATTTTCTGGTCGACTCCTTACGGGACGCCTCCAACGACGATTGAGGACCTCGTCGGAAGGCCAAGGCCTAGGACTCTAGCCGCTCAGGATCCAGGCTGTCAGGTGCAGGGATTGAAGGTCCAGATGGAATACCTTCCCCTGATTGACTGAGATCAGGTCCGGGTGGGCTGGAAGCAGCCTCGGAAGCCTGGAGCTGAGGCTGAAAATCTGCATACCAGAACTGGCGGGGCCAGTCTGGGGCTAAAAGAATCACCTGCACCTTGTCCCTCCTCACCTTGAGAAGCACCTTGTGGATCAAGGGAAATGGGGGGAAAGGTGTAGAAGATGCTCAGGGTCCACGGCCTCGAGAAGGCATCTCGCTGCAGCGAGCCCTGCTGAGGGGGGGCAGGCATGGAACAGACTCAGCTTCGCATCCTCCCTTGAGGCAAACAGGTCCACCTGAGGCGTGCCCCAGTGGGAGAACAGGTCTTATACTACCTCTGGCAGGAGAGACCACTCGTGAGCGCCGTCCCTATCCAGCAGGGGCATGAGCCAGGGTGTTGGAAGCTCCTGCCACGTGAATGGCAGGAGTCCGCCTCCAGGCTGCGCATGAGGACCAAATGGGGCGCTTCCTTGCATAACAGCAAGGAACACGTCCCGCCCTGGCGGTTCAGATAGTACATGGTCGTGGTGTTGTCCGTCTGGACCTGAACCACTTGACCCCGTAGAAACGGAGGGAAGGCGGTGAGAGCTAGATGGACTGCTTAGAGCTCCAGCAGGTTGATGTAGCATCGGGACTCCCGAGGAGGGGAACAGAGGCCGTGTGCTCGGTGCTCCCCTAGATGGGCACCCCAACCCATCAGAGATGCGTCAGTCGAGAGAGACCGTCAGCTCGGGGCGGACGAACGGGATACCCTCCTGCAGATGAGCTGGAACGATCCACATCTGGGTCACTGTCACAGGCCCGTCCAGCGGATTGCGGCATTGTGACCATTGGCTGGCCAGTCCCCATTGAAGGGGATGCATGTACCAACATGGCCCAATGGACCACACTGGTACAGGCCACCAGGAGGCGCAAGGAAGTCCCGGGCAGGGCGCAGTTGCCCCACCAGAAATGACTGGGCAAAGGAGGAAAGAACCTCGTCCCTATCCGCCGGGAGCCGTGCTTTGGCTCGTAGAGAGTCACGCTCTGCCCCGATGAACAGAATCACCTGCTTTGGCATGAGTTCCGATTAGGCCTCGTTGATGAGGAGGCCAACCTGAGAGCAAACCTGGAGGGCCACATCTCTGGACCGCTCCACCTCCTGTCTGGAGGGGGCTGCTATCAGCAAATCGTCCAGATAAGGGTACACCCGGACCCCTCGGCGCCACAGGAATGCTGTCACCACTGCCATGCATTTGGTGAAGACCCTGGGAGCTAGGGAGGAGGCCGAGGGCATGGCAGGGAACTCGTGAGGATCCTCTGCTCTGAAGCGGAGGAATCTCTGATGGAGACGGACGGATTGGGACGTGAAGAAGCGCGTCCTGGAGGTCCAGGAACAGAACCACACCTCGTTCAAGGATGGGATTATCTGAGCCAGGCGACCATCCTGAAAGTCCGAGACCTTAGGAACTTGTTGGTCGTGCAGATCGAGAATGGGGCGCCAGCCCCCCGCCCGTTTTGGGACTAGGAAATACCTGGACACAAACCCCGGGTCTGGAGGAGGGTCCGCCACCTTCCTGATCACCTCTTTTTCGAGAAGCAGGGCAATATCGGCTCGGTGGGCCAACAGCGAGGCTGCGGACCCCGTGACCCCCCCTAGGGGTGAAGGCTCGAAAGGGTGGGGCCTGCTCGAACTCCAGAGGCATGCCTTTTCATACCACCTCCAACACCCAGCGGTCCATGCGGAAAGGAAGTGGTGGAGCCATCCCCCCACAGGGGGAACCCAGGGGGAAGTGATGAGGCTGGGGGCGGCAACCCTCAACCCGTCATTGGGCAGGCTTGGAGGAAGAACCGGCCGAGGGACCTCCTGGGCCTTTACCTCCTTGCTTCCTGTTGGAGGAAGCCACTGGCTTGGGTTTGGGATGCCAAGCACGAGCCTGCTGGCCCTGTTGCTGGTGCTGTTGGGCTGGTCGAAGAGCAGTGCCGAGAAGAGCGAAAGGACTTCTGCTGCTAGGCGGCCTTTGTCCCTCTGGGCAGAGGTGACAGAGTCCAGAGTGGCATTGGACTTTCGATCCACTGGAGGTGTCCCTCCTCCAGGGCTGAAGAGGTCAGTCCTCAAGAGGGGCGTCCGCCAGCATGCTGGGTATCCTGTGAAGGTGGATATCCTCAGCCCGCCCCTCGTGCCCATGGCCACCACGACGCTACTGACCTGGCACAAGATCACCTATGTCCAGAGCAGTCTGGAGCTGCCTTTGCCACTGCCCTACCCTGGTCCCGCACCTGGCGGACCGTGGTCTGCAGGTCAGGCGGGAGATGAGGAATGACCTCATCCAGGAGCCCATGAGGCGTGGGAAGTGTGCCATCCCAGCGGCAAGCTGGCCTGTCAAGAGGCCGAGGGAGGGCATGGCGTGCTGCTGCACCGGCAAAGTCCAGCTTTTTGGACTCCTTGTCGGGGGCTTGTCCACATCGGCGTTCCTGAGCTGGGCATAGCTCGGTGACCAACCCCTCCGGCGGAGGGTGTTCCGAAATCAGACAAAGAACCGGTTGGGACCGCATACTTCCTGGCCAAGGGTGAAGGACAGGAAGCAGGCCACTGCCAAAGCTCCAAGGCTGGGCCGACAATGGCCTCAGCCACCGGAAAGGCCTCCGTAGGAGAATCCCCTTGGTCCAGAATCTCCGTCAGGGGATACCTGGCCCGTTTGGACACGGGCTCGAGCTGCATCCCGGTGGACTCCGAGATGAGTTGAAGCAGACCCAAGGAGGACGATGGGCTATCGTCCACTGACTGACCCCCGGAGGACTCCAGATCGCACTGCCTGGAGACAGGGAGAATCACCAGTTCGAAGAGTCTGAAGAACTGCCTCGGCCTGGCCACCTCCACCTGCGAGGCGGTCAGGAGTGAGGGTGACCAGACAACCTGTGGGGCAGGCCATGACCCGACCGAGGAATTCTTGGTGGTGCCCCGACAGGTTGTGGAGGCAGAGGTTCCACCACAATCGGTGGACCAGCTGGTTCGGCTAGCAACCGGCCCTGGAGGCAACTCGACTGGAATGAGTGGTTGCTTGGCTGTTCTGGCAACAGCCATTTGATGGCCGGGTCGGCTTAGGCCGGATAACAGCAACTGCTGCCACATCAAATCCTCGTGGCGCTGGCGCAACTTGTGCCGTAGCCTCCTCACCTGAGGATGCGAGGAAGAAAGCGTCGCCTTACTTGATAGCGGACTGAGACACGCAGATGTTTTCTTGGGCGAGAAGAATGTCCTGAAGGCCCCTCTGCATAGTGGCGTCAGGCCCCCGTTTAATATAGGACAGCTCTACTGCAGCCATATGTGGCAGGCTTTCTGTGAGGCAAGCTCCTCTTGTTCTCCAACCATCTTAAGTATTTAACCATGTAAACTAGCCCAGTAATAAAGACCAGGGATGGGGCGAGGTCCCTCTGTCCTTTAGGGCAGCTAATTTATGGTATGCGATTCTGGGTTCCCTTTCGGCCCAAATTAAGTTAGCTATTATTGCATTAACTTTGCGAAACCATGCAGTAGGAATCCACATGTTGAGCAAATGTAATGGGTAAAAAATCCTGGAGAAGAGATTCATCTTGATGAGATTTACTCACCCCCAGAGTGTAATAGATAACTTAGACCATCTCTTCAAGTCTACTTCCAAAGTTTTAATTAAATCGTCCAGGTTCAACTTTAAAAGTCGAGCTAGATCTCTCACCACTTGAATACCCAAATATTTTAAGGAGTTCGATGACCAGGACATGCCACTCCGATTGACTGAGATTTATTCACTCTATGATTGAATGGGAATACCTGAGATGTGTCAATATTTAATTTTTAATTGGAAAGCGTGGCAAAATCTTGGATCACCCCAATGCGCCAGTATCGACTTACTCGGATCTGTCAACTGTAATAATAGACCATCTGCATCGCTGATATTTTGATCTCAACCCCTGGATAACCATCCAGCGTATTAGGAGCATTGCTAGTTAAGTCGAGTCAGGGCTCAGGTATAAAATAAAGAGCAACAGCGAGAGGACAGCCTGTCTGGTACCTGAGTACAGTAAAACTTATCAGAAATCGCTCCATTCACCATCACTCTAGCCGACGGTGCACTATAAAAAATTCTGATCCAGTTTTGAAAAAGCTGGGGAAACTTGCATGCATTCAGAGTTCTTAGTAGGAAGTTCCAGTCCACCCTGTCGAATGCCTTCTCCGCATGCAAAGAAACTAAGACTGCCGGATAAGGGGCATCCCTGGACACGGAGAGAACATGCGACAGGGTCCTTAGGTGGTCCGACAACCGACCCCGTACGAATCCAACTTGTTCTGGCCCGATCAGCTCAGGAATTACTGAAAGTAGGCGGTCTGCCAAAATCTTGGCTAGAATTTTAATATCTTGGTTCATTAAAGATATCTGGCAGTAACTTGCTAGTGAGACTGGATTTTTCCCAGGTTTCAGGATTAACACAATTAAGGCCTCCCACAAGGTCGGGTCCGTTTGTGCCCCAGATAGGATATATTTGAAAAGGGACATTAATATAGGGAGGAAAATATTTAAAACATTTTTATAAAAATTTGCAGAAAACCCGTCTGGGCCAGACCACCTGTCGGAGGGCAAGGCCTTTACAACTCTGGTGACCTCCTCCATAGTTACAGGGCTATTAGTCTGCCCTGTTAGGAGTCCATCAGGGAGGATAAACCGGAGGCCCCAAATAATGATCCATACTAGTCTCCGGAGCCAAATCTCTGGGACTATACAACTTGGCGTAATACCTTTAAAATTCCAAGACTATCTCCTCGGTTGTTGTTATGAGCGTATTAGTTGTTGGGGAGCGAATTGCCAGAACATGTTGGTTCGCTTCCATTTGCTTGATCCTCAGTGCCAGCAGCCTTCCAGCTTTCTCTCCAATGTGAGTATGCCGCTCTGGCCCTGAGGATTGCATATTCGGCTTTATCTCTCAGTAGTTCTAAGTAACCCTACTTGACTTTAACTAATTCCTGTTTTTTTCAAATTCGGTTAAAGGTGAACTTACTCTGGCCTCTTTGTGCTTTATTTCCCACAATAGCCCCTTCAATTGTCTCTCTTTCTTTTTTCCGGAAAGTAGCTAGACTAATTAAGATGCCCCTCATAGATGCCTTAAAGGCTCCCCACAGCATATCCGGCCTCAACTGAATCAGAATTGGTTTCTATGAACTGATGGATATGTTCACTGATTGCTTTGACCATTTTGTCCTCTTTTAACATATAATTATCTTCCACCTGAGAGATTTCTTAAGTGTAGCGAGGGGCGCTAGGTGGCATACTGCTAGAGCATGATTAGCTGGGGGGCCGGGCTGCAGGAGGGCTTCCACCACCCTGGGAAGGTGGTCGTGTGAGAGGAAAACAGTCAATACGGGATGAAGTGTTATGGACCGGAGATATGAAAGTAAATTCTTGTTCTTTAGTATGGAGCACTCTCCAGACATCACAAAGAGCATATAACTCTAAAAACTCTGATAGGGCTCTTTGAGCTGGTGAGCGTGCTCTGCTCGTAAAGGCATAGCAGTCCATTGAGGAGTTCATCACCACATTCATATCTCCCCCACAACCATAGGCAGCGAGGGTATGGCGTGAGTATCAATTAACTTCATAAAGTCATCGGAAGTCAGAATTAGGCGCATAGACAGTCCCCAACATAAGCTCAGTAGCGCACAAATACCCATGAATGAAGAGGAAATGGCCCTGTGGGTCTTTGATTACTTGTTTCGGTGCAAAGGGGACCTTTCTGCTTATCACTATGAGAACTCCCGCGCTATTGGTGGTCCCTTCAGCGGAAAAAACTTGCCCAATCTGCATTTTCCTCATCCATCTAGCCTCCAAATCCAACAGGTGGGATTCTTGGATAAACCCAATGTCTACTGATAACAGGTGCTTGAGAACTTTGTATTGTTTGACACGCTGTCTTAAACCCTTGACATTCCAAGTGGCAAACCTTATGCGCTAGCCCTGTTCAGTAGTTATGAAATAAAAAACTAACAAAACTCAGGCCCCTGGCAGTGTAGCGTATTACTATACCCATTGAGCTGTGCTGAGGACTGCCCCCATATATACCGCCCCTTATCCCCCCTTGAACATCCCCAAAGCTAAGAAAAAGTACCGAAATACCATCCCTCCCCACCTACTCTCTTAATACCAAACATACCCCACCCCTCCACCCTCAAACTGCTAAGAAACATGTCACCAAAATCCTTAACTAACCCTTATCCAACATTCCCCAACCCTCCTGTCACAGTTACATGACGAAGCGAGTCCCGCTGTGGTCACCAACCATAGCCTTCTCGCCATCCCGACCTCCTTAGATGCTTAGCCCTTTAGGGGGATGGTATCTTGGGATGGATGTTTATGCCCAGGCTTCATGTCCAGAGCTTATGTGCTAGACCTCCAAGAAGCCCCCATACCAGACCCTTCCTGTATGGCCTCGCCTGGGGCACCTCATGATCCAACTTTGCTCGGAGGAAATCCACCGCGTCACTATCCATAACCCAGGCTCAATAAGCAGGAGCATAGAGTGACCTCCAGCTCCCTCAGGAACTCCTTAATTGGCTAGCTTTGGGCAGCATTTGGGTTCCTAAGCAGCACATCTCCTGCAAATCAGCCCCACCCCCAAATATTGAAACAAAATTGTCCGTGGCGCCTTTTGTGTCCGGCAGTCCTCTACAGCTGAATCTGTGACATTAAAAATTGTAACCCTCAAAACAAAGGTCAAAGAAAAACAGGAGTTCTTCTCCTTCCTGATTCATTGACTTAAAGAACCATTGAAATCGGTTTTCCACCAAAGATTCGCCATCTTCGCTGGCTCTTTCTCTGAAAGTCTTCCCCACAGCTCGCCTCACTTAGGCCTAAACAGGTCTGGAAACTCCTCCTGGCCAAATCTGCATCTTCAAGGATACCCAGGCCCCCCGACACCATCACTTGCAAGCGGACGGGTACCCCATACGAATTTTATGCCTGCCAATAAGCTTAAATGACAGGGTGGAAAAGGGCCCTTCTTTGTTGCACTGAAGCTGGCAAATCATGGGTGACTCATAGGCTTGCCTTCCCAAAGGACCTTCTCTGATTCTTTCATCTTGTCAAGTAGGTATTGCTTTTCCTGGTAATTCAGCAGCTTAGATATCAGGGGTCTGGGCTGTTGGCCTGGGGCTAGTATCACCCATGGCAGCTAGTAAGCCCTCTCGAGGATATATGACAGGCCATAGGAGAGGGCCAGTGAATTTTCAAACAGCTTTGCAAGAATAAAATTGCATTTTGACTTCTTTTGGGCACTCCTAAAATGACCAGATTGGGATAGCCCTGAGATCTTCTACCTTTGCTCAAGCTTTTTTAATGCGCTGGCGGTCATTCACCTTGAGTTTCCTCAACAGTTCCAACGCTTTCTCCACAGATGTTACCCTGACTTCTATATCTGTGACCTTGATGTTCAGAGCAACCAGGGCCCCTGCCAAGTGCTTGATTTCAGAAGCTACAGCCTTCATATCTTCTCTCAGTGGCAGTAATTCTCTCCGGAGCAACTCTAAAGTGAGTGGTGTTTCTGGCTCCAGCGCCCTCAGGGCTGCAGTAGATAATGCCTTACCGCCACTTGACGGCAGGGCCTTGGGCCTCTTCCCTGATTTCTCGGGGGAGACAGGTGGAGTATGTCGGGGTATCGCTGGCTTCATTTCCGCCTCCATACCGCAATGCAGACTCACTCCCTTGACTTGCAAACCTTGCAGACTTCTTTTGCGGTGCTGTAGGGCTTCTTAGAAAGTTTGTATCGGGAAAAGGGTTTAGGATAGCGGGAGCTCCGATTCAGTCCAGCTACTCGGGCTGCCTCATCACGTGATCCGCCGCTTTAAATCTTGCTGGAAGGTCTTCAAGCTGGCTCCTCCCACCCACGCGGGTGGTAAAACTCTCAGCTACGTCCCATGACGCCAGATCTAGCTCACTGGAAGCCAGGTTGTGCGTCGAAGCCGGGTGGGTCGTGTGGATGAAGAACATATACCACTCCTAGAACTCCTGTTACGGTGAAGTAAATACAGGTTACTCACCTGTAACAGGAGTTCAAAATGTTATATGTTATTCATCCACACTCTCAACGGAGTTCCTTGCGCTTTAAATCTTGCCGGAAGGTATTCAAGCTGGCTCCTCCCACTCACCCGGGTGGAAAAACTCTTGGCTCCGCCCCATGATGCCAGATCTAGCCCGGTGGAAGCCAGGTGGGTCGTGTGGATGAACAACATATACCATTCCTAGAACTCCTGTTACAGGTGAGTAAAGTACAGTTACGTAAGAACTTATCGTAACAGTAGATCTTCGAGAACAGCTCTTGCAGCAGGTAACACCAATTAGGACTGAAGCCGGCAGGCGTCAGGACCCCACGGAAATCTTCTAGCTAGCTATCTTCAGCGGGGACCGCCCCCAATGTCGGTCCCGCCCCCGATGTCAGGCGTAGTACATAAGGAGGCAGTCGCCAGATTCCCAGTTCTCCCGCCGGAGACTCCGGCTGCAGGATGACATCAGAATAGGAGACTGAGGATCTGCCATCGGAAGAAGAGAAGGGCGTAAGCCCCTGCCCGAAACTTGGTAGCCATACCTCCTCCAAGGGGGAATGGTGGGCGGGAAGGTACCTGCTGCAAGAGCTGTTCTCGAAGATCTACTGTTACGGTAAGTTCTTACGTAACTGTACTATCTTACTTGAGATACAGCTCTTGCAGCAGGTAACACCATTAGGACTGATTCCCAAGCAATAGCGCCAGTAAGCATTCTGGGAGGAGGAAATTAGGAGAGATCCTAAACAAGTCCTGACTCTAGGACAGGAGACCCTGTAGAGCGGCCAGGCGAAACCAGCTCTCTGCCGTGATGCAATATCCAGGCTATAGTGCCTCATGAATGTGTGCACAGAGCTCAAAGTAGCTGCAGCACAGATGAGCGAAGTGGAGACATTACACAGTGCTGCAAGGGTAGCCACACCTCTGGTCGAATAGCCCTGGACTGAACCGGGAGGAGCTTCTGTTTGCTGTTATAGCTAAATGCAATACACTGGACAAGCCAGCGGGAAAGGGTCTGCTTTGAGACTGGGTGGCCCATCATTCTCTCAGCGAAGGAAACGAATATTTGTTCCGATTTACGAAGTTGTTTTGTTCTATTCAGGTAGTACCTTAAAGAGCGGTGAACATCCAGGGTGTGAAGCAACGCCTCTCCTCTATTAGAATACTTGGGAAAATAAACAGGCAGGTCAATGTCCTGATTGAGAGTGAGGGCAGAGACCACCTGAGGCAGGAATTTAGGATTCGTCCTCAGACACACTGTCCTGGTGGAAAACTAAATAAGGCTCCTTGCACATGAGAGCGTGAAGCTCGGAGACTCTCCTTGCTGATGTGACAGCAACTAAAAACAACGTTTTCCACGACAGAAAACGCAGGGTGCAATCCACGGCAGGTTCAAAGGGGGGGGAAGCGTGAGTTGTTCCAGGACAAAGAGTAGGTCCCAAGGAGGAACGGGATCCTTGATAGGTGGCCTAGGTGCAACCCCTCTCAGGAAGTCTCGAGAGGCATCAAGCTGTGCCACTGTCGCTGTCCCACGGAAAGTGGTAAGCAGAAATCGCTGAAGTGCACTTTAATAGAGGGTAGGCGAGACCCGGAATGGAATAGGAAGCAAGTATTCCAGCACCACTTTCACGGGCATCCTAAGGGAGAAGGCAGTGCCTGCGACAAGCAAAAAGGCACCATTTCATGGCGTCGTCGCATCGTTGCCGGCTTTCTGGCGGAAAAATTTCCGCCACCTCTTCACGAGACCCTGTGTAGCATAATGGCTATGTCTCTAGGAGCCATGCATGCAGGTTCAGTGAGCGTAAGTCCGGGTGGACTAATGAACCCTCGTCCTGAGACAAGAGATGGGAGCTGAAAGGCAACGGAACTGGAGGTTCCCGGGACAGCTGCGTCAGCATGGGGAACCAGATCTGCCTGGGCCAGAAAGGGGCTACCAGGATCATTGTTGCATGCTCCCTGCACAGTTTGAGAAGGACTCTCTGGATCAACGGGAAGGGAGGGAAGGCATAGAGGAATCTGTCCGCCCAGGAGAGGGACAGCGCGTCTGGCAAAAACACCAGGCCCTGGATCTAGCGAGGCAGAAATTGGGCAGTTTTCGTTGGATGGGCAGCGAATAAGTCCAGCTCTGGAGTGCCCCATAGAAGAAACAGATCTCTGCTACCCCTTGAAGAAGTTCCCACTCATGGACCCTGGCCTGGGGCGACTCAGGCCATCTCGCGATTGTATTGTCCACTCCGGGAGCGTGAACTGCGATCAGGCTCGCTGTGTTGGATTACCCAATCCCACACTCTCATCACTTCCTGCAAAGGGGTAGAGTGTCGCCTCCTTGTTTGTTGAGGTAATACATCACGCGTATTGTCTGTTTGAAGCATGAGTATTGACGGGTTCTGACTGAAAGGACTGCCCTCATGTCCAGAATGTTGATGTGGAGGTGAGCTTCTTGAGGGTCACGTTCCTGGGACCTCACCCGTTGGGTGTGCTCCTCACCCCAGCCCTGAGGCATCTGTGGAAAGAATCACCTCCGGGGGCGTGCTGCAAATGGAACACCCGCGAAGTGTCCTGGGTCTAGCCACCATTGCCAGTCCCGAATCACAGCGGTCGTGATTCTGACTGGCTGCTGCATGGGTCTTGCCTTTGGTCCCACTGCACCTTGAGCATCCACTGAGTTACCCGCATGTGGAGCCTTGCCAAATGGACGGCTGGAATGGCTGCAGCCATGTGTCCGAGCAAACGAAGGACCAGCCTGGCGGAGGCAGTCTTCTTCGTCGAGAGATTCCTGATGAGGGATCTGATGCATTCCGCTCTTTCGTCGGGAAGAAATGCTTTCCCCTGGACGGTGTCAAGAACTGCAGCTTCTGGAACGGTACGAGGAGAGACTTCTCGTAGTTGATGAGGATGCCCAGAGACTGGAACAGAACCTGGGTGCTCTGGATAGCCAGCAACAACACTTCTTGGGCGGCCATGAGAGCCAATCGTCAGATGCGGGGAACATAGTGGCCCTGTCTCCTTAGAGGCAGCTGCCACGACTGCCATGCACTTGGTAAAGACCCTGGGGGCGATAACAGTCGAATGGAAGAGCTCGGAACTGAAAGTGGTGGCGAAACTCGAGCGCGGGAACCTCCTGGCCTGAGCCACTGGGATGTGCAGGTAGGCATCACTGCATGTCTAGGGACGCTAAGAAAGAGTCCTCTTTAGCATGGAATGAGACCCTGAAGGGTCACCATGCGAAATCGTTTCTAGGCGACCGACATATTGAAGTCACTGAGGTCCAAGATTGGACGGAGGTCCCTGTTTTTGGAACCAGAAAGAAGTGGTAATAGTACCCGAACCCTATCTGGTTCTCTGGAACATACTCCACCGCTCCCTTTGCAGGACGCGGTATTTCTTGCCTGATAAGCCATTACGTGCTGACCGAATAGCAGGGAAAGCAGAGGAGGCCTTGTGGGTGGCTTGTCACGAATTCTATAAAGTGGCCTCTTCGACCAACTGAAGGACCCACCTGCCGGTGGTTATGGACTGCCATCCCGGCAGGTAGTCATAATCGCGACCCCTGATCTTGATGTCCGTTGATCCTGAGGCGGGGGCCGGAAGGAATCATGCTGTGGTGGCGGAGGGCCGCTGGCTGAGCCGTCTTAGTTGGGCGCTGACCGGCCTGTGGACAACTTTCTCTGGGCTCTACGGGAGAAGGAGCCCCTCTGTGTGGACTGGCGCGGGACTGCTGTTTCTGCGTCCAGCCACGAAAACGGCTTTGGTTCCTACGAAAGGAACTAAGCCTGGGTCAGTACATTGCCTGGACCGACCCCACTGCCTTCCTGGTCTCTTGGAGTTTGGTGAGAACCTTCTCAGAAGATTCACCAAAAAGAACCTCTCCATCAAAAGAGGCGTCCAGGATGTTTTTCTGGACGTCTGGGGTGAATCCGGAGACACGAAGCCTGAGGTGCCTCCAGAGCATATGCCTGAAGCTGCCGCTCTGGCCGAGGAGTCCAGCGGAATCATCTGCGGCTCACAGCACCTGGGTTCCACGTCTGAACCTGTGCGGAGGAGCTGCAACATCTCCTTCTGCTCACCTTCTGGCATCTTGTCCATGGATCCAGTCCCAGCTCCCACAAGGCATTTGGAACTGTACCATGTGGGTCAAGTAGTTTAGGGATCTGATGGAGCAAGTAGCGGAAGCTGCATGTGCCTGCCCATGGCGTCCAGCTGTTTGGACTCCGGGTCCGGTAGCAGGGTGCTCAAATGTTGCGGCCTCTGGGACCGGTCATGAGAGGCTGTGATGACCAGAGAATCGGCCAGAGGATGTGAAGCCAAGTACTGGTCCTCGTTAGGGGCCTTGTACAGGCGGTCAGCTTTCTTCGGCACCGCGGGAGGCAGATGTGGACGCTTCCATGCGCCTAGTGACGTCCAGAAAGTGTCCACCAAGGGTGGTACCACCACAGGCTTAGGGTCTTTCTGCGAAGATACCGTGGGCGTAACCTCTCGGGGTAGAGTTCCTCAGCGTCCCAGCCCATGTTCTCCTGGATATGCCTCATGATCTCTGAGAACGATGGGTCATCCGGAGGAGATCTTGGGAGCTCACGTGGATCCGGAGAAGGGACGGTGATTGGAGAGGGGGATCTGGATTCATCACGAAGAAATCCAAACCTGTGTCCTCCGTCGGGCGAATGACGTCTTCTGGATCTCTTGGGGCTGGGTGATCCAGAAGAAGATCTGGACGGAGATCTCCGTTTCCTAGATCTGCCCTAGGAGAATCCGCCAGGCTCCTGGGGGAGAGGTACCGAGTCCGCAACCCTAAGAGGAGTGGAGGTGCAGGAGCCGTGGAGTCGCGGGAGGAGGAGGAGGAGTAGGTGCAGAAACCATATCCCGCACTACAGTGTCCCACCAGTAGGTAAACAACTCCTTGGCCTCGGATATGTTGAGGCCTGACGATGGACCGGGCGCCGATGGCCGGTCGTCGGGTTCCGGCGTCGGTTCCCCAGGCTCCGGCGAGGGTTCCCTTGAGGGGCCGACAGGACGGAGTTCGCCCCCTCTGGTCCTCGGGCTGGCCAGCTCCTCCTCCGTAATCATCTCTGAGCCGGCGTTGGTTGGAGGCGTCGGAGTCCTCTTCTGGGTGGAATGCGGACGTCAGACCCCGGCCGGCGTCCGAGGCGTAAGCCTAACTGGCGGCCAGGAGTCTGGCAGTCGGCGGTACCTGGGACCTATGGTGTGTAGCTGGCATCGGACAAGCCGGCGCCAACGACTTCTTTAAGGAGGTAAGCTCTTTGGTCTTCCACTGGGGGGGAGGAGGAGGCAAAGAGACGGACCTGATGTCGGGTTCCGAACGTCGGGAACCAGACTTGTGATGGTGGTGGTGATGGTCCCCCGACCTAGACATGGCCTTAGCAGCAGAGGATGAGGAAGGCCTGGAGGTCTTGGCCTGCGAGGCAGAAGAGAATCCTGAAGGAGTCTTCACCGCTGCGGGGAGGCTGAGAGCAGGCCCAGGAGGCGGCGTGGGACCGGGGCAGGCTACGGGTCGGGAGGCCCTAGAGGGACTTAGATCCATCTCTCCTGTGCTCCTCAAGGTGTCTCCGGGCCTTCTCTGAGGATTCCCCCTTGAAGGCTCGTCCATGGCTTTGATTTTCTCTTGAAGCAGGAATGCCTGAAGGGTCTTCTGGCTGACCGGATCTGGAGTCTTGACTGTTGAACCCCTGGCAAAGGAGCAGGACCGGGTGTCGTGGTCTGGGCCTAGGCACGGATGCAGGCAATCACAGGTCCTTGAATGGGATTTGCTTCGCATCCGCGCCCCTGAGAGGATGGCCTTCAACGGAGGTTGGAGAGGACATCAGACAGCAACTGAGCCGAAAAAATTATTTTCGAAGGAAGGAACTTAACAGGCGTCACGTGCTAGAAGCGAGCCGAAGGGTCGAGACATGCAAGTCGGCGGTGGGAAAGAACTGGGGAATCTAGTGGGACCGCCTCCTTATGTACTCGTCCGGCGTCGAGGCGGGACCGGCGTCAGGCGGGACTTCCCGACGTCGGGGCGGGACCCCGGCGTCGAGCGATCCCAGCAGAATGGCTGAGCTAGAAGATTTCCATTGGGGTCCTGGCGCCTGCGGCTTCAGTCCTAATGGTGTTACCTGTTGCAAGAGCTGTATCTGAAGTAAGATCCTGTATTTCTAGGGACATGGATATGTTGTTCATCCACACTGTCTGGCAGACTCCTAGCAGTTTTCCGGGAGGAGGAGGCAAGGCACACCCCTACTTAGGAAAAAGACTGGAGACGAGGCCCAGACCAACATCCGGTAGCCAAAGGTCGATGTGGAAGGGGTAGCAATTATGTACCTGCTTCAGGTAGGAGCCCTACGGATATCCTGGGCAGGGTATCCTGAAGCAGCCACTGATGCAGCGGAAGGCAGGTAAAATGAGCACTTATCCCCTGGGAGCTCATGCCGCCCACCTGGCGGAGATCTATGCAGGGGTGACCCAGCCGCTCGTCATCTGCTTGGCTGCAGGTCTGCCAGTGCGGCTTCAGCGTAGATGACAAACAGCTGGCGAACCTCTCCCAAACTTTAGCCCTCAGTCCCTGGGAAGGAGCACTAAATTAGGGTCCCAATGGATCCTATAGCGGCCTCGAGGTGTGATAGAGGTTGAACCCGGCAAAGACAATACCGGTTGGAAAAACTCACCACCGCCTATGGAAGGAACTGGTGGGCGCGAGACAACCTGTCCCTGTGGAAGACCAGATAGGGAGATTCAAAGGCGCCTGGAACTCTCCTGGCCTTCTGGTTGGCGTGGTAGCCCCCAAGAAGGTGTTCTTCCACAACAGGTGGGGGAAATCGCACCTGTGCAAAGGTTCGAATGGCTTGGCCGTCAGCTAAGACCATACCAGCGTAAGATCCCACAGAGATGGGGATACTTTCCCCGGAGCGGAAGTGTGATCAAGGCCTTGGAAAGTGCCATACCACCTTTCCTGAGCCACCAACTACCTTCCAGCCTGCGCCCGGAAGACAGGAGTGGCTAACAGAAGCACTTTAAGAGTCGTCGACCGAAGCCCTTGTTCAAGAAGAAGAACGGACCACAGGTAGTCCGGAAAGCTCGCCAAGGAACAGGAGAGGGGACCAGGCCCTATCCTAAACACCAAATGGAGAACTTTTCCATTTGAAGGCGTAGCATATCTGGTCGACTCCTGGCAGGACGCCTCAACAACGTCGAGTACCTTGCCGGAAGACCCAAGGCCTGGCCACTAGCCGCACAGGGACCAGGCCGTCAGGTGCAGGGATTGAAGGTCCGGATGGAGTACCTTCCCTTAATAACAGATCAGGACCGGGCGGGCTGGAAGCCGCCTCGGGAGCCTGGGGCTGAGACTGAGGAGAGCTGGATACCAGAGCTAGCAAAACCAGTCTGGGGCTACCAGAACCACCTGCGCTTAGTCCCTCCTCGCCTTGCCTGTGGGTCAAGTGAAATGGGGGAGAAGCGTAGAAGAGGCCCAGGGTCCGCAGCCTCAAAGGCATCCCCTACAGCGAACCGTGCTGAGGGGGTGGGCATGAGACAGTCTCGGCCTCGAATTCTCCCTGGAGGGAAAAACAAAGGTCAGCCCGAGGTGTGACCTAGAGGGAGAAAGATCTTGTGCTACCTCCGGCAGGGAGACCACTTGTGAGGCGCAGCCCTTATCCGGCTTAGAGCATCGGCCAGGGTGCTGGAGGCTCCTGCCATCGAAATGGCTAGAAACCGCCTCCCAGCTGCAGACCCAATAAGAGAGAACCTCCCCACATGAGGCAAGGGGACTCGTCTGACCTGGCGGGTTAGGTAGCACATGGTGCGTGGTATTGTCCGCCTGGACCTAAACCACTAGACCCCACACAGACGGAACGAGCGGTGCGAGCTAAGTGGACCGCCTGGAGCTCCAGCAGGTTGGAAGGAGATCGGGACTCCTGAGAGGACCAGAGGCAGTGCACTCTGTATTCTCCTTGATGGGCATCCCCACCCATCCGAGATGCATCGGTCGGAGAAGACTGTCAACTCGGGGCGGACAAACGGGATGTTCTCCTGCAGATGAGCAGGAACGGTCCAAAGGAGAGCGTTCCCCAACCCCTGGGCTGTTGTCACGGACTGGTCCAAAGGATCGCAGCGTTGTGACCGCTGGCTGGCCAGCCCCCATTAAGGGGACGCATGGACCGGCGGGTCCAAACAGGCCACGCTGGCTCAGGCCGCCGCAAGCCCAGGAGGTGCAGAAAGTCCCAGGCAGGGCGCAATTCTCCAGTCAGACATGGTTAGGTAAGGGAGGAAGAACCTCGGCCCTGTTCACCAGGAGCCAAGCTCAGACTCAAGAATCAAGCTTTGTCCCGAAGAAAGGATCACCTGCTTAGACACAAGTTCCAACATGGCTCCATTAGAGAGGAGACCAGTCTGAGAGCAACCTAGAGTGCCAGAACTCTGGACCATCCCCCTCAGCCCTGGAGGGGCTGCAGTCAGGCCGCCATCCGGGTGGGGTTACGCCCGGACCCTTCGGTGCTGCAGGAATGCTGCTGAGAAGAGACCGAAGGGCATGGCCTGGAACTCGTAAAGAGATCCCCTGCTTTAGAAACAGAGGAGTCTCCCAAGAAACGGACGGATCGAAGTGTGAAGTACGTCATGGAGGTCCAGGAAATAGAGCCACATGCCTCGTTCCGAGGATGGGATATCTGAGTCAGTGACACCATTACGTCGTGCGGGTCAAGAATGGGGCGCAAGCCCTCCGTCCGTTTGGGGACGAGGAATACCTGAACACGAATCCAAGGTTTGGAGGAGGATCCGACACCTTCCTGATCACCTCTATCTCGAGGGGCAGGGCAAGTCGGCTCGGCGGGCTGACAGCAAGGCTGCGGACCCCATGGCCAGAGGGGCAACGGCTTGAAAGGGTGGGGCCTGCTCGCAATCCAGAGGCAGGACCTTCCCCTAGCACCTCCGACACCCAGCGGTCCGTGAAAGAGGACCAGGAGGAGAGGCAGAGCCATCTTGCCACGGGTGGACGGGGCCGGGGACGGCGCCCCTCAGTCCGTCACTGAGCAGGCTTGGAGGAGGGAGTGGCAGAGGGAACTCCTGGGCCTTTACCTCCCTGCTTCCCTTTGGAGGAAGCCGCTGGCATGGGGTCAGGATGCCCAGCACAAGCCTGCTGGCCCTCATGCTGGTGTTGACGGGCCGGTCGAGCCGCAGGGGCAGAGGGACAAAGGGGCTTACGCAAAGGCTGCCGGTGGCCCTTGTCCCTCTGGGCGGGGTGACAGACTCCAGAGTGGCAATGGACTTCTCGGTCCCCTGGAGGTGTCCCTCCACTCCAGGGCCAAAGAGGTCAGTCCCCAAGAAGGGGTGTCCGCCAACTTGTGCTGGGTATCCATTGAGAAAGAGGATAACCTCAGCCACGCCCTGCGGCGCATGGCCACCACGGCCGCTACCGACCTGGCACAGGAATCACCCAAGTCCAGAGCAGTCTGAAGCTGTTGCTTCGTCACTGCCCTACCCTGGTCCCGCACCCGCCGGACCGTGGTCCGCAGGTCAGCCAGGAGAGGAGGGCACCTCATCCAGGGGAGCCCAAAGGGCGTGGAAAAATGTGCCATCAGTGCGGCGAGGCTGGCCTGTCGGAGGCCCTAGGGAGAAGCGGCGCGAACCCTCGCCCGACATAGTCCATCCTTTTGGACTCTGTGCGAGGGCCTATCCATCCTGGCGTTCACAGAGCAGCTGGAAGACGATATCGTGCTAACCCCTCAGCGGAGGGTGCTCCAGAAAAACCGGGCAAAGAACCGACAGGGACAGAATACTTCCTGGCCATCCTGGCTGAGGGCGCAGGACAGGAAGTAGGCCGCTGCCAGAGCTCCAGGGCCAGGCCGACAATGGCCTCGGCCACTGGGAAGACCTCCGAGGGTGAACCCCCTCGGTCTAGAATCTCTGTCAGGGGATAAGAGACCCATTTGGACACGAGTTCAAGCTGCATCCCGGTGAACTCCAAGATGAGCTGAAGCAGACCTAGAAAGGACGATGGGCTGTCGTCAACAGAGCGTTCCGGAGAGGACTCCGGGTCCTCCCGACTGGGGAACATGGAGGAGTCGATGTCGGACTCCGAAGGGTCTGCAAAGAGCTCCCTCAGGCCTGAGCCACTCTTCACCCGCTGAGGGCGGGCGGGAGTGAGGGGGACAAACAACCTGTGGGACAGGTCGTGACCCGACCGAGGTTCCACCGCAGTCGGTGGGGCAGCAAGGTTCGGACGAACAACCGGCCCTGAAGTGGCCACCTCTACTATAGCTAGCGGTTGCGTCGGCTGTTCGGGCGACAGCTGCTTGCTGGACGGGGAATGAATCTGAGTCGATCGATTCCCAGACAATAGCAACTGCTGCCACATGAACTCCTCATAACGTCGACGCCATCTGCATCAAAGTCACTCCTCATCCGAGGAGGGAGAAAAGGAGGAACGGTAATGCCACTTAACTCGGTGCCCCGACCTAGATCGCTGAAGTCGGCGGGAGCGGCTTGACCGAGAAGAGGACCAAGACCCAGATCCTCGGGGAAACCGACGGTGGGCCTGAGAAGGAGCTGGGGACGCCCGCTCTTCCCTCGGCTTGGACAAAAAGACAGAGGCCTGTCGCCCCGGAGGTGCAGGCAGAACCTCGGCCTCCGCCGGGGAAACCGGCGAAGGGTTGACTGCTCCTGCAGTAGACTGCCCAGGTGACGGGTCGAGAGAAGACTTGACAACGACGACGGGAGTCATGGCCGGCTGACGTGACGGGGACACCATTAAGCCAGCGGCCTGAGCCGCACCCTTCGACCGAAGTCAAAAGTCGGCAGACAGGGGAGGAACTCTCCTGCTCGCCAGCGCCGGCGATGGGACTTAGCCTCGACTCCTTTCACCTGGGCTGAGGCAGATCGAGGTCCCTCTCCTTTCGAGGAAAGGGACTGGCGAAGCTCCTTGAGCGAAGCTGAATGAGAACTCAAAGAGGCGGGATAAGACACATAACGAGGAGGGGGTGAACAGACTTGGTGCCGCCTCCTCCATGGAGAAGAAAGATTGAGCTGCTCAGCCGAGACAGCCGGCGTGGACACTGCCCGGCGAGCCTCTAAGGATTTTCGGTCGCGGAAAAAATTTCAGATCGCCTGAGCCCTAAGCAGGCCGCAACGATCCTCCAGGGGCTGGTCGAGAAGGGCACAGCAAAATCGCAAACTTGTGGATCATGGTCCAAGTCGGGGCAGTAAGCACATGGGTCGGGTCCTTCCTGGAGGTATTACCCAGGCACCTCCGAGCCGGAAATGAAATATCCATCGCAGCAGCGGGGAAGAAGACCTAAGTTTAAGAAAACTTCCAACTAAATTGAGGCGAGAAAATCAGGAACCAGTCAAGCATGAGGCGCTAAGGAAGAACCTGAGCTTCCAAGGTAAAGAAGATCTGGCGTCATGGGCGGAGCTGAGGTTTCCACCTGGGTGGTGGGAGGAGCCAGCTTGAAGACCTTCGGCAAGATTTAAAGTGGCAGGAACCGCCAGAAAGTGTGGATGAACAACATATCCATGTCCCTAGAACCTGTATTTCTAGGGACGTGGATATGTTCATCCACCTATCTACTGAACTCTAGCAGTTCTCCGGGAGGAGGGGCAAGGCACACACCCCCTACTTAGGGAATAGAGACTAGAGAACCGAGGCCCCAAAACCAGTATCCCGGTGTGACTCAAGGTCGATATGGTAGTGGGTAATAAAGGTATGTGTAGACTTCCAGGTAGCAGCCCTGCAGATATCCTGGATAGGGACATCCCTGGAAGCAGCTACCGATGCAGTGGTATGGCGGGTAGAATGAGCTCTTATCCCTCTGGGAGGCTCCATGCCCGCCAACCTACAGCAGAGCTCTCAGGAGGTGACCCACCTGCTTATCATCCGCTTGGCTGCAGGTCTGCCAGGTGCGGCTTCAGCGTAGGGTGACAAACAGCTGGCGAACCTCTCCCGAACTTCAGCCATCGCTCCTTATAATAAGCGGCTAATCTAGGGTCAAAGTATGGAGCCTATACTCTGCCTCAGGTGTGCCTGGGTACAACACCGGCAAGTCAACACCTGGTTGGGTGAAACTCCAACACCACCGGAAGGAACTTTGGGTGGGGGCGCAGGACAACTCTGTCCCTGTGGAAGACCAGATAAGGAGACTCGATGGAAGCACCTGGAGCTCTCCCATACTTTTGGCTGGCCCGTGATGGCACGTCTTCCACGACAGGTGGGAATTTCGCACCTGTGCCTCTGTTCGAATAACGCCTCGCCAGAACTTGGCCAATACCAGCAGTAGATCCACGGAGGTGGAAATTCTCGCACCAGAGGAAATGTGATCAGGCCTTTGAAAAAAAGCAGACCACCTTCTCCTCGCCACTGGCTGCTCCCAGCCCACGCCAGTAAGCACAGATGGCAGCCAGGTGCACCTTAAGGTCGTCGACTGAAGCCCTTGCTGAGAAAGGGACCACAGGTAGTCCAGAATGCATGCCAAGGGACAGGTGGAAGGGTCCAAGCCCTTCCCCCGACACCAAATAGAGAATCTCTTCCATTTGAAGGCATAGCATTTCCTGGTAGACTCCTTACGGGACGCCTCTACGACGTCAAGGACCTAGTTGGAAAGATCCAAGGCCTGCAACTCTAGCCGCTCAGGAACCAGGCCGTCAGGTGCAGGGATTGAAGGTCCGGATGGAATACCTTCCCTCGTTGACAGATCAGGTCCGGGCGGACTGGAAGCCAGCAGGGGCCTGGAGCTGAGATTGAGGAGATCTGGATACCAGAACTGGCGGGGCCAGTCTGGGAGCTACCAGAATCATCTGCGCCTTGTCCCTCCTCGCCTTGAGAAGCACCTTGTGGATCAAGGAAATGGGAAAAGGCGTAGAAGAGTTCCGGGGTCCACAGCCTCAGCTGCGCATTCTCCCTAGAGGCAAACAGGTCCACCTGAGGCGTGCCCCAGTGGGAGAACAGATCTTGTACTACCTCCGGCAGGAGGGACCACTCGTGAGACGCAGCCCCCATCCGGCTTAGGGCATCAGTCAGGGTATTGGAGGCTCCTGCCATGTGAATGGCTAGGAGATCCGCCTCCAGACTGCGCACGAGGGACCAAATGCGGAGAGCTTCCTTGCATAACAGCATGGAGCGCGTCCTGCCCTGGGTTTAGGTAGTACATGGACATGGTATTGTCCGTCTGGACCTGAACCACTTCACCCGGTAGAAACGGAGCGAAGGCGGTGAGAGCTAGATGGACTGCTCAGAGCTCCAGCAGGTTGATATGGCATCGGGACTCCCGAGGGACCAGGGCCGTGGCGCTTTGTGCTCCCCAGATGGGCATCCGACCCAGAGATGGATCGGTCAACAGAGACAGTCGGCTTGGGGCAGGCGGCGGACACCTCCTGCAGATGTGCGGAATGGTCCACCACTGGAGGCGTTCCACATCTCCTGGGTCACTGTCACGGGCTGGTCCAGCGGTTGCAGCATTGTGACCACTGGCTAGCCAGTCCCACTGAAGAGGACGCATCTACTTAGGGCCCAGCGGACCACGCTGGTGCAGGCCGCCATGAAGCCAGGAAGTCCGGGCAGGGTGCGATTGACCAACCAGAAATGATTTGGCAAGGAGGAAAGAACCTGGCCCTATCCGCTGGGAGCCGAGCTCTGGCTCGAAGAGAGTGAACTCTGCCCGATGAAGAGTATCACCTGCTTGACCAGTTCGACTTGGCCTCATTGATGAGGGCGCCAATCTAGAGCCAGATCTCTGGACGCTCCACCTCCACTCTGGAGGGGCTGCTATCAGCCAGTCGTCCAGGAAGGGTACACCCAGACCCTTCGGCGCCGCAGGAATGCTGTCACCACTGCCATGCATTTGGTGAAGACCCTGGGAGCTAGGAAGAGGCCGAAGGGCATGGCCTGGAACTCGTAAAGGGATCCCTCCGCTCTGAAGCGGAGGAATCTCTGATGAGATGGGCGGATTGGACGTGAAGAGCATCCTGGAGGTCAGGGAACAGAACCACCTCCTCGTTCCAAGGATGTGATTATCTGAGCCAGAGTGACCATCCTGAAGGTCCGAGACCTTAGGAACCTGTTCAGGACATGCAGGTCGAGAATGGGGTGCCAGCCCCCATCCGTTTGGGACTAGGAAATACCTGGACACAAACCCGATCTGGAGGAGGATCCTCCACCTTCTGATGACCTCTTTTTCGAGGAGCAGGGCAATATCGGCTCGGCGGGCCGACAGTGAGGCTGCGGACCCCGTGGCCCCCCTGAGGGGTGATGGCTTGAAAGGGTGGAGCCTGCTCGAACTCCAGAGGCAGGCCTTTTCCTACCACCTCCAACACCCAACGGTCCGTGGTGATAGTGGACCAGGTGGAAAGGAAGTGGCGAAGCCGTCCCCCCACGAGGGGAACCCAGGCGGGAGTGACTAGGTTGGGGGCAGCACCCCTCAACTCGTCACTGGGCAGGCTTGGAGGAGGAACCAGCCGAGGGACTCCTGGGCCTTTACCTCCTTGCTTCCTGTTGGAGGAAGCCAAGTGCAAGCCTGTTGGCCCCCTGTTGGGCCGGTCGAGATGCAGGGGCCGAAGGACGAAAGGACTTCTGTTGCTGACGGCTGCCTTTGTCCCTCTGGGCAGAGGTGAGAGTCCAGGGTGGCATTGGACTTTTCGATCCGTTGGAGGTGTCCCTCCACTCCAGAAGGAAAGAGGTCAGTCCCCAAGAAGGGGACGTCTGCCATCTTGTGCTGGGTATCTGCCGTGAAGGTGCATATCCTCAGCCACGCCCTGCAGCGCGTGGCCGCTATTAATCTGGCACAGGAATCACCTATGTCCAGAGCAGTCTGAAGCTGCTGCTTCGCCACCGCCCTACCCTGGTCCCGCACCTGACGGACCATGGTCTGCAGGTCGGTCAGGAGATGAGGGACAACCTCCTCCAGGGAGCCCAAGAGGGCGTGGGAGAAGTATGCCATCAGCACGGCCGAGCTGGCCTGTTGGAGGCCGAGGGAGGATGCAGCGTACACTTGCACCTGGCAAACTCCAGCTTTTTAGACCCTTTGCCGGAGGCTTATCCACATCCCGAGCGTTACAGGCACTGGAAGCGCTATCGTGACTAACCTCTCGGCAGAGGGTGCTCCGTGAAACCGGGCAAAGAGCCGTGGGACGCATAACTTCCTGGCCATCCTGGCTGAGGGCGAGGACAGGAAGCAGGCGCTGCCAAGCTCCAAGGCTGGGCCGACAATGGCCTCAACCACCAGAAAAGCCTCGTGGGGGAATCCCTCGGTCAGTATCTCCGTCAGGATGCCAGCCCGTTGGACAGGCTTGACCTGCATCAGTGGACTCCGAGATGAGTTGAAGCAGACCCAAGAAGGACGATGGGCTATCGTCCAATGACTGGCCCCTGAAGGACTCCACGTCGACCTGCCTGGAGAACAGGGAGGAGTCGTCGGATTCCGAAGAGTCTGCGAAGAGCTGCCTCAGCCCTGAGCCACCCTCTACCTGCCGAGAGCGGTCGGGGGTGAAGGTGACTGACAACCTGTGGGGCAGGCCGTGACCTGACCGAGAATCCTTGGTCGGTGCCCCAGACTTGGGTTGTGAAAGTGGAGGTTCCACCACAATCGGTGGAGCAGCTGGTTTTGGCAGAGAAACCCGGCCCTGGAGCGGGCAACTCGACTGAGGCGAGTGGTTGCTTTAGTCGTTCAGCGACAGCCACTTGATGGCGGGGTCTGGATCAGAGTCGGCAGACCTGGACAACAGCAACTGCGCCACATAAGCTCCTCGTGGCGCAGGCGCAATTTATGCGAAGCCTCCCCTCATCCAAGGAAGGGCGAGGAGGAACGGTGTCGCCGCTTACTCGATGTCGAGACCAAGACCACCGATGTTGGCGGGAGCGGCTTGGCCGAGATGAAGTCGAGAGAGACCCTCGGGGGACAGAGGCGGGTCTGGGAAGGGGCAGGGGACACCCGCTCTTCCCTCGGCTTGGGCACTTTAACCGGGGACTGCGGCCCCGAAGGCACAGGAAGATCCTCTGTCTCCACCAGGGGAACTGTTGAAGGTGGGTTGTCAGCTTCAGTCGACAGCCCGTCTAACGGATCGAGAAAAATCTCAACTACGTCGACGGGAGTCTCGGCAGGCTGGCCTGACGGGGACACTGTGAAGCCAGCGGCCTGAGCCACAACTTCGACCGAAGTCGGTCGGCTGTCTGGGAAGGAGACCTCTCCGCTCCACCTAATGCGGACGGTGGGACTTACCCTTCGCCGACTCCTCTTGGGCCGGTAGAAGAATGTCCCGATGGCCCCTCCCTTCATGGAAAGGGACTGACAAAGCTCCATGAATGAAGCCGTATACGAGGAACTCAGAGGGGGATAAATGCTGCGGCCGAGGAGGAAGATACGGCCTGGTCCGCCTCCTCCTCGGGGTGATCATCTGCTCGAGCTGATCAGCTGAGCCAGCTGCCATGGACACCACCAAGAACCTCTTGATTTTACCGTGGGAAATGCTTTTCAGGGTGCCCAAGCTTCAATCGGCAGCGCGATCATCCAGGACATTGTGAGAAAGAGCGGCAACTCGCAGGCCTGGCGGGTCATGATCTAGACCTAGGCAGTAGGCCTTGCGTGGAGTGCGGATCCGTCGTGGACATTTTCTGCCCGCAAGGGGCACCTCCAGCCGGAATAGATTTGTCCATCGCGAGTCATGAGAAGATGAAGACCATAGTTTAGAAAACTTCAAAACCAATTTCACCTAATCAAGAGTTAGGATCCAGTCTAAAACGAGAGTGCTAAGGAGCGAACCTGAGCTCTGCCAGTAAGGAAGATCTAGGCCATGGGGTGGAGCCGAGAGTTTTACCTCCCGGTGGGTGGGACGAGCCAGCTTGAAGACCTTCCGCAAGATTTAAAGCGGCAAGGAGCCTGTCAGTAAGTGTGGATGGAACATATCCATGTCCCTAAAAATGTTTTTTGTGAATTCAACTACTGCTCCTGGTTTTCCTAGGCTTCCTGACCTGTGCCTCAATGACAATATCCTTGAAGATCTCTGGAAACAAGGGTTTGCCAGTGGTGCAGAGAAAATCCTAAACAGAGCAAAGGAGGTGACCTATTCCTTCCAGCGGAAAGATCCGATGTCAAGGTGTGGAATCGGGGAATATATCCGGCCAGGTAGTGGGAGAAGCTTAGCTTAGACACGATCTGGGCAATCAGCACTTCAGTGGAACTACCAGAGTGTGGATGTGAACCATATCAACACCTCTGAACAGTCCATTATTCCACCACTGACTAAACTGTCTGTACTATCTTCCATTTTTTTTTTTAATCATGTGCAAGAGTACCGAGGAATGAGACACACACACATTCTAGTGGTGGATTACAATTAGAAACAAACTGACTAAAAAATTTAAAAACGCTTTAATCCCAAATTATACATAAAAAGAAACTATCCAGAGCAGTAAATGGGCTCAGTAAAGGAGATAGCCTCCTGTTCAGTAAGTGGGTACAATTTAAAACATTGCTCCCACA
Source organism: Neoceratodus forsteri (assembly GCA_016271365.2). Lineage (NCBI taxonomy): Eukaryota > Metazoa > Chordata > Ceratodontiformes > Ceratodontidae > Neoceratodus > Neoceratodus forsteri. The sequence goes on from JADMNL010000025.1 coordinate 273,388,524, forward strand.
GAATGACATAAAACACAAATATTGTAAACACTGACAGAAATAAAGAACAAGACCACTGTTACAAAGATTCTGAACACACACAAGACTTCTGAAAGGCTGAAGGTGGATAAAAATGTGAAGTTTAACAATAACTTACATGATATTTTACTTACCCTAACAGCTTGATTAGTATACATTTTATAGTTTTAAATGCAGAGAAAACCAATAGTAACTGTTTTGTAAAGATATTGTGCAACATTCTACCTCCACCTTGTTTAGTCACAAGAGGGCCAGTTTCAGGCATGGCCGATAGAATGCATAATTGGAATTATGAATTCTTGCCACGAAGAAAAACCATCAACTGTCCCGAGAAATACAGGCTTGAGGCATGTGGCCAAACTAGGCATCTTCACAAGATCACAGATGTATATACATCATTTCATATTCATGTTAACCCAAACAAGTCTCAGGTCCTCTTCTAGCACAAACCTTAAAACTCCTGATAGTTTAAAAGTTTTTCTCTTTTTTGCACAAGTAGATATAGTCCTCGACAGTCCTTTTTTTATGCAGAGGGTTTCATACGAGCAGATCCAGACTTTGAGCAGAGTAGTTTCTCCACCATTGTACGTGCATAACGCAGTCTACTAGCAAGGTCTTTGCTACAGCCATATTCTTCAAAAAGGCTCAATCTGTACGTGCGAAAGTCCCGCTTTTCATCAATGTAGGTAACAGCACCCATGAGGGGACAAAGGATGATTTTGTGTGGTCCTGCAAAATGAAACAGACGATACATATATAAACATTGTTGAGTAGCAGTCCTACTGTGGGCAACCCAACTTCTACATGTTCAAGTTGAGATGATTTTCCAAAATGATGCCTCTGGAGCCCCCCCGCCCCCGACATGCTAGGCATTCACAGTGGAGGTGGTCCATTACCTGCCCCTTAAAAAGGACAGGACATCATTTCTAATCAATTGTGTTTATAACGTTTTCATTTACCAAAATTAAATTCATACCCCTAAATGATTCATGTGCATCTGTAACCGAACATAAAATTACACCAAAAACTGTATTTTGCATTGTTTTTATGGGCAGCATTGTTATAGTTCTCTTCATGGAACCAATCATCAGGAGTTTTAGCCATGTCAGTTTGTGTACAGAAATTTAAGCATGGTTTCAATAGGTCAAAAGCTCATTCTCAGCATTCTGTACACAAATCATGACAGTAAATTCCAACTTGCTGGATACATGAAGAGAACGATGAAGAATGCTATCCATGAAAAGTAAACCGAAAGAAAAAATTACTCACCTTAGTAATGTTGTTTCTTCTAATGGAGTCTTGCTATATTATGACACATGCATTGAGTCCCAACCTTGAACTGCTCCGAGGTGAAAGTTAACTTTCCATGCCAGGCATGGAACATTGAGCTTGAGCTCGGTTGAAACCGTCTGTTCTTCAAACTCAAACCGTCAGATCTTTACGAGCTAAACTCACTGAGGTCCTGTGTGGAAGCTGTAAACCTACACTAGCCAACTGGCTACTAAACAGAACACATTTTTTGGTCCCAAAACAAAGACTCAAGTTAGGAGACCCAAAAAATGAAAAACACAACACCAAGTCACCCAAAAAAGAAGGGGTGAAAACAACAAGGTGGGCATCTACTAAGTGCCAACACTGCACTGCCCACCACATCCCAAAACAGAGAGGTTCTGAGAGGGGCAGGGGGAGGTCATATATAGCAAGACTCCATTAGAAGAAACAACATTACTAAGGTGAGTAATTTTTCTTCAAACATGAAGTCTTGCTATATTATGACATATGTGTATCACAGCAGTACCTCCATGGAGGAGGCAGAACCTACTTAGGAAATAAGCTCTGAAGCACAGCTGTGAAAACGAGCATCACTCCTAGCCTGGATGTCCAGGAGTAATGCTTGGTAAAAGTGTGAACTGTTTTCCAGGTAGCTGCTTGACATATCTCTAGAATACGGATGTCCCTGGCAGCAGCCAGGGAAGCAGCTGTACCTCTGGTAGAGTGAGCCCTCAGGCCTGAGGGAGGAACCTTACCCAGCTTTTCATAACTGAATTGGATACAAGACAATCCACCTGGCAATGGATCTTTTAATGGCAGGTTTCCCTTTACCAACCTCACCATAAGTGAGGAACAGTTGGAGGGAGTCAAACCTGTGACCCTGGTACGCTCTATGTAGTAACTAAGGGCCCTTCACATCTAAGCTGTGCAGTCTTCTCGCCAGAGGAAGAATGGTCAGTGAAGCACACTGGAAGAGATAAAGATTGATTAAGGTGGAAATCAAAAACCACCTTAGGCAAGAACTTCCTGTTAGTCCTGAGGATCATCGCTATCTCTGTGAAAGGAGATAAAATCAGGCTCCACTGACAAAGCTTGTAACTCACTTATGCGTCTGGCAGAAGTGATGACTACCAGAAACAGTCTTCCAAGTCAAGTACTTGAGCTCTGCTGAAGACAAGGGCTCAAAGGGGGTTGCATAAGCTGAGCAATGCAAACATTAAGATCCCAGGCAGCGGCAGGGTCCCTGAATGGAGGGTTGGTGTGAAGACATCCCTTAAAAAACTTGGAAAATACAGGATGAGCTGAAAGAGAAGAGGGTTTACCTGCTGAAATAAAAGCAGACACAGCTGCCAGATGCACTTTTAAGGTAGCTGGTCTCAGCCCCAAGGTATTTAAGTGGACCATATAATCCAGGACTGTGGGTAAATCCAGTAAATTCTGAAATCTGCTCCAGGCACCATATGGAAAACCTCTTCCATTTGGAATTGTAAGTAGCCTGGTGGAAGGCTTCCTAGAAGCCTTCAATATATCCATTACACCTTGGGAGAGGTGTAGATCAGCAAACTCTAACTCTTCAAGAGCCAGGCCTTGAGATTGAGAGATTTGAGGTTTGGTACCAAACTCTCCCGAGCACAGGTTAACAGGTTGTGATTCCTGGGAAGACATAGGAAGATGGACTGCTAAGGACAGTAGGAGTGGATACCAGGGTTGTCTGGCCCAATCTGGAGCAATCAGAATCACTTTGCAGGATTGAGATCTGATTTTGACTAACACTTTGAACAGGAGAGGGAAGGGGGAAAGCGTAGAGAAACTTCCCTTCTCAATTGAGAAGTAAGGCATCCAGAGAGACAGAGCCCGACACTGGGGGCCTGCAGCAAAAAAGGGGAAGTTGGTGAATGTCTGGGGCTGCAAAAAAAAATCTATCTGCGGGGTGCCCCATCTGGCAAATATTACCCCCAGGACCAGGGGGTCCAGTGACCATTCATGATGGCCCTGAGAAATCCTGCTGAGAGCATCTGCCAGGACATTGTCCTTGCCTGGGAGGTGTTCAGGGAGTAAGCCAGAGACCACAACTTCATTGCCTCGGTGCACAAGGCCGTAGACAGAGTGCCTCCTTGCTTGTTGATATACCACATTGTAGTGGTGTTGTCTGTTCTGACCTGTACAACTTTGTTCTGAACAGATTTGGAAAAAGCTTGAAGTGCTAGAAAACTGCTAGTGAGGTCGCCCATGTGAGCACCCCACCCCAAGAGGGATGCATCTGTAGTAAGGATTAAAGAGTGAGACTGAGTGACAAAGGGAACCCCTTGTCTCAGGTTGTTCTGATCCTGCCACCACTGTAGGGCTTGGATCAGGGTTCGAGTTACTGGGATCAACTTGGTTAGAGGGTCCTTTCTTTGAGACCAAAAGGCTCTCAAATGGAACTGAATGTCCCTCATCCGAAATCTGGCTCCTTGCACTACTGCTGTAGAAGCAGCCATGTGTCCCAGGAGCTGCAGAAAATGCCTTGCTGGTCGAGAGACCTGCAGGGTGAATGAGGATGCCAGAGAGACCAGGGTCCTTGCCCTGTCCAAAGGAAGGAAGGCTCTGGCTTCCTCTGTGTTCAGTTCTGCGCCTATGAAGGTGAGAAGCTGGACAATCTCTAGAACTGACTTTGGAAGATTGAGAAGGAAACCTAGAGAGGTAAGCAGTTGCTGAGTTATCTAAAGATGTAACTTGACTTGGTCTGGAGACTGGCATACTATGAGCCTATCGTCCAGGTAAGGAAGATGGCAATGTTTTGCCTCCTTAGGTAGGCAACTGCTACTGCCAGGCATTTTGTGAATAGCCTTGGAGCAGAGGTGAGGCCAAAGGGCAATGCTCTGAACTGGTAATGGCCTGAGGGCAACTCAACCCGAGGTACTTCGATGGGAGCTTCTGATGAGAATATGGAAGTAGGCATCCTTGAGGTCCAGGGACGCCAGCCAGTCCCTGGCCTTAGAGAGGGTAAAATAATTCCCAGAGTCACCATTTTGAATTTTGGTTTTAAAAGGTGCTTGTTTAGGTATCTGAGATCCAGGATGGGCCGCCATTCTCCTGTCTTTTTTGGGGTAAGGAAGTACCTGGAGTACAATCCTTTGCCCTGGTGTAGGGGTGGAACCCTTTCCACAGCTCTGAGAGCCAGGAGCTGAGACTTCTGCCTCTAGGGCAAGTGCCTCTGATGGATTTGCAGGTGGAAAGGATCTGGTTCTCATCTTTGGAAATTTTTTGAAGCTGAGAACCAGTCCCTGGCTTACTACTTCCAGGACCCACTTGTCTGATGTCAGAGACTCCCAGTCCTGGACAAAGTAAGCCAGCCTGCCCCCTACAGGTAGCTGAGAATCAGCCCTGGCAACCCCATCAGGGTGCCTGCTTGGCAGGGGCTTTGGGCTGAGGGGTGGAAGCAGGCCTGCTTGTACCCTGTCTGCCTCTCCCTCTAAAGAACCCCCTCTGGGCATAAGCAGAAGAGGAGGCCTGGGCTTGGTAAAGAGGCCTATGAAAAGGCCTGCCCCTGGGAAGCTGCCTTTGAGGAGTGGCCTGCCTTTCCTTGGCCTGGGCACTCCTATAGGTGGTTCTGTACTCATCCATTTTCTTCATGTAATTCTCTGTCTGCTCCCTAAACAGAGAATTACCCACAACAGGAAAATCCATGGCCTTAGTCTGGGTATCCTGTGACAGGCTAGTTCATCTGAGCCAAGCCATTCTGCGAAGTGCCACAGATGTAGCCATGACTCTTGATGACACATCATTAGAGTCCACTGCAGCATGGAATTGCACCTTGGATGCCTCAATACCATCAGCAGCCACCTGCTCCAGCTCCTTGGCAAGCTGGCCAGGGACCTGTTTTGCTAGAGCCATAACAGTATCCCATCTGGATTTCTGATATCTAGCAACATAAGCCATATAATTTGCCTGTCTGAGTCCCAAGGATGCTGCCATGTACTGTTTCTTTACCATAGCATCAATCCTCCTGGAGTTCTTGTCCGGGGGGGTGTGAAGCCAAGGGAATATTTGCCTTGTCACAGGCTGTAGCCTGCACTACCCCAACATGGCTGCATTGTTGTGTAAGGAACTCCGTATCAGAGCCTGACAACTGCACCTCTTTGTCCACTCTCTTATCCACAGGAGGTATAGTATGAGGAGCTTTTAGAATTTTAAAAGTGTTTCCCAAAAGATTTATGCAAGGGAATAGACAGTCTCCTAGACTCTGGGATATCCATCATTTCCACATAGTCAGGCTCCTCTTGATCATCCACAGCTTCCTCCATAGGGAGCTGGAGGTTTCAACCACTTTTTCTTTTATAAAATATAAAATTAGAAGGACTCAAAGCCTAGGAGGAGACACTCCTGAAGGTCTGTCTGGGGAGATGTCCAGGTCAATGGGCACATCCAGACTTTCAAATCCATTCACTCTCCCTCCTCTTTCCCTCTCCGGTTCATAATACTCTTCTAAATCATACTCTTGAACCGGTGGAACCAGCCGAACCGGGCGCTTACCCGATGCTGCCGGTTCAAGTCGGAACTGGGGAAAGCGACTGGACAATTTTAATTGCTTTGGCTATTTCTTCAGTGGTTGGAGAGGAAAGTTTTGGCTCCACACCGCTGATTTTCTAGTCCTTTTTGCTGGACCCGACTCCTCAGAGTCGGATCTCCTTTTGCCCGAGGAAGTCTCGTCCTGGTCAGAGGGCACTCCCTCCAGGTCGGTTGGAACCGAACCGGGCTGGCCATCCGGTTCAGTGGACATTTTGGCCTCCCTTTCCCCGAGCCTACCAACTCTTTTCCAGGGTAGCTGCAGAAAAAAACTTTTACAAATCTGGCAGTCTGCATTGAGGTGGTCAAACCCCAGACAAACACAGGTGGTGTGGGGGTCAGCCTTGGCAAAGACTTCCCCACACACAATGCAGTGTTGAAACCCAGTGGGCCCGGTTTTTCTTTTGGGTTTCTCAGATAGTGCCAGTCCTAACCAAACTTACCCGTTTATGGCAATCCGCCAGGTAAGACCCTCTTATCGGTTCCCAACCGTGTCACAGGTTATGGAAAAAAACGTAATAAAATCTGTTTTTTTTTAGAACCGATAAGAACTGGTAACCACACTCTAAAAGACAGATTAAGATATTTTAAACAACCTGATCGGTTCAAACCGAACCGATAAACCGTTTACAAGTTCCACAAAGAATAAAAATTAATGTAAAACCTATCTAGTACTCACAAATACCACAGACAGTCTGAACCGACCGGTTGCGGTTTAAATTCAGTCGAGAACTGAGAAAAACAATACTTTAACCGACAAAATGAACCGAGCAGAAGGAGAAATCTCCGAAGCGACTGTTCAGTGAGGCGGAATAAAGAACCTGACGGTTCGAGTTTGAAGAACAGACAGTTTAAACTGAGCTCGAGCTCAGCGTTTCATGCCTGGCATGGAAAGTTAACTCTTTCACCTCCGGAGCAGTTCGAAGGTTGGGACTCACTGCATATGTCATAATATAGCAAGACTTCATGTTTGAACCAACACACCATGGAGTGGCTCATTGCGCTTATGAAATAAGCATCTAAATTATAGAAGGTCCATCCTAGGCTCACTCCTCTTTAGTTTCTTTCTCAACAGTTTCCCAAGCTCCTGCCCTGACCAAATCCTACTCTACGCAGATGATGCCATAATTTACACAACTCATCCGGAGCCTATAACCCTTAGAAACAAGCTACAAAAACAGGTTACTCACCTGTAACAGTAGTTTTAAGAGTCGTATAGGTCATTCATCCACACTTGCTGGCATGTCCTTTCCCTTTTAAATCTTGCCAGAAGGTCTTCAAGCTGGCTCCTCCCACCCACCCGGGTGGTATATGCCTCTGTTCTGCCCCTTGATGCCAGATCTTGCCCGCTGGAAGCTTAGGTTGTACATTGAAGCCAGGAGGTCAGATGGGTCAGTGTGGATGAACAACATATACCACTCCTAGAAAGTACAATTACGTAGGAACTTACCGTAACAGCAGCTCTTGAGAAGAGAGAGTTCCATCAACACGTCATTACATATAGGACTGGCGCCACCTGGCGTTAGGCATAGACTTTTCTAGCAACACCCGATGGGACCGCGCCACGGCGTCATGTGACCGATGTCAGTGTGGCCATATATAGTGGGCGGTCCCATGCCCATCCTCCAGTTCTCCCACTGGAGCAAGGAAGAGGCCTGACAGCAGAAGCAAACAGGATTTAGAGTCCCTGTAAGAAATAAAATGAGGGGAAGGAGGGAGGGAAAAATTACCTCTCTCAAAGATAGTGGTTACAGAAGAACTTACTGTGACAGTAGATCTTTGAGACAGGCTCTTGCAGTATGTAATTACATATAGGACTGAAGCCGGCAGGCGTCACGACCCCACACAAAAATTTCTAGGTAGCAGTCTCTGGTGGGGGACCACCCCTACATCAGGTGACGTTGGTATAAAGGAGCCGTTCCCCACGCCTGCCTTCCAGTTCTTTTCCGCCAAAGGCTAAAAAGGAGAGATGAGAGAGAAGCAGATCTTTTCCTCCCTGGAAAAGGAGTGGAAAAAGCTAAGGGGGATGGAGGGTGGGAAGGCATTACCTACTGCAACAGCCTCTCGAAGATCTACTGTTACGGTAAGTTTGTACGTAACTGTACTATCTTACTTCAAGAGGGCTCTTGCAGTAGGTAATTACATACAGGACTGAGTCCCAAACAGTATGGAACAAGGAGAAGCACTTGGGAGGAGGAAAACTACCACCAAATAAACCTCATACTGTAAGAGTCTTAAGAAAACCTTGTAAAACAGAGAGCCCAAAGCCTGCTCTACCGCGAGAGGCAATGTCAAAACTGTAGTGTTTCAAAGGTATGGACTAAAGTACAAGTGGCGGCTGTGCAGATGTCTGCTGCAGACATTCTTGAAACAAGCAGCAGAGGTAGCTACTCCTCTGGTGGAGTGACCTGACTTGACCCAGCAGGGTCTTGTGGTACTTGTAACAGAAAGTGATGCAGCGAGCCAACCACTTAGATGGTCATTGCTTAGAAACTGCATTGTCCTCTCTTTTGTGACCAAGAGAGACAAGAAAAAATTACTCACCTTAGTAATTGCTTTTCTTCTCATGGAGTCTTGCTATATTATAACAATAGCAGTCAGCCACTGCAGCTGAACTGCCCCGGGGAGGAAGGAGTTAACTCCAGAAGATCTGGAGTTCTAGCCTAGGGGCGCTGTGCCCCAAACTCTATCTGGCAGTTTCAAATGAAACTGTCAGATCTTTAAAGCCAACATCAAAGGACGGAAAAAGTCTGTGTGGAAAACTACACTAGCCTATGGCTACCTACTAGTAAGTAATAACAACAATATAAACAACAAAGAAACACCAGAACCATAATAACAAAGATTGATGTATTATAGTTCGTTTCCCATGACAAGCACATATGAACCCCCTTCCCCAAGACTCCAAGTCCAACAAGGGGCAATAAAAAAAAAATAACCTAAATGAACAATCTAGATCCCTAACCCAAAGGAAAACAGGGTTAGGGAAAACTAAAATGGCATGACACAGTGCTTGCACAATTTGCCACCTCTACCCAAGTAGGAGTTCTGAGAGGGGCAGGAGGAGGGTGGTTATAATATAGCAAGACTCCATGAGAAGAAAAGCAATTACTAAGGTGAGTAATTTTTTCTTCAAACACCATGAAGTCTTGCTATATTATAACAATAGCAGATTACACAGCAGTACCTCCATGGAGGAGGGTCAGAACCTACTTAGGAAATAGGCTCTGAAGCACAGCTGTACTTGGCCGAGCATCTCCTGGACTGGACATCCAGGGAATAATGCTTAGTAAAGGTGTGAACTGTCTTCCAGGTAGCAGCTTGACAAATCTCCAGAATAGGAATGTCTCTAGCAGCCGCTAGAGACGCAGCTGTACCCTGGTGGAGTGGGCCCTCAATCCTGAGGGGGTACTCTACCCAGTTTCTGATAACAAAATTGGATACAAGAGACAATCCACCTTGCAATTGTTCTCTTAGTGGCAGGTTTCCTTGCCAACCTCGCCATAGGTAAGAAACAGTTGGAGGATTCAACCTATGACCTCTAGTGCGCTCTAGATAGTAACTTAATGCCTTTTGACATCCAAGCTGTGCAGTCTCCTCTCACCTGAGGAAGAATGCTCAGTGAAAAATACTGGGAGGAGATAGATTGATTCAGGTGGAAATCAGAAACCACCTTAGGCAAAACTTTCTATTAGTCCTAAGGACTACCTTATCTCTGTGGAAAGAGATAAAATCTTCTTCCACTGACAGGGCCTGTAACTCACTTATGCGTCTGGCAGAGGTGATAGCTACTAGAAAAGCAGTTTTCCAAGTTAAATACTTGAGTTCTGCTGAAGACAGAGGCTCAAGGGGTTGCATTAACTGAGCAATGCAAATATTCAGGTCCCAGAGCGGGAGCTGGTTCCCGAAAGGAGGGTTAGTATGAAGTAACCCTTTAAAAAACTTGGAGAACACAGGGTGAGAAGAAAAGGAGGCAGGCTTCCTGCTGACACAAAAGCAGAGACAGCTGCCAGATGAACTTTCAGGGTAGCTGGTCTAAGGCCTAGGGAATTCAGATGGACCAAATATTCCAGAAGAATGGGAAGATCAGCAGATTCTGGGATAATCTGCCTCTCAGAGCACCAGATGGAAAACCTCTTCCACTTAGAATTATAAGTGGCCCTAGTGAAGGCTTCCTAGAAGCCTTTAAAATATCCATGACACCTTGAGAAAGGTGTAAGTCAGCAAATTCTAGCTCCTCAAGAGCCAAGCCTTGAGGTGGAGGACTGAGGTCCGGATACCACACTCTCCCTGTGCACAGGCCAGTAAGTCGTGGAACTCTGGGCAGGCTCAGGGCAAGGTGGACTGCCAGGGACAGGAGCAGAGGGTACCAGGGCTGTCTGGCCTCTATCTGGGCAATCAGAATCACTCTGCAAGGTTGAGATCTGATTTTCACTAGTACCCTGAAAAAGGAGAGGAAAGGGGGAAGGCAAGGAACTTCTTCCAATCCAACAGAAAGGCATCCAGAGGGACTGAGCCCAGTACTGGAGGCCTGCAGCAAAAGAGGAAGTTGGTGGTTGTCTGGGGCCGCTAAAAGATCTATCTGAGGATGCCCCAACTGGCAAAGACAGACCCCAGTAGTTGTGGATTCAGAGCCCATTCGGATGGCCCTGAGAAATTCTGCTGAGGGCGTCCGCCAGCACATTGTCCTTCCCTGGGAGATGAACCGCTATCAGGGAGGTGTTCAGGGAATAAGCCAGAGACCACAACTTCATTGCTTCGGTGCACAAGGCTGAAGACCGAGTGCCCCCTTGCTTGTTGATGTACCACATTGTGGTGGTATTGTCTGTCCTGACTTGAACCACTTTGTTCTGGACAGAATCTGAAAAGACCCGAAGAGCTAAAAAGACAGCTCTGAGTTCCAGAAGATTGATGTGGAGCAGAGATTCCTGAGGAGACCACACTCCCTGAGTGGTAAGGTCGCCCAGGTGAGCCCCCACCCCAACAGGGAGGCATCCGTGGTGAGTGAGGAGGGAGAAATGGGAATGAAGGGAACCCCTTGTTTCAGATTGCTTTGATCCTGCCACCAGTGTAAGGCCAGGATCAGGGTTTGAGTAACTGGGACCAATTTGGTAAGGGGGTCCTTCCTCTGAGACCAATAGGCCCTCAAATGGAACTGAATGTCCCTCATCTGGAATCTTGCTCCCTGCACAACAGCTGTGGAAACAGCCATGTGCCCGAGGAGTTGCAGAAAATGCCTTGCTTGGTCGAGAGACCGCAGGGTAAAGGAGGATGCCAGGCGATGAGTCTGTCCACCCTTTCGAGGGAAGAAAGGCCCTGGCTAACCTACGTGTTCAATTCTGCGCCTATGAAGTTAGGGCCTGAACTGGTTCCAGAACTGACTTTGGTAAGTTCTTGGAGAATCCCAGAGAAGTGAGAAGCTGCTGGGTGACTTGCAAGTGAGATTACCGACCTGGAGACTGACCCACAATGAGCCAGTCGTCCAGGTAGGAAACACAGCAACCCCTTGCCTTCTTAAATGAGCCACTACTACAGCGAGACATTTTGTGAATACCCTTGGCGCAGAGGTAAGGCCGAAGGGCATTGCCCTGAACTGGTAGTGGCCTGGGGCAGTTCGAACCTGAGGTACTTTCGGGTGGGAAGGCCTGATCAGAACATGAAAATAGGCATCCTTGAGGTCCAGGGAAGCTAGCCAGTCCCTGGCCTTAGGGAAAGCAATATCATTGCCAGAGTTAACATTTTGAACTTTGGTTTCAACAGATGCTTGTTCAAGTATCTTAAATCAAGAATAGACGCCATTCTCCTGTCTTTTAGGGGTAAGAAAGTATCTTGAATAAAGCCCCTTGCCCTGATGGCAAGGAGGAACCCTTCCACTGCTTTGCAGACCAGAAGAGAAGAAACCTCTGCTTCCAAAGCAAGGGCTTCTGAAGGATTTGCAGGTGGGAAATGCCTGGCTCTCATCTTTGGAAAATATTTGAAGCTGAGGACCAGACCCTGGCCTATTACCTCCAGAACCATCTGTCCGGTTAGGACAGCCAGCTCTGGCTGAATAGGCCAACCTGCCCCCACTGGTACAGGAGAATCGGCCCTGGGCACCCCATCAGGTGCCTGCTTAGCAGCAGCCTTAGGCTGAGGGGAGGAGACGTCTACTGCGCCACGCCTACCTCTGAAGAAACCCTCTGCGAGACAGCAGAGGAGGCTTGAAATTGTAAAGGCCTGGAAAGGGTCTGCCCTACCTCTGGGAGCATGCCTTTGGCATGGCATGCTTCTCCTTAGCCTGGGCACTTTTGTAGGTAGTTCTGTATTCATCCATCTTTTTCATATAATTTTCTGTTTGCTCCCCAAACAGAGAATTTCCACTACAGGAAAATCCATAGCCTTTGACTGAGTATCTTGGGACAGATTAGTGCATCTGAGCCATGCCAACCTACGGAAAGCTAAAGAGTGGCCATGACCCTGGAGAAACATCATTAACATCAACAGCAGTATGAAATTGAACTTTAGAGGCTTCAATGCCATCAAGCAGCCACCTGTTCCAACTCACTAGCCAGCTGGCCAGTGGGCCTGCTTGGCTAACTGCAATACTGTGTCCCACCCAGATTTCTGATATCTAGCCACATAAGCCATATAATTTGCCTGCCTGAGTCCCAAAGAAGCTGCCATATACTGTTTCTTCGCCATGGCATCAATCTTCCTAGAATCCTTGTCAGGAGGATGTGAGGCCAGAGAATATTAGCCTTGTCACAGGCTGCAGCTTGTACCACACCTACATGACTACACTGCTCAATAAGGAAGTCTGTATCCGAGCCTGACAAAGTATACCTTCTGTCCATTTTTTATCTACAGGAGGGACAGAATGAGGATTTTTAAAATCTTTGTTGTTTGCTTCCTAAATGACTTATGCAAAGGAAAGACAACCTCCTAGACTCTGGAATATCCATCATTTTCCACATAATCAGGCTCCTCTTGCTCATCCACAGCCTCTTCTAAAGGAAGCTGGAGGGTTTCTGCAACCTTTTGTAAAAATAAAGAAAGAGGGACTCAGACAGAATAGGGAGATTCTAAAGGTCTGTCTGGAGAAATGCCGGTTCAATGGGCACGTCCAGACCCTCCCACACACATATATTGATCAAATTCCTCCTCCCCTCCTGTGGTTCATAAAATCCTCAACTTCAAAATCCTGAACCACTGGGACTGAGCAGACCAACCTTTTACCAACTGTTGGTGGTTCTACAGATCCCTGAGACAGTGACTGGACAATCTGAATGGCTTTAGCTATCTCTGCAGCAGTTGGAGACACAATTCTGGACTCCAAACCTCCTGATTTCTTTGTCTTTTACTTGGGACTGGTTCCTCTGAACCAGTCTTCCTTTTGCCCGAGGAAGTCTCGCCCTGATCAGAGGGCACTCCCTCTGGTCCAGTGGGTACTGAACCGGGCTGGCCATCCGGGTCAGCGGACTTTTTGGCCTCTCGTCCCCTGAGCCGGCCCAATCTCTTCTCCAGGGTGGCTGCAGGGAAATTTTACACACCTGGCAGTCTGACAGGAGGTGGTCAGCCCCAGACAATAGACACAAGTGGTGTGTGGGTCAGCCTTGGAAGGCGTCCCCAGAACATCACAGTGTTGAAACCCAGTGGGCCCGGTTTTCTTTGGGTTTCTCAGACATAATGCCAGCCTAACCAAAAACTTGCCCTTTTGATGGCAGTGCCAGGCAAGACACCCTTATCGGTTCCTAACCGTGTCACGGGTATTTGAAAAAACCGTAATAATTTCGGTTTTTTTAGAACCGATAAGAACCGGGAACCGCACTCTAAAACCCACAGTACAGTTTTAAAAGGCAGAAAAAACCAAGCGATCGGTTCAAAACCGAACCGATAATTAATTTTCCACACAGACTTGAATTTTTGTACTTACGGTTACCAGATAGAGCTTTAGAACCGAAATGCGGTAAAAATAATGACTTTTGCCGGTTCAAATGAACCGAAAACTACTCTCTTGAACCGAGAATGAACCGAGCTGAAGGAGCTGATCTCCGGAGCGACTGTTCAGTGAAGCGGAGTAAAGAATCTGACAGTTTCATTTGAAACTGCCAGATAGAGCTTTGGGCACAGCGCCCTCGCGCTGTAGAACTCCAGATCTTCTGGAGTTAACTCCTTCCTCTCCGGGGCAGTTCAGCTGCAGTGGCTGACTGCTATTGTTATAATATAGCAAGACTTCATGGTGTTTGAAAGAGCTGATCAGACTTCCGAAATCCTTAGTCCTAGTGGTATAGTATCTCGGGATCCTGTGAACAGAGTATGAAAGAAGAATTCCCCTTGATTGGATTGTTGTGTAAAGAAAGCAGGCGGCTCAATGGATTGGCTCAGCGTAGATTCCGCTACCACCTTAGGAAGAAGCCTAGGGTTGGTGCACAGAGCCACACGTTCCTTGTGGAAAATCAAATAGAGGATTTTGCACATCAAGACCTAAACTCGGAAATTTGTCAAGCTGAAGTAATGGTCATTAGGAAAAGAGTCTTCCAAGAGAGGAACTTCAAGTCTGCTGAAGCCGCCGGTTCAAAGGGAGGCAGAGTAAGCTTCAAGGACAAAGTTCAAATCCCAAGGAGGCACAGGAATACGGATGGGGGGCCTTAAATGAAGAGTCCTTCTGAGGAAGGTCTTGGAGACTTCCAACTGCGTGAAAGTCCTGTCACCAAAAGGGAAGTGGTAGGCCGAAATGGCTGACATTTGGACCTTTAAAGAGGAATGACAGACCCAGATCAGAGGTGACGCATGTAGTCCAGGACTCTCAACCGGGCAAGAGAAGGGTTCCAAATCCTTCGAAGTTGCCCATATCAAGGAACACTTCCACTTCATAGCGTAGGTGGCTCGGGTGGAAGGCTTTGACCTTCACCAAAATGTCTGCGACAAGCGAAGAAACTCCCAAACAGGCTTGGACTATGTCTGCAAGAGCCACGCGTGCAACTGAAAGGATCAGAGACCTGGATGGACCAGAGTTCCCTGATCCTGGGTCACCAAGTGCTATGACAGAGGAAGAGGAAGTTCCTCCAAAAACTGCTGCAGAAGAGAACCAAACTTGCCTGGGCCAGAATGGAGCCAAGAGCATCATTCGAGCTCCTTCTGACTGGAGTTTGTGTAAGACCCTCGAGATTAAGGGAATCGGAGGGAAGGCATAGACAAATCTGTCCTTCCAATTGAGACAGAGCGTCCCGCCAAAAAATGCATTGCCCTGGAGCGAGCGAACAGAAGGCAGGAAGTTTTGCGTTTAGAAGGGACGCGAAGAAAAAATTACTCACCTTAGTAATTATGTTTCTTCTAGTGGAGTCTTGCTGTAGTCCGACTATTGCAGTTAGGTCCTTCCTTTCAACTGCCCCGGAGAACAAAGGGTTAACTTTTCTATGCCTTGCATAGCATGTTCATCACAAACTCAGTTGAAGCCTTTGCCTGTTATTTGAACTGCAACCGTCAGATCTCTACGAGCAAAAACTCACTAGGTGTTCTGTGTGGAAATCAAAATTTTTACTAGCCAACTGGCAAATATATGATGTTTTTGGTTCTCAAAGGAAGACTCAAGTCAGGAAACCCAAAAACGCAACCAAAAAACATTCCACCCAAAGAAAAAAGGGTGTAAAATGGAAACCCCTAGGGTGCCAACACTGCTCCTGCCCACCCACATCCCAAAAACTAGGTTCTGAGATGGGAGGCAGGGGGACGGTCAGAATACAGCAAGACTCGACTAGAAGAAATACAGGTCACTCAATTGTAACAGGAGTTCTAGGAATGGTATGTGTTGTTCATCCACACTTATTGGCAGGTTCCTTGCGCTTTAAATCTTGCGGAAGGTCTTCAAGCTGGCTCCTCCCACCCACCCGGGTGGTAAAACTCTAGGCTCCCCCATGACGCCAGATCTAGCCCGCTGGAAGCCAGGTTGTGCGTCGAAGCCGGGGAGGCCGGGTGGGTCGTGTGGATGAACAACATATACCATTCCTAGAACTCCTGTTACAGGTGAGTAAATACAGGTTACTCACCTGTAACAGGAGTTCTAGGAATGGTATATGTTGTTCATCCACACTCATTGGCAGTATCCTTGCCGCTTTAAATCTTGCCGGAAGGTCTTCAAGCTTGCTCCTCCCACCCACCCGGGTGGTATAACTCGGCTCCGCCCCATGACGCCAGATCTGGCCGCTGAAGCTCAGGCCTGCGTCAAGCCGGGAGGTCGGGGGAGTCAGGGATGAACAACATATACCATTCCTAGAACTCCTGTTACAGGTGAGTAACCTGTATTTCTAGGGACATGGATATGTTGTTCATCCACACTCATTGGCAGACTCCTAGCAGTTCTCCGGGAGGAGGGAGGCAAGACGCACACCCCATATACTTACTTGGGAAAGAGACTGGAGAACCGAGGCCCCAAAACCAGCATCCCGGCGTGACTCAAGGTCGATGTGGTAGTGGGTAATGAAGGTGTTTGCTGACTTCCAGGTAGCAGCCCTGCAGATTTCCTGGATAGGGACCCCTGGAAGCAGCCACCACAGCAGTATGGCGGTAGAATGAGCTCTTATCCTCTGGGAGGCTCCATGCCCGCTAACTTATAGCAGAGATCTATGCAGGAGGTTACCCACCTGCTTATCGTCCGCTTGGCTGCAGGTCTGCCAGATGCGGCTTCAGCGTAGGTGACAAACAGCTGGCGAACCTCTCCCAATTCAGCCCGTGCGCTCCTTATAATAAGCGGCGCCTTCTAGGATCCAGAGTATGGAGCCTATATTAGCCTCCAGGTGTGATTGGGGTAGAACACCGCAGAGTCAACACCTGGTTAAGGTGAAACTCCGACACCACCTTCGGAAGGAATTTCGGTGGGGCGCAGGACAACCTTGTCCCTGTGGAAGACCAGGTAAGGAGACTCATGGAAACGCCTGGAGCTCTCCCATCCTTCTGGCTGACGTGATAGCCACCAAGAAGGCGGTCTTCCACGACAGGTGAGAGAGAGCACACTGTGCATAGGTTCGAATGGCTTGCCCATGAGCTTTGCCAGTACCAGCAGTAGATCCCACGGAGGTGGGGGTTCCCGTGACTGGAGGAAATGTGATCAAGGCCTTGAAAGCGCCAGATCCACCTTCTCCTGTGCCACCGACTGCTTCCGCCCGCCCTGCAAGCAGAGATGGCTGCCAGGTGCACCCTTAGGGTCGCCGACCCAAGCCCTTGACTAGAAAGGGACCATAAAGTCCAAGATGCTTGCCAAGGAACAGGAGGAAGGGTCCAAGCTCTTGTTCTGACACCAAATGGAAAACCTTTTCCATTTGAAGGCATAGCATTTTCTGGTCGACTCTTACGGGACGCCTCAACTACATTGAGGACCTGCCGAAAGACCCAAAGCCTGGAACTCTAGCCGCCAGGAACCAGGCCGTCAGGTGCAGGGATTGAAGGTCCGGATGGAACACCTTCCCTGATTGACTGAGAGCAGGTCCGGGCGAGCTGGAAGCTGCCGCGGAGTCCTGGAGCTGAGACTGAGGAGATCTGGGTACCAGAACTGGCGAGGCCAGTCTGGGGCTATCAGAATCACCTGCGCCTTGTCCCTCCTCGCCTTGAGAAGCACCTTGTGGATCAAGGGAAATGGGGGAAAGGCGTAAAAGAGGCCCGGGGTCCATTGCCTCGAGAAGGCATCCCCCTGCAGCGAGCCCTGCTGAGGGGGGCGGGCATGGAACAGACTCAGCTTCGCGTTCTCCGTGGAGGCAAACAGGTCCACCTGAGGTGTGCCCCAAAGGGAGAACAGATGCTGTACTACCTCCGGCAGGAGAGACCACTCGTGGGATGCAGCCCCTATCCGGCTCAGGGCATCGGCCAGGGTGTTGGAGGCTCCTGCCACGTGAATGGCTAGGAGATCCGCCTCCAGGCTGCGCACGAGTGACCAAATGCGGAGAGCTTCCTTGCATAGAAGCATGGAGCGCGTCCCGCCCTGGCGGTTTAGATAGTACATGGTCGTGGTATTGTCCGTCTGGACTCGGACCACTTGACCCCGGAGGAACGGAGCAAAGGCGGTGAGAGCTAGGCGGACCGCTCGGAGCTCCAGCAGGTTGATGTGGCATCGGGACTCCCG
The DNA here is from genome assembly GCA_016271365.2 of Neoceratodus forsteri. Taxonomy (NCBI): domain Eukaryota; kingdom Metazoa; phylum Chordata; order Ceratodontiformes; family Ceratodontidae; genus Neoceratodus; species Neoceratodus forsteri. Next base: position 273,406,453 of record JADMNL010000025.1, read on the forward strand.
CGGGGACCAGAGGCCATGAGCCCGGTGTTCCCCCAGATGGGCACCCCAACCCATCAGAGAGGCATCGGTCGACAGAGAGACCGTCGGCTCGGGGCGGACGAACGGGATGCCCTCCTGCAAATGATCTGGAACGGTCCACCACTGGAGAGCATTCCACATCCCCTGTGTCACCGACACAAGCTGGTCCAAGGGATCGCAGCGTTGTGACCACTGGCTGGCCAGTCCCCACTGAAGGGGACGCATGTTCCAGCGGGCCCAACGGACCACGCTGGTACAGGCCGCCATGAGACCCAGGAGGCGCAGGAAGTCCCGGCAGGCGAATTGCCCAACCAGAAATGATCGGGCAAAGGAGGAAAGAACCTCGGCCCTGTCCGCCGGAGCCGCGCCTGGCTCAAGAGAGTCGAGCTGCGCTCGATGAATAAAATCACCTGCTTTGGCTCGAGTTCGACTTGGCCTCGTTGACAAGGAGGCCCAGTTGAGAGCAGACCTGGAGGGCCAGATCTCTGGACCACTCCGCCTCCTTCCTGGAGGGAGCTGCTATCAGCCAGTCGCTCCAGGTAAGGTACACCCGACCCTCGGCGCAAGAGGAATGCTGTCACCACTGCCATGCATTTGGTGAAGACCCTGGGAGCTGGAGACAAGCCGAAGGGCATGGCTTGGAACTCGAAGAGAGATCCTTCCGCTCGGAAGCGAAGGAATCTCTGGTGAGACGGACGGATAGGGACGTGAAAAAACGCGTCCTGCAAGTCCAGAGAGCAGAACCACACGCGCTCCAAGGATGGTATTATCTGAGCCAGAGTGACCATCCTGAAGGTTCAAGACCTTAGGAACTTGTTTAGGTCGTGTAGGTCGAGAATGGCGCCAGCCCCGTCGCTTCGAACCAGGAAGTACCTGGACACAAACCCTGGGTCTGAAGGAGGGTCCACCACCTCTACTACCACCTCCTTCTGGAGGAGGAGAGCATCTCGGCTCGACGAGCCGCCAGTGAGGCTGGGGATCCAAAGCCCCCGAGGCGACGGCTCTGAAGGGTGGTGCCTGCTCAATTCCAGAGGCAGGCCTCTTCCCACCACCTCCAAGACCCACCTGTCCGCGGGTAACAGCGACCAGGCGGAACGGGAAGTGCTGGAGCCGCCTCTCACGGGGACCCAGGGTAAGGTGACGGGGATGGGGCGACACCCTCAGCCTCGCCACTGGGCAGGCTTGGAGGAGGGACCGCCGAGGGACCTCCTGGCCCTTTCCTCCCTGCCTCCTGTTAGAGGAAGCCGCGGCTTGGGTTTGGGATGCCAAGGCCGAGCTCTGCTGGGCCCTGACGTTACAGCCGGGCCGGGGCACAGAAGGACCTAAAGGGCTTAGGCTGTGGTCACGGCCTTTGTCCTTCTGAGCTGAAGAGACCGAGTCCAAGGTGGCATTGGACTTCTCGATCCTCTGCAGGTGACCTTCCACCCCAGGGCCAAGAGGTCAGTCCCAAAAGAGAACATCCGCCAACATGCGATGGGTATCCAAGTAAAGGTGGATATCCTCAGCCAAGCCCACGACATAGCCACTGCGGCCGCCACCGATCTGGCACATGAGTCCCCTACATCCAAAGCAGTCTGGAGCTGCTGTTTGGCCACTGCCCTGCCCTGGTCCCGCACCTGCTTAACCGTAGTCTGCAGATCGGTGGGAGATGAGGATGACCTCATCCAGGGAGCCCAACAGGGCATGAGAAAAATGTGCCATGAGGACGGCCGAACTGGCCTGGACGGGCCGAGAGAGCGCAGCGTAGACTTTTCGCCGACATAGTCCAATTTCTTGGACTCCTTGTCAGGAGGTTTGTCCACGCCCCTGGCGAGACGGGCGCGCCGAAAACGCTGTGGTAACCAACCCCAGCAGAGGGTGTTCAAAACCGACAAGGAACCGGTAGGGACCGCATACTTCCTGGCCATCCTGGCCGAAGGCGCAGGGCAGGAAGCAGGGCGCTGCCAAAGTTCCAGTGCTGGACCCACTATGGCCTCGGCCACCGGAAAAGCCTCCGTCGGAGAATCCCCTCGGTCCAGAATCTCCGTGAGGGGATACCTGGCCCGTTTGGAAACGGGTTCGAGCTCCATCCCGGTAGACTCCGAGATGAGCCGAAGCAGTCCTAGGAAGGACGACGGCTATCGCCCATTGGCTGACCTTCCTGAAGACCCAAGTCCAGTCGCTTGGAAGAAGGAGGAATCATCTTCGGACTCGGAAGAGTCCTCGAAGAGCTGCCTCTGGCCTGAAGCCACCCTTCACCTGCCGAGGTCGGTCGGGAGTGAGGTAACTGACAGCCGATGGGGTAACCCTTAGCCTGACTCGAGAATCTTGGTCTGAGCCCCACTGGTGGCTGTGGAGGCGGAGGTTCCACCGCAACCGGTGGAGCAGCTGGTTTGACACGAACAACCGCCTGGGTATAGGCTCCTCGGGCAAGTCGAGGGGTTGTGTCGCCGTTCCCGTTGACAGCACTTAATGGCCGGGAAGGCGCGGTCACGACTTATTCCGGCCAGGAGGGCTGTTGCAACATAAAGGTCCTCGTGCAATCTCGGCGTAATTTCATGAAGCCTCCCATCGAGGAGGAGGGCGGGGCCAGCCCAATGACGCCGCTTACCCATGATGCGAGACCGAGACCGCCGCCTATAATGATGGAGCAGCTGGACATGAAGAGTCGAACCCGAGACAGAGGTCGGAATTTCCGAGTCAGTGCAAGGGAGGTATCGGCAGACCGACACTCCCCGACCGGAAGGTCCATCCGAGGCTCGAACCGGAGGCACAAGCGAGCACAGGATCCTCAACTCCTCCGGGGAACCGGGAGGGAATCTCGGCTACTAAGGCGACAGCCATCAATGGAGTGAGAAAAATCTAGAACTCTCATCGAGTAGGAGTCTCGGATCAGCTGACCTGGCGGGGGACACCGTGAGGGCCAGTGGCCGAAGCCGAAGTCGATGACGAAGCCGGCATGCGGCGGCCCGAGAGAGGAAGGGACCTTCCCATCCCAAGCTTGTCCCGGAGGACTTCTGCTTGTCCTTCTTTTGGACCGAGAAAAGGTCCAGCAGGCATGAGCCCTTCTCCTTTAGTGGAAGGACAGACAAAGCTCCTTAAAGAAACGTGTAAGGAAGAACCCAGAAGGCCAGGATAAATGCCGCTGACGAGGAAGATCTGACCCGCGCCGCCTCCTCTTGAGGCGACCATCCTTCGAGCTGATCCATGAGCCCGCCACTTGGACACGCCAACCAGGCCTCCTTGGACTTCACGGAGAAAGCGCTTCTCGGGGCCCAGATTGCAATCGGGCAACACGGTCTTGAGGGGCGTAGGCCGAGAAAAGATGAGCACAGGTCGCAAGCCTGCGGGTCGTGCTCAAGACCTAAGCAGTGAACACCGTGGAGTGGATCCGTCCGACATCTTCTGCCCGCATGGGCATCTCAGAAATCCGGGAGTCGATTTATCCGCCACGACGCGAGGGGATCGAAGACTGAAGTCTTTTTGCAAAATATTATTTTTAAATCCATAAGCGGAGAAATAGGAACCAGTCACAAGCATGGAAGCGTGGGAAGACCTGAGCTGGCGGTAAGGAAGATCTGGGCGTCATGGGGCGGAGCGGGTTGCCTCACCGGGTGGGTGGGAGAAGCAAGCTTGAAGACCTTCCGGCCAAGATTTAAAGCGGCAGGATACTGCCAATGAGTGTGGATGAACAACATATCCATGTCCCTAGAGCCTGTATTTCTAGGGACATGGATATATTCATCACAAATAACGAACTCTAACAGTTCTCTGGGAGGTAGTGAAATGCACACACCTTACTTAGGTAGAAGACTGGAGAACTGAGGCCCCGACCAGCACTCCGGCGCGGCCCAAAGTCGATGTGGAAGAGCAGTGAAGCCTGCTCGGGCAGAAGCCCTGCGGATATCCTGAACGGAGTATCCTCGGAAGCAGCCACCGATGCAGCGGAAGGGCAGTAAAATGAGCACTTATCCCTCTGGGAGCTCCATGCCCGCCCGCCTATAGTGGAGACCTATGCAGGGGTGACCCTCCGCTCATACATCCCTTGGCTGCAGGTCTATGATACGGCTTCAGTGTAGATGACAAACAGCTGGCGAACCTCTCCGAACTTCAGCCTTCGCTCCTGGGTGGGTGAGCATTAAACAGGGTCCCATGGAACCTGTATCGCCTCGAGGTGTGAATGGGGATGAACCCGGCAGATCGCTTCCCCCATAGGGAGGAACTCCACCACTGCCCGGAGGACTTGGGTGGGGGGCGCAGGACAACCCTAGTCCCCTGTGGAAGACCAGATAGGGAGATTCAAGGCGCTGGAACTCTCCTCCTTCTGGATGCAGAGTAGCCCCAGAAGGTGTTCTTCCACAACAGGTGGGAACTACGCACCTGTGCAAAGGTTCGAGCAGCTTGCCCGTGAGCTAAACCCCATACCAACAAGGATCCCACAGAATGGGATACCTCCCAAAGGAGGCATGATTGAGACTAAATTGCCGACCACCTGTTCTGCACCACTGCTTTGCCTTCGGCCCATGCCGGAAGGGCAGGGAGACCCACAGAAGCACCTGGAGAATTCGTGGGCGAAGCCCTAATTCAAAGAACAGTAGCAGATGGTCGAAGCATGAGGGCAGGAGAGGGCCAGGCCCTATCCATCATCTTGATGAGATTTACTCACCCCAGAGTGTAATAGATAACTTAGACCATCTCTTCAAGTCTACTTCAAAGTTTTAATTAAATCGTCCAGGTTCAACTTTAAAAGTCGAGCTAGATCTCTCACCACTTGAATACCCAAATATTTTAAGGAGTTCGATGACCAGGACATGCCACTCCGATTGACTAGAGATTTATTCACTCTATGATTGAATGGGAATACCTGAGATGTGTCAATATTTAATTTTTAATTGGAAAGCGTGGCAAAATCTTGGATCACCCCCAACAGCGCCGGTATCGACTTACTCGGATCTGTCAACTGTAATAGTAGACCATCTGCATACGCTGATATTTTGATCTCAACCCCTTGGATAACCATCCCGCGTATTAGGGAGCATTGCTTAATTCGTCGAGTCAGGGGCTCCAGGTATAAAATAAAGAGCAACAGCGAGAGGGGACAGCCCTGTCTGGTACCTGAGTACAGTAAAAACTTATCAGAAATCGCTCCATTCACCATCACTCTAGCCGACGGTGCACTATAAAAAATTCTGATCCAGTTTTGAAAAAGCTGGGGAAACTTGCATGCATTCAGAGTTCTTAGTAGGAAGTTCCAGTCCACCCTGTCGAATGCCTTCTCCGCATGCAAAGAAACTAAGACTGCCGGATAAGGGGCATCCCTGGACACGGAGAGAACATGCGACAGGGTCCTTAGGTGGTCCGACAACCCGACCCGTCTGAATCCAACTTGTTCTGGCCGATCAGCTCAGGAATTACTGAAAGTAGGCGGTCTGCCAAAATCTTGGCTAGAATTTTAATATCTTGGTTCATTAAAGATATCTGGCAGTAACATCTAGTGAGACTGGATTTTCCCAGGTTTCAGGATTAACACAATTAAGGCCTCCCACAAGGTCGGGTCCGTTTGTGCCCAGATAGGATATATTTGAAAAGGACATTAATATAGGGAGGAAAATATTTAAAACATTTTTATAAAAATTTGCAGAAAACCCGTCTGGGCCAGACCACCTGTCGGAGGGCAAGGCCTTTACAACTCTGGTGACCTCCTCCATAGTTACAGGGCTATTAGTCTGCCCTGTTAGGAGTCCATCAGGGAGGATAAACCGGAGGCCCCAAATAATGATCCATACTAGTCTCCGGAGCCAAATCTCTGGGACTATACAACTTGGCGTAATACCTTTAAAATTCCAAGACTATCTCCTCGGTTGTTGTTATGAGCGTATTAGTTGTTGGGGAGCGAATTGCCAGAACATGTTGGTTCGCTTCCATTTGCTTGATCCTCAGTGCTAGCAGCCTTCCAGCTTTCTCTCCAATGTGAGTATGCGCTCTGGCCCTGAGGATTGCATACGACTTTATCTCTCAGTAGTTCTAAGTAACCCTACTTGACTTTAACTAATTCCTGTTTTTTCAAATTAGTTAAAGATGAACTTACTCTGCCTCTTTGTGCTTTATTTCCCACAATAGCCCCTTCAATTGTCTCTCTTTCTTTTTTCCGGAAAGTAGCTAGACTAATTAAGATGCCCCTCATAGATGCCTTAAAGGCTCCCCACAGCATATCCGGCCTCAACTGAATCAGAATTGGTTTCTATGAACTGATGGATATGTTCACTGATTGCTTTGACCATTTTGTCCTCTTTTAACATATAATTATCTTCCACCTGAGAGATTTCTTAAGTGTAGCGAGGGGCGCTAGGTGGCATACTGCTAGAGCATGATTAGCTGGGGGCGGGCTGCAGGAGGCTTCCACCACCCTGGGAAGGTGGTCGTGAGAGGAAAACAATAACTGGATGAAGTGTTATGGACCGGAGATATGAAAGTAAATTCTTGTTCTTTAGTATGGAGCACTCTCCAGACATCACAAAGAGCATATAACTCTAAAAACTCTGATAGGGCTCTTTGAGCTGGTGAGCGTGCTCTGCTCGTAAAGGCATAGCAGTCCATTGAGGAGTTCATCACCACATTCATATCTCCCCCCCACAACCATAGGCAGCGAGGAGTATGGCCGTAGAGTATCAATTAACTTCATAAAGTCATCGGGGGAGTCAGAATTAGGCGCATAGACAGTCCCCAACATAAGCTCAGTAGCGCACAAATACCCATGAATGAAGAGGAAATGGCCCTGTGGGTCTTTGATTACTTGTTTCGGTGCAAAGGGGACCTTTCTGCTTATCACTATGAGAACTCCCGCGCTATTGGTGGTCCCTTCAGCGGAAAAAACTTGCCCAATCTGCATTTTCCTCATCCATCTAGCCTCCAAATCCAACAGGTGGGATTCTTGGATAAACCCAATGTCTACTGATAACAGGTGCTTGAGAACTTTGTATTGTTTGACACGCTGTCTTAAACCCTTGACATTCCAAGTGGCAAACCTTATGCCGCTAGCCCTGTTCAGTAGTTATGAAATAAAAAAACTAACAAAACTCAGGCCCCTGGCAGTGTAGCCGTATTACTATACCCATTGAGCTGTGCTGAGGACTGCCCCCCCATATATACCGCCCCCTTATCCCCCCCCTTGAACATCCCCAAAAGCTAAGAAAAAGTACCGAAATACCATCCCTCCCCACCTACTCTCTTAATACCAAACATACCCCACCCCTCCACCCTCCAAACTGCTAAGAAACATGTCACCAAAATCCTTAATTAACCCTTGTATCAACATTCCCCAACCCTCCTGTCACAGTTACATGGAGCGAGTCCCGCTGTGGTCACCAATATAGCCTTCTCGCCATCCCGAACTCCTTAGATGCTTAGCCCTTTAGGGGATGGTATCTTGGGATGGATGTTTATGCCCAGGCTTCATGTCCAGAGCTTATGTGCTAGACCTCCAAGAAGCCCCATACCAGACCCTTCCTGTATGGCCTCGCCTGGGGCACCTCATGATCCAACTTTGCTCGGGGGAAATCCACCGCGTCACTATCCATAACCCAGGCTCAATAAGCAGGAGCATAGAGTGACCTCCAGCTCCCCTCAGGAACTCCTTAATTGGCCTAGCTTTGGGCAGCATTTGGGTTCCTAAAGCAGCACATCTCCTGCAAATCAGCCCCCACCCCCCAAATATTGAAACAAAATTGTCCGTGAGCGCCTTTTGTGTCCGGCAGTCCTCTACAGCTGAATCTGTGACATTAAAAATTGTAACCCTCAAAACAAAAGGTCAAAGAAAAACAGGAGTTCTTCTCCTTCCTGATTCATTGACTTAAAAGAACCATTGAAATCGGTTTTCCACCAAAAGATTCGCCATCTTCGCTGGCTCTTTCTCTGAAAGTCTTCCCCCACAGCTCGCCTCACTTAGGCCTAAACAGGTCTGGAAACTCCTCCTGGCCAAATCTGCATCTTCAAAGGATACCCAGGCCCCCCGACACCATCACTTGCAAGCGGACGGGTACCCCATACGAATTTTATGCCTGCTGCAATAAGCTTCATGACGGCAGGGTGGAAAAGGGCCCTTCTTTGTTGCACTGAAGCTGGCAAATCATGGGTGACTCATAGGCTTGCCTTCCCAAAGGACCTTCTCTGATTCTTTCATCTTGTCAAGTAGGTATTGCTTTTCCTGGTAATTCAGCAGCTTAGATATCAGGGGTCTGGGCTGTTGGCCTGGGGCTGGTATCAGCCGCAACGCTCGGTAAGCCCTCTCGAGGATATATGACAGGCCATAGGGAGAGGGGCCAGTGAATTTTTCAAACAGCTTTTGCAAGAATAAAATTGCATTTTGACTTCTTTTTCGGGCACTCCTAAAATGACCAGATTGGGATCGCCCCTCGAGATCTTCTACCTTTTGCTCAAGCTTTTTAATGCGCTGGCGGTCATTCACCGCGTTTTCCTCAGCATGGTTCAACGCTTTCTCCACAGATGTTACCCTGACTTCTATATCTGTGACCTTGATGTTCAGAGCAACCAGGGCCCCTGCCAAGTGCTTGATTTCAGAAGCTACAGCCTTCATATCTTCTCTCAGTGGCAGTAATTCTCTCCGGAGCAACTCTAAAGTGAGTGGTGTTTCTGGCTCCAGCGCCCTCAGGGCTGCAGTAGATAATGCCTTACCGCCACTTGACGGCAGGGCCTTGGGCCTCTTCCCTGATTTCTCGGGGGAGACAGGTGGAGTATGTCGGGGTATCGCTGGCTTCATTTCCGCCTCCATACGCAATGCAGACTCACTCCCTTGACTTGCAAACCTTGCAGACTTCTTTTGCGGTGCTGTAGGGCTTCTTAGAAAGTTTGTATCGGGAAAAGGGTTTAGGATAGCGGGAGCTCCGATTCAGTCCAGCTACTCGGGCTGCCTCATCACGTGATCCGCCGCTTTAAATCTTGCTGGAAGGTCTTCAAGCTGGCTCCTCCCACCCACGCGGGTGGTAAAACTCTCAGCTACGTCCCATGACGCCAGATCTAGCTCACTGGAAGCCAGGTTGTGCGTCGAAGCCGGGTGGGTCGTGTGGATGAAGAACATATACCACTCCTAGAACTCCTGTTACCGGTGAGTAAATACAGGTTACTCACCTGTAACAGGAGTTCTAGGAATGGTATATGTTGTTCATCCACACTTTCTGGCAGGTTCCTTGCCGCTTTAAATCTTGCCGGAAGGTATTCAAGCTGGCTCCTCCCACTCACCCGGTGGAAAAACTCTGGCTCCGCCCCATGATGCCAGATCTAGCCCGTGGAAGCCAGGTGGGTCGTGTGGATGAACAACATACCATTCCTAGAACTCCTGTTACAGGTGAGTAAAGTACAGTTACGTAAGAACTTATCGTAACAGTAGATCTTCGAGAACAGCTCTTGCAGCAGGTAACACCAATTAGGACTGAAGCCGGCAGGCGTCAGGACCCCACGGAAATCTTCTAGCTAGCTATCTTCAGCGGGGACCGCCCCCAATGTCGGTCCCGGCCCCGATGTCAGACGTAGTACATAAGGAGGCAGTCCCGCCAGATTCCCCAGTTCTCCCGCCGGAGACTCCCGGCTGCAGGATGACATCAGAATAGGAGACTGAGGATCTGCCATCGGAAGAAGAGAAGGGCGTAAGCCCCTGCCCGAAACTTGGTAGCCATACCTCCTCCAAGGGGGAATGGTGGGCGGGAAGGTACCTGCTGCAAGAGCTGTTCTCGAAGATCTACTGTTACGGTAAGTTCTTACGTAACTGTACTATCTTACTTCGAGATACAGCTCTTGCAGCAGGTAACACCATTAGGACTGATTCCCAAGCAATAGCGCCAGTAAGCATTCTGGGAGGAGGAAATTAGGAGAGATCCTTAAACAAGTCCTGACTCTAGGACAGGAGACCCTGTAGAACGGCCAGGCCGAAACCAGCTCTCTGCCGTGATGCAATATCCAGGCTATAGTGCCTCATGAATGTGTGCACAGAGCTCAAAGTAGCTGCAGCACAGATGAGCGAAGTGGAGACATTACACAGTGCTGCAAAGAGGTAGCCACACCTCTAGTCGAATAGCCCTGGACTGAACCCGGGAGGGGCTTCTGTTTGCTGTTATAGCTAAATGCAATACACTGGACAAGCCAGCGGGAAAGGGTCTGCTTTGAGACTGGGTGGCCCATCATTCTCTCAGCGAAGGAAACGAATATTTGTTCCGATTTACGAAGTTGTTTTGTTCTATTCAGGTAGTACCTTAAAGAGCGGTGAACATCCAGGGTGTGAAGCAACGCCTCCTATTAGAATACTTGGGAAAATAAACAGGCAGGTCAATGTCCTGATTGAGAGTGAGGGCAGAGACCACCTGAGGCAGGAATTTAGGATTCGTCCTCAGACACACTGTCCTGGTGGAAAACTAAATAAGGCTCCTTGCACATGAGAGCGTGAAGCTCGGAGACTCTCCTTGCTGATGTGACAGCAACTAAAAACAACGTTTTCCACGACAGAAAACGCAGGTCGCAATCCACGGCAGGTTCAAAGGGGGGGGAAGCGTGAGTTGTTCCAGGACAAAGAGTAGGTCCCAAGGAGGAACGGGATCCTTGATAGGTGGCCTAAGGTGTAACCCCTCTCAGGAAGTCTCGAGAGGCATCAAGCTGTGCCACTGTACGCTGTCCCACCGGAAAGTGGTAAGCAGAAATCGCGCAGAAGTGCACTTTAATAGAGGAGTAGGCGAGACCCGAATGGAATAGGGAAGCAAGTATTCCAGCACCACTTTCACCGGGCATCCTAAGGGAGAAAGGCCGCGTGCCTGCGACAAGCAAAAAGGGCACCATTTCATGGCGTACGTCGCATGCGTTGCCGGCTTTCTGGCCGAGGAAAGAATTTCCGCCACCTCTTGCGAGACCCTGTGTCGCATAATGGCTATGTCTCTAGGAGCCATGCATGCAGGTTCAGTGAGCGTAAGTCCGGGTGGACTAATGAACCCTCGTCCTGAGACAAGAGATGGGAGCTGAAAGGCAACGGAACTGGAGGTTCCCGGGACAGCTGCGTCAGCATGGGGAACCAGATCTGCCTGGGCCAGAAAGGCGCTACCAGGATCATTGTTGCATGCTCCCTGCACAGTTTGAGAAGGACTCTCTGGATCAACGGGAAGGGAGGGAAGGCATAGAGGAATATGTCCGCCCAGGAGAGGGACAACGCGTCTCGCCAAAAAACACCAGGCCCTGGATCTAGCGAGCAGAAATTGGGCAGTTTTGAGTTGGATGGGCAAGCGAATAAGTCCAGCTCTGGAGTGCCCCATCGAAGAAACAGATCCTCTGCTACCCCTTGAAGAAGTTCCCACTCATGGACCCTGGCCTGGGAACGACTCAGGCCGTCTGCGATTGTATTGTCCACTCCGGGAACGTGAACTGCGATCAGGCTCGCGCTGTGTTGGATTACCCAATCCCACACTCTCATCACTTCCCTGCAAAGGGGGTAAGAGTGTGCGCCTCCTTGTTTGTTGAGGTAATACATCACCGCCGTATTGTCTGTTTGAAGCATGAGTATTCGGCGGGATTTCTGACTGAAAGGACTGCCCTCATGTCCAGAATGTTGATGTGGAGGTGAGCTTCTTGAGGGGTCCACGTTCCCTGGGACCTCACCCCGTTCGGGTGTGCTCCTCACCCCAGCCCTGAGGCATCTGTGGAAAGAATCACCTCCGGGGACGGTGCTGCAAATGGAACACCCGCAGAGAGTGTCCCTGGGTCTAGCCACCATTGCCAGTCCCGAATCACGGCGGTCGTGATTCTGACTGGCTGCTGCATGTGGTCTTGCCTTTGGTCCCACTGCACCTTGAGCATCCACTGAGTTACCCGCATGTGGAGCCTTGCCAAATGGACGGCTGGAATGGCTGCAGCCATGTGTCCGAGCAAACGAAGGACCAGCCTGGCGGAGGCAGTCTTCTTCGTCGCGAGATCCCTGATGAGGGATCTGATGCATTCCGCTCTTTCGTCGGGAAGAAATGCTTTCCCCTGGACGGTGTCAAGAACTGCAGCTTCTGGAACGGTACGAGGAGAGACTTCTCGTAGTTGATGAGGATGCCCAGAGACTGGAACAGAACCTGGGTGCTCTGGATAGCCAGCAACAACACTTCTCTGGAGGCGGCCATGAGAAGCCAATCGTCCAGGTACGGGAACACATAGTGGCCCTGTCTCCTTAGAGACGCTGCCACGACTGCCATGCACTTGGTAAAGACCCTGGGGGACGATAACAGTCCGAATGGAAGAGCTCGGAACTGAAAGTGGTGGCCGAGAAACTCGAAGCGCAGGAACCTCCTGTGCGCCTGAGCCACTGGGATGTGCAGGTAGGCGTCCTGCATGTCTAGGGACGCTAAGAAAGAGTCCCTCTTTAGCATGGGAATGAGACCCTGAAGGGTCACCATGCGAAATCGTTTCTAGGCGACCGACATATTGAAGTCACTGAGGTCCAAGATTGGACGGAGGTCCCCTGTTTTTTTTTGGAACCAGAAAGAAGTGGTAATAGTACCCGAACCCTATCTGGTTCTCTGGAACATACTCCACCGCTCCCTTTTGCAGGAGCGCGAGTATTTCTTGCCTGATAAGCCATTCGTGCTGACCCGAATAACGGGAAAGCAGAGGAGGCCTTGTGGGTGGCTTGTCCACGAATTCTATAAAGTGGCCTCTTTCGACCAACTGAAGGACCCACCTGTCGGTGGTTATGGACTGCCATCCCGGCAGGTAGTCCGCAATGCGGCCCCTGATCTTGATGTCCCGTTGATCCTGAGGAGCGGGGGCCGGGAAGGAGTCATGCTGTGGTGGCGGAGGGAGCCGCTGGCTGAGCCGTCTTAGTTGGACGCTGACTTCGGCCTGTGGACAACTTTCTCTGGGCTCTACGGGAGAAGGAGCCCCTCTGTTGTGGACTGGCCTTGGGACTGCTGCGTCCAGCCACTAGCAGCTTTGGTTCCTACGAAAGGAACTAAGCCTGGGTCAGTACATTGCCTGGACCGACCCCACTGCCTTCCTGGTCTCTTGGAGTTTGGTGAGAACCTTCTCAGAAGATTCACCAAAAAGAACCTCTCCATCAAAAGAGGCGTCCAGGATGTTTTTCTGGACGTCTGGGGTGAATCCGGAGACACGAAGCCATGAGTGCCTCCAGAGGCATATGCCTGAAGCTGCCGCTCTGGCCGAGGAGTCCAGCGGAATCATCGCGGCTCGCACAGCACCCTGGGTTCCACGTCTGAACCTGTGTGGGGCTGCAACATCTCCTTCTGCTCACCTTCTGCATCTTGTCCATGGATCCGGTCCCAGCTCCCACAAGGCATTTTGGAACTGTACCATGTGGGTCAAGTAGTTTAGGGATCTGATGGAGCAAGTAGCGGAAGCACACGTGTGCCTGCCCATAGCGTCCAGCTGTTTGGACTCCGGGTCCGGTAGCAGGGTGCTCAAATGTTGCGGCCTCTGGGACCGGTCATGAGAGGCTGTGATGACAGAGAATCGGCCAGAGGATGTGAAGCCAAGTACTGGTCCTCCTTAGGGGCCTTGTACAGGCGGTCAGCTTTCTTCGGCACCGCCGGGAGCGAGTGTGGACGCTTCCACGCTGCCTTGGTGACGTCCACGAAAGTGTCCACCAAGGGTGGTACCACCACAGGCTTAGGGTCTTTCTGCCGAAGATACCTGGCGAGGCGTAACCTCTCGGGGTAGAGTTCCTCAGCGTCCCAGCCCATGTTCTCCTGGATATGCCTCATGATCTCTGAGAACGATGGGTCATCCGGAGGAGATCTTGGGAGCTCACGTGGATCCGGAGAAGGGACGGTGATTGGAGAGGGGGATCTGGATTCATACGAGAAATCCAAACCTGTGTCCTCCGTCGAAGGCGAATGACGTCTTCTGGATCTCTTGGGGCTGGGTGATCCAGAAGAAGATCTGGACTGAGATCTCCGTTTCCTAGATCTGCCCTAGGAGAACTGCTGAGGCTCCTGGGGGAGAGGCACTCGGTCCGCAACCCTAAGAGGAGTGGAGGTGCAGGAGCCGTGGAGTCGCGGGAGGAGGAGGAGGAGTAGGCAGAAACCATATCCCTTTACAGTGTCCCACCAGTAGGTAAATGAACTCCTTGGCCTCGGATATGTTGAGGCCTGACGATGGACCGGGCGCCGATGGTCCGGTCGGGTCGTTCCGGGCAGCTCCCCAGGCCCGCGAGGGTTCCCTGGGGCCGACAGGACGCAGATTCGCCCCTCTGGTCCTCGGGCTGGGTCAGCTCCTCCTCCGTAATCATCTCCTGACCGGCGTTGGTTGGGCGTCGGGGTCCTCTTCTGGGTGGAATGCAGACGTCAGACCCCCGGCCGGCGTCCGGAGACGTAGGCCTAACTGGCGACGGGAGTCTGGCAGTCGGCGGTACCTGGGACCTATGGTGTGTAGCTGGCATCGGACAAGCCGGCGCCAACGACTTCTTTAAGGAGGTAAGCTCTTTGGTCTTCCACTGGGGGGGAGGAGGAGGCAAAGAGACGGACCTGATGTCGGGTTCCGAACGTCGGGAACCAGACTTGTGATGGTGGTGGTGATGGTCCCCCGACCTAGACATGGCCTTAGCAGCAGAGGATGAGGAAGGCCTGGAGGTCTTGGCCTGCGAGGCAGAAGAGAATCCTGAAGGAGTCTTCACCGCTGCGGGGGGAGGCTGAGAACGGGCCCGGGAAGGAGAGCGGTCGGACCGGGAGCCGGAGCTACGGGAGTCGGAGGCCCTAGAAGGGGACTTAGATCCAACTCTCTCCCTGTGCTTCTCAAGGTGTCTCCGGGCCTTCTCTGAGGATTCCCCCTTGAAGGCTGCGTCCATGGCTTTGATTTTCTCTTCGAGCAGGAATGCCTGAAGGGTCTTCTGGTGACGGATCTGGGTCTTGCCTGTTGAACCCCTGGCAAAGGAGCAGGACCGGTGTCGTGGTCTGGGCCTAGGCACCGGATGCAGGCCAATCACGGTCCTTGAATGGGATTTGCTTTCATCCACGACTTCTGAAGGATGGCCTTCAACGGAGGTTGGAGAGGACATCAGACAGCAACTGAGCCGAAAAAGAATTATTTCCCGAAGGAAGGAACTTAACAGGCGTCCGTGCAAAGCGGCCGAAGGTTGGGACATGTGGTCGGCGGTGGGGAAAAACTGGTAGGTGGCCTCCTTATGTGGGTTACATGCCCGGGACGTCGCGGACTGACGTCAAGGGACCGGACAGGTCCTCATGGCATATCGCTAGCTAGGAAGATTGGGTCCACGCCGCCGGTTTGAGTCCTAATGGTGTTACCTGTTGCAAGAGCTGTATCTCGCTAAGATCCTGTATTTCTAGGGATGGATAGTTCATCCACTGTCTGGCAGACTCCTAGCAGTTTTCCGGAGGGAGGCAAGCACACCCCTACTTAGAAAGACTGAGACAGGTCTAATTCCAATATCCGGTGGCCCAAGGTTTATGTGTAATATCGATATGCCTGCTTCAGGTAGGAGCCCTACGGATGTCCTGCAGGGTATCCGGAGCAGCCACTGATGCAGCGGAAAGGTAAATGAGCACTATCCTCTGGGAGGTTCCATGCCGCCTCACCCATAGCGGATCTGTGCAGGAGGGACCCAGCTGCCGTCATCTGCTTGTCAGGTCTCAGGTGCGGCTTCAGAGATGACAAACAGCTACAACCTCCAAACTTTAGCCCACGCCCCTGGAAGGCAGCATAAATTAGGGTCCCAATGGATCCTATATGCGGCCTCCGAGTGGGTTGGAACCCTGCAAAGACAATACCCGGTTGGGGGAAACCCCACCGCCTGTGGAAGGAACTGGTGTGCGAGGGACAACCTTGTCCCTGTGGAAGACCAGATGGGAGATTAAAGAGCTTGAACCTCCTGGCCTTCTGTTGGCGTAGCCCCCAAGAAGGTGTTCTTCCGTCAGGTGGGGAAATCGACTGTGCAAAGGTCGGCTTGCCCGTCAGCTACACTATACTACGAAGATCCCACAGAGATGGGGATACTTCCGGAGCGAAGTGTGATCAAGGCCTTGGGAAAGCATACATCTTTCCTGCGCTATCAACTACCTTCCAGCTCGCGCCCGAAGCAGGAGTGGCTAATGAAGCACTTTAAGGGTCGTCATCGGGGCCTTGTTCAAGAAGAAGAACGGACCACAGTAGTCCGGAAAGTCGCCATGAACAGGAGAGGGACCAGGCCTTATTCTAAACACCAAATGGAGAACTTTTCCATTTGAAGGTGAGTTCTGGTCGACTCCTGCAGGACGTCAACAACGCCGAGTACCTTGTTGGAGACCCAAGGCCTGCCACTAGCTTATTGGTGATTCTGCCAGGCAGGGATTGAAGGTCCGGATGGAGTACTTTCCTTAATAACAGATCAGGACCGGGCGGCTGGAAGCCGCCTGGAGCCTGGGGCTGAGACTGAGGCTGGATCAGAGCAAAACCAGTCTGGGGCTAAGAACCACCTGCGCTGTCCTCCTCGCCTTGCCTGTGGGTCAAGTGAAATGGGGAGAAGCGAAGAGGCCCAGGTCCGCAGCTCAAAGGCATCCCCTACAGCGAACCGTGCTGAGGGGTGGGCATGAGACAGTCTCGGCCTCGACCTCCCTGAGGAAAACAAAGGTCAGCTCCAGGTGTGACCTAGAGGAGAAAGATCTTGTGCTACCCGCAGGGAGACCACTTTGGAGGCGAGCCCTTATCCGGCTTAGAGCATCGCCAGGGTGCTGGAGGCCCTGCCATCGAAATGGCTAGGAAACCGGCCCCAGCTGCACGAAGACCAATGCGAGAACCTTCTTACGCAGAGGCAAGGGTATCGCCTGACCCTTGGGCGGTTAGGTAGCACATGGTCGTGGTATTGTCCGCCTGGACCCAAAAACCACTAGACCCCACACAGACGGAACGAAAGGGCGAGCTAAGGGACCCGCCTGGAGCTCCAGTGGCTGGAAGGAGATCGACTCCTGAGAGGACCAGAGGCAGTGCACTCTGTATTCCCTGATGGGCATCCCCACCCATCCGAGATGCATCGGGTCGGAGAAGACCGTCAACCTCGGGCGGACAAACGGGATGTTCTCCTGCAGATGAGCAGGAACGTCCAAGGAGAGCTGTCAACCCTGGGCTGTTGTCACGACTGGTCCAAAGGATCGCAGGCGTAGGACCGCTGGCTGGCCAGCCCTCATTAGGGGACGCATGGACCGCGGGTCCAAACAGCCCACGCTGGCTCAGGCCGCAAGCCCAGGAGGTGCAGAACTCCCAGGCAGGGGCGCAGCACTCCAGTCAGACATGGTTAGGTAAGGGAGGAAGAACCTCGGCCCTGTTCACCAGGAGCCAAGCTCAGACTCAAGAATCAAGCTTTGTCCCAAGAAAGGATCACCTGCTTAGACACAAGTTCCAACATGGCTCCATTAGAGAGGAGACCAGTCTGAGAGCAACCTAGAGTGCCAGAACTCTGGACCATCCCCCTCAGCCCTGGAGGGGCTGCAGTCAGGCCGCCATCCGGGTTGGGTTACGCCCGGACCCTTCGGTGCTGCAGGAATGCTGCTGAGAAGAGACCGAAGGGCATGGCTCTGAACTCAGAAGAGATCCCTGCTTTAGAAACAGAGGAGTCTCCCAAGAAACGGACGGATCGGGTGAAGTACGCATGGAGGTCCAGGAAATAGAGCTACATGCCTGCTCCGAGGATGGGATATCTGAGTCAGTGACACCATTACGCCGTATGGGTCGAGAATGGGCGCAAGCCCTCCGTCCGCTTGGGGACGAGGGAATACTGAACACGAATCCGTTTGGAGGAGGATCACACCTCCTGATCACCCTTATCTCGAGGGGCAGGCAAGTCGGCTCGGGCGGGCTGATAGCAGGCTGCGGACCCCATGGGCCAGAGGGGCAACGGCTTGAAAGGGTGGGGCCTGCTCGCAATCCAGAGGCAGGACCTTCCCCTAGCACCTCCGACACCCAGCGGTCCGTGAAAGAGGACCAGGAGGAGAGGCAGAGCCATCTTGCCACGGGTGGACGGGCAGGGACGCGCCTCAGTCCGGCATCACTGAGCAGGCTTGGAGGAGGGAGGCAGAGGAACCTGGGCTTCACCTCCCTGCTTCCTTGGAGGAAGTCATGACATGGGGTCAGGATGCCCAGCACAAGCTCTGCTGGCCCTCATGCTGGTGTTGACGGGCCGGTCGAGCAGGGCAGAGGGACAAAGGGCATTTAAAGGCTGCCGTGGCCCTTGTCCTCTGGGCGGGTGACAGACTCCAGAGTGGCAATGGATCTCTTGGTCCCTGGAGGTGTCCTCCACCCAGGGCCAAAGAGGTCAGTCCCCAAGAAGGGGGGTGTCCGCCAACTTGTGCTGGGTATCCATTGAGAAAGAGGATAACCTCAGCCACGCCCTGCGGCGCATGGCCACCACGGCCGCTACCGACCTGGCACAGGAATCACCCAAGTCCAGAGCAGTCTGAAGCTGTTGCTTCGTCACTGCCCTACCCTGGTCCCGCACCCGCTGGACCGTGGTCCGCAGGTCAGCCAGGAGAGGAGGGAGCACCTCATCCAGGGAGCCCAAAAGGGCGTGGAAAAAATGTGCCATCAGTGCGGCCGAGCTGGCCTGTCGGAGGCTCAGGGAGAACGCCGGGCGAATCTCCCGCGCCGACATAGTCCATCCTTTGGACTCTGTCGGGGCCTATTCATCCTGAGCGCTCACAGAACGCTGAAGACATTATCGCACCAACCCTCAGCGGAGGGTGCTCCAAAACCGGCAAAGAACCGATAGGACAGAATACTTCCTGGCCATCCTGGCTGAGGGCGCAGGACAGGAAGTAGGCCGCTGCCAGAGCTCCAGGGCCAGGCCGACAATGGCCTCGGCCACTGGGAAGGCCTCCGAGGGTGAACCCCCTCGGTCTAGAATCTCTGTCAGGGGATAAGAGACCCATTTGGACACGAGTTCAAGCTGCATCCCGGTGAACTCCAAGATGAGCTGAAGCAGACCTAGAAAGGACGATGGGCTGTCGTCAACAGAGCGTTCCGGAGAGGACTCCGGGTCCTCCCGACTGGGGAACATGGAGGAGTCGATGTCGGACTCAGGCGGTTCGCAAAGAGCTCTCAGGCCTGAGCACTCTTCACCCGCTGAGGGCGGGCGGAGTGAGGGGACAAACAACTCTGTGGGACAGGTCGCTGACCGAGGGTTCCACCAAGTCGGTGGAGCAGGGTTCGACGGTCAACCGCCCTGAAGTGGCCACTCTTCATAGCGGCGGTTGCGCCGGTTGTTCGCTGCAGCTGCTTGCTGGACGGGAAGAATCTGAGTCGATCGATTCCTAGACAATAGCAACTGCTGCACATGAACTCCTCATAACGCCGACGCCATCTGCATCAAAGTCACCCTCATCCGAGGAGGGAGAAAGGAGGAACGTAATGCCACTTAACTCGGTGCCCGACCTAGATCGCTGAAGTCGGCGGGAGCGTTTGACCGAGAAGAGGACCAAGACCCAGATCCTCGGGAAACCGACGGTGGGCCTGAGAAGGAGCTGGGGACGCCCGCCTTCCTCGGCTTGACAAAGACAGAGGCCTGTCGCCCAAGGTGGCAGAATTCTGCCTCCGCCGAAAACCGGGCGAAGGTTGACTGCTCCTGCAGTAGACTGCCCAGGTGACGGGTCGAGAGAAGACTTGACAACGACGACGGGAGTCATGGCCGGCTGACGTGACGGGGACACCATTAAGCCAGTGGCCTGAGCCGCACCCTTCGACCGAAGTCAAAAGTCGGCAGACAGGGGAAGGGGAACTCTCCTGCTCCCGCCAGCGCCGACGATGGGACTTAGCCTGCGACTCCTTTCACCTGGGCTGAGAGGCAGATCACGAAGGTCCCTCTCCTTTCGAGGAAAGGGACTGGCGAAGCTCCTTGAACGAAGCTGAATGAGAACTCAAAGAGAGCGGGATAAGCACCGCAACCGAGGAGGAGGGGTGAACAGACTTGGTCGCCGCCTCCTCCATGGAGGAAGAAAGATTGAGCTGCTCAGCCGAGACAGCCGACGTGGACACTGCCCGACGAGCCTCTAAGGATTTTTCCGGCGCGGAAAAAATTTCAGGTCGCCTGAGCCCCAAACGGGCCGCACGATCCTCCAGGACGCTGGTCGAAAGGGCACAGCAAAAATCGCAAACTTGTGGATCATGGTCCAAGTCGAGGCAGTAAACGCACATGGAGTGCGGGTCCTTCCTGGAGGTATTACCCAGGCACCTCCGAGAGCCGGGAAATGAAATATCCATCGCAGCAGCGAGGGAAGAAGACCTAAGTTTAAGAAAACTTCCAACTAAATTCGGAGAAACCGAAAAATCAGGAACCAGTCGAAAACGCAGAGCGCTAAGGAGGGAACCTGAGCTTCCAAGCGGTAAAGAAGATCTGGCGTCATGGGGCGGAGCTGAGAGTTTACCACCTGGGTGGGTGGGAGGAGCCAGCTTGAAGACCTTCCGGCAAGATTTAAAGTGGCAAGGAACCCGCCAGAAAGTGTGGATGAACAACATATCCATGTCCCTAGAACCTGTATTTCTAGGGACGTGGATATGTTGTTCATCCACACTGTCTAGCAGACTCCTAGCAGTTCTCCGGGAGGAGGGAGGCAAGGCACACACCCCCTACTTAGGGAATAGAGACTAGAGAACCGAGGCCCCAAAACCAGTATCCCGGTGTGACTCAAGGTCGATATGGTAGTGGGTAATAAAGGTATGTGTAGACTTCCAGGTAGCAGCCCTGCAGATATCCTGGATAGGGACATCCCTGGAAGCAGCTACCGATGCAGT
This sequence comes from Neoceratodus forsteri, assembly GCA_016271365.2. Taxonomy (NCBI): domain Eukaryota; kingdom Metazoa; phylum Chordata; order Ceratodontiformes; family Ceratodontidae; genus Neoceratodus; species Neoceratodus forsteri. The sequence goes on from JADMNL010000025.1 coordinate 273,427,210, forward strand.
GGTATGGCGGGTGAGAATGAGCCTTATCCTCTGGGAGCTCCATGCCCGCCAACCTACAGCAGAGCTCTCATGGGAGGTGACCCACCTGCTTATCATCCGCTTGGCTGCAGGTCTGCCAGGCGGCTTCAGCGTAGGTGACAAACAGCTGGCGAACCTCTCCCCGAACTTCAGCCATCCGCTCCTTATAATAAGCGAGCGCTCGTCTAGGGTCCAAAGTATGGAGCCTATACTCTGCCTCAGGTGTGCCTGGGGTACAACACCGGCAGAGTCAACACCTGGTTAGGGTGAAACTCCAACACCACCTTCGGAAGGAACTTTGGGTGGGGGCGCAGGACAACTCTGTCCCTGTGGAAGACCAGATAAGGAGACTCGATGGAAAGCACCTGGAGCTCTCCCATACTTTTGGCTGACGTGATAGCCGTCTTCCACGACAGGTGGGAGATATCGCACCTGTGCCTCTGTTCGAATGGCTTGCCCATGAACTTGGCCAATACCAGCAGTAGATCCCACGGAGGTGGAGATTCTCGCACCAGAGGGGAAATGTGATCAAGGCCTTTGAAAAAGCGCCAGACCACCTTCTCCTGCGCCACTGACTGCTCCCCAGCCCACGCCCGGTAAGCACAGATGGCAGCCAGGTGCACCTTAAGGGTCGTCGACTGAAGCCCTTGCTGAGAAAGGGACCACAGGTAGTCCAGAATGCATGCCAAGGGACAGGTGGAAGGGTCCAAGGCCTTCCCCCGACACCAAATAGAGAATCTCTTCCATTTGAAGGCATAGCATTTCCTGGTAGACTCCTTACGGGACGCCTCTACGACGTCAAGGACCTAGTTGGAAAGATCCAAGGCCTGCAACTCTAGCCGCTCAGGAACCAGGCCGTCAGGTGCAGGGATTGAAGGTCCGGATGGAATACCTTCCCCTCGTTGACAGATCAGGTCCGGGCGGACTGGAAGCCGCCGCGGGAGCCTGGAGCTGAGATTGAGGAGATCTGGATACCAGAACTGGCGGGGCCAGTCTGGGGCTACCAGAATCATCTGCACCTTGTCCCTCCTCGCCTTGAGAAGCACCTTGTGGATCAAGGGAAATGGGGGAAAGGCGTAGAAGAGTTCCGGGGTCCACAGCCTCAGCTGCGCATTCTCCCTAGAGGCAAACAGGTCCACCTGAGGCGTGCCCCAGTGGGAGAACAGATCTTGTACTACCTCCGGCAGGAGGGACCACTCGTGAGACGCAGCCCCCATCCGGCTTAGGGCATCAGTCAGGGTATTGGAGGCTCCTGCCATGTGAATGGCTAGGAGATCCGCCTCCAGACTGCGCACGAGGGACCAAATGCGGAGAGCTTCCCTGCATAACAGCATGGAGCGCGTCCTGCCCTGGGTTTAGGTAGTACATGGACATGGTATTGTCCGTCTGGACCTGAACCACTTCACCCGGTAGAAACGGAGCGAAGGCGGTGAGAGCTAGATGGACTGCTCAGAGCTCCAGCAGGTTGATATGGCATCGGGACTCCCGAGGGGACCAGAGGCCGTGCGCTTTGTGCTCCCCCAGATGGGCATCCCGACCCAGAGATGGATCGGTCAACAGAGAGACAGTCGGCTTGGGGCAGACGACCGGGACACCCTCCTGCAGATGTGCCGGAATGGTCCACCACTGGAGAGCGTTCCACATCTCCTGGGTCACTGTCACGGGCTGGTCCAACGGATTGCAGCATTGTGACCACTGGCTAGCCAGTCCCCACTGAAGAGGACGCATGTACCAACGGGCCCAACGGACCACGCTGGTGCAGGCCGCCATGAAGCCCAGGAAGTCCCGGGCAGGGTGCGATTGACCAACCAGAAATGATTTGGCAAAGGAGGAAAGAACCTCGGCCCTATCCGCTGGGAGCCGAGCTCTGGCTCGAAGAGAGTCGAACTCTGCCCCGATGAAGAGTATCACCTGCTTCGGCACGAGTTCCGACTTGGCCTCATTGATGAGGACGCCAATCTGGAGAGCCAGATCTCTGGACCGCTCCACCTCCACTCTGGAGGGGGCTGCTATCAGCCAGTCGTCCAGGAAGGGGTACACCCAGACCCTTCGGCGCCGCAGGAATGCTGTCACCACTGCCATGCATTTGGTGAAGACCCTGGGAGCTAGGAAGAGGCCGAAGGGCATGGCCTGGAACTCGAAAAGGGATCCCTCCGCTCTGAAGCGGAGGAATCTCTGATGAGATGGACGGATTGGACGTGAAAGAACGCATCCTGGAGGTCCAGGGAACAGAACCACACTCCTCGTTCCAAGGATGTGATTATCTGAGCCAGAGTGACCATCCTGAAGGTCCGAGACCTTAGGAACCTGTTCAGGACATGCAGGTCGAGAATGGGGTGCCAGCCCCCCATCCGTTTTGGGACTAGGAAATACCTGGACACAAACCCCCGGATCTGGAGGAGGATCCTCCACCTTCCTGATGACCTCTTTTTCGAGGAGCAGGGCAATATCGGCTCGGCGGGCCGACAGTGAGGCTGCGGACCCCGTGGCCCCCTGAGGGGTGATGGCTTGAAAGGGTGGAGCCTGCTCGAACTCCAGAGGCAGGCCTTTTCCTACCACCTCCAACACCCAACGGTCCGTGGTGATAGTGGACCAGGTGGAAAGGAAGTGGCGACGCCGTCCCCCCACGGGGGGAACCCAGGCGGGAGTGACTAGGTTGGGGCAGCACCCTCAACTGCGTCACTGGGCAGGCTTGGAGGAGGAACCAGCCGAGGACTCCTGGGCCTTTACCTCCTTGCTTCCTGTTGGAGGAAGCCAAGTGCAACCTGTTGGCCCCTGTTGGGCGGTCGAGATGCAGGGGGAGGGCGAAGGACTTCTGTTGCTGGCTGCCTTTGTCCCTCTGGGCAGAGGTGAGAGTCCAGGTGGCATTGGACTTTTCGATCCGTTGGAGGTGTCCTCCACTCCAGAAGGAAAGAGGTCAGTCCCCAAGAAGGGACGCCTGCCATCTTGTGCTGGGTATCTGCGTGAAGGTGCATATCCTCACTCACGCCCTGCGCCTGGCGCTATTAATCTGGCACAGGAATCACCTATGTCCAGAGCAGTCTGAGCTGCTGCTTCGCCACCGCCCTACCCTGGTCCCGCACCTGACGGACCATGGTCTGCAGGTCGGTCAGGAGATGAGGGACAACCTCCTCCAGGGAGCCCAAGAGGGCGTGGGAGAAGTATGCCATCAGCACGGCCGAGCTGGCCTGTTGGAGGCCGAGGGAGGATGCAGCGTACACCTTGCACCTGGCAAACTCCAGCTTTTTAGACCCTTTGTCGGGGGGGGCGCGCTTATCCACATCCCGAGCGTTACCGGAACGCTGGAAAACGCTGTCGGTGACTAACCTCTCGGCAGAGGGGTGCTCCGTGAAACCGGGCAAAGAGCCGGTAGGGACCGCATACTTCCTGGCCATCCTGGCTGAGGGCGCAGGACAGGAAGCAGGCCGCTGCCAAAGCTCCAAGGCTGGGCCGACAATGGCCTCAGCCACCAGAAAGGCCTCCGTGGGGGAATCCCCTCGGTCCAGTATCTCCGTCAGGGGATACTCGGCCCGTTTGGACACGGGCTTGACCTGCATCCCGGTGGACTCCGAGATGAGTTGAAGCAGACCCAAGAAGGACGATGGGCTATCGTCCAATGACTGGCCCCTGAAGGACTCCACGTCGACCTGCCTGGAGAACAGGGAGGAGTCGTCGGATTCCGAAGAGTCTGCGAAGAGCTGCCTCAGCCCTGAGCCACCCTCTACCTGCCGAGAACGGTCGGGGGTGAAGGTGACTGACAACCTGTGGGGCAGGCCGTGACCTGACCGAGAATCCTTGGTCGGTGCCCCAGACTTCGGTTGTAGAGGTGGAGGTTCCACCACAATCGGTGGAGCAGCTGGTTTTGGCAGAGAAACCGGCCCTGGAACGGGCAACTCGACTGAGGCGAGTGGTTGCTTTGGTCGTTCAGCGACAGCCACTTGATGGCCGGGGTCTGGATCAGAGTCGGCTTAGACCTGGACAACAGCAACTGCGGCCACATAAGCTCCTCGTAGCGCAGACGCAATTTATGCCGAAGCCTCCCCTCATCCAAGGAAGAGGACGAGGAGGAACGGTGTCGCCGCTTACTTCGGTATCGAGACCAAGACCACCGATGTTGGCGGGAACGGCTTGACCGAGATGAAGTCCGAGAGAGACCCTCGGGGGGGACAGAGGGCGGGTCTGGGAAGGGACGGGGGACACCCGCTCTTCCCTCGGCTTGGGCACTTTAACCGGGGACTGCGGCCCCGAAGGCACAGGAAGATCCTCTGTCTCCACCAGGGGAACTGTTGAAGGTGGGTTGTCAGCTTCAGTCGACAGCCCGTCTAACGGATCGAGAAAAATCTCAACTACGTCGACGGGAGTCTCGGCAGGCTGGCCTGACGGGGACACTGTGAAGCCAGCGGCCTGAGCCACAACTTCGACCGAAGTCGGTCGGCTGTCTGGGGAAGGAGACCTCTCCCGCTCCCACGAATGCCGACGGTGGGACTTACCCTTCGTCGACTCCTTCTTGGGCCGAGAAGAATGTCCCGATGGCCCCTCTCCCTTCATGGAAAGGGACTGACAAAGCTCCATGAATGAAGCCGTATACGAGGAACTCAGAGGGGGATAAATGCTGCGGCCGAGGAGGAAGATACGGCCTGGTCCGCCTCCTCCTCGAGGGTGATCATCTGCTCGAGCTGATCAGCTGAGCCAGCTGCCATGGACACCACCCAACGAACCTCTTGATTTTACCGTCGGGAAATGCTTTTCAGGGTGCCCAAGCTTCAATCGGGCAGCGCGATCATCCAGGACATTGGTCGAGAAAGAGCGGCACAACTCGCAGGCCTGCGGGTCATGATCTAGACCTAGGCAGTAGACGCACGTGGAGTGCGGATCCGTCGTGGACATTTTCTGACCGCAAGGGCACCTCCGAAAGCCGGAATAGATTTGTCCATCGCAGCCGTGAGAGAAGATGAAGACCATAGTTTAGAAAACTTCAAAACCAATTTCAAACGAATCGAAGAGTTAGGATCCAGTCTAAAACGCAGAGTGCTAAGGAGCGAACCTGAGCTTCCAAGCAGTAAGGAAGATCTGGCGTCATGGGGTGGAGCCGAGAGTTTTACCTCCCGGGTGGGTGGGACGAGCCAGCTTGAAGACCTTCCGGCAAGATTTAAAGCGGCAAGGAGCCTGTCAGTAAGTGTGGATGGAACATATCCATGTCCCTAAAAATGTTTTTTGTGAATTCAACTACTGCTCCTGGTTTTCCTAGGCTTCCTGACCTGTGCCTCAATGACAATATCCTTGAAGATCTCTGGAAACAAGGGTTTGCCAGTGGTGCAGAGAAAATCCTAAACAGAGCAAAGGAGGTGACCTATTCCTTCCAGCGGAAAGATCCGATGTCAAGGTGTGGAATCGGGGGAATATATCCGGCCAGGTAGTGGGAGAAGCTTAGCTTAGACACGATCTGGGCAATCAGCACATTCCAGTGGAACTACCAGAGTGTGGATGTGAACCATATCAACACCTCTGAACAGTCCATTATTCCACCACTGACTAAACTGTCTGTACTATCTTCCATTTTTTTTTTTTTTAATCATGTGCAAGAGTACCGAGGAATGAGACACACACACATTCTAGTGGTGGATTACAATTAGAAACAAACTGACGAAAAAATTTAAAACGCTTTAATCCCAAATTATACATAAAAAGAAACTATCCAGAGCAGTAATGGGCTCAGTAAAGGAGATAGCCTCCTGTTCAGTAAGTGGTACAATTTAAACATTGCTCCACAGAATGACATAAAACACAAATATTGTAAACACTGACAGAAATAAAGAACAAGACCACTGTTACAAAGATTCTGAACACACACAAGACTTCTGAAAGGCTGAAGGTGGATAAAAATGTACAATAACTTACATGATATTTTACTTACCCTAACAGCTTGATTAGTATACATTTTATAGTTTTAAATGCAGAGAAAACCAATAGTAACTGTTTTGTAAAGATATTGTGCAACATTCTACCTCCACCTTGTTTAGTCACAAGAGGGCCAGTTTCAGGCATGGCCGATAGAATGCATAATTGGAATTATGAATTCTTGCCACGAAGAAAAACCATCAACTGTCCCGAGAAATACAGGCTTGAGGCATGTGGCCAAACTAGGCATCTTCACAAGATCACAGATGTATATACATCATTTCATATTCATGTTAACCCAAACAAGTCTCAGGTCCTCTTCTAGCACAAACCTTAAAACTCCTGATAGTTTAAAAGTTTTTCTCTTTTTTGCACAAGTAGATATAGTCCTCGACAGTCCTTTTTTTATGCAGAGGGTTTCATACGAGCAGATCCAGACTTTGAGCAGAGTAGTTTCTCCACCATTGTACGTGCATAACGCAGTCTACTAGCAAGGTCTTTGCTACAGCCATATTCTTCAAAAAGGCTCAATCTGTACGTGCGAAAGTCCCGCTTTTCATCAATGTAGGTAACAGCACCCATGAGGGGACAAAGGATGATTTTTGTGTGGTCCTGCAAAATGAAACAGACGATACATATAAACATTGTTGAGTAGCAGTCCTACTGTGGGCCAACCCAACTTCTACATGTTCAAGTTGAGATGATTTTCCAAAATGATGCCTCTGGAGCCCCCGACATGCTAGGCATTCACAGTGGAGGTGGTCCATTACCTGCCCCTTTAAAAGGACAGGACATCATTTCTAATCAATTGTGTTTATAACGTTTTCATTTACCAAAATTAAATTCATACCCCTAAATGATTCATGTGCATCTGTAACCCGAACATAAAATTACACCAAAACTGTATTTTGCATTGTTTTTATGGGCAGCATTGTTATAGTTCTCTTCATGGAACCAATCATCAGGAGTTTTAGCCATGTCAGTTTGTGTACAGAAATTTAAGCATGGTTTCAATAGGTCAAAAGCTCATTCTCAGCATTCTGTACACAAATCATGACAGTAAATTCCAACTTGCTGGATACATGAAGAGAACGATGAAGAATGCTATCCATGAAAAGTAAACCGAAAGAAAAAATTACTCACCTTAGTAATGTTGTTTCTTCTAATGGAGTCTTGCTATATTATGACACATGCATTGAGTCCCAACCTTCGAACTGCTCCGGAGGTGAAAGAGTTAACTTTCCATGCCAGGCATGGAACATTGAGCTTGAGCTCGGTTGAAACCGTCTGTTCTTCAAACTCAAACCGTCAGATCTTTACGAGCTAAACTCACTGAGGTCCTGTGTGGAAGCTGTAAACCTACACTAGCCAACTTGCTACTAAACAGAACACATTTTTGGTCCCAAAACAAAGACTCAAGTTAGGAGACCCAAAAATGAAAACACAACACCAAGTCACCCAAAAAGAAGGGTGAAAACAACAAGGTGGGCATCTACTAAGTGCCAACACTGCACTGCCCACCCACATCCCAAAAAACAGAGGTTCTGAGAGGGGCAGGGGGAGGTCATATATAGCAAGACTCCATTAGAAGAAACAACATTACTAAGGTGAGTAATTTTTTCTTCAAACATGAAGTCTTGCTATTATGACATATGTGTATCACAGCAGTACCTCCATGGAGGAGGCAGAACCTACTTAGGAAATAAGCTCTGAAGCACAGCTGTGAAAACCGAGCATCACTCCTAGCCTGGATGTCCAGGGAGTAATGCTTGGTAAAAGTGTGAACTGTTTTCCAGGTAGCTGTGACATATCTCTAGAATAGGATGTCCCTGGCAGCAGCCAGGGAAGCAGCTGTACCTCTGGTAGAGTGAGCCCTCAGGCCTGAGGGAGGAACCTTACCCAGCTTTTCATAACTGAATTGGATACAAGACAATCCACCTGGCAATGGATCTTTTAATGGCAGGTTTCCCTTTACCAACCTCACCATAAGTGAGGAACAGTTGGAGGGAGTCAAACCTGTGACCCTTGGTACGCTCTATGTAGTAACTAAGGGCCCTCTTCACATCTAAGCTGTGCAGTCTTCTCTCGCCAGAGGAAGAATGGTCAGTGAAGCACACTGGAAGAGATAAAGATTGATTAAGGTGGAAATCAAAAACCACCTTAGGCAAGAACTTCCTGTTAGTCCTGAGGACCATCGTTATCTCTGTGAAAGGAGATAAAATCAGGCTCCACTGACAAAGCTTGTAACTCACTTATAAGCCTGGCAGAAGTGATGACTACCAGAAACAGTCTTCAAGTCAAGTACCTGTTTCGAAGACAAGGCTCAAAGGGGTTGCATAAGCTGAGCAATGCAACATTAAGATCCCAGGCAGCGGCAGGGTCCCTGAATGGAGGGTGTGTGAAGACATCCCTTAAAAAACTTGGAAAATACAGGATGAGCTGAAAGAGAAGAGGGTTTACCTGCTGAAATAAAAGCAGACACAGCTGCCAGATGCACTTTTAAGGTAGCTGGTCTCAGCCCCAAGGTATTTAAGTGGACCATATAATCCAGGACTGTGGGTAAATCCAGTAAATTCTGAAATCTGCTTTCAGGCACCATATGGAAAACCTCTTCCATTTGGAATTGTAAGTAGCCTGGTGGAAGGCTCCCTGGAAGCCTTCAATATATCCATTACACCTTGGGAGAGGTGTAGATCAGCAAACTCTAACTCTTCAAGAGCCAGGCCTTGAGATTGAGAGATTTGAGGTTTGGTACCAAACTCTCCCGAGCACAGGTTAACAGGTTGTGATTCCTGGGAAGACATAGGGAAGATGGACTGCTAAGGACAGTAGGAGTGGATACCAGGGTTGTCTGGCCCAATCTGGAGCAATCAGAATCACTTTGCAGGATTGAGATCTGATTTTGACTAACACTTTGAACAGGAGAGGAAGGGGAAAGCGAGAGAAACTTCCCTCTCAATTGAAGTAAGGCATCCAGAGACAGAGCCCGACACTGGGGGCCTGCAGCAAAAAGGGAAGTTGGTGAATGTCTGGGGCTGCAAAAAAAAATCTATCTGCGGGGTGCCCCATCTGGCAAATATTACCCCCAGGACCAGGGGGTCCAGTGACCATTCATGATGGCCCTGAGAAATCCTGCTGAGAGCATCTGCCAGGACATTGTCCTTGCCTGGGAGGTGTTCAGGGAGTAAGCCAGAGACCACAACTTCATTGCCTCGGTGCACAAGGCCGTAGACAGAGTGCCTCCTTGCTTGTTGATATACCACATTGTAGTGGTGTTGTCTGTTCTGACCTGTACAACTTTGTTCTGAACAGATTTGGAAAAGCTTGAAGTGCTAGAAAACTGCTAGTGAGGTCGCCCTGTGAGCACCCCACCCCAAGAGGGATGCATCTGTAGTAAGGATTAAAGAGTGAGACTGAGTGACAAAGGGAACCCCTTGTCTCAGGTTGTTCTGATCCTGCCACCACTGTAGGGCTTGGATCAGGTTGAGTTACTAGGATCAACTTGGTTAGAGGGTCCTTTCTTTGAGACCAAAAGGCTCTCAAATGGAACTGAATGTCCCTCATCTGAAATCTGGCTCCTTGCACTACTGCTGTAGAAGCAGCCATGTGTCCCAGGAGCTGCAGAAAATGCCTTGCTGGTCGAGAGACCTGCAGGGTGAATGAGGATGCCAGAGAGACCAGGGTCCTTGCCCTGTCCAAAGGAAGGAAGGCTCTGGCTTCCTCTGTGTTCAGTTCTGCGCCTATGAAGGTGAGAAGCTGGACAATCTCTAGAACTGACTTTGGAAGATTGAGAAGGAAACCTAGAGAGGTAAGCAGTTGCTGAGTTATCTAAAGATGTAACTTGACTTGGTCTGGAGACTGGCATACTATGAGCCTGTCGTCCAGGTAAGGGAAGATGGCAATGTTTTGCCTCCTTAGGTAGGCAACTGCTACTGCCAGGCATTTTGTGAATAGCCTTGGAGCAGAGGTGAGGCCAAAGGGCAATGCTCTGAACTGGTAATGGCCTGAGGGCAACTCGAACCCGAGGTACTTTCGATGGGAGCTTCTGATGAGAATATGGAAGTAGGCATCCTTGAGGTCCAGGGACGCTAGCCAGTCCCCTGGCCTTAGAGAGGGTAAAATAATTCCCAGAGTCACCATTTTGAATTTTGGTTTTAAAAGGTGCTTGTTTAGGTATCTGAGATCCAGGATGGGCCGCCATTCTCCTGTCTTTTTTGGGGTAAGGAAGTACCTGGAGTACAATCCTTTGCCCTGGTGTAGGGGTGGAACCCTTTCCACAGCTCTGAGAGCCAGGAGCTGAGACTTCTGCCTCTAGGGCAAGTGCCTCTGATGGATTTGCAGGTGGAAAGGATCTGGTTCTCATCTTTGGAAATTTTTGAAGCTGAGAACAGTCCCTGGCTTACTACTTCCAGGACCCACTTGTCTGATGTCAGAGACTCCCAGTCCTGGACAAAGTAAGCCAGCCTGCCCCCTACAGGTAGCTGAGAATCAGCCCTGGCAACCCCATCAGGGTGCCTGCTTGGCAGGGGCTTTGGGCTGAGGGGTGGAAGCAGGCCTGCTTGTACCCTGTCTGCCTCTCCCTCTAAAGAACCCCCTCTGGGCATAAGCAGAAGAGGAGGCCTGGGCTTGGTAAAGAGGCCTATGAAAAGGCCTGCCCCTGGGAAGCTGCCTTTGAGGAGTGGCCTGCCTTTCCTTGGCCTGGGCACTCCTATAGGTGGTTCTGTACTCATCCATTTTCTTCATGTAATTCTCTGTCTGCTCCCTAAACAGAGAATTACCCACAACAGGAAAATCCATGGCCTTAGTCTGGGTATCCTGTGACAGGCTAGTTCATCTGAGCCAAGCCATTCTGCGAAGTGCCACAGATGTAGCCATGACTCTTGATGACACATCATTAGAGTCCACTGCAGCATGGAATTGCACTTGGATGCCTCAATACCATCAGCAGCCACCTGCTCCAGCTCCTTGGCAAGCTGGCTAGGGACCTGTTTTGCTAGAGCCATAACAGTATCCCATCTGGATTTCTGATATCTAGCAACATAAGCCATATAATTTGCCTGTCTGAGTCCCAAGGATGCTGCCATGTACTGTTTCTTTACCATAGCATCAATCCTCCTGGAGTTCTTGTCCGGGGGGGTGTGAAGCCAAGGGAATATTTGCCTTGTCACAGGCTGTAGCCTGCACTACCCCAACATGGCTGCATTGTTGTGTAAGGAACTCCGTATCAGAGCCTGACAACGTGCACCTCTTGTCCACTCTCTTATCCACAGGAGGTATAGTATGAGGAGCTTTTAGAATTTTAAAAGTGTTTCCCAAAAGATTTATGCAAGGGAATAGACAGTCTCCTAGACTCTGGGATATCCATCATTTCCACATAGTCAGGCTCCTCTTGATCATCCACAGCTTCCTCCATAGGGAGCTGGAGGGTTTCAGCCACTTTTTCTTTTATAAAATATAAAATTAGAAGGGGACTCAAAGCCTAGGAGGAGACACTCCTGAAGGTCTGTCTGGGGAGATGTCCAGGTCAATGGGCACATCCAGACTTTCAAATCCACATTCACTCTCCTCATACTCCTCTTTCCCCTCCCCGGTTCATAATACTCTTCTAAATCATACTCTTGAACCGGTGGAACCAGCCGAACCGGGCGCTTACCCGATGCTGCCGGTTCAAGTCGGAACTGGGGAAAGCGACTGGACAATTTTAATTGCTTTGGCTATTTCTTCAGTGGTTGGAGAGGAAAGTTTTGGCTCCACACCGCTGATTTTCTAGTCCTTTTTGCTGGACCCGACTCCTCAGAGTCGGATCTCCTTTTGCCCGAGGAAGTCTCGTCCTGGTCAGAGGGCACTCCCTCCAGGTCGGTTGGAACCGAACCGGGCTGGCCATCCGGTTCAGTGGACATTTTGGCCTCCCTTTCCCCGAGCCTACCAACTCTTTTCCAGGGTAGCTGCAGAAAAAAACTTTTACAAATCTGGCAGTCTGCATTGAGGTGGTCAAACCCCAGACAAACACAGGTGGTGGGGTCAGCCTTGCAAAGACTTCCCACACACAATGCAGTGTTGAAACCCAGTGGCCCGGTTTCTTTTGGGTTTCTCAGATAGTGCCAGTCCTAACCAAACTTACCCGCTTATGGCAATCCGCTAGGTAAGACCCTCTTATCGGTTCCCAACTGTCACAGGTTATGAAAACGTAATAAAATTCTTTTTTTTAGAACCCATAAGAACTGGTAACCACACTCTAAAAGACAGATTAAGATATTTTAAACAACCTGATCGGTTCAAACCGAACCGATAAACCGTTACAAGTTCCACAAAGAATAAAAATTAATGTAAAACCTATCTAGTACTCACAAATACCACAGACAGTCTGAACCGACCGTTGGTATTAAATTCAGTCGAGAACTGAGAAAACAATACTTTAACCGACAAAATGAACCGAGCAGAAGGAGAAATCTCCGAAGCGACTGTTCAGTGAGGCGGAGTAAAGAACCTGACGGTTCGAGTTTGAAGAACAGACAGTTTAAACTGAGCTCGAGCTCAGCGTTTCATGCCTGGCATGGAAAGTTAACTCTTTCACCTCCGGAGCAGTTCGAAGGTTGGGACTCACTGCATATGTCATAATATAGCAAGACTTCATGTTTGAACCAACACACCATGGAGTGGCTCATTGCGCTTATGAAATAAGCATCTAAATTATAGAAGGGTCCATCCTGGGCTCACTCCTCTTTAGTTTCTTTCTCAACAGTTTCCCAAGCTCCTGCCCTGACCAAATCCTACTCTACGCAGATGATGCCATAATTTACACAACTCATCCGGAGCCTATAACCCTTAGAAACAAGCTACAAAAACAGGTTACTCACCTGTAACAGTAGTTTTAAGAGTCGTATAGGTCATTCATCCACACTTGCTGGCATGTCCTTTCCCTTTTAAATCTTGCCAGAAGGTCTTCAAGCTGGCTTCTCCCACCCACCCGGGTGGTATATGCCTCTGTTCTGCCCCTTGATGCCAGATCTTGCCCGCTGGAAGCTTAGGTTGTACATTGAAGCCAGGGAGGTCAGATGGGTCAGTGTGGATGAACAACATATACCACTCCTAGAAAGTACAGTTACGTAGGAACTTACCGTAACAGCAGCTCTTCGAGAGAGAGGTTCCATCAGCACGTCATTACATATAGGACTGGCGCCACCTGGCGTTGGGCCGCACAGAAGACTTTTCTAGCAACACCCGATGGGGACCGCCCAACCGACGTCATGTGACCGATGTCAGTGTGGCCATATATAGTGGGCGGTCCCATGCCCATCCTCCAGTTCTCCCACTGGAGCAAGGAAGAGGCCTGACAGCAGAAGCAAACAGGATTTAGAGTCCCTGTAAGAAATAAAATGAGGGGAAGGAGGGAGGGAAAAATTACCTCTCTCAAAGATAGTGGTTACAGAAGAACTTACTGTGACAGTAGATCTTTGAGACAGGCTCTTGCAGTATGTAATTACATATAGGACTGAAGCCGCAGGCGTCACGACCCACACAAAATTTCTAGGTAGCAGTCTCTGGTGGGGACCACCCTACATCAGGTAGCGTTGGTATAAAGGAGCCGTCCCCGCCTGCCTTCCAGTTCTTTTCCTCCAAAGGCTAAAAGGAGAGATGAGAGAGAAGCAGATCTTTTCCTCCTGGAAAAGGAGTGGAAAAAAGCTAAGGGGGATGGAGGTGGAGGCATTGCCTACTGCAACAGCCTCTCAGTCTATTGCAGTGAGGTTTATGCGTGGCTGTACTATCTTACTTCAAGAGGGCTCTTGCAGTAGGTAATTACATACAGGACTGAGTCCCAAACAGTATGGAACAAGGAGAAGCACTTGGGAGGAGGAAAACTACCACCAAATAAACCTCATACTGTAAGAGTCTTAAGAAAACCTTGTAAAACAGAGAGCCCAAAGCCTGCTCTACGGCGAGAGGCAATGTCAAAACTGTAGTGTTTCGCAAAGGTATGGACTAAAGTACAAGTGGCGGCTGTGCAGATGTCTGCTGCAGACATTCTTGAAACAAGCAGCAGAGGTAGCTACTCCTCTGGTGGAGTGACCTGACTTGACCCAGCAGGGTCTTGTGGTACTTGTAACAGAAAGTGATGCAGCGAGCCAACCACTTAGATGGTCATTGCTTAGAAACTGCATTGTCCTCTCTTTTGTGACTAAGAGAGACAAGAAAAATTACTCACCTTAGTAATTGCTTTTCTCTCATGGAGTCTATATTATAACAATAGCAGTCAGCCACTGCAGCTGAACTGCCCGGAGAGGAAGGAGTTAACTCCAGAAGATCTGGAGTTCTACAGCGAGGGCGCTGTGCCCAAAGTCTCTATCTGGCAGTTTCAAATGAAACTGTCAGATCTTTTACGGCCAACATCAAAGGACGGAAAAAGTCTGTGTGAAAACTACACTAGCCTATGGCTACCTACTAGTAGTAATAACAACAATATAAACAACAAAGAAACACCAGAACCATAATAACAAAGATTGATGGTATTATGGTTCGTTTTACCACCCTTGACAAGCACATATGAACCCCCCTTCCCCCCAAGACTCAAGTCCAACAAGGGGGCAATAAAAAAAAATAACCTAAATGAACAATCTAGATCCCTAACCCAAAGGAAAACAGGGTTAGGGGAAAACTAAAATGGCATGACACAGTGCTTGCACCAATTTGCCACCTCTACCCAAGTAGGAGTTCTGAGAGGGCAGGAGGAGGGTGGTTATAATATAGCAAGACTCCATGAGAAGAAAAGCAATTACTAAGGTGAGTAATTTTTTCTTCAAACACCATGAAGTCTTGCTATATTATAACAATAGCAGATTACACAGCAGTACCTCCATGGAGGAGGGTCAGAACCTACTTAGGAAATAGGCTCTGAAGCACAGTTGTGCCAAACTGAGCATCCTCCTGGACTGGACATCCAGGGAATAGTGTTGGTAAAGGTGTGAACTGTCTTCCAGGTAGCAGCTTGACAAATCTCCAGAATAGGAATGTCTCCAGCAGCCGCTTAGAGACGCAGCTGTACCCTGGTGGAGGGCCCTCAATCCTGAGGGGGTACTACCCAGTTTCTGATAACAAAATTGGATACAAGAGACAATCCACCTTGCAATTGTTCTCTTAGTGGCAGGTTTCCTTGCCAACCTCGCCATAGGTAAGAAACAGTTGGAGGGATTCAACCTATGACCTCTGTGCGCCTAGATAGTAACTTAATGCCCTTTTGACATCCAAGCTGTGCAGTCTCCTCTCACCTGAGGAAGAATGCTCAGTGAAAATACTGGGAGGGAGATAGATTGATTCAGGTGGAAATCAGAAACCACCTTAGGCAAAACTTTCTATTAGTCCTAAGGACTACCTTATCTCTGTGGAAAGAGATAAAATCTTCTTCCACTGACAGGGCCTGTAACTCACTTATGCGTCTGGCAGAGGTGATAGCTACTAGAAAACGGGTTTTCCAAGTTAAATACTTGAGTTCTGCTGAAGACAGAGGCTCAAAGGGGGGTTGCATTAACTGAGCAATGCAAATATTCAGGTCCCAGGCGGGAGCTGGTTCCCGAAAAGGAGGGTTAGTATGAAGTAACCCTTTAAAAAACTTGGAGAACACAGGGTGAGAAGAAAGGGAGGCAGGCTTCCCTGCTGACACAAAAGCAGAGACAGCTGCCAGATGAACCTTCAGGGTAGCTGGTCTAAGGCCTAGGGAATTCAGATGGACCAAATATTCCAGAAGAATGGGAAGATCAGCAGATTCTGGGATAATCTGCCTCTCAGAGCACCAGATGGAAAACCTCTTCCACTTAGAATTATAAGTGGCCCTAGTGGAAGGCTTCCTAGAAGCCTTTAAAATATCCATGACACCTTGAGAAAGGTGTAAGTCAGAATTCCTAGCTCCTCAAGAGCCAAGCCTTGAGGTGGAGGGACTTGAGGTCCGGATACCACACTCTCCCCTGTGCACAGGCCAGTAAGTCGTGGAACTCTGGGCAGGCTCAGGGCAAGGTGGACTGCCAGGGACAGGAGCAGAGGGTACCAGGGCTGTCTGGCCCAATCTGGGGCAATCAGAATCACTCTGCAAGGTTGAGATCTGATTTTCACTAGTACCCTGAAAAGGAGAGGAAAGGGGGGGAAGGCATACAGGAACTTCCCTTTCCAATCCAACAGAAAGGCATCCAGAGGGACTGAGCCCAGTACTGGAGGCCTGCAGCAAAAAAGAGGAAGTTGGTGGTTGTCTGGGGCCGCGAAAAGATCTATCTGAGGAGTGCCCCAACTGGCAAAGACAGACCCCAGTAGTTGTGGATTCAGAGCCCATTCTGTGATGGCCCTGAGAAATTTCTGCTGAGGGCGCCCGCCAGCACATTGTCCTTCCCTGGGAGATGAACCGCTATCAGGAGGTGTTCAGGAAGCCAGAGACCACAACTTCATTGCTTCGGTGCACAAGGCTGAAGACCGAGTGCCCCCTTGCTTGTTGATGTACCACATTGTGGTGGTATTGTCTGTCCTGACTTGAACCACTTTGTTCTGGACAGAATCTGAAAAGACCCGAAGAGCTAAAAAGACAGCTCTGAGTTCCAGAAGATTGATGTGGAGCAGAGATTCCTGAGGAGACCACACTCCCTGAGTGGTAAGGTCGCCCAGGTGAGCCCCCCACCCTAACAGGGAGGCATCCGTGGTGAGGGTGAGGGAGGGAGAAATGGGAATGAAGGGAACCCCTTGTTTCAGATTGCTTTGATCCTGCCACCAGTGTAAGGCCAGGATCAGGGTTTGAGTAACTGGGACCAATTTGTAGGGGTCCTTCCTCTGAGACCAATAGGCCCTCAAATGGAACTGAATGTCCCTCATCTGGAATCTTGCTCCTGCACAACAGCTGTGGAAGCAGCCATGTGCCCGAGGAGTTGCAGAAAATGCCTTGCCTGGTCGAGAGACCCGCAGGGTAAAGGAGGATGCCAGAGCGGTGAGTCTGTCCACCCTTTCCGAGGGAAGAAAGGCCCTGCTAACCTCGTGTTCAATTCTGCGCCTATGAAAGTTAGGGCCTGAACTGGTTCCAGAACTGACTTTGGTAAGTTTAGCAGGAATCCCAGAGAAGTGAGAAGCTGCTGGGTGACTTGCAAGTGGGATTACCTGACCTGGAGACTGACCCACAATGACCAGTCAGTCCAGGTAGGGAAACATGACCCCTTGCCTTCTTAAATGAGCCACTACTACAGCGAGACATTTTGTGAATACCCTGGGCAGAGGTAAGGCCGAAGGGCATTGCCCTGAACTGGTAGTGGCCTGAGGGCAGTTCGAACCTGAGGTACTTTCGGTGGGAAGGCCTGATCAGAACATGAAAATAGGCATCCTTGAGGTCCAGGAAGCTAGCCAGTCCCTGGCCTTAGGGAAGGCAATATCATTGCCAGAGTTAACATTTTGAACTTTGGTTTCAACAGATGCTTGTTCAGTATCTTAAATCCAGAATGGGCCGCCATTCTCCTGTCTTTTTTGGGGTAAGAAAGTATCTTGAATAAAGCCCCTTGCCCTGATGGCAAGGAGGAACCCTTTCCACTGCTTTGCAGACCAGAAGAGAAGAAACCTCTGCTTCCAAAGCAAGGGCTTCTGAAGGATTTGCAGGTGGGAAATGCCTGGCTCTCATCTTTGGAAAATATTTGAAGCTGAGGACCAGACCCTGGCCTATTACCTCCAGAACCCATCTGTCCGGGTTAGGACAGCCAGCTCTGGCTGAATAGGCCAACCTGCCCCCACTGGTACAGGAGAACGCCTGGGCACCCCATCAGGTGCCTGCTTAGCAGCAGCCTTAGGCTGAGGGGAGGAGACGTCTACTGCGCCACGCCTACCTCTGAAGAAACCTTCATGAGACAGCAGAGGAGGCTTGAAATTGTAAAAGGCCTGGAAAAGGGTCTGCCCCTACCTCTGGGAGCATGCCTTTGTGGCATGGCATGCTTCTCCTTAGCCTGGGCACTTTTGTAGGTAGTTCTGTATTCATCCATCTTTTTCATATAATTTTCTGTTTGCTCCCCAAACAGAGAATTTCCCACTACAGGAAAATCCATAGCCTTTGACTGAGTATCTTGGGACAGATTAGTGCATCTGAGCCATGCCAACCTACGGAAAGCTAAAGAAGTGGCCATGACCCTGGAGGAAACATCATTAACATCAACAGCAGTATGAAATTGAACTTTAGAGGCTTCAATGCCATCAGCAGCCACCTGTTCC
Organism: Neoceratodus forsteri; assembly: GCA_016271365.2. Taxonomy (NCBI): domain Eukaryota; kingdom Metazoa; phylum Chordata; order Ceratodontiformes; family Ceratodontidae; genus Neoceratodus; species Neoceratodus forsteri. The sequence continues at coordinate 273,445,342 of JADMNL010000025.1, forward strand.
AACTCACTAGCCAGCTGGCCAGTGGGCCTGCTTGGCTAACTGCAATACTGTGTCCCACCTAGATTTCTGATATCTAGCCACATAAGCCATATAATTTGCCTGCCTGAGTCCCAAAGAAGCTGCCATATACTGTTTCTTCGCCATGGCATCAATCTTCCTAGAATCCTTGTCAGGAGGATGTGAGGCCAGAGGAATATTAGCCTTGTCACAGGCTGCAGCTTGTACCACACCTACATGACTACACTGGCTCAATAAGGAAGTCTGTATCCGAGCCTGACAAAGTATACCTTCTGTCCATTTTTTTATCTACAGGAGGGACAGAATGAGGATTTTTAAAATCTTTGTTGTTTGCTTCCTAAATGACTTATGCAAAGGAAAGACAACCTCCTAGACTCTGGAATATCCATCATTTCCACATAATCAGGCTCCTCTTGCTCATCCACAGCCTCCTCTAAAGGAAGCTGGAGGGTTTCTGCAACCTTTTGTAAAAAATAAAGAAAGAAGGGGACTCAGACAGAATAGGGGGAGATTCTAAAGGTCTGTCTGGAGAAATGCCCGGTTCAATGGGCACGCCCAGACCCTCCCAGCACACATATATTGATCAAATTCCTCCTCCCCTCCTGTGGTTCATAAAAATCTCAACTTCAAAATCCTGAACCACTGGGACTGAACGAACCAACCTTTTACCAACTGTTGGTGGTTCTACAGATCCCTGAGACAGTGACTGGACAATCTGAATGGCTTTAGCTATCTCTGCAGCAGTTGGAGAACAATTCTGGACCCAAACCTCCTGATTTCTTTGTCTTTTACTTGGGACTGGTTCCTCTGAACCAGTCTTCCTTTTGCCCGAGGAAGTCTCGCCCTGATCAGAGGGCACCCCTCTGGTCCAGTGGGTACTGAACCGGGCTGGCCATCCGGGTCAGCGGACTTTTGGCCTCTCGCCCTGAGCCGCCCAACTTCTCTCCAGGGTGGCTGCAGGGAAATTTTACACACCTGGCAGTCTGACAGGAGGTGGTCAGCCCTCAGACAATAGACACAAGTGGTGTGTGGGTCAGCCTTGGCAAAGGCCCCCACAGACATCACAGTGTTGAAACCCAGTGGGCCCGTTTTTCTTTTGGTTTCTCAGACATAATGCCAGCCTAACCAAAAACTTGCCCTTTGATGGCAGTGCCAGGCAAGACACCCTTATCGGTTCCTAACCGTGTCACGGGTATTTGAAAAAACCGTAATAATTTCGGTTTTTTTAGAACCGATAAGAACCGGGAACCGCACTCTAAAACCCACAGTACAGTTTTAAAAGGCAGAAAAAACCAAGCGATCGGTTCAAAACCGAACCGATAATTAATTTTCCACACAGACTTGAATTTTTGTACTTACGGTTACCAGATAGAGCTTTAGAACCGAAATGCGGTAAAAATAATGACTTTTGCCGGTTCAAATGAACCGAAAACTACTCTCTTGAACCGAGAATGAACCGAGCTGAAGGAGCTGATCTCCGGAGCGACTGTTCAGTGAAGCGGAGTAAAGAATCTGACAGTTTCATTTGAAACTGCCAGATAGAGCTTTGGGCACAGCGCCCTCGCGCTGTAGAACTCCAGATCTTCTGGAGTTAACTCCTTCCTCTCCGGGGCAGTTCAGCTGCAGTGGCTGACTGCTATTGTTATAATATAGCAAGACTTCATGGTGTTTGAAAGAGCTGATCAGACTTCCGAAATCCTTAGTCCTAGTGGTATAGTATCTCGGGATCCTGTGAACAGAGTATGAAAGAAGAATTCCCCTTGATTGGATTGTTGTGTAAAGAAAGCAGGCGGCTCAATGGATTGGCTCAGCGTAGATTCCGCTACCACCTTAGGAAGAAGCCTAGGGTTGGTGCACAGAGCCACACGTTCCTTGTGGAAAATCAAATAGGGGATTTTGCACATCAAGACCTGAAGCTCGGAAATTTGTCAAGCTGAAGTAATGGTCATTAGGAAAAGAGTCTTCCAAGAGAGGAACTTCAAGTCTGCTGAAGCCGCCGGTTCAAAGGGAGGCAGAGTAAGCTTCAAGGACAAAGTTCAAATCCCAAGGAGGCACAGGAATACGGATGGGGGGCCTTAAATGAAGAGTCCTTCTGAGGAAGGTCTTGAGACTTCCAACTGGAAAGTCCTGTCACCAAAAGGAAGTGAGAGATAAATGGCTGACATTTGGACCTTTAAAGAGGAATGACAGACCCAGATCAGAGGTGACGATGTAGTCCAGGGACTCTCAACCGGCAAGAGAAGGGTTCCAAATCCTTCAAGTTGCCCATATCAAGGAACGCTCCACTTCATAGCGAGGTGGCTCGGTGGAAGGCTTTGACCTTCACCAAAATGTTCAGGACAAGTGAAGAAACTCCCAAACAGGCTTGGACTATGTCTGCAAGAGCCATAGCATGAACTGAAAGGATCAGAGACCTGGATGGACCAGAGTTCCCTGATCCTGGGTCACCAAGTGCTATGACAGAGGAAGAGGAAGTTCCTCCAAAAACTGCTGCAGAAGAGAACCAAACTTGCCTGGGCCAGAATGGAGCGAAGAGCATCATTCGAGCTCCTTCTGACTGGAGTTTGTGTAAGACCCTCGAGATTAAGGGAATCGGAGGGAAGGCATAGACAAATCTGTCCTTCCAATTGAGACAGAGCGTCCCGCCAAAAAATGCATTGCCCTGGAGCGAGCGAACAGAAGGCAGGAAGTTTTGCGTTTAGAAGGGACGCGAAGAAAAAATTACTCACCTTAGTAATTATGTTTCTTCTAGTGGAGTCTTGCTGTAGTCCGACTATTGCAGTTAGGTCCTTCCTTTCAACTGCCCCGGAGAACAAAGGGTTAACTTTTCTATGCCTTGCATAGCATGTTCATCACAAACTCAGTTGAAGCCTTTGCCTGTTATTTGAACTGCAACCGTCAGATCTCTACGAGCAAAAACTCACTAGGTGTTCTGTGTGGAAATCAAAATTTTTACTAGCCAACTGGCAAATATATGATGTTTTTGGTTCTCAAAGGAAGACTCAAGTCAGGAAACCCAAAAACGCAACCAAAAAACATTCCACCCAAAGAAAAAAGGGTGTAAAATGGAAACCCCTAGGGTGCCAACACTGCTCCTGCCCACCCACATCCCAAAAACTAGGTTCTGAGATGGGAGGCAGGGGGACGGTCAGAATACAGCAAGACTCGACTAGAAGAAATACAGGTCACTCAATTGTAACAGGAGTTCTAGGAATGGTATGTGTTGTTCATCCACACTTATTGGCAGGTTCCTTGCCGCTTTAAATCTTGCCGGAAGGTCTTCAAGCTGGCTCCTCCCACCCACGTGGTAAAACTCTCGGGTCCGCCCCATGACGCCAGATCTAGCCCGCTGGAAGCCAGGTTGTGCTGCCAAAGCCGGAGGTTGGTGGGTCGTGGATGAACATATATTATTCCCAGAACCCTGTTACAGGTGAGTAAATACAGGTTACTCACCTGTAACAGGAGTTCTAGGAATGGTATATGTTGTTCATCCACACTCATTGGCAGTATCCTTGCCGCTTTAAATCTTGCCGAAGGTCTTCAAGCTTGCTCCTCCCACCCACCCGGTGGTATAACCTCGCCCGCCCCCATGACGCCAGATCTGGCCCGCTGGAAGCTCAGGTGGCCAGTCCGAGCCGGGAGGTCGGGTGGGTCGTAGGGATGAACAACATATACCATTCCTAGAACTCCTGTTACAGGTGAGTAACCTGTATTTCTAGGACATGGATATGTTGTTCATCCACACTCATTGGCAGACTCCTAGCAGTTCTCCGGGAGGAGGGAGGCAAGACGACACCCCACATACTTACTTGGGAAAGAGAGACTGGAGAACCGAGGCCCCAAAACCAGCATCCCGGCGACTCAAGGTCGATGTGGTAGTGGGTAATGAAGGTGTTTGCTGACTTCCAGGTAGCAGCCCTGCAGATTTCCTGGATAGGGACGCCCTGGAAGCAGCCACCACAGCAGTATGGCGGTAGAATGAGCTCTATCCTCTGGGAGGCTCCATGCCCGCTAACTTATAGCAGAGATCTATGCAGGAGGTTACCCACCTGCTTATCGTCCGCTTGGCTGCAGGTCTGCCAGATGCGGCTTCAGCGTAGGTGACAAACAGCTGGCGAACCTCTCCCAATTCAGCCCGCGCTCCTTATAATAGCGAGCGCCTTCTAGGATCCAGAGTATGGAGCCTATATTCGGCCTCCAGGTGTGATTGGGGTAGAACACCGCAGAGTCAACACCTGGTTAAGGTGAAACTCCGACACCACCTTCGGAAGGAATTTCGGTGGGGCGCAGGACAACCTTGTCCCTGTGGAAGACCAGGTAAGGAGACTCGATGGAAAAGCCTGGAGCTCTCCCATCCTTCTGGCTGACGGATAGCCACCAAGAAGGCGGTCTTCCACGACAGGTGAGAGAGAGCACACCTGTGCATAGGTTCGAATGGCTTGCCCATGAGCTTTGCCAGTACCAGCAGTAGATCCCACGGAGGTGGGGGTTCCCGTGACTGAGGAAATGTGATCAAGGCCTTGAAAAGCGCCAGATCACCTTCTCCTGCGCACCGACTGCTTCCCGCCCGCCCTGCAAGCAGAGATGGCTGCCAGGTGCACCCTTAGGGTCGCCGACTCAAGCCCTTGACTAGAAAGGGACCATAAATAGTCCAAGATGCTTGCCAAGGAACAGGAGGAAGGGTCCAAGCTCTTGTTCTGACACCAAATGGAAAACCTTTTCCATTTGAAGGCATAGCATTTTCTGGTCGACTTTACGGGACGCCTCAACTACATTGAGGACCTGCCGAAAGACCCAAAGCCTGGAACTCTAGCCTCCAGGAACCAGGCCGTCAGGTGCAGGGATTGAAGGTCCGGATGGAACACCTTCCCCTGATTGACTGAGAGCAGGTCTGGGCGAGCTGGAAGCTGCCGCGGAGTCCTGGAGCTGAGACTGAGGAGATCTGGGTACCAGAACTGGCGAGGCCAGTCTGGGGCTATCAGAATCACCTGCGCCTTGTCCCTCCTCGCCTTGAGAAGCACCTTGTGGATCAAGGGAAATGGGGGAAAGGCGTAAAAGAGGCCCGGGGTCCATTGCCTCGAGAAGGCATCCCCCTGCAGCGAGCCCTGCTGAGGGGGCGGCATGGAACAGACTCAGCTTCGCGTTCTCCGTGGAGGCAAACAGGTCCACCTGAGGTGTGCCCCAAAGGGAGAACAGATGCTGTACTACCTCCGGCAGGAGAGACCACTCGTGGGATGCAGCCCCTATCCGGCTCAGGGCATCGGCCAGGGTGTTGGAGGCTCCTGCCACGTGAATGGCTAGGAGATCCGCCTCCAGGCTGCGCACGAGTGACCAAATGCGGAGAGCTTCCTTGCATAGAAGCATGGAGCGCGTCCCGCCCTGGCGGTTTAGATAGTACATGGTCGTGGTATTGTCCGTCTGGACTCGGACCACTTGACCCCGGAGGAACGGAGCAAAGGCGGTGAGAGCTAGGCGGACCGCCGAGCTCCAGCAGGTTGATGTGGCATCGGACTCCTGGGGACCAGAGGCCATGAGCCCGGTGTTCCCCAGATGGGCACCCCAACCCATCAGAGAGGCATCGGTCGACAGAGAGACCGTCGGCCCGGGCGGATCGAACGGGATGCCCTCCTGCAAATGATCTGAACGGTCCACCACTGGAGAGCGCTCCACATCATCCCCTGTGTCACCGACTACAAGCTGGTCCAAGGGATCGCATAGACCACTGGCTGGCCAGTCCTCACTGAAGGGGGACGATGTTCCAGCGGCCCAACGGACCACGCTGGTACAGGCCGCCATGAGACCCAGGAGGCGAAGGAAGTCCCGGCAGGGGAATTGCCCAACCAGAAATGATCGGGCAAAGGAGGAAAGAACCTCGCCCTGTCCGCCGGAGCCGCGCCTGGCTCGAAGAGAGTCGAGCTGCGCCCGATGAATAAAATCACCTGCTTCGCCCGAGTTCGACTTGGCCTCGCTGACAAGGAGGCCCAGTTGAGAGCAGACCTGGAGGGCCAGATCTGGACCACCCGCCTCCTTCCTGAGGGAGCTGCTATCAGCCAGTCGCCCAGGTAAGGGTACACCCGACCCTCGACGTCAAGAGGAATGCTGTCACCACTGCCATGCATTTGGTGAAGACCCTGGGAGCTGGAGACAAGCCGAAGGGCATGGCTTGGAACTCGAAGAGAGATCCTTCCGCTCGGAAGCGAAGGAATCTCTGGTGAGACGGACGGATAGGGACGTGAAAAAACGCGTCCTGCAAGTCCAGAGAGCAGAACCACACGCCGCGTTCCAAGGATGGTATTATCTGAGCCAGAGTGACCATCCTGAAGGTTCGAGACCTTAGGAACTTGTTTAGGTCGTGTAGGTCGAGAATGGGGCGCCAGCCCCCCGTCCGCTTCGGAACCAGGAAGTACCTGGACACAAACCCTGGGTCTGAAGGAGGGTCCACCACCTCTCTTACCACCTCCTTCTGGAGGAGGAGAGCGATGTCGGCTCGACGAGCCGCCAGTGAGGCTGGGGATCCCGTAGCCCCCCGAGGGGCGACGGCTCTGAAGGGTGGTGCCTGCTCGACTCCAGAGGCAGGCCTCTTCCCACCACCTCCAAGACCCACCTGTCCGTGGGTAACAGCGACCAGGCGGAACGGGAAGTGCCGGAGCCGCCTCTACGGGGACCCAGGGTAAGGTGACGGGATGGGGCGACACCCTCAGCCTGGCCACTGGGCAGGCTTGAGGAGGGAACCGCCGGGGCCTCCTGGGCCCTTTCCTCCCTGCCTCCTGTTAGAGGAAGCCGGCGGCTTGGGTTTGGGATGCCAAGGTCGAGCCTGCTGGCCCTGACGTTGCTGGGCGGGCCGGGGCACAGAAGGACGCAAAGGGCTTAGGCTGTGGTCATGGCCTTTGTCCTTCTGAGCGAAGAGACCGGTCCAAGGTGGCATTGGACTCTCGATCCTCTGCAGGTGACCTTCCACCCCAGGGTCAAGAGGTCAGTCCCCAAAAGGAACATCCGCCAACTTGTGCTGGGTATCCAAGTAAAGGTGGATATCCTCAGCCAAGCCCGCCGACGATAGCCACCGCGGCCGCCACCGATCTGGCACATGAGTCCCCTACATCCAAAGCAGTCTGGAGCTGTTGTTTGGCCACTGCTCTGCTCCTGGTCCCGCACCTGCTTAACCGTAGTCTGCAGATCGGCAGGGAAGATGAGGGATGACCTCATCCAGGGAGCCCAACAGGGCATGAGAAAAATGTGCCATGAGGACGGCCGAACTGGCCTGACTTAAGGCCGAGAGAGGACGCAGCGAGACTTTTCGCCCGACATAGTCCAATTTCTTGGACTCTTGTCAGGAGGTTTGTCCACGCCCCTGGCGCAGCCGGGCGCTACGAAAACGCTGTCGGTAACCAACCCTCAGCAGAGGGTGTTCAAAACCGACAAGGAACCGGTAGGGACCGGATACTTCCTGGCCATCCTGGCCGGGCGCAGGGCAGGAAGCAGGCGCTGCCAAAGTTCCAGTGCTGGACCCACTATGGCCTCGGCCACCGAAAGGCTCCGCCGGAGAATCCCTCGTCCAGAATCTCCGTGAGGGGATACCTGGCCCGCTTTGGAACGGGTTCGAGCTCCATCCCGGTAGACTCCGAGATGAGCCGAAGCAGTCCTAGGAAGGACGACGGCTATCGCCCATTGGCTGACCTTCCTGAAGACCCAAGTCCAGTCGCTGAGAAGAAGGAGGAATCGCCTTCGACTCGGAAGAGTCCTCAAGAGCTGCCTCTGGCCTGAGCCACCCTTCACCTGCCGAGGTCGGTCGGGAGTGAGGTAACTGACAGCCGATGGGTAACCCTTAGCCTAACGAGAATCTTGGTCGGAGCCCCACTGGTGGCTGTGGAGGCGGAGGTTCCACCGCACCGGTGGAGCAGCTGGTTTTACCCAACAACCGCCTGGGTATAGGCCTCGGCAAGTCGAGGGGTTGTGTCGGCTCGCCCGGTGACAGTTACTTAATGGTCGGGAAGGCGCCGAGTCGGCTTATTCCCGGCCAGGAGGAGCTTGTTGCAACATAAGGTCTCCTCACTGGCCGACGCGACTTACGCCGAAGCCTCCCATCCGAGGAGGAGGACGAAGACGAGGCGGCGACGCCATCACAAATGTCGAGACCGAGACCGCTTATGACGGTGGGAACGGGCTGGACCGCTAAGAGGTCCCAGACCGAGACCGAGATCCGGACCCGGGTCGGTGCAGGAGGTGTCGGCCGGAACCGACACCCCTTCCGCCCGGAAGGTCCATCCGAGGGCTCCGAACCGGGAGGCACAGGCAGCCCATCGGATCCTCAACCCTCCCGGGGAACCGGGAGAGGGGAATCTGGCTGCTAAAGGCGACAGCTCGTCTCAATGGGTCGGCGGAAACCGACTTCATCAGTGGGAGTTCCCGGTCAACTGACCTGACGGGGACACCGCGGAGGCCAGTGGTCGAGCCGGATGCCCGACTGCCGACGGCCCACGGTCCGGGAGGGGGGGACCTTCCCGCTCCCAAGAGCGCCGACTGAGGGATCCTACCTCTGTCCCTCTTTTGGACCGAGAAAAGGTCCAGCAGACGAGGCTCTTCCTTAGTGGGAGAGGACAGACAAAGCTCTTTAAAGGAAGCCGTAGGAAGAACCCAGAGAGAGCGGGATCAATGTCGCGTCGAGGAAGATACGGCGCGCCGCCTCCTTCGAGGGCGACTCCATCCGCCGAGCTGATCCGGGCCGAGCCTGGGCCGCCGCTGACACCGCCAACCGGCCTCCTTGGACTTCACCGAGGGAACGCTCGGGACGCCCAGTTGCACTCGGGCAGCACGTCTTCGGTGACGAGGGCCAGAAAGATGAGCACAGGTCGCAAGCCCGCGGTCGTGCTCAAGGCCTACAGTAGACACACGAGTGTGGATCCGCCCGAGACATCTTTCACCGCATGGGCATCTCAACCGGAGTCGATTTATCCATCGCAGTCATGAGGGATCAAGATCAAGTCTTTTGCAAAATATTATTTTAACCGCAAACGGAGAAATAGGAACTAGTCAACAAACGCAGAGCGTTAAGGAGGGAAACCTGAGCTCTGCCGTGTAAGGAAGATCATAGGCCAGGGGTGGAGCTGAGAGTTATACCACCGGGTGGGTGGAGGAGCAAGCTTAGCACCTTCCGCAAGATTTAAAGCGTGCAGGACATTGCCACGAAAGGTGGATGAACATATCCATGTCCCTAGAACCTGTATTTAGGACATGGATATGTTGTTCATCCACACTTATTGGCAGACTCCTAGCAGTTCTCTGGGAGGAGTGAGGCAATGCACACACCCCTTACTTAGGTAGAAAGACTGGAGAACTGAGGCCCCGACCAGCACTCCGGCATGACCCAAGGTCGATGTGGAAGGGGAACGGTAAAGCCTGCTTCCGGGCAGAAGCCCTGCGGATATCCTGAACCGAGTATCTCGGAAGCAGCAATCGTCGCAGCGGAAGGACGAGTAAAATGAGCACTATCCTCCTCTGGGAGGCTCCATGCCCGCCGCCTATAGTGGAGACCTGCGTAGGGGTGACCCTCCGCACATCGTCCACTTGGCTGCAGGTCTGCTAGATGCGGCTTCAGTGTAGATGACAAACAGTTGGCGAACCTCTCCGAATCTCTCAGCCTTACGCCTCCTGGTGGTGGTGAGCATTAAACAGGGTCCCATGAACCTGTATACTGGCCTCCGAGGTGGAATGGGATGAACCTCGGCAGATCAGTCACCCCATAGGGAAGACTCCACCACTGCCTTCGGAAGGACTTCGGGTGGGGCGCAGGACAACCTAGTCCCTGTGGAAGACCAGATAGGGAGATTCAAAGGAGCGCCTGGAACTCTCCCCTCCTTCTGGATGGCAGAGTAGCCCCAAGAAGGTGTTCTTCCACAACAGGTGGGGGAACTCGCACCTGTGCAAAGGTTCGAACGGCTTGCCCGTGAGCTACTTCCATACCAGCAAGGATCCCACAGAATGGGGATACCTCCCCAAAGGGGAGGCATGATTGAGGCCTCAGAAGCGTCCGACCACCTATTCTCCCACCACTCAACTGGCCTTCCCGCCCATGCCCGGAAGACAGGGGTGACCCACAGAAGCACCTAGAGGGTCACGTCAAGCCCTAATTCAAAGAACAGACGAGATGGTCCAAACGTATGTCTAGGACGGGAGAGGCCAGGCCCTATCCCATCATCAAATGGAGAACTCTTCCAAAGAGGGCGAGCATTTTGGCCGACTTCTAGCAGGACGCCCTCAAAAGTCGAGGACCTTGCTGAAGGACCCTAGCCTGGCCCCTAGCCACACAGGGACCGGGCCTACGGGTAGGAATTGAAGGTCCAGATGGAAAACCTTCCCCTGAAAATGAGATCAGGACCGGGCGGACTAGAAGCCGCCTTGGGAGCCTGGGGCTGAGATGGAGGAGAGCTGGATACCAGAGCTGGCAATCCAGTCTGGGGCTACCAGCATCACCTGCGCCAAGTCCCTCCTCGCCTTGCCCATAGGTCAAGGGAAATGGGGAGAGGCGCGGAAGGGCTGGGGTCCGTGGCTCTCGACGGGCATCCCCACAGCAGACCTTAGCTGAGGGGCTGGCATAAAACAGTCTTGGCCTTGTATTCTCCCTGGAGGGAGGAGGGAGAAGATCCTGTGCTACCTCCGCAGGGGAGACCACTCGTGAGGCGCAACCTATGTCCGGCTTAGGGCAGCAGCCAGGGAATTGGAGGCTCCTGCCATCAAATGGCTGGGAACCCGCGACTGCGCGAAAACCCAATGCAGAGAACCTCCTTACGCCGAGGCAAGGGGTTCTGATCGAACCTGCAGGGTAGCTAGCACATGGTTGTGGTGCTGTCCTCATGGACTTAAACCACTTGACCCCGACACACAGAGCCAGCGGTGCAGCTAAACGACCGCTCTGAGCTCCAGCGGTAGGGAGGACATCGACTCTCCGAGGGGACCAGAGGCTAAGCTGCTTGTATTCCCCAGATGGGCACCCCCACCCATCCGAGAAGCATCAGTCGGAGAAGTTCCGCCGACCAGGGAGACGAACAGGATGTTCTCCTGCAGGAGTTGGAACGGTTCAAAGGGGAGTGTTCCCTTAACTCCTGGGCTGTAGTCACGAACTGGTCCAAGGGACGGAAGGGCCAGGACCGCTGGCTGGCCCATCCCACCATGGGAAGGCCGCCATGAGGCTCCCCGGGCAGGCACAACTACTCCGGCCAAACCTGGACTGGGCAAGGAGAAGAACTAGCCCTGTCCGCCTCGAGCCGGGCTTGGACTCAAGAGTCGAGTCTAGTCCCAAAGAAGCCTCACCCGCTTACAAGTACGAGTTCCAATGTGGTCTGAGAAGGAGACCGGTCTGAGCCTGGAAGGGTTTAACTAGGCCGCCATCTGGTGGGGTTACGCCCGGACCCTTCGGCTGCCGGTGAGAAACTGTGGAGCAGAGAACTGGGTCTGGCCAGGAACCTCGAAGGAGATCTCTCTCCTAGGAAAGGGAGGGTCTCCCAAGAAACGGACGGAATTGAGGAGGTATGTCCTGGAGGCCCAGGAGGAAGTTGACACCCGATCTGAGGATGGGATATCTGCAGAGGGACCATCCGCGGGGAGGATGTGTGGCGCAAGCCTCGGTCCGCTTGAGACCAGGAATACTTGGACACTAACCCAGGGTCAGAAGGAGGGCTCACACCTCCTGATCACCTCTCAATTAGAGGGCCAGGCAAGTTGGCTCAGCAGTCCGACGACGAGTCTGTGGACCCAAGATCCGTGGGGGCAACGGGGTCAAAAGGGGGAACCTGTTCGCAACCCGCGATAGGCTACCCTTAGCACCACCCAAGAGTGAAGAGGTGCGGAGCCGCCCCCTGCCAGGGAAATCCTGGCTGGGGACAGCGCCTTAGCAGGCTTGGTGGAGGAAGAGGCTGGGGGCTCTTCGAACCCTGCCTTTTGGAGGAAGACGCTGGTCTGGCTATTGGCCGCACAGTGCATGCCTGCTGGCCTCGCTGGGTCGGTCAGTCCAGGGCTAGGGGTGCGGGTTACGTGTTGCTGATTGTTGCCCTTTTTCCGGGTGAGGACAGAGTCCAGAGTGGCATCGACTTCGGCCCCTGATATGTCCTCCACCCAGGGCTTAAAAGGTCCTCAAGAAGGGCTGTCTGCCAACCGTGCTGGGTTTCCAAGGAGTAGGAGGATAACCAGCTACCTGCGCGACCGCACTGCGCGCACCGACCACAGGAGTTTCAGATCCAGAGCCGCCTGAGCTGCTGTTTTGTTACTGGGTCCTCTGGTCCCGGTCTCACCGGACCGTGGTCCGAGGTCGGCCAGGAAGACCCCAGGAGCCTGTGTGTGGAACAGTGTGCTATCAGTGCTACCGCAGTGGCCTGACGGAGACCTAGAGGACGCAGCAAACCTTTGCGCCTGACGTAGTTCATTCTTTTGACCGTCAGCTTATTCATATCTTCAGCGCTTCCAACATTTTAAAATATTGTTATAACTACCCCTTCAGCCGAGGGGTGCTCAGAGAACCAGGCAGAGAACAGACAGACAGTTACTTCCTGGTCACCGGCCGGGCGCAGGGCAGGGGGGCAGGCCGCTTGATTCCAAGGCTGGGCCTACTATAGCCTCTGCCACTGGAAGGCCTCCAGGAGAGCCCCTGTCCAGAATCTCCAAGAGGGTGTCTGCTTGGAACGGGTTCGCTGCATCCCGTGAATTTTGTGGTTAAGCTGGAGAAGACCCATAAAGGACTATGGCTGTCGTCCACGGATGTCCGGGAATTCATGGGTCCTCCTACTAGAAACATAATGAGCCATTTCAGACCGAGGGTCTACAAAAGCTGTTGTGTTACAGCTACTTTTCGTCTGCCGAGGTGGCGGGAGTGGGGACCGAAACTGGGAATAGGTCGTGGTCGCTGGTTCGCCGAGGGCGGCGGGCAGCGGATCAGACGCAGCAACTGCCTGGAGAAGGTTTTTCACTGCGAGGGGCCGCCGCCGATCGAGGGTTTCATTCGCCGGAGAGTGGAATCTTGTCACTGATTCCCCGACAACAACAGTTGCCGCCACATGTTCTGAACGTCGACTTTAACGATCGGCCACCTCATCAGGAGGGGACGAGAAGAACGGAAGCCACTTGATCGTGCCCCACCAAGAACGCTGAGGTCGGCGTGAGTGGCTAGACCGAGAGGAGGACCAGACAGATTCTAACTCGGGAACTGAGGGCGGCTTGGGGGAGCAGAGCGCCCTTTCCTCCTTCACTGGAGAAAATGGCCGAGGACTGTCTAATTCAAGGTACTGCGAAATTTCAGCTTTACCGGGAAACCGGGCGAAGGGATTGTGCACTAGCAGGAGACATCAGACAGGTCGAGGCTCGGCCACGCCGACGGTCCTGACCAGCTGACCTGATGGGGACACAGTGAGGCCAGTGACCAAGCGGCGGCCGGCCATGGGGTGGGGAGAGGGAGACTTTTTCGAAGACCTTGGAGTTGGGCCAAGAGGCAGGTCCCTAGGGTCCCTCTCCTTGAGGAAAGGGACTGGCCTAAGCTCCTTGAACAAAGCTGCATGAGCAGTGAGTCCATGGAGAGCTGGGATAGCGCATCCGTGAAGAGGGAGGTGGAGCCGCCTCCCAGAATCGAGCGCTGCTGAGAAACAGCCAAAGCGACGCCTGACGATCTGAGGACTGGAGGGAAAAACTACCGGATGCCCAAGGCCCGAACGGGGCCTCGCGGGTCCTCCAGAGCTAGCAAAAGAGCAAACAAAACTGCATAAAGTTGAGGATCATGATCCAGGTCAAGGCAGTAAACGCACGCTGAGTGCGCAGCTCTCCTGGAGGAATTAACCGGTGCTTCCGTGGGCCGGAAAAGGACTGAGCCATCGCCACAGCTAAGAAGAAAAGATCAAGTTTCAGAAAACTTCCAATTGATTCTCAAGACCAAAATTTCTAGAACCAGTTGGAAACGCAGAGTGCTAAGGAGGGAACCTGAGCTTCCAAGCGGTAAGGGAAGATCTGCGTCATGGGGGGAGCGAGTTTTCCACCCAGGTGGGTGGGAGGAGCCAGCTGAAGACCTTCCGCAAGATTTAAAGCGTAGTGGACCTGCCAGAAGTGTGGATGAACAACATATCCATGTCCTAGAACCTGTATTTGTGGACATGGATATGTTCATCCACACTAGCAGACTCCTAATGTCGTTCTCCGAGGAGGGAGGCTAAGCGCCCCGATACTTGCTTGGGAAAAGACTGGGGACCGAGGCCCCAAAACCAGCATCCCGCGTGACTCCAGGTCGATGTGGTAGTGGGCAATAAAAGTATGTGCCGACTTCCAGGTAGCAGCCCTGCAGATATCCTGGATAGGGACATCCCTGGAAGCAGCTACCGATGCAGCGGTATGGTGGGTAGAATGAGTTATCCCTGTGGGAGGCTCCATGCCCGCCAACCTATAGCAGAGCTCTATGCAGGTGGTGACCCACCTGCTGACTGTCTGCTTGGCTGCAGGTATGCCAGGTGCGGTTTCAGCGTAGGTGACAAACAGCTGGAGAACCTCTCCCCGAACTTCAGCCGTCCGCTCCTTATAATAAGCGCCGTGCGTCTAGGGTTCTTAGTATGAGCCTATATTCGCCTCAGAGGTGTGATTGGGTTAGAACAACGGCAGAGTCGACACCTGGTTAAGGTGAAACTCAGACACCACCTTCAGAAGGAATTTTGGGTGGGGGCGCAGGACAACCTTGTCCCTGTGGAAGACCAGAGGAGGAGACTCGATGGAAAGCGCCTGGAGCTCTCCCATCCTTCTGACTGATGTGATAGCCACCAAGAAGGCGGACTTCCACGACAGGCGAGAAATATCGCACCTGTGCATCGGGTTCAATGGCTTGCCCAATACCAGCAGTAGATCCCACGGAGGTGGAGGTTCTCGCACCGGAGGTGAAATGTGGTCAAGGCCCTTGAAAAGCACCCAACCACCTTCTCCTGCGCACTGCTTCCCGCCTGCGCCCGTGAGCAGAGATGGCTGCCAGGTGCCTTTAAGGGTCTCCGACCGAAGCCTCTTCTGAGAAAGGACCACAGGTAGTCCAGAATGCTTAGCCAAGGACAGGCGGAAGGGTCCAAGCTTTTCCGACACCAAATGGAGAATCTCTTCCATTTGAAGGCGAGCATTTCCTGGTCGACTCCTTACGGGATGCCTCAACGACGTTGAGGACCTTGTCGGAAAGACCCAAGGCCTAGAACTCTAGCCGCTCAGGAACCAGGTCGTCAGGTGCAGGGATTGAAGGTCCAGATGGAATACCTTCCCCTGGTTGACCGAGATCAGGTCCGGGCGGGCTGGAAGCCGCCTCGGTAGCCTGGAGCTGAGGTTGAGATCATCTGGATACCAGAACTGGCGGGGCCAGTCTGGGGCTACCAGAATCACCTGCGCCTTGTCCCTCCTCACCTTGAGAAGCACCTTGGGGATCAAGGGAAATGGGGGGAAAAGGCGTAGAAGAGGCCCGGGGTCCACAGCCTCGAGAAGGCATCCCCCTGCAGCGAGGCCTGCTGAGGGGGGCGGGCATGGAACAAACTCAGTTTCTCATTCTCCCTGGAGGCAAACAGGTCCACCTGAGGCGTGCCCCAGTGGGAGAACAGGTCTTGTAGTACCTCCGGCAGGAGAGACCACTCGTGAGATGCAGCCCCTATCTGGCTTAGGGCATTGGCCAGGGTGTTGAAGGCTCCTGCCACGTGAATGGCTAGGAGATCCGCCTCCAGGCTGCGCACGAGTGACCATATGCGGAGAGCTTCCTTGCATAACAGCATGGAGCGCGTCCTGCCCAGGCGGTTCAGATAGTACATGGTCGTGGTATTGTCCGTCTGGACCTGAACCACTTGACCCCACAGAAACAGAGTGAAGGCGGTGAGAGCTAGACGGACCGCCAGGAGCTCCAGCAGGTTGATATGGCATCAGGACTCCCGAGGGGAACAGAGGCTGTGCACTCGGTGCTCCCCCAGGTGGGCACCCCAACCCATCAGAGATGCATCAGTCGATAGAGAGACCGTATGCTCGGGGCGGACGATTGGGATGCCCTCCTGCAGATGTGCCCGAACGATCCACCACTGGAGAGCGTTCCGCATCTCCTGGGTCACTGTCACGGGCTGGTCCAACGGATCGCAGCGTTGTGACCACTGGCTGGCCAGTCCCCACTGAAGGGGACGCATGTACCAACGGGCCCAACGGACCACGCTGGTGCAGGCCGACATGAGGCCCAGGAGGCGAGGAAGTCCCGGCAGGGCGCAATTGCCCAACCAGAAATGATTGGGCAAAGGAGGAAAGAACCTCTGTCCTGTCCACCGGGAGCCGTGCTCTGGCTCGTAGAGAGTCTAGCTCTGCCCCGATGAATTGTATCACCTGCTTCGGCACGAGTTCCGACTTGGCCTCATTGATGAGGAGGCCAATCTGACAGCAAACCTGGAAGGCCAGATCTCTGGACTGCTCCACCTCTAACCTGGAGGGGGCTGCAATCAGCCAGTCGTCCAGGTAAGGGTACACCTGGACCCTTCAGTGCTGCAGGAATACGGTCACTATTGGTATGCATTTGAAGACCCTGGGAGCTGGAGAGAGGCTGAAGGGCATGGCCCGGAACTCAAACTGAGTCCTCTGCCCTGAAGTGGAAGAACTGCTGGTGAGACGGACGGATTGGGACACGAAAGAACACATCCTGAAGGTCCAGAGAAGAGAACCGCATGCCTCGTTCCAAGGTTGGAATGATCTGAGCCAGAGTGACTATCCTGAAGGTGCGAGACCTTAGGAACTTGTTCAGGTCATGTAGGTAGAGAATCGGTGCCAGTCCCCCATCTGTTTTGGGACCAGGAAGTACCTGGACACAAACCCTGGGTCTGGAGGAGGGTCCGCTACCTCCCTGATCACCTCCTTCTGGAGGAGCAGGGCCATGTTGGCTCATCAAGCTGACAGAGGCTCCGGAACCCGTAGCCCCCCCATGGGGAGACTGCTCGATAGGGTGGGGACTGTTCGAATTCCAGAGGCAGACCCCTGCCTACCACCTCCAACACCCAGTGGTCCGTGGTGATATCGGACCAGGCAGAAAGGAAGTGTCGGAGCTGTCCCCCCATGGGGGGAACCCGGGGAGGAGTGACGAGGCCTGGGCGACACTCCTCAACCAGTCACTGGGCAGGCTTGGAAAAAGGGCCGGCCAAGGAGCTGCCTGAGCCTTTCCCTCCCAGCTTCCTGCTGGAGAAAGCAGCAGGCTTGGCTTTGGGGTGCCAAGTGCAAGCCTGCTGGCCCCAATGCTGGTGTTGCTGGGTCGGACGTGCCGCAAGGGCAGAAAGACGAAAGGACTTGCGCTGCTGCTGCTGGCGGCCTTTGTCCTTCTGGGCAGATGTGATAGAGTCCAAGGTGGCACTGGACTTCTCGATCCGTTGGAGATGACCCTCCACCCTGGGACTGAACAAGTCGGTACCCAGGAAGGGGACATCTGCCAGCTTGTACTGGGTATCTGCTGTAAAGGTGGAGATCCACAACCAAGCTCTGCGGCGCATGGCCACTGCAGCCGCTAGTGACCGGGCAAACGAGTCAGCGATGTCCTAAGAAGTTTGGAGCTGCTGTTTAGCCACTGCCCTTCCCTGGTCCCGCACCTGCTTGACAGTCGTTTGAAGGTCAGTTGGGAGATGAGGAATCACCTCATCCAGGAAGCCCAAAAGGGCATGTGAAAAGTGTGCCATCAGGATGGCCGAGCTAGCCTGACGAAGGCCTAGGGAGAAAGCAGCATATACTTTCCACCCTGAGTAGTCCAATTTCTTGGACTCCTTATTGGGTGGCTTGTCCACATCCCGAGCGTTCCCGGAACGCCGGAAAAACGCTGTCAGTCACTAACCCCTCCGCAGAAGGGTGCTCCGAGAAACCGGAGACTGAACCTGTAGGGACCGCATACTTCCGAGCCATCCTGGCTGAAGATGCCGGACAAGAAGCTGGCCGCTGCCACAGCTCCAGGGTCGGGCCAACAATGGCTTCGGCCACTGGCAAGGCCTCTGTAGGGGAATCCCCCCTGTCCAGCATCTCCGTGAGGGGATACTTGGCCTGTTTTGAAACTGGTTCGAGCTTCATCCTAGTGGATTCTGAGAGGAGTCTAAGTATACCTAGGAAGGAGGATGTGCTCCCGTCCACCGACTGACCCCCAGTGGACTCCAGGTCAAGCGGCCTGGAGAACAAGGAGTAGTCAGACTCAGATGAGTCTGCGAACAGCTGCCAAGTGCCAGAGCCACCCTCCACATGCCGAGGTCGATCGGGAATGAGAGTGACCGACAACCTTTGGGGCAAACCCTGACCCGACCGAGAATCCTTGGTTGGTGCCCCAGTCTTCGGTTGTGGAGGCGGAGGTTCCACCACAATGAGTGGTGCAGCCGGTTTTCGATGAACAACCTGGCTCCTTGACCACTGAGGGGTTGCTTCGGCCACTCCGGTGGCAGCCACTAAATGGCCGGAGAAGGCGACGGAGTCTGCTTATTCCCAGAAAAAGAGCTACTGCACTAAATCCTCGTGGCACCGACGCACTTGCACCAGAGCCCATCCTCCGGAGGGACAAATGATGAGCGTGCCACGCTTCAACGGTGCCAGACAGAGACCAACGGCGGGACCAGCTGGACCGGAAGAGGTCAGAGACTGAGACCTTCGGGACCCGGGGGCCGAGAGAGGCGGAAGAAACCCACCTCCTCGGTTCAAGGACCTTAACTGGGGACTCTGGCACAGGAGGCACAGGCAAGTCCTCAGTTTCCACCGGGAGAACCAGTGAAGGGTCGCCTGCTTCTAAAGTCGACAAACCGTCCGACTGGGTCGCCCGCTGGCTGACCTGACGGGGACACATGAAGCCAGCGGCCTTAGCCGCAACCTTGAACGCAGTAGACAATCTGGGGAAGGGGACCTCTCCCGCTCCCATGAACATCTATGGTAGGGCTTACCTTTGGAGTCCGTTTTGGAACAAGAGGAATGTCCTGATGGCCCTTCTCCCTTGGTGGAGAGGGGCTGGCAAAGCTCCTTAAAAGAAGCTGTATAAGAGCCCAAGGAGAGCGGGATAAATGTCGCGACTGAGGAAGATAAAGATGTGGCCTGGGCCACCTCCTCCTCGAGGGCAATCATCTGCTCCAGCTGGTCTGCCAAGCCCGCTGCGGACACCGCCCAACGGGCCTCCTTTGACTTAACTGGAGGATAAAGTTTCTCAGTGCGTCCCAAAAGAAAAAATTACTCACCTTAGTAATGTTTCTTCTAATGGAGTCTTGCTGTATTCTGACATATTGCAGTGATGTCCAACCTTTGAACTGCCCCGGAGATGAAAGAGTTAACTTTCCATGCCAGGCATGGAACGCTGAGCTCGAGCTCGGTTAAGACTCTGTTGCTGTTTGAACTCAAACAGTCAGATCTTTATGAGCTATACTCATTGGGTGTCCTGTGTGGAAACTGTAAACTTACACTAGCCAACTGGCAACTAAATATAATAAGATTTTTTGGTCCCAAAACAAAGACTCAAGTCAGGAAACCCAAAAAATATAACTAAACATAACACCCAAACTAAAGGGTGAGAAAAGGAGGGGTTGGGGCACCTCCTGAGTGCCAACACTGCTACTGCCCACCCACATCCCAGAAACAGAGGTTCTGAGAGGGGAGGCAGGGGGAGGTCAGAATACAGCAAGACGCCATTAGAAGAAACAACATTACTAAGGTGAGTAATTTTTTCTTCAAACATGAGGTCTTGCTGTATTCTGACATATTTGAGACTACCAAGCAGTACACCTCCATGGAGGAGGGACAGAACCTACTTAGGAAATAGGCTCTGAAGCACTGATGTGCCAAACCAAGCATCACTCCTAGCCTGGATATCCAGAGTAATGCTTGGTAAAAGTGTGTACTGTTTTCCAGGTGGCTGCTTGACAAATCTCTAAGATAGGAATATCCCTGGCAGCAGCCAGGGAAGCAACTGTACCTCTGGTAGAGTGAGCCCTCAGGCCTGAGGGTGGGATCCTACCTAGTTTTTGATAGCAAAATTGAATGAAAGAGAATCCACCAGGCAATAGATCTCTTAGTGGCAGGTTTTCCCTTACCAACCTCACCATAAGTGAGGAACAGTTGGAAGGAGTCAAACCTGTGACACCTGGTGCACTCTATGTAGTAGTCAAGGGCCTTTTTTACATCCAAACTGTGCAGCCTCCTCTCCCCAGAGGAGGAATGGTCAGTGAAGAAAACAGGGAGAGAGACTGGTTAAGGTGGAAATCTGAAACCACCCTAGGCAAAAACTTCCTATTAGTCCTGAGGACCACCTTATCTCTATGGAAAGAGATAAAATCAGGCTCCACTGACAGGGCCTGTAACTCACTTATACATCTGGCAGAAGTGATGGCCACCAAGAAAACAGTTTTCCAAGTCAAGTACTTCAGCTCTGCCGAGGACAAAGGCTCAATGGGGGGTTGCATAAGCTGAGCAATGCAAACATTAAGGTCCCAAGCAGGGGCAGGGTCCCTGAAGGGAGGATTGGTATGAAGCAATCCCTTGGAAAATGTTTAAAAATACAGGATGAGCTGAAAGGGAAGAGTGTTTGCCTGCTGAAAGGAAGGCAGAGACAGCTGCCAGATGCACTCTTGGTGTAGCTGGTCGGAGTCCCCAAACTATTAAGATAACCCATGTAGTCAAGGACTGTGGGCAGGCCAGCAGACTCTGGAGAAATATGCTTCCCAGAGCACCATATAGAAAATCTTTTCCACTTGGAGTTGTAAGTGCTTCTGGTAGAAGGCTTACGTGAAGCCTTTAAGATATCCAGAACACCGTGAGAGAGGTGTAAATCAGCAAACTCTAACTCTTCAAGAGCCAGGCCTTGAGGGTGAGAGATTTGAGATTCGGATACCAAACCCTTCCCTGAGCACATGTTAACAGGTTGCAATTCCTGGGAAGAGACAGGGGAAGGTGGACTGCTAAGGACAACAAGAGAGGGTACCAGGGCTGTCTGGCCCAGTCTGGAACAATCAATCACCTTGCAGGGTTGAGACCTGATTTTGACTAACACCTTGAACAGGAGAGGGAAGGGGGGAAAAAACATACAGGAACTTCCCTTCCCAATTGAGAACCAGGGCATCCAAGGGGACCGAGTCCAACACTGGGGGCCTGCAGCAAGAGGGGAAGTTGGTGATTGGATTGGGGGAAAAGCAGACACGAATTGGTCCTTCCAGCTTAGAGACAGAGCGTCGCTCCAGAAAGCGCCTTGCTCTGGCGCGAGCGAGCAAAAAATTGGAAGCTTTGCGTTTTGGGAGGAGACGAACAGGTCCATCTGTGGAGTCCCCCAAGTCTGGAAGATGCTTTTTAGAACTTTTTGGTCCAGTTCCCACTTGTGTGGCAGAGCCGAAGAATGACTTAGCTTGTCCGGCCAGACATTGTCGACTTCGAACATGGATCACCGTGAGAGTGAAGGCTGTGAAGAGTTGCCCATTCCCAAACCCTCATCGCTTCTGCATAGCGGTGGGACAGAGTCCCTCCCTGTTTGTTGATGTACCACACCACGCACATGTCTGTTTGGACGGCTAGGTGACCGGAAGGATGTATTGGTGAAGGGCCTGGAGAGCATACAACACTGCTCGAGCTCAAGCATTGATGTGGAGAGCTAACTCCACCTTGGACCATAAGCCCTGGGTTTGGTGAGGACCCAGATGGGCTCCCCAACCTTCGTCTGATGCGTCCGTGGTCAGAGTCTGAGCGGGGGGGGGAGTATGAAAAAAGGGGACCCCCCGGAATAGGTTCTCTCGAACCATCCACCATTGCAAGTCTCATCATCGGCGAGGAGATCAGTACCAGATGATCTAGGTCGTCTACCAGTTCATCCCACTAATAGCGGAGAGTCCACTGAGAGATCCTCATGTGGAGGCGCGCGCTGAACAGCCGGGATGGCAGCTGCCATAAGCCCCAGGAGACTGAGCACCGGCCTGAACCCTCCCATGCTCCGATAGAAGGGAAATCTGGGACTGGAGGGAGGCCCCCTGTCCGGAGGCAGGAAGGCCCTGCACATTGTCATATCGAGGATTGCCCCGATGAACTGGAGTCTCTGGGAAGGGCCCAGGTGAGACTTGGAATGGTTGATGGCGACACCCAGGCCAGTGAAAACCTGCTGGGTGAGGGAGAGAAAATGCAGCAGTTCCTCCCTGGACGGGGCCGCCAGGAGCCAGTCGTCCAGGTAGGGAAAAACCTGAACTCCCAAAGTACGCAGGTGGGCCGCTACCACCACTAGGCATTTGGTAAAGACTTGGGGGAGCTGAGGAAAGACCAAAAGGAGTGCCGGAATTGGTGGTCCCCTGGAATGCAAACCTGAGTGCGCACACTGAGGTGCGAGAAGGGCGAATGGGGATGTGCAGGTACGCATCCTGCATATCCAGTGCATAAAGGCGTTGGCCCAGCCAAAGCAGGGGCAAGAGGGTTTGAAGGGAGAGTATCCTGAACCTCTTGTATTCCACATATAGGTTCAAGGAGCTGAGATAGACAATGGGTCTGAGATCTCCAGTCTTTGGTACAAGGAAGAAATGGGAATAGTAACCCGTCCCGTGAAGATGAGGGGGGACAGGCTCTATGGCCTGCTTCGCGAGGAGAGCAGAAATTTCTTCCTTGACCAAAGGAAGATGGTCCCTTGAGTAAGAGGAGTTCAGGAGGGGTGACGTGGAGGTTTCTGCAGAAACTCTATAGAGTGCCCCTCTGCTATGATATGAACCACCCATGAATCAGATGTTATCCTCTCCCAGCCCGGAAGGTGGAGGGAGAATCTCCCTCCTACCGGTTCGTCCAGGGCGTCCGGAGGCGGTGGGAGAGGGAAGGAGTCAGGTGGTGTGAGGCAGCGCCGCAGCTGGGAGCACCCGTGGTTTTTGGGCGGCGGGGGCCTGGCGTTCGTGGCCGCCCTGAGGTTTCGCTGAGGCCGGCGGCCCACGAAGGGATGGCGCTATGGGGATGGTACATTGAATCAACAGATTTAAGGGCCGTCCCCTTCTCCTGCAAGTCAGTGATGATGTCCTTGACATCACCACCGAAAAGCACAGAACCTCTGAAAGGTGCTTCTTGGATTGCTGACTGCACCTCTGGGACCAGACCTGACACACGGAGCCATGCGTGACGCCGAAGACTTATGGCGAACACAGAACTCCGTCCTGCGGTGTCCACTGCGTCGTAGGTCTTCCTCAGAATGCGACGACTGGCTGAACGAGCAGAACGGACCAGGTCGGCTAACTCCTGCTTGACTTGGGAGTCAGGCAAGGAGTCAATCTTGGATTCCGCCTGGGTAAGGACAGCCTTCTGGTAATCCCCCATATGTGCTACATAATTTAGGGCCCTAATCCCCAGTGTGGAAGAAGCATAGATCTTCCTTCCATACTGATCCAGAAGGCGAGATTACTTATCCGGGGAGACGAGCCCAACAGCCTGGTGTGCTTGACCGCCGTGGAGCGGGCGCTAATCACAACCGAGTCTGCACGGGGTGAGAGTCTAAAGTTTAGGACCCTCCGGAGCCTGGTATAGCCTGTTGGGACATCTGAGGAAGTGAGCTAACGCACGGTTGTTTCCAAATGGTGGAAACAAGGTGGGCATGAGGCTTGATCCAGGGTGGCACTAGAGTAGGGGCCGTAAGGGGCAAGTCCAGATGTTCGGTGAGTTTAACCCGCTGAGGATCTGGCTCTAAGGAACGCCACTGATGGACTTCCTGGATCTTCCTGAGCAACTCCGTGAAGGAAGGATCCTCCGGAAAAGACTTCGGAGGAGTCCTCGGCCACGGCTAGGATGGAGAGCGAGGCTCGTCTTTCTCGGAACAACCATCGGAGGAATCAGAGGAGTCCGAGAGAGAAGAAGAAGAGGAATTTGAAGCAGAGTAAGACTCCCTAGCTCGTCTAGGGGGAGGAACGGGTTCTTTGGGGGGGGATCCCTGGACGAGTGTCCTGCCCCTCTCTGGATCCCGAGGGCAGAGCCCGGGAATCTGGAGGCGGAGAGGGAGTGTGCCGTCTGGGGCATATGGGAGCCGGAGGTGGCACCATCTACGTAAGATGGCTCTAGACTTCCTTGGTGAGCTGAGCCTTGGCCTCAGCCCACCAGGAGGCGGTGGAGGAGGAGGAGGGGGATAGCTGTACGGATGAAATCCGTAGGGAGAGTATCCGTAACCTGGCTGCGGGAATACTGGAGCTGGGTATTGCGGCGTCGGTGGAGCTGGCGCTGGATAAGACGGCGGATACCCAGGTACCAGGCGAGCTGCCGGAGCAGCCGGCCCAGTAGGAAACTCCATGGGTGGATCAACCGTGATAGGCCCGTGGGGTGGAGGCCCGATGGGAGAGGAATATCCTCCGACGCGCCGGGGGCCTGTCGGGACCGGCGGCCGGCGTCAGATCCGGATCTGCAGGAAAGGGATCCGACAGCAGAGCAGCATCCCAAGCCGAGCCTGGGGATGGAGGGGAAAAGTCCCCGGGGTCAGGTGGGGGGAGTCTGGCTCCCCGGACGGCAGGAAAAGCTGCAGGGAACCTGGGACGACAGACGGAGCAGGGTCTGCCGTAGGCTCAGAGGCCCGGCGCGGAGAAGCTGACGTGCGACTTAGGGGCCGAATCCTGGTGGACGCCAGAGGAGCCGTGTCCACTCGAGGGTCCCTGCCTGAGGCAGGCCGGTGATGGTAAGAGGCTCGGTCCGAGGGGAAATTGCCGTCGCCGCCGGGCGGGTCGGCATCTTAGCGGCCTTCTCCCGGCAAACATCGGAGTAGCCACGCCCTGCTTATGGAAGGCGCCCACACCAGTAGGGCCGCAGTTCACGGCGGTACTGGGGCAGAAGCCTTCTTTTGCCCGGAGGCACCTGGCAGGCTCAAACGCGAACCCGATGGGCGGGCCGACGCCTCCAAAGCCTTAGAGGTTGCTGCCTGGCCATCCCCGAGGGATGTTACCTTGCCGCAGCTCCGCCGAGTCGCAAGGAGGAGGCCTTCTCCGTGCCTTTTGTCCCGTCTTGTGTCCTTCAAGGAGGTTGATGCATTCCAAGCTTCTTCAACTCCTTCTCCATTGCAGACATCTTTTAAGAGATGGGCTTCTAGAGACTGCTGGCGCCGCTCATGGGTGGTCGTGTTGAAATGAAGGCAGCAAGTGGCAATTTGTTGACCAGGTCAGGGCCTAAACAGAAAAGGCAGAGGGAGTGACCGTCCTTGTGAGGCAGTTGGGCGTCGCACAAGTTGCACTTATGTTTTGAAGAGGACGACATATACAGACGTTCACCTGACGAAGACAAGACAAAATATTGATACTTTTCAGAAAAACAGACGAAGTAACAGGACTGAGCTTTATGAACTTCACCGCGAAGTGCTGCACGAGCCGACGGTGGGAAAGAACTGGAAGGTGGGCGTCTGGGACCGATCCTTTCTACCGACGTCACCTGACGTGGGGGTGGTCCCCGGCAGGGACTGCTAGCTAGAAATTTTTCCGTGGGGTCCTGCCGCCTGCAGTCAGTCCTATATGTAATTACCTACTGCAAGAGCCCTCTCGAAGTAAGATCTCCCCTTCCCAATTGAAAATTAGGGCATCCAGGGGGACTGAGCCCAACACTGGGGGCCTGCAGCAAAAGAGAGGAAGTTGGTGATTGTCTGGGGCTGCAAAAAGATCTGTGGAGTGCCCCATCTGGAGAAGATCACCTTCAAAACCTGGGGATCCAGGGACCATTCGTGATGGCCCAGAGATATCCTGCTCAGAGCATCTGCCAGGACATTGTCCTTGCCTGGGAGGTGTACTACTGTAAGAGAGGTGTTCAGGGAATAGGCCAGAGACCATAACTTCATTGCCTCTGTGCACAAGGCCGTAGACCGAGTGCCCCTTGCTTGCTGATATACCACATTGTGGTGGTATTGTCTGTCCTGATCTGCTTTGTTCTGAACAGACTTGGAAAAAGCTTGAAGTGCTAGAAACACTGCTCTGAGTTCTAATAGATTGATGTGAAGCAGAGATGCCTGAGACCACCACAACCCTTGGGTGGTCATGTCCCCAAAGTGGGCTCCCCAGCCCAAGAGGGAGGCATCTGTAGTAAGGATTAGAGAATGAGTGAGTGACAAAAGTAACTCCCTGCCTTAGATTGTCCTGATCCTGCCACCACTGTAATGCCTGGATAAGGGTTCGAGTCACTGGAATCAGTTTGGTCAGAGGGTCCTTTTTCTGAGACCAGAAGGCTCTCAAGTAGAACTAGATGTCCCTCATCTGAAATCTTGCTCCCTGCACCACTGCTGTAGAAGCAGCCAGTGCCCCAGGAGCTGCAGAAAATGCATTGCTGGTCGAGACACCTGGAGGGTGAAGAGGCCAGTGAGATAAGGGTCCTTGCCCTGTCCAGGGGAAGGAAGGCTCTTGCCCTTACTGTATCCAGCTCTGCCCCTATGAAGGTGAGGAGCTGCACAGGCTTTAGAACCGACTTGGAAAGATTCAGAAGGAAACCTAGAGAAGTGAGCAGTTGCTGAGTTATCTGTAGGTGTAACTTGACTTGGTCTGGAGACTGGCCTACTATGAGCCAGTCGTCCAGGTATGGAAAGATGGAAATCCTTTTTCTCCTTAGGAAGGCAACTACTACTGCCAGGCATTTTGTGAACACCCTTGGAGCAGAAGTTAGGCCGAAGGGCATTGCTCTGAATTGGTAATGGCCTGAGGGCAGCTAGAACCTGAGGTACTTTCGGTGGGAACTTCTGATGTGAATATGGAAATAGGCATCCTTGAGGTCCAGGGAGACTAGCCAGTCCCCTGGCCTTAGAGGGTAGAATTATTCCTAGAGTCACCATTTTGAATTTTGGCTTTAAAAGGTGTTTAAATATCTGAGATCCAGGATAGGCTGCCATTCTCCTGTCTTTTTGAGGGTTTGGAAGTACCTGGAGTACAATCCTTTCCCTTTGTGTAGGAGTGGAACCCTGTCTATGGCTCTCAGAGCCTCTACGGCAAGTGACTCTGAAGGATTTGCAGGTGGAAAGGATCTGGTTCTCATCTTTGGAAATTTTTTGAAGCTGAGAACCAGTCCCTGGCTTACTACTTCCAGGACCCATTTGTCTGATGTTAGACATCCAGTCCTGGACAAAGTAAGCCAGCCTGCCCCCTACAGGTGGTGGAGAATCGGCCCTGGCAGAACCATCAGGGTGCCTGTTTGGCAGAGGCTTTAGGCTGAGGGGTGGAAGCAGGCCTGCTTGTACCCCGTCTGCCTCTCCCTCTAAAGAACCCCCGATGAGCATAAGCAGAAGGAGGCCTGGGCTTGGTAGAAAGGCCTTTGAAAAGGCCTGCCCCTGGAATGCTGCCTCTGAGGAGTGGCTTGCCTTCCCTTGGCCTGAGCACTCCTATAGGTGGTCCTGTATTCATCCATTTTCTTCATGTAGTTCTCTGTTTGCTCCCCAAACAGAGAATTATCCACAACAGGAAAATCCATGGCCTTAGTCTGGGTATCCTGAGACAGGCTAGTACATCTGAGCCAAGCCATCCTACGAAGGGCTACAGATGTAGCCATGACTCTAGATGAAACATCATTGGAGTTCACTGCAGCATGGAATTGCACCTTGGATGCCTCAATACCATCCACAGCCACCTGCTCCAGCTCCTTGGCAAGCTGGCCAGGGACCTGTTTAGCTAAAGCCAGTACAGTGTCCCATCTAGATTTCTGATATCTAGCTGTATAGGCCATATAATTAGCCTGTCTGAGTCCCAAGGATGCTGCCATGTACTGTTTCTTTGCCATGGCATCACTCCTCCTGGAGTCCTTATCTGGGGGTGTGAAGCCAAGGGTATATTTGCCTTACCACAGGCAGCAGCCTGCACTACCCCAACATGGCTGCATTGCTGGGTAAGGAACTCTGTATCTGAGCCTGAGAGAGTATACCTCTTGTCCATTCTCTTGTCCACAGGAGGTATAAAATTAGGAGTCTTTAACATTTTTTTTCTGTTTCCCAAAGGACTTATGAAGGGGAATAGACAGCCTCCTGAACTCTGGGATATCCATCATTTCAACATAGTCAGGCTCCTCCTGATCATCCACAGCTTCTTCCATAGGAATCTGAAGAGTTTCAGCCACTTTTTTGTAGAACATAAAATGGGAAGGGGACTCAAAGCCTGGGAGGAGAAATCCCTGAAGGTCTGTCTGGGGAGATGTCCGGATCAATAGGCACATCCAGACTTTCGTAATCACCATCACTATCCTCATACTCTCCTTCCTCCTCCTCCGGTTCATAAAAATCTTCTAAATTATAGTCTGGAACCGGGGGAACCGACTGAACCGAGCCCCTTCCTGATGGTGCCGGTTCGGTTGGAACCGGGGTTAGCAACTGAACAATCCTTATCGCTTTGGCTATTTCATCAGCGGTCTGAGAAAGAATTTGTGGATCCGCACTGGCTGATTCATCCCTTTTTCTTTTAACCGGAACAGACTCCTCTGAGTCGGTTCTCCTTTTGCCCGAAGAAGTTTCGCCCTGCTCAGAGGGCACTCCTTCTGGTTCGGTTGGAACCGAACCGGGCTGGCCATCCAGGTCAGCGGACTTCTTGGCCTCCCTTTCCCTGAGCTTACCAACTCTTTTCCAGGGTAGCTGCAGGAAAATTCTTGCAAATCTGGCAGTCTGAATCGAGGTGGTCAAACCCCAGACAAACACAGATGGTGTGGGGATCAGCCTTAGCAAAGGCTTCCCCATACACACTACAGTGTTGAAACCCAGTGGGCCCGGTTTTTCTTTTGAGTTTCTCAGACATGGCCAGTCCTAACAAAAACGTACCCTTTTTGCGGCAATCTGCCAGGCAAGACACCCTTATCGGTTCCTGACCGTGTTATGGGTCGTTGGAAAAAAACGTAATGAAATCATTTTTTTTTTGTTTTTTTTTTAAAGAACCGATCCCACGTTTACAAGTTCCACACAGAAGAACAATAAAATAAACCTATCTAGTACTCACGATACCACAGACAGAGACTGAACTGACAAGAAACTGATTAAATTTGGTCGAAAACCGAGAAAACGGCACTTTAACCGACAAACTTGAACCGAGCAAAGGAGAAATCTCCGGAGCAACTGTTCAGTGAGGCGGAGTAAAGAATCTGACGGTTTGAGTTCAAACAGCAACAGACAGAGTCTCAACCGAGCTCGAGCTCAGCGTTCCATGCCTGGCATGGAAAGTTAACTCATCTCTGGGGCAGTTCAAAGGTTGGACATCACTTCAATGTGTCAGAATACAGCAAGACTTCATGTTTGAAGCAGACAGGCAGCGCGGTCCTCCAAGACCGAAGCCGAAAAGGATTTGCATAACTCGCAAGCCTGCGAGTCATGTCAGAGTCCTAGGCAGTAGACTCACGTGGAGTGCGGGTCGGTCCGGGACATCATCTGCCCACAGGGGCACAGACTAAATCTGGGAGTTGATTTGTCCATTGCAGCCACAAGGGAAAAGACCAAAGCCTTTTAAACTTTAGAATAAGTTTCGGTTTAACTGAAGAATGTTGATCCAGGCCTAAAACGCAGAGCGCTAAGGAGGGAACCTGAGCTTCCAAGCGGTAAGGAAGATCTGGCGTCATGGGGTGGAACCGAGCATTTTACCACCCGGGTGGATGAGAGAAGCAGGCTTGAAGACCTTCCGGCAAGATTTAAAGTGGCAAGGAACCTGCCAGTAAGTGTGGATTGAACAACATATCCACGTCCCTAGAAGTTTGGATTCCTTGTCAGGCGGGGACAAGATCAGATGTTTGGGGTTGGTGGAGTGGCCGTGGGCAGCGCTGATCACAACAGAATCCGCCTTGGGGTGAAGACTAAGGAAGTCTTTATCCTCTGGAGCCTGGTATAGTCTATCCGCCTTCCTCGGAAGGGGGCTAGCACGGATGATGATTTCCAAATAGTGGAAACAAGATCGTCGTGAAGCTCTATCCAGGGTGGAATCAGTGTGGGAGCAGTCTCAGGTGGATCCAGATGAGCAGCGAGCTTCTTATGCTGTGGGTCTGGCTCCACCGATTGCCAATGACATCTCTCCTAGCTCTTCTCAAGAGCTCCAGAAAAGGGTCCTCCGGAGGGCACTTTGGAAGGTCCCTCGACCTTGTGCATTCTGGAGTACGGGGCTAGTCTCCATGATCAGAGTGGTCGGATTCAGAATGCGAGTCAGGTGGCTCTGAGGTAGAAGCTGATAGAATTTATAATACTCCCCCCTGGGAGGAACGACCCCTCTGGGGAGCCCCTGGGGTGCACGTCCTCCCCACCCTGGGCACCAGAAAGTTCTTCGACGTCAGGTAAAGGGGACGGAGTCTCCTGTCTCTGATGTAGGGACAGACGTCAGAAGACTACTCTAGACCTCCTTGGTGAGCAGACAATTGGCCTCAGCCCATCAGGAGGCCAAGGTCTCCTTCAGAACCGCAAGGGACTGCGGATTGGGTGGCAGAGGAGAAGGTCTCAGATATGGGTAGGGTGGGTACCCGTAATAAGAGTATCCACAGAGCGGCGTTGGGTACTGCGACATCAGGTACCCTGGTGCCAGGGGCTCCAACGGAGCAGAGGATACTAGCAAAGGCCCTGCTGGCAGACTGGATGGAGGAGGAGTCTGTCCCGCAGGCATCTGACGACCGAACAGGTCCAACAGTCCTGATGGAGGAACAGGTCCTTCTGTCGGGCAAAGGGATGCCGGAGGGCGGCATTGGGTTCGGCATAGGAGGAGGGACCCCTGACAGCAGTGTCCCAAGGTCGGTCTCAAACCGGGGAAGGAGGGCTGAAATCCCTGGGTGTGAACAGAGGGGACCTCAGTAGGTAACAGTGTTATCTGTTGCGGAGAGCCTGTGGCGTCAGGTGTGACAATGGAGTCTGATGCAGGCAAGTTGAATGGGCAGTCGTCGGAGGAGCCGACGGCAGTCTTATCGGACTCCCTGTCCAAGGAAGGCCGTTAAGGAGTGGCGGCCTTGTTGGAAAGGGGGGTTGGGGCTGGGCGATCACCCAAGGAGGTGAGCGGCATAGCAGCCCTGTACGGATAGGCATCAGTGGGACAAACATCCAACTTATCGGACCCGCACGGACCAGAAGGCTGCGGTGGAGGATCAGCCTTGACCGGAGCAGAGGCCTTTGCCCCAGAGGCTCCTGAAGGGCAAGCCCGACTGGAAGGGTGACGCCTTCTTGGTAGCCACCAAGACGGCCGTTGAGGAGCGATCCTCCAGAGGAGATTATACCTGAAAGGGTGTAACTCCAACCAAAGTTGCAGCTGCTGTGAAAAACTAATCCCACTCCCGGTTCTTCTGATGCTTTTTGTGGCCTTCGGGGAAGGTTGACACCTGCCTACGTTTCTTCAAGTCCTTTACCATGGATGCCATTTTCTTTTTAAGATGGGCTTCCAGGGACTGCTGCCTTTGCTTGCTGGTAGCAAAGTTGAATTTCTGACAGTGCTGGCACTCCTCCGCGGGGTGGACTGGACCTAGATGGAAGCAGCACAAGGAGTGGCTGCCCTTGTGTGGAAGCTTGGAGCCACATGCTTCACACTTGTTTGTATGCGATTCGGAGGGCATCTGGGACGAAATACACAGCAGCTGGTATGAGAAAAACTGAACAATGAGAAAATAGGTTGAAAACTTTACAACCGAAGGTACTGACGAGAGCTGTTCTATCGCGAGGAACTTTTATAAGCCGATGATGGCAAAGAACTGGAAGGTGGGTGTGGGGGACCACCCCTTTATACCGATATATGATGCCAGTCCCCTGATGTGGGGGTGGTCACCTGCCAGAGACCGCTAGCTAGAAGTTTCCCGTGGGGTCCCGACGCCTGGTGGCTTAGTCCTATCTGTGAATACCTACTGCAAGAGCCCTCAAAATTAGATCTGAGATGGCACTGGGGGACCGCCCCTTTATACCACGCCTGACGGGCGGAGCCATCGAGGGCGGTCCCCCACCAGACACTGCTCGCTAGAAGATTGTTCTGTGGGGTCCGAACGCCTGGTGGCCTTAGTCCTATTGGTAATATCTGCTGCAAGAGCTTCCCCTTGAAGTGAGACAGAATACCTCCAAGGAATAAACTCAAAGCCTGAAGGGAGGGAAGTTTCAGACTAACATGAGGAAATACTTTTTCACAGAGAGAGTGGTTGAGCCCTGGAACAGACCGCCACAGGAGGTGGTGGAAGCAGAAACAGTCGGGGGTTTCAAGCTAGCTTGGGATAAACATTACAGGATACTGAAATGAGTAATCTACCAGGCTGGGGGTAGTCAAATGGGCAGATTAGATGGGGCACACAGTCCCAATCTGCAGACACATTCTTATGTTCATCTACGGAACACAGATTCAGGAATGCATAACCATGGAGACCTTCAAGCGCAAACTCAAGACCAGTCTTTGGAATCTTGCTTTTACTAAAGATTGTTTTCTGATTTTATATCTATTTTTATTAATTTTTAATATTGCTGTGATTTTGATTTTAAATTTGTTTTTATTTTTATTGAACAGCGCCTTGGTGTTTGAAAGGTGCTAAACAACTAAAGTTTGTTATTACGCAAGGACATAGATAGGGTGGAGGCAGTTCAGAGGAGGGCAACCAAAATGGTGCAGGGACTACATCGCGAGCCCTACGAGGATAGGCTGAGGGAATTAAATATGTACTCCCTGGAGGAGAGAAGGGATATGACAGACAAGTAACTCACAGGGAAGAGTAAAGTACAGGAGAATACTATATTCCAAAGAAAAAAATGCTCAAGGACGAAGGGCCACAAGGTGAAACTGGAGGGAGGGAACGAACACGAGGAAGTACTTCTTCACAGAGGGACTGGTGCAGAAGTGGAACAGCCTGCCAGTGGAGGTCGTGGGAGAAGAAATGATTACAAGTTTTAAACATGCTTGGAATTGCCATAGAGGATTGCTGGTAGTCCGGGGGGTACAACCTAATGCCAGCAGTGCATGATAGAGCGCAACTGTAGTGGTAATAGGGCAGACTAGGTGGGCCAAAGGCCCTTATCTGTCGACAATTTCTATGTTTATATGATATTCTGCACCATGTTTCAAGCATGGATGTACATCTATTAAAGAATATGTAATGTAACTTGCAGTTTAAACCAGCGCATTGCATTTGAGTCACCACAAAGTTTGTAAAGCACCACTATGCCCCTTCGCTTACCTGGAAGAAGTTGATCTGTACGGTACCATTGCTTAGATGCAAAACTATGGCACTTCTGGTCCTGAACCAGGTCCGGAGGTAAGGCAGACGTGATAGCTCATCTCCCTCTCGTGGAGTGATGTTTGCCCCAGCTTTCAGCAAATGTTCGCTCATGTAATTTCGGAAATATTTCAGCAGGGTTATCTGGAAATGGGAAAGGAGGTGAAAAATTAAATATTCTTAACCATGGAACTGAGGAATATGGAAAATCTGTTATCAAGTACAGTGGTGGGGAGCAATTTTAAAGTGGACATACACCAGCAACCAGTGAAAATACAAAGGATATCAGCTTAATAGGATATAGCACCTATATCTACTATAGACTTGTGTAACAAAAACACAAACAAAAAAAAACTAAAATGATTGGGCGTTAGACAAAAGAAAAAATTACTTACTGTAGTAGTCTTCTTTCTTCACAGTGATGCTCAGACATTCATAACTTTGTGCAGTCATCCTGATGGGTTGGACTGCCCGGAGAGATGGAACACATGCAAATGATGGAATTCTTTGCACGTGAGCATCTTTCAAATACTGCCTCTACCAACTGTAGTGTTCTAAGCCCTTCAGATTTGTAAGAAGCCTGGAAGTCAGGCAACATGGAAAAACTTTCTATAAATTATTAACTAATTAATGATCATTTTAATAAAACATTTTTAGGAATAGCCTAATAAACAACTTACTTGAAAAAACCTCCAAGGGAGGAGCTATATCTAAATATAATAATGGTGTTCACCATAGATTGAGAAAAACTATTTTGAGAGACAGAAAACTCTGGTAAAACTCTGTCTAGCATATAGAAATGTACCCAGAAGGATATGGCTGTGTGGCACTAGCATGCGGAATGCAGAGGCTTAAGTTCTGGAAGGGGAGGATGGGAGGGAGTTATGAATGTCTGAGCATCACTGGAATGAAAGAAGATTACTATGGTAAGTAATTTTTTCTTCTAACCACAGTAATGCTCAGACCATTCATAAGTTTGTGCAGACTACCAAGCAGTACACCCAGGTGGTGGGCACAGAACTTATTTTGGAAACAGACTTTGCAGGACTGCTATGCCAAACTTGGCGTCACTTCTGGACAAAATATCCAGATAATGCTTTGTAAAGGTGTGTACTGACTCCCAAGTAGCTGCTTTACAAATGTCCAACAATGGCACCTCCCCAGCAGCTGCAATAGTGGCAGCTGTTCCTCGTGTTGAATGAGCCCTCAGACCAACTGGGGACTCTCTACCTGCTTTATTATAGCAGAATTGAATGCACTGGACAATCCACCGAGAAATGGATCTTCTTGAGGCTGGTTTGCCCATTCCAACATCCCCATATGTAAGGAAAAGTTTTTTTTTGTCTTGCCTATGGCCTTTAGTAGCCGTCGTGTAGTAGCTGAGAGCTCTTTTCACATCTAGACTGTGAAGCCTTCTTTCACCAGAGCTTGCATGGTCTGTGAAGAAGACAGAGAGTGATTGGTTCAGATGGAAATCTGAAACCACCTTGGGAAGGAATTGTCTGTTTGTTCTGAGGACTACTTTATCCCTGTGGAAGGAAATATAGTCCTGGTCAACACAGAGCCTAAAGCTCACTGATTCTTCTTGCTGAAGTAAGTGCTACCAGGAAAACTGTTTTCCAGGTAACATACTTCAAATGGGCTGTAGCCATGGGCTCAACATACATTAAGATCCCAACTGGGCACTGGTGCCCTGTTGGGGGGGGTGGGGGGGGGGGGGGTGCAAATGCATTAGGCCTTTGAAAAATCTTTTGAAAATGGGATTTGATGCTACAGATACCCTTGTCCAAGCAGACAGGTATGCAGATACTGCTGCAAGGTGGACCCTCAAGGAACTGGGTTGCAGACCTTGTGAATGCAAACGAGTTAGATGATCCAACACCACTGAGACCCCTGCATCACTTGGAGTGAAGTTCCTAGTAGAGCACCAGAAAGAGAATCTTTTCCACTTCGCAGAACAAGTTTTCTTAGTTGAAGGCTTCCTGTAACCTTTCAAAATGTTTAATACAGCGTCAGAAAGGTTCAAGCCTGCATACTCTAACTCCTCAAGAGCCATGCTTTTGGGTGAAGAGACTTGAGATTTGGGAACAACAATGCTCCCTGATTGAAGGTCAGAAGATTGTGCCTGAGAAGCAAACTTATTGGCCTGCTCACTGACATGGAGAGCAGAAGAGAGTACCATGGCTGCCTGGGTCAATCTGGAGCTATCAATATCAGAGAAGCTGAGAGGGATCCGAGTTTCAGTAGCACCCTGAAAACCAGAGGAAAGGGGGGAAGCATAGAGAAACTTGCCCGACCAATCCAGCACCAAGGCATCCAGAGGGATTGTGCCCTGGACTGGTGGCCTGCAACAGTACTGAGGTAACTGGTAGTTCTGGTGGGATGCAAACAAGTCTATCTCTGGAACGCCCCATCTGTTGGAAAGTACCTGTACCACCTGCTTGTTCAATGCCCATTCGTGATGGGACTGATTGATTCGACTCAGTGTGTCTGCCAAGATATTGTCCTTCCCTGGCAGATGGATGGCTTGCAGGGACACCTTTAAAGAATATGCCAGAGCCCAAATTCTCATGGCTTCTGTGCCACCCTGCTTGTTTATGTAATACATCGTGGTGGTATTGTCTGTTCTGACCTGTACCACCTTTCCCATTACCAATGAAGAGAAAACCTTTAGTGCCAGCCGCACTGCTCCGAGTTCCAGCAGATTTATATGCTGGAGGGACTCTGCTTCTCACCAGGTACCCTGAGTTGTGTGCTTCCCTAAATGGGCACCCCAGCCCAGCAGGGATGCATCTGTTGTGAGGATTAGTGAGGGATCCTCTTTCTGGAAGGGGACCCTTGTATTAGGTTGGATTCCTTTTTCCACCACAAGAGGGCTTGTAACAGGGGCCTTGTCACTGGAATTAGCTTTGAGAAGGGGTCTTTTTTCTGACTCCAATGAGTCCTGAGGTGAAACTGGATGTGTCTCATGTGAAACCTGGAACCCTGCACTGTACCTGTGGATGCAGCCATATGACCCAAGAGCTGCGGAAATTGTCTGGCTGTTTTTTGACCATGCAATTTGAAGGAGTTTGCTGTGGCCTGAAGGCTTTGCACCCTGTCTAGTGGTAAAAAGGCCCTGGCCTGCAGGGTGCTGATCTCTGCCCCTATGAACTGTAAAGTCTGTGTAGGGGCCAAAAATACAGGTTACTCACCTGTAACAGGAGTTCTAGGAATGGTATATGTTGTTCATCCACACTGTCTGGCAGGTTCCTTGCCGCTTTAAATCTTGCCGGAAGGTCTTCAAGCTGGCTCCTCCCACCCACCCGGTGGTAAAACTCGGCCCGCCCCATGACGCCAGATCTAGCCGCTGGAAGCTCAGGCCAGCGTCGGCCAGGAGGTCGGAGGGTTGTGTGGATGAACATATACCATTCCTAGAACTCCTGTTACAGGTGAGTAACCTGCATTTAGGGACATGGATATGTTGTTCATCCACACTGTCTGGCAGACTCTAGCAGTTCTCCGGGAGGAAGGAGGCAAGACACCCCCGATACTTACTTGGGAAATAAAGACTGGAGAACAGAGGCCCCAAACCAGCATCCCGGTGACTCAAGGTCGATGTGGTAATGGGTAATAAAGGGGTGTGCTGACTTCCAGGTAGCAGCCCTGCAGATTTCCTGGATAGGGACGTCCCTGGAAGCAGCCACCGATGCAGCAGTATGATGGGTAGAATGAGCTCTTATCCCTCTGGGAGGCTCCATGCCTGCCAACTTATAGCAGCGATCTATGCAGGAGGTGACCCACCTGCCTGTCGTCCGCTTGGCTGCAGGTCTGCCAGGTGCGGCTTCAGCGTAGGCGACAAACAGCTGGTGAACCTCTCCCCGAATTTCAGCCGTGCGCTCCTTATAATAAGCGAGCGCCCTTCTAGGGTCCAGAGTATGGAGCCTATATTCGGCCTCCGAGGTGTGATTGGGGTAGAACACCGGCAGAGTTAGCACCTGGTTAAGGTGAAACTCCGACACCACCTTCGGAAGGAATTTCAGGTGGGGGCGCAGGACAACCTTGTCCCCTGTGGAAGACCAGGTAAGGAGACTCTATGCAAAGCGCCTGGAGCTCTCCCATCCTTCTGGCTGACGTGATAGCCACCAAGAAGGCGGTCTTCCACGACAGGTGAGAGAGATCACACCTGTGCATTGGTTCGATTGGCTTGCCCATGAGCTTTGCCAGTACCAGCAGTAAATCACACGGAGGTGGAGGTTCTCACACCGGAGGGGAAATGTGATCAAGGCCTTTGAAAAAGCACCCGACCACCTTTTCCTGCGCCACCGACTGCTCCCCGGCCCGCGCCCGGTAAGCAGAGATGGCTGGCAGGTGCACCTTTAGGGTCGTCGACCTAAGCCCTTGACTAGAAAGGGACCATAAATAGTCCAAAATGCTTGCCACAGAATAGGAGGAAGAGTCCAAGCCCTTGCCCTGACACCAAATGGAGAATCTCTTCCATTTGAAGGCGTAGCATTTTCTGGTCGACTCCTTACGGGACGCCTCAACAACATTGAGGACCTCGTCGGAAAGACCCAAGGCCTGGAACTCTAGCCGCTCAGGAACCAGGCCGTCAGGTGCAGGGATTGAAGGTCCGGATGGAACACCTTCCGCTGATTGACAGAGCAGGTCCAGGTGAGCTGGAAGCTGCCTCGGGAGCCTGGAGCAGAGGCTGAGGAGATCTGGGTACCAGAACTGGCGGGGCCAGTCTGGGGCTATCAGAATCACCTGCGCCTTGTCCCTCCTCGCCTTGAGAAGCACCTTGTGAATCAAGGGAAATGGGGGAAAGGCGTAAAAGAGGCCCGGGGTCCACAGCCTCTAGAAGGCATCCCCCTGCAGCGAGCCCTGCTGAGGGGGGTGGGCATGGAACAACCTCAGCTTCGCGTTCTCCCTGGAGGAGAACAGGTCCACTTGAGGTGTGCCCCAATGGGAGAATAGATCTTGTACTACCTCCGGCAGGAGAGACCACTCGTGGGACGCAGCCCCTATCCGGCTTAGGGCATCGGCCAGGGTGTTGGAGGCTCCTGCCACATGAATGGCTAGGAGATCCGCTCCAGGCTGCGTGAAGAGTGACCAGATGCGGAGAGCCTTGCATAGAAGCATGGAGCGCGTCCCGCCCTGGCGGTTCAGGTAGTACATGGTTGTGGTATTGTCCGTCTGGACTCAGACCACTTGACCCCAAAGAAACGGAGCAAAGGCGGTGAGAGCTAGGCGGACCGCTCGGAGCTCCAGCAGGTTGATGTGGCATCGGGACTCCCGCGGGGACCAGAGGCCGTGCGCTCGGTGTTCTCCCAGATGGGCACCCCAACCCATCAGAGAGGCATCGGTCGATAAAGAGAGTCGGCTCGGGGTGGACAAACGGGATGCCCTCCTGCAGATGAACTGGAACGGTCCACCACTGGAGAGCGTTCCACATCCCCTGGGTCACCGTCACTAGCTGGTCCAATGGATCGCAGCGTTGGGACCACTGGCTGGCCAGCCCCCACTGAAGAGGGCGCATGTTCCAGCGGGCCCAACGGACCACGCTGGTACAGGCCGCCATGAGACCCAGGAGGCGCAGGAAGTCCCAGGCAGCGCAATTGCCCAACCAGAAATGATTGGGCAAAGGAGGAAAGAACCTCGGCCCTGTCTGCCGGGAGCCGTGCTCTGGTTCGAAGAGAGTCGAGCTCTGCCCCGATGAACAAGATCACCTGCTTCGGCTCGAGTTCCAACTTGGCCTCGTTGATGAGGAGGCCGACCTGAGAGCAAACCTGGAGGGCCAGATCTCTGGGCTATCAGCCAATCATCCAGGTAAGGGTAAACCCGGACACCTCGGCGCCGCAGGAATGCTGTCACCACTGCCATGCATTTGGTGAAGACCCTGGGAGCTGGAGATAAGCCAAAAGGCATGGCTTGGAACTCGAAAAGGGAACCCTCCGCTCGAAAGCGAAGGAACCTTTGATGGGACGGATGGATAGGGACATGAAAGAACACGTCCTGTAGGTCCAGAGAGCAGAACCACAAGCCGTGTTCCAAGGATGGGATTATCTGAGCCAGAGTGACCATCCTGAAGGTTCGAGACCTTAGGAACTTGTTTAGGTCGTGTAGGTCGAGAATGGGGTGCCAGCCCCCCGTCCGTTTCGGAACCAGGAAGTACCTGGACACGAACCCCGGGTTTGAGGGAGGGTCCGCCACCTCTCTTACCTCCTTCTCGAGGAGGAGAGCGATGTCGGATCGGCGAGCTGACAGCGAGGCTTCGGACCCCGAGGTGCGACGTCTCTGAAGGGTGGGGCCTGCTCGAACTCCAGAGGCAGGCCCTTTCCTACCACCTCCAACACCCACCTGTCTGTGGTAATAGCAGACCAGGCGGAAAGGAAGTACCGGAGCCGTCCCCACATGGGTGGAACCTTGGGTGAGGTGACGAGGTTGGGGGCGACACCCCTCAACCAGTCACTGTGCAGACTTGGAGGAGGGACCGGCCGAGGGACCACCTGGGCCTTTACCTCCCTGCTTCCTGGAGGAGGAAGACGCAGGCTTGGGTTTGGGATGCCAAGCGCGAGCCTGCTGGCCCTGGTGTTGCTGGGCCGGACATGCCAGGGGCGCAGACGGACGAAAGGGCTTGGGTTGTGGTCTGCGGCCCTTGTCCCTCTGAGCGGATGAGACAGAGTCCGAGGTGGCCTTCTACTCCAGGGCCGAAGAGGTCTGTCCCCAGGAAGGGGACATCCGCCAATTTGTGCTGGGTATCCGCTGTGAAGGTAGATATCCTCAGCCATGACCGACAGCGCATAGCCACTGCGGCCGCTACTGACCTGGCGCATGAATCACCGATGTCCAAAGCAGTCTGAAGTTGCTGCTTGGCCACTGCCCTGCCCTGGTCCTGCACCTGCTTAACCGTGGTCTGCAGGTCAGACGGGAGATGAGGGACCACCTTGTCCAGGAAGCCCAAAAGGGCATGAGAAAAATGTGCCATCAGTACGGCCAAGCTGGCCTGACGAAGGCCAAGGGAGGACGCAGCGTAGACTTTTCGTCCGGCATAGTCCAATTTCTTGGACTCCTTGTCGGGAGGTTTGTCCACGTCCCTAGCGTTTCCGGCACGCCGGAAAACGCTGTCGGTAACTAACCCCTCGGCCGAGGGATGTTCCGAGAAACCAGACAGGGAACTGGTAGAGACCGCATACTTCCTGGCCATCCTGGCTGAAGGCGCAGGGCAGGAAGCAGGGCGCTGCCAGAGCTCCAACGCCAGGCCCACAATGGCCTCAGCCACAGGGGAAGGCCTCCGTAGGGGAATCCCCTCGGTCCAATATCTCCATGAGGGGACACTTGGCCCGCTTGGATACGGGCTCGAGCTGCATTCCGGTGGATTCCGAGATGAGTCTGAGCAACCCCAGGAAAGATGAAGGGCCGTCGTCCAGCGACTGACCTCCAGAGGACTCCAAGTCCACTCGCTTGGAGAAAAAGGAGGAATCGTCGTCTGACTCAGAAGAGTCCGCAAAGAGCTGCCTCGGGCCTGAGCCACCCTCCACCTGCCGAGGGCGATCGGGAGTGAGGGTGACAGACAGCCTATGGGGCAGACCCTGAGCCGACCGAGAGTTCTTGGTCGGAGCCCCAAACCGCGGGCTGTGGAGGCGGAGGATCCACCGGAATCGGTAGGGCAGCTGGTTTTGGACGAACAACCGGCCTGATAAACAGGCTCCTCTAGTAAAACGGGGGATTGTTTCGGCCGCGCCCGTGACAGCCACTTAATGGCCGGGAAAGGTGACGCGCCGGCTTGTTCCGTCAGAAGGAGCTGTTGCCACATGAGGTCTCGATCGCC
Organism: Neoceratodus forsteri; assembly: GCA_016271365.2. Classification (NCBI taxonomy): domain Eukaryota; kingdom Metazoa; phylum Chordata; order Ceratodontiformes; family Ceratodontidae; genus Neoceratodus; species Neoceratodus forsteri. The sequence goes on from JADMNL010000025.1 coordinate 273,486,251, forward strand.
GACGCAATCTATGTCAAGCCTCCCCATCTGAGGAGGGGAGAAGAGGACAAGCAGCAGCGCCGCTCACCGCGGTGCCGAGACCGCCTATGATGGCGGGATCAGCTGGACCGCAAAGAAGTCCGAGACAGAGAACCTCGGCTTTTCAGAGGATGGTGCGGGGAGGGGACGGGTGGAACCGGCCCCTCCCTCGGCTCGGAGGGAACATCCAAGGGCTCTGGAACCGGAGACACTGGCAAGCCCACGGGATCCTCAACTCCCACCGGGGGAACCGGGGAGAGGGGATTTTCGGCTTCGCTGGTCGACAACCCGTCCAACAGGTTGAGAAAGATCTCGACTGCGTCGACGGGAGTCTCGGTCAACTGACCTGACTGGGACACCGTGAGACCAGTGGCCGAAGCAGAACGATCGACCGAAGTCTATGGCAGACAACTCGGAGAGGGACCTTTCGCTCCCAAGGGCGCCGACTTAAGAGACTTACCTTGTTTTTCTTCTTGGACCGAGAAGAAGGTCCAGCAGATGTGGTCCTCTCCCTAGTGGAGAGGGACAGACAAAGCTCCTTAAAGGAAGCTGTAAGAGGAACCCAGGAGAGCGGAATAAAAGTCATGTCGAGGAAGATGCGCCCACGCTCGCCTCTTCGAGGGCGATCTGCTCTAGCTGATCCGCTGAGCCCGCTGCCGTGGAAACCGCCGACCGGGCCTCTTGACTTTACCGGAGGAAACAGTTTCTCGGGGCGCCCCAGTTGTAAACGGGCAGCACGGTCTTCTAGGACATAGGCTGAGAAGGAAGAGCACAGGTCGCAAGCCTGCGGGTCGTGCTCAAGGCCTAAACAGTACACACACGTGGAGTGCGGATCCGTCCGAGACATCTTCTGCCCGCAAGGGCACCGCCGAAAACCGGGAGTCAATTTGTCCATCGAGCTGCGAGGATAGAAGACCAAAGTCTATTAAGCAAAACTTTAAATTCGGAAACCAAGAATTAGGAACCAGTCTTATAATGAGATGCTAGGAGGGAACCTGAGCTTCCAAGCGGTAAGGAAGATCTGGCCATGCATGGAGCGGAGTTTTACCACCCGGTGGGTGGGAGGAGCCAGCTTGAAGACCTTCCAGCAAGATTTAAAGCGGCAAGGATACCTGCCAGACAGTGTGGATGAAGACAGTGTGGATGAACAACATATCCATGTCCCTAGAACCAGCTCTTCGCCTTGAGGCGATATCCAGGCTATAATGCCTGATAAAAGTGTGCACCGAACTCCAGGTGGCTGCGGCACATATAGCCAATGTAGACACGTTCTTCAGTGCTGCAAAGGAGGTAGACACTCCTCTTGTGGAATGGCCTTTGACCGCTCCTGGTAAGGGTTTCTTACGTTTGTCGTAACAAAACGAGATATACTGAATGAGCCAGCGTGAAAGGGTCTGTTTTGAAACTGGGGCCCCTTTCATCCTCTCAGCAAATGAAACGAACAGCTGCTCCACTTTCCGGTGCTGTTTGGTTCTGGTCAAATAATATCTGAGACACCTGTGAACATCCAGGGTGTGGAGCAGTGCTTCTCTATTGACGTACTTAGGAAAGTACACTGGTAAATCAATGTCCTGGTTAAGAATAAGGGCTGAAACCACCTTAGGAAGGAACTTAGAATTCGTCCTCAGGGACACCCTATCCTGATGAAAAATTAAATAAGGCTCCTTGCACACAACAGCATGTAATTCGGAGATTCTTCTCGCCGAAGTAACAGCAACCAAATAAGTACAGTTACGTAAGAACTTACCAAAACAGTAGATCTTCGAGAGAGGCTCTTGCAGTAGGTAATTACATATAGGACTGACGCCGGCTGGCGGCAGGACCCCACGGAAAAATTTCTAGCTAGCAGTCCCTGGCGAGGGACCGCCCCCACATCAGGTGACCGGCGCCATGCGACGCCGGGTATAAAGGGGCAGTCCCAGACACCCGCTTCTTCCAGTTCTTTCCGCCACAGGCCCGGAAGAGAGAAGCAGATGTTTCAATTCCTGGAAAAGAGCTGAAAAGCCTAGGGGAATGGAGGATGGAGCAGAGTTATTCACTGCAAGAACCTCTCTAAGATCTACTGTTACTGTAAGTTCTTACGAACTGGTACTATCTTACTCCAGAGGGCTCTTGCAGTAGGTAATTACATATAGGACTGAAACCCAAGCAGTCTGGAACAAATAAAAGGCACCAGGAGGAGGAAACTACTCCTGAAAGTAGCAGAAGCCTTGCAAGCCTCAAGACAGGAGGCCTTGCAAAACAGCTAGCCCAAAGCCTGCTCTACGGTGAGAGGCAATGTCCAAACTGTAGTGTTTCATAAAGGTATGGACGAAAGTCCAGGTGGCAGCAGCGCATATGTCTGCCGCAGACACATTCTTGAAACAAGCCGCAGAGGCTGCTACTCCTCGTGTGGAGTGACCTCTGACCTGACCCGGGAGGGTCTTGTACTTGTCATAACAGAAAGTGATGTAATGAGCTAAACACTTCGACAGGCATTGCTTGGAAACAGCATTGCCTTCCCTTTGGTGAGCAAAGGAGACGAATAACTGATCAGTCTTCCTGAGATCCTTCGTCCTGTCTGTGTAGTATCTCAGAATCCGGTGAACATCCATGGTATGGAGTAAATATTCTCCTTGGTTGGAGTACTGCGTGAAAAAGGCAGGTAACTCTATAGACTGATTTAAGGTAGACTCTGCTACCACTTTAGGTAGAAACTTAGGGTTCATGCGAAGTGCCACTCGTTCTTTGTGAAAGATCAGGTATGGGATTTTACACAAGGGCCTGGAGCTCAGAAATTCTTCGAGCAGAAGTAATGGCCACCAAGAAGAGCGTCTTCCACGAAAAACTTCAGATCTACGGAGACCGCAGGTTCGAAGGGAGGAAGGGTAAGTTTCGAGAACAAAGTTCAAGTCCCAAGGGGGAGCAGGAGTCCGGAAGGGGGGCCTCAAATGAAGGACCCCTCTGAGAAAGGTCTTAGAGACCTCTAATTGGACAAATGCTTTATCTGCGAAAGGAACACGATACGCTGAAATAGTGGCCATGTGCACTTTCAAGGAGGAATGACAGACCCAGGTCGAAGAGGTGACGTAAATATTCCAGCAGAACGGCCACTGAACAGGAGAAAGGCTCGACGTTCCTAGAGGCGGCCCAAATAGAAAATCTCTTTCATTTCATGGCATAAAGTGGACCTAGTGGAGGGTTTCCTAGCCTCCACCAGAATCTCCGCCACCTTTGGAGAGACACCAAAGCGGGATTGAGCTAGGTCTGCAGGAGCCATGCATGAAGCTGTAGGGACTTGAGTCCCGGATGGACCAGGGTCCCCTGATCCTGGGTCAGCAAACCTCGAGATGAAGGAAGAGGAAGAGGAGGAACCTCTGAGTATTATTGTAGAAGAGAACACCAGATTTGCCTGGGCCAGAAAGGAGCGATCAGAATCATTCTCGCTCCTTCTGTTGATAGTTTCTGCAACACACGAGGGACCAGAGGAATTGGGGGGAAAAGCATAGACGAATCTGCCCTTCCAACTTAGAGACAGAGCTGCTCCAGAAAGCGCCGCTTGGAACAAGTGAGCAAATGTTGGGAAGTTTTATGCTTTGGGAAGAGGCGAACAGGTCTACCTGTGGAGTCCCCAAAGGTGGAAGATGTGATTTAGCACCTTTTGGTCCAACTCCCACTCGTGTGGCAGGGCAGAGGAGCGACTTAGCTTGTCTGCCAGGGTATTGTCGACTCCTGGAACATGAATTGCTGTGAGGTGAAGGTTGTGTTGAGTTGCCCAGTCCCAAACCCTCATTGCTTCCCTGCATAGAGGGTAGGATCGAGTCCCTCCCTGCTTGTTGATGTACCACACCACGCACATGTCCGTCTGGATGGCTAGGTGAATGGGAAGAATGTATTGGTGAAGGGCTTGGACAGCATATAGTACTGTTCGAAGCTCGAGCACATTGATCTGGAGAGCTAGTTCCAATCTGCACCATAATCCCTGGGTTCGGTGAGGACCCAGATGGGCCCCCCCAACCTTCGCCTGATGAGTCTGTGGTCAGAGTCTGGGAGGGGGGAAGATGACAGAAGGGGAACCCCTGAAACAGGTTCTCTCAAACCATCCACCATCGCAAGTCTTGAGCCATTGGCGAGGAGATCAGAACTAGGTGATCTAGGTCGTCTACAAGTTGATCCCATTGGGAGCGAAGAGTCCACTGAGAGATCCTCATGTGGAGCCGAGCGCGGGGAACTGTTGGGATGGCGGCTGCCATGAGCCCCAGAAGACTGAGAACCGACCTCCCCGGAACCTTCCTGCGTTCTGATAGCAGGGAAATCTGTGAGTGAAGAGAGGCCGCCCTGTCCGGAGGCAGGAAGGCCTTGCTCACCATCGTATCGAGGATAGCCCCGATAAACTGTAGTCTCTGGGAGGGATCCAAATGAGACTTGGAATGGTTGATGGTAATACCCAGGAAAGTGAAAACCTGCTGGGTGAGGGAGAGAAAATGCAGGAGCTCCTCCCTTGACGAGGCCACCAGGAGCCAGTCATCCAGGTAAGGGAACACCTGAACTCCCATCGTACGCAGGTGGGCCGCTACTACAGCCAGGCATTTGGTAAAGACCTGAGGTGCTGAGAAAAGACCAAACGGGAGTGCCCGGAACTGGTAATGGGCCTTCTGGAAAGCAAACCGAAGGTACTTGCGATGAGAAGGGCGAATGGGGATGTGCAGATATGCATCCTGCATATCCAGCGCACAAAGCCATTGACCCAGCCGAAGGAGGGGCAGAAGCGTCTGTAGGGAGAGTATCCTGAACCTTTTGTATTCCACGTAAAGGTTCAAAGAGCTGAGATAGAGAATGGGTTTGAGATCTCCAGTCTTCTTTGGAACCAGGAAGAAATGAGAATAGTAACCCGTCCCTTGAAGGTGAGGGGGAACGGGTTCTATTGCCTGCTTCGCGAGGAGGGCAGAGATTTCTTCCCGGACCAAAGAAATATGGTCCCTTGTGTAGGACAACTTCAGAAGTGGGTGGCGGGGTGGTTTCTGTAGAAACTCTATAGAGTACCCTTCCGCTATAATCTGAAGCACCCATGAATCCGTTGTTATCCTCCCCCAACTCAGAAGGTGGAGGGAGAACCTCCCTCCTACCGGTTCCTCCGGGAGAGGGGAGGGGAGGACTCAGGTGGTGTGGGAGGCCGCAGCTGGGGCGGCCCCAGCGCTTAGTGGCCCGCCTCCTTGGGGTTTCGCTAGGCTGACTACGCCCATGTAAAAGGATGGCACTGTGGGTGATTGGGACGTACATGGAATCCACGATTTCAGAGCCGCCCCTTCTCCTGCAAGTTGGTGATGTCCTTGACATCACCACCGAAAAGCACCGAACCCTGAAAGGTGCTTCCTGGATCGCGGATTGCACCTCCGGGACCAAACCTGACACGTGGAGCTCCGCCCAGCAGTGTCCACTGCATCGTATGTCGTTCACAGAATGTGACGACTGGCCAAACCAGCAGAACGGACTAAATCGGCTAACTCCTGCTTGACTTGCGAGTCAGGTAAGGAGTCAATCTTAGATTCCACCTGGGTAAGGATGGCCTTCTGGTAATCCCCATATGAGCAACATAATTCAGGGCCCGAATTCCCAGTGTGGAAGAGGTGTAGATTTTTCTTCCATACTGGTCCAGGAGGCGAGATTCCTTATCCAGAGGAGACGAGCTTAGATGTTTGGGATGCGCTGACCGGCCGTGAGCAGCGCTAATCACGACCGAATCTTCACGAGAGTGAGAGTCCAAAAAATCTACACCCTCAGGAGCCTGGTATAGCCTGTTAGACTTCCTATGAAGCAACGCTAAAGCAGACGGTTGTTTCCAAATGGTGGAAACAAGGTGGGCGTGAAGCTCGATCCAGGGTGGCACTAAAGTAGGAGCTGTCAGGAGCAGGTCCAGAAGTTCGGCGAGTTTGACCCGCTGAGGATCTGGTTCCAAGGAGCGCCACTGATGTACTTCCTGGATTTTTCTGAGCAACTCCGTGAAGGAAGGGTCCTCCGGAAGGGACTTCGGAGGGGGTCCTGGACGGAGAGCGAGGCTCGTCGTCTCTCTGAGCATCCATCGGAGGAATCAGAGAGGGAAGAAGAATAAGAAGAATCAGAAGCAGAATAAGACTCTAACGGGCTAGGGGAGGAACAGGTTCCTTGTGGGTAATCCCGGACGCAGGCCCTGCCCTCCAGGATCCAGAGGGAAGGGCCTGGAGCCCAGAGGCGGTGGAGGAGTGTGCCGATCGAGTGTACTGGGCGGCACTGTCGCCGTAGGCTGCCTCATTTCTCTTGGTGAGCTGAGCCTTGGCCTCAGCCCACCAGGAAGCCAGAGTCTCCTGCAGATCCACCGGCAGACGAGGGGGAGGTGGAGGTGGAGGAGTAGGGGAAAGGAATACGGGTTGTATCCGTAAGAAGAGTATCTGAAACCCGGCTGCGGGAAAACCGGTGCGGGGTATTGAGGCGTCTGGTACTGCGGCGGAGGGACCGGCGTCTGATAAGATGACGGGTACCCGGAGGAGCTGCTGGAGCAGACGGCCCGGAAGGAGGCCCCATGCGCGGGTCAACATTGAGAGGTCCGGGGAGCAGGGCCCGACGGAAGGGGAAAATTCCCCGCTGGCGTCGGCAGAACCGGCGTCAGATCCGGGTTCCCTAGGAGGAGGGTCTGACTGAGGTGGAACATCCCCGGACGGGGTGCGGGAACTCTGGGTCAGGCTGGGTGACTTGGCCTCGGATGGCAGCGAGAGACTGCGGGAACTGGGCACGACGTGGAGTTGGAGGGTCCGCTGTTCGGGCGTGGTGAGCCAACGTGCGGCTTAGGGGCTAGGTCCTGGCAGGCACCGGAGGAGCCGACGTCCGACTTATAGGAGTCGCCCGCACCAGTAGGCCGCAAGCCTGCGGCTGAACTGGGGGCAGAGGCCTCCTTTTGCCCGGAGGTGCCTGCAAGGCCTGAGCATGAGCCAGACGGGCGGGTCGATGCCTCCTCCAAAGCCTTGGAGGCTGCCGGACGGTCCCCTGGAAGGGATGTTACCTGGGCCGGAGTCGCGGGTGAGGAGGCCTTCTTCCGGTGCCTCTCCTTGTCCCGCTTTTTACGATGTCCTTCCGGAGAAGTAGACGCCTGCCTGAGCTTCTTCAATCCCTTTTCTATCAAAGACATCTTTTACTTTAGAAGATGGGCTTCCAGGGACTGTTGGTGTCATCTGCGGGTAGCCGAGTTGAAGTGAAGGCAATGTGGGCACTTGGCGATCGGGTGGTCGGGGCCTAGGCAGAAGAGGCAGAGGGAATGGCTGTCCTTGTGTGGCAGTTGGGCGCCGCACGAGTCGCACTTGTTTTTGTGCTCGGAGGGTGTAGGGGACGACATACACCAATGATGACTTGATAGGAAAAAAATACTTAATTTTCAGTAAAACCGACGAAAGAGCAGGGCTGACTAAGCACGTAACTTTATCATGAGGTGTTGCACGAATAATGGCGGAAAGAACTGGCGGGCGCCTGGGACCACTCCTATACCGACGCCACATGACGCCAGTCACCTGAAATGGGTGTCCTCGCCAGGGACTGTTAGCTGAAATTTTTCCGGGGGTCCTGACGCTAATAGCTAAATCCTATATGTACTACCTACTGCAAGAGCCCCTCTAAGTAAGATAAACATTTTCCACGACAGAAAACGTAGCTTGCAATCTGCGGCAGGTTCAAAAGGTGGCAGCGTAAGCTGCTCCAGGACAAAGGGTAAATCCCAAGGAGGGACGGGATCCTTAAAGGGCGGCCTAAGGTGAAGGGCCCCCCCTTAAAAAGGCATGGGTAGTATCCAGCTGGGCCACCATACAGTGGCCTATGGGAACATGATAAGCTGAGATTGCACAAAGCTGCACTTTGATTGAGGAGTAAGCTAGCCCGGATTGAAAGAGGAAAAGCAGGTACTCCAGAACCAGTTTCTCAGGACAGTCTAAGGGCGAGAAACCGCGTGCTTGAGACCACAGACAAAACCTGCGCCACTTCATGGCGTATGTTGTGTGTGGCACCAGTTTTCTGGTGGCAGAAAGTACATCTGCCATCTCTTGAGAGACCCCGTGTCGCAACATGGCTATATCTCTAGGAGCCAAGCATGCAGGTTCAATGAATGTAAGTCCGGGTGGACTAGTGAACCCTCCTCCTGAGACAACAGGTGGGAGTTGATTGGCAAAGGAAGCGGAGGTTCCCGGGACAACTGATTTAGAAGCGGGAACCAAATTTTCCTGGGTCAAAAAGGCGCTATCAAAATAAGCATTGCATGCTCCCTGCGAAGTTTGAGAAGGACCCTCTGGATCAACGGGAAAGGAGGGAAGGCGTAGAGGAATCTGCCCGCCCAGGAGAGGGACAATGCGTCTCGTCAGATAACACCAGGCCCTGGATCTAGCGAGCAAAAAATTGGGCAGTTTTGTGTTGGATGGGGACGCGAAGAGATCTAATTCTGGAGTGTCCCATCTGTGGACAGATCCACTGCCACTTCCTGTAGAAGTTCCCACTCGTGGACTCTGGCCTGGGAGCGACTCAGGCTGTCTGTGACAGTGTTGTCCACCCCGGGAACGTGAACTGCAATGAGGTTTGCGCCGTGTCGTATTACCCATTCCCACACCCTCATGGCCTCCCTGCAAAGGGGGTAGGAGTGTGTGCCTCCTTGATTGTTGAGGTAATACATCACCACAGTATTGTCTGTTTGTAACAGGAGAGTACTCGGTGGAATCTCCAACTGGAAGGCTTGCAGGGCATAAAGGACCGCCCTCATTTCCAATATGTTGATATGGAGATCAGATTCCTGGGTAGTCTATGTTCCCTGAGACCTCACCCTGTTCAAGTGTGCTCCCCACCCCAGCCCTGAGGCGTCTGTGGAGAGTGTCATCACCGGGGATGGCGATGTGAAGGGAACCCCCACAGAGAGGGTTCCCGGATCTAGCCACCATTGCCAGTCCCGAACCACGGGTTTCGTGATTCTGACTGGATGCTGATGTCCTTGCCTTTGGTCCCACTGCACCCTTAACATCCACTGGGTTACCCGCATGTAGAGTCTTGCCATCGGGACTGTTGGAATGGCCGCAGCCATGTATCCGAGCAGGTGAAGAACCAATCTGGCCGGGACGGTCTTCCTCGCTGATAGATCCCTTATGAGGGATCGTATGCGTTCCGCTCTGTCTTCGGGAAGAAAGGCTTTCCCCTTGACAGTGTCCAGAACTGCCCCTATGAATTGCAGTTTCTGGGACGGTACCAGGAGAGACTTCTCGTAGTTTATTAAGATGACCAGAGACTGAAAGAGAGCCTGGGTATGCTGAATGGCCAACAGCAATGCCTCCTTGGAGGAGGCCATGAGAAGCCAGTCGTCCAGGTACGGGAACACGTAGTGGCCCAGTCTCCTCAGAGACGCTGCCACGAGTGCCATGCACTTGGTGAATACCCTGGGTGCTGCCAGCCTGAAAGGAAGCGCTCGGAACTGATAGTGGCGGCCAAGAAACTCGAAGCGCAGGAACCTCCTGTGTGCCTGAGCAATAGGGATGTGCTGGTAGGCGTCCTGCATGTCCAAGGATGTCAAGAAAGCGTCCTTCAGCATGGGGATTAGTCCCGGGAGGGTCACCATGCGGAAGCGCTTGTAAACGACCGATATATTGAGGTTGCTGAGTTCCAAGATTGGACGGAGGTCCCCTGTTTTCTTTGGAACCAGGAAGAAATGGGAATAATCTGCTCCCATCTGGTTCCCCGGAACATGCTCCAAAGCTTCTTTCTGTAGAAGCGTGAGCACTTCCTGCCTTATGAGCAGAGCGTGCTGACCTGAGTAACGGGAGAACAGAGATAGCCTTGTGGTGGGCTTGTCTAGAAATTCTATATAGTGGCCTTTTTCGACCAACTGTAGCACCCACCTGTCGGTGGTGATCGACCGCCACCCTGGCAGGTGGTCTGTGATGCGACCCCCGACCTTTGATTCCCGTTGATCCTGAGGAGGGGCAGGGGCTGGGAAGGAGTCGTGCTGTGGCAGCAGAGGGTCCTGCAGGTTGGGCCACTTGGTAGCACGTTGGCCTCTACCTGAGGATGTCTCGACCTGGGCTTTCCGAGAGAAGGAACCCCTCTGTTGCTGGCCGGAACGAGGTTGTTGCCTCTGAGTCAGACTGCGAAAATGACGCTGGTTCCTACGAAAGGAACTGAGTCTAGATCTGTACATGGCCTGGACAGATCGAACAGCCTTCCCAGCTTCCTGTAATTTGGTGATGACCTTTTCCGAGGCTTCACCGAACAAAACTTCGCCATGAAAAGGAGCGTCCACAATGTTTTTCTGGACGTCCGGGGTAAACCCGGAGACATGGAGCCATGAGTGTCTCCGAGAACACGCTGAGGCTGCCGCTTCTGGTCAAGAGTCCCTGAGTCGCATATGGCTCGAGCACCTGTCCCCACCGCCTGAACCCGCAATGAGGAGCTGAAGGAGTTCCTCCTTTGTCCACCATCTGGCAATTTCTCCACCAGTTCCTGCCCCTGTTCCCACAGCACGCTCTGGAACAGAACCATGTGGGTCAGGTAATTAAACGATCTAATGGCGCAAGTCGCGCCGTCAAGGCGCTTGCCCAGCACGCCCAATTGCTTGACCCGGTCCGTGGCTGCGTGCTCAGATGTTGCGTTTCTGAGACCGGCCATGAGAGGCTGTAATGACCAGGAGTCGGCCAGAGGATGGTTAGCCAGATACTTGTCCTCCCTTGGGGCCTGGTACAGGCAGTCAGCCTTCTTCGGCATTGCCGGGGTCGAATGCGGACGCTTCCACACTGCCTTGGTGATGTCCACGAAGGTGTCCACCAAGGGTGGCACTACCACAGGCTTGGAAACTTTTCTGAAGGCAGCGGCAAGGCGTAGCTCTGGGGCCAAGTTCCTCCGCATCCCATCCCATGTTCTCTTGACGGTCTCATTATCTCGGAAAAGAGGCCATCCGGAGATCTAGGGAGGTCGATGGGTCCGGAGAGGGGTTGCTGATTGGGGAAGGAGACCTGGAGCATCTAGAGATGTCAGATCTGGAATCCTCCGAGACCTGTGAATACCGATGTTTTCTGGGTCGCTAGGGGCTGGGTGACCCTGAAGAGGATCTTGATGGAGGCCTTCTCTTTTCTGTAGATCTGCCCCTAGGAGGTGCTGCTGGCTCCTGGGGAAGAAGTGCTTGGCCTGCTGACCCTTTTGGTGAAAGAGGGGGTGCAGGCATTGGTGGTGCCTCGGGTGCGGGAGGAGGGTGCGTGGTGACCACATCCTTTTTGATGGTGTCCCACCAGAAAGTGAAGAGCTCCTTCACTTCCGCCAAGTTTAAACCAGACGACGGACCGGGCGCCGGTGGCCTGTCGTCGGGGCCGGGCGCCTCAGGTTCTGGGGAGGGCTCCCATGGGAGTTTGACAGGTCCGGAATTGCCCGCCTGGTCTTCGGGCTGAGTAGACTCCTCCGACAACGCCTCCCAACCAACGTCGGTAGGCGGTGTGGTCCTCCTGGCTGCAGTATCTGACGTCGGTCCCCCCGCTGGCATCCTGGGGGGTGAATGCCTGACCGGCGACGGGTGATAAACACTCCCGGGAACGGGCAGCAGTTCATGTACCTTGGCCGTCAGGTGGGCCAACGTCTGGTCCGATGTCCGCTTAAGGGAGGTCAGCTCCTTGGTCTTGCGTTGGGGTGGCGGTGGCAGGGAGACTGACTGGACGTCAGAGGCAGAGTGCCGGGAAGACTACTTGAGATACTCCCCTGATCTGGACGAGGCCTTAGCTGAGGAAGCGGGCCTGGAGGTCTTGGCAGGCCACAGAGTAGAAGAACCACTGGCCGACGGACCACGACTAGGGAGGCTGGAGAGGCTCGATGGGGAGCGGGTCTGACCTGAACCAGAGCTGGTGGAGCACAAGGCCCTGAGGGGGATCCTAGTCTCACCTTCTCCCGGTGCTTCTCGTGGTGCCTATGTGACTTCCCCGAAGATTTCCCTCTGGAGGAAGGTTCCATGGCCTTAAGCTTTTCTTCAAGAAGGAAAGCTTGGAGCGCCTTCTGTCGGCGGATTCTCGTTCGGCTGTTAAAGCCCTCGCAGAAGGAGCAAGCCTGGGTGTCATGATCCGGGCCCAGACACCGAACGCAGGCCGAATGAGGGTCTTTGAAAAGAATCTGCTTCCCACAGGCACACTTCAAAGAATGGCCCTCCACTGAAGTTGGGGAGGACATCAGACAAAGAAACAGCTGAAAAATAGATTTCCTCCGAAGTTTGGAAGGATTTCCTGGTCGTCGCACGCCAGACTTAACCGATGAGGTCGAGACATGCAAAGTCGACGGCGGGAAAGAAAGTACAGTTACGGAAGAACTTACCGTAACAGTAGATCTTCGAGAACAGTTCTTGCAGCAGGTTACACCATTAGGACTGAAGCTGACAGGCGTCAGGACCCCACGGAATTCTTCTAGCTAGCCATCTTCAGCAGGTACCGCCCCCGACGTCGGTCCCGCCCCATTCCCCAGTTCTCCCGCCGGAGACTCCAGACTGCAGAATGACATCAGAATGGGAGACCGAGGATCCGGCATAAGACGACAAAGGGCATAAGCCCCTGCCCAAGGCTCGGTAAGCCATGCCTCCTCCAAGGGGGAATGGTGGGCGGGAAGGTACTTGCTGCAAGAGCTGTTCTCGAAGATCTACTGTTACGGTAAGTTCTTACGTAACTGTATTATCTTACTTCGAGAAACAGCTCTTGCAGCAGGTTACACCATTAGGACTGATTTCCAAGCAATAGCGCCTGCAAGCATTCTGGGAGGAGGAAACTAGGAAAGATCATTTAGAAGTCCTGACTCTAGGACAGGAGACCCTGTAGCACGGCCAGGCCGAAACCGGCTCTCCGCCGAGATGCAATATCTAGGCTATAGTGCCTAATGAATGTGTGCACAGAGCTCCAAGTAGCTGCGGCACAAATGGCAGAGGTGGAGACGTTACGAAGTGCTGCAAACGAGGTAGCCACCCCCCTTGTCGAATGGCCCTGGACTGTACCCGGGAGGGGCTTCTGTTTTCTGTCATAGCAAAATGAGACACACTGGACAAGCCAGCGAGAAAGAGACTGCTTTGAAACTGGTTGGCCCAGCATCCTCTCAGCAAAGGAAACGAATAGTTGCTCCGACTTGCGAAGCTGTTTAGCTCTGTTCAGGTAATATCTTAGACAGCGTGAACATCCAGGGTGTGAAGCAATGCCTCTCCTCTATTGGAACATTTGGGAAAATATACCGGTAAATCGATGTCCTGGTTGAGAGTGAGGGCAGAGACCACCTTAGGCAAAAACTTAGGATTCGTCCTCAAAGATACTCTGTCCTGGTAGAAAATTAAATAAGGCTCCTTGCACATGAGAGCGTGGAGCTCGGAAACTCTCCTTGCTGACGTGACAGCAACTAAAAATAACTACGACGAGAAAAGCAGCTCAAATCCATGGCAGGTTCAAAGGGGAGAGAAAGAGTGTGAGTTGTTCCAGGACAAAGAGTAAGTCCCATGGAGGAACCTGATTCTTAATGGGTGGCATAAGGTGTAACACCCCTCTCAGGAAATCTCGAGAGGCATCCAGCTGTGCCACTGTGCGCTGTCCCACCGGGGAGAGGTAAGCAGAAATCGCACAGAGGTGCACCTTAATAGAGGAGTAAGCGAGACCCGAATGGAATAGGGAAAGCAGGTACTCCAGCACCACTTTCACCGGCATCCTAGAGGGAAAGGTCACGCGCTTGGCAAAAGCGGTACGGGCCCTATCATGGCGCACGTCAGCATGTTGTCGGCTTTCTGGCAGCGAAAGAACTTCCGCCACCTCTTGCGAGACCCCCTCGCAGGAATATGGCTATGTCTCCAGGAGCCATGCATGCAGGTTCAGTGAGCACAAGTCCACGTGGACTAGAGAACCTTCCTCCTGAGACAAGAGATGGGAGCTGAAAGGCAACAGAATTGGAGGTTCCCGGGACAGCTGTGTTAGCAAGGGGAACCAAATCTGTCTGGGCCAGAATGGGGCTACCAGGATCATTGTTACATGCTCCCGGCGCAGTTTGAGAACTCCTCTCTGGATCAACGGGAAGGGAGGGAAGGCGTAGAGGAATCTGTCCGCCCAGGAGAGGGACAACGATCTCGCCAGAAAACACCAGGCCCTGGATCTAGCGAGCAAAATTGGGCAGTTTTATGCTGGATGGGGAAGCGAATAAGTCCAGTTCTGGAGCACCCCATGCAAGAAACAGATCCTCTGCTACCTCCTGAAGAAGTTCCCTACAGGAACTCTGGCCTGGGAATGACTCAGGCTGTCATGCGATTGTGTTGTCCACCGAAACGAACTGCAATCAGGCTCGCGCCAGGTCGGATTGCCCAATCCCACACTCTCATCGCTTCCTGCAAAGGGGGTAAGAGTGTGCGCCTTGTTTGTTGAGGTAATACATCACCGCCGGATTGTCTGTTTGAAGCATAAGAGTATTCGGGCGATCTCTGACTGAAAGGCCTGCAGGGCGAAGGACCGCCTCATCTCCAGAATGTTGATGTAGAGATGAGCTTCTTGAGGGGTCCACGTTCCCTGGGACCTCACCAAGTTCAGGTGTGCTCCCCACCCCAGCCCTGAGGCGTCTGTGGAAAGAATCACCTCCGGGGACGGCGCTCTGAACGAACACCTGCCGAGAGTGTTCCTGGGTCTAGCCACCACTGCCAGTCTCGGATCACGGCATTCGTGATTTTGACTGGCTGCTGCATGTGGTCTTGCCTTTGGTCCCACTGCACCTTGAGCATCCACTGAGTTACCCGCATGTGGAGCCTTGCCAAAGGGACGGTTGGAATGGCCGCAGCCATGTGTCCGAGCAAGCGAAGGACCAACCTGGCGGGGACAGTCTTCTTCGACGAGAAGTCCCTGATGAGGGATCTGATGCGTTCCGCTCTTTCGTCGGGAAGAAATGCTTTCCCTTGGACGGTGTCCAGAACTGTGCCTATGAACTGCAGCTTCTGTGACGGTACGAGGAGAGACTTCTTGTAATTGATTAGAATGCCCAGAGACTGGGTACTCTGGATAGCCAGCAACAACGCCTCTCTGGAGGCACCCATGAGAAGCCAATCGTCCAAGTACGGGAACGCATAGTGGCCCTGTCTCCTTAAAGACGCTGCCACGACTGCCATACACTTGGTAAAGACCCTGGGAGCCGAAGACAGCATGAACGGAAGAGCTCGGAACCGAAAATGGTGGCCGAGAAGAAAAAATTACTCACCTTAGTAATGTTTCTTCTAATGGAGTCTTGCTATATTATAGACCTTAGCAGTTTGTTCCAGCTCTAGAACTGCCCCGGAGTGAAATGGTTAAAACCATTCCAAAATAGAATTTTGGCACGAGAGCAGCTCTATCTGTGTCATTTCAAACTTGAACTGTCAGATCTTTACGAGCCAAACTCACTAAGGTCTGTGTGGAAGCTGTAACCTACACTAGCCAAATGGCTACCTAAATAATAACAACCATTGATGGTCCCAACACCCAAGACTCAAGTCAGGGGACCAGAAATACTAACACCATTCTAATAATATGAAAATGGAACATAAGTATAACAAAACACACACACACATGCACATACACACACCCTCAAAGTCCCAAAGGGACAAAATGCTAACAGGACATAAGTAGTGCCCACACTGTTGCCCGCACCCCACCAAGTAGAGGTTCTGAGAGGGGCAGGTTGGGGAGGTTCATAATATAGCAAGATCCATTGAAGAAAAACATTACTAAGGTGAGTAATTTTTCTTCAAACATGAAGTCTTGCTATATTATAGACATTAGCAGAATACACACAGTACCTCCATGGAGGAGGGCAGAACCTACTTAGGAATAGGCTCTGAAGAACAGCTGTGCCAACCCAGCATCTCTCCTGGCCTGGACATCCAGGGAGTAATGCTTGAAAAGTGTACCGCTTTCAAGTAGCAGCCTGGCAAATCTCTAATAAAGGGATATCTCTGGCAGCAGCTAGAGACGAGCTGTACCCCTGGTAGAATGAGACCTCAAACCGGGGCTGGCTCTGCCCACTTTCTGATAACAAAATTGGATACAAGAGACAATCCACCTGGCTATTGATCTCTTAGTGGCAGGTTTGCCTTTCCCAACTTCACCATAGGTAAGGAAAAGTTGAGAGATTCAAACCTGTGACCTTTGGTACGCCTATATAATAACTAAGAGCTCTCTTAACATCCAGGTTGTGCAACCTCCTCTCAATTCAAGAGGAGTGATCAGTGAAAAATACTGAAGGAGATAGATTGATTAAGATGGAAATCTGAAACCACCTTAGGCAAACTTCCTAGTAGTCCTAAGGACTACCTTATCCCTGTGGAAAGAAATAAAAGCCAGTCTCCACTGACAAGGCTTGCAATTCACTTATGCGGCTCTGGCAGAAGTGATAGCCACTAGAAAAACAGTTTTCCAAGTTAGGTACTTAAGCTCTGCAGAAGACAGAGGTTCAAGGGGTTGCATTAACTGGGCAATGCAAACATTAAGGTCCCAAGCAGGGCCGGTTCCCAAAGGGAGGATTAGTATGGAGTAACCTTAAAAACTTGGAAAACACAGGATGAGAGGAAAGAGGGATGACTTTCCTGTTGACACAAAAGCAGACAGCTGCCAAATGAACTCTCAGGGTAGCTGGTCTGAGACCCAAGGAATTAAGATGTACCATGTAATCTAACAAAATGGGCAATTCAGCAGATTCTGGGGAAATATTTTTCCAGCACACCAAATGGAAAACCTTTCCATTTAGAACTATAAGTAGCCCTAGTGGAAGGCTTCTGAAGCCTTTAGGATCTCAAGAACACCCTGAGAGAGTGTAAATCAGCAACTAACCTCAAGAGCCAGGCCTTGAGGTTGAGGGATTTGAGGTCCGATACCAAACCTTCCCTGGGCACAAGTCAACAGATTGTGATTCCTGGGAGGCACAGGAAGATGGACTGTCAGGAGACAGAAGGAGTGGGTACCAGGGCTGCCTGGTCTATCCGGGCAATCAGAATCACCCTGCAAGGCTGAGATCTGATTTTGACTAGTACTTTGAATAGAGAGGAAAGGGAGGAAAGCACAGAGGAACTTCCTCCCAATCCAGAAGAAGGGCATCCAGGGAACTGAGCCCAGCACTGGAGGCCTGCAACAGAACAGAGGAAGTGATTGTCTGGGCTGCAAAAGATCTGAGGGATGCCCCACCTGGCAAAAACTATCCTCAGCACTTGAGGATCCAGGGACCATTCGTGATGGCCCTGGGAAATCCTGCTGAGAGCATCCGCTAAGACATTGTCCTTCCATGGAAGATGAACTGCTATGAGGGAAGTGTTAGGAATAGACCAGAGACCACAACTTCATTGCCTCGGTGCACAAGGCCAAGACCGAGTGCCCCCTGTTTGTTGATGTACCACATTGTTGTGGTGTTGTCTGTTCTGACTTGTATCACCTTGTCGTGACAGATGCAGAAAAGCTTGAAGAGCTAAAAAGACAGCTCTGAGTTCCAGCAAACTGATGTGAGCAGAGATTCCTGGGGGACCAAACTCCTGAGTGGAAAGGTCGCCCATGTGGGCTCCCAACCCAGAAGGGAAGCATCTGTAGTGAGTCAAGTCATGAGAAGGGAAATGAAGGGGACCCCGCTTAAATTGCTCTGATCCTGCCAACACTGGAGAGCTAGGATCAAGGTTCGAGTCACTGGGACCAAGTTGGAAAGGGGTCTCTTCTCTGAGACCAAAAGGTTCTCAAGTGAAACTGAATGTCTCATCTGAAATCTGTCTCCTGCACAACAGCTGTGGATGCAGCCATGTGCCCCAGGAGCTGCAGAATGTCTTGCTGGTCAGAGACCTGCAGAGTGAAGGAAGAGGCCAGAGCCACTAAATTCCTTACCCTTTCTGGGGAAGAAAGGCTCTGGCTAGCTTTGTGTCCAATCCTGCCCCTATAAAGGTGACTACCTGGACTGGTTCCAGAACCGACTTTGGTAGGTTTAGCAGAAAACCCAGGAGGTGGAAGCTGCTGGGTGACCTGCAGGTGAGATTTTACCTGTTCTGGGACTGGCCTACAATGAGCCAGTCGCCTAGATAGGAAAAACAGCAATCCTCTGCCTCCTTAAGTGGGCCACCGCCACTGCTAGACACTTTGTGAATACCCTGGAGCAGAGGTAAGGCGAAGGGCATTGCTCTGAACTGGTAATGACCTGAGGGCAGTTCAATCTGAGGTACTGATGGGATCTTCTGATTAGGACATGGAAATAGGCATCCTTGAGGTCCAGGGAGGCTAGCCAGTCCCCTGGCCTTAGGGAAGGTAAAATCATTGCCAGAGTTACCATTTTGAACTTTGTTTCAAAAGATGCTTGTTCAGATATCCGAGATCTAAAATGGGCCGCCATCCTCCTGTCTTTTTGGGGTAAGGAAGTATCTGAATACAGACCCCTGCCCTGATGCAGGGAGGAACCTTTCTACTGCTCTGAGAGCTAACAGGGATGAGACCTCTGTTTCCAGAGCGAGGGTCTCTGAAGCACTTGCAGAGAAAGTCTGCTTCTCAACTTGGGAAACTTTTAAGCCGAGAACCAGACCCTCGCTTACTACTTCCAGAACCCACTTGTCTGAGGTTAAAGAAGCCCACCCTGACTGAAGTAAGCCAGCCTGCCTCCCACTGGTACAGGAGACTGCCCTGGGCACCCCATCAGGGTGCCTGTTTCGCAGGAGTTTTAGGCCGCGGGTGGGAGCAGGTCTGCTCACCCTCGCCTGCCCCTGCTCTGAAGAAGCCCCTCTGAGCATAGGCAGAGGAGGCCTGAGTCTGGTAGAAAGGCCTGTGAAAAGGCCTACCCCTACCCCTGGGGCATGCCTTGAGGAGTGGCTTGTCCGCCTCCTAGCCTGGGCACTCTTGCAAGTAGTCCCATATTCATCCATCTTCTTCATGTAATTCTCTGTCTGCTCTCCAAACAGAGAATTTCCCACCACAGGAAAATCCATAGCCTTAGTCTGGGTATCCTCAGACAAACTAGTACACCTGAGCCAGGCCAACCTACTAAAAGCTACAGATGTGGCCATGACCCTAGAGGAAACATCATTAACATCCACAGCAGCATGAAACTGAACCTAGAGGCTTCAATACCATCAGCAGCCATCTGTTCTAGTTCACTAGCCAGCTGGCCATGGGCCTGCTTGGCCAATTGCATAACAGTATCCCATCTAGATTTCTGATACCTAGCTACATAAGCCATATAATTTGCTTGCCTGAGTCCCAGAGAGGCTGCCATATACTGTTTTTTTGCCATGGCATCAATCTTCCTGGAATCCTTGTCAGGAGGATGTGAAGCCAAGGGAATATTAGCTTTATCACAGGCAGCAGCCTGAACTACCCCAACATGACTGCATTGCTGAGAAAGGAATTCTGAATCAGGGCCTGACAATGTATACCTTCTGTCCATCTTTTTATCTACAGGAGGCACAGAATTAGGAGCTTTTAAAATTTTGTTTCCTAAAAGACTTATGTAAAGGAATAGACAATCTCCTAGACTCTGGAATATCCATCATTTCTACAAAATCAGGCTCCTCTTGCTCATCCACAGCCTCTTCTAAAGGAAGCTGGAGGGTTTCAGCAACTTTTTTATAAAACATAAAATGAGATGGGGACTCAGACAGCATAGGGGAAGATTCTAAAGGTCTGTCTGGGGAGATATCCGGTTCAATAGGCACACCCAGACCTTCCCAGCCACATTCATACTGTTCATAATCCTCCTCCCTCTCCTCTGGTTCATAAAATTCTCAATATCATAATCCTGAACCACTGGGACTGGACGAACCGACCTTTTACCAGATAGTGGTGGTTCGACGGACCCGAGACAGTGACTGGACAATTTGTATGGCTTTTGTTATCTCTGCAGCAGTTGGAGAAGGAATTTGGACTCCAGACCTGCTGATTTTCTTGTTTTCTTTACTGGAATTGGTTCCTCAGAACCAGCTTTTCTTTTGCCCGAGGAAGTCTGGCCCTGGTCAGAGGGCATTCCTCTGGTCTGCTGGCACCGAACCGGCTGGCCATCTGGGTCAGCGGACTTTTGGCCTCTCGCTCCTGAGCCTGCCCAATTTTTTTCCAGGGTGGCTGCAGGAAATTCTGCATACCTGGCAGTCTGACTGAGGTGGTCAACCCTAGACAATAAACACATAGGTGTGTGGTCAGCCCTGGCAAAGACTTCCCACAAACATCACAGTGTTGAAACCCAGGGCCCGGTTTTCTTTTGGCTTTCAGACATAATGCCAGCCTAACCAAAAACTTGCCCTTTTAACGGCAGTGCCAGGCAAGACACCCTTATCGGTTCCTAACCGTGTCACGGGTATTGGAAAAAACCGTAATAAATCCGTTTTTTTTAGAACCGATAAGAACCGGGAACCGCACTCTAAAATAGTAACTTTAGTTTTAAATGAGTTTTAAACCCACTGATCGGTTCAAAACCGAACCGATAACTTACAAGTTCCACACAGACAAAACCTTCATTTACTTACGGTTACCACAGATAGAGCTTGAACCGAACGGTTTTATGTTAAATAAAACTTTTCTCGGTTAAATCCAACCGAGAAAACACTTTTAAACCGAGAAATGAACCGAGCAGAAGGAGAAATTCGGAGCGACTGTTCACTGAGGCGAGTAAAGAATCTGACAGTTCAAGTTTGAAATGACACAGATAGAGCTGCTCTCGTGCCAAAATTCTATTTTGGAATGGTTTTAACCATTTCACTCCGGGGCAGTTCTAGAGCTGGAACAAACTGCTAATGTCTATAATATAGCAAGACTTCATGTTTGAAACTCTAAGCGCAGGAACCTCCTGTGCGCTTGAGCCACAGGGATGTGCAGGTAGGCGTCCTGCATGTCTAGGGATGCTAAGAAGGCGTCCTGCTTTAGTATGGGGATGAGATCCTGAAGGGTCACCATACGAAATCGTTTGTAGGCGACCGATGTATTTAGGTCGCTGAGGTCCAAGATTGGACGGAGGTCCCGTTTTCTTCGGAACCAGAAAGAAGTGGGAATAGTATCCGGATCCTATCTGGTTCTCTGGAACATACTCCACCGCTCCCTTCTGCAGGAGCGTGAGTATTTCTTGCTTGATAAGCAATTTGTGCTGACCCGAGTAACGGGAGAGCAGAGGAGGCAGAGGGTGGCTTGTCTGCGAATTCTATAAAGTGGCCTCTTTCGACCAACTGAAGGACCCACCTGTTGGTGGTTATGGACTGCCACCCTGGCAGGTAGTCCGCAATACGACCCCCGACCTTGGTGTCCCGTTGATCCTGAGGGGCGAGGGCCGGGAAGGAGTCGTGCTGTGGCGGCGGAGGGGCCAGCGGGCTGGGCGCAGCTGGGCGCTGACTTCACTGTGGGCAACTTTCCTGGGCTCTCGACGAAACTGAGCCTCTGTTGTGGTCCGTGCGGACTGCTGTCTGCGTCCGGCCACAATAACGGCTTTGGTTCCTATGAAAGGAACTAAGCCTGGGTCGGTACATTGCCTGGACCGACCTCACCGCCTTCCCGGCCTCTTGGAGTTTGGTGAGGACCCTCTCAGAGGATTCACCAAAAAGAACTTCTCCATCAAAAGAGGCGTCCAGAATGTTCTTCTGGACGTCCGGGGTGAATCCGGAGACACGGAGCCATGAGCATCTCCAGAGGCATACGCCCGAAGCTGCCGCTCTGGCCGAGGAGACCGCGGAATCACATGCGGCTCGTAGCACCTGGGTTCCCATGTCCGAACCCATACAGAGGAGCTGCAACATCTCCTCCTTCTGCTCACCGTCTGGCAACTTGTCTGCCAGATCCAGTCCCTGCTCCCACAAGGCATTTTGGAACTGTACTATGTGGGTTAAGTAGTTCAGGGATCTGATGGCACAAGTAGCGGAAGCATACGTGCGCCTGCCCATAGCGTCCAGCTGTTTGGACTCTGGGTCCGGTGGCAGGGTGCTCAAATGTTGCGGCCTCTGGGACCGGTCATAAGAGGCTGTGATGACCAGAGAGTCGGCCAGAGGATGTGAAGCCAGATACTGGTCCTCCCTAGGGGCCTTGTACAGGCGGTCAGCTTTCTTCGACATCGCAGGGAGCGAGTGTGGACGCTTCCACGCTGCCTTGGTGACGTCCACGAAAGTGTCCACCAAGGGTGGTACCACCACAGGCTTAGGATCTTTCTGCCGAAGATACCTGGCGAGGCGTAGTCTCTCGGGGTCTAATTCTTCCGCATCCTAGCCCATGTTCTCTTGGATATGCCTCATGATCTGAGAACGATGGGTCATCCGGAGGAGATCTGGGAAGTTCACGTGGGCCCGGAGAAGGGATGTGGATCATTTTAAGAATTCCGATCCAGTGTCCTCCGTCGAAGGCGAACGGCAGTGTCTTCTGGGTCTCTTAGGCTGGGTGACCCTGAAGATCTGGACGGAGGTCTCCTTTTGTCTGGTCTACCCCTAGGAGGATCCGACTGCTCCTGGGGGGAAGGTACTCGGCCTGCCGCCCTGGACGGAGTAGGGGGTGCAGGGGCAGTTGGGGTCGCAGGTGGAGGAGGAGGAGAAGGAAGAGGAGGAGGGATGGGGACCATCTCCCTTTTTATGGTGTCCCACCAGTAAGTGAACAACTCCTTGACCTCGGATATGGAGAGGCCAGACGATGGCTCCCCCGGGGTCTCAGGTTCCGGAGAGGGCTTCCTGGGGAGTGCGACAGGACCGGGTTCGCCCATCTGGTCCTTGGGCTGGGTCAGCTCCTCCTCCGTAATCGTCTCCTGACTGACGTCGATGGGAGGCGTTGGGGTCCTCTTCTCAATAGGTACAGGTACGGACGCCGGTCCCCGGCCGATGACAGAGAAGACGTAGGGCCTGACGGCGGCCAGGGCGGCCTGGGCGGTCGCCGGGTCCTGGGACCTATGGTGAGGGGCTCGGACGGGCTGGAGTCCCAGGACTTCTTTAAGGAGGTAAGCTCTTTGGTCTTCCTCTGGGGAGAGAGTCATGAGGCAGACCTGACTGGTTCGGAACAGAGGGAACCAGACTTATGGTGGTGATGACGGCCCCCCGACCTAGCCAGGGCCTTAGAAGAGGAAGATGAGGAAGGCCTGGAGGTCTTGGCCTGTGAGACAGAAGAGGAGCCCGAGGGGGTCTTCACCGCTGCAGGGGGAAGCTAAGAACGGGCCCGGGAAGGAGAGCGGTCGGACTGGGAGCCGGAGCTACGGGAGCCGGAGGCCCTAGACGGGGACTTGGATCTAACTCTCTCCCTGTGTTTCTCTGGGTGTCTCCGGGCCTTCTCTGAGGATTCCCTCTTGGAGGCTGCGTCCATGGCCCTGATTTTTTCTTAGAGCAGGAATGCCTGAAGGGCCTTCTGGCGACTGATCCAGGTCCGGCTGTTGAATCCCTGGCAAAAAGAGCAGGACTGGGTGTCGTGGTCTGGGCCCAGGCACCAGACACAGGCCGAATGCGGATCCTTAAATGGGATTTGCTTCCCACAGGCGCACTTCGAAGGATGGCCTTCAACGGAGGTTGGAGAGGACATCAGACAGCAAAAGAGCAGAAAAAACGAACTTTTTCCCGAAGGAAGAACTTAACCGAGCGTCACGCGCTAGAAACGAGCCAAAGGGTCGAGACATACAAGTCGACGGGAAAGAACTGGGGAATCTACGGACCGCCTCTTATGTATCACGCCCAACGCCGGGGTGAGACTGACCGGGCGGTCCCCGCTGAAGATAGCTAGCTAGAAGAATTCCGTGGGGTCCTGATGCCTGTCTGCTTCAGTCCTAATGGTGTAACCTGCTGCAAGAGCTGTTTCTCGAAGTAGGATCTGGGGATTCTGGCAGGACCGCCTCCTTATGTACTATGCCCGACATCGGGGGCGGGACCGACGTCGGAGGCGGTACCCGCTTAAGACTGCTAGCTAGAAAATTTCCGTGGGGTCCTGATGCCTGCCGGCTTCAGTCCTAATGGTGTAACCTGCTGCAAGAGCTGTATCTCGAAGAAGATCTTACCGCAACAGTAGATCTTCAAGAGAGGCTCTTGCAGTAGGTATTCACATATAGGACTAAGCCACCAGGCGTCAGGACCCTACAGACAAATTCTAGCTAGCAGTCTCTCAAAGAAACCTAGGGGAATGGAGGGCGGGAAGACAATGCCTACTGCAAGAGCGCCTCTCAAAGATCTACCGTAACAGTAAGTTCTTACGTAACTGTACTATCTTACTTCGAGAGGGCTCTTGCAGTAGTATTCACATACAGGCAGAGTCCCAAGCAGTCTGGAACAAGGAAAAACACTTGGGAGGAGGATCGTCATCCACAGTATAAAACCTCAGGGCTGAACAGGTCTCATGAGAGGAGACCTTGTGGGATAGCCAACCCAAAGTCTGTTCTACGGCGAGAGGCAATGTCCAAACTGTAGTATTTTGTGAAGGTATGGACTGAAGTACAAGTTGTGGCTGCACAGATGTCTGCCACTGACATTCTTGAAACAAGCAACAGAGGCAGCTACTCCTCTGGTGGAGTGACCTCTGACTTGACCTGGCAGGGTCTTGTACTTGTCATAACAGAAAGGGATACAATTCACCAACCATTTAGAAGGGCATTGCTTAGAAACAGCATTGCCTTCTCTTTTGTGAGTGAAAGAGAAAGAGCAGATCAGTCTTCCTGAGATCCTTAGTCCGACTGGTGTAGTGTCTCAGGAGTCTGAACATCCAAAGTATGTCAGAGGTACTCCCCTTGATTGGAATGTTGTGTAAAGAAAGTCAGTAGCTCAATAGATTGATTCAGTGTAGATTCAGCCACCACCTTAGGAAGGAACTATGGGTTGGTGCATAGAGCCACGTGTTCCTTGTGCAAAATCAAATACAGATTTTGCACATTAAGGCCTGGAGCTCAAAAATGTGCCAACCAGAAGTGATGGCCACTAGGATGAGTGTCTTCCAGGAGAGGAACTTTAAGTCTGCTTCTGCTGCAGGCTCGAATGGAGGCAGTGTGAGCTTCTCCAGAATGAAATTCAAGTCCTATGGAGGGGCAGGAATGCAAATGGAGGTCTCAAGTGGAGAAGACCACTAAGAAACATCTTGGGCCCCGTCAACACTGCATCGCACAGACCCTGTAATGGATAGAAACTGTTACAACCGGGGAGAGATGCATTGTGTCCACACTGCTGCGGTGTCCATTATGGGCCTGGCGACCGTTACCGTGGCACCCGATCCCACAATGCAGCTCGCACCGTGCTAGGGGACCAGTGCCACGCGTCCACACTACGCCCGGTAACATTACTGAGGTGTAACCGGTTTCATAACCGTTGTTGGAAATCACCTCATATGTGGTTTCAACAACGGTTACGAAAATGCCTTCTGTAACGTTACAGGAGTAAACGCAAACCGTTGTGGTAACAGTTTTGGCACTCTGCAACATTAGAGAAGTAGTGTGGACAGGGCCTTGGAGACTTCCAACAGAGCAAAAATCTAGTCTCCAAACAGAATATGGTAGGCTGAAATAACTGCCATATGGACTTTTAAAGAGGAATGGCTGAGACTCTGGTCGAAGAGGTGACACATGTAGTCCACGACTTTGACTGGGCATGAGAAAGGCTCGAAATCTTTCTTATTTACCCAGATAGAAAACAGTTTCCACTTCATAGCGTAGGTGGACCTGGTGGAAGGCTTTCTTGCCTACACCAAAATGTCCACTACTAAAGTGGAGACTCCGAAGTGGGCCTTTGCTACATCTGCAGGAGCCACGCATGGGTAAACAATTGCTGCGACAGAAAGAGGCGGTTCCTCTGAAAACTATCAGAAGAGAACCAAACTTGCCTGGGCCAGAAGGGGGCGATGAGAATCATTCCTGCCCCTTCTGATCAGGGTTTGTTCAGGACCCTCCGAATCAAAAGAATGGGAGGGAAGGCATAAACGAATCTGTCCCTAATAGAGACAGAGCGTCCTGCCAGAAAACATTTTGCCCTGGAGTGAGCGAGCAAAAGGCGGAAAGTTTTGCATTTTGAAGGGAGGCAAAGGGGTCTACCTGAGGTGTCCCCCGTCGCCGAAAGATGTCGTTTACAACCTGCTGATCTAACTCCCATTCATGAGAACTGGTGGAGGTCCAGCTGAGTTCATCTGCCAGAGTGTTTTCCACTCCCAGAACGTGAACTGTGGTCAGGTGAAGGTGGTGCTGGGCTGCCCAGTACCAGACACTCATCGCCTCCCGGCACATGGGATAGGAACGTGTTCCTCCCTGTTTGTTGAGGTACCAGACTACACACGTCTGACGGGTTGAGAAGATGACCAGAAAGAATGAAGGAAAGAACAACCTGGAGGGCATAAAGGACTGCCCTCAGTTCGAGCACATTTATGTGCAGTTTCTGTTTGAACCTGGACCAGCTGCCCAGAGTCCTGCGAGACCCTAGGTGGACAGCTCAGCCTTCCCTGGATGCATCTATTGTCAACGTCTGGGAAGGAGGAGCGATGCAGAAACGAACTCCCAGACAGGTTCTCCTGAACCATCCACCAGCGCAAGTCCCTGGTCATGGGATCCAAAACTGCCACCACTTGGTCTAGATCGTCCATGGTCTGGTCCCATTGCGACCAAAGTGTCCATTCAAAGATCCTCATATGAAGCCAAGTGGACGGGACTGTCAATGGCACCGCCATTAGCCCGGGGGAGGCGGAGGACTGACCTGGCTCCGACCCGCCTGCGACCAGAGAAGACTAGCCTGATTCTGAAGGGTGTCAACACTGTCCAGAGGCAAGAAGGCTTTGCCTGTGGTTGTGTCCAGTATCGCCCCTATAAATTGGAGACATTGGCAAGGGACTAAGTGGGACTTGGTCTGGTTGATGGTGATACCCAGGCTGGTAAAAAACCTGCAGGGTAACGGAAAAGGGACTGCAGGAGTTCCTCCATGGACAGGGCTGCCAGGAGCCAATCATCCAGGTACGGGTATACCTGAACGCCCTGGGCATGCAGCTGGGCCGCTACCACCAACAGGCATTTGGGAAACACTCAAGGAGCTGAAGAGAGACCAAATGGGAGGCCCTTGAATTGGTAGTGATCCCCCTGAAAACAAAACTGAGGTATTCGCGATGGGAAGGAAATATGGGGGATATGCAGGTATGCATCCTGCATGTCCAGAGCACATAGCCACTGTCCAAGCCGGAGTAACAGTAGAAGGCTCTGCAAGGAGAGCATTTCGAAGTGTTTATACTCCACGAACATGTTCAGGGAGCTGACGTCTAGAACAGGCCTCAAGTCTCCCGTTTTATTTGGAACTAGAAAGACATGGGAATAGTAACCCGTCCCCCAAAAATGAGTGGGGACTGGCTCTATCGTGCCTTCGACAGAAGGGATACAATTTCTCTAGAACCAGAGGAAGATGTTGCAGGGAGTAAGACGGGGGAGGGGTGATTTTGGGGTGGTTTCTGCAGAAACTATTGAGTGACCGGCCAATATTAGCTGGAGAACCCAAGAGTCTGATGTTATCCTCTTCCAAACTGGCAGAAGGGAGGAGAATCTCCCCCCCTACTGGTTCCTCTGAAATGGCCAGAGGCAACGGGAGAAGCAGAGAGTCAGGACATGTGGGTCAGCACAGCAGCTGAGGCTCCCACGGACTTTTTGATGGGGGAGTCTTGGTTGCTGGAGGGGCCCATTTGTTGGCACGCTTTCCTTGAGGCTTTTGTTTTTGTCGGGTTTAGCAATGAAAAGGATGTCACTGCCCCGAGGGGGTCTGTACAGACTTTAGTGCAGTACCCTTCTCTTGCAGTTCGGTTACGATGTCCTTAACATCACCCCCGAACAGCACCTAACCCTCAGGCAGTGGTCACGATCCAGCCATAGCACCCCTACGGTGCAAGGAGCTTGATCCACCCCCCCCAAAGAGATAGATAAGGTACGATGCTTGAAAAATTGCCAAAATTTATCTGGGCTATGTGAACACTGAACCAGATCACCACTTGCAATTTGCCGTTTTCAATTTCAGCGCCTTCCCAGGGTAGTGCTATTGGCTCCATGCCTGTCTAGAGCTCCCCGATTGGCTGGTCTCACTCACCAGAGACAGAAGCACCCAAGATGTGTGGCTTAATGTAAGCCTGCATCCCTGTACTCTGCTTCCAATTTATGTATTTTAATTTAGCCTGTTCTGCTCGGCCTGTGTAAAGTAACTTACCATCTCTCCCCCAAACTGCATTTTCTTTCCAACTGTATGTGCACTGATTCAGTGCTAGCTCTGCAAACTTCCCCTTGATTTTTTTTCCCCAATTAAGCTTTCACTCTGTACACTGCCTTGAATTGAGTTTGTAAAAAAGTTTTACTAGCTTTGCTAATGTATGTTTTTTTAATCCTATTTAAGACTGTACTGGGTTTACATGCTTACTGCTATGGACTTAGTTAGAAAATACAGTGAATTGTAAATTTTTTGTAGCCTCTGTCTTGAGCCTAAGGCTCCTGCCATTGACTTTCAGTCTTAATCATCTTCCTATGTCTCCCTGTCCTCCTCTGTCTGTTCTGTCCCTCCTGCCCTCCCCCAGTCTGTTCCTTCGTGCTTGTTTTGGATTCCCGAGTTAGCCGGCACCTTGCCTCTGTCCGAGACTGCCCCCTGACTGGTCTTTTAGGTTGGTGCTCAGCTCTCTTTGTGTCTTTGTTTAGACACCCCCCCCCATCTGCTCCTATTTAATCAGCTGTCTCCTTCCTTACAGGTGCCACTTGCCCCCTCGGGCAGTGGTCACGATCCAACCATACCACCTCTACGGTGCAAGGAGCCTGATCGACCTACCCCCCCAAAGAGACATAAGGTACGACGCTTGAAAAATTGCCACAATTTTTCTGGGCTGTGTGAATGCTGAACCAGATCACCACTTGCAATTTGCCGTTTTCAATTTCACCGCCTTCTCAGGGTAGTGCCATTAGCTCCACACCAGTGTAGAGCTCCCTGATTGGCTGGTCTCGCTCACCTAAGACAGGAGCAATCGAAACGTGGGGCTTAATGTGAGCCTGCATCCCTGTACTCTGCTTCTAATTTATATATTTTAATTTAGCCTGTTCTGCTCGGCCTGTGTAAAGTAACTTACCATCCCCCCCCCCCAAGCTGCAGTTTATCTCCAACTGTATGTGCACTGATTCAGTGCTAGCTCTGCAAATTACCCTTGATTTTTCACCCCGCCTCCTTTAAATGTACACAGTCTCCCCACTCCTATCTGATGTTTCAATTTATTGATACTTACTGTCAACAACTGCAATTCCTTCCATCCCCTTTTTGCAACTAAGCCTTCTAGCTGCTTTATCCCATTCTGTCTTGCTGAGGCATACCATTTTGGTACTTTAGGTTTACATATTGCTGACTAGCATATCCTGTCTTGCTTAGGCACTGTTTTACTTGAAAATTTTACTACAAAATACTGAACTGTGATTTGCCAAAAAAACTGTCTAAAAATGTTCCCAGCAACCAAGTGTTACAGACCCTTCGTGACTTTGTAGCTCTCTCCAGACTGCAAGGCACCAAGGAAATCGCAGGCTTTTCAGTTGCTAATTGAGCTGTTTTTGCTCAGACTGCTAGCCTTTGTGTTGCCCCACTATTAATTCAAGCTACTCTCCTTTCTCTAGCAGAGAACCTGCTAGGGATAATAACTCAGACGCCATCCCGTGGACACCAGTAGGTCGGTGCTTCCGGAGCCGCCGCCCAAGACCTCCTCATCGGACTACACCACTTGAGAAATATGGCAAAGCTGCAATTTTTCATCCACCTGCTCATCCCCCCTCCTGTGTGCCATCATATAGACCCGTTAGCACCACCCACTCCCATCCCTGATGAAATTTAGTGATGCAAGCCTATACTGGCATGCTGGGCTGCATCTGTACAGGAGGGGAACCAGGATCCTAGGTAATAGGTTTAAATGCTTCATTGGCAAGTATTTAAACTAGCCAAGGGGGAGGCACTGGAAAGGAGCAGGGAAATCTTAGCCCCCTCAAAAAAGTCACGGTAGTAAGTGCAGTAAACACCAACATAGAGATGCCGATAAGGAGAAGGGCAGGGGTAAATGAAGAAAGTGACAAAGGCATGAAGGACAGGGATGGGGCAAAAAGGAGTAAGGCCATCAGGAAATGGAGGATAATGAGTAGCCTGGGCAACAAGCTCCCTGACCTGGTGGCCTTGATGGAAGAGGGATGCCTGGATATTGTAGCAGTCACAGAAACATGGTACACAGAGAACCATGACTGGGATGTAAACATACCAGGGTACGTAACCTACAGGAGAGAGGGAGGTGAGGGGAGAAGGGGGAGGAGTAGCTCTATGTAAAGGAAGGGATAAAAGCAACTGAACAAAAGAGTTAACAGGGAGGATAGGAGGCACTGTGGGTCACCTTGGAGACTGGAAGTGGCACCACAGTCCGCACAGGGGTTGTATGCAGACCCTCAGGTCAGGGGGAGGGAATGGACAAGGATATGATAGAAGGCATTCTTAGGATGGCAGAGAATGGGGAGATGCTGTTGATGGGAGACCTGAATATGCCAGATGTTAACTGGAGCACACTTGCTGCAGCCAAATCCAAGAGCAGGGCCATTCTCAATGCCCTACAGGTGTGGCATGCTTCAGACAGCTAGTTTTGGAACCCACTCGTGAGGGAGCAATCTTAGACCTCGTACTCTCAAATAGGGACAGTGAGAGGATCTCAGATCTAGAAGTGGGTTGCCATCTGGCAACAAGTGACCAAACAGTGTGGTTCACGTTACTCAGCTACAGAGTCAAGCCATACAAAAGTGCGTGTACTAGACTTCAGGAGGGCTAACTTTGGCAAGATGGGACAGTGACTCAGAAAAGCACTAGCAAACAGGCTAGAAGGAAGGGTGGAGCAACAATGGGGAATCATCAAAACTGCCATCAAAGGCAACAAGCCTTTGTGTGAAACAAATCACAACGAAAGAAAAAGCCACTATGGTTCTCAAAAGAGGTGGCGGGGGAAGTCAGGAAGAAAAAGATAGCATTCAGGAAGTATAAGGAAACACAGAAGGAGCAGGACAGAGAGCTGTACCAGTTAAGGCAGAAGGAAGCAGGGAGGGAAATCAGAATAGCAAAGGATAGCCAACTCTTAGAAGGGGGGGATAAAACCTTTTCTAGGTACATCAGGGAGCGTAGAAAGAAAGGGAGGGATAGTGAGGCTGAATAGAATGAACGGTAAGTGGGCAGAGGGAGATAGTGAAAAAGCAGGGATACTGAACGAATATTTCTGCTCAGTATTCACAAAAGAGGAGGGGGAGGTGCCTAATCCAATTAACAGAAGCACTTTGGGGGTCGATCCCAGTCCTTTCACAGAAGAAAGGGTTCTGAAATAACTCCTAAAACTGAAGGTGGACAAAGCAATGGGGCCTGATGGAATTCACCCAGAATTCTAAAAGAATTAAGGGAGAAAGTACAGTTACGTAAGACTTACCGTAACAGTAGATCTTCGAGAACAGCTCTTGCAGCAGGTTACACCATTAGGACCCGAAGCCATGGGCGCCAGGACCTGGAAAATTCTAGCTAGCTAACTACAGCTGAGGACTGGCCCCGACGTCGGTCCGCCTCCGACGTCAGGCGTGGTACAAAGAGGCGGTCCCACTAGATTCCCCAGTTCTCCCCGCGAGACTTCTTGCCGCAGGCTGACATCAAATGGGAGACCTAGGATTCGCGTCAGAAGACAGAAAGATAATTCCTGCTCAGAAAGACTGAGCCATGCTTCCTCAAGGGGAAGGTGGGCGGGAAGGTACCTTGCTGCAAGAGCTGTTCTCGAAGATCTACTGTTACGGTAAGTCCTCACGAACTGTACTATCTTACCAGACACAGCTCTTGCAGCAGTTACACCATTAGACTGATTCCCAAGCAGTAACGCTGTCAGAAAATCCGGGAGGAGGAAAATAAAGGATAAAACCAGGTCCTGAACCTAGGACAGGAGACCCTGAAGTACAGGCCAAACCAAAACCAGCCCCTTGCAGAGAGGATGTCCAGGCTATAATGCCTGATAAAGGTATGCACAGAACTCCAAGTGCTGCAGCGCATATAGCAGAAGTGGAAACATTTTGAGCGCTGCAAAGGAAGTAGCCACCCCTCTAGTGGAATGACCCGACTGTACCCGGAGGGGCTTTTGTTTGATACCATAACAGTGAGAAATACACTGGACAAGCCAAGCAGAAAGGGACTGTGGATACTGATTGGCCCATCATTCTCTCAGAGAAGGAAATGAAAAGCTGCTCAGAACTACGAAAGGACTGAGTTCTGTTGAGGTAAAACCTCAGGCTGCGGTGAACATCCAGGGTATGGAGCAGAGCCTCTCCTCTATTAGAGTAGTTCGGAAGTAGACCGGAAGGGTCGATATCCTGGTTCAGAGTGGCCAAGAAACCACCTTAGGCAAGAATTTAGGGTTCGTCCTCAGGGATACTCTGTCCCGGTGGAAAACTAAATAAGGCTCTTTGCACATGAGAGCGTGAAGTTCAGAGATTCTTCTTGCCGAGGTAACAGCAACTAAAAACAACGTTTTCCACGACAGAAAACGTAGCTCGCAATCCGCGGCAGGTTCAAAGGGGGGAAGCGTGAGCTGTTCAAGGACAAAAAGCAAATCCCATGGAGGCACAGGGTCTCTAATAGGAGGTCTAAGGTGCAACACTCCCCTAAGAAATTCCCGATAGGCGTCCACCTGAGCCACTGTACGATTTCCCACCGGGAGGTGGTAAGCCGAAATGGCACAGAGGTGCACTTTAATAGAGGAGTAGGCTAGACCAGACGAAAGAGGAGAGCAAATATTCTAATATTACTCCACAGGACAACCTAAAGGGGAAAGGTCGTGACTCGCGACCATACACTAAACAGCGCCATTTCATGGCGTACGTCACTTATCGTTGCCGGCTTTTGGCTGCAGAAAGGGACTTCTGCAACCTCTTAGACCCCGTGATAAAAATGGCTATGTCTCTAGGAGCCAAGCATGCAGGTTCAAGGAGCGAGGTCCGGTGGACAAGTGAACCCTTCTCCTGAGACAGTAAGTGGAGCTGAGCGCAACGGAGCGGGGTTCCAGACAGTTGAATCAACAAAGGGAACCAAATCTGTCTGGGCAAAATGGGGCCACTAGGATCATTATTACGTGCTCCTGCGCAGTTTGAGAAGAACTCTCTGGATCAACGGAAAGGAGGGGAAGCGTAGAGGAATCTGTTGGCCCAGGAGAGGATACAGCGCTCGCCAGAAAACACCAGGCCCTGGATCTAGCGAGCAAAAATTGGGCAGTTTTGCGCTGGATGGGGAGGCGAACAAGTCTAGATCTGGAGTTCCCCATCGAAGAAACAGATCCTCTGCTACCTCTTGAAGGAGTTCCCATTCGTGGACTCTGGCCTGAGAACCACTCAGGCCGTCTGCAACCGTGTGTCCACTCGAGGGCGTGCACAGTGATCAGATTACCGCCGCGTCTGATTACTCCAATCCCACACTCTCATGGCCTCCTGCAAAAGGGGTAAGTGTACGCCTCCTTGTTTGTTGAGGTAATACATCACCGTGTTGTCTGTCTGAAGTAGAAGAGTACGGTGGGATAACTGACTGAAAGGCCTGCAGGGCCAGAGGACGCTCTCATTTCCAGCACGCTGATGTGAAGGTGAGCTTCCATCTGGGTCCACGTACCCTGGGACTTTACCCGGCCCAGGTGTGTCCCACCCAAGACCGGAAGCGTCTGTGGTGAGGTGACCTCGAGGGAGCGCAATGAAACAGGACGCCTGATGAGAGCGACCCTGGGGCTAGCCACCACTGCCAGTCTTGAATCACTGAATTCGTGAGTCTGACCGATGCTGCAAGTGGTCTTGCCTTTGGTCCCATTGCACTTTGAGCATCCACTGAGTAATGCGCATGTGGAGTCTTGCGAAAGGACAGTAGGAATGGCCGCAGCCATGTGTCCGAGCAAGCAAAGGACCGACCTGGCAGGTACAACCTTGCTTAATGATAGGTCCTTATGAGGGATCTGATGCGCCCGCTCTGTCGGCCGGAAGAAAGGCTCTTCCCAACAGTGTCCAGAACTGCTCCTATGAACTGCAGTTTCTGCGTGAGTACCAGGAGAGACTTCTCGTAATTTATGAGGATGCCCAGGGATCGAAACAGATCCTGGGTGCTCTTGATTGCAAGTAGACGCCTCTCTGGAGGCGGCCATGAGAAGCCAGTCGTCCAGGTACGGGAACACGTAGTGGCCCTGTCTCCTCAGAGACGCTGCCACGACTGCCATGCACTTGGTAAAGACCCTTGGTGCGGAAGACAGTCCGAAAGGAAGGGCTCGGAACTGAAGGTGGTGGTCGAGAAACTCGAAGCGCAGGAACCTCCTGTGCGCCTGAGCCATAGGGATGTGCAGGTAGGCATCCTGCATGTCTAGAGACGCTAAAAAGGCGTCCTGTTTGAGCATGGGGATAAGACCGGAAGGGTCACCATGCGGAATCTCTTATAAGTGACCGACACATTGAGGTCGCTGAGGTCCAAGATTGAACGGAGGTCCCTGTTTCTTGGGAACCAGGAAGAAGTGGGAATAGTATCCTAGTCCTCTCTGGTTCTCTGGGACGTACTCTATCGCTCCCTTTCGTAGTAGCGAGTACTTCTTGCCAGATCAAGGCTTTGTGCTGACCCTGATACCGGGAGAAAGGAGGCCTCGAGGGTGGCTTTCCTGCGAATTCTATAAAGTGGCTAGACTGACCAACTGAAGAACCCACCTGTCGGTGGTAAGGGCCTGCCATCCCGGCAGGAAGTTAGCAATCACGACCCCGACTATAAACTCCCGTTGATCCTGAGGCGGGGGCCGAGAAAGAGTCAGGCTGTGGCGGCAGATGGACCACTGGCTGGGCTGCCTAGGGAGACATGGCCTCGGCTGGCGGGGTGCTTGCCCTGGGCTCTCCCAATAGAGCCCTCTGAGGTGCAGCCCGGAGTGGGTCTGTTGCCTCTGCGTCCAGCGCCGCAGCAGGCTTTGGTTCCCTCTGAAAGGAACCAAGCTTGGGTCGATACATGGCCTGAACCGGCCTTGCCGCCTCCGGCCTCTTGGAGTTTGGTGGGATCTTTCTGTGGGATTACCAAACAATACTACTCCCCTCAAAAGGCGTCCAAGATGTTCTTTTGAATCCGGTCAGTTCGGAGGCAGCCAAGAGTGTCTCTAAACAGCGTAAAGCTGCTGCTCGGGCGGGAGTGAGTCCATGAGTCACTCTGTGACTCTTAGCTGTGGGTCCCCACGTCTGAACCCACGTACAGAGGAGCTGAGCATCTCCTCCTTCTGTCATAACCCGGGCATCTTTTCCAGCCGCTTCCAGACCCTGTTCCCTAAGCGTTCTGGAACTGAACCATGTGGGTTAAATAGTTCAAGGATCTGATGGGCGCGGTGGCGAAGCTGTCGTCGCCTACTAACGTCCAGTTGTTTGGACTCTGGGTCGGTGGCAGGTGCTCAAATGTTGTGGCCTCTGTGACGGTCATGTGAGAGCTGTGATGACCAGAGAATCGGCCTGAGGATGCTGCGTCAAGTACTGGTGGAGTCATAGGAGCCTTGTGTACAAGCGATCAGCTTTCTTGATGATTCCGCCGGGGAGGCGAGTGTAGATGCTTCACGTGGCCTTGGTAGCGTCCACGAAAGTGTCAACCAAGGGTGGTACCACCACAGGCTTGAGGTCCTTTTTGCGAAGATATTTGGCGAGTACGTACTCTTCCGGGGTCTAAGTCTTCAGCATCCCATCCATGTTCTCTTGTATATGTCTCATAATATCAAGAGGCGAGGGATCATCGGAGGAGATCTAGGCATCTCACGTGGGTCGGAGAGGGATGGAGAGTGGAGATGGGGATCTAGAGGTGGAGTAGTCTGACCGTGTCCTCGTTGAAAGCTGACGTGGCGTCTCCTGGATCTCTTGGGGCTGGGTGAGCCAGAAGAGGATTTCGACGGAGGTCTCCATTTATCAAGTCTCCCCTGGAGAAGGTTCTAGGCTCCCGGGGAGGAGGAACACAGCCTGCCGACCCGATGGCGAGGGGGCAGGAACCGGAGGAGGAGGAGGAGTGGGAGGAGGAACCATGTCTTTTTAATGGTATCCACCAGTAGGTGAACAGATCTTTCACCTCCACTAGAGAGGCCCGGCGGCGGCCGGGTGCGTGGGCGTCGTCGGGTCAGCGTCGGCTCCACAGGGGCTCTGGTAATGGCGAGGTTCCTGGGAGTACCCGGCGGGACCGGGGAGTCACATCTGGTCCTCGGGCTGCTCTAGGTCCTCCTCGATAAGGCTCCTGACCGATGTCAGTCGGAGGCAACAGGGCCTTCTTTTCAGGAGAAGCGGGCGTCGGTCCCCCTACCGGGCGATCCGCTGGGATGTAATGGCAGGCGTCGGGCCGGCGGCTCCAGAAAGAAGAAGGGCGTGACTGGCGGCTGTCGGGCAGCGTCTGGGCTACAGAGCCTTTGAAGGCGTGAGCTCCAGCGTCTGCGTGGAGACACCGGCGAAGACCTGGCGTCGGTGCGAGGGCGGAACCCGACTTCGCGGTGTGATGGTGTCGTTCCCGGACCACGCCAAGGCCCTGGAGAGGGGAGGAAGGCCCGAGGCAGTTCTCCTGAGATGAAGGTTTCTTGATTGCAGCGGGAGATTCGAGACCGGGACTGCAGGACTCCGAACCCCTGGAAGGGACCTGGAAGGGCCTTCTCCCTTCTCTTCTCCAGCGTGCCTTGTGGACCCTGGAACTTTCCCCCTTGGAGACATGGTCTGCAGTTGTTCCTCAGAGAAAGCACTACAAAGCCTTCCCGCAGCGCGGATCAGAGTACGGCTGTTGAACCCTTAGCAGAAGGACAGGCCGGGTATGCGTGGTCTGGGCCTGAGCACGGGGCGCATGGCAGTGTGAGGGTCCTTGAGGATCTGCTTTCCACAGCGCACCCGATGGATGGCCAAAGTTGGTGATGACATCAAGATCTTGCTTGAAGATTCTGAAGATTAAAAAATTTTATCGAAAAAGGAACTATTCAAGCGTCGTGAGCGATGGACTGGTAACCGAAGGGTCAGGTAGCTAAGTCGGCGGGAAAAAACTAGAGGGAATCTGGACCGGGACCGCCCGCCTTTGTACCACGCCTGGCGCCGGGACCAGGACCCGGCGTCCGGTGATCCCCGCTATGGTAGGCTAGCTGGGAATTCTTCCGTGGGTCCTGGCGCCTGGCGGCTTCGGTCCTAATGGTGTAACCTGCTGCAAGAGCTGTGTCTCGAAGTAAGATCTAGTGAAACCAATGACCACCCTTTTTAACAAATCATGGGAGGATGGTGTGGTACTCTAGGACTGGAGGAAGGCAGATGCGATTCCCCTTCACAAAAGTGGGACCAAGACAGAGGCAGAAAACTACAGACCTGTCAGTTTGACCTCTGTGGTAGGGAAAGTGATGGAATCACTTCTGAAGGAAAGAACTGTTGAGTACCTAGAAGCCAGTGGGGCACAGGACCCAAGGCAGCATGGGTTCACAGCGGGAAGGTCATGTCATACGAATCTAATTGATTTCTTTGACTGGGTGACCAAAGTAGTAGACCAGGGAGGGGCTATGGACATGGCCTACCTAGACTTTAGCAAGACATCTGACAGTCCCACACAAAAGATTGTCAAATTAACCAGCCTGGGAGTGAGTCCCAGGGTGGTAGCCTGGGTAAAACATTGACTGGACAACAGGACACACAAGGTAATTGTAAATGGAGTCCACTCTGAAGGAGGAGGAGTTACAAGTGGGGTACCGCAGTGTTCAGTACTGGGTCCAGTCCTTTTTAATGTCTTTATAAGTGACATTGCAGAAGGACTGGAAGAAAAACTATGCCTCTTTGCAGATGACAAAGATCTGCAACAGGGCTGATGCACAAGGAGGCATGGAAAGGATGAGAAGGGACTTGGCAAGGTTGAAGGAATGGTCGGAAGTATGGTAGCTAGGATTCAATGCAAAGAAGCGCAAAATAATGCACCTGGGAAAAAAAAACAGGGAAGATTACACAATGGGGGAGAGAAGAGAGTAGTAACAAAAACAAAAAGGAAAGGGACCTGGGGTAATCATATTAAATGACCTTAGGTTAGCAAGCAATGTGAGAAAGGCAGTAGGGAGGCTGGGGTATACTGGGAAGCATAGGGAGAGGCATCACCAGTAGAAGACAGGAAGTTGTTATCCCTCTGTACAGACAGTTGGTGAGACCCCATCTGGAGTACTGTGTCCAGTTCTGGAGACCCCATCTCCGCAAGGACATAGACAGGATAGAGGCAGTCCAGAGGAGGGCAACTAGAATGGTGCAGAGCCTGCAAGAGAAGCCATACGAGGAGAGATTAAGAGAGCTTAATATGTATACCCTTGAGGAAAGGAGGCAGAGGGGGGACATGATAGAAACATTTAAGTACCTCAGTGGAATCAGCAAATCAGCAAAGTCCAAGAGGGCAGCATCCTTCAGAAAAAGACATGCAAGAACAAGGGGACACAATTTAAAGATGGTGGTTGGGGCGCGGTTCAGGGGCAATGTGAGGAGGTGTTTTTTCCACAGAGAGGGTATGGAACATGGAACAGCCTTCCTGAGGAGGTTGTGGGGTCTAAAACAGTGGGGGAATTCAAGAATGCATGGGACAAACATAAGGCAATTCTTGTGGGGGGTAGGAAGAAGTAGGCTGTTGGTTAACTAGAATCTGCGACTTATCCTGTAGGTAGGAAAATGGGTAGGCTAGGTGGGCCAAGCGTTCCTTATCTGCAGACAAAGTCTATGTTTCCATGAATATCCTGTCTTCTCTTTTCTACTAAAACAATTTGTTACTGCCAGGGGAATCCTGCAACCAGCAGCCGGCGAATACAGGTTACTCACCTGTAACAGGAGTTCTAGGAATAGTATATGTTGTTCATCCACACTTATTGGCAGGTATCCTTGCCGCTTTAAATCTTGCCGGAAGGTCTTCAAGCTGGCTCCTCCCACCCACCCGGGTGGTATAACTCTCGGCTCCGCCCCATGACGCCAGATCTGGCCCGCTGGAAGCTCAGGTTGTGCGTCGAAGCCGGGGAGGTCGGGTGGGTCGTGTGGATGAACAACATATACCATTCCTAGAACTCCTGTTACAGGTGAGTAATCTGTATTTCTAGGGACATGGATATGTTGTTCATCCACACTTATTGGCAGACTCCTAGCAGTTCTCCGGGAGGAGGAGGCAAGACAGCACCCCAATACTTACTTGGGAAAGAGACTGGAGAACAGAGGCCCCAAAACCAGCATCCCGGCGTGACTCAAGGTCGATGTGGTAATGGGTAATGAAGGTGTGCTGACTTCAGGTAGCAGCCCTGCAGATTTCCTGGATAGGGGCGTCCTGAAGCAGCCACCGTTGCAGCAGTATGGCGGGTGGAATGAGCTCTTATCCCTCTGGGAGGCTCCATGCCGCCAACTTATAACAGAGATCTATGCAGGAGGTGGCCCACCTGCTTATCATCACGCTTGGCTGCAGGTCTGCCAGATCGCGGCTTCAGCGTAGGTGACAAACAGCTGGTGAACCTCTCCCAATTTCAGCCGTGCGCTCTTTGTAATAAGCGGCGCCTTCTAGGGTCAGAGTATGGAGCCTATATTCGGCCTCCGGGTGTGATTGGGTAGAACACGGCGAGTCAACACCTGGTTAAGGTGAAACTCGACACCACCTTGGGAAGGAATTTCGGGTGAGGCGCAGGACAACCTTGTCCTGTGGAAGACCAGGTAAGGAGACTCGATGGAAAGCGCCTGGAGCTCTCCCATCCTTCTGGCTGATGTGATAGCCACCAAGAAGGCGGTCTTCCATGACAGGTGAGAGAGAGCACACCTGTGCATAGGTTCGAATGGTTTGCCCATGAGCTTTGCCAGTACCAGCAGTAGATCCCACGGAGGTGGAGGTTCTCGCACCGGAGGGGAAATGTGATCAAGGCCTTTGAAAAAGCGCCAGACCACCTTCTCCTGAGCCACCGACTGCTTCCCGGCCCGCGCCCGGTAAGCAGAGATGGCTGCCAGGTGCACCCTTAGGGTCGTCGACCTGAGCCCTTGATTAGAAAGGGACCATACATAGTCCAAGATGCTTGCCAAGGAACAGGAGGAAGGGTCCAAGCCCTTGCCCTGACACCAAATGGAAAACCTTCTCCATTTGAAGGCATAGCATTTTCTGGTCGACTCTACAGGACCCTCAACTACATTGAGGACCTCGTCGGAAGACCCAAGGCCTGGAACTCTGGCAGCTCAGGAACCAGGCCGCCAGGTGCAGGAATTGAAGGTCCGGATGGAACGCCTTCCCTGATTGACTGAGAGCAGGTCCAGGCGAGCTGAAAGCTGCAGCGAGTCCTGGGCTGAGACTGAGGGAGATCTGGGTACCAGAACTGGCGAGGCCAGTCTGGGGCTATCAGAATCACCTGCGCCTGATCGATCAAGGGAAATGGGGAAAAGGCGTAGAAGAGGCCGGGGTCCACTGCCTCGAAGGCATCCCCTGCAGCGAGCCCTGCTGAGGCGGGCATGGAACAACCTCACCCGTGTTCTCCATGGAGGCAAACAGGTCCACCTGAGGTGTGCCCCAATGGGAGAACAGATGCTGTACTATCTCGGCAGGAGAGACCACTTGTGGGATGCAGCCCTATCCGGCTTAGGGCATCGGCCAGGGTGTTGGAGGTTCCTGCCACATGAATGGCTGGGAGATCCGCCTCCCAGGCTGCTGCACAGTGACCAAATGCGGAGGCTTCCTTGCATAGAAGCATGGAGCGCGTCCCGCCCTGGCGGTTTAGATAGTACATGGTCGTGGCGTTGTCCGTCTGGACTCGGACCACTTGACCCCGGAGGAACGGAGCAAAGGCGGTGAGAGCTAGGCGGACCGCTTGGGCTCCAGCAGGTTGATGTGGCCAGGGACTCCCGCGGGGACCAGGGCCGTGAGCAGTGTTCCCAGATGGGCACCCCAACCCATCAGAGAGCAGCCGATTGGAGATAGAGACCGTCGGCTCCGGGCGGACTGAACAGGATGCCCTCCTGCAAATGACATGGAGCGATCCACCACTGGAGGCGTTACATCCCCTAATGTCACCGACATGCTGGTGCCAAAGGATCGCAGCGTTGTGACCACTGACTGGGCTGTCCCCCATTGAAGGGGACGATGTTCCAGCTGGCCCAACGACCACGCTGGTGCAGGCCGCCAGGAGACCCAGGAGGCGCAGGAAGTCCCGGCAGGCGCAGTGCCCAACCAGAAATGATTGGGCAAAGGAGGAAAGAACCTCGGCCCTGTCCCGGGGCAGCTCTGGCTCGAAGAGAGTTGAGCTGCGCCCGATGAACAGAATCACCTGCTTGAGCTCAAGTTCAGACTTGGCCTCGTTGATAAGGAGGCCCAGTTGAGAGCAGACCAGGAGGGCCAGATCTCTGACCCTCCACCTCCTGCCTGGAGGGAGCTGCTATCAGCCAGTCGTCCAGGTGGTGCACCGGACCCCTCGGCCGCCCAGGAATGCTGTCACCACTGCCATGCATTTGGTGAAGACCCTGGGAGCTGGAGACAAGCCGAAGGGCATGGCTCGGAACTCGAGGATCCTTCAGCTTGGGGCGAAGGAATCTCTGGTGAGAGACGGACGGATAGGGACGTGAAAAAGCGCGTCCTGCAAGGTCAGAGCAGACACAGCAGCGTTCAGGATGGTAGTATCTGAGCCAAGTGACCATCCTGAAGGTTCGAGACCTTGGGAACTTGTTTGAGTCGTGTGTGGGTGGGAAATGGGCGCCAGCCCCGTCCGTTCGGAACCAGGAAGTACCTGGACACAAACCCTGGGTCTGAGGGGGCCTGCCACCCTGATCACCTCCTTTCGGAGAGGAGGCGATGTCGGCTCGATGAGCCGACAGTGAGCTCTGGACCGGGGCCCCCAGTGCGGCGGCTCTGAAGGGTGGGGCCTGCTCGAGATTCAGAGGCAGGCCTTTTCCCTCTCAGTACCCACCTGTCCCAGTGGTAACAGCGGACCAGGCGGAAAGGAAGTGTCGGAGCCGTCCCCAAGAACCGGGAAATAGTGGCGGACGGGGATGGGGCGACACCCCTCAGCCCGTCACTGGGCAGGCTTGGAGGAAAGACCGGCCGAGGACCTCCTGGGCCTTTACCTCCCTGCCTCCTGTTAGAAGCCGGGCGGCTTGGGTTTGGGATACCAAGGCCGAGCCAGCTGGCCCTAGATGCTGTGGATCGGCGCGCCGGGGCGAAGAACGAAAAGGGCTTAGCTGTGGTTTGCGCCTTTGTCCTTCTGAGCGGAAAGACAGAGTCAAGGTAGCATTGGACTTCTCGATCCTCTGCAGGTGACCTTCCACCCCAGGGCCGAAGGGTCAGTCCCAAAGAGACATCCGCCAACTTGTGCTGGTATCTGAAGTAAAGGTGGATATCCTCAGCCAAGCCCGGTCGGCGCATAGCCACTCGGCCGCC
Source organism: Neoceratodus forsteri (assembly GCA_016271365.2). Taxonomy (NCBI): domain Eukaryota; kingdom Metazoa; phylum Chordata; order Ceratodontiformes; family Ceratodontidae; genus Neoceratodus; species Neoceratodus forsteri. The sequence goes on from JADMNL010000025.1 coordinate 273,528,558, forward strand.
ACCGACCTGGCACATGAGTCCCCAATATCTAACGCAGTCTGGAGCTGCTGTTTGGCCACTGCCCTGCCCCCGCACCTGCTTGACCGTAATCTGCAGATCCGCGGGAAGATGAGGGATGACCTCATCCAGGGAGCCCAACAGGGCATGAGAAAAATGTGCCATGAGGACGGCCGAACTGGCCTGACGAAGGCCGAGAGAGGGCGCAGCATAGACTTTTGCCCGACATAATCCAATTTCTTGGATTCCTTGTCGGGAGGTTTATCCACATCCCTGGCATTGCCGGAGTGCGACGCTGTCGGTAACCAACCCTCAGCAGAGGTGCTCCAAAACGGACAGGGAACCGTAGGGACCGATACTTCCTGGCCATCCTGGCCGGGCGCAGGACAGGAAGCAGGCGCTACCAAAGCTCCAGGTCGGACCCACTATGGCCTCGGCCACGGAAGGCCTCCGTTGGAGAATCCTCGGTCCAGAATCTCGTGAGGGGATACCTGCCCCGTTGGAAGCGGAGGTTCGAGCTTCATCCCGTGGACTCGAGATGAGCCAAGACAGTCCCAGGGAAGGACGACGGCTATCGCCCATTGACTGTCCTCCTGAGGACTCCAAGTCTAGTCGCTTGGAGAAAAGGAGGAATTATCCTCGGACTCAGACGGTCCTCGAAGAGCTGCCTCTGGCTGAGCCACCCTCTACCTGCCGAGTCGGTCGGGAGTGAGGGTAACAGACAGCCTATGGGTAGACCCGCCCAGGACCGAGAATCTCGGTGGGAGCCCCAAACCAGTGGCTGTGGGTAGGAGGTTCCACGAATCGGTGGAGCAGCTGGTTTTGGCGAACAACCGGCCTGGGTACAGCTCCTCGGGTAAGTCGAGGGTTGTGTCGCACGCCCGATGACAGCCACCTAATGGCCGGGGAGGCGACTGCGTCGGCTTATTCCCGTCAGGAGAAACTGTTGCCCATGGGGTCCTAGTGCCGTCGGCCGTAACTACGCCCGAAGCCTCCCCTCGTCCGAGGGCCGAGGCGGCGGCCTCACCACAGCGGTGCCGAGACCGCCTGGCAGTGGCGGATCGGCTGGATCATGAAGAGGTCCGAGACCGAGAGTCTCGCTTTTCCGAGGTCGGTGCGGGAAGTGTCGGCAGGAACCGCACCCCTTCAGCTCGGAGGGTTCATCCGAGGGCTCCGGAACCGGAGGCACAGGCAAGCCCACGGGATCCTCAACTCCCCCCGGGGGAACCGGGGAGAGGGGAGTCTCGGCTTCTATAGGAGACAACCCGTCCAACGGATCGAGAAAAATCTGACAGCCTAATCGCGGCAGTCTCAGTCAACTGACCTGGCCAGGGGACACTGAGACCAGTGGCGAAGCCGAAGGACGATCAAGTCGACGGCCTATCGACTCGAGGAGGAACCTTTCCCGCCCCAAGAGCGTCGACGGAGGGATTTACTTTTGTCCCTCTTTTGGACCGAGAAAAGGGTCCAGCAGACGTTAGCCCTTCTCCCTTAGTGGAGAGGGACAGACAAAGCTCCTAAAGGAAGCTGTGTGGGAAGAACCCAGAGGCGGGATAAATGCCCGCCTTCGAAGATCTGCCCGCGCCGCCTCCTCTTCGAGGGCGATCATCTGCTCGAGCTGATCCGCCGAGCCCGCCGCCGCGGACACCGCCGACCGGGCCTCCTTAGACTTCACCGGAGGGAAACGCTTCTCGGGACGGCCCAGATGCAATCGGGCAGCACGGTCTTCGAGGACATAGGCCGAAAAGGAAGAGCACAAGTCGCAGTCCTGCGGGTCGTGCTCAAGGCCTAAACAGTAGACACACGTGGAGTGTGGATCCGTCCGAGACATCTTCTGCCCGCAGGGGCATCTCCGAAAACCGGGAGTCGATTTGTCCATCGCAGCCGCGAGGGATCGAAGACTGAAGTCTTTTTAGCAAAAACTTTCAAATTCGCAAAAGGAAGAAATAGGAACCAGTCTCAAACGCAGAGCGTTAAGGAGGGAACCTGAGCTTCCAAGCGGTAAGGAAGATCTAGCATCATGGGGCGGAGCCGAGAGTTATACCACCCGGGTGGGTGGGAGGAGCCAGCTTGAAGACCTTCCGGCAAGATTTAAAGCGGCAAGGATACCTGCCAATAAGTGTGGATGAACAACATATCCATGTCCCTAGAAGGTACCCTTCTTATCAAACTTCCCTCGTTTACCCAACTGCAATTATGGCTGCCTCGTGGCAATTCCTCTTCCTGACTGCACTGTGCATCATACCCCTTACTGGCTTATCCAAAAAATATGAACCTGGGGGTACACCACATCCTCATCCTGAAGACTGCTTGCCCAATCTGAGACTACACATCACATGTCATGCCAAGGCTCCTTGCCAACCGATCCAGGTGGACTACCTTCCTCGAAGAGCAACTATTGCAAGTTTGTCTACGCCTCCTTCCTCATCTCTAGAGTTACTCCCACTGGCATTACACAGCCAGAGTATTAGCCTTAGTGTCCTTAGGCTTGCATAAATTAAAAAACCAAGCTTGGCACCCTGGTTCCTCCTCCATGCCAAGCCGGAAAACCCTCAAGCTCATTGCCTTTCACTTGAATCCCTGAAAAAAATGCTACTCCTCATTCTGCTCTGCCAATGTCGAGCTTAATCCAGGGCCTATAAACTTACCTCCCCTTCCGAGTCACTATCTCTTAAAAGGCATTAGTTTTATGCACATGAACGTGTGCAGCCTGCTGAAAGAAAGAAAAAATTTCACTCTGATCTAGGCTTGGACCGCCCATACAATGCCAGATGTGCTTGTTATCTCAGAATCCTGGCTTCGGGCCTCTTTGCCAAATAGCGTGATTAATATACCTTACTACCAAATCTTTAGATGAAATAGGCAATCCAGAGGAGGTGGGGTCACCATCTACATCAAAGACAGATTTGTGGCATTAATGCTTAATTCTAACTCACTGGTAGCGGGATTTGAGTGCCTGGACATAAAAATCGACCTATCCCCATAGTTAGCACTCCGAGACATAGGATGCTATAGACCATCTGCCAGTACTCAGCTCTTGTCCTCTCTTACAACTATCTTGGACACTAGCCCCCAAGAAACAATTATCCTCGGGGATCTAAACTACGATTGGCTGTCGGAAGCCGGTCACCCACTTAAATCTTTCTGCGATTCCCTTGGTTTCACCCTATTCAACGAAGAGCCCACCCGGATCAACAAAAGGAATACAGCCAAAAGTACCCTTCTGGATGTCCTGCTTGTGAATAAACCCCATTCCTTCTCCCATGCTGGAACCTTCGACGCAGATATTAGTGACCATTGCCTAATAGCTGGAGTTTGGGCAACCAACAAAGTGCCAAACTACTGCCAAATTCTCCACCAAAAGGTCAACCAGGTCATTCGACCCAAAGGCATACCTACTTGACCTAAAAAAACTCCCCCTTGTGGCAGAGTTTTTACCTTGCTAAAACAGTGGAAAAGTACAGTTGCACAAGAACTTACCGTAACAGATCTTCGAGAGAGGCTCTTGCAGTAGGTAATTACATATAGGACTGACGTCTGCAGGACCCCACGGAAAAATTTCTAGCTAGCAGTCCCTGGCGAGGGACCGCCCCCGATCAGGTGACCGCATCAGGAGACGTTGGTGATATAAGCGGTCCCAGACGTCCGGCTCTTCCAGTTCTTTTCCCGCCACAGGCCAGAAAGGCCGGACGAGAGAAGAGCGGATATTTCCATCACTGGAAAAGGAACTGAAAAAGCCTAGGGGGATGGAGAGCGCGAAGGTATTACCTACTGCAAGAGCCTCTCTCGAAGATCTACTGTTACGGTAAGTTCTTACGCAACTGTACTATTTTAGAGGGCTCTTGCAGTAGGTAATTACATATAGGACTTAATCCCAAGCAGTCTGGAACAAAGAGGCACCAGGAGGAGGAAAACTACTTCTAGAAGCGGTTCTGGCTGTGCAAGTCTCAAGACAAGAGGCCTTGCAGAACAGCCAGCCTGAAGCCTGCTCTACGGCAAGAGGCAACATCTAAACTGTGGTGTTTAGTAAAGGTATGAACGAAAGTCCAGGTGGCGGCAGCACAGTTGTCTGCCGCAGACACATTTTTGAAACAAGCCGCTTAGGCAGCTACTCCTCTGGTGGAGTGGCCGCTTACCTGACCCGGGAGGGTCTTGTATTTGTCATAACAGAAAGTGATACAATGAGCCAACCACTTAGATATGCACTGCTTAGAAACAGCATTGCCTTCCCTTTTATGAGCAAAAGAGACGAACAATTGATCAGTCTTTCTGAGATTCTTTGTCCTGTTAGTGTAGTATCTCAGAATCTGGTGAACATCCATAGTATGGAGTAAGTACTCCCCTTGATTAGAGTACTGCATGAAAAAGGCGGATAATTCTATGGACTGATGTAGAGTAGACTCTGCTACTACTTTAGGGAGAAACTTAGGATTCGTGCGAAGAGCAACACATTCCTTGTGAAAAATCAAGTATGGAATTTTACACACGAGGGCCTGTAGCTCGGAAATTCACCGAGCGGAAGTAATGGCCACCAGGAAGAGAGTCTTCCATGAAAGGAACTTCAAATCCGAAGAACTTGCCAGTTCGAAAGGGAGGCAGAGTAAGTTTCTCAAGAACAAAGTTCAAGTCCCAAGAGGGAGCAGGAGTACGGATAGGGGGTCTCAGATGGAGGACCCCTCTGAGAAAGGTCTTGGAGACTCAAATTGAGCGAAAGTTTTGTCTGCAAAGGGAACATGATAGGCCGAGATGGCCGACATGTGTACCTTCAGAGAAGAATGACTGAGACCCAGGTCAAACAAATGACGCAGATACTCCAGCAGAAGCCCTGCTGAGCAGGAGAAAGGTTCCGCATTCTTGGAAGCAGCCCAGATAGAGAATCTTTTCTACTTCATGGCGTTAAGTGGCTCTAGTGGAGGGTTTTCTGGCCTCCATCAAAATCTCTGCCACTTTGGGAGACACCCCAAAACGGGATTGAGCTAAACCTGCAGGAGCCATGTGTGCAGCTGAAGGGATTTGAGGCCTGGATGGACCAGGGTCACTTGATCCTGGGTCAGTAAACCGAGATAGAGGAAGAGGATGATCCTCTGAGTATTGTTGTCGAAGACAATCAAACTTACCTGGGCCAGAAAGGAGCAATCAATCATTCATGCTCCTTCTGAAGCTAGTTTCTGCAAGACTTGTGGGAAAGGCATAGACGAATCTGTCCTTCCAGTCTAGAGAGAGTGTCCCTCCAGAAAGCACCTTGCTCTGGAACGAGCGAGCAGAAGACGGGAAGCTTTGCGTTTAGAGGGGATGTGAACAGGTCGACCTGTGGTGTTCCCCAAAGTCAGAAGATATCGTCTAGGACCCCTTGGTCCAGTTCCCACTCGTGAGTCGGAGCAGAAGAGCGACAGTTTGTCTGCCAGGGTGTCGTCGACTCCCGGGACGTGAATTGCCATGAGGTGAAGGTTGTGTTGTGTTGCCCAATCCCAAACCCTCATTGCCTCCCTGCAAAGAGGATAGGACCGAGTCCCTCCCTGTTTGTTGATGTACCAAACCACGCACATGTTCGTCTGGATGGCTAGGTGGCCGGGAAGGATGTATTGGTGAAGGGCTTGGAGAGCATACAACACTGCCCGGAGCTCGAGCACACTGATGTGGAGAGCTTGTTAGAGCTTGGACCAGGAGATCTGGGTCTGATGAGGGCCTAGATGGGCTCCCCAACCTTTGCCCGAGGAATCTGTGGTTAGAGTCTGAGAGGGGGAGGACGAAAGAAAGGAACTCCCTGAAACAGGTTCTCTCAAACCATCCACCACTGCAAGTCTTGAAGCATCGGCGAGGAGACCAGAACTGGGTGATCTAGGACATCCACTAACTGATCCCATTGGGAGTGTAGAGTCCACTGAGAGACCATCATGTGGAGTCGAGTGCGAGGAACTGTCGGGATAGCAGCCACCATGAGCCCGAGAAGGCGAAGGACCGACCTTGCAGAGACCTGCCTGTGACCGGACAGGAGAATTATCTGAGTCTGGACGCCCTGTCTGGTGGCAGGAAGGCCCTGCCCGTATCGAGGATCGCCCCAATAAACTGGGATGGGATCGGGTGAGACTTGGAATGGTTGATGGTAATACCCAGGCAGGTAAAAACCTGCTGAGTAAGGGAGAGGCAGCACAGGAGTTCCTCCCTGGACGAGGCCGCCAGAAACCAAACGTCCAGGTACGGCAAAACCTGCACCCCCCTGGTATGCAGATGAGCCGCCACCACTGCCAGGCATTTGGTAAATACTCGGGATGCCAAGGATAGGCCAAATGGAAGTGCCTTGAATTGGTAGTGGTCCCCCTGGAACGCAAAACGAAGGTATTTGTGGTGAGATGGGCGAATGGAAATGTGTAGGTAAGCATCCTGCATATCCAGGGCACACAGCCATTGACCTGGCCCGGAAGGGGGCAGAAGGCTCTGCAAAGAGCATCCTGAACCTTTTGTATTCCACAAAGAGATTCAGAGAACAGATCTAGAATTGGTCTGAGATCTCCTGTCTTCTTTGGGACCAGGAAGAAATGGGAATAGTAACCCGTCCCTTGCAGATGAAGGGGGACGGGTTCTATTGCCGGTTTCAGCAGAAGAGCCGAAATTTCCTCCTGGACCAAGAGAAGACGTTCCCTCGAATACGCCGATTTCAGAGGGGGTGGCGAGGAGGTTTCTGAAGAAACTATCGACTGTCCTCCTGCGATGAACTGGAGTACCCAAGAATCCGTTATCCTCTCCCAGCCCGGAAGTTGGAGGGAAAACCTCCCTGCTACCGGTTCCTCCAGGGAGTCTGGAGGCTGTGGGAGAGGGAAGGAGTCAGGTGGTGTGGGGCAGCGCCGCAGCTGAAGCACCCGCTTTTTTGGGTGGGGGGGCTTAGTAGCTGTGGGGGCCTGGCGTTTTGTGGCCCGCCTTCCCTGGGGTTTCGCCTTGGGCAGATTCAGTCTGCGAAAGGGACGGCGCTGCTGCTGATGGGGGTACATGGAGTCTACAGACTTCAGTGCTGTCCCCTTCTCCTGCAAATCGGTGAATATGTCCTTGAAATAACCCCCGAAAAGCACCGACCTCCAGAAGGGTTCTTCCTGGATAGCGGATTGCACTTCCGGGACCAACACTGACACGCGGAGCCAAGCATCACAATGTAGGCCTACGGCTAAAGCTGAGCTCCGTCCAGCAGTGTCCACTGCATCGTATGTCGCATGAAGCATGTGTTGACTGGCCGAACATGCAGAGCGGACAAGATCAGCCAACTCCTGCTTGACTTGGGAGTCTGGCAGGGAGTCCAATTTGGCTTCCACCTGGGTCAGAATAGCCTTCTGGTAGTCCCCCATATGGCCAACATAATTCAGGGCCCTAATCCCCAGCGTGGAGGAAGCAAAGATCATCTTCCCATACTGGTCTAGAAAGCGGGATTCTTTGTCAGGTGGCGACGACCTGAGGTGTTTTAGGTTGGCCAACCGGCCGAGAGCGGCACCAATCACAACAGAGTCGGCACGAGGGTGAGAATCTAGGAAATCAACGCCCTCAGGAGCCTGATATAGCCTATTCGACTTCCTTGGAAGTGGGGCTAAAGCCGACGGCTGTTTCCATATGGTGGTGACAAGGCTGGCATGAGGCTCTATCCAGGGTGGCACCAAGGTAGGAGCCGTCACGGGCAGATCCAGATGTTCAGCGAGTTTCAGATGCTGAGGATCTGGTTCCAAGGAGTGCGACTGATGAACCTCCTGGATTTTCCTTAGCAACTCCGTAAAAGAAGGATTCTCTTAAGGAGACTTCGGAGGAGTCCTTGGCCTGGGCTTCGGACAGCGTGGCTTGTCGTCCCTGTCGGAGCAACCGGAGGAGTCCGAGGGTGAAGAGGAGAAGGAAGAGGAAAGAGACTCCCTTTCCCAACCAGAGGGAGGAACAGACCCCTTGAGAAGCCTCCAGGAAGCGTGTCCTGCCCCTCTCCGGACCAAGACGAAAGAGCCCTGGAGTCCGGAGGTGGTGAGGGAGTGTGCCACCTCGGACGCACGGGAACCTGAGACAGCACCGTCGTCGTAAGGCGGCTCTTGACCTCCCTGGTGAGCTGAGCCTTAACCTCAGCCCACCAGGAGGCCAGAGACTCCTGCAAGTCCACCGGCGGCTGTGGCGGAGGATAAGGATACGGGTTGTACCTGTATGGAGTGTATTCAAAACCCGGCTGCGGGTAGCGCAGCGCCAGATACTGTGGTCCCAGGTACGTCGGATAGGACAGAGGGTACCTGGGAGCCGGGGGAGCTGCCAGAGCAGACGGCCCGGCCAACTGCCTCACGGGCGGATCCACGTTGGAGGGCCGGGCAGTGGGGGGAGAGAACATCCAGAAGCGGGATATCTGCCAGCGTCTGTAGAACTGGCGTCGGGGCCGGCGTCCGAGCAGCACCTACATGGGGACGGTCTGACGAAGGAAGGTCCCCAGCGTCGCCCGGGGATGGAGGAGAAAAATCCCCGGGGGGTCAGGTTGGGGGCACTCTTGGTCCCCGGACAGCAGCGAAGGCTGCGGAGAACTGGGAACGACGAACGTAGAGGGGTCCGTCTGTTCCGTCGCCGACCGGGCGGACGAACAGACGTGAGGCTTAACAGTGAGCTCCTGGCGGGTGCCGGAGGAGCCAGCATCCGGCTTATGGGAGCCTTCACTGGAGGCAGACTGAGGAGAAGGATCGGCCTGGTCCAATGGAAGAGAGGCTGCGTGTTGCCCCGAAGGGTCTTGCGTCTTACCGGCCTTCTCCGCACGGACGGAGGGGCGGACGCCAGACTTACCAGAGTTTTACATGCCAGTAGGCCGCAAGCCTGCGGCTGAACTGGGGGCGGTGGCCTCCAATTGCCTGGAGGCACCCGAAAGGCCCGAGACAGACAAGCGGGCTGACTCCCAATCGGAAACCTCAGAGGCGGCCGTTGAGGAGCGTTCCCCCGGATGGGACGTTACCTGTGTCCCGGCAGCTCCTGAGGGAGACTCTGTAGAGGAGCCCTTGTCCTGGTGCCTCTCCTTATCCTTCTGATGGCCTTCGGGGGAAGTGGACACCTACCTCAATTTTTTGAGCTCCTCCTCCATCGAACTCATTTTTCTTCGAAATATGGGCTTCCAGAGATTGCTGCCGCCTTTTCCGGGTAGCCATGTTGAAGCTGAGGCAGTGCTGGCACTTCGACCGGGTGATCGGGGCCTAGGAAGAACAGGCACAGGGAATGGCAGTCCTTGTGCGGGAGTTAGGCGCCGCACGAATCGCACTTATTTTTGTGCTCGGAGGGTGTAGGGGACAACATAGACAGACGATGGTACCCGACGTTAGTCGATAAAAACAAATTACTTCGGTAAAACCGATGAAAATTCGGCTGACGAAGCACAAACTTCTCTGTGAGGCACTGCACGAGCTAACGACGGGAAAGAACTGGAAGGCGGGCTTCAGGGACCGCCCCTTTATACCATCTCCTGACGCCGGTCACCTGATGTGGGGGCGGTCCCTCGCCAGGGACAGTTAGCTAGAAATTTTTCCGTGGGGTCCTGCCGCCTGCAGACGTCAGTCCTATATGTAATTACCTACTGCAAGAGCCCTCTCTAAGTAAGATCTGCATATTATATACTACACGAAATCATTACCTACGCCATGAATCTACATGTGCCTCTGTCAAAAATACACATGAAGGCTAGGAAATGCCGTTGGTTCACTCAAGATGTCAAGGCTGCACTACTGTCCAGGGATACTCTGGAAAACTGCCCCCAAATCCCAAAAAGAGGAAGACTGGAACCTCTTTAGAAAAGCCAGAAATCGCTGCACCAAACTGATTAGGGAAGCCAAAGCCTGTTATTACCAAGCAGAACTAGATACTACTGCCAATTGTCCCTCCAAATTCTGGGCCACAATCAAAGACCTGGAGGGAGCCACGACACAAAATATGCTCCCTACAAAAATTACCTCTGACAATACAGTAATCAGTGACAAAGAGAGATACTGCAGGCATTCAACACTGACTTCGCCACAGCAGGCTTAGCCATTGATAACTCTCCTGCATGTAGCCTGCGCACCCAACTTGGCATGACCCCACCAAATGTTGGCTCAGTTAGTCAACATTTCTCATTCTCATCGATTTCCCTCCAGGAAGTGGAAGACTCGATTTTCCACCTGGATACTAAGAAAAGTGCCGGCGCAGATGCACTTGAAAGTAGTTACGCAAGACCTTACCGTAACAGTAGATCTTCGAGAACAGCTCTTGCAGCAGGTTACACCATTAGGACTGAAGCTGGCAGGCGTCAGGACCCCACGGAAAAATTCTAGCTAGCTATCTTCAGCGGACCACCTCAACGTCACGTAGTACATAAGGGGCGGTCCCGCCCAGATCTCTAGGTCTCCCGCCGAGACTTCCGCCGCAGGCTGACATTGAAATGGGAGACCGAGGATCCACCATCAGAAGACAAACGGAAAAAATCCCTGTTAAAGAAAGCCATGTCTCCTCCAAGGGGGAAGGTGGGCCGGAAGGTACCTGCTGCAAGAGCTGTTCTCGAAGATCTGCTGTTATGGTAAGTTCTTACGTAACTGTACTATCTTACTTCGAGAGACAGCTCTTGCAGCAGGTTACACCATTAGGACTGATTCCCAAGCAGTAGCGCTTACAAACACTCTGGGAGGAGGAAATAAGAAAGAACATTCCAGGTCCTGAATCTAGGACAGGAGACCCTGTAGCACTGCCAGGCCGAAGCCTGCTCTTCGCCGTGAAGCGACGTCCAGGCTATAATGCCTGATAAAGGTATGAACAGAGCTCCAAGTGGCTGCAGCACAAATGGCAGAGGTGGAGACGTTTCGAAGTGCTGCAAAGGATGTGGCCACACCCCTAGTGGAATGGCCCCAGACTGCTCCTGGAGGCCTTCGTTTGAAACAGTGAGATGCACTGGACAAGCCAGCAAGACAGGGACTGTTTGGATACTGGTTGGCCCATCATCCTTCGATAAAGGGAGACGAAAAGTTGCTCAGTCTGAAGCTGCTTAGTTCTGCTCAGGTAGTACCTTAAGCTCGGTGAACATTCAGGGTGTGAAGCAGCGCCTCTCTGTTAGAGTAATTAGGGAAGTAGACTGGCAGGTCAATATCCTGATTGAGAGTGAGTGTGGAAACCACCTTAGGCAAGAATTTAGGATTCGTCCTCAGGGATACTCTGTCCTGGTGGAAAATTTTAATTAAATAAGGCTCTTTGCACATGAGAGCCTGAAGCTCAGAAACTCTTCTTGCTGATGTAACAGCAACCAAAAACAACGTTTTCCACGACAGAAAACGCAGCTCGCAATCCGAGGCAGATTCAAAAGGGGGGAGCGTGAGTTGCTCCAGGACAAAGCAAGTCCCATGGAGGCACTGGGTCCTTAATGGGCGGCCTAAGGTGTAACACCCCTCTCAAGAATTCGACAGGCATCTAATTGTGCCACTGTGCGCTGTCCCACCGGAAGGTGATAAACTGAAATGGCACAGAGGTGCACCTTAATAGAGGAGTAGGCGAGACCCGAACGGAAAAGGGAGAGCAGGTATTCTAACACTGCTTTCACCGGACAACCTAAAGGGGAAAGGCCGCGTGCTTGCGACCATAGACAAAAACTGCGCCATTTCATGGCGTACGTTGCATGCGTTGCCGGCTTTCTGGCTGCAAAAGGACTTCCGCAACCTCTTGCGAGACCCCGTGACGCAAGATGGCCATGTCTCTAGGAGCCATGCATGCAGGTTCAGTGAACGCAAGTCCGGGTGGACCAGTGAACCCTTCTCCTGAGACAAGAGGTGGGAGCTGAATGGCAACGGGAGCGGAGGTTCCCCGGACAGCTGAATTAGCAAAGGGAACCAGATCTGCCTGAGCCAGAAAGGGGCCACCAGGATCATTGTTGCATGCACCCTGCGCAGATTGATAAGAACTCTCTGGATCAACGGGAAGGGAGGGAAAGCGTAGAGGAATATGTCCGACCAGGAGAGAGACAACACGTCTCACCAGAAAACACCAGGCCCTGGATCTAGCGAGCAAAAATTGGGCAGTTTTGCGTTGGATGGGGAGGCGAACAAGTCCAATTCTGGAGTTTCCCATCGAAGAAACAGATTCTCTGCTACCTCCTGGAGAAGTTCCCACTCATGGACTCTGGCCTGGGAGCGACTCAGGCCATCTGCAATTGTGTTGTCCACCCCGGGAACATGTACTGTGATCAAGTTAGGTGCCGTGTCGGGATTACCCAATCCCACACCCTCATGGCCTCCCCTGCAAAGGGGTAAGTATCGCCTCCCTTGTTTGTTGAGGTAATACATCACCGCCGTGTTGTCTGTCTGAAGCAGGAGAGTACTCGGCGGGATCTCTGACTGAAAAGCCTGCAGGGCATAAAGGACCGCCCTCACCTCTAGGACGTTGATATGGAGGTGGGCCTCCAGAGGGGTCCACGTACCCTGGGACTTCACCCCGTCCAGGTGTGCTCCCCACCCTAGACCTGAGGCGTCTGTGGTGAGGATTACCTCCGGGGATGGCGCTATGAACGGGACGCCCATAGAGAGTGTCCCTGGGTCTAGCCACCACTGCCAGTCTTGAATCGCGGTATTCATGATTCTGACCGGATGCTGCATGTGGTCTTGCCTTTGGTCCCATTGCACTTTGAGTATCCACTGAGTTACCCGCACGTGGAGCCTTGTCAAAGGGACAGTAGGAATGGCCGCAGCCATGAGTCCGAGCAAGCGAAGGACCGACCTGGCTGGGGCGGTCTTGTTTGACGAAAGCTCCCCGATAAGGGATCTGATGCGCTCCGCTCGGTCGTCCGGAAGAAATGCTCTTCCCTGAACGGTGTCCAGTACTGCACCTATGAACTGCAGTTTCTGCGACGGTACCAGGAGGGACTTCTCGTGGTTGATTAGGATACCCACAGATCGAAACAGGTCCTGGGTGCTCTGGATCGCCCGTAACAACGCCTCTCTGGAGGTGGCCATGAGAAGCCAATCGTCCAGGTACGGGAACACATAATGGCCCTGTCTCCTTAGAGACGCTGCCACGACTGCCATGCATTTGGTAAAGACCCTAGGTGCCGATGACAGCCCGAATGGAAGGGCTCGGAACTGAAGATCATGGCTGAGAAATCGAGCGCAGGAACCTCTCTTACATGCGCTTGAGCTATAGGGATGTGCAGGTAAACGTCCTGCATATCTAGAGACGCTAAAAAAGCGTCCTGCTTCAGCATGAGAATAAGACCCGGAAGAGTTACCATGCGGAATCTTTCCTAGGCGACCGACAAATTGAGGTCGCTGAGGTCCAGAATTGGACGGAGGTCCCCTGTCTTCTTTGGAACCGGGAAGAAGTGGGAATAGTATCCGTGTCCTCTCTGGTTCTCTGGGACGTACTCTATCTCTCCCTTTTGTAGGAGTGCGAGCACTTCTTGTCTGATCAATGACTTGTACTGACCCGGGTACCGGGAGAGCAACGGAGGCCTCGAGGGTGGCTTTTCCGCGAATTCTATAAAGTGGCCTCTTCCGACCAACTGTAGAACCCACCTGTCGGTAGTTATAGTCTGCCATCCCGGCACGAAATTCGCAATGTGACCCTCAAACATGACGTCCCATTGATCCTGAGGGGCGGGGGCCGGGAAGGAGTCAGGCTGTGGCGGCTGAGGGTCCCGCTGGCTGGACCGGCTTAGAAGTGCGCTGGCTTCGACCTGCAGGGTTGCTTTCCTGGGCCTCTGAGCATGAGCCCTCTGTTGTGGAACAGGGCGGGACTGTTGTCTCTGCGTCTGTCCACGAAATCGGCTTTGGTTCCCAACGAAAGGAACTAAGCTTGGGTCGGTACATGGCCTGAACCGACCTCACCGCCTTCCCGGCCTCTTGGAGTTTGGTAATTATCTTCTCTGAGGGTTTACCAAACAAAACTTCTCCCTCGAATGGGGAGTCCATGATGTTTTTCTGGACATCCAGGGTAAAACCAGAGACACGGAGCCAAGAGTGCCTGCGGAGTCGTATGCAGCTCGTAGCACCTGGGTTCCCACGTCCAAACCCGTACGGAGGAGCTGCAACATCTCCTCCTTCTGCTCACCTTCCAGCAATTTCTCAGCCGGATCCAGACCCTGCTCCCACAGGGCATTTTGGAACTGCACCATGTGGGTCAAATAATTCAGGGATCTGATAGCGCAGGTAGCGGAAGCATACGTGCGCCTACCCATGGAGTCCAGCTGCTTGGACTCTAGGTCCGGTGGCAGGGTGCTCAGATGTTGTGGTCTCTGGGACCGGTCAGGAGAGACTTATGACCAGAGAGTCGGCCTGAGGATGCTGGGTCAAGTACTGGTCTTCCCTTGGAGCCTTGTACAACCAGTCAGCTTTCTTCGGCATCGCCGGGAGCAAATGTGGACGCTTCCACGCTGCCTTGGTGACGTCCACGAAAGTGTCAACCAAGGGTGGCACCACCACAGGCTTGGGATCCTTCTGCCGAAGATACTTCGCAAGGCGTAGCCTTTCGGGGTCTAACTCTTCTGCATCCCATCCCATGTTCTCCTGGATGTGTCATGATATCCGAGAACGAAGGGTCATCCGGAGACGACTTTGGCAGCTCACGTGGGTCCGGAGAAGGGATGGAGAGAGGAGATGGGGATCTGGATGTAGAAAACTCTGATCCCGTGTCCTCCGTCGAAGGCGAATGGCGGCGTCTTCTGGGTCTCTTGGGACTGGGTGACCTAGAAGAGGATCTGGACGGAGGTCTCCTTTTATCTAGTCTCCCCCTTGGAGGGGTCCTGGGCTCCCAGGGAGGAGGTAACTGGCCGGCAGACCCAGACGGAGACGGGGGCGCAGGAACCAGAGGAGCAACCGGTGTAGGAGGAGGAGGGGGAGGAAGCGGAGGTGGAGTGGGGACCATGTCCTTTTTGATGGTATCCCACCAGTAAGTGAAAAGCTCCTTCACCTCTGAAAAAGAAAGGCCAGACGGCCCGGGCGCCGGTGGATGGTCGTCGGGTCCCAGCGTCGGCTCCACAGGGGGCTCGGGTTGTGGCTCGGGTTACCTGGGAGTCTCAACAGGACCGGGGTCGCCCGTCTGGTCCTCGGGCTGAGTTAACACCTCCTCAGTGATGGTCTCCTGACAGACGTCGGTCGAAGACGTCGGGGTCCTCTTCTCAATTGGAGCGGGTGCCAGTCCCCCTACCAGCGTCCGGTGATGAGTTGACCTGGCCGGCGACAGTCTTCTGATGGACGACGGCTCTGGGGACCTGTGGCGAGAGGCTGGACGAACCGGCGTCGGGTCCTGCAGCCTCTTAAGTGAAGTGAGCTCCTTGGTTTTCCGGTGAAGAGGAGGAGGCAAGGAAGCAGACCTGACGTCAGGTTCAGAATGGCGGGAACCCGACTTGTGGTGATGGTGGCGATCCCCCGACTTAGCCAGGGCCTTGGAGGACGAGGAACGCCTGGGAGTCTTGGCCTGAGAAGAGGATGAAGATTTTCTCACCGCAGCGGGGGGAGGCCGAGAGCTGGCCCGGGAAGGAGAGCGGTCAGACCTGGAGCCAGAGCTGCGTGAATCTGAGGCCCTAGACGGGGACCTGGAAGGGGCCTTCTCCCTGTGCTTCTCAGCATGCTTGCGGGCCTTCTGCGAAGAATCCCCCTTAGAAGCCATGGTCTTGAGTTGCTCCTCTAGCAGGAATGCCTGTAGGGCCTTCTGGCAACGGATCCGGGTTCTGCTGTTGAAACCCTGGCAAAAGGAGCAGGACCGGGTGTCGTGGTCTGGGCCTAGGCACTGGACACAGGCCGAGTGTAGATCCTTGAATGGGATCTGCTTCCCACAGGTGCACTTCGAGGAGTGACCGGAGGTCGGAGAGGACATCAGAGAAAAAACTGAACTCTGAGAACCAATTTCCCGTAGGAAAACACTTTACCATGCGTCGCGCTCTAGAAACCGAACCGAAGGGTCGAGACATGCAAGTCGATGGCGGGAAAGAACTGGGGAATCTGGCGGGACCGCCCCCTTATGTACTACGCCTGACGTCGGAGGCAGTCCCCGCTGAAGATAGCTAGCTAGAATTTTTCTGTGGGGTCCTGACGCCTGCCGGCTTCAGTCCTAATGGTGTAACCTGCTGCAAGAGCTGTGTCTCGAATAAGATCTATACTTCCTAAAGATAGGCACTGCCAATACGTGGCGTGCTATTACTCATTTATTCAACCCATCCCTAACACAAGGTACCCTCCCTCAAATATGGAAGATCACACACGTTATCCCGCTATTTAAGTCTGGAGACCCTTGCGACCTTAATAACTATAAGCCAATTTCTCTCCTACCCACACTCTTGAAGCTACTGGAAAAAAATAGTAAATGGCCAACAGAGAACCTTCATCGACAGAAAAATTACTAAACCCCTTTCAATCCGGATTCAGAGCCAACCACAGTACAGTCTTGGCATTAGCTAAAGTAACCAATGACTGGCAACTGGAGTTGGAGCATAAAAAGTCAGTATGTGCTGCGTTGCTTGACCTCAGCAAAGCATTCGACAGTCGACCACAACCTGGTCCTCAACTTGTTAAAATCACTAGGATTGGATGCTACTTCTCTAAACTAGTTCTCTGAATATCTGACAGACCGATACCAGCAGGTGCAAGCAGATGGCAAACTATCTGCCCCAAAACTCTTACAAAGGTGTCCCTCAGGGATCCATATTAGGTCCCCTCCTCTTCGCATTGTATAACAACATTGATGAGGGAATCAAGGATGGAAGTATTCACTTATTCGCGGATGACAGTGTTGTACCAGAGTCGTCCCACACCAAAAGAAGCTTGTACTGACCTACGAAAAGATTTCAACCTCCTGCAACTCCAACTAATCAATAAAAAAATACAGGTCACTCACCTGTAACAGGAGTTCTAGAAATGGTATATGTTGTTCATCCACACTTCTTGGCAGGTTCCTTACCGCTTTAATTGTTGCCGGAAGGTCTAAGCTGGCTCCTCCCACCGACCCGGGTGGTAAACCTCTCGGCTCCGCCCCATGACACCAGATCTAGCCCACTGGAAGCCAGGTTGTGCATCGAAGCCGGGGAGGTCAGGTGGTCGCATGGATGAACAACATATACCATTCCTAGAACTCGATAAGTGAGTAAATACAGGTTACTCACCTGTAACAGGAGTTCTAGGAATGGTATATGTTGTTCATCCACACTTATTGGCAGGTATCCTTGCCGCTTTAAATCTTGCGGAAGGTCTTCAAGCTTGCTCCTCCCACCCACCGGGTGGTATAACTCGGCTCCGCCCCATGGCGCCAGATCTGGCCCGCTGGAAGCTCAGGTTGTCGTCGAGCCGAAGAGGAGGTTGGGTGGAGTCGTGTGGATGAACAACATGCCATTCCTAGAACTCTGTTACAGGTGAGTAAATACAGGTTACTCACCTGTAACAGGAGTTCCAGGGAATGGTATATGTTGTTCATCCACACTCATTACAGTATCCTTGCCGCTTAAATCTTGCCGGAAGGTCTTCAAGCTTGCTCCTCCCACCCACCGGTGGTATAACTCGGCTCCGCCCCATGGCCTTAGATCTGGCCGCTGGAAGCTCAGGTTGTCTTGTCGAGCCGAGGAGGTCGGGTGGGTCGTGTGGATGAACAACATATACCATTCCTAGAACTCCTGTTACAGGTGGTAACCTGTATTTCTAGGGACATGGATATGTTGTTCATCCACACCATTGGCGACTCTAGCAGTTCTCCGGAGAGGAGGAGGCAAGACGACACCCCATATACTTACTTGGAAGAGAGAGACTGAGAACCGAGGCCCCAAAACCAGCATCCCGGGCGTGACTCAAGGTCGATGTGGTAATGGGTAATGAAGGTGTTTGCTGACTTCCAGGTAGCAGCCCTGCAGATTTCCTGATAGGACGTCTCCCTGGAAGCAGCCACCGTTGCAGCAGTATGGCGGGTAGAATGAGCTCTTATCCCTCTGGGAGGCTCCATGCCCGCAACTTATAGCAGAGATCTATGCAGGAGGTTACCCACCTGCTTATCGTCCGCTTGGCTGCAGGTCTGCCAGATGCGACTTCAGCGTAGGTGACAAACAGCTGGCGAACCTCTCCCCGAATTTCAGCCGTGCGCTCCTTATAATAAGCGAGCGCCCTTCTAGGGTCCAGAGTATGGAGCCTATATTCGCCCTCCGAGGTGTGATTGGGGTAGAACACCGCAGAGTCAACACCTGGTTAGGTGAAACTCCACACCACCTTGGAAGGAATTTGGGTGGGGCGAGGACAACTTCGGCCCTGTGGAAGACCAGGTAGGAGACTCGATGGGCGCCTGGAGCTCTCCCATCCTTCTGGCTGGCCATGATAGCCACCAAGAAGGCGGTCTTCCACGACAGGTGAGAGAGAGCACACCTGTGCATAGGTTCGAATAGGCTTGCCCATGAGCTTTGCCATGCACCAGCAGTAGATCCCACGGTGGGGGTTCCCGCACTGGAGGAAATGTGATCAAGGCTTTGAGCAAGACCACCTTCTCCTCGCCACCGACTGCTTCCGGCCGCGCCTGTAAGCAGAGATGGCTGCCAGGTGCACCCCTTAGGGTCGTCGACCTAAGCCCTTGACTAGAAAGGACCAAATAGTCCAAGATGCTTGCAAGGAACGGAGGAAGGGTCCAAGCCCTTGCCCTGACACCAAATGGAAAACCTTTCCATTTTGAAGGCATAACATTTTCTGGTGCGACTCCTCGGGCCTCAACTACATTGAGGACCTCGTCGGAAGACCCAAAGCCTGGAACTCCAGCGCTCAGGAACCAGGCCGTCAGGTGCAGGGATTGAAGGTCCGGATGGAACACCTTCCCCTGATTGACTGAGAGCAGGTCCGGGCGAGCTGGAAGCTGCCGCGGAGTCCTGGAGCTGAGACTGAGGAGATCTGGGTACCAGAACTGGCGAGGCCAGTCTGGGGCTATCAGAATCACCTGCGCTTGTCCCTCCTGTTGAGAAGCACCTTGTGGATCAGAAATGGGGAAAAGGCGTAAGAGGCCGGGTCCATTGCCTCGAAGCATCCCCTGCAGCGAGCCCTGCTGAGGCGGGCATGAAACAGACTCAACCGCGTTCTCCATGGAGGCAAACAGGTCCACCTGAGGTGTGCCCCAAAGGAGAACAGATGCTGTACTACCTCCGGCAGGAGAGACCACTCGTGGGATGCAGCCCCTATCCGGCTCAGGGCATCGGCCAGGGTGTTGGAAGCTCCTGCCACGTGAATGGCTAGGAGATCCGCCTCCAGGCTGCAACGAGTGACCAAATGCGGAGACTTCCTTGCATAGAAGCATGGGCCAGCGTCCCATCCTGGCGGTTTAGATAGTACATGGTCATGGTATTGTCCGTCTGGACTCGGACCACTTGACCCCGGAGGAGCAGGAGCAAAAGGCGGTGAGATAGGCGGACGCTCGGAGCTCCAGCAGGTTGATGTGGCATCGGGACTCCGCGGGGACCAGAGGCCATGAGCACGTGTTCCCCAGATGGGCACCCCAACCCATCAGAGAGGCATCGGTCGACAGAGAGAGACCGTCGGCTCGGGCAGACTGACGTGGGATGCCCTCCTGCAAATGATCTGGAATGGTCCACCACTGGAGCGTTGCCACATCCCCTGTGTCACCGACACAAGCTGGTCAAGGGATCGCAGGTTGAGGACCACTGGCTGGCCAGTCCCCACTGAAGGGGACGCATGTTCCAGCGGGCCCAACGGACCACGCTGGTACAGGCCGCCATGAGACCCAGGAGGCGCAGGAAGTCCCGGGCAGGCGCAGTGCCCAACCAAAATGATCGGGCAAAGAGGAAAGAACCTCGGCCCTGTCCGCGGGAGCAGCGTCTGGCTCGAAGAGAGTCGAGCTGCGCCCGATGAATAAAATCACCTGCTTGACCGAGTTCGACTTGGCCTCGGTTGATAAGGAGGCCCAGTTGGGAAGCAGACCTGGGAGGCCAGATCTCTGGACCCTCCGCCTCCTTCCTGGAGGAGCTGCTATCAGCCAGTCGTCCAGGTAAGGCACCCGGACCCCTCGGCGCCGAGGAATGCTGTCACCACTGCCATGCATTTGGTGAAGACCCTGGGAGCTGGAGACAAGCCGGAAGGGCATAGCTTGGAACTCGAAGAGAGAGATCCGCTCGGGCGAAGGAATCTCTCGGGTGAGGCAGACGGATAGGGACGTGAAAAAAGCATCCTGCAGGGGTCAGAGAACCGCGCCCGCGTTCAAGGATGGTATTATCTGAGCCAGGTGCACCATCCTGAAGGTTGAGACCTTAGGAACTTGTTTGGGTCGTGCAGGTAGAGAATGAGGCGCCAGCCCCGTCCGTTCGGAACCAGGAAGTACCTGGACACAAACCCTGGGTCTGAAGAGGGTCCACCTCTCTTACCACCTCCTTCTGGAGGAGGAGGCGATGTCGGCTCGACGGAGCATCCAGTGAGGCTGGGGATCCCGAAGCCCCCGGCGAGGGCTCTGAAGAGGTGGTGCCTGCTCGAATTCCAGAGGCAGGCCTCTTCCACCACCTCCAAGACCCACCTGTCCGGTGGTAACAGCGGACCAGGCGGAACGAAGTGCCGGGCCGTCCCACGGGGGACCCAGGGGTGAGTGACGGGGATGGGCGACACCCTCAGCCCGTCACTGGGCAGGCTGGAGGAGGGACCGGCCGAGGGACCTCCTGGGCCCTTTCTCCTGCCTCCTGTTAGAGGAAGCCGGGCTTGGGTTTGGGATGCCAAGGCCGAGCCTGCTGGCCCTGGCGATTGCTGGGCGGGCGCCGGGGGCACAGAAGGACGAAGGGCTTAGGCTGTGGTTTCATGGCCTTTGTCCTTCTGGCGGAAGAGACCGAGTCAAGGTGGCATTGGACTTCTCGATCCTCTGCAGGTGACCTTCCACCCCAGGGCGAAGGGTCAGTCCCAAAAGGGAACATCATGAACTTGCTGGGTATCCGGTAAAGGTGGATATCCTCAATGACCATACGACCTTGTAGCCTACGGTATACCGATCTGGCACATGAGTCCCTACATCCAAAGCAGTCTGGAGCTGCTGTTTGGCCACTGCCTACCCTGGTCCGCACCTGTAGCCGTAGTCTGCAGATCGAGGCGGGAGGAGGATGACCTCATCCAGGGAGCCCAACAGGGCATGAGAAAATGTGCCATGAGGACGGCCCGAACTGGCCTGACGAGCTCGAGAGGAGGCACTTAGCGTACTTTTAGCCCGACATGAGTCAAATTCTTGGACTCCTTGTCCAGGAGGTTTGTCCACATCCTGGCGTTGCCCGGTAGCGGCAGCCTGTCGGTAACTCAACCCCTCAGCAGAGGGTGTTCGAAAAACGGACAAGGGCCGGTAGGGACCGCATACTTCCTGGCCATCTAGCAGGCGCAGGGCAGGAAGCAGGGCGCTGCCAAGTTCCAGTGCTGGACCCACTATGGCCTCGGCCACGGAAGGCCTCCGTCGGAGAATCCCTCGGTCCAGAATCTCCGTGAGGGGATACCTGGCCCGTTTGGAAACAGGTTGAGCTCCATCCCGGTAGACTCCGAGATGAGCGGAAGCAGTCCTAGGAAGGACGGGCGATATAGTCCATTGGCTGACCTCCTGAAGACTCCAAGTCCAGTCGCTTGGAAGAAGGAGGAATCATCTCGGACTCGGAAGAGTCCTCGAAGAAACTGCCTCTGGCCTGAACCACCTTCACCAGCAGGTCGGTCGGGAGTGAGGGTAACTGACAACCGATGGGGTGAAGCCCTTAGCCCGACCGAGAATCCTTGGTCGAGCCCCAATTGGTGGCTGTGAGGCGGAGGTTCCATGCAATCGGTGGAGCAGCTGGTTTGGCGAACAACCGGCCTGGTATAGGCTCTCGGGCAAGTCGGGGGTTGTGTAGCCCGTTCGGTGACAACCACTAATGGCGGGGAAGGCGCGGTCGGCTTATTCCGGCCAGGAGGAGCTGTTGCAACATAAGGTCCTCGGCACCGTCGGCGTAATTCACGCGAAACCTCCTCATCCGAGGAGGAGGGGCGAGGCAATGACATAAACTTACATGATGCCCGAGACAAGACACCGCCTATGCCGGTGGGAGCGGCTGGACGCGAAGAGGTCGAGACCGAGACCGAGAAATTACACAGAATTCTAAAGGGGTCGGTGCAGGAGAGGTGTCGGCGGAACCGACCTCCCCTTGACTCGGAAGGTCCATCCGAGGGCTCCGGAACCCGGAGGCACAGGCGAGCCACCCAGGATCCTCAACTCCTCCGGGGGAACAGGGAGAAGTCGGCTGCTAAAGGCGTCAGTACGTCAATAGGTCGAGAAAAATCTCGACTTCATCAGTAGGAGTCCGGTCCAACTGACCTGGCGGGGTTTACCGTGAGGCCAGTGGCGAAGCCGGATGGAACCAGAAGCCGACGGTCGGCCCGGCCGGAAAGGACCTTTCCGCTCCCAAGGCGTCGGAGAGGACTTACCCTTGTCCTTCTTTTGGACCGAAAAGGTCCAGCAGGCACGAGCCCCTTCTCCTTTAGTGGAGGAGGGACAGACAAAGCTCCTTAAAGGAAGCCGTGCGGAAGAACCCAGAGAAGCGGGATAAATGCGCGGCCGAGGAAGATAACCCCGCGCCTCCTCTTAGGAGGCGACCATCCGCTCGAGCTGATCCTTGAGCTCCCGCCCTTGTGACACCGCCAACCGGGCCTCCTTGGACTTCACGAGGAGGAAGCGCTTCGGGGCAGCCCAGTTGCAATCGGGCATACGGTCTTGAGGGGCGTAGGCAGGAAAGATGAGCTGGAGTCTCGCAAGCCTGCGGGTCGTGCTCAAAGGCCTAAGCAGTAGACACACAGTGAGGTGTGGATCCGTCGAGACATCTCTGCCCGCGCCTGGGCATCTCAAAATCCGGGAGTCGATTTATCCGCCATGGCGGCGAGGACCGAACTGAAGTCTTTTGCAAATATTATTTTAAATCCGCAAGCGGAGAAATAGAACAGTCACAAGACGCAAGCGTTAAGGAGGGAACCTGAGCTTCCAAGCCGTAAGGAAGATCTGGCGTCATGGGCGGGCCGAGTTATACCACCGGTGGGTGGGAGGAGCAAGCTTGAAGACCTTCCGGCAAGATTTAAGCGAGGATACTGCCAATGGTGTGGATGAACAACATCCATGTCCCGAACCTGTATTTCTAGGGACATGATATATTGTTCATCCACTATTAACAGACTCTAACAGTTCTCCGGTAGGAGGAGGCAAGAACGCACACCCAATACTTACTTGGGAAAGAGACTGAGAACCGAGGCCCCAAAACCAGCATCCCGGCGTGACTCAAGGTCCGATGTGGTAATGGGTACGAAGGTGTTTGCTGACTTCCAGGTAGCAGCCCTGCAGATTTCCTGGATAGGGATGTCCCTGGAAGCAGCCATCGTTGCAACAGTATGGCGGGTAGAATGAGCTCTTATCCCTCTGGGAGGCTCCATGCCCGACAACTTATAGAGATCTATGCAGGAGGTTACCCACCTGCTTATCGTCCGCTTGGCTGCAGGTCTGCCAGATGTGGCTTCAGCGTAGGTGACAAACAGCTGGCGAACCTCTCCCGAATTTCAGCCCGTCGCTCCTTATAATAGCGGCGCCCTTCTGAGGTCAGAGTATGGAGCCTATACAAAACCTCGAGGTGTGGGATGGGGTAGAACACCGGCAGAGTCAACACCTGGTTAAAGTGAAACTCCGACACCACCTTAGGAAGGAATTTCGGGTGAGGCGCGGACATCTGTCCCTGTGGAGAGACCAGGTAAGGAGACTCGATGGAAAGCGCCTGAGCTCTCCCATCCTTCAGGCTGGCGTGATAGCCACCAAGAAGGCGGTCTTCCACGACAGGTGAGAGAGACACACCTGTGCATGGGTTCGAATAGCATGCACAGGCTTTGCCAGTACCAGCAGTAGATCCCAGGAGGTGAGGTTCCCGCACTGGAGGAAATGTGATCAAGGCCTTTGGCGTCCAGACCACCTTCTCCTGCGCCACCGACTGCTTCCCGGCCCGCGCCCGGTAAGCAGAGATGGCTGCCAGGTGCACCCTTAGGGTCGTCGACCTAAGCCCTTGACTAGAAAGGGACCATAAATAGTCCAAGATGCTTGCCAAGGAACAGGAGGAAGGGTCCAAGCCCTTGCCCTGACACAAATGGAAAACCTTTTCCATTTGAAGGCATAACATTTTCTGAAATTCGACTCATACGGGACGCCTCAACTACATTGAGGACCTCGTCGGAAAGACAAAGCCTGGAACTCTGGCGGCTCAGGAACCCAGGCGTCAGGTGCAGGGATTGAAGGTCCGGATGAACACCTTCCCTGATTGACTGAGAGAGCAGGTCCGGGCGAGCTGGAAGCTGCGCGGAGTCCTGGAGCTGAGACTGAGGAGATCTGGGTACCAGAACTGAGAGGCCAGTCTGGGGCTATCAGAATCACCTGCGCCTTGTCCCTCACCATGTGAGAAACTGTATGTGGATCAAGGAAATGGGGAAAGGCGTAAAGAGGCCGGTCCACTGCCTCGAAGGCATCCCCTGCAGCGAGCCCTGCTGAGGCGGGCATGAACAGGCTCAACTCAGCGTTCTCCCTGGAGGCAACAGGTCCACCTGAGGTGTGCCCCAATGGGAGAACAGATGCTGTACTACCTCCGGCAGGAGAGACCACTCGTGGGATGCAGCCCCTATCCGGCTCAGGGCATCCGGCCAGGGTGTTGGAGGCTCCTGCCGTGAATGGCTGGGAGATCCGCCTCCAGGCTGCTTACAGTGACCAAATACGGAGCTTCCTTGCATAGAAGCATGGAGCCGCCCCGCCCTGGCGGTTTAGATAGTACATGGTCGTGGTATTGTCCGTCTGGACTCGGACCACTTGACCCGGAGGAGCAGAGCAAAGGCGGTGAGAGCTAGGCGGACCGCTCGGAGCTCCAACAGGTTGATGTGGCATCAGGACTCCTTGGGGACCAGAGGCCATGAGCCCAGTGTTCCCAGATGGGCTAACCACCATCAGAGAGGCATCGATCGATAGAGACCGTCGGCTCCGAGGCAGACGAGCAGGATGCCCTCCTGCAAATGATCTGGACGGTCCACCACTGGGCGTTCCCACATCCCTAATGTCACCGACACAAGCTGGTCCAAGGATGCATGGCGGTGTGACCACTGGCCCAGTCCCACTAAAGAAGGGGCGCATGTTCCAGCGAAGCCCAACGGACCATGCTGGTGCAGGCCACCATGAGACCCAGGAGGCGCAGGAAGTCCCGGCAGGGCGCAGTGCCCAACCAGAAATGATCGGGCAAGGAGGAAAGAACCTCGGCCCTCTCTCGCGCGGAGGCAGCTCTGGCTCGAGAGTCAAGCTGCGCCCGATGAATAGAATCACCTGCTCGGCTCGAGTTCCGACTTGGCCTCGTTGATAGGAGGCCCAGTTGAGCAGACCTGGAGGCCAGATTCTGGACCACTCTGCCTCCTTCCTGGAGGGAGCTGCTATCAGCCAGTCGTCCAGGTAAGGGTACACCCGGACCCCTCGGCGCCGCAGGAATGCTGTCACCACTGCCATGCATTTGGTGAAGACCCTGGGAGCTGGAGACAAGCCGAAGGGCATGGCTTGGAACTCGAAGAGGGATCCTTCCGCTCGGAAGCGAAGGAATCTCTGGTGAGACGGACGGATAGGGACGTGAGAAAACGCGTCCTACAAGTCCAGAGAGCAGAACCACACGCCGCGTTCCAAGGATGGTATTATCTGAGCCAGAGTGACCATCCTGAAGGTTCGAGACCTTAGGAACTTGTTTAGGTCGTGTAGGTCGAGAATGGGGCGCCAGCCCCCCGTCCGCTTCGGAACCAGGAAGTACCTGGACACAAACCCTGGGCCTGAAGGAGGGTCCACCACCTCTCTTATCACCTCCTTCTGGAGGAGGAGGCGATATCGGCTCGACAGGCCGCCAGTGAGGCTGGGGATCCGAAGCCCCCGAGGCGGCGGCTCTGAAGGGTGGTGCCTGCTCAGATTCCAGAGGCAGGCCTCTTCCCACCACCTCCAAGACCCACCTGTCCGTGGAAACAGCGGACCAGGCGGAGCGGAAGTGCGGGCCGTCCCCACGGGGGACCCAGATAAGGTGGCGGGGAATGGGCGACACCCCTCAGCCCGTCACTGGGCAGACATGAGGAGGGACCGCCGAGGACCTCCTGGGCCTTCCCTGCCTCCTGTTAGAGGAGCCGGCAGCTCGGGTTTGGGATGCCAAGGCCGAGCCTGCTGGCCCTGACGTTGCTGGGCAGGCGCGCCGAGGGCACGAAGGACGAAAGGGCTTAGGCTGTGGTTTGCGACCTTTGTCCTTCTGGCCCGGAAGAGACCGAGTCCAAGGTAGCATTGGACTTCTCGATCCTCTGCAGGTGACCTTCCACCCCAGGGCCGAAGAGGTCAGTCCCAAAAGGGACATCCGCCAACTTGTGCTGGGTATCCGAGTAAGGTGGATATCCTCAGCCAAGCCATGACCTTAACCACTCTGCGACGCACGCGATCTGGCACATGAGTCCCTATATGTCAAAGCAGTCTGGAGCTGCTGTTTGGCCCTGCCCTGCCTGGTCCCGCACCTGCTTAACCCGTAGTCTGCAGATCCCGGGAAGATGAGGATGACCTCATCCAGGAGCCCAACAGGGCATGAGAAAAATGTGCCACGAGGGGCGGCCGAACTGGCCTGGCGAAGAAGAGAGAGGAGCATAGCGTAGACTTTAGCCCGACATGGTCAATTTCTTGGACTCCTTGTCAGGAGGGTTTGTCCATCCCTGGCGTTGGCATGACGCTGTCGGTAACAACCCCTCAGCAGAGGTGTTCCGAAAAAACCGGACAAGGAACCAGTAGGGACACATACTTCCTGGCCATCCTGGCCAAGGCGCGGGCAGGAAGCAGGGCGCTACCAGCTCCAGTGCGGACCCACTATAGCCTCGGCCACGGAAGACCTCCATCGGAGAATCCCGGTCCAGAATCTCCGTGAGGGGATACCAGGCCCGTTTGGAAGCGGTTCGAGCTCCATCGGTGGACTCCGAGATGAGCCAAGTAGTCCTAGGAAGGCGATGGGCTATCGTCATGACTGACCTCCTGAGACTCCAAGTCCAGTCGCTTGGAGAAAAGGAGGAATCATCTTGGACTCGGAAGAGTCCTCGAAGAAACTGCCTCTGGCCTGAGCCACCTTCACCTGCCGAGGTCGATCGGGAGTGGGGGTAACCTGACAACCGATGGGGTAGACCCCTTAGCCGGAGAAGTCCTTGGTCGGGCCCCAATTAGTGGCTGTGGGAGGGTTCCACAGAATCGGTGGAGCAACTGGTTTGGCCAGACAACGGCCTGGGTATAAGCTCCTCGGATAAGTCGAGGGATTGTGTCGGCACGTTCGGTGACAGCCACTTAATGGCGGGGGAGGCAGCGGGGTCGGCTTATTCCCGGCCAGGGCTGTTGCAACATAAGTCCTCGTGCCGCGTAATTTACGAAGCCTCCCCTCATCCGAGGAGGAGGGCGCGGGCAGCGGCGACGCCGCTTCACCGAGTGCGCGGACGAGACCGCCTATGGCGGTGGGATCGGCTGGACATCAAAGAGGTCCGAGACCGAGTCCGGAATTTCCGAGGTCGGTGCGGGGAGGTGTCGGCGGAACGGCCTCCTTCGGCTCGGATGGTGCATCCAGGGCTCAGAACCCGGAGGCTGACAGCGAGCCACGGATCTCAACTCCTCCCGGGGGACCGCGAGGAGAAATCTCGGCTGCTAAAGGCGACAGCCCGTCAATGGGTGAGAAAAATCTAGAAGCTTCATCGGTGGAGTCTCGGTCAACTGACCTGGCAGGGACACCGTGAGGCCAGTGGCGAGCCGAGCGGTCCACCAAGCCGACGGTCGAGCGGCCCGGGGAGAGGACCTTTCCGGCTCCCAAGGCGTCGACGGAGGACTTCCTTGTCCTCTTTTGGACCGAGAATAAGGTCCTCAGCGTAGGCCCCTTCTCCTTTAGTGGAGGGACAGACAAAACTCCTTAAAGAAGCCGTGTAAGAAGACCCAGAGGCGGGATAAATGCCGGCCGCAGGGAGAATCTGGCCAGCGCCGCCTCCTCTTGAGGCGACCATCGCTCGAAACTGATCCGCCGAGCCCGCCGCCGCGGACACACGTAACCCGGGCCTCCTTGGACTTCACGGAGAAAGCGCTTCTCGGGAGCCCAGTTGTAATCGGGCAGCATGGTCTTCGAGGGCGTGGGCCGAAAAGATGAGCACAGGTACCGCAAGCATGCGGGTGGTGCTCAAGGCCTAAGCAGTAGACACCGTGGAGTGTGGATCCGTCCGAGACATCTTCTGCCCGCATGGGCATCTCCGAAAATCCGGAGTCGATTTGTCCCGCCATCGCGAGGGATAGAAGACTGAGTCTTTTGCAAAATTTATTTTTAAATCCATAAGCGGAGAAATAGGAACCAGTCTCAAGCGCGGAAGCGATTAAGGAGGGAACCTGAGCTTCCAAGCGGTAAGGAAGATCTGGCGTCATGGGCGAGCGAGAGTTATACCACCGGGTGGGTGGGAGGAGCAAGCTTGAAGACCTTCGGCAAGATTTAAAGCGGCAAGGATACCTGCCAATAAGTGTGGATGAACAACATATCCATGTCCCTAGAACCTGTATTTCTGGGACATGGATATGTTCAATCACTTCTTAACGAACTCCTAACAGTTCTCCGAGAGGAGGGAGGCAAGGCGCACCCCCCCCGGATACTTACTTGGGAAATAGAGACTGAAGAACCGAGGTCTCAAAACCAGCATCCCGGCGTGACTCAAGGTCGATGTGGTAGTGGGTAATAAAGGTATGTACTGACTTTCAGGAAGCAGCCCTGCAGATATTCTGGATAGGGACGTCCCTGGAAGCAGCTACCGTGCAGCGGTACGGCGGGTAGAATGAGCTCTTATCCCTCTGGGAGGCTCCATGCCCACCAACCTACAGCAGAGCTCTATGCAGGAGGTGACCCACCTGCTTATCGTCCACTTGGCTGCAGGTCTGCCAGGTGCGGCTTCAGCGTAGGTGACAAACAGCTGGCGAACCTCTCCCCGAACTTCAGCCATCCACTCCTTATAATAAGTGGGCTCGTCTAGGGTCCAAAGTATGGAGCCTATATTCGGCCTCCGAGGTGTGATTGGGGTAGAACACCGGCAGAGTAAACACCTGGTTAAGGTGAAACTCCGACACCACCTTCGGAAGGAATTTTGGGTGGGGCGCAGGACAATCCTGTCCCTGTGGAACACCAGATAAGGGGACTATGGAAAGTGCTCCTTCTGGCTGACGTGAGAGCCTCCAAGAAGGCGGTCTTCCACGACAGGTGGGAAATATCGCACCTGTGCATCGGTTCGAATGGCTTGCCCATGAGCTTGGCCAATACCAGCAGTAGATCCCATGGAGGTGGAGGTTCTCGTACCGAAGGGGAAATGTGGTCAAGGCCTTTGAAAAAAACGGCCGACCACCTTCTCCTGTGCCACCGACTGCTTTCCAGCCCGAGCCCGGTAAGCAGAGATGGCTGCCAGGTGCACCTTAAGGGTCGTCGACCGAAGCCCTTGCTGAGAAAGGGACCACAGATAGTCCAGAATGCTTGCCAAGGGACAGGTGGAAGGGCCAAAGCCCTTCCCCTGACACCAAATGGAGAATCTCTTCCATTTGAAGGCAAAGCATTTCCTGGTAGACTCCTTACGGGACACCTCAACGACGTTGAGGACCTCATCGGAAAGACCCATGGCCTGGAACTCTAGCCACTCAGGAACCACGCTGTCAGGTGCACAGATTGAAGGTCCGGATGTAATACCTTCCCCTGGTTGACTGAGATCAGGTCCAGGCTGGCTGGAAGCCACCTCGGGAGCCTGGAGCTGAGGTGGAGGAGATCTGGATACCAGAACTGGCGGGGCCAGTCTGGGGCTACCAGAATCATCTGCGCCTTGTCCCTCCTCACCTTAAGAAGCAAGTTGTGGATCAAGGAAAATGGGGGAAAGGCGTAGAAGAGGCCCTGGGTCCACAGCCTTGAGAAGGCATCCCCCTACAGCAAGCCCTGCTGAGGGGGGCGGGCATGAAACAGTCTCAACTTCGCATTCTCCCTGGAGGCAAACAGATCCACCCGAGGCGTGCCCTAGTGGGAGAACAGATCTTGTACTACCTCCGGCAGGAGTGACCACTCGTGAGACGTAGCATCATTCTGGCTTAGGGCATTGGCCACGGTGTTGGAGGCTCCTGCCACGCGAACAGCTAGGAGATCCGCCTCCACGCTGCGCACAAGGGACCATATGCGGATAGCTTCCTTGCATAACAGCATGGAGCGCGTCCCGCCCTGGCGCTTCAGATAGTACATGGTCGTGGTATTGTCCGTCTGGACCTGAACCACTTGACCCCGTAGAAACGGAGTGAAGGCGGTGAGAGCTAGGCGGACCTCTCGGAGCTCCAGCAGGTTGATATGGCATCAGGACTCCCGAGGGGACCAGAGGCCGTGCGCTCTGTGCTCTCCCAGATGGGCACCCCAACCCAGAGATGCATCGATCGATAGAGACCATCGGCCCGGGGAGGACGAACGGAATGCCCTCCTGCAGATGTGCCGGAACGGTCCACCACTGGAGAGCACTCCCCATCTCCTGGGTCACTGTCACGGGCTGGTCCAATGGATCGCAGCGTTGTGACCACTGGCTGGCCAGTCCCCATTGAAGAGGACACATGTACCAACGGGTCCAATGGACCACGCTGGTGCAGGCCGCCACAAGGCCCAGGAGGCGCAGGAAGTCCCTAGCAGGGCGCGATTGTCCAACTAGAAATGATTGGGCAAAGGAGGAAAGAACCTTGGCCCTGTCCGCCGGGAACCGCGCTCTGGCTCGAAGAGAGTTGAGCTCTGCCCCAGTGAAGAGTATCACCTGATTCGGCACGAGTTCCAACTTGGCCTTGATGAGGAGGCCAATCTAACAGCAAACCTGGAGGGCCAGATCTCTGGACCGCTCCACCTCCGTTCTGGAGGGGGCTGCAATCAGCCAGTCGTACAGGTAGGGGTACACCCGGACCCTTCGGCGCCGCAGGAATGCTGTCACCACTGCCATGCATTTGGTGAAGACCCTGGGAGCTAGGGAGAGGCCGAAGGGCATGGCCCGGAACTCAAAGGGATCCCTCTGCTCTGAAGCGGAGGAATCTCTGATGAGACGGATGGATTGGGACGTGAAAGAACGTGTCCTGGAGGTCCAGGGAACAGAGCCACACGCCTCGCTC
This sequence comes from Neoceratodus forsteri, assembly GCA_016271365.2. NCBI lineage: Eukaryota > Metazoa > Chordata > Ceratodontiformes > Ceratodontidae > Neoceratodus > Neoceratodus forsteri. The sequence continues at coordinate 273,559,686 of JADMNL010000025.1, forward strand.
CAAGAATGGGATTATCTGACCCAGAGTGACCATCCTGAAGGTCAGAGACGTTAGGAACCTGTTCAGGTCGTGCAGGTCGAGAATGGGGCACCAGCCCCCCCCGTCCGTTTTGGGACCAGGAAATACCTGGACACAAACCCAGGGACTGGAGAAAGATCTTCCACCTTTCTGATCACCTCCTTTTCGAGGAGCAGGGCAATATTGGCTTGGCAGGCCAACAGCGAGGCTGCGGACCCCGTGGAGCCCCGAGAGGCGACGGCTCGAAAGGGTGGGGCCTGCTCGAACTCCAGAGGCAGGTCTTTTCCTACCACCTCCAACACCCAGCGGTCCATGGTGATAGACCAGGCGGAAAGGAAATGGAGCCGTCCCCCCACGGAGGGGCCCAGGGGGAGTGACGAGGCTGGGGGCGGCACCCCTCAACCTGTCACTGGGCAGGCTTGGAGGAGGAACCGGCCGAGGGACCTCTTGGGCCTTTACCTCCTTGCTTCCTGTTGGAGGAAGCCGCCGGCTTGGGTTTGGGACGCCAAGCGTGAGCCTGCTGGCCCTGTTGCTGGTGCTGTTGGGCCGGTCGAACTGCAGGGGCCGAAGGACGAAAGGACTTATGCTGTTGCAGACTGAGGCCTTTGTCCCTCTGGGTGGAGGTGACGGAGTCCAGAGTGGCATTGGACTTTTCGATCCGCTGGAGGTGTCCCTCCATTCCAGGGCTGAAGAGGTCAGTCCCCAAGAAGGGAACATCCGACAACTTGTGCTGGGTATCCGCCGTGAAGGTGGATATCCTCAGCCACGCCCTGCGGCGCATGGCCACCGTAGCCGCTACTGACCTGGCACAGGAATCAACTATGTCCAGAGCAGTCTGAAGCTGCTGCTTCACCAACACCCTACCCTGGTCCCACACCTGACGGACCGTGGTCTGCAGGTCGGTCGGGAGATGAGGGACAACCTCATCCAGGGAGCCCAAGAGGGCGTGGGAGAAGTGTGCCATCAGCACGGCCGAGCTGGCCTGACGGAGGCCGAGGGAGGACGCAGCGTACACCTTGTCCTGAGCGTTACCAGAATGCCGGAAGACACGGTCTGTGACTTACCCCTCGGCAGAGGGGTGCTCCAAGAAACCGGGCCAAGAGCCAGTAGGGACCGCATACTTCCTGGCCATCCTAGCCGAGGGCGCAGGACAGGAAGCAGGTAGCTGCCAGAGCTCCAAGGCTGGGCCGACAATGTCCTCAGCCACCGGAAGGGCCTCAGAGGGGGAATCCCCTCGGTCCAGAATCTGTGTCAGGGGATACTTGGCCCATTTAGACACGGGCTCGAGCTGCATCCCGGTGGACTCCGAGATGAGTCGAAGCAGACCCAAAAAGGACGATGGGCTATCGTCCAATGACTGGCCCCCAGGAGGACTCCAGGTCGACCTGCCTGGAGAACAGAGAGGAGTCGTCTGATTCCGAAGAGTCTGCGAAGAGCTGCCTCAGCCCAGAGCCACCCTCTACCTCCTGAGGACGGTCGTGAGTGATGGTGAATGACAACCTGTGGGGCAGGCCGTAACGCAACCGAGAATCCTTGGTGGTGCCCAGACTTGGGTTGTGGCGGAGTTCCACCACAATCGGTGGAGCAGCTGGTTTGGCGAGCAACCGGCCCTGGAACAAAGCAACTCTACTGGGGCGGCGGTTGCTTTGGTCGTTCGGCGACAGCCACTTGATGGCCGGGTCTGAACGAGTCTGTTTAGACCCAGACAACAGTAACTGCTGCCACATAAGCTCCTCGTGGCGCCGGCGTAATTAGCGCTGAAGCCTCCCTTCAGCCGGGGAAGAGGCGAGGAGGGCGGTGTCGCCGCTTACTTGATGCAGGGACCGGCGATGTCAGCGGAGCAGCTAGACCGAGAAGAAGTCAGAGACAGAGACCCTCGGGGTGGGGGAACAGAGGGTGGGTCTGGGAGGCGGCGGGGGACACCCACTCTTCCCTCGGCTCGGGCACTTTAACCAGGGACTGCGGCCCCGAAGGCGCAGGCAGATCCTCGGTCTCCACTGGGGCAACTGGTGAAGGTAGGTTGTCTGCTTCACCAGTCGACAGCCCGTCCGACGGATTGAGAAAAATCTCGACTGTCGACGGGAGTCTCGGCAGACTGGCCTGACGGGGACACTGAAGCCAGCGGCCCAAGCCGCAACTTCAACCAAAGTCAATGGTCGGCTGTCCGGGGAAGGAGACCTCTCCCGCTCCCACGAACGCAGATGGTGGGACTTACCCTTCGACGACGACTCCTTGGGCCAAGAAGAATGTCCCAATGGCCCCTCTCCCTTCATGGAAAGGGACTGACAAAGCTCCTTGAATGAAGCCATGTACAAGGAACTCAGAGAGCGGGATAAATGCAGTGGCCGAGGAGGAAGATGCGCCTCCTCCTCGAGTGTGATCATCTGCTCAAACTGCTCCAGCGAGCCAGCCTCATGAAACACGCCAGCAGAGCCACTTACTGATTTACAGCGGCAGCACGTGGCGCCGAGGCTGCAATCTGGAGCAGCGATCATCCAGGGCGTTGGCGAGAAAGAGCGGCATAACTACTTGGAGGTGTGGATCCGTCCTGGACATTTCTGCCATAAGGGCACCCAGCCGGGAATAGATTTGTTTATCGCAGCCACAAGGGAAGATGAAGACCAAAGTTTAGAAAACTTCAAAACCAGTTTTGGACGAACCGAAGAGTTAGGATCCAGTCTAAAACGCAGAGCGCTAAGGAGGGAACCTGAGCTTCCTAGCGGTAATGAAGATCTGGCATCATGGGGTGGAGCCGAAGAGTTTTACCACCTGGGTGACTGGGAGGAGCCAGCTTGTAGACCTTCCGGCAACAATTAAAGCGGCAAGGAACCTGCCAATAAGTGTGGATTGAACAACATATCCATGTCCCTAAAACTGCTATTAAATGCTAAGAAAACTAAAGGCTTGTTATTTCCACCCGCAAACTACACAAACGCTACTGACTCCCTCCCCCCCAATAACCACGATACTGGGAGAGTGCTTAGAGTACATTCCAAAATTCAGATATCTTGGGGTCTGGACAGACTGTAAACTCTCCTTCATTGGCCACCTGGAAGACTTGCTGAAAAAATTAAGGCAAAGACTTGACTTTTTTTTTTTATACAGGATAAGAAGACTTCTTACAGCAGACGCAAAGAAACAACTAGTCCAAGCCATGTTCCTGTCTTTAATTGACTACGCAGACTTCATAAACAGTAGCTGTGCAGCTTCCTGTCTTGGAAAATTGGATATGCTCTACCACAGAGCTATACACTTCACTGACCTCCCCTTCTCTACCCATCATTGCGCACTATATGCTGCCACGGGCTGGACCTCACTTCACTATAGGCGCAACTTTAATGCAGCACTCTGGACACTTAGAGCCCTCAGTGGCAAATTCCCTCAATACATCGTCTACCGTCTCCAACTGTGCCCAGGAATTATTCCCTTAGAAGCTGCTCACAACTCCTGCTAAATATACCCAGGTCACTCACACGAGTCGGGAGAGCCGCCTTTGGATTCGCACTCCTATCAATATGGAATAAAATCCAAAAAATAATTGAGCTGAAAACCCCAGTAAGTACCCTTTTGTTCAAAAGGCTTTACCATGATGGCATTACGGAAATTTGCAACTGCTTTATTAGACACTAACCTCCCCCCTCAAACGGCGGCCCCCCAGCTGAAATGTGTGCCTCTGTCTCTAGCATGCCCACCAACAGATCCACAGGATTTATTGGCGAACTCCCACATCTTATTTTTTGACGCTCTGAACAGCTGCAGCCTGATTCTAGCACATGCTGCCGCACTTGGGGATAATTATCGTCTTTCGCCCCCAAAAATATTCGGTCCCTCGTCCATCCAACACCTCCCTCTGCCCTAACCTCCAGAACCCTCTCAGTTATGCCCCTACTATATTCCTCCTCTTGTACTTAGTACAACAGCAGCTTTTCTCCTCCATATGTCTCCGTGTTTTGGGGCAAAAATAGCTCCGCTGCCTTTCGTATGGTCCTCCCAATCCCTCACTCTGCTCTAACAACTGGGTCCTCTTTGCTTGCACCCCTATTCCCCACCTCTCCCTACATTATGTGGTTGATATCTTCTATCTGGTATGCCTACCCTCTCCCTAACATTTCCCACTACAAAATGCAGTTTTTGGGCTTGGATCCAGAACAAGTTCATTATCCACGATTCCTTGTAGTTCTATGTTCAATGTATTTTACCTGTAAATGTGCATTTTTACTACAATAGCAGCTATTTTTACTGTTTGTACTATTGCAACTTGTCTTTCTGTATTACTGTAGGACCACAGGTCCACCTTGTAAATGAGCTTGCTCAATAGTGCCTGCCTGGAAAATACAGGTTACTCACCTGTAAAGTACAGTTACATAAGAACTTACCGCAACAGTAGATCTTCGAGAACAGCTCTTGTAGCAGGTTACACCATCAGGACTGAAGCCGGCAGGCGTCAGGACCCCACGGAAATCTTCTAGCTAGCAGTCTTCAGCGGAGACCGCCTCAGACATAGGTCCAGCCCTCGACGTCAGACGTAGTACATAAGGTCCTGCCAGAATCCCCAGTTCTCCCGCCGGAGACTTCCAGCCGCTGGATGACATCAGAAGTGGAGACCGAGGATCAGTCGTAAGAAGAAGAAAAGAGCGTAAGCTCCTGCCGAAGTCTGGTTAGGCCTTACCTCCTCCAAAGGGGAATGGTGGGCGGGAAGGTACCTGCTGCAAGAGCTGTTCTCGAAGATCTACTGTTACGGTAAGTTCTTACGTAACTGTACTATCTTATTTCGAGATACAGCTCTTGCAGCAGGTTACACCATTAAAACCGATTCCCAAACAATAGCGCCTCTAGGCACTCTGGGAGGAGGCATAACGGAGAGATCTTGAAAAATCCTGACTCTAGGACAGGAGACCCTGTAGAATGGTGGGGCAGAAACCTGCTCTCCGCCGTGAGGCAATGTCCAGGCTGTAATGCCTGATGAAGGTGTGCACTGAGCTCCAAGTAGCAGCAGCACAAATGGCCGAGGTGGAGACGTTCCGCAGTGCTGCGAAGGAAGTAGCCACCCCCCTGGTCGAGTGGCCCCGAACTGTGCCCGGAAGGGACACCACAAAACGAAATACACTGGACAAGCCAGCGGGAAAGGGTCTGTTTTGAGACTGGTTGGCCCAACATCCTCTCAGTGAAGGAAATAAACAGCTGCTTGGAGCTGCGATGCTGTTTGGTACTGGTCAAGTAGTACCTTAAGGAGCGGTGAACAGCTAGGGTGTGAAGCAATGCCTCTCCTCTATTGGTGAACCTGGGGAAGTACACCAGCAGATCGATGTCCTGGTTAAGGAGTAAGGGCTGAGACCACCTTAGGCAGGAATTTAGGATTCGTCCTCAGAGAGACACTGTCCTGGTGGAAAATTAAATAAGGTTCCTTACACATAAGAGCGTGTAGCTCAGAAATTCTCCTTGCTGACGTGACAGCAACCAAAAATATAGGTTACTCACCTGTAACAGGAGTTCTAGGAATGGTATATGTTGTTCATCCACACTATCTGGCAGGTTCCTTGCCGCTTTAAATCTTGCTGGAAGGTCTTCAAGCTAGCTCCTCCCACCCACCCGGGTGGTAAAACTCGGCTCCGCCCCATGGCGCCAGATCTGGCCGCTGGAAGCTCAGGTTCCCTCCTTAACGCTCTGCATATAGACTGATCCTAATTCTTCGTTGCGAAAATAGTTTTAAAATTCTCAAGACTTCGGTCAAATTCTTCCCTCACGGCTGCGTTGGTCAAATCGACTCCCGTATTTCGGCGGTGCCCATGTGGGCAGAAGATGTCCAGGATGGACCCGCACTCCACGTGCGTCTACTGCCTCAGCCTTGATCACGACCCACAGGCCTGCGAGTTGTGTAGATCGTTCTCGGCCAACGTCCTTGAAGACCACGCTGCCTGGTTACAACTTGGGCGCCCCGTGAAATGCTACCCACCGGTGAAGTCTAAGGAGACACGTTGGGTGGTGTCCGGTGGCTGGCTCTGCTGAGCAACTCAAGCAGATGATCACCCTCGAGGAGGCAGCCCAGGCCGCATCCTCATCCTCCTCGGTCGCGGCATTTATCCCACTCTGTCTGGGATCCTCCTACACAGCCCGAAGCCGGGGAGGTCGGGTGGGTTCGTGAGGATGAACAACATATACCATTCCTAGAACTCCTGTTACAGGTGAGTAACCTGTATTTCTAGGGAAATGGATATGTTGTTCATCCACACTATCTGGCAGACTCCTAGCAGTTCTCCGGGAGGAGGGAGGCAAGGCGCACACCCCCTAATACTTACTTGGGGAACAAAGATTGGAGAACCGAGGCCCCAAAACCAGCATCCCGGCGTGACTCAAGGTCGATGTGGTAGTGGGAAACAAAGGTGTGTGCTGACTTCCAGGTAGCAGCCCTGCAGATCTCCTGGATAGGGACATCCCTGGAAGCAGCCACCGATGCAGCAGTATGGCGGGTAGAATGAGCTCTTATCCCTCTGGGAGGCTCCATGCCCACTAACTCATAGCAGAGATTTATGCAGGAGGTGACCCATCTGCCTATCGTCCGCTTGACTGCAGGTCTGCCAGGTGCGGCTTCAGCGTAGGTGACAAACAGCTGGCGAACCTCTCCCCGAATTTCAGCCATGCACTCCTTATAATAAGCGAGCGCCCTTCTAGGGTCCAGAGTATGGAGCCTATATTCGGCCTCCGAGGTGTGATTGGGGTAGAACACCGGCAGAGTCAATACCTGATTAAGGTGAAACTCCGACACCACCTTCGGAAGGAATTTCGGGTGGGGGCGTAGGACAACCTTGTCCCTGTGGAAGACCAGGTAAGGAGACTCGATGCTCAGCGCCTGGAGTTCTCCCATCCTTCTGGCTGACGTGATAGCCACCAAGAAGGCGGTTTTCCACGACAGGTGGGGGAGACCACACCTGTGCATTGGTTCGAATGGCTTGCCCATGAGCTTTGCCAGTACCAGCAGTAAATCCCACGGAGGTGGGGGTTCCCGCACTGGAGGGGAAATGTGATCAAGGCCTTTGAAAAAGCGCCAGACCACTTTTGCTGCGCCACTGACTGCTGACCGGCCCGCGCCGAGGCAGAAATGGCTCCAGGTGCACCTTAAGGGTCACCGACCTAAGCCCTTGACTAGATAGGGACTATAGATAGTCCAAAATGCTCGCCACAGGACACTAGAAAGGGTCCAACCTTTTTCCGACACCAAATGGAGAACCTCTTCCATTTGAAGGCATAGCATTTTCTGGTCGACTCTTACGGGACGCCTCAACGACGTTGAGGACCTCGTCGGAAAGACCCAAGGCCTGGAACTCTATCCGCTCAGGAACCAGGCCGTCAGGTGCAGGGATTGAAGGTCCGGATGGAACACCTTCCCCTGATTGACAGAGCAGGTCCGGGCGAGCTGGAAGCTGCCGCGGAGTCCTGGAGCTGAGACTGAGGAGATCTGGGTACCAGAACTGGCGAGGCCAGTCTGGGGCTATCAGAATCACCTGCGCCTTGTCCCTCCTCGCTTTCAGCAGGACCCTGTGAATCAGGGGACGGGGGGAAAGGCGTAAAAGAGGCCCGGGGTCCACGGCCTCGAAAAGGCATCCCCCTGCAGCGAGCCCTGCTGAGGGGGGCGGGCATGAAACAGCCTCAGCTTCGCGTTCTCCCTTGAGGCAAACAGATCCACCAGAGGTGTGCCCCAGCGGGAGAACAGGTCTTGTACTATCTCCGGCAGGAGAGACCACTCGTGCGATGCAGCCCCTATCCGGCTCAGGGCATCGGCCAGGGTGTTGGAGGCTCCTGCCACATGAATGGCCAGGAGATCCACCTCCAGGCTGCGCACTAGTGACCAGATGTGGAGAGCTTCCTTGCATAGAGGACCAGTCTGGCGGGGACGGTCTTCTTCGCTGAGAGGTCCCTGATGCGCTCCGTTCTGTCCTCGGGAAGAAAAGCTTTCCCTTGGATGGTGTCCAGAACTGCACCTATGAACTGCAGCTTCTGGGACGGTACCAGGAAAGACGTCTCGAAGTTGATAAGAATACCCAATGACTGAAAATGCGTTTGGGTGCTCTGGATGGCCAACAACAGCACCTCTCTGGAGGCAGCCATGAGAAGCCAGTCGTCCAGGTATGGGAACACATAGTGGCCCTGTCTCCTTAGAGACGCAGCCACGACTGCCATACACTTGGTAAAGACCCTGGGGGCCGATGACAGTCCGAAAGGAAGAGCCCGGAACTGAAAGTGGTGGCAGAGGAACTCGAAGCGCAGGAGCCTCCTGTGCGCTTGAGCTACGGGGATGTGCAGGTAGGCGTCCTGCATGTCCAGAGACACTAGAAAGGCATCCTTCCTCAGCATGGGAATGAGCCCTTGGAGTGTCACCATGCAGAAACGTTTGTAGGCGACAGATGTTGAGGTCGCTGAGGTCCAATACTGGATGGAGGTCCCCCGTTTTCTTTGGAACCAGAAAGAAGTGGGAATAGTAGCCGGCTCCTCTCTGGTTCTCCGGGACGTACTCCACCGCTCCTTTTTGCAGAAGCGCGAGTACTTGCCTGATGAGCGATCTGTGCTGACCCGAGTAACGGGAGAGCAGAGGAGGCCTTGTGGGTGGCTTGTCCACGAATTCTATAAATTGGCCTTGTTCGACCAATTGAAGAACCCACCTGTCGGTGGTAATAGACTGCCACCCTGGCAGGTGGTCCGCAATACGACCCCCGACATTAGTGTCCCGTTGATCCTGAGGGGCGGGGGCCGGGAAGGAGTCATGCTGTGGCGGCTGAGGGTCCTGCAGGCTGGGCAGACTTGGCAGGGCGTTGGCCTCGGCCTGCGGACGACTTCCCCTGGGCTCTTCGGGAGAAAGAGCCCCTCTGTTGCAGGCCAGTGTGGGACTGTTGTCTCTGCGACCGGCCGCGAAAACGGCACTGGTTCCTATGAAAGGAACCGAGCTTGAGTCTATACATGGCTTGGACAGACTGCACCGCCTTCCCAGCCTCTTGAAGTTTGGTGAGAACCTTCTCCGAATACTCACCAAAAATAACTTCTCCGTGGAACGAGGCATCCAGAATGTTTTTCTGGATGTCTGGGGCAAATCCGGAGACACGAAGCCATGAGTGTCTCCGGAGGCATACGCCTGAGGCTGCCACTCTGGCCGAGGAGTCCGCGGAATCATACGCGGCTCGCAGCACCTGGGTTCCCATGTCTGAACCCGTGCGGAGGAGCTGAAGCAACTCTTCCTTCTGCTCACCTTCTGGCATCTTTTCTGCCAGGTCTAGTCTCTGCTCCCACAAGGCATTCTGAAACTGGGCCATGTGGGTAAGACAGTTGAGGGACCTAATGGCGCAGGTAGCAGCTGCATACGTGCGTCTGTCCATTGCGTCCAATTGCTTGGACTCTGAGTCCGGTGGCAGGGTGCTCAGATGTTGCAGCCTCAGGGACCAGTCATGTGAGGCTGTGATGACCAGAGAATCGGCCAGAGGATGAGATGCCAAGTACTGGTCCTCCCTATGGGCCTTGTACAGGCGGTCAGCCTTCTTCCGCATCGCCGGGAGCGAGTGTGGACGTTTCCACGCTGCCTTGGTGACGTCCACGAAAGTGTCCACCAAGGGTGGCACCACCACAGGCTTTGGGTCCTTTTGCCGAAGATATTGTGCAAGGTGTAGCCTCTCAGGGTCAAGTTCCACTGCATCCCAGCCCATGTTCTCCTGAACATGCCTAAATCTCTGAGAATGATGGGTCATCCGGAGGAGATCATGGGAGCTCACGTGGTTCCGGCGAAGGGACGCTGATGGGAGAAGGGGATCTGGATCCGTCTGAGAAATCAGATCCCGAGTCCTCCGTCAAAGGTGAGTGGTGGCATCTTCCGGGTCTCTTGGGGCTGGGTGACCCTGAAAAAGATCTGGACGGAGGTTCCCCAGGCTCCTGGGGGAAGGTACTCTGCCTGCTGCCCTGGATGGGGTGGGGGGGCGGGGCGGTGGAGTCACGGGTGGAGGAGGAGGTGTGGGAACCACGTCCTTCTTTAAGGTATCCCACCAGTAGGTGAATAACTCCTTGACCTCTGAAATACTGAGGCCCGACGACGGACCGGATGCCGGTGGTCGGTCATCTGGTTCCGGCATCGGCTCCCCAGGGGTCTCTGGTTCGGGGGAGGGTTCCCTGGGGGGTTCGACAGGACCGGGTTCGCACGCCTGGTCTTCGGGCTGAGTCAAGTCCTCCACCGTAAGCGCCTCCTGACTGACGTTGGTAGGTGGCGTAGGCGTTCCTCTCTACTGGGTCGGGCATCGGTCCCCCGGCCGGCGTCCGTGGTGGAGAAAGTCTGACCAGCGACGGGTGTCAGGCAGTCGTCGGGTCCGACGTCCCTTTGAGTGAAGTCAGCTTCTTGGTCTTTCGCTGGGGTGGAGGGGGCAAGGAGACCGACAGGACGTCGGGAGCCGAACTTGTGGTGGTGGCGGTCCCCTGACTTCGGCGAGGCCTTGGAAGAAGATGAAGAAGGCCTGGAGGTCTTAATAGGCTGTAGAGTAGAGGAACCCGAGGATGACTTGACCGCGACCAGGGGAGGCTGAGAACGGGTCCGGGAAGGAGAGCGATCTGACCGGAAGCCGGAGCTACGGGAGTCGGAAGCCCTAGAAGGGAATTTTGATCTCACCCACTCCTTGTGCTTTGAGGAGCCGGCAGGCTTTCTCGGACGATTCCCCCTTGGAGGCAGAATCCACAGCCTTCACTCTCTTTTCAAGAAGGTAATCTTGTAGGGCCTTCTGGCGACGGATCCGGGTCCGGCTATTAAATCCTTGACAGAAGGAACAGGCCCGGGTGTCGTGGTCCGAGCCTAGGCACCGCACGCAGGCTGAATGCGGGTCTTTAAAGGGGATTTGCTTCCCACAGGCGCACTTTGATGGATGGCCCTCCGCGGAAGTTGGAGAGGACATCAGCTGGCAGACGTTCGTTGAGAAAAAGGTTTCCAATTCGGAAAAAACTTTTCCAGGCGTCGCGCGCTAGAAACAGACCAAAGGGTCAAGACATGCAAGTCGAAGGCGGAAAAGAATTGGGGATTCTGGCGGGACCGCCTCCTTATGTACTACGTCTGACATCGGGGGCAGGACCGACGTCTGAGGCGGTCCCCGCTGAAGACTGCAAGCTAGAAGATTTCCATGGGGTCCTGACGCCTGCCGGCTTCAGTCCTAATGGTGTAACCTGCTGCAAGAGCTGTATCTCGAAGTAAGATCAGGAGTTCTAGGAATGGTATATGTTGTTCATCCACACTGTCTGGCAGGTTCCTTGCCGCTTTAAATCTTGTCGGAAGGTCTTCAAGTTGGCTCCTCCCACCCACCCGGATGGTAAAAACTCTCGGCTCCGCCCCATGACACCAGATCTAGCCCGCTGGAAGCCAGGTTGGGCATCGAAGCCAAGGAGGTCGGGTGGGTTGTGTGGATGAACATATACCATTCCTAGAACTCCTGTTACAGGTGAGTAACCTGTATTTCTAGGGACATGGATATGTTGTTCATCCACACTTATTGGCAGACTCCTAGCAGTTCTCCGGGAGGAGGGAGGCAAGACGCACACCCCCTACTTAGGAAATAAAGATTGGAGAACGAGGCCCCAAAACCAGCATCCCAGTGACTCAAGGTCGATGTGGTAATGGGCAATAAAGGTGTGTGCCGACTTCAGGTAGCAGCCCTGCAGATTTCCTGGATAGGGACGTCCCTGGAAGCAGCCACCGATGCAGCAGTACGACGGGTAGAATGAGCTCTTATCCCTCTGGGAGGCTCCATGCCCGCCAACTTATAGCAGAGATCTATGCAGGAGGTGACCCACCTGCCTATCGTCCGCTTGGCTGCAGGTCTGCCAGGTGCGGCTTCAGCGTAGGTGACAAACAGCTGGCGAACCTCTCCCCGAATTTCAGCCGTGCGCTCCTTATAATAAGCGAGCGCCCTTCTAGGGTCCAGAGTATGGAGCCTATATTCGACCTCCGAGGTGTGATTGGGGTAGAACACCGGCAGAGTCAGCACCTGGTTAAGGTGAAACTCCGACACCACCTTGGAAGGAATTTCGGTGGGCGCAGACAACCTTGTCCCTGTGGAAGACCAGGTAAGGAGACTCTATGCAAGCGCCTGAGCTCTCCCATCCTTCCGCTGACGTGATAGCCACCAAGAAGGCGGTCTTCCACGACAGTTGAGAGATCACAACTGTGCATTGGTTCGAATGGCTTGCCCATGAGCTTTCCCAGTACCAGCAGTAAATCCCACGGAGGTGGAGGTTCTTGCACCGGAGGGGAAATGTGATCAAGGCCTTTGAAAAACGTCCGACCACCTTTTCCTGCGCCACCGACTGCTCCCCGGCCCGCGCCCGGTAAGCAGAGATGGCTGCAAGGTGCACCTTTAGGGTCGACGACCTAAGCCCTTGACTAGAAAGGGACCATAAATAGCCCAAAATGCTTGCTACAGAACAGGAGGAAGGGTCCAAGCCTTGCCCTGACACCAAATGGAGAATCTCTTCCATTTGAAGGCATTTTCTGGTCGACTCCTTACAGGACGCCTCAACAACATTGAGGACCTCGTCGGAAAGACCCAAGGCCTGGAACTCTAGCCGCTCAGGAACCAGGCCATCAGGTGCAGGGATTGAAGGTTCGGATGGAACACCTTCCCCTGATTGACTGAGAGCAGGTAAAGGTGAGCTGGAAGCTGCCTCGGGAGCCTGTAGCTGAGGTTGAGGAGATCTGGGTACCAGAACTGGCGGGGCCAGTCTGGGGCTATAAGAATCACCTGCGCCTTGTCTTGAGAAGCACCTTGTGAATCAAGGGAAACGGGGAAAGGCATAAAAGAGGCCCGGGGTCCACAGCCTCGAGAAGGCATCCCCCTGCAGCGAGCCCTGCTGAGTGGGGCGGGCATGAAACAGCCTCAGCTTTGCGTTCTCCCTGGAGGCAAACAGGTCCACCTGAGGTGTGCCCCAGCGGGAGAACAGATCTTGTACTACCTCCGGGAGGAGAGACCACTCGTGAGATGCAGCCCCTATCCAGCTCAGGGCATCGGCCAGGGTGTTGGAGGCTCCTGCCACATGAATGGCTAGGAGATCCGCCTCCAGGCTGCGTACGAGTGACCAAATGCGGAGAGCTTCCTTGCATAGAAGCATCTGAGCGCGTCCCGCCCTGGCAGTTCAGGTAGTACATGGTCGTGGTATTGTCCGTCTGGACTCTGACCACTTGACCCCGGAGAAACGGAGCAAAGGCGGTGAGAGCTAGGCGGACCGCTCGGAGCTCCAGCAGGTTGATGTGGCATTGGGACTCCCGCGGGGACCAGAGGCCGTGCACTCTGTGTTCCCCCAGATGGGCACCCCAACCCATCAGAGGCGCATCGGTCGATAGAGACCGTCGGCTCAGGGCGGACAAACGGGATGCCCTCCTGCAGATGGAATGAAACAGTCCACCACTGGAGAGCGTTCCACGTCTCCTGGGTCACTATCACTAGCTGGTCCAAAGGATCGCAGCATTGTGACCACTGGCTGGCCAGTCCCCACTGAAGGCGCATGTGCCAGCGCCCAACGGACCACGCTGGTACAGGCCGCCATGAGACCCAGGGGCGCAGGAAGTCCCGGCAGGGCGCGATTGCCCAACCAGAAAGGACTGGGCAAAGGAGGTAAGAACCTCGCCCTGTCCGCCGGGAGCCGTGTTTCTGCCCAAGAGAGTCTAGCTCTGCCCCGATGAACAGGATCACCTGCTTCGCTCGAAAGTTCCGACTTGGCCTCGTTGATAAGGCCAACTTGAGAGCAAACCTGGAGGCCAGATCTCTGGACCGCTCCCACCTCCCGTCTGGAGGGGCTGCTATCAGCCAATAGTCCAGGTAAGGGTACACTCGACCTCAAGCCAAGAGGGAATGCTGTCACCACTGCTATGCATTTGGTGAAGACCCTGGGAGCTGGAGATAAGCCGAAGGGCATGGCTCGGAACTCGAAGAGGGATCCCTCCACTTGAAAGCAGAGGAATCTCCGATGTGACGGACGGATAGGGACGTGAAAGAACGCATCCTGTAGGTCTAGAGAGCAGAACCACACGCCATGTTCCAGAGATGGTGGTATCTGCGCCAAAGTGACCATCCTGAAGGTTCAAGACCTTAGGAACTTGTTCAGGTCGTGTAGGTAGAGAATGGGGCGCCAGCCCCCCCGTCCGTTTCGGAACCAGGAAATACCTGGACACGAACCCCGGGTCTGAAGAGGTCCTCTACCTCCGTGATCACCTCCTTTGGAGGTGGAGAGAAAGCGGCTCGTGAGCAGCAGTGAACTCATGGACCCCAAGCCCCACCGAGTCTCGACGCTCTGAAGGGCGGGGCCTGCTCGAAGAAGTAGGCCTTTTCCCACCACCTCCAGTACCCACCTGTCCATTGGTAACAGCGGACCAGGCGGAAAGGAAGTGTCTGAGCCGTCCCCACGGGACAACCAGGGGTGAGGATACAGGGATGGGGCGACACCCTCAGCCCGCCACGGGCAGGCTTGGAGGAGGGACCGCCGAGGGACCTCCTGGGCCTTTACCTCCTGCTTCCTGTTGGAGGAAGCGGCAGCTTGGGTTTGGGATACCAAGCTCGAGCCTGCTGGCCCTGACGTTGTTGGCCGGGCCGCTGGGCAGAAGGACGAGGCTTAGGCTGTGGCTTGCGGCCTTTGTCGCTCCTGAGCGGAAGAGACAGAGTCCAAGGTAGCATTGGACTTCTCGATCCTCTGCAGGTGACCTTCCACCTCAGGGCAAAGAGGTCAGTCCCCAAAAGGGAACATCCGCCAATCCCAGCGGGGTATCCGAGGTAAAGGTGGATATCCTCAGCCAAGCCCGACGGCAGCATGGCCACTGCAGCCGCACAGACCTGGCACATGAGTCCCCAATGTCTAACGCAGTCTGGGCTGCTGTTTAGCCACTGCCCTGCCCTGGTCCGCACCTGCCTGACTGTAGTCTGCAGATTCGGAAAATGAGGACAACCTCATCCAGGGAGCCCAACAGGGTGAGAGAAAATGTGCCATGAGGTCGGCCGAACTGGCCTGGCCGAAGGCCGAGAGGGACGAGCATAGACTTTTACGCCGCATAATCCAATTTCTTGATTCCTTGTGGGAGGTTTGTCCAATCCCTGGCGTTCCCCGGCAAGCCGGAAACGCTGTCGGTAACCAACCCCTCGGCCGAGGGGTGTTCAGAACCGATAGGAACCGTGGGACCGCATACTTCCTGGGCCAACCTGGCCGAAGGCACAGGGCAGGAAGCAGGACGCTGCCAAAGTTCAAGGTCGGACCCACTATGCTTCGGCCACGAAAAGGCCTCGTAGGAGAATCCCTCGGTCCAGAATTTCCGTGAGGGATACCGGCCCGTTAGAAGCAGGTTCGAGCTTCATCCCGTGGACTCCAGAGATGAGTCAAGCAACCTAAGAAGGACGAAGGGCTATCATCCATTGACTGCCCTCCCAAGACTCCAAGTCTATGCGCTTTGGAGAAAAGGAGGAATCATCCTCAGACTCGGAAGAGTACTCAAAGAGCTGCCTCGGGCCTGAGCCACCCTCCACCTGCCGAGGTTTATCGGGAGTGAGGGTGACTGACAGCCATGGGCAAACCCAAGCGACCGAGAATTTTGGTCGGAGCCCCAACTAATGGCTGTGGAGGCGGAGGTTCCACCAGAATCGGTGGGGCAGCTGGAATTGGCCGAACAACCGGCCTGAGAACAGGCTCCTCGACTACAACGAGGGGTTGTTTCGGCTGCTCCAGTGACAGCCACTTAATGGCCGGGGAAGACGACTGGGCTGGCTTATTCCCGGTCAAAAGGAGCTGTTGCCACATGAGTTCCTCGTACTTCCGATGCAACTTGCGCTGAAGCCTCCCCTCGTCCGAGGAAGAGCGGCGGCGCCGCTTGCCACGGTGCCGAGACAGACCGCCTATGGCGACGGGATCGGTTGGACAGCGAGGATGTCTGAGACCGAGAGTCTCGACTAGGCCGAGGTAGGCGAGGAGAAGTGTCGGAAATCGGCACTCCTCTCGGCTCGGACGATCCCACCGAAGGCTCCGGAACCGGAGGCACAGACGAGCCGACGGGATCCTCAACTCCCACCGGGGGAACCGGGGAGAGGGGATTCTCAGCTTCTCCAGCCGACAACCCGTCTAACGGGTCGAGAAAAATCTCGACGCTGACGGGAGTCTCGGTCAACTGGCCTGACGGGACACCGTGAAGCCAGTGGTCAAGCTGAGGGGTCGACTGAAGTCGACTGCCGACAAGGGGAAGGGGATCTTTCCCGCTCCCAAAAGCGTCGACGGAGAGACTTACTTTTGCTCTTTTTGGACCTGGAAAAAGGTCCCGAAGAAGTTGGACCCTCACCTGTGGTCGAGAGGGTCAGACAAAGCTCCTTAAAATAAGCCAAGTACGAGGCACCGAGAGAGAGCGGGACAAATGCCGCAGCCGAGGTAGAAGCGGCCCGCGCCGCCTCCTCTTCGAGGGCGATCATCTGCTCGAGCTGATCCGCCGAGCCCGCCGCCAATCGGGCCTCTTTAGATTTCACCGGTGGAATTATTTTCTCGGGGCGCCCCAGTTGTAATCGGGCAGCTCGGTCTTCAAGGACGTAGGCCGAAAAGGAAGAGCACAAGTCGCAGGCCTGCGGGTTGTGCTCAAGGCCCAGGCAGTAGACATACGTGGAGTGCGGATCCATCCTAGACATCTTCTGCCCGCAAGGGCACCTCCGAAAACCGGAAGTCGATTTGTCCATTGCAGCCGCAGAGAAGAAGACCGCAGTCTTTTGAGCAAAAAACCTTTTGATTTCGAACTTTCGAAGAATTAGGAACCAGTCTGAAATGCAGCGCGTTAAGGAGGGAAACTGAGCTTCCAAGCGGTAAGGAAGTTCTGGCGTCATGGGGCGGAGCCGAGTGTTTTACCACCCCGGGTGGGTGGGAGGAGCCAGCTTGAAGACCTTCCGGCAAGATTTAAAGCGGCAAGGAACCTGCCAATAAGTGTGGATGAACAACATATCCATGTCCCTAGAACCTGTATTTCTAGGGACATGGATATGTTGTTCATCCACACTGTCTGGCAGACTCCTAGCAGTTCTCCGGGAAGAGGGAGGGAAGGCGCACAACCCCTACTTGGGAAATAGAGACTGGTGAACCAAGGCCCCAAAACCAGCATCCCGGCATGACTCAAGGTCAATGTGGTAGTGGGTGAAGGTGTGTGCTGACTTCCAGGTAGCGGCCCTGCAGATATCCTGGATAGGGACATCCCTGGAAGCAGCCACCGATGCAGCAGTATGACGGGTAGAATGAGCTCTTATCCCTCCGGAAGGCTCCATGCCCGCCAGCCTATAGCAGAGATCTATGCAGGAGGTGACCCACCTGCCTATCGTCCGTGTGGCTGCAGGTCTGCCAGGTGCGGCTTCAGCGTAGGTGACAAACAGCTGGCGAACATCTCCCCGAACTTAAGCCGTCCGCTCTTATAATAAGCGAGCACTCTTCTAGGGTACAAAGTATGGAGCCTATATTCGGCCTCCGAGGTGTGATTGGGGTAGAACACCGGCAGAGTCAACACCTGGTTAAGGTGAAACTCCGACACCACCTTCGGAAGGAATTTCGGGTGGGGGCGCGAGACAACCTTGTCCCTGTGGAAGACCAGATAAGAAGACTCGATGGAAAGTGCCTGGAGCTCTCCCATCCTTCTGGCCGACGTGATAGCCACCAAGAAGGTGGTCTTCCATGACAGGTGTGAGATGACACACCTGTGCATCGGTTCAAATGGCTTGCCCATGAGCTTAGGCAATACCAGCAGTAGATCCCACGGAGGTGGAGGTTCTCACACCAGAGGGGATAGGTCATCAAGGCCTTTGAAAAAAGCGCCTGACCACCTTCTCCTGCGCCACCGACTGCTTCCCAGCCCACGCCCGGTAAGCAGAGATGGCTGCCAGGTGTACCTTAAGGGTCGTCGACCGAAGCCCTAGCCGAAAGGGACCACAGGTAGTCCAGCATGCTTCTAAGGAACAGAGAGGAAGGGTCCAGGCCCATGCCCCGACACCAAATGGAAAATCTCTTCCATTTGAAAGCATAGCATTTTCTAGTAGACTCCTTACAGGACGCCTCAACGACGTTGAGGACCTCGTTGGAAAGACCCAAGGCCTGGAACTCTAGCCGCTCAGAAACCAGGCCCTCAGGTGCAGGGATTGAAGGTCCGGATAAAATACCTTCCCCTGATTGACTGATATCAGGTCCGGGCGGGCTGGAAGCCACCTCGGGAGCCTGAAGCGGAGACTGAGGAGATCTGAATACCAGAACTGGCAGGGCCAGTCTGGGGCTACCAGAATCACCTGCGCCTTGTCCCTCCTCGCCTTGAGAAGCACCTTGTAGATCAAGGGAAATGGGGGAAAGGCGTAGAAGAGGCCCGGGGTCCACAGCCCCGAGAAGGCATCCCCCTGCAGCGAGCCCTGCTTGGGGGAGGGGGGGAAGAGGGCGGGCATGAAACAGTCAGTTTCGTGATTCTCCTGAGGCAAACAGGTCCACCTGAGGCGTGCCCCAGTGGGGAGAAGAGATCTTGGTACTACCTCCGCAGGAGAGACCACTGTGAGACGCAGCTCCTATCCGGCTCAGGGCATCGGCCAGGGTGTTGGAGGCTCCTGCCACGTGAATGGCGAGGAGATCCGCCTCCAGACTGCGCACGAGAGACCAAATGCAGAGAGCTTCCCGGTACAAAGGCATGGAGCGCGTCCCGCCCTGGCGGATTAGGTAGTACATGGTCGTGGTATTGTCCATCTGGACCTCAACCACTTGACCCCGTAGAAACGGAGCGAAGGCAGTGAGGGCTAGACGAACCGCTCGAAGCTCCAGCAGGTTGATGTGGCATCGGGACTCCAGAGGGTACCAGAGGCCATGTGCTCTGTGCTCCACCAGATGGGCACCCCAACCCAGAGGCGCACTGGTCGATGGGCAATGTCGGCTCGACGAGCAGAGAGGGAGGCTGCGGACCCCGTAGCCCCACGCTGGGAGACTGCTCGGAAGTGCAGGGTCTGCTCGGACTCCAGAGGCAGGCCCTTTCCTACCATCTCCAACACCCAGCGGTCAGTGGTGATAGCAGACCAGGTGGAAAGGAAGTGGCGGAGCCGTCCCCCCACGGAGGAGCGATGAGGCTGGGGGTGAAACCCCTCAACTCATCACTGGGCAGGCTTGGAGGAGGGACCGGCCGAGGGACATCCTGGGCCTTTTCCACCCTGCTTCCTGTTAGAGGAGGCCGCAGGCTTGGCTTTGGGGTGCCAAGCGCGAGCCTACTGGCCCTGATGCTGGTGTTGCTGGGCCGGACGTGCTGCAGGTGCAGAAGGGCGAAAGGACTTATGTTGCTGACGACTACCGTTTTTCTGGGCGGAGGTGACAGAGTCCAGGGTAGCTTTGGAATTTGATCCACTGGAGGTGGCTTTCCACACCAGGAAACATCCTCAGCTATGCTCTGCGGTGCATGGCCACTGCAGCCGCTACTGATCGGGCACAGGAGTCTCCAATGTCTAGAACAGTTTGGAGCTGCTGTTTTGCCACCGCCCTATCCTGGTCCCGTACCTGCTTGACCGTGGTCTGCAGGTTGGCCAGGAGATGAAGGATCACCTCATCCAGGGAGCCCACGAGGGCGTGGGAGAAGTGTGCCATCAGCATGGCCGAGCTGTCCTGACGGAGGCCATGGGAGGATGCAGCATACACCTTGCGCCCGGCATAGTCCAGCTATTTGGACTCCTTGTTGGGGGGCTTATCCACATCCCTAGTGTTCCCGAAATGCCGGAAAACGCTATCGGTGACCAACCCCTCCACAGAGGGGTGTTCCGAAAAAATGGACAAAGCTGGTAGGGACCTCATACTTCCTGCCCATCCCGGCCGGAAGGAGCAGGACAGGAAGCCGGCCACTGCCAAAGCTCCAAGGCTGGATCAACAATGGCTTCAGCCACCGGAAGAAAAAATTACTCACCTTAGTAATGTTGTTACTTCTAATGGAGTCTTGCTATATTAGGACATATGCAGTGAGTCCCAACCTTCGAACTGCTCCGGAGGTGAAAGAGTTAACTTTCCATGCAAGGCATGGAACCTTGAGCGCGAGCTCGGTTGAACACCCTGTTGATGCTCAAACTCAAACTGTCAGATCTTTACGAGCAAAACTCACTAAGGTTCTGTGTGGAAGCCGAAAACCTACACTAGCCCACTGGCTACTAACTACAAAAACACATTTTTGTTCTTGATCCCAAAACAAAGACTCAAGTCAGGGGATCCAAGAAAGAAAAAATATAACACCTAAGCACCCTAAGAAGGGTGAAAATAAAGAGGGCATCTATGGAGTGCCAACATTGCACTGCCCACCCACATCCCAAAAGTAGAGGTCCTGAGAGGGGCAGACGGGGGGAGGTCATAATATAGCAAGACTCCATTAGAAGAAATACAGGTTACTCACCTGTAACAGGAGTTCTAGGAATGGTATATGTTGTTCATCCACACTCATTGGCAGTATCGTTGCCGCTTTAAATCTTGCCGGAAGGTCTTCAAGCTTGCTCCTCCCACCCACCCGGGTGGTATAACTCTCGGCTCCGCCCCATGACGCCAGATCTGGCCCGCTGGAAGCTCAGGTTGTGCGTCAAGCCGAGGTCGGTGGTCGTGTGGATGAACAACATATACCATTCCTAGAACTCCCGTTACAGGTGAGTAACCTGTATTTCTAGGGACATGGATATGTTGTTCATCCACACTCATTGGCAGACTCCTAGCAGTTCTCCGGGAGGAGGAGGCAAGACGCACACCCCACATACTTACTTGGGAAAGAGAGACTGAGAACCGAGGCCCCAAAACCAGCATCCCGGCGTGACTCAAGGTCGATGTGGTAGTGGGTAATGAAGGTGTTTGCTGACTTCCAGGTAGCAGCCCTGCAGATTTCCTGGATAGGACGCCCTGGAAGCAGCCACCTGCAGCAGTATGGCGGGTAGAATGAGCTCTTATCCTCTGGGAGGCTCCATGCCCGCTAACTTATAGCAGAGATCTATGCAGGAGGTTACCCACCTGCTTATCGTCCGCTTGGCTGCAGGTCTGCCAGATGCGCTTCAGCGTAGGTGACAAACAGCTGGGCAACCTCTCCTGAATTTCAGCCGTGCGCCCTTATAATAAGCGCGCCCTTCTAGGATCCAGAGCGGAGCCTATATTCGGCCTCCGAGGTGTGATTGGGGTAGAACACCGGCAGAGTCAACACCTGGTTAAGGTGAAACTCCGACACCACCTTCCGGAAGGAATTTGGTGAGGCGCAGGACAACCTTGTCCCTGTGGAAGACCAGGTAAGGAGACTCGATGGAAAGCGGAGCTCTCCCATCCTTCTGGCTGACGTGATAGCCACCAAGAAGGCGGTCTTCCACGACAGGTAGAGAGAGCACACCTGTGCATAGGTTCGAATGGCTTGCCCATGAGCTTTGCCAGTACCAGCAGTAGATCCCACGGAGGTGGGGTTCCCGCACTGGAGGGAAATGTGATCAAGGCCTTTGAAAAGCGCCAGACCACCTTCTCCTGCGCCATCGACTGCTTCCCCGCCCGCGCCTGGTAAGCAGAGATGGCTGCCAGGTGCACCCTTAGGTCGCCGACCCAAGCCCTTGACTAGAAAGGGACCATAAATAGTCCAAGATGCTTGCCAAGGAACAGGAGGAAGGGTCCAAGCCCTTGCTCTGACACCAAATGGAAAACCTTTTCCATTTGAAGGCATAGCATTTTCTGGTCGACTTTACGGGACGCCTCAACTACATTGAGGACCTCGCCGGAAAGACCCAAAGCCTGGAACCTAGCTGCCAGGAACCAGGGCCGCCAGGTGCAGGGATTGAAGGTCCGATGGAACACCTTCCCTGATTGACTGAGAGCAGGTCCGGCGAGCTGGAAGCTGCCGAGTCCTGGAGCTGAGACTGAGGAGATCTGGTACCAGAACTGGCGAGGCCAGTCTGGGGCTATCAGAATCACCTGCGCCTTGTCCCTCCTCGCCTTGAGAAGCACCTTGTGGATCAAGGAAATGGGGAAAGGCGTGAAAGAAGGCCCGGGGTCCATTGCTCGAGAGGCATCCCCTGCAGCGAGCCCTGCTGAGGCGGGCATGGAACAGACTCAGCTTCGCTCTCCTCCGTGGAGGCAAACAGGTCCACCTGAGGTGTGCCCCAAAGGGAGAACAGATGCTGTACTACTCGCAGGAGAGACCACTGTGGGATGCAGCCCCTATCCGGCTCAGGGCATCGGCCAGGGTGTTGGAGGCCCTGCCACGTGAATGGCTAGAGATCCGCCTCCAGGCTGCGCACGAGTGACCAAATGCGAGAGCTTCCTTGCATAGAAGCATGGAGCGCGCCCCGCCCTGGCGGTTTAGATAGTACATGGTCGTGGTATTGTCCGCCTGACTCGGACCACTTGACCCCGGAGGAACGGAGCAAAGGCGGTGAGAGCTAGGCGGACCGCCGGAGCTCCAGCAGGTTGATGTGGCATCGGGACTCCCGCTGGGACCAGAGGCCATGAGCCCGTGTTCCCCAGATGGGCACCCCAACCCATCAGAGAGGCATCGGTGCGACAGAGAGACCGTCGGCTCGGGCGGACGAGACGGGATGCCTCCTGCAATTGATCTGGAACGGTCCACCACTGGAGAGCATTCCACATCCCTGTGTCACCGACACAAGCTGGTCCAAGGGATCGCAGCGCCAGTGACCACTGGCTGGCCAGTCCCACTGAAGGGGACGCATGTTCCAGCGGCCCAACGGACCACGCTGGTACAGGCCGCCATGAGACCCAGGAGGCGCAGGAAGTCCCGGCAGGCGCAATGCCCAACCAGAAATGATCGGGCAAAGGAGGAAAGAACCTCGGCCCTGTCCGGGCAGCAGCTCTGGCTCGAAGAGAGTGAGCTCGCTCGATGAATAAAATCACCTGCTTCGCTCGAGTCTCGACTTCGGCCTCATGGACAAGGAGGCCCAGTTGAGAAGACCTGAGGGCCAGATCTCTGACCACTCCGCCTCCTTCCTGGAGGGAGCTGCCATCAGCCAGTCGCCCAGGTAAGGGTACACCCGACCCCTCGGGCGCAAGAGGAATGCTGTCACCACTGCCATGCATTTGGTGAAGACCCTGGGAGCTGGAGACAAGCCGAAGGGCATGGCTTGAACTCAAGAGAGATCCTTCCGCTCAGGCGAAGGAATCTCTGGTGAGACAGACGAGGATAGGGACGTGAAAAACGCAGGTCCTGCAAGTCCAGAGAGCAGAACCACCACGCCCGCGTTCAAGGATGGTATTATCTGAGCCAGAGTGACCATCCTGAAGGTTCGAGACCTTAGGAACTTGTTTAGGTCGTGTGGAGGTCGAGAATGGGGCGCCAGCCCCGTCTGCTTCGGAACCAGGAAGTACCTGGACACAAACCTGGGTCTGAAGGAGGTCCACCACCTCTCTTACCACCTCCTTCTGGAGGAGGAGAGTGATGTCGGCTCGACGAGCCGCCAGTGAGGCTGGGGATCCCAAGCCCCCGAGGGCCACGGCTCTGAAGGTGGTGCCTGCTCAATTCCAGAGGCAGCCTCTTCCCACCACCTCAAGACCCACCTGTCCGTGGTAACAGCGGACCAGGCGGAACGGAAGTGCCGGAGCCGTCCCCCCACGGGGGGACCCAGGGGTAAGGTGACGGGGATGGGGGCGACACCCCTCAGCCCGTCACTGGGCAGGCTTGGAGGAGGGACCGCCGTAGGGACCTCCTGGGCCCTTTCCTCCCTGCCTCCTGTTAGAGGAAGCCGGCTCTGGGTTTGGGATGCCAAGGCCGAGCCTGCTGGCCCTGGTGCTGGGCGGGCGCGCCAAGGGCACAGAAGGACGAAGGGCTTAGGCTGTGGTTCGCGGCCTTTGTCCTTCTGAGGAAGGGACCGCAGTCCAGGTGGCATTGGACTTCTCGATCCTCTGCAGGTGACCTTCCACCCCAGGGCAAGAGGTCAGTCCCCAAGGAACATCCGGCCAACTTGTGCTGGGTATCCGGGCAAAGGTGGATATCCCAGCCAAGCCCGACGACGATAGCCACCGCTGTCCGCCACCGATCTGGCACATGAGTCCCTACATCCAAAGCAGTCTGGAGCTGCTGTTTGGCCACTGCCCTGCCCTGGGTCCCGCACCTGCTTAACCGTAGTCTGCAGATCGGCGGAAGATGAGGGATGACCTCATCCAGGAGGCCCAACAGGGCATGAGAAAAAATGTGCCATGAGGACGGCCGAGGCTGGCCTGAGAAGGCCGAGAGAGACATAGCGTGAGACTTTTCGCCCGACATAGTCCAATCTCTGGACTCCTTGTCAGGAGGTTTGTCCATCCCTGGCGCTAGCCGGGCGCCGGAAAACGCTGTCGGTAACCAACCCTCAGCAGAGGGGTGTTCCAAAACCGGACAAGGAACCGGGGACCGATACTTCCTGGCCATCCTGGCCGAAGGCGCAGGGCAGGAAGCAGGCGCTGCCAAAGTTCCAGTGCTGGACCCACTATGGCCTCGGCCACTGGAAAGGCCTCCGTCGAGAATCCCTCGGTCCAGAATCTCCGTGAGGGGATACCTGGCCCGTTGGAACGGGTTCGAGCTCCATCCCGTAGACTCCGAGATGAGCAAGCAGTCCTAGGAAGGACGACGGGCTATCGTCCATTGGCTGACCTCCTGAAGACTCCAAGTCCAGTCGCTTGGAAGAAGGAGGAATCATCTTCGACTGGAAGAGTCCTCGAAGAGCTGCTCTGGCCTGAAGCATGCCCTTCACCTGCCGAAGGTCGGTCGGGGAGTGAGGGTAATTGACAGCCGATGGGGTAAACCCTTAGCCGACCGAGAATCCTTGGTGGAGCCCCTAATTGGCGGTGGAGGCGGAGGTTCCACCGCAATCGGTGGAGCAGCTGGTTTTGGCCAACAACCGGCCTGGGTATAGGCCTCGGCAAAGTCGAGGGGTTGTGTCGGCATCCCGTGACAGCCACTTAATGGCTGGGAAGGCGTCGGGTCGGCTTTATTCGGCCAGGAGGAGCTGTTGCAACATAAGGTCCTCGTACTGGCGGACGTAATTTACGTCAAGCCTCCCTCATCCGAGGAGGAGGACGAGGACGAGCGCGCCCGCTTACGCGATGCCGGGACCGAGACCCTTATGACGGTGGGGCAGCTGGACCGCCAAGAGGTCCGACGCCAGACCGAAGTCCCGGAATTTCCGGGGTCGGTGCAGGGAGGTGTGGCCGGAACCGACACTTCTCTCGCCTCGAAGGTCCATCCGAGGCCCGAACGGGGCACAGGCGAGCCACAGGATCCTCAACTCCTCCCGGGGAACCGGAGAGGGAATCTCGGCTGCTAAAGGCGATAGCCGTCCAATGGGTCGAGAAAATCTCGACTTCATCGATCAGAGTCTCCGGTCAACTGACCTGACGGGAACACCGTGAGGCCAGTGGGTCAAGCCGAGCGGTCGACCGAAGCCGACGTACCACGTCTGGAGAGGGATTCCTTCCCGCCCCAAGAGCGCCGACGGAGGATTCTACCCTTGTCCTCTTTTTGGACCGAGAAAAGGTCCAGCAGACGCAGAGCCCTTCTCCTTTAGTGGAGAGGGACAGACAAAGCTCCCTAAAGGAAGCCGTGTAGGAAGAACCCAGAGAGCGGGATAAATACCAGCGGCCGAGGAAGATCTGACCAGCGCCGCCTCCTCTTCGAGGGCGACCATCCGCTCGAGCTGATCCGCCCGAGCGCCGCACATGCGGACACCGCCAACCCGGGCCTCCTTGGACTTCACGGAGGGAAGCGCCTCGGGAGCGGCCCAGTTGCAATCAGACAGCACGGCTCCTGAGACGAGGATCGAGAAAGATGAGCACAGGTCGCAAGCTTTCCGCGGTCGCGGTCAAGGCCTACAGTAGACACACGTGGAGTGTGGATCCGGCCCTGAGACATCTTCTCCCGCATGGGCATCTCCAAACCGAGTCGATTATATCCATCGCGCCGCGAGGGATCAAGAAGACAGTCTTTTGCAAAATATTATTTTAAACGCAAAGCGGAGAAATAGGAACCAGTCTAAAACATGAGCGTTAAGGGAGGAACCTGAGCTTCAAGCGGTAAGGAAGATCTCAGGCGTCATGGGGAGCCGAGTTATACCACCGGGTGGGTGGGAGGAGCAAGCTTGAAGACCTTCCGCAAGATTTAAAGCGGCTTAAGGATACTGCCAATGAGTGTGGATGAACAACATATCCATGTCCTCAGAAACAACATTACTACTAGGTGAGTAATTTTTCTTCAAACATGAAGTCTTGCTTATATTATGACATATGCAGATTACACAGCAGTACCTCCATGGAGGAGGGACAGAACCTACTTAGAAATAGGCTCTGAAGCACAGCTGTGCCAAATTGAGACATCACTCCTAGCCTGGATGTCCAGGAGTAATGCTTAGTAAAGTGTGAACTGTTTTCCAGGTAGCTGCTTGACATATCTCTAGGATAGGGATGTCCCTGGCAGCAGCCAGGAGCCACAGCTGTACCTCTGGTGAGTGAGCCCTCAGGCCATGAGGAGGAACCTTACCCAGTTTTTCATAACAAATTGGATACAGAGAGACAATCCACCTGGCAATGGATCTTTTAGTGACTGGTTTCCTTCACCAACCTCACCATAAGTGAGGAAACAATTGGAGGAGTCAAACCTGTGACCCTTAGTACGTTCTATATAGTAACTAAGAGCTCTTTTGACATCTAAACTGTGCAATCTCTTCCTAGCCAGAGGGAGGAATGGTCAGTCAAGTACACAGGAAGAGACATGGATTGATTAGGTGCAAGTCTGAAACCACCTTAGGCAAAACTTTAATGATCTAGGGACATATCATCTCTGTGGAAGGAGACAAATCAGCCACTGACAATGCTTGCAATTCACTTATGCGCCTGGCAGAAGTGATTACCAAAAACAGTTTTCCAAGTCAAGTACTTAAGCTCTGCTGAAGACAATGGCTTAAAAGGAAAAATTACTCACTTTAGTAATTGCTTTTCTTCTCATGGAGTCTTGCTATATTATTACTATATGCAGTCAGCCACTGCAGCTGAACTGCCCGGAGAGAAGAGTTAACTCCAGAGTCTGGGTTCCACAGCCTTGAAGGCCTATACCAAAACTCTATCTGGCCAGGTTTCAAATGAAACAATCAGATCTTTCTGAAAGCTAACACTAGCAACAATTCTGTGGAAAGCTCTACACTAGCAGTGGCTACCTACTAGTAGAATAACAAAATAAACAGCAATAACAACAATGAATAATAGTATTAGTTCTCCTAACAAGCACTATTAGACCCCCCTTCCCCAAGACTCAAGTCCAGGAAGGAGCCAACATATTATAAAACAGAAATACCTAATTCCTAACCCTAAATAAGGGGTGAAGGGAAGAACTAAAATAGCATGACACAGTGCTTGCACTAATTTGCCAACCCTACCCAAGTAAAGTTCTGAGGAGGGGCAGGAGGAGGTAGGCATAATATAGAAACTCCAAGAGAAAAAGCAATTACTAAGGTGAGTAATTTTTCTTCAAACACCATAGTCTTGCTATATTATAACTATAGCAGATACACAGCAGTACCTCCATGGAGGCAGAACCACTGTAGAAATAGGCTCTGAGCCACAGCTGTGCCAAAGAGCATCTCTCCTGGACTGAATATCCAGGGAATAATGCTTGGTAAAAGTGTGAACTGTTTTCCAAGTAGCAGCTTGACAGATTTAGAATGGGAATATCTCTAGCAACCATAGAGATGCAGCTGTACCCCTGGTGGAGTGAGCCACTCAGTCCTGAGGGGTTCTCTACCTAGGTTTTGATAAAATTGGATACACAGACAATCCACCTTGCAATTGGCCTCTTAGTGGCAGGTTCCTTTGCCAACTTCGCCATAGGTAAGGAAAGTTGGAGGATTCGTACCTGCTTACCCTTGGTGTTCAAAAATAGTAGCTGAAAAGGCTCTTTGGCGTCCAAGCTGCAGCCTCCTCTCTGGGAAGAATGTGATGAAAAATGCTGGAAGAGAGATGGATTGGTTCAGGTGAAATCTGAAACCACTTTAGGCAAAACTTTGTTAGTCCTGAGGATTACCTTATCTCTGTGGAAAGAAAATCTTCTTCCACTGACAGGGCCTGTAGTTCACTTATCGTCAGAGCGATAGCCATAGCCACGAAACAATTTTCCAAGTCAGAAACTTGAAGGCTCTGCTGAGGACCAGGAAGGCTCAAAGAGGGCATTAACTGAGCAATGCAAACATTCAGGTCCCAAGCGGGAGCTGGTTCTTGAGAAGTTGGTGTGAAGTAACCCTTTAAAAAACTTGGAAAGCACAGGGTGAAAAGAAAGGAAGCAGGCTTCCTGCTGACAGAAAAAGCAAGACAACTGCCAGATGAACCTTTAAGTAGCTGGCCTAAAGGCCTAAGGAGATTAAATGGACCAAATAGTCAGTAAAATGGGCAGATCAGCAGATTCTGGGATAATCCTGCTTCTCAGAGCACCAGATGGAAAACCTTTTCCACTTAGAATTGTAAGTGGCTAGTGGAAGGCTTCATGACCTTTAAAATATCCAAACACCTTGAGAAAGGTGTAAGTCAGCAAATTCCCCTGTCTCCTAAGAAAATGCCTTGAGATGGAGAGAATTGAGGTCAGGATACCACACTCTTCCCTGTGCAGCCAGTAGAAATAAGTGGACTGGGCAACAAGCTCAGGCGCAGGGTGAACTATCAGGACAGAAGCAGTGGGTACCAGGGCTGTCTGGCCAATCTGGAACAATCGAATCACCTTGAGGCTGGATCTGATTTTCTGAGTACCCTGAAAAGAAGGGAAAGGGGAAGGCATACATGAACTACCCGCAATCCAACTGAAAAGCGTCAGGGGACTGATCCACTGGAGGCCTGCAACAAAACACAGGAAGTTGGTGGTTGTCTGGGGCTCAAAAGATCTATCTGAGGTGCCCCATCTGGCAAAGACAGACCCAGCACCTGAAGATTCGAGCCATTCGTGGCCTGAGAAATCCTGCTGAGGGGCATCCCAGGTTATTTATCCTTCCCTGGAAGGGTGAACTGCTATCAGGGAGGTGTTCAGGGAGTAAACCCAGAGACCACAACCATTGCTTGATTGCTAAAGGCTGAAGCGAAAGCCCCCCTTCATTGATGATGTACCACATTGTTGTGTATTGTCTAGTCCTGACTTGAACTATTGTTCTGGACAGAAGCTGAAAAGCACCTGAAGAGCTAAAAGGACAGCTCTGAGTTAAAAAGATTGATGTGGAGCAGAGATTCTGCAAGAGCACACTCCCTGGTGGACAGGTGCCAAGTGAGCTCCCACCTAACAGGAAGCATCAAGTGGTGAGGATGAGGGTGGGAAAGCGGAATGAAGGAAACCCTTGTTTTAGGGTGCTTTGATCCTGCCACCAGTGTAAGGCCAGGATCAGGTTTGAGTCACTGGAACCAATTTGGAAGGGGTCCCTCCTTTGAGACCAACCAGGCCTCAAGTGGAACTGAATGTCCCTCATCTGGAATCTTGCTCCTAGCACTACAGCTATAAGAAACAGCCATGTGCCTAAGGAGTTGCAGAAAATGTCTTGCTGGTCGAGAGACCCAATGAGGTAAAGGGATGCCAGGAACGTGAGTCTGTCTACCCTTTCCACGAGGGAGAAATGCCCTGGCTAACATGTTCCAATTCTGCACCTATAGAAGTTAGTACCTGAACTGGTTCAGAGGCAGACTTTGGTAAATTCAACCAGGAATCCCAGAGAAGAGAAGCTGCTGGCTGACTTGCAAGTGAGATTTACCTGATCTGAGGACTGACCACTGAGCCATCGTCAGGTGAGCACAACATCCCTTCTTAAATGAGCCACTACACAGCTGACATTCGTGAATACCCTTGGCGCAGAGAGGTAAGGCAGAGGCATTGCCCTGGTAGTAGTGGCCTGAGGTGCTCAAACCTGAGCTGCTGGGAGAGGCCTGATCAGAACATGAAATAGGCATCATAGGTCAGGAAAGCTAACCAGTCCCCAGCCTCAGGAGGCAAAATCGTGTCCGAGTTAACATTTTGAACTGAACCAAAGATGCTTGTTCAGGTATCCAAAATGGGCGCCATTCTCCTGTCTTTTATGGGGTAAGAAAGTATCATGAGTACAGCCTTGCCCTGATGGCAAGGGAGGACCACTTCAACTGCTTTGCGGTCAAGAAAAACCTCTGCTTCCAAAACAAGGGCTTCAGAAGGATTTGCAGGTGAAAGTAGCTCATCTTTGAAACTGTTTGAACTGAGCCAGACCAGCCTGTACCTCCAGAACCACCTGCCGAAGTTAAGGACACCCAGTTCTGTGAAATAAAACTACTGCCCCCCACTGGTACAGGAGATCGGCCCTGGCACCCATCAGGGTGCCTGCCCAGCAATAGCAGGCTGAGGAAGGGGCGGTTTCTTGTGCCCCTCTCTACCTCTAAAAGAAACCCTCTGTGCAAATGCAGAGGAGGCCTGAAAGTGTGAGGCCTGTGAGCCTGCCCTACCTCAGGGCATGCCTCTATGAGTGGCATCCCTCCATAACCTGACACTTTTGTAAGTAGTTCTGTATTCATCCATCTTTTTCATATAGTTTTCTGTTTGTTCCCAAACAGAAATTACCAAACAGGAAAATCACATAACATTTGACTGAGTATCTTAGGACGAAATTAGTGCATCAGAGCCATGCCAACCCTAAGAAAGCTACAAGTGGCCATGACCCTACAAGAAACATCATTAACATCAACAGCAGTATGAAATGAGACTTTAGAGGCTTCAATGCCATCAGCCCACCTGTTCCAACTCATAGCCAGCTGGCCATAGGCCCTGCTTGGCTAACTGCAATACTGTGTCCCACCTAGATTTCTGATATCTAGCCACATAAGCCAAATAATTTGCCTGCCTGAGTCCCAAAAAGCTGCCATATACTGTTTCTTGTATGGCATCAATCTCTGGAATCCTTATCAGGAGATGTGAGGCCAGAGGAATATTAGCCTTGTCACAGGCTGAAGCATACCACACCTACATCAGCTACACTGCTGAGTGAGAAGTCTGTATCAGACCTGACAAGGTATATCTTCTGTCCAATTTTTTTATCTACAGAGGACAGAATGAGATTTTTAAAAACTTGTTTAGCTTCCTAAATGACTTATGCAAAGGAATAGACAACCTCCTAGACTCTGGTATATCATCATTTCTACATAATCAGGCTCCTCTTGCTCATCCACAGCTTCCTCTAAAAGGCTGGAGATTTCTACAACTTTTGTAAAAAACATAAAATGAGAAGGGGACTCAGACAGAATGGGAGAATTCTAAAGAGTCTGTCTGGAGAAATGTCGGTTCAATAGGCACGTCGGGCCATAACTCCACACATGTAATGATCAGAATTCATCCTCCCTCTCTGGTTCATAAAAGTCCTCAACATAATCCCTGAACCACTGGACACTGAGCGAACCAACACCTTTTACCAACTGTAGGTGGTTCGACGAGAGCCCTAAAAGACAGAGACTGGACAATCTGTATGGCTTTAGCTATTTCTGCAGCAGTTGGAGAGACAATTTGGACTCCCAAACCTCTCATTTCTTTGTCTTTTCACTGAGACTGGTTCCCTAGACCAGCCTTCCTTTACTTGATCTCGCCCTGGTCAGAGGGCACTCCTGCAATCAGTGGGTACTGGACCGGAGCTGGCTATCAGATGTGGGACTTCTGGCCCTCGTTCCCTGAGCGGCTAATCTCTTTTCCAGGGTGGCTGCAGGGAATTTTACACACCTGGCAGTCTGACGGAGGTGGTCAACCCCAGACAAACACAAGTGGTGTGTGGGTCCAGCCTTGGCAAAGGCTTCCCCACAGACATCCTGATGTTCCCAAACCCAGTGGGCCCAGTTTTTTCTTTTGGGTTTCTCAGGCATAATGCCAGCCTAACAAACCAAACTTGTCCTTTTGATGGCAGTGCCAGGCAAAGACACCATATCGGTTCTAACCGTGTCACGGGTATGAAAAACCTATTTTAAAGCAAGGTTTTTTTTAGAACCGATAAGACGGGAACACTCTAAAAGCCCAACCACACTTTAAAGCGTTAAATTAAGCAAACGATGGGTTCAAAACCGAACCGATAATTGAATTCCACACAGACTTTAAATTTTCTAATCACAGTTTACCAGATAGAGCTTTTAACGAAATACGGTAAAATAAATACTTTGCCGGTTCAAATGAACAAAATACTAACGAACCGAGAAATGAACCGATGTGAAGGACTGTTCAGTGGCGGAGTAAAGAATCAGCGATTTCCATTTGAAACTGGCCAGATAGAAACTTTGGTATGCGCCCTGTGCTGAACTCAATACTCTGGTTAACTCTTTCCTCTCCGGGACAGTTCAGCTGCAGTGGCTGGCTATAGTTACTCAATATAGCAAGACTTCATGGTGTTTGAAGGGGATTGCATAAGCTGGGCGATGCAAATATTAAGATCCCAAGCAGGGGCAGGGTCCCTGAATGGGGGAATGGTGTGCAGCAACCCCTTGAAAAACTTGGTGAATACAGGATGAGCTGAAAAGGAAGAGGTTTACCTGCGATAAAGAAAGCGAACCACGGCTGCCAGGTGCACTTTGAGGTAGCTGGTCTAAGCCTAGCAATTCAATGCATAAATAATCTAAGATTGGCAGGCAAGTCAATTCTGGGAAATGTGCTTAGACACCATATAAACCTTTCATTTGGAATTACTAAATGACCCTGGTGGAAGGCTTTCTAAGCCTTCAAAATATCAACACACCTTGGGAAAGGTGTGAGGCAAGCAAACTAACTCCTCAGGCCAAGCCTTGGGAGTAGAGAGATTGAGGTTCGGATAGCTCTCCCCTGGGCACAGGATAACGGGTTGTGATTCTGGGAAGACACAGGAAGATGGTTCTTCAAGGACATGAAAGTGAGTACCAGGGCTGACAGGCCCAATCTGGGACAATCAGGATCACCCTTGCAGGGTTGAGATCTGATTGTTGACTAGCACCTGAACAGGAGAGAGGAAGGGAAAGCATAGAAACTTTGCCAACTGAGAAGGAAAGGCATCCAGAGGACTGAGCCAACACTGGGGAACCTCAACAGCGAAGTTGGTGATTGTCTGGGGCTGCAAAGTCTATCACGGGGTGCATCTGCAAAATACTACCTCCAATACTAGGATCCAGGGCCCATTCATCAGTGGCCTGGGAAATCCTACTGAGAGCATCTGCCAGGACATTGTCCTTGCCTGGTGAGTGAACTGCCATAAGGGAGGTGTTCAGAAATAAGCCAGAGACCACAACATCGCAAACCCCGGTGCTGAGCCGTGAAGCCAGTGCCTGCCTGTTGATGTACCACATTGTAGTGGTGTCTGTTCTGACCTGTACCACTGTTCTGAACAGATGTGGAAAAAACTGAAGTGCTAGAAAAACTGCTCTGAGTTCAAACAGATTGATGTGGGCAGAGAACCTTGAGGGACCACAATCCCTGGGTAGTGAGGTCGCCCATGTGACTCCCACCCAAGAGGATGCATCTGTCGTAAGGACTAAGAAGTGAGACTAGGGGGTGGAGGCGAGTCCCAAATCTCAAATTGCTCTGGTCCTGCCACTGGAAGGGCCTGGATCAGAGTCCAGTCACTGGGATCAATTTGGTTGGGGGTCCCTCTTTTGAGACCAAAGGCTCTCAAATGGAACTGGGCGTCCCTCATCTGACCTTGCTCCTGCTACTGCTGCTTAGAGGCAGCCATGTGCCCTAGGAGCTGAAGAGAAATGCCTTGCTGGTCGAGAACCTGAGAAAGGTGAAAGGGAAACCAGAGATCCGGGGTCCTTGCTCTTTCAAGAAGGAAGGCTCCTCTCTTTCTGTTCAGTTCTGCACCTATGAAGGTGAGAAGCTGGACAGGCTCCAGGACTGACTTTGAAGTTAGAGAGGAAACCTAAAGATGCTTGAGCAGTTGCTGGGTTACCTGAAGGTGTAGTTTGACCTGATCTGGAGACTGGCCTATAAGCCCAGTCGTCCAGAATAAGGAAAGATAGCAATCCTTTGCCTTAAGTGGACAACTGCTACTGCCAGGCATTTTGTGAATACCCTCGGGGCAGGTGAGGCCGAAGGCATTACTCTGAACTGATAATGGCCTGAGGCAGTTTGAATCTAGAAATCTTTGATGGGAGCTTCTGATAAGAACATGGAAGTAGGCATCCTTGAGGTCAGGAGGCTAGCCAGTCCCTGGCACCATAGAAGAGTGAAATAATTCCAAAGTCACCATTTGAACTTTGGTTTAAAGGTGCTTGTTTAAGTATCTGAGATCTAGGATGAGCACCATTCTCCTGTCTTTTTGGAATTAAGGAAGTACCTGGAGTACAACCCTATGCCCTGGTGTAGGGGTGGAACCCGCTCCACAGCTCTGACAGCCAGGAGGGTAGAAAATACAGGTTACTCACCTGTAACAGGAGTTCTAGGAATGGTGTATGTTGTTCATCCACACTGTCTGGCAGGTATCCTTGCCGCTTTAAATCGTGCCGGGAAGGTCTTCAAGATGGCTCCTCCCACCCACCCGGGTGGTAAAACTCTCGGCTCTGCTCCATGAAGCCAGATCTGGCCACTGGAGAAGCTCAGGTTGTCTTGTCCGAAGCCGGGAGGTCGGTGGATGAACAACACTTACCATTCCTAGAACTCCTGTTACAGGTGAGTAACCTGTATTTCTAGGGACATGGATATGTTGTTCATCCACACTATCTATGAACTCCTAGCAGTTCTCCGGGAGGAGGAGGCAGCACACACCTACTTGGGAATAAAGACTGGAGAACCGAGCCTCAAAACCAGCATCCCGGGCGTGACTCAAGGTCGATGTGGTAATGGGTAATAAAGTGTGTGCTGACTTCCAGGTAGCAGCCCTGCAGATTTCCTGGTAAGGGGCGTCCTTGGAAGCAGCCACCGATGCAGCAGTATGACGGGTAGAATGAGCTCTTATCCCTCTGGGAGGCTCCATGCCACGCAACTTATAGCAGCGATCTATGCAGGAGGTGACCCACCTGCCTATCGTCCACGGCAGCTGCCAGGTCCGGGTGCGGCTTCAGCGTGGAGTGACAAACATGGCGAACCTCTCCCCAAATTTCAGGCGATGCGCTCCTTATAATAAGCGGCGCCCTTCTGAGTCAGAGTATGGAGCCTATGTTACGACCTCCGGTGTGATTGGGGTAGAACACCCGGCAGAGTCAACACCTGGATTAGAGAGAAACTCCGACACCACCTCTGGAAGGAATTTCGGGTGAGGCGCAGAGTTTCTTCTCTGTCCCTGTGGGAGACCAGGTAAGAGCTCGATGCAAAGCGCCTGGGCTCTCCCATCCTTCTGGCTGACGTGATAGCCACCAAGAAGGCGGTCTTCCACAACAGGAGAGATCACCTGTGCATTGGTTGGAATATATAAACACTTGGAAGCTTTACCAGTACCAACAGTAAATCCCACAGGTGGAGGTTCTTGCACTGGAGGGAAATGTGTGTCACAGGCACTTAACCACCACCTTTTCCTGCGCCCGACTACTCCCGGCCCGCCTGGTAAGCAGAGATATGGCTGCAGTGCACCCCAGGGTCGTCGACCTAAGCCCTTGACTAGAAAGGGACCATAAATAGTCCAATATGCTGCCAAGGAACAGTAGGAAGGGTCCAGGCCCTTGCCCGACGCAAATGGAAAACACTTTTTCCATTTGAAAATAACACTTTCTAGTTGACTCGCGGGGGCGCCTCAGCTTCGTTGAGGACCTCGTCGAGGAAAAGACCAGGCCTGGAACTCTAGCAGCTCAGGAACCAGGCCGTCAGGTGCAGGAGTTGAAGGTCTGGATGGAATACTTTCCCTGATTGACTGAGAGCAGGTCCTGGCGAGGCTGGAAGCTGCCTCGGAAGCCTGGAGCTAAGGCTGAGGAGTTCTGGGTACCAAGACATATGGGGCCAATCTGGGGCTATCACAATCACCTGTGCCTTGTCCTCCTTGCTTTGAGGCAGCACCTTGTGCATCAAGGAGAGCGGGGAAAAGCGTAGAAAGCCCGGGGTCCACACGGCCTCAGAAGGCATCCCCTGCAGCGAGCCACTGCTGAGGCGGGGCATGGAACAGCCTCAACCGCATTCTCCTGGAGGCAAACAGGTCCACCTGAGGGTGTGCCCCAATGGAGAATAGATCTTCAACCTTCCTCCGACGGGAGAGACCACTAATGGGGACGCCCCTATCCGACAGGGGCATCGGCCGGGGTGTTGGAGCTCACAGCCACGCCAGATAGCTAGGAGATCCGCCTCCAGACTCGCGCCACCCCGAAGTGACCAGATGCGAGGAGAGCTTCCTTGCATAGAAGCATGGAGGCGTGTCCACGCCCTGGCAGTTTAGATAGCACATGGTAAGTGGTATTGTCCGTCTGGACCCGGACCACTTGACCCGAAGAGCGGAGCAAAGCGGTGAAGCTAGGCGGACTGCTCGGAGCTCCAGCAGGTTGATGTGGCATCAGGACTCAGCGGGGACCAGAGGCCGTGTGCTCAGTGTTCCCCAGATGAGCCACCCCAACCCATCAGAGAGGCACCAGTCCGATGAGACCGTCGGCATCGGAGGCGGACAAGCAGGATGCCCTCCTGCAGATGAACTGGGCGGTCCACCACTGGAGGCGTTCCACATCCCTAGGTCACTGTCACTAGCTGGTCCAATGGATCGGCGTTGGGACCACTGGCTAGCCAGCCCCACTGAAGAGGCGCATGTTTCAGCGGGCCCAGCGGACCCACGCTGGTACAGGCTGCCATGAGACCCAAGGAGGTGCAGGAAGTCCCGGGCAGGACACAATTGCCCAACTCAAGAAATGACTGTACAAAAGGAGGAAAGAACCTACCGGCCCGTCCGCGGGGCCGTGCTCTGGCCTCGAGAAGAGGTCGAGCTCTGCCCCGATGAAAAGAATCACCTGCTTTGGCTCGAGGTTCCAACTTGGCCTCACCGTTGATGAGAGCCGACCTGAAAGCAAACCTGGAGGCCAGATCTCTGGACCGCTCCACCTCCTGTCTGGAGGGGCTGCTATCAACCAATCGTCCAGAGTAAGGTAAACCCGGACCCCTCAGCGCACGCAGAATGCTGTCACCACTGCCATGCATTTGGTGAAGCCCTGGGAGGAGCTGGAGATAGCCGAAGGGCATGGCTAGGAACTGAAAATGGAACCCTCCGCTCGGCGAAGGAACCTTTGATGAGACGGACGGATAAGGGCGTGAAAGCGCGTCCTGTAGGTCAGAGAGCAGAACCTACGCTGTGTTCAAGGATGGGATTATATGAGCCAGAGTGACCATCCTGAGGTTGAGACCTTAGGAACTTGTTTGGAGTCGAAATGGGCATCAACCCCGTCCGTTCGGAACCAGGAAGTACCTGGACATGAACCCCGCATCTGAGGAGGTCGCCACCTCTCTTATCACCTCCTTCTCGAGGAGGAGAGGCGATGTCGCCTCGGCGGCGGCAGTGAGCTCGGACCCCAAATTAAGCGGCTCTGAGCAGTGGGGCCTGCTCGAACTCCAGAGGCAGGCCCTTTCCTACCACCAACACCCACCTGTCTGTGGTAATAGCAGACCAGGCAGAAAGGAATGCAGACTGTCCCCCAGAGAACCTGGGGTGATGGCAGGAGGTTGAAGCGACACCCCTCAACCACGTCACTGTGCAGGCTTGGAGGAGGGAACGGCCGAGGGACCACCTGGGCCTTTACCTCCCTGCTTCCTGGAGGAGGAAGCCGCAGGCTTGGGATGCCAAGCACGAGCCTGCTGGCCCTGGTGTTGCTGGGCCGGGCGTGCCGGAGGCGCAGATGGACGAAAGGGCTTGGGTTGAGGTCTGCGGCCCTTGTCCCTCTGAGCAGATGAGACAGAGTCCAAGGTGGTATTGGACTTTCGATCCTCTGGGTGGCCTTCCACTCCAGGGCCGAAGAGAGTCGGTCTCCAGAAGGGACATCCGCCCAATTTGTACTGGGTATCGCTGTGAAGGTGGATATCCTCAGCCATGCCTCAGCCACTGCGACCACTACTGACCTGGCGCATGAATCACCCGATGACCAAAACAGTCTGGAAGTTGCTGCTTGGCCACTGCCTGGTCCCGCACCTGTAACCGTGGTCTGCAGGTCAGCGAGGAGATAGAGGACCACCTCGTCCGGAAGCCCAACAGGGTGTGAAAAAATGTGCCATCAATGCGCCAAGCTGGCCTGATGAAGGCCAAGGGAGGAAGCAGTATGAGACTTTAGCCCGGCATAGTCCAATTTCTTGGACTCCTTGTCGGGAGGTTTGTCCACGTCCTAAGCGTTTGCAACCGCCGGAAAATGCTGTCGGTAACTAACCCCATGGCGAGGGATGTTCTGAGAACCGGACAGGGAACGATGGGGACGCATACTTCCTGAGCCATCCTGGCCGGCAGCAGGGCAGGAAGCAGGCGCTGCCGAGCTCCAGGCCGGGCCCTGGCCTCAGCCACAGGAAGGCCTCCATGGGGAATCCTGGGTCCAATATCTCCGTGAGGGATACTCGGCCCGCTTGGATCACGGCTCGAGCTGCATTCCGGTGGATTCGAGATGAGTCTGAACAACCCCAGGAAGGACAAGGGCTGTGGGTCATGACCCCGACCTCCAGAGACTCAAGTCCACTCGCTTGGAGAAAAAGGAGATCGTCTGACTCAGAAGAGGTCCGCAAGAGCTACCTGGGGCTGAGCCACCCTCCACCTGCCGAGGCGGTAGCGGGAGTGAGGTGACCCGACAGCCTATGGGCAGACCCACAAACCAACCGAAATTCTTGGTGAGCCCCAAACACGCAGCTGTAGGCGGAGGTTCCACGAGTCGGTGGGGCAGTAGTTTTGGCCAAACAACGGCCTGATAACAGGCTCCTCGGGTAAAACAGAGGAGCTGTTTGACTGCTCCGGTGACAACCATAATAGCGGGGAAGGTGGCGGTGTCGGCTTGTTTCCCGGTCAGAAAAAGGGCTGTTGCCACATGAGATCCTCGTATCATCAGCGCAACTTGCATCGAAGCCTCCCCTCATCAGGAGGAGGAAGAGAGACGGCGGCGGCACCGCTTACCAGCGGTGCCGACACAAAACCCGCCTAGCAGCGGCAGGATGGCGGCTGGACATGAAGAAGTCCAAGACAGAGACCCTCGGCTTTTCTGAGGAGCGGTGCGGGTGAGGGGATGGGTGGAACCGGCTCCTCCCTCGGCTCGGAGGAACTTACCAAGGGCTCCGGAACTGGAGGCACTGGCAAGCCACAGGATCCTCCAACTCCCACCCGGGGAGAGAGGATTTTAAACCCTTGATCGACAACCACGTCAGCAGGTCGAAAAGATCTAAACTTCGTCAGCGGGTGTCTCGGTCCAATGACCTGACAGGGGACACCGTGGACCAGTAGCCCAAGCCGAGCGATCGGCAGTGGATGGCGACAACTCGGGAGAGGACCTTTCCGCTCCCAAGAGCATAAAACGAAAAGACTTACCCTTGTCTTTCTTCTTGGACCGAGAAGAAGGTCCAGCAGAAGCTGATCCCTCTCCCCTAGTGGAGAGGGACAGACAAAACTCATAAAGGAAGCTGTGTGAGGAACCCAGGAGGCGGAATAAATGCAGTCGGGGAAAGGCGGCCGCACTGCCTCCTCTTCGAAAGCGATCCTATGCTCTAGCTGATCCACCGAGCCACACAGACACGAAACCCCGACCGGGCCTCTTTTGACTTCACGGAGGAAAACGTTTCTCGGGGTGCCTAATTGTGAGCAGACAGCACGGTCTTGAGACATAGGCTGAGGAAGAGCACAGGTGCGCAAGCCTGCGGGTGGTGCTCAAGGCCTAAACAGTACACCTGCGTGGAGTGCGGATCCGTCGAGACATCTTCTGCCGCATAGAACTTTGAAAAACAGAATTCGAGTTGTCCGCCATAGCCAGCGAGGGATAGAAGACAGAGGTCCATTAAGCAAAAAAACTTGCAAATTCGGACTTGAAGAATTAGGAGACTGAGTCTTATCGCAGGCGTTGAGGAGGAACCTGAGCTTCAAGCGGTCAAGGAAGATCTGGCGTCTGGGGGCCCGGGCCGAGTTTTACCACCCGGGTGGGTGGGAGGAACCAGCGAAGACCTTCCGGCCAAGATTTAAGCGGCAAGGATACCTGCCAGACAGTGTGGATGAACAACATATCCATGTCCCTAGAACTTCTGTTTCTGGGCAAGAGCCTCTGATGGATTTGCAGGTGGAAAAGATCCGATTCTCATCTTTGGAAACTTTTAAGCTGAAGAACAGTCCCAGGCTTACTACTTCCAGGACCCACTTGTCTGCTGTTAAAGACCTCCAGTCCTGGACAAAGTAAGCCAGCCTGCCCTACCGGTGGGGAGAATCAGCCCTGGCCACCCCATCAGTGAGCCTGCTTGGCAGGGGCTTTGGGCTGAGGGGTAGAAGTGGGCTTACTTGTACCCCGTCTGCCTCTACCTCTGAAGAACCCCCTCTAGGCATAAGCAGAAGAGGAGGCCTGGGCTTGGTAAAAAGGCCTGCCCCTGAGATGCTGCCTTTGAGGAGTGGCTTGCCTTTCTTTGGCCTGTGCACTCCTATAGGTGGTTCTATATTCATCCATTTTCTTCATATAATTCTCTGTCTGCTCCCCAGAGAATTACCCACAACAGGAAAATCCATAGCCTTAGACTGGGTATCCTGTGACAGGGTAGTGACAGGGTAGTACATCTGAGCCAAGCCATTCTGCGAAGTGCTACAGATGTAGCCATGACCCTTGATGACACATCATTAGAGTCTACTGCAGCATGAAATTGCACCTTGGATGCCTCAATACCATCTGCAGCCACCTGCTCCCAGCCCTGGCAAGCTGGTCAGGGACTTGTTTCGCTAGGAGCCAGCACAGTATCCCATCTGGACTTCTGGTACCTAGCAGCATAAGCCATATAATTTGCCTGTCTGAGTTCTAAAGATGCTGCCATGTATTGTTTCTTTGCCATGGCATCCATCTTTCTAGAGTCCTTTTCAGGAGGTGCGGCTAGAGGAATATGCTTCGTCACAAGCCGCAGCTGCACTACCCCCACATGGCTGCACTGCTGAGAGGAACTCAATATCAGAGCCTGATAAAGTATACCTCTTGTCCATCCTTTTTATCAACAGGGAGGATGGGTGAGGAGTTTTAAATTTTACTGTCTGTTTCCTAAAGATTTATGCAAGGGAATAGACAGTCTCCTAACTCTGGAATATCCATCATTTCTACATAATCAGGCTCCTCTTGGTCATCAACAGCTTCCTCAACAGGGTTGGAGTTTCAACAACTTTCTTATAGAACATAAAATGAGAAGGGACTCAGCGCGGGGGGTGGGGGTGAGGTGAGACCCCTGACGCCTGTCTGGAGAGATGTCGGTTCAATGGACTCATCCAGACCTTCAAAATCACATTCACTCTCCCCATATTCCTCCTCCCCTTCCTCCGGTTCATAAAAATCCTCAAAATCAAAATCTTGAACCGGTGGAAAGTGCCTGGACAATTTGAATTGCTTTAGCTATTTCTTCAGCGGTTGGAGAAAGAACTTTTGGCTCCAAACTAGCTG
The DNA here is from genome assembly GCA_016271365.2 of Neoceratodus forsteri. NCBI lineage: Eukaryota > Metazoa > Chordata > Ceratodontiformes > Ceratodontidae > Neoceratodus > Neoceratodus forsteri. Next base: position 273,601,176 of record JADMNL010000025.1, read on the forward strand.
ACTTTCTAGCCCTTTTAGTTGGAACCGGCTCCTCAGAGCTGGCTCTTCGTTTGGCCGAGGAAGCATCGCCCACGGTCAGAGGCACTCCCTCTGGACCGGTTGAACCCGAACCGGGCTGGCCATCGGGTCAGCGGACTTTAGCCTCCCTTTCTGGAGCCTACCAACTCTCTTTTCCCACAGTGGCAGCAGGAAAATTCTTACAAATCTAGCAGTCTGCATTGAGGTGGTCAAACCCCAGACAATATACACAAGTGGTGTGTGGGTCAGCCTTAGAAGGCTTCCCACAGAGACCACAGTGTTGAAACCAGTGGGCCCGTTTTTCTTTTGGGTTTCTCAGACATAGTGCCAGCCTAACCAAACTTGCCCGTTAATGGCAATCCGCCAACAAGACTCCTTATGGTTCCCAACCGTGTCATGGGCGTGGAAAAGCGTAATGAAACCGTTTTTTTTGAGAACCAATAAGAACCGGAACCGCACTCTAAAGGACTAGAAAGTCTATGAAAAAACAACCTGATCGGTTCAAACTGAACCAAAACACATTACAAGTTCCACACAGAAAAATAAATGTAAGCCTATCTATTACTTACGACCACAGACAGAGCTTGAACCGACAGTTTCTTGGTTTAATTTCGATTAAGAAACCGAAAAATAAAACTTTGAACCGACAAACGAACCGGCAGAAGGAGAATCTCTGGAGCGACTGTTCAGTGAGGCGGAGTAAAGAATCTGACAGTTTGAGTTTGAGCATCAACAGACAGTGTTCAACCGAGCTCGCGCTCAAGGTTCCATGCCTTGCATGGAAAGTTAACTCTTTCACCTCCGGAGCAGTTCGAAGGTTGGGACTCACTGCATATGTCATAATATAGCAAGACTTCATGTTGTTTGAAAAGGCCTCTGTGGGCAAATCTCCTCGGTCCAGTATCTCCATGAGGGGATACCTGGCCCACTTGGATACGGGCTCGAGCTGCATCCCGGTGGACTCCGAGATGAGCCGAAGCAGACCCATGAACGAGGATGGACTCTAGTACATAGTCTGCCCCCCAGAGGACTCCAGGTCAAGGGGCCTGGAAAACAGGGAGGAGTCGTCGTCAGACTCCGAGGAGTCTGAGAAGAGCTGCCTGGGGCCTGAGCCACCCTCTACCTGCTGAGGACAGTCGGGAGTGAGGGTGACCGGCAACAGGTGGGGCAGACCCTGACCCGACCGAGAGTCCTTGCTCGGCGCCCCCGATTTTGGTTGTGGAGGCGGAGGTTCCACCACAATCGGCGGGGCAGCTGATTTTGGCCGAACAACCGGCCCAAGCTTGGGCACCTCAACTATCGTGAGGGGTTGTTTCGGCCTTTCAGGTGACAGCCACTTAATGGCCGGGAAGGCGACGGTGTTCCCAGACAAAAGGAGCTGCTGCCACATTAAGTCCTCGTAGCGTCAATGCAATTTGCGCCGAAGCCTTTCCTCTTCCGAGGAGGAAGATGAGGATGAGCGGCACCGCCACTTTCCTCTGTGCTGAAACCGCCGATGTCGGCGGGATTGGCTGGACCGAGACGAGGTCCGAGACAGAGACCCTCCGTTTCCGAGAGAGGGTCTGGGAGGGAGCAGGGGACACCCACTCTGCTCTCGGCTCGGGAGCCTTTACCGGGGACTCTGGCACAGGCAAGTCCTCAGTTTCCACCGGGGGAACCGATGAAGAAGGGTTGTCGGCTTCACCAGTCAACAGCCCGTCCGATGGGTTGAGAAAAATCTTGACTGCGTCGACGGGTGTCTCGGCCAGCTGACCTGACAGACACCGTGAAACCAGCGGCCTTAGCCGCAACCTCGACCGAAGTAGAGTGTCGACTGTCCGGGGGGGGACCTCTCCCGCTCCCATGAACGTTGACAGTGGGACTTACCCTTAAGAGTCCTTCTTTCTTGACCAAGAAGTGTTCCGATGGCCCCTCTCCCTTCGTGGAAAGGGACTGGCAAAGCTCCTTAAAAGAAGCTGTGTAGGAGGATCCCAGACAGAGTGGGATAAATGCCGCGACCGAGGAGGATGAGGATGCAGCCTGGGCTGCCTCCTCGAGGGTGATCATCTGCTTGAGTTGCTCAGCAGAGCCAGCCACCGGACACCACCCAACGTGTCTCCTTAGACTTCACCGTTGGGTAGCATTTCTCGGGGCGCCCAAGTTGTAACCAGGCAGCGTGGTCTTCAAGGACGTTGGCCGAGAACGATCTACGCAACTCGCAGGCCTGTGGGTCGTGATCAAGGCTGAGGCAGTAGACGCACGTGGAGTGCGGGTCCATCCTGGACATCTTCTGCCCACATGGGCACCGCCGAAATACGGGAGTCGATTTGACCAACGCAGCCGTGAGGGAAGAATTTGACCGAAGTCTTGAGAATTTTAAAACTATTTTCGGGCGAACCGAAGAATTAGGATCCAGTCTATATGCAGAGCGTTAAGGAGGGAACCTGAGCTTCCAAGCGGTAAGGAAGATCTGGCATCATAGGGCGGAGCAGAGTGTTTTACTACCCAGGTGGGTGGGAGGAGCCAGCTTGAAGACCTTCCGGCAAGATTTAAAGCGGCAAGGAACCTGCCAGACAATGTGGATTAACATAATATCCATGTCCCTAGAATGGAAATTACGTACTACCGTATTTTTTGATCTTCTTGGCCGAAGCCTCCACCACTCATTCAGAATAATGGGAGTTCGCTGGAGGCGCTAGGATCCAGCAGGAGCAAACTTTCAAGAGGGCTGTTGCCTGAGATGGACCCGTGAGGAAGCGGCACCGCGAGCCCCGGCTCGTGTGGCAAGGACCATCTCGGCGTCGACCCGCCAACCGCCTCAGTACCCCCCTTCCCGAGAAGGTGCAGCGTAACTAACCTAGAAGGACCAACTTAAAAATCGGACACAAGATAGTCTGAATGACCCATGTAAGAAGGGTCGACAAAGTCTTCACAGCTCAGCCACTGAGTGAGTGAAGACCAAAAACAGAGAAGTGAGCTCGGTGGATGGTGGGTGGGCGTGTGAATGAGTGGTGGAGACTTTGTCCAAGATGATCAAGAATTTCGGTAAGTATGACATTTCCACATCTTCCTGGACAAAGTCTCCACCACTCATTCACACTAATGGGAGAGTACTGAGCTAAATAATCCCCCCCCCCCCACCGAGATGGGTGGCAGGAGATGAACAGCTCACTTAAGACAGAGGTCCATTAAGAATGGTCCTGCCAAATGACAGATGTCATCTGGCATGGCCATCCAAGGCGTAGTGCTTAACAAAAGTATGCACGGAGCTCCCAGTAGCTGCATTGCAAATTCCTGCAATAGGCACGTTGCGGATTTCTGCCAGAGATGCCGCGACTGCTCTGGTAGAGAGCGCGTACACTCTGCCTTCCAGTTTGATCTGTGCCATAGAATAGCAGTGGCAAAGGCATGCCACCAGCCACGCTGAAATGCATCAGATAGCAACAGGCTGACCCAGCCGGGTCTCGCTGAAGGAAACAAATAGTTGTTGAGCTTTGCAAAATTTTTTTCTATCTAGATAGAACCACAATGCTCTCTTAACAGCCAGTGAATGAAGGGTACACTCCCCTTCATTCTGGACTAAAGGTTGGTTTAGATGGAATTCTGAGACAACCTTGAGGAGAAACTTGGGATGAGTCCTAAGAACTACTTTGTCCTTGTCAAATACATTTTTTTTTGGGGGTGGGGGGGCGCGCGGCTGAGACCAATGCATGTATTTCAGAAACTCTACGGGCTGAAGTAATGGCCACCAGGAAGGCAGTTTTCCAAGTGAGGAACTTCAAGTTGCACGTAGCTAGAGGCTCGAAAGGTTTGAGTGAGCATGTCTAGCACAAGATTAATGTCCCAGGCTGCAACTGGATGTTTGATAGGGGTATTCTGCATACTAGAACTCCTAAGTAACCTCTTAACTACAGGCAACTGAGCCAGTGACATGGAAAGTACTGGCTCATGATACGCCAAAATGGCACAAAGAAGAAGTTCTGACTGTGGAGTACTACAGACCTGCATTTTAGAGGTCTAAAAGATGCTCAGACTTTATTCAGTGGGCAGAAAAATGGGTTCCAAGAGGATTTTGCACACCAGATAGAGAAACACTTCCATTTGGCTGTGTAGGTTTTTCTAGTGGCCAGCTTAAGCGCAGCCAAAAGAATATCTGAAACTCTACGAGAAACATTGAACCTATTCACCCCTATCTCTTCAGGAGCTGAAGGTGAAGTGACCTCAGGTTGGGATGGACCACGGGACCCTGGGTCAGAAGGTTCATCTGAAGGAAGCGCCTTTTGGGGGTTTGTGACAGACTGTTGAGTAGCGGAAACCATATCTGTTGAGGGCCAGAAGAGGGCAATGAGAATCATTCTGCCCCGACACTCCAGTTTGAGAAGTACCTCCGAATTACAGGAAGAGGAGGAAAGGTGTATAAAGCGTCTTGTCCACCGCAGCCTGAACGCATCCTGACAAAAATGCCAGGTCCTGGATTTCTGGAGCAGAAGAGGCGCAGTTTTGCGTTGAGTAGGGACGCAAAAAGGTCCAGGTCTGGAGTTCCCCACTCTTTGAAGAGTGACTGAATGACTGTTGAATCGAGAGACCACTCGTGAGAATCAGTCTCTGTTCTGCTGAGACGGTCTGCCAGCTTGTTTTGCACTCCTGTCAGCTGCCGCCCGGGAAGTGGTATTGAAGGCATCCATTGCAGCTTTAACCTGTTGGTTATTGGATTAGTTACCCTTAGTTATGGTGTGAGGCAACTCAGCTACAGTAGCTTCCGATTTGGGCAGAGATGCCACCATTTCTTTGAGGGAATGCCAAAGTACATATTCATAGTCTGACTGTGGAGAGAGCAAGTGAGAAACGGAGAAAAAAAAAGGCACCAAATTTTAACTGCTGGTGCAGTTTAAAAAGCAGGGCTTCAGTCCGGATCGCAGAGGAACATTGAGTCAGGGGCTGGAGGTGTGGACTGGTCCTTGCTGGGACCCCCTCCTTCCCCACACGGACTGGTGTTGCTCTCCCGCGGGGCTCCTGCCACAGAGAAGTCGGACCGTGGAGAGAGGGAGTGTGAAATGGGGAAAAAGGAAAGAAATTCTACCCCCCCACCTACCCCATTCCCTCCTCCCCTTAAATGCTTGCAATGCCCTTCCCTTAATGTTTTGGGAATCCTATTGGGTGATTGGGAGTGGCTAAAAAAACAAACCAGTTTCTTGTCATTTGTCTGCTTTCAATAGCTTATGATAGCTTACATTGCATGGAGCTTCGTTCCTTGTTCCGTTTATACTTTCCTGTACCAGATGATTTTTGAATGCTTCTGCCTTCTCTTTAAAATTACCTAGAACTGTTACTTTGGGTGTTAGCCCGGCTAATAATAGCAATAAGTTAGTGTTCTCCAGGTTTCATGTTAGAAATACCCTAACTGCTCAGGATATGCACGGAATGTTGCTTTAAATGCTTGCTGGACTATCTAGGTAATAAAGTTAGGGTTCTCAGGTTTCCTACTTGCCCTTAACTAACTGTCAGTATCATCGGGGTGAGTGCTTTGCAATAAAGTCCAGGTCATTGTCAGTCTGCCTACGCTGTATGCCTACACTCAGGCAGACCCTGTCTGCACTGGCTGAACTAGCACACTAAGAACTCTGGTCTCACTCCTCTCAAACTGACCCACCAGTCACGACTTTCTCCTTGAATTGGGTGTCACTAGTCACCGCAGAGGAAAAGGGGAAATGGATACTCCTAGGCCTATCAGGAATGGTGTCCTGCCCTTCTTGCCTTGTGCTGTCCTCTCCATTCGTCTTGCCAGCCTCCTCCTCCCCCATGGTCAAAGATTCTTCTTGGTCGCATGGGGTCCACTGGGGAACTACTGTCCCACATGAGGGGTTTGATTTCACCTTCTCTAACCTAGCTCATGACAGACTGCCTCCCGACCTGCCTGCTGTTCTGACCTCAGATGCCTTCTGAGCACTGCCTTAGTGAGAAGACGTCTATCACGAAGGCCCTCGGCCAGTGGTGCCCCTCCCCTTATAAGGTTTCTCCTCTGGCTCTTGTGATATTGGCCCTTGTGGGTGACATCAAACTAAACCCTGGTCCCACAGATCAGGCCCCCTCAATCCCAGAATGTTGGAAATTAGGAAAGGGGTTAAAATTGCTCACCTTAACATTCGCATTCTACCACCTAACCATGATGAACTAACTGCCTGGGTCATCCACTGTAAGCCTGACATACTAGGCATTACTGAGTCCTGGCTGAAACCCTCAATACCTGTCTCAGCCTGTGTACTTTCTGGTTATGAGTTTATTAGACAAGATCGGCCGGGAAAAAAGCGAGGGGGTGGTATCCTAATTTACTATAAGAATCATCTTAGTGTATCTGCGGTAATCCATCAGCAGTCCTCTGTCTACCTGCGTGCTGCTACACACAGTACTGCTGCTTGGAAATACAAAGAAGCTGCATGTTGTATGCACATATAATCCCTCCAAGGGTGGTCTGCCTGGACTGACCCACCTCCTGGATAACATTGGCCCTTCTGTTGGGGATAATGAACTTTTGATCCTAGGTGATGTGAACTTAAACTGGACAGGAAGTAACTCCAAGCAGTTTGAACTTCTGTTGGCGAGTCTTGCCCTTACTCAGCTTATCCAGGAGCCCACTAGATGGTGGGACTAGCTCCCTACTGGACTGGGTCCTATCTAACTGCCCAGATAGGATCAGCTCAGCTGGAACCCTACCTGACTCCATCTCAGATCACACCCCGGTGTTTTGTGTGTGGAAGGTCCCCTCCCCAAAAATTCCCCACAAAATCATTCATGTTAGGGATTTCTCAAAGTTTGATCTGGGGTCTTTTCATTATGATCTGAGGACCACCGACTGGTCAGGAGTGCTCAGTGCCCATGACCCATCCACGGCTGTCTCCCAGTTTCTCACTGTTGTCGGCACCCTGCAGGACAAACATGCCCCCCTTATTAGACGGAGAGTGAGGGAGGCTGCCACAAAATAGCTGCATGGGAGCTTCCTATCCCTTATGCATGCAAGGGACAAGTACTGGGCTCACTTCAAAACGAGCGTTGGATCAGTCCATCTTCCAACAGTATAGGAAGCTCAGAAACAAATGCAAAAATGCCATCAGGGCGGCAAAAAGTGAATATTGTAAATCTGCCCTGCTTAGCTCTGTTAAGGACCCACGAAGGTTCTGGAGGAACATAAAACTTAGTCAGCGGCGCCTCCAACTTGGAAGTTTCTGATATGATCATTGGAGGGTCAAGCTGTAATAATCCACTCACGATTGCTAATGCTTTAAATTCCCACTTTTTGGACTTCTGCGCGCTTACCTTCTTTTTTCCCCTGCTGTAGGGGATATTAAAGGTCCCTCAGCCACTGTCCCTCAGGAGGCTCACCCCTCTCGCCCATTGTTTTATCTCAGGGCTGTGTCTGTCAAGGAGACAGAGACTTCTGTCTGGTTTCTCCCTACACTCCAACGCTGGCCATGATAACATGGAGCCCAAGCTTCTGAACCAGAGTGCTCCCTACATTGCCATTCCAGTGGCACATATCTTCAATCTGTCCCTTGCCACTGGTGTTATCCCTGGTACTTGGAAAGTAGCAAGGATTGTCCCCGTTCCGAAGCAAGGTAACCCCAAAGTCCTGAACAACTATCGTCCAATTGCCATCCTGTCGGCCATTAGTGAACTCAGAGAAAACTGTGGCTGAACAGCTTACAGAGTATATTCAGACTCACAAGTTGCTGTCCACTGCACAGCATGGATATCATAAAGGGTACTGCACGACCACTGCCCTTGTCTCCGTCTCTACCAGCATCAGGGCAGCCATGGACCAGGGTGAACTCTCTGGGGCTATATTCATAGACTTATCCAAGGCCTTTGATCTTGTAGACCATGCATTACTCTGCTCACAGATGCAGTCCTTAGGCCTGTCCCCCCTGCCTTGAGTTGGCTGAGAAACTACCTCCAGGGCAGAACACAGCAGACTAAATTCAACAAGGTTCTCTCTGACCCCACTACGGTGACCGCTGGTGTCCCACAGGGATCAGTTTTGGGGCACCTTCTCTTTTCAGAATTTGTTAACCTCCCTGCTGCTGCTTCCAACTGTAGTGTCACTCTTTATGCAGATGATCTTGTCATCCTTGCACATTCGAGACACTGGGGTTCTTAACCTTCAGCTGAGTGAGGCCTTTAAGAATACTCAAGACTGGGTAACATCCCACAAGCTGGTCCTTAATCTGAAAAAAACTCAGGCCATGCTCTTAGGTCAGTAGCCAAGATCAAGGCCCCCATGTGTCAACAAACAATGTTTCAATAAAATACCTTGGGGTTACACTTGACCCCATCTCGACCTGGGGAGTCATCCTAAATGTTTGTAGAACCGTAAACTGAAAACTGGGTCTTGCCTACAGGGCAAAGAAATTTGACATCTGCAGCTTGCTTGGCACTGGCCAGAGGTGTGCTGCTCCCTTCACTAAGCTATGGCCATCTCCTATTCGCTGGCACCTCCAAGGTCCACCTTGCCAGGTGGAACACGACCTATAACATCTGTCGCTTTGCCCTGGCTGTCCCATGTGTCACCCACCACTGTAAATTATACGACAAACTGAGCTGGCTTTCCACGGACAATCACTTGAAATACGGGTTGGGCTGCTTTGTAGGAAAGGTGCTCAGAACTGGCACCCCACCAGGACATGCGCAGCTTCTCATGCCTACTGTATCCTCCTCCTACTCGCTCAGGTCTCAGGGTCCGGCGGCGCTCAAAGTTCCATATACTCTAACCATAATGGGGGATAGGGACTTTGATACAAGTGCTCCAAGGCTATGGAACTCCCTTCCTGACCATGTATGTTCCTCCCCCTCCCAACTGTGTCTCCAAAATTCCCTGTGGGAGCACTTGAAACTGTCCTCAGTGTGTGGGTGTCCCAAGCCACCCTAACCAGGTCTCCAAATTGGTCCCATTCTGCCCCGCTGCCTCCTGTCCTTCAATCTCTGGGTAGCACATGATTGATTACCATCTGCTTATGAATTAAGTGGCCCTGGTAAATAGGGTCACTCATGCAATGTAATTACCACTGAATGTGTTAGGCTATTTATTCTGTATGTATATGTATATTTTACCTATTACTGCTCACTGTAGACTGTTTATCTTGCTCTCTTGTAACTCTGTACATTGCCCCTCTTGTTATGTACCTTGTTTGAACCTGTAGTTTCATTGTACTCTCCCCGGTCGTACCTGAAAATAGGCATACAGATGGTCTAGTGTACCTACCTGGTCAACAAAAGCTAAATAGATAAAACATTGAGAAAAATAGCCCTGGTAGCTAGCAATGCGCATCCCTAGTGTTGAGGCAGCAAAGACTCTTACCCAAGGTGTCTATCTTACAAGATTGTTTGTTGGTCGGGCCGTAGATCCTTGAGGAAGAATGGCCTTATTCTCTGCCAAGATCACAATGGCATCAGCAAAGGCTTATGAGGACAAATAGGGCGATCCTTGGGAGGAGCATACTTCCTATCAATGGACTTAGCCACGGAAGGAATGAGACGGATTCTTCCATACCATCTGTAAGAGGGTCTCGAAAGAGGGCTGTACCAGAGGGGTTAAATCCATAGGAATCTCTGGGACATGAAGATATTGGAGTTGTAGACGCTTCCCAGGGTCAACTTCTGAAGCTTGAAGAGAAACTGTAGTGTTTAAATTTTTGAGCAGAGACTTAAAGGAGAGGTCTTCCACCACAGACTCGGCAGCAGGATTGATCCCTGCTCCGAGGGCAGTATCACCACCATCACCCAGGTAAAGATCTGGGTCAGACTGAAAATAATCTCCCTACAGTCGGGGGGGGGGGACAGGACTGCATAGACAGGAAAGGAGTGAATATCAGGAGGAAGAACAGAAGAAGAAAGAATCGGGAGCCGAAAACCCCCGAAGACTGGTCGGCTCCGCACCACCTCCCGGCACCAAAGAAAACTTTGCCAAGAACAAGGAGGGAGGCACCTGCCAAAGCAGCCCAAACTGTGCAGACAGAGCCCCGGGCACTGCGGATGGCGCAGTGTGTCCCAGAGGTCGGAAAACTGCGATTTGAGGCAAAAGAAAGAAAATAGCAGGAGACAGAGGCATCGGTGCGGACCCCTGCACTGCAGCCATGTGAGAGGGATAAACACCGGAGCACGGCGTCGACGGCACGCACAACTAGAAAGGCCAAACCGCCCTACCCGTCCCTCTGGAGCCGAATGGCCCAAAGGCCTCAGCATCTGAGTGACCGGCTCTGGCAACTGGACCAACCTCCGAGCCCACTGCTCCATAAGAGCAGCCCACTGGTGAAACTGTTCATCAGAAGCTCCTCGGAAAGGCAGAGAGGGGCTCAGATGTCGAAGAGGTCTGCCATCGGAGATGGAAACCGGCGACTACGAAAGAGGTGGAGACCGGTACCTGGCCCCAACAACTGAGTCTACGCACACATACACCAGACAGTGACCTAGAGTGATGCCTTTTCCTCTTCGACCTATGTGTTGAAGAGGAACTCTAGGCCGATGGCCCAGAATGGGACAGTTTCTTTTATGTTTTCAGGGACTGCCCCCCCAACCCCTGAGCGTTGAACGCCATTGTCAGACACCCCCTTCCGGGGAAGGCGGCAGACCAGACCTGGCTCAGAGACTTAACAGCTTTCTTATGAAGTCTTCCTACCGTCACCTGACCAGCTCATGGTTGACTCAGTCAATGGAGGGCTGAAGACTTCTTGATATACAATTTAAATATATAATCAATACTGATTCGAAATAACTACAAAACAAGCCGAGCTATTGCTACTAGTGAAGTTTACCTCCCGGCGGGCGAGCGACATCACTGAAGAGCACACGCCCAGATATTTACAACACGAGCCAGGCTTCTGCGCTGCTTCTCGCAGCTCCATCTCAGGCACTGGCTCTTGAAAAGTTTGTCTTACTGGGTCCTAGCGCCTCCGGCAAACTCCCATTAGTGTGGATGAGTGGTGGAGACTATGTCCAGGAAGATCTGTCTGCTGCACATCAGTTGCAAACTCAGCTACTGTAAGAAAAATACCTTCTCATGCAAATATCGGTGGCAGCTGCTCTGGCAGATGCATCTCAAACATCATATGCCGAGTGCAGCATGCTTGCCTACCTCAGTTCCACAATTCGGATTTTTAAGTAATTCATTCTTGGCATTTCTTCCACATGCTGTTTTGATACTTGATCACGTGGACCTAGTAGTTAGCAATATACAGTCCTAGTAAGGCAGAGGCATATGTTCGATTACTCATTACATTGAGCCTCCTGGACTCTTCATCAGGGGCAGGGTACTCATGCGTTTTGGCGCCTTGAATCTACCACTGGCAGCCATTGTGACCAGAGAATCATTTCAGGCTGACTGGCATAAAAGGCTTGGTAGTAGGAGCAGGGTACTGCCAGTCAGCATTTTTGGGTACAGCTGGTACAATATTTGGCCTGCATCATGCAGCAAATATTATATCCTCCAATGCAGGGTAAACTGGAGAAACAATGATGGATAGAGTACATGGCACTTCCAGAAGTCCCTCAAATTCTTCTTGGTGGAATCTTCTTCCACAGCAAATCCTGTTGCATTCTGCATTTGTTGCATCATAATTTGGAAAGTAGGGTCTTCAGAAGGAGATTTGGTTGTATACACCACAGACATCCTCACTACAAGAAGATACTGTAGAGCATAATGTTCTCCATAATCCTCCTCCTGTATTATGAGGTCTGGATTATAGTCTTGTCAGCGTCCCCACTGATGACAGCAATGGAACACCTTGCTGACTCTGCGTTAGGTCGTTGTTCAGGAGGTACTTGCTGTGCACCAGCCGACTATGCCTGCAATGTAATAACCTCCATTAATGGCAGTACAAGCAAGCCTGGAAGTATGTACCGTATCATATCTGAAAACAGATGTTGATGCACTGCCCAGGGGCCACGATTACTGTAGTGGGCTATGGGCCTGGACCCGTCGATTGTGGCATACCGTCCGTAGTAGGTTTGGTAGGACCCAAGCCAAGCTCCAACCCTGGTGTTGGGTCAGTGGTGGTGGGGCGCCTCACCACTACTGGGGTGGATGATGGCTACACAGATAGAGTATGCAGATCTAAACTTAGACCATGAATCGGTCGATGGGGCTGGTGATGCTACTTTCTGACCCTGGACTTTTTCCACGACTGCTAGAGTTTCTTCTATTAAAAACATTTCCAGTGCCTTTTTTCTGCATCACATGATTGCTTGATGGAAATCCTGGCAAATATCACAAGTCCCAATGTTGTGAGATATCTAAACAGCAGACAGACTTCGTGTGAATGATCCTTACAAATCTTTGCACTTGCAGTACCAAAATGAAGTTGCTGTTTCAGCGGCATGCAGAGGTGTCAATATAATTAAAATATAAGTGATTACTTCGACAATGGCTAGTTGGTCAGTGTTTCCATGGTAGGTCTGACAAGTACAATTGAAGGTGGGTAAAGAACTGAGGAGAGACAGGGCTGCCCACGTTTATATAGACACTGATGTGTGATGTCGTGGGCGGCCCCCGGCTAGCAAATTTTTTCATGTGGTCCCACTGCTGACATAGGTTCAGTTTCATAGGTGTGGCACAAGGGAAGAAATATCCTCAACGATATAGCATTACAGTGGTTAAAGAATAGGTACAAAACCATTCTTATATAACACTGCAATTTTAACAATGCATTTTAAAAAAATATGCCCTACATCACAAGACCTTTAGAGTGTTCCAAGTATTTAATCAAATAAAGAAGCAAGTCTCACCTTTTTTGTTAGTGCAGGAGGGTAATTTCTCACACTGAGATAGGATTCTGAATTGTTTCGTTCAATATACTGGAGGCTGTCTCCATCAGTGTACATAATAAGCCGAGTGGAATCATTGAAAAGAACACCTACACTGTTATCACACAGCTGGTAACCTACGGGAAGAAAAGTCTACACTTAGAAGCAAATCTACCAAGAGGTCGCTTTGCCAAGGCTGCCTTAGGGCTTACTCAATTACAGTCCCAACAAATTCAAAAAGCATTCTGTTGACTTGGAGGTGTGTGTGAACGCGCGCGTGCGTGCGTGTGTGTGCCTCCAGGGGGTTTGATAAGAGTCATAACTTCTCAGAGCAACTTCAAGAAGGAGACCCATTACTTCCACTGGAAGTAATGGTCAAAGTGCAAAGGGAGCATCATCTTACACTTCTCTTCAGGGAACCAGTAATCTGGAGCATTTTTTTCTTCCATTAATTAATCTCCCTGTTCACCCAGGGCAACAGTCTTTCTGACGGCGACCCCACAGACCAGTCCTCCCACTGTCCTGGGATTTACCGAACTACTATCTAATCTCTATGGGACAGAAGGTACCATTACGGGAACAGAGCCTGCGAGGTCACAGGTCATCCACCTAGTGCTTGGGGAAGAGTTCCTCCTTGTTTCACTCCTGTTAGAGGTCAGTAATGCATGCCATGGCGCATGCATAATGTAAAGATACAACACGATTCTCGCACCTCCCCTCCGAGAAGCATTCACCGAGTGGCAGCCAAGCAGCATCCAGCTATGTCCACCCCTCCCCGAAGTGCTGTCTGACATTCAACCCTCCTTCCCCCAGCTATCCTGGTCCCTTACCATGTGGAAGGTCTTATAGCACTCAGTCTCAGCTCACTACAGCACTAGGCCAGCATGCATCTGGAAGAATTTTTTTGGGTGCTGCTCCCACAATGCACCTTGGCCGATCTCTCCTTCAGGCCCCCTACAAGGACCTTCTCATCCTAGCAGCTCCCAACCCCAACGCCCCACATTGCAGCCAACCCAGGTATCCCTTCATCAGGTCGGTCCATTACCTTTGTAGGGGATGAGCCTTCCGGATGTACCTTCACAACCCTGGGTGTTGCTAAGGCGGCAGATGGAGGTCCGGGAGCCCAGCAATGGGGATCCGGGGAGGCAATCACCCGATCGGCCAGGGTGCCATTTTTCTCCCCGGGGAAGTGGTGTGTCATTGATGTCAAGACATGCGCTGACATCCTGCTGTGACCTTGGCCTCCGCCGGAAGCCAGCAGGCACCGAGCTGCATCCCACCCTTCCCCCGGAGGCGAGCTGTCGCTGGACGCTCCATCAACCCACCACCCCCTTCCCGGGGTTCGTTCCTGAACCCAGGTCACAGACGGAAATCCAACCGCTGTGCCAACGGGCCAGTATCTGGAATATTAACTCACAGTTAAGGATGGTTCTGATAGGTCAGCAGCTCATGCTTAGCTTCCTATACACACAAACCATGGCACAGGGAAAACACCAAATTACTGGTTCCATAAAGAGAACTGTGCAGAAAGTAGTACGTAAGATAAATGAAACAGTTTCACATTAGTGGTTATTCAGGTACGGTTCAATATGTACGATTTACAGGTATGAATTTTGTTTCTGTAAAACAGGAACATTGCTAACCACTGCCAGTTAGCAAAAAAATACAGGTTACTCACCTGTAACAGGAGTTCTAGGAATGGTATATGTTGTTCATCCACACTCATTGGCAGGTATCCTTGCCGCTTTAAATCTTGCCGGAAGGTCTTCAAGCTTGCTCCTCCCACCCACCCGGGTGGTATAACTCTCGGCTCCGCCCCATGACGCCAGATCTGGCCCGCTGGAAGCTCAGGTTGTGCGTCGAAGCCGGGGAGGTCGGGTGGGTCGTGTGGATGAACAACATATACCATTCCTAGAACTCCTGTTACAGGTGAGTAACCTGTATTTCTAGGGACGTGGATATGTTGTTCATCCACACTTACTGGCAGACTCCTAGCAGTTCTCCGGGAGGAGGGAGGCAAGGCGCACACCCCATATACTTACTTGGGAAAGAGAGACTGGAGAACCGAGGCCCCAAAACCAGCATCCCCGCGTGACTCAAGGTCGATGTGGTAGTGGGTAATGAAGGTGTTTGCTGACTTCCAGGTAGCAGCCCTGCAGATTTCCTGGATAGGGACGTCCCTGGAAACAGCCACCGTTGCAGCAGTATGGCAGGTAGAATGAGCTCTTATCCCTCTGGGAGGCTCCATGCCCGCCAACTTATAGCAGAGATCTATGCAGGAGGTTACCCACCTGCTTATCGTCCGCTTGGCTGCAGGTCTGCCAGATGCGGCTTCAGCGTAGGTGACAAACACATGCAACCTCTCCTCGAATTTCAGCCAAGGCCTCTTATAGTTTTGCGCCTTCTAGGTCCAGAGTATGGAGCCTATATTCGGCCTCCGAGTGTGATTGGGGTAGAACACCGGCAGAGTCAACACCTGGTTAAGGTGAAACTCCGACACCACCTTCGGAAGGAATTTCGGGGGGCGCAGGACAACCTTGTCCCTGTGGAAGACCAGGTAAGGAGACTCGATGGAAGCCTGGAGCTCTCCCATCCTTCTGGCTGACGGATAGCCACCAAGAAGGTGGTCTTCCACGACAGGTGAGAGAGAGCACACCTGTGCATAGGTTCGAATGGCTTGCCCATGAGCTTTGCCAGTACCAGCAGTAGATCCCACGGAGGTGGGGGTTCCCGCACTGGAGGGGAAATGTGATCAAGGCCTTTGAAAAAGCGCCAGACCACCTTCTCCTGCGCCACCGACTGCTTCCCGGCCCGCGCCCGGTAAGCAGAGATGGCTGCCAGGTGCACCCTTAGGGTCGTCGACCTAAGCCCTTGACTAGAAAGGGACCATAAATAGTCCAAGATGCTTGCCAAGGAACAGGAGGAAGGGTCCAAGCCTTGTTCTGACACCAAATGGAAAACCTTTTCCATTTGAAGGCATAGCATTTTCTGGTCGACTCTACGGGAGCCTCAACTACATTGAGGACCTCGTCGGAAAGACCCAAGGCCTGGAACTCTAGCCGCTCAGGAACCAGGCCGTCAGGTGCAGGGATTGAAGGTCCGGATGGAACACCTTACCCTGATTGACTGAGAGCAGGTCCGGGCGAGCTGGAAGCTGCCGAGGAGTCCTGGAGCTGAGACTGAGGAGATCTGGTACCAGAACTGGCAGGCCAGTCTGGGGCTATCAGAATCACCTGCGCCTTGTCCCTCCTCGCCTTGAGAAGCACCTTGTGGATCAAGGGAAATGGGGAAAGGCGTAAAGAGGCTCGGGTCCATTGCCTCGAGAAGGCATCCCCTGCAGCGAGCCCTGCTGAGGGGGCGGCATGGAACAGACTCAGCTTCGCTG
The DNA here is from genome assembly GCA_016271365.2 of Neoceratodus forsteri. Taxonomy (NCBI): domain Eukaryota; kingdom Metazoa; phylum Chordata; order Ceratodontiformes; family Ceratodontidae; genus Neoceratodus; species Neoceratodus forsteri. The sequence continues at coordinate 273,617,347 of JADMNL010000025.1, forward strand.
CCTCCATGGAGGCAAACAGGTCCACCTGAGGTGTGCCCCAAAGGGAGAACAGATGCTGTACTACCTCCGCAGGAGAGACCACTCGTGGGATGCAGCCCCTATCCGGCTCAGGGCATCGGCCAGGGTGTTGGAGGCTCCTGCCACGTGAATGGCTAGGAGATCCACCTCCAGGCTGCGACGAGTGACCAAATGCGGAGAGCTCCTTGCATAGAAGCATGGAGCGCCGTCCCTCCTGGCGGTTTAGATAGTACATGGTCGTGGTATTGTCCGTCTGGACTCGGACCACTTGACCCCGGAGGAACGGAGCAAAGGCGGTGAGAGCTAGGCGGACGCTCGGAGCTCCAGCAGGTGATGTGGCATCGGGACTCCGCATGGGACCAGAGGCCATGAGCCCGTGTTCCCCAGATGGGCACCCAACCCATCAGAGAGGCATCGGTCGATAGAGAGACCGTCGGCTCGGGCGGACGAACGGGATGCCCTCCTGCAAATGATCTGGAACGGTCCACCACTGAGAGCTGCCCACATCCCCTGTGTCACCGACACAAGCTGGTCCAAAGGATCGCAGCGTTCAGACCACTGGCTGGCCAGTCCCCACTGAAGGGACGCATGTTCCAGCAGGCCCAACGGACCACGCTGGTGCAGGGACGCCATATGAGACCCAGGAGGCTTCAGGAAGTCCCGGGCAGGCGCAATTGCCCAACCAGAAATGATCGGGCAAAGGAGGGAAAGAACCTCGGCCCTGTCCGGGCTGGGAGCCGCGCCTGGCTCGAAAAGAGTCGAGCTGCGCCCGATGAACAGAATCACCTGCTCGGCTCGAGTTCCACTTGGCCTCGCTGGATAAGGAGGCCCAGTTGAGAGCAGACCTGAGGGCCAGATCTCTGGACCACTCCGCCTCCTTCCTGGAGGAGCTGCTATCAGCCAGTCATCCAGGTAAGGGTACACCCGACCCCTCGGCGCCAAGAGGAATGCTGTCACCACTGCCATGCATTTGGTGAAGACCCTGGGAGCTGGAGACAAGCCAAGGGCATGGCTTGGAACTCGAAGAGGGATCCTTCCGCCGGAAGCGAAGGAATCTCTGGTGAGACGGACGGATAGGGACGTGAAAACGCGCCCTGCAAGTCCAGAGAGCAGAACCACACGCTGCTCCAAGGATGGTATTATCTGAGCCAGAGTGACCATCCTGAAGGTTCAGACCTTAGGAACTTGTTTAGGTCGTGTAGGTCGAGAATGGGCCAGCCCCGCTCAGGTCTGCTTCGGAACCAGGAAGTACCTGGACACAAACCCTGGGTCTGAAGGAGGGTCCACCACCTCTCTTACCACCTCCTTCTGGAGGAGGAGGCGGCTGTCGGCTCGACGAGCCGCCAGTGAGGCTGGGATCCCGAGCCCCGAGGCGACGGCTCTGAAGGGTGGTGCCTGCTCAATTCCAGAGGCAGGCCTCTTCCCACCACCTCCAAGACCCACCTGTCCGTGGTAACAGCGGACCAGGCGGAACGAAGTGCTGGAGCCGCCCCACTGGGGACCTAGGGTAGGTGACGGGATGGGGCACACCCTCAGCCCGGCCACTGGGCAGGCTTGGAGGAGGGACCGCCGAGGGACCTCCTCGCCCTTTCCTCCTGCCTCCTGTTAGAGGTAGCCGCTGCTTGGGTTTGGGATGCCAAGGCTCGAGCCTGCTTGCCCCGACGTTGTTGGCCGGGCGCCCGGGGCACAGAAGGAAGAAAGGGCTTAGGCTGTGGTTTGGTGCCTTTGTCCTTCTGGGCGGAAGAGACCGAGTCCAAGGTGGCATTGGACTTCTCGATCCTCTGCAGGTGACCTTCCACCCAGGGCCGAAGAGGTCAGTCCTCAAAGGAACATCCGCCAACTTGTGCTGGGTATCCAGTAAAGGTGGATATCCTCAGCAAGCTCTCCGCGACGATAGCCACCGCGGCCGCCACCGATCTCGGCATATGAGTCCCCTATATCCAAAGCAGTCTGAGCTGCGTTTGGCCACTACCTCTGCCCTGGTCCCGCACCTGCTTAACCGTAGTCTGCAGATCGCGGGAAGATGGAGGATGACCTCATCCAGGAGCCCAACAGGCATGAGAAAATGTGCCATGAGGACGGCCGAACTGGCCTGGACGGCCGAGAGAGGACGAGCGTAGACTTTTCGCCCGACATAGTCCAATTCTCTTGACCCTTGTCAGGAGGTTTGTCCACATCCCTGGCGCATGGGCGCTACCGGAAAACGCTTGTCGGTAACCAACCCTCAGCAGAGGGGTGTTCCAAAACCGACAAGGAACCGTAGGGACCGTGATACTTCCTGGCCATCCTGGCCAAGGCGCAGGGCAGGAAGCAGGGCGCTGCCAAAGCTCCAGTGCCGACCCACTATGGCCTCGGCCACCGAAAGGCCTCGGCTGGAGAATCTCCTCAGTCCAGAATCTCCGTGAGGGGATACCTGGCCCGCTTTGAACGGTTCGAGCTCCATCCCGTAGCTCCGAGATGAGCCAAGAGTCCTAGGAAGGACGACGGGCTATCGTCCCATTGACTGACCCTGGAAGACTCCAAGTCCAGTCGCTTGGAGAAAAAGGAGGAATCATCTTCGGACTCGGAAGAGTCTCTCAAGAGCTGCCTCTGGCCTGAGCCACCCTTCACCTGCCGAGGTCGGTCGGGAGTGAGGGTAACTGACAACGATGGGGTAGACCTTAGCCGACCGAGAATCTTGGTCGGAGCCCCAATTGGTGGCTGTGGAGGCGGAGGTTCCACGAATCGGTGGAGCAGCTGGTTTTGGCCAACAACCGCCTGGGTAGGCCTCGGATAAGTCGAGGTTGTGTCGGCCGTCCGTGACAGCCACTTAATGGCCGGGAAGGCGCAGCTGGTCTGGGCTTATTTCCGCCAGGAGGAGCTGTTGCAACATAAGGTCTCGTACTGTCCGACGTAATTTACGCGAAGCCTCCCCCATCCGAGGAGGAGGATCAGGACCAGCGGCGACGCCGCTCGCTGTGCCGAGACCGAGACCCGCCTATGACGGTGGGATCGGCTGGACTGCCAGAGGTCGAGACCGAGTCCCGGAATTTCCGAGGTCGGGTGGGAGGTGTCGGCCGGAACCGGCACTCCCCTTCGGCTCGGATGGTCCATCCAGGGCTCCGGAACCGGAGGCACAGGCGAGCCCACGATCCTCAACTCCTCCCGGGGAACCGAGGGATCTCGGCTGCTAAAGGCGACAGCCCATCAATGGGTCGAGAAAAATCTCGACTTCATCGGTGGAGTCTCGGTCAACTGACCTGACGGGACACCGTGAGGCCAGTGGTCAAGCCGAGCGGTCGACCAATGCCGCGGTCCGGGAGAGGGACCTTTCCCGCCTCCCAAGAGCGTCGACGGAGGGATTTACCCCTGTCCCTCTTTTTGGACCGAGAATAAGGTCCAGCAGACGCAGGCCCTTCTCCTTTAGTGGAGAGGGACAGACAAAGCTCCTTAAAAGAAGCCGTGTAGGAAGAACCCAGAGAGAGCGGGATAAATGCCGCGGCCGAGGAAGATACGGCCCGCGCCGCCTCCTCTTCGAGGGCGACCATCCGCTCGAGCTGATCCGCCGAGCCCGCCGCCGCGGACACCGCCAACCGGGCCTCCTTGGACTTCACCGGAGGGAAACGCTTCTCCGGACGGCCCAGTTGCAATCGGGCAGCACGGCTCTCGAGGGACGAGGGCTTGAAAGATGAGCACAGGTCGCAAGCCTGCGGGCGTGCTCAAGGCCTACAGTAGACACACGTGTGGAGTGTGGATCCGCCCGAGACATCTTTCTGCCCGCATGGCATCTCCGAACCGAGTCGACGGTCCATCGCAGTCACGAGGGATAGAAGACTGAAGTCTTTGCAAAATTTATTTTTAAATCCGCAAACGGAGAAATAGGAACCAGTCACAAACGCAGAGCGTTAAGGAGGGAACCTGAGCTTCCAAGCGGTAAGGAAGATCTGGCGTCATGGGGCGGAGCCGAGAGTTATACCACCCGGGTGGGTGGGAGGAGCAAGCTTGAAGACCTTCCGGCAAGATTTAAAGCGGCAAGGATACCTGCCAATGAGTGTGGATGAACAACATATCCATGTCCCTAGAATGAAAATTACGTACCTACCGTAATTCTTGATCTTCTTGGACGAGTCTCCACCACTCATTCACCCTAGTGGGATCAGCGCCGGAGGCACTAGGACCCATCGGGAGCAAACTTTTTGCTGGAGGGTCGGCGCCGAGAGATGGCGCCCGCTGAGGCATGGCGCCGCGTTAGCGGCTCGAGCGGCATGACCATCTCGGCGACCTACTCCAACCGCCTCAGTACCTTTTTCACCAGGGAGGTGCAGCGCAACTAACGTAAAGAGAGTAAATCTAACTCCTAAAAACGGACATAAGATAGTCCTCGTACGACGTGTAAGAAGGGTCAGCAAAGAAGTCCTCACGGCCTGAAGATTTGAGAGAGTGAAGACCAACACAGCGGTGAAATCGGGGATGGAGGGGGGGTAGGATGAGTGGTGGTGACTTCCAGGAAGATCAAGAATTACGAGGCACGTAATTTTCATATCTTCCTGACATAAGTCTCCACCACTCATTCACACTAGCGTGGGAGAGTACCAGTTGATAATCACCCCAAAAGGGCGTGCAGGAGAGCCAGAGCTCACGCTGTTTCAAGATAGAAGCCCATTAAGGATAGTTTCTTTCTAATGCGGAATGTCATTGCATGAACATCCAGTGCATAATGTTAATCCAAGGTATGCACTGAGTTCAGGTGAGGTGTATTGCAGACATACCGCACTGGAACATTGCTAGTCTCTGCAAAGATGCCGCTGACCGCCTGTAGTAGAGTGTAGCGACACTCTACCCTCCAATTTAACTTGAGCCATGGAGTAGCAATGTCAGACCATGCCACTAACCATGATGAGATGCATCTAATAGCGACGGGTTGACCCAGCCGGGTGTCGCTGAAAGAAAACAAACAGTTGCTGAGTTCATGAAAATTCTTGGTTCTATCCAAATAGAACTGCAAGGCTTCTTAACATCCAAGGAATGAAGAGATCGCTCCTTCATTTTGGAAATTAGCTAAGCACGAGGAAGTACCAGAGGTTGGTTTAGATGGAATTCTGACACAACCTTGGAAGAAATTTAGGACGAGTCACGGAGAACTACCTTGTCTTTATGGAATACAGTATACGGAGGGTCCGTCACCAAGGCATGAATTCTGAGAGACCCCATGGGCTGAGGCAATGGCCACCCGGAAGGCATTCTTCCAGGTAAGAAATTTTAGCTCACAGGTAGCTAGGGGCTCGAAAGGCTTCCGAGTGAGCATGTCCAGCACCAGGTTAATGTCCCAGGCTGCAACTGGACGCTTAACAGGGTCTGGTATGAAGAATTCCTTAAGAAATCTCTTCACTCATAGGAAGCTGAGCCAGAGTCAAGGAAGAAACCGCTCATGGAACGTTGAGATGGCACTAAGGTGAACTTTAACTGTGGAGTACTGGAGACCTGAGTTTGATAGGTCCAAAAGATACTCCAGAACCTTGTCAGGAGGACAGGAAAAGGGGTTCCCAAGAGGACTTTGCACACCAGAGAGAGAAAAGCTGCCCATTTGGAAGCCGTGACGCTTTTCGGGTGGGTTGGTCACGCAGCCAGAAGGATGTCCTGAGACTCTACGAGAGACGTTGAATCGATTCTACTTCACTCTTCAGGAGCCAAGCATGAAGGTGAAGTGGATTTCAGGTTGGGATGGACCAATCAACCCTGAGTCAAAGGTTGATTTGTAAGGAAGTGGTCTCGAGAGGCTGCCAACATACTGTTGAGCAGAGAACTTCAGTTGCCGAGGCCAGGAGGAGCAATGAGAATCATTTTGGTCCCCTGAGACTCGAACTTGAGGAGAACTCTCTGGATTAGAGGGATCGTGGAAAGGCGTGAAGAAAACGCTTTTGTCCACCGCAGCCTGAACGCATCCTGACAGAAAATGCTAGGCCCTGGATTTCTGGAGCAGAAGAGAGGCAGTTTCGCTGAGTGGGGATGCAAAAGGTCCAGGTCTGGAGTCCCCACTCTTTGAATAGTGACCGCAGCTACGGCTGGATCGAGAGCACACCTGGGTGAGGTCTGCCTGCTCTGCTGCTGGAGGTGATCTGTTAGTACTGTTGTATATCTGGCAGATAAACCCTGAATCAGACTTGTGCTCAAGCACTACTCCACACCCTCATTGCTTCCCTGCAAAGGGGTAAGAATGAGCACCCTTGCTTGTTGGATGGCCACATCACAGCTTTGTTGTCCGCTTGAAGGAGAATGTTCTGTGACAAAGGATATCCTTCAGAGCTCGGATCGCGTGAGGACCGCCTCATCTCCAGGACATTTATGTGGAGGAGTTTTAACTGAGTCCATACACCTTGAGTGTGGAGGGAGCGACAGTGAGCTCCCCATCCCATGAGTGATGCGCCTGTGGTGATGGAGATCTGATGATCCGGGGAGCAAGGGAACCCAGGAGATTGCTCTCTTGAGTCCACCAGGTGAGAGACCCTGAAGGCCTCAGTCACCTTGATGGGATAAGACTGGGGTGAGGTCGGAGACCACTGAGTGAGAGCATCCAGGTGGTTCTCATGTGCAACCGGCCAGGGTGTACAGTGAACACCGAGGACAGCCATGAGACCCAACATGCGTTGCGATCGAGAGCTGTAACCGACTGGTTCTCCCGATGTAACGGGCCATCCAAGGATGCTCAGTCTTCTGTCCTCTGGAAGGAAAGCCTCATGAAGAGGTGTCTAGAAGTGTCCCTATGAAAAGGAGCTCTGGGAGGGCTGTGGTTGGGATTTTTCAAATTCAGCAGAATTCCCATGGACGTAAGAATGCAGAAGTCGCTTAGTGCTTCCAAAGTCCCTTGGCTGGAAGGGGTTTGCTAGAGCCAATCGTCCAGGTAGGGAAACACTCTGAGTCCGATCTTCCTGAGATGCGCTAAGAACTGCACAACACTTTGTAAGGGCTTCAAGCGCGAGGAGATAGCCCAAAGGGCAGGACTCTGAACTGATAATGCTGACCCAGAGCTACAAACCTGAGGAACTGCGGTGGGTCGGGTGGATGGGATATGCTGGTAGTCACCTGCATATCCAGGAGGCCAGCCAGTCGTACTGATGCAGCAAGGGTAACAGGGTACCTAGGAATCATTTGAATTTCTCCCTGGGGAGAAATTTGTTTAACTTTCTGAGGGTCTAGAATGGAAGCATTCCCCAGACTTCTTTGGAACCAGGAAGTAATGGAGTAGAACCCTGTGCTCTGCAGATGCGGGGCACCAGTTCTATTGCCCTGTTGCTTAGAAGGCCCTGGATCTCGGCGGTGAGGAGGTTCGACAGAGGCTGACAATCTGGGTTGTCGTCTGGGAGAACAATTGGGGTTTCCAAAAATTGAGAGAATAACTCGTGAATTATCCGAAGGACCCATTTCATGGAGGTTATGGACTTCACTGGTTGTAGAAGTACATCAAGCGACCTCCCACGGAGGAGAAAGTTCCACCCGGGCAATGTGGATGGAAATTTGGGCCAGCAATTCATAAGGTGGCGCTTGGGGGCTTTCGGCCCTGCGCTTTGCCTTGCGCTTTCTTTTGAGGTTGGCAGGTTGGCTTTATGGGAGCTTCCTGCCTCTGCCCTCGAAAGGACTGATCATCATGAAACTGACGCTCTGTTCATGCCCCGAGAGGGAGGACGGAGATCTGGCCAACTTAATGGCCGACCTAGTCTCTGAGGGCTCTAAGGCTTGTTCCACCTGAGGGTCGAAAAGAAAAGAGCTATCAGCGGGCGCCATTACCTGCTGTTACATCATTCGTGAAGCTGAAGTACGTAGCCAGAATGGCGCCAGTACAAATCATCATGGCTGCTGAGCGAGTAGTGTCTGAAGCGTTCATAGCGGCTTGACCTGGTTATTGGACTCAATCCCTAGTAACGGTCAGAAGAAGTTTGACTGAGTCAGAACTGGAAGAGCTTCAACCATCTTTTCGAAGAGTGCCACAGGATATACTCATACGAGAAAAAATAGCCTTGATAACCAAGTGATACTTTGAGAGTGTGAGGCAGCAAAGACTCTCTATCTAATGTATCAATCTTACTTGACTCTTTGTTAATAGGTCGAGCTGTGGTAGTTTGAGGAAGAACGATCTTATCATTCTCTGCCAGGACTACAATAGGATCCGGCTGGGTTGCCAAAATGGACGATCCTTGGGAGCTGAATACTTTATCAATGGATTTAGCCACTGAGGGAATAAGAGCAGGATTATTCCATACCATTTGAGATATAGGCCTCAAGGAAGGCTGGATAGGAGGAGTCAAATGGGAGGATCTCCGGCATGAAGGTACTGAGTCTTAATATCTTCCAGGATCATGTTGAGTCTGAGAGAAAGAGGATCTCAGGTTCTCAATGAGACTTAAAGACAGGTCCTCACTCAGGCTCTGTCAAAGAAAACTTGTTTCTCCACTTCATCACCCAATCAAGGTCTGGGCTGGGCTCAACATCCTGAAGGTCCAGAAAATTGATTGGACAGAAAGAGGAAATTAGAGAAGGAAGTAGTAGGAACAAGGAGAGTTCCCTTTGGCCCCGCGCCTAGAAGGCAAACGGGTTGAAACGGCACCGAGAGGGCATGGCGCTGAAGAGTCGCGCATTGCAAGTGGCGGCGCCCTAAGAGACTTCCCGGCCTGACTGACCTTGAAATGGGAGACCGAGGATCCACCGTCAGAAGACAAAGGTGAAAATCCTGTTTAACAAGGCAAGCCATGCCTCCTCCAAGGGGAGGTGGGCGGGAAGGTACCTGCTAGAGCTGTTCTCGAAGATCTATTGTTGCAGTGAGTTCTTGCGTAACTGTATCTTAGCAGACAGCACATCTGCAGCAAAATTCCCCTCGATAGGACTGATTCCAAAAGCAGTAGCGCTTGCGACTCTGGGAGGAAGGAAGTTGGAGGAATGTTCCAGGTCCTGAATCTGGACAGGAGACCCAGTATACCACCAGGCAAACCTGCTCTTCACCGTGGCGATGTCAGGCGCAATGCCTGATAAAGGTATATACAAGGCTCAAGTGGCTGCAGCACGAATGGCCAAGTCGAGCGTTTGAAGTGCTGCAGGAGGTGGCCACACCCCTAGTGGAATGACCCCGGACTGATCCTGGGAGAAACTACGTTTGATATAACGAGTATGAGATGCACTGGACAAGCCAGTGAGACGAGGACTGTTTGGATACTGGTTGGCTCATCATCCTTTCAGTAAAGGAAGCGAAAGTTACTCCAAAGCAGAGATTGCTTAGTTCTGCTCGGGTGGTTCCTTAAATGCGGTGAACATCCAGAGTGTGGGGCCAGGCGCCTCTCCTCTATTGGAATAATTGGGAAGTAGACCCGGCAGGTCAATGTCCTGATTGAGGTGGTGTGGAAACCACCTTGGGCAAAATTTAGGATTAGTCCTCAAGGATACTCTGTCCCGGTGGAAAATTAAATAGGGTTCTTTACAGGACAGCAAGAAACACTTCTCTCACTGACGTAACAGCAACCAAAACAGCGTTTTCGCAACAGAAAACGCAGCTCGCAATCATGGCGGCAGGCTCGGAAAGTGGGTGCTCGGACAAGAAACTGAAGTCCCATGGAAGCACTGGGTCCTTAATGGTGACCCTGAATGTAACGCCCCTCAGAACTCTCGACAGGCATCTAATTTGTGCCACTGTGCGCTGTCCACAGGTGATAAGCTGAAATGGCACAGAGATGCACCTTAATAGGAGTAAGCGATACCAGAGCAGAAGGAGAGCAGGTACTCTAACACCGCTTTCACCGGGCAACCTAACAGGGAAGGTCGCGTGCTTCAGACCATAAACAAAAACGGCACCATTTCATGGCATAATCGCATGCATTGCGGCTTTCTGGCTGCAGAAGAACTTCACAACCTCTTACGAGACCCGTGACATAAAGATGGCTATGTCTCTAGGAGCCATGCACCTGCAGGTTCAGTAGCCTGAAGTCCGGTGGACCAGTGAACCTTCCTCCTGAGACAAGAGATGGAGCTGAACGGCAATGGGGCCGGAGGTTCGGGACAGATTCAACAAAGGAACCAGATCTGTCTAGAGCCAAAGGAAGAGGCCACCAAGGATCATTGTTTGCATGCTCCTCACGCGGTTTGAGAACTCTCTGGATCAATGGGAAGGGAGGGAAAGCAGAAATCTGTCGCCCAGGAGGGGACAACGTCTGCCCGCCAGAAACACCAGGCCCGGATCTGTGACCAAAAATTGGTCAGTTTTATAGTTGGATAGGGACGAACAAGTCAATTCTGGGTTCCCATCGGAAAATCTTATCTCTGCTACCTCCTGAAGAAGTTCCCACTGTGGACTCTGGCGCAAGGGCGACTCAGGCCGTCTGCAATTCGTATTGTCACGGGAACATGCACTGCGATCGAGTCCGGCTGGCGGGATGCAATCCCACACCCTCATGGCCTCCTGCAAAGGGGTAATAGTGTACCCCTCCTTGTTTGTTAAGGTAATACATCACCCGTGTGTTGTCTGTCGAAGCAGGAGAGTACTCGAGGGATCTCACGACTGAAAAGCCTGCAGAGCGTAGGACCGCCCTCATCTAGAGGAGTTGATATGGAGGTGGGCCTCCAGAGGAATCACGTTCCTGGGACTTCCACCCGTCCGGTGTGCTCCCCACCCTGAACCTAGAGTCTGTGGTGAGAGTTACCTCCCGAGATGGCGCTTCTAAGCGGGACACCCATGGCGTCACCATCTAATACCACTGCCAGTCTAAATTATGGTGTTCGTGATTCTGACGGATGCTGCATGTGGTCTTGCCTTTTGGTCCCATTGCACCTTGAGCATCCACTGAGTTGCCCGCATGTGGAGCCTTGCGAAAGGACAGTAGAATGACGCAGCCATGTGTCCGACAAGCAGAAGGACTGAACCTGGCTGGGGCGGTCTTGTTCACAAGACTCCCGAATGAGGGATCTGATGCGCTCAAGCCTGTCTGGAAGAAATGTCTTCCTATGCGGTGTCCAGTACTGCGCTAATGAACTGCAACTGCGGACGGTACCAGGAGAGACTTCGTGGTTGATTAGGACACCCAGAGATCGGAACAGAGTCCTGGGTGCTCTGGATTGCCTGCAACTCGCCTCTGGAGGCTGACCATGAAATAATCATCTGGAAATGCAGGAACACATAATGGCCTGTCTCTTAGAGGCGCTGCCACTACTGCCATGCTTGGTAAAAACCCTGGGTGCCGATGACAGCCAGAATGGAAGGGCTTGGAACTGAAGATGATGGCGGAAACCGAGCGCGAACCTCTTGTGCGCTTGAGCTGTAGGGATGTGCAGAGTAGCGTCCTGCATATCTAGAAAGCTTAAAAAGCCTGCTTCAGCATGCAGGAATAAGACCCGGAAGAGTTACCATGGAATCTTTGTGTCGACCGACAAATTGAGGTCGCTGAGGTCACAAAAAGAGACGGGAGGTCCCTGTCGTCTTTGGAACCAGGAAAAGTGGAATAGTATCCTTGTCCTCTCTGGTTCTCTGGGACGTACTCTAGCCCCTTTTGTAGGAGCGCAGATACTTCTTGCCTGATCAGTGACTTGTGCTGACCGGGTGCCGGGAGGCAAAAGAGACTCGAGTGGCTTTTCCACAAATTCTATAAAGTGGCCTCTTCAGAGCCAGCTGTTGAACCACACCTGGTTGGTGGTTATAGTCTGCCATCCTGGCAGAAAATTACAATCACGACCGACCATGGCGTCCCATTGATCCTGAGGCGGGGCGGGAAGGTCAGGCTTGGCGGCTGAGGTCCCATGGCTGGACCGGCTTAGAATGCGCTGGTTTTGGCCTGCAGGATTGTTTCCCTAGGGTCTCTGGCTTGGCCTTTATTTATAGGCAGGCGGGACTGTTGTCTCTGTGTCCGTCCACGAAATTGGCTTTGGATTCCTAAAAAAGGAACTAACACTGAGAGTTGGTACATGGCCTAAACCGACCTCACCGCCTTCAGGCCTCTTGAGTTTACAATATCTTCTCAGGTTTACCAAACAAAACTTCTCCTTCGAATGGAGCATCCATGATGTTTCTGGACATCAGGGTAAAAACCGGAGACACGGAACCAGAATTGCTCCAGGTGTCGCCTGAAGCTGCTGCTCGGGCGAAAGTCAGCAGTCGTGTGCGGCTGGCGAACCAGGTTTACGTCTGAACACGTCGGAGGAACTGTAGCATCTCCTTCTGCTCACCTTCGGCAGTTTCTCAGCCGCATCAGACCCCTGCTCCAGCAGATCATTTTCGGAACTGCATCATGTGGGTCAAATTATTCAGGGATCTGATGGCGCAGGTAGCGGAAGCATACGTGCGCCTGCCCTCAGCGTCCAGCTGCTTGGACTCTGGGTCCGGTGCAGAGTGCTCAAATGTTGCAGTCTGGGACCCGGTCAGGAGGCTGTTATGACACAGTCTCGGCCTGAGGATGCTGTGTCAGTACTGGTCTTCTCTGGGGCCTTGTACAGCGGTCCAGCTTTCTTGACATCGCCGGGAGAGAATGTGGACACTTCCACGCTGCCTTGGTGGCGTCCACAAAAGTGTCTAAGGGTGGCACCACCACAGGCAGGGTCCTTCTGCGAAGATACTTCACAAGGCGCCAGCCTTGAGTCCTAACTACTTCCATCCCATCCCATGTTCTCCTGGATGTGTCTCATGATATCCGAGAATGAAGAGTCATCCAAGTTGGGCATCTCCGTGGGTCGGAGAAGGGATGGAGAGGAGATGGGGATCTGGATGTTGAAAACTCCAGATCCCGTGTCCTCCGTCGGCCGAACGTCGGCATCGTCTGGGTCTCTTGGGACTGGGTGACTAGAAGGATCTGGGACAGTCTCCTTTGTCTGGTATCCCCCTGGAGAGATTACAGGCTCCCGGAGGAGGTAACAGCCTACAGGCCCAGATGGAAGAGCGCAGGAACCGGAGGAGCAACAGTGTAGGAGGAGGAGGAGGAAGCGAGGTGAGTGAGACATGTCCTTCTTGATGGTGTCCCACCAGTAAGTAAACAGCTCCTTCACTTCTGAAAAGGAAAGGCCCGACGACGGTCCAGGCGCGGTGGCGATGCGTCGGGTCAGCATCAGCTCTGGTTGTGGCGAGGGGTTCCGTGGGAGTCTAAACAGGGCAGACAAATCCGTCTGGTCCTCGTGCTGGGATTAACTCCTCCTCCGTGATGGTCTCCTGGCCAGAAATCGGTCGGGCGTCAGATCCTCTTCTCAATTGGGCGGGCGCGGTCCCCCGTCTGGTGATGAGATGGCCTGGCGGCGGTCTGGAGAAGCGGCTCTGGGGACCCGCAATGGCGAGGCAGTCGGGTCTGCGGCCTCTTCGTGAATGAGCTCCACATGGTTTGCGTGGAGGCAGGAGGCGAGACCACGCGTCGGGTTCAGAATGGCGGGGCCGGCTTGTGGTGATGTTAGCGATCCCCGACTTAGCCAGGCCTTGAGGGCGAGAAAGGCAGGGGTCTTGGCCTGGGAAGAGGATGAAGATTTTCTCACACGCAGCGGGCTGAGAGCTGGCCCGGGAAGGAGAGCGGTCAGACCCCTGAACCCAGAGTTGCGCGAGTCGGAGGCCCTAGATGGGGACCTGGAAGGGCCTTCTCTGTCCTTCTCAGCATGCTGATGGCCTTCTGCGTGAAAAGCCCCTTGGAAGCCATGGTCTTGAGTTGCTCCTCTAGCAGGAATGCATAGGGCGCTTCTGGCGTCGCATCCGGGTTCTGCTGCCCAAACCCTAGCAAAAGGTGCAGGACAGGTGTCATGAGTCTGGGCCTAGGCACGGGACATGGGCAGTCGGATCATGAGGGATCTGCTTCCTGAAAACACATAGGAGTGACCGGAGGTCGGAGGGACATCAAGAAGAAACTTGATTGTAGAGGAACAAGAGTTTCCGCAGGAAAACACTACCCTACGCCGCGTAAGCTTAAAGAACTTGAACCGAGAACGGAGTCGAGACATGCAAGTCGACGGGAAAGAACTGAGATCTGGGCGGGACACGCCTTCTTATATACTACACCTGACGCCGGGCGGGACCCGACGTCAAGGCGATCCCAAGAATAGCTAGCTAAAATTTTCTCCGTGCAATCCTGATGCCTGCCAGCTTCAGTCCCAATGGTGTAAACTTGCTGCAAGAGCTCAGTCTCGAAGTAAGATCTACTGTTACAGGTGAGTAACCTGTTCTAGGAGCATGGATATGTTGTTCATCCACACTTCTTGGCAGATTGTAAGCAGTTCTCTGGGATAAGGAAGGCAAGGCGCACACCCACTACTTAGGAAATAAAGACTGGAGAACTGAGGCCCCACAACCAGCATCCCTGCGTGACACAAGATCGATGTGGGAATGGGTAATGAAGGAGTTTGCTGTCTTCCAGGTAGCGGCCCCGCAGATTTCCTGGATAGGGACGTCCCTGGAAGCAGCCACTGATGCAGCAGTATGGCGGGCAGAATGAGCTCTTATCCATCAGGGAGGCTCCTTGCCCGCCAACTCATAGCACAGACCTATGCATGATGCAATCCACCTTGCAAAGGTCCGTTTGGCTGCAGGTCTGCCAGAAGCGGCTTCAGCGTAGGTGACAAACAGGTGGCGACCCTCTCCCCGGATTTCCACCGTCCTCTCCTTGTAATGGGAGAGAGCATGTCTCAGGTCCAAGGTATGGAGCCTGTACTCTGCATCCGAGGTGTAATTAGGGTTGTACACCGGCAGAGTCAACCTAGTTAAGGTGAAGCTCTGATACCACCTTCAGAAGGAATTTCAGGTGGGGGTGCAGGACAACTTTGTCCCTGTGAAAGACCAGATAAGGCGAGACCACCAAAAGCTCCTAGAAATCCCCTGCCCTTCTGGCAGACATGATAGCCACCAGGAAGGCAGTCTTCCACAAGTGTAAAAGCTCATATTTGTGCATGGGTTCAAATGGCTTGCCCATGAGCTTTACCAAAACCAGCAAGAGATCCCACGGAGGTGGAGGTTCACGCACGGGAGGGGATGTGTGATCCAGGCCTTTGAAAAAGCGCCCGATCACTGTCTCCTGCACCAAAGTCGGCTGACCGGCCCATGCCCAACAAGCAGAAATGACTGCCAGGTGTACCCTAAGGGTCGATGACTGCAGACCTCCTTTGGAGAGAGACCAAAGTTAGTAGAGAATGTTAGCCACTGAACAGGATAAGGAGTCCAGACCCTTACCCTGACACCAAATTGAAGTGTGTTTCCATTTGAAGGCATGACATTTCCTGGTTGATTCCTTTCTGGATGCCTCCACCATGGTGTAGACATCTTCGGAAAGACCCAGAGCCTGGAACACTAGCCACTCAGTTACCAGGCTGTGAGGTGCAGGGATTGAAGGTCCGGAAGGAATACCTTCCCCTGGTTCAGAGATATCAGGTCCATGAGTGCGCAAAGCCGCTCCGGGGACCTGCAGCTGAGGCAGAGAAGATCTGGGTACCAGAACTGGCATGGCCAATCTGGGACTACCTTCGCCTTGTCCCTCTTCACCTTGAGTAACACCTTGTGGATCAAGGGAAATGGAGGGAAGGCGTAGAGAAAGCCTGGGGTCCATGGCCTCGAGAAGGCATCCCCCTGCAGCGAGCCCTGCAGAGGGGGCAGGCATGAAAGAGCCTCAGTTTGGTGTTTTCCCTTGAGGCAAACAGGTCCACCATCGCTGGCCTCTAAAGTGAGAAACAGACTGTGTTACGCCTGGATGGAGAGATCACTCGTGGGATGTCTGGCCCATGCGGCTGACAGCATCAGACAACTAGTTGAGGCTCCTGCCACATGGATTAGCTAGGAGATCTGCCTCCAACCAGCTTACGAGGTCAGATGCGAGCCTCCTTGCACAGCAGACGGGAGTGCGTGCCGGCCTGTTTGTTGAGATAGTACATGGTTGTGGTATTGTCTGTCTGGACTTGAACCACTTGACCCCAGAGCTGAGGAGCAAAAGCTGACAGCGTCAGTCTGACTGCTCTGAGCTCCAACAGGTTGATGTGGCATTGGGACTCTTCTGGGGGTCCAGAACCCGTGGGCCCTGTTGTCCCCCATGTGGGCTCCCCAGCCCACGAGAGAGGCATCGGTCATAAGGACGACCATTGGCTCGGGGCGGACAAACGGGATCCCTTCCTGCAACCGGTCTGGGGCAGTCCACCATTGGAGAGCGTCCCACATCTTCTGGGTTACAGTGATCAGCTGGTCGAAGTGACCATATCGCAGAGTCCACAGGGTGGCCAGCTCCCACTGGAGGGAGCGCATGTGCCACCAGGCCCAACGGACCACTGAAGTGCATGCTGCCATGTAACCCAGAAGGCGCAGAAATTCCCGGGCAGGGCACAAGTACCCAACCAGAAATGACTGGGCAAAGGAGGAGAGAACCTCCGCCCTGTCCCCCGGGAGCTGAGCTCTGGCTTGACAAGAGTCTAGCTCTGCCCCGATGAAGCCCATCATCTGAGAGGGCACGAGTTCAGACTTAGCCTCGTTGATCAGGAGGCCGTGTTGGGAGCAGGTTTGGAGGGCCAGATCCCTGGACCTCTCCACTTCCTGAAGGGAGGAACCTGCCAAGAGCCAGTCATCAAGATAAGGGTAAAGTCTGACTCAGACGCCGAAGGTGGGCCGCCATCACTGCAATACATTTGGTGAAGACCTGTGGGGCCGATGACGGGCCAAATGGCATGGCTCAGAACTCGTACAGGGTCCCTTTGACAATGAAGCGGAGAAATTGCTGATGGGACGGACGGATTGGGATGTGAAAGAACGCATCCTGTAGATCCAGTGAACAGAACCACATGTTTCGCTCCAGGGATGGTATGATCTGATTCAGAGTGACCATCCAAAAGGTGCAGGACTGGAGATATTGATTCAGGTTGTGGAGCTCTAGGATGGAGCACCAACCCCCCCCCACCCCTTCTGCTTGGGCACCAGAAAGTACCTAGAAACAAAGCCTGGGTCTGTGGGAGGATCCTGCAGTGGAGCTACTGCCTCCTTGAGGAGGAGCAGAGTCACGTTATCTTGAAGAGCCAGCTGGGTGAATGCGTAGATCCGTTCCTCCTGAAGGGCTTGGTTGGGAGGGCACTGCTCGAATTCCAGAGGCAGTCCCTGACAGACCACTTCGAGAACCCACCTGTCCGAAGTGATAGCGAACCAGGCGGAAAGGAAGTGGCGGAGCCGACCCCCCACGGGAGGAACCAGAGCTGGCATGACAAGTATAGGGTTGGCAACCCCCAACCAGTCAGAGCAGGCTTAGAGGAACAGGAGACTCCGGGACCTGCGCTCCGGCCTCCTTTATGGGGCTGTTGAGGACCCTGCTCGGGCCGTGGGCACCAAGCTTGAGCCTGCTGCTGACCGCAGGGTAAGAATGCAGAAATGGCTTCTTTCTCTTCTGCTGGTTCTTGCCCTAAAAACCCTTAGCAGAAAAGGCATCCAAGGTGGCACTGGACTGCTCTGTGCGCTGAAGGTGACCGGCCACTCCTGGACTGAAGTCTGTGCCCAGGAAGGGCACGTCAGCAAGCTTATGCTGAGCATCTGCTGGGAAGGAGGAAAGCCTCATAGAGGCTCTGCGGCGAGAGGCTACAGTGGCTGCCAGCGAGTGGGCACAAGAATCTCCTATATCCAAGGCTGTCTGGAGCTGCTGTTTTGCAACAGCACGGCCTTGGTCGCGGACCTGCTGGACTGTGGCCTGCATGACTGGTGGGACATTAGGGAAGACCTCGTCCAATGACCCCAGAAGGGCATGGTAGAAGTGTGCCATAACAGCTAAGCTGGCCCGAAGGCCCAGAAAAAGAGGCCACATAGACCTTGCATGCAGAGTGGTCCATATTTCTGGACTCCTTGTCCGGGGGTCGGTCAGTGTCAGTTGAACTACCAGTATGTCTGAACACAGTGGCGGTCACCAGACTCTCAGCCAAAGGGTGCACTGTGAACCCTGCTAGGGACCCCATGGGCACCGCATACTTGCGGGCCATGTCAGCAGATGGTGCTGGGTAGGAGGCAGGACGCTGCTAAAGTTCAAGGGACAGGCCCACAATGGCCTCAGCCACTGGAAAGGCCTCCGTCAGGGTACCCCCCTCTCTTAAGAATTTTGGTGAGAGGGTACTCTGCCTTTTTCTGGATAGGCTTCAGGGGCATTCCGGTTGAATAGGAGATGAGGCAAAGAATGCCATGGAAGGAGGAAGGACCTTCTTCCATCTCTGCGCCGACAGACGACTCATCCCTGGGGTGTGAGTGCAAGCCAGTGATGTCAGAGTCCGAAGAGTCGTAAAAGAGCAGTCTACTGCCCAAGTCACCTTTGACCTGCCCAGGGCGATCCAGTGTGACTTAGACAGGTGTCTGGGAAGCCCGGTGTCCTGTCAGACCTCGAGGGCACCCCTTCCTCAGGCCATTTTGGCAGTGGTTCCACCCTAAAATCAGTGGAGAGACCGGGATAGGCCTAACCAGGAGACGGGCCGGCCCCACAGGTGGAGTAAATACAGGTTACTTACCTGTAACAGGAGTTCTAGGAATGGTATATGTTGTTCATCCACACTATCTGACAGGTTTCTTGCCGCTTTAAATCTTGCCGGAAGGTCTTCAAGCTGGCTCCTCCCACCCACCAGGGTGGTAAAACTCTCGGCTCCGCCCCATGACGCCAGATCTAGCCCGCTGGAAGCCAGGCTGTGCGCAAGCCAGGGAGGTCGGTAGGTCGTGGTGGCTGAACAATCATTCCTAGAACTCCTGTTACAGGTGAGTAACCTGTATTTAGGGACATGGATATGTTGTTTAAACCACACTTATTGGCAGACTCCTAACAGTTCTCCGGGAGGAGGAAGGCAAGGCGACACCTCCGATATCATTTTGTGAAATAGACTGGAGAACCGAGGCCCCTGAAAACCAAAGATCCCGTAAGGACTCAAGGTCGGATGGAGTGGGTAATAAAGGTGTTGACTTCAGGTAGCAGCCCTGCGATATCCTGGATAGGGACATCCCTGGAAGCAGCTACCGAAGCAGAGGTATGGCGGGTAGAATGAGCTCTTATCCCTCTGGGAGGCTCCATGCCCGCCAACCTATAGTAGAGATCTGTGCAGGAGGTGACCCACCTGCTTATCGTCCGCTTGGCTGCAGGTCTGCCATGTGCGGCTTCAGCGTAGGTGACAAACAGCTGGCGAACCTCTCCCCGAACTTCAGCCGTCCGCTCCTTATAAGCGAGCACTCGTCTAGGGTCCAAAGTATGGAGCCTATATTCGGCCTCCGAGGTGTGATTGGGCTAGAACACCGGCAGAGTCAACACCTGGTTAAGGTGAAACTCCGATACCACCTTAGGAAGGAATTTCGGGTTGGGGCGCAGGACAACCTTGTCTCTGTGGAAGACTAGATAAGGAGACTCGATGGAAAGCGCCTGGAGCTCTCCCATTCTTCTGGCTGATGTGATAGCCACCAAGAAAGCGGTCTTCCACGACAGGCGGGAAATATCACACCTGTGCATCAGTTCAAATGGCTTGCCCATGAGCTTGGCCAATACCAGCAGTAGATCCCACGGAGGTGGAGGTTCTCGCACCGGAGTGGAAATGTGGTCAAGGCCTTTGAAAAAGCGCCCAACCACCTTCTCCTGCACCACCGAGACTGCTTCCCGGCCCGCACCCGCAAGCAGAGATGGCCACGTGTGCACCTGCATGGGGTCGCCGGACCAAGCCCTTGCTGAGAAAGGGACCACAGGTAGTCCAGAATGCGAAGCCAAGGGACAGGCGGAAGGGTCCAACCCTTCCCTGACACCAAATGGAGAATCTCTTCCACTTAAAGGCATAGCATTTCCTGGTCGACTCCTTCCGGGACGCCTCAACGATGTTGAGGACCTCGTCGGAAAGACCCAAGGCCTTGAACTCTAGCTGCTAAGGAACCAGGCCGTCAGGTGCAGGGATTGAAGGTCCGGATGGAATACCTTCCCCCGGTTGACTGAGAACAAGTCCGGGTGGGCTGGAAGCCGCCTCGGGAGCCTGGAGCCGAGGCTGAGAAGATCTGGATACCAGAACTGGCGGGGCCAGTCTGGGACTACCAGAATCACCTGCACCTTGTCCCTCCTCGCCTTGAGAAGCACCTTATGGATCAAGGGAAGTGGGGGAAAGGCGTAGAAGAGGCCCAGGGTCCACGGCCTCGAGAAGGCATCCCCCTGCAGCGAGCTCTGCTGAGGGGGGCGGGCATGAAACAGTCTCAGCTTCGCATTCTCCCTGGAGGCAAACCAGTCCACCTGAGGCGCGCCCCAGTGGGAGAACAGATCTTGTGCTACCTCCGGCAGGAGAGACCACTCATGAGAAGCAGCCCCTATCTGGCTTAGGGCACTGGCCAGGGTGTTAGAGGCTCCTGCCACGTGAATGGATAGGAGATCCGCCTCCAGGCTGCGCACGAGGGACCATATGCGGAGAGCTTCCTTGCATAACAGCATGGAGTGCATCCCACCCTGGGCGTTCCAGATAGTACATGGTCAGTGGTGTTGTCCGTCTGGACCTGAACCACTTGACCCCGTACAAACAGAGCGAAGGCGGTGAGAGCTAGACGGACCGCTCGGAGCTCCAGCAGGTTGATATGGCATCAGGACTCCCAAGGGGACCAGAGGGCATGCACTCGGTGCTCCCCCAGATGGGCACCCAACCCATCAGAGATGAGTCGGTTGAAAAGAGACCTTCGGCTCGGGGCAGACGAACGGGATGCCCTCCTGCAGATGTGCAGGAACGATCCACCGTTGGAGAGCGTCCCCATCTCCTGGGTCATTGTCACGGGCTGGTCCAACGGATCGCAGCGTTGTGACCACTGGCTGGCCGGTCCCCATTGAAGGGGATGCATGTACCAACGGGCCCAATGGACCACGCTGGTGCAGGCCACCATGAGTCCCAGAAGGTGCAGAAAGTCCCGGGCAGGGCGCCATCGCCCAACCAGAAATGACTGGGCAAAGGAGGAAAGAACCCTGGCCCTGTCTGCCGGGAGCCGAGCTCTGGCTTGCAGAGTCAAGCTCTGCCCCGATAAAGAGTATCACCTGCTTTAGCAAGAGTTAAGACTTGGCCTCGTTGATGAGGAAGCCAATCAGAGCAAACCTGGAGGGCCAGATCTCTGGACCGCTCCGCCTCCGCTCTGGAGGGGGCTGCAATCAGCCAGTCGTCCAGGTCAGGGTACACCTGGACCTTCCGGCGCTGCAGGAATGCTGTCACCACTGCCATGCATTTGGTGAAGACCCTGGGAGCTACGGAGAGGCCGAAGGGCATGGCCCGGAACTCGTAAAGGGATCCCTCCGCTCTGAAGCGGAGGAATCTTTGATGAGACGGACGGATTGGGACATGAAAGAACACGTCCTGGAGGTCCAGGGAACAGAACCACACACCTCGTTCCAAGGATGGGATTATCTGATCCAGAGTGACCATCCTGAAGGTCCGAGACCTTAGGAACCTGTCCAGGTCGTGCAGGTCGAGAATGGGCGCAGCCCCGTCAGTATGGGACCAGGAAATACCTGGACACAAACCCCAGGTCTGGAGGAGGATACGCCACCTTCCTGACCACCTCTTTTTCGAGGCAGAGGCAAAATCGGCTCCGGCAGACCGACAGCGAGGCTCTGGACCCGTGGCCCCGAGGCAGACAGCTGAAGGGTGGAGCCTGCTCGAACTCCAGAGGCAGGCCTTTTCCTACCACCTCCAACACCCAGCGGTCCGTGGTGATAGCGGACCAGGCGGAAAGGAAGTGGCGGAGCCGTCCTCCCATGGGGGAGTGACCAGGCTGGGCGCGGCACCCCTCAGCCCGTCACTGGGCAGGCTTGGAGGAAGAACCGGCCGAGGGACCTCCTGGGCCTTTACCTCCTTGCTTCCTGCTGGAGGAAGCCGCCGGCTTGGGTTTGGGACGCCAAGCACAAACCTGCTGGCCCTGTTGCTGGTGCTGCTGGGCGGTTGAGATGCAGGGCAGAGGACGAAAGGACTTCTGCTGTGCTGGCTGGCCTTTGTCCGCTGGGCGGAGGTGACCCGAGTCCAGGGTGGCATTGGACTTTTCGATCCACTGGAGGTGTCCCTCCACTCCAGGGCCGAAGAGGTTAGTCCCCAAGAAAGGGACATCCGCCAACTTGTGCTAGGTATCCACCGTGAAGGTGGATATGCTCAGCCACATCCTGCGGTGCATGGCCACCGCAGCCGCTACTGATCTGGCACAGGAATCAACTATGTCCAGAGCAGTCTGAAGTTGCTGCTTCACCACCGCCCTACCCTGGTCCCACCTCCGCGGACCGTGGTCTGCAGGTCGGTCGGGAGATGAGGAACAGCCTCATCCAGGGAGCCCAAGAGGAGAAGTGTGCCATCACACAGCCGAGCTGGCCTCTCAGGAGAGGCTGAGGAGGGCGTGGCATACACCTTGCGCCCGCAGGTCCAGCTTTTTGGACTCTGTTGGGGGCTTACCCACATCCCAGCATTACGGAGCA
Source organism: Neoceratodus forsteri (assembly GCA_016271365.2). NCBI lineage: Eukaryota > Metazoa > Chordata > Ceratodontiformes > Ceratodontidae > Neoceratodus > Neoceratodus forsteri. Next base: position 273,639,726 of record JADMNL010000025.1, read on the forward strand.
TCAAGCGCTGTCTGTGACTACCCCTCGGCAGAGGGTGTGGAAAACGGGCAAGAGCAGGTAGGGACCACACATACCTGGCCAAGGGGCTGGGACAGGAAGCAGGCCGCTGCCAAAGCTCCAAGGCTGGGCCGACAATGGCCTCAGCCACCGGAAAGGCCTCCGTGGGGGAATCCCCTTGGTCCAGTATCTCTGTCAGGGGATACTTGGCCCATTTGGAGACTGGCTCGAGCTGCATCCCGGTGGACTCCGAGATGAGCCGAAGCAGACCCACGAAGGACGATGTGCTATCGTCCAATGACTGGCCCCCAGAGGACTCCAGGAGGAACCGACCTGCCTGGAGAACAGGGAGGAGTTGTCATCGGATTCCGAAGAGTCTGCGAAGAGCTGCCTCGGGCCTGAGCCACCATCCACCTGCCGAGGATGGTCGGGAGTGAGGGTGACAGACAACCTGTGGGGCAGGCCGTGACCTGACTGAGAATCTTTGGTCGGTGCCCCAGACTTCGGCTGTGGAGGCGGAGGTTCCACCACAATCAGTGGGGCAGCTAGTTTCGGCCGAACTGGTCCAGAAATGGGCATCTCTAATGCGGCGAGCAGTGGTTTTGGCCGTTCAGGCAACAGCCACTTGATGGTCGGGGATGAATCTGGTCGATTTACTCCTGGACAGCAGTAACTGCTGCCACCAAAGCTCCTCGTAGCCCGGCGCAATTTAAACGAAGACTCTCTCTTCGAGAAGACACGAGGAGGAGCAGTGTCAGCTTACTTGGTGCGAGACAGACAGTCGATGTCGGAGAATGGCTTGACCAAGATAAAGTCAGAGACAGAGACCCTCAGGGTAACCGCGGGCGGGCCTGGGAAGGAGCAGGGGACACCCGCTCTTCCCTCGGCTCGGGCACTTTAACCGGGGACTGCCACCCCGAAGTTGCGGGCAGATCCTCTGTCTCGACTGGGGGAACCGGCAAAGAGGGATTGTCGGCTTCACCAGTCGAAAACCCATCCGACAGGTCGAGGAATATCTCGACTGCGTCAACTGGTGTCTCGGCAGGCTGGCCTGACGAGGATGCCGTGAAGCCAGCGGCCTGAGCCACAACCTCGACCGAAGCAGATGGTCGGTTGTCTGGGGCAGGAGACCTCTCCCGCTCCCACGGACGCCGACGGTGGGACTTACCCTTAGACTCCCTCTTCTTGGGCCTAGAGGAATGTCCCGATGGCCCATCTCCCTTCGTTGAAAGGAACTGGCAAGCTCCTTGAATGAAGCCGAATAAGAGGAACTCAGAGAAGCGGGATAAATGCCGCAACCGAGGAGGAGGAGGAAGAAAGATGCGGCCTGGGCTGCCTCCTCCTTGAGGCGATCATGTGCTCGAGCTGCTCAGCTGAGCCAGCCGCCTCGGACACACAGTGAGCCTCTTTGGATTTTACCGGCCGAGTAATGCTTCTCAGGGGCCGAGCCCGATCAGACGGCGATCCTCCAGGGCGTTGGCGAAAAGGCGACAACTCGCGGGCCCCTGCGGGTTGTGGTCTGCTAGTAGACTCGTGGACTGCGGATCCGTCGTGGACATCTTCTGCCCGCAAGGGCACCTCTGAAAGCAGGAACAGATTTGTCCATCCATGACCACGAGGGACAAAGACCACCGAAGTTTAGAAAACTTCAAAATTAGTTTCGGACGAACCAGAGTTAGGATCGATCTAAAATGCAGAGTGCTAAGGAGGAACCTGAGCTTCCAAGCAGTAATGAAGATCTGGCGTCATGGGCGGAGCAAGAGTTTACCACGGGTGGGTGGGAGGGGACAGCTTGAAGACCTTCCGACAAGATGTAAGCGGCAAGAACCTGCCAGACAGTGTGGAAGAACATATCCATGTCCTAGAACCTGTATTGCTAGGGACATGGATATGTTCATCCACACTATCTGGCAGACCCCTAACAGTTCTCCGGGAAGAAGGAGGAAAGGTGCACACCCCCTACTTAGGAAATAAAGACTGGAGAACTGAGGCCCCAAAACCAGCATCCCGGCGTGACTCAAGGTTGATGTAGTAGTGGGTGATGAAGGTGTGTGCTGACTTCCAGGTAGCAGCCCTAAAGATTTCCTGGATAGGGACATACCTTGAAGCAGCCACAGATGCAGCGGTATGGTGGGTAGAATGAGCACTTATCCCTCTGGGAGGCTCCATACCCGCCAACCTATAGCAGAGATCTATGCAGGAGGTGACCCACCTGCCTTTCGTCCGCTTGGCTGCAGATCTGCCAGGTGCAGCTTCAGCGTAGGTGACAAACAGCTGGCGAACCTCTCCCGAACTTCAGCCGTCCGCTCCTTATAGTAATCGGAGCTCTTCTAGGGTCCAAAGTATGGAGCCTATAATCGCCTCCGGTGTGATTGGGGTAGGAACACGGCAGAGTCAACACCTGGTTAAGGTGAAACTCCGACACCACCTTAGGAAGGAATTTCGGTGGGGGCAGGATGACCTTGTCCCGTGGAAGACCAGATAAGGAGACTTAATGCAGCGCCTGGGCTCTCCCATCCTTCTGGCTGACGTGATAGCCACCAAGAAGGCGGTCTTCCACGACAGGTGAAGATGTCACATTGTCCATCAGTTTGAATAAGCACTTACGCCAGAGCTTAGCCAGACACCAACAGTAGATCCCGCGAAGGTGGAGGTTCTTGCACCAGGGGATATGTGATCAAGGCCTTTGAAAAAAGCACTGACCACCTTCTCCTGCGACACCAACTGCTTCCCGGCTCGCACCCGGTAAACAGAGATGGCTGCTAGGTGCACCTTAAGGGTCGTCGACCGAAGCCCTTGATGAGAAAGGGACCACAGGTAGTCCAGAATGCTTGCCAAGGAGTAGGAGGAAGGGTCAAGGCCCTTGCCCGGACACCAAATGGAGATACTCTTCCATTTCAAGGCATGGCATATCCTGCTCAACTCCTGGATCAAGGGAAATGGGGGAAAGGCGTAGAAGAGGCCCAGGGTCCACGGCCTCAAGAAGGCATCCCCTTGCAGCGAGCCCTGCTGAGGGGGGCGGGCATGAAACAGTCTCAGCTTTGCATTCTCCCTGGAGGCAAACAGGTCCAACTGAGGCATGCCCCAGTGGAGAACAGATCAATCTTATGCTACCTCGGCAGGAGGACCCACTTGTGGGACGCAGCTCCTATCCAGCTTAGGGCATAGGCCAGAATGTTGGAGACGCCTGCCACATGGACGGCAAGGAGATCCGACTCCAGGCTGCGCACGAGTGACCAAATGCAGAGCGCTTCCCTGAAGAGAGGCATGGAGCGCATCCCGCCCTGGCGGTTTAGGTAGTACATGGTCATGGTATTGTCCGTCTGGACCTGAACCATTTGACCCCATAGAAACAGAGCGAAGGCGGTGAGGGCTAGATGAACCGCTCAAAGCTCCAGCAGGTTGATGTGGCATAGGGACTCCTGAGGGGACCAGAGGCCATGCGGTCTGTGCTCCCCCAGATGGGCACCCCAACCCATCAGAGAGGCATCGGTCAATAGAGAGACCGTCGGCTCGGGGCAGACAAATGGGATGCCATCCTGCAGATGTGCTGTAACGGTCCACCACTGGAGAGCGTTCCACATCCCCTGGGTCACTGTCACTAGCTGATCCAGGGGATCGAAGTGCTGTAACGATTGGCTGGCCAGCCACCACTGAAGGGGAGATGAGGCCCAGGAGGCGCAGAAAGTCCTGGGCAGGGTGCAATTGCCCAAACTGAAATGATTGGGCAAAGAAGGAAAGAACCTCAGTCCTGTCTGCGGGGAGCCGAGCTCTGGCTAGAGAGTCGAGCTCTGCCCGATGAAGGTATCACCTGCTTTGGCACGAGTTCCGACTGGCCTCGCTGATGAGGAGGCCAACCTGAGAGCAAACCTGGAGGGCCAGATCTCTGGACTGCTCCACTGCTCTAGAGGAGGCTGCAATCAGCCAGTCATCCAGGTAGGGGTACACCTGGACCCTTCGGCGCTGCAGGAATGCTGTCACCATTGCCATGCATTTGGTGAAGACCCTGGGAGCTAGGGAAAGGCCGAAGGGCATGGACCGGAACTCGTAGAGGGATCCCTCTGCCCTGAAGTGGAGGAATCTCTGGTGGGACAGATTGGGACGTGAAAGAACACGTCCTGGAGGTCCAGAGAACAGAACCACACGCCTCGTTCCAAGGACTGGATTATCTGAGCCAGAGTGACCGTCCTGAAGGTCCGAGACCTTAGGAACCTGTTCAGGTCATGCAGGTCTAGAATGGGGCGCCAGTCCCCCGTCCGTTTCGGGACCAAGAAGAACCTGGACACAAACCCCGGGTCTGGTGGAGGATCCATCACCTTCCTTATCACCTCTTTTTTCAGGAGCAGGGCGATGTCGGCTCAAGCCGGGCGACAGAGGCTGAGGACTCTGCAGCCCCAGAGAGATGGCTCGGAGGTGGGAGCCTTCTCGAACTCCAGGGGCAGGCCCTTTCCTACCACCTCAACACCCAGCGGTCTGTGTGATGGAGACCAAGGCGGAAAGAAAGTGGAGCCGTTCCCATGGGGAACCCAGGAGGAGATTCTGAGGGCTGGGGTGACACCCTCAACCCGTCACTAGGCAGGCTTGAGGAGGACACTGAGGGACCTCCTGAACCTTCCTCCTGGCTTCCTGTTAAGAGGAAGCAGTGAGGCTGGCTTTGGGGTGCCAAGCGTGAGCCTGCTGGCCCTGATGCTGGTGCTGTTGGGCCGGACGTGCCGCAGGCACAGAAGGGCGAAAGAACTTATGCTGTTGGCGACGGCCCTTGTCCTTCTGGGCGGAGGTGACCAAGTCCACAACAGCACTGGACTTTTTGATCCACTGGAGGTGGCCTTCCACTCCAGGGCCGAACAGGTCAGTACCTAAGAAGGGGAGACCCGCCAGTTCATTCTGGGTACCTGCTGTGAAGGTGGATATTCTCAGCCATGCTCTGCGGCGCATGGCCACTGCAGCCATAACTGAGCTGGCACAGGAGTCTCCAATGTCCAGAGCCGTTTGAGCTGCCGTTTTGCCACCGCCCCCTTCCCTGGTCCTGTACCTGCTTGACCGTGGTATGCAGGTCGGCCGGGAGTTGAGGGATCACCTCATCCTGGGAGCCCATGAGGGCGTGGGAGAAGTGTGCCATCAGCACGGCTGAGCTGGCCTGGCAGAGGCCAAGGGAGGATGCAGCGCCACATTCTGCCGGCATAGTCCAGCTTTGGACTCCTTGTTGGGGCGCTATCCCATCCCTAGCATTCCTGGGAACGCCGGAAAATGCTATCGGTGACCAACTCCTCCGAGGAGGGCTGCTCCGAAACACCAGACAAAGCCGGTAGGGGCTGCATACTTCCTGGTCATCCTGGCTGAAGGCGCAGGACAGGAAGCCAGCTGCTGCCAAAGCTCCAAGGCTGGGCCAACAATGGCTCAGCCACTGGAAAGGCCTCCATGGGCGAATCCCCTCGGTCCAGTATCTCCGTGAGGGGATACTTAGCCCACTTGGATACGGGCTCAAGCTGCATTCCGGTGGACTCCGAGATGAGCCGAAGCAGACCCATAAAGGACGATGGGCTCTTGTCCATTGACTGCCCCCGGAGGACTCCAGGTCAAGGGGCCTGAAAACAGGAGGAGTCAGACTCCAGGAGTCTGCGAAGAGCTGCCTGGACCCCAGTCACCCTCCACCTGCCAAGGACGAGCGGGAGTGAGGGTGACCGACAACCTGTGGGGCAGGCCTGACCCGACAGAGTCCTTGGTCGGCGCCCCCATTTCGGTAGTGGAGGCGGAGGTTGCACCACAATTGGTGGGGCAGCTGGTTTCGGCTGAACTGGCCCAGGCTTGGGCACCTCGACTACAGCGAGGGGTTGTTTCGGCCATTCAGGTGACAGTCACTTGATGGCCGGAGAAGGCGACTGCGTCATCTTGTTCCCGGACAGAAGTAACTGCTGCCACATTAGGTCCTTGTAGCATCGACGTAATTTGCGCCGAAGCCTCTCCTCTTCCGAGGAGGAAGAAGAGGATGAGCGGCGCTGCCGCTTTCTTCGGTGCCGAGACAGAGACTGCCGATGTCAGCGGGATCGAGACGAGGTCCGAGACCAAGACCCTCGGTGTTTCTGAGGGCGGGTCTGGGAAGGGGCGGTAGACACCAGCTCTTCCATCGGCTCAGAAGCCTTGACTGGGGACTCCGGCACGGGAGGCACAGGCAAGTCCTCTGTCTCCACCGGGGGAACTGGTGAAGAAGGGTTGTCTGCTTCACCAGTTGACAGCCCGTCCGATGGGTCGAGAAAAATCTTGACCGCGTCGACGGGTGTCTCGGCTGGCTAACCTGATGAGGACACCATGAAGCCAGCAGCCTTAGCCGCAACCTCGACCGAAGTAGAGTGTCGACTGTCCGGGGAAGGTGACCTCTCCCGCTCCCAAGAATGCCGACGGTGGGTCTTACCTTTAGAGTCCTCCTTTTTGGATCGAGAAGAATGTCCCGATGGCCCCTCTCCCTTCATGGAGAGGGACTGGTAAAGCTCCTTAAAAGAAGTTGTGTAGGAGGATCCCAGAGAGAGCAGGATAAATGCCGCAACCGAGGAAGATGAAGATGCGGCCTGGGCCGCCTCCTCCTTGAGGGCGATCATCTGCTCGAGTTGCTCAGCCGAGCCGGCCGCGACGGACACCGCCCAATGGGCCTCCTTGGACTTCACCGGCGGGCAGCGCTTCTCCGGGCACCCAAGCTGTAACTGGGCAGCGCGGTCTTCCAGAACGTTGGCCGAAAATGAAAGTCATAACTCGCAGGCCTGCGGGTCATGATCTAGGCCGAGGCTTTAGACTCATGTGGAGTGCGAATCCGTCTTGGACATTTTCTGCCCACATGGGCAATGCCGAAAACCGGGAGTCTATTTGTCCATCGCAGCCGCGAGCGAGTAATTTGACCGAAGTCTTGAAAACTTAAGAATTAGTTTCGGGCTAACCAAAGAATTAGGATCCAGTCTATACGCAGAGCGTTAAGGAGGGAACCTGAGCTTCCAAGCGTTAAGGAAGATCTGGCATCATGGGGCGAAGCTGAGAGTTTTACCACCCGGGTGGGTGGGAGGAGCCAGCTTGAAGACCTTCCGGCAAGATTTAAAGCAGCAAGGAACCTGCCAGATAGTGTGGATGAACAACATATCCATGTCCCTAGAAAGTAGAGTTATGTAAGGACTTACCCTAACAGTAGATCTTCGAGAGAGGCTCTTGCAATAGGTAATTACATATAGGACTGATGCCGGCAGGTGGCAGGACCCCACGGAAAAGTTTCTAGCTAGCAGTCCCTGGCGAGGGACCGCCCCCACGTCAGGCGACCGGCGTCATGAGACGTCGGTATAAAGGGTTGCCCGACGCCCGCCTCTCTGTTCTTCCCACCACAGGCCGAAAGAGGCCGGACGAGAGGGAGCGGATATTTCCCTAAATGGAAAAGGAGCTGAAAAGCTTAGGGGTTGGAGGGTGGAGAGATACTTATTGCAAGAGCCTCTCTCAAAGATCTACTGTTACAGCAAGTTCTTGCATAACTGTACTATCTTACTTCGAGAGGGCTCTTGCAGAGGTAATTACATATAGGACTGAATCCCAAGCAGTCTGGAATAAAGAAAAGGCACCGGGAGGAGGAAAACTACTCCAAGAAGTAATTCTAGCTGTGCAAGCCTCAAGATAGAAGGCCTTGCAAAACAGGTGGCCCGAAGCCTGCTCTACGGCGTGAGGCAATATCCAAACTGCAGTGTTTCGTAAAGGTATGGACGGAAGTCCAGGTGGTGGCAGCGCATGTGTCTGCCGCAGACATTCTTGAAACAAGCCGCAGAGGCAGCTACTCCTCTTGTGGAGTGGCCTCTGACTTGAGCCGGGACGGTCTTGTAGTAGTTGTCATAACAGAAAGTGATGCAATGAGCCAACCACTTAGACAGGCATTGCTTGGAAACAGCATTGCCTTCCCTTTTGTGAGCAAAAGAGACGAACAACTGATCAGTCTTTCTGAGATCCTTCGTCCTGTTGGTATAGTATCTCAGAATCCGGGTGAACATCCATAGTAGAGAGCAAATATTCCCCTCGATTACAGTACTGCATAAAAAAGGCAGGTAGCTCCATGGACTGATTTAAGGTAGACTCTGCTACTACTTTAGGTAGAAACTTAGGATTCGTGCGAAGAGCAACTCGTTCCTTGTGAAAAATCATGTAGGAGATTTTTCACATCGGGGCCAGGAGCTCAGAGAGTCTCCGAGCCGACGTAACGGCGACCAAGAAGAGAGTCTTCCACGAAAGAAACTTCAAATCAGCAGAAGCTGCAGGTTCGAAGGGAGGAAGGGTAAGTTTCTCGAGAACAAAATTCAAGTCCCATGGGGGGGCTCAGATGGAGAACCCCTCGGAGAAAGGTCTTTGAGACCTCCAGTTGAGCAAAAGCCCTGTTTGCGAAGGGAACATGATGGGCCGAAATGGCCATGTGAAACTTCAGAGAGGAATGGCTGAGACCCAGGTCGAACAGATGATGTAGATACTCCAGCAGAAGCCCCGCTGAACAGGAGAAAGGTGGTTTCTGAAGAAACTCTATGGAGTGTCCTTCTGTTATGAGCTGGAGCACCCAAGAATCCGTGGTTATCCTCTCCCATCCCAAAAGGTGGAGGGAAAACCTCCCTCCTACCGGTTCCTCCGGGAGTCCGGAGGCAGTGGGAGAGGAAAGGAGTCAGGTGGTGTGGGGCAGCACCACAGCTGAAGCACCTGCTGGTTTTTTGGGCAGGGTGGCTTAGCACCCGCAGGGGCCAGACGTTTTGTGGCCCGCCTTCCCTGGGGTTTCGCCTTTCGCAGATTCAGTCTGCGAAAGGGACGGCGCTGCTGCTGATGAAGATGGTATATGGAGTCAACTGACTTCAAAGCCGTCCCCTTCTCTTGCAAATCAGTAATGATGCCCTTAACATCACCACCAAAAAGCACCGACCCCCGGAAAAGTGCTTCCTGGATAGCAGAGTGCACCTCTGGGACCAGACCCGACATGCAGAGCCAAGCAAGACGAAATAGGCCCACGGCAAAAGCTGAGCTCCGCCCAGCAGTGTCCACTGCGTCGTATGTCACACGTAGCATGTGTCGACTGGCCGAACGAGCAGAGTGGACGAGATCAGCCAACTCCTGTTTGACTTGGGAGTCAGGCAAGGAGTCCTGCTTGGCTTCCGCCCGAGTAAGGATGGCCTTCTGGTAGTCTCCCATGTGGCCGACATAGTTCAGGGCCCGAATCCCCAGTGTGGAGGAATCATAAATCTTTCTCCCGTACTGGTCCAGAAGGTGAGATTCCTTATCAGGAGGAGACTAGACAAGATGTTTAGGGTTCGCCGACCAGCCGTGAGCGGCGCTAATCACAACCGAGTCGGCACAAGGGTGAGAATCCAGGAAATCAACACCCTCTGGAGCATGATATAGCCTGTTCGACTTCCTAGAAAGTGGGGCCAAGGCAGACGGTTGTTTCCATTACGTGGTAACAAGGTCGGCGTGAGGCTCTATCCAGGGTGGCACTAATGTAGGAGCTGTCACGGGCAGATCCAGATGTTCAGCGAGATTCAAACGCTGAGGATCTGGTTCCAAGGAGCGCCACTGATGAATCTCCTGGATTTTTCTAAGCAACTCCATAAAAGAAGGATCCTCCGGAGGAGACTTCAGAGGAGTCCGAGAGTGAAGAAGAGGATGAAGAAGAGTAAGACTCCCTTTCCCTACCTGGGGAAGGAACAAGCCCCTTGGGGAGTCCCCGGGGACGCGTGTCCTGCCCCTCCCTGGATCCAGACGGAAGAACCCTGGAGTCCGGAGGTGGTGAGGGAGTGTGCCACCTGGGGCGTATGGGAACCTGGGATGGCACAGTCGCCGGAAGGTGGCTCTCGACCTCTTTGGTGAGCTGAGCCTTGGCCTCAGCCCACCAGAAGGCTAGAGTCTCCTGCAGATCCACCGGCAACAGCGAGGGCGGTGGAGGAGAACCAGGAGGCGGGGGATAAGAATATGGGGTATACCCATATGGAGTGTATCCAAAACCCGGCTGCGGGTAACCTGGCGTCGGGTATTGAGACGTTTAGTACTGCGGCGCTGGATACGGTGTTCTCGGGTACACCGGCGCTGAATAAGACTGAGGATACCCGGAAGCCGGGAAGGCTGCCTGAGCAGACGGCCTGCCCGGGAACCTGACGGGCGGGTCCGTTGCGGAGAGCCCGAAGGGCCTGATGGGAGCAGAACATCTCCATGAGCCAGTACGACTGACGTCAGGGCCGACAGTGGAGGCCCTGACGCCGGAGGTGCCAGCGTCCGGGGAGCCGATGTCAGGTCCGGCGCTCCAGAAGGAGGAAGGACTGACTGAGGCAAAAGATCCACAGCTTAGCCCGGGGACGGAGGGGAGAAGTCCCGTGGTTCAGGTTGGGGGACTTGGTGTCCTGTGACGGCAGCGGGCTGCAGTGAACCGGAAACGACGGACGTTGGGGGCGGGGTCAGTCGACTGTTCCTTCGCCTGTCGCACGTCGGACAAGCAGACGTGAGGCGTAGAGGCGAGCTCTCTGCGGGTGCCGGAGGAGCTGACGTCCGATTTAAGAGAGCCGTCACTGGAGACAGGTCGAGAGGAGGGGTCAGCCTGGTCCAGTGGGGAAGAGGCTGCGTGTCGCCCCGGAGGGTTGGACGTCTTACCAGCCCACTCCGGGCGGGCGTCAGAGGAGCTGATGCCCGACTTGCGGGTAATGCCCATGATGGTAGGCACGCAAACCTGCGGCCGAACCAGGGGCGGAGACCTCCAATTGCCTGTAGGTTTGAAGGCCCGAACGCGAGCGCGAGTCAGACGGGCGGGCCGATGCCGCCTCAGAAACCTTCGCGGAAGCCGTCGAGGAGAGATCCCCCGGAGGGGATATTACCTGCGTCCCATCGACTCCCGAGGGAGACACGGTGGAGGAGCCTTTGTCCTGGTGCCTCTCCTTGTCCTTCTTTCAATGGCCTTCGGGGGAAATGGACGCCTGACTCAGTTTTTTTAAGCTCCTTCTCCACAGAGCTCATTTTCTTCTTTAGAATATGGGCTTTCAGGGATTGCTGCTGCCTTTTTTGGGTAGCCACATTAAAGCTGAGGCAATGCTGGGACTTCGACCGGATGATCGGGGCCTAGGCAGAGCAGGCACAGGGAGTGGCAGTCCTTGTGCAGTAGCTAGGCGCCGCACGAATCGCACTTATTCTTGTCCTCGGAGGGTGTAGGGGACGACATACACCGACGTTAGTACTGACGTTAGTCGAAAAAATAAAGTTTTTTCAGTAAAACAAAAAAAGACGAAGGAAGGGCTGACAAAGCACAAACTTTTCCGCGAGGCACAGCACGAGCTAACGGCGGGAAAGAACTTGAAGGCGGGCGTCCGGGACTGCTAGCTAGAAATTTTTCCGTGGGGTACTGCAGACTGCCGGCGTCAGTCCTGTATGTAATTACCTCGAAGTAAGATCAGAGGGCTTCCGTCCCGGAGGGGGTCGGCTTCGGCCTAGGAGGTGAAAGCCAAGTGACGGCCGGGGTAGTACTGGGTTTTGCCCAGTCAGAAAAAGCTGCTGCCACATGAGGTCTTCATAATGCCGGAGTTTCCATCGGAGTCCCTCCTCGTTCGAGGAGGATGAGGACCTGTGGTGTCACCTATGAGCGCATATGGCTCTCTCTCGGTTGATCATCCGAGGGGGGTCCTGAACCAAGAAGGGGGAGGCCGACTTGGTCGATCAGGAGACACCGGAATTCGTAAGACCTAAGGGTCTGGGACTGGTTCCTTGATGGGGACAGAAGCAGGTTAGGTCTGCTCATCCGGAAATATCAGGACAGGAGTCTTTTCCAAAAAGTTGCCAGTCATAGTCGGCAACAAGGGGTTGAGGATAGTTTCAACCTCGTCAGCCACTTCCTCTGTCCCTTGGCCAGAAGGAAGGTCCGAAAACCCAGCGGCCGAGGATGTGATCTTGACAGAGGTCGAGACAGCGAGTTCTTGGGACTCTGACCTCTCCCAGTCCCAAGATAGTCTGTCAGGACAAAGACACAGGGTCCTACTCCCTCTTGCAAGCAGGAAGAGTGCAAGCCCAAGGGTGCCTCAACCCGAGTGGGGAGAGTGACTGGCACATCTCCCTGAAGGAAACCGTAAAGGTGGAGCCAAGGTTAAGCAAAAATACAGGTTACTCACCTGTAACAGGAGTTCTAGGAATGGTATATGTTGTTCATCCACACTCATTGGCAGGTATCCTTGCCGCTTTAAATCTTGCCGGAAGGTCTTCAAGCTTGCTCCTCCCACCCACCCGGGTGGTATAACTCTCGGCTCCGCCCCATGATGCCAGATCTGGCCCGCTGGAAGCTCAGGTTGTGTCAAGCCGGGAGGTCAGGAAATGGTAGGGATGAACAACATATACCATTCCTAGAACTCCTGTTACAGGTGAGTAACCTGTACTTCTAGGACATGGATATGTTGTTCATCCACACCACTGGCAGACTCCTAGCAGTTCTCCGGGAGGAGGAGGCAAGACGCACACCCCCAATACTTACTTGGGAAAGAGACTGAGAACCGAGGCCCCAAAACCAGCATCCCGGCATGACTCAAGGTCGATGTGGTAATGGGTAATGAAGGTGTTTGCCGACTTCCAGGTAGCAGCCCTGCAGATTTCCTGGATAGGGACGTCCCTGGAAGCAGCCACCGTTGCAGCAGTATGGCGGGTGAAAGAGCTCTTATCCCTCTGGGAGGCTCCATGCCCGCCAACTTATAGCAGAGATCTATGCAGGAGGTTACCCACCTGCTTATCGTCCGCTTTGGCTGCAGGTCTGCCAGATGCGGCTTCAGAGTAGGTGACAAACAGCTGGCTAACCTCTCCCGACTTCAGCCGCATGCCTTATAATAAGCGAGCGCCTTCTAGGGTCCAGAGTATGGAGCCTATATTCGCCTCCGAGGTGTGATTGGTAGAACACCGCAGAGTCAACACCTGGTTAAGGTGAAACTCCCGACACCACCTTCGAAGGAATTTCGGTGGGGCGCAGGACAACCTTGTCCCTGTGGAAGACCAGGTAAGAGACTCGATGGAGCGCCTGGAGCTCCCCATCCTTCTGGCTGACGTGATAGCCACCAAGAAGGCGGTCTTCCACGACAGGTGAGAGAGAGCACACCTGTGCATAGGTTCGAATGGCTTGCCCATGAGCTTTGCCAGTACCAGCAGTAGATCCCACGGAGGTGGGGGTTCCCGCACAGGAGGGGAAATGTGATCAAGGCCTTTGAAAAAGCGCCAGACCACCTTCTCCTGCGCCACCGACTGCTTCCCGGCCCGCGCCCAGTAAGCAGAGATGGCTGCCAGGTGCACCCTTAGGGTCGACGACCAAGCCCTTGACTAGAAAGGGACCATAAATAGTCCAAGATGCTTGCCAAGGAACAGGAGGAAGGGTCCAAGCCCTTGCCTGACACCAAATGGAAAACCTTTCCATTTGAAGGCATAGCATTTTCTGGTCGACTTACGGGACGCCTCAACTACATTGAGGACCTCGTCGAAAGACCCAAGGCCTGGAACTCTAGCCGCTGAGGAACCAGGCCGCCAGGTGCAGGGATTGAAGGTCCGGATGGAACACCTTCCCTGATTGACTGAGAGCAGGTCCGGGCGAGCTGGAAGCCAGCCATGAGTCCTGGAGCCGAGACTGAGGAGATCTGGTACCGGAACTGGCGAGGCCAGTCTGGGGCTATCAGAATCACCTGCGCCTTGTCCCTCCTCGCCTTGAGAAGCACCTTGTGGATCAAGGGAAATGGGGGAAAGGCGAAGAGGCCCGGGGTCCACTGCTCGAGAAGGCATCCCTGCAGCGAGCCCTGCTGAGGGGCGGGCATGGAACAGCCTCAGCAGCGCTCTCCCTGAGGCAAACAGGTCCACCTGAGGTGTGCCCCAATGGGAGAACAGATGCTGTACTACCTCGCAGGAGAGACCACTGGGGATGCAGCCCTATCCGGCTCAGGGCATCGGCCAAGGTGTTGGAGGCCCTGCCACGTGAATGGCTAGAGATCCACCTCCAGGCTGCGCATTATGACCAAATGCGAGAGCTTCCTTGCATAGAAGCATGGAGCGCCCCCGCCTGGCGGTTTAGATAGTACATGGTCGTGGTATTGTCCGTCTGGACTCGGACCACTTGACCCGGAGGAACGGAGCAAAGGCGGTGAGAGCTAGGCGGACCGCCGGAGCTCCAGCAGGTTGATGTGGCATCGACTCCGCTGGGACCAGAGGCCATGAGCCCGGTGTCCCCCAGATGGGCACCCCAACCCATCAGAGAGGCATCGGTCGATAGAGAGACCGCCGGCTCGGGCGGACGAACGGGATGCCTCCTGCAAATGATCTGGAATGGTCCACCACTGAGTGTTCCACATCCCCGTGTCACCGCAAGCTGGTCCAAAGGATCGCAGCGCTAGACCACTGGCTGGCCAGTCCCCACTGAAGGGGACGATGTTCCAGCGGGCCCAACGGACCACGCTGGTGCAGGCCGCCATGAGACCCAGGAGGCGCAGGAAGTCCCGGCAGGGCGAATTGCCCAACCAGAAATGATCGGGCAAAGGAGGAAAGAACCTCGCCCTGTCCGGCCGAGCCGCGCCTGGCTCGAAGAGAGTCGAGCTGCGCCGGATGAATAGAATCACCTGCTTCGGCTCGAGTTCCGACTTTGGCCTCATGATAAGGAGGCCCAGTTGAGAGCACACCTGAGGGCCAGATCTCTGACCACCTCGGCTCCTTCCTGGAGGAGCTGCTATCAGCCAGTCGCCCAGGTAAGGGCACACCCGACCCTCGGTGCCAAGAGAATGCTGTCACCACTGCCATGCATTTGGTGAAGACCCTGGAGCTGGAGACAAGCCGAAGGGCATGGCTCGAATCAAGAGGGATCCTTCCGCCGAAGCGAAGGAATCTCTGGTGAGACGGACGGATAGGGACGTGAAAAACGCTGCCCTGCAAGTCCAGAGAGCAGAACCACACGCCGCGTTCCAAGGATGGTATTATCTGAGCCAGAGTGACCATCCTGAAGGTTCGAGACCTTAGGAACTTGTTTAGGTCGTGTAGGTCGAGAATGGGGCGCCAGCCCCCCGTCCGCTTCGGAACCAGAAAGTACCTGGACACAAACCCTGGGTCTGAAGGAGGGTCCACCACCTCTCTTATCACCTCCTTCTGGAGGAGGAGAGCGATGTCGGCTCAACGAGCCGCCAGTGAGGCTGGGATCCCGGCTTCCCAGGGGCGACGCCTGAAGGGTGGTGCCTGCTCGATTCCAGAGGCAGGCCTCTTCCCACCACCTTCCAAGACCCACCTGTCCGTGGTAACAGCGACCAGGCGGAACGGAAGTGCGGAGCTGCCTCTCCACGGGGACCCAGGGTAAGGTGGACGGGAATGGGGGCGACACCCCAGCCCGTCACTGGGCAGGCTTGGAGGAGGGACCGCCGAGGGACCTCCTGGGCCTTTTCCTCCTGCCTCCTGTTAGAGGAAGCCGGCGGTTTGGGTTTGGGTGCCGAGCCTGCTGGCCCTGACGTTGCTGGGCCGGGCGCCGGGGCACAGAGAGGACGAAGGGCTTAGGCTGTGGTTTGCGGCCTTGTCCTTCTGAGCGGAAGAGACTCGAGTCCAAGGTAGCATTGACTTCTCGATCCTCTGCAGGTGACCTTCCACCCCAGGGTCAAGAGGTCAGTCCCAAAAGGAACATCCGCCAACTTGTGCTGGGTATCCGAAGTAAAGGTGGATATCCTCAGCCAAGCCTGCCGATACAGCCATCAAAGGCCACCGATCTGGCACATGAGTCCCATATCCAAAGCAGTCTGGAGCTGCTGTTTGGCCACTGTTCTGCCCTGGTCCCGCACCTGCTTAACCGTAGTCTGCAGATCGGGCGGGAAGATGAGGGATGACCTCATCCAGGGAGCCCAACAGGGCATGAGAAAAATGTGCCATGAGGACGGCCGAACTGGCCTGGCAGAAGGCCGAGAAGGACGCAGCGTGAGACTTTTCAGCCCGACATAGTCCAATTCTTGACTCCTTGTCAGGAGGTTTGTCCACATCCCTGGCGTTGCCGGGCGACCGAAAACGCGCTGTTCTGTAACCAACCTCAGCAGAGGGGTGTTCAAAACCGGACAAGGAACCGTAGGACCGTGATACTTCCTGGCCATCCTGGCCGAAGGCGCAGGGCAGGAAGCAGGGCGCTGCCAAAGCTCCAGTGCCGGGCCCACTATGGCCTCTGCCACCGGAAAGGCCTCCGTCGGAGAATCCCCTCGGTCCAGAATCTCCGTGAGGGGATACCTGGCCCGCTTGGAACGGGTTCGAGCTCCATCCCGTGGACTCCGAGATGAGCCAAGCAGTCCCAGGAAGGACGACGGCTATCGCCCATTGACTGTCCTCCTGAAGACTCCAAGTCCAGTCGCTGGAGAAAAGGAGGATCATCTTCGACTCGGAAGAGTCCTCAAGAGCTGCCTCTGGCCTGAGCCACCCTTCACCTGCCGAGGTCGGTCGGGAGTGAGGGTAACTGACAGCCGATGGGTAGACCCTCAGCCGACCGAGAATCCTTGGTCGGAGCCCCAATTGTGGCCGGAGGCGGAGGTTCCACCGAATCGTGGAGCAGCTGGTTTTGGCCAACAACCGCCTGCGTATAGGCCCCGGATAAGTCGAGGGGTTGTGTCGGCTGCTCTGGTGACAGTTACTTAATGGCCGGGAAGGCGACGGGTCGGCCTTCCGGCCAGGAGGAGCTGTTGCAACATAAGGTCTCGCACTGCCGGGCGACTTACGCCGAAGCCTCCCTCGTCCGAGGAGGGGAGGGACGAGCGGCGACGCTGGGCCACTGCCGTGCCGAGACAGAGACCGCTTATGACGGTGGGATCGGGCTGACCGCGAAGAGGTCCGAGACCGAGACCCGGAATTTCCGAGGTCGGTGTGGGAGGTGTCGGCCGAACCGCACTCTTCCGCTCTGATGGTTCATCCGGAGGCTCGGAATCGAGGCACGGGCGAGCCCGCGGATCCTCAACCTCCCCGGGGAACCGAGAGGGAATCTCGGCGTTAAAGGCGCATGTGCCCATCCAACGGGTCGAGAAAATTGGACTTGCCGGTGGGAGTCTCGTCAACTGACCTGACGGGACACCGTGAGGCTAGTGGCTTGAGCCGAGCGGTCGACCGGGCCGACGGTCCACGACTCCGGGAGAGGGACCTTTCCCGCCTCCCAAGAGGCCGACGGAGGGACTTACCTTGTCCTTCTTTTTGGACCGAGAATAAGGTCCAGCAGACGAGGCCCTCTCCTTAGTGGAGAGGGACAGACAAAGCTCCTAAAAGAAGCCGTAGGAAGAACCCAGAGAGAGCGATAAATGCCGCGTCGAGGAAGATACGCCCGCCGCGTCCCTATTCGAGGGAGGACATCCGCCGAGCTGATCCGCCGAGCCGCCGATGACACCGCCAACCGGCCTCCTTGACTTCACCGAGGGAACGCTCGGGACGCCCAGTTGTAATCGGGCAGCACGGTCCTCGAGGACGAGGTCGAGAAAGATGAGCACAGGTCGCAAGCCTGCGGGTCGTGCTCATGGCCTAGGCAGTAGACACACGGGAGTGTGATCCGTCCCGAGACATCTCTGCCCGCATGGGCATCTCCGAACCGGGAGTCGATTTGTCCACTGAGCGAGGGATCAAGACAGAAGTCTTATTCGCAAAATTTATTTTAAATCCGCAAACGGAGAAAATAGCACCAGTCTCAAACGCAGAGCGTTAAGGAGGGAACCTGAGCTTCCAAGCGGTAAGGAAGATCTGGCGTCATGGGGCGGAGCCGAGAGTTATACCACCCGGGTGGGTGGGAGGAGCAAGCTTGAAGACCTTCCGGCAAGATTTAAAGCGGCAAGGATACCTGCCAATGAGTGTGGATGAACATATCCATGTCCCTAGAACGAAAAAGCTTCGACTGGCAGAAGTGCGAGCTGCTTCCTCCACGAAGGCCTTCATCTGTTCCAGCTGTTCGGCTGAGCCCACAGCCGTGGAAACCACTCACCTAGCCTCCTTCGCTTTCACCGGCGGGTTTCTTTTCTCCGGTCTCTCCAGATTCAGGCATGCCATGTGGTCGTCCAGGACGTTGGAGCAGAAAGCCAGGCAAAAACTACACGACGAGGTGTCATGGCCGACACCTAGGCAGTAAACGCACATGATGTGAGGATTGGTGTACGACATCTTTTGGCCACAAAGACACCGGCCAAATCCGGGTGATGATTTTTCCTCCATAGTCAAGACAGCGAAAGCGCGATTGCTAACTAACAAGTTTAAATTTCGGTAAAACAGACAATTTGAAATCCAGGGCCTATGATATGCTGAGAGAACGAGGGACCCTCATCTTCCAGCGGAAAGGAAGATCTGGCGTCATGGGGCGGAGCTGAGGTATATACCACCCAGGTGGGTGGGAGGAGCCAGCTTGAAGACTTCTGGCAAGATTTAAAGTAGAAGGGGACCTGCCAAGAAGTGTGGATGAACATATCCACGCACCTAGAAAAACAGGTTACTCACCTGTAACAGTTCTAGGAGTGGTATATGTTGTTCATCCACATTGTCTGGCATGTCCCTTTCCCCTCTAAATCTTGCCGGAAGTCTTCAAGCTGGCTCCTCCCACCCAACCGGGTGGTATATACCTCGGCTCCGCCACATGACGCCAGATATTAGCCCGCTGGAAGCAAGGTGGTGCGCCTAAAGCACGGGAGGTCGGGTGGGTGCGCGTGGATGAACATATACCAGTCCTAGAACTACTGTTACAGGTGAGTAAATACAGGTTACTCACCTGTAACAGGAGTTCTAGGAATGGTATATGTAGTTCATCCACACTTATTGGCAGGTTCCTTGCCACTTTAAATCTTGCCGGAAGGACTTCCAGCTAGCTCCTCCCACCCACCCGGGTGGTAAAACTCTCGGCTCCACCACATGACGCCAGATCTGGCCCGCTGGAAGCTCAGGTTGTCGCGTCAGCCGGGAGGTCGAGAATTGTAGGATGAACAACATATACCATTCCTAGAACTCCTGTTACAGGTGAGTAACCTGTATTTCTAGGACATGGATATGTTGTTCATCCACACTTATTGAGCAGACCTCAGCAGTTCTCCGGGAGAAGGGAGACAAGCGACACCCCCAATACTTACTTGGGGAACATAGATTGAGAACCGAGGCCCCAAAACCAGCATCCCGGCGTGACTCAAGGTTGATGTGGTAGTGGGAAATAAAGTGTGTGCTGACTTCCAGGTAGCAGCCCTGCAGATCTCCTGGATAGGGACATCCCTGGAAGCAGCCACCGATGCAGCAGTATGGCGGTAGAATGAGCCTTATCCTCTGGGAGGCTCCATGCCCGCCAACTTATAGCAGAGATCTATGCAGGAGGTTACCCACCTGCTTATCGTCCGCTTGGCTGCAGGTCTGCCAGATGCGGCTTCAGAGTAGGTGACAAACAGCTGGGCGAACCTCTCCTGACTTTCAGCCGCAGCGCCCTTATAATAAGCGAGCGCCTTCTAGGGTCCAGAGTATGGAGCCTATATTCGGCCTCCGAGGTGTGATTGGGTAGAACACCGCAGAGTCAACACCTGGTTAAGGTGAAACTCCACACCACCTTCGAAGGAATTTCGGTGGGGCGCAGGACAACCTTGTCCCTGTGGAAGACCAGGTAAGGAGACTCGATGGAGCGCCTGGAGCTCTCCCATCCTTCTGGCTGACGTGATAGCCACCAAGAAGGCGGTCTTCCACGACAGGTGAGAGAGAGCACACCTGTGCATAGGTTCGAATGGCTTGCCCATGAGCTTTGCCAGTACCAGCAGTAGATCCCACGGAGGTGGGGTTCCCGCACAGGAGGGGAAATGTGATCAAGGCCTTTGAAAAAGCGCCAGACCACCTTCTCCTGCGCCACCGACTGCTTCCCGGCCCGCGCCCAGTAAGCAGAGAGGGCTGCCAGGTGCACCCTTAGGGTCGACGACCTAAGCCCTTGACTAGAAAGGGACCATAAATAGTCCAAGATGCTTGCCAAGGAACAGGAGGAAGGGTCCAAGCCCTTGTTCTGACACCAAATGGAAAACCTTTTCCATTTGAAGGCATAGCATTTTCTGGTCGACTTCACGGGACGCCCAACTACATTGAGGACCTCGCCGAAAGACCCAAGGCCTGGAACCTAGCCGCTGAGGAACCAGGCCAGGTGCAGGGATTGAAGGTCCGGATGGAACACCTTCCCTGATTGACTGAGAGCAGGTCCGGGCGAGCTGGAAGCTGTCAGGAGTCCTGGAGCCGAGACTGAGGAGATCTGGTACCGGAACTGGCGAGGCCAGTCTGGGGCTATCAGAATCACCCGCGCCTTGCCCTCCTCGCCTTTGAGAAGCACCTTGTGGATCAAGGGAAATGGGGAAAGGCGAAGAGGCCCGGGGTCCACTGCCTCGAGAAGGCATCCTGCAGCGAGCCCTGCTGAGGGGGCGGGCATGGAACAGCCTCAGCTGCTCTCCCTGAGGCAAACAGGTCCACCTGAGGTGTGCCCCAATGGGAGAACAGATGCTGTACTACCTGCAGGAGAGACCACCGTGGGATGCAGCCCCTATCCGCCTCAGGGCATCGGCCAAGGTGTTGGAGGCCCTGCCACGTGAATGGCCAGGAGATCCACCTCCAGGCTGCGCACGAGTGACCAAATGCGGAGAGCCTTGCACTAGAAGCATGGAGCGGGCCCCGCCCTGGCGTTTAGATAGTACATGGTCGTGGTATTGTCCGCCTGGACTCGGACCACTTGACCCCGAGGAACGGAGCAAAGGCGGTGAGAGCTAGGCGGACCGCCGAGCTCCAGCAGGTTGATGTGGCATCGACTCCCGCTGGGGACCAGAGGCCATGAGCCCGGTGTTCCCCAGATGGGCACCCCAACCCATCAGAGAGGCATCGATAGAAGAGACCGCCGGCTCGGGCGGACGAACGGGATGCCCTCCTGCAAATGATCTGGAATGGTCCACCACTGGAGAGTGTTCCACATCCCCTGTGTCACCGCCAAGCTGGTCCAAAGGATCGCAGCGCCAGACCACTGGCTGGCCAGTCCTCACTGAAGGGGACGATGTTCCAGCGGGCCCAACGGACCACGCTGGTGCAGGCCGCCATGAGACCCAGGAGGCGAGGAAGTCCCGGCAGGCGCAATTGCCCAACCAGAAATGATCGGGCAAAGGAGGAAAGAACCTCGGCCCTGTCCGGGAGCCGCGCCTGGCTCGAAGAGAGTCGAGCTGCTCGATGAATAGAATCACCTGCTCGCCTCGAGTTCCGACTTGGCCTCTGATAAGGAGGCCCAGTTGAGAGCACACCTGAGGGCCAGATCTCTGGACCACTCCGCCTCCTTCCTGGAGGAGCTAATCAGCCAGTCGCCCAGGTAAGGGCACACCCGACCCTCGGTGCCAAGAGAATGCTGTCACCACTGCCATGCATTTGTGAAGACCCTGGAGCTGGAGACAAGCCAAGGGCATGGCTCGAATCAAGAGGGATCCTTCCGCCGAAGCGAAGGAATCTCTGGTGAGACGGACGGATAGGGACGTGAAAAACGCGCCCTGCAAGTCCAGAGAGCAGAACCACACTCCTGCTCCAAGGATGGTATTATCTGAGCCAGAGTGACCATCCTGAAGGTTCGAGACCTTAGGAACTTGTTTAGGTCGTAGGTCGAGAATGGGGCGCCAGCCCCCCGTCCGCTTCGGAACCAGAAAGTACCTGGACACAAACCCTGGGTCTGAAGGAGGGTCCACCACCTCTCTTATCACCTCCTTCTGGAGGAGGAGAGCGTTGTCGGCTCAACGAGCCGCCAGTGAGGCTGGGATCCAGCTCCGAGGGGCGACGGCCTGAAGGGTGGTGCCTGCTCGAATTCCAGAGGCAGGCCTCTTCCCACCACCTCCAAGACCCACCTGTCCGTGGTAACAGCGACCAGGCGGAACGGAAGTGCGGAGCTGCCTCTCCACGGGGACCCAGGGGTAAGGTGGACGGGAATGGGGGCGACACCCCAGCCCGCCACTGGGCAGGCTTGGAGGAGGGACCGCCGAGGGACCTCCTGGGCCTTTTCCTCCTGCCTCCTGTTAGAGGAAGCCGGGTTTGGGTTTGGGATGCCAATCGAGCCTGCTGGCCCTGACGTTGCGGTAGGTGGCTGGGCACATGAAGGACGAAGGGCTTAGGCTGTGGTTTCGGCCTTGTCCTTCTGAGCGGAAGAGACTGAGTCCAAGGTAGCATTGACTTCTCGATCCTCTGCAGGTGACCTTCCACCCCAGGGCCGAGAGGTCAGTCCCCAAAGGAACATCCGCCAACTTGTGCTGGGTATCCGAGTAAAGGTGGATATCCTCAGCCAAGCCTGCCGATACAGCCATCGCGGCCGCCACCGATCTGGCACATGAGTCCCCATATCCAAAGCAGTCTGGAGCTGCTGTTTGGCCACTGCTCTGCCCTGGTCCCGCACCTGCTTAACCGTAGTCTGCAGATCGGGCGGAAGATGAGGGATGACCTCATCCAGGGAGCCCAACAGGGCATGAGAAAATGTGCCATGAGGACGGCCGAACTGGCCTGACGAGGCCGAGAGGACGCAGCGAGACTTTTCGCCCGACATAGTCCAATTCTTGACTCTTGTCAGGAGGTTTGTCCACATCCTGGCGCTGCCGGGCGACCGAAAACGCTGTTCTGTAACCAACCCTCAGCAGAGGGGTGTTCAAAACCGACAAGGAACCGTAGGACCGTGATACTTCCTGGCCATCCTGGCCAAGGCGAGGGCAGGAAGCAGGGCGCTGCCAAAGCTCCAGTGCCGGGCCCACTATGGCCTCTGCCACCGGAAAGGCCTCGGCGGAGAATCCCTGTCCAGAATCTCCGTGAGGGGATACCTGGCCCGCTTGGAACGGGTTCGAGCTCCATCCCGTGGACTCGAGATGAGTCAAGCAGTCCCAGGAAGGACGACGGCTATCGCTCCATTGACTGTCCTCCTGAAGACTCCAAGTCCAGTCGCTTGAGAAAAGGAGGAATCATCTTCGACTCGGAAGAGTCCTCAAGAGCTGCCTCTGGCCTGAGCCACCCTTCACCTGCCGAGGTCGGTCGGGAGTGAGGGTAACTGACAGCCGATGGGGTAGACCTCAGCCGACCGAGAATCCTTGGTCGGAGCCCCACCAGTGGCGGAGGCGGAGGTTCCACCGAATCGTGGAGCAGCTGGTTTTGGCCGAACAACCGCCTGTATAGGCCTCGGATAAGTCGAGGGGTTGTGTCGGCTGCTCTGGTGACAGTTACTTAATGGCCGGGAAGGCGACGGGCCGGCTTACCCGGCCAGGAGGAGCTGCTAACATAAGGTCTCGCACTGCCGGGCGACTTACGAAGCCTCCCTCGTCCGGAGGAGGAGGACGAGCGGCGACGCCGCCATGCTGTGCCGAGACAGAGACCGCTTATGACGGTGGGACCGGGCTGACCGCTGAAGAGGTCCGAGACCGAGACCCCGGAATTTCCGAGGTCGGTGTGGAGGTGTCGGCCGAACCGGCACTCTTCCGCCTGATGGTTCATCCGAGGGCTCCGAATCGAGGCACGGGCGAGCCCGGATCCTCAACCTCCCCGGGGAACCGGGAGAGGGAATCTCGGCGTTAAGTTGCTATAGCCCATCCAACGGGTCGAGAAAATCTCGACTTCGCCGGTGGGAGTCTCGTCAACTGACCTGACGGGACACCGTGAGGCTAGTGGCTGGAGCCGAGCGGTCGACCGGCCGACGGTCGACGACTCGGGAGAGGGACCTTCCTGCCCCAAGAGCCCGACGGAGGGACTTACCTTGTCCTTCTTTTGGACCGAGAATAAGGTCCAGCAGACGAGGCCCTCTCCCTTAGTGGAGAGGGACAGACAAAGCTCCTAAAAAGCCTGTAGGAAGAACCCAGAGAGAGCGGATAAATGCCGCAGCGAGAAGATACGCCCGCCAGCCGCTTCCTATTCGAGGGAGGACATCCGCCGAGCTGATCCGCGAAACGCCGCTGACACCGCCAACCGGCCTCCTTGACTTCACCGAGGGAACGCTCGGGACGCCCAGTTGCAATCGGGCAGCACGGCTTCGAGGACGAGGTCGAGAAAGATGAGCACAGGTCGCAAGCCTGCGGGTCGTGCTCAAGGCCTAGGCAGTAGACACACGGAGTGTGATCCGTCCGAGACATCTTCTTCTCCCGCATGGGCATCTCAAACCGGGAGTCGATTTGTCCATCGCAGTCAGAGGGATCAAGACAGAAGTCTTATTCGCAAAATTTATTTTAAACCGCAAACGGAGAAAATAGCACCCAGTCTCAAACGCAGAGCGTTAAGGAGGGAACCTGAGCTTCCAAGCGGTAAGGAAGATCTGGCGTCATGGGGCGGAGCCGAGAGTTATACCACCCGGGTGGGTGGGAGGAGCAAGCTTGAAGACCTTCCGGCAAGATTTAAAGCGGCAAGGATACCTGCCAATGAGTGTGGATGAACAACATATCCATGTCCCTAGAACGAAAAAGCTTCGACTGGCAGAAGTGCGAGCTGCTTCCTCCACGAAGGCCTTCATCTGTTCCAGCTGTTCGGCTGAGCCCACAGCCGTGGAAACCACTCACCTAGCCTCCTTCGCTTTCACCGGCGGGTTTCTTTTCTCCGGTCTCTCCAGATTCAGGCATGCCATGTGGTCGTCCAGGACGTTGGAGCAGAAAGCCAGGCAAAAACTACACGACGAGGTGTCATGGCCGACACCTAGGCAGTAAACGCACATGATGTGAGGATTGGTGTACGACATCTTTTGGCCACAAAGACACCGGCCAAATCCGGGTGATGATTTTTCCTCCATAGTCAAGACAGCTAAAGGCGATTGCTAACTCAACAAGTTTAAATTTCGAAAACAGACAATTTGAAATCCAGGGCCTATGATATGCTGAGAGAAGGGACCTCCATCTTCCAGCGAAAGAAGATCTGACGTTATGGGCGAGTTGAGGTATATACTCCCGGTGGTGGAGGAGCTGCTAAGATTTCTGGCAAGATTTAGTGAAGGGACCTGTTAAGAAGTGTGGATGAACATATCCACGCACCTAGAAAACAGGTTACTCACCGTAACAGTTCTAGGAGTGGTATATGTTGTTCATCCACATTGTCTGGCATGTCCTTTCCTCTAAATCTTGCCGAAGTCTTCAGTTGGCTCCTCCCACCCAACCGGTGGTATATACCCTGCCCGCCACATGACGCCAGATATTAGCCCGCTGGAAGCAAGGTGGTGCGCCCAGCCGGGAGGTCGGGTAGGCGCTGATGAACATATTCCAGTCCTGAACTACTGTTACAGGTGAGTAAATACAGGTTACTCACCTGTAACAGGAGTTCTAGGAATGGTATATGTAGTTCATCCACACTCTATTGGCAGGTTCCTTGCCACTTAAATCTTGCCGAAGGACTTCGTTAGCTCCTCCCACCCACCCGGTGGTAAACCTCGGCTCCACCACATGACGCCAGATCTGGCCCGCTGGAAGCTCAGGTTGTGCGCCGGCCGGGAGGTCGAGAATTGTAGGATGAACAACATATACCATTCCTAGAACTCCTGTTACAGGTGAGTAACCTGTATTTCTAGGGACATGGATATGTTGTTCATCCACACTTATTGGCAGACTCCTAGCAGTTCTCCGGGAGGAGGGAGACAAGGCGACACCCCTAATACTTACTTGGGGAACATAGATTGAGAACCGAGGCCCAAAACCAGCATCCCGCGTGACTCAAGGTCTGATGTGGTAGTGGAAATAAAGGTGGTGCCGACTTCCAGGTAGCAGCCCTGCAGATCTCCTGGATAGGGACATCCCTGGAAGCAGCCACCGATGCAGCAGTATGGCGGTAGAATGAGCTCTTATCCTCTGGGAGGCTCCATGCCCGCTAACTCATAGCAGAGATTTATGCAGGAGGTGACCCATCTGCCTATCGTCCGCTTGGCTGCAGGTCTGCCAGGTGCGGCTTCAGCGTAGGTGACAAAGCTGCTAACCTCTCCTCGAATTTCAGCTGCACCTTATAATAAGCGAGCGCCTCTAGGGTCCAGAGTATGGAGCCTATATTCGGCCTCCGAGGTGTGATTGGGGTGAACACCGCAGAGTCAATACCTGATTAAGGTGAAACTCCACACCACCTTCGAAGGAATTTCGGTGGGGCGAGGACAACCTTGTCCCTGTGGAAGACCAGGTAAGGAGACCTGATGCTTAGCGCCTGGAGTTCTCCCATCCTTCTGGCTGACATGATAGCCACCAAGAAGGCGGTTTTCCACGACAGGTGGGGAGACCACACCTGTGCATTGGTTCGAATGGCTTGCCCATGAGCTTTGCCAGTACCAGCAGTAGATCCCACGGAGGTGGGGTTCCCGACGGAGGGAAATGTGATCAAGGCCTTTGAAAAGCGCCCAGACCACTTTTCCTGCGCCACCGACTGCTTGACCGCCCGCGCCCGTAAGCAGAAATGGCTGCCAGGTGCACCTTAAGGGTCACGACCTAAGCCCTTGACTAGATAGGGACCATAGATAGTCCAAAATGCTCTCACATGGACACGAGAAAGGGTCCAACCCTTTTTCCGACACCAAATGGAGAACCTCTTCCATTTGAAGGCATAGTATTTTCTGGTCGACTTACGGGACGCCCAACTACGTTGAGGACCTCGCCGAAAGACCCAAGGCCTGGAACCTAGCCGCTGAGGAACCAGGCGCCAGGTGCAGGGATTGAAGGTCCGATGGAACACCTTCCCTGATTGACTGAGAGCAGGTCCGGGCGAGCTGGAAGCTGCCGGAGTCCTGGAGCTGAGACTGAGGAGATCTGGTACCAGAACTGGCGAGGCCAGTCTGGGGCTATCAGAATCACCTGCACCTTGTCCCTCCTCGCTTGAGCAGGACCCTGTGAATCAAGGGAAAGGCAGGCGAAGAGGCCCGGGTCCACTGCCTCGAAAAGGCATCCCCTGCAGCGAGCCCCGCTGAGGGGGCGGCATGAAACAGCCTCAGCTTCGCTCCTCCCTGGAGGCAAACAGATCCACCAGAGGTGTGCCCCAGCGGAGAACAGGTCTTGTACTATCTCCGCAGGAGAGACCACTGGTGGCGATGCAGCCCTATCCGGCTCAGGGCATCGCCAGGTGTTGGAGGCTCCCGCCACATGAATGGCCAGGAGATCCGCCTCCAGGCTGGCGTGAGACTAGTGACCAGATGCGGAGAGCTTTTGCATAGAGGCATGGAGCGCGGCCCTCTGGCGGTTTAGATAGTACATGGTCGTGGTATTGTCCGCCTGACTTGACCACTTGACCCCGGAGAAACGGAGCAAAGGCGTGAGAGCTAGGCGGACCGCACGAGCTCCAGCAAGTTGATATGGCATCGACTCCCTGGGGACCAGAGGCCATGCGCCGGTGTTCCCCAGATGGGCACCCCAACCCATCAAAGAGGCGCGGTCGATAGAAAGACCGCCGCTCGGGCGGACAAACGGGATACCTCCTGCAGATGGGATCGAACGGTCCACCACTGGAGAGCTGCTCCACATCTCCTGGGTCGCCCACACGCTGGTCCAGAGGGTCGCAACGCTGCGACCACTGGCCGCCAGACCCACTGAGGGGGGAGATGTGCCAGCATGCCCAACGGACTACGCTGGTACAGGCCGCCATAAGACCCAGGAGTCGAGGAAGTCCCGGCAGGGCGCATTGCCCAACCAGAAATGATTGGGCAAAGGAGGTAAGAACCTCGGCCCTGTCTGCCGGGAGCCGTGTTTGGCTCAAGAGAGTCGAGCTCTGCCCGATGAAGGATATCACCTGCTTCGCTCGAGTCTCGACTTGGCCTCGCTGACCAGGAGGCCCAGTTGAGAGCAAACCCGAGGGCCAGATTTCTGACCGCCCCCTCCTCAACCTGGAGGGGCTACGTTATCAGTCAATCGTCCAGGTAAGGGTACACCTGACCCCTCGCGCCAAGAGGAAAGCTGTCACCGCTGCAATGCATTTGGTGAAGACCCTGGGAGCTGAAGAAAGGCCAAGGGCATGGCCTGAACTCGAAGAGGGATCCTCCGCCTGAAGCGGAGGAATCTCTGATGAGACTGACGGATAGGGACGTGAAAGAACGCGCCCTGAAGTCCAGAGAACAGAACCACACGCCGTGTTCCAGAGATGGTATTATCTGAGCCAGAGTGACCATTCTGAAGGTTCGAGACCTTAGAACTTGTTCAGGTCCGTAGGTTCAAGATGGGGCGCCAGCCCCCGTCCGCTTCGGGACCAGGAAGTACCGGACACGAACCCTGGTTCTGTGAAGGGTCCTCCATCTCTTTATCACCCTTTTGAAGGAGGAGGGCTGGCGTCGGCTCGACGAGCCTGTAGAGACTTGGGACCCAGCCGCTGGGGCGACGGCTCTGAAGGGTGGTGCCTGCTCGAATTCCAGAGGCAGGTCTCTTCCACCACCTCCAAAACCCACCTGTCCGTGGTAACAGCGACCAGGCGAAAGGAAGTGTCGGAGCCGCCTTCCATGGGGGAACCAGGGGCGAGGTGACGGGATGGGGTGACACCTCAGCCCGGCACTTAGCAGGCTTGAGGAAGGACCGCCTGGGGACCACCCGGCTTTTCCTCCTTGCTTCCTATTAGAGGAAGCCGATGGCTTGGGCTTGGAATACTCAAGGTCTAGCCTGCTGGCCCTGACGCTGTTGTTGGGCCGGGCAGGTGGCGGAGTAGAGGGACGAAGGGACTTAGGCTGGGGCTTATGACCTTGTCCTCTGTGCGGACGAGACTGAATCCAAGGTGGCATTGGATTTTTCGATCCTCTGGAGGTGGCCTTCCACCCAGGGCTGCAACAGGTCTGTTCCTAGGAAAGGAACGTCCGCCAGCTTGTGCTGGGTATCCGCAGTAAAGGTGGATATCTGCACCACGCTCACGACATGGCCACAGCGGCCGCCACTGGACCGGGCACATGAGTCTCCTATATCCAGAGCAGTCTGGAGCTGTTTGGCTACTGCTCTGCTCTGATCCCGCACCTGCTTGACCGTGGTCTGCAGGTCAGCGGGAAAATGAGGGACCGCCTCATCCAGGGAACCCAACAGGGCATGGAGAAATGTGCCATGAGGACGGCCGAACTGGCCTGACGAAGGCAGAGAGAAGAGGCAGCATACACTTTCCGTCCCGAGTAGTCCAATTTCTTGGACTCTGTCAGGCGGTTTGTCCAGGTCCCTGGCATTACCGGCACGCCGAAAACACTGTCCGTGACCAGCCCTTCAGCCGAGGGGTGTTCAGAAACCCGACAGGAGCCAGTAGGGACCAGATATTTCTCGGCCATCCTGGCCGAAGGCGAGGACAGGAAGCTGACGCTGCCAAAGTTCCAGGGCCGGCCAGACAATGGCTTCGCCACTGGAAAGGCCTCCGTGGAGAATCCTCGTCCAGAATCTCGGTGAGAGGATATCTGGCCGCTTGATACGGGTTCAAGCTTCATCCCAGTGGATTCTGAGATGAGCCTGAAGTCCTAGGAAGGACGTAAGGGCTATCGTCCACTGACTGCCCCTCAGAGGACTCCAAGTCAAGGCGCTTGGAGAACAGGGAGGAGTAATCAGACTCACGAGTTGCTCAATAGCTGCCTGGAGCCTGAGCCACCCTCCACTTGCCGAGGCTTGTCAGGCGTGAGAGTGACCGACAGCCCACGGGGAAGTCCTTTGGGCCAACCGCTAATCTTTCGCCGGAGCCCCAGTTGTCGGCTGAGGTGGAGGCGGTTCCACCACAATGGTGGGCAGCCAGAATAGGTCGGACAACTGGCCTGGAACAGGCCCTCACCACTATTTGGTCCGTGGCAACCACTTAATGGCTGGAGAAGAGGCCTGAGCCTGCTTATTGGCCAGAAAAAATTGTTGCCACATGAGGTCCTCGTATTTCCGGCGTAGCTTACGCCGAAGCCTTCCCTCCTCGGCCGAGGAGGAAGAACGGCGACGCCGCTTGCCGCGGTGCCGAGACCGAGAGTGTCGACGGGAACGGCTGGACCGCGAAGATGTCCGAGACCGAGAAACTCGGCTAGGCCGAGGTCGGTGAGGCGGGGAGCCGAGGATCGGCGATCCCCTCGGTTCGGTCGGCAAAACCGACGGCTCCTGTTTCACCGGTACGGAGAGCCGATGATATCTCAACCTCACCGGGGAACTGGGAGGGAATCTCGGCTTCCAGCCGACAACCCGCCTCACGGGTCGAAAATCTCACCGCCGGCGGGAGTCAGTCACCCGCTCTGACGGGGCACCGTGAAGCCAGTGGCGTCAAGCGAATTCGATCAAGTCGCATTGGCTACGAGGGAGGGGATCTTTCTCGCCTCCCAAGAGCTGCCGACGAGACTTGTTTCTGGGACCTTCGACTCATGAAACGGACTCGGCAGCAGGACCTCGCTTTAGTTGAGAGGGTCAAGCAAAGCTCCTTAAAGGAAGCTGAATATGAGGACCCGAGCGATAGAGGGACAAAGGTAGAAGAGGAAGTCATGACTGAGCCAGCTTGCCTTCAAGGCGCATCAACCTCTCTAGTTGTTCGGCGGATCCCGCAGCCGCGGAAACCGCCAGTCGGGCCTCTTTGGATTTGACCGGAGGAAATCTTCTTTCGGGACGCCCCAGAAGTAAGCGGGCAGCGCGGTCCTCGAGGACGAAGACCGAGAAGGAGGAACACAGGTCGCAAGCCCGCGGTCGGCTCCTGGCCAAGGCACAAACGACGTGGAGTGCGGGTCGTCCGAGACATTCTTCTGCCCACAGGATATCTTCGAACCGAGTCGATGGTCCATCGTAGCCGCCAAGGAAGAAGACCTGAAAGTTATAAAAGGTTTTTTTTTTTGTTTTTTTTAAACCAAGGATTTTAGGCCCAAAACTTAATCGCAGAGCGCTAAGGAGGGAACCTGAGCTCAAGCGGTAAGGAAGATCTAGCGCCATGGGGCGGAGCCGAGAGTTTTACCACCCGGGTGGGTGGGAGGAGCTAGCTTGAAGACCTTCCGGCAAGATTTAAAGCGGCAAGGAACCTGCCAATAAGTGGGGATGAACAACATATCCATGTCCCTAGAACCTGTTTTTCTAGGAGCGTTGATATGTTCATCCACACTGTCTGGCAGATTCCTAGCAGTTTTCCAGGAGAAGGGAGGGAGGCAAGGCACACACCCCCTACTTAGGAAAGAGATTGGAGAACCAAGGCACCAAAAGAAATAATTACTCACCTTAGTAATGTTTCTTCTAATGGAGTCTTGCTGTATTCTGACATATGCAGTTAGGTCCTGCCTGAACAAAGAGTTAAACTTTCCATGGCCAGCATGGAATGTTCACCACGAGCTCGGCTGAAGTCCCTGTCTGCTGTGTAAACTGCAACAGTCAGATCTTTATGAGCAACGACTCAATAGATGTTCTGTATGGAAACAAACATTCTTACTAGCCAACTGGCAAATATATCTATATATACAGGTTACTCACCTGTAACAGGAGTTCTAGGAATGGTATATGTTGTTCATCCACACTCATTGGCAGGTATCCTTGCCGCTTTAAATCTTGCCGGAAGGTCTTCAAGCTTGCTCCTCCCACCCACCCGGGTGGTATAACTCTCGGCTCCGCCCCATGACGCCAGATCTGGCCCGCTGGAAGCTCAGGGTTGCGCGTCAAGCCGAGGTTGGAGGAATGTGATGAACAATATATACCATTCCTAGAACCCCTGTTACAGGTGAGTAACCTGTTTCTAGGACATGGATATGTTGTTCATCCACACTCATTGGCAGACTCCAGCAGTTCTCCGGGAGAGGGAGGCAAGACGACACCCTAAATACTTACTTGGGAAAGAGAGAGTGGAGAACCGAGGCCCCAAAACCAGCATCCCGGCATGACTCAAGGTCGATGTGGTAATGGGTAACAGGTGTTTGCTGACTTCCAGGTAGCAGCCCTGCAGATTTCCTGGATAGGGGACGCCCCTGGAAGCAGCCACTGCTACAGCAGTATGGCGGTAGAATGAGTCTTTATCCTCTGGGAGGCTCCATGCCCTCCAACTTATAGCAGAGATCTATGCAGGAGGTTACCCACCTGCTTATCGTCCGCTTGGCTGCAGTATCTGCCAGATGCGTTTCAGCGTAGGTGACAAACAGCTGCGTAACCTCTCTCTCAATTTCAGCCAGGCGCCCTTATAATAAGCAGCCCTTCTAGGGTCCAGAGTATGGAGCCCATATTCGGCCTCCGAGGTGTGATTGGGGTAGAACACCGCAGAGTCAACACCTGGTTAAGGTGAAACTCCACACCACCTCGAAGGAATTTCGGTGGAAGAGGACAACCTTGTCCCTGTGGAAGACCAGGTATGGAGACCGGTGGAAGCGCCTGAGCTTCCCCATCTTCTGGCTGACGGATAGCCACCAAGAAGGCGTGTCTCCACGCATAGGTGAGAGAGAGCACACCTGTATAGGTTCAATGGCTTGCCCATGGCTTGCCAGTACCAGCAGTAGATCCCACGGAGGTGGGGTTCTGACTGGAGGAAATGTGATCAAGGCCTTTGAAAAAGCGCCAGACCACCTTCTCCTGCGCGTACACGACTGCTTCCCGCCCGCCTGTACAGAGATGGCTGCCAGGCACACCCTTAGGTCGCCGACCAAGCCCTTGACTAGAAAGGGACCATAATAGTCCAAGATGCTTGCTAAGGAACAGGAGGAAGGGTCCGCCTTTGTTTGACACAAATGGAAAACCTTTCCATTTGAAGGCATAGCATTTTCTGGTCGACTTACGGACGCCCAACAACATTGAGGACCTCGCCGAAAGACCCAAGGCCTGAAACTCTAGCCAGGAACCAGGGCCACAGGTGCAGGGATTGAAGGTCCGATGGAACACCTTCCCTGATTGACTGAGAGCAGGTCCGGCGAGCTGGAAGCTGCTGAGTCCTGGAGCTGAGACTGAGGAGATCTGGTACCAGAACTGGCGAGGCCAGTCTGGGGCTATCAGAATCACCTGCGCCTGTCCCTCCTCGCCTTGAGAAACACCTTGTGGATCAAGGGAAATGGGGAAAGGCGTGAAAGAGGTCTGGGGTCCGCTCGTAGAAGGCATCCCCTGCAGCGAGCCCTGCTGAGGGGGCGGGCATGGAACAGGTCAGCTGCTGCCTCCTGAGGCAAACAGGTCCACCTGAGGTGTGCCCCAATGGGAGAACAGATGCTGTACTACCTCGGCAGGAGAGACCACTGGGGATGCAGCCCCTATCCGCCCAGGCATCGGGCAGGGTGTTGGAGGCCCTGCCACGGAATGGCTAGGAGATCCCATTTCCAGGCTGCGCGGACGAGTGACCAAATGCGGAGAGCCTGCATAGAAGCATGGAGCGGCGCCACTTCCCCGGTTTAGATAGTACATGGTCGGGTATTGTCCGCCTGACCCGGACCACTTGACCCCGGAGGAACGGAGCAAAGGCGGTGAGAGCTAGCGGACCGCCTCGGAGCTCCAGCAGGTTGATGTGCATCGGGATCTCATGTACCAGAGGCCATGAGCCCGGTGTTCCCAGATGGGCACCCCAACCCATCAGAGAGGCATCGGTCGATAGAGAGACCGGCTCGGGCGGACGAACGGGATGCCCTCCTAAATGATCTGGAACGGTCCACCACTGAGAGCTGCCCACATCCCTGTAGTCACCGACACAAGCTGGTCCAAAGGATCGCAGGTTGCCTGACCACTGGCTGGCCAGTCCCCACTGAAGGGGACGATGTCCAGCGGGCCCAACGGACCACGCCTGGTGCAGGCCGCCATGAGACCCAGGAGGCGAGGGATCCCGGCAGGGTGAATTGCCCAACCAGAAATGATCGGCAAGGAGGAAAGAACTCGCCCTGTCCGCCGGGAGCCGCTCTGCTCAGAGAGTCGAGCTGCGCCCGATGAATAGAATCACCTGCTTCGCTCGAGTCCCACTTGGCCTCGTTGATAAGGAGGCCCAGTTGAGAGCAGACCTGAGGCCAGATTTCTGGACCACTCTGCCTCATTCCTGAGGGAGCTGTATCAGCCAGTCGTCCAGGTAATGGGTACACCCGACCCCTCGGCGCCTCAGAGGGAATGCTGTCACCACTGCCATGCATTTGGTGAAGACCCTGGAGCTGGAGACAAGCAAGGCATGGCTTGAACTCAAGAGGGATCCTTCGCCTGAAGCGTAAGGAATCTCTGGTGAGACGGACGGATAGACGGAAAAACGCTCCTGCAAGTCCAGAGAGTAGAACCACACCGCTGCTCCAAGGATGGTATTATCTGAGACAGAGTGACCATCCTGAAGGTTCGAGACCTTAGGATCCTGTTTAGGTCGGTAGGTCAGAATGGGGCGCCAGCCCCCGTCCCGGCTTCGAACCAGGAAGTACCTGGACACGGACCCTGGGTCTGAAGGAGGGTCCACCACCTCTATCACCTCCTTCTGAGGAGGAGAGCGGCGTCGGCTCGACGAGCCGCAGTGAGGCTGGGATCCTGCCCCCGAGGGGCGACGGCTCTGAAGGGTGGTGCCTGCTCAATTCCAGAGGCAGGCCTCTTCCCACCACCTCTCAAGACCCACCTGTCCGTGGAAACAGCGGACCAGGCGGAACGAAGTGTTGGCCGTCTTCCACGGGGACCCAGGATAAGGTGACGGAATGGGGCCACCCCTCAGCCGCCACTGGGCAGGCTTGAGGAGGGACCGCCAGGACCTCCTGGGCCTTTTCTCCTGCCTCCTGTTAGAGGAAGCCGTGCTTGGGTTTGGGATGCTAGGCCGAGCCTGCTGGCCCTGACGTTGCTGGGTCAGGCGCTGCCAAAGTGGTGAAGGACGAAAGGGCTTAGGCTGTGGTTTGGCGTGGCCTTGTCCTCTGAGCGTGAAAGAGACCGAGTCCAAGGTAGCATTGGACTTCGATCCTCTGCAGGTGACCTTCCACCCCAGGGCCGAAGAGGTCAGTCCTCAAAAGGGGACATCCACAACTCTGTGCTGTATCCGCTAAAGGTGGATATCCTCAGCCACGACGGATAGCCACTGCGGCCGCCACCGACCTGGCACATGAGTCCCCTATATCCAAAGCAGTCTGGAGCTGCTTGTTTGCCTCTGCCCTGTCCCGCACCTGCTTAACCGTAGTCTGCAGATCGGCGGGAAGATGAGGGATGACCTTCATCCAGGAGCCCAACAGGGCATGAGAAAAATGTGCCATGAGGACGTCCGAACTGGCCTGATCGAAGGCGAGAGAGGACGCAGCGAGACTTTTCGCCCGACATAGTCCAATTTTGGACCCTTGTCAGGAGGTTTGTCCATCTCATGCTTAAGCCGGCACGCCGAAAACGCTGTCGGTAACCAACCCTCAGCAGAAGGGTGTTCAAACCGACAAGGAACCAGTAGGGACCAGATAACTTCCTGGGCACAGGCGAGGCACGGGCAGCAGCGCTGCCAAAGCTCCAGTGCCGGACCCACTATGGCCTCGGCCACCGAAAGGCCTCCGCCGGAGAACTCGTCCAGAATCTCCGTGAGGCGGTATACCTGCCCATTTGAACGGGATCCAGCTCCATCCCGTGGACTCCAGATGAGCCGAGTAGTCCTAGGAAGGACGATGGCCATCGCCCATTGACTTGACCTCCTGAAGACTCCAAGTCCAGTCGCTTGGAGAAAAAGGAGGAATCATCTTCGGACTCGGAAGAGTCCTCGAAGAGCTGCCTCTGGCCTGAGCCACCTTCACCTGCCGAGGTCGGGTCGGGAGTGAGGGTAACTGACAGCCGGTGGGTAGACCTAGCCAATCGGAATCTTGGTCGGAGCCCCAGCTGGTGGTCAGAGGCGAGGTTCCCACCGAATCGGTGGAGTAGCGGTTTGGCCGAACAACCGCCTGTGTATAGGCCCTCGATAAGTCGAGGTTGTGGCCGGCTGCCCGTGACAGTTACTTAATGGCCGGGAAGGCGACGGGTCGGCTTATTCTCGCCAGGAGGAGTTGTTGTAATATGGTCTCGCACTGGGCCGACGAACAGCCAGGGCTTCCTCATCCTGAGGAGGAGGATGAGGACGCAGAGGCTATCGCTGCTTACCGTGTGCCGAGACCGAGACCGCCGGCGACGGTGGGATCGTCTGACCGCCAAGAGGTCCGAGACCAGACCGAGAGTCCCGGAATTTCCGAGGTCGGTGCGGAGGTGGTCGGCCGGAACCGCACTCCTTCGCTCGGATGGTGCATCCGAGGGCCCGGGAACCGGAGGTACAGGCGAGCCCACGGATTCTTAACTCTCCGGGGAACCGGGAGGAATCTCGTCTAATGGCGCATAGCTGTCTCCAATGGGTCGAGAAAAATCTGACTTCATCGGTGGAGTCTCGGCCAACTGGACCTGACGGGACAATCGCAGGCCAGTGGTCAAGCCGACGGCCGACTGCCCGGGAGTAGGGACCTTCCCGGCCCCAAGAGTTAATGGAGGGACTTACCCCTTGTCCTCTTTTGGACCGAGAATAAGGTCCTCCTAACGAGGGCCTTCTCCTCTTAGTGGAGAGGTATGACAAAGCCTTAAAAGTAGCTCGCAAGAAGAGCCCAGAGAGAGCGCGATAAATGCCGCGTCGAGGAAGATACGGCCCGCCGCCTCCTTTCGAGGGCGCACCATCCGCCGGAAGCTGATCCGCCGAGTTCGCCGACACCGGGCTAAACCGGCCTCCTTGACTTCACCGAGGGAAAGCTTCTCGGACGTCCCAGTTGTAATCGGGCAGCACGGTCTTAGGAGGACGAGGCCGAGAAAGATGAGCACAGGTCGCAAGCCCGCGGGTCGTGCTCAAGGCCTATGCAGACACAGGTTTGGAGTGTGGATCCGTCTGAGACATCTTCTTCTGCTTCGCAAGTACTCCAAACTGGAGTCGACTTGTCCATCGAGTCTTGAGGGATAGAAGATCAAAGTCTTTTGCAAAATTTATTTATTTTTTTTTTTTTAAATCTGCAAACGGAGAAATAGGAACCAGTCCCAAACGCAGAGCGCTAAGGAGGGAACCTGAGCCTCCAAGCGTAAGGAAGATTCTGCGCATGTGGGCGGAGCGAGTTATACCACCCGGTGGGTGGGAGGAGCAAGCTGAAGACCTTCCGCAAGATTTAAAGCGCAAGGATACCTGCCAATGAGTGTGGATGAACAACATATCCATGTCCCTAGAAAAAGTTTTTGGTTTTAAAGGAAGACCCAAGTCGGGAAACCCAAAACAAAACACATCCAAAACAACCTCCTCACCCAAACCAAAAAGAGGGTGAAAAAAGGACACCCCTAGGTGCCAACATCATTCTCTGCCCACCCCACATCCCAAAAATCTAGGTTCTGAGAGGAGGCGGGAGGGTCAGAATAGTAAGACTCATTAGAAGGAAACCGACATTACTAAGGCGTAGTAATTTTTTTCTTCAAACATGAAATCTTGCTCATTCCACATATGCAGACTACTGCCAGTACCTCCATGGAGGAGGGAGGAAGCATTTCCTGGGAAACAGGCTCTGAAGTACTGCTAGTGCCAAACCAAGCATCACTCACCTGATATCCAAAGAGTAATGCCTTGTGAAAGTATGGACTGTTTTCCAGGTGGTTGCTTGACAAATTTCTAATAGAGGAATATTCCTGGCAGCAGCCAGGAAGCAGCTGTACCTCTAGTGTGGAATGGAGCCTCAGGCCTGAGGGGTGGAGTCTTCACCCAGTTTTCATAGCAGAATTGAATACAAGAAACACTCCACCTGGGCAATAGATCTAAGAGGCAGGTTTGCTCCTTACCAACTTCTCCATACACAAGGAACAACTGAGGATTCAAACCCAGTGACCTTGGTACGCTTCTATATAGTAGCTAAGGACTCTAACATCTGTTGTGTAGTCTTTCTAGGAGGAATGGTTGAAGTACAGCCAGGAGAGATATAGACTGGTTGAGGTGGAAATTGAAATTACTTTTAGGTAAGAACTTTCTGTTAGTTCTAAGGACCACTTTATCTCTATGGAAAGATGAAATCAGATTCCACTGACAGGGTTTGGAACTACTGATACTGGCAGAAGTAATGGCTACCAAAAACACAGTTTTCCAAGTCAAGTACTTAAGCTCTGCTGAGAACAAAGGCTCAAAAGGAGGTTGCATAAGCTGAGCAATGCAAACATTAAGGTCCCAAGCAGGAGCAGGATCCCTAAAGGGGGGGGATTGGTGTGAAGCAATCCTTGAAAAACTTACAAATGCAGGATGGGATGATAGAGAGGAAGGCTTGCCTACTGACAAGAAAGCAGAAACAGCTGCCAAGTGTACTTTAAGGGTAGCTGGTCTGAGGCCTAGGCTGTTAAGATGGACCATATAGTCCAGAACCGCAGGCAATTCAGCAGAGTCTGGAGAAATATTCTTGAAACACCAAATGCTGAATCTTTTCCATTTGGACTTGTAAGTCTTCCTGGTGGAAGGCTTTCAAGAAGCCTTAAGGATATCCAGAACCCCTTGGGAAAGATGCAGATCTGCAAACTCCAACTCTTCAAGAGCCATGCCTTGAGATTGGGAGACTGAAGAGTCAGGTACCAAATCCTCCAGAGAGGATGTCAACAGGTTGCAATTCCTTTGAAGGTGGACTGCTAGGGACGGCAACAAGGGATACCATGGCTGCCTGGCCCAGTCTGGAGCAATCAGAATCACTTTGCATGGTTGTGACCTTATCTTGACTAACACTTTGAACAGGAGAGGGAAGGGGGGAAAGCATACAGAAATTTCCCTTCCCAGTTCAGAACCAGAGCATCCAGGGGAATTGAGCCCAAGACTGCAGGTCTGCACCAAAAGAGGAAGTTGGTGATTGCCTGGGGCTGCAAAAAGATCCATCTCTGGTATGTCCCATCTTGAGAAAATCACTTTCAAAACTAGAGGATCTAAGCTCCACTCGTGATGGCCCTGGGATATTCTGCTCAGTGCATCTGTTAAGACATTGTCCTTCCCTGGGAGGTGAACTGCTATCAGAGGTTTGCAGGGAATAGGCCATGGACCACAACTTCATTGTTTCTGCAGCACAAATGTAGACAGAGTGCCTCGTTTGTTGATGTACCATATGGCTGTGGTGTTGTCTGTCTGACCTGAACCACCTTGTTCTGTACAGATTTGAAAAATCTTGCAGTGCCAGAAACACTGGTCCCGAGTTCCAAGAGATTGATGAAGCAGAGATCCTTGAGGCTACCACAGTCCTGGGTGGTAAGATCCTTAAATGTGGACTCCCAGCCAAGCAGGGAAGCATCTGTGTGAGTATCACAGAGTAAGACTGAGTGACAATGGAACCTAGTGTTTAAATTGTCCTGATCCTGCCACCACTGTAAGGCTTGGATCAGGGTTCAAGTCACTGGGATTAGCTTGGTAAGGGAATCCTTCTTGGGACCTGGAAGGCTCTTAAGTGGAACTGAATGTCCTCATCTGGAATCTTGCTCATTGGACCACTGCTGTGGAAGCTGCTATGGGGCCTAGAAGTTGAAGGAAATGCCTTGCTGGTTTGTGACACTAGAAGGGTGAATGAAGTAGCTAGTTCCATAAGGTTCCTTCCTTTTCAGAGGGAAGGAAGGCTTTTGCCTTTACTGTATCCAGTTCTGCACCTATGAAGGTGAGGAGTTGGTATTGGTCTTTATGAAGGCACCACTCACCCTAGTAATTGCTTTTCTTCCATGGAGTCTTGCCATATTAGGACTCTTTGCAGTCAGCCACAGCACTTGAACTGCCCCGAGAGGAAACAGTTAACTCCAGAGAATCTGAGTTCACAGCTATAGGCGCTTGTGCTAAAGTTTATCTGGACAGTTTCAAATGAAAACTGTCAGATCTTATGTAGCTGAAAATAAGAAGCAAGTCTGGTGTACAAAAGCTCTCCACACTAGCCCAGTGGCTACCTACTAGTAGGAACAACAACAACAACAACAACAGAATAACAACAACAACAAAGTAGGTAATATTATTATTAGTATCACCCCTAACAAGCACTATTAGACCCCCCCTTCCCAAAAAGACTCAAGTCCAGGAAGGGGGCCATATACCACTTAAACAGATAACCTAATTCCCTAACCCAATGAAAAAGAGAGAGTAGGGAGGAAGTAAAATGGCATGACACAGTGTCTTGCACTAATTTGCCAACCCTCACCCAGTAGAAGTTCTGAGAGGGTTGGGAAAGAAACTTAATATAGTGACTCCATGAGAAGAAAAGCAATATTAAGGTAATTTTTTCTTCAAACACCATGAAGTCTTGCCATATTAGGACTTCTTTGCAGATTACACAGCAGTACTCCATGGAAGAGGGTCGAACCTCACTTAGGAAATAGGCTCTGAAGCACAGCTGTAGCTAAACGAGATCTCTCCTGGACTGAACGCCCAAGGAATAATGCTTGGTAAAGGTGTGAACTGTTTCCAGGTAGCAGCTTGACAAATTCCAAAATGGAATATTCCAGCAGCTGCTGAGATGCAGCTGTACCCTGGTGGAGAGGGCCTCAGTCCTGAGGGGGTTCTCTACCTAGTTTTTGGTAACAGAACTGGATATAAGAGACAATCCACCTTGCAATTGTCCTCTTAGTGGCAGGTTTCCTTTGCCGATCCTCCATAGGTAAGGAAGAGTTGAGGATCTCAACCTGTGACCTTGGTACGCTCCACATAGTAGCTTAGGGCTCTTGACGCCCGCTGTGCAGTCTCCTTCACCCGAGGAAGAATGTCTCAGTGAAAACACTGGGAGAGAGAGATGGACTGGTCTCAGATGAAAATCTGAAACCACTTTGGGTAAAACTTCTGTTAGTCCTGAGGACTACCTTATCCCTGTGAAAAGAAATAAAATCTTTTTCCACTGACAGGGCTTGCAATTCACTTATACGTCTGGCAGAAGTGATAGCTACTAGAAACAGTTTTCCATGTTAAATACTTGAGATCTGCAGAAGACAGGGGCTCAAAGAGAGGTTGCATTAATTGAGCAATGCAAATATTCAGGTCCCAGGCAGGAGCTGGTTCCCAAAAGGGAGGGTTAGTGAAGTAACCCTCTCTAAAAACTTGGAAAACACAGGGTGAGAGGAAAGTGGATCTTCCCCAGAAACAAAAGCAGAAACAGCTGCTAGATGAATCTTCAAGGTAGCTGGTCTAAGGCTTAGGGAATTTAGATGGGCCAAATAGTCCAACAAAATGGCCAAGTCAGCAGATTCTGTATAATTTGTTTCTCAGAACACCAGAAGGAAACCTCTTCCACTTAGGAATTGTAGGGGTTTTAGTGGAAGGCTTCTTGTAGTTTTAACATATCCAGGACACCTTTGGAAAGGTGCAAATCAGCAAATTCTAATTCCTCAAGAACCAAGCCTGAGGTGGAGGGATTTGAGGTCCGGTACATCCACTTCCCCTGTACAGGTCAGTAAGTCGTGGGTCCTGGGGCAAGCCTAGGGGAGGGTGGATTGTCAGGACAGAGAAGAGATACCAGGGCTGTCTGCCCAGTCTTGAGCAATCAGAATCACCTCGCAGGGCTGAGTTCTGATTTTACCTATACCCTGAAGAGGAGAGGGTAAGGGGAAAGGCACATAGGAATTTCCTTTCCAATCCAACAGAAAAGGCCCAGGGGACTGAGCCCAGCACTGAGGCCTGCAACAAAACAGAGGAAGTTGGAATGTTGTCTGGGGCTGCTAAGAGATCTATCTGAGGGTGCCCCATCTAGCAAAGACCCACCCGGACCTGAGGATTCAGAGCCCATTCTTGATGGCCCTGGAAATCCTGCTGAGGGCATCCGCCAGGACATTGTCCTTCCATGGAAGGTGAACTGCTATCAGGGAGGTGTTCAGGTGGTAAGCCAGAGACCACAACTTCATTGCTCGTGCACAAGGCTGATGACCGAGTGCCTGCTTGCTTTTTGATGTACCACATTGTTGTGGTGTTGTCTGTCCTGATTTGAATTACTTTGTTCTGGACAACAGCTAAAAAGCCTGAAGAGTCAAAGGAGGAGCTCTGAGTTCCAAAAGATTGACGTGGAGCTGAGATTCCTGAGGGGACCACACCTGGAGTAGAAAGGTCCTTAGTGAGCCCCCACCCTACAGGAGGCATCCGTGGTGAGGTGAGGAGGAACGGGTATGAAGGGAACCCCTGTTTAGATTGCTTTGACCTGCCACCACCGAAGGCCAGGATCAGGCTTTGGGTCACTGGGACTAATTTGGTAAGGGGGTCCCTCCTTTGAGACCAATAGGACTCAAATGGAACTGGATGTCCTCATTTGAAATCTTGCTTCCTGCACGACAGCTGTGGAGGCAGCCATGTGCCCTAGGAGTTGCAGAAAGTGCCTGTTGGTTGAGAGACCCAAGAGGTAAATGGGAGGATGCCAGGGCAATGAGTCTGTCCACTCTTTCCGAGGGAGAAATGTCTGGCTAACTTTGTGTTCAATTTGCACCTATGAAAGTTAGGTACCTGAACCTGGTTCCAGAACTGACTTTGGTAAATTCAGCAGGAATCCAGGGTAGTGAGAAGCTGCTGGGTGACTTGCAGGTGATTTTACCTGATCTGGGACTGACCCACCATGAGCCAGTCATCCAGGTAGGGAAACACAGCAATCCCTTGCCTTCTTAAATGAGCCACTACACAGCTAGACATTGCTCATCTTTCTCGGCCTCGCTCTGAAGACCGTGCATGTCTGATTGCAACTGGGCCGTCCCGAGAAGCCGCTTCTCCGGTGAAGTCCAAGGAGGCCCAGTTGGTGGTGTCCATATGCGTGGCTCGGGCGGATCAGTTCGAGCGGATGGTCGCCTCAAGAGGAGGCGGGCAAGGTCAGATTTTCCTCGGCACAAGGGCATTTATCCCGGCTTCCTTCTGGGTTCTTCCTACACGGCTTCTTTTAAGGAGTTTTGTCTGTCCCTCTGCCTAAAGGAGAAGGGTTTGCCTGCTGGGTCTTTTTCTCGGTCCAAAAGAGGGACAGGGTAAGTCCCTCCTCTGACGCCTTGGGAGCGGAAAGGTCCTCTCCCCGGCCGCCGACCGCCGGCTTGCCCACCTGCCGGCCGCCACTGGCCTCACGGTGTCCCCCGCCAGGTCAGTTGACCGAGACTGCGCCTCCCGAAGGAGTCGGATTTTCCCGACCCATTGACGGGCTGTCGCTTTAGCAGCCGAGATCTCTCCCCTTGCCCCGGGAGAGGAGTTGAGGATCCTGGCTCGCTTGTGCCTCCGGGTTCCGGGAGCCCTCGGATGGACCATCCGAGCTTGGCGGGCGCGCCGGTTCCGCCGACACCTCCCCGCACCGACCTCGAAATTCCGGGGACTCTGTCTCGGTCTCGACCCTCTTCGCGTCCAGCGATCCCACTGGCCATAGCGCGGTCTCGCAGCTCACAGGCTGTGTCAGCTGGCCGCCCCTGCCCTCCTCCTCGGATGAGGGAGGTTTATGCAATTACGCCGGGACGGTATTTGAGGACCTTAT
This sequence comes from Neoceratodus forsteri, assembly GCA_016271365.2. Taxonomy (NCBI): domain Eukaryota; kingdom Metazoa; phylum Chordata; order Ceratodontiformes; family Ceratodontidae; genus Neoceratodus; species Neoceratodus forsteri. Next base: position 273,682,933 of record JADMNL010000025.1, read on the forward strand.
GTTGCAACAGCTCCTCCTGGCCGGGAATAAGCCGACCCCGCGTTCCCCGCCATTATGGCTGTCACCGAACGGGCCGACACAACCTCGACTTATCCGAGGAGCCTATACCCAGGCCGGTTGTTCGGCTAAACCAGCTGCTCCACCGACCCCGTGGAACTCCTGCCCGCCCACAGCCACCATCTGGGGCTCCCACCAAGGATTCTCGGCCGGCCAAGGGTCTACCCATCGGGTGTCAGTTCCCTCACTCCCGAACCGACCTCGCAGGTGAAGGTGGCTCAGGCCAGAGGCAGTTCTTCGAGGACTCCTCCGAGTCCGAAGATGATTCCTCCTTTTCTCCAAGCGACTGGACTTGGAGTCTCTCAGGAGGTCAGCCAATGGACGACAGCCCGTCGTCTTTCCTAGGACAGTGTCGCTCATCTCGGAGTTCACCGGATGGAGCTCGAACCCGCTTCCAAACGGGCCAGGTGTATCCCCCTGCTTGGAGATTCTGGACCCAGGGATTCTCCGACGAGGCCTCCGTGGCTGAGGCCATAGTGTCCGGCACTGGAGCTTACAGCCTGCTTCCTGCCCTGCGCCTCTCGGCCAGGATGGCTGGTGGAAGCATGCGGTCCCCACCGTTCCTTGGTCCGCTTCGAACACCCTCTGCTGAGGGGTTGGTTACCGACAGCTGCCACGGGCAACGCCCAGGATGTGGACAAACCTCCTGACAAGGAGTCCAAGAAATTGACTCATGTCGGGCTTAAAAGTCTACGCTATGCCCTCTCGGCTCGTCAGCCAGTTCGGCCGTCCTCATGGCACAATTTTTCTCATGCCCTGTTGGGCTCCCTGGATGAGGTCATCCTCATCTTCCCTCCGATCTGCAGACTACGTTAAGCAGGTGCGGACCAGGGCAGGGTAGTGGCCAAACAGCAGCTCCAGACTGCTTTGATATAGGACTCATGTGCCAGATCGTGGCGGCCGCAGTGGCTATGCGTCCGGCGGCTTGGCTGAGGATATCCACCTTTACTCGGATACCCAGCACAAGTTGGCGGATGTTCCTTTTTGGGGACTGGACCTCTTCGGCCCTGGGGTGGAAGGTCACCTGCAGAGGATCGAGCAGTCCAATTTCACCTTGACTCGGGTCTCTTCGCTCCAGAAGGACAAAGGCCGCAAACCACAGCCTAAGCTCCTTTCGGCCCTTCCAGCCCCGCCTCGGCCCAGCAACGCCAGGCCAGCAGGCTCGGCCTTGGCATCCCAAACCCAAAGCCGCTCCCTCTAACAGGAGGCAGGGAGGAAAGGGCCCAGGAGGTCCCTCGGCGGTCCCTCCTCCAAGCCTGCCCAGTGACAGGCTGAGGGGTGCTGGCCCATCCCCGTCTACCTTACCCTGGGTCCCCGTGGGGACGGCTCGGCACTTCCGTTCCGCCTGGTCCGCTGTTACCACGGGACAGGTGGGTCTTGGAGGTGGTGGAAGAGGCTGCCTCTGGAATTCGAGCAGGCACCACCCTTCAGAGCCGCCGCCTCGGGGGCTTGGGATCCCCAGCTTCACTGGCGGCTCGTCGAGCCGACATCACCTCCTCCTCCAGAAGGAGGTGGTAAGAGGTGGTGGACCTCCTTCAGACCCAGGGTTTGTGTCCAGGTACTTCCTGGTTCCGAAAGCGGACGGGGGCTGGCGCCCATTCTCTACCCTACACGACCTAAACAAGTTCCCAAGGTCTCGAACCTTCAGGATGGTCACTCTGGCTCAGATAATGCCATCCTTGGAGCACGCTGGCGTGTGGTTCTGCTCTCTGGACTTGCAGGGCCGCGTTTTCACGTCCCTATCCGTCAACTCTCACCAGAGATTCCTTCGCTTCCGAGCGGAAGGATCCCTCTTCGAGTTCCAAGCCATGCCCTTCGGCTTGTCTCCAGCTCCCAGGGTCTTCACCAAATGCATGGCAGTGGTGACAGCATTCCTGCGGCGCCGAGGGGTCCGGGTGTACCTTACCTGGACGACTGGCTGATAGCAGCTCCTCCAGGAAGGAGGCGGAGTGGTCCAGAGATCTGGCCCTCCAGGTCTGCTCTCAACTGGGCCTCCTTATCAAGCGAGGCCAGAGTCAGACTTCGAGCCGAAGCAGGTGATTTTATTCATCGGGCGCGCTCGACTCTCTTCGAGCCAGGCGCGGCTCGGCCGGACAGGGCCGAGGTTCTTCCTCCTTTGCCCGATCATTTCTGGTTGGGCAATTGCGCCCTGCCCGGGACTTCCTGCGCCTCCTGGGTCTCATGGCGGCCTGTACCAGCGTGGTCCGTTGGGCCCGCTGGAACATGCGTCCCCTTCAGTGGGGACTGGCCAGCCAGTGGTCACAACGCTGCGATCCCTTGGACCAGCTTGTGTCGGTGACACAGGGGATGTGGAATGCTCTCCAGTGGTGGACCGTTCCAGATCATTTGCAGGAGGGCATCCCGTTCGTCCGCCCCGAGCCGACGGTCTCTCTATCGACCGATGCCTCTCTGATGGGTTGGGGTGCCCATCTGGGGAACACCGGGCTCATGGCCTCTGGTCCCCAGGAGTCGATGCCACATCAACCTGCTGGAGCTCCGGCGGTCCGCTAGCTCTCACCGCCTTTGCTCCGTTCCTCCGGGTCAAGTGGTCCGAGTCCAGACGGACAATACCACGACCATGTACTATCTAAACCGCCAGGGCGGGACGCGCTCCATGCTTCTATGCAAGGAAGCTCTCCGCATTTGGTCACTCGTGCGCAGCCTGGAGGCGGATCTCCTAGCCATTCACGTGGCAGGAGCCTCCAACACCCTGGCCGATGCCCTGAGCCGGATAGGGGCTGCATCCCACGAGTGGTCTCTCCTGCCGGAGGTAGTATAGCATCTGTTCTCCCTTTGGGGCACACCTCAGGTGGACCTGTTTGCCTCCATGGAGAACGCGAAGCTGAGTCTGTTCCATGCCCGCCCCCCTCAGCAGGGCTCGCTGCAGGGGGATGCCTTCTCGAGGCAATGGACCCCGGGCCTCTTTTACGCCTTTCCCTTGATCCACAAGGTGCTTCTCAAGGCGAGGAGGGACAAGGCGCAGGTGATTCTGATAGCCCCAGACTGGCCTCGCCAGTTCTGGTACCCAGATCTCCTCAGTCTCAGCTCCAGGACTCTGCGGCAGCTTCCAGCTCGCCCCGGACCTGCTCTCAGTCAATCAGGGAAGGTGTTCCATCGGACCTTCAATCCCTGCACCTGACGGCCTGGTTCCTGAGCTGCAGAGTTCCAGGCTTTGGGTCTTTCGACGAGGTCCTCAATGTAGTTGAGGCGTCCCGTAAGGAGTCGACCAGAAAATGCTATGCCTTCAAATGGAAAGGTTTTCCATTTGGTGTCAGAGACAGGGCTTGGACCCTTCCTCCTGTTCCTTGGCAAGCATCTTGGACTATTTATGGTTCCTTTCTAGTCAAGGGCTTAGGTCGACGACCCTAAGGGTGCACCTGGCAGCCATCTCTGCTTACCGGGCGCGGGCCGGGAAGCAGTCGGTGGCGCAGGAGAAGGTGGGTCGGCTTTTTCAAAGGCCTTGATCACATTTCCTCAGTCCGGGAACCCCCACCTCCGTGGGATCTACTGCTGGTACTGGCAAAGCTCATGGGCAAGCCATTCAGACCTATGCACAGGTGTCTCTCTCACCTGTCGTGGAAGGCCGCCTTCTTGGTGGCTATCCGTCAGCCAGAAGGATGGGAGAGCTCCAGGCGCTCCATCGAGTCTCCTTACCTGGTCTTCCACAGGACAAAGGTTGTCTCTGCCCCACCGAAATTCCTTCCAAGGTGGTGTCTGAGTTTCACCTTAACCAGGTGTTGACTCTGCGGTGTTCTACCCCAATCACACCTCGGAGGCCGAATATAGGCTCCATACTCTGGACCTAGAAGGCGCTCGCTATTATAAGGAGCGCACGGCTGAAATTCGGGAGAGGTTCGCCTAGCTGTTTGTCACCACGCTGAAGCCAGATCTGGCAGACCTGCAGCAAGCGGACGATAAGCAGGTGGGTAACCTCCTGCATAGATCTCTGCTATAAGTTAGCGGGCATGGAGCCTCCCAGAGGGATAAGAGCTCATTCTACCCGCCATACTGCTGCAACGGTGGCTGCTTCCAGGGACGTCCCTATCCAGGAAATCTGCAGGGCTGCTACCTGGAAGTCAGCAAACACCTTCATTACCCATCAACACATCGTGACCTTGAGTCACGCCGATGCTGGTTTTGGGCCTGTTCTTCAGTCTCTCTTCCAAGTAAGTATATGGGGTGCGTCTTGCCTCCTCCTCCCGGAGAACTGCTAGGAGTCTGCCAATGAGTGTGGATGAACAACATATCCATGTCCCTAGAAATACAGGTTACTCACCTGTAACAGGAGTTCTAGGGAATGGTATATGTTGTTCATCCCTACATTCCACCCGACCTCCTCGGCCGACGCACAACCTGAGCTTCCAGCGGCCAGATCTGGACGCCATGGGGCGGAGCCGAGAGTTATACCACCCGGTGGGTGGGAGGAGCAAGCTTGAAGACCTTCCGGCAAGATTTAAAGCGGCAAGGATACTGCCAATGAGTGTGGATGAACAACATATACCATTCCTAGAACTCCTGTTACAGGTGAGTAACCTGTATTTCTGTCTCGTCCGGCTGCCCTTGGCGGGAAAGAACTGGTAGGCGGGCATGAGGGACCGCCCCTTTATACCGATGTCTCCTAACACCAGTCACCTGACGTGGGGGCTGTTCCTCGCCAGGGACTGCTAGCTAGAAATTTTTCCGTGGGATCCTGCTGTCTGACGGCATCAGTCCTATATGTAATTACCTTCTGCAAGAGCCTCTCTCGAAGATCTACTGTTGGGGTAAGTTCTTACATAACTGCACATTTCTACTCCCTTGACCTCCAGAATGCATTTTTTCACATTCCCATCCACAGGTCCCACTGCTAGTACCTTTGGGGTTCTGTACCAGTTCCAGGTCATGCTGTTTGGCCTCTCCTCGGCTCTAAGGATCTTGATCAACTGTATGGCACTTGCTGCGTCTCACCAGTGGTGTCTGGGGGGTGGGGGTCAGTGTACCCCTGCCTGGGCAATTGACTGATAAGTCAGTCCATTCAGAGCGGCTTTGGCGAGATCCACAGACCTGGCTCCCCAGACCTCCAGAGTCTTGTGCCTGTTGGTTAGTCTGGACAGGTCTGAACTGTTACAGAAGCAGGTGATCTAAGTTCATCAGAGCAGAACTAGACTTCCTGTGGGCCAAGGCCTGCCTCCTGGTGGACCAGGCACAGGATCTGTCCTCCTTTGCCCGCTCACTTGAGGTTGGGCTCTTGCACCCTGCCCAGGATTTCCTACAGCTGCTGGGGTAAATGACATCAGGCACTAGAGTGCTCTCCACGCGTAGGTCACTTGGACCTGCCAGTCAGTGATCTAGCCGATGTGGGATGCCTTCCAGTGGTGGCTGGTCTGGGAATATCTCCGGAAAGGAATTCCGGTTGTCCGCCCAGGGCCAAACAGCATGCTGACTACTGTCATGTCTCTGATAATGTGGGGAGCAGACCTGGGAGACCACAAGGCCCACTGGTTCAGGGGTTCCTTTCGCTGCATAAACATGCAGGAGATCATTCAGTGTGTTTGGCTGTGAAGGAATTTGCTCTGCTAGTCAGGGATCAGGTCATTAAAGTCCAGGCAGACATGGCTGTACCACGACCATTCCTTTCTTGGACAGACAGGTCAGCACACACACACCCTTCCCTTGTGTCAGGAGGCCCTCTGCACCTGGACCCTCGTGCACTACCTAGGTGCCGATCACCTGGCGATTTCACATTACAATGGAGAATAATCGCCTGGCAGACGTTCTCGACCGAGTAGGAGAGATGTAGCACATGTGGTCTTTGAATCACTAGGTGGTCAACCACCTGTTCTCCCTGTGGGGCTCACTGTGGATCTGTTCTCCTCCTTCTGGGAGAACACCAAGCTGAGGCTGTGTTGTGCCCACTTCCTACAGTCTGGGACACTGGGGGATTTCTCTGAGGCACAGGGCCTCCTGGGCCTCGTGTATGGCTTACTCCTTTCCTTTATCCATGGTACTGGTCAGGGTCAGAAAGCAGGTACTTAAAGGTCTCTTATTAAATCCCCCCAATTCCTCTGTTCCAAGGTGTACATATTGAGGTTCTTTAGTCTCTCTCTCTCTCCTCATAGGGTTTTGATGCAGACCATGTACCATTTTAGTTACCCTCCTGAACTGCCTCCACTCTGTCTGTCCAGAGGTGGGGTCTTACCTGCGATATATACAGATACAACACCACCTCACGTTTTGCTGGTGATACCCCTCCCTATGCACCACAGCATCCCCTCGCCCTCCCTACTGTCTTGTCGCACTGCTTGTCCACCTTGTAGGTCATCCGATCAGATTACACCCTTGTGGGGTACCGCAGGGTTCCATTCTAGCCCCATGTTTGCAGTGTATGTGCTGCCATTGGGAGATATCTGGCGATAGTCTGGGTTTTCACTGCTATGCAGATGATACTCGGCTGTATTTGTCCTTTCTACCCGGACAAGATGATGCACTCTCTGTGCTAAATTGCCTTGCTGAGATCAGACTTTGTACGAGTTCCAGCTGGCTGAGACTAAATCCGGATAAGACTGTAGTGATGGTAGTGGACCCAGGTCTTCCGGGGGCGGGTTTGGAGGCTGGACAACCATCAGGCTTATTACTTGGTGGTATGTTGCTCACTACCTCTGATCAGGTGCATAACCTGGGTATTATTTTTGATGGTTTGACCCTAAAATCTCAGTTATCAGCTGTCGTCAAATCCTCTACCATCTGAGAAATATCGCCTGGGTGAAACACCGGATTCCTCCGGGTGATCTTCCAACACTGGTCCATGCTTTTGTCACTACCCGTCTTGATTACTGCAATTCACTGTACCTAAGGCTACCTGGGGTTGATATCCGCCGCGTGCAGGTGGTGCAGAACGCAGCGGCCAGGTTTTTGACTGGGACTTCTAGAACCAGTCACATTACACCTGTGCTCTGCGAGCTGCACTGGCTGCCTGTTTGGTGGCGGATGACCTTTAAGGTTGGCTTGCTAACCTTTAAAGCCCTACATGATCAGGGACCCAGTTACCTTCAAGATCTCCTGGTACCCTCCTGCCCCCTCCGTCCTCTCCATTCCGCTGACGAGGGATTGCTGGAGATTACCAGGGTACAATTGACATCTGGATCTCATGCCTTTGCTTTTTCAGCACCAACCCTGTGGAATTCTCTACCTCGTTGGTTGAGAGAATGTCCAGTTGTCGATGGATTTAAATCGGAGTTAAAAACTTATTTATTTAGTTTAACTTTTCCCTAGTTACGGATGATCTGTTTTTAATGTTTTTGTTTTAAGTTTTTATGTACAGTGCCTTGGTTTTGAAAGGCACTATAGAAATAAAGTTGATTTGAGTTGGTCTTCCTGCTTGGTGGTCGTCAGCACCACGCCACCCCGGGTTTCTGTGCCCTACATGCATTAGTTTGCACTTTTTTTCCCATTGAAACCCAGCTGCCATACCATTGACAATTCCTAGTTTTCTCAGGTCCCGAGTGTCCACTCTATTGCATGTTTTAGTGTCATCCACTGAGGTACACCTTCCCTTCCAACTTCTCTGCAGTGTCACTTATAAAGACATTAAAAGGGCCTGGCTGTCTTACAAGGCCTGCTGTTATGAGCACGCATGGCTCTATGTGGCCAGACTCAGTTTTGGTACTGCTTGGGACTCATTCCAAAGGTGTGGCCTGATAAGAGATCTTTGCAGAAGATGCAACAATTGCGTGCTTACCATAACAGTAGATGTTTGAGAGAATGTTTCATCAGGCCATGCTGACCCACACTCCTCCCTTCAGGAGTCGGTCACAGGATTTTTCTGCAGTTTTTTCCATCATTGCTTCTTCAGCATCCCTTATCACCTGGTATGTAGGGTGCTGTCTAGATCTCCTGGTTTCCATAATGAGGTCCTCTGACCATAATCTGTGGCGGGGGGAAAAGGGATAGGTGGGGCCACACGTTTATGTACACACTGACACATGTCATGGGTGGACTCTGACTTGCTTAAGTTTACGTGTGGTCCTAGCGCTGACGTGGGTACAGTTCTGAAGGTGTGGCTTGATGTGTGATTCTCTCAAAGATCTGTTGCAACGGTAAGTACATAACTGTTTTTCTGTGGTGGTGAATTGGATTATCATTCATTGCTTTTCCTCCCTGCAGAAGAAGCTGAAGATCCTGCCTGCATTCCAATATTCTGGGTCAGCAAATGGGTGGACTACTCTGACAAATATGGCTTGGGTATGTGAACATATAATGCTGTTAACTGGAAAAATGTTTTACTTGTCTTTTTAAAATAATGCAGATAGTTGGAGTTCTGGATCCAATCATAAGTGTGACTTTAGCAATCCTGACAGGCTTTCAGCTTAATTGCAACAATAGGAGTTCAGAATTTTTGTGAGGGCAGCTTTGGAGGGTGGGAGATTTAATGCATGCTTTGCTGCTCAGCTGGGAAGGAGATTGCCTCTGCACTACAATGGGTGCTGCCCAAATGTGGGATTCTGATGTGCCCTTGCACTGGGGAGCAGCTCACTTCAACACTGCAGTGAGCTCTGTCTCGGCGTGGGATTCTGGTGCTCTTCTGTTTCACTAACCGTGTTTAAGCGCAGATGTTGGAGTGTCCAGACTATGCTCCAAAAACATGCTAGGCCGAGGGAGTTCCCAGACATCATCGTAGAAGCACAGCCGGTACTACGATGCATGCTGTGGGACACATCCGAAGCAGAAAATGGAAACAGAATTTCAGCATTTTTTGTAAGCAGCTCATTGTGTGTTGAGCTGTGGTAATTTCTTGGATGTGAACAGCTAAATACCTACAGTGCAGGTAGTGGGTGGTTGCCATAAGATGAGTTTTAGCACAGATCATGTCCACACTGCCACAGGTTGAGGCAACCGCATTGGTCAGAAACCTTGTTCTAGCCTACAGCTGTGCAAGGTTTTAGAACACCTTATAGCACGGTATTTATAGTGCTGGAATCCTAAATGCAATCCTTTCCATTTTAGGTTAGAATGGTTACTTCCTAGTGTGTAGAAGGCCATCATAAAAAGAACCAATTTCAGTGCTTTAGTAGAGCCCCGCCCCCCAGCAACAGTTTACGTCTGCAGGACTTTGCAGAATTTATTTTACCTCTTTAAAGGAGAAAGGATCCTAATACCTCATTGGAGGAGCTGGCCACCCGATCCCTTTCCCCTCGTCTGCACCACGCTGTCACATTTTGTGTTTCATTAGTTTAGAGAGCACAGGGGTGAGCTCCATTGATAGAAATGGGGGCCTGTTTTAAAATAGTTATGTTTGATTTTGTTTATATTTGAGGGCCTTCCAGGAATTACTAAGATGAAAAATTATTCTGGTCAGGTACAACAAGGCCACAACAGCATACATATCAAAGCAAGGATGGACGATGAGCAAACTACTGTAGAGGGGAAAATTTCACCCAGATCGGCCATTCATTTGGCAGGCAAACTCGGTACAGCAGTAGATCCACCCAATGGAGGTGTAACTACATCCCAACATGATTCAAATCAATAGACAGGAGGTGGGTCCCAGAAGAAGCAGACCTAAGGGCCACCAGTAAGAACACCCAGTCCGTCCGTCTCATCGGCGGTTCCTCCGCTTCAGAGCCGAAGGGACCCTATACAAGTTCCAAGCCATGCCGTTCGGCCAGTCATTGGCCCCAAGGGTCTTCACCAAATGCATTGCAGTGGTGGCAGCCCATCTACCCGGGGGGGGGGGGAGCAGGATTTATCCCTACTTAAGCGATTGGCTTTTAGCAGGTCCCACCCAACAGGAGGTGGAGATGTCCAGGGACCTGGCCCTACAGACCTGCTCCCAACTCTCCCTCCTGATCAGCGAGGCCAAGCAGAAACTTGTGCCTTCCCAGGTGATGTGCTTCATCGGGGCAGAGCTCGCTTCTCGCAAGCCAGAACTCTGCTCCCGGTGGATAGGGCAGAAGTTCTCTCCTCCTTTGCCCAATCCTTTCAAACATGAAGTATTGTTGTATTCTGACAATTGCAGTGATTCCCAAGAGAACAGAGTTGGGAATCACTGCAATTGTCAGAATACAGCAAGACTCCATTAGAAGAAACATAATTACTAAGGTGAGTAATTTTTTTTTCTGGTTGGGCAATTGTGCCCTGCCCGGGACTTTCTGCACCTTCTAAGTTATATGGCTGCATGCACCTCAGTGGTCCGCTGGGCGCAGTTGCACGTGCGCCCCCTCCAGCAGGAGCTGGTCACCCAGTGGATTCGGTGCCACAGTCATTTCCACCAGCTGATCACTGTAACCCAGAAGATGTGGGATGCTCTCCAGTGGTGGACCGCCCCAGACCAGTTGCAGGAAAGGAATCCGTTTTTCAAACATGAAGTCTTGCTGTATTCTGACAATCTGCAGTTGGCTCCAGCCTTTAAACTGCCCCGGGGAGTAGAGGGTTAATTTTCTATGTAGTGCATAGGATGTTGAGCTCGAGCTTGGTTGAGGTCTCTATCTGCAGCACTTTGAAACCCTACTGTCAGATTCTTTACTCCGCCTCACTGAACAGTCGCTCCGGAGAGTTCTCATTCTGCTCTATTCAAAGTCGGTTAAAGTTGTCTGCTTCGTTCCGAAATTATTTCCGCATTGTCGGTTCAGGCTCTCTGCGCAGTACTGTGAGTACTTTAGATAGTTTTTTCTGTTTACTTTGTGGAAATTGTAAAACTGCATTTCGATCGGTTCGGCTGAACGGATTCAATATATTGAATTCTTGTGTTTTCTTTAGTGTGTGGTTACTGGTCCTTATTGGTTTAAAAAAAAAGGGGTTAACGTTCTTTCCAATACCCTTAACATGGTTAGAAACCAATAAGGGAGTCTTGCTTGGCGGTTGCCAAAAAAAGGGTAAGTTTGGTTAGGTTGGCCATGTCAGAGAAATCCAAGAATAAAACCGGAACTACTGGTTTTCAACACTGCAGTGAGTGTGGTGAGGTCTTTGCTAAGGCTGATCCCCACACCACCTGTGTGTCTGAGGTTTGACCACCTCAAGGAATATAGGATCACTTATAGGAGTGCACCGGCCAAGGAGAGGTAGGCAACTCCTCAAAGGCAGCAATCTAGGGGCAGGTCTTTTCATAGGCCTTTCTACCAAGCACATGGCTCCTCTCCTTTTTCACAGAAGGGGTTCTTCAGAGGGAGAGGCAGAAGGGGGATGAGCAGGGTTGCATCTACTCTTCAGTCTAAGACCCCTGCCAAGCAGACACCCTGATGGGCCTGCCCGGGTCGACTCTCCTATCCCCGGAGGGGGCAGGCTGGCTATCCTGGAAATAGTAAGCCAGGGACTGGTTCTCGGCTTCAAAAAATTTCTGAAGATGAGAGCCAGATCTTTTCCACTTGCAACTCTCTCCAAAACCCTTGCCCTAGAGGCAGAGGTTTCATCTCTTCTGGCCTTGAGAGCCATAGAGAGAGTTCCTACCTTACACCAGGGCAAAGGTCTGTACTCCAGGTACTTCCTTACCCCAAAAAAGACAGGGGAGTGGCGACCCATTCTAGATTTAAGATACCTGAACAAACATCTTTTAAAACCAAGGTTCAAGATGGTGACTCTGGGAATAATTCAAACAACATGAACTCTTGCTGTATTCTGACATGTGCAGTTATCTCCAAGCTTTGAACCGACCCGGCGAACAAAGAGTTAACTTTCCATCCAGGGGATGGAACGCTGAGCTCCAGCTTGGTTGAAGCCTCTGTCTGCTGTTTAAACCCCAACCGTCAGATTCTTTACTCCGCCTCACTGAACAGTCGCTCCGCAGATTTCTCCTTCGCTCGGTTCAAAAAGGTCTGTTAAAGTGTCATTTTTTTCGCTTTGTTTCAACCAAATTTCTGCTTCTAACTTGTTGGTTTAAGTCTCTGTCTGTGGTACCGTGAGTACTAGATAGGTTTTTCTATATTAGTTTCCGTGTGGAACTTGTAAACATTGGATCGGTTCGGTTTGAACCGATCAGTTGTAAAAAAAAAAAAAAAAAATTCTGTCTTGGAGTGTGGTAACTGGTCCAGTATCAGTTCTAAATGAAAAACGGATTTCATTACGTGTTTGGTTTTTTTTTTTTCCTTCAAGACCCGTAACACGGTCAGGAACCGATAGGGGTGTCTTGCCTGACGGATTGCCGAAAAAAGGGTAAGTTTTGGTTAGGATTGGCCATGTCTGAGAAACCCAAGAAAAAAAAAACCGGCCCACTGGGTTTCAACACTGTAGTGTGTGTGTGGGGAAGCCTTTGCTAAGGCTGATCCCCACACCACCTGTGTTTGTCTGGGGTTTGACCACCTCAATTCAGACTGCCAAATTTGTAAAAGTTTTCCCAAAGCTATCCTGGATAAGAGAGTAGGTAGACTGAGGGAAAGGGAGGCCGAGAAGTCTGCTGACCCGGATGGCTTGCCCAGTTCTGTTCCGACCGAACCAGGAGTGCCCTCTGACCAGGGCGAAACTTCTTTGGGCAAAAGGAGAGCCGATTCTGAGGAGTCGGTTCCGGTTAAAAGAAAAAGAAGGGATAAATCATCCAGTTCGGATCCACAAGTTCGTTCTTCGACCACTGATGAGATAGCCAAAGCGATAAGGATAGTTCAGTCGCTAACTTCGGTTCTGGCCGAACCGGCACCATCGGTCAGGGGCTCGGTTTGGTCGGTTCCTCCGGTTCCGGATTATACTTTAGAAGAATTTTATGAACCATAGGAGGAGAAGGAAGGAGAGTATGAGGATAATGATGATGATGGTGATTATGAAAATCTGGTTGTGCCTATTGACCGACATCTCCCCAGACAGACCTTCAGGTGTTTCTCCTCCTAGGCTTTCTGAGTCCCCTTCCCACTTTGTTTTACAAAAAAGTGGCTGAAACCCTCCAGCTTCCTGTGGAAGAAGCAGTAGAGGATCAGGAGGAGCCTGATTTTGAGATGATGGACATCCCAGAGTCCAGGAGATTGTCTGTTCCCTTCCATAGGTCTTTTGGGAAACGCATTTAAAATTCTAAAAACTCCTAATTCTAGGGACATAGATATGATGTTCATCCACACTTATTGGCAGGTCCCTTGCCGCTTTAAATCTTGCCGGAAGGTCTTCAAGCTGGCTCCTCCCACCCACCCGGGTGGTAAAACTCTGCTCCGTCCCATGACGCCAGATCTTCCTTACCGCTTGGAAGCTCAGGTTCCCTCCTTAATGCTCTGCATTGGACTGGTTCCTGGAAATTTCGGTCTTCGAAATCTTTTAAGAGAAATTTTGATATCATCTTTCTCGCTGCGGCGATGGCTCAATCCCTTCCCGGCCCCGGGAGGCGCCCGTTTTTTTCCTCCAGGAGACCCGCCTCCACGTGTGTTTACTGCATTGACCTGGATCATGATCCTCAGCTTTGCGAATTTTGTTGTGCTCTTTCGGCCAGCTCTCAGGAGTACCGCGCGGCCCATTCGGGGCTCGGACATCCGGTAGTTTTTCCCGCTCCGGAGAATCCCTCGGATCGTCGGGCGTCCACTTCAGCTGTTTCTGAGCAGCTCGAATCCGCCGGGCGGGGGGCGGCTCCACCTCCCTCTTCCTCGGTTGCGGCGTTTTTCCCGCTGTCCTTGGGTTCTACTCATTCAGCTTAGTCAGTCTCTCTCCTTGAAAAGAGAGGGACCCCTGGGACCTTCCCCTCGGCCCAATTCCAAGGGGCCGAGGCGGGGTCCTTCATCGGCTTGGTGGGGGCCAGGAAAACTCCCCCTCCCTGTAGGCCGATGCTCGGCTTCGGTCGAGCATGCGGCTTCGGCCTCTGGCCTCACGGTATCCCCGTCAGGTCAGCCGGCCAGGACTCCCGTCGACGTGGCCGAGCCCCTCGGCACGTCATCTGGGCCGTCTCCTGCTAGTGCCGCATTTCCTTCGCCAGGTTCCCTGGTGGAGGCTGAGGTTCTGCCGGTACCCTTGGATCGACAGTCCTCGCCCAAATTCTCCGAACCGAAGGAGGAGCGGGCTCGCTCCGCTCCCTCGGTTTCCGCGGTTGATTCCTTCGGTCCTCCTCGGTCTAGCCGCTCACGCCGACCTCGGCGTTCTCGGTCGGGCACACGAGTCAAGTGGCTTGCCGTTCTTCCTTGTCCCCCTCCTCGGATGAGGAGTGGCTTTGATGCCACGAGGAACCTATGTGGCGGCAGATGCTGTTGTCCGGAAGTCAATTGAGCCCGATTCATTCTCCGGCTAGTAAGCAGCCGCTGCCCGGTTGGCCGACGCAGTCACTCAAATGTCGAGGCCCTCTTCAGGGCCGGTTGCTCGCCCGATCCTCGCTGCCCCTCCGCCATCGGCAGAACCCGGGCCGGACCATGACCTGTTTCGCAGGTCCCTCGGTCCCCTCACTCCTGCCCGCCCTCAGCGGATGAAGAGTGACTCTGGCCTGCAGCTGCTTTTTGCAGACTCGGAGCCTGACGTCGGCTCCGTTATGTTTCCTTGCAGGGAGGACCCATGGTCTTCCCCGGAACATTCTGTGGACGACAGCCCATCGTCCTCTGAGTCTGCTCCCGCTCATCTCGGAATTCACCAGAATGCAGCTCAAGCCCATTTCCAAACGGGCACCTTACCCCTTACGGAGATTCTGGACCGAAGGCTCTCCCTCGGAGGCCTTCCCAGTGGCTGAGGCTATCGTGGCCCAGCCTTGGAGCTCTGGCGGCGGCCTGCTTCCTGCCCTGCGCCTTCGGCCAGGGTGGCCAGGAAGAACCCTGTCCCTGTTGGTTCTCTGCCCGGTTTCTCGGAGCACCCCTCGGCTGAAGGGGTAGTTACAGACGATGTTTTCCAACGTTTTGGAAACACTAGGGACGTGGATTGGCCCCCTGACAGAGTCCAGAACAATGGACTACGTCGGGCGCAAGGTTTACGCCGCGTCCTCCCTAGGCCTCCGTCAGGCCAGCTCGGCGGCACTGATGGCGCACTGTTCCCACACCCTTTTGGGCTCCCTGTACGAGGTCCTTCCTCATCTTCCAACCAACCTGCGGACCACAGTCCAGCGGGTTCGGGACCAGGGTAAGGCGATGGCGAAACAGCAGCTTCAGTCGGCCCTGGATCTAGGCGACTCCTGTGCAAGATCGGTGGCTGCCGCAGTGGCCATGCGCCGCAGGGCGTGGCTGAGGTTATCCTCATTTTCCTTGGAAACCCAGCATGAGTTTGCGGACACCCCTTTCTTGGGGGCTGACCTCTTCGGCCCTGGCGTGGAGGGACATATCCAGGGGCCCGAGAAGTCCGATGCCACTCCGGACTCGGTCAATCCCGCCCGGAGGGTCAAGGGCAGCCCTCAGCCTTTGCGTAAGCCCCTTGGCCCTCCTACCCCTGCGGCTCGACCGGCCCAGCTCAAGGGTCAGCAGGCATGCACTGGGTGGCCTGTTGCCAGACCAGCGTCTTCCTCCAAAAGGAAGCAAGGAAGTAGGGGGTCCGAGAGCCCCCTCGGCCTCTTCCTCCATCAAGCCTGCTCAATGACGGGCTAAAGGGGAGCTGTCCCCAGCACAGTCGACCCTGCCTGGGCATTCCCCTTAGGGGGACGGCTCTGCACCTCTTCCTCTTGGGTGGTGCTAAGGATAGCCCTGTCGCGGGTTGCGAACAGGTTTCCTCTTGAGCCGTTACCCCACGGGGACCTTGGGTCCACAGACTCCTCGTCGGACCGCTGAGCTGACTTGCCTGGCACCTAATTAGGGGTGGTCAGGAAGGTGGTGGGCCTCCATCCGACCCGGGGTTCGAGTCTAGGTGTTTCTGGCCTCAAACGGACAGGGGGCTTGCGCCCATCCTTTGGCACGACGGATGGTCCCTCTGCCGATCTCCCATCCTTGGTTCGAGGCGTACGGCTTCCTCCTGGGCCTCCAGGACGTATTTCCTCCCCGTTCCGTCCATTCTTGAGACCCCTTCCTTTCTCAGGTGAGAGGTCTTCTTACGAGTTCCTGGCCAGGCCCTTCGTTCTCTGCTCCGCAGTTTCTGCGGCTTCGAAGGGTTCGGGCGTAACCCCATCCGGATGGCGGCCTGATTAATACCTTCCAGGCTTACATTGGTCTCCCTTACCGGAACCATGTTGGAACTCGTGCCTTAAGCGGGTGAGAGTTTTCTCCGGGACTAGAGCTAGACTCTTGAGTCCGAGCTTTCGGCTCTGGAGGACAGGGCTCAGGTTCTTCCTCCCTTACCCAGTCAGGTTGGCCAGGTAATTGTGCCCTTCCAGGACCTCCTGCACCTCCTGGGCTCTTGGCGGCTGAGTTCCTCTAGTGGGACGGGCCTGCCAGTGGTCACAGTGCTGCATTCCTCGGACCAGTTCGTGACTACAGCCCAGGAGTTAGTGGAACGCTCCCCTCCGGACCGTTCCAGCAGGAGAACATCCTGTTCGTCCCCCCTGGATCGACGGTCTTCTCAGACCGATGCTTCTCAGATGGATGGGGATGTCCATCTAGGGAAATACAGAGTGCTTCGCCTCTGGTCCTTCGGGAGTCCCGATGTCCTCTCTACCCGTTGGAGCTCCAGGCGGTCCACTTAGCTTGCACCGCTCGCTCCGTTTGTGCGGGGTCTAGTGGTTTTAGTCCATCCGGACAGCACCACAACCTTGTGTTACCTGCCCCGCCAAGTTCGGTCGAACCCCTCGCCTTGGCGTAAGGAGGTTCTCCTTTTAGGGGAAGGTTTTCCTTGGGACCTTCAATCCCTCGCCTGTAGGCCGGTCCCTATGCGGCTGGGGGCCAGAGCCTGGGGTCCTTGACAGTCCTCGTCTTCGGCGTCCTGCAGGAGTCAACCAAATAATGCCGTCCTCTTGGAAAAGTTCTCCATTTGTTGATGGGATAGGGCCTGGCCCTCTCCGTCCCTGCTGACGTTTGGACCATCTCGTCTGTTCTTTGAATTAAGGCTTGGGCGACGACCCTCTAGCTGCTTCTGTGGTCACCCTGTCTTCCCGGGCGCGGGCCAGAAGGCAGTCGTGGCGCTTAAGAATGGTGGTCTGGCACTTATAGGCCTCGATCCGCCTCCCCTTTGGGGGAGAGTATCCCCATTCTGTGGGATCCTTGCTGGTATGGGCTTAGCTCACGAGCAAGCCATCCGAACCTTTGCACAGGTGCGAGTTTCCCCCACCTGTGGTGGAAGAACACCTTCTTGGGGCTACTCGGCCATCCAGGAGGTGGGGAGAGTTCCAGGCGCTCCTTTGAATCTCCCTATCTGGTCTTCCACGGAGACTAGGTTGCCCTGCGCCCCACCCAAAGTCCTTCCGAAGGCGATGGCGGAGTCTTCCCTTCGGGGGTATTGCCTCTGCCGGGGTTCATCCCCATTCACACCTTGGAGGTTGTATATAGGTTCCATAGGAACCTGTTTAACGCTCACCTACCCAGGGAGCGTAAAGCTGAGATTAGGGGAGGTTAGCCCAGCTATTTTATCATCGCTGTAGCATCTAGCAGACCTGCAGCCAAGTGGACGATGAGCGGGTGGGTCACCCCTGCATAGGTATCCACTATAGGTGGGCGGGCATGGAGCCTCCCAGAGGGATAAGTGCTCATTTTTACCCATCCTCCGCTGCATCAGTGGCTGCTTCTGAGGATACTCCGGTCCGGATATCTGCAGGTCTTACGCCCGGAATCGGGCTTTACCATTCCCCTTCCACATCGACCTTGGGTCGTGCCGGGGTGCTGGTCGGGGCCTCGGTTCTCCAGTCTTTCTACCTAAGTAAGGGGTGTGAGCCTTGCCTCCCCTCCCCGGAGAACTGCTGAGTCTGCCAATAAGTGTGGATGAACAACATATCCATGTCCTAGAAGCCACAGGTTACTCACCTGTAGAGGAGTTCTAGGAATGGTATATGTTGTTCATCCACATTCTACCTCTCCCGACTCGACGCACAACCTGGCTTCCAGCGGGCTAGATCTGGCGTCATGGGGCGGAGCTGAGAGTTTTACCACCCGGGTGGGTGGGAGGAGCCAGCTTGAAGACCTTCCGGCAAGATTTAAAGCGGCAAGGGACCTGCCAATAAGTGTGGATGAACAACATATACCATTCCTAGAACTCCTGTTACAGGTGAGTAACCTGTATTTCCATACCTCCTGTGGACAGAAGAATAGACAAGAGTTATACTCTTTCAGGCTCAGACATGGAGTTCCTTTCCAGCAATGTAGCCATGTTGGGGTAGTGCAGGCTGCTGCCTGTGATAAGTAAATATTCCCTTGACTTCACCCAAAGATAAGGACTTCCAGGAGGATTGATGGCAGGTTTTGTGTTAAAAAAAAAAAAATATACTTCCTAACCCCCAAAAAGACGGAGAATGGTAGCCCATCCTGGATCTGAGATATCTAAACAAGCACTTTTAAAGCCAAAATTCAAAATGGTGTCTCTGGGGAATAATTCTGCCCTCTCTAAGGCCAGGGCACTGGCTAGCCTCCCTTGACCTCAAAGATGCATATTTTCACATTCCCATCAGGAGCTCCCACAGAAAGTACCTCGGGTTCTAGTTGCCCTCAGGCCACTATCAGTTCAAGACCAATGCCCTTTGGTCTAACATCAGCCCCAAGGGTGTTCACAAAGTGCCTGACAGTAGTAGATGCTTTCTTAAGAAGAAAAAAGATCTCCATCTTCCCATACTTGGACGACTGGCTCACAGTAGGTCAGTCTCCAGACCAAGTCAAGTCACATCTGCAAGAGACCCAGCAAGTGCTCACTTCCTTAGGATTCCTTCTCAACCTTCCAAAGTCAGATCTTACTTCGAGAGGGCTCTTGCAGTAGGTAATTGCATATAGGACTGATGCCGGCTGGCAGCAGGACCCCATAGAAAAATTTCTAGCTAGCAGTCCCTGGTGAGGACGCCTCCAGAATCGAGTGACCCGACGTCATCTGACGTCGGTATAAAGGAGTGGTCCCGGATGCCCGCCTTCCAGTTCTTTCCCCGTTAGCTGCGTGCAGCATCCTCGCGGTAAAGTTCGTGCTTAGTCAGCCCTGCTCATTAGTCGGTTTTACTGAGATTTATTCGTATTTTTCTTCCTATCGTCAGGTCATCGATGGTATATGCGTCCCCTACATCCTCCGTGCACAAAGAAACAAAGTGGCACAAATGCGGCGTAACTGCCACACGGGCAATACATTCCCTCTGCTTCTTCTGCCTAGGCCCCAACCACACCCGGTCGACAAGTACCCGCATTGCCTTCACTTCCAGCGCGGCGACCATGAAGAGGACTCTCAGTCCCTGAGAAGCCCATCTTCTAAAAGAAAAAGATGCTCTTTGATGAAAAATTGAAGAAGCTCAGGCAGGCGTCGACTTAGCCAGAAGGGCATCATAAAAAAGCGGGACAAAGGGAGGCACCGGGAGAAGGCCGTCTCCCCAGCGACTCCAGCTGGAGTCATGGCTCGGCTGGCTATCCCCAGGTGACGCCACGGCCCTCAAGGTTTTGGGAGAGGCGTCGGCCCCTCTAATCTGGCTGCGCTCGGGCCTTGCGCGCCTCCGGGCAAAAGGAGACCTCCGCCCCAGTTCTGCAGGCTTCACGGACTTCTGGTGTAGGCGACTCCCGCCGTCCGGACATCGGCTCCTCCGGCCTCGCCGGGATAGAGTCAATAAGATGCCGATGGCCGAGAGCTGCAACCTCATCCCCTCGGACCGGGCCGCTCCTTCTCCTCCAGCCCGCCTCCGGCGGGGACCCCGTAAAGGCGGCGCGAGGCTCCTCCGGCGCCTGACCGGGACCTAGCCCCAAGCTGCACGTCTGCTCCCTCGGCAGGCGCGGAACCTACGATGGACCCTCCAAGCCCCTGTCAGTACCCGGTTCCCCGCTGCGTTCGGGGCCTGAGTCTCTCTCTCCCCAGCCTGACCCTGGGGACTCCCCGTCCCCGGGGGCGGTACCACCTCAGTCAGAGCCTTCTCCTAGGGAACCAGATCTGGCCCCGGCCCCACCATCGGGCCCTGCTCCCACCGGGCCTCTCACTGTTGGGCCGCCTGCTCTGGCAGCTCCTCTGGTGCCTGGGTACCCACCATCTTATCAGACGCCGTCGTACCCGGGACCGCAGTATCCAGTGCTGCAGTACCAGACGGCAGTTCCTCCAGCCCCGCAGTACCCGACGCCTCAATACCCGGCACCGGTTTTCCCGCAGCTGGGTTTCGGATACTCTCCTTACGGATACAACCAGTATTCTTTTCCCCCTCCTCCTCCACCGTCCCCCCGGCCGCCGGTGGATCTGCAGGAGACTCTGGCTTCCTGGTGGGCTGAGGCAAAGGTTCAACTCACCAAGGAAGTAGAGAGCCGCCTTATGGCGACGCCCCAGAGATGACACACTCCCTCACCACCTCCAGACTCCAGAGCCCTTCCCTCTGGATCCCGAGAGGGGCAGGACACGCATCCAGGGATCCACCCCAAGGACCCGTTCCTTCCCTAGCCATGTTAGGGAGTCTTATTCTGCTTCTGATTTTTCTTCTTCCTCTCGGATTCCTCCGGCCGGATGCTCGAGAGGGCAAACCTCGCTGTCTGTGTCCAAGCTGGCCGGACCCCTCCGAGTCTCCTTGGAGGACCCTTCCTCCGCGGAGTTACTCAGAAAAATCCAGGAAGTACATCAGTGGTGCTTCTTGGACCCGATCCTCAGAGGTCAAACTCACCGAACATCTGGACCTGCCCCTGACAGCTACTTCTTTAGAGCCACCCTGGATCGAGCCTCATGCCCACCTTGTTTCCACTATTTGGAAATAACCGTCTGCTTTAGCCCCGCTTCCTAGGAAGTCTAACAGGCTATACCAGGCTCCTGGGAGTGTAGATTTTTTGGACTCTCACCCCCGCGCAGATTCGATCGTGATTAGCGCCGCTCATGGCCGATCAGCGCACCCAAAACATCTAAGCTCGTCTCCTCCGGATAAGGAATCTCTCCTCCTGGACCAGTATGGAAGGAAGATCTCTGCCTCTTCCACACTGAGAATTCGGGCCCTGAATTATGTTGCTCATATGGGGGATTACCAGAAGGCCATCCTTACCCAGGTGGAATCTAAGATTGACTCCTTACCTGACTCACAAGTCAAGCAGGAGTTGGCTGATTTAGTCCGTTCTGCTCGTTCGGCCAGTCGTCACATTCTGCGGACGACATATGATGCAGTGGACACTGCTGGGCGTGAGCTCCGCTTTTGCCGTGAGTTGACGGCGTCATGCCTGGCTCCGCGTGTCAGGTTTGGTCCCGGAGGTGCAATCCATGATCCAGGAAGCACCTTTCAAGGGGTCTGTGCTTTTCGGTGGTGATGTCAGGGACATCATCACTGACTTGCAGGAGAAGGGTACAGCTCTGAAATCTGTGGATTCCATGTACCGTCCCCATCACCCGCAGTGCCGTCCTTTTCCAAGATGCAGTCGTCCACAAGCGAAACTCCAAGGAAGGCGGGCCAATAAACATCAGGCCTCGCAGCTGCCAGGCCCCCTCCGTCCCAGAAAAGCAGTGGGTGCCCCAGCTGCGGCGCTGCCCCACACCACCTGACTCCTCCCCTCTCCCACCGCCTCAGGACACACCGGAGGAACCGGTAGGAGGGACGTTCTCCCTCCACCTTCCAGGTTGGGGGAGTATAACGAATTCATGGGTGCTCCAGATTTTCACGGAAGGGCACTCTATAGAGTTTCTACAGAAACCACCCCGCCACCCCCCTCTGAAGTCGTCCTACCCAAGGGACAATCTTCCTTTGGTCCGGGAAGAAATCTCTGCCCCGCTTACGAAGCAGGCTATAGAGCCCGTTCTCTCACCTTCAAGGGATGGGTTACTACTGCCATTTCTTCCTGGTCCCAAAGAAGACTGGAGATCTCTGACCCATCCTCGATCTCAGCTCTTTGAACCTTTACGTGGAATACAAAAGGTTCAGGATGCTCTCCCTACAGACTCTTTTGCCCTCCTCGGCCGGGTCAATGGCTGTGCGCTGGATATGCAGGATGCATATCTGCATATCCCATTCGCCCTTCTCACACAGAGTACCTCCGCTTTGCTTTCAGGGGACCATTGCTAGTTCCGGGCACTCCCGTTTGGTCTTTCCTCATCACCCCGAGTCTTTAGCAAATGTCTGGCTGTGGTAGCAGCCCACCTGCGTACGATGGGAGTTCAGGTGTTCCCTTACCTGGACGATTGCTCCTGGCGGCCTCATCCAGGGAGGAGCTCCTGCACTTTCTCTCCCTCACCCAGCAGGTTTTCACTTGCCTAGGGATTACCATCAACCATTCAAAGCAGGGCTTGACAAATCCCATAGCCTGACGTCCTGGACAATTATTTTTTAACCAGGGACAAGCAGTCTGCTTTCACTACTTGTCCCACGGACTACTTTTTTTTTTTTTTTTGAGATTTTCATTTTCCCAGCCACTAGGTGGCAGCAGCGTCAACAGTGACATTCTCAGCAACTAACCCCAGGCTCAGTCACTGAGTAGCCACAACTGTAGTCATGTGGCACTCTGGTCTGGGTCACGCCCTGTTACAGGCGCTAGCGGGCCCTCTGTCTCTGCTCTGGTGGGAGCAGTGGGCATGAAAGTTGGGCGGGACTCACAGGCGGCAGAGCTTGCCATGGCGTGACCGTCCCTTGCTATTGGAGGAGGCGCATCTTGAGAGGAGCTGGGAGTGTCGATAGCTGGCAGCTGGATGGAAAATCGCCATTTAGCTACCGACGCAAGAGAGCAGAGGCATTTTGCTGCTAGCTTGTGGTGGGTGGTTGCATGGTGGGGAGTGGGACAGAGAATGACTGCCTGAGGGGCCGCATACTAAATACTACACTACAGCTAAATGAAAAAAAATACGAGGGCATTGAGGGGGTAGCAGATCAGTTGAGAGACTGGGCGGGGGAAGGGAAGACAAGCGTGGACTCTGTGGAGGAGACTCAGGAGTGCTGATTGAAACTTTGCTTGGAGGAGAAGATAAATAAAAATAAGCGAGCAATCAGACGCTGCACTGCAGTAGTGAATCAGAGGGCTCTATGTGTATGTGTTTGTGTCTGAGGAGTCAACTAAACCTACTCTGCTGATTTGAAGTGCGACTAATAATTAGTACACTTAAGTACCTAAATCTAGCTAGTGTTTGTGTGTAGCTGGGACTGAGACCTAATAACCTGCCTCATGCTGAGAGGTAGAGGTGGAACTTTTGCTAGCTACTGAAAACCAACCCAACTGCCTGCTACTGCTGCTAGTCTGGCATCTGCTACCTATACCCCTTAACCCCTACCTCCTACTTACTTTGATGAAGGTGTAACCCGCTGCCCTGAGAGCCAGGGGAGAGGAGGGACTTGGGGAGTAACATAAAATAAACTATAGGAACACAAAAAAATAAACCCAGTGTAGTTACCTACCTATATTAGTTTGGTGAAGGTGTGCGAGACACTATGTGGCTGTGAGACCTAATACCCTGCGCTGGTGCGCCCCAGGCTGAGAGGTAGAGGAACTTGGGGATTGGGGAACAACTCGCCTGCTTACATGCAGAAGGGAAAACATTTTTTTTGTGATACACAGAAAACCTAAATAAACCACCTACCTAGTCTATATATAGTACTGTTACTTTGGTGAAGGTGTGTGAGGACTGTGGCTGTGAGACCTATTACCTCGTGCACCCCCGGCTGAGAGGTGGGGAATTTGGGGACCTAAGCCCATCTCTTGGACTTATTAGATATAAACTATACTGAAGGGAAAACATTTTTGTGATACACAGAAAACCTAAATAAACCTAGCCTTAGCCTAGCTACCTATATGTTACCTACTTTGCTGAAGGGCGGTGTGTGAGAGACATTGTCGGCTATGTGTGAGAGAACCTAACCAACAGAGTGCTGCTGCCCCTGGGAGGTAGAGCCTCGAGGACTTCAACAACTAACTGCAGACTTTTGGTCCATTTTGTGCTACACAGAAAAAACAAATAAACCACCTAGTGTAGCTACTTGCATATTACTAACTTTGGCGAAGGTGTGAGACAAGTAAAACCTGCCGCACTAGAGGGTAGAGGAAGGAACTTGGGGAACAACTGCTGATTTAGTAGAAATAAGCAATTAATACAAACTAAGGGGAAAAACATTTGTTGGTAAACAAAAATAAACTCTTCTTTGGTGGAGGTGTGCGTAAGTGGCTGTGAGAGACCAAACCTGCCCTAAAGGACCATATAAGAACTTGGGGTGAACAACTGCGGAAGAGTAGTACTTGGTGACCACCACCACCTCTACCTCCTCACTCTACTCCCACCTACTCTGTTGTGTCCTGCCCACAGGCCTTTTGTACTAGTGTTCTAAGCATGAGCACCTAACTTCTAACACAACAGCTTCAGGTAAAATATTACACAACACACACACAAACATAAAAATACAATTTTATTGTGTACAACAATATTTCAATATTTTTTACAATTGCATTAGACGGTAAAAAAATAAGCCAAAGCAAACTACTTTATTTTCCCTTTGGACTGGAAAACAATCTTCCATCTCATCATCTTCAGGAACAAAAAGTAAAGATGCAGACTCGGAGACTTCTTCACAGTCAAGCCAGTCCCAACCAGCCCCCGATCCGAGTCCTTGCCATCCTACTGAGGAAAACAACCAGAACAATGATTCAAACAACATGAAGTCTTGCTATATTATGACAATTGCAGTATGACCGCAGGTTAGAACTGCTCCGGAGGTGAAATAAACTTTCCATGCGAGCTCGGTTGAAAACTCTGTCTGTTGTGCTTCAAACGCAAACTGTCAGATTCTTTACTCCGCCTCACTGAACAGTCGCTCCGGAGATTTCTCCTTCTGCTCGGTTCATTTTGTCGGTTTAAAAGTATTATTTTTCGGTTTTTAGCTGAAATTAAACCACAACTGGTCGGTTCAAGCTCTGTCATGGTAATGTAAATAATGAATAGGTTTTACATTTTATTTTCTGTATTGGAACTTGTAATTCTTTATCGGTTCGGTTTGAACCGATCAGGTTATGTTAAAATCTACTAGTCCTTTTTAGAGTGCGGTTCCCGGTTCTTATCGGTTCTTTAAAACGGAGTTTCATTACGGTTTTTTTCCTGACCCGTGACAGGTTGGGACCGATAAGGGTGTCTTGCTTGGTGGTTACCATAAGCGGGCAAGTTGGTTAGGCTGGCATTATGTCTGAAACCAAAAGAAAAACCGGACCACTGGGTTTCAAAACTGTAGCATTTGTGGGGGAAGCTTTGCTAAAGCTGACCACACACACATGTGTCTATTGTACAAGGGTTTGACCACCTCAATTCAGACTGCCAGATTTCACAATTTCCTGCTGCCACCATAGATAAGAGAGTTGGTAGGCTCAGGGAAAGGGAAGCCAAAAAATCCGCTGACCCGGATGGCCAGCCCGGTTCGGTGCCAACCAAACCAGAGGGAGTGCCCTCTGACCAGGGCGATACTTCCTCAGGCAAACAAGGAGCCGGTTCCAGCAAAAAGAACTAGAAAGTCGGCTAGTGTAGAGCCAAAAGTTCTCTCCCCAACTGCTGAGGAAATAGCTAAAGCAATTCAAATTGTCCAGTCTCTCTCTCCGGTTCCGACCAAACCGCACCTTCAGGTAAGCGTTACGGTTCGGCCGGTTCCACCAGTTCAATTATGAGTTTGAGGATTTTTATGAACCGGGGGAGAAGAGGAATATGGAGAAGTGAATATGGTTTGAAGATCTGGATGTGCCCATTGATCGGGACATCTCCCAGATAGACCCTAGGGTTTCTCCTCCAAGGCTTTACGAGTCCCCTTCTCATTTCATGTTTTATGAAAAGTTGCAAACTCTCCAGCTCCCTGTTGAGGAAGCTGTTGATGACCAAGAGGCCAGACTATGTAGAAATGATGGATATTCAGAGTCACAGGAGACTGTCTATTCCATAAATCTTTTAGAAACAGACGGTAAAGTTTAAAAACTCCTCACACTGTACCTCCTGTGGATAAAAGGATGGACAAAGAGGTATACCTTATCAGGCTCGACACTTGTTCCTCCCTCAACAATGCAGCCATGTGGGGTGGTGCAGGCTGCAGCCTGTAGCGAGACTAATAATCCCCTAGCTTCACACCCCTGAGAAGGACTCCAGGAGGATTGATGCTATGGCAAAGAAACAGTACATGGCAGCATCTTTGGGACTCAGACAAACAAATTATGACACACTGCTAGGTACCAGAAGTCCAGATGAGGATATTGTGCTGGCCTAGCGAAACAAGTCCTGACCGGCTTGCCGGGGAGCTGGCACAGGTGGCTATGGATGATGATGAGCATCAGGGTGCTGATTCATGCTGCAGTGGACTCTAATGATGTTTCCTCCAAGAGTCATGGCCCATCTGTGGCACTCGCGGGATGGCCAGGCTCAGATGTTACTACCCTGTCTGGGATACCCAGTCTAAGGCCATGGATTTTTTTCCTGTTGTGGGAAATTCTCTATTTGGGGAGCAAACAGAATTACATGAAGAAAGTGGATGGCTATAGGACCACTATAGGCGTGCACAGGCTGTTGAAAGGCAGGCACTCCTCAGCTTAGCTTCCTAGAGCGGGACAGGCCTTTTCACGGCCTTTTTACCAACAACTTCCTCCTCTGCTGCTCAGAAGGTTGTTGGGAAGAGGCAGACTGGGGCTGGCAGATCTGCCACCCAGCCAAAGCCCCTGCCAGGCAGGCACCTGATGGTTGCCAGACCGATTCTCCTCTACCTGAGGGGCTGGCTACTTTGTCAGGACTGAGTCTTTAACATCAGACAAGTGGGTGGGAGTAGTAAGCCAGGACGGTTCTCAGCTTCAAAAAAATGTCCAAAGCTGAATGGTCTTACCTAAACCATAGGCACTCTACCGAGGCAGAGGTCTCACCCTTCTGGCTCTCAGGCTGTGGAAAGGTTCCTCCCTACACCAGGGCAAGGTTTGTACTCAGGTACTTCATAAAAAAAGGAGAATGGTAGCCCTGGATCTCAGATATTCAAACAAGCACCTTTGAAGCCAAAGTTCAAAATGGTGACTCTGAATTATCCTTCCCTCTCTAAGGCCAGGGACTGCACACCCCTGAACTCAGGATGACTACTTCCATATTCCCATCAGAAGCTCCCATCAAAGCCTCGGGTTGAGGCTGCCTCAGGCCCTACCAGTTCAAACATGCCCTTGACCTCACTTCTGCCCACAAGGGTATTCACCAAATGACAACATGTAGATTGCCTACCTAAAACGAATTGCCATCTTTCCTTACCTGGACGATTGGCTCTTAGTAGGCCAGTCCCAGACAAGATCAATTTACACCTTTAGATAACGCAGCAACTGCTTACCTCTCTAGGTTTCCTTCTGAATCTGTCAGTTCTAGGCGGTCCAACTACTTGCCTTCATGGCGCAGAACTGAACACTGAGAAGCAGGGACGCCCTCCCTGGACGAGTAAACACTGTCTCCTAGCTCCTCATTACCCTGCAGGTCTCCCGGCCAGCAAGGCATTTCTGCAGCTCCTGGACACGGCTGCTTCCACAGCAGTTGTGCAAGGCAAGATTTCGATGAGGACATCAGTTCCATTTGAAACTTTTGGTCTCAAAGGATCCTCTTCCAAGCTGATCCCAGTAACTCGAACCCTGATCAAGCCCTACAGTGGTGGCAGGATCATAGCAACTGAGACAAGGGTTCCTTTGTCACTCGTCTCATTCTCTAATCCTTACACGTCGTCCCTCTTGGGCTGGGGGCTCAAAACCTCACCACCAGGGTCTGGTCTCCCCAGGAATCTCTGCTCCATCAACCTGTTGGAGCTCAGGCAGTTCCAGCACTTAGCTTTTCCGTCTGTTCAGAACAAGAGTATTCAGGTCGAACAGACCTACCCTAATGTGGTACATCAACAAGCTAGAGGCACTGGGTCTCATTGTGCACGGAAGCAAGAAGTTATGATCTCTGGCTTACCCTGAACACCTCATACGGCAGTTCACCTCCCAGGCAAGGACAATGTCCTGGCAGATGCTCTCAACAGGATTTCCCAAGACCACCAGATAGTCACTGGATCCCAGTGTAGGAGTAGTATTTGCCAGATGGTGCCCATAGATAGATCTTTGCAGCCCAGACAATCCAACTTCCTCTTTTTTTGCAGGCCCCAGTGTTGCACTCTCCACTGGATGCCTTAGCCCTCAGTTGGGAGGAGTTTCTCTGCCTCCCTCCTTTCCTCCTGTTCAAAGTGTAGTCAAAATCAGTCCCAATCATGCAAGTCATTCTGATAGCTCAGTTGGGACAGATAGTATCACTCACCTGTCCATAGCAGTCCATCCTCTGTCCTTCCCAGGAATCACAATCTTAACCTGTGCAGGGAAGGGTCTGTCCGAATCTCAAATCTCTCAATCTCAGGCTTGGTTCTTGAAGTTAGTTGCTAATTTACCTTTCCCAAAAGTATAATGGATATATTGAAGGCTGAAGCCTTCCACCAGAACTACCACAATTCCAAATGGAAGGTTCCAATGGTGCTGGGAAAAACATATTTCCCAGTCTCTGCTACCCACAGTCCTGGATTATGGTCCACCTGAATTCTTTAGAACTGAGACCAGCTACCCTGAGTGCACTTGGCAGCTGTGTCTGTATTTCAACAGGTAAATCCTCTTCCTTTCAGCTCATCCTTATTTTAAAAGTTTTTAGAGTTGTTTCAACCCTCCATGAGGATCTGCCCTGTCTGGGATCTTAATGTTTGCGTGCTCACTTAACACCCCGCTGAACCTTGTCTTAGCTGAACTCAGTACTTGACTTGAAAACTGTGTTTTGGTAGCATCACCTCTGCCAGGCGCATAAGTGAATTACAAGCGTTGTCAGTGGAGCAGGAGTTTCTCTTTTCACAGGGTAAGGTGGTCCACGGATAACAAAGTTCTACCCAAAGGTGGTTTCAGATTTCACCTTAATCAATCTATTCACTTCGGTGTACTTCTGCAATACACTCCTCTGGGGAGGATGCTGCACAACCTAGATGAGAGAACCCTAGATACCACATAGAAAGGGTCTAGGTTTGACTCCTTTCAACTGTTCCTGCCTGTGCGAAGTTGGTAAAGGGAAGCCAGCCCTAAAAAGATCCATTGCCAGGTGGATTCTCTTGTATCCAATTCTGCTATAGAAGTTGGTAGATCCCCTCAGGCCTGAGGGCTCACTCTTCAGAGGTACAGCTGCTTCTCTGGCTGCTGCAGGCTCCCTATTCTAGAAATGGCAGCTACCTGGAAAACAGTTCACCTTTTACCAAACATACTCCCTGGACATCTAGGCTAGGGTGATGCCGAGTTCACAGACGTGCTTCAGAGCCTATTGCCTAGGTAGGTTCATCCCTTCTCCATGGGAATGCTGCTGTGTAGTCTGCAATTGTATAATATGCAGACTTCATGTTTGAAGAAAAATTACTCACCTTAGTAATGTTGTTTCGCTTCAATGGAGTCTGCTATATTATAACTCCCTCCTACCTGCCCTCTTGCAACCTCTGTTTTTGGGGATGTGGGTGGGCAGTACAGGATTAACACTTTTTGATACCACCTTGTTGTTTTCACCTTTTGGGTGAATTGGTGTTGTGTTTTGCATTTTGGTCTCTGACTTGAATCTTTTGTTTGGGCAAAAATGAACATCATTAGCCAGTTGGCTAGTGTGAGTTTACAGCTTCCGCAAGAACCCTAGTGAGTTTTAGCTCGTAAAGATCTGACAGTTTGCGTTTGAGCACAACAGACAGGTTTTCAACCGACTCGTGCTCAAATTCCAGCCTGCATGGAAAGTTAACTATTGTCCTCGAACAGTTCTAACCTGCGATATACCACAATTGTCTAAGCAGACTCCATTAGAGAAACATTACTAAGGTGATAATTTTTCTTCTCAGTCTGGAGTCTGTAGTATTTATGAACATAACAGGTGTCAATCTGACTTAGTATACCAATTTGAAATGAGTGAGAAAAATTATAGCAGCAGCAGTGACCTTTGATTTTAGATGAGGAAAATGAAACAAACTTAGTCTGAAAATAAGTAAAGGTAAAAATATGATGTTGAAAAAGACTCGAACATTCCAGCATACCAGCTAAATCAGTTTACAGTTACGATACGATAACAAAAATAAATATGCTGCTCTGCCTGTAGAAATATCCCACTCTTGCGCTCCTGCTTATTAAAAAAAACAACGTGTTTGCCACTGGTTCAAATAATTTCAGAAGCGAGTCGTGAGCCAACGAAATAAATCCACATATAATTTGGGCAAACCAGCATAGTCGAAACTGGAACATGCAGTCAATTTTAACATATCTAAAACTCCAATATATCACGCATTTTCTCAGATGGAAAGTCACAAAAATAAAATGGAGTTATTTACACATATTCACAGCTAAAATCGTCCTTTCTCAGATAAGGCGTGGCACATTACAAGAAAAAATGAGGTTAAACTCACAATTCATGAAATGGTAAGCGGCCAGAATTTCTGTAGCATAATATCAGCTATATGTCTAAACACAGATCAGACTATCAAGAATAAAATTTGTTACCGTTCTTGCAGATGGCAGTACAATCCAAGCACTGTAGTGGGAAATGTCTTCCTTAGTTTAGTTGATGGTGCAGAAAAAAAGTTGCAACTGTAATTAAAGCTGTACCTACTAAACATTACGCAGATGGAGTTTCATAAAGCACCACCGGGTCTGTTGATCTTTCTTTTACGGACCTTAGATGTGAGCAGACCTGGACCAGTTCTTGTATGTGCCAACTTTGATGGTGCCAGTGTGATGGGCCATACGGTGCACCATAGCAAAATCAGACATGTCCCCACTGGAAACAATGCATTGCGCAGCCCACAAACTAAGTTAGCAGTTTCGGCGTCAAGAAAAATCCCTTTGTTCAAAGTGAAAACACCTTGAAAGATTTTTAAATTTTACCACTACAGCCCAAAACTTGGGGAACTGCAGGAAATGAATGTCATACACACAGAGTTGGCTCATTTCAGTACAATAAAGCAAGTCGTTGGCTTGCAAGTAAGACTAGTTCAGTTCATACTGTTCAAGTCAACCTGCCTATAGTAATTCAACATCTTAACATGTCTCAAACTCACTGGTGATGATGGGGCCAAAGCAAAACTTCTAGAATGCATACGATACAGTTTCCAAAATCACTGTTTATTCTTCAAGATTTTCTGCCAATATTGAAAAATTTATCATGATTTCAGAAGGATGACCTACTATTAAGTCACAACTCGTTGATACATGCCTCAATTGACTGAGCTAAAACAAGACCAGGAAAGTTTGACATTTCTAAACCAATATAATCCTGCAGAAATACAGTATCATTTCAAGCGTGGCAGTGAGACAGATTGTTCCTTTCACTTTCAGGAACTGTCAGCAGTACAGTAAAATTTACGACTGATACACAGCTGCACGGTTAATAGATGCAACGTATCTTACATTGATCGCGTTGCGGAATTTCTTGGAAAAACCTCTAAAATGGTTCAGTTGTAGATTTCAAAATTCGATCTGTCGAGAAGAACTTGGACAACAACTAAGTTTAAGTAATTTATTAGACTACTTTCACAACTTTTCTGAGATCACACAACCAGTATAAAGACCGCCTTTTTCACCTCTGTGTCTTGCAACAAGGACGTGTTTAATCTCCAGAATGTACGTTTAACAAAGTCCCCTAGGTGAAATTGGCAAAAAACTGGTGCGTGGTCTGACAGTGCTCTATCCCCTATCCAACTATCTTTTATTTGACCAACTAGCTCTACTGGGAGTAAAATGTAGTCCAGTCGGGAATGGGATTGGTGTGGAGCCGAAAAAAAGGTATAGTTTCTTTGCTTTACATGGGTAAGGCGCCATCCGTCCTCCAGTCCCAGTTCAGTAAGCAGTTTCCCCACCTTTTTTATACAAACCTGGTTGCGGCGGGGGACCGCAGAGGAAGAGTCCAGCCTCAGGTTCAAGACCAAATTTAGATCACTACCAATAATTACCTCCCCCTCTGCCCATTCCTGTAATCTTAAAAAAATTTGATGATATGTCTGAAAGTCCGAGCCAGGGGGGACATAAATCGATGCCAGAGTCAGTAACCTCCCAAAGAGACGCCCCTTCAGGAAGGCATAATGCCCTTCTCCATCTGTCAGCTGTGCTGTTTGCTCAAACGGCGTCTTCTCTGCACACGCCGAAGTGCCAAAACCAAACTTCCCCAACTTCTGATGCTCCTTCAATGAGAGATGCGTTTCTTGCAAAAACAGAATGTCTGCCTCACTCTTCTTGAGAAAGGAAAGTATTTTGTTACGCTTTATTGGGTTAGTCAGCCCGTTTACATTGAAGGAGCAAAAGGTGGTAGGTCTAGCTGCCATTTCTAACTCGGCAGGGACTCTTCCTCAAGCCCAACCCAGATATTTCTCACTTCCCTCCACCAGAATTCCTTGCTGTCACCCAGTTCCAACACCTACAGGAACCCTTTAGGCAGGGAAACAGGGTCTAAGTACTGGAAGCAACTCTATAGAGGGCTGGGAGGAAAACAAAGGGATCAAACAGAGAAGGTAATGAAGCAAAAGGGAAAGGTAGTGGCGTAGTTCTACTACAACAAATCTATAGCTTTTGTTAACTAAAGCTCTATACTTCACTAAATGCAACAACAATTTCCTGTTATTTTAAAACCGCGTGGCTTCCAAGGTGGGATCCAAAACCTAGGATCCCTTGCCCAACCTCAAAAAGCCACCAAAGTGGGAGCTACGAGGGTTGAAGAGAGGAATGCCCTGATTTAACAGAGCTCTTCAACGAATAACTCCAAAGGAGTAAATTCGAGTGGAAGATCGCCGCAGAGTCACCTCCGCTCCTTACACCTCTAGAGGAGCGTACAACAAGGTCGTGAATGAGCAAAAAATATGCCTCATTGCTCCCCCAGGGACGGTTTAAATTTAAACACTTACTTTTTAAACATTTGAAATACCCTTCCTTTTCAAACCAATATGCTGGAAGGTCATATAATATAATTTAACCTTCACCAATAGTGGTCCGCGGCAAGACAACTCGGTGCAGACCCTTAAAAGAATAAGAATCCCAGTGTTCAAGTCTAATAGGCCTCACAGCCGTTAGCAGCGCCTTGTCAGGTCTATACATCGTCACCACAGGGAAGTGCTCCTCATCTCAAGCCAAAACTTATTTCAGTTTCTTCTTCTGTCCTACTCAAGTACCATCCGGAGAGGAATCGCTCATAGATCTGGAGCTCCCTACTCGCTGCAGCCGTCCCAGGGCTTCTCCTACTTTCCTCAGAGTTGCCAGTCTCCCAAGTCCACTTGCAGACTGCGGTAGAAACCCCACCGAAAATCTCTGTTTATGCACCCGTTCTGTATCCGTAGTGGGAATTGGAATTCCCCTCTTCTGAAGCTCATCCAGCACTTTTACAGGAGAAAGATACAACTGAGAGCCTTCTTCCCAAAACACACGCAGCTCCGCGGGAAAAGGAGTTTGGACTCTTATACCCTTAGCCCTCAGTGCTTTCAGTATCGGTACATATAGCTGCCTTGCTTGCTGCACTTCTGGGGCATAGTCATGGTCCAGAGTTATTCTAGATGAAAGGTATGTCAACTCCTTCTTACCCCAAGCCCTACGAAGGATGTCTTCTTTAGTTTTGTAACTACTTAACTTGAAGATAATTGACCGAGGGCAGGCTGACTCCCCAGATGGTTTCTGGCCCAGTGAGCGGTGGGCCCTTTCAATGGATAAGGCATAGTTAGGTGGTAGCTCTAAAACATCTTTCAGTAGATTTTCTAAGAATGCTGTCATTGGGGGTTCCTCAGCACCTTCAGCGAGACCGTATAGCCTGAGATTGCTGCGCCTTGAGCGACCCTCCAGATCGATGCACTTACTTTGCAGGGCCTGGGCCTGTTGGAATAACGCTTCCACTGCATTAGAAAGGTGCGTATTGTTCTCCTCCAGAACTTTTATTTGCCTTCTGCCACGTTAACTTTGGTATCTATGTTAGAGATTTGAACTGCCAGGGACTGAAACTCTCTCCTTGATTCCATGACGAGACTCACGAATCTCCCGCAGTATATTTTCATACCTTGTGCGAGATAAGAGATCCGTCTGCCTCTGTGTCAGAGCTGGAGCCTCTCGTGCTGCTACGTGAGCGGCTTCTGCTGCGTGCAGGACTGTGCAGTCGTTTTTCTTCTCCAATAAAGTCTTTCCTCTGTGAATTGCTTATTTTACTTGACAGAGATGGTCCCCGCTCTCTCCTACGACCTTCTTTAGCCATTTTGCTTTTGTACGTTTAAGGAAAAGGGTAACTTTGTCCCTGGAAAGCGGAGGTGTGTTCCTAAGCTCTTGTCTGCTCCATGGCGGAACCGGAAGTCTGGTGACAGCCACTTAATGGACGGACAGTAAGAGCTGCTGCCACATCAAGTCCTTGTAGCGCTGACGCAACTTGCGCCGGAGCCTATCCTCTGAAGAGGACGAAGAGGATGAGCGGCGGCTCCGCTCCATGGTGCCAAGACCAGAGACTGCCGCGTCGGCAGGACTGGCTGGACCTGAAGAAGACAGAGACCTTCAGGGATTCCGAGGTGGGTCAGAGGGGAGCAGGGAAACCCACCCTTCCTTGTAGAGGGGGCTTAACCGGGACTCGGCACAAGAGGCAGAGGCAAGTCCTCGGTAATCACCTGGGGAACCGGTGAAGTAGGGTTGTCGGCATCACCAGTCGACAAACCGTCCGACAGGTCGAGAAAAATCTCGACCGCATCGACGGTTGTCTCGGACTGCTGACCTGACGGGGACACCGTGAAGCCAGCGGCCTTAGCCACAACCTCGACCGAAGTCGAAAGCAGACGGTCCGGTGAAGGGGATCTCTCCCACTCCCACAAACGTCGACGATGGGACTTACCTTTTGAGTCCTCCTTTTTGGACCGACTGGAATGTCCCGATGGGCCTTCTCCCTTGGTGGAGAGGGACTGACAAAGCTCCTTAAAGGAAGCTGTATAGGAAGAGCCCAAGGAGAGCGGGATAAATGCCATGGCCGAGGAGGAAGAAGAAGCGGTCTGGGCCGCCTCCTCCTCGAGGGCGATCATCTGCTCCAACTGTTCCGTGGAGACCCGCTGCCACGGACACGCCCAGTGGGCCTCGCTCGTCTTGACCGGTGGATACCGTTTTCAGGCGCCCAAGAGAGTCGAAACCGCGGTCCTCCAAAACTGAAGCCGAGAGGAGCTGCACAATTCGCAAGCATGCGATGCAGGCGTCAAGCCTCAGGCAGTAGATGTACATGGAGTGCGATCGGTCTGGGACATCTTCTGCCCACAGGGGCACCGATGAAGACCAGGAGTCGATTTGTCCATCACAGCCGCGAGGGAAGACAAAGACCGGAGTCTTGTAAACTTTAGAATTAGTTTCGGGTTAACCGAAGAGTGTGGATCCAGGCTTAAAACACAGAGCGGTAAGGAGGGAACCTGAGCTTCCAAACGGTAAGGAAGATCTGGCGTCATGGGGCGGAGCCGAGGGTTTTACCACCCAGGTGGGTGGGAGGAGCCAGCTTGAAGACCTTCCAGCAACATTTAAAGCAGCAAGGAACCTGACAATAAGTGTGGATGAACAACATATCCACGTCCCTAGAAAGGATTTTTTTCCCCCTCACGAAAAAGGATTGCTCCCATATAAAACATGATTCCTTTTTCATTTCATACAGCTATCTTGGAAGTGCTTATTGAGCATGCTCAGAACCAATTTTTAAAATTTTCAAAATTAAATAACTTTAGAATGGATTCATATTTTTTCACCAAACAAGCAAAATGCACTTCTGTGGGCCAGCCCCTTTCTACTCTGAAAATTTCAGACCAAAATACCAAACTTTGTGGGCAGTAGCCAAGTTCAAAGAAAAAAAAAAATTGCAAACCTAATGGGAAAACGCACATAAAAATTCAGTTTTTGCACTAACCAGGACTCAGTATATGCATATCCGACCAAAACGAAACATGGCACATCCACAGATCTACCACACAAGACCATGCATGCAAAATGGCATGGCATGGCAAAATGGCATGCAAATCCATTGAATGGCAATAAAGTTATTAAAGTGCAAAAAGAACAGTTACGTAAAAACTTACCGTAACAGTAGATCTTCAAGGGTGTAATCAGGTTACACCTATGGAGTTTAGCCATCAGGCACTAGGAGCCCACGGAAGCTTTTCTGCAGCAGTCTACTAAGGGTCACCCACGCCAACATCAAGCTCCGACGTCACTCACCCTATAAAAACGCGGACAGCACCACTCCCTCCTCAATTCTTTCCCTAGCTAGAGGCCATGAGAGAAAGGAGCCCCATTAGGGAACCGAGGAGAGAGAGAAAAGGTGCCCAGCAAGCAGAAAGGCTGGAGCAACAGGACAGCTGAGCTGGTGAGAGAGAGAAAAAAAGGGGAGGGACGGCATGACCTAATGACAGAGATTTCTTTAAAGATCTACTGTTACGGTAAGTTCTTACATAACTGTTCTATCTTCTTTAGGGATATCTCTGTCATCAAGTCACACCTATGGAACGAGTCCCAAGCAGTGCTGCTAGCAAGGACAGTCTGAGTGGCAGGAGGACAGAGGCCTAAGAAAGAAGGCCCTAAAGCAGAGCAAGACCAAAGCCTGCCCTTCTTCGGGATGCAATATTCAGACTGTATTGCTTGGTTAAAGTGTGGACCGTACTCCAAGTGGCAGTAGCGCAAATCTCGGCTGCAAACACACCTCTGAAACAGGCAACTGAAGTGGCCATGCCCCTGGTGGGACGGCCCTTAACAACCCAGGAAGTTCCTTACTGTACTTCCTGTAACAAAAAATAATACAGTTGGCCAACCATTTGGACAAGAACTGTTTTGACACTAGAGTGCCCTCTCTACCAGGGGTCAAAGAAACAAATAACTGTTTGGACTTCCTGCAGTCCTTGGTACGGTGTGTATAGTAACGCAAACTTCTACGCACATCCAAAGCATGGAGTAATGCTTTCCCTGGATTAGCATGCTTCAGATAAAAAACAGGCAGGTGGATGGATTGGTTGAGGTTAAACTCAGACACCACCTTAGGAAGAAACGTAGGATTAGTACGCAAAGAGACACTGACTGTGGAAAATCAAATAAGGCTGCTCACACATGAGAGCCTGTAGCTCTGAAATTCTTCAAACAGAAGTAATGGCAACTAAAGATAAAATGCATTCCATGACAGAAAGCAAGGCTCGGAAAACATGGCTCACTCAAAAGAAGGCAGGGTCAGCTTCTCCAAAACAAAATTGAGCTCCCAAGCTGGAACCAGGTTATGGATGGGAGGCTTCAAGTGGAGAATGCCTCTCAGAAAAGTACGGGCCACATGAAAAAATTACTCACCTTAGTAATGTTGTTTCTTCTAATGGAGTCTTGCTGTATTCTGACTATATGCAGTTAGCCCCAGCACTTGAACTGCCCCAAAGAGTAAAGAGTTAACTCTATGCAGAAACATAGAACGTTGAGCTTGAGCTCAGTTTTCAAACCTCTGTCTCTAGCACTCTGAATTGTAACCGTCAGATTATTACGAGCACTAACTAATCAAATTAACAGATGGAAATTATTTCAACTTTTGCAAGCCAAATGGCCACCACAAATTGTTTTTTAGGATCAAAAAGACTCAAGTCGAGAACCCCAAAAAGAAAGCTAAATATAAAATCAAAGTAGGTAGTGAAATTAAAAACATTAATAAACCCACAAGATAGGGCAAGCCAAGTACACCTCTGTGGTGCAGCACTGTGCCTGCCCACCCACTTCCCAAAACTACTAGGTTCCAGGAGGGCAGGGAAGGAAGTCAGAATACAGCAAGACTGCATTAGAAGAAACAACATTACTGAGGTGAGTAATTTTTTCTTCAAACAACATGAAGTCTTGCTGTATTCTGACTATATGCAGACTACCAAGCAGTACCCCCCAGAAGGAGGGAGTCACAGAACCTATTTTGGGAACAAGCTCTGCAGCACAGCCGTGCCAAACCTAGCATCACTTCTAGACTGAATGTCCAGAGAGTAATGTTTGGTAAATGTGTGAACAGTTTTCCAGGTGGCTGCTTTACAGATTTCCACTTAAGGTATATCTCTAGTTGCTGCAAGCGAAGCAGCTGTACCTCTGGTAAAATGAGCCCTCAGGCCTGAGGGAGGTTCCTTCCCAAGCTTTGAATAGCAGAATTGGATACAGGAGACAATCCACCTGACAATAGTTCTCTTGGTGGCTGGTTTGCCCTTTCCCACCTCGCCATAGGTGAGAAATAACTGAGAACAGCCATTCCTATAAGTCTTAGTATGCTCCACATAGTAACTAAGGGCCCTTTTCACATCAAGACTGTGTAATCTTCTCTCCCCAGAGGAAGAATGATCAGTGAAAAATACAGGCAATGACATAGATTGGTTCAGATGAAAGTCTGACACTACTTCGGGAAGAAACTTTCTGTTACTTCAAAGGACCACCTTATCCCTGTGAAAAGAAATAAAATCAGGTTCCACTGATAAAGCCTGTAACTCACTGATCCTCCTGGCAGAGGTAATAGCTACCAGGAATACAGTTTTCCATGTCAAGTATTTCAGTTCTGCTAATGATAGAGGCTCAAAAGGAGGCTGCATAAGCTGTTCTATACAGATGTTCAGATCCCAAGAAGGAGTAGGGTCTCAAAAGGGAGGATTAACATGCATCAGACCTTTGAAAAACTTCTTGAAGACTGGATGAGAGGCTAGGGAAGAGCCCTTCCCAGCAGAAATGAAGGCAGACACAGCTGCCAAATGTACCTTAAGAGTAGTAGGCCAGAGGCCTAAGCTATTAAGATGCACCAGATAGTCCAATACAGTAGCAATGTAAGCTAATTCTGGCTGAACAGGTTTCTGGGAACACCAATACCCAAATCTTTTCCACTTGGAATTGTAAGTTTTTCTGGTAGCACGTTTTCTGTTAACCTTTAGAATATCTAAGACTGACTGAGAAAGGTTTACATTTGCATATTCTAACTCTTCAAGAGCCAGGCCTTCAGCCTGAAGACTGGGATAGAGGATCATCCCCCGAGAGGATGTCAGCAGATTGAACTGTCTGGGAAGACACAGAGGCATCGTCACTGATAATGACAGTAGTAGAGGATACCACGGCTGTCTGACCCAGTCTGGTGCCACCAGAATCACCCTGCAAGGCCGAGATCTGATTTTGCTCAGGACCCTGAATATCAAAGAGAAAGGAGGAAATGCATACAGGAACCTGCTTTTCCAATCCAATAGTACAGCCTCCTGGTGTACAGAGCCTAGGAGAGGAGGCCTGCAACAAAAGAGGAGGTTGATGATTGTCCGGGGCTGCAAAGAGATCCATCTCTGGAGCTCCCCACGTCTTGAAGATAACCTGAAGGACCAGGGGATTCAGAGTCCATTCGTGATGACACTAAGACATTCTGCTGAGAGCATCTGCTAAAATGTTGTCCTTCCCTGGGAGGTGTACAGCCACCAGGGAAGCCTAAAGGTTATAAACCAGAGACCATATATTCATGGCCTCTGTGCACAAGGCTGAGGACCGAGTGCCTCCCTGCTTGTTGATGTATCACATGGTTGTGGTATTGTCTGTCCTGATTTGTATGACTTTCCCCTGAACCACAGCTAAGAATGTCTGCAGAGCTAGAAAGACAGCCCTCAACTCTAGAAGATTTATGTGAAGGAGGGACTCCTGGTGAGACCAGGTTCCCTGAGCTGTAAGCTGATCCAGGTGGGCCCCCCAGCCTAGGAGAGAGGTGTCTGTGGTGAGAATCACTGAAGGAGCACGACTGACGAATGGAACATGTTGCCAAAGTTTGTCCTCCTCCAGCCACCACTGGAGTGCCTGAACTAGAGTCTGAGACACTGGAACCAATTTGGAGAGAGGGTCCTTTTTCTGAGACCAGTAAGATCTGAGATGAAATTGAGTATCTCTCATCTGAAACCTTGCTCCTTGGACCACCGCTGTGGAGGCTGCCATGTGGCCCAGTAACTGAAGAAAATGTCTGCCTGGACGAGAAACTAGAGGATGAAAAGAGGAAGCCAGAGTGACTAGAGACTGGACTCTTGAAGGAGGAAGGAATGCTCTTGCCTGGGTAGTGTCTATGTATACCCCTATGAAAGACAGCAGCTGAGTTGGTTCCAGAACAGACTTTTCTAGGTTTAGAATGAAGCCCAAAGACTCCAGGAGCCTTTGGGTGACCTCTAAGGCTGACTTGACTTGGTCTGAGGACTGACCTACTAGGAGCCAGTCGTTCAGATATGGGAACAGAAGGATACCTTGTCTCCTGAGGAATGCCACCACCACTGAGAGGCAGTTGGTGAACACCCTTGGAGCAGATGTTAGGCTGAAAGGCATGGCTCTGAACTGATAATGGCATGAGGGCAATTCGAACCTGAGGTACTTTCTGTGGGAATGTCTGATGAGTATGTGGAAATAGGCATCCTTGAGATCCAGGGAGGCTAGCCAGTCTCCTGGTCTCAGAGAGGGAAGAATTACTCCCAGAGTCACCATCTTGAACTTTGGTTTTAAGTGTTTGTTGAGGTACCTTAAATCTAGGATGGGTCGCCACTCCCCTGTCTTTTCTGGGGTAAGGAAGTATCTGGAATAAAGTCCTTTTCCCCTGAGACAAAGAGGTACCTTCTCTACTGCTCGCATGAGCAGAAGAGAGGAGACTTCTGCCTCTAAGGCCTTTGTCTCCAAGGGGGAAGAGGGGCTGAAAGATCTTGCTCTCATTTTTGGGAACCTTTTGAAACTGAGAACAAGTCCCTGGCTCACTACTTCCAAGACCCATTTGTCTGAAGTAATTGACTCCCAGGCCTGGGAGTAGTGAGCCAGCCTGCCCACTACAGGAATTGGGGAGGTGACCCTGACTGACACCTCAGGGTGTCTGTTTGGCAGGGGGCTTGGACTGAGTGGATGATGGGGTACTGGTCATCCCTTGTCTGTCTCTTCCCCTGAA
This sequence comes from Neoceratodus forsteri, assembly GCA_016271365.2. NCBI lineage: Eukaryota > Metazoa > Chordata > Ceratodontiformes > Ceratodontidae > Neoceratodus > Neoceratodus forsteri. The sequence continues at coordinate 273,723,730 of JADMNL010000025.1, forward strand.
GAACCCCCTCTGCTGGTATGAAGAGGAAGCCTGGGCTTGGTAAAAAGGCCTGTGAAAAGGCCTGCCCCTGCCAACCCTAAACTGCTGCTTCTGAGGAGTGGTCTGCTTCTCTTTTGCTGCAGCACTCCTGTAGGTGGTCCTGTACTCATCCATCTTCATGTAAGCCTCTGTCTGTTCACCAAACAGAGAGTTACCAGCAACAGGAAAATCCATGGCCTTAGTCTGGGTATCCTGTGACAAACTGGTACATCTGAGCCAGCTAATCTCCTCATGGAGACAGATGTAGCCATGACCCTGAATGCACATAATTCGAGTCAACAGCAGCTTGAAATTGGACCTTGGATGCCTCAATACCATCTGCAGCCACCTTCTCCAGCTCCTTGGCTAACTGGGGAAGGGCATTCTTAGCCAGTTCCAGAACCATATCCCACCTCGACTTCTGGTACCTGGCTGTATATGCCATATAATTGGCTTGTCTGAGTCCCAAAGAGGATGCCAAGTATTGTTTCTTGGCCACGGCATCCACTTTCCTAGAATCTTTATCTGGGGGGTGGGATGCCAGGGGAGTATTAGCCTTGTCACAGGCTGCAGCCTGCACTACCCCAGCATGGCTGCAATGAGTAGTAAGAAATTCTGTTCCAGGACCTGACAACGTATATCTCCTGCACATCTTTTTATCCACAGGAGGTATAGAAGTTGGAAACTGCAAAATCTTTTGTGTCGGTTTCCCCAGGGATTTATGCAGAAGGACAGACACTCTCTTCGACTCTGGGATAGCCATCATTTCCATGAAGTCAGGTTCCTCCTGGTCTTGTTCAGCTTCTTCCACTGGGAGCTGAAGAGTATCAGCCACTTTCTTGCAAAACAAGAAATGGGAGGGGGACTCAAAGTCTGGGAGGAAACACACTGGAAGGCCTGTCTGGGGAGATGTCAGGCTCTACTGGCTCATCTAGGCCTTCATCTTCCTCTTCTTCATACTCTTCTTCTCCATCCCAATCGCCCTCATAGAAAGCCTCTGGATCAATGTCAGAAGCGACTATGTCCGACCAAACCGAACCTCTGTGAACCGCTGCCGGTTCAATCGGAACCGGGAAAAGCGACTGTACTATAGTAATCGCTTTTGCAATCTCCTCAGCGGTCGGATCATGGGAAGTCGGATCTGAACCGGCTGATTTACGTTTCCTTTTGCTAGGAACTGATTACGCAAAATCGGGTCTCCTTTTACCCGAGGAGGTATCGCCCAGGTCAGTGGGCACCCCCCTCAGGTTCAGTCGCAACTGAACCGGACTGGCCATCCGGGTCAGCGGACTTCTCGGCCTCCCTCTCCCTCAGCCTACTCAAACGTTTTTCCAGAGTGGCTTTGGGAACGTTCTTACAAATCTGGCAGTCTTCCTTGAGGTGGTCAAACCCCAGACAGTAAACACAGACGAGGTGAGGGTCGGCCTTAGCAAAGGCCTCCTTACACTTGGTACAGTGCTGAAACCCAGTGGGACCGGTTTTCCTTTGGGTTTGTCAGACATGCCGGAATACTGAAAAAGTTACCCTTACCAGCTTTTACGCCAGGCAACTAAAAACTGATCGGTTCCAACCGTGTCATGGATCGGTTAAAAAAATCCAGAAAATCGTTTTTTTTTTTTTAGGAACCGATGAGTACCGGAAACCACAGAAATATATTTGAACAAAACACAAATAGAATGGGATTCGGTTCCAAACCGGACCAACCGGAAAAGAACCAAAGGCAAAAACAATTTCCACGATAATACCAGAATCACAACAAACTACCTACTACTAGTAAGAAGACCAAAAATAAAGAAGCAGTTAGGTAAAACTGACAGATTTAAACTATACCGAACCGAGGTGCATGAGAGATCTCCGGAGCGACTTCACAGTTAGGCGGAGTAAAAATTCTGACGGTTAGACTTCAGAGTGCTAGAGACAGAGATTTGAAAACCGAGCTCGAGCTTAACGTTCTGTGCTTCTGCATAGAGTCAACTCTTTGCTCTCCGGGGCAGTTGAAGTGCTGGGGCTAACTGCATGTAGTCAGAATACAGCAAGACTTCATGTTATTTGAACCAGCTGTGCCACCGTACGGCCATCAATGGGCACATGAAAGACTGACATGGCAGACAGGTGCACTATAAGGAAGGAGCATTTGAGGCCCGGTGGTGCTGAGGGTTAAGGCGCTGGATGCCACACCTTGCACCACGCCAGTAACCAGTGTTCGGAAATAAGCACAGGCTGTCAGGGTTGGCAGGGGAGAGAGAGGATTGAGCATCCAGAGGACTGCTCTCCTCTCCGGGGGGGAGGGAGGACTGGCACTCCCGCCAAATGACTACCCCCAGGTGGAGGCCAACGGGTAGTGTGGGTCAGGGGGACCAGACATAGGGAGCTGTGGGACTTCTGTGGATGTGCGTGTGCCTCTACGTGCACGCATCCTGCGTGTGTGCCACAGCAACAGGGAAGGGAGAAAATGTGGAACATCCTGCAGCTGGCAGAGTAACAACTGACCCTCCGCGAGGCTCCACACCCAGCGACCGGAAGAGTGTGGCCTGTAATACTGGGGACAGGGCTGGGGAAGTTAGTCAGAAGGGGCAGAAGGAGCATAAAGGACTTATTAAAAAATAAAGAAAGGAGCATTTGAAACCGGCATCAGACAAGGACAGGAGATGCTTCAAAACCTGGTTCACCGGACAGGTGAAAGGGGCTAGCTGGTGAGAAGCGGCCCAGATAGCAAACCGCTTCCACTTCGTAGAGTAAGTGGCCCTGGTGGAAGATTTTCTGGCAGCCACCAGGACATCAGCCACCTTCTGAGACACTCTGAACTGAGCAATGGCTATGTCCTGAGGAGCCATGCATGCATGCAGATGGAGGGACTTGAGGTCTGGATGGACCAGGGTCCCCTGTGACTCTGTCAACAGGTCCCGGCAGAGGGGCAGGGAAACTGGAGGTTCCACAGCCAATTGCTGCAGTAATGGAAACCATATCTGATGCGGCCAAAATGGGGCCACCAGAATCAGGATGGCACCCTCCATCTGTAGCTTGATGAGAACCCTCTGAATCAGAAGGAAGGAGGAAATGCATAAAGATGCTTAAAAAGTCTTCTGAGACCGAGGACAGCTGCTCCCACTCGTGCACTTTGAACTGTGACCAATTAATGCTATCTGTCAAGGTGTTTGGGGCACCTGGCACATGGATGGCTGACAGTCCAAGACTGTGATCTAGAGCCCAGTACCATACCTTCATTGCTTCCTGGCACAGGAGGTAGGAATGGGTCCCCTCTTGCTTGTTGATATAATAAGACTACACCGAGACTGTCCGACTGCACCAACAGAGGACCCAAGGACAAATGGTTCTGGAAGACCTGTAATACATACAGAACTGCCCTCATTTCGAAAACGTTTATGTGGAGGTGAGTCTCCCTGTAGGACCGGCAGCCCTGGATCCGATAGAGGCCTAGATAGGCTCCCTGACTCAAAGCATCTCTGGTAAGGATTTGTTGAGGGGTTGGGATAAGAAAGGGGACTAAGAGATTGGCCAGGTTCATCTAACAGTGAAGCACTGAACTGGCAAGGAGACTAGGACCAGCTGATCTAGATTGCCTGAACCCTGATCCCACTGAACCCTGAGGATCCATTGCTAAATCCTCATGTGCAACATGGCCAGAGGGACCGTCATAATGGCTGCAACCATGAGGCCTAGTAGCCTGAGGAAAGTTCTGGCTGGAACATGCCGGCTCTGAGCCACCTCCTGGACCTAGGCAATAAGGTGGTCCACCATGTCTGGAAGAAGGCCTTGCCCCGAGTAGAGTCAAGGACTGCCCCTATATATTGTAATCTCTGAGAAGGGGTCAGCACAGACTTGGGTCTATTGACCATGATGCCCAAGAAGTGGAACAACTGCAGGGTGCATTCCAGAGTGAACAACAAGAGCTCCCTGGACTGGGCTTTCAGTATTCAGTTGTCCAGATATGGAAACACATAGAGGTCCTCATGCCGAAGGGCTGCCACTACAGCTGCTAAGCACTTGGTAAAGACCAATGGTGCACAGGATAAGCCAAAGGGCAGTATCCTTAACTGGTAATGCTCCCCCTGCAACAGGGACCACAGGTAATACCTGTGAGGGGGACAAACCATGATATGCGGATAGGCATTCTGCATGTCAAGGGAGCATAGCAAGTCACCCTGCTTAAGCACCATCCAGCTTTTTGTACTGGATAATAAGTTTCAGTTCCTTGAGGTCTAGAATAGGCCTCAAGCCCCCTGTTCTCTTGGGATCTAGGAAGAACCTGGAATAGAACCCCTTATTCATTTCCCGCCTGGGCACTGGTTCTATGGCCTGTTTGCCCAGCAAGGTGAGGATCCCTCCGAGTACCTTTGGTGGTCTGGAGGGTAAAACAGGGGGACTGGGGGAACATCTGGAGGCTGTCCTAGAAGCTCGCAAGCATGTCCCTGTCCAATTATCTGCAGGATCCAAGCATCTGTTGTGATGGTTCTCCACTGGAGCAAATAGAGGCAGAACCTGCCTCTGACCACCACCTCCTGGCTCAAAGGAGGAGAAGAGGGTCTGGCAAGGAGTCAGGCAGAGGCTGAACCAGCGGCAGGGGCCACACTACTGCCTCTGGACTGTTTTGCCGAGGGTCCAGCAGAGGAAGAGGGAGCAGGCAAGGCTGAGCTGGCTCTGTGTTTACCCTGAAGTTTGCTGCCAGGACCCGACTTGTTGAAAGGCTTCCGAAAGGAGGACCGTGGTCTACTCCTGGGCTGGGAATGATATAAGGAGTGGACAAACCAAATGGCCCCACCAGAAACCTGCAGCTCATTAATAATGTCCTGCACATTTGTACTACGAAAGTCTATGACCCACAAAAGAGGCATTTAACACCTTTCGTTGAAGTCACTGGCAAAGCTGGAGACCCGCAGCCAGGAGTGCTGTCTGAGGCAAATGCCAGAGGCAGCTGCCCTGGCTGTAGTGTCAACCATGTCATAGGTGGCTCTGAGGAGGTGCTTGCTAACATTCTTTGAAACCTGTAGTACCTGGAGAAGCTCCTGCTTGTGAAAACCCTGAGGAATGGTCTGAGCAGTCACTTTGCCTTTCCTCCAAAGAGTACTCTGGTACTTAATAAAATGAGTCAAATAAGTGGCAATCTGAAGGCCAAGGGTGGCTGAGGCAAAAATTATTTTGCAACACAGATTCAACCTTCTGGACTCCCAGTCAGGAGGCAGGGAGCTACGATGCTTTGGGGCCTTAGTCCTGTTGTGGGCAGCTTTAATGACCACAGAGTCAGTCTCAGGCTGGGCCGCATAGAAGAGCAATCCTTGAGGAGCCTGATAAAGCTCGTCAGCATTCCTGGGCATAGTTGGCACCATACTTGGTCTGTGCCAGGCTATTGTGGCTGCATCATTCAAGGCTGGCAGCACAGGAGGAAAAATCTTAGGTGGAGACTCAGGGATCTCCAAGACATCCACCATATTCCTCCTGGTTTCATTCTCCTCCTTAGTTTGGAACCCCACTGTGGAGGAGAGCGGTTTCATGACACTGAAAAAGGAAGAGTCCTCGGGGAGGACCTGGGAGTGTGCTCGACAGACTTCTCACTCCCAGAAGAGAGAGAGTGGGTCTATCAGACGTTCCCACTTCAACTTCCTCATCCTCCTCTTACTCAGGGAGGATAAGATCAGGATGGTACTGTCCTTCGACGTCAGACTGCTCTGGAGCAGGGACCGACAAATGCCACAATGATGACTCTATAGGGGGCGGCGCAGTGCGTGGGCCTAACAGGCATCACCACTGAAACAGCCGACGATGGCCCGGGCCGTGTCACTAACTGTTGGATAAGAGAAGTAGTAATGGAGGTTAGAATGGCATTGAGGTCAATGGCAGAGAAGGGAAATGTCATCGATACTGGCTTCAATGAAGGGGGTGTGAAGCCCTGGTCCACCGACAAACCACTAACTGAAGAGGTAGCGGGTAGGCCTGGTGCCAACGGATCTCAAGGCTCAAGAGGTCTCAACAGCAGGGCAGGGGCAGATGACCCTTCCATAGCCCTATGATGGGCAGGACAGGAATCCATCATGGGTGATCTGGAAGAAGCAGAGGCCTGCACAAGGTGAGGTGCCGAAGCTCTCGATGGGGCGATCCCAGGAGAAGAGGAAGAATCCAGCAGGGACTTGGATCTCCGACCAGGGGAGTGGTCCTGGCCGTTCTTTATCCCATCGAGAGTACTTCCCTGAGGATCTGTCCGGGCTTTGTGGGTTGCAAGCCTGTGGACAATGCCATCAATGGGGTGGGGTGGGGGCTGCAGAAGACCCCTGCTCTCAGCTAGCTACCTGTTGCTCCATTAGGAATTTCTGCAGGGTTTTCTTTCATTGGCGCCGGGTAGTAAAGTTGAATTTCTGGCAGAATTTGCAGGCCAGGATGTTATGGCTAGGCCCAAGACAGCAGACACAGAGCTAGTGTTCATCCATGGAGGAAATATTCTTTCCGCAGTGACAGTGACGAAAAAGAGCCGACAAAGAAATAGTTCTTAACATACAAAGGAGAAAGAAATAACCTTTAAATAAAAGTGATTCTAAAACAAAAGAAAATAAGAGATAAGTAAAATTGGCAGTTGAACTGTGCAAAAAAGCTTCCGTGGAGTCCATGCGTGAATAGTCAATGGCGGGAAAGAACTGAGGAGGGAGCGGGGACGCCCACGCTTTTACAGGATGAGTGACATCGGAGCCAGATGATGGTGTAGGCATCTCTTAGCAGACTGCTGCAGAAAAGATTCCATAGGATCCTAGTGCCTGATGGCTAAGTTCCACAGGTGTGACCTGATGACGGAGATATACCTGAATAAAATACTAAGGTTTAACATAAAACTGCTTACTCAACCCTAAATAAAGTGGCACTATCGTGCCACTATAGTATATATAAAACAGGCTACTCATCTGTAACAGTAGTTCTAGCAGTGGTGTATGTTGGCATGTCCCTCTCCCCTTTAAATCTTGCCGGAAGGTCTTTACACTGGCTCCTCCCACCCACCCGGGTGGTATAACCCTCGGCTCTGCCCCATGACGCCAGATCTTAGCCAACTGGAAGCCAGGTTGTGCATCCAAGCCGGGGAGGTCGGGTGGGTCAGTGTGGATGAACAACATATACCACTCCTAGAACTACTGTTACAGGTAAGTAACCTGTTTTTCTAGGGATTTGGATATGGTGTTCTTATCCACACTTGTTAGCAGACTCCTAGCAGTTCTCCGGGAGGAGAGAGGCAAAGCGCACACTCCCTACTTAGGAAACAGGGACTGGAGAATGGGCCCCAAACTAGCATCCCGTGTGACTCAAGGTTGATATGGTAATGGTGATGAAGGTGTTTGTTGTCTTCCAGATAGCAGCCCCAGATTTCCTGGATAGGGATGTCCCTGAAACAGCCACCAACACAGTGGTACGGGCGGGTAGAATGAGCTAATATCCTCTGAAGGCTCCTTGCCCGCCAACCTATAGCAGAGATCAATGCACGATGTAATCCATCTGCCAACGTCCGCTTTACTGCAGGCCTGCCGGAGTGCGGCTTCAGCATAGGTGAAACAGCTAGCAAACCTCTCCCCAAACTGCCGTCCTCTCCTTATAGTAGTAGAGAGCACACCTCGGGTCCAGACTAGGAGCCTGTACTGCATCCGAGGTGTAGTTCAGGTAGAACACAGGCAGAGTCAACACCTGATTAAGGTGAAACTCTGACACCATCTTCGGGAGGAATTTCGGGTGGGGACACAGGACAACTTTGTCCCTGTGGAAGACCAGATAAGAAGACTCCACCGAGAGTGCCTGAGCTCCCCAGTCCTTCTGGCAGACATGAGAGCCACCAGGAAGGCCTCCTCCCACGACAAATGTGACATCTCACACTTGTGTATTCATTCTAAAGCTTGCCCATGAGCTTTGCCAAAACCAGCAGTAAATCTCATGGAGGTGGAGGTTCACGCACTGGAGGGGATACTGTATGTGACAGAGGCCTTTGAAAAAGTGCCAGACCACCTTCTCCTGTGCCACTGCCTGCTGACCGCCTGTGCCTGGTAAGCAGAGATGGCTGCCAGGTACACCCTTAAGGGTCAAGACTAAACACCCCCTTTGGACAGAGACCAAAGGTAGTCTGAAATACTCGCCACAGGACAAAGGGCCCAGGCCCTGTTCTGGCACCAAATGGAAAACCTTTTCCATTTGAAGGTGTAGCACTTTCTGGTAGACTCCTTTATGGATGCTTCCACTACTGTGAGTACATCCTCAGAGACCCAAAGCCTAGAACTCTAGCCAGCTCAGGTACCAGGCTGTCAGGTGCAGGGACTGAAGGTCCAAATGGAATATCTTCCCCTGACTGACTGATATCAGGTCCGGGTGTGCTGGGAGATGCCTCGGAAGCCTATTGCTGAGGCTGAGGAGATCTGCATACCAAAACTGGCAGGGCCAGTCTGGGGCTACCAGGATCACCTGTGCCTTGTCCCTCCTCACCTTGAGAAGCATCTTGTGGATCAAGGGAAATGGAGGGAAGGTGTAGAAGAGGTCTGAGGTCCATGGCCTCAAGAGGGCATCCTCCTGTGGCGATCCCCACTGAGGGGGGTGGGCATGAAACAGCCTCAGCTAGGTGTTTTCCCTGTAGGTAAACAAGTCCACCATCAATTTGCCCCAGTGGGAGAACAGGCAGTGAGCTACCTCTGGCTGGAGAGACCACTCATGGGATGTCTCGCCTATGCAGCTGAGAGCATCTGCCTGTTGATTTGAGGTTCCTGCTAAATGGATGGCTAGGAGATCCACCTCCAGTCAACTCACAAGTGTCCATATGCTAAGAGCTTCCCTGCACAGCAGCCAGGAGTGTGTGCTGCCCTGCTTGTTGAGGTAGTACATGATCTTGGTATTGTCCGTCTGGACCTGAACCACCTGACCTCAGCTGCTGAGCCGAATGCTGACAATGCAAGTCTGACCGCTCTGAGCTCCAACAGGTTAATATGGTATCGATTCCTCGGGGTCCAAAACCCGTGCTCCTGTTGTTTCCCACGTGGCCCCAGCCCATGAGAGAGGCATCGGTTGTGAGGATGACCATCGACTCTGGGTGGACAAATGGATCCCTTCCTGCAACTGGTCTAGGGACGGTCCACCACTAGACAGCATCCACATCTTCTGGGTCACAGTGATCAGCTGGTCAAAATGACCTAGGCGCTGAGTCCACTGGGTGGCCAGATCCCACTGAAGGGGCGCATGTCACCAGACCCATCGAACCACAGTGGTGCAGGCCTCCATGTAACCCAGAAGGCGCAGAAAGTCCCGGACAGGGCACAAGTGCCCAACCAGAAATGAATGGGCAAAGAAGAGAGAACTCCACCCTGTCCACCGAGCCATGCTCTAGCTTGGCAAGAGCCAAGCTCTGCCCAATGAAGCATAACACCTGAGAAGGCACAAACTCGACTTGGCCTCCTTGATCAGGAGGCCAAGTCGTGAGCAGGTCTGGAGGGCCAGGTCCCTGGACCTCTCCACCTCTTACTGGGTGGAACCTGCCAAGAGCCAATCATCGAGGTAAGGGTACACTCTGACCCCTCAATGCCTGAGATGGGCTGCCACCACTGTCATGCATTTGATGAAGACCCGTGGGGCCGATGACAGGCCGAATGGCATGGCTCAGAACTTGTATAGCATTCCCTCTGCCCTGAAGCGGAGAAACTGCTGGTGGGACGAACGGATTGGGACATGAAAGATTGCGTCCTGGAGATCCAGTAAGCAGAATCACATGTTTTGCTCCAGGGATGGTATGATCTAGGACAGAGTAACCATCCTGAAGGTGTGCGGCCTGAGATACTGATTCAGGTCATGCAGATCTAGAATGGGGCGCCAGCCCCCCTCCGCTTCGGGACCAGGATGTACATGGAAACGAACCCTGTGTTGACTGGAGGATCTGCCACTCGAACCACTGCCTCCTTGAGGAGGCGCTGGGCTATGTCGTCTCTCAGAGCCAATCGAGTGTGTGCTGATACTCTCTCCTCCTGGAGGGGTGCAGGCTCGTCTGGGAGGGTACTGCTCGAATTCCAGAGGCAGACCCTGGCCGACAACTTAAGACTCACCTGTCCGAGGTAACAGCGGACCAGGTGGAAAGAAAGTGGTGGAACTAGCCCCACATGGGAAGACCCAGAGCTGGCACGTGTGGCAACCCCATCCCGTCACTGGGCAGGCTTGGAGGAGGAGGGTCCAGGGCCTGAACCCCAAACTCCTTGTCTGGGGGCCAGTGGAGGCCTGGACTTGGGCAGAGGGCACCAAGCCTGTGCCTGCTGTTGCTGCCCACCATGAAAGGAGTGCTGCTGGGCCTCAGCAGCAGGGTGCCAAAAAGGCCTTTTTCCTTTTCTGTTGCTTCTTGGTGCCAGGTGCGCTTTGACCAGAAGTGGCTGAGTCCAAGGTGGCATTGGACTGCTCGACTCGCTGAAGGTGACCATCCACACCTGGGCCAAAGAGATTGGTGCCCAGGAAAGGAACATCAGTGAGTTTGTGCTGGGTATCTGCCATAAAGGTGGAAAGCCTCAGCCAAGCCCTGCGGCGTGAGGCAACCACAGCTGCCACCGAATGGGTGCAAGAGTCCCCAAGGTCCAAAGCCGCCTGAAGTTGCTGCTCGGCAACAGCATGACCCTGGTCCCGGACCTGTTTGACCATAGCCTGGAGGTCCTCGGAAGGTGCGGAGAACTTCATCCAAGGACCCAGAAGGGCATGGGAGAAGTGCACCATGATCGACGGCCGAGCTTGCCTGGCGGAGGCCTAGAGAGCAGGCTGCATAGACCTTCCTGGCAGAGTGGTCCAGTTTTTTGGACTCCTTGTCTGGAGGTCTACCGGTGTCAGCAGAGCTGCCTGTATGTCTGAACACAGAGGCAGTCACTAACCCCTCAGCCGAGGGATGTTCCTTGAACCCCGAGAGGGACCCAATGGGCACCGCATACTTGCAGGCCACCTGGGTAGACAGCGCAGGGCAGGAGGCAGGATGCTGCCAAAGCTCCAAGGCCGGGCCAACAACGGCTTCGGCCACAGGAAAGGCTTCCGTAGGAGTATTCCCTCTTTTGAGAACATCAGTAAGAGGGTACGCCGCCCATTGCTGGACAGGTTCCAGGGGCATCCCCATGGATTCGGAGATAAGGCAGAGAATCCCTTGAAAAGACGAAGTGCCCTCCTCCGTCGACAGACTACCGACCGACTCATCATCCAGCGGGTGACAGTGAAGGCCAGTGTCATCAGAAACCGAGGTACCCAGACAAATCAGTCAACCACCAAGATCCCCCTGAACGTACCTGGAACGATCAGGCATACGGGTGACCGATATCCTAAGAGGAAGACCCGGGTCCGTTCGGGAATCCTTCGTAGGAGCCCCTCCCGAGGGCTGTTTTGGTGGCGGCTCCATCACTATCGGTGGACAGGCCGGTTTTGGCCGAACCAGGGCAGGTTTTACCGGTTCCATGGGCGGGGGAGCAGATTTTATCGGTTCCATGGGAGTCGGCTTTGGCCTAGGAGGCAAGAGCCACGTAATGGCCGGGGTAGAAACCAAGGAAGGCTTCTGCCCGGACAGAATGAGCTGTTGTCACATCAAATCTTTGTAGCATCAATGGAGTTTCCACCGAAACCTCCTCTCATCTGAGGAGGACGAAGATGAGCAGTGACATCGCCTCTTTTTGGTGCACCTATGCGCCTTCCTCGGCCTGTCAGTCGAGAGAGTCCAAGATCTCGACCTCGATCGGACTGGCCGACTGGGTCACTTTGGAGACACCAGTGGAACCAGTGATTTTCCTGGATCTGGGACTAGCTCCTTGATAGGATTTCCCAGCAAGCTGGGTCTCTTCATCGGGGATAAACAAGACCAGAGTCTTGTTAAGAGAGTCGTCGACCTCCTCGGCCGACAACCAATCAACAGAGTCGAGAGTTAACTCAACTACATCTTCGATCGAGACTTCAGCCGGCTGGCCCAATGGCAGGACAGAGAAGCTGGCAGCTGAAGCCGCAATCTCGACCGAGGTCAAGGGAGGAGATTCCTGGGACCGAGATCGTTCTCGAGCCCAAGAACGTCTTCACCGAGATGAAGAATCTCTCGGTTCCATGTCCTTTTAATGGGACCAGGATGAATGCAAGCCCGCAGGTCCCTCGCCCTTAGTGGGGAGAGAAAGGCACATCTCCCGGAAGGAACCCGAGAAAGTGGAGCCCAGGTTGAATGGAATGAATATCGGCCGAGAGGAAAGCTCTGCAGCAAATGCCACCAATTCCTCGAAGTCCTGCATCTGTTCCAATTGCTCGGTGGACCCGCAGCCGCAGAGACCACCCACCGAGCCTCTTTGGATTTTACTGGTGGATTCCGCTTTTCAGGCCTGCCCAGCTTCAAATGTGCGAGATGATCGTCGAGGATGTTCGGTTGAAACGCGAGCCAACCTTGCAAGCCTGGGTGTCATGATCGACACCCAAGCAGAAAACGCACGTGGAGTGAGGGTCTGTGCGTGATATTTTCTGTCCGCACAGGCATCGGCGAAAACTGGGGGAAGATTTATCTTCCACCATCGAGAAGCAGCTACTACAATCGCTAACCCAAAGAAGCGTAATCTTCAGCGGGTCTGAAATTTTTTGAGCCAGGACCTACAACACGCGATAGCAGAGAGGAAGCAAACTGTATCTTCCAGCGGAAATGAAGATTTGGCGTCATGGGGCGGAACCGAGGGTTATACCACCCGGGTGGGAGGGAGGAGCCAGCCTGAAGACCTTCTGGCAAGATTTAAAGGGGAAAGGGACATGCCAACAAGTGTGGATAAGAACAACATATCCCCATCCCTAGAAATTTATATAAACACATGGATGGGAACTTTTCCCTATAGAAAAGCCCATCATTTATTTTCCTGTATACCTGTGACTAATCTATCAATTAAAAGTATACCAATGATTAATCTATCAATTAAAAGTATATCAATGACTAGTCTATCAATTAAAAGTATATACCTGCACTTATTTAACAACTACAGCTATAAACCTACACTTATTAAACTATTAAAAGTATTTATACAATAGGGGTGAAATGATATGCCATTCTTTATTTCAGCATAACACCACCACCATGAGATATCACACTCTGCTGACATCACCAGAGTGTGATAACTGAAGTTATCTCCAGTTATCACGTCCCTATTGTATAAAACGGATACATGATGTGTACTTGTGTATTATTGAAATATTTTCACTTTCTGCAGTGACCCTGGATACTCACTGTGGCTTCACCACCGTGAATATCCAGAGATCACTCTAAAGAAGTGAAAATATTTTCCATATCACACTCATGCCCATGATGGCTCCCCTTAATACCTGCACTAATAAAAAGTACACACCTGCACTGCCTTAAATGGGACACCAATAATAACACAACACAGCATTAGGAAGCTCACCAAACCAATTAAACTGCAAAATAACCTGGAAAAAAGACACTTAGACAAAACCCTCTGAAACCCAGAATTCTCTCAAACTCCTACCTCCACTCACACTACACACCATTCCCTTCCTGCTGCAAGACACCTTCAGGTGCCATAACGTGATTGCAAGTGCAATTGCCGATTTCCATAACATTAACCATTCTGATGCATTATATTCCAACAAAACAATGGTAAGTGCAGAACACTGAAGCATACCTATCACAGGGCTAATTAGGGAAATAAAGCCACTTGCCCCTTTGAGCTCACATGGCCTCATAACCCTAATTATCCCCTTGATGGGCATACATCCTTGTATTCCTACCCATTAATTTATAATGTGTGTGTGTGTGTGTGTGTGTGTGTGTGTGTGTGTGTGTGTGTGTGTGTATATATGTATATATATGGGATACATGATGGGCATGAGTGTGATATGGCAAATATTGTCACTCCTGCAGAGTGAGATATCCAAGCTCACGATGCAGGAGTGACAATATTTGCCATAGCACACGATCTGCCCATCATGTATTCGATATATACAATAGGGCCAAGAGTTTCAGAAGTTTTGTTATGCTGTCTTGTGTTCTGTTCCTGTTTACGTGTTTGCTCATTCTGTGTGTGAGCTTTTCTGAATGGGCTGGCAGTGTTATAAACTCAGAGACACATGAGTGTGTTTTGCAATGCTAAATGAGTTAGTTTTAGATAGGAATGAGAAACATTCTTTTGTGAAGCTGTATGTTTAGCAGTCTGGCTGCAGTGAAGTTAAAAGCATCACAGTAATTGTAATGAACTGAGAGGCAGAGTGTCAGAACAGCCGATACTGTTTTCAGTGGTAATTAAGTTAGCTGCAGGCAGAGTGCAGAGTGTTCTGTGAAATTATGCTCTTTAGGATTCTGGCTGCAGTGAAGCTGAAATTGTCACAGTAATTGTAATGGGTGAGAATCAGAGTTTGAGGAACAAGTGAGTGTGTGTTTCAGTGGTAGTTGAGTTAGCTGCAGGCATTAGTTTAGACTGGTCTGTGAAGCTGTGCTGTTTGGAATTCTGGCTGCATCAGTTGAGAGCATCACAGTAATGAGCTGGAAGTTTGGGGGTAGGTGTGTTTTGTAATGCTCACTGAGATAGCTGTAGGCAGCAGTGAGACCTCTCAGGTAGTTCTGCATTTGTGTCTATGGTAACAGCACAGGTGTTTCTTTCATGCTGAGGGAAAGCTGCCTAGGGTGATGATATCAGTGACCTTTGTGACCTGTGTGTAAATGTCTCATATCATCACAGCAGAGCAGAGGTAAAAATATCACACTGCAGTGGATGATACGCTGTTTTATCTCACTCATTTACCACTCACCCCTATTGTGTGTGGTGTGTGTATATATATATATATATATATATATATACACACACATCACACTATATATACACACACACACACACACACACACATATATGCATATGTATATGGTAGCACGGTAGTGCTACCATAGTTAGGGTTGAGGAGCCATTTCTATGTTAAACCCCAAAACTTTGCACCTTAATAACTTTGCAACCGTTTGATGAATTTGCCTGAAATTTGGAATTTATGATCAAGAACCATAGGCCTTGGGATCTGCCAAGTTTAGTACTGGTCAGATATACAGCTGCGGAGTTATTAAGTGTGATCTGTGCCTGCGTTTACGCTTTTCTGGAATTCTGTGGTCGCGCCTACAGGTCGTACGGTTTGTGCGGACCGCCCGAAATCTTCAGGGAATGTGCAGCCGGGGTCCCCGATGTGCCTTTCGAAGATTTCGTGAAAAAATATTAAACGGTTCAAAAGTTATTCAAAAAACAGTTTCCCATTATAAGTCAATGGGAAAAGTTAACAAAAAGTTCAACACTTTCGCAAATGCATTTTTACTTTCGCAAATGGGCCTGTTACTTTCGCAAATCGGCCATTTTGTTTTCAGTTGGTGATCAGAAAAATGGTTGGCATTTAAATTTGGGACCCTCTAGCAACCTAATTTTTTTTGTATTCACCTAGTCGGGCCCTGAGGATGCTTGCCATGTCTTTATTTTGTGGTACAACACCCCAGAAATATGTTTTTCAAATTTCTGGAAAAAGTACTTTCGCAAATTACTTTCGTGCTCACGAAAGTGTCGAACTTTTTGCGAAAGCTTTCGTAAATTGCGACAGTAATTTTCTAGTCTGTGGGAAAATGACAGCAATTCTTTGGCACTGCACTGCAAAATAACCGTTGGGAGTTTTGGGCTGAAATTTGGAGGGAACACAGCCGACATCTCACAGATGTGCCTTTCAGTGTTGTATTGAAAAAATATTACACGGCGGCAAAGTTATGGCACTCCAAAGTTGACAGTTTTTCCCATAGGATAACATTACGGCGCCCGAAGCATTACAGGAATCCTTTGGCACCCTGCTGCAAAATAACGGTTTGGTCTTTTTTCCTGAAATTTGGAGGGAAGACAGCCAACAGTACACAGATGTGCCTTTCAGTAGTTTGGTGAAAAAATATCACATGGCGGCAAAGTTACGGCACTCCAAAACTGACGGTTTTTCCCATAGGATAACATTACGGCGCCTCGACACTTAACAGAAATCATTTGGAGCCCTGTTGCAAAATAACGGTTTGGTCTTTTTCCTGAAATTTGAGGAAGACAGCCAACAGCCACAGATGTGCCTTTCAGTAGTTTGGTGAAAAACATTACAGGAGGCAAAGTTATGGCGCTCGAACTTTTCTTTTTCCCATAGGATAACAATGCTGGCGTTCGCCTTTCAGGGCCGTGTATCTCGAAACGGTGTAGATACTGGACTTTTCGTCGGAAAATTTCTTAGTTTCTAATGGGGCTAACATTCAAATTAGCCAGGACAGTTGTAAATAATATGACTTTTAAATTTTTTTTTCTACGTGACGTGTTCCTGAGATATAATGTATTTAGTATTCCAAGATCTCATTTTCTGCGCCGATACTCATTATTTTGCATACATTATTTGTACTCACTGTCTTTCTCAATGCAGGTTTTGGGAAAACCAGCCTGTGCGCTTACATTACTGTTACTGTTGCTCCTTTCCGCTATGGATCCGCATCTGCTTTCACTTGCCATTGACGCTCATGCGCCACCATGCGCTTATCCTTTGCGCTTTCATTTGCGCTATGCTTCTGTTATTTTTTGCCATTTCTGTCTACAGTACTGTTTATCTTACTGTTTCACTTTACATCACCATGCCCACTGACATTTCTGTTTGCAGGCACCATGTTACTATGTGACAACACATCACGTGGCAGACCATTCCCGTCTATGCCACCATGTGCGTTACCCTTTCTGTTCTCATTCGTGCTTGTGTTACCATGTGCGCCAGTGTTAGCATTTCTGTTTGCGTTGCTGTCCCTGTTAGTATGCCACAACACATCATGTGGCGGGAGCACGGGCCCAAGGGCCCAAGGCCCGCTCAATACATGGGCCCCAAGGCTCCCGCCGCTGCATTACATCTACTATTTCTCGCTATCATTCTCAAAAGAAGGGATAGAGGTAAAATTGCCATATTGTTGTTACATTAAACAGTGAAGTTATTGAAAACCCCTCATTTCATTTTCAATCGCATTAAAAGCATTGGGATTATAAGTCCCAACTCTCACCTCATTCCTCCTATACTTCTTGCTGCTTTTACACATGTCATGGGGTGAGAGTTAGGCTGATTTATCCTAATGCGCACTCCAATGCCGGTTGGGGGTGGGCGGGGTCCAAGGGGGGTTTTCAACCCTAACAGCGAATTTCCTCACTTTTGTCGCTGTGAACAACCCTAACTAATGCATTAACGAGTTTTTTGCTTCTATATATATATATATATATATATAAATAAATAAAACGTTATATTAGAGTTGAGTGCAAACTTCTATGTTAAACCCAAAAGTTTGAACCTTAATAACTTTGGAACTGCTTAACAGATTTGTACGATATTTGGCATGCATAATTTCTAGGGAAAAGTCTCTTGACAAGCCAAATACTGTGTGAATCGGTTTTGTGGTTTCTGAGATGCAGAGTGTCAACAAATTCTAAATTTACCATTTTGTTTACATTTCTTTGTTCACCTGTATCTCAGAAATGGTTTTAGGTTTTGCTCTGAAATTTTAAGGGTAGAAAGCCTTTGGGTCACAGATGTGCTTTTTGAAGGTTTGCTGAAAAAACATGAATCCATTCAAAAGTTATAAAACATTTTCTTTTCCCATTATTTCCCATGGGAGAGTTTCTATGTCAATTATGACATCAAGGTTGGTGTCGCATACACTTATTTGTGGACTTGCATCTCTGAAACAGTTTTAGGTTGTGCTCTGAAATTTTCAGGGTACAAAACCTTTGGCCACAGATGCCCCTTTTGAAAGTTTGGTAAAAAATATTAATCAGTTCAAAAGTTATTAAAGTTTTCAATTTCCATTATTTTCTATGGGAAATTTTATATGTCAGGCAACGAAATATATGTTCAGAATAGTGGCATGTGCAAAATAGGCATAGGCTATTTTTTGTACAAACCACATTTTGAAAAAAAAATACATAGAGTTGACTATTCAGCTCTGGTGGTGCAGAGGGCAGAACACTGGGATGGGACATGCAGGGTCCTACGTTCGAGATCCCACTCAGGATCCTGTTTCTATTTATTTTGTTGAAATTGCCAATATCGGGGTGCCCAATCCCCATGTCGGCATGTATTCCTCTCCCTCGCACTACTGTGGCACACCGGGAGCCCACCCCAGTGTGCTGAAATACAAATTTATATGATTTATATGGTTTGCCGACATCGGGATGCCCAATCCCCGTGTTGGCATGTATCCCCTCCCACTACTGTGGCACACTGGGACCCCACCCCAGTGTGCCAAAATATAACTGAAATGTTTCCAACACCGGGATGCCCACTCCCAGTGTCAGATGCCCCCACCCAGCCCGTGTACTGCAATTGCCGACATTGGGGTGCCCAATCCCTATGTCAGCTTGTACCCCCCCACAAACACACACACACACACACACACACACACACACACACACACACCTAAGGTGGCACACTGGGAGCCCACCCCAGTGTGCCAAAACGTATTTTGTAATGACTTCTGAAATAAAGAAAACCATCCCCAATGCTTTTTTTTTTTTTTACCTGTAAAACAGAAAACGATCCTCATCGTCTCCCCAGCCCCCAATCCCCACTCTTCCACTGAGCACCCAAATTCTCCCCACCCCACCCCATACTTACCTCTGGAGGTCGGGCTGCGATCTTCTGTGGACCAGGACACGTCTGCACTCTTCAAAGCCGAACCGCAAACTGAAGAATCAAAGGTAATAAGTGCTGTATAATGGCAGTCAGTAGGGTTTTCAACTTATGCTGATATCTCACCATTTTTAGGAATTTTAGCCCCACATTTTCAACACGGGGTTCTTGGGACCCCACCTCATGAAACACTGTCACTGTCTTTGGTACCTCGGTCCCAAAGGTGGTTTCACGGTCAGCTGCACTGAATCACCTTCGGGACCAATTAATGAAACGACAGTGTCACTGTTCATGAGGTGGGGTCCAAGAAGCCTATGTTGCAAATCTGGTGAAAACTTCCAAAATGACTTAGTTATTAGTGTGCATTGCGTGGTTTCTATGCACATTCATAACTTCGCCAATTTTTATACTTTCACTCAGATTTTCAACATTGCCATTTTTCACACCACCTCACGAACAGTTCAGCTGTCATTTCTCACATCCTGCCGGAAATGTGTTTTCGCACCTGTGGCGAATAATCAATCAATCAAACTATATTTAACCAGGCAGTTACACTGTTGAGCAAGCTCATCTGCAAGATGGTACTAGGCACAGAGGACAAATTCGTTTACAGTATTCAACATTATTTCAAACACAGCAGACAAGTACGAGATCATTAGGTAACTGGAGCAAGATTTAGATAACGAGGGCTATATACATATACAACCAATTCATCATATATTGGTTAGGAGACAGTGGAGGACAAAGGGAGGACAGGAGGGCAAAGACAGTAGAGGCCCCCAGAGGGGTTGTCACGGGAAAGAAGGGAGGGAGCTAGGAGGGGGGTAGTTACACTAAAAAGGAATGCCGACCGACAGGGGGAATAAAAAGGCCATGGAGGTCTAGGAGCTAGGGGAATATTCAGTCCATATGCTAGTGATTACCTGATTAATTTATTTTATTTTTTCATTTATTTATTTATTTAGCTTTAGTTGACCGGTTAAGTGCACTAGACAAATCCTGCCTATTTTCAGGCACGACCCGGGGGAAGGGGATACAGATGAATGCCAACTGACCTTGAACCAGATTAAGCTGTTGGTGGTATTTTTAGTGAATGAGGGAAATTTGGCCAGGACACTGGGGAAATTCCCCTACTCTTTTCAATAAGTGCCATGGGATCTTTAACATCCACCTGAACTACCACCAATCCAGGCAGATGGGACCTCGGTTTAACGTCTCACCCAAAGATGCACCTCAGAAGTGCAGCACCCCTCTCATGCTGCACTACAGTGTCAGTAATGGGATATTAACCCAAGTGCCAGATGTGGGAACTGAACCCACAGCCCTCTGATCTCCTGGCCTCAGAGGAGAGTGTGCTACCTACTGAGCCACTGACACTGCTAATCACTGGCACATGTGAATAAGTGAATAATGGCACAGTCACAGTGCGAAATCCCCTTTCGGGACTGATTAACAAAATGACAGTACCAGTGTTCATGAGGTAGAGTCCCAAAATGTCAGTGTTGAAAATTTACATAGAAACATAGAATTTGATGGCAGATAAGGACCACTTGGCCCACCTAGTCTGCCCATTTCCCTACCTAACGAATAAGCTGCAGATCCTATCTAACCAACAGCCAACCCCCCCCCCACCAGAATTGCCTTATGTCTGTCCCATGCATTCTTGAATTCCCCCACTGTTTTTGACTCTACGACCTCCTCAGGAAGGCTGTTCCATGCATCTACAACCCTCTCTGTGAAGAAATACTTCCTCATATTACCTCTGAGCCATCCCCTCTATCTTCAAATTGTGCCCCCTTGTTCTTCCACATCTCTTTTTCTGAAAGATGCTACCCTCTTGGACTTTGTTGATTCCCTTGAGGTATTTGAAAGTTTCTATCATGTCTCCTCCCTCCTTTCCTCAAGGCTATACAGCTTAAGCTCCTTTAATCTTTCTTCATATGTGACATTGGTGACAAAATTCCTAAAAATGGCCATGTTACGAGCATACATTGCGCAGTTTCTACGCAGGTGCACAAATTTTTTAATTTACAATATTCTGACTCCAGATTTTCAACATGCTCATTTTGTCACACCACCTCATGAACAGTACAGCTGTCATTTCTCAAATCCTGTGGAAAATGTTTTTTCGCACCTATGGCGAAGAATGGCACAGAATCTGTGCAAAATCACCTTTTGGGACCGATTAATGGCATGACAGTACCGTTGTTCATGAGGTGGGGTCACAAAAAGCCCATGTTGAAAATTTGGTGAAAAAATCCTAAAATGGCTGAGTTACAAGCGTTTGTTAAAAGTTTTCTACGATAATGCGTAACTTTGTAATTTTTATATTTTCACTCTAAATTTTCAAGATAGCCATTTGCATACCATCTCATGTAGACTGGCCCTTAATAGGGATACAAATAAAATATCTGAAAAATAGAAATTCACTGCAAAACTTTGTTAATGCACCATTAGGGTTGAAGCCTAAAAAGTAGGAAATGAGAACTTAGGGTTCCCAAGCCTAAAACCCCACCCCACACCTGGCTAACCCAAACACCCATCCCCCCTCGCCTTCCAACCCTAGGCTCCACCTCCACTCTGCGTACAGGAATAGGTGTGAGGGTGTGCCTTGGGGTTGTGAACCCTAATACTCACCCCATTCTTTTATTCTGTACCCAGGTTAGGTTATTAACTGTTGAAATGGGGTGAGCATTAGGTGCACAACCTCACATCTATTCCTGCATACAGGGTGGAGGTGGGGCCTTAGGGTTGGAAGGCGAAGGTAGGGTGTTTGGGTTGGAAGCTGAGGGTGGGGGCGGGGTCTTAGGCTTGGGAACCCTAAATTCTCATTTCCCTACTTTTTAGGCTTCAACCTTAATGGTGCATTAACGATGTTTTTTGCAGTGAATAAATTATATATACAGTACAGTACACACACACACACACACACTTTGCAGACACATTTGTTACTACATTGTGGGGGTTCCAAAACCTCAACAGGAGGGAAGCGAAGCATTTTTTCAATCCTAAAACCCTCCCATAGCCCTTAGCCTGGTAAATGTTCAGGAGACAGCAACTCAGAATCCTGACACTCACAGGAGTGAGTTCAGTCTCCCAACACACACTTGCCGTGTTGCAGTGTCTGGACACAGGCAATATCAACAGGGATAAGGTAGCGGATGTGACATACTGCTACCCTACCCCTTGTCAGGCACTACAAGAAAGGAGAGGATGCAGATGCTGGCCGAGCTGCTCCCATGGTGTGGAGGGCCGGTTACTAACAGCTTGGACAGCATGGCTGTGTGAACCCAGGTTCTGTTCCCGGTCGTGGCAACTTTGGCTCCCTGCCATTCCACCCACATAACTTTTTTTTAATTTTTTATTTTTATTTTTTTAATTTTTTTAACTCTGAGGTCCGCTCTTCCTTGGAGTTGGTTATTTTAGTTACAGGGGGTGTGGGGGCAGAGCCCCTGTGTGAGGTGTGGGGGTAAAGCCTCTGCATTAAATGAAGTCCCTTGTGGGATCCTGCATTTCGTCCGGGTACCTATCGGATGCCGAAATTCAGTCTCCTGAACTCGGTCTTGTAGAGTTCGGGATACTGAGTTTTGGGATTCCATAGGTAATCCCTTAGCCTCATGACCAAAGGCCATGCTACAGATCCAGGGCCATGCCCCACTCACTACACATCATTCCCTCCTTGCTACAAGAGACCTTCAGGTGCCATAACATGATTGCAAGTGCGATTTCTGTTGCTCACGGCATCAGACGTAACTTTGTGCAAAGCAAGGGATCAGTCATAACTTCCTTCGCCCAGACCTTTAGCTGAAGCAGCAGAATCATGGGCTGGGCTCCAGACCCATAGACTCAAGCAGCACAGGTGTGGGACACAGCCCTGTACCTGTTGCTTGGGTCACAAAGCCAAGGGCTGGTGGAGGTGCACTAGCGTAGGGATGAAAACCTTGACACCACATTTTCTACCTTTGGGACTACAAACCCCTAACAATGCTTTCTATGTAGCTTTCTGCTATGAATATCCTTATTGTTTAAGATAGAAGTGTCATGGCTTGCTCACGTCCCTTCAGGCTCTGCATGAAACAGCATGCGTAGGACCCTTCATAAGTCCTTACTTGCTTCGGGCAAGGCCCAGTGAGTTATGAGTCTAACTTGCTTACACATGGCCCTTCAAGCCCTGTGTGAAAAACCAGTCCTAACTTGCTTCACATACATACAAACATACACAAATTAATATATTCACATCTATCTACAGTATACATATATGTATATATCTATATATATTTATATATGCAAGAAAAAACACCTGCCAAGGTGTCCAGGTGTGCTCTGATATACAGACACCTTGGGTGCCTTGTGAGGCATGAGGCGTATGTCGAGTGCCTTCAACCACCTGAGAAACCTGTACATCATCATGCCTGGACACCTTGAAGGGTGTTATTCCTCTTATAAAACAGATCCTAAATAGATTTTTGAAGTGTAAACAGTCATTTAGTTCTAAACTGTCTGGGCGTGTTCTGAAAACAGGACTGCCAGGTGATGCTCCCAGCCAATCAGACTGCTAGAATTTCATTACCTATTGTACATCTCTATTTATAACAAGCATTTGTCAATGCAGAATGTTTGCTTGCTGGCACTGGCATTGCTAGTGCAGGAGTTAGAGAGAAGCATAATAGGAATGGCAGTATTGAACTGAACGCCAACCCCACCACGCAGAGACTGAAAGCGATGGGGTGTACCTTTGGGTTGTCAGCCATGCTTATGCTGCCCACATCACCTCCACACTGCAGACACTCCAAGGTGTTGCAGTGTGCTTTGGGTCTTCGGTCTAATGCTCAACCCATTTCATATGGAAATAAGCTGAGATGGGTGCAGTATAAAAGAATGGGGTGAACTTTGGGCTGAAGACCCTAAGGCACACCTTTAATGCCTATCAGTGGCTGTGAGGTTGGGGTAGATGTCGCGAGAATTATGGCCGACAAACCAGTCACACCCTGACGCTAGTCAGTTTCTACAGGGTGGGCGTTATGGTTGGAAACATTAACACCCCGGGCGTTTGTTGGTTTTTTCACTCCAAATTTTCCAAATGGGCTTTTTGGGACTCCACCTCATGAACAGTGGCATTATCATTTCATTACTCAATCCTAAAAGGTGATTTCGCACAGCAACTACGCCATTTGGTGCCACAGGTGCGGAAACACATTTTGGTCAGGATGTGAAAAATGACAGCTGTACTGTTCATAAGGAGGTATGAAAAAAATGCCAATGTTGAAAATCTGGAGTGAAAATATGAAAAATTCACAAAGTTACAAGCGTGCGTGAAAATCATAACACACACCAGTAACGATGGTCATTCTTTGGAATTTTCCACCAAATTTACAACATAGGCATTTTAGGACCTCTGCTCATGAACAGTGTCACTGTGATTTTCTTAATCTGTCCCGAATACTGATTTCCACAGCGATCACGCTTATTCTGCGCGGACATGCGAAAAACACATTTTGGCCAGGATGTGAAAATGACAGCTGTACTGTTCATAAGGAGGTGTGAAAAAATGCCAATGTTGAAAATCTGAAGTGAACATATTACAAATTTGCGAGGTTACAAGTGTGCATGGAAACCGCGCACGCACGCCCATGCCGTGGTCATTTTTAGGAATTTTTTCACCACATTTTCAACATAAGCATTTTAGGACCTCTACTCGTGAACAGTGTCACCGTGATTTTCTCAATCTGCCCTGAACACTGATTTTCCACAGCGACCACGCTATTCTGCGCTGGACGGCGAAAACACATTTTAGCCAAGATGTGAAAAATAACAGCTGTACTGTTCATAAGAAGGTGTGAAAAAATGCTAATGTTGAAATTCTGGAGTGAAAATATTGCAAACTCGCGAAGTTACAAGTGTGCGTGGAAACTGCGCATAGCATGCCTTCGTAACAGTCACTTTCTGAGTTATTTCACCAAATTTGCAACATAGGCTTTTTGAGAGCCCACCTCATGAAGAGTGATACTGTAGTTTCATTAATTGATCCCAAAAGGTGATTCCACGCAGTGACCGCGAAATCACCTTTCGGGACTGAATAACGCCATGACAGTGACTGAATTCATGAGGAGGGGCCCCAAGAACCCCATGCTGAAATTTGGTGCCAAAAGTCGAAAAAAAATGGGTGAGATATCCACATAAAAAACATTTATGCCATTATACAGCTTCCCAGCATTTTCAGTTCGCGGTCAGCTTTGAAGAGTGCAGACGTGTTCCTGGTCCACTCAAGATAGTCGCCACTGGCTCCGGAGGCAAGTATGAGGTGCGAAAAGTAGAGGGTGGTCGCGGGGTTGGGAGGGCCACCAGACTAACAAGGGCAGTTTCCTTTTTTAAAATAAAATGAACTGGACTTTTGGCATGCTGGGGTGGGCTCCCAGCGTGCCACCTGAAATTTGTTTGTTTGGGGGAGGAGCTGATAGGGACTGGGCACCCCGTCCGGCCATACAGTGTGTCTTTGGGGAGGGGGACTTGGACGTTTGGCACGCTGGGTGGGCTCCCAGCGTGCCACCTAAAGTTTGTGTCTTTGGGGGGTAGTGGAGCCGACAGTGATTGGACACCCACGGTCATACGGTGTGCTTTTGGGGAGAGTGCATCACGAGGGGATTCAGCATCCCACACACAACAAATGGGGGGAGGGGTGCATCATGCCAACAGGGATTGGGCTACCACGTCGGCAAAAGAACTGGAGAAGGGAGCATGCCGACAGGGGGACTGGGCAACCACATCGGCTTCCCCAGGGACTGTGAAAGGCGCCGGCTGTCCGTTGGCTTCCTGGGAACTGTGAGAAGCTGACGGAGAAGCCATCGCCATGTTAATTGAAACGAGACGCCACCAGACAATGCAGCTGTAATTGGCTGCTGCAGTCAGGGACCGCCCTGCAAACACAGCTGATCATGATGGGGCACTCCCTGATTGCAGCGGTCAATCTCTTTGTGCATAGTGGCATGCTCATTAACTGTCACTACTGGAAGCAAGGGGTTTCCTGCACACACGCACGCAAGCAAACACAAAAAGTGCACAAAATACAAAACAGCCAGATACAGATACTAGTACCCAGTTTTATACTTCAGCCATGCTGTGTATAGTAACTTGCATTGAGGACAATAGGCTAGAAGGAGGTGTAGAGCAACAATGGAGAATTATCAAAACTGCCATCACAGAGGCAACAAGTCTTTGTGTGAAGCAAATAAATCAAAACGAAAGAAAAAGCCACTATGGTTCTCAAAAGAGGTGGCTGTGAAAGTCAGGAAGAAAAAGACAGCATTCCGGAAGTATAAGGAAACACAGAAGGAGCAGGACAGAGAGCTGTACCAGTTAAGGCAGAAGCAAGCAGGAAGGGAAGTCAGAATAGCAAAGGCCCAAACTGAGGAAAAGATAGCCAACTCAGTTAAGAAGGGGGATAAAACCTTTTATAGGTACATCAGCGAGCGTAGAAAGACAAAGGGAGGGATAGTGAGGCTGAATAGAATGAACGGTGGGTTGGCAGAGGGGGACAGTGAAAAAGCAGGGATACTGAACGAATATTTCTGCTCAGTATTCACAAAAGAGGAGGGGGAAGTGCCTAATCCAATTAACAGAAGCACTCTTGATAGGTCGATCCCAGTCCTTTCACAGAAGAAAGGGTTCTGCAAGAACTCCTAAAACTGAAGGTGGACAAAGCAATGGGTCCTGATGGAATTCACCCCAGAATTCTAAAAGAATTAAGGGAGGAACTAGTGAAACCACTGGCTACTCTTTTTAATAAATCATGGGAGGATGGTGTGGTACCCGAGGAGTGGAGGAAGGCGGATGTGATTCCCCTCACAAAGTGGGACCAAGACAGAGGCAGAAAACTACAGACCTGTCAGTCTGACCTCTGTGGTAGGGAAAGGATGGAGTCACTCTGAAGGAAAGAATAGTTGAGTACCTAGAGGCCAGTGGAGCACAGGACCCAAGGCAGCATGGATTCACAGCGGGAAGGTCATGTCAGACGAATCTAATAGATTTCTTTGACTGGGTGACCAAAGTAGTAGACCAGGGAGGGGCTGTGGACATGGCCTACCTAGACTTTAGCAAGGCATTTGACACAGTCCCACACAAAAGATTAATAGTCAAATTAACCAGCCTGGGAGTGGGTCCCAGGGTGGTAGCCTGGGTAAAACATTGGCTGCACAACAGGACACAGAAGGTAATTGTAAATGGAGTCCACTCTGAAGAAAGAGACGCTACTAGTGTGGGGCACTGAGGGTTCAGTATTGGGTCCAGTCCTTTTAATGTCTTCATCAGTGACATTGCAGAGGGACTGAAGGAAAAGTATGCCTTTTGCAGATGACACAAAGATCTGCAACAGGGTTGATACACAAGGAGGCGGAAAGGATGAAAAGGACTTGGCAAAGTTGGAGGAGTGGTCAGAAGTATGGCAGCTAGGATTCAATGCAAAGAAGTGCAAAATAATGCACCTGGGAAACAAGAACCCAGGGGAAGAATACACAACGGGTGGGGAGGTAGTAACAACAACAAAAAAGGAAAGGGACCTGGGGGTAATCATATCAGATGACCTTAAGGTTAGCAAGCAATGTGAGAAGGCAGTAGGGAGGGCTGGGGGTATACTGGGATGTATAGGGAGAGGCATCAGCAGCAGAAAACAGGAAGTTGTTATCCCACTGTACAGACAGTTGGTGAGACCCCATCTGGAGTACTGTGTCCAGTTCTGGAGACCCCATCTCTGCAAGGACATAGACAGGATAGAGGTAGTCCAGAGGAGGGCAACTAAATGGTGCAGGGTCTGCAAGAGAAGCCGATGAGGACAGACTAAAGGAGCTTAATATGTATACCCTTGAGGAAAGAAGGGAGAGGGGACACAATAGAAACTTTTAAGTACCTCAGTGGAATCAACAAAGTCCAAGAGGGTAGCATCTTTCAGAAAAAGAGACTTGCAAGAACAAGGGGACACAATTTAAAGATACAAGGAGGGCGGTTCAGGGGCAATGTGAGAAGTATTATTTCACAGAGAGGGTAGTGGATGCATGGAACAGCCTCCTGAGGAGGTTGGGGTCTAAAACTGTGGGAGAATTCAAGAATGCATGGACAGACATAAGGCAATTCTTGTGTGGGGTAGGAAGAAATAGGCTCTGGTTAACTAGGATCTATGCCCATCCTGGTAGGAAATGGGCAGACTAGATGGGCCAAGCGGTCCTTATCTGCTCAAAAGTCTATGTTTCTATGAATCAGAGGATACCTATAAAGCTAATACTAAGACATGCCGTGTCACTTTTTTTCTACTGGCAGTTAAATGGCTATACATACATGCATAGAAATTGTCGGCAGATAAGGATCGTTACATGTAGGCCCATCTAGTCTGCCCATAAGCCCTAAACTTGTATGCAGTCACCAGATCCAGTGCTGAGGGCAATAAAATGAGGATTGTTAAATGATTTTATTAAAAATAGTCTGATGACTGCCTTACACAGCATCAATACTGTAAGGTAGGGAAGTCAAGTTACTACATATACAGGATCACCGTGTACTCTTAATATAAGTTTCAAGTTTATTTGCAGGAAAACACCACTGAACACACTCATTTACAAGGAGGGCCCTCCTAATATAATAATAATAATAAGGTGATATAAGCCCTTATGTGATTTATTTTGACATCTGAAATCTCAAGATGTAGCCAATATGTGATTGTGTCAGATGTAGTAGTACCAGGGTTAACTCTTCTGCTTATGTTTCTAAGAACAATTACTTAAAAGCATTGCATACTGCAACAAATTTAAATTTTTCACAGTTCCAGTAGGGCAGTGCCTATACTGATCAATGCCTCAGTGGGACTTTTTCCCAATTTGTAGAGGATCATTTTCAGTTTCCCACTGCAGAAGTATAGTAAAAGAAATCTAGACTCTCTTAACTTTTCCACCAGTTGAATGCGATAGAGCTATCTTTTGATTATAACATCTATGTCCCATCCTGCCTGTGTGCTGCCTAATCCCCAGCCCCTCAGACCACTAACCCTCTGCACTGGTACCCCAGCTAGGCTCTTGCCCCTTCAGCCGCCCCAGTGCCTCACTCTACCTCTGGGTATGTGGTATTGCCCTCATTCAACCTTGGGAGGTCATATATCTCCATGTTTGCCCCTGGCTTGATGTTTGGAAACCTGTTGATTGTTGATATGTTAATCCGCTTGCTGTGTCCTACTGCTTTATAATTCTCTGTCTTATCCCACTGTTGGAGTATGTCGCTCCGGATAGTAATGTTTGACTATGTATTTCTCACATGTAAATACCATTGTTGGAGTATGCTGCTCCAGATTGTCACGTTTACTATGTACTTCTCCTATGTAATTATCCTGTAATTCTCCCGGGTCGCACCTGAAAATAGGCACTTGTTGTCTAGCGTGCCTACCCGGTTACCAAAAGCAAATAAATAAGTCACTGGGTGGGAATTAAAAAACAAAAAAAACAACATTCCTGAAGCCATAATGATTTGTATGGATTGGTTCAGCTGATCAACTGTCTACACTTTGTGCATGTGAGACACACATGCGTGGAGTGCTGGACCACTTAGTAATTAAATGAGAATTGTAAATCTCTGGCTCTGTCAGTTCAGAGCTGAGCCCCACTGTTACAGTCCTGACCCCCTGCTATCTCTACAACATACAGCTGGTATAAATCTCATCTCCCTGCTCCTCTTGAATCAGCATGGAAAATTAACCCTTCACACCTGAATTCTTCAGCCTGAAAGACATATACATGGCTCTTTTCAAATTACTTCTAAATTAATTCGGTGAGAAGGGGTTAAAAGGGCAATCTACTTTGGCCAAAAACAGCAGTGGTGGCAGCCCCCTCGCTTCCTCGTTCCTTACGCTTCTGTGGGCTACCTGTTACATAGCCAGATGCTGTTGGTGCAGTGTCCATTCTTACTTTAAGTATTGTACAGAAATTTGGGAGCTGCTGCTTCTGTACTGTACTTCGTAAAGAATGCAGCTGTAATTAGCTGCTGCAGTCAGGGAACCGCCCTGCAAACACAGCTGATTGTGACATCAAAGTTTCTTTGAGCATAGTGGCATGCTGTTAACTGCCCCTCCTACTGAAGCAAGGTAGTTTCGCGCCGTGCAATTCAAACACAACAATGAGTAAGAAAATCTGTGAAGATCCCGACTCCTGACTGGATGAAACACACCACATGACTGTGCATTATTAGAAATATAGAAGTTGATGGCAGATAAGGACCACGTGGCCCACTTAGTCTGCCCTTTTTCCCTACATAATGTTGTGAGCTTTAGGGTTGACAACCCCAAGGAAGACTGCACCCCTGATTTGTTTCAGGAGCGGGGTGGGAGTTTACGATTGGAAACCCCAAAGAACAGGTTACTCACCTGTAACAGTAGTTCTAGGAGTGGTATATGTTGTTCATCCACACTGTTTGGCATTGTCCCCTTCCACTTTAAATCTGCCAGAAGTCTTCAAGCTGGCTCCTCCCACCCACCCAGGTGGTATATACCTCAGCTCCGCCCCATGATGCCAGATCTTAGCCCGCTGAAAGCAAGGTTGTAAGAGTCCGTATTGGCAGGTCGGTGGGTCCATGTGGATGAACATATGTACCACCCTAGAACTACTGTTACAGGTGAGTAACCTGTTCTTCTAGGAGCGAGATATGTTGTTCATCCACACTGTTTGGCAGACTCCAAGCAGTTCTCCAGGAGGAGGAGGGAGGCAAGGCCACACCTCCTACTTAGGAAACAGAGATTGGAGAACTGAAGCCCCAAAACCAGCATCCTGGCGTGACTCAAGGTCGATGTGGTAGTGGGTGATAAAGGTGTTTGCTGACTTCCAGGTAGCAGCCCTGCAGATTTCCTAGATAGGGATGTCCTTGGAAGCAGCCACCGATGCAGCAGTATGGCGGGTTGAATGAGCTCTTATCCCTCTGGGTGGCTCCGTGCCCGCCAACTCATAGCACAGACCTATGTATGACGTGATCCATCTTGCTATGGTCCGTTTGGCTGCAGGTCTGCCAGAAGCGGCTTCAGCGTAGGTGACAAACAGCTGGCGAACTTCTCCGTGAATTTTCGCCGTCCTTTCCTTATAATAGGAGAGAGCATGTCTCAGGTCCAAAGTATGGAGCCTGTACTCGGCATCCGAGGCGTAATTAGGGTATTATACTGGCAGAGTCAACACCTGGTTAAGGTGAAACTCTGACAACACCTTCGGAAGGAATTTCAGGTGGGGGCAGGACAACTTTGTCCCTGTGAAAGACCAGATAAGGGAGTCCACCAAAAGCGCCTGAGCTCCTGTCCTTCTGGCAGACGTGACAACCACCAGGAAGGCCGTCTTCCATGACAAGTGTGAGAGCGCTCACTTGAGCGTGGGTTCGAATGGCTTGCCCATGAGCTTTGCCAAAACCAGCAACAGATCCCACGGAGGTAGAGGTTCACGCACCGGAGGGGATATGTGATCCATGCCTTTGAGAAAGTGCCCGACCACTGTCTCCTGCATCAATGTCGGCTGACCAGCCCGCACCCGGTAAGCAGAAATGGCTGCCAGGTGCACCCTAAGGGTCGATGACCTAAGATCCCTTTAGAGAGACCAAAGGTAGTCGAGAATGTTAGCCACAGGACAGGACAAGGCATCCAGACCTTATTTTGACACCAAATGGAAAACCTTTTCCATTTGAAGGCATAACATTTCCTAGTCGATTCCTTTCTAGATGCCTCCACCACAGTGTAGATATCTTTGGAAAGACCCAAAGCCTGGAACTCTAGCCGCTCAGGTACCAAGCTGTGAGGTGCAGGGATTGAAGGTCCGCATGGAAGACCTTCCCCTGGTTGAGAGATATCAGGTCCGGGCGTGTATAAAGCCGCTCCGGGGGCCTGCAGCTGAGACTGAGGAGATCTGGATACCAAAACTGGCGCGGCCAGTCTGGGGCTACCAGAATCACCTTCACCTTGTCCCTCCTCACCTTGAGTAACACCTTGTGGATCAAGGGAAATGGAGGGAAGGCATAGAGGAGGCCTGGGGTCCACAGCCTCGAGAAGGCATCCCCCTGCAGCGAGCCCTGCTGAGGGGGGGCATGATACAGACTCAACTTGGTGTTTTCTGGAGGCAAACAGGTCCACCATTGGTTTGCCCCAACAGGAGAACAGACTGTAAGCTACCTCTGGATGGAGAGACCACTTGTGGGATGTCTGGCCTATGCGGCTGAGAGCATCCGCCAGCTGGTTCGAGGCTCCTGCCACACAGATGGCTAGGAGATCCACCTCCAACCGGGCTTCGAGGTCCAGATGCAGGCGCCCTTAACAGCAGACGGGGTAAGTGTAAGCACTGTTTGTTGAGGTAGTACATGGTCGTGGTATTGTCCGCCTGGACTTGAACCACTTGGACCCCGGAGCTGCGGAGCTTAAAGCTGACTGTGCCAGTCTGACTGCTCTGAGCTCCAACCGTTGATCTAGCATCGACTCTCGGGGTCCAGAACCCATGGGCTCTGTTGTCTCCCATGTGGGCCCCCAGCCAATGAGAGAGGCATTGGTCATAAGGACGACCGTTGACTCCGGGCGGACAAATGGGATCCCTTCCTGCAACCGGTCTGGGGCGGTCCACCACTGTAGAGCGTCCCACATCTTCTGAGTTACAGTGATCAGCTGGTTGAAATGACCATATCGCTGAGTCCACTGAGCAGCCAGCTCCCACTGGAGGGGGTGCATGTGCAACCGGGCCCAACAGACCACTGAGGTGCACGTCGCCATGCAACTCAGAAGGCGCAGAAAGTCCCAGGCAGGGCACAAATGCCCAACCAGAAATGATTGGGCAAAGGAGGAGAGAACCTCTGCCCTGTCCGCCAGGAGCCGAGCTCTGGCTTGACAAGCGTCGAGCTCTGCCCCAACGAAGCCCATCACCTGAGAAGGCACGAGTTCCGACTTGGCCTCGTTGATCAGGAGGCCGAGTTGGGAGCAGGTTTGGAGGGCCAGATCCCTGGACCTCTCCACCTCCTGTTGGGTGGAACCTGCCAAGAGCCAATCGTCAAGATAAGGGTAGATTCTGACTCGACGCCGGAGGTGGGCCATCACCACTGCAATGCATTTGGTGAAGACCCATGGGCCATGTCAGGCCAAACAGTATGGCTCGGAACTCACAGGGTCCCTTTGACCCGAAGCGGAGAAACTGCTGATGGGACGGGCAGATTGGGACGTGAAAGAATGCGCGTCTGTAGATCCAGTGAACAGAACCACATGTTTCGCCCAGGGATGGTATGGATCTGGTTCAGAGTGACTATCTGAAAGGTGCAAGACCTGAGAAACTGATTCAGGTCGTGGAGATCTAGAATGGGGTGCCAACCCCCCGGTCCGCTTGGGCACCAGGAAGTACCTGGAGACAAAGCCTGGGTCTGATGGAGGATCCGCACTGGAGCTACTGCCTCCTTGTGGAGGAGTTGAGCTTGTCGCCTCGAAAAGCCGACTGGCTGCACGCGGAATCCATTCCTCCCGAGGGGCGTGGGCTCGGCTGGAAGGGTACTGCTCGAAATCTAGAGGCAGTCCCTGATCTAGCGGACCAGGCAGAAAGGAAGTGGCGGAGCCGACCCCCCATGGGAGGACCCAGAGCTGGTGTGATGGGTATAGGGGTGGCAACCCCCAACCAGTCACTGAGCAGGCTTAGAGGAGGAGGCTCCAGGACCTGAGCCTCGGCCTCCTTTGTGGGCCTGTTGGGGACCCTGCTTGGGCCAAGGGCGCCAAGCTTGGGCCTGCTGCTGCTGCTGTCCTCCTTGATAGGAGGGCTGCCGGACCGCAGGGAAAGAGTGCCAAAATGGCTTCTTCTTTCTCTTCTGCTGGTTCTTGCCCGAAGAACCCTTAGCAGAAGTAGCATCCAAGGTGAAACTGGACTGCTCTATACGCTGAAGATGACCAGCCACTCCTGGACCGAACAAGTTGGTCCCCAGGAAGGGCATGTCAGCATGATTATGCTGAGTATCTGTCGGGAAGGAGGAAAGCTCTCAGCCAAGCCCCGCGGCAAGAGGCCACTGCGGCTGCCATCAGTGGGCACAAGAATCCCGATGTCCAGGGCTGTCTAGAGCTGCTGTTTGGCAACAGCACGGCCCTGGTCACGGACCTGCTCGATCGTGGTCTGCATGTCTGCAGGGAGATGAGGAAGGACCTCGTCTAATGACCCAAGAAGGGCATGAGAGAAGTGTGCCATAATGACCGCCAAGCTGGCCTGATGAAGACCCAGAGAAGAGGCCGCATAGACCTTATGGGCAGCATGGTCATATTTTTGGACTCCTTGTCCAAGGGTCGATCAGTGTCGGCCGAACTGCCAGTACACCTGAACACAGAGGCAGTCACCAGGCTCTCGGCCGAAGGGTGCTCTGTGAACCCCGCAAGGAACCCCATGGGCACCGCATACTTGCGGGCCATGCAGGCAGATGGTGCTGGGCAGGAGGCAGGACGCTGCCAAAGTTCAAGGGCCGGGCCAACAAAGGCCTCGGCCACTGGAAAGGCCTCTGTCGGGGTATCCCCTCTCTTGAGTATGTCAGTGAGAGGGTACTCCGCCTTTTTCTATATGGGCTCCAGGGGCATTCCGGTGGAATCGGAAATGAGGTGGAGAATGCCCTGGAAAGAGGAAGGGCCTTCCTCCATCCCTGCGCCAACGGACGACTCGTCATCCCCGGGATGAGACTGGAGTCTGGTGACATCAGAGTCCGAAGAATCGGGATACAGCAGTCTACCGCCTAAGTCACCCTCGATGCGCCGAAGGCGATCTGGGGTGACTGTAATCGACTGACGTCGGGGAAGCCCGGTGTCCTGTCGGTCCTCTTTTGAGGGCACCCCTTCCTCAGGCTGTTTAGGCGGTGGTTCCACCCGAATCGGTAGAGAGACTGGAATAGGCTGAACCGGGGGACGGGCCAGCCCCACAGGCGGAGGAACCAATGGCTTCAGTTCCAGAGGGGTCAGGTTTGGCCTAGGAGGCGAGAGCCAAGTAATGGCCGGGGTAGGCGGCAGAGACGGCTTCTGCCCTGTCAAGATCAGCTGCTGCCACATAAGGTCCTCATAGTGCCGAAGCTTCCGCTGGAGCCTCTCCTCGTCCGAGGAGAATAAGGACAACCTGTGGCGTCGCCTCTTCTTCGAGCGCTTATGGCTCTTCCTCGGTCGTTCAGCCGAGGGGGTCCTGGACCGTGACCAAGATCGGGGAGGCCAACTCGGTCGCTCGCGAGACACCGGTGTGATCGGTGAAACCCCAGGGTCCGGAACTGGGTCCTTGATGGGGACACCAGCGGGCTGGGTCTCCTCATCCGGAAATACCAGGACCAGAGTCCATTCTAGTGAGTTGTCAGCAATGGCTGGTGACAAGGGTCGATCGGTTCGAGGATTACCTCGACCTCGTCGGCCACTTTCTCGGTCCCCTGGCCAGTCGGAAGATCTGTGAAGCCGGGCGTCGAAGATGCGATCTCGACTGAGGTCGAGACTGCGTGTTCCTGGGACTCAGACCTTCTCGGTCCCAAGAATGTCTTTGCCGGATGAAGACAATGGGTCTTTATCTCTTCCAAGAGCGGGAGGAGTGCAAGCTCGAGGGCACCTCTCCCGGGTAGGAGAGACTGGCACATCTCCTTAAAAGATCCCGTGAAGATGGAGCCCAGGTTCAGCGGACAAAGAAGCTTTGATTGGTCAAGCGCCGAGCAGCTTCTTTTCCTCAACGCCTCATCTGTTCCAGCTGATCGGCGGAGCCCGCAGCTGCGGAAACCACCCACTCAGCCTCCTTCGACTTCACCGAGGGTTCTCTTTTCCAGCCTCCCAGTTTCAGCGTGTCTTGCGTCACCGCCCAGGACATTGCGGCGGAGAGCCAAGTAAAAGCTACATGACGAGGTGTCATGGTCGACACCTAGGCAGTAGACGCACATGAAGTGGGGATCAGTGCGCGACATCTTCTGGCCTCAGGGACACAGGTGAAATCCCAGGGAAGATCTCTCCTCCATGATCGATGCTGCAAAAGCACGATCGCTAACTCGAACGAG
This sequence comes from Neoceratodus forsteri, assembly GCA_016271365.2. NCBI lineage: Eukaryota > Metazoa > Chordata > Ceratodontiformes > Ceratodontidae > Neoceratodus > Neoceratodus forsteri. Next base: position 273,759,415 of record JADMNL010000025.1, read on the forward strand.
TTTGAGGTTCGGTAAAACCGATAGTTTGAAAGCCAGGGCCTACGAAATGCAAGAGCACGAGGGAGGCAACCTGTATCTTCCAGCGGAAAGGAAAATCTGGCGTCATGGGGTGGAGCCGCGGTATATACCACCCGGGTGGGTGGGAAGAGCCAGCCTGAAGACTTCCGGCAGATTTAAAGTATAAGGGGAAAATTCCAAATAGTGTGGATGAACAACATATCCACGCTCCTAGAACCACATTTTCCTACTTTTTTCGCTTTAGCCTGAACCCTAAAGGTTGTATTAATGTAGTTTTTTTTTTTCCAAAGAATTTCCTTAACTTTTTGAGACAGTATAATTGTATTCTTATTTGTTACAAAAAGCCATCAAATTTATGAATATTCGTCCACACTATGTATAAAATCAGTAATGCTGAATACAACTAATGATTGAACTATAATAGATGGGGCACAAGAACCGTGCCATAAAAAGCCTATGTAAATGCAAAGTAAGCAACAGAATAAGCAGAAGTACAGTTAAGTAGAACTTACCGTAACAGTATATCTTCGAGAGGAGCTCTTGCAGCAGGTAATACCATTAGGGACTAATGCCGCCAGGTGTTAGGACCCCACAGAAATCTTGTAGCTAGCACTGTAGTGGGGACTGCCCTCGCTCCGGCTCCACCAGACGCCAGACGTGGTATAAAGGGGACAGTCCCCAGCACCATCTCAGTTCTCCCACCGGAGACCCAGCTGAAAAGATTTGAGAAATGAGCAGGAACTCTCCAACCCTGAATAAGGGTAAAACGCAGATTCCTGGGGATGGAGGTGGAGCACCTGCTGCAAGAGCTCCTCTTGAAGATCTACTATTATGGTAAGTTCTTACATAACTGTACTATCTGACTTCATGGGGGACCTCTTGCAGCAGGTAATACCAAAAGGACCAAGTCTCAAGCAGTACCCAAACATAGGTCCAAGTCTAACAGGAGGTGGAGAGAAATAAGCAAATTGAACAGCCTCAAGAGAGTAGGCCTTGCAGGACGGCCAGTCCGAAACCTGCTCTCCTCCTAGAAGCAATGTCTAGGCTGTAATGCCTGATGAAGGTGTGGACCGTGCTCCAAGTCGTGGCAGCACAAATATCTGCTGACAACACATTTTTAAGGAGGCAAAAGAGGTAACTACATCCCTGGTGGAGTGACCCTTGATGGGTCCCACCAGAGGTTTACCATGGTGTTGGTAACAAAAGAAGATGCAGTGCACCAGCCAATGGGCTAGTGACTGCTTGGAGACAGGAGCCTGTCATTCTTTTTGTAAAGGAGACGAACAACTGGTCCATCTTTCTAGAAACATTAGTCCTATGGAGATAATACCTCAGGATTCTGTGGACATCCAGGGTAGGCAACAACGCTTCTCCTTGATTCTCAAACTCAAGATAGTAAACCAGAAGGTTGATGTCCTGGTTCAGGGTCAGTACTGACACCACCTTCGATAAGAACTTAGGGTTCATACACAGGGTCATCCTGTCCCTGTGAAAAACAATATAAGGCTCCTTACACATCAGGGCCTGAAGCTCGGAAACCCTTAGAGCGGAAGTAACAGCAACTAAAAGAAGCGCTTTCCAAGAGAGAAAGCGCAGCTCGCATGTCGTGGCTGGTTCAAAGGGAGGCAGGTTGAGCTTTTTTAGAACAAAAAGTAAATCCCAAGGAGGGACAGGATCTCTCCTGGGAGGTCTGATGTGTAGGACCCCTCTGAGGAAAGTCTTGCAGACGCTCAGCTGTGCAGGAGTTCTCTCCCAAATGGTGCATGGTATGCAGAAACCGCACACACGGCACCTTTGATGGACAAGTATCATAGCCCCAGGTCCAAGAGGTGAAGAAGAAAGTCTAGCATGTGCCTAACCGGGCAATCCAGGAGATCTAGGGCATGAGCCATTGCCCAAAGGCAGAAACGCTTCCATTTCATAGCGTAAGTAGCTCTAGTGGAAGGTTTCCTCGCCGCCACCAAAACTTCTGCCACCCTGCTTGACACTCGTAATCTTTCCTCTGTTAAGACTGCAGAAGCCAAGCATGCAGGTGAAGAGAACGCAGAGCAGGACAGATGAGCGTCCCCTGCTCTTGTGAGAGCAAGTGGGTGGAAAGAGGCAACTGTACTGGGGGCTCCAATGATAGTTGTTGCAGCAGTGGATACCAAATCGGACAAGGCCACAGAGGAGTTACCAGGACCATCTTGGCTCCCTCTAGCTGTAATTTGAGCAGTACTCTGAATGAGAGGAAAGGGAGGGAAAGCGACAGGAACCTCCCTGTCCAAGAGAGGGACAATGTGTCCCACCAAAAAACACCAGGCCCTGAAGCGAGCAAGCAGAAATTGTGCAGTTTAGCGTTGTACGGGGACGCAAAGAGGTCCAGATCTAGACGGCCCCAGCGATCGAAGAGGTCGTCTGCGACTTCCTGAAGCAATTCCCACTCGTGATTCAGAGAGCGAGAGCGACGGAGACCGTCAGCGAGAACGTTCTGGATACCTGGCAGGTGTACTAAGGTGAGGTCTAGAAGATGTTCTGCTGCCCAGTCCCACACTCCCATGGCCTCCCTGCAAAGGGGATAAGAGCCAATGCCCTCTTGCTTGTTGATGTAGAAGACAACTGGTGTGTTGTCCGTCTGCACCAGAAGACCCGGAGAGAGTCGGTCTCGAAATGCCTGAAGCGCATTCAGAACTGCTCTAATTTCCAGAATGCTGATATGTAGAGAGCTTATGGGAGACCAAGACCCCGAGTCTCAGATCCCCAGGCGAGCCCCCAACCTGTCAATGAGGCATCCATCATGAGAACTTGAGACAGGAGGTGGTCTCTGAAAGGAGGCCCCTCCTCTAGGTTTGGATGGCAGAGCCACCAGTTGAGGAGCCGACGGACAGTCAGTGAAACCCGGACCTGCTGATCCAGATCATCTACCGCCTGGTCCCATTGGACCCTGAGGTGCCACTGAATGACCCTCATATGCAATCTGGCAGGGGACTGTAGCTATAGCTGGTGCCATGGCCCAGAAGCTGAAGAATTACCCATGCAGGAGAGGGGTTACTTCAACTCTGCTTGCCAGAGCCCGCAGGTGATCTGCCCTGTCCAAGGACAGGAAAGCTCTTCCCGTATGGTATCCAGGATCGCCCTCTATGTATTGCACTGCTGGGATGGCCAGGGTTGCGACTTCGGCCAATTTGCTGTTATCCCCAGGGAGCAGAAGAGCTCTTCTGTCTCCTTTAGGGCGACTCGAAGTTGCTCCTCCGATGGAGCGGAGATGAGCCAGTCGTCCAGGTAGGGGTAAACAAAGAGGCCTCTCCTTCTGAGGGTCGCTGCCACCACTGCCAGACATTTGGTGAAAACTCTGGGGGCAGATGATAGGCCGAAGGGCAGGTCCCGAAACTGGTAATGCTGGTCCTGAACCGGAGGAACCTTTTGTGAGATCTCAGAACTTTGATATGCATGTAGGCGTCCTGCATATCTAGGGAGCATAACCAATCCCCTTGATGAAGCAAGGGAAACAGACTTGCCAAAGTTACCATCCAAAATTTGGCAAAAGTCTCCCGTTTTCTTTGGAACCAGAAAAAAATGGAAGTAATACCCCTTGCCTGTCTGGGCCAGAAGCACCGGCTAGATGGCATTTTCTCCAGAAGCTGTTGGATTTCTTCCGCCAGAACTGCTTACTAGAGCCAGTGTGCACCTCTGGAGAGAGGTCCATATGAAACAAATTGCTTTTTCACACTGTGAAACTTAAATATCTGTATCCTGTTTGAGTCTCGGTAAAAGGGTACCTTCCCTATACCAGGGCTCTTGTGTGTTACTACAAATAGCATTGTGGGATACTGGAGGTCTGTTTAGGACTGCAACAGTATTTACACCCACTATTGCTGTACTTATATAATTTCTGCACTTATTAGTGCATGATTGCCTGTTCGCTAGCCCTTTACATACAGGGTGTGCCTTTTTTAAGGCTATTGTATTGATTTTAACTCCAAACTGAGCGAAACCAGAAGTAGCGTGTTTGGCGCTTCGGTCCTCGCACTCCCTGAAGACCCGCACTAGCGAGCGGCGCAAGTGCTGGGTCACGCGACAGAGACACGCAGCATTTCAGCGCAGGTCTACAGTGTCCACCGCGCTATAGGACGGGCCCACTTAACGTGAAGATATCTAGGCAGTGGCCTGACCTGTAACAATATATTCTCCTGGGCTATTGAAACTTTACAAGAGCACAATGAAGAAAGCAAACAACCTGTGCTCGCATATGCCAAATATATGCCATTGGTAAACAAACCCCTAACTTTACCTGTGACAAATGTGTTTTAGTTAGTAATCTGCAGGAGGAAATTAAACGCCTCCAACCTACACAAACAAACACTGATATTAAAACTTTGAGGACTACATAGATCAAATGTCACCCTCCTGGAGGCAAATATATCCTCCACTAAATGGCACACGTGGCCATTATTAATCATGAATCCCACTTCAATATACCACCCACCTCTACATTAGGGGATCATCAAGTCATTACTTCCACACCTCTAGTCTCTGCCTCCTTCCTCCCAACCACAATACACGAAAGAGGAAGATAACTGGATTACAATTCCCCATACTAAACCAAAGATAACAAGTGTTCAACCTTCCTCTAATGCCCTGCAATTCCATTGCATAACTCTTTGAGCACCTAACACAGATTACTGATGAAGAAATAAACAGTAGTCCTGATCCTGGCACAAATGTAGCAAAAACTATGTGCTCCAATCCCACACCTAGTCATCAGACCCCAGCCCTGCAAACTCAAATACCACTGCCCCTCACAACAACACAGGTGGAACCGTCCCCATATGATCAGATGACTAAACAAGTGTATGTTTTGGGAGATTCCATCATAAAATATATTGACCTGGCTGTCTGTAATCCAGATAAAGAACATGGAACCTGTTCAAGTTATCGAGGGCAAGGGTTTCAGATATAACATTAATGGCAAAACCATATCGCCATCAGTTGGTAAAATCCTCTAGTGGTCATCCACGAGGGACAAATGATATCACTAGATCCTCATTACAACAACTTAAAAAGGACTACGCCTCCTTTGTAACATACTGGTGGAAGGGGTGTTACATAAGCCTGTCTGAAATATTACCGTCCCAAGAGCCACAAAGCAATATCTTGATAAAATAAAAGCCTTGAATGAATGGCTATGCAAATGGTGTTATCAGCAAAACATCCCCGCCTTACACACTGGGAAGAATTTACAATAAACCGTCCCTGCTCTGGTGGAACGGTTTACACCTCAGTAGAAGAGGAAGCACACTATTGGGACGCAAAATCACTACATTTATTGGCAACCATTTAAACTAATGTCAAAGGGGAAGAGTGGGTTACTACCCAAATCTCTTAATACAAACATTTACTCATCACATCATAATCACCTGAATGTTCTATCCCTCAGTGCTCGCCTTAATACTACCAAACAAGCTGAACTAGAAATTAAGGCTCAATCTCTCGACTTGGGACTAATAGCAGTAACAGAAACCGGGGCAACTCTGATAAAAATGGATTGTTGAAATCCCAGATTCAAGCACCATTTCAAAAACAGAATTGATACAAGAAAAGGGAAGGTGTAAGCATATATGTCAGAAATGACATCCCCTCTTTTCAATCTCCAGCTATTATCCGGTCAGAGAGCATATGGGTATACATTCAGCCCATGGGTCTTCCCTAAATATTAGTGGGCACTTTTTATCCGCCTCCTCTATAGACATTAACCAAACCACACAGTTAGCTAATTAAATTTCTCAAATAGCAAATAAAGGTATGGTCCTCATATTGGGGGACTTTAACTTGCCCACCATAAACTGGGAGACCCTAACAGGTTTAAATCAACATGATGAACAATTACTTATAACTATTATAGACCTAGGCCTTAACTAACTCGTTAGGAAGCTACCCAGGAAACAAACATTTTAGATCTTGTTTTAACCAACCTAGAGACTTCCACAACTGATCTTCAGCTCTCCGACCCTCTTGGTAATAGCGACTCATATGTCTATATATTCTTTACTATTCCACTTTATCTACATTCCAAATTTAATAATCTTAAAATCAAGCAATACAACAGGGCAGATTTTCACAAAATTAATGAACACTTAAGTTCTATACATTGGGACCACATCCTTTCCCCCATTAACATCAAAGAAGCCTGGGACTTATTAAAGTAAAAAATCCATGAACTTGAAGAACTATATGTCCCAGAAAGGAACAAATATAACATCAAAGGAAAAATCCCTCCATGGTTTAACAAATCCATTAAAAAAACAAATCACATGTAAACAAAAACTATTTTCATTATTAAGAAAATGTCTTATGGACCAAAGGGATGGCGTATTAGTTAAATATAAGGAAGCTGTTAAAAAATTAAAAAAACTGATTAAACTTGCAAAACGTAACCTTGAATTTCAAATTGCACATACAAAAGATTCACATAAAGCTTTATATTCCTATCTAAACAATAAAAAAGGGAACAATCGACTGGTAGGACCATTAACTTTTAATAACACAACCATTACTTCTGATATTGAAACAGCTACTGTGCTCAATGAATATTTTTGCTCAGCATTTGAGCAAGATGTCTTATTATCAACATCTAAAAATTATACATCTAGTTCCACAGATTATAATGTCTCATTACACGACAACCAGAAGCTACTAGGAGCATTAAAACAAACAACAAGTCCCAGCCCTGACAACATAAGTCCAAAATTTCTTATAGGAGCAAAAGAAGCTATTACCTTACCACTAATTATTATTTTTAATAAAACCTTGTATGAATTTAGAGTCCCATCCGATTGGTTGACTGCTAAAGTCACTCTCATTTTTAAATAAGGCTCACATTCTAAAGTAGAGAATTACAGACCAATTAGCCTCACCTGAATCCCCTGTAAACTGATGGAAAAATAATCAAATCATTATTAGAAGCAGAAATGCAATCCTTGAATATAATAGATACATTGCAACACAGGTTTAAATCAGGTTTTTCCTGCAATACAACCGCTTATCTTTCTATAACCACATCAGTATAAGCCTTGACTCCAATATCCCCATTGATGTCATTCTTCTTGATTATGGTAAAGCGTTTGACAAAGTGTCACACACCATCCTGGTAAACAAGCTCTTTCATTTAGGTTTTTCATCATCTGTTGTCTCATGGATAAGCAGTTAGTTGAGTAATAGAACACAAAGGGTTAGGGGTAAATGGTGCACTATCAGATACAGTAAAAGTGACTAGTGGTGTTCCTCAGGGCTCTGTCCTGGGACCCACTCTAATATTTTTTATCAGCTATGTGAACATCTCATCTGATAATATCCTAACAAAATTGCTGAGGATACCAAATTAGGGGCAAGGTGAACAATGAGACCAATATAAAAGTTTATTATCTGACCTTGCATCCATAGAACACTGGGCACATATTAACAAAATGCATTTTAATGTTTCAAAATGTGCCATATTACATATGGAAAAATAACCCTAAACAAGTTTACCATTTAAACAATACTAATTAGAGAATCAAATACAGAAAAGACTTGGGATACTGGTCAATAACAAATTATCTTCATCATCCCACTGTAACAAAATAGCTAATCAAGCAAATGCGCCTTTGTAGGATAAGTCACACTTTTATTTCCAAAACTGAACAATGTATCTTGTCCCTGTACAGGTCCTATGTTAGGCCTTATAAAATGGGTAGGCTGCATGAAATTTGTTCCATGTATGGGTTAAAAAAAAAAAGAGCTGGCAGTAAAAGGCCAAGATTCTTGTGCCGTGAATGCTGGCATTTTTACTGGCAGCCATCTTTCTTTACCCACTCTGGGCGCTGGGGCAAAAAAACACACAAGCTGCTTTTATAAACAGCAATGCTGAGAGAGAGTGCGGGGAAAGAAAGAAGAGTGGAGGGAAGTGGGAGCAAGCGAATTCTGCGGGCACGGCGGAAGCCGGAAGGTGCGGGGGCAAGAAAGTGAGAGTGGAGGGAAGTGGTGAGCAAGCAAACTCTACGGGCACAGCGGAACTCTGAGGTTTCTCATCAGAGTTTCAGGTTAGCGGCACCGGGTAGTGGAGCTGCCACACCCTCTGCTATCTCAGGTAAAGTCCCTTCATCAGTCGCGGGTGGCTCAGGGTGTGACAGGAATGGAAGCAGCTGGCCCGTGTCCCAGATGAGCTGCTGCAGGCACTATTACTGCCGGCCTTCTCTTTGTCCAGGCTGCCGTGAGGCTTGTTAACTGGTAGACCCCAGCAGACCAAATGACTCATCCTCACAAAACAAAACTGAAGTCTACCCTAAATGTTAGAGCGTCAGACTGTGACCTTCAAGACCCAGCAGACCTGGGTTTGAATACCACTGCCACATGCATAGTGTGTGACCATATGTCACTTAACCTTATTACGCTCATGGGTAGTACTTATGATCTTAGACGACAGCCTTCCTGACCAAATGCAACATAATACAGTAACAAAGTTACAGTGAATTAAATGGAGTGCCCTTTTTATTTCTCTACAAGTTCTCTAACTTTGTCCAGTATAGACATGACATCATAATGTGGTAGGCGGAAGGACTATTTTATGTTAAATCAGCATAACAAAATGCTGTTTACCACATAAAAAAATGATTTAACTGCAAAATTTTTTTTAAAAGGCAGCCCATTTTATAAGCGTAGTAAGACACTCCAGGGTTGTGCCTTAGTATGTCCCTGGCCATGCAGTAAAATCTGTTCCATGCACACCCTGTCGTGTCTTATTGCTTACATATACTGACTACGGTTCTCCATTTTGGAGCCCGCATCTACTCTCTGACATTAAAAGAATAGAACAGATTCAACATAAGGTGACCAAACTTGTCCCTCATCTTTCACATTTGGACTATAATACCAGACTCCAGAAAACTGGTTTATATTTCCTTAAACTTCAAGGGGTGATCTCCTACAGTTACTTAAAATTCTCCAATCACTGACATTAATGCAACAGTGTGGTATATCTTAGTTCAATAGAAAGATCGTAGCTAGGTTACATAACAAGTAACTCAAAGTTAATCGAGCTAATAACAATAAAAGGCAGAATTTCTTTACAATTAGAGCACCCAGGCTGTGGAATACATTACCACAAGATGTAGTTGACTCATTAAATATTATAACCTTTAAAAATAAACTTAACAAATGGCTTTTTAACCAATATTGGGCTAATGTTCCACTTGTGTGGAGGACAATCTCGATGACCAACTTCTTTTGTCCACTAAACCAAGTAACCAAGAAGCTGGGCATGGATCGGTGGACAATGGGTGGGGGGAGGCTATTGTCCGGTGGGACAGAGAGAAACACTATCATGTACCCTTTTCGAATGGTGTCCAACACCCATTCGACATGGTAAAGGGCAAATCTCCCTCCAATCTTCTCGTTCTGAGACTCCCGAAAGAGGGGAGGGAGAGGCAGCAAGTCAGGCGGTGGGAGTAGTGGGGCCCTGTGCCCTGGGAGCTTTGGGCTGCTTGAGGCCTTGGTGGGGCAGGGTGACCCCGCCTCTTGAACCCCTTGCCCTGGGGATTTTTTCTTCCCTGTCCTTTGTGAAAGGGACAGTGACGGGGTCCTTGAGGCTTGGATTTATACATGCGGTGAATATCCATCACGGCCGTCCCTGACTCCTGGAGTTGTTTGACCAGGGTTTCTACTTCCTGGCCAAACAGCACTGGACCCTGGAAGAGGGAGTCCAGAATCATGTCCTGGAGATCAGGACGAAAGCCAGCGCGCCTCAGCCAGGAATGCCTCCTCAGACACACCCCCGAGGAGGCAGCTTGGGAGGCCATGTCCATAGCGTCATACGAGCAGCGTAGGACATGTTTATCCACGTCCAGACCCAACTGGGCACAGGCTAAGACTTCTTCCTTAGCGGCTGAATCTGGCATTGCCTTGACTAACTCCAAGGTCTTTTGCCATAGGGACTGTTGATAAGTCACCATATGTGCCATAAAGTTCAAGGACCTGATGGAACCTGTAGCTGAGGAATACACCTTCCGACCCCAGCTATCCAATTTTTTGGATTCAGGATTTGGAGGCTGGGAGCTCAAATGTTTCAGCTGTGAGCCACGACAATGGGCGGCTGTGAGCACCAGCGAATAAGCCCTGGGATGCTCCCCCAAAAAGGGCTCTGCCTTGGGGGGTTTATAAAGCCTGTCGGCCTTCTTTGGGATGGCCGATATAGAAGCAGGCTTGCGCCATGTGAGTCAAGTCACATCCTGGAAGGGCTCGACTAAGGGCGGAATTACCAAGGGTTTTGGCTCCTCAGATCCTAAGAATCTTGCAAGGTGCCTGCACTCTGGGTCTAATTCTTCGGTATCCCACTCATAAATTGATTGGATGCGCCCCATAATATCTAAAAATAAGGGGTCATCCGGAGGGGACCTTGGTGAGTCTTTGGGTCCCGGGGAAGGTGGGATGAACTCCTCCTCTTCAGAGGAATCAGAAGAAGATGCGCTGGCGTCCCCATCATCTGAGGAGGACAGGCGTCCGCTAGAAGAAGGAACTGGTGAGGAATGCCTCCTCCTCCTTCTTTTGCCCTTAGGGTCTGGGTGGGAACCTTAATCCCCAACTGGAGTAGGTGGAGCGCAGGAGGAGGTCCCATGGGTGACAGAGTTGGAGTGGGGCACTGGGGTCTATAGAGGAGATCCCCTTCACAGTGTTCCACCATGATGTAAACAAAGACCCAATGTTCGCCACAGGGACGACCGCTGGGCTGCGATCGGGTCTGGCGGAACCGGGCGCCTGGGGTGCTAGGATCCAGCGCTGGGTCCAGGGAGCCTTTATCCATGTCTCGACATTTGGCATCACCTTCACCAGGGGAGCCGCGCCCAGGGTGGGTGAAGGCCGTCAGGCAACCGACCCTCTGAGGGAGGGGCAGGTGTTAGATCCTCCACCGCGACCGCCCTTATCAGGCATCGGGTGCAGGACACCGGTGAAAGCAACGCCAGGGCCGGGCGCTTGTTAGAGGGACGGCATACCTTGGCCGGTGGGAGGCAGCTTTCGGGTGGACTTACCTCCTGCCGTCCCTCCAGTTCGCCTCAGCGCACGCTTTCAGATCGAACTTAGTTTTTCATCAGTTTCTCGAGGAAAGGCCTTCCTGGATCGACCTGACTTGTGGGTCGGTGGCCAGAGAAGACGAATGCCCAGAAGAGGCAGACTCCCAGTGCTTGCCCTGAGATGGAGGCGGAGCAGGTTTACTCTTGTGGGAGGACTCGGAGGCCTGAGCCGGAACCAAGCCTGACCTCCGGCCGGAGGTCAAAGAAGAAGAAGAAGATAAAGGTTTGGAAGGAGACTTCGGGCGCGACTCAGACCTGGCCCTATCTGTATCCCGGTGGTGGTGCTTTCCTCCCAACAATTTCTCCTTGGGTGGGGAGTCCCTGACGGGAGAAGAAGAGCTGGGATTGCAACCACGCTGCATAGCCACCACTTTTTCTCCAGGAGGTAAGCTTTGAGTGCGTTGGCTCTCCTGGTTCTTGCTTTTTGATCGAATTTTTGGCAGTGCGGGCAGGCGTCAGGCCAATGGTCGGGGCCTAGGCAGATGAGGCAGGCCACGTGGCTGTCTTCGCTGGGATCTGCTTCCCCGCACACACACTTAAGACTTTCATTATGCTAGAGAGAGCAACGACATACGCAGAGAGTATAGATAATCATTGATAAGGAGCGAAAAAATAACTTTAACAGAACTTTTCTCAAATAGCTGTCGATCATGGAAGAAGGCGCCCGTGAAGCCGAATCTAAGCGGGTCAACGACAGGAAAAGAACTGAGATGGCGCCGGGAACCGCCTCTTTATACCACATCTGAGGTCAGGCGGAGCTTAACGTTGGGGGTGGTCCCCACCACAGACTGCTAGCCACAAGACTTACATGGAGTCCTAACGCCTGGCAGCATTAGTCCTATTGGTATTACCTGCTGCAAGAGCTCCCTCAAGTCAGATCTGTAATTGCAAAACACAAACAATAGCAGGAAAAGGACACAAGTTGTTGTTAATCTTCTGAAAAGGGGGACAGCTAAAAAGTAGTAGTTCAGTCATTAGCTGTATTCAACATTTAGTGATTTTACGTGTAGTATTTTGACAAGGCCTAATATACATACATTTGGTGGCTTTTTCTGGTAGTTAAATGAAAGGCAATTAGAAAAAACATAACTTGCACATATGGTGGTATAGCTGTGTTTTCCCCTTCCCCATCCCTATGCCCCCCCCATCCCTGTTTTTGCATTTTCCTTGTCTAGTGCCTCACGTCTTTATACATTGGTTATGTATACAGTATTGCATCTAATATTCCATATGGACATTGAAGTCTGCATATGCTGTGTGCATAAACTTTTTATATTACGTATTTATGTCTTGTCTGTTATAGCCTAATTTATTAGCTATCAACATTTTGATTTCATATGCGATTGTTTTGATTAGGGCTTATACATCAATATTTCAGTGATTTTTCATAACAGATAAGTTATTAGCAATAACAATAGCTTATGCACATAGTGTTATAATTGTTGTTTCATTTTATTTCTAGACTCCCTGCTTCCTTCTTCTTGTTCAATGCCTGCATTTGTATATTTTATTAGAATATTGGACAAATGTTCAGAAATGTATTCAATATTATGGATAATGAAAGGTTATATATATATATGTGGGCAGTTTTCCAGCCTTGTTGTTTTTATACCTGCCTCTTTTCCTTCCTTTCCCCACCTTCTCTCTCTCCTTTCCTTCCTCCCTTTTTATCTTTACTTCTCTATTAGTGCTGTGCTGATTTTTATATTTAGAACCCCTTTTGATATAGTTAATATATTATTATGATATGCTCATCAATAAGGGCTATATTACCTGCCTGCTTTATACGCGATCCCATTTTTAAGTTTTTTTCCTGGCATACCTAATAATATGTATTTATATTTCTTTTACAGGCACTTCCTGTTACATATGCTTTGCAGGTTAATTAGCAGCTCAACTTCTAAAGAAACTTACAAAGGGTCTTTTTCAGGATTCAGGTGTTTTGTTTCATGCACATTTCAACCTATCAAATCAGCTGCATGCATCTCACTGTCTAGCAGACCCAGGTACCGACTGTATGCTACTTTTGTCTGCTTTAATGCTCTCAAAAATCAGACAAACTAATTTGTTATAAACTGCTCTTTTAGTCTGACAGATAAGAGACAAGTCTAAGGAAAGTCTTAAATGAAAAATGAGTTGGAATAAAGACAAACGCGAGTCTGGTAAATAGAAGCTTGTTGACTCAAGCAGTCCTCTGCTGCCGGACGGTACACTCCCCAGACTGCCAAGGTCACATCGAGAATTAGCTTTTCTTAAGAAAAGACACTGTGGCCATTTCTGTTTCAATGAATTGATCGCCACACAATTAAGAATAAATTGAGCATTTTGAGTTTCTGGCTTATGAGGTACCCCATGGCGCAAACCCTGCGCCACTGGAAAACGAATGAAAGACTTTGCAAAGACACACTGGGGGAAAATGCAGTTCTACAGTGCAGTTAACAAAGTGATCTAAGCCAATATTTTAACAAACGCAAATATATGAGTTTTGTACACTGTTTAACTGCGCAATTAAATCAAAGTTTACAAGAGTGACTTCTCAGCCTGACAGCATTAAAACTGGGATCATTTAATTTATAGAGCTCTGTATAGCAACCGTAGATGTGCTAATGGTGCCAAATCAGTTTCTTGAGAGTAAGTAACATTTAAATCCAGCTTTAATATTTTACTGCGTTTAAAGGGAAGTGCTCTAACGCTAATACACCTAAAGGGCTATTTGAAGACCTTTACCCAAACAAACACCCATATGTCTACATTCAGAAGTTGGTTTCCACCATAGAATTATGATGTTACAGCATATGGATACTTTTTTGTATTGGTCAATATTTATATTAATTGTTCCAATATATCTCCTTGTCCAAAATAACTAGGGTAATGTATACTTAATATTCAGTAGATAGGTGGCAACCTGGACTAAAATCGATCAGTTATAAAACATTTATTTATAATGCTAACAGGTTTTCCACTCTTTTCCACTCTTCATGTTCAGTTAACCCTGTACTATATGCATAAGTACAGGAAAGAGGGAGAAACGACGACTTGCATACGTAAGGCAACAGTTAATACAGTATTTCCATTTGGCTACGTGGGCAGACATGAGGCGCCGCAATTCTCCCCGAGATAATTTCTCAGTAGAACATTTACCAACAGGGAAACATTAGTAGTGCATCAGGGAAGTCACAGTCTCCGGGACATGCACTTTTAAAGTTATCCTCTCCAAAGTGGCACCCTGCTTTAGGTGTATTCTAGTGTGCCCAAAAATGCTCAACATAACAAGTCAATTTGGATATAGTGGTGTTTAAAGGGAAAAACCATAAAATCATAAACGGAAAAATAGCAGTAATCATTTACATGATTCTAGAGACAGGTTTAATGTCCACATACATACATAAGTTACAGGTGATCATCAGCATCAAATGTAAGACGCTATGAATCGGGATGCACAACATGTAGCTATACAATATTACTATATAATATTTGCAATTGTGTCTGACTGCATCAGAAGGTACTAGCCAAAAGCAAAAGGGATTTGGATCACATTGGGAAACCAGAAAAAGCCCCAGCAAAAACATCCCTGAGACTCACTGCACAGTACAGTTTGCTTCGGCATGCTGGAAAAAAAAAAATCACATATTCCCATGCCAAAAAGAACAGTTCCTAGCCAAATCCAAATTGTAAGTTAAAAAAAAAAAAAGAAAAACTGTGGCTGCGGGATGCAGGAAGACTCATGCAGCTATTACCTTGTAAGGAAAGAAGTTCCGTTGCTAGCAACAGACTCTGTACAGCACTACCCGACATATACTGTAATGCGAAAGACATGTGTGGGGTGGTAGCACCTCCATGACATTCAAATAAACAAGCTGTGGCGATCACTTTCAAAAGTAAACAAGCATTTGTCAATGCCGAATGTTTGCTTGCTGGTACTGGTATTGGTACTGCATGAGTTAGAGAGATGCATAATAGGAATCACAGTGAAGTACTTAACTAACACCAACCTCATCCCCACTCTGCAGAGACTGACAGGCGTTGGGGTGTGTCTTTGGATTGTCGGCCATAACATTCACACTATTCCGCTTCACCCCACCCTGCAGACACTGACAGGTGCCACAGTGTGCCTTGGGGTCTTCGGCCCTTATGCTCACCCTATTCCATAAGGAAATAAGTCAAGATGGGTGCAGTATAGGAGAATGGGGTGAACGTTAGGGCTGAAGACCCAAGGCACACCTCGATCCTGTCAGTGGCTGCAGGGGTGGCAATGAGGTGGGTGGTCTTGTAAAACCCGTACAGCTAACACTCCCAAGCCACACCACGACACCTGTCCGTCTGTACAGGGTGGGGCATTACAATTGAAACCCTAACGCCTGGGGTATTGTTGTATTTTCACTCCAAATTTTCAACATGGGCTTTTTGGGACCCCACCTCTTGAACAGTGGCACTAGCATTTTATTACTCAATCCCAAAAGGTGATTTCACACAGCAAATGCGCCATTTGGCACAACAGGTGTGAAAAGACATTTTGGGCAGGATCTGAAAAATGACATCTGTATTGTTCATGAAGAGGTGTAAAAAAATGGTAATGTTGAAAATCTGGAGTGAAAATATGAAAAAGTGGCAAAGTTATGAGCATTCATAGAAACTGCATAACGCACGCTCGTGACGCAGTCATTTTTTGGAATTTGTTCAAGTTTTCAACATAGCCTTTTTGGGACCTCCCCTCATGAACAGTAGCACTGTAATTTCTTTAATCTGTCCCAAAAGTTGATTTTGCACAGCAACTGCGCCATTCTGTGCCACAGGTGCAAAAACATGTTTTGGGCAGGATACAAAAATAACAGCTGTACTGTTCATAAGGAGGTGGAAAATGGCAATGCTAGAAATTTGAAGGAAAATATTAGAAATTGGGCGGTTATTTAGCATGCATACAAACTGTGCAACACACGCTCATAACACGGCGTCAGTTTTTTGGAGTCTGTTACTTGCAACATGGGCTTTTTGGGACCCCACCTCATGAGCAGTGGCACTGTTGTTTCATTAATCGGTCCCGAAAGGTGATTCCACGCAGCAATTGTGGAATCACCTTTCGGGACCGAGAACAAAATTACAGTGACAGTGTTCACAAGGTGAGGTCCCAAGAACCCAATGTTGAAAATCTGGGACCAAAACTCCAAAAATTGGCTGAGATATCGACCTAAATTGAAAACCCCACATTCACTGCCATTATAGGGCTTACTGGCATTTCTTCAGTTCCCGGTTGGTCTTTGAAGAGTGCAGATGTGTTCCCGGTCCACAGAAGATCACTGCTCCCGGCCTCCGGATGTAAGTATGGGTGAAGGGGAGGTGGGGTACGCAGAGTGAGGGTGCGGGTTGGGGGAGATGGGAATGACAAGGGACCAATTTATTTTTTTCAGGTTTAAAAAAAAAAAAAAATGTGGGACTGTTTTCTTTTTTACAGATGAAAACAAAAAGATTTTGTCACACTGGGGTGGGCTCCCAGTGTGCCAGACTAGTTAGGTCAATGCCGACCCGGGAATGGACACCTTGAGGTCGGCTGACAAAAGGGAGTGGGGGCATCCGACACTGTGAGGGCATCCCAGTGTCAGAAAAACATAAGAATATATGTTCGGGCTTGGGGGCATGCAGACACGGGATTGGGCAGCCGATGTCGGCTTTAGGGAGAGTGTGTGGTGGGCGGCAGGAGCCGCCAACTATGCATGGCGGGGCTTGTTTATTTATTTCACAAAAAAAGACACACTGAGCAAATGAGTTGCTCATAAGTCCAGCCACGTGCATTACTGTACACTGTAATGCACATGGCTGGAATTTGCCTGGTTGCAGGGAAAGGGGGGGTTGGGGAAGAGATCTGCTGCTGCAATGATGAAACTGTCTGTGATTGGAGGGGCAGACTTCTTTCAAGTCCGGCGCTTGCTCTGAAATTGCCGTCATCGACAGCTTCCCTGTTGATTGGTGGCTGAGGGACGGGCCCTTGAAAGCATTAGCTAGAATGGCCAAACACTACAACACCTCTGCACTACTCTGCTCTCCTCCGAATGTTTCTTGTGCACTGCGCGTACAAGCAAACAAAAGAGACAAAAATTCAGCCCGACGTGGATGTCAACATATGGAATGCACAAACAGGCTCCTCACTCATATAATGACACACATCCATTGTGAACTCAGTAGCATACCATGGAATGCAGAAGCGACTATTCATTGTGGTGTGAGATTTGAATGTAAAGGGCAGAAGGAAAAACACAGGAGACAAATCATTGGTGAAAACATGATCTTATTTATCATCACATCATACAACGGATCCTTTTCGTATGAATGAAAAAGGCCATACAAAGAAAAGAAGAAGTGAGTCACGAAAAAGGATTTAAATGTTAAAAAAAAAAAACATTTTGGGGTCATTTCTCCAACAGTCAAGTGGTAGAGTCCACCTAACAGAGTCCCGATGAGCAAGACAGATGTCTTGGTCTCAGCAGGATATCAATCATGTTAGTTTTGAATTTTGTTTTTGTTAGGAAAAAAAAAAAAAACAGACAACAAGATGGCAGCTCATGAAAAAGGACTGGCCCAAACGAAAAAGGATTATTTTTTCGTTTCATTCATCTATTTTGAAGTGCTTACTGAGCATGCTCAGAACCCAAAATCTCAAAATTAAATAACTCTGGAACAGACTAATATTTTTTCACCAAACCAGCAAAAGACATCTGGACCAGCCCTTTTCTACCCTGAAACTTTCAGACAAAATTCCAAACCATCTAGGTGCTATAGATGTCACACAAAATAGACAGCAACACCTCTGAAAAATTCACTTTTGCGCTATCCGGATCTCAGAATCACACATCCGACTGGAACTAAACATGGTATGTCCAGAGGTCTAGCCTATAAGATCACGCATGAAAAATATCATGCAAATCTGTTGTACGGTTACAAAGTTATTAAAGTGCAGAAATTGGGGTTTAACATCAAGTGCCTACTCAAAAATAGTGTCGCTAGCGCACCACTATAACATAAATATTACATACATTAATACACACACACACACACACACACACACATCACAACCTACATATAAATCTAGAAATGTCATTGACAGAGAGACATCACCTGACCATGTATTAAATCTCTATAAAACGCACAGTCTGGTGCCAAATCTCATTTTTGTCCCAAGAAAACCTACTTAGAGCCATTTGGTAAGTGTGATAATCCCCTCCAGGGAGTGCATGATAGGATTTTAATGTACCTCCCAAGGGTGCAAGGACACTCAACCTTCAGCCTCATACCTTACTAGACCCCTGGGGTGTGCATTAAAATCCTATAATGCACACCATGTGGTGGCTTATTACTTACACAAGCAATAGGCATGGACACAAAATCCATTCCATTAATCCTAATAACTGAGCTACTGTTTTATCAATTTCATCTACATATACAGTAAACTTGTCATCAGGATTTACGTACATCATAGACATGCCCCGGCCCCCACATGTATGCCCATACAATGGCACTACTTCCTCAAGCTGCACAAACTGCTCTCCAAAAATAAAACTACAAGTCAAGTCAATTCTTTAAAAAGCATCCTCTTAACGGTGCTATAACTTTAACCAAATGCACACCGAAATACAACACCGATTTATTTATTTTTTTATTTCAAAGCACATATTGCTAGTTTTCAGGCCCCTCCAACCACACACCTGCAACTTCACCTCGCTCAGTTGCCACTCTGGTCCCTTCTGTTCCTCTCAGGATCACCACAAAAGTGTAGCCTTAAATAAGAGCTGTAAAAATAAATAACAACAACATTTTGGCTTCTTCTCTGAACCACATCCATCCATTCATTCATTCACCTACAGGGCACCCACTTGGTTTAATGGTCTTGCCAATGATACTATCAATACCACTGGGCTAGGGGCCTTCAAATCCAGGCTCCGAAACACCCTGGTTGCTTCCAGCATCTGCGACTGTCATAGATAATGTCTGTGCAACACCACTCCACTACTGCTCTCCCATATCTAAGCTCCTTACATAACGCACTTGCCCTAGTTTGGCCTCTGCCCCATCCGCTCTCCAGCACCTGACAATGCCACCTTCCTGGTTGCTTCTACCCCCCTCCCTCCCTCTCCATATCCTTACCTACCCCCACCTCTCCTCTCTTCTCATTTTCTTACCTCCTGCTTTTGCCCCTCCCATTTCTTTCTACCACCTCTTCCCTTCTTGTCCTCTTCCTTTTCACTTTACCCTCTCCCTGTCTATTCGAAATTTAATTTGATATCCTTTACCCTTATTTGTGTAACAATTTTGTCTATTGTTATGTGATACCAATGTCTTGACGTGGAACCTTTGTAAAAGAGCCATGGGCTCAAAGGTAATTGTAATCCTAGACTTGAAATTAATAAAATAAAATAAATAAACATCCACCTATTCGTGCTGTCGACTTCTTCCGAATACGGACCAAAATGCAAACTACTATTCTTTTCAAACCTCAAACTTCCAAGTTCACGTTTGAATACCCGCCACCCGCCCCCTGCAGGGCTACGACCTTTTCTTTTGGAAAAAAGAGACTGCTAAGTTTCTCAAAAGAGGTGACTGGGAAAGTAAGGGTAAAAAAGTTACCATTCAGGAGCTATAAGGAGACACAGAAGGAGGACGATAGGGAGGTGCATCAAAAGCAGAGGGAAGCAGTCAGGAGCACAGAAGCACAAACGGAAGAGAAAGTAGCTCAGTCAGTAAAGGAGGAGGACAAGACATTTTGTAGGTAAGTAAATGAAAGAAGAAAGACCAGGGAGGGATTATAAGAATAAGGAGGCAAGAGGGGAAGTGTGTGGAAGGAGACAAGAGAACGAGATATCCTGAACAAATACTTTGTTCAGTGTTCAAGGAGGAAAGGAAAGGAGAGGGGCCACAGCAGATGTCAGGGGCATCGAAGAAAGGGAGGTGGACACTAGTCCATTTACAGAAGAGACAGAGCCCTGAAGGCACTCGCAAAACTGAAAGTAGACAAGGCAATGGGCCCTGACAGGATACACCCAAGGATATTGATGGAACTCAGAGAGGGTCTGGATGCGCCTCTGACAGTTCTATTCAACCACTCACTGGAGACAGGAGTAGTCCCAGAGGACTGGAGGAGGGCAGATGTAGTCCCACTTCATAAAAGTGGGAGCAGGGAGGAGGCTGGCAATTACAGTCCAGTCAGCCTGACTTCAGTAGTGGGGAAATTATTGGAATCACTACTGAAGGAAAGAATTGTGGAATATCTTGAATCCAGTGGCTTACAAGATCCGAGGCAGCATGAATTTACAACAGGGATAGCAAGGTCACGTCAAACAAATCTGATAAATTTATTTGGCTGGGTGACCATGGAATTAGATCAGGGTGGAGCAGTGGATGTGGCCTACCTAGATTTCAGTAAGGCCTTCAACACCGTTCCACATAGGAGACTCATGAACAAGCTGAACAGCCTGGGAGTGGGTCCAAAGGTAGTAAACTGGGTAAGAAATTCGTTGGGGGATAGGCAACAGAGGGTGGTGGTAAATGGAGCTCACTCAGAGGAAGGGAGGGTGACCAGTGGGGTGCCAAAAGGATCTGTACTGGGACCAGTCCTCTTTAACGTCTTTATTAGTGACACTGAAGAGGGGCTAGAAGGGAAGGTATGCCTTTTTGCAGATGACACTAAGATCTGCAACAGGGTACATACACGGGGGGGGGGATGAACAGGGATCTAAGAAAGCTTGAGGAGTGGTCAAGAGCGTGGCAACTAAGTTTTAATGCGAAGAAGTGCAAGATCATGCACTTGGGGGCAGAAACCCAGGGGCGGAGTACAAAATGGGGTGAGTGGTACTGAAGACCACTAAACAGGAAAGAGACCTGGAAATAATCAATATCTGATGACCTTAAGGACGCTAGACAGTGTGACAAAGCAGTGGATAGAGCCAGTAGAATACTAGGGTGCACAGGGAGAGGTATCACCAGCAGGAAGAGGGACGTGGTGACACCACTATATAAATCACTGGTGGGACCGCACCTACAGTATTGTGTCCAGTTCTGGAGACCACATATCCAGAAGGACAGAGTAGAGGCAATCCAGAGGAGGGAATTCAAAATGGTGCAGTGTCTGCACCAGAGACCCTATGAGGAGAGACTGAAGGACCTCGATATGTACACCCTGGAGGAAAAGGGAGAGGGAGATATGATAGAGACTTTCAAACACCTCACAGGTATAAAATAAGGTTCAAGGGGTTGCATTTTTCAGAGAAAAGATGCTCAAGAACTAGGGGTCATGCTATGAGGCTGGAGGGAGGTAGGCTCAGGGGAAATGTAAGGAAGTACTTCACAGAAAGAGTGGCTGATGCCTGGAACAGCCTCCCAGCGGAGGTGGTAGGGGCAAAAACTGTAGTGGGATTCAAGAAAGTATAAGATAGGCATAAGGGAACCTTAGTGGTAAGGAAATGGGGGGGCGGAGATCAAGTAGGGTCTGCCGTGTTACAGTAGGTAGAGAAAACGGGCAGACTAGGTGGGCCAAGCAGTCCTTATCTGCCGTTAGTTTCTATGTTTCTATATGCTCACAAAGACATTACCTTTTAAAAATATATACTCAAGGCTGCCTCTTCAACCACTTTTAGCTTCCTCTCTCATATCTTCCACTGCCCTCAGCGCTCATCATCAGCTTACTTTGCTTAGTTGCTCCATGGATACAAATGTCTCACTCTCTCCTCAATACTCACTGAATCAATGGACAAACAAAATACATGTTTTAAAAATAAAAAAAAATAAAAAAAAAAAAAACACACTGCAACTCTCCTGACACCAGCTCACTTTTATACTGAGCTGTCACCAACACTCCACTACTCGGTCCTACTAATTTAACTCCGCTGCCATTTTCCCCTTCATTTTTCAGTCTTTTCCCTTGCTGTACCAATCAGGAAGTGTGTCTAAACATCGACGTGGCTATAGCATCCAGCATTACTTAAAGTGCAGTGATGTTTTTCAGAAAATAAACCCCATAACATTTGTAATTTTAAAAATATTAAATATAAATAAAAATAACCACGAGTGATATGCCTGATGTCAAACTGCTCGAGTGAAGATAAAACATTTATACAACAGGTCCTCATCACATATCTACCAGACCGACTGGCACTTCTTCCTCCCACAGCCGAGACTAAAGACCACAGCTCCACTCCAGTTTCCTTTCCATGCAGCTCACACCCATCCTCACTTCAGCTCTCGCCAGCTTGCTCCAGGCCCCTTCCTAACCTGCACTCCAAACATTAAAAACAAACAAACAAAACAAAAACATTTTTTCAGGAAAAATTATTTGCATGCAGAACCGTTGGCACTGATGACTCTAGCCAACCTGTGCATTCTGACTGCTCCCTACTTTATTTCATACCACTGTTCCGCCTCTGGCACAGCTATTTAACAACCACACATTAAAAAAACAAAATAAAAAGCAATCTCCAACTGCAACTCTCTCACCAGGTGAAACGAACTGAAGCAGCACCCTGAACACCACTGCTCACTTGCTAAACAATTAAGCCATGTTTCTTGGGGCAACCAGGATGGTGCAGGGAATGCGTCAAAGCCCTATGAGGAGAGACTAACAGAACTAATTATGTACTCACTGGAGGAAAGAAGGGAGAGGGGGGATATGACAGAAACATTCAAATACGTAACAGGTACTAAGGTGCAGGACGGTAACGTTTTCTGCAGAAAGACAGACTCGAGGACAAGGGGTCACGCAATGAAGCTGGAGGTGGGAAGGCTCAGAGTGGATGTGAAGAAATATTTCTTCACTGAGAGGGTGGTGGAAGCCTGGAACAACCTCCCAGCGGAGGTGGTAGGTGCCAAAACAGTTGCAGGATTCAAGAATACATGGGACAGATACAAGGGGACTTTGGAAGGAACACAAAGGGTGGAGACAACCGGAGATTGTACAAGGGCTGCAGTAGCACAGTAGACAGGGAAAATGGGCAAACTGGATGGGCCAAAGGGTCTTTATCTGCTGACAACTTCTATGTTTCAACGTTTTAAAAATTTCAGAAAGTCACTCACTTAACCAATCAGCAGTGATGTAGCAGCACGCCGATGTCATTATGCAGCACACATGGCAACAGCGCTCTTCAGAAGCAGAGGAGCTTTGTTTCACAAAAAATACCTCTAAGTTATTACATTTCAAACAAAACCTTGTTAAAACACACACACACACACACACACAAAAACACACAGAAGGTCCCTGCATATTGCATAAATGAAATAGGGAACAGGGACGTTGTGGAACAAATTATTTCCACTCAAGCTGTTTAGTGCTGAGCACAACACATTTCAAACAAAACCTTGTTAAAACACACACACACACACACACACACACACAAAAGGTCCCTGCATACTGCATAAACGAAATAGGGAACAGGGACGTTAGGAATAAATTATTTCCACTTGTAAGGTTACCCAAGGTCAAATAGCTCTTATAAAAATAAATCATTTATTCCACAGGATCCTGATGCATATCCCTTATACATCACACACTCACACTCACACTCACACTCACACTCACACTCACACTCACACTCACACTCACACTCACACTCACACTCACACTCACACTCGAAGAAGCCAGCAGAAGAAGGCCATTTGGTCTATCAAGTCTGCTCATATTGCAGGGTCCACAGCTTGAGCTAATGTCCCTGCCTTCCCTCCCATCTTCCCTACCCATGAGCCTTATCTGCCCCCTATGCCTGTCCCAGCCTCTCTTAAAGCTGCCCACTGTCTTCAATGAGATGACCTCTTCCAGCTGAGCATTCCAAGTGTCCACCACCCTCTCTGTGAAGAAGTGCTTCCTGATCTCCCTCCTAAACCTCCCACCCTCCAGCTTAAGAGTGTGCCCCGTCATGTTATGGTTGCCTATCAGTTTAAAGAGACTCTCTTTATCGACCTTATTTATCCCTTTCAAGTACCTGAAGGTCCCAATCATTCATTTTCTCATTCATTCTCTCTCTCATCTTCCAGGGAGTACATGTTCAGTGCCCTCAATCTGTCCTTGTATGCCTTACCCTGCTGACCAGCTATCATCTTTGTAGCCCTCTTCTGGACCTTCTCCAGCAAGTTAATGTCCTTTTGAGGTGTGGGCTCCAATAATGAACCCCATACTTTAGATGCGGCCTTACCAGTGACATATATATATATATATATATATATATACACACACACACACACATATATACATACATACACACATACACACACACACACACACACACACACACACACACACACACACACACACACACACAGTCATGGCCAAAATATTGGCGCCCTTGCAGTTTTTTCTAATAATGCACCATTCTTTCCAGAAAATTGTTGAAATTAAAAAATATTTTGGTATCCACATATGTATGTCTTTGGTTTGCAGTGGAATAAAACACAAAAAGCAGAAACATTTACTAAGTCTTAGCTTATTCCACACAGAAATCCTTAAATTTCCCGGACAAAATTATTGGCACCTTTTAGAAGTAGCTAGAAATAATTAGATTTCAAGCAGGTGATTCTCCTTCACTTTGGAACTGAACTTACCTGTGGTGAGCTGCAGGTGCCTACAATATAAAAATCACTCATTCAACCAGTTTGAATAGAGAAAAGGACTCATTCTCCTATTTTGTGTCACTGTGTGTACTACAATGAGCATGGAGAAAAGAAAGACAGCCAGAGAGTTGTCTGAGGAGGTCAAACAGAAGATTGTAGCCAAGTATGGACAATCTCAAGGCTACAAATCAATCTCCAGAGACCTTGATGTTCCTGTTTCCACCATACACGTAATGTTATCAGGATGTTTAAGGCCCATGGCACTGTAGCCAACCTCCCTGGACGTGGCCGCAAGAGAAAACTTGATCGAAGATTGCAGTGCAGGATTGTTCGAATGGTGGAGAAAGCACCTCGATCAACTGCCAAACAGATTTAAGCTGACCTTCAGACACAAGGTACGACAGTTTCAACTCGCACCATCCGTCGCCAACTCAATGAAAGGGGGTTATATGGTAGGAGGCCCAGGAGGACCCCACTGCTGAGAGAGAGAGAGAGAGAGAGACATAAGAAAGCCCGACTGGGGTTTGCCAAAACACACCTGAACAAGCCAAAATCCTTCTGGGAGAATGTCTTATGGACAGATGAGACCAAATTAGAGCTTTTTGGTAAAGCACATCATCTCTATATTTACAGAAAACAAAATGAAGTCTTCAAAGAAAAGAACACCTTCCCTACAGTCAAACATGGAGGAGGTTCAGTGATGTTTTGGGGTTGCTGTGCTGCCTCTGGCACTGGGTGCCTTGAACGTGTGCATGGCATCATGAAATCTGGAGATTACCAGGCCATTTTGGAGCACAATATTGAACCCAGTGTCAGAAAGCTGGGTCTCCGTCGAAGGTCATGGGTCTTCCAGCAAGACAATGACCCCAAACACACTTCAAAAAGCACCCAGGAATGGTTCAAGACAAGACGCTGGACTGTTCTGAAGTGGCCAGCAATGAGTCCAGATCTAAATCCCATTGAAAACCTGTGGAGAGATCTGAAAACAGCAGTTGGGAGAAGGCACCCTTCAAATCTGGGAGAACTGGAGCAGTTTGCACAAGATGAGTGGCCAAACTGCCAGTAGAGAGGTGCAGGAAGCTCATCCATGGCTATAGGAAGAGGTTGATTGCAGTTATTTTGGACCAAAGGCTGTGCTACCAAATATTAAGTCTAGGTGTCAATAATTTTGTCAGTGCCATTTTTTCATTTTCTGATTTAAAAGGATATATTACATTCCGAACAAAAACAAAGGTTCTGTAATATTAACAGAGAAATAAAGAATTGTGGAGACCAAATACTGTACTGTTGTTAATTTCAACTTATGTTTAGATGAAATTGTGAGTTATTTGAAAAAGTGCAAGGGCGCCAATATTTTTTGGCCACGACTGTACACACACACACACACACACACACACACACACACACACACACCCTTATGTATATAGGTTTTAAAAGCTTATATCTCAAGTCGTCTTGGGACCTAGTGTTTGGAAAATATGAATGCACCTTCTTTCTGCCAGAGGCTAAGCGCATGCCAATTTTCAAAATAACCAGACTAGTAATTTTAAAGTCAGTGTGTGCAACTACCTAAAAAAAAAAACTCCCAAATTAAGACTTCTACACTCCGCTCAGAAAGAAGGCTGAATTTAGTTTCCAGACGTACAGGTTCATTAAATCTCATGTCAGAATAGAGCATTTTTATGGTTTGAAAATAAAATCATTTTTATTTTCAAGTTATAAAATTTTATTTGTTTTAATTGATCACATGTGCAGTGCCACGAAATAAATAGCTGAAAAACTGAAAATGTTTCTGGTTTAAAGTTGGTAAAGGACCACAACTTTAAACTCAAAAATACTACCTCTAAAGGTTGATAGTTGTATGATTCAACAGTAGACAGTCTATCAAGACATCTGAGCTGACTTAAAAGAAATAATTACACTAGGTTTTTGTGATACTGTAGAAAATCACTGTATAGCAGATCATATGCTAGTTGAGATTATGGTTTGGTAATAATGTGATTATCTCATGAAGATAAAGTACCAGCCTTCGGCTTCATGCTCGATTCACATGATAATCACATTATTGCATCATATAGTACATAGATACATAGACAGTGTTGGGATTTGATCCAACTAGCACACTTATAACAAACAAAACACGATTAGTCTGAAATACTTATCCATAGGCATGTTGCCATGCTTTCATATAAAGTCCCAATGTTGCGTTTCCTGGCATGTTAAAACACACTTGGAGGACAGAAAATCTGTGCAATGAAATTCGTACTTCCAAATGATGACCCATATGTAATTGTACTGGGAACGAACTTTGGTGTGAAGAACTGTACTTTGTATTTTTTTTTTTTTCTTTTGAACAATATTCTATATTCTACAATCTTAATTAATGGAAATCAAGAGACACCCTATCGGGAGTAACGGCATACATTCTTTTTCAGCACACAGAGGGAGTACATTTGGGAATGCTGGGAGTGGTACGGTGCAGTGGTTGTGGAGCAGCAATCTTCAGGGAGCCCTTCTGAAGACTGAGGTGCTGCACCATCTGTGTGCACCTCACTGGGCTGAGGAGGAGGTCTCTAGACTCCAGGCCAAGTTGGCCAGGATTCAAGGACCTCTTCCCTAACCAGGCACCTCCAAGTCCACCTCTTCTGCCTCACAGGGTGTCAGGAAGGAGGTCTGTCTGGACTGTGGTGGGATCCAGGAGGGTGGGAGGAGGAGGACATTCTCAGTCGGTGCCACTACACAACTCTTTCAGCACTCTCATGGATGGGACTACCAGGACGAGGACCCATTGCAGTGGCAAGGAAGGATGGGGGTCCTCAAAGCAGGGGGCCAAAGGTGGGAGGCAGAGAACCCCAGCAGAAGAGGAAGCAACTACTTGAAGAGGATGCAGTTGTTGGGGGGTAGTTTTGGGAACAACACAGAAGGGAAGGAGTTGGGAGGGGGGGAGAGACAAGCTGACATGCATCAACAGGCACGGGGAAAGGAGGGTGCGGACACAGGTACATTTATGAAAAAGAGAGTCTGCTAGGGGGCTGAAGTCCAAAGGAAAACAAGATGATGGGGCTGGACAGGATCCACCCATATGTACTAAAGGGGCTGAGAACAGTGTTAGCCACCCCTATAGCAAAGTACAGTTGCGTAAGAACTTATAACAGTAGATCTTCGAGAGTATCTCTTGCAGCAGGCCATAACACATGGGATATCAGCTGCAGGCATCACATCCCCCCCCCAGATGGCTTCTCAGCAGTCGATCCAGGGACCTCCCCTTCCTGTCACCTAGTGTGCTCTTGCACATATATAAAGGGGAGGTCCCTGATACTCCTCAGTTCTTTTCCATCTTAGTGACCGATATGAGAAGTGACTCATAGGTCTCCAACAGGAACCAGGAGAGGAACAAAAAGGCAGCAGCTCAAGGCTTCCGTGAGAGGCTGGAGCTAGGTACACTTCTGAAGCAGGAGCAAAGGGGGAAGGCAGGCGGAGCAGCATGGCCTGCTGCAAGAGATACTCTTGAAGATCTACTGTTATGGTAATTTTTACACAACTGTACTATCTTCTTCGAGCCAATCTCTTGAGAAGACCATAACACATGGGAGAATCCCAAGCAGTTATAATGCCCATGGGAGGAGGAAGTGAACCATCAGATTAGGACAGGAAGCCGTTGAGGATGGCCTGCCCAAAAGATGGCATGCTTCTTGGAAGCAATGTCTAGACTGCAATGTTTTGTGAATGTATGTACAGTAGATCAGATGGTGGCCTCGCAAATTTTGGAAGCTGAGACGCCTCAAAAACATGCCGTGGAGGTAGCCATGCCTCTAGTGGAGTGGGGCTTCACAGCCCTGTGAGAGGTTTATCATACTTGTTATATATGAACATAATGCAGTTGGCCAACCACATGGACAAACACTGCTTTGAAACCCGATCGCCCAGTCATCCTGAGGCGAAAGAAAGAGCAGGTTACTCACTTTAACAGTAGTTCTAGGAGTGGTATATGTTGTTCATCCACATTGTTTGGCATGTCCTTTCCCTTTAAGAATCTTGCCAGAAGGTATAAAAACTGGCTCCTCCCACCCACCCGGTGATATATCCCTCGGCTCCACCCTTTGATGCCAGATCTTGCCTGCTGGAAGTAGAGGGTTGTGTGTCGAAGCCGGGGAGGTTGTGGGTCCGTGTGGATGAACAACATATACCACTCTTAGAATTACTGTTACAGGTGAATAACTTGTTCTTCTATGATTGTGGATAAGTTGTCCTATCCACACTGTTTGGCAGACTCCTAGCAGTTCTCCGGGAGGAGGGAGGCAAGACACACACACACCCTACTTAGGGAACAGAGACTGGAAAACTGAGACCCCAAAACCAGCATCCCAGTGTGACTCTAGGTCAATAATGTGGTAGTGGGAAATTAAGGTGTTTGCTGACTTCCAGGTAGCAGCCCTGCAGATATCCTGGATAGGGACATCCTTAGAAGCAGCCACCGATGCAGCAGTATAATGGGTGGAATGAGCTCTTATCCCTACAGGAGGCTCCTTGTTCACCAACCTGTAGCAGAGATCAATGCAGGATGTAATCCATCTGCCAATCGTCCGCTTTTGCTCTTGGTCTGCCAGCTCTTGATTTAGCGTAGATGATAAACAGCTGGTGGACCTCTCCCCAAACTCCAGCCATGTGCTCTTTGTAATAAGAGAGCGTTTGTCTCAGGTCCAAAGTATGCAGCCTGTACTCGGCCTCCGACGTGTCACTGGGGTAGTACACCGGCACAGTCATCACCTGGTTTAGGTGAAACTCCGACACTACCTTCGGAAGAAATTTCGGGTTGGGGCGTGGGACAACCTTGTCCCTGTGGAAGACCAGGTAGGGAGACTCAACAGAGAGCACCTGGAGCTCCCCAATCCTTCTGGTTGATGTGATAGCCACCAAGAAGGCGGCCATCCACAACAGATGTGACATCTCACACCTGTGCATCAGTTTGAATGGCTTGCCTATGAGCTTTGCCAGTACCAGCAGTAGATCCCAAGGTGGTGGTTCACGCACCGGAGGGGAAATGTGGTTGAGGTTTTAAAGAAGCGCTAGACCACCTTCTCCTGAGCTACCATCTGCTGACCGGCCCATACCCGGTAAGCAGAGATGGCTGCCAAGTGCCCCTTAAGGGTCGTAGACCGAAGACCCCCTTTGGAGAGAAACCAAAAGTGGTTGAGCAGGACAAAGACCAACAGGGAAGAGGACCAATCAGCATCCCGCACCGCCTCCTCTTAAGGCCTTCATCTGCTCCAGCTGCTCAGCGGACCTCACAGCCATGGAGACCGCCCAATTGGCCTCTTTCGATTTAACCGGTGGGTTCTGTTTCTCTGGTCTGCCCAACTGAAGTCATGCGAGACGATGGGCCAAGACACTGGGTTGGGATGCATGATAAAAATCGCAAGCCTGGGTGTCATGGGCATTGCCCAGGTAATAGATGCACGAGGCATGCAGGTCGGTTCGAGACATTTTTGCCCGCATGGGCAACGTCAGAAAACCAGGCGAGGACTTGTCCTCTATCACCGGTCGAATCGCTGGCAATTTGAGAAACCTCGAATGAGTTTACTAGGTAACTCCAAGATGTATTCGCTAGGCCTACTGTAACACGGAGCGATAAGAAAGTTACCTGAATCTTCTAGCGGAAAGGAAGATCTGGCGTCAGGGGCAGAGCCAGAGATATATCACCCAGATGGGTGGAGGAGCCAGCTTTTAGACCTTCCGGTAAGATTCTCAAAGGGAAAGGACATGCCAAACAATGTGGATAAAACAACATATTCACGATCCTAGAACACAAGGTTGCTCAGTTTTTCACACCTGTTCAGTGCAAAGAAGATAAATTCTCAATGTTCTTTGCACATCGAGAGTATGAAGCAGGGCTTCCCCTGGATTCTCAGGTTCCACAAAATATACTGGCAACTGAATGAACTGATTTTTTTTTTTTTTTTAGATTTCTATTTACTTTCCTCCCCTAGCCTCCTACACACTGCTTCATTTGGGAATCGCCAAAGCATCTTGTCCCCCTCTTACCTCCAGTGCTCCCCCATCAAGCCATGGTTGTTCCCACCAGATGGGGATGAGGTGTGGCTCGTACACTCGGAATCTTAGTATTCTGTCGGGCCACCATGGAGGTTGAGGTTGGGGATCAGTGCCGGTGTTCTGTCTCCCCGGAGCATAGGAGGCTGAGTTTCTGTTTTTCTGTGGAGCATGACTCATGCCCAGATGGCAAGGTGTTAATACTGACGTCCATCACACTCCTCCCTTTTTTTTTTTTTTTATTTGAAATATCAGATATACCTCTGAGCCAGGGGCTCTTTTACAGAGGTCGTACGTCATACATAGAATACAGGATGTTGTAAAGGTATACACAGGGTAATAATGTAGAGTTACAGCGATACAGTGATACAAAATGACATGACTGCAAAACATTGATTGAGAAGCCAAGATACAGTGCATAGGAAAGGCTTAGCCATGAGCAGAGACAATATAAAAATACAGTTCAAGTAATGTAAGGATTATATTTACAATCAAGTGCCATCAGTGGGCAGAAAAGTGCAGCAGGAGAGAGAAGAATACAAAGGCAGTCAGGAAAAGGCAAGTAAGAGGGTGAGAGGGGAGGGGATAGGTGAGAGATAAGAGAATAGTGAGTGGAGACGGTGTGGAGCGGGGAGAATTATGGGCAGTTCCAGCAGTTCAGCGAGAGGAGGTGCTGGCAAAGTTTAGTTTTAAATGGGCCAAGTTTGTCAGTGGCCTGGATATCAGGGGCAGGCTGTTCACAGGTATGGGGACCGGTATGGAAAGGCACAAGGTACAAGTCTTTTAAGGTGCTCCTGGTATGCACGGGGTCAGAAAAAGAAGGATTGGGAGGGACCTAGCAGGACAAGACTTTTCTTGGCTATTAAGCAAGTGGTGGTATGTTAGTAGACCTTTAAAGTCCAACCAGTGTGCTTTCTGGCAAAGGTCGCAGGTGTGGGTAAGCCGATGGACTCCAAGAACAAGCCGGCAAGCTCTGCTGAGAGAGACTTTGATCCTGTTGAGGGCAGTGTCAGATGCGGATCCATAGATTGCTATGCCATAGTCTGCTATGGAGAGTACTGAGCTGGTGACAGCAAGTGACAGCAAGACGGAGGGCGTCATCAGTTAAGCATTTTTTATGCTTATACAAGAGGCCAATCCTAGTATTAACAGCTTTGCAGACTAAGTCAACATGGCCTTGAAAGGAAAAGGTGGAGTCAAGGGTAACCCCAAGGTATTTAAAGGTGTTGACCTATTTTAATGGTTGGAGATGGTCACTAAGAATTGTGAGGGGGGCATTTTTGTGTTTGTTTTGTGTGTTTGCAAATAACATAGATTTTGTTTTTTTATAGTTTATGATAAACTTCGCTTAGTAAACCATGATTAACTCATAGAAATTAGCCTGAAGAGAGCACTGTAGTATGAATGGGTCCGAGTGACAAGTACCGACAACGGCGTCCTCAGCATAGAGTAACAGGTTACCATAGCAGACTACAGGGAGTGTATTTACAAAGAGAATAAAGAGGAGAGGCCAGAGAATAGACTCCTGCAGGACCCCAGAGCAGACAGGTAATGAGGAGGAGAGGTGTTACTAATTTTCACTTGCTGGAAGCAACCATTGAGATCATTCACAAACCAGGAGGTGGCTTCAGCGGAGAGCTGACTGAATGGGGATGAGACCAAGAGGTCATGGTTAACGTGTCAAATGCCTTTGTCAAGTCAATGTACACGGACTCTACTAACTGACCCAAATCAAGGGCTTTGTGGGCAAAGCCAGTATATTCCAAGAGAGCAGTTGTGGTATTGTGTACCTTACGGAAACCATGCTGTTGGGCACACAGGAGGTTATGCTCCCACTAGGTAGTGAGACAGTTGATTTGACACAATTTTTCCAATGCTTTGGATATGGGGGGATGGAAACTGGGCAGTAGTTGCCGTGGGCAGTTTTGTCACCACTCTTGTGGATAGGAGTTACAACAGATTTCCATGGGGTGAGGAATTGACAACAGTGGAGGGAGAGGTTAAGATCTTGGTGAGGGGGGGGAAAGTACAGCATCAAGGGCCAGATGTATGGTAGTTTGCAATTTCAGGTCTAATGAGTCACCACTGAAACCTCAACTTGCCCAGTACTCTCTGGAGGTAAGTTTTTGCTTCAGTAGTGGAGATCAACCTGAAATGGAAAGGGGTGGGGTAAGTTGGAGCAGCCAAAGGAGGACAGGCCCGCTTATTGAAGAAGTCAGAAGGAAGAACCCCACTCAGATCAGTAAAGGCCAGGTTTAAGGTATATGCTATAACCTGAGGGTCCTGGGTGATGGCTCCATTAATGTTAAAGGGGGGGGGCAGTGTTGGATTTCTCCTTGAGTTCCTTATGTTAGCCCAGAATTGCTTACCATTACCCCAGTAAGAGGCAAGGTTCTCTTTAAAGTGATCAGCCTTATCACAACAGATATCTCTGGTGCAGGCATTTCGAGCGGCTCTGTAGTTTTGCCTGTCGGCAGGTTTTCCAGAGGCGAAAGCCTTATGCCACAAAGGTTATCCCTGTCAGCCATTAGTTTAAGTAGCGAGGGGGTAATTCAGGGATTACTCAGGTTCTTGATCGTACACTTTGAGTAGGGGGTGAAGATATCACAGGCTGTACTAAATGTGCAGATGAAGAAATTAAGGGCATAATCTATGTTGGTGGCAGAATCTAAGGGAGACCAGTCACTAGTGAGAAGGAAATCACAGAATTTTCCTAGCATGCCTTTTTTAAGTATACATTGATATGTGGTTTTTGGGAGGGATTTTTTTGTAGCAGTTGGACTAATGGCAGAGAGTTGGGGAATGGTCACTCATTGAATCAGGGAGGACCGTGATGTCAGAGTCGGTCCGGGCGGTTGGTGAGTATTGGGTCGATTAGGGTACTAGTACCTGTTTTATAGTTTATCCTAGTAGGTGAGGTGACAAGTTGTGTGAGGTTGAGTGCTAATGAAGCATCTCTATGCTGAGTCGAGGCAGGGGCCAACCAGTTAATGTTGAAGTCCCCTAAGAGCATCACCTCCGAGTTATTTGGTAGTGTTGCGCAGTAGTCAAGAACGACATCAAATTCTGACTTGGTATTATGGGGGAGGGATATAGGTGGATAGTACTGTAATGGATTTACCAGCACTGCTGATAGCAGCTTTAATGACCAGTGCCTGGGCGACAGCAGGAGGTATAGAGGTGTTGAGAACAAGACCATGGAGTGGGTCCCACGAGATATAGGGCACAGCCCCCCCCCCGCTTGCCCATTCTGTCAACTCTGAAAACCGAGTAACCTGGGAGCATAATAGCAGAGTCAGGGATATCAGGGGTTAGCCAGGTTTCCACAATGGCAAGGATGTCTGGTTTATGCTGAACCAAGTCAAACTTTTACTGCAATCTACAGATGTTTACAGATGCAATCTTGAGGCCAGAAGATGACTGACTGGAGGGACGGGAGTTGAGCTAGGCCCAGGGTTTGGTGGATATTCCCAGATAGCAGAGAAGCAGCAGGCCATAGCAGAAAGAAAAATTACTCACCTTAGTAATGTTGTTTCTTCTAATGGAGTCTTGCTATATTATAGACATTAGCAGTTTGATCCAGCTCTAGAACTGCCCGGAGTGAAATGGTTAAAACCATTCCAAAATAGAATTTTAGCGAGAGCAGCTCTATCTGTGTCATTTCAAACTTGAACTGTCAGATCTTTTGCGAGCCAAACTCACTAAGGTCTATGTGGAAGCTGTAACCTACACTAGCCAAATGGCTACTAAATAACAACAACCATTGATGGTCCCAACACCCAAGACTCAAGTCAGGGGACCAGAAACACTAACACCATTCTAATAATATGAAAATGGAACATAAGTATAATAAAACACACACACGCGCATACACACACACCCAAAAGTCCCAAAGGGACAAAATGCTAACAGGACATAAGTAGTGCCCACACTAAGTTGCCCGCACCCACCAAGTAGAGGTTCTGAGAGGGGCAGGGGGGAGGTCTATTATAGCAAGACTCCATTAGAAGAAACAACATTACTAAGGTGAGTAATTTTTCTTCAAACAACATGAAGTCTTGCTATATTATAGACATTAGCAGAATACACAGCAGTACCTCCATGGAGGAGGGGCAGAACCTACTTAGAATAGGCTCTGAAGAACAGCTGTGCCAAACCGAGCATCTCTCAGGCCTGGACATCCAGGGAGTAATGCTTGGTAAAAGTGTGTACCGTTTCCAAGTAGCACCCTGGCAAATCTCTAATAAGGGATATCTCTGGCAGCAGCTAGAGGCGCAGCTGTACCCTGGTAGAATGAGCCCTCAAACCGGGGGCTCTGCCCACTTTTGATAACAAAATTGGATACAAGAGACAATCCACCTGGCTATTGATCTCTTAGTGGCAGGTTTGCCTTTCCCAACTTCACCATAGGTAAGGAAAAGTTGGAGGGATTCGAACTTAGACCTTTGCACGCTCTATATAATAACTAAGAGCTCTCTTAACATCCAGGCTGTGCAACCTCCTCTCACCAAGAGGAGTGATCAGTGAAAATACTGGAAGGGAGATAGATTGATTAGATGGAAATCTGAAACCACCTTAGGCAAAACTTCCTAGTAGTCCTAAGGACTACCTTATCCCTGTGGAAAGAAATAAAGTCAGTCTCCACTGACAAGGCTTGCAATTCACTTATGCATCTGGCAGAAGTGATAGCCACTAGAAAACAGTTTCCAAGTTAGGTACTTAAGCTCTGCAGAAGACAGAGGTTCAAAGGGGTTGCATTAACTGGGCAATGCAAACATTAAGGTCCCAAGCAGGGCGGTTCCCAAAGGGAGGATTAGTATGGAGTAATCCCTTAAAAACTTGGAAAACACAGGATGTGAGGAAAGGGGATGACTTTCCTGCTGACACAAAAGCAGACACAGCTGCCAAATGAACTCTCAGGGTAGCTGGTCTGAGACCCAAGGATAAGATGTACCATGTAATCTAACAAAATGGGCAATTCAGCAGATTCTGGGGAAATATTTTTAGCACACCAAATGGAAAACCTTTTCCATTTAGAACTATAAGTAGCCCTAGTGGAAGGCTTTCTGAAGCCTTTGATCTCAAGAACACCCTGAGAGAGGTGTAAATCAGCAAACTCTAACTCCTCAAGAGACAGGCCTTGAGGTTGAGGGATTTGAGGTCCGGATACCAAACCCTTCCCTGGGCACAAGTCAACAGATTGTGATTCCTGGGGAGGCACAGGGGAAGATGGACTGTCAGAGACAGAAGGAGTGGGTACCAGGGCTGCCTGGCCCAATCTGGGGCAATCAGAATCACCCTGCAAGGCTGAGATCTGATTTTGACTAGTACTTTGAATAGGAGAGGAAAGGGGGGGAAAGCATAGAGGAACTTCCCCTCCCAATCCAGAAGAAGGGCATCCAGGGGAACTGAGCCCAGCACTGGAGGCCTGCAACAGAACAGAGGAAGTTTGTGATTGTCTGGGGCTGCAAAAAGATCTATCTGAGGGATGCCCCACCTGGCAAAAACTATCCCCAGCACTTGAGGATCCAGGGACCATTCGTGATGGCCCTGGGAAATCCTGCTGAGGGCATCCGCTAGGACATTGTCCTTTCCTGGAAGATGAACTGCTATGAGGGAAGTGTTCAGGGAATAGGCCAGAGACCACAACTTCATTGCCTCAGTGCACAAGGCCGAAGACCGAGTGCCCCCTGTTTGTTGATGTACCACATTGTTGTGGTGTTGTCTGTTCTGACTTGTATCACCTTGTCGTGGACAGATGCAGAAAAAGCTTGAAGAGCTAAAAAGACAGCTCTGAGTTCCAGCAAATTGATGTGGAGCAGAGATTCCTGGGGACCAAACTCCCTGAGTGGAAAGGTCGCCTATGTGGGCTCCCAACCCAGAAGGGAAGCATCTGTAGTGAGAGTCAAGTCGTGAGAAGGGGAAATGAAGGGGACCCCGCTCTTAATTGCTCTGATCCTGCCACCACTGGAGAGCTAGGATCAAGGTTCGAGTCACTGGGACCAACTTGGAAAGGGGTCTTCTCTGAGACCAAAAGGTTCTCAAGTGAAACTGAATGTCTCTCATCTGAAATCTGGCTCCCTGCACAACAGCTGTGGATGCAGCCATGTGCCCCAGGAGCTGCAGAAAGTGTCTTGCTGGTCGAGACCTGCAGAGTGAAGGAAGAGGCCAGAGCCACTAAATTCCCTTACCCTTCTGGGGAAGAAAGGCTCTGGCTAGCTTTGTGTCCAATTCTGCCCCTATAAAGGTGAGTACCTGGACTGGTTCCAGAACCGACTTTGGTAGGTTTAGCAGAAAACCCAGGGAGGTGAGAAGCTGCTGGGTGACCTGCAGGTGAGATTTACCTGTTCTGGGGACTGGCCTACAATGAGCCAGTGCGTCTAGATAGGGAAAACAGCAATCCTCTGCCTCAAGTGGGCCACTGCCACTGCTAGACACTTTGTGAATACCCTTGGAGCAGAGGTAAGGTCAAGGGCATTGCTCTGAACTGGTAATGACCTGAGGGCAGTTCGAATCTGAGGTACTGATGGGATCTTCTGATTAGGACATGGAAACAGTCATCCTTGAGGTCCAGGGAGGCTAGCCAGTCCCTGGCCTTAGGAAGGTAAAATCATTGCCAGAGTTACCATTTTGAACTTTGGTTTCAGAAGATGCTTGTTCAGATATCTGAGATCTAAAATGGGCCGCCATTCTCCTGTCTTTTGGGGTAAGGAAGTATCTGAATACAGACCCCTGCCCTGATGCAGGGAGGAAC
This sequence comes from Neoceratodus forsteri, assembly GCA_016271365.2. Lineage (NCBI taxonomy): Eukaryota > Metazoa > Chordata > Ceratodontiformes > Ceratodontidae > Neoceratodus > Neoceratodus forsteri. The sequence continues at coordinate 273,796,894 of JADMNL010000025.1, forward strand.
CTTTCTACTGCTCTGAGAGCCAACAAGGGATGAGACCTCTGTTTCCACAGCGAGGGTCTCTGAAGCACTTGTAGTGAAAAGTCTGCTTCTCAACTTGGGAAACTTTTTGAAGCTGAGAACCAGACCCTGGCTTACTACTTCCAGAACCCACTTGTCTGAGGTTAAAGAAGCCCAATTCTGACTGAAGTAAGCCAGCCTGCCCCTACCGGTAAAGGAGAATGGCCCTGGGCACCCCATCAGGGTGCCTGTTTCAGGAGCTTTAGGCTGGGGGTGGGAGCAGGTCTGCCCACCCTGCCTGCTCGCTCTGAAGAAGCCCCTCTGAGCATAGGCAGAGGAGGCCTGAGTCTGGTAGAAAGGCCGTGAAAAGGCCTACCCCTCACCCCTGGGGCATGCCTTTGAGGAGTGGCTTGCCGCCTTAGCCTGGGCACTCTTGTAAGTAGTCCTATATTCATCCATCTTCTTCATGTAATTCTCTGTCTACTCTCCAAACAGAGAATTTCCCACCACAGGAAAATCCATAGCCTTAGTCTGGGTATCCTGTGACAAACTAGTACACCTGAGCCAGGCCAACCTACGAAAGCTACAGATGTGGCCATGACCTACAGGAAACATCATTAACATCCACAGCAGCATGAAACTGAACCTTGAGGCTTCAATGCCATCAGCAGCCACCTGTTCTAGTTCACTAGCCAGCTGGCCATGGGCCTGCTTGGCCAATTGCATAACAGTATCCCATCTAGATTTCTGATACCTAGCTACATAAGCCATATAATTTGCTTGCCTGAGTCCCAGAGAGGCTGCCATATACTGTTTTTTGCCATGGCATCAATCTTCCTGGAATCCTTGTCAGGAGGATGTGAAGCCAAGGGAATATTAGCTTTATCACAGGCAGCAGCCTGAACTACCCCTACATGACTGCATTGCTGAGAAAGGAATTCTGTATCAGGGCCTGACAATGTATACCTTCTGTCCATCTTTTATCTACAGGAGGCACAGAATTAGGAGCTTTTAAAATTTTAATTGTTTGTTTCCTAAAAGACTTATGTAAAGGAATAGACAATCTCCTAGACTCTGGAATATCCATCATTTCTACAAAATCAGGCTCCTCTTGCTCATCCACAGCCTCTTCTAAAGGAAGCTGGAGGGTTTCAGCAACTTTTATAAAACATAAAATGAGATGGGACTCAGACAGCATAGGGGAGATTCTAAAGGTCTGTCTAGGAGATGTCCGTTCAATGGGCACACCCAGACCTTCCCAGCCACATTCATACTGTTCATAATCCTCCTCCCTCCTCTGGTTCATAAAATTCTTCAATATCATAATTCTGAACCACTGGGACCGGACGAACCAACCTTTTACCAGATAGTGGTGGTTCGGACGGACCCTGAGACAGTGACTGGACAATTTGTATGGCTTTTGCTATCTCTGCAGCAGTTGGAGAAGGAATTTTGGACTCCAGACCTGCTGATTTTCTTGTTTTCTTTACTGGAATTGGTTCCTCAGAACCAGCTTTTCTTTTGCCCAAGGAAGTCTGGCCCTGGTCAGAGGGCACTCCCTCTGGTTCGGTTGGCACCGAACCGGGCTGGCCATCCGGGTCAGCGGACTTTTTGGCCTCTCGTTCCCTGAGCCTGCCCAATCTTTTTTCCAGGGTGGCTGCAGGAAATTCTTACATACCTGGCAGTCTGACTGAGGTGATCAAACCTCAGACACAACACATGTGGTGTGTGTGGGTCAGCCTTGGCAAAGACTTCCCCACAAACATCACAGTGTTGAAACCCAGTGGGCCCGGTTTTTCTTTTGGGTTTCTCAGACATAATGCCAGCCTAACCAAAAACTTGCCCTTTTAACGGCAGTGCCAGGCAAGACACCCTTATCGGTTCCTAACCGTGTCACGGGTATTGGAAAAAAACATAATAAATCCGTTTTTTTTAGAACTGATAAGAACCGGGAACCGCACTCTAAAATAGTAACTTTTAGTTTTAAATGAGTTTTAAACCCACTGATCGGTTCAAAACCGAACCGATAACTTACAAGTTCCACACAGACAAAACCTTCATTTACTTACGGTTACCACAGATAGAGCTTGAACGAACGGTTTTGCGGTTAAATAAAACTATTCTCGGTTAAATCCAACCGAGAAAACACTTTTAAACGAGAAATGAACGGAGCAGAAGGAGAAATCTCCGAGCGACTGTTCACTGAGGCGAGTAAAGAATCTGACAGTTCAAGTTTGAAATGACAGATAGAGCTGCTCGTGCCAAAATTCTATTTTGGAATGGTTTTAACCATTTCACTCCAGGGCAGTTCTAGAGCTGGATCAAACTGCTAATGTCTATAATATAGCAAGACTTCATGTTGTTTGAAGTCACATTTTAACAGTTTAGAGGTGGGCGAAGAGTACCTATTAGGGTTCTTACTGCAAGATGAAGGTATAGGGGAGAGAGAGGATTAGTTGGGGTAGGAGCAGCGAGAACCGAAAAGGACAGTGAACAGATGTACTGAGATAGATGGGGGGGGGGGGTAGTAGCACTCTAGTGGAGTGTATGCAGAAGTGAATGGCTTCCTGCGGACAAGAGAACAGGACTGTGTGGCTGGTGCTGGCTATACCTCTGGCTTCCACCAGAGGTCGGCCAAGCACCGAGCCTGGTCCCCCTCCCTCCCAGAAGAAGGTGAGCAGTTCGTGGATGCTCAAGCCTCCTCCCCCGAAGCTGACCCTCCAGCTCCTGGGCTCGTTCCCAAACCCGGGTCATCAGCATCATAAACAGTAGTGCTACCACTGTGCCGGCAGACTGGCTTGAATTAACTGATTTAGAGTAAATTCAGAAACCACTTTCGGGAGAAAGGAGGGGTTAGTACGTAGGGACACCCGATCCATATGAAACTATAAGTAAGGTGAGATAGGTCTAACTGACGTAATCGCCACCCAAAAGATCATTTTCCACGACAGAAATTGGAGCTGGCATGTGTAAGTGGGCTCAAAAGGACTTTCAGTCAGTTTTTCAAGCACAACATTTAAATCCCACATCGGGACTGGTTCCCAAATAGGGGGATGCAAATGTAGGATATAGTTCAAGAAGGTTCTGATCAGAGGCAACTGGGACAATGGTTTGTTATCCACAGGTAAATGAATAGCAGAAATAGCCACTAGGTGTACTTTTATCGAAGAATATTTTGGATCACCCTCGGAGAGAGAGAGAGCAGGTAATCTAGGATGCTCTGTGGGGAACAATCACAGGGAGCCAATTTCTCGGAAGAGGACCAAATGGAGAAACATGTCCATTTCATAGAGTAGGATGACCTAGTAGAGGGCTTCTGGGCCACCCTCAGGATCTCTGCTATCACTGGGGACACCTGATAGTGAGAAAGGACTACATCCTCAGGAGCCAGGTATGCAGGTGCAGGAAACAAAGGTCCAGGTGCAGCAGGGAGCCATTCTCCTGTGATAGGAGGGCTGGACAAAGAGGCAGAGGAAGAGAATCTTGATCCGAGATTTGTAACAGCAAGGGAACTAGATTTGCCTCGGCCAGTAGGGGCTATGAGAATCATAGATGCCCAATCCTTGTCCAGTTTTAGGAGTACCTCTGTAGGAGAGGAAAGCGGGGAAAGCGTAAAGAAATTTTCCTGTCCGGGAATGAGATAAGGCATCCAGCCATAAAGTTCCAGGACTGCGCTCACAGAGCAATAGAGAGGCAGTTTTATGCTTTGCCGAGAGCAGCTGGTTTAACTACGGGTGACCCCACTGCAGGAAGACAACTTCAAAATGTCAGAGTGGAGTTCCCATTCATGGCCCAGTAGTGGTTCTGCTCACGGGCGTCCGCTAGAGTATTGATACCCCTGGAATGTAGGCCACCAGAAGGTAAATGCCCTTCTGGATCACCCAATACCACACCCTAAAGGATACTTGGCAGAGATGGTATGAATGGGTACCGCCTTGTTTGTTTCAGGTAGTGAACAACGTCTGAACTGATTGCACTTGAAGGCAACCCTGAGGGAGTAAGGTCTTGAACGTCTGTAAGACATCCAAGACAACCCTCAGTTCCAGGACGTTGATGTGAAGACGAGTTTCCAGCTTCGTCCAAGAGCCCTGGGATGGAACCCTCTGAAGATGGGCACCCAACCCATCAAGAAGGCATCCATCATTAGAATGAGGTCCAGGACTGGGGATGGAATGACATGCCCCTTAATAGATTATCCATGGACTTCCACCATTGTAAGGTGCGAAGTGCCAGGGAAGACAAAAGAAATGAGGCATCAAAGTTGTCCCACTTCAGATCCCACTGGACCCTGAGGGTCCACTGAAGAACCCTCATGGTGAGTCTGGCATGAGGGACAATGGGGATGGTAGCCACCAAATGTCCCAGGAGCCAAGGTAGTCCCTTGCTGAGACATTACACCACGTCTCCAGCTCAATGATGAGGGCCAGAATGGCGTCCACCTGAGTTCTGGGAAGAAACGCCATGCCCTGAGAGGTGTCTAGCTCTGCTCTACATACTGGAGAGTCTGTGATGGGTTCGCCATAGACTTTGGCTAGTTGACCATGACGCCCACTGTGGAGAACACCTCTAGGGTGCGGGTCACGGTGTATCCCAGCATGGGGCATGTGGATGCCTTGAGGAGCCAGTCGTCCAGGTATGGAAAGACGTTCAGACCTTCCTGGCAAGGGCCCTGCCACACGCCACCAGGCATATCATAAATACCATGGGGGCGAAGAAAGGCCAAAGGGGAGGGACTGAAACTGAAAAGCGATGGCCCTGAAACTGAATTGTAAGAACCGCCTGTCGGTGGCATCAGGATATGAAGGTACTATTTATTTATTTATGACTTTGATAACTGGGTAGGTGCACTGATCCCTAGAACCATTTTCAGGCATGACCGGGTCCAAAATACAATGGCACAGGAGCAACAATTAAACACAAGTTCAAGGAACTTGAAGCCAGTTAACACAAAGATGCCAGAGACAAAAATAACAATTATTCCAGAAACACTAAGGTACAGAGACTTAATACAAAGTGAATAAACTCAACACGGCAAACAGGGTGTCAGGTTAACATGATGGACCTTCATGTCCAGGGAACAGAGTCAGTCCCCTGTATCCAGCAGGGGGAGCAGGGTGGAGAGAGTTACCATCCTGAACTTGTGGTACCATATGTAGAGGTTGAGACCTCTGAGATCTAGAATGGGACACAAGTCCCCCATCCATTTGGGAACCAGAAAGGGGAGCAATATCCCGAGCCTCTCTGATGGGCGCGAACTGGTTCTATGGCATGTTTCTGTAACAGAGCATCTATTTCTGTCTGCAGTGCCAGAGCATGGTCCGGAGGGTAGTGTGAGACCTGAGGAGGCAAAGGAGGAGAAGGACAGGTTAAGTCCAACGTATGACCGTACTGGATCAAATGAAGGAGGCAGAGGTCTGACATGATCCCTTACCAACCGACGAGGTGCAGGAAGAACCTGCCCCCGACGACCAAGGAGGGGGTCTCCACCTCCACAGCCGAAGACAGGCCTTTAGGCCAAAGGCTGTCCCTTTTGAGGGGCAGTAGGGACATACTGGGATGTTTTTGGGACATTTCTTGGGCCCGGCAAAGCTAACTGAGCCTTATGTTTGTTAGCAGGCTGCCTCTGAGTAGTAGGTTTACCTCTGAAGAAGTGGCCCCGTAAGATACCTTGTATGCAGGCTTCGCCTGAGGGTGATACAGGGTCCAAACAGACTGAAGGGTACGACCTGAGTCTTGCAGATCTTTCAGAATGTCTTGGGTCTGTGGCCCAAAATGTTTGTCCCTTTTAAAGGGAGCATTAAGGATGGACTGTTGTACATCCTGCAAGAATCCTGGAACCCTCAGCCAAGCACGGCATCTAAGGCAAAAACCCACAAAGGAGTCTCTAGCCGAAGAATCGACTGCATCATAGGTAGACCTGAGCAGGTGGCGCAGACAGCTGCAGCAGTGGAAAGCTTCACATTGAGGTCCTCCTGAGACTGGCCCGATTCTTGAGTAGCCTTAAGAATCTCCTCCTGATATTTGAGGAGGTGGCCCATATAATTCAGAATGCAAAGGGACATAGTAGCCGAAGCACTTACACTTTTACCCACGATATCCAGTTTCTTGAATTCTTTATGTGGGGGTTGAGGATGCATATGTTGTGGTCTAGCGGATCTATCGTGAGCTGCATTTTAACCACGGAATCCGCCTGTGGAGGCATAGAAAGATAAGGGTGGTCCACAGGGCCCTATAAAGTGTGTCTGCCTTGTGGGGATTGGAGGGAATCTGGAACAGTTGTTGCCAGGCCGCCAATATGGTCTTCTCAAAAGCATCCACAAGGGAAGGGACGACTAGTGCGTGTTTCTCTAGAATAACAAGGTACTGGGCCAGCTTTGTTCTGCAGGCATCCTGTTCCATAGTTCAGAATCCAAAAGTTTTTGCAGATGTACCATAATATCTGAAAAGGAAGGGTCATTTGGAGGAGAACAGGGAAGTTCCTGCGGAGCATCCCCTTGAAGGGAAGATGCCTCTGAGGAAGACACTTGGAATCCATAATCCTGATCCATCTCTTCCTCCTTCCCTTCCAGTTAGCCATATCCCATTCTTGTAAGAATAGGATGGCCAAATCGCCCTCCCTGGGACAGAATTCCTGAGAGGCTAGAGAGGAACTTTCCGTCCTGGAGGCGGAGGAAGGTCTGGAGGGGTTGAAGGCAGGGACCACAGCCTCCCCAGAGGGGCGAGGGGAGGACCTGGTAAGGCCCACAATGGACTGGACAAGAGCCTGGATGTCTGCCATGGCCAAGTGACCCCAGAAGAAGAAAGGATCATGGACTGGATGGGCACCACCGATGGAATGGCAGGAGGGGACCCAGCCGGGCCGTCGGTGTGGAGTGCACATAAGACCTCAACACTGTTGTAGATGGAGGAGCCATCTTAGGCGCCCGTCAAAGGAAGTCAAAGGTGGAACCAGGATAGTCGACAGGAACACCACCACGATGCAGTAAGGCCAGCCACTGTTAATCCAGAGAACCGTCAACGCATAAGGCTGCCGATGAGATGGTGGAAAATGGGTCCACCATCGACAGCGAACGGTTGAAGTGCCCCGTTGGTGGGAGAGCCAAAACATGCATTGCCGACGGCAGAACCATTTGAGCAGCAGTGGCCATTGTCAATGAACGATGGCTCGAAAGACTTGTTGGCAGAGGCAGCAGTGGAAGCTGCAGCACAACAGTGGTCGTCGACGGAGGAGCCACTGACGACAGAAGGGAAGGACCTACCACCGTCAACAGTGGAGAAGACCGGTGTCAGTGGGTTCCTCCTACTACTTACCTTTTGTTGAGCTTGAGGACTTAGAAGATGAAAATGGCGGTGGGGGACATGCTTGAACTTCAATGCATGCTCTCTCGGCCTCATGCTCCATCGATGATGGGGGCTCACCCTTCGAGATCGAGGAGAAGATTAGAACTCCCCTGCAGTGGAGGCGTTGCTATTGCTCCAGAAGGGTTCTTTTGCTCCATAAGGTATTCTCTGAGCTGCTGGAGCCTTCGACACTTGTGGCCTTGTTGAATCAGCAGAGGATGCACTCCCTGGTGTCATGTTCAGGACCTAGGCACCGAACACACACTTCACAGAGGTCCTCAGTCGCGATCTGCTGGCCACAGGAACACTTCTAAATAAAGGTCCTGAAGACATCAGAACTCTTAGTGAAATTAAGTTTTGATCGGCAGAACTCTTCGTCGACAAACTGAAAAAGCTGGACTTTGAGGAGAACTTGATGCTTACTCAGTCGCAGCTGAAAACAACTGAGGAGTATGAGGGACCTCCCCTTTATATATGTGCAAGAGCACACCAGGTGACAGGAAGAGGATGTCCTTCGGTTGACTGTTGAGAAGTCATCCGAAAGATGTGATGCCTGCGGCTGATATCCCATGTGTTATGACCTACTGCAAGAGATTGGCTATAAGAAGATAACCATTTAGTACTTCTCTGGAGACAAGGGTGGAGGAGGGCCAGTATTGTCCCTCTGCAAAACAGCGACAGCAGGTAGGAGGTCAGCAATTACAGACCAATCAGACTAATATCAGTGGTGGGGAAATTAATGGAGTTACTGCTGAAGGAGAGACTGATAAGAATACCTGGAGGTAAAGGGGCAGTAGGACCACTGGCAGCACAGCTTCACAGAGGGGAGGTCATGTCAAATAAATCTCAGAGTTCTTTGACTGGGTGACAAAGGAATTAAACCATGGTGGAGCAGTGGATGTGGTCTACCTAGATTTCAGTAAGACTTCTCACACTGTTCTACATGAGAGACTAGTAAGCAAGCTGGGTAGCTCAAAAGTGGGTAAAAAGGTGGTAAAACTGGATAAGGAATTGGTTAGAGGATAGGTGGCAGAGGGTGGTGGTAAACGAAGTTCACACTGAGGAAGGGAGGGTGACTAGTGCGATGCCTCATGGATCAGTACAGTACTAGGACCAGTGCTCTTTAATGTCTTTATAAGTGACACTGCGGAAGAGCTGGAAGAGAAGGTCTGCCCCTTTGCAGATGACACCAACATCTGCACAAGGGTGGTGTGTGTGTGTGTGTGTGTGTGTGTGTATGCACACACGCTGTATGCTGCAGGGTATGTGTGTACCTAATAAACAGAGGCCTGAAAAACAAGAGTGGTCCAGGATATGGCAGCTGGGTTTCAATGCAAAAAAAAAGTGTAAAATAATGCACTTCGTGCACAGACACCAAGGGAAAGAATACAAATGGTAGAATGGTATTAACAACTACCAAGCAGGAAAGACACCTGGGAGTAATCATATTGAATGACCTAAAGGTGGCCAGGGAGTGCAACAAGACATTCAGGAGGGCTACTGGGATGTTGTAGTGCATAGGCAGGGGTTATTACCAGCAGAAAGAGGAAGGTGGTGTTGCCTCTGTACAGATTATACGTAAGACGCCACCTAGAGTACTGTGTCCAAATCTGCGGACCACACTTCCAGAAGGACATAGACATTGTGGAGGCTATCCATAGGAGGGCAGTTAAAATGGCGCAGGGTCTGCATTAAAAACCCTACAAGAAGAGCCTAAAGGATCTTAGTATGTACACCCTGGAAGGAAAGGATATGATACAGACCTTCAAATACCTCATAGGGGTAAATAAGGTACAGGAGGGAAGTACTGTTCAGGAAAAAAGGTGCTCAAGAACAAGGGGACATGCTATGAAGCTGGATGGAGTGATTCAATAGAGATGTGAGGAAGTACTTCTTCACAGAACAAGTGGTGGATTCTTGGAACAGCCTTCTAGCAGAGGTGGTGGGGGCACAAACAGCGGTGGGGTTCAAGAATGCATGGGACAGGCACAAGAGAATCAGAGTTGGGGGAGAGCTGTAGATCAAGTAGGGACTGCAGTGATAATGTAGGGTTGGAAAAAAATAGGCAAACTGAGTAAGCCAGCTGGTGCTTATCTGACAACAAATGCTATATTTCTATGTTCCTATGGCATCCAAGTGGTGCAAGCTTTCCCATCCTGATCAGAGCCCGAGCAAGTGAAGGAGCCTCTCGAGACCACTGTGGCCATAGCCACACTTTCCTCTGCAGAAGCTCACATTCCCCTTTTGCAATCAGCCAGAAACCGAGGGATATCATATGGGAGGAGAGAAAATTACCAATGTTTCTGGACGTATCCTCGCAAAAATAAAAACATAAAGAAAGATCTGCAGGTGGTTAAAAAGTCTCTGATGGAGCTTAGTATAGCTGCACAGCTGCTGCTGCCCACGCGGCTTCAAGTTCACCATCATTCTAAAACCCACATCTTCATGGACCCGGACTCATCCTCTGCCAAGAAAATACTGGCACAACTTGATGACGCAGAAACCAAGCATAATGACGACGGGTGAACAGGACTCTGCTCAATCTTTCAGTGCTTGATCCCTCTCTCCTGTTTAGGATCATGATGAAAACTTACATCTGCTGAGTCACCTTATGACTAGATAAACTGCCATATTGTGTTTCTTTTTGCTTGCAACTGCATGCATTTATGTAATACCATCCCCGAGTCGCTCATTACTGAAAACAAGTGGTTCAGAGCCTTCAGCTAAGCGAGAACAGCAAAGCAAAGCTGAGCTGTTCTGGCTCAAGCTGAAGAAATGAAACCACTCGCTTTCAGCAACGAAAGTGGCGATGAGGGACGATATCATATTATTGATCGCCTCGATCAATAATACATTTAAAAAAGAAAAACAGCTTCCCAGAATCTGCCCGATTCCAGGGCATCATCATGTGAGACGCCTTCACATAATAAGAGTGGTTTATGGAACAGAAAGGAGCACTCCAGTTGGTCAGGAGCACTCCCTCAATCTAGAATGCTACTTATAGCAATTGGCCGAAATGTTAATATATATCCAAATTGTTCCAATGGGTTAAATGTTTAAATATTTTGGTGTGAAGTTTCACACTGCTCATTTTGTGAACTATAAAAACACTAGACAGTTGCTTTACCAAACCCCTATGTGGCAAGGTTTGTGGCCACAGAAGGCATGGGTAAAAAGCAACTTAACGGAGCCCAGGACCTCTGTTTCAAATGAACCTGCCTATTGGACCTCTGTTTCATACATATTTGCCTACTGGACTTAGCCTTCTATATGAACTCTTAAAACCTACGAGGGGCGAGGAATATTGGCAACTAACCTTATGTTTCAAATGTAGGGAGGGCAACACACCTTACAGTATTATCTTGCTGGAATTTAACTCCTATACGTATTTCTGGTTTACCCTAACTGGTATTGGATTTGCAGGACTTTCAGTATTAATCCTGTTATGATATCTTGTGCATTAACTATTGGGGCTGTCACTCACCTTGTTCTTATGCTATATAGTGTATACTGTATGACATACAGAACATGTAAGGAGAAAGCAAGTTTCATAGAATTTTTGGCACTCAGTTTGATATACCCCCCAAACTCTTTTCATCTTTCGGGAGGGACGCAAATCTGCAAGCACAGGACTTACCTAGAGACTGCGTGTTGAAAGTAGTAACAATCTGTGGGCTGGCAATGGCCTCGAGTCGGTTCTTCAGAGCCTCAAGATGTACACATTTCTCGGAATAGTCCGGAGTATCTACAAGCATCGCCAAGCTGCTCTGCATGCTGGTCAGTTTGACAGCGATCACAGCTACATCCTGTTACAAAAATGAACGGCATTAACTCGAGTTCATTAGCAACATTCCAATCTGCCACAAACCACCCCTTCAAACCTTGATTCTATACTACACAGATGCAGCCTGATTCGACAAATCTAATGACCATATATCATATCTTATATTGCATGAAACAGGGAGAAACATGAAATATTCACAACTGCAAAAGAGTAAGAAATTAGAATTTTTTGAAAATCGACTTGCCCTTTTATTTACTCACTTTCACTACAGGTATAACACATACTGTTTAGGATGAACCAAATACCAGTGGTATTCAAGAACTAAAAGGTACCCTACCAAATGCGTTTCATCATAGCAAAGCACAAGAATTTGGTCACAACAAAGAGATATAAACCCCCTATTAAATGTAATGCAAACAAAGAGAGAAACATTTATTTATTTATTTTATTTCATTTTTGTTGACCGCGTAAGTGCACTAGACAAATCCTGCCTATTTTCAGGCACGACACGGGGGAGGGGATACAGATGTGAATGCCAACTGACCTTGAACCAGATTCAGCTATTGGTGGTATTTTTTTAGTGAATGAGGGAAATTTGTCCAGGACACTGGGGAAATTCCCCTACTCTTTTCGATAAGTGCCATGGGATCTTTAACATCCACCTGAACTACCACCAATTCAGGCAGATGGGACCTCGGTTTAACATCTCATCCAGAAGACGGCACCTCAGAAGTGCAGCACCCCTCTCATGCTGCACTACAATGTCACTACTGGGATATTAACCCAAGTGCCAGATGTGGGAACTAAACCCACAGCCCTCTGATCTCCCGGCCTCAGAGCCGAGTAAAGTACCTACTGAGCCACTGACACTGATAACATGATTACTAATAATAATATACAAGTCAGTGACTGACTTACTGCTAAAAACTGACCAAAATATATGATGTGTATCAGAGGGACAGTACTTCTGTAGTTTTAAAGTGAACGCTTCAGCACATTTTCATGTGATTTACATAACCCTCGTTACTGGTTCTGGATCTATTGCAAGCCTTGACATTGGATATGTTTCATAAAACGTATAATTTCAGGAAGTAATGACCAGGAAAGGAAATACAGGCAAACGGTCACTTCAGAATATAGTATACCTGAATAACAAATCCAGCAAGAAACCGGAAATGTATCCAGGCTCAGTGTGACCAGCAGAATCTATATAAACTCTACTACACAAGTTAAAGAGCAGCTGACACCAATAGGACAACTTTAACAAAACATAATATTTAGACAAAGTTCAGCTTGTATTTCACATTAATTCTGTATTTCTCCTCTCTATTATTTATTACTGAGGCCATTTGCATGAAAATGGGATCTTTGCTCCTGAAAAGTTCATGTATTCCTGTTGCTGTCTCCCTACCTAAGGTCATAGTGCTCTATTTGTGACATCACAATTACTCCCATGGCAGCAGATTGTGATGTCACACAACAGAGGACTATGACATGAAGTAGGGAGTAAGCTATAGATGCAGATGAACTCTCAGGATATAGAGCTTGTTTCCATGCACATTTCTAGTAATGAGTAATGGGAGGAGACATCTATCAAATACACATAGAATGCAAGCTAAATTGTACCCAAATATTATGTTTTTCAAAGTGTTCTTTGCTGCGCTAGCAGCTGTTTAAGTATCACTTCGAATTAAGATGGGGCAAATTAACTAGCTTACATAGAACATGCCATTTACATGGTAACAGGTTATCAGCATTCTCATTCCTATGATGTCATTGTCTGTCACCCTTAAACACAGAAATATAGAAACAGAATTTGTTGGCAGGAGAGGACCAGTAGGCCCCATCGGTGATCGGATGCAAGGTATAAAACATGCAGCTCCATTTGTTTACAGACTTCACCACAGGATGAAAAACTCATAAAAAGCTGTGGTTTTAAGATAATATGGAATGTTATGTACAAAAGCAGCATCTGTGCTGCAGCGCCCTGGGATCTGTTGGTGTAAAGAGTGATCCCAAAAAGAAAAGACCCACTCCATGGTATGTAGGTCAGGGATGTATCACTAGCAAAATTCCAAAAGAATGGCAGTGACAACCAATGCACGGCACATCTATAGGGGCAACCTGTCCCACACAGAATCAAACAAGTCCAAATGAAAAAGATGGCACACAAGACTGTGGTAGAGTGGTTTAAGCTTGGAACTTTAACAGCAGAAAATAAGGTACAGTTACGTAGGAACTTACCGCAACAGTAGATCTTTGAGAGAGGTTCCTTCAGTAGGTCATTACATATAGGACTGACGCCACCTGGCGTCAGGCTGCACGGCAGACTTTTCTAGCAATCCCTGCGGGGGACTGCCTACCCGACGTCACGTGACTGATGTTGGCATGGCCATATATAGTGGGCGGTCCCCACACCCGCCCTCCAGTTCTTCCGCCAGACCCAGGAAGAGGCCTGACAGCAGAAGCAAACAGGATTTGGAGTCCCTGTGTAAAAAAATAAAATGAGTGGAAGAAGGGAGGGGAAAATATGACCTACTGAAGGAACCTCTCTCGAAGATCTACTGTTATGGTAAGTTCCTACACAGCTGTACTATCTTATTTCAAGAGGGTTCCTTCAGTAGGTCATTACATATAGGACTGAGTCCCAAGCAGTCCCTCCAAACAGAGACCAAGAGAAACAAGGGAGTAGGAGAAAATAACTCCAACAGAAACTGGGAACAAGAATGGACCCAGCCTAGGAAGAAGGCCCTGCAATACAGCTAGGCCGAAGCCTTCCCTCCGCCTAGAAGCAGTGTCCAGACTGTAGTGTTTAGTAAAGGTGTGGACAGAACTCCAAATGACTGCAGCGCAGATATCAGCCACAGAGACGTTCCGCAAAAAAGCAGCGAAAGCAGCCATGCCCCTAGTAGAATGACCTCTGATGGGACCCTGCAGAGGTTTTTCGTACTTTTGGTAACAATACCGAATACAGTTACCTAACCATTTGGAAAGGCGCTGCTTCAAAACTGCTTTGCCTTTTGACCTGGGGGCAAAAGAAACAAAAAGCTGATCGCAGCTACGGAAGTCCTTAGTTCTGTGTGTAACACAGAAGGATCCGATGGACGTCCGTGGTGTGCAGGAGTCCTCACCTCTGTTCGAGGGGGACGGAAAGTAAACTGGAATCTCTACTGATTGGTTCAGTGTGGCTTCTGACACCACCTTGGGTTAAAACTTAGGATTTGTCCTGAGGACCGCCCGGTCCTTGTGGAAAATAAGATAAGGCTCTTTACAAACCAGAGTGTGAAGCTCTGAAATCCTTCGAGCTGACGTAATGGCAACTAAAAATAACGTCTTCCAGGAAAGGAAGCGTAAATCATAGCTCATCGACGGTTCAAGGGGGAGAGGGGAGAGTGAGTTTCTCCAACACAAAGTTCAAATCCCAAGGTGGGTTGGGCTGCAGATGGGGGATTTCAGATGGAGGATCCCTTACTGAAAGGTTTTTGAGACCTCCAGCTGAGCCATGGGTATACCATCCACCAGCTCGTGGTATGCCAAAATTGCAGAAAGGTGGACCTTCAAGGAGGAATATAACAGACCCGAGTCTAACAGATGGATATATTCCATGACTTGTGGGGCAGATCAGGAAAAGGGGTTCCAAATCTTGGAAGTCGCCCAGATGGAAAAACGCCCACTTAATGGCATAAGTGGAACGAGTAGAGGGTTTTCTAGCCTCAAAAGAACTTGAGCTACTCGAGAGGAGACCCCAAAGTGAGAAATCACTATGTCTGCAGAAGCCACGTGAAGATGCAGGGTCCTGAGCCCCGGACGAACAAGGCAACCTCGATCCTGAGTCAAGAGGTCGTGGGGTCACTGAAAGTGGAACCGGTGGTTCCCTCGATAGCTGTTGTAGCAGTGGGAACCAAATCTGTCTCGGCCAGAGAGGGACGATGAGAATCATCCTCGCCTTCTCTGCCTGAAGCTTGAGAAGGACCCTCTGGAGAATGGGAAATGGAGAGAAGGCATACAAAAATTTCCCTATCCATGAGAGAGACAGCGCGTCATGCCAGAAAGCACCATGCCCTGGAACGAGCGAGCAAAAACTGAGAAGTTTTGCATGGTATTGAGAGGTGAAAAGGTCGATTTCCGGACGCTCCCATTTTAGGAAGAGAGATTCTGCCACTTCCTGATTTAATTCCCATTCGTGAGTCAGGGTCCGAGATCTGCTGAGACTGTCCGCCAGGACATTCTGAACACCTGGAACATGCACGGCCACTAGGGCCAGATCGTGCTGGACCGCCCAGTTCCACACCTGCATCACCTCCCTGCACAGGTGGTACAAGCAAGTTCCTCCTTGTTTGTTGAGGTACCAGACTACTGACATATTGTCCGTTTGGACCAGCAGTGATCCCTTGGGAAGGAGGGTCTAGAAGGCGTACAAGACAGCCCTCATCTCCAGAACACTGATGTGTAAAGATGCTTCCAAGCTGGACCACAGTCCTTGAGCTTGGTACTTCCCTAGATGTGCTCCCCATCCCATGTTCGACACGTCTGTAGTTAGGGATGACAAAGGAGTTGGGCTCCTGAAAGGGAGACCTAAGGAAAGGTTGCAGGGGTCCCTCCACCACAGCAATTCTTTCTGAACTGCTGAGGACACCAGTACTGGATGATCTAGGTCATCCAGGAGTTGGTCCCACTGCACGCGCAAGGACCACTGAATAACTCTCATGTGGAGCCTCACCAGGGAACAGTAGTGATAGAGCTGCTGTCAGGCCAAGGTGGCGGAGGATCTCTGAGCCGGATGGTCCTGGACGAAGCCACCCATGAAGCCTGACGACCAGGGTCTCCACCCTGTCTGGAGGAAGAAAGGCTCTGCATTGACCATATCCAAAACCGCCCAATGAATTGTAGTCTCTAGGACGGGGTCATGGATGACTTGGGAATAATGACTGTAATCACCAGTCTGTCAAAGAGGTTCAGGGTGAAGGAGAGAGTCTCCAGGAAAGAGTCCCTGCCTGGACGGGGCTGAAATCAGCTGATCATCCAGGTAAGGGAAAACTGCAATACCCTGGCGGTATAAAGAGGCCGCCACCACCACCAGGCACTTGGTAAACACCTGAGGTGCCGAGGACAGACCAAAAGGGAGCACCCGAAACTGGAAGTGCTCCCCTTGGATTTGGAACTGTAGGAAGCGGCGGTGGCTGGGGAAGATCGGGATGTGCAAGTAAGCATCCTGCATGTCCAGAACACACAACCAATGTTACTCCAGAAGGAATGGAAGAAGACTCTGGAGCATCAGCATCAGGAACGTTTTGTACTCAACAAACTGATTGAGGTTGCTCAAGTCGAGAATGGGTCTGAAGTCTCCCATCTTTTCTGAAACCAGGAAAAAATGGGAGTAAAACCCCCTGCCCCTTTGCAGGAGGGGAACACGCTCTATTGCTTCCTTGAGCAAGAGGCTTTGAACTTCTTCTCGAACGAAGAGCCTGATCCCTGGAGTAAAAAGACTTTTGGCGGAGATTCTGGAGGAATTTCAGAAACTCTATAGGGTGACTGGCGAACACCAGTTGCAGGACCCATGCGTCGGAAGTTATTGCCTCCATTCCCTGCGATGGTGGGGCGAACCTCCCCCACCTGCCTCGCTGTGAGACTGAGGAGTTAGTGGGGATAGGAGTCAGGAAGTGCAGGACGCTCAGGAGGAGGACCTCCTTCACGCCTCTGGTTTTGGAGGCTGGAGGTGTGCGAACCAGTGGATTTACGCTTGCCCTGGCATCGAGCCAGGGCCTGCTTCTCTGCCTTCAGATCCTTTCTGAAAAGCTGCTGCTGCTGTCGAGTGCACAATCGGTACATGGACCTCATTGATCTGAGGGCAAGGCCTCTGTCCTGAAGATCAGTAATAATATCTTTAGTGTCCTCACCAAAATGTGCAGAGCCCCGAAGGGGCATCCTGACTTGCCGACGGCAATTGCTGGTGAGGCCAGAAATGCAAGCCAGGAACGCTGCCTTACGGCGATGGCAGTCGCCGAGGTGCAAGCTACAGAGTTGACAGAGTCACACGGGAGCCCACAAAGCATGCTTACAGGAGAAGCAGAGAGGCAAAGATCCTGGCAAGCTCTCTTGAGGCTTGAGGGTTCCATTGACTGGACTCGGGCCTCTAGCCTGGCTAAGGCAGTCTTTTGGTGTGACACCATGTGGGCCTCATAGCTGAGGGATCTCAGTGCACGTGTGGCCAAAGCATAAACTTTTCTATCAAACTGGTCCATCTGCCTCGACTCTTTGTCTGGAGGAGAGGTGCTCATGTGTTTGGGTGCAGCGGAGCGATCATGAGCAGCTGAAATGATGACAGAGTCCACCTTGGGATGCGTCTTAAGAAAAGGAGTTTCCTTCGGCACCCGGTATATCCTGTCCACCCTCTTGGGGACAGCTGGGAGAGAATGAGGAATCTGCAAGACCATAGAGGTGAGGCCCTGGTGAGGTCCAAACCAGGGGAATGGGACTGGAGACAGACTAAGTCCAAATGTTCGACTAGTCTGTCTCATGGGGTCTTGTTCCTCTGACTCCTAGTCGAAGAAATCTTTCATGGACCTCAGAAGATCCGAGAAGGCAGAGTCCTCTGGGGACTTAGGGGAAACCTTGTCTTTCGGACCCTTGGTTCTTCCAAGGCATCCTCCCACACTCATCGGAATCATCTTCCTCTTCCTCTTCTTCTTCTTCTTCTTCGTCATCGCCATCGCCTGCCCTCATCAGGAAGATTACTAATGTCCGGAAGGGAGATGTCCTGACGGCCATCCCGAGACGTACCATGGACTGGACAGAGAAGAGCTCTTGGGATGCAAACCTTGGAGAGCGTGGAAGTGGGAGTCTTGTCTCCAGGTCTGACACCAACTCGAGCGCCCCCCTGCCACCAAGACTGGATTAAGGTCTTGACGCCCAGCACAGCCGGAGGAGGTAGAGGGGTGGTGGAGGACGTTGAGGCTGAGGGAAGGTGGAGGAGGCATTACCGTGGGAATGGGTAATGATACCCTGGTAACCCTGAAAATGGTGGTAGGGTTGTAACCAGGTAATACTGTCTGAAGGAATTCCACCAGGAGGAGGACCAGCCGAAATGGTCCCCAGAGTACCCAAGGGGTAATGAGGACAGCCCGGGTCTGGTATAAATCCCCATTGTCAGGTCTGACGGAGGGGGACCCATGTCAGACCCACTGTAGTGTAAAATCGGCAGGGGGGTCCGCATCAGGATAGCCAACGCCAGGGGACCGGCGTCGGGACCGCACTACCCGACACGGAAAGGGATCCGCGCCGGAGGGGCTGGAGTCGGGCCGGACGAAGAGGGTCCAACAGGGGACTGGGCCTGGCGCCGAGTCAAGGCTGGGGCAGACCCTGGGCCCTGGCTGAGGGAGAGTCTGAGGTTCTGGCATTGGAATTGGTGTCGCCGGATCGGACAGTGTGATCGGACCGGGATATTTGTCGGGTCCAAAGGGATCCCACCTGGAGGAGGAGGAGGAGGGCCTCCACTGACCTTAGCTCAGTCCTCCCTAGTAATTTCTTTGACCTCCCCCAGCCAAACTCCCCCTGTCCTCCAGCACCCCAGCTTCCTCCTGCGAAAGATTTCCACCCGGGAAGCCAGACCCATCCTAATCAAAGCTCTCAATGGCAACAATCCTGGCAGTGACTCACTGGACCCCAGCATCCTCAGGCTGGTGCTAGATGAAGTCCTTGCACCTCTCACAAGCCTAATTAACCAGTCACTCTGCCTGGGACAATTCCCCACAGCTTGGAAAACAGCCATTATCACACCTATTCATAAAGGAGGCGACAGGTCATCGGCCAACAACTACCGGCCAATCTCCATCCTCCCTCCCCTCTCTAAAGCCCTGGAGAAAGTGGTGGCCATTCAAATCACTGATTATCTGGCTAAGCATAACATCTTATGCCCAGAGCAACATGGCTTCCGGCATGGTCACAGTACCAGCACTGCCCTTATTGAATTCTCCAACTTCCTACACTCCTCCTTGGATACCAGCTCCCTAGCTGGTGCAGTGTTCATTGACCTCTCAAAGGCTTTCGCACTGTCTCCCATCCACTGCTGCTGAATGCACTCTCCCTCACTGGTCTCTCGGCTGGCCCCTGGCATGGTGTGCTAGCTATCTTGACACTCGATCCCAGTGTGTCAAGATTAATAGCACACCTCCGACACCCGTCCCATTCTCTCTGGGGTCCCCAAGGCTCCATCCTGGGCCCCTTTCTCTTCTCGCTGTATCTGAACACCCTGCCCAGTGCATGCTCTGGCAAAATTCTGCTGTATGCAGACGACGCTGTCCTTTTTGCCACCCACCGTAATCCCATCTCCCTACAGGACTCCCTACAGCAGTCTTTCAACAGTGCCGAGGCTTGGTTTAAGGAGCGCAGACTCGTCATCAATCTTAAGAAAACCCAAACTATGCTCTTTTCACACCCCCAAAACAAAGCTAGCAACCACCCACTCTATATCCTTCCAAGCACCAACCAACCACTGGAACAAGTCTGCTCCTACAAATACCTTGGGGTTACCTTCGATTCAGCCCTCACATTTCACAACCACATCGACGCCTAACATCCGCCACCAACACACGGCTTGGCATCCTATTCCGCATAAAACTTGCCTTCCACCAAATGCTCTCCGCTAGCTGTTACATCGTCCGCTCTGTCCCTTATAGACTATGGTCTACCAGTATACGGTGCTGCCGACACCATTGCACTCAAACAAATTCACCTAACCCTGAAAAAGCATGCAGATTGATTACTGGTGCCCCAGGCTCACACACACCTGTCAGCTATATGTCGATGCTAACCTGCTTACCCTGGATGAACGGCTCGATACCAGACCTGTCTCCTCACCAAAAAACCCTACTGGCTCTCCCCTGGGTAACGGCATCCATCCACCAGAGCCCTCCCACCATGGCAACACGGTCTTCCTACAAGACCACTCTAAAGGTCCCCAGAACGAGAACCAGCCGTGGCCAGAGGTCCTTCAGCTATAGAGCCCCAACCTGGTTTAACTCTCTCCCTGCCACCATCACCAATGCCATCACCATCTCCACATTCAAACCGCACTGAACCACATCTTCAGCACTTGAACTGCTCCTGTCTCTGAACATAGCCTCCACCTCTTTCTCTTGACAATGCCCCCGGCAGCTCTCCACCCTACCATCCCTCCACCACTTCCCTGTACACCATGCCTAGGTTTAACCTGGCCAGTGCCAGCTGTTTTCAATGTTTATCTACCAGAATGCTCACTTGATACCGACTTGTGTACACCTGTTATCAATTACATGTACCCTGTACCCAATTGTATTTGTCTGACCACTATGTGACGTGGCACCTCTGGTGAATGCCTATTGATTCTTTGCAAATCTTTGCTATGTAACCGAAACGCAATTTATGTCTTTATGTGACGAAGTACCTTTGGAAACGAGCCTCTGGCTCAAAGGTTGTAAACTGATTCTTAAATAAATAAATAAATAAATAAGGCCAGGTGGCTAAGGAGGCACCTCCTTCCCAGAGACCCCGTCAGGGGAGTGTGGGAGTGACCCAGAGGAATGATCCATGATGCAGGGGGTCCCGCACGATCGTCGCATGAGGTACCCACCTGAGAAGGGGAGAGTATAGGCAAGGGAAGAGGGGCTTTCTCCCCCTGGTTCTGCCGGACATCGGGTGAGGTGCTGTTAGGCCCCGACGGGAGAACCACGCCTGAGTGGCTGTCAGAGACGGACGTCTTACCAGATGGAGCCAGGCGGGCGGGGGTGGAGCCCCCGGACGACTTATCAGCTGGTGCCAGGCGGGTCCCCGAAGGCAGGGGAGCCATCTTACCGCAGCCGTAAGCGCCGCTGTGGTGCAACCATCGGAGGAGCCAACGGTCAACTGACCAGAGAAGATTTTTCAGACTTACTGTCCAAGTCTTTAGACGGTGGCCGAGGCAGCCTTGCTCGCTGAGGGCCGCTAGGCATCAGGTTGGTCCGTGGAGCACTCCCGCTCTCGAGATTTCTTCTTGCGGTGTTTCTTGGAGGGAGAAGATTTTTCTGAAGAGGACTCACTGATGCGGTCCATTTGCTTCTCTATAGAAGCAAGGCAGGCTTTTAGAAGGTGGGCCTCCAAAGCCTGCTGTCTCCGCTTTTTGGTGGCCTGATTAAATGTCTCGCACTTCGAGCAGGATGAGACAGGATGGTCTGGGCCCAGACAGATAACGCACTTCAGATGACCGTCCTTATGAGGGATTTGCATGCCACAGGATGAGCACTTCTTCTTAGTCAAGACATAAGCTAGATTAAGGGGAAAAAGGGGTGTCAAGAAATCTGTCACAAGAACTAACATGACGATCGCTACTGGAAGTCTGCTATGCGACTGACAACAGGCAATGGCGGGTGTGGGGACTGCCCACTATATACAGCCACGCTGACATCAGTCACGTGACATCGGGTGGCTAGAAATGTCTGCCGTGCAGCCCGACGCCAGGTGGCGCCAGTCCTATATGTAATGACCTACTGAAGGAACCCTCTCAAAGTAAGATCAAAGGTTCAACCACAGTCTTGCTGCACACTGCAGCTCCAACAAACTGACCCCAGCACTTCGACTCTTCTATTGAGTTTCACATGAAAACCCAGCTGCAATACCCTCAATCACTCTTCGTTCTGAGGTCTCTATTCATTCTCTCCACCCCATCTACCCTACTGCAGATTTTGGTGACATCCACAAAGAGGCATACCTTCCTTCCAGCTCCTCTGCAATGCTGCCTATAAAGACACTAAAGATCTCTGCTCCCAGCACTGAGCCCTGAGGTAGCCCCTGTCACTTTTCCCTAACTGCAGTGAGTGCCATTTACCACCACCTCTAGTGCCTATTCATCAACCAATTCCATACCCAGTTTACTACCTTGGGTCCAACCCCCAAATTGCTCAGTTTCCTCCTATGTGGTACAGTGTTGAAGGCCTTGCTGAATTCTAACTAGGCCACATTCACTGCCCACCATGATCTATTTATCTGGTCACCAGTCAAAAAATCAGCCTGGTTCATCTGACATGACCTCTCCCCATGAATCTGTGCGACCTTGGATCTTGTAATCCACTGGAATCAAGATACTCCACTAGCCTTTCTTTTAAAACTGTCTCCATTAACTTCCCCATCACTGATGTTAAGACTGACAGCTATAGATACCAGCCTCCTCCCTGCCGCTGCTTTTGTAAAGCGGGCCTACATCTGCCCGGTATCCTGTGATATTGGCGCTGGGTGAAGGGCACCTACAATAAACAACCCTTCCCCAGCACATTGTAGGGACAGCCACAGGACAGTAGAGCGGCCAGATGGGGGTAAAGGCGGAAATATAACAACAGGATGTCGCTGCACATCTGCGCGGGAGGAGGATGGGAATAGGCATGTACAGGGAGGAGGGGTGGTGCCGCAGTGGGTTGCCGAGCTGACCCGTGGCGTGGTGGGTGGGTTGCGGCGTCAGTCCACAGGGTACTGGGTCTGAGTCCGGGCACTGAGTGCGTTTTGTTGCACCTGGCCGAACTTTATTTTTATTTTTATGTTTTCACCCCCACCTTCCCAACATGCACCCCTGGAGTTGAGAAATCCTTCAGTGCGGGGGGGTGGAGGGGGCACAGACCCCCACAGAAAACACTAGAAAACCAAGTCCCCAACACCATTTTGCTGTGCGCCAGGATGTCAGAGTGCCGGAGAAAAATGTTGGCACTTTGACTTTGCAGTGACAGCGATCTCCTTTAGGCTTTCGCCATTATCACATAGAACTATCTGCTCAGAACTCTCCTTCAAAAGGAGAGAAGGTAGATCTCCAGATTGAAAGCCCTGAAACCTACAGGGCTGTATGACTGATTTGATCTTAAGCCATTTTTATGATGCTTATTAAAAAATGTGTTATTTAACTGCATTTTCTATTTCCCTTTTACAGATCTGAACTCTGTATTTATTGAAAACATCAATAGATATTTCAGGTATTTCTTGTATGAAAGCCGAGGTCTGGCAGAAACCCACATATATGTCAGGTCTGCTAATTCATTCTCTGCACTTCTGAATGAGAAAATGTCGGATTATACAGAACTACTGGATGTTCTAAGGGTGCTGTGCACTATCAAAACATCCAAGATGGATTACTATATATGAATGTAGCCAAAAATGAAATGTATGACTATAATACTGAAGCTTAAGAATGTAATCAGCCTAGATTAATTTGTGGATGTCTTTAGCTGAAAGTACTGTGTAACAGACTAGAACTAGTTAACTAATACTGCACTTGGAAAACAGTGTGTACCACAAAATGAGTATATATAATTATAGTAACTAATACAGAGAAGGTGTCACTCTACCATCTTCCTTACAAAGAAATGAACTGACTCATCAGTGCCTTTTTTCAGACTGTTACTTGCATAAGTCACATATACAATACCAGTTCTTCTAAATTCAAGCTCTCCGTTTTGTACCTGCTGTATTTATATGAAATGTTGATTGTGTGTGTATATATAATTTATGTATGTAATGCACTTTGCCTTTAAATGTATCTGATGTAACAAGAGAGTCCTGCTTTCAGAGCTGGCTATCCACTACTACAGCCATGCTCACAGACGAATGTATTCACTGAAGCACTGGGGCAAGCAGTGTAAGTGGGGTGTGCTATCTTTTAGCACTTTCTGCACTTTGCATTAATAGATGACTTGAATAAAAAGAAAATAATGGATATGTACCAGTGCATTACTGGCGAGTAATACCATTGAGAGGTTCTGGACACGCAGGAACCTCGAGAGCGAAGCTCGAGAGGTTTCCGTGTCCAGAACCTTGAGATGGTATCACTCGCCGGTAATGCACCGGCACATAAACATTATTTTTTTTAATATATGGATGCGGTTTGCAAAGTTTTTAGTAGGACTATGAGAGCACAGTAAAGGTTACAGCACTGACTACGATGTTTGTAAGGTGGTTTCAGCTGATGGTCCTGGGCGATGAGTTAAGAGAAGACGGCTGCTGCCTGGCGTTTCCAACAGTCACATAAATGGGTTGGATACTACTCCATGGTGAAAATGAGACTGCACTAGGCAGTAAAGAGACAAGAAAAACGCTGCAAGGAGCGCCGAGAATTTCTCTCGTTTAGCAAGCGAGAGAGCCGCCAT
Source organism: Neoceratodus forsteri (assembly GCA_016271365.2). Classification (NCBI taxonomy): domain Eukaryota; kingdom Metazoa; phylum Chordata; order Ceratodontiformes; family Ceratodontidae; genus Neoceratodus; species Neoceratodus forsteri. Next base: position 273,821,152 of record JADMNL010000025.1, read on the forward strand.
GTTTTTTGTTTTGCTCTGCCTGCCCATACAGGGAAAATGGCCAGTTGGACAGCACACTGTCAAGACGTCGGGAGGGAAACTAGCACTTGCGCTGTTCTGTTTTGCTGGCAATACTATCGTTCAGGTCCCGCACGATAGTATTACCAGATGTGAACGATAGTATTATCACTCTCGAAGTGTGGTATTATCACTTCGGGAGTGATAGGTTTACCAAAAAAAAATGGTATGCTTTACTACGCTATTAAATTGATGATCCATATATTAAAATAAAATAATATGTCGCCTAGCTGCATGTGTGCAGTGCGCTTTTCCTACCTCACTACTCAGTTCAAGCGCACTTCCTTTCATGTTGCTGGATTCCTATGGCTGCTACCTGGAAGTGCAATGCAGTCCCACCACAAGTGCGAGTCCAATCTGAGCCTTCAGACTACATCTGCCTTCCTGCTGTCCTCTGGAACCACTCCAGTCTCCAGTGAGTTGTTGAACAGGGCTGTCAGAGGTGCAACCAGAACCCTCCTGAGCTCCCTCAGTACCTCTGGGTGTATCCCATCCAGCCCTATAGCCTTATCCACTTTCAGATTTGCAAGTCCTTTCAGGACTCGTTGATCTGTGAATAGATTTGTGTCTACCTCCCTCCCCCAGTGTTCCTGCTGCATCTATATGATCTGTCCCCCTCTCCCTCCACTCTAAAGACTGAGCGGAAGTATCTGCTCAGGATATCTACTTTTTCCTGATCCTCCTCTACACAGTCTCCCCCTGCTCTTCTTTCCCTCACAATCCCTCCCCTTGTATTCTGCTTATCAATTATGAAACCATACAATTGGGCACTCACCACCTTCATAAAAAAGCAGTTACTCCATAGTTTATGATTATAAAGGCATGTGCAAAATTTTTATTAGTGCCAAATATAAAATGCTGAAAGACACCTGATGCACTTGAGAGAAGTCTCCTTTATCAAAGACAGATGCCCTGTACTTCCATATACATATGTGGATAAATGAAGGCACAGAAATGCTGGGCCAAGATGGCCCTGCACTTCCATGATCACATGGATTTGTTCACGCAGGTCCCAAAGTGACCTGCAAGAATGATACAATCCTACTATCTCAAAAAGTAAGGAAATTCATTGCAAAAAACTTTGTTAATGCACCAGTTATGGTTAAACCAACAAAACTAGGGAAATGTAGTGTTAGGAAAAAAAACATTTCTGTTTTGGCTGTCCTGAGTCTTGGTAAATCAGGCCTGAGTTATCAACCCATTCTTATATAAACTGCACATCTGAGCTTAACTGCTGATGGAACAGGGGTGGGGGTGGCATTAGGGTTGATAACCCAAGGAAGACTCCTGGCCTGATCTGCAGAAACCGTAATCTTTTTTTTTTTTTTAGTTGTTTAACCAAGAGTAGCACACTAAGCCGAAAGCTTTATAATTTTTTTTTTTTTTTTTTTTATAGGCGTGACCTGGGAGCCCAGGGAAGTAAGGACTTGCTCAGGGTCACACGGTATGTAAGTGGAAGCTGTGGGATTCAAACCCAGGTCTGGTCTGCTGGATGTCACCAGATTTGCAGCTCAGAGCCTTAAACCACTACGCTATACTGCCTCCCCCTTTTGCTGCTTGTAGGCTGGGGTGGGTGTTAGGGTTGGAAACCCTAATACCAACATTTCCTAGTTTTGTCAGTTTAACACTAACTGGTGCATTAATGAAGTTTTAGTAATGAATATCATCATATATAAGAGCATCCCATTCAGAAGAACAATTTCTGGATGTCCCGATGTTCAGGGAAGGGATCGTAACTGCGCTCAGTCACCCAACCCTTTCCGCCCCGTGATGCCCCCGTGGTCCCATGTTTTGTGATGCATTAGTCTGTAGCGTGCAGGGGTGCGCTCCATTGATTACTAAGAGAGCAGAGTTTATTTTTTTTTTTTTTTTTGTTAAATATTTTAGAGAGCCACTGGGGTGGAATCAAAGCCAGAGATCAACTAACAAGGCTCTTGAGAGCAGTGGTGACACTTCCTAGAAGCCATACCCGGAAGTGGAAAGGATTGGGCAGACAAAAGCAGTTTACCATCCCTTCCACTGGACAAACCATAAATCATAAAATTCTACAAAGTGGACTGTTTCAGTCCAATTTAGGTAAGATAGCGTGTGGGGGTTTGAGGGACTGTTATACAGTGAGCACAGCTGTTGCTTAAAGGATTGTGAAAGATGCCCTGTGAAGAAGGCCACACACATTCCCTCATGGTTAATTGAGAAACTGACAGAACTTTACAAAAATACTCTAACAGCTTGTGTAACAAACAGCTCTTTTAAAATACTATAGTATACCTCCTTATAATAGGTTCTCTAAAACTAGTTTGAGCCCAGTTTTATTATTTAACCATAGATTTTAAATGAATTTTCACTGTTTTTCAACAAAGCCTCTTAAAAGAACATTCTGGACTGGTTATAAGAGCATTTTCACTTGGTTTTTAGGATGTGCATATAACAGGGCTCCACTGTGTTATACAAAAAAACATACACAGGCATCCATGCATAACTCAGCTGTGTTTCCATCTTGGGGTGCTAATAACAAACAGGATCTCTGAAAGATCACTGTTGAGGTCCTCTTGATGTCAGCAGAAACCCTTGAGCTCTGCTCTTGGAAGTCCCTACAATTTCATCAGTACCCCTTGATGGAAACACAGCCTTGTTGGGCACGATTGCCCGCACGTTATTCTCTATACCGCTATGTCAGCCATGCACTGAAAGGGGCATTCCTTCCTCTTCACTGACTTGGTTAACACCCCATATTACAGTGTTTGATAATCTGTATAAAATCCTTGTACAGTCCAAGCCAGATAAGTGTGATTTGCTTAGCGGGACAACCGCATAAACTGGACGTCCCTGGGGAACCGTTTTCTGTAATTACAGTAAATAGGTATTTGTTTGGATAAGAGAGACACCAATAATTGCCTGTGCTGTATTAGTGGGACGTTTAAGGTCTGAGCCTATAGCGCTCAGTTAGTAATTAGCACCTCATTAAAAGCAGGAGGATTTAAATGGAGCGTTGGTTAAGCTGCTTTACACAGTCTTTCAATTGCTCAGCAGGGGACTTTGCTAGTTCTTGTCATGGCACTCCCAAGCTTTCACTTGGGTGAAGGTGTTGGAGACTTTAGAAAGTCCAATCTGCTCTCTGTCGGCAATCACAGCACAGTTCCAAATCTCCACAAGCCAGGCGGGAAGCATCAGCAAAAACAGGGAAGCAATTCTTTCTAAACAGCATTCTAATGCTAACCACCTGTGAAAACGAAAGAGGGAGGGGAAGGACTGTGCCGTCGAATAAGCCTTGATGCATGCCTGCAACAGAGTAGACACACGGGGGCCGGGTAGAAAAGAATGAGAGATCCAAAAAAAAAAATGCTGGAAGAATGGTCAAGGGTTTGGCAGCTGGGCTCCAATGCCAAAAAAAAAAAAGGAGGTGTCAAATCATGCACTTGGGGCACATAAACCTGGGGCAATGTATCAACTGGGAGAAGAAGTACTAGCAGTCACAGAACAGGAAAAGGATCTGGGATAATAATTTCTGATGACCTGAAGGTAGCTAAACAAGGCAGTGGGAAAGGCTAGCGGGATGCTTAGATGCATAGGCAGAGGTATCACCAACACAAAGAGGAGTAATAATATCCCTGTACAGATCACTAGACAGCGCCTTGAGTACTGTGTCCAGTTCTGGAGGCCCCACTTCCAAAAGGATATAGACAGGGTAGAGGCAGTACAAAGGAGGGCAACCAAAATGGTGATGGACCTGCATCAGAAGCCCTGTGAAGAAAGATTTAAGAAATTAAATATGTACTCCCTAGAAGAAAGAAGGGAAAGGGGGAATATGACAGAAACATTCAAATACCTCACAGGTAGAAACAGGAAGGGAGCATTTTCCAGAGAAAGAGATGCTCGAGGACAAGGGGTCGCACTGTGAAGCTGGAGGGGTGGGGGGAGGCTGAGAGGAAGTGTGAGGAAGTACTTCTTCATGGAAAGGGTGGTGGATGCTTGGAGCAACCTCCCAGTGAAGGTGGTGGGGGCAAAAATGGTTACAGGATTCAAGAAAGCACGGGTTAGACACAAGGGGATCTTAGAAGTAAGGCGAGGGAGGATACAAACTGGAGACCAAGTAGGGTCTGCAGTAGCACTGTATGTAGGGAAAATAGGGCAGACTAGGTGGGCCAAGAGATCCTTATCCGACGACAACTTCTATATAGTATATGGTAGAACGCTGTTGAGTATGGAAATCCAAGCTCCCAACAAGCGTTGTTGTCACTTGCCTCAGTGTGTCACAATCTTATTGTGCTGCACTGAAATACATCACTAGTGCACCACAAGATTGAATTTTATCTTCGCATGCGCCGATCTAGCAGCTGTCGTGGCGAGAAGCGAGAGCGTTTTGGAGCGTACCACAATATTGAAGCCAAGTAAGGTTTGATTTTAAAAATTTCATTTATTTCTGCGTCCATTCGCTGTTTTGTAATGAACAGACTCCCCATACACTATAAAAGATTGTCTATGGGGAGCCATTCACAAACAAGGATTATCTCTGATCTCGAGGTCTCCTTGGCAACAGACGACCTCTCAAGCTTCGCTCTCGAGGTCCAAGGTTGCCAAGGAGACCTCAAGATCAAGAATATCCTTGTTGTGTGTGATGGTCTGGTTCCAGCACACACTGTGAAAGGGTGCACATCTTTCAAGCCCTATGTTAAAACAGGAAGCCAGTGAGTTGGCCACACCAACGAGGCATATGGCATTTAAGCCGACCAACGGTTGGCTCTCTCGCTGGAAGATCTGCCATCAGATCATCTTGAAATGGGAACATGGTGAAAAACAGAACGGCTGAATAATGTCCTCCCCGGATTGTTTTCAGGATTCAGGAGGGAAGATGTGTTTAATGATGATGAACTAGGACTCTTCTGTAGAGTTACCTCAATCATGGACAAGCTGTTTGAAACCAGGACGTGACTGAGGGAGGGAAAAGCTAAAGACCACATTTTGTTTCTCTGTTATGCCAGTCTTACAAGCACAGAGAAAAGGAAGCTTTCAGTGACAAACAAAGGCAAGCAACCAAGATGCTTACCAAAATATCTGAAATTCTACTAGTTGCCTACACCATGCTCAAGCAACACGCAGTCTGACTTCCACAATCTTCCTGGAATGGCTGCTTTGTTGGGAGAGTAAGCTTTGAAGAATAAGAAGAACAATTTTACTGTTTTTGGACAACAGTAATACACACCCCCATGATCTTGGCAGCCAGTTGTGCTACATCAGCCTACCCTAGACAGGGCATGGAACAATGTGAAGCAGAACACCATCCTACACAGTTTCCAAAAGGCAGGATTCGCAATTAGCTCTGCAATGGCAGCTGAGTCAGACACCTCATGGCTTGAAGATGTCCCAGTTCCAAGTTTCATGGACCACACCACTTTTTCCAGCTTGTGAGATGGATGAGAATGAGCCCACAGTCTGTGACCTCACATGACGATCAGGTGGTTGCCACAGCTCATAGGGCTAAAGTAACAGAAGACTCAGAGGGACTATCCAGCTGAAAGCCAGGAAGAGAAAACAATGTTGACATCTGAAGCCCTTACCAGACTGCAGTGGGTCATGAAGTGGTGCCAATAAAATGGCAAGTGCTGAGCTGAGACAGACTCCTGGATATAGAAGCAGTCATATGGAAACAAGCCCTCCAAGAAAGTAAATAAACTAAAAAGTATCACAGGTGTCTTTGGAGCAACAGAAGTGACGCAGCAAACTTAAAACACTAGAACTGTTCAAGAGCCACAGAGTTAAATGTAAAACTAAAAGTACTACAAAAGTACAAAGCAATGATCACACACACACACACTCACTCACTCACTCAGTAAAAGCACACACTGGGGCCTAATGCTGACTGAGAGCAGAATGGGGAAAAAAATACAAGTTAAAAAATACAAATAAATAAAAGCACACAAAATACACATTGTTTTAAGCGTAATAATAATAAACATAAAAATAATTAAACTCAGAACAATATCTAACTACTGACATTTTCAAATTATCATCACATCACTACCTGCCCCCCACCCCAAACTGATTAATTAGTGAACTTCGTTTTACAGAGACAGGTGTTTAAACGGGCCAGCTTTGAATCCACGAGGCTATCTCGTTTAAACGGCTTCAGCTGTACTACAGCCTCATCATTTGACATTTCCCTGTCGTCTGCCCCTGTTTTCTATAGGATGTTAGTGTACCCAGAAGCATGGCAGCATTACCTGTGTTTTAAAGGTTTCCTCTATGTCCGCACTCAGTGTGCTCCACTTGTCAGCTTCTTGCAGAGCTTCCGCGGCAGACTGCATTCTTGATTTCACCTGGTCAATCTTGACAAGAACCTGAAATAAAAATGAAACCCATCTCACTTGCAGGACAACAAGGACTTCCGTGGTAAAGAAAACACAAATTGGATTTGATTTTATTTATAACCATTTTTTATATAATTCACCCATTTACAGTTTCAACTTATAGCTGCGCAATACAGGAACATTTTTAGAGGGGGGACCTATCAGCGCTTATTCCCAGCCTTCTGCCCAATATTCCGGAGGAGTATGCTCAGCCCCATTTTATTAAAGACCACCCTAAATCCATATGCCTTGTCTTTTCCTCTGCTTCCTTCAGGTCATAACAGCTGAATAGCCACAGGTTCCCAAGGTCCACTGCTGGCAGAAAATTAGTCAAGGCTGGCGTGGCCGTACAGCAGTAGCACTACCACTTGCGATGCCAACGACTTGGGTTTGGAAATGAGCCTGTGTCGGAGGACTGGCTGAGGAGACGATGGTTAAGCATCCCAGGGACACTCGCCTCCTCTGGGAAGGGAGGGCGAAAGGTCTCTGCTGCAACACTGCCACCTGGGTGATCACAGGTGGAGGTGCACCTGGAGCCATAGACTGAGGGAGGCAGATGTCAGTGGCACGATGCCTCGTGTCAGCAAGGCCCTCCTGATATCAGCAGGAGGGACAGGAAAACAGAAAATCCCTCAAAGACACAAGATGCTGTCTTCACCTGTCACAGGCCCGTACCACCAACTGGGCTCTCCACCTTACTAATTGACACTTCAACTCACCGGGGGAGTAAGGGCCCGGCCCCGACAGCACTTCTCATGAGTCATCCATGAAACATACATAAGGTGAAGATAAGTCCTAGAAGTTGGCAGGTGGCGGGACTGGGCACGCGGCAGGACTGATGGGGGCTGGTCAAGGATATGGGCAGAAAAGAGTGAAGTAAATTTAAAAATAAAGCAAATCAGACAACAGCAATCATTCTTTGAAGTAGGAGTTTTATGAGCAATAAAACACCACAGGTGTTAACTGTCTGGAGTTACTGCACACTGGATGCATAGTGAGACACAAGGCCAGTGCGCTGAGTGCCTTTAGACTCTGGAAGTGCATTATCCCCAGATAACCAATGTCCTGCAGTGTCTTATTGCACTTATACAATGGATAAACTGAGAAAATAAAAAAAAAAAAGGGTTTTTTTTTATTTATATATATATATATATATATATATATATATATATATATATATATACATATACACACACACTACACACACACACATACATACATTTTTTTTTTTTACAAAATAAGGTTGTTTTGTTAACTACAAGGAGTGCTCCCAACCAATCGGAGCGCTCCTCTCCTCTGCATGAGACACACTTATTCTGTGAAGAGGGTCTCACATGTAGCTGCTCTGGAAACGGGCACATTCAGGTAAGATTTTGATATATATTTCTCTTTCCTTGAGTCTTGGGAGGCAGTGCATCAGCCCAATCCCCACCTCCCCAAGCTGGCACCTACCCCCCCCCCCACTCACCCCATGATCTAATTCTCTCATGAATTTCCCTCATGGGGTCAGAGGAGGAGGACCTTCCCCCTCCCCATGAATAATCCAAGACGGACAGTCTCTATGAGTTCGACTGGCAATGCAGGCTCAGGACAGGTGGGCTGGGCTTCATTAAGCCCCCATATGTACCATTTTTCTGTTTATCCTCACCCTAGCACGCTGAACTCGTGCATGGAGGCACACTCATCCGACGCTCCCATGATGCCCTCCTCATGTCTCGCCTGATGCTGCACTACCACCAGGCCTCCACCTGGTGGCAGTCTACAGCCAGACAAACATGCCTCCCCACCCCAGGGAGAGCTGTCCGTCAGCTGCCGATCCTCTCCCATCCAGGCCAAACCCCAATAACCAGAGTCTGTTCCCAAACTGCGGTCGCCAGCATGGCAGGAGGTAAGGTGTTAGTGACTTAGCCCTCCACGCCGGCTTTCGGGTAAGGTTTTTTAAAAGACACCAGATCAACAAAGGCCAAAACAAAAAATCTTGAAATCATTGTCTAAAGCAGAGGAAATGCCACAACAAGATTGAAACCGCAGCAGAAGCCATTCTCTCACTAGCTCATGAGGGCCGGAGGAGGATACAGATAACGAGGCAGACCATCTCACGTGCAGCAGATTCGAACAAATACTGCAAGAGATACGGGCATCTCGACAGTCAGGAGAACAAAAAAGAATTTAAAAAACTAAATGCAAGACGTACAGGGTTAGAAGGCAGAATGGAGGAAGCGGAGCACCAAGTCTCAAGTTCCAAAGATGTCATGGCGCAGGTGAGGTTGGCAGTTCAAGCCCCTGTGATGTACGCTGACACACTCCAAGGTAAATGTACAGATCTGGAAGCCAGATCTTGCAGGGATAATCTTAGGCTGTCCAGTCTCCATGAGGGAATGGAGACGGGACATATGAGTGATTTTCTATCTGACCTGCTTAAGGATGTTATAGATCTCCCCCAGCAATGACCCTCAACATTGAAAGAGCCCACTGGGCATTATATCCCAGGCCCACGGACCCCTCCGCTCATCCCAGACAAATCATAACGAAGTTTAATAGTTACTGAGTAAAAGAAGAGGTGCCCCAGAAAACGTGGGTTATGGGAGAGGTAAAGTACAACAGGCAGCGGATCTACCTGTATCACCATTACCCTGCAGAAGTCCAGCTACAACTCAAATACATGCCAATAATCAGAGCACTATGAATCAAAAAAATAAAATTCCAAACTCCCTACCCAGCGAAGATTCCAATAACGTGGGAGGAAGGCATCAGAATATATCTCACACCAGAAGAGGCAACTGCTGCATTAAAGGAGAAGAGAATAGTAATCCAGGGAAGAGGCAACACCACCAGCACACCAGCGAACCTTAAACTGCAGTGAAACGAATGGGCCATGGCCAAGAAGAGCCGCAACCGCCAGAGAGGCTGAGCTGACGCAAGCAACATGATGAACAAGATCAAAAAGCTGCTGCAAACACTACCTACCCAAGCAACCATTTCCATCGGGTCTCAACCGAATCAGTGAGACTGAACTTCCAACGTGTGCCCTTTTAAGCCTGTTTAAAATCCTCAAGCTATGACTGTTCCGGGAAAGATGCAGGCCGGAGGATCCCCCAATCGTGACTGACGCAGCTCTCCTGGAGACTCAGTTACATACTCTCCCATATGTTAAAATCTTATCTGATGCCTCCCACCTTGCAGATTGATGGCCTCATACCCTAGCGTTTTGTTTCCGACGAGGTACAATACATTTTTGAGCTTCCAAGGTATGTTCTTTTAAGCCTAATTCAAATCCTCAGCCTCCGACTGTTGGTCTGGGAAACATGCAGGCCCCCCTCCCCCCCGAAGCAGCCTTCCTGGGAACTCGGTTACATACTTCCCTGCGTGTCAAAATCTTACCTGGTGTCTGCCACCTTGCAAATCGGTAGCCCCAAGCCCTAGTGTTTAGTTTCCGACGAGATGCAATAATTTCTTAAAGGACTTGGCTCCGAGGATGCAACCATGTTGGCACCCGTGACTACCAGAACACTTCTTGTATACCCCAGAAGCTTAAAGGCCCACCGTCTGACAGGCATGTTATCTCCAGTCACACTGCTTCACAGGTGTTGGTCCCAAGCTTGTCAGCACTTGTGTACAGAAATATACTTTGAACAGGTGGATACCATTATTACACACCTTGGATCTGAGACGTACGATTCACCAGGGGATGGGTTTCCCGGTCACCTAAGAGCCAAAAGCGTTCCAGAAACCGCACAAACGCTAAATAAACACGCTTCTTCCCAGAGGCACAACAAACAAAAAGTTATACCTACCTGTAAAAATGTGTTTATGCCCAGAGTTCTAAAGGGCAAAGGATATATGGGTGCTTAAATCACCCCACAAACAGTTTACAAAAAATTTTATTTATTTATTAGATTTTGATTACTGGGTAAGTGCACTAGGCAATAACCCTGCCTATTTTCAGGCACGACCCGGAAGAGTACAAAATACAGTGATACATCAGGACAGTGTAACTGGACAAGCACAATTCCAAGACTTGTTACATTGCAATATCCACACAGGAATATACAAGATTGGCACAAATCATCTACGCAAGGATGTAGTTGGTCAGACAAAGAAAACAAAAATGAGGCAAATAGTGCATATTCTTTACAGAGCTGCAAAAAAACAGGCTGGCAAGGGCAAAACAAATTACACTGAGATAGGCCTCTTGAAAGGGTAAAATGAGCTTTTAAGCTGGAAAAGTGACCCCAGGAAAGTCTTAATGCATTATTAACAAGGTCACCTACCTACACAGAGGCCTATTCCAATACAAAAGCCCTATTAGTACTAGTCATGCTATCCCACTGAGAAAAAAGCTGGTTTAAGGTAATTGCTATAGCTACCATTATACCTCAGTAATTGTGCACAACTCAGCCACCGAGGTTCCAGGGAAGGAAGGGCTAAATTCTGAAGCCCATACCAGACTATAACGGGTGAATTACTAGTGACCTTCTAGATCACATGAGGGCAAGGGACAACCTTTGGTATCAACCCAGGGCCTCCGGTAAGCCCAGTGACCTTCAAAGATACAGGGCAGCCAGAAACAAATGCACACATCTCATCAAGAATGCCAAGGCTAATTTCTACAAGGATCAATTGGAAAGAACCTGGGGTGATGGGAGGCGGTTTTAGGACAATATAAAGGCACTCACAGGGAAAGACGACAAAACCCAGCCATTACTGCTAAACATTAATGGCACAAATACCATGGACCCCCACACCATTGCCGAAAAGTTCAACTCCACCTTCACGGATCTTAGCTCTTTTCTATCAGCTGAATACCTCAAGCCTATCAAAGCTGAAAACAGGCGCCCCCCGGACATCAACTCGCACCCTCAATTTTACTTCAGGAGAGTCACTGTCAAAGAAGCACTGGGTTATGTTAAAAAGATCCTGGGGAAAACCAGAATGGGGTCTGACAACACTGACATGAAACTGCTGGCGCTGGCAATCAATGAAGTCATCACTCCCATCACTATGATTTTCAATAAATCCCTCCAGCTTGCCAAATTCCCTTCTCCTTGGAAACAAGCGCTGGTGACCCCGGTGCATAAGGGAGGCGATAGGTCACGGACCGCAAACTACAGGCCCATCTCTATCCTCTCCCCCAATAGCACTGGAAAGGATTGTGGCAGACCAGTTTACTGACTATATTCACAATACCAGTTGCAATGTCCCCAGCAGCACGGCTTTAGGAAACTCCACAGCACGGACACTGCACTGGTGGATTTCACCGAGTATGTCCATAAGGCACTGGGTGAGGGAAAACTGGTTGGGTTCATCTTCATTGACCTAACAAAGGCATTCAACACAGTCTGCCACCCACTCCTTTCGTCTCAACTGCATGCCATTGGTGTTTCCCAAATGCGCTCTATGGTTCCAGGACTACCTAACCTCCGGTCTCAAAGGGTCAAGGTCACTCCATATCTACATCCAAGGAAGTCTCGCTAGAAGTGCCTCAAGGGTCCATCCTGGGTCCACTGCTCTTCAGCATGTTCCTGAATGACCTACCTGATGCCTGCACCAGCAAAGTCATTCTATACAACGATGATGTTGTCCTACTTAGCTGTCACTCTCGCATAGAGCACCTACAGGCTGAGATACAATCATCCTTCCAGCAACTGGAGACCTGGTTCTACTCCCAAAGGTTGCTACTAAACTACAAAAAAACCAAGACAATGCTCCTCTCTAGCCCCAACTAAAAAGGAGATGCCCAGAACTAAATCAGAAATCACCTGACTGCCCCCACTGGAAAAGGTTCACTCCTTCAAGTACCTGGGTGTCATTGTGGATGATACCCTCTCGTATGTTCAGCACACTAACATGGGTGAAAGCTGTGAACACCAAATTAGGGATCCTGTTTAGGCACAAGAAAAGCCTAACTGCTGAAGCCCTCCGGCTCTCAGTCTCCAGCTCTGTCCTCTCCCTGGTCGACTATGGACTGGTGGTCTATGGCGCTACCACTGATACAGCCCTCAAAAGGGTTGCCACTGTCCTTTAACTAGGCTTGCAGACTATTACTAAATGCTGACCGCTTCACGCATACTTGTACCCTGTATGGTCTAGCCCACATACTACCACATCAATCCAGAATCCGATACCAAACTTGCCTGCTAGGGAGAAAGGCCATGCTCTCCCTAACCCCCTACCTGCATTGCACACCTGGTAAAGGAAGCAAGCTCCAAATTACAACACACGAAGAGCAGTGACAACACAGCTTGAAGTCCCATTTCGCAGAACTTCCCTAGGACAAAGATCCTTCATGTACCGAGCTCCAATATGGCTAAATGAGATCCCTGCTGCAGCTCTTAATACAACAAATGTTCAGTCCTTTAAAAAGAGAACTGAAGCAATACCTGCTGAACTCAAATGCCTGTGACTCCCTTACCAGAGTCCATATCCTCAACCCGGATACCCCCCTCGTCTTTCTGAGCTGTCCTACTGTTTTACCTACCCTGGACCCCCACTCCCAAGCTCCCTCCAACTCCTTCCCTCCGTACGCCCAACACCTCCCTTTCTACCCACTCTCCCCTAAATATTCTCCTTCTCCCAACTCCTTTCTCTCTCTCTCTCTCTCTCTCCTTGCTCTCTTCCCCCTTTCTTTCTCCTACCCTTTCCGATACTCTACCTTGACAGGCCCCCCGGAGCAGCTATGCCATATGCTGCTACTTGGGAATCTCCTCCCGCTGTTTAATTTCAGTTGTCTAGGTTACTCAAATGTATTGTTTACCTATATTCTGTATTACATAGCAATCTTATGTTTTGTGTTAACTGTCAAGTTTTTGTTATGTCTCTGCTGTTTTACATCCCAACGTGGAACCTTTGTAAAAGAGTGTATACTCAAAGGCTGTATCCAAATTACCAAATAAAATAAATCAATTAAAAAAATATGCATATGCCCGAAGTTGTAAAGGGCAAAGGGCATGGATGCTTAAACCAACCCATTAGTAATACTTAAAAAATGTTAAACCTCCTGAGATCGCCCTCTTGAAAGGGTAAAATGAGAGACGGCTCTCAAGTTGGGAAAAAGAGGCTGCCATGAAATATTTAATGCATTACTATCGGGGTATCCCGCTTACATAGAGGGCCATATAAATATAAAAGTCCCATCAGTAATAGCTACTCTTTCCCACCAAGAGAAAAGTTGTTTTTCTTAGCAGTTGTTAAAGGTAGCATTATAAACCATTAACGGTGCATGGTTCCACCAAGCTGGTTCGACAACAAAGTTGTCAAAGTCCGTCACAGCGACAGGATTTTGCCAAAGGCGACCACGTCACCTAGCAAATCACCCAACGAATGGCTACAGCATCCCAAACATCAAGGCACTTTTGTATTGTTTGCGGGGGTGTTTGCCCTCCACATACCCTGAATCCATATTTATCTAACTCGGGGGCCAAACTCAGAGTTGATGAATCCATTCATTGCTCCGACAACCCGTTCAACACTGCGGGTGTTGAACAGGTTGTGTCGCTGTGGGGGCTTCATTGTTACAGCATCGCTGTAACAAGGGTATACCACAGTGCATGACTCCGCCATCCTGGGGAGGAAAGAGCTAAAATAATAAGCCCGTATTTGGCTAATAGAAAGGTGTAAAAGCCCGGAGTTGCAAAGGGTATGGCTGTTTAAACCAGCTCGCTGGCACGTCATAAAAATGTTAACACTGCTGTGATCACCCACTTAAAAGAGTGGGACGCTGCAGGCAGTTCTCCAGTCTGAAAAGAGAATGTCAGAAAAGTTTTAATGCTCCATTCCAAGGGCAATTTGCTTAGATAAGGGGCCATACAAATATAAAAGCTCTGTAAGTTCTTTTTATGCTCTCCAATTGAGAGACAGGTTGTTTTACTCCTGTACTTAAACCTACCACTATAGACTATTAAATGGACATGATACCTCCACCTCGGAGTTCCGAGGAAGATTAGGCTGAAGTTAGAAGACCATGCTGTGCCCTTAGGCCGGGGTCCCCTTCCTCGCTACTGCCCCCCTTAAGACAGATTGAGATGACATGTGGGGCTGACCACAACAGGCTGTAAAACTTAATAAATGGAATGCCCCATGAGGAGGCACTCCCTTGGGAGGACAGCAACAAGACCCTCGATGCCTAACCACTAAGGGACAAGAGAAGGGCAAGAAAAAAAGAATATAGACAGGGGGAAAAGCATCCTGGCAGGGTCCTCCCCCTGGATAAACAGAGACCACGCTGAAAAACTGACTACAGGATGCCTCATGAGAGAGATCAGAGAGGGATGGAAAATGCAGCCCCCATACTACTGTGCCGTACTATGGAGAGAAGGGTGCCAAGGTTTCTGCTAGGTGCACTAGTGCCCTCCAGGAGATGGAGCGGAGGTTTGGAGTACATGGTAAGTAGCCAACCCCCAATAGAGGATCCCAAGAGAGAGAATGAGGACACAGAAACCTAGAGCATAGTTCCGGGGAGTGGCTTCAAACAGGGACCCAATTAACACACGGCCTAGGCCCCGACCTAACAATACAAAGGGAATCCATAAATGAAGCACCAAGATGGATACTCCAGGACGTTAAACTGCACCAGGCAGGGCCAGTAAGGGGCTTAGAAGTTAGTTTTACCGTATACATCACTGCCTATCTGTAAATATGCTGTACATGTAGTTCTCCAGATTGTGATGTGCTGTACTTGCAATGTTGTTTTTGTTTCCCTCATGTTGTAATCCTCCCAGGTCGTAGATGAAAATAGTCATCTCTATGGCTAGCTCACCTACCCGGTAAACAAAAAGAAAAAATTACTCACCTTAGTAATTATGTTTCTTCTAATGGAGTCTTGCTGTATTCTGACTATTGCAGTTAGTCCAAGCCTTTAAACTGCCCCGGAGAAAGTACAGTTACATAAGAACTTACCGTAACAGTAGATCTTCGAGAGAGAGGCTCTTGCAGTAGGTAATTACATGTAGGACTGACGCCGGCAGCCTTCTTCTTCCGATGTCCTTCGGAGGAAGTGGATGCCTGCCTCAGTTTTTTGAGCTCCTTCTCCATAGAACTCATTTTCTTTTTTAGAATATGGGCTTCCAGGGATTGCTGCCACCTTTTCCGGGTAGCCACGTTGAAACTGAGGCAGTGCTGGCACTTCTCGACCAGGTGATCGGGGCCTAGGCAGAACAGGCACAGGGAGTGACCGTCCTTGTGCGGTAGTTGGGCGCCGCACGAATCGCACTTATTCTTGTGCTCGGAGGGTGTAGGGGACAACATACACTGACGCTTAGTACTGACGTTAGTTGAAAAATAAAAAGTTTTTCGGTAAAAAAACGATGAAGGTAGGGCTGACAAAGCACGCACTTTTCCAGCGAGGCGCTGCATGAGCTAACGGCAGGAAAGAACTGGAAGGTGGGCGCCGGGACGCCCCTTATACCGGCGTCTCCTGGCCCGGTCCACCTGGCGTGAGGCGGTCCCTCGCCAAGGACTGCTAGCTAGAAATTTTTCCATTGAGGTCCTGCAGCCTGCAGCGTCAGTCCTATATGTAATTACCTCCTGCAAGAGCCCTCTCGAAGCAAGATCTAGGGGTTACCTTTCTATGCAGAGCATAGAATGCTGAGCTCAAGCTCGGTTGAGATCTCTGTCTGCAGCCCTTTGAAATCCAACCGTCCGATTCTTACGAGCAAAAACTCACTAACTATCCTATGGAAATTGTAAAATTTTTACTAGCCAACTGGCAACAAGAGTTTTGAATTCCCAAGAAAGACTCAAGTCAGGAAACCAAAACCCATCCAAATAATAATAATAAAACAAACAGCCAAACAAAAGAGGAGGGTGTAAAAGAAGCACCCCTGAGGTGCAACACTGCATCTGCCCACCCACTTCCCAAAAACAGGTTCTGAAAGGGGAGGCAGGGAGGGAGATCAGAATACAGCAAGACTCCATTAGAAGAAACATAATTACTAAGGTGAGTAATTTTTTTCATCAAACAACATGAAGTCTTGCTGTATTCTGACTATTGCAGACTACCAAGCAGTACCTCCATGGAGGAGGGACAGAGCCTACTTTGGGAATAGGCTCTGAAGTATTACTGTGCCAAACCGAGCATCACTCCTAGCCTGGATATCCAGAGAGTAATGCTTGGTAAAGGTATGGACTGTTTTCCAGGTGGCTGCTTGACAAATTTCTAAGAGAGGAATATCCCTGGCAGCAGCCAGGGAAGCAGCTGTATCTCTAGTGGAGTGAGCCCTCAGGCCTGAGGGTGGAATCTTTCCTAGTTTCTCATAGCAGAATTGTATACAAAACACAATCCACCTGGCAACAGTTCTCTTGGTGGCAGGTTGCCCCTCCACTTCTTCATAAGTGAGGAACAACGAGGGAATCAAACCTGCGACCCTTGGTACGCTCTATGTAGTAGCGAAGGGCCCTTTTAACATCTAAACTGTGTAGCCTCCTCTCTCCTGAAGAAGAATGATCAGTGAAGAAGACAGGAAGAGACAGACTGATTCAAGTGGAAATCTGAAACCACTTTGGGCAAGAACCTTCTATTGGTTCTAAGGACCACTTTATCCCTATGAAAGGAGATAAAATCAGGTTCCACTGACAGGGCTTGCAATTCACGGATATGTCTGGCAGAGGTAATGGCTACTAAAAACACAGTTTTCCAAGTCAAGTACTTAAGCTCTGCTGAGGACATAGGTTCAAAGGGAGGTTGCATAAGTTGAGCAATGCAAACATTTAAGTCCCAGGCAGGGGCAGGGGCAGGGTATCTAAAGGGAAGACTGGTATGAAGCAATCCCTTAAAAAAATTTACAGAACACAGGATGAGATGATATTGAGGAAGACTTCCCCACTGACTGAAAAGCATAAACAGCTGACAAGTGCACCTTAAGGGTAGCTGGTCTGAGGCCTAAGCCATTCAAATGGACCATATAATCCAGAACTGTAGGCAATGCAGCAG
Source organism: Neoceratodus forsteri (assembly GCA_016271365.2). Classification (NCBI taxonomy): domain Eukaryota; kingdom Metazoa; phylum Chordata; order Ceratodontiformes; family Ceratodontidae; genus Neoceratodus; species Neoceratodus forsteri. Next base: position 273,838,480 of record JADMNL010000025.1, read on the forward strand.
TGTCTGGGGAAATATGTTTCTTGGAACACCAAATGCTGAATCTCTTCCATTTGGAGTTATAGGTCTTTCTAGCGGCGGGCTTTCGTGAGGCTTTGAGGATATCCAGAACCCCCGAGACAGATGCAAATCTGCATACTCTAACTCTTCAACAGCCATGCCTTGAGATTGAGAGACTGAATATCGGGGTACCAAATCCTCCCCTGAGAGGAGGTTAACAGGTTGTAATTCCTGGGAAGAGACAGGGGAAGATGGACTGTTAGGGACAGCAACAGGGGGTACCAAGGCTGTCTGGCCCTGTCTGGAGCAATCAGAATCACTTTGCAAGGTTGTGACCTTATCTTGACTAAAACTTTGAACAGTAGAGGAAAGGGAAGGAAGGCATACAGAAATTTCCCTTCCCAGTTCAGAATCAGAGCATCCAGAGGACTGAGCCCAAGACTGGGGGTCTGCAACAAAAGAGGAAGTTGTGATTGTCCGGGGCTGCAAAGAGATCCATCTCTGGAGTGCCCCATCTTGAAAAAATCACCTTCAACACCAGAGGTCCAGGGACCATTCATGATGGCCCTGTGAGATCCTGCTCAGTGCATCTGCTAGCACATTGTCCTTCCCTGGAAGGTGGACTGCTATCAGAGAGGTTTGCAGGGAATAAGCCAGGGACCACAACTTCATGGCTTCTGTGCACAAGGCCATAGACCGAGTGCCTCCCTGCTTGTTGATGTACCACATGGTGGTGGTGTTGTCTGTTCTGACCTGAACCACCTTGTTCTGCAATGACAGAGAAAGCTTGCAGGGCCAGAAAGACTGCCCTGAGTTCTAGGAGATTGATATGGAGAAGGGATTCCTGAGGTGACCACAGTCTCTGGGCAGTGAGGGCCCCCAGATGGGCTATCCAGCCCAGAAGGGAAGCATCCGTGGTAAGGACCACTGAATGAGACTGAGTGACAAATGGGACCCCTTGCCTTAAATTATCCTGATCCTGCCACCATTGAAGGGCTTGGATCAGGGTCCAGTCACTGGAATCAGTTTGGTAAGGATCCTTCCTCTGGGACCAAAAGGCCCTCAGATAGAACTGAATGTCCCTCATCTGGAATCTTGCCCCTTGGACCACTGCTGTAGAAGCTGCCATGTGGCCCAAGAGCTGAAGGAAATGCCATGCTGGTCGGGACACCTGAAGGAAGAAGCCAGTTCTATAAGAACTCTTGCCCTTTCCAGGGGAAGAAAGGCTATTGCTTTGACAGTATCCAGCTCCGCCCCTATAAAGGTAAGGAGCTGCACTGGCTGGAGAACTGACTTGGGAAGGTTGAGAAGAAATCCTAGAGAAGTGAGCACTTGCTGGGTCACTTGCAGGTCTGACCTGACTTGGTCTGGAGACTGACCCACTATGAGCCAGTCGTCCAGATATGGAAAGATGGAAATCTTTTGCCTTCGTAGAAAGGCAACGACTACTGCCAGGCACTTTGTGAAAACCATTGGGGCTGATGTTGGGCCAAAGGGCATTGCTTTGAACCGATAGTGGCCTGAGGGCAACTCGAACCTGAGGTACTTTCTGTGGGAGCACCTGATGGGAATGTGAAAATAGGCATCTTTGAGGTCCAGGGAGGCTAGCCAGTCCCCTGGCCTTAGAGAGGGAAGAATTATTCCCAGAGTTACCATCTTGAACTTTGGTTTTAAAAGATATTTGTTGAGGTATCTTAGGTCTAGGATGGGTCACCACTCCCCTGTCTTTTTGGGGGTAAGGAAGTACCTGGAGTACAGACTTTTGCCCCAGTGTAGGGTAGGAACTCTCTCTATGGCTCTTAAGGCCAGAAGAGATGAAACCTCTGCCTCTAGGGCAATGGTTTCTGAGAGACCTGCAGGTGGAAAAGATCTGGCTCTCATCTTCGGACATTTTTGGAAGCTGAGAACCACTCCCTGGCTTACTACTTCCAGGACCCACTTGTCCGAGGTAATAGACATCCAGTCCTGGACAAAGTAAGCCAGCCTGCCCCCTACTGGAATAGGAGACTCGACTCGGGCAGACCCATCTTGGTGTCTGCTTGGCAGGGGCTTTAGGCTGAGGGGTGGATGCAGCCCTGCTCACCCCTCTTCTGCCTCTCCCTCTGAAGAACCCCCTCTGTGAAAAGGGAGAAGAGACCTGTGCTTGGTAAAGGCCTCACGAAAGGCCTGCCCCTGCCCCTAAACTGCTGCCTTTGAGGAGTTGCCTGCTTCTCCTTGGCCTGAGCACTCCTATAAGTGGTCCTGTACTCATCCATTTTCTTTTTTTTTTTTTAAATATACGAACATACGAAATTTGCCAGCAGATAAAGGCCTAGAGGTCTATCAAGTCTGCTCGAATGTGCAGCTAGCACCCCTTATTCTGCAGCTGCCCCTCCCTTCCGCCCTTCCCCTTCATTAACCCTCCCCCTTGTCCTGTTCCATCCTCGTTTGAAGCAGTCCACTGTTCTACTGCATACCACTTCAGCAGGTAACGCATTCCACCCAGCCACCACCCTCTCTGTAAAAAAGTGTCTCCTCATCTCCCTCCTGAACCTTCCTCGCTCCAGTCTCATATCATGGCCCCTGGTGTCCCTCCCCTCCCTTACTTTGAACAGCCCCTCTGTACCTGTCTTGTTTATTCCTTTCATGTATTTAAAGGTTTCAATCATGTCACCCCTGTCTCTCCTCTCCTCCAGTGAGTACATGTTCAACTCCTTCAACCTCCTCTCGTATGATAAGTCCCCCAGCCCCTTGATCATCTTTGTCACTCTGCGCTGCATCCCCTCCAGTAACTTAATGTCCCTCTTCAGATACGGACGCCAGTACTGCACGCAGTACTCCAGGTGTGGTCTAACTAATGACCTATACAGTGGCAGAATCACCTCCTCCCTCCTCGAGGATATACCCCTTGCAATGCAACCCAGCATTTTGTTGGCCTTTGCAGCTGCCTTCCTACATTGTCGAGTTGTTCATTGACCCTGTAATGAGCACACCCAGATCCTTCTCCTCCTCTGTCTGGGCTAGCTGCACTCCCCTAGCTGGTAACTCCTCCTTGGGCTCTTCATTCCAAAATGCAGCACCTTGCACTTTTGGCATTAAAGCCAGTTGCCAGTGTCTGACCAGGTTTCAAGCTTTGCCAGATCATCCTGCAACCCCTGCCATCCCCCTAGGTCATCCACCACCACGCCTACCTTGGTATCATCAGCAAACAGACTGATCTTGCTCTTGATGTCCCATGATATGTCTGCAATGAATATCCCAAACAACACTGGTCCCAACACCGAGCCCTGTGGAACACCGCTCGTCACTGCCCTTGGGTGTGAGAGCTCCCCACCCACCACCACCCTCTGTTGCCTTCCCTGCAGCCAGTTTCCTACCCATCTCACCAGCTTTGCACCCGCCCCTGTGCCTACTAACTTCCTTTCCAGCCTTCCATGTGGCACTGAGTCGAATGCCTTACTGAAGTCCAGATACAGGACATCCACTGCATGGCCCCTGTCCAGTTGCCTAGTTACCCAGTCATTATATTATAAGTTATTATATATCTTTTACACACATACATACAGGAGAGCATATAACTTATTAGAATATAAATATTACAGGCTGACTAAGACAAAATAGACTTCTATTTTCCATCATTTTCTAATGTTAGAGTTCATAACTTGTTATTAGACCCATCTTCTCTTATTTAGATTTAATCTCAATCGAATGTTAATTTGACCATTCTTGTAGGGACTGGATGAAGGTTGAAGACAATTCAATTAAAACCTTTTGAAGCAGTTTTCAAGGACAAAAGCCAGGATCAGTGGATGTTATATAGTGTACCCAGTTTTGCCATTTCATTGCAGTATTTGTCTTACCTCCCCCATGTTAAATATTGAAGGTCTCAGCTTTGTATATATCGGACATTATTTGTTTCCATTCTTGTATAGTTGGAATCAGGGACATCATCCAGCGTCTAGTAATTGTTTTCTTTGCAGCTATATAACAAATTGGTAATATTGTACCTCCCCACTGGGGGGAGCGGTCCGGGAAAATCCCCACTAGAAATTGTTCAGCTGTAATTTCAACTGACTCAGAAAATAATTTTGAGAGCTCATTTTGAATGAAATCCAGAACGGCATAAGATGAGGGCATTGCCAAATATATGCCCAGGGTGGCAACCAAACATCCACAGCCTCTCCAGCACCTCTCATATTTCTCATGGAGATATTTCTGCAGGATGGAAGGAGACCGAAAATATCTGGAATGACATTTCCATGAAAATTTCCTCCAATGGGGGGATATAACAGATTTTATTTCGGTCAATGAGGATCGAGTCCAGTCGGTCATGGTAATCTCTGTTTCTAAGTCCCTATTCCATCCATTCAAGATGGAGGCTGTAGATGACGAAAAACTGTTTCTCAGGGCTCTGTATATGATACCTATTAAGTGCGAACCCAGGTTACCTTTTTATAGCTTCTGTAAAGAGCTTAACTAGGTCTGGCATAGGGAAAGTAGGGAAGGGTGAATGATTTTGTTCGTAACATATGCTTTCGTAGCTGGAAGCAATGAAATCTATGTGTTATGTAATGATATAGAAGTTGGAGTTCATCAAAGGATAATCCTTCCTTTCTCAGGAATTGAGACACATGGGTCAACCCCACAGATCTCCACTGAAAAAAAGGTATGATCCATATACAGTATGCTGTATTGGGACAAAACTTTCATCTTGTGATATCACTTTACAGTACTCGTATACGATCAATAGAGCACCAGAGCGCCTCAGTTTTTTCCATATTTTATAAGGTTGCGATGTGATACCTGTTAAAGCTGAGGGGTTAAGCGATCTCCCTTTGGAAGAAAACAGGATCTTTTTTATATCAAAGAGGTCGTTTAAATGAAACTCTATATTTTTCCAAGGGGAGGAGTAGGAATCAGTCAGCCACATCACTATTCTAAGAAAAGAGGCTTGGGCATACAAATTCAAATCTGGGAGGTTCAATCCACCCTGGGAAAGGGGAAGTTTTAGGATAGAGAGTCTAACTCGCGGCTTGTTTTTTCCCCATATAAAGTGTAATATCATTTTATTCCAGGATTTAATGTAATATTTCGAGGGGAAGAAAGGGATAGTTTGAAGCAAATATAAGATCCAAGGGAGGATATCGGTTCGTATGATAGAGATTCGTTGGTGTAAAGGAAGGAAAGCTGTTTCCCACCTTTCCAGGTCTGCCTGGATTTGTGTTGTGAGAGGTTCGCAGTTGGTGAGCTCGAGTACTCCGAGATCAGATGGGATATGAAGTCCCAGATATTTTATTTTGGTTGATCGCCATTTGAATGGAAATAATTTTTTTATTGATTAGGGAGGGGAGTAATTAAATGACAATATTTCAGTTTTATTTACGTTTAGTTTGAAGTCAGATATTTTTTCGAATTGGGTTAGAATCTTCAGACCTCCGGGATAGACTGGGAGGAGTTAACAGGGTTAACAATATATCATCCATGAACAGACTAATTTATGTTCTCTGTGTCCTATTGGTATTCCTTCGACCAGAGAGAATTTCAAGAAGGGCCACCAGGGATTCTAGGAATAAAGCGAAGAGGTATGGGGATAAAGGGCAACCCTGTCTAGTTCCTCTTCCCATAGGTAGAGGGGAGATAAGGATCCGTTAACCGAATGTATGCTCATGGGATTTGTATAGATTAATTAAAATAGCGATGAACTGTGGTGGAATTGGAAATAGCTAAGGTGTCCCATAGAAAGGGCCAGGAGACCGGTCGAGCCTTTTCTGCGTCTAGACTGAGGAATACTGATGGGATTTGTCTAGTTCAAATGTATTCCTGTAAGTTCAGGACTTGACGTATGTTATCGGAAGTATTCCTGTTTTTAATGAATCCTGATTGATCTGGATGTATGATTTGGGGTAATATCAATTTGAGTCTAGCGGCAAGTATGGCCATATAAATTTTATAGTCAACATTAAGAATAGATATAGGGCGATAGGACCCCGGCTCTGAGGGGTCCTTATTTGGCTTCAGAATGGGGGTGATGGTGGCATAATCCCAAGATGGGGGGGACAGACCACCTCGGGAGATATCATTGAATACGTTTTGTAGTTTTGGGGATAATACTTTGTTGAATTTTTTGTACCATTCCGTGGAGTATCCGTCAGGACCGGGGCAACGCCCTGAATTAAGTTTTTTGATAGATTCCTCAATCTCTAGGATTGAGATGGGAGATTCTAGTTTTTACTTTGAAGAAGAGAGAGGTGGAAGTTTAGCCCTTTTAAGTATTGTATTGATTCACTATGGGGGAACGATAAAGAGGGGGAGTAGAGTTTGTAGTAGTAGTCTATAAAGGCCTGTTGGATATGTTCTAACGAGTGATGTACTCTACCAGATGTTGGGTTCTTAAATCTTAATATTGTAGAGGACCCTTTCGTACCCGTAGTTGACAGGATAGGTTCTTGATAGCTTTGGGACCACCCTCATGGATCGACTGTCATAAGTAATAGAGGACTGCTGAACCTTATTGTTCATGATCCACTGTAAATCTGCTTTTTGCGTTATTGATTAGTTTTGTAGATCAACATCACCCTCTCTATATAATAACTGATAATTTGCCAGTTGTGTTGAAAGTTTTTGATATTCGTGTTCTCTCCCTCTTGTATTTTCGAGAAAGAGTATGACATTAATTCCACCACGAATGGTGGCTTTCATCACGTCCACTGTATTGCCATTGGAATAGCAGGGTCAGCATTTTCTGAGAGAAAAGGAAAGTCTAGTGAGAGACTCTCCAGCAGTTCCCGTCAGTCAGAATTGTTGAGTTGAGTCAACAGAGAGTAGTCTTCTCTCTTCCCAAGTCCACGGTTAGAATCAATGGGTGGTGGTCAGAAAGTATCTTAGGGCCAATATTTAAGTCTTGTATCGTTGAAAGATGTTCACATGTCGTGATCATGTAGTCTAATCTGGAGTGGGATTTGAATCTGGGGGAATAATAGGTGAAACCTGGGCTAGAGGGGAATAATCACCTCCATATATCAACTAGACCCAAATGCTCAAGTTTTTTTTTTTTAAATTGTCTAGTAGTGGCATTGTTCCTGTGTTTTAGTGGGTTTGAACTGTCTATCGTGGGGCCAGGGTCAAATTCAGTACGCCACCCAGTATTAACTGGCCCTGTAAAATGTCTAGTAATTTGGCTATAAAGCCCCTGTAAGTAGGAAATTTGAGGAGGAAAGTAGCGCTGGCCAGCGTGACTTTTTCCATATAGTATCCCTTTATAATTAGTGAGCGACCCTGGGAATCAATATGTGTTTGCTGAATCTCTAGGAGGTGTTTCTCGGGATTAATATTGCGTTCCACTTTTCTTCCCTGAATTGCGATGAAGCCACCACCGTATCCCCCAATTTAGTTTGGTATGTTCTGACTCAGAAAGGTGGGTTTCTTGCAGAAAAATCAGATCTGATGGGTGTCTTGAGAGGTGTTGCATGACCCTTGCCCTTTTTATCGGGTCATGTAACCCATTAATATTATGGGACATGATTTTTATTGGGTTTATTGCTCCCATTTTTTTATGATTGTTAATTTTTTTTCCTTTCTTTCTTTCTTTCCCACCAGGGTGAAGATAAAGAGATTTTCCTGGACCACTCCCAGCAACTCTGCAAAATATTTATGTGATAAGAAGTCATTAGTTCTGTTGTGTCATATGAATTAATGAATAAAACCTGTAAATGTAATTTCTTTGTCCGTGTGTGTGTGTGTGTGTGTGTGTTTTCCCAACTTCAACAGTAGATAATACAAACTGGAGAGAATTAACCAACAAACAAACATTGAACATTTTATAACCACTATCTAGGTCTAAACTCATAGGCTGGTTAGAATTAGATAAAAGTAAGACAGTACAATTGGATAACTGAGGTTTACCTACCTCGTCAATTAAACCACTGTCCACCATTTGGTGGTCTAACAAACTTAAACCTATATACAGAATGACCTCCAAATGGGAGGTGCCCCCAACGAGCTCTTCCTGAGTCATCTCGTCTCCTACTTCGATTGGAGAAGGAGAAGAATGAGAGGTTCCCAATCTGATCCCAAATAAATACTTACTCAGGATCAGTAAAAGAATCCCTAAGTGAGTGATTAAAGGATCACTCCAGAGTGGTTCCATTAGTACTAGGGTAGATATGAGAAACTATATTATTCGGAGAGTTCAGCTCATTTATTAAATAGATGGGCTCATTAGTTTCATTAGAGAATCTAAAGCCCTTAAGGGCTGGGAAGGAAAAAGAAAAAAAAAAAATTCACTCTGACATTTGTGGGGAACCGGTCCTAAATTAGACATGTTTTATGAGACTGTCGGTAGAAGGTTAGTTCATCTTCTGGACATCTAGGACCTATTCGTTATTCAGAGATAGGGAGGGCCCCATATACTGTATCCTTCAAGTCACTCAAGGAGGTTAACTCCAGGTTTATGACATTATGATATCTATTATGTTGGGCGACTTGGTATAGATGAAAGGAGACCACCACTCAGGAGGGTCGAAGCCCGAGTATGAAACTCGATGTCTGCTATATGGAGTCAGGGGACCAAGAGTAGGATTTCCTCATCTGGTACCCCAATCTTTAAGTAATTATTTATCTAGCTATCCCCCGTCCAACCTCAATCCACCCATCCTCCTAATAATCATATGGGAGAGAGACAAAAAAAATGTTTTATATATATATATATATATATATATATATATATATATATATATATAGTTTTTAGGACAAACTAGTCTTTCTTGTACATAGGGCTCTTTAGTTTGTCCTTGGATTAGGCATACAGAGATTCTAGTCCCAGATGTTAAATTAGATTTGCTCCTTGGAATGAAACATTCAGGGGAACCATCATCAGGGCAGCGAGTGTCTGAGACAACTATCCCAGTGGCCTAGGGTCCCAGTGAGAAGGAGGAGGAGCACCACACCAGGAGGCAGAACCAGGAAGAGCCATATATTATTATATGCGATTATCCTCAGTAAGAGAAATTCCCCACCATCAAGAAGATCGCAGCAGGATCGAATTGTAATGTAGGTTGTTTCTCCTCTGTTCTATATGTTGACCCTCGTTTCCCTCTGGTCAGTGCTCCCACCCCCAACCCCCACAGAAGAACCACCCCAGCCTCAGGACACCCTCCCAACTCAAAATCGGCTAACCCGTAATTCTGTTCCCCTACCTCAAGAGGACTCAATTTTCTCCAGTAGAATGTGGAATTGTAGCTGCTGCCTGAGAGCGTTGATAAGGAAGAAAGTTACTATAAAATGTTCACACCCTTCAGCTGGGCCCGTTGCTTGAATTCGCTTCAAGTGCCTCAAATGTTAGTCTTTGTTGATCAGGAAAACTCTTACTTCCTTGAGTGAACGTAGACAGATTCTAGTCCTGGAAGCTGGATTAGATTTCATCAGTGGAGCAAAACTTTCAGGGGAACTATCAACAGGGCAGCGAGTATCAGAGACCCCTCTCCCAATGGCCCGGGGTCAATACTAGAAGAACGGGCACCACAACATACAGAAGAACCAGGAAGAGCTTTTGTTTTTAAGTGCGATACTCCCCAGTAAGGGAGATTCCCCACCATCGGGAAGATCACAGCCACCGGTACTTCATAGTCAGTGCCCCCCCTCCCCCCATGAAGGGGCCACCCCAGCCTCAGGATACCCTCCTGACACGGTCAGCTAACCCACAGTACAGTTCCCCTAACACGTAGGCCTTCTATTTTCACTGAAGAGTGGTTAGGTCGTAGCAGCTGCTTGGGAAGCACTGCTGTTAAGGGTGAATGCTGTGGAATGTTCGTACGATCATGCACTGCCCACTGCGTATGGTGCTGTATAATAGCCTTCAGAATTAAGCTTAGTTGACTAGTAAAGCTCATCTACTTAACCCTGGATTGGGTCTTAGAAGATTCAGATCCCAGGTATTAGGTTTATTTTCTGCCTTAGTGTGAGACGTTTGGGGGAACCATCGTAAGGGCAATGAGTGTCAGGGACACCTTTTCCCGACAGCCCAGGATCGCAGCGAGGAGTGGGAGGAGCCCCACACCAGAAGACAGGGCCAGAAAGGACCCTACTACTTAAGGGCCATTCTCCCCAGTTAGGGAAATTCCCCACAATCAAGGAGATCGGGGCAGGATCTAATTAAGTTGTAATTTGCATTGATAAGGTTGAGCTCATTGGCCCCGTTCCCTGGTCCTTTTCCTCCCCAGAACCACCCAGCCATGGGAAACACTGCAATTCAATCAAATAATCCTAAGTATGGTTTCCCTACCTCACAGAGCTTCATTTATTGCCGATGGTTGTGAAATTGCGCAGCTATTTACGGGCGCTGATATTGAGGTGTATGGTTGCAATGAAATGTTACACGATCGTGCTGGGACAGCTACTTGTGGCGGTTTCTGAATGCCTCCATGGTTTTTCTGTTATAATGCCCTGGCTAACAGACCCGTTGCTGCTTCTGATGCTGTGGAGTAACTCTGAACCTGAGGAAGCTGTACTATCAACTTAGCTGGGTATTGTGTTTTAAAGGGATCGTGGAGGGAATACTAGGCTATAATCCCTTCTTAGCCTTTGCGTGTAAGGAGCATAGTCATTATTGAAGATCAGCCTGGACTGGCCCATCACTTTCCCCTTGAGCCAGGCTTTGCTTAGTATTATCTCCTTGGTTTGGTAACTTAGTAGGTGTATTAGGAATGAGCGCAGTCGGGCATCTGGTTGAGAGGGTTTAGAACCCAAACGCTCTGTGTGCCTGCTCTACATCAATTTGAAAATCTGGATTCAATGATAGGGTTAAGCGGAGGAAGTAGTCCATGAAAGCACGAGATCGTTCCCTCCTGCCCTCTGGGAGACCAAAATTCTGAGGTTTCTCCTTCTGTTTTCCCGATCTTCCCTGCCTGGCCGATATCGCTAACTGCTCGGATGCTATGGCCCGGACCGCATCGTCAATCCTCTTCTATTTTAGAGGCATTAAGAGAAATTTGATGGTCGGCCTCCGTCGCTTGTGTTTGAGGGTTGGGTAATTTCATTTCTTAAATCGCTGAGTGATTATACACCTTCCCCTCGGAACTCAGTCATGGCTTTTAGAATTGTTTCTGCATTCGGCTCTAGGTTCTTTTTGCCTTGGTTTTAGGGTTTTGTTTTCCCACGTGCTCCAGCGTAGATCTAGACTGGGCCTTGCCATCGTCAGACTGCTGGTCATCTAAGTCGTTCATCTCAGCGATCGAAGAAGCGGTTTCGGGATTGTTTGGCCATCGGAGCTGTGAGAGTTTAGAGCACACTTTTGTGAGCTGGTAGATCAATGCTATAGATTTTAGTTGTAAAATGTGCTCTTTATAATAATATTAGGCGGGAGCTCTCCTTCGAGTTGCTAACCTAGCATTACCAGAACCGGAAGTCCTCGTCCATTTTCTTCATGTAATTCTCTGTCTGCTCCCCAAACAGAGAATTACCCACTACAGGAAATCCATGGCCTTAGCCTGGGTGCATTGTGAGAGGCTAGTACATCTGAGCCAAGCCATTCTCCGAAGAGCCACAAATGTAGCCATGACTCCTGATGATACATCATTGGAGTCCACAGCAGCATGAAACTGTACTTTTGATGCCTCAATCCCATCAGCAGCCACCTCCTCCAGCTCCTTGGCTAGCTGGGGAGACCTGTTTAGCCAGTGCCAGTACAGTGTCCTACCTGGACTTCTGGTACCTGGCTGTACAGGCCATATAGTTCGCCTGCCTGAGTCCCAAGAAAGATGCCATGTACTGCTTTTTTGCCGTTGCATCAATCTTTCTGGAGTCTTTGTCTGGAGGGTGTGAAGCCAAGGGAATATTTGCCTTGTCACGGGCAGCAGCCTGCACTACCCCAACATGGCTGCATTGTTGGTATAAAAACTCTGTATCTGAGCCCGATAGTGTGTACCTCTTGTCCATCGTTCTGTCAACAGGAGGTACAGTACTGGAAGGCTTTAAGATTTTAAGTGTCTGCTTCCCAAAGGATTTGTGGAGGAGAACAGACAGTCTCCTGGGCTCTGGGATGTCCATCATTTCTACATAATCAGGCTCCTCTTGATCCTCCATGGCCTCCTCCATAGGAAGCTGGAGGGTTTCAGCCAACTTTCTGTAAAACAGAAAGTGGGGAGGGGACTCAGAAAGCCTAGGAGGGGAAACACCAGAAGGTCTGTCTGGGGAGATGTCCTGTTCCACAGGCACATCCAGACTTTCACCATCGTCACCATCATCCTCAAGCTCCCCCCTCCTCCTCAAACTTCGGTTCATAAAAATCTTCAGGGGTATAATCCTGAACCAGGGGAAGCGACCGAACCAAGCCCCTGCCAAACGGTGCCGGATCAGTCAGAACCGGGCGAAGCGATTCCACAATCTGAATCGCTCTGGCAATTTCTTCGGCAGTCGGAACATGAACCTCTGGATCCGAACTGGTCGATTTCTCTTTGCGTTTCCTTTTTGTAGGAACCGACCCCTCAGGATCGGCTCTCCTTTTGCCCGAAGAAGTATCGCCCTGGTCAGAGGGCACCCTCCTGGGTCGGTCGGAACCAAACTAGGCTGGCCATCCCGGATCAGCGGACTTCTCAGCCTCCTTTTCCTCAGTCTACTAATCTCTTTCAAGGGTAGATTTAGGAAAATGTTTACAAATCTGGCAGTCTGTATTGAGGTGTTCAAACCCCAAACAGTAAACACACGTGGTGTGGGGATCGGCCTTAGCAAAGACCTCCCCACACTCACTGCAGTGTTGAAACCCAGTGGGCCCGGTTTTCTTCTTGGGTTTCTCAGACATGGCCAACCTAACCAAACTTACCCTTTTTATGGCAACCGCAGTCTAGACTCCCTTATCGGTTCCTAACCGTGTCACGGGTGTTGGAAAAAAACGTTCAAAACATGTTGTTTTTTTTTTTTTTTTTTAGAATCGATAAGAACCGGTAACCACACTCTAAAGTAAAAGACAGAAATTCACTAAAAGTGATCGGTTCAGCCGAACCGATCAAACAAGTTTACAACTTCCACACAGAAATAGGAAAAACCTATCTAGTACTCACAGTACCGCAGACAGAGGCTGAACCGACTAAGCGGAACAAATTCAGCTTAAAAACCGACACTTTAACCGACTTTTCGAACCGAGCTGAAGGAGAACTCTCCAGAGCAACTGTTCAGTGAGGCAGGGTAAAGAATCTGACGGTTGGATTTCAAAGGGCTGCAGACAGAGATCTCAACTGAGCTCGAGCTCAGCATTCTATGCTCTGCATAGAAAGTTAACCCTTAGTTCTCCGGGGCAGTTTAAAGGCTGGGGCTAACTGCAATAGTCAGAATACAGCAAGACCTCATGCTTTTTGAACCAAATAAAAAAAATAAATAAACACAAGGATCTGCCCCAAAGATCTGCAAGCTAAGAAAAGGAACTTAAATGTCTCAGACTCCCTTATTACAATTTATTAACCTAGAATGTAAGGGGGGGGAGACAGGATAAACCCTGTTTCTACACCTGCAATATATGCTACGTGACTCACAATCTTTCCGTTTATTGGGCTGTCTCCTGTATGGAACTACCTATATAGTGATGACCTATACCAGGAGAAATTCCCACACTAGCCACTGTCTGTGGCAGCTCAAGTCACGCCTTGTAGCACTATACAGCGAGTTCAGAGAGTGCTCATTTGCACTTTCCCCAATTTGGAAGTGTCCAATTTACATTGTTTGTTAAAACATTAAAGTTCAAGCCAGTTTGTTAAAAAGTTCAAGTTCAAGCCAAGTTAGGCCTTGGTATACAGTTTAAGAAATGTTTAAAGAAATGTCACTGGTAACAGACTTTACTAACAATAACCACAAGAGGGTGCCAGAGTACATCTTAATGCACCAGCAATTTACAACCTTACAACACCAACCACCATGAATACTGCTAGGGTTAAGGTAACTACCTACAATGTAAATGGCCTTACTCATCCCATAAAAAGAGGGAAGGTTATGGCATATATAAAGAAGAACTGCAGCAGAGTTTGTTCTCCTGCAGGAAACACAGTTATCAGATCAGGAATATCAAAACTCATTAAATTTGGATATGACCAGGTGCGCTATTCTTCATACAAAACAGGGCACAGACTGGGAATGGCAATTCTGATATTAGAAAAGAGTACCATTTGAGGTTAAAGCTGTACACCCAGATATAGAAGACCGATATGTGGTGGTGGTGGGAGAATACGAGGGTCAATTACTCACACTGGCCTCACTATACGCTCCCACCAGGTTCTGACTAAGGATTTTAGAGGAAATGTTTTGCCACATTAATGCAAAAGACTGAAGGGCAGTTTAAATGTGGAGGTGACCTAAACCTGGTTCTAACGCCCCAGATAGACACGACCTCAGGCATACCTAGGCGGGAATATAGAGTGACAAGAAAGGTGAAGTCACTCCTTACTGAACTTGGATTAGTAGATGCCTGGAGACACACACAAGGCTCCAAATGAGGTTACACATTCTACTCTGCAGCCCACAAAATGTACTCCCACCTGGATCTGCTTTTGGTCAGTCAAGAACACACGACAAACTTTGTGATTGCTCCATAGGTACACTAGGAATATCAGACCACACACTGGTTACAATCACAAACATGCTCCAAAATGTACAAAACAAAGTTTTGGAGACTGAACGTCTCAGTGATTCAACACAAAGAAGCAATGAAGCAAATACAAGATTACATAAAACAAGCCATCCAGGAAAATGACACTCAAAATGTTATACCTGGAATCTTATGGGATATTATAAAGGCCATGATCAGAGGTAACCTCATAGCCATAGAGGCAGGGCGCAAAAAAGACAGGCAACAGAAGCAACAGAAATTAGAAGCTACAATTTGGGCATTGGAATTACAACAACAAAATACGTTGAATAGGAAAAGCGGAAGGGATTGTATTAAAGAAATAACTGAATCAAAGGTGGAGCAGAACCTCAAATATCTACGCCAAAGGTACTGCGAAGAGGCCCAAGAGCAACGAGACTCCTGGCATGTTTTTAGTTAGTTAGTTAGTTTTTGTTGACCGGGTAAGTGCACTAGACAAATCCTGCCTATTTTCAGGCACTACCCGGGGGAAGGGAATACAGATGAATGCCAACTGACCTTGAACCAGATTAAGCTGTTGGTGGTATTTTTAGTGAATGAGGGAAATTTGGCCAAGACACCGGGGAAATTCCCCTACTCTTTTCGATAAGTGCCATGGGATCTTTAACATCCACCTGAACTACCACCAATCCAGGCAGATGGGACCTCGGTTTAACGTCTCATCCGAAAGACGGGATAAGATGTAGGATAAGAGCGCAGAGAAGCAGAGCAAACATTAATAAAATAATACACCCAGAGACGGGCCATAAGGTAGTCAGAATGGAACCCACTATAGAGGACTTTAAACACTATTATAAGGATCTCGTATACATCCCCCACATCAAAATCCATACAAGAGATTTATGGCTTCCTAAATTCATTACCTCTCCTGCAGGTGTTACAAGAGCACAATGACGCTTTATGTTCCCTGATCACTGCGCAGTAAATTTTATTTTATTTTACTGAAGTCTTGGAATTACAACAACCTTTCAGCCAGAGGCTCTTTTACAAAGGCTCCATGTCATAGTTAGCAGAAACAGAGGGACAATTCACATGGTACAGAGGCTGACTAAGTATACATAACACATAAAATACATAGTAAGTGCTGCATAGGTAACAGGAGTTAGAAGGTTACCGGTATTGTTCATCATGTAAGAGCGGGCAGAGTGATGACCTTGTCATGAACTTCAAAGTTGTAGAGTCCAGAGTAGAAGAGTCAGAATGTTGCTAGGATCCGACAGAAGTAATAGTTGTGAGCAGCCAAAGGTAGGCATTGTAAAGGATGTCCTAAACCAAGATCTTAGGTACAGAGATGAGGTGGGAGACTAAGGTAGGCACAGATATGTACAAGGTGGCAGGTGACCTGGGGTGGTGAAGGGTGGGGAGGGGGGAGTAAGGGTAATGCTCGAGAGAGAGAGGGGGTAAGGCAAGAAAAGTTGGGGAAGACAGAGAGATAAACATGATAGGGGCAAACTATGCCAGTGTTGGGAAGAGAGAAGGTATCAAATAGTAGCGGTGTAGACAAAGGAGGGATAGTGGGGGGGTTGGGGAAGAGGTAAGGGTAGGACTGATAGAGAGAAACAGTGAGTAGAGTAAGTTGGTAAGGGTTGGAAGGGAAAAGACTAAAGATAATTAGGTGGGACAATCGCAGCTGCTGAGTTTCAATATATGCTGCCAAAGTTTGGTTTTGAAGGGTCCTATTTTGGAGTCAGCTAGGTCAGGTGGGAAGTTGTTTAGTCAGCTGGGTGCTCTATACATAAATGCTTGTTGTGCATGCGCAGTACGGCCAAAAGGGACCTGGAAGGTGGGACTGGATGTGCTTCTAGTGCAGTGGTGGCCATTTGTCCTACTGATGAGCTGCAGTAGCGTGGGAGGGGCCAGACCAAAGACTGCTCTTCTTTGCAAACAGGCAGGTTAGGCAGGAGAGCCTGTCTTGCAGACTCAGCCAGTTCGCTGAGGCATATAGGTCACAGGTGTGGGTGTATAGGTGGGCGCCAGTGACTAGACGGCAGGCTTTGTTAAGCACAACACTTAATCTTCGAAGTGTGGTACTGGTGGCAAAACCATAGATTATAAGCCCAAAGTCAGTAATTGAAAGGATGGAACTGGTGATGGCCAAACAGAGGGCTTCATGGGGACATGCTGTGTCTGTGTCTATACAGAAGCCCTAACCTGATGCTAACAGCTCTGGATATTATATTTACATGTTCATTGAAAGATAGGTTACTGCCCAGAGTTATGCCTAGATATTTAAAATTATGGACTTGTTCGAGAGGTGAGCAGAGATTGTTCGTGATAAGTAATTGGGCATTTTTATACTTGTTGTGCGGCCTAGCAGAGAGCATCACTTTGGTTTTTCTATAGTTCATAATTGGTTTATGTTTGATGAACCAGGCCTCAGCTACAGCAAAATCATGTTGCAGGCTGCTGATGAGGAGTACAGGATTAGGCTGGCTAGTGAAAAGCACAGTGTCATCTGCATATAAGAGCAGGTTGGTGGGGCAAACTTGGGGAAGAGTATTAAGGAAGAGGCTAAATAGGAGAGGACCCATGATTGAGCCTTGGGGAACTCCTGAGTGTACAGGGTGACTGACAGAACCCAAAGAGTAAAAATACACGATACACTATCATCAAAGTAGCTTTTGAACCAAGATGTGACATCTTGTGACAGTCCAAGGGTGGCTGGGGACAAAAGTAATAGGGTGTGATTAACAGTGTTGAATGCCTTTGTGAGGTTAATGTAGATTGCACTCACAAGGTGTTCATGATCCAATGACTTACGAATGAAATCAGTGTACTCAAGAAGGGCAGTGGTGGTACTATGCCCCTTTCTAAAACCTTGCTGTTGGACGCACTGTATATTATAGGTGGCTAGATACTCAGTCAATTGATCATCAAAAATGCACTCTAATGCTTTGGAGAGGGGTGGCAAGATGGAAACTGGACAGTAGTTAGAGTGTGTAGCCCTGTCACCACTCTTGTGAACAGGCGTCACCACTGCCACTTTCCAGACCAAGGGGAATTGGCCAAGACAGAGGGATAGGTTGAGGATCTTGGTAAGGGGTGTCAGGACTGCATCTAAGCTGAGCTGGAGCATTTTAAGATCAAGGGTGTTGCTACTAAATCTAGATTTTCCAAGTTTATTGTTTACTGTTTATTGATAAATATCGGATAACACCTTTGAGTCAAAGACTCCTTTACAAGGGTTCCGCGTCGTACATAAGACAGAGACAACCATGACAAAGTGACAACTAACATAGTAATTAAACACAATGGTTGCAAATGAATACAGAAAGTGCAAAATAGCAGCAGGAATACATGGTAACAGAGAGCTGCTAACAAGGTACACAAAGTGCAAAGGTTACAGGTTCAAGCATAACATTTCAGGGTGATGGCGCTAGCCATGCCCAGGCCTTAGATTGGCCAAGGCAGGACGTTGGGGTCCATTGTCATGGTATAGGCACGCATAGTCGGCGGGACCAGTGTTAGGTCCATGATCAAGGGGAGGTGGGGGTGGTAGAAATGGAAGGTCAGGTTTAGGGGCAGTCACATACTGATCCCTGGGCGATAAGGTCCCTTAGTTGGGACTTGAACCGACCAAATTTGGGTTCAGTGAGGAGGAAATTTGGGAGTGAGTTGAGCCAGGATGGGGCCAGATATCGAAATGTTCTTTTTCTTGAGGTGGTCTTGCAGCGAGGTACCCTAAAGTGGGTAGTCGCCGATTGCCATGTGAGGCGGGTAGACAGTGGGGACTGAAGTAGTGGGAAGAGGGCTGGTGGGAGTAATCCTGAGGTGATTTTCTTAGCGAAGAGGCAGGCCTGGTACTTTAGCCTCCCATCGAAGTTGAGCCAGTTTGCTGAGGCATAGAGGGTGCAGGTGTGTGTAAGTCTAGGACAGCCTGTAGCAAGTCTGCAAGCCTTATTGAGCAGTCTAATCTTGTGTAGGTGGGTGATGTCGGCTGCACCATAGATGATGATTCCATAATCAATTAGAGATAGAACAGATGCAGAGATGGCTAGGCGGAGAGATTCAGGGGGGAGGCAGTGCTTATAGCAGTGAAGGAGACCAATACGTGTATTGACGGCGGTGCTGAGCATCGGGATATGGTTGTGGAAAGTGAGACCAGTGTCTAGGGTAATGCCAAGGTATTTGAAAGTGGTAATCTGCTCAAGGGGGTCTTTCAGTGAGTTCAGAATGATCAAGGGTTGTCCTAGGTTCTTATTTTGGGGGTGTGCAAACATCATGGATTTAGTTTTTTTTGTAATTTAGTACTAATTTATGCTGAATGAACCAGGATTCAGCTTCAGAGAATGATTTCTGGAGTGCCGAGTGGAGGGCTGCGGGATCAGTGTGCAAGTTGTAGAGGACTGAGTAGTCTGTATATAATAGAATTTTTCCCGAGCAGGCATTGGGTAGAGTGTTCAGAAATAGGGAGAAGAGAAGTGCGCCAAGAACTGAGCCTTGAGGGACCCCAGACCTGACTTGGTGGGGGGATGACAGGGAGTGGGCAATCCGGACTGTCTGGGTTCTTCAGACAGATAGCTGGCAACCAGTCAATGGTCTCATGGGGGAGGCCTATCTGAGTGAGGGAGTCCAGAAGAAGCGAGTGGTGCACAGTATCGAATGCCTTTGAGAGGTCTATAAAGACAGCACCAGCAGGGTAGCTGGTGTCCAGGGATGTATGGAGGGCGTTAGTAAATTCCAAGAGGGCAGTGGTGGTGCTATGGTTCTGGCGGAAGCCATGTTGTTCAGGACACAGGATGCTATATTTACTGAGGTAGTCTGTTGGTTGGGTGGCCACGATTTTCTCAGGGTTTTAGAGAGGAGGCAGGATTGATATTGGGCGGTAGTTCCCAGGCAGGTCACCACTTTTAAGGAAAGGAGTGATGAGGGCAGATTTCCATTTGGTGGGGAACTGGCCCAGAGAAAGGGAGCGTTCAAAAGCATGGGGGAGAAACCTCACTGAATGTGAGTCTAAGCAGTTTCAGGTCCAGTGTGTCACTGCTGAAACAAGATTTACTGAGGGCTTTGAGTAGCAGAGGGCAGCTCCACGCTGGGAAACTGCTTTAAAGTGGAAAGGGGATGGGGAGGGAGCAGTGTGGTGTAGGGGTGGGTGGGGAGAAAAAGTTGGTGGGAGAACACCAGTGAGGTCCCAGAGAGGCATCATTTAATGTGTCTGCGATAAGGGCTGGGTCTGAGGTGATAGATCTGTTGACCCTAATAGGTAGGTGGGCAGTGGAGGCTTGCCACTTAGCGTTTGAGTGAGTCCCAAAACTTGCGACCTGGAGCCCCATGTGTTGGTGAGCAAGGTTTTAAAGTACTCAGCCTTTGCTTTTAAATATCCCATGTGCATTTATTATGCTTCCTGGTAGCGCTGCCTGTCAGAGGGTTTTCTGGTATCCTGTGCAATGTGCCACAGATTGTCTCATTCGCGCATCTGATCCAAAAGGGCTTGAGATAGCTACGTGTGTTGGCACCTTTAATTTTTGTTTGGTCAGTGGTGCAAACAGGTTGCAGACATTATTGAACATATGAATTAAATAACTAGGGGTACCATAATAGGACATTTTTAGCTGTCACGGTAGTAACTGCCTTAAAACAGATGCGAGGGGGACGTTAGGGTTAGGTATACGCTGTGGTCGATGTCCTGACCGGGAGGGTCATTAAAGGAATCGGAAGGAGTCGCCACTCAGGTCAGTGAAAGCAGTATTGAATATATCTTCTATTTCTTTAGGATCCTGAGAGGTAGTGCCATTTACATTAAGCATAGATTGATTTGTGGTTTACCTTTGAAGTTTTTATGTTCTCCCAAAATATTTTGCTGTTGCCTCAGTAGTTAGAGAACAAGTCCTGAAAGTGGCAATTTTAGCAAGGCGAACCACCCAGGTACAGGCATTCCTGGCCTCCTTGTAGCGTTGCCAGTCACCAAGTTTATTAGTGGCATGCACTATGTGCCAGAGGTGGTCTCGAGAGACCATGAGGTTAAGGAGGGGTTTGGTGATCCAAGGGTTGTTAGCCCTTTTGCTTTTCAGTTTTCTGAAAGGGGCAAAAAGATTGCAAGCTTTGTTAAAAAGGGAGATGAAGTATCCCAGAGCTAGGTCAACAATTGTGGCTGTGTTAATTAGTGACCAGTCGCTCTGGCGGAGGAACTCTTGAAATTGTTCAAGCTGCCCTTGCCTTAGTGCACACTGGTAGGACAGCTTACTGGGGCATTTGCAATACTGAATAGACCAGCAACACGTGACTGAGGAGTGGTCACTAAGGGAGTCAGGTAACACCAGTGTCTGCAATCCTGTCAGGGCGGTTGGTGAGAATGAGGTCTATTACAGTGCAGGTTCCAGTTCTATAATTAACCCTTCTCGGGGTTTGAACCAGTTGTGTGAGGTCAACAGCAGCAACAGCATCCTGAAATGGGCTAGCATCGGGTGCAAGCCAGTTGATGTTGAAGTCACCTAGTGCAACAACCTCAGAGCAATTTGGCGGTTTGGTAATGTAGTCTAAGACTGCATCAAAACCTGTTGCTATGTTCCTTGGTGGGATATATCCGGACTTCCTTTGTTACCCAGAGCTATTTTGACTGCCAGTGCCTGGGCACAATTCCCAATGGACAAAGTTGGGAGGCATGGCCCTGTGAGTGTGTCTAAGGGTAAACAGCACCCCCTCCCTTTTTCAAATCTGATCTGCTCTGAAAAGAGTATATCCAACTAGGGCAGCAGTGAAGTCAGGAGATTTGGGAGAGAGACAGGTTTCAGCAACAGCTAGGACATCCAGCTTGTGCTGTTGCACCCAGACTTGCAGCTGGTTTAGCTTTGGTAGTAGACTGCAGATGTTAAGGAATGCAATCTTAAGGCCACTAGATTTACCAGCTTTAGTGTGTGGTTGCTGCAGGGGCCCAGGGTTGAGGTATATATTTCCTGATAACAGCAGAAGTAGTAGAGCACTGTAAATTAGCATAACCTTAAGTAGTTTGGGTTTGAGGATAACCGGATGTTTGGGGGCAACTGCAGATGACATGGGCATGGGAAGCAAGGCGAGGTGTGTTGGCAGAAGGAGAGGTAGGGGCGGGCATTGAGCACATGCTGAGACCGTCTGGCATGATGGGTGTGGGTTGATGGACTGTGAGAGCACTTAAGGTGCATGATGACAGTGCTGTGTCCAGCATGATTGGAGAGTGGAGGGTAGATGTGGCTGTGGGACATGCAGGGACAGTGGAGTCCATAGTATCAAAAGGAAAACAAGTGGGTGTAGTTAATTAACAAACAGATTACATAGTTGGCCAGGAGACTGTCCTGAGGATTGGAATGGCAGTGGACAGGGAGGATTTGTCGGGGTAAGGAGGGTGAAACTACCTCGGCACTAGAATGGGACAAGTTGGTTAGGGGCAGGAGTGTGGGGGGTGGGGGTTAGAGAGGGGGCAGGATCTAGGGTCTGAAAGGTAGGTGAATGAGGTGGGCAAAACAGATAACTGCACTACCAACTTTGTACCCTGCAGATAGTGCAGTGGTTGGGTGCTTGCCTATGGTATAGAGGGTCAAAGGTTCAAAGCCCAGGTGGGGCAGGTGGGAAAATAGAGGGTGGTTAAAGGGCAGACTAAGGTTAGCAGCCAAGTGAAAGAATAGATAGGGTTGGAAGTATATAGGGGATAGACAACAGAGGAAGGCACAAGAGTGACTCCTAGTGGTCACAAAGTATAACCAGTACATGAAAAAGTGGGGATTTAGAGACGTGAAAGTAGTGGGTCACATTACATGGGGACCTAGAAATTTAGAAGTCAGACCAAGCGTGGGTGAGGGTGGGCAGGGCAGTAGACGTGCTTGTGTGTCGACAGGCTCACACTAGTCCAACATTGTGCAAATGAAGAGGGCTTCTCAGCACCTTTTCTGAGCTCTTAGCAGGCTCCTGTAGTGGTCTGAGTGCTCCGTTTGAGAGCGGAGGGCAGGGGAGCCTGTAATTAATGGGGAAGCGAGAGAAACAGGTTAGCTGAGAGGGGAGTGACCCGGCTGAACAAAGGCCACCGAAGTGGGAAAACGGCAAGGGGAAAGCACTGTGCATGCGCAGCTCGCGGACAGAGGAATGGCAGTAAGAGAGAGAATCAGCACAGAGATATCACCAATTTGAATTAAGGTACTGGTAAACTTTCACATACACAGGCTGCAGTAATCAGACTTAGGCAGTACAGAAAAACTATCTATAACACTCTGCCAAATAAAAATACATTTAAGGAAACAGTTAAAAAAACTGGGCAGAGAGCAAGAACACGTAGACTAAGTGGAGATAGTATAAAATAATTATGCTAACACTAGTTCAACACTGTGCAAATGAAGAGGGCCTCTCTGTAGCTTTGCGGAGCTCTTAGCAGGCTCCTGCGGAGGTCTGAGTGCTCTGTTTGGGAGCAGAGGGCAGGGGAGCCTTTGCTGAGCTCTTATCAGGATCCTGTGGTGGTCTGAGTGCTCCGTTTTGATACTTAGGAAAATCGAACATAGCAAAACGCAGTCCATGCCCAGGGACGGACAGCCTCCTGCAGAATTCTTTATAAGAAATTCCCAGACCTAGTGGTCCTGCTCTACAGCGAAGCATAATGCACAGACAATGTCAGATGAAGGGGCTTGCCCCCACCTGGGATTATGCCATAATATCAGTGATCCCTAGCCAGGCAAGGACCCTACAGTCTGTCCCTCCTATCGACCTACATCCGTACTCATCGTGAACTATAAATATTATACTGCTTTAACGAGGAGGCTGGAAACTATTATTCCAGAGATAATCTCCTTAGATCAGACTGGCATCGACACTGGTAGACAAGCCCAGGACAATATACGCAGGACACTTCATATTATTGACCACCTTAATACACACAAAATTCCGACCCTCCTGATGAGTACTGATGCTGAGAAAGCGTTTGATAAAGTCAAATGGATGTGTCTGAATAGGGTCCTTGCAGGCTATGGCTTCTCTGACACTTTCCAACACTGTATTCGAACTATATATTCAACACCCATGGCATATGTCCGTGCCAATGGTCATCTCTCAGGAAGATTCCCACTGGGTAGGGGAGCATGACAAGGATGCTCTCTCTCTCTCCAGTGCTATTTGCAATTTACACAGAACTCTAGCCCAAGCAGATTGGGAAAGACTCCCAAATAATGGGCGTTCAGTTGGCATACACGAACACAAAATAGGGCTTTATGCAGATGATGTCCCAGTATACCCAACAAACCCCACTACATCACTTCCTAGACCAATGGAGACGGATATGACAATTCTCAACCCTATCCGACTACATCCTAAATACAGACAAAACAAAAATCTTGGCCTCTCTTATAATCCCATGCCTGCCTTCCAAAAACAATTCCCAATGAGATTGGGCCTTCCGAAACTTAAATATCTAGGAATATACCTTCAAGCAAATAACACCCACCTATATGAATTTAACTTTGAACCACTGCTTAAAGCCATTCAACTAGACCTTAAGAGATGGTCTCTACTGCCCCTACCCCTGCATAGTAGAATACATTCCATAAAAATGAATATCTTCCCAGGATACTTATGTCTGTTTCAGTGCGCCCCAGTTTATTTAAGTAATAACTGGTTTAAACAAAGGCAAAGATAGATCTATAAATTTGTCTATGGGAAGACACCAACCAAGAGTGAGAAGTGAGGTCCTACTGGCCAGAAAAGAATTGGAAGGGTGCACCACTACCAAACTTAAAAGCTTACTGGTGTAACCCCCCCACTGGCCACTTATTTAACTAGTAGGCACCCCTCCCATACCACTTCTGTCTAGGGGAACAAAGGAGAGGTGGGGGTACAAAGCAATTAACAGAGGAACACAAAGTGTGTACAAGACACAAACAGACCTTTACCAAAACTCAGGTCCTGAGGAGAGAAACTTTGCTGCGGGCTATGTTAGGTTTGCACTTCTGACAGGGGTACCCAGTAAATCCACACAGGAAGCAGCAACTAGATTATCCATACCAGGTTGGGATTCTAGAGTGTAGCTTTATTCCAAAACAGTTGATACACAAAAGCAAAGATGGACCACAAGGGGTTTACGCTTCATGGCACAATACTATGCAGAACACATCTGTAGAAAACAGACACCTGAACCTCCCATATAGCATAGGATTAAACATCTGGAAAATGTGGAACTAACCACAACGAAAACACACAAAGTCTCCTGGTAGTGACACTAGGCCATGACTTAGAACAGTTCCCATATGGCATAGGATTTACAGAAGGAAATTTGGCACACTGGCCACGACGGAGCACACTAGGGCTCAAGACTAGCAAAACCCATGTACAAGGGTAAACTTTACTCTTCAGGCATTGGCCATATGCATTGAAAGAACAGGCGCCCTTACAGAACCTAAAGTGCTGAACTGGTCACTCCAGATGGGGGTTGTCCACCTTTTTGCTTCCTCGTCCATACCCAGCCATTCTTTCAGAGTTACACCTCAGATAATGAACAGTAGAAATTATGCTTTCTTCAAATGTTTAGCACATTTTAGCATCAGACACACTACAAAGGAGAGTAACATTAAAGTTCTGAACAAAGTGCCTAGTCACACCTGGAACATCCACTGTTGTCAGCAAACTAAACAAACTTCTTGAGAACAGTCTCAAAACAGAAATGAGTGAATGGGTCCCTTTATCAGAGTGGCACTCTACAGAAAACAAGGCAGGTACATATCCCGGGTAACTCTCAGACAGAATCTATTCACAGTTTGTACACCAAAGGCAGCTTCAAAATGTTCTAAGTTGGAACAGGAGACTGCCCCTCAAATCCTCTGCAGCCCCCTCATCCCACTGGGGATGAGAGCATCAGGAAATCCTGGAGACGGTTTCCACCACTTCACAAGTCAGGCAAAAGATGTTCTCAGAACTAGGGTGAAAAAAACTGGCTCTCCTTAATGCTCACTCTCTGAGCACAGAACTAAGGCTCCCCAAAATTCTAAAGCTCCCCACACTCACAGGAAGTTGCGTGGCTTATGAGGCTGCGAGAGTTCTAAATGACATCACCTCTCTGCTCTCAGCTGAAACTAAGCAAGCAGAGAGGGACTAGGTGAAAATCTATTTAACTAGTTATTCACCAGCTGCCTTCCCTACCTAACACGGACACTGATGGGATTCTAGTAACCTCAAGGAACAGGGGGGGTTACACTTGCCCCTAGCCAGGTAAATGACTGTCCGCAGTCATTCCTCTACCTGACACCAGGCCATCCTACCCTCTGTGTTACCTGTGGGGAGGTAGCGCTACTTCTCCTCTATCATGTGTCAGATACAGGCAGGCAACACGAAAGGCATAGAGGCCGGCTGATGCACTTCAGCCCTTATCCTATGATCTATCTATGGAAAAATCAGTGGCTCCAAGAAACTGCCTGATGCATGCCCTAATAGACCAGAACTGAGGCCCCAATTGCAGGTCAGGACCACAGTCTGCCTAGCCCTCTAGGGAAAAATCTATCTGACCAAGCTGCCTGCAGGAACCTCCCCAAACTCAGGGTACCTGCAAACAAAAACACAGAGAAACAATGCATTACATTTGCACAACTTTCCCACACTCACACCTGTGAAAAAAACCTGTTAACTACAGTTAACTATACACAATGCTACAACTCTGAGCAAACGAGAGGAACTCTGCTGAGCTCCCACATACTTTTCTTTTTATCTCTTTTCTTCCTTTCTTCTTCAGGAACACCTGCAAGAGAACAAAAAAAAACACCACATCCTGCATTCTACACAGTGTCTAACCCTCCATCTGAACACTAAAGAATCCCAAAAAATATTTTTTAGAAAAGTACAAAAGTAGAAAAATAGAAAAACAGACATTATACAACACATTTTGTGGGATGGAATGCCCTAAATGTCCCACACTAGTGACAGAATGTTGTTGCCCGAGGGCAAGGTCCATAAGAGAGTCTCTCCTGGGCCGGAGCCCGCTGAAGAACAGTCCTGGAACAGGGCAGGGCCTGAAAAGCACTGCAATCCATGGGGGGAGTCTCTGAGGACAATTCAAACAATTTGTGGTAGTCTGCCAGATGTAGGATATGTTGTACAAACTCAGTAAAACATAGAAAAATTAGACTTACCAGTTCCTTGAAGACCGAAAACAAAGGATCACCTTACTTCTCCGAGCTGAGGTCTCTCCCCCTCTGGCGGCATCTTCAGATACAGCTGAACTGATGTCCTCTGAAAAACCAGGCGATGAAACAGGAAAACAACTGCGATGATGTCATCTGGGATACCAGGCAATGGAAATGGGAAAAAACGCTGCTGGGCAGACGAATCTGGACGCACCTGAAGACTCCTGGAACACCAGTGGAGCTGCATCTTCCTCCCTGGATACTGCTGCTGGATGGCAGACACTGCACTGCCACTGCTTGCTTCCCTCTGGGCATGCTGGGTATATTCACAGGGAGTGGCACCATTAAGGGTAATACCGATCGGGGTGAGGTGCAAGAACTATGATACCCTCTGGGCATTCAAAGTTGCTATTGTGGAATGTCTCATTTCCTGCCTTGTTCACAATTCGCAGAGTGTCCATAAACAAAGTTCTGCCCAATTTCCAGAATTTCAGTCAATCATTTATGACTCTGTCCCTGACATATGCTGCTGCACCAGGGTGCAAATTCTTGATTGCCTCTTCCAATAACCAGGATTGCCAGTTCTGTTCAATTTCCTCCCAGACTCTATGAGGAAAGGTCCTCCCATACATGGCGTTGGCCTCCTCGTACCAGTCTCTCCTCCTTGCTACTCTTCACAAGTTTATGTCCCATGGCTCGGCTTGGGGGTGGCCAGTCCTGATGAAGCCAGTGCCGCATACTTAACGAACTTGTCCCGACCATCTCTGTAGGCAAGGTACAGGAGCCTTCTTCTTCTTCTCTGGCTCCTCCGAGGCAAGAGATTGAGGCCACTCACTGGGACCCACAACATGAAGATGCATCTCTTCATCCTCCTCTTCCTAACTCAGGATCTGAGCCCAGGTGTGAGCCGATGTCCTCACTCCCAAGACAGTCCACTCTTCAATGGGTGCAGGGGTCAACACCTCCCAGTTCAATGTCTCTTGCAATTTGTCCTCCCCTACTCGGCTAGGATCCTCCTTCCATGGGTTCAGGATCCTTCTACCGACTGTCCATCTGGGCTACAGGCGTGAAACATCTCTAGGTGTCTGCCGTGCAGTAGATCCATACTCTCTCCTCCTGTGCCACACTCTATGGGCCCTTCTCCCCCTCAACAGGTTCAATCTGGTGCTGCATGCTGCTACTTGCAGGGTTTCCTACTTTGGTCCAAGTGGGAGCCAATCCAATTTGTGATACCCTCTCTGGTACTGCACCCTGCTCATACCATACTTCACTAGGCAAGCCGAACAGTGGGGTATCAAAATACATCTCTTCCAGCCTTGAGGCACACAATCGCATAATTTCACTGGATAGTTGGGTATTGCTACGTGTAGAGGCAACCCTTCACCATAGAAAGTTCTCTCCATTTCTTTTGAGTGGCCACCTCCTCTGGTATCATAGCTCAGGCATGATCCAGGTAACGGGAAGGTCCCGAAGCCACACCTGCAATTAAAACACATAAAAGTTTGTTGTTACTACTTGTTTACTAGTCTCTGCAGAGTCTCACAAAATTGCTCCCTGCTGCTATGTTTACAATGCTAACCCCACCTTGTAATGGCGGCAGTAGCTCTCCTCATGCATCAGATCTGTTTCTGACTCAAAAAAAAAAAAAAAAAACTGCGTTTCCAACCTTCCTTGCTACTGATTTTGCTCAAACTGTAGTCAATTGCACTGCTTGTATGTTTCTCAGCACATTCATATGATTTTACAGAGCTTTACGATTAGCACACGAATCAAGACTATTTACACATGCTCAAGGTCACTTGCAAGCCACATTATTTATTTTGCACAGGACTGCCTGTCTGCTGCAGCCTAATATACAACTCACAGTCTCTCACTTGCTTATGAACACTTCACTGTTGCTAAACCCATCATATATGCTCAAAGTTTATGCTCAGAATTTTGTTTGTTGTGTGGCTACTTACAACTCACAGTCCTTCTTCACAAAATAATCTCATTGCTTGACACACAGATTCAGCTGGCTTGAAAATCACAACACTGTTTTGCTGCACAGAAGTTTGGATTGTACTCACTGAAATCAGTAGCTGGCTTTCTCCAGTGGAAATTTTCAGCCTGGTGCCAAGCCTGGAAGACCTCTGGGATAAAGCGGGCTGGCAGTCCCACTGTTTGTAGCCACAGATGCCACGCTCACTTTCCAGTTGGTCAGATAACGGGCTGAGCCGAATCTGTACAGCAAAAGTCTGGTTTTTTGTTTGTTTTACAGATTAGAACGCTCACTAGCCCCTCGATAGTTGATCATGGTCTGACCAGCTCGCACGCCACTTGCTCTCTCCTTCTCGAACACTCAGCTGCACGCTGAAGCTGGCTTGGGGTGGGACTGATTGCAGTCGCACCAATCACAAGACACCATGCAAATGAGCCTCTCTCTCTCTCTCTCTCTCTCTCTCTCTCTCTCTTCCTTCTTCACGGCGATTGTCGAGCAGGGCAAATTTAAACTGCAAACTGTAACTTTTTTTCTTGGCTGCAATTTCAACAGCAAGAGTGCTGTTTTGACCATTTTCTCACACAGAACTTGCCAATTTCTTTAGCAACTCCCCCAATTTGCACACAAAGTACATGAAACATTCAGGGCACATTTCTCTCTTTGCTTCCTACAGTCCACATTACATTTGGCAATTAAAACTTGAGATTTAAAAGTTCTGTAAAATGTTCTAGATGCAGAGACAAGGACATACACTTTCTGGCTTTACAGTCCATTATAAGTTGGCACACTCACACAGCTGCACTGTACTAGCAGGCACACGGCAGCACATATGGATGGCATTCTCCTAGGTAAAATCCTTTTGTGCTAAGCCTCCTTTCCTGTTTTGGGCTACCAGACAGACAAAACGCTACCCATACCCTCAACAAACATCTCTTGTCCTCTCCTCAAATTCAAACAATATCCGGACGAGCCCCCATTTTTGTACCCCACCAGCCACTTATTTAACTAGTAGGCATGCCTCCCATAGCATTTCTTTCTAGGGGAACAAAGAAGGGGTGGGGGTACAAAGCAATAAAACAGAGAAACACAACATGTGTACAAGACACAAACAGACCTTTACCAAAACCCAGGTCCTGGGGCGAGAAACTCTGCTGAGGGCTATGCTACATTTGCACTTCTGACAGGGGTACCCAGTAAATCCACACAGGAAGCAGCAACTAGATTGTCCATACCAGGTTGGGATTCTAGAGTGTGGCTTTATTCCAAAACAGTTGGTACACAAAAGCAAAGATGGACCACCAAGGGTTTACACTTCGTGGTACAAGGCAATGCAGAACACATCTGTAGAAAACAGACACTCAAATCTCCCATATAGCATAGGATTAAACATCTGGAAAAATGTGGAACTAGCCAGGATGAAAACACATAAATTCTCCTGGTAGTGGCACTAGGCCATGACTTAGAACAGTTCCCATATGGCATAGGATTTACAGAAGGAAATGTGGCACACTGGCCACGACGAAGCACACTAGGGCTCAAGACTAGCAAAACCCACATACAAGGATAAACTTTACCCTTCAGGCATTGGCCATATGCAGCGAAAGAACAGGCACCCTTACAGAACCTGAAGTGCTGAACTGGTCACTCCAGATGGGGGTTGTCCACCTTTTGCTTCCTCATCCATACCCAGCCATTCTTTCAGAGTTACACCTCAACAGATAATGAACAGTAGCAATTATGCTTTCTTCAAATGTTTGGCACATTTTAGCATCAGACACACTACAAAGGAGTGTGACATTAAAGTTCTGAACAAAGTGCCTAGTCACACCTGGGACATCCACTGTTGTCAGCAAATTTAAACAAACTTCTTGAGAACAGTCTCAAAACAGAAATGAGTGAATGGGTCCCTTTATCAGAGTGTCACCCCACAGAAAACAAAGCAGGTACATATCCTGGGTAACTCTCAGACAATCTATTCACAGTTTATATGCCAAAGGCAGCTTCAAAATGTTCTAGGTTAGATTAGTGGCTTGCCCCTCAAATCCTCTGCAGTTCCCCTCATCCCAATGAGGACGAGGGTATCAGGAAATCCCGGAGACGGTTTCCACCACTTCACAAGCCAGGCAAAAGATGTTTTCAGAACTAGGGTGAGGAAAAACTAGCTCTCCTCACTCCTCACTCTCTGAGCACAGAACTAAGACTCCCCAATATTCTAAGGCTCCCCACACTCACAGCAAGCAGTGTGGCTTATGAGGCTGCAAGAGTTCTAAATGGCATCACCTCTCTGCTCTCAGCTGAGACCAAGCAAGCAGAGAGGGACTAGTGAAAATCGATTTAACTAGTTATTCACCAGCTGGCTTCCCTACCTAACACTGACACTGATGGGATTCTAGTAACCCAGGAACGGGGTTACACTTGGAAGCCGTACAAGTTAAAAATCCCTTGCTCTGGACAAACACAAAATATTAGGCCCACTGGAAGTCCACTGAACTGAACCTGGTGGAGGAGGCACCTCCAGGTAGCCTTACCATTTGACCCAAAACTTACAAGGCCAGAAATGCATTGTGAGTACAAGGCGATACAAGTCACATGGAGGGCATGGGAACAGTTCTGCAAAAGCCCTAAGAGAGAGAGAGAGAACTCTGGAAATTTCAATGGTTAAGGTGGGACAAGGCCTTCACCCTGGTGACATCAGACCCCTGGTTCAAGAGAAGCCCCAGCAGGATCACAATACCTGAGCCAGGGATGTTGCAGAGACTCGCCATAATCACTTTTGAGGACTGTAAGAAAAGTTTGGGTGGAGAAACTTAGACCATTTCCGATATTTCCAGATTAGAACCTTCATACAGGCCAAACTCAGGACTGAGGAAAGGGAGGTGGAGGTGAGGAGAACTCAGAAGGAAGTGTCATTGACTGCAGTATTTATAAACTTTCAACAACAAGGTGCCATAATGATACTATACCAACTACTACTCTTATCCAAGAAATTTCAGACACAACACATAATTAACAGGTGATATATAGATGTCCAAATACTGCTACTAACCAAGACCGGGAGCATAATCTGAAAACAACGGCCAGTACTTCATCTCCCCCCCCCCCAGTGGCGTGAATACACCTGGAAAGTTAGAACTAGATATTTTATAACCCTGGTTCAGCGATCTAAATGGGACAAAACTAAATAATCTAAATGTTGGCATAACTGCGGTGAACCTAAGGCCATGCATCACCACATTCTAGGGGATGCCCGGCACTACAAACATATTGGAGGAGATTTCCAACCAGTTAACAGACCTCTTTGGGCTGGTAGAACCCTTGCAGTTTTCACATTTGGTTCTTGGACACCCCCACCCACCCCAAATTTAAGGGGAAGGAACTTCTTTACCTGTGGTATATCTGCGTGATAGGAGCTGCTAAAGTAACTGCCAGAAAATGACTCCAGCAACCTTCACCAGAAGTGAAGGAATAGACAGAGAAGGTAGACCAGATAGCAGAAATGGAGCGCTTAACATTCCTAACCCAAGATAGAACACAGGCATACACCATACGCTGGACTAGATGGAAAATGCAAAAGATGTAGAGGTGACCTGATAAATAACAGAGAATACCCCCACATCAACGCCAGGATATAGGCATCCCATATCATTAACACAAACAAGTTATAAGCACACCCAGGCGAGATCCCAGGGCAGGGAAATGAGACGTAACTCTATCAAGACATAAAGGTTGCATGAAGCTGTAATTGAGACATCAGTGACATTTGTATTATGCGTTTTTTGTTTCTCTACTTGTTTCTTTGTTTAGTTTTCTACTT
Source organism: Neoceratodus forsteri (assembly GCA_016271365.2). Lineage (NCBI taxonomy): Eukaryota > Metazoa > Chordata > Ceratodontiformes > Ceratodontidae > Neoceratodus > Neoceratodus forsteri. The sequence goes on from JADMNL010000025.1 coordinate 273,870,939, forward strand.
CTTTACTCATCTATTGTGTCGTTAAAGTTTACCTGTTATGTTTTGTAAAAAATGTTCCAACGGTAAGATGATAGTTTTGTTGTTTTTTTTTTTTTTTAATTGTTTAACCAGAAGAGAGACACTAAGCTGAAAGCTTGTTTACAGGTGTGGCCTGGGAGTACACGGAAGTTAAGTGACTTGCTCAGGGTCACACAATATGCAAGTAGGGGCTGTGGGATTCAAACCCAGGTCTCCAGATTTGCAGCTCAGAGCCTTAAACCAATGCGTTATACAGTTTGCAATGTTTAGTATATAAGGCGTGTAAAATGCTTGCAAAGTCAGCATTAAATGTACTTTCAAGCTCTCCAATAAAGAAGTTAAAAAAAAAAGGAGTGGTGTCTACGGGGTATTAACAAACAAAATACTAAGGCCCAGATATTCAAGAGGATTGAGCCATGCGCAATAGGGAGTTCTTGCTCTGCACAAGTCCGAACTTGCGCCATTCTACGATATTCAGCAGGAAGCAGTTGCCCACTGAAAACATGCTAAGCAACAGCGCAATGCAAATGAATGCATGCTGAACTGGAGGGGAGGAACCATGCATAAACTGCACAGCCCAATATTCAGCCGGGCTGTGCAGGGGATTCTGGCGCGGCAACCCCAGCCTCTACGCCTGCACAACTTTGAGCAAAAAAAAAAGGATCAAGTCGGGGCCACCCACAGGTGAGCTGCCGCATTGCAGGGCGCAACACAGCAGCTGCCACCTGTGGCTGGCCCTCAACCCACCCTGTGCCCCTGCAGCCCGATCGCGGGCAAGAGTGTAAGAAACCCCCCACTGGCCCGATCGCGGGCAGCAAGTACCCCACATATCCCTGGTGATCCAGTGGACCGATAGCCCGATCGCGGGCTGCATAGTTATAAAATAACCCCGAACTTATCCCTGGTGGTCCAGTGAACCGATAAGCCCGATCGCAGGCTGCATAGTTGTAAATCACACCCCCGAACTTATCCTGGTGGTCCAGTGGACCAATAAGCCCGATCGCGGGCTGCGCCAAGGTGGCGAACCCCCGCCCTCAAGACCCTTATCCTGGCGATCTAGTGTCCCCTACCTCCGCCTGCCCCGCAGCCGGCGGGACAGTCCCACCCGCTGCCGCTTCCGTCACCGACTGACTGCTCCAGTAGGCTGCACCATTGGTGCAGAGCAAGAGCCACGATCGCAGTAGTTTATATCGCATAAGGTAAAGTCCAGATTTGGGAATGAATTCATTCAGATGACCGGACTACCTTGTACATAGGGTGCACGCCATTGGCTCTTGCTCTGCACTAATGGGCGGCAGCCCTACCAGGCAGTCAGCCTGGCGAAGCGGGCGGCAGGGGGGGATACGCCGCTCGCCTCGGCCAGCGGGAGGGGGTGGTGGGGCTTGCGTGGGTGGAGTGGGGGACACTAGATCACCAGGGATATGGTCTTTGGGGTTTCGCCACCTTTATGCAGCCCGCGATCGGGCTTATCGGTCCACTGACCACCAGGGATAAGTTCTGGGGGAAGAGTTATTTTACAACTATGCAGCCCGCATTGGGCTTATCGTCCACTGCACCACCAGGGATAAGTTCGGGGAACACTTTGCTGCCCGCGATCGGGCTGGTGGGGGGTTATTTCAGCTTTTGCCCGCGATCGGGCCAGTCAGGGGAGTTTAATGATTTTGCCTGATTGGGCCAGTGGGGGGTGGGGGGATTATTTACACTTTGCCCGCGATCGGGCTGCAGGGGACATCTGTCTGACGGCTGCTGCCTGGCAGGCGCCAGGCGCTGAGATCACCGAGGATCCAGGCGCACCTGCATGCTAATAGCATGCAAATGGGACCATAAACAGATGCAAATGCCCCCCGCACCTTGCGCGAATTATAGCCCCATTTGCATGTCACCTTTTGAATATCGGAAATTTGTGCATGGCGCAATGGTACTTGCGCCACCGCAAGTTGAATGCTCCACTCTGACCACTTGGGGTGGCGCAAGTTCCACTGCGCCATGCACAGTGGCTGTGGCCGGGAGGTGATATTCAAAGGAGTTGCTCAATAGCGCAACTCCGTTGAATATCGCCCCGGCCACACCCCGCGCAACTATTTTTAGCAGCGAGGGCTATGCCACAAAAATAGCGCAGTTTGAATATCCAGCCCTGTATCTAGTAAAAGTAGACCTTCCCACCAGTCTTCATAAACATTCAATAGATGTAATGTTTATCATGGAATACAGGAATTCAAACTTCTGCAAAATTTCTCTCAAGGAATGTCCCCGCCCTCCCAAATACAATAGATGGCCTTATACGGAGCTACAGTGCCAATTTTATCTGAAGCTGGGTAAGCATCAAAGATTGCCCTGGCAAGCAGGTAAGGATAGGTGGGGATTGTTCATTGTCACCAAAGAAACACCTGAATTACAACTGGCATACTACTTCATGTTTTGTTAATGTACGTATGTAAGGAGGGGGATCATGAGAGGCGAGAATGTTTCATTTATTTTTCAGTAGTCACTGAATAGTTTGATATCTTTTACTGGACCAACATATGTTCTGTACAAAGGCAGTATAGTACACAAGCTTTCAGGGCCACAGAGTTCACTTTCTGAGGTGCAAGCCATATTTAAATTATAACACAGAAGGACTTTTTGGGACCTTGTTGAAACTTTTCAAAAGGATAAGGTTGGCAGCCATGTTTGTGAAGGCACTCAGGGATAAGTGAAGTAGGTCATGAATTCTGTTAGTTATTTGCCCAAATTCTAAATCCCACTACCTGAACTTGTTCAACCTGTGCATTTCTAAGGAATTAACATATGGCCCACAAAACTCTGTTGTGACCCCACTTTATTAGACTGATTTGATTGCTATTTGAGTGTAATTACCATTTTTTTCCTGTGTATATTTGGCCTGTATCCAAGTATTCCTGGTGGACTACGATAACCTACTGACTGCTACTATGTTTCCTGGGACCCCCAAGAAAATGAGATGCTGCATCTCATCGTGTTATACAGGTTGAGATAATTAAGAATACAAACGTATTTAGCCAATCAGGAAGCAGGAAATTTCCAACTCATGTTATAATTGCACTTATAAAATGGGCAAGAAAAATCCAGCGTTCTGATTGGTTAAGAGCTGTATAGACCTGTGTGGTAGGTAAACAATTACCGCATGGGTCTGGAAAGTGCCTTGCAAATCTTGAAACTTGTATTCTAGGCTGCCATAACTGCACAGAAATATCACTCCACTGCTTTGGAATTCTCAGTAACTGTGACAGCTGGAAAAAGCAAAAAAAAGTTCAACTAACAACACGAGTGACTTACCTGCCAGCCAATTTGAGTTAAGCCATACAAAAGTGAGGGTACTGGACTTCAGGAGGGCTGACTTTGGCAAGATGGGAGAGCACCTCAGAAAAGCACTAGCAAACAGGCTAGAAGGAGGGATGCAGCAACAATGGGGAATCATCAAAACTGCCATCGCAGAGGCAACAAGCCTTTGTGTGAAGCAAATAAACAAATCAAAACGAAAGAAAAAGCCACTATGATTTTTAAAAGAGGTGGAGGGGAAAGTCAGGGAGAAAAATATAGCTTTCAGGAAGTATAAGGAAACACAGAAGGAGCAGGACAGAGAACTGTACCAGTTAAGGCAGAAGGAAGCAGGGAGGAACGTCAGAATAGCAAAGGCCCAAACTGAGGAAAGGAGAGCCAACTCGGTTAAGAAGGGGGATAAAACCTTTTATAGGTACATCAGGGATCGTAGAAAGACAAAGGGAGGGATAGTGAGGCTGAATAGAATGAACGGTGGGTGGACAGAGGGAGATAGTGAAAAAGCAGGGATACTGAACGAATATTTCTGCTCAGTATTCACAAAAGAGGAGGGGAGGTGCCTAATCCAATTAACAGAAGCACTCTGGATAGGGGGTTCAATCCCAGTCCTTTCACAGAAGAAAGGGTTCTGAAAGAACTCCTAAAACTGAAGGTGGACAAAGCAATGAGGCCTGATGGAATTCACCACAGAATTCTAAAAGAATTAAGGGGAGAACTAGTGAAACCACTAACTACCCTTTTTAACAAATCATGGGAGGATGGTGTGGTACCCGAGGGCTGGAGGAAGGTGGATGATATTCCCCTTCACAAAAGTGGGACCAAGACAGAGGAAGGAAACTACAGACCTGTCAGTTTGACCTCTGTGGTACAGAAAGTGATAGAATCACTTCTGAAGGAAAGAACTGTTGAGCACCTAGAGGCCAGTGGGGCACAGGACCCAAGGCAGCATAGGTTCACAGCAGGAAGGTCATGTCAGACAAATCTAATTGATTTCTTTGACTGGGTAACCAAAGTAGTAGACCAGGGAGGGGCTGTGGACATGGCCTACCTAGACTTTAGCAAGGCATCTGACACAGTCCCACACAAAAGATTAATAGTCAAATTAACCAGCCTGGGAGTGGGTCCCAGGGTGGTAGCCTGGGTAAAACATTGGCTGGACAACAGGACACAGAAGGTAATTGTAAATGGAGTCCACTCTGAAGAAAGAGGGGTTACTAGTGGGTACCGAGGTTCAGTACTGGGTCCAGTCCTTTTTAATGTCTTTATAAGTGACATTGCAGAGGGACTGGAAAGAAAAGTATGCCTCTTTGCAGATGACACAAAGATCTGCAACAGGGTTGATACACAAGTAGGCGTGGAAAGGATGAGAAGGGACTTGGCAAGGTTGGAGGAATGGTCAGAAGTATGGCAGCTAGGATTCAATGCAAAGAAGTGCAAAATAATGCACCTGGGAAACAAAAACCCAGGGGAAGATTACACAATGTGGAGGAGGTAGTAACAAAAACCAAAAAGGAAAGGGACCTGGGGTAATCATATCAGATGACCTTACGGTTAGCAAGCAATGTGAGAAGGCAGTAGGGAGAGCTGGGGGTATACTGGGATGCATAGGGAGAGGCATCACCAGCAGAAAACAGGAAGTTGTTATCCCTCTGTACAGTTGGTGAGGACCACATCTGGAGTACTGCGTCCAGTTCTGGAGACCCCATCTCCTCAAGGACATAGACAGGATAGAGGCAGTCCAGATGAGGGCAACTAGAATGCTGCAGGGTCTGCAAGAGAAGCCATACAAGGAGAGACTAAAAGAGCTTAATATGTATACCCTTGAGGAAAGGAGGGAGAGGGGGGACATGATAGAAACATTTAAGTACCTCAGTGGACTCAACAAAGTCCAAGAAGGTAGCATCTTTCAGAAAAAGAGACATGCAAGAACGAGGGGACACAATTTAAAGATGGGGGGGGCAGTTCAGGGGCAATGTGAGGAAGTACTTTTTCACAGAGAGGTTAGTGGATGCATGGAACAGCCTTCCTGAAGAGGTTGTGGGGTCTGAAACTGTGGGAGAATTCAAAAATACATGGGACAAACATAAGGCAATTCTTGTGGGAGATAGGAAGAAATAGGCTGTTGGTTAACTAGGATCTGCAGCTTATCCTGTAGGTAGGGAAATGGGCAGACTAGGTGGGCCAAGCGGTCCTTATCTGGCGTCAAAGTCTATGTTTCTATGTTTGGTGCCATTTCCAGCCTAATAACAAACTTCAGGGCTTGTGGCTACTGAGTAGTTATGCATCCCCCGCACCCATAGTTGAAGGGCACTCAGAGTCCAACCCAGAGGGTGGACAAGACTTTGATAATTACCCAGTAACTGCATGCCCTGTCATGTGTCACTGCTTACGTATCACATGATGCTGGTGTCTGATGCCTTACTGGTTTGTCGCCACCCAACACAGATGGGCCACAAGTCATATGAGTAAATGTAGTGCTAATATAGCAGAATCCCTATAGAAACATATACTTAAAGAGAACCTTTCAAGCTAATTTTAAAATGCAAAAAGGAGAAACAGGAGGCTCCCATACCTGACTGGAAGTTTCCAACTACTGTTTAGAATTTTTAAATTTAGCCCCCTAAAGAAGGGAAGGGATCGTAATTTGCCCCCAAGTGGCTAGCCACCCAATCCCTTCCACTTCCTGATCACAGACTACACTACCGCTTCGACATTTTGAGATGTGAAAATAGGGACAGCACGGGTGTGCGACCCATGCTGGCCTATGGAGTCTCTTGTTAGTTTAACCTCGTCCACAGTTTGCATCAAAAGTCAGATTACAATAGCAAAATCAGCTTCTAAAATGATGCTCCACAGGCTTGCATGGAGCACACACCCATGCTCTCCCTATCATAAAACACTGGAGCGTGGGGGTGGAGTCAGTGATCAGGAAGTGGAAGATAATGGTTGGCTAGCCCCTCAGAGGCAAATTACAATACCTTCACTTCTTTAGGGGGGTACATTTAAAAACTGTAAACAGCAATGGAGGAACTCCCATTCAGGTAAAGGATCCACCTGTTTTTCCTTTTTGAGCAGTGAGAAAGGTGCCCCTTAAAGGGAACAGAAATCTTTTGTCTCCCTTTTTTAATATAATTAGAAATTACAGCAAAGGGTGGAGGAGGTCAAATCATATTGGTTTCCCTTCTTTGTTTATCTAGAAGTCCTGGAAGGTACCCCCACACTGTAACGGACAGCAACCTTACTTCAAGAAACCCTAATCTCGACAAGGTCCCCTGTACTGCAGATCCATCTTTCCCCTACCCCTTTTTACCTACCCCCTTAGATTTATACAAGGATGTATTCCACTGCAACTCCAGAGAAACTGTACATCCTTAATTGTAAATCTGTATTTTATACCAACATGTAACTTAGTGTATTCTATGCTCAATGTCTACACCTGTAATGTTGTCCAATGCTGTATCTGCACAATGTTCTATTGTCTTGCCTCCCTCATTGACGAGGTGCCTTTGTAAATGAGTCCCTCACTCAAAGGTTGTAAATCCGACTTGTTCAAATAAATAAATAAAAATAATCAAAAACAGCCAGCCAGCTTAATCAACAGCTGGCGCTAGCTGTCCAAAAAGCTACAAAGTAGAGATGCTAGTCAGAAAGGCATTGTGATGTCTGTCTTGTTTACGATTTACGATTTGCTCTGTAATTTGTATGTCTGCTTGCACATATGCGCAAGAAACATCTTGGTACAGTATATTTTAGAGGTGTGTGAGTTTCTACCCAATGCAGTTGATGCTTTATGGGGCTCATCCTCCAGGCACCAATGAATCGGCGAGCTGTCTATGACAGCAGTTTGGGAGAAGCGGTCTTCACTTGAAAGAAAAATGCCACTCCAATCAGGGATAGTTACAAGTCGACAATTTATGGGGCTTGTCCCTCAGGCACCAATGAATCGGCGAGCTATGACAGCAGTTTGAGAGAGGGGACTGCACCTGAAAGAAATCTGCTGCTGCAGTGAGGGACAGTTTCTTCATTGCAATGGGACCTTCACCACCCTCGCAATCAGGCACACAGACACACCTTGTCTCTGTTGGCAGCAGCTCACAAGACTCCGACCATGCGCATTACAGTGCACAGTAATGCACATGGCCGGAGTTATGCTTCAACATCTTTTAAATGCATGCAAATGGAAGAGAATGGTAGGTGGATTATGGAGGCTCCACATGTGCTCAAATTCTTTCAGCTGTATTAAAAAAAGAACAGAAAGGTTTATGTTCCCTTTAAAGCAAAAACTGGCTTTCAAGGAAACTCCCCACACTCCAAAGCCTTACCGCCCGAATAGGCTTTTCGCAAGAGCAAATCATTTTTTTTAAGCAATGCAACTTACTTAGTTTTATTTTTGCAAGCTCCGGGATCAGGCAACATGGCGGGCGCTGTGCGACACAATTTCCTGTTATATTGTTGGCCTGCACTGCTCGCTTGTATTCAAAAGCATACAAGTGAGATGTGCAGAGCCACACTGTAATAAGGAGATGGTACTGTGCAGTGCCCACCATATTGCCTGATCGCAGAGCTTGCAAAAATAAAACTAAGTGCAATATAATGGTTAAAAAATTATAATCTGTTCTTGTGGAAAACCTAATTGAGAGGCAAGGCTTTGGAGGGTGGGGAGTTTCCTTAAATGACAGTTTTCCTTTAAAATACACATCTGCTGTCTTAAAGATGGAATATAATTACTGTACATACTCATGTATAAGTCTAGTTCTAGATGCTAAAAACAGGCCTCCTTACCTCACGCTGTGCCAGCGACCCAGGTTCAGGAACAACCTTGGGTCGTCGGGGAGCCTGCAGGGGGGGAAGGAGGGAGGAAGCAGGATTGAGCGGCTGAAAGGCGGCTCTCCCCTCCCAGGGTGGTTGTCCACCACCCACCTCCTCCCATAGTTCTGCTCCCATCGGGTGGCGGTCCAATGGGAAGGAGAGGACTGTAGCGGTGACTGCCAGGGGTGGGACGGGAAGAGCAGAGCCGGTACCCGGTATGCATATGCGCCTCCATGCGCACACATGCCCGTGTCTGCCAGGGTCCTGGGGTCCAGGGAGCAAAAATGGTGAAAAGCCGCAAAAACTAAGAAAAAAAAAGCCCTCCAAGAAGAGGAACCGGACTTAACTACGAGGTCAACCTATCTGCAGGGTTTAAAACGGTAAACTATTTATTTTTATTTTTTTTTGCAACTGTGTAACCTAATTCTGTGTCCTGTTTTGCCACGAAGACTGATTCTGTGCCTGATGTTGGTCACAAAACAGATTTTCCACCCATTTTGGGCATCAACAGAACACTGACAAGGTAAAGGGGAGGGAAGTATACACAGCAATTACCAATTCAGCTCACTAATCAGTATAGTACTCCAATGTTCAGTGTCTCAGACAGGGTCCATATAAGCAACCATACCTGCATAGACTGAGCTGTATCCTGCTCACATTTTTTGATGTCCTCCTTGACAAGGATCATTTGTTCCTTCAGAAAAGACGCCTCTTGTTTAAGAGCTTCCACATCTCGAAGAACTCTGGGCATGTTCTGAAGTGCCTGATTACTTGTTTCTGAAAATAATAAATGAGGTGAGCATAAATAAATAGAAATGGTACTATTTCTTTCTCACCATTAAGATTTTTGCCTTATGGTCGTCGCAGGAGGGCTCTCAGCCCTATCCCTCACCTCCCCCGACTGGCTGTCATCAACCTCCCCCACACTCACCTGACCCGAGTACCCCCATGGATTCCCCCCCCCGGTGGCAGGATCAGGAAGGGCAGGGCCGTCCTCCCCCTACCCAGTGACTCATCCAGTGACAGACTTGGTGGTCCAAGTGGCAGTGCAGGACGGAGGAAGGCGGACAGGGCTTCATGTAGCCCGTAACTACCTTTTTCCATTTCTTACCCCGGTTCCCAGGCTGCCACATCACATAAGCGTGTACACGTGGAGGTTACCATGCTACGGAACCACCGCCTCTCCCACCTGTGTCACTCATGCGTCGGCACTACCCCAGGCCTCCACCGGGTGACAGCCAAGGGCAGAGTTGGCATGCCTCCCCACCCAGGGAAAGAAGAGCTGCCTGTCGGACGTGTTATCCTCCTCCCCCTTCCCCGACCAAACCCAGGTGACAGGCGTAGTAGGAGGCAAGACACCCAGCATCTCAGCCTTCCGCATCACTGGGCTGACCTGAAATGGTACTATTTCTCCAGGTAAGCTGCATTTGTTTTCAAGGACTTTCACACTAAAATGAACATAATTAACTATGTTTGCTCTATTTACCTTCCAGTTACTATCTGTTATTTGACACAGTGCATTCCACTTGTATGTGCATCAGATGTATGCATATTCCGGTTATATGCACAAAAATAGCATGTCCCAATCCCAGTAATATGTACTTAATGATAACAAATGTGCTTGTATGCATACCAAGTTTCGGTTGTATGCATATTTTCCCCTCCAAAAAGGGGCTCCACAGATATTAACATTATCAATCACAACTGTTAAACAGTTGCCAAATGTGCTGCCAGTGATTAAATACATGTGAGTTTTTCATCCGTTTTAGCCTGTCTGTCAAGGCCAACAGTCATGGAGAAAACAAATATCTTAAAAACTGTAGCTCAAAGTGTGCAATATTTATTTATTTTAACTTTGCTAAAAGGGTAAGCCCACTGAGACAGAATGTCCCTTTTTCAGGGGTGACCTGGGGTAGGGTACAAAGGGAGGTACAGAAATACAATAAATAATAGCATAAAATAAGTGTAGAATGACACTTTTACAATAGCACATACTTAAAAAAACAAATAGAGCAATTGGCAAATTAAGTAATGGTAATATTTAATGAACTGGTATTTTTAAAAGAGTTATAGTGTTTCGTGACTGTTTCTGTGTACAGTTCCAGTGTCTCTTGTGACTGTTTCTCTGCACCATTCCGGTGCCCCTTGTTACTGTTTCTCGCTACTGTGCTGGTGTCCCTTGTTACTGTTTCTCTGTACATTTCCAGTGTCCCTTGTTACTGTTTTTCTCCATAGAGTTACGGTGTCCCTTGTTACAGTTTCTCTGTACCGTTCCAGTGTCCCTTGTTACTGTTTCTCTGTACCATCCCGGTGTCCCTTGTTACCGTTTCTCTGTACCGTTCTGGAGTCCCTTGTTACTGTTTCTCTGTACATTTCTGGTGTTTGTTACTCTCTCTCTCTCTCTCTCTGTACAATTCCAGTGTCCCTGGTTACCGTTTCTCTGTATAGTTCCAGAGTCCCTTGTTACTGTTTCTGTGTAGCGTTCTGATGTTCCGTGTTAACGTTTCTCTGTGTGTCCCTTGCTACTGTTTCTCTGTACGATTCTGGTGCCCCTTGTTACTGTTTCTCTGTACAATTCCAGTGTCCCTGGTTGCTGTTTCTCTGTACAGTTCCAGTGTCCTTTGATAATGTTTCTCTGTATAGTTCCAATGTCCCTTGTTACTGTTTCTGTGTAGAGTTCCAGCGTCCTGTGTTAACGTTTCTCTGTGTGTCCCGTGTTACTGTTTCTCTGTACTGTCCCTTGTTAATGTCTCTCTGTACAGTTCCGGTGTCCCTTGTTAATGTTTCTCTGTACAGTTCCAGTGTCCCTTGTTAATGTTTCTTTGTACAGTTCCAGTGTCCCTTATTTCATTTATTCATTTTATACTGGAAGGTATGTGAGCAATAATGCCCATTTTCACAAGCGACCAGTTAAAACAGCAGTACTTGTTAATCGGCAAAAACATTAGTCATACATTTTTCTTTAGCAAAAATGTACTTCTGAAATCCTAAAGTTCATACTCGGGGTATTTTTAGTTTTCTCAGCTATTGTTAAAACAGCCTTTATAGCTAATTTTGTAATGAATGACTCACATCCTTAAAGACTGTCACCACTCGCAATTTTTAAAACACTCTTCAGCTGATGTTACCTGTTGAATGTACAAGCTAGACTTATACTGTGGATTTTTAGGATGGTGCTATCTCATGTTTCTGATGGTAAACAGCACAGCACTGTACCAAGAGATTTAATTTTTCTCATGGCAGGCATGGCACGTGAGTAGGGACATTTAAAAATCTTCAAAATCCCATATCTTGGTTCAGGAATGAAAGAAAACAAAGAAAAGTGTGTACCTTGATATTTTTGCCAGACAAACATTATTGCTGAAAAAAAAAAAAAAAAAAAAAACAGCTATATGATTACTAACAAATAATGTGCTTTATACTATATATTAAACACACACACACACACACACTCTACCTAATCTGCAGCAATAACACAAATTAATGGAGAACACAGACACTTAACAACAATATCAACATTTACAGGACAACTGGCCCCCAAAAATTCTAAGTTTGTTTTTAAAAGATGAAATCCTGGAGAAATCAAGAACAGTAGTTGGGAGATTACTGCAGGCCTTCGTTGCCTTGGAGCTCAGGGAGTTCAAACCTTGTTTCATATGAAACCCGGGTGTTTTAAATGCAAATTTACTTTGGGACCTTGCACTATGAGCAATGACAATTTTAGGGAATAATTCAATTATACTATCTGGTAACAGACCCAATGTTATTGTTTGCAAAAACCTAGATCTAAATTTGAAGCAATTTTGAAGAGATAGACATTCTGAAGTCTGATAAAGCATGCCATGATTCGTTCTCATAGGAAGACCAGTCACAAATCTGATAATACTATAAGCAGATCTCAGATGGGGCAGGACCTTATCAGATGCAGAGGAATAAATGAAAGAACCTTAATCCATAGCTGTGAACAGAAAACTGTTAGCTAACAGTGATCTTTTTTCAAATATAAGGGAATGTTTTGCTCTACAGATCATGCCCAACATTTGGTGAAGCTACTTTACTAAATTTGAAACGTGTGCTTCATATCTGAAAAACAATAATCAAGGGTAACCCTTAAATACTTAAACTCGTAATCCCTTTCCATCTTCCTCTGCCCGAGTATCCACTACTTTAAAACCGAAGTTAATAAATGCTCCATTCATTTCAAAGGGAGCCAGTTTCAATGATGTTTTATAATACTTTACAGGGTCGCTGGGGTCAAATCACAGTTACGGCTTCAACCCTCTAAAATATTAAAAAACAACATTCAAACTCAGCTCCCATTAATATTAATGGAGCACGCCCCTGCGCTTTACAGACTAATACCTCACAAAACGTCAGAGCACAGGAGCAGTACAGAGGAGGAGGAGCACTAGTGAATAGTAACCAGGAAGGAGAAGGGATCGGGCAAACAAGTAGAATTTATGACCCCTTTCCCTTCAGAAACAATGAAAAGGAAAGTTCTGAAAAGTGGACTGAAAGTCCTGGGAAGGTAAGCTACCTTTGGGGGATATGATACAAGTACCTAACCTGGTGCTCATTAAGATCAATTATGTCACTACCCTTATGATATAAAACAGTGTCATCGGCATAAAGAATTATTTCGGTGTGATGACACACTTCAGGAAGAGAATTTACAAAAACTGAAAATAATAAGGAACCAAGGATGGATCCTTGTTGGACACCACACATGTCACAACTGTCTGAGAAAGTGTCCTTAACCAACATTCTGAGAGAACAACCTTGCAAGTAACTAGAGAACCAAAGCAACACATCCCTTGAGAAATGTAACTTAGAAAGAACAGCATTAAGTAACTTAATAGTCCACCAAGTCAAATCCCTTGGTGAGGTCTCCAAACACTGAAACAGTATAGAGTCCTTCATCAAGGGCTCCATGAATATAGTTTGTGAACCTCACCAAGGCAGTCTCTGTGTTTTGTTCTGCCCGAAAAGAATGCAGAGTACTAGACCAAACCTCATTCTTATTCAAAAACCCACTGTCTGGTCAAACACAACCTTCTCCAAAATTTTAGAAATGGGTGCTAAAAGAGAAACAGGATGAAAACCATCTATGCTATTTTTGTTGTTACCATTTCTCCATACCATTCTGGTGTCCTTTGTTACTGCTTCTCCATACTGTTCTTCTAGTGTCCCTTGTTACCATTTCTCCATACCATTCCAGTGTTCCTTGTTATTGTTTCTCCTTACCATTTCAGTGTCCCTTGTTACCATTTCTCTGTACCATTCCTGTGTCCCTTGCTACTGTTTCTCCATACCGTTCTAGTGTCCCTTGTTACCATTTTCTCAGTACCGTTCTGGTGTCCCTTGTTAATGTTTCTCCATACCACTCTGGTGTCCCTTGTTACTGCTTCTCCGTACAGTTCCAGTGTTCCTTGTTAATGTTCCTGTGTACAGTTCCAGTATCTCGTTAATGTCACCATGTACAGTTACAGTGTCTCTTATTTGTATCTCTGTGTACACTTAATGTTTCTTATGTCTCTGTGTACAGTCACGGTGTCTCTCATTAGTGTTTCTGTGTCACTCATGGCACTGACAACCTGGGTTCGGGAATGAGGCTGGGCCATCACAGCGCAGGCTGGGGGAGGTAGGATTGAGCATCCCACAGGATGCCTCTCCTCCTCCAGGGAGGGAGAGTATTGTGACCCACTGCAATACCGGCCACTAGGGTGACCATGAGGTGCAGAGGTTCAGCAACCACAGGGAGGGAATTCCTGACCGAGCGAGGGACTGACTGGACTGGCTCTCACTCAGTGCACCAATCCCACGCCCTAGAGTGGGGCGGGCTAAGAAGTGGAAAACTGAGGTGCAGGCACAGAGGATGAAGCCTCAGCCTACCTACCCACCACATCCAACGCTGGAACTGAGACACCTTCTGGCAGAGGATGCCGCCACTCCTCACTTCTGCCATGGGTGGTCAGATGGACAGTGGGGAACAAATGCCGTGGAGTTAAAGGCATACCCAGCCGTGGGGGGTAAGCCGAAGGCTGCACAGTGGCATGTTGCAGGTGGGCTGGCAGTCCCGACCAGATAGGTGGTAGGTTCTTGGCCGGACAGTATAAGGGCAAGCTTGCTGGGGTGGAAGTAGGTGCCTGCCTGGCCCAGAGAAGGTGGAAAAACTATGTTAAAAAAAAAAAAAAAAAAAAACAAGAAATTTATGTTTCTATGTACTGTAACAGTGTCTTATTAACAGAAACAGACCTTGTCAGCAGAAAAAGACCATCGGTTCCATCCAGTCCATCCAGTTTTATACTACTATATCCCATGACCTACTGTCTAATAGGTGCTTTTGCTTAATGTTTCTGTATACAGTTCTAGTGTGTCTGGTTAATGTTTCTCTCTACAGTTGTGGTGTCCCTGATTAATGTTTCTCTGTACAGTTAGTGTCTCTTAATATTTCTCTGTGCAGTTACAGTGTATATTATTAATGTTTCTCTGTGTAGTTACGGTGTCTCTTATTAATGTATCTCTCTGCAGTTATGGTGTTCATACTAAGGTTCATACTAAGGTTTGAAGAAAGAGCTAGTAGGCCGAAGCCCATAATGCTCTTATACTAGGCCAAAGAGTAATATGACAAGTCATACACAGACATAATTAACATGTCGAGGCGATGTTTGAAAATCTCTTTAGTATTACTAGTGACCACAGCAGATGGAAGTCTATTCCAGGGTCCAACAGTTCTCACAGTAAAGAAAAACTTGCAATTATTATGTTTAAAGGATTTACCAGTTAACTGGAGGAAATGATCTCTAGTATTATGTATTGATGTCCCGTAATAATATTTCTGTGTACAGTTAGTGTCTTATTAATGTTTCTATCTGCAGTTACGGTGTCCCTTATTAATGTTTCTCTGTAATTCTGGTGTCTCAATGTTTCTCTGTACAGTTGCATTGTCTTATTGTTTCTGTGTACAGTTACGGTGTCCATTATTAATGCTTCCCTGTCCTGTTAAAATGTTTCATAGATAGAATACAAGTTCTGTATACCGCTGGCCTTTTGTGAACTTGCCACCATTCCATGTTTCAATGGTGGAAGGAAAATTTGTTGATACCCATGTATTCATCTAGTCTCTTTTTAAATATGTTTATATTTTCACTCTCAACTACAATCTTACGTAGGGTATTCCAGGTGGTAATTATTCTTTGGATGAAACACCGACTTCTTTTGACAGTTATGTTAGTTTCGACTATCAATTTAAATTTGTGCGATCTAGTGCTATTATTATTTGGATGTCTTACCAGACCAATTCTTTCTAAAGTACAGTCATCCTGTAATACTCTAAAGGTTAGACATAGGTCACCCCTGAGTCTTCTATAGCCCACAGAGAATAATCCTAGTCTCTTCAGTCATTCACCATAGTCAAGGTCGTACATATTTGTTACCTTTTTAGTTACCCTTCGTTGAACCCTTTCCATCTTTTCCTTTCCTCCTGCCGTATACAGGGCACAGAAGGGGGAGCAATATTCCAGATGTGGCCTGACCAAACTAGAGTACAGCACAATAAGGACCTCAGGCTGTCTGCTTTTAATGCTCTTTAAAATACAACATAGAATGCATTAACATTTTTTAACAATGTTATTAGAATGATTGTTAAATGTCAGATTTTGCGACATGTTCACTCCCAGGTAATTTTCATTAATGATTTCTTGAAGCACTACATTATTTAATGTGTTTGAATGACCTGGATTATTATGACCCAGATGCACAACTTTGCACTTGTTTTCATTGAAATACATCTTATTGTCTATAGCCCAATTTTCAAAGTGTGTTAGACTGTCCTGAAATTGTTGAGCTGTTAGTAGGTCATGCACTATACCCCAACCTTATAGTCATCGTGTTCCTTATTAATATTTCTGTATACAGTTGAGGTGTCCCTTACTAATGTTTCTGTGTACAGTTACAGTGTTCCTTATTGTTTCTCTGTGCAGTTACTGTGTCCTTATAAATCTTTCTGTATACGATTATGGTGTCCCTTATTAATGTTTCTCTGTGCAGTTACGGTGTCCCTTACTAATGTTTCTGTGAACAGTTACGGTGTCCCTTATTAAGGTTTCTCTGTGCCGTTACAGTGTCGCTTATTAATGTTTCTCTGTGCAATTATGGTGTTTCTTACTAATGTTTCTGTAAACAGTTACGGTGTCCCTTTCTAATGTTTCTCTGTACAGTTATGGTGTCTCTTACTAATGTTTCTGTGTACAGTTATGGTGTCCTTTATTGTTTCTCTGTGCAATTATGGTGTCCCTTATTAATGTGTCTCTATGCAGTTACAGTGTCCCTTATTAATGTTTCTCTATGCAGTTACAGTGTCCCTTATTAATGTTTCTCTATGCAGTTACAGTGTCCCTTATTAATGTTTCTCTATGCAGTTACAGTGTCCCTTATTAATGTTTCTCTATGCAGTTACAGTGTCCCTTATTAATGTTTCTCTGTACCATTACGGTGTCCTTCATTAATGTTTGTGTACAGTTACTGTGTCCCTTTCTAATGTTTGTGTACAGTTACAGTGTCCCTTATTAATGTTTCTGTGTACAGTCGCTGTGTCCCTTTCTAATGTTTGTGTACAGCTAAGGTGCCCCTTATTAATGTTTCTCAGTGCAGGTACAGTGTCCCCTATTAATGTTTCCCTGTGTCATTCTGGTGCCCCTTATTAATGTTTCTGTGTGCAGTTACGGTGTCTCTTATTAATTTTTCTCTGTGTAGTCAAGGTTTTTCTTATTACTGTTTCTGTATGCAGTTATAGTGTCCCTTATTAATAGTCTGTGCTGTCACAGTGTCCCTTACTAATGTTTCTCTGTACAGTTACAGTGTTCCTTGTAATGCTTCCCTATGTAGTTATGGTGTTTCTTATTCATGTTTCTGTATGCAGTTACGGTGTATCTTATTAATGTTTCTCTGTGCCATTACAGTGTCCCTTATTAATGTTTCCATGTACAATTATGGTGTCCATTATTAATGTTTCTCTGTGCAGCAGTTACGGTGTCCCTTATAAATGTTTCTCTGTGCAGCAGTTACAGTGTCCCTTATTAATGTTTCTCTGTACCATTACGGTGTCCTTCATTAATGTTTGTGTACAGTTACTGTGTCCCTTTCTAATGTTTCTGTGTACAGTTACAGTGTCCCTTATTAATGTTTCTGTGTACAGTCGCTGTGTCCCTTTCTAATGTTTGTGTACAGTTACGGTGTCCCTTATAAATGTTTCTCTGTGAAGTTACGGTGTCCCTTTCTAATGTTTCTGTGGACAGTTAGTGTCCCTTATTAATGTTTCTGTGTACAGTCACTGTGTCCCTTTCTAATGTTTTTGTGTATAGTTACAATGTCCCTTACTAATGTTTCTGTGTACAGTCACTGTGACCCTTTCTAATGTTTGTGTACAGTTACGGTGTCCCTTATTAATGTTTTTCTCTCTGCAGTTACAGTGTCCCTTACTAATGTTTCAGTGTACAGTTATGGTGTCCCTTATTGATGTTTCTCTGTACCATTACGGTGTCCCTTATTAATGTTTCTCTGTGCAATTATGGTGCAGTTACGGTGTCCCTTACTAATGTTTCTCTGTTCCGTTACGGTGTCCCGTAGTAATGTTTCTGTGTACAGTTACGGTGTCTCTTAATGTTTCTTTATGCAGTTACAGTGTCCCTTATTAATGCTTCTCTGTACAGTTACGGTGTCCCTTACTAATGTTTCTGTATGCAGTTATGGTGTTTCTTATTAATGTTTCTCTGTGCCATTACAGTATCCCTTATTATTTCTTTGTGCAGCAGTTAGTGCCCCTTATAAACATTTCTTTGTGCAGCAGTTACAGTGTTCCTTGTTAATGTTTCTGTGTACAGTTACTGTGTCACTTACAAGTGTTTCTGTGTACAGTTACGGTGTCCCTTTCCAATGTTTGTGTACAGTTAAGGTGTCCCTTATTAATGTTTCTCTGTGTCGATACGGTGCCCCTTATTAATGTTTTTGGGTACAGTTACAGTGTCCCTTATTAATGTTTCCGTGTACAATTATGGTGTCCATTAATATTTCTCTGTGCAGCAGTTACAGTGTCCCTTATAGATGTTTCTGTGCAGCAGTTACAGTGTCCTTTATTAATGTTTCTCTGTACAGTTATGGTGTCCCTTACTGTTTCTGTGTACGATTACGGTGTCCCTTTCTAATGTCTGTGTATAGTTACGGTGTCCTTCATTAATGTTTCTGTATACAGTTACTGTGTCCCTTACTAGTGTTTCTGTGTACAATTACTGTGTCCCTTTCTAATGTTTCTGTGGACAATTACTGTGTCCCTTTCTAATGTTTCTGTGTACAGTTACGGTGTCCCTTTCTAATGTTTTTTCTCTGCAGTGACAGTGTCCCTTACTAATGTTTCAGTGTACAGTTATGGTGTCCCTTATTAATGCTTCCATCTATAGTTACGGTGTCCCTTATTAATGTTTCTCTGTGCAGTTACGGTGTCCGCTTCTAATGTTTCTGTGTACAGTTACTGTGTCCCCTTCTAATGTTTCTGTGTACAGTTACTGTGTCCCCTTCTAATGTTTCTGTGTACAGTTACTGTGTCCCTGGTTACTGTTTCTCTGTGCAGTTACGGTGTCCCCTACTAATGTTTCTGTGTACAGTAACTGTGTCCCTTTCTAATGTTTCTGTGTAGAGTTATGGTGTCCCTTATTAATGTTTCTGTGTACAGTTACAGTGTCCCTTTCTAATGTTTCTGTGTACAGTTACGGTGTCCTTTATTAATGTATCTCTGCAGTTACGGTGTCCCTTATTAATGTTTCTCTGTGCAGTTACAGTGTCCCCTATTAATGTTTCTGTGGACAGTTACGGTGTCTCTTATTAATGTTTCTTTGTGCAATTATGGTGTCCTTTATTAATATTTCTCTGTGACGTTATGGTGTCCACTATTAATGTTTCTGTGTACAGTTACGGTGTCCATTGTTGTTTCTCTGTGCAGTGACAGTGTCCCTTATTAATGTTTCTGTGTACAGTTACGGTGCCTATTATGTTTCTCTGTGCAGTTATGGTGTTTCTTATTAATGTTTCTGTATGGCTTTGCGGTGTCCCTTTCTAATGTTTCTGTGTACAGTTACGCTGTCCCTTATTAATGTTTCTCTGTGTCGTTATGGTGTCCCTTATTGTTTCTCTGTTCCATTATGGTGTCCTTTATTAATCTTTCTCTGTGCAATTACATATTTTATTAATGTTTCTATATTCAATTACAGTGTCCCTTATTAATGTTTGTTTACAGTTACAGTATCCATAGAAACATAGAAGTTGACGGCAGATAAGAACCGCAAAGCCCATCCAGTCTGCCCATTTCTTTTTCTGCCTTATAAATGTGCCATCGGACTTTGCTCTGTCAGTGGCCTATCTATTCATAGTCATTTGTTTTGCTCCTTTATGCCTATCCCATGCCTGTTTAAAGCCCTGCACTGTATTCATAGCCACCACTTCTTGTGGTAGGCCATTCCATGCATCCACCACCCTTTCTGTGAAAAATAATTTCTCACATTCCCCTTAATCGCGCCCCTCTAATCTCATGCTGTGTCCTCTTGTCCTGCTATTTTTCTTATATTTAAACATGTTAGACTCATTCACCTTGTTAATGCCCTTAAGATGTTTGAATGCCTCGATCATATCACCTCTCTCCTCCTTTGCTCAAGGGTATACATATTGAGCTCCGTTAATCTCTGTCCTCATATGTCTTCTGATGCAGTCCCTGCACCATTTTGGTTGCCCTTCCTGGACTGCCTCAATTTAGTTAATGTCCTTGTGGTGTGGCCTCCAATACCCAAGCAGTACTCCAGATGGGGCCTAACCAGTGTCTTGTAAAGAGGATTATTACCTCCCTCTTACGACTTGTGATAACCTCTACTAATACACCCTAACCCCCAGCCTTACCTACTGCTTTAGAGGTCTGCTTGATGATTTCAGGTCATCAGTGATGATGATGCCCAAGTCTCTTTCTTCCTTTGTGACTGCTAGCAACTCCTCCCAGCCTATAGGTGGCTTCAGGGTTTCTCTTCCCTATGTGCATGATTTTGCACTTCTTTGCATTAAATCCAGTTGCCACTCTTCTGACCATTTTGCTAGTTTATCCAGATCTCTTCACATTCTGCCCACCCCATCTGGATCATCTACTCTGTTGCAGATCTTGGTGTCATCTGCAAACAGACAAGTCTTACCCTCTAGTCCATCTGCAAGGTCACTAATGAAGATGTTGAAGAGGACTGGGCCCAGGACTGATCCCTGAGGTACCCCACTTGTGACTTGCATCTCTTCTGACTGTATACCATTTACCACCACTCTGTTTTCTACCCGTCAACCAGTTTGACACCCAGTTGACCAACTTCTGACCCACCCCGAGCCTACCCAGCTTATTTATCAATCTTCTATGTGGAACAGTGTCAAAAGCTTTGCTGAAGTCAAGGTAGGTGACATCAACTGCTCCCCCTTGGTCCACCACTCTGGTTACCCAGTCAAAGAAATCTATGAGATTAGTTTGACAGGACCTACCTTTTGTAAACCCATGCTGTCTTGGATCCTGTGCCCCTATGGATTCCAGGTGTTGCACTATCCTTTCCTTAAGGAGTGCCTCCATAATCTTGCCCACTACTGAGGTAAGACTGACTGGTCTGCAGTTCCCCGCCTCCTCCCTGCTACCACTCTTGTGAAGCGGGATCACATGAGCCCTTCTCCAGTCTTCTGGGACCTCTCCTGTGCTCAGAGACTTACTAAACAGTTCTGCTAATGGCTCTGCTAGTTCCACCTTTAGCTCCTTAAGGACCCTGGGATGTATGCCATCAGGTCCCATTGCCTTATCCACCCTGAGCTTAGCAAGCTCTTGTAGGACCCTTTCTTTTGTGAAGGGAGTAGTGCTCACCTCCCTCCCCCCTGTGTCCATGATGCTGAGCTGTGGGCCCTGCCCTACCTTCTCTTCAGTAAATACTGAGCAAAAGTATCTATTTAGGATAGATGCCTTTGGGTCCTCCTCCACATGCTCCTTTTCTCCATTAGCTTAGCAATACCCCTCTGGACTTTCTCCTTTCACTAATGTATCTATAGAAAGTCTTGTCACCTTCTTTTACTGTTCGTGCTAGTGTTTCCTCAGTTTGGGACTTTGCCTGCCTTACTGCCTTCCCTGCTTCCCTTAGGACAGTTTGGTATGCCTCCTATCTTCATCCCGTTGTGTTCTTTATATTTCCTGGAAGGCCAGCCTTTTGGCTCTGACCTTTCTGCTACTGTATTTGAGAACCAAAGTGGTTTCCTTCTTCTTTGCACTTTCTTTTCTGTCTAACACAATGGGATGTTGCTTCAAGTATTACATCCTTAATGCTTGCCCACTTTGCCTGTACCCCCTCACCTGTGTTTCTTTTTGCCAGGGCTAGCTTAACTCTATTGGCCATCTTATCAAAGTCAGCTCCTCTGAAGTCCCATATTTTTACCTTGGAATGGGATGATTTAGATGTAGTAGCCAAATTGAACCATACCATGTGATGGTCACTGGCCCCAGGTGACCGCCTACCTGAGATCTGTGATCCCTTCCTTGTTAGTCAGTACTAGATCTAGGATAGCCTGTCTCTCGTGGGTTGCTGTACCAGTTGTTTGAGGCCCTCCCCTGCAGGGAATCCACTATGTGTCTAGTTCTGGCAGATGTTCCTGCTGGTATTGACCAATCTGTATCTGGCATGTTGAAGTCTCCCATTATCAGAACCTCCCCTTTAGCTGTCATGTTTTGTATAGCTTCTAACAGTAATGTGTCTATGTCCTCCCCCTGGTCTGGGGCCTGTAGACAACCCCAGTTCTTATGGCTGTCCCATTTCCTGTTTCCAGGGTGACCCACAGTTCTTCTGGCTCCTTATGTGTATTCTGAATTTCTGTAGCTTTGATATTTTCGTTGACATACAGGGCCACTCCTCCCCCCCTTTTTGCATCTCGGTCTCTTCTGAACAATACATAGCCAGGTACTGAAGTCTCCCAAGTGTGGTTACTAGTAAACCACGTCTCACTAATTGCTACTATGTCCAGTTTAGCCTCTGACATTATTGCCTGCAGGTCTGGGATCTTATTTCCCAGGCTGTGAGCATTTGTGTACATGATTTTCC
The DNA here is from genome assembly GCA_016271365.2 of Neoceratodus forsteri. NCBI lineage: Eukaryota > Metazoa > Chordata > Ceratodontiformes > Ceratodontidae > Neoceratodus > Neoceratodus forsteri. The sequence goes on from JADMNL010000025.1 coordinate 273,893,207, forward strand.
ATTGGCCAGATTTTGGTGTGTTAGTTGTCGGGTGAGGTTTGGCATTACCCCTGTGCGTCGTATGGGGAGACAAACCTATTTTCTTACCTGGTGATGCAAATGAACTGCAAACATGCTGAATCCCTGTTTGACCACTAGCTGAGGGGGGAAGGGTGTTCTTCCCATTCGACGTATGGGGTGCTGCACCCCTCTCCCCATTTGCTAGTTTAAATATTCTGCAAAGACGTCAAACCTCTGCCCCAATGCACTGACTCCCTCCTTAGTCAGATGCAGTCCATCAAATTTAAAGAACTTTCACTCCCAGAACTGTTGCCAGTTCCCTACAAATCTGTGTCCTTTTTTCCTGGCACCAGCCCTTGAGCCACGTGTTTAGTTCCCTATCTCCTTCTCTGACCTTCCGCCCATCTGCTCCCTCTCCCAGGCTGGCAGGATCTCAGAGAAGGAGATGCGATGAAATAGATGATAGTTTGTCACCCAGCCTTATTGTTTTCGCTGTTCCATTACGGTGTCCCTTAATGTTTCTCTGTGCCATTATGGTGTCTCTTATTGTTTCTGCATTCATTAACAGTGTCCCTTATTAATGTTTCTCTGTACAGTTATGGTGCATCTTATTGATGTTTCCTTATGCAAAGAAAGCAGCCTATAGGCAATTCAAGTGCTCAAGGAGTGAAAGGGATCGAGGGGAGTATAAGCTGATGGCTAGAAGGGCCACTAGGGTGGTGAGGGTGGCCAAGGCAAGGAAGGAGCAGAACCTGGCCGGGGAAATTAGGAGAGGGAACAAGGGGTTCTTCAGATACATTGGGGGAAAACGAAGGGTGAAGGGGCAGATTAACAGGATTAAATCAGGGGAGAGATGGGCACAAGACCCGGGCGAGCAGGCTGAGGTACTAAATGAGTACTTCACCTCAGTTTTCATCAAGGAAGATGGGGATGCTGCATCATACATGGGAGGAGACAGAGATACTGAGGAGGGGGACCCTACCAATCGGCGGGTCTGGGGAGAGGGTGAGGCATCACTGGCAGGAGGGGGAGGCTAAGCAGGAGAAGAGGTACCGGAAGTGGAAATCACAGCAGAGAGAGGAGGGAAGCCCTCAGCTCCCTTAAGAGAGAGAAAGCACCGGGCCGGATAAATTACATCCCAGAGTGCTGAAGGAACTTGCAGATGTCCTGGCGAAACCCCTAGCGGAGCTTTTCACCATCTCTCTGAGGACAGGGTGAGTGCCCCAGGACTGGAAGGTGGCGAATATAGTGCCTATCCACAAGGGGGGGATCAAGGGAGGTGGCAGGGAACTACAGGCCTGTCAGCCTGACATCGGTGGTGGGTAAGGTGATGGAGGGCATTGTCAAGGCGAGGCTAGGGGGGACCTGGAAAAGTCAGGGTGCCTGGACGATAGCACGGATTCGTCCCGGGGAAATCGTGTCAGACAAACCTTGTGGAGTTCTATGACTGGGTGACGAGTGCCTTGGACCTGGGTAGACCAGTGGACGTCCTCTTTCTAGACTTCAGCAAGGCATTTGACTCTATTCCTCACGTGGGCCTGTTGGATATGCTAGGAGAAATGGGGGTGGGGAACCAGATAATCAGATGGATAGGCAATTGGCTCCAGGACCGGACCCAGAGGGTAGTAGTTGGCGGGATAGTCTCATCCCCAAGGAGGGTCATTAGTGGGGTCCCACAGGGATCAGTCCTTGGGCCCCTCCTCTTCAATGCCTCACGCCTCTGACATAAGGACAGGAATCAGGAGTGAGATGAGTCTCTTATGGATGACTCAAAACTGGGGCGGTGGTGGATGGGAGGAGGGGAGGGTGGCCCTACAGGGGACCTGGAGGCTCTGGAAAGATGGTCTAGAAAGTGGAAGCTGAGGTTCAATGAGGGAATGCAAGGTACTCCACCTGGGGCAGAAACCCAGGCCAAGTGTACACCCGGGGAGAGGAATGCCACAAGTCTCGATGGCTGAGAAGGACCTGGGGGTGGTGGTGGATGTCAAGATGAACTCGGAGACTTGTAGGAGGGCAGCAGCCAAGGCCAACAGGATGCTGGGATGCATCGCTAGGGGGATCACCTCCAGAAGGAGGGAAGTGATACTCCCTCTGTATAACTGCTTGGTGAGGCCACACCTTGAGTACTGCGTGCAGTTTTGGAGGCCACACTTAAAGAGGGACATTACCCTCCTGGAGAGGGTCCAGAGGAAGGCAACCAAAATGATTTGGGGCTTGGGGGACAGGACCTATGAGGAGAGGCTCGAAGAGCTAAATATGTACACACTGGAAGAGAGAAGGACTGGGGGACATGATAGAGGTCTTCAGGTACATGAAGAGGGTAAATAGGGGAGGAACAGTCAGGGTGCTTCGAAGGAAGGAGGAGGGGGCCACTAGAGGGCATGGGTGGAAGCTGGAGGGGGGAAGATTCAGGGGAGAAAGGAGGAGGTGCTACTTCACTGAGAGGGTGGTGGAGCCATGGAATGCGCTGCCTAGGGGGCTGGTGGAGGCAGAGACAGTGGAGGGGTTCAAGAGGGGGTGGGACAGGTACAGGGGAAGGGTTCTGGAAGCAAAATCCAATGCAGCAAGAATATCCAGAACTGGGAAGGGAGAAGCCAGAGGAGGCGAGGGGGGCAGCAAGGTCAGCACCCAGGGTGAAGGCTGACCAAACAAGCAGACACGAAAGACCGTTAGGCCTATTCTGCTGGCATTTCAGTATGCTAGTATGTTAGTATGCAGTTATGGTGTCTCATATTTAGGTTTGGAGAAGCAATATGGCGTCCTAGCATGCAGTCGCACCCTGAGAAGCTCAGACACTGCTGAAAATACTTGGCATTAACTGGCATTGTTCTTATACAGTTTTCTCTGTTATTGAGGTACGCGTTTTGAGTTTTCATGTCTGAGAAACGGGAAAAGCGCAAAGATAGAGCTACCTCATCATCCAGCGAGGAGTTTGCCTCACCGAGTATACGACCACTTGAGAAGCGACTCTTGCAGTCTGCAACTAGCCCGAGTTGCAGTGAAGTTGGAGGCACTGCTCCAGTGCCAACGTCTTCATATACCACAATAGGGGAGGGTCTGCCTGCTCGAAGCTCTAGTTGGAATTGACAAGAAATACCGAGCCAGTTTCTTTTGAAGAAAGCGCAACAGCGCAGAACTGAAACCGACATGGTGGCTCAACAAAGCTTCTATTCTGCTGGCTCTCAGGCGTTACACGATTGAAACACTGGGCAAATCAACTGATTGCTGCTCTTGCTGCACTCAAGAGGCAAGAATGCACACAAGATGTGTTTAACACCAACTGATTTTATCCAGAAAGAGGTTAAAACAACTAAAGAAATGGCTACAAACAACCTAAAGAAATTGAGTTAAATGCTCAAACACTGGCTAAGCATGAAACTAGGCTTACAGGTTTAGAAGCTACCAATGCTGTCCAAGTCAGAGAATCTTATAATATACATCATAAAATCAAACTCTCGCGAACCAAGTCCGATACAAAACCTTCGGATAGTTGGTCTGCCAGATAGTTTGGATACAGAATTTGAGTCTGTTAGAGATCTGCTCAAAAATATTTTTGCTGTTGCATTTGATCTCCCCTCGGAAAACCTGCCTTTTGACACCAAGGCATATATAATCTTTAAAACCCAAAGATCTCTCCCAGCAGAAGCAGGTAGCAAGGCTGAGGCAAACCCCAAAACCATGATCCTGCTGAGCTTTGTGTTCGAATCAGATCGAGACTTGTCGAATGTTCTGAGACTCAGCAGGAAAAGAAACTGGGAACATCAGGGAACATTGCTCTGAGACACAATTGGAAAAAATGGTCACACAGGAAGAATTGCTCTGTTTACAATAGGAAAGGAAATGGGCACATCATGGAACATTGCTCTCATGCACAGTAGGAAGGGATGTTGGGCAAACCAGGAACATTGCTCTGAGATACAATAGGAAGGGAAGTGGGGACATCAGGTAACATTGCTCTGAGACAGAGCGGGAATGGAAGTTGGCATACCAGGGAACATTGCTCTGTGACACAATAGGAAATGAAGTGGGCACCTCAGGGTACATTGCTCTGAGATACAATAGGAAAGGAAGTGGGCACAGCTTGGAATATTGCTCTACACAGAGTGGGAATGGAAGGGGGCTCATCAGGGAACACTGTTCTGTGATACAATAGGAAAGGATGTGTGCACAGCAGGGAACATTGCTCTGAGACACAATACAAAAGGAAATATGTACTTTAGGGAACACTGCTCTGAGATGCAATAGGAAAGGAAGAGGGCACCTCAGGGTTCATTGCTCTGAGATACAATAGGAAAGGAAGTGGGCACACCTTGGAACATTGCTCGAGACATAGTGGGAATGGAAGGGGGCATACCAGTGAAGATTACTCTGAGATACAATGGGAATGGAAGTGGGCACAGCAGGGAACATTGCTCTGAAACACTTCAGGAAAGGAAGTGGGCACAGTAGGGAATATTGGTCTGAGAAACAGAGAAAAAGGAAGTTGGTTCATCAGGGAACGTTTCTCTGATACATAGTGGGAAAGATAATGTGCATATCAGGGACAATGTTCTGAGATACAATTGGATAGGAACTGGGCACATCAAGGGAACATTGCTGTAAGACACACTAGGAAGGAAGTGGGCACATCAGGAACATTGCTCTGAAACATTTCAGGTAGGAAGTGGGCATATCAGGAACATTGCTCTGAGATACGATGGGAAAGGAAATGGGCACATCAGAGAACATTGCTCTGAGACACAATAGGAAAGGAAGAATGTATATTAGGGAACATTGCTCTGAGATGCAATAGGAAGGGAAGTGGGCTTGTTAGGGAATATTGCTCTGAGGCTGTGGAAAAAGGAAGTGGGTAAATGAGGGAACAATGTTCTGAGACACAGCAGGAAAAGAAACTGGGAACATCAGGGAACATTGCTCTGAGACACAATTGGAAAAGAAATGGGCACACCAGGGAAAATGGCTCTGTTTCACAATAGGAAAGGGAAATGGGCACATCATGGAACATTGCTCTCATGCACAGTAGGAAGGAATGTGGGCAAACCAGTGAACATTGCTCTGAGATACAATAGGAAAGGAAATAGGGACATCAGGTAACATTGTTCTGAGACAGAGCGGAAATGGAAGTTGGCATACCAGGGAACATTGCTCTGTGACACAATAGGAAATGAAGTGGGCACCTCAGGGTACATTGCTCTGAGATACAATAGGAAAGGAAGTGGGCACCACTTGGAATATTGCTCGAGACAGAGTGGGAATGGAAGGGGGAATACTAGGGAACATTGCTCTGAGATACAATGGGAAATGAAGTGGGTACTGCAGGGAACATTGCTCTGAAACATTTCAGGAAAGGAAGTGGGCACATCAGGAACATTGGTCTGAGATACAGAGAAAAGGAAGTTGATGCGTCAGGGAACATTTCTCTGATACATAGTGGGAAAGATAATGGGCATATCAGGGGACAATGTTCTGAGATACAATAGGATAAGAATTGGGCACATCAAGGAACATTGCTGGGAGACAAACTAGGAAAGGAAGTGGGCAATCAGGAACACTGCTCTGAAACATTCAGGTAAGGAAGTGGGCATATCAGAGACATTGCTCTGAGATACAATGGGAAGAAATGGGCACATCAGAGAACATTGCTGTGACACACAATGGGAATGGAAGTATGTACATTGGGAACATTGCTCTGATATGCAATAGGAAGGAAGTGGGCTTATTAGGAAAATTGCTCTGAGACTGCGGGAAAAGAAAGTGGACAAATCAGGGAACAATGTACTGAGACAGAGCAGGAAAAGAAACTGGGAACATCAGGAACATTGCTCTGAGACACAATTGGAAAGAAATGGTCACACCAGGAAAATTGCTCTGTTTCATAATAGGAAAGGAAATGGGCACATCATGGAACATTGCTCTCATGCACAGTAGGAAGGGATGTGGGCAAACAGAGAGAACATTGCTCTGAGATACAGTAGGAAAGAGAGTGGTCACAATTAACATTGCTCTGAGATAGAAGCGGGAATGGAAATTGGCATACCAGGGAAAATTGTTCTGAGACACAATAGGAAATGAAGTGGGCACATCAGGGTTCATTGCTCTGAGGTACAATAGGAAAGGAAGTGGGCACATCTTGGAATATTGCTGTACACAGAGTGGGAATGGAAGGAGCACATCAGGAACACTGCTCTGTGATACAATAGGAAAGGACGTGCACAGCAGGGAACATTGCTCTGAGACAATACAAAAGGAAATATGTACTTTAGGGAACACTGCTCTGAGATGCATTAGGAAAGGAAGAGGGCGTATCCGGACACATTGCTCTGAAACAGTGGGAAAAGGAAGTCGGCAAATCAGGGAACAATGTCTTGAGAAACAGCATGGAAAATAATTGGGCAGATCAGGGAACATTGCTCTGAAACACAATTGGTAAGGAAATGGGCACACCAGGGAACATTGCTCTGTTTCACAATAAGAAAGGAAATGGGCACATCAGGGAACATTGCTCTCATGCACACTAGGAAGGGATGTGGGCACACCAGGGAATATTGCTCTGAGATACAGTAGGAAAGGAACTGGGCACATCAGGGAACATTGCTCTGAGTCATAGTGGGAATGGAAGTTAGAGTACTGGGGAACATTGCTCTGAGACACAATAGGAAATGAAGTGGGCACATCAGGGAACATTGCTCTGAGACACAGTATGAAAGGAAGTGGGCACATCATTGAACATTGCTCCGAGATAAAATAGGAAAGAGGTCAGCACATCAGGGTAGATTGTCTGAGGCATAACAGAAATGGAAATCAGCACACCAGGAAACATTTCTCTGAGACACAGTGGGAATGGAAGAGGTCATATCAGGCAACATTGCTCTAAGGCTAAATAGGAAAGGAAGTGGGCACACCAGAGAAAATGGCTCTGGGATACAACAGGAAAGGAAGTGGGCTCATCATGGAACATTGCTCTGAGGCTCAATAGGAAAGGAAGTGGGCAAATCAGGGAACATGGCTCTGAGATACAGCAGGAAATGAAGTGGGCACCTCAGGGTACATTGCTCTGAGATACAATAGGAAAGGAAGTGGGTACATCAGGTAACATTTCTCTGAGACAGAGCAGGAATGGAAGTGGGCATACCAAGGAACATTGCTCTGAGACACAACAGGAAATGAAGTGGGCACATCAGGGTACATTGCTCTGAGATACAATAGGAGAGGAAGTGGGCACATCTTGGAACATTGCTCTAGACAGAGTGTGAATGGAAGGGGGCATATTAGGGAACATTGCACTGAGATACAATGGGAAAGGAAATGGGCATATGAGGAACATTGCTCTGGACACAATAGGAAAGAGTATGTACATTAGGGAACATTGCCTGAGATGTAGTAGGAAGTGAAGTGGGCATATCAGGAATATTGCTCTGTGACAGTGGAAAAGGAAGTGGGCAAACCAGGGAACAATGTTGTTAGACACTGTGGGGAAAGGAATTGGGCACATCAGGAACATTGCTCTGAGACACAACTGGAAATGTAATGGGCACACCAAGGAACATTGCTCTGTTTCACAATAGGAAGGAAATGGGCACATCAGGAAAATTGCTCGAGACACAACTGAAAGAGGAAAGGGCACACCAGGAACATTGATCTGTGTCACAACTGGAAGGAAGAGGGCACATCACGTGACATTGCTCTGAGAAAAGTGGGAATGGAAGTTGGCATACCAGAGACATTGCTCTGTGAAACAATAGGAAATGAAGTGGGCACCTCAGGGTACATTGCTCTGAGATAAAATAGGAGCGGAGGTAGGCACACCTTGGAACATTGCTCGAGACAGAGTGGGAATGGAAGGGGCATACCAGGGAACATTGCTTTGAGATACAATGGGAAGGAAGTGGGCACAGCAGGGAACATTGCTCTGAAACACTTCAGGAAATGAAGTGGGCACCAGGAACATTGGTCTGGAATACAGAGAAAATGGAAGTTGGCACGTAAGGGAACATTTCTCTGATACATAGTGGGAAAGATAATGAGCATATCAGGGGACAATGTTCTGAGATACAATAGGATAGGAATTGGGCACATCAAGGGAACATTGCTGGAAGACACACTAGGAAAGGAAGTGGGCACATCAGGGAACATTGCTCTGAATCATTTCAGGTAAGGAAGTGGGCACATCAGGGAACATTGCTCTGAGATTCAATGGGAAAGGAAATGGGCACATCAGAGAACATTGCTCTGAGACACAATAGGAAAGGAAGTATGTACATTAGGGAACATTGCTCTGAGACGCAATAGGAAGTCAGGTGGGCTTATTAGGGAATATTGCTCTGAGATAGTGGGAAAAGGAAGTGGGCAAATCAGGGAACAATGTTCTGAGACACATCAAGAAAGAAACTGGGAACATCAGGGAACATTGCTCTGAGACACAATTGGAAAAGAAATGGGCACATCAGGGAAATTGCTCTGTTTCACAATAGGAAAGGAAATGGGCACATCATGGAACATTGCTCTCATGCACAGTAGGAAGGGATGTGAGCAAACCAGGGAACATTGCTCTGAGATACAATAGGAAAGGAAGTGGGCCCATCAGGTAACATTGCTCTGAGACAGAGCGGGACAGAGAAGTTGGCATACCAGGAACATTGCTCTGAGACACAATAAGAAATGAAGTGGGCACATCAGGGTACATTGCTCTGAGGTACAATAGGAAAGGAAGTAGGGACATCTTGGAACATAGCTCTACACAGAGTGGGAATGGAAGGGGCACATCAGGGAACACTGCTCTGTGATACAATAGGAAAGGACGTGGACACAGCAGGAAACATTGCTCTGAGACACAGTTGGAAATGAAATGGGCACACAAGGGAACATTGCTGTGTTTCACAATAGGAACAGAAATGGGCACATCAGGGAATATTGCTCTCATGCACTCCAGGAAGGGATGTGGGCACACCAGGGAACATTGCTCTGAGATACAGTAGGAAAGGAATTGGGCATATCAGGTAATATTGCTCTGTGATAGTGGGAAAAGGAAGTGGGCAAACCAGGGAACAATGTTCTTAGACACTGCACGGAAAGGAATTGGGCACATCAGGGAACATTGCTCTGAGACACGATTGGAAAGGAATTGGGCACATAAGGGAACATTTCTCTGAGACACATTTGGAAAGGGAATGGGCACATCAGGTAACACTGCTCTGAGACAGAGTGGGAATGGAAGTTGAAATACCAGGGAACATTGCTCTGAGACACAATAGGAAATGAAGTGGGCACATCAGGGTACATTGCTCTGAGATACAATAGGAATGGAAGGGGGCACATAAGGGAACATTGCTCTGAGATACAATAGGAAAGGAAGTGTGCACAGCAAGGAACATTGCTCTGAGACACAATAGGAAAGGAAGTATGAACAATAGGGAGCACTGCTGTGAAATACAGAGGATAAGGAAGTTGTCACGTCAATGAATGTTACTCTGATACATAGTGGGAAAGATAGTGGGCATATCAGGGGACAGTGTTCTGAGATAATATAGGATAGGAATTGGGCACATCAGGGAACATTGCTCTGAGACACACTAGGAACGGAAGTGGGCACATTAGGAGTCATTGCTCAGAGATGCAGCAGGAAAGGAATTGGGCACATCAGGGAAAATTTCTCTGAGACACAACTGGAAAGAGAATGGGCAGACCAGGAAACATTGCTCTGCGTCACAACTGGAAAGGAAGTGGGCACATCAGGTAACATTGCTCTGAGACAGAGTGGGAATGGAGTTGGCATACCAGGGAACATTACTCTGAGACACAATAGGAAATGAAGTGGGCACCTCAGGTGCATTGCTCTGAGATACAATAAGAAGGAAGTGGCACATCTTGAAACATTGCTCGAGGCAGAGTGGGAATGGAAGGGCATACCAGTGAAGATTACTCTGAGATACAATGGGAAGGAAGTGGGCACAGCAGGGAACATTGCTCTGAAACAGTTCAGGAAAGGAGTGGGCACAGTAGGGACATTGGTCATGAGAAACAGAGAAGGAGTGTTGGCACTCAGGGGCGTTTCTCTATTTGATAGTGGGAAGATAATGTGCATATCAGGGGACAATGTTCTGAGATACAATTGGATTGAATTGGGCACATCAAGGAACATTGCTGTAAGACACACTAGGAAAGGAAGTGGGCACATCTGGGAACATTGCTCTGAAACATTTCAGGGAAGGAAGTGGGCATATCAGGGAACATTGCACTGAGATCACGATGGGAAAGGAAATGTGCCCGTCAGGGAACATTGCTCTGAGACACAATAGGAAGGAGTATATAGTTGGGGAACATTGCACTGAGTTGCAATAGGAAGGGAAGTGGGCTTATTTGGGAATATTGCTCTGAGACCGCGGAAAGAAAGTGGGTAAATCAGGGAACAATGTTCTGAGACACAGCAGGAAAAGAAACTGGAACATCAGGAACATTACTCTGAGACGCAATTGGAAAAGAAATGGCACACCAGGGAAAATTGCTCTGTTTCACAATAAGAAAGGAAATGGGCACATCATGGAACATTACTCTCATGCACAGTAGGAAGGGATGTGGGCAAACCAGGAACATTGCTCTGAGATACAATAGGAAGAGTGGGGACGTAAGGTAACATTGCTCTGAGACAGAGGCGAGAATGGAAAGTTGACATACAGGGAGCATTGCTCTGAGATACAATGGGAAAGGAAATGGGCACATCAGAGATCATTGCTCTGACACACAATAGGAATGGAAGTATGTACATTGGGGAACATTGCTTCTGATATGCAATAGGAAGGAAGTGGGCTTATTAGGAATATTGCTTTGAGACTGCGGAAAAGAAAGTGGACAAATCAGGGAACAATGTACTGAGACAGAGCAGGAAAAGAAACTGGGAACATCAGGAACATTGCTCTGAGACACAATTGGAAAAGAAATGGTCACACCATGGAAAATTGCTCTGTTTCACAATAGGAAAGGAAATGGGCACATCATGGAACATTGCTGTCATGCAAAGTAGGAAGGGATGTGGGCAAACCAGAGAACATTGCTCTGAGATACAATAGGAAAGGAAGTGGGCACATCAGGTAACATTGCTCTGAGACAGAGCGGGAATGGAAATTGGCATACCAGGGAACATTGCTCTGAGACACAATAGGAAATGAAGTGGGCATCAGGGTACATTGCTCTGATGACAATAGGAAAGGAAGTAGGCACATCTGGAATATTGCTCTACACAGAGTTGGAATGGAAGGGGCACATCAGGGTACACTGCTCGTGATAAAATAGGAAAGGACGTGTGCAGCAGGAACATTGCTCTGAGACACAATACAAAGGAAATATGTACTTTAGGGAACACTGCTCTGAGATGCATTAGGAAAGGAAGAGGGCATATCCGACACATTGTTCTGAAACAGTGGGAAAAGGAAGTCGGCAAATCAGGGAACAATGTCTTGAGAAACAGCGTGGAAAATAATTGAGCAGATCAGAGAACATTGCTCTGAAACACAATTGGAAAGAAATACGACACCAGGGAACATTACTCTCTTTCACAATAAGAAAGGAAATGGGCACATCAGGGAACATTGCTCTCATGCACACTAGGAAGGGATGTGGGCACACCAGGGAATATTGCTCTGAGATACAGTAGGAAATGAAGTGGGCTCATCAGGGAACATTGCTCTGAGACACAGTACTAAAGGAAGTGAGTACACTCATTGAACATTGCTCAGAGGATAAAATAGGAAAGAGGTCAGCACATCAGGGAAGATTGTCTGAGGCATAACAGAAACGGAAATCGGCACACCAGGAAACATTTCTCTGAGACACAGTGGGAATGGAAGAGGTCATATCAGGCAACATTGCTCTGAGGCTAAATAGGAAAGGAAGTGGGCACACCAGAGAATACGGCTCTGGGATACAACAGGAAAGGAAGTGGGCTCATCATGGAACATTGCTCTGAGGCTCAATAGGAAAGGAAGTGGGCAAATCAGGGAACATGGCTCTGAGATACAGCAGTAAATGAAGTGGGCACCTCAGGGTACATTGCTCTGAGATACAATAGGAAAGGAAGTGTGTACGTCAGGTAACATTTCTCTGAGACAGAGCAGGAATGGAAGTGGGCATACCAAGGAACATTGCTCTGAGACACAATAGGAAAGGAAGTGGGCACATAAGGGTACATTGCTCTGAGATACAATAGGAAAGGAAGTATGAACATTAGGGAGCACTGCTGTGAAATACAGAGGATAAGGAAGTTAGCACGTCAGGGAATGTTACTCTGATACATAGTGGGAAAGATAGTGGGCATATCAGGGGACAGTGTTCTGAGATAATATAGGATAGGAATTGGGCACATCAGGGAATATTGCTCTGAGACACACTAGGAACGGAAGTGGGCACATTAGGAGTCATTGCTCTGAGATGCAGCAGGAAAGGAATTGGGCACAACAGGGAAAATTGCTCTGAGACACAACTGGAAAGAGAATGGGCACACCAGGGAACATTGCTCTGAGATGCAATGGGAAGTGAGAGGCAGAACAGGAACATTGCTCTGAAACACTTCAGGAAAGGGAAGTGGGCACAGTGAGGAACATTGGTCGAGAAACAGAGAAAAAGGAAGTTGGCACGTCAGGGAAAGTTTCTCTGATACATAGTGGGAAAGATAATGTGCATATCAGGGGACAATGTTCTGAGATACAATTGGATTTGAATTGGGCACATCAAGGGAATATTGCTGTCAGACACGCTAGGAAAGGAAGTGGGCACATCTGGGAACATTGCTCTGAAACACTTCAGGTAAGGAAGTGGGCATATCAGGGAACATTGCTCTGAGATACGATGGGAAAGGTAATGGGCACATCAGAGAACATTGCTCTGAGACACAATAGGAAAGGAAGTATGTATTTTAGGGAACATTGCTCTGTGATGCAATAGGAAGGGAAGTGGACTTATTCGGAAATATTGCTCAGAGACTGCGGCAATAGGAAGTGGGTAAATCAGGGAACAATGTTCTGAGACACAGCAGGAAAAGAAACTGGGAACATCAGGGAACATTGCTCTGAGACACAATTGGAAAAGAAATGGGCACACCAGGGAAAATTGCTCTGTTTCACAATAGGAAAGGAAATGGGGACATCATGGAACATTGCTCTCATGAACAGTAGGAAGGGATTTGGGCAAACCAGGGAACATTGCTCTGAGATACAATAGGAAGGGAAGTGGGGACATCAGGGAACACTGCTCTATAATACAATAGGAAAGGATGTGTGCACAGCAGGGAACATTGCTCTGAGACACAATACAAAAGGAAATATGTACTATAGGGAACACTGCTCTGAGATGCAATAGGAAAAATAAAAGGGCACCTCAGGGTACATTGCTCTGAGATACAATAGGAAAGGAAGTGGGCACACCTTGGAACATTGCTGGAGACATTGTGGGAATGGAAGGGGGCATACCAGTGAAGATTACTCTGAGATACAATGGGAAAGGAAGTGGGCACAGCGGAACATTGCTCTGAAACACTTCAGGAAAGGAAGTGGGCACAGTTGGGAGCACTGGTCTGAGAAACAGAGAAAAGGAAGTTGGTATGTCAGGAACATTTCTCTGATACATAGTGGGAAAGATAATGGGCATATCAGGGACAATGTTCTGAGATACAATAGGATGAATTGGGCACATCAAGGAACATTGTTGGGAGACACACTAGGAAAGGAAGTGGGCACATCAGGAACATTGCATGAAACATTTCAGGTAAGAAGTGGGCATATCAGGGAACTGTGCCGTGAGATACAATGGAAGGAAAATGGGCTCATCAGAAACATTACTCTGACCACCTAATAGGAATGGAAGTATGTACATTGGGGAACATTGCTCTGATATGCAATAGGAAGGAAAGTGGGCTTATTAGGGAATATTGCTCTGATACTGCGGGAAAGAAAGTGGACAAATCAGGAACAAATGTACTGAGACAGAGCAGGAAAAGAAACTGGGAACATCAGGAACATTGCTCTTAGACACAATTGGAAAAGAAATGGTCACACCAGGGAAAGTGCTCTGTTTCACAATAGGAAAGGAAATGGGCACATCATGGAACATTGCTCTCATGCACAGTAGGAAGGGATGTGGGCAAACCAGAGAACATTGCTCTGAGATACAATAGGAAAGGAAGTGGGCACATCAGGGTACATTGCTCTGAGGTACAATAGGAAAGGAAGTGGGCACATCAGGTAACATTGCTCTGAGACAGAGCGGGAATGGAAATTGGCATACCAGGGAACATTGCTCTGAGACACAATAGGAAATGAAGTGGGCACATCAGGGTACATTGCTCTGAGGTACAATAGGAAAGGAAGTGGGCACATCTTGAATATTACCTACAGAGGGGAATGGAAGGGGGCACATCAGGGAACACTGCTCTGTGATACAATAGGAAGGGACGTCTGCACAGCAGGTAACATTGCTCTGAGACAATACAAAAGGAAATATGTACTTTAGGGAACACTGCTTTGAGATGCATTAGGAAAGGAAGAGGGCATGTCGGACACATTCCTCTGAAACAGTGGGAAAAGGAAGTCGGCAAATCAGGAAACAATGTCTTGAGAAACAGCATGGAAAATAATTGGGCAGATCAGGGAACATTGCTCTGAAACACAATTGGAAAGGAAATGGACGCACTAGGGAACATTGCTCTGTTTCCCAATAAGAAGGAAATGGGCACATCAGGAACATTGCTCTCATACACACTAGGAAGGGATGTGGGCACACCAGGAATATTGCTCTGAGATACAGTAGGAAAGGAACTGGGCACATCAGGAACATTGCTCTGAGTCATATTGGGAATGGAAGTTAGAGTACTGGGGAACATTGCTCTGAGACACAATAGGAAATGAAGTGGGCACATCTGGGAACATTGCTCTCAGACAAAGTAAGAAAGGAAGTGGGCACATCATTGAACATTGCTCCAAGATAAAATAGGAAAGAGGTCAGCACATCAGGGAAGATTGTCTGTGGCATAACAGAAACGGAAATCGGCACACCAGGAAACATTTCTCTCAGACACAGTGGGAATGGAAGAGGTCATATTAGGCAACATTGCTCTGAGGCTAAATAGGAAAGGAAGTGGGCACACCAGAGAATACGGCTCTGGGATACAACAGGAAAGGAAGTGGGCCTATTGTGGAACATTGCTCTGAGGCTCAATAGGAAAGGAAGTGGGCAAACAGGGAACATGGCTCTGAGATACAGCAGGAAATGAAGTGGGCACCTCAGGGTACATTGCTCTGAGATACAATAGGAAAGGAAGTGGGTACGTCAGGTAACATTTCTCTGAGACAGAGCAGGAATGGAAGTGGGCATACCAAGGAACATTGCTCTAAGACACAATAGGAAATGAAGTGGGCACATCAGGGTACATTGCTCTGAGATACAATAGGAGAGGAAGTGGGCACATCTTGGAACATTGCTCTAGACAGAGTGTGAATGGAAGGGGGCACATTAGGGAACATTGCTCTGAGATACAATGGGAAAGGAAATGGGCATATGAGGAAACATTGCTCTGAGACACAATAGGAAAGGAAGTATGTACATTAGGGAACATTGCCTGAGATGTAGTAGGAATTGAAGTGGGCATATCAGGGAATATTGCTCTGTGACAGTGGAAAAAGGAAGTGGGCAAACCAGGGAACAATGTTGTTAGACACTGTGGGGAAAGGAATTGGGCACATCAGGGAACATTGCTCTGAGACACAATTGGAAATGAAATGGGCACACCAAGGAACATTGCTCTGTTTCACAATAGGAAAGGAAATGGGCACATCATGGAAAATTGCTCTGAGACACAACTGGAAAGAGGAAAGGGCACACAAGGGAACATTGATCTGTGTCACAACTGGAAAGGATGTGGGCACATCAGGTGACATTGCTTGAGACAGAGTGGGAATGGAAGTTGGCATACCAGGGAACATTACTCTGAGACACAATAGGAAATGAAGTGGGCACCTCAGGGTACATTGCTCTGAGATACAATAGGAAAGGAAGTGAGCACATCTTGAAACATTGCTCGAGACAGAGTGGGAATGGAAGGGGGCATACCAGTGAAGATTACTCTGAGATACAATGGGAAAGGAAGTGGGCAGAGCAGGGAACATTGCTCTGAAACAGTTCAGGAAAGGAAGTGGGCACAGTAGGGAACATTGGTCTGAGAAACAGAGAAAAAGGAAGTTGGCACGTCAGGGAACCTTTCTCTGATACATAGTGGGAAAGATAATGTGCATATCAGGGGACAATGTTCTGAGATACAATTGGATTTGAATTGGGCACATCAAGGGAACATTGCTGTAAGACACACTAGGAAAGGAAGTGGGCACATCTGGGAACATTGCTCTGAAACATTTCAGGGAAGGAAGTGGGCATATCAGGGAACATTGCTCTGAGATACGTTGGGAAAGGAAATGGGCACATCAGAGAACATTGCTCTGAGACACAATAGGAAAGTAAGTATGCACATTAGGGAACATTGCTCTGAGATCCAATAGGAAGGGAAGTGGGCTTATTCGGGAATATTACTCTGAGACTGCGGGAAAAGGAGTAGGTAAATCAGGGAACAATGTTCTGAGACAAAGCAGGAAAAAGAAACTAGGGAGCATCAGGGAACATTGCTCTGAGACACAATTGGAAAAGAAATGGGCACACCAGGGAAAATTGCTCTGTTTCACAATAGGAAAGAAGTAGGCACATCATGGAACATTGCTCTCATTCACAGTAGGAAGGGATGTGGGCAGACCAGGGAACATTGCTCTGAGATACAATAGGAAAAGGAAGTGGGCACATCAGGTAACGTGCTCTGAGACAGAGCGGGAAAGGAATGGCATACCAGGGAACATTGCTCTGAGACACAATAGGAAATGAAGTGGGCACGTCAGGGTACATTGCTCTGAGGTACAATAGGAAAGGAAGTAGGCACATCTTGGAACATAGCTCTACACAGAGTGGGAATGGAAGGTGGCACATCAGGGAACACTGCTCTGTGATACAATAGGAAAGGAAGTGTACACGGCAGGGAACATTGCTCTGAGACACAGTTGGAAATGAAATGTTCACACCAGGGAACGTTGCTGTGTTTCACAATAGGAACAGAAATGGGCACATCAGGGAACATTGCTCTCATACACTCCAGGAAGGGATGTGGGCACACCAGGGAACATTGCTCTGAGATACAATAGGAAAGGAATTGGGCATATCAGGGAATACTGCTATGTGATAGTGGGAAAAGGAAGTGGGCAAACCAGGGAACAATATTCTTAGACACTGCAGGGAAAAGAATTGGGCACATCAGGGAACGTTGCTCTGAGACACAATTGGAAAGGAATTGGGCACATAAGGGAACATTGATCTCAGACACATTTGGAAAGGAAATGGGTACATCAGGTAACATTGCTCTGAGACAGAGTGGGAATGGAAGTTGAAATACCAGGGAACATTGCTCTGAGACACAATAGGAAATGAAGTGGGCATATCAGGGTACATTGCTCTGAGATACAATAGGAAAGGAAGTGAGCACATCTTGAAACATTGCTCGAGACAGAGTAGGAATGGAAGGTGGCATACCAGTGAAGATTACTCTGAGATACAATGGGAAAGGAGTGGGCACAGCAGGAACATTGCTCTGAAACAGTTCAGGAAAGGAAGTGGGCACAGTAGGGAACATTGGTCTGAGAAACAGAGAAAGGGAAGTTGGGACGTCAGGGAACGTTTCTCTGATACATAGTGGGAAAGATAATGTGCATATCAGAGGGACAATGTTCTGAGATACATTGGAATTTGAATTGGGCACATCAAGGGAACATTGCTGTAAGACACACTAGGAAAGGAAGTGGGCACATCTGGGAACATTGCTCTGAGATACAATGGGAAAGGAAATGGGCACGTCAGAGAACATTGCTCTGAGACACAATAGGAAAGGAAGTATGTATATTAGGGAACATTGTTCCGAGATGCAATAGGAAGGGAAGTGGGCTTATTTGGGAATATTGCTCTGAGACTGCAGGAAAAGGAAGTGGGTAAATCAGGGAACAATGTTCTGAGACACAGCAGGAAAAGAAACTGGGGGCATCCGGGAACATTGCTCTGAGACACAATTGGAAAAAGAAATGGGCACCAGGAAAAGTGCTCTGTTCACAATAGGAAGGAAATGGGCACATCATGGAACATTGCTCTCATGCACAGTGGGAAGGAGATGTGGGCAAACCAGGGAACATTGCTCCTGAGATACAATAGGAAGGAAGTGGGGACATCAGGTAACATTGCTGAGACATTGGAGATGAGTTGGCATACCAGGAACATTGCTCTGTGACACAATAGGAAATGAGTGGGCACCTCAGTGTACATTGCTCTGAGATACAATAGGAAAGGAAGTGGGCACACCTTGGAATATTGCTCGAGACAGAGTGGGAATGGAAGGGGCATACCAGGAACATTGCTCTGAGGATACAATGGGAAAGAAGTAGGCACAGCAGAGACATTGCTCTGAAACATTTCCAGGAAAGGAGTGGGCACATCAGAGACATTAGGTCTTAGATACAGAGAAAAAGGTGGAGCGATCAGGGAACATTTCTCCGATACATAGTGGGAAGATAATGGGCATATCAGGGACAATGTTCAGAGATACAATAGGATAGAATTGGGCACATCAGAGAAAATTGCTGTCATGCACAGAAGGAAGGCATGTGGGCAAACCAGAGAACATTGCTCTGAGATACAATGGGAAGGAAGTGGGCACATCAGGTAACATTGCTCTGAGACAGGCGGGAATGGAAATTGGCATACCAGGAACATTGCTCTGAGACACAATAGGAAATGAAGTGGGCACATCAGGGTACATTGCTCTGAGGTGCAATAGGAAGGAAGTGGGCACATCTTGGAACATTACTCTACAAGGTGGGAATGGAAGGGGCACATCAGGGAACACTGCTCTGTGATACAATAGGAAAGGATGTGTGCACAGCAGAGACATTGCTCTGAGACACAATACAAAGGAAATATGTACTTTAGGGAACACTGCTCTGAGATGCAATAGGAAGGAAGAGGGCACCTCAGGGTACATTGCTCTGAGATACAATAGGAAAGGAAGTGGGCACACCTTGGAACATTGCTCGAGACATAGTGGGAATGGAAGGGGGCATACCAGTGAAGATTACTCTGAGATACAATGGGAAAGGAAGTGGGCACAGTAGGGAACATTGCTCTGAAACACTTCAGGAAAGGAAGTGGGCACAGTAGGGAACATTGGTCTGAGATACAGAGAAAAAGGAAGTTGGAACGTCAGGGAACATTTCTCTGATACATAGTGGGAAAGATAATGGGCATATCAGGGGACAATGTTCTGAGATACAATAGGATAGGAATTGGGCACATCAATGGAACATTGCTGGGAGACACACTAGGAAAGGAAGTGCACATCAGAGACATTGCTCTGAAACATTTCAGGTAAGGAAGTGGGCATATCAGGAACATTGCTCTGAGATACAATGGTAAAGGAAATGGGCACATCAGAGAACATTGCTGTGACACACAATAGGAATGGAGAAGTATATTGTTGGAACATTGCTCTGAATGCAATAGGAAGGAAGTGGGCTTATTAGGAATATTGCTCTGAGACTGCGGGAAAAGAAAGTGGACAAATCAGGGAATAATGTACTGAGACAGAGCAGGAAAAGAAACTGGGAATATCAGGGAACATTGCTCTTAGACACAATTGGAAAAGAAATGGTCACACCATGGAAAATTGCTCTGTTTCACAATAGGAAAGGAAATTGGCACATCATGGAACATTGCTCTCATGCACAGTAGGAAGGGATGTGGGCAAACCAGAGAACATTGCTCTGAGATACAATAGGAAAGGAGTGGGCACATCAGGGTACATTGCTCTGAGGTACAATAGGAAAGGAAGTGGGCACATCTTGGAATATTGCTCTACACAGAGTGGGAATGGAAGGGGGCACATCAGGGAACACTGCTCTGTGATATAATAGGAAAGGACGTGTGCACAGCAGGGAACATTGCTCTGAGACAATACAAAAGGAAATATGTACTTAGGGAACACTGCTTTGAGATGCATTAGGAAAGGAAGAGGGCATATCAGACACATTCCTCTGAAACAGTGGGAAAAGGAAGTTGGCAAATCAGGGAACAATGTCTTGAAACAGCATGGAAAATAATTGGGCAGATCAGGGAACATTGCTCTGAAACACAATTGGAAGGAAGTGGGCACACTAGGAGAACATTGCTCTGTTTCACAATATGAAAGGAAATGGGCACATCAGGGAACATTGCTCTCATGCACACTAGGAAGGGATGTGGGCACACCAGGGCATATTGCTCTGAGATACAGTAGGAAAGGAACTGGGCACATCAGGGAACATTGCTCTGAGTCATAGTGGGAATCGAAGTTAGAGTACTGGGGAACATTGCTCTGAGACACAATAGGAAATGAAGTGGGCACATCTGGGAACATTGCTCTGAGACAAAGTAAGAAAGGAAGTCGGCACATCATTGAACATTGCTCCAAGATAAAATAGGAAAGAGGTCAGCACATCAGGGAAGATTGTCTGAGGCATAACAGAAATGGAAATCGGCACACCAGGAAACATTTCTCTCAGACACAGTGGGAATGGAAGAGGTCATATCAGGCAACATTGCTCTGAGGCTAAATAGGAAGAAATTGGGCACACCAGAGAATACAGCTCTGGGATACAACAGGAAGGAAGTGGGCCCATCGTGGAGACATTGCTCTGAGGCTAAATAGGAAGGAAGTGGGCAAATCAGGAACATGGCTCTGAGATACAGCAGAAAATGAAGATGGGCACCTCAGGGTACATTGCTCTGAGATACAATAGGAAAGGAAGTTGAGTCGTCAGGTAACATTTCTCTGAGACAGAGCAGGAATGGAAGTGGGCATACCAAGGAACATTGCTCTAAGACACAATAGGAAATGAAGTGGGCACATCAGGATACATTGCTCTGAGATACAATAGGAGAGAAGTGGGCACATCTTGGAACATTACTCTAGATAGAGTGTGAATGGAAGGGGCACATTAGGAACATTGCACTGAGATACAATGGGAAAGAAATGGGCATATGAGGGAACATTGCTCTGAGACACAATAGGAAAGGAAGTATGTACATTAGGGAACATTGCCTGAGATGTAGTAGGAATTGAAGTGGGCATATCAGGAATATTGCTCTGTGACAGTGGAAAAGGAAGTGGGCAAACCAGGGAACAATGTTGTAGACACTGTGGGGGAAAGGGAATTGGGCACATCAGGGAAATTGCTCTGAGACACAATGGAAATGAAATGGGCACACAAGGAACATTGCACTGTTTCACAATAGGAAAGGAATGGGCATCAGGAAAAGTGCTCTGAGACACAACTGAAAAGGAAAGGGCACCAGGAACATTGATCTGTGTCACAACTGGAAAGGAAGGGGCACATCAGGTGACATTGCTTGAGACAGATGGGAATCGAAGTTGGCATACCAGGGACCATTACTCTGTGACACAATAGGAAATGAAGTGGGCACCTCAGGGTACATTGCTCTGAGATACAATAGGAAGGAAGTGAGCACATCTTGAAACATTGCTTGAGACAGAGTGGGAATGGAAGGGGCATACCAGTGAAGATTACTCAGAGATACAATGGGAAAGAAGTGGGCAGAGCAGGAACATTGCTCTGAAACAGTTCAGGAAAGGAAGTGGGCACAGTAGGGAACATTGGTCTGAGAAACAGAAAAAGGAAGTTGGCACGTCAGGAACCTTTCTCTGATACATAGTGGGAAAGATAATGTGCATATCAGGGGACAATGTTCTGAGATACAATTGGATTTAGATTGGGCACATCAGAGGAACATTGCTATAAGACACACTAGGAAAGGAAGTGGGCACATCTGGGGAAGGTGCTGAAACATTTCAGGTAAGGAAGTGGGCATATCAGGAACATTGCTCTGAGATACGATGGGAAAAGAAATGGGCACGTCAGAGAACATTGCTCTGAGACACAATAGGAAAGGAAGTATGTATATTAGGGAACATTGCTCTGAGATGCAATAGGAAGGGAAGTGGGCTTATTTGGGAATATTGCTCTGAGACTGCGGGAAAAGGAAGTGGGTAAATCAGGGAACAATGTTCTGAGACACAGCAGGAAAAGAAACTGGGAACATCAGGGAACATTGCTCTGAGACACAGTTGGAAAAGAAATGGGCACACCAGGGAAAATTGCTCTGTTTCACAATAGGAAAGGAAATGGGCACATCATGGAACATTGCTCTCATGCACAGTAGGAAGAGATGTGGGCAAACCAGGAACATTCTCTGAGATACAATTGGAAGGAAGTGGGACATCAGGTAACATTGCTCTGAGACAGGCGGGAATGGAAGTTGGCATACCAGGGAACATTGCTCTGAGAACACAATAGGAAATGAAGTGGGCACCTCAGTGTACATTGCTCGGAGATACAATAGGAAAGGAAGTGGGCACACCTTGGAATATTGCTCGAGACAGAGTGGGAATGGAAGGGGATACCAGGGAACATTGCTCTGAGATACAACAGGAAAGGAAGTAGGCACAGCAGGAACATTGCTCTGAAACATTTCAGGAAGGAAGTGGGCACATCAGGAACATTGGTCTGAGATACGAGAAAAAGGAAGTTGGGCGATCAGGAGACATTTCTCTGATACATAGTGGGAAAGGTAATGGGCATATCAGGGGACAATGTCCTGAGATACAATAGGATAGGAATTGGGCACATCAGGGAACATTGCTGTCATGCACAGAAGGAAGGCATGTGGGCAAACCTGAGAACATTGCTCTGAGATACAGTAGGAAAGGAAGTGGGCACTTCAGGTAACATTGCTCTGAGACAGAGTGGGAATGGAAATTGGCATACCAGGGAACATTGCTCTGAGACACAAAAGGAAATGAAGTGGCCACATCAGGGTACATTGCTCTGAGGTACAATAGGAAAGGAAGTGGGCACATCTTGGAACATTGCTCTACACAGAGTGGGAATGGAAGGGGGCACATCAGGGAACACTGCTCTGTGATACAATAGGAAAGGATGTGTGCACAGCAGGGAACATTGCTCTGAGACACAATACAAATGGAAATATGTACTTTAGGGAACACTGCTCTGAGATGCAATGGGAAGGAAGAGGGCACCTCAGGGTACATTGCTCTGAGGATACAATGGGAAAGGAGTGGGCACACCTTGGAACATTGCTCAGCGAGACATGGTGGGAATGGAAGGGGGCATACAGTGAAGATTACTCTGAGATACAATGGGAAAGGGAAGTGGGCACAGCAGGAACATTGCTCTGAAACACCTCAGGAAAGGAAGTGGGCACAGTAGGGAACATTGGTCTGAGATACAGAGAAAAAGGAAGTTGGAACGTCATGGAACATTTCTCTGATACATAGTGGGAAAGATAATGGGCATATCAGGGGACAATGTTCTCAGATACAATAGGATAAGAATTGGGCACATCAAGGGAACATTGCTGGGAGACACACTACGAAAGGAAGTGGGCACATCAGGGAACATTGCTCTGAAACATTTCAGGTAAGGAAGTGGGCATATCAGGGAACATTGCTCTGAGATACAATGGAAAGGAAATGGGCACATCAGAGAACATTGCTGTGACACACAATAGGAATGGAAGTATGTACATTGGGGAACATTGCTCTGATATGCAATAGGAAGGGAAGTGGGCTTATTAGGGAATATTGCTCTGAGACTGCGGGAAAAGAAAGTGGACAAATCAGGGAACAATGTACTGAGACAGAGCAGGAAAAGAAACTGGGAACATCAGGGAACATTGCTCTTAGACACAATTGGAAAAGAAATGGTCACACCAGGGAAAAGTGCTCTGTTCACAATAGGAAGAAATGGGCACATCATGGAACATTGCTCTCATGCACAGTAGGAAGGGATGTGGGCAAACCTGAGAACATTGCTCTGAGATACAATAGGAAAGGAAGTGGACACATCAGGTAACATTGCTCTGAGACAGAGCGGGAATGGAAATTGGCATACCAGGGAACATTGCCCTGAGACACAATAGGAAATGAAGTGGGCACATCAGGGTACATTGCTCTGAGGTACAATAGGAAAGGAAGTGGGCACATCTTGGAATATTGCTGTACACAGAGTGGGAATGGAAGGGGGCACATCAGGGAACACTGCTCTGTGATACAATAGGAAAGGACGTGTGCACAGCAGAGAACATTGCTCTGAGACACAATACAAAAGGAAATATGTACTTTAGGAACACTGCTTTGAGATGCATTAGGAAAGGAAGAGGCATATCGGACACATTGCTCTGAAACAGTGGGAAAAGGAAGTCGGCAAATCAGGGAACAATGTCTTGAGAAACAGCGTGGAAAATAATTGGGCAGATCAGGGAACATTGCTCTGAAACAGAATTGGAAAGGAAATGGGCACACCAGGGAACATTGCTCTGTTTCACAATAAGAAAGGAAATGGGCACATCAGGGAACATTGCTCTCATGCACACTAGGAAGGGATGTGGGCACACCAGGGAATATTGCTCTGAGATACAGTAGGAAAGGAACTGGGCACATCAGGGAACATTGCTCTGAGTCAGAGTGGGAATGGAAGTTAGAGTACCAGGGAACATTGCTCTGAGACACAATTGGAAATGAAGTGGGCAGATCAGTGAACATTGCTCTGAGACACAGTATGAAAGGAAGTGGGCACATCATTGAACATTGCTCCGAGATAAAATAGGAAAGAGGTCAGCACATCAGGGAAGAATGTCTGAGGCATAACAGAAACGGAAATCGGCACACCAGGAAACATTTCTCTCAGACACAGTGGGAATGGAAGAGGTCATATCAGGCAACATTGCTCTGAGGCTAAATAGGAAAGGAAGTGGGCACACCAGAGAATCAGCTCTGGGATACAACAGGAAGGAAGTGGGCTCATCAGGAACATTGCTCTGAGGCTCAATAGAAAGGAGTGGACAAATCAGGGAACATGGCTCTGAGATACAGCAGAGGAATGAACTGGGCACCTCAAGGTACATTGCTCTGAGATACAATAGGAAAGGAAGTGGTACGTCAGGTAACATTTCTCTGAGACAGAGCAGGAATGGAAGTGGGCATACCAAGGAACATTGCTCTGATACACAATAGGAAATGAAGTGGGCACATCAGGGTGCTTTGCTCTGAGATACAATAGGAAAGGAAGTGTGCACAGCAAGGCACATTGCTCTGAGACACAATGGAAGGAAGTATGAACATTAGGAGCACTGCTGTGAAATACAGAGGATAAGGAAGTTGGCACATTAGGAATGTTACTCCTGATACATAGTGGGAAAGATAGTGGGCATATTAGGGGACAGTGTTCTGAGATAATATAGGATATGAATTGGGCACATCAGGAACATTGCTCTGAGTCACACTAGGCAGGAGAGTGGGCACATTAGGAGTCATTGCTCTGAGATGCAGAAGGAAAGAAACTGGGCATCAGGAAAATTGCTCTGAGACACAACTGGAAAGAGAATGGGCACACTGGGAACATTTCTCTGTGTCACAACTGGAAAGGAAGCAGGCACATCAGGTAACATTGCTCTGAGACAGAGTGGGAATGGAAGTTGGCATGCCAGTGAGCATTACTCTGAGAAACAATAGGAAATGAAGTGGGACCTCAGTGCATTGCTCTGAGATACAATAGGAAGGAAGTGAGCACATCTTGAAACATTGCTCGAGGCAGAGTGGGAATGGAAGGGCCATACCAGTGAAATTACTCTGAGATACAATGGGAAAGGAGTGGGCAGAGCAGGGAACATTGCTCTGAAACACTTCAGGAAGAGAAGTGGGCACAGTGGGAACATTGGTCTGAGAAACAGAGAAAAGAGTTGGCACGTCAGGAACATTTCTCTGATACATAGTGGGAAAGATAATGGGCATATCAGGGACAATGTTCTGAGATACAATAGGATAGGAATTGGGCACATCAATGGAACATTGCTGGGAGACACACTAGGAAGGAAGTGGGCACATCAGGAACATTGCTCTGAAACATTTCAGGTAAGGAAGTGGGCATATCAGGAACATTGCTCTGAGATACAATGGTAAAGGAAATGGGCACATCAGAGAACATTGCTGTGACACACAATAGGAATGGAAGTATGAACATTGGGAACATTGCTTTGAATGCAATAGGAAGGAAGTGGGCTTAATAGGGAATATTGCTCTGAGACTGCGGGAAAGAAAGTGGACAAATCAGGGAACAATGTACTGAGACAGAGCAGGAAAAGAAACTGGGAACATCAGGAACATTGCTCTTAGACACAATTGGAAAAGAAATGGTCACACCAGGAAAATTGCTCTGTTTCACAATAGGAAGGAAATGGGCACATCATGGAACATTGCTCTCATGCACAGTAGGAAGGGATGTGGGCAAACAGAACATTGCTCTGAGATACAATAGGAAAGGAAGTGGGCACATCAGGGTACATTGCTCTGAGGTACAATAGGAAAGGAAGTGGGCACATCTTGAATATTGCTCTACACAGAGTGGGAATGGAAGAGCATCAGGGAACACTGCTCTGTGATATAATAGGAAAGGACGTTGCACAGCAGGAACATTGCTCTGAGACAATACAAAAGGAAATATGTACTTTAGGAACACTGCTTTGAGATGCATTAGGAAAGGAAGAGGGCATATCAGACACATTCCTCTGAAACAGTGGGAAAAGGAAGTTGGCAAATCAGGAACAATGTCTTGAAACAGCATGGAAAATAATTGGGCAGATCAGGGAACATTGCTCTGAAACACAATTGGAAAGGAAGTGGGCACACTAGGGAACATTGCTCTGTTTCACAATATGAAAGGAAATGGGCACATCAGGGAACATTGCTCTCATGCACACTAGGAAGGGATGTGGGCACACCAGGGCATATTGCTCTGAGATACAGTAGGAAAGGAACTGGGCACATCAGGGAACATTGCTCTGAGTCATAGTGGGAATCGAAGTTAGAGTACTGGGGAACATTGCTCTGAGACACAATAGGAAATGAAGTGGGCACATCTGGGAACATTGCTCTGAGACAAAGTAAGAAAGGAAGTGGCACATCATTGAACATTGCTCCAAGATAAAATAGGAAGAGGTCAGCACATCAGGAAGATTGTCTGAGGCATAACAGAAATGAAATCGGCACACCAGGAAACATTTCTCTCAGACACAGTGGGAATGGAAGAGGTCATATCAGGCAACATTGCTCTGAGGCTAAATAGGAAGAAAGTAGGCACACCAGAGAATACAGCTCTGGGATACAACAGGAAGGAAGTGGGCCCATCGTGGAACATTGCTCTGAGGCTAAATAGGAAAGGAAGTGGGCAAATCAGAACATGGCTCTGAGATACAGCAGAAAATGAAGATGGGCACCTCAGGGTACATTGCTCTGAGATACAATAGGAAAGGAAGTTGTAGTCGTCAGGTAACATTTCTCTGAGACAGAGCAGGAATGGAAGTGGGCATACCAAGGAACATTGCTCTAAGACACAATAGGAAATGAAGTGGGCACATCAGGATACATTGCTCTGAGATACAATAGGAGAGGAAGTGGGCACATCTTGGAACATTACTCTAGATAGAGTGTGAATGGAAGGGCACATTAGGAACATTGCACTGAGATACAATGGGAAAGAAAATGGGCATATGAGGGAACATTGCTCTGAGACACAATAGGAAAGGAAGTATGTACATTAGGAACATTGCCTGAGATGTAGTAGGAATTGAAGTGGGCATATCAGGAATATTGCTCTGTGACAGTGGAAAAGGAAGTGGGCAAACCAGGGAACAATGTTTAGACACTGTGGGAAAGGAATTGGGCACATCAGGGAAATTGCTCTGAGACACAATTGGAAATGAAATGGGCACACCAAGGAACATTGCACTGTTTCACAATAGGAAAGGAAATGGGCACATCAGGGAAAATTGCTCTGAGACACAACTGAAAAGGAAAGGGCACACAGGAACATTGATCTGTGTCACAACTGGAAGGAAGAGGGCACATCAGGTGACATTGCTTGAGACAGAGTGGGAATGGAAGTTGGCATACCAGGGACCATTGCTCTGAGACACAATAGGAAATGAAGTGGGCACCTCAGGGTACATTGCTCTGAGATACAATAGGAAAGGAAGTGAGCACATCTTGAACATTGCTTGAGACAGAGTGGGAATGGAAGGGCATACCAGTGAAGATTACTCAGAGATACAATGGGAAAGAAGTGGGCAGAGCAGGGAACATTGCTCTGAAACAGTTCAGGAAGGAAGTGGGCACAGTAGGGAACATTGGTCTGAGAAACAGAAAAAGGAGTTGGCACGTCAGGAACCTTTCTCTGATACATAGTGGGAAAGATAATGTGCATATCGGGGACAATGTTCTGAGATACAATTGGATTTGAATTGGGCACATCAAGGGAACATTGCTGTAAGACACACTAGGAAAGGAAGTGGGCACATCTGGGAAAATTGCTCTGAAACATTTCAGGTAAGGAAGTGGGCATATCAGGGAACATTGCTCTGAGATACGATGGGAAAAGAAATGGGCACGTCAGAGAACATTGCTCTGAGACACAATAGGAAAGGAAGTATGTATATTAGGGAACATTGCTCTGAGATGCAATAGGAAGGGAAGTGGGCTTATTTGGGAATATTGCTCTGAGACTGCGGGAAAAGGAAGTGGGTAAATCAGGGAACAATGTTCTGAGACACAGCAGGAAAAGAAACTGGGAACATCAGGGAACATTGCTCTGAGACACAGTTGGAAAAGAAATGGGCACACCAGGAAAATTGCTCTGTTTCACAATAGGAAAGAAATGGGCACATCATGGAACATTGCTCATGCACAGTAGGAAGAGATGTGGGCAAACCAGGAACATTGCTCTGAGATACAATTGGAAGGAAGTGGGACATCAGGTAACATTGCTCTGAGACAGAGGCGGGAATGGAAGTTGGCATACCAGGAACATTGCTCTGAGACACAATAGGAAATGAGTGGGCACCTCAGTGTACATTGCTCGGAGATACAATAGGAAAGGAAGTGGGCACACCTTGGAATATTGCTCGAGACAGAGTGGGAATGGAAGGGGCATACCAGGGAACATTGCTCTGAGATACAACAGGAAAGGAAGTAGGCACAGCAGGAACATTGCTCTGAAACATTTCAGGAAAGGAAGTGGGCACATCAGGGAACATTGGTCTGAGATACGAGAAAAAGAAGTTGGGCGATCAGGAACATTCTCTGATACATAGTGGGAAGGTAATGGGCATATCAGGGGACAATGTCCTGAGATACAATAGGATAGGAATTGGGCACATCAGGAACATTGCTGTCATGCACAGAAGGAGGCATGTGGCAAACACAGGGAACTTGTCTGAGGAGATACAGTGGGAAGGAGTGGGCACATCAGGTAACATTGCTCTGAGACAGAGTGGGAATGGAAATTGGCATACCAGGAGACATTGCTCTGAGACACAAAAGGAAATGAAGTGGCCACATCAGGGTACATTGCTCTGAGGTACAATAGGAAAGGAAGTGGGCACATCTTGGAACATTGCTCTACACAGAGTGGGAATGGAAGGGGGCACATCAGGGAACACTGCTCTGTGATACAATAGGAAAGGATGTGTGCACAGCAGGGAACATTGCTCTGAGACACAATACAAATGGAAATATGTACTTTAGGGAACACTGCTCTGAGATGCAATAGGAAGGAAGAGGGCACCTCAGGGTACATTGCTCTGAGGATACAATGGGAAAGGAGTGGGCACACCTTGGAACATTGCTCTCGAGACATGGTGGGAATGGAAGGGGGCATACCAGTGAAGATTACTCTGAGATACAATGGGAAAGGAAGTGGGCACAGCAGGAACATTGCTCTGAAACACCTCAGGAAAGGAAGTGGGCACAGTAGGAACATTGGTCTGAGATACAGAGAAAAGGAAGTTGGAACGTCATGGAACATTTCTCTGATACATAGTGGGAAAGATAATGGGCATATCAGGGGACAATGTTCTCAGATACAATAGGATAAGAATTGGGCACATCAAGGGAACATTGCTGGGAGACACACTACGAAGAAGTGGGCACATCAGGAACATTGCTCTGAAACATTTCAGGTAAGGAAGTGGGCATATCAGGAACATTGCTCTGAGATACAATGGAAAAGGAAATGGGCACATCAGAGAACATTGCTGTGACACACAATAGGAATGGAAGTATGTACATTGGGAACATTGCTCTGATATGCAATAGGAAGGAAGTGGGCTTATAGGAATATTGCTCTGAGACTGCGGGAAAAGAAAGTGGACAAATCAGGGAACAATGTACTGAGACAGAGCAGGAAAAGAAACTGGGAACATCAGGGAACATTGCTCTTAGACACAATTGGAGAAGAAATGGTCACACCAGGGAAAATTGCTCTGTTTCACAATAGGAAAGGAAATGGGCACATCATGGAACATTGCTCTCATGCACAGTAGGAAGGGATGTGGGCAAACCTGAGAACATTGCTCTGAGATACAATAGGAAAGGAAGTGGACACATCAGGTAACATTGCTCTGAGACAGAGCGGGAATGGAAATTGGCATACCAGGGAACATTGCCCTGAGACACAATAGGAAATGAAGTGGGCACATCAGGGTACATTGCTCTGAGGTACAATAGGAAAGGAAGTGGGCACATCTTGGAATATTGCTGTACACAGAGTGGGAATGGAAGGGGGCACATCAGGGAACACTGCTCTGTGATACAATAGGAAAGGACGTGTGCACAGCAGGGAACATTGCTCTGAGACACAATACAAAAGGAAATATGTACTTTAGGGAACACTGCTTTGAGATGCATTAGGAAAGGAAGAGGGCATATCCGGACACATTGCTCTGAAACAGTGGGAAAAGGAAGTCGGCAAATCAGGGAACAATGTCTTGAGAAACAAGCGTGGAAAATAATTGGGCAGATCAGGAACATTGCTCTGAAACAGAATTGGAAAGGAAATGGGCACACCAGGAACATTGCTCTGTTTCACAATAAGAAAGAAATGGGCACATCAGGAGACATTGCTCTCATGCACACTAGGAGGGATGTGGGCACACCAGGAATATTGCTCTGAGATACAGTGGGAAAGGAACTGGGCACATCAGGAACATTGCTCTGAGTCAGGTGGGAATGGAAGTTAGAGTACCAGGGAACATTGCTCTGAGACACAATTGGAAATGAAGTGGGCAGATCAGTGAACATTGCTCTGAGACACAGTATGAAGGAAGTGGGCACATCATTGAACATTGCTCCGAGATAAAATAGGAAAGAGGTCAGCACATCAGGAAGAATGTCTGAGGCATAACAGAAACGGAAATCGCACACCAGGAAACATTTCTCTCAGACACAGTGGGAATGGAAGAGGTCATATCAGGCAACATTGCTCTGAGGCTAAATAGGAAAGGAAGTGGGCACACCAGAATACAGCTCTGGGATACAACAGGAAAGGAAGTGGGCTCATCAGGAACATTGCTCTGAGGCTCAATAGAAAGGAAGTGGACAAATCAGGAACATGGCTCTGAGATACAGCAGGAAATGAACTGGGCACCTCAAGGTACATTGCTCTGAGATACAATAGGAAAGGAGTGGGTCGTCAGGTAACATTTCTCTGAGACAGAGCAGGAATGGAGTGGGCATACCAAGGAACATTGCTCTGATACACAATAGGAATGAAGTGGGCACATCAGGGTGCTTGCTCTGAGATACAATAGGAGAAAGAGTGTGCACAGCAAGGCACATTGCTCTGAGACACAATAGGAAAGGAAGTATGAACATTAGGGAGCACTGCTGTGAAATACAGAGGATAAGGAAGTTGGCACATTAGGAATGTTACTCCTGATACATAGTGGGAAGATAGTGGGCATATGGGGACAGTGTTCTGAGATAATATAGGATATGAATTGGGCACATCAGGAACATTGCTCTGAGTCACACTAGGAACGAAGTGGGCACATTAGAGTCATTGCTCTGAGATGCAGAAGGAAGAAACTGGGCACATCAGGAAAATTGCTCTGAGACACAACTGGAAAGAATGGGCACACTAGGAACATTTCTCTGTTACAACTGGAAAGGAGCAGACACATCAGGTAACATTGCTCTGAGACAGGTGGGAATGGAAGTTGGCATGCCATTGAACATTACTCTGAGAACAATAGGAAATGAAGTGGGACCTCAGGTACATTGCTCTGAGATACAATGGGAAGGAAGTGAGCACATCTTGAAACATTGCTCGAGGCAGAGTGGGAATGGAAGGGGCCATACCAGTGAAAATTACTCTGAGATACAATGGGAAGGAAGTGGGCAGAGCAGGGAACATTGCTCTGAAACACTTCAGGAAGGAGAGTGGGCACAGTGAGACATTGGTCTGAGAAACAGAGAAAGGAAGTTGGCACGTCAGGAACATTTCTCTGATACATAGTGGGAAGGTAATGGGCATATCAGGGGACAATGTCCTGAGATACAATAGGATGGGAATTGGGCACATCAGGGAACATTGCTGTCATGCACAGAAGGAAGGCATGGGCAAACCAGAGAACATTGTCTGAGATACAGTAGGAAAGGAAGTGGGCACATCAGGTAACATTGCTCTGAGACAGAGCGGGAATGGAAATTGGCATACCATGGAACATTGCTCTGAGACACAATAGGAAATGAAGTGGGCACATCAGGGTACATTGCTCTGAGGTACAATAGGAAAGGAAGTGGGCACATCTTGGAACATTGCTCTACACAGAGTGGGAATGGAAGGGGGCACATCAGGGAACACTGCTCTGTGATACAATAGGAAAGGATGTGTGCACAGCAGAGACATTGCTCTGAGACACAATACAAAGGAAATATGTACTTTGGGAACACTGCTCTGAGATGCAATGGGAAGGAAGAGGGCACCTCAGGGTACATTGCTCTGAGGATACAATGGGAGGAACTGGGCATACCTTGGAACATTGCTCGAGACATAGTGGGAATGGAAGGGGCATACCAGTGAGATTACTCTGAGATACAATGGGAAAGGAAGTGGGCACAGCAGGGAACATTGCTCTGAAACACCTCAGGAAAGGAAGTGGGCACAGTAGGGAACATTGGTCTGAGATACAGAAAAAAGGAAGTTGGAACGTCAGGGAATATTTCTCTGATACATAGTAGGAAAGATAATGGGCATATCAGGGGACAATGTTCTGAAATACAATAGGATAGGAATTGGGCACATCAAGGGAACATTGCTGGGAGACACACTAGGAAAGGAAGTGGGCACCTCAGGGAACATTGCTCTGAAACATTTCGGGTAAGGAAGTGGGCATATCAGGAACATTGCTCTGAGATACAATGGAAAGGAAATGAGCACATCAGAGAACATTGCTGTGACACACAATAGGAATGGAAGTATGTACATTGGGGAACATTGCTCTGATATGCAATAGGAAGGAAGTGGGCTTGTAGGAATATTGCTCTGAGACTGCGGGAAAGAAAGTGGACAAATCAGGGAACAATGTACTGAGACAGAGCAGGAAAAGAAACTGGGAACATCAGGAACATTGCTCTTAGACACAATTGGAAAGAAATGGTCACACCAGGGAAGAGTACTCTGTTTCACAATAGGAAGAAATGGGCACATCATGGAACATTGCTCTCATGCACAGTAGGAAGGGATGTGGGCAAACCAGAGAACATTGCTCTGAGATACAATGGAAAGGAAGTGGGCACATCAGGTAACATTGCTCTGGGACAGGCGGAGAATGGAAATTGGCATACCAGGAACATTGCCTGAGACATAATAGGAAATGAAGTGGGCACATCAGGGTACATTGCTCTGAGGTACAATAGGAAAGGAAGTGGGCTCATCTTGGAATATTGCTCTACACAGAGTGGGAATGGAAGGGGGCACATCAGGGAACACTGCTCTGTGATACAATAGGAAAGGACGTGTGCACAGCAGGGAACATTGCTCTGAGACACAATACAAAAGGAAATATGTACTTTAGGGAACACTGCTTTGAGATGCATTAGGAAAGGAAGAGGGCATATCCGGACAGATTGCTCTGAAACAGTGGGAAAAGGAAGTTGGCAAATCAGGAAACAATGTCTTGAGAAACAGCGTGAAAATAATTGGGCAGATCAGGAACATTGTCTGAAACACAATTGGAAAGGAAATGGGCACACCAGGGAACATTGCTCTGTTTCATAATAAGAAAGGAAATGGGCACATCAGGGAACATTGCTCTCATGCACACTAGGAAGGGATGTGGGCACACCAGGGAATATTGCTCTGAGATACAGTAGGAAAGGAACTGGGCACATCAGGGAACATTGCTCTGAGTCAGAGTGGGAATGGAAGTTAGAGTACCAGGGAACATTGCTCTGAGACACAATTGGAAATTAAGTGGGCAGATCAGGGAACATTGCTCTGAGACACAGTACGAAAGGAAGTGGGCACATCATTGAACATTGCTCCGAGATAAAACAGGAAAGAGGTCAGCACATCAGGGAAGATTGTCTGAGGCATAACAGAAACGGAAATCGGCAACCAGAAAACATTTCTCTCAGACACAGTGGGAATGGAAGAGGTCATATCAGGCAACATTGCTCTGAGGCTAAATAGGAAAGGAAGTGGGCACACCAGAGAATCTGGCTCTGGGATACAACAGGAAAGGAAGTGGGCTCAGCAGGAACATTGCTCTGAGGCTCAATAGGAAAGGAAGTGGGCAAATTAGGAACATGGCTCTGAGATACAGCAGGAAATGAAGTGGGCACCTCAGGGTACATTGCTCTGAGATACAATAGGAAAGGAAGTGGGTACGTCAGGTAACATTTCTCTGAGACAGAGCAGGAATGGAAGTGGGCATACCAAGGAACATTGCTCTGAGACACAATAGGAAATGAAGTGCGCACATCAGGCTACATTGCTCTCATGCACACTAGGAAGGGATGTGGGCACACCAGGGAATATTGCTCTGAGATACAGTAGGAAAGGAACTGGGCACATCAGGAACATTGCTCTGAGTCAGAGTGGGAATGGAAGTTAAGTACCAGGAATATTGCTCTGAGACACAATTGGTAATGAAGTGGGCAAACCAGAGAACATTGCTCTTGAGATACAATAGGAAAGGAAGTGGGCACATCAGGTAACATTTCTCTGAGACAGGACCAGGAATGGAAATTGGCATACCAGGAACATTGCCCTGAGACACAATGGAAATGAAGTGGGCACATCAGGGTACATTGCTCTGAGGTACAATAGGAAAGGAAGTGGGCACATCTTGGAATATTGCTGTCACAGGTGGGAATGGAAGGGGCACATCAGGAACACTGCTCTGTGATACAATAGGAAAGGACGTGTGCACAGCAGGGAACATTGCTCTGAGACACAATACAAAAAAGGAATATGTGCTTAGAACACTGCTTGAGATGCACTAGGAAAGGAAGAGGGCATATCTGGACACATTGCTCTGAAACAGTGGGAAAAGGAAGTCGGCAAATCAGGAACAAAGTCTTGAGAAATAGCGTGGAAAATAATTGGGCAGATCAGGAACATTGCTCTGAAACACAGTTGGAAAGGAAATGGGCACACCAGGGATCATGCTCTGTTTCACAATAAGAAAGAAATGGGCACATCAGGAACATTGCTCTCATGCACACTAGGAAGGATGTGGGCACACCAGGAATATTGCTCTGAGATACAGTAGGAAAGGAACTGGGCACATCAAGGAACATTGCTCTGAGTCAGAGTGGGAATGGAAGTTAGAGTACCAGGAACATTGCTCTGTGACACAATTGGAAATGAAGTGGGCAGATCAGGGAACATTGCTCTGAGACACAGTACGAAAGGAAGTGGGCACATCATTGAACATTGCTCCGAAATAAAATAGGAAAGAGGTCAGCACATCAGGAAGAATGTCTGAGGCATAACAAGAAACGGAAATCGAGCACACCAGAAACATTCTCTCAGACACAGTGGGAATGGAAGAGGTCATATCAAGCAACATTGCTCTGAGGCTAAATAGGAAAGGAAGTGGACACACCAGAATACGGATCTGGGATACAACAGGAAAGGAGTGGGCTCATCAGGAACATTGCTCTGAGGCTCAATAGGAAGGAAGTGGACAAATCAGGGAACATGGCTCTGAGATACAGCAGGAAATGAACTGGGCACCTCAAGGTACATTGCTCTGAGATACAATGGGAAGGAAGTGGGTGCGTCAGGTAACATTTCTCTGAGACAGAGCAGGAATGGAGAGTGGGCATACCAAGGAACATTGCTCTGAGACAGTAGGAAATGAAGTGGGCACATCAGGTACATTGCTCTGAGATACAATAGGAAAGGAAGTGTGCACAGCAAGGCACATTGCTCTGAGACACAATAGGAAAGGAAGTATGAACATTAAGAGCACTGCTGTAGAAATACAGAGGTTAAGGAAGTTGGCAAGTCAGGGAATGTTACTCTGATACATAGTGGGAAGATAGTGGGCATATCAGGGACACTGTTCTGAGATAATATAGAGATAGAATTGGGCACATCAGGAACATTGCTCTGAGTCACACTAGGAATGGAAGTGGGCAGATTAGGAGTCATTGCTCTGAGATGCAGCAGGAGAAATGGGCACATCAGGGAAAATTGCTCTGAGACACAACTGGAAAGAGAATGGGCACACTGGGAACATTGCTCTGTGTCACAACTGGAAAGGAAGCAGGCACATCAGGTAACATTGCTCTGAGACAGAGGGGAATGGAAGTTGGCATACCAGGAGCATTACCTGAGAAACAATAGGAAATGAAGTGGCACTTCAGGGTACATTGCTCTGAGATACAATAGAAAGGAAGTGAGCACATCTTGAAACATTGCTCGAGACATAGTGGGAATGGAAGGGGGCATACCAGTGAAGATTACTCTGAGTTACAATGGGAAAGGAAGTGGGCACAGCAGGGATCATTGCTCTGAAACACTTCAGGAAAGGAAGTGGGCACAGTAGGGCACATTGGTCTGAGATACAGAGAAAAAGGAAGTTGGAATGTCAGGGAACATTTCTCTGATACATAGTGGGAAAGATAATGGCCATATCAGGGGACAATGTTCTGAGATACAATAGGATAGGAGTTGGGCACATCAAGGGAACATTGCTGGGAGACACACTAGGAAAGGAAGTGGGCACATCAGGGAACATTGCTCTGAAACATTTCAGGTAAGGAAGTGGGCATATCAGGGAACATTGCTCTGAGATACAATGGAAAAGGAAATGGGCACATCAGAGAACATTGCTGTGACACACAATAGGAATGGAAGTATGTACATTGAGGAACATTGCTCTGATATGCAATAGGAAGGAAGTGGGCTTATAGGAATATTGCTCTGAGACTGGGGAAAAGAAAGTGGACAAATCAGGGAATAATGTACTGAGACAGAGCAGGAAAAGAAGCTGGGAACATCAGGGAACATTGCTCTTAGACACAATTGGAAAGAAATGGTCACTCCAGGGAAAATTGCTCTGTTTCACAATAGGAAAGGAAATGGGCACATCATGGAACATTGCTCTCATGCACAGTAGGAAGGGATGTGGGCAAACCTGAGAACATTGCTCTGAGATACAATAGGAAAGGAAGTGGGCACATCAGGTAACATTGCTCTGAGACAGAGCGGGAATGGAAATTGGCATACCAGGGAACATTGCTCTGAGACACAATAGGAAATGAAGTGGGCACATCAGGGTACATTGCTCTGAGGTACAATAGGAAAGGAAGTGGGCACATCTTGGAATATTGCTCTACACAGAGTGGGAATGGAAGGGGGCACATCAGGGAACACTGCTCTGTGATACAATAGGAAAGGACGTGTGCACAGCAGGGAACATTGCTCTGAGACAGAATACAAAGAATATGTACTTTAGGAACACTGCTTTGAGATGCATTAGGAAAGGAAGAGGCATATCCGGACACATTGCTCTGAAACAGTGGGAAAGGAAGTCGGCAAATCAGGGAACAAAGTCTTGAGAAACAGCGTGGAAAATAATTGGGCAGATCAGGGAACATTGCTCTGAAACACGATTGGAAAGGAAATGGGCACACAGGGAACATTGCTCTGTTTCACAATAAGAAGGAAATGGGCATATCAGGAACATTGCTCTCTTGCACACTAGGAAGGGATGTGGGCAACAGGAATATTGCTCTGAGATACAGTAGGAAAGGAACTGGGCACATCAGGGAACATTGCTCTGAGTCAGAGTGGGAATGGAAGTTAGAGTACCAGGAACATTGCTCTGAGACACAATTTTAAATGAAGTGGCAGATCAGGAACATTGCTCTGAGACACAGTATGAAAGGAAGGTGCACATCATTGAACATTGCTCCGAGATAAAATAGGAAAGAGGTCAGCACATCAGGGAAGAATGTCTGAGGCATAACAGAAACGGAAATCAGCACACCAGGAAACATTTCTCTCAGACACAGTGGGAATGGAAGAGGTCATATCAGGCAACATTGCTCTGAGGCTAAATAGGAAAGAAAGTGGGCACACCAGAGAATACGGCTCTGAGATACAGCAGGAAATGAAGTGGCACCTCAGGGTGATTGCTCTGAGATACAATAGGAAAGGAGTGGTACATCAGGTAACATTTCTCTGAGACAGAGCAGGGAATGGGAGATGGGCATATAAGGAACATTGCTCTGGACACAATAGGAAATGAGAGTGGGCACATCAGGGTACATTGCTCTGAGATACAATAGGAAGGGAAGTGTGCAGCAGGCATTGCTCTGAGACACAATAGGAAAGGAAGTATAGACATTAGAGAGCACTGCTGTGAAATACAGAGGATAAGGAAGTTGGCACGTCAGGGAATGTTACCTGATACATAGTAGGAAAGATAGTGGGCATATCAAGGCACAGTGTTCTGAGATAATATAGGATAGAATTGGCACATCAGGAACATTGCCTGAGTCACACTAGGAACGGAAGTGGGCACATTAGGAGTCATTGCTCTGAGATGCAGCAGGAAAGGAACTGGGCACATCATAGGGAAAATTGCTCTGAGACACAACTGGAAAGAGAATGGGCACACTAGGGAACATTGCACTGTGTCACAACTGGAAAGGAAGCGGGCACATCAGGTAACATTGCTCTGAGACAGAGTGGGAATGGAAGTTGGCATACCAGGGAACATTACTCTGAGAAACAATAGGAAATAAAGTGGGCACCTAGGGGTACATTGCTCTGTGATACAATAGGAAAGGAAGTGAGCACATCTTGAAACATTGCTCGAGACAGAGTTCGAATGGAAGGGGGCATACCAGTGAAAATTACTCTGAGATACAATGGGAAAGGAAGTGGGCAGAGCAGGGAACATTGGTCTGAGAAACAGAGAAAGAGGAATTTGGCACGTCAGGGAACCTTTCTCTGATACATAGTGCGAAAGATAATGTGCATATCAGGGGACAATGTTCTGAGATACAATTGGATTTGAATTGGGCACATCAAGGGAACATTGCTGTAAGACACACTAGGAAAGGAAGTGGGCACATCTGGGAACATTGCTCTGAAAACATTTCAGGTAAGAAAGTGGGCATACTAGGAACATTGCTCTGAGATATGATGGAAAGGAAGAAATGGGCACGTCAGAGAACATTGCTCTGAGACACAATAGGAAGGAAGTATGTATGTTAGGGAACATTGCTCTGAGATGCAATGGAAGGGAAGTGGGCTTATTCGGAATATTGCTCTGAGACTGTGGGAAAAGGAAGTGGTAAATCAGGGAATGATGTTCTGAGACACAGCAGGAAAGAAACTGGGAACATCAGGAACATTGCTCTGAGACACAATTGGAAAAGAAATGGGCACACCAGGAAAATTGCTCTGTTTCACAATAGGAAAGGAAATGGGCACATCATGGAACATTGCTCTCATTCACAGTAGGAAGGAATGTGGGCAAACCAGGGAACATTGCTCTGATATAAAACAGGAAGGAAGTGGGACATCAGGTAACATTGCTCTGAGACAGAGCGGGAATGGAAGTTGGCATATCAGGAACATTGCTCTTGTGACACAATAGGAAATGAAGTGGGCACCTCAGTGTACATTGCTCGGAGATACAATAGGAAAGGAAGTGGGCACACCTTGGAATATTGCTCGAGTCAGAGTGGGAATGGAAGGGGGCATACCAGGGAACATTGCTCTGAGATACAATGGGAAAGGAAGTAGGCACAGCAGGGAACATTGCTCTGAAACATTTCAGGAAAGGAAGTGGACACATCAGGGAACATTGATCTGAGATACCGAGAAAGGAAGTTGGGCGATCAGGAACATTTCTCTGATACATAGTGGGAAAGGTAATGGGCATACAGGGACAATATCCTGAGATACAATAGGATAGGAATTGGGCACATCAGGGAACATTGCTGTCATGCACAGAAGGAAGGCATGTGGGCAAACCAGAGAACATTGCTCTGAGTTACAATGGGAAAGGAAGTGGGCACATCAGGTAACATTGCTCTGAGACAGGCGGGAATGGAAATTGGCATACCAGGAACATTGCTCTGAGACACAATAGGAAATGAAGTGGCCACATCAGGGTACATTGCTCTGAGGTACAATAGGAAAGGAAGTGGGCACATCTTGGAACATTGCTCTACACAGGTGGGAATGGAAGGGGCACATCAGGGAACACTGCTCTGTGATACAATAGGAAGGATGTGCTGCACAGCAGAGACATTGCTCTGAGACACAATACAAATGGAAATATGTGCTTAGGGAACACTGCTCTGAGATGCAATGGGAAGGAAGAGGGCACCTCAGGGTACATTGCTCTGAGGATACAATGGGAAAGGAGTGGGCACAGGACATTGCTCTCGAGACATGGTGGGAATGGAAGGGGGCATCCAGTGAAGATTACTCTGAGATACAATGGGAAGGAGTGGGCACAGTGAGGGACATTGCTCTGAAACACCTCAGGAAAGGAAGTGGGCACAGTGGAACATTGGTCTGAGATACAGAGAAAAAGGAAGTTGGAACGTCAGGGAACATTTCTCTGATACATAGTGGGAAAGATAACGGGCATATCAGGGGACAATGTTCTGAGATACAATAGGATAGGAATTGGGCACATCAAGGGAACATTGCTGGGAGACATACTAGGAAAGGAAGTGGGCAACTCAGGGAACATTGCTCTGAAACATTTCAGGTAAGAAAGTGGGCATATCAGGGAACATTGCTCTGAGATACAATGGAAAGGAAATGGGCACATCAGAGAACATTGCTGTGACACACAATAGGAATGGAAGTATATTACATTGAGAACATTGCTCTGATATGCAATAGGAAGGAAGTGGGCTATAGGAATATTGCTCTGAGACTGCGGGAAAAGAAAGTGGACAAATCAGGGAACAATGTACTGAGACAGAGCAGGAAAAGAAACTGGGAACATCAGGGAACATTGCTCTTAGACACAATTGGAAAAGAAATGGTCACACCAGGGAAAATTGCTCTGTTTCACAATAGGAAAGGAAATGGGCACATCATGGAACATTGCTCTGAGTCACACTAGGAATGGAAGTGGGCACATTAGGAGTCATTGCTCTGAGATGCAGCAGGAATGGAACTGGGCACATCAGGGAAAATTGCTCTGAGACACAACTGGAAAGAGAATGGGCACACTAGGGAACATTGCTCTGTGTCACAACTGGAAAGGAAGTGGGCACATCAGGTAACATTGCTCTGAGACAGAGTGGGAATGGATGTTGGCATACCAGGGAACATTACTCTGAGAAACAATAGGAAATGAAGTGGGCACCTCAGGGTACATTGCTCTGAGATACAATAGGAAAGGAAGTGAGCACATCTTGAGACATTGCTCGAGACAGAGTGGGAATGGAAGGGGCATACCAGTGAAGATTACTCGAGATACAATGGGAAGGAAGTGGGCAGAGCAGGGACATTGCTCTGAAACACTTCAGGAAAGGAAGTGGGCACAGTAGGGAACATTGGTCTGAGAAACAGAAGAAGGAGTTGGACGTCAGGAACCTTTCTCTGATACATAGTGGGAAAGATAATGTGCATATCAGGGGACAATGTTCTGAGATACAATTGGATTTGAATTGGGCACATCAAGGGAACATTGCTGTAAGACACACTAGGAAAGGAAGTGGGCACATCTGGGAACATTGCTCTGAAACATTTCAGGTAAGAAAGTGGGCATATCAGGGAACATTGCTCTGAGATACGATGGGAAAGGAAATGTGCACGTCAGAGAACATTGCTCTGAGACACAATAGGAAAGGAAGTATGTATATTAGGGAACATTGCTCTGAGATGCAATAGGAAGGGTAGTGGGCTTATTCGGAATATTGCTCTGAGACTGCGGGAAAGGAAGGGTGGAAATCAGGGAACAATGTTCTGAGACACAGCAGGAAAAGAAACTGGGAACATCAGGAACATTGCTCTGAGACACAATTGGAAAGAAATGGGCACACTAGGGAAAATTGCTCTGTTTCACAATAGGAAAGGAAATGGGCACATCATGGAACATTGCTCTGATTACAGTAGGAAGAAATGTGGGCAAACCAGGAACATTGCTCTGAGATACAATAGGAAGGGAAGTGGGACATCAGGTAACATTGCTCTGAGACAGAGCGGGAATGGAGATTGGCATACCAGGAACATTGCTCTGTGACACAATAGGAAATGAGTGGGCACCTCAGTGTGCATTGCTGAGATACAATAGGAAAGGAATTGGGCACACCTTGGAATATTGCTCTCAGACAAAGTGGGAATGGAAGGGGGCATACCAGGGAACACTGCTCTGAGATACAATGGGAAAGGAAGTAGGCACAGCAGGGAACATTGCTCTGAAACATTTCAGGAAAGGAAGTGGGCACATCAGGGAACATTGGTCTGAGATACCGAGAAAAAGGAAGTTGGAACGTCAGGGAACATTTCTCTGATACATAGTGGGAAAGGTAATGGGCATACCAGGGGACATTGTCCTGAGATACAATAGGATAGGAATTGGGCACATCAGGGAATATTGCTGTCATGCACAGAAGGAAGGCATGTGGGCAAACCAGAGAACATTGCTCTGAGTTACAATAGGAAAGGAAGTGGGCACATCAGGGTAACATTGCTCTGAGACAGGCGGAATGGAAATTGGCATACCAGGAACATTGCTCTGAGACACAATAGGAAATGAGTGGGCACATCAGGGTACATTGCTCTGAGGTACAATAGGAAGGAAGTGGGCACATCTTGGAACATTGCTCTACACAGGTGGGAATGGAAGGGGCACATCAGGGAACACTGCTCTGTGATACAATAGGAAAGGATGTGTGCACAGCAGGAACATTGCTCTGAGACAAAATACAAAAGGAAATATGTACTTTAGGAACACTGCTCTGAGATGCAATGGGAAAGGAAGAGGCACCTCAGGGTACATTGCTCTGAGATACAATAGGAAAGGAAGTGGGCACACTTGTAACATTGCTCAAGACAAAGTGGGAATGGAAGGGGGCATACCAGTGAAGATTACTCTGAGATACAATGGGAAGGAAGTGGGCACAGCAGGGAACATTGGTCTGAGATACAGAAAAAGGAAGTTGGAATGTCAGGAACATTTCTCTGATACATAGTGGGAAAGATAATGGGCATATCAGGGACAATGTTCTGAGATACAATAGGATAGGAATTGGGCACATCAAGTGAACATTGCTGGGATACACTCTAGGAAAGGAAGTGGGCACATCAGGAACATTGCTCTGAAACATTTCAGGTAAGGAAGTGGGCATATCAGGAACATTGCTCTGAGATACAATAGGAAGGAAATGGGCACATCAGAGAACATTGCTGTGACACACAATAGGAATGGAAGTATGTACATTGGGAACATTGCTCTGATATGCAATAGGAAGGGAAGTGGGCTTATTA
This sequence comes from Neoceratodus forsteri, assembly GCA_016271365.2. Taxonomy (NCBI): domain Eukaryota; kingdom Metazoa; phylum Chordata; order Ceratodontiformes; family Ceratodontidae; genus Neoceratodus; species Neoceratodus forsteri. The sequence continues at coordinate 273,937,222 of JADMNL010000025.1, forward strand.
GGGAATATTGCTCTGACACTGCGGGAAAAGAAAGTGGACAAATCAGGGAACAATGTACTGAGACAGAGCAGGAAAAGAAACTGGGAACATCAGGGAACATTGCTCTTAGACACAATTGGAAAAGAAATGGTCACACCAGGGAAAATTGCTCTGTTTCACAATAGGAAAGGAAATGGGCACATCATGGAACATTGCTCTCATGCACAGTAGGAAGGGATGTGGGCAAACCTGAGAACATTGCTCTGAGATACAATAGGAAAGGAAGTGGGCACATCAGGTAACATTGCTCTGAGACAGAGTGGGAATGGAAGTTGGCATACCAGGGAACATTGCTCTGAGACACAATAGGAAATGAAGTGGGCACCTCAGGGTACATTGCTCTGAGATACAATAGGAAAGGAAGTGAGCACACCTTGAAACATTGCTCGAGACAGAGTGGGAATGGAAGGGCATACCAGTGAAGATTACTCAGAGATACAATGGGAAGGAAGTGGGCAGAGCAGGAACATTGCTCTGAAACAGTTCAGGAAGGAAGTGGGCACAGTAGGGAACATTGGTCTGAGAAACAGAGAGAGGAGTTGGCACGTCAGGAACCTTTCTCTGATACATAGTGGGAAAGATAATGTGCATATCAGGGGACAATGTTCTGAGATACAATTGGATTTGAATTGGGCACATCAAGGAACATTGCTGGTAAGACACACTAGGAAAGGAAGTGGGCACATCGGAGACATTGCTCTGAAACATTTCAGGTAAGTAAGGGCATATCAGGAACATTGCTCTGAGATACGATGGGAAAAGAAATGGGCACGTCAGAGAACATTGCTCTGAGACACAATAGGAAAGGAAGTATGTATATTAGGGAACATTGCTCTGAGATGCAATAGGAAGGGAAGTGGGCTTATTTGGGAATATTGCTCTGAGACTGCGGGAAAAGGAAGTGGGTAAATCAGGGAACAATGTTCTGAGACACAGCAGGAAAAGAAACTGGGAACATCAGGGAACATTGCTCTGAGACACAGTTGGAAAAGAAATGGGCACACCAGGGAAAATTGCTCTGTTTCACAATAGGAAAGGAAATGGGCACATCATGGAACATTGCTCTCATTCACAGTAGGAAGGAATGTGGGCAAACCAGGGAACATTGCTCTGAGATACAATAGGAAGGAAGTGGGGACATCAGGTAACATTGCTCTGAGACAGAGCGGGAATGGAAGTTGGCATACCAGGGAACATTGCTCTGTGACACAATAGGAAATGAAGTGGGCACCTCAGTGTACATTGCTTGAGATACAATAGGAAAGGAATTGGGCACACCTTGGAATATTGCTCGAGACAGAGTGGGAATGGAAGGGGGCATACCAGGGAACACTGCTCTGAGATACAATGGGAAAGGAAGTAGGCACAGCAGGGAACATTGCTCTGAAACACTTCAGGAAAGGAAGTGGGCACATCAGGAACATTGGTCTGAGATACCGAGAAAAGGAGAACGCCAGGGAACATTTCTCTGATACATAGTGGGAAAGGTAATGGGCATACTCAGGGACATTGTCCTGAGATACAATAGGATAGGAATTGGGCACATCAGGAACATTGCTGTCATGCACAGAAGGAAGGCATGTGGGCAAACCAGAGAACATTCTCTGAGTTACAATAGGAAAGGAAGTGGGCACATCAGGGTAACATTGCTCTGAGACAGGCGGGAATGGAAATTGGCATACCAGGGAACATTGCTCTGAGACACAATAGGAAATGAAGTGGGCACATCAGGGTACATTGCTCTGAGGTACAATAGGAAAGGAAGTGGGCACATCTTGGAACATTGCTCTACACAGAGTGGGAATGGAAGGGGGCACATCAGGGAACACTGCTCTGTGATACAATAGGAAAGGATGTGTGCACAGCAGGGAACATTGCTCTGAGACACAATACAAAAGGAAATATGTACTTTAGGGAACACTGCTCTGAGATGCAATAGGAAAGGAAGAGGGCACCTCAGGGTACATTGCTCTGAGATACAATAGGAAAGGAAGTGGGCACACCTTGTAACATTGCTCAAGACAAAGTGGGAATGGAAGGGGGCATACCAGGAACACTACTCTGAGATACAATGGGAAAGGAAGTAGGCACAGCAGGGAACATTGCTCTGAAACATTTCAGGAAAGGAAGTGGGCACAGTGGGAACATTGGTCTGAGATACAGAAAAAGGAAGTTGGAACGTCAGGAACATTTCTCTGATACATAGTGGGAAAGGTAATGGGCATACCAGGGACATTGTCCTGAGATACAATAGGATAGGAATTGGGCACATCAGGAATATTGCTGTCATGCACAGAAGGAAGGCATGTGGGCAAACCAGAGAACATGCTCTGAGTTACAATAGGAAAGGAAGTGGGCACATCAGGTAACATTGCTCTGAGACAGAGCGGAATGGAAATTGGCATACCAGGAACATTGCTCTGAGACACAATAGGAAATGAAGTGGGCACATCAGGGTACATTGTTCTGAGGTACAATAGGAAGGAAGTGGGCACATCTTGGAACATTGCTCTACAGAGTGGGAATGGAAGGGGCACATCAGGAACACTGCTCTGTGATACAATAGGAAAGGATGTGTGCACAGCAGGAACATTGCTCTGAGACAAAATACAAAAGGAAATATGTACTTTAGGAACACTGCTCTGAGATGCAATAGGAAAGGAAGAGGGCACCTCAGGGTACATTGCTCTGAGATACAATAGGAAAGGAAGTGGGCACACCTTGTAACATTGCTCAAGACAAAGTGGGAATGGAAGGGGGCATACCAGTGAAGATTACTCTGAGATACAATGGGAAAGGAAGTGGGCACAGCAGGGAACATTGGTCTGAGATACAGAAAAAAAGGAAGTTGGAATGTCAGGGAACATTTCTCTGATACATAGTGGGAAAGATAATGGGCATATCAGGGGACAATGTTCTGAGATACAATAGGATAGGAATTGGGCACATCAAGTGAACATTGCTGGGATACACTCTAGGAAAGGAAGTGGGCACATCAGGGAACATTGCTCTGAAACATTTCAGGTAAGGAAGTGGGCATATCAGGGAACATTGCTCTGAGATACAATGGGAAAGGAAATGGGCACATCAGAGAACATTGCTGTGACACACAATAGGAATGGAAGTATGTACATTGGGGAACATTGCTCTGATATGCAATAGGAAGGGAAGTGGGCTTATTAGGGAATATTGCTCTGAGACTGCGGGAAAAGAAAGTGGACAAATCAGGGAACAATGTACTGAGACAGAGCAGGAAAAGAAACTGGGAACATCAGGGAACATTGCTCTTAGACACAATTGGAAAAGAAATGGTCACACCAGGGAAAATTGCTCTGTTTCACAATAGGAAAGGAAATGGGCACATCATGGAACATTGCTCTCATGCACAGTAGGAAGGGATGTGGGCAAACCAGGAGAACATTGCTCTGAGATACAATAGGAAAGGAAGTGGGCACATCAGGTAACATTGCTCTGAGGTACAATAGTAAAGGAAGTGGGCACATCTTGGAATATTGCTCTCACAGAGTGGGAATGGAAGGGGACATCAGGAACACTGCTCTGTGATACAATAGGAAAGGACGAGTGCACAGCAGGGAACATTGCTCTGAGACACAATACAAAAGGAAATATGTACTTTAGGAACACTGCTTTGAGATGCATTAGGAAAAGGAAGAGGCATATCCGGACACATTGCTCTGAAACAGTGGGAAAAGGAAGTCGGCAAATCAGGGAACAATGTCTTGAGAAACAGCGTGGAAAATAATTGGCAGATCAGGAACATTGCTCTGAAACACAATTGGAAAGGAAATGGGCACACCAGGGAACATTGCTCTGTTTGACAATAAGAAAGGAAATAAAAAACATCAGGGAACATTGCTCTCATGCACACTAGGAAGGGATGTGGGCACACCAGGGAATATTGTCGAGATACAGTAGGAAAGGAACTGGGCACATCAGGGAACATTGCTCTGAGACACAGTACGAAAGGAAGTGGGCACATCATTGAGCATTGATCCGAGATAAAATAGGAAAGAGGTCAGCACATCAGGGAAGATTGTCTGAGGCAGAACAGAAACGGAAATCGGCACACCAGGAAACATTTCTCTCAGACACAGTGGGAATGGAAGAGGTCATATCAGACAACTTTGCTCTGAGGCTAAATAGGAAAGGAAGTGGGCACACCAGATAATACGGCTCTGGGATACAACAGGAAAGGAAGTGGGCTCATCAGAGAACATTGCTCTGAGGCTCACACAAAGGAAGTGGCAAATCAGGAACATGGCTCTGAGATACAGCAGGAAATGAAGTGGCCACCTCAAGGTACATTGCTCTGAGATACAATAGGAAAGGAAGTGGGTACGGTCAGGTAACATTTCTCTGAGACAGAGCAGGAATGGAAGTGGGCATACCAAGGAACATTGCTCTGAGACACAAATAGACATGAAGTGGGCACATCAGGGTACATTGCTCTGAGATAGAATAGGAAACGAAGAGGGTAATGCCAGGTAACATTTCTCTGAGACAGAGCAGGAATGAAAGTGGCATACACAGGAACATTGCTCTGAGACACAATTGGAAATGAAGTGGGCACATCAGGGTACATTGCTCTGAGATACAATAGGAAAGGAAGTGGGCACATCTTGGAACATTGCTCTAGACAGAGTGTGAATGGAAGGGGGCACATTAGGGAACATTGCTCTGAGATACAATGGGAAAACAAATGGGCATATGGGGGAACATTGCTCTGAGACAGAATAGGAAAGGAAGTATGTACATTAGGGAACATTGCCTGAGATGTAGTAGGAAGTGAAGTGGGCATATCAGGGAATATTGCTCTGTGACAGTGGAAAAGGGAAGTTGGCAAACCAGGGAACAATGTTGTTAGACACTGTGGGAAAGGAATTGGGCACATCAGGGAACATTGCTCTGAGACACAATTGGAAATGAAATGGGCACACCAAGGAACATTGCTCTGTTTCACAATAGGAAAGGAAATGGGCACATCAGGGAAAATTGCTCTGAGACACAACTGGAAAGAGAAAGGGGACATCAGGGAACATAGATCTGTGTCACAACTGGAAAGGAAGTGGGCACATCAGGTGACATTGCTCTGAGACAGAGTGGGAATGGAAGTTGGCATACCAGGGAACATTGCTCTGTGAAACCATAGGAAATGAAGTGGCACCTCAATGTACATTGCTCTGAGATACAATAGGAAAGGAAGTGGGCACACCTTGGAACATTGCTCGAGACATAGTGGGAATGGAATGGGGCATACCAGGGAACAATGCTTTGAGATACAATGGGAAAGGAAGTGGGCACAGCAGGGAACATTGCTCTGAAACACTTCAGGAAATGAAGTGGGCACATCAGGGAACATTGGTCTGAGATACAGAGAAAACGGAAGTTGGCACATCAGGGAACATTTCTCTGATACATAGTGGGGAAGATAATGTGCATATCAGGGGACAATGTTCTGAGATACAATAGGATAGGAACTGGGCACATCAAGGGAACATTGCTGGAAGACAGTCTAGGAAAGGAAGTGGGCACATCAGGGAACATTGCTCTGAAACATTTCCGGTAAGGAAGTGGGCATATCAGGGAACATTGCTCTGAGATACAATGGGAAAGGAAATGGGCACATCAGAGAACTTTGCTCTGAGACACAATAGGAAAGAAAGTATGTACATTAGGGAACATTGCTCTGATATGCAATAGGAAGGGAAGTGGGCTTATTAGGGAATATTGCTCTGAGACAGCGGGAAAAGGAAGTGGGCAAATCAGGGAACAATGTTCTGAGACACAGCAAGAAAGAAACTGGGAACATCAGGAACATTGCTCTGAGACACAATTGGAAAAGAAATGGGCACACCAGGGAAAATTGCTCTGTTTCACAATAGGAAAGGAAATGGGCACATCATGGAACATTGCTCTGATTCACAGTAGGAAGGGATGTGGGCAAACCAGGGAACATTGCTCTGAGATACAATAGAAAAGGAAGTGGGCACATCAGGTATCATTGCTCTGAGACAGAGCGGAATGGAGATGGCATACCAGGAACATTGCTCTAAAGCACAATAGGAAATGAAGTGGGCACATCAGGGTACATTGCTCTAAGGGTACACTGGGAAAGAAATGAAAGCATCTTGGAACATAGCTCTACACAGAGTGGGAATGGAAGGGGCACATCAGGAACACTGCTCTGTGATGCAATAGGAAAGGACGTTTACACAGCAGGAACATTGCTCTGAGACACAGTTGAAATGAAATGGGCACACCAGGGAACATTACTCTGTTTCTAATAGGAACAGAAATGGGCACATCAGGGAACATTACTCTCATGCACTCCAGGAAGGGATGTGGGCACACCAGGTAACATTGCTCTGAGATACAATAGGAAAGGAATTGGGCAAATCAGGGAATATTGCTCTGTGATAGTGGGAAAAGGAAGTGGGCAAACCAGGGAACAATGTTCTTAGATACTGCAGGGAAAGAATTGGGCACATCAGGGAACATTGCTCTGAGACACAATTGGAAATGAAATGGGCACACCAAGGAACATTGCTCTGTTTCACAATAGGAAAGGAAATGGGCACATCAGGGAAAATTGCTCTGAGACACAACTGGAAAGAGAAAGGGCACACCAGGGAACATCGATCTGTGTCACAACTGGAAAGGAAGTGGGGACATCAGGTGACATTGCTCTGAGACACAATTGGAAGGAATTGGGCACATAAGGAACATTTCTTTGAGGCACAATTGGAAAGAAATGGCACATCAGGAAACATTGCTCTGAGACAGAGTGGGAATGGAAGTTGAAATACCAGGGAACATTGCTCTGAGACACAATAGGAAATGAAGTGGGCACATCAGGGTACATTGCTCTGAGATACAATAGGAATGGAAGGGGGCACATCAAGGGAACATTGCTGGGAGACACTCTAGGAAAGGAAATGGGCACATCAGAGAGCATTGCTCTGAAACATTTCAGGTAAGGAAGTGTACATATCAGGGAACATTGCTCTGAGATACAATGGGAAAGGAAATGGGCACATCAGAGAACATTGCTCTGAGACACAATAGGAAAGGAAGTATGTACATTAGGGAACATTGCTCTGAGACGCAATAGGAAGGGAAGTGGGCTTATTAGGGATCATTGCTCTGAGACAGCGGGAAAAGGAAGTGGGCAAATCAGGTAACAATGTTCTGAGACACAGCAAGAAAGAAACTGGGAACATCAGGGAACATTGCTCTTAGACACAATTGGAAAAGAAATGGGCACACCGGGGAAAATTGCTCTGTTTCACAATAGGAAAGGAAATGGGCACATCATGGAACATTGCTCTCATGCACAGAAGGAAGGGATGTGGGCAAACCAGGGAACATTGCTCTGAGATACAATAGGAAAGGAAGTGGGCACATCATGGTAACATTGCTCTGAGACAGAGCGGGAATGGAAGTTGGCATACCAGGTAACATTGCTCTGAGACACAATAGGAAATGGAGTGGGCACATCAGGGTACATTGCTCTGAGGTACAATAGGAAAGGAAGTAGGGCACATCTTGGAACATAGCTCACACAGAGTGGGAATGGAAGGGGCACATCAGGGAACACTGCTCTGTGATACAATAGAAAGGATGTACACAGCAGGGAACATTGCTCTGAGACACAGTTGGAAATGAAATGGCACAACTAGGGAACATTGCTGTGTTTCTACAACAGGAACAGAAATGGGCACATCAGGAACATTGCTCTCATGCACTCAGGAAGGATGTGGGCACACCAAGGAACATTGCTCCTGAGATACAATAGGAAAGAATTGGGCATATCAGGAATATTGCTCTGTGATAATGGAAAAGAGTGGTCAACCAGGGAAACAATGTTCTTAGACACTGCAGGGAAAGGAATTGGGCACATCAGGAACATTGCTCTAAGACAGAATTGGAAAGGATTGGGCACATAAGGAACATTGCTCTGAGACACAATTGGAAGGAAATGGGCATCAGGAAGCATTGCTCTGAGACAGAGTGGGAATGGAAGTTGAAATACCAGGAACATTGCTCTGAGACACAATAGGAAATGAAGTGAGCACATCAGGTACATTGCTCTGAGATACAATGGGAATGGAAGGGAGCACATCAACGGAACATTGCTGGGAGACACACTGGGAAAGGAAGTGGGCACATCAGGGAGCTTTGCTCTGAAATATTTCAGGTAAGGAAATGGGCACATCAGGGAACATTGCTCTGAGATACAATGGGAAAGGAAATGGGCATGTCAGAGAACATGGCTCTGAGACACAATAGGAAAGGAAGTATGTACATTAGGAAACATTGCTCTGATATGCAATTGGAAGGAAAGTGGGCTTATTAGGGAATATTGCTCTGAGACTGCGCGAAAAGGAAGTGGGCAAATCAGGTAACAATGTACTGAGACAGAGCAGGAAAAGAAACTGGGAACATCAGGGAACATTACTCTGAGACTGATTTGGAAAAGAAATGGGCACACCAGGGAAAATTGCTCTGTTTCACAATAGGAAAGGAAATGGGCACATCATGGAACATTGCTGTCATGCACAGAAGGAAGGGATGTGGGCAAACCAGGGAACATTGCTCTGAGATACAATAGGAATGGAAGGGGCACATCAAGGAACATTGCTCTGAGATACAATAGGAATGGAAGGGAGCACATCAATGGAACATTGCTGGGAGACACACTGGGAGAAGGAGTGGGCACATCAGGGAGCATTGCTCTGAAATATTTCAGGTGAGGAAATGGGCACATCAGGGAACATTGCTCTAAGATACAATGGAAAGGAAATGGGCATATCAGAGAACATGGCTCTGAGACACAATAGGAAAGGAAGTATGTACATTAGGAAACATTGCTCTGATATGCAATTGAAGGGAAGTGGCTTATTAGGAATATTGCTCTGAGACTGTTAAAAGGAAGTGGGCAAATCAGGTAACAATGTACTGAGGCAGAGCAGGAAAAGAAACTGGGAAACATCAGGAACATTGCTCTGAGACTGAATTGAAAAGAAATGGGCACACCAGGAAAATTGCTCTGTTTCACAATAGGAAAGGAAATGGGCACATCATGGAACATTGCTGTCATGCACAGTAGGGAGGGATGTGGGCAAACCAGGGAATATTGCTCTGAGATACAATAGAAAAGGAAGTGGGCACATCAGGTATCATTGCTCTGAGACAGAGCGGGAATGGAAGTTGGCATACCAGGGAACATTGCTCTGCGACACAACAGGAAATGAAGTGGGGACATCAGGGTACATTGCTCTGAGGTACAATAGGAAAGGAAGTAGGCACATCTTGGAACATAGCTCTACACAGAGTGGAAATGGAAGGGGGCACATCAGGGAACACTGCTCTGTGATACAATAGGAAAGGACGTGTACACAGCAGGGAACATTGCTCTGAGACACAGTTGGAAATGAAATGGGCACACCAGGGAACATTGCTCTGTTTCACAATAGGAACAGAAATGGGCACATCAGGGAACATTGCTCTCATGCACTCCAGGAAGGGATGTGGGCACACCAGGTAACATTGCTCTGAGATACAATAGGAAAGGAATTGGGCATATCAGGGAATATTGCTCTGTGATAGTGGGAAAAGGAAGTGGGAAACCAGGGAACAATGTTCTTAGATACTGCAGGGAAAGAATTGGGCACATCAGGGAACATTGCTCTGAGACACAATTGGAAAGGAATTGGGCACATAAGGGAACATTGCTCTGAGACACAATTGGAAAGGAAATGGGCACATCAGGAAACATTGCTCTGAGACAGAGTGGGAATGGAAGTTTAAATACCAGGGAACGTTGCTCTGAGACCCAATAGGAAAAGAAGTGGGCACATCAGGGTACATTGCTCTGAGATACAATAGGAATGGAAGGGGGCACATCAGGGAACATTTCTCTGAGATACAATAGGAAGGAAGTGTGCACAGCAGGGAACATTGGTCTGAGACACAATAGGAAAGGAAGTATGAACATTAGGGAGGACTGCTGTGAAATACAGAGGAAAAGGAAGTTGGCACGTCAGGGAATGTTACTCTGATACATAGTGGGAAAGATAGTGGGCATATCAGAGGACAGTGTTCTGAGATACAATAGGATAGGAATTGGGCACATCAGGGAAAATTGCTCCGAGACACAACTGGAAAGAGAATGGGCACACCAGGGAACATTGCTCTGTGTCACAACTGGAATGGAAGTGGGCACATCAGGTAACATTTCTCTGAGACAGAGTGGGAATGGAAGTTGGCATGCCAGGGAACATTACTCTGAGACACAATAGGAAATGAAGTGGGCACCTCAGGGTACATTACTCTGAGATACAATAGGGAATGAAGTGAGCACATCTTGGAACATTGCTTTCGAGACAGGTGGGAATGGAGGGGCATACCAGTGAAGATTACTCTGAGATACAATGGGAGAAGTAAGTGGGCACAGCAGGAACATTGCTCTGAAACACTTCAGGAAAGAAGTGGACACAGTGAGGAACATTGGTCTGAGAAACAGAGAAAAGGAAGTTGGCACGTCAGGGAACGCTTCTCTGGTACATAGTGGAAAGATAATGTGCATATCAGGGGACAATGTTCTGACATACAATGGGTAGGAACTGGGCACATCAAGGGAACATTGCTGTAAGACACACTAGAAAAAGAATTGGGCACATCAGGAGACATTCTGAAACATTTCAGGTAAGGAAGTGGGCATATCAGGAACATTGCTCTGAGATACGATGGGAAAGAAATGGGCACGTCAGAGAACATTGCTCTGAGACACAATAGGAAAGGAAGTATGTGTATTAGGGAACATTGCTCTGAGATGCAATAGGAAGGGAAGTGGGCTTATTAGGGAATATTGCTCTGAGACTGCGGGAAAAGGAAGTGGGTAAATCTGGGAACAATGTTCTGAGACACAGCAGGAAAAGAAACTGGGAACATCAGGGAATATTGCTCTGTGACACAATTGGAAAAGAAATGGGCACACCAGGGAAAATTTCTCTTTTTCACAATAGGAAAGGAAATGGGCACATCATGGAACATTGCTCTCATGCATAGTAGGAAGAGATGTGGGTAAACCAGGGAACATTGCTCTGATATACAATAGGAAGGGAAGTGGGGACATCAGGTAACATTGCTCAGAGACAGAGTGGGAATGGAAGTTGGCATACCAGGGAACATTGCTCTGTGACACAATAGGAAATGAAGTGGGCATCTCAGGGTACATTGCTCTGAGATACAATAGGAGAGGAAGTGGGCACACCTTGGAATATTGCTCGAGACAGAGTGGGAATGGAAGGGGGCATACCAGGGAACATTGCTCTGAGATACAATGGGAAAAGAAGTGGACACAGCAGGGAACATTGCTCTGAAACACTTCAGGAAAGAAAGAGGGCATATCCGGACACATTGCTCTGAAACAGCAGGAAAAGGAAGTTAGCAAATCAGGGAACAATGTCTTGCGAAACAGCGTGGAAAATAATTGGGCACATCAGGGAACATTGCTCTGAAACACAATTGGAAAGGAAATGGGCACATCAGGGAACATTGCTCTCATGCACACTAGGAAGGGATGTGTGCACACCGGGGAACATTGCTCTGAGACACAGTATGAAAGGTAGTGGGCACATCATTGAACAATGCTCTGAGATAAAATAAGAAAGAGGTCAGCACATCAGGGAAGATTGTCTGAGGCATAACAGAAATGGAAATCGGCACACCAGGAAACATTTCTCTCAGACACAGTGGGAATGGAAGAGGTCATATCAGGCAACATTGCTCTGGGCTAAATAGGAAGGAAGTGGGCACACCAGAGATGGCTCTGGAATGCAACGGAAGGAAGTGGGCTCATCATGGAACATTGCTCTGAGGCTCAATAGGAAAGGAAGTGGGCAAATCAAGGAACATGGCTCTGAGATACAGCAGAAATTAAGTGGGCACCTCAGGGTACATCGCTCTGAGATACAGTAGGAAAGGAAGTGGGTAGTCAGGTAACATTCTCTGAGACAGAGCAGGAATGGAAGTGGGCATACCAAGGAACATTGCTCTGAGACACAATAGGAAATGAAGTGGCACATCAGGGTACATTGCTCTGAGATACAATAGAAAGGAAGTGGGCACATCTTCGAACATTGCTCTAGACAGGTGTGAATGGAGTGGGCACTTAGGAACATTGCTCTGAGATACAATGGGAAAGGAAATGGGCATATCAGGAACATTGCTCTGAGACAATAGGAAAGGAAGTATGTACATTAGGAACATTGCCTGAGATGTAGTAGGAAGTGTTGTGGGCATATCAGGAATATTGCCTGTGACTGTGGAAAAGGAAGTGGGCAAACCTGGGAACAATGTTGTTAGAGACTGTGGGAAAGGAATTGGGCACATCAGGAACATTGCTCTGAGGACACAATTGAAATGAAATGGGCACACCAAGGAACATTGCTCTGTTTCACAATAGGAAAGGAAATGGGCAATCAGGTGACATTGCTCTGAGACAGAGTGGGAATCGAAGTTGGCATACCAGGAACATTGCTCTGTGAAACAATAGGAAATGAAGTGGGCCTCCGGCACATTGCTCTGAGATACATTAGGAAAGGAAGTGGGCACACCTTGGAACATTGCTCGAGACATAGTGGGAATGGAAGGGGGCCTACCAGGGAACATTGCTTTGAGATACAATGGGAAAGGAAGTGGCCACAGCAGGGAACATTGGTCTGAGATACAGAGAAAAAGGAAGTTGGCACGTCAGGGAACATTTCTCTGATACATAGTGGGAAAGATAGTGGGCATATCAGGGGACAATGTTCTGAGATACAATAGTATAGGAATTGGGCACATCAAGGGAACATTGCTGGAAGACACACTGGGAAAGGAAGTGGGCACATCAGGGAACATTGTTCTGAAACATTTCAGGTAAGGAAGTGGGCATATCAGGAACATTGCTCTGAATACGATGGGAAAGGAAGTATGTACATTGGAAACATTGCTCTGAGACGCAATAGGAAGGGAAGAGGGCTTATTAGGAATATTGCTCTGAGACAGCGGGAAAAGGAAGTGGGCAAATCAGGAACAATGTTCTGAGACACAGCAAGAAAGAAACTGGGAACATCATGGAACATTGCTCTGAGACACAATTGGAAAAGAAATGGGCACACCAGGGAAAATTGCTGTGTTTCACAATAGGAAAGGAAATGGGCACATCATGGAACATTGCTCTCATGCACAGAAGGAAGGGATGTGGGCAAACCAGGGAACATTGCTCTGAGATACAATAGGAAAGGAAGTGGGCACATCATGGTAACATTGCTCTGAGACAGAGCGGGAATGGAAGTTGGCATACCATTGAACATTGCTCTGAGACACAATAGTAAATGGAGTGGGCACATCAGGGTACATTGCTCTGAGGTACAATAGGAAAGGAAGTAGGCACATCTTGGAACATAGCTCTACACAGAGTGGGAATGGAAGGGGGCACATCAGGGAACACTGCTCTGTGATACAATAGGAAAGGACGTGTACACAGCAGGGAACATTGCTCTGAGACACAGTTGGAAATGAAATGGGCACACCAGGGAACATTGCTGTGTTTCACAATAGGAACAGAAATGGGCACATTAGGAACATTGCTCTCATGCACTCAGGAAGGGATGTGGGCACAGGGAACATTCTCTGAGGTACAGTAGGAAAGGAATTGGGCATATCAGGAATATTGCTCTGTGATAGTGGGAAAAGGAAGTGAGCAAACCAGAGACAATGTTCTTAGACACTGCAGGAAAGGAATTGGGCACATCAGGAACATTGCTCTGAGACACAACTGGAAAGGAATTGGGCACATAAGGGAACATTGCTCTGAGGCACAATTGGAAAGGAAATGGGCACATCAGGAAACATTGCTCTGAGACAGAGTGGGAATGGAAGTTGAAATACAGGGAACATTGCTCTGAGACACAATAGGAAAGGAAGTAGGCACATCATGTAACATTGCTCTGAGACAGAGCGGAATGGAAGTTAGCATACTGGGTAACATTGCTCTGAGACACAATAGGAAATGGAGTGGCACATCAGGGTACATTGCTCTGAGGTACAATAGGAAAGGAAGTAGGCACATCTTGGAACATAGCTCTATACAGAGTGGGAATGGAAGGGGGCACATCAGGGAACACTGCTCTGTGATACAATAGGAAAGGACGTGTACACAGCAGGGAACATTGCTCTAAGACCCAATTGGAAAGGAACTATGCACAAAAGGGAACATTGCTCTGAGACACAATTGGAAAGGAAATGGGCACATCAGGAAACATTGCTCTGAGACAGAGTGGGAATGGAAGTTGAAATACCAGGGAACATTGCTCTGAGACACAATAAGAAATGAAGTGAGGACATCAGGGTACATTGCTCTGAGATACAATAGGAATGTGGGGGCACATCGGGAACATTGCTCTGAGATACAATAGGAATGGAAGGGAGCTCATCAACGGAACATTGCTGGAGACACACTGGGAAGAGTGGGCACAGCAGGAGCATTGCTCTGAAATATTTCAGGTAAGGAAGTGTGCACATCAGGAACATTGCTCTGAGATACACAATGGGAAAGGAAATGGGCATGTCAGAGAACATTGCTCTGAGACACAATAGGAAAGGAAGTATGTACATTAGGAACATTGCTCTGATATGCAATTGGAAGGGAAGTGGGCTTATTAGGGAATATTGCTCTGAGACTGCGGGAAAAGGAAGTGGGCAAATCAGGTAACAATGTACTGAGACAGAGCAGGAAAAGAAACTGGGAACATCAGGGAACATTGCTCTGAGACAGAATTGGAAAAGAAATGGGCACACCGGGGAAAATTGCTCTGTTTCACAATAGGAAAGGAAATGGGCACATCATGGAACATTGCTCTCATGCACAGTAGGAAGGGATGTGGGAAACCAGGGAACATTGCTCTGAGATACACTAGGAAAGGAAGTGGGCACATCAGGTAACATTGCTCTGAGACAGAGTTGGAATGGAAGTGGGCATACCAGGGAACATTGCTCTAAGACACAATAGAAAGTGAAGTGGACACCTCAGGGTACATTGCTCTGAGATACAGTAGGAAAGAAAATGGGCACATCATGGAACATTGCTCTCATGCACAGTAGGAAGGGTTGTGGGCACACCAGGGAACATTGCTCTGAGATACAATGGGAAAGGAAGTGGGCACAGCCAGGAACACTGCTCTGAGGCAAATAGGAAAGAAGAGGGCATATCTAGGAACATTGCTCTGAGACAGAGGGAAAAGGAAGTGGGCAAATCACTGAACAATGTTTGAGAAACAGTGGGGAAAGGAATTGGGCAATCAGGGAACATTGCTCTGAGACACAATTGGAAAGGATATGGGCACACCAGGGACCATTGCTGTGTCACAATCGGAAGGAGGTGGCACATCAGGAACATTGCTGTCATGCATAGTGGAAAGGGATGTGGGTGCACCGTGAAACATTGCTGTGAGATACAATAGCAAAGGAAGTGGGCACATCAGGTAACATTGCTCTGAGACAGAGTGGGAAAGGAAGTGGGCATACCAGGGAACATTGCTCTAAGACACAATAGAAAATGAGGGTGCCACCTCAGGGTACATTGCTCTGAGATACTATAGGAAAGGAAGTGGGCACACCTTGGAACATTGCTCGAGACAGCATAGGAATGGAAGGGGACACATCAGGGAACATTGCTGTGAGATATAATAGTAAAGGAAGTAGGCACAGCATGGAACATTGCTGTGAAACACTTCAGGAAAGGAAGTGGGCACATCAGGGAACATCGCTCTGAGATACAGAGGGGAAGGAAGTTGACACGTCAGGGAATGTTTCTCTGACACATAGTGGGAAAGATAGTGGGCGTATCAGAGAACAATGTTCTGAGATATAATAGAAAAGGAATTGGGCACATCAAGGGAACATTGCTCTAAAACACAATAGGAAAGGAAGTGGGCACATTAGGAATCATTGCTCTGAGATGCAGCAGGAAAGGAAGTGGGCATCACAAGGAATATTGGTCTGTAACACTTCGGGAAAGGAAATGGGCACATCAGGGAATATTGCTCTGAAACACTTCAGGAAAGAAGTGGGCACATCAGGGAACATTGCTCTGAGATACAGAGGAAAAGGAAGTTGGCACGTCACAGAACGTTTCTCTGATACATAGTGGGAAAGATAGTGGGCGTATCAGGGACAATGTTCTGAGATATAATAGGATAGGTATTGGGCTCATCAGGGAACATTGCTCAAAGATACAATAGGAAAGGAAGTGGGCACATTAGGAATCATTGCTCTGAGATGCAGCAGGAAAGGAAGTGGGCACCACAAGGAACATTGGTCTGTAACACTTCAGGAAAGGAAGTGGGCACATCAGAGAACTTTGCTCTGAAACACAGCAGGAAAGGAAATGGGCACGTCATGGAACATTGCTCTGAGATACAGTGGAAAGGAAGTGGGCACATCAGGGAACATTGCTCTATGACACAATAGGAAAGGAAGAGGGCAGATCAGGGAGTATTGCTCTGATACATAGCAAGAAAGGAAGTAGGCAAATCAGGGAACATTGCTCTGAGATACAATAGGAAAGGAAGTGGGCACATCAGTGAAGATTGACCTGAGAGACAACAGGAAAGGAATTTGGCACACCTGGGAACATTGCTCTGAGGCATGGTGGTAGTGGAAGGGGGCACATCAGGGTAGATTGCTCTGAGAGACATTGGGAAAGGAAGTGGGCACCACAGGGAACATTCCACTGAGACAGAATTGGAAAGAAAGTATGCACATTAGGGAACATTGCTCTGAGACACAATAGGAAAGGAAGTGGCACATCAGAGAACATTGCTCTGAGAGACAATAGGAAAGGAAGTGGGCATATCAGGGAACAATTTTCAGAGGCACAACAGAAATGAACTCAGCAATCAGGGAACAATGTTCTGAGACACAGCTGGAAAGGAAGTGGACACATCAGGGAATGTTGCTGTGAGAAGCAATAGGAAAGCAAGAGGGCACAACATGGAACATTGCTGTGAGAGAAAATAGTAAAGGAAATGGGAACACCAGGGAACATTGGTCTGATATACAACAGGACAGGAATTGGGCATACTGTATCAGGGAACATTGCTCTGAGACACAATACGAAAGGAAGTTGGCACATCATTGAACATTGCTCTGAGATAAAATAGGAAAGTGGTCGGCACATCAGGGAAGATTGTCTGAGGCATAAGAGAAACGGCAGTCGGCACAGCAGGAAATGTTTCTCTGAGACACAGTGGGACTAGAAGAGGTCATATCAGGCAACATTACTCTGAGGCTAAATAGGAAAGGAAGTGGGCACACCAGAGAGCACGGCTCTGGGATACAATAGGAAAGGAAGTGTGCACATCAGGGAACATTGCTCTAAGGCTCAATAGGAAATTAAGTGGGCAAATCAGGGGAACTTGGCTCTGATATACGGCAGGAAAGGAAATGGACACATTAGGCAACATTGCTCTGGTATACAATAACAAAGGAAGTGGGCAAATCAGTGAACATTGGTCTGAAACACAGTGGGAAATGAAGTGTTCACATCAGGGAACACTGCTCTGTGATACAGTGGAAAAGGAAGTGAGCACATTAGGGAACATTTCTCTGAGACATAATAGGAAAGGAAGTGGGCACATCAGGGAACATTGCTCTGAGACACAACTGGAAAGGGAATGGGCACATCAGGGAACATGGCTGTGAGACACAATAGGAAAGGAAGTTGGCACCCAAGGAAACATTGCTCTGAGATAGAATAGGAAAGGAAGTGGGCACCACAAGGAACATTGCTCAGAGAGACAGCATTAAAGGAAGTGGGCACGTCAAGGAACATTGTTCTGAGACACAACAGGAAAGGAAGTCAGGACACCTGGGAACATTGCTTTGACACTCAGTGGGAGTGGAAGTGGGCACATCAAGTAACATTGCTCTGAGGCTGAAAAGGAAAAGAAGTGGGCACATCAGGTAATATTGCTGTGAGACAGAGTGGGAATGGAAGTGGCCAAACAGGGAACATTGCTGTGACACACAATAAGGAATGAAGAGGGCACATCAGGGTACATTGCTTTGAGATACAATGGGAAAGGAAGTAGGCACAGCAGGGAACATTGCTCCGAAACACTTCAGGAAAGGAAGTTGGCACATCATGGAACACAGCTCTGAGATACAGTGTAAAGGAAGTTGTCACATCAGGAACGTTCTCTGATACAATGTGGGAAAGGAAGTGGGCACATTAGGAACGCTTCTCTGATACAGTGGAAAAGCAAGGCACATCAGGGAGCAATGATCTGAGATACAATAAGAAAGGAAGTGGGCACATCAGGTAACATTGCTTGAGACAGAGCGGGAGAAGTTAGCATACCAGGGAACATTGCTCAGAGACACAGTAGGAAATGAAGTGGGCACATCAGGTACGTTGTTTGAGGTACAATAGGAAAGGAAGTGGGCACATCTTGAATATTGATTGAGATAGAGGGAATGGAAGGGGTATACCAGGAACATTGCTCTGAGATACAATGGAAAAGAAATTGGGCACAGCAGGGAACATTTTTCTGAAACACTTCAGGAAAGGAAGTGGGCACATCAGGGAATATTGGTCTGAGATACAGAGAAAAAGGAAGTTGGCACGTCAGAGAACATTTCTCTGATACATAGTGGGAAAGATAGTGGGCATATCAGGGGACAATGTTCTGAGATACAATTGGATTGGAATTGGGCACATCAAGGGAACATTGCTGGGAGACACACTGGGAGAGGAAGTGGACACATCAGGGAGCATTGCTCTGAAACATTTCAGGTAAGGAAGTGGGCACATCAGGGAACATTGCTCTGAGATACAATGGGAAGGAAATGGGCATGTCAGAGAACATTGCTCTGAGACACAATAGGAAAGGAAGTATGTACATTAGAGAACATTGCTCTGATATGCAATAGGAAGGGAAGTGGTCTTATTAGGGAATATTGCTCTGAGACTGCGGGAAAAGGAAGTGGGCAAATCAGGAAACAATGTACTGAGACAGAGCAGGAAAAGAAACTGGGAACATCAGGGAACACTGCTCTGAGACAGAATTGGAAAAGAAATGGGCACACCAGGAAAAATTGCTCCGTTTCACAATAGGAAAGGAAATGGGCACATCATGGAACATTGCTCTCATGCACAGTAGAAAGGGATGTGGGAAACCAGGGAACATTGCTCTGAGATACAATAGGAAAGGAAGTGGGCACATCAGGTAACATTGCTCTGAGACCGAGCGGGAATGGAAGTTAGCATACCAGGGAACATTGCTCTGAGACACAATAGGAAATGAAGTGGGCACATCAGGTCGTTGTCTGAGTTACTATAGGAAAGGAAGTGGGCACATCTTGGAACATTGCTCTAAACAGAGTGGTAATGGAAGGGCACATCAGTGAACACTGCTCTGTATTCACAATAGGAAAGGATGTGTACAGCAGGGACATTGCTCTGAGACTCAATACAAAAGGAAATATGTACTTTAGGGAATACTGCTCTGAGATGCAATAGGAAGGAAATGGGCACATCAGGTAACATTGCGCTGTGACAGAGTGGGAATGGAAGTTGGAATACCAGGGAACATTGCTCTGAGACACAACAGGAAATGAATTGGGCACATCAAGGTACATTGCTCTGAGATACAATAGGAATGGAAGGGGGTACATCAGGAACATTGCTCTGAGATACAATGGGAGAATAAGTGCACAGCAGAGAACATTGCTCTGAGACACAATAGGAAGGAAGTATGGACATTAAAGACACTGCTGTGAAATACAGAGGAAAAGGAAGTTAGCGTCAGCCAATGTTACTCTGATACATAGTGGGAAGATAGTGGGCATATCAGGGACAAGGTTCTGAGATACAATAGGATAGGAATTGGGCACATCAGGAGATTGCTGTGAGAAACACTAGGAAAGGAAGTGGGCACATTAGGAATCAATCCTGTGAGATGCAGCTGGAAAGGAATTGGGCACATCAGGGAAAATTGCATTGAGACACAACTGGAAAGAGAAAGGGCACACCAGGGAACATTGATCTGTGTCACAACTGGAAAGGAAGCGGGCACATCAGGTAACATTCCTCTGAGACAGAATGGGAATGAACGTTGGCATACCAGGACATTATCTGTGACACAATAGGAAATGAAGTGGGCACCTCAGGGTACATTGCTCTGAGAATCAATAGGAAAGGAAGTGGCACACCTTGGAACATTGCTTGAGACAGAGTGGGAATGGAAGGGCATACCAGGTAACATTGCTCTGAGATACAATGGAAAGAAAGTGGGCACAGCAGGGAACATTGTTCTGAAACACTTCAGAAAGGAAGTGGGTTCATAGGAACATTGGTCTGAGAACAGAGAAAAGGAAGTTGGCACATCAGGGAACCTTTCTCTGATACATAATGGGAAAGATAATGGGCATATCAGGGGACAATGTTCTGAGATACAATTGGATAGGAATTGGGCACATCAAGGAACATTGCTGGGAGACACACTGGGAAAGAAGTAGGCACATCAGGGAGCATTGCTCTGAAACATTTCAGGTAAGGAAGTGGGACATCTGGGAAAATTGCTTTGAGATACAATGGGAAAGGAAATGGCCATGTTCAGAACATTGCTCTGGGACACAATAGGAAAGGAAGTATGTACATTAGGGAACATTGCTCTGATATGCAATGGAAGGAAATGGGCTTATTAGGGAATATTGCTCTGAGACAGCGGGAAAAGGAAGTGGCAAATCAGGAACAATGTACTGAGACAGAGCAGGAAAGAAACTGGGAACATCAGGGAACATTGCTCTTAGACACAATTGGAAAAGAAATGGGCACATTAGGGAACACTGCTCTGTAACACTTCAGGTAAGGAAGTGGGCACATCAGGGAACATTGCTGTCATGCACAGTGGAAAGGGATGTGGGCAAACCAGGGAACATTGCTCTGAGATACAATAGGAAAGGAAGTGGGCACATCAGGTAACATTGCTCTGAGACAGAGCGGGAATGGAAGTTAGCATACCAGGGAACATTGCTCTGAGACACAATAGGAAATGAAGTGGGCACATCAGGGTACGTTGCTCTGAGGTACAATAGGAAAGGAAGTGGGCACATCTTGGAACATTGCTCTACACAGAGTGGGAATGGAAGGGGGCACATCAGGGAACACTGCTCTGTGATACAATAGGAAAGGACATGTGCACAGCAGGGAACATTGCTCTGAGACACAATACAAAAGGAAATATGTACTTTAGGGAATACTGCTCTGAGATGCAATAGGAAAGGAAGAGGGCATATCCGGACACATTGCTCTGAAACAGCAGGAAAAGGAAGTCGGCAAATCAGGGAATAATGTCTTGAGAAACAGCGTGGAAAATAATTGGGCACATCAGGGAACATTGCTCTGAAACACAATTGGAAAGGAAATGGGCACACCAGGGAAAATTGTTCTGTTTCACAATAGCAAAGGAAATGGGCACATCAGGGAACATTGCTCTCATGCACACTAGGAAGGGATGTGGGCACACCAGGGAATATTGCTCTGAGATACAGTAGGAAAGGAACTGGGCACATCGGGGAACATTGCTCTGAGTCAGAGTGGGAATGGATGTTGGAGTACCAGGGAACATTTCTCTGAGACACAATAGGAAATGAAGTGGGCACATCGGGAAACATTGCTCTGAGACACAATTGAAAAGAAAATGGGCACATCAGGTAACATTGCTCTGAGACAGAGTGGGAATGGAAGTCAGAGTACCAGGGAACATTGCTCTGAGACACAATAGGAAATAAAGTTGGCACATCAGGGTACATTGCTCTGAGATACAATAGCAATGGAAGGGGGCACATCAGGTAACATTGCTCTGAGATACAATAGGAAAGGAGGTCTGCACAGCAGGGAACATTGCTCTGAGACACAATAGGAAAGGAAGTATGGACATTAGGGTGCAGTGCTGTGAAATACAGAGGAAAAGGAAGTTGGCACGTCAGGGAATGTTACTCTAATACGAAGTGGGAAAGATAGTGGGCATATCAGGGGACAATGTTCTGAGATACAGTAGGATAGGAATTGGGCACATCAGGGAACATTGCTGTAAGACACACTAGGAAAGGAAGTGGGCAAATTAGGAATCATTGCTCTCAGATGCTGCAGGGAAGGAAATTGGGCACATCAGGGAAAATTGCTCTGAGACACAATTGCAAAGGAAATGGGCACACCAGGGAACATTGCTCTGTGTCACAATTGGAAAGGAATTTGGCACATCAGGTAACATTGTTCTGAGACAGAGGGAATGGAAGTTGGCATACTAGGGAACATTGCTCTGAGATGCAATAGAAATAAAGTGGGCACCTCAGGGCACATTGCTCTGAGATACAATAGAAAGGAAGTGAGCACATCTTGGAACATTGCGTGAGACAGTGGGAATTGAAGGGGCTTACAAGGAACATTGCTCTGAGATACAATGGAAAGAAATTAGGCATAGTAGAATAATGCCCTGAAACACTTCAGGACAGGAAGTGGGCACATCAGGAACATTGGTCTGAGATACAGAGAAAAGGAAGTTGGCACATCGGGGAACGTTTCTGATACATAGTGGGAAAGATAATGGTATATCAGGAGAATGTTCTGAGACACAATAGGATAGGAACTGGGCACATCAGGGAACATTGCTCTTGAGACACAACTGGAAAGGAAATTGGGCACCACCAGGAACATTGCTCTGTTTTACAATAGGAAAGGAAATGGGCACATCATGGAATATTGCTCTCATGCACAGTAGGAAGGGATGTGGGCACATCAGGAACATTGCTCTGAGACAGAGTGGAATGGAGTGGGCATACCAGGAGCATTGCTCTGAGATGCAATAGGAAATGAAGTGTGACATCAGGGTACATTGCTCGAGTTGCAATAGGAAAGGGAGTTGGCAAACTTGGAACATTGCACTAGACAGAGGGAATGGAAGGGGGCACATCAGGAACAATGCTCTGAGATACAATGGGAAAGGAAGTGGGCACAGCAGGAACATTGCACTGAGACACAATAGGAAGGGAAGAGGGCATATCTAGGAACATTGCTCTGAGACAGAGGAAAAGGAAGTGGCAAATCAGGGAACAGTATTTTGAGAAACAGCAGGGAAATGAATTGGGCACATCCGGGAACATTGCTCTGAGACAGAATTGGAAAGGAAATGGGCTCACCAGCGAACATTGCTGTGTGTCACAATCGAAAATGAAGTGGGCACATCAGGGAACATTGCTCTCAGGCACAGTGGGAAGGGATGTGGGCACACCATGGAATATTGCTCTGAGATACAATAGGAAAGGAAATGGGCTCATCAGGTAACATTGCTCTGAGACAGAGTTGGAATGGAAGTGGGAATACAGGAACATTGCTCTAAGACACAATAGAAAGTGAAGTGGACACCTCAGGGTACATTGCTCTGAGATACAGTAGGAAAGAAAATGGGCACATCATGGAACATTGCTCTCATGCACAGTAGGAAGGGTTGTGGGCACACCAGGAACATTGCTCTGAGATACAATGGGAAAGGAAGTGGCACAGCATGGAACATTGCTCTGAGGCACAATAGGAAGGAAGAGGGCATATCTAGGAACATTGCTCTGAGACAGAGGGAAAAGGAAGTGGGCAAATCAGGGAACAATGTTTTGAGAAACAGTGGGGAAAGGAATTGGGCACATCAGGGAACATTGCTCTGAGACACAATTGGAAAGGATATGGGCACACCAGGGAACATTGCTGTGTGTCACAATCGGAAAGGAAGTGGGCACATCAGGGAACATTGCTGTCATGCACAGTGGAAAGGGATGTGGGTGCACCGTGAAACATTGCTGTGAGATACAATAGGAAAGGAAGTGGGCACATCAGGTAACATTTCTCTGAGACAGAGTGGGAATGGAAGTGGGCATACCAGGGAACATTGCTCTAAGACACAATCGAAAATGAGGGTGCCACCTGAGGGTACATTGCTCTGAGATACAATAGGAAAGGAAGTGGGCACACCTTGGAACATTGCTCGAGACAGCATAGGAATGGAAGGGGACACATCAGGGAACATTGCTGTGAGATACAATAGTAAAGGAAGTAGGCACAGCATGGAACATTGCTGTGAAACACTTCAGGAAAGGAAGTGGGCACATCAGGGAACATCGCTCTGAGATACAGAGGAGAAGGAAGTTGGCACGCAGGGAATCGCTTCTCTGTTACATAGTGAAAGATAGTGGGCTGTGATCAGAGAACAATGTTCTGCGTATACAATAGAAAAGAATTGGGCACATCAAGGAACATTGCTCAAGACACAATAGGAAAGGAAGTGGGCACATTAGGAATCATTGCTCTTAGATGCAGCAGGAAAGGAAGTGGGCATCACAAGGAATATTGGTCTGTAACACTTCGGGAAAGGAAATGGGCACATAAGGGAATATTGCTCTGAAACACTTCAGGAAAGAAGTGGGCACATCAGGGAACATTGCTCTGAGATACAGAGGAAAAGGAAGTTGGCACGTCACAGAACGTTTCTCTGATACATAGTGGGAAAGATAGTGGGCGTATCAGGAACAATGTTCTGAGATATAATAGGATAGGTATTGGGCTCATCAGGGAACATTGCTCAAAGATACAATAGGAAAGGAAGTGGGCACATTAGGAATCATTGCTCTGAGATGCAGCAGGAAAGGAAGTGGGCACCACAAGGAACATTGGTCTGTAACACTTCAGGAAAGGAAGTGGGCACATCAGGGAACATTGCTCTGAAACACTTCAGGTAAGGAAGTGGGCACATCAGAGAACTTTGCTCTGAAACACAGCAGGAAAGGAAGTGGGCACGTCATGGAACATTGCTCTGAGATACAGTGGAAAAGGAAGTGGGCACATCAGGGAACATTGCTCTATGACACAATAGGAAAGGAAGAGGGCAGATCAGGGAGTATTGCTCTGATACATAGGAAGAAAGGAAGTAGGCAAATCAGGGAACATTGCTCTGAGATACAATAGGAAAGGAAGTGGGCACATCAGGGAAGATTGACCTGAGAGACAACAGGAAAGGAATTTGGCACACCTGGGAACATTGCTGTGAGGCATGGTGGTAGTGGAAGGGGCACATCAGGGAACATTGCTCTGAGAGACAGTAGGAAAGGAAGTGGGCACCACAAGGAACATTCCACTGAGACAGAATTGGAAAGAAAGTATGCACATTAGGGAACATTGCTCTGAGACACAATAGGAAAGGAAGTGGCACATCAGAGAACATTGCTCTGAGAGACAATAGGAAAGGAAGTGGGCATATCAGGGAACAATTTTCAGAGGCACAACAGGAAATGAACTCGGCACATCAGGGAACAATGTTCTGAGACACAGCTGGAAAGGAAGTGGACACATCAGGAATGTTGCTGTGAAGCAATAGGAAAGCAAGAGGGCACAACATGGAACATTGCTGTGAGAGAAAATAGTAAAGGAAATGGGAACACCAGGGAACATTGGTCTGATATACAACAGGACAGGAATTGGGCATACTGTATCAGGGAACATTGCTCTGAGACACAATACGAAAGGAAGTTGGCACATCATTGAACATTGCTCTGAGATAAAATAGGAAAGAGGTCGGCACATCAGGGAAGATTGTCTGAGGCATAAGAGAAACGGAAGTCGGCACAGCAGGAAACGTTTCTCTGAGACACAGTGGGAATAGAAGAGGTCATATCAGGCAACATTGCTCTGAGGCTAAATAGGAAAGGAAGTGGGCACACCAGAGAACACGGCTCTGGGATACAATAGGAAAGGAAGTGTGCACATCAGGGAACATTGCTCTGAGGCTCAATAGGAAATTAAGTGGGCAAATCAGGGAACTTGGCTCTGATATACGGCAGGAAAGGAAATGGACACATTAGGCAACATTGCTCTGGTATACAATAACAAAGGAAGTGGGCAAATCAGTGAACATTGGTCTGAAACACAGTGGGAAATGAAGTGTTCACATCAGGGAACACTGCTCTGTGATACAGTGGAAAAGGAAGTGAGCACATTAGGGAACATTTCTCTGAGACATAATAGGAAAGGAAGTGGGCACATCAGGGTACATTGCTCTGAGACACAACTGGAAAGGGAATGGGCACGTCAGGGAACATTGCTGTGAGACACAATAGGAAAGGAAGTTGGCACCCAAGGAAACATTGCTCTGAGATTGAATAGGAAAGGAAGTGGGCACCACAAGGAACATTGCTCAGAGAGACAGCATTAAAGGAAGTGGGCACGTCAAGGAACATTGTTCTGAGACACAACAGGAAAGGAAGTCAGGACACCTGGGAACATTGCTTTGACACTCAGTGGGAGTGGAAGTGGGCACATCAAGTAACATTGCTCTGAGGCTGAAAAGGAAAAGAAGTGGGCACATCAGGTAATATTGCTGTGAGACAGAGGGAATGGAAGTGGCCAAACAGGGAACATTGCTGTGACACACAATAAGGAATGAAGAGGGCACATCAGGGTACATTGCTTTGAGATACAATGGGAAAGGAAGTAGGCACAGCAGGGAACATTACTCTGAAACACTTCAGGAAAGGAAGTTGGCACATCATGGAACACACCTCTGAGATACAGTGTAAAAGGAAGTTGGCACATCAGGGAATGTTTCTCTGATACATAGTGGGAAAGGAAGTGGGCACATCAGGGAACAATGATCTGAGATACAATAGAATAGGAACTGGGCACATCACTGAACATTGCTCAAAGACACAATAGGAAAAGAAGTGGGCACATTAGGAGTCATTGCTCTGAGATGCAGCAGGAAAGGAAGTGGGCATCACAAGGAACACTGGTCTGTAACACTTTGAGAAGGTTAGTGGGCACATCAGGGAACATTGCTCTAAAACACTTCAGGTAAGGAATTGGGCACATCAGAGAACACTGCTCTGAAACACAGCAGGAAAGGAAGTGGGTACATCAGGAACATTGTCTGAGATACAGTGGAAAGGAAGTGGGCACATCAGGAACATTGCTCTGATATATAGCAAGAAAGAAAGTAGGTACATCAGGAAACATTGCTCTGAGATACAATGGAAAGGAAGTGGGCACATCAGGAACATTGCTCTGAGAGACAACAGGAAGGAAGTCGGCACACCTGGGAACAGTGCTGTGAGACACAGTGGTAGTGGAAGTCGGCACATAAGGGAACATTGCTCTTAGTGACAATATTAAAGGAAGTGGGCACATAAGGGAACATTGCTGTGAAACACAGTGGGAAAGGAAGTGGGCACATCTGGGAACAATGTTCTGTGACACAGCTGGAAAGGAAGTGGACACATCAGGGAATGGTGCTCTGAGATGCAACAGGAAAAGATGTGGGCACATCATGGGACATTGCTGTGAGAGACAATAGGAAAGAAAGTGGGAACACCAGGGAACATTGGTCCGAGATACAACAGGACAGGAATTGGGCATATCTGGGAACATTGCTCTGAGACACAATAGGGAAGGAAGTGGGCACATCATTGAACATTGCTCCGAGATACAATAGGAAAAAGGTCGGCACATCAGGGACGTTTGCTCTGAGGCATAACAGAAATGGAAGTCTGCACACCAGGAAACATTTCTCTGAGACACAGTGGGAATGGAAGTGGGCATATCAGGCAACATTGCTCTGAGGCACAATAGGAAAGGAAGTGGGCACATCAAGGAACATGGCTCTGAGATATGGTAGGAAAGGAATTGGATACATCAGGGAATGTTGCTCTGAGATGCAATAGGGAAGGATGTGGGCACATCATGGAACATTGCTGTGAGACACAATAGGAAAGGAAGTGGGAACACCAGGGTACATCGGTCTGAGATAGAACAGGACAGGAACTGGGCATATCAGGGAACATTGCTCTGAGACACAATGGGAAAGGAAGTGGGCACATCATTGAACATTGCTCCAAGATACAATAGGAAAGAGGTCGGCACATCAGGAAAGATTGCTCTGAGGCATAACAGAAATGGAAGTCTGCACACCAGGAAACATTTCTCTGAGACACAGTGGAATGGAAGTGGCATATCAGGCAACATTGTCTGAGGCATAGTGGTAGTGGAAGGGGAACATCAGGGAACATTGCTCTGAGACACAAAAGGAAAGGAAGTGGCACATCAGAGGACATTGCTCTGAGAGACAATAGGAAAGGAAGTGGGCACATCAGTGAACATTGCTCTGAGAGGCAATAGGAAAGGAAGTGGGCACATCAGGGAACACTGCTGTGAGACAAGACAGGAAAAGAAGACGGCACATCAGGGAACAATGTTCTGAGACACAGCTAGAAAGGAAGTGAACACATCAGGGAATGTTGCTGTGAAATGCAATAGGTAAGGAAGAGAGTACATCATGGAACATTGCTGTGAGAGACAATAGGAAAGGAAGTGGGAACCCCAGGGAACATTGGTCTGATATACAACAGGACAGGAATTTTGTATATCAGGGAACATTGCTCTGAGACACAGTATGAAAGGAAGTGGGCACATCGTTGAACATTGCTCCGAGATAAAATAGGAAAGAGGCCAGCACATCAGGGAAGATTGTCTGAGGCATAACAGAAATGGAAATCGCACACCAGGAAACATTTCTCTGAGACACATTGGGAATATAAGAGGTCATATTGGGCAACATTGCTCTGAGGCTAAATAGGGAAGGAAGGGAGCACACCAGAGAACACGTCTGGGATACAACAGGAAAGGAAGTGTGCTCACCAGGGCACATTGTCTGAGGCTCAATAGGAAAGGAAGTGGGCAAATCAGAACATGGCTCTGAGATACAGCAGGAATGAAGTGGGCACCTCAGGAACATTGCTTGAGCTTCAATAGAAAGGAAGTGGGTACATAAGGTTACATTGCTCTGAGATACAATAGGAAAGGAAGTGGGTATCTTGGAACATTGCTCTAGACAGAGGTGTGAATGGAAGGGGCACATTAGGAACATTGCCTGAGATACAATGGGAAAGGAAATGGGCATGTCAGGGAACATTGCTCTGAGACACAATAGGAAAGGAAGTATGTACATCAGGTAACATTGCTTGAGACAGAGTGGGAATGGAAGTTGAAATACCATGGAACATTGCTCTGAGACACAATAGGAAATGAAGTGGGCACATCAGGTACATTGCTCTGAGATACAATAGGAATGGAAGGGGACATCAGGAACATTGCTCTGAGATACAATAGGAAAGAAGTGTGCACAGCAGGAACATTGCTCTAAGACACAATAGGAAAGGAAGTATGAACATAAGGAGCACTGCTGTGAAATACAGAGGAAAAGAAAGTTGGCACGTCAGGAATGTTACTCATATATAGTGGAAAGAAGTGGTCAAATCAGGGCAATGTTCTGAGATACATAGGATAGGAATTGGGCACATCAGGAACATTGTCTGAGACACACTAGAACGGAAGTGGGCACATTAGGAATCATTGCTCTGAGATGCAGCAGGAAAGGAATTGGGCACATCAGGGAAAATTGCTCTGAGACACAACTGGAAAGAGAATGGGCACACCAGGGAACATTGCTCTGTGTCACAACTGGAAAGGAAGTGGGCACATCAGGTAACATTTATCTGAGACAGAGTGGGAATGGAAGTTGGCATACCAGGGAACATTACTCTGAGACACAATAGGAAATGAAGTGGGCACCTCAGGGTACATCGCTTTGAGATACAATAGGAAAGGAAGTGGGCACATCTTGGAACATTGCTCGAGACAGAGTGGGAATGGAAGGGGGCATACCAGTGAACATTACTCTGAGATACAATAGGAAAGGAAGTGGGCACAGCAGGGAACATTGCTCTGAAACATTTCAGGAAAGGAAGTGGGCACATCGGGGAACATTGGTCTGAGAAACAGAGAAAAAGGAAGTTGGCACATCAGGGAACGTTTCTCTGATACATAGTGGGAAAGATAATGTGCATATCAGGGGACAATGTTCTGAGATACAATAGGATAGGAATTGGAGTACATCAGGAAACATTGCTGTAAGACACATAGGAAAGGAAGTGAGCACATCAGGGAACATTGCTCTGAAACATTTCAGGCAAGAAAGTTGGCATATCAGGAACATTGCTCTGAGATACAATGGGAAAGGAAATGGGTACGTCAGAGAACATTGCTCTGAGACACAATAGGAAAGGAAGTATGACGTTAGGAACATTGCTCTGAGATGCAATAGGATGGGAAGTGGCTTATTAGGGAATATTGCTCTGAGGCAGTGGAAAAGGAAGTCTGCAAATCAGGGAACAATGTTCTGAGACACAGTAGGAAAAGTAACTGGGAGCATCAGGGAACATTGCTCTGAGACACAATTGGAAAAGAAATGGGCACACCAAGGAAAATTGCTCTGTTTCTCAATAGGAAAGGAAATGGGCACATCATGGAAGATTGCTCTCATGCAGTAGGAAGGGATGTGGGAAACCAAGGAACATTGCTCTGAGATACAATAGGAAAGGAAGTGGGCACATCAGGTAACATTGCTCTGAGACAGAGCGGAATGGAAGTTTGCATACCAGGTAACATTGCTCTGACACAATAGGAAATGAAGTGTACATCAGGATACATTGCTCTGAGGTACACTAGAAAGGAAGTTAGACATCTTGGAACATTGCTCTGAGACACAATACAAAAGGAAATATGTACTTTAGGAACACTGCTCTGAGATGCAATAGGAAAGGAAGAGGGCATGTCCGGACACATTGCTCTGAAACAACGGAAAAGGAAGTCGGCAAATCAGGGAACAATGTCTTGAGAAACAGCGTGGAAAATAATTGGGCACATCAGGGAACATTGCTCTGAAACACAATTAGAAAGGAAATGGGCACACCAGGGAACATTGCTCTGTTTCACAATAGGAAAGGAAATGGGCACATCAGGGAACATTGCTCTCATGCACACTAGGAAGGGATGTGGGCACACCAGGGAATATTGCTCTGAGATACAGTAGGAAAGGAACTGGGCACATGAGGGAACATTGCTCTGATTCAGAGTGGGAATAGATGTTGGAGTACCAGGGAACATTGCTCTGAAACACAATAGGGAATGAAGTGGGCACATCAGGGAACATTGCTCTGAGAAACAATTGGAAAGAAAATGGGCACATCAGGTAACATTGCTCTGAGACAGAGTGGAATGGAAGTATGGACATTAGGGAGCACTGCTGTGAAATACAGAGGAAAAGGAAGTTGGTACGTCAGGAATGTTACTTTGATACATAGTGGGAAAGATAGTGGGCATATCAGAGATAATGTTCTGAGATACAATAGGATAGGAATTGAGCACATCAGGAACATTGCTGTAAGACACACTAGGAAAGGAGGTGGCACATTAGGAATCATTGCTCTGAGATGCAGCAGGAAAGGAACTGGGCACATCAGGGAAAGTTGCTCTGAGACACAATTGCAAAGGAAATGGGCACACCAGGGAACATTGCTCTGTGTCACAATTGGAAAGGAATTGGGCACATCAGATAACATTGCTCTGAGACAGAGTGGGAATGGAAGTTGGCATACTAGGGAACATTGCTCTGAGATGCAATAGGAAATAAAGTGGGCACCTCAGGGTACATTGCTTTGAGATACAATAGGAAAGGAAGTAGCACATCTTGGAACATTGCTCGAGACAGAGTGGGAATTGAAGGGGCTTACCAGGAACATTGCTCTGAGATACAATGGGAAAGGAACTGGGCACAGCAAGGGTAATTGCTCTGAAACACTTCAGGACAGGAAGTGGGCACATCAGGAACATTGGTCTGAGATACAGAGAAAAGGAAGTTGGCACATCAGAGGACGTTTCTCTGATACATAGTGGGAAAGATAATGGGCATATCAGGGAGAATGTTCTGAGATACAATAGGATAGGAATTGCACATCAGGAACATTGCTCTGTGACACAACTGGAAAGGAAATGGGCACCCAGTGAACATTGCTCTGTTTTAGAATAGGAAAGGAAATGAGCACATCATGGAATATTGCTCTATGCACAGTAGGAAGGATATGGGCACACAGAGAACATTGCTCTGAGATACAATAGGAAAGGAAATGGTCACATCAGGTAACATTGCTCTGAGACAGAGTGGCAATGGAAGTGGGCATACCAGGGAACATTGCTCTGAGACACAATAGGAAAGGAAGTGAAACATAGAAACATAGAAACATAGAAGTTGACGGCAGATAAGGACCGCAAGGCCCATCCAGTCTGCCCATTTCTTTTTCTACCTTATAAATGTGCCATCGGCCTTTGCTCTGTCAGTGGCCTATCTATTCATAGTCATTTGTTTTGCTCCCTTATGCCTATCCCATGCCTGTTTGAAGCCCTGCACTGTATTCATAGCCACCACTTGTGGTAAGCCATCCATGCATCCACCACCTTTCTGTGAAAAATTTCCACATTCCCCTTAATCGGCCTCCCCTAATCTCATGCTGTGTCCTCTTGTCCTGCTATTTTTCTTATATTTAAACATGTTAGACTCTTTCACCTTGTTTATGCCCTTAAGGTGTTTGAATGCCTCGATCATATCACCTCTCCCTCCTTTGCTCAAGGGTATACATATTGAGCTCCGTAATCTGTCCTCATATGTCTTCTGATGCAGTCCCTGCACCATTTTGGTTGCCCTTTCTGGACTGCCTCAATTTGTTAATGTCCTGTGAAGGTGTGGCTCCAATACTGCACGCAGTACTCCAGATGGGGCCTAACCAGTGTCTTGTACAGAGGGATTATTACCTCCTCTTACGACTTGTGATACCCCTACTAATACACCCTAACACCCCCAGCCTTACCTACTGCTTTAGAGGTCTGCTTGATGATTTTAGGTCATCAGTGATGATGATGCCCAAGTCTCTTTCTCCTTTGTGACTGCTAGCAACTCCCTCCCAGCCTATAGGTGGCTTCAGGGTTTTCTTCCCTATGTGCATGATTTTGCACTCTTTGCATTAAATCCCAGTTGCCACTCTTCTGACCATTCTGCTAGTTTATCCGATCTCTTCTCATTCTGCCCACCCCATCTGGATCATCTACTCTGTTGCAGATCTTGGTGTCATCTGCAAACAGACAAGCTTTACCCTCTAGTCCATCTGCAAGGTCACTAATGAAGATGTTGAAGAGGACTGGCCCCAGGACTGATCCCTGAGGTACCCCACTTGTGACTTGCATCTCTTCTGACTGTATACCATTTACCACCACTCTCTGTTTTCTGCCTGTCAACCAGTTTGCCACCCAGTTGACCAACTTCGGACCCACCCTGAGCCTACCCAGCTTATTTATCAATCTTCTATGTGGAACAGTGTCAAAAGCTTTGCTGAAGTCAAGGTAGGCGACATCAACTGCTCCCCTTGGTCCACCACTTGGTTACCCAGTCAAAGAAATCTATTAGATTAGTTTGACAGGACCTTCCTTTGTAAACCCATGCTGTCTTGGATCCTGTGCCCTATGGATTCCAGGTGTTGCACTATCCTTTCCTTAAGGAGTGCCTCCATAATCTTGCCCACTACTGAGGTAAGACTGACCGGTCTGTAGTTCCCCGCCTCCTCCTGCTACCACTCTTGTGAGCGGGATCACATGAGCCCTTCTCCAGTCTTCTGGGACCCTCCTGTGCTCAGAGACTCACTAAACAATTCTGCTAATGGCTCTGCTAGTTCCTCCTTTAGCTCCTTAGTACCCTGGGATGTATGCCATCAGGTCCCATTGCCTTATCCACCCTGAGCTTAGCAAGCTCTTGTAGGACCCTTTCTTTAGTGAAGGAGTAGTGCTCACCTCCTCCCCGTGTCCATGATGCTGAGCTGTGGGCCCTGCCCTACCTTCTCTTCAGTACTGAGCAAAAGTATCTATTTAGATAGATGCTTTACAGGTCCTCCTCCTCACATGCTCCCCTTTCTCCATTGCTTAGTAATACTTCTCTGGACTTTCTTCTTCACTAATGTATCTATAGAAAGTCTTGTCACCTTCTTTTACTTTTCGTGCTAGTGTTTCCTCAGTTTGGGACTTTGCCTGCCTTACTGCCTTACCTGCTTCCTTAGGGCAGTTTGGTATGCCTCTCAGCTTCATCCCGCTGTGTTCCTTTATATTTCCTGAAGGCCAGCCTTTTGGCTCTGACCTTTCTGCTACTGTATTTGAGAACCAAAGTGGTTTCTTCTTCTTTGCACTTCCTTTTCTGTCTAACACAATGGGATGTTGCTTCAAGTATTGCATCCTTAATGCTTGCCCACTTTGCCTGTACCTCTCACCTGTGTTTCTTTTGCCAGGGCTAGCTTAACTCTGTTGGCCATCTTATCAAAGTCAGCTCCTCTGAAGTCCCATATTTTGCCTTGGAATGGGATGATTTAGATGTAGTAGCCAAATTGAACCATACCATGATGGTCACTGGCCCCAGGTGACCTTCTACCTGGAGATCTGTGATCCCTTCTTTGTTAGTCAGTACTAGATCTAGGATAGCCCTGTCTCTTGTGGGTTGCTGTACCAGTTGTTTGAGGCCCTCCCCTGCAGGAATCCACTATGAGTCTAGTTCTGGCAGATGTTCCTGCTGGTATTGACCAATCTGTATCCGCATGTTGAAGTCTCCCATTATCAGAACCTCCCTTTAGCTGTCATGTTTTGTATATCTTCTAACAGTAATGTGTCTATGTCCTCCTCTGGTCTGGGGCCTGTAGACAACCCCAGTTCTTATGGCTGTCCCATTTCCTGTTTCCAGGGTGACCCACAGTTCTTCTGGCTCCTTATGTGTATTCTGAATTTCTGTAGCTTTGATATTTTCATTAACATACAGGGCCACCTCCCCTTTTGCACCTCGGTCTCTTCTGAACAATACATAGCCAGGTACTGAAGTCTCCCAAGTGTGGTTACTGGTAAACCACGTCTCACTAATTGCTACTATGTCCAGTTTAGCCTCTGACATTATTGCCTGCAGGTCTGGGATCTTATTTCCCAGGCTGTGAGCATTTGTGTACATGATTTTCCATTGGCCAGATTTTGGTGTGTTAGTTGTTGGGTGAAGTTTGGCATTACCCCTGTGCGCCGTATGGGGAGACAAACCTTTTTTCTTACCTGGTGATGCAAATGAACGGCAAACATGCTGAATTCCTGTTTGACCACTAGCTGAGGGGAAGGTGTTCTTCCCATTCGGCGGTATGAAGTTTTACCCCCCCTCTCTCATTGCCTGGTTCAATATTCTGCAAGGAGCGTCAAACTTCTGCCCCAATGCACTGACTCCTCTTTAGTCAGATGCAGTCCATCAAATTTAAAGAACTTGCCTCCCAGAACTGTTGCCAGTTCCCTACAAATCTGTGTCCTTTTCCTGGCACCAGCCCTTGAGCCACGTGTTTAGCTCCCTATCTCCTTCTCTGACCTTCTGTCCATCTGCTCCCTCTCCCAGACTGGCAGGATCTCAGAGGAGATGCCGGACGAAATAGATGATAATTTGTCACCCAGCCTAGTCAGGTGTTCCTTGGTCTCCACAACTGACCGGCTGGTGAGATCATTAGTCCCTATGTGTACTAGGACATCAATGTTTTCTCCTGCTTTGTGAACAATTTTAGCAATGCAGTCAGTGTTCTCCATGCTGATGTACCTGGAGACATCTGGCCATCACCCTGGCTGGAGATGGGTATCAACTCCCGAATCATGGAGTCTCCTATGATCAGAAGTTTTTGGATTTTGTGCTTGTTTTGTTTTGGTTCCTGATTTGGGTGAGTTTTGCTGTGCTAGCTCCTGTGCCAGAGTCCTGCTCTGCAGTTTCTTCTGCCTCTTTATTTGATTTCAGAGATAGAGGCAGATACCTGTTTGTAGTGTTTATATGGTTTTTGGAGGTAATGTGTTGGAGAGCAGAGAGTGATGGGGCACCTGATTTGCTCCTCCTAACCACCTGCCAACCTTCTGGACCAACTACCCTCTGCAGTCGAGGTTTTCCTGTTGGATGCTGGGGAAATGGCGGGTGGTTCTTATAATGTATTTCCTCTTGAATATGAAATTTGAGGCATGCAATCTCTGCCCATGCTGCCCGGAGCTGAGCCCTAAGATCTCAAAGGCCCAGCATGTAGGACAGTGTCCTAAATCCTGTAAGACTGTCCTTCTGAAAATTGTTCCACAGTACCTGCAGTTAATGAATCCATTCCAAATAAGTTGCTGGGTTTGTAACCTAGTCAGAGTAATTAGAAGGAGAAAAAAGGAAAAAATGCAAGTAATGGTTTAATTGTGCTTTGTTTAACTTGTTATAACAAGTTAAATTACTAGTGACCCTGTAAATGAGATCACTCTTGTGGAGGCCCCACTGATCCGCCCCTTCCTGCTCTGCCACAGGAAATGTCACAACTGTGGTACCCTATAAAAGGAGTGTAGCATGGGGTGGTTGGGATGGGGGTGGCTGGGCCCTTTCCTGCCTAAAAGAAGAACCACGGATGAAAGAACAAGGAGGTAAGAGCAGAAACAATCAGTCAACAACAAATGCAGTAACCTGAAAGCTTATCCTAATGTTAGATAAAACTGTAAAACCTGTAAAGCACCACCTGTAATAATTTCAGAGAAGATATACACTGTAAGAAACACTTTGCTCCAGAGAAAAATAAAGCAGTAACAGAAGATATACCTTGCAAAAGACAATTTGAATCAGAAGATTACAGGAGTAATCTGTTAGCACACACCTGTAGGCACACCTTATAATAATGCAGAAGAAGGTATACCAGCAACAACAATTTGAATCAGAGAAAAAATAAAGCAATGAAATGTTAGCAACAAACAGTAGCAATCCCTGTGAGTAAAAAATAAAACACCACCACACAGTAAATCTGTTTAGCCAAACTAAGTCTTAATCCTTTCCCTTGCTCTGGTAAGTTTCTCTACTCTGCCTTTCAAGCAGTCTTAGAAGGAAAGAGCTCAGGTGAAGCTAGGTGCCTTGGCCAGCAAACCAAGTCTCTACCTCCTGGGCACATCAGGGTACATTGCTCGAGATACAATAGGAAAGGAAGTGGCAAAACTTGGAACATTGCACTAGAAAGAGTGGGAATGGAAGGGGGGACATCAGGGAACAATGCTCTGAGATACAATGGGAAAGGAAGTGGGCACAGCAGGGAACATTGCTCTGAGACACAATAGGAAGGGAAGAGGGCATATCAAGGAACACTGCTCTGAGACAGAGGGAAAAGGAAGTGGGCAAATCAGTGAGCAATATTTTGAGAAACGGCGGGGAAAGGAATTGGGCACATCAGGGAACATTGCTCTGAGACACAATTGGAAAGGAAATGGGCACACCAGCAAACATTGCTGTGTGTCACAATTGAAATAGGTGGGCACGATCAGGAACATTACTCAGGCACAGTGGGAAGGGATGTGGGCACCATGGAACATTGCTCTGAGATACAATAGGAAAGGAAGTGGGCACATCAGGTAACATTGCTCTGAGTCAGAGTGGGAATGGAAGAGGGCATACCAGGGAACATTGCTCTAAGACACAATAGAAAATGAAGTGGGCACCTCAGGGTACATTGCTCTGAGATACAATAGGAAAGGAAGTGGGCACAACTTGGAACATTGCATTAGACAGAGTGGGAATGGAAGGGGGCACATCAGGGAGCAATGCTCTGAGATACAATGGGAAAGGAAGTGGGCACAGCAGGGAACATTTCTCTGAGGCACAATAGGAAGGGAAGAGGGCATATCTAGGAACATTGCTCTGAGACAGAGGGAAAAGGAAGTGGGCAAATCAGGGAACATTGCTCTGAGACACAATTGGACAGGAAATGGGCACACCAGCGAACATTGCTGTGTGTCACAATCGGAAATGAAGTGGGCACATCAGGTAACATTGCTCTCAGGCACAGTGGGAAGGGATGTGGGCACACCATGGAACATTTCTCTGAGATACAATAGGAAAGGAAGTGGGCACATCTTGGAACATTGCTCGAGACAGCGTAGGAATGGAAGGGGATACATCAGGGAACATTGCTGTGAGAACAATAGTAAAGGAAGTAGGCACAGCAGGAACATTGCTGTGAAACACTTCAGGAAAGGTAGTGGGCACATCAGGGAACATAGCTCTGAGATACAGAGGAGAAGGAAGTTGGCACGTCAGGAACTTTTCTCTAGTACATGTGGGAAAGATGGTGGTGTGTCAGGCAACAATGTTCTGAGATACAATAGAAAAGGAATTGGGCACATCAAGGAACATTGCTCTAAGACACAATAGGAAAGGAAGTGCACATTAGGAATCATTGCTCTGAGATGCAGCAGGAAAGGAAGTGGGCCCCACAAGGAACATTGGTGAGTAACACTTCAGGAAAGGAAGTGGGCACATCAGAGAACATTGCTCTGAAACACTTCAGGTAAGGAAGTGGGCACATCAGAGAACATTGCTCTGAGATACAGTGGAAAAGGAAGTGGGCACATCAGGGAACGTTGCTCTATGACACAATAGGAAAGGAAGAGGGCACATCAGGGAGCACTGCTCTGATACGTAGCAAGAAAGAAAGTGGGCAAATCAGGGAACATTGCTCTGAGATACAATAGGAAATGAAGAGGGCACATCAGGGAAGATTGACCTGAGAGACAACAGGAAAGGATGTGGGCACACCTGGGAACATTGCTCTGAGGCATAGTGGTAGTGGAAGGGGGTACATCAGGGAACATTGCTCTGAGAGACAATAGGAAAGGAAGTGGGCACCACAAGGAACATTCCATTGAGACAGAATTGGAAAGAAAGTAGGCACATTAGGGAATATTGCTCTGAGACACAATAGGAAAGGAGGTGGGCACATCAGAGAACATTGCTCTGAGAGACAACAGGAAATGAAGTGGCACATCAGGGAACAATGTTCTGAGACACAGCTGGAAAGGAAGTGGACACATCAGGGAATGTTGCTGTGAGAAGCAATAGGAAAGCAAGAGGGACATCATGGAACATTGCTGTGAGAGACAATAGGAAAGGAAGTGGAACACCAGGAACATTGGTCTTATATACAACAGGACAGGAATTGGGCATATCAGGGAACATTGCTCTGAGACACAGTATGAAAGGAAGGTGGCACATCATTGAACATTACTCCGAGATAAAATAGGAAAGAGGTCGGCACATCAGGGAAGATTGTCTGAGGCATAGCATAAACAGAAGTAGGCACAGCAGGAAACGTTTCCCTGAGACACAGTGGGAATGGAAGTGGTCATATCAGGCACATTGCTCTGAGGCTAAATAGGAAAGGAAGTGGGCACACCAGAGAACACGGCTCTGTGATACAATAGGAAAGGAAGTGTGCACATCAGGGAACACTGCTCTAAGACTCAATAGGAAAGTAAGTGGGCAAATCAGGGAACATGGCTCTGAGATACGGCAGGAAAGGAAATGGACACATTAGGGAACAATGCTCTGGTATACAATAACAAAGGAAGTGGGCAAATCAGTGAACAATGGTCTGAAACACAGTGGGAAAGGAAGTGTTCACATCGGGAACACTGCTCTGTGATACAGTGGAAAAGGAAGAGGGCACATTAGGAACATTTCTGAGACATAATAGAAAGGAAGTGGCACAGCACTGAGCATTTCTCTGAGACACAGTGGGGAAAGGCATTGAGCAATCAGGGAACATTGCTCTGAGGCACAATTGAAAGGAAATGGGCATGTCAGGGAACATTGCTTTGAGACACAATAGGAAAGGAAGTGGGCACACAAGGAAACATTGCTCTGAGATTCAATAGGAAAGGAAGTGGGCACCTCAAGGAACATTGCTCTGAGAGATAGCATTAAAGGAAGTGGACACATCAAGGAACATTGCTCTGAGACACAACAGGAAAGGAAGTCAGAACACCAGGGAACATTGCTTTGAAACACAGTGGGAGTGGATGTGGGCACACCAAGCAACATTGCTCTGAGGGTGAATAGGAAAGGAAGTGGGCACATCAGGTAACATTGCTGTGAGACACAGTGGAAATCGAAGTGGGCATACCAGGGAACATTGCTCTGACACACAATAGGGAATGAAGAGGGCACATCAGGGTACATTGCTCTGAAATTCAATGGGAAAGGAAGTAGGCACAGAAGGGAACATTGCTCTGAAACATTTCAGGAAAGGAAGTTGGCACATCAGGGAACATAGCTCTGAGATACAGTGTAAAAGGAAGTTGGCACATCACAGAACGTTTCTCCAATACATAGAGGGAAATGAAGTGGGCACATCAGGAAACAATGCTCTGAGATACAAAAGGATAGGAACTGGGTACATTCAGGGAAAATTGCTCAAAGACACAATAGGAAAGGAAGTGGGCACATTAGGAGTCATTGCTCTGAGATGCAGCAGGAAAGGAAGTGATCATCATAAGGAACACTGGTCTGTAACACGTCAAGAAAGGGAGTGGGCACATCAGGGAACATTGCTCTGAAACACAGCAGGAAAGGAAGTGGGCACATCAGGGAACACTGCTTTGAGATACAGTGGAAAAGGAAGTGGGCACATCAGGGAACAATGCTCTGATATATAGCAAGAAAGGAAATAGGCACATCAGGGAACATTGCTCTGAGATACAGTAGGAAAGGAAGTGGGCACATCAGGGAACATTGCTCTGAGAAACAATAGGAAAGGAAGTGGGCACCACAAGGAACATTGCTCTTAGGGACAATATTAGGAACTGGGCACATCTGGGAACAATGTTCTGAGAAACAGTTGGAAAGTAAGTGGACACATCAGGGAATGGTGCATTAAGATGCAATAGGAAAGATGTGGGCACATCATGGAACATTGCTGTGAGAGACAATAGGACAGAAAGTGGAACACCAAGGAACATTGGTCCGAGACAACAGAAGAGAAATTGGCAATATCTGGGAACATTGCTCTGAGACACAATAGGGAAGGAAGTGGGCACATCATTGAACATTGCTCTGAGGTACAATAGGAAAGAGGTCGGCTCATCAGGGAAGTTTGCTCTGAGGCATAACAGAAATGGAAGTCTGCACACCAGGAAACATTTCTCTGAGACACAGTGGGAATGGAAGTGGGCATATCAGGCAACATTGCTCTCAGGCTAAATTGGAAAGGAAGTGGGCACACCAGAGAACATTGCTCTGGGATACAATAGGAAAGGAAGTGCGCACATCAGGGAACATTGCTCTGAGGCACAACAGGAAAGGAAGTGGGCACATCAGGGAACATGGCTCTGAGATACGGTAGGAAAGGAAGTGGACACATCAGGAATGTTGCTCTGAGATGCAATAGGAAAGGATGTGGGCATATAATGGAACATTGCTGTGAGAGACAATACTGAAGGAAGTGGGAACACCAGGAACATTGCTCTGAGACACAATAGGAAAGGAAGTGGGCATATCTTTGAACATTGCTCCAAGATACAATAGGAAAGAGGTCGCACATCAGGAAGATTGCTCTGAGGCATAACAGAAACAAAAGTCTGCACACCAGAAAACATTTCTCTGAGACACAGTGGGAATGGAAGTGGGAATATCAGGCAACATTGCTCTGAGGCTAAATTGGAAAGGAAGGGCACACCAGAGAAATTTGTTCTGGGATACAATAGAAAGGAAGTTTGCACATCAGGAATATTGTTCTGAGGCACAATAGGAAAGGAAGTGGAAAATCAGGAACATGGCTCTGAGATACGTTAGGAAAGGAAGTGGACACATCAGGGAATGTTGCTCTGAGATGCAATAGGAAAGTATGTGTGCACATCATGGAACATTGCTGTGAGAGACAATACGAAAGGAAGTGGGAACACAAGGGAACATTGCTCTGAGACACAATAGGAAAGGAAGTGGGCACATCATTGAACATTGCTCCAAGATACAATAGGAAAGAGGTGGGCACATCTGGAAGATTGCTCTGAGGCATAACAGAAATGAAAGTCTGCACACCAGGAAACATTTCTCTGAGACACAGTGAGAATGGAAGTGGGCATATCAGGCAACATTGCTCTGAGGCTAAATTGGAAAGGAAGTGGGCACACCAGAGAACTTGCTCTGGGATACAATAGGAAAGAGTGCACATCAGGAATATTGTTCTGAGGCACAATAGGAAAGGAAGTGGGCAAATCAGGGAACATGGGTGTGGGCAGGACAGTAGTGTGGTGGGTGGGTAACTGGCTGGGTGGCAGGACACAGAGGGTGGTGGTAAATGGCTGTCACTCCACAGAGGGAAGAGTGACTAGTGGGGTACCACAGAGATCAGTGCTGGGACCGGTCCTATTCAACATCTTCATCAGTGACATTGCACAGGATATAGAAGGCAGAATTTCACTGTTCGCTGATGACACAAAGCTCTGTAACAGAGTAGACACACCAGAGGGTGTAGACAGAATGAGAAGGACCTGCAGAAACTTGAAGAATGGTCAAGGGTTTGGAGTTGAAATTCAATGCAAAGAAGTGCAAGATAATGCATATGGGGCACAAAACCCTGGCACAATATTTCAGTTGGGGGTGAGGATATAGCATGCACCAAGCAGGAAAGGGATCTTGGGGTTGTCATCTCTGATGACCTCAAGTGGGAAACAGTGTGACAAGGCACAGGTAAAGCAAATAGGATGCTGGGATGTATAGGCAGGGGCATCACCAGCAGGAAAAGGGAGGTCATAATTCCACTATACAAGACACTAGTGAGGCCCCACCTGGAGTACAGTGTACAGTTCTGAGACCATACCTATGTAAGGACATAGACAGGGTAGAGAAGGTTCAGAGGAGGGCAACAAAGATGGTGCAGGTTGCATCACAAGTCCTATGAAGACAGGTTGAAGGAACTGAACATGTACTCCCTGGAGGAGAGGAGGGAGAGAGGGGATATGATAGAGACATACAAGTATCTCACAGGGAGGAACAGGGTGCAGGAAAACACTATTTTTAAGCGAAAAAGATGTTTCAGGACTAGAGGGCATGGGATGAAGTTGGAGGGAGGACGATTCAGAGGAAACATGAGAAAGAATTTCTTCACAGAATGGGTGGTGGACAAGTGGAACACCCTGCCAGAGGAAGTGGTGGGGCTGAAACAATCACGGGATTTAAGAATGCATGGGATAGACATAAAGGAATTCTAGAGGTCAGGGGTAAGGGGAAATAGACTTCTAGGAAAACAAACTAAACTTACAAGCTCAAATGGGCAGACTAGGTGGGCCATAGGCCCTTA
The DNA here is from genome assembly GCA_016271365.2 of Neoceratodus forsteri. Classification (NCBI taxonomy): domain Eukaryota; kingdom Metazoa; phylum Chordata; order Ceratodontiformes; family Ceratodontidae; genus Neoceratodus; species Neoceratodus forsteri. The sequence goes on from JADMNL010000025.1 coordinate 273,980,446, forward strand.
TCTGCCGACACTGTCTATGTATCTATGTATCTATGGCTCTGAGATACAGTAGGAAAGGAAATGGACTCATCAGGAACATTGCTCTGGTATACATTAAGAAAGAAAGTGGGCAAATCAGGGAACATTGGTCTGACACAGTAGGAAGGAAGTGTTCCCATCAGGGACATTACTCTGAGATACAGTGGAAAAGTGGAGGCACATCAGGGAACATTCCTCTGAGACATAATAGTAAAGGAAGTGGGCACATCACTGAGCATTTCTCTGAGACACTGCAGGGGAAGAATTGGACACATCAGGAACATTGCTCTGAGACACAATAGGAGAGTAAGTGGACACATCTTGGAACATTGCTCGAGATAGAGGGAATGGAGCAACAGGAACATTGCCTGAGATACAATAGAAAAGGAAGTGGGCACATCAGGTAACATTGCTCTGAGACAGAGTGGGAATGGAAGTTGGCATACCAGGGAACATTGCTCTGAGACACAATAGAAAATGAAGTGGGCACCTCAGGGTACATTGCTCTGAGATACAATAGGAAAGGAAGTGGGCACATCTTGGAACATTGCTCGAGACAGAGTGGGAATGGAAGTGGGCATACCAGGAACATTGCTCTGAGATACAATGGGAAAGGAAATGGGCATATGAGGGAACATTGCTCTGAGACACAATAGGAAAGGAAGTGGCACATCTTTGAACATTGCCCAAGATACAATAGTAAAGAGGTCGGACATCAGGGAAGATTGCCTGAGGCATAACAGAAACAAAAGTCTGCACACCAGAAAACATTTCTCTGAGACACAGTGGAATGGAAGTGGCATATCAGGCAACATTGCTCTGAGGCGAAATTAGAAAGGAAGTGGCACACCAGAGAAATTTGCTCTGGGATACAATAGGAAAGGAACTTTGCACATCAGGGAATATTGTTCTGAGGCACAATAGGAAAGGAAGTGGAAAATCAGGAACATGGCTCTGAGATACGGTAGGAAAGGAAGTGGACACATCAGGAATGTTGCTCTGAGATGCAATAGGAAAGGATGTGGGCACATCATGGAACATTGCTGTGAGAGACAATAATGAAGGAAGTGGAACACCAGGAACATTGCTCTGAGACACAATAGGAAAGGAAGGGCACATCATTGAACATTGCTCCAAGATACAATAGGAAAGAGATCGCACATCTGGAAGATTGCTCTGAGGCATAACAGAAACGAAAGTCTGCACACCAGGAAACATTTCTCTGAGACACAGTGGGAATGGAAGTGGCATATCAGGCAACATTGTTTGAGGCTAAATTGAAAGGAAGTGGGCACCAGAGAACTTTGCTCTGGGATACAATAGGAAAGGAAGTGTGCACATCCGGGAATATTGTTCTGAGGCACAATAGGAAAGGAAGTGGGCAAATCAGGGAACATGGCTCTGAGATACAGTAGGAAAGGAAGTGGACTCATCAGGGAACATTGCTCTGGTATACATTAAGAAAGGAAGTGGGCAAATCAGGGAACATTGGTCTGACACAGTAGGAAAGGAAGTGTTCCCATCAGGGAACACTACTCTGAGATACAGTGGAAAAGGAAGTGGGCACATCAGGGAACATTTCTCTGAGACATAATAGTAAAGGAAGTGGGCACATCACTGAGCATTTCTCTGAGACACTGCGGGGAAAGGAATTGGACACATCAGGGAACATTGCTCTGAGACACAATAGGAAAGTAAGTGGGCACATCTTGGAACATTGCTCGAGACAGAGTGGGAATGGAAGTGGGCACACCAGGGAACATTGCTCTGAGATACAATAGAAAAGGAAGTGGGCACATCAGGTAACATTGCTCTGAGACAGAGTGGGAATGGAAGTTGGCATACCAGGGAACATTGCTCTGAGACACAATAGAAAATGAAGTGGGCACCTCAAGGTACATTGCTCTGAGATACAATAGGAAAGGAAGTGGGCACATCTTGGAACATTGCTCGAGACAGAGTGGGAATGGAAGTGGGCATACCAGGAACATTGCTCTGAGATACAATGGGAAAGGAAGTGGGCACAGTAGGGAACATTGCTCTGAAACACTTCAGGAAAGGAAGTGGGCACATCAGGAAACATTGCTCTGAAACATTTCAGGTAAGGAAGTGGGCACATCAGGGAACATTGCTCTGAGATACAATGGAAAAGGAAATGGGCATGTCAGAGAACATTGCTCTGAGACACAATAGGAAAGGAAGTATGTACATTAGGGAACATTGCTCTGAGATGCATTAGGAAGTGAAGTGGGCTTATTAGGGAATATTACTTTGAGACAGCAGGAAAAGGAAGTGGGCAAATCAGGGAACAATGTTCTGAGACACAGCAGGGAAAGAAACTGGGAACATCAGGGAACATTGCTCTGAGACACAACTGTAAAAGAAATGGGCACACCAGGGAAAATTGCTCTGTTTCACAATAGGAAGGGAAATGGGCACATCATGGAACATTGGACTCATGCACAGTAGGATGAGATGTGGGAATACCAGGAACATTGCTCTGAGATACAATAGGAAAGTGAGGCACATCAGGTAAAATTGCTCTGAGACAGAGTGGAATGGAAGTTGTACACCAGGGAACATTGGTCTGAGACACAATAGGAAATGAAGTGGCACGTCAGGGCATACTGTTCTGAGGTACAAGAAAAGGAAGTGGGCACATCTTGGAACATTGCTCTACACAGAGGGGGAATGGAATGAGGCACATCTGGGAACACTGCTCTGGGATACAATAGGAAAGGACGTGTACACAGCAGGGATCATTGCTCTGAGACACAATACAAATGGAAGTATGTACTTTAGGGAACATTGCTCTGAGATGCAATAGGAAGGGAAGAGGGCATATCTGGACACATTGCTCTGAAACAGCGGGAAAAGGAAGTGGGCAAATCAGGGAACAATGTTTTGAGAAACAGCGTGGAAAGGAATTGAACACATCAGGAACACTGCTCTGAGACACAATTGAAAGGAAATGGGCACACCAGGTAACTTTGGTCTGTGTCACACTGGGAAATGGAAGTGGGCACATCAGGGAGCATTGCTCTCAGGCACAGTGGGAAGGGATGTGGCATGCCAGGGATCATTGCTCTGAGACACAATAGGAAAGGAAGTGGGCACATAAGGTAACATTGCACTGAGACAGAGTGGGAATGGAAGGGGACACATCAGGGAACATTGCTGTGAGATACAATAGTAAAGGAAATGGGCACAGCAGGGAACATTGCTGTGAAACACTTCAGGAAAGGAAGTGGGCACATCAGGGAACATTGCTCTGAGATACAGAGGAAAAGGAAGTTGGCATGTCATGGAACGTTTCTCTGATACATAGTGGAAAAGATAGTGGGCGTATCAGGGAACTATGTTCTGAGATACAATAGGATAGGAATTGGGCAGATCAGGGAACATTGCTCTAAGACACAATAGGAAAGGGAGTGGGCACATTAGGAATCATTGCTCTGAGATGCAGCAGGAAAGGATCTGGGCACCACAGGGAACATTGGTCTGTAACACTTCGGGAAAGGAAGTGGGCACCTCAGGAACATTGCTCTGAGATACAGAGGAAAAGGAAGTTGGCACGTCAAGGAACGTTTCTCTGATACATAGTGGGAAAGATAGTGGGTGTATCAGGGAACAATGTTCTGAGATACATTAGGACAGGAATTGGGGACATCAGGGAACATTGCTGTAAGACACAATAGGAAAGAAAGTGGGCACATTAGGAATCATTGCTCTGAGATGCAGCGGGAAAGGAAGTGGGCCCCACAAGGAACATTGGTGTGTAACACTGGGAAAGGAAGGGCACATCAGAGAACATTGCTCTGAAACACAGCAGGAAAGGAAGGGCACATCAGGAAACATTGCTCTGACATACAGTGGAAAAGGAAGTGGCATATCAGGAACGTTGTTTATGACACAATAGGAAAGGAAGAGGGCACATCAGGGAGCATTGCTCTGATACATAGCAAGAAAGGAAGTAGGCAAATCAGGGAAGATTGACCTGAGAGACAACAGGAAAGGAAGTGGGCACACCTGGGAACATTGCTCTGAGGCATAGTGGAAGTGGAAGGGGGTACATCAGGGAACATTGCTCTGAGAGACAATAGGAAAGGAAGTGGGCACCACAAGGAACATTCCACTGAGACACAATTGGAAAGAAAGTAGGCACGTTAGGGAATATTGCTCTGAGACACAATAGGAAAGGAAGTGGGCACATCAGGGAACAATGTTCTGAGACACAGCTGGAAAGGAAGTGGACACATCAGGGAATGTTGCTGTGAGAAGCAATAGGAAAGCAAGAGGGCACATCATGGAACATTGCTGTGAGAGACAATAGGAAAGGAAGTGGGAACACCAGGGAACATTGGTCTGATATAGAACAGGACTGGAATTGGGCACATCAGGGAACATTGCTCTGAGACACAGTACGAAAGGAAGTGGGCACATCATTGAACATTACTCCGAGATAAAATAGGAAAGAGGTCAGCACATCAGGGAAGATTGTCTGAGGCATAGCATAAACAGAAGTAGACACACCAGGAAACGTTTCCTTGAGACACAGTGGGAATGGAAGTGGTCATATCAGGCACATTGCTCTGAGGATAAATAGGAAAGAAAGTGGGCACACCAGAGAACATGACTCTGGGATACAATAGGAAAGGAAGTGTGCACATCAGGGAACATTGCCCTAAGGCTCAATAGGAAAGTAAGTGGGAAAATCAGGGAACATGGCTCTGAGATATGGCAGGAAAGGAAATGGACACATTAGGGAACAATGCTCTGGTATACACTAACAAAGGAAGTGGGCAAATCAGTGAACAATGGTCTGAAACACAGTGGGAAAGGAAGTGTTCACATCAGGGAACACTGCTCTGTGATACAGTGGAAACGTGAAGAGGGCACATTAGGAACATTTCTCTGAGACATAATAGGAAAGGAAGTGGGCACAGCACTGAGCATTTCTCTGAGACACAGCTGGGAAAGGAATTGAGCACATCAGGAACATTGTTTGAGACACAATTGAAAGGAAAGGGGCATGTCAGGAACATTGCTTTGAGACACAATAGGAAAGGAAGGGCACACAAGGAAACATTTTGAGATACAATAGGAAAGGAAGTGGGCACCTCAAGGAACATTGTTTGACAGATAGCATTAAAGGAAGTGGACACATCAAGGAACATTGCTTGAGACACAACAGGAAAGGAAGTCAGAACACCAGGAACATTGCTTTGAAACACAGTGAGTGGATGTGGGCACACCAACAACATTGTTTGAGGCTGAATAGGAAAGGAAGTGGGCACATCAGGTAACATTGCTGTGAGAAGAGGGAAATCGAAGTGAGTACAACAGGAACATTGCTCTGGACACACAATAGGGAATGAAGAGGGCAATCAGGGTACATTGCTCTGAAATGCAATGGGAAAGGAAGTAGGCACAGCAGGAACATGCCTGAGATACAGTGTAAAAGGAAGTTGGCACATCACAGAACGTTTCTAATACATAGAGGAAATGAAGGGCACATCAGGAACAATGCTCTGAGATACAAAAGGATAGGAACTGGGTACATCTAGGAAAATTGCTCAAAGACACAACAGAAAGGAAGTGGGCACATTAGGAGTCATTGCTCTGAGATGCAGCAGGAAAGGAAGTGATCTTCATATGGAACACTGGTCTGTAACACGCCAAGAAAGGAGTCGGCACATCAGGAACAGTGCTCTGAAACACAGCAGGAAAGGAAGGGCACATCAGGGAACATTGCTTTAGATACAGTGGAAAAGGAAGTGGGCACATCAGGGAACAATGCTCTGATATATAGCAAGAAAGGAAATAGGCACATCAGGGAACATTGCTCTGAGATACAGTAGGAAAGGAAGTGGGCACATCAGGGAACATTGCTCTGAGAGACAGTAGGAAAGGAAGTGGGCACCACAAGGAACATTGTTCTTAGGGACAATATTAATGGAAGAGGGCACATAAGGGAACATTGCTGTGAGTCACAGTGAGAAAGGAAGTGGGCACATCTGGGAACAATGTTCTGAGACACATCTGGAAAGTAAGTGGACACATCAGGGAATGGTGCTTTGTGATGCAATAGGAAAAGATGTGGGCACATCATGGAACATTGCTGTGAGAGACAATAGGACAGGAAGTGGGAACACCAGGGAACATTGGTCCGAGATACAACAGAAGATAAATTGGGCACATCTGGGAACATTGCTCTGAGACACAATAGGGAAGGAAGTGGGCACATCATTGAACATTGCTCTGAGGTACAATAGGAAGAGGTTGGCTCATCAGGAAGTTTGCTCTGAGGCATAACAGAAATGGAAGTCTGCACACCAGGAAACATTTCTCTGAGACACAGTGGGAATGGAAGTGGGCATATCAGGCAACATTGCTCTGAGGCTAAATTGGAAAGGAAGCGGCACACCAGAGAACATTGCTCTAGGATACAATAATAGAAGGAAGTACATTATCTGGGGAACATTGCTCTGAGGCACAACAGGAAAGGAAGTGGCACATCAGGAACGTGGCTCTGAGATACAGTAGGAAAGGAAGTGGACACATCAGGGAATGTTGCTCTGAGATGCAATAGGAAAGGATGTGGGCATATCATGGAACATCTGTGAGAGACAATAATGAAAGGAAGTGGGAACACCAGGAACATTGCTCTGAGACACAATAGGAAAGGAAGGGGCACATCATTGAACATTGCCCAAGATACAATAGGAAAGAGGTCGGCACATCTGGAAGATTGCTCTGAGGCATAACAGAAACGAAAGTCTGCACACCAGAAACATTTCTCTGAGACACAGTGGGAATGGAAGTGGGCATATCAGGCAACATTGCTCTGAGGATAAATTGGAAAGGAAGTGGGCACACCAGAGAACTTTGCTCTGGGATACAATAGGAAAGGAAGTGTGCACATCCGGGAATATTGTTCTGAGGCACAATAGGAAAGGAAGTGGGCAAATCAGGGAACATGGCTCTGAGATACAGTAGGAAAGGAAATGGACTCATCAGGGAACATTGCTCTGGTATACATTAAGAAAGGAAGTGGGCAAATCAGGGAACATTGGTCTGACACAGTAGGAAAGGAAGTGTTCCCATCAGGGAACATTACTCTGAGATACAGTGGAAAAGGAAGTGGGCACATCAGGGAACATTTCTCTGAGACATAATATGAAAGGAAGTGGGCACATCACTGAGCATTTCTCTGAGACACTGAGGGGAAAGGAATTGGACACATCAGGGAACATTGCTCTGAGACACAATAGGAAAGTAAGTGGGCACATCTTGGAATATTGCTCGAGACAGAGTGGGAATGGAAGTGGGCACACCAGGGAACATTGCTCTGAGATACAATAGAAAAGGAAGTGGGCACATCAAGTAACATTGCTGTGAGACAGAGTGGAAATCGAAGTGGGCATACCAGGGAACATTGCTCTGACACACAATAGGGAATGAAGAGGGCACATCAGGGTACATTGCTCTGAAATGCAATGGGAAAGGAAGTAGGCACAGCAGGGAACATAGCTCTGAGATACAGTGTAAAAGGAAGTTGGCACATCACAGAACGTTTCTCTAATACATAGAGGGAAATGAAGTGGGCACATCAGGGAACAATGCTCTGAGATACAAAAGGATAGGAACTGGGTACATTCAGGGAAAATTGCTCAAAGACACAACAGGAAAGGAAGTGGGCACATTAGGAGTCATTGCTCTGAGATGCAGCAGGAAAGGAAGTGATCTTCATAAGGAACACTGGTCTGTAACAACGCCAAGAAAGGAGTCGGCACATCAGGGAACAGTGCTCTGAAACACAGCAGGAAAGGAAGTGGGCACATCAGGGAACATTGCTTTGCGATACAGTGGAAAAGGAAGTGGGCACATCAGGGAACAATGCTCTGATATATAGCAAGAAAGGAAATAGGCACATCAGGGAACATTGCTCTGAGATACAGTAGGAAAGGAAGTGGGCACATCAGGGAACATTGCTCTGAGAGACAGTAGGAAAGGAAGTGGGCACCACAAGGAACATTGTTCTTAGGGACAATATTAATGGAAGAGGGCGCCTAAGGGAACATTGCTGTGAGTCACAGTGAGAAAGGAAGTGGGCACATCTGGGAACAATGTTCTGAGACACATCTGGAAAGTAAGTGGACACATCAGGAATGGTGCTTTGTGATGCAATAGAAAAGATGTGGGCACATCATGGAACATTGCTGTGAGAGACAATAGGACAGGAAGTGGGAAAACACAGGAACATTGGTCCGAGATACAACAGAAGATAAATTGGCACATCTGGGAACATTGCTCTGAGACACAATAGGGAAGGAAGTGGGCACATCATTGAACATTGCTCTGAGGTACAATAGGAAAGAGGTTGGCTCATCAGGAAGTTTGTCTGAGGCATAACAGAAATGGAAGTCTGCACACCAGGAAACATTTCTCTGAGACACAGTGGGAATGGAAGTGGCATATCAGGCAACATTGCTCTGAGGCTAAATTGGAAAGGAAGCGGCACACCAGAGAACATTGCTCAGGATACAATAGGAAAGGAAGTGCATATCTGGGAACATTGCTCTGAGGCACAACAGGAAAGGAAGTGGCACATCAGGAACGTGGCTCTGAGATACAGTAGGAAAGGAAGTGGACACATCAGGGAATGTTGCTCTGAGATGCAATAGGAAAGGATGTGGGCATATCATGGAACATTGCTGTGAGAGAGAATATGAAAGGGAGTGGGAACACCAGGGAACATTGCTCTGAGACACAATAGGAAAGGAAGTGGCACATCATTGAACATTGCTCCAAGATACAATAGGAAAGAGGTCAGCACATCTGGAAGATTGCTCTGAGGCATAACAGAAACGAAAGTCTGCACACCAGAAACATTTCTCTGAGACACAGTGGGAATGGAAGTGGGCATATCAGGCAACATTGCTTTGAGGATAAATTGAAAGGAAGTGGGCACACCAGAGAACTTTGCTCTGGGATACAATAGGAAAGGAAGTGTGCATATCCGGGAATATTGTTCTGAGGCACAATAGGAAAGGAAGTGGGCAAATCAGGAACATGGCTCTGAGATACAGTAGGAAAGGAAATGGACTCATCAGGAACATTGCTCTGTATACATTAAGAAAGGAAGTGGGCAAATCAGGAACATTGGTCTGACACAGTAGGAAGGAAGTGTTCCATCAGGAACATTACTCTGAGATACAGTGGAAAAGGAAGTGGGCACATCAGGAACATTTCTGAGACATAATATGAAAGGAAGTGGCACACATCACTGAGCATTTCTGGAGACACTGAGGGAAAGGAATTGGACACATCAGGGAACATTGCTCTGAGACACAATAGGAAAGTAAGTGGGCACATCTTGGAATATTGCTCAGACAGAGTGGAATGGAAGTGGCACATTAGGAACATTGCTCTGAGATACAATAGAAAAGGAAGTGGGCACATCAGGTAACATTGCTCTGAGACAGAGGGAATGGAAGTTGGCATACCAGGGAACATTGCTCTGAGACACAATAGAAAATGAAGTGGGCACCTCAAGGTACATTGCTCTGAGATACAATAGGAAAGGAAGTGGGCACATCTTGGAACATTGCTCGAGACAGAGTGGGAATGGAAGTGGGCATACCAGAACATTGTTTGAGATATAATGGGAAAGGAAGGCACAGTAGGAACATTGCTTGAAACACTTCAGAAAGGGAAGGGCACATCAGGAAACATTGCTCTGAAACATTTCAGGTAAGGAAGTGGGCACATCAGGAACATTGCTCTGAGATACAATGGAAAAGGAAATGGGCATGTTAGAGAACATTGCCTGAGACACAATAGGAAAGGAAGTATGTACATTAGGAACATTGCTCTGAGATGCATTAGGAAGTGAAGTGGGCTTATTAGGAATATTACTTTGAGACAGCAGGAAAAGGAAGTGGCAAATCAGGGAACAATGTTCTGAGACACAGCAGGGAAAGAAACTGGGAACATCAGGGAACATTGCTCTGAGACACAACTGTAAAAGAAATGGGCACACCAAGGAAAATTGCTCTGTTTCACAATAGGAAGGGAAATGGGCACATCATGGAACATTGGACTCATGCACAGTAGGATGAGATGTGGGAATACCAGGGAACATTGCTCTGAGATACAATAGGAAAGTAAGTGGGCACATCAGGTAACATTGCTCTGAGACAGAGTGGGAATGGAAGTTAGCACACCAAGGAACATTGCTCTGAGACACAATAGGAAATGAAGTGGCACGATCAGGTACATTGCTCTGAGGTACAAGAGAAAAGGAAGTGGGCACATCTTGGAACATTGCTCTCACAGAGGGGAATGGAAGAGGCACATCTGGGAACACTGCTCTGGGATACAACAGGAAAGGACGTAAACACAGCAGGAACATTGCCTGAGACACAATACAATGGAAGTATGTACTTTAGGAACATTGCTCTGAGATGCAATAGGAAGGGAAGAGGGCATATCTGGACACATTGCTCTGAAACAGCGGGAAAAGGAAGTGGGCAAATCAGGGAACAATGTTTTCAGAAACAGCGTGGAAAGGAATTGGGCACATCAGGAAACAATGCTCTGAGACACAATTGGAAAGGAAATGGGCACACCAGGTAACTTTAGTCTGTGTCACAATTGGAAAAGAAGTGGGCACATCAGGAGCATTGCTCTCAGGCACAGTGGGAAGGGATGGGGCATGCCAGGGATCATTGCTCTGAGACACAATAGAAAAGGAAGTTGGCACATAAGGTAACATTGCACTGAGACAGAGTGGGAATGGAAGTGGGCATACCAGGGAACATTGCTCTAAGACACAATAAAAAATGAAGTGGGCATCTAAGGGTACATTGCTCTGAGATACAATAGGAAAGGAAGTGGGCACATCTTGGAACATTGCTCGAGACAGAGTGGGAATGGAAGGGGACACATCAGGGAACATTGCTGTGAGATACAATAGTAAAGGAAATGGGCACAGCAGGGAACATTGCTGTGAAACACTTCAGGAAAGGAAGTGGGCACATCAGGGAACATTGCTCTGAGATACAGAGGAAAAGGAAGTTGGCACGTCATGGAACGTTTCTCTGATACATAGTGGAAAGATAGTGGATGACAGGGAACAATGTTCTGAGATACAATAGGATAGGAATTGGGCAGATCAGGAACATTGCTCTAAGACACAATAGGAAAGGGAGGGCACATTAGGAATCATTGCTCTGAGATGCAGCAGGAAAGGATGGGGTACCACAGGAACATTGGTCTGTAACACTTCGGGAAAGGAAGTGGCACTAGGGGACATTGTTTGAGATACAGAGGAAAAGGAAGTTGGCACGCCAAGGAACGCTTCTGATACATAGTGGAAAGATAGTGGGTGTATCAGGAACAATGTTCTGAGATACATTAGGACAGGAATTGGGGACATCAGGAACATTGCTGTAAGACACAATAGGAAAGGAAGTGGCACATTAGGAATCTATTGCCTGAGATGCAGCGGAAAGGAAGTGGGCCCCACAAGGAACATTGGTGTGTAACACTTCTGGAAAGGAAGTGGGCAATATCAGAGAACATTGTTTGAAACACAGCAGGAAAGGAAGTGGGCACATCAGAAACATTGCTCTGACATACAGTGGAAAAGCAAGTGGGCACACAGGGAACGCTTGCTCTATGCACAATAGGAAAGGAAGAGGGAACATCAGGGACATTGCTCTGATACATAGCAAGAAAGGAAGTAGGCAAATCAGGAAGATTGACCTGAGAGACAACAGGAAAGGATGTGGGCACACCTGGGAACATTGCTCTGAGGCATAGTGGTAGTGGAAGGGGGTACATCAGGGAACATTGCTCTGAGAGACAATAGGAAAGGAAGTGGGCACCACAAGGAACATTCCACTGAGAGAATTGGAAAGAAAGTAGGCACGTTAGGGAATATTGCTCTGAGACACAATAGGAAAGGAAGTGGCACATCAGAGAACATTGCTCTGAGAGACAATAGGAAAGGAAGTGGGCACATCAGGGAACAATGTTCTGAGACACAGCTGGAAAGGAAGTGGACACATCAGGGAATGTTGCTGTGAGAAGCAATAGGAAAGCAAGAGGGCACATCATGGAACATTGCTGTGAGAGACAATAGGAAAGGAAGTGGGAACACCAGGGAACATTGGTCTGATATAAAACAGGACTGGAATTGGGCATATCAGGGAACATTGCTCTGAGACACAGTACGAAAGGAAGTGGGCACATCATTGAACATTACTCCGAGATAAAATAGGAAAGAGGTCAGCACATCAGGGAAGATTGTCTGAGGCATAGCATAAACAGAAGTAGACACACCAGGAAACGTTTCCTGAGACACAGTGGAATGGAAGTGGTCATATCAGGCACATTGCTCTGAGGATAAATAGGAAAGGAAGTGGGCACACCAGAGAACATGACTCTGAGACAATAGGAAAGAAGTACATCAGGGAACATTGCCCTAAGGCTCAATAGGAAAGTAAGTGGGAAAATCAGGAACATGGCTCTGAGATATGGCAGGAAAGGAAATGGACACATTAAGGAACAATGCTCTGGTATACAATAACAAAGGAAGTGGGCAAATCAGTGAACAATGGTCTGAAACACAGTGGGAAAGGAAGTGTTCACATCAGGGAACACTGCTCTGTGATACAGTGGAAACGGAAGAGGGCACATTAGGGAACATTTCTCTGAGACATAATAGGAAAGGAAGTGGGCACAGCACTGAGCATTTCTCTGAGACACAGCGGGGAAAGGAATTGAGCACTATCAGAACACGTTTGAGACACAATTGAAAGGAAAGTGGGCATGTCAGGAACATTGCTTTGAGACACAATAGGAAAGGAAGTGGCACACAAGGAAACATTTCTGAGATACAATAGGAAAGGAAGTGGGCACCTCAAGGAACATTGTTTGACAGATAGCATTAAAGGAAGTGGACACATCAAGGAACATTGCTCTGAGACACAACAGGAAAGGAAGTCAGAACACCAGGAACATTGCTTTGAAACACAGTGGGAGTGGATGTGGGCACACCAAGCAACATTGCTCTGAGGCTGAATAGGAAAGGAAGTGGGCACATCAGGTAACATTGCTGTGAGACAGAGTGGAAATCGAAGTGGGCATACCAGGGAACATTGCTCTGACACACAATAGGGAATGAAGAGGGCACATCAGGGTACATTGCTCTGAAATGCAATGGGAAAGGAAGTAGGCACAGCAGGGAACATAGCTCTGAGATACAGTGTAAAAGGAAGTTGGCACATCACAGAACGTTTCTCTAATACATAGAGGGAAATGAAGTGGGCACATCAGGGAACAATGCTCTGAGATACAAAAGGATAGGAACTGGGTACATTCAGGGAAAATTGCTCAAAGACACAACAGGAAAGGAAGTGGGCACATTAGGAGTCATTGCTCTGAGATGCAGCAGGAAAGGAAGTGATCTTCATATGGAACACTGGTCTGTAACACGTCAAGAAAGGGAGTCGGCACATCAGGGAACAGTGCTCTGAAACACAGCAGGAAAGGAAGTGGGCACATCAGGGAACATTGCTTTGAGATACAGTGGAAAAGGAAGTGGGCACATCAGGGAACAATGCTCTGATATATAGCAAGAAAGGAAATAGGCACATCAGGGAACATTGCTTTGAGATACAGTAGGAAAGGAAGTGGGCACATCAGAACATTGCTCTGAGAGACAGTAGGAAAGGAAGTGGGCACCACAAGGAACATTGTTCTTAGGACAATATTAATGGAAGAGGGCACATAAGGGAACATTGCTGTGAGACACAGTGAGAAAGGAAGTGGGCACATCTGGGAACAATGTTCTGAGACACATCTGGAAAATAAGTGGACACATCAGGGAATGGTGCTTTGTGATGCAATAGGAAAGATGTGGGATCATGGAACATTGCTGTGAAGACAATAGGACAGGAAGTGGGAACACCAGGGAACATTGGTCTGAGATACAACAGAAGATAAATTGGGCACATCTGGGAACATTGCTCTGAGACACAATAGGGAAGGAAGTGGGCACATCATTGAACATTGCTCTGAGGTACAATAGGAAAGAGGTTGGCTCATCAGGGAAGTTTGCTCTGAGGCATAACAGAAATGGAAGTCTGCACACCAGGAAACATTTCTCTGAGACACAGTGGGAATGGAAGTGGGCATATCAGGCAACATTGCTCTGAGGCTAAATTGGAAAGGAAGCAGGCACACCAGAGAACATTGCTCAGGGATACAATAGGAAAGGAAGTGCGCACATCTGGGAACATTGCTCTGAGGCACAACAGGAAAGGAAGTGGCACATCAGGAACGTGGCTCTGAGATACAGTAGGAAAGGAAGTGGACACATCAGGAATGTTGCTCTGAGATGCAATAGGAAAGGATGTGGGCATATCATGGAACATTGCTGTGAGAGACAATAAAAAGGAAGTGGGAACACCAGGAACATTGCTCTGAGACACAATAGGAAAGGAAGTGGGACATCATTGAACATTGCTCCAAGATACAATAGGAAAGAGGTCGGCACATCTGGAAGATTGTTCTGAGGCATAACAGAAATGAAAGTTTGCACACCAGGAAACATTTCTCTGAGACACAGTGGAATGGAAGTGGGACATCTCAGGCAACATTGCTCTGAGGCTAAATTGGAAAGGAAGTGGGCACACCAGAGAACTTTGCTCTGGGATACAATAGGAAAGGTATTGTGCACATCAGGGAATATTGTTCTGAGGCACAATAGGAAAGGAAGTGGGCAAATAAGGGAACATGGCTCTGAGATACGATAGGAAAGGAAGTGGACTCATCAGGGAACATTGCTCTGGTATACATTAAGAAAGGAAGTGGGCACATCTTGGAACATTGTTCTACACAGAGTGGGAATGGAAGGGAGTACATCTGGGAACATTGCTCTGGGATACAATAGGAAAGGACGTGTGCACAGCAGGGAACATTGCTCTGAGACACAACACAAATGGAAGTATGTACTTTAGGGAACATTGCTCTGAGATGCAATAGGAAGGGAAGAGGGCATATCTGGACACATTGCTGTGAAACAGCAGGAAAAGGAAGTGGGCAAATCAAGGAACAATGTTTTGAGAAACAGCATGGAAAGGAATTGGGCACATCAGGGAACATTGCTCTGAGACACAGTTGGAAAGGAAATGGGCACACCAGGTAACTTTGGTCTGTGTCACAATTGGAAATGAAGTGGGCACATCAGGGAGCATTGCTCTCAGGCACAGTGGGAAGGGATGTGGCATGCCAGGGATCATTGCTCTGAGACACAATAGGAAAGGAAGAGGGCACATCAGGTAACATTGCACTGAGACAGGGTGGGAATGGAAGTGGGCATACCAGGGAACATTGCTCTAAGACACAATAGAAAATGAAGTGGGCACCTCAGGGTACATTGCTCTGAGATACAATAGGAAAGGTAGTGGGCACATCTTGGAACATTGCTCGAGACAGAGTGGGAATGGAAGGGGACACATCAGGGAACATTGCTGTGAGATACAATAGTAAGGAAATGGGCACAGCAGGGAACATTGCTGTGAAACACTTCAGGAAGGATGTGGGCACATCAGGAACATTGTTCTGAGATACAGAGGAAAGCAGTTTACTTGCGTCAGGAACATTTCTCTGATACGTAGTGGAAAGATAGTGGGGTGTATCAGGAAACAATATTCTGAGGATCAATAGTATAGGAATTGGGCAGATCAGGGAACATTGCTGTAAGACACAATAGGAAAGGAAGTGGGCACATTAGAATCATTGCTCTGAGATGCAGTGGGAAAGGAAGTGGGCCCCTCAAGGAACATTGGTGTGTAACACTTCGGGAAAGGAAGTGGGCACATCAGAGAACATTGCTCTGAAACACTTCAGGTAAGGGAGTGGGCACATCAGAGAACATTGCTCTGAAACACAGCAGGAAAGAAAGTGGGCACGTCAGGAAACATTGCTCTGACATACAGTGGAAAAGGAAGTGGGCACATCAGGGAACGTTGCTTTATGACACAATAGGAAAGGAAGAGGGCACATCAGGGAGCTTTGCTCTGATACATAGAAATAAAGGAAGTAGGCAAATCAGGGAACATTGCTCTGAGATACAATAGGAAATGAAGAGGGCACATCAGGGAAGATTGACCTGAGAGACAACAGGAAAGGAAGTGGGACACCTGGGAACATTGCTCTGAGGCATAGTGGTAGTGGAAGGGGGTACATCAGGGAACAATGCTCTGAGAGACAATAGGAAAGGAAGTGGGCACCACAAGGAACATTCCACTGAGACAGAATTGGAAGAAAGTAGGCACATTAGGGAATATTGCTCTGAGACACAACAGAGAGAGGAAGTGGCACATCAGAGAACATTGCTCTGAGAGACTATAGGAAAGGAAGTGGGCACATCAGGAACAATGTTCTGAGACACAGCTGGAAAGGAAGTGGACACATCAGGGAATGTTGCTGTGAGAAGCAATAGAAAGCAAGAGGGCACATCATGGAACATTGCTGTGAGAAACAATAGGAAGGAAGTGGGATCACCATTGAACATTGGTCTGATATACAACAGGACTGGAATTGGGCATATCAGGAACATTGCTCTGAGACACAGTACGAAAGGAAGTGGGTACATCATTGAACATTACTCCCGAGATAAAATAGGAAAGAGGTCAGCACATCAGGAAGATTGTCTGAGGCATAGCATAAGCGGAAGTAGGCACACCAGGAAGCGTTTCCCTGAGACATAGTGGGAATGGAAGTGGTCATATCAGGCACATTGCTCTGAGGATAAATAGGAAAGGAAGTGGGGTACAACAGAGAACACGACTCTGGGATACAATAGGAAAGGAAGTGTACATCAGGGAACATTGCTCTAAGTCTCAATAGGAAAGTAAGTGGGCAAATCAGGAACATGGCTCTGAGAAATGGCAGGAAAGGAAATGGACACATTAGGGAACAATGCTCTGGTATACAATAATAAAGGAAGTGGGCAAATCAGTGAACAATGGTCTGAAACACAGTGGGAAAGGAAGTGTTCACATCAGGAACACTGCTCTGTGATACAGTGGAAAAGGAGGAGGGCACATTAGGGAACATTTCTCTGAGACATAATAGGAAAGGAACTGGGCACAGCATTGAGCATTTCTCTGAGACACAGCGGGGAAAGGAATTGAGCTTATCAGGGAACATTGCTCTGAGACACAATTGGAAAGGAAATGGGCATGTCAGGGAACATTGCTTTGAGACACAATAGGAAATGAAGTAGGCACACAAGGAAACATTGCTCTGAGATACAATAGGAAAGGAAGTGGGCACATCAGGGAACAATGCTCTGAGATAGAAAAGGATAGGAACTGGGTACATTCAGGGTAAATTGCTCAAAGACACAATAGGAAAGGAAGTGGGCACATTAGGAGTCATTGCTCTGAGATGCAGCAGAAAAGGAAGTGGGCATCATAAGGAACACTGGTCTGTAACACTTCGACAAAGGGAGTGGGCACATCAGGGAACATTGCTCTGAAACACCTCAGGAAAGGAAGTAGGCACATATGGGAACATTGCTTTGAGATACAGTGGAAAAGAAAGTGGGCACATCAGGGAACAATGCTCTGATATATAGCAAGAAAGGAAATAGGCACATCAGGGAACATTGCTCTGAGATACAGTTGGAAAGGAAGTGGGCACATCAGGGAACATTGCTCTGAGAGACAATAGAAAATGAAGTTGGCACCACAAGGAACATTGCTCTTTGAGGGACAATATTAAAGGAAGTGGGCACATAAGGGAACATTGCTGTGGGACACAGTGAGAAAGGAAGTGGGCACATCTGGGAACAATGTTCTGAGACACAGCTGGAAAGGAAGTGGACACATCAGGAATGGTGCTCTGAAATGCAATAGGAAAGATGTGGCACATCATGGAACATTGCTGTGAGAGACAATAGAAAGGAAGTGGGAACACCAGGGAACATTGGTCCGAGATACAACAGGAGAGGAATTGGCAATATCTGGGAACATTGCTCAGAGACACAATAGGGAAGGAAGTGGCACATCAGGAACATTTCTTGAGACATAATAGGAAAGGAAGTAGGCACATCACTGAGCATTTCTCTGAGCGGGAAAGGAATTGGACACATCAGGAACATTGCTCTGAGACACAATTGGACAGGAAATGGGCACGTTAGGGAACATTGCTCTGTGACACAATAGGAAAGGAAGTGGGCACATCTTGGAACATTGCTCGAGACAGAGTGGGAATGGAAGTGGGCACACCAGGGAACATTGCTCTGAGATACAATAGAAAAGGAAGTGGGCACATCAGGTAACATTGCTCTGAGACAGAGTGGGAATGGAAGTTGGCATACCAGGGAACTTTGCTCTGAGACACAATAGGAAATGAAGTGGGCACCTCAGGGTACATTGCTCTGAGATACAATAGGAAAGGAAGTGGGCACATCTTGGAACATTGCTCGAGACAGAGTGGGAATGGAAGGGGGCATACCAGGGAACATTGCTCTGTGATACAATGGGAATGGAAGCGGGCACAGCAGGGAACATTGCTCTGAAACACTTCAGGAAATGAAGTGGCACATCAGGAAACATTGCTTTGAAACATTTCAGGTAAGGAAGTGGGCACATCAGGGAACATTGCTCTGAGATACAATGGAAAGGAAATGGCATGTCAGAGAACATTGCTCTGAGACACAATAGGAAAGGAAGTATGTACATTAGGAACATTGCTCTGAGATGCAATAGGATGAAGTGGGCTTATTAGGGAATATTGCTTTGAGACAGCAGGAAAAGGAAGTGGGCAAATCAGGGAACAATGTTCTGAGACACAGCAGGGAAAGAAACTGGGCACATCAGGGAACATTGCTCTGAGACACAACTGTAAAAGAAATGTTCACACCAGGGAAAATTGCTCTTTTTCACAATAGGAAGGGAAATGGGCACATCATGGAACATTGCTCTCATGCACAGTAGGATGAGATGTGGAAAAACCAGGGAACATTGCTCTGAGATACAATAGGAAAGGAAGTGGGCACATCAGTTAACATTGCTCTGAGACATAGTGGGAATGGAAGTTGGCATACCAGGGAACATTGCTCTGAGACACAATAGGAAATGAAGTGAGCACATCAGGGTACATTGCTCTGAGGTGCAATAGAAAAGGAAGTGGGCACATCTTGGAACATTGCTCTACACAGAGTGGGAATGGAAGGGGGCACATCTGGGAACACTGCTCTGGGATACAATAGGAAAGGACGTGTGGACAGCAGAGAACATTGCTCTGAGGCACAATACAAAAGGAAGTATGTACTTTAGGGAACATTGCTCTGAGATGCAATAGGAAGGGAAGAGGGCATATCTGGACACATTGCTCTGAAACAGCGGGAAAAGGAAGTGGGTAAATCAGGGAACAATGTTTTGAGAAACAGCGTGGAAAGGAATTGGGCACATCAGGGAACATTGCTCTGAGACACAATTGGAAAGGAAATGCGCACACCAGGGAACATTGCTCTGTTTCACAATAGGAAAGGGAATGGGCACATCAGGAACATTGCTCTCATGCATACTAGGAAGGGATTTGGGCACACCAGGGAACATTGCTCTGAGATACAATAGGAAAGGAATTGGGCACATCAGGGAACATTGCTCTGAGACACAATTGGAAAGGAAATGGGCCCATCAGGTAACATTGCTCTGAGACAGAGTGGGAATGGAAGTTGGAATACCAGGGAACATTGCTGTGAGACACAATAGGAAATGAAGTGGGCACCTCAGGGTACATTGCTCTGAGATAAAATAGGAAAGGAAGTGGGCACATCTTGGAACATTGCTCGAGACAGAGTGGGAATGGAAGGGGGCATACCAGGGAACATTACTCTGAGATACAATGGGAAAGAAAGTGGGCACAGCAGGGAACATTGCTCTGAAGGAATTCAATAATGGAAGTGGGCACATCAGGGAACATTGGTCTGAGATACAGAGAAAAAGGAAGTTAGTACGGTCAGGAACATTTCTCTGATACATAGTGGAGATAATGCAAGCATAATAGGACACAACAATGTTCTGAGATATAATAGGATAGGAATTGGGCACATCAAGGAACATTGCTGTAAAACACACTAGGAAAGGAAGTGGGCACATCAGAGAACATTGCTCTGAAAAATTCCAGGTAAAGGAAGTGAAGCATCAGGAACATTGCTCTGAGGTACAATGGGAAAACAAATGGGCACGTCAGGAACATTGCTCTGAGACACAACAGGAAAGTAAGTATGTACATTTGGGAACATTGCTCTGAGATGCAATAGGAAAGGAAGTGGGCATATTAGGAATATTGCTCTGAGATAGCCGGAAAAGGAGAGTGGAAATCAGGAACAATGTTCTGAGACACAGCAGGGAAAGAAACTGGGCACATCAGGGAACATTGCTCTGAGAACCAACTGAAAAGAAATGGGCCCAACAGGGAACATTGCTCTGTTTCACAATAAGAAAGGAAATGGGCACAACACGGAATATTGCTCTCATGCACACTAGGAAGGGATGTGGGCACACCAGGGAACATTGCTCTGAGATACAATAGGAAAGGAACTGGGCACATTAGGTAACATTGCTCTGAGACAGAGAGGGAACGGAAGATGGAATACCAGGAAACATTGCTCTGAGACACAATAGGAAATGAAGTGGGCACATCAGGGTACACTGCTCTGAGATACATTAGGAATGGAAGTTTGCAGAGCAGGGAACATTGCTCTGAGACGCAATAGGAAAGGAAGTATGGACATTAGGGGGCACTGCTGTGAAATACAGAGGAAAAGGAAGTTGGCACATCAGGGAATGTTACTCCGATACATAGTGGGAAAGATAGTGGGCATATCAGGGGACAATGTTCTGAGATACAACAGGATAGGAATTGGGCACTTCAAGGAGCATTGCTATAAGACACACTAGGAAGGGAAGTGAGCAAATCAGGGAACATTGGTCTGACACAGTAGGAAAGGAAGTGTTCACATCACTGAGCATTTCTCTTAGACACAGCGGGGAAAGGAATTCGACACATCAGGGAACATTGCTCTGAGACACAATTGGAAAGGAAGTGGGCACATCTTGGAACATTGCTCGAGACAGAGTGGAAATGGAAGTGGGCACACCAGGGAACATTGCTCTGAGATACAATAGGAAAGGAAGTTTGCAGAGCAGGGAACATTGCTCTGATACGCAATAGGAAAGGAAGTATGGACATTAGGGGGCACTGCTGTGAAATACAGAGGAAAAGGAAGTTGGCACGTCAGGGAATGTTACTCCGATACATAGTGGGAAAGATAGTGGGCATATCAGGGGACAATGTTCTGAGATACAACAGGATAGGAATTGGGCACTTCAAGGAACATTGCTGTAAGACACACTAGGAAGGGAAGTGAGCAAACTAGGAACATTGGTCTGACACAATAGGAAAGGAAGTGTTCACATCACTGAGCATTTCTCTGAGACACAGCGGGAAAGGAATTGACACATCAGGGAACATTGCTCTGAGACACAATTGGAAAGGAAGTGGGTACATCTTGGAACATTGCTCGAGACAGAGGGAATGGAAGTTGGCACACCAGGAACATTGCTCTGAGATACAGTAGGAAAGGAAGTGGGCACATCAGGGAACATTGCTCTGAGATACAGTAGGAAAGGAAGTGGGCACATCAGGGATCATTGCTCTGAGAGACCACAGGAAAGGAAGTCGGCACACCTGGGAACAGTGCTGTGAGACACAGTGGTAGCGGAAGTGGACACATCAGGGAACATTGCTCTGAGAGACAATGGGAAAGGAAGGGCACCACAAGGAACATTGCTCTTAGGGACAACATTAAAGGAAGTAAAGCATAGAAACATTGCTGTGAGACACAGTGGAAAGAAAGAGGGACATCTGGGAACAATGTTCTGAGACACAGCTAGAAAGGAAGTGGACACATCAGGAATGGTGCTCTGAGATGCAACAGGAAAAGATGTGGGCACATCATGGAACATTGCTGTGAGAGACAATAGGAAAGTAAGTGGGAACACCAGGGAACATTGGTCCAAGATACAACAGGACAGGAATTGGGCATATCTGGGAACATTGCTCAGAGATACAATAGGGAAAGAAGTGGGCACATCATTGAACATTGCTCCGACATACAATAGGAAAGAGGTTGGCACATCAGGGAAGTTTGCTCTGAGGCATAACAGAAATGGAAGTCTACACACCAGGCAACTTTTCTCTGAGGCACAGTGGGAATGGAAGTGGGCATATCAGGGAACACTGCTCTGGGATACAATAGGAAAGGACGAGTGCACAGCAGGGAATATTGCTCTGAGACACAATACAAAAGGAAGTATGTACTTTAGGGAACATTGCTCTGAGATGCAATAGGAAAGGAAGAGGGCATATCCGGACACATTGCTCTGAAAGAGCGGGAAAGAAGTGGGCAAATCAGGGAACAATGTTTTGAGAAACAGCATGGAAGGAATTGGCACATCAGAAAACATTGCTCTGAAACACAATTGGAAAGGAAATGGGCACACCAGGGAACATTGCTCTGTGTCTATTGGAGTGAAGTGGGCACATCAGGGAGCATTGCCTCAGGCACAGTGGGAAGGGATGTGGCATGCCAGGAACAGTGCTCTGAGACACAATAGGAAAGGAAGTGGGCACACCAGGTAACATTGCTCCATGTCAGAATTGGAAGTGAAGTGGGCACATCAGGGAGCATTGCTCTCAGGCACAGCGGGAAGGGATGTGGCATGCCAGGGAACATTGCTCTGAGACACAATTGGAAAGGAAGTGGGCACATCTTGGAACATTGCTCGAGACAGAGTGGGAATGGAAGTGGGCACATCAGGGAACATTGCTCTGAGATACAGTAGGAAAGGAAGTGGGCACATCAGGGAACATTGCTCTGAGAGACAACAGGAAAGGAAGTCGGACACCTGGGAACAGTGCTGTGAGACACAGTGGTAGCGAAGTGGGCACATATCAGGAACATTGCTTTGAGAGACAATAGGAAAGAAAGTGGCACCACAAGGAACATTGCTCTAGGGACAATATTAAAGGAAGTGGACACATAAGGGAACATTGCTGTGAGACACAGTGGGAAAGGAAGAGGGCACATCTGGGAACAATGTTCTGGGACACAGCTGGAAAAGAAGTTGACACATCAGGGAATGGTGCTCTGAGATGCAATAGGAAAAGATATGGGCACATCATGGAACATTGCTGTTAAAGACAATAGGAAAGGAAGTGGAACACTAGGAACATTGGTCCAAGATACAACAGGACAGGAATTGGGCATATCTGGGAACATTGCTCTGAGACACAATAGGGAAGTAAGTGGGCACATCATTGAACATTGCTCTGAGATACAATAGGAAAGAGGTTGGCACATCAGGGAAGTTTGCTCTGAGGCATAACAGAAATGGAAGTCTGCACACCAGGCAACATTTCTCTGAGACACAGTGGGAATGGAAGTGGGCATATCAGGGAACACTGCTCTGGGATACAATAGGAAAGGACGAGAGCACAGCAGGGAACATTGCTCTGAGACACAATACAAAAGGAAGTATGTACTTTAGGGAACATTGCTCTGAGATGCAATAGGAAAGGAAGAGGTTATATCCGGACACATTGCTCTGAAACAGTGGGAAAAAGAAGTGGGCAAATCAGGGAACAATGTTTTGAGAAACAGCGTGGAAGGGAATTGGGCACATCAGGGAACATTACTCTGAGACACATTTGGAAATTAAATGGGCACACCAGGTAACATTGCTCTGTGTCACAATTGGAAGTGAAGTGGGCACATCAGGGAGCATTGCTCTCAGGCACAGTGGGAAGGGATGTGGCATGCCAGGGAACATTGCTCTGAGACACAATAGGAAAGGAAGTGGGCACATCAAGTAACATTGCTCTGAGTCAGAGTGGGAATGGAAGTGGGCATACCAGTGAACATTGCTCTAAGACACAATAGAAAATGAAGTTGGCACCTCAGGATACATTGCTCTGAGATTCAATAGGAAAGGAAGTGGGCACATCATAGAACATTGCTCAAGACAGAGTGGGAATGGAAGGACAATCAGGAACATTGCTGTGAGATACAACAGTAAAGGAAGTGGGCACAGCAAGGAACATTGTTCTGAGATACAGAGGAAAAGGAAGTTGACACGTCAGGGAATGTTTCTCTGATACATAGTGGAAAGATAGTGGGCGATTAGGAACAATGTTCTGAGATACAACAGGATAGGAATTGGGCAGATCACGGACATTGCCCTAAGACACAATAGGAAAGGAAGTGGGCACATTAGGAATCATTGCTCTGAGATGCAGCAGGAAAGGAAGTGGGCACCACAGGGAACATTGGTCTGTAACACTTCGGGAAAGGAAGTGTGCACATCATGGAACATTGCTCTGAGGCTCAATAGGAAAGTAAGTAGGGAAATCAGGGAACATGACTGTGAAATATGGCAGGAAAGGAAATGGACACATTAGGGAGCAGTGCTCTGGTATGCAATAACAAAGGAAGTGGGCAAATTAGTGAACAATGGTCTGAAACACAGTGGGAAAGGAAGTGTTCATATCAGGGAACACTGTTCATGATACAGTGGAAAAGGAAGAGGCACATTAGAGAACATTTCTCTGAGACATAATGGAAAGGAAGTGGGCACAGCACTGAGCATTTCTCTGAGACACAGAGGGAAAGGAATTGAGCACATCAGGGAACATTGCTTTGAGACACAATTGAAAGGAAATGTAGTCAGGGAACATTGTCTTGAGACACAATAGGAAAGGAAGTGGCACACAAGGAAACATTGCTCTGAGATACAATAGAAAGGAAGTGGGTACCCCAAGGAACATTGCCCTGAGAGATAGCATTAAAGGAAGTTTACACGCCAAGGAACATTGCTCTGAGACACAACAGGAAAGGAAGTTGGAACACCAGAGAACATTGCTTTGAAACACAAAGGGAGTGGATGTGGGCAAACCAAGCAACATTGCTCCGAGGCTGAATAGGAAAGGAAGTAGGCAGATCAGTTAACATTGCTGTGAGACAGAGTGGAAATTGAAGTGGGCATACAAGGGAACATTGCTCTGACAAACAATAGGGAATGAAGAGGGCACATCAGGATACATTGCTCTGAGATGCAATGGGTATGGAAGTAGGCACAGCAGGGAACATTGCTCTGAAACACTTCAGGAAAGGAAGTTGGCACACCAGGTAACATAGCTCTGAGGTACAGTGTAAAAGGAAGTTGGCACATCACGGAACGTTTCTCTAATACGTAGAGGGAAATGAAGTGGGCACATCAGGGAACAATGCTCTGAGATACAAAAGGATAGGAACTGGGTACATTCAGGGAAAATTGCTCAAAGACACAATAGAAAAGGAAGTGGGCACATTAGGAGTCATTGCTCTGAGATGCAGCAGGAAAGGAAGTGATCATACAAGGAACACTGGTCTGTAACACTTCTGACAAAGGAGTGGCAATATCAGGGAACATTGCTCTGAAACACAGCAGGAAAGGAAGTGATCACATCAGGGACCATTGCTCTGAGATACAGTGGAAAAGGAAGTGGGCACATCAGGGAACAATGCTCTGATATATAGCAAGAAAGGAAATAGGCACATCAGGGAACATTGCTCTGAGATACAGTAGGAAAGGAAGTGGGCACATCAGGGAACATTGCTCTGAGAGACAATAGGAAGGGAAATGGGCACCACAAGGAACATTGCTCTTAGGGACAATACTAAAGGAAGTGGGAACATAAGGGAACATTGCTGTGAGACACAGTGAGAAATGAAGTGGGCACATCTGGGAACAATGTTCTGAGACACAGCTGGAAAGGAAGTGGACACATCAGGGAATGGTGCTCTGAGATGCAATAGGAAAAGATGTGGGCACATCATGGAACATTGCTGTGAGAGACAATAGGAAAGGAAGTGGGAACACCAGAGAACATTGGTCCGAGATACAACAGGACAGGGATTGGGCACATCTGGGAACATTGCCCTGAGACACAATAGGGAAGGAAATGGGCACATCATTGAACATTGCTCCGAGATACAATAGGAAAGAGGTCGGCACATCAGGGAAGTTTGCTCTGAGGCATAACAGAAATGGAAGTCTGCACACCAGGAAACATTTCTGAGACACAGTGGAATGGAAATGGGCATATCAGGCCACATTGCTCTGAGGCTACATTGGAAAGGAAGTGGCACACCAGAGAACATTGCTCTGGGATACAATAGGAAAGGAAGCAAAGCACATCAGGAAACATTGCTGTAAGGCACAACAGGAAAGGAAGTGGCACATCAGGAACATGGCTCTGAGATACGGTAAAAAGGAAGTGGACAGATCAGGGAATGTTGCTCTGAGTTGCAATAGGAAAGGATGTGGGCACATCATGGAACATTGCTGTGAGAGACAATAGGAAAGGAAGTGGGAACACCAGGGAACATTGCTTTGAGACTCAATAGGAAAGGAAGTGGCCACATCATTGAACATTGCTCCAAGATAGAATAGGAAAGAGGTCGGCACATCAGGAAGATTGCTCTGAGGCATAACCGAAATGGAAGTCTGCACACCAGGAAACATTTCTCTGAGACACAGTGGGAATGGAAGTGGGCATATCAGGCAACATTGTTTCTAAGGCTAAATTGGAAAGGAAGTGGGCACACCAGAGAACTTTGCTCTGGGATACAATAGGAAAGGAAGGTGCATATCAGGAATATTGTTCTGAGGCACAATAGGAAAGGAAGTGGGCAAATCAGGAACATGGCTGAGATACGGTAGGAAAGGAAGTAGACTCAACAGGGAACATTGCTCTGTGTACAATAAGAAAGGAAGTGGCAAATCAGGAACATTGGTCTGACATAGTAGGAAAGGAAGTGTTCACATCAGGAACATTACTCTGAGATACAGTGGAAAAGGAAGTGGCACATCAGGGAACATTTTCTGAGACATAATAGGAAAGGAAGTAGCACATCACTGAGCATTTCTGAGACACAGCAGGAAAGGAATTGGACACATAAGGGAACACTGCTTTGAGAGACAATTGGAAGGAAATGGGTATGTCAGGAACATTGCTCTGAGACACAATAGGAAAGGAAGTGGGCACATCTTGGAACATTGCTCGAGATGGAGTGGAATGGAAGTGGCACATCAGGAACATTGCTCTGAGATACAATAGGAAAGGAAGTGGGCACCTCAGGTAACATTGCTCTGAGACACAGTGGGAATGGAAGTTGGCAAACCAGGGAACATTGCTCTGAGACACAATAGGAAATGAAGTGGGCACCTCAGGGTACATTGCTCTGAGATACAATAGGAAAGGAAGTGGGCACATTTTGGAACATTGCTTGAGACAGAGTGGGAATGGAAGGGGGCATACCAGGGAACATTGCTCTGAGATACAATGGAAAAGGAAGTGGGTACAGTAGGGAACATTTCTCTGAAACACTTCGAAAGGAAGTGTGCATGTCAGAACATTGCTCTGAAACATTTCAGGTAAGGAAGTGGGCACATCAGGGAATATTGTTCTGAGGCACAATAGGAAAGGAAGTGGGCAAATCAGGAACATGGCTCTGAGAGACGGTAGGAAAGGAAGTAGACTCATCAGGAACATTGTTTGGTGTGTACAATAAGAAAGGAAGTGGGCAAATCAGGGAACATTGGTCTGACACAGTAGGAAAGGAAGTGTTCAATCAGGGAACATTACTCTGAGATACAGTGGAAAAGGAAGTGCGTCATCAGGAACATTTCTGAGACATAATAGGAAAGGAAGTAGGCACATCACTGAGCATTTCTCTGAGACACAGGAAAGGAATTGACACATAAGGGAACACTGCTTTGAGAGACAATTGAAAGGAAATGGGCATGTCAGGGGAACATTGCTCTGAGACACAGTAGGAAAGGAAGTGGCATCTTTGAACATTGCTCGAGATGGAGGGAATGGAAGTGGCACACTAGGGAACATTGTTTGAGATACAATAGGAAAGGAAGTGGGCACCGGTAACATTGTTTGAGACAGAGTGGAATGGAAGTTGGCAAACCAGGGAACATTGCTCTGAGACTCAATAAGAAATGAAGTGGGCACCTCAGGGTACATTCCTCTGAGATACAATAGGAAAGAAGTGGGACATCTTGGAACATTGCTTGAGACAGAGTTGGAATGGAAGGGGCATACTAGGGAACATTGTCTGAGATGCAATGGGAAAGGAAGTGGGCAAGCAGCAGGGAACATTTCTTGAAACACTTAGAAAGGAAGTGTGCATGTCAGGGAACATTGCTCTGAAACATTTCAGGTAAGGAAGTGGGCACATCAGGGAACATTGCTCTGAGATACAATGGGAAAGGAAATTGGCACACCTAGGAAAACTGCTCTGTTTCACAATAGGAAAGGAAATGGGCACACCATGGAACATTGCTGTCATGCACAGTAGTATGAGATGTGGGAAAACCAGGGAACATTGCTCTGAGATACAATAGGAAAGGAAGTGGGCACATCAGGTAACATTGCTCTGAGACAGAGTGGGAATGGAAGTTGGCATACCGGGGAACATTGCTCTGAGACACAATAGGAAATGAAGTGGGCACATCAGGATACATTGTTCTGAGGTACAATAGAAAAGGAAGTGAGCACATCTTGGAACATTGCTCTACAGAGAGTGGGAATGGAAGGGGGCACATCTGGGAACACTCCTCTGGGATACAATAGGAAAGGATGTGCGCACAGCAGGGAACATTGCTCTGAGACACAATTGGAAAGGAAATGGGCACATCAGGTAACATTGCTCTGAGACAGAGTGGGAATGGAAGTTGGAATACCACGGAACATTGCTCTGAGACACAATACAAAAGGAAGTATGTACTTTAGGGAGCATTGCTCTGAGATGCAATAGGATGGGAAGAGGGCATATCAGACACATTGCTCTGAAACAGCCGGAAAAGGAAGTGGGCAAATCAGGGAACAATGGTTTGAGATACAGCGTGGAAAGAAATTGGGCAGATCAGGGAACTTTGCTCTGAGACACAACTGGAAAGGAAATGGGCACACCAGGGAACATTGGTCTGTTTCACAATAGGAAAGGAAATGGGCACATCAGGGAACATTGCTCTCATGCACGCTTAGAAGGGATGTGGGCACACAGGGAACATTGCTCAGAGATACAATAGGAAAGGAATTGGGCACATCAGGGAACATTGCTCTGAGACACAATTGGAAAGAAAATGGACACATCAGGTAACATTGCTCTGAGACAGAGTGGGAATGGAAGTTGGAATACTAGGGAACATTGCTCTGAGACACAATAGGAAAAGAAGTGGGCATCTCAGGATACATTGCTCTGAGATACAATAGAAAAGGAAGTGGGCACATCTTGGAACATTGCTCGAGACAGAGTTGGAATGGAAGGGGGCATACCAGGGAACATTGCTCTGAGATACAATGGGAAAGGAAGTGGGCACAGCAGGGAACATTGCTCTGAAGCAATTCAGGAAAGGAAGTGGGCACATCAGGGAACATTGCTCTGAGATGCAGAGAAAAAGGAAGTTGGCATGTCAGGGAACGTTTCTCTGATACATAGTAGGAAAGCTAATGGGCATATCAGGGGACAATGTTCTGAGGTACAATAGGATATGAATTGGGCACATCAGGGAACATTGCTGTAAGACACACTAGGAAAGGAAGTGGACATATTAGAGAACATTGCTCTGAAACATTTCAGGTAAGGAAGTGGGCACATCAGGGAACATTGCTCTGAGATACAATGGGAAAGCAAATGGGCACATCAGGGAACATTGCTCTGAGACACAATAGGAAAGGAAGTATGTACATTAGGGAACATTGCTCTGAGATGCAATAGGAAAGGAAGTGGGCATATTAGGGAATATTGCTCTGAGATAGCGGGAAAAGGAAGTGGGCAAATCAGGGAACAATTTTCTGAGACACAGCAGGGAAATAAACTGGGCACATCAGGGAACATTGGTCTGAGACACAACTGGAAAAGAAATGGGCACACCAGGGAACATTGCTCTGTTTCACAATAGGAAAGGAAATGGGCACATCAGAGAATATTGCTCTCATGCACACCAGGAAGGGATGTGGGCACACCAGGGAACATTGCTCTGATATACAACAGGAAAGGAATTGGAGTACATCAGGGCATTGCTCTGAGACACAGTGGAAAGTGGGCACATCGGGTAACATTGTTCTGTGACAGAGTGGGAATGGAAGTTGGAATACCAGGGAACATTGCTCTGAGACACAATAGGAAATGAATTGGGCACATCAGGGTACATTGCTCTTAGATACAGTAGGAATGGAAGGGGGCACATCAGGGAACATTGGTCTGAGATACAATAGGAAAGGAAGTGTGCACTGCAGGGAACATTGCACTGAGACACAATAGGAAAGGAAGTGTGCACATTAGGGAACACTGCTGTGGGAAACACAAGAAGAAAAGGAAGTTGGCACATCAAGGGAATGTTACCCTGATACATAGTGGAAGATAGTGGGCATATCCGGGGACAATGCTCTGACATACAATAGGATAGGAATTGGGCACCTCAGGGAACATAGGTGTAAGACACACTAGGAAAGGAAGTGGGCAACGTCGGGACCAGTGCTCTGAGACACATAGGGAAAGGAAGTATGTACAACAGGGAACATTGCTCAGAGATGCAATAGGAAGGAAGTGGGCATATTAGGAATATTTCTCTGAGACAGTGGGAAAAGGAAGTGGACAAATGAGGGAACAATGTTCTGAGACACAGCAGGGAAAGAAACTGGGCACATCAGGAACATTGCTCTGAGACACAATTGGAAAAGAAATGGGCACACTAGATAACATTGCTCTGGGAGACAATAGGAAAGCAGTGGGCACCACAAGGAACATTGTTTTGGGACAAAATTAAAGAAGTGGGCACATAAGGGTACATTGTTGTGAGACACAGGAAAGGAAGAGGGCACAGCTGGGAACAATGTTCTGGGACACAGTTGGAAAGGAAGTGGACACATCAGGGAATGGTGCTCTGAGATGCAATAGGAAAGATGGGTACATCATGGAACATTGCTGTGAGAGACAATAGGAAAGGAAGTGGGAACACCAGGGAACATTGGTCCAAGATACAATAGGAGAGGAACTGGGCATATCTGGGAACATTACTCTGAGACACAATAGGGAAGGAAGTGGGCACATCATTGAACATTGCTAGAAGATACAATAGGAAAGAGGTTGGCACATCAGGGAAGTTTGCTCTGAGGCGTAACAGAAATGGAAGTCTGCACAACAGGAAACATTTCTCTGAGATACTGTGGGAAAGGAAGTGGGCATATCAGGCCACATTGCTCTGAGGCTAAATTGGAAAGAAGTGGCACACCAGAACATTGCTCTGGGATACAATAGAAAGGAAGTGGCACATATCAGGAACATGGCTCTGAGATACGGTAGGAAAGGAACTGGACACATCAGGGAATGTTGCTCTGAGATGCAATAGGAAAGGATGTGGGCATATCGTGGAACATTGCCATGAGAGACAATATGAAGGGAAGTGGGAACACCAGGGAACATTGCTCTGAGACACAATAGGAAAGGAAGTGGGCACATCATTGAACATTGCTCCAGGATAGAATAGGAATGAGGACAGCACATCAGGGAAGATTGCTCTGAGGCATAACAGAAACGGAAGTCTGCACACCAGGAAACATTTCTCTGAGACACAGTGGGAATGGAAGTGGGCATATCAGGCAACATTGCTCAGAGGGTAAATTGGAAAGGAAGTGGGCACACCAGAGAACTTTGCTCTGGGATACAATAGGAAAGGAAGTGTGCACATCAGGGAATATTGTTCTAAGGCACAATAGGAAAGGAAGTGGGCAAATCAGGGAACATGCCTCTGAGATACGGTAGGAAAGGAAGGGGACTCATCAGGGAACATTGCTCTGGTATACAATAAGTAAGGAAGTGGGCAAATCAGGGAACATTGGTCTGACACATTAGGAAAGGAAGTGATCACATCAGGGAACATTACTCTGAGATACAGTGGAAAGGAAGTGGGCACATCAGGAACATTCTCTGAGACATAATAGAGAAAGGATGAAGGCACATCACTGAGCATTTCTCTGAGACAGAGGGAAAGGAATTGGACACATCAGGGAACATTGCTCTGAGACACAATTGGAAAGGAAGTGGGCACATCTTGGAAAATTGCTTGAAACAGAGTAGGAATGGATGTGGGCACACCAGGGAACATTGCTCTGATATACAATAGGAAAGGAAGTGGGCACATCAGGTAACATTGCTCTGAGATGGCGTGGGAATAGAAGTTGGCATACCAGGGAACATTGCTCTGAGACACAATAGGAAATGAAGTGGGCACCTCAGGGTACATTGCTCTGAGATACAATAGGAAGGGAAGTGGGCACATCTTGGAACATTGTTCTAGACAGAGTGGGAATGGATGGGGGCATACCAGGGAACATTGGTCTGAGATACAATGGGGAAAGGAAGTGGGCACAGCAGGGAACATTGCTCTGAAACACTTCAGGAAAGGAAGTGGGCACATCAGGGAACATTGCTCTGAAACATTTCTGGTAAGGAAGTGGGCACATCAGGGAATGGTACTCTGAGATGCAATAGGAAAAGATGTGGGCACATCATGGAACATTGCTGTGAGAGACAATAGGAAAGGAAGAGGGAACACCTGGGAACATTGATCCGAGATACAACAGGACAGGAATTGGGCACATCTGGGAACATTGCTCTGAGACACAATAGGGAAGGAAGTGGGCACATCATTGAACATTGCTTCGAGATACAATAGGAAAGATTACGGCATATCAGGGAAGCTTGCTCTGAGGCATAACAGAAATGGAAGTCTGCACACCAGGAAACATTTCTCTGAGACACTGTGGGAATGGAAATGGGCATATCAGGCCACATTGCTCTGAGGCTACATTGGAAAGGAAGTGGGCACACCAGAGAACATTGCTCTGCAATACAATAGGAAAAGAAATGCACATCAGGGAACATTGCTGTAAGGCACAACAGGAAAGGAAGTGGGCAGATGAGGAACATGGCTCTGAGATACGGGTAAAAAGGAAGTGGACAGATCAGGGAATGTTGCTCTGAGTTGCAATAGGAAAGGATGTGGGCACATCATGGAACATTGCTGTGAGAGACAATAGGAAAGGAAGTGGGAACACCAGGGAACATTGCTTTGAGACTCAATAGGAAAGGAAGTGGCCACATCATTGAACATTGCTCCAAGATAGAATAGGAAAGAGGTCGGCACATCAGGAAGATTGCTCTGAGGCATAACCGAAATGGAAGTCTGCACACCAGGAAACATTTCTCTGAGACACAGTGGGAATGGAAGTGGGCATATCAGGCAACATTGCTCTAAGGCTAAATTGGAAAGGAAGTGGGCACACCAGAGAACTTTGCTCTGGGATACAATAGGAAAGGAAGTGTGCACATCAGGGAATATTGTTCTGAGGCACAATAGGAAAGGAAGTGGGCAAATCAGGGAACATGGCTCTGAGATACGGTAGGAAAGGAAGTAGACTCATCAGGGAACATTGCTCTGGTGTACAATAAGAAAGGAAGTGGGCAAATCAGGGAACATTGGTCTGACACAGTAGGAAAGGAAGTGTTCACATCAGGAACATTACTCTGAGATACAGTGGAAAAGGAAGTGGGCAATATCAGGGAACATTTCTGAGACATAATAGAAAGGAAGTAGCCACATCACTGAGCATTTCTCTGAGACACAGCAGGGAAAGGAATTGGACACATAAGGGAACACTGCTCTGAGAGACAATTGGAAGGAAATGGGTATGTCAGGGAACATTGCTCTGAGACACAATAGGAAAGGAAGTGGGCACATCTTGGAACATTGCTCGAGATGGAGTGGGAATGGAAGTGGGCACACCAGGGAACATTGCTCTGAGATACAATAGGAAAGGAAGTGGGCACCTCAGGTAACATTGCTCTGAGACACAGTGGGAATGGAAGTTGGCAAACCAGGGAACATTGCTCTGAGACACAATAGGAAATGAAGTGGGCACCTCAGGGTACATTGCTCTGAGATACAATAGGAAAGGAAGTGGGCACATTTTGGAACATTGCTTGAGACAGAGTGGGAATGGAAGGGCATACTAGGAACATTGCTCTGAGATACAATGGAAAGGAAGTGGTACAGTAGGAATATTCTCTGAAACACTTGGAAAGGAAGTGTATGTCAGGGAACATTGCTTTGAAACATTTCAGGTAAGGAAGTGGGCACATCAGGGAATATTGTTCTGAGGTACAATAGGAAAGGAAGTGGGCAAATCAGGGAACATGGCTCTGAGAGACGGTAGGAAAGGAAGTAGACTCATCAGGAACATTGTTTGGTGTACAATAAGAAAGGAAGTGGCAAATCAGGGAACATTGGTCTGACATAGTAGGAAAGGAAGTGTTCACATCAGGAACATTACTCTGAGATACAGTGGAAAGGAAGTGGCACATCAGGGAACATTTCTCTGAGACATAATAGAAAGGAAGTAGCCACATCACTGAGCATTCTCTGAGACACAGCGGAAAGGAATTGGACACATAAGGGAACACTGTTTGAGAGACAATTGAAAGGAAATGGGTATGTCAGGAACATTGCTCTGAGACACAGTAGGAAAGGAAGCACATCTTGGAACATTGCTCGAGATGGAGTGGGAATGGAAGTGGGCACACCAGGGAACATTGCTCTGAGATACAATAGGAAAGGAAGTGGGCACCTCAGGTAACATTGCTCTGAGACACAGTGGGAATGGAAGTTGGCAAACCAGGGAACATTGCTCTGAGACACAATAGGAAATGAAGTGGGCACCTCAGGGTACATTGCTCTGAGATACAATAGGAAAGGAAGTGGGCACATTTTGGAACATTGCTTGAGACAGAGTGGGAATGGAAGGGGGCATACCAGGGAACATTGCTCTGAGATACAATGGAAAAGGAAGTGGGCACAGCAGGGAACATTTCTCTGAAACACTTCGGGAAAGGAAGTGTGCATGTCAGGGAACATTGCTCTGAAACATTTCAGGTAAGGAAGTGGGCACATCAGGGAATATTGTTCTGAGGCACAATAGGAAAGGAAGTGGGCAAATCAGGGAACATGGCTCTGAGAGACGGTAGGAAAGGAAGTAGACTCATCAGGGAACATTGCTCTGGTGTACAATAAGAAAGGAAGTGGGCAAATCAGGGAACATTGGTCTGACACAGTAGGAAAGGAAGTGTTCACATCAGGGAACATTACTCTGAGATACAGTGGAAAAGGAAGTGGGCACATCAGGGAACATTTCTCTGAGACATAATAGGAAAGGAAGTAGGCACATCACTGAGCATTTCTCTGAGACACAGCGGGGAAAGGAATTGGACACATAAGGGAACACTGCTTTGAGAGACAATTGGAAAGGAAATGGGCATGTCAGGGAACATTGCTCTGAGACACAGTAGGAAAGGAAGTGGGCACATCTTGGAACATTGCCGAGATGGAGTGGGAATGGAAGTGGGCACACCAGGAAACATTGCTCTGAGATACAATAGGAAAGGAAGTGGGCACCTCGGGTAACATTGCTCTGAGACAGAGTGGGAATGGAAGTTGGCAAACCAGGGAACATTGCTCTGAGACTCAATAGGAAATGAAGTGGGCACCTCAGGGTACATTCCTCTGAGATACAATAGGAAAGGAAGTGGGCACATCTTGGAACATTGCTTGAGACAGAGTTGGAATGGAAGGGGGCATACCAGGGAACATTGCTCTGAGATGCAATGGGAAAGGAAGTGGGCACAGCAGGGAACATTTCTCTGAAACACTTCAGGAAAGGAAGTGTGCATGTCAGGGAACATTGCTCTGAAACATTTCAGGTAAGGAAGTGGGCACATCAGGGAACATTGCTCTGAGATACAATGGGAAAGGAAATTGGCACACCTAGGAAAACTGCTCTGTTTCACAATAGGAAAGGAAATGGGCACACCATGGAACATTGCTGTCATGCACAGTAGTATGAGATGTGGGAAAACCAGGGAACATTGCTCTGAGATACAATAGGAAAGGAAGTGGGCACATCAGGTAACATTGTTTGAGACAGAGTGGGAATGGAAGTTGGCATACCGGGGAACATTGCTCTGAGACACAATAGGAAATGAAGTGGGCACATCAGGATACATTGTTCTGAGGTACAATAGAAAAGGAAGTGAGCACATCTTGGAACATTGCTCTACACAGAGTGGGAATGGAAGGGGGCACATCTGGGAACACTCCTCTGGGATACAATAGGAAAGGATGTGTGCACAGCAGGGAACATTGCTCTGAGACACAATTGGAAAGGAAATGGGCACATCAGGTAACATTGCTCTGAGACAGAGTGGGAATGGAAGTTGGAATACCAGGAACATTGCTCTGAGACACAATACAAAAGGAAGTATGTACTTTAGGGAGCATTGCTCTGAGATGCAATAGGATGGGAAGAGGGCATATCAGACACATTGCTCTGAAACAGCGGAAAAGGAAGTGGGCAAATCAGGGAACAATGGTTTGAGAAACAGCGTGGAAAGAAATTGGGCAGATCAGGGAACTTTGCTCTGAGACACAACTGGAAAGGAAATGGGCACACCAGGGAACATTGGTCTGTTTCACAATAGGAAAGGAAATGGGCACATCAGGGAACATTGCTCTCATGCACGCTAGGAAGGGATGTGGGCACACCAGGGAACATTGCTCAGAGATACAATAGGAAAGGAATTGGGCACATCAGGGAACATTGCTCTGAGACACAATTGGAAAGAAAATGGACACATCAGGTAACATTGCTCTGAGACAGAGTGGGAATGGAAGTTGGAATACTAGAGAACATTGCTCTGAGACACAATAGGAAAAGAAGTGGGCACCTCAGGATACATTGCTCTGAGATACAATAGAAAAGGAAGTGGGCACATCTTGGAACATTGCTCGAGACAGAGTGGGCATGGAAGGGGGCATACCAGGGAACATTGCTCTGAGATACAATGGGAAAGGAAGTGGGCACAGCAGGGAACATTGCTCTGAAGCAATTCAGGAAAGGAAGTGGGCACATCAGGGAACATTGCTCTGAGATGCAGAGAAAGGAAGTAGCGTCAGGGAACGCTTTCTGATACATAGTAGGAAATGCTAATGGGCATATCAGGGGACAATGTTCTGAGGTACAATAGGATATGAATTGGGCACATCAGGGAACATTGCTGTAAGACACACTAGGAAAGGAAGTGGACATATTAGAGAACATTGCTCTGAAACATTTCAGGTAAGGAAGTGGGCACATCAGGGAACATTGCTCTGAGATACAATGGGAAAGCAAATGGGCACATCAGGGAACATTGCTCTGAGACACAATAGGAAAGGAAGTATGTACATTAGGGAACATTGCTCTGAGATGCAATAGGAAAGGAAGTGGGTATATTAGGGAATATTGTTTGAGATAGCGGGAAAAGGAAGTGGCAAATCAGGGAACAATTTTCTGAGACAGCAGGGAAATAAACTGGGTACATTAGGAACATTGTCTGAGACACAACTGAAAAGAAACAAGAATAATTAGGGAACATTGTTTCTGTTTCACAATAGGAAAGTGAAATGGCACATCAGAGAATATTGCTCTCATGCACACCAGGAAGGGATGTGGGCACACCAGGAACATTGCTCTGATATACAACAGGAAAGGAATTGGAGTACATCAGGGAACATTGCTCTGAGACACAATTGGAAAGGAAATGGCATTATCGTAACATTGTTCTGTGACAGAGTGGGAATGGAAGTTGAATACCAGGAACATTGCCTGAGACACAATAGGAAATGAATTGGCAACATCAGGGTACATTGCTCTTAGATACAGTAGGAATGGAAGGGGGCACATCAGGGAACATTGGTCTGAGATACAATAGGAAAGGAAGTGTGCACTGCAGGGAACATTGCACTGAGACACAATAGGAAAGGAAGTGTGCACATTAGGGAGCACTGCTGTGAAACACAGAAGAAAAGGAAGTTGGCACATCAGGGAATGTTACCCTGATACATAGTGGGAAAGATAGTGGGCATATCCGGGGACAATGCTCTGACATACAATAGGATAGGAATTGGGCACCTCAGGAACATATAGGTGTGACACACTAGGAAAGGAAGTGGGCAATGTCAGGGACCAGTGCTCTGAGACACAATAGGAAAGGAAGTATGTACAAATAGGAACATTGCTCAGAGATGCAATAGGAAGGGAAGTGGGCATATTAGGGAATATTTCTCTGAGACAGTGGGAAAAGGAAGTGGACAAATGAGGGAACAATGTTCTGAGACACAGCAGGGAAAGAAACTGGGCACATCAGGGAACATTGCTCTGAGACACAATTGGAAAAGAAATGGGCACACCAGATAACATTGCTCTGGGAGACAATAGGAAAGGCAGTGGGCACCACAAGGAACATTGCTCTTTGGGACAAAATTAAAGGAAGTGGGCACATAAGGGTACATTGCTGTGAGACACAGTGGGAAAGGAAGAGGGCACAGCTGGGAACAATGTTCTGGGACACAGTTGGAAAGGAAGTGGACACATCAGGGAATGGTGCTCTGAGATGCAATAGGAAAAGATGTGGGCACATCATGGAACATTGCTGTGAGAGACAATAGGAAAGGAAGTGGGAACACCAGGGAACATTGGTCCAAGATACAATAGGAGAGGAACTGGGCATATCTGGGAACATTACTCTGAGACACAATAGGGAAGGAAGTGGGCACATCATTGAACATTGCTAGAAGATACAATAGGAAAGAGGTTGGCACATCAGGGAAGTTTGCTCTGAGGCGTAACAGAAATGGAAGTCTGCACAACAGGAAACATTTCTCTGAGATACTGTGGGAAAGGAAGTGGGCATATCAGGCCACATTGCTCTGAGGCTAAATTGGAAAGGAAGTGGGCACACCAGAGAACATTGCTCTGGGATACAATAGAAAGGAAGTGGGCACATCAGGGAACATGGCTCTGAGATACGGTAGGAAAGGAACTGGACACATCAGGGAATGTTGCTCTGAGATGCAATAGGAAAGGATGTGGGCATATCGTGGAACATTGCCATGAGAGACAATATGAAGGGAAGTGGGAACACCAGGGAACATTGCTCTGAGACACAATAGGAAAGGAAGTGGGCACATCATTGAACATTGCTCCAGGATAGAATAGGAATGAGGACAGCACATCAGGGAAGATTGCTCTGAGGCATAACAGAAACGGAAGTCTGCACACCAGGAAACATTTCTCTGAGACACAGTGGGAATGGAAGTGGTAATCAGGCAACATTGCTCAGAGGGTAATTGGAAAGGAAGTGGGCACACCAGAGAACTTTGTTTTGATAATAGGAAAGGAAGTGTGCACATCAGGGAATATTGTTCTTGAGGCACAATAGGAAAGGAAGTGGGCAAATCAGGGAACATGCCTCTGAGATCACGGTAGGAAAGGAAGGGGACTCATCAGGGAACATTGCTCTGGTATACAATAAGTAAGGAAGTGGGCAAATCAGGGAACATTGGTCTGACACATTAGGAAAGGAAGTGATCACATCAGGGAACATTACTCTGAGATACAGTGGAAAAGGAAATGGGCACATCAGGGAACATTTCTCTGAGACATAATAGGAAAGGATGAAGGCACATCACTGAGCATTTCTCTGAGACACAGCGGGGAAAGGAATTGGACACATCAGGGAACATTGCTCTGAGACACAATTGGAAAGGAAGTGGGCACATCTTGGAAAATTGCTTGAAACAGAGTAGGAATGGATGTGGGCACACCAGGGAACATTGCTCTGATATACAATAGGAAAGGAAGTGGGCACATCAGGTAACATTGCTCTGAGATGGCGTGGGAATAGAAGTTGGCATACCAGGGAACATTGCTCTGAGACACAATAGGAAATGAAGTGGGCACCCTCAGGGTACATTGCTCTGAGATACAATAGGAAGGAGAGTGGGCACATCTTGGAACATTGTTCTAGACAGAGTGGGAATGGATGGGGGCATACAAGGAACATTGGTCTGAGATACAATGGGTAAAGGAAGTGGACATAAGGGAACATTGCTCTGAGACACACTGAGAAATGAAGTGGGTACATCAGGGAACAATGTTCTGAGACACAGCTGGAAAGGAAGTGGCACATCAGGGAATGGTGCTCTGAGATGCAATAGGAAAGATGTGGGCATCATGGAACATTGCTGTGAGAGACAATAGGAAAGGAAGAGGGAACACCTGGGAAACATTGATCCGAGATACAACAGGACAGGAATTGGGGCACATCTGGGAACATGGTCTGAGACACAATAGGAAGGAAGTGGGCACATCATTGAACATTGCTTCGAGATACAATAGGAAAGATTACGGCATATCAGGGAAGCTTGGTCTGAGGCATAACAGAAATGGAAGTCTGCACACCAGGAAACATTTCTCTGAGACACAGTGGGAATGGAAATGGGCATATCAAGCCACATTGCTCTGAGACTACATTGGAAAGGAAGTGGGCACACCAGAGAACATTGCTCTGGG
This sequence comes from Neoceratodus forsteri, assembly GCA_016271365.2. NCBI lineage: Eukaryota > Metazoa > Chordata > Ceratodontiformes > Ceratodontidae > Neoceratodus > Neoceratodus forsteri. The sequence continues at coordinate 274,021,123 of JADMNL010000025.1, forward strand.
ATACAATAGGAAAGAGAACAGCACATCAGGGAACATTGCTGTAAGGCACAACAGGAAAGGAAGGCAGATGAGGAACATGGCTCTGAGATACGGGTAAAAAGGGAGTGGACAGATCAGGAATGTTGCCTGAGTTGCAATAGGAAAGGATGTGGGCACATCATGGAACATTGCTGTGAGAGACAATAGGAAAGAAGTGGGAACACCAGGGAACATTGCTTTGAGACTAATAGGAAAGGAAGTGGCCAGCATCATTGAACATTGCTCCAAGATAGAATAGGAAGAGGTCGGGCACATCAGGAAGATTTGCTCTGAGGCATAACTGAAATGGAAGTCTGCACACCAGGAAACATTTCTCTGAGACACAGTGGAATGGAAGGGGCATATCAGGCAACATTGTTTCTAAGGCTAAATTGGAAAGGAAGTGGGCACACCAGAGAACTTTGCTCTGGGATACAATAGGAAAGGAAGTGTGCACATCAGGGAATATTGTTCTGAGGCACAATAGGAAAGGAAGTGGGCAAATCAGGGAACATGGCTCTGAGATACGGTAGGAAAGGAAGTAGACTCATCAGGGAACATTGCTCTGGTGTACAATAAGAAAGGAAGTGGGCAAATCAGGAAACATTGGTCTGACACAGTAGGAAAGGAAGTGTTCCATCAGGAACATTACTCTGAGATACAGTGGAAAAGGAAGTGGGCATCAGGGAACATTTCTGAGACATAATAGGAAAGGAAGTAGCCACATCACTGAGCATTTTCTGAGACACAGCAGGAAAGGAATTGGACACATAAGGGAACACTGTTTGAGAGACAATTGGAAGGAAATGGGTATGTCAGGAACATTGCTCTGAGACACAATAGAAAGGAAGTGGGCACATCTTGGAACATTGCTCGAGATGGAGTGGGAATGGAAGTGGGCACACCAGGAACATTGCTCTGAGATACAATAGGAAAGGAAGTGGGCACCTCAGGTAACATTGTTTCTGAGACACAGTGGGAATGGAAGTTGCAAACCAGGGAACATTGCTCTGAGACACAATAGGAAATGAAGTGGCACCTCAGGTACATTGCTCTGAGATACAATAGGAAAGAAGTGGGCACATTTTGAACATTGCTTGAGACAGAGTGGGAATGGAAGGGCATACTAGGAACATTGCTTGAGATACAATGGAAAAGGAAGTGGGCACAGCAGGGAACATTTCTCTGAAACACTTCGGGAAAGGAAGTGTGCATGTCAGGGAACATTGCTCTGAAACATTTCAGGTAAGGAAGTGGGCACATCAGGGAATATTGTTCTGAGGCACAATAGGAAAGGAAGTGGGCAAATCAGGGAACATGGCTCTGAGAGACGGTAGGAAAGGAAGTAGACTCATCAGGGAACATTGCTCTGGTGTACAATAAGAAAGGAAGTGGGCAAATCAGGGAACATTGGTCTGACACAGTAGGAAAGGAAGTGTTCACATCAGGGAACATTACTCTGAGATACAGTGGAAAAGGAAGTGGTCACATCAGGGAACATTTCTCTGAGACATAATAGAAAGAAGTAGGCACATCACTGAGCATTTCTCTGAGACACAGCGGGGAAAGGAATTGGACACATAAGGGAACACTGCTTTGAGAGACAATTGGAAAGGAAATGGGCATGTCAGGGAACATTGCTCTGAGACACAGTAGGAAAGGAAGTGGGCACATCTTGGAACATTGCTCGAGATGGAGTGGGAATGGAAGTGGGCACACCAGGGAACATTGCTCTGAGATACAATAGGAAAGGAAGTGGGCACCTCGGGTAACATTGCTCTGAGACAGAGTGGGAATGGAATTTGGCAAACCAGGGAACATTGCTCTGAGACACAATAGGAAATGAAGTGGGCACCTCAGGGTACATTGCTCTGAGATACAATAGGAAAGGAAGTGGGCACATCTTGGAACATTGCTTGAGACAGAGTGGGAATGGGAGGGGGCATACCAGGGAACATTGCTCTGAGATGCAATGGGAAAGGAAGTGGGCACAGCAGGGAACATTTCTCTGAAACACTTCGAAAGGAAGTGTGCATGTCAGGAACATTGCTCTGAAACATTTCAGGTAAGGAAGGGCACATCAGGAACATTGCTTTGAGATACAATGGGAAGGAAATTGGCACACCTAGGGAGAAACTGCTCTGTTTCACAATAGGAAAGGAAATGGGCACACCATGGAACATTGCTGTCATGCACAGTAGTATGAGATGTGGGAAAACCAGGGAACATTGCTCTGAGATACAATAGGAAAGGAAGTGGGCACATCAGGTAACATTGCTCTGAGACAGAGTGGGAATGGAAGTTGGCATACCGGGGAACATTGCTCTGAGACACAGTAGGAAATGAAGTGGGCACATCAGGATACATTGTTCTGAGGTACAATAGAAAAGGAAGTGAGCACATCTTGGAACATTGCTCTACACAGAGTGGGAATGGAAGGGGAGCACATCTGGGGAACGCTCCTCTGGGATACAATAGGAAAGGGATGTGTGCACAGCGGGAACGTGCTCTGAGACACAATTGGAAGGAAATGGGCACATCAGGTAACATTGCTCTGAGACAGAGTGGGAATGGAAGTTGGAATACCAGGGAACATTGCTCTGAGACGCAATACAAAAGGAAGTATGTACTTTAGGGAGCATTGCTCTGAGATGCAATAGGAAGGGAAGAGGGCATATCCAGACACATTGCTCTGAAACAGCCGGAAAAGGAAGTGGGCAAATCAGGGAACAATGGTTTGAGAAACAGCGTGGAAAGAAATTGGGCAGATCAGGGAACATTGCACTGAGACACAACCGGAAAGGAAATGGTCACACCAGGGAACTTTGGTCTGTTTCACAATAGGAAAGGAAATGGGCACATCAGGGAACATTGCTCTCATGCACGCTAGGAAGGGATGTGGGCACACCAGGGAACATTGCTCAGAGATACAATAGGAAAGGAATTGGGCACATCAGGAACATTGTTCTGAGACACAATTGGAAAGAAAATGGACACATCAGGTAACATTGTTCTGAGACAGAGTGGGAATGGAAGTTGGAATACTAGGAGAACATTGCTCTGAGACACAATAGGAAAGAAGTGGGCACCTCAGGATACATTGCTCTGAGATACAATAGAAAGGAAGTGGGCACATCTTGGAACATTGCTGGAGACAGAGTTGGAATGGAAGGGCATACCAGGGAACATTGCTCTGAGATACAATGGGAAAGGAGTGGGCACAGCAGGGAACATTGCTCTGAAGCAATTCAGGAAAGGAAGTGGGACATCAGGGAACATTGCTCTGAGATGCAGAGAAAAAGGAAGTTGGCATGTCAGGAACGCTTTCTGATACATAGTAGGAAAGTTAATGGGCATATCAGGGACAATGTTCTGAGATACAATAGGATATGAATTGGGCACATCAGGGAACATTGCTGTAAGACACACTAGGAAAGGAAGTGGACATATTAGAGAACATTGCTCTGAAACATTTCTGGTAAGGAAGTGGGCACATCAGGAACATTGCTTTGAGATACATTGGAAAGCAAATGAGCAACATCAGGAACATTGCTCTGAGACACAATAGAAAGGAAGTATGTACATTAGGAACATTGCTCTGAGATGCAATAGGAAAGGAAGTGGGCATATTAGGGAATATTGTTTGAGATAGGGGAAAAGGAAGTGGCAAATCAGGGAACAATTTTCTGAGACACAGCAGGGATATAAACTGGGCACATCAGGGAACATTGGTCTGAGACACAACTGGAAAAGAAATGGGCACACCAGGGAACATTGCTCTGTTTCACAATAGGAAAGGAAATGGGCACATCAGAGAATATTGCTCTCATGCACACCAGGAAGGGATGTGGGCACACCAGGGAACATTGCTCTGATATACAACAGGAAAGGAATTGGGTACATCAGGGAACATTGCTCTGAGACACAATTGGAAAGGAAATGGGCACATCAGGTAACATTGTTCTGTGACAGAGTGGGAATGGAAGTTGAATACCAGGAACATTGCTCTGAGACACAATAGGAAATGAATTGGCAACATCAGGGCACATTGCTCTTAGACAGTAGGGAATGAAGGGGGCACATCAGGAACATTGGTCTGAGATACAATAGAAAGGAAGTGTGCACTGCAGGAACATTGCACTGAGACACAATAGGAAGAAGTGTGCACATTAGGGAACACTGCTGTGGGAAACACAAGAAGAAAAGGAAGTTGGCACATCAGGGAATGTTACCCTGATACATAGTGGAAAGATAGTGGGCATATCCGGGGACAATGCTCTGACATACAATAGGATAGGAATTGGGCACCTCAGGGAACATATAGGTGTGACACACTAGGAAAGGAAGTGGGCAATGTCAGGGACCAGTGCTCTGAGACACAATAGGAAAGGAAGTATGTACAATAGGGAACATTGCTCAGAGATGCAATAGGAAGGGAAGTGGGCATATTAGGAATATTTCTCTGAGACAGTGGGAAAAGGAAGTGGACAAATGAGGGAACAATGTTCTGAGACACAGTAGGGAAAGAAACTGGGAACATCAGGGAACATTGCTCTGAGACACAATTGGAAAAGAAATGGGCACACTAGATAACATTGCTCTGGGAGACAATAGGAAAGGCAGTGGGCACCACAAGGAACATTGCTCTTTGGGACAAAATTAAAGGAAGTGGGCACATAAGGGTACATTGCTGTGAGACACAGTGGGAAAGGAAGAGGGCACATCTGGGAACAATGTTCTGGGACACAGTTGGAAAGGAAGTGGACACATCAGGAATGGTGCCTGAGATGCAATAGGAAAAGATGTGGGCACATCATGGAACATTGCTGTGAGAGACAATAGGAAAGGAAGTGGGAACACCAGGGAACATTGGTCCGAGATACAATAGGAGAGGAACTGGGCATATCTGGGAACATTACTCTGAGACACAATAGGGAAGGAAGTGGGCACATCATTGAACATTGCTAGAAGATACAATAGGAAAGAGGTTGGCACATCAGGGAAGTTTGCTCTGAGGCATAACAGAAATGGAAGTCTGCACAACAGGAAACATTTCTCTGAGATACAGTGGGAAAGGAAGTGGGCATATCAGGCCACATTGCTCTGAGGCTAAATTGGAAAGGAAGAGGGCACACCAGAGAACATTGCTCTAGCAATAATAGAAGGAAGTGCATATCTGGGAACATTGCTCTGAGGCACAACAGGAAAGGAAGTGGGCACATCAGGGAACATGGCTCTGAGATACGGTAGGAAAGGAAGTGGACACATCAGGGAATGTTGCTCTGAGATGCAATAGGAAAGGATGTGGGCACTTCGTGGAACATTGCCATGAGAGACAATATGAAGGGAAGTGGGAACACCAGGGAACATTGCTCTGAGACACAATAGGAAAGGAAGTGGGCACATCATTGAACATTGCTCCAGGATAGAATAGGAAAGAGGTCGGCACATCAGGCAGATTGCTCTGAGGCATAACAGAAACGGAAGTCTGCACACCAGGAAACATTTCTCTGAGACACAGTGGGAATGGAAGTGGGCATATCAGGCAACATTGCTCAGAGGGTAAATTGGAAAGGAAGTGGGCACACCAGAGAACTTTGCTCTCGGATACAATAGGAAAGGAAGTGTGCACATCAGGGAATATTGTTCTGAGGCACAATAGGAAAGGAAGTGGGCAAATCAGGAACATGCCTCTGAGATACGGTAGGAAAGGAAGGGGACTCATCAGGGAACATTGCTCTGGTATACAATAAGTAAGGAAGTGGGCAAATCAGGGAACATTGGTCTGACACATTAGGAAAGGAAGTGTTCACATCAGGGAACATTACTCTGAGATACAGTGGAAAAGGAAGTGGGCACATCAGGGAACATTTCTCTGAGACATAATAGGAAAGGAAGTAGGCACATCACTGAGCATTTCTCTGAGACACAGCGGGGAAAGGAATTGGACACATCAGGGAACATTGCTCTGAGACACAATTGGAAAGGAAGTGGGCACATCTTGGAAAATTGCTCGAAACAGAGTGGAATGTGGAGTAGCACATTAGGAACATTGCTCTGAGATACAATAGAAAAGGAAGTGGGCACATCAGGTAACATTGCTCTGAGATGGAGGGAATGGAAGTTGGCATACCAGGAACATTGCTCTGAGACACAATAGGAAATGAAGTGGGCACCTCTAGGGTACATTGCTCTGAGATACAATAGGAAGGGAAGTGGGCACATCTTGGAACATTGTTCTAGACAGAGTGGGAATGGATGGGGGCATACCAGGGAACATTGGTCTGAGATACAATGGGGAAAGGGCTTATGTCTATAATTGTAATTTGAATGTTTTCTTATACCATATTTTTGACCGCTTTTCCTCTGATACTGTGATTGTACTATGTATTCTAGCTGTTATGAGCTCTGCTGCTACTTGTTATTGCATACTATCACTGTACCACTATGTGATTGCCTGTTTTGAAAGTGTCTGTCTTTTTCATTGTACCCTCCCGGATCGTGCCTGAAAATAGGAATTCTAGGGACGTGGATATGGTGTACTTATCCACACTTCTGGCAGTGTCGTTTCCCCTTTAAGTCTTGCTGGAATGTCTTCAAGCAGGCTACTTCCACGTACCTGGGTGGTAACTCCTTTGGCACCACCCCCATGACGTCAGATCTTCCTTTCCACTGGAAGAAGGTGGTTCCCTCCTTACTGCTCTCGCGCTGAAGAGGCCTTTTTGCTTTATTCTTCAGATTTCAATTGAAATCTTGTCTTCAGGCTATTTCTTCTCTCCATCAATATGGATGACATGAAGCCTACTTCAGGTTTCCAGAAATAAGCCTGTGGGCAGAAGATGTCCTAGATGGATCTGCCAAGCAACTTGCAGTGTTTGAGGAGGCCGCGGCTCAAACCACAGCCCACGCCTCCTCAGCTTTGGCCTCTTTTGCTGCTGTCCTTTGGGTGCCTCCGTTACTGGGGCATTCAAAGAATTTTGCCAGGCCCTTCCCACTCATGGACAGGCTCCCTCTAAGCACAAATCAGAGTCTAAAAAAGAGACCAAGAAATGGTCTTGCCATCGATCATGGGATCCGGAACACTCTTGGCCCTCCGATTCCCATGCTTCTCTGAAGGGCCAGACTTTGTCAATGCTTTGTCCCAAGGCGCTGGCCCCGTGGTCTCCCCATCGGGCCAGTTGGTCAAGGTGCAACTCAGTCTTCTGGCTGAGATTTTTCTCGAGCTGGTCAACCCATTGTCACCCGAAGAGGCCGTTACCTCCTTGTCCAGGACTCCAGTCCTCCCTCTGACTCGGGACGGATCAGTCGGCTGATCCACCACCTATTTATCCCTCAGGGGATTCTGGACCTGGAGGTTCCTCAACATTTGCTGGCCCCCTCCGAGGTCCACCATTGGTCCCCCCATGGTCAACGTCCCATTCTCCATCCCCCTGAGTCGAGCAGCCCATGTCGGCATCGACACTCATGCTGTCTACGCTTGGGGAAGTGGTGTTGCTGCTACTCTTTGTCCTCATCTTCCTCAGGTGAGGAGAGGCTTCAGCGCAAGTTGCATCGACACTGTGAGAACTTGATGTGGCAGTAGCTAATTTTTACCAGGATGAAGCATGTTCTGGCTTCGAGCCTGGCCATCACATTGCTCTCACCACAGAGACCGATGCCTTCTCCGCCTCAGCAGGAGCTGGACCGTTAGATCCTGGCTTGTCCTCCACTGGCTTCTTTGACAATTCAGGTGGAGCCACCACTGAAACAGCCAAAGACCAGCACTCTGACCAAGGAGTCCTGCTCGGCCTCAGGTCTCCCCCATCGGCTGTCGGTCACCTTCACCTCTGACTGTCCTGGGAGGGTCAATGGGGACTTTGGCAGTAGACCCCTCTGACGAATCCTTGGAGTTGGAGGGATCCTCCTTGCACTCTTGTCTGGTGGACATGGAGTCAACCGGGGATCTCTTGATGGAGGGAGGCCCTACTTCCTTTATGGGCCTGCTCCATCTTATCTCGAAATCCACGGGTCTACAGATGGAGCCCATTCAGAAGTGCGCACATTACCCACTCACCAAGATCTTGGACTGGGTGATTCCCCATAGAAAGTATTCTCGGTGGCAGAGGCCATTCTGGGCCTGCTTTGGGCTGTGGCAACATCCAGCCTCCTGCCCTGTGCCGTTGGTCTGGATGGCCTGAAGTATGTGGTCCCTATCGGGTCCCCTTCAGGGTTCATGGAGCACCCCTCAGCTGAGATCTTGTAGCGGATTCCATGTTCAGGTGCTTGGGCAACATGGGCAATGTTGACAAGACCACCTGATAAGGAGTCCAAGAAGCTGAACCATATGGCCAAGAAGGTCTGTGCTGCCTCTTCTCTAGGTCTTCACCAGGCGAGCTCGACCCTTTTGGTGTCCCACTTTTCCCATGCTCTTCTGGGAACACTTGATGGGATTCTCCTTCATCTCCCAGTGTACCTCCAGATCACAGTCAAGCAAGTCTGGGACCAAGGTCAAGCTATAGCCAAAGAACAGCTCAGATGGCCATAGACATCAGTGGCTCTTGTGCCCAGTCGATGATGGCCACGTTGACCATGCGCGCCGCAGGGCTTGGCTGGATCTCAAACCTTCACAGCAAATGCCCAGCACAAGCTGGCAGATGTCCCATTCTGGAGTACTGACTTTCAGGCCCAAGATCGAAGGGCACCTCACCTGCATCGAGAAGTCCAGTGCGCCTTGACTCAGGGACATCCATCCAGAGGGATCCCAAGGCTTTAAGCAACCAAAGAAGAAGCCCTTTTGGCCCCTCTCTGCTCCTGTGGCCAAACCAGTCCAGCCCCAAGCTGGACAGCAGGCTCAGGCCTGGTGACCTTGACCAAAGTCTGTGGCAATGGTCATAGGCAAGCCTGGAGGGTGAGGCCCTGGTTGCTCTTCAGCTGGGCCCTCCTCCACCTCCAGGCCTGCCCAGTGATGGAATGAGGGGTGTCTCCCTCATGCCTGTTATGCCTCCCCAGGGTCCTCTCATGGGGCGCCAGCTCCATCACTTCTTTTCCGCTTGGTCTGCTGTTACCACAGGCACGGGTCCTTGAGGTACACAGTTAGGGTCTGCCTATGGAGCTCAAGGCATACCCTCCCTGCTGATCCCACCCCCATGGGAGGGCATTGTGTCCATCAGCATCCTGTTGGCCCTTCGGGACGACATGGCCTAGCTCCTCCGCAAGGAGATCATGGCCCCTGTCTCAGACCCTCCAGAATACCTAGGGTTTGTCTCCAGGTACTTACTGCTGCTAGAACGGATGGGAGGCTGATGCCCCATCTTAGATCTGCACAACCTGAACAAGTTCATCAGGCGTGCACCTTCAGGATGTTGACTCTGTCTCGGCATACCATCTCTCGAGCAGAACATGAGGTTTGCTCCCTGGATCTTCAGGACATGTCCAATCCATCTGTTCTGCTACCAGTTCTTGGTGGAGAGGATCCTCTACGAGTTCCAGACCATGCCATTTGGCCTGTCCTCCACCCTCTGGGTTTTCACCAAGTGCATCACAGTGGTGGCAGCTTACCTGAGGTGCTGAGTGGTCTGGGTTCCCGGTCTGGGTTTATCCCTACCTGGATGACTGGCTGATAGCAGGTCCCCCTAGGCAGGAGGTGGAGCGGTCCAGGGACCTGATCCTCCAGACCTGCGTCTCCCTTGGCCTCCTGGTTAATGAGATCAAGTCAGAACTCATGCTCTCACAGGTGATGCATTTCATCAGGGCAGAGCTCGACTCTTGTAGAGTCAGGGCTCGGTTCCCAGCAGACAGGATGAAGGCTTTCTCCTTCTTTGCTCGATCATTTTGGGTTGGGTTGTGCCCTGCTCGGGACTTCCTGCATCTCCAGGAATACACAATGGCCTGCACCAGTGTGGTCCATTGGGATCGCTGGAAAATCCACTCTTTGCAGTGGAAGCTAGCTCATCAATGGTCTCAGCATAAGGACCACTTGACCAACCAGTCACTGTGACCCAGCCGATGTGGGACGTCCTCCAGTGGTGGTTGTCCCGGACATCTGCAGGAAGGTATTCCTTTGTCCACCAGAGCTGACAGTCATCCTGATGACCGATGCCTCTCATGGGCTGGGCTGCTCACCTGGGGGAAACACAGAATCCACTGGCTCTGGACACCTGAGGAGTCTCGGTGCCACATCAGCCTGCTGGAGCTGAGGGCATTTTGGCTGGCACTGACTGCTTTTGCTCCACACATTCTGGGTCAGGTGGCTCAGGTCCAGACAGACAACACCACAACCATGTGCTATGTTAACAGGCAGGGTGGGATGCACTCCCTTCCTCTGTTCAGGGAAGCTCTCTGCATGTGGACCCTTGTGCGCAGCTTGGAGGCCGATCTCTGGTCATCCATGTGGCCGGGTGTCTCCAACCAGCTGGCGGCTGCTCTCAGCTGTGTGGCACGGTGTTTCATGAGTGGTCTCTCCACCCAGAGGTTGCACACACCTGTTCTCCCAGTGGGGCATCCTCTGGTGGACCTGTTTGCCTCCAGGGAGAATGCAAAGCTGGGGTTATTCTGTTCGCCCCCTCAGCAGAAAATGCTGCAGGATGTCTTCTCAATGCCCTGGACCCTGGGCCTCTCTATGCCTTCCTTCATTTCCTTGGTCCACAAGGTGTTGCTCGAGGTGAGGAGGGACAGGGCACAGGTGATCCTGCTGGCTCTGGACTGGCCATGCCAGTTCTGGTACCCTGATTTCCTCAGCCTCGGCAGCAGGTTCCCGAGGCATATTTTCACACCTGGACCTGCTTTCCATCAGTAAAGGGAAGGTACTCCATCTGGACCTTCAATCCCTGCACCTGACAGTCTGGCTCCTGAGCAGCTAGAGTTACAGGCTCTGGGTCTCTCCGAAGATGTCGTCACTGTGTTCAAGGCATCTTGGAAGGAGTCAACCTAAAAATGCTGTGCCTTTAAATGGAAAATGTTCTCGATTTGGTGGCAGGGCAAGGGTCTCAGCCCCTTTCTTGTCCAGTTACTAGGATTCTCAACTACCTTTGGTCCCTCTCCCAGTCGAGCCTTCGTTCGACGACCCTTAAGGTGCACCTGGCAGCCATCTCTGCCTGCCGGGCACAGGCAGCTCAGCAGTCTGTGGTGCAGGAGAAGTTTGTCTGGCACTTTTTTCTTTTATCTTTTTCTCCCCTGGGTCCTGCTGGCCACCTCTGACATTCTCCCCCCTCACCGTCCCAGAGGATCAGGACCCCCCATTGCCCCCATGACTTACCCTTCATGGCAGGGGGTGGAGAGTGACTCAACCCACCAGCACAGATCCAGCTCGGGAGATGTTCTCTTGGGGTGGCTCGCTTGGGGGGGGAAACTATAGTCATCCTGCGTGGCATGACCACTTTTTCCAGTTTTCTTGATGTGGCAGGGAGTGTGCAATGCCACTAGTAATGCACCACGCACATGTCCACATGCCATACGTCAGGCGGTTGCTCCACCTCTGCCCCACACTGTGGGACCTAACCTGTCAACCTCAGCCACACCGTTAGGGGTCAGGCACATGCCAGTCCATGTCCCCACCCTCCCGGAGAGAGAGCTGTCCTCGGACGCTTGATCCTCCCTCCCCAGCCGACCCGGCAACCACTTTCGCCACTCATGAACATGGGTCGCCTGTGTGGAAGAAGGTAAGGCAGTAATGCCTCAGCCCTCCACGCCACTGGTTGGTTTGTCTGGTACCCTTTTAAAGGCCTTGACCACATTTCTTCTCGATGTGTGAACCACCACCACTTTGGGACTTGTTGCTGGTGTTAGCAAAGCCCATGGGCAAGCCATTTGAACCAATGCACAGGTGTGAAATGTCTTGCCTGTCATGGAAGACCACCTTCCTGGTGGCTGTCATGTCAGCCAGAAGGATCAGTGAGCTGCAGGCACTGTCGGTGGAATCTCATTACCTGGTCTTCCACAGGGACAAGGTTGTCCTTCGCCCCAACCTGAAGTTTCTCCCGGAGGTTGGGTCGGATTTTGACCTTAACCAGGTGATTAATCTCCCAGTGTACTTCACCAACCACACCTTGAAGGCTGAGCACAGGCTCCATACCTTGGACCTGCAGTGAGCACTCGCCTGTTACAAGGAGTGCATGGCTGGAGTTTGGGGAAAGGTTCGATAACTATTTGTCACCTGTGCTGAAGCCATACCTGGCAGACTGGCAGCTAAGCAGATGATTGTCAGGTGGATTGTATCCTGCATCGACCTCTGATATAGGTTGGCGGGTAGGGAGACTCCCGTGGGCTAAGGCTCATTCCACCTATCATACCGTTGCTCTCAGTGGCAGCTTCAGGGATGTCCCTATCCAGGAAACTTGCAGCTGCTACCCAGAGGTCAGCACACAACTTCATTTCCCACTACCACATCAACCTTGAGTCACCCCAGGATGCTGGTTTTGGGGCCTCAGTTCTCCAATCTTTATTCCCTAAGTAGGGGGTGTGCACCTTGTTCCCTCCTCCTGGAGAACTGCTAGGAGTCCACCACAAGTGTGGATAAGTACACCATATCCACATTCCTAGAAAAATAGGTTACTCACCTGTAATAGTAGTTCTAGGAGTGGTATATGTTAGAAATCTACACTGACCCACCCGACCTCCCCTGGCAAGTGGCACACTGGTCTGGCTTCCAGCAGGCAAGATCTGATGTCATGGGGCGATGAAAAGGGAGTTTCCACCCGGTTGGGAGGAGCCAGCTTGAAGACATTCTGGCAAGCCTTAAAGGGTGAAAGAACACTGCCAGAAGTGTGGATGTACACCATATGCCACTCTTAGAACTACTGTTAAAGGTGAGTAACCTGTTTTTTCTGATGTCTGGTACACTTACCTAGTAATCAAAAACAAATAAATGAATAAGATCAGGAAACCTCACATAAAATATCTGCAACTCATACTTCAGGGCTGTCAGTACCAGTTTTGTGTTTTGCCCTTTGGCTTATGCACTGCACCGTGTGTCTTTACCAATGTATTTGCTGTGGTGGCCATAGTCCTCTGCAGGGAAGGTCTGTATGTCTTCCCTTCCATAGACGATTGGCTGTTAAAAGCCCTGTCTCTGGAAGCATTTATTTATATATATATATATATATATATATACACATACACATACACACACACACTGTTTCAGACCGGCAATTGTTTAACCTGCTAGGAATATCAGTAAGCCAAAATTGGTCCTTACTCCTTGCCAAAGGCTTCAGTGCATAGAAGCCATGCTGGACATGGGTCTCAGGTGGGTGTTTCTGCCCTCCCACCAAGTCAGATCACTGGTGGCATAAGCACTGCCGGTTAGCTCCAGTGATTATGTGCAGTCCACTGTCTCTTAAGACTGATCGGTCAGAGTGCAGCTGCCATCCTGACAGTTCCACTGGCCTTACACCATATGAGGATTCCGCAGTGGTTCCTAGAAGACAGTAGGCTCAGCACTCAGACGAGTTGAAGCATCTCATACAGGTCACTCCTTCTCTCCATCATTTCCTCCTCTGGTGGCTAGACTGCTCCAACCTAGGGAAATGGTCACTGTTCCTGCTGGCTATGACCACAGATGCTTCAGGGACGGTTGGGGGGCTCATTTGGGCCCCTTCAGAACCCAGAGCTAATAGTACCCTCAGGATACAGTGCTTCGCAGTAACACTCTGGAGGTTCTACACAGCCTACAGGCCTTTGCCACCCTTCTTCAGTGAAGTCAGCTGTTGATCCACACAGGCAATATATTGGTGATGTACTTAAGCAGTCGACAGGAAGAAGTTCATGCGTATGCTCTTTGCAGAGAAGCAGTGAGAGTTTGGAAGTAGGTGGAGGAACACAACATATTTCTGTCAGTGCTTAGCAGTGTACCTCGCCAGGACCCTGCACGCACTTTCGGATCACCTCAGTCAGTTTAGTGCACTCTGCCATGGGGAACTCTCAGACTCTGTCATGGATGTCCTCTTCAAAAAATGGGGTCGTCCAGACGCAGACCTGTTTGCATCTCCATACAACGCAAAACAGCCATGTTTATGCTCGCTCCCTCCTGGGCCTGCTGTTTTTGGGAGAGATGCGTTGTCCCTCTTTTGGAAAGGGAGGTTTCTGTATGCTTTTCCCCATTTCCTCTAATATGGAGGGTTCTGATAAAGCTGTGGGCCGAGCATGCCACCCTGATTCTGGTGACTTCATATTGGCCCAGCCAAATTTGTATTTTACTTCTGCAGCAGTTGGCAATGGAATCTCCTGTCCCACTCCCCCTGAGAGAGACGGACTTGTGACAGAGGAACAGGGTGCTCTGGTGTACCTGGATCTGTGGTCCCTTCACCTTCGTGCATGGCTCCTGAGGACGTAGAGATCTTCCATATCAGTGTTTTCCTGGCAGTGGCTGATGTTCTCTTGGTGGCTAGAAAGCTGTCTACTTGGTGCACTTATTCACAAAAATGGAAACGTTTTACTGTGTGGTGTACTGGGCATGTACTGAATCCCTTTATGTGTCCATTTCTTAAAATACTGGACTACCTCTTGTCCCTTAAGGACTCAGGACTAGGATATTCATCAATAAAGGTCTACATGGCCACTTCGTTGGCTTTTCTTGCCCTGAAAGAGAGGGGTAAGGCAGTGGCCCAGTTAGAGGTTTCCCATAGATTACTTCGGGGCATCAGCCTTTTGCAGCCCGGTCCACAATTCGGTTCTGGTGTGGGACTTTAATTTAGTCTTAGTGACCTTCATTGTGCCTCCCTTTGAGCCTCTGTCTACTGGTGAGCTGCATGTCCTCTCTTGGAAGTCACTGTCTCTAGTGGCTATGACATCTGCAAGATACATCTAGGAGTTCAGGCTGTGGTCGCAGATGCACCTTTTGTTTTCTTTTCACGAGGATAGGATCACCTTACATACCAATCCTGATTTTATTCTAAAGGTTGTGTCTGAAAGTACACTAAATCAGACCCTAGACTTTCCTGTTTACTTTTCCTCTCCCACAGATAGTCGGGCGTGTCTTTCATATATGCTGCACGTTCATAGGATGCTGCGTTGATACCTGGATCATACGAAAGATTGTAGAAAATCCTCTCAACTGTTTATTACTTCCACCTCTCAGATGGTGAGCTCACCAATTTCTAAACAAGGCCTCTCCAAATGGCTGGCCAGTTGTAATTACATTTTGTTTCCTGTCCTGTTCCTGCATATTCCACCCTCAGGGTGGCTACTTCAGTGGCTTGTTTTCAGAACGTGTCTGCTGCTGACGCTTGGAGTACTGTTCATATAGTCACTAAACACTACAGTCTGGACATTGTTTCTCATAGACATGCTGGCTTTGGCCTCAGTGTTCTGCAAAGATTCCTTTCTCAGGATCATTTGGTCCTGCCATCCTTCCTCTGTGCTTGGTATTGCTTGGGAATCATTCCTTGATGTGGCTCAATGGAAGGAGATACCCTTGAAGAAGATGGAATATTTACCTACCTACCTACTGAAACAGTTAATCTTACAAGAGTTACCCGCCCACCTACTGTAACAGTAAATCTTCAAGATAATTTCCTCCATTGAGCCACAACTCTCCCTCCTGTCTCCCCCCCCCCACCTTAGCAGGTGATGGATGAGTATACCACCTGCTCTCGCAAGCTGTTTCTCCTTTGATGCCCTCTATAGCATCCATAGTCAAGTTTCCATATCTTCTCCTGTATGCCTTGTATAGTCCTGGTTGCTTCAGTCTCTGCTGGTTCAGTGATTCTCTGAGCTTGTCTCCAGTGAGAAACTGAGGCATGCTGGGGATGCCAAAGTTATATGGGTGCCAATGAGGCATGTCGATGTGGATGGCCTCAGCCTGCAAAAAGTTTCCAGGTGGTCCTGATCCTGACTGCTTACAGTTCTATGATGTGGCTCAGTGGAGGAGATTCTCTTGAAGATCGACTGTTAAGTTAGGTAATTATTCTTTCCAGAAGTAATTATTTATGCCCTTTGTGCTTTGAACTGGTTAAATAGCTACTCTGCATGCCCCATTTGCCATGTGTCTATATGTATGTCATGTTTTCTCAAGTTCCTTCTGGTAGGCAACTCAAATTAAATTGATCTATGTAGAATGCCCCCTAAGTGATGTTTTTCTATCCAGATCTCCTCCTCTTTGACCTACTGTTACCTTCTCCATGTAAGAAATATGTGAATTGCTCAAATATACACAGGCAAAAAGAGGTTATAGTGCCCAGTACAGGCTGACACATTACCATCCAAGACTTCATATTTTAGATGGAGGGGGTTGTATACCTTCTCAAATGTCCATGTGATTTAGTCTATGTAAGTAAAACTGGCAGAGAACTGAGACAAAGAATTGGGGAGCATAAGAGTGACATATGAAGAGCGAACATGGACTCCCCTGTTGCAAGGCAGTTTGTAGCAGCAAAACACAATATTCCCTCAATCAGATTAATAACAAAATAAGGTAGACGTGCCATTAAGATCATTTTCTTATTTCCTGTTATTTTAGGATAGATAGGCAGGATTTCACATAAGATGAATAATTACACTGAAGGGGAGAGAACAGTTGAGCAATAAACCCGACCGGGTGGGCAATACTACACTGCCTAGGGGTGTAGTGAGGCCTGATATCGCAGGCAGAGGGCCTTAGAGCCCCTGGAAGGTCTGGTATAGCTCATACCACCCAACCTGATGGGTACTATTGTGCTTAGAAAATGGGTTATAGGTAACATTTTTAATAAAATGAAACCAAATATTAAAAACAAATCAAGTAAATGTTTAAAAAGAATAAAAATTACATTTTGACGTAAGTAGTGCCTCTACTCGTACACTTGCCAGTAGAGGATGATGCTGCTGCTTCAGAGGCCCTGTTTCATTCACTTTTGTTGTGGTTTGTTCTATTCTGTTATTCAGTTATGGCCATTGTCTTCTGCACCCCCCTCCACTACCATGGAGAAGGCAGCGCTTGCGTAAGAACAAGAAGTGAGAGTAACGTGCCTGCTGTCCTGGTAGATTTTTGTTTTATTATTTTTTGTTCCTTTTTTCACTCTTGGATCTGTTATGGTTGTGATGAGAAGGAAAGTACTAGTGTAAGTGGCATCGGCAAACTGAGTTCAGTTCATGGAGAGTAAGTAGTAGCAGCTGTGTCACACTACAAGACATTAGCTGTGACTCCCTGCATTTGCATTTGCTCATAGCGTTTCTGCTCATCTTCTGCATGTGAGGTAAAAGAACATTATTGCTCAGCTCAGGCAAGTGATTTTCTTAAAAAAAAAAAAAAAAAATTTAATTTTCTGTTTTGTTTCTGTTTCGGATGAGCGGGGGTGCAGTCAAAGCAAGCCAAGCTGTCTCAGACTATCACTGAGTGCACAACGTGCTAGCACTACTACTTTGAATGATAAAAGCTGTTTTTTTTTTTTAATAAGGGGAGCTTTTATAAAAGATTGTTATTGTGTGGCAAATTACTGTTGAGATTGCCATTTTTTCTGTTTGAGAGCAGCTCTTAATGATTGGTGGGGGCGGGTCACTGACTAAGCAGGGAAAAAAACATGGCTACTTGTGAGGTTTTTAACATTCTGAGGCCCAGTGGTATTTACCGTAAAGAAGCAAGTTGGAACAGGGACCTGTTATTTCCCGGTCTCTGCTGCCACATAAATGCCCACCTTAGCAAGGGGCTCAGCCAGTCAAAGACTGGAAAATTTCCAACCCATTTTCTAACAACCAGTACCTAGCAGAAACTAAAATAAAAATATACATAGTAAGGCACTAGGACTGAACAACCAGCTAGTGCTAACAGGTCGGGGACTTGGCTGGTGGTCAGTTCTAGCCCCACAACACAATCTGACATGTGCTGACATCATCACTTGATGATATCACCATGCCAACGCTCCCTAACTCAGGAGAACTTAATATAAAAATATGTCCAATAGAATAGTGACTATATTTAAATAGATAGTGAGTGACTGATTTCTTCATGTGCTTGATAGGGAAAAATTGGAAGTAAAAAAAAATGTATAAAAAAATGTATAGGTCTATATATTGGTCTATGTCTACAAAACTACACAGGCAAAGACTCTAATTTCCTGGTAAGTCACAGATGTCAACTCTATTTCGATAGAATCTTCAAGGGGTAGAATAATGTCTTCTGTACTTTTATTATAAATGGCTGTACAGAGTTTTAATGAATCTTCGCATGATATAGGGTAAGATACACTTAGGTAGCCTATGTATTTTCAAGTACCACTTTCCTACTGCTTTCTAGATATCTACTAAGGTTCATACTGAGGCATGGCAGGGAGTAGGAGACAAGAAGCCCATGGACAGCTCCCATCACACAGCCCCTAGAACTGTCTGTGCCATGCTACCCAGGAGCCAGTTATCTAATGCGCTTGAAGGAGAATTTACTTTCACTAGCAATAACATCGAAAGGAAGAGAGTTCCATGAGTTTATGACTCTGAGTGAAGAAATACTTCCTTTTGTTTGAATTGTACCTAAATGGACATACTTGAAGTGGATGGCACTGGTTTTGATTGTCTCCTGTTTAAACTCAAAACCCAGTTCATTAAACAGGAATGGGTAATTTAACATATCCCACGTGAAGAGCAAATCTCTATGTATTCTCATCTCAAGTGACATGTGATTAAGTGTTTTTAATCTGTCATCAAACACTAGACCATGTAAACTGCCTGGTATCATTCTTATTATAAGGGGACCAGGGATGAGAACAGTAATACATATGAGGTAGGATGTAAGATCTACTATCTGCAGTGGCAATTTGCAATTTTGTATGGAATTGAAGGGTCTGCCTTGCTCTAGAGTGAGGCTGTCATTTGAACTGTAACTGCATAATAAACATGGAAATAGCTGTATTTTACCACCCATGAGCCATGTGCTCTTCAGTTTAGTTGTGGGATATCTTTCAATTACTGGTGAAACGTATTATTTGTGACTGTTGCGGAAGTGGAGCCAAGATTCATTTAAAAATACATTCACTATGCACTGCTACAAATTCCTGGAGTGTGTTTTTTCTGTACGCCTGATGTGTGATTTGTTGATATAGTACTATGGCACAAATGGCCCATAGAGAGAAAATTGAATAATTGACACATTCGGTCATTTGTAGACCAGGAGAACATTTGTGTGTTCCATGTGCCTATTCAAAGTCTGCTGGGGATGAGGCCTTTTGCCGTGGTGGCTCTTGGCTGTGGACTCCCCATCCATGTTCTCTGTGCTCTGCATCAGAGAAAATGTAGATGTCTGTAGGATTTCACAAAACAGAACACTATAAATACAGCTAGAGTGTAAAATGAAAATGATTTTATGCATGTATAGCTGTTCCACTAGATTAAATGTTTCAGGCACGGTATAACAGAGATTAGTAAGAGAACTTAAATCAAAACAATCCCAATCGAGAATGTGTGTGTGTGTATAAAAAGAACCTCCTGCAAAGAAAAGTGATGTATCTGAAAAATAAGCTGGGTGTCACTGGGATTTCAGGGAGGCTGGTCTTGTTTGGTCCGTCAGACTAATGAGACTAAATCACAGTAACAGGAGTACGTGAAAACCAGAGTTTGACACAAGAGAATCTTCACATCAGCTTGATCAGTTTAAAATATTAAACACATTATTCTACTCATGAGAAAACTTGCTGTTACTGTATTTGCATACAAAGAACATTGACTTATCCTTGTAAAACTACAGTTTATTTGTTGAAAACAGAGTTCTTGTGTACCATTTGGTGCTTTGTCTATGTTACCTTTGGTGTTTTTTTTTCTGTAAATAAAGTGAATACATTTGGGTCTGCATATGAGGCAGCATGGTCTAGTCATTAGAACACTGGCTGGGGAAACAAGAGGTTGCAGGCTTAAACCCCACCAGAGCCAAAACGTACCATGCAACTCCAAACAAATCAGTTAACCTCCAGTGCTCCTATCCACCCACGAGATGTTGCATCTCAGAGGGGCTGTCTAGGGTAAATAGGTTGTAAAATCAACAAATAAAACATATTAATGTATTGATACTGTTCCCAAGCTTGACGGTTCTAGTACAGTATTGTGAGCAGTTAGCAGCTGGCTCATTGGCTCAGGGCTACTCCTTGCAATGCCAGCGATCTGGATTCAGGAACAATCCTGGGATGCCTGGGGAAGGAGGGCTGAGTATCCCAGAGGACACTCTTCTCCAGGTGAGGAGGCAGCAAACTCTGCTGCAATACCACCATCTGGTGACCCCAGCTGACAGTGCAGTCCGAGCAGCTCATGGGGGTACTTTGGCTGGAGCTGTGTTCCTGACATGCCATTTCACATACTGCCACATGACTGCATGTGCACACTTCATGCCCTTGTCACCGGCATCCTGATGCTGGGGAGATAATACTGCAAGGAAAAACCCTGGCAGCGTGTGGAATGATGCCCTGTGCTTCTGGGCCCTGCCCCCCCAATGGACCCCTCATTGGAGCACAGTGTGGGGGGTACCTGAAAGAAGACCCATCCCACCAGGAACCATTGTAAGGTAGGAA
Source organism: Neoceratodus forsteri (assembly GCA_016271365.2). NCBI lineage: Eukaryota > Metazoa > Chordata > Ceratodontiformes > Ceratodontidae > Neoceratodus > Neoceratodus forsteri. The sequence continues at coordinate 274,041,579 of JADMNL010000025.1, forward strand.
CTTCTCTTTGGCATTGAAGGCTGAGGTAGATGCCAGAGATGCGAGTGGCAGGGGCTAGAGGCCAGGCTGAAGGAGACAGCACCAGTGTAATACAAAAAAAATATGTATTGTTAACAATTCTTTAAGCAATCTTTTAGAAAAGTTCTTAAAACCAGACCCAAAGAATAAATGTAACAATGACATAACAGTTGTAATTTTTTTTCACCTTTGTGCTTCTCAGGTTTTGCTGGCCGAACGCAAAGGTACAGATGAACTGTATGCAGTAAAGGTCCTGAAAAAGGATGTTGTTATACAAGATGATGACGTTGAGTGTACCATGGTGGAAAAGAGAGTGCTTGCAGTTTCTGGCAAGCCTCCTTTCTTAACACAGCTTCACTCCTGCTTCCAGACAATGGTAAGTGTACTAGAAATGTTAAATGTTGGTTCCATGCTGCTTGTGCATTGAAATTAAGCTTTTACACACTTGAAAATCTGCAGCAATTTCATACCGCCCTGCTGAAGTCTCATCTCCATTATTCTCTAAAGATAGGATTGAGAAATCAAATCACACAAAGTACAGTGAGCTGAGGATATACTGTCACTTTTCAGTGTAATCCCCTGTGCTGAATTAGGGATTGGTAAAACAAAGTGTCGTGTTGTCCTCTTGTGCCCTAGAATGTTTCTGTTGCTATGAAAAAGTCAGAACTCTGTGGAAAATGTCCAGGTCAGATAAGAACAAATGCAATCAAAGGGAGTCATAAATATTGCTCAAAATGAAGCAGACTTTCTTTTCTTTCCTCTGTCTAGATAGGACTGTAGTGGATGTACAATCAGTACTTTTGGGGGTTTCAGTCTCTGGCTGTCTGGTAATGATCACTGGCAGAAAGGAAGTTTAATTAAATGCAGGCAACTCAAATTCGGGCACAGTCTCAGTCACCACGTTGTTTGGAGGCTGACCAGGACTGTGTAGCTGTCACGTGGCAGCATGCCTCAGCTGGGGAGGGTTGGTGGTGGGCTGCAGCACTACAGCAACCCCTGCAGCTTGGCCAAGGAGATTACTCATGCTGCAGGGGTGCTGCATGCGTACGAGGCCAAACATAGCACTACTGACACCAGTGGGTGGAGGGAGGGCCTGACTAGGGAAGAATGGGGAAGAAAACACCCCTCCTCTCTGAATGACTGTGAATTAGTCTGATTAGGGTATATTCTTGCTAGCATGGTGTATCTCTGGGTTATTGGGTGGGGAGAGGAAAATCTATATATAAAAAAGTTTTTCCTTTACTTAGTTTTTTTAATCAGAAGTGTAAAATTAAAGTGTGGTCTCAGCTTGCTTAGAAACACTGGTGGCACTGCCTTGTGCTACAGTGCAATGGACCCAGGATTCTGCTAAGAGCCTGACCTTTTCACACCAGACTAACACAGAAAAATAGTACTTTAAAAAGCAACAATCGACCTGTTTTTTAAAACTATTCCCAATTCCCCCAATGTTTGCTCACCTCCCAAGGACTTCACCGGTCCTTGTTTGAACGTTTTAATCTGCATACTTTGCTTAGGGTAAAGGATCGTAAATCCTTGTATCGAGGAGCCAGCTGCCAGATACTTTCCCCTTCCTGGTACAGTTTTTCTAAAGCTTCACCCCTGCACTCTGACATTTTGTAGTGTAGTAGTTTGTAGAGCATGGGAGTGCACTCTGTTGATCGCAATGGGAACTGATTTTGCAGGGCTTTTAGTGGGTACATTGATTTCAACACTGTGGACCTCTAAAATATGAAAAAAGGCCCTGCAAAATCAGCTCCCATTGCAATTAATAGAGTGCACCCCCACATTCTACAAACTACTACATCACAAAACGTCGGAGCACGGGTGGGGGGTGGGTGGAGCTTTAGGAAAAACTGTACCAGGAAGGGGAAAAGATCTAGCAGCCAGCTCCTCAGTATGAGGATTTACGATCCCATCCCCATAAGCAAAGTATGCAGATTAAAATGTTGAAACAATAACTGGTGGTCCTTAGGAGGTGAGCAAACACTGGCAGGCTTGGGGACTGCACGGAAACTGGTGCTCTTTAAGGTCAGGAAGGACTCGTTCAGTACTATTTCTTTATTGATCATCATTAGACTCTGTGTCACTGTGTGAGTCACCTTCTCAGAGACTTGCATGTAAACCATAAAAATTACATGGAATAATAAAAGGATATATGTAGTATTCAAACATGTTTAAAAAAATGTGTATTTCCAATATTTCAAAGATGGTTGGAGGTTTATGAATTTATTCTCAGAATACGTTTATACCTTTGTTAACTGTTGCATTTTTATTTTCCTTACTTTTTTGGCATGTCTATGATGTGATCCAACTCTACAGAGTATCACCCTTGGTGGAGTTCAGTAATCTGTCACTCAGTAACTCCTGACAGACATGCACTTTGCCCCGTATGTTGGCCAGCCATTTATTCCTTAGTTTAGTTTATCATGGACAGTTAAAAAGGATATTTGTCAAATTCTCTGTGTGTACTTTAGCACAGAGGCACAATTCATTTTTTTCCTTCTTAGGACTGTTGCCGTATCTATGTCTAAGCTACAACATGAACTTGTATTGAATCTGAATTGCGTGAAAGTTATTTGGATTTCTGTGTTAATAATAACTGCTAGACTCTCTCTGGTGTACTCAGTCTGGGGTTCTTGTGGCTGCTAGTGATGTAGCATTGGCAGCATGGGTGACCATACCTCCATCAGCCAGGCCACAGTGATAGGATGGGTGCTGAGAGGCACCTCCAATTACATGCGGATCGAAGGACTACAGGGTAGAAAAGGAAATGAGCCAGTTTAGTAAGTCAGATGATCGCCCCATGTCGATAGGCCTCTGACACTCCGGGATCTCCCCTCAGCCACTGCCAATCTAAACAGTCCTCTCCCATGGTGATAGCAGGCCTCCTTCCTCCCTGCCAGGATGAATCAGATACCTTTGACAGTGGAGCACCTGGGATATCAGGAGGTTCCAAGAGAGTTGCTGGGCAGAGTGAGCCATTGGTGAGCTCTCATGGAGTGGGGTGCCAGTGATAAACTAGGGACATAATGTGTGATACCACCACCACCACCACAACCCTGGAGTATTGAAGAAAAGTATTTGCTGGTTTAATGACCAAACAGATCTAGCTACATGGTATTAAACTTTACATATATTATTTCCTGCATTTCCTTAGATGACGAAGTAGGCCAAAGAGTCTACCTGTAGTACAGTATGCACCACACCTGAGACAACCATACTGAAACTAAGATGTATTGAATTGCATTGTATTGTAAATCCCCTCACTTTGGGTCACACCTGGAAATGAATTCCGACTCTGTCTACCTGTCCCAGTTAACACAGTTTTAAATGGTTAGTAGCATCAAAGATGAGCAGGCAGAACATTTTATTAATATTTAGAGGTAGTTATTGCTTTTTTAATTTTTGCTAATTAGAAGCCCTTTTTACCTGATAGTATTGGGGGTGATATAAAGAGCAGTACTTTACCCGGAGGCGGACCTATCCAGTTCTGTTCTTCCTTTATCCTCATCGGCATTGTGACCTCCCTTACTGTGACATCACATGTGACTGATCTGGGAGCAGGTGATTGGCTTTTCTTGGTCAGTGGTGATGTCAGAGACAGTAAGGTCACAGAGCTGATGATGTATTAGGAGACATAGAACTAGCCATGTCAGCCTCCAGGTAGAGTACTGTTCTGCACATCACGCCATGAATTGTCAGGCATAAAATCTCAATATAGGCCAAAGGGAAAAGGAAAGTACTTTCAAAATAAGAAATAATAGTTCATTATTTTTTAAAGTTAGTATTCATTTCAGGCAGCACACTAGTTAAATAAAATAAATTGTCACTGTAATATATGTAATTTTTACGGTGTTGTGAAGTATAACATATGGTACCTTTGCTTTGAATTTTAATGGCCAGGTAATGCATTTGGTTATGTGTTTGGCAGCAGGTTTTTCCACATGCTTGTGATTTATTCAATAATTAGATTCCTGGCAGTGCTCTGGGGACAGTGGCTGGGATCTGCATGTCAGGGATCTGCTGGAGAATTCTTTCACCTTGATATTGTCACTTTGAGAATATGGTTTTAATGTACCCTCCCCTGCGTATTCATAGTATAATGAAGTTATGAATGTTGGACTGTATTTCATTCAGCTTGTATCATGATTTTTTCAGCTCTGCACCCTGAGCTGCTGGGATGGAGGACACAAAAATAAACGTGCCTTACCTTCCCTGGAGTATGATTAGTAGTTACTACTTGGGGGAAGGAACGCAGGCTGCTACCCTTACTTACCCCATACAGCGACTTGTTCAACTCTTTTTACCCTATTGAAAACTGAATGTATTGTTTATTGCTGGTGAAATTAATTTATTATCAGGCCCATCCTGAAAACAGGATTTCTGATCCTAACAATCCTATCTTGTATAAATAAGAAAGGTTTTACTGCTGGTAGAAATGAGCTGACATGTACAGATACTAAATATGAAGAGGAGACCACTGAAACTGTACCACCTATCTCAGCCAGGGCTGGAGAAGATGAAGGGTTGAAATGGAAAAGAAATTTCATGAGCAAGGAACAGGTCTTAGTTGAAGAATAACTTTCTCTTCTAAAGTACAACACTTCCTAAACATTTATAAACCTTACTCATTTTTTATTTAAATATACTGTCACAAAATAAATACTGGTTTATGTAATTTAAATAAACTGTATCAAAAGTATATTGGTACCCATCCTAATAGTGTGTAGTGTGTATTGTGTTTGTACTCACCAAATCGTGTGCTGTAATTGCTTCACATTAGCAAACTAACATTGTGTACGCAGTTCATTAAAGTAAGAACTGAGTTGCTAATTTACATTGGAAACTGCTTATAATGAGCACCAAATTATCAGGTTTAATCACCTGAAAAAAAATTACCTACAGAAAGAAAATCAGTCTCCAGTGTCAGCAGCTTAAGTAATTGCCCAATCCATCTTACTTGGTCTTTACATTGTCGCATTGTTTTCCATCAGAACTCGTCTGCATGCAGCTCCACTCACAGGCCCAAAGGATTCCTGCAGCTGCAGAAAGTGTCTTTCAGATGGGAAGCCCTAGCCAGTTAGTGCTCAGGATCAGTTGACATTTTTTTTAAATCTATTCTCTGTTGTCAACATCCACCCCCCAGTCCTCCTCATCAGCTACCAGCTACCTTCCAGCTCCATCGTCGTCTCTTGCACCACCTCTGACTCAGCCATTCCCTTTCATACCAACTCCGACTCAGTGTTGCCATGAACACCTCCTTTGATTTAACCATGGCCTTTTACACCACTTCTGACACAACCATGACCTCTTGCGCCACCTCTAACACAACTGTGGCCTCTTGCACCACCTCAGACTCAACCATCACTTCTCTCACCACCTCCAACTCGGCTGTCACCTGAAGGAAAAAGCAAGCTGAGCTGGCAGCTGACAGAAGTCGGTTCAGTGGGACCAGTGCAGGCAGTACCAATAGATTTTTTTTAATTTTAAACAGTTTGTTAAATTGGTACTTTATCAACATCACAACAGTTAAAACTATTAAGAAAGTGCACAGTGTTCAGTAAACCAAATGCACTTATGTTTCAGTGGGCAAGGCCCCGCCTTCTTAAGAGCATAAGGCTGTCCCTGCATTTCATCTGTTTAAATAGGGTGTCTCCTGGGCAGGTTACTATGATGAAACTATGACATACATTATAAATATCAACTAATACCCCCACCATTAAAAACAAACGTACGTGATTTAGTGCAGCTCCATACATAGTGTTCCACGAATGCAAGTGTGCAGACATGTGCTGACAGATGAGTGGTATCCCAACGAGAAATACAGAAGGGAACAGACCACAAAAGGTACAAAAAGCATGCAAGTTTCAATATCCCTAGGGAAAACAACAAGGGACCAAGTCCAAGCTAATGATTTTCATATACTGTCCTGATAGAAAACCATCATTCAGGACTGCCTGTATCATGGATGATTAGAAGACATAACAATACTCAATTTATAAAAAGCAGCCCAAATTATTATTAAGACCTCTTGGTGTTATTGTATCAAGTTAATTTATCCAGTAACATTCATGCTGTTTCAGTTTTTTAACAACATATCCTCCTCTTACTGGTCTCAATCCATGATTTGCTTGCTTGTAATGTCATGCAGTAGCATGTTTCATACCACTCCTTGCAGCTTGTTTGTGCTCCCTGATTCATGTCTTCAAAGCCCATTTTCTTTGGCCCACACATGTGAGCCCACATGGGCACCATAATACATATGTAACCCCTGCATATTGCAATCGATGAACTCTTATTTTGGGCAGAGTTTCTTTCTTGGGATAACAGAAAGTACTGCTGTCTTTCCTATTATTGTAGTGTGTGCAGTTCCTGCATCTAAAACTGCCTTTAGAGGGATCATGTAGCCAGCTGACTCTCATGTATATTAGTACTTTAAAGTGGCTATGCCAGACTTCATCCCTCATGTTTGTGCTCCTTCTGAAACTGGCAAGGGGAGCTGTCTCCAAAGGTGACTGCTAACTTTGTCTGCTTTTAAAACTTCCCAGTGACAGCACTCTGTATCCTTTATCTCCTTTGATAATTGGTTATAGGTTGTAACAAATGTCACTTGACGCTCACTTGTCCTTTTTTTTATCTTGGCCGTAACAGATTATTCTGTGGTATTTGTGCCACACTTTCATATGCGTCTCATACAGGATGCATAGAATCAACCTGTTGCCTAGATCCATTGCTTGTTTTTTAAACTCTGTTTCAGTGCTGCAACTTCTCCTCATCCTAATCATCTGACCTTTAGGGATATTTTGTTTTAAGTTTTCTAAGTGGCAGCTGTTAATTTCCAAAAGCATGTTGCTTGACATTGGTTTTCTATAAACTGATTTCTAGGGATGTGGATATGTTGTTCTTATCCACACTTGTTGGCATGTCCCTTTCCCTTTAAATCTTGCTGGAAGGTCTAAAAGCTGGCTCCTCCCACCCACCCAGGTGGTATATGACTCTGCTCCACCCCATGACTCCAGATCTTCCTTTCTGCTTGGAAGATTCAGGTTCCCTCCTTACTGCTCCGCGTTGAGTAGGCCCTGGTGCTTAATACCGCGGCTAGTTTACCAAAATTAAAACTCATTCAAGTTTCTCCACATAAATTCATGTTTGCAACCACAGTGGAGGACAGGTCCTCACCCAAGTTCTGCCAGTGCCCTTGCAGGCAGAAAATGTCCAGTACTGATCCATATTCCTTGTGCGTCTACTGCCTGGGCCATGCGCATGACCCTCAGGCCTGCAAGTGTGCATGCTTCCATCCGCAGGTTCTGGATCATTGCCTTGCATGCTTACAACTTGGACGACTGGAAAAATGGCATCCACCGGTCAAATCTAAAGATGCCCGTCATGTGGTCTCTGTGGCTGCGGGATCCTCAGACCAACTGGAGCAGATGAAAGCCTTTGAGGCGGAGGTGGCTCATGCCACTGAACAGTCCTCATCCTTATTGGTTTTTATTCCGCTCAAACTGGGATCTTCCTTCTCCGGATCCTTCAAAGAGATGTGCCAGTCTCTCCGTACAGAAGGGGAGGGCCCATCCAGTATGCACACCTCCCGGTCCTGTAAAAAGGACAGAGATCTGGGAGAAGAGTCTTCACAACATCGATGCTCTTGGGACAGAGAGAGATTTCAGTTGCAGGAGTCTCCTGTCTCGACTTTGGTCGAAATTGTGACCTCGACTGCTGGCTTCATGGTACCCCAGTCAGGCCAGCCAGCTCAGATGCGAGACGACAACCAGGTCGAAATTATAATCGACCTTGGCAACCCGTTGTCAGCTGATGAGGCCACCAATTCTTTATTTAGGACTCCGGTCCTACCACCCGACAAGGAGACCCAACTTGCTGGAGCTCCACCCGTGGTCACGGTCCCCGATCTGAAGGAGCTGTGGTCCTCCCTGGCTCCTTCTGAGAAGTCCTGTCGGCTGCCCCAGCGGTGCAGTCTTCAGATCTTGGACCCCTTGACCAATAGGCTGAGGAAGTTTTAAGCAGCTGCACTCTAAGAAACGGTGCATCTAATCTGTCCTCATCTTCCTCGAGTGAGGAGAAGCTTCTGACGCAAGTTGTCATCACTATGAGGACCTCATGTGGCAACTGCTCATGCTGACTGTTCTGTAGTTGTCCCTGGCTTCTACAATGGCCATCACTTGGCTGTCACCTTCAGGCTGATGCCAACCCCTTGGAACCTGTTGACAGCATCCCTCTGCCCGCTGAACTGGTGAAGACCCTCCGGCTCAGCTGAAGCTGGCCTCCACCTATTTTGGTGGAGCCACCACCTAAGCAGCCTCCGGAGGGGCTCCTGCCAAGGAGTCTTGACCTGATCAGGGTCTTCCGTGCAGGCTGTCAATCACCCTTACTCCCACCCATCCATGGCGGATCAAGAGTGACTCTGGTGGTTGACCGCTTTACCCAGACTCAGGGTCTGAGGATTCAGACTTGCATTCACGTCCATGTGATGATGATTCCATGAGTCTGTCGGTGGAGGAGGGTCCCACGTCCCTCATGTGCATCCTCTGTCTCATCTCTGAATCAGCAGGTATGCCTTTGGAGCCCTTCGAAAAATGGGCAGAATACCCCTTGACTGATATCCTCAGAAAAGGGGATTCTCCATCTGAGGCCTTCCCAGTGGCTGAGGCCATTGTTGATCCAGCCTTGGAGCCTTGACAACATCCAGTCTCCTGCCCTGCGCTGCTCGCATGGCCCGCAAGTATGCAGTTCCCATCGGCTCCTCCTCAGGGTTTACACAGCATCTCTCAGCTGAAGGACTGGTGACCAAGTCTGTGTTCTGGCAGTTGGGCAACTCAGGAGATGTGGATAGACCTCTGAACAAAGAGTCCAAAAAGTTGGACCATGCAGCCAGAAAGGTCTATGCTGCTTGCTTGCTCAGCCTCCGACAAGTGAACTTGACTGTCATTATGGTACACTTCTCCCAAGTCCTTTTGAGTTCTCTGAATGAGGTTCTTCCTCATCTCCTCACAGATCTTCAGACCACGGTCAAGCAGGTCCGTGATCAGGCCGAGCCATTGCTAAACAACAACTCCAGACGAGCCTTGGACATCGGAGTTCTTGTGCCTATTCAGTGGCATGCAGTGCGTTATGTGCCACAGGGCCTGGCTGAGGAAGTCAGCAGACGCCTTCATTACCCATTACCACATCAACCTAGAGTCACACCGGGATGCTGGTATTGGGGTCTCAGTTCTCCAATCTCTGTTCCCTAAGTAGGGGGTGTGTGCCTTGCTTCCATCCTCCCAGAGAATTGCTAGGAATCTGCCAACAAGTGTGGATAACAACATATCCACATTCCTAGAAAAACAGGTTACTCACCTGTAACAGTTGATCTTCCACAGAATGGTCTCTTGCAGTAAGCCATTACTTCTGGGAGTTCCCAATAGGTGGCGTTCCAGCATGGAAGTTTCTTCCAGCAGTCTTCACACCAGGGACCACCCACGCGACCTCACTTCCTAGGCTATGCCTATAAAAGTGGGTGGTCCCTGGTAATCTCTGTTCATTTTCCCACCATCTTCAGCTCTGGCAGCATCTCTTCTACAGCAGTATATGAAGTGGATTGATAATGTTGCCTGGGGTGCCTGGACGTCATACAAGACACCAGGCTCCTGTACTAGATATAATACTACAATGGCTGTCTCCTTGTCAACATTCAATGACTAAAATAGGGAAGGAAACCCCTTCACCTAAAGTCCTGCCTGACCACCTTTCAACGTTCATACCTCCGAAACAGAGATCATCCAGAAGACATTCATCATTGACAGTCATTCACCCCCGTTGACCACAGACCACACTTCATCAAAAGAGCACTGACGGGAATTCACCCCCATCGACATGCAGGCTCTTCTTCATTTAAGGACCATTCCTCATCTAGGGAGCTTCATTCTTCAGCTACCCCATCAACGAGGCTGCCCTCACCATCGACGACATAGATCCTGCTACTTTCCCCATCGATGGGGTGTACTCTTCCATCGATGGGAGGGCTCTACAAGACAGCCTCATCGATGATACCATCTCCTCTGTTGACAGAGCACACTCTACCGACTCCATCTTCAACGGGGCTGCCTCCCCCATCAATGGAGCACACTCTACATGCTCCATCATTGATGGGGCTGCCTCCCCCATCGACAGGACATGCTCCAAAGCTCCACTGTTGACGGGATACCTACCTCCATTGACGGGGCATGCATTCACTTTCTCATCATTGACAACAGCATTTCTGTTGTTGGACGGAGCATGTATTCACAATTTCATTGTCGATGAAGCATGTCCCCATCGGTAGTATGTACTGTCTTCTTCCGTCGACAGAGTATATTCCACCATCAACAGAGCATGCTTTTACTTACCCTTCAACTATAAAACATAGTACATCATCGACGAGGCATGCTTCTCTTCCTTCTTCCATCGACTGAGGCGGTTGCCACCGACGGAGCAGCCCTCTACGCACATAGAACAGCATCTTTACCTTTGTATATATACAATTATGGAGGATCCTTTTTACAAGTTTACCATGGACTTCCATGAATCACTTTCAACAACATGCATCACAAGATTCTATGAGGCTGCATCACTACAAAATAAAGAATTATATGCTACAGAATGCAGGGCTTACCAGCCTCATCTACCTCATGCATGATACTCATACACCATTTATCACAGGCTATGTCTCAGCCTCCATCGACACTGCCTGGCCTGCACAGGGCTGGACTGCCTCCTGTCATGCCTCTTCATGAATGTTCAAGAGACTATGAGTCCCTTATGTTGTACCATCTAGCGGGCTGATGGACTACTATAACAAAACCATACTGCCATACCTGAGAAATATAACCAGCATCTGGTAAGTATCTCTGCTGGTGACCTTATAAATAGACTACCTGCCTCCTCTGAAAAGATCAGGATGCGACATTACCGAGTGCTTCAGCTTGAGCCTCTGCAGTCGGTATTTTCTACACTGTCAGGCATGGCTCTGACTCTCCGGGCTAGCACCTGATATTCAACAGCATGTGGCTAATGCCCCTTATAAGGTGACCATCTTTTTGGCCACGGGGCTCAAACAAGGCTAGATAACCTACAAGCCTTTAAAGCCGTGACCGCCCCTCTGGCAGGCCGAGCGCCTCTTCTTCTCACTAAAGACTTCAACTGAAACCAGAGGCCTTTTTCAACAGGCTGTATACATTTAACCACTTTTCAGAGGTATCACTGTTGCAGTCCATCATGGCCATTCCATTGGGATGCCTCTTGGCCTGTTGTGTGCCAGTCTCCATGTCCCTCCCATGAACAGGTCCACCTACTACTACGCACATGCTGAGACTCAGTCGATATATCCTGGTATGGATTATACCATCTTCAATTTTCTACTGCTATAAGCTGCTTTCATTTGATCATGAACATAGATCACATGAACAAGGGTGAGTACCCATACAGATATAAGTCTTAAAATCTGTACATGTCTTTTTTGCTTGGTCAAAAAAAAAATGTATATGTGTGTATTCATATATATATATATATATATATATGAGATATACACACATATGTGTTTATGTAATCTCAAAAATGAGATCCACTGCCTTATGATTTTGATTATATTGTTCATTATTTAGCTTCTATTTTCCAAACAGTACACATACTGGGCTCATCATATGAACATTTCAGATTTACGCTCAACAAGGCTGCAGGCCCGGACATACCTGGGACCCCCTTGTAAGTAAGATTATCAATACAAGATGGATATATCAACATCACTCTATTACTTTACATGTTCTCTAAACCACCTACAAGTTTGGTTATAGCTGCTGATTCTAAAAATCACTGCTTCCATACACAGATACATTGTTTCATTTCAACATTATCTGCTACTTCAGTATCCTATTACTACTAAATGGATACAGTTTCTACTATCTGGACAGACTGGGCATAGTGAATACATAAAACCTGTATAAAATGCAAGATTTATCAAACTTGCTGATCCACGCTACTTGGACAACAAACTATGGACAGGTTGCAAACCTTATGATTTTCTTACATTTCAAATCGCATGCATGAGATCCCATGACTCCTAAATCTGTAAGTATCCAGATCATTGATTTCATGTCTGTTCATCTGACAGTATCAACAAAGGGCCCATCATACTAAAATTTCAGGTTTACGCCAGATGAGGCGGTAGACACTGACATGCTTGGGACCCCCTTGCAAATGAGATTGCTAACACGTGATGGAACTGAATACATCACTCTGTTGCATTCTGTGTCTTTACCCTAAAACAGGTACGATGCTGCCACTGACTCCAAGTGTCACTGGCTTCCTTCATGAAATAGATGCATTGTTTCACAGGGAAAAAAACTGTACTAAATTGCTACTTTGTAACACTACAAAATAACATTGTATTATTTGGGTTACTATCCCAGACTCAGAACCGATGGGATTTGACATAGACTGTCTTTTCCGGTGCATGCCACTGAGATCTCCCAATTACTCCATTATATGGCTAACTTTCCTATGGTCTATTACAGTTCTTGATGTGCCATACCCTAATCGGGTTTACATCTCCTTAAACTCATCTGATGATGCCAACTAATAGCCAGTCTGGCTTGTCTTTCAGCCATGATCCTATAACGAATGTTATAATGGATTACTTACAAAATCCCCTTTTTTACATGCTGATGCACTGTTTTCAGCCCCTTTCGGTCCTAAGACCACACTAAGATATAAGGCAGAACGCCATATATGGCCACCCTCTGCTCAATAACTGCTTGGGAATCTCCCAGAAGTAATGACTTACTGCAAGAGACCATTCCGTGGAAGATGTGCAGTTACACAAAGACTTTTGCTATAACAGTAGATCTTCTAGGAACGTCTCTTGCAGTAAGTAGTTTCCCTCCCTCTATCCCCCTGCCATTTGCAACATAAAAACGATGTAGGGTTGGGAAGCTTTGGTACCTCGGTTCCCCTCGGTCCCTCGCTTCTGAGCTGAAACCAGCGGGGAACGGAGATTGCCAGGGACCACCCACTTTTATAGGTACAACCCAGGAAATGAGGTCGTGTAGGTGGTCCCTGGTGTGGAGACTGCTGAAGAAACTTCCGTGCTGGAGCGCCACCTATTGGGAACTCCCAGTATTATAGACCCACTACAAGAGACATTCCTAGAAGATCTACTGTTACAGCAAAAGTCTTTGTGTAACTGCATTTTCTAGGAGTGGTATGTTGTTCATCCACACTGACCCACGTGACTCTCCGGCTCGATGCGCAACCTCTGCTTCCAGCGGGCAAGATCTGGAGTCATGGGGTGGAGCCAAGGCATATACCACCTGGGTGGATGGGAGGAGCCAGCTTTTAGACCTTCCGGCAAGATTTAAAGGGAAAGGGACATGCCAACAAGTGTGGATGAACAACATATACCACTCCTAGAACTACTGTTACAGATGAGTAACCTGTGTTTCCAGTCTACCATCTTTTTTTATTATACAGAGGTTCAGCAAGTCCACAGTCACAGTCTGCTATGCTACTGAATTTAATAATAATAATAATAAAAATTTATTTAAGTGTCTTTCATTTTTCTAAACACTGTACAATATACATAAAAAAAAACACGAGTGCAGATACAGGCAATATAAAATCAAAATAATACCGAAAATGCCTTATCCCATGAAAAAGTCTTAAGTGCCTGCTTGAAACTCCCCACCGTCCTGCACTCCCGAAGCTGAGGCGGCAGAAATTCAAAGGAAGGTGCCGCAAACCAAAAGCACGTGACACCAGATGACTTTAGATTAACCCTGGAATCTCCAGCAACCCATCATCAGTCGAAAGCAGGCTGTTTAAAGGGGTGTAAGGGAATCAGGAGTTTTTCAAGTAATCGGACCTAATCCATGTAGGGCTTTGTAAGTCAACAGGACCTACTTTAAAGGTGATCCATCACTGTATTGGCAGCCAGTGCAGAGCGTGCAGCACAGGGGTAATATGAGATCTTCTGGATGCCCCAGTCAATAAATGTGTTGCCGCTCTGCACTAGCTGTAAGCGTGTAGATATTAACCCCAGAAAGCCCTAGATATAGGAGTTGCAATAATCAAAGTGCTGATGTCACAAAGGCATGACCAAAATAGGCAGGTCGCTGGATGGAACAAGGTGCCTAATCCTGGCAACATTCCTAAGATGGTAAAGGCCAGCTTGACAACTGCCGATCACCTGGTGACGAAGAGTCAGGCCATCATCAAGCACCACTCCCAGGTTACACACCGTTCAGAGGTGAGAATCTGGGCCACCCCAGGACTAAACCAGAGGATCCCAGTCCTCAACCCTCTACCCTATGACCCGGTCCACAACCAGAACCTCAGTCTTTCCTGGGTTCAACTTTAGACTGCTGGAATTCATCCAGTCTTGGATTTCTGCAAGGCAGCTGTTCAGTACCGAGATAGCACTAACCTGGTTAGGAGCAAAAGACAGGTAGAGCTGGGTGATGGAAGATTTATGATGCATGAATTCAAGTAACAGAGGAATCTGTCATAGTCTAGCTGTTATCCTTTCCATAGAAGCAGACAATTGTCTGTGTACTGACGTCAGAACTTTATGTTGCTTACAAAGCTGTTGTTGCTTGCATTAAAAATGTGCTTTTCTTCTAAAGTATGAACAGGGCAGGCTTGGCCATAGCAGTACATTTTACTTGTTTATATGTGTAGTTAAATGTAAAGTAGTCAAATGTTAAGGTTATCTCACACATCTCCAACAAATATTATGTCGGTGGTTCCATGTTCTTTGGCACGGTGTGTTCAATGACTTTGATCCCCCTACGCGTAGGATACTGGAGTGTAAATTCTCTAAGTCTAAGATAATCAAGATCCGTCATTTGTAACAGGCTGGTCCTTAATTGCCCAAATAGCATCTGTTGTGTCCTTTAGATATGAGGGAGGCACTTGCTGTCACCTCGTCACCACCTCCAACGCAGTCGTCGCCACTTACACCACCTCCAACGCAACCATGACCTCTCCCACCACCTCTGACTCAACCATCACCTTTTACACCACTTACAACTTAGCCATCGCCTCTCGCACCACCTCCAACTCAACCGTTGCCTCATGCACCAAAATCTGACTCCACCATCCCCTCTTACACCACCTTCAATGCAACCATCACCTTTCACACTACCTCCAGCTCAGCCATCACCTCTCACACCACCTCTGATTCAACGGTTGACTCTCACACCATCTCAAACTCAACCATCACTCTCGCACCACCTCTGGCTAAATTATTGCCATCACACCACCTTTGACTCCACCATCACCTCTCATACCACCTCCAACTCGTCCATCACCTCTCACACCATCTCCGATTCAACCATTGCCTTTCACTCACAGCCATCACTGTCTCACCAACTCCGACATGATTGTCAACCCTCACACCACCACCG
Source organism: Neoceratodus forsteri (assembly GCA_016271365.2). Classification (NCBI taxonomy): domain Eukaryota; kingdom Metazoa; phylum Chordata; order Ceratodontiformes; family Ceratodontidae; genus Neoceratodus; species Neoceratodus forsteri. The sequence continues at coordinate 274,057,034 of JADMNL010000025.1, forward strand.
ACTCAATTGTCACCACTCACACCACCGTGGACTCAACAGTCGCTCTTGCACCACCCTCTGACTGAACCGCTTCCTATAGCACCACCTCCAACTCAACCATCCACCCGCGCATAACCTCCGATACAACTGTGACCTCTCACACAATGACAGACAACTGTCACCTGTCTTATCACCTTTGACTCAACTGTCATCTCTCACACCACCTCCAGCTCAACCATCACCTCTTACGTAACTGTGGCCTCTCGTGCCACCTCAGACTCAACCGAACCATCCCCTCACACACCACCTCTGACAGAACCATGGCCTTTCACACCACCTCTGATATATCCATCACATTTCACACAATCTCTGACTCAAGTGTTACCTCTTGCACCACCTCCAACTCAGCCGTCTCTTCTTGCACCACCTCCAACTCAACCGTCACCTCTTGCACCACTTTGGACTCAGCCATCATATTATCACCACCTCCAGCTTAGCTGTCACCTGTCTCACCACCTCCAACTTAACCATCACCTCTCTCACCACCCCTGACTCAACAGTCCCCTCTTGCACCACCTCCAACTCAACTGTTGCCTCTTACACTACCGCCAACTCAACTGTCACCTCTCACCACCTCCGACTCTGTCATCACCTCTCCACCATCTCCAGCTCAACCCTCACCTCTCGCACCACCTCTGCTAAACTGTCACCTCTCACATCATCTCCAACTCAACCATCACCTCTTGCACCGCCTCTGACTCAACCTTGCTTCCCACACCACGTCCAACAACCATCGACTCTCGCACGATCTGCAACTCAGGCCAGCCTCTCTACACTACCCCCTGACTCAACAGTCTCCTCTCGCACCACCTCCAACTCAACCATTGCCTCATGCACTACCTCTGACTCAACCATCACCTCTCACACCACCTCTGACTCAGTCATCAACTCTCGCACCATGTCCTACTCTGCCATCACTCTCACACCATCTCCAACTCAACCCTCACCTCTCGCACCACCTCTGGCTAAACTGTCATCTCTCACACCACTTCCAACTCAACCATTGCTTTTCACAGCACCTCTGACTCAACCATCACCTCCCACACCACCTCCAACTCAGCCATTACCTCCCACACCACCTTCAACTCCATCATACTCTTTCACTCCACCTCTAACTCAGCCATTGCCTTTCACGACACATGACTCAACTGTCCCCTCTCACAGCACCTCCAACACAATCATCACCTCTGACACCACTTCCAACTTAACCATCTCCTCTTGCACCACCTTTGACACAGTAGTCACTTCTTGAACCACCTCCAACTCAACTGTCCTGTCTAACTGCAGGTATACCTCAGTGTATATTCACAAAGTGAATTCATTATGCAGGATAGAAATGCCCCAGGGCTAGAACTTAAACTAATTATGGAACATCAGAGTTGGAATAAAGTTCTGACTCTACTTTGTGGTCATGCCCCCCATCTTCCTCATGTCAGATTTGTCCCTCTGCTGAAGAGGGTGGTCGCTCAAAGTACAGCTACACTTTTCTTGATGGTTTCACTTGATTTATAATTATAGTATTTTCATCTAGAAATATTCATTTGGGAACATTGGCGTATTCAGCCATGTTCCAATGCAAAATATTCAAAACAGGAAAATGTATGAATTGAACATTGTTAATCAGAGTCCCAGGAATAAAAATAGCAGTCAGACCGCTAGCTGGACCTGGTTCCAACTTAAAGCATTGTAAAGGTTGTGGTGGTAAAGTTGTAGTCTCAGGAGGGATGAAAAAGGTTGTGTTGGGCACAGTAGTGGGAAGAGTAGTGGGAGTTGGATACAAGACCAAGTCTGTGGAGCCAGTCAATGGTATAGGTTTCCTATATTCACGAAGTTGCATAATGATTTAAAAAGTCCAAGTCCCTTAGTCTGGTTGCTGTATGTTTTAATGAAAATAGTTCCATTTGGGTATCCCACTACTCTGTCTTTGTAGGCTGTAGAAGGACCTGGTTGTCCCTTGAGCCAGGCATGATGACCTGGAGCAGCAGGTCCTTTCCATGTGACAACATTGGAAACCATGGTGCCCAGAAGATGGATAATTTTGAGAAATTTGTCAGTGCTTGGGAAGGCGTGGATTTTCTCCTAGATCGTCAGTGGCCATTTTCCTTTGGGAAATTCGAAACCTGCTGTGGTGCCCAGGGTAAGGCAATAGAGAACCACCACAAATACATTTTTTCTATAATGAAAGAAAAGAAATAGGCAAGGCCCCCCCCCCAGTTACCGTTAGGGTTGGGGTTACTGTTTGGTGGGTTGGACAGTATAAAGAAAGTGTTTACACAGGGACATCAGAGCCCTTGTACAGTTTCAGCTGATTAGCATGAAACCACTCATTGTTAGGTTTCTTTTTATCTGGCAGTTGCACTTGGTAGACAGAGGAGCTAAGTTTGTTCACAATGTCATAGAGACCAGCCCATTTGCTACCTAGCGAGTGAGCTGGATTGGAGTATTGCACAACCATGACTTTGTCATCCACTTGCCAGTCCACTTCCTTGATATGTCTGTCAAGGACCTTTGCTGGGCATTACCCAGACTTTAGCGCAAGAAGGTGAACGCCAGCCAAATTGTCCTGTAACTGTTTCACATAGTTGTCAGCGGCACTCTGTCCATGGGAAGGTGTGGATATCCATCCACAAGTGTTCCAGCAATCTCATTTGCTATCCAGTCATCACCTCAAAGGGTGTATACTGGGTGGTTGCTGATGGGGTAGCCTAAGTGCCACTAGTAGTAAGGGCAACAGCACATCCCAGTTTTTGTTTGCATTTTTCTTGGCAAACTTGGATAACATCACTTTAATCTGCTCATTGGGTTTCTCTACCACACCAGAAGACTGAGGATGGTGCAGGCCATCCATGGATATCACCTCGAAGGGCAAATCTCATAACTTCCAGCAAGGCATTCTCTGTGGACAGAGACCATCTCATCACTGATAGTCACCTTCATATTTCTGAAAGAAAAAAAGAGAGAGGGTGCCCCTTCCTCACTGATAGGTTAGAAAACGGTTTCAATTGATTTACATGAAATCCTGATTCATCCCATGTTTCCTACTTCTAATTGTATTTCATGGCCTTGTTTTTTGTGAACATTTTATTTTCATGTCGAGTCATACCAATGTTGGTAGCAGCAGAAAGGTTAACATAGCATCACACCCTCTCTGGTGAACCATGAAAGACCCTTCTACAGTACCAGAGTGAGTTTGTTTTGTGGGAGCAGTACATATTTGCCACCATTTTTAGTATTATTCTTAGTTGGAACAGATTGGCATGAAATAATTGATTAGTGGCTACTCGGAACTCAAACAATGTAATTGACATAAAAATGGCTGTTTGCTTCCCATGGGCACATCAGTAATTTGTTTTATGCCTTGTTTAAACAGTTGTGAATTGGTTTCTGATGGAAGCAGTTAGCTATGGGAGCAGGAGAGAGAAGTCCATGCTCCACCCCACAACTGCTCAGTAAATGGGCTTAATTTGTTTTTCTGGTAAGCTTGTTACGTATTGTGGAGATAGGGAGTGTTTTGGAGTGAGCTTTTTTACCATGTAATGCCATTTACATAAAATCAACTGCCTGTAAAAATAAACAGAAAACAACATTTTACACACCATGAATGCACACAACAGAACTTCATTTTCTTGTTGAGTTAAGGCTCTTGTTCCTGAAAGGAAAGGGTGTTTGATTACAGTGTATGTCATCCCAGACAGTCACGTCCTCTCCAGCGAAGGCTGACCTTCAGTGAGGCAAATTATAGATTTAACCCTGTCTCTGTCATTTTTCTTTTTTGTTTGAGACATCCCTTTTCAGAAGTTGCCCACCCCCACCCATTTTGTTGGAGAAGGTGAATTAAAGAAAACCCACAATTCTAAACCTCTGATGCTTAACTTGCAGTATGGCATTGGAAAACTTGGTACTTTACACAATAAGGGTATAGCAAGAGTTGGGACCGTTTTGCAATCGAGATGACACAAATGTACCATTATAACAAACAATTCACAAGCAGCTTTAAATATGCAAACATTAATAGCCTAAGGAAAACCTTATTATTTCTGTCTCCCCTCCCTTACCAGATTCAAACCAGTAAAGGCATTTTGACGGCTGCCTGAACTGCATCTCTTGTAAGGGGTGGGTACAGTAGGTACAAAGAGTGGAATTAAATCTCAGTAGTTCATAGCACACCATGCTTGTACAAAAACCTCTCTTTGTGCTTTTATGAAAGGGCGCTAATCCAAAACCGCTGTATCATATTTTCAGTCAGTGTTTCCCTTCTCCACAGTATTTGTTCCAGTTTGTCTCGCTTAGGAAACACAGAGGCTTCCACACTCTCCCTAAGTGCTAGGAGATTTCATAGGAAGAAATGTTCAGGCTAAAGCAAGGGCACAACCAGTGGGCATCAATGGAAACTGGAGGAGGAACCTATAGGGAGAATGTAGAAGGCATTACTTCACAGAGAGGGTGGTGGAGCCATGGAATACTTTGCCCAGGAGTCTAGTCGGGCAAGACACTGTGGAGGGATTCAAGAGGGGGTGGGACAGATGTATGGGGGTACTGAAGCCAAGACTGACCCTCACTGGGACAAGGGAGGAGGAGGGAGCAAAGAGCCCGTTAGGGCTGGATAACTGAGCAGACACGAAAGACCGAAAGCCTATTCTGCTGGCTGTTAGTATGTTAAGACATCTGTACTCAATCGAAGTCCCGTCTGGGTCCTCTTTTGAAAGTACCTTGCATGTGTTTTAAGCGAGCCACAAGGAGGAGGCAGTATAGCGCAGTAGTTTAAGGCTTTGAGCTGCAGATCTGGAGACCTGGGTTTGAATCCCACAGCCCCCAGTTGCATACTGTGTGACCCTGAGCAAATCACTTAACTTCCTTGTGCTCCCAGGTCACCCCTGTAAACAAGCTTCAGCTTAGTGTGTCTCTCCTGGTTAAAACAAACAAACAAACCATGCAGACTAATTCTAATATGTCATTCTGCATTTTAAACCAGTCCTAATTCCATTACTCTAAGATCGCCACCTTTTAAACTTAGACTCCAAACACAGTCTTGTGTACACATACACTCTTGCCATCAGTTCTTTCAGACTAACATAATTATTTTCTGTAAATTTGTTTTGTGTATGGGGACTCTTCTCCCATATATATTTTTTAGAAACTAAATTTGTGAAGGATTAAACCATATTGCAAAATACGTAAAGCAGCTTCTCCTTTTTTTGTTTGTAAAAGCCAAAACAATTGTAAAAGCAGATTTCAGCTCACCCTCACAAGGACTAAAAACATTATTTTCTCTTTCTCTCTGTGTGCTGTTGAATCTCAGTAGCACAGATAGGAGTTTTAACATGTGGCTTGCTAATCCAGAGCTGCTGTATCATATTTTCAGTCAGTGTTTCCCATTCTCTCCAGTATTTGTTCCAGTTTGTCTTGCTTAGGAAACAGAGGTTTCCACTCTCTCCCTAAGTGCTAGGAGGAGGTTTCATAGGAAAAGACACCTGTACCCAATTGAGTCCCGGTCTGGGTCCTCTTTTGCAAGTGCCTTGCATGTGCTGTAAGTGAGCCGCAACCATCCCTATATTGGGGAGGGGTCTCCTTGTTACGCTGTTTAATCTGCATAGCCAGCATTATGCCGACAGAATTTGGATCATGGGCTTCCAGTGGGCAGGCAGCAACTGCTTCAAAGGAGGTTTTAGCATCACTACGGACATCCTCTGGTACCTTTGCCCATAGTGTGGGCTCCACTGTTTGTTTGAGAACTTGGACTTGATACTCCCATGGCAAGCTAAGTATTTGGCAGTGCTGTTGCACCTTCTCCAGGTGGCAACTCAAATTTTCTCCCAGAGCCATCCTGCCAGTTTTATCTGCTATGCTTTGAACAGCTTGTGCAGACTCGAGAGCACTGTGGCTCGGCAAGGATTCAGGAGTCCTGGGGCTAATAGTCTTGGCAGCTGCCTCTGCAGTGGCTATAGCCACGCCCTGTGTGAGTGACTGTTTTCTCTTTTCAGAGCATCTGCTACAGCTTTTGCAAGCTTTCCATCTGCTTTCCGACAGCTCAGTCTTTGCTATAACCTTTGCTGTCAGACTTTCTATCTCATTTTTGTCCTCCCTGGTCAGAGCCGCCACTGCTGGGCAGTGCCTGTACCCTCCACTGTCCCAGGGAACATAGACATCATCACCCTCATCAAAGGATGACAACATGAGGGGAGATGCGGATGGCATTGCTTTCACATGACCCTTCAGGATCATTAGCTGCTGACATAGCTTTGCAACCTGATTCCTGCATTCAGCATGATTTACACCAGCATAAAATATTCTCTTACTAACCTTATCCTGCAAAACCCTGTATGCAGTGCTCACTTTGCGATTCTGTTCCATTTCTTTCCCCAAGTCTTTCTGGTATCTCTCATACTCCATTTCCAACTCTGCATGATCACTTTTAGTGACTCATTCATGCTCATAAGCATACCATTCACCTGTAACATCTGCACTTTATTCTGTTGCAACTTTACACATTCTTTCTTCAGCTTACTGGTTTCCTTTTTGTTTTCTTGTTTAATCACCTAAAACTCTTCCTTTAACACACACACCTCTTTGTTCAGAGAATCAACTCTGGTTTCAGAAGTCTGACACAAAGCATACAATGCAGCAACCATTGCACCTTTTGATCATGTTTCTTGCTTTTGGACTTAACCTCAGTATATACTGTAGCTTCCTTACATACCGGGTCAGGTCAATCTCAAGTTTCACGTCAGTGGTGAAATCTTGTCAACCTCCATGGGAGGTAAGAAAATGTAAGATGCCTACACTGAGCTCAGAATTATTGGCCGTTGTTATGGGATCTTTCCCTTTAACTGTCTTAACTGGAGATCCAAGGAGTTTCGACTCTCCTTGGTCCAAACAGTCAGACAGCTGTGCACCCTGGTAACAGAGGTCCCTCATGACCTGTTCTGTGAGGCAAAGAGGGCGTTGGGCTGGAACACCTTTGTTATCCCACCCTTATCCTGGTGAATCTTGGCATTGGTTCAGTCCAAAGGTCCTAGCCACAATTGTCACTTTGTTATGGCAGAGTTATGGACCTGATGGAGAGATACAAAACAAAGCCAGAGATGTGTCAGGAGGAAAGTTTATTACCAGTCACACAGAAAACAGAGTATACATGCTGGGAGCCAGGAAGAGATCCCCAAACACCATGATGTCCCTCCGTTCTGGATTCTAACTCAGCAAAATCATATTTTGCATACATTCTTATACTCGTAGATAAGAAAAGTGTGTTACTAGGTAACGGCACTTCCAAATAAGACATATTTGCAACTAACAGAAATCTCATTGGTAGAAGGTCAGTATAGTGTACAGCAAGCTTGCATGTCTCTCTTCTGGGCATACTCACAATATAAGAGTAAAACTAGCCAAGGCTAGTTTGGAGAACAATAAAAAGTGCTTAGTATTGCAGAATAATAACAGCTGCATAGCAAGGAAAATAACTATAGACTGTGCCTAAAGGCCTACATAAATAAATACAGCGGTAATGCTAATACTGTTATTCAGGGCCAGAGGTTACCAGCGCATAGCCCTGTTTTACAATCATACGTTCTCATATTATTAGTAGCATAACGTTAGTTATACAGGATGACAAATCTTCACATTCTGGATGCGACCTCCTCCAGTTGATGGTATCACTGGGCCTGTCACAAGCAGTTGCTTCTGCGACCCATCAGCACGGCCACACCTTGGACTTTGTGTTCTCAGTGGGGCTTGAGGTCACGGACCTCAAGACTGATCAGGTCACCTGGCCCGATTATTGCAAAGTAAAGTTCTTGTTTGGGCCTCGATAGTCCCTCCCTGTTGAGATGGTCAGCTATCACCCTTTGAGGGGATTGTCCTCAGAGGGATTTTGGCAGTAGTAGCTCTATCTGGTGTGGGTACTGCATGTGTAATTGGCATGGGTGAGGCGGTGGTTGCCTATATAAGGGCTGTCTCTGGGGCATTTTATGCCATCGCACCAGTCCATACATGACCTAGATCTTCTCGTTTGAGACCCCCTTGGTTTGATGGGGTTCTCAAGGAGATGGCAATCAAGGATCAGAAGCTGGAGCATTGCTGGCGGAGGACCAGCTCCTAGGAGGACAGACTGGCCTTGCAAGCTCACTGTTCTGAGTATCAAGGGGCAATTGACTGTAAGAAGGCAGAATTCCTGCTCAGGGAGATTGCTGCAGGGAGGAACAGATCAGCTCAGCTTTTTTGGACTGTAGACAGACTACTTAATCCAATCTGTCTGCAGCCAAAGAAAAAATGTTCAATCCCATTATGAGATGAGGTTGCTCAGTTCTTCTCTGACAGGGTGTCCTCTGTCCAGGCCAGGATCTCCCCAGTGGGACAAGGATTGCCCCATGGTGGTCAGCCTGGTGGTGGCATAGGTACTCCAGCTGTATGGGAGGAGTTTAAGCCAGTGGAAGTGGCTAAAGTTGTGGAGGTGATCTTGAAATTGTGGCCCACTTTTTGCAAACTGGACCCGGCCCGACCCATCTCCTAGTGGGATACGCCGGGTTTGTTGGTCCAGTGTTCACCAGGATAGTCTGGTGTTCGCTTTTGGAGGGGATTTTCCTGATGCCTTGAAGGAGGTATTGGTGAGGCCCCTCCAAAGGAAACCATCTCTTGACTCTGATGTCCTGGCAAATTATTGACCTGTCTCCAACCTCCCATTTTTGGGGAAGGTTATTGAGAAAATAGTAGCACTGCAGTTCGAGGCACACCTCTGTTTATGACATCTATGAGCCATTCCAGTCCAGTTTCAGGGCTAGGCATAATACTGAAACAGTGTTGGTCAGGGTGCAAAATTACCTTCTTAGGGCGAGAGATAGAGGAGACCAGTCAATTCTTGTTCTCTTTGATCTCTTCTCAGCATTTGACACTGTGGCCCATATTGTGCTTTTGGATTGCCTTAGAGAACACTGTGGACTCGCTGGTACTGTTATCAACTGGTTTGAGTATGTCTTTTGCACCTGGAACAGATGATGCCATGGAAGTGCTTAATAGCTGCCTGGCCGGAATTCAGGACTGGATAGCCTCCAGCTGGTTGAGGCTAAACCTGGACAAGATGGAGGTCCTGGAGATTGAGCCTGGTCGTGAGCGGATTGGGTTGCCTCCGAAGTGGCAACAGGACTGGTCCTGGGAACCACTCCATTGATGGCTTCCCCAAGGGTGAGAAATCTGGGCATCATCCTGGATGACAGTTTGACACTTGATGCTCAGGTGTCATCTGTTGTCCAAAGTGGGTTTTACCACTTAAGGAACACTGCCTGGATTAAACTCGTAGTTCTGCCCAAAGACCTGCCATCACTAATATGTGCCTTTTTTACTTCCAAGCTTGACTGCTGAGATGCTGTATACTTCGGGGTCTGTGGAGGGACCCTCCGCTGGCGGCAACTGGTGCAGAATGCAGCAGCCAGGTTGCTGACGGGCCTATCTGGGTCATGTCATGTGAGCCCAGCCCTGCGTGATCTGCACTAGCTGGCTGAGGATCATCTTCAAGGTGGGTTGCTCACCTATAAGGCCCTGTATGGATCAGGCCCTGGTTACCTGGTGGATCTCCTTACACTGCCACTCCAGTCTATTCCCTTCACTCCTCCACCAGGGGCTTCCTTGCGGTTCTGAGGCCAGGCTGAAAACCTCTGGCGACAGTGTTTCTGAGGTGGACAGCACGGCCCTTTGAACTCGCTCTGGATCTGTAAGGAGGCCCCATCAGTGGAGGCATTTAAGAGTGGCTCTAAAGACATATCTTTTAAAATGGCCTATCTAGACTACCCATAATGTTTTAGCTCTGTTTAACTGTTTTAGTATTTATTAATTATTTACAATCAGTTTTTTTTAATTTTAAATAAACCTGTTGAGTTTTGTTTTACTGTTAATATTGCCCTGCCTGTTTCTGATTGTATAAGGTGCCAGAGCCTCTGGGAGTGGTTGCCCTAGAAATAAACCTTACTTACTTACTAGTGTCACACTATATTCTATCCCACTACATATATGAAGAAATAAATCCTAAATCATAACAAATCACACGTAAGTGTGTCTGTCATATGCTGCACTTAAGTATGAGGTTGTGGGGTGGTCCAGGTCTACAATCACACCCTCAGTTTGTCGCCACTTCTCTCGATGCTGTAACTTTTTTCTCAGCCTTTCTGCACCACTTTCGTTTCTCTTGTCTCCTCTTTACAGTGCCAAACCCCCCCCTTTTTTTTTTTGCTGTTTTTGTTTTATTTTCTATTTTCAGTCATGTCGAGGTCCCAGGGCCTAAGAATAAAGACAAGAAGTTGAAAGGCCGCCCCACAATGTGGTGTTGACCCTGTGGGAGGCCTATGTCTGTCTGGGACTGCCATGACTCCTGCTGGACCTACCGTGGAGCTGACCATAACATGGACCACTGTGACACCTGCTTTTCCATGGACTTCCACATCATCGAGATCCATGCAATGAGGTGGGGTCATCCATCCCCCACCTTCGGAGGCAGGCTGCACACTAGGGAGTCAAGGTAAGGTCCTTGTGCTCTTCCCCATAGCCTGTCCCAAATGCTATACGTACTGAAGAAGACCAGGCTTGTCCTAGTCCTTGGTATGCCATGACAGAAAGCCTGGGGGAGTGGTCTGTGGGGTAGCCAGTCTTCCCTGGAGGGCCAGTTGCGCATCACTCCAAGTCCATGGCCCCTTTGGGGCAGTGGATGCCTCTGGTGCCAAGCTTGGAGCTACACACTGGGCCTACATTGGTGGGCACCTTGGGGTTGCAGTCCAGTGCTGCTTCAGCTCCTGGCACTAAGACTGGTGCTGATGAGCAAGGTGGTGCCAACCACAAGACCAGGTCCCCTCTTGACAGTTCTTGTGGAGCTTGGAGAGTGAAAGCCTCTAGAGCCAGATGCCCCCTGGATCGTGTCCCTAAGTGGTTGGATGACCTGGAGGATGAGGACCAGGATGATCCTGACTGGTGTCCAGGTTCGGGTGATGATGGGGATTTCTCTCAGCCTAGTTCTTAGTCTAGGTCAGGGTCAGTGTTGGGAGCACTCTCTCTGCCTGGTGCCAATCATGGCGCCATCCCCTTTCGGTCTCCCGGCACTGATCCTGGTGCTGGAAATTGGCTCAATGCCAGCCGTGGTACCAGGCAGGGTTCTTGTGCCATCCACTGCACCAGAGAGGGTTCTGGTGCTACTCAAAATGCTGAGGAGGGCTCAGGTGCCCTCTGTGGGACCCCCCCTTCAGCTCCTACGTGGAGCCTGTTTTGAGACCTAGCCCAAGGGGCAGAGCCCTATCAGGTGAGGTGAGAACTGGCAGGTTTTGTTCGGCAGCTCACTTCCTGCCTAGGGTTGGTGGCAGCTCTGGCAAGAGTTGTAGCGCTGACTTGGGTCCTGTGGTCCTTCTGGAACTGAATGGGCCTGTCTTTGGTGTGGATAGGAGCCTCCCTGTGGGACCTCTATGGCTCTAGTCTCCCAGCCTGGAGGATTCCCCCCCAAGGGTTTCACCTGGACCGTTCCTCGACGGTTGAGTGCTCCATGGTGGGCAAGTCTGTCAGGCCCTCTTCTCAGGTGAGGTCCCCTGTACATTTTCTCAGCCCTGGCAGAGGACCTGGCCTGGTCCATCACAACGTTCTTCCTCTTTCTCTGCCTCTTCCATGACATTATGGGTCCTTCAGGGGCCCTAACCTGGGAACAGTTCAGGGCATCGGCGAGCGCTTTTCCATAATACCTAAGGTCACTAGATCAGGCTATCTTCCAGTCTGCCACTCCAGTACTGCTGCCCCAAGTCCAGCTCTCCATCTTCTTTGTCTTCCTTCTCTGAGGAAGTGGACACCTTCCTGCACTTCTCCTCCAATGCAGAGTACACTCTGCCCCAGCACTTCGTCTTGGACATGATGAGAGAGAGCTGCAAACTGACCACTTTTCAGGCTGCAGTCTATGGCAGGCACCTGTGGTTGATGCTGAGTCAGCACCTGGTGTCTTTGCCAGATTGTGAGGCAACCAGACAGGCCATTTGTCTTTCTGCCCAGGGTCAGGAGCTGGTGAGGCACAAGTGAGAGCATATTATGATGACAGTGAGGTAGCCTCCAGGCTGGTGGAAACTGCAGTCCTTATCTGGCGGAAGGCGTGACTCTGTCTTTCCAGTTTGTCACCCTTGACCCAGCATAGAATGATTGCCTCTCACTTTCCAGGGGCCTATTTTTTCTCCCACAGGATCAGGCATGAGTTGGTGGGACGAATTATTGCTTCCAGGCCAGGCCTGCCCCTGATCAGTCTCAGGCCTCACCAGGCCCATAAGGGTCCCCTGCCTCTTTGTGGTTATCCTGCACAGGAGGCTGAGGGAATCACCTCAGGATGAGCCAGCACCACCCTCTGGGTGGTAAGCTTGCTACTCTGACCCATTGGTAATGAGTGGTGAAGACTAATTCTTGGAAGATATGAAAATTACATACTCTCTGTAATTGTTGATCTTCCAGAATATCTTCACCATTATTTCCACAGCCCTCCCACCATCCCCCGCTACTGAACAGGCGTCTTGGCAGTTCACTCTGTCTCCCTCTCTCTCTCGCTACCTTTTCCTCTTTCTTTGTCCCTCTTTCTTGTTCAGCCCCTTGCTCCTCCCACCCTTTTTGTTTTGGGGGGCCTCTGGGCACATATAAAAAACAAAAAAAATTGAGGAATCTTTTGGTGTGCCTCTGGATTCTGCAAAAATAAAAGGGGGGGGTTCGAGATCTCCTTTTTAAGAGAGCTTAGGCTGGCTCTCCTTTGTTTGCCCCCTTTAGTTGGGCATCTGCATGACTTAGTTATTTATCATACAGTAATTGTTTTTATATACCCTTTTCCTCTGTTCTCATTAAAACAAAAATATGGGGGGGGAGTCAACAGGGATTCCTGAGCCTAGCAGAATTGCCTCTTTTTCTTTTCCTCAGCTGTAGGACTCCCAGCTTTCACCAGTCTAGCCATCTTGTCTCCGGTTTTATTCCCCTTTTCTCCAATAAGATAGTACTCTGAGGGAGAAGGGGGGGAAGGAAATTCCCTGTTGTTTTGTAATAAAACAAGCATTTGTCAATGCCGAACGTTCACTTGCAGGTATTTGCAGTGGTGTTTGGCATGTATGGTGCTTTACCCTAATGCCCTGTGCGATTGCAGGTATTTGCACAATAAATTTTCAGTATGACCTTTTGTTACCCCATTATGCGCCAATAGGCGGAAACACATTTTGGGCAGGATGTGAAAATGACAGCTGTACTGCTCATAAGGAAGTGTGGTAAAATGGCAATGTTGAAAATCTGGAGTGGAAATATTGAAAATTCGCAAACCTACGAGCGTGCGTGGGAACTGTGCAATGCACGCTCGTAAAACAGTCATCGTCAGGAATTTTTTCACCAAATTGTCAACATTGGCATTTTAAAACCTCTGCTAATGAACAGTGTCACTGTGATTGTCTTACTGTGTGCCATACATTGATTTTGCACACCGACTGCGTCATTGTGCACTACATGGGCGGAAACATGTTTTGGGCAGGATGTGAAAAATGACAGCTGTACTGCTCATAAGGAGGTGTGGTAAAATGGCAATGTTGAAAATCTGGAGTGAAAATATTGAAAATTCGCAAACTTACGAGCGTGCGTAGGAACTGCACAACGCACGCTGGTAAAACAGTTATTTTTAGGAATTTGTTCACCAAATTTTCAACATAACCATTTTAAGATCTCTGCTCATGAACAGTGACACTGTGATTTTCTTAATGTGTCCCATACACTGAGTTCACACAGCGACTGTGCCATTGTGCGCTACATGGGCGGAAACACTTTTGGGCAAGATGTGAAAAATGACAGCTGCACTGGTCATAAGGAGGTGTGGTAAAATGGCAATGTTGAAAATCTGGAGTGAAAATATTAAAAATTCGCAAACTTACGACCGTGCATAGGAACTGCGCAATGAACACTCGTAAAACAGTCATTTTTAGGAATTTTGTCACCAAATTTTCAACACAGGCATTTTAAGACCTCTGCTCTTGAACAGTGTCACTGTGATTTTCTTAATGTGTCCCATACATTGAGTTCGCACACGGACTGTGCCATTGTGCGCTACATGGGCGGAAACATGTTTTGGGCAGGATGTGAAAAATGACAGCTATACTGCTCATGAGGAGGTGTGGTAAAATGGCAATGTTGAAAATCTGGAGTGAAAATATTGAAAATTGAGAAACTTACGAGCGCAAGTGTGAGAAGTACAACGCAGACCTCGAAACAGTCATTTTTAGGAATTTTTTCACCAAATTTTCAACACAGCCATTTTAAGACCTCTGCTCATGATCAGTGTCACTGTGATTTTCTTAATGTGTCCCATACATTGAGTTCGCACACCGACTGCGCCATTGTGCGCTACATGGGCTGGATGTGAAAAATGACAGCTATATTGCTCATGAGGAGGTGTGGTAAAATGGCAATGTTGAAAATCTGGAGTGAAAATATTGAAAATTACGAACTTACGTAGCTCATGAGGTTCGCGCAACGATGTCAGAATAGTTTGTTTTTTTAGACTTTTTACCAGATTAATACTGGTTGCACTTTCAGAATACGTTATTGTCCATGGTGATTCAGCTCTGGACGGGTGATTGCAGTGACTGCGTAAATTACCTTTCAGGCCCGAATAACGCCGGATGACAGTGACATTATTCATGAGAAGGGGTCCCAAAACCCCATGTTGAAAATTTGGTGCAAAAATTCCAAAAATGCTTGAGATATCTATATAGTTGAAACCTCTATGTAGCCTCATTATACAGCTTACCAGCATTTCCTCAGTTCGCGGTCGGCTTTGAAGAGCGCAGGCGTGTTCCCGGTCCACTCAAGATCGTCGCGCCAAGCTCGGAGGTAAGTATGGGGTGAAGGGGGGATGGGGAGGCTGGAAAAGGGGTTGTGGGAGGGGACTGGGAGACTTACGTGGGACCGTTTTTCTTCTCAGGTTTAAAAATAAAAGGACTATGTGGACATTTGCCATGCTGGGTGGGCTCCAGCATGGCAGAAGATGGCTGGGTCCGGTGGAGCTGGGGATTGGGCACTCCCTGTCGGCAAACTACGCTGGGCAGAGGAGCCGACGGAGGATTGGGCACCCCATCGGCAACAAAATGGATATTTGCCCGCTGGGTGGGCTCCAGCATGGCAGAAGGATGGCTTAGGGGCAGTGGAGCCGGCGGGGGATTGGGCACTCCGTCGGCAAACAAGCGTTGCCACGCATGAGGGTGGGCTCCCAGCGTGGCACCAAAGCTTTGGGGGTGGCGTGGCAGGGGGACCACGTGACACAGGGGGCAGCGTGACTTGGTGCCGGTATGACAGCGGTGGTTTCTTTGAAGCAGAAGACCACCGCTGTCGCTAAAACTCCCTTTCCCGATTGGTGCAGGCACACGCCTGCTCAACGGAGCACTGGATTGCAAGGGAGAGGCACACCTCCAAAGTGTACTACTTTCCCAAAACGTTCCTTGCGCATGCATGCAAGCGAACATAAAAAGGAATCAAAACTTCAACTGTCAGTTTTTCCTTTCACTCCTTATGTAATGGGGATCGTCTCCTCCCAGTTTTCCTCCCCTTATGGGGTGGCTAGCTTGTGTTCGTCTAATTTCCTAGGAACCCCTTCTACTTTTATTTTCTTCGGGCACCTCTACTTGGTAGCACAACTTTTAGTGCTGGGAGCATGCAGATCGCCATTATCCTTTTTGCCCTCCGGGGGGATCTCCTCTCCTACCTGCCCAGATGGTCCTGGTCAGTCTCTCAATCCACTGCCTAGGCCTTCCCTCCCTTCCATCCTCTCTTCTTCTTCTTCTTCTCTGCTGGTAGCTGGGTTTTTGTTATTTTGTTCCTTTTATATCCTATCTTCTATGTTTTGTCCCTTGGGCAATCTTGCCCCCTCCTCTCTCTTTTTTTCCCCACTTTGTTCCTCTCCAGTTGAACAGAACTGAGGTAAGCAGGAGATCGGCGTCGATGACTGGCCAATCCACAAGCGCTACATCATATGTCAGCCTCGTGGGCGGCACTGACACCGATGTCTTCCCCTTAGCTGAAAGCTTTTAAAGTTGAGCTCCCACGAGATCCTAGTGCCTCTGGCATAGACCTGTTGGTAATGAATGGTGAAGATATTCTGGAAGATCAACAATTAGGTGAGTTCGTAATTTTCATTTTTCTTCTCTTATTAACGCTTAGTTCTGTTTTTAGGGAACTGATCCATTCTTGTCAATTTCAATTTGTAAAATAGCGGTTTTACTTTTAAAGGAATAGAACTGCATTTCTGAAATAATAAGACCATTTTAACCTACTTTGGGTTTATTTTCATTCATTGTTTTAAATTTTGGGAACTGATATTTTTTCTTTCTGTCTTCAGCATTTGGCGTGACTGACAGACCTAAAAAGAAAAGAACAGGACCAACAGGTTTTAAAAATTGTACAAATTGTTTTCAGCTCCTGGCAAGGGCAGACTGCCACGAGATTGTTTAAGGTACCTGAGTCCTGACCACAGATTTAAAAATTGTGATCTCTTAAAAAAAAAAAAAAGTTTTGCCTTAAAACATAAAAGAAAAGGGCTAAGAAAAGAGACAATGTTAAGGCTTCTCAATCTGCCTTCATGTCATCCAAAGGATCAGATGAGAGTCCTGCCACTTAAAATAAGCAGTAGCCCCTGTCAAAGGGTGCATAAAAGAAAGATAAAGCTACAAAAGATGGTACAGAACCCTAAGTCCATTAACGGCAAAACGGCACTGGAAACAGTGTCTGTCAAGAAAAAAACAGAGAGAGAAGAACATCTGTCACGCCTTCTGAAAAAGGAAAAAAGCAGACACTTATCCTCTGCTGAGGGCTTTTGTCTTGGGTCATGGCAATTTTTCCAGGCTTTCCAAGCTACAGGAGATGTTATGAATATGTCCCCCCTCCCCTCCCAAGGCTCCAGTTCCACACAAAATGTGTGTGGAGGAGGAAGAATGTATTATGAAGATGTGGAGGAAGGGGAACCTCTGGAACCAGAAGGTACCCTGAACAACAGTTTGGCTCCTCTTCCAGGCCTTCTGAGGATTAACATCCCACTACTCCTATGTAAGGTAAATGGTGACCATCCTCAACACCCTTCCCATGAGGATGAGAGGGATGAAGTGGAGGTTGAGTTCATGGATATGATGAGACTGGATCCTACAAAAATGTTGCTGCTTCCCGTCCACAAATTCCTCAAGAAAGCCACTGAAAAGATCATGTCCGCATCTACCTCAACTGCTGGTATTGACAAGAAAATTGAAAAAATAAAAGTATCAGGTAGACAGACAGTGGGGTTGAGTACCTGTAGTTCTACCCTGATCATGAGGGAGTGGTTCAGGCTGTTGCCTGTGAGAAGGCTAAAGTGCCTGTCTTTGCTTAGCCTCCTGAGAAGGATTCCAGAAAACTGGATAACATGGCCAAAAAAGTGTATACATCAGCTTCCTTGCTCCTCAGTCAAGCAGCTTGCTTGGCATACACGGCTAGATACCAGAAGGCACTAAAGAACTTTATATTGGTACTGAGTGAGGAAACAAGTGACAACTTGGCACAGGACATGGCTGACACAGCTAGATCAGCAATGGATGCCACCAAGTACAAGTTCCACATGGCAGTTGACACTAATGGTACTGCTTCAAGGTTTATGGCCCATGTAGTATCATTAAGAAGCGTTTCCTGGTGTAGGGCTACCATCCTGTCCCAGGACACAAACCAAAGCTGTAGACTTCTTCTGTTGAGGGAAGGTCCCCATTTGGTGACAAAACAGAGGAATACATGAAAAAGGTGGATGAGTACAAAACCACCTACAGGAACAATACAGAGAAAGATAAAGCCTCACCTCTACAGGCCTTATGGAAGGGAGGAGGCAGGGGTAGGGGTTTCTACCCAAGGGCATATGCCCCTTCTGAGTATCCACCCCAAAGGGGTTAGTTGTAGAGGTAGAGATAGAAGGGGCACTAGGCTTGCAGCTATAACACCAGCCCCTAAGCCCCAACAGAAGCAATTCTGCCCAGGTCATCCATCTGTTGCCAGTGGAGGGTTGGCTGGCACACTTCTTCCAGGAATTGTCAGACATCACCACAGACAAGTGGGTCCTGGAAGTACTGGACCAGGTTTTTCCTGCAGTTCAGAAAATTCTCTAAATTGCAGAAGCCAAAATTGTTCCCACCAAAGGAAGAATTCAGAATGGTTACACTGGGCCCAGTGATACTATTTCTACAGTTGGGAGACTGGATAGAGTCACTGGATCTGAAAGATGCCTACTTCCACATCCCTGTCGGATCCACTTACAGAAAGTACCCCAAGTTCAGGCTTGGGAACTGCCAATACCAGTTACTAGTCCTTCCTTTCGGCCTCATCTCAGCACCAAGGGTTTTCAAAGTGCCTTGCTATGGTGGCTGCACATCTAAGAAGGCAAGGTGTTGTGGTTTTTCCTTACCTGGACAACTGGTTAGTATTACGAAAACACAGCAGGAGGCAAGGTGCTCTATTCAATTAGTGAAAAGCACCCTGGAAAAGCTGGGCTTCCTGATAAACCTGCAGAAGTCACAAACAGAGCCAGCTCAAGTATTGGACTTCATAGGTGCAGAGCTTAATACCTTGTAAGAGAAGACTTTTCTTCCAAGAAAGGGTAGCAAATATGATTCTACTGCAGAATCCTTCAGAATTGGCCAGCCAAGATCTGCAAGGGATTTTCTACAACTAGTTGGGACACATGACCTCATCCACTGCAGTGGTACTAGGGACCAGGTTCCAGATGAACAACATCCAGTACCACTTAATGGACCACTGGTTCCAAAGGTGAGATCCAAGGTCGATCAGTGCTAACTAGTGCCAGTTACAAAACTTTGCTTAAGACACTAGATTGGTGGAAGGAAGAAGGCAACCTCAGAGAGGATATTCCCTTCCTCCTGCAATCCCTACAGGTAGCTTCATAACAGATGCCTCACTCTAGGGTGGGGCACCCATCTAGAGGATTTCACTGTGTGTGGCACCTGGAGCACAAAGGAGACTCAGGAACATATTGATCTCCTAGAGCTTAGGACAGTGTTCCTAGCAATGCAAGCCTTTTCCTTCCAGATCCAGGGCCAGTCTGTCCAGATCCGAATAGACAACACCATAGCAATGCTTTACGTAAACAAGCAGAGAGTAATAAGAGCATCAAGACTATGCACAGAAGCCATGAAGATCTGGAATCTAGCTTATTCCCTAGGTGTATAGCTATTTGCTGTACACCTGCCAGGGAAAGACAATGTCCTGGCAGACTCTTTAAGCAGAATCAGCCAGGAAAACCACAAATGGACTGAACTAGCAGGTGCTTGCATCAATATTCAGACCATGGGGTACACCAGAAATAGACCTGTTTGCTTCCTGGGAGAACAATCAACTCCCATGTTTTTGCTGCAGACCCTTTTTAATGGTGTCAGTCCCAGAGGACTCCTGGACTGGACAGGGAGGTTCCTTTATGCATTCCCTCCATTCCCACTCCTGCTGAGGGTGCTCATAAAGCTCAGGAGGGATTCTGCAACAATGATCCTCAAAGCACCACACTGGGCCAGGTAGAGTTGGTACTACATGCTGCTGGTCCTGTCCAGTGAGGGGGTTACCCATAAGATCGTGCAGTTGGAACCTGTGTGGTCAAAAGGCGCACTGCACGGACAGTGTCATGTAGCATGATGGAAAACTGCGCTAGATTAAATAAACTCCAACCTCATGCACGCTGCTTTGACTGTGCGGTTTTCACCTCGTGTGTCTCTCCTGTGTGATCTTGATGGGATTCCTCCAGCAAGTCTCCAGTCAACCTGCCACTGAGATGCAACCTGATGACCCCATCTCTGGGCAAGGTAACATTCCCAGACCTCAGAACCCAAGGCCTCAGGGCATGGTTCTTGAAGAGCTTGAGTTCTGTAGCCTATGCCTGTTAGAGGAAGTAATGAGAGTGCTGAGGGTGTCTAGAAAACCAGCAACATGGAAAACAGATGCTTCATAATGGAAAAGAATTTCATTCTGGTGTACTTCCAGAAAGATGGTCCCTATGCAGGCAGGTCTGCCTACAGTCTTGGACTGTCTGGTTCACCTGTAGTCCCTGGGCCTGAGGCCTTCAATCCTGAAGGTGCATTTGGCAGCAGTTTCAGCTTACTCAGCAGCTAGCAAAAGAAAGTCCTTGGCCTCCCAACCTATTTTCAAAAGGTTCTTTAAAGGCCTCAATCACTTGTACGCTCTTGTGAGGGATCCTGTCCCTCCCTAGGACTTAAATGTGTGCATTGCCCAGCTGACAGAAGCTCCCTTTGAGCCTATGGCTACTGCTGCCCTGAAATATGTCACTTGCAAAAGCAATATTCCTAGTGGCTGTGACATCTAATAGGATGGTGAGCAAGCTTCAAGCCCTCTGCACAGATCCACACTATATAGTCTTTCATAGGGGCAAGGTTGTCCTTAGGATGAACAGGAAATGCCCCCCAAAATGCTGTCAAAATTCCACCTGAGCCAGTCAGTAGTCCTTCCTGTGTTTTTTATTGAGCAGTCCAGCACAGGGGAATAAAAACGCCACTGCCTGGGCATGAAGAGGGCATTAACTCACTACCTGGACCACACAAAAAGTGTCAGGTCCAGCAGTAGTTAGCTTTTTGGCACCTGTGGTGAAGTGGAGAAAGGTAAAGCAGCATCCGGTAGGACTACCTCTTGAAGGATAGTCTCCTGCATACAATTTTGTTATGAGAAATATGTCAAATTGCCCACCAAAGGCCTTAAGGCACACTTTACAAGAGACACCTCTGCCTTTGGGGCAGCAGCAGGGCATTCCTTTGCAAGAGATTTGCAAATCAGCTACCTGGAAAGCAATACACACCTTCACAAACACTGAACATGCAGTCGAGGAGAGATGCTAGCTTTGGCACTTGTTGTCTTGCAGAACCTTTTCCTAAATAGGTTCTGGACCCAGCCTCCCAAGGTATGCTATTGTTGAGTCTGCATTTTGTGAATACATACTGATGGAGTCCTGTAGTTAGAAGAAAAGAATTACTCCGCCATAGAATTGTTTCTTTTTAAGGGATCATCTGTATCATTCACAATCCTTACCCTGCCTCCTTCGAGAACCTGGAAATAGGAGGTTCACACTAGAATACGTTCTTAGCTTTGGCTTGAGCATTACTTGTTACGGTGCATTTACAGTTGTTGGTAAGTGGTCTAATCTCAAAGTTTTATTTGTTTATCATTTTTTTCTGCATTTACATCGGTGCATTTGAATTGATCTCAGCGACTGGGGTTTGAACCCTTGTAAGGGAGTAGTTTTGGAGCTCATTTGGAATTCAAGAGGGAGGAGGGTTCCACTGGGCACTAGGGACTGCTCTGCACAGGATAAGAAGAGGGTTGGAGTGTGATTTGTCACCAAGGGAGTGCTTGGGATGGGAACGTGAGAAGGTGAGAGTATCATTAGAAACTAGTCAAAGCTTGGCATGGGAAAGTGAAAGGGTGAAAGTACCACTGCAAACTAGTCAGGGCTTAGCACAGAAGAGGGAGGGGGTGACATTGACAGGGTTGTATACCATATTAAGGTAATTGAAAAAGAGCACAATGTGTGTAATACACAGTCTGGGTTCTTGGCATTATAACCCTACCTGCACCATTTATCTGTAAGCAAGGTAATAGGGTTAGATTGTAAATTGGATAGCCCTGCCGGCAGGAATTGGTAGAACATATGCAGTTAGGGTTAGAAACAGATATAGTTATTGTCGGCAGATAAAGGCCTTACAGGCCATCCGGTCTGCCCAAAACATATCTACTGGACATGCCCATCACAGTCATTTCTCTCCCCCTTCCCAGCTGTCCTACAATTGTCCCACTTGCACCTTCCCTTGTGTCTGTTTCACTTTGTTTGGACCCCAACTGTTTTAGTGCATACAACCTTCTCTGGAAGCCTGTTCTGTTAGGAGGCAGTTTAGCACAGTGGTTTACGGTTCTGAGCTGCAAACTCGGAGATCTGGGTTTGAATCCCACAGCCCCCACTTTGCATACTGTGTGACCCTGAGCAAGTCACTTAACTTCTTTGTGTTCTCTGGTCACGCCTGGAAACAAGCTCTGGCTTAGTGTACCTTTCCTGGTTAAACAATTTCCCCTTTCCCCCTATTATTCCTGTACCCTGACCATGAAGTAGTATTTCCTGACAATCTTTGTGACCCTCTCCCCAACTTCTTGGAGTGTCCTCCTGGTGTTCATGTTCCCACTCAGTCACAGAGATGCTTTAACACCTCTGTTATGTCTCCCCTCTTCTTTTTTCAATATGATTTTATTGGCAACTTTCCACAGTCTACAAGATCCACTGTTGTACATGAATAAAGAGGAATAAAAACAGCTAAGACAGCCCAGTGTCATTTTTACAAGCTTACACTGGGGAGAAATAGGTGAAACAAATGGTTTTGGTTGCCACTTCCCCCTTCTGACTTTCAGTGCGTACATATTGACATCTTCCAACCCGTCCCCTTATGAAAGCTCCTGCTCTTCCTGTATCATTTTGGTCACCCTCCTTTGCACCACCCCCTGCCTTCTCTCTGTCCAGATGTGGACTCCAGACCTGCACCCAGTATGCCAAGTGCAATCTAGTCAGAGACCTGTACAAGGGCAGTGTCACTCCGTACTTCTGCCAGTAATCCCCCGATCCCCCTTCCTAAAGCCTCCCATGTGCTCTGTCCACAGCCCTCATATGCTTTGCCGTGATTCCCCCCTAAAACTTCCCATGTGCTCTGTCCACAGCCCTCATGTTCTTTGCCGATGATATTAAGTTATCCTTTATTAAAGGAGAATTGTATTTATTCTATAAGTCTGTGTTTTCTGTAAAGTGTATTGTCAAATGCTGGTTCAAAGTCTCAACTTTACTGGCCTTTTAATACACACAGTAGGTGTTTGTGATTCACACATTTGTGGTAAAGACCAGTTTAGAACTGTGTGATGTAGTTTATAACCTTTCTCAGCTCTTACATTGTTGCCACAATGCACCTGTGTTCTAGAATAGCAGGTCAGTATGGGCAGGTTTGTCGATCCTGTCCCTGTCCCCTCCACCCAGTTTCTACCTGAACCGCAACCGGGACCCTAAGTTACAACGGATTGCTGCCCCTATGGTGGGGCTAAGCAGGGAGGGCTGTCCTCCTCCTCCAACCTGGACACACACATACAGTATTAGGTTCCAGTCGGGCGGCAGTGTGGCCCAGAGGGCCAGTGGTCAGGGCATCTTGGATCCTGGGATGACCACTTTGCTCTCCAAGTTTTTCCCCACTAGCCACAGTGGCATGGAAAACAGATGCATGTAGAGCAGTAGTGGTCAACCTGTGCTCCCTCATCCATCCAAAAACACACCTGGAGGCTCTGTGCCAAGCTAGATAAGGGAGATAGGCTGACGGATGTGATGGACATGCTATATACAGTATATATCTCATTTTTAATTCAAATGTATACATTTGGCTTATGACTGTGGTAAACAGGGGTCTTGCAGCCCTTGGGGGTGTTTGAGGGCCGCACCTGTGGCCCTCTGATTATCTTAGGTTGCCCACCCCTGGTGTAGAGGCATGCATGCATCGCAGAACCATGGCTTCCCCCTCCCTGACCTCTGACCTGAGCCTGCCGCTTGTGCATCGGCACTATCACCAGGCCTCCACCTGGTGGCAGCCAAGAGCTGAAATGGCACACTACCCCGATCTGGGAAAGGAGAGCTGCCAGGTAGCTACTCGATTCACTCCCGGCCCCCCTCATGGCCACTGGTGATCTGAGCGCCTTCCTGAACTTGGGTTGCTGGCATGGTAAGAGGTAGGGTGCTCAGCGCCTTAGCCCTCTGCACCAGTGGGCCAGCTTACTCTAATGTAATCTTGACAGTTTTTGAAATACTATGTTGATATTCATGTACAAATTTCTACCTAATCTAAAACCTGACTTGTGTTGCCTTTATGCATTGCCCGGAGCAAGGCATGTAGAGTGTGCTGTGGGGGTTATGGGGTTTTTTCAGTATTTTATTGACTGGGAATAGCGTTTTGCAATTCATCCACCAGTTTGGCCAGGTTGGGATAAAGTTTGTTAGGGGTTGAACACAAAGAGCGGGCAGTGTGCCCTTTGAGTTTTGCCTCTGGTGACCTGCCACTATAATTGCATTTGACATCTGGCTGACCAAGACTATTTGATCTTGGTCTACAAAGGCTGTGTGTTTGTTAAAATTGAAATTACTTTTGTGGTTGTGATTATGAATTAGGGACAGCGACATTCTTTACTTCCTCAAATATTTTACGTGAACCTTAAACCCATTTGTTCTCAGATGTCTAGGACAGTCAAATATTTTGCACCAGCATTTTTTAGGGTCTAGAAAGCACCATCCCAAATATTTATGCAGGGGCTTAGTGCATGACACATTTGCACAGTTTAACATGTGGATATAACCCTTAACTGTCACTTTAAGAGTTTCCACCTGACCCTGAAAACAGAGGTCTAAACCTGTTGTACTTTTGAGGTTATCCTGTTTTAAATCCATTGCTCTATGCTTAATAATATTAAATTGAGAATGAAAACTAGTACCAGGGTTCATGGTTAAAAGTATTTACTTTTGATTTGGTTTGCTTTTAAGCGGTTACAAGTTAATCTTTGTAACAATAGGCATAGGTAATTATATGTTCAAAGTTTTTTTTCCTGCCACTAAACTGTTCTTATGAATCATAACATTTGTAAGGCAGTTTTTGGCAATACATGGATAGGCAAGCACTTATCTTCTAAATTATAACTAATTATTAAAACACAGTTACTATAACTACTGATCAGCAGTGCAAGCAAAGAAATAAAATAATATTTCCATTGCTGACTAAGGTAGCCACATAAAGGAATAGAAAATAATGCCAAAGTGCCAGTTCTTTAGGTCCTATGCCTAAACTGTAGTAACACTCACCAGACCTGCAAACCTCATGTCCTCTGAGACCCTGGGAGCGAAGGCAGCTGTTCCTCCAATACTCCTTACCTTGCCTGGGGTGGTTGAGAATTCATAGGTTTTTGCCAAATCAGGAATGCCAATAAGTGGTATGAGTGTTGTTTTTCTTGTACCAGTGAAGCATGAGTCACTGTTAGTGAGCTTTATGCATGTGACTGGTACAGTGCATTGTTTGGGTTGTGACACCCCAGCTTTTGCATAGGCTAAGGAAGAAAACATTATGACAGATGCTAAGATCAACATCTTAACACTGTAGCATGCATCCTTGAAGTAGGATGCTTCATGACACAGGGTATCATACTTTTTACGAGTTTTGATTGGTTAGTCTTGGAGAGAAGCACGCAGCACTCTCTTAGACTTTGGCAAGGTTGACTGCCTTGGGCATTTAAGCAGTTAGGCAAACCGCAATGCGATGAGGTTGACCAATCATTAACCTCATATGGCCAGACTGATTGGTTAGTAGTATGGTGTCTGTGTCTATCGGTGGAAAGTCCCTCACCGGTGTTTGAGGCTTTGAGAGGGTCATGCTTTAGATCTAATGGAAGCACAGTTTGTCTACGAATCTAGTAGCTTGCTTTCAGAAACGTTTAAAAATAAAAAAGCTTTAAAATAAAGAGCTTCAAAACTTTGCAACACCTTATTTATCATGATGCAAATGATTTATTTGAGCTAAGCTAAGTAGAAACATTATAATTCACTGGTAATTGTCTTTCAATAAATTGTTAGTTAATCAGTTAACACAATGTTAGGCATACAAATGTTTACTGCTTATTAGTGATTAAAAGAATAAAGACAAGAACTCAGACTTTGCTGGCTTCTCATATCGCTCAGCCTAAATACCGCATTTATCATGGCCTCAACCTCTGGTTCCAATTCCTCAGTTATTGGGGGCAAGTGGGCACAGATGGCCTGCAGGGCAGGTAATTTTGGATGGCTTTCCATCCATGAGCTATGATGATTTGGAGGCACAGGGATAGTTGGTGGCACAAATGTGCCTGGCCAGTCTCCCCAGTGAGCATGAGCAGGTGGTGGAGGCATTTCCCTCCGAAGGGCATAAAATGGTGGGGGAGGTTATGGTGGCAGGCTTAGGAGGTTAGGCTTGTTTGGAGTTGGCAGTGAGGCCCGTGGTGTGGACAATAAGGCTGGCCCAGCCCAATTTAGTGGTGAAGTAGGTCTGCCTCATGGGGCAATCTCATTAGGTAAGGCAAGTGGGTCCAGAGATTGGGGGAACTGGTCCCGAGATGGGCCAGAGTCGTCTAATAATAAACGCAGACCTAGTGGGGTCTGTAAACTAGGATTACATGCAGAGCAGTGCTCGTGAAATGCTGCGCTAACTGGAGAGTCTGAGTTCCAGAAATGACATCATCTGTGCATTTTCAAATAAAGTCAGTCCAGGACTCAGTTGGAACTGTCAAAGGAGGTCTTTATCTGCGCTTACTAAAACGTTCCTGACTCAATCAGTACAGTCTGGGGAATGCTTATCTCCTGAGTCTCACTGAAGCTTGTAACAATGCTGCATTGGCCATTCTCATTCCTTCTGTGGGAATCTCCAAGGCACAACATTGATTATACATTTTTGAATTTTAAAATGAGGCACACTTCAGGTAATGAATCACACACACACTCACATATCCTCTCTCTCGTTAAATGATGGGCAATGGAGAGCTATGTGGGAACAATGTCATCTAGGAGTTGTGATTAGTCAATTATATATCACCAAGACACTGACATAAAATGATTCCAACTAAGTGGCTTCTGCTCATTATTTATTTCATACATGGGATGGTAAATTCAGTGTTTAAAGAATTCTGTTCAACTTATTGGAGGCCAAAAATTATTTACACACACACACACACACACACACACACACACACTATATACATACATTTGGGGAGCACAGCTCAGGAAAAATTCTCCTGGTATCAGTGTACTGTATATGGTTGTAATTTTAGTACAAATCAAAAATAGATACTAGGGCTCTACCCCCTCTACATGAATGTCAGGACTGCCCCTCTCCTGCTCAGTTACATGGTCATGCTGTGTACTTCTTTGAGGGTCCAAAACTTAGTTATTTTAAAAGAAGAACCCCAGTCAGCCAGCAACCCCTCCAGTACTTTTATTTTATCCGAGTACTTTTTCACCTCTTCGGCTTCCTCTTTCATCCCCAGTCACCCAGATGGCCTCCTCAAAGGAGGGGAGGACCATCCTCCCACCAAGCACAATCCAGAATCCCCAGCACCCTATACGTGGTGTGGGGGCTGCGGTGACCAGCAAATTATCCTGCCTACGGTGGGTATTTCCTTGTTCTTGACCCTACCCTCAGCCTCAACATCAGGCCGAGCCTCAATGTTGGGCTGGGCCCCAGTGCAGCCTAGCGTGCCCTTGCGCACCCCTGTGGGAGAGCTAAGCTCCCGATGCTGGACCAGGCCCCAATGTAGCCTTGCACACCCTAGTGCACCCCCGTGGGAGAGGTAAGTTCCCGATGCTGGGCTGGGCCCCAGTGTAGCCTTGCACACCCTAGCGCACCCCAGTGGGAGAGGTAAGTTCCAGATGCTGGGCCGGGCTCCAATGTAGCCTTGCACACCTCTATGGGAGAGGTAAGCTACCAATGCTGGGCCATACCCCAATGCAGCCTTGCACACCCTGGTGCACCCCTGTGGGAGTGTAAGCTCTTCATGTTGCACCGGGTCCCAATACAGCCTTGCACACCCTAGCGCACCCCTGTTGGAGAGTAAACTCCTGATGTTGGGCCGGGCCCCAATGCAGCCTTGCACACCCTAGCGCACCCCTATGGGAAAGTAAGCTTCCGATTCTGGGCTGGGCCACAGTGCAGTCTTGCACACCTTAGTGCACCTCTGAGAGAGGTAAGCTTCTGATGTTGGGCCGGGCCCCAGTGCAGCCTTGCACACCCTAGCGTGCCCTTTGTGAAAGAGTAAGCTCTGATACTTTCCTGGCCCCATGCAGCCTTGCACACCCTAGTGCACCCCTGTGGGAGAGGTAGCTCCCAATGCTGGGCCGGGCCCCAGTGTAGCCTTGCACACCCAGTGCACCCCTGTGGGAGAAGTAGCTCTGATGTTGGGCGGGCCCCAATGCAGCCTTGCACACCCTAGTGCACCCTGTGGGAGAGATATGCTCCTGGCCTACTGGAGGGGTTGCTAGAGGAGCATAACCCAATGCCATCCTTGCTGGCTGGTGCGGCATCAGGCAGTGCCAAGTGGGCTCAACGCCCCAGCCCCTGGGTCACCCAGCCAGCTTCTGCTCGCCTTCCAAACCTGGGCTGTCAACATGGTAGTGTACAGTGCCACCCATTGGCTAGCAGATGACCCTCCAATAACTTTCATAGAAACATAAACGAGAATTTGATGGCAGATGAGAACCGCCGCCCACCTAGTCTGCCAGTTTTCCTTACTTCATTGTAATACCACAGACCCTAGTAGGTCTCTGGCTTTACCTCCTTTCCTAACCACTAAGGTTCACTTATGCCTATTCCATGCATTCTTGAATCCTGTTACAGTTTTTGCCCCAACCACCTCGCTGAGAGGCTGTTCCAGGCATCCACCACTACTTCTGAAGAAGTACTTCCTCGTCTCCCTGAATCTACCCTCCAGCTTCATATGCATGACCCCTTGTTCTTGAGCATCTTTTTGTTTGTTTTGTTTTTAAATGCTTCCTCTTGTACCCTGTTTATACCTGTGAGGTATTTGAAAGTCTCTGTCTTATCCACCCCGTCCCTCCTTTCCTCCAGGGTGTACATATTGAGGTCCTTTCGCTCTCCTCATAGGGCTTTTGATGCAGGCTGTGCACCATTTTAGTCACCCTCCTTTCTGGTAATAAACATTCATTTTGGGTTCTCCTATCAACATTGAAGTGGCTGCCACTGATGCTCTTAACATCTCTGATCATTCATGTTCATTCAGCAGCGGACTCTGCTGGATGAGTCCTTGTCAATGGTTAGAGATGTTTTGTCAGTACACCGCAGCAACGTGGTTGGAGGATCAAAATAAACCTTTTGCAAAAGCGGTTACAAAGAGGGTGTGGGGGATTCTGAGCAGAATTAGTTCAGAGTAGATCTTATTTAGACACTTAGCTCTTTGGGGTGGTTAAAGGAGTTGCAAGTATAGCAGCTAAATGGGGTTGGGGCACAGCAGCTAAATTTGTGTAGCGGTCTGGAAGAGGCAAAAAAATCCAGGAATTTGCTGAAATTACTAGTAACTGCATGCAGGCACAGGGAAAGGGCATCTCATGAGTTTGGTGAGAAGGGCGCCCTTCTAAAATGGCATGCTGTCTTGTTCAGGGCTTGAGGGGTTAACCACTGAGCACGTGCAGATCGATAAGTCATTGTTCTGACGCTACAGCTGTGAATTTCATGTGTACAGTAATTTGCAGTTGTAACATCAGAACTATGAATAAGAAAGAATCGTTTGTATGATTTACAGGTTCATTATCAGCCCCCCTGCACATGTAATACGTAAGTAACAAATAAGACACAACAGGGTGCTTATTGTGCTATGTTAATACACTGACAGATAGATTTGCCTGGCTTCAGCCACCAGGAGGTACATTGACATAGCATCAGTGTCAGGTTGATAAGTTCCGCTGGCCACTTACATCATCACTGGTATTAAGTTGCTCAGCCTCTGACCTGCTCACTGCAGCTCATGCTGTTGATGGTCTCATGTCAGTATGCCTAGTTTGTTGATTAATTGTATTTGTGCCACAGTCATTTCTGCTAACTCTTCTATCCATGAAAATGTTGTGAATACTTGTAACATTTCTTGTTTCTGCAATTTCTGTGATATACTGTATCTCTGTAATTAATTCCAGGTCGCCCCTGAAAAAAAAGGACTTTTAGTCTCAGTGGGCCCACCCAATTAATAAAATTCAGTATAATATAATGTAGTGTAATAATGATTCTGTAATGTCTTAATGCACTTATAAGCTGTCTGAATTGTCTTATCCTAGTTCTAAAAAATATTTTAAGGAGAAATGAATTGAAGTGTGTTCCTAGGGCAGCGTCAGTTTCATTGCCCTTTTAAAATTAGACCTCAGTTTAAAACTGGGTTCAGTGCTACATAGAAACACAGAAGGTGACAGAAGATAAGTACCATGTGGCCCACCTAGTCTGCCCCTTCTCCCTACCTAATGCAATACTGCAGACCCTAGTTGATCTGCTGGCTCACCCTCTCTTCCCTATTGCTAGAGTACTCTTATGTCCATCCCATGCATTCTTGCATTCACCACCATTTTTGCCCCCACCACCTCCACAGGGAGGTTGTTCCAAGCATCCCCTACTCTTTCTGTGAAACAGTACTTCTTCACGTTGCCCCTGAGCCTAGCTCCCAGCCTCATATCATGCCCCCTTGTTCTTGTACACCTTCTTTTCTGAAAGATGCTACCCTCCTGTACCTTGTTTATACCCCTGAGGTACTTGAATGTCTCATCTTTAAGAGTATGCTGTAGCTAGCTGTGTGGTCACTTCTCATTGTATGCTGTCTCCTCTCTAAGACAAGATCTGTTTCTTGGTGATTTTAGTATCCTGTTAATTAGAGAATCCAGTTTATTCTTTTGTTCTGGTAGCCTCCACTGCCCCTTCCTGCATTAACCACACCAACACAGGTCTTGGAGGACATTTCTTTCTTCTTTCTTTCTTTCAAAAGTTTCAGCAGGAAAGACACACTGAGCTAAAATAGCTCCTTTCCAGATGTATCCTGGGGAAGGGATAAGGGATCGCATAAATAGAACAATACAATAGATTATACAACACAAACATTGTACAAGGATTTAAATAGAATAGTGCAAAAGCTTTGAACATCAAGAGTGTACGGAAATAAATATCAATATCGCAAGTCCAGGGTGGGAGGCATATCCCTTGGACAGGGAGAAGAACCTTAAATCAATGAGGGCAGTATGGGATAGAGTGTAGAGGGGAGGAGGAAGTGAAGTAGAGAACTAGTGTAGAATGAAATAGGAGTGGGAGGAGAGGGAGAGAGGAAGAAGTGAAGAAGGAGAAGAATAGGAGTAGGGAAGGAGTAGGAGAAAGGGAAAAGTGGAGTGGGATTGGGCTTAGGCTAAGGACATTTAGTACAGGAGGGAGTGGTGTGGACATGGAGTAGAGAGGAGCGAGAGAGTGCTTGGAAACTGCAGAACGAATGGTTAGGGGGAGAGAATTCCAAAGTTTAGGAAAGCAGAAAGAGAAGGCAGCCTGACCAGCAAGGGATTTATGAGAGGGATGCACAAGGGAGCGATAGCCTGAGTTATGAAGGGAGTACGGGGGGGAGGGGGAGAGTAGAGAGCTGAGGTAGGGGGTAGATATGCCATCCAGAATTTAGAAATGAAAGAGGCTCAGTGGATTAGGTGACGATCTTCCAGGTAGGGTAGAGAGAGTGCAGAGTACAAAGAACAGTGGTGAGTGTGGGGCAGACAGTCCAAGGCAAAATGGCAGAAAGAGTGAAAGAGGGGTCCAGTCCAGCCAGGGTGGACTTAGGGGCAGTACCATACACAATATTGCCATAATCAATAATGAGGAGGATCATTTTAGTGATGCTATCTCGACGGGTGGGGAGTGGGATGCAACATTTGTTCCTATATAAGGTGCCAAACTTGGGGTGGAGTTTTTTATGAATGGCGTCTATGTGCTGTGAAAAGTCAAGGTGATGGTCAAGCCAGACCCCAAGGTACTTGAATGTGGGCACATCATCAGTTGTGACCCCATCGAGGGTGTGGAAGGAAGGGAAGGGAAGGATGTGAGCCTGGAAAGCCTCTGTCTAGTACCAAAGGACATAGAGCCTGACTTTTTTTGCATTTAGGGATAGTTAATATGTAACAACACCACTGCTGGACAGTGCCGAAATCAAGTTGGAGACTGGTTGGTACCTCAGCTGGAGAGGAACCAGAGGCAAACAGGACTGTGTCATCTGCTTATATTTGTATGGGTGCAGATGAGCAGGCAGAAAGAAGGTCGTTGAAGAAAATGGAGAAAAGAAGTGGGCCAAGGACAGAGCCTTGGGGGACACCAGTACAAATGGGGAGTGGGGGATAGGGATTCTCCAGTTCTAACTGATTGAGATCTACCCATTAGGTAAGACTTGAAGTAGCTGGTTACGGAGTCTGAGAGACCTGCTGACTTTAGCTTGTCGGGAAGAAGAGGGTGGGAGACAGTGTCAAAAGCTTTGGCTGAATCAACAAAGATGGTGTTGGTGAGGAAGCCCTGGTCCATGCCCGTGGATGGCATCAGTGAGCTGGAGGAGGTGGTGGAGAAGAAGGAGAGAGTTGAGACAGCACTATGTGCTCTTGTAGTTTAGCTATGATTAGTAGGAGGGAGATAGGGCAGTAGTTGCCAGGAGAGGAGTCACCTGCTTTGGGAAGGGGAATGACAGTTGCATGAGGAGGAAGAAACAGATAGGGAGCTGATGCTAGCCATCCAAAGGATGGCAGACAAGGGTGAGGTAGTACTGGTTGGAGACTTCAATATTCCAGACGTGGACTGGAGCATCCCAGCAGCAGCATCAACTAGAAGCAGATTTATCCTGGACTCCCTTCAGGGTGCCTTCCTCAAGCAACTGGTCATGGAACCAACTCGGCAGAAGGCAATACTGGACCTTTTCTCACAAACAGGGACAGTGTGATGGGGGTAACAGTGGGGGAGCACCTGGGAAACAGTGACCACCAGTCATTGTGGTTTGAAATCACAGAAAGAGCAGAACCAAACCACACAAAACACGATCCTGGATTTTAGGGGGCAGACTTTGGGAAAATGGGGAGATACTTGAAAGAGGCATTAAGGGGAATGGGACAGGAATCAGGGGTTGAGGAACAGTGGGCAGTATTTAAAATGGGGATTACAAGAACAACAGAATTATGCATTAAGCAGGTTAGCAAGAGGAAAAGGAAGAGGAGACCATTATGATTTTCCAAAGAGGTAGCAAGAAAGTGAAAGCCAAAAAGATTGCATTCAGGCAATACAAAAAGACACAGGCAGAAGGGGATAGGGAGAAGTACCAGGAGAAGCAAAGGGAGGCAGGGAGGTCAGTAAGGGAAGCCAAAGCTCAGACAGAAGAACACATTGCAAAATCAGTGGGTAGAGGGGACAAAACCTTTTACAGGTACATAAGTGAAAAAGAAAGAAAGACAAAGGGAGGGATAGTGAGACTGAAGGGGGAGGATGGGGCTGCGTGGAGGATGACAACAGTAAAGCTGACATATTGAACAGGTATTTCTGCTCAGTCTTTACTGAGGAAGAGGAGGGTAATGGGTCTGAAGGGAGTACAAGGGGTGAGAATGGTGCAGAAATGGACACAAGTCCCTTTACACGAGAAAGGGTCCTGAAGGAACTGGAAGTAATAAGAGCTGATAAAGCAATGGGGCCAGATGGGTGCACCCCAGGGTCCTTAAAGAACTAAGAGAGGTGGTGGCTGAACCTCTGGCTATCCTGTTTAGCCTGATCACTTGAAACAGGGAGGTACCCAAAGACTGGAGGACAGCAGATGTAGTCCCCTTATACAGAAGTGGGAACAAAGAGGAAGCAGGAACTACAGACCTAGTCAGCCTCACCCTCAGTAGTGGGGAAGATCATGGAAGCACTACTGAAGGAGAGATTGGTGGAACATCTGGTTGTCAATGGACTACAGGACCCAAGGCAGCATGGTTTCACCAGGGGAGGCTGCGTCAGACCAACCTCGTTGAATTTTTGACTGGGTGACTAGGGAGGTAGATCAGGGAGAGCAGTGGACATGGCCATCTGGACTTCAGCAAGGCTTTGACACTGTGCTACAAGAAGACTATTACACAAACTGGGGAATATGGGTGTGGGCAGGACAGTAGTGTGGTGGGTAGGTAACTGGCTGGGTGGCAGGACACAGAGGGTGGTGGTAAATGGCTGTCACTCCACAGAGGGAAGAGTGACCAGTGGGGTACCACAGGGATCAGTGCTGTGACTGGTCCTATTCAACATCTTCATCAGTGACATTGTGCAGGACCTAGAAGGCAGAATTTCACTGTTCGCTGATGACACAAAGCTCTGTAACAGAGTAGACACACCAGAGGGTGTAGACAGAATGAGAAGTGACCTGCAGAAACTTGAAGAATGGTCAGGGGTTTGGCAGTTGAAATTCAATGCAAAGAAGTGCAAGATAATGCATATGGGGCACAAAATCCCTGGCACAATATATCAGTTGGGGGTGAGGATATAGCATGCACCAAGCAGGAAAGGGATCTTGGGGTTATCATCTCTGATGACCTCAAGGTAGGGAAACAGTGTGACAAGGCAGCAGGTAAAGCAAATAGGATGCTGGGATGTATAGGCAGGGGCATCACCAGCAGGAAAAGGGAGGTCATAATTCCGCTATACAAGACACTAGTGAGGCCCCACCTGGAGTACAGTGTACAGTTCTGGAGACCATACCTACGTAAGGACATAGACAGGGTAGAGAAGGTTCAGAGGAGGGCAACAAAGATGGTGCATGGATTGCATCACAAGTCCTATGAAGACAGGTTGAAGGAACTGAACATGTACTCCCTGGAGGAGAGGAGGGAGAGAGGCGATATGATAGAGACATACAAGTATCTTACAGGGAGGAAGAGGGTGCAGGAAAACACTATTTTTAAGCGAAAAAGATGTTCCAGGACTAGAGGGCATGGGATGAAGTTGGAGGGAGGACGATTCAGAGGAAACATGAGAAAGAATTTCTTCACAGAACGGGTGGTGGACAAGTGGAACACCCTGCTAGAGGAAGTGGTGGGGGCTGAAACAATCACGGGATTTAAGAATGCATGGGATAGACATAAAGGAATTCTGGAGGTCAGGGGTAAGGGGCAACAGACTTCTAGGAAAACAAACTGAACTTACAAGCTCAAATGGGCAGACTGGGTGGCCCATAGGCCCTAATCTGCCGACACTGTCTATGTATCTATGTATCTATGCTTCCAGGTGTCTGGGAGTGAGGCAAAAGAGAAGGAGAGGTTAAGAAGGGAGGAGATGGGAAAGGCAATGGCAGGGGCAGAGAGACGAGAAATGACTGCAGCCATGGATTTATTGCTTTATTCACACACATTATGAGCAGCGTGCGTAGCCGGGAGGATACACAGCCTCTTCAGGACTTCCACACACCTGCCTTCAATCCTGGGCCAACATTGGTGTGTGCCTGAATGGCTGATGTAGCTCCTGGAGAAGTCATGTGACCAAGGAGTCTGCTGCCACCCACCATCCGGCACCACAGTCCTTGCAGGATAACCTGATGAGGGTGGACTCGACCCCGTCCAGGTCTGGGTCCTGCTGTCACCTGGCCTCATGCTGACCAGGCGATGATCCTTTGGAAGAATTTGCTTCATCCCCTTCTTCCCCTGTGTACTATTGGCCTGTGATCCTCCCAGCCGCCCTCACATGGCTGTGACAGTTTGCTGCATTACCTTAGTAAAACTTTTCTCTGCTCGGTATATTTATTTTATTGTTGTTTTTTAATCCAAATTTTGTAACCCTTTGGGAAGGTGAAAACCCTCCCAAAAAATTTCACCAGAGTGAAAACCGGGAAAAGTCACTCCCCGACCCCTAACGCAGTCACCCCCTACTTGGTCAAAGGGAACCCTAACTAACCTGGCCACCCTACCCTGCTTTTACGAGGGTGGGCGGCTGGGAATCCAAAGAAAGGAGAAAAAAGAGGGTGAGCTGCTAGCCACCAGCTCTATTTAACCCCTCTTCCTCCCCCCTCTTTCAGATGCCATGGCCCTGTAGGTGGCCTCTGTGGTACCTCCTCCTAGAGTATTGCCAGGGCCTGTTCCCCACCCCAGGAGAAAGCACCCTCTCCCTTCTCCCAGGTCCAGGAAGGGAGGGCCCCAGACAAATTGCCAGCTGCTGCAATTCTTTGCAGCTTCTCTATTGTTCTGGTAGCCCTTCACTGCCCCTTCCCTGGAATAACCCCATCAACACAGATCCTGGAGAAAATGGTCACAGCCATACATTTATTGCTTTATGCACGCGCATTATGAGCAACATGCGCAGCTGGGAGGATACACTGCCTCTTCAGGACTCCCACACACCTGCCCTCAATCCTGGGCCAACCCTGGTGTGTGCCTGAGTGGCTGATGTAGCTCCTGGGAGGTCATGTGGCCAAGGAGCCTGCTGTCCTTGCATGATAACCTGATGAGGTTGGACTTCACCCCCCCCGCCTCCCGAGTCTGGGTCATATGGTCCCGGCCCCATGCTGACTGGAGGCATGAGCCCTTGGAGGAATTCAACTCATCCCCCTTCTTCCTCCTGTACCATCAGCCTGTGATCTTCCTGAGCTGCTACAGGATGGACAGTCAGACCCCCCAAGTCGCTTGCTCTAACTGTGCTTCCAAGACCCTACTTAAAATAATTCAGTACCATCTCTATTCCTTCTTTCTGCAATTGCCCTTCTTCCCCAACAAAATGGTCATGGTGGGAGGCATAATTTCCCAATGTCTCACCACAGTTCCCTCCACGGACTCCATAAAGACTTGCATTTTACCAAATGAGAGCCATATGGGGCCACCAGTATTTTATGGAGTGCAAATCCTCCTTCATCGACAGCAGCCGGTCCATCACCTTCCACGACCCCAAGTCTTCATCCCCAAGGTGAATCAGCAGAATGTCTGGGTTCCTCTGTGTGCGAGCCTCCTTCAGCCTTAGAAGCAACTCCTTCCAGCATATGCCCTTCATTCCCAGCCATCAAATTTGAGCTGTCTGCAGAGGTATTGCTAGATTGCTTCCCCCAAGCTGACTAGGCACTCTTGCTGCTGCCCAGTGGATGGAGGAATGACCACAGCTCCACATGCTCCTGGCACCATCTTGGGACCCTGTAAGAGACAGAAGAAAGTTACTGCAAATGCAGACTGATGTAACACAAGAATGCCTGGGACTTCCAGCACCCCAGCGCCTGGATTTCTCTATTAGACCATCCTAGGCTCCTGGCATTCATTGTTGCCCTGATCCAAAAGAAGTATGTGGCAAACTCCTGAGAGTCCAACCCCGCTTTTTGGATGGCTTTAGTCAAGATGTGTCGAAACTGATAGGCTGTCACTGGCTTGCCATCCTCATGTTGAAAGAATGCCTCCCTCACTTTTGGACAAGTGGCTGTGTAGGCATTTACCCTCTCTGAGACCTGTGAGGATGAGCCTGGGGGGGGTCTTTACTGTGCACCAGCAGCCCCTACTCCTCTGGTCAGTCTTGCTCTTTTTTAACCCCACAGAAATCTCCTCCTTCAAGGCCACCACATCTTCGACCAGCAGGCTGAGGCCCCCCAGGCTTGAGTGGTCTGTGTCAGCTCTGAAACCCGGAATGCTCCACAGAATGCCACCAGGAACATTATGTCAAACAGCCTTGCCTCATATGCGCTCCAGTACACCCAAGACAATGCTGCCCAAAGACAGCCCAAAATCACTGGCATGAGAGGGCTGTCCAGCAGGGGTGCCCTGTGACTTTCCTCAGCCCTCCATAACCTTCCTATTTTGAAGGCCCTAGTGATGTCGGTGAACCCCATCACCTGGGAAAACCATGATGACTGTGAGAGATGGCTTCCCACCACTCCTGGAAACAACCCTTCCCCGTTTGACTAGCATGATGTACCCAGACAGTTGATCAACCAGAATTGGCTAGGTATTGGGCCATCCTGCCTCTGTTTGAGCTGCGAGGTAGTTTTCTACCCCCATTGATGGGCCTCCCTTGTCCGTGGTGCAGTGTAATTACCTGTGCATCTTCAAGTCTCGAGGTCACCACCCTCCATGGAAAGGGAAGAACCGTTCGTGGCTGCTGTTCCTCTGCTGGTGCCAGTTCCCTGAATCTCTGCCACTGCGAACAAGATAAAGCATCCGCAATTCCATTGTCAACACCAGGTATATGGACTGCCTTAAACTGAATATTTGGCATGATACATTTTTAAAAAAAATTGCGCATCAGGTCTCCCAAGAGGCCTTTAGGCCTTAGCTGGCCATTGATGGTGTCGCAACGCCCATATTATTGGGGGTAAATGACATTCCTGTCGCCAGCCTGGGGTCCCAAACACACAATGCCACCACCGCTGGAAAGAACTCCACGAGTGTGATTTGCTTGTGCAGGCCAGCTGATGCCCACTCTGGAGGCCATTGTGCTGCACACCATTCGCTCTGGAAGTACACCCTGAGCCCGAGCCCTCTGGCCATGTCCATGAACAATTCCAGAGGCTGGCCATCTCCAGGCTCCTGCCACATCGCCACCCCATTGAAGTACATCACAAAGATCTGCCAGACCTGCAAGTCCTCTTGGAACCCCTCTGTAACCCAGATCCTGTGATGAAGCTTCTTGCAACCCCTACCCAGTTTTACCATGCAGCCAAATCAGTTAAGAAGGGGGAATAAAACCTTTTATAGGTACATCAGGGCGCGAAGGAAGACCAAGGGAGGGATAGTGAGGCTTAATAAAGGGGAGGGATGGTGGGCAGAGGGTGACTGTGAAAAGGCAGAGATACTAAACAAATATTTTTGCTCAGTATTTACAAAGGAAGAGGGGGAGGTACCTAAAACAAACAGTAGAAACACTCTGGATACAGAAGTTGATACCAGCCCATTTACAGAAGAAAGGGTTCTGAAAGAGCTCTTAAAACTGAAGGTGGACAAAGCAATGGGGCCTGATGGGATTCATCCCAGAATTCTAAAAAGAAATAAGGTAGAACTAGTGACACCACTGACTACCCTCTTTAACAAATCATGGGAGGATGGGTGGTACCTGAGGACTGGAGGAGGGTAGATGTGATTCCCTTCACAAAAGTGGGAGCAAGGCAGAAGCAGGAAACTACAGACCTGTTAGTTTAACCTCAGTGGTAGGGAAAATGATGGAATCACTTGAAGGAAAGAATTGTTGAGTATCTAGAGGCCAGAGGGCACAGGACCCAAGGCAGCATGGATTCACAGCGGAAGGTCATGCCAGACAAATCTGATAGATTTCTTTGACTGGGTGACCAAAGTAGTTGATCAGGGAGGGGCTGTGGACATGGCCTACCTAGACTTTAGAAGGCATTTGACACAGTCCCACACAAAAGATTAATATACAAGTTAGCCAGCCTGGGAGTGGGTCCCAAGATGACAGCCTGGGAAAGAATTGGCTGGAGAATAGGACACAGAGAGTAATAGTAAATGGAGTCCACTCTGAAAAAAGGGGGTTAGTAGTGGGGTACCGTGAGGTTCAGTATTAGAGACGGTCCTCTTCAATGTCTTTATAGCACATTGCAGAGGGACTGGAAGGAAAGGTATGTCTCTTTGCAGATGACACAAATATCTGCAACAGAGTTGATGCACAAGGTGGGGTGGAAAGGATGAGAAGGGACTTGGCAAGGTTAGAGGAATGGTCAAATGTATGGCAGCTTAGATTCAATGCTAAGAAGTACAAGGTAATGCACCTGTGAAACAAAAACCCAGGGGAAGAGTACACAATGGGGGGTGAGATACTAACAACAACAAAAATGGAAAGGGACCTGGGGGTAGTCATATCAGATGACCTAAAGGTGGGCAAGCAATGAGAGGGCAGCAAGGAGGGCTGGGGAATACTGGGATGCATGGAAGAGGCATCACCAGTAGAAAACAAGAGTTATTATCCTCTGTACAGACAGCTGGTGAGACCACATCTGGAGTACTGCGTGCAGTTCTGGAGACCAATCTCATAAAGACATAGACAGGATGGAAGCTGTCCAGAGGAGGGCACTAAATGGTAGGGTCTGCACCAAGAAGACATGAAGAGAGACTTAAGGAGCTTAATATGTATAGCCTCGAGGAAAGGAGGAGAGGGGACATGATAGAAACTTTCAAGTACCTCAAGGGAATCAACAAAGTCCAAGAGGGTAGCATCTTTCAAAAAAGAGAGGTGCAAGAACAAGGGGCACAATTGAAGATAGAAGGGGGGCTGCTCAGAGGTAATTTAAGGAAGTATTTTTTCACAGAGAGGGTTGTGGATGTATGGAACAGCCTTCCGAGGAGGTTGTGGAGTCAAAACAGTGGTGATAAATCTGCATGCATGGACAGCCATAAGGGCAATTCTAGGGGTGGGGTGGGAAGAAGTAGGCTGCTGGTTAACTAGGATCTGCAACTTATCCATCAGGTAGGGAAATGGGCAGACTGGGTGGGCCAAGCGGTCCTTATCTGCGTCAAATTCTATGTTTCTATGTTTCTATCTCAAGAAGGTCCTTCCAATGGGAATAACTCTGCAAGTGAAGTTGAGATGTCCCACCAGCTGCTGCAGTTCCACAGAGTAACCTTCCTGGCCCTTCTGCTTCTCCAGCAGGGCATGCAAGGAGTCCACTTAATCTTCGGAGGTAGTACTGTTGACCAATGGCGTTAGTCTCTATGCCCAGGAAGGTCATCACTGAACTGGGAGGTTCCACCTCTCCCGCGCTATGGGCACCTGGATATCCAGGCACACATCCTCAAATGTGGCCAGGGTTAATCCACAGATTGTAGCCCCCACTGGTCCCACGAACAGGAAGTCCTCAAGGTAGTGAAATGATGCCAGAGTTCCTAGAGGCCTGTGTTGTGACCCAGTGCAGGAAGGAGTTGAACCTTTCAAGATGACTTTATACTACTGCACACCCTATAGGCATGCAATTGTCTACATAATATTCCCCTGCAAACTTAATGCCAGAAGCTCCTTATCATCTGGGTGCACTGGCAGCAGAAAAAACTCAGCCTCGATGTCCACTTTGGCCATCTGGGCCCAATGTCCTGCTGCATGCACCACCTTGATGGCCCTGTCAGACGACTCATATTGTACCGACGTGTACTGTCAGTCAGTGTGGTAATTTACTGAATCCCCCTCTGGGTAGGATAGATGGTTAATCATCCTGAATTCCCCAGAACCTTCTTTGGGACTAATCCAATCAGAGACACTCTGAGATTCGGCAAGGGAGGAGTGGCAAAAGGACCACTCACCCATCCCAACTGCCTCTCCTTTTCCAGTTTTTCCCAGACCACTTGAGGGTGGTCCTCACGGACTTCAGGTTCTCTGCCTTGTATCTCTTCTGAGGGTCTGAGTATGGAATTCTAAAGCCCATCGTGAACCCCTCATCTAATAGGCAGGTGGCTGTTCTGTCTGGGTACTGATCCAACCAGGGCTTAATCCAATGCACTCTTACTGGGGTGGGCAGGCTTGCTCCCTTGTGGTTTATCAAACTTTCTCCAAAAGATCTGTTTCGGTGGGCGAGGAGATGTGCACTGCACAAATGGATGCTGCTGCCCGCAGGTGACACATGATTGCAAACCTGCAGCTGTCTCTACTACAGCTCCCTTGATTGTATGTATAGCATACCTGGGAGGGGGGACCCTTGTTGTTGGGTGTGGCCAACCCTAAGGGGAGCCCACTGTCCGTATGCACGACACCCATCCCATGCATCACATCCACCAAGAGTGGCATATCTATTGCCCTCGCAACCCAAGGTGGCATTTTTCCTGCCTACATCACTGAAACTCCTCATCATACTCCAGTCAAGCTCATTTCCCTTTCCGCCAATGTATCATTGTGATCCTGGGCATGTAATTAAACAATGCCAGGCCCTGGTCTTCTTCAGCCTGTAAGATAGTGCTGGCATACACAGAGAATGCCACTATCCAGTTGCAAGTGTGAGGCACTTTCACTTTTTCTTATCAAACTTCTCCAACTTATCCTTTTCTTCTCCTGCTCAGCCAGCCAGTTTAATTGAATAATATATTGACATACTCCTTGTTGCAGATCTGCTGCCTGACCTTCTCTGTCAGGTGTAGGCCGCATATGAACAAGGAGTCAGCACTGAGGCCATCTGCTCTGCTGGGACACTGGTTCCTGCTGTAGCCACTGTCCCCTGTGCTGGCCCCACTTGCATCTGGCTCCTGACCACGGTGGCCAGATCTTCCATCAGGTCTATGAGCTTGTCCAGCTTCTTGTCAGTAGTGGACCCACTTCAGGCCCCTGCTTCACCAAAGCTGAAGGCATTGGCACCAGGGCTTTCCCATCACCCGCTGAAGACCCAAAAATGAGATTGTCCCAGGAGCCTGGTGCTGTGCCCACTCCAGCTCCCCTGTTCTCCACGACATCGGCCTCCCAGCTGAACCACCCCCCCAAGGCTGCATTAACCATTGTCCGAGTCTGCTTGTCAGAAAATTACCAAGCTTCGCACCCTGTCTTACCTGTTTTTGAAGTCCGGGGTACCTTAGCAGGAGGTGTCAACCTCTTCTTGGCTGGTCTCTTCTTCTCAGGGCCCCTCGTTGCTGCTAATGTCAGTGGTCCTTCTATGCCATCTAGGCATGCTTCCAACCATGTTGTACCTCTGCGCTGATACATCTGCCACAGTTGAGACTCCAGAACTGCAGTTGCCTTCGCCAATGGTTTCTTCTATCAACTTGGCATTTTACCAGCAATGACAACTATAACCCTCCACCATGGGAGGCTCATTAGATGGTTGTAAACCAGTTGTAAGGGGCTGCAGACTCCACCGCCTGAGCCCGGCTGCCACTCTCCCCTTATCCCCTCCCTCCTCTATCTTGCTATCTATGTGCTGTAGCCTGCCTTTGACCGGCTACTTGGGAGGGGGGCACAAAGCGCCAACCCCAGGGATGGCTCGGGCCAAATGCCTGTGACCAGGTCAGGGTTATGCTCCCTTCCAAGCATCTGTTTCTAATGACTTGGCTTGTTCCTAATTCTGTTAATCCTTAGCTTCACCCAGCCTTTAATTTTAACACCATATTTACAAATGTTGCCAGTCAGCTGTGCACTGCTGGAAAGATATGATCAGTTTGAACAAACCAGTTTAATAGATTAGTCAAGGCATGATTCCTTTGCTTTGTTTATACTGCTGATTTATTCAAAAGACCCTGCTGAGGGTATATGCCTTTATTTATTTAGTTTTTGTTAACTGGGTAGGTGCACTAGCCATAAAATGACTATTTTCAGGCTGGAAGGGTTGGTAGTAGCCAGTCCGCTGCTCCTATGCAATATACTGTGGTGCATGAATCCATAGTAGCCTTAACCGAGATGGCCGCCACTGAAGCCCAGCCACCATCTTGAGTGTACCAGTAATCCCATGGCATAATGTAGCCTCCTTGACCTCACCAAGATGGCTGCCGCCCCAAGTAGACACCATCTTGGTAATCCTTAGTGTGTTGTTGGTGGCTGCTTCGCATGGATCTGCAACTCCTAGGGTGACTGGTCATAATGGGCTCCCCATGCTGCCTGTGCTTTGAGTTACCCCTTATGCCGTACTTCTGGTAACTGTCTGCTCGATGCTTCAGCCTCAACAAAGGCATCCCACAACCATGCCTCTGCTAAGTACTGGCCTTGTAGAATGTACCACACAAGGCCCATATGGACATGAATATCTCTTGGCAGACAAACAGGGCCAGGGAATGGCACAGATCCCAGGGA
Organism: Neoceratodus forsteri; assembly: GCA_016271365.2. NCBI lineage: Eukaryota > Metazoa > Chordata > Ceratodontiformes > Ceratodontidae > Neoceratodus > Neoceratodus forsteri. The sequence goes on from JADMNL010000025.1 coordinate 274,100,386, forward strand.
AGCCAAGAGGATGTCAGATCAATGCGGGATTAGCCAGAGGTGGACACTCGCCGAGACCCGCAGTGAAGCCACCACAAGGAGTAGGTAGTGCGGTAAAACTACTGTTACCACAAACTGGGATAAGAACCCATGCCCTTGGTTTCAGTGGCAGATGCTCAAACTGACTGAGCTAAATAACTCCTGCAACTAAAACATGTTTTTTTTTTGGGGGAGGTGATATTTTACTGTCTGCTGGTGCCGGAAGATCCCATTAACCCCAAGCAGGATAAATAGGAGCCCAGTGAAATGCTTGTAACTAAAAGACTTGATCCCCACAGCCACTCAGAAAGAAGCTGCCCTGACACTAGCTAGTGAAGTAGCTGATGCCCGCCTGTGGATTCAGGTTTACAGTTTCCTAATCGATGACCTTGTAGACTGGCTAGCTAAAGAAGATCAAGCCGAGGTTAAACATGCAACTGGCCATTTTTTTTAATTTCAAATATGACTTGAGTCTGCCTCTCTAGTGCTACTTCATACAACAACAGGTACAGGAGCTCTTACCTTGTAATAGGGGCAGTCTATGAACCCAGAGGTGCAGGAGCTCGGCAATGTGTTTGCAACCTGAATCCAAAGAAAGGATTAGAAAAAGGGGGAGCTGCTAGCTTCCAGCTCTATTTAACCCCTCTTCCTCCTCCTTCCCCCCCCTTCCTCCAGATGCCACCGCCCTATGGGCAGCCTCTGTGGCACCTCCTCCTAGGGTGTTGCCAGGGCCTGTTCCCCACCGCAGGAGAAGGCACCCTCTCCCTTCTCCCAGGTCCATGGAGGGAGGGCCCCAGACAAATTGCCAGCTGCTGTAATTATTTGCATCTTCTCTGTTTTCACAGAGGCATAGTTTATAAGCTACTCCTGTTTGTCAGGTAATGGTGAATTTACTGCATTTTAGAACATCATATGTAGCATTTTTGATGCTGATTGTATTGCAGCATCTGTGCATGTGTTTGCTCTTGTGTGGGCTTGTATTTGTGAAGGGTTTTTCTATGTTTTAATTAAGCATACATTTTGCATCACTTCTGCCTTCTGTGTTTGGTCAGGGATCACCACTGACCTATTTAGATGTTTTCCTTTGTGTCATTAGTGTCATTTTTATGTTTAAATAGATGGAGTTCAGGTTTTCTCTAATTTGATATTGCGTTTGTTCTTTGTAGAGTATATATTCCAAGAATCAGTCTTCACCATTCATTCTCACTTATGGGTCTGTGCTAGGGGCACTAGGACCCCACAAGAGCAAAGTATTTTGCAGTCATAGCCTCTTAACAGCAGAAAGAGCCCAGTGGTCCATCCAGTCTGCCTGAGTTCCCTATTTAGCACTGGAACCTATTGTCCTTTTGGCAGGGTTCTAGCCCTCCTCAACCTCCCCCCCCCCATTCTCCTCCTTGATTCACTTGCCCCAAGCAACCACAGTACCCTTCCTTCTGTCCAAGTCATGCTTGAAACCACTAACAGTTTTCTTACACCCACCAGTTCGGCTAGCAGACCGTTCCATGGCTTCACCACCCTTTCTGTAAAATAGTATTTCATCACATCCTCCTGAACATCCTCCATTTAGTTTTCACTCATGACCACATGATCGCTAGATAATGTTCAAGCTAAATAATTCCCCCACAATTCAGCTTGTTAATTCATTTTAGGAACTTGAAGGTCTCTATCATGTCTCCCCGCTCCCTTCTCGTCTCCAGCGAGTACATGTTAAGTGCCTTGAGGTGCTCCTCATAGGACCTGCTCTGCTGGCTCTGAATCATTTTTGTTACCCTGTGTTGCACTGTCTCCAGACTATTCCTCTTCTTCCTGAGGTGAGGACTCCAGAAAGTGGCGCAGTACTCCAGGTGTGGCCTCACCAAGGATCTGTATGGGGAAATTATTACCTCTTCCCTTCTGCTAACAGTACCCCTCCTGATACTTCCCAGCATCCTACTGGCCTTGCTATAAGCCTTATTGCACTGACTTGATTGCTTCAGGGAGTCACTGATGATGACTCCAAGGTCTTGTTCCTAAGCTGTAGTACTAAGTCTCTCCTCTCCCGTCCAATACTCTGTCCTGGGGTTCTTGTTCCCTAGGAGCTTTACCTTGCACTTTTTGTTAGTGAATTTCAGCTGCCAAACATTAACTACCCCTCTAGCTTTTGTAAGTCTCTCTGCATTTCCTTTATTCCATCATCACTATCCACCCTCCCACAGAGCTTAGTGTCATCTGCAGAGAGAGACACAACCTGCCCCAAATTCCCCCCCACCAGTGTCGCTGATAAACGTATTGAAGAGGACCAGACCTAGGACAGATCCCTGTGGAACCCCACTCGTGACCTCCTTTTTTTCTGATTTAACCCTGTTGACCACAACCCTCTGCTGCCTCTGCTTTAGCCAGTTACCTACCCAGTTTACTGTGACTTTAGCCACACCCAGATCCTCCATTTTTTTCAGCAAGCATCTGTGAGGCAAAAGCCTTGCTGAAGTCAAAGTAGAGCAAATCCACAGTGTGGCCCCTATCTAATTACCTCATCACCCAGTCTGAAAAAAATACCAGGTTAGTCTGACCAGACTTTCCCTGCCACAAATCCGTGCTGTTTGCTGTCCTGAAGACTGTTGGTCTCCAAGTAGTCCAAGAGGTCCTCTTTGACCAGTGACTGCATCAGTTTCTCTACAATAGATGTAAAACTGAGAGGCTTGTTCCTTGTTCCCCACCCCCCATGGAGCTGGACTACGTTCTCCACACTCCAGTCCTTTGGAACTACCCCTGTTCTCAGTGAGCTGTTGAATTAGCCTACTAGGGGTTCAGGCAGTCATGCTGCCAGTTCTCTTGAGTATCCTTGGATGCAATCCATCTGGCCCTGGGGCCTTATCTGTCTTTTGGGCTGCCAGTCCTTTCAGGGCCCTTTTGCTAGCAAATATTGGCTGCTTCTTCTCCAGGACCCCTTTAGTGACTGCTTTTATGCCACTCTGGCAAGGGCTTGCCATCCTCCCTCGTGACAATGGAGCAAAAGTAATCGTTAAAGACTGCAGCCTTATGCCTGTCCTCCTCTATCACCCTACCCCGCTCTCAGCTAACCTTTCGATTCCCCCTCCTTTCCTCCTTTTTCCTCAATATATCTGAAGAACTGTTTTTCTCAGCTCTCGACCCCCTCTGCACTATGTAGCTCTGCGTCTCCTTCTGGCTCCCTATACTTCAGTAAATATTCTCCCCATTCTCCTTCCCCTTCTTTTCTTTATAATTTATAGAACGCCTTTGTCTTGGCCCTCACTGCCTCCTTAACCCTTGCTGAGAACCACAATAGTTTCTTGAACCTATTCTTTTTGGTTACCATTTTCATGTACACTTAGATGCCTCAAGAATTACCCCCATCTCTTTTCCATCCCACCTATGTTTCCACTTCTTCTAGCTTGTCCCTGACCAGCTCTCTCAGCCTATTGAAGTGTGCCCTTATAAAATCAAGGACTTCGGCTCCCAGTTGCTGTTTACCAGACATGAGGGCCAATTTGAATCAAATGGAGTTATAGTCGATATTCTCTAGTAGCTCCCCTACTACCACAGCTCCTGCCTCCTCCAGGTTAGTGAGCATTACATCTAGAATTGTGGTCTGCTTGGTGGGTTCCCTAACTAGTTGTACCAGTAGACAGTCTTGGAAGGTGTCCAGCAAGGCCTGTCTTCTGGTGTTACTGGCCACTGGAATATCTCAGTCGATGTCTGGCAGGTTCAAATCACCCACCACCACTTCTCCCTTTGCTGCCCCTCTTTCAGGTTCTTCCCTGAGCTTTCTGTTCCTTTTCTCCCCTTGACCTGGCGGTCTATAGATCACCCCGAAGTGCAGTTTCTTGCTTGAGGCTGCTATAAGTTTTTTTTTTTTTTTTTTATTTAGTTGTTTAACCAGGTATAGCACACTAAGCTGAAAGCTTTTTTACAGGAGCGACCTGGTTGCACTCACAGTGACTCTGTTTCCTCATTACTCCCGATGCACCCATCTTACACCACCTCTGTGCCCCTTTGACAAAAAGTGCAACCTCCTCTCTACCTGTTCCTCTATCCCTCCTGATCAGTGAGTACCCTGGGACCATCAGTTCCCAGTCGTTATTTTCCATAGCCCACATTTCTATGATGGCCACAAGGTCCTCCTTAGTGTCTGCCATCAGCACCTGGAGCTCACCAATTTTTTTCCTAGGCTTCTGACATTAAGGCATACCCTCTTCTATCTGACCCTTTTTCCTACTTTGCTACTATCCTTGTGCTTTCCTTGTTCTCTCATCCCCTTATTTTTCTTGTTGCTTGCACCCTTTGCATCCCCCCATGTCCCTTCACCTAGTCCAGTAAGGACCACAGCTGTCTTTTGACTCAGTGTACTGCTGCAAGCCCCAAGATGTGGGAAACTACTAACTAGGATCCCCTTCCTCTCACCTGCCACTGTGGTTCCCCTAGATCCAGTCTCCCCTGCAGTCAGTTTAAACAGCTGATATACTGTAGATGTCAAACTTCGGCCCCAGCATGCAGGCCCCCTCTCTGATCTGGTGAAGTCTGTCACACTTGAAGAGTCTCCTGGCCCAGAAGTCCCCCCAATCCCCCACAAAGTGGTACCTCTTTTTCTGACACCATCCCTTAAGCCACCCAATAAACTCCTCTATTGCATTACTCCCTATCCTGCCCTGCTTCCCTTCCCTGCCCCACATAGGGAGAACATCGGAAAAGGCCAGGGAAGTTGAGTGTGCTGCCAGTCTGTCCCCGAGTCTATGGAAGCTGCACTTCACCATCTCCACTAACTGGTTTGCTAGATCATTGGTACACAGGTGTACCAGCTCCCCCTGCTCCCTCTCCACCATCCTCCCTGTCCTCTCCAAATCCCAGATGGCCAATGCCCCAGGAAGGCACTGGACCATCATCCTCCAATCCACCCCCAACACCACTCTCTATACCCCCTCCCTTATCATTGAGTCCTGAACACTAAGACTCACGTGGTAGACTTGCTTCCCTTTGGTGGAATCACATTGACCTGTCTCCTCTAGAGGTGTGAAGCGATTTGCCATGTGAATAGTGCTGGGCTAGACAACCTCCTTATGGCTACCCTGCCCCACCACTACCACACTCCATCCCACTGGACCAGTGGGTCTCTGAGGGAGTTGGGGTGTGGGGGGTTGGTTTCTGCTGAGCTGATGACAAAGCTGAGATATCTCTACCCTTGCTGCCACCAGCTGAGCCTGGAGCTCCGCCAGGGTCCTACATATTGGGCACTACCCCCGACTATATCTCTAAAGAAGAGCACCCCACAGCCACCACAATTTTACTGCTTCCCTCTGAATCCCATCCACACTAAAAAACAGACTAAATTAAACTTGTGCTTATGCAGATGGTTCACCCACAATGGTGTGCGGGCAATGTGGGCGAAGTCTTTAGGGCACCAGAATTCTGATGTCCGGAATTATAGCAGGTGGCATTCCGGCACCCTAGACCGACAGTGCCACATGACCGTCCCCAGAAAAAGTTAGTCAAGCCCCTTGCACCCCCCCAAAATAAATATGACAAACTCTTGGGGAGGAGGGTGTGCATGCTGTGAAAGGGGGCACAGTTGTGGGATGCCCAATAGGATGTGAGTGCAGTACAATCTAAAATCCAGAGCTCCCCTATCACTCATGCCCTTGTTGTGGTGACCACATTATGGCGCCCTAATCACAATGCCCTAACAACGGGATACTCACCCAAATAGGGTGTAGCTGTAAGGCACAGCTATAGCACAGGAAACAGGGATAAGAACGACCTCCTAGTGTTCATCCAGATAGGGTATAGTTATAGGCTTAGCTAGAGCACAGAAAACAGGGGTATAACCACCCTGTAGTGTTCACCTAGATGGGGTGAAGCTGTAAGATAGGGTGAATCTCTAAGATTTAACTGTAGCACAGCATATTTAACTATAGCACAAATTAAAGCTACACTAGCTGTAGCACAGAATACAGGTGTGAATTGGACCTTTACATAAGCAGTGAGTAATAACTGTAGCTGACGTAGACTACACCATTATCCTGCAGTACACACCCGGAAAGATTTCAGTTAGAAGATAGCAGCAGTATGTTCCCAAGCAAATCTCCCACAAACAATGCACATACAGTTTTACTTGGGATCAGAGGGACAGAGCTCCTGGCTGTTGGCCGTCACTCCTGGCTGACTCCTCGCAGACTCCCAGTAGTTGTCCTTTGCATTCTGTCCATAGTGTGGAGGGCTGCTTGACCTTGAGTCCTTTGTCTACAGCTCATGTGGCTGACATCAGTGCTGGCACCACCCATAATGCAGATGTAATGATGTGGCACTCATGGGCTGGCTAGTAACGATGCCAGCCCTCTACTTTCCCTCAGTTCTGATTTTCCTGCCATTGAGTGCTCACTGTGGGAGCAATAGTTGTCATGTGTTACTGCATCACAACTCCTCCCTCGGTTCGTCACTGTTTGTTTGTCACTGTAGCCCTTGGCATTGTCCATTTTTGGTGTCGTTTTTTTCTTATTTTACTGTTTTAGTGTGGTGCTGAACCTTTCCTATCCTTTTTTTTTTCCCCTCGCAGAAGTCCAGTTCCGAGGAGTGCAAGGGAAAGAAGGCCTCCAAGCAGAAGAAAAAGCAACATGACATCCCCCATATATCAGTGCTCATGTGGGGGACACATCACCTTCCAGGACCAACATGACATGTGTTGGACCTGCCTCGGTGAGGATCACGACATGGATAGGTGTGATGTCTGCTTATGCATGGACTACCACACCCTAGAAGTCCACACATTGAAGTGGGGGTCATAAGCCCCCCACTTTCAGAAGCAGACATCACACCAGAGATGCCATGGTAAAGTCCCTGGGCTCTTCCCCTGAGGCCCTTTCTAGTACTATATGCACTAAGAAAAACCAGGCGCCTCCACGTGCTCACCCCGCCAAGACATCGGAGGACCTGGGAGAGGGGTCTGGTGGAGAGTCAATCTCCCCTGGAGAACCAGCTGAGCACCCTTTAAATCCATAGGCCCTTCAGGGCAGCAGATACCCCTGGTGGTGAGGCTGAAACTATACACTGGTTATACATCGGAGGGCACCTTGGTGTTGCGACCTGGCCCCACCTTGGATCCTGGTACAGAAGCCAATACTGGCGAGTGAGGCAGTGCTGATCGCAACACCAGACCCCCTTCCAGCACTGTTCATGGTGCCAGTAGTGGGCAGGCCTCCAGAGCCTGTTCTTCTACCCTTGAGGTAGTTGTCATATCTTCTCTGAAGCAGTGTGAAGACCTTGGGCCTGTAGAGGAGACTTGTGAGGATGGGGGCCTTCCTGGGTCTGGTTCCAGGCTAGACTCAGGGCTGGGAGCTTCTGAGGGGGTGATGTCTGTGGTCGGTGCCAGGGCCCCTTCTGGTACCATTCGCAGTACCATTTCAGGTCCCAGTGCCGTTCCCAGTGCCGACCCTGTTCCTGGCACCATCCATGGCACTGGAGATGGAGCCAGCATCATTTGTGGTGCCAGTTCTGACACTCACTCTCCTGGAGGCTCTTACCTGGGCCTGGCCCAAGGGTCAGGGTTGGCTTGGTTTAGGGGAGGATCTTGGAGTCTGTGCCTGCGGCTCATGCTTTGCTTAGAGTAGGTGGTAGTTTTAGCAGGAGTCACAGCACTGGTTCAACCCATCTCTCTCTCTCTCTCTCTCTCTCTCTCTCTCTCCCTTGGAGGCAACTGGCTCTGTCACTGGTGGGATTGGGGTCACCCCATGGGATGGAGCGCTCTGCTCTCCCAAGCTGGGGATTCCTCCCATGGGCACAATCTTGATCAGTCCACTGTTGTTGATTGCTCGCTGATGGGTGAGTTTTCCAAGCCCCTCCCTGGGAGGGTCACCTGAGCATACTCACAGCCCTGACAGTAGACCTGGCCTGGTCTCCCATGACTCTTATCCTGCCCCCTCCTCCTCCCCCCCTCCCAGACACTTTTGATCCTCTTAGGCCTATGACATGGGATCAGTTCAGGGCGAGGGCTGGTGTATTTTCTCAGTACCTCCTCAGAGTTGACCAGGCCATCTTTAGGCCTGACACCCCTGCACTGCTAACTCCTGACTCCAGCTCCTCCTCCTCCACTTCCTCCTCTGAGGAAGAGGATACCTCCGTTCACCTGTCCTCTGACACCGAGTACATCCGGTACCAGCAGTTCCTGATATGATGCAGGAGCCGAGTCTTCAGCATTTTTCTGGTCACAATACTGCTACCCTGGAGCTGTCACTCCTTTGGAAATACAGCAGAAATAGTACCATCATCCCTCCATGGCTTCTGCCTTTTCATGGAGATATCCAGGAATGTCTGGCTCCATCCCTCTTCCCCTCTCCAGCCCCAAGGGATGTCCAGTGCAGATATTGTCCTTCCGTGGGGTCTCCAGGGTCCATGCCTCATCTCTCTCTTTTGGGATTTTTGTACTGCAGACCCCCTCTGAGCCTAGGCACCTGGTATATGACCGCCCCACCCCTGACACTGTGGAGTTTGATACCTGGGGCAGGCTGTTTTTTGCGCAGTGGCATGCACCATGATGTGCATTTCTGCATGCCAGGCACACCAGGCAGCTTATTGCAAGTGCTTGTGAGCAATGGTGAGTCAGCTCTTAGCATCCTTACCAGATAGTGAGACAACTAGGCAGGCCATATATCTTTCTGCCCAGAGCCTGGAACTGGCAAGGCACCATTGAGGGCATCTTATGATGCCAACAAGGTAGCTTTCAAGCCAGTGGGAATTGCATTCTGTATTCGGCAGACAGCACGGCTTCGCCTTTCTTAGTTGGCACCCCTGGCCCAGCCTAGAGTGCTCAGCTTGCTCTATCAAGGGATTCATTGTTTCTCCCACACATTAGGCATGAGTTGTAAGGGCACTGTCCTGCTCCCAGGCCACAGGAGCCTCCCCCTGCCCTTGACCAGTCTTGGGTCCTACAGGACCTATGAGAGTCCCTGCCTTCCTGTGGTTATCCCCCACAGAAGGCTGAGGGAACAACTAATCTTCTTCAAGGGTATCTCTTGCAGCAGGACACACCTGTGGAACTATAGCTGCCAGGTGCCAGGGCCACATGGAAACTTTTGTAGCTAGCAGTCTTCCACGGGGCCGCCCACTCCAATGTCACACACTGACGTCACCCTAGCCTGTAAGAGTGGGCAGCCCCTGCACCCTCATCAGTTCTTTTCCTGCCGTTGACCATTTTATGTCAGACCTCTCGGAGGTCCAGCCAGCTTCTGTTGACCACCATTTCTTCAAATTTTCTTTCAACTTTCATCGGTTTTATTTTCAATTTCTTACCGTAGTATTGCATCACTTTTACTTACAGTGATTCTTTTCTTTTGTTTATGCCAAGCTCCATCTCTGATATGCTTTTCATGAGGTGTGCCTGCTTTGAGAAGATTCCAGAGAAGGATGACCACTCCTTCTGTGTCTGCTGCCTAGGCCCAGGACACGACATCCAAGTCTGTGAGATCTGCTGTGGCTTCAACCAGGCTACCAGGTGGTGCCACCAAAAGATCCTGTATACCCTCCTATTCAAGTAGCCGGTCACCTGCTTGGAGGAGGAGCTATTAGCCAGGAGTTCTTCTGCTTCTCTGGCCCCATCCTTGGATTCAACCTCCTCTAAGGCCCAGGACAAATCCAGTGGAAAACACAAAGGACAAGGGCCGTGCCAAGCCACGGCCCTCCCAAACCTGCTTGCGGTCACTGCATTGCACTTCTGCCATGATGGGGCTGTCCTCCTCTTTGGGAGTGGCCCCCTCTGCCTCACACACCCTCTCCCCCACAGGGCTACTGTTGGCAACTCCTCCCACCAATCTCACCTTAGTGGGCATCGGTTCCTCGTGCGCGGGTGCCTCACCAATGTCTCAGTCACTATTGTTTTGCTCTGGTTTTCGGTGGGCCATCAGTCTGGCAGCTCCGCCAGTTCGACCTCAACTGGCACTGGCTTGGCTCTTCCAGGGGCTCTACTGGTTCCCTCAATGTCAACCTTGGCCATTTCCTCAGCTGTGTCCTGTGCCTTAGAGCCCCAGTATTTCTTGGTGTCACCCGGGGTGTTTTTCTGGTCATCTTCTCTCTCTCCGATGATGACCCAGGCAGAGGCGATGCCCTGTAGGCCACAGCCTGCTAGGCCACCTCCCCAGCCCCATCTCCAGTGCTGGTCCCAGTGCCTCCTCAGTCTGCACTGCTAGTTGACCAACACAGCTCATGGTAGATTTCCAAGCCATGCTTTCCTCCCTGTGGGACTTTGTGGAAGCTAGACTTGCTCCTCCACAAGGGTCGATGTCCCAAGGGCCTACAGTGCCTGCCCACACAGCCCCTCCTCCTACAGGGCCGTGGCATGCTCCTCAAGATCCAGTGCCCTCCAAACCCCCTCAGGACCTGGGGGATGAGGATGAGTACCACCTGGACCTCCTTCAACTTGACAATGAGGAAGAGGGAGATGCTGGAGATGAAGGAGGCATTACCCCTCCCACTCCACTTTTACAGTGTCATCTGATGGTGAGGAAACCCCAAGTATATCCCACAGTCCCCCCCCCGATGACCCTTCCTGTGTCTCTATTCTGAGACAGCTAAAAGTGGCCATGACGTTTGACACCAGGGAGCAGGACCCTATCCATCACTGTCCATCCACTTATCTTGGCCTGCTGAATGCCCCTCCTCTGGTCATTCCTCCATTGATAGAACCCTTTGAGTATGCCACCATGGCCACTTGGCATCGGCCCAGTTTAGTCCCTACCATGCCTTAAAAGGCGGACAAGCTTTACCTGGTCCCTATGCCAAACAGCCTCAAGTGGACTCCGTGATAATAAATGCTACCCACAAACGTACCAAGAGGCCCAAACACCTCAGTTGCCTCCCACCAGACAAGGAGTCCCAGCAGTTAGAGCTCATTGGCAAGCAGACCTTTGCTTCTGCCACTTTGACCATAAGGGTCTTGAACTGTATCACCCATATGGTCCAGTTTCAGAACCAACTCTGGACTCAGGTCAAGGAGGCAGCTAAAGCCCTCCCAGAGGACCCCCTGAAACAGCAGCTGCTCCAGAACATTCAGCCAGGGGCCGATGTCTGCAAACATCTTCTTTGCTCTGCCTATGATGCTGTGGATGCCTTGGCCTGGGCAGTCACGCTGGGCATTTTCCTGTGACACCATTCTTGGTTAAGGGTGTTGGGCTTTGCCCAGGATGTCCAATAATCCATCCTGAATGCCCCCTTTAGAGGATATGAACTGTTTGGGGCAGACGTGCAGGATATTTTATCAAACCTGCAGGTGTCTGGCTGCACCTTGCAGTTGGTCCATTCCATGTACCACACCAAGCAGCCTAAAAGTGGTCAGCACATGCCCCTTTGGCATACTGCCCATAGGCCTAAACCCAGTTCCAAACCTCAGCGTAAATGCAGAGCAACCACAGACCTGCCTACCCCCACCTCCACCACTGGGAAATCTCCCTGAGGAGGTGGTGCGGCCCCAGCCACAGGTGCTACCTCAGCCTGACTACTTCCCTGCTCCCCCACAACAAGCCAGGCAGGAAGTGGTAATCGGGGTTGCTTCTCCCTGCACCTGGACTAGTTGAGGGAGATCATCAGAGATGCCGGGGTCTTGCAGCTCATAGAAAACAGCCACACTCTGGAGTGGCCTCCAGAAAACCTCCAGTTCAGTACTCTTTCCCTCCAGGCCACATTCCAGTGTTCTGGGGGAATTCCGCTCCTTGCTGCACAAATGGGCCATAGAACCCACCTCAGAGACACAGTAAAGCAGAGAGTTCTACTTTCACTTCTTCCTTGTCCAAAAATGCACAGGGGATCTCAGGCCCATCCTAGACCTACAGGAGCTAAATTTCTTCATTCAGTACAAGAAATTCCAGATGGTCACCCTTCAGGGACTGCTGCCCCTCCTGCATCAGGGAGATTGGATCTGCTCCCTCAATATGAAAGATGCATACCTGCATATCAAGGTATGTGCCTCCCACTGACAGTGCCTCAGATTCCACTTTCAGGGAGCGCACTTCCAGTTCCGGACCTTGCCCTTTAGCTTGTCCTCGGCCCCTCAGATGTTTACCAAATGCTTGGCAGAAGCTGCAGCAGCCCTCAGGAGGGAGGGACTCTGTCTTTCCCTACCTGGATGACTGGCTCCTCAAAGCACAGTCCAGGGAACACCTGTTGCAGATCTTGGAACATACCACCAACCTGTTCCAGGAACTGGGCATTACCATCAATCTGCCCCAGTCAGTTTTGACTCTTGTCAGTGCCTCCAGTACATGGGGCAGTCCTGGATATGGCTCAGTATATGGCCTTACTGCCCCAGTACAGGGTGGACAGCTTAAAGGCTCAAGTCCGCCTACTGCACAACAGCAGATATGTCTCAGCCAGAACCTTCCTCTGGTTCTTGGATCAGATAGCTGCAGCTATAGTCACAGTGCCTCTAACCTGACTGCACATGAGGGTACCCCAATGGAAACTGAGGATCCAGAGGGATCAGTGTACTGACAACCTGGAACAGCAGGTCATGGTCTCTGGAACCCAGCAATCTGTTGAGAGGGGTTCCTTTCCTCATTCCCTCCCCTCAGCAAATTCTCACCACAGATGCTTTGGGGTTGGGGTGGAGGGGGGAACTCATCTGAGACCCCACCCAACACAAGGGAAATGGTCCAGGATGGAGTCTTCTCTTCACATAAATGTCCTGGAGATGCGGGCAGTCTTTTATGCCCTGCAGGCTTGCCAGACACAGCTATCCCAAGGCCTTCTGCTAGTTCAGATGGACAACAACAGTGTAGTCCACTACATCAACAAACAAGGGGGCACTCACTTGTACCCTCTCTGCCTGGAAGCAATGAGAGTCTGGTACTGGGCTCTAGAATATGGTCTAGAACTGTCAACCATTCATGTTCCAGGTGTCCAAAATATCTTGGCGGACAGGCTAAGCCGGTTTCAATTCCAGATAGAAACATAGACTTTGACGGCAGATAAGGACCACTTGGCCCACCCAGTCTGCCCATTTCCCTACCTACTGGATAAGCTACAGATTCTAGTTAACCAACAGCCTACTTCTTGCCACCCCCCACTACAATTGCCTTGTGTCTGTCCCATGCATGTTTGAATTCCCCCACTGTTTTAGCTTAACAACCTCCCAGGAAGGCAGTTCACGCATCCTACTCTCTCCGTGAAAAAGATTTCCTTACATTACCCCTGAGCCGTCCCTCCTCTATCTTTAAATTGTGTCCCCTTGTTCTTACACATCTCTTTTTCTGAAAGATGCTACCCTCCTGGACTTTGTTGATTCCCTTGAGGTACTTGAACGTTTCTATCATGTCCCCCCTGTCCCTCCTTTCATCAAGGGTAGACATATTAAGCTCTCTCAATCTCTCTTCATATGATTTCTGATGCAGTGGGAGCTGCTGACCTCCGTCGCAGAAGACCTGTTTGACAGGTGGGGTTGTCCAGAGTTGGCCTTTTTGTGTCCTCTCTCAACGTAAAACTGCTGCTTTTTTCCTCACTCGCTCCAGGGCATGGAGTTTTCTGGCAAGACGCATTCTCCCTCTTGGAAAGGGAGGTTCCTCTACGCCTTCCCTCTCTTTCCTCTCATACAGAGGATTCTGATCAAACTACAGATGGAAGAGGCCACTCTGATCCTCATTGCTCCCTTCTGGCCTCATCAGATTTGATTCCCCTTATTGCAACAATTGACAGTGGAACCTCCAGTGCCCCTGCCTCTGTGCTTGCTCTCTCAGGACCGGGGCACTCTGGTCCATCTGAATCTCAGATCCCTGCATCTTCATGCCTGGCTTCTGAAGACATAGCCATGGCTAGGTCTGGGGTGTCCCCCAAGGTGGCTAATTTCATGGTGGTGACTAGGATGCCTTCCATTAGGGCCACTTATTCCATAAAGTGTAAACACTTTGCTCTGTGAGCTGCTTCAAATCATCTGGACTCCTTCACTTGTCCAGTGAATCAGATTCTGAAGTACTTGCTGTCCCTTTTAGACTCTGGTCTGAAGTACTCTGCTCTTAAAGTGCATATGTCTGCCATTTCTGCCTTCCATGTTCCTCTTGAAGGCTGTTCAGTGGCACAACTGGAGGTGTCACATACATTTCTGAGAAGCATTCTCCACTTGAAGCTTCCTATCCGCAATTCAGTCCTGCCTTGGAATTTGAATTTTGTACTGGAGAAACTTACTTTGTCTCCTTTTGAGATGGCTGCGACATGCGAGCTACACTTTCTGTCGTGGAAAGTGTTATTTTTATTTGCTATTATTTCTGCTCAAATGCTTTCAGAGCTACAGGCTCTCATGTGTGAGCAGCCTTATTTGGTTTTCCAAAAAGACAGAGTGTCTCTGCATGCTAACCCTAAGTTTCTTCCTAAGGTGGTGTCTGAGTTTACTTTAAATCAATCCACTTACCTGCCTGTTTATTGCCCAGAGCATACCAATCCAGGGGAATCATTGCTCCCACACTTTAGATGTGCATAGAATTCTGCATTTCTATACACACCTACGAAAAACTGTAGAAAATCCTCTCAGTTGTTTGTTTCTTTCACCCCTGAGAAAGAGGGCATTCCTGTTTCTAAACAGTGCTTGTCCAAATGGTTGGCCAGTTGTATTACTTTTTATGACTATGGGCAGACCAGCAGGCTTTTTGCATTCAGAAAAGGTCTGATATCATTTTTGCTACAAAACAACATAAGAGTGTGAAAAATAGATTCCTCCACTGAAGCCTCATTACTACGCTGCCTGTGTGTGTATTGGAAGCTGTAGAACACTATTTTTCCTTTGGCTTGAGGAGTTAAGTCAGCCCTCAGAAAGTTAACTCATTATCTTCTGGCAGTCATTCTGTGTCAGATTACCAATGGATAGTACAGACATCATAGAAAGCTACTGGAAGTAGAATGGGTTTAACACTTCCTGGAGCTTTCTGCATAGCAAATAAGCTCTGCTGTTCCCCTAAGCCCATATGAACACCTCATTAAGCCATTTGACACCACCATCCTAAGAGTAGTCATTCTGCTACTTTGCAGGACATTGGTAGTTTACTCACCTGGTAAAGGTGATTGTGGGGTTATACATCTCTGAGGCACTCCACCTTCCTTACACATGGGTTGTGTCCACCTGATAGGTTGCTTGATGCACAGTGACTTCAAAGAAGCCTAACCCCCTTTCCCTGTGGCACAGCACTTCCATCATCAGTTCGAATTCTTTCAACGCTGTACCTACTAAGGAATGAATGTTTCTAAATTGTTAGGCAGTGCTGGTGTGAAGAAAAATGTTAGGCCCATGCATAAGTGAATTAGACAATAATGCATGAGTTTATGGATTTCTGTTTTATTTCTATTGGAGGCTATTACCTCAAACAGTGACTTTCTAACACTCTCTACTAAAGTTGTTTCATGCTATCAATATCATCATGGCATTCGTTACTAGCACGTATTGCTTAATGCGGTGCATAGTCAGTATTATTATAGCATTTCTACTATTGACAGCTGGTTTTAACCTTATTCTTTCTTAGGGTGGGTTGTGGAGTGCCTCAGAGATGTATACCCCCACAATCACCTTTACCAGGTGAGTAAACTACCATTGTGGGGGATAATCTCTGAAGCACTCCACCTTTCTTACACATGGGTTTCTATCTAAAAAGCAGTAGCATGTAAAACAGGTGGGTCTTAGTGTTCGAGTAGTTTGTCCATTAAGTTCTGTCAGGCTGTAATTAAGCTCAGTTCTTTAATTTGCTTCTGTCTTTGCTGTCAGTAGTACCGCTTGCCGGAAGTGTGATTTTGACTCTTATGAGACATCTACCCTGTAGTGCTTAGTGAATGTGTGTGGTGAGGCCCAAGTGGCTGCCGCACAAATCTCCTCTGCCATAGCCCAGTTCCTTTCTGCCCAGGACGTGGCTACTGCTCTTGTGGAGTGGGCCTTGATATCGGTTGGCGGAGTCTGGTGTGAGGCTTTATAGGCTTCTGTGATAGCTGTTTTTAGCCATGCAGCTATTGTGGACCTAGTGGCTGGTTGCCCTTTTTTATGTCCGTGGATGCTCAGGAATAGTCTGTCAGATTTGCAGATAGTAGCTGTCCTGTTGATTTAGAGTGTCAGCACCATTCTCATGGCTAGAAGCATACGTTTTGGGTCTGATGCGACTTCTTCTAAGGGTAGTTGCACTGGTATTTCGATAACTTGTTGTACGTGGAACTTAGTATTGATCTTGGGAATGAAGGATGGGATCGTCCTAAGTTCAATCGTTTCCTTGTGGAAAACTAGGTATGGTGGACGGCAAGATAGGGCTTGCAGTTCGCTGATGCATCTGGCTGAGCAGATGGCCAGAAGAAAGATGGTTTTTAGGGTTAGCCATTTGAGGGTGATTGTCTCTAGTGGCTCGAAGGGGTGTTCTGTCATGGCCCTAAGGACTAGGTTCAGATCCTGGTGCTGTCCATTGTCCATTGTCGTGTCTTAGGTCATAAGTTAGTGCATGCTTTTTGGAATCTGATGATATCCCTATGTGATCCCGGTGTCGACCCTCTATGCAGCCCCTTGCTGTCCCTATTGCGGCCACTTGAACCCTTAGGGAAGTGGGGGACAGGCCCTTGTCCAGGCTGTGTTGTAGGAAAAGTAGGATGTCGGGTATCGTGACAGAGTTGAGGGTGATATTGTTCTGTAAGCACCATTTAGAGAAAATCCTCCACTGTCTCTGATATGTAGACGTGGTGGATAGTGTTCTGGAGCTGGTCATAGTGGTAACCCTTGCTCAACAGTCTCTCCCTTTCAGGAGCCAGGCTGTTAATTTGAGGTTGGTCAGGTTGGGGTGGCGTATGGGGCCCTGTGTGAGGATGTCTTGTCTGTACGGAAGTATCCACAGGTGGTCCAAGGCCATTGCCACCACCGTCGCAAACCAAGCTCTCCTGGGCCAATATGGTGTGATCAGTATAACCCGAAATCTGGATCTTCGTATCTTTTTCAGGACCTGTGGGATTATTGGGATTGGCAGGAATATGTATGCAATCTGAAATGTCCAAGTTGCTGAGAGTGCATCCACCCCATTGCTTTGTGGTCCTGGAATCGGGAGTAGAAACTTGGGCACTGGTTGTTCTTGTTGGAGGCCATCAGATCTAACTCTATGGGGCCCCAGCATTTGTTGATAGTATGGAATGTGTGCCTGTGTAGCATCCATTCCCCTGGGTGAATCTGTTGTCTGCTTAACCAGTCTGCTTTGGTGTTTAACTTTCCGGCGAGGTGTATTGCGCTTAGGCTTGCTAGGAATCTTTTTGCCCATGGGGTGAGTTTTCTTGCCTCCCTTTGCATTGCTTTGCTTTTGGGTTCCCCTTGTTTGTTGATGTATGAGACCGTGACTTGATTGTCCGAGTGTATTAGGATGTGCTTTCCTTTTACTAGCCCTTTGAAGTGCAGTAGTGCAAGATGAACGGCTCTTATCTCAAGTACGTTTATGAGTAATTTGGTTTCTGTTATGGACCATTTCCCTTGAGCTGTGTTGCAACCGGTTGTAGCCCCCATCCGGTGAGACTGGCGCCTGTGTCTATTTGGAGGTCTGGCTGTATGTCTAGTAGCATCCCTTTTAGGAGGTTGTCTCTGTTTAGCCACCAGGGTAATGATTGTGCAACTCCTGGAGGAACTGATACGACCTTTGTGAAGTCTAAGTCATAGGTTGGGCCCTGTTCTATGAGGAAGGACAGCAGTGATTTCATATACCATCTTGCCCATGGTATGGTATCTATGCAAGATGACATTAGGCTTAATGTTTGAGATATTGACTCTATGGAAGCTTGTCCATTCTGAAGGAGCTTGTGTACTGCTGATATTAGGGTTTTTGCCCTCTTTTTGGATGGTTTTACAGTCCCTTCTGATGAGGTTGCCTAGGTGCTCTAGTCTTTGGCAAGGTGTCAGCTAACTCTTCTCTGTGTTTATTTACCCATCCGTGACCCTGTAAACAGTCTATTGCTGCTGCTGTTTCTCTTGCCGACTGATTTACCGACCTGGCTCAGATCAGCCAGTCTTCCAGGTATGGTATAACTTGGATTCCTTGTTCTCTTGAGTTTTGTGGCTAATACGATGGATACCTTGGTAACCACCCATGGGGCAGAGGCTTGGCGGAAAGGGAGTACCTGATATCGAAAGTGTTGGCCTAGTATGTGAAAGCGTAGGTATTTTTGATGAGATAGTTTTATGGGAATGTGTAAGTAGGCATCCTTCAGGTCTATAGATGTAAGGATGTCACCTGGTCTTATGGCCCTTAATGTTGACCTGATGGTCTCCATTTTGAATGGTTTGTAGGCGATGCTTTTGTTTAGGAACTTTAAGTCTAGTACCTGTCATAGGTCCCCTGTCTTTTTTGGTACTGTGAATAGGATCGAATAAATCCTCTGGCCCTCTTCCTCCGTTGGTGCCCTCCTTATGGTATTGTTTGATATCAGTTGAGACATGATGTTCTGCATTTGTTCTGGGTTCGCCCTGGGTTTGGTTGCTGGTGATGTTATTAGTCTTCCCTGCCTTGGGTTTGGGGCAAATTCTATTGCATATCCTCTTTGAATTATTTCTAGGACCCATTTGTCCTGTGTGGAATTGAACCATTCCTGTGTGAACTGTGTTAGTCGGGCCCCTATTACTGGGGCAGGATAGTCATTGGTTAGTGTGTCCCCTCCTACAGTGCTGATAGGTGCCCCTGGCTCTGTTGGGTGCCCCTCTTCCTCTGAATTTTGTGTTTGGGAACTACAGGTTAAATGATGGCCTTCGGGTCTGTCCTCGGTATACGTAACGTCCCCTTTGTCTGTCGCGAAAGGGCTGGTGGCGTATGTGTGAGCAGGCCGGTAGGTAGGTGGAATTGTTTGCTCTTTCCTTGCCTAGTGTCTTGCCCTCTTCCTTGCCCTTGAGGTATTTCTCAAGGCCCTCCTGAATAGTAAGTTGCCTCTGCAGGGAAGTTTAAATAAGAGGGACTTGGATTCACTGTCTGCATTCCACAGTTTCATCCAGATGCATCTCCTTGCTCTGTTGATTAGTGTGGCTGCCCTTGCATTCATTTTTAGAGAGTCCACCACCATGTCTACCAGGTATTTTGTTGGCAGTATGGTATTTTCCGAGTAGTAGGGCCTCAGGGGATTTTGGGGTCAAGCTCTTCTGAGCTTCCTGCAGCCATTCGAGTTGTGCTGTGGTGGTGGAGATGGCCGTGGTCACAGCTCTGGCCCTGAGGCCAGATAATTCAAAGTTTTTCTTTAAAATGTCCTCCAGTTTCTTATCTACTGGATCCCATAGGGCAGATGTCAACTTGGTGGGCAGCACTGTCTTTTTGTTGAGGGAGGCAATTTGAGGGTCATTGGTGGGTGGGTGGGGTGCACCAAATTTTCAAGGTGTCTGCTTCTAGTGGGTACATTTTGTCCCATGACCTTCTCTCGGGTATGCGAGCAGAGTCCGCTGCATCCCACTCCTTTGAAACTACCTCGGATATGGCCTCGCAGACCGGGAAAGTGTCTGATATCTTTTGGGATGGCTGTAGCGAGGGAATCAGCTTAGACTGAGGTTTTGGGGCTGGCGTGTTAAACCCCACTGTCGTCATGATGCTGCGTATCAGATTGGGGATTTGGTCTGGGAAACACCATTTGGCCGTTAGTGATTGCGGGTCATTCTCTGGGTCCTTCTCGTTCTCCAATGCATCGTTGTTCATAGTTTGCATAGTGTTGGAGCCTGCTGAAGTAGTGGCACTTATAGTGCTAGCAGCATGACGCCCTGTGTTTGTAGTAGGGATGGAGGGTAGGGGTGATTTGTGTGAGGTGAACTTGGCCAGCTTGTCCCACATTGCTGACATCAGCTACTGTTGTAGCTGTAGGACCTGTTGATTTTGCAGTAAGATGGCATTGGTGTCCAAAATTGGCTTCTGTAAGTTATGTGTAGGCTGTGAAGTGCCCTGGTCAGGAGTCTGGATGGGAGTGCCTGCTGGATCGTCCTCCTCCTGTGTGTCATGAGAGGGGGCAGTGGATCCTCTGCGCAGAAGGCACAAAGCCTTCAAGTCTGAGAGGTGGGTATTGGAATGCTGCATAATCTATAGCTTTTTGTTTTCCCCATATCTGTGGAGAGATGGAGAGAGAGATGGGGGGATTAGGAGGGGGCTGTTACTTGATAGCTGAGACAAGACAATAGTAGGTATCAAAGTATTAGTTAGTTCAGCTGTACTAAATATTTACTTAACAACTGAGGCAAACAGTATACAGGTAAAATGTTTTAGCTCTGTTGTAGTAGTCGTTGCTGCCTGACAGGGAGCCCAGTGAGGAATCCTTGTCTCATTGTTTCAGAGAGGGCTGGAATTCCCCCCCCAACCTTGTTTGTGGTGGTTAAATATACTTGGTGCCATGTGTGAGTAGTACAGTGAAGTAATGGTCAGGAATGGAGGGTAGGAGCCAGAATAGGAGGCGCTGCAAACATGTAGTGTGACTACTAAGTCGCTGGGAGTAACAGTAGCTGCCTACTATGCAGTGCGAGTGAATAGCGCGCTCCCCTGCCTCACGCATGTGAAATGTAGGTATAGTGTGTGCGAGTGCAGAGAGCGATCGGGCACGTGCACGACAGTCATAGCTTGCAAATGCACTGCAGCGCGTGTCGCACATCATCAGGAGCGACAGAAACGCCTGCAGGAGCAGGAGAAGCTTGGGGGAAGATGTAGAGATGGAGCACACCTTCCCCAATACACAAAAGGGGAAGGTGTGAAAAAATGCCATGTTGTCTTGGGGAGAGGTGCTTGAGAGGGAGGGGAAAACACCAGCCAAGGACTACCCAGGAGGGGCAAGAATTGTACGGACTGCACACCAGAGAAGCAATTTTTTTCCCTGAATGAGGGAGGTAAAGGCAATAATGAATATTTTACACAAATCCCCCCATACCTCTCACACAGTAGCAAGGCAGCAGATGGAATGTGAGGCATGTATGAGATGCTCCCCTATGGCTATTAGCAGGAGCCATAAGGTGTTCTCCTTCCCAGTACTTGCACAGTAGTGGGTGCAGGCTATAAACTGGGACCAATAGCAGGGGTCACAGAAGCCTGCCCTGATATTTTACGCAGCATCTTAGACTCGCTGGCAGGGAGTCCAATGAGGCCCAAATGAATGTATTCAGAAAGTATTGCTGCTTGGTGTGCAGTGCAGAATTAGCTTGATTAGGAGCTGTTAAGTGGAGTGGAAAGCATCTGCTGATTGCTAGTTAGAGAGTTTCATAGGCAAGTTGGAATACATTAGAGAGTTACTTAGGCAAGTTGAAATACAATGCTTCCTGAGTTAGCCAACTATTAGCACTTAATTTAGCAACGCAAACACATCATACAGTCCGTATGAGCCAGCTAGCTGATACTGCCTGTCTCTTACCTTTTCTTTAGTGGTGATATGAATGATTTTTCTAGGGGAGCTGCTGTTGTGCGCAGCAACCCGTACTGATGCACATTCAGAATTGATGATGGAAGGGCTGTGCCACAGGAAAAGGGGGTCAGACTTCTTTGAAGTCACATGTGCATCAAGCAACCTATCAAGTGGACACAACTCATGTGTAAGGAAGGTGGAGTGCCTCAGAGATTATCCCCCCACAATGGAGTCCCAGTGTTGCCTGTTTCCAGATAATACACCAACTTCATTTTCTCAGGTAGGCAGTTCTGGGTTACTGTTTATATTCTACTGAGTGTTCTTAATCTGCAATTTGTGACTATGTAGGTGTTTACAACTGAATGATAGTAACCACATTTGCTTCACTTGTAAATAGGTAGTCATGTGTATGTCTAATCTTTGTTTGACTTACGTTATGCATACAATCTGATCAGTTCATAACATGCTCTATTGTGATTAAATGAACTGATAAATGGGGGCTTTGGTTTCTTTTACAAATTCATTTTTCCTGACCGTGGATATACTAAAACAAAAATTTCTCAACAAAATGTTTAAAAATAAGGAGTTTAGCAATAATTCAGTTGATGTGGTGTAAAGAGCTGCTCCCTGGAAAATTACCTGTTTTTTTTGGGGGGGTGGGGGATGCTGCCACAAGCAGAATGGGACTTCATGAATGGGGGAGCTCATGGTAGCAGAAGAGGCTTGATAGCTTTAAAAGCTTAATGGTGTGGATGTAGAGGCACCAATATTTACTGTAAGCATGACTTGGGTAGAGGACAAAGTGTTACTTGGGGTTGGGGGAGTGAGTCTTGGTATTTTTAGCAAAATGGGTTTCTGAAACTTCAGCCTTCAATGGTTTAGACTTTGCATCCATCTGTACAGTATGTCACTAAGCCACATGCAGTGGGGTATGGGTGAAAACCAGATCACCAGACCCAGACCAGAGCTGCAAAATCTTGACTGGGCACAGCTTGTGCAAATATTGCTGATCCACTCACTCCAGATGATCTGGTCGGGCTTTTACCTATCTGGTCTGGTCCTGACAGTTCCGTTTTCAATCATGTCAAGGAAGGTTTGAAAAACAGACTTCCAGAAATGGACCAGATACGTAAACGTTGGACTGAACAGTGCAACCAGAGTGACTGCACCAGCAGTATTTGTGCAAGTTGCTCCCAGTATGGCCAGTTTGGATTTTTACAGAACTGCTGTGGTTCAGGTCTGTCAGTCCAGTTTTTAATCGATCAATCTTTATTTTGTATTGAAAGGTATATGAGCAAAAATGCCCATTTACACAAATGTCCAGTTTAGCTTAGAAAGAGAACAGAACACCAGGTCAAACAATTACATAGTAAAACACAGTATAAACACGTCTAACATAAACCGGTCTAATACAGAGATCTTGTGGGATATACAGAAGAAAGGGGAAGCAAATAAATAAGTGACACATTTACAGCATGGGATATAGTTGGAGGTACAGTTCAGGAGCATGAACAGTTGGGTGATGAATCGAAAAGAAGTGCAAGTCCTGCTGCACCCAGATCCTGCATGCTTACAAGCATTCCTGCTGCGTGATCTGCCACAACCCCGCACACCGGGTCAAGGATTGTGCACCCTGCCAGTCCTTCAACCAGGCCACACAGATTAGGCACCAGAAAAAGCTCAAAGCCCACTTGCTGGAGAAGTGCCTAGCTTTGATGGAAAAAGAGCTGCAGAATCTGTGGGAAAAATCTTTTTCTCCAATACCAGAACCCAAAAAGAAGAAAAAGGAGAAGGAGAGGCACCGAGACTGGGATAGGTCTCCATCCACTTGGCGGCACCATCAGGCACCATTGACACTGGAGGGGCCGCCACTTTAGTAAGTACCCCTACTGCTAGGTCTCCTACTGCTCCAGTGGCTTAAACCACGTCCTCTCTCCCTGCTTTACTCGTGGTGCAGTCAGGGCTCTTCTTGGACGATGGAACTCCTATTGTGCTCCTTAGGCCCATATCTTCTTCAGGGTCTGTCACCAACTGCCAGATCAATAAGTCACTCCCCAGCCCCACCGAGGAGCAGACGGTCCTGGGGGCTCTCCCATCGGGGTTGCAGTATACCCCTAACATCGAGTTGAGCCAGCTGGTGAACATGCAACAGTCTTTTGAGGGTTCCTCGCTCCCACTGACACAACCAGATCCTCAGGGCTTGCCTGAAGATAAAGAGCCAGAGGTGGGCACTAATCTGGAGGTTCCCCCTCCTTTGCGGGTCATTCTCCTCCTGATTCACCCACTGGGTCTATTGTTAATCCCTCCGGGGGTCTTCCGTTGGGACATCCTCAACCCAAGCCCCCTTGGACAACCAGGTTCCACCATCTTGGACTCAACTCCCCAGACAATGGCTGGTCTTCTGTCGGGTTCTACTTACACCCCAATGCCAAGTGACCCTTCACCATGTGACCCTACGCCATATCAGGGTATATCTGGCACTCCGGCCGTTCCTCAAATGCTGGACGGCCTTCCATCAGGTTCCCAGGCACAGAATCTTCCATTGCTGGACATTCCTGTTGCCTGATCCAGTGCCAGCCCCTTCGAATGCCCCTACAGGGCCAATGCCTGGTTCTTCTGGACCTCCTGCCGGGCCTTTAGTTCCACCTCTGGCTGGACCTATGGGCAATGTTCCAGGCTATTCACCCTAATACCTAATGTACCCTTCGCCAGGGTATCCAGTGCCTGGTCATCAACCCCATTATGTATCAGGGTACCAGATGCCGGGCTATGTCTAATCAAGGGTATGCTCCTTCTGGCTTTCCCTACTCCTATCAGGCTCATGGATACCCTCAATGTCAGACACCGTGCTATCCATTATACCAGCATCCTCAGCCTCAGCCTCTGCCTCCACAGCAGCCTCAGGCTGATATCCAGGCAGTGTTTCAGACCCTGATTCAGGAGAACAGGACTCGACTAGCCTCGGAGCTTGACCATCGAAACCAGTGGTGGCCTCTACTCCTGCCTCCTTTCTGACCCCTAGATAAGCCTCTCCTATGGATTCCCACCTTTCCAGAGAAGGCTCCTCTAGACACCAGGTCAGGGATAAAACCCAGGACACTGCTCTAAAAAAGGTTCAGACCCCCAGCAGACACTCTTCAGACTCTGACTCCAACTTGTCCTCCAGCTCTGGTATGTGTACACCTAAAGAGCCTCAGCCTAAGGAGTCCCCTCTGGAGGACCCTTCCTTTGCAGAACTCCTCATAACTATACAACATGCCTGTAGGTTGGCTATCCTGGAACAGGAAAGGGAAAAAGGCTTGCAGAGCATCTAGACATGACTGACACAGCTCCTATGCCCATACTGCCTTGGACTGGGCCCCGTGAAGACCTGACGTCCACTATCTGGCAACAGTCTTCCTCCAGTCTGGCTGTTTCAAAAAAGGCAGATGGGGTGTATCACCCCTCAGATAAGGTCACACACCTTACTAGCAATCCTAATGCAGACTCGATTGTTATCACGGCTGCCCACAACCGGTGTTCTAAACCTAACATTTGAACATGTCTCCTCCTGATAAGGAGTCTAAGCAGCAGGACAGTTTCGGTCGCAAGATCCATTCCTCCTTCACTTGCGCCCTCAGGTCCCTTAATTATATGGCTCATATGGTTCCATATCAGAAATCTTCCCTGGCCTCACTCGAATCAAAGATGGAAGCTATCCAGGACCAGGAGCTTAAGGCCAAGATTGCCAAGACGGTGAGAATGGCTAAAATCTTCTGTCGTCATGCCCTCTGGGCCATTTATGACACAGTAGACTCAGTTGCTCGCACCACAGCCACTGCTGTCTGCATTAGGTGACATTCGTGGCTCAGGGTTGCTGGCCTGGCACAAGACGTCCAGACCTCCATCCTAGATGCCCCTTTCAGGGGATCTGTGTTATTCAGAGGTGACGCTAAAGAAGGATATTATCACTGAATTGCAGGACTGAGGTACATCCATCTGCAATGTCCGCTTCATGTACCGAGGGGGTTACAGAGGCAAACAGCCTTTTCTTCGGCAACAGAGACACCAGACCAAAGAGGCCCCTGCCAAATGCCAGGCCAAATGCATGTATCCAGCATCAGAAACCCCTACTCCCCCTGCCAAGTCCCAGAAGCCCCCCAGAGGAGCTGCCGATTCCCTCCCCTCAGCCTCCTGACTTGTGGGGACTCCCCTGCCTCCTCCAGATCCTGTAGGGGAACCAATGGGGGGGGGGGATTTGCCCTCCACCTTCCAGGGTCACAGGACATAACCACGGACTCCTGGGTCCTTCTGTTAATAGCAAGAGGTCATACCATAGAGTTCCTAGACAGGTCTCTGGACAAACCCCCATGCCTCTCCCATTATCCTGCAAGGCACCTGTCTCTGATAGGGGATGAGATCCAGGCTCTTCTGCAAAAGTCAGCCATAGAGCCCCTGGCTCCGGCACAGATAGGATGAGGGTACTACTTCCATTTCTTCCTAGTGCCCAAAAAGATGGGTGACCTAAGACCCATCTTGGACCTCAGCATGCTTAACCTGTACGTCGAGTACAAGAGGTTCCGCATGCTCACCACCCAGGGACTTCTACCCCTGCTTCACAAGAGCCATTGGCTTTATGCGCTGGACATGCAGGATGGTTACCTGCACATCCTGTCTTCCAGGCCCACCGCCACTTTCTTTGGTTTGCCTTCCAGGGGGAACATTACCAGTTCAAGGCTCTCCCTTTTGGCCTATCCTCAGCACCTTGGGTTTTTACCAAGTGTCTAGAAGTGGTGGCTGTGGCCCTATGCCACAGAGGGATCGAATTGTGCCTGTATCTGGATGATTGGCTTCTATTAGCCTCATTACAGAGCAGTCTGAGGGAGTCACTCTCCTTCACCCTGGACCTCTTTTCCAGACTTGGAATAGCAGTCAGCTATCCCAAGTCCCACCTCTCCCCTCCCAGCACTTATAATTCATTTGTGGCTGTGCTGGTTATGGTCCAGGTCAGGGCCTTCCTCCCATTGGACAGAGCGGAGACCATGCAGGAACAGGCCAGATTAGTGGCCAACTCACGCTGGACCACAGCCCGGTCGATCCTCTGTCTTCTTAGGCTGATGGCAGCTGTGATCCTTACAGTTCCTCTAGCCAGACTGCATATGAGGGTGACCCAATGGACTCTTCATGTCCAATGGGATCGGCGGCTGAACAACCTGGACCACATGGTCCTAGTGTCTGAGTAAATAAAGAAGGATCTACTTTGGTGGCAGGAGTTGTCCAGTCTCTCCACGGGGGTTCTGCTTTCAACCCCCTGCTCCTACCATGACCCTTTCAATGGATGCTTCGTGTCAAGGCTGGGGAGCCCATCTGGGAGCCCATCAGACCCAGGAAACATGGTCTCAGCTGGAAGCGTCTCTACACATCAATGTGTTAGAAATGAAGGCAGTACTGTATGCCCTCCTGGCCTTCCAGCCTCTTCTATTTCTGGGGACATTCCTGATTCAGACCGACAATATGCCTGTGGTCTGGCACCTGAACAAACATGGAGGCACTCACTCTTACCCTCTATGCCAGGAGGCAATGTGAGTGTGGTACTGGGCAGTCCAGCACGACCTCCGCCTGACTGCTGTCCATGTGCTGGGCATCAGCAACATCCTGGCAGACAGTCTCAGCCACATCACTGTCAGGGCTCATGAGTGGGAGCTAAATCAAGAGGTGGTTGAAAGCTTATTCAACCTGTGGGGTTGGCCAGAGATAGACCTCTTTGTCTCCCCAGCCAATGCAAAATTACCAATTTGTGCTTGCTCATTCCAGGACGTGGTGTTATAAGGTGAGAATGTTGTCTCTTTGCTGGACAGGGAGGTTCTTGTATGCCTTTCTTACCTTCCCAGTGCATCAGAGGGTTCTCCTGAAGCTATAGGTGGAAGGGGCTCACATGATTCTAATAGCCCCTGTTTGGCCTCATCAGATTTGGTTCCTTCTGCTTCAGCAGCTATCAGTGGAAGTCCCACTACCTCTGCCTCTCTGCTATGATCTTCTGACTCAGGAGCAGGGCAGACTGGTGCATCCTGGCCTCAAATCCCTCCACTTGCATGTGTGACACCTGTGGACATATGTGGAATAACTTCCATTGTTAATTTTTTTTACATAAATTGTCAACTGTGTAGACACATTTGTAAAAAATGAATTATAATAGTGAGACTTTTTGAAATGTTGTTTGACTTACCATACTCATGCTTGCCTACCCACTTACTCAGTCTCCTACTTGTTTCTGTCCTTGTACTAACTAATTCATGTTGCTTCATAACAAGGGGTTGTTGATTTTCATATTGTGTTTGCCTGGGGTGGAGCAGCAATAAAAGATTATCTTTTTTTTTCTTTTAAATTTAAAGTTTATTAATTTTCAAGCATCAACAAACAGGATACAGCAGAGACATATGAAACAGGAATGCAGAAATAAAAGATAATCTGTGCAATACCCTCAATAACAGACCTACCCCAGTTTACTTTACCTAATGCCCATTTTTAGGCCTTGTACAGTAAGATCTTCCTTCAAGAGAACAACTTGTAATGAAATGTGTATGACTTGCATTGACATTTGGGCATATGCACTTTTATATTGTACTAATTATGTGTGTGAACTGTATAGCAATCGCCAAATAAATCAATTAAATACATCAAATGTCTTCAAAAACATGTCTCAACACTGTTTATCTTCCACCTTGTCACAACATATAGTTATCTAAGCAGTGTTTGCAGTTAAGGTACAGTATCTCCATATATATGATGGCCCGGTTCTGTTGAGTTGATTGCTACAACAGTGCATAGAATAAAATGTGAAACATAAGTAACTGTAATACAGATGGTGGCATTATTTTTATATCTGCCCCTTCTCAATGTATCATACTTTGATTCAGTTAGTGTATGCAACAGCAATTCATATATATGTTTAAGCCCATGAAACACCCGTATCTAGTTAATGCGTTTACAGTCATAGTGACTCTGCCAGAGCTTCTTGTTATAGGCATTACAGTAAGGAACTTCCTGGGGTTGTTCGTGGCCATTCCACCAGAGGCATGGCCACTTCTGTTGCCTATTTCAGGAATGTATCAGCTGCAGAGACCTGTGCTACTGCCACCTGGAGTACTGTCCACACCTTTACCAAGCTCCACAGTCTGGACATTGCCTCTAGACGAAGGTCCAGTTTTGGCCTAGCTGTTCTGCAGGGCCTACTTTCTTAGGCTCTTGGCTTCCAACCACCCAGACTGCATTTCCTGATGTCAGAACTGCTTGGGACCTGTTCCATAGGTGTGGCCTGCTGCAAGAGATGCCTTCGATAAAGATAGTACAATTACATAAGAACTCACCATAACAGTAGATCTTTGAGAGGATCTCTTGCAGGAGTCCATGCCATCCCATGCTCCTTCCCCCTGGCCCTAGGGGCCTGCCTGTTCCTCTCTTTCTCCTTAGCGGAGAACCTTTTACTATTTGTTTATTGGTGGGAACCTTTGGCTCTTCCTTGGTTTCTCAACAGGAGACAAGTTGCTTCTTGTCTCCGGCGGGAGAACTAAGGAGGGTGCAGGGGCTGCCCACTCTTATAGGATAGGGTGATGTCAATGTGTGAATTCAGAGTGGGTGGCCCACTGGAAGACTGCAAGATCGAAAAGTTTCCGTGTGATCCTGGTGCCTTGTGGCTATAGTTCCATAGGTGTGGCCTGCTGCAAGAGATCTTCTCGAAGATCTACTGTTACAGTAAGTTCTTATGTAACCGTACTTTTCCCCCAGAGTAAGCCAACTCCACCCTTTGGATTGGAAAGCTTGGTCCTCTGACCCATAAGTGGGAATGAACGGTTAAGATTGATTCTTGAAAGTTGAAAATTATGTTCTCACCGTAATTCTTGATCTTTCAGAATATCTTCACCGTTCATTCACATGCCTGCCCACCATCACACACTTATTTGGGAGCCAGGGCCTCTGGGCAGCTCACCCTGTGTCTTTTCTTCTCTTCTTACCCTCCTGCCACTTCCTTGGAATTTCTGCCTCACACCTCTGCTCTGCAGGGGGTTACTTCCTTCCCCTCTGCCCTGTCCCCCTTAAAAAAAAAAAAAAAGAAATAAAGGAGTAAGACCCCATTTTATTTTGGTTTCCTTCAAAAAAAAAAAAAAAAAAAAAAAGAAAGGTGCGATCTTTGGTCCTTGTCAGGAATTTTCATTCCTCCTTCCTCATCCGACTCCTCCATCAGCTTTTTGTTCCAGGTGGTGTACTTTTGGAGTCTGGTGCAAGCGACAAGTTATTACTCAGGCCAAGTGCACAGTCAACAGGCTGTCACCTTCGCAATAGCAATTTTTAAATTACTTGTCCTCCTATAGGGCATTGGTAGATGACCATGCCTACAATGTTACTGTTTTTGAATTCATTATTTCACCTAAATTTCACTTTAAAATACTTATCCCAAAGTGGTTTTAGGTTATTTGACAAACTGAATCCACGGCCTTCAAAGGAATTGATGGTCTGGATTTCAAAATTGTTAAAATGGCAAAGGATAGTACTGTTTTCCCCTTACTAAATTGCTAAATTTCTCATTGTGTCAAGGAGTATAGCCTACAAAATGGAAACAAGCAACTATATGCCCTGTTTACAAATCGGGTTCTAAACAGATGGTATCTAAATATAGGCCCATTTTCTTGTTGGCTGCTATGTTGATGGAACCCCCCCCCAATCAGGGGCTTACCTTAAGTAACTCTCTGGGCTCCAGTAATGCCCACTTCCAGGCAGACGTCCTGCAGAGATGGTAAATCCATAATGCTTGGTGTCCTCCTATTGATCTGCATGAGAGTGCCATGATGTGTCTCCGTGCCTGTCTCCTCAAGTGCCACAGTCAGTGTAAATGCTGGAGATGGCCTGGGCTGAGTTAAGTGCTTCAAAGCCCATGTCCAGCCAGGCATCACCCCAATTTGCCCCATTCTGCTGTCACTAATAGAGGAGCAAAGAGAGCTTTACGTGGTACTGCAGTTATTTACGTTTAATTCATTACTGTTTTTAAGCTAGAGATTGTTGTTTAACCTGCCTTTATTGCAGTATGCATTTTCCAATAGAAGCCAACATGTTTTGGATCGGGACTTCCCATTTGGACCAATTAGGACACAGCGGACCTTGAGGGTTCCTTAGCTCAGGTGCCTCATGGGAAAATGCTGTAGTTTTTCAGGTTGGCACCTAAACTGACAAATGGGAGTACCAGAACTGTGGTTGACAGCTCCCCTAGCCAAATGGAATCCAGAAAAAACTGACTAGTCTGAGAACTGATAGAAAAAAAGAGTTTAGTTGCTGGCAGAGTGGAGAGAGAAAGCAGCATGAGCCATCAAGAAGCAGCTCCGGGAAAAGAACTGAAGAGAACTGGCAGGGGAAAGGCCTAACTTGCCTCCCTGTTACTATTTTCGGCATCAGACTGCCTAATAGCAGGAAAGACAGACAAGTCCGAGGAATATTTTAGAACAGTGAGACGTGCAGCTCAAGCCTTTGAACTGAGAGGAGTTTTTGTGTGGTGGTTCATCCCGAGACTCTGTGGGGAAATAGAGCATGTATGCCCTGCAGGGATCCAGCCTAGGAGAGGCATAGTTTCCCTGGTGTGCATCGGACAGTCCCAAAAGGGGATCAGTCACCAGAAATAGCCTGACTACGGATCAAGAGGTTTGTTCAGTAAAGCGGCTAACATTGCGAACTGGGCAGGAAGCAAAAGAGAATTTGAAGAGTTTGATGTTTCTAAAACTAAATGTGCTGAACGCTTGTTGTGAGTTCAGACCCATAGTCCACGGGCTCCTGAGTGCCGGAACAAAGCCTGCCTTTATCAGTGACCAAACTGCCTGCCAGTTGGAGGGGTCACTAAATGGATAAACTGGACTTTGTCAGAGACACTCTGTTACGTTTGGGCCAGTGTCTATCCTGGCCCATACTGTCTGTTCTCGTGCCAGCTACAGTTTTACTGGTGAGAGACTAGCTTTGGGGAACAGCCCCTGTGCAACGAGTTGTCGTAGGTTGCAGCCACCTACAGGGAAAGGCCGTGAAGTAGAGGTGAGTCATGGCGGCCCCGTTTCCCCATGTGCAGCAACTTCCAGCACTGGGTCTTCATTTCACCAGGCCACCC
This sequence comes from Neoceratodus forsteri, assembly GCA_016271365.2. Classification (NCBI taxonomy): domain Eukaryota; kingdom Metazoa; phylum Chordata; order Ceratodontiformes; family Ceratodontidae; genus Neoceratodus; species Neoceratodus forsteri. The sequence continues at coordinate 274,131,833 of JADMNL010000025.1, forward strand.
TAAATTGACTGGTACAGTGAGTAAATCCAGGGTAGCTCCCTGCAACAGGCATCTTGATTTTCTCATGATATCATCTAATTGTTCTCAGCTTAATTTCAAGGGTTTCCAATAAACTAGACCAACCGGCCACGGACACAACCAATTTGTTTTGTACCGTTAATGTGATTGTTTTTTTTCTTCAAGGGTCCCAACAACAGCTTCCGCCCTGAGCACTGATTCTGGCCAGCCAGCATAGATCCTGGGTACCCAGTAGCAAAGGGACTAAATTAACTGTGTTAGTAACCTTGCTTTCCAGAACAGTAATCATTTGCCCAGATTTTCTCCCCCTCCTTGTTCATGACCCTTTAATAAACCTGATTTATTGTGTTACTTTGAACTTAACTTGTGAGCATATTATTACCTGATTTAAAGTGATAAACTCGTCGCTAAATGTGTTGAAAGTGCATGCTGCATTTCAAAACTGTCTTTACAGAGCGTATACCAGGACCAGAGACCCTGCTGGTAAGTGGAACACCTGGGAGCATATTGTTAATGCCTATTGCAGACTGTGTAGTGACTACTTTTAAAGGTCAAAGTCAATATCTAGATAATCAGTCACTAGGTGGGGCTGTGGGTGGTGATAGCTTCCCAGAAGGCTGAACCAGTATAAATAGATACCCACGCAAACTATACTCTGGGTGAAGATGCCAAACTAATGTGTTTACCAAGGGTAGGGACACCCCAGTATTTGGCAGTTTGGAACCCAGGCCCCTCAACCTGTTGTTAGGAAGACAGGCAGGGGTAGTAGCTGTTAAAATAGCACCACCAAGGGGTTACATTGAAACTTTGTGAATGAATTGTTGTGATCAAATGGTTGAATGTTTGTCAAAATATATTTTGTTGACTCACATACAGCATGGCTTTTGAGCATTATATAACGCTGAGACTGCCTTGGTAAGGTTCATAAACCATGTTCATCAGGCCATCGATGCTGGGAATATGGTGGCCTCTGTGTTTGGGGACCTCCCCAAGGCATTCAACTTACTTGATCAAAGTCTGCTTCTCCAGTCATTGTCTCATTGTAATTTTTTCTGAGGATGTTATCAGTTGGTTTGAGGGTTATCTCTCGGGCCTTGAACATAGAACAATAAACTAATCAAGTTCTAGTTTTCTTAAGGTTAGCTGTGGTGTCCCACAAGGTTCCATATTGGGACCCATGCTTTTTTTTACTCTTTTTAAATGACCTCCCATCAGCCTGTCCTTCTCCAGAAATGCTCTTACATGCAGATCATGTGGTTAATTTTAAGAGTGGGAAAGATGTGGGGACCTTAAATGATACTCTTCAAAAAGAGTTTACTAGTTTACAACATTGGTTTAATGCCCAAGGAATGGTCTTGAACATTAAGAAAACTAAAACTATGTTTTTTAGCAGAACCAAAATGATTGGGAATAGTGAATTTCTATTGAGAGCTCTTAATGGTGAAATTATTGAAACAGCCAATTTAGATATCTGGAAGTTACACTGGACAGAGCCTTAACATTCGAACCTCATGTTGATGTTATGTAAAAACAATATACCAATGCTTGGGCTTCTTATATAGGGTATGAAACAGTCTTTTCTCTGAAACTTGTGTCCTTATGGCGAACAGCCTATTGTTGTCGGTCTTAGAGTATGGCTTAATAATTTATTCAGGAGCAGGGAGTGGGGTGTTAAATAGGGTAAGAGTAGTTTATAGTACAATCTGTCGCTTCACAACAGGCCATTTAAAACTCATCATTGTCTATTATATCAGGCTGCACAGCTACCCTCATTGGATGATTGAATAAAGACAAAAATTATATTTTTTCCCATAAGGTCAGCCAGGGCAAGGTGCCATATTCAGTTGTAGAACTATTCTCATTACGGCATAAATCACATTGTACTAGATCTCAGGATTTAACTTTATTTAATGTTCCCTTTTGAAAGATTTGTTTTGGGCAAAGAGCTTTTGATTATGTTGGTTTAAGCACTTATAATTGTCTGCCGCAATCAATCAAGTCCATTAGATCTCTTCCTGTTTTTAAGAAACATTTGTCAAGGATTTTAGGTGCACAGTCTACATGTTGTTGTAAATAATGAGTTTATTCATATTTAATCTTATGTTTTGTATATTGTTTACAAATGCTGGTTGCACTTGAAAAAGGGCAAATTGCTGAATGTACTTTTCCAGGGTAAACAGTAAAATGAAATGAAACTGGAGTCTCCTTCATTTTTAGCCTCACTGAGCACCACCAGCCTCATCCTGGAGGAGAGGACTCCCAGGAATCCCATTCTTTGCTTTTTCCTTCTTTTCCACTTGAGTTGTGACAGGAGGATATCTATTTCTATGTCATCGTCTGCATCCTCTTCTGTCCTTGTACTTCCCATACAAGGCTTTTCTTTCTTCTCTCTCTCTCTCTCTATAAGAGATTCCAGTTGGTCTCTCCTGTTGGTCAGAGCTCCATACCCAGGCTGCTGTCCTTCTCCACCTTCCTATCCCGGTGGCTAGTAGGCTTTGACTCCCTTTACCCACTACCCTTGTGTCACCTAGGCCCTCACTTTAGTTTCTCTAAGTTGATAGTTATGTTTTATTCTTTTTATGATTTCATATCCTATATCCTTTTCCTATCCCCTTCGGGCTAAGACTCGTAGTCCCTCTGTCTTTTTTCTCTCTCACTGATTTCTTTCCTGGCAAAAAGGACTGAGGAAGGTGGGGAGCTGGAATTGGTTACTGGCCAGCCAATGGGCGCCATGTCATTACATCTACCTTGTGGGCAGAATTGGCACCAACATTGCCCCCCAAGCTGTAGATTGCAAATGACTTTGCTCTCGCGGGGTCCTAGTACCTCTGGCACAGACCCATAAATGTGAATGAACAGTGAAAATATTCTGGAATGTCAAGAATTATGGTGAGTAGATAATTTAAATTTTTTTGTTTGTTTTGCTGTGTATGAGTTTGGGATCAGGTCAGGCTGGTCGAGTTTGCAGCTTTTTCTTTTTTTAGTAAAGGTTTATATACTCCTTAGCTGGAGAAGGCTCACTCTTCAGTCCTGTCCTAGCCTCCCTCCACCAGCTGCCACTTACCTAGGACTTACCTGCCGACAAAGTCCCTCATGGATTGCCCCCCATGGCAGAGCCCAGAGGGAAAGGGCGGCCCCCCAAGATGCTCATCTAGAATGAGGGGTCAGGGTCCTGGTGGAGGTGCTGGTGTAGGGTAGGTGGGCAGGGCTTCATCAGTTTCTGCACTGTTTTCCTCCCCTTTTCTCCCTGAACCCTTGTTGATGCACGCAGGTTTGTGCATGCATGTGGAGGTACGCAATGCACTGCGAGAGTCCTGCAGCCTGCCATTCAGTGGCAGAGATTGCAAATCTTCCCTCCCAGGGTCCAGAGAGCAGTCCATCGGATGCTCAGTCCTCTCTCCCCACCCCCTGGCTGACCCACAGCAACCCAAGTACGCTCTTGAATTCTGGTCACCAGCATTGGGGGGGGGAGAGAAGCTTTACTGGAGACCCAGTGGGCTGGTTTTGTTTTTAAATGTATTTTATTGAGTTTTCTTTATTTTATTCTTTATTTGTAATTTTGGACCAGGATCATCACACCAAGCTATTATAGCTTGTTTCCAGGTGTGTCCTGGGGGTGGGCTGCATGGACCTAATTTATTGACAGTGGAATGCTGTTCATGACAGTGGGGAAACTCCCTTGCTCTTCTTTGATCAGTGCCATGGGATCTTTTACTTCTGCCTTGACATTGACCAGAGATGGGCAGAGGGGGACCTCTGTTTAACGTCTCATCCGAGGGGCCCACTCCCCTTTAGAGCAAGGACCTGCAACCTTCTGATCTTCTGGCCCCAGAGGCAGGCATGCTATCTGTTGAGCCACTGATACTTTTCTTGCACATTATACAGGTATCCAGTCATTTGAGCCCAAGCAGCTTGTGCAAACACTTTAAAATCACTAACTATGAAAAAATGTTACATTAGCAAACAACTTTTAAAAACATTTAACCGGCTTGGTACAATCAGATACATGTTATATTGTGCGTTCCAGTCAACACTGGATCTTCTAGTGTTTACTTGTCCCACCAGCTCACTTCTCCATGTTGAGGTTTGCAATGGAGCCATCTAGAGAGGCATCAGTCTGTGGATTAGAGCTTACATAGTCCTCAAAAGGGGCCCAGATTCAGTCAAATATATGTTCCCTTTGCCTTGTTCTATAAATAATTTTCTCCATGGGCTTATAGTCTGCCATGGCCCTGTGCCATGCTGTCTTTGTGGGTGAACTGTCATTCTTTCAGTTCGAGAGGATTTCCAGTTTAGCAACCACAGCAGCCAGTGAAATAAATTTACGTTGGTCAGCTGATAGTTCTTTAGCATCTCACAGTCCCCTGCGACTACAGCTGGGCCAGCTTTGTGGCTGTTTTTTCATTGGCATTTTTGATGTTTTGGTTTCTAGTCCGTGATTTTGGAGTAAACATGTCTGTTCAGGGGGTACTTCAGTTGTGATCTTTGTAATGTGGGTGTTTGATTTGCATAATGACTACTGCTCAAGAGGGTGCTCGTACAGCAGTTTTTGTCTTCTGGTTGTTTGATTTGCATAATGGCTTTTTGATCTTGCTAGGGTGTGTGTTTGTATGAGTTGCATATAACATGACAAGTTGTACTCTTATGCATTCTTTGGGGGTGTATAGCTCTCCATCATGTCTTATTCATTCCATAATACATAATCAATGATTACTTAAAGGAAAGCTGTCCTCAATTTCAGCTCCCTGCCCTTGAAAGGCTTGCCCCCCGATTAAGCTTTCCTCAAAGAAAAACCTTTAGTTTATGCACTGTTACTTACTTTATTTTAATTTTGTAAAGTCTGTGAGCAGGGAATATGGCGGAAGCTGCGTGGCTCCATTTACTGTAAAAGTGCAGCACCGCACAGCTCGCTTCAGTACATTGAAGCAAGTGGTGCTGTGCAGTGCCGCACTTTTATAGTAAATGGAGCTGTGCAGTATCCGCCATATTCCCCACTCCTGGACTTTACAAAATTAAAATAAAGTAAGTAACAGTGCATAAACTAAGGGCTTTCTCTTGTGAAAAGCTTAATCGGGGGCAGAATGCTGAAACTGAGGACAGCTTTCTTTTAATTGATGAACCATGCCCTACTGTCAGTAAGGGTATAAAAGCTATCGAGGATTTTGGGTAAGGTTTATAAACTATGAGGCCAAAGGCTGAGGGGTTTGTATGTGCACCAACTCCAATATAGCTTTACATGCTTATTTTGTGTACAGTCAAGCATAGTTTTTTCTTTATAATAAATTGTAAACTATAATACATAAAAGTAGAAAACAAGTACATTCATAGCACTGTGCTTAAGTAGAGCTTTTATTTTCTGACAATTTGTAACATTTTTTTAACAGTTTTGTGCATGTTTGTTGGCAAAGGAGATGGATGCTGACAAACTGCCAAATTATCAGAGGACCATAACTGATGTTTTTAATGAAACCTTGAGTGTTATGGTATAGGGAGCAGACATCAAGAAAGTTTGCCCTGGAAAGAAGATGGATGCCAACTGGATTGACTGCAAGTCAGTATTGGGTCATGTGTATGTGAAAATTAGCTCAGGAATTCACACACAGCCCAATCTATGGATGGGGTTATAAATGTTTTAATAATACTTTGGGCCCAATATTCAGAAAAGCGCAAAGTGGAGCACAAAGGTTTGCACTGTCTTTTGCAATTGCCCAGGGGTTTGAGGATGCTATATTCAGTCAGATAGGGTACTGGCATTGTCCAACTGAATATAGGGCCATGTCGGTATGGTGCTAAGTCAAATAATGCTGCCTGGACATGGCTCCCAAAGTAGGTTCAAGAGTGGATAGTGCCAGAGCACTGTCTGCAGTTTTCAAGGGCCCTTGCAAATAAGTCAGTTGGGCATGCAAGGTGCTAAGGCGACATTTGCATGCCCATTTTCATGAGTAGCAGGCAGATTAGCACAGCGCTGCCCCCTTTCGGTCCAAGACCTGTGTAGTGCTAGTGGTCCCCCCAAGCATCAGCCTGTAGGATAACAACCCTCCCCAGTGTCCAGTAGTTTCTCCCCAGCGGCGGTCCCACGGTACCTCTGGTCGCACATCTCTAATCCCTGGCGTCTGGCGAGCCCTCACCACGCAGCACCAAGCACCCACCCCCAGTCACCTTACCAGTATCCTCTGTGCCACAGTTCCATATACAGCAACTGGCGCAGCCCGCCTCACACCACCTCGGCTGACTGCCATATGGCTAGGCAGGGAGTGCATGACTCATTTATAGGACCGGGTGTGTCACCCCGTCATATAAAAAATCAAGCGCTCCCTGCCTGGACATACGGTGGCCAGCTGAGGTGGTGTGAGGAGGGCTGCACCGTCACTGTATGCAGACCCATGGCACCAAGGATACTAGCAAGGTGACTGGGGGCGTGCTTGGTGGTGAGGACCATTAGACACCAGGGATTAGAGATGTGCGACTGGAGGTACTGTGTGTGACACTTGGACAGTTGGTTCTGATTAATCTATGTTTTTTGGAATATAAAAAAAATGTAGTGTGATTCTGTCATGAGAAATGCTGTGCCTGGATAACCCCCAGGTTTCAGTTCTAACAGGACAGGATATATGTTAAACAGCAGATCTCTGTGATGAGATTAATTCCTAGTAACTTGCATTTTATAGCTTTATTTAGGATATAGGTTGTTTGTAGCTAAGCCCAAATATCCATTTTATGGCATCCTCAGGAAGGTCAGTTAATTGCAGCTGGTGTCAAAAGAATATTGCACCTCAGTGAGAACTGGCAGAGAGAGAGAGTCATAAAAAGTTATTTCATGTCTTTGTAATGAGCAGGATGTTGCTTATGGATGAAAGAAAGAAATTGGAAAATTACAGACTTGATTGGGAAGTCACATGGGGAAACAAAGTTTTGCTGATGTCACCTATTAAATTTACTTTCTGAATGATGAGACATCCTGGGTGTATACTTTTAATAAACGGAGGAGCTGGGTGACATCATTGAGGGGAAGGTCAGAGACAGTTTTTTTAACTGTGCTGTAACTAACTTGACACACACGTTTGGACTCTGAAAAGGCAACATCAGCACTGGAAAGAGATAAGAATACATTAGATTAGACAAGTCTAGGGTACTGTGGTAGGAGATTTTGTTTATATTTAAAACCTTATTATTTTTAGTGATTGTATGTTTTTGTGATATATGGTTCTATATTTAAATTTTACATTTTATCTATTTTTAGTAAACATTTCATTTTTAGAGAGTACTTGGTGTGCCTTTGAAATTCTTTATTTAACAAGTGAAGCATATATGGTTAAAGTTGACACTGTGCAAAGCTATTGGCAATACCAAACTGGGAAAAGGTAAGAGTTTATTCTGAGGTCTTCAATAGAATTTTTAAGGGTTCATTTTGTACACCTGGTTAAGTGCCCGCAGGTGAAAGATATCTGCCCCCCCAAAGAGCAGAATTATCTGAGCCTGTACATTGGGTACGCTAGCAAGAGGTTCACAGTTTGAATCCCTCCAGAACTTGAGACCAAAGTTTGATTCGAACCCACAAAACAGACAGGAGGGTTACCCTGTTCTGTTCCTGTTCACAAGACTGCGCTCGGAGGTTGGCACTATGGGAGCAGAGGGCCTGATGAAAAAATCTGGAGGGTTCGGTGAAGCAGTGCGCATTGTGAAACTTCTGCTAGAAAGTGAAAATTATGAACACACAGCCTGTGCATACTAAAGCATGTTAACTACAGTTAAGGTGTCTTTACTGTAGTTAATAAGCCTCCAAAATACAGTATTTTATGCTTTTATAAAATGGCAAGAAAAAAATCTAGTAATTTCATTGGCTGAGAAATTTCACCTGACTGTGCATTAAATCTCTATAAATGCACAGTCTAGTACCAAATAAAATTTTTATAAGTGTAAGAAGCCCCTCCAGAGTGTGTGTGATAGGATTTTAATGCACGTCCCAGGAGTGTAAGGACACTCTGCCTTCGGCCTCGTGCCTTACTACACCCTTGGAGCATGCATTAAAATCGTATAATGTACACCCTGTCATGGTTTATTACTTACATAAACTCCTGGATTTTACACCCTTATAAATGCGTTGTGAGAAGGTCTTTTAATAATTTGAAAATGACAGATAAATGGACCGTATTCAAGGCATGTGTAGGCTGCCCCTACAATGTAACACAATAAAAAGCAAAAAAGGGGACTATATGCTGACTCCAAGCTGGACCAAAGAATGTTGTCACCAAACATACATTAAAGATGAAAAAATGCTTTATTCAGTACAAAAACAGACAGTGGAAAAACAGCAGTAATAAACACCCCCCCCCCATCCAGCTGTTTCTCAACGTTCATGGACGGGGTTGGATTCTAGTAGTTCTGCTTTTTGCCAACCATTTATTGCACAGAATAAAGCAGATTTCACTTTCAATCTACGTTTGGCAAGTGTATTCTTTGGTTCATCCATGGGTTAGTGTTAGCCCCCCCCCCCCACTGTTTTTTTCTTTCTTTTGTAACTGGCTAGTTGTGACATCAGAACTTGATGATTATAAAGGAACATCGGTGGTGTCTAACTTAAGTTTCTCAAAAGTCTAGGTGCGTTTGCTGCTGTATTGTAGCAGTGGTGCCGCTTCCATGTGTGGAGCAAGGCATTGGAGTCGTGCCAGCACATCCACATTCACGAGCTGAACAGGACTGCAAGTAGCTTGGCCCCCTTCCCCATTCTCATTATCGTTTAAGAAACTTGACAAAAAAAAATTCCCTCCCACACTTTCTCTCTGCCCACTCCCTCCTTTCAAACCAGTGGCCCTCTTGCGCGATACACCACAACACCAAACTCGAAAAGACCTTTACAGCAAAAGTCACTGTATGGTCCGGGTTTCACTGATGTGGCATCACCCGTGATGTTCTGCCCCTTCCCAAAACAACTTTGACCTGGAGTTGATAATATATAAGTGAGGGAGTGTGGGGAGGGGGCACATACCACATGTTGGCATTGTGTCGTCACTGTAGGGATGCCAGCAGTTTGCAGTCGATGAACAGTGGTGCTTCCTTTCAAACAACCAGCCAACTCCTGGAGGAGCCATCTTTTATTTGAAAACAAACTCCATCCCACTCTAATCTCTCATCCCCAATCGCAGATGATTAAAAAACTTAACTCTCACTCCCCTGCACTCCCTCCTGGACTCCTAGTGGCCAACAGGCAGTTACATTGCTGCTAGTTATTGAGAGTGTTCATATTATACCACAGCATTTTGACTCCCCACTGCACCATCCTTATAATATACAGTTGTGTATGTGATCCCTTATATACAGTACGTACTGTACGTATATACTGCATGTGTATGTGTGTTTCTGCCTTGACTAAATTGCTGAATAATACTTTATCGTATACTTATAAAGGTATGTTTTCTTTAAAAAAATCCTTTTAATATAATATAATATATCTTTTTATGTGTAAGAACCCAGAAAGAAGTTAAAGACCACTATAGATGTTTTGAAACGTGTGTAACCTCTATGAACATGTGAGAATACCATACACTTTATGTATTAGAAATGCTTTTTCTATTTAAGGGGAAAGAAGGCTAAATATCTTTGGTGAGTCTTAATTGCAGCAGCAGTGAAGGCCCTAATGAGATGTTGGCTCCAAGCAGCAAGCATCTCCCCGAAGGATTGGATTGAGCTTGTCGGTTCCACACAGGAGATGGAGATGGAGATGGGGAGGATCACCTACAAAATACAGAGCAGGCAAGCCCAATACATCAACAGGTGGACTAGGTGGGAAGTGTACGGGGCTGACACATGTGTGGCATAGTATATACTTCCCACATGATTTAGGAGAATGCTTCTTACACTTAAAATCAGACACAAGGAGTGGGCAAGGTGTCAAGGGCCCAGGGGCTGCGACCTGAATGGAAGCACTGGGGATCTAACAGATTATCAGTAATCACCTTGTAGGGAAAGCAGAAACAAGCCTTAGCTAGAAGGAAGTCAGGTTAAAGCCAGATTTAAAAACTGCCCTAGATAGCTTCTGCCAGAGAACAGGCAGAGGACACCAAGAAGAAGGAGCTGCTGTTATAACTATACTTCTCTACTGGGACTATATTGCCCTCCTTCCCTCTCCTCCTAAGTCAGTTATCCTTTTATAGGCACAGGATTTGACTGACAACAGGAACTTCCTGTTTGGGAGCAGGAAGTGAGTGATCACAGAGCCACAGAAGACTCACCATCCTAGAAGGAAAAGAGTAGCTCTCCGCGCCCCCCCCCCCCCAGCTACTGGAGGTCTGACTCTGAGCAAGTAAGGAGACTACTGAGAAATATAGAAACTTTGTCTCAGAACAGGAAGATCAGGAGCTTAAAGGGCACAGAGACAAGTAACTAGGAGAACAAAAAAAAGGAAAGAAATAAAAAATTAACAGAGGAAAGAGTAAGTAGTCCAAACAAGCGGTTAAGGGACAAAAATAAGACATGATGGGAGTGGTGCAGTGTAGTGGCTGTGGAGCCGCAGTCTTCCGGGAGATGTTCTGGAGGATGCGGTGTTGTCCCATCTGCAGGCACCTCTCTGGGCTGAGGGAGGAGGTTGCTCATCTCCAGGCTGAGTTGGCCAGGATTTGGGGAACCTCTTCTCCCACCCAGGGACCACCAGGGCCACTGCCGTTGCTTCAGAGGTTGCCAAGAAAGAGGAGTGGTTGGACCACGGTGGGCTCAGGGAGGGTGAGGGTGGTGGAACAGAGGTGCATTCCTCCAGTTGTACCTCTCCACAATTCATATGCTGTTCTGGCAAAGTGTGGTTCTTCTATGGAGGCACCCGCAGTGGAGACCAAGGAGGATGCTGGGAACCTCCACAAAGGAGACCCGCAGGAGGGTGGCATGGGACCCCACAGGGGAAGGAAACAACTCCTGGTGGGGGACTACATTGTTGGGGAGTAGAACTGGGGGAGGAAGGAGAGAGGGAGGTAAGGTGCCTGCCTGGCACCATGGCTTGGAGGGACAGGGAGCGAGTCCTCAGGATCACTGAAGCAGCTGCACGGGGGAGGGAGCTGGATGTCATTGTCCACCTAGGGACAAATAACCTGACTGGGAAAGGGATCAGAGCAGTGCTGGAAGAGTTTGTGGAGTTGGGGAGGGGCCTTAGACAAGTAGCATGCACGGTAACCTTCTCAGAGGTGCTGCCTGTCTATGGCAAGGGTGAGGCTAGGGTGCTCCACACCATGGGATTTAATCAGTAGTTAAAACACTGTTGCAAAGCACAGGGATTTGGCTTCATTGGGAACTGGGGGTCCACCTGGAGGGATACAGGCCTATACTAGTGTGATGGTCTGCATCTGTCCAGGAGGGGAACCAGGATACTAGGTGGTAGGTTTAAATGCTTCATTGGCAAGCATTTAAACTAGCCAAGTGGGGAGGCACTGGAAAGGAGCAGGGAAATTCTAACCCCCCCTCAAAAAAATCAGGGTAGTAAGTGAGGTAAACACCAAAATAGATATGTCGATAGGGAGAAGGGTGGGGTAAATGGAGAAAACAACAAAGGTAATAAGGACAGGGATGGGGCAAAAAGGGGTAAGGCCATCAAGAAATGGAGGGTAATGAGTACCAATGCCCATAGTCTGGGCAACAAGCTCCCTGAAGTGGGCCTTGATGGAAGAGGGATGCCTAGATATTGTAGCAGTCACAGAAACATGGTACACAGAGAACCATGACTGGGATGTTGACATACCAGGGTATACAACCTACAAGAGAGACAAGGAGGGTAGAAGAGGGGGAGGAGTAGCTCACTATGTACTGTAAGAGAAGGGATAAAAGCAATGGAACAAAAAGTAAACAGAGAAGAGAGGAGGCACTGTGGGTCACCTTAGAGACTGGAAATGGCACCACAATCTGCACAGGGGTTATATACAAACCCCCATGTCAGGGGAAGGGAATGGACAAGGATATGATAGAAGGCATCCTTAGGATGGCAGGGAAAGGGGAGATACTGTTGATGGGGGACCTGAATATGGCAGATGTTAACTGGAGCACCTTTGCTGCAGCCACACCCAAGAGCAGGGCCATTCTTGATGTCCTACAGGTGGCATGCCTCAGACAGTAGTTTTAGAACCCACTCATGAGGGAGCAATCTTAGACCTTGTACTCTCAAATGAGGACAGTGAGAGGATCTCAGATCTAGAAGTGGGTAGCCATCTGGGAACAAGTGACCACCCAACAGTGTGGTTCATGATAAATTCAGCTACAGAGTCAAGCCATACAAAAATGAGGGTACTGGACTTCAGGAGGGCTGACTTTGGCAAGATGGGAGAGTGCCTTAGAAGGCACTAGCAAACAGGCTAGAAGGAGGGATGGAGCAACAATGGGGAAACAGCAAAACTGCCATCACAGAGGCAACAAGCCTTTGTGTGAATCAAATAAATCAAAACGAAAGCAAAAGCCACTACGGTTCTCAAAAGAGCGGAGGGGAAGGTTAGGAGAAAAAGATAGCATTTAGGAAGTATAAGGAAACACAGAAGGAGCAGGACAGAGAACTGTACCAGTTAAGGCAGAAGGAAGCAGGGAGGGAAGTCAGAATAGCAAAGGCCCAAACTGAGGAAAAGATAGCCAACTCGGTTAAGAAGGGGGATAAAACCTTTTATAGGTACATCAGGGAGTGTAGAAAGACAAAGGGAGGGATAGTGAGACTGAATAGAATGGACGGTGGGTGGGTAGAGAGGAACAGTGAGAAAGCAGGGATACTGAATGAATACTTCTGCTCAGTATTCACAAAAGGGGGGGTGCCTAATCCAATTAACACAAGCACTCTGAATAGGGGGGCTTGATCCCAGTCCTTTCACAGAAGAAAGGGTTCTGAAAGAACTCCTAAAACTGAAGGTGGACAAAGCAGTGGGGTCTGACGGAATTCACCCCAGATTTCTAAAAAATTAAGGGGAGAACTAGTGACACCACTGACTACCCTGTTTAACAAACCATGGGAGGATGGTGTGGTACCTGAGGACTGGAGGAAGGCAGATGTGATTCCCCTTCACAAAAGTGGGAGGAAGATAGAGGCAGGAAACTACAGACCTGTCAGTTTGACCTCTGTGGTAGGTAAAGTGATGGAATCACTTCTGAAGGAAAGAATTGTTGAGTACCTAGAGGCCAGTGGGGCACAGGACCCAAGGCAGCATGGGTTCACAGCGGGACGGTCATGTCTGATGAATCTAATTGATTTCTTTGACTGGGTGAACAAAGTAGTAGACCAAGGAGGGGCTGTGGACATGGCCTACCTAGACTTTAGCAAGGCATTTGACATAGTCCCACACAAAAGATTAATGATCAATTTAACCAGCCATGGAGTTGGTCCCAGGGTGGTAGCCTGAGTAAAACATTGGCTGGACAACCCGGACACAGAAGGTGGAGGCAGTATGGCTGCAGTGGTTAAAGGCTCTGAACTGCAAATCTGGAGACCTGGGCTTGAATCCCACAGCCCCCACCTGCATACTGTGTGACCCTGAGCAAGTCACTTAACTTCCTCATGCTCCCAGGTTGTACCTGCAAACAAGCTTTCAGCTTAGTGTGTCTCACCTGGTAAAATAATTGTAAAAAAAAAAAGGTAATTGTAAATGGAGTGCATTCTGAAGAAAGAGGGGTTACTAGTAGGGTACCGCAGGGTTCAATACTGGGTCCAGTCCTTTTAATGTCTTTATAAGTGACATTGCAGAAGGGCTGGAAGGAAAATATGCCTCTTGCAGATGACACAAAGATCTGCAACAGGGTTGATACACAAGGAGGTGTGGAAAAGGATGAGAAGGGACTTGGGCGAGGTTGGAGGAATGGTCAGAAGTATGGCAGCTTGGATTCAATGCAAAGAAGTGCAAAATAATGCACCTGGGAACAAAAACCCAGGGGAAGATTACACAATGTAGGGGGAGGTAGTAACAACAACAAAAATGGAAAGGGACCTGGGGATTATCATATCGGATGACCTTAAGGTTAGCAAGCAATGTGAGAAGGCAGTAGGGACGGCTGCAGGGGATACTGGGATGTATAGGGAGAGGCATCACCAGCAGAAAGCAGGAAGTTGTTATCCCTCTGTACAGACAGTTGGCGAGACCCCATCTGGAGTACTGTTTCCAGTTCTGGAGACCCCATCTCCGCAAGGACATAGACAGGATGGAGGCAGTCCAGAGGAGGGCAACTAAAATGGTGCAGGGTCTGCAAGAGAAGCCATACGAGGAGAGACTAATGGAGCTTAATATGTATACCCTTGAGGAAAAGAGGGAGAAGGGGGACATGATAGAAACTTTCAAGTACCTCAGTGGAGTCAACAAAGTACAAGAGGGTAGCATCTTTTCAGAAAAAGAGATGTGTAAGAACAAGGGGACACAATTTGAAGATAAGGGGGGGTGGCTCAGGGGCAATGTGAGGAAGTATTTTTTCACAGAGAGGGTGGTGGATGCATGGAACAGCCTTCCTAGGAGGTCGGGTCTAAAACTGTGGAGAATTCAAGAATGCATGGGACAGACATAAGGCAATTCTGTGGGGTAGGAAGAAATAGGCTGTTGGTTAACTAGGATTTGCAGCTTATCCAGTAGGTAGGGAAATAGTCAGACTAGGTGGGCCAAGCGGTCCTTATCTGATGTCAAAGTCTATGTTTCTGTGTTGACTCTGATAGGTATACAGACAGAAAAGAGAAGTGTAATTAAATAATGAACTAGATTCACTTGGTTTTGGAGGCACAGAGGGTGGCAGCAGCTTCAATTAACTATGCAACTATTTTATTTATTTTTTTCTTTCACTTTAAAGGTTTTAATAGATGTTTTACAGTGTTTTTTTCTCTGTTTTTCTGTGTTGTATCAAGTGTTATAAAATATGCCCAGGGTTGATATTCTAGAACTGTATTAAATGAGATTATGACTGTGCAACAGTATCAGTAATGCTAAGTCTAACTTCTAAGACTTAAAAGTAGTCTCTACATCATTGTAATGTACTTTTTTTTTTTTACCTTGACTCAATAAAAGTAAAGTTTAAAAAAATATATATATGCTTTTTCTATATGTACTTCTCCTATTTTCTCAACTCTGAAACTACAGAGACTGAGCCAAGTTGAATCTTCCATGCAAAGTAGCAAATCTGATATATACTTGTTCAGATAATGTATGTCGTCTGCTGTAAAATCCAGACAATGTCCATTCTTGGCCTGGGTCAGACAGTTACCTTGATCAAATTATTCAGATTATCTGTGATTATCCCATCAATTTATAAACCCTCCTGGAACATCCAGCTTGATATACTGTAGATACTGGAGGTATGCTTGGACAGTGATTCATGAGATAATGCATCTCTAATAACAAAAAAAAAAAAAAAAAACTATGAAATCATAAATTTTGTTCTGCATGTCTATTTAAAGAAGTATTTTTATTTTATTTCATAGGAGCGCTTATATTTTGTTATGGAATATGTCAACGGTGGGGACCTCATGTACCAGATTCAGCAGGTTGGCCGGTTCAAGGAACCCCATGCAGTGTAAGTTGCTTATCCAAGTTGCCAGCTATAAAACATTGCCAGCTCCTGCCATGCCCTCCTGCAGTTTTGTTTGTACTGACACTGAAGTGGCGGTTCATTAAGTTAGCGAAAAAAAATGCATTTTCCTACCGTATATATTCAGTTGCTCATGGAAGGTTACCCAGCTTAGGGCTCTGTTTGCAAACTGCATAGCTATTAGCACAGCCATTGACAAGAAAGAAAAACGGGCCCTTATTGTTAGTGCTAGGTTTCAGAATTCAAAAATAAGAATCAAACTAGAGGTGCAGACAAGGTGACTGTTTCATGATTGTCTCAAAATCTTGCAGAAACCTCTAGGTTGCATGTTTTGAATTTACGGTCTGAATGTTAGTTTAGTATTATAGGTGAAGGGCCAAAATAAAGATAATAATTTTGAGTTGTAATCTGAACAACACTTATGAGATGTCTTCCTGTTTTTTTTTTTTTTTGTTTTTTTTCTTTTTTTCCCAACATGATACAGGAGGAAGCCTCTGGCTGTCCTCAATCACAAGCAGTGCTAGCTGTACTTTGTAGACACAGTATTCTTTACAGTCACCTGTAAATAGTCCAAACATTAGCTCAGTTTTGTATGCAGGAACTAAGCTCTCTGCCATAGTGTTTCTCTCGTTTATCAAATGTGGTGTTTTTTTTGTGTCTGCTATAATCAGAACATAGACCCATTATTATCACATATTTGTACACCACTGCAAAAACAAGTTTGTGAGCAGGCATTTGCTTTTAAGAAGCCGTGCCTTTCATTCTGGAGCATGCATCCGTTAAACATTCAAGGTGACTTGTGGATGCAACAGCAAATACCCTAGTAGGTGAAGAAAACATTCAGAGGCTAGATGGCTTCATGCATAAGAAATTTATCTGAGCTCAAGTCTGAGGTAAAATAAGTTTGTGGCTCTCATTGAGCTGCTCAGAAGATACAGTAGGCACACAACATTTAAGGAATAATCCACAGTCGACTGTGCAGAAAGAATTGTAATAACTGAACAACCTGGATGGGTTGTGAGGCCTGAGGTGCAGCTGAGGCCCTTCAGCCATCCAGTAAGTAAGGATCTTCATCAAGGATATCGCTCTGCATTGGGCCACACCTTTGGAACTGTAAGCTGTCGGCATCAGGACCACTAGAAACTTTGATAGTTGGAGGCTGTGCATGATGATGTGAAATGTCAGTGCCTATATAATTATTGGTGGCCCTATTGTTCCTCAGTTCTTACTCCCACCCTCGACCACTCATTAGACCTGTTGAGAAACAATGCCTTTGTTTCCTTGACTTTATTTTTACTACTTTTAACTTATCATTGTCGTTTTATGCTACCATCAAAAGAACCTTTATTTAGGTTTTGTGCCTGCAGTTGCAAGATCTACAAGGATGACACTCAACACGGTTTGTGTTTACTGTCTCGGCATGTCCCAGAATGCCAGGGCCTACATGATCTGCCTGGGATTCAACCAGGCCACAAGGAGATGCCAAAAGAAGGCTCTAGAAACTTTCGTCACTGTCAAGACCATGGACGCTCAAGCCAAAGGATTAACTCCAAGCCAGCATCTCGTCTCACTCGAGGAATGGGACCTTCAGTGTTCAGTGATGCTATCGCTGTGGTTGTCAAGGACTAAGGACAAAGACAAGAAACTGTCATCATCAAAGTCCTCCTCCTCCTCTGGCTATCACCACAAGCACAAGGATAAATCTCCTGTTTCACTGGCGAGGTCAAGGTCTGCATTGAAGGAAGGTAAGTCCTCATCGACGGCCAGAAATGACTACAGCCCCTCCCCCCATCTGTCAAGACATCAATGTCAGGTTCTGACTCTAGTGCAGCCATTGGGTTCTGCCCATTTATGTTAGTTGTCCTGGGCCCATTACTGGATGCTCTTGACTCCCAGGTTGTGCTGGCATTATTCTCTGAACTGTTTAGATGCCTGTTGCCTTCAGTCCCACAGATGATAATAGCTGTCTGTCGACTGGGCTTCCCATTGGCTGCCACTGCCTTCATCGCTGGCTCCGCAATTGCTCCTGTCATCATTCCAAGTGACGACAAGGTGGAATATTATCCTGATCTCCTTAATATGTAGGAAGATTTGAGGATGAAGAAAGGATCATGATCCCGTGAAGGGGTGGGGATTATCTTCTGGCTCTACTCTCTCCTTATGCAGTGCTGACTGTGTGGTGTAACCACAAGTCTCCTTCTGAAGATCCTCTTTCAGGCTTTACTCAACAAATCCAGAATGTCACGGGATTTGATGCTTAGGAGGAGGAGAACTCAATAATAAAAATCTAATGGAGTGTTTGGAAGTTCTCACTACATGCTCCACTGTAGTTCCACGTGTATATCCTGCTTTAGAGGATGCTACTTTTGCTGCCTAGCGTAGGCCAAATACCTTGACTGCAGTGCCTAGGAAGGCTGATAAACAGTACCCAGATTCGTCTGTTAAGCCTTATTATGCTTTCCAGTCACACATGAGTACTTTGCCTCCTGACAACGAATCCATGAAGCTGGTTGTTATGGGCAAAAGAATGTATGCTTCTGCACCCTTAGGCCTAAGCAATTGTCAACTACCAAGTGTGCATGAATAAATAGCAGAATAGCCTGTGGAAATCTGCCCTGTCTACCATTCAGATTCTGCCTGATGGCCCTGCTAAGACTGACTTGCTTCAAGTCACCTCAGCTGGTGTGTATACTGAAAGGCATCTGTTACGCTCTGCATATGATGCTTTTTATGCTTCTTCCAGGGCTGCTGCCTCCAGTATATGCCTTAGGAGATATTCCTGGCTTGGGGTAGCTGGATTTGCTACTGATGTACAACAGGCTGTGCCGAATGCCCCTTTTAGAGGCTCCAGGCTTTTTAGGAGTGATGTTGAAAATGCTCTAAGTGAGTTTCAGTCCTCCAGGATAACTTTAGTCTCTTAAATCTCTGACCCTCTCAACCTGCCAGGAGGCATGGTAGGGTGCATTTTGCAGGCCTGTGGCCCATGGTGGCTGTGCCTCCCATCAGCAGCTCAGTGCACAAAACTGTGGTGGTCCCCTCCTGGGTCCCTTCCCCCTGGTGCTCATGCAAAGGCATCCAGAGATATCGGTCATGACGTGCCTCTGCGGCCCCCACTACCTTCTGACTCCCCTCTTCCCCTCTCTTTACTGTTACCTCCAGGGGTGAAGGGGAGGGGGCAAGGATCTTCCTTCATCTGTCAAAGTGGAGGGAGATTGTAATGGACGAGTGGGTCCTGGAAATAGTGGCAATATGCATGCTCTGGAGTTGCTTTTACCCCCTTGAGTTCATCCTCCACCTCCTTGTCATTATCCTTCAAGTCATTTGTCCCTTCTGTTAGAGGTTTAGTTACTCATACACAAGCAAGCTAACATACTAAAATACCAGCAGAATAGGCCTAACGGTCTTTTCGAGTTTGTCTGCTTGGTCAGCCCCACCCTGGGAGCTGACCTTGCTGCCCTCCCTCTCTGGCTGCTTCTTCCAGTCCTGGATATTGTTGTTGCACTGGTTTTACTTCCAGAACCCTTCCCTGTACCTGTCCCACCCCTCTTGAACCCTCCACTGTTTCTGCTTCCACCAGACCCCTGGGCAACGATTCCATGGCTCCACCAGCCTTCAGTGAAGTAGCACCTCCTTTCTCCCTGACCCTCCAGCTTCCACCCATGCCCTAGTTGCCCTCCTTCCTTCTCGGAGCACCCTGACTACTCCTCCCTATTTACCCTTCATGTACCTGAAGACCACTATCCTGTCCCTCCGGCCCTTCTCTCTCTCAATGTGTACATATTTAGCTCTTGAGCCTCCCCAAAGGTCCTTCTCCCAAGCCCCAAATCATTTTGGTTGCCTCCTCTGGACCCTCTCCAGGAGTTCAATGTCCCTCTTTAAATGTGGCCTCCAAAACTGCATGCAGTATTTGAGGTGCGGCCTCACCAAGCAGTTATACAGTGGGAGTATCACTACCCTCCTTCTGGAGGTGAGCCCCCTAGCGATGCATTCAAGCATCCTGTTGGCCTTTGCCGCTGCCCTCCTACAAGTCTCCGAGTTGTTCATCTTGACATCCTCCACCACCCCCAGGTCCCTCTCAGCCATCGAGACTTGTAGCATTTCCCCCCCAGGGTGTACACTTGGCCTGGGTTTCTGGCTCGGGTGCAGTACCTTGCATTTCCCTGCATTGAATCTCAACATCTGCTTTCTAGACCACCTTTCAGAGCCTCCAGGTCCCCTGTAGGGCCACCCTCCCTCCTCCCCATCCACCACCACCCCCAGTTTTGAGTCATCTGCACAGAGACTCATCTCACTCCTGATTCCTGTCCTTATGTCAGAGACATAGGCGTTGAACAGGAGGGGCCCAAGGACCGATCCCTGAGGGACTCCACTGATGGCCCTCCTTGGGGATGAGACTATCCCACCAACCACGACCCTCTGGGTCTGGTTCTGGAGCCTATCCATCTGATCATCTGGTTTCCCACCCCCATTTCTCCCAGATTATCCAACAAGCCCCTGTGAGGAACAGAGTCAAACGCCTTGATGAAGTCAAGAAAGAGGATGTCCACTGGTCTACCCAGGTCCAAGGCTCGTCACCCGGTCATTAGAACTCCACAAGGTTTGTCTGACACAATTTCCCGGGACAAATCCATGCTGTCTATCATCCAGGCACCCTAAATTTTTCCAGGTCCCTCCCCAGTCTCTCCTTGACAATGCCCTCCATCACCTTGCCCACCACCGATGTCGGGCTGACAGGCCTGTAGTTCCCTGCCACCTCCCTTGATCCCCCCTTGTGGATAGGCACTATATTCACCACCTTCCAGTCCTGGGGCACCTACCCTGTCCTCAGGGAGATGCTGAAGAGCTCCGCCAGGGGTTTCACCAGGACATCCGCCAGTTCCTTCAGCACTCTGGGATGTAATTTATCTGGCCCTGGTGCTTTCTCCATCTTAAGGGACCTAAGGGCTTCCTCACTCTCTGCCTAGATTTCCACCTCCGCTACCTCGTCCCCTGCTTTGCCTTCCCCCCACCTGCCAGTGATGCCCGCCTCCCCAGACCCGCCAATCGGTATGGGCTCCCCCTCAGTTTCACTGTCTCCTACCATGTATGATGCAGCCCCCCTATTTTCCTTGGTGAAAACTGAGGCAAAGTACTCATTTAGTACCTCAGCCTACTCCCCAAGTCTTGTGCCCATCCCTCCCCTGTTTTAATCCTGCTAATCTGCCCCTTCACCCTTCATTTTTCCCCAATGTATCTAAAGAACCCCTTGTTCCCTCTCCTAATTTCCCTGGCCAGGTTCTGCTCCTTCCTTGCCTTAGCTGCCCTCATCACCCTAGTGGCCCTTCTGGCCATCAGCTCATACTCTCCTTGGTCCCTTTCACTCCTTGAGCATTTGAATTGCCTATAGGCCACCTTATTTCCCCTCACCACCTTCTTTCCCCTCGCCAGCTATCGAACATGTTCCTCCCCAAGAAAGAAACAAAGGGTTCTAGCTACGTCCTGGTTCCTAGGTGGACAGGAACTCTGTGTCCTGTACTGGACCACAGAGACCTAAACCTTTCATCGAATGCAAAAAGTTTTGGATGGTATTTCTTCAGGCTTTCATCCCACGGCTGCAAAAGAGGATTGGCTCTACCCCCTGTACATGGACACATACCGTCATATCAAAATGCACAAATGCCACACGCTTTGCCTTTCCTTCATGCTGGAGGGCAATCATGATCAGTTCTGAGTCCTGCTCTTTGGCCTATCCTCTGCACCACGTTATTTACCAGATGCTTGGCGTTGTGCAGTAGCCTTCAGAAGGAAGGGCCTTATGTCTTCCCACATCTGGACGATTGGCTCCTGAAGGCCCCATCCAGGGAAGTAATTCTGTGCACATTGTCCAGAACAAGACAATTGTTCAAGGAAGTGGTGTTCCAGTAAATGTACTAAAATCCATAATTGTTCCTTGTTAGCCCCTCCAACATATTGGTGTGGTGCAGGACATGGTGGTGGGCAGTGGCTTCCTGCTTGCAGAGAAGGTGGAGGCTGTTGTTACCTAAGCCCAGCTGATGCACAGGAGTTATTGTATGTCTGTCTGGATGCTGTTACATGTCCTGGAACTGATGGCTGCAGCCATCGTTATGGTTCCCACTACCTGTCTCCACCTGTGTGTACTGCATTGGACTCTTCGGGTACCATGTGATTAGCTGGCAGATGAGCTGGAACAAATGGTCCTCACCACGTCCCCTCTCCGCCATGCTCTAGTATGATGGATGGACCACCTGAACCTAGTACAGGGCATTCCATTCTTCTCCCCGACTCCCATAAAGATCCTCACAGCGGATGCCTCTGGTCCAGCTGGGTGCCTATCTCATCCTTTCAGACCTAGAGGTCCTGGACTGATTTAGACTCTGTTCTCCATATCAATATTGGAAATTCAGGCTGTTCTATATGATCTCCAGGACTTCCAGGAGCACCTCAGCTCCAGTCCTTCATTGATTCAAACTGGCACTGTCATGCACTACATAAACAACTGAGGGGCACTCACTCTTATCCCCTGTGCAAGGAAGCGATGAGAGTGAGGTATTGGGTGATGTCACATGACCTTCAGCTACCTGCTGTGTTTCTCCCAGGTGTCCAAAACATTTTGGCGGACAGACTAAGCTGATATCAGTCCCTGGTATACAAATGGCAACTGTTGACCTCCATGGTAAATGACCTCTTCGCAAGAAGGGGTCATCCAGAACTGGACCTTTTGGCATCCCCACACTCCGCAAAATGGCTGCTTTTCTGCTCATTCCAGGGCCTGGAGTTATTTGTTGAGACATGTTGTCCCTTTCCTGGAAAAGGCAGTTCCTTTATGCTTTTCCTGTGTTTCCTCTTATTCAGAGTGTTCTGCTAAAACTGAAGGTGGAGCATGCCACGCTAATACTAGTGGCTCCTTTCTGGCCTCACCAGATTTGGTTTCTGCTTCTGCAGCACCTTGCAGAGGAGCCTCCTGTTCATCTCTCCTTTGTCTGACCTGCTGTTACAGGCTCAGGGGTCCCTGGTTCATTTGGACCTCATCCCAGCATCTGCATACCTTGCTCCTGAAGACCTAGTCTGTTCCCATTTTGGGGTTCTCCCAAGCTGACTGATGTCTTGCTTGTGATCTAGAAAGCCTTCCATTAGACACACATACTCTTTTTAAATGGCAGCGCTTCTCCATATTGTGTGCTTCCTGTTCTGAAGACCCATTTACATGTCCGTTCAATACTGTACTGGACTACCTCGTGTCCCTATCTGACTCCAGTCTCCAGTACTCATCCATTAAGGTGTACTTGTCTGCCATTTCTTCTTCCATGCCCTTATTGATAGACGCATGATGGCACAACTAGAGGTGTCCCACACATTTTTTAAGTGTATTCTGCACATGCGTCCACTGATTTGTAAAACAGTTCTGTCTTGGGACCTGCATATTTTGCATGAAAAATTGACTCTGCCTCTGTTTGATTGCTGTGACCTGTGAGATGTGTGTCCTTTCATGGAAAATGCTGATTCTTCAAGGATATCTCTCACATTAGGCCACGCCATTGGAACTATACCCGCATCAGCGCTAGGACCACACGGAAATGTTTGCTGCAGTAGCTGGGGGCCACCCATGACAATATAGTGTGTCAGTGTTTATATAAACGTGAGCGCCCCATCACTTCTCATTTCTTTTCCCACCATTGCTCATGCTCATCAGACCTGCTGAAGGAAACATCATCAACTAGCCATTGCTGTTTACCTTTGTTTCAGAAATGTTTCTGATGCAGGCACATGGAGCACTGTCCACACCTTCACTAAACATTACAGTTTGGACATAGTCTCATAGACATGCTGGCTGTGGGCTTGCTGTACTGCAAGGCCTCCTGTCTTGAATCATATATCAGACTGTACCAGCCTCGCAATGCCTTTTGGGACTGCTTGGGACTTGTTCCAATGGTGTGGTCTAATGGAAGAGAGATTCTCAATGAAGATACAACAGTTACTTACTTACCATAACAGTATATGTTCAAGAGAATTTCTTCCATTAAGCCATTCAGGCCCTCCCTGGGCCCCTCTTCTGCTTCAGTGAGGGTTACATAAGATATTGTACATTACCCTAATCCATGGCTGTTCTATCCAGCACCATATCTCACCTTGTATGCTTGGTACTGGTCTGATCTTTTGATTCTCCATGGGTGGAGGTCCTCTGGGTCTAATTTCTGGTGGGGAACTGAGTAGTGGTAGGGTCACCCACGTTTATATAGACACTAATGCATGACATTGTTATGGGTGGCCCTTGTTAACAAAAGTTTCCATCTGGTCCTAGTGCTGACGTGGGTATAACTCCAAAGGTGTGGCATAATGGAAGAGAGTCTCTCAAAGATCTACTGTTATGGTAAATAAGTAACTGTTCTGTGTTGGGTACCATGACTTCTGCTCATAGGATTTCCAAGCTTCAGGCTCTGATGCATGAGCCTTCTTACTTGATTTTCTACAAGGACAGGGTGTCTTTGTAGGCCAGTCCTTGTTTCCTATCTCAGGTGGTAACTGATTTTTCATTAAATCAGACCATACGTCTTCTTGTGTATTATCCAGAGCATGTTAATAAGGGTGAGGCATTGCTCCATACATTTCATGTACACAGAACACTACATTTCTGTCCTGATCACACTAAGGACTTCAGAAAATCCTCTGTTTTTTGTTTTGTTCACTCCTGGGAAAGAGTGCACCTCTGTGTCTAAACTGTGCCTGTGCAAATGGCTGGCTAACTGTATTGAATTTTGTTATGGGTAGTACTGCAAGGAACTTCCTGGTGCTGTGCATGGCCACTCTGAACATGGTATGCCCACGTCTGTTGCCTGCTTTCAGAATGTTTCTGCAATTGACACGCACTGCTGCCACGTGGAGCACTGTGCATACTTTCACTAAGCACTACAGTCTAGTTATTGACTCGCGTAGACATGCTGGCTTTGGTATTGCGCTGTTACAAGTCCTTCCGTCATGATTGCATACCAGACTTTGCCTTTTTTCCTGGGTACCTTGTGTATTGCTTGGGAATTGTTTCAAAGGTGTAGCCCAAATGAAGGAGATATCCTCGATGAAGATAGAACAGTTCTAGAATTGTGGATATGTTGTTCATCCGCACTCTTTGGCATGTCCCCTTCCACTTTAAATCTGCCGGAAGTCTTCAAGCTGGCTCCTCCCACCTGCCCGGGTGGTATATACCTCGGCTGCGTCCCATGACACCAGATCTTTCCTTCCACTGAAAGATTCAGGTTGCCTCTTATTCTGAAAATCCATCTTATTTGCATTAGCGATCACAAATTTGCTTTCTTCGATTATGGAGGAAAAGTCTTCCCCAGATTTCATTGGTGCCCTTGCAGCCAGAAGATGTCACACCCGATCCCCACACATGAAGCATATATTGTCTCGGTGTCGACCATGACACCTTGAAATGCGACCTGTGTCTCGCTTCCATCCTAACGCCTCCGACGACCATCTCGCACACCTGAAGTTGGGGAGGCCGGAGAAATGGAACCCTCTGATGAAATCTAGGAGGCTCAGTGGGCGGTTTCTTGGCTGTGGGATCTGTTTAGCAATTGGAACGAGTCGCAGGCATTCAAGAGGAAGCGCCCGGCTGCAGAAACTTCTTGGAGCTTCTTCGCTCTGCTCAACCTGGGCTCCACCTTCTGGGTTCCTTCCGAGAGTTATGCCACTCTCTCCTGACCAAGGGAGAGGGTCCTGTGGGCATGCACCTCTTGATCCCGTAAAGGGAGAAGGATCTGGGATCATCTTCATTCAACGAAGACGCCTTGGGAGCGGTAGAGATCTTGGTCCCAGGAACTGTAGTCTCAACTTGTTGAGATTGCTTCTTGACCACTGGCTTTTGGCTTTGCCGTCTGGTCAGTCGACTGAACTGTCGATCGATGATGTAGAAATCATCATCGACCCGATCCTTTATCGCTGACTCTGGTCGATGATTCCCCTAATTGAATTCCTATTTTGGATATCCCTGATGAGGAGACCCAGCCTGTTGGGATTCCCATCGAGGAAGTGGTCCCCGACCCTGGGAAATCACCAGTCCCGCCTGTGTTTCCTGAGCAACCAAATCGGCCTGTCTGATCTCGATTGAGGTCTCGGACCCTCTCGACTGAAAGACTAAAAGGAGGCAATGCCATCTGTCATCTTCGTCCTCCTCGGATGAGGAGAGGCTTCAGTGGAAACTCTGTTGGTGCTACGAGGACCTCATGTGGCAGCAGCTGATTTTGACTGGGCACAAACCGACTCCAGCTTCCACCCTGGCCATTACTTGGCTTTTACCTCCCATGTCGGGCCAACTCCTTCGAGCCGATCAAGTTGGTTCCAGTAAAACCCCAGCTCTGCCTAAAACGGTCTCTCCACTGATCATGGTGAACTGCCGACCAAGCAGCCTGTGGGAGGGGCCTTTCAAGATAGATAGGCCGGACACTGGGCTTCTCCAGCATTTGTCAATCACGGTCACCCGACTACCCTCGGCGGGTTGAAGGTGACCTGAGCGGTCGACCGCTCTATCCGGATTCCTCGGATTCGGATGTCACCGGCCTGCATTCTCATCCCGGGAATGACAAATCAGCCATTGGATTAGAGATGGAGGAAGGTCCCTCATATTTTCAGGGCATTCTTTGCCTCATCTCTGAGTCCACAGGGATGACCCTGGAGCCAATCCAGAAGAAGGTGGAGTACCCTGTCACGGACATCCTCAAGAGAGCGGACACCCCGACGGAGGCCTTTCTTGTGGCTGAGGCTATTGTGGGCCTGGCCTTAGAACTCTGGCAGCACCCTGCCTCTTGTCCAGCTCCATCTGCTCGCATGGCCCACAAGTATGTGGTACCCATAGGGTCCCTTGCGGGGTTCACAGAGCACCCCTCGGCTGAGAGCCTGGTGACCGCCTCTGTGTTCAGGCGTACTGGCAGTTCTGCCAATACTAACTGACCTCCTGATAAAGAGTCCAAGTTTTTGGACCCTTCAGCCAGGAAGGTCTATGCGGCTTCTTCCTTAGGCTTTCGTCAGGCAAGTTCAGTCACCATCATGGCACACTTCTCCCACACCCTTCTAGGGTCCTTGGACGAAGTCCTCCCACATCTCCCTGCGGACATGCATACCATGGTCAAGCAGGTCCTGGATCAGGGCTGAGCTGTTGGCAAACAGCAGCTTCAGACAGCCCTGAACATTGGGGATTCTTGTGCCTGTTTGATGGCAGCCACAGTTGCCCCTCGTCGCAGGGCTTGGCTGAGGCTCTCCTCCTTCCCAGCAGATACTCAGCACAAACTAGCTGATGTGCCCTTCCTAGGGACTGACCTATTTGGCCCAGGAGTGGCTAGTCACCTTCAGTGCATTGAGCAGTTCAGTGTCACTTGGATGCTACTTCTGCCAAGGGTTCTTCTCAGGCAAGAACCAGCAGAAGAAAAAGAAACAACCCCATTCTTCCCCTGCGGCTCAGCAGTCCCCTTTTCAAGGGGAACAGCAACAGCAGCAAACTCAAGCTTGGTGCCCCTGGCCCAAGCCTGGGCCCCCCAAGGTCCGGAACGGAGGTCAAGGTTCCCATTCTGGATCCTCCTCCTCCTCCAAGCCTGCTCAGTGACGGGGCAAGAGCTGCCAACCCCTCTCCCATCACCACAGCTCTGGGTCCTCCGATGGGGGCCAGCTCCACCACTTCCATTCTGCCTGGGCCACTGTCACCTCGGACAGGTAGGATCTCAAGTGGTCAGTCAGGACTGCCTCTGGAATTCAAGCAGTACCGCCCAAGCTGAGCCCATACCCCTCGGGAGGAAAGAGTATCCTCTCAGACTCAGTCGGCTCTCCGAGGTGACATTCGCTCAGCTCCTCCTCAAGGAGGCTGTAGCTCTAGTGGTGGATCTTCCATCAGACCCAGGCTTTGTCTCTAGGTACTTCCTGGTGTCCAGCAGATGGGGCTGGCGCCCCATTCTAGATTTGCACGACCTGAATCAATATCTCTGGTCACGCACCTTTGGATGGTCACTCTGTCCCAGATCATACCATCCTTGGAGCGAAACATATGGTTCTGTTCACTGGATCTGCAGGACGTGTTCTTTCACATCCCAATCTGTCTGTCCCATCAGCAGTTCCTCCACTTCAGGGTTGAAGGGACCCTGTACAAGTTCTGAGCCATGCTGTTTGGCCTATCATCGGCCCCACTGGTCTTCACCAAATGCATTGCAGTGGTGGCGGCCCATCTCAGGCATGGGGAGGCAGGATTTATCCTTACCTTGACGATTGGCTCTAGCAGATTCCACCCAACAGGAGTTGGAGATCCAGTTACCTGGCCCTCCAGACCTGCTCCCATCTCAGCCTCCTGATCACGAGGCCAAGTCGGAACTCATGCCCTCTCTCAGGTGATGGGCTTCATCAGGGCAGAGCTTGACTCTCTTCAAGCCAGAGCTCAGCTTCTGGTGGACAGGGTGGAGATTCATTTCTGGTTGGGCAATTGCGCCCTGCCTGGGACTTTCTGCGCCTTCTGGGTTACATGGCGGCATGTACCACAGTGGTGCATTGGGCCCAGTTGCACATGTGCCCCCTCCAATGGGAGCTGGCCACCCAGTGGACTCTGTGCCATGGTCATTTTGACCAGCTGATCACTGTAACCCAGAAGATGTGGGATGCTCTCCACTGATGGACCGCACCAGACTGGTTGCAGGAAGGGATCCTGTTCATCCACCCAGAGCCGACGGTCGTCCCTACGACTGATGCCTCTCATGGGCTGGGGAGCCCACATGGGGGACAGAAGGGCCCACAGGCTCTGGACCCTGATGCCACATCAACCTGTTGGAGCTCAGAGCAGTCAGACTGGCACTGTCAGCTTTCGCTCCTCAGCTCTTGGGTCAAGTGGTTCAAGTCCAGACGGACAATACCATGACCATGTACTACCTCCAACAAACAGGGCGGCACACACTCCCATCTGCTGTGCAGGGAGGTACTCCGCATCTGGTCTCTCGTGAGCCGACTAGAGGCAGGTCTCCTAGCCATCCATGTGGCAGGAGCCTCAAACCATCTAGCGGATGCTCTCAGCCGCTTAGGCCAGACATCCTACGTGTGGTCTCTCCACCCAGAGGTAGCTTACAGCCTGTTCTCCCACTGGGGCAAACCGATAGTGGACCTGTTTGCCTTCAGGGACAATACCAAGCTGAAGCTGTTCCATGCCCACCCCCCTCAGCAGGGCTTGCTGCAGGAGGATGTCTTCTTAAGGTCATGGACCCCAAGCCTCCTCTATGCCTTCCCTCCATTTCCATTGATCCACAAGGTACTCCTCAAACTGAGGAGGGACAAGGCAAAGGTGATCCTGGTAGCCCCAGACTGGCCGCGCCAGTTCTGGTATCCAGATCTCCTCAGCCTCAGCTGCAGGCCCCTGGAGTAGCTTCCAGCATGCCCAGACCTGATATCTCTCAGTCAGGGGAAGGTATTCCATCCGGACCTTCAATCCCTGCACCTCACAGCCTGGTACCTGAGCAGCTAGAGTTCCAGGCTTAGGGTCTTTCTGACGAAGTCTACTCCATGGTGGAGGCATCTAGAAAGGAATTGACCAGGAAATGTTATGCCTTCAAATGGAAAAGGTTTTCCATTTGGTGTCAGGGCAAGGGCCTGTACCCTTTGTCCTGTCCATTGGCTAACATTCTCAACTACCTTTGGTCTCTCTCCAAATGGGGTCTATGGTCATCGACCCTTAGGGTGCACCTGGCAGCCATCTCGGCTTACCGGGCATGGGTCAGTCAGCCGACATTGGTGCAGGAGACAGTGGTCAGGTGCTTTTCAAAGGCCTGATCACATATCCTCCGTGCTGAACCTCCACCTCCATGAGATCTACTGCTGGTACTGGCAAAGCTCACAGACAAGCCATTTGAACCAATGCACAAGTGTACAATGTCACATTTGTGGAGGGTGGCCTTCCTGGTGGCTATCACATCTGCCAGAAGGACAGGGGAGCTCCAGGCACTTTTGATGGACTACCCTTATCTGGTCTTCCACAAGGACAAGATTGTCCTGTGCCCCACCCGAAATTCCTTCCGAAGGTGGTGTCAGAGTTTCACCTTAACCAGGTGTTAACTCTGCCAGTCTACTACCCCAACTACACCTCGGATGCCGAGTACAGGCTCCATACTTTGGACTTAAGATGTGCTCTCTCCTATTACAAGGAGAGGACAGTGGAAATTCGTGGAGAGGTTCTCCAGCTGTTTGTCACCTACACTGAAGCTGCTTCTGGAAGACCTGCAGCAAAGCAGACTATTGCAAGATGGATTACATCATGCATAGGTCTCGTAAGTTGGCAGGCAAGGAGCCCCAGAGGGATAAGAGCTCATTCTACCTGCCATACCGCTGCATCAGTGGCTGCTTCCAGGGACATCCTTATCCAGGAAATTCCGGGCTGCTACCTGGAAGTCAGCAAACACCTTCATTACCTATTACCACATTGACCTTGAGTCACGCCAGGATGCTGGTTTTGGGGCCTCAGTTCACCAAGCTCTGTTCCCTAAGTAGGGGGTGTACACCTTGCCTCCCTCCTCCCGGAGAACTACTAGGAGTCTGTCAAAGAGTGTAGATGAACAACATATCCACGATCCTAGAAAAACAGATTACAAACCTGGAAGCAGTAGATCTTCCATGGAATGGTCTCTTGCAGTAAGTCATTACTTCTGGGAGTTCCTGATAGGTGGCGCTCCAGCACGGAAGTTTCTTCCAGCAGTCTCCACACCAGGGACCACCCACATGACCTCACTTCCTGGGCTGTATCTATAAAAGTGGGTGGTCCCTGGTAATTTCGTTCATTTTCCAGCCGGCTTCAGCTCTGGCAGCAACTCTTCTACAGCAGTATATGACGTGATTGAACACATAGCCCTGGTGCCTGGGTTTACTACACGGCACCAGATGCCTGTACTCAGTAAAGAGTGCTACAATGGGTGTTTCCTGTTATACATTTAGGGTACTCAATCTGAGGGCTCATGAACAGAGTCCTATTCAAGAAATAAAATAGGGAAGGAAACACCTTCACCTAAAGTCCTGCCTGACCACCTTTCAATGGTCATATCTCCGAAACATGGATCATCAAGAAGACATTAATCACCGACGGGCAATACACCCTCGTCCATGGCAGAACGACAGGCAATACACCCCCATTGATGGCAGGCACTCCATCAAAAGAAAGGAACATTCCTCGTCGATGGAGCATCATTCCTCAGCTCCCCATCAACGAGGCCACATTCACCGCCGATGATGGAGGTCCTGCTACTTTCTCATCGACTGGGCATACTCCCCATCAGTGAGAGGACTCTACAAGACATCCTCATTGAAGAGAACACCTCCTCCATCAACAGGGCACACTCTACTTGCTTCGTCCAACGGGCTGCCTCCCCCATCGACAGGACATGCTCCCAAAGCTCCATCGTCGATGGGGAGTCTACCACTGTGACAGAGCATGCACTCAACTTCTCATCGTCGACAAGAGCATTTCCATCGCTGACTAAGCATGTGCTCACTATCCCATCGTTGATGGAGCATGTACTGCCTTCCTCATTGTCGACGGAGTATATTCCACCATTGACGGAGTATGCCTTTACTTATCTGTCATCAATATGACACATTACACCACCGATGAGGCATGCTTCTCTTCCTCCTCTGTCGATGGGACTGATCCCACCATCGACGGAGCAGCCCCTGTATCATAGAACAGCACCTCTACCTGCATATAATACAACTATGGAAGATCTTATACAAAGTTTACCATGAAATACCATGAATACTTTCAACACCATGTATCAAAAGATACTTATGGGGCTGCATCACCACAAAATAAAGAATTATATACTACAGAATGCAGCAGCAAACCAGCCTCATTTGCTCTCATGCATGATAATGGCACACCAGTCTGTGATGAACAAAAAACTCCAAAAAAGCACTGGATCACTCTACCGAGAGGCACAAATTGATCCCCGACGCCAGGTACACAGGACTCAGAACTAGCTTACATGGTAGTTTCATCCTCACTTTGAAGAAATAATAAACAAAGTGTTGGATTCTATGGCTTTTTGACTATACACACACTCCAAGACATAACCATCAGTCACAGACTATGTCTCCGCCTCCATCAAAACAGGCATACAGAGAGCTAGAATGCTCACCACTCATGCCTCTTCATGAATACTCAGAATATTTTTCAGATTATCATATCAATTCAGAATGTCACACAAATTATGATGATTCTCCTAATACAAGAGAATATGAGTCCCCTTATGATGTATCATCTTACTGGGACGACAGACTACTACAACCACAAAGTTCATTTCACCACTGATGACCCCTCATTCCCCAAAATGATGTTACAAATACAAAAACAATGGGGTTTACCATAGCAGATTAAGTAAAGATATGGCAACATATCTGGCCATTCCGGGAGAACCTATCTGGACAGTCCCTCACTTTATACCAACATTCAGAAATGCGATTATTGAAGCATGGAGTTAACCCATAATGGCACAGGAGTTACCTAGAAAAGCGCAGAGGCTCTATCAGGCTCTCTTTGACTAGCCATATTTAACAAATTTGGCCACTACAGATTCTGTGGTTATTACAGCTGCTCACGACCGCACTGCAAACCTAAGCGTATAAGTACAATACCTCCAGAGAGACTCTAAATGTTTTGATAACATGAAAGAAAGTGTTTGCTCCAAACACACTAAATATCAGAATACGAATTATATGGACCATATGCTGTTATACCAGCATTAGGTAAGCAACTCTGCTGGGGATCTTATAAATAGACCCCCTGCATCCCCTGAAAAAGAACAACTCACATCATTAATAAAAACATTCACTTCCCTTTCCTGACATTTATTGAGATCAGGATACGACATTGCCGATGCTTCAGCTAGAGCCTCTGCAGTCGGTATTCTTGTACGCCGTCAGGCATTACTCCGACTCTCAGTGCTAGCACCTGATATTCAACGAAAAGTAGATAATGCCCCTTTTCAGGCAACCATCTTTTTAGCCCTGGGGCTCACACAATACTGGATAACCTACAAGCCTCTTCCTCTCATTAAATACTCCAGACTTCGCCCTGGTCTCCTCTTCTAGGTTTCGGAAATCTCTTGGGGCTTCAACTAAAAATCATACTGAGGCTTTTTTCCAGAAGGCTCTATACATCTAGCCACTTTTTCTGAGGTATCACTGTTACAGACCATCATGGCCATTCCACTGGGATGCCTCTCGGCCTGCTGTGCACCAGACTCCATGTCCCTCCCACCAACAGGTCCACCTACTACTACTCACATGCTGAGACATAATCAATATATCCAGGTATGGATTATATTCTTTCAACCTTCTACTGCTATAAGCAACTTTCACCTGATCATGAACATAGATCACATGAATAAGGGTGAGTACATATACAGAGATTATAAGTATTAAACACTCTGTATGTCTTTTACTTGACCCAGATTACTTGGTCAAAAAAAAAAAATATATATATATATACACACACACACATATGTGTTTATGTAATCTCAAGAATGAGATCCACTGACTTATGATTTCGAATATATTGTTCATTATTTTAGCTTCTGTTTTCCAAACAGTACGCATGATGGACTCATCATACTAACATTTCAGATTTACACCTAACAAGGTTGCAGGCCCTGACATACCTGGGACCCCTTGCAAGTAAGATTACTAATACAAGATGCATATATCAATAGAGTTACCAGACGTCCTCTTTACTCGGACATGTCCTCTTTTAATGTAAGAATTTTCATCCGGTGGATTTTCTTACTGTGCTGTTTTGTCCGGTTTTTGACTTCCCGTGGCACTTAGATTGACAGCTGCTTCAATGTTGTCAGTTGCCATGGCAACTGAAAACAAAAAAAGAATTCTACAGTGTGCATTTGTCTGCGCATGTCTCTCAGTCACCTGTGTGTGGGATTTGCTGCAGCACAGTCGGAACAAACGGTGTGGCTGTGGATGGATTCGGCGGAGTGAGAAAGTTTTTCTTTTTTTCTAACTCGAGCAACTCCTCAGCCGGCTCAAGTAGTTGCATTGCCGGATTCGCCGGTGTCCAGCATCACATTGCTGTTTTGGCCGTTAGTCAGAGTGACTTGCCCTCCCTGCCTGGCCTGGCCTTGCCCTTTCAGCTTGCCTTGCCCGCTCGCCATCGAGTCATGCGGCCCATCTGTGCATCCTGCGGTCCATCCACCACCCTTGGCCTTGCCCTTTCTTGTTCCTTGGCTTGCCACAGCTGCCTGCCATCTCTGACTGTCAAGCAGGGGCAATGACTAGGGACTCAGCCTCGGGGAGTCCATGTGTGTCAAGAGTCAGTCTCGGCATAGAATGCGTGCGTCTTGGTGGGTCAATATAATACCGTACTGGTCTATTTGGAGGAGGCGAAGAGGGTCACCAGCCAGCGGCAGGTCATCATCTCATCATCAAGGTCCCCAGAGAGAGGGGAAGAAGTTGGAACCAGTCAAGAAACTCTGCCTGGTCATCGTCATCATCACTGTCCCCAGGCAGCACCAGAATCTAAGAAGAAGCAGTAACAGACAGGTAATAAGGTAGGACAACCATAACAAAATGACCCAGCCAGCTCACAAAAATAAATAAATTAAAACAGAATTATTTTTTTAATGATCCATGGATGATCCCAATCTGTTTGCCTACTATCATCCACCATCTACAATTTGACACACACTAGACAACATGGATGGGTAGGGAGGCCTGGGCAGATCCTCCCCTCCAGAGACTCCAGATGACCACTGGTCCTAAAGAGATGAGCAGTAGGGTAGAATCTGGAGTCTGGAGGAGGATCCAGCCTGCCTGCCTCCTGGCCTCCCCATCCATGTTGTCCAGTCTGTATCAAATTGTGCTGCTGCAGTCAGACTAGTGTCAAGTTAAACCAAGCTGGTCATCAGATAGAGAAGAGTAAGACAGAGCTGGTGGAGGACAGGAGGAGGACAGAAGCTGGTTAGGTGTATGGTCCTGTATGCATGCTGCAGCCTTGGACAGTGGTGCTGATGATTGTGTCCAGTCCTGTCATGCCCGCTCCCTGGGGTGATGCTTTATGGTGGGCAGCTGCAGCATGGGGTGGGTCAGTAAGGTAAGTGGACCACAAGTTAAAATAATTAGCCAGCCAGCTCTCAAAATAAATTAATTCAAATTGAATTCTTCCTTTTTATTTTAATGATTGGATGATCTGTGTCTGCCTATCATCCATCTATCCTACTGCTCACTCTCCAGTGGTCTTGACTCTGGCATCTGAGGAGGACTCTGGCCTCCCATCTGTGTTGTGTCAAATTGTGGTGCTGCAGACTAGTGTCAAGTTAGATCGCCATCAGACAGAAGAGGAGCAGGACAGGAGGAGGAGTGACAGCAGCAGGTCAGGGTGGTCCTGCATGCTGCATCCTCGGACAGTGGTGCTGATGATTTGTGTCCAGTCCTGTCATGCCCACTCCCAGGGATGCTGCATGGTGAGCAGCTACAACAGTGTGCAGTCATGCAGCAGCAGGCCCCTACAAATGGTGGGGTGTGTGCAGGGCAGGCCCATGAACAGACTAATCCAGTCCTAGAAAAAAAGATTTGTTTTGTTATTTCCCACTTGGCACACTGCACTTGACTCACTCAGGACTGTAGCAGTGTTCTGCGTCTCAATCAGCGTCAGTAAAAGCATATAGCTGCCTATGGCCATAGGGCAGAATAAGGATGGATTTGGAATCTTTGCTATTGTGTAGACGCATGCTGCATCTGCCTTTATTTAATGATGCTCAAGTCTTTCTGCAGACTGCAGTCCCTATGGCAGAGGTCTAGGTTGCTTGTTGTTGCTCTGTAGTTTTTGGTTTTTTTATTTCTGCCCTCTGATCTTTTGATGATTGCTGGGTCTGATGATGATTTGTCCTACAGCCTGTAGTTTTTGTTCAGCTTCTAACATACTAACATACTAAAAGCCAGCAGAATAGGCCTGTTGGTCTTTTCGTGTCTGCTCGGTTATCCAGCCCCTAACGGTGCTCGCTCCCCTTGTCCCCTATGCGGTCGTCTTGGCTTCAGTACCCCCATGCCTGTCCCAACCCTCTTGAATCCCTCCACAGTGTCTTGCTCGACTAGACCGGGCAAAGCATTCCATGACTCCACCACCTCTGTGAAGTAATGCCTTCTACTGCCTCCCATACAGGTTCCTCCTCCACTTCGTTGATGCCCTCTGGTTGTGCCCCTTGCTTTAGCCTGAACATTTCTTTGGCTCTACCCTGTTAATCCCTTTCACATATTTGAAAACCTCAATCATGTCCCCCATCTCTCCTCTCCTCCAGTGAATATAGCCCAAGGGCTTCCAGCCTGTCCTCATAGGTCCTATCCCCATGCTCCTGATCATCCTGGTTGCCCTCCTCTGGACCTTCTCCAACAGTACTATGTCCTTCTTAAGGTGCGGCCTCCAGAACTGCACGCAGTACCCAAGGTGCCCTAACCTCGGCATTGTACAGAGGTAGGATCACCTCACCTCCTGGACGTTATTCTTGTGCTGCCAAGAAAAGTCCCAGTCCTGGACCCAAAATACAGCTAATAGCGGTGTTGAAAATCTGACCACCTGAGAGGGTGTAGCAATGAGGGCAGGACTGGAAGGCTGCTGGCTGCTGTGCCACCGCTGATTTAAGGGCACAGGGCTGCACTTGTAATTCATCCTGTGTGTGGCTGAGGCGGGTGGGGGTGGTGGTGGCTGAGGCACAGGAGGGCTTGAGGGTGTGGGGGGGGGAGTCCTCTTTTTGGTGTTCCAAAATCTGGTACCCCTATATATCAACATCACTCTATTGCTTTACATGTTCCTTAAACCAAATGCAAGATTGGTTATAGCTACTGATTCTAAGAGTCACAGACTTCGTTTATGTCACAGATATATTGTTTCATTTTGCAACATTATCTGCTACTTAAGTATCCCATGTATACCAAATGGATACATTTTTCTACTGTCTTGACAGACGTGGCAAAAACCCCCCCCAAAAAAACAGTCTTAACTTGCTACATTGTAGCACTTCTAAAGAATAACATTGTATTACTTGAGCTACTGTTACAACTCAGGACACAGTAGCCTTTGGCAGAGACTGTCTTTTCACTGCAACCCACTGAGATCAGCTATTCCCTCAGTGGGGTGGCGGAATTCCCTCTGATTTATCGATATAATTGACATGTCTCACTCTGATCGGGCTGTCATCCTCTTAACACATGTGATAAACACCTCATAATAACAGGTCTGGCATATATTCTAGCCATAACCCTATAACGAATAAGACAAGCATTTGTCAATGCCGAATGTTTGCTTGCTGGCATTGGCATTGGTAGTGTAGGAGTTACAGAGCTGCATAATAGGAATGGCAGTGAAGTATTCAACTGAAGCCAACCCCACCACCAACCTGCAGAGATTGACAGACATTGGGGTGTGCCTTTGGGTCATCAGGCATAACGGCCACGCCATTTCACCACACCCTACCCTGCAGACACCGACAAGTGTCACGTGTGCCTTGGGGTCTTTGGTCTTATGCGCACCCCAGTCCTTCAGGAAATACGGTGAGATGGGTGCAGTATAGAGAATGGGGTGAACTTTGGGCCAAGAGTCCAAGACATACCCTCGATGTCTCTCACTGGCTGCAGGGTGTGGAATGGTATGAGCATTACAGGTGAGAATCCCAAGTTACACCCTGATGCCTGTCATTCTTCACAGGGTGGGGTGTTATGGTCGGAACCTAACGCCTCAGGCATTTGTTGGTATTTTCACTCCAAATTTTCAACATGGTTTTTTTGTGACCCCCACCTCATGAACAGTGGCAGTATCAGTTTGTTAGCTAAAAGCTGCTTTTGCACAGCGACTATGGCATTTAGCGCCACAGGTGCAAAAACACATTCCAAACAGGATGTGAAAAATGACAGCTGTACTGTTAGTGGGGAGGTGTAAAAAAATGGCAATGTTGAAAATCTGCAGTGAAAATATTAAAAAACTGGTGAAGTCATGAGCGTGCATAGAAACTGTGCAATGCACACCGGTAATATAATTAGTTTGAGGATTTTTTACAGCAGATTGTCAACACAGGCATTTTGGAACCTCCGATCATGAACAGTGTCACTGTGATTTTCTTTATCTGTCCTAACAATGATTTCCCAGCGTTACCATGCATTTTGCTCTGAAAGTGTGAAACACATTTCGCCATGTTGTGAAAAATGACAGCTGTACTGTTCATAAGGAAGTGTGGGAAAATGCCACTGGTGAAAATCTGACTGAAAATATTACAAAGTCCTGAACTTACGATTGTGCGTGGAAACTGCACAATGCTCACCATAACACAATCATTTTATGGATTCTTTTTGCTCATTTTTCAACATAGCCATTTAAGACCTCTGCTCATGAACAGTGTAACTGTGATTTTCTTCATCTGTCCCAAACATTGCTTTCGCGACACCAACTGCACCATTGTGCACTACATGTGCGAAACACATTTTGGATGAGATTTTAAAATGGCAGCTGTACTGCCCATAAGGAAATGTAATAAAATGGCTATGTTGAAAAATCTGGCGTGCAAATATTAAAATTCGCAAACTTATCGAAGTGTCTTAGGAACTCGCGCAATGTGTGCTCTTAAACAATTATTTTAGATTTTACTCAATTTAACATAGATTTTGAGAGCCCACCTTATGAACACTGGCACTGTCGCTTCATTAATCAGTCCCAAAAGATGATTTTGCACAGTGACTGCGTAAATCACCCTTCGGCCCGATTAACGCCATGACAGTTTAAGAATTCATGAGAAGGGTCCTAAAATCCCATGTTGAAAATTTGGTGCAAATTCCAAAATGCCTGAGATATGCATTAAAGTTATAAAACCCTATTTATTGCATTATACAGCTTACCAGCATTTCCTCAGTTCGCGGTCAACTTTGAAGAGTGCAGACGTGTTCCTGGTCCATCAAGATCGCCGCACCAAGCTCTGGAGATAAGTATGGGGTGAGGGTGTGGGGAGGCAGGGTGCGAGTGGGTGAGCGGTGGGCTGAGAGACCGCTGAGGGAACGCTTTCTTGTTTACAGGTTTTTTTTGTTTTGTTTTTAAGGAAGATGACGGGACGCTTGTCACGCTGGGAGCTGTAAGGCTGTTTGGGGGTCTGGAGCCAATGGGGATTGGGTACCCCTGCTGGCCATATGGACTTGTGCCATGCTAGGGTGGGCTCCCAGTGTGGCAGCTGTAAGGCTGTTTGGGGGGCCTGGAGCCGACGAGGATTGGGCACCCCGTCAGCCATCGAGATGTGTGCCACGCTGTGGTGAGCCCCAGCAAGGCACCTGGAAAGCTTATTTTGGGGGTGGAGCCGATGGGATTGGGCACCCCCGTCGGCCATACAGTATGTGCGTGGGGTGGCAAGGTGACGCAATGCGTGCATGTGGAGGGGGAGCGCTGCTCGCTGAAGCAGTGCTCTGCCTTTCAGCTGTATGGCACTGCATTTTCAACTGCTGTCATAGACAGGTGCAGAGTTAATTGGAGAACTGCGACCATGCCTGCAAACACGCTGACTGAATTGGAAGATGGCTGCCACACCTCCGAAAACTCAGATGATGGCACTGTTTCTTGCACATGCGTGCAAGCAAACATAATAATGGAACATTTACAAATGGAATACAAAACTCTTATATATGGTGATATGCTTCTTGCAGCATTTATTTGTCCTGTGACCACA
The DNA here is from genome assembly GCA_016271365.2 of Neoceratodus forsteri. Taxonomy (NCBI): domain Eukaryota; kingdom Metazoa; phylum Chordata; order Ceratodontiformes; family Ceratodontidae; genus Neoceratodus; species Neoceratodus forsteri. The sequence goes on from JADMNL010000025.1 coordinate 274,171,069, forward strand.
TTATACCTATGGCAGAATGCCACATTTGGCCACCCCACTGCCATATAACTGCTTGGGAATCTCTCAGAAGTAATGACTTATTGCAAGAGACCATTCCGTGGAAGATTGATCATTACACAAAGATTTTTGTAATAACAGTAGATCTTCTAGGAATGTCTCTTGCTAGTAAGCAGCTTCCACCCTCCAACCCCCTGCCACTCTGCAACAGGGAAAAATGATGTAGGGTTGGGCAGCTTTGGTACCTTGGCTCCCCTCGGTCCCTTGCTTTCCTGAGCTGAAACTGGCGGGGAACGGGGATTACCAGGGTCCACCCACTTTTATAGGTACAGCCCAGGAAGTGAGGTCATGTGGGTGGTCCCTGGTGTGGAGACTGCTGGAAGAAACTTCTGTGCTGGAACACCACCTATCGGGAACTCCCAGAAGTAATGACTTACTGCAAGAGACATAACTAGTAGATCTACTGTTATGGCAAAAATCTTTCTGTAACTGATCTTTCTAGGAGTGGTATATGTTGTTCATCCACACGGACCCACCCCACCTCCCCAGCTGCGGATGCACAACACCTGGCTTCCAGCGGGCTAAGATCTGGCATCATGGGGCAGAGCCGAGGTGTTTACCACCCAGGAGGGTGGGAGGAGCCAGCTTGAAGACTTCTGGCAGATTTAAAGTGGAAGGGGACCTGCCAAAGAGTGTGGATGAACAACATATACCACTCCTAGAACTACTGTTACAGGTGAGTAACCTGTTTTTACTCATTGTAACAGTAGATCTTCGAGAGAATCTCCTCCATTGGGCCACAGCATACCCACCCTCCTTTCCCCTTTCTGAGGTATCAGCTAGCAGGTTTCCTCACTACCTTGTTTGGAGGATTCCATAAGGCGCCTTATATATATACTATATTTCCAGTCCCATGCCTCACCTTGCGTGCCTGGTACTGTTCTGGTCTCCTGGTTCCTCATGGCCAGAGGCCCTCTGAGCTTCTCTCCAGTGGGGAAGTGAGTAGCAATGGGGCCATCCACGGTTATATAGGCACCAACATCGCACATCTTCCTGGACGACCCCTTCCTAGCAAACATTTCTGTGTGGTCCTGATGCCTACAGCTTACCATTCCAAAGTTGTGGCCCGAAAAAGGAGATTCTGTCGAAAATCTACTGTTACGGTGAGTGACTGTTCTTTATTACAGCACTACAAAATGGGTAGAAAAATATCCAGTGATCCGATTGGTCAGTGGCTGTCCAGAGCTGACCAATAATGCACAGCTCTGGAAAGTGTCTTGTAAGCCTTGGAACTATACTGCTTCTGAATTCTTAGTAACTGTGACAGGAAACAAAAAAGTTCAGTTAACAACATGAATGACTCACTTGCCGCCAATTTGACCTCTTTGATGGAGCAAACCTAGCAGTTTAGTGTGAGAACCGATTTACCAGTGATGAAGATTTATTTATTCTTAATTTAAAGATTTATTTAGTTTTGCATTTTTATTTTGGTGTCTTTATAAACACAATAACACATTTCAGGGCTTGCCGTTATTAGGTATCCTCCTTCTGTAGTTGAAGGGCACTCTGCTAACCGTGCCTTCAACCATGTGTGAATCCACCAGTAACCACACATGCCCTCTCATGTCTTATTGCTTACTTGATGCACACCCAGAGTAGATAATGACAGTTATTTATTCTTCATTTGTTCTTATTTATACTTAAACATTCGTGTGTTATAAATGTCGATTAACACAATGAATAAAGTGACACAGAATGTGCAGTTGAAATCGCGCAGCCAGGCGCAGTGATAAATAAAATAAAGTGCTGGTGAATTCACAATAGAAACCACATGCAGTACAAGCACACAGTGCTAATAAATAAAGACAGTAACTTGTCGGGTGAATGTGCTTCGAAACCGTGTGCATTACAGGCATGCAGCGATAACAAGGAGAGCAAAGTGTTGGTGAATGCCCAGCAGAAACCACGTGCAATGCAGGCATGCAGCAGTCATAAATCAAGACAATGTCTGTGAATATGCATTAGAAACCAAGTGCAGTCCAGGCCTGCAGTGATAATAAATATAGTAGAGTCCATGAATGCACAGTAGAAACCACGTTCAGTGCAGGCACGCAGTGATAATAAATATAGCAGTGTCCGTGAATGCACAGTAGAAACCACGTTCAGTGCAGGCATGCAGTGATAATAAAAACAAAGTGTTGGTAAATGTGCACTAGAAACCATGTGCATTACAGTCATTCTGTGATAATAAAGACAATAAAGGGTCAGTGAATGTTTTTCATCAGATGTACAACTATCAGTAATGAATGCTCCATTTATGGAAAGCAACTGTTTTGGAAAGATATTGAAAGTACTTAAAGGGATCCACAAATGTCACGAATGACTGCATACCGTGAACCCTAACCCCAGAGGAAGAGATCGTGGTTCTTTTTGCAGGCCATATGCCTGTGCTGGCAGAGGCTACTCAAGAGGCCCCAGTCATGCATCACAGAGGCCTCAGCCCTCTGCCTCCCAGGCCACCAATCTGCCCCTTGGTGCCTGTGCCAGACATACGAAAGATCTGATCATTACCAGCACCCCGTCCACACCCAACACCTTCTGACTCCCTTCCCTTGCCTCCAGCCTCATTGCCATAGGAAGTTTTGGTGGGAGGCTAAATCTACCTCTTTCTACCAAAGTGGAGGGAGATAACTACCAATGCTTGGGTGCTGGAGGTGGTTCAGTACAGACATGCCTAGAGCTCTGTACTGTTCCTTCAGTTATCCCCCCCCCCATTGCCAAAATGATACCTTCCAGGACATCTTGCCCTGTTAAATGAGGGAGGTTCAGTCCCTCCTCTGCAAAAGGGTTTAGAATTAGTCCTAAAAGCAGAAATAAATGAAGGTTTTTACTCCCAGCACTTTCTGGTTCCAAAGTGGACCTGAGATTTGTGGTCTGTACTGGACCTAAGGGTCCTGAACATGTGCATAGAATACAAGAAGTTCAGGATGGTGTCCCTCAAGTCCCTGTTGCCTTTACTGTTAGAAGGGAACAAGATGGTTGCATTGGACATGAAGGATGCTTATTTTCATGTCAAGATCAGGAACTCTATCAGAAAGTATCTGCGATTCATGCTTCTGTGCTGTCGTCACCAATTTCATGTTTGCTAATTGGCTTGTGCTCTGCACTTCTTGTCCTTACCAAGTATTTGCAGAAGTGGCAGTGGCCTCCACAGGGAGGATCTTTATGTCTGACCTTGCATAGATGATTGGCTATTAAAGGCCCCATCTCAGGGAGCAATTGTATATATATATAGTGTTTCAGAGCCAGCCATTATTCAACCAACTGGGTACGTTGGTTAACAAGCCAGAGTCAGTCCTTACCCTGCACAACGCTCCAGTATACAGGAGCAGTACTGGACATGGGTCTTGATTGCTTTTCTACCATCAGGCCGTGCCACAGTTCTGGTGGCACAGGCACAGATGGTAACTCTAGGGATATGTGCAGTCCGCTGCCTCTTAAGACTGATTGGTCTGATGACAGCTGACATCCTGACAGTTCAGCTGGCCTGCCTCAATATGAGGATCTCACAGTGGTTCCTCAGAGTGCATTGGGCTCAGCATTTGGATGAGTTGGAGCACCTCATACTGGTCACTCTCTGCCCTTTCCTGCTTTGTTGGTTGGACTGCTCCAACCTAGAGAAAGGGTCTTCATTCCTGTGGCCTTTCCTCTGCTGGTGATGACCACAGATGCCTCAAGGACAAGATGAGTGCTCATTTAGGCCCCTTTCGAACTCGGGACCAATGGAGTCCTTTGGATACAATGTTTCACAGCAATGCTCTGAAGATGAGGGCTGTTCTGCATAGCCTACAGGCATTTGCAGCCCTCCTTATGGGAAATCAGTTGCAGATTCACACAGACAATATGTTGGTGTTGTATTAACCTCAGTCGGCAAGGCGGGGTACATGCATACGCTCTCTGGAGAGAAGCAATGAGAGTTTGGCACTGGGTGGTGGAACATGGCATATTTTCATTAGCAGTGTTCATGACATATTTCATCAGTGGTGTTCCTCCTGGGACCCTGAATGCACTTGCAGGTCACCTCAGTTAATCCACTGCTCTCTGCCTCAAATGGGAACTCTCTGACGAGGACAACCTCTTCAAAAAGTGGGGTTGTCCAGACATGAACCTGTTTGCGTCTTCATACAGTGCAAAACTGCTGCATTTCTGCTCGCCCTCTAGGATCTGGAGTTTCTTGGCAAGATGCTTTGTACATGTCTTGGAAAGGGAGGTTTCAATATGCTTTTCCCTCATTCCGTCTAATACAGAGGGTTCTGGTCAAGCTACAGGCCAAGCATGCCACCCTGATTCTGGTGGCAGCTCACTGGCTCAGACAAATTTAATTTCTACTTCTCCAGCAATTGGAGGTGGAACCTCCAGTCCCATTCCCACTGCGAGCCGGTCTTCTGACTCAGGAGCAGGGCACCAAGATAATTGATCCCTGCACCTTAACGATGGCCCCTGAGAACATAGATCTCTCCTGCTTCAGGGATTTCCTGGCAGTGACTGATGTTCCCTTGGCAGCTAGCAAGCTGTATACTCAGTATACTTATTCACAAAAATGGAAACGTTTTATTGTATGGTGTACTGGGTATGCTCTGAATCCCTTTACATGTCTAGTTCTGAAAATACTGGACTACCTGTTGTCCCTTAAAGGAAAGCTGTCTTCAACTCTGGCTCCCGCCCATGCAAGGCTTACCCCCACCAATTTAGCATTTTACATGAAAGCGGCATTTTTCTCGCCTTACAAAAGTACTTTATTTTTAAAAGGAAAAGTCCACTACCCAGAGTATGGTGGATGCGGGGAGGCTCCATTACTATAAATGGGTCGGCACCACGCTCGGCTTCAATACACATTTGTATTGAAGTGAGCGGTCGTGATGCCGCACCTTCACAGTTATGGAGCCCCCCGCATCCGCCATACTCCTCAGTATAGCAAACTTTTCCTTTAAAATAAAGTACTTTGTGTGCGTGAAAAACACAGCTTTTCATGTAAAAAGCTAAACTGGGGAGGTAAGCCTTGTGGAGGAGCCCAAGTTGAAGACAGCTTTCCTATAAGGACCCAGGCCTGTGGTATTCCTCAGCAAAGGTCCATGTGGCTGCTCTGTTGGCCTTCACGCCTGACAGATGGTAAGACAATGTTCCAGTTAGAGGTTTCCATAAATTCCTAAGGGTCATTCACTTTCTGCAACCCCTCCCCAAGACTGAGATCCAATTCTGGTCTGGGACATTAATTTGGTCCTAGAGATATAGAAATATTCGGTAGAAAAGGACCTCTTGGCCCCTCAAAATCACCCTAAGGTCCCTACTTACTGTGCCACTGTAGACCCTAATTGGTCTGCAGCCTTAATCCTTCCCCAGCCCTGATACCAAGGTGTCCCCTTGTGTCTATCCCATGCATTTTTGAACCCTGTTACCATTTCCATACCTACCACCTCTGCTGGTAGGCTGTTCCAGATGTCCACCACCCTTTCCATAAATAATTATTTCCTCACATCCCCTCTAATTCTTCCCCCTTCCAGCTTCATATCTTGCCCCCTTGTCCTTGAGCATCTCTTTCTGTGCAAAATGCTTCCTTCCTGTACCTTATTGATACCCTTGAGGTATTTGAATGTTTCTGTCATGTCACCCCTTTCCCCCCTTTCTTCTAGAGAGTACATGTTTAGCTCCCTGAATCGTTCCTTGTAGAGCTTCTGATGTAGGCCATGCGCCATTTTAGTTGCCCTCCTCTGTACTGCCTCCACCCAGTCTATGTCTTTCCATGGGGCCTCCAGAACTGGACACAATATTCCAAGTGGGGCCTCACCATGGATCTATAAGGTATCATGCCTCCCTCTTCCTGCTGGCGATACCCTTGCCTATACACCCCAGCATTCTACTAACCTTCCCACTGCTTTATCACACTGCTTGGCTACCTTCAGGTCACTGGATATGACAACCCCCAGATCCCGTTCCTGTTTTGTGGATGCTAACTCACCCGTCCCCCAAATGATATGTTGCCCTAGGGTTTCTGTGTTCTGTGTGCATAATTTTGCACTTTTTGGCATTGAAGCCCAGTTGCCAAACTCTTGAGTAGTCTTCCAGCTTTTCTAGATCTTTCCTCATCCCCCCACGTGTGTCAACTCTGTTGCAGATTTTTGTGTCATCCACCAACAGGCATACCTTTCCATCCAGTCCCTCTGCAGTGTCACTAATAAAGACATTGAAGAGGACCGGTCCCAGTACTGACCCTTGAGGCACCCCACTGGTTACCTTTCCTTCTTCCAAATGAACTCCATTTACCCACCACCCTCTGAGTTCTGTTACTTAACCCTTACTGCACCTCCTTTTAAGCCTGTGGCTATTTGAGATGCACCTCCTCTCCTGGAAGACATGGTTTCTAGTGGGAATGATTTTTTTTTTATTTGGTATGCTTTTTGTCAGTGTACCACTGCAGGCTTAGCCTCACTCTCTCCATACCCCCCACCTCACAATCGGGACTTAACCTCCTTGACAATTCTCCTTGTTTAACCCCAGGATGGGGCCACTGTATGGATGCATACCCTCATGATGCCGTAGAAGGTCACTGGCAGGGTCACCCACCAGCATTGCCTCCTGGCTTGCCTCCCAGGGTGGGGCATGGAGCCGAGTTCTGACAGGGTGGAAACCAGTACTTGACAGCAAGGAAAGCCAGGGTGATCAAGGCCAGAGGAGTAGAGCATCATTCATAGTGGCTGCTAGTATTTTGAAACATAGATTCTCACAGGGGGAGTGACATGCAGTGACATAGGGTGCCGAGGTGCCGATGTCTGGCACCCCCCCACACCATTCAGGCATTGGTAGGTGGTGGCCCTAGGCCTCCACCAGTGGTCAGTCATGTACTGAATGTTCAACCACCTTGCCCCCCCCCCCAAGGAGGAGAGAAGTCCAAGGGATGCTGAATCCTCCTCCCCCGGCTGGCCCTCCAACTCTCGGGTCCATTCCTGAACCCGGAATATCGGTGTCGAGACTGGAATACTTACCGCTGTGCCAGCTCTAGTGGTAATGACATTTGCTAGACGATATTGGAGTTGTAAGCTCTGGTTGCAGAGTCTTTGTTTATTATTTTCACAAGGATAGGGTTACTTCATACCAGTCCTCATTTTCTCCTGAACGTAGTGTCTGAAAACACTCTAAATCAGACCATAGACCTTCCTGTTTACTTTTCCTCCCACGGATAGCGAGGAGCAATGTTTACATACAGTGGACATCCTTAGGATGCTGCATCGATACCTGAGTCATACAAAGGATTGTAGAAAATTCTCTCAACTGTTTATTGCTTTTCTCCCTTGAATGGTGAGCTCACCGATTTCTAAACAAGGCCTATCCAAATGGTGGCCAGTTGTATTGCGTTTTGTTACCAGAAGCACAGTAAGTAGCTTTTTGGTACTGTGCATGCTCATTCCTCCTGACGGGTGGCTACCTCAGTGGCCTGTTTCCAGAATGTGTCGGCTGCTGACATCTGTGCTTCTGCCACTTGGAATACTGTTCATACATTTACTAAACACTACAGTCTGGACATCATCTTTTGTACATGTGCGGCTTTGCCTCGTGTTCTAAGGCTTCCTTACTCAGGATCAGTAGATCCTGCTGTCCTCCTCAGTACTTGGTACTGCTTGGGAATCATTCCATGATGTGGCTGAAAGGAGGAGATACCCTTGAAGAAAATAGAATAGTTATCTACCATAACAGTAGATCTTGACAGAATCTCCTCCATTGAGCCACAGCTCTCCTCCTCCTTCTTACTGCCTTCTCGGGTGATGGGTGACTGTACTAATTGCTGTTGCAAGCTTTTTCTCCTCTGATACTTCTATGGTGTCTGTACTCAGGTTTCCATACTGTCTGATGTGTGCCTGGTGCAGTCATGGTTGCTTTGGTCCCTGCCGTCCAGTGAGCCCAAGCTTGTCTCCGCAGAGAACTGAGGCATGCTGGGGATGTTGATGTGATATAGGCACTGACAAGGTACATCATTGTGGTGGCCCCAGCCTGCAAAAGTTTCTGGATGGTTCTGATACCGACAGTGTACAGCTCCATGATGTGACTCGATGGAGGAGAGTCTCTTGAAGGTCTACTGTTACAGTAGGTAACTATTCTTTGTTTTGGGTTGTTCAGGAGAAAGTAGTCCACACTTTGCATGTAGATAGGAGTGTACTCAGTATAGAGGCCGAGTCATGCCACTAACAGGTAGCTGTTATCTGAGAGTGAGCTCCTACCGGCTCCTTCTCCAAAATGTGCTATTGTTTGCTGTTGTGAGTTCCCCCACCAGATGTACAGAGTTCAGCACAGTCAAAGCCTGGATCTCGTGCCCCATACAGTGACTCCTCCACCAGCTGCAAGGTGATTTGTTGGTGCTGTGCTTCTGGTGCTGGCAGTCATTTGGCTACACTGTTGAATAAAAAAAAAATGGTTTTGGCAGTTGGTGCTTTTCTGGTATGTATACTGCTGTTGTGCTTTGAGGGAGGGGCAGTGTTGTGAGGCGTGGCATGGGTGAGCAGAATGTGAGCAGCCAGGTGGCCGCATGCACAGGTAAGGCACAGAGTGAGTGAAGATCAGCATGGTAGGAGACACAATGACTGTGGATTACAGGCTTTCAAGAAACAAAAACAAGGAAACGTAAATGTCAGATAATGGTTTTAATTATTCGTTCAATTGCTTTTATATTTCTTTGTGGGGGTGGGGAGTGATTTCTATGTTAAAATGGAATTTTGATATAAGGGCACGTGGTGAGTATAAAGGTATTTGACTTTTCTAACATGGCTGCCAGAATTTATTTTTTCAAAAGTTTCTAACAGGCATTGATATGTAGGATGCGCTGTGTCCTACTTGGTATTAAAGTGCCAGCCAGAGGGTTGTTGTCTTATAAGGACATTGGTCCTGACCTATCAGGATGCAGGAGTTCCTTTACCAGTTTTATTAAAGTAAGTAACTTCCTCTTTCCAAGGAAAAATTTATATGCCACTAAGTCATACCTGACCCTTGAAGAATTCCTTCCTTGGCTACTTAATATAAACTTCCTAAGCCCACTACTGCCAGCCATGATAAGCATTCTACTGTACTATAGTATATTCTCTGTATACAATTACTGTTCTGCACAGTTTTTTATGTTTGTGTATAATATTGTTTGGTCCAGTGCATCGTACTTCTCTGTAGTGTCTGTGCATTGTACATAATGCCAATTGTGTTACGGCACTTCATGATGAGAGATGCTAGGGAAAAAAGTGTAATTGCATTCTTTCTCAGCAGTATGACAGGGTGAATTCACATTTATAACCACTTACAGCTTGATACACAAGACATATGGATCTCTGTCTCTCTCTCTCTTTGTGTCCACATGTGGAGGGCCAGTGGAAGCTGCAGAGTGCTCAGTCACGTAACACCATGAGGCACCCACAACATGGGTTGCATAACCCTCCTCACCTGATCTCACTATGACCAAGGTTCTGCACACATGGCTAGCTTGGGTACGGGGAATGGGCATGCTGCCACACCAGCCACAGTACATTCTCCACAGTGCAGAGGGGGCAGGCACTACAAGATGGGACCCTTTTGTAGTGACTACATCCCCCCCCCTCTACACAGCCAGCTGGCTAGCTCGGGAGGCCAGATTGGCCTTCCAACCTTGTGCCTCCAGCCATCTGAGTTGATATGGAGTTCTGGAGGGCTCAACTACATATTTTCCATCTCATATTTCCACATAGGGTGTGGCAGTCCTTAGAGGGCATATCTCACAATTCCTTGCACCACACAGTTTCACATGGAGCAAGGGCCCCAGTCCGGCGCTGGCACAGACATCCAGTTGGACGTGCCATGTCCAACAAAACTCTGCCCCTAGGCCCCTTGCCCTGTGCTAAGCTACACACATACGGACAATGGCGGGCAGGGGCTGTTGATGCCATTTGGTGTGGTCAGCCATCAGGATGTGGGGTTCTGGACCACGTGATTCAGGATCGAGCTGTAAAATTTATTTCCGGGGAGTTTAAGAAGTACTTAAGAAATTGTGATTGCAGGTAATCACGTATATGCCTAACATCACGACTAACATGCTGTCTTCCCATATCGCTTCTTTCAGAAATGACAAATCTTGCTCTCTTGAAATTACATGTTTGTGTGTTTATTACTTCCATGGTCTTTATACTGTCTTGCATTTTCAGTACAATGACAAGCTTTAGTTGCATGTGACAGCATTATTTCATGTCATGAAAGTGGCGGCAGATACATTTTTCAGAACCACTGCCACTACCATGGTTGGGTGAAATGAGTAAGACTTCTTTGACTGCCATGTGAGAGACCTGCAGTATGTTTGGATCGCGGGCCTTTCTTCAACGTGCCAGAAGAAGCTGGGTGTACCACTGAGGTGCTGTGCTCACATTCTGAGATGAAGGTTTCGAGCATGCCGCTGCACAGCCCCGTGCTCCCAAGTTATGAATGGACATGGCTTGTTGGGGACTGCCTGCTCTTCTTGCGCTTGGAGGCCCCATCCCACAAAAAGAGGGAAAGAAGAATCTACTCCTGGACTTTACAAAATTAAAATAAAGTAAGTAATAGTGCATAAACTAAGGGCTTTCTTGTGAAAAGCTTAATCGGGGGCAGAATGCTGAAACTGAGGACAGCTTTCTTTTAATTGATGAACCATGCCCTACTGTCAGTAAGGGTATAAAAGCTATCGAGGATTTTGGGTAAGGTTTATAAACTATGAGGCCAAAGGCTGAGGGGTTTGTATGTGCACCAACTCCAATATAGCTTTACATGCTTATTTTGTGTACAGTCAAGCATAGTTTTTTTCTTTATAATAAATTGTAAACTATAATACATAAAAGTAGAAAACAAGTACATTCATAGCACTGTGCTTAAGTAGAGCTTTTATTTTCTGACAATTTGTAACATTTTTTTTAACAGTTTTTGTGCATGTTTGTTGGCAAAGGAGATGGATGCTGACAAACTGCCAAATTTATGCAGGGGACCATAACTGATGTTTTTTAATGAAACCTTGAGTGTTATGGTATAGGGAGCAGACATCAAGAAAGTTTGCCCTGGAAAGAAGATGGATGCCAACTGGATTGACTGCAAGTCAGTATTGGGTCATGTGTATGTGAAAATTAGCTCAGGAATTCACACACAGCCCAATCTATGGATGGGGTTATAAATGTTTTAATAATACTTTGGGCCCAATATTCAGAAAAGCGCAAAGTGGAGCACAAAGGTTTGCACTGTCTTTTGCAATTGCCCAGGGGTTTGAGGATGCTATATTCAGTCAGATAGGGTACTGGCATTGTCCAACTGAATATAGGGCCATGTCGGCGCAGCGCTAAGTCAAGTAATGCTGCCTGGACATGGCTCCCAAAGTAGGTTTCAAGAGTGGATAGTGCCAGAGCACTGTCTGCAGTTTTCAAAGGGGCCCTTGCAAATAAGTCAGTTGGGCATGCAAGGTGCTAAGGCGACATTTGCATGCCCATTTTCATGGGTAGCAGGCAGATTAGCACAGCGCTGCCCCCCCCTTTCCGGTCCAAGACCTGTGTAGTGCTAGTGGTCCCCCCTCCAAGCATCAGCCTGTAGGATAACTTAACCCTCCCCCAGTGTCCAGTAGTTTCTCCCCCCAGCGCCGGTCCACGGTACCTCTGGTCGCACATCTCTAATCCCTGGCGTCTAGCGGCCCTCACCACCGCAGCACCAAGCACCCACCCCCCAGTCACCTTACCAGTATCCTCTGTGCCACAGTTCCATATACAGCAACTGGCGCAGCCCGACTCACACCACCTCGGCTGACTGCCATATGGCTAGGCAGGGAGTGCATGACTCATTTATAGGACCGGGTGTGTCACCCCGTCATATAAAAAATCAAGCGCTCCCTGCCTGGACATACGGTGGCCAGCTGAGGTGGTGTGAGGAGGGCTGCACCGTCACTGTATGCAGACCCATGGCACCAAGGATACTAGCAAGGTGACTGGGGGCGTGCTTGGTGGTGAGGACCATTAGACACCAGGGATTAGAGATGTGCGACTGGAGGTACTGTGTGTGACACTTGGACAGTTGGTTCTGATTAATCTATGTTTTTTGGAATATAAAAAAAATGTAGTGTGATTCTGTCATGAGAAATGCTGTGCCTGGATAACCCCCAGGTTTCAGTTCTAACAGGACAGGATATATGTTAAACAGCAGATCTCTGTGATGAGATTAATTCTAGTAACTTGCATTTTATAGCTTTATTTAGGATATAGGTTGTTTGTAGCTAAGCCCAAATATCCATTTTATGGCATCCTCAGGAAGGTCAGTTAATTGCAGCTGGTGTCAAAAGAATATTGCACCTCAGTGAGAACTGGCAGAGAGAGAGTCATAAAAGTTATTTCATGTCTTTGTAATGAGCAGGATGTTGCTTATGGATGAAAGAAAGAAATTGGAAAATTACAGACTTGATTGGGAAGTCACATGGGGAAACAAAGTTTTGCTGATGTCACCTATTAAATTTACTTTCTGAATGATGAGACATCCTGGGTGTATACTTTTTAATAAACGGAGGAGCTGGGTGACATCATTGAGGGGGAAGGGTCAGAGACAGTTTTTTTTAACTGTGCTGTAACTAACCTTGACACACACGTTTGGACTCTGAAAAGGCAACATCAGCACTGGAAAGAGATAAGAATACATTAGATTAGACAAGTCTAAGGGTACTGTGGTAGGAGATTTTGTTTATATTTAAAACCTTATTATTTTTAGTGATTGTATGTTTTTGTGATATATGGTTCTATATTTAAATTTTACATTTTTATCTATTTTTAGTAAACATTTCATTTTTAGAGAGTACTTGGTGTGCCTTTGAAATTCTTTATTTAACAAGTGAAGCATATATGGTTAAAGTTGACACTGTGCAAAGCTATTGGCAATACCAAACTGGGAAAAGGTAAGAGTTTATTCTGAGGTCTTCAATAGAATTTTTAAGGGTTCATTTTGTACACCTGGTTAAGTGCCTGAGTGAAAGATATCTGCCCCCAAAGAGCAGAATTATCTGAGCCTGTACATTGGGTACGCTTAGCAAGAGGTTCACAGTTTGAATCCTCCAGAACTTGAGACCAAAGTTTGATTGAACCCACAAAACAGACAGGAGGGTTACCCTGTTCTGTTCCTGTTCACAAGACTGCGCTCGAGTTGGCACTATGGGAGCAGAGGGCTGCATGAAAAAAATCTGGAGGGTTCGGTGAAGCAGTGCGCATTGTGAACTTCTGCTAGAAAGTGAAAATTATGAACACACAGCCTGTGCATACTAAGCATGTTAACTACAGTTAAGGTGTCTTTACTGTAGTTAATAAGCCTCCAAATACAGTATTTTATGCTTTTATAAAATGGCAAGAAAAAATCTAGTAATTTCATTGGCTGAGAAATTTCACCTGACTGTGCATTAAATCTCTATAAATGCACAGTCTAGTACTAAATAAAATTTTTATAAGTGTAAAGCCCCTCCAGAGTGTGTGTGATAGGATTTTAATGCACGTCCAGGAGTGTAAGGACACTCTGCCTTGACCTGTGCCTTACTACACCCTTGGAGCATGCATTAAATATCGATAATGTACACCCTGTCATGGTTTATTACTTACATAAACTCCTGGATTTTACACCCTTATAAATGCGCTAGAGAAGGTCTTTAATAATTTGAAAATGACAGATAAATGGACGTATTCAAGGCATGTGTAGGCTGCCCCTACAATGTAACACAATAAAAAGCAAAAGGGGACTATATGCTGACTCCAAGCTGGACCAAAGAATGTTGTCACCAAACATACATTAAAGATGAAAAAATGCTTTATTCAGTACAAAAACAGACAGTGGAAAAACAGCAGTAATAACACCCCCCATCCAGCTGTTTCTCAACGTTCATGGACGGGTTGGATTCTAGTAGTTCTGCTTTTGCCAACCATTTATTGCACAGAATAAAGCAGATTTCACTTTCAATCTACGCTTGGCAAGTGTATTCTTTGTTCATCCATGGGTTAGTGTTAGCCCCCCCACTGTTTTTTCTTTCTTTTGTAACTGGCTAGTTGTGACATCAGAACTTGATGATTATAAAGGAACATCGGTGGTGTCTAACTTAAGTTTCTCAAAAGTCTAGGTGCGTTTGCTGCTGTATTGTAGCAGTGGTGCCGCTTCCATGTGTGGAGCAAGGCATTGGAGTCGTGCCAGCACATCCACATTCACGAGCTGAACAGGACTGCAAGTAGCTTGGCCCCCTTCCCCATTCTCATTATCGTTTAAGAAACTTGACAAAAAAAAATTCCCTCCCACACTTTCTCTCTGCCCACTCCCTCCTTTCAAACCAGTGGCCCACTGCGTAGCGACACCACAACACCGAAACCCGAAAAAAGACCTTTACAGCAAAAGTCACTGTAATGGTCCGGGTTTCACTGATGTGGCATCACCTGATGTTCTGCCCCTTCCCCAAAACAACTTTGACCTGGAGTTGATAATATATAAGTGAGGGAGTGTGGGGGGAGGGGGCACATACCACATGTTGGCATTGTGCCGTCACTGTAGGGGATGCCAGCAGCTTTGCAGTCGATGAACAGTGGTGCTTCCCTTTCAAACAACCAGCCAACTCCTGGAGGAGCCATCTTTTATTTGAAAACAAACTCCATCCCACTCTAATCTCTCATCCCCAATCGCAGATGATTAAAAAACTTAACTCTCACTCCCCCTGCACTCCCTCCTGGACTCATGACGCCACAGGCAGTTACATTGCTGCTAGTTATTGGGGGAGTGTTCATATTTGGCCCACAGCATTTTGACTCCCCACTGCACCATCCTTATAATATACAGTTGTGTATGTGATCCCTTATATACAGTACGTACTGTACGTATATACTGCATGTGTATGTGTGTTTCTGCCTTGACTAAATTGCTGAATAATACTTTATCGTATACTTATAAAGGTATGTTTTCTTTAAAAAAATCCTTTTAATATAATATAATATATCTTTTTATGTGTAAGAACCCAGAAAGAAGTTAAAGACCACTATAGATGTTTTGAAACGTGTGTAACCTCTATGAACATGTGAGAATACCATACACTTTATGTATTAGAAATGCTTTTTCTATTTAAGGGGAAAGAAGGCTAAATATCTTTGGTGAGTCTTAATTGCAGCAGCAGTGAAGGCCCCAATGAGATGTTGGCTCCAAGCAGCAAGCATCTCCTAAGGATTGGATTGAGCTGTGTGTTCCACACAGGAGATGGAGATGAGATGGGATGATCACCTACACACACAGAGCAGGCAAGCCCAATACATCAACAGGTGGACTAGGGTGGAAGTGTACTTGGCTGACCACATGTGTGGGATAGTATATACTTCCCACAATGATTTAGAGAATGCCTTCTCTACACTTAAAAATCAGACACAAGGAGGGCAAGGTGTCAAGGGTCCAGGGGCTTCAACCTGAATGAAGCCACTGGGGATCTAACAGATTATCAGTAATCACCTTGTAGGGAAAGCAGAAACAAGCCTTAGCTAGAAGGAAGTCAGGGTAAAGCCAGATTTAAAAACTGCCCTAGATAGCTTCTGCCAGAGAACAGGCAGAGGACACCAAGAAGAAGGAGCTGCTGTTATAACTATACTTCTCTACTGGGACTATATTGCCCTCCTTCCCTCTCCTCCTAAGTCAGTTATCCTTTTATAGGCACAGGATTTGACTGACAACAGGAACTTCCTGTTTGGGAGCAGGAAGTGAGTGATCACAGAGCCACAGAAGACTCACCATCCTAGAAGGAAAAGAGTAGCTCCGCTGCCCCCAGCTACTGGAGGTCTGACTCTGAGCAAGTAAGGAGACTACTGAGAAATATAGAAACTCTTGTCTCAGAACAGGAAGATCAGGAGCTTAAAGGGCACAGAGACAGTAAGTAACTAGGGAGAACAAAAAAAAAAGGAAAGAAATAAAAAAATTAACAGAGGAAAGAGTAAGTAGTCCAAACAACAGTTAAGGGGCCAAAAATAAGACATGATGGGAGTGGTGCAGTGTAGTGGCTGTGGAGCCGCAGTCTTCCGGGAGATGTTCTGGAGGATGCGGTGTTGTCCCATCTGCAGGCACCTCTGGGCTGAGGGAGGAGGTTGCTCCATCTCCAGGCTGGAGTTGGCCAGGATTTGGGAACCTCTCTCCCACCCAGGGACCACCAGGGCCACTGCCGCTGCTTCAGAGGTTGCCAAGAAAGAGGAGTGGTTGGACCACGGTGGGCTCAGGGAGGTGAGGGTGGTGGAACAGAGGGCATTCCTCCAGTTGTACCTCTCCACAATTCATATGCTGTTCTGGCAAAGTGTGGTTCTTCTATGGAGGCACCCGCAGTGGAGACCAAGGAGGATGCTGGGAACCTCCACAAAGGAGACCCGCAGGAGGGTGGCATGGGACCCCACAGGGGAAGGAAACAACTCCTGGTGGGGGACTACATTGTTGGGGAGTAGAACTGGGGGAGGAAGGGGAGAGGGAGGTAGCCTGCCTGGCACCATGGCTTGAGGGACAGGGAGCAGTCCCCAGGATCACTGAAGCAGCTGCACCGGGAGGGAGCTGGATGTCATTGTCCACCTAGGGACAAATAACCTGACTGGGAAAGGGATCAGACAGTGCTGGAAGAGTTTGTGAGTTGGGGAGGGCTTAGACAAGTAGCATGCACGGTAACCTCTCAGAGGTGCTGCCTGTCTTCATGGCAAGGGTGAGGCTAGGTGCTCCACACCATGGGATTTAATCAGTAGTTAAAACACTGCTGCAAAGCACAGGGATTTGGCTTCATTGGGAACTGGGGTCCACCTGGAGGGATACAGGCCTATACTAGTGTGATGGTCTGCATCTGTCCAGGAGGGAACCAGGATACTAGGTGGTAGGTTTAAATGCTCATTGGCAAGCATTTAAACCAGCCAAGTGGGAGGCACTGAAAGGAGCAGGGAAATTCTAACCCCCCCTCAAAAAAATCAGGGTAGTAAGTGAGGTAAACACCAAAATAGATATGTCGATAGGGAGAAGGGTGGGGTAAATGGAGAAAACAACAAAGGTAATAAGGACAGGGATGGGGCAAAAAGGGGTAAGGCCATCAAGAAATGGAGGGTAATGAGTACCAATGCCCATAGTCTGGGCAACAAGCTCCCTGAAGTGGTGGCCTTGATGGAAGAGGGATGCCTAGATATTGTAGCAGTCACAGAAACATGGTACACAGAGAACCATGACTGGGATGTTGACATACCAGGGTATACAACCTACAAGAGAGACAAGGAGGGTAGAAGAGGGGGAGGAGTAGCTCACTATGTACTGTAAGAGAAGGGATAAAAGCAATGGAACAAAAAGTAAACAGAGAAGAGAGGAGGCACTGTGGGTCACCTTAGAGACTGAAATGGCACCACAATCTGCACAGGTTTATAACAAACCCCCATGTCAGGGAGGGAATGGACAAGGATATGATAGAAGGCATCCTTAGGATGGCAGGGAAAGGAGATACTGTTGATGGGGACCTGAATATGGCAGATGTTAACTGAGCACCTTGCTGCAGCCACACCCAAGAGCAGGGCCATTCTTGATGTCCCTACAGGTGGCATGCCTCAGACAGCTAGTTTTAGAACCCACTCATGAGGGAGCAATCTTGACCTTGTACTCAAATGAGGACAGTGAGAGGATCTCAGATCTAGAAGTGGGTAGCCATCTGGGAACAAGTGACCACCCAACAGTGTGGTTCATGATAAATTCAGCTACAGAGTCAAGCCATACAAAAATGAGGGTACTGGACTTCAGGAGGGCTGACTTTGGCAAGATGGGAGAGTGCCTTAGAAGGCACTAGCAAACAGGCTAGAAGGAGGGATGGAGCAACAATGGGGAAACAGCAAAACTGCCATCACAGAGGCAACAAGCCTTTGTGTGAATCAAATAAATCAAAACGAAAGCAAAAGCCACTACGGTTCTCAAAAGAGCCGGAGGGGAAGGTTAGGGAGAAAAAAATAGCATTTAGGAAGTATAAGGAAACACAGAAGGAGCAGGACAGAGAACTGTACCAGTTAAGGCAGAAGGAAGCAGGGAGGGAAGTCAGAATAGCAAAGGCCCAAACTGAGGAAAAGATAGCCAACTCGGTTAAGAAGGGGGATAAAACCTTTTATAGGTACATCAGGGAGTGTAGAAAGACAAAGGGAGGGATAGTGAGACTGAATAGAATGGACGGTGGGTGGGCTGAGAGGAACAGTGAGAAAGCAGGGATACTGAATGAATACTTCTGCTCAGTATTCACAAAGGGGGTGCCTAATCCAATTAACACAAGCACTCTGAATAGGGGGCTTGATCCCAGTCCTTTCACAGAAGAAAGGGTTCTGAAAGAACTCTAAAACTGAAGGTGGACAAAGCAGTGGGTTCTGACGAATTCACCCCAGATTTCTAAAAATTAAGGGAGAACTAGTGACACCACTGACTACCCTGTTTAACAAACCATGGGAGGATGGTGGTACCTGAGGACTGGAGGAAGGCAGATGTGATTCCCCTTCACAAAAGTGGGAGCAAGATAGAGGCAGGAAACTACAGACCTGTCAGTTTGACCTCTGTGGTAGGTAAAGTGATGGAATCACTTCTGAAGGAAAGAATTGTTGAGTACCTAGAGGCCAGTGGGGCACAGGACCCAAGGCAGCATGGGTTCACAGCGGGACGGTCATGTCTGATGAATCTAATTGATTTCTTTGACTGGGTGAACAAAGTAGTAGACCAAGGAGGGGCTGTGGACATGGCCTACCTAGACTTTAGCAAGGCATTTGACATAGTCCCACACAAAAGATTAATGATCAATTTAACCAGCCATGGAGTTGGTCCCAGGGTGGTAGCCTGAGTAAAACATTGGCTGGACAACCGGACACAGAAGGTGGAGGCAGTATGGCGCAGTGGTTAAAGGCTCTGAACTGCAAATCTGGAGACCTGGGTTTGAATCCCACAGCCCCCACCTGCATACTGTGTGACCCTGAGCAAGTCACTTAACTTCCTCATGCTCCCAGGTTGTACCTGCAAACAAGCTTTCAGCTTAGTGTGTCTCACCTGGTAAAATAATTGGTAAAAAAAAAAAAAAGGTAATTGTAAATGGAGTGCATTCTGAAGAAAGAGGGGTTACTAGTAGGGTACCGCAGGGTTCAGTACTGGGTCCAGTCCTTTTTAATGTCTTTATAAGTGACATTGCAGAAGGGCTGGAAGGAAAAATATGCCTCTTTGCAGATGACACAAAGATCTGCAACAGGGTTGATACACAAGGAGGTGTGGAAAAGGATGAGAAGGGACTCTGGCTGAGGTTGGAGGAATGGTCAGAAGTATGGGCAGCTTGATTCAATGCAAGAAGTGCAAAATAATGCACCTGGGAACAAAACCCAGGGAAGATTACACAATGTGGGGGAGGTAGTAATAATACTAAAATGGAAAGGGACCTGGGGATTATCATATCGGATGACCTTAAGGTTGCAAGCAATGAGAAGGCAGTAGGGACGGCTGCAGGGATACTGGGATGTATAGAGAGGCATCACCAGCAGAAAGCAGGAAGTTGTTATCCTCTGTACAGACAGTTGGCGAGACCCCATCTGGAGTACTGTTTCCAGTTCTGGAGACCCCATCTCCGCAAGGACATAGACAGGATGGAGGCAGTCCAGAGGAGGGCAACTAAAATGGTGCAGGGTCTGCAAGAGAAGCTTCATCGAGGAGACTAATGGAGCTTAATATGTATACCCTTGAGGAAAAGAGGGAGAAGGGGACATGATAGAAACTTTCAAGTACCTCAGTGGAGTCAACAAAGTACAAGAGGTAGCATCTTTCAGAAAAAGAGATGTGTAAGAACAAGGGGACACAATTTGAAGATAAGGGGGGGTGGCTCAGGGGCAATGTGAGGAAGTATTTTTTCACAGAGAGGGTGGTGGATGCATGGAACAGCCTTCCTGAGGAGGTCGTGGGGTCTAAAACTGTGGGAGAATTCAAGAATGCATGGGACAGACATAAGGCAATTCTTGTGGGGGGGGGGGTAGGAAGAAATAGGCTGTTGGTTAACTAGGATTTGCAGCTTATCCAGTAGGTAGGGAAATAGTCAGACTAGGTGGGCCAAGCGGTCCTTATCTGATGTCAAAGTCTATGTTTCTGTGTTGACTCTGATAGGTATACAGACAGAAAAGAGAAGTGTAATTAAATAATGAACTAGATTCACTTGGTTTTGGAGGCACAGAGGGTGGCAGCAGCTTCAATTAACTATGCAACTATTTTATTTATTTTTTTCTTTCACTTTAAAGGTTTTTAATAGATGTTTTACAGTGTTTTTTTTCTCTCTGTTTTTTCTGTGTTGTATCAAGTGTTATAAAATATGCCCAGGGTTGATATTCTAGAACTGTATTAAATGAGATTATGACTGTGCAACAGTATCAGTAATGCTAAGTCTAACTTCTAAGACGAAAAGTAGTCTCTACATCATTGTAATGTACTTTTTTTTTTTTTACCTTGGACTCAATAAAAGTAAAGTTTAAAAAAATATATATATGCTTTTTCTATATGTACTTCTCCTATTTTCTCAACTCTGAAACTACAGAGACTGAGCCAAGTTGAATCTTCCATGCAAAGTAGCAAATCTGATATACTTGTTCAGATAATGTATATGCCTGCTGTAAAATCCAGACAATGTCCATTCTTGGCCTGGGCAGACAGTTACCTTGATCAAATTATTCAGATTATCTGTGATTATCCCATCAATTTATAAACCCTCCTGGAACATCCAGCTTGATATACTGTAGATACTGGAGGTATGCTTGGACAGTGATTCATGAGATAATGCATCTCTAATAACAAAAAAAAAAAAAAAACTATGAAATCATAAATTTTGTTCTGCATGTCTATTTAAAGAAGTATTTTTATTTTATTTCATAGGAGCGCTTATATTTTGTTATGGAATATGTCAACGGTGGGGACCTCATGTACCAGATTCAGCAGGTTGGCCGGTTCAAGGAACCCCATGCAGTGTAAGTTGCTTTCATCACAAGTTGCCAGCTATAAAACATTGCCAGCTCCCTGCCATGCCCTCCTGCAGTTTTGCCTTGTACTGTACACTGAAGTGGCAGTTCATTAAATTAGCGGAAAAAAATGGCATTTTCCTACTGCATATATTCAGTTGCTCATGGAAGGTTACCCAGCTAGGGCTCTGTTTGCAAACTGCTATAGCTATTAGCACAGCCATTGACAAGAAAAAGAAAACGGGGCCCCTTATTGTTAGTGCTGTAGTTTCAGAATTCAAAATAAGAATCAAACTAGAGGGGTGCAGACAAGGTGACTGTTTCATGATTGTCTCAAAATCTTGCAGAAACCTCTAGGTTGCATGTTTTGAATTTACAGTCTGAATGTTAGTTTAGTATTATAGGTGAAGGCCAAAATAAAGATAATAATTTTGAGTTGTAATCTGAACAACACTTATGAGATGTCTTCCTGTTTTTTTTTGTTTTGTTTTTTCTTTTTTCCCAACATGATACAGGAGGAAGCCTCTGGCTGTCCTCAATCACAAGCAGTGCTAGCTGTACTTTGTAGACACAGTATTCTTTACAGTCACCTGTAAAATAGTCCAAACATTAGCTCAGTTTTGTATGCAGGAACTAAGCCTCTGCCATAGTGTTTCTCTCGTTTATCAAATGTGGTTTTTTGTGTCTGCTATAATCAGAACATAGACCCATTATTATCACATATTTGTACACCACTGCAAAAACAAGTTTGTGAGCAGGCATTTGCTTTTAAGAAGCCGTGCCTTTCATTCTGAGCATGCATCCGTTAAACATTCAAGGTGACTTGTGGATGCAACAGCAAATACCCTGTAGGTGAAGAAAACATTCAGAGGCTAGATGGCTTCATGCATAAGAAATTTATCTGAGCTCAAGTCTGAGGTAAAATAAGTTTGTGGCTCTCATTTGAGCTGCTCAGAAGATACAGTAGGCACACAACATTTAAGGAATAATCCACAGTCGACTGTGCAGAAAGAATTGTAATAACTGAACAACCTGGATGGGTTGTGAGGCCTGAGGTGCAGCTGAGGCCCTTCAGCCATCCAGTAAGTAAGGATCTTCATCAAGGATATCGCCTGCATTGGGCCACACCTTTGGAACTGTAAGCTGTCGGCATCAGGACCACTCAGAAACTTTTGATAGTTGGAGGCTGTGCATGATGATGTGAAATGTCAGTGCCTATATAATTATTGGTGGCCCTATTGTTCCTCAGTTCTTACTCCCACCCTCGACCACTCATTAGACCTGTTGAGAAACAATGCCTTTGTTTCCTTGACTTTATTTTTTACTACTTTTAACTTATCATTGTCGTTTTATGCTACCATCAAAAGAACCTTTATTTAGGTTTTGTGCCTGCAGTTGCAAGATCTACAAGGATGACACTCAACACGGTTTGTGTTTACTGTCTCGGCATGTCCCAGAATGCCAGGGCCTACATGATCTGCCTGGGATTCAACCAGGCCACAAGGAGATGCCAAAAGAAGGCTCTAGAAACTTTCGTCACTGTCAAGACCATGGACGCTCAAGCCAAAGGATTAACCTCCAAGCCAGCATCTCTGTCTCACTCGAGGGAATGGGACTCTTCAGTGTTCAGTGATGCTATCGCTGTGGTTGTCAAGGACTAAGGACAAAGACAAGAAACTGTCATCATCAAACCTCCTCCTCCTCTGGCTATCACCACAAGCACAAGGATAAATCTCCTGTTTCACTGGCAGGTCAAGGTCTGCATTGAAGGAAGGTAAGTCCTCATCGACGGCCAGAAATGACTACAGCCCCTCCCCCCATCTGTCAAGACATCAATGTCAGGTTCTGACTCTAGTGCAGCCATTGGGTTCTGCCCATTTATGTTAGTTGTCCTGGGCCCATTACTGGATGCTCTTGACTCCCAGGTTGTGCTGGCATTATTCTCTGAACTGTTTAGATGCCTGTTGCCTTCAGTCCCACAGATGATAATAGCTGTCTGTCGACTGGGCTTCCCCATTGGCTGCCACTGCCTTCATCGCTGGCTCCGTCAATTGCTCCTGTCATCATTCCAAGTGACGACAAGGTGGAATATTATCCTGATCTCCTTAATATGTAGGAAGATTTGGAGGATGAAGAAAGGGATCATGATCCCCGTGAAGGGGGTTGGGGATTATCTTCTGGCTCTACTCTCTCCTTATGCAGTGCTGACTGTGTGGTGTATACCCACAAGTCTCCTTCTGAAGATCCCTCTTTTCAGGCTTTACTCAGACAAATCCAGAATGTCACGGGATTTGATGCTTAGGAGGAGGAGAACTCAATAATAAAAATCTAATGGAGTGTTTGGAAGTTCTCACTACATGCTCCACTGTAGTTCCACGGTATATCCTGCTTTAGAGGATGCTACTTTTGCTGCCTAGCGAGGCCAAATACCTTGACTGCAGTGCCTAGGAAGGCTGATAAACAGTACCCAGATTCGTCTGTTAAGCCTTATTATGCTTTCAGTCACACATGAGTGCTCTTCCTCTGACAACATCCATGAAGCTGGTTGTTATGGGCAAAGAATGTTTCTGCACCCTTAGGCCTAAAGCAATTGTCAACTACCAAGTGTGCATGAATAAATAGCAGAATAGCCTGTGGAAATCTGCCCTGTCTACCATTCAGATTCTGCCTGATGGCCCTGCTAAGACTGACTTGCTTCAAGTCACCTCAGCTGGTGTGTATACTGAAAGGCATCTGTTACGCTCTGCATATGATGCTTTTTATGCTTCTTCCAGGGCTGCTGCCTCCAGTATATGCCTTAGGAGATATTCCTGGCTTGGGGTAGCTGGATTTGCTACTGATGTACAACAGGCTGTGCCGAATGCCCCTTTTAGAGGCTCCAGGCTTTTTAGGAGTGATGTTGAAAATGCTCTAAGTGAGTTTCAGTCCTCCAGGATAACTTTAGTCTCTTAAATCTCTGACCCTCTCAACCTGCCAGAAGGCATGGTAGGGTGCATTTTGCAGGCCTGTGGCCCATGGTGGCTGTGCCTCCCATCAGCAGCTCAGTGCACAAAACTGTGGTGGTCCCCTCCTGGGTCCCCTCCCCCTGGTGCTCATGCAAAGGCATCCAGAGATATCGGTCATGACGTGCCTCTGCGGCCCCCACTACCTTCTGACTCCCTCTTCCCTCTCTTTACTGTTACCTCCAGGGTGAAGGGGAAGGGGCAAGGATCTTCCTTCATCTGTCAAAGTGGAGGGAGATTGTAATGGACGAGTGGGTCCTGGAAATAGTGGCAATATGCATGCTCTGGAGTTGCTTTTTAACCCCTTGAGTTCATCCTCCACCTCCTTGTCATTATCCTTCAAGTCATTTGTCCCTTCTGTTAGAGGTTTAGTTACTCATACACAAGCAAGCTAACATACTAAAATACCAGCAGAATAGGCCTAACGGTCTTTCGTGTCTGTTCGTTTGGTCAGCCCCCAACCTGGGAGCTGACCTTGCTGCCCCCCTCTCCCTCTCTGGCTGCTCCCTTTCCAGTCCTGGATATTGTTGTTGCACTGGTTTTTACTTCCAGAACCCTTCCCCTGTACCTGTCCCACTCCCTCTTGAACCCCTCCACCGTTTCTGCTTCCACCAGACCCCTGGGCAACGCATTCCATGGCTCCACCAGCCTTTCAGTGAAGTAGCACCTCCTCCTTTCTCCCCTGAATCTCCCCCCCTCCAGCTTCCACCCATGCCCTCTAGTTGCCCTCCTTCCTTCTCGGAGCACCCTGACTACTCCTCCCCTATTTACCCCTCTCATATACCTGAAGACCACTATCCTGTCCCTCCGGTCCCTTCTCTCTTCCAATGTGTACATACTTAGCTCTTTGAGCCTCTCCCCAAAGGTCCTATCCCCCAAGCCCCAAATCATTTTGGTTGCCCTCCTCTGGACCCTCTCCAGGAGTTCAATGTCCCTCTTTAAATGTGGCCTCCAAAACTGCATGCAGTATTTGAGGTGCGGCCTCACCAAGCAGTTATACAGTGGGAGTATCACTACCCTCCTTCTGGAGGTGAGCCCCCTAGCGATGTATTCAAGCATCCTGTTGGCCTTTGCCGCTGCCCTCCTACAAGTCTCCGAGTTGTTCATCTTGACATCCTCCACCACCCCCAGGTCCCTCTCAGCCATCGAGACTTGTAGCATTTCCCCCCCAGGGTGTACACTTGGCCTGGGTTTCTGGCTCCCGGGTGCAGTACCTTGCATTTCCCTGCATTGAATCTCAACATCTGCTTTCTAGACCACCTTTCCAGAGCCTCCAGGTCCCCCTGTAGGGCCACCCTCCCCTCCTCCCCATCCACCACCACCCCCAGTTTTGAGTCATCTGCACAGAGACTCATCTCACTCCTGATTCCTGTCCTTATGTCAGAGACATAGGCGTTGAACAGGAGGGGCCCAAGGACCCGATCCTGAGGACTCCACTGATGGCCCTCCTTGGGGATGAGACTATCCCACCAACCACGACCCTCTGGGTCTGGTCTCTGAGCCTATCCATCTGATCATCTGGTTTCCCACCCCCATTTCTCCCAGATTATCCAACAAGCCCCTGTGAGGAACAGAGTCAAACGCCTTGATGAAGTCAAGAAAGAGGATGTCCACTGGTCTACCCAGGTCCAAGGCTCTCGTCACCCGGTCATAGAACTCCACAAGGTTTGTCTGACACAATTTCCCCGGGACAAATCCATGCTGTCTATCATCCAGGCACCCTAAATTTTCCAGGTCCCTCCCCAGTCTCTCCTTGACAATGCCCTCCATCACCTTGCCCACCACCGATGTCGGGCTGACAGGCCTGTAGTTCCCTGCCACCTCCCTTGATCCCCCCTTGTGGATAGGCACTATATTCACCACCTTCCAGTCCTGGGGCACCTACCCTGTCCTCAGGGAGATGCTGAAGAGCTCCGCCAGGGGTTTCACCAGGACATCCGTCAGTTCCTTCAGCACTCTGGGATGTAATTTATCTGGCCCTGGTGCTTTCTCCATCTTAAGGGACCTAAGGGCTTCCCTCACTCTCTCTGCCTAGATTTCCACCTCCGCTACCTCGTCCCCCTGCTTTGCCTTCCCCCCACCTGCCAGTGATGCCCGCCTCCCCAGACCCGCCAATCGGTATGGGCTCCCCCTCAGTTTCACTGTCTCCTACCATGTATGATGCAGCCCCCCTATTTTCCTTGGTGAAAACTGAGGCAAAGTACTCATTTAGTACCTCAGCCTACTCCCCCAAGTCTTGTGCCCATCCCTCCCCTGTTTTAATCCTGCTAATCTGCCCCTTCACCCTTCATTTTTCCCCAATGTATCTAAAGAACCCCTTGTTCCCTCTCCTAATTTCCCTGGCCAGGTTCTGCTCCTTCCTTGCCTTAGCTGCCCTCATCACCCTAGTGGCCCTTCTGGCCATCAGCTCATACTCTCCTTGGTCCCTTTCACTCCTTGAGCATTTGAATTGCCTATAGGCCACCTTATTTCCCCTCACCACCTTCTTTCCCCTCGCCAGCTATCGAACATGTTCCTCCCCAAGAAAGAAACAAAGGGTTCTAGCTACGTCCTGGTTCCTAGGTGGACAGGAACTCTGTGTCCTGTACTGGACCACAGAGACCTAAACCTTTCATCGAATGCAAAAAGTTTTGGATGGTATCTCTTCAGGCTTTCATCCCACTGCTGCAAAAGAGGATTGGCTCTGCCCTCTGTACATGGACACATACCGTCATATCAAAATGCACAAATGCCACACGCTTTGCCTTTCCTTCATGCTGGAGGGCAGTCATTATCAGTTCTGAGTCCTGCTCTTTGGCCTATCCTTTGCACTGCGGTCACTTACCAGATGCTTAGTGGTTATGGCAGTAGCCCTTCAGAAGGAAGGGCCTTATGTCTTCCCACATCTGGACGATTGGCTCCTGAAGGCCCCATCCAGGGAAGTAATTCTGTGCACATTGTCCAGAACAAGACAATTGTTCAAGGAAGTGGGTGTTCCAGTAAATGTACTAAAATCCATAATTGTTCCTTGTTAGCCCCTCCAACATATTGGTGTGGTGCAGGACATGGTGGTGGGCAGTGGCTTCCTGCTTGCAGAGAAGGTGGAGGCTGTTGTTACCTAAGCCCAGCTGATGCACAGGAGTTATTGTATGTCTGTCTGGATGCTGTTACATGTCCTGGAACTGATGGCTGCAGCCATCGCTATGGTTCCCACTACCTGTCTCCACCTGTGTGTACTGCATTGGACTCTTCGGTACCATGTGATTAGCTGGCAGATGAGCTGGAACAAATGGTCCTCACCACGTCCCCTCTCCGCCATGCTCTAGTATGATGGATGGACCACCTGAACCTAGTACAGGGCATTCCATTCTTCTCCCCGACTCCCATAAAGATCCTCACAGCGGATGCCTCTGGGTCCAGCTGGGGTGCCTATCTCATCCTTTCAGACCTAGAGGTCCTGGACTGATTTAGACTCTGTTCTCCATATCAATATTGTGGAAATTCAGGCTGTTCTATATGATCTCCAGGACTTCCAGGAGCACCTCAGCTCCAGTCCCTTACTGATTCAAACTGGCACTGTCATGCACTACATAAACAACCGAGGGGGCACTCACTCTTATCCCCTGTGCAAGGAAGCGATGAGAGTGAGGTATTGGGTGATGTCACATGACCTTCAGCTACCTGCTGTGTTTCTCCCAGGTGTCCAAAACATTTTGGCGGACAGACTAAGCTGATATCAGTCCCTGGTATACAAATGGCAACTGTTGACCTCCATGGTAAATGACCTCTTCATGAAGGGTCATCCAGAACTGGACCTTTGGCATCCCCACACCTGAAATGGCTGCTTTCTGCTCATTCCAGGGCCTGGAGTTATTTGTTGAGACATGTTGTCCCTTTCCTGGAAAAGGCAGTTCCTTTATGCTTTTCCTGTGTTTCCTCTTATTCAGAGTGTTCTGCTAAAACTGAAGGTGGAGCATGCCACGCTAATACTAGTGGCTCCTTTCTGGCCTCACCAGATTTGGTTTCTGCTTCTGCAGCACCTTGCAGAGGAGCCTCCTGTTCATCTCTCCCTTTGTCTGGACCTGCTGTTACAGGCTCAGGGGTCCCTGGTTCATTTGGACCTGCGATCCCAGCATCTGCATACCTTGCTCCTGAAGACCTAGTCTGTTCCCATTTTGGGGTTCTCCCAAGCTGACTGATGTCTTGCTTGTGATCTAGAAAGCCTTCCATTAGACACACATACTCTTTTAAATGGCAGCGCTTCTCCATATTGTGTGCTTCCTGTTCGGAAGACCCATTTACATGTCCGTTCAATACTGTACTGGACTACCTCGTGTCCCTATCTGACTCCAGTCTCCAGTACTCATCCATTAAGGTGTACTTGTCTGCCATTTCTTCTTCCATGCCCTTATTGATAGACGCATGATGGCACAACTAGAGGTGTCCCACACATTTTTTAAGTGTATTCTGCACTATGCGTCCACTGATTTGTAAAACAGTTCTGTCTTGGGACCTGCATATTTTGCATGAAAATTGACTCTGCCTCTGTTTGATTGCTGTGACCTGAGAGATGTGTCCTTTCATGGAAAATGCTGATTCTTCAAGGATATCTCTCACATTAAGCCACGCCATTGGAGACTATACCGCATCAGCGCTTCAGACCACTACGGAAATGTTTGCTGCAGTAGCTGGGGCCACCCATGACAATATAGTGTGTCAGTGTTTATATAAACGTGAGCGCCCCATCACTTCTCATTTCTTTTCCCACCATTGCTCATGCTCGTCAGACCTGCTGAAGGAAACATCATCAATTAGCCATTGCTGTTTACTCTTTGTTTCAGAAATGTTTCTGATGCAGGCACATGGAGCACTGTCCACACCTTCACTAAACATTACAGTTTGGACATAGTCTCTCATAGACATGCTGGCTGTGGGCTTGCTGTACTGCAAGGCCTCCTGTCTTGAACTTATATATCAGACTGTACCAGCCTCGCAATGCCTTTTGGGACTGCTTGGGACTTGTTCCAATGGTGTGGCCTAATGGAAGAGAGATTCTCAATGAAGATACAACAGTTACTTACTTACCATAACAGTATATGTTCAAGAGAATTTCTTCCATTAAGCCATTCAGGCCCTCCCTGGGCCCCTCTTCTGCTTCAGTGAGGGTTACATAAGATATTGTACATTACCCTAATCCATGGCTGTTCTATCCAGCACCATATCTCACCTTGTATGCTTGGTACTGGTCTGATCTTTTGATTCTCCATGGGTGGAGGTCCTCTGGGTCTAATTTCTGGTGGGGAACTGAGTAGTGGTAGGGTCACCCACGTTTATATAGACACTAATGCATGACATTGTTATGGGTGGCCCTTGTTAACAAAAGTTTCCATCTGGTCCTAGTGCTGACGTGGGTATAACTCCAAAGGTGTGGCATAATGGAAGAGAGTCTCTCAAAGATCTACTGTTATGGTAAATAAGTAACTGTTCTGTGTTGGGTACCATGACTTCTGCTCATAGGATTTCCAAGCTTCAGGCTCTGATGCATGAGCCTTCTTACTTGATTTTCTACAAGGACAGGGTGTCTTTGTAGGCCAGTCCTTGTTTCCTATCTCAGGTGGTAACTGATTTTTCATTAAATCAGACCATACGTCTTCTTGTGTATTATCCAGAGCATGTTAATAAGGGTGAGGCATTGCTCCATACATTTCATGTACACAGAACACTACATTTCTGTCCTGATCACACTAAGGACTTCAGAAAATCCTCTGTTTTTTGTTTTGTTCACTCCTGGGAAAGAGTGCACCTCTGTGTCTAAACTGTGCCTGTGCAAATGGCTGGCTAACTGTATTGAATTTTGTTATGGGTAGTACTGCAAGGAACTTCCTGGTGCTGTGCATGGCCACTCTGAACATGGTATGCCCACGCCTGTTGCCTGCTTTCAGAATGTTTCTGCAATTGACACACACTGCTGCCACGTGAGCACTGTGCATACTTTCACTAAGCACTACAGTCTAGTTATTGACTCGTCAGACATGCTGGCTTTGGTATTGCGCTGTTACAAGTCTCTTCCGCCATGATTGCATACCAGACTTTGCCTTTTTCCTGGGTACCTTGTGTATTGCTTGGGAATTGTTTCAAAGGTGTAGCCCAAATGAAGGAGATATCCTCGATGAAGATAGAACAGTTCTAGAATTGTGGATATGTTGTTCATCCGACTCTTTGGCATGTCCCCTTCCACTTTAAATCTGCCGGAAGTCTTCAAGCTGGCTCCTCCCACCTGCCCGGGTGGTATATACCTCGGCTGCGTCCCATGACACCAGATCTTTCCTTCCACTGAAAGATTCAGGTTGCCTCCCTTATTCTGAAAATCCATCTTATTTGCATTAGCGATCACAAATTTGCTTCTTCGATTATGGAGGAAAAGTCTTCCCCCAGATTTCATTGGTGCCCTTGCAGCCAGAAGATGTCACACACCGATCCCCACACCGCAAGCATATATTGTCTCGGTGTCGACCATGACACCTTGAAATGCGAATTGTGTCTCGCTTTCCATCCTAACGTCCTCGACGACCATCTCGCACACCTGAAGTTGGGGAGGCCGGAGAAATGGAACCCTCTGATGAAATCCTAGGAGGCTCAGTGGGCGGTTTCCTTGGCTGTGGGATCTGTCGAGCAATTGGAACGAATGCAGGCATTCGAAGAGGAAGCGGCTCGGGCTGCAGAAACTTCTTGGAGCTTCTTCGTTCTGCTCAACCTGGGCTCCACCTTCTTTGGGTTCCTTCCGAGAGTTATGCCACTCTCTCCTGACCAAGGGAGAGGGTCCTGTGGGCATGCACTCCTCTTGATCCCATAAAAGGGAGAAGGATCTGGGATCATCTTCATCTCAACGAAGACGCTCTTGGGAGCGGTAGAGATCTTGGTCCCAGGAACCGGTAGTCTCAACTTCGGTTGAGATTGCTTCTTCGGCCACTGGCTTTTTGGCTTTGCCGTCTGGTCAGTCGACTGAACTGTCGATCGATGATGTAGAAATCATCATCGACCCGATCCTTTATCGCTGACTCTGGTCGATGATTCCCCTAATTGAATTCCTATTTTGGATATCCCTGATGAGGAGACCCAGCCTGTTGGGATTCCCATCGAGGAAGTGGTCCCCGACCCTGGGAAATCACCAGTCCCGCCTGTGTTTCCTGAGCAACCAAATCGGCCTGTCTGATCTCGATTGAGGTCTCGGACCCTCTCGACTGAAAGACTAAAAGGAGGCAATGCCATCTGTCATCTTCGTCCTCCTCGGATGAGGAGAGGCTTCAGTGGAAACTCTGTTGGTGCTACGAGGACCTCATGTGGCAGCAGCTGATTTTGACTGGGCACAAACCGACTCCAGCTTCCACCCTGGCCATTACTTGGCTTTTACCTCCTATGCCGAAGCCAACTCCTTCGGAGCCGATCAAGTTGGTTCCAGTAAAAACCCCAGCTCTGCCTAAAACGGTCTCTCCACTGATCATGGTGAAACTGCCGACCAAGCAGCCTGTGGGAGGGGCTCCTTTCAAGATAGATAGGCCGGACACTGGGCTTCTCCAGCATTTGTCAATCACGGTCACCCGGACTACCCTCGGCGGGTTGAAGGTGACCTGAGCGGTCGACCGTTCTATCCGGATTCCTCGGATTCGGATGTCACCGGGCCTGCATTCTCATCCCGGGAATGACAAATCAGCCATTGGATTAGAGATGGAGGAAGGTCCCTCATATTTTCAGGGCATTCTTTGCCTCATCTCTGAGTCCACAGGGATGACCCTGGAGCCAATCCAGAAGAAGGTGGAGTACCCTGTCACGGACATCCTCAAGAGAGCGGACACCCGACGGAGGCCTTCTTGTGGCTGAGGCTATTGTGGGCCTGGCCTTAGAACCTGGCAGCACCTGCCTCTTGTCCAGCTCCATCTGCCTCGCATGGCCCACAAGTATGTGGCACCCAGGTCCCTTGCGGGTTCACAGAGCACCGGCTGAGAGCCTGGTGACCGCCTCTGTGTTCAGGCGCATTGGCAGTTCTGCCAATACTAACTGACCTCCTGATAAAGAGTCCAAGTTTTTGGACCCTTCAGCCAGGAAGGTCTATGCGGCTTCTTCCTTAGGCTGGCCAGGCAAGTTCAGTCACCATCATGGCACACTTCTCCCACACCCTTCTAGGGTCCTTGGACCAAGTCCTCCCACATCTCCCCACGGACATGCATACCATGGTCAAGCAGGTCCTGGATCAGGGCTGAGCTGTTGGCAAACAGCAGCCTAGACAGCCCTGAACATTGGGGATTCTTGTGCCTGTTTGATGGCAGCCACAGTTGCCCCTCGTCGCAGGGCTTGGCTGAGGCTCTCCTCCTTCCCAGCAGATACTCAGCACAAACTAGCTGATGTGCCCTTCCTAGGGACTGACCTATTTGGCCCAGGAGTGGCTAGTCACCTTCAGTGCATTGAGCAGTTCAGTGTCACCTTGGATGCTACTTCTGCCAAGGGTTCTTCAGGCAAGAACCAGCAGAAGAAAAAGAAACAACCCCATTCTTCCCCTGCGGCTCAGCAGTCCCCTTTTCAAGGGGAACAGCAACAGCAGCAAACTCAAGCTTGGTGCCCCTGGCCCAAGCCTGGGCCCCCCAAGGTCCGGAACGGAGGTCAAGGTTCCCATTCTGGATCCTCCTCCTCCTCCAAGCCTGCTCAGTGACGGGGCAAGAGCTGCCAACCCCTCTCCCATCACCACAGCTCTGGGTCCTCCGATGGGGGGCCAGCTCCACCACTTCCATTCTGCCTGGGCCACTGTCACCTCGGACAGGTAGGATCTCGAAGTGGTCAGTCAGGGACTGCCTCTGGAATTCAAGCAGTACCGTCCAAGCTGAGCCCATACCCCTCGGGAGGAAAGAGTATCCTCTCAGACTCAGTCGGCTCTCCGAGGTGACATTCGCTCAGCTCCTCCTCAAGGAGGCTGTAGCTCTAGTGGTGGATCTTCCATCAGACCCAGGCTTTGTCTCTAGGTACTTCCTGGTGTCCAAGCAGATGGGGGGCTGGCGCCCCATTCTAGATTTGCACGACCTGAATCAATATCTCTGGTCACGCACCTTTTGGATGGTCACTCTGTCCCAGATCATACCATCCTTGGAGCGAAACATATGGTTCTGTTCACTGGATCTGCAGGACGTGTTCTTTCACATCCCAATCTGTCTGTCCCATCAGCAGTTCCTCCACTTCAGGGTTGAAGGGACCCTGTACAAGTTCTGAGCCATGCTGTTTGGCCTATCATCGGCCCCACTGGTCTTCACCAAATGCATTGCAGTGGTGGCGGCCCATCTCAGGCATGGGGGAGGCAGGATTTATCCTTACCTTGACGATTGGCTCTTAGCAGATTCCACCCAACAGGAGTTGGAGAGATCCAGTTACCTGGCCCTCCAGACCTGCTCCCATCTCAGCCTCCTGATCAACGAGGCCAAGTCGGAACTCATGCCCTCTCAGGTGATGGGCTTCATCAGGGCAGAGCTTGACTCTCTTCAAGCCAGAGCTCAGCTTCTGGTGGACAGGGTGGAGATTCATTTCTGGTTGGGCAATTGCGCCCTGCCTGGGACTTTCTGCGCCTTCTGGTATCATGGCGGCATGTACCACAGTGGTGCATTGGGCCCAGTTGCACATGTGCCCCCTCCATGGGAGCTGGCCACCCAGTGGACTCTGTGCCATGGTCATTTTGACCAGCTGATCACTGTAACCCAGAAGATGTGGGATGCTCTCCACTGATGGACCGCACCAGACTGGTTGCAGGAAGGGATCCTGTTCATCCACCCAGAGCCGACGGTCGTCCTTACGACTGATGCCTCTCTCATGGGCTGGGGAGCCCACATGGGGGACAGAAGGGCCCACAGGCTCTGGACCCTGATGCCACATCAACCTGTTGGAGCTCAGAGCAGTCAGACTGGCACTGTCAGCTTTCGCTCCTCAGCTCTTGGGTCAAGTGGTTCAAGTCCAGACGGACAATACCATGACCATGTACTACCTCAACAAACAGGGCGGCACACACTCCCATCTGCTGTGCAGGGAGGTACTCCGCATCTGGTCTCTCGTGAGCCGACTAGAGGCAGGTCTCCTAGCCATCCATGTGGCAGGAGCCTCAAACCATCTAGCGGATGCTCTCAGCCGCTTAGGCCAGACATCCTACGTGTGGTCTCTCCACCCAGAGGTAGCTTACAGCCTGTTCTCCCACTGGGGCAAACCGATAGTGGACCTGTTTGCCTTCAGGGACAATACCAAGCTGAAGCTGTTCCATGCCCACCCCCTCAGCAGGGCTTGCTGCAGGAGGATGTCTTCTTAAGGTCATGGACCCCAAGCCTCCTCATGCCTTCCTCCATTTCCATTGATCCACAAGGTACTCCTCAAACTGAGGAGGGACAAGGCAAAGGTGATCCTGGTAGCCCCAGACTGGCCGCGCCAGTTCTGGTATCCAGATCTCCTCAGCCTCAGCTGCAGGCCCCTGAGTAGCTTCCAGCATGCCCAGACCTGATATCTCTCAGTCAGGGAAGGTATTCCATCCGGACCTTCAATCCCTGCACCTCACAGCCTGGTACCTGAGCAGCTAGAGTTCCAGGCTTAGGGTCTTTCTGACGAAGTCTACTCCATGGTGGAGGCATCTAGAAAGGAATTGACCAGGAAATGTTATGCCTTCAAATGGAAAAGGTTTTCCATTTGGTGTCAGGGCAAGGGCCTGTACCCTTTGTCCTGTCCATTGGCTAACATTCTCAACTACCTTTGGTCTCTCTCCAAATGGGGTCTATGGTCATCGACCCTTAGGGTGCACCTGGCAGCCATCTCGGCTTACCGGGCATGGGTCAGTCAGCCGACATTGGTGCAGGAGACAGTGGTCAGGTGCTTTTTCAAAGGCCTGGATCACATATCCCCTCCGGTGCGTGAACCTCCACCTCCATGAGATCTACTGCTGGTACTGGCAAAGCTCACAGACAAGCCATTTGAACCAATGCACAAGTGTACAATGTCACATTTGTGGAGGGTGGCCTTCCTGGTGGCTATCACATCTGCCAGAAGGACAGGGGAGCTCCAGGCACTTTTGATGGACTACCCTTATCTGGTCTTCCACAAGGACAAGATTGTCCTGTGCCCCACCCGAAATTCCTTCCGAAGGTGGTGTCAGAGTTTCACCTTAACCAGGTGTTAACTCTGCCAGTCTACTACCCCAACTACACCTCGGATGCCGAGTACAGGCTCCATACTTTGGACTTAAGATGTGCTCTCTCCTATTACAAGGAGAGGACAGTGGAAATTCGTGGAGAGGTTCTCCAGCTGTTTGTCACCTACACTGAAGCTGCTTCTGGAAGACCTGCAGCAAAGCAGACTATTGCAAGATGGATTACATCATGCATAGGTCTGTGTTACGAGTTGGCAGGCAAGGAGCCTCCCAGAGGGATAAGAGCTCATTCTACCTGCCATACCGCTGCATCAGTGGCTGCTTCCAGGGACATCCTTATCCAGGAAATCTGCCGGGCTGCTACCTGGAAGTCAGCAAACACCTTCATTACCTATTACCACATTGACCTTGAGTCACGCCAGGATGCTGGTTTTGGGGCCTCAGTTCACCAAGCTCTGTTCCCTAAGTAGGGGGTGTACACCTTGCCTCCCTCCTCCCGGAGAACTACTAGGAGTCTGTCAAAGAGTGTAGATGAACAACATATCCACGATCCTAGAAAAACAGATTACAAACCTGGAAGCAGTAGATCTTCCATGGAATGGTCTCTTGCAGTAAGTCATTACTTCTGGGAGTTCCTGATAGGTGGCGCTCCAGCACGGAAGTTTCTTCCAGCAGTCTCCACACCAGGGACCACCCACATGACCTCACTTCCTGGGCTGTATCTATAAAAGTGGGTGGTCCCTGGTAATTTCCGTTCATTTTCCAGCCGGCTTCAGCTCTGGCAGCAACTCTTCTACAGCAGTATATGACGTGGATTGAACACATAGCCCTGGGGTGCCTGGGCTTCATACACGGCACCAGATGCCTGTACTCAGTAAGAGTGCTACAATGGGTGTTTCCCTGTTATACACGCAGGGTACTCAATCTGAGGGCTCATGAACAGAGTCCTATTCAAGAAATAAAATAGGGAAGGAAACACCTTCACCTAAAGTCCTGCCTGACCACCTTTCAATGGTCATATCTCCGAAACATGGATCATCAAGAAGACATTAATCACCGACGGGCAATACACCCTCGTCCATGGCAGAACGACAGGCAATACACCCCCATTGATGGCAGGCACTCCATCAAAAGAAAGGAACATTCCTCGTCGATGGAGCATCATTCCTCAGCTCCCCCATCAACGAGGCCACATTCACCGTCGATGATGGAGGTCCTGCTACTTTCCTCATCGACTGGGCATACTCCCCCATCAGTGAGAGGACTCTACAAGACATCCTCATTGAAGAGAACACCTCCTCCATCAACAGGGCACACTCTACTTGCTTCGTCGTCAACGGGGCTGCCTCCCCCATCGACAGGACATGCTCCCAAAGCTCCATCGTCGATGGGGAGTCTACCACCGTTGACAGAGCATGCACTCAACTTCTCATCGTCGACAAGAGCATTTCCATCGCTGACTAAGCATGTGCTCACTATCCCATCGTTGATGGAGCATGTACTGCCTTCCTCATTGTCGACGGAGTATATTCCACCATTGACGGAGTATGCTTTACTTATCTGTCATCAATATGACATTACACCACCGATGAGGCATGCTTCTCTTCCTCCTCTGTCGATGGGACTGATCCCACCATCGACGGAGCAGCCCCTGTATCATAGAACAGCACCTCTACCTGCATATAATACAACTATGGAAGATCCTTATACAAAGTTTACCATGAAATACCATGAATACTTTCAACACCATGTATCAAAAGATACTTATGGGGCTGCATCACCACAAAATAAAGAATTATATACTACAGAATGCAGCAGCAAACCAGCCTCATTTGCTCTCATGCATGATAATGGCACACCAGTCTGTGATGAACAAAAAACTCCAAAAAAGCACTGGATCACTCTACCGAGAGGCACAAATTGATCCCCACGCCAGGTACACAGGACTCAGAACTAGCTTACATGGTAGTTTCATCCTCACTTTGAAAATAATAAACAAAGTGTTGGATTCTATGGCTTTTGACTATACACACACTCCAAGACATAACCATCACAGACTATGTCTCGCCTCCATCAAAACAGGCATACAGAGAGCTAGAATGCTCACCACTCATGCCTCTTCATGAATACTCAGAATATTTTTCAGATTATCATATCAATTCAGAATGTCACACAAATTATGATGATTCTCCTAATACAAGAGAATATGAGTCCCCTTATGATGTATCATCTTACTGGGACGACAGACTACTACAACCACAAAGTTCATTTCACCACTGGATGACCCCTCATTCCCCAAAATGATGTTACAAATACAAAAAACAATGGGGTTTACCATAGCAGATTAAGTAAAGATATGGCAACATATCTGGCCATTCCGGGAGAACCTATCTGGACAGTCCCTCACTTTATACCAACATTCAGAAATGCGATTACTGAAGCATGGAGTTAACCCATAATGGCACAGGAGTTACCTAGAAAAGCGCAGAGGCTCTATCAGGCTCCTCTTTGACTAGCCATATTTAACAAATTTGGCCACTACAGATTCTGTGGTTATTACAGCTGCTCACGACCGCACTGCAAACCTAAGCGTATAAGTACAATACCTCCAGAGAGAGACTCTAAATGTTTTGATAACATGGGAAGAAAGTGTTTGCTCCAAACACACTAAATATCAGAATACGTAATTATATGGACCATATGCTGTTATACCAGCATTAGGTAAGCAACTCTGCTGGGGATCTTATAAATAGACCCCCTGCATCCCCTGAAAAAGAACAACTCACATCATTAATAAAAACATTCACTTCCTTTCCTGACATTTATTGAGATCAGGATATTTATTGCCGATGCTTCAGCTAGAGCCTCTGCAGTCGGTATTCTTGTACCGTCAGGCATTACTCGACTCTCAGTGCTAGCACCTGATATTCAAGAAAGTAGATAATGCCCTTTTCAGGCAACCATCTTTTAGCCCTGGGGCTCACACAATACTGGATAACCCACAAGCCTCTTCCTCTCATTAAATACTCCAGACTTCGCCCTGGTCTCCTCTTCTAGGTTTCGAAATCTCTTGGGGCTTCAACTAAAAATCATACTGAGGCTTTTTTCCAGAAGGCTCTATACATCTAGCCACTTTTTTCTGAGGTATCACTGTTACAGACCATCATGGCCATTCCACTGGGATGCCTCTGCCTGCTGTGCACCAGACTCCATGTCCTCCCACCAACAGGTCCACCTACTACTACTCACATGCTGAGACATAATCAATATATCCAGGTATGGATTATATTCTTTCAACCTTCTACTGCTATAAGCAACTTTCACCTGATCATGAACATAGATCACATGAATAAGGGTGAGTACATATACAGAGATTATAAGTATTAAACACTCTGTATGTCTTTTACTTGACCCAGATTACTTGGTCAAAAAAAATATATATATATATACACACACACATATGTGTTTATGTAATCTCAAGAATGAGATCCACTGACTTATGATTTCGAATATATTGTTCATTATTTTAGCTTCTGTTTTCCAAACAGTACGCATGATGGACTCATCATACGAACATTTCAGATTTACACCTAACAAGGTTGCAGGCCCTGACATACCTGGGACCCCCTTGCAAGTAAGATTACTAATACAAGATGCATATATCAATAGAGTTACCAGACGTCCTCTTTTACTCGGACATGTCCTCTTTTTAATGTAAGAATTTTCATCCGGGTGGATTTTTCTTACTGTGCTGTTTTGTCCGGGTTTTTGGACTTCCCCGTGGCACTTAGATTGACAGCTGCTTCAATGTTGTCAGTTGCCATGGCAACTGAAAACAAAAAAAGAATTCTACAGTGTGCATTTGTCTGCGCATGTCTCTCAGTCACCTGTGTGTGGGATTTGCTGCAGCACAGTCGGAACAAACGGTGTGGCTGTGGATGGATTCGGTGGAGTGAGAAAGTTTTTCTTTTTTTCTAACTCGAGCAACTCCTCAGCCGGCTCAAGTAGTTGCATTGCCGGATTCGCCGGTGTCCAGCATCACATTGCTGTTTTGGCCGTTAGTCAGAGTGACTTGCCCTCCCTGCCTGGCCTGGCCTTGCCCTTTCAGCTTGCCTTGCCCGCTCGCCATCGAGTCATGCGGCCCATCTGTGCATCCTGCGGTCCATCCACCACCCTTGGCCTTGCCCTTTCTTGTTCCTTGGCTTGCCACAGCTGCCTGCCATCTCTGACTGTCAAGCAGGGGCAATGACTAGGGACTCAGCCTCGGGGAGTCCATGTGTGTCAAGAGTCAGTCTCGGCATAGAATGCGTGCGTCTTGGTGGGTCAATATAATACCGTACTGGTCTATTTGGAGGAGGCGAAGAGGGTCACCAGCCAGCGGCAGGTCATCATCTCATCATCAAGGTCCCCAGAGAGAGGGGAAGAAGTTGGAACCAGTCAAGAAACTCTGCCTGGTCATCGTCATCATCACTGTCCCCAGGCAGCACCAGAATCTAAGAAGAAGCAGTAACAGACAGGTAATAAGGTAGGACAACCATAACAAAATGACCCAGCCAGCTCACAAAAATAAATAAATTAAAACAGAATTATTTTTTTTTAATGATCCTGGGCGGATGATCCCAATCTGTTTGCCTACTATCATCCACCATCTACAATTTGACACACACTAGACAACATGGATGGGTAGGGAGGCCAGGGCCAGATCCTCCCTCCAGAGACTCCAGATGACCACTGGTCCTAAAGAGATGAGCAGTAGGGTAGAATCTGGAGTCTGGAGGGAGGATCCAGCCTGCCTGCCTCCTGGCCTCCCCATCCATGTTGTCCAGTCTGTATCAAATTGTGCTGCTGCAGTCAGACTAGTGTCAAGTTAAACCAAGCTGGTCATCAGATAGAGAAGAGTAAGACAGAGCTGGTGGAGGACAGGAGGAGTGACAGAAGCTGGTTAGGTGTATGGTCCTGTATGCATGCTGCAGCCTTGGACAGTGGTGCTGATGATTGTGTCCAGTCCTGTCATGCCCGCTCCTGGGGGTGATGCTTTATGGTGGGCAGCTGCAGCATGGGGTGGGGTCAGTAAGGTAAGTGGACCACAAGTTAAAATAATTAGCCAGCCAGCTCTCAAAAATAAATTAATTCAAATTGAATTCTTCCTTTTTTATTTTAATGATTGGATGATCTGTGTCTGCCTATCATCCATCTATCCTACTGCTCATCTCTCCAGTGGTCTTGACTCTGGCATCTGGAGGGAGGACTCTGGCCTCCCCATCTGTGTTGTGTCAAATTGTGGTGCTGCAGACTAGTGTCAAGTTAGATCGTCATCAGACAGAAGAGGAGCAGGACAGGAGGAGGGAGTGACAGCAGCAGGTCAGGTGTGGTCCTGCATGCTGCATCCTCGGACAGTGGTGCTGATGATTTGTGTCCAGTCCTGTCATGCCCACTCCCAGGGGATGCTGCATGGTGAGCAGCTACAACAGTGTGCAGTGCATGCAGCAGCAGGCCCCTACAAATGGTGGGGGTGTGTGCAGGGCAGGCCCATGAACAGACTAATCCAGTCCTAGAAAAAAAAAAGATTTGTTTTGTTATTTCCCACTTGGCACACTGCACTTGACTCACTCAGGACTGTAGCAGTGTTCTGCGTCTCAATCAGCGTCAGTAAAAGCATATAGCTGCCTATGGCCATAGGGCAGAATAAGGATGGATTTGGAATCTTTGCTATTGTGTAGACGCATGCTGCATCTGCCTTTATTTAATGATGCTCAAGTCTTTCTGCAGACTGCAGTCCCTATGGCAGAGGTCTAGGTTGCTTGTTGTTGCTCTGTAGTTTTTTGTTTTTTTATTTCTGCCCTCTGATCTTTTGATGATTGCTGGGTCTGATGATGATTTGTCCTACAGCCTGTAGTTTTTGTTCAGCTTCTAACATACTAACATACTAAAAGCCAGCAGAATAGGCCTGTTGGTCTTTCGTGTCTGCTCGGTTATCCAGCCCCTAACGGGTGCTCGCTCCCCCCCCTTGTCCCCATGCGGGTCAGTCTTGGCTTCAGTACCCCCATGCGTCTGTCCCAACCCTCTTGAATCCCTCCACAGTGTCTTGCTCGACTAGACTCCCGGGCAAAGCATTCCATGACTCCACCACCCTCTCTGTGAAGTAATGCCTTCTACGTTCTCCCATACAGGTTCCTCCCTCCAATTTCCGTTGATGCCCTCTGGTTGTGCCCCTTTGCTTTAGCCTGAACATTTCTTTGGCTCTACCCCTGTTAATCCCTTTCACATATTTGAAAACCTCAATCATGTCCCCCCATCTCTCCTCTCCTCCAGTGAATATAGCCCAAGGGCTTCCAGCCTGTCCTCATAGGTCCTATCCCCCATGCTCCTGATCATCCTGGTTGCCCTCCTCTGGACCCTCTCCAACAGTACTATGTCCTTCTTAAGGTGCGGCCTCCAGAACTGCACGCAGTACCCAAGGTGCTGCCTAACCTCGGCATTGTACAGAGGTAGGATCACCTCACTCCTCCTGGACGTTATTCTGTGTGCTGCCAAGAAAAGTCCCAGTCCTGGACCCAAAATACAGCTAATAGCGGTGTTGAAAATCTGACCACCTGAGAGGGTGTAGCAATGAGGGCAGGACTGGAAGGCTGCTGGCTGCTGTGCCACCGCTGATTTAAGGGCACAGGGCTGCACTTGTAATTCATCCTGTGTGTGGCTGAGGGCGTGGGGGGGTGGTGGTGGCTGAGGGCACAGGGAGGTGGCTGAGGGTGTGGGGGGGGGAGTCCTCTTTTTGGTGTTCCAAAATCTGGTACCCCTATATATCAACATCACTCTATTGCTTTACATGTTCCTTAAACCAAATGCAAGATTGGTTATAGCTACTGATTCTAAGAGTCACAGACTTCGTCTATGTCACAGATATATTGTTTCATTTTGCAACATTATCTGCTACTTAAGTATCCCATGTATACCAAATGGATACATTTTCT
The DNA here is from genome assembly GCA_016271365.2 of Neoceratodus forsteri. Taxonomy (NCBI): domain Eukaryota; kingdom Metazoa; phylum Chordata; order Ceratodontiformes; family Ceratodontidae; genus Neoceratodus; species Neoceratodus forsteri. The sequence continues at coordinate 274,213,196 of JADMNL010000025.1, forward strand.
ACTGTCTTGACAGACGTGGCAAAACCCCCCCAAAAAAAGTCTTAACTTGCTACATTGTAGCACTTCTAAAGAATAACATTGTATTACTTGAGCTACTGTTACAACTCAGGACACAGTAGCCTTTGGCAGAGACTGTCTTTTCACTGCAACCCACTGAGATCAGCTATTCCCTCAGTGGGGTGGCGGAATTCCCTCTGATTTATCGATATAATTGACATGTCTCACTCTGATCGGGCTGTCATCCTCTTAACACATGTGATAAACACCTCATAATAACAGGTCTGGCATATATTCTAGCCATAACCCTATAACGAATAAGACAAGCATTTGTCAATGCCGAATGTTTGCTTGCTGGCATTGGCATTGGTAGTGTAGGAGTTACAGAGCTGCATAATAGGAATGGCAGTGAAGTATTCAACTGAAGCCAACCCCACCACCAACCTGCAGAGATTGACAGACATTGGGGTGTGCCTTTGGGTCATCAGGCATAACGGCCACGCCATTTCACCACACCCTACCCTGCAGACACCGACAAGTGTCACGTGTGCCTTGGGGTCTTGGTCTCTTGCGCGCACCCCAGTCCTTCAGGAAACACGTGAGATGGGTGCAGTATAGGAGAATGGGGTGAACTTTGGGGCCGAAGAGTCCAAGACATACCTCGATGTCTCTCACTGGCTGCAGGGTGTGGAATGGTATGAGCATTACAGGTGAGAATCCCAAGTTACACCCCTGATGCCTGTCATTCTCTACAGGGTGGGGTGTTATGGTCGGAAACCCTAACGCCTCAGGCATTTGTTGGTATTTTCACTCCAAATTTTCAACATGGTTTTTTTGTGACCCCCACCTCATGAACAGTGGCAGTATCAGTTTGTTAGCTAAAAGCTGCTTTTGCACAGCGACTATGGCATTTAGCGCCACAGGTGCAAAAACACATTCCAAACAGGATGTGAAAAATGACAGCTGTACTGTTAGTGGGGAGGTGTAAAAAAATGGCAATGTTGAAAATCTGCAGTGAAAATATTAAAAAACTGGTGAAGTCATGAGCGTGCATAGAAACTGTGCAATACACCATTAATATAATTAGTTTGAGATTTTTACAGCAGATTGTCAACACAGGCATTTTGGAACCTCCGATCATGAACAGTGTCACTGTGATTTTCTTTATCTGTCCCGAACAATGATTTCCCACAGCGACCATGCATTTTTGCTCTGAAAGTGTGAAAACACATTTCGCCATGTTGTGAAAAATGACAGCTGTACTGTTCATAAGGAAGTGTGGAAAAATGCCACTGGTGAAAATCTGGACTGAAAATATTACAAAGTCCTGAACTTACGATTGTGCGTGGAAACTGCACAATGCTCACTCATAACACAATCATTTTATGGACTTTTGTCACCAAATTTTCAACATAGCCATTTTAAGACCTCTGCTCATGAACAGTGTAACTGTGATTTTCTTCATCTGTCCCAAACATTGCTTTCGCACACCAACTGCACCATTGTGCACTACATGTGCGGAAACACATTTTGGATGAGATTTTAAAAATGGCAGCTGTACTGCTCATAAGGAAATGTAATAAAATGGCTATTGAAAATCTGGCGTGCAATATTAAAAATTAGCAAACTTATGAGAATATCTTAGGAACTGCGCAATGTGTGCTCTAAAACAATCATTTTAGAATTGTTACCAATTTCAACATAGATTTTGAGAGCCCACCTTATGAACACTGGCACTGTCGCTTCATTAATCAGTCCCAAAGATGATTTTGCACAGTGACTGGTAAATCACCCTTCGGCCCGATTAACGCCATGACAGTTTAAGAATTCATGAGAAGGGGTCCTAAAATCCCATGTTGAAAATTTGATGCCAAATTCCAAAAATGCCTGAGATATGCATTAAAGTTATAAAAACCCTATTTATTGCATTATACAGCTTACCAGCATTTCCTCAGTTCGCGGTCAACTTTGAAGAGTGCAGACGTGTTCCTGGTCCACCAAGATCTCGCACCAAGCTCTGGAGATAAGTATGGGGTGAGGGGTGTGGGGAGGCAGGGTGCGAGTGGGTGGGCGGGTGGGCTGAGAGACCGCTGAGGGAACGTTTTCTTGTTTACAGGTTTTTTTTTTTGTTTTTAAGGAAGATGACGGGACGTTTGCCACGCTGGGAGCTGTAAGGCTGTTTGGGGGTCTGGAGCCAATGGGGGATTGGGTACCCCTGCTGGCCATATGGACTTGTGCCATGCTAGGGTGGGCTCCCAGTGTGGCAGCTGTAAGGCTGTTTGGGGAGCCTGGAGCGGCGAGAGGATTGAGCACCCCGTCAGCCATCGAGATGTGTGCCACGCTATGGTGAGCCCCCAGCAAGGCACCTGGAAAGCTTATTTTGGGGGTGGAGCCGATGGGATTGGGCACCCCGTCGGCCATACAGTATGTGCGTGGGGGTGGAAGCAGTGAGCAATGCGTGCATGTGGAGGGGGAGCTGCTCGCTGAAGCAGTGCTCTGCCTTTCAGCTGTATGGCACTGCATTTTCAACTGCTGTCATAGACAGGTGCAGAGTTAATTGGAGAACTGCGACCATGCCTGCAAACACGCTGACTGAATTGAAGATGGCTGCCACACCTCCGAAAAACTCAGATGATGGGCACTGCTTTTGCAATGCAAGCAAACATAATAATGGAACATTTACAAATGGAATACAAAACTCTTATATATGGTGATATGCTTCTTGCAGCATTTATTTGTCCTGTGACCACATTATACCTATGGCAGAATGCCACATTTGGCCACCCCACTGCCATATAACTGCTTGGGAATCTCTCAGAAGTAATGACTTATTGCAAGAGACCATTCCGTGGAAGATTGATCAGTTACACAAAGATTTTTGTAATAACAGTAGATCTTCTAGGAATGTCTCTTGCAGTAAGCAGCTTCCCACCCTCCAACCCCCTGCCACTCTGCAACAGGGAAAAATGATGTAGGGTTGGGCAGCTTTGGTACCTTGGCTCCCCTCGGTCCCTTGCTTTCCTGAGCTGAAACTGGCCGGGAACGGGGATTACCAGGGTCCACCCACTTTTATAGGTACAGCCCAGGAAGTGAGGTCATGTGGGTGGTCCCTGGTGTGGAGACTGCTGGAAGAAACTTCTGTGCTGGAACACCACCTATCGGGAACTCCCAGAAGTAATGACTTACTGCAAGAGACATAACTAGTAGATCTACTGTTATGGCAAAAATCTTTCTGTAACTGATCTTTCTAGGAGTGGTATATGTTGTTCATCCACACGGACCCACCCCACCTCCCCAGCTGCGGATGCACAACACCTGGCTTCCAGCGGGCTAAGATCTGGCATCATGGGGCAGAGCCGAGGTGTTTACCACCCAGGAGGGTGGGAGGAGCCAGCTTGAAGACTTCTGGCAGATTTAAAGTGGAAGGGGACCTGCCAAAGAGTGTGGATGAACAACATATACCACTCCTAGAACTACTGTTACAGGTGAGTAACCTGTTTTTACTCATTGTAACAGTAGATCTTCGAGAGAATCTCCTCCATTGGGCCACAGCATACCCACCCTCCTTTCCCCTTTCTGAGGTATCAGCTAGCAGGTTTCCTCACTACCTTGTTTGGAGGATTCCATAAGGCGCCTTATATATACTATATTTCCAGTCCCATGCCTCACCTTAGTGCCTGGTACTGTTCTGGTCTCCTGGTTCCTCATGGCCAGAGGCCCTCTGAGCTTCTCTCCAGTGGGGAAGTGAGTAGCAATGGGGCCATCCACGGTTATATAGGCACCAACATCGCACATCTTCCTGGACGACCCTTCCTAGCAAACATTTCTGTGTGGTCCTGATGCCTACAGCTTACCATTCCAAAGTTGTGGCCAAAAAGGAGATTCTGTCGAAATCTACTGTTACGGTGAGTGACTGTTCTTTATTACAGCACTACAAAATGGGTAGAAAAATATCCAGTGATCCGATTGGTTAGTGGCTGTCCAGAGCTGACCAATAATGCACAGCTCTGGAAAGTGTCTTGTAAGCCTTGGAACTATACTGCTTCTGAATTCTTAGTAACTGTGACAGGAAAACAAAAAAAAGTTCAGTTAACAACATGAATGACTCACTTGCCGGCCAATTTGACCTCTTTGATGGAGCAAACCTAGCAGTTTAGTGTGAGAACCGATTTACCAGTGATGAAGATTTATTTATTCTTAATTTAAAGATTTATTTAGTTTTGCATTTTTTTATTTTGGTGCCGCTTTATAAACACAATAACACATTTCAGGGCTTGCCGTTATTAGGTAATTACCTCCCCCCCCCTCGTAGTTGAAGGGCACTCTGCTAACCCCTCGTGCCTTCAACCATGTGTGGGGGGGGGGAATCACCCAGTAACCACATGCCCTCTCATGTCTTATTGCTTACTTGATGCACACCCAGAGTAGATAATGACAGTTATTTATTCTTCATTTGTTCTTATTTATACTTAAACATTCGTGTGTTATAATGTCGATTAACACAATGAATAAAGTGACACAGAATGTGCAGTTGAAATCGCGCAGCACAGGCGTGCAGTGATAAATAAAATAAAGTGCTGGTGAATTCACAATAGAAACCACATGCAGTACAAGCACACAGTGCTAATAAATAAAGACAGTAACTTGTCGGTGAATGTGCTTTCGAAACCGTGTGCATTACAGGCATGCAGCGATAACAAGGAGAGCAAAGTGTTGGTGAATGCCCAGCAGAAACCACGTGCAATGCAGGCATGCAGCAGTCATAAATCAAGACAATGTCTGTGAATATGCATTAGAAACCAAGTGCAGTCCAGGCCTGCAGTGATAATAAATATAGTAGAGTCCATGAATGCACAGTAGAAACCACGTTCAGTGCAGGCGCAGTGATAATAAATAGCAGTGTCCGTGAATGCACAGTAGAAACCACGTTCAGTGCAGGCATGCAGTGATAATAAAAACAAAGTGTTGGTAAATGTGCACTAGAAACCATGTGCATTACAGTCATTCTGTGATAATAAAGACAATAAAGGGTCAGTGAATGTTTTTTCATCAGATGTACAACTATCAGTAATGAATGCTCCATTTATGGGAAAGCAACTGTTTTGGAAAGATATTGAAAGTACTTAAAGGGATCCACAAATGTCACGAATGACTGCATACCGTGAACCCTAACCCCAGAGGAAGAGATCGTGGTTCTTTTTGCAGGCCATATGCCTGTGCTGGCAGAGGCTACTCAAGAGGCCCCAGTCATGCATCACAGAGGCCTCAGCCCTCTGCCTCCCAGGCCACCAATCTGCCCCTTGGTGCCTGTGCCAGACATACGAAAAGATCTGATCATTACCAGCACCCGTCCACACCCAACACCTTCTGACTCCTTCCCTTGCCTCCAGCCTCATTGCCATAGGAAGTTTTGGTGGGAGGCTAAATCTACTCTTTCTACCAAAGTGGAGGGAGATAACTACCAATGCTTGGGTGCTGGAGGTGGTTCAGTACAGACATGCCTAGAGCTCTGTACTGTTCCTTCAGTTATCCCCCATTGCCAAAATGATACCTTCCAGGACATCTTGCCCTGTTAAATGAGGGGTTCAGTCCTCCTCTGCAAAAGGGTTTAGAATTAGTCCTAAAAGCAGAAATAAATGAAGGTTTTACTCCCAGCACTTTCTGGTTCCAAAGTGGACCTGAGATTTGTGGTCTGTACTGGACCTAAGGGTCCTGAACATGTGCATAGAATACAAGAAGTTCAGGATGGTGTCCCTCAAGTCCCTGTTGCCTTTACTGTTAGAAGGGAACAAGATGGTTGCATTGGACATGAAGGATGCTTATTTTCATGTCAAGATCAGGAACTCTATCAGAAAGTATCTGCGATTCATGCTTCTGTGCTGTCGTCACCAATTTCATGTTTTGCTAATTGGCTTGTGCTCTGCACTTCTTGTCCTTACCAAAGTATTTGCAGAAGTGGCAGTGGCCCTCCACAGGGAGGATCTTTATGTCTGACCTTGCATAGATGATTGGCTATTAAAGGCCCCATCTCAGGGAGCAATTGTATATATATATAGTGTTTCAGAGCCAGCCATTATTCAACCAACTGGGTACGTTGGTTAACAAGCCAGAGTCAGTCCTTACCCCCTGCCAAACGCTCCAGTATACAGGAGCAGTACTGGACATGGGTCTTGATTGGGCTTTTCTACCATCAGGCCGTGCCACAGTTCTGGTGGCACAGGCACAGATGGTAATCTCTAGGGGATATGTGTCAGTCCGCTGCCTCTTAAGACTGATTGGTCTGATGACAGCTGACATCCTGACAGTTCAGCTGGCCTGCCTCAATATGAGGATCTCACAGTGGTTCCTCAGAGTGCATTGGGCTCAGCATTTGGATGAGTTGGAGCACCTCATACTGGTCACTCTCTGCCCTTTCCTGCTTTGTTGGTTGGACTGCTCCAACCTAGAGAAAGGGTCTTCATTCCTGTGGCCTTTCCCTCTGCTGGTGATGACCACAGATGCCTCAAGGACAAGATGGGGTGCTCATTTAGGCCCCTTTCGAACTCGGGACCAATGGAGTCCTTTGGATACAATGTTTCACAGCAATGCTCTGAAGATGAGGGCTGTTCTGCATAGCCTACAGGCATTTGCAGCCCTCCTTATGGGAAATCAGTTGCAGATTCACACAGACAATATGTTGGTGTTGTATTAACCTCAGTCGGCAAGGCGGGGTACATGCATACGCTCTCTGGAGAGAAGCAATGAGAGTTTGGCACTGGGTGGTGGAACATGGCATATTTTCATTAGCAGTGTTCATGACATATTTCATCAGTGGTGTTCCTCCTGGGACCCTGAATGCACTTGCAGGTCACCTCAGTTAATCCACTGCTCTCTGCCGCAAATGGGAACTCTCTGACGAGGACAACCTCTTCAAAAAGTGGGGTTGTCCAGACATAGACCTGTTTGCGTCTTCATACAGTGCAAAACTGCTGCATTTCTGCTCGCTCCCTCTAGGATCTGGAGTTTCTTGGCAAGATGCTTTGTACATGTCTTGGAAAGGGAGGTTTCAATATGCTTTTCCCTCATTCCGTCTAATACAGAGGGTTCTGGTCAAGCTACAGGCCAAGCATGCCACCCTGATTCTGGTGGCAGCTCACTGGCTCAGACAAATTTAATTTCTACTTCTCCAGCAATTGGAGGTGGAACCTCCAGTCCCATTCCCACTGCGAGCGGTCTTCTGACTCAGGGCAGGGCACCAAGATAATTGATCCCTGCACCTTATACGATGGCCCCTGAGACATAGATCTCTCCTGCTTCAGGGATTTCCTGGCAGTGACTGATGTTCCCTTGGCAGCTAAACAAGCTGTATACTCAGTATACTTATTCACAAAAATGGAAGCGTTTTGTTATGTGGTGTACTGGGTATGCTCTGAATCCTTACATGTCTAGTTCTGAAAATACTGGACCACCTGTTGTCCCTTAAAGGAAAGCTGTCTTCAACTCTGGCTCCACGCCCATGCAGAGCTTACCCCCAATTTAGCATTTTACATGAAAGCGGCATTTTTCTCGCACTACAAAAGTACTTTATTTTAAAAGGAAAAGTCAAGCTACCCAGAGTATGGTGGATGCGGGAGGGGCTCCATTACTATAAATGTCGGCACCACACACTCGCTTCAATACATTTGTATTATTGAGTGGTGATCGATCTCCCTGCTGTTATTGATTTCATAAACATACTTCAATAACACTTTTTAAAATAGGCCGCGTGGTGAAAAACACAACACCTAACTGGGAGAGTAAGCCTTATTGAAAGCGAGGCTAATTGAACAGCTTTCTCAGAGACCAGGCCTGTGGTATTCCTCAGCAAAGGTCCATGTGGCTGCTCTGTTGGCTTTCACGCCTGACAGATGGTAAGACAATGTTCCAGTTAGAGGTTTCCATAAATTCCTAAGGGTCATTCACTTTCTGCAACCCCTCCCCAAGACTGAGATCCAATTCTGGTCTGGGACATTAATTTGGTCCTAGAGATATAGAAATATTCGGTAGAAAAGGACCTCTTGGCCCGCCAAAATCTACCCTAAGGTCCCTACTTACTGTGCCACTGTAGACCCTAATTGGTCTGCAGCCTTAATCCCCTTCCCCAGCCCTGATACCAAGGTGTCCCCTTGTGTCTATCCCATGCATTTTTGAACCCTGTTACCATTTCCATACCTACCACCTCTGCTGGTAGGCTGTTCCAGATGTCCACCACCCTTTCCATAAATAATTATTTCTCACATCCCTCTAATTCTTCCCCTTCCAGCTTCATATCTTGCCCCTTTCGTGAGCATCTCTTTCTGTGCAAAATGCTTCCTTCCTGTACCTTATTGATACCCTTGAGGTATTTGAATGTTTCTGTCATGTCACCCCTTTCCCCTTTCTTCTAGAGAGTACATGTTTAGCTCCCTGAATCGTTCCTTGTAGAGCTTCTGATGTAGGCCATGCGCCATTTTAGTTGCCCTCCTCTGTACTGCCTCCACCCAGTCTATGTCTTTCCATGGGGCCTCCAGAACTGGACACAATATTCCAAGTGGGGCCTCACCATGGATCTATACAGGGGTATCACTGCCTCCCTCTTCCTGCTGGCGATACCCTTGCCTATACACCCCAGCATTCTACTAACCTTCCCCACTGCTTTATCACACTGCTTGGCTACCTTCAGGTCACTGGATATGACAACCCCCAGATCCCGTTCCTGTTTTGTGGATGCTAACTCACCCGTCCCCCCAAAATGATATGTTGCCCTAGGGTTTCTGTGTTCTGTGTGCATAATTTTGCACTTTTTGGCATTGAAGCCCAGTTGCCAAACTCTTGAGTAGTCTTCCAGCTTTTCTAGATCTTCCTCATCCCCCCACCGTGTGTCAACTCTGTTGCAGATTTTGTGTCATCCACCAACAGGCATACCTTTCCATCCAGTCCCTCTGCAGTGTCACTAATAAAGAACCGGGTCCCAGTACTGACCCTTGAGGCACCCTACTGGTTACCTTTCCTTCTTCCAAATGAACTCCATTTACCCACCACCCTCTGAGTTCTGTTACTTAACCCTTACTGCACCTCCTTTTAAGCCTGTGGCTATTTGAGATGCACCTCCTCTCCTGGAAGACATGGTTTCTAGTGGGAATGATTTTTTTTTTATTTGGTATGCTTTTTGGTCAGTGTACCACTGCAGGCTTAGCCCCCACTCCTCTCCATACCCCCACCTCACAATCGGGACTTAACCTCCTTGACAATTCTCCTTGTTTAACCCCCAGGATGGGGCCACTGTATGGATGCATACCCTCATGATGCCGGTAGAAGGTCACTGGCAGGGGTCACCCACCAGCATTGCCTCCCTGGCTTGCCTCCCAGGGTGGGGCATGGAGCCGAGTTCTGACAGGGTGGAAACCAGTACTTTGACAGCAAGGAAAGCCAGGGTGATCAAGGCCAGAGGAGTAGAGCATCATTCATAGTGGCTGCTAGTATTTTGAAACATAGATTCTCACAGGGGGAGTGACATGCAGTGACATAGGGTGCCGAGGTGCCGATGTCTGGCACCCCCACACCATTCAGGCATTGGTAGGTGGTGGCCCTAGGCCTCCACCAGTGGTCAGTCATGTACTGAATGTTCAACCACCTGCCCCCAAGGGAGAGGTCCAGGATGCTGAATCCTCCTCCCCCGGCTGGCCCTCCAACTCTCGGGTCCATTCCTGAACCCGGAATATCGGTGTCGAGACTGGAATACTTACCGCTGTGCCAGCTCTAGTGGCAATGACATTTGCTAGACGCATATTGGAGTTGTAAGCTCTGGTTGCAGAGTCTTTGTTTATTATTTTTCACAAGGATAGGGTTACCTTACATACCAGTCCTCATTTTCTCCTGAACGTAGTGTCTGAAAACACTCTAAATCAGACCATAGACCTTCCTGTTTACTTTTCCTCTCCCACGGATAGCGAGGAGCAATGTTTACATACAGTGGACATCCTTAGGATGCTGCATCGATACCTGAGTCATACAAAGGATTGTAGAAAATTCTCTCAACTGTTTATTGCTTTTCTCCCTTGAATGGTGAGCTCACCGATTTCTAAACAAGGCCTATCCAAATGGTGGCCAGTTGTATTGCGTTTTGTTACCAGAAGCACAGTAAGTAGCTTTTGGTACTGTGCATGCTCATTCCTCCTGATGGTGGCTACCTCAGTGGCCTGTTTCAGAATGTGTCGCTGCTGACATCTGTGCTTCTGCCACTTGGAATACTGTTCATACATTTACTAAACACTACAGTCTGGACATCATCTTTTGTACATGTGCCGGCTTTGGCCTCGGTGTTCTCCAAGGCCTCCTTACTCAGGATCAGTAGATCCTGCTGTCCTCCCTCAGTACTTGGTACTGCTTGGGAATCATTCCATGATGTGGCTGAAAGGAGGGAGATACCCTTGAAGAAAATAGAATAGTTATCTACCATAACAGTAGATCTTCGACAGAATCTCCTCCATTGAGCCACAGCTCTCCCTCCCTCCTTACTGCCTTCTCGGGTGATGGGTGACTGTACTAACTGCTGTTGCAAGCTTTTTCTCCTCTGATACTTCTATGGTGTCTGTACTCAGGTTTCCATACTGTCTGATGTGTGCCTGGTGCAGTCATGGTTGCTTTGGTCCCTGCCGGTCCAGTGAGCCTCCAAGCTTGTCTCCGGCAGAGAACTGAGGCATGCTGGGGATGTTGATGTGATATAGGCACTGACAAGGTACATCATTGTGGTGGCCCCAGCCTGCAAAAAGTTTCTGGATGGTTCTGATACCGACAGTGTACAGCTCCATGATGTGACTCGATGGAGGAGAGTCTCTTGAAGGTCTACTGTTACAGTAGGTAACTATTCTTTGTTTTGGGTTGTTCAGGAGAAAGTAGTCCACACTTTGCATGTAGATAGGAGTGTACTCAGTATAGAGGCCGAGTCATGCCACTAACAGGTAGCTGTTATCTGAGAGTGAGCTCTCCTACCGGCTCCTTCTCCAAAATGTGCTATTGTTTGCTGTTGTGAGAGTTCCCCCCACCAGATGTACAGAGTTCAGCACAGTCAAAGCCTGGATCTCGTGCCCCATACAGTGACTCCTCCACCAGCTGCAAGGTGATTTGTTGGTGCTGTGCTTCTGGTGCTGGCAGTCATTTGGCTACACTGTTGAATAAAAAAAAAAATGGTTTTTGGCAGTTGGTGCTTTTCTGGTATGTATACTGCTGTTGTGCTTTGAGGGGAGGGGCAGTGTTGTGAGCGTGGCATGGGTGAGCAGAATGTGAGCAGCCAGGTGGCCGGCATGCAGGTACACAGGTAAGGCACAGAGTGAGTGAAGATCAGCATGGTAGGAGACACAATGACTGTGGATTACAGGCTTTCAAGAAACAAAAACAAGGAAACGTAAATGTCAGATAATGGTTTTAATTATTCGTTTCAATTGCTTTTATATTTCTTTGGTGGGGGGTTGGGAGTGATTTCCTTGCGTTAAAAATGGAATTTTGATATAAGGGCACGTGGTGAGTATAAAGGTATTTGACTTTTCTAACATGGCTGCCAGAATTTATTTTTTCAAAAGTTTCTAACAGGCATTGATATGTAGGATGCGCTGTGTCCTACTTGGTATTAAAGTGCCAGCCGCAGGGTTGTTGTCTTATAAGGACATTGGTCCTGACCTATCAGGATGCAGGAGTTCCTTTACCAGTTTTATTAAAGTAAGTAACTTCCTCTTTCCAAGGAAAAATTCTATATGCCACTAAGTCATACCTGACCCTTGAAGAATTCCTTCCTTGGCTACTTAATATAAACTTCCTTAAGCCCACTACTGCCAGCCATGATAAGCATTCTACTGTACTATAGTATATTCTCTGTATACAATTACTGTTCTGCACAGTTTTTTTTATGTTTGTGTATAATATTGTTTGGTCCAGTGCATCGTACTTCTCTGTAGTGTCTGTGCATTGTACATATTGCCAATTGTGTTACGGCACTTGCGTATGAGAGATGCTAGGGGAAAAAAAGTGTAATTGCATTCTTCTCAGCAGTATGACAGGGTGAATTCACATTTATAACCACTTACAGCTTGATACACAAGACATATGGATCTCTGTCTCTCTCTCTCTTTGTGTCCACATGTGGAGGGCCAGTGGAAGCTGCAGAGTGCTCAGTCACGTAACACCATGAGGCACCCACAACATGGGTTGCATAACCCTCCTCACCTGATCTCACTATGACCAAGGTTCTGCACACATGGCTAGCTTGGGTACGGGGAATGGGCATGCTGCCACACCAGCCACAGTACATTCTCCACAGTGCAGAGGGCAGGCACTACAAGATGGGACCCTTTTGTAGTGACTACATCCCCCCCCCTCTACACAGCCAGCTGGCTAGCTCGGGAGGCCAGATTGGCCTTCCAACCTTGTGCCTCCAGCCATCTGAGTTGATATGGAGTTCTGGAGGGCTCAACTACATATTTTCCATCTCATATTTCCACATAGGGTGTGGCAGTCCTTAGAGGGCATATCTCACAATTCCTTGCACCACACAGTTTCACATGGAGCAAGGGCCCCAGTCCGGCGCTGGCACAGACATCCAGTTGGACGTGCCATGTCCAACAAAACTGCCCCCTAGGCCCTTGCCCTGTGCTAAGCTACACACATACGGACAATGGCGGGCAGGGGCTGTTGATGCCATTTGGTGTGGTCAGCCATCAGGATGTGGGGTTTCATGACCACGTGATTCAGGATCGAGCTGTAAAATTTATTTCCGGGGGGGGGGGGGAGTTTAAGAAGTACTTAAGAAATTGTGATTGCAGGTAATCACGTATGCGCCCAACATCACGACCAACATGCTGTCTTCCCATATCGCTTCTTTCAGAAATGACAAATCTTGCTCTCTTGAAATTACATGTTTGTGTGTTTATTACTTCCATGGTCTTTATACTGTCTTGCATTTTCAGTACAATGACAAGCTTTAGTTGCATGTGACAGCATTATTTCATGTCATGAAAGTGGCGGCAGATACATTTTCAGAACCACTGCCACTACCATGGTTGGGTGAAATGAGTAAGACTTCTTTGACTGCCATGTGAGAGACCTGCAGTATGTTTGGATCGCGGGCCTTTCTTCAACGTGCCAGAAGAAGCTGGGTGTACCACTGAGGTGCTGTGCTCACATTCTGAGATGAAGGTTTCGAGCATGCCGCTGCACAGCGTCCCGTGCTCCCAAGTTATGAATGGACATGGCTTGTTGGGGACTGCCTGCTCTTCTTGCGCTGGAGGCCTCATCCCACAAAAAGAGGGAAAAGAAGAATCTATTCCATAATAGTACTTCTGTATACTTCCTAGCCAAGTTGTTACATAATGCTAAATAAATAAGTACCTAATAGAAAATGAGTAGTAACAGCAGAATAGGTAATAATAGAAAAAGGAACACATGCTGACCCGGTGGTGCTGAGGGTTGAGGCGCTGGACACCACATCTTGCGCCACACCGGTGACCTGGGTTCGGGAGCGGACTCGGGTCCTTCGAGGGTCGACCGGGGGAGGTAAAGATTGAGCGTCTGGAGGACTACTCTCCTTCCTCGGGGAGGTGGGAACGTGTCGGGTGCTGTTGTAACAGCCGTCGGCACACAAGGGGTAGGCCCCACATCCAGGGCACCAGGCTGCCTCCACAGAGGTGGAGACAACCATTGTGCCCATTGCATGAATGGGGGCAAGGGTGAAAAAGAGCGAAGGAAAAACCGGGTCCCGACAGGACCAGTGATGGCTCAATTGCCCTTGCAGCATCCCACGATTCTGGATTACTGCCTCCGGGGTAATAGAGTTAGCCGACACTCCCAGACCCCAGCCCTGCTGTGGGGGAATGCTGGGGTTGCAGGGTGAGGGCAATGGGTCCAGAGGATGTACCCCTCTGTAGAGGGGGTAGTCCCTGCCAGATCTGCGGGGGAGGATAAAGAGGCCCAATAAAAAAAAAAAAAAAAAAAAAGATAAAGAACTACATTATTATACCCACTTAGTTGTTTTGGGGCGGAGAATGCGACTTACTGAGAATCTTCTTTTACTTATATGTATAATGTGAATGTGAAATGACTTTTAGAAAATATTCAGGGACTTCAGGAAAAAATGTCTAGTGTTTTTGCAGCAGTTAATGTGGACAGTAACTAAATAATTTAGAGGGTCCTCCAGCTGCTGTGGTTCTGGCCTCTTTGTACAGGGGGTTCTCTAATCTGCTTTTGGGGGGGATATATAGGGACGCTATAAGTGAAGAATGGAAGAAATTAGTTTTTAGCCCTAAAATGGTTTCCTAAATGTTTCAAGTCTGTGCTTCATTTTGCATAAGTATTCACTAAGATGTCATCGTATTAATTATTGATGTCTCCAATTCAGGTTTTATGCGGCAGAGATTGCCATTGGGCTGTTCTTCTTGCATAGGAAGGGCATAATTTATCGGTAAGTGAGGTGGCACCTTTTCTTATTCCTGAACAGTACTGTGAAAAATCCAGTGCTTATTTACTGAGAGGGCTGTGATTGATTATTAATGTTAATGGAATCAATTTCTCCAGACGGATGCATAGCATTCAGCTGAGGAATCCACTGGGACACCAGCTCAATCAGCTTGTTTACATTACAATTTCTAAATTATGATGGAATGTGATAGACTGTGGCAGCTAAGAGCCGAGGATAAATAGTGTGAATGAACATTTTAAATCCTCAAGTGTCAGTTACTGTTATAGAAGCATTTGGTTATCTTTTATACCCATTGCTTGTACACAGTTTAATTATTTAAGTCACTTAACCTCCCAGTGTTCACTGGTTACCCCTGAAAACAGGCACTTGTGCTTAGTGGGCTTTACCCGGTTACCAAAGACAAAATAAATAAACAATAATGCAGTTATACCCACGTTAGTACTGCTGTGCCAGTCCTGCGTTATATATATCTTTAAAATATTTATTGACACAAATTGTAGTGAGAAAGAAATAATGGAACCTACTGGGAATCGAACCCAGACTCCCAGAATACCATCCCCGTGCTCTATCCACTGAACTACAGGCTCACATCATTGGACCTTGGGTTCCTGGACACACTTCCTTTCTCTGGCATTGCATAACCTGCAACTAGGAGTAAATGAAATGGCAATTACATGTTTTTGTGCAGTGTTACCCACTGCATAACAATTAAGCTGCAAATTGTAACGAGAAAGAAATAATGGGACTTACTGGGAATTGAACCCTGGCCTTTATAATACCATCCTGGTGCTCTGACCACTGAGCTAAAGGTTCACATGGTTGAACTTGGGGTTCTTGGACACACTTCCCTTTCTCTGGTATTGCATATCATGCAACCAGAACAGCATTTCGGGGCTGGGTTCAGTTCCCAGTAGGCCAGATTATTTCTTTTCTCCCTCGAGAGTTAAGCTCAAGAGGTCCTTGATGTCATCTCATCCTCTCGACTGAAACCAAGCCTTGTCATGTATGGTTGCATATATGCTGTTTTATATAGAATATGGTTTACGAACTGCATTTTTTTTAAATGACAGGCAGTTCAGTGTCAGTACAGATAAAAAATGCCGATTGAATACATTTAACAGCACTGGTAACAGAGTAAAACTGTAAAACAGCTTCAGATAAAAGTTCAGAACAAGAACCATAAATGAAGGATATCTCTTCTCTTCTAAGTTTTGGTTTGAGTCAGAGTTTGGTTCTGCATATATAGAGAGAGAGAGAGAGAGAGAGAGAAAAACAGTGGCTTTCTCGATGGCCAATGAACACTGACAACTGCTCCCGCCCCCACCCCATATCTAGACTGTCTTTCTCAGTGAATTTAGCCTGGTCAGTTAGGCAGTGGCTTGTGGGGACAGTGTGAGCCGCCTGGGTCAAGGCAGAAAGTTGTTATAGTATCATTGCGACATCAGAATGGTACTACAACAATTTTTCATGACCTTTGAACTGTCTTACAACATAGAGGATTAGTATGAGCAACCATGCACAACAAGGCTGTTGTTCAGTTGGGAGAGGTCTCCATAGTAACAAGTGACCTTGAGGCGCGCCTTCGAAGGCCTTGTTGCTATGGAAACCTCAAGATTAGAAAATAGCCTTGTATGGTTGCTTTCTACACAATCTGTTATAGTGTATGGAAACCATAAGCTTAGACTCACATTAATTAAGCACTCTCTGCTGGCCGGGGGATTGCTGTTGTGCTTCAGAAGAAGGTGGGCGCGTGACCTTCTTCTGTGTTGTGCTCCAGTAGTGATGTCACTAGTGCAGCACAACATCCTGACATCACTGCTGCAGTACAACAAGGCTGTTCTAGGCATGGATTCCATGCTGAACAGCATCCCACCATACCCTATAAGAACATTGCATGTATGGAAATTAATACAAAATAAGGGCCAAACATATACTATAATTTGCAGTTTAATTGTTAAGCAGTGACTAATACTGCAGAAAAATATCTAATTGTCATCTCAGTTGTTCCTAGTTGCAGGATATGCAATACCAGAGAAAGGAAGTAGTAGTAGTACTTTACTCAAGAAACATGAAATGAACAGGTATACCATCCCATTGAGCCAGCGCTCATTTACAAGGGACACCTTTGTGTACAGACCTGGTTCCAACAGTAACATTTACAGAAATAATATAGTATTTACTATGCAGTTTAAATAATTACAATACAACACAGTTGTTACATGCAGTACAATACAAATACAGTGCATACTATGCAGTCATACAGGGTCAAGCATACAATTACAAACATACAATACAGTGCATACTATGCAGGGTACAAAGTCAAGCTTACAATTACAAGCATATAATACAGTGCATACTGTGCAGGTACAGGGTCAAGCTTACAATTACTAGCATACAATACAGTGCATACTGTGCAGTGTACAGGGTCAAGCTTACAATTACAAGCATACAATACAATGCATACTATGAATGGTACAAAGTCAAGCTTACAATTACAAGCATATAATACAGTGCATACTGTGCAGGGTACAGGGTCAAGTATACAATTACAAGCATACAATACAGTGCATACTATGCAGGGTACAGGGGCAAGCATTCAGTCACAAGCATACAATACAGTGCATACTATGCAGGGTACGGGGCAAGCATTCAGTTACAAGCATACAATACAGTGCATACTATGCATGGTACAAAGTAAAGCTTACAATTACAAGCATATAATACAGTGCATACTGTGCAGGGTACAGGGTCAAGTATACAATTACAAGCATACAATACAGTGCATAGTATGCAGGGTACAGGGGCAAGCATACAATACAGTGCATACTGTGCAGGGTACAGGGTCAAGCATACAATACAGTGCATACTATGCAGGGTACAGGATCAAGCATACAGTTACAAGCATACAATACAGTGCATACTATGCAGGGTACAGGGTCAAGCTTACAATTACAAGCATACAATGCAGTGCATACTATGCAGGGTACAGGGTCAAGCTTACAATTACAAGCATACAGTGCAGTGCATACTGTGCAGGGTACAGGGTCAAGCTTACAATTACAAGCATGCAATGCAGTGCATACTGTGCAGGGTACAAGGTCAACCCTTACAATTACAAGAATGCAATGCAGTGCGTACTATGCAGGGTACAGGGTCAAGCATACAATTACAAGCATGCAATACAGCGTACTGTGCAGGGTACAGGGTCAAGCTTACAATTACAAGCATGTAACACAGTGCATACTATGCAGGGTACAGGGTCAAACATACAATTACAAGCATGCAATACAGTGCATACTATGCAGAAGTACAAGGTCAAGCATACAATTGCAAGCATGTAATACAGTGTATACTGTGCAGATGTACAGGGTCAAGCTTACAATTACAAGCATACAGTGCAGTGCATACTGTGCAGGGTACAGGGTCAAGCTTACAATTACAAGCATGCAATGCAGTGCATACTGTGCAGGGTACAGGGTCAACCTCACAATTACAAGCATGCAATGCAGTGCATATTATGCAGGGTACAGGGTCAAGCATACAATTACAAGCATGCAATACAGTGCGTACTGTGCAGGGTACAGGGTCAAGCTTACAATTACAAGCATGCAATGCAGTGCATACTATGCAGGGTACAGGGTCAAGCATACAATTGCAAGCATGTAATACAGTGTATACTATGCAGGGTACAGGGTCAAGCTTACAATTACAAGCATACAATACAGTGCATACTATGCAGGGTACAGGGCCAAGCATACAATTACAAGCATTTTTTTAAATTTATTTATTACACTTTTTGCCGTTGGCCACCCTACTGCTCAACTCCAGCCCCCAAGCACCTGACTCACTCCTGGTCGTACCTCCATGAGTACACCGCTTCCACCCAGGCAGTGCCATGGCACCATGTCAGGCCCATCTACAACGGAAGAAGGTGTCGGTGACTGACATTGCCTCCTGGCTCCCGGGCAGAGTTCAGGGTCTGGTGGTGCTGTTGAGCCGTGATTGGTCAGCAGAGTGTCAGGAACCATAGAGGCCAATTTTCAGGACAGGCATCATCCTAAGGGCCAGCTATTATGTGGTTTGCCCTGGGCGGATGTGCAATGACATCTAGCATCCGGCCGCCCCTCTAGTGTCAAGCGCCAGTCACCTGTGGTTTCCCCAGCCTCTGCTAGGGTCCATTGAGCATCAGACACTCTATCCCTCCTTCCCCGGAGAAGGAGAGCAGTCCATGGACGCTCAATCTTTCTACCCATGCTGGCCCTCCAACTCCCCGGGTCCATTACAGAACCAGGGTTATCTGCATCGCAAGCAGAATTCCAACTGCTGTGCCGGTGGGCTCACTACAATTACAAGCATACACTACAGTGCATATTATGCAGGGTAGAGGGTCAAGCATACAATTACAAACATACAATACAGTGCATACTATGCAGGGCACTGGATCACGCATACAATACAGTGCATACTATGCAGGGTACAGGGTCAAGCTTACAATTACAAGCATACAATACAGTGCATACTGTGCAGGGTACAGGGTCAAGCTTACAATTACAAGCATACAATACAGTGCATACTATGCAGGGTACAGGGTCAAGCTTACAATTACAAGCATACAATATAGTGCATACTATGCAGGGTATAGGATCAAGCATACAATTACAAGCATACAATACAGTGCATACTATGCAGGGTATAGGGTCAAGCTTACAATTACAAGCATGTAATGCAGTGCATACTATGCAGGGTACAGGGTCAAGCATAGAATTACAGGCATACAATACAGTGCATACTATGCAGGGTACATGGTCAAGCTTACAGTTACAAGCATACAATACAGTGCATACTATGCAGGGTACAGGGTCAAGCTTACAGTTACAAGCATGCAGTACAGTGCATACTATGCAGGGTACAGGGTCATGCTTACAATTACAACCATACAATATAGTGCATACTATGCAGGGTACAGGGTCAGGCATACAATACAGTACATACTATGCAGTCATACAGGGTCAAGCATACAGTTACAAGCATACAATGTAGTCCACACTATGCAGCATATAGGGTCAAGCTTACAATTACAAGCATACAATACAGTGCATACTATGCAGGGTACAGGGTCAAGCTTACAATTACAAGCATACAATACAGTGCATACTATGCAGGGTACAGGGTCAAGCTTACAATTACAAGCATACAATACAGTGCATACTATGCAGGGTAGAGGGTCAAGCATACAATACAGTACATACTATGCAGTCATACAGGGTCAAGCATACAGTTACAAGCATACAATGCAGTGCATACTATGCAGTGTATAGGTCAAGCTTACAATTACAAGCATACAATACAGTACATACTATGCAGGGTACAAGGTCAAGCTTACAGTTACAAGCATACAATACAGTGCATACTATGCAGGGTACAGGGTCAAGCATACAGTTACAAGCATACAATACAGTGCATACTATGCAGGGTACAGGGGCAAGCATACAGTTACAAGCATACAATACAGTGCATACTATGCAGGGTACAGAGTTAGAACAATCAAGGTTATTTACTTACAAGCACGCAGTTCAATAAAACCTAAAGAGTACTCATGAGTCACTGTAGAGATCCTATCAGAAGATGGTGGGAAATGTGAGGAAGTGTGTCCAGGAACCCCAGATCCACCAGGTGAGCCTGTAACCCTGTGGTTAGAGCACCGGGACAGTATTCAGGGCCTGGATTCAATTCCCAATAGGTCACATTATTTGTTTCTCACTACAGTTTGCAGTTTAATTACTAGGCAGTGGCTAACAGTGCACAAAAAAATATCTACTTGTTATCTCTTATTCCTAATTGCAGGATATGCAATACCAGAGAAAGCAAGTGTGTCCAGGAACCCCAGGGCCAACCACGTGAGTCTGTTGCTAAGTGGTTAGTGTTGTAGAGGCAAAGGCCAGGAAGCATAGGCAAACCAGGAGCAGTTATACAATTTGCAAACAGCATTTTATGATTATTAATAACAAATTAAAAATTATACAGGATAGCTCCTGATACAGGCATTCAAATAGACAAAGGCCTATATCTGAGAGTATCTCTAAATCTAAATCTGGGAAACCAGTGCATGGCTGCCTTTATATGATGTCTTTGCCTGGCTGTTTAATTACTGCATCATTTTTTTCACAAAAAAAATGTAACAAGATTTTGTTAGTCTCTTTTCTGCGACCAACCTGAAGAGTCCATCTAGTCTGGACAGGTGCAACAAAATAGAACATTCTGTCCCAAGGCTGTTCTCCTGTTGATAGTTTTGGTAAATGAGCTTGTAAAGGTCAAACTGCATCTCAAGGTCAAACACCTGTGTTCCAGATTTCTACCTTTTCTTAGAATCCCAGATAGCCTTCTGCAGTTCATTTCAAACAACATAACTGTACTATATACATTTGCAACCAAGGGATCCCAGTTTACACAAAGATTCACATGTATTTATAACCATAGAAGCAAGGGAGAAAGAAAGAACAAGAACAGCAACTGAAGAAGGGAGATGGACAGGGAAATTATGGGACCTGTGGGTGGGCAGTTATTAGATGCCACAAGAAAAGTCGATTGCGCAATCAGACAGGCAAGACACAGACAAGTAGCAGAAAACGCGAGGACAGAATAAACCCTTGCTTTTAACTCTCTCTGCATAACAAATGGGACAGGGTCTTATTCAACCTTGTCACAGTTAGAGCACTGGGACAGTATTCTGGGGGCCTGGGATCAGTTCCTGGTGGGTCACATTCTTTCTTTCTCACTACAATTTGCAGTTTAATTGCTAAGCAGTGGCTAACATTGCACAAACAAAAACCATTCAGTTGTCATCTCAGTTGATCCTAGTTGAAGGATATGCAACACCAGGGAAAGGAAGTGTGTCCAGGAACACCAGGTCCAACCATGTGAGCCTGTAGCTCAGTGGTTAGAGCACTGGGACGGTATTCTGGGGGCTGGGTTCAGTTCCCAGTAGGTCACAGTATTTCTTTCCCACTTCAGTTTGCAGCTTAATTGCTAAGCAGTGGATCATACTGCAATAAAAACATCTAACTGCTATCTCAAATGCTCCTAGTTACTGGAAAAGTAATACCGGAGAAAGGAAGTGTGTCTGGGAACCCTAACCATGTGAGCCTGTAGCTCAGTGGTTGGAGCACTGGGATGGTATTCTGGGGGCTGGGTTCAGTTCCCAGTAGGTCACAATATTTCTTTCTTACTACAATCTGAAGTTTAATTGTTAAACAATGGCTAATACTGCACAGAAAACATCTTATTGTCATCTCATTGACATTGATGACCAAAAATAGACTCTGTGGCAAGTGTTATTTATATGCGTTGCCATCTCTTTTAAATGTTAAAAGTACTTTTAAGTGAGGAAGCTAAATTTCATTTGAAAAGTTTTGCACATCATGTTTTAAAGGAGAACTGTAGCAATCCGTTGGCTCCTTACCCGTAAAGCTTGCCCTCGGTTTAGCTTTAGCCCGCAAAGCGGCATTTTTTCTTGTGCAAAAGGTTTAGTTGTATATTAGAATCCATGAACGGAAATATGGCTGGTGCTGGGGGCTCCATGAAGCGTAATAATGCGGCTGCTCCGCTCACTTCAATACAATTGAAGCGAAGCACCCTTTACTATTATAATGGAGCCCCAGCATCCGCCATACTTCCAGTTCACAGACTTTACAAAATAAACTGAACTCCCTCATACACAAGAAAAATGCAGCATTTATGGGCTAAAGCTAAACCAGAGGTAAGCTTTATGGGGTAAGAGCTAACCGATGCTACAGTTCTCCTTTAAATCAGTCTTCTGTTTGTTTTGGTTTTATTGAAAGTTAAATTAAAGAGAATTATGGCAAAATAGTTAAGAAGCTAATATTTGAATAATTGTTGATGTTGTCATGCAACATGATTTCTCTGGCACTGTATTTGTTGTATTCAAGTTCCTTATAGAGAGTGGTTAGGTGTTGTTGTGAATGGGTTTCCATGTACTCACAATCTGTGCTGTGCATGAGCAGAGGTTGTTGTGCACTGTTCAATGGTCATACAAAGTTATTGAGTACAGTTCAGATGTCAAGACAAGCAATTGTTCATAGTTCAAAGGTCACCAAAAGTTGCTGTGTATGGTTATATCCACTTCTGGATCAAAATAATGCTGTACCTGTAATATACAGTAGTTACTGACTGTGAGCGCTGAATGGTAGGTGGGAGGGGAGCATATGGTTCCTGCTTCCTACTGTTTAAAAACTGATATTTTCACTTTCAACATACAGACAAACCATACATTATAAAATGTGGGCAGCCATGCCCAACTCGGATTGTGTTTCTGTCTCGAGGTTGAGACATGGCCCTCTCAAGCTTTACTCTTGCGGTCCATATGATGTCATCTCCTCGATGGAAACACAGCCTTGTGCGTATGGCTGCCAGTGCATTATTCTATAAATAGTATCTCCATGGAAGTGATTATATTCTCATTTTTCCTTCTGGAACAGAGACCTAAAGCTGGATAGTGATGTTAGACTCTGAAGGGCATATAAAAATTGCTGACTTCGGCATGTGTAAAGAGAATATGTGGGACTCGATCACAACCAAGACATTCTGCGGCACACCTGACTACATTGCACCTGAGGTGAGGACATCAAGTATGTGTATAACGACTTTTGTACCAGGGTTGATACTACAAAATATAAAATCCATACCTTTTTATGAGTCACCCTAGCCTGTTCCTTTGTGTGCATGGCATTTGCTCAAATGGAACAGCGTCAAAACAGTTTTAGGCTAGCCAACAGCGATCATGCTGTACACAGTACTTAGTCTTGCAACCATGGAAAGAGAAATGAATGGCTGTCTTGTAAGCTCAGCAGCAGGACTGTTGCTCCTGTTGGAGACACCCAGGGTTTGGGAGTGGACACTGAACATCGGAAGTCGGCCAGGTGGGAGAAAGGATCGAGCATCCCGTATATTGCCGGATAAGGCCCTAACTTGACCCTCTAACCTTGCGATACTGGTGCATACCTTTATCGCATCAAGACTATGCTACTGTAATGCACTCTACCTGGGGCTTTCTGAAAGGCTGATGCACTGCTTGCAGCTGGTTCAGAATGCGGCAGCCAGTTGGTTGCAGGGACATCCTGTTCGGGTATATCACACTGGTTCTCCGCATTCTCCAGTGGCTTCTGGTCAGGTGGCATGTCAATTTCAAGGTTTGATTGTTAACTTACAAGGCCCTACACAGTCTAGGTCCCAGCTATCTGAAATACCTCCTGATTCCTATGCTCCTGCACTCTAGTCAGTGGAGGCGGACCTCCTCTTCACTCCCGGATCACATTTGAAATCATCGTGTGGCAGGGCATTTGATGTGGCAGCACCAATTTTGTGGAATGCCTTTCCCTGTGAAGTGGGGGGGGGGGCACTCCTTTACTGACTGCTTTTAAATCATTATCGAAAACTCTTTATTTTAGTTTATGTTTTGGCCTAGCTTCCTAACTCATTTATGTTAAATTTTAATCCATTGTTTTAATTGTTCTATGTGTTCTATTGTAAGGCACTCTGAGTGTTTGGATTGAGCGCCATATAAATACAATTGACATTGACATCCCACAGGCTGCTTTCTTTTTCAGGCAAAGAGGGCTAGCTTGCTCTTCCAAACTACTGCCACCTGGGTGACCATGGGAGGCAGTGCAGCAGGGTGCTTCTTGGGAGGAGAGGGGTGCAGCCTGGTTAGCCAAGATTCACTGGTTGATCAGCTGTATGAATCAAATAAATTTTTAAGTTAGATCTCAGATGATTTTGCAGGGCCTCTTCTTCCACATGTCTGAACAGCACAGCTGTTGGCTCAGCCCCCAGATTAAACCTTTTGCATACAATGGCATGACAAGAGACACATTTGAGCCAGCTTTGACAGCAAACTGGCATGAATGAGCAGCAGCACAAGTCAGTATCAGGAGTGTTGCCATGGCTGCTTGTCCTGTGGCAGTCGCAGCCAAGTGGCTCACTTAGCCTGTCTGTCAGCTTAAGGAAGAAAGGTAAAATCATCTGTTATTTCTCCCGGCTTTCCCAGATGTCATGGTTAAAGTGCTATACTAAAGCAGTGTGACGTTAAATATCAGTGACCTTTGACCTGGGCAAAAGATGAAGTATGTGTTTTGCAAATTATTTTAATATATATAATACATACATATACATACAGTATATCATTGTTATTCTAAGCGTATTCCTGGATGTCTGTCTCTCAGACCATTAGGTCATTAGCTGCAGTATCAATTTCTGCAGGGTTTCAAACGTTCCTTGCCTTATCACTTTTAAAGTTAATCTTATCAACGTTTTTTTTTTTTGTTTTGTTTTTTTGGAGGGGGCATATGTTCTAACTTACACATTCATTTATTTTTATATTCACGAAAATTAAATTACTCCCCTGCCAAAGAGAAAATCTCCTCAGTCTGTTATGTATTTGGGGAGGTGCAGCTTCCTAAAAGGAGAGCAATTAATTAAATTCCCATGCTTTATGCCACCCTGATTTGTTTACATATAGTCTAAAAATATAAATCAGGATATTTATTGTTGAAAGTCCACAATGCAACTCTATCGGGGTCAGGAGTTGGTTTCATAGTGCTGTCAGTCTGACCTATGCGCTGATAGGCCTAACATGAAGTGTGGGCTAGTGGACAGAGCACTAGATTGAGAGCCAGACGATTGCAAGTTCAAGCCCCGCAAGAGCCAAAGTACTCATTGTGTGACCTTGAGCAAAACACTTAACACCTCAGTTCTCCAGTCCACCCAGTTGCAAAACTGGGTAGCAGCAGGAGGCCACTGGAAATGAGGTGTTGCCTCTCATAAAGCTATTGTGGGTCAAAAAAAGTAAGGGTTTCAACAAAGTATGTAAAGCATCTTGGGTGTTAGCCAGGATTCACTTTTTGATCAAATGTATGGATCCACTGGGGTTTGCTGACTTATACTTACAAGACACATGCCATTGAAACTCGGTTACCAGTAAGTCTTTGGTTTCTAAAAATGTGTTCCCAGTTGTTGAATAGCTGTAGTTTACTGTCTGCCCATTATTCCTTCTGATGCAGTCTTCATTGGACTGTTCTACAAGAGACAGTTGAGTGATCGACTACTACAAAAGTCGACAATCAATGAACCGGCAGCAATCTGACGCTCTCACAAGATCGTGAAATAAATAATGAAAAATGAATGACCGACAGGCTTTACTTTCCAGTCTACTTACGAGTGCTTCATCGTTATCCCATTTAATTTATTTTGTTTCCGTCTATGGTCTCTCTCATGCTTGTCCAATAGTGCATTTAAACTGAACTCACACTCTTTGTAAATATCTTTCTCCTGATAAGTCTGCTGCCGCTTTAGCTTCTTGCAGCTCTGTATCCAGCACCTGTAGCCTATCAGTCTCATACTTTAGTATGAGCTTAACAAATGTTTTGGAGCACAGGCAGGCTGCCTCCAACCATAGCTCTTTATAGGGGAAATCGTCACAATATTAATGTGAAGTCCCCTTGGGGCTTGTTTTTTATCTAAATATTCCTCGAGTGTGATGATCGTATATGTAAGTTCTATTTCCTTCAGTAATACTTGTCTGTTAATCATTCTCTGGCTCGTTTCCTAAGATCAGCATAATTATCTGGCTGCTCCCATCTACAGCGCTTCTCATTTGAATGTCCTGCCCTGTTGTCGTTCATAATGTTGAGGGTAAGCAAAACTCTTTTCTATTTAGAAAGCTAATAAAACGCGATAATACCACGGAGCAGTCAGTAAAGGCAAAGCAGCATGCACATTTCCAAAATGGGTGTACTGCAAACTATAAGATGGGGGAGGGGTGTGCGTTAAGGTTTGCCAAACCTCTTGGAAGCACTCGTAAGTACACCGGAAAGTAAAGCCTATCGGTCATTCATTGTTCGTTATTTATTCTGGCGATCTTGTAAGCGTGTCAGTATTTAGGAGTCGATCTTTTCTGCATCGAGATAATGGGAGTTGATATTTCGTACTAGACCTGTTCTACATACATATGTACGTACTACGTACATATATACTGCACATACATAATTCATGTATACAATTTAGGGAAGAAAGATGCTCACTGTTCTGTTGAGTTCTACCTTCCCACCAGCTCAGGGGAAATACACTGTCACTTCTTTTTCTTCAAACTAATCAAGTCTGGATTTGAAGGTTGTTTCAGAATCAGCTAATACCACTTGTGGAAGTCTGTTCCAAGTGTCAGCCATTCATTCTGTGAAGAAATTCTTTTTTGTGTTTCCCTTGACTCTTCCCCCTTTCAATGTAAGATCGATAAATACATAGACAGCCAGACAGACAGATATATTTTTTTTTGGTGAGACCCCATCTAGACTGCTGCAGCCGGTTTTGGGAACCTCATCTCATGAAGGATGTGTCGAGAGTGAAGGGAGTGCAGTGTAAAGTGAATAAGATGTTTACGGGCTTGGAGGAGGTGGACTATGAGACCAGACTGAAAGAGCTTAACACGATCAGCTTGGAGAGAAGGCATCTTAGAGGGACCTCCTGTTGTGTATGACATCAGCAGAGACGAGACATTGAGAGGACAACTGGACCTAGAACCAAAATCAGAAACCCACTTCACCAATGAATGTAACCAGGAACTATGGTATACCACTTGTAACAGTGACAGAAGAAAGTACTTTTTCACCCATAGAATCATGGTTGTGTGAAATGAATCACCAGATGGACTGGTGAACTGTCAAACTAAGTCTACCTTTCAAAAACACTTAGTTATATGAGAGAGGAACCATCATTCAGTACTATCGCTAAGCTGCGGGGAGCAGGCTAAATGACTTCAGACCCACCTTCTGCCTCAAAGGTCTTAGTAAATCTCAGTAATCATTTTGTAATATAAGGTTCGAGTGTTTTCTGTAGAAATGTTCAGCGCTTCAAAACTCGTAATACTACTGTCTTGTAAGGTTCGAACCATAATAGCATCGCTTTGACACCAGAATGATAATGGTTTAGAACCTTGGAAACAGCAGGGCATGCCTCAGTAGTTGGCATCATTGCTATGGACATGGCCGATGTTGCCATAGTGAGCACAAAGTGTGACCGACGGGGCTCAATGCATGCCACAGTGGTGGGTAAAACATAAAACCTAGTTCAGTACTGAAAATGAAAAGATTCCCATGTATTACAAAAATAGCGTATGGGAATCTGTCTGTTACTGTGCTAGTAGCACCATCTCAGGATTCCTTGATATCAAGCACTCCTCAAGCTTTGCTGTCGAGGTGTATGATGTCATGAAGACCCTCGATGGTGTTGGAGCACCATAACAGATCGCCTCCCATACGCTATTCTATTTGTATTGCCTTTTTTTTTGATCCTTGTATGTGCTGAAGTCCTGCATTTGGTCTGGTTGTGTTATTCCTCTCAGGTGTTTGAAGACAGTGATCATATCCTCCAGGTATGCGTCTTTCCATGGAAAAATGCATCTGTTCTGTCAAGCGGTTCTCGTAATCCATGTTTTCCCAACCTTCAACCTCCTTGTTTACTCTACTTTGTACTTTCTCATTATGTTGATGTCTTTTCTCAGATATAGGGACCAGAACTGTACACTGCAGTTGAGGTGAGGCCTCATCTAGAATCTGTAGAGGGGCATTATACAGAGATTACAAAATGGGTAGGGAAATCCTGCATCCTGATTGGCTAAAACTTGTTTGTACCCATTGGATTGGGAGACCACAGCCAATGAGTACAAACAAGTCAGTTCAACATACGTCAGAACCAAAATATGATTGCACACTCCTAGAACCTTCTAAAAATCTCCTGCTCATTAGCTATTCTTGCAGTGTGCTGTACCAGTAGCTTGCTAATATTGCCACATTTATGATGCTGTGGCAGAATTATTTTACCCTTTTGACATCATTTTCTTGTTTTTCTTATGTATTTTTAACATCTTAAAAAGTTTATTTCAATGTGTTTATCAAAATACCCATTTTAAAAGTGCAATACGACATTCCAGGATGTTGGTTGTGGTGTCAATCGCACTTCAGGGCTTGAAGGCACTCTGCCTGCAGTCTACTGTCTTACTACGCCTTTGGGCATGCATTTGTGACAACACCACCAACACCCTGAGTGTCTTATTTAACATAATTCATAGTTGACTGTTATGAAGTTTTTTGTTTTTTTATATACCCGTAGTGTGTGATGACCCATAAACCTAGAAAGCAAAGTTAGAGATTTATGTGGTTATCACACACTGATAGTATGTGTAGAAAAACTTCATAAGCACATAGTTGCTTATGTTTTATTTTATAACAACTGGTGCATACATGAGCAAAACAGTTAAGTTTCCCAACAGGCAAAGTGATGCAGAAGTGCTCAACAGAGTGGGAGGCCGATTTACACATAAATGTCTTGGAAATGAGAGCTGTACTGTATGGCTCCACTACCAGACATACTATTCCTTGAAATGGAAGCATTTCTCTTTGTGCTGTGCTTCTTGCAATATGGCCCCTTTCACGTGTTCTGTGAATTGTGTTCTGGAACATTCCCAGGTCGTGCCTGAAAATAGTCATTTTGTGGCTATGGCACCTCCCCGGTTAACAAAAACTGAATAAATAAATATTTGCTTTCCCTGTCTGATTCAGGCTTGCAGTATTCCACTATTACAGTGCATTTGGCTGACATATCGGCTTTCCATGCCTTTCTTGATGGTCCGACAGTTGCACAATTGGAAGTGTCCCATACCTTTGTGAGTGGCATTCTTCATTTGAAACCTACTGTCCATGACCCTGTTCCTCCTTGGGACTTAAATTTCATGCTTGAAAAACTGACTGTGGTTCTTTTTGAGCCGCCACCGACTTGTGGCTTACATTTAGAACATGTTGTTTTTAGGTGCCGTGACTTCTGCTCAAATAATTTCTGAGCTTCAGGCTTTAATAAATAAGTCTACTTATTTGATTTTTACAAAGACAGAATGTCATTGCATACCAGTCCAGAGTTTCTACTGAAGGTGGTATCTGAATTTACACGAACCAAATGATCCGCCTTCTTGTTTATTACCCTCAGCATACCAACCAGGGGCCAGGCAATGCTCCAGGCTCTTGATGTACACAGAACACTGAGATACTAAGTTACTCGCACAAAAAGCTGCAGAAAGACTGCCCAGATTTTGTTTCCTTTGCCCCTGGAAAGGGGCACTCGTGTATCAAAACAGTGCCTGTCCAAATGGCTGTCTGATTGTAATTTTTTTTTTGTTACAGGAAGTACAGTAAGGAACTCCCTGGTACTGTTCATGGTCGTTCCACCAGGGGTATGGCCACTTCTGTTGCTTGCTTCCGAAATCTCCCTGCTGCTGCCACATGGAGCGCTACTCACATTTTCATTAAACACTACAGTCTGGACATCGTGTCTTGCAGACGTGCTGACTTTGGACTTGCTGTACTGCAAGGCCTTCTGTCCTGATCACATATCAGATTGTGCTGTCCTCCCTGGCTGCTTTGTACTGCTTGGCAGTAGTTCCAAAAGTGTAACTTAATGGAGGAGCTATACTTGATGAAGATAGAACAGTTACATAAGAACCTATTGTAATGGCAGATCTTCAAGAGAATCTCCTCCATAGGTCATGCTGTACCCTCCTTCCCCTGTTGTCTTCTGAGGGATACATCAGATACTGTGCTCAAGCCCTCATTCCTTGCATTCTGTTTCCAGTCCCATTCTGATACTTGTTTGCCTGGTAGTGGTTTAGTCCCCCAATTCCTCATGGTACAAGACCCTCTAAGGTTTATCTCCAGCTCAGAACTGAGGTGAGTTGGGGCCGCCACATTATATACGTGTCAACACTGTACATCATTGTGAGTGGCCCCCGATGAGCAAAAAGTTTCCAAGGAGTCGTAATGCTGATGGCTTTCATTTCCAAAGGTGTGGCCTAATGGAGGGCAGTCTCTTGAAGATCTACTGGGATGGTAAGTTCTTACATAACTGTTCTTTACAGACCCTGCCTCTAGCACCTTCTTTGGCAACCTATTATGTTTTCCACCATCTGTTCGGTAAAGAACTTATTACATCCCTTATGTAACCCCTAGGTGGCACTATCCCAAGGGCTACTACCCCTCCCTGCTTGGCTAGTAGCAGGATAAGGGGCCTGGGTAATGAAACAGGTGCCTCCACCCAGAGGTCAGGGTTTGTAGTGGTCAAGCTAACCTTGGCACAGCCCTCCGGGACACTGTAACCCCCCCTCTTTCCCTTCTAGTGGCCTGAACAATATACAGTAATTACTTTCACAATGACCCTTATTCACCAGGCTATTACCCACACTGTTTGCACTTACCACCAGGGCTGGTTCCTCTAGCTTGACCCCGTACCCCCTGTAAAACGAGGTTAAGCACAGCAAATAGCAACAGTACAATACTTTTGGCACAAACTAGAACCACAATCAGGTTAATTGCAAAAAAAAGTTAAATCTGATTTATTCAGGGGACTTGAACAAGGGAGGGGCGTAACCAGGTTGATTTGCTTAAAAGCTGTATTAATAAGACAGTTATGCATGCAGTTCAGAGTCCCTACACAGTCACACACTCTGGTACCCAGGTAGGAAAATGGTGGGCTAGCCAGGAACGTTGCAGCTGGTTGGGGCCCTGTAATGGAAGAAAGCAACATGCACTACACACACTATTTGTAATCCAGAGTCGAAGGTGTTGAGCAGGGAGCTGATCCCCAGGCCAGTCTCTCATTGATGACTTTCTATGTAGCAGTATTCTGGCTGGGCCAGTGTAGCAGGGCCCAGGCAAATGGAAATGGATATGGATTCAGTCCGTGGAGCTGGATACAGCCTCCAGCAAGCAAACAGAGTTCAGACACAGTGGGGAACCAAATCATGACCCACTATAAGCACACAGCACATTCACATGTAAGGAAATTCCACTGTACCAGGCAAATGGCTCTCGATCGCAGTTACAGAGTCTCTGCACATTCCGGAGTTCAGAGGTAGCTGGAAGTCCTGACAGGCGATCACATTCAGCAAATCTTCGGTCTTCTTCAGGTTAAAGCCTGGTCACAATTCAGTGGTTAATCGGCTCTCCAAATTCGGATTCAGTCCCCCCCAAAAAAAAAGCATGCAGGCCAAACTCAAGCTTTTCCACAGTTCTCCCGCGTGAATCCACTATGGATTGCTGCTCGAACTATTGAGAGCTGTTACTTCTTCACTTCCCAACTCCGATCTAACTGAAACTGCAAGCAGTGTGGGACTTTTCCCCAAGATCCGAAAGGTTTGGTTGGCTGATCTGTCTGTCAGTCACAACAAGGGCTCCCCCTCCAGGTTATTTTAGGCGCCAAAAGCACAAAACTGCAATTCCTACAAATTTTGGCCCCACTAAGCCCCGTAGGCATGCTCCATTTTAGAGTCCCAATATACTGATTGGCCCATTCTGAAGTCCGGGACCAAGATGATGGAATCAAACAGAACTGTCCATGCTGCAAAGAAGGCAGGTTAGAACAAACTGCAATATTATTACTACTCTAACAAATGATCAACAAACAAATACATCTAACAGAGCTCCCTCTCAGATTAATGATGACTGCAATCCAGGCAGCTCTTAAAGAGACAGTACACAGAGGCTACACAGGCACTCTCTGGCAATACATTTAAACTGCTAAAACGCAGAACACCAGCCTGGCAGTGAGACTTTTCAGGAACCCCCATTTGTAGGGAAGGGGTTACACTTATAAATCACACCCCTGACCAGCCTCCACCCATAATCTCTCATCACTATTTTATCATTCATGGTAAATATGTCCCCACTGTCTGCCTTATGTATCTCTTTCAGGAATTTGTACTTCTCGATCATATCCCCGGCTTTCTCCTGGCCTCCACAGTGTACATATTCAGTTCCGCCGGCCTCTCCTCATAGGATCTGTCCTGCTGCCCCTAGATCATTTTGGTGCCCCTGGCTTGCACTGCCTCTAACCTCTCCCAGTTTCTCTTCAGATGCATACTCCAAAACTGAGCACAGTACCCCAAGTGGGGCTCAACCATGGGCCTGCACATAGGTAATATCACCTCCCTTTCCGGCTGTTGATCCCCTTCCTATACACCAAGCATCCTTTGTTGCCTACGTCCTTCTCTGGCTGTGGAACCCCTCCTATACATTCTGGGATCCTTGTAGCCCACCTCACTTCTCTGGCTGTTAAATCCTCTCTCTATACACCCTAGCATCCTTATTGCCCACCTCCCTGCTCCAGCTGTCAATCCCCCATTACACCCTAGCATCATTGTAGCCCACCTCCCTTCTCCAACTGTCAAACCCCCTTCCTATGTACCCCACCATCGTTGTAGCCCACCTCCTTTCTTCAGCTGTCGAACCACCTCCCAGTACACTCTAGTATCCTTGTTGCCAACGTCCTTCTCTGCTTGTGGAACACCCCTCCCTCTACATTCTAGCATCCTTGTTGCCCACCTCACTGGCTGTTGAATCCTCTCCCTATACACCTTAGCATCCTTGTTGCTCACATCCCTTCTCTGTCTGTGGAACGCCATCTCTATACATTCTAGCATCCTTGTTGCCCACCTCACTTCTCCGGCTGTCGAACCCCCTCCCTATACATCCTTGTTGCCTTACTGTAGTCTTTAATTCATTGTTACTCTGCAATGTTGAAAACTGTCTCAGATAACCCTTTGTAGTCTTATTGTTATATAAAATTAGTTATGATGAAATTAATATACAGCTTGCTTGCCACTGACTACTTATTCTTATCTCCTTCTTTGTTCTGAAGAACTGCTGCACTTTGTCCTTTGAACTGATAAGGACAAACTCCTGTTTAAAATGCAATTACATCAGTGATCAGATCCTGTGACTTTTAACCTCATACTTCAGCCACAAGGGAAGGGATTACAGTTTCATATTATGGGCACAAGGTCCTAGTATTACTGATGTCTGTCAACATCTTTATGTGGTATTTATATTCCTTATCTGAACAAATGACATGATTGCCCTTGCTTGGCAGAGTCATGATCCTTTCTTCTGATCAAAGACATTGAACCCTTGCTGTGCCACAGACTGATGGTTCAGTCCAGAATTCCAGTACATTCTAATTATATTGGCAGCCCAAGGTTAAAAACCACAGGGTGCTCAAAGGTATGAGATTAAGATTCTTCGAGTTTAATTCTCAAAAAGAACTGTATTGGGCATGCTGTATTCAAAGTAGGTGCAGTGTACTTTCATAGGAAGATAATTTCCTCCTCACAGTTCGCAAGACATTAAATATACAGCCTCTTTGTGGGTGGAAACACCATTGGAAGGTTTTTATCTATTTAGAATTTTCAGTCAAAAGGCACACTGAGCCGGTGCCATTTCCAGGAGCACAGAGAGGTGTGGATTGCTCAGGATCACACAGTATACAAGTGGTGGTTGTAGGACTGAAACCCAGGCCTGCTGGGACAGCAGGTTCACAGTTCAGTTTTTCTTTAACAGCTAGGATTTGCTGTGTGAATGCAGTCATTCCCAAAGAATAGTACCATATAATGTAAGTGCATATTGAGCTATTCCCTTGGAAAGCAGTGCTGTTAAAGTCGCTGTCCTGTGATCCAGAGCGCATGGATGGTGAATACCGACATGTCTAACCACCAGCCATGCATACTGCGTTGCAGAGTTATTTGTCAGTAAAAGTGAGACTAATCTCATAGACTCTTTGGTTCAAAATAAGTAAAATATTAGGCACAGTAGGAAGAACTGTACTCATGCTAAAGTAATACTGATCTGAAAGGAAAACCTCAAAAAATTAGCTAGAGAATTGTTTTAATATTATCTCTCAGTTTAAAGTTTCAAACAAACATGGTGGCAAAATGTTCCATGAAAGAACAAAGCTTCTTCATTTCTTTACATGAGTAAATAATCGTTAGCACTTGTATGCTGTATAACACTATTAAACGTCATTTTGATGGAGAAATATATAATTAAATTGGTTGGGTTTGCAGTTTACTATTCTGGACAGCAGATGATGTAGCCCAGGGTGTATCAAGCTCTGGTACAGGACCTGGAGTTTCTAAACAAATGAAGTAGGGCTTAGTGTATTTTTTCCAAGGAGTGGATGTACTAAATGCTTAAGTTCTTAAATATTTTAATTTTTACCTAAATCTAGATGGTATGACAGATGTGAACCATTATATAAACAAATTAAATGAGTTTTTCCCTGAAGTTTATTCCATATGTGTATTTTCTGAATAGTTTGGCAGAAAAGTGTTGAGTGGTATCTGCCGACTGGGTAACATTGTGGACTCTGAAAGGTACTGTGCCCCTGGAACAGGGGGATTTCTTTCAATATCTTCAGGTCTGCCATTACCTTGATATGCAGCTCACTGATTTGAGGAATAACACCAGGCTCCTACTCCTGGTCACATTATTGGCGGCTCAGTCTACCTGTCAGATTATATAGACACTTTAGCGCCTCTTCTTTACTAGGCCAAACAGGGTACCAGACACACTGCACACAGTATCTTGCTGTCAAATGGGGTACAGAATGAGAACAGGAAATAGAGCTTGAAGCATGGGACAGGGGATGATGTGAGATGGATATGGCTGGAAGCACTTATTGAGGTATGTAATCCCTAGATGGCGCTATCCCAAGGGCTACTGTTCCTGCCTGCTTGGCTAGTAGAAGATTAAGGGGCCTGGGTACTGAAACGGGTGCCTCCACCTAGAGGTCAGGGTTGTTAGTGGTTAAGCTAACCAGGGCACAGCCCTCCAGGACACTGTAACCCCCTCTCTCCCTTCTAGTGGCCTAAACAATATACAATAATCACTTTCACAATGACCCTTATTCACCATGCAGTTACCCCCACTGTTTGCACTTACCACCAGAGCTGGTTCCTCTAGCTCGACCCAGGGGACCCCCTGTAAAACAAGGTTATGCACAGCAAATAGCAACAGTACAGTACTCTTGGCACAAACTGGAACCACAGTCAGGTTAAATGCAAAAAGTGTTAGATCCGATTTATTCAGGGGACTTAAACAAGGGAAGGGTGTAATCAGGTTGATTTGCTTAAAGGCTATATCAATCAGACAGTTACACATGCACTTCAGAGTCCCTACACAGTCATACACTCTGGGTACCCAGGTAGGAAGATGGTGGGCTAGTCAGGAATGTTGCCTGGGGTAGGCTGGCTCGCAGCTGGTTGGGGCCCTATGATGGAAGAAAGTAACATGCATATCACACACTATTTGTATTCTGGAGCCGGAGGGCTCAGTTCGTGACAGAAAAGACAACAAAGCAATCAGTTGACAACACTTTAGATTCATCTGTTGTTGCAGGGAGCTACCGTGATGTTTACTCATGATACCCAATACAGGACACAGGCAGGATGAAATCGAGACAACACGTTGTTGAATTGGAGTGTCAGAAGAAGCAGGGCCCACACAAATCACAGAGGCATCGTTCCTATTCAGAGCATGAGCAGGGGGCTAATACCCAAGCAGGTCTCTCATCGATGGCTTTCTCTGTGCAGCGAGTAGTCTGGCTGGGCCAGTGTGGCAAAGCCCAGGCCCAATGGAGATGAATACGGACTCAATTCGTTGGAGCTGGATGCAGCCTCCAGCAAGCAGAATACAGTTCATCACAACAGTGGGAACCAAATCACGACCCACTAACAGCATACAGCACATTTACATGTAAGAAATTCTACTGTACCAGGCAGATTGCTATCTGGTCATAATTACAGAGTCTCTGCACAAACTGGGAGTTCAAAGATGAATGGAAATCCTGACAGGCTGATCGCATTCGGCAAATCTTCGGTCTTCTTCAGGTTAAAGCCTGGTCACAGTTCTGTGGCTTAAATTGTCCTCACAATTCGGATTCAGTCCAAATAAACTTCAATTTCCTTCTCAGGGACAGCAGGCAGACAGGCAGGCCAAACTCAGCCCCTTTCACGGTTCTCCTGTGCGAATTACTTAATAGGACTGCTTGAATCACTCAAGCTGTTACCACTTCTCACTTTCCAATTCAGACTGACTGAACTGAAAAACAGTCTGGGACTTTCCTGGGATCCAAAAGGTTCTGGTTGGCTGATCTGCCTGTCGGTCACAACAAGGGCTCCCCCTCCAGGTCTGTCTTGGCACCAAAATGCAAAAACTACAATTCCTACAGAATTTTGTTCCCACAAAGCCCCTGGGGACAGACTCCATTTTAGAGTCCCCAAAAGTACTGATTGGCCCATTTCAACAGTCCAGGACCAAGATGATGGAAACAAACAGAACTGTCCATGCTGCAAAGAAGGCAGGTTAGAATAAACTGCAATATTATTACTACTCTAACAAATGATCAGCAAACAAGTACATCTTCTAACAGAGTTCCTCTGCACAAGTAGCGATGGCAGAACGGAGCAGTTATCCGACAGCCTGGACGGGACTCGAGCATAGAAACACTCAGCCCTCCCAGATTAATTATAACTGGAATCTAAGCAGCTCTAAAGAGGTAGTACACAGAGGCTACAGGCACTCTCTGGCCAACGCTAACGCTAAAACGCGAGAACACCAGCCTGGCAGTAAGCATTTAGGCAAGCTCAAGGAAGACTTTTCAGGAACTCCCATTTGCAGGGGGTTACAGGTATTTAGGACCCCTGTGGTTACAGCCAAATTCAGACAAGGCTCCAGTTTAGCCTGTTGATAACTCTAAAGAAGCAAGAGTGACCCCACACCTACGTGCTTTGGCATGCCCCCTCCTGTCCACCATATTTTGTGACCTGGAGGTGGCCATAGATGATATCCTGAGATATGCATGCTTCCAGTATCCCAGGCAGCATGAGGGCAATATGTGAAAACATTTTGGGCATCATGTTGGTGGCTACACTGAAGTGTACTACCAGGAGGTGGCTCACACCACAGACACCTACCACGCACCACTGGTGGGACAAGGTGAATAGCATATTCTCCTCAGAAAGAATGACTTTGAACTAAAATTATAGAAATGAACAATTCATGTCTAGATGGATGAAATGGATTTTATGTTATGCAGAATGTCCCTACATTTGTACTCTAGACTGTGGAACCATGTGGGGAGAGGAGGCGAATAGGTTTAGTGAGGTGGTATTAACAGAAGCGGGATAATGAGCATTAAGGTATCCTTTTACCCATAAGTCATGCAATTCTCTAGGAGTTTTCTGGGTATAGGGCAGAGGCACAGTACAGAACTGTAACTGTAGGGCTCACTGCCCCATTGAGTGCCAGGGTGGGTGGGGCTCCAAAACTGTATCATTTTATTGAACTGATGTGTCCTTGTTTGTTACATCTGACATCTCAGTGTACTGTACAGTTTATCATATTGCATAGCAGTGTATTGTACCAAATGTTAGAAGCAAACATTTTTAATAAACATATATTTACAAAAAAAAAGATACTGTTCCTGAGGGTTTCTGTCCACTTGAAGTGGGGCTGATGCAGACAATTCTACTGTTTCTGCAGTAATAATAGGTTTGATTGCAGCCCCTGCTGAGACTGGGTTGAGAATGGCGGCTGGTACCAGCAGGGTTAATTGAGTGGTAAACGATAACAGAAGGCTGCATTCAGAGTCAGACTGGCAACATTGTTTATCTGCAGCAACCTACAGTTCTGTTGTTGAAAGATGTGATGGGGTCACGAAAATGTTACCAAATCAATTTGAAAATAAAAATTCAACTATTACAGCCGAGCCCCTAGAATATGACCTGAGAATGAAATGAGATATTTTGCTCATTTCAAATTTGAATGCATTAGTTCCACAAATTTAACTAAATTAAAACAAAATTTGTAAGTCGCAACCCACACAATTTAACCCCAGTAACCCCCTGAAAAGCTGATGAGTAAACTGCCATTTTTCAAGGTCAACTGGAGGCAAAATATGCCACGCATACAAAAGATAATAACATACGTGTGTGTGTAGATAATATAAAACAATCAATTACATGAACACTTAACTGAATTGAAAAGGTACAGTTAAACATTTCTTAAAAGAAAATAAAGATTTACAATACTGTAAATGGAAAGCAAGGAAATGGCAGTTTTTTTTAATTAAGCTGTTTCTCCTCTGACCCGCAGTTCTGGCAGGGCCATTATCCCTGTCCCCCACCCCACTGGCAACTGCCTTCACTGGAACCTGCCTGTATTTCACGGATTATACCCTATGGCAAGGCCGCGGGAGGGAGGTCAGTCCTCCGCTCCCCCACTGCACAATCCATCTGGCAGTCCTAGGCAGTAGTGCAGGTGAGACAGCAGGCCTGGCATCATGCGCTGGAGCCAGGCTCATTTTCCAAGTTCAGGTTTCCCCTATGTCCAGCTGCATGAAATGACACAGGCTCACGTTCTTGTGGAGGCATGTGCTACATGCCAGCTGTCAGATGTCCTCTTCTAAGCTGCACCTACTGTCCTGCCACCACATGGTGGCAGTATAGGAGCAGCACATCAAGTCCCCCCTCCCAGGAGAGGAGAGCAGTCTTCCAGACACTCCATCCTCTCCCACCCCTGCCAACCCCTGGTGGCCCAAGCTCGTTCTCGAACCCAAGTCGCCAGTGTGACAGGG
The DNA here is from genome assembly GCA_016271365.2 of Neoceratodus forsteri. Taxonomy (NCBI): domain Eukaryota; kingdom Metazoa; phylum Chordata; order Ceratodontiformes; family Ceratodontidae; genus Neoceratodus; species Neoceratodus forsteri. Next base: position 274,252,179 of record JADMNL010000025.1, read on the forward strand.
GGTAAGGCATCCAGAGCCTCATTCCTCTGCACCACCAGGCCAGAATTTCAGATTTCTACAGGCTAGTAAAAATCATTATGTCTAAATTTTGCTTTTGAAGCCTCTCCTGATGCGTCAGTAGCTCTTTAACAATCTTGCTTTTCCCAATAGAAGTTACACAGATATTTATATTATTGTATATGTTGCTTGCCACTGAACACAAATGTATTTGTCCATACCTAGATGGTGGGCCACACTGTATGAACTCTGCAATAGTGAAATCTAAACATTCAGTAGATTGAATTCATGCTCATCTGCTGCTCCTCATGCACAGTCTCTAAGCCTTATACCTTGTCTTCTGTCAGTAAATACCAAAGGCATGTTCACACTTCGCCTTCTGCACCGCTGTTTGTAGTGCAGAGTTGCTGATCAGCTGCCAACGGAGAAGTGAAGACACATCTGGGAGCATTGTGAGCCGATTCGTTTCAGCTTCTGTGAGACACTGCAGTCTGGAGGGAAGCAGAAATGCTGCAGGAGTTTTGAATCCCTGTGTGGGTGCTCTCCACTGCCTGCAGTAATGCACTTGCAGAGTTGGGAGCCAGCAGAGGGACAGAAATAAAACTGGGGTAAAGCAAACCAGACTACTGGCAATGCTTCACGGATCCTGTGTGGCACTAGCAGATCCAGCTGTGTAGTGAAATAGTACCCATAACCCCCTTTAGGCAAGCAAGCAGTAGTTGTAGGGGCAGGGATAGTTCATTATCCACACAGTAGCAGTTCTACCAGAAGTGTTGAGTTGTCAGAACATCTTCTATCCCAGCTTCTCTTACCACCCAGGTGGTGTATCCCTTAGCTCCGCTCCGTGATGTCAGATCTTCCATTCTGCTGTAAGATTTGGTCTCCTCCTTTGTAGCTTTGCAGTATTGTAGGCTACCAAGTGCGCCACTGGGGATTTTCAAAAGTTTTTCTTTCAGCATTCAAACTTTCCTCAACTACTTCTCCTCTCCCTCGCTCCAGCTCCAGCCTCAGCGATGGAAGATGGATTCAGAGGAAGTGAACCCAGCTTCTGGCTTCAAGTTCTGCATCATGTGCTGACAATGTTGAGAACAGACCACATGTCTCTTTGCTTCTACTGCTTTGGGGCAGCACACAATGTTTCTGGCTGTGGCTCATGTCAAACAATGCCTTCCTCTCTCTGGAGGATCGTGCCGCCCATTCTTATCAACTGACCAGCTGATAGGGATCCAAAGCGACAGCCAAAAGGTCACAACAAGGCCTCTGCTGTGGCAGGGCCGGCTGTTCAGCTTGCGGCTGTGGAAAAAGTGGCGGCTACTACTGTGGCAGGCATCTCGTCAGCCTTGGCACTGCTCCTCCTCTGGCCAGTGTCGGATGGTCATTCACAGAATATTTTTGTGAAATGTGTCAGGCCCTAAAGGCCTACAGGGAGAGGCCTGCCCACCAAAGTAAGGAGCATAAGCCCCGCCTGGGCTGGTCATGAGACTGAGAGAGATTGATGTCTTCCTATTTATTCAGCTCCCTGATCACTTGAACATGTTGAGCACTTGATTCCAGTCGAACTATCAGTGGTATAGAGCTAGGTTGACAGTTGCACAGTGCCCCTGTCGGGCTTGTTGACCCCAACACTGGCCGATCAGGTGTTTGAGATTTTCTGGACCCTATCGACCAGTTGTCAGAGGGGATCCAGGAGGGTCGATCTCCAAGTCCCCAGTTTTCTCAGTCCTCTCCCAAGAGGCTGTGGACCGGTCACCACTCAGGCCAGCATCCATCGACAGGTGTGCCGCTGAAGCCAGAGCTTGTCCATGCACCTCTGCATGTGGTCTATACCAAACTTCTAGTGGTTTCTCCTCAGCATTGGTCACCAGATTGATAGTCGAGGTCAAAGTCTAGCTCATGGTTGAAGCACTACTTGCGCTCTCAATCCCACTTGACCAGGAGGCGTCGCTATTGATGTTCCTTCACCTCCTCATCCCCTGGTGAGGAGAGACAAGCTGCAGGATGTGATGGCACTAAGAGGAACTCTTCTGCACCACTGGACCATTGCAGGGCAGAGTAGGGCTCACCCTGACACCTGTGGTCAACTGGCAGGTGCCATTCTTGCCCATGCCAGTCCACCCTTGAGAGGTGTCCCAGCATATGTCTCACCACTCTTGCAGGTGAGCTGCCTCTACTGCAGCCTTTGGTGGAGCTCCAGCAAAGGACTCCTGTGTTGCAGCGGCTTGCCAGGCCAGCTGTCGGTGGAGATCACCCAGTTGGAAGATATTTAGATGGTCCACAGTGGCAAATGACTGAGAGCTGCTTTTGAAGAATCCTCGGATGACTCCAATGGGTCATCCATGTTGTTGTCAAGGGAACATACCTTTGACCGGGCATCAGTCGAGGAACTGACTACTGACCACGGTTGGTGGCTTTTGGGGCTCTTCTCCAGCTGATGTCAGAGTCCATGGACGTGTCCTTGAAACCAGTTCATAAGTAGGCTAAGTACTCCTTTACTGACATCCTGGACATGGACGATTCCCTGGGGGTTGCCTTTCCTATGCCTGGGACCATCTTGGGACCATCCCTGGAGCTCTGGCAGCATCCAACATCCTACCCAGCACCCTCCACCCATATGGTCCACAAGTATGTTCTCAGACCATCCCTCAGTTGAGGGAGTGGTCATGGACTTGGCTTTCTGGAAGTCAGGGGGACGTGGTCCAGCCCCCTAGCAAGGAGTCTAAGTAGCTTGATCGCGCAGCCAAGAAAATCTGTGCCATTTCCTCTGTCTCTGTCAGGCGAGGTATGCCCTGATGATGGCCAGCTTTGGTCATTCCCTGTTGAGAGTGCTGGATGAAGTCCTCCCCCACCTTCTTTCTGACAAGCAGCTGCCAGTGAGGTAGGTCAGAGACCAGGGTCAAGCACTGGCTAAACACTAGCTCCAGGTGGCTGTAGACATGGGCGACTCCTGTACCCTTGCCATGGCATGACCATTGTAAAGCACTGCAGGTTCTTGCTGAGGGATATCTTACCAGAACTGAGAAGTCCAGCACCACCCTGGACTTGGTGGCTTCATTTCAGAAGGTCCTTAAGGCCCAGAAGCCCAAAAAAGAAGGCCTTCCAGTTCTGGTCCTTTCAACCACAGCAGCCTTGGCAGCAGCCCCAGCAGGAGCAACACCAAGCCTGGTATCCCAAAGCCAAGTTTTCTGGCCAAGGGCCAGAAAGAGGCAGGGATAGGGGAATTGGTGCCCCTCCAACCCCCACGGCCAGTGCCCCCTCCAAAGCTACCCAGTGATGGGTTGGAGAGTGTTAACCTCCCACCTGTCCAGACCCTGACCCAGCTTTCTGTGGGGGGGGGGGGCGGCTTCACCACTTCTGGCCATGTTGGTCCATTATTACCACAGACAAGTGGGTTCCGGAGGTGGTAGGCAGAGGGATACTCTCTGTTTCGATCTCACCTGCCTTACTTACTGATCCCACGCTCCAAGAGAGTCCTCGGTATCGCAGGATGCACTATCCACCCTAAGGAAGACATCACTTAGCCTCTTGCGAAAGGGGCTATAATCTATGTCCCAAATGCCTTCACAAGTCAGGGATACATGTCCACGTACTTCCTGGTCCTGAAACAGACGTGGGGCTGGTGCCCCATACTGGATCTGCACAGTCTCAATCAGTAAATGCAAAAGCGCAAGTTCTGGATGGTGACCCTAAATCAGATCATACCATCCCTGGAGCAGGGTATGTGATTCTGCTCCCTGGACCTCTAGGATGCATTCTTCTACATCCCAGTCCATCCATTACACTGGTGGTACCTTCGATTCTATGCAGAGGAGGTTCTTTATCAGTTCCATGTCGTGCCCTTCAGTGTCTAAGCTGTGCCCAGGGTCTTCACCAAGTGCATGGCAGTGATGGCAGCCTTCCTGAGGTGCAAGAACAACAGGGTGTATCCCTACCTGGATGAGTAGCTGATAGCCAGCCAGTCCAAGGAGGCTGTAGAATGGTCCAGGGATCTGGTCCTCCAAACTTGCAGTGACTTGGGCCTCTTGGTCAACCTAGCCAAGTCTGAAATGATCCCCTTGCAGGGGACTCAGTTTATCAGGGCACAGCTAGACTCCCTGCGGGCCAAGGCCTGCCTCCCTGTGGACCAGGCACTGGATCTTACCGCCTTTGTTCGATCATTTTGGGTTGAGTTCTCACACCCTGCCCGGGACTTCCTACAGCTGCTGGGGTACATGGGGTTTTGCACCAGCATGGTCCATTTGGCCCACTGATGGATGCACCACCCACAGTGAGGTTGGACTGTCAGTGGTCCCACTGCCTAGGCCACTTGAAGCAGCAGGTCACAGTGACCCAGCTGATGTGGGATGCCATCCAGTGGTGGCTTATCCGAGAACATCTGGAGGAAGGAGTCCCATTCATCTGCCCAGAACTGAACATCACGCTCATGACTGATGTGTCTCTAGTGGGGTGGGAGCACATGGGACCACAGACACTGTGGATTCTGGTCATCCAGGGAGTTCCATCACCACATCAGTGTGCTGGAGCTCCATGCAGTGCAGCTAGCTCTGATGGAATTCACTGCTGTAGTCGGGTCAGGTTGTGCTGGTCCAAACGGACAACATCTCGACCATGTTCCACCTGAACAGTCAGGGTGGCATGCACTCTCTTCCTTTGTGTCAGGAGGCCATCCTCATCTGGACCATCTTACGCAGCCTGGGTGCAGATCTCCTGGCAATTGATGTCACCTGAGTGAACAGTCAGCTGCCAGATGCTCTCACCCGGGTGGGAGAGATGACATATGAGTTGTTCCTTCATTAGGAGGTGGTGAACAACCTGTTCTTCCTGTTGGGCATGCCTTTGGTGGACCTGTTTGCCTCCTGGGAGAATGAAAAGCTGATTCTCTTTTGTGCCCCCCCCCCTACAGTCTGGGAGACTGATGGGGGATGCCTTCACAAGGCCCTGGACCCCTGGATTTGTGTACGCCTTCCCACTGATCCACAAGGTGGTGGTCAAGGCCCAAAAGGACAAGGCACAGATGATCCGGATGGATCCAGGCTGGCAAAGGCAGTTTTGATACATGGATGTACTCAACTTCAGCAGCAGGCCTCTATAGCGATTGCCTGTTTGTCCGGACCTGCTGACCAGACAATGGGGATGGTCCTGCTCCCAGACCTTCAGTCCTGCACCTTACAGCCCTGGTTCCTGAGTGGCTGCAGTTTCAGGCTTTGGATCTTTTGGTAGCTGTGCTCCATGTTGTGGAGGCATCCGTAAAGAGTCGACTTGCCAGTACTATGCTTTTTAATTAGAAAAGACCTTCCATCTGATGTCAGGTCAGTGAGCTTGATCCCCTTGCCTGTTCTGTGGCTAGTATCTTGAGTACCTCTTGTCTCTCTCCCAGCTGGGGTTATGAGTGACAACCCTCAAGATGCACCTGGCAACCATCTCTGCATACTGGGCATGGGCTAGCATGCTGAAGGTGGTCAGATGCTTTTCAAGGGCCTTGACCACCTGTCCCTCTGGTACATGAAGCACCACCATCATGGGACCTACTGCTGGTGCTGGCTATGCTCATGGGCAAGACATTTTGAGCCTATGCACAGGTGTGAGATGTCATATCTGTCATGGAAGATGGCCTTCTTCATGGCCATTATGTCAGCAAGAAAGATCAGTTAGAATCAGTGCACTCCAGGTGCTCTTGGTGGAGTCTCCTTACCAGCTCTTCCACAAGGACAAAGTCATCCTTTGCCCCCACCCGAAGTTCCTCCCAAAGGTGGTGTCGGAGTTTCACCTTAACCAGCTGATAAACCTCCTAGTATACTATACTTCAGTAACCCTTCTTCAGAGGTGTACCGCAGGCTGCATACCCTGGACCTGCAGAGGGCACTCTCCTGTTATAGAGACATGACTGGAGTTCAGAGTGAGGCTTGCCAACTGTTCATGACATAACATAGCAACATAATGGTTGACAGCAGAAAAGGACCACCTGGCCCATCTAGTCTGCCCCTTTTTACCTGCCTAATATAAAATCTTAGACCCTATGTGGTCACCAGCCTCTGCCTTCCCACCCCTATCCCTGCCAGTGGTATCTCCAGTCCCTGTTCAAGCTCTGTGTTTCCCTCTCTACCAGTTTTGGTGATACCCATGTGTCTATTCCATACTTTCTTAAATCCAGTAACTGTTTTAGCCCCCACCACTTTCGCTGGGAGGTTGTTCCAGGGTGTCGTCGAGGCATAGGTCAGGAAGCATAGGAAAACCAGGAACAGGTATAAAATTCGCAAGTAGTATTTTATTTTTTTCCAATAATAGTAAAATAAAAAATAAAACTTCAGTATAACTATTTACAAAGGCAGCACAAACACAGAAAACAAAGTATTTCATCTGAGGATATCTCTAATTCCAAGTTTGTCTTGCTCAGTCTCTCTCCCGCTAGCCAAAGCATTGCTGCTCTTATTTTTGCATCCTGAGCTCGTTAAGAGACCAGAACTTTGTAAGTTTTTCTTTGCAGGTACTGCAAAATAGAACATGATGTCCCAGAACTGGCTTCTTGTTGACAAGTCTGCAAAAGAGTTTGTGCTTCATGTCAAGGTTAACCCCCTAAATTCCAAATATCAATCATTTCAACAGTATAACTATATACAGTTTCAAACTAAGGGATCCCAGTATCACTTACAGTTTCACACAAAAATTTTTAGCAACACAAATACGCAAGGGGAAATAAAAGACAAAAACAGCAAGTGAAGGCAGAGAGGTAGCGAGAGGCAGAGAGGTAGAGAATCACGAGACCATCTGAGTGATCAGTTCCTAGGTCTCACAAGAACATTTGATTGGCCAGACAAACAAGAGACAAAAAAGGAGAGGACAGAACAGAACAGATCCTTGCATTTAACTCTTTCTGCATAACAAATGGGATAGGGTTTGATTCAACCCTGTCACACAGAGGTCCACCACTCTTTCCAGAAGTATTTTCTTCTGTTCCTCTGATCCTACACTCCTCCAACTTCATATTGTGCCTCTAGTCCTTGGACATCTTTTCCTTTGAAAGTTGCTCCTTCCTGTACACTGTTTATTATGTTTTGGTATTTAAATGTCTCAGACATGTCTCCCCTCTCTCTCCTGATCTCCAAGGGGTACAGATCTAGATCCCTTAGCCTTTCCTCACAGGGCTTCTGATACAGGCCCTGTGCCATTTTGGTCACCCTCCTCCATACCCTGTCTATCCTGTCTGTATCCTTATGGAGATGAGGCCTCCAGAACGGCACACTATACTCAAAGTGGGGTCTCACCAATGATTTATATGGGTCTATTATCACCTCCCTTTGCCTACAGGTTATACCCCTTCCTATATACCCAACATACAGTTTCCCTATCCCTTTCCTACTGCCTTGTCACATTATTTCACCACTTTTAGGTCATCTGATGTGATAATCCCCAGGTCTCTCTCCTGACTTGTTACCATGACTACCCCGTTCATATGTGGTCCATGGGTTTTTATGTCTCAAGTATATGATTCTGCATTTCATTGTGTTGAATCTCAATGAACAAGTTTCTGACCACTCCCCAAGTTCCCTAGATCCTCCTTCATTGTTTTCACCCCGGCATGTCTCACCCTATTGCAGATTTTATATCATCTGCAAATAGGCACACCTTCCCTTTCAAACCATCCGCAATATCACCAATGTAGATATTAAAAAGGACCGGGCCTAATACCAACACCTGTGGCACCATACTTGTCACCCTGCCCTCCCAGAGTGAACCCCATTTACTACCACCCTTTGGCTTCTACTGTTAAGCTAGCTTTCCACCCATTTTGCTGTTTTAGAACCCATTCCAATAAGTCTCAGTCTGTTTATCAGCCTCCTGTGTGGGACGATGTCGAAAGGCTTGCTGACGTCCAGATAGGCCATGTCTACCACCTCTACCTGGTCCATCACTCTCGTCCCTCTGTCAAAAAACTCTATTAGGTTCGTCTGGCAGGACCTCTTCTCAGTGAACCCATGCTGCCTGTGGTCCTGGAGACTGCTGGCTGCAAGGTATTCATCAATTCTCTCTTTCAGGAGTGACTCCATTACTTTTCCTGCCACCGAGGTCAGGCTGACTGGTCAGTAATTACCTACCTCTCTCTACTGCCACTCTTGGGAGCAGTACCACATCCACCCTCCTCCAGTCCTCCGGAACCTCCCCAGTGTCTAACAGACTGAACAGGGATGCTAACAGTGCTGCCAGCACCTCCGAGTTCCCTTAGCACCCTAGAGTGTTCTGCATCTGGACCCATTGCCTTGTATATCCTGAATCTGGACAGATCTTACTTTGAGGGGAGCTCTTGGGCAGGCTATTACCATTAGGACTATGCATGAGCCCTTGCGCCTACCAGAAAAAAACCTTAGCTAATTACCCAGCAGGGCCGCCTTTAGCGTCAACTCCGCCCTGATGTGGGTCATGCCATAAAAGCGGTCTCTAGCTCCACTTCAGTTCTTTTCCGCCGCAGACCCGCTCTCATTGGGAAAGTCTTAGCCTGTTCTTCAGCATTTCCAGCGAAATTTGTTGACTTTCCATTGTTTTTCTCCGTAGAACCTTACTCCTTCATCGGATTCTCCCCTTTCCTCAGAGTTTGTCATCGCATGTCATCTCCATCGTCAGTCTCATCCTCCAGCCCCAAGAAGACCAAGTGTGCCTGGGCCACCAGATCCCATTGAAGGACGGCCATGAGGCCTGCGTCTTCTGTCTGGGACCAGACGACGACCTCCAACCCTGCAGGATCTGCAAGAGCTTCAACAGCAGGACTCAGATCAGGCGCCTGAAGGCCAAAGCCTACCTTTTAGAGAAAAAGATGGACGCCATGAAAAGCTCTCCCGGGAAAAGGTCAAGCACCGGACAAATCGCATAAGTCCTGAGAAGGACCATAGCTGATCCAGCAGTGGTCCAGGTCACGTTTCTCCCCACAAAAGGCCTCGCTTTGGGCTCAGGTGGTTCTGACCATTCAAGACACTCGAAACATGGAGAAAAGGCAAGATCTGCCCCCCCCCCACCAAGACACCAACACCAACCCCGGTTGGGGCTACTTCTGACAAACCAGCCAAGGTGAAGGCTACACCGCTGTGTACCTCTGTCACCTCGGTGGACACAACTAAGGCCTCCACTTCGGTGCATGCTTTGGCCCTGCTGAAAAGACCTCAGTCACAGCTTTACCCGGGTCGGGTAAGCTGTTGAGCAAGGATCATGACCCTCCGGCTAAGACTCCTTCTGGGTCCCACCCTCCCAAGTCGGCAAAGTCAGAGCCAACCTCAGCCAAGACACTAGCCACAGTGCCGTCCACAGTGTCTAAGGTCGACTTGCCTCAGGGTGAGCCTACACAGGTCACGGTACCATCTCTGGCCCCAAGGTCCTCTACTCCGGAGGGCTCTTCCTCAGAATCTTCCCCCAAGGCCCTGCCGGACCTTCTGGCTTCACCGATTCCCCTGAAGAGGACAGCAGCTTTGTTTTTTTAATAAAGAGGAGCTGCAGGAGCTCTTTTCCTTCTGGTGGAGCCAAGTCAAAAAGCGCGAGGCTACCCCAAAGCGGATTCGTACGGTCCCGACGGATGGACATCCAGGACACCAGGGAATCTTCCATGAAGGCACCTTCCAAAACCCCGACAAGTGGCATAAACCTTTCAAAGCCCGCTCCCCCTCGGTGGTTCAATCCCGGTCTCAGTCAAAAGACCATCGTCAGCATCGCTCAAGGTCCTCTAACCGACGCTGGTCCCAGCCCAAGTCCTGCAGCCACCAAAAATCTATCACTAGGCGAGGACGCTCTTCTAGCCAGTGCCGGGGCCTGACAGGTGCCAGTCTCCGCTCTGTTGTCGGTCCCCAAGCCAACGTCGGTCCCATGGTCAACATCAGTTGGAAAGTGCCCGATGTTCTAGGGGGGGTAGGTCCTAGAGGCATGGTTCAGGCTCCCCTCATTCCAGTAGGAGCCGGTCTGCTTCATCAGACCAGTCCCTCTCAGGAGTTGGGGGTTCTCCTGATGACACCCCCTTATGAGCCAACCTTTATGGATGTCATGAGGCACATCCAGGCCTCCAACCTAATGGGAGATGGAGGACCTGGATCTGGAACATCGGAGAGTGGCCAGATACCTGACTACCTGAGGCAAAAGGAGCCTAAACCATTGGTAGTGCCTCCTTTGATGGATACATTCCAAGACCTGACAAGGATCACTTGGAAACACCCAACCACAGTCCCGGCAGTTCCTAAAAAATCAGACAGGCTGTATAGAGCACCAAGTGAGGAGCCCTATTTGGCGGAACACCCTCAGGCTGACTCGATGGTCATAGCAGCTGCTCATGATAAGTCTTGACAGCCTGAAGCACCTTAGTTCCCAGCCTCCCGATCAGGAGTCCCATTATTTAGACCAGGTGGGCAAGGAGGTATACTCTGCATCCACCTGCTCCATACGTTCCCTGAACTTCCTAATGCATATGGTCCAGTACCAGACTACCTTATGGGAGAAGGGACAAGAGGTAGCTAATGCCTTGCCAGACACCGCGCAAAAAACAGAGCTCCTGGACATTCTGAAATCGGGCTTGGATGTAGGCGCCTATGTTTTGTGTGTCTCGTATGGCACTGTAGATATGGCATCAAAGGTGGCAGCATCAGGTGTCTGCTTTAGGCGCCATGCCTGGCTATGTGTTGTAGGGCTCTCCCAGGATCTGCAGACCAGAATCAGGGAACTTCCCTTCCATGGTTCCGTACTGTTTGGGTCGGAGACCAAGAGCCTCATCTCTCATCTCCAAGAGTCAGACAAATCAATCTGGTCCATCTGACAGATGTATAAGGGGGACCAAAAGCGATTCCGTAAATGGCCATTTTGGAAGACCTCAGGCCAGCATGCCCATGGCAATCAGATGGCACAGAGAGGTGACTTCAAGAGGAAAGCCAGAAACCAGCAACCTGGAGGTGCTCCCTTTGAGGCCAAAGTCCTCCCAAGCCTCTCTGCCAACTCCCGGCTCTGCCCAATGACTCCTGTTGAACCCCTCCTCTAGAGCAGGTACCAGGAGAGGCAGTAGGGGTCGCTTCTCCCTTCACCCAGAGGGATGGAGCAAAATCACTTTGGGCTTTGAGTCTTAGATATCATAAGGAGGGACATATGCTGGAGTTCACTCAGATCCCCAGAAACACCACCAAGGTCCTCAAGGTATCCTCCTCACGTACTTGTCATAGAAGGAGAGATTCAGGCCCTCTTGCAAAAAAAGGCTATAGAGCCAGTTCACTGCAGCAGTGGGGAAAAGGGTTTTACCCCCACTTCTTCCTGGTTCCAAAGAAAACTCAGGATCTTCGGCCCATCCTGGACCTCCACTCCTTATACAACTACATAGAATACCAAAGGTTCAGGATGGTGACCCTTCCAGGTCTCATTCTTCTGCTGCACCAGGGAGACTGGCTCTGTTTCCTGGACATGCAAGATGCATACATGCATATCGGGGTTTTTCCCCCCTCACAGGAAGTACTTGAGGTTCCACTTCCAAGGGGGACACTACCAGTTCCGGGTTCTGCCATTCAGCCTCTCCTCCACTAATTGGGTCTTTACCAAGTGTCTAGCAGTGGCAGCTGTGGCTATAAGGTGCAAGGGACATTATGTCTTCCCTTACCTGGATGATTGGCTCTTGGCGGCCTCATCAAGAATGCACCTCATTCAAAGTCTCGGGGACACCTATACGCTATTCCAAGAGTTGGGGATTACCCTGAATCTTCCAAATTCATCCCGGAGCCCAGCCAAAGACTCGTCTTTATAGGTGCGGTCCTGGATACAGTCCAGGACATGGCCTTCCTCCACAGGAAAGGGAGATGTTTGAGAGAAGTGGTCCAAATGGTCCTCAGAACCCACAGGTCCAGGCCAGGACCTTTCAGACTACTGGGCACATGACAGTGGCAATCCCTGTAACTCCCTTGGCTTACGTCACATGAAGGTCCCACAATGAATGCTCAGGGTACAGTGGGACCAAAGCTCTGACGGTCTCAACCATATGGTCAGGATCTCTGGGCCTGGTTAGAAGGACCCTTGTTTGGTGGTTAGATCCCTTAGTTTGGAGGCAGGGTCTTGTTTCGACAGGAGCCACCGAGTGGACATTGAGGACAGACACTTCCAACTCGGCTGGGGGCTCACTTAGGGACAGCCAGACTCAGGGCGTTTGTTCCCCAGTGGAGCGCGACCTCCACATCAATGTTTGGGAAATGCGAGCGGTCCTCAACACCCTTCAGGCTTTCCAAGAGGACCTAGCACTACGCTCTCTCCTCATTCAGTCAGACAACATGGCTGTTGTCTTCTATATCAACAAGCAAAAGGGAACACACTTCTACACCCTGTGCAGGGAGGCAATGAGAGTCTGAGTCTGGGCGCTGGAACATCGAATCTCTCTGACCGCAGTGCATGTTCCAGGTGTCCAGAATGCCTTGGCACACAGCCTAAGCTGGTCTCACTCCAAGGCACATGAGTGGGAGCTACTCCAGTCAGTAGCGGACCAGCTCTTTGACACTTGAGGTCTTCCAGAGCTGGACCTCTTTGCGTCTCCATGCAATGCCAAACTGCCAAGTTTCTGCCCGCTAGAGCACATGCCTGATGCTTTTTGGCCAGACACGTTGTCCCATTGTTGGACAGGGAAGTTCCCTTATGCCTTCCCTCTAATTTAGAGGGTTCTGTTGAAGGTACAGGCCAAGGGGGTTTAGATGATCCTACTCGCCCCACTGTGGCCGTGGCATATTTGGTTCCCACTACATCAGCAGCTGTCATCAGAACCTCTGATCCCACTGTCACTATCCTCGCAGTTGCTGTTCCAGGATCAGGGCAAGCTGGTGCATCCAGATCTCAAGTCCCTGCACCTTCATACATGGCTCCTTCATGCATAGTTAAAACAAGGTATGTGGTCTCCCAAGAGGTGGCAGATGTCGTTGTTTTGGTGCAGAAACCCTCTGCTCGTTCCACTTACGCTATGAAGTGGAAGCGTGTTTGCTTCTGGGCTTCATCGCACCATCTAGATCCCCTTACCTGTCCGGTGAACTCAGCATTACAGTACCTCCTCTCCTTATTACAACAAGGCTTGAGCTACTCCTCCATTAAAGTGCATATGTGGGCCATTTCGGCTTATCACGTCCTGGTTGAGGGCAGAACCCTAGCCCAGTTAGACGTGGCCCGCACCTTTTTATGGGGCATACTTCATATTACGTCTCCCATTAGGGATCCAGTTTCCCCTGGGATCTCCTTTTTGTGCTAGAGAAACTTACTCTCCCTCCCTTCAAACCTGCAGCAGAGTGTGAGCTGTTATCTTTCCTGGAAAGTATCCTTTTTAGTTGCTGTAACTTCAGCTCGAAGGGTTTCAGCTTCAGGCCCTGATGTGCAAGGAGCCTTATTTGATTTTTCATAGGGAAAGTGTTTCCGTCAGGACAAATCCTAAGTTGCCACCCAAAGTGGTTTCTGAATTAGCCCTCAACCAGTCAGTTGACCTTCCAGTTTATTATTTGACCCCTTCCAACAGGGGAGAAGCTCTCTTACACACCTTGGATGTCCACAGGGCGCTGAGGTACTGCCTCAAGTGTGCAGCAGCACACCGCAAATCAGAGCAACTCTTTGTGGCCTTTGCGCCTCAACACCTGGGCAAATCGGTGTCTAAAAAGACATATCTCAGTGGCTAGTCCACTGCATAGTCTTCTGTTAACAACAAGTACAACAAACCTCTACCGGGAGCGGTTAGAGATCATTCTACCAGAGGAGCTTCTACCGCCTTTGCTTCTTTGAAAAATGTCTATCCTAGACATTTGTGCAGCAGCTACTTGGAATTCAGTACATACTTTTGTCAGGTATTACAGCCTGGACATTGGTTCCAGGCGCCCTTCCAGTTTCGGCCTGGCGGTCCTTCAAGGACTATTGTCCTGATGTGCTGTCTTCCTACCTGTTTAGGCAATGCCGTCTTACTAGTTCCTGTCATCCTCCTCCCGAGGCTTGTCGCCTCCTTAGCGTGGGACTGCTTGGGATTCAGTCCTAATGGTAATAGCCTGCTACAAGAACTCCCCCTCGAAGTAAGATAGTACAGTTACGTAAGAACTTACCGTAATGGTAAATCTTCGAGAGGAGCTCTTGCAGCAGGTGCTGCTTTCCCGCCCTCCTTCCCCCTGGAGAGTTTCAGCATGACTGGGGCATGCTTCTCCTGGTTCGCTTGCTGGGATCTGTTCGCGGGTCCTCAGCTGGTGAACTGAGGTGGAGCTAGGGACCGCCCCCTTTTATGGCATGACCGACGTGAGGCAGAGCCGCTGTTGGGGCGGGCCCTGCTGGGTTTGCTAGCTAAGTTTTTTCCAGTGGGGTCCTACGGCCTGTGTCATTAGTCCTAATGGTAATGCCTGCTGCATGAGGTCCTCTCGAAGATCTACCATTATGGTAAGTTTTTACAGAACTATACTTTCTTTAAGGACCTTTTCTTCTGTGAGTGGACTAGTGTCCACCTCCTGACCCTGTACACCCTTTTTATGTAACACCGGATCCTTACCTTCCCTCTCCTCTGTGAAAACTGAACAGAAGTAAGTGTTCAGTAAGTTTGCCTTGTGATGATCCCCTCTACTGGGAGCCCCCCCTTTCCCCCACCAGTCTCACTATCCCCGATTTGGGCTTTTTTTTTTTCTCACTGATGTATCTGAAGAATGTTTTATCCCCTTTCTTTAATGACTTGGCTATCCGTTCCTCCATATCTGCCTTCCCCTTCCTAACTATCTGCCCTGCCACCTCTCTGTTTCTCTCCTTGTACTTCGTTCTGTCCTCTTCCTTCTGTGCACTTTTTTACCTCCTGAAGGCTAGTTGTTTTGCCTTGCTGCTGTTGCTACTTCCGTGGAGAACCAAAGTGGCCTCTTTCTTTATTTGCCTTTGCTGACCTGTCTTATGCATTGTTCGTGGTTCTTTCAAGTCCCCCTCTAATTGCAGCCCATTGCTCAACTCCCCCAGTTTCTCTATGCCTGCCAGGGCATCCTTGAGGATTTCCTTCATTTTTTTAAAGTCTACACGTCTGACGTTCATGACCCTTGTCTTTGTGTGACTCATCTCGGTCCCAGTTCTTATTTTGAATCACACCATGTGATGGTCGCTGGACCCTAGATTGTCCCCCCACCATGACATTGGCGACACTGTCCCCACTGGTTAATACAAGGTCCAGTATCGCCTTCCGATGCTGGTTCCCGTACAAGTTGTTGGCAGAACGCTCCTTGTAAGGAATTCCAGTATTTTCCTGCTCCTCGTTGTTGTCAATGCTGGGTGCCTCCAGTCCACATCAGGGAGATTGAGTCCCCACCAGCAACAGTTCCCCCTTTTGGGCCATCCATTGTACTGCCTTTGGGCCATCCATTGTACTGCCTGCATTAGCTCCCTATCTATTTCTTACCCTACACTGGAGACCTATAAATCACCCCTGTACGCATAACGGACCCTGACTGCTTCTTCAGTGTGACTCACAGTACCTCTGCTTCCCTTTGCTCCTCCTAGCCAACTGAAGCCTGTATACTGTCCCTCACCTATAGGGCTACCCTTCCCCCCTTCCTACCAGTTCTGTCCCTCCTAAAGAGATTGAAGCCCAGGATGGCCATCTTCCAGTTCTGGTTTTCAGTACACCAGGTTTCTGTGATGGCTTAGTATAGTTTTCACCAGGACATGAACTGGGCACAGCCCTTTTTCAGTCACACCTGACCTAGAAAGACATACAATACATATAATGCAACATACGCCATTAAACTCTACAAATTACAGACATTAACACTGACATTTAACATAAGTACTGTACAAATTTGTTAAAAGATGGTTAAAATGCTTAACATTGTGTGGCTTTCTAACAATACATGACAAGTCACTTAAAATAGTTGGTCCAAACCAAGAAAATGATTTCTGACACATTTCCAGCTTTAAAAGGGGAGCAGAAAAGAGTGCAGATGCACTGTTCTTGGTACCATAATGTGGAGACAAGGGCTTAAGGGATGAAAATACAAAAGATACAGAAAAAAATGACCACCAGGCCCAGTTCCTGCACTGTCATTGTGGCCCCTAAGTCTGCTAGTTTGTTGCTCAGACTCCTGGCATTCGCACATCACCCTCCACCAGTTCCTTCCCTTCTTACTGCTTCCCCTTCCTTAACCCCTGCCCCCCTTTGTGGGGGGAGTGCCAGCTAGGTAACTTCCTCTGGTTATTGTCCTCCTTTTCTTCCCTAGCCTCATACTCCCCTTCTCTTAGTTTAAATTCGTGGCCTTGGCTATGTATTCCTGCATTTTTTCCCCAGTACCCTGGACCCTGCCTTGTTTAGATGCAGCCCATCTTTCAAATAAAACCCTTCGTCCTTCCACCTGTCTCCTCTTTCCCCAATGCAGACAAACCCCTCTGTTGTGCACCATTCTCTTAGCCAACTGTTGAATTCTTCAGTCCTCTTTTGTCTGCCAGTACTAGCACTAGGGACCATTAAGACTTCTGGGAAAGCCAATGAGCTCACTTCCTCCATGCAGCACCTTGCTAAATTCCTAAACCTTTGCTGTAACTCTCCCAGCTCGTTTCCTGCCAAATCATTTGTTCCTTAGTGAACGGTTAGATGTGGTTTGCACCCCACTCTCCTTATTTCTTCCTTTATCTTTTGCCCTGCCCTCCTGGCTTCCATTCCTGGTTCGCAGAAGACTGACCTTCTATCTGGGTCCCCCTTCCTAATCCAGTGTACATCCTTTATTATGGAGTTCCCAAAGACCATGATTTTCTCTTTTCTCTCTGTCCTGTTTATTGATGCCCTACCAGTGTCTGGTGAACTTGCCATCTCCCTCTGCATTCTTACCCTGTCCCCTATGCCCACCTTCCCATCTGAACTCTTTTTTATCACCGTCTTTCTTGTGTCCCTCCTCCGCAGCCTCTCTGGCACCACCTGCTCCCCTCTGCCATGCTCCTTTCCCCCTGGCCCCCCTTTACTCCCCTTTCTTCATCCTGCCTCTTGGCTTCTTCCAGATTGACTTGACCTTCTTCCTTCCTTCCACTCCCCCCTCCACGTGATTAACTCCAACCTCAGCCCTCATGTTTGTTTGAGCCCCGAACTCCTCATGTGCCCTCTGGTCCTCTATATCTGCTAGTGGCAAGGACCTGTTTGATGCTCTTCCTCCAACTCCAGTACTTATCTCAATATTCCATTCTGCTATAAGGCAGTCCTATTGGGGGGGTAGGAGGAAGTAAGCTGTTGGTTAACTAGGATCTGCAGCTTATCTGTTAGGTAGGAAAATGGACAGACTAGGTGGGCCAAGTGGTCCTTATCTGACGTCAAATTCTTTGTTTCTATGCTATACCTCCATTATTCACTTGTGCCATTTTCCCTTTTCTTCTCACTACCTGCCAGTCGTTGTACCTAGTACTGGTAGGTCTTACTTCCAGTCCTCTTGGCATCCCCGCTAATATTGCCCTCACCCCACCCTTTAGCAGTGCTGCCCTGTTCTTTTCCCCATTGCTTCATACCCCATGGCCCTACTCCTCTCTCCACCTCCCACCTCAGCCAATTTAACTTTGCCCTAAGTTGCCCCAGATTCCTGCATACTGGGCATCCTCCCACTCTTCACATTGTATCCAGGAACACTGCTGCTCCATACTCATTACAGCCAACTACTCTCCCCCTTCTCTCCTGCCCCCAGAATCCTCCTGTCTCTCTCCCCTCTGTCACACCTCCCTCCTCCCCCACTGCATGTACCTGCTGCTAGGATCCCACATCCCTCTGTTTAAAGTTACTATATGATCTTGGTGACTTGACTAAATAGTGATTAAAACATCCTAAGTAGTATCAGACGGTGAACGACTAAATAAGCATCATAACTAGCAGCAGATAGCAAACAACTGCCTACACATTACTAAATAACAATGAACCACATCAACACGCTGTATCTTAATAGCAACAGAGTGAATAGTAACTTGCTAACTACCTTCCAAGTGTTTAAATCATGCTAAATTGCAGCAAACAGCAATGACTAAAAAGAAAACTATTAATTCACTAAATAACTATTAATTCACTAAATAACTTAATTGCTCTGCTAATAAAATGACATAAGATCAAAGAGAGCAAATAGCAAACGTTAACCACTAAAATCGTTTGGTGGGTTCTGTATAGAGCTGTCTCTGGAAAATGTCTCCAGCTGCTGTGTGTGGCTCACAAGTTGCGACCATTTCCAGGACTCGGGGAAGGCATCTCCCAACATAAGCTAAAGCTGCTTCTGGCAGATTGGCATCTAAGCAGACAGTTGCTAGGTGGATCACTTCCTGCATTGACCTCTGCTATATGTTGGCTGGTAGGAAGCCTCCCATAGGGCTTAGGTCTAATTCTGCCAGACATATGCTGCCTTGATTGCTGCTTCCAAAGACATCACAATTCAGGAGCTCTGCAGGGCTGCTACCTGGAAGTCAGCACACACACCTTCATTTCTCATTACAGCATTCACCCCAGAGTCTCGCTGGGATGCTGCATTTGGGACTTCAGTTCTCCAGTCTCTGTTCACCAAATAGTGGTGCATGCCCTGCCCCCTCCACCTGGAGAACTGCTAGAAGTCTGCTATCGTGTGTATAGTGAACTGTAGCCATGCCCCTAGAAAAGTAGGTTGCTCACCTGTAACTGCAGTTCTAGGAGTGATATAGTTCACATCCACATCACCCACCCACCCAGTCTCCCCTGGCAAGGGGCACATGGATCCCTGCTTCCAGCGTGCAAGATCTAACATCACAGGGTGGAGCCAAGGGATATACCACCCGGGTGGTGGGAGGAGTTTGGCTTGAAGATGTTCTGACAAATCAGCACTTTCTAGTAGAACTGTCATCGTGTGGATGTGAACTGTATACCACTCCTAGAACTACACTTACAGTTGAGTAACCTATTTTTGTTTTACAGTAATGTAATCTGAATCTTAAAGTGTAACAGTCTGCACATTTCTGGAGATGTGATACCCCCTTAATAAAATAGCTACCCACTTACAAAAATTCTAGATGCACCCTGCTTGTGTGGTGATGCACTGGAAGTGACTACAGTTCTGCACTCCATGCACAGGAGCTGTAATGGTGCCAACACCCAGCATGTGTAATAAACACATTCAAAACTAGTTGGAGCTCTGTACAGCATGACACTTGGCAGCATTTGTGTATTCCTCCTGCAGTGAGATTACAGACAAAGAATCATAGCATCTTAAAGGGGCACACCGTTTTTAATTTTCTGTTTCTGGGCAGACATCTCATAACTGATTTATTTGATTTGCAAAATATACAAAATTCCAAGCTAAATTATTCATTTTGTTTGTAATGACCAGGTAAGTGCGCTAGACGAAACACTGCCTATTTTTAGACATGTCACATGACCCAGGAAGTTTTACTGGAATATAATTTATTTATTTATTTATTCCGTTTTGTTGACCTGAAAGAAGGGTAGGCAATTCTGCCCGTTTTCAGTCTTGTCCCAGGGGTGGGAGTGGGGGATACGGATGGAAACCAGCTGAAATTGAATCAGATCAAGCTGTTGGTATTTTCAGTGATGGGGAGAATTTGGCAAGGACACCAGGGAAATATCCTAACTCTTTTCCAGATGTGCCATGGGATTCTTTAACCTCCACCTGAACTACCACCAGAACAGGCAGATGGGACCTCTGTTCAATGTCTCATCCGAAAAACAGCCCCTCAGGAATGCAGCACCCCCCTCATGCTGCACTACAGGGTCAATATTGGGATTTAACCCAGGTGCCTAGCATAGAGCTAGAACCCACAGCCTTCCAAACTCAGATGTGTGTGCAACCTGCTGAGCTACTGACACAGGTCACATAAGATACTGATGAGGCATAGTAAATGTAGCATGTATTGCTGGTCAGCATGTACAAAATTATAAATACAAACATAAAAATACAAACAAATGCAACCTTATATACAAGGCTGAGAATAGATGGTGTTTTAGAAACTAAATAATTTTGGGATTTTGATATGTAAGAGAATTGACATCTAACATAATTCAACCTGAAAGCAGGAGAACCAAAGGATGGGAGAGAAGATTTTGCATCCGGTAAGTACGGTGTTTGATACAACATTAGAAAAAAAAACTTGACATACAGTGAAGAGGTCGCAGTTTCTTAAACAGCAGCTTGGAATCATCAGTTTGGGTGATTCAGGTTTTGACTGATGTATTTTGTCGAGCTTGTTTTTTCTCTCTACAAGAATATTTACTGTCATCAGAAATAGCAGAATTTGCAAGACAAAGCATACTTATTATGTTTTTTTTTCCTTGTTTAGATAATAGCTACCAGCCTTTATGGAAAATCTGTAGATTGGTGGGCTTATGGAGTCCTGCTGTATGAAATGCTAGCTGGACAGGTAAATGTCTTGTGAATGAATGCCTCTTGCATTTCTGTTAACCTTATGAATTAGATTAATTGCATTTCCCAATATAAAAGACGCACTATAAAAGCATAGCATTTCTCAGAAACAGAAGAACTATGTCACTATTACTAGAAATGTTATATATTTTTTCTTTTCATACAAGTTTTTATGTTACATATTTGAAATATTGAGACTACAGCAATGTTCCTATATAATACTTTATGTTGCTAGTTAATAAATACTGGGAGTTGCAGATGATATCTCAGGTTGCATTTAAGAACTGATAATGCTAGCCCTTGTAGTTTATATGCTTGACATGAAACATTTTTTAGTCAGAACTTCCCCGTGCTCACTCAGTCCAGTGGCATGATGGGCTGAGGCACCCAGTGCCAGACCACCTACCACACCAGCTACCCGAGTTCAGAAATGAGCATGGGTTGCTTGGGAGCTGGCTGGGAGAGGGACGATGAAGTGCACCAATGACAGCTCTCTTCCCTCCGGGAGGGGGGGTATATGCATCCCTCTCAGTAGCTGCTGCCTAGAGGAATCTGGGTGGCAGTGCAGCAGAACATAAGGGAAAAGGGATCCCACCCCCAGGATGCCATGGCATATCTCTGTGGGACACACGTAATGCATCATTACATGCGTTGTGGGTCCTAGAGGAGAAAACTGCAGGAAAAAAATGACCCTGGCTGGTTGATGGCCTGGTCCCCAACCCACAGGCCCAACACCAGTGAATAATGGGTACCTCTGAATGTCCTGTGACACAAGATAGACTGGAGCACAAAGGTAAGACACCGAGATGCAGGGTGTTGGGGCTGGGGGAGGGGGACCAGTCCGGATGGTGGCAGGTCATGCAAAACATCACGTAAACTAACTGGGGGGAAAAACGAGCTACCCCATGCCATGCCGGAGTTGTAAAAAGATGTGTACTTGCCCAGTAGTGAGAAATCACCTAAAATTCCAAGCCATCTTTTTACCCACCCCTCCGCATTCCAGCAGGAAGGCAGCTACTCTTTGGGGACAACCCCCTTCCCCAAGTCTGCTCACCTAAGTGCTCAGAAATTTGCTGCAATACACAGAACTCAGAAATCTGGGATGATGAGCATATTGTAGTCAAATTATTCTGACAGCCTGACTTGTCTGTTTATGCAAACTCAAAATACAAAATAAGTAAACTGAGAAAGGACAGTATTCTCTTAGTGCTTCTAGTAAGGATTTCAGTGAGTTAAGGATAGATACTCTTGGGATTTTGTTTCTATTCCACATTTAAACCATCTTGGTACAGACATTATCTGGCTTAGGATTTTTTTAAGACTCAAACACATATTTCAAATTCAGTTTTTTTTTTAATAATTTTGCAGATTTCACACTTACTGTAAAAGTAACCTGTAGCCATTCTGCATGACAGGCAAAGAAACACCAGGGAGAAGAAACCTAACAAATTATTAAGCACTAGATAAAAAAAAAATGTATGGAAATTAATGTCAGTAAAAGCTCTAGCATATTTTTAGAAACTACGTATTAAGTCCTCTGTCCATGTAACACTAGCCACCTTTTGATGGAGAGAGATGAAGATGAACTTTTCAGTCGATTATGGAGCACAATGACCTATCCTAAATCCATGTCCAAAGAGGCTGTGGCCATCTGCAAAGGGGTAAGGATTTCACAAGTGCCTATTTTATTAGCTTAATAGATGGATGATATAATGTTATAAAACTGGAACTTTTCATTTTCCTGTGCCGTACAACAAGCTAATTGACATTCTAGAGGTGTGGTTGCCACTGTCTGAAAAATCCATCTCTGTAGGGTACCAGTGGTTACTGCTGCCTTTCTGTATGGTCAGTGCATTCTGCTTTATTGCTGTTATTTTCAGAAACCTGTTTTTGTATGTTTTTTTGAGGGGGTGTCCTTTTTTACTTTTTTTTTTCTATATGCATTTTTAGAAATGTTCCCTGTTTTCTCCTGTTATGCCCGGGACGCCAGCAATCACGGCAGTGTGTGTGTGGGGGCGCACGCGCACTCCAGGCACCAGCTCAGTCCCTTTCGCCCCACCCCTGGTGATTGCCAGGCTTCCCTGTAGCTGGACTGCCATCCGTCCTCCACCGGATGACAGCCAAGGGTCAGGAAACCCCTCATCCCTCTCTGGGAGAAGACAGACACCTCATGGCAGCTCAGTCCTGCTCCATGCCCCCCCCTCCCGCCAATCCAGGCTCATTCCCAAACTTGGCCGAGCGCGCTAAGGTGTGGGAGTCCAGTGCCTCAACCTCAGTGCCACTGGGCTGGTGGCCTTTCTGACTTTTAAGTGCTTTGAGACACATGGTCAAGATGGATTTCATGTATAAGTGGCTTATTATAGAGGCTCAAATTGGCCAATTTCTGATAGGAGTCCACTGAAATTTTGGAATATCTGATTCTGAATCCAGTTTATCTCTCATTCCAAGAAGGGCTCTGAATTTGAACTAGAATCCTAAATCTAATTTGATTAGGGATTAAGATAAATAGACTGCAATTCTGAATGATCCCAATTCTGAAATGATTGGAATCTGATGATTCCCATTCCAAATCCACAATTCTAATCATTATGCAAATTGCCTCCATATGACTATATATTGAATGCTATCAGTTACTGACTTGTTCTACTAATGGGTCTGTCTGCACTTTTGCTAAGGCACTACCTGTCGGTTATGTTTTAGTGTAATTGGGAGGCAGTATAGCGCAGTGGTTTAAGGCTCTGAGCTGCAAATCTGGTGACATCCAGCAGACCAGACCTGGGTTTGAATCCCACAGCTTCCACTTGCATACTGTGTGACCCTGAGCAAGTCACTTAACTTCCCTGTGCTCCCAGGTCACTCCTGTAAAAAAGCTTTCAGTTTAGTGTGCTAATCCTGGTTAAACAACTAAAATAAATAACAAAAATAAATAACAAAATAATGTAATGATCTTCTTCAAGGTTATCTCCCTCCATTGAGCCACATCATGGAACTGTAAGCCGTAAGCCATCAGCATCAGGACCACCAGGAAACTTTTTGCAGGCTGGGGCCACCCATGTTGATGCACAGTGCCTGTGTAATGTGGGCATCCTCAGCATGCCTCATTTCTTTCTCCCACCATCAACTGCTTGTTGGTCTACTGCTGCAGAAGAATGTCAATGAACTTTTGCAGGTTTTTGCTGCTGCTTCTACTTCTTCAAGTTTATTTTAACTTTAACGCCGCCGCTAAAAGATCAGGAACCTCTGTTGCATTATTGCCATTGTGGTAATGTAATGATTTATAAAGATGATGACCACTCTGTTTGTATCCGTTACGTTGGTACAGACCACAGTGTTCAAGCCTGTACAGTTTGCCAAGGCTGTAACCAGGCAACTAGGAGATGTTACAAGACAGCATTAGAGAATGTTTTACTGTTACAAGAAATGGAGAAACAGGCTGCAGTGATGGTGACTTCACCATTACCAACTGCTTCTGTTCCTGATTCATCGTGGGCCTGTTGATCTCCACAGTCAATAGTGGCCATCATTGAAGAAAAAGGATGAGTCTTTGAAATTGGTGAAAAACACCACCATTCTGAAAAGGACAAGGGCAGAAAGGAGAAGGATGCTTCTCTAAACTGTTCCTGTTCTCCTATTAGACAGGGTAACTCTGCAGAGAAAGACAGGTCCCACATTCCAGCCGTTACGCCTGCTGCCCCCCCCCCCAGCTGTCTCTCAGACACTAAGGCTGGGATCCAGCATTGGCTCATTATCCCCACCTGGGAACTCACAGCCTGTTCTGCCACTGGACACTGTCCTGTCAATGTCTCAGTCATCAATGACCCCTTCAGCGTCTGTTGATGCACAGGCATTGTATCAAACAATGTTGGAGCTGTTTCAGTGTTTGCTGCCGCCATTGACTTCTGCTCCGTTGAGACCTCCAGCTGGCCCATTGTAAGGATTTCTGTCATCAGCTCCTTTTTAGTTGTCTCCCCATCCCATCAACCCTCAGCCACTAATGGTTGATGACTAACTGGAGTGTAATCCCAAATACATTGAGGAGGACGTGGAGGCTGTGGATAAAGAGGAAGATGTTACAGATGTGGTTAGCTTAAGCTCCACTCTCTCCTCTTGTTCGGAGGAGAGTGTGAAAACCACACCTAGATCTCCCCCTGAATATGCCTTTTTTTGAAGCCTTCCTTAGACATGTTCAGATTAAATTTGGGTTCCAAGCTGAAGAGGAGGATTCTTCCAAGGAGAATCTGTATGAGTTCTTAGAGGTTTCAGCCTCTGCTGCTGTGATTATTCCTCCGATGCATTTTGCACTTGAGGATAATACTTTGACAGCCTGGCACAGACCAGCTCAACTGCTTGCAGTTCCCAGGAAGGTGGATAAACAATATTTAGTCCCTACTGTGAAGTCCTATTATTCTTCACAGCCTGAAACAAATTCTTTGGTAATTATGGCTGCTCATGACAGATCCAAGGCTCCTAAGTGCTGGCCTGCTGGTGTAGTGGTTGGGCTTCCTCTCATAATACCAACAACCTGAGTTTGGGAACAGACTCAGGAGTTGGAGGGCTGGCAGGGGAAAGGGGAGAGAAAGTTTGAGTGTCCTAGGGACTGCTCTCCTTCTCTGGGGGGGAGGGGGCTGAGTGGCTGGTGCAAGAGTGACCTCTGGTGGAGGCTGGGGGTGGTATCAGTGACCAGTGCCTACACCAGCTGAGGAGGCAGGGATAGACATAGGCATTCATGTCATGACGTCATTGCATGTCCTGCCTCCTGGGAGTACTAACAAAAAAAAAACATTGGGCCAAGCAGGATGCCGCCCCCTCACGCCACAGGTCCTGCACCACTGCCTATGGCACCACCAAGGATGGCTCCCATCTTCCACTGGGAGGATGAGCTCCCTCCCTTAGTCCCCACCCTGGGGGGTAAGCCAGGGTGCAACCCCAGTAGTGGAAGTATCCTGGGGTTGTATACCGTTGTCCACCAGGTGGTCGGGCTGCCTCCTGCGGTCCCACTCTGGGGGGCAATCCAAAGTGTATCCCCAGTGGGGTTTGACTGAGAGGGGTGAGTGATGGGGCTGGGCATGGGGTCAGGCTGATGGGAATTGGTTTGTGATGAAAAAGCATACTAAAAAAAATTAAAAGATCCAAGGCTCCTAAGCACCTGAGCTCTCTTCCTCCAGGGAAGAGAACTTTTGCTTCTGGTTCCTCTGGGCATAGGAATTGCAAATTATCAGGCATATATGATCTGTCAGAATTGCCTGTGGTAGACAATGGCTAACCTGTCTAAAACGTTGCAAGAGGGCCAAGACAAAATACTAGCTCAGCAAGGATATATGACAGAAGCCCGACATTCCGACGTGACTGTTGCCCAATGGACCACCATCCCCACCACGGAAAGCATGACACTGGACTTATGCCATGTTTGAGCCCCCCGCACCCCCATAAAATAACATAATCAACTACGAGTTCTGGCAAGTTGTAGTGTCGGGCTTTCGGTGGTTGGGATGGTGGTCTGTCAGGTAAGTGTCGTGTTGGGCAACTGGACTCAGGATCCTGGGTGTTGGGATTCTTAGTTTCAGTCTTTTAAAATACTCCCCTCAGCAAACCATAGCTAACGGCCAGGAATCTGGTAAGTACCTGCTCAGGTTGGCCTATCAGGCCTCTGATGCTGCTGCTAGGGCTGCTGCCTCTGGGATTTGCCTCCATTGCTACTCTTGGCTTAGGGTAGCTGGTTTTTACTCTGGTGTGCAACAGTCTGTAATGAATGCTCCTTTCTGATGAAAGCAATTATTTGACATGGATGTTGAAAATGCTCTACGGAATTTGCAGTCTTCTAGAATGACTCTAAGATCATTGAACCCCAACCCCTGAGGAAGAGGTTGTGGCTCTTTTCACAGGCCCTATGCTTGTCCAGGCCGAGGTTATTCCTATTATTATTAAGGAGGCAGTAAAGCACATTAGAGCACTGTGATGCAAAACTAAAGGCCTGGGTTTGAATCCCATAGCCCCCACTTACATACTGTGTGACCCTGAGCAAGTCACTTAACTTTCTTGTACTCCAGGTCACACCTGAAAACAAGCTTCGGCTTAGTGTGCCTTTCCTAGTTAAAAAATGTCCCCCCTCCCACATTCTGCAGGCCCTGATCATGGTTCCAAAGACCTTAGCCTTTCACTTTCCAGGCTACAAACTTGCTCCCTGGTGCACCATGCCAGATATAGAAAAGGTCAACCATTATCAGCACCCCCACCGCCGCTGGTGCCTTCTGTCTCCCCTCCTCTTCCTTCAGTCTCACTGCCTCAGGAAGTTCTAGTGGGGGCCACATCTCCCACTTTCTACCTAAGTGAAGAGAGATAACTGCAGATACTTAGGTGCTGGAGGTGGTTCAGTATGGACATGTCTCGAGCCCCTTGCTGTTCCTCCAGGTACCCCCATTGCCAAACTACTATCCTCCGGGACATTTTGCCTGTTACTGGAGGAGGTTCAACCCCTGCTCCACAAAAGGGCTGTGGAATTAGTTCCAGTGTCAGAAATAAATTGGGGCTATTACTCCCCATACTTCTGGCTCTAAAATGGACTGGGGATTTGAGGCCAGTACTAGACATTCAGGGACTGAACCTGTACATAGAATACAAAATGTTCAGAATGGTCTCCCTACAATCCTTCCTACCCCTACTATTACAGGGGAACTGGATGGTTGCACTGGACTTGAAGGATGCACACCTTCATATCAAAATCCGCAAGTCATACAGAAGATATCTGCATTTCTTGCTTCAGGGCTCATACTACCAATTTCGTGTATTGCCCTTTGGATTGTACTCTGCACTTGCGTGTCTTTACCAAAGTATTTGCCACAGTAGCAGTGGTCCTCCACAGGGAGGGGTTTATATGTCTTCCCTGTCATCTATGATTGGCTGTTAAAGGCACCATGCCAGGAAGCCATTGTATACATACTGTTTCAGACCCAGCAGTCTTTTGACCAGCTGATCATACTGGTCAGTGAGCCGAAGTTGGTCCTTACCCCCTGCCAGTGGCTTTAGTACATGGGAACTGTTCTGGACATGAGTCTTGGTCAGGCGTTCTGCTCTTGGACCACACCACAGCACTCATGGCTCAAGCACGGTGGATTATTTCCACCCATTATGTGCCAGTCCACTGTCTGTTAAGACTAATCTGCCTGATGGCGGCAGCCATCCTAACTGTACCACTGGCCCACCTCCATATGGAGATCCTGCAGTGGTTCCTCACAGCACAATGGGCTCAGTACTCTGATGAGCTGGAGCATCTGATATAGGTTGCTCCACCTCTCCATCATTCCCTGCTCTGGTGGCTGTACCACTCCAACCTAGAGATGGGGTCCTCATTCCTAAGGCTGTTCCCCTTGCTGGTGATGATCACAGATACCTCAGATTCAGGGTGGGGTGCTCCATTTTGGCCTCTTCAGAACCCAGGGCCAATGGAGCCCTCTGGATACAGTGCTTCACAGCAGTACTCTGGAGATGAGGGCTGTTCTGCATGGCCTACAGGCCTTCATTGCCCTCCTTTCAGGGAATCAGCTGTAGATTCCCACAGGCAATGTGCTGGTGATGTATTACATCAGCCGACAAGGTGGGATTCATTTGTACACTCTGCAGAGAGGCAATGAAAGTTTGGCACTGGGCAGTGGACTATGACATATTTCTGTTGGCAGTGTTCCTTCCCAGTACCCAGAATGCACTGGCAGATCACCTCAGTTGATCCCATGTGCTCTGCCACAATTGGGAACTCTGACTCTGTCATGGACATCCTCTTTGAAAAATGGAATCTTCCAGACATAGACCTGTTTGTGTCTCCATACAATGCAAAACTACCACAATTCTGCTTGCTTGCTCCAGGGCCTGGAGTTTTTGTCGAGATGAGTTGTCCCTCTCTTAGAAATGGAAGTTTCTGTATGTTTCCTTATTCCCTCTAATACAGAGAGTGATGGTCGAACTACAGGCCAGGCATGCCACCCTGATTCTGGTGGCTTCTTACTGGCTCCAACAAATTTGGTTTCTGCTTCTCCAACAATTGGCTGTGGAACCTCATGTCCCACTTCCCCTAAGGGCAGGACTTCTGATACAGAAACAGGGTGCTCTGGTGCACCTGGATCTTTGATCCCTGCACCTTTCATCGATGGCTGCTGAGAACATCGAGCTCTCCTGCATTGGGGTTTCCCCTGTAGTGGCTGAGGTTCTCCTGGTGGGTAGAAAGCCATCTACCCAGTACTGTATTTACAAAAATGGAAGTGTTTTACAGTGTGGTGTGGTGTGGTGTACTCAGCATGCCCTGGATCCCTTTAATGTGCCTAATTTGTGCTGGACTACTTGTTGTCTGTTAAGGACTCAGGACTTGGGTATTCCTTTGTAAAGGTCCACAGGGCTGCTGTGTCAGCTTTTCATGCCTTGACAAGAGGGCAAGACTGTGGCCCAGCTGGAGGTTTCCAGTAGATACCTAAGGGCTATCTTGCTCAAGTCTAAGATCCATTTCTGGTGTGGGACTTTAGTCCTGGAGACATGACTGCACCTCCCTTTGAGCCTGCAGCTACTTGTGAACTGTGCTTCCTCTCTTAGAAGACATTTTCTAGTGGCAATGACATTGCTAGATGCGGTGTTGGTTGCAGATCCTCCGTTTATTATTTTTCACAAGGATTGGGTTACCTTACGTACCAATCCTTTGTTCCTTCCAAAGGTTGAGTTTGAAAGCACACTAAATCAGAAGAGTGGGGAGCATCGTTTACATACTCTGGACATCCGTAGAATGCTGTGTTGGTACCTTGGTCGTACAAAGGATTGTAGAAAATCCTCTCAACTGTTTATTGCTTTTGCCCTTGAATGGTGGGCTTCCCGATTGCTAAATAGGTCCTACATAGAAACATAGAATTTGACAGCAGATAAGGACCGCCTGGCCCACCTAGTCTGCCCATTTCCCTACCTACTGTATAAACTCCAGATCCTACTTAATCTGCAGCCTACCTCCTCCTTCCCACCCCGTGTTGCCTTCTGCCTGTCCCATGCATTCTTGAATTTGCCTACCGTTGTTGCCACCACAACCACTGTTCCATGCATCCACCACCCTTTCTGTGAAAAAGGTCCTGTTCAAATGGCTGGCCATTTGTATTATGTTTTGTTACCAGAAGCTTCCTGGTCCCATTCATGCACATTTCACCCACGGAGCTATTACCTCCGTGTCTTGTTTTCAGAATGTGTCAGCTGCTGACATCTGTGCTGCTGCCACTTAGAGTACTGTTCATACATTCACTGAACACTACAGTCTGGACGTCGTCTCTCATAGACATGCCGCCTGTGACCTCAGTGTTCTGTGAGACCTCCTTACTCAAGATCATTAGGTTCTGCCCTCCTCCCTTGGTGCTTGGTACTGCTTGGGAATTGTTCCATGATGTGGTTCAGTGGAGGGAGATATCCTTGAAGAAGACAGACTAGTTAATTACAGTAACAGCAGATCTTGGAGAGAATCTCCTCCATTGAGCCACAGCTTTCCCTCCCACCTTCCCCCTTTGTCGGGTGATGGGTGGCTATCCTGACTGCCCTAGCATACTGGTTCTCCTCTGATGCCTCCCAAGGCATCTGGACTCAAGTTTCCTTATCCTTTCCTGTGTACCTGGTTTGGTTCTGATTGCTTTGGTCCCTGCCAGTCCGATGATCCGCCAAACTAATCTCTGGTAGGGAACTGAGGTATGCTGGGAACACCCACATTACATCGGTCCTGTTAAGGTGCACCAATGTAGGCAGCCCCAGCCTGTAAAAATGTTGTGTGGTCCAGATGTAGACAACTTAGAGTTTCATGATGTGGCTCAGTGGAGGAGGTTCTCTCGAAGATCTACAGTTACGGTAGGTAACTATTGTTTATGTGGAAAATCTCTAATAAACTGATTAACAACAAATCCACTATTCTGAGCATCCTTTTTACACGTGCCATACATTTAATGAAGTATTACCACCAATTTTAAGTTTGGATTTGTTTGCGTGTTTTACCATTGCGATTGTCATATGCAAATTGTTGGTGGTAGCTTATCAGCTATACTTTCTTTTGGCACAGTACTTGTAGTGGTTTGTTTTGGCAGTGTCTACAAGAACCCAAAGTAGATGACCTCTACTGTTCACCCCCAAAAACCAAGCTGGCTCCACCACTCAAAACCCTGGGTTTGCTGAATGAATTAACCATTGTTGTAAAAAGTAATGTCAGTAAACTCATGGTTGTAAGGCTAATGCTTGGAAATTCAATATGCTAGTCAGTCTATTTGAACATTGTGCTACAGTAGCATGTGAAATGCCCATAGTTAGGAGAATTTCTGAATGCTTATTCAGTGGGATAGCTGAGCCCTTGTGTTGCAGCTCTCAATGGGAAGGGGAGATACAGACATGGATCTAAGTAAGCAGTAACCCACTCCTGGGTGTGCGGTTACTGGGGATTAATCAACACCCCAGATGTGTTGTGAGGCACGAGGCTGCAGGCCGAGTGCCCTCACAGCAGCTGGAGTGTTGATTAATCCCCAAAACCGCGCACATCCTGGAGTAGGTTATTGTACTTATAACATGGGGTAACCCCTGTGTTGAAAAACCAGACCTCATGCATGTGGCGTGAAGAAAACCTTTGCATTTCCCCATATATCCTGCCCCCACACAAAGTAGTCCCACTTTACAGACACACTACACTGCTCTGCTCTGCAAAGATGACACAAGACACGTTCCTTCAAAGAGCCAACAGTAACATTTATTGTAACACAAACATGCTTCTTGCTCTGTTCTGCACACCACAGTGGTTAACCTCTGCTGTTATACGGTGATTGTACAAAGAACTACTGAGGCACGTTCTGCTGAGCCGCTATTCCCACTACCTGTTCTGAATGCACAGATGTTCTTTATATGCAGTGCTGCCCCGCATCACATGATTTATATATGGCTGCAGAGTCAGCAGGTGATGGAGGCACCACCAGTCCTTGCTATCCTTTGCCACGAAACCGTGCGTGTAAGTTCAGCTAAGAAACATGATGAGTGCAAAAATGACTTCACGCACAGTGTTCTCAGCAAGTCACAGTGCTGAACTGGTGACATAAGAGTGTGTCCTCTGCTAAATTCCACCTGAAGAGGAATGTGAGCAGGTTAGCGGGGGTTCACACTACGAGGCGGCACTGAGGGGATGGGAACTGCTGGCAGCACTGTGCGGGTAACTACAGATGACATCTTGTCACTGCACACTCCTGTCAGTAACTGACGGTGGTTGTCTGCGTCTCGATCTCCACTCTTGGGGAAATGCAACACTACACTGTTGTATCAATGAATGTTGCTAAGGTACTGAACTGCTAACATAATAGGGCAAGGGGTAGGGAAGGCCACTAACACATGGAAGAACAGGATGCATACACAGATGCCTTACCACACAGTACTTTAACCAAGTGAAGTTGTGTCTAATCCTGTCGCACTCCACTGTTAGCAACCTGCAATAGCGCACTCTCGTGACCACCCATGTTGCTAAGGGTCTGCCCTGTGGTATATTCCAGCTGAAGAGAAATGTAGGCAGGCTAGCAACACAATACGGGAGGGGGATGGGAACCGCTAGGAGCACCGTGCTGGTAACTGCAGATGACACCTTGTTTCCACATACTACTGTCAGCAAATGACGGTGCTTGTCTGCATCTCGAACTCCACTCTTGGGGAAATGCCAGACTACACTGTTGCACCGATGAATGTTCCTAAGGCTACCTGCTGTGCGGTAATGCAGGTCATGAGGGATGTGGGAATCTTAGCGGGTGTGCTACAGAGTTCTGATCGCCAACACATGGTAACAAAAGGGATGGCATTGGTATTAAGGACTGGCACTGGGAGGAATGCCTTGTGGGTAACTGCACATATAACAGCATGATGAATACGCAGATGTTGCCACCAGGACTTTGCGTACCACTTCTGCTGTACAATACTGTGCATGTAACTGTGAATGTAACCACAGGGACAGTAATGACTGTAATGCAATAGGATTGTCACCCTGCATGTGGCTCACCTGCTGCTTACCAGCCTGTGTGTCACTCGTGGTCAAATACAAGATGTCAGATATCAACATGAACATCAGCAAATACAAGGTGTCAGATATCAACATGATTAAAATGCAATGTAGGATGTCACATATCAATATGTGTAAAACCCAACTACCTAATGCAAAAAACTATCTATTGCAACAATAACAGCTGACTCCGGGCACCACAAGACTAGGAGCAGTGGGCGGGGACTAATGTGCCTGCAGTATGGTGTGGATTACGGAGTAATGCTGAGCTACACAGATTGTTTGTACTACCCATTATCTGAACTATAAGTGGGGACTAATGTGTCTGCAGTGCACAGATTGTTTGCAGTAGCCATTCTTTCAAGTGGTTAACACACACACACACACACACACACAAGGATACAGCACTGTGCCCTACAACAGGTGAGCTGGGCAAGTAGTCCATGTGACTACTAGGGAGAGAGTAAAGTCGGGTATGGATCACTGAGTAATGCTGAACTACACAGATTGTTTCTACTACCCATTATCTGAACTACTAAACACATAACGAAGGATACACCAGTCTTGTATGCATCATTCAGCAGCATGGTCCCGTTTGCCACCACTGGCTATTGCTGTAGCACCACAACTTGCGCATACGACGGTGTTGCCTGTGTTGTGCTGGGACATTTACTGTACTTGCTGGCACATGACGATTGAGCAATGGTAATGGAAGTGAACAGGTCCATGCATTGGAAAATGGTGTAGGTTAAATCCTGCCGCTGACATTGCCTCTCGGCAGCTTCCATGACTGCAACATCTCTAGTTGGCTCTTGTTGTCCAGGATTTGACCACTGCTCTAACTGTTGGCTTCCATTTTTGGAGGTGGAGGTTCCACTGTACTAGTTGTGAGTGCTGTTGGTTCTTCCTTGTGCTTCTCAATGTGTCTGCCCACTGAACTGAGAAGGGTGCTCCACTTCTGTCTGTTAGCTGTAGATGCACTCCAATAATTTCGGAGGCTGATTTCACATCTGTGTCCTGTGACAGACATAATTTAATGGGATGACAGGCTAGCATCAGAGAGTATCTGCACAGCGGTACTTCTGTTGCAGTGATTAGTATACCACTGTGACAACTGAGCAGCTTCAGATATTTTGGACATCATGCTCCCGAGGTAATTCACCCCCATGGGCTGTAACCGATACCTGTACTGATCATTGGGGTGAATGACATATTTAGAAACATAGAAACATAGAATTTGATGGCAGATAAGGACCGCTTGGCCCACCTAGTCTGCCAATTTTCCTACCTAACAGATAAGCTGCAGATCCTAGTTAATCAACAGCTTACTTCCTCTTACCCACCCCTAGGACTGCCTTATGCCTGTCCCATGCATTCTTGAAGTCCCCACTGTTCTTGACTCCACGACCTCCTCAGGGAGGCTGCTCCATGCATCCACAACCCTCTCAGTGAAAAATATCCTCACATTACCCCTGAGCCGTCCCTCTATCTTTAAATTGTGCCCCTTGTTCTTGCACATCTCTTTTCTGGAAGATGCTACCTCTTGGACTTTGTTAATTCCTTGAGGTACTTGAAAGTTTCTATCATGTCCCTCTCTCCTTCTTTCCTCAAGAGTATACATATTAAGCTCCTTTAGTCTTTCTTTTCAGATGTCTTCTGGTGCAGACCCTGCACCATTTTGTTGCCCTCCTCTGGACAGCCTCCACTCTGTCTATGTCCTTGGGAGATGGGGTCTCCAGAACTGCACACAGTACTCCAGATGGGGTCTCACCAACTGTCTGTACAGAGGATAACAACTTCCTGTTTTCTACTATTGATGCCTCTTCCTATGCATCCCAGTATCCCTCCAGCCTTCCTTACTGCCTTCTCATATTGCTTGCCCACCTTTAGGTCATCTGATATAATTACCCCCAGGTCCCTTTCTATTTTTACTGTTGTCAGTATCTCACCCCCCATTGTGTACGCTTCCCCTGGGTTTTTGTTTCCCATGTGCATTATCTTGCACTTCTTTGCATTAAATCTGAGCTGCCATACATTTGACCATTCCTCCAACCTTGCCAAGTCCCTTCTCATCCTTTCCACTCCATCCTATGTATCAACCCTGTTGCAGATCTTTGTGTCATCTGCAAACAGACATACTTTTCCTTCCATTTCCTCTGCAATGTCACTTATAAAGACATTAAAAAGGACCGGTCCCAGTACTGAACCCTGCGGTACCCCACTAGTAACCCTCCTTTCTTCACTGTGTACTCCATTTACTACTACCCTACATACCTTTACTACATACCTACATATGTACTGGGCAGTAGGGATCACCAGGATCAGAGAACAGGAAGTCCCTCAGACTCTCTTTGTTGGGTTCATGCACTGCACTGTGGTTCTTGGTGTGGGGTTTAAAGGACAGGGACATATACTCTTTGAAGTCTGGATCCTTCAGAACTACAAATGAATCCTGTTGAAGGTCACACACACCTTCTCTGCCATGTTAAGTGAGTCCCAACCGTAGTTTAAATCACACCCATCTCAGTAGTCCAACTGTGGTGGTGGGAGACAAAGCCTCTGAGGCACGCAACTTGAATAGGTCAGGCAGAGTAATGGGGGTGGTGACGCATGGTCGTTCCCTGTTTTTCTTATTTGTTTCAGTCTGGCTATCAGCATTATTTGCTGACTGAAACATAGGGTTAGTGTTCATGTTCACTTGCCTGTTCTCCAAATTGTTTATGTGCCAATTTATGCCAGCTCTCAGGCACACCAGTGAATTCTTGGTATAAACTTTGCCCTCTGCAGCTCTGATAGCAGCATAAAAATCATGGGGGACACTGCTTAGCTCCTGTAAAAGCATGTCTTTGAAGTTTATAGTCAGATTACGACTGCTCAACCAGTCATTGAACACATTCATTGCCCACAGCATTCTCTTCTGAGTATTGGGCTCATCTGTTTCAACAGCAGATAACTTTTTGTGACTTTTTACTTGCATGAGCATCTGGTGACTTGTGTTGTTTCCCAACTGTGCTCTCTGGTGACTTCTGAGTAGAAAGGCCTTGGTCTCGCACAGCTGTGTGCACTACAGGATTGCTGCACTGTGTTCACTCGGAGCTAGTAAAACTACTGGATGTGCTTGGTTTCTGCTCTACTGGATGAACAGTACTGCTGGATGACTTGGAAGGGATGCTTCGCGGTGCCTTCTGAGTGGAAGGCTATTGCCTGTCATGGCCGGCTGCAACAAAGGATTGCTGGATTGACTGCACTTGGAGGCACTTACACTGCTGAGTGTGTTTTGGCTGTGGTCAGTTGGCTGAGCAGTACTGTACAATAATGGTGTGCACTCAGAGGCAGTTACACTGCCGGTTGTGCTTTGCTTTTTGCCTGTTGCTGCATGCCACTTTTCAACAGTCACACTGCTGACTGCTGTGTTTGGGCTCTGGTGGTTCAACACTATATTTGCTGGACTGCAAAAGGCTACACTGTGGTGCCTTGTGGGTACTGCTGGGTGCACTTTGCCTATGGTCAGTTGCTTCAGCAGTACTGTAAAATGACTGCACTGAAAGCCAGTTACAGTGCCGGGTGTGCTTGGCTTTTTTGGTGTTGCTGCATGCCACTTGTCAACACTGACACTGCTGACTGGGCTGTGTTTGGGCTCTGGTGCTTCAACAGTATATCTGCTTGTTTGCAAAAGTCTGTGTTGTGATGCCTTCTGGGTACACAGGTCTTTGCCTGTCTTGGGTGCCTGCACGACAGAATTGCTGGACTGCTTGGAGTTGGAGGCACTGGAACTGCTGAGTGTGCTTGGTTGCTGGTGTTTGTAATATATAGTCTCGCCCACTGCATGCCACTTCTCAACTCTGTTGCTTGTGCACATTGTTGTCCCTGCTGTCCCCTGTATAGCATGGTGTTTACCACTTACACTTTGTAGCATGGTAGCATCAGTGTCATGGTTCACTGCATGCCACTTTTCCACTGTGCTGCTTTAGGTAACTGTCACATCTGCCGTCCGTACCATACCATAGTGCTTGGGGTCATGGCTTGCTGCACATTAACAGTAGAGTGACTACTGTACACTGCTCTGTAGATGGCATCTGAGCACTGTGTCTGCTGTGCTGCTTTATGACTGACAGCTGTGTCAGTGTACGATTCTTTCTGCCACTGCTGGAACATTCTTGATGTTACAAGTGTGCTGACTGCCATCCACCATGTCTCTACAGCTGCTGCGGTCATGGTGGGCTAGAGCACAGACTTGCTGCTACGTTCACACTTTGCCGCATTGAGCATGGGGTGTAGTGTCTCCTGCTGTTCTGCTGGGTGTGCATAGCAACATGCTACACTGTCCTGTGCCATCTCCTACATTACATTTGTGGCTCTGGGTCATGTGTGACACAGTTCCAGTATGTCCATGCTACTGCCCTGCCAATCTGTGAGGTCGCCCACTGTACACCATCGCACTTGCTTGGTGCTGCTCCATTGAGGAGCCTTTCCTTGAGCCACTTAGTGACAGTGAGGTCTCCGAGGAGATTGAAATTAACCTCCATTTCCCACACCGTCACATTAGCTTGCTGATCACCCATGCTGGCAGCCACTTGCTTCTCCAGACAGTCAGACACTGTGAGAACTGAGCAGTGCCTCTGTTCAGTTACTTTGTGCTCGGTTCTCTGAGATCCGCGGCGCGGGTGGGTGGGTTGGACTCTGGCACTTCCTAAGGTGCTAGAAGAGAAATGCCTCCTTGAGGCAGTATAGTGCAGTGGGTTAAGGCTCTGAGCTACAGATCAGGAGACATGGGTTTGAATCCCACAGCCACCTAGGTGCATACTGTGTAATCTTGAGCCAAGTCACTTAACTTCCTTGTGCTCCCAGGTCGCATCCAAAAACAAGCTTTGGCTTAGTGTGCTACTCCTGGTTAAACAATGTTCCCTTCCCTTCACATTTCTTCCGTATGGGAGAAAAAAAAAAGAACCGTTATGTCCACTGATTCCATGTCTGACCTACTCACAGCAACTGTTAGTATTTCATGCATTAATGCACAGTCAGGTGGCAGCAGTCCACCAATCATTTCACTGATATCCCATGTTATACAGTAATTGCGGTTCAGATCTCCCCCCTACTGACTGATATATTGACCAGTACTGTGAAAGTATCCTGGTGAAAGCTTTTTGTTTCGGCATTCCAAGAAGAAAATATGTTCTGGCAGATAAAGGCAGTAATGATGTGGGAAAAGGGACAAGATGGAAAAACAACTGTTTACTGGATAAAAAGAAAGGGGGAGACAGCAAATCCTCTCTGGGATCAAGTTTCCACAGAATCCACACAGTGCTAAAATTAGAACAGAAAATAACATTTTGAGTTTCTGTCAGGATTTGAACCCTATTCTCCCACTGAAAGTGTTTTTTACTGTTCATGAACATTTTTAAAACTATTATATTCAAATAATTTGCTATATGTATGCTTTATTACTGAGACCTTTTGCATAAAAAAACATCATTTATGTCCTCAAGATTTCATCTAATCTACCTGCTTCTTCCTCAAGGAAGTCATAATTCTGTTTGTGACATCATTATCTAGTCCTATGGAAATCATTGTCATTTCACAAATTTAGAATTATCTACTGAATGGGGACGCCACGTAGAACAAAGTATTTTTACTCACCTGAGGGTTGGGATAACCCTGTTTTTTTGGTTTTTTCCAATGTATGACCCTCCTCCCCATCCTCCTCTGCCCTTCCTCTTCTCCCTCTTCCAGGGATTTTTGATCATCTTGGGCCCATGACCTGGGATTAGTTCAGGACAGTGGCTGGTGTGTTCCAACAATACTACCTTAGAACTGGCCAGGCTATCTTCAGGTCTGAAGCCCCTGCACCACTCTATCCCAAATCCAGCTCCTCCTCCTCTCTCACTTCTTCCTCTGAGAAACAGGATCCCTCTGTCCATATCTCCTCTGATGCTGAGTACTTCTGGTACTTGCAATCCCCATCAGAGATGATGCAGGATCTGAGTCTTCAACACTTCACAGGTCACAATACTGTTACCTTAGTGCTGTCATTCCTTGGGGAATACAGCAGAGACACCACTGTCATTCCTGCATATCCTTGGCCATTTTTGGAGGCATCCAGGAATGTCTGTCTCCATCCTTTTGGCCCCACTCCAGCCCCTAGGGATGTCCAGTGCAGATATTACACTCCTGAGGGATCTTCAGGGTCCATGCTTCATCCCTCCACTGAGATTTTGGTACTGGAGACCCCCTCTGGGCTTAGGTGCCCGGTGCATGACCATCCTCCTGACACTGACTCTGCGGAGTCTGCTGTCTGGGGCGGAAGGGTATTTGTGACAGCACACACCATGATGGACATCTCTGCACATTAGGCAGCTTATGGCAAGTGTCTGCGAGCAACACTGGAGTCAGCTGTTAGGGTCCATGCCAGATCGCGAGGATATTCGGTCAGTATAGCATGGCAATAATCACGCTGCAAAAACTGTGGTGAAAATGGCATTGTGAAAAACAACGAATGGGTTAAAACAGCGTCTGGATGTTATCACCCCTCCCTCCCGCCCGACTGTCACCTTCCCAGGGTTACTAATACTAAATCATCCCACCACCTGAGTTCTGCCCCTCCCAGACTTTGTAATAGTAAATCCCCCCCTCCACCGGCTTTCTTCCCCTCGTCCAAGTTCCGCCCCACCCTCGGATGCACGGTCATTGCTTTGCGCTGTATTGCTGATGCACAGTTTTTACTCTTGCCATTTTATCTACTTGATAATTGGCCGTGCCTTTTTTCTCACACTATATTGACCTAGACCCATTGTGAAGCAGCCAGGCAGGCCATATGCCATTCTGTCCAGCGCCTAGAGCTGGTGAGGCATCAAGTGAAGGGCATCTTATGATGCCATCGAAGTAACTTCCAGGCTGGTGGGAACCACAGTCTGCATTTGGTGGACAGGATGGCTTCACCTTTCACAGTTGGCATCCCAGCACGGCATAGGGTGCTCAGCTCGCACTTCCAAGGAATTCATTTTTTTTCTCCTGCAGGGCAGGCAGAGTTTTCAAGGTGCCTTCTTGCTCCCAGGCTATAGGAACCTCCACCTGTCCCTGACCAGTCTAGGGTCCCACCAAACCTGTAAGGGTCCCTGCCCTCCCTGTCTTATCCCTCATAGCAGGCTGAGAGAAGATCTATTCCCTCAGTGTGAGGCAACTCCTCCCTTTTTGAGGGGGTGGGAGCTTGGTACTCTGACCCATAAGTGGGAATGAATAGTGAAGACTGATTCCTGGAAGATATGAAAATTATGTACTCACCATAATTGTTGATTTTTCAGAATATCTTCACCATTCATTCACACACTCACTCACTGTCCCCAGCTCAGCTAAAAGCCAGGGTCTCTGGGCAGCTCAATTGTGTTGCCATCTCAGAGTACTTAAAAAGGAAAAAGAAAATGGGAAAAGACATCACAAATAGGGATCCCTATCTCAAAAAAAAAAAAAAAAAATTTAAGGGAATTTTTCATTCCCTCTGTTTACAACCCCCTTCATTCCTCCTCTCCCTCTGAGAGTTGTTGCACTCTCTCCCAGGGGTGCTTTTCCCTATTTAACCTTTCGCAAGCTCTGCCAACTGCAGTGCAGCCCCGCCTTTAATTCTGAAGGGATGAATACCAAGGGGGTTACTTTTTGTCCCTCTCATCCTATTGAGTCACATCCAATCTCACGTGTTGGTCCTTTTCTTTTGCTCTCACTTATGGAGTGGCAAGAGGATACATGTAGGCTCTAATCATGCCTTTTTCTATTTTCTCTCTCTTCTACCTTGGCTGTAGGACTCATAAGTACATGGCCCTCCCATTGACTTTACCTTCTTAACCTTTAGGAGATTCCTTCAGGTCTCTCCAGGATTAGCCAGAGCTCCATACCAGGGCTGCTACCCTGTCCACCTTCCTGTCCAGGTGGCTAGTAACATAGAATTTGATGGCAAATAAGGACCGCTTGGCCCACCTAGTCTGCCCATTTCCCTTCCTAATGGATAAGCTGCAAATCCTGGTTAACCAACAGCCTACTTCCTCCTACCCCCACTAGAATTGCCTTATGTCTATCCCATGCATTCTACCGAGATTCTGACCGAGGGATTCTCCCACGGAGGCCTTCCAGTGGCCGGGTTACTGTCGGCCGGCCCTGAACTTCGGCAGCGCCCGCTTCCTGTCCGGCGCTTCGGCCAGGATGGCCAGGCGCGGTCCCTACCGGCTCTCTGTCCGGGTTTTCTGAACACCGGCTGAAGGGGCTGGTCACGACAGTGTTTTCTCGGCGGCTGGTAATGCCAGGACGGTAGACAAACCGCCTGGCCAAAGAGTCCAAGAAATTGACCATCCAGCGTGAAAGTGGCGTTGCCTTCTCTCGGCCTTCCAGGCCAGTTCGGGCCCTCATGGCATATTTCTCCCATGCCCTGTTGGGTACCCTGATGAGGTTGTCTTCATCTTTCCCACGACCTGCAGAGCTACGTGTCAAGCAGGCGGATCAGGGCAGTAGCCAGCAGCAGCTCCAGACCGCTCTTGACATAGAGACTATGTGCTCGGTCAGTGGCGTGTGGCCAGGCCGTGCGCGGGCGCATGCGATATCCACCTTTACCATGATACCCAGCACAAGCTTGCGATTTTTGTTGGGAACAGACCTTTTCAGCCCTGGAGTGAAGGCCATCTCCAGAGGATCGAAAACCAATGCCACCTGGATTCGGGTCTCATCCACAGGAGAGGGACAAGGGTCACAAGCCCCAGCCTTCCAAGCCCTTTCTGCCCCCACTCCGCCCTTACGCCTGCCCAACAACAGCGTTAGGCTAGCAGGCTAGACCTTTGTATTCTAGGCTCAAGCCATCCTTTTCTATTAGGAAGCAAGGAGGGAAAAGGCCCTGGTGGTCCCCAGTCGGGTCCTTCCTCCAAGTCTGCTAAGTGGACGGCTGAGGTGTCACTGCTCCTGGTTCTCTGAAGTGCCCGTCTTCTTTTCCACCTGGTCCGCTGTTACCACGACAGTGGGGTTTTTGAGGTGGTGGGAAGAGGCTTGCCTCGACTGCGCTAGCCGCCTGCTGGGGCTTTAGGTCCCAGAATTTCTGGCAGGCTCGGCCGAGTTTATTAACGCCTCCCCTCCTTCAGAAAGCAAGTGATAAAGAGAAGACTCCTTCATCAGAACCAGGGTTCTGTGTGTCCAGGTACTCCTGGTCTCCAACGGACGGGGCTGGCGCTTCCATCTTAGACCCACGGCCTGAACAAGTTCCTAAGGTCTCGAACCTTCAGAATGGTCACTCTGGCTCAGATAATACTATCTCTGAACACGGCGTAGAGTTCTGTTCTCTGACCCAGGACGCGTTTTTCAATGCCCCTCATCCGTCCGCCTCATCAGACTCCCTCCGCTCAGAGCTGAGGGATCCTCTTCGAGTTCCAGGCCATGCCCTTCGGCCTCTTCAGCTCCTAGGGTCTTCACCCAAAATGCATTGCAGCGGTGAGCGCTTTCTGGCGCGCCGAGGGGTCCGCACTTTGCTCGGACGACATGATGCAGCCTCCAGGTTGAGGTGGAGCGGCCCAGAAATTCTGGCCTCTGGTTTGCTCTCAACTGGGCCTCCTGTCAACGAGGCCAAGTCGAACTCGAGCTAAGCAGGTGATATCCTTCATCGGGCAGAGCTCGACTTCGAGCCAGAGCACGGCCTTCCCGGCGGACAGGGCCGAGGTTCTTCCCTCCTTCGCCCAGTCATTGTGTTGCTGGGCAATCGCGCCTGCCC
This sequence comes from Neoceratodus forsteri, assembly GCA_016271365.2. Taxonomy (NCBI): domain Eukaryota; kingdom Metazoa; phylum Chordata; order Ceratodontiformes; family Ceratodontidae; genus Neoceratodus; species Neoceratodus forsteri. The sequence goes on from JADMNL010000025.1 coordinate 274,294,261, forward strand.
GACTTCCCAAGTACTTGGTCTTATAGGCCTGTACCAGCGCAGTCCGCTGGGCACGCCACATGCGCCTCCAGTGGGGTCTACGCCCAGCGGTTTGCCATAATTCTCTGACCACAGCGCCAGACGACCCAGGAGATGTGGAACGCCCAGTGGTGGACCGTCTGCTCCATCTGCAGGAGGGTATCCTGTTTGTCCGCCCGAGTCGACGGTCTCTAACGGCCGACGCCTTGATGGGTTGGGGTGCCCATCTGGGAACATGAGCACACGCCTCTGGTCCCCAAGGGAGTCCCTGATGCTATCAACCTGCTGGAGCTCCGTGCGGGTCCTGCCTGGTTTCACCGCTTGCTCCGCTTTCTCCGGGCTGGAGGGTCCGGGTCCAGACGGACAATACCACGACTATGTACTATCTAAACCGACAGGGTTATTACCCATGCTCCTATGTAAGGAAGCTCTCCGTGATTTGGTCACTTGCATGAGTCTGAGGCGTGATCTCCTGCCATGTGGCAGGAGCTCAATACTCCTCAAGATGCCTGAGCCGGATAGGGGCCACTGCATTTCAGTGGTCTTTCCTGATGAGATAGTATAGACCTGTTCCTCCTGCTGGGGCACACCTCTGGTGGATCTGCTTGCCCAGGAGAACACGGTTGAGTCTGTTTCATGCCCGCCCCCCAGCAGGGGTTCGCTGTAGGGGTTGCCCTCGGGCAGTGGACCCCGGCCTTTTACTTTTCCCCTGCTCCTGATTCACAGGGTCCTGCTGAAAGTGAGGAGGGACAAGGCGAGTGATTCTGATTGCCCCAGACTGGTCTCGCCAGTTCTGGTACCCAGATCTCCTGGTCTCATCTCCAGGACTCCGCGGCAGCTTCCAGCTCGCCTGACCTGCTCTCAGTCAGGGCGGTTCCAACCGACCTCAATCCCTGCACCCGACGGCCTGGTTCCTGAGGCTAGAGTTCCAGGCCCTTGGTCTTCCGGATTTGAGGTCCTCACGCCGCTTGAGCGTCCTTAAGGAGCCCCACTCAGAAATGTTATGCTCTCAAATGGAAGAGAGGTTCTCCATTTGTGCTCGGGGGTGTTGACCCTTTCTCATGTCCTGTGGCAGTTACTCTCTTGGGACTATCTATGGTCCCTATCTAGTCAAGGGCTTAAGCTTTCCATTTACCCTTACAGGTGCACCTGGCAGCCATTTCTGCTTACTCGGCGCCGGGCCGTCCATCAGTGGCGCAGGAAAAGGGTCGGGCGCTTTTCAAAGGCTCTTGATCACATTTCCTCCAGGCGGGAACCCCACCTCCGTGGGATTTACCAAGGTTGGTACTGGCAGCTCATGCGCTTATCTGGAACCAATGCACAGGTGGTCTCACCTGTCGTGGCAGACCGCCTTCTGGTGGCTATCACGCTAGGTGAAGGATGGGAGAACCCAGGTGCTTAGCATCGAGTCTCCTTACCTGGTCTTCCACAGGGACAAAGTTGTCCCACGCCCACCCCGAAATTCCTTCTAAGGTGGTGTCGGAGTTTCACCTAATTGTGTGGACTCTTGCCGGTGCCCCACCCTAATCACACCTCGAGATAATATAGGCCCATACTCTGACTCTAGAAGGGCGTCTCGTTATTATAAGGAGCGCATTTTCTTGAAATTCAGGAGAGAATTGCCAGCGTTTGTCACCCGCGCTGAAGCCGTACCTGCAGACCTGCAGCCAAGTTGGACGATAGGCAGATGGGTCAGCCTCTTGCATAAATTCTGTTACAGGAGCTACGGGCATGTGGAGCCCCAGAGGGATAAGAGCTCATTCTGTCCCCATACTGTTGTGTCGGTGGTGCTCTAGGATGTCCTTATCCAGGAAATTGCAGGGCTGCTACCTGGAAGTCAGCACACACCTTTATTACCCATTACTACATCGACCTTGAATCACGCCGGATGCTGGGTTTTGGGCCTCGGGTTTCCAGTCTCTGTTCCTCAAGTGGCGCGTAGGGGGTGTGCTGCTCTCCTCCCGGAGAACTGCTAGAGTTCGTTATTAGTGGTTGAACAATATATCCATATCCCTAGAAACACAGGTTACTCACCCGTAACAGGAGTTCTTAGGAATGGTATGTTGTTCATCCACACCCACCCGGCCTCCCCGTTTATCACCAGCACAACCTGGCTTCCACAGTTAGATCTGGAGTTTGAAGAGCCGAGAGTTTACTGCAGTGGAGGAGCCAGCTGAAGATGCCGGGCAGATGAAGCGGTAGTGAACTCACACAGTGTGATGAACACACATGCCATTCCTAGAACTCCGTTACAGGTGAGTAACCTGTATTTCTAGGACATGGATATTGTCTATCCCACACTCATTGGCAGGTATCCTTGCCGCTTTTAATCTTTGCTGGAAGGTCTTCAAGCTTGCTCCTCCACCCACTCTCGGTGGTATAACTCTCGGTTCGCCCCATGACGCCAGATCTTCCCACCGCTTGAAGCTCAGGTTCCTCCTTAACGCCTGCGCTGTGACTGGTTCCTATCTCCGCTTGTGATTTAAAATAAATTTCATGAAAAGACTTAGTCTCGATCCCTCATGCCAATGGACAAATCGACCCTGATTGGAGATGCCCATGCGGCAGAAGATGTCTCGGATTGATCCACACCCACGTGTGTCACTGCTTAGGCCCTTGAGCTAACGACTCTGCAGGCTTGCAGACCTGTGCTCATCTTTCTCGGCCTATGCCCTCAAGACCTAAGGTCTGACAGGAACTGGGGCCGCCCCGAAGGCGCTTCTCCGTGAAGTCCAAGGAGGCCCGGATGGCGGTGTCCGCGGCATGGTTTCAAGTGATCAGCTCGAGCGGATGATCGCCTCGGCAGGAGGCGCCGCCGGGCCAGACTCCTCGGCCGCTGCTATTATCCCGCCTCTGGGTTCTTCATACACGGCTTTTACGAGCTTTGTCTGTCCCTCTCACTAAGGAGAAGGGCCACGCCTGCTGGACCTCATTCTCAGTCCAAAAAGAAGGACAGGGTAAGTCCTCCGGTTAACGCCTCTGGGAGCGAAAGGTCTCTCTCCCAGTAGTCACGGATCGTCGGCTGGCTTCCACTGGGCTCGCCGCCACTGGCCTCACGGTGTCCCCGCCAGGCTGCTGATCGAGACCTCGGCCGACGAGGTCGAGATTTTCTCACCTGCTGACGGCTGTCGCTTTAGCAGCCGGATCCCTCTCCTGCCCTGCAGGAGTTGAGGATCCCGTGGCTCGCCTGAGCCCGGTTCGAGCCCTCGGATGGACCATCCGAGCCGGGGGAGTGCCGGTTCTGCCGACACCTCCCCGCACCGACTTTGAAATTCCGGGACTTTCGGTCTCGACCTCTTCGCGGGTCCAACCGATCCCACCGTCAGGCGGTCTCGCACTGTAGCGGGCGCCGCCGCCGCCCTCCTCCTCGGACGTAGGGGAGGCGTCATGAATTACGCCGACGGTACGAGGACCTTATGTTGCAACAGCTCCTCCTGACCAGGAGTAAGCCGACCTCACGCTTTCCACGGCATTAAGTGGCTGTACTACCGAGCTGCCGACACAACCCCCGACTTATCCGCCGGGAGATTTTATGCACCAGGCCGTTGTTCACAAACCAGCTGCTCCACCCGATTCCGTGGAATCTTCTCCACAGCCACCAATTGGGGCCCACCATGATTCTCGGCTCGCTCATGGTCTACCCCATTGGCTGTCAGTTACCCTCACTCCCGACCGACCTCGTCAGGTGAAGGGGTGGCTCAGGCCAGAGGTAGCTCTTCGAGGGACTCTTCCGAGTCCAAGATGATTCTCCCTTTCTCCAAGCGACTGACTTGGAGTCTTCAGGAGGTCAGTCAATGGACGATAGCCCGTCCGTCCTTCCAGGACTACTTCGCTCATCTCGAGTCCACCGCGATGGAGCTCGAACCGTTTCAAACGGGCCAGGTATCCCTCACGAGATTCTGGACCGAGGGGATTCTCCGGCGGAGGTTTCCAGTGGCCGAGGCCATAGTGGGCCCGCCTTGAGCTTTGTAGCGCCTGCTTCGCCCTGCGCCTGACCAGGAAGACCAGGAAGTATGCAGGTCCCTACCGTTCCTGTCGGTTTTTGAACACCTCTGCTGAGGGGTTGTTACCGACAGCGTTTTCCGCACGCCGCAACGCCAGGATGTGGACAAACCCTGAAAAGAGTCCAAGAAATTGGACTATGTCGCTTAAAAGTCTACGCTAGTCCCTCTCGGTTTCGCCAGGCCAGTCGCCGCCCTCATGGCACATTTTTTCTATGTCCTGTTGGGCTCCTGGATGAGGTCATCCTCATCTTCCCGCCAATCTGCAGACTACGGTTAAGCAGGTGCGGGACCAGGGCAGGCATGGCCAAACAGCAGCTCCAGACTGCTTTGATATAGGGGACTCATGTGCCAGATCGGTGGCGGCACGCAGTGGCTATGCGTCGTCGGGGCTTGGCTGAGGATATCCACCTTTACTCGGATACCAGCAAGTTGGCGGATGTTCCCTTTTGGGACTGACCTCTTGCCCTGGGTGGAAGGTCACCTGCAGAGGATCGAGAAGTCCAAGGCTACCCTGGACTCGGTCTCTTCCGCCAGAAGGACAAAGGCCGTGAAACCACAGCCTAGGCCTCTGGTCCTTCTGTGCCCCCGCGCGCCCGCCCAGCATCGTCAGGGCCAGCAGGCTCGCCTTGGCATCCCAAACCCAAGCTGCCGGCTTCCTCTAACAGGAGGCAGGAGGAAAGGCCCAGGAGGTCCCTCGGCGGTCCCTCCTCCAAGCCTGCCCAGTGGCGGGCTGAGGGGTGTCGCCCCATTCCTCACCTTACCCTGGGTCCCCCATGGGGGACGGCTCGCACTTCCGTTCCGCCTGGTCCGCTGTTACCACGGACAGGTGGGTCTTGGAGGTGGGAAGAGGCCTGCCTCTGGAATTCGAGCAGGCACCACCCTTCAGAGCCGCCGCCTCGGGGCTTCAGGGTCCCCAGCCTCACTGGCGGCTCGCCGAGCCGACATCGCCTCCTCCTCCAGAAGGAGGTGATAAGAGGTGGCGGACCCTCCTTCAGACCCAGGGTTTGTGTCCAGGTACTTCCTGGTTCTGAACGACGGGGCTGGCCTCATTCTCGACTCTACACCCATAAACAAGTTCCTAAGGTCTCAAACCTTCAGGATGGTCACTCTGGCTCAGATAATACCATCCTTGGAACGCGGGCGTGTGGTTCTGCTCTCTGACTTGCCTGTGACGTTTTCACGTCTTATCCGTCTGTCCTCACCAGAGATTCCTTCGCTCTGAGCGGAAGGATCCTTTCAGTTCCAAGCCATGCCCTTCGGCTTGTCTCCAGCTCCCAGGGTCTTCACCAAATGCATGGCAGTGGTGACAGCATTCCTGCTGCGCTTCGAGGTTCCGGGTGTACCCTTACCTGGACGACTGGCTGATAGCAGCTCCCTCCAGGAAGGAGGCGGAGGGGTCCAGAGATCTGGCCCTCCAGGTCTGCTCTCAACTGGGCCTCCTTATCAACGAGGCCAAGTCGGAACTCGAGCCAAAGCAGGTGATTCTATTCATCGGGGCGCAGCTCGACTCTCTTCGAGCCAGAGCTCGGCTCCCGGCGGACAGGGCCGGGGTTCTTTCCTCCTTTGCCCGATCATTTCTGGTTGGGCAATTGCGCCCTGCCCGGGACTTCCTGCGCCTCCTGGGTCTCATGGCGGCCTGCACCAGCGTGGTCCGTTGGGCCCGCTGGAACATGCGTCCCCTTCAGTGGGGACTGGCCAGCCAGTGGTCACAACGCTGCGATCCTTTGGACCAGCTTGTGTCGGTGACTCAGGGGATGTGGAACGCTCTCCAGTGGTGGACCGTTCCAGATCACTTGCAGGAGGGCATCCCGTTCGTCCGCCCCGAGCCGACGGTTTCTCTATCGACCGATGCCTCTCTGATGGGTTGGGGTGCCCATCTGGGGGAACACCGGGCTCATGGCCTCTGGTCCCCGTGGGAGTCCCGATGCCACATCAACCTGCTGGAGCTCCGAGCGGTCCGCCTAGCTCTCACCGCCTTTGCTCCGTTCCTCCGGGGTCAAGTGGTCCGAGTCCAGACGGACTATACCACGACCATGTTCTATCTAAACCGCCAGGGCGGGACGCGCTCCATGCTTCTATGCAAGGAAGCTCTCCGCATTTGGTCACTCGTGCGCAGCCTGGAGGTGGATCTCCTAGCCATTCATGTGGCAGGAGCCTCCAACACCTGGCCGATGCCCTGAGCGGATAGGGGCTGCATCCCACGAGTGGTCTCTCCTGCGGAGGTAGTACAGCATCTGTTCTCCCATTGGGGCACACCTCAGGTGGACCTGTTCAGCCTCCAGGAGGAAGCGAAGCTGAACTGTTCCATGCCGCCCCCTCAGCAGGGCTCGCTGCGAGGATGCCTTCTCGAGGCAGTGGACCCGGGCCTCTTTGCGCCTTTCCCCATTTCCCTTGATCCACAAGGTGCTCTCAAAGGCGAGGAGGACAAGGCGAGGTGATTCTGATAGCCCCAGACTGGCCTCGCCAGTTCTGGTACCAGATCTCCTCAGTCTCAGCTCCAGGACTCCGCGGCAGCTTCCAGCTCGCCCGGACCTGCTCTCAGTCAATCAGGGGAAGGTGTTCCATCCGGACCTTCAATCCCTGCACCTGACGGCCTGGTTCCTGAGCGGCTAGAGTTCCAGGCCTTGGGTCTTTCCGACGAGGTCCTCAATGTAGTTGAGGCGTCCCGTAAGGAGTCGACCAGAAAATGCTATGCCTTCAAATGGAAAAGGTTTTCCATTTGGTGTCAGGGCAGGGGCTTGGACCCTTCCTCCTGTTCCTTGGCAAGCATCTTGGACTATTTATGGTCCCTTTCTAATCAAGGGCTTAGGTCGACGACCCTAAGGGTGCACCTGGCAGCCATCTCTGCTTACCGGGCGCGCTGGGAAGCAGTCGGTGGCGCAGGAGAAGGTGGTCTGGCGCTTTTCAAGGCCTTGATCACATTTCCCTCCAGTGCGGGAACCCCCACCTCCGTGGGATCTACTGCTGGTACTGGCAAAGCTCATGGGCAAGCCATTCAACCTATGCACAGGTGTGCTTTCTCTCACCTGTCGTGGAAGCCGCCTTCTTGGTGGCTATCACGTCAGCCAGAAGGATGGGGAGCTCAGGCGCTTTCATCAGTCTCACTCCTGGTCTTCCACAGGGACAAGGTTGTCCTGCCCCACCAAATTCCTTCCGAAGGTGGTGTGGTTTCTGCTAACCAGGTGTTGACTCTCCGGTGTTCTACCTCAATCACACCTCGGAGGCCGAATATAGGCTCCATACTTTGACCCCAGGCGCCGCTTATTACAAAGAGCGCACGGCTGAAATTGGGAGAGGTTCGCCAGCTGTTTGTCACCTCACGCTTGAAGCCGCGATCTGGCAGACCTGCAGCCAAGTGGACGATAAGCAGGTGGGTCACTTCCTGCATAGATCTCTGCTATAAGTTGGCGGGCATGGAGCCTCCCAGAGGGATAAGAGCTCATTCTACCCGCCATACTGTTGCAACGGTGGCTGCTTCCAGGGACGCCCCTATCCAGGAAATCTGCAGGCTGCTACCTGAAGTCAGCAAACACCTTCATTACCCATTACCACATCGACCTTGAGTCACGCCGGATGCTGGTTTTGGGGCCTCGGTTCTCCAGTCTCTCTTTCCCAAGTAAGTATTGGGGTGTCTCTTGCCTCCTCCTCCCGGAGAACTGCTAGGAGTCTGCCAGTGAGTGTGGATGAACAACATATCCATGTCCCTAGAAATACAGGTTGCTCACCTGTAACAGGAGTTCTAGGAATGGTATATGTTGTTCATCCACACGACCCACCCGACCTCCTCGGCTCGACGCGACAAATCCGAGCTTCCAGCGGGCCAGATCTGGCGTCATGGGGCGGAGCCGAGAGTTATAACAATTCGGGTGGTGGAGGAGCAAGTTTGAAGACCTTCCGGCAAGATTTAAAGCGGCAAGGATACCTGCCAATGAGTGTGGATGAACAACATATACCATTCCTAGAACTCCTGTTACAGGTGAGTAACCTGTATTTTTAGGGTATGCACAGCGAATCCCACTGCAGACACCATCTGTCGTCGAGGCACAGGTCAGAAAACATAGGGAAAACCTGGAGCAGTTGTAGAGTTCACCAAATATATTTATTTACAGTAGCAGTAACTAAAAAAAGTTCTTCATAATAACCATTTACAAAGGCAAAATAAAGTTTTCTTTCAGTCTGGCTCTGTCCTTGTTCTCCTAATCTTTCTTGCAGTTGCAGCTTAGGTCTTTCAAAAAGTCTCTTCACCCACCCCACCCCACCCCTTCTTAGCAAACATCCTGTTCTTCTAAGTGTTCTGTTCTTGTAAGTTTCAGGAGCTGCTAGAACACAGTGTGCGTCTTGAGGCCCCCTTTGAACAGCTTTTGCAAACAGCTCAAACATTTGCAATCAAGTAACCTCTGGAGTTTTCCATTAACTATTTACAATCAATCCAAATTATAATTATATACATTTCAACAGTAATACGATATATTTTCTAAACAAAAGTGATCCCATTATCAGTTACATTTCCATACAGTGATTTTTCACATACTTTATATTAGCAAATATGCAAGGGAGGAAAAACGGACAGCAAGTGAGAACTGAGTTAGAGGCACAACTGCGAGCCTGTCAGGTTGAGCAAGTCCGAAGTCCCCCAGGAAAATTTGGTTGCACAACCAGACAGACCAATAGACAGGAAAGGACCGATCCTTGCAATTTAAACACTTTCTGTAACAACTGGGACAGGGTCCTATTCCACCCTGTCGCAGAGCCCCAACAACAGAGGTGCAAGCCTTTTAAATTAGCCAGGACCAGCAAAGACAAAAGAATCAATAGCCCTGAGGTTCCCAAGGCTCCTCTCATCAGGCGGGGTTGTGGTGCTAGACACCCTAAGTCTGCGCACTCCCCACCCCCCCGGTCCCTCCTCATGATGCCCTGTCACTTTCCCTCCTTCAGCGGAAGAGATGGGGAGGCATTGGGAGGTCGGTTCTCCCTCTGCCTAGGAGGGTGGACCGCAGTAACCTCAGACCAGTGGGTGCGGGACATCGTAGAAAAAGGTTATACACTGGAGTTCACAGAAATCCTGCCAGACAGACCTCGAGTCCCTTCTTGACCCCACTCCACCCACATTCCTCTCATTGCAGAAGAAATTCGATAATTGCTAGAAAAGAGAGCCATAGAGCCTATCCCCTTCGCCAACAAAGGAACTGGGTATTATTCCCACTTTCTGGTTCCCAAGAAGACTGGGGACCTAAGGCCTGTTCTAGATCTTAGTTTCTTGAACCAGTACCTCACTTACAAAAAATTCGGAATGGTCATGCTGCCAGGTCTGATCACCCTGTTACATTGAGGGGACTGGCTTTGCTCTCTGGACATGCAAGACACATGCTTGCCCATCCCGGTATTTCTAGCTCACAGAAAGTATCTGCGATTCACCTTTTGGGGGAATCATTACCAGTTCTGGGTTTGCCTTTCGGTCTTTCCTCAAACCCAAGGTGTTCACCAAATACCTGGCAGTAGTGGGTGACCCTACATGAGTGGGGTCATTTTAGTCTACCCTACCTAGATGACTGGCTACTAAAAGCAGCTCCCATGAGGGCGGCTGATTCACGCCTGTCGATACTTTCCAGCTGTTTGCACGACTGGGGATTACAGTCAGTCTCCCAAAGTCCTGCCCTTGGCCAGCCCAGCCTTCAGTACATTGAGCAATTCTGGATACCCAGCAAGGAAGAGCCCTTCTTCCCGATGGGGCCAGTTGACTGAGAGACCAGGCCTCCAACGTGCAGCCAACTCAGTTGCAGCATGGACAATTTGCAGCTCCTGGGGCATATGGCAGCAGCCATACCTGCAGTGCAGTTAGTACGCCTACATATGAGAATTCCACAGTGGAACCTGAGAGTGCAGTGGAACAAAATGGACGACAGCCTAGGCCATCCAGGCAAGGTATCAAATGCTATCAAACAGGAGCTCACTTGATTGCTGACTTCACCTACACTAAAAACGGGAGTCCCATTCCAGTCAGATGCTTCGGGTCTCTGAGGAGCTAATTTTCAGAATCATTGTACTTGGGGCACTTGGTCGGAGATAGAAGTGTCCCTGCACATCAGCATTCTGGAGATGAGGGCGATTCTGTACGCTCTGCAAGCTGTCCAGGCTCACCTATCCCAGGGTCCCCTGCTTATTGAAACGGACATGTCCGTAGTCTTCTACATCGACAAGCAGGGATGGACTCACTCCTACCCTCTGTGCAGAGAAGCCATAGAGTGTGGTATTGGGAAGTAGAGCTATGGGATTTCCAGAGAAGCCATGAGAGTGTGGTATTGGGGCAATAGACATGGGATTTCAGCCATGGCAGTCCACGCTCCAGGAGTTCCAATGTTCTGGCAGACAAACTGTTTCTCACACTCCAAAAGCCACGAATGGGAGCTGTCTCAAGAAGTGGTGGATGACCTCTTCGACATATGGGGAAGTCCAGAACTGGACTCTTTGTGTCCCTGTGCAGTGCAAACTGCCCAGTGTTTGCTCGCTAGATCCAGGGCTTGGAGTTTGCTGGTGAGACACATTGTCCCTTTTCTGGACATGGAGGTTCCGTATGCTTTCTTCTCCTTTCCTCTCTTTCAGAGAGTTGTTCTCAAACTGCAGGAGGAGCATGCTACAGTGATTCTGATGGCTGTGCTCTGGCCAAGACAGATATGGTTCCCATTGCTTCAGCAGCTGGCAGTAGAACCTCCTTTCAGCTTCCAATTTGCCCGGACCTTCTCTCTCAAGAGATGGGAAGCTGGTCCATCCATACCTGCAGTCCTTGCATCTACATGCCTGGTTCCTACAGACCTCAGCCATATCGAGGCATGGAGTTTCTCAGAGAGTAGCAGAAGTCCTTGTGGAGCAAGAGCTCTCATGGAACTGGCCTCTTCATTCAGCCTTCAGGTGTCTCGACCAGCAAGGCATTTCCTTCAGCTCTTGGGCCACATGGCAGCTTCTACAGCAGTGGTCCAAGGCGCAAGATTCCAGATGAGGGACATTCAGTTCCACTTAAGAGCTTTTTGGTCCCAAAGAAAGGATTCCCTTACCAAACTAATCCCAGTGACTCGAACCCTGATCTAAGCCCTGCAATGGTGGCAGGATCAGGACAATTTGAGGAAAGGGGTTCCATTTGCCACTCAGTCTCATTCAGTGGTCCTTACCACAGATGCTTCCCTGCTGGGCTGGGGAGCCCATTTGGGGGACCTCACCACCCAGGGACTGTGGTCGCCTCAGGAATCTCTTCTACATATCAATCTCTTGGAACTCAGAGCAGTGTTTCTGGCACTGCAAGCTTTTTCCAAATCATCCTTGATGAAAAGACAACCCCGCCCCACTCTATCCCTTCTGAGCGCTTGTGTGTATCCTGCCAGGTTTAGGTCCCAGTCATGCCCAGGGTTGCCCAGGTTTCAGCACCGCTGCCATGTCCACACACCCTCCAGCAGCAGGCGCCTGGAGCTCAGCGCTTGTTACCCAAACTCCTGGCATTAATCAGGGCCACCCTCCAACTCGTCTCCCTACCCCCAAAATCCCCTGCCCTGAGGGCCTCCATTCTGCAGTGTGATAGGGCCCCATTTGCCCTGGACGGGTGTACCTGGTCTGTACAACCCCCTCCCCCGGCCATGGGGAGACTGCCAGGGCTATCCTGGTTGGGCCTGCCAGGAGGCCCCACCCTCTCCCCCTTACAAGTTTAAACCCCACCCGGAATGAATGAATCTTTCCAGTCTACTCTTCAAGATCTCTTTCCCCCCTCGCACTGAGGTGGAGCCTGTCCCTCGCGTACAGTTCCTTGTCCTTCCAAGTTGTACCCCAGTCTCCCTCCCACCCATACCCCTGGCCTTGCACTGTTCCCCAGCCATCGTTCACCTCCTTTATTTTCTGCTTGTTCTCCACACTGGCCCTGGGTACCGTAAGATCTCAGAGAAGGAGACCGAGCACCCAATATCCTGACACACCCTGTTAGCTTCACGAACCTAGTCTGAATCTCCATCACCCTGTTCCTCTATAGCATTAGTACCCAGGTGCACTAATATGTCAGGGCCCTCACTAAACTGTAGTGCCAGAGCATAGACCAGATGCTTGGCCTTGTGCACTGTCATACCCGATATACTGTTGCTCATAACACCACTGGATATCTCCTCTCCCCCCGCCCTCCCCACCTGATCCCCCTAACCATGGCATCCCCAGGAGAAGCACTCTTACCGCATCCTTTTCCCTAGACCCCCCCACAGCTGTCCCCCCACCCCATCACGTTTCCGTCCCTCCCCCGCACTTATTTCCATTCTCTCTCTTCTCCCCCAGGCTCTTCTTCTCACTGATCTGGCCCCTCGAGCCACTGCCTCTCCCTGTTGCTCCCAGTCCTAACTCTATACTACCCCTGTGACAAGGGGACCCCTGCTTCTCTGGAGCCTGCAATAGCACCTCTCTCCCTCTGTAATTCCTTGTTCTTCCACCATGCCCCTCTTGATCCTTCTTCCTTTCCTGGCCCCCCAGTCTCCCCTATTTTCCATCCTCAACTCCTCCTCACCCCAGAGTCCTGGATCTTAACCCTCCGCATCTTCCGTGCTTTCGAATCCCATTTTCCAAACTGCCCCACTGAGTAGCCTTGCATTGGAGTATCTTCGCCACTCTTTTCTGCTGAGGTGCCTGCCCCTTTGAGCCTCCTGTCCCGGAAGACACCTCTTCCTCCTCATCTGACTGCACCAGGGTGCGGGCTTATTTCATGCCCCACACCCAGTGTCCTGTCATCACCGCTGGTCTCTTCCTTTCCTCCCCCCAAAAATCATTCTCCATTCCTATACTTCTGCTCTGGTCCCAAACCACCTTCCAGGTCCCCTGGTCATAATGTCTCTTCCCCCCCCCCCCATGTCCACTGGTGCTCCCCTCCATCCCGTGGGGCCCACCACTTCCCCTATTGGTGGCGCAGTCCCTTGTACCCATACCATTTCTCTCCAGGCAGCTTCTTCCCCATTTTGACACTGCCACTGAACCCACTCTTCTCCCCCGGCCTACCCCCACAGTAGGGTCACCATCCATTTCACCCTCCCTCCGCCATCCCCAATGCCCACTTTAACCACTTGACCTCCTCCTTGAGATGTGCCAGTCGGCACACCATTAAACCCCCCCATCCTCCATGCCAAGGTCAATACCATGGCAGACCCACCCCTACATGCCCCACCACTCTCCCGAAGATGCCAGCCTTCATGATCTGTGGACCTTGCCTCCCCACTGGTGTCCCCCCCAATATTTCTGTTCATCTTGGTTGGTTGCCCCATCCCCTAATCCTAGTAAATGCTCAAGTCCTGCCAGAGCTCCTCGGGTCCCCCACCAATGTCCGCTATGCCAGTTACCTAAAACAAGAATACTTTTCCAAGTATGTTAAGGACTCCCTAAACATACAGTACCAAGCAGAGTAGCCCCCCTCAACTCAAGCTGTACTTACCAAGAATATCCCTCCCAAGTACATTAAGAACTCCATTAACACGTGCAGTACCAAACTGAAGTGTTCTTGTTTTACAGCATTCTGTGTAGCTAGAGGTGGGACAAGGTAGAAGGCCAAGACTGAGAATTTGTGCCACAGTAGGTGTCAGGGTGTGGAGGGACCCTGGAAGCGCAGTGGTCTGACGAATGTATTTAAATGACATGTCAGTAGCTATTTCCTGAATGTGCAAGGCTTCTCCTGACATTTAAACACAAAGATTTTAGCCCTAAACAGGAGCCTGCACAAGCAGGATTTTTGCAAGAAACATGTCCAACCAACTACGAGCACAGCAAACTGATGGGTGGGAGAGTGCTATATAGCCTCGTACTCCTCCCATAGACAAGGAGTAGCAGTCCTGTTACACAAGAAGTTCCTCTTTAAGGTCATTAGGATAGTGGCTGATCTGAGGAAGGGCAGATACATGTTTGTGAGTGATGAGTTGGAGGGCAAGCCGGTTACATATGGCATATGTCCACACCCTTGGTATTCGACCCTGAATTTTTTTCATATGTTGTTGTGCTTGTTGCAGATAGAATGGTTCCCTGATCTAATTTTCGTGTGTGTGTGTTTTTTTGGGGGGGGGGGGCGCTTAACTGTGTTGTGGAACTGACCGGGGGGGGGCAGACATGAGAAAGTGCTAGCCCTATGGTCTAACTGGCCTGGACCTGGTGCATGTGTGGTGCACAACCAACCCAGGGGCTCATGAGTACACATTTTTCTCCATCCCCCACAAGACCTGGTCCAAATTGGACTATAGTGTATGTTAGAACATTGTTTTCTCTGAGAGTCTAGCTTTTCCTGGACTTGTACCATTGATGTGACGTCACAATGTTGTACCATCGTGAGTATGTCACAACGATGGTACAACAGCTCAGATTGCGTTTGCACATGCGCAAGTTTAATTCCATAGGCATTCGAAAAATGCCCACGGCAGTTCACCGATGGCACAGGAGGACATTACAGTCTTTCAGTAAGTGCCATTTAAATAGTGGCCGGCAAACAGCAGGACAGCCGTATTTCTTTTTAAATTGATGAAGTAACATTATCTTCGTGGAACGGGAAGGAGTGGAGTGATTTTATGGACACAGGTGAGGCGGGGGTCACCGACATCACGGCGTGACCATGGAAGCAGTCATAAGTTATTTCGTTTTATTTTTGCCCATACACTATAAAAGACAGTGGATGGGCAACAGTAAACAACAACACTGTGGCTCACTTCTCGAGGTTACATGACAACCGAAAACCTCTCGAGCTCGATGTCGAGGTTTACTAGGTTGTCATGACAATCTTCAAGTGAACAGTGTTCACTGTTGCCCATCCACTATCCTATATATATATATATATATATATATATATATACATATATATATATATACACACGTGTGTATACATACACCGCATACAGTAAATCCCACTTAAATGCATACCTGATAAACGATAACCTGCTTAAAATTTCAAAGTCCCAATTTATTTGATATGCTTTCCATGTTATAGACCTATTAAATGCATATAAAGATCCCTTTTAATGCACATTTTTCCCTCAGTTTTGGTGTTCAGTTGTGGACTGACTGGCCCAATTTTACTGAGACTCCTGTAGCTGCCTTATTAATTAATAATTAATTACCTGTTAATGGACTGCTCTATTTAAAATGTGTGTTAGTCACCTACTTCAACTTTTCAAACATCAAACCCAAGTCAAAGAAGCACCCTCCCTCACACTGAAATCAAAGCAAGGAACCCAGAAGTGTGTCAGAAGCACTTTACATGAATCCCAGAAGTACCTTCCCTCACACAGGAATTGGACCAAAGAACGCCACAGTGTATCACAAATCACTTTATGCCACCCAAAGAAGTAATTAAATGATACTGGCATTTCTCTTCTCTACCCAGCCCCCTGGCACATACTGCAAGTTGCATTCACTATTAAAAGAAAAGATCTGATAAACACATAGCCCTCTTAAATGCATACTTTTTGCTGGTCCCAAGGGTATGCGTTTGAAGGCTGCACTGTGTGTATGTGTAGGTATTTATAAAATGGGTATGAAATTCTCTGCTGATTGGTTGAAACACATCACATGACTGTGCGTATATTAGAGCACGACCGCACACCTGCACTTTCATCCCCACACACACACACACAAAAGTCTAGCCATTTTATAAGATAATCCACTCTAGGGTGTGCGGTTGCGCTCCAGTATATGCACGCCTTGGGTGGTTGACGGACTTGGCCTGCGGCTCATGCATAACACATACCAAGGCGTATGTGATATCGGATAATAACCGCACACCCTAGAGTGGGTTAGCTAATTATATAGCGTGTGTGTGTGTGTGTGTGTATAGATATATATATGTGTGTGTGTGTGTACATTTACATGTATGTATTTGTGTGTGTGGGTGTATATATATAATGAATAGATAACCCACTCATAGGTGTCTGATCATGCTCTGATATACATGCCTTGGTGTGCATCAACCACCCAGAAGTGCGTATATCGAAAGCGTGTTTCTTGTCGAAAGTGGGTTATCTATCTTATAAATGGCAAAATTGTTTTTAAGGGGTAAAAGTGCAGGTGTGTGGTCGCATTGATATACACATGGTCATGTGGTGGTTATCAGCCAATAAAGGGCAATTTCCTACCAATGGCAAAACTCAGTTTAATGCATTAGTTAAGGTTGTTCCACAGCGACAAAAGCAAGGGGTCGGTTTTGGGGTTGAGAGCCCCCTAGGATCCTCCGCCCCACTCACAACGGCATCGGGTGCGATTGGGGTTGCCGGCCCTAACTCTCACCCCATCAGATGTGTGTGAAGCAGAGGTATAGGAGAATGGGTGAGAGTTAGGACCGACAACCCAGTGCGCACTTCTGATGCTGGTTGGGGTGTGGGCTAGGGTCCTGGGGGCTTTCAACCCTAACACTGAATTTCCTCGCTTTTGTCGCTGTGGAACAACCCTAACTGATGCATTAAACAGATTTTTTTTTACCTCTAATTTCCCTTCTTTTTGAGAATTAGTCCGAGAAATAATGAATGTAATGCGGCGGCAGGCCCCGTGCTCCTGTCACGTGATGTCTTGTCACATAGTAACACGGTGCCCACAAATGCAAATGGTAATGCGCATGATGACGCAAAGGGAAACACAGATAAACAGTACTGTAGACACAAATGGTTAAAATAATGCAAGCGCAAATAAAAACGCAAAGGGTAACGCACATGGTGGCGTAGACAGGAACAGTAAGCGAAACGGGTACAGAACCACAAGCAGAAGTGGTAAGGGTAACAGTAAGGTAAGCGCACAAGCTGGTTTTCCCCAAAAGCTGCATAGAGAAAGACAGTGAGTACAAAGAATGTATGCATAATAATGGGTCTCGGAGCAGAAAATGAGGAGTTGGAATGCTAAATTGCTTACCTCAGGAACCGTACGACGTAGAAATTTTTTTTAAAGTCATATGATTTATGACTTTCCTGGCTAGTTTTGTACTTGGCCCCCATTAGGGGGCTATGCATTTTTCCGACAAAAAGTCCGTATCTCGCACTGTTTCCGAGATACGGGCCCTGAAAGGCGCAGTGAACACCATAATGTTATCCTGTGGGGAAAAAGAGAAGTTCGGAGTGCAATTTTTCACCAAACCACCAAAAGGCACAACTGTGGGATGTTGGCTTTTTCCCCTCCAAATTTCAGCCCAAAAGACCAAACTGTTATTTTGCAGCAGGGCGGCAAAGGATTCCTGTAATGCGGCAGACGCCGTAATGTTATCCTATGGGAAAAAGCGTCGACTTTGGAGTGCTGTAACTATGCCACCCTGTGATATTTTCTCACCAAAACACAGAAAGGCACATCTGTGAGATGTTGGCTGCTTTCCCTCCAAATTTCAGCCCAAAGACCAAACCATTATTTTGCAGCAGGGTGGCAAAGAATTGCTGTCATTTTGCCACAGCCTGGAAAAGTACTGTCGAACTTTGTGAAAGCTTTCACAAATTCATGTGACAGTGTTGCAAATGCGAAAGTACTTTTTCCAGAAATTTGAAAAACATATTTCTGGGGTGTTTTACCCCAAAATAAAGACATGCCTAGCATCCTCAGGGTCTGACTAGGTGAATACAAAAGAATTAGGTTGCTAGAGGGTCCCAAATTTAAATGTCAAGCATTTTTCTGATGACCAACTGAAAAGAAAAAATGGTGGATTTTATGACAGTAAAAGGGCCATTTATGAAAGTAAAACTGCATTTGTGACCCTTTTGAACTTTTTGTTAACTTTTCCCATTGACTTATAATATGAACTTTATTTTTGAATAACTTTGAACCGCTGAATATTTTTTCACAAAATCTTCAAAGGCACATCGGACACCCCAGCCGCACGCCCCTAAAGTTCTGACCGGGTCACGCAAACTTTCAGCGACCTGTATGCAGAGTGCACCGCAAAAGCGTGAACGCACGCTTTCGGTTGGCACTTAATAACTCCGCAGCTGTATATCCGACCGGTACGAAACTTGGCAGATCCCAAGATATACCATGCCCAATCCTGAATACCAAATTTCGGGCAAATCCGTTGAACGGTGGCAAAGTTATTAAGGTACAAAGTTTGACCCTTTAACCTTAAAATGGCTCCTCAACCCTAACTATGGTAGCACTACCGTGCTACCATAATGTATGTATGTGGAGATATGACAGATATCTTCACGAGCTGTTACTGAACTCTTGTATCCCGCCAGTGGCTTTGCCACTCGTGGGATACAAGAGTTGAGTGACAGCTCGTGAAGATATTTCTGCTATCTCACTCCCACCCTTGTCATATTTGATTTGTACAACAAGGGTGGGTCTCTTTTTTATTTTTTCTGTTTTAAGTTATTTGCATTTGTTTGTTGCAGAAAATGAAAAAATAATTTTCTGCTGTTTTTTGCTAATTATAAAAAAAAAAATAAAGGTAACTATAAACGAAACACCACTCATTTTGTAGATATTTTTGTGCTGAATAACTTTCGTGCTCACAGTAATGTGCTATCACTTTTCATTTTAGTTATGCTTGAATATGCTACTAAGGCTGAGCATTCTGAATGAGTTCTGAACCATTGTGACATAAGAGCATGAAGATATCCTGATATCTCATTAGTGGCCCATGAGAGATCCGTGATATCTTCACTGTTCCAGACCCAAACCTGTTGTATAAGAATGCATATATAATGTGTAGCAATAGAGCAGTATGAGCAGATGAAGAATGTAATCCATAGTGTGATCTATATATCGGAACATGCCATGGTGATTCTCTATATAAATGCACAGAGAAGCCCTGGGGAAAGCACGGGATGGAAGTTCGCATCGTACTTGATGGTAAACAGAGAGATCTGCCAAGATAAAGACGAGTGGGGACTGTACATGGTCACCAGTGCAGCTATGGCCCTATTCAGGGCAACCTTGTGGCAAGTGGGCAAAGTCTACTGACAGGTATGATGATAAGCCATGGCCACCGCCACCAGAATGAAGAAAACGCACAAAAACAGGGAGCTGGAGGGAAGTCTGAAAGATTGGGAGAAAAGGGTCGTTGAGGGTGGGGACATATGGTCTGCTAGGAGAACTTACAGCTGCAGAGGCGGCACAGAACCTGATTGTTCGCAGGGGAGGCAAGAACAGTGCTGTTAGTTGTACGTCTGTGCATGTTAGCGTAGGGGAATAAACAGAGGCTACCCATGGCCTTGATTGGCCAAAGGGAGGAGGGCATCAGCCCAGACCGCTGCTTTATGGGGAGGGGTGGTGGAAGCGGACACTACACCAGAGGGAACTAGGGCCAATCCTTCAGGCCTTTGCAGTAATCTGTATAGGGCTGAATGTAAGCAAAAAGGAGAGAAGTTTTGGAGGACATAATACCAAAAATTAGAGCGGGACAGTTGGAAACACTGGGCATCAGTCACAGCGCAGAAGTGGAGGATCTATTAAGCTACTTAAAGGGTAAAGCCTGGGGCTGGAATGCTGTATAGGGAGTATTACAAGGAGCTAGTGCACAGGTGGTGGTGGTGGGGGTGGGGCGGCCAGAAGCTGCAGGAAATGTTGGAGGAGGTGTTAATCCAGCCATGCTACTTGGCCTTGCTGTGCTTCCCAAGCCAGGGAAGGACCAACTTGTGATTGCATCATGCCACCCCATATCTTGATTGAACTGTGACCTGAAGATCTTGGCCAAAATCTTGGTACAGCTCCTTGAGCAGATACTCCCTATGGTGGTACACCCAGACCAGATGGGATTTGTGCAAGGGCACCTTTCCTATTACAATATGTGCAGATTGTTACATGTAAATCACTGGGGCTGTTGGCATCCGGGCACAGCACTTGTGATCTGACTTCGAGAGTCCGCTCTTGCAGCAGGTAACACATATTGGACAGTAGCCGGCAGGACCCCACGGAAAACTTCTGGCTAGCAGTCTATGGCTGGGACTGCCCCTTGACGTCGGCCTGCCCCGGGCGTCACATATGGTATAAAGAGTGGGTGGTCCCTGGCGTGCCCCAGTTCTTTTCCTGACGTCAACTCGCGTTCTTTGGCTCCACAGATTGCCTCTCGCTAGTTCGACCACCATATTTGTTACACAACTTGGTTGAATTTATTTTTTCTTCAAAACAGTACCCCTTTTCAGTGATCAGATTCTGTATGTCATCTTCTGTGACGCCTTCTTCCAAGGAGCACCCTTCTGAGTGTGCCTGTGGGAAACTGATCCCATCAAAGGATGGCCACTCAGTCTTCCTTCTGTGCGTGGGCCCGGACCACAACACCCAGAACTGCCCACACTGCCAAAAATTGAATAGCCAGATGTGGATCAGATGCCAGAAGACCCTGCAGGCCTGTCTCACCAGGCAACTTCTGGCTGCCATGCAGAGGGATTCCTCTTAAGAAATCTTCGGGGAAGCACAAAGAAAGGAGAGAGAAGAGGTCCCCATCAAGATCCAGATCTTCTGGCTCCCACTCTGTCTCCAGGGGCAGTTCTGACTCAGCCTAGCAGGTGACCCCTTCTCTCTCTCTCTCTCGGCTTAATGTAGTTAAGCCCCCCACCCTGGTCCGGGCGTCGGGCACTACAGACCACGGCTCCGGGTCTTCGAGCCCAACTTTTCAGCCGGCGGACCTGCCTTTAGGCTGTACTACTGATGCTGGTAAAGGGCAGATTTCGGTACCTTCCTGGTCGGCTCTCCTCAGATCTGGCTCTAATTCCCAGGACAGGCATATGACCTCGACACCTCAGGAGATCGGCTTCCCAGCCCATAGGCCCTCCAAACCATCGACCAAACATATGTCTGATGGGGACCACCACCGATGTCAGGCTGCCGACGTTGCTGCATGGGATAGACATAAAGGAATTCTGAGGTCAGGTGAGGGCAACAGACTTGTAGGAAAACAAACTGAACTTACGAGCTCAAATGGGCAGACTGGGTGGGCCATAGGCCCTTATCTGCCGACACTGTCTATGTATCAGCTGTTCAGACGCCGGCTCCTCCGAACCAATCACCGTTGTCACTGATTTCACCCCTGCCACCGGTGAATGATCAGCCAGGCCTCAGTCCCTCTGAGGACGATTGGCCATCTGCACCCAAGCGTCTGCTCCTCTAATGCTGCCCCGACATCGCCTCCCACCCACCCACAGTTGCCAGACAGTGGCACTACGCTGGATACAGGCGCCGGACCAGTGCCTGGTCAAAGACAGACTCTGACCCAAAACTGAATCTGTCCAAGGTCAAGGACCTTTTTGACTACTGGTGGGAGACTATTTGTTCTGACCTCCTCCCACCTAAGCCCCAACCAGTTGAGAATCCCATTTCGGATGCTGGGGTCCAGCAAAGGTTCTTACTCCACCTCCGGACAAGGCACAGACACAGAGCCTCCCCCTTCGGGCAAAATAAAGGTAAGCCATTCTAGATCCGGTCACAGAGCCAGAGTTCCTCCGGCTCTCCTGACAGACATAAACAGCGGTGCCATCAGTACTCCCTCACGGACTCCAACCGTCTGACACGCCCCTATTCGGACCTCATCCATCGGGACCTGTCCCCTTATACCAGAGAGACGCTCAAAATCACCACCTGATGATCCCTCCTTCATGGAGGTCTTGAAGCATATACAATCCAATATGGGGTGGGAGACAGAGGATTTAGACCCAGAAAGACTCTGCCTAAGTATCTACACCAGAAGGACCCTAAGCCGGTGGTTATCCCACCCTTAGTGGACACCTTTACGGATGTTACTAAGGTGACTTGGAACATCCTTTAACAGACTCTGTTGTTATCTTGGCTGCCCACGACAGGTCCCAGAGGCCAAGGCACCTCAGCACTCAACTCCCTGGATAAAGAATCCAAACAGTTGGATTCTATGGGCGAAGATTTCGTTAGCCATCTGTAGTATCATGGAGTCTGAACTTTCTTACCCATATGGTTCAGTTCCAGAATGCTCTTTGGGAGCAGGGATCGATATCGTGAAGGAGATCCCGGAATGTCTGCAGAAAGCAGAACTAGTTAAGCTTCTGCAGACCGGGTTCGGACGTGGGGAACATATGTCCTCCAGTCAGCCTGTGATTCAGTGACACAGCAGCGAGGGCTGTGGCCACAAGAGTTTGCATATGCAGACACTCCTGGTTCGAGTCTGTAGGAGTTCACAGGATGTCTAGACCAACTCTTAGATGTGCACTTCCAGGGTTCAGTCCTCTTTGGTGAAGATATGGAGAATTATCACCAAACTGCAGGATTCTGATAAGGCTGTTCAGAAGGTACAGATCGAAACCAGGGCCTTTTCAAAAGCTTCATTTTTGAGGTCATGGGGGACAGCAACCTCAATCTCACTTCCAGCATCAACAGCCACAGTGAGGTGTTTACGGTCACAGAGGTGCCCCTAGAGGTTCCACAGGGCTCGCCTCTCGATCTGCCAAAGCGGCCCAAGCCGCTCTCACCCCTCCCTCCACAGCTTGACTCTTTGTTGGACCTACAACCGCCCATGACGCCTGCAGGGGAGGCGGTTAGAGGTTGCTTTTCTCTCTGTGCCAGGGGTTGGCGGGAGATCACCTCTGATCAGTGGGTCCTTCAGCTAATCGACAGTGGACACTCGATAGAGTTCATACAGTTTCCACCGGACAGGCCTCCCTCTCCATCCCGCTGCTTCCCGGCACACTCCAGGCTAATTCAGGCCCTGCTGCTCAAGAAAGCTATAGAGCCAGTTCCCCCAGCTCAGAGGGGCACAGGCTTCTACTCACACTTTTTCCTCGTGCCAAAAAAGACAGGAGTTCTGTGACCCATTCTGGACCTTGGCCAGTTTGTGGAATACAAGCTGCTTCAGATGGTCGCCCTACAGGGAATGCTCATCATCAAGGGGACTGGTTGGCATCACTGGACAATACAGGATGCCTATCTACACTTCCTCGTGGCCAAGCCCCACAGGAGGTTCCTCAGAATTCCACTTCCAGGGGAGGCATTACCTATTCAGGGCATTGCACTTCGGCCTTTCCTCGGTCCCAAGGGTCTTTACCAAATGCCTCACAGTGGTCACAGCAGCCCTTTGCAGGAAAGGGCATTGTGTCTTTCCATACCTGGATTATTGACATTTGATGGCCCCGTCCAGCAAGCAGCTGCTACGGTCTATTCAGGACACCTGTTCTGTCTTCGGAGAACTGGATATCACTCAGTATCCCAAAAATCCTCCCTGGTCCCAACTCAAACCCCCAATTCATCGGAGCGCAGCCTGATACTACTTGAGGAAGGGCCTTTCTGCTTCAGGACAGAGCTCTTCGGCTTTGTGGCTTGGCACACCACATCTCATCTGTGTCACCAGTCCTAGCCAGGACTCTGTCATGGCTGTTAGGCCACATGGCAGCGTCCATCATTATTTATTTGTTTACCGCGTGGGTACACTAATCCCAGGGACCATTTTCAGGCACGACCTGGGCCATTCAGATGGCACATCAATTACAAAAGAGTTTCTTTACAGATACAGTGGAGAGGAAGAAAAATCGATAAATCGCAAATAAATTACAGCACAGACAATGAAGATACAGTGGCAGTATAGCGAACATACATAAACCAATTTTGATTGCAGTCTCCAGGTCATGGCTATTCATAGATCCTACTTTTAGCAATGAGTGCTATCGTGTTGCCAGGCTAGTCAGATGCTTTAAGTGGGTGTCCTGTAGACATTTGCCATCACTTTTATAGCATTTACAGAAGTGTCTACCTAACATGACACCCTGGAGGTTCCATTAGAATGTGTGAGGTGAAGCAGGAGCCTGCAGTTCACTAGGGAGAGTTCCATAGCTTGGGTGCCGTATAGGAGAAGGCTATCCTTCCCATCTCCCTATTATGTCTGTGCAGTCCAGTAGTCTGCGCCCAGAGGACCTCAGTTCACGTTTTATTTTTAGCATCAGCAACCCCACCAGAGGTGATCCTGCCCTCTTGCAATGTTTTTTAATATGAGCGCTCTGAGCATGAGGTCTCTCCAGTCCGAGGACGCCATCCCAGAGTTTGTAGAGATGGCAGTGGTAGTGCGGTATGGGGCTTGGGTGACGAATCTGCATATTTTGTTATAGGCTGTGTTCATACAATGTAATAGAGGGGTACGAGGGCTATTACTGGGGAGCAGTACTCACGAATGGGTAGGAGGTGATCCCTCCCTATCGCTACTGTTGCCTCGGGGACAACGGGTGCCTCAGTCTGTGACACATTCCTATTCCCTGGTTCACCTTTATTGCTGAGCTGATGTGGAGCATGAACGTAAGAGCTGGGTCAAGCGAGACCCACGGTTATTTGAGTTCTCTTACCTACTCAGTGGTTGAACCGCCTGTGGTTAGTATGTTGAGAGCATTAGTGCTGTTTAGGGTGCACTTGCATGGATCAAACAGCATACCTTTTTCTTTGGTGTTTACAGGAAGTCTATGCTGTGTGAGCCAATGTGCTGTAGTAGTAAAGTCTGCATTTAGGTTGAGATTTCACCCAGGAAGGTTGCTTCCGCTTTTGAAGATGAGATCATCCACATACATTATTCTGTTGCAGGTTAAGAGTTCTGCTAGCAAGGGGGTTAGCAAAAAGAGAGAATAGTAAGGGAACTAGTACAGAGCCCTGTGGTACACCAGTCCGCACTTGAAGGGGGGTTGATGGGGCATACCCAGTTCTCACCAGCTGGGTCCTGCCGGTTAGGTAGCTTCGAACCCAGCTTGTGAGATTAATGGGGAAGACCAGGGAAAGTAGGGTATTTAGTAGTGTCGCGTGGTCAACCATATCAGAGTCTTTTGATAAGTCAACAAATACAGCCCCTGTGAGGCTACCTTTGTCTGCTTCGCTGAGCACATGATCCGTGAATTTAGTAAGTGCAGTAGTGGTACTAAAGCCTCTGTGGAAGTCATGCTGGTCCTTGGATAGCAGGCTGTTTTTATCAGTGTGCTTCGATAACTGACGATGGACCACTTTTTCAAGTATTTTTCCCATGTGGGCCAGTATAGATACGAGTCTATAGTTATCAGGAAGGTGCAGATCATCAGCCTTGAAAATGGGAACTATTCTAGCTTCTTTCCATAGTCCTGGCACCTTGGTAGTAGTCAAGGGAAAGGTTTATTATATGTGTGAGTGGTTTCGCTATAGCTGCTGATGCTAGCTTGAGGAATTGTGGTGTAAGCCCATCGCTACCCGCACTGCCCGTCTTGGTCAGAGACTTTAGGAGATGATGTATCTCTGACTGAGATGTTTAAAGTGAAAAGAGGGATGGGCAATTCAATGATATGTGTCAGGTTGGTTTCCTTGAGCAGTTCATTGTAACTGTGTTGCTTGTTATCAAGCCAGGTTTGATTGAAATCACTGAAAATGATGGTGTCCCTTACAGGTAAGAGACCAGCAACATCAGTAATGATTTCCCTTAGTCCATCAATCCCTCCCAGCAGAGTTATGTGCACAGTCCAAGTGTAATTTGAGCGCTTCATCAATGGTGATTTCCATTAGCAGCCATTCTGGGTTAAGCTGGAGGCAGTGATGGTACCGGTTATGTGGTCCTTCAGATAGATCACAACCGGTATGCGGTCAATATTGCGCAGCCGAAATCGCGCTATCAAAAATAGCGCTTACATAATCGCACATGTCGGTATTGCGCAGAATCAAACCAGCGTGGGTACTTAATCGCGCATAGCATGCGTACGGTCGCTTGCCTCGCCGAACCAGGAGCAGCTTCGTGCTAAAATGGCAGTCAGATTTGTAAAGAGCCAAAAGGGAGCAGACCTTGCTTGCCTAGATGGGTTACTTTACAGGAGGGAAAGAGTTACTGAAATAAAGTCATATTGCCAATGTTTGAAATATGACAAAGGACATTATCTGGCTAGACTGCATCTGAATGGGGAAACAGTGTTAAAAAAAAAAACAAAAAAAAACTGGTGAACACAATCATGTCCCCGATTCATCATTGATTGCAGTAAAGGTGCTGTGGCTAGCATGAAAGAGCCAGCCAGCAGTAGTTGTGTAACTACACACCAGATTGTAGCTGGTGGTGTATCTGAGTTGTGTCCATCTGTTGCATCGCAGCTCCCCGCCTTGTCACTTCTGAAGTGAACTGTCAAGCTGCCAGCGCTGCTGCAGCTGCCTCCCCTGAGCCAGCTGATGCAGCTTTAATAGTTCCTGAAGAAGTATGCTGTACACTAAAAATGAGAAATTTCTTCTGTATGACCTCGGGCCCTGCAACCATTGCTTCCAATATTCTCAACATCACAGGACCTACAGCATTTAAAGAGCAGTGCACATTGGTTTGCTGATGGAACTTTTAAAAGTTGCCCTTCAATATTTCATCAGTTCTATTAATCCATGGTATCCGCAACAGCACTATAATGTATGGTAGAACGCTGTTAACCTTAGGAAATCATCATTTCCTAAGGTTGTTAACCTATCGATGAGCGTGATATATGTTGTTAACCTATCGATGCTATGTCACATCGATAGGTTAACAACAACGCATTGGTCTGAGCATGTGCGCGCTTTTTTTTTTCCAGCCGGGAACCGATGAATGAACAGCAGCGTTAGGAAGGACTGAACGGCCGCGCGGTGACTAGTTAGCAAAAGTAAGCAGCCTTTTATGTGGGACCATACACTATAAATAATGTATGGTCTCTTCGCAATCGTCATAGCACCGTTCTCGAGAAGCTGCTATGGCACGAAAACCTCTCGAGCTTCGCTCTCGAGGTTTGCACAGTCGCCCTGGCAACCTCTCGACAGTTAACTGACCGGTTACCGATAGAGGACCATACATTATCCTCTATGTTGTACCTCTTGTGTATATTCTGATGGCTAACAGAACAGCTGCAATATACAGTAAGGTTTTCACAGAGCTAAACAGAATGTGCGACACTCTACGGCCACTGTCAGTTTTGCTAGATTTTGAATTGGCATCAATAAAAGTGTTTACACTGGCATTCCCTACAGCAACAATCCGAGGTTGTTTTTTTCACACGTTAGTCGCTGTGGTGCAAGATTCAAGAACTGCCAGATGTGTGTTCACTATACGTGTCAGACCCCAGCTTTGCGCTGCAAGTGAGACTTCTGCCAGCACTTGCCTATGTGCCTGTCGTGGATGTCATCGCAGCATTTGAGGAGTTAATGGTTGCAGAGTTCTGTCAATCGAATGACAACTTACTGTCAAACCTTGTTGACTATTTTGAAGATACATGGTTGGGACGTCCATTGGGAAGAGGAGGCCGTAGACGACCTATGTTTGCTATCCAGCTATGGAATTATGATGCCGTCAATCAAGATTTACCATGAACAGCAAACTCTGTGGAGGCGTGGCACCACAAGTTGTCATTTTATCGTGCACACCATCCATCAGTATGGAAATTTTCAAGTGCTTAAAGAAGAACAGCGCTTGCAGCACTGTGTTGATGGAATGAGATAATAGCCGGTACCGCTGTGCCTTGATCCAGAAAGAAATATAAAGATTCTGCATAGCTAATTGCCATAACAGCGAATAAGCTGCACTAAACTAGAGCATCTTCACGGTATAGCATATAATTTCCAGCTGCAGGCATAAAACTGCCTTGGAAGAACAAGGGAAATCTGAAACCTGATATATTTTAATAGTGTGTCCTTAATGTGCCCGCAATAAAGATTAAATGACGTTATGTTTATGTAGGCCCTGTATCACACAAGCACAACACAGCAAAACAGTGTTATAAATGTGAGACACAGAGCACAACACAAAATGAGCACAAGCACAGCAGGCATATGGTGAAACAAAGCTTACAGCATAATGAAATTGCACAAATTGGACACTTACATTGTATATTTAGTTTGCCTCAGATCTGCAGGTGGGAGCGTGCATCGAACTAATGCCTTGGGAAACATCGAGGAAAGTCCAGAGCAAACACTTAGGTCTGCAGGGAAGTGCTTGGGAAGCCTTAATGGGTTGCACTAGAGTGCTAAGGCATAGTAGGAAATTGAAGTCTTACCATAATGCAGCACATGAAAAACTGAGAGAGTAGAAGTGAGTAAAAAATCTATTTGCAGCACTGTTTAGGATTAGCTGAAATGCTTATGCGCTAAAGAGTGTATATCCAATAAAAACCCGCGGCTTGTATGGGATAGCGCCGATTTCGGATGTGTGATTTTGACAGTGACCATCACAACCTCACCACCACCACCACCCCCCACCCCTTGGGGCCTGGTCTGTCATTTCTAAAAATATTATAGCCCTGGATGTGGCATAGTGTCAGGGGATGTAGGTTTCAGCGAAGTTTCACTTACACCGAGAACGTCTGGTTTATAAAACAACACTCAGGCTTCCAGATCCTGAATCTTTGGTATAATGCTTCCAACATTAATATGAGCTATTCTGAAGCCGTGCGTGAAGCACCATTGTGAGAAAGAGTGCAGGGGGCCAGGGTTTGTCTCCACATCCCCACACCTCAGGAGCAAGAGGCTGTGAAGTAGTAGGTAGAAACTGTTCCCACCCGGCACGCCCCATGCTGCGACTGGAGGGGCCATCAATAACACACCCAGTGTGCGAGTTTCCTTCCCTCTGAGGCCTGCTAATGCGGCGATAGGGTGCTTCAGAAGTAGTGGCTGAGCCCCCAGAGAGGATCCACTGTGGTCTTCGGGGGAGTAATTGTTGTATGGGGAGCATTCTTTAGCAAGAATGTGGCTGGTCACATCACTTAGGGGTAATAAGGTTGGTTCCATGTCTTTTCCGCACATACAAAATCGGCACGGTAAATATTATTGTGATTAATTCCGCGTATTCAGTCTGCGTGTATTAAGTTTATAGCATGGTACCTAATAGCGCAAAACACGTTCTTTACTCAGACAAGTTCAATTATGTAATTAACTCATGTATGTCTTGGAATAGCTAATTGAGTCTGGTTACTGTAGTAACATGATTCAATTAACTATATCCAATTAGCTTAAGTACACTACATCTGTTGTGCATTCTGTTTGCAGCAGTGCCTCTTCATTTTGCACTGAGCACCAAGGCAGCAACTGCTTTCACACAGTGGGTACCTCGTATAGGCGGTGAAAAGAGTATATGCTTCTCGACGCATTCGAAGTGCCTACAGTAATGACGCATTCAAATGCAAGGCACGTGTCGCATTAAGAAGCCGTGAAATTTCTGGGGAGCACAGCCATGTTCCTGACGCTAGTGCTGCTGAAGTCAGGAAAGTGATAAACCAAATTAAAGAAAGGGCTGTGAGCTCACAAGAGTCGACTATCTTGTAGTGGCAGGGGCCACTAAGAACATTTGTCAAGCCACAGGAGGTAAACTACCTTCCTTTCACAATCTTAAGTTACCACCCAGCTTGTTAGACAGATATCTTCTGTAGCTCCAATTCAGCCCTCTACATTATCAGAACTACAACTCCCCACCAGAATACACATTGACAGACAACGGAGATCAATTCATGATGTATGACAGTGGTAAAGAAGATTCAGAAAGGTTCTTAATATTTACCACTAGAGAAAATCTGCAGTACATGCAGTCAACAAAGCATTGGTTAGCCGATGGACTTCTAAAACCACTCCACTTCTGTTCCTCAGTTGTACAGTATTCTTGGTGTTCTCTTACTCAGCTGTTATGCCTAGTTTGTTCATTCTCATGTCTTCAAGAATGCTATGTCAGTGTGCTTACTGAGATAAAAACCTTTGCCCGACATCACTGATAACTGATTTTGAACTTGCCGCTGTGAAAGCATTTAATAGTGTCCCATGGCAAGAACAAGGGGATGTTTCTTTCACTTATGTCAGTCTATCTGGAGAAAGATACAGGAGCACTCGGATACACTCAAGCAATATACAGTTGACGAGGAGTATGCCCTGCATGTCAGAATGTTAGCTTCTCTTGCGTATGCTCCCCCACAAGGTGATGTTTCTGTGTTTGATAATTTGAGGTCAACTGAATTTTATATAGCACACGACGACCAACTGGCTCCATTGCTCGATTATTTCGAGGACGCATGGATTGGGAGACCTGTTGGTCGTCGTGGCTGTCGCAGACCGCACTTCACGGTTGAATTTTGGAATTGTTATGATGCGGTCAAAGAAGGCATTCCACGGACAAACAGTTCTGTCGAGGGGTGGCACAGCAGTTTCAATAGCATGTTGGGGGCGAGCCACCTGAAGATCTGGAAGCTGATAGCTCTTAAAGTTGAGCAGAGTGTTAATGAAATAAAGGTGGAACAGTACCTGTCTGGTCTCAAACCACTTGTACAACGAAGGAAGTATCGAGATACAGTTAAAAGATTGACAGCTGTCTTCGAAGTTTACGGTACTGTTCCCGTCTCTGACTATCTCCGTGGTGTAGCTTATAACTTCCAGCTTCAAGTTTAGAAACGTTTAGAAATGTGTTCAGTTGCTCATTTTGACTTTTGTCAAAAAATATTGATTAAAGGACTGGGGCGCACTGATGTCATCACGCCCAATGGACATGGAGTGCTATTAACTTTGGATTTTAGCTTTGAATCAAATAAAGATTTGGGTTATTTGGATTAACTGATAAGAACCATTTTACAGTTTGGATTATAGACCGAACAGTTTAAGATTTGCTTTTGGCAGTTGATAATGAAACGAAGCTGTTGCTACTTATCCAGCTGTTTTACTGAAGAATTTCCCTAGGTATGCTTACATTGTTTTACGCTGTTAAGGCTTATGTGCTGACATTTACCACGGGCCAGGAAGGTCTCTGATACTGTTTATATGCTTGCTACTGGAAATGATGTGCTACCAATAAGGTTAGCAGTAAAACAGCAGTAAGGCTACATGGTATTATTTGCTTTAAGTGTTTGACACCGTGGTGTTTAAATTTGAGGTTCCCAACCAGACTACCTGCTTGAGCAGTAATGTGGCTTCCTGATCCAATTTCTTACTTAGGTCCACAGGTTCCTATTTTTCTGTGGTACCCAAGAATAGTGTCAGCTGGCTGAACAAGGTGCTTTATGCGTGCCAAGCACAGACGCCTCTATAGGTGTCTTATTATAAGTTGCAGATGGGAAAGTGGGGAGTTAGTCACATGACTGCCACCCACTATAAATCTACAGCAGGAAAAGGTGGGAATAAATCTACAGCAGGAAAAGGGTGGACATGCTGGGGAGGGTGGGGAGTAGAGCCGAGTGTAGTTGGGCTAGCTAGCCTCCTTATTTAGAGCCTATATAGCACTGTAATTTAAGCAGCAGTAAAAAATTGAAACTGTAAAGAAAAATTAATAAAATTCAGTTTCAATTCATTTCACTTAGGCACAGCTTCAGTTAAGTTAAAAAGAAGCTGTTGCTTTGCTTAGCCACTGTAGTTTAAACTGTTTTGAGTCCAGTCCTGGTTTAAAAGCCGACTGTCCAGTCTCAGGATAAAAAAGGCGCCAAATTTGAAGCTGAACAGCACAGCACTCTGGACTTCGACTCCAGCAGTCTCCATGCGTCTGGCGATGCTGCATATGAGGATGGTTTCGTGGACTGTGCGTGTACAGTGGGACCAAAGATGGGACATTTTGGACCAACTGGTCTCAATTATGGACCCAGTTCGTCGAGAACTCAGTTGGTGGATGACATTCCCCTCCCTCGGGGAAGGGATACCCTTTCAGAAAGGAGCTCCAGACCAAATTTTACCATCCGAAGCCTCCAGCACGGGGTGGGGTGCACACCTCAACATTCACAGAATGCAGGGCTCCTGGTCAGCGAAGGAGGAAGCTCTCCACATCAACATTCTGGAGTTGAGAGCAGTTCTCTATGCCCTACAGGCCTTGAGCACAGCGCTGGGCCCAGGACACCTCATACAGACAGACAGTGTGTCTGTGATGTTCTACCTCAACAAGCAAGGTGGCACTCACTCCTACCCCCTTTACCGGGAAGCAATGTGGGTTTGGAATTGGGCCATATCCTACCACTTGGAGATCTCATTTGTCCACGTTCCAGGGATCCAAAATACTCTGGCCAACGCTCTCAGCTGCACTCAGTCCAGAGCACACGAACGGGCCCTCCTTCAGTCTGTCATCGACACTCTCCAACAGATGAGGCAGACTGGAGCTGGACCTCTTTGCCTCCCCTATCAGTGCAGAGTTGCCCAGTTTCCACTTGTTGGATCCAGGGCCTGGAATTTTCTAGCAAGACTTATTGTCCTCTCCTGGAGAGGAGATGCATTCTGCCTCTTCCCTCCCTTCATAAGGTCCTTCTCAAGTTGCAAGCAGAAGGAGCAGCAGTGATCTTCGTGGCCACACTGTGGCCACAACAGATTTGGTTCCCATTGCTGCAACAGCTGGCTGCCGAACCTCCGATTCCCTAGCCACTGAACACCCACCTTCTTTCCCAGGAAGACGGGACCTTAATTCATCTAAACCTTCACTCTCCCTAGCCAGGATCCGTTTTGGGGGCTCTGACAAGAGTTGCTAACATTCTGGTGGCTGCCGGGAAACCCTCCACCAGAGCCACTTATGCCATGAAGTGGAAGCACTTTTGTCTCTGGGCTATGGCCCGTCACCTCGGTCCCTTGGCCTGTCCGGTGAATTCACTCCTTGAGTACCTGTTGTCGCTCTCAGACTCAGGGTTGGGCTGTTCTTCCACAAGTGCATTTATCAGCCATTTCTGCCTACCATATCCATGTCCAAGGTAGGACTTTAGCGCAGATGGAAGTAACTAGTACCTTTCTCAGGGAATCCTACATGTAAGCCTCCCATAAGGGACCCTTCCCTCCTTGGGTTGCTTTTCGTGCTGGAAAAGCTGACCTTTCCCCAGCGTGAGCCAGCTGTGGATTGCGAGCTTCGCTTTCTCTTTTGGAAAGCGTTATTTCTAACCCCAGTAAT
This sequence comes from Neoceratodus forsteri, assembly GCA_016271365.2. Taxonomy (NCBI): domain Eukaryota; kingdom Metazoa; phylum Chordata; order Ceratodontiformes; family Ceratodontidae; genus Neoceratodus; species Neoceratodus forsteri. Next base: position 274,327,015 of record JADMNL010000025.1, read on the forward strand.
GCTCAGTATATTCATAACTTTATGCAGTAGCCTTCTAAGGTAGAACTGCCCGGAGAGATGGAACATATGCAAAAGATGGAATATTTTGCATGAGCCACTTTTCAAATGCTGCATTGTACTAACTGCCTTTGCTCTAAACCCTCAGATTTTTCTCTCCACCTGTCAATACTAGACGCTCTGAGATCCTCTCCTCATCATCTTGTTCTGACGTGAGAAAACTTATAAAATTTATATAAGTATTCTTTACATTTCATTTGCTGCTTTCTTACTTTTATAGTTTTAAGTAAACTTGTAGTTTTAGTGTTTTAATTGTAAGTTCGGTATAACCGGGGGGGACCGAAGTGTATTTTACATTATCAGAGTTTTCTGACTTAAAAATTCCGTTAGTTATGTTTAATTTTATGTAATTTAGCTTGTTTTAAGAACAGCTAATACTGGGTTTTGAACCAATAGCCTCGGTTCATTTTACTTGGGTTTCTGGTCCTGATTGGTTCCTCATCGGTCGAGAACCCACCGCAATGTTAAATTTGAAATAAATTATACTTTTTAGCGGTTACAACTTTTATCGATTTTATTGAAAATGTCAGAAAAACCGAGGGAAAAAAATTGGTGATCCCGGTTTTGAATCATGTGTTGAGAGTGGTGATATTTAAAGCAGACAGTCTTTGTTTGCTCTCTGGGCATGTTCATTTCCAAGCAGGGTGAAATCTGCATTACATGTCCTCAGAAAACTATTTAAACATGCCTGGATAAGGCTTAAAAAAATTACCACCACCTAAGGGTCCCTCTAGCTCTGACCAGCAGACACCCTAAATTTCTGTGGCTGAAACCACAATTATTGTAACTGCTACCCCTGAGATGGGTATACAAGCTGTTCTTGAGAGGCTTGCTGAACTGGCTGACTACCTGGTTCCCTCTAAGAAATAAAACTAAGCACACTGAACCCCTGCTAGACAGCGTGACGGGACTTCTGTGCCTGCTAGACTTATGGAACCGGCTGACTCCTGGTTCTCTCAAATAAATCAAACACAGAACCTCCTGCTGGACAGCATTTGGGGACTTCTGTGTCTGCTATAAAGCCTAACAACTCCTGCAGAAATTGTAAAGCTTTCTAGGAGAAAGTGTGGAAAAATGCCTTGAATAGTTTAAAAAAAAAAAAGAAAAAACTTTTAGGCTTGCAAGGGCTGTCTGTTTCTCAACAGCAGGTTACTGCAAAGCAGTCTTTCTCCTCAAATCAGTCTTCCTATTATTAAGAGGAAGAATATATGTTTATGATTAAATGGAAGAAAGTGGAACCTATTAAACTGAGGTTTTCCTGAACAGGAGTTGGGCTAATCCACAGAGCATTTGAGGATTATTCCTTACTTTTCATATATTGTGAGAAATGATTGGGCTGACACCCACTAAAGGCTTTTCCTTCCTGTGAATACATTCTTCAGGAAAGATACTTTAAGGATTTCTACAAATTCAAAGCTCTGTCTCCGAAAGAGGCTGGATAAGAAATATCAGCTGGACAGGGAGGGAGCTGAATTTTATTCTCCCACCCTGTTCACCAAGGAGTAGTGCAAGTGACAGCCTGTAACAAGGCAAAGATACCCTGGCATTCCTCCAACAAGGATTAGTGAAAATTGACAGCATGGCTTTCAAGTCTTTGATGCTCAATACCAAAAGTCAGTATGGCAGTCTGTCCTTGCTATGGCAGTCAAGGCTCAGACTTCCCTGTCAGATGATCTAGCTGAAACAGTTAAGTTGGTTTTGGGAGCAGCCAAATACCAGTCATATGACTGCTGCTTTTTCAGGCGCTACTGCCAGATAAATGGCAGATTAAGTAGCTCAAGGGGGGTTGCCTGGGTGAGAGTCACAAACCTCATTCAGGATACCCAAACCAAGGCTAAGTTTTTTCCAGTTGAGGGTCATCCTCTTGGAAGAAAGATAAAGGCTTACATGTCAAAGGTGGATGTATACAAAAATGCTTATGGTTGCAGTTCTGTAAAGAAAGCTTCCTCCACTAAAACATATAGGAAGGGGAGGCAGAGACCGATCATTTCACATTAAGCCTTTCTTTTATCAGGCTAGAGTTGTGTCTCAGTATCAGCAGTACCCACAACAGGGGTACTTCAGGCACCGCAGTGGGTTAGGGATTGGCTCAGAGTTCAAATCCCTGCCAACAGTAAAAAAAAAAAAAAAGATTCAAAACATGTTACTGTCACAAAGTGGAGCCTGTCCTAGTACAGCAAAAGGTACCACAAAGAGAATGGGGTGTGCTGGCCTGTCTTCAACTTCACGGTACTAAACAGGCATTTTTAACAAGGCCAAAGTTCAAAATGATAACTTTGTCACTGATTCTGCCAACACTCCAGACAAGGGAAGGGTTGGCATCACTGGTCTTAAAGGGTGCTTATTCTCACCCTTCATAAGGGAATTTCAAGAAAGTACCTCAGGTGCATACTCCCATCAGGTCACTTCAAGAGTCTGCACGTAAGTGCTTGGTAGGGTTTCTGACACCTTCAAAGACAAGGTGTCACAGTTTCTTCCATACCTAGATGACTGGCTAGGGGTTGTAAATCAACCCAGCAAGTGCCTAGGGGGCCCTGAAGTCACTAGCGTCCCTGATAATCTAAAGAAGTTCTGTCTCTTCAGCCTAGCTGACCCCCCGCTCCCCAACCCAACTTGTCCCTCTGCAGTAATAGTACCATCAGTAAAATCAGCACAACAGCAGTAACCCCCCATCATCAGAACATTCAGGTTTCCCCATCCTCTACTTATCGTGGGAATAGCACTCATCCCTTGTAACAATGCTGACTTTAACACTAATGAAAAATAAAAATTGTTAATTTGATCCCCCTCCATCACCATTAATATTGATATTGAGTGGTGGGGGCAGGAAAGAAGAGGGCCCAAAAGGACCCCCTCCACTCCCGAATGTAGGTGTCGTCCTGCTGGACTGGGTAGCATCTCCCAGGAGACCCCCTTGGGGGCAGCTGAGTTCCGCTGAGTTATAGAGACAAGGCCCACCCTCACAAAAATGGAAGGAACAGAATTACCTCCTATAGCTCATACGTCCTAGCATACTGAGATAAGGAGTAGTCCTGGTGGGCATGCCACCACCACCAGCCAAATCACTCCCAACTCGAAAGCATACATGGTGCAATCTCCCCCAGCCAATTCTGTTAGATTAGAGTTTTTCATTTAAGGCAGCCCAGAACAGTTGTAAGCCATAACATTAGGTGGGCTGGAAAGAAAAAAAAAAAAAAAGAGACGAAATCTGAGTCTCGAGAGAATGAACTGCACAGTCTCAGGAAACATAGGTGAGAGACCCTTGTACACAGAGTCCTGGATGATGAGAAGCCTCGAGTTTAAGGACTACTAGCAGCATTCCCACTGAGCATAAGTAGAAATCAGTCCAGTAATAATGTGTCCAAATAGCTGCTGCTTGTCAGCTCCTGCCCATTCCTCGGCTAGCAGATGAAAATAGGCTATGGGCGGGGTGATCTCAACCCTGCCATGATAGGCCCCATCTGCAGTTATGGATCGGTGTTACAGTGACCTCTCCCCAGCCCTCACCCTGCTTCACAGACCCAAATAAAATCAGTACCTTTGGTTACTCAATTAGGTCCACTTTTTTGCTGGTCAGCAGGTCTGCCCCGGCTCCTCTGCTCTAATACCCGGGGAAAGTCCAAGGCGGCATCCGGGCTAGTGAAGGCCTTCTAGTTAGCTTCCACTGGATGAATGATCAGCCGAGCTGGGTAAGCTAATGTAAAGGGACAGTTAATGGGTGAAGAAGCTTTCTGGTTTCCGCAAGGCTTGCCTTTGAATCTGCAGCAGCTAGGAGTATTCTGGGAAAATGCTTACTCTGCCCTGTTGAACCAGAATCGCTCCCTTCTTGCAAGTCGCATCCAGGACTAGTTGCCGGTCTTGGTACCAGAGAAACTTGATTATAACATGCCTCGATTTTTTGTCTGGGGAGGGCTTGGGGCCAGGGGACCAGTGCGCCTGCTGAAACTCCAAAGTAGCTGTTGGTGGTAGATCAAGGGTTGTTTTCAGCCAGGCACGAATATAATCTGGACAGTCTCTTCCCTCTAAGCCCTCGGGCACGCTTATAATCCGGACATTACAATGACATTCATGATTTTCGTGATCATCTATACTCTGCTTGAGAGATTCTATTTCCCGGAGGGCTCTGGCAAGATTGTCGCTGCAGCACCTCAGTCTGTCTTCTTGGTCCCCCACCCTCGCCTCCTCCTCTCCCAGCCAAGTTTCATGTGATTCTATGGTCTCTGACACTGAATTGACTGCTTGTTGGAGATGTTGAATCTATGCAGTGACATCATCGAATCTGGCCTCCATCTGAGCACCAAGGTCGTATTTTAAATCTTTAATTAAGCGCTCTAAGTTGAGATGCCCCTCTGCCATGTTCAAGTTGTCACCGAGAGGTGAGGTTAATGTGTGCTGAGAGGAGTTAGAGTTCTGCGGAAATCCCATAGCAGGACTGTGCAGCTGAGAACTAGGCAGAGGATCCGGCTTCGGTAGGCCTCCTGCTTCGTCACTTGACCGTGTGGTTTTGTACGGAAGTTTAGCTTGCTTCTTTCCTAATCTCAGGTTAGCAGGCATTTGTACAGTCAGAGCTCCCAATATAAATGAAAACGGTGGGATTAATTCAGTGACAGGTGACGATTACATGGGATGATGTATGGAGCTCTTCACTTAGGCATCCATCTCGCTCCTCCGCTAGGCCACACCCCAGTTGAAGATGAAGTTGAGCTCAGGTGTAAACTATTGACAGTTGTGATGAGCTTATCTATCATTGCTTGCTGCTGCTGGACGCATGTCATGAGTACAGTTAATTGTGATGACTGAGGTGCTTGTACACTGGTAGTCTGGAACATTGATATGGATTCCTGTGCAAGTCATGCAGCTTGGATTGTGTCCATCCAGGTTGTTGGCTTCTGCTGAATTATATGAGTTCAGAATTAAGGAAGCAGGCCCCGGACAAAAGCAATGATTTGATCTTTCTCTGTTTTCTGTAGACATTTGCAGGATGACTCAATGTCGACTATGAAGGTTTCCAGGGCCTCGGAGGATTGCATTGTGCGCTCCCACAGCTGTTGTTCCAGTAACCAAGAGGGATGTGCTTGGATAAAATGGTTTCTAAAAGTTGTATACAGAGTGGCAATATTTCTTTTGACTTGTTCTGTAAGTGTGTTAAACCAGGAAATGGCAGTCCCTCTCAGACTCAAGTGCAAGGCATTGGAAATATGCAGGGGATCAGTTCAACTATTGAAAGCCATGTAGGCTTGGAAGTGCTCGAGCCAGTTGACAGCATCTTTGTGAGGCAAGGCTGAGAAGGGTACTGGCTGTAGGCTGGTATGGACTGTGGACTGAGGAGAAATAGTTTTAATGTAGGCAAGGTCTTCTTGAATGGCTTGCATGGCTGGTGCTCCTTGAGAAGAGAGGGAAGACCGGATGTCCTGCATGATGGTTTCTATGTTGTGGCTCCACTCTGGCGAGGTGGATCAAGGTGGAACTCCAGACACTGTGGTTTTTATATTTGTGTCATCATCAGACATTGTGGTAGGAGGCAAGCTTTGTGTCACCGAGGGAAGGTTGTAATTATGAGAAGGAGTTGCTTTCATGCAGGAGACAGAACGTCGTGGAGCAGATGGAGTGGTGCAGAGAAAATATTTTGTAAACAAGTACATTTATTTGTAAGTGAAGTCCAAATAGAGAATATGTTAATTGGAGTCTATTTAAATGGACTGATCAGCTGAAGCAATGCTTCAAGGAGATAAGGGAGCTGCTTTCGACTGTTATCAAACAGTGGCCAGAGTGGGGACATAATTGGTTTGACAGGGAATGCTGTCTGGCCAAAAACCATTTAAGCCAATAAATTAGAAGGATCAGAGCCTCTAAAAGCATTAAACCATTTAGATCTTTAAATCAGGCAAGAGTAGCATATAAAAAGTTATTAAAAGAAAAACAATGGAAATTTCAATATGCCCAGTGGAATAAAATGCTAAATGTAATAGATCGCAATGACCAACGAGCATATTGGCAGCTGGTGACCCAAGGAACAAATAATTATAAACTTGGTATAGACACATATATTCCCCCGGACATTTTGCAAGAATATTATTCAGGCATTTTCTTTGATCCAAATCAGGTTGATGATCTGCCTGATTTAGGAATTGTTGTACCTTATGCCTTTTTCTGTAATCAGCAGGATGTTTATGTAGCAATTGTCTCCATGAAGAAGCACAAAGCCCCAGACCCAGACCCAGACCAGATTCCAGTGGAAGTCTTTCTGGACTCCCCTTTTTTGGTCTACTATATTAATGTTATTTTTTAACTGTTCAGTTAGGCAATGGAAATTTCCTCTCTTTTGGAGGGGAGCCATCATGATTTCTATACATACAAAAGGAGACAGATCTGACCCTAAAATGTATCGTCCAATTTCACTACTACTGTAGTCAGCTGTTGTAAGATCTTTTCCAAAACTGTTTTAGCCAAACTAATGGAGGAAATTAATGCACTGGGGGGACTCTTGGAATTTCAAGCAGGCTTCCGAGCTAATTTTAATACAATAGATAATTGTTTTGTTCTGTCACATTTCTGTGAAAAATATGTTAGTCTGCATAATCAGAAAGTGTATCTAGCATTTATTGATTTTAGCTCCGCTTTTGATTTTGTGTCGCATAGTATATTATTGAAAATAATGAGGGATTGGGGTATTTCCAAAGAAATAATTGCAATTATAAGTGAACTTTATCATAATACCTGGGCTCAGATTAAAATAGGAACAACTGGACAACTTTCTGCAACTTTTTCTACAAACCATGGGGTTAGGCAGGGATGTGTCCTAGTCCCTACCCTGTTTTATATTTATATTAATGACTTACTAAAAATGTTGGATAAATCATCGACAGATTCCCCCTAAGATTTTGTTCAAAACATGTCCAGTATTGGCATATGCCGATGACCTTGTTCTACTATTCCTTTCTCAAAAGGGGTTACAGAGTAAATTAGACATTTTAGACGATTATGCGGTTAGACATAACCTAAGTATTAATGTGAATAAAAGTCAAATCATGATATTAGGTTCTAACAAAATTACCAAAACATGGAGAATAGGAAATAAAAGACTTAGGGCCAAATATTCAAAGCATTGTGCCTGACGCAAAGCCGTAGCACTGGAATAGTGCTGGATTTGCACCAGGCTGCAATATTCAGAAGCCTTAATAGCGCCGGCACTGTGTGATAGCACCCACACTAAAAGTAAATATATGCTGGGGTGGGAGTTAGGGGAGTGGCCATGAATGCCGGCTGTGTGGCATATTCAAATGTATAGCGCTGTGCTACAGGCATTAGAGCGACCTGTAGTGCCATGCTAAATACCGCCAACAAAAAGCTGGCAGTAATGTGGCGGTGCCCCCCAGCATGATCCCCAAGCTCCAGTAGCAGTAAATAAGCACAGTAATCCCTGGTGTGCTAGTGGTCCCCCCACTCCCCCAGCACGATCCCTGACCCCATAGCCACGTTTATTTAATAAATTCCCTGATGTTCTAGTGGTGCTCCCACCCCAAGCACAATCCCCGACCCCATAGCCGCGGTAATAAAATAATATCCCTGGTGCTCTAGTGGTCCCCCCATCCCCAAGCACAATCCCCGACCCTGTAGCTGTGGTAATGCAATAATATCCCTGGTGCTGTAGTGGTCCCCCCACCCCCAAGCATGATCCCCGACCCCGTAGCCGCGGTAATGCAATAATATCCCTGTTGCTCTAGTGGTCCCCCCACCCCCAAGCACATATCCCGACCCCCATTCATGTATAAAATTAAATTTTACCTGGTAGTTTAGTGGTTCCCCACCCTGATGCCGTATCCTGTTCCTTTGCAAATCTATATCACCCCTTTCCTGGTAGTCTAGCGGTCTCCCCCCGGCAGTGACACCCGCTGATCCCAAAACAGTCTGAGAACAGAGCCAGCGACCAGCTCAGCCCTCCTCTCACCACCACTGCGGCCGCCGACTGAGGTAGGAAGATGCTCCTTCCTACCTCAGTCGGCAGCGGCCATGGTGGTGAGAGGCCTGAGGCGTCGCTGGCTCTGTTCTCAGACTGTTTTGGGATCAATGGGGTGTCACTGCTGGGTGGGAGGACTGCTAGATTACCAGGAAAAGGGTTGATATAGATTGCAAAGAGGCCAGGATCGATGCATCGGGGGAGTCCACTAGACTACCAGGGAAAAAAGTAATTCTTTTACATGAACAGGGGTCAGGATATGTGCGTGGGGGTGGGGGGACCACTAGACTACCAGGGAAAAGTTATTTAATTCATTTTCAATGGGGGTTGGGAACCGTGCTTGGGGGACCATGGAACATGAGGGATTTCAGTGTGTTTTGAGGCTACCGGGGGTCGGGGATCATGCTGGCCTGGCTGACACTAGCCTACCAGGGTGTCACAGGCACACACTGGAACAGGGACCATGACAGCAGAAAAGGACTGCCTGGCCCAGCCAGTCTGCCCTGTTCCCTATCTACTGGATATGCTGCATATCCTAGAGACCCTACAGCCTATGGCCTCCTGCCCCCACCAGGTTTGCCTTAAGCCTGTCCCATGCATTGCATCCTCCCACTGTGTTTCACCCACTACTGCAGTGGGGTACCTATGTTGTTGGGGTAGGCAGCTTCCAGGTCATGTATGTCCATGGGCAGTGTGTCTGTTTAGCTATCTATCTGTATATGTGTATATATATATATATATATATATATGCGTGTATAAAAATATATATAAACAATATATATATATGCACACACATACATATATACAGGTCCTGCTTGCATAGCTGCATGGGTGTGTTGTATGCACTGACTGTGCCTGCCAGCACACAGTTTCTGCTGCTTTCAACTTGTACTTCCATTCCGACCAACAGGGGATGCTGTGGGCATGCCTTGGCCTGCAGCATCTAGTCTGTACTTCCATTCTGACCAAAAGGTGGAGCTGTGTGCACCATGCAGTAGCTCCGGGCAAACTGCATGGTACTGTATGCTAAGCAGCACATAATGAGATGCAAATGTGCCTGTTTGCCCACAGATTACCTAAGTAAGCTCATTTGCATGGGAGCTTTGAATATAGCTCCTGTTTGCCCCGGGCTAACCAGTTTGCACCGGGCTAATGTGTTAGAACTGTGCAATCAGGTTAGACCTCACTTCAGCATAGCACACTAAGCACAGTTCTGCAGTGTGTGGCTTACATTGTTGTTTGCAGTCATACCTCTCAACTGTCCCTGATTTTACCTCAAACCTTTACTCTGTCCCTCCTACAAATTGTGTTTCCATGACCAAAAAGTGAGGGTTGTAAGCATAACATAATGTCAGACATTAATGTTACAGACGTGTTCTTTCTTAGAAAATGCATTTTACACTATACCACTTATTCTACCAGCCTCCTGAGTGGATATCACCAATTGTTAAGGTGTGTCCCTGATTTTAAACCTTTGTCCCTGATTTTTTTAAGTCTTGTCCCTGATTTATGAGGCAGGAGGTTGACAGGTGTGTTTGCAGTAGATGTAAGACAGCTCTGTGCAATCACACACAATGTTCTCCACCTGCAACACTGGCTTGCTACAGAGACTAATGAGCTGCAGTTGCAGTTTGTACTTCCCTGTTGCTGTATTCAGTGCTGTCTTATTCCCGGGCTATTTTTGCGCTGCACTCCCAGGCCAGTTTGCCCGGCTTCCTTAGACTGTTATATTCAGCAGGATTAGCACCGGGCTATTTCCTTTTCAATATAGCTTGCTTTGTGCTCCGGGCTAAGTTTGCCCACCGGGCAGTGCTAATTTAGCCCCCGGGCAAAGTTTTGAATATCTGGCCCCTAACATGGTAAAATCCTATCCTCATTTGGGTTTGTGCTATACGCATCATGGTAAGTGGGCTAAGCATAAGGATTCCGTCATCCCTAAGCTAAAACAAACAGCTAATTCTCTTAAATCATTTAATTACAAGTATGGTGGTAATACTATTAAACCACTGATTACAGCGCTAAAAGCCAAATACTATGCACAGGCACCATACCACACTGAGATATGGGGACTTGCCAATTTTGGTAAGATAGAAACTCCTGTTAACAAACTTCTGAGGCTACCTTAGGTCTGAATAATTCTATTCCTGCTGCACTAGTTAGGGTGGAGGTAGGACTAGTTAGACTGTCCCAGGCAAGAATTATAAATTATTGGCTAAAACTGCTAGTATTAGATCCAAATAGACTGCAAGTCCTGGCATTAAAAGAAAAAGGAGCATGTACTGAAATGGGAAGTAAAAAATCAAAATGGTTGACTGGCCTGTATACAGTTCTGGAGGAATCTGGATTATCTTTCCTAAGAGGGTATGTAGAGAAAACAAAATCACAATAAGTCTTACATATAAGTCTTATTTAACACAAAAAATCATGAATCAGGCTAAGAAGCTGGATCTGGACATTATTACAAATCTTATGATTGTTCCCTGGTTAAGACAGAACAATGTTCATTTTTACTATCGGGAATATCTAGATGTATTGACTAATCCAAAACAGAGACAGTTATTTACTAAGTTCAAAATGGAATTGTTTCCTAGCAGGGTACTGACTGCTAGATAGAACAAGGTTATAGAATGTGGTTCTGTTTTCTGTGCTTGTACTGATGAGAATGTAGAGGATCATAACCATGTTATTTTTATGTGCCCATGGTATGATGTGGCCAGAGAGAAATGGCTAAAGCCATTGTTACGTGGAATTGCAACACTGAATCAAACTATGCTACTAAACATGCTCCTTACCACAAATGATGAACATATACATAGGCGCCGGGTTGTATGGGCCCGTGGGGCATGGGCCCCATCAATATTTATTGAACTGGGCTGAACCCCAGCAATATTTTGTTATGCTGCTGCTTTTTTGCCTTTTTTCCCCTTTGGCCCCTTTAAATTGCTTGTGAACATGGTGTGTGCCCTGTGGTGCTGCCTGTGATCCGCGCCAACATGAGTTACCTGCCCCCCCCCCGCCATTTAATTTGCTGGCGCTGCAGTGGGCATGCTGGCAATGAGCATTATTTAAAATTTGCACCAAGGAGGTTTAGGTTTGTTTGAACACCCCCCAATATCGTATGCTGCTACTGTCTGCCTCTGGTTGGTGGCGGCATTTCAATTAGCCAGCATTGCCGCCTGTGTCTGATTGGCCACTGGGAGGATTTTTAGGCGCCATACATGTGCGGGTGAATCTGTTGTGAAGCGAGGCGACAAGAGAGAGAGGGGCGAGTTCAATGAGGAAAAGGCAGGACTAGTAGGCAATTGACACACTCAGAGTCATGAGGAGTCAAGGACTGGAATCAGGAGGGACTGGGGCGAGCCGGCGACAGTCCCACACCTGCAGCCGAGAGCCAGGCGGGGAGCCAGTGAGGCTCAAAACAAAAGGCAGCAGCACAGGCTCCAGCAACCTTTTTGGCTAAGAGGCAGCAGGGGGGCTTGAGCTTCCGATCATTCAGTGGGTCTGCCCTGCCACCAGATTTGGAGTCACAGTCGGGCGGGTTGCGGTGCATCGGTGGGGGTCAGGTGTCAGTCGCTGGTTGCAAACTTGTGGTTTGCCAGTTGGGAGAAGTGGAAGTCTGACTCTGGGACCTGGAGTGAAGAGAAGGAGAGAGAGAGCAGCAGCAGGGCAGGCTGAGGCTCCACGAGAGCCAGCAACAGCAATCTAGAGTTAGACTGGATACAGACAAGAGGTGAGTGTCACTGGGCCACTTGGCTGCTGGTGTTGTGGTGTCAAACTGTCAACTAGATATGTCTTCTGCCAGGGAAAGCAGTGATCTTTACATCACACCTAATGCTACCAGATAGAATACACTCTAATGAACAAAGGGAAAAAATAATTCAGGAATAAAAAAAATTGGAACTCACTATTTTTAAAATTATTATAATGTCCTGGCTTCTATTTTTAGGTCCTAGTAGCTCTTTAAATGGGGTTACTTGGGATTTTATTGTGGATTCATTGACAGATCTGGTGTGCATCACCTGTGAGATGACTCTGGCTCTGTGCTGGAGCTGGGAATCCAGGCCTGTTTCTTGGTGGTGGTGCACTGCCTGAAGTGAGCGTGTGAGAAGGGCAGGGTTGTTGTCTGTCTTAAATCCATACTCCAGTACACTACCTCCTTGATGTACAGACCACATTATATCAAAGGGTAGATGTTAAATGCGTAGTTAGAACTGGGTGCTTAAAAGAACCTCCATGTCTTCTATCTTCCGGGGGGGGGGGGGTTAGTGGATATTCCTATCAGAGGGCATTGTGTGTAGTCCTGGACTTGGTTTGTAGTCACTTGCCCATTCAGAGCTCCCCATTCACCAATACACCAACTCAATGCTGTTGTTTACCATTCAGTCACAGCCTGCGCTCTCATTCGCCCATCCAGTGGTATTACTTTGTCAGCCAGTGTTTTCACTCACTTATCCCTCCGTCCTCCCACTGTCCCAGTCAGTCATTCCCTCACACACTGACCCACCCACCCAGTGCTTTCAAAATCACTTACATGCTCCACTTAGTTACTGCTCACTCAGTTTCACCATACTTACTCACTCATCCATCTACCCACTCAGTCCCTCTCCCAGTTATACACCTACTTGCTCCTCATTGCCATTTATTACTTATGGGATGCAGCAGGAAGGGGAAGCCATGCCGAGGAGCCCTAGTGGCCAGAGGAGGGGGGGGAGAGAGCTGACCTGACTGAGAGACAAAGGTTGTTCGGAGTTCCCAGGCCTGAGGCTGGCTGGGAAGGCCACTGCCACGCTAGACCAGCTTTAAGCTTCACCTTGTAACTTTAAAATAATGTGCCCCTCTGGAATTGTTTTTAGGATGTCAAAAGCATGTAGAAAGACGCATCGATGCTTTAATCTGGCTCTTCTTAATGATGCCAACTTTTTACAATGGAGCAATGCATCCGACAGACTATTGAAGGTAGGATAATGGGGATGAATCCACATCATGTGCACACAGCTAACACAGGGGTGTCATTTCAGAAAAACCATAGGGGTTGCAAGGGAAACGTAGGCTGTGGGGCTCCTAGGCCCCCGTAAAAAAAATTTAAATTCAGTGCATTTTGGAGGTCATTTGAAACAAATTTTGCTACCTTGTTACCTCCTCCCCATGCCCAGTAATTTGCACCCTTGTCCCTCCCAGAGTCATAACAGTCCAGAATATTACCACACCACCCTCTCCATAGCATTTCACCAAAACCATAAGGGTTCCAAGACTAGTCAATGGCGATGCCCATTCTTACATAAAGTACTTAAGTCTCTGGATATTTCTTTTTTCCAACATTAATGCTCAGCTCACTGGACACCCCACATTAAGTTGGGTTTACCTTTATTACTCTTAGAAATATTTATTAGTGACATGTCTTACCTTGCTTGGGTCTTGCAAACTAGCCTGGAAGCTGAGTAGAGACTGCCTGCAAAACTGGACTGGCAGCTGACTATAGACACTGCCTGCAAACTGGATTTGCAGCTGACTGAAGACACTGCCTGCAAACAGGACTGGTAGCTGACTGAAGATACTGCCTGCAAACTGGACTGAAAGCTGACTGGAGACACTGCCTGCAAACTGGACTGGAAGCTGCAAGCTGACTGAGTGACACTGCTGGCAAACTGGACAAGAGGTGATTGGAAACACTGCTGGAAAACTGGACTGATAGCTAACAAGCTGACAGGAAACACTGCTGAAAAACTGGACAAGTAGCTGACTGGAGACACTACTGGAAAACTTGACTGGAACTGGCCACCGGGCTTTAGACTGCTGGCAAACTGGACTGGTAGCTGATTGGAGACACTACTGGCAAGCTGACTGGAGACACTGCTGGCAAACTGGACTGGTAGCTGACCTGACTGGACACACTGCTAGCAAGCTTGGCTGGTAGCTGACTGAGACACTGCAGGCAAGCTGGACTGGTAGCTGGCTGGAAACATTGCTGGCAAACTGGACTGGTAGCTGACTGGAGAAACTGCTGGCAAGCTGGACTGGAGGCTGGTTCGAGACACTGCTGGCAAGCTGGACTGGTAGCTGACTGGAGACACTGCAGGCAAGCTGGACTGTAACTGATTGGAGACACTGCTGGCAAACTAGACTGGTAGCTGACTGAAGAGACTGGTGGCAAATTGGACTGGTAGCTAGCAACCTGGCTGTAGTCACTGCTGGAAAACTGAACTGATAGCTGACTGCAAACACTGCTGGCAAGTTGGACTGGTTGCTGACTGCAGACACTACTGGAAAGCCACACTGGTAGCTGCCTGTTGACACTGCTGACAAGCTGGACTGGTGGCTGACTGGAGACTGCTGGCAAACTGGACTGGTAGCTGACCTGACTGGAGACACTGCTGGCAAGCTGGACTAGTATCTGACTGGAGACATTGCTGGCAAACTGGACTGATAGCTCACTGGAGACACTGCTGAGAAGCTAGACTGGTAGCTGACTGCAGATCCTGCTGGAAAACTGAACTGGTAGCTGATTGTAGATGCTACTGGCACACTGGACTGGTAGCTGACTGGAGAAAATGTTGGCAAACTGGATTGGTGGTTGACCTGACTAGAGACACTGCTGGCAAGCTGGACTGGTATCTGAGTGGAGACACTGCTGGCAAGCTGGACTGGTAACTGACTGGAGAGATTGGTGGCATATTGGACTGGTAGCTAGCAAACCTGGCTGTAGACATTGCAGGCAAACTGGACTGGTAGCTGACTGCAGACACTACTAGCAAACTAGATTGGTAGCTGACCTGACTGGAGACACTGCTGACAAGCTGGACTGGTATCTGACTGGTGAGTGTTAGCAATGCATTTCAGGTGTCACCTGTGACTGTGAAGAATTTCCTTTCTTGGCGCAAACACTTGACTAAATACAACATGCTCAAAGCAAACCCATCACCTTACTAAACTGCCAATCAAATGTGGAATAAATGGCTAAAATGTTGGATGCATAGATTTGAATTTCCTCTGTGCCCCTTACCACTGAATCATTGGCAGGCTATTTTAAATACAGACCAATATATCTCTACAGTTGCAGACTTCTGGGTATGTTAGTATTCACCGATACACCACTTGAGGAAACTCATTAAAGGAACATGTTCTGCTCCATGGAAGTACATAGAACAGGCGAGGTTTGTGGCTGAAAAGTGAAAGGTTCTGAGTATAACCATGTTACAGGCCTCAAGCCTTTCCTCATAACTGTTCTCTTCAGTACATTCATAGGGGACATAAGGGTGAAGCATGAAGGAATAGAGCCCAGAAGGTTGTACTAAATAAGGAAGTCTCGGGAGAGATGGGGGTCAAGAGTCAGTACTTAGCCCTGTTCTCTTCAATACATTCATAAGGGACACAAGGGTGAAGCATGAATGAATAGTCTATCTATTTGCAGATGACACCAAGATCTGCAATAGTGTGGACATAATGAAGGGAATGGAGGCCATGAGGAGGGACCTGGAAAGACTAGAAGAGTGGTCCAGAATTCCACAGCTGGGGTTCAATGCAACAAAGTGCAAAGTCATGCCCATCAGACACAAAAAAAACCCGAGCTGAGTACAAAACGGGAGAAGAGGTCATGGCATATACCTCGTAGGAAAGGGACCTTAGGGTTATCAATCAGGATGATCTGAAAGTAGCGGCCCAATTTTCAAAGGTGGTGAGGAAAGCAAAAGGATGATGGACTGCATAGGGAGGGGGGGATAGCAAGCAGAAGGAGGTAGGTTATACTCAGTAGCATTATTTCAGTAGAATCATAGGGGTTGCAAAGTCCCATTTCAGCAAAATCATAGGGGTTGTAAAACTCCCCCAACCACCACATCTATATAAATAAATGCTAGGGAAACCTTGTTTTAGGGTTCTTAGGGGTTGCAGTGGGCATCATAGGGGTTGCAAAAAAATCATAGGGGTCTCAACTGCAACCCCTGGCTACCCCTAAATGACGCCCCTGAGCTAACATCCCCCTTTATCCTTCTGTTGGATACATATTGCTCCATAAAATGTTGCATAATTAAGAAGAGCCAGATTAAAGCACCCATGTGTCTTTCTATTTGCTTTTGAGATCCTGAGAGACAATTCCATAGGGGCATACTTAGAGGTGGTGATAGGCAGACATCTTAGTTAATCATGCTGTTGCTCTCCACTTTCTCCTCAAAGATATGTGCAGAGAGAACAGATATCCACTGGTACTGACTGCTGGATGTAGTGGTAGTGATCAGAGATGTCAGCAAGTGAATTGTGGGTCAGCAAACAGCAATGCTCTGTGCTGCCTTGCACCGTTTCATAAAAATTAATGCTATCTGAATAGGCATCCAGGGATATCACTCCAAATGTATGGTAAGAGGTGTATAGTCATGATATATCTGTGACTCGTGGCACAGGCAGGTTCAGAAGGTCTGATCCAGTGACCATACTTGCAAAGTATCCTCATTGGGAGACTCCCTGATTTGTTTGCCATCACTGCAATTCTACAGAATTACCAAAATTAAAGAACAGACACTGGACTGAATGCGTCCAGCATTGCATTTCTGATATTCAGCTAGGAGGGATATGTGAGGATTCTGGTGGGCATAATCGGGAGCTTTCCCAGTGTTGGAATTATACTTCATGAGCTTCAGGGGGAGGGGCTGAGGGTCTTACTTTTAAACTTGGCTTCCCACACCCACTGTCTTCCATTATAAGTCCATGGCACCAATGTTGTGAGCTCATGTCAGAGCTGTAGGTGCTGAGTCCTAAAATGTTCTCTGTAATGTCATTTCAAAACTGAGTCCCCTCAGTTGGGTATCTGCCACCTTAAAACTATGAAAATATGTGCTTAAATCATCTGGTGTCTAATGTAAAGGGGTTTCTGAAATAAATTATAATTCAGTAGTACCAACAGAATGCAGATGTGACTGTGCTGCACTCTCCGGAGGCTCTAGTGATTTTCCAGGTAGGCTCCCTGGATCAGTAAGGCCCTGGCCCCTGGGCCCACACCCTGAGTCTCATTTGGACCCTGTGAAATTCAAGGCATACCTCTCAACTGTCCCTGATTCAAGGGATGTTCCTCCGTTTACCCCTCAAAATTGCCTGTCCTCATCCATCCATCATAGAAAATGTGTTGCCATCACATAGAATGTGCTGTAAATTGACACATTAAAGGAGAACTCCACTGGATCTGCAGATAATTTTCCCAGTAGAACTTGTTGTAAGAACTAATTCCAATTTTGTTATTGTTTTTATCTTTACAAGCTTATCAGTAACCACAGTGGGCATTTCTGATTTATACACTCTGGTGGTAAGTGGCCATTTGGAACTGTACAATGCAGTTAATGTACCTTCCAGCCACAGAGTGCTATAGTAGAACTTAAGTACATTGTGTAAACAATGGAAGAGCAGAACAAGGGATATAATAATGTACATAATACACTTCTAAAATGGTCCTGTCCAGCTGTGTGTAAATCAGAGACGCTGCACACACTGGCCAGCATAACTAAACATCCTGTAGAGAAGGAAGGAACAAAGTAACACAATTTGAACCAGTATTTAAAAATCTGCTTCTACTGTGAAACATGACTTGCAGATTCACTTTAGTTCTCATTTACAGCACACATTCATTATTCTTAAGATGCTAGTTAAAATTAATTTGTTACATGTAAAAACTGTTCCACAGTATTCTGAGCTTCTATCTCTATTTTGAGGATGTATCCCTCATTCTGGTGGTCAGTATCCCTCATTGTCCCTCATTTTGAGTGTCTGTGTCCCTTATTCCAATAACAAAAAGTTGAGAGGTATGTTTCCAGGTGGTCCTTCAGTACCAACTGTCCCCTACCTCCTGTATGTCAGTCGGAACCAATGCTATCAACTGCATGACTTGGGGGATGTTGACTTGCAAGCTGTCACACACTGGCGGGGTCTTGGCAAACCGCATTTCTCCTTGGACAGTCATGTTGCCAATCACTGTAGTGATCAGTGAGTTCAGCAGTTCGACTTTGTCAGTCGCCATTAATTATGAGGCTCTTGCTAGTTTACACTTTGTACTGGTAAATTGCCAAATGAAACTACTCTGTGGTACCGCCTGGATTTCTGACCATTAAGGCCACTGCATATTTTAATTCTGAGGTGTTAAGAGGCATGATGAAAGAAGCTGTTGATTTAGGCTTTGTCTGTTTATGTGAGTTGGGGGGGCTCTGCCCCCAACCCCAACCTCTTGTTTTTTTTAACACAGGGGTGTGGGAGGGAAAGCCCCCATCTCAAATAAACAAAAAAAAATGATAGTCCAATGCAGTGTACTGTAGCTGACGTTTTATTAGTTTATTTGTGCTGGAGGGCTCTGCCCCAACACCCTGGGGGTATGAGAAGTGAAGCCCCCCAGCAACTCAAACTACAACAAAGATAACCAACATCCTGCTGTGACACAGAGTGTGCAGTGTTGTAAGGGGCCAAAAGTAGCATAATTTCAGTGCTATGCTAATAGCGGAGTCCCAGGGGTGGTCCAATAATGCACACATTCACCAGTTATAGGTCATCTCACATGCTTCTGAATACAGTAGTATTTATTTGGGGCTGTGGCCCTGTGCAGTAGAGTTCACTGTGATTTGCAGGCCAGTACAGCACAGGTGCACAGTTCTAACCGACCTTATTTAAAAAGTTACTGCTGACTAATTAAAAATGTGTAGTTGCCTGTCTGCCTGTTTTGACCCCACTGGCTCTTTGAGTGGGAGAGGATGGTGTGGCCCTGTATTGTTTTCATTTCTGTTAAAGTAATTGTCTGTTCTGATGTGTTTCTATTGGCCGTCGCACCTGACGTCCATTGTTGATTGGACTTTTAAGGAGTATTTTCAATTTTTTTCTCATACCTGAGGCCAGAGACTTAATCCCCAGACCCACATGTTACCGCATAGGGGGCTCTGTTCCCATAGACTCCTGCTGGGGGGGGCATTGACCTCTGACCCCTGGGCCACGTGGTGGGTCTTTGACCCCTGACCCCTGGGTCCCACCAAATACTTACAAACCTGGCTCCTATGAACATATAACATATAATATGGTAAGGTATTTGGAAGCAATAGCAAAAATGAGAATGAAATATGTGAAAACTAGCCAATTATTTTTTTTAAATTAGTGAACTGGGAAGCTGTTGCCTTATACTTGAAATGTTGATGTATATATGAACATTTATAAGTATGTATTGCACCTATGCATTTTTTTATTAGGGATAGAAGCCTAAGAAATGATGCGATGCTTTGTAATGTGTGTATTTATTGTTATTAATCATATGTATTGTGCTATAGTGATATGTGATTTTGTATTTTATTGTAATGGTCCTTTGATCGAACAAATAAATCTGTCTACCTACCAACTCACTCTGTGTTATCTGTTATTTAAATAAAGATTCCTTTGCAAAATCTGCTATTTGTTTCAGTGTCCATTCATTTCAATAGGTTGCCCCTCAAAAACATGGCTGCCATTGATCTTTCTGGAGTGAGTTCATTTTGAACAAGATAGCGCCCCTCACAAACATGGCTGCTGAGCTTGTTGATGTACAGTTCCTGTATGGTGCCTGTACCAAGATGGCCACCAACAGGGGGTGATGGGTCACTTCCCGTCTTGCACTTTTTTTGTAAACAAAGATGGCTGTGTCTTGCGATGAGGCTGCCTAAGGAGCTGCAATGGCCAAAACGGTGATTCCCATGGTTGTCCTTCTTCACCAACAAAGCAGGAAAAAAATTTTGTGAGCTCTGATTGTGGTGAGTGGCACATTGCTGGGGAATATATAATTTACTGCTTGATTGCTCAGTTGGTATTTTTTTGTGTGGCTACCAGGCTTTCCTTTGTTTTATTTAAGTTACTGCTCTCACGTTATTTATTGCTATGCCCTGCATGCGATCTATCCTGTAACTCCTTTTGGTTATTGTTTTATTTTTATTCATTTGGTCCCTGTACAGTGTAACTGAGGCGACTTTGCTTTGCAGGTTGGAGAGTCAGAGAGCCGTGGTCAGAACTCCACGGAGCGAGGCAGTGCTGGGGTACATTTAATTTATTTGATTGCTCCCTGTATGCTTATTCTGCTTGTTTTTTTTTTTTTGTATTTTATCATTTGCTTCCAAGGGCTGCCCCTTGTATTTAGATATTGCCCCAGTTTACTGATTTGCTCAGTGGGGCTCATGCAGTCTATTTAATTTAGCTGAGAAGGCCCTTTTATTGGAGCATGACTGAAGGGGAGTGAGGCTCCGTGTGACTGCATGGATGAAAGGAGAGTTGAGGCAGTTCAGGAGGAGTGTAATTGAACCATGCAGGAAGCATAGCTGGAGGGGCTTGAGGCTGTTTTGGTGGCCCGTGTGGCTGCAGGAGGCGAGAGGAATGAGTGCGGCTGTAAGCAGTGCCCCAGAATGCCAGTAGTGGCGAATCAGGCCAAGTGGGGAACAGAGGTTCTGTTTTAGTGAAAGCAGCCAGGCAGACAGATTGTGGTTTGTTGAGGCTGTGAGGGAGGGACAGAGTAATTTGTGGAGTTGTGTTATCATTTATGGCACCCTGCTGCAGCGTGGTTTTTTTCTTTTTTCTGGTGCAGTCCTTGTGGAGTGGCACTGAGGCGCATTTGTAGGAGGTTGACTGGAGGTGAACAGCATACAGAGCTGCAGTTTCAACTCAGGAAATTTGTCAAAGGGACAGAACTGGCTGGCTGAGCTGTGGAGTCACCGTTGGGAGGCAGCCTCAGTGAGGGCTAATTTGTAACTTGCCTTTTCTCTCCCTTTCTTTGTTTCTAGATATGATTCCCACTTGGAGTGGCACTGGGTTGGACAGGGAGTTGGCTTGGCATCTGCCACGAAGTGGGAGCTGGGGGGTTTGCAGTTTGGAGTTCTGTTGGTTTCAATGGCTGGAGAATTTAGTGTCTGCCCCTACAGTTAGCTGTGTATACCAGTTGTTTCAGTCTCCAGGTTGCTGGAGGCTGCTAATAAAGCAGGAGACAGTCATTTTTTCTGTGATGCAGGTGGGGTCAGATCCTCTAGAAGCTGGCTGGGATGGGTGCCAACAAGGCACTTAGTGGTGAGGGTCGCACAGGCAAGTGAGATAGGTTCTGTGTAGAAGAAGGCCGCATTCTCCACCATATGTGGCATTTTGCAGTTTGTCTGCCACAGGGATCCTTACCTTCTGTTTGGGTCTGCCATGCCCATCTCTCACGGCTCTGTTGGATGGCCAGCTGGACTGTGTGAATAACAGAAGGACGCATAAAATAAATGTGGAAAAATGATGTTTATTCTCAGACTACCAAGACATCAGCATACCATAACTTTCTATCTCATACTGCTGACCCACAGAGACTGACTAAGCACAGAGAATCCCAAGGGTTTCAACCAGCCCCTCCTAACACAGTTAAACAGTAATAAAACAGCAACCTCTGTTCAGAGCTCTTAAAGGGGTGGCAGCTGGCCTTAAGCCCTATGCTTAAGTATTCTCCACAGTAGGCTATACTGCCAGCCCCTGTGAATGTTTTTAAGCTTACCTGCAGTTATCCAACAAATCTAGACATTGCATATACACCCCAAACTGCAATAATAGCAGCATGGCAGGAGTCAGCATAACTGTCCTGTCCTGTTTGTGTTTTTTAAAGTATGCTGGGATGCATTCTTGTGAATATATCAGTTCATATTTTTTAAGCGAAATATGAAGAACATGTCTTATAAAAAGTTTCTGAAAGTAGAGCAGCTGCCAAGCTTGCTGCTCAGATGAGTTGTGGTGCATTTTATTTTACAATGGAAAAAAAGCATTCCATTTGGTCTTTAATTTAAATACAGTTTTTAAAGTTCACAGCCGAGCTCACAGTGTGCTAGTGTTGCATAAACTCTAAACTGGGTTGCAGGTTCAAGCTGCTTTATTCACAATTATAAAATGGCAAGAAAAATCTAGGAATCTCATTGGTCAAGAGAGATCAGCTGACCGTACATTAAATCTCTATATCGCACAGTCATCCTGGTCCTAAACCACTCCACACAATGAGCAATTCAGTCCTCCTACAACCAGAACTATCTTCCCTCAATCTCACTACAACCAGTACTGATCTTCCACCACAAACATAGCTACTACTTACACTGTAGAAACCTTCAATTGGTCCCTAAAATAAAACTACCTAAATATAAAATAAAACACATTAATTAAATGTTGTTTACCAGATCATCACACTCTTCCTTACACACATAAACAAATTAGAAACATTAAGTATTGTTTATAGTTTTCATTACAACTGGTTCTTTGCTAACAGTGAAAAATCCCCTTCTGCCTCTATCTGCTCATCAGTGAAATCTCTTCTGCTTGCCCTGACAGTTAGAAAATTAAGTCTCTGGCTCTAAAACAGGCTTTTGTTGTGTGTGTACAGTATGTTGGTAGACGAACATTCTGCTAGTAGAACTGAGCAGAATTTTGAATCCCTGTATTTCATAGTAAACATTCCATGATAAACATTCCATTTCTTGAATGTAGGGAAACACAGAGAAAAAACAGAATGAAGAATGTAAGCAATAATACTATATAAACAAAGAAAAGGTGGTAAATGACTCACCCTGCTGTTTACCTTTTAAGACAGAGTGAGCAGTTCATGATGCTGTCAGTGAGTGTGGCAGTTTTGAACCATGCTCATGCTTGCAGCATCGGGGAACTGAGAAGCCTCTGTTATGGTGTCCTTTTAGTTTTGTCTACAGAGTGAGGAGAATGCTAAAATAAGGGGGCTATGTGTCTTACTTAGAATGAAGAAAACAACATTTGTGCATTGTTGTGGGTGGCAGGGGAATATGAAGCTTAAGTGGGCAGGGAGGCACATACTGTATAACACTACTTTACTCTAGCACCAATAAGCGGAAGGACTATTTTATGTTCAAAGCACAGATTCACTTACATTTTTACTTATTTAAAAATGTGCTTCAAAGTAAAAAAAAAAAAACTGCTTACAAAAATGAAGGGCCATTTTATAAGTGTAATAAGACACTCCAGGGTTGTGCATTATGGTGTGATATTCGTACTCCTAGGGATGACTGGCACTCAACATTCGGCCCCATGCCTAACTGCATCCCTAGGAGTGCAGTTACCACACTGTAATGCACACCCCATTGTGTCTTATTGCTTACATAAAGGATAAAAGACAACAGCTACTCCCAACGCACCAAAGTTCCATTTTGAATTTGATGTCTGAAAAAGACCTAAGCTACATAACGAGTCCTAACATGAAGCCTGTCACCAGTATGTATGTTAATACCACCACTGAGACCATGCTTATGGTTGTAAGAGTGGTCTCAGCCACATTCTTAGGGATGAGAACCACTGTAAACCAAACTAAGTTTACTTAAGGCTAGTACAGATGGAATCATAACAGAAGGTGAAAGAGTATTTAAAATAAAGTGTCTACAGAAAAAACTAAATTACAGGTTCCACACAGCTCTCCTTGAAGGTTGAGCATCACAAACAATGAACATCCCAATATGTTCCTGGTGTACTTAACATAAGTTATACATTTATTTGGCCAAATGAAAACAGTAGGGAAATAACTTTTAAGACCATGGGGGTCTTTTTGTCAGATATGACAGAATCTTAGTGGTCTTGAAAACTTTCCCAAAGAGTGTGTCTCATTGTAAGCCAGTGGTAAACTGATATGCCCAAACCCTTTTACTGATAATAATACTTTGTTCTTTGTTCTCTGGCCATATACTGTCGTTTGTAATCTGTTGTTCCAGGGACATGGATATGGTTCACTTGTCCAAATATTGGCAGTCTCTCTTTAAGAGCTGATTTGCCAGACTGTCTTTAAGAGAAGTTCCTCCCATCTCCCAGGAGGTATATCCCCTATCTCCACCCCATGATGTCAGATCTTCCTTTCCACTGGGAGAGTCAGATCTCCTTTGCAGCTCTGTGTGCAGTGTAGGCCCGAACTTTAGTTAAGTGTTTCATTTGACTAATTTTTTGTTCAACAAACTTTTAAATTGCTTTTTGAGTATATCATTGGTTCTGTCTCTGATGTCAACTAAATGGATCACAAGGATTCTAAGCTGACTCCCAGCTCCAAGAATTGTGTCCAGCACAGCAAGAAAATGTCACAGACTGATCTGCATGTGTCATGCATATACTGCCTCAGTGAACAGCATGTTGTTGTCTGCAGCCTGTGCCAGGCTATGCTTCCTTCTTCACTAGAAAACTGCTATGCCCATTTTCTTGTCCGGCCAGCTCAACAGGACCCTTCAGTGAAATCAAAGCAAGCTCCTAAGGTGGTCCGCGGCCCAGCTGGCAGCCATGGAAAAGGTGGCATCCAAGGCTGCGGCAAGCACAATGATGGTCTCTGCGATGCTCCTGTTAGGGATCAGTGTTGGCCTTGTCAGATTAATAGGCTGAAATATCAATTTCCTATTATGGGCACTGGGTTAAGTCTTCAGCCCTGTGTCATAAAATATGCATAAAATCATATAAATGTAACCCCCAGGTGGCACTATCCCAAAGGCTACTACCCCTGCCTGCTAGACTACTGACAGGTTGAGGGGCCTAGGTTCTATGGTGGGTGCCTCCACTCAGAGGTCAGGGTTTGTAGTGGTTAGACTAGCTTGGTCACAGCCCTCTGGGACACTGAGACCCCCTTTTATTCCCTCTAGTGGCTCACACAGTACACAGGAGTTACAGCCCCAATACCCCACATATACACACTGTTCACTCATAAAGTACCACTTACCCTCAAGACTGATTCTGCAGACGCCTCTGAGGACCCCTGTAAAATAAGGTTAAACAACATACACAGCAAAATACAATACTGTTTCCATAAGTACCAACACCACAGACAGTATATAGTATAAAACAACAAATCTGATTTATTTAGGGACAGTAACATGGGAGGGAGATCAGGTTAATTGGCAGAATTAAATCACAGTACTGTGCACACATACAGGGTCTGAAAAGTCACACTCTGGGTACCCAGGTTGGGGGTGCTAGCCAGGTCCGCTTCCCAGGGTTGGCCGGCAGGTGCAGATGGACAGGGCCCTGTAGAAGAAAATATATGCACAACACCCAATTGTAATCCGGAGCCAGATGGCTCAGTCCATGAAGAGGTGAAACAACAATAATTAGATGACACACTTGTAATTGAAAACAGGCTGCAGGGGAATATCCTGATTTGTACTCACAATACCCAAGCTGAGAACCGGATGGTGGATGTTCTTCTGGGTTGCCAGAACAACAGGGCATGGAGACAAGGTCCTTGTGACTGGACCGCACTGCAGTAGATAGCAAATGGATTTAGTCAGAGACAAGCTGGGGTTTGCTTCCAGCTTCAACACACAGCACAGTGATAGTGATTCCCCACAAGCACTATGCACATTCATATGTAAAAGGAAAGTACTATACCAGGCAGGCTGCTCCTAGATCCCGATCGTAATTACTGCAAAATATCTGGGACCACACACAGTAGCTTCAGTTCCTGACAGACCAAGTATGATTCAACAATTTCTCCAGTCTTCTACAGGGTGAGCCTGGTTTCCACTCTTCAGACTTCCTTCTTTCTCCTCACAAATCAGATTCAGTCTGAACTGGCACTTACCACGGCTGCAGGCCGAACCTCAGGGCCTCACATGCGCTTCCCGGCAAAACTATACACCGCAGAAGCACAGAGCTCCTTCTCTCTTCACTGTCACAGCTGATCTGATCTTTCCAGCCACAGAGCAGGGCATTTCCTTTAGCTCCATACCATTCTGATGGCTGGTTCGGCTGTCACTCACAATGAGACTCCCTCTGTTAGTGAAAAAAGGCGCCAAGGTCAAAACTACATTTCTCAGAGTCACTGCCCATACAATCCCCTTGTGGCTCAAGTTCCGATTCATCCACAGGCACCATTTTAAGGAACCCCTCCCCATTGATTGGTCCATTTCAGCAGTTCAGGACCAAAATGAAAGAGCTACACTGAAACAGTTCATGTTGAAATGAAGACAGGTTAGACAAACTACATTTTCTCAGTCACTCCAAATGATTTCTGGCAAATAGTTACATCTTTCAATAAGGCTGCCTCTACACATGTAGCGATAGCAGAAATGGAGTGAATTGACAGCAGCTCGGGTGGTATTCGAGCACTAAATACACAGTCCCCCCATACAAACTAATTAAGTCTGCAAGCAGACAGCTCTTAAAGAGACAGTACGTGGAGGCTCAAATAGCACTCACTTGGAACCACATTTAAACAGATTAAACACCGAGCACCATTCAGACTTGGAGCATTCAGGCAAGCTCCTGGAGGACTTCAGGAACCCCCATTTGCAGGGGTTACATAAACAATCTAAGACTGGCTCAAACCTTACTTTACAATCTACCGTATAAAGTTCTAGATAAACATGAATAACGTTTATGTCACTCCTCATGTAGAATATAAAAATAGATTTTATCTGTCCCTGTACAATATAACTAGTCACTGATAACTTGCATAGATATAAAACATTGTAAATACTGTGAAAAGCAGTATATATACAAATAACAAAGGTTTCAGAAAATAAAATGACAAAACAATACAATTGTATAAAGATTTCAAACAACTTTGTCTTACTAGCATTTCAAAACTTCTCTTGGTAACTCATTCAAATACTTTTCTTTGGCAAAATGTTTATATATCATTATTTAGATTTAAGCTTTTACTATAGATCCAACATTAGTATTTAAAGTTATTTTCTATGCAACCTCCCAGCTAAGCCCAATTAAAGTACTATAAAATAATTGAAATAATACTAAAGACACCTGGTTAGCTGTAGAGTCTAGATTTTCTTCTTAATTTCAGGATCTAACATACTAAGATGCCAGCAGAGTAGGCCTAATGGTCTATAGTCTGCTCCAAAATCAGCATCTGGTCAGGACAATGTTGCTGCCCTCCCCGCCTCCCCGTAAATTCCCCTGACCCCATCCCTATTGGCGTTACACCTCCAAGTCTGAATTACTCAGTTTTACATTCCCTTATACTTGTCCCAGCCCCTCTTGAATCCCTCACTGTATTAACAGCCACTAGTTCCATGGGCAATTGCATTCAGGGGTCCACCTCCCTCTCCAGTGAAGTAGCGTTTCTAATCTCCCCAAGCCTCTGCCAATCAGCTTCATGGGTGCCCCTGTGTGGCCCCCTCCTCCTTAGCTGGAACACCCTATTTAGACTGACCCTATTTACTCCTTTAGATATTTAAAGACCATGATCATATCCCTCTGTCTCTCTCCCTCTCCCAGGGAGTACAAGCTGAGCTCCTCAAGTCTCTCCTCATAGGATCTTTCCTGGCACTGTATCATCCTGGTCACCCTTCTCTGGACCCTCTCAAGTGCAATGTCCTTTTTAAAGTATGTGCAAACTGCACCTCCCCACCACCTCCTTCCTCCTCCCCATCTCAAAATGCTGTGTCTATATCCGCCTCCTGAGTGGTCCCCTCATCTCTAAAATGATAGGCTTGTACCTGCTCCTGAGTGTTCTCTAACATATTGCTGCTCTCTGTTACTTATTGTACTATCCTAATGTGATATATAGGGTATAGGTACATTAGGGAATGAAGAAAGACCAAAGGAGGGATACTGAGGCTTAATAAAGGGGAGAGAATGTGGGCAGAGGCTGACAGTGAAAAAGCAGGGATACTGAACGAGTGTTTCTGCTCAGTATTCACATAGGAAGAGGAGGGGAAGGTACCTAAACCAAACAAGAGAAACCCTCTGAAGACGGGAGTCGATACCAGTCTATTTACAGAAGAAAGGGTTCTGAAAGAACTAATAAAATTGAAGATGGACAAAGCAATGGGGCCTGATGGGATTCACCCAAGAATTCTAAAAGAACTAAGGGTAGAACTAGTGACACCGCTGACTACTCTCTTTAACAAATCATGGGAGGATGGGGTGGTACCTGAGGACTGGAGGAGGGCAGATGTGATTCCTCTTCACAAAAGTGGGAGCAGGACAGAGACAGGAAACTACAGACCAGTTAGTTTGATCTCAGAGGTAGGAAAATGATGAAATCACTTCTGAAGGAAAGAATTGTTGAGTACCTAGAGGCCAGTGGGGCACAGGACCCAAGGCAGCATGGATTCACGATGGGAAGGTAGTGTCAGGCAGATCTAATAGATTTCTTTGATTGGGTGACCAAAGTAGTAGACCAGGGAGGGCTGTGGACAAGGAGAGAGGGGACATGATAGAAACTTTCAAGTACTTCAAGGAATCAAAAAAGTCCAACAGGGCAGCATCTTTCAGAAAAGAGATGTGCTAGAACAAGGGGCACAATTTGAAGATAGAGGGGACGGCTCAGAGGTAATGTGAGGAAGTATTTTTTCATGGAGAGGGTTGTGGATGCATGGAACAGCCTCTCTGAGGAGGTCGTGGAGTCAAGAACAGTGGGGGAATTCAAGAATGCATGGGACAGACATAAGGCAGTCCTAGTGGGGGTAGGAGGAAGTAAGCTGTTGGTTAACTAAGACCTGCAGCTTATCTGATAGGTAGAAAAATGGGCAGAATAGGTGGGCCAAGCGTCCTTATCTGCTGTCAAATTCTATGTTTCTATATATGGTTTGTTGCTTATCTACTTGTCGTGACTCAGGGTATAGTTGTCTACCCTCTGTATGGCAATGCGGTTGCGAGGGCAAGCTGTTCAGCCCTCCCCACAGCCACGAATTTCCCAGCGGACAACAGGAGCAGCACAGTGCGCCAGTCGGTCACGAGGGCAAGCTGTTCAGCCCTCCCCACAGCCACGAATTTCCCCCACGGACAGCGGAGCAGCACAGGCGCCAGTGCAGTCGCAAGACAAGCTGTTCCAGCCCTCCCCACAGCCACCAGAATTTCCCCCAGCGGACAGGAGCAGCACAGAGCGCCAGGTAGCGATCCAGCTTGCAGCTGCTTCAGAGGAGCTGTGCCACAGATTTCAAACTTGGCCTTTTTGTTTCTAAACAAAGACTGTCTGTGGCTTTTGATTTTGCATCAGTGGAGCAGTGCAGATAGTTTTCACAGCACTCTGCCTCCAAAACCGACCTGAATTTGCATCAGAGGAACAGTACTTTAATGAGGAATAGAGCTGTACTGCTTTTTACTTTAACTAGAACGAAACACTGTAAGGGGAATAGAGCTGTACTTTTTACTTTAATTAGGAGCGCATCACTGTAAGGGAATAAAGCTGTGGTTTTACTTTAATACAGAACTGAACACAGCATGTAAAGATCTTTTACCGGCTAAGCTACTCTGTTCACCAGACTGTTTAAACCAAGCCTGAATCCCATTTACTTTGTTCTGATACCTTACAGCCTGTAACACTGCTAGAGACTTAAACTGCATAATTACAACTTGCTACATGTTAAAGGACATAGAAGTAATAGCTCCTCCTCCCTACCTACCTCTACTTATAGCTGCCTTTTGCGTCCCTTCCTGCAGTGTAGTCGTGAGGGCAAGCTGTTCAGCCCTCCCACAGCCACGAATTCCTCCCAGCGGACGGGCAGCACAGATTGCCAGGTAGCGATCCCAGCTTGCAGCTGCTTCAGGGAGCTCTAGCCCCACCTGCCTACGCGCAGGCTCCCCACCGCCCCCACCACCACCCTTGGTGAGCTCCTCCTTTCCCATTAGCTCCTATATTATTCAGCCACTAGTGGCCACCGTAGAGCAGATTTCAAATCTACTACTAAAAAAATGCAGATTCTCACATTAACAATTATTATGCTTTTGCCTAACCTTATCTTCCCTTCCACCTTCATCCTATCCTATTCTACCTGGCTCATTGCCACTTCTCTCTTTGGTTACAAAGCCACCCCTCCACTCCTCCCCAGCACTAGTGGACTACAACCGATACCACTGGCATAATTGGTCCCTGGGGGCCTCCATTCTCCCTCCCTCTTTCCATGCTAAGCAACCTGCCCGATATATCCCCTTCTACGCAGACCCTAAGCCTAACTCGCTAAATCCCAACCATCCCACTCGACACAGGTCATCACTAAAGACCATGCGCTTAGTAAGGCACACCCTGACTCTTCTTCTCCTTATAGCCGGGGACGTAGAACGTAACCCGGGACCACCAGCAACCATAGCTGGCCAACCCCCCGCACCAGCTACGCACCTCTCTAAAGGTTTCAAAATTGTCCACCTAAACATATGCAGCATCCTAAACAAAATAGCGGCCCTACAAACCACTGTCCTAGCCTTATCCCGGATATTGTAATCATCACTGAATCTTGGCTGAAGCTCCACAACCTGAATGAAGAATTCTCAATACCTGGGTTCTCCTTAATCCGCCAAGACAGACAGGGCAGAAAGAAGGGTGGCCACTTTTCATTATATCTCCTCTAATCTCCAGTTTTCCAAAAATCACACCGACGGCACCCATACAATCTATAGATTCCCTTCTAATCAAAATCCCCTACCACACTCTATCCCAGTATACATAGCAGGGTCATACTGCCTGCCAGACACACCTCTGGGTAGCATCCTTGACCATCTTGAAACCTCAGATGCCTTACACGGCGGCCGGAACTCCATATCCTTGGAGATTTTTAATCAGAACTGGCTAGGCAGTGCTGCCTCCAAAGCATAATACCAAATAAATGCTCTAAACTTGTCCCAGCAAATAGAGGAACCCACTTGTCTAAACCACAAATCCAATAAACACACTCTACTGGATTGGGCACTTACTACCCACCCTCCTTGGATAGTTAAAGCTGGCCTTCTACCAGACTCCTTAGTGACCACCATATGATTTATATGGTGAGCAAAATCTTCGACCCAAGGCCCTCCACCCATGCAGCTTTACAACAGAGTTTATAAATCCCTTGATCTGACGCTGTCCTAAGCGACCTCACCAGCATTGACTGGTCTTTCATCCCTAGGGCCACCTCCATGGATGAGGCCTTGAAATTTTTCTCACAAACTTCCTAGCCATCTGGGACCTCCACACTCCTCTCAGGAGATCCCGTGTAAGAGGATCCCACTTACCATGGGTAACAACTAACCTCATGGAACAACTACGAGCCAGAGAGCAGGCCTGGAAATCTTTCAAGGCCACAGGTGCTCAACGCTCAACAACACTACTGGGTCGCTAAGAAGCCTGTACAAGACTCATACGACAGGCCAAATCAAATTACTTTAAAACTGCGTTCAACAATAACTTCGGTCACCCTACTCAATTCTGGAAGTCAATAAAATCCCTTCTTTCCCCACCGGCCCAACCCCCCACTCCCACTCTCAACCTTGAAGGAAGAATCATCATGGATCCTAGCTTGGTTGCCACTGAGTTTAATTCATATTTCTCCACCACTACTTCTTCTCTACTCTCCTCCCATCCCCATCCCCCGCCCTTTGTTCCCTCTACAGTATCCTCCCTGGCCTCCTTCTTGCTCTGCCCAGTCTCACCTGGCCAGGTGCTAAATATACTGCAGTCACTCAACCCATCCAAAGGTAAATGTCCATCAGGCCTTGATTCCAAAATGCTCCTGCTCTCTGCACCTGCCATAGCCCGCCCTCTAACCTTGCTCTATAACCTGTCTTTTAGACTCGGGTCAGTCCCCAAAATATGGAAACAAGCCACAGTCATTCCCTAGCTAAAGGAGGACCTCTCTCCCCATCCAACTACCGTCCCATATCTCTGCTCCCCATCCTAGCCAAAATTCAAGAGCACCTTGTACTATCCCAGCTCCACCACTATCTAGATACCATATCATTTTCACCCCTACTAGGCGGCTTCAGAAAAATCACTCCACCACCACCTCCTCCCTCCTTCACCTCACTAACGCCATCCTTACAGGTATAGGCAAAGGGAAATAACAGCAGCCATATTTATCGACCTGGCTAAAGCCTTCGACACGGTCTCTCATCCCCTGTTGTTGACTAAACTCGCTCAAGCTGGACTATCTGTGAACGCAAATAACTGGTTCCATTCATGTCTGTCAGGTAGGTCCCAATCAGTCCGTATTGGCTCAGCTCGATCCACCTCACTCCCTGTCACCAGTGGAGTTCCCAAAGGGTCTGTACTTGGCCCTCTGCTGTTCTCTATCTTTCTCAATGACTTGCCTGCTGCCTGCCCACAAACGGCTATCCATATGTACGCAGACGATATGGTGCTGTTTGCCTCTGGCCCATCCACAAGTGCCGTGACAGCCTGTCTACAGAAGGACTTTGACTCCATCCAACGTTGGTTTTTCTCTAACCAGCTATTCTTAAACTAAAAAAAAACCAGTCTCCCTCACCTTCGGCTCTAGGGCCAAACTAACCCGGCTTATTGCCCCACCCACGTTCTACACTCTGGATAGTTCCCCACTAGAGGCCTGCACTTCATATCGATATCTCGGTGTTTGGTTAGATCAGTACCTTGAATTTTCAGCGCATATAGATGCTCTACACAAAAAACTGCGTCCCATGCTGGGAGCTCTCTACCGGAACAGAAATTGCATACCTCTACCAACCAGACTAGCGATAGTCCAAAAAATGATCCTCCCGATTATGGATTATGGTGATGTTGTCTACTGTGCTGCCCCCCAAACTTCCTTAGCTAGGCCTGATCCCCTCTTCAACTCCTTCTGCCGGTTCTCTTTGGACCGTCCTCCCAATGCCCATCACTGTGACCTCTACCAGTCCTTGGACCTCCCTCTCTACATAACCGCCTGATTGCTTCATTGTGCTAGAACCACTGCTAAGTTCTGGTTGCAGACACTCCTTCTTACCTGTCATCCTCCTAACTGCCTCTCCCCACCTGCCTCGCTGTCAGGAACATAGACTCTAGGCTCCTGCACTTCCACACAGATCTACCCGGTCTGGCCAGGCTGCTTTCAGCTTTAGGTTGCCCAAATTATGGAACTCCTGGCAGCCGATATTAGACACACCACAAGTACTCCGCAATGGAATGCCCTTCTTAAAACGCACTTCTCTACCAACTGCTGCTGTACCCTCCCCCATTGAACCTCTCTCAATTCCTAACTTCCAGCTGTTATCACCAGTCTGGTTACTCCATTTTCGGTATTTTGTGTTGCTGCTCAGCACCTAATGTTATATTGTAATGCTAATGAAAATGTACCTACAATATTGTATTATAACTGCCACAACCATTGTTTGTACCAAACATATTTATGTATGTTTTTTGTCTTCTGTATTACTGTACCATTGTAAACTCCCCACCCCCAGGGCGCATCTGGAATCGAGCGGTACTCTGCTCAGTATGCCTTCCTGGTAAATCTCTTAAATAAATAAATAAATAATGTCTTGTACCCAGCTCTGTGCCTCATGTATCCACTTGTTCTTTTAATTTGAATTGTATAGTTAACTTGTATTTTGACATGGAGCCTTTGCAAAGGAGAGTCACTGACTCAAAGGTTTGTAATTCCGATATGTTCAATAAATAAACTGCACGCAGTACTCTAGGTGTGTTCTAACCAGGCAGTTATGCAGAGGGAGAAGCACCTCCCATCTCCTTGAGGTTATCCCCCTGGCGATGCACCGGAGCATTTTATTTGCTTTAGCCACAGCCATCCTACACTGCTCAGAGTTATTCATTTTGGTATCCACAACCACCCCAAGATCCTTTCCCCCCTCCTGAAACCTGTAGTTTCTCCCCACCCAAAAAGTACCCATGAGCTGGATTCCTAAGCCTTAAGTGGAGAACACTGCATTTCTTGGCATTAAACCTCAGTTTCCAGGTGCGTGACCACCTCTGCAGAGTCTTCAGGTCCCCCTGTAGGGCTCTTCTAACCTCCTCCCTATCCACCACCACCACCCCCAGCTTCAAATCATCAGCAAAGAGGCTCATCTCACTCCTGATACCATCCCTGATGTCCAAGATGTAAGCATTAAACATGAGTGGACCCAGCACCAACCCTTGTGGGACCCGCTAATGACCCTCCTAGGAAGATACCTCCCCCGGACCACTAACTTGAAACCACATTAGCCAGTTTCCTATCCACCTAACCATCATTTCCTTCCCCATTCCCTCCAGCTTGTCCAGCAACCCTGGGTGTGGCACTGAATCAAACGCCTTGCTGAAGTCTAGAAGAGGACATCCACTGGCCTGCCCTGGTCCAGCGCCTTTGTCACCCAATCATAAAACTCCACAGGTTAGTCTGACCACGATCTGCCTGAGCAAGCCATGTTGGTGATCATCCAGATGGCCCATGTCTCCAGAAACAACTCCAGCCTCTCTTTCAATATGGCTGCCATCATTTTGCCTACCATCGACATTGGGCTAACAGACCTGTAGTTACCAGACTCCTCCCATGAGCCACTTTTGTGGATAAGCATGACATGAGCTATCTCCTCCAATCCTGAGGCACCCACCCCATCTGAAGGAGGGTTGAAAAGGTCCACCAGAGATACAGCAAGGACATCTGCCATCTCCTTTAGCACCCTGGGATGAAGGCCATCTGGACCTGGTGCCTTGTCCGTTTCAGGAACTTAAACTTCCTCACCCCTACCAACAGGAATTTCAACATAATAGACCTCCCCCCCTCTTTATTCTTAGCCTGCCTCCCCCGTAAGGTGTTGACTGTCCGTCGTCTCTAGTGAAGACCGAGGCAAAGTATTAGTTAAGTACCTCTGCCTGCTCCCCGGCCTCCTTGGCCCACCCACTCCCTGACCTCAGTCTGCTAGTCTGCCCCTTCACTTTGCTTCTTTCCCTGATATACCTAAAGAACCCTTTTTCCCCACTTCTGATCCCCAGTGCCAACCTTTGCTCCATCCTTAACTTGGCCAATTTCACCACCCTGGTTACCTTTTTGGATATCATATCGTACTCCCCCCTGTCCACAACCCCAGGCAAGCGCTTGTATCATCTATAAGCAGCTCTTTTCTCCCTCACCACCTTCTGGACCTCCCTGGTCCACCAGCTAGCTTTCTGGCTCTGCCAAACTTAAATCAGACCTTCATGCGCCTTGGTAGCTTCCAGGAGCCCTCTTTTAATAATTCCCCACCTGTTCTCGGTGTCTATGTCTGGTCTGATCGCCTCCAAATCCCCCATGGGTTCTCCTCCATACCCTTAATTCCGCACCCCTAAAGTCAACTACCACGTTTTAGTGTGATTTTCTCCTGCGCCCAGGTCTAGGAAAACCAAACTGTGGCGTGATCACTCCCACCAGTGGGTCCCCTGCCACTAGGTTCCTAACCAGATTGCCATCTGACAGTACCACATCCAGGATATGACCATCCCTCATTGGGTCAGCCACCAGTTGGGAAAGGAATGCATCCTGGAAGACGTCCAGCAGATGCTGCTCCCTAGTCGATGAGTATGCCATAGTTCCCCAATCAACCCCTGGAATTTTAAGGTCATCCAGCACCACGGTTCGACCCTTCCCCTGACCACAGTGATCCCTGAGATTCACCACCAGGCTTTCCTCAAGTTCTTCCGACTGCATGGGTGGCCCATAAACCACCCCCAGATTTACCCTCTTACTCCCAGGCACCTGCAAGGCAACCCATAACGCCTCTACTTTTCCCTCTGCCCCCACCACCCTGCATATATCGATGCCTTTCCTAACGATGAGTGCTACCCCACCTCCCCTGAACACAGTGTACCCCATCAGGTTCTGGTCCCAATCATGCCGAGGAATGGCCCAAGTTTCAGTGGACTGCCGCCACATCCACCTCCCCTTCAGTTAGCATCACCTGAAGCTCAGGCATCTTGTTACCCATGCTCCTGGCATTAATCAGGACCACCCTGCATCCCTGCTTCTTGCCCATCCCCCCAACCTGAGATCCCCCATTAACTGTATGCTCCCTCTCTCTTGCACACAGTCAGGTGCCCCGGTTTGGCACACACACACCCTCCACTGGGGGAAGAAGGCTAAGTATTCTCTTGATGTGCCTGCTAGCAGCAGCCTCAAGCCCCAGCCCTTCCCCCTCACAAGTTTAACCCCCACCTAGCTTCGATGAACTCGTTCAGTTTTATTTTCAAAACCTCCCCCCCCCAAATTTAAGTGAAGTCTATCCCTAGCATAGAGCCCCTTGTCCTCCCAAGTTGTACCCCAGTCCCACAACCAACCCATGCCCCCTAGCCATGCCATGCTCTGAACCATTCATTAACCTCCCCAATTTTCTGTTCATTTTCCACACTAGCTCTAGGCACCGGGAGGACCTCTGAAAAAGAGACCATGCACCGCACAGCATGACATACCCTGGCTAGCTCCCGGAACCTTGCCTGTATCTCCTCTACACTATTTCCCCTCTATGTCTTTAGCACCTAGGTGCACTAATATGTTAGGGAATCTACCACATTCCTTCACCAAAGAATAGACCAAGTGCTTGGCCTTGTGCAGTCAAGCCAGATATACTCTTGACCCTGACAGCACAGCCTTGCCCCTCACTCCTCCCTTCCCACTTAATACCCCGATCATGGAGTCCCCAGCAGGAGCACTGTAACCTCCTCCTTCCCTTTAGCCTGCCTCCTTCCTCTGCCACCCCTCACTCCCACTATCTCTCCGTTTTCTCTGGCCACCCCAACACTTTGATTGCCATCGGCTGCCTTTACCCCCTGTTCCAGCTTTTTCTCCTGTCTGACCATTCTACTCCTAGCTCCCCCCACCCCACCTCACCACTCTGGTCTGTCCCAGCAGCAATCTCATTAACTTGCGGCCCCTCCTGACCATCAGGGGCTCTTGCTTCTACCCCTCATCATACTTTTTTCTGCTCTCCCCAACACTTAATCCCTTCTGGTCCCTTTACCCCCTGGGATCCATGTTCCCTCCTACTGTCCCTTCATCCTCCCTTCCCTGGCACTCCCTGTTTCCCAGCTTCCTTTCCCATGCCGTCCCTGGCTCCTCTATTAGTCCAGTGTCCTCCTCTAACCTCCCCTCACTTTCGTCCCCGCCTCTTCCACCCTCTGCTGACTGCTTCTCCGCATCTCCAGGCACCTCCGTGGAGTCCACCAATGACAAGTACCTATTTGAGACCGGGATCCCCCAGCAAGTTGCTTACCAGTGATCCCTTCCTGTGAGGTGAGCCCCCTTGCCATGGTCCTCAGAGGCCCTTTTGCCTGTCTGCCAATAGCGCCCACTTTCTGCCATCCTTTGCCCTCCTCCCTGTCCAGTCTACTCGATTCCTTCCTCCATTTCTGCCCCCAGGGCTGATCAGTCAGACCTAGCGTGAGTTATGTTGGCCCCCCATCCTCTTGCACCTACATTTGCTGGTGCCCTCCCGCCCAATTGTCCGTAGTTACATGCCTCCCATCCCCTGCACTTATGCCCTTCACCCACCTATCTAGTTCATACCTGAGCCTGTGCAACTCAACCTCCAAACCCATTAACCTGGCACATATCGAACAGTGCCCTAGTCTCCACAGTGTACGCATGGCCATTGCAGCTCCACAGCCACTGCAACACACCAGCTTGCTTCCCCTCCATTCTGTAACTGAAGTCCCCCCACCCATCCAGTAGTGACCCCGCACAGACCAGCTGCCCCTGTCAGTCACCCCATGATGCACATCCCTCCCCCATACCAGTTTCCACTACCATGTCCCCAACTAGGTGCAGTCATGTTGCCCTGGTCTCCACAAGGGTACCGCCAGTTACCCAGTGACTCCCCTGCCACAGGCAGCAGGTCAAATCAAGGCAGATCAAATCAGCCCAAAGCAATGCAATATCAAGCTAGCTCCAAATGTGTCATCCAACTATACAATTTAAGCAATTTTAAGCCTGCAGACAGTTTGCCCAGAATTCAGCCCAGGATTGCCTAAAATCAAAGCAGCTCAAGACCATCCTAAGAAAGCAGTCGATGATTTCAGACTAGCCAACTCAGTTGCCCCTTAATTAGCCCAGAGTATCCCCCAGCCCAAGCAGTTCCCTTGATCAATCCAAGTTTACCCCACCCAGTGTAGTGCAAATCCCATCACAGCAAAAACAAATAGTGATAAATTAGACATTAAGCCTGATCAGGACAGCTTGCAGCAGGTAGCTTTAAATTTAGTCATACAAGACAAGACCAGCTCTCCAGTGTGCTCTATCCAGTTTCAAGTGATTTGCCCTTTTACGGAAAATGTAGTACAGTCCTCTTGGGCCAATCCACTAGGCTTCTTTGCTGCAGGCTCCTCCCCCCACCTGCATTTAATAGAGGCCGGGTTGCCATGGGTGAATGGGAGAAAAATACTCTCCTGCAGTCAGCTCTATGTTGTGGCCGAGCTGGTCAACTTTTAAAATATGGCTGCGAACTCAAACTATACGCCGTTGGCCCCGATTGGCTGGGAGCTTCCTCTTCAGCCACCGATATGGTCAACCACAGCTCCTATCACCACCGATGCGGCCTAGCAGCTCCTCCCAGAGCGCCACCGATTGCAGCCTCCTTGTGCTCCCCAGTGGCAGCCAATGAGGCTGCCTGGCTGTCCTTCCGCACTGCAGGTGCTACCAATGTGGCAAGAAACCACCAAATCCTCTCCTGCAGTCAGCTCTGCAAGGAGAAGTCACTAAATGAAGCAGGCTGATAACCCACAAGCTGCCACCACTGAAGTGTCAAATTTAGCCTCCTTGTCTCTTACCCAAGGAGAAAGCACTAAATGAAAAAAAGTCAGATCCAGAGGAAATGGTGAACTGCTGAGGTCCAGAGTCACA
This sequence comes from Neoceratodus forsteri, assembly GCA_016271365.2. Lineage (NCBI taxonomy): Eukaryota > Metazoa > Chordata > Ceratodontiformes > Ceratodontidae > Neoceratodus > Neoceratodus forsteri. The sequence goes on from JADMNL010000025.1 coordinate 274,365,538, forward strand.
GAGTGTGTTAAATGCCTGAGGTGATGAAGTGTTGCCTGGGCATATGCAGGATGTGAAAACCTTGTATGTATGTTTCCTTTGTTCTTCAAAATGGCTGTTGGATAGCCCTTAAAGACTAGCACATTTAAAGTTGATTTCAAATGAAAATGCTGATACCTGGTGATAAGTCAAACTTAAGAAATGGTGAACTGCTGAGGTCCAGAGTCACAGAATGTATTAAAATTCCTGAAGGTGATGAACCGTGCCTGCACATATGCAGGATGTGAAATCATTTTGTCTGTATGCTTCCTTTGTTCTTCAAAGAGGCTGTTGAATAGCTCACATACAGTTCTTTTAGAGGCAAATCAGATGAAAATGTGGATTCAGAACAGGACCCAGAATCACTGAGTTTGTCAAACTTAGTTGCTTGACTAATTTTTGCTTGGGATGGCTTCCAAAAAATTGATTTTAAAATGAAAATGCAGATACCTGGTGGTGGTGATTTGCAGAAATTCAGTCCAGGAGACTTTCACAGATGTTGTGAGCAAGAATGGCATAGTTACTCCAAGCAGAGAAACATGTAAATCCACAAAAACTAACCTACAGACATAGACAAACATAAACAGCCACTCACACAGACATAGACCCCCAGGAGGTGGAGAGAGAGTCAGCGGTGCTCTTGCTCCATCAGTCTTTCACTTAGGGTGTCTTGAGAATCCCAGACTTCTGCAGCTCCTCTATTTTGGTGATTAGCATAGCTGCCTTAGAATTTTTTCCCTGGATGGCAAAATTTCTTGTTAATAGCTGGATCTTGTTCCTGTTTTTACTCTCTCCACACTTGAACTCTGGACTTTGGACCCATCTGTTGTCAACACAGTACTGAAAACTTGCTTCTGGGCTGAGTGACATCAATAGGCAGTTTCTGTCCTTTGTTCTGGTTTTGGATGAAGTTTCAAAACAGACCATAACAGCAAAAAATGTTCATTGCATGAACAGAGGCCTTCACTGCATCAGGATTTGGAAATTTCTGAGACGTTCCCTCAGGAACTGAGTTTTAAGTCCAGCTCATTATGACGCATCTATGAAGATTTATCAACGCTGACTGGATCATGCAAATGACAAAAGGGGTGGCTCTTCACTCTGTCTTAGGACAGCCCCTCTGGTACATTGTTCAATTTTAAGCCCAAAATTAATTGTTCTTATAACTTTTGAATACAATGAGATGCAGTCTTCAAACAAACATTTCCAAGCTCCATGCATTAAAAGCAGTATTTTAAAGTGTATCTCATATCTGTGAGACAAATATTTTCTGAGATAAGATAATAATGATTATAACTTTAGTTCTCAGCAAAAATCTTTAAAAGATTAAATAATCATGCTGCTCTCCATGTCTCAGGCTTCAGAATAAAGTATGTTTTTTTCCAGTTTTCTGGTTAGGAAAGTTCTTAAAAGCATTGAATTCCATTGTGATTGACCTGGTCTTTGTTCTCCCAAGAAAACACATCTATCAACCTGTCAAGTCTATATACCTCAAACTCTTTAAGACAGGCTATTTCTGCTCTGTGTGTATGTTCCCCCCCCACCACCTCTGCTCCCTCTTGTGGTTATGACTTGCAGGCTCTGACCACAAGTTGTTGGGTTTAAGTTTGATCAGCTTTTTTACGGTGAATATGAATTGCAGGCACTGTCCATCCATTGGTTAAGGCAATTTTGTAACTCCCATGACACTATTTATTGTTGGTGGTGAATATGACTTGCAGGCTCTGTCCACATGCAAGTCTAGGGTTTTGTTGATATGTTATTTACTGTAATTTTATGATACACTGTTATTCTTATTCATGTGTGAAAATATTTAATATTCTGTTTTGTTTTTGAATAATTAGTATTTTTCACTGTGCTTTTACAATCAGGTCCTTTTTCCTCCAGTCCCTGGGGTTGATTTTTCTTTCACCCCCCTCCACCCTCTTTTTCACTGGGATTTCTGCTAAATAGCAGGTCATTACATCATAGGATCGCTCTGAAGATGACTCAGTTGAAATGTAAGCATACCTAGTATCTCTGCCCAAAGTCTGTGGAGGCTACACTGTCTGCATGAATGGTGGTGGTTTCAAAGCAGCTTTTGTGTAATTCGCTGTGCTTAAGTGAACCTGTACAGTACTTGCCTGCTTTTATTTATTTTTCTGCTCTTGCACTGCCCCAAGATTTGCACCTCTCCTATTTTCGCTAGGAGAACCATGAGGTTTTGCACCAACCATGTCTTTTTGGATTCCTTTGGTGTTTATGTGGCTTTGAGTGCACCCTGTTTTTTCCCTTGTGAATGAGAAGCACTTTGGATCCCATTTCCCGTGGTATGAGTAAGTTGGCCTTACTAACTGTTTTGGGAAATCCATCATCCTGATTCATATTCTCGACAGCTGTTAGCCTATTTGGATTAATTTTTTCTGACTTTGGTTCCATGGGCTAAACAAAATTGAACACTTGCACATCAAGGGCCAGATTTTAGAAGAGTTATGCCTGGCGTAACAGCAGTTGCGCCAAGTAGAATGGTGCATTTGGCAACTTATATAAGCAGTTGTGATATGGGTGTTGATTCTTGCAGAGTGGCCTGTGACATGTAGCAGGCTACTTGCACTAAACAACAGTTATGCTCCCAGTTGCACGTAAACCCCTGTGACATGGCACTGAGGGTTTATGGCAGCAATTCTTGCCCATTCTGAAGGACAGCAACAAAGTCCTCACGCACAATGGATTCTACAAGAACCCCAGAGGAGAACTCAGCAATGTAAGTTACACCAGCATTTAGCTGATGTAACCTATGGCAGCCCCCCCCGGGGGTCCTGTAGACCCGCCTGCTGACATGCTACCATGTTCACCCCATGACAAAACCCTCATCCTCCCAAACACCCTTGACACAAGCCCCGCAGGGTGGCACTGCCATCCCCCCACCCATGCCCTGAACCACGAGTTGCCCGCCACAAATGTGGCAAAAAGCCTACCCTGGTAGTCTAGTGCCCCCCCATCAATGTATAACTAATAACACCTCCAATTCCCTGGTAGTCTAATGGCACCCAAACTGTATAATAATAGTAAAGATCCCCATTTCCCTGGTAGTCTAGTGCCCCCCCAAACTGTATAATAATAGTAGAGATCCCTGTATCCATGGTAGTCTAGCAGCCCCCCAAACTGTATAATAATAGTAAAGATCCCTGTATACCTGGTAGTCTAGCAGCCCCCAGATCAACATAAAATATATACAGTACACCCATTCCCTGGTAGTCAAGTGGCCCCCCCACCCAGCCGTGCCAGCCCATCCAGCACCCCCACCTGTCCCCAGCCAGTGACTGGCACAGCCCACCTCTCACCTCCATGGCCAGCCACCGACTGAGTGCTGTAGGAGTGCTTACTGTAAAGACATGCTCAGAAATTAATTACTGAGCGCGTCTTTGCAGTGGTGCTAATACTGCACTCAGTTGGCGGCCTGCAGAGGTGAGAGGTGGCTGTACCAGTCACTGGCTGGGGATGATGGGGTTGTGCTGGGTAAGCAGTAACAACTGGATGGGGGGCACTTGATTACCAGGGAATGGTATACCTCCATACCTTTATACCTCCAATTATGCTGTCAGTTGTAAAACAGGGATATTAATCCTCCTTATCCCCTGCCTCATGCGTGAAGGATGGGCACCTTCTGGACATGGGACTTACCTGCCACCAGTCCTTACCTCACCCCCTCATCAGACTTCACGCCTAGAGTACCAGTTCGAGGCATGTCTTTAGCAGGATTTAGAAATTACACCTAAAATCTACATACCCCCAGCACCACACAAAGTTCATATAGCAGCCCTCCTATGCCGTCGCATAACCATGGTGCCCCAATACCCATGACCCACACTGGTGAAAGCAAGAAAACTATGCTGGGTACACTGGGCCCCTCATACTCAGAAAATTGCTACTTGCTACTACTAATCTCTGGAGATGTCCACCTGAACCCTGGGCCACCATGTGCCAGTCCACACAGAGACTGGTCACCTTAAGATAGTATCACTAAACATACAGAGCTTCCTTAACAAACTACCACAGTTCCAGACCTGGGTTGAGCTACTTCAACCTGATGTAATAGCTTTTACTGAAACCTGGCTGTCACCTAAGATCAGTGATGCCTCAATTGTGCAAGACGGCTTCACAGTATTCCGTCAGGACAGATTGTCCAAGCGGGGTGGAGGCTGCTTAGTTTAACTAAAAAATGAGATTAAAGCTCAGCTTCTGCATAGTAGTCTTCAAACCAAACAGGTTCAAACCCTCAGCCTAAAACTCTTCCTGGGTATGCAACATAAAGTGTTACTACTATCCGTTGTGTGCATACCTACTGGGACTCTTAAAACAGGCTTCCAACAGGTAATAAGCAACCTGGAGCAGCTCAAAAACAGCTGGGAGCATATTATTGTTGGGGATTTTAACACCAACTGACTGGCCAATGACTCCCAAGTAGTTCAAGACCAGGTATCCAGGCTCTGCCTCACACAATTAGTCTCAACAGCCACCAGATTTAATTACAAAACTGGCACAGGCACGCTAATTGACTAGCTATTGGCAAGCTGCCCACAACACATCTCTCAGGTCACTGTGCTTCCTGACACCCTCAGTGATCATTCTCCAGTAATGTGCATATGGTCAAATAAGGCTAAAAGTAGTGCTCCCCAGGTCTCACGAAACCGCACCCTGAGAACTGGGCTGCTGGACTCCTTTAGGCAATACCTGAAGCTGATAGACTGGATGCCACTCGACAGAGCCAAGGACGGGAATCAAGCTCTCAACTTCTTCCTTGCAATCTTTACCAAGGCCTGTGATATCTTTGACCCATATAAATCCCAAAAAACTCGTGGTAGTACCAACCCCTGGCTCACAGGCTCCATTCTGAGCTTATATGGAAAGGGATAACCTGTAGCACAGGGCCAAAGCCTCTTGTAATGAATCAGATCTCATTAAGTGTAAGTCTGCAAGGAACACCTGTATTAAGCTCATCCATCAAGCTAAGGCAGCCTAGTACAATGACCTACTAAAAAGGAGCTGGGGGCAGGCTAAGAAGTTCTGGGACTTGGTTAAATCACTCACCGGCAAACCCCCAAAGCCCAACTGGGCCTAATAGTCACCACAGCCAGGACACTACAGGAGCCAGTAGACATTGCAAATGCTTTCAATCGGGCCTTCACTGACCTAAGCACTGTACTCCCCAGTGACTACCTGACCCTCACATCCCCAATTCGCAATGACAACCCCCTCCCACAATCAAGGGCAATTTCTCCCCCTTTCTACTTTAAGCAGCTGACTAGAAACGACACAATCAGGTACGTAAAACATGTGCTCGGGAAGGCAAGCATGGGGAGTGACCTTGTAGACATGAAAATGGTGGCACTTACTATTAATGAACTGACTGAACCGCTAACCAAAGTCTTAAATGTCTCACTTAGGTCAGGAGTGTTCCTGACAAATGGAAGAAGGCACTTGTAATCCCAATCCCCAAGACATGGGATGCTGCCAGTCTAACTAACTACAGGCCCATCTCCATTCTCCCCCCACCCCATCCAAAGTGCTTGAATGAATTGTCTCTGACCAGCTCTCAGAGTACCTTCTGAATACAACCTACTTTGGGCTCAAGCAATATGGGTTCCAGAAAAACATTCCACCATTTACGCAGGTCGACTTCACCACCCAAATTACGTTGCCTTTGATAATGGTCTTGCAGTGGGGTCTGTCTTTATTGACCTCACAAAGGCATTTGATGCTGTCTACCATAAAATCCTCCTTCAGTACCTGAGTTCTTTAGGCCTGTCCATGGACATAGTCACCCAGCTCAAAAGCTACCTCTCCTGCAGGTCACAATACGTCAGAGTCAATGGCGCACTATCTGGACCTATGAAGATGACTCTTGGAGTTCCCCAAGGCTCTATATTGGGCCCGCTCCTTTTTAGCTTCTTCATAAACCCTCTGCCTTCAGTCTGCCAAGCCCATATCGTGCTTTATGTGGATGATTCGGTCATCTCAGTAAGTGGAAAAGCCTCCAGCCATCATCAGTGAACTTGAAGCTTAACTCACAAACTGGAAGCATGGTTTGCTGCCAATAAACTACTGCTCAACTATAAGAAAACTAAGAGCATGCTTTTCTCACTTCTGCAGAACAGAAAAAAGCTCAGGAAACTCCAGATACAGAGTCACAAAGGGTACACTTTGGAACAGGCTGACACCTTTAAATACCTTGGGATTCACCTGGATAACGCCCTCTCCTATACTACTCGTGTGGATCATGTTATCAAAACAGCCAATGCAAAATTAGGTGTTCTGTATCGACACCGACACTACAAGTCCCGGAGGCCCTAAAACTTGTCACCAATTGCCGGTACTGTCTACCATGGACTACGGCCTTATAATCTACAGCGCAGGCACTGACACTGCCCTAAAAAGGGTAAAAACCCTTTTAAATAAAGTGTGCAAGCTGGTCCTAGGTGCAGATCACTGGACACTCACATGTGATCTATATGAAGCTACAGGATGGCTACCCCTTCAACTCAGGGCCCAATTCCAGGCCTGCCTACTGACAAACAAAGTCTTACGTGGGCTAACTCCTGTTTCCACCTTGTCTCTTCAAAAAAGACCAACCAACCATCAACACACAGAGGGCTTCCAGGTGTGGGCTTGTGTACCTTCAAGCGTACCTCAATTGCTCAAAGATCCCTGTGTTTTAGAGGGCCCAGATGGACAAATGACCTTCCACCTGACCTCTTTGAATGCAATAAGATCGTCAAATTCAAAGCTTGACTTTGGTCATACCTAGCTCTCTCTTGGATATGTGAGTGCCCTAGCTTAACCTGACCACTCTTCTTACTTTAGAAACACTCAGAAGGCCCAAACTATCTCCTTATGAAGGACTTACTTAGATAGTAGCCTCTACCCTGCTTTACTCCACTCCCTTTATTCCCCCAGCCCCTCCTGCTTACTACCCCTTCCCTCTTCCTCACCCTCTCCTGCTCCCTCCTCTCCCCGGCCCCGCCCCCCACACCTTATGCTCGCTCACCACCTTTATCTCCTCCTCCTCCCCGTCCTCAACCCCCCTCTCCCTCATTCCACCCCCCTTTTTCCCTTGGCAATGACCCTCCCATCTCCCCTCTCCTTATCCCTCAGGCACCCCCCATACTCCTTATCCTCCTCTCTAGTCCTATTCTCCCCCTTCCCCTCGGACTAAGCCTCCTCAGGCTGCCACTCTTGCACATCCTGAACAAAGCCTCTTTCTGGCTGCTTACTCTACCCAATCCCTCATTCATGACATCCCTGGCTTTCTGGCTGCCAGAGCGCCAAGCCCTGAGCTGCCTGTTTTCTGCTTCCATCCTATATTTCCTTTCTCTCTAGTTAAAAACAACAATGAAATCTCCAGCGAATTTCTAGCAGATGGTGTTAGGAGAAACTAACTTATACTGAGGTATTATCCTCCATTCAAATAACCTGATCAACCTCAAACCTATGGAATCCTGCTGTATGCAAATGATATTTCTGTACACTTCAATGTTTATATTGTTTATACCCATGTACTGAATTGTTGCTTGGTTTGTTTTGTATTGTTTGTACTGTACTATGCCTGGTGTGGAACCTTTGTAAACGAGCCTTGGCTCAAAGGTCTTTAATCCCAAACTGAAATAAATAAATAAATAAATAAATAAATAAAAATAAAAATAAAACAGGCACATCTCTTCTCTGGGTCAAGGTGTTGTTTCAAACTGCAAGACCAGATTTTTCCAAAGTCTCATCTAGGCAGTTTATGAGCGTAAAAAGTTTTTTTCCTTTTTTTCAGTTTTCCTTCCTGCTTAGAGAGCTCACGTATACAGGAATTTAAACCAGTTGTCTTTGTATTACACCCCAATTACCTAAATTAATAATTAGACATTTATAAGGAATATAAAATAACTAAAATAATACAAAATAATAAAATTATAACATATTTTTGTAATTAAGGTTTTGTTCCCACAGCTTGGTTATCACAAGTAATTTTTTTTTTTAACCTCTATTTCTGCCACTGGCTCCTTGGTCAGCCCCTTTCGTCTGAGCTTCCCTCTCATCTCCGGCCACTGTCTGGTCTGCCCCTGGCTTCTTATAGGGCCTTCACCTTCTTCCCCCATGGTGGGGTGGCAGGGAGCCCCCATCTCACCCGCCAAGTCTGGCTCCAGTTTCGGCGATGCCCCTGAAGCCAGAGCACCTGTGGGATGACCATCAAGCCGCTGTGACCAAGGATGCTATTTTTCCCATTTTCTCCCCTATTTGTGGGATGTGTTGTGCAATGATGCCTACGACATGGATGTGCACACTCCCGCGCATGCCACCTCAAGCATCTTGCCATGCTCCCACCCCCTGAAGTCTTGGCCATGTTGTCGACTCCCAGCCTCCACTAGGGGTCAGGCGCACAGCGGCCACAGGTACCCACCCTCCCCAGAGATGGAGAGCAGTTTGTCGGATGCTTGATCCATCTCCTCTCCTCCGACCCCCAGTGACCCATGCTCGCTCCTGAAAATGGGTTGCCGGTGTGGCGTGAGGTGTGGCATCCAGCACCTCAACCCTCAGTGCCACCGGGTCGGCTATCACCAGTAATTTCTGCAAGATGTGTAAGGCCCTCTAGACCTTCAGGGAGGGCCCTGCCTGCCATGGTAAGATTAAGAAATCAAAGAAGTCCTGCCACCAGTCATGGAAATGGGAAAGGGCGTGCTTTCCTGCTCCCTTGACTCCCCAACTGCTCGTCAGCTGTTGAGCGTTCGTCTTTGACCAAACCTACCTTGATCGAAGGCCAGGCCGCTAGCTCCACAGTGCCCCCATTGAGCTTGTTGGTCTTAACACAGTTTGAGCAGGTGGTAGAGATTTTTCGACACTTTCGACCCATTGTTGGAGGGATCAATGATGATTCAATCTCCAGGTCCCATGGTCCTGTCCAGCCCCAATCAAGAGGACCAGGAGCAGTTGGTCAACCCGCTGTCTCCTCTCATAGAAACATAGATTTTGATGGCAGATAAGGACCACATGGCCCACCTAGTCTGCCCATTTCCTACCTACTGAAACTCCAGACCTAAATGATCAGCAGCTTACCCTCTCTTTCCTATCACTAGGGTTGCCTTCTGTCTATCCCATGCATTGTTGAACTCACCAATCATTTTAGCCTTTACAACCTCTGCTGGAGGCTGTTCCATGTATCCACCACCCTTTCAGTGATAAAATGTTTCCTCACAGTACCCATGGTCTCCCCCAGCCTCATATTGTGCCCCTTGTTCTTGCACATCTCTTTTTTGAAAGATGCTGCCCTCCTGGACCTTTGCTGATTCCCCAAGGTACTTGATGTCTCTATCATATCCCCCCTCTCCTCCTTTCCTCCAGGGTATATATAGTTGTGGTCTTTCAGTCTTTCCTCATATGTTTTCTGATGCATTACTTTCACCATTTTTGTTGCCCTTCTGTGGACCACCTCCATTCTGTCAATGTCCTTCTGGAGATCGGTCTCCAGAACTGAACACAGTATTCTAGATGTGGCTGACCAATTGTCTGTACAGTGGCATCACCACCTCTTGTTTTCTACTGGTGATGCCCCTCGCTATGCACCTCAGCTTACCTCTGACCTTCCCCATTGCCTTTTCACATTGCTTGGGCACCTTGAGGTCATCCGTTATGTTTACCCCCAGGTCCCGTTTCAGTTTTGTTGTTGTTAGTATCCCCCCCATTTTGTATTCCTCTCCAGGATTTCTGTGGCCCAAGTGCATGATTTTGCACTTTTTTGTATTGACCTTAAGTTGCCACACTCTCAGGAGTTGTCTCCCTCTGAGGTCAAATGGTCAAACCCTATGTGGGTAGTCTATACTGCCTCATGGGCTGTATCTCCTCGGTGTTGTTGACCTAGTTGATGCTCAAGGTCTAGGCCAGGGTTGAGGGATTCCTCATGCTCTCTGTCTTACTTGACTGGGAAGCGGCGCTGTAGGTGCTCTTCATCCTCAGACGATAAGAGGCTTCATCGCCATATGTGTCGATGCTGTGAGGATCTCTGTTGGCAGCAAAGGTCCTTAGTCCAGCAGGGTAAGGCTCTACCCTCAACCCCTATGGTCACCTGTTCAGCACCAGTTCAGCCATACTAGTCTGCCGAGGCAGCTGTCCGAATATGAGTTTTGCACCGTCCAGGTGAGCTGCCTTCACAACAGCCTGTGCAAGGAGCCCCCTCCAAGGACTCCCGTCAGGCCAGTTGTCGGTGGAGATCACCCACTCAGGTGAGTCCCAAGTGGTGCATGGCAGTGTGACAAGGTTGAATAAGACCCTGTCCCATTTGTAATGCAGGGAGAGTTAAAAGCAAGGATCTATTTTTGTCCTCTCCTATTTCTGCTCTCTCTGTCTCTCTCTTGTCTCTGTCTCTCTCTCCTGTCTCTGTCTCTCTCCTGTCCGTACAATCAATTTTTCTTGTGGCATTGAGGAACTGGCCACTCGAAGATTCCACAGTTTCCCTCTTCTTTTTTTAAACCTTCAAGTTTATTGCAGAGATCTGTATTTCATTTCAGTTTACAACAATGATTTGCGTGGATCACAGTATTGCACATCAGTATTCAATCAGGCTGAACCACATTTCCTATTATCACTCTGCTTAAAGGTTTACATATATCTTTATAGTGTGTCTGTCCCAACCGTTGGGGCAATATATTTAACTCTCTAAACTTCAGAACAACTTTGAAAATTGGCAGTAATCATATTCCATACCTCCATGCATGTTACCCAGAATACTGCAGTGAAATCCTTCTAGTTTATTCGGTAAGTAACTGCTCTAAAACAGGGGTCCGTTTCAGTTCTTCTATGAGGTGGTAGAATGGGAACCATCTGGAGTTAAATCTTTCTACCTTTAGACGTACTGTGGCTGAGATTCCTCCATTGTTTTAATTTATAATAATTTTGCAACCAGGACTGCCTGTTAGGGGTCGTGGTCTGTAACCATTTCTGGGTAATGACTTTTAGGGCTGTTGCAATAAATATGTTATATAGGTAATTGTTGCCAGAACTTCTATTCTCTCTTGGCAGTAGGCCTAGCACCATATTTACTCCTTTCAGAGGGGAGGTTATTTCTAAGCTCTTCTTTGTCCACTTAGCTACTGCTGCCCAGAAACTATCTAAGTGCTGACGCTGCCAAAAGGTACGCGTGGGTGTCCCTTTTACCTGACAGCCTCTCCAACATTTGTCTGATCTTGTCTGACTATAATGGCATATCAGTCGGAGGTCACATAAAATCTGTCTGCCACCTTTCACCAAAACTCTCTCCAGCTCCCCAATAATACAGTTTTATGCACTGCCACTGCTGAGGGGATAGTTTCTGGCCCATCCCATCTTTCCATTTGGATTGGATCAGCTCTACCCCCTGGGCACCTTTATTTAAGCTGAGTGTGAGATACGGATTAGAGACTATATCTTGCTTTTCCTTCAGGTGAGTTAGTGTGCGTGTAACTTGTCCACCAATGGGTGTTGACTTACCCACATGTTCTCTGCAATGTTCCTGTTTTGTAGGAAAGCTCTACCTTGAAAAAATCTGAACATGTCAGATTGTTTTAGTTTGAATTCTTGTTTAAATTGATCAACGGATTTAAGTGTCTGCTGATGATATAACTGGGAAATGTACACCAATCTCTTCATTGTCCATCTCTTAAAGGTGGTATCTAGTGCTGCTGGGGCAAATCCCTTCATCTTCCAAATAGGAACCCATTGGTACTGAGCTTCTGTAATTGCTAATCGCTGTTTGGTCTGTAACCAGGTTTGAAATGTATGCTTTGTCCACCTATTGGATAGCAGATTCAGGTCTTGCATTGTAAGTGTGAGCCATATTAAGCTGTCCAAACATCTTTCTTTTTTGTCTACCTCCTCTATCTGTTTCCAACTGGACTCTGAATGTCTGTTGCTTATATCTATAAGGCCTCCTAACTGAGCAGCTGTGAAGTATTCTTTAAAGCTAGGCAACCCATATCTCCCACCTTCCTTACTCCTCATTAGGGTTGACCATTTCAGTCTAGGGTTACGTCCTGTCCAGGCAAACCCCTTGAGGACCCTTGTCAGCTCTCTGTCCATTCACGATTTGCAATGGGAATTGGCAGTGTTTGATACAAGACGAGAAACCTAGGCAGTACATTCAGTTTTACTGTTTCTACTCTGTTAGTAAAAGATAGTGGCAGGACTTCCCACCTTTTGATGTCTGCAAAACCTTGGCCTTCAATTTCCCATAATTTTTGCAAAGTTATTTTCGTTGGATATCTGAACCCTAGGTATCTTACTGTGTATGTTTGCCTTTTACCAGGTAAAGCTTCTTTACCTTGTCAGGTACCTCTCCACCTATTGTGATAATTTCTGTCTTAGATATACTTATCTTGAAGCCTGACAAGTCCCCATATGAAGTCAAGATGTTCAGTAATAGTTGTAGAGATTGGCGTGGGTTTCTCAAGTATATTACAGTGTCGTCTGTGTACAGCAAAATGTTGTTTTCTACCCCCCACCCCACACACTCTTATCCCCTGGATCGCTATGCTCTCTCTAATTAGTTCTGCCAATGGTTCCATGCTGATGGCAAAGAGAAGTGGGGACAGAGGGCAGCCCTGCCTGGTGCCCCTTTGAATATTCACCTTGCCAGATAATGTTCCATTCACCCTAATCCTTTCCCATGGCAAACCATACAATACTCGTATTGACTGAACTAAGTCTCCTGAAAACCCCATGTGTGTCATTGTTTGCTTTAGGAATCCCCAGTTTAGCCTATCAAATGCCTTTTCTGTGTCAATTAAGATAACTATCTGCATTTCTTGATGCCCTTTCCCACTGCCAGTATGTTTAGCATTCTTCTTATATTGTTTTTTAGATGTCTTTGTGGGATGAAGCCAGTTTGGTCCAGATGGATTAGTGTGTGCATTACGTTTTGGATTCTGTTGGCTAATATCTTAGAGTATATTTTGAAGTCTTGATTGAGTAATGAAATTGGTTGGCATGAGTCCCATTTCATGGGGTCTTTTCCAGACTTATGATTGACAGAAATGATTGCCTCATGCCACGACTGCAGTATTTTCTTTTCCTCCTGGCAGAATCTAAAGACACTGCTCGGCATGGGAGCCAGTGCTTCACCAAAAGATTTGTAAAAATTTGAGTTGAAACCATCTGTGCCCAGGGCTTTGTTGGAGGGTAGCTCTTTAATTGTACTTATTATCTCTACTGTACTTACTGGGGCATCTAATTGCTCTGCCTCTTTCACCGATAGCTTTGGGAGGCGAAACTGTCTCAGCCATGCCGTTACATCAAATTTAACTTTTTGGGTGTCTTTGTTCTCATTATAAAGTGAAGAATAGAAGTTTTAAAATTGTTTGGCTGTTTTGTTGGGGTCTGTCACCACTTCCCTTTCATTATTTAACTTTTTAATGCGTAGGAATATTCTGTCTGCTATGTGTTTTTTAAGCCTGAATGCTAAAAATGCTGTTGCTCTACCTCATACCTCATAGTATCTGTGTGCAGTGTATCTTAATTGCCCTTGTATTTTATAGTTCAATGTCTTGTATTTCTTTTCTAACTTTATTAATTTGAGCTAAGGTGATTCTCTTGGGATTTTGTTTATGTGTATTTCTAATTGTTCTAACCGTTGTTCTAACATCTTATGCTTTTCCTGTCTTTGTTTCTTTTTCCAGGAGTCCCAGCTGATGATGGACCTCGCAGCACTGCCTTCAGGGCATCCCAAACTGCTGGCATCTCCTCCTCCCTATTTTCATTATGCTGCCTAAACTGTCTGATGTCCTCAACTATGGCTTGTTTTAATGTTTTGTCATTTAATAAAGATGTATTAAAACACCACTGTGTTTGTTTTTTTGCTTGGTTTAATTTTATATCCACTGTCACTGGGGCATGATCAAATAAGTTAATTGTATGTATTTTACAATTATGAACTCTGTAGTTCCTTTCTGTGTCCCAAGAACATGTTTATTTTTGAGTACCCTTGCTGGAGATAAGAGTTAAAGGTGTAATTTTGCTCTCCTCTGTTCACATCCCTCCAAATGTCTACCATTCCTGATTCCTGCATCATGGCTTTCAGGGTTTGTGTAGCTTTCCTGTTTGTATATTGGTTTCTAGGTCCTGTCTTTTAGTGGATTAATCACGCAAGTTGAAGTCCCCCTAAGTATTGTGAGACCCCTGGGTAGTTTGACTATCTCTTGTGCAACTATTTTTTAAAAGAGGCTGCACCTGTGTTTGGTGCATACACATTTAAGATGTTAAGCTCCATCCCCTGTATCTTGCCTGAGGCCATTACCCATCTACCCTCCCTTTCTGTTTTGCTATGGGTGATTTCGAGTCCTGAGGCATTCTGAATTAGTATAGCTGTCCCATTTTTTTTTTGCCGTGAGGTGTGCTGTTGCTATCACCTGAGTCACCCAGCTGCGTCGCAGCTTGTGTGTTCCGTGGCTGACAAGTGTGTCTCTTGTAGGAAACACAATATCACTTTCAGTCTATTGAGCTCCGAAAGTAACTTAGCTCATTTTACTACCGAGTGTATACCTTTAATATTGAAGGTTGTAATTCTAAGAGTACCCATTAATCATTTTTGTGGAAATGGAGGTTTCCTTAGTTGGTTTCTATCCTTGATTCTGGTTGTATTAGTTGATCTTTCAGTTGTTGTGCCATTTTCATTAAAACCAACATTCAACTTAACATAATTAAACTTAAAACTATATACATTTCAAGCAGACCTTTTGCCTGCCAGTTTAGAAAAAGAAGTTATGAATTGTTTGTGCTTCAAGGTGACTTTAAAGGTGAGTCAAATAGCAGGTCAATCCAACGTCAACCCCCTTGTACCCAGCTTTTTTAGTAGAACCTAACGTACCTTCTCACAGTCTCTTTGTGAGGCTGATCTCTTTGCTATGCTGCAGATCAGTTCACCTTATACCCAATCTGTTGTCTTAATATAACAAACTCTAGTCAGAGCCGATAGAGCTGTGAAGAGCTACCAAATGACCAAAGTTACAAATGTGCATAGAAATTATGCAATGCCTGGGTGTAACTTGACCATTTTTGGAGTATTGCACCAAATTTTCAACATGGCTTTTTGGTACCCTCCTCATGAAGAGTGCCAGTGTCATTTTGTTCACTTGTCCCAAAATGTGATTCGCAGAGCGAACGCGCTGTTTTTAATATTCAGAAATTGGTAGCGAACTTGATATGAGGTTGGAGAACTTTGCAAACTTTTGGGAAGTGTGACATTCCCAGATTTTTACCAACATCACTGGCAAACTATAAATTTACAACATCTGCATCTCCAATACAAACACATTCCCCTTTTAGTTTTTATTTTTGTAATCCCCCTACAAACAGGGGTTCCTGAAAAGTCTTCCTTGAGCTTGTCTAAATGCTCACTGCCAGGCTGGTGGCCTGCATTTTAGTAGTTTAAATGTGATTGCCAGAGATTGCCTGTATAGCCTCTGTGCACTGTCTCTTTAAGAGCTGCCTGGATTGCAGTTATAAGTAATCTGAGAGGGAGCTCTGTTGAAAGATGTAACTATTTGCTGAAAATCATTTAGAGTGATAATGATAATGTAGTTTGTCTAACCTGCCTACTTTGCAGCAAGGACTGTTTTGTTTATCCCGCTATCTTGGTCCTGGACTGCTGAATTGGACCAATCAGTACTGGTGGGACCTAAAATGGAACCAGACTACAGGAGCTATATGGAGTCAAAATCTGTAGATTGGGCTTTTGGTGCCTTTTGCACCTGAAGGGGAGCCTTTGTTGTGACTGACAGACAGATCTGCCGACTGAACCTTTTGGATTCTGGAGAAAGTCCCAGGCTTGCTGGCAGTTGAGTCAGATCTAAGGTGGGAGCTGAAGAAGCAGCTTGAGACAGTCAAGCAGCCATCTGAGTAGTTTCACGCAGGAGAACTGTGGAAAGGCCTGAGTTGTGGCCTGCATGTCTGCCTGCTGCCCCTGAGAGGGAGAGAAGAGAATTATTCTGGACTAAATCCAGGTTTGTGAGAACGAAGTAAGCCACTGATTTTTTTTACCAGGCTCATACCTGAAGAAGACTGAAGATTTTGCTGAATGCGATTAGCCTGTCAGGATTTTTCAGCTGTTTTTGAATCCCCGGTTTGTGCAGAGACTTTGCAGTCATGACCGGAGAGCAGTTTGCTGGTACTGTAGAATCCTTTACATGTAAATGTGCTGTGAATTGAAAGTGAGTCATGATTTGGTACCCCACTGTGTGAACTGTGTTCTGTTTGCTGGAAGCTTTATCCAGCTTAATCGGACTGAATCTGTGTTCATCTCCATTCAGCCTGGGCCATGCCATGCTGGCCCTGCCAGACTACCCCACTGCACAGAGAAAGCCACTGACGAGAGACCTGCCTGGGGATCAGCCCCCTGCTCCATGCTTGAACAGGAACGACACCTCGGTGATTCATGAAGGCTCTGCTTCTCCTGGCACTCCAGATTAACCTCCTGCTGTCTCAATTTTCATCCAGCCTGTGTCCAGTCTTGGGTATCGTGAGTAATCATCAGGGTAGCTCCTGCAACAACAGCCTAATCTAAAGTGTGTCCTCTGATTGTCTTGTTGTTTTATTTTCCGAACTGAGCCTCCGGCTCCAGATTACAAATAGTGTGTGTTGTGCATGTTGTTTTCTTCCATCACAGGGCCCCAACCAGCTGCAATGTTCCTGGCTAGCCACCGTTCTTCCATCTAGGTACCCAGAGTGTGTGACTGTTCATGGACCCTGAAGTGCATGCATAACTGTTTGATTGATACAGCCTTTAAGCAAATTAACTTGATTATGCCCTTCCCTTGTTCAAGTCCCTTAAATAAATCAGATATAACTCTTTTTTGCACTTACCCTGACTGTGGTTCCAGTTTGTGCAAGAGTACTGTACTACTGTTATTTGCTGTGTATAACCTTGTTTTATAGGGGGTCCCCAGGGCCAAGCCCAAGGAAAGCCCTGATGGTAAGTGCAAACAGTGTGGGTACTTGTGTGATGTATCAGAGATATTGTGAAAGTGATTATTGTGTATTATTCCAGCCACGAGTAAGGAAAGAGGGGGTTATAGTGTCCCGGAGGGCTGTGCCCAGGTTAGCTTGACCACTACCAACCCTGATCTCTGGGTGGAGGCACCCGTTTCATAACTCAGACCCTTTAACCTGTTACTAGCCAAGCAGGCAGGGGTAGTAGCCCTTGGGACAGCACCACCTAGGGGTTACATATTGAAAGAGATTATTTTTGCTGTTGTACATGACATGGTCATAACAACAAATATAAATAGTATTTACAAGTTAAATATTTAAAATGCTCACTACATATTGAAGTAATATTATAGGACTATTAAAGAACCCCCAACACCGTTAGAAAAACTTGGAAAAAATGTGAGATTTAGACAGTTCAGTTTATATTTCATGTATTTTCTATAATTAACCTTTTTTCTTTATTACTGAGGACAACTGTACAAAAGAGGCTCACTGTCTCTTAGACGTTATCTGCTCTTTCTGCTATCCTACATATGACATCGTAATCTGGGTTGCACCTGGAAATGAGCTTCTGGTCACGGTGCTTTTCCCGGTTACCAACTTTTAAATAAGTAAATAAATAAAATAAATAATCCCCCATTTATGGCACCGTAATTATCCCCACAGCAACAGACTGCGATGTCATGAACAGAACTGTGATATCATATGTAGGCAAGAAGTCAGAACAAATAGGGCAGTGAACCTGTTTACATGCAAATGTCCTTAGTAATAAAGAAGAATGAGAAACACAGAAACATATTAAAATATAAGCTCACTAGTGTTAAACATTAAATTTTCTCAAAGTTGTCAGCGGTGTCAAGGAGCTCTTTAAGCAATGGTCAAAATACGGAAAACATCTTTTATTAAAAAATGTTTCCATACTTTCACTCAAATATTATTTTGGATAACATTTCAGATAGCAATTTATTATTTTCTAGTTGGCGCGAATAGTGCTGTTCAGTCACAATCATCAAAAACTGGCATGCTACTAATTCAGTCCTCTTGAATTTATTTAGTCAGAGTACATGCTGTGTGTGTGAGTATGCAACGCATCACTGAAGATAAACAAAATGCTATAGTCCCCAGTTCTAGCAGTCTCTCACCATTCACCAGGACTAAATGCAGACAGTGTGGAAACCAAGCACTTATCCTGCCCCCACACTGTAGCTGTCTCTGTGGATTATCCAATGGTTTAAAGCCCAAGTAGTGTGTCAGACCCTTACATCTTACCAGCACTAAATCCATCACAGTGTGGGTAAGTTTGCACTGTGCCTGCCCATATGGTACTGTACCTGTGGATAAACTGAGGGCTTCATCTACTTTTACCAGCACTAACTTCATCACAGTGGGTGAGGTGTGGGGGCTGCACAGTACCTGTCCCTGTGGAGAAACAAGAGCATTAGTTTACCATCTAGTGCTATGCTAACAAAGCTGCAGCTGGCTTGTTTGTAATCTGACAGTCTAGTCTGCCAGATTGTTTCAGAGCTTCAATAAATCCCAGTACAACAGATAATGAGTTAACCCTAGATTGCTGAAAGAAATAGAATAAATCTGTTAGACTGAGCTGGACAGATGCTCAATCTGCAGCTCTGCAAAGGTTCAATTTAAGGCTAGAAACAGCAGTTTCAAAAGGTTTTGTTAATATCCTCAGAAGTTCGAGGTACAATACAGTAGCATCCCCTCCTTCAGATGCCTTTAACATAGAGCAGCAAATAACAAAATCAGAGGGTGTGCACTATTTTGCAGCTGTGGAGAATACTTCCAAATGTTCAAAAGGGAGGATCCACGTTCAGCCATTTTAGAGCTACAATTCGATCCCAATAGGGCTGTAGGCTCTGCCCACAGAGTACTGCTAGCATTCTTCTTCAATCACCTAGAAGGGAAGTATAATATGATTTAAGACAGGGTTTTGTGAATTATTGCTCATCATCCATTGCGTGATTCCCCCAGTCATCCTCTCCTCCTTTTATTGATTTGTGCATGCTAATATTACTTACAGTGCTTACTTCCCCCCCAGTCCCCCATGCTCTCTCCCTCCCCTCTGTAAGATCATTTCATGGTAGTATGCTAAATCCTTGAGAGCCACTGCCATTACCATGTTACCTCCTCCCTCAGTTTGTGGCTTTCAGCTCCTATTTGTCTCTTGTTTTCTACTCAATGGTTGTGGTGTAGCGTGGTGTTCAAGCCTCGTAACTTTCTTTCTCTCATGTCTTTGGTTCCCCTGTATCAGAGTATGCATTTGTCCATCGCTCCAGTTTCTTTAGTCATAATGAGTCTCTTAAAAGTTCTGATTGTGCTACAATCTTGGGGCCATGGGTGCCAGTACGATGCCAGTTTTGGTCCGCATTTTAAACCAAGGTCCAGTTAGTTCACATGTTTTTCCCCATTCTCTTCTGTGCCTCTGGTGCATTCTTCTGATCTTGCATTATCCATTTTTTTCTTAAATTTTTTTTATTGTTTCATTATTTTCTGGAGAGGTACAGTATACATCTTTTGTTCATACATATTTTTCATAGATTCTGTATAGATATGTCCTTCATATTGGTCTCAGGAGTTTTTCTTACTATATCTTTTCTCAATAGTACATTTACTATTTAATTCATAGGTTCCCTTGTGGTGGTCCCAGGTCTGCCCTTGGGTATGCCTTCATGGTATCAGATCAGGTCTATGCCCAGAGATCCAGAGCCGCCATTTAACCCAAAAAGCTGTACATTTCTGGATTTTTAAATTAATCTGGGCTGTTATAAGTTCCATTCTGCATATTTGATAGGTTATATCTTCCCATTCTTAGAGGTAGGTGGGTCTTTTGTATCTATTTCCTCGTTACTGCTTTATTGGCAGTCATGAGCAATATCGCTAGTAAGAACTTTGTGTTGCCTCTTCCTAATTCACTATTGAAATTTAAAATAAGTGCTATTTCTGGTGTCAAAGTCCCTATTTCAGGAAATATTTCTCGAAATGCCTCCCCCACCTCTCTCCAAAATGTTTCCAGAGTTGGGCAGCTCCAAAATATGTTTATGGTTAGTTACAGGTTCCCCACACCTTCTCCAGCATGTCATTCCCATTTGAGGATCATACTTCCCCACTATTTGTAGGGTTCTAAAAAATCTTATCAGACATTTCCAGTCAAATTCTCTCCAAGTTGGAGATCTTGTAATTCTGTGTACTGTTGTGTATATCTCTTCCCAATTCTCTTCCTCCAGACGTATGCCTAATTCTTCTTGCCACCGTTGTTGGGAGTGCATCTTAATCTCTTTCTGGTTATTAATTAGAGCTTGATACGTTTTGGGTATTATATGTTCTGGTATTGCTATTTCTATTGTATTAATTATTATTCTCATAAGTGGGTGTATCTCTCCTGGGTCCCAGTCTTTCCCTAACAGGTTCTTGCAATAATGTCTTTTCTGGAGAAATCTAAAAAAGTCCTGTTTCCCTTAGTGGTACTTTTCTTTTAATGACTGGAATTGGCAAAAGACCCCTTGTTCATATAGTTGATAGAATCTGGTAAGGCCCTGTTGGTGCCACCTTATAAAATGATAATCCTGTTTGGTTGGTTCGAATTTGGGATCTGCTGTAATTTTTTGTATTAAGTATATTTTGGGGTCTTTGTTTTTTAATTATTGATCTACAAATTGTCACAATTGTCTGGTTTGTTTAAATCTGATCTCTTTTTCATGATTACATTTGGTACTGTTTGGTCAAATAGATATTTCTCTATCCCCTCTAGTTGGTTTCCTCTATCTTTTTCCGTGTGGATTCATTCATTCATCTAACTACTGGAGTACATGCGAAATTACTGCTGCCTGTGCGTATTGTTCTAAATTAGGTAAGGCAAGATCCCCTTTATTTTTAGGTAGTTGAAGGGTGTTATATTTTATTCTTGGTTTTTCCCCTGCCATATAAATCTTGATATCATATTATTCCATTTTTTAAAGTCTGTTTGTTGTGAGTAGATTGGGAAGGTCAGGAAGAGGTATAGGACTCTTGGAAGTATATTAATTCTTATAACCTCAGTTCTTTGATTCAATGAGAGAGGTAAAGGATCCCATCTCAAAAAAATCTTCCCTGATAGATTGCATAAGTGGGTTATAATTGGCTTTGTATAAGTTGTGCGTTTTCTTAGTAAGATTTATCCCCAGATACCGAAATTTATTACTTTTCCATCTCAGTGGGTATCTGGTCTGGATTGTCTCACTTGATTGGTAGTTTAGACATAGCACTTCTGTTTACTTATATTTAATTTATACCCTGATATACATTCCACCTCCTCAAGAAGAGAATAATTTTGGTATGGATGTTTCTGGTTCTGTTTAAATATATTAGTAAGTCATCAGTGAAAAAGCTGTTTGTGAGTAGTGTTAAGAAATGTTATCTCCTGTGATTAATTCATTCTCTCTAATTGCCTGGGCTAACGGTTCTGCATATATAGCAAATAGGAAGGGATAGGAGGCAGCCTTGGTGGGTACCTGTATTTAGAAGGAAACGGGTTGAGAATGATCCATTCACTTTATCATAGCTTGTGGAGATGTATATATTTGTTGTATTATATTTAAAAGGCTATTGGGAAATTACATTTTCCATCGTTATCTTAGAAATCGTAAGAAACTCTGTCGAATGCTTTCTGGGCATCCATGCTTAAAAGTATGGAGGGTTTTTCCCCTTTGTATTTCTTCAAGTAGATATATTGTTAGTTTAACATTATCTGCTGTTTGGCATTTTATAATGAACGCTGCTTGGTCTTTATTCATAATATGGGGCAATATACTTTCTAGTCTTTTAGCCATAATGGCTGTGAAATATTTATAATCCTGATTTAAAACTGAAATAGGATGGTATGATTCACAGTTCATTGGGTCTTTATCTGGTTTAAGTATTGTGGATATGTTAGCATATTGCCAGCTGTCTGGAATAGGGGAATTGTTTTTTTGTGTAGCATTAAATAGCTTAATTAGTGTTGGGAGTAGAGTTTTCTTGAATGTTTTATAAAATTCTGCAGTGTATCCATCTGGACCTTGGCTTTTATTTGATTTGGAGTTACTAAGGGCATTACTTATTTCTTGGGGGGTTATTGGATGAGTTAATATCTTACTTTGTTCCTCTGTGATTTGGGGTAATTTCACAGAAAACATAGATTTGATGGCAGATAAGGACGCTTGGCCCACCTAGTCTGCCTATTTCCTACCTAATGGATAAGCTGCAGATCCTAGTTAACCAACAGCCTACTTCCTCCTACCCCCACTAGAATTGCCTTATGTCTGTCCCATGCATTCTTGAATTCCCCCACTGTTTTTGACTCTACCACCTCCTCAGAAAGGCTGTTCCATGTATCCACAACCCTCTCTGTGAAGAAATACTTCCTCACATTAACTCTGAGCTGTCCCCCCTCTATCTTCAAATTGTGCCCCCTTGTTTTTGCACATCTCTTTTTCTGAAAGATGCTACCCTCTTGGACTTTGTTGAATCCCTTGAGGCATTTGAAAGTTTCTATCATGTCCCCCTCTTTCTTCTTTCCTCGAGGCTATACATCTTTAGTTCCTTTAGTCTTTCTTCATATGTCTTCTGATGCAGACCCTGCATCATTTTGGTTGCTCTCCTCTGGACAGCCTCCACCTTGTCTATGTCTTTGTGGAGATGAGGTCTCCAGAACTATACACAGTACTCCAGATGTGGTCTTACCAACTGTCTGTACAGAGGGCCAACAACTTCTTGTTTTCTACTGGTGATGCTGCTCCCTATGCATCCCAGTATCCCCCCAGACCTCCTTACTGCCTTCTCACATTGCTGGCCCACCTTTAGGTCATCTGATATGACTACTCCCAGGTCCCTTTCCATTTTTGTTGTTGTCAGTATCTCACCCCCCATTGTGTACTCTTACCCTGGGTTTTTGTTTCCCAGGTGCATTACTTTGCACTTCTTTGCATTGAATCTAAGCTGCCATACATTTGACCATTCCTCCAACCTTGCCAAGTCCCTTTTCATCCTTTCCACCCCACCTTGTGTATCAACCTTGTTACAGATCTTTGTGTCATCTGCAAAGAGACATACTTTCCCTTCCAGTCCCTCTGCAATGTCACTTATAAAGACATTAAAAAGGACCAGCCCCAGTATTGAACACCCTCTAGTAACCCTCCTTTCTTCATTGTGGACTCCATTTACTATTACCCGCTGTGTCCTGTTGTCCAACCAGTGTTTTACCCAGGCTACCACCCTGGGACCCACTCCCAGGCTGGCTAATTTGTTTAATCTTTTGTGTGGGACTGTGTCAAATGCCTTGCTAAAGTCTAGGTAGGCCAT
Source organism: Neoceratodus forsteri (assembly GCA_016271365.2). Taxonomy (NCBI): domain Eukaryota; kingdom Metazoa; phylum Chordata; order Ceratodontiformes; family Ceratodontidae; genus Neoceratodus; species Neoceratodus forsteri. Next base: position 274,388,863 of record JADMNL010000025.1, read on the forward strand.
GTCCACAGCCCCTCCCTGGTCTACTGCTTTGGTCACCCAGTCAAAAAAATCAATTAGATTTGTCTGACATGACATTCTCTCTGTGAATCCATGCTGCCTTAGGTCCTCTGCCCCACTGGCCTCTAGGTACTCAACAGTTTTTCCTTCAGAAGTGATTCCATCATTTCCCCTACCACTGAGGCCAAACTGACAGGTCTGTAGTTTCCTGCCTCTGTCTTGCTTCCACTTTTGTGAAGGGGAATCACATCCACCCTCCTCCAGTCCTCAGGTATCACACCATCCTCCCATGATTTATTAAAAAGGGTACTCAATGGTGTTACTAGTTCTTCCTTTAGTTCTTTTACAATTCTGGGGTGAATCCCATCAGGCCCCATTGCTTTATCCACCTTCAGTTTTAAGAGTTCTTTCAGAACCCTTTCTTCTGTGAAAGGACTAATATCAACACCCCTATCCAGAGTGCATCTATTGATCGGATTAGGTATTCCCCCTGCTTTTCCATTGTGAATACTGAGCAGAAGTTTTCGTTCAGTATCCCTGCTTTTTCACTGTTGCTCTCTGCCCAACCATCTTCCTCTTTGTTCAGCCTCAGTATCCCTGCCTTAGTCTTTCTTAGTGCTCTCTAATGTACCTATAAAAGGTTTTATCCCCTTCTTAACTGAGTTGGCTATCTTTTCCTTGGTTTGGGCCTTTGCTATTCTGACTGCCTTATCCGCTTCCTTCTGCTTTAACTGGTACAGTTCTCTGTCCTGCTCCTTCTGTGTTTCCTTATACTTCCTAAATGCTATCTTTTTCTCCTTTACCTTCCCCATCACTTCTTTTGAGAACCATAGTGGTTTTTTGTTTCGTTTTGATTTCTTTATTTGCTTCACACAGAGGCTTGTTGCCTCTGTGATGGTGGTTTTTGTGCTTCCCATTGTTGCTCCACCCACCTTCTTGCCTGTTTGCTAGTGCTTTCTGAGGCACTCTCCCATTTTGACAAAATCAGCCCTCCTGAAGTCCAGTACCTTCACTTTTGTGTGGCTTGACTCTACAGCTAAGCTAGTAGCCATGAGGCTCAGAGGCGCCTGCCCTCCCAGCAAGGGACAGCCTCGGTCGTGGAGACGCTGTGCATCGCGGACCCCCCCAAACTGCAAGGAAAAAGGAAATGAAGCTGGTAGCCGTGAGGGCTCCAGAGACACCTGCCCTCCCAGCAAGGACAGCCTCGGTCATGGGGACGCTGTGCATCACGGACCCCACCAAACCGCAAGGAAAAAGGAAACAAAGGTACGCGACCGTGCACTGCTTGTGATTTCAGCCCATTGGACGCTGCTGCTGGTCGGTCGGCGCGTGGTGTAGGCCCCACTGGCACTGTCGTTTGTTTTGTACTTAGCGCCTATTTTGAAAAAAAGAAACAGTCTATGCAGTCAAGCACGGAGGTCTTTAAGTCTGCCCAGATGTACAGATAGAATCTCAGCTACCTGTTTTCCACCCCAAACTGCCCCAAACCAATTTATTTGTGATGTTACTTTAAGGGGACTTCTCCGTATGTACTTTTGATAACACTGATGTATTTTGTTCCAACCAAATACCTTTATAGCCTGTTTTCACCTTTGTAGCCTGTTTTCACCTTTGTAGCCAGTTTTCTGTATGTTCCTTAAGAACAGTCCTCTATATCACTGCATTGCATTTTTGTCCTCCAACGTAGCAAGTATAGCAATTGCTCAGTCGAATTTTACAATTCTGCCTTCCCTACTTGCTATCAGCCCTCCTGCTGGCCCTTTCTACTTACCTGTATTACGCCATGCCTCCCCAGTCCCTATTTAACCCACACTTTCTTCTTTCTCCACAGCTGGTAGCCATGAGGGCTCCAGAGACACCTGCCCTCCCCGCAAGGACAGCCTCAGTCGTGGGGACGCTGTGCATCACGGACCCCTCCAAACCGCAAGGAAAAAGGAAACAAAGGTACGCGACTGTGCACTGCTTGTGATTTCAGCCCATTGGACGCTGCTACTGGTCGGTTGGCGCGTGGTGTAGGCTCTGCTGGTGCTTCGTGCCAGCTCTCCACTGCCCCCACCACCACCCTTGGTTGGCTCGTAGCTTTATAGGCATAGTCACGTGATCGGGAGGGCATGAAAACAATCAGCCCACTTTTTCATTAGCAGGTTATCTGCTATCTCCACTAGTGGCCGCTACACCCTGCCTGTCTGTCTGCCACAGACTAGATATGATGCTCCTCACCCTCTCTCTGTTCTTTCTTGCCTTTCCAATAGCCTCCCTCCCCCCAACCTCTCGCCCTCTAAGGCAACCATTGCCATATCTCCACCTCACTGGCATAAATACAGAGCTATCGCGCTCGACCACACTCCCACAATCAGCTCCTACAAGCCCCCCCGTAACTGGCTAATCAGAGTATCCATTCTCCCCTCACCCCCTGGACTTTCTGTGCTGTGCTGTCTCAAGGCTGACTTGCAGGACAGTGCCTGGCCTTTCAACTGCCATCGCAAAACCAGGGCCACTCGGTATAAGTCCTTGCATCTTACAGCACTGCTCCTGTTACTAGCTGGGGATATAGAAACTAACCCCGGACTCCACTCCAAAATGCCAACCCCGGCTCTACCAAGGGCCTGAAAATACTGCACCTAAACATTTGTAGTATCCTTAACAAAACCCTGAACTACAACTATCAGTCCTAACACTTCGCCCTGACATCCTGATACTTTCTGAGACATGGCTCAAACCCCACCACCCAGATTCCATGGTTGCCATTCCAGGATACTCCTAATTAGGTAAGACCATATGGGAAAAAGTGGCCTCCCTGTTCATTTCTGCCAAGCACCAGTTCACCCAGTCCACATCCCTACACCTCGCACAAATTGAGTCCCTAACTGCCAAAGTTGCACTACCATACTCCGCCCCGGTGTTTTATAGCAGGATTCTACTGCGTCCCTAACACCCCAATACCTAGTATACTAGACCACCTGGCCAATTTAAAATCCTCCACTGCAACAGTTAAGCTCTATGTCCTAGGAGACTTCAATTACAACTGGATTGCAACTGACTGTGCCAAGCTGCGCTCCAAAGTAAATGCCCTGAACCTCACACAACAAATCTCCCAACCCACCAGGCTAAACCTAAAAACGCACAGCCACTCCCTCCTGGACTGGGTACTGACCACACACCCCCATAGGTCAGTAGGAGCAGGCCTACTCCCCGACTCCCTAAGTGATCACCACATGGTTTACTTAATCAGAAAAGTGCATAAACCCCTCAAACCCCCCTTCCGGACCCTGCTAGCCAGGTCTTTCAAGTCACTATCTCTAACACCACTTCTATCGGACCTGGCCTTGGTAGACTGGTCCTTCATCCCTCAGGCCCCTACTATAGGCGTTGCACTAGACAGTTTCAAAAATAGCTTCCTGAGTATCTGGAACCTACATGCACCACTAAGAAGAACTAGGTTAGGGGTTCCCACCTACCCTGGATATCCACTGAATATCATCAGCCAATGCCGCTCCAGGGACCTGGCATGAAAAAGTACAAATCAACTAGCTCCCACCAAGTCCTACTAATTTATCATGCCCTTTGTAACTCCTGCACTAAATCGATTCATCTAGCCAAACAGAAATACTTGGCGTTGACACTTAGCTCAAATCTTAACCACCCAACCCATTTCTGGAAACCATCAAATCCTCCTATCCACCTGTACAACCACCTACCCCGGCTCTATCAATCCTCGGCTCGGCTGTCACTGACCCATTTGAAGTAGCCATGGCCTTCAACACCTTCTTCACCAACAGCGCAGCTTCCCTGGTACATAGCCTCCCCCCTTCTCCACCCAGGACAACTACCGCTCCTAACTCGCAGTACACCTTCTCTGCCCCCCTTCTCCTTCCGTCCTGTCTCCCCGGCTGAAGTCTACCAAGCACTGTGCAACCTAAACCCAAACAAGGGCAAATACCCCTCTGGCATGGACTCCAGACTACTACAGCTATCAGCCCCCACTATAGCCACCCTGTTAGCTGACTTGCTCAACCTCTCCTTCTCGATGTCTACAATACCCACCACTTGGAAGCTGGCAACCATCATCCCACTGCCAAAAGGGCAGACCTCTCTCTCCAGGGTATTACTCCCCTTCCTTCTCCCAACTCTGGCAAAATACAAGAACAATTTGCCCTTGCTCAGTTCTCCCAATACTTAGTTGATTCCTCCTTTTCACCCCATACCAATCAGGTTTCCAAAATCACTTCCACCATCACCTCTCTATTAAGAGTAACAAATGATATCCTCTCAGGTATGAGATAAAGCCATATCACCTCGGCCATTTTATCGATCTGGCCAAAGCCTTTGATACCATCTCCCACACACTCCTTATAGACAAACTAAAGGCTGCCGGCCTCTCCAACCATGCCACTAACTGGTTTCAGGCTTACTTGAATGGCAGACACCAAGAGGTGAAAATTGGCCCCCACATATCTATCCCCCTCCCTATCACTATGGGTGTCCCACAAGGATCAGCCTTGGGCCCAATCCTCTTCTCAGTATTCCTGAATGAACTCCCACTAGTCTGCTCCCACTCAGCCATCCAAATGTACGCGGACGATACCGTGTTATACAACACTGGCCCATCCACGGAAACAATGCATGTCCAACTTCAGCAGGATTTCAATGCTGTACAACACTGGCTTAGATCAAACCAGCTTTTCCTAAACACAAAAACAATCTCACTAACTTTTGGCTCGCAACCGCAGCTCTCCCGGCTCGCCAATCGCCCCCCTTTCCTAACCCTGGACCTTTCTCCCTTAGAATCCTGCACCTCGCTCCACCTACCTAGGCGTTTGGCTCGACCAATACCTAGACTTCTCAACTCATGTTGACTCCCTTCACAAAAAACTGCATCCTAAACTAGGGGCCCTCTATCGTAACAAAGGCTGCATGTCCACCCCAGTTAGGCATGAACTCATGCAAAAAATGTTACTCCCGATTTTTGACTACGGGGATGTGGTCTGTGGCACTGCCTCACCATCAACTCTGGCCAGCCTGGACACACTCTTTCATTCCTTCTGCCATTTCATACTGGAATGCCCAAAACTGACACACCACTGTGACCTATACAGCTCCCTGGCCCTTCCCTCACTCTTGGCCCGCAGACTAATCCACTGCTCTAGAGTTGCTGCTAAATACTGGTCCCATACCCTTCCTCCCTACCTGGATTCTACCTTAACTTCTCAACCCCCATCGGCTTACTCGCTGCGTCACTCGGATACCAGGCTTTTCCAAATCCCTCTTATGCATACCTCTATGGGACAGGCAGTGCTTAGATACCGTTTACCAAAACTCTGGAATGACCTCCCAGCAGATATCTGCCACTCCTCCAATCATAGACACCTCAACACCCGCCTCCATGAACATTTCCTCATAGTCTGCTCCTGCACCCGGCCTACACAATAGTAGGCCCCAAGTCCTGTTGGGCTACTCTACCATGTTGATATCAATTTACGCTCTGGCAAGGTGCGCACTGTGCTCGCACCCTTGTTTTGTCCCTCTCTAAATTCTGTAAACCTGTAGTTGTGTTAAATTTTCTGTACTATGTAATGGTTTTTTTTCTCTGCACTTGTTATAGTTTTTCTAGAAGTTGCATGTCCACCCTAGCTACCTATTTGTATAGTCTCTCATTTAGTGCCTCCTCAATTGTACAGAGCATATGTGTATTGCTGTCCTTCACCTTTGTCCCCTTCCCTGTTCCCCCCGGTCACATCTGGAAACGAGCGGTTCTCCGCTCAGCATGCCTGCCTGGTTAAACTCTTAAATAAATAAATAAATAAAAATAATCGTGAACCACATTGTTTGGTGGTTGCTTGTTCCCAGATGGCTACCCACTTCAAGATCAGAGATCAGAGATCCCCATTTGAGAGTACCTGGTCTAAATTGCTCTCTCCCGAGTGGGTTCCAAAACTGGCTGTCTGAGGCATGCCCCTGTAGGGCATCGAGAATGTCCCTGCTCTTGGATGTGGCTGCAGCAAAAGTGCTCCAGTCAACATCTGGCATATTCAGGTCCCCCATCAGCAATATCTCCCCTTTCTCTGCCATCCCAAGGATGCCTTCTATCATTTCCTTGGCCATTTCCTCCCCCTGAGATGGGGGTCTGTATACAACCCCTCTGTGGATTGTGGAGCCATTTCCAGTCTCCAGGGTGACCCACAGTGCCTCCTCTCCTCCCTGTGTTACCCTTAGTTCTGTTGCTTTGATCCCTTCCCTTACAGGAGAGCTCATCCTCCTCCTCTTCTTCCCTCCCTGTCCCTCCTGTAGATTGTGTACCCTGGTATGTTGACATCCCAGTCATGGTTCTCTGTGTACCATGTTTCTGTGACTGCCACAATATCCAGGCATCCAGGCATCCCACTTCCATCAAGGCCACCATTTCAGGGAGCTTTTTACGTAGACTATGGGCATTGGTACTCACTACCCTCCCTTTCCTTTTTTGTAAGGCTTTTATTTTTTGCCCCATCCCTGTCCCTACTGCCTTTGTCTTTTTCTCCATTTAACCTGCCCTTCTCCCTATCAACTGCTCTATCTTGGTGTTTACCTCACTAATTACTCTGATTTTTGGGGGGTTAGGATTTCCCTTCTCCTGTCCAGTGCCTCCACCCCCGGCTAGTTTAAATGCTTGCCATTGAAGCATTTAAACCTATCACTAGGATCCTGGTTCCTCTCCAGGATAGATGCAGACCATCGTGCCTGTTTTTGTAAAAAATGTTTGTATTTTTCTTCTTCTGGTTTTGTTGCTGATAATATAATTTTGAGTAGAATGTTTTGAAGCCTTCTAATATATCCTTTATTTTATTAGGTATTTTGGCTTGTGTTGGGTGTTTTATTTTAGTTGTTGTTGATATGGCCTGTTGTTTTCTTGATCTATAAGTTAGTATTTTGGCCACCCTGCTTCCCCTTCATAGTATCTTTGTTTCACATACATCAAGGCTTGTTCAGTTTTTTGATTTAGTATATCTTGTAGTTTTGTCTTTACCTGATTAATCTGTGTAATCGTATCTCTCTTTCCTCTGCGTGCACTTGTAATCTTTCTAGTTCCAATTCCAACTCTTTGTTTCCTAACTCTCATTTTCTTTTGGTGGGTTGCATATGCTATTATCTCCCTTAGAATTGTTTTAATGTATCCCATAATGTTTCCTCCTGCACCTCTTCTATTGTGTTCTCTTGTATTGTTCTGGGATCCAATGCTGCACTTTTTCTTTAAATTGTTTATCTTTAATTAACATATTATTGAACCTCCATTGTTTCGTTATTACTTCCTGTTCTGCTTCTAGTTCTACAGCAATAATTGCATGGTCTAACAGATAAATTGGGGAAATCTTGGCCTTAAGTATTAAATCTAAAGATTCCGCTTCCACAAAAAAATAGTCTACACGTGAATATGTATTATGGACCCCTGAGAAATGTGTATATCCCCGGGATGTTGGATAACAATGTCTCAAGTATCTATTAAAGCAAGGTCTTTTATAAGTCTCTTGCCATATTTCAATCCATAGTAGCTTTGGAGATATTAAGGTTTGAGCTATTTTTACAGGATTCATTAATAAGTTCAAGTCCCTCCTATTACTATTTTCCCTTGTTTAAAGGCTATAATTTTATCAAAGACTCTTGATATACCATATTCTCTGATCCTGGTGATATATATATATATATATATATATATATATATATATATATATGTATATATATATATATATATATACACAGTATATACTGTATATATATATATATATATATATATATATGCTTCCCACTGTGTAAGTCTGGAATTCCCAGTTTCCCTTAATCAAGCTTAACCTGCCCTCTCCATCCTGATAGCATTCAAGCATTTGAAATGTCGATGATCGTGGTATAAGTATGGCTGAACCTCTCCTTCGCCCTCTTGTGTATGTACTAACCACAGCATTCGACATGCCACATTTTAATAATTTCTGGTGCTCATCTTTTGATAGACGTGTCTTTTGTAATAAAATAATTTGGGGATGCATTTTTCTGAGATGGGAGATTATTTCAGTTCTCTTTATAAGGTTACATAACCCATTGACATTCTGGGACACCACTTTCAGGGTTTTCTTAATCTGAGCCATCTAAATACTTTTGATAATGTTCCTCTATTGTCATTCTCTTATATCTAGTCACATTGCCTCTCTTCTATGTTGCTTCGCTGCCAGTATACTCAAATCTTGCTTTCTTTTTGATTCATATCTCGTCCATTTAAATTCTCCAATGTTTCTGTATCCTCTCCTTTTTTCCTTCCCCCCTCCCAAATAACTGCCTCTCCTTCCCGGAGTATAACCTATATACATAGTGACTTCCAATGTCAGATTCTTCCCTGACAAGGATGGAAAAATCCATCTGATGTGGGCTATTTGCCTTATTCTGTAGGCCTGCCCAGACAGATTTGATACTCACGTCTCCTGTCCCTCTCCATCAAACTAAACTATTCACTAAACCATTCATTCCACCATTCACTAAAAATACCACCAACAGCTTACTCTGGTTCAAGGTCAGCTGACATTCATCTGTATCCCCTTCCTCTGGGTTGTGCCTGAAAATAGGCAGGATTTGTCTAGTGCACTTACCCGGTCAACAAAAACTAAATAAATAAATAAATATCCCCCATAATGCGAACTTATATTAAATTGGGTCTTAACCGGGATTCCTATCTGTCTATCCAGTCCCTTTAAAGTAATTTCTAAATAATAAGTGTAATTTCAAACATAAAATATAAAGAAAATAAGATAATTAATACAGGTGCCAAGCTCTGGTCTCATCACTCTTTCTCTCCCCAGCATAATTTTTGGGTAGTCCATCTTTTTATTCAATTAGTCCATGTCCTTTACTTTTAATTGTCCAGATTATCGGTTTTCTTTTCTTCTTGTCAGTTTTATTAAATATTGTTTTGGTTTATTTCTATTTTTTTCTATTTTCCAGCCTTTCATCCATTCTGTTAAAAAAAAAAAATTCCCCTTGAGTCTCAGCTTTAAACAGAGTGTACCTTCTGGTGGATTTTATTTTTACTTTATGCCTTGAGCTCCCATTAGGAGGCCCTTGGCCTTCACATCCAGCCCGTTATTCAAGTTCAGCAAGCTCCTCATCTCGACCGTTTGGTCCCAGAGCTCTCCAGGCCCAGTCTGGATGTCTCCCCCTGGGATTCCACTAAAAAAAATTCCCAGTTTAGCTGATCCTGTCTTATTCTCCGCCTTTCTCCCCACCAAGAGTGTCCAAATTATTACCTTGTTTCTGTATCCTTCGCTTCAGGTGCATCTGCCCCCTTGATTTATCTCCTTTTTTGAGAGATTTTTAAATGCATATCTTTAAGTAAGAAACAGTGACCAGCTCCCCAATCACTTCTCTTAAATTATTAAGCATTCTCTAGGTTTTTGATTTGGGGCTCATTAGCGCCATCCCATAAGCGATCTCTCTCACAGAACCATTTCGCACTCTTTAGTGGAAACAATCCCTGGAGAACCCCCATCCAGCTTACCGGGATCTCTTCTCCCCTAATGGGGACATTCGTGTACTTCCCCTGAGGGCTCAGTCACCACAGCTTCCGCCTAGATCTGCTCCGTCCAGTTAACCACCACAGTCTAAGCTGAGGGCCTACCTCCTTGTGGGCTGCTTCTCTGGTAATCCGGTGGGCAGCTCAAATCCTCTCCATCTCAGGTCCTCCATCGCACTTGCCACACCATCATATGTGGTCTGTCCTCTGGGGCATTGGACCAGAAGTTGGGATGGACAAAGTGCTCCGAACTTCAACCGCAGCTGTCTCAAAATTGGAAGCAAAGGTAGATATTCTCTTCTTCTTTGCATTGTTACTCTCGCATAGTCATTGTAGAAAAACAGTCTGTTTTTCCTTGAATATTTTCCCCTTTGCCCATGTTTTCTGGAATATTTTTTCTTTGGTATGGTAACTCAAAACTCACACTATTATGGAGCGCGGGCGTATCTCCGGATCCACAGGTTTGGGACTGAGTGCCCTGTGAGCCCTCTCTATTTCTAAGGGAAAGTCCTGTTCAAGTTCTAGTTCTTCTTTTAACAAATTCTCTATGTAGCCCCTCATGTCTCTGCCCTCACTATTCTCTGGTATTCCATAAATTAGTATATTCTGGCGTCTCTGTCTGTTCTCTGCATCTTTCTGTCTCTCACCCAGGACTTTAGTTATGTCTAGAAGCTGGGTTATAGTTGTTCGAATGTGCGTGATCTATGAGGCCTGGTCCAAGTTGTTTTGTTCCATCAATTTTACTTGGTTTTGTAGATTTGATACATTTGTGCATAGAAGATCACGTTAAACATAGAAACTTAGAATTTTGACGAGATAAGGACTGCTTGGCCCACCAGTCTGCCCATTTCCTACCTACTGGATAAGTTGCAGATCCTAGTTAACCACAGCCTGCTTCTTCTACCCCACCCCAGAATTGCCTTATGACTGTCCCATGCATGCTTGAATTCCACCACTGATTTTGACTCCACAACCTCCTCCGGAAGGCTGTTCCATGCATCCACAACCCTCTCTGTGAAAAAATGCTTCCTTAAATTACCTCTGAGCCCCCCTCTATCTTCAAATTGTACCCTCTTGTTCTTGCACACCTCTTTTTTTGAAAGATGCTACCTTCTTGGACTTTGTTGATTCCCTTGAGGTACTTGAAAGTTTCTATCATGTCCCCCCTCTCCCTCCTTTCCTCGAGGCTATACATATTAAGCTCCTTAAGTCTCTCTTCATATGTTTTCCGGTGCAGATCCTGTACCATTTTAGTTGCCCTCCTCTGGACAGCTTCCATCCTGTCTATGTCTTTGCGGAGATTGGGTCTCCAGAACTGCACACAGTACTCCAGAAGGGGTCTCACCAGCTGTCTGTACAGAGGGATAATAACTTCCTGTTTTCTACTGGTGATGCCTCTCCCTATGCATCCCAGTATCCCCCCAGCCCCCCTTGCTGCCCTCTCACATTGCTTGCCCACCTTTAGGTCATCTGATATGACTACCCCCAGGTCCCTTTCCATTTTTGTTGTTGTTAGTATCTCACCCCCCATTGTGTACTCTTCCCCTGGGTTTTTGTTTCCCAGGTGCATTACCTTGCACTTCTTAGCATTGAATCTAAGCTGCCATACATTTGACCATTCCTCTAACCTTGCCAAGTCCCTTCTCATCCTTTCCACCCCACCCTGTGCATCAACTCTGTTGCAGATCTTAGTGTCATCTGCAAAGAGACAGACTTTCCTTCCAGTCCTTCCTAATGTCGCTTATAAAGACATTGAAGAGGACCGGTCCTAATACTGAACCCTGCGGTACCCCACTAGTAACCCTCCTTTCTTCTGAGTGGACTCCATATACTATTACTCTCTGTGTCCTATTCTCCAGCCAATTCTTTACCCAGGCTGTCATCTTGGGACCCACTCCCAGGCTGGCTAACTTGTATATTAATCTTTTGTGTGGGACTGTGTCAAATGCCTTGCTAAAGTCTAGGTAGGCCATGTCCACAGCCCCTTCCTGATCTACTACTTTGGTCACCCAGTCAAAGAAATCTATCAGATTTGTCTGGCATGACCTTCCCGCTGTGAATCCATGCTGCCTAGGGTCCTGTGCACCTCTGGCCTCTAGATACTCGACAATTCTTTCCTTCAGAAGTGATTCCATCATTTTCCCTATCACTGAGGTTAAACTAACAGGTCTGTAGTTTCCTGCTTCTGCCTTGCTCCCACTTTTGTGAAGGGGAATCACATCTGCCCTCCTCCGGTCCTCGGGTACCACCCCATCCTCCCATGATTTGTTAAAAAGGGTAGTCAGTGGTGTCACTAGTTCTACCCTTAGCTCTTTTAGAATTCTGGGATGAATCCCATCAGGCCCCATTGCTTTGTCCACCTTCAGTTTTAAGAGTTCTCTCAGAACCCTTTCTTCTGTAAATGGGCTGGTATCAACTTCTGTATCCAGAGTGTTACTACTGTTTGTTTTATGTACCTCCCTCTTCATTTGTAAATACTGAGCAAAAATATTTGTTAGTATCTCTGCCTTTCACAGTCTCCCTCTGCCCACCCTCCCTCCCTTTATTAAGCCTCACTATCCCTCCCTTGGTCTTCCTTTGCTCCCTGATGTACCTATAAAAGGTTTTATCCCCCTTCTTAACTGAGTTGGCTATCTTTTCCTCGGTTTGGGCCTTTGCTGTTCTGACTGCCTTCCCAGCCTCTTTTTGCTTTAACTGATACAGTTCTCTGTCCTGCTCCTTCTGTGATTCCTTGTACTTCCTGAATGCTTTCTTTTTCTCTTGAACCTTCACTGCCACTTCCTTTGAGAACCATAGTGGTTTCTTACATCGTCTTGTTTTGTTTATTTGCTTCACACAAAGGCTCGTTACCTCTGTGATGGCAGTTTTTATTATTCCCCATTGTTCTTCCACCCCTCCTTCCTGCCCATTTGCTAGTGCATTCCTTAGGCACTCACCCATTTTGGCAAAGTCAGCCCTCCTAAAGTCCAGTACTTTTGTCTTTGTATGCTTGACTCTATTGCTGTGTTTATTGTAGAACCATACTGTTCGATGGTCGCTAGTTCCCAGATGGCTACCCACTTCTACATCTGTGATCCTCTCTCATCTCCATTTGAGAGAATCAAGTCTAATATTGCTCCCTCTCAAGTGGGCTCCAGTACTAGTTGTCTAAGGCATGCCCCTGTAGGCATCTAGAATAACTGCACTCTTGAGTGGCAGCTGCAACTGCACTTCAGTTAACATCTGGCATATTCAGATCACCCATCAGCAATATCTCCCCTTTTTCTGCCATTCTAAGTATACTTTCTATCATTTCCTGTCCATTTCCTCCCCCTGAGAAGGGGGTCTGTATACAACCCCTGTGCGTATTGTGGTGCCATTGCCTGTCTCCAAATTTACCCACAGTGCTTCTTCTCCTCCCTGTTTACCCTTTTGTTCTGTTGCTTTATTCCTTCCCTTATGTAAAGAACTACTCCTCCTCCTCTTTTACCCTCCCTGTCACTCCTGTAGACAGTGTATCCTGGTATGTTTATGTCCCAGTCATGGTTTTGTGTGTACCATGTTTCTGTGACTGCCACAATATCCAGATGTTCCTCCTCCATCAAGGCCACTAATTCAGGAAGCTTGTTACCCAGACTATGGGCATTGGTACTCATTGCTCTCCATTTTTTGATGGCTTTACCTTCTGTTGCAGCATCCCCCACTGACCATTCTACCTCGGTCTTTTTCTCATTTAGTACCCTGTTTTGTAGGGAGAGGCTGGGATTTTCCTGCTGCTTGTCAGTGCCTCCCCCTTTGACTAGTTTAAAAGCTTGCAAATGAAGCATTTAAACCGATTGCTCAAAAGACTTGTTCCCTTCCTGGACAGATGCAGACCATCCTGCCAGTATAGGCTGGTGTCCCTCCAGGTGGAACCCCAGTCCCCAATGAAGCCAAACCCCTGTGCTCCGCACCATTTTTTCAACCATTCATTAAACTGCATGGTACCAATTACCCTCACCTCCCCCATGCCTTTGACAGGCAGCACCTCTGAGAAGGATACTGTGTGTGCTACTTTTTTTTTTTTTTTTATTTAGTTGTTTAACCAGGTATAGCACACTAAGCTGAAAGCTTTTTTACAGGAGCGACCTGGGAGCACAAGGAGGTTAAGTGACTTGCTCAGGGTCACACAGTATGCAAGTGGAAGCTGTGGGATTCAAACCCAGGTCTGGTCTGCTGGATGTCACCAGATTTGCAGCTCAGAGCCTTAGACCACTGCGCTATACTGCCTCTCGCTATACTTGTCTTAGGTCTCTCCCCAACTCTGCAATGTCCTCCTGCACTGCTCTAATCTCATGATGAGCCAAGTCATTTGTCCCTAGGTGGACAATTACGTCCTAGCTCAGAATCTCTTGCAGCTGTTCTCATGATCCTGAGGATCGCTTCCTGTCCCTTCAAGCCATGGCACCAGGCAGGCACCTTACCTGTTTTCCCAGCTCCCCAGTTCTATGCCCCTAATAATTGGAGTCCCCACCAGGAGCTGCTTCCTTTCCTGTGGTGTCCTCTGCCTCCTTCCTGTGGGCCTCCCTTGTGACAGTTGTCATCAGTCTTCTCTCGGGTGCATCCATAGGGAGCTGAGTGAAAGTCCTGAAAATCCTTTTGATTTCTTGTAAGTCCGTTATTATTCTATCTAATTTGTCATTTAAGACCAAGTCCTTGGTTTTGTTTTCTTGCATTTAGATTTCTTTCCCAATGATACCGTCTGGGCCTGCAATAATTCTGAGGTCTCTGAGTCTGATTTTTCAGCTTCTGATTTCTCTTCTTCTATTGGTAATACTTCATATTTGTTCATGGTTCCCTTTTGAGTAATCAATGCCATCTGTAAGAATTTCTCCATCTACCAAGTTTTTAAGCTGAATTTGGGCTTTTTATTGTTTTTGGGAGAGGTCTGAGCGGAGCTCCGATCTTATGCTGCCATTCATTCCAGAGCTGCACCGGAAGTCGCATTATCCATTTAAAGTCAGTTTCCAAATACTTCTACCATTCACCTCCTTGAAACTGTTGCTTCCGATTCTGGCCTGCCCGCTGCCGTGTGGCTTGATGCAGTTCTTTTTCCAGGGTGTCCATCTCTGTGTTTGGGCAGTCAATACCTCATTTTTGGAGGGTGGGGGTAGCACTTGCGATGGAATTGAATACCTTTGTGCCCTTGTCTGTGAAGACCCTCAGTCGGGTTAGAAAGATCACCTGTGCTTTAAACCCCTTCTTCTCCTGAACTTGCTTTGCCAGCTGCCTTGCAATTTGGTGCTTTTATGTAGGTAAAACTACAAGACAATTTAAAGCAAGAATAACTGAACATCTGAGGTGCATTTTAGCAAATGACCCAGGCAATGCATTAGCCAACCACTGTATAGTGGCAGGTAAGAATGACCATTCTTTTAAATGTTGTGGCATAGAAAAAGTCTCTTTAGGATCCAGTGGTGGAAACCTCAATAAGAAGTTAAAACAAAGAGAGTCATTTTGGATCTTCACATTAGGTGCTATGACTACACCAGGTCTGAATGATAAGATAGAACTATTGTCTTGCATAAAGAAATGATTACTGCTTTTTGTCTGTGCATGTATATCCTCTGTTGTGATATTGTAACATATGCACATGTATATTCTCCCTCATTTTTAATTATAATATTCTTTTATGCACATTTCCCTTTCAGATTTACTTGGAGCTAGTGTTCACCGCCCATCATCTGGAAATGATATAGGGATCATTGCATTAAAGGAACTGCTGCTTTCACTCAGTAATAAATTATTTCTTTGGTAGAATAATGAATAATTACAATTAGAAATGTATAATTTTTCCAACAAGTGTTACTACACCCTGGTTATTGGAGTATTGTAATGGTAGTTTAAGTAGTATTTCTATAGTATAATATGTGCACTTTATATATGTTGTTAAGCAGTTTAATATACAAGACATTGGTGTTTGCACTATCTCTTTAAGGTACTACTATTTAATTCATACTGTTTGCATTATGTGACCATCCCCCTGATGACACACTAGGTGCGAAACCAGTCGGGGTTACTGTGTGTCCTGCTTTGTGGAGGTTGTCTCACTGAGTATGTTGCCTTTTTTATGTATTAAATAAAAGCCTGTTTTTACTATCAGTAATGGTGCAGTGCCAGTTTGATCTTTTTTCTTGGTTACAGAGTTACTGAACATGCTCCTTTCCAGCAGCTGTAGCTGTTTTACTCTTATTTTTCAAAGTTTGTCGCTTTCCCTGAAGCATGGGGGAGAAATCTTGTTCAAAAAAGATTTGCTGCTGCTCCCACAGAATCTTGGGCTGTTTCCATGCAGTCCGGAGAATTAGTTCTTTTGACTGGTGGTGAAGCATGTGGACAATGATAGACCTCGGTTTGGCCGAGGCGTCTTTGGGTTTGGGGCCTAGCAACCTATGGGCTATTTTGATAGTGAGTGGAGTGACCTGTGGAAGATTCATTACTTTGCTTAGCAAATGTATGCAATTCCAGCATTGTTGTAAAGGCTTCTTCAGACCCTTCTTTCACTGCATGCAGCCAGAAATTATTCCAGCGGGCCCTGTTTTCTGCATCTTTAAGACAGTCCTGCACTTCTCTATTACAGTGCAGTAGGTAGGTGATTAATCTACCATGGGTGTGTTGTGTGTGTGCTAGGTCTCCAATAGTTTGGACTGTAGTGATTACCTTGTTAATAGTGGCTGTCGCTGCTGAGTCCGGCTCCCCTTCCTCATCAAATTCGCTGTCCCGATCCAGGGATGCAACTGAGACTGGGGATTGAGGTTGTGACGAACCCGGCCTAGTCGAACTCGTGGCTGCCTTCTCCTCCTGCATTAACTGCTTAATTTTTGCTGCCAGGGTGGCCAAACACCCTTTATTTTGTTGTCTGGACATTCGGATGAGGCTCGCTCTTCTGGATCATAAAGTTTAAGTCGGTTTGGGAAGGCAAATTTTAGATTTACGGGAGTGTGTTGCATGAGATGTAGTTTCCTGCTGCTGCTTATTCCATGACATTGCCAGAAGTCTCCAACTTCCCTCTTCTGTCTCCTTTTCCTTGCTTGCTGTTTCTAGCCCCCTTGCTTCTTTGTGGTTAGAAAAATGTGAATCATTTAGGAGCGGACTCGGGATGCCTGGGGTCGGCAGGGAAGGAGAGATTGAGTGTCGGAGGCTGCTTTCTTTTCCTGGGCTGGGTTGGAGAGTTTGCCTCACTCTGTAGCGGCCCCTGGTGGAGACCGTGAGCACTACAGGTGTGTCGCAACAGTTGGGGCCAAGAAAACAGAGAAAATGGTGTGCTGATCAACTGGATAACGGCTACTTGGACCCTCACCACCACGGGCCCCGGACAGCCAAGACCGACCTCAGCAGCACCAGGGCCAAGAAAGGTAAGCCACAAGGCACTTTCTCTCCGGAAGGAGAGAGCCCATCCGATGAAGTGATACGTTGGGCTACCGTGGGATGGCTATAATATGAGGCGGAAGTTTGCAACAGGGGTTCCCAGGGGAGGTGAGGCAGACCTTGGTGGCCTGAAGAGAGATGCCGATCGTACGTGGGGGGGGGGGGGATAAATAGATAATGCAGAAAAAAAAATATGAATCTTTATGTGAAAGTGGGATCTCCTGGTTAGCAAATATATGTAATTATCTTGCTGAAATGTTGCAGAAAGCATGGGTTTCTTAGAAAAGATAGTAGGCTGTAATACAGATGTTTGACTTTGTGAACAAGGAGACTAACACCAGACAGGGCTGTTCTGTTTTATTGTACCTGAGGAACCTAGATGCACTCTAGTCTCTGGAAAGAAGCTGCCAATTTTTGAAAAACAGGATGCAAAGTTAAACTGCCAGGATAAGAGATCTTATAAAGAGAGCAATGTTTTGGTTTCCGATTTTAGATTTGGAGATACACTTAGATGAAAGACTTTTGTTTGAACTGCTTGTAGAAGAGTTATCTTGTACCATTTTTTTTTTATTGTTGATAATAATAAAAGGCTACTTGCAAATTTTATAACTGTTCCTGGTTTGACTATACTTCCTGACCTTTGCCTCTATAACGGGTGGCAAATGACAGAGAGCTGTATCTGAGGATTCCTCGGATGACTCCAATGGGTCCTCGATGCAGTCTCTGAGGGCTCATGCTTTCGACCGCGATTCAGCCAAAGAAATGACTACCAACCATGGGCCTGTGTCCTATGCAGCTCTTCTCAGGCTCATGTCTGAGTCCATGGAGGTTCACTTAGAACCAGACTAGAAAAGGGCCAAATACCCTTTAACTGAGATCCTGGACAGAGACGAATACCCATGACCATATTCTGCCTGCACAAGCAGGGTGGCATGCCCTCCCTTTCCTTGTATCGGGAGGCCATCCACATCTGGACCCTCATGCGTAGCTTGGGTACAGATCTCCTGGCGATTCATGTTGCAGGAGCAGACAACCAGCTGGTGGATGCTCTGTCAGGTGGGCAAGACATCACGCATGTGGTCTGTGCATCAGGAGGTTGTGTACCACCTGATGTTCCAAGAATCAATCTTCACAATTTATTACCATGTCTGGGTCCCATCCCACCTTCAGTAAAAAGCAGGTCTCTGGGCAGCTCACCCTATTTTTCTCTTCTAATCTCCTCATTTCCTTATTCCTTTTTTTGCCTCCTGGGCATTCATTTCTTATTTAAAAAAATGGAGAACAGAGGGGAGCTTAGCTCCCAGTGGTTCATCTATTCTCCATGCAAAAAAAGGGGAAAAGTTGTGAGGCAAGGTCTGCTCCCCTGAATTTATTTTTCCTATGCTTGGGGCCACATGACATTTTCTTTTGCCTGTTCATCTTCACTGAAACTCAAGGGTGATCCTT
Organism: Neoceratodus forsteri; assembly: GCA_016271365.2. Taxonomy (NCBI): domain Eukaryota; kingdom Metazoa; phylum Chordata; order Ceratodontiformes; family Ceratodontidae; genus Neoceratodus; species Neoceratodus forsteri. The sequence goes on from JADMNL010000025.1 coordinate 274,407,218, forward strand.
TGTTATTCCTTTTTGTAAAACAAAAAATGTAAAAAGAAAAAAGAAAAGGAAAAGAGGGCAAGAAAGATATTGTTTTTCCGGAAGCAACTATGTGACTGTCCTTCTTCCTCTCCCTTGTCCATTTCTTTTTATTTTTTTTTGAAATCACTCTTTAGTCCCTACATCCTGCAGACCCGACCCCGGGACTGCCAAGAGTCATCCCTCCTGCCTCGCTCGCCCTATCCCGACCTACCTCTCCAGTCCCCATGTGGCTGTGGCTTCCCCAAGTGGGGCCGGGGTGGGGTGGGCAAGCACCCCGATACTTACGTCTCATCAGACCGGAGGTAGCAGGCAGGCGAGGGCATAGTGGAGGCACGCTCCGGGTGCTCCTTCTTCCCGGGTGCTGCAGGTGTTTTCATGTTTTTCCTGTGGGGGAATGGTACGCACCATACAGCAAGGCATCACTGCTGGCATCACCACTCCCCCTTCCCTGTATGTCTGCTCTGCACTTGTCGTGCCACCGGCTTCTGTCAGAAGCTAGTCAAGCGCTGAGCGCAGCCCCCCCTTCCTCCCAGGAGAGGAGATCTGTCCTCTGGATGCTCAATCCTCTCCCTCCCCTGCTGACCCCTGATGGCCCGAGCTTGCTTCCAAACCCAGGTTGCCGGCATGGTGCGAGGTGTGGCATCCAGCGCCTCAACCCTCAAGCGCCACCGGTTGACCCCTTGTCCATTCTTTTCTTGTACATAAAATATATATATAATATTTCTGATAGTGAACTACCTACTTAAAACAAAATTATAAAAAAAGTCTTAAAGTGAAGGTAAGTCATCCTTCCTGAAAGCTTTATTTTCACTCTGGCTCAACACTATTGCCTTCCGCTTTTTGGGAAGCCCTATATTTTTTTTCCTTATTGCCTTGTTTGCAAGATCTTTCTGGGTAACTAGATATGCTTAGCTCAAGTATCTGCACTTAGCCTACCGCCCTCCTCAGGGTACAGCTTTTCCAGGCCCTGGTAGGTAGCTAATTCTGGTCTGCCTGTTAGGCTTCGATTTCTTCCTTTCTCCCCCCCTTCCTAGACCCCTTATGGGGTTCTGTGGTTCTCTTTTTCCCTTTCTTCTTTTCTCAGTTTTCTTCCAGGTCTTGTTCCTCTCTCTTATCAGGTCCCCTCCTCTCTTCTTGAAGCTGTTATCCAGATGACCTTGGTCTATGTTTGTAAACAAAACTAAACCTGAACCCTCCCCCTTCCCTCTGCTCCTCTTCTCCTCCGAGTAGACAGGTTCTGTTGTTTTGTTCCTTTTATATCCTATATCCCTTTGTCTATCCCTTGGGCAACCTGCCTGTTTCTCTTTTCTCACTTTTTTCTTGCCTGGCGACAGAACTGAGGTGTGCAGGGGGTCAGCTTCAGTTACTGGCCAGTCCACGAGCACCACGTCATACGTCTGCCTCATGGGTGGCACCATCACTGACATTGGCCCCCTAGCTCTAAGCTCTAAAGGTCTGTGCTCCCACGGGGTCCTAGTGCCTCTGGAACACAGACCCAAATGTGGTAATAAATGGTAAAGATATTCTGAAAGATCTACAATTACAGTGAGTATGTAATTTTCATTTCATCTTGTGGGGCACTCCTCTGGTGGACCTCTTGGTCTCCAGGAGAGCATGAGAACTGAGGCTGTTTGTGCCCCACCCCTCAGTCTGGAACACTGCTGGTGGATACCTTCTTGAGGCCCAGGACCCTAGGCTTCCAATACATCTTCCCTCCCTTTCCCCTGATTCACAGGGTGGTGGTCAAGGTGCGAAGGGACAATGTGCAGATGATTCTGATAGCCCCAGACTGGCCATGCCAGTTCTGGTACCCGGATCTCCTCAGCTTCAGCAGCAGACCTTCATGGCAGTTATCCCTGAGCCCATATCTGCTATCTTGTCATCTGGGAAAATCCTGCACCCAGATCTTCAATCCTGCACCTCACAGCCTGGTTCCCAAGTGCCTAGAGTTCCAGGCTCTGGGACTTTTGGGCAGTGTGCTCAATGTTGTGGAGGCATCCTGAAAGGAGTCGACTCGTCAGTACTACACCTCTAAATGGTACAGATTTTCCATATGGTGCCAGGGCAAGGAACTTGATCCGGTTCTGTGTCATAATAGCGACTGCCAAAAAGTGTGTCGGCGATATACACTTATCGGTGAACCGAATCCTGGCAACCTAATGTGTTTATGCAGGGGTGCTGAACCCCCCGTGCCCCCCTCATGGGGGGCTTTGCACCCCCACACCCTAGTTAGTATTCCTAACTCCGGGGGTGCATGAGAGGAGGGGCACAAATTTGCTGAAAAATTTTAGTCTGGGAGTCAGACCAGTACCTGCTGTGCCAGAGCCAGCCTCCTCACCACCATACCACATAGAAACATAGAAACATAGACTTTGACGAGATAAGGACCGTAGGCCCATCTAGTCTGCCCATTTCCCTACTACAGGATAGGCCGTGAGATCCTATTTAACCAACAGCCTATATCTTCCTGCCCCCACAAGAATTGCCTTATGTCTGTCCCATGCATTCTTGAATTCTCCACAGTTTTAGACTCCACAACTTCCTCAGGAAGGCTGTTCCATGCATCCTACCCTCTCTGTGAAATAATACTTCCTCACATTGCCCTGAACCGCCTCCTTCTATCTTTAAATTGTGTCCCTTGTTCTTGCAAGTCTCTTTTCTGAAAGATGCTACCCTCTTGGACTTTGTTGATTCCCTTGAGGTACTTGAAAGTTTCTATCATGTCCCCCTCCCTTCTTTCCTCAAGGGTATACATATTAAGCTCCTTTAGTCTCCTCATACGGCTTCTCTTGCAGACCCTGCACCATTTTAGTTGCCCTCCTCTGACTGCCTCTATCCTGTCTATGTCCTTGCGGAGATGGGGTCTCCAGAACTGGACACAGTATTCCAGATAGGGTCTCACCAACTGTCTGTACAGAGGGATAACAACTTCCTGTTTTCTGCTGCTGATGCCTCTCCCTATACATCCCAGTATACCCCGCCCTCCCTACTGCCTTCTCACATTGCTTGCTAACCTTAAGGTCATCTGATATGATTACCCCAGGTCCCTTTCCTGTTTTGTTGTTGTTACTACCTCCCCACCCATTGTGTATTCTTCCCCTGGGTTCTTGTTTCCCAGGTGCATTATTTTGCACTTTTGCATTGAATCCTAGCTGCCATCGTCTGACCATTCCTCCAACCTTGCCAAGTCCCTTTTCATCCTTTCCCATACTGCTTGTGTATCAACCCTTTTGCAGATCTTTATGTTATCTGCAAAAAGGCATACTTTTCCTTCCAGTCCCTCTGCAATGCCACTGATGAAGACATTAAAAAGGACTGGACCCAATACTGAACCCTGCGGTACCCCACTAGTAACTGCCCTTTCTTCAGAGTGGACTCCATTTACAATTACCTTCTGTGTCCTGTTGTCCAGCCAATGTTTTACCCAGGCTACCACCCTGGGACCCACTCCCAGGCTGGTTAATTTGACTAATAATCTTTTGTGTGGGACTGTGTCAAATGCTTTGCTAAAGTCTAGGTAGGCCATGTCCACAGCCCCTCCCTGGTCTACTACTTTGGTCACTCAGTCAAAGAAATCTATTAGATTCGTCTGACATGACCTTCCCACTGTGAACCCATGCTGCCTTGGATCCTGTGCTCCACTGACCTCTAGGTACTCAACTATTCTTTCCTTCAGAAGTGACTCCATCACTTTCCCTACCACAGAGGTCAGACTGACAGGTCTGTAGTTTCCTGCCTCTGTCTTGGTCCCACTTTTGTGAAGGGGAATCACATCCGCCTTCCTCCAGTCCTCGGGTACCACACCATCCTCCCATGATTTATTAAAAAGAGTAGCCAGTGGTTTCACTAGTTCCTTCCTTAATTCTTTTAGAATTCTGGGGTGAATTCCATCAGGACTCATTGCTTTGTCCACCTTCAGTTTTAGGAGTTCTTGCAGAACCCTTTCTTCTGTGAAAGGACTGGGATCGACCCCCCTATCAAGAGTGCTTCTGTTAATTGGATTAGGCACTTCCCCCTCCTCTTTTGTGAATACTGAGCAGAAATATTCGTTCAGTATTTCTGCTTTTCACTGTCCCCTCTGCCCACCACCGTTTATTCTATTCAGCCTCACTATCCCTCCCTTTGTCTTTCTCACGCTTGCTGATGTACCTATAAAGGTTTTATCCCCTTCTTAACTGAGTTGGCTATCTTTTCCTCAGTTTGGGCCTTTGCTATTCTGACTTCCCCCCTGCTTCTTTCTGCCTTAACTGGTACAGCTCTCTGTCCTGCTCCTTCTGTGTTTCCTTATACTTCTGGAATGCTATCTTTTCTTCCTGCTTTCACAGCCACCTCTCTTGAGAACCATAGTTGCTTTTTCTTTCCTTTTGATTTGTTTATTTGCTTCACACAAAGGCTTGTTGCCTCTGTGATGGCAGTTTTGATAATTCCCCATTGTTGCTCCACACCTCCTTCTAGCCTGTTTGCTAGTGCTTTTCTGAGGCACTCTCCCATCTTGCCAAAGTCAGCCCTCCTAAAGTCCAGTACCCTCACTTTTGTATGGCTTGACTCTGTAACTGAGTTTAACGTGAACCACACTGTTTGATGGTCACTTGTCCCCAGATGGCAACCCACTTCTAGATCTGAGATCCTCTCACTGCCCCCGTTTGAGAGTATGAGGTCTAAGATTGCTCCCTCACTAGTGGGTTCCGAAACTAGCTGTCTAATGCCTGCCACCTGTAGGGTGTCAAGAATGGCCCTGCTCTTGGATGTGGCTGCAGCAAATGTGCTCCAGTTAACATCTGGCATATTCAGGTCTCCCATGAACAGTAGCTCCCCTTTCTCTGCCATTCTAAGAATGCCTTCCATCATATCCTTGTCCATTCCTTCCCCCTGACATGGGGGTCTGTACACAACCCCTGTGCGGATTGTGGTGCCCTTTCCAGTCTCCAAGGTGACCCACAGTGCCTCCTCTCCTCCCTGTTTACTCTTTTGTTCAGTTGCTTTTATCCCTTTCTTTACATAGAGAGCTACTCCTCCCCCTCTTCTCCCCTGCCTGTCTCTCCTGTAGGTTATTTACCCTGGTATGTTAACATCCCAGTCATGGTTCTCTGTGTACCATGTTTCTGTGACTGCTATGATATCCAGGCATCCCTCTTCCATTAAGGCCACCAGCTCAGGGAGCTTGTTGCCCAGACTATGGGCATTGGTACTCATTACCCTCCATTTCCTGATGGCCTTACCCCTTTGCCCCATCCCTGTCCTTCTTGCCTTTGTCACTTTCTCCATTTACCCTGCCCTTCTCCCTATCGACACCTCCATGTTGGTGTTTGCCACACTTACTACCGTGATTGTTTGGGGGCTAGGATTTTCCTGCTCCTTTCCAGTGCCTCCCCTTGGCTAGTTTAAAAGCTTGCCAATGAAGCATTTAAACCTATCACCTAGGATCCTGGTTCCCCTCCTGGACAGATGCAGCCCATCATGCCAGTATAGGCTTGCATCACTCCAGGTGGACCCCCAGTCCCCAGTGAAGCCAAATCCCTGAGCTCCACACCAGTTTTTCAACCACTGATTGAAACCCATGGTACGGAACACCCTAGCCTCTCCTATGCCGTAGATGGGTAGCACCTCCGAGAAGGTTACTGTGTGTGCTACTTGACTAAAGCCCCTCCCCAATTCCACAAACTCTTCCTGCATTTCTCTAATCCCTTTCTTAGCCAGGTCATTTGTCCCTAAGTGGACAATGACATCCAGCTCCCTCCCTTGTGCAGCTGCTCCGGCAATCCTGAGGATTCGTTCCCTGTCCCTCCAAGCCATGGTGCCAGGCAGGCACCTTACCTCCGTCTCCCTTCCTTGCCCAGTTCTACCTTCCTAACAATGGAGTCCCCCACCAGGAGTTGTTTCTTCCCTGCAGGGTCTCCTGCCACTCCTGTGGGTCTCCTTTGTGGAGTTCCAGCATCCTCCTTGGTCTCCACTGTAGGTGCCTCCATAGAGGAACCACACTTTGCCAGAATGGCATAGGAATTGTGGAGAGGTACAACTGGAGGGGATGTGCCTCTGTTCCACCACCTTCACCCTCCCTGAGCCCACTGTGGTCCAACCGCCTCCTCTTCTTGGCAACCTCTGAGGCAACGGCAGTGGCACTGGTGGTCCCTGGATGGAAGAGGAGGTCCCACAAATCCTGGCCAACTCAGCCTGGAGATGAGCAACCTCCTCCCTCAGCCCAGAGAGGTGCCTGCAGATGGGACAACACCGCATCCTCCAGAACATCTCCCGGAAGACTGCTGCTCCACAGCCACTGCACTGCACCACTCCAATCATGTCTTATTTCTGGCCCCTTAACTGTTTGCAATCCTTACTCTTTCCTCTGTTTTTTTTCTTTCTCTCCTTACTTTCTGCCTGTGTGCCCTTTAAGCTCCTGATTGTCCTGTTCTGAGACAAGAATATCCTATATTTCTCAGTAGACCGCTTACTTGTTCAGAGGCAGACCTCCAGCAGCTAGAGGGCCAGAGCTACTCTTGCCCTTCTAGGATGGTGGGTCCTTGGTGGTTCTGTGATCACTCACTTCCTGCCCCTAAACAGGAAGTTCCTGTTGTCAGTCAAATCATGTGCCTATAAAAATAGAACTAGCTTTGGGTCGGGGGTGGAGGGGAGGGAAGGAGGGCAATATAGTCCCAGTAGAGAAGTTCAGCCACACAGCAGTCCTTTCTCCTGGAGTCTTCTGCCAAGCTATTAGCAGAATCTTTCTAAGGCAGTCTTTAAATATAGCTTCCTTCTAGCTAAGCCACTCCCCCTACTTACCAGATCTTTCTATAAGTAATTTAAACCTCACAACAGTTAAGTCCTTTCAGTCACCTGAGATTTACACCTAGATGACTCTTCAGTTACCCATTCAGTTCAGTTAACCCAAACACACATTTTTTGTTTTGTTTTGTATGTTAGTTTTTTTTTACCCTAAATTAAAGGTCTAAATACAAAAGTTCTTCTACTTTAGTCCCAGCAGAGAAGTTCAGTCACACAGCAGTCCTTTCTCCTGGCTTTCAGCTGGCTTGGTGGCAGTAGGGACAGTTCCTGTCCAAAACTCTTCCCCATCCCTCCCCTTCCCCTTGCCATTCCCTTTGTTCCTGTCGCTTTCCCCTACCCTTGTGGTAGAACCAGTCGCTATCCTTTTGGGTAGCCAATTCTAATAGCGCTGAATATGGATTCACCGTTTTGATGGTCGCCCATATTCTAGCGTTATTATAACTGAATACCCTTGATCCCCTTGTCTGACCTTTGGCTAGCGTTCTTGACTATCTGTGGTCCATCTTCCAGCTGATGCTGAGATTGACAACACTCAGGGTGCACCTGGCAGCCATCTCTGCATACTGGGCATGGGCTGGTATGCCAACGGTGATGCAGGAGAAGGTGCTTGAGTGCTATTTCAAAGGCCTTGACCACTTGAACCCAGTGATTCTTGAAGCACCACCACATTGGGATCTGTTGTGGGTTCAGGCAGTGCCCATGAGCAAGCATTTGAGCCCATGCACAGGTGTGAGCTGTCACCTTCTTGGTGGCTATTACCTCTGCCAGAAGGATCAGTGAGCTCCAGGTGCACTTGGTGGAGTCTCCGTACTTGATCTTCCACAAGGACAAGGTAGTCCTTTGCCCCCACCCAAAAGTCCTCCTGAATGAGTTGTATTGTTTCCCATCCCTCCACCCTGGCCCCGACCTCTATTAAATAGTCAGCGGGGGAGGAGTCAGGGGATAGGAGTGGGCTGAACTTGTAGCTTGGACTTGTAGCATTGGACCTTGGGGTATTCCGCTTTAACTGGTACTTTGCTTGCTGTGTAGGAGATTGCTTAGGTATAACCCCTTGTAGCTCTGAACCTTGAGGAACCCAAATTTTAACTGTTATTCTTGCTTGGTGTGTGGGGGATTGCTTTTGTAAAATTCCAGTTAGAACCCAGATTTACCTTAAGCTAAGTGTTTTTGCACTGACTTGGGGGCTTACTGTCCTAAGAATCTGCTATGATGGGGACAGGACCGCATGTCACAGGAGTGGGCATCTTTGGTAGGGTGGTTGGGTGCACAGGGTGTGGGGTGACCATGGTACTTGACTGGGCTTGGAAGTTCAGAGGATGCCCAGTGTGCTACCAGCTGGCACAACTTAGAGAGGAAGTTGAGGGGATTAGGAGGCAGCTAGGGGAGATGGGGGAGATATGGAGGAGGTGGGAGAAGTAGGTGGCAAGTGGTCACCTACATAGCTGCACCAGAAGCTGAAGCTTTTGGCAGAGGGAGGGAGGAAGGTGGGCACTCAGAGAGCACATGAGGAATCTGATGAGGGGCCCAAAGGAGGAAACTTCAAACAGGCAGACAGATGTTTGGGATTGTCCAGAGGAACCGAGATGGGGGAGGGACAGTTGGGAGTGATTTTGGGACAGGCATTAGGCTTAACAACTGTTTTAACCTGCCATCTGGTAGAAGAAAAGGAAGCATTGGGGGAGGATGTAGCTAGGCAGGGCAGATAGGGAGGTGGGGGAGAAGGGGCAAGGAGGCCCAGAAAATCAGGAGGACAGGGGCATGGAGTGAGGTGGCGGGGACAGGGGTGGTTCGGACAGGCTAAGGGGATGAGGTGGGGGGCAGAGCAAGGAGGAGGAGATCAGGTGAACAAGGGAGGCTGAAGCACTTGGGGTGCTGAAGGTTGGGGCCGGGGTTCATGCTAGGCAGGGGTGCTGAACATGGACAGGTTGGAGAGAGTAAGAGCCTGGCTAGGTCAACAAATAGGGCAGAAGGTTCAGTCAAGAGCAGAGACAGGGGATAGGGATGCAAAAAGGATACTTGGGTGGGGGTGGCCAGTATTAGATTATAGGGGTGGCGGGACAGGAGGGAGAGGGCTATATTACACCCAGATTGTGGGGGGTGCAAGGAGTCAGCTGGAGGGAGAGGCCAGAAAAAAGGACGAGGACGGGCATGAAAGCAGTGGTAACTTGGGGTGAACATAGAGGCAAGGAGGAGGTCAGAGTGCTCCTGTTGGGGGATTCCATGATCAGGGGTATCCAGTGGGAGCAGCAGAGGGAGGTAAAATCTGTCTGGTAAGAACCAAATGTAACTCTGGCCTGATGGTGCACAAGGGCAAGCGCCTGGTATATTCACTGGCAAAAGGATTGCGGAGGTTTCCGGACATTCTGGTGCACCTGGGCACAAAGCGACATAGAGGAAATAATGAATTAGAGAGATACAGGCAAGGTTTTGGGAGCTAGCCAGGGTTTGCCATGCCATAGGATGCTCAATCTCCTTCTTGGAAATCCTGCTGGTGCCGAGAGCTAGTGTGGAGAACAAGCAAAAAATCAGAGTGGTGAATCAGTGGCTCAGGGGTGGTGTGAGGCTAGGGGTATGGGCTTGTGTGTGGACTGGGTGCAACCTAGGAGGATAAGGGCTGTATGCTAGGGACAGGCTCCCATCAATTTGGAAGGGAGAGAAATTCTAAAGTTGAAAATAGCTAGTTTAGTCCGTGAAAGGTGGGGTTTAAACTTGTGAAGGGGAGGGGACGGAAGGAGGGACTGATACAGGAAGTGCGATAAAGAGGACTCAGTCTCCACTCCCAAGGGATGGAGGATACGGAACAAGGCCAACGGGCAGGGTGCAGAGGGGGGGCATGCGGCCACACAGGAGCACGAGGGTTGGAGATGGGAAAGGAGTGGAGGGTGGTCCTGATCAATGCCAGGAGTTTAGGAAATACGATGCCTGAGCTCCAGGCAATGCTAGCTGATGGGGAGTTGGAGGTGGCAGCTGTCACTGAGACCTGTGCCACCCAAGGGCATGACTGGGCCCTAAACCTGGAGGGCTACACTATGTTCAGGAAGGATAGGGGAAGGAAGGGGTAGCACTGATATCAAAATGGCATTGGTATAGGTGGGGTGGAGGAGGCGGAGGGGGAAGTGGGCGATTTGGGTCACCCTGCAAATGCAGGGGGTAAGAGAGTAAAAATAGGGGTGGTATACAGACCCCCTGCACTGGAGAAGAACTGGAAGAGAGTCTGGTGGCAAATGTTATGCACCACTGTAGATTGGGAAAGGGAAGGATAGTGGTGATGGCGGGACCTAAACATGCCAGGGACAGACTGGGAGCATATGACATCCCCAGTTGCCAAGGAGCAGAGATTGCTGGATGTCTTCCAGGATGCGTTCCTAACCCAGCAGATGGGGTAGCCAGGCTGGGAGGCCTAGATACTGGACGTGGGGAGCTGACTAGGGAGGCCCAGATACTGGACATGGTCCTGGCAGACAGTGACCAGATTAGGGGCCTAGGGTGAGGGACCCGGTGGCAGGGTGATCATGCCACTGTCTGTTTTCCTGGACCTGGGGGATGAAAATCACACAAAGATGGTGGTAATTGACTTTAGCGGTGTAGTTTCAGGGGTATGGGAAAGGATCCTGAGGGTTATTTGGATGAGATAAGGCCAGGCATGGATGCTGACAGCAGGTGGAAGATCATAGGAGAGGTCGGGAGGCTACCAAGTCCTGTGCAAGGGTGAGGCGCAAATTTGGCAGGGCCAGAAAACCATGTTGGTGGACCCAGGAGGTTCAGGTGGCAGTGAGGAAAGAGGCTGCCTATAGGCACCTCAAGTGCTCAGGGAGCGATAGGGATCAGGGGAGATGAACTGATGTCAGGAGGGTCACCAGGGTGGTGGAGATTGGCTGAGGCGAGATGGAGCAGAACTTGGCCAGGAAATCAGGAGGAGAACAAAGGTTCTTCAGATATAGTGGGAAAAAAAGGAAAGTGAGGGACAGATTATCAAGTTAGGACAGGAGAGATCGTTACAGGATGCTGGGGAGCAGGCCGGTGCTGTCAGTACTTTGCCTCAGTTTACCAGGGAGGATGGGGAGGGCGCACCATGGGGGAGAGATGGTGAACCTGCGGAGTGGCAGGACCATAGAGACAGGAGCCCCGCCGAGTCTAGGGAGGGTGGTGGAGCCAGCACTGTCAGGTGTGGGAAGGCAGAACAGGCGGCAAGGGGGGTGGTGGGAGGTTGAAATCCCAGTAGATAGAGTGAGGAAGCCTCAGGTCCCTAAGGATGGAGAAAGCCGGAACGGATGAAATACATCCCAGGGTGCTGGGGAATTGGTGGATGTCCTGGTGGCCCCCTAGTGGAGCTTTCAGCATCTTGCTGCAGATGGGATGGGTACCCCAAGACTGGAGGGTGGCCCATATTGTGCCTATCCACAAGAGTGGATTAAGACGGAGACACAGGAACTACAGGCCTGTTAGCCTGACGTTGGTGGTGGGCAAAATAATGGAGGGTATTATCAAGGAAAGGCTGGGGGGGTTACTGAAGCAAATGGGGTACCTGGACGATAGACAACATGGCTTCGTCCTGGGAAGACGTGTCAGACTAACCTTGTGGAGTTCTATGATTGGGTGAGAGTGCCCTGGACAGGGTAGGCCAGTGGACATCCTCTTTCTAGACTTCCAAAGGGGTTTGATTATGTACCTCACGGTGGCCTGCTGACTAAGCTGGGGGAAAATGGGGTGGGAAGCAGCTGATCAGATGGATGAAATTGGCTTTCAGAGCATACTCAGAGGGTGGTGGTTGGAGGATAGTCTCCATGAAGGAGGGGCATGTGGGGTCCCCAGGGATGGGTTCTGGGGCCACTTCTGTTTAATGCCTATGTCTCTGACATGAGGAAAGGTATCAGGAGTGAAATGAGTCTCTTTGCAGATGACTAAAAGCTGGGAGTGGTGGTGGATGGGAGGGAGAGTGGCCTGTAGGGAGGACCTGGAGGCTCTGGAGAGGTTGTCAAGAAAGAGGAAACTGAAGTTCAACACAGGAAATGCAGGGTTCTGCACCTGGGGTGAAACCTGGGCCAAGTGTATACCCTGGGGAGACACACCACAAATCAAGGCTAGAGGACCTGGGGTGGTGCTGGTGGATGTCAAAATGAACAACTCTGAGACTTGTAGGAGGCAGCGACCAATGCCAATAGGATGCTGAGATGCATCGCTGGGGATTACCTCCAGAAGGAAGGTGATCCTTCCTCTGTATAACTGCCTGGCTAGGCCGCACCTAGTACTGTGTACAGTTTTGGAGACTGCACTTAAAGGGATATTGCATTCCTGGAGGGTTCAGAGGAGAGCAACCAAGATGATATGGTGTATGGGGGAAAGGACCTATGGGGAGAGGCTTGGGGAGCTCAACATGTACATGCTGGAGGAGAGGAGGGATGGGGGGACATGACAGAGGTCTTCAAGTACATAAAGGGGATTAATAAGGGAGGATCAGACAGGGTGTTCCAAAAGAAAGGGGGGGAACCAGAGGACACGGGTGGAAGCTAGAGGGGGGAGACTCAGGGAGAGAGAGGAGGAGGAGCTGTTACTTCACTGAGAGGGTGGTGGAACTATGGAATACACTGCCCAAGGGAGTGGTGGAGACAGATACTGTAGAGGGGTTCAAGAGGGTCTGGGACAGGCATAGGGGAGGGTGAAGTTGAGGAAGTCAAATACAGGGGGAATATCTTGGACAGGGGTCAAAGAAACTCAAGGGGGTTGGGGACAGCAGAATCAGCACCCAATATGGGAGCTGACTATCAAGCAGACACAAAAGACCATAAGGTCTACTCTGCTGGCATTTTAATATGTTAGTATGTAATGTGGTATCAGAGTTTCACCTTGATCAGGTGATCAGCCTTCTGGTATACTTTACCATCCCATCTTCAGAGGCAGACCACAGACTCTGTACCTTGAACTTGTGGGGATGCTCTCTTGTTACAGAGAGTGCACACCTGGAGTTCAGGGTGAAGCTCACCAGTTCTTTGTCACATATGCTGAAGCCGCACCTGGCAAACTGGCAGCTAAGAGGATGACTGGCAAATGGGTGGTCTCCTGCATCGACCTCTGCTCTAGGTTGGCTGATAGGGAGCCTTATGTAGGGCTTAGAGCTCATTCCATTAGACATACTGCTGCCTTAGTGGCTGCTTTCTGGATGCCCCAATACAGGAGCTATGTGGGTGGCTACCTTGTAGTCAGCAAACACTTTCATCTCCCATTACAGCATCATCCTTGAGTCATGCCAGGAGCTGCTTTTGGGGCCTCTGTTTTCCTGTTTAGTCCTCCAGGACGTGTTCTTCCACATTCCAGTCCATCTGTCCCACTGGCGGTACCTTCATTTTGACACAGAAAGGGTTCTTTACCAGTTCCAGGTGATGCCTTTCGGCCTCTCCCTGATCCCCAGGGTCTTCACCAAGTGCATGGCAGTAGTGGCAGCCTTCCTACAGCACAAGGGGGTCAAGGTATACCCCTGCCTGGATGACTGGCTAATAGCTAGGCTGTCCAAAGAGTCAGTGAAGTGGTCCAGGGACCTGGCCCTCCAGCCCTGCAGAGACTTGGCCTTCTGGTCAGTTCAGACAAGTCCAAACTCAGCCCCTCACAGGTGATCCACTTCATCAGGGTAGAGCTAGACTCTCTCCAGGCCAGGCCAAGGTCTGACTCCCTATGGAGTGGGAACTGGATCTTAACTCCCTTGTCCGACCATTTCAGGTTGGGCACTTGCACCCTGCCTGTGACTTCCTGCAGCTGCTGGGGTACATGGTGTCCTGCATCAACATAGTCCGGTGGTCCCACTGGTGGATGCATTACCTTCAGTGAGAGCTGAGTCGTCGGTGGTCTCAGCACCAAGGTCACTGGACCACCAGTTGCAGTGACCCAGCCAATGTGGGATGCCATCCAGTAGAGGCTTGTCCCAGCATATCTGGAGGATGGAGTCCCTTTCTCCACCCAGAGCCATCATTCATTCTGACTACAGATGCTTTTCTGGTGGAGTGGGTACCACCTGGGGACCACAGACCCCATGGACTCTGGACCTCCAGGAGTCCCATTACTACATCAGCCTACTGGAGCTCCATGCAGTGCATCTAGCTCTGACAGAATTTTCTCCTTTTGTTGATGGTCAGGTGTTGATCAAGCGGACAGCCCCCCAACAATGTTCTACCTAACAAGCAGGCGGCACATACTCCATTCCTTTGTGTCAGGAGGCTCTCCACACCTGGACCCTTGTGTGTCGCTTGGTTGCAGATCTCCAGGTGATTCATGTTGTGGGAGCTGAAAACCAGCTGGCAGATGCCATCAGCCAGGTAGGCAAAATGTCGTACAAATGGTCTCTGCATCAGAAGGTGGTGAACCACCTAGCTCTGGAGCGATATAGCTGCTGGGCACTAGGAACACATGAAAGGTTTGAAAGCAATCAGCCAGGGCCACCCACAATGACATCTGTGTATACATAAATGTGGGTGGCTCCTCCTCCTCATTTCTTTTGCTGCTGTTGAGTAGACTTGTCAGACTGCTGTTGAAATGTCACTGCTATAATTGCTGTTTTATTTCTTTTATACCTACTAAGTAATTACTTTCATACTGATTTTGGTGACCTGCATGTTGGCAAAAGAACCGCAAAACTTTTCTGGTACTGTGAGTGCAGAGAAAATATCTACATTGGTGACTCACGATGTCTGTGTCTGCTGCCTAGGCCTAAGCCACAACATAAGCCGGTGAAATCCATGGTTTAATTCTGTAACCAGAAAAATGCAAAAGGGCTTTGGAGAAATTTTACTCCAATAGACCATAGAGAATGGAGAAATACTGTAGCTCTAACAGAAATCCTTGTCACAGGCTCCATTGATCAAATCGTGGCTGTATAAATCCCAGGAGAAAACATCAGGAATCACAAGCATCGAGAGAAGAAAGCTTCCTGGTGCATTCCTGATTGCCCCAGTGCTCCACAGGCATGACCTCAGGTTTGACAACATCTGCTCTGGTGGTGGTATCAACTGCCCTGACGATCAACATGACACCAAGGTTAAGGCTTGGTGTAGGCAGTACTGAACCTGCTACAGGCAGTATGTCGTGTCAACGACGGGGACTCAGCCTTCCCCATAGACTCCTCCAGTCGTGCCGGTTGACCAAAGGGATGCAGACTCTCAGGCAGTCATGACTTTTTCAGATATGATAAGGCATCTACTGCCTGGCCTCCCTGTTCTGGGGGCCTGTTGACAGCAACACCTAGCAGTCCAAAAGATAGTCCTAGGAAAGTACCCTGCTCAGGTATGAAAACCAAATTCTTAAGTGCGTGGGCTGTTATAAGTGAAAGTTCAATGTCAACAAACAACATGGACAGCCACATCAAATCCAGTTGCAAGTGTTTTATTTGTGAAAATCATTCAAAACAAGATCTTCATAGTGGAGCCCAACGTTTCACCTGAATGGGCTTCATCAGAGATGAGGACCTATGGGCAATCACACAACAAAGTGTCATATAGTTATTTGACTAGTAACCTTTATATATATATATATATATATATATATATATATATATATATATACAGTATATATATATATATATATTTAGCTTTATTTACCAGAGAGAGAGACACTAAATTGAAAGCTTGTTTACAGGTACAACCTGGGAGCACAAGGAAGTTAAGTGACTTGCTCAGGGTCACACAGTATGCAAGTGGGGCTGTGGGATTCAAACCCAGGTCTCAGGTCTGCAGCTCAGAGCCTTAAACCACTATGCTATACTGCCTCCTATCTTTCAGTATTCAGTATAGTGGCTCAGTAGGTAGCACACTTGCCTCTGAGGCCGGGAGATCAGAGGGCTGTGGGTTCCAGTTCCCATCTGGCATGGGTTAATATCCCAGTACTGACACTGTAGTGCAGCATGAGAGGGGTGCTGCACTTCTGAGGTGCCATCTTTTAGGATGAGACGTTAAACTGAGGTCCCATCTGCCTGGATTGGTGGTAGTTCAGGTGGATGTTAAAGATCCCATGGCACTTATCGAAAAAAAGAGTAGGGGAATTTCCCTGGTGTCCTGGCCAAATTTCCCTCATTCACTAAAAATACCACCAACATCTTAATCTGGTTCAAGGTCAGTTGGCATTCATCTGTATCCCCCTTCCCCGGGTTGTGCCTGAAAATAGGCAAGATTTGTCTAGTGCACTTACCTGGTCAACAAAAATTAAATAAATAAATAAATTCACAGAAGAGGGAGAGGGACAGGGGCCACAGCAGTACAGCAGTTGCCAAGGAGGTGAGAGGTGGACAATGGTCCATTTACAGGGAAAAGAGTCCTGCAGGAGCTCACTAAATTGAAGGTGGACAAAGTGATGGGACCAGATTGCATACACCTAAGGATATTAAGAGAACTGTGAAGGGAGATAGCAGAACCTCTGGCAGCAATGTTCACAGAGTCATTCAACACAGGGGTGGTACCAGAGGATTGAAGGAGGTACATGTGGTCCCTCTATACAAATCCGACAGCAGGAGAACCTCACCTCAGTAGTGGGGAAGATCATGGAGACATTGCTTAAAGAAAGGGTAGTGGGGCATCTAGAAGCCATTTGAGCCCAGGACCATAGGCAACATGGATTCACAGCGGGAAGGTCATGTCAGACAAATCTGGTTCACTTCTTTGACTGGGTGACAAAGGAAGTAAATCAGGGTGGGGCAGTGGATGTTGCATACCTTGATTTCAGCAAAGCCTTTGACACCCTCCCACATAGGAGGCTGATAAACAAACAGGGTAGGCTGGGTATAGGAGACAGTGTGGTAAACTGGGTTAGAAGCTGGCTAACAGACAGGAGGCAGAGGGTGGTGGTAAATGGGGTACAGTCTGGGGAGAGGGAGGTGACCAGTGGGGTGCCTCAGGGAATTGGTCCTGGGGCCAGTCCTGTTCAATGTCTTCATTAGCGACATTGCAGAAGGGCTGGAGGGAAAGGTCTGCCTGTTTGCAGATGACACCAAGTAAGTAAAATTTTATTTATATCAAGTGTCCTTCTCAAGCTCAGGGTGTTTTTACAATAGTTCAAATCACTTAAAATCACATTTCAGAACAATAAATCAAACACTCATACAATACACTTACTTATTATGTTCTGGCAAATGCTAAGGCAAAAGGAAAGTCTTTACTTGCTTTTAAAACTTTCAACAGCTAGGTATTCTGTATCTGATGGTGAAATTCCACAGGAGTTAGTGCCATATAGGCAAAAGATCTACCTCCAGACATCTTTAGACATACCCTGGGAATCTCTAGCAATCCCTTGTCAGAGGGCAAGAGAATGGCAGGACAGTAAGGCACCAAGAGTTCTTTCAGGTCATGAGGTCCAAATCATGTAGGGCCTTAAAGGTCAATAATGCGACCTTAAAGGTGATCTGCCACTGAATTGGCAGCCAGTGCAGATCACGCTGCACAGGTGTCATATGGCTAGATCTTGAAACTCCATCAACAACCTGGCCGTCACGTTCTGCACAAGCTGCAAGCGCAGATATCTACCCCGCAGCCCTAGATAGAAGGCATTGCAGTAATCAAAATGGGGTGACAAAGACGTGGACCAAGATGGGAAGATCTTCCCGTGGAACCAAGTGTTTCACCGGGCAATGTTTCTCAGATGAAAAAAGGCAGATTTGACTATGGCCAACACCTGCATCTTCATAGTCAGGCTTTTGTCAAAAATCACACCAAGGTTACGACAGCGCAGAGGCAGAATCAGGCCCCAAGATATAAACCGAGGTTTCCCAGTCCAAGCCCCTGTTGTCCTCCCTCCAGGGTCTACAACCAACACCTCAGTTTTCCTGAATTCAACCTAAGCCAACTAGCTCATCCAATCCTGAATCTCCAGGAGGCAGTTGTTAAACATCGTGATGGAATCAGACTCCTGATCAGGCATAAAAGACAGGTAGAGCTGAGAATCATCAGCATAACAATGAAAACTTAGCCCATACCATCTTATAATGTCCCCCAATGGAAACATATACACCGCGAATAACATAGGGGACAGCACCGACCCCTGCGGTATCCCACAGGGCAGCCAATGAGGGGCTGAGGTGTAAATTCCAGATACCACTCTCTGAGATCTGCCCTCCAGAAAAGATCAAAACCAGCTGTGGACTGCTCCCCTCAGACCACAGAAAACCACAGAGTGGTCAAGCAATACCCATGATCCACAGTGTCAAATGCTGCTGAGAGATCCAGGAGAACCAAGATGGAATGGGTCCTCCAATCTCTTGCCATCAGGAGATCATTCAATACCGAACAAGAAGCCATCTCTGTACTATGCCTTTTCCTGAAGCAGTTGGAGGGTCATAGATATTGTGGTTGGACAAATGATCCTCCAGTTGCAAGCGACCACCTTCTCAATAACCTTCCTACAAAAGGAAGGTTAGAGACTGATCTATAATTTGCTGGGCTGTCGGGGTCAAGAGGGTTTTTCAACAGGGGGCATACTACCGCCTCCTTTAAGGGATCCGGAAAGATCCCTCTTTCTAATGACACCACCACTATCCCAGCCAGGACGGGGCCAATAACATCTACACACCCCACCACCAGGTGAGTAGGGCCTGGGTCCAACTTACAGTAGGTAGGTCGCAGAGTCTGGATGATCCTCACTATATCTATTACTGCTGGTAGTCCAAAGGTACACCAGTACAACTGGGCGTTAGTACCACCCGATTGATCAATGCAATGTCCAATAGAAGGACACTGGTGGATCTCATCCCTGATGGTGGATACCTTGTCAGCAAAGAATTTCGCAAACTCCTCACACTGTACCTGTGATAATGCTCTACCAGTCTGAAGACAGATTGGATTACACAGTCTGTATACAGTCTGGAAGAGCTGGCATGGTCTATTCCTTGCTGCAGCAATTTCCCTGGACAGGAACTTTGCCTTCTTATGGGAAATTGCTAATTGGTAGAATATATAATGTTCTAACAATTCAAGATCTGTAACAGAGTGAACACCCCATAGGGGGTGGATAAAATGGGGGGGGAGCACTGGCACAGCTAGGGAAAGAAGATGGGGTGGAGGAAGGGTGGGCAGAAATAAAGAAGGCCATTGAGAAGGCAACAAATCTATGCATAAGGCAGGTGACAAAGAACAGGAGAAAGAAGGGACCATTATGGTACTCCGAGGAAGTAGCAGCAAAGGTTAAGGTAAAAAGGTTAGCTTTCAAGAGGTATAAGGCAACACAGAAGGCAGAGGACAGGGAAAAATATTAGGGGAAACTGAGGGAGGCAGCAAAAGCTGTTAGGAATGCCAAAGCACAAGCAGAGGAGAATATAGCCAGGACAGTGAAACTGGGGGATAAAACATTCTTTAGATATAAAAGAGAAAAAACAAGGCAGGGATAGTTAGACTAAAAGGGGAAGTGGGGGAGTGTGGAAGAGGACCAGAAGAAGGCAGATATTTTGAACAAATATTTTGTTCAGTATTTACAAAAGAGAGGGTCAGTGAAGGGCTGCAGATACAGGACAAATGAATTAATGGAAGGGAGGTAGACACTGGCCCTTTTCAGAAGAGACTCCTCAAAGATCTTGAAAGACTAAAACTGGATAAGGCAATGAGGCCGTACAGGTGCATCAAGGATACTGAAGAAACTGAGGGAAGAGCTGTCTGCTCCCCAGACAGCCCTGTTCAACCAATCTTTGGAAACGGGAGAAGTACCAAGAGAGACTGGAGGAGGGCGGATGTGGTACCGATTTACAAAACTGGGAATAAGGAGGAGGCAGGGAACTATAGACCAGTAAGCCTTACATCACAGGTGGGGAAAATTATGGAAACATTATTAAAAGAAAGGATTTTGGAGTACCTTACTGCAAATGGGTTGCAAGACCTAAGACAGCATGGGTTCACAGGGGGGAGATGTTGCTAAGCAAACCTAATCGACTTCTTCAACTGGGTGACAACGGAAGTGGATCGGAGGGGCAGTGGATATAGCATACCTAGATTTCAGTAATGCCTTCGACACTGTCCCACACAGAAGACTGTAAACAAGCTCAAAGGTGTTAATCCAAGATGTCAATCAATAAATAAATAAATAAAGATGTGCAGTCTCAGTGTAGGGTCAAAAGTAGTAAAATGTGTACAAAACTGGCTAAATCACAGGAGCCTGAGAGTAGTGGTAAATGGGGTACATTCAGAGGAAGGGAAAACGACTAGCGGGGTGCCACAGGGGTCAGTTCTGGGGCCATTACTCTTCAGTATCCTCATTAGTGACATTGCGGAAGGACTAGAAGGGAAAGTATGCCTGTTCACAGAATACACAAAAATCTGCAACAGAGTGGACACACCTGGTGGGGTAGACAGAATGAGAAATGACTTGAAAAACTGGACGAATGTTCAAGGGTATGGCAGCTAGGGTTTAATGCTAAAAGTGTAAAATTGTGCACATAGGGCACAAGAACCAGGACAATGTACCATCGGTGGGGGAGAGCAGGAACAACCACAAAACATGAAAATTACCTGGGATCATCATAACAGATGACCTCAAGGTGGCAAGGCAATGTGAAAGGCAGTAGGAAAAGCTAGCAGAATGCTGGGGTGCATAGGACAGGGTATAACAGCAGGAAGAAGGAGGTGGTATTGTCCCTGTATAGGTCATTGGTGGGGCCCCACCTGGAGTACTGTGTCCAGTACTGGAGGCCCCATCTCAAGAAGGACATTGATCAGGTAGAGGTGGTACAGAGAAGGGCAGCAAAATGGTGCAAGGCATGCATCAGAAAGCTATGAAGAAAGACTCAAAGAACTAAATATGTACTCTTTAGAGGCGGAAGAGAAAGGAGACATGATAGAGACAGTCAAATACTTCAAGGGCATCAATTACAGGAGGGTAGCATTCTACAGAGAAGGAGGTGCGCAAGGACAATAGGACATGATATAAAGTTGGAAGGGGGAAACTGAGAGGGAATGTGAGGTGGTACTTCACAGAAAGGGTGGTAGACACCTGGAACAAACTACCGGTGGAGGTGGTAATACAGTGGAGGGATTTAAGCACGTATGGGATAGGCACAAGGGGTTCTTAGGTAGCAGATCAGGTAGGATCTGCAGTGGAACAGTAGGAAGAAATTTTTTTCTCTAGGGAAGACTAGACCAAGGGCTCTTTTTCTGCTGCTAACTACTATGTTACAAAACAAGAGCTACTGAAAGCTTTGACAGCTTGGGCTGATGTGGGTAAGCATTTGCTCTGTACATCCTATGTGTTTCTGATGCCTCTGACAAGGCCGTGGCCTCTGGCATCTGTCTCACCTCGACCCTCGACCCGCAGCTTGACCTCACCACCCATCTTCAGAATATATATAAGACAACTAATGCCAAGCTCAGACTCGCCTACAGAGCAAAAAGTTGCCTCACCCGGCTGCTGACTTGCCCAGCCGGGGGGTACTCCTTCCTTCCCAGCTCTACTATGGACTTGTATCCTTTTCCCCTGTTCCAAATTCTAGCCTCACGAAATGGGACACTGCGTATAACAATATTTGCCACTTTGCACTCTCTGCTCCTCGTCTTACGCATCGCTGTGAACTTTACTCGTGGTTGGAGTGGTTTCCTCCTGAAAAGCACCACGCCTTTGTCCTTGGCTGTTTCATAGACAACATTGTCAGAACGGCCACTCCCCCATGCTTGCCCTTCCCTTCAAATATGAAACCCTGGTCTACCACCTAAGATCCTGTGCTGCACAGGATCGCCTGGTTCCCAAAACCCATACCTGTACTGGGGATTGGGCCTTCTCTGACCATGTGCCAAGACTGTGGAACTCTCTTCCTGCATTAACTCGTTCCTCTCCCTCCCATCCCTGCTTCAAAGCATCCCTATGGAGCTTCCTTAAATCAGCCTCAGCCTGTCTATGTGTCACATAGACCCTGGCGGCGTCCCTCTCTCCCCCCAAGTCGACTGTTGTGGGGGCGACGCCCTAGTATGCAACTGCTATAACATTAGGGTTACCACCTTTTTAAGAAACCCAAAGTGGGACATTTCTTACTGAAACATGATTTTTCACAGGGCAGTACATAACCTCAACCAATGCAACAGACTTGTTTTCTCTACAAAATCAGAATTAAGGCTAAGTACTGTAGTTTCTTAGTTGCTTCTATTGTTTCTTATCATTTTAAGGTACTTTAGTAAAGGTATGATAGTTTTCTGCAACATTTAGTGGAAAATTAGAAAATATTTTTATTACTATAAAGTCAGGACATGTAGCATTAAGTTTTTTTGCAGGACACAGCTGCCCAAATCTGGACTGTCCTGTGAAAATAGGGACAGGTGGTAACCCTATATAACATCTACTTACTAAGTTTTGCTGTGATTTTGTACTAGGCACTTTTTTGAGCTTTTTTCTGCCAATTTGCCCTAAGGGGTGACCCCATCTTTCCCCGGGCTCTCTTGACACTAACTGTACCTGATATTTGATGTTTTACCTCAGTTTATTGTTACATAGTTGTTCTCTACTTACTTACTACTGGTATGTATTCTGATGCTATCTTCCTAATTAATTGTTTCACCTGATGTCCCATATGCTGTATCAACTACTTTTGTATGCCTGATGCTCCTGTATGTTACCATGAGCGTTGTCTGATGCATAGTATGTACCCTGTAATCCTCCTGGGTCGCACCTGAAAATAGGCACTTGGCTGTCTAGTGTGCTTACCTGGTAAACAAAAGCAATCGTCATGAAAAGCACGGGTCGTGCCTGAAAATAGGCAGGATTTGTCTAGTGCACTTAACCGGTCAACAAAAACTAACTAAATTAAATAAATACTATGCAAAACTGAAAGTTGCATTAATCTGTATGTGTCAAATTTAACATACTTATACAGATCTTTCCATATACAAACCCAATCATAGTCACCCTCTTCCTTTTGTGGTGCATTCTGCCAATAGGGTATCACCCCATCTTCCGTGTTCAGAAGATGGTCATAAAGACTCACATATAGGTGAGAAATTGGATATGGGAGAGTGGTCCAACTGGCTAACTATAATATTACATTACTGTGGGCATTGTTTCTTGGATGGCCCCTGAAGTGCTTCGCAAATGGATGCATAACTTGTAAAAAGGGAAGCACTACTGTATTGGGGGTCTGGTATCTCTACTGAAAAGTATGGAAGTCTATGAATTTGTTATGTAGAAATAACTGGTCCACTCTATCAATACTGAGGTTCCCTCAAAGGGATTTACAAATAGGTTTTCCATCAATACTGAAGTTAGGATTAAAAGTCAAAGGTTGCAGGTAGTCCATCACTGCGTGCCACCTCATTAGTCAACATAACTGCCCATTTGCTCCCAGGTTGCACCTGTAAACAAGCTTTCAGCTTAGTGTGTCTCACCTGGTTAAACAATTGGGGAAAAAAATGTGTTTGGACAGTCACTGCTATAGGGTAATGTCTAAGCCTTTTGTCTTAAATTGTCCTTCCCTGCCACACCTCTGATTTTCATTGGGGCCTGGTGTTTCTCCCCAAAAGCCCTTCCTTCTGCCATTGTACAAGTAGCAACCTAGCCACTACCAGCCATTATTTGCAGTTACATTTCTTGTTATATATTTTTTATGTGATTTTGTGTATGTTAAATGCCACAGAAAGATGCCCATGTGTTTTTAAGGGGTACAGAGTTTTACTGAAAGATCAAAAGAAAGAGAGAATTTCTTGCAAAGTATTTGACATTCCTCTATGACCTAGAAACCAGTTGCTTGCCAGGAAGCTAAATTATATTCCAAAAGGAGTAAAAGCATCCTGCAAACTTAATTGAGGGAAGCAGAGGTAATAAAAGTTTCAGGAGATAAACCTTTGCACTTCAAAGGCAGGATGTCTGGAAACCAGGATCTGGGAATAGTCATTCCTGACAGGTTGGTATGAATTGTCTTACAAGTGTTATATTGTAGGGCAGGGGGACTTCAAAGGCATTAATTCTGAAATGTCATTAATGTGCCAGGAAGTGATGATATGAGAACCTAAATAAGGAAATAATAATAATTCTCTGAAATTTTGGGAAAGCAAGAGTGACATCTACTGGCCTAAAGGTTAGGAGGACCAGACCAGGGATTTGGCAGACTATAAGAGCGCTCTGAACCAGAAGCAAACTCTCTTTTCCTGGAGCATTTCAAAGGATACACCTGACACACAAACTCAGAACAAGTTTCTAGCAGACGCTGAAAGTCAGTGGCTGAAAAGAAGGGAAGGATTTTTCAGACTTTACTTATTCTTGTGGACTTCAGTTCATTCTGAACTTAATGTAGAAATTACATGAAAGTTATAGTGCAATTTTTTGTTCATGTCAGCTTTTATTTATGTTCTTCTGTGACACAATTGCTAGATCTTTTAGTTGTAAATATATGATAAGTAATTAAGTATTTAGTAAAAACATTTGCTTTTAAGAAACCCGCCTGAGTGAGAGTTTTATATTGTATGTGATTGTGGGACATTTATTAATGATCTGTGACCAAAACTGTTATTGCTAAGGGATGCCACTGTAATCTACCAATCAAGCCAGGATCTGTTAAGGAAATCTGATAGGAGAATAAAAAAATCTCAAGGAAGAGTCTGTGGGATTTGAACCAGTTTATTGCATGTCCTTTGGGAGAAGACAAAATCAGGGTTACAAAGCTACCCCAAAGAGATCGTAATGCCTGGATCTTCCCTTTGTGCAACAACCAAGAAGGGTTCTCATTTAGCTACAACACTCGGGACTGGCATTACACCCTATCCAGAGTAAAGAGGAGCCCTGGGACCTTGTGACAGGTGTTCAGTTGTGAACTCAGTGAGCACTCTGGGAGGACACAAGGAAGGTATTCCTGTTTTCTCCCTCCCTGTCATGGACTGCACTTGGGGTGGACACTGTGAGTTCAGGGACCTGACCCCCAGGAGTGGGTTCATGACATTACACCTCAGCTTTCATCACCTCCCTCACCCAATCTGGTGAACTTCTGTTACTGGGAGACTACACAACATAAACTGGCTTTTGGCATACTCCAAAACCATCACCTAATAAATGGAGGCCCTAAACCTTGTCCAGTTGTTATCCAAACCTACAAGACTAAACCTGCATTCTGCAAATTACTCCCTTACTGATTGGGTCTTAGCATCCCACCCGCTCAGATACCCAAATGTAGGTAATCTACCTGATGCCTTTAGCGATCACTATATGAACTACTGTGTCAGGAAAACCCAGCCCCCTATCACCCCCCAAAGTACCTGTGGTTCTGTCCACTCAAATCACTTAATGTTCAAACACTCCTATTGAACCTCTACCTTGCAGACTGGTCTGGGGTCTTCAAGGCACCAGACAGACACTGCCCTGGCATCTTTCACCAATAGTCTGCTCAAAATCTGGGATCTACATGCACCTCCCAAATGACTGTGGCTTTGACGTAAACACCTCCCATGGATTACCCACAATCTGATTACTCTATTTAAACTCAGAGACTGTGTCTGGTGCATAGCCAATGCCTCCTCAAGCCAGGTTGACCTACAAAACTTTAGGGTATTAAGAAATGCTTGCATGAAAGCAGTGCACTCAGCAAAGGTTAGTTTCCTTCAAAAATAACCTAAATGAAACTAGGACCTCCCCTGCTGAATTTTGAAAGATCCTAAAACCCCTCCTTGGCTCCCTCTCCCCTTGTGCTCTGACATTTTCCAGCTCAGGTGATCTTGATCCCTCCTCAGTGGCATCCTCTAGAAACCAATATTTCACCACCTGTGCACTCCCATCTGACTCCCCTTACCCATCTCCCCCCATTTCTGTTCATACCCCTACTGCTGATGGGTTCTCCCCCCCCCATCACAACCAAGGAAGTACTTTGGGCACTGAACTCCTTAAACTTCTCAAAACAGAGCCCTGATGGCATTGATCCAAAACTTCAAAGATCTCTGCTCCAGCAATTGTCCCCCCTCCCCGCTCACCTCTTCAATCTATCTATCTATTGTTTAAGGTGTAGTCCCTAGGGCTTGGAAAATGGCCAAGGTCATCACTCTGACAAAG
Source organism: Neoceratodus forsteri (assembly GCA_016271365.2). Taxonomy (NCBI): domain Eukaryota; kingdom Metazoa; phylum Chordata; order Ceratodontiformes; family Ceratodontidae; genus Neoceratodus; species Neoceratodus forsteri. The sequence continues at coordinate 274,432,985 of JADMNL010000025.1, forward strand.
GTGGTGATCCCTCACAACCAGGCAATTATTGACCAATCTTCCTCCTCCCCTTGCTCTCCAAACCTCAGGACACTCTTATCGCCGAAAGGCTGAACTCCTTCCTGGATAACTTCAGCACACTTAACCCCTTTCAGTCTGGATTCAGATGTATTCACTCCACCTCCTTCTCCTTATTTCACCTCACTAACCACATCCATTCCACCATGGATAAGGGCCATCTCACCTTGGCAATCTTCACTGACCTCGCCAAGGCATTCGATTCTGTCTCCCACAATCTTCTACATAAACTGTCCTCCATTGGTCTCTGCCCCTCCTCCATAAATTGGTTGTTTGTATCTGTTGGACAGATACCAATTTATTCAATTGGCCATGCCACTTCCTCCCTCCTTCCCATTCATGCCGGTATCCCCAGGGTTCCATCCTGGGTCCCACTCTCTTCTCAGTCATTGTAAATGAGCTCCATCCACCTGCACACCCACTCATCTGCACATATATGCCGATGACACTGTCATCTACACCTCTGCCCTCCCTCACAGAGACCCAATTATCCCTGCAAGCTTCTTTCCCTATTGCTCTCCAGGGTTTGAGGCCAACCAATTAAAGTACAACATGAAAAAAATGTTGACATAGCCTTGGCTCCACCAGAAACTAATGCAAACATCCGTCCCATGCATCTTTCAAGTTCTTGGATGGCACATCCATCAAAACTGTCAAATCCTTTAAATATCTAGGGATATGGCTAGACCCAAAGCTAGACTTCTGTCTTAACATGGACTCCATCCACCCCAATCTCTGGCCCAAACTAGGAGCGTTGTATAGGATCAAAGACTGTCTCTCCCTCCCAATCTGCAAAAATCTTGTTACCAAGCTAATCCTCCCCTCAATAGACAATGCCAATGTAGTCTACAGCTCGGCCCCCAAATCATCTCTAGCTAAAGCTGACCCTCTTTACAACACTACCAATCTCCCATTTTATATCCACCATTGCTCCCCCTACTCAGCACTATCCCTCTCTTCTCTAGAGCATTGTTACCGAATGCACTGAGCTGCCTTTGTTGGCAAATTCTGGTTCAACGCCCTCCCCCCCATCTCTCAAACCTTTTATCACCCCTACTCTAGCTATCACCTCCGAGACCTGTGACTCCCTCCTTCTCTCTCTGCCCCACTCACATTCTAGAAATGTGGCTTTCTCCTATAGACTTCCTGACCTTTGGAATCACCTATCCCACTCCATCAGTCTTGCTCCTCCCTAGCCACACTCAGAAAGCAACTAAAACTTTACCCCGACTGAAGCTGCCCTCCTCCACCCCATCATGACTCTAGCCTGTATATTAATGCTACTATGCAATGCACCTTTCTGTAATCTATATAAAATTGTCTTACACTTCATTTGTAAGTCTAATTATTGTAACTGTATATATGCATTGTGAATTCCTATGTCAAACCTGTTCTTCCAATTATTACATGACTGTTATCAAATTTGACAACTGTAACTCATTACCCTCTTTCCTAGGTGTACCTAGAAACGATGTGCTTACCTGTTATCAAATTTTAAATAAATAAATAAATACATTTTGGATGAGGTTGGGGTGCAGTATAGAAACAATAGAAGTTGACGGCAGATAAGGACCCATAAGGCCCATCCAGTCTGCCCATTTCTTTTTCTACCTTATAAATGTGCCATCGACCTTTGTCTGTCAGTGGCCTACCTATTCATACTCATTGTATTGCTCCCTTATGCCTATCCCATGCCTGTTTGAAGCCCTGCACTGTGTTCATAGCCACCACTTCTGTGAGGTAGGCCATTCCATGCATCCACCACCCTTTTACAAGAAGAATTTCCTCACATTCCCCATAATCGACCCCCTCTAATCTCATGCTGTGTCCTCTTGTTCTGCTATTTTCTTATATTTAAACATGTTAGACTCTTTCACCTTGTTAATGCCCTTAAGATGTTTGAATGCCTCGATCATATCACCTCTCTCCTCTTTTGCTCAAGGGTATACATATTGAGCTCTGTTAATCTGTCCTCATATGTCTTCTGATGCAGTCCCTGCACCATTTGGTTGCCCTTCTCTGGACTGCCTCAATTTGTTAATGTCCTTGTGAAGTGTGGTCTCCAATACTGCCAGTACTCCAGATGGGGCCTAACCAGTGTCTTGTAAAGAGGGATTATTACCTCCCTCTTACGACTTGTGATACCCTTACTAATACACCTAACACCCCCTAGCCTTACCTACTGCTTTAGAGGTCTGCTTGGATGATTTCAGGTCATCAGTGATGATGATGCCCAAGTCTCTTTCTTCCTTTGTGACTGCTATCCTCCTCCCAGCCTATAGGTGGCTTCAGGGTTTCTCTTCCCTATGTGCATGATCTTGCACTTCTTTGCATTAAATCCCAGTTGCCACTCTTCGACCATTTTACTAGTTTATCCAGATCTCTTCTCATTCTGCCCACCCCATCTGGATCATCTACTTTGTTGCAGATCTTGGTGTCATCTGCAAACAGACAAGTCTTACCCTCTAGTCCATCTGCACGGTCACTAATGAAGATGTTGAGCGGACTGGCCCCAGGACTGATCCTGGGGTACCCCATTTGTGACTTGCATCTCTTCTGACTGTATACCATTTACCACTCTCTTTTCTGCCCGTCAACCAGTTTGCCACCCAGTTGACCAACTTCTGACCCACCCGAGCCTACCCAGCTTATTTATCAATCTTCTATGTGGAACAATGTCAAAAGCTTTGCAGAAGTCAAGGTAGGTGACATAAACTGCTCCCCTTGGTCCACCACTCTGGTTACCCAGTCAAAGAAATCTATGAGATTAGTTTGACAGGACCTTCCTTTGTAAACCCATGCTGTCTTGGATCCTGTGCCCTATGGATTCCAGGTGTTGCACTATCCTTTCCTTAAGGAGTGCCTCATAATCTTGCCCACACTAGAGTAAGACTGACTGGTCTGTAGTTCCCTGCCTCCTCCCTGCTACCACTCTTGTGGAGCGGGATCACATAAACCCTTCTGCAGTCTTCTGGGACCTCTCCTGTGCTCAGAGACTCACTAAACAGTTCTGCTAATGGCTCTGCTAGTTCCACCTTTAGCTCCTAAGTACCCTGGGATGTATGCCATCAGGTCCCATTGCCTTATCCACCCTGAGCTTAGCAAGCTCTTGTAGGACCCTTTCTTTTGTGAAGGGAGTAGTGCTCACCTCCCTCCCCGTGTCCATGGTGCTGAGCTGTGGGCCCTGCCCTACCTTCTCTTCAGTAAATACTGAGCAAAAGTATCTATTTAGGATAGATGCTTTTACATGATCCTCCTCCTCACATGCTCCCTTTTCTCCATTAAGCTTAGCAATACCCCCTCTGGACTTTCTCCTTTCACTAATGTATCTATAGAAAGTCTTGTCACCTTCTTTTACTGTTCGTGCTAGTGTTTCCTCAGTTTGGGACTTTGCCTGCCTTACTGCCTTCCCTGCTTCCCTTAGGGCAGTTTGGTATGCCTCCCTATCTTCATCCGCTGTGTTCCCTTATATTTCCTGAAGGCCAGCCTTTTGGCTCTGACCTTTTCTGCTACTGTATTTGAGAACCAAAATGGTTTCCTTCTTCTTTTGCACTTCCTTTTCTGTCTAACACAATGGGACGTTGCTTCAAGTATTGCATCCTTAATGCTTGCCCACTGCCTGTACCCCCTCACCTGTGTTTCTTTTTGCCAGGGCTAGCTTAACTCTGTTGGCCATCTTATCAAAGTCAGCTCCTCTGAAGTCCCATATTTTTGCCTTGGAATGGGATGATTTAGATATAATGACAGAATTGAACCATACCAATATATTCGATCAGTTAGCCTAGTTTCAGATGCTACTGCTGATATTGACCAATCTGTATCCAGCATGTTGAAGTCTCCATTATCAGAACCTCCCCTTTAGCTGTCATGTTTTGTATATCTTCTAACAGTAATGTATCTATGTCCTCCCCTGGTCTGGGGCCTGTAGACAATGCCAGTTCTTATGGCTGTCCCATTTCCTGTTTCAGGTGACCCACAGTTCTTCTGGCTCCTTATGTGTATTCTGAATTTCTGTAGCTTTGATATTTTCATTGACATACAGGGCCACTCCTCCCCCCCTTTTGCACCTGGTCTCTTCTGAACAATACATAGCCAGGTACTGAAGTCTCCCAAGTGTGGTTACTGGTGAAACCACGTCTCATTAATTGCTACTATGTCCAGTTTAGCCTCTGACATTATTGTCTGCAGGTCTGGGATCTTATTTCCCAGGCTGTGAGCATTTGTGTACATGATTTTCCATTGGCCAGATTTCGTGTGTTAGTTGTTGGGTGAGGTTTGGCATTACCCTGTGCATCGTATGGGGAGACAAACCTTTTTCTTACCTGGTGATGCAAATGAACTGCAAACATGCTGAATCCCTGTTTGACCACTAGCTGAGGGGGAGGGGTGTTCTTCCATTCGATGTATGGGTGTCGCTTTCAGCTATTCCCGTTTGGCTTTGCAAATGGCCTCTTCTCAGTTTGTAGCCACAAGGGCACATAATGTTAGCTTTGCTATATAGCAGACTCAGGGAGCCATTGCAAATATTTTCTGGCTAAGACAGCAAGATGATATAAGTATAAACTAGGCAGCCTCAATCCTCCTGCTAGCTTAGGTGCCATCAATTTGTGATAAGCACGGTGTACTGATTCATTGCCCCATGAAAAGGTAGAAATATGTAATTTGGTAAACCACTTCTTGGGAATGATTGTGTTCAGCATACTCAATGGATACAGAACTCAAAGCCGTAAATTCATTTTTGTCAGATTAACCCTGCACCGAGTGAGGTGGAGGTGGGTCTACCTATGTAGATCTTCCTTAAGTTGTTTAACAAGTGGTTCCAGGTTTTGTGTCAGCATGCCATTTGATTTCTAGACCCTGAATGCAAAGGCATTTGATGGTATTTTCTTTTCATGTAAGGCCCATATTCACAGCCAAATTTTTATCCACCCTTGCACAGAGCGGCATAACTTCAGTTTTGTCCCGATTCAGCTTTTAATTAGACAATTTACCAGATTCTTATATTACCTGTATAGCACGAGGCAGGGAAGTATGTGGGTGCTTTATGTATAATAAAATGTCATTTACATATACCGAGACTTTACATGCAGTGTCCTTGAGATCTAGCCCTTCTACCCCGGATTATACTTTAATTTAAAAATTAAAGGTTCCAAAAAGAGATTGAATAATAAGGGGAATAACAGACAACCCTGCCTTGTGCTCTTATACAGTCTAAAGGAGCTAGAATAGACACCATTGTAAATATTTGGGCAGAAGGTACTAAATGCCCTATCTGGACCCATTTGGTAGATTCTGCTGGGATGTTATATTTAGCCATGGCTGCAAATAAAGTGTCCACGACACCCTATCAAATGTTTTTGCATCCAGAAGCACCAGCACTATGGGGATATCTGGCTCTTCAGACACAGAGATGAGGTGGGCCTATTTTCTGAGGTGGTGTGATGAAACTGTAGTCAGGAAGTCTTTTGTACTCTCATTCAGTACACTGAGAACAATGCTTGTGATAAAATGAGTGGAGCAACTTGCTGACCATTGGCTACCAGTGTTGTCACTTTTCTAAGTCTGCTATACATTATGTTGTCAATGGTGCAGAATGAGTGAGCACTGAAGTTACTCAGAATGCACACCGTGACGTTGTCCAGGACATGCACACTATTTCTCCCTTGCTCAACTTCCATGACTAGAGCCATCACTCTCCACCACCATATCCTCACTTCATCTGTTTATTTATTCAAACATTTGGAGAATACCTTTGAGCACAGGTGCTCATTCACAGAGGTTCCACATCCGAGTCAGACAATTGCAGTTACATACAAAAAACAGCATCTTTATCAGTTCCAGCTGAATATAATCAGGACAGAAGCAACAAATGCTTAGATGTAGCATAGAAATCAGGTTGTCTGACAGCAAGACAATGTAGAGTTTCAAGCACATTAAGCAGCAGTCATGTAAATACACAGCTTAGTGGAAAAAGGTACAGTTGGAACTGGGAGTGAGGTACCAGAAATCCTTTAAATTGGACAATGTTTGGAAGGCTTAGCAGGGATTCATGCAGATCATTCAACCAACCTACTTCCTTAACAGCAAATGATTGTTTACCCAGGTTGGTTCTCCTGAAAAGCGGCTCTGTGATATATCTTGCCATGCTCTAGTATTATATTGAGTGTTGACAGGGTTGAAGCAGATCTGTATGGCTGGGTGGGGGGGTATGAGGCCCAACAGTAGCTTTATAGCAAGCAGACAGGTTTGGTATTTTAGTTTGCCATGCAGGCGAAGCCAACTGGAGAGAGAGTAATAGGTGAAACTTTAAGTGAGATTGTCAGCCCCCCAGTGCAAGGCGACAGTCCTTGTTGCATATCATCTTAACCATGTTTAATAGTGTCACATGCAGCAGCATATACAGGGAGGCCACAGTCAGTGAGGGACAGGATGGTACAGGAAACAACAAGGCATCTGGCTTCAGCAGTGAAGTTGTGGCAGTTCCTATACAGGGTGCACAGTCTTCCATTTGCCATGGTAACAAGGTTGTCCACATGCAGGGCAAATTACAGGGTATCATCCAGTATGACACCTAAGTACATAAAGGTTTCAGCCTGTTCCAGACCTTGGTCCTTGTCACTGAGGATGACCAATGGCATGACCTTTTTTCCAGTTGTGGGCCTGAAAAAAATGTTGTTTTTGGTTTTTCATAGTTCAGTACCAATTTGTTGTCTGTGAACCATTTTTTCAGTGATTCAGAATTCATCTGGAGGTTTCCAGAGATTTGAGCATGGCTAGTATTTCTGGTGAAAATGACAGCATCATCAGCATATAGGAGTACCCTTGCAAACCTGCAGGCCTCTGGTAGGTTGTTCATGAACCACTTAAATAAAAGGGGGCCAAATACTGAACCCTGAGACTGGCCCGGTGGCACTGAGAGTTGAGGTGCTGGACACCACACCTCGTGCCATGCCGGCGACCTGGGTTCAGGAGTGGACTCGGGTTGCTGGTGGGTCGGCCGGGGGGAGATAGGCTGAGCATCCACTACAGCTCACCTTCTCTGGGAGGGAAGAGGCCAATGCCCGTGCACTTGCCTGACTCCAGTGGAGGCTCAGAGTACTGCAAGCCCCAAATATAGGGATGGGCGGCCATTGTACAGCATGGACATCAGTGCTTTGCACCATGACATCTGGGGTTTCACGCTGTAGGGGAGTGAAGGGAGAAAAGGAGAAAAGAGCCTGCTACCACCAGGGAGATGGGGAGCTGGGAGAAGTGCCCACAATGTGCCTGTGCCCGCCCAATGGACCCGAGCCGATGCTAAGTAAGTTACGGGGTGTTAGTGCCCTGCCTCATCCCCACCTGGGGGGTTAAAACTGCCGCTCCATGGGGGTCTCGGGGTCCATTCAGGGCAGGACACCAGGCAGTGGGATGTCTGCCATGTTTCCCCTGATGGGTTACATAGATACATAGACAGTGTCGGCAGATAAGGGCCTATGGCCCACCCAGTCTGCCCATTTGAGCTTGTAAGTTCAGTTTATGTTATGTTATGGGTTGGGCATGGCAGGCTGAGTAGGCGGACAAAGAGTAATTAAAAAAAAAATACTGAACCGTAGGGCTCCCCTATGGAGACACTTCTTATGTCTGCTAGAAGGCCATCAATTTTTACACATTGGGTTCAGTTGATGAGGTAGCTACACAACCAATCTACTGTGTCCTGAGATACACCAAGGGAGAAGAGCTTGCCAAGCAGAAGCTTGTGACTGACTAGGTCAAAGGCCTTAGAACAATATAGATGGCTCCAGCCAGGTCTCTGCTGTCAAGAGCCTCATCAGGTAGTTTGTGTATTTGATGAGGGCCATACTGGTACTGTGGAACTTTCTGAACCCATGCTGTTGTGTGCACTGGATGTTGTACTTTTCCAGATATGTGACTAGTTGATTTGACATGTTTCTTTCCAGGGCCCTGGACAGAGAAGAGGGGATGGAGATTGGCCTGTTGTTAGCCAGACTAGAGTGGTCACCAATTCAGAAAAATGGCATGATCAGTGCAGTTTTCCAGACTCCAGGGAACTATGAATACTGCAGAAAAATGTTGAAAATCTTGGAGATAGGATGGGCAAGTTCTTTAAAGGTCAAGGCTAGCAGCTTCATATTGACAGAGTTGCCATCAACCCTAGTTTTACCTAACATCCTTTTGATGTACTTGAGGGAGTCTTTGGTGGTGACTGGTTTGAAATAGAATTTCAGGTGTTCTCTCTCTGGGTTGTGCCTACAAGGGGCTCCAGTACCATCACCACCACACATTGCTTGCCTGGGGCTACCAGGGATGACTGTGCTTAAGGCTACGTTAAATTTGGTTGCTATCTTTTTTGGGTCCAGGATCTCTGTCCCATCAATTTTAAGCATTTTAGGGGGCTGTTTTTCACCCTTTCCTAGGAGCTTGGTAGTGTTCTTCCAGAATTTTTTCCCATTGCTCCAGTTTTGGACTTCCTGTGTCTTACAGTATTTAGACTTGACCAGTTTAATTTTACTGGAGCATCTACTGCAGCTCCTCTGTGTTTTTGTAGATGCACTAGTGAATCGGTCTCTCTAACTAAGGACAAACTCTTATCCCTTTCCCCTCATGATGGGCAGGAATTCAGAGGTGATCCACCTGATAGGGAACCTTGCATCTTATGCATTTTAAGGGGGATACATTTGTCATAGGCTGCAGACATTTTCTTTATTAGGAAGTCAAGAGCTGGATCTGCTTTGGGGACGGCACCCAGGTAGCTCCAATCTAAGTAAGGTATGTAAGATTTAAATGCCGCCCCCTTATCTTTGTATAGGACATGACTGGTGGTAAATCTGGGGGACGCCTGGTCTGTTCAGCTGACCACAAGCGTTATACTGGCAAATGGTCACTGATGGTGTCAAGTAACACTCTGACATCTTTGACCATCTCAGGATGTGTAGCCAAAATCCACTCTATTAGGGTACTGGTGATGGTTTTATGGTTGGCTGTGATGCTTTCTGTAACCATGTGGGAGAGGAAAAGGCTGGCAACCATATCCTTATATACCATGTTGGATTTGGAGGTCCAATTGTTACCAAAGTCACTGGTGAATAGAAACAAAGAAACATAGACTTTGATGGCAGAGAAAGACCATTTGACCCACCTAGTCTGTCCATTTCTCTACCTACAGGATAAGCTGCAGATCCTAGTTAACCAACAGCCTATTTCTTCCTACCCCCACAAGAATTGACTTATGTCTGTTGCCATGCATTCTTGAATTCTCCCACAGTTTTAGACCCCACAACCTCCTCAGGAAGGCTGTTCCATGAGTCCACCACCCTCTCTGTGAAAAAATACTTACTCACATTGCCCCGAGCCGTCCCCCCTCTATCTTCAAATTGTGACCCCTCGTTCTTGCATATCTCTTTTTCTGAAAGGTGCTACCCTCTTGGACTTTGTTGATTCCACTGAGGTACTTAAAAGTTTCTATCATGTCCCCCCTCTCCCTCCTTTCCTCAAGGGTATACATATTAAGCTCCTCTAGTCTATCCTCATATGGCTTCTCTTGCAGACCCTGCAACATTTTAGTTGTCCTCCTCTGGACTGCTTCCATCCTGTCTATGTCCTTGCGTAGATAGGGTCTCCAAAACTGGATGCAGTACTCCAGATGGGATCTCACCAACTGTCTGTACAGAGGGATAACAACTTCCTGTTTTCTGCTGGTGATGCCTTTCCCTATACATCCCAGTATCCCCCAGCCCTCCATTCTGCCTTCTCACATTGCTTGCTAACCTTAAGGTCATCTGATATGATTACTCCCAGGTCCCTTTCCATTTTTGTTGTTGTTACTACCCCCCCAATTGTGTAATCTTCCACTGGGTTTTTGTTTCCCAGGTGCATTATTTTGCATTTTTTGCCTTGAATCCAAGCTGCCATACTTCTGACCATTCCTCCAACCTTGCCAAGTCCCTTCTCATCCTTTCTACACCTCCTTGTGTATCAACCCTGTTGTAGATCTTTGTATCATCTGCAAAGAGGCATACTTTCCCTTCCAGTCCCTCTGCAATGTCACTTATAAAGACATTAAAAAGGACTGGACCCAGTACTGAACCCCGCGGTACCCCACTAGTAACCCCTCTGTCTTCAGAGTGGACTCCATTTACAATTACCTTCTGTGTCCTGTTGTCCAGCCAGTGTTTTACCCAGGCTTACACCGTGGTACCCACTCCCAGGCTGGTTAATTTGATTATTAATCTTTTGTGTGGGACTGTGTCAAATGCCTTGCTAAAGTCTAGGTACGCCATGTCCACAGCCCTTCCCTGGTCTACTACTTTGGTCACCCAGTCAAAGAAATCAATTAGATTCATCTGACATGACCTTCCCACTGTGAACCCATGCTGCCTTTTGTCCTGTTCCCCACTGGCCTCTAGGTACTCAACAATTCTTTCCTTCAGAAGTGATTCCATCACTTTCCCTACCACAGAGGTCAAACTGACAGGTCTGTAGTTTCCTGCCTCTGTCTTGATCCCACTTTTGTGAAGGGGAATCACAGCTGCCTTCCTCCAGTCCTCAGGTACCACACTATCCTCCCATGATTTGTTAAAAAGGGTAGTCATGTGGTGTCACTAGTTCTCCCCTTATTTCTTTTAGAATTCTGGGGTGAATTCCGTCAAGCCCCATTGCTTTGTCCACCTTCAGTTTTTGGAGTTCTTTCAGAACCCTTTCTTCTATGAAAGGACTGGGATCGACCCCCCTATCCAGAGTGCTTCTGTTAACTGGATTAGGCACCTCCCCTCCTCTTTTGTGAATACTGAGCAGAAGTATTCATTCAGTATCCCTGCTTTTTTACTGTCCCTCTCTGTCCACTCACTGTCCTTCCTATTCAGCCTCACTATCCCTCCCTTTGTCTTTCTACGCTCCCTGATGTAACTATAAAAGGTTTTATCCCCCTTCTTAACTGAATTGGCTATCTTTTCCTCAGTTTGGGCCTTTGCTATTCTGACTTCCCTCCCTGTTTCCTTCTGCCTTAATTGGTACAGTTCTCTGTCCTGTTCCTTCTGTGTTTCCTTATACTTCCTAAATACTGTCTTTTCTTCCTAACCTTCCCCGCCACCTCTTTTGAGAACCATAGTGGCTTTTTCTTTCATTTTGATTTGTTTATTAGCTTCACACAAAGGCTTGTTGCCTCTGTGATGGCAGTTTTGATGTTTCCCCATTGTTGTTCCACCCCTCCTTCCAGCCTGTTTGCTACAGCTTTTCTAAGGCACTCTCCCATCTTGCCAAGTCAGCCCTCCTGAAGTCCAGTACCTTCACTTTTTGTATGGCTTGACTCTGTAGCTGAGTTTATCATGAACCACACTGTTTGGTGGTCACTTGTTCCCAGATGGCTACCCACTTCTAGATCTGAGATTCTCTCACTGTCTCCATTTGAGAGTACGAGATCTAAGATTGCTCCCTCATGAGTGGGTTCCAAAACTAGATGTCTGAGGCATGCCACCTCTAGGGCATCGAGAATGGCCCTGGTCTTGGATGTGGCTGCAGCAAAGGTGCTCCAGTTAACATCTGGCATATTTCTTTCCCCCATCAACAGTTTCTCCCCTTTCTCTGCCATCCTAAGGATGCTTTCTATCATATCCTTGTCCATTCCCTCTCCCTGATATAGGGGTTTGTATACAACCCCTGTGCAGATTGTGGTGCCATTTCCAGTCTCTAAGGTGACCCACAGTGCCTCCTTTCCTCCCTGTTTCCCTGTTTACTCTTTTGTTCCATTGCTTTTATCCCTTCCCTTACATAGAGAGCTACTCCTCCCCCTCTTCTACCCTCCCTGTCTCTCCTGTAGGTTGCGTACCCTGGTATGTTAATATCCCAGTCATGGTTCTCTGTGTACCATGTTTCTGTGATCTACAATATCCAGGCATCCCTCTTCCATCAAAGTCACAAGTTCAGGGAGCTTGTTGCCCAGACTATGGGCATCGGTACTCATTACCCTCCATTTCTTAATGGCCTTACCTTTTACCCCATCCCTGTCCTTATTGCCTTTGTTATTTCCTTCATTTATCCCTGCCCTTCTCCCTATCAACATCTCTGTCTTGGTGTTTTACCTCACTTACTACCCTGATTTTTTTGGGGGCTGATTTCCCTTCTCCTTCCAGTGCCATTCCACCTTGGCTAGTTTAAATGCTTGCCAATGAAGCATCTAAACCTATCACCTATGATCCTGGTTCCTTCCTGGACAGATGCAGACCATCATGCCAGTATAGGTCTGCATCACCGAGGTGACCCCTATTCCCCAAATGAAGCCAAATCCCTGAGCTCTGCACCAGTTTTTCAACCACTGATTGAATCCCATGGTATGGAGCACCTTAGTCTCATCCATGCCGCAAACAGGCAGCACCTCTGAGAAGGTTACCATGCTTGCTACTTGTCTAAGTTCCCTCCCCAACTCCACAAATGCCCCCTTGCTGAAACATTCTATAAAACCTGTAAAATCCCATACATGGCTACAGTTGTGTGCTAAAAATCACTCCTTCTTCTGCTACTCACTGTATTGGCTAAACAAAAGATGTGCTTGCTTACTGAATCAGCTGTCCTCAGTTGACGGTTTAAATGTTACTTCGATGAACATTTAAACTAGCCAAAGGGGTTTCAAAAGGAATTGGGGAGTTAGAAACTGCCTCCCCCCAGAGGCTGAAGTAGTGAGTAAGGAGAACCCAAGGGGAGAGGAATCCCTCAGGATGCAAATGAATAAAGGGAGCAGGGTGGTAGAGATAAAGGAAAGGAAGAGGAGCATTAAAAGAAGTGGCACAGAGGAGGGAAAAGGAGGGCTACAAGTAGAGTGAAATCAAAATCGGAAGGCCACTTTTCAGTCCTAGAGGCCATCATGGAAGAGGCCAACCTGGATATTGTAGGGCATTATTGACTCATACCAGGCTATACTCTGTTCAGAAAGGACCAGGTGGGAAGAAAAGGTGGTGTGGTGTATGTGAGGAGGCATAAAATCCACAGAGATGCAGGAATACAGAGGGAGGCAGAGTACTGTGGGTCATCCTGGAGATGAGGGAATGGGGCTACTATTTGCACTGGAGTGCTCTACAGACCTCCAGCACAGAAGGAGGAATTAGATAAGGTACTGGTAGAAGCCACTGGCAAGATAACAGAAAAAGGGGGAGGTGCTGCTGGTGGGGAACTTCAACCTACCAGATGTGGATTGGAGCCTCCCAGCAGCAGTTTCAGCTAGAAGCAAGGACATCCTAGACTCTCTGCATGGGGCATTCCTCAGGCAACTAGTCAGTGAACCCACTCATGACGGGGCAATACTGGATCTGGTACTCACTAACAGGGACAGTGTTGCAGATGTCAAGGTGGGAGACCACTTGGGGACCAGTGATCACTGTATGGTGTGGTTCAGTATAAGGATGGTTGCAGAATCAAACCACACAAGTGTGAGGGTCTTGGATTTCAGGAGGGCAGATTTTAAAAAGATGGGTGAATGCCTCAGGGATGACCTAGCAGGGGTGGGTGACCTGGGTGGGAGTTGAGAAACAGTGGGCAAAGATAAAAGGGAGCATAATAAAGGCACCAAAACTCTGCATCAAACAAGTGCGCAAAAGCAAGAGGAAAAAGACCACTATGGTTCTCAATAGAGGTGGCTGAAAAGGTAAAAGCTAAAAGAGTAGCATTCAGAAAGTATAAGGTGATACAGAGGGAGGATGATAGGGAGAGGCATCAGGAGAAACAGAGGGAAGCAGGGAAAGCAGTAAGGAGCACACAGACACAGACTGAGGAGAGAATAGCCCAGGAGGTAATGAAAGGACAAGACATTTCTAGATATGTAAGTAAAAAGAGGAAGACCAGGGGTGGGATTGTACGGTTAAAAAGGAAAGGTGGGGTGGGGGGACTGTGCAGAGGGGACCAGAAAAGGCAGACATCCTGAACAAATACTTTTGTTCAGTGTTCTGAACGAAGAGGAGAGGGAGGCCACAAAAAAGTAACAAAAGCTTTGCAGGAGGTAAATGCTAGTCCTTTTTTTGGAGCAAGACTCCTAAAGGAACTTGCTAATCTGAAGGTGGAAAAAGCAATGGGGCCAGATGGGATGCATCCAAGGGTATTGAGGGATCTCAGGAAAATATTGGCTGCACCTCTGACAGTTCTGTTTAACAGCTCACTGGAAACAGGAGTGGGTCTGGAAGACTAGAGGAGGGTGGATGTAGTCCCACTACACAAAAGTGGTAGCAGGGAGAAGGCTGGCATTTATAGGCCAGTCAGCCTGACATCGGTGGTGGATAAGTTAATTGAATCACTGCTGAAGAAGGGTTGTGGAATATCTTGAATCAGTCAGTTACAAGACCGGGGCAGCATGGTTTTACAGGGAGAGGTCTTGTCAAATGAATCTGATAGATTTCGTTGACTGGGACCTAGGAACTAGATCAGGGTGGAGTGGTGGATGTGGCCTGCCTAGACTGCACAGGCATTCAACACCGTTCCACATAGGAGACTAGTAAGCAAGCTGGGTAGCTTAGGAGTGGGTCCAAAGGTGTCCAAACTAGATCAGAAATGAGTTAGGGGACAGATGACAGAGGGTAGTAGTAAATGGAGTTCACTCCAGGGAAGGGAAGGGAAGGTGACCAGCAGGGTACCTCAGGGATCAGTGCTGAGACCAGTCCTCTTCAATGTCTTTATAAATGACATTGGAGAGGAGCTGGAAGGGAAGGGAAGATATGCCTCTTTGCAGATGGCACCAAAATCTGCAATAGGGTGGGCACTCCAAGGGGTGTGGAAAGGATGAGCAGAGACCTGATAAAACTAGAGGAGAGGTCAAGGGTATTGCAGCTGGGTTTCAATGTGAAAAGGTGCAACATAATACACTTTGGACACAGAAACCCAAGGGCTGAGTACAAAATAGGAAGAAGTGGCATTGGATTTGTTAATGAAACAGGAAAGAGACCTGTGGGTAATCGTGTTGGGATGACCTAGAGGTGGTCCGGCAGTGCAACAAGGCAGTAGTGAGGGTGAGTGGGATGCTGGGGTGCATGGGGAGGGGTATCACCAGCAGAAAGAGGGAGGTGGTGTTGCCTCTGTATAGATCACTGGTAAGACCCCACCTAGAGTGTTGTGTCCAGTTCTGGAGACCACATCTCTGGAAGGACATAGAGAGAGAAGACAGTCCTGAGGAGGGCAACTAAAATGGTGCAGAGTCTGTATCAAAAGCCCTATGAGGACAGACTAAAGGACCGCAATATGTACACCCTGAACAGAGGAGGGAGAGGGGATATGATACAGACCTTTAAATACCTCACGGGGTAAATAAAGGTACAGGAGGGGAGTATTTTCAGAAGAAAGGTGCTCAAGAACAAGGGACGTGCCTCACCCCTGAGCAGTGGCAGATGGCATGTTAGAACTTTCACAAGGTCTCTCTTCCTCACAGTCTTGGAGGGATATAGTTGGAAGTGTCTAGTACAATACTTCCTCACACCGTCCAACAGGTCCATAGGTGCATGCCTTTGAATAGCCACTGTTGGAGACAATGTGGTGAAATTCGGGAGAACATTACCACGTGTTTTGGGCCTGCCCTCAACTCCCTTCTTAACTTTAATACAGCAGACTCTACAGGAGATCTTCTCACCACAGCTACATCTGACTGAGAACTTATTCTTTTTCTGATATACCGTGATAACAGAAAGGACCTTGTTACAAAATACCATTTAAGAATATTAATTATAATGACCAAAAATGCATAACAAGAAAATGGCTTAAAGGCGAGACCCCAGCTATAGGAGATTGGATAGCTACAGTTAATACTATTTATTTATTTATAAAGTATCAGTTATACAACCTTTGAGCCAGGCTCGTTTGCAAAGGTACCTCGTCACAGGGAGGACAGGGATAACAAACAGTTACAATGGACAGTGAAAACTGTTGTTTATAGATGTTTAGCCATCATGTATAATATACAGATGTTGTTACAGATAATATATACATGATCATATACAGTTATTTACATAGTCAGATACAGATATTGAAAGCACATGAGCATTATTACAATGAGAGATCACAAGACTTATTTTTTACTATGAGAGAGCATGCAGCACAGGTTTATTCATCTTATATGGGAGCCTGAGGTTGAGTAGCCAAAGATGAGGTGG
The DNA here is from genome assembly GCA_016271365.2 of Neoceratodus forsteri. NCBI lineage: Eukaryota > Metazoa > Chordata > Ceratodontiformes > Ceratodontidae > Neoceratodus > Neoceratodus forsteri. Next base: position 274,449,157 of record JADMNL010000025.1, read on the forward strand.
AGGCAGTCCATAATGGACATTGTCAAAGATTTGGGCCCTAAGGGGTGTTTTGTGGGCAAGCTAGTAGCAGGTGCAGGAGCGGCTATCAAGGAGGTGGTTGCGGAGTGTCGCTTTGAAAGGGGGAATCTTGGGAGTGCTGGTAATGGTAGTTGGTAGTACATTGAACCAGGCAGGGGCTCTGAAATGGAAAGATCTCTGGGCAAGGGAGGTTTTACCCTGGTACAGCCAGGGCGTCTTTGTCTGAGTTGTGGGTAGAGATAGTGTGGGTGGTAGTGAGGAGGCAGAGACCCCTAGGAGGAGAGACCGAGCAAGATTTTCTTGGTCAGCAGGCAAGTCTGGTTGCAGAGTCTTTCATTAAGATTGAGGAGATTGGCTGTGGAGTGGAGGGGAGCAGGTGTGGGTGAGCCTAGGGGCACCAGTTGGGAGCCTGCAGGCCTTGTTGAAGGAGATTTGAATGTAACCCCTGCAAATGGGGTTCCCAAAAGACTTCCAGGAGCTTGCTTGAATGCTCCAAGCCTGAATGGTGTTTGGCATTTAAGCCATTTATCAGTGAGTGTTTTAGAACCTCTGGTACTGTCTCTTTAAGAGCTGTCTGCTTGCAGACATAATTAGTTGTATGGGGGACTGTGTGTTTCTTTGATTGAGTACCACTCAAGCTGCTGCCAATTCACTTCATTTTGCAGTCACTAGGGTGCAAGGGAACCTATCTGAAAGATGTAACTGTTTGCCAGAAATTATTTAGAGTAATAATGAAATTACAGTTTGTCTAACCTGCTTTCTTTGCAGTCAGAACTGTGTCTGCTAGTTCCCCATTCTAGTTTTGAACTGCTGAACTGGACCAATCAGTGTGGGGTAAGCTAGCTCTAAAATGGTGCCTTGGACGAATCAGAACTTGGACTCATAATCTGAGCCAGCCACAAGAGGATTATGGGCAGTGACTCTGGGAGATGTAGTTTAGACTTCAGTGCCTTTTTGGACCAACAGCAGCAGTCTATTGTGGTGACAGCCATCCAGTCAAGAACTGGAGGAACTCAAAGGAAGTGCCAGTTTTGTCGGTTGGAGTTTCAGTTGAGCTTTGGCAGTGAAGAAGGAAGGAGCCCTGTGCTTTTCAGTGTGCAGTTTTAGTCAAAAAGCGTGTGTAAGGCCCAGAGTTCGGTCTGCAGCTTGTAACAGCTTGTTGGGACTGAATCTGTCCTGTGAAAAGAATCAAAGGATCTCTGAAGAGTAGAAACCAGGCTCACCTGTAGAAGACTGGAGGAATTGCTGAAAATTGCACTGGGTCTGTCAGGAACTGAATCTGCTGTGTGTTCTCCCGGGTATTGTGCAGTAATTGCGATCGGGATACAGATGCAGCCTGCCTGGTATAGTGCTTTCTTTTATATGGATGTGTGAAGAGGTTTGTGACCTCAAGTGAGCCCTGCTGACATTGAAGGACCCTATCTTATTTGGAGGTCGTGAGTACTAATTCAGGTTAGCTCCCTGTTGAATTGCCACATTAAATCCAAATGGAATTACTGTACTGCTGACTGTTTAATTCTCCTTTTCTCTGTGTGAAAGGGCCCTACCATGCCGCATTGGTTGGACTAGCCACTAGAGGCTTGGGTGCCCAGGGACAGTAACTGATAGGGATAGGGCTGTGCACAGAGCCATCAGGTAGATTATTAGAGTGATAAGCTAATTAACCTGATTTCCCCTGTCCTTGTTATATCCCCTAAATAAATCAGAGCTGCTTGTTTCAGCAAAGTTATACTGCCTGAGGTATTTGTCTATGTTAAAGTACTGTACTGTGATTGTTGCACTGTATCTCATTTCACAGGAGGTCCCAGTGCGGAACCAGACCTGGGGTAAGTGTATACTGTGAAGGTAATTCTGATATATTGTGTGGGCCACTAGTGGGAAGAAAGGGGTTGCAGTGTCCCAGAGGGCTGTGACCAGTTAGTTTAACTATTGCAAACCCTGACCTCTGGGTGGAGGCACCGCATTGGATCCAGGCCCTCAACCTGTTAGTGGCAAATCAGGCAGGGGTAGTAGCCTCTGGGATAGCGCCAACTAGGGGTTACATGAATTTTCTGGAGCGGAGTTATCTGCTGCCCCATACACAGGGATCCCGTAATCAACAAGGGACAGTATAGGGAGAGTAACTGCAAGCCTAAGGGTATCAGGTGGAGTCAGTCCTTGTGCGGTATAGGAGTCAATCCGAGTGTTCTGGCGGCTGCTAGCATGTATGTGGTGTGTAAGGTAAGGGCAGAGTCGAGGTAAGTTCAAGATATTTGTATGCAGGTACCTGTTCGAGGGATGCTGGGTGCTGGGAGGATGAGGAGAGGTGCATTTTTGACTTTATTTTGATGGTAAGAAAATATCATTGTTTAGTTTTTTTTAGGTTTATGACCAGTCTACGGTCCTTAAACCATGATTCTGCCTAGTGAAGCATTTGGAGGGAGTTTTGGAGAGGGGCAGGTCTGTAGTGCGAGGCATAGTACTGCATCGTCCGCATACAATAGAATTTTTGGAACAGGCCTTTGGCAATGTGTTCAGATGGAGGGTGAAAGGAGTGGACCCAGGATGGAGCCCTGGGGCACACCAGAGCGGACAGGGAGCGTGTTGTACAGGGTCTCATTTATTTTGATGCATCGGGACCGGGAGAATAGGTAACTGGCACACCATGCCAGGGGGGCCAGAGGAGAAACTGAGTTGATAGAGGGCATCAAGCAGTAGAGGGTGGAATACCATGTCAAAGGCCTTGGATAGGTCTATGTACACAGCTCCAGCAATGTTACCTGAATCAAGAGTGGAATGTAGGAAGTTGGTGTGAATTCTAGGAGGTCTGTGGTTGCGTTGGCATGAGCAGAAGCCATGTTGCTCTGGGCATAAGATGTCGTGCTTGGTTAGGTATTCAGTGAGTCGAGTGGCGACCACTTTTTCTAGGGCTTTTGGGGGGGGAGAATGGAAATGGGGCGATAGTTACCGGGGAGGATTTGTCACCACTTTTATGAATGGGGGTAACAACAGGTGTCTTCCAGGCACTGGGGAATAGCCCTAGGCAAAGGGATTTGTTTAGTAGGTCCACGAGAGGGACTAGGACCTCATCAAGGACTACCCGAAGGAGCCTAGCGTCTAGGGGGTCGTTGCTAGGATTGCTGCTGTTTAGTGCCTTTTCCAGGTATGGACGGGCTTCTTGGGTCAATATTTTATGCAGGAGGAAGCAGTGGCATTGCAAGGTAGGGGGTTGCGGCTAGGGCATAGGGTCAAAGAAGCAACTGGGGAGGACAGTACTGAGATCTGTGAAGGTGGTGTTTAGACAGTTCGCTATTTTAAGTGGTCAGTGGAGATGGTGCTATCAATGGAGAGCTGGGAGGGTGGATGGGAGCGCGCCTTCCCGTTGAGTTCTTTGATATTACTCCAGAAGATTCAAGCAGACCCCATGTGGTGGTGAGGGTGGATTGATAGTAGTCTGCTTTGGCCTTGCGAATGGCCCGTGTGCAGCTGCTGTGTGGCATTATAGGATTGTCTGTCAGCAATCCTGCCAGACTCCGTGGCTTTGCACCAAAATTGTCCCTATTCCTTAGCTTTTGGAGTGGGGGGGTGATCCAGGGAGCATTTTGTCTTTTGGAGCGGTTTTTAGTGAGCGGGGCATAGAGGTTCCAGGCTGCGGTAAAAGCCTGTGTAAACAGAGTGAGCGCAATGTCCTTGCTGTGGGCTACTTTGATGGGGGGACCAGTCCATTTGGGTGAGAAATTGTTTGAGTTTACTTAACCCCCCAGGTCTGAGATGCCTACAGAAGGTGGTTTGGGCTATGGATTTGGGTGTGGAAGATGTCCATAGGAATAGGATGGGTGAGTGGTCACTTAGGGAGTTGGGGAGGACATTTATATCCTGGATTTTGTGGGGGAAGTTTGAGATAATGACATCAAGAAGGGTGCTGGTACCAGTGGAGGGATGAAGTCTAGTGGGTTGGGTGACTAATTGGACCATGTCAAGGGCAGTGAAAGAATCCTTCATCGGTGTGGCTGAGGGACCAAGCCAGTTAACATTTAGGTCCCCTACTAGAATCTGGTCAGCTTTGTGTGGAAGGGTTGAGAGATAATCCGTGAGGGAGATGATGGCCGGCTTTTGACTCTTAGGGGGAACATAGGAGACTGTGAGGTATAGTGGTCCCCTGGAGGGGTTCGGGTTGATTTTTAAGGTGAGGGCTTGGGCACCATTTTTGAGCCTGGGGGCGGGAGCATGTGACCGATAATGTATTCCTAATGTAGAGTGCGCAGCCCACTCCACGTTTTCCCACCCAGTCTTCCGATATATGGGGTATATCCAGGGAGAGAGACAAAGGAGTCGGGGGTAGAACTAGACAGCCAGGTCTCAACTAGTGCAATGATGTCTGGTTGATGCATGGTGGCCCAGCATTGAAGCACAGCAGACTTTTTCAACAGGCTGCATATGTTCAAGGTGGAGATGCGGAGTCCTGCGGGTGATGTCCTTGGTGTGCGGGTGGGGGTGGGACCTGGGTTGGGGTGGATGTTTCCTGAGAGGAGTAGTAGTAGCGTTAGCATTCTTACTAAAGGGGGGTGGCAGTTGATGACTCTGGTTTGGCATCAATAACGGTGTTGGGCAGCTAGCATGCAGGGAATGAGTAGGGAGTGGAGGGACAGAAAGGTGGTGAAGGGAGGGGTCCATGGATGGGCTGGGGGTGGAGGTGGTGGTGGGTGTATAGGGGTGGGTGATGGGGAGGCCATCAGGTGTGGGACCATAGTGGGCTACCAGTGTGGTCCGAATGTAGGGAGGCGAGTACCATGAAGGCTGCGATGGTAATGTGCAATGGTAGTAGAAGAGAATGCATGATGGACTGTGATTGGCAGTTGTACAAGAAGAATATGGGTCAGGGCTGCGCTTCAGTGAGGGTGGCTGCCACTTTGGAGTAGTGGTAGGGTTGCAGACTTTGGTGCATAAAGTACCAGGTTCAAGACTCCCTCAGGGTGGGTGTCTTAGGACTAGGTATGGTGGGGATTCAGGTGTCTACAGTGTCCAGGCTGGCTGGGTCAGGGGCTGGAAATGGGGTGCAAAATAGCGACTTCTAGTGGCCAAAAAGGATAGAGAGAATTGCAGGTTGGAGGGTATGGAGAGAAGGTGGTGAGGGGTGGTACTGATGTGCAGATCAGGCATTAGTGGGGATGTGTGGCTTCAGGGGCGTGATCGTGTTAGTGTATGAGGTGAGTAGTGGAGGGGTGGGATAGAAGGGCTATGGCTCAGAGAGTGTGGTAGTGAGTAAGTAGAAAGAGCTCGAGGAGGACTAAGCCCTCTGGTGGTTGTCAGGTATAACCTGCAAAAGGGAATATAAGGACTTAGAAAAAGCCAGCCAGGAAGTGATGTCATAGGAAGGGGACAATAAAAGGAGGGTCAGCCTTTGGTGGGAGGCGGTGGGAGAGTCAACGACTGTGTCAACGGGCTAACACCCACCACAAAACTGCAGCCTGAAGGGAGGTAGTCTTACCTTCTATGGTGCCTCCGCCATCCCCTGCTCCAGGAATGAGCTTTGTAGAATGGGCTGGGTCTCGTGTGGGGATGGGGGTCTGAAAGGAGGCCTATACTGTATATGTGTAGGAGACAAAGAACAGTAATTACTATGCAGTGGGAGCTTTCATTCACAGCAGAGGCCTACTGCACATGCACAAGAACTTCTACACAATCCCGATATGGGATCGCTACTGCGCATGTGCGAGACAGGCACCAAGATGGCCATTCTCGGGATACCACGCAATGAGACAGGTAGGGAAAATGCTGAAACACAATCAATGCAGCTACACTGTAAGCAGTATTTCCCTGTCATATGAGCACCCCGGTAAGCCCCTAGCAAGCATGCATCCCACAAATGCTGTACAGTCAGTAAATCCCGCTCTTAAAGCACCTTCCAGAAATGGTGCAACTACCCAATACAGAGTCCAGAAAACAGCAGCAGGAATAAACAATCAGTCACTGTGTGGGCATAAAATCAAGTCCTGGCTTACCACAAAACTGCAGCCTGAAGGAGGTAGTCTTTACCTTCTATGGCACTGTCTGGCACATCCCCTGCTCCAGGAGGAGCTTTGTAGAATGGGCTGGCATCTGGTGTGGGGATGGGGTCTGAAAGGAGGCCTTCTATGGTGCTTCCAGCATCCCCTGCTCCAGGAGGAAGCTTTGTAGAATGGGCTGGCATCTGGTGTGACATTGAAATGCTTACATATAGAACATGTTAGCAAGAAGAGAAAGGGAGAAACCAGTGGCATAGATGGGTTATGTATGCATCAACTGAAGACCCTGGATTTGTCCCATAACTGAACATGCAGCATCCACAATACCCACTGGTTTACAGGGTTATGGGTGATTTGTCACTTGCATGCAATAGTGCTGAGCCGTCCCCTCCGCACCCTTTTTTCTGCCTTTGCTTTATTTTTTCCCTCAGGGAAAACTGTGCTCACGGCACTATACTCCTAAAAGAAGTTGCACTGTAAAATTATAGATAACTGTCAGTTCTAGATTTGTCCTCAGTGTCCATCCTGGGTATTGTTTTGTTTGTCTAATGTTTTATTGAAAAATCAATAAAAACTTTGATTTAAAAAAAAACCGAACAAGGGAACATGCTATGAAGCTAGGCGGGGTGATTCTGTGGAGAATGTGAAGAAGTACTTCTTTACAGAAAGAGTGGTGGATTCCTGGAACCGCCTTCCAGCGGAGGTGGTGAGAGCAGAAACAGTGGTGGGATTCAAGAATGCATGGGATAAACACAAGAGACTCATAGTGGAAAGGAAGGGGAAGGGAGAAATAACTGTAAATCGGGTACAGTCTGATGTAATAGTGTAGGTAGGGAAAAATGGGCAGACTGAATGGACCAAGTGGTCCTTATCTGCTATAAAATTCTTTGTTTCTATGTTTCCATTTTAAATGGCTGGTAATTTCATAGAAACATAGATCAAACAACTAATTCAGTCAGTGAGCAGGGCACACCTTTTTTATTTAACTCATACAGTGTGCTACAGCAGCAGGAGATATTTCTACAGTATTTTCATGCAAGTAATGTCCCTGGTGTCTAGTGGTACCCTCTCACCCAATACAGTTACCATGTTCTGTAACTTTTCTGGTGTCCACTGGTACCCTCCTCCCTCACCCAATCCCCGTTGCCATGTTAAGTAGCTTCTCTGGTGTTCAGTGGTCCCTCCCTCCTCCCAATAGCCACCTGCTCCCCTAAGGTCACCTCCTGATGGCAGTAGAACTTACCCTCTTCTCACCTCCCTGGCCATCCACTGTCTGTGCCCCACAAGTCCTCTATTAATATACAACTCTGTGTAACAATACAGGAGTTGTGGTCCGAAAACTGAGTCAGCATAAAGCATTACTGCATGGTGACATGTCACTTCCATCCAGAAAGTGTGTTCCGTGGAAGGTGTGGGACATCAATTTTGGGTTGAGTTATGTGTCACCACTAATGTGGTCATAAAGGGTGGTGGTGGTCAGAAAGCTCTCACTGAATTATTTTGAAAAAGCTTCAACTGTGCTAGACTTTTGGGTTAAGGGAGAAAATTTGTTGAAATGAACAAAGTCTATATGCCTGTGAAGTAGCCCTTTATGTAGACTGTTAACTTTCAGAGCTAACTCCTGTATTATTATATAGTACTCTATTGCTATACAGAACTTGTAGTACAGAAGACAGATAGTAGGGAGGTAAGAGCGAGATATGTGCTGGTTGCTGTCTGTGGGAGGTGGGCAGGAAGCTACCAGGAAGGGTACCACTGGACACCGGGAAGTAATAACATGATGAGAATTGGTTAAGGGAAGGTACCACTGGACACCAATAAAGTTACTTAACATGAAAATGGGGATTGATGAGGGAGAATGGTACCACTGAACACTGGGGAAGTTACTTAAAATGGCAAAGAAATCAGATGATGGGAGAATGGGTTACCACTGGACACCAGGGAAGTTACTTAGCATGCAACGGAGATTGGTTAAGGGAGGGGGTATGACAGGACACCAGGGAAGTTACCTAACATTGCAATGGGGATCAGGTGAGTGAGGGGAAAACCACTGGATACCAGAGAGCTACTTAACATGGCAGTGAGGATTGGATAAGGGAGGGGGTACCACTGGATACCAGGGAAGTTGTTTGAATTGCAATGAGGATCAGATGAGGGGGGGGTTACCTCTGGACACCATAGATATTACTTAACATGGCAGTGGGGGATCAAATGAGGGAGGGGGTACAACAATCGACACCAGGGAAGTTACATAACATGGGGCGGAATAGGGAGACATAGGCTGTTTTACTGAACTGACTGCATGGGCTGTCGCTGCTGTCATGGCTCAAGAGCATATTCACAACACCTTCATTGGTGCATTCTCATGAGGTTCGCTGCTCACTCATGCTACCCTTGAGCATAGTTATCCAATAATATCAATGCACTATGTTACTGGCAGCAGTACCGACAACTAGAAAATGAGTTCATCCACTCCTTTCCCCTAACATTTCTCACCCCCAGTGCCTTTCAGTGGCACAGCTGCAGATGATAATATGCCCCTTCTCTCTATAAAGACCCCCTCTATAACAAATTCTATCTTACAGTGAACACCTTTAATGGCACCCATTGTTCACTAAGTAGGCATATTAGCACCTCACTATAGTGAACACCTAGCTATAGTGAACATCTCACTGTACTTGGAAATCTAACCTCCCAGCTGAGTTTCCCTTTCTGGGAGGCTAACGTTTTTCTTGGAAGTGAATTGTCCTTTCTTATTTTCCCCAGTAGTGTTCTTGATGTTTGCTGACTTAGCAACACACACACACCCTGCAGCTCCTAGCTTGCTCAGATCAGTGTCAGACTCCCAGCATGAAGAACTGGAGGATCTCGCCCTCAAGGGACAAGTTGTGGGTTTCAGCTGAAGGCTCTGGAGAGGGATGCCAAGCACAGGCTGATACTGTAGCTACTTCAATACTATGAGGACTGTGGCAGGCTTAAGGACTTTGGTAGGCAGGAGGACAATCTGGAGGCAGGTGATCAGAAACACAATAGGGGCACAGAACATAGACAGTTTAAAAAAAATAATCTATCTGATTGTCCCAGGGTGTGGCTGTAACAGATAGACATGGCTCAGTCCAGGTAAGGTACAACACACTTGCTGTGTGACTTTATTCCTTGTAGTTTCTAGAAAACACAGCTTTCACAGGCACATACAAATTTAGTTAACACAATAAAACAAAACACAAAAAACAACAACACCTTACTCTACCCTTGGTAAGGGCTTAACAATCAGAGCCTTTAATTAATGTTCAGGATCCCTTTCTCATTTTGGTGCCTTTTAGTTGCTGCATGGGCAAGAAACTGCATGCTCTCCTCTATTCAATGCTCCAATCAGAAAGTCAGGGTACCAGGCTCTGTGCAGCTAAAATTCAGCAGGGGCTTATATAGTTTTTAATTGGCCCCTGCATCATACACTTGAGTTTTAGGCACTGTGCCACAGTACTGATTTGGACCTGCAACACAGGTTTGATTTTGGCATAGTGCCAAGAAAGGGAACGTGAGTGAGAGAGAGATACTTCTGAATAGCACTTGACTGTTATTTCTCCATTCACTTCTCTCTCAATAGAGCACCACAGTACCCTGGGAATTTTCCCACACTTTGCCCACACAATACATACATTGTAGACCTTTAGCCCAAAAGGGAGTGAGCAAGGAGACTGCTTTATTTTAATTATTATAAGCCCTCACGAGTTGCCGTCCGCTTCCAGCAGGAGACGACTGTATCTCCATTTTCACAAGATTGAGGCATTTACTTTCATTTAAGCAAGCCATAAATCAGTTACCCAAATGGCAGGATAGACACAAGGGAGGGTTATCTTTCTGATCCCAGCACACTTGAAGCACTTTTACATGGGATGCTCATTCTGTGATGGTGCATTGTTCTACGGAGCAGATTGACTTTACATGCAGTGATCTGTATCACAATGGGCGGTACAGATCAACTGCAGTGTTATTTTTGTGCCATGTACAGGCAATCTGCTCCAAAGCAGCTAAGAGAACATGGGATTCCCTGTTGTCCAGCCACCGAAATGAGCGGAAGGGCACTGTTACATGGCCAGGTAGAACGGAACAAAACTCTGCGAACCCAGTTAAGCAGGGAACTTGGAACTGGCGAATGTTTGGTTCTCTTGTGGAACCAATTACCTGTACGTGGCAGAAAAGTAACATTGCAATTCATCTGTCTCACTCATTGCGATACAGATCTCCGCATGTAAAGATGCATTTTGTTCACTGAATGCACTGTTTCATTGAGAAACTGCATGTTATCTGATAGTGTTCTTCTTGCGGCTCTCTCACTCATCTCTCTCTTGCCTTGCAACACTTTATTTATGTTTTAAGCCCAAACAAGGAGCTGACAGCATGCTTAATTGTATAGCAGGCATTGCTGACAAACTGGAAGGGTAGGTGTGTCTGTTCACAGCGATGCCAAGGTATGTAACAGGGTGGACACCTCAGAAGGAGTGAACAAGATGGAAGCTGACCTCAAGAAACAAGAAGATTGGTCTGGAGTGTGGCAACTGAGATTTAATTCCAAAAAGTGCATGGTCATGCACAGAGGAAAGAAAATCCAAGAAACGAGTATTAACTTGGAGGCGAAAGGCTGGCAGCCTCAAACCAGAACTGAGATCTGGGAATCATAATCTCAGACAACTTGAAGGTTAGTAAGCAGTGTGAGAAGGCAGCATTAAAAGCCAACAGAATGCTGGGCTGCACTGGGAGGACTCACAAGCAGGAGGAGGGAGGTGATACTACCACTGTATAGATCGCTGGTCAGGCCTCACCTGGAATACAGAGTCCAATTCTGAGGCCTCACCTCAGGAAGGACATTGACTGGGTGGAAACAGTACAGAGAAAGGTGACAAAAGTGATCCAGATTCTTCAGTACATGTTCTATGAGGAGAGACTTAGGGAACTGAATATGTACTCCCTGGAGAGAGAGAGAGAGAGAGAGAGAGAGAGAGAGAGAGAGAGAGAGAGAGAGAGAGAGAGAGAGAGAGAGAGAGAGAGAGAGAGAGAGACTGAAACATTGAGGTACATAAAAGGCATTAACAAGGTACAAGCACAGGAACTTTTTCACTTCAAGAAGGGCTCCAGGACCAGGGGACATGACCTCAGGTTGCAAGGAGGAGGGTTCTCTACCAACATCAGGAAGGTTTTCTTCTCTTCACAGAAAGAGTGGTGGATGCCTGGGAACAGCCTGCCCCAAGAGGTTGTGGGGGTCAACACTGTTGGGGGGGATTCAATAATGCATGGGATAGACACAAGGGAGCCCTGACTACATAGGGCAACTAGTGTGTCAAAGTAGGTCTAAAACAAATGAGCAGACTAGATGGACCTAGCAGTCTCCTTCTGCTGTCAACTTCTTTGTTTCTATGCATTTACAAGCTCCATTATGGAGCACCTACCTACAAATGAAACTAGCTACCCTGTAATATGCTCCACTTTAGGAGCGCTTTTAATGTATTGTGCCGACAGGCTCATTCTGGCAGCACACCCGGGGTAAATAAAACAAATTAACATACATTAGATACTTTCTCCACAAAAGAAGGAAGAATAATGCCCACTTTTATTCATCTTTAGCCAGGAGGGGAACAGCTTTTCATGTTCCCCCCTCCAGTGCTTCTTATATTGGAGGAACCTTCTTTCTTTCACTGCTTTTGGCTTTCTGGAATAGCATGCCACTACACGGCAGATAACACTGTCAATATACTTTAGGCAATATAAACATATTTTTAACCTAAGGGCTGCATAAAATATTGAAAAGAAAAAAGGGCTCACATTTTAACTGTGCACATACATACTGTATATAGAAACAGGCATCTGGCTTTACAATATTTATAAATAAATGACACTGAGCTAGCTAGCTTTTTGTCTTTATTTATGCCAACTGGACATTGTACTAGCTAGCCTTTACATATTTATACTACTGTTTTGAACCATTACCATGAGGCACCTCAGAGGGACTCAAAATAGAAACAGAGTACAGGAGAGAAGGAACAGGTGTGTGTGTTCTGTTAGCATCTGTCCTATCAGAACAAGGAAAAGATAGTACAGCATAGCAGGGATACAGGAAACAGGCTTTGAAAGGAAAAAATAAAGTCCTCGGACACATAGGTAGGACACTTAGCCCTACCACACTGATAGAGAACTGCTGATCAATACCCCAGCAGTGTAACTAGTCAAGAGTCCTCAACCTATAGGGGTACCTGCATATGAGCCACCCAGACCTGAGCTCATAAATTCTCACCAAATAATGTCTATTAGAGCCGTTTCACAAATTATTGCAAGCAGCATACTATATTAACCTTATTTGTCCTATACCCTTATCTGGCTCTGCATACTGAGCCCATGGAACCCTTATCTTCCCCTGGGGTTGGAAGTATAGCCTAGAGGTTAGAGTAATGAGCTTGGTACATCCAGCAGACCTGGGTTTGATTCCAACAACCTCCACATGCATACTGTGTGACTCTAAGCAAGTCACTTAACCTCCCAGTGCTCCCAGGTTGCCCTGAAAACAGGCACTTGTGCCTAGTGGGTCTTACCCAGTTACCAAAGACTATTTTATATATAAATATATATATATATATATATATATATATATATATATACACATACTCTTTCTTCTTCTAGCTGCAGACATTGAATCAAGCCCTGTGCCTACATATCCCTCCTCCAGCCCCTCACCATATGGTAGCCTTGATTTCTACCATATAAATGCCGTAAGCCTTCTGCCTAAACTAGATCATATAAAGGCATGGGTATCGCTAAAGTCCCCTGATATCCTATGCATATCAGAGACCTGGCTGTCCTCCAGAATCCATAACTCTTCACTGGAGATCCCTGACTATTTGCTAATTGTCAGAACAGGGTAAACGTGGCGTTAGTGTCGCCACATATAATGCAATCCTCCCTTACTCAGTTGTCCTCCAGGAAGTCTCCCCATCTTCCCATGAGTCACTACTTATCTTTCCTGGCAGACTGGTCTGGGGTTTTCACTGCATCTAATGTTGACTGCCCTAGTTACCTTCACTAGCATCTTCCTAAACAGTTGGGACACTCATGCCCCCCCACACAAAAGGCTACATCTATGTCACAGGCACCTCCCCTGGGTTACCCCCAACTTGATCCATCTCTTCAAAACTAGAGATCATGCTTGGAGCACATACAAAACATCCTCCCACACTGACAATCTACAAAGGTATAGTGCCCTGAGGAATGCCTGCACTGAGGCAGTATGCATGGCTAAAGCCAAATTTTTCAGAAACAAAATTGAGCAATCTTTAGCCCCTACAGAGTTCTGGAAGATACTTCACCCTGCTAGGCTCTCCCCCATCCCTCCTCTCCCTTATAATCTCAGGCTCTAATGACCCTGACCACAGCTCAACAGCCTCCTCCATAAACCTCTTTTTCACCACCTGTGCCTCCTGGCAGGACTCCCACCACACCCCCTTTCCCCCACCCGCTGTCATCACACCACTACCACCTCCACTACTGGGTACTCCTTTCCCCCTCTCACTCTTATAGAGGTTCTTTATGCTTCCAAAGCCTTGAACCAGTCCAAACAAAGTCCTGATGGGCCCAATCCCAATCTACTCAAGATCTCTGCCCCGGCAATTGTCACACTGCTTACATACATTTCAGTCTATCACTCTTCCCAAGGCACTGTCCCCAAGGCATGGAAGTTAGCCAAAATCATACTCCTTCATAAGGGTAGTGACCCCTTCCTCCCTAGCAACTACAGGCCCATTTCTCTGCTCCCCTCTTTTGCTAAATTATAGGACACCCTCATTTCCAACAGGCTAAACTCCTTGCTGGATGCCAGTGCCATTCTTAGCCCTTATCAATCCAGCTTTCACCATCTTCACTCCACTTCATCCTCTCTACTCTGCCTCACAAGTCATGCTCACTTTGCTATGGATAATGGCCACCTTCATAGACCTAGCCAATGCCTTTGACTCAGTCTCCCATCATCTCCTCCTGGACAAACTTTCTTCTATCGGCCTCTCTTCCTCTTTCACTGAATGGTTCAGGGCATACCTATCTGACAGATTTCAATATGTGCAACTGGGTGACTCCACCCCCATCCAAGCTGACATCCCCCAGGGCCCAATCCTTGGATCAAGAGTATTCTCAATTTTCACAAATGAACTCCACTCCTCTTGCTCCACCTCACATACACAAGTACAATGATGACATGGTCATCATGTGCCAGGCCCTCCCTCTCACATGTCCAGGCTTCCCTTCCGGCTGACTTTGAGAATGCATAAACTGGTTTGAAATAAGCTTACTCAAATGCAACACAAAGAAAAACTGTTGCAATGGCTTTAGGCATTGCACAAAACTGGCTAAGCCCTCCACTTCATCCCTTAGATGGCTTAAAATTGAAATTGTGGAATCCTTCAAACACCTGGGAATCTGGCTTGATCCAAAGCTGGACTTCTCCCACCATATTGATGCTATCCATGCTAAGCTCCAGCCCAAACTTGGTGCCCTGTATAGACCCAAGGACTGTCTCTCACTCCCTACATGGAAAGAGCTTGTCACCAAACTAATTCTGCCCTCCATAGAGTACGCTGATGTTGTGTACAGCTCCATGCCCCAATCATCTTTCTCCAAGTTGGACCCACTGTAGAATGCCTTCTGTTGCTTTGCTACAAATCATTCCTATCAAACACACCACTGCTCCCTCTATTCTGATCTCTCCCTCACCTCACTTGCTATTCATCACCTTGCCCACTGTGCTACCTTCCTTGCAAAGTATTGGTTTGGTACTTTCCCCTCCTATCTCATCAATCTCCTGCCCCGCCTCCATCCACCCAGGTTACTCGTTTTGTACCCAAGGCCCCTTACTCCTTTGCCCTCCCTCTACCACATTCACAGTCAGGCAAGTTAACCTTCACCTTCAGGCTCCCAGCCCTCTGGAACCATCTCCTCTACTCGATCTGCCACTTGCCCACTGCTGCATCCCTCAAAAAGCACCTAAAACCCCTCCGCACCCCCTGCTCCTGATTCCCTCCTCATCCCCTTTGACACCCTCTCCCCCCCCGCCCAATTTCTTACCCCTCTCTTTAATTTTCTAGCCATTCATTTGTGGGCCCTTGCACTTTGCTCCTAACACTATTGCCTGATCATAAAACATTGTATGTTCTCATTTGTATTTATTGTATATATGGGGTGGGATATTCAGAACTCAGCCAGGCAGGGGCGCAAGCCGGGCGCAGCGCAACTGGGATATGCCAGGGTGTGGCTTAGGCGGTATTCAATGGTGCTGTGCCATGGTTCTGCACTGTTGAATATGGCACCGTGGCCACCCACATTGAGCATGGCGCAGTGGCATTGCGCCAGCGCAAGTGGCCAGTGAGGAGCAGGGGAATGCGCTAGCACAAGTGACATTGCGCTAGGCACAGCAACCGCGATATTCAGCGGTGGACATGTAAATGGGGCCATAATGAGCGTAAGGTGCAAATAGGCCATTAGCATGTCATTATGGTCCCATTTGTATGCAGGTGCACCGATCCCCGGTGACTTGCGCCTGGTGCCTTGCCAGGCAGCAGCCGTCAGGGACTGACGCCCCCTGCCCCCACAGACAACGCACTCCAATGCCCAATCACAGGCATATGAATGAAATAAACTGTCCAATATCCCTGGTGGTCCAATGGACCGCTCCCAGCCTGATCACGGGCATAAGTATAAAATAAACATCCAATATCCCTGGTGGTCCAGTGGACCGCTTCCAGCCCAATCGCGGGCATATGAATTAAATAAACTGTCCAATATCCGTGGTAGTCAGTGGACCGCTTCCAACCTGATCATGGGCATATGTAGTAAACACAATGTAAAACCATCCCTGGTGGTCAGTGTACCCCTCCCACCGCCCACTGAGGCCCCACCACCCCGCTCCCCATCAGCGGCAGGCGACAGCTCCTGCCTGCAAGCTGCCTGGCCACCCGCCGACTGACTGTGTACAATGCGGCTGTGCGCCCGATGGTCCTGCAGCATGGGCCAATGGGCATACCAGGCAAATGCCGTACCACCGCATATGATATCTGGACTGTGATGCGAAATGACGGTCTGCTATAATATTGCAGCTGTGGACCAATGGGTGTGCAGCTGTACTGTACAGTCGGTCGGTAGTACTCAAACAGCTGCTTGAGATGAAACTGCCATCCACCGCTGACAGGAGGGAGCGGGGGTGAGGCTCCAGTGGGCGGTGGGGAGGGTAGACCACTGGACCACCAAGGATGGTTTTACGTAGTATTTACTACATATGCCCACGATCGGCTGGAAACGGGCTACTGGACCACCAGGGATATTGATGTTTATTTTATACTTATGCCCGCGATCGGTTGAAGCAGTCCACTGGACCACCAGGAATATTGACGATTAATTCAAAACCCATACTGGTGATCGGGCTGGGGGCGCTACCATGATGGACGGTGCCGCAAGAGGAGCTGGTGGCCACCCACAGCTGGCAGCTGCCATGTTCCACCCTGCAATTCGGCAGCTCACCTGTGGGTGGCCAGCCGTTGCTCCTGTTTTTCTTGGCTCAACTGTGTGTGGCGCAGGTAGGGGTTGCACTTGCATCTGCTCAGCACATCCCGGGCTGAATATCGGGATGTGCAGAGTATGCATGGGCAGGCCCCCTCTACTTGCACCACATACATTACTGATATGCCCCGGCGCATCGGGATTTGTACCACGCACTTTCCCCTTTTGAATATCGCACTGAGGCGCATCAGTGGGTTGCGTCTGGCGCAACTGTGTTGCGCCAGATGCAACCCTTCTGAATATCCAGCCCCCAGTATGCATTTGCACTATTTCTTGTACTTTATTGTATATATTTGAACAACATCCTGTATTTTATTGTATCTATTGCTGGGCAGTCACCTCTGTTTTCTTGTTGCATTTTCTCCACTTCCCCGTCCCTGGTTACCAAATTTTAAATAAAAACTGGTATGGAGCTCCGGGTTTTGGTTTCATTGGGGACTGGGGAGCCACCTGGAGGGATGCAGACCTATACTGGCGTGATGGTCTGCATCTGTCCGGGGGGGGGATCCAGGATCCTAGGTGAGAGGTTTTAAATGCTTCATTGGGAAGCATTTAAACTAGCCAAGGGAGGAGGCACTGAAAAGGAGCAGGGAAATCCCAGCCTCCCCCCCCCACAAAACACGGTAATTAGGGAGGTAAACACCAAGGTAGAGAAGTCGTTAGGGAGCAGGACAGAGGTAAATGTAAAAAAAGGCAAAGGCAGTAAGGACAGGGATGGGGCTAAAAGGGTTAAGGCCATCAAAATGTAGAGGGCGATGAGTACCAATACCCATAGTCTGTGTAACAAGCTCCCTGAACTAGTGGCTTTGATGGAAGAGGGTTGCCTGGATATTGTGGCAGTCACAGAAACATGGTACACAGAAAACCATGACTGGTATGTCAACATACCAGGATACACAATCTACAGGAGGGACAGGGAGGGTAAAAGAGGAGGAGGAGTAGCTCTCTAGGTAAAGGACGGGATCAAAGCAATAGAACTAAAGAGTAAATAGGGAGCAGATGAGGCACTCTGGGTCACCCTGGAGACAGGAAATGGCACCACAATCCGCATGGGGGTTGTATACAGACCCCCATCTCAGAGGGAGGGAATGGACAAGGAAATGATAGAAGGCATCCTTAGAATGGCAGAAAAAGGGGAGATATTGTTGCTGGGGGACCTGAATATGCCAGATATTAACTGGAGCACCTTTGCTGCAGGCACATCCAAGAGAAGGGTCATTCTTGATGCCCTGCAACGGGCATGCCTCAGACAGCTAGTATTGGAACCCACTCGGGAGGAGCAAACTTAGACCTGGTACTCTCAAATGGGGATGGAGAAAGAATCTCAGATTTAGAAGTGGGTAGCCATCTGGGAACAAGCAACCACCAAACAGTGTGGTTCACGATAAACACAGCCATACAATCAAACCATACAAAAGCAAGAGTATTGGACTTTAGGAGGGCTGACTTTGGGAAAATGAGAGAGTGCCTCAGAAAAGCACTAGCAAATAGGCAAGAAAGAGGGGTGGAGGAACAATGGGGAGTAATCAAAACAGCTATCATAGAGGCAACAAGTCTTTGTGTAAAGCAAATCAACAAACACAATGAAGGAAAAAAACGCTATGGTTCTCAAAAGAGGTGGCAGGAAAAATTAAGGAGAAAACGATAGCATTCAGGAAATATAAGGAAACACAGAAGGAGCAGGACAGAGAACTTTATCAGTTAAAGCAGAAAGAGGCAGGGAAGGCAGTCAGAATAGCAAAGGCCCAAACCGAGGAAAGGATAACCAACTCTGTTAAGAAGGGGGATAAGACCTTTTATAGGTACATTAGGGACGAAGAAAGACCAAAGGAGGATACTGAGGCTTATTAAAAGGGAGGAATGTGGGCAGAGGGTGACAGTGAAAGCAGGGATACTGAATGAATATTCCTGCTCAGCATTCAAAAGGAAGAGGAGGGGAGGTACCTAAACCAAACAAGAGAAACTCTCTGGATAGGGGGATAATCAGTCCATTCACAGAAGAAAAGGTTCTGAAAGAACTCTTAAAACTGAAGGTGGACAAAGCAATGGGGCCTGATGGGATTCACCCCAGAATTCTAAAAGAACTAAGGTAGAACTAGTGACACTACTGACTACTCTCTTTAACAAGTCATGGGAGGATGGGGTGGTACCTGAGGACTGGAGGAGGGTGGATGTGATTCCACTTCACAGAAGTGGGACCAGGGCAGAGGCAGGAAACTACAGACTACAGTTTGACCTCAGTGGTAGGGAAAATGATGGAATCACTTCTGAAAGAAAGAATTGTTGAGTACCTAGAGGCCAGTGAGGCATAGGACCCAAGACAGCATGGATTCACAGTGGGAAAGTCATGTCAGACAAATCTAATAGATTTCTTTGACTGGGTGACCAAAGTAGTAGATCAGGGAGGGGCTGTGGACATGGCCTACCTAGATTTTAGCAAGGCATTTGACACAGCCCCACACAAAAGATTAATATACAAGTTAGCCAGTCTTGGAGTGGATCCCAAGGTGGTAGCCTGGATAAAAAATTGGCTGGACAACAGGGCACAAAGGGTAATAGTAAACAGAGTCCACAGTGAAGAAAAGAGGGTTACTAGCGGGGTATCACAGGGTTCAGTACTGGGACGGGTCCTCTTTAATGTCTTTATAAGTGACACTGCAGAGGAACTGGAAGGAAAAGTATGTCTCTTTGCAGATGACACAAAGATCTGCAGCAGGGTCGATACACAAGGTGAGGTGGAAAGGATGAGAAGGGACTTGACAAGGTTGGAGGAATGGTCAAATGTATGGCAGCTCAGATTCAATGCAAAGAAGTGCAACATAATCACCTGGGAAACAAAACCAGGGAAGAGTACACAATGGGGGTGAGATACTAACAACAGCAAAAATGGAAGGGTCTGGGGATAATTATATCAGATGACCTAAGGTGGGCAAGCAGCGTGAGAAGGCGGTAAGGAGGGCTGGAGGGATACTGGGATGCATAGGAGAGGCATCAACAGTAGAAAAAGTCTGCAGTTGTCCATCTGTCACAAAATTGATTTCTGGGCAGTTGCCTCTGAATGGGAAATGAACAGTCTTCTCTTCCTCCCTCCCTCTTTGTCACAACATATTCCATACATTTCTGTTCTGGTTTGTAATGGCTGAATGAAGTAGAATGAAGTTGTTATCCCTCTGTACAGACAGTTGGTGACACCCCATCTGGAGTACTGCGTGCAGTTCTGGACATCCCATCTCCGCAAAGATATCGACAGAGTGGAGGCTGTCCAGAAGAGGGCAACCAAAATGGCCCATATGAAGAGAGACTAAAGGAGCTTAATATGTATACCCTCGAGGAAATGAGGGACATCATAGAAACTTTCAAGTACCTCAAGGGAATCAATAAAGTCCAAGAGGGTAGCATCTTTCAGAAAAAGAGATGTGCAAGAACATGGGGGCACAATTTGAAGATGGGAGGACGGCTCAGAGGTAATGTGAGGAAGTATTTTTTCACGGAGAGGGTTGTGGATGCATGGAACAGCATTCCTGAAGAGTCAAGAACAGTGTTGAATTCAAGAATGCATGGGATAGACATAAGGTAATTCTAGTGGAGGTAGGAGGAAATAGGCTGTTGGTTAACTAGAATGTGCAGCTTATCCATCAAGTAGGAAATGAGCAGACTAGGTGGGCCAAGCGGTCCTTATCTGCCATCAAATTCTATGTTTCTATGCTTGTTAAAAATACCTGGTTACAATTTTGTGACACATATCAGTTACATGTAATGAGTCATGGTGTACCATAGCAAGATGTCAACTGCATGTAAATTCCTTCATTGTAACCTTATTGTATAAGGACAAGGTGAATATTAAGATTTGTAATTCTGTTCCATTTATTGTCAATGCATCTTCTGTACTATACTTTAATGGATTAGAACTACAGATAGAGTACTAATGTTTAACAGTCTCTGTTTAACTAGTTGCCAGTTAACTGACAAGATGGTATCCAAATCTATGTCTATATCTTTGTTTTTTCTTGTTTTTTTTTTCTTGTTTGGGTAGTAAACATTCAATGTGACTTCTTCTGTAACTGCGTTTTTTCTGCACAGTTAATGTATTCAGTTTCCGTGTGACCTGCTTGAGGAAAAAAAAAAACAGTTGTTACACATGAATGTGACAATCCTGTGTGAAAAAAAATCAACATACAAACAAAATTAAAAACAAATTGGATATGTATTAATTAATAATACTGTTACATAGAAACATAGACTTTGACGTCAGATAAGGACCGCTAGGCCCATCTAGTCTGCCCATTTCCCTACCTACAGGATAGGCCGCAGATCCTATTTAACCAACAGCCTATATCTTCCTGCCCCCCACAAGAATTGCCTTATGTCTGTCCCATGCATTCTTGAATTCTCCACAGTTTTAGACTCCACAACTTCCTCAGGAAGACTGTTCCATGCATCCACTACCCTCTCTGTGAAATAATACTTCCTCACATTGCCCTGAACGCCCCTCCTTCTATCTTTAAATTGTGTCCCTTGTTCTTGCAAGTCTCTTTTCTGAAAGATGCTACCCTCTTGGACTTTGTTGATTCCTTGAGGTACTTGAAAGTTTCTATCATGTCCCCCTCTCCCTTCTTTCCTCAAGGGTATACATATTAAGCTCCTTTAGTCTCTCCTCATACGGCTTCTCTTGCAGACCCTGCACCATTTTAGTTGCCCTCCTCTGGACTGCCTCCATCCTGTCTATGTCCTTGCAGAGATGGGGTCTCAGAACTGGACACAGTATTCCAGATGGGGTCTCACCAACTGTCGGTACAGAGGATAACAACTTCCTGTTTACTGCTGCTGATGCCTCTCCCTATACATCCCAGTATACCTCGGCCCTCCCTACTGCCTTCTCACATTGCTTGCTAACCTTAAGGTCATCTGATATGATTACCCCAGGTCCCTTTCCTGTTTTGTTGTTGTTACTACCTCCCACCCATTGTGTATTCTTCCCTGGGTTCTTGTTTCCCAGGTGCATTATTTTGCACTTTTTTGCATTGAATCCTAGCTGCCATACGTCTGACCATTCCTCCAACCTTGCCAAGTCCCTTTTCATCCTTTCCACGCCTCCTTGTGTATCAACCCTGTTGCAGATCTTTGTGTCATCTGCAAAAAGGCATACTTTTCCTTCCAGTCCCTCTGCAATGCCACTGATGAAGACATTAAAAAGGACTGGACCCAATACTGAACCCTGCTGTTGTCTGTTTAAAAAGGAAAGTCAATCCTGGTTTACATACAGAAGGCAAAGACGATAATCACATCCTCGCTAGAAAACAAACTAACTAATAGAATTAGTGACAGCACCCATTACCTACAAATTTGTGGTTGTGACAGTGGAGTAAACGGCATCACGATATAAACTTATCAAAATAACCCAATCAAATGATGTTTTACTGAACTACTATATCTGCTTAGGTCTTTGTTATATATTATGGGCATTGAACCTATGATCTCTAAGTTCCATCCAAGTGCTCTATAAGCTGAGCAAGCAGACTAGCCAGTCAACTGAGTGGTCCCTCTTCTCTACACCTGGAAGTAATTACAGTACATATCAAAATAACTCCAAGCCATTTGAGCTATATTTAGGTTTCTTGCTTTGTTTGTTGATCAAAATGTCATTCCTTTATCGAGCAGACTTGCCTAAATCCAGTGGAACAGGAATGCAGATACCATGTGGTAATGACATGGCCCTTAAGTGCTGTATTAATGCCTGCAGTTTCACACATCGTGTAGGGTCATTTTGGTCTCATTTTTTTAAACTTTACTGGGAATGTTAGAAAACTAAACATATATACAGTAATATGTATATCAAGGTTCAAAGACATATAAAGCGTTAAACAGAAAGGCTATACATAGGATCTAGATTCTTCTCTCCCTCTGTTACATCACAGAACAGTATCACTGTAATATAGAGTTCAGCGTCCTAGAGAGTCCCAAAGATGGCCATCTACACCATGACCATGGACTAAGTTCCATGAATATAGTTCCAATAAGTCTCGGAGGAAATACTCTTGAATAGGTCACAAAGACCAATCATAAGTAAATGTAGTTGAGAATATACCCCAATAATTACTTACGACGACTTTGCGGAAGTCTTCCACAATAAGCTTAAATGTGGTAACATAAAAAGAAACAGAACATTTGTCGGTAGCTAAAACATGCCCTCTTCTGCAGTTATTGAAACAAGTCGAACATGTTAATCATACAGTTGTTACAGTAAAATAAGCTTCCATCAAGTCACATCAACAAAGTTATTGAATGACTTTACAGTGACACCACTTTGCTGATGGTGATCACATCGCCAAGGCAAAGTGTTGATGGACCGCCGTAGCACTGTGACACCAGAGTCCTTTACTGTTTGTTATTTGCTATGATGGTTTTGCTGTCAGAGGTTCGTTCTCTTGATGTGATACTGTAAAATAAAAGGAATGCAATATTAAAACACTCACTGGTTATGTTATCAAATACTGATTCCTTTTAAACTGCACAAACAATTAGTAATTAAATGCTTTGGGTCATTCAGGTTTGAATGGATGTTTTGAGATCAAATTTTTTTTTAAAAAGTGATTGGTGACTGCTGTCTGTTTTTATATATCTTTTGTAGTCTAAAGAGCAATACTGAGTCCTTTCAGAAAAACAAGCCACAAGATAAAAGCAAGGGAAATGTCACGGCAACTGTAAAAGCTGCAAACAATAACAAGAATATGGACCTGAAAGCCTTGATGTAAAGCATGTGGAGTTAATGAACTGAAGGACCTCTGGAAAGAAGTTTTTGGTCCTGTCCACTTAAAACAAGGACATTACTATTTTAAATTTTGTGGACTGTTTTTGCAATGAACCTTTTTTAAAAATAAGAATCTTATTGGTGCATACTAGATGAAATAATCACATATTTAAATGACATTAAGATACTATTTAACTTGATAATGCAGCATTTGATGGGGAATGTTTATTTTGACTAGTTTGTATTCAATTATATTTAATTGTATTATTGGTGTTTGTAAGATTAGCATGCTGTAATTAATTGTGCACTAGTATAAATAGTGATGATTTTCTGCTGAGAACAGAGCTCTTGAAAAAGCACCAAAAGGGTGCGAAATGATTTCAGGTGTTTCCAGTACACCCTGGAGAGGATGTACCTGTGTATTTTTATCAGATTTTTGTAATTAATGTTCTTTAACTGAAAATAACCCAAGAGTTGGATCTCAGTTTATTACTACTTCTCTGGACAGAGAGTAGGTTCCCTTTCTTGTAACTACATATGAACATACAAACATACGAAGAAGCCAGCAGAAGGCCATTTGGTCTATCAAATCTGCTTGAATTGCAGGGTCCACAGCTTGAGCTAATGTCCCCTCCTCCCTCCCTCCCGTCCTCCCTACCCTTGATCCTTACCTTCCCCTATCACAGCCTCTCTTTAAAGCTGCCCACTATCTTCAACGAGATGACCTCTTCTGGCAGCGCATTCCAAGTGTCCACCACCTCTCTGTGAAGAAGTGCTTCCTGACCTCCCTCCTAAACCTCCAACCTCCAGCTTAAGACTGTGCCTCCTCATATTATGGTTGCCACTCAGCTTAAAGAGATTCTCCTTATCAACCTTATTTATCCCTTTCAAGTACTCAATAGTCCCAATCATGCTCCCCCTTTCTCTCCTTTCTTCCAGGGAGTACATGTTCAGTGCCCTCAACCTCTCCTCATATGCCTTGCCCTGCTGACTGGCTGTCATCTTTGTAGCCCTCCTCTGGACCTTCTCCAGCAGGTTAATGTCCCTTTTGAGGTGGGGGGCACCAGTACTGAACTCCATATTCTAGATGCAGCCTTACCAGTGACCTGTACAAGGGAAGTATAACCTCCTCTCTCCCACTAGTGATCCCTCTAGCTATGCATCCCAGCATCTTGTTTGCAATTTGTAATTGTACAAAAGCCCAACACGAACAGCAGCTATTAAAGTTTAGCCGCGGGCACACTGGGAACGCAAGACTTTGTTGTGGGTTTGTTCAGAGAGGTGCATAGAGCACTTTATGTAAACAATCAATTGGCTGACACCATCTTGAAGCCCTCAGTCTATGCCAAAGGCCCAAACAGGTAGCCCAAAAAGCAGAAACAATCTCAGGCACCTCACAAACCCGACATCAATTAAGAGAGGTGTGTTTCCCACTTCCGAGTTACCCCAGTCAGCCAATGGGTCATAGTTACATCAGAGCAACAGGAAGACCAAAGAGGTAAACAGCAAAAACTGAAGTGAAGAGCTGGTGATAACCACATGCAAGCACAGACACCAAATATCCATCCCCTTCACCGTCAATGTCCTCCTCATTGCCCCGCTTGCAAAGCCTACGTTAATCTCGAGTACTCTCTTTCCTGCCTCAGCAAGATCATTAAATAGATAAATCTTATCCACATAGAAAATCCGATGCTTAGCAGGATATAAGAGGACATGGGAGAGTCCTGTTTCAGTTTGGCTCCCATGGCATCAAATGACTTCCTCCTTTGTCTGGTTGCAAAGGAAAAGTCAGGGAAACAAAATGTAGTGCCCCATAGTTCCTGGTGCCCTCCTGAAATGGGCATCCAGGTGCTCCAGGACTCCATTAGGGGATAGGAACCCCAGGTTAGGTGCCCCAGGGTAAGCTGCCCCAGAATAAAAAGTCCCAGCTGGGCTTACATTTAAAATTTTTTTTTTCCCCAGTTCATTTTTCCCTGCCTGCTCTATCCTAAGAACCCTTCCCCAGTTGTCAGGAATCCGCACTTGTGGTTCCCGGGCACATGGACGGGCATGCAGGCAGGCAGGGTCGGCCTTGTGAGGATTCCAAAGCAGAATCCTTAGCATGGTTTGAATGGCAACAGATGTTCAGTTCATTGTAGGAGTGACAGAGAAGCAGCTGCAAAGTGCGAGTGGAGCAATCGGCTGGCCAGGGCAGAGCCAGAAAGGAAGGGACTTATCGGTAGTTCCTGCATTCCTCCCAATGTCCCAGCCAGTCCAAAAGCACTTTGCTCTTTCTCTTCTCCAGGCCTGCAGTAGTCTGG
This sequence comes from Neoceratodus forsteri, assembly GCA_016271365.2. Classification (NCBI taxonomy): domain Eukaryota; kingdom Metazoa; phylum Chordata; order Ceratodontiformes; family Ceratodontidae; genus Neoceratodus; species Neoceratodus forsteri. The sequence goes on from JADMNL010000025.1 coordinate 274,474,797, forward strand.
CAGTGCCCGGGTCCAGACATGGTGAAAGTCCATCAGGAGGGTGGTGGCAGTGAAAGGCCATCCCTCCATCCAGTAGTAGCAGCAGCAGTAGTCTGATGAGGCCTGTAGGAGGCAGGTCAGGCCTCCCCACTGATCCCTTCCAGTAGTTCCATTACAGGAAAATGAACGGGTGGCAGGGTGAGTGGCAGCAGCATCACAGCCAGATGCTGGCCACCAGAGAGACTGTTTTTTCTCTATAATAAAACAAAATAAAGATTTCAGCACCTCCAGGTGCTTGCAGTTATATAGCCATTTGGGCCAAGCCAGGCCTCTCTCCACGAAGTGCCCATGGGGCGGAGTTCACTAAACTGCTCCATGGGAGCCAGAGACTGTGGGGTAGGTAAGCTCCACCTCTAGAACCACCTATGGAGTGGGATTTGGAAGAGAGCTCCATAGGAGCTAAGTAAAAGGGGCAGGGACTATGTCAATGACTAAAAAAATATGAAAGAAGGCACTGGAAGGCCCAATTTAAAGGGACAGTGTATCTGATTTATGGATTGCCTATAAGAAATATGTATAAAAGAGTGTCTGATATTTTGTGGCCCCCATTATTGAACTGTTCTCTGCCCTATATGTGTGTGCCCACCAAGTGACTGCCCTATAGCCCCAACGCCAGGGTTTCCAGGTGTGTGAACTAATGGTACTTATAATGTCTACTGAAATAACCACACCATCACAAAAGTTTTTGAAAAGGACTTTATTGAACTGCCACTCCTGTATGTGGGTGGTAGTCAGTGTGTCCTGTTATTCCTTACCATCTGATCCCGATGTTTCCTCCAGGAAATTCCTTCATCATTCTTGTATCCCGGTGACCCAGGTGTATTCTTAAAGGCTAGGGACTTTATTCTGCTCTGTTCTTTGAGGAGTGATCCGTTCTGGTCCAAGTGGGACCTGCTGCCGATGATCCGCAGCACCTCATATGCATTCTTCAGGCAAGTATCCTTGGAACTATCTTTCCTGTCTTCTCCTGCTTGACTGTCCCTCCTGGAAGAGACACTGTCTGGACACAAAAAAAGTCTCTCGACCTGGCTTCTCTTCCGCTATAGAACATAAATAGTGGTGACTAGGGCATGTCTCATTGAATGTGTTACAAAACAATTGAGAGTTTTAGTAATAATTTAGCTAATATTATGAATATTTAGAGCACTCTGTTTAGAATTTTAATAATAATCCAGCTAATTTTGCAAATTTTTAGAACAATCCATTTAGAGCTTTAGTAATAAAATTTAGCTAATATTACAGCCCTTTTAGAGTGTAGATAACTAATATAGTTGTTACGTTTTTTTAGAAAATTATAATAAAAAACACTTTTTTTTGCATTCAAGTCAGTTTCACACCTCTCTCTTGTATGTTCCAGCTAATGGCAATTGGTCTGGGTTCGCTTCCCCTAAATTCCCCGATGCTCACTTGCCCGGTGTTACCCAAAAATCCACCTCTGGGTGGTTGACATAGTCGAAATTCACTTTCCCTTCAAGATGTGGCTGGGTGGACTTGTGCCCTGACCTGACCTGTTAGAATGCAATCTTCTTCAACCCATTACAAAAAGACTCTGGTACCATCTATAAGCTGTAACAGACCCTTTTCCTTTGCTGCCGGTAAGATTGTTTTAATTTTTTTTTTATTATCAAAAGCTCATTTACAGTGGTGACCTCTTGTTCACAGAGTTACAAATACATAATTTCATTTCATACAAAAGTTACAAAAATATAAATAGACATCATTAGTTAAAACTTTTATAAACTTCAACATTCAATAGCAAATGTTTTTAAAACATGTACTGTCAAAGGTTTAGTTGAAGGTACCCTGAAATGACTGGGTAATGCATTCCAAAATTCTGGGACCTGGTAGCTAAAACACTGGTGGGATCTCTTGAAAAGTTTGGGATATCCATTTGTAAAAATTTTGAATTTCTCAAAGATGCAGCTATTTCTCAAAAGTAAGCCTGTTGCTCAACTACTTTGAACAAGACCCAGCCCTGCCTTGTATGCACAAAGGCTAACATATATGTCTTCTTATAGACAACGATGTCCAATTCAACATTTTATACAAATCACAATGTTGTACAGATGTTAGACACCTTTAAATCAATCTGGCCAGCTTGTTGTACAAAACATCTAGTTTAGATAGTCTATCCTATGAAGCCCTACAATACAGTACATCTCCATAATCAAGTAATGGCAGCACCTGTACTTGAATAATATATTTCATGGTTTCCTTATCCAAACAGTTTCAATTCCTAAACAAGCAACCCACTCTTTTCCCTACCTGTCCTATCAGATGATTCACACATGTGTTTCCTGTTCCCAATGGATCTAACCAAAACCCTAAATATTTATAGGATTTGACCATCTCCAGGGACACACCCTGATGTTTGGCTGATGTGCCACACAACATGATTTTAGTTTTTGAGCTATTCAATATAAGTTTTAACTCTCGGAAGTATCTCTGGAGAGAGTCAAAATTCCATTGTAGGGTGGATTGGATATCCACAACTGAGCTATTCGAATAGTACAAAATTGTGTTGTCCCTGTAAAGGTGATAATTTATAGTTTCTAGATGTTTTCTTATATTTTTTAGGTAAATTAGAAAGAGGAGCGGCCCCAGTACGGAGCCCTGGGGTATCATCGATACCATTTACCCTGATGAACTGATAACAATTGCTCAGGTAGGACTGGAACCAAACCAGTGATTCCTTACCAAATCCTATGTCAGATAGTAAAGACAACATGAACTGGTAGTCAATCATGTCGAAGGCTTTGAACAGATCTGTCAGTATCGCTCCTGTATATTGTTGGCAATTATTTGCCCTACTGATATCATCCAAGACCCTCAACACGGAGATCTGTTCTTTCATTGTGAGTCTCAATGTGACAATGAGAATGGCCCAAGTCATCCCCTCCTGTACTGATCACTGGTGTGGATTGATCCAGTAAGGTCTAGTGAGTGCTCCCTCTTGTTGAAACCCAACTGTGGTAGCCAGGGTTGAAGTAGCAAAAACAAACAGGTCCTGTTCCTCACACTTCTCTGGAACCCCCAATAAATGAACTTTGGCCAGGTGGGCCTCATTCTTTAGATGCTTGAGACATAGGCACAATCATTTATTCTCTTGGACCAGGCCCATTGTAGCAGTCATTGCCTTTTTTGCAAGTGATTTTGCTTGTTTTGAGTCTGTGGCCACCAGGTCGATTTTAGTTTCCATAGTAGAAACTTTCGTGGTAGAACTGACCACTTTTTTGTCAATCTCCTTAGTAAAGTCTTCAAGATCTTTTACCTTCCGTACCACACCAGTTGAGGGTTCTCCATCTGCACCATGCTGCTGTCCTGGTTGCTGCATGTACTTAGGTCTTCCTATGGCTCTGGCTCAAATCCCATGGGAATAATTAGATATTTAGCTCTCTGGGGTAAAATAAGATGTAGAAAATGATACTGCAGAGTATTTTATCCAAAAATGATGACATTAAACTGTGACAATTTGAGAAATTAGGTGTTGTATAGTGAAGCTCCAGTGGAAGACGCCCGATACGGTCGGCTGCTAGCCACCCCTTTGTGGTTTTAAATGATAGTACAGTATTCTTACATCTCCAGATTGGGTGAGACAGCCTGGTACACCTTCAACTCAGACTGTCCCACAAACCTTTGTCCCTTCTTTTGAGACAGAACAAGACAGATATTTGTAGACTTGATACCTGAGGAGCTAGAGTTTGTGAATTTACTGTAAATCTCTCCACAAAAGTGTTACAGGTTTTAAAAAGTATCCAGGAAGCAAATGTAATTTATCCAGGTAGCAAATGTATTTATCCAAGTGTAAATATGTTTTTATGTTTGATGTGGCTCTGGCCAGATTTCCCCATGTACTCAGTAGTGGCTTCAGTAATTAAAGATAACCAGGGCACAGGCAGGGTACAGATGGCTTGTGTCTGGGCATGCAGGGTAATTTAAATTCAGACTATGTTACCGGCTTTATATTACTGCTGGGCCCAGAAGATTTTTACTGGGTTATGTGGGGGTGGGTGACCCTAGCTTGGAGTTGCTCATGCATGTACAGTACTCCTAGTATTTCTCAGAGTTTGGAGTACTCAGCCGTTTATATCTAAAAAGTGAAAACCTTAGCCCATCCTGCCTCTAAGATACATTTGCCATAGTTTCAGTTTGTCGGTCTAACCTGGATGAAAACTCTACTGTTTGAAAGGGTACCACTCAGGGTCCCCTTTAAATAGTGGTGCAAACAAAGGACTCAACAGAATCTTGAAGCTATCTTTCGGTGGCAGGTTGCAGTAGGAGCAGACCGCTGCATAGAGACATAGAGGACAGCAAAAGGAGCTGGTTATTCGCGGCTCCAGTTTGCTGATTAGAGCGGCACATCAAGTGGAGAGCTGAAAGCAGTTTGTAAGAAAAAATGCTGTTCAGCTAAACGGGGGTCTCTTGGAGGTAGCAACAGACTGTGAGCCACCAAAGTAATCCTTCACAAGTGCCAGCAGACACCATCACACAGGAGTGGGTTGGGAGCTGACGGTGGCTCTGTGAGTAATAATAATAACTTTTTTTTTTTTTCAGGAGGTTCTGTTGTTTTTGTTGGGTTTCAGTTTTGTTGGGCATTTATCAGGTGTTGGGGAGAACTGGGCGTGTTTGTGTAGACCAAGCTGTTTTTGATCTGGGCTGATTAATTCTTGCACAGGTGTGGCAGAGGAGTAAACAAGGCTTCGCAGATCTGACTGGGGTTATTGTTTTCTCTTTTGGTTGTTTTTCCCTGCACAGGATACAAAGGAGGTGTGTTAAATTATCTTGGAAGGGGTTTAGTTTTAAGTCTGCTCTTACTTCCTAGCAGGGCCTAAGCTACAGCTACTAATATAGACACATAGGACTAATTGACAGCAGACACTTCTGGGTCAGAGACAGGAAGTAAGGCAGAAGATAAAAAAAAAAAATGTATTTCCTTTGTGGTTTTAGGATGGATGTGATCAGTTGGCAAGGATGTGGGGCCCTCATCTTCAAAGGACTGCTTAGAAGGATGGGTCAGTGTCCAACATGTAGAAGACTGGGTGACCTGAGATCTTAGCTGGATGCAGCATAGACAGAGATAGCCTACCTGCGTTAACAGCTATACTGGAATACAAACCCCCTACATTATGTTCCCCAAACACCCACTGACCCAGCGGGGTGGAAGGTGGTAGGTCAAGGGGGGAGGAAAGTTACGAAGATGGACAATGCAAAAACAAACATTATCCTGACAGCAAACCATTTTTCACCGCTGAAGAAGATACAGGATCCTGGTTCTTCAGGAAAGGACACAGAATGAAGCAGGGGGACCACACAGAGCAAAGAAAAGGCAGCCGGAGGCAGCAAGGATGAACAGGGTAGGTAGAACATGGAAGCGGTGGATGAACAAAACAAAGAAAATCAGGGAAGTTACAGAAGCAAGCAGATACTTGTGCTGGGGGACTCAATGATCAGAGGAGTTGAGTCCCACCTAAAGAAAGACATACAGCATGAAGTAACGGTCAAATGTCTCCCAGGAGCATCAGTGCAGTGTGACACCGAATGCATCAGTAGGATAGTGGACAAGGTGGAGAAAGGACTCAATGTAATGATTCACCTTTGGACAAATGACCTATCAGAAGAAATGCTGGATGATACAATGGAAAATGTCAGGAAATTGAGGGAAGGTTGGAAGCTCAGATGAATTCCTTTATATTCTCAGAGAACCTCCCAGTTTGGGGCAAAGGGGACAGCAAGACCAGGATCAGGAACAATGAACTCGAGGAATTCAATGCCTGGCTACAAGTATGGAGTCAAGAGAAAGGATATCAAGTCATAGGCTTTATTTTATTTATTTGTTTATTTATTTGGTAACCGGGTAAGGTACTCTGATCCCAGAGACCATTTTAGGTATGACCCAGGCCACTGAGATGGCACATCAACATGGGAACTTCTGGAAGAGGAAGCGTTTAAATTTAACAGACTTTATCTCACCAAGGAAGAGTGGGTACACTAGGGCAGAAATCTGTTGTATAACTCGACCATTTCAACTACAAGGGGTGGGGGAGTGTAATGCTAGGGAAACTAGCTTCTAGTACCCTCGTGCCTTCAGCCAGCCATCCCTCCTGGATCTCTGGTTCCAGCACTGGCAATTCCCCTAGACATGGCTCACACAAACCCCACAATTACCATGCCTACTGACCAAAAACACCCACTCTTCATGCTCCACCACACCACCACTCCAGGCCACCCCTGGCAACTTATCGCTCTCGCCCTACCACCTTGCCAATCCCTACCCATTCCTTGCTCCCCCAAGGTCCCCCCCTCAGCCCCCCATACACGTAGGAAACACACACACCACCACGTCCTGCCCAGAACTGTGATCCTCCTTCTACTCCTAACAGGCAACATACATCCTAACCCAGGCCCCTCCCTGACCTGCCCATCAGGTGGGCCCCTAGTCTGAGTATTGCCTCCATGAATATATGCAGCATCTTGAAAAACTTGACACCCTCAATGCTGGGTCATGCTGCACAAACCTGACATCATTGCACTGGTGGAAAGCTGGCTATCAAAGTCCACTCCTGACTCCTTCATCACCTCCCTGGCTACACCCTATACGGGAGGATGCGTGGTAAAACACAGGGGTGGCTGCGTGATCTATATAAGGGATTCTCTCACTGGTCAAGCACTCCCTACAGCCCTGGCAGGTGGGGCACAGGCCCTCACCCTTAAACTCACTCCAGACCCTCTAGGGCCCCTGTATCTCACCTCTGCCCACATTCCACCTAAGAACCAAAACTCAGCTACATCATCTTTAATGGCTATCTTACCACCATCCCACATAGGGCTGATCAAGTCCTTGTGGGTGACCTCAATATTAACTGGCTCAGCCCCCACCTCCACCATCACCCAGGACTCCTTTGCTGCCATTGATATGACACAGCTAGTCTCCAAACCCAGAAGAGTAAACCCTAAGAGAGGTACCAGCTCCTTCCTTGATGTCATCATCACCAACCGCCCCAAAAAAATCCTGGGCATCCAAATTCTCTCTGACTCACTCAGAGACCATTCCCCAACCATATTCCATTGGGTAACCACCCTGCCAAAACCCACCGCCCAGCACACGCCTTGCCGGCGTTTCAAACCTGGTGGGCTGAAGAACCTCAGGCAATTTCTGGCCCAAACAAACTGGTCGCCCATTCACCGTGCGCCAGATATAGACACTGCACTCGCCTTCTTCTCCCATACATTTAATACATCCTGCGACCTCTTCGCACCCCTCTCAGCTACCAAATCCAAAAAACATAGAGTGCCCTGGATTACCCCTGCCTTATTACAGTTACTTAGACATAGGGATAACTTGTGGCACCTCGCAACAGAAACAGGCCGGACGGCTGATAGACAAGCCTACAACGCCACTCGGAATAAGTGCACCTGGGCTGTCTGAAAAGCCAAGGCCGACTACTATCAAGCCACCCTCACCTCCTCCTGGGGATGTGCCCGAACCTTTTGGGACAATATCAAACAACTGAATGGGAGCACACGCTCCCCTCCCCCATCACATCTCAATATTGGCGGCACCAACATTACTGACCCATAGGCATCGCAAATCCACCTCAGCTCCTCCTTCCACGGACCTCAGCCCTATCCTCCCCAGTAACTTCTTCGACCCACCACCCTCCCTACGAGCCCCAGATCACCGGCACCTTCGCTTCTACCTCATTAGAGTAACTACCCTTGAAGCTGGCCCCACCTGATCCGTGCACTAAAGAGCAATAGTCCGCAGCTCCACTGTGGACCCCACCATTCTCAGGTGCGTACTGGACCAGGTCCTTGTCCCACTTACCAGCCTTCTCAATAAATCCCTCTGCCTGGGGCAGTTCCCTGGCGTGGAAGCGGCCATTGTCACTCCAATCCACAAAGGGGTGATAGGTCCTCAGTGGGAACTACCGACCTATCTCCATACTCCTCCCTCTCCAAAGCCCTTGAAAACTGGTGCCATACAGATTACTGAGCACCTGACTAAATACAATATCCTTTGCCCTGAACAGCACGGTTTCTGGGCAGGACACAGCACAGGCACAGCACTAGTGGAGTTCTCAACATTCCTACACACATCCCTGGACTCTGGCTCCCTAGCTGGGGCAGTGTTCATTGACCTTTCCAAGGCGTTTCGACACTGTTTCCCACCCCCTCTTACTGGGGGCACTCCACCAGACTGGCTTCGCTACTGGGCCACTCGCCTGGTGCACCAGCTATCTATCGGCCTGCTCCCAATGTGTCAAAATTAATGAAACACTGTCAGAATCATGTCCCATCCGTTCAGGGGTTCCTCAGGGCTCCATCCTGGGACCTCTACTCTTCTCACTCTATCTTAACACTCTGCCAAGTGAATGCACCGGTAATATGCTGCTGTATGCAGACGACGCTGTCATCTTTGCCTCCCACCAGCCTACCTCCCTTAGGAATCCTAGCTCTCGTATACTGATGCAGAAACCTGGTTCACAAAGCATAGACTGATCATAAATCTCAAAAAATGAAAACAATGCTCTTTGCCCACCCCAAAACAAAGCCAGCAATTTTCCACTCCACATCCTCCTGGCTCAAAAACCGCTAGAGCAAATACACTTGCTCAAGTACCTTGGGTCACCTTGACTCAGCCCTCAACTACCATACCCACATTGATGCCTTGCCTCAGCAGCCAATATGCGGCTAGGTATCCTATACCGCTCATAAAGCGCCTTCTCCGCTGCCCCTCCTCGCTTGCGTAACATCTTCCATATATCCCTGGTAGACTATGGACTCCCGGTCCACGGGCTGCTGACACAACTGCGCTCAACAAAATCCACCTGTTACTTAACAAGGCATGCAGACTAATCACTGGGGCCCCTAGGTTTACACATTCATGCCAGCTCTACGGCTGGCGACACTGCTGAACCTAGATGAACCTTCATGCTACTAAACTTGCCTGCACAGTGCAAATCCTCCTAGGACTGTCGCCCCAGGGCTGACAGCCTCCCTCCCATAGCCAAACCCCTGGTCTGTACACGGACTTCCCACAAGACTACCTTCCAGACACCAAGAGCCAGGACCTCCCATGGTCAGAGGTTCTTCCCCCATAGAGCCCCTTCCTGGTTCAACTCGCTCCCACTCCACGTCACAGATGCCCCTACGATCTCCAAATTCAAAACTGCTCTCAGAAGTGAACTGTTCACCACATGAAGCTGCACCTGTATAATCTGAGGCGCTACCCACTGTGCCCTGACAATGCCCACTGGGCAGCATCCAAACCGGACCACTCTATACTTATACCACGATGGTCTGTACAGTAATTATTCCCTGGTGCCTAGCCTTTCCCCATGCGGGTACATATCTCCCCTGGCAGAATTACCACTGCTCTGCTGACTGCTCAAACCGCAGTATTGCTATATGTCACTGTACCTGGCTTAAATTGCTCTGTTGACCTCACCTCCAGCAGTGTTACTATGTGCTGCTGTAACCTGGTTAATTTACAATGTGCCGCTGTAACCTGGTTAATTTGCCACTGCTCCTGACTGCTCTTACCATAATATACTGCTGTATTTCCAGTCTATATGTTGCCACAATAACCACTCTGGCTTCTCGGTAATATCGGTCCAATCACCGAGTGATTTGATGTTCCCATATCCTGCAGCCATAAGTGAGCTATTGTATACTGTAGTTGCTGCTGTATCTATCATGTTCTTTACAAACATGTATGTTAACTCCATGTAATCCTACATCCTGTAGCATGAATGTCTGTACTGTATTGTCCTCTTTGTGACGAGGTACCTTTGTAAATGAGCCCCTGGCTCAAAGGTTGTAAACCGATTTGCTAATAAATAAAACTATCAGAGATTATACTCTTGATAGGAATGTAGCAATCACGCCCCCAAAAGCGGGTAGTTCAACCCCATAAAGGAAGGGACCAAACAGGAATCAGATGAAAAGCTCAAGGGATCCAACAAAGGGACATGCAGCAACATCCTACAAGGAAAAAGGTAAGACCAAGAAAAAAGCAGAGAAGCCGGGCTATGAAGGGGGTATGCATCAAAGCCAGAAGCCTGGGTAACAAATTAAGTGATCTTCAGGCATTGATGGCAGAGTCCAGATTGGAACTGGTGGCCATTATGGAGATGTGGGCCTCTGAGAAAAATGACTGGGACCTGTCCATCCCAGGCTTTACCCTATTCAGGCAGGACAGGAGGGAGAGCAGCGGAGGAAAGGGTTGCACTGTATGTAAGGAAGGGATTAAAGCCACCTCAGTAGACCTCAACAGAAAGGAGGATGTGGAATCCCTATGGGTGCAACTTAGCTCATAATCAGGGAAAAAAAAATCTACCTAGGGGTAGTATACCAACCACTGGGGCAAACAGAGGGAAAGGATGAAGAACTGATGGGGAAATCAGAGGTGCAACTCAAAAAGGAGAAACAGTTGTGGTAGGAGATCTAAACATGCCAGATGTTGAGTGGGACATCCCTGTGGCTGGTTCTTCTAGAAGTCAAAAGATTGTTGATGCCCTACAAGATTGCCTACTTATACAGTTGGTTAATACTCCAACTAGAATGGACACCATCCTGGATGTGGTCCTCACTAATTCAGAGGAAGTAAGTGTCACGGAATTAGGGAAGAACTGACAGTGATCACAACACTGAGTGGTTCGAAGTAGCCTTTGGGACAATAAAATCTCAGTCAAGGGCATATGTTTTAAACTTTAGGGGTGCTAACCTCAGCAGAATGAAAGAAATAGTCAGGGAAAACCTGGCAAAGATACAGGAGCATAGAGAGGTGGAGGACATTTGGGAGCAAATAAAACAGGCCATATTGCAGGCTACCAAGACATGCATTAGGACAATGCCTAAAAAGAACAGACACAAAAACCCCATGTGGTTCACTAACCAAGTCAGGACAGCAATTGGGAACAAAATGGAGGCATTTAGGAATTAATGAACCATGGGGGATAGTGAAGGGGAAGTGTACAATCAGAAAAATAAGAAGGCAAAGAGCACAGTTAGAGTAGCCAAGGCCACAACAGAGCTAAGGTTGGCAGAGGGAGTCAGAGCAGCCAAGGCCACAACAGAACTAAAACTGGCAGAGGCAGACAAGGTGGGGAAAATACTTTTTTAGATATGTACAAGGAAAAGGAGAGTGAGGGAGGAACTGTCAGACTTAAAGATGGAGACAGAATCGTAGAAGTGGACAAGCAGAAGGCCACTGTTCTAAATAAATTCTTCTGTTCTGTGTTCACCAAGGAACACACTGCCCAATACCGGACAGTGCTATTAAAGCGGAGGCAAGAGGGTCCCTCAAATGAACACTCCGTCAATCACTACCAGCAGGGTTAAGGAGGCCCTAGAAAAAAAATCAGGGTGGACAAATCACCATGGCCAGATGGAATTCACCTGAGAGTGCTAAAAGAACTGGCTGAGGAGTTAGCAGGTCCGTTGACACATCTGTTCAACAGTTCAGTACTGTTGGTGGTAGCGCCAGGGGACTGGAGAACAGCAGATGTGTTTCCCCTCCATAAGAGAGGGAGCTATGAGGAGGCTGGCAACTACTGACCAGTCAGCCTCACATCGTTGGTGGGGAAGGTCATGGAAACTTTAATAAAACAGGATTTTAGTGGAGTACCTAGAAAAGAATGACCTTCAGCATGGGTTCGTAGTGGGAAGGTCATGCCAGACAAACCTAATCACATTTTTTGATTGGGTGACCAGGGAAATTGACAGGAGCCACCCAGTAGACCTCTTCTTCATTGACTTCAGTAAGGCCTTTGACTCTGTGCCTCACAGCCGCCTGTTGATGAATTTGGAGGACCTGGTAATAGGTTTGTGCGAAATTGAAAAATTTAGTCCAGCGAAATATGTCACATAATCCGCACATTATGCAAAATATTTCACAGGGCAAAATGCAAAATTTCACCCCAAGTGAGTGAAATTTCACCCGCAAACAGGTGAAATTTGCTGCTAGTGGAGTGAAAGTTCACGCCACGGTGAAATTTCACCACCACAGGTGAAATAAAAGGTTTCCAAAGTTCTCCTGGTGTCTAGTGGTCCCCCACCCCGGCTCCACCAGACCAAATTATTCTCCTTGAGTGTCTAGTGGTCCCCCGCCGATCACTGGCGAATGGTGACCCCCGAGTTTACCTAGCCCCTCATGTCCTTTGTTAAAAAAAAAAAATTAAACCCACACTCCCTGGTGTCTAGTGGACCCCCCCACCTTGTCATCATAAGCTAGTGCCCACCTTGCTCCCCCCCCCAGTAACCTGATTGGGCCACCAGTACAGCCCTCCACTTACCTCCATGGCTGGCAGCCCAACTGAGTGCTTGAATGAATGAGTGCATATGTGCGTGCGCATGCTGCCGGCCATGGAGGTGAGTGGAGGGCTGTTCCGGTGACCCAATCAGAGTACTGGGGCCGGGGAGCGAGGTGGGCGCTAGCTCATGATGACAGGGTGGGGAGGGTCCACTAGACACCAGTCAGTGTGGGTTTGATTTTTGTTTTTTTTAATAAAATGAAATGAGGGGGCCAGGGTAACTGGGGTGGAGGGGCTTTATTCAATTATGGCCTGTTATTGGCTGGGGCAGACCACTAGACACCATGGAGAATTAATATGGGCCAGTGAATGGCCGGGGGGGACCACTAGACACCAGGAGTGTGGGTTTATTTTTTTTCTTTTACAAAGGACATGGGGGCTTTATTTAGTTATGGCCAGTGATCAGCTGAGGGGGGCCACTAGACACCAGGGAGAATAAATTGGGCTGGTGAGTGGCTGGGGGGGACGGGGAGACCACTGAACACCAGGGAGAGTTTTACATAATGGGAATGGGATATGCAGGGTGCGAAATTGCGGTGAAATTTCACCATCTTGTGAAACATTTCACGGCAATTTCCATGGCAAAATTTAATTTTACAATATCTCTACCTGGGAATAGCAAAGAACATAGTCAGGTGGATAGGTAACTGGCTAAAGGACAGAAATCAGAGAGTGGTAGTCAATGGGGAAAGGTCAGAGGTAGAAGAAGTCACAAGTGGGGTGCCACAGGGATCAGTGTTGGGGCCAGTCCTGTTTAATGCATTTATCAATGATATTGGTATAGGTATACATGGCAAACGTATCCTTTTTGCGGATGATACCAAGCTAGGAGAAAGGGTGGACTGCGAGGAAACAGGTAGGGACCTACAAAGAGACCTTCAGAGACTGGAGAGATGGTCTAACATCTGGCAACTAAAGTCCAATGCCAAAAAGTGTAAAGTGATGCATCTGGGTAAGGAGGATCTGAGGACAGTCTACAGGCTAAATGGAATCCAGCTAAATGCCTCAGAGGGAGGAAGAAAGAGACCTTGGGGTCATCATTTGTAGTACCCTTAAACAGACTAGCCAATGCAACACAGCCTACAAGGCCAGCAGAATGTTAGGGTTTATCAGGAGGGGATTTGACAGCAGAAGCGGGGAGGTATTACTTTCCCTCTACAGATCCTTGGTATGGCCCAATCTGGAATATTGTGTTCAGTTTTGGAATCCACATTTAAGGAAAGATAAGAACAGACTGGAGACTGTCTAGAGAAGGGTGACCAAAATTATTCAAGGCCTTCAGAGGTTCTCATACGAGGGGCAGTTAGAATAGTTGAATATGTTCTCACTGTAGGATAGGAGGGAGGGGGGACATGACTGAGACATACACATTTCTAAGAGGAATAAACAAAGTGCCCACGTCTGACCTGTACAACAGAATTTCCAACTCTAGCAGTAGAGGCCATGAGTTGAAGTTAGTTGGGGGGGGGACTACAGAAGTGAGCTTAGGAAACACTTTTTTACAGAAAGGGTGGTAGAACCGTGGAATAGGTTGCCAACGAAGTGGTGGAAGCTATGTCAGTGACATCATTCAAGCTGGGGTGGGACAGAGCTTAAGACTTGAACAAAAGTCGGGGGAAAACTGGGAATTTAAATCAGATAAGCGGTTAGGTCCTGAGATCATAAAAATTCTCAGGTACAGTTGGGCAGACTAGATGGACCTTGGTCTCCTTCTGCCATCATTTTTTTTATGTTTCTATGAGTCTTGAAAAGTTTATTTAAATGTTTAAATCATATTTAGTTTCCTGTTAAATAACCTTACCCCCACTGGATCTGAACTTGATTCTTTCTCAACTCAGGAAGGAGTCTTACGAGCCTTTGGCCTGTTATGACCAAACATTTCTTACTTGGAAAGTGTTCTTTTCAGTATCTATTAACTCAGCAAGAAGGGTGAGTGAGCTTCATGCTTTTTCCATCCTTCCTGACTTTCTCACTTTCCACAAAGAGAAAGTGGTTATGAGGACACATACAACATTTTTCCAAGGTCTTAGTGCCTACGTTTTGTGTGAATCATACCACTAACTGTTTTTCTTAGCCTTGCAACTATAGGAGAAGAAAATCTTCATAGGTTTGGTGTACTCATCTACTGATATAAACTATACTTAGCCTCCCAGGGTAATTGCAAGTAGCTTTTGTTTATTTATTCAACATTTGTACAAGGATAAGTTCTGTGAGATTCAAATCCTTAAAACAGATCATTAAGATACACATAAAACAATACATAAGTATTTCAAAACAATAAAATCAACCAAAACACAAACATGATTTTTCACAATTTAACAAATGAGTGTGTAACCCCCCACTGGCTCCCTTATTTAACTAGAAGGGCACATCTCTCACCACCAACACAGGTCTATGGGTAGAAACAGAGAGGGGTGGGGGTGACATACTAATTAAATAGTTACACAACAACTAGAAAACTGTGTCTCACTGCCCACCATAGACAAGATGGGACCAATGCAGAACACAACCAGGTGTGGCACTAAATACCTGGCACACACCTGGTGGGACCAATGTATGGCCAACAACCCAGGTCCTGGAGAGAAATAATTTGCTCAGGGCTATGCTAGGTTTGTACTTCTGAACAGAGGTACCTAAAGTAATTCCACATGGGGAGCAATAACAAGAATATCCATACCAGGTTGGGATTCTAGAGTGTGGCTTTATTCCATAACACAGTAGGAACAACACAAAGCGAAGATGGACCCCAAAGGTTATACACAATGTAAATGCAGACATCTAAGGTACAGACCTCCAAGAGTTCCCATTTAGCATAGAATAACTGTAGAACTTGTGGACTAGCCACCAGTAGAACACACTCTCCCTTGACTAGGCACATAAGGCTAGTACTTAGTCACTTTCCATCTACTAGGCACATCCGGCCAGTACTTGGAACCTTCTCATATTGCATAGGATGGACGTGGTACACAAACCACACAAAGCACTAAAGGCTCAACACTGTAGGATCCACATACTAGGGATAATTGGAGGAAAATCCCACTAACTGGGGTAAAACTGTTTCTTCAGACATTGGCCACATGTGCTGAGAGGAAACACAGGTGCCCTTCAGAACCCAGAGAGGTAAACTGGTCACTCCAGATGGGGGGGTCGCCCCACCTTTTGTTTCATAGTTCATACTCGGCCATTCATCTGGTAAATATACCTCACACTCTGTAAAAACTGTAGATGCTGTCTTGAAATATATATCACACTTAACATACTACAAAGGACACCACAGGGGTGTCAAAAGGTACAAGTTCTGTACATGGATGGTCACATACTGGACTCCACTGTAGGCAGAGAACTTTTAAAGAGAAATCTAAGGTATTTTGTCTATGTTGTCTGGGTCAACATAGAAAAAACAACAACCAGGTGCTACCTGAACAAAAAAGGTGTCACACACTCCTTCCTGTTGTGTCAGGAGCAATTGTATAGATTCATAGAATCAGACGTCAGATGAGGACTGCTTGGCTCACCCAGTCTGCCCATTTTTCCCTACCAACTGTATTGCCCTACTTGATCTCTGGCTCTTTCTCTCTCTCCACTTTGTTTCCACTAAGTTTCCTTATGCCTTCCCATGCCTTCTTGAACCTCACCACTATTTTTGCCCCCACCACCTCCCTAGAAAAGTGTCATGCATCCACCACTCTTACTGTGAGAAGTACTTTCTCACATCTCTCCAGAATCTACCCCCTCCAGCTTCATTGCATGTCCCCTTGTTCTTGGGCATCTTTTTTTCTGAAAAATACTTCCCTTCTGTGCCTTATTTATTCCTGTGAGGTATTTAAAGGTCTCTATCCCATCCCTCCCTCCTCTCTTCTAGGATGTACATATTGAGGTCCCTTAGTCTGTCCTTATATGTCTTCTAATACAGACCCTGCACCATTTTAGTTGCCCTCCTCTAGACAGTCTCCACTCTGTCACTGTCCTTCCAGAGAAGTGACCTCCAGAACTGGACACAATACTAGGTGGGCTCTCACCAGTGATCTATACAGAGGCAACCCCACCTCCCTCTTTCTGCTGGTGATACCCTACTGTGCACCTTATCATCCCACTAGCCTCCCAACTGCCTTGTTGCACTGCCTGGCCATCTTTAGGTCATCAGATATATTACCTCCAGGTCTGTTTCCTGTTTTGTGGTCGTCATTACCTCTCCAGCCATTTTGTATTCCGTCACAGAGTTTCTGTGCCCTAAATGCATGATTTTGCTGTTTTTCACATTGAAACCCAGCTGCCATATGCTTGACCACTCCTCGAGTTTTCTCAGATCCCTGCTCATTCCACTCCCCCGCCACCCCGGAGTGTCAACCCTATTGCAGATTTTGATGTCAAGTTACAAAGAGGCAGACCTTCCCTTCCAGCTCCTCTGCAATGTCACTTATAAAGACATTAAAGAGGACCGGTCCCAGTACTGATCATTTTGGCTCCCTGCTGGTCACACTCCAGTCTTCGGAGTGCACTATCCTTTGTCGTCTATCTCTTAACCAATTGCTTACCCAGTTTACCACCTTTGTACCCACTCCAAAGCTGCCCATCTTCCTTATGAGTCTCCTATATACAAAAGTGTCAAAAGCCTTACTGAAATCTTGGTAGGCCACATCCACCACTAAACCCTGACTTAATTCCCTGGTTAACCAGTCTATCTATCATCAGGTTCATTTGACATGCCCCCCACCTTGTGAATCCATGTTGCCTCGGGTCTTGTAACCTGTTGGATTCAAGATATTCCATAATCCTTTCCTTCAGCAGTGATTCTATTAACTTTCCCACCACCAATGTCAGGTTGACTGGCCTATAGTTGCCAGCCTCCTCCCTGCTACCACTTTTGTGAAGTGGGACTAAACCTGCCTTCCTTAAGTCCTCTGCAACCACACTTGTTTTCAGTGAGCTGTTCAATAGGACTGTCAGATGTGCAGCTAGTATTTCCTTGCTCCTTCGATATGCTTGGATGCACTCCATCTAGCCCCACTGCTTTGTCCACTTTCAGATTAGTGAGTCCCATCAGGACTCTCTCCTCCAAGAAAGAACTAGTGTCCATGGCCCTCCCTCCAAAGCTCCTGTTACTTGTTTGTGGCCCCTCCCCTTTTCTTTCCTCTCTGAGCACTGAATAAAAGTATTTGGTCAGGACATCTGCCTCTTCCTGGTCCTCCACAGCACAGCCCCCTGTCCCTTCTTAACCTTACAATCCCTCTCCTGGTCTTTCTCTTGTCACTTACAGACCTAAAAAAATGTATTTTCCCATTTTGTTACTGCCTGGGCTATTCTCTCCTCAGTTTGCACCTTCACACTGCTTACTGTTGTCCCTGATTGCCTCTGTTTCCTGTAATACACCTTCCTATCCTCCTCTCTCTGTGTCTTCTTATACCTTTGACTGCTACCCTTTACCCTTTTACCTTTCCAGCCACTTCTTTCGAGAATCTTAGCAGTCTTTTTTTCCTCATGCTTTTGCTTACTTGCCTGATGTAGAGGTTTGTTGCCTTCAATATGCCCTCCTTTAGCTTCGCCCACTGTTCCTCCACCCCACTTATGTCATCCCCTTTTACAAAGTCATCCCTGAGGCATTCAACCATCTTTTTAAAATCTACCCCCTGAAGTCCAGGACTCTCGCCTTTGTGTGGTTTATTCCACATCCATCCTTATGTTGTCTACAACAGTGTCCATGTTAGTATCAGGTCCAGTACTGCCCCATCACAAATGGGATCCCTGACTAGTTGCCTGAGAAAGGCCCCCTGCAGGGAGTACAGGATGTCCCTGCTTTTAGCTGAAGCTGCAGCTGGGAGGCTCCAATCTACATCTAGCAGATTGAAGTCCCCCACCAACAGCACCTCTCTTTTTTCTGCCATCTTGCCAATGGCTTCCACCAGTACCTTATCTGAATCCTCCCCCTCTGCTGGGAGTTTGTAGATCACACTAGTGTACAAACTGGTTCGTTTCCCTTCTCTAGGGTGACACACCTGCACTTCTGTCCCCTTGGATTCCCTGTCTCCGCCGCTTTTTCCTCACTTTAAACACCACAGCCTCTCCTTTTCTTTCCACCGCCTCTTCCTGCACTTGAGTATAGCCTAGTATGGCCATGTCTTAGTCATGGTTTTCAGTGCACCATAACTCAGTAACGGCCACAACATCTAGGTCAGCCTCTGCCATGATGGTTTCTAGATCTGGAATTATTTCCTAGACTTAGTATTCTCACATGGACTCCAGACTGTGTTACCACTCTGCTTGCTAGCCCTCTTTTCTCTGTGGCTCACTTGCTGCAAGCGGACCTAGTGGTGGTCTATGGTAGGCATGAACAACCAGCTGGAAGACACTCTGTCATGTGGGAAGAAGCATCCTGCAAGTGGTCGCTGTCTGCAGGTGGTATCCCTGGTGCTCTCAGCATGGGGAATACAATCAGTGGACCAGTTCGATTTCTGGAAGACAGGAAGCTGAGGCTTTGTGCCCATCCCCTTCAGCAGTGAACTCTGCCAGAGGATGCATTGCCCAGGTGTGAAGCTGATTGGCTGATATCATGAACGTGTTTTATAATACTTGAGCAGCTGGAAGAGGAAAGGGACAACCACCTGGAGAGAATGATATGAGGTTCAACACCAGGAAAGCTTCAGGTAAATCTAAGAGCTGTTTTATGAGTAGCAATGCAAAATAAATTACAGGCATTAAGTTCAGCTCTCTATCAGCATGGTCACCATGCTTGCCAGGTGCAAGGTATCATGGATACATCTCTGTTACAAGAAAATTGGCACCAGAAACCACATTAGTTTAAAAAGCTGTGCAGAATATATTGGCGTAAAAGCCAGTAACAGGGGGTAAGCAAACCCAGATGCCACAAAGAACCCAACTGATGCCACAAAAGAACCCAACCAGTTTCCGTAGTCACTTGCTTTGTCAGGAGACCCATATGTTGCCACAATTGCATAACCTGTGTTGTGCAGCACAATTAAGGTGACAGTGCTTAACTGGACTAAGGTGCACAACAAGTATGATAAAGGCAGTCTTACAAAGAGCACATTGGAGAAAGGTTGCAAATACCAACTACGTAATATTTAGTTCATAGTGGCATATTTCAGCAACTTAAATTTTAAATATATTTCATGCTGACTAACATGCTCATCAAAACGGCTTCTTCTGGATTAGTCTGAAAGAGAGAAGGAAAAAAACCATTACAGTAAGACAAATACAGGAATTAAATCACTTCACAAGTAACTTATTCTGAGGAATGCAGCCAATTCTGTCTACTTATTTATATATTTATATATCTATATAGACTCCTTCAGAATAAAAGGTATCAAGGTTCCCCTTTCTACCTAGACCTTCTATGCACAGAATTTTAAAATGTGTTTTTGTTATGATCACAGCCTGTGATGTGACATGTTAAGGTATTCAAGAGGTCAAACTTCTCAAAGCATCTTAAATTCTCCCCCAATCTTACTTTAAGGCAACAGGAGGTCTTCCCCACATAGACCCCCCTCCCACACACACCGATACCTACTGCCAAATATACCACATACTGGGTACTGCAATTTATAAAAGATCTAATATCATATAACTCTTGGCGGCACTGGCAGTGGTGAATGTTTTACTCTAAAGTGGCATACAATATATGAGGTAAGTCCCCATTGCACACCTGAAAATTGCAGAAACACAGCACATCAGAGCTTCAAAGTTAACACCTCTCAAATGAGGGGGAATGCCTTGATTTCGACCTAAAATGAGGACAGTTTGTGCAAGGCCCTAATTTATGTCCATCAGTGAGTATCTGATGGTAGCAAAAGCAATCTAGGAAAGCAGTGCTGTTAAATGATGACAGCATTTTTTTTATTCTGATGATTTCCAAAGAACTGGAACAGAGCCATAGGAGGCAGAACATGTCAAAAATGGGCACAATTAGGCATGCACCTTCAAAATGGGAAGACTTAAAAGGTATGATTAGTCGCTAAAGCAAAAATAGCAGTGTGTTTCTGAAGCATTTCTTTGGTATGTGTTTTTATGAGCATCAAGCCTTCCCAGCCTGAAGATGGCGCCATGCCCACAGAGTTCACTGCCCATTCTGGAAGGCCAGGATTAGATAAGTGTTCGCACCAGGCTGCAGAGGTACATTTTTATTTTCCAAGAGACTGTATTTCTGGTTCTGCCTCTAGAGCCTTTGTCTTTTCCTTTATTCCCAGAATTGAAAACATGGCCAATAGACAGTGGCGTAACTAGGTATACTTACTGTACCTCTTATCAGCTCAAGGCATGCTGAATTTTTTTTTTCATTGCCCCCCGATCTGCTTTTGATGGTGAAGGGTACCAAAAATGAGAAAAAGGGTGTAATTCACCTTGCTGGAGTAGAATATTCTGCCTATTTGATGCCAGCTATTTAGAGAATTGGTATTTTCCCCTTTTTGGCAAAGGATCGTGAACAAAAGTTTGAGCTGGCAGGGTTACAGGTTCAACGTCATAAGGACACGTGTCAATATATGTCACTATGCAGTTCATCAGTACACTTGTAACCATAATGTTATGATTAAACATATACAGAGGTATGTTTTACCAAACTGTATTGACAGGAAAAAAAATCATGTTAACAGGACTCCACGCTTTAATTTAAAAAAAAAATTGAGATATATGCAAACATTCTTAGAGTGGTGGGGAGGGAGCCTGAGGCCGTGTAGGATCTGTAGTAACAGCATAGGCAGGAAAAAAAAATAGGCAGACTGGGTGGGCCAAGCAGTCTTTAGCTGCCGTCAAATGCTATGTTTCTTTGTTTCCTTACCTTTCTGCAACCCCAACGTTTAGTTATCAGGTTCTCTCAGCTGCTGCTGTACTGTGTTTGCTGAGGCTGGCACCTGTTAACCCTTTCTTGGTGTTAGCTGGGGTGATCATGGCCCGGGAGACCTCTTGTCTAAGGGTGTGGTGAACTGCTCGTCAGAGGATTCCCCGCAGTTAATACACTTTTCCCAATTTTGGGTGAGCTCAGCTCAGACCGCTGTTCTGACAAGAAAATCACCCTGCAAGGTGGTATAAGCAGTAGTCAGACTTTACTGACATATATATTTGGTTACATATACTTGGCAACCCTTCCCAAAAGTTCTCCTGGTTAGCACTGTACAGACATGTTCGATCCTGACCCCTGACATGAGTCAAGAGCTTAGGGTCCCTACTGCAGCATAACACCCATTCTAGTTATGGATTTCATCCATAACAACATTCTACCATACACTATAAAGATTTATCCTCCTCTCACAAAAGGAATCACATTACCCTTAAATTCCTGTTTTCATACCAGTGGTGTGGTTATACCTCATTCGAGCTTGTTCTACACTACATTATTTTATATTTCTCCCACAGTGCTGTTAGCTTTGGGTTTACAGCTGTATACCTATTTTTGACACTGTAGCTCCTAGTCAGCTAGTGATGTAGGGTGCATCACTGCTGTAGGAACATCACACTTGGACTTCGGTTCATTGATAGATAGCCAGGGGTATGCTGGTCACAAGGAGAGCCACTCCATACCAGGTCAGTCTCCCTGCTGAAACTCAGATGTGACTGCAGTGCCAGCTGCCTCACATCAACATCTACACACTTAACGGATAGTTTGTTGGGTAAAGTGTGGCAGTACATACTCCAGCCTACCAGATTGCAGTGGCTGGCTATTGCACCAGCCCCTCTGCCAGGGCAACAGATGAGGCACCTGTCTCAGCTCAGGATCTCATGTACATATTGTTGTTGTATCTCCTACCATAGCAGCTTGTCTCTTAACGGGTCTCTCTCTTCTCCTTCAGCTCATCTGGCAGCATCTCTCTGGCACACACTCAAATGCTCTCAAGGTGACAATCTCTTCTGACCCTTTCTGTGCCACAAGGCTTCAGAAACTTACATTGAGGGCAATTCCTCTCCAGCCTATTATACTTTATAAGATAATGGCACTACTATATGCTACTTTTTTTTGTCTTTGCTCTGTAACCTTGGGTTCTTTTGCAAAAGTCTGTTAGATGTTTACTGCTCTTCTTGGTAATCCCCAAGGTCGCACCTGAACATAGGTGTCTTAAATGTCTAGTGCGCTTACCTGGACAATAAAAACTAAAATAAACAAAAACTCCTTGGGGTACCCATGCCCTCCTGTTGTGTCCCACCACATACTCTCAGGAATTAACTGCATGTACCCTAAATACTCCAGATCCCTTCTGTGGATCTTCAGTGATGTCTGGGGCGCATAGGTAACTGGGCATCAAGACTATTTGATCTCAAAGACTAGATCCATGGACAGCTGCAAGGTATCATGTCTTTGCCACCTCAATCCAGTCTTGGCACACTAGACCCCGAGGGCACCTACTCTCTCACTAAGCTCCACCCACTGGTCTCAATAAGTCAGAGTCGCTACCAATAAGCAGGCACTGGGTCTGGCATTTTAGTAACTAACTCCTGCCCCTAGTGGCAGGAGGGGTTGAGCATCAAAACTTAAAAGAAATTACTAAGATTTTAGTGTGGGCTTTTATAATACCATTTTAACACCATAACCTGAGCACAGTGAAAGTCTTCAGACACATAAATAAAATGTTTTACTGTAGTCTACTTCGGGAGGGAAGGGATCATAAATTGGGATGAACAGATGGCCAGCTGATCCCTTCCAATTGCTGGTATGCTTGCGCTCAGAGGTTTTATGACGTCTATCCAGGGACAGTGCAGAGGCATGTCCCACACAATTCTATGGGGAGCATTTACAACAGTGTTTTATGTGTGTTAAACGGCAACTGATGCCTTTGGGAAAACTCTGATTTAAATGAAAGCCACTGCTCCTCTAATAGAACTGAATGGTAGGCTTCTGAAGGGAGCTTCAGCACCCATAGTGGAGTATACTCTGCACCACAACACACAACTACTGGATAGTCTGGGGTGCAGGTGAATGTAGAAACATCTGTGCTGGTTTCTTGTCGGAGGCTCCAGTACAAAGGGGTGGTCCTGGACAAAGCCCTAGGGAAGGCTGAGGACAGGGCACCAGCCTTGGTGGGATGCAGTTACCAGGCTTTGTCCCATGTCATGCTCCTCCTCCTCCACATTCTCATGGCAGCTGACAGTTTTGTGGTTCCTCTGGCTTGCCTGCTTATGAAGATTCCCCCAATGGTTACTGCATGCTCAGTGGTCTCACTGTTCACCACCCTCCTAAGGATACCCTTCTATGATGGCAGGATAGGGATCACCTGCTTGTGGGTTCTCGCTTTCTAGAGCCTCCCCTGCATGTGATTCTCCCCATGAACTCCTCCGCCCTAGGGAGGAGTGCCCACTTAGGTCATCAATAGTTTCAGGGTTTCTGGTCTGCACTGGAACAAGGCTTCACATTAATGTGCTGGACATTAGGGCAGTTTAGTATGGATTCCAGGCCCTGGCCACTTGGTTCAAAGGAGGTCTCTTCTGGTATGATCAGGCAATCAAAGTGGTATATATTATCTGAATAAACGGGGGCACACTCTCCTACCCTCTGTGCCTAGAGGCAATGAGAGTGTGGGAATAGATGGTGGCCTGGCAGGTCTCACTTCTGCTGCCCATGTCGCAGGCTCATCTGATCTGCGGTTCAGTCCTATGAGTGAGAGCTCAGTCAGACTGTGGCTGATTGACTATTTGACATGTGGGAAAGGCCAGAGTGGGACCTTTTTGCATCACCACACAACAAAAAACTGCTGTTTTTGCTTGTTCACCCAGGTGTGGAATCGCCTGGCAAAACACATTGTCCCTCTGCTGAAAAGGAGATTCCTCTTCACCTTCCTCCTCTACCACTGAATTAGAGGGTCCTGACCACACTCAGACAGGAACAAGCCAGAACAGTCCTGGTGGTACCCTTGCAGCCCAGACAGATCTGGTCTTCAATACAGTGGGAAGTGGCTTTCAAAGCCCTGTTTCCTCTGCCCCTTCAGCCAGTCTTTCTGTCTCAGAACACCATCTCGCTACTGTGTCTTGACCTCCAGTCCCTGTGGCTCCCTGCCTGGCTCCTGAAGGTGTACATGTCTGTCAGTTTGGGATCTCAGCTGAGGTACTGGCTGTTCTTCTTACTGCTAGGAAACCTTCCACCAAGCACACCTACTGCCTGAAGTGGAAGCATTTCACCACATGGCACCATGCAATATACCTAAACCTCCACTTGCCCCAAAGCGGAGAATGCTAGACTAACTCTTGACTCTGTCACAGTCTGAATGCAGTGTGCCTCATGGTTAATCTGTCTGCCATTTTGGCTTTCCATGCCCTCTAGAGAGTTAAGGATGTGGCCCAGCCAGTTGTGGTCTACAGGTTCCTGACGGGCCTGTTACCTGTGGCCCTCTAGTCTACAAGCCTGTTCTGATCTGGGACCTGAACCTTGTGCTCAAATCTCTGAGTAATTTCCTTTTGGCCCAAATCTTCCTGTAACAGTAAGTATCTATCCAGGAAGGCTTTATTCCTTGTTGTTATTACCTTGGTCAGGCCTGTGTCTGAACTTACAGCTCTATCCAACCAAATGGACCTGAGCCTCTCTCAGTACTGGTCTGCAGGTGCTACTGCAGGGGCTGGCTAACTCCTACTACTATCGCAACACCCAGAAATGAAGGGCACACTAAAGGAGACACTAGAGCTCACAGCTGCTTGCTCACATAAATTCACTGAGTAATTATTCAGGCAGGTGCCAGCACATACAGTACATAACCACAAGGTGTCCTGGCACATCGGGGAAATCGATTTTGGGAAGCGTAATCACTTGTGTATGCCTTTTGCATGTTTTTAAAAAAATATTCTTTCAAGGTGCAAAGGGTCAACTTACTTGGGCTGTCATGGCAACTGTAACTATCATTTTGATGCACAATTATAACATCATGCCTGATGACTTTAAAAGGCTAGGCTGTCCCACCTGCGCAACAGTAGAGCTACCACCTGCAACAGTGGTGACCTGGGTCTGTGAGTAGTCCAGGGTCATCAGAAGGCTGGCTGGGAAGTGAGCAGAGCACCTGAGGGACACTGTCCACCTCGGGGGTGGATGGATGGTGGTGCACACTGCCAAATGGCTGCCCCTTGGTGGTGGCGCAACAGGCACTGTCGGATCAAGGGTGGGAGGGTGCCAGGATACTCCAGTGCATGCACGTGTCTCTGCATGAGCATGCACATTTTTATTTATTTTATTTTTTAGTCTTTGGTAACAAGTGCCTGTTTTCAGGGGCGACCTGGGAGCACTGGGCTGTTAAGTGACTTGCTCAGAGTCACACAGTATGCAAGTGGAGATTGTGAGAATCAAACTCTGGTCTGGTCTGCTGGATGTACCAAGCTCATTCACACCTCGTTCCTCTAACCTCTAGGCTATACTGGCAGCCCTTGTCCTTGTCCTTGGGAGGGAGAAAACAGGAACGCCCCCAGCCTGCAGGATGACACCTCCCATCCCCATAGGCCTTGCACCCACCTACTGAACTCTCTAGCCACATCTGAGCGAAACTCCTCCTGGGATAGGTTGTGGGTCCTGGGGTGTTCTGCCATGTGGGGGCGGGGGGGGGTAAGCTGTGGGGCACTGTTGGACCGACAGGCAAATCCCGGAGACAGCAGGGTGTCAGGTCTGGGGGAGAGGCAGGCAGAAGGTGGCAGACTGGATGCTGGGAGAGGAGAATAAAAGGATATGTTTCAGCTGGTATCCCACCCCCTGACAGAGCTCTATCAAGTGAAGTGCCAGGACACCATGTGGTTGGTTGGGTACTGTGTGTTCTGGCACCCGCCTGAGTACTTCCTCAACAAATTTATATCAGCAAGCAGCCATGAGTTCCAAGTGTCTCCTTTAGTGTGCACCGCATTTCAGAATGTCTGAACTTACAGGCTTTGGATCTTGACCCCACTTTTCTGGTGTTTAACAGGGACAGAGTGATGTTGCATACTCACCCCAAATTGTTACCTAAGGTGGTGCCTGATTTCATGTTGAATCAGTCCATTTACCTGTGTTCTTCCCTTCCCCATAGAACCTGGGCAAGGTGCGGTTGCAGTTTGGATGTACACAGAACAATTCAGTACTAGCAAACCTGTCTCCAAGCAGTGCTTCTCTTAATGTATCTTCTGCCTGCTGTTCTGTTACAGGCAGGAAATACTTGGTGCCATTATGGGGCACACCACAAGGGACATGGCAGCATTGGCTGTCTGTTGTCGGTCTGTTTCAGCTGCTGACATTTGCAAGGCTGCTACCTGGCACACAGTCTAGCCTTTTACTAAGCATTATAGTCTGGGTCTGATCTCCCATAGGAGGATGGGTTTTGTCCCTGCTGCTCTGTAAGGCTTGCTCTCCAAAGGGGTTCTTTCACTGTTTTTCCCAGCCACCCATTTGGGTTGGCACTGATTGGTAATGGTTTGATGTTGTTTAAAATAAAAAAATTAGAGTCTGGGCAACATAGAAAAGTTATAATGAGACAGTTCTGATTTGTTAATACTTTAAAATATTGTTGATAATTTTAAATATGTTTAAAAATATATTGATAATATTTTAAATTATCAATAATTCACCCAGCATGGTGGGAGAGAGTGGTGCACTGCTCCACCATATAGGGATACCACAGATCATATCCCAGTCCCAACTGCCCTACCCTGGGCTGGAGTGGTCCAGGGCAGGATGAGCAGGCATCATGTACTGACCTCGGGAAGGGAGATGGACAGCCTACTGCACAAGCATCTCTGATGGTGGCAGCAGGTGGTAATGAGGTTGTGGGTGATCACATGATGTTGGCCACTCCCACTCCTGTCTAAAGGATGGTGCCACAGGGATGCCATAGGCTGATCCTGGGAGGTGGGAGGCCTTACAGGGTGAAAAATAGCCACAGTATATGAATGATGGCACCAATGCCCACCTACCTTGATGCAGCTGATCTCCAATATACTTTATTCTGCATCAGCTGACTATGGCTGCTCCTCAGTGGGAAGCTGCACGTGAGTCAGTCGTTGGAACTCCGCCATGAGAAGCAAGCCATGGAGGAACCAGGAGAATGGAACTGGTCTGGTTTGGGGAGCATGTTATATATGTCACCACGACTCCCCAGGTCATCCTTGTAGACAGGCATGTTTGATGTCCAATGAATTCATCTGGTTAACAAGAAGTAAAATATAGATTCCAAGCTTTTATATGAAAAAATTAGGTTTCTAGTCCTGAAATTATCATTGAAAAGTTCTAACTTTGGAACTGTATGGGATAGAATCTTAAGTCATGATAACATCATTGAAGAATAACGGTACTAGTTTTCAATTATCAATCATTTTAAATATCAGTAATTTCATAGGTTTGTTAGATAGGCAAATAGATACATACAGACAGACAGACAGATATAGACAGACAGAGAGATGGATAGATAGACAGATACTGCCTGTAGATAGACAGACAGATACTGTCTGTAGATAGAGACAGACAGATAATAATAATAATACTTTATTTTTATAAAGCAATTCTAAAAACAAAGCGCTTTACATAATTAAAATACATATAAAAGACAGAATAAACAATTAAAAAACTGATAATACAGAGTACAAGTAATCAAATAAAACAGTCATTAAAAACTTGCTCAAATAAATGGGTTTTCAGGGCTGCCTTGAAGCTCTCCATGGTCCTGCACTCTTGAATCTGATGAGGTAGAGAGTTCCACAGGGTGGTGGCACCGTGTATAAAAGCCCGGGCCCCAGACGCTTCAGACAAACCCTGGGAACCTCTAACAACCCTTGTCAGTTGCTGAGAGGGCAGCCAAGGCTGTAGGGACTCAGGAGCTCTTGCAGATAACTCGGTACTGTGGTTAGACAGACACACTGACAAATATATCTATCCCTAACATAGCGGAGGGGCTGGAAGGAAGAGTGTGTTTATTTGTAGACGACACGAAGGTCTGTAATCGTGTCGATATGTCGTAGGGGTTGAGAGCATGCGAAGGGATCTGGAGAAACTGGAGGAGTGGTCCAGGGACTGGCAATTGTCCTTCAGCACAAAAAAGTGCAAGTTCTTGCACTTAGGCAGGAATAACTGGGAAGCGGAATATCGTATGGGGGGGGCATGCCCTGGAGGTGACCAAGTTGGACAGGGACCTTGGTATAATCATTGCATGGGACCTGAAGGTGACGAAGCTGTGTGAGAAGGCAGTAGCAAGGGCCAGTGGGATGCTGGGATGTATCAGCAGGGGAATAACTAGCAGGAAGAGGGAGGTCATAATGCCCTTGTACAGGCAGCTTGTCAGGCCTCACCTTGAGTATGGGGTCCAGTTCTGGAGACCATATCTCAGGAAGGATGTAGACAGGGTGGACAAAGTCCAGAAGTAGGCAACAAAAAAGGTAAGGGAAATTAGCCATCTGTCTTATGAGGAATGGCTGAGGGACCTCGGCATGTACTCCCTTGAGCAAAGAAGGGAAAGGGGGGACATAACTGAGACCTTCAAATAAGTCAAGGGTATCAACAAGGTGCCAGTAGGGGACATCTTTCAGCTATGGGAGCAGCCGAGAACAAGGAGGCATGGATTGCAGATAGTGGGAGGAAGATTCAGGGGTAACATCAGAAAATTTTACTTCATGGAGAGGGTGGTGGAAAACTGGAACAGATTCCCAGAGAAAGTGGTGGTGGAAGGACTGTGAGGGAATTCAAGAGAGCATGGGATAGGCATAAGGGCCTGGTGGAGTTGGGAAGGGAGGTAGAGGGTATAGTGACGCCCTAGCGGCATGCTAGGCAAACCTGGAGCAGACTGGATGGCCTGGCAGTCCTTTTCTGCCAACACGCTCTATGTTTCTAACATTTTCAAAGTTAGCCTTTCAAATAAATTATCTTTTGAAATGATTAACTTGGGATCCACTAGAAGTAGAAACATCATTTTGTAAATGAAAGAGTAATATCAAAACAGTTTTCAATTATCGATACTTTAAATGATTTATTACTTTCACGTGACTTTTTTAAATACATTTTTTTTTTTTACAAATAACCTTTTCAAAATATTCAGATTTTGGTACACATTCAGACCAAATAAATATATTGCCATTTATTTTGATCATCATAGTCCAATCACAAAGCACAGCAATAATGTCGACAAAATTGCAAAAATCTTCATTTCATAGTCACTGATCCATAAATCTTCCCCTGCTTTTATAGGCTTTATCTGTGAAGGCAGTGAAAGATAAAAAAAAAGTTCAGTTAAGAATGGTGTTTATGGGGGCAGCCCGATGGTAAAGTAGAAACACATTTCGCTTCCATGCTGACGACCTGAGTTTGGAAATGAGCCCGGAGGTTTCAGGATTGGGTGGCTAGGCTGGGGAGTGCTCCCAAGGGGAGCATGAGCTAGCCAGGGGAGGAAGACAGCTGGGCTCCAGCACAGCAGTGGCCCCCTCACTGCAAGCCAGGGAGTTAGCTCCCTCATGTGGGGTGGTGTCAGCCCAGTATTTGCTGCTGCTATCAAGGTTGCCAGAGACACACACCCGATGTCACAGGATGGTGGGATGGACAAAGGAGAAAACAGCAAAAAATAAAATGCTCGCCATCATGTATGACAGCCCTCTTGGTCCTTGGGTCTCATACCATTTATTTATTTTATTTATTTATTAATCTCTTGGATTACAAGTACCTTTGAGTAGGAGCTACTCATTTACAAAGGTTCCACGTCAAAGAAAGGGGGGAACATACAAACAAAGGCTGGTAATGGTAAACAGGCATAGTACAGACATGGTTGACATTGTTATGTGGCTGTAAAACAATTTATAGATAAAGGATAACATTAGAGAGCAACATAAGAACAGGCAGATAGCTGATGAAGTAGACTGAGGGGATAAAGAAGGAAGGTGACTATTAGTCTTAATTGAGTAGTAGGGTGCCAGAGCAAAGTAGTCAGGCTGAGGGGCCTTTGTTGTGAGGTGGGAGAGGGACGGAGGGAGGGGATTGGTAAAGGGAAAAGAAAATGAAGTTTGAAGAGTGGAGGAGCAAGGGGGGAGGGGGGAAGAAGGTGGAGAGAGGGGAATGAAAAGGGTCACAAGGAAAGACAGAAACCAGAGAGAGTAAAGCCAGGAGGGAAGAAGGGCATAGGTCATGAATGACTAAGCGGAGAAATGGAGCAGTCCTTTAGTAGAAGCAGTCACATTTGGAGGTAGCAGTGAGATAAAGTCAGAGATTCCGTTTAAAGTGTCCAAGTGTTGTAGATTCCCACTGGATACGATGGCGGGGGGAAAAGCATTTAAGGCTTGGGATCAGCAAGGGAATGAGAAGTAAGGTGGAGGTGGTGGTCGAGGGCTAAAATGTTCTATAAAAAGAATGGTGTTTAAGATGGTATGCCACACATCGACACCCTCACTGCAAAGACCAGCACTAGACAGAATTTGTGCGAAATCGTCGGGTCACTGTGCTGGTCCCTGCAGACACCGGTGGTGCATCTCCCGGTGATGTCCCCCTCCCCAAGACAACTCCGACTTGGAGTTGTATATTTAGAGACCGGGAGTTCGGGGGGCACAGTCCCCTGAAGAAAACATGCCGACATCCCTGACAGTACAATGCCAACACTCGGCATGTGTCTGTCGCTGTCAGGGATGTCGGCATAGCAGATGCCGCAGCGCTATAGGTAACTCATTTAAGATGCCCATTTTAGGCTGGCAGATGGCCCAGCAATAGAATGACACACTACAATGTAGGGGATCTGGGTTTGTGTCCCAGATTCAGGTCTCCATAGTCCATCCTCTGGCGCAACAGTGCTTCCTGATGCAGAACATGGTTCCCGGGGCAGTGTGAGCATCCCCCGCATCACTGGTGGCCCCTGTGGTAGGGCCAAGAGGTACATGACACATCATGTGTCACCACGTCAGCTTTAGGGCAGCAGTGATCAAGCAACACTGGTTAGGGTGGGGGGAGGGTCACCCGCACATGCAAGTCAGGACCCGATGCACGCATACCAGTGAACAGGACCACAGGAGAAATCCAGAAAATGGTGAGTGGTTCCTCCCACACAGGCAGCTTCAATGCCACTGCTCCTGTACTCTGACTTTGGCCAGCCTGCTCATTGAAGATCCACCCTCAGAGGGGTGGCCCAGGCTGCTGCAAGCCAGAGTTTGGGCCAAGAGCTGTTGGGGCCGAGGGTGAAACTGCAATGGTGGGGCTGCCAATAGTGGGTAAGGAGAGAAAGTAGTAAAATTAAAGGTGCCCATTTTCTGTCATCATTTAATTATTCAAGTCCCCAGTCCAGGCCCACCCTAGCTAGTAGAGCCACAAATCTTTAACAGAATTCAACTGCAAAACTCAGCCGCAAGATTTGTTTAAAATGAGTCTCCATCTCTTAAATCACAAGAGCAATGAAAAGTCTTTTTCCAAACAGGCTAGTGTGGGCTACAACTAAAAAAAAATACTAGCATACCTGTCGAACAGTGATGAAAGTGAACAGGAACGCACAGGAACTCAGTTCCTGTATCTTGTTTTGCAGCAGGAACGGAGTTCCTTTACTTCTTCCCACTGACACTAGAACTGGAATTCTTAGGCCCTCGTCCACACTACACCGCTCCGGCCCGGTAACGAATGCAATCCGTTATGGCCGGAGAGTGATACTGAATGTGTTCATGTGTGGCGGTTTCCGTTGTGGGGACCAGTACTGCCGGTCCACACTAGGGTGCCGGGCGACCGCTACGGCAGCACCTGCTCCCAGGATGCAGCTCGGCCAGCGCCACGGGCCCCGCAGGGGACCGACCACGGCCCACACTTCGCCCGTAACATTACCGAGACAGAACTCGTTTTACATAACCTGCTGCTGAAACCACCTCATATGTGGTTTCAACAACAGTTACGAAACACCTTCTGTAACGTTACAGGTGTAAACGTAAACCGTTGCAGTAACGGTTTGGGCACTCTGTAACGTTACAGAGGCATAGTGTGGACAGGGCCTTAAACCAGCAACATAATGACAGTTTCTGGGCCTGTGATCTGAAATCAGGGTTTTCATAACAACATTTGACTTGTGCAACAATTCTGTTTTCCTAGAAATACTTCAGTATCTCTAACTGAATCTACTTGTATCTAAACAGATAGATGTGTCTTGACACAGCTTCCTTCAGATTGAGGATCTTCATTCAGTGTTTCACATTTACCAGTGTCTGAGTTCCTGTACTACTTGTCTACTACTTGCACCACTGCTGTCAAATGTTCTTGTCTAGGTACCTCCTGTTCTATGCACCTTGAGTCTTTTGTGATTTTTTCAACCTATAATGCTATTTCTAATTAAAACATTTGTGAATACTCAAATCTTGGTGGAATTAAATTCTTTTACCACCAAATAAAACTGGAAGATACCTGGAATCTTTATAGTGAAAAAGGTAGGGGTAATTTTTTTGCCCAATTTCATTGCACTGCTGCTATAAGCAATAAGAGGCAACGCACAGTTAAGGGCCTTATGCAGTTCGGCTTAGGTTAACAAAGGCAACCCTATCCCTGGAGTGCCTTAATGCATAGAAACATAGATGCTGATGGCAAATAAGGACTGCAAGGCCCATCCAGTTCTGCCCATGTCTTGTTCTGCCTTATGAATGTGCCATCGGCCTTTGCTCTGTCAATGGCCTATCTATTCATACTCATCTGTATTGCTCCCTTATGCCTATCCCATGCCTGTTTGAAGCCCTGCACTGTATTCACATCAACCACTTCCTGAGGTAGGCTGTTCCTTGTATTCACCACCCTTTCTGTGAAAAAAAGAACTTCCTCACATTACCCCTTAATCGGCCTCCCTCTAATCTCATGCTGTATCCTCTTGTCCTGCTATTTTTCTTATACTGAAACATGTTAGAGTCTTCCGCCTTGTTAATGGCCTTAAGGTGTTTGAATGTTTCGATCATATCACCTCTCTCTCCCTCCTTTGCTCTAGGGTATACACATATTGAGCTCCGTTAATCTGTCCTCATATGTTTTCTGATGCAGTCCCTGCACCATTTTGGTTGCCCTTCTCTGAATTGCGTCAATTTGGTTAATGTCCTTGTGAAGGTGTGCAGTACTCCAGATGGGGTCTAACCAGTGTCTTGTAAAGAGGGATTATTACCTCCCTCTTCCAACTTGTGATACCCCTACTAATACACCCCAACATCCCCTAGCCTTACCTACTGCTTTAGTGGTCTGCTCTTAGCCTATACATGGCTTCAGGGTTTCTCTTCCCTATGTGCATGATCTTGCACTTCTTTGCATTAAACCCCAGTTGCCACTCTTTCGACCATTTTGCTAGTTTATCCAGATCTCTTCTCATTCTGCCCACCCCATCTGGATCATCTACTCTGTTGCAGATATTGGTGTCATCTGCAAACAGACAAATCTTACCCTCCAGTCCATCTGCAATGTCACTGATGAAGATATTGAAGAGGACTTGCCCCAGGACTGATCCGTGAGGTACCCCACTTGTGACTCGCATCTCTTCGGACTGTATACCGTTTACCACCACTCTCTGTTTTCTGCCCATCAACCAGTTTGCCACCCAGTTGACCAACTTCTGACCCACCCCGACCCTACCCAGCTTATTAATCAATCTTCTATATGGAACAGTATCGAAAGCTTTGATGAAGTCAAGGTAGGTGACATCAACTGAACCCCCCCTTGGTCCACCACTCTGGTTACCCAGTCAAAGAAATCTATGAGATTAGTTTGGCAGGACCTTCCTGTTGTAAACCCATGCTGCCTTGGATCCTGTGTTCCTATGGATTCCAGGTATTGCACTATCCTTTCCTTAAGGAGTGCCTCCATAATCTTGCCCACTACTGAGGTAAGACTGACTGGTCTGCAGTTCCCCGCCTCCTCCCTGCTACCATTCTTGTGGAGCGGGATCACATGAGCCTTTCTCCAGTCTTCTGGGACCTCTCCTGTGCTCACAGACTCACTAAACAGTTCTGATAATGGCTCTGCTAATTCCACCCTTAGCTCCTTTAGTACCCTGGGATGTATGCCATCAGGTCACATTGCCTTGTCCATCCTGAGCTTATCGAGCTCTTGTAGGACCCTTTCTTTTGTGAAGGGACTAGTGCGATTATTAAACTAAATTTTTTTTTATTATTTTTAAATACATTTTTTATATAACATAGTAGGGTGTCCGCTGTCTGTTTGCACCAGGATTTCATTTACGTGACAGCCCTGATGGTCTCTCCTGAGCTGCCTTTGTGCCGGAACCTACACTGTGTGTTTCTGATGGTATAAGAGAATGAGCATAAGGTTTGGGAGAGAGGACAGTGAAGTGAAGTTGAGCGATTCTTGCTGTGGTGTCTCTTATACCATTTGAGAAGCCCTGCGGAGGCCCTATTAAACAATTATAAAGAACCTGAGTTAGCTAGTGTGATTTTTTTAAAGGGAAAGTCCCCTCAGCCTTTTATTCTGTTTCCCTGTGTAGTGGCATGCACAATGATTGCCTCTATTGCACCCTCCTAATCTCATCAGAATTTGGTGAGAAAAGCTGCTTGACTCCATTGCAAAGGTCATGACCTTACTCATGCAAGGCATCCTGGAATCTTATGATGTGTTGGTGCTAAAGTAGTCATATTGCATTAGTCAGAGCTGTTGCTACCCTCTGTAGTCTCTGTGTTCTTGTCTTACGCTGGCCATGAAACTTTTCGAGGCATAGTACGTGTCCTGCTGATATCTGTAGTTTAAAGTGTATCTGAGTTGGAAAAATAATTTTAGAGAATACAGGATTTTGAGACATGTAACAGAACTAAATGAGAGTATGAAGTCCAAGATATTACTATGCTGGAAAGAGTACAGCGAAGGGCAACAAAGAAAATAAAAATATTTCTCATTTGCATTATGAGCAAAGATTAACAGAATTAAACTTATTTTCACTTGAGTATAGGTGCATTGGGGAACTTCTGCTTAGTCGTTAAGGCACTCAGAAATAAAGACTTGTGGGAATGCTTCAGATTGCAAGCAAAATTACTAATAGGAGCTAAGAGCCCACAATATGCAACTTAAGGGTGAAATGTACAACTCCACTAAAAGAGGAAAGTGGTTTAATCAATGGTAGTGTCTCTATGGAATGCACTTCCTGTAGCTATTGTTACTAGCCCTACTATGGAATTCTTCAAGGCTGCACTCGATAGCCACTTTTGGTACCGATATAATCAATGAAAACAGGCAAGTCTTTATGGCTAAATGCTTTTGACTCATAAGTCTCCTATGCATCCTATAGCTTCTGCTGGCTTGTGCAGGTATGCATGATCAACTCCCATGATGCATTGCATGAATGGGGTCATGACCTTTGGAATGGAGGCAAACAGGTTTTCACACCAGGGCAAAAGGGAGTGAAGCAACCTCATTTATATTTAACGTGGGATGAAATTAGGGGGATGCAAGAGAGGGAATCATTGTTCATGCCTGCAAACCACACAGGCATGCAGTAAATAGGTTGAAGGGACTTTCCCTTTACAAGGTTTCAGGTATTTTTCTCTTTATTTCAAAAGTTAAGTAAAGCCCACCTCCCCTGGCTGTGAAGTGGAATGCTCCACTCCTAATATTCCTGCATGAAAGTCCACTATACGCAGGACAGGAAGTACAGTTGCTCTATGCTCTGATTGGCTGACATTACGTTAGTGATTTATAATCGTTAAAAAATTCTAATCATTGTACACTACTGTACATGAGGGTTTTCATCTGTTAACCAAACCCTTTAAGAATGCTGTCAGCCAATGTGGTTGCTCCATTTCCAGTTGCTGTTTTCTAATTATATTTATTTATTTATTTATTTAGCTTTGTTGACCAGGTAAGTGCACTAGACAAATCCTGCCTATTTCAGGCATGACCCAGGGAGGGGATACAGATGAATGCCAACTGACCTTGAACCAGATTAAGCTGTTGGTGGTATTTTTAGTGAATGAGGAAATTTGGCCAGGACACAGGAAATTTCTACTT
Organism: Neoceratodus forsteri; assembly: GCA_016271365.2. Lineage (NCBI taxonomy): Eukaryota > Metazoa > Chordata > Ceratodontiformes > Ceratodontidae > Neoceratodus > Neoceratodus forsteri. The sequence continues at coordinate 274,511,013 of JADMNL010000025.1, forward strand.
GCCAGTAGGGGATCTCTGGTCTACGCCATGGAGACCTCAGTGTGTGATCAGTCATGCTTGAAGACGCTATGGATTGCTCTGCAGCGCTGCCATTTGCAGCAGCTCCTGATATAGTTTCAGTACAAGAGGAGTCGCCTTCTGTATGTATTGCGATAGATAGACCGCTTACTCTGACTGTGTTACGGGATCCCTCTTTACCTGCACGACAAAGACTTCCTATGGTTTCATCAGCAATCCCACGTTCAGAAGCGGAACCAAGTTTGGAGTATGCAGCCTGTGTTTCCAGTGTTCTTCCCCCTGCTGCATCCGGTGAGGGGTTCGGGATAGCTTGCACGGCTTCTGAGTCGCTCGGAGTTCACAGACCAACTTCACAGACTTCTCCAGTGGTTCTCTCCCAGCGGTTTCTTCTGCTACCATTACAACCTCCGAGCTTCTTAGCGTGCTTTGGATTACATGCTGCTCGGAGACAACTGCACCATCGTGGACCGCATCGGATGCGTTGTTTCGCGCTGGCTGGACACGAACTGCTTCAGGCACCTGGACACCAGATTTGTCCTGGGATGAGGACAAACATGGAGTACTGTTTTCCCTGCACAGGCCTGCACCGCCCTCCAAGAGCTCCACCGAGGTACCTATTTCTGGGGACACTATTTCCTCTGCAGACTTTGTTGTTGCAAAAACTACTGCTATATCTGGGAAAGACTTGGGTGATATTGTTGAAACTGCAGGATTGACAAATGTTATACATGTCTCTACTATGGGGGGGATATGTCTTCTCATGAGAGGGGGGGACTTTGCACCCTACCTAGGGAAACTATTGTTTTGACGTCTTCTCCCCCTTCTGGCCAGCCCCCCCAATCGAATGTGCCTCTCATAGTGTTGCCAGGTTCTTGCACTGTTTCGCCCCCTTCTCCTTTAGCCCCTTCTGAACTGGTTACAGTTCCCCTGATACACCCACACAGGCGCCTGCTTTGGGCCCGACTCCTTACCATGTGTAACTACGCCTCCCTACTACTGTTTTGGGAGCCCCTCCACTAGATGATCCAGGGAAGGCCCTCAGCCCTGCCTCCACCCTTAGCCCTGCCTCCACCCTCTGGTAGGGGTCCTGTTCTTCTGACCTCTTTAAAAATAAATTGGAACAGGCCCCAGACATATGCTGTTCGCCTCCACTATGTGGGTGTCTTAATGAATTCTCGGACCGATATTATGTTGCTAGGACTTTGCTGAAGGGTTCTATGCATTTTCAGGCCTCAGAAATATATGCATTAATTCACATTTCGTGAAGAAACTTTGATATCAGCTTCAAAACTAATATGGGATTGGATAGGTTTTGGCACAAATATGCAACATTGAAACACACTCATCTATGGACACCCTTTTATGTGATTCCCTTGACAAAACCAGCAGTGCATACTGTCACTGTTATGTTTCGCAATGAAGGTGTGAGTGTTAGCGATATTTACCATTGGCTACAAAATAGGTGTACAGTTTTGTCACCCCTGAAGCAATTATTGATATGGAAGGTCTGTGGACTGGTGGGTGGAAATTCCGAGTTAAACTTTTCCAAGTTAACTCAGAGGTGGTACATCTCCCCAATAGTTTCTTCTTAGGCAAAGATAGAGGCGTTTGTTTTATGGGGCCAGCCTAGGGCCTGCTACAAGTGTGTTGCACATACACATCTCAGTAGCACCTGTGATATGTTGAAATGTAGTTTATGTGGGGGATATGGACACCCTAGCATGTCCTGTGAAAATGTTTTCCAATGTAACCTATGTAAAGAAAGGCCATGCCTACCATCAATGCCTGTATAGTAAGAATCTCAATGAGGGTTGAAATCCTGACACTTTAGTCCAGAAGGCACAGGACAAGGCACAGGAAAGATACCTACCCTGTCACTGTCCCAGACCAGCGGAGCCCCTTCACTCCCTCTCTGCCATATTGACTGTGGCTCCCCAGGTAGAGTTTGAACTCCCCACTGCCACGGATGTATCCTCTCCTGCACAGGACGTGGTGGATACCATATCGCACCCTACTACTACACAGACTCCTGACCTACCTCCTGGGGACATGGATGGTTTTAATCAGTGCAGACGGATTACTAGGCAACTGCTCGCAAATCTCTAAAAAGTTAGTGAGGTACCCATTTCTAATGCTTTTGACTGTTTGAAAGGGGGAGGGGAAGACTCTGATGGGGATTCAGAGGCCTCTGTTTTACCCTCAGATATGGAAGTCTCTGGTTCCAGGCCTCCGGATGTTGTCCGTAAAAAAGTTAACAGAACAAAGAAGGAGAGTAAAAAAACTTAAGAAAATGGCTGTCACGGATGGGAGTGGCTGATTAGTCTCTGACTCTGGCTACCATTCGGCTTTCCTCATTTAATGTCTGTAGTCTGAAGAGCTACAAAGACAGACTGCTTTTTTTCATTTTGCTGCTTTCTTCCATACTGATGTTCTTTACTTCCAAGAAACTCGCTTAAAGTCTATTTTGACATTAAGCAAGTTAAACGGGGTTGGGTATGGGGTCCCTCGTGTTGGACTTTTGGTGAAGATTTGGCAGATGGTACAGCAATCTTGTTTACATCTACAGCTTTTTCCATCTCACGCATTATAGACATTTTTCCAGGTAGAGCCTTGATTCTAGACTGCACTTTTCAGGGCCATTCCTTCATGATATCAACCTCTATGCCCCTCAAACCAAAGCAGCCAGAATCAGTTTACTTGACCTCATTAAACCTTATCTCTGTACCCGTAAACACATTATCTGAGGTGGTGATTTCAACTGCTCTTTAGATGTTTCCTGTAGGACAGTGGCGGTGGAAAAAATATATTGTGACTCTCATGCTTTATGTACTTTAGTGAAGGATGCTGGTTTAACTGATGCCTACCATGCTCTGAGATCTGATGCTGGATATACTTATTATAGATCCATTTATCATACTAGGATTGACTATTTTTTTCCTCATGCTATTGTATCCCACATCAGATTTCGATTCACCCCACGGAGCTTTCTGATCATCATTTGTTAACTGAGACATTTTCACTGGGATCTGCCCTTCCATTTTTTTTTATCAAACTCAAATCTGTGGAAACTTAACAATTCCTTGTTTTCCCATCCTACTGTTGAGGCACAAGTACGAACACTTTTTTGGGCCCAGATTTCTGTCCTTTGTTGCTACAATTCCATATGGACATGGTGGCAGGATACAAAACTGGACTTACATTTTTTTTCAGACTATGGGCAGACGTATGGCCAGGGACAAGTATCTTACGTATTTGGATTATAGAAATCAATTATATAAACTCTTGTCATATTCTGTTTCCTCCCCTATTGATTATTCTTCACAAATCAAAAAATTGCGTCAATGCATGTTTGCACATCAATATGATAGTGCCCGCTCCTTGGAGTTTTTGATGAGAGTGGGTTCTTCAGTTTCCCCCTCCGCAAACCCATTTTTTGCCTATAAGGAACTGATGCATGCTACAGTTATGCAGGGTCTTTACAACCTGGTAGGTAACATTGATTACTCTATTTCGGGCATGCTCTCCATTGCTACCTCCCATTTACAGACACAGTTTGGTGATACGCCTCGCAGTCTGACTGTCTTGTCTAAGGTTTTCACGGTACCTGTCCCACAGGTCTCTGCACAATATGCTATGGACTCAGTGGTCTTAATCACACAAGAGGAAGTGGCTCGTGCCATTTCTCAGTTTAAATTAGGAGTAGCCCCATGTCCCGATGGCCTTACCCATGAATTCTATAAAGCATTTCAGGATGATTTGGTGGAAGCTTTGACACAGGTGTATAATTATGTGTTACAGGGAAGTGATGGGACTTCTGACTTTGGGTTGTCCACTTTGAAATTTATCTATAAAAAAAAGGAGCTAAATGTTCACTACTGAATTGGAGACCGCTTCATGTCCTTAATACTGATTATAAAATTTTGCTAAACTACTTAGTACTCGATTGCAACAACTGGCACCTGATGTTATTGACCTTCACAATCTTGTGCTATTCCTGGCTGCTCTATTCAAAGAAATCTGTTCATGCAAAGGAAATTTTGAGGTAAAACAGACAAGTCGCCTTTGTTGGTTTTGTTCTCTCCTTGGATCGCTGAAGGCATTTGATTCAGTACATCACTCGTACTTATTCCAGATCATGAAGTTATATGGTATCCCAGATGTCTTTCTCACATGGCTTACTCATTTATTTTCCATAGCTAGTTTTACTCCTTTAATTAATGGATTTTTGGGGGATAATTTACCCCAGAAAAGTTGGGATACGACAGGGCTGTCCATTAAGCCCTTTATTGTATACTTTTGCTTTAGACCCCATTATTAGACAAATTAAATGGGATTCACAAATTGTGGGGTTAGCACCCAGTTCTGCTTTATTCCCGGAAAAAATTTCTGCATATGCAGATGATATGGTTTTATTTGTTCGCAATAAAGATTCTGGAGATAGGGCAATCCTGATCTTTCAGAATTTTACTTCAGTTTCGGGTGGGACCCTTAACCTCCAGAAGAGTGTGTCTATCCCTTTAGATACAGATTCCACCTTTATCCCAGAGGTAGGTGGAATTCGGACAAGCACTGACCCGCAATGAATATTGGGTGTCTGGTTCAATGTTGTGGATGCGGTGACTTATAATTGGGACAAGCTAATTCTTATTGGAGAGAATAAGGTACAACTATGGAAAACTTGGAAATTGGGAAGGAGAAACTAGTTTTGGTAGTTAAAAGTTTAACTTCCATTTTTTATATCTCAGTTATGTTTATGCCCCCACAACACTTAGAGACGAGACTATTTAGTATTTTTTCAGATGATATGGGGTAGCCGACTTAATCCTATAAACCAGACATCACATATTTACCCATACAACAAGGGGTCTTGGATGGTTCACCCGTAGGTTTTTCTTTCTTTCTTTCTTTTCATCTTTTTCAAAGCGTACATTACACTACCCATACTTGTGATACATGAGTCAGCAGTGCCATATTATCGGTTATGGACAAATGGGACACTTTCCCACCCAGACATTCCCCGCATTTTATATATTCCATCATATGCCATAGACAGTTTCGTAAGTTACGATTCTAGAAATCGCGAAAATCTTCTATCCTGACGCTCACTAGACAACAGCTCTATAACACCTTTGTAAATGTTACGAAACCAGTGTTGTTGTTTCTAGAATGTTCCTTCCCGTATGGAATACGCTTTATTGTTTCTTTCAGATAAAAGAATCCACATCATATGTGGATATCACCTGGCTATGTTGCCATGGCAGGTTAAATGTCTGAGGCAATTTGAAACATAATTCTTCTCAAGAACGGTATTGTCCTAAGCCTTCTTGTTTTCAGATAGAAGAAACAATGACTCATTTCTTTCTGAATGTACAGACGCTCATCTGTTTTGGAAAACTTTAGCTAACAAGTGGCAATGGCGTTCTTAAGTAGGATCACCTATCAAACATTGATACTAGGTGACTTTTCTGGACCTTGGAATAAATTTCATCACAGTACTTTGAGGGTTATTTTTCCATGTGTAATATTATCTGTGGCAAGCACGTTGTCAGTATGTTTTACAGCAACTTCCGACCTTACCACATTCTATTATACTGCAGATGGAAACAACTTTGTTGAATCTAATGGAATTAGAACATCGTCAGCTTTCTCTACAATGCTTTCAGTTATTGTGGAAACATATTAAATTTTTTGCACTGATATTGTATATATGCTGTTGTACTCTGCTGACTGTATTTGTTTTTTTTCTTTCATGTTTTGCTTTGTTTTCAGCTGCTGTATGATTATTGCTGATTTTTTTTCTGACTTTTACTTTGATGCAGACAGAAGTTCATCTTCTCAGAAGAAGCCAGAAGGTGAAGGAAGGAAACATATTCAATTCAGTGCTTCAGAGTAACTGGTAACTGGTATTTTTCTTTTAAACTTAGATTGTAGGCTTGTAGTGACACTATGCTTTCTTTCTGTGTTGTCTTTACTTATAATTGTTTTTGGGCTGTTGAAAATTTAAAAAATAGTGGTGGTGTAATTCTGTGCTGTCTTTAATTGTTGCAGATTTTTCCTTCCACCCCCCTTCCCCAACTCTTAATTATATGCCCTGATAAATCTGATTGACAGGAGCTAAACACAGGGTATAGTAAGAGGTGTAAGTAGGAGGGCATAAGGGGAAGAAGACCACCCTCAGCACAACAAGTTTTTGACTCATTTATTTATTTATTGGTTTCTTTTTCTTAAAGAAATATATATCTGAGGATCAGTTACAGGATTTTAGTACTGTAAATAAATAAAGAGAACTAAGAGAGCTTCAGTAGCAGATAAGTAGTGGAATTGCAGTATAATGTGGGGAGTGGTGCAATGCAGTGGCTGGGGCAGCCATATTCAGGCAGACCTTCTGGACACTGAGGTGCTGCCCTATCTGCATGCATCTCTCGAACTGCGGGATGAGGTAGCCAGACTCAGAGTGGAAGTAAACTGGGTAGGAGTACCATCACCCTGTCCAGGAACCACCCAGTCCAATGCAGCTGCCTCAAAGGATGCCGAGAACGAGGAGCACTTGGATGACAGTGGGCTCAGGAGGGTTAGAGCAGTCAGGCAGAGGCACATCCCAGATCCTGTTCCTCTCAAGAACTCATATGCCACACTGGCAAATGAGGACAACCAAATAGAGGTACCCAGGAAGTGGAAGGAAAGGATGTGGAGGTTAGGCAAGGAGGTGACCTCAGTGGGAAAGCAGTGGACCCCAGAGGAGGAGGAAGCGAATCCTGGTGGGGACTCATCATAAGAGGGATCCAGCTAGGAACACAGGAGGGGAGGACAGGGAGGTGAGGTGTCACCAGGTGCCACGGCATGGAGGGATGGAAGGAAGATACTGGGGATCACTGGGAAGGCAAGACAGGAGGGTGAGCTGGATGTCATTATCCACCTAGGTACTAATGACTTGGCAAATGGGGAGCCAAAGGAAGTTCAGGAAGAGTTTAGGAAACTGGGAGGGGTCTCAAGCAAGTAGCTACTTCTGTCACTTTCAGAAGTACTACCTGTGAGAGGCAAGGGAGAGTATAGAGTGCATGCACCAGGAACTTTAACTCATGGTTGAAGAACTGGTGCTGTGAGGAAGGGTTTGGATTCATTGGTGACTGGGGACCCATCTGGAGGGATGGAGGTTTGTTCAAGCCTGACGGCCTGCATCCATCCTGAGGAATCTAAGCACTCAATGATAAGTTTAAATGCTATATTGACAAGCATTTAAACTAGCAAAGGGGGGTGGCAGGCCAGCAAGGATGATACCCACTTGCTCACCCCCCACAGCTAGTAATGGAACCAGTGAACCAGAGGAGTGGCTATCTCTGCAAAGCAGTGTGCAAAAGATGGAGATTAGTGTCCAAAAAGGTGGATAAGCAGAAAAGGGGCAAAATTCAGCAGAAGGGCAGACAGCAAGGAGAACCAGGGATAAATGACAACCAAGGAAGGGGCTGGAGTAGAACAGTGAAGCAGTCTAGGGAGGTCAAATCATGGAAAGCATGTGTGCAAATGCCAGGAGCCTTAGCAACAAGATGGAAGATCTGGAGGCTGTCATGGTACAGTCAGACCTGGACATTGTGGCCATTACTGAAACCTGGTGTAATGATAACCATGACTGGGAGATGGCCATACCTGGCTACAACATATTCAGAAGAGACAGAGCAGGCAGGAAGGAGGAGGTGGCACTGTATGTGAAAATGACATAAGGGCCACACAGATCCAGGAGGAACAAAATGGGGAGAGATACTGTGGGTTAAGCTGGAAAGGAAAATGGGGCCAGCCATCACGCACAGGTGTGGTCTATAGACCACCAGCCCAGGAGGAAGAAACAGATAGGAACTGATGCTAGCCATCCAAAGGATGGCAGACAAGGGTGAGGTAGTACTGGTTGGAGACTTCAATATACCAGATGTGGACTGGAGCATCCTAGCAGTACATCAACTAGAGCAGATTTATCCTGACTCTTCACAGGGTGCCTCTTCTCAAGCAACTGGTCATGGAACCAACTCGGCAGAAGGCAATACTGGACCTTGTGCTCACAAACAGGGACAGTGATGGGGGTAACAGTGGGGAGCACTGGCAACAGTGACCACCAGTCATTGTGGTTTGAAATCACAGAAAGAGCAGAACCAAACCACACAAAACATGTATCCTGGATTTTAGGGGCAGACTTTGGGAAAATGGGGAGATGTTGAAAGAGGCATTAAGGGAATGGGACAGGAATCAGGATTGAGGAACAGTGGGCAGTATTTAAAATGGGGATTATAAGAACAACAGAATTATGCATTAGCAGGTTAGCAAGAGGAAAAGAAAGAGGAGACCATTATGGTTTCTCAAAGAGGTAGCAAAGAAAGTGAAAGCCAAAAAGATTGCATTCAGGCAATACAAAAGACACAGGCAGAAGGGGATAGGGAAAAGTACCAGGAGAAACAAAGGGAGGCAGGGAAGTCAGTAAGGGAAGCCAAAGCTCAGACAGAAGAACACATTGCAAAATCAGTGGTTAAAGGGGACAAAACCTTTTACAGGTACATAAGTGAAAAAAGAAAGACAAAGGGAGGGATAGTGAGACTGAAGGGGAGGATGGGAGCGCGTGGAGGATGACAACAGTAAAGCTGACATATTGAACAGGTATTTCTGCTCAGTCTTTACTAAGGAAGAGGGGGTAATGGGTCTGAATGAGTACAAGGGTGAGAATGGTGCAGAAATGGACACAAGTCCCTTTACACGAAAGGGTCCTGAAGGAACTGGAAGTAATAAGAGTGATAAAGCAATGGGGCCAGATGGGGTGCACCCCAGGGTCCTAAAGAACTAAGAGAGGTGGTGGCTGAACCTCTGGCTATCCTGTTCAGCCAATCACTGGAAACAGGGAGGTACCCAAAGACTGGAGGACAGCAGATGTAGTCCCCTTATACAAAAGTGGGAACAAAGAGGAAGCAGGGAACTACAGACCAGTCAGCCTCACCTCGGTAGTGGGAAAGATCATGGAAGCACTACTGAAGGAGAGATTGGTGGAACATCTGGTTGTCAATGGACTACAGGACCCAAGCAGCATGGTTTCACCAGGGAGGTCATGTCAGACCAACCTCATTGAATTTTTGACTGGGTGACTAGGGAGGTGGATCAGGGAGGGCAGTGGACATGGCCTATTTGGACTTCAAGCAAGGCCTTTGACACTGTGCCACATAGAAGACTATTACACAAACTGGGGAATATGGGTGTGGGCAGGACAGTAGTGTGGTGGGTAGGTAACTGGCTGGGTGGCAGGACACAGAGGGTGGTGGTAAATGGCTGTCACTCCACAGAGGGAAGAGTGACCAGTGGGGTACCACAGGGATCAGTGCTGGGACCGGTCCTATTCAACATCTTCATCAGTGACATTGCACAGGATATAGAAGGCAGAATTTCACTGTTTGCTGATGACACAAAGCTCTGTAACAGAGTAGACACACCAGAGGGTGTAGACAGAATGAGAAGGACCTGCAGAAACTTGAAGAATGGTCAAGGGTTTGGCAGTTGAAATTCAATGCAAAGAAGTGCAAGATAATGCATATGGGGCACAAAACCCTGGCACAATATATCAGTTGGGGGTGAGGATATAGCATGCACCAAGCAGGAAAGGGATCTTGGGTTGTCATCTCTGATGACCTCAAGGTAGGGAAACAGTGTGACAAGGCATCAGGTAAAGCAAATAGGATGCTGGGATGTATGAGCAGGGCATCACCAGCAGGAAAAGGGAGGTCATAATTCAGCTATACAAGACACTAGTGAGGCCCCACCTGGAGTACAGTGTACAGTTCTGAAGACCATACCTACGTAAGGACATAGACAGGGTAGAGAAGGTTCAGAGGAGGGCAACAAAGATGGTGCATGGGTTGCATCACAAGTCCTTTGAAGACAGGTTGAAGGAACTGAACATGTACTCCCTGGAGGAGAGGAGGGAGAGAGGGGATATGATAGAGATATACAAGTATCTTACAGGGAGGAACAGGGTGCAGGAAAACACTATTTTAAGCGAAAAAGATGTTTCAGGACTAGAGGGCATGGGATGAAGTTGGAGGAGGACGATTCAGAGGAAACATGAGAAAGAATTTCTTCACAGAACGGGTGGTGGACAAGGGAACACCCTGCCAGGAAGTGGTGGGGCTGAAACAATCACGGATTTAAGAATGCATGGGATAGACATAAAGGAATTCTGGAGGTCAGGGGTAAGGGGAAATAGACTTCTAGGAAAACAAACTGAACTTACAAGCTCAAATGGGCAGACTAGGTGGGCCATAGGCCCTTATCTGCCGACACTGTCTATGTATCTATGTATCTATGCTTGATGTTATGTTTTCTTTGCTTAATAAAAAAATTCCCCTACTGTTTTCAATAAGTGCCATGGGATCTTTAACATCCACCTGAACTACCACCAATCCAGGAAGATGGGACCTCAGTTTAACGTCTCATCCGAAGACGGCACCTCAGAAGTGCAGCACCCCTCTCATGCTGCACTACAGTGTCAGTACTGGGATATTAACCCAAGTGCCAGGTTGTAAAACCTGTTTAAGACAAACCATTACTATGCTGTTTATAAATGTTATGTTTAGCTTCCTCTCTCTTCCCGTCGGGTAGTAAAGTATTTTTAATCATAATTTGTAATACGGTTTAACAATCATAGATACAACCATCTGCCCCCCCAAACAAAATAGTAAAATAACAGTTTTATTTGTACTTGACATAACTAGCACAAAGGGAAACAGAGTATATGCGTAAATAATGTATCATAAGCAGGGCCCCTGTTGCTCTGCAGCAGAATTTTCTGATTTCTGTGGCAGGGCTCTTGGCTTGTGCGGGAGCATTTTTGATTTCTGCGCATGATTTATTCACTTCTCTGGCAGAACACAGTCCGTCATTGACTAGTATGATGTGATGTCATCAATGACATCATATGTTGAGTATAGAGGAGGGCTTCAGAATAAACGAGATGGAAAGAAAGCCTGACACTATGGAAAAACAGTATATTTAAATGAAAATTCACCAAAAATGAATTCTGCAGCAATATATATATTCTGCGCATGATGCAAATTCTCATGGAAAATTCGCAACCGCAGAACCGCAAAATTCCAGGGGCCTTGATCATAAGACAGGTTTCAAAACAAGTCATGCATCTATTCGCATATGTCAGAAAGGGTTTCCAAATCTTTGTAAAGCCCATATCTTGACTGGAGGAGAAGGTGCCATTTTAAATGAAAAGTGTGCATTTAGTTACTCTATTTTTTCTTGGGGGTGAGTTATGTACACTACAAAAGAAAAGCTGTGGTTTTAAAAAGCACAATTCCATAGTATTTCATTTTATTTATTCATTGAAATTGTTTTACAAGGTAAACATACAGCAATAAAGAAAAACATCTGGGGCCGGATATTCAGTCTGCGCTGGGCAGTGGCACAAGCATGGGCAACTGGGCTGTGCCGGGGCCAGGACCAGGCGATATTTAATGGTGATGTGCCATGGCGCAGCACCGTTGAATATGGCAAGGTCAGCACACATACTAAGCATGGCACAGTACGCCAGTGCAAGCCACAGAGAGGGAGCACAGGGATGCGCCAGCACAAGTGCAGTTGCGCTAGGCGCATCATCCGCGATATTCAGCCAGGGCATGCAAATGAGGCCATAATATATGCAAGGTGCAAATTGGGCCATTTGCATGTCATTATGGCCTGATTTGCATGCATTGCACAGGGTGTCCTGGTGAAATGCGCCTGGCGACCTGTCTAGCTGCTGTCGTCTGGGGTTGGGGCCCTCATGGGCTATGGTAACCCCCTCCTCTCCAGTACGCCCGATCGCGGGCTTCTGTACTATATGAACAATTAACCTGGTGGTCTAGTGGTTCCTTTATCATATACCCAATCGGTGGGCTGTTGTAATAATAACTTGAAGTCTCAGGGTCCACTTCCTCGTATGCCTGATCATGGGTTGTTGTAATGTTAAATATCAGCCTGGTGGTGCAGTGGTACCCCTCCCACCCACCCACAGAGGACCCCTGCCACCCAGCACCCCCCATCATCAGCGGGGCTGCAATGCACTCATTCACATATCTGTTCCTGTGTAGTGCAGTGTGGTCTGCAAGCCCATTGGTCCACACTGTGGAACAATAGGCATACAGACCATACCATACGTTGTCATTCAGCGGGCGGACAGGCGGTATGCGGGAGGTGCTGCCGCCCGCCGGTGACGGGGGGATGCTGGGTGGCTGGGGGTCCTCTGTAGGTGGGTTGGGAGGTGGTACCACTGGACCACCAGGCTAATATTTAACATAACAACAGCCCACGATCAGGCATACGGGGAGGGGACCACTAGACCACCAGGTTAAAATGTAATTTTACAACGGCCCGTGATCGGGCATACAGGGAGGAAGGGGGGTCCATTGGACTACCAGAGAGGGTCCAGGTGCTCGTGGATGGTGTTCCTGCTGCACAGCTGTTGTGTTGTGCCTTGCAATACAGCTGCCCGCCTGTGGGTGGCCAGCATTTGAGCCTTTTAATTTCGGCTCAACTTTGAGCACCAGTGTGAAGCGTATGGGGTTGCTCAGCATATGCGCTGCACATCCTGGCTGAATATTGGATGTGCCTGCATATGCATGGGCACACCCTTGCATCTGCACTGCACAGGATTACATTGTGCCCTGGCACATCAGGATTTTGCGCCCGGGCAACCTTTTCAATATCCCGGCGGTGCAATGTGGGGTTGTGCCAATCCAACTCTGTTGCACCAGGCGCAACCCCTTTGAATATCCCAGCCCTTGTTTACAGATGTGACCTTTGGAGTGGGACAAGGGACAATCAGTAAGTATACAGGGTAATTAAACAAACTGATGTAGCAATACAGATAACATAATTGTATTGGGATATACAGAGATACAAACAAATGTAAGCACACTGTTGTAGCTATACAGATCCAGTAATCAGGTAATACAATATAGAGACAGATCTCTCAGTGAGAACCAGGGGACCAGATCTAGGTAGCATTACAACAATGTCCAGTATAGATCAAGTGCAATCACAATGAAATGTAACAACAGTCTTCAGCAACCGTTTAGCAGATGGGGCACTGGTTGGTGAATTATGGCATTTTTTCAAAGCCCCACACCCATCTCATTCATATTAAAGGAAACACACTGCTGTGCACTTACTAACATTTTCCCTGTGGTGTGTTTTGTCTCTTGAAATAGAAAATTTAAGACATACAGATCCATTCATAAAGTTTTGTAGAGTTAAACTGAAGTTTGTTGCACATGGGGATAAAATGCTTGCCCACAATAACCTACATAAAGATGTTGGGAAGGACCCGGGTCACTGGAGGGCCAGCCGGAGGGAGGAGGACTGAGCATCCTATGGACAGCTCTCCTTCTCCGGGGGAGGGTGGGGAAGTGCCTGGTGTGTGACAGGCCCCTAGCGGTGGCCGAGGGTCCAACACCAGCGCTCGCATTCAATGGAGGTGGGGTGGACATCCCCACCTCGGAGGAAATTTAAGAAAATGGAGGGGAGAGCCTCCGTCTACATGAAGCCCTCCCTTGGCTTCAATTAGCCACTGCCACTGCACTCCAAACCAGGTACTAGTTCCACTGTGCCGGAATTAGGGGAACTGGCACCGTGGCACTCCCCTCCGGGAGGCAAGCCAGGGGTAACCGGGAGTTGCAGCACTTGGCGGTTGGTGGGAGTTTTGGGGGCTGTGACCAGGGCAGAGACAAGACGGAGGCCTCCCAGGAAAAATGATAAATAAAAAAAGAGATGTTAGGAAGGAAGGAAGGAAGGAATGAATAACAGTGCTTAAAGTATCTAAGAGGGGATCAGAAGATGGGTTTTTAGGACTCGATCCACAAAAGTGGTCTGGGATGCACTCCAAATGAGCATGTGGTAGCTATCAACAGTTCAAAACATACAGCATTAGCTCTGAAGCAACAAAAATTGCTTCTGCTACCGGGTTAGAATAGTAATATTTCTGCATGCAGCCACTGTGTTTTTCTAGACAATGCTTTGTAGGGCCACTGCTGGGATCTAATTTGCTACTGCTGCTGTAGTAACGCTGCAGTAGACAAATCTGGATTTCTATCTCACCTTAGAGCTAGCACTCAGAGAGGACAGGAGGACAGGACTAGGGCAACCAAGCCAAAACAGTAAAATTAACATCGGCAGAGGGGGGGATGGGACCATGGTCAGTACACTCAGTAGAGAAGCAGGAAGAGCGGAAGGGAGGAGGCATGCTGGAGGTTTTGAGGACAGGGAAGGGGAGAATAGTAGACTGCAATGGATGCGGATGGTGGGTTTTGAGACAATGTGGAGAGCGGAGGCCATGCCTGGTGTGTAGGAACCTGGAGCAACTGAGGGCTGAGATAAACTGGCTAAGGTAGAAATTGGAAGGGGAGAGGGTTGGATGGGGAAATGTGAATGAAAAAAGGGGTCAGTTTGTGGCTGCTGCAGACCAAGTGGGAGGCACATCCAGGAGGAAGGCGGGGGGTGCCAAGGCATCCAGAAGTAGTGGATTCACATAGACCGGATGGTGCTGAAAATGGTGAATGGCAGGAGGTAAGGAGAAATGGGAAATGGAGGGGGAAACTTCTACATGGAAACTATGGAACGGCAAGGGAAAGGGATGTGGGAGCTTCCCCCAGGGTAAAAGGACCTGCATCAAATAGATTTGAGGCACTGGCAGGTTTGGCGGACCAGGGGGAACATGAAGTAATTGGGGCTCAGAACAACCTTGAGGAAAAAAAGAGGGAGGTGGGAACAAAGGGCAGAAGTAGGACAAAAATGGAAGGACAAGTGGGACAGTGAGAGAAACCAGGGAAGGGCGCACAGCAGGGGATAGCAGGGACAGCAGGGAAAACACGAGATATGGGGGATGGTGGAGGAAATAAAGCAATGCAGGGGACTGGGGAGACCAAGGTAAGTTGAGTGTGGGGAAGGTAGCTCACCAGCAACCATGGGAACAAATAACAAGTCAGTGAGAGAAGAAAAAGTGATGGTCTTTTGAGATTTCACCATAAAGGGTAAATACTGAGTAAGAAAATGGGACCCAAACCACTGACAATTGGTCATCTGAGAACCCAGGATGGAAGTGGGGAAGGCAGGGTCTAGTATCATGCAAGCAGCAAAACGGGTGGTGGTGGGGAGATAAACCTCACTTGATTATACACCTGGGAACAAATGATTTGGTGGGAAATGAGGTGTGGGTGGTCCAGCAAAGGTTCATGGAGTTGGCTGAGTGTTGCAGGATTGCAATGAGCTATTTAGCCTTCTCTGAGGTTATTCTGGTCCCCAGCACCAGCACAGGGAGGAAAAGGAGGATAGAGGACTTAAAAAAATGGCTGAGGGACTGGTGCAGGGCAGAGGGGTTTGTTTGTCTTGGAGGATGGGGAAACAGGTGATTGGATGAGGGACTTTTTTCAAAGAACAGGCTGCACCTAAATGAGGAGGGGTCGAGAGTCCTCAGGGAGAAGCTGAGGGTACATGGACGAGGTCTTGTATTTAAACTGTTAAAGGGAGAGTATGAGGCTAGGAAGAAAAAGAGGGTCAGCAAGGGAAGGAACCTGACTGGCAGTCCCCCAAAAGTGGGGAACGGGACTAGAACAGAGGATGGTACAATGGAGGGAATAACATATGGAAAGCCATGAGTGTGAATGCCTGTAGCTTGGGCTACAAAATCGCAGACTTAAAGGCCTCCATAGCCGGGGTTGGGGGAGCTGGATCTAGTGGCCATCAAAGAAAACTGGTGCTATGAGCACCAGGACTGGGACTTGGTCATTCCTGGTTTTACTCTGTTTAGAATGGACATTGAAGGGAAAAGGCGGAGGGGTAGCTCTTTATGTGAGGGACTATATAAAGGCTACAGAAATACAAGAGGGATGGGGAGTGGAGGTACTGTGGGTCGCATTGGAGAAGAGGAAAGGGTTAGTTATATGCATGGGAGTGGTATTCAGACCTCTAGCACAGGCAGAAGAAGAGGATAGGCAAGGCAAGCCAGGGCAGGGCAAGTTTTATTTCTATGGTGCCCTTCCCAGAGGCTCTGGGCACCTCACAATTAAAACAATAAGAAAAAATGCACAAATAGAATTACAAACTTAACATAGCAACAAATAAAACAATTAAAATAAATATATTGGCAACTAAGTGAAAAAATAATCAAGAAAGCCCAATAAATATAAGCTAAAAGTTAGCTAGCAGACTTAAATAACAATGTCTGGGAAGGCAAATGAAAAGAGATGGACCTTAAGACGGCTCTTAAAAACCTCAATCGATGGGGCCTCGTGGACGACAGATGGAAAAGAATTCCAAAGGACGGGAGCAGCGATACTAAATGCCCTGTCACCAGCTGTTTTAAGCCTCATCCAAGGAATCATGAGGAGGCCACCCGAAGAGGAATGGAGGGAGTGGACTGGGGTGGACGGCATTAGGAGATCAGACAGATAGCCGGGGACTAAATCATGTAGGGCCTTAAAGGTGAGTAAACCCACCTTCAAGATAACCCTCCACCTGACTGGCAACCAGTACAATTCACACAGCACTGGAGTTATGTGGCAGGACCTAGAAAGGCCAGTCAACATCCTAGCAACCGCATACTGCACCAGCTGATGCCTGCGGAAGGTACCTCCCGAGACCCCAAAGTATAGAATGTTGCAGTAATTGAACCTGGATATAATGAACGCATGGACCAAAGTAGGAAGTTCTTCAGGTGGAACTAGGGGTTTGATCCTGGCTATGTTCCTTAGACAGTAGAGACCATTTTGAACAATGGATGCCACCTGAGATTCAAAGGTGAGTCTGTCATCCAGGAGCATGCCAAGGTCTCACACCCTAGAGGAGGTCTTCAATGGCGTGGACCCAAGGAATAGACTCATTGCCACATTGGAGGCACTCCTATCACGCCGTCGACCAGATTCCACCACTAGGACCTCCATCTTAGACCTCTGTCTTATCGGGGTTGAGCCGCAAACAGCTACAGGACATCCAGCCATTGATCTCAGAAAGGCAATTATTAAGCACTTCCACAATGTTGGATGTTCCAGAGGCAAAGGACAAGTACTATTGGATATCATCTGCATAGCAGTGAAAACCCACATTGTACTTCCTAATGAGCTCATCTCGGGCATCAAGTACACTATAACAACATTGGTGACAAGATTGACCCCTGGGGCACTCCACAAGACAGGGGCACTGGGGAGGAAGAGAAATTCCCCATCACTACCCATTGCTTCCTGCCAGTGACATAAGACTTAAACCAGTGGATGACAGTGCCGGCAAGTCCACAGTACCCTTTGAGGCAATCGAGCAATGCAAGGTGGTCCACAGTGTCAAAAGCTGATGAGAGCTCTAGGAGAATCAGAACTGACTTATCTCCTCTATCCCTTGCCCTAAGGAGGTCATTATGCACCTGAACTAATGCTGTTTCTGTGCTATGCCTAGCTCGAAATCCAGACTGGAAAGGCTTGGAAATGGCAAAGGTCATGAGGTGCTCTTCAAGCTACAGTGCCATGATCTTCTCAACAACCTTACCCAAAAAAGAGAGTTTGGAGATAAGTAGATAATTTACCAGGTTGTCTGGGTCGAGAAATGGTTTCTTCAGAAGGGGCCATACTAGCGCTTCTTTCAAGTAACTAGGAAAGACCCCCTACAATAGGAAAGACCCCCTCCAATAATGAGCACCGGACAAACAAGGCAAATAATGGACCAACGGCACCAACACATCCCATAAGCAAACTTGTCAGAATGGGTGTAGCTCACAGTACATAGGGATCTGTTGCAAGCAATACAAAAGATGGCTAGCAAGGGAGAGTTTTTGCTGGTGGGGGACTGCAACCTTCCGGATGTGGAGTGGAGCCTCCCAGCAGTGGCAACCTCAATGAGAAGGGACATCCTGGACTCTCTGCAGGAAGCATGCCTTAGGCAACTTGTAATGAAACTCACTTGGGAGGGAGTGGTGCTGGACCTGATACTAATAAACGGGGACAGTGTTGATACCGTAGAGGTGTTGGACCACCTGAGGACCAACACCCATAGGTCAGTGAGGTTTAATTTAAGAAATGGACCAGAGCCAAGTCAAATTAAAACAAGGGTCCTGGACCTCAGGAGGGCTGACTTCAAGAAAATTAGGGTATGCCTGAGGGGAGCCTGGCAGAGGTGGGGAAACAGAAGGGGGTGGAGGAACAATGGACTGCAATAAGACATGGAATCGATAGCACTACCAAGCTATGTGCCAGGCAGGTCAGCAAGAGCAGGAAGAAGAGGGAACTGATCTGGTTCTCTAGGGAGGTAG
Organism: Neoceratodus forsteri; assembly: GCA_016271365.2. Taxonomy (NCBI): domain Eukaryota; kingdom Metazoa; phylum Chordata; order Ceratodontiformes; family Ceratodontidae; genus Neoceratodus; species Neoceratodus forsteri. The sequence goes on from JADMNL010000025.1 coordinate 274,529,335, forward strand.
TGGAAGAGGTGAGGGCAAAAAAACTAGCCTTCATAAAATACAAAAGAACTCAGAAGGAGGAGGATATGGATTGTTACCAGGAGAGGCAAAGGAGGCAGGGAGGGCAGTTAGGAGGGCAAAAGCATTAACAGAGGAAACTATAGCCAAGACAGTTAAGAAAGGGGACAAAACATTCTATAGGTACATTAGTGAATGAAGGAAAACAAAGAGAGGGACAATTAGGCTGAAAGGGGAAGGGGGTTAAGCAGAAGAGGACTGTCAAAAAGCAGACATAAGAGACAAGTACTTCTATTCAGTATTCATAAAGGGCGGGTGGGGACAGGGCTGGAGATGTAGGACAGGGGCACAAAGGATAGGGAAGTGGACACCAGCCTCTTTACAGAGGAAAGAGTCCTGAGTGCGCCAGTTAGCTAAGGGTGGATAAGGTGATGGAATCCAGATGCAGTGCACCCAGGGCTGAGGGAATTCTGGGAGGAGTTGGCTACACCTCTCATGGCACTGTTCAACCTATCACTAGATACAGGGGAGGTACCAGGTGACGGAAGAGAGCGGATGTGGTCCAACTCCACAAAGGTGGTGATAGGGAAGAGGTTGGAAATTACAGGTCAGTCAGCCTGACTTCAATGTGGGCAAGCTAATGGAATCACTGCTGAAGGAAAGGATAGCTGAATACCTTGATACGGGTGACCTGCTGGACCCAGGACAACATGGATTCACCAGAGGAAGGTACTGCCAGACAAACCTAATAGAGTGTTTTGACTGGGTGACTAAGGTGGTGGACCAGGGCTGGGTGGTGGACGTGGCTTATCTAGACTTCTGAAAGGCCTTCGACACCATCCCTCATAGAAGACTGATGAACAAGCTGTGCAGTCTAGGGGTGGGTCCTAAAATAGTAACATAGGTGGTGAACCAGCTTACTGGTAGCCAAAGGGTGGTGGTTAATGGGGACTACTCTGGCGAGGGAGAGGTGATTAGTGGGGTGCTGTAGGGGTTGGTGTTAGGGCTAGTTCTTCAATGTCTTTATTGGTGACATTGTGGAGGGGCTGAGGGAAGGTATGCTTATTCATGGATGACACAAAGGTATGCAATAGGGTGGACATGCCAGGGGTTGAAAGATGAGGGTGGACCTTAAAAACTGGAAGAATGGTCTGGGGCATGGCAACTGGGATTCAATGCAAAAGTGCAGGATCATGCACACAGGGCACAAGAACCCGGGCAACATGCAAACTAGGAGGAGGGAACTGATAGTTATGAAGCAGGAAAGATATCTGGGAGTTATTATCTCAAATGACTTAAAGGAGGCTAGGCAGTGTGACAAGGTGGGGAAAGACTAGCCAAATGCTTGATGCATAGTGTCATGAGTAGAAGAAGGAGGTCATATTGCTCTGCATAGAACACTGGTGTCCAGTTTTGGAGGCCCCACCTGAGAAAAGACAGGCACAGTGGAGACGGTGCAGAGGAGGGTGACTAGAATGGTACAGGACCTGCATGGGAAGACCTATGAGGAAAGACTAAAGGAGTTAAATATGTATTCCTGGAGGTAAGGAGGGAGAGGGGGACATGATAGAGACATTCAAATACCTCACTGGTATTAACAGAGTACAGGAGGAGCATCTTCCAAAGAAAGATGCTCAAAGGCAAGAGGCTACAGTATGAAGTTGGAAGGGGGGAACGGCTCAGGGTAATGTGAGGAAGTATTTTTCATGAAGAGGGTAGTGGATGAATGGAATGGCCTCCCAGAGGAAGTGGTGGGGGCTAAAACAGTCACAGGATTTAAGAATGAGTGGGACAGACACAGTTGTATCTTGGAGGTAAGAGGTGGGTGCTCCATAGTGCAGTTTGTATCGGGCCTCATAATAGGTAGGGACTGATGGGGCAGACTAGGGGGGCCAAGAGGTTCTTATCTGCTGACAACTTCTATATATCTATGTATCTATGTAAAATCAGTACAAAAACTTGTTTTAGCTGAAGTGGATCAACTTTATTAAAGTGCAGTCATGTCTAACATACACATAACCTCCTCATGATGCAAAATGTACATTATTGTAATACCCATCTCTGGTTATTTAGTGATCACCTTTCTTTACCCAATCCCTATTGGAATATAATCATTGCAAAACACTGCCACTGATAGTCTAGGGGTCTCCTTCCTCACCCAGTCCCCAGAATATAACTATTGTGATATCCCATCTCTGGTAGTCTAGTATTCTCTCCTCAGTCACCTAATCTCCACTGAAATAAAATTATTATAATAATCTATCCTTGGTTCTCTACCCCCTCCCAGTACTTGAAGTCAACTCCCACCCCTCAGTCTGGTGATGGCCACTAGCACAGACGCACCTCGCTGGACAGCTTCTGTCTGTCTCACACAACTCCTGTAGCACTATAAAACTCTGTATAGCAGTATAGTACTTGAGGGATGTTTATAGAGAAGGAAGGCCACTAGACTACCAAGGATTGGGTATACCAGTGTGACATACACAGCACTACAGATGGGGGTGGAAAATACAATCCTCCATGCAACCCATGGAGGCCAACGTAGCACCTCACATGTTACTGGGCTATAATAGGATGCAAATGACCCCTTAGTGCCTTCTATGGGCTAAAGAGACATTTGTATAGGGACCTTTGAATATAGCAAGTTAACACAAATGTGCTAACAGGTTTGGGATGCCATAACAAAAGCAGAATGTAGCTGCAGGCTGGACAGGAGACTGCACCATATCAGCACAAGCTGAAATAAGTCAAGGAGCTCTCGCAAAATGAGATCTATTTCCAGTGCAAATTCCAGATCACACACAAAGGCTGATACTGTGCAGCCATAATAGCACCATAGTCCAGAGCACCTGGCACTTCACTGAGGCAGAGCTTCGTCAGGGGACATCATCCTGGGAGCGTTCCTTGACTGATTTCAGTTTGTGTTGGTATTGTGTGGTCTCCTGTCTGGTGGGCAACTACATTTTGCTTTTGTTGCTTTCTCTGTGGAGGCTTGGCTAGCCCCAGTAGCTGCACCCCAGCTCGACACCTCTGAGTGCACACTCTGTTTGCCTTGGGACACCACAACTATTGTTGCTCCCTGCCTGTCTGTGGTAAGTATAGGCACTTACCTCTGTGTGACCAGCAGTAGGATGTGCTTAGTGCCAATCACAGCTTTAGTGCCTTCCTTAGGACTTTGCTGTAGTGATGCTATACCAGACAAGTCTGGGCATTTACTCACACTCTACTCCAAATCTGTGTGAATATAGCAGCTTTAGGGCAATGTGTTAATTTGCACTCTGAATAGGTACATTGCATTTTGCAAACTGAAAGCTTTAAACATGGGGCCTGGAATTTTGAAACATAGGATCATACCTGTATAACTGTATAAAATATGCAAATAAAAATACTTATTTCTTAAAATACACCAATAAATATGATGTATTTTTGCATCAATTTTCAACACTGTTACAGGTTCGCCTTTTAAAACATGAAACATGAAAACCTTAACCAAGGCATTAAAATTAAGCATTGCTTAAATCCTTGACTATGAGGCTATCCCAGACCTAATTTAGTATAACATGGCTCATGACAATTATAGTAACCCATTCAAAATTCCTGGCTTACATAAAAAGAGCCTTCTGGAGGCTATTCACAAATGCAACATTTCATAGACTAACCTGTCTGGCATATGTACTGTACTAGGTAGACCATGCCATGTACCTCTAGACACATTTTGTGTTGTGAAAAATGTGACAATAATAACATGGTACCTACTTTTCTATATTAAAATACAGATTGTGCAGCTTTATAAGATTGTTTTAGCTAAAATATTAATTTCAGACATTAAAACTGAATTTATTATGGTTTGAAATGCAAACATGATAAAAAGAAACTCAAATACAATAAGTTGTAAACAATTAGAGAACCCTCCACTTTGACTGTATGCAGCTACAGTATGTCCTTCAATCAACCCCATCATCTAATTTAACACATTCTAAGAGTATTAACATGTTTCAAAATGTACCGTAATGTTACAGTGTTATTCAAACTACATATATTAAAAGCAAAGATGATGTCTATTTTAATTTTGAATAATAAATGTGCATTTAAAATGTTACTTTCTAATTAACATATTAGATTCAGTAAGGGAAATGTAAAAGAAAATAATGCATTGTTACATGGGCTTTCTAAAAAAAGGTAAATCATTTGTAAATTTCTCTCCCATTAATTATAAAAAGTTGAGCTGTTTATATCAACTAAAGGCACTATGTCTTGCTTTTAGGAAAGTTAGAGACTGCCATGACACCATTTAGTGAGGCAGAAAATGATTTTAATGTGTACAAGTCATAAGTAAATTGTATACCTTTGTCCCAGGAACATGTCTGGTATAATTCCTTAATATAATAGCATTCAGACATAAAGTACTTGGGTATTTCAAACATGTTATTGCGCTAAAACTTTCAAGTGTAAAATACCTCATGCCTGGCATTGGTCATTCTTGGTGATAATGACCACAGTTAAAGATCACAGTATTTACGGATTTTCCCCAGTAGTAACTGTGTTATTTTTATGCTGTTTTAATGTATATAAAAATCCCAATTTACTAAAAATCCAGTGATTAGATTAGTATGAATTGTTCTCTCATTTCAGGTTTACTACAAACAGAAGTAAACAAAAAACAAAACAAAACCTTAGAGTAGCTAATTTGTTTCATGTTCTTTGAGGTGTCTGTTTCTGTCCTGTTAAATGAATCATTATGCAGTTCACATTTTTTAATATAATTGTAAATTATAGCATGTATGAAGCTTGGTTAATAACTATAGTGTACTATGCCATGTATTTTTCTTTGAAATTGTCTCATTTTCCCCTTATTTGGGGCCCCTTCTTAATCTTGTTAATGTTGTCTTTTTTCCCGGCCCAATGTTCATTTTTTAATTACTTTTGCGCAGAAGCCTACAATAAAGCTTTCAATGCCGGGCTTCTGCTAAACTGATGTCACTGGGCTACAAAACTAAGGAATTAAAAAAAAAACAATGCTTATGGGTGAGAAAAGTGCTGCCTTAACAATTTACTCAAAATAAGGCAAAAAAGGACAGTTTCAAAACAAATACACAAAGAAACATGTTAGCTGTGTTTGTCCAGTCGATGATGTAGAAGAAAAAAATTGCAGGTGATACCTTTTATTGGACTAACAAAATTATTTGAGACTAGCTTTTGAGTGTTAAACTCCCTTCATCATGTCAGTGACACAAAAACACACAAAACAATACTGTAGGGGTTTTAAACAGACTTCACACAGAAAGAAATGTTCAATTATGTTTTCAAATGTAAGCAACAGGGTTTATGTTCCCATTGACTATATTACAATTGTCAAAACAGATATAAAAATTCAATTTATTTTTCTGTAGTTTCTATAGCTACCTTGTTGATAAGTACGTGTTTGATATTTTTAAGCAAAATGAAACTTCAGTGTTTTTTTCATTATGTTTATGAATAGTAATCTTTACTCTAGATTTAAGAAATTGATGCTCTCTGGTTGTTGTGAGATATAATTTTAAATGGGATTTGCATTCCTTCCTGTGGGTCATTTACATTTCTTCTTTAAGCCACTAAAAACAAAGTTAACTTCAACTTTCTCTTTGTCCAGCTTTTAGATCTCTTTTCAAAAGATGGTCTCATAGTATTGTTTCCTATGCACTTTACTGCCTCAAAGTTTGTAATCTCATATTGTCCTGCTACCCTTCAATTTTATTGTTTGTTCTTTTTTTTTTTTTGTTATTCTGTATCTGTATATTGCATCACCTTTGTTGTTGTATTTTTACCCTGTTCGTACCTCTGGGTCACACCTGGGAATGAGCTTTAGCTCAGTGTGCTTTTCCCAGTTACCAACTTTTAAATAAATAAATTGTGAATTATACTTGGCTTTTAAAGATACAGTTATCCTTTTCATATCATTTAGTCCCGAAATCTTTATATAGTATGTAGGTAAAGTTCTTTAAGCAAGAAGGTTTCAAAGTTTTCATTTGATGAATATAAAACTACTGTTAGATAATCTAAAAATCAAATGTTTTTATGCTAGATGAATAGCTTTTTGATAAAACAGAGCTTAACAAATGCATGCCCTTTCTGTTACCAAGAACAACCTGTAAAAAAGTGAAATAATGTTTTTCAAAGCTCAGGAAAACACTATTTTTAATATTCCTGTCTTGTGGTTACAATAACCTTTAATGTCATATAAACCTAAGGTGCATATGAAGATGTTCTTATTTGTACAGTGTGCTTATTCATACCTGCTTATGAACGGGGGGGGGAGTGGACATGATGGACCTAGAGCCCCTTCTGACCATAAATTATTATGTTACTACATTTGCTCTTGCAAAATACACTAGACCATTATTTAGCAAAACAAAATATGTTAAGGACAGAATTATGAACTGAAATTCCATAAAAGCAGAGAGCACCTTAAAAAACTATTACATTGTACAAAAAGGAGGACTGCAACTTTAAAAGTCAAATATAATCAAAGTACACTGGATATTTTCATAAATAAACTTATTATACTTAAAAATGTTAATACTATGATTTTCATATGTCAGTGCAATATAAATCTTGCCATAAAAAAGAATGACTATTTACAAATGTTTATTGTTTTACACTCTTTTGTGTTGCTGCTGTAAGATTTTTCATCTTATTTTTAATAGAATACTTCTTAATATCATAGTAAAATAATACAATCTATATTTCTGTTTTGTTCATGGTCTGTGTTATAAATGAAATACTCAGTCTCTGCATTAGAAAAAAACTGAAGTTAGGAACTGACTGATTATATGGGTATTTTGGATACAAAGCCTTTTTTTTACTTATTTACAATATTCTAGTACAAGCTTGTTTCTTGTAAAACTGTATGGAGTAAGAAGGTTGCACTTTCTGTATGAATTAAAGATACTGCCATGAAATTATTGGGATATTGTCTGTGTGTGCCTGCTGCATGTTATTTTGTTGGAGTTGGCCTGCAGTGAACTGAACTGTTTCAATGAAGGAGAAAAAAAAAAGAAACTGTGTTTCGTTCTCTTAAAGGTATTTACGCTTTTGAAGCAAGATGTGAAGTAGTCATTGTTTGTCCTTTACACAGGCACTGGGTACTCATGGCAACAGTCTCTTGTGGTTCTGACAGCAGTCTTGAGTTTATACAAATAATCTGGGGACTCGGTATAAGGCAGTGGTTGAGAGCACTGAGTTGCCAACCTAGAAAACTTGGTTTGAATCCCACGGACACCACTTGCATACTGTGTGACCATGAGCAAGCCACTTAATGTTCCTGTGCTCCCAGGACACACCTGGAAACAAGCCTCAAGTTAATGTGTCTTTCCTGGCCAAAAATTGTAAAAAAAAAAAAAAAAAAAAATTGTTATGCAGAACTCTTCAGCATAGCATCAGGGATGTTCAGTTACAGAAAATCAGAATTTCTCTGTAATTAATCTTGGATGAACAGATTGAATATCTGCCTCATTTTCCACTAAGCTTCTGAACATAATTAAAAAAAAAAAAGATGTATACCGTAAAGGTTTTCACACTGAAGTCCCCTTGTGTAACAATACATTTTTAACTTACATATGTAACGAAGAAAAGATGAAACTATATTTTCATTAATGGTGAAAAGTTTTAGGAAGGAAACCATCTAGATAGACAGCGGTTGTGCTATCTGCTCCCATGCTTTTGTACATTGTTTGAAATAAATACTGCGCTTCTGAAATGTTTCGATCAGTTTTCCCACTTGGCTTTAGGTCTCACCAAATTCCTAAATTTATATTAAAAGGATATTTATACTGTGGTTCAAAAGTGGAAGTTTTCATAAGTGTTTGTGAATTTGCTTGAAGTATTTAAAGAAGACTGTTTTTCTTTTCAATTAGATGCTACATTTACCCAGACAGTGCGCGCCGACATTTTAAATTCTCTCCAACTCTTTCCTTCCGCCATGACAAGTTTCTCCTTCCTTGCGTCTCTTGTATGTGCTGGACTGCAAAAGGTTCCTGCTATCTGAAGCTGCTTTCATTCTTCAGAGTGCATGCTTCCAGGTAAGGCTTTGACAAGATGGCTTTTTATACACTTTCTTTTGACGATTGCTCATATAAACGTTAATCGATGCGTTTCGAGGTAGCGTGTGAAGTTGTCACTGTTTGGACTGAGAGTAAGAGATGCCAGTGTGTGTGCCAAAGATGCAGATGCTGCATGAACTGTGTAGCCCTTGTAGGCATTCCAAGCTCTGCAGTGGGTAGAAATGGCAGCCTTCCAAGATTATCACGGCTTTTATTCATAGTATGTATGACAACGAAATAATGTCTCATCTGCATTTCCCAACATGGTAAGAAAAACGAGGTGAAGGCAGAATTTGCCCCTTTCCTGATATTGTTTTAATAATTTTTTACTTAAAATGTCTACATTTTCATGAATTACTCTGTTGATTGTATAGTACTGCAGCGTACAAAGTTGCGTTGTGTGTCTTGGTGATGTCACTGCCAGTCAGAATGTGATGAACATATTTTGCCGTGTGCAGTTGCACAGCATTTACTGCAGAGCCCGTGACCTGTTTTTTTTTCTTCCCATGCAGCAAGGATTTGTCTCACAAATTCTAAGTCATAATCCTGTATAGTTGCCAGTGCCAGGCTGCTGCTACAATAACAGTTTATCCTCAGTTTCAGTTCCCTTTTTTAACTTCTCTCCTTTCTTCATCTTGAATGGAAATTTCTCAAAGAAGTCGATCAGTGCTTGCTCATTTGAGAGGTAAATGAGAGTTGAATAATTAGTAATGTATTCTGTGGCAAATTCCTGTGCTTTAATTTATATCAACTCCACTGTTGTACATTGCATCTGGCCCAGGATACAACTGTGTAAGCAGCAGTGCTGAGCTGCGGCACAAAAGAATAGTGAGAGACAGAGAGAGAAAAATCGGTAGTTCTGTAATGACACCTGGGCATTTTTTCTGGCATCATTTCTGTCCTTTTTTAAATAAGTTCCCTTATTCCTTAGCTTTTGCTGATAGTCATTTGCAGTTGGCTAGTTTGTTCCAGTACATTTTTAATACGCTTTGTCCTCCTTTTGTGAGGTTGTTGTTTGGTAGCAACGGCAAGGCACCTTGCCAAGTCTGCCTAATTAAGATTAAGCATATGCAGATTTGCCTTGTTTTCAGCTAATGACAGCTGCAAACAATTATTTGTCATGCTCGCTGATTGTTGATTGGCGAAGGGAAAGCCATGGGAACAGTGCAAGCTTTTTTTATTTCTTTGTGCTTTCACATTTCAGGTTGTAGAGTCAGACATGATTGTCGTAGACCTCTTGCGTTTGCAAAGGTGTTTTTGGTTTTATTCAGATTTCAGCTTACACCTTTGCAGTGTTTCGCCATTTTACAAATGAAAGTAAACAGTCTTTCTCGGTCGTAGTGCTATGCAGTTTTTAGTATTTCCTTGTGTTGTGTTACTGTGTATGTAGTTTGTTGTTGGTATGCTAATATCTTCCTCTTGTTACAATTTATGACAAAGCATATTAAACTATTTATCATATCATTCTGGCCAAAAAAAGGAAACAGTGTCTGCCTATCCTCCCCAAGTTCTCTGGGAGTCAAGACTGAGGTTAAATTAACAGAGTGGGCTCAGTTGTACACGGTGAACCTTCAGCTTCACAGCAGAAACCAAGTGCATCCCAATAAGGAGCCTGGCATCCATCCAAAAAGCCAGGGCTTTTGGAGGGCACTCTCATAAAGAGGTTGATTATTTATCATTCTGAGGAGAGAATGCGGCTTAAAACAAAGGGCTGTATGAGAAGGCTAGCTCAGCTGCAAAATGAAACTTAGGTTTACATTTTATGTGCACAAATTTTTAGGACTTGGACAATGTATCACAACAGCTGACACTGGAATGCATATGGGCAATTTAGATTCTAGTTAAACATTGTAAACAAAGGAAGTTTAGCATATTAGAAAAAGTATGAAAGTTTCATGTTGCTATCTTTGTCTAAGCCATGTTTGAACTGCAGAGGTTGTAGAACTACTGTATTAGGAATCTAACATTGTACAACTTTAAATACACATTACGAATGCTAATCATTTATATTGGCTACCTGCAAAACAGGTTTTTACTTGTTTGTGTACTACAAGAAATATTACTGCTAAAAAGAAGATCATTACTTTGATTTCCTAATTTTATACATAACGTTGACATTGATTTATATCCTTTTTTCTGTTGCTGTGTCATTATTATATTAATGTATAAAGTACGATTTTAATATGGACTTTTTTAAAATCCAACCTGAAGTTTATAATCTTTCTGTAGACTTGCACTGAGATGATTGACATCAAAACTGACAAAGTAAAGGGAGATGAATATTTCATATTTTTCCATGTATTTATTTTATTATTTTTCATTACAACAATACATAAATGGCACATTCATTTTGCAGAGATTAAAAAAAAATTACCCCTATACATAATATTTTGTGTTTAGCCAAAATAAAGTAGATGTTCGTTTGTATAGGCCATATTGCTGTGTTATAGTTTATGCAAAAATCAGTAGTGAAAGAGAATGTGTTTGTAAGTTTTTCTTTCCTGGCACATTAATTGCATTACCTTTCAGCTTTACAACTAAATTTGAAATCCAGTGAGTTGGATTTGCTTTAGCTTTGTGAAGATGACAGTGCTTTTGAACTCTATGCTCCACCATCAGTAGCCCACAAAACAATCATTTTACGACTGAGTTTGTATCAAATGTTTCTGCAGTTCATCCTTTCATGCATTCGTTAATGCTGCTGTCTAGCTGCAAATGAAAAACATTACATAAGGCATACATCAGCTGGCTCTTAGAAATGGACAGTTCTAAAATCAAAGTCTACCACCCTTCAGCCATTGCTCTCCCTTCCTCTGCATTTGCACTAGTGCATTCCTCCATACCCATCCTACCCTGTACTTATGTTGCCTGTTACACATTTGTAGATTTATTTAACCTCATGCACCTTATTGTATGGTATCTCTCTGCACATGGTATTTATTCATGTGTTTGGTTTTTGGCAACTGTGTAGGTATACTAGACAGTTGAATGCCTATTTACAGGTGCAACCCATTGCCTTTTGCACACGTGTTAATGTATTGAAATTCTGCACCTTGTTATAGTGTTACTGTTCTCCCCAAATCCTCCCCCAGGATACACCTGGAAATGAGCTGTTAGCCAGCTCACAGACCATTGTAAGGGCACTGTGATTAGGGCACCATAATGTGGGGGCTGCAACAAGGTCATGAGTGACAGGGGTGTTCTAGATTTCAGAGTGTCCCACACTCACACCGTATTTGCATCACCTGCCCTTCATGGCATGCCCGACCTGGAGTTTGTTACATATAGTTTGGGGGGGGGGCAGCAGCCATAGCCCCCCACAGAAAATCATGCAGATACCATGTGGTCTGGCTGGGGGGGTGACCAATTCCATGCCGCTCTTCTGTCGCATCGCCATTTTGCTTGTGCTCTCATTTACCGAGCACTCTTTGTTTGTGAACCTTACCAGCTCAGTATGTCTTTCTTGGTAAACACTTTTGAAATAAATACATAAACCATAAATACCAGGCTTCAGAAAAATTATATTAAATCATAACCGAGGAAAACTTTCTCATTCAGTGATAATACAACAAACGGTAAATACACCACTCAGATAACCACAGACAAGAGACTACAGATACTTGCTTAGGGAACTATGTAGAATGAAGCCAGCTATAAAAGACAAGCTACATTAAAACCTCCATAGCTCTCTAGTTTTATAGGAGGTTTTTCACAACACAAAGTGCTGAGGAAAATGAAACACTGTACATCTATTTTAATATAGTAGGCTTTATTTTAATGCTCCAAAGAAGTCAAATCACACTATAAGTAAGTCCCCATAGTTTTGATTGTCATTCACTTCGAATGTATAAATGACAATCATTTGCAGCTTGTTTTAAATTTTGTAAGACTGACAAGATTTGGAGATTTACTTGAAAGTTATTTTACTCTGAATTAGTCCCTAATTGTATTAATACTGCCACCCTTGCTGTCAGATAATTTCAAGATCAGTTTATTATTTTCATATGATGCTTGACTTTCGGTTAGTTAATGAATGGAACTAAATTCTATGCCCCCTTTTGTATCATAAGGAGATATATTTATGTTAATTCGCTCTTCACCGTTGTTGTACTTCACAGTTTGGCAGTAATAGAGGGTTTTTCTATAGCAGTCTAAGCTCAAGGCTCCCATCCTAAGGTTTGTAGGTTTCATTTCTTTAATAATATGACTTTTGGCTAGTGATACATTTCCACACAACACTCATAAAATAAAGGTTTAGTCATATTAAGTGTTCCATCCAAGAATTGCCAGGATGTGGTACAAAATTATGCAAAAACCAAAAAATTAATTGAATAACAAAGTGAATTTGGAATGTTGACTTAAAAAAAAAAAGCAGTGAAATCTGAAGGCCTGCTCAAAGAGGCGAGTCTTCAGCAAATGTTTAAAACATTCAGTGTGGAGTGAGTAGCAAGAATATCCTGGGACAGAGCACGCCAGTCTAATGGAATGCTGGTGGATTTTAACATTTAAGGCAGGAGTGCTAGATGCACATCTCTGGTAGATCTCAGAAGGTACAGAAGCACATAGGATAGGAGACAAGTTATACATTATCATGGGGACAGCATATTCTGCCAACACATGACAGGTTTGGCAAAAGTACAGTAGTTGGCTGAAATACTTTATTTCTATCAGGCAGTCCCCGTCCACCAAACATTTTTGCTCATAAAATGAAGAATCATTTGTGAAACCTCAGTACTTGCTCCTGTTTCTTGTAGACATGCTTCTTGCATTACTTTGTGGATAGCTCAATCTCTTTTGTAACACGTACTGTACAAACCAATGCACATGACGTTTTGACATCCTTATTCTCCATGCTTCAACCTTGTGGTTTGCAAAATGTAAAAATGTAAATCTGTGCCACTTTACTGTACCATATATCATATCCTACTTCCCATTATCTCAAACCACCATACTATAAACTTTGGGCTAGATATTCAAAGGGGTTGCACCAGAAATGTGCCCCAGGGCAATATTCAACAGAGGGACTTGTGCAGAGCAATTCCCAATGTGTCGGGGTGCAAAGATAATTTATTCGGCGCATCCCCAGAAGCGTGCCCATGCATATGCGGCACATCCCGATATTCAGCCTGGTGCATATGCCTGCACAACCCTGGGATGCGCCACATACCAATGCCCAAAGCTGAGCCTGAAAAAAATAGCTCAAATGGTGGCTATCACAGGTGAGCTGCTGTACTGCAAGGCGCAACACAGCAGCCACCTGCCGTGGGTTGCCACCCGTCCACCCAGTACACTGTGCAAAAGCACCCATATCATCCCTGGTGGTCTAGTGGCACCCCCTCCCTCCCCATAGCCCTGATCACCACAGAATAACTTTTTAAAGCTTCCTTGGTAGTCTAGTGGTACCCCATCCCTCCCCATAGCCCAATTGCCTAAAATAAAATAAACACATATCCCTGGTAGTCTAGTGGTACTCCCCAGCCCTCCTGATGCTCTGATCCCCGTAAAAGTACAACTCTGTACTTCCCTGGTAGTCTAGTGGTCCCCCCACCCCTCCTGTAACCCTGATCGCTGATCGTATGTTAAGTTAACATCCCTGGTGGTTCAGTGGCACCCCCCACCCACACAGGACTCCCAGCCCCCCCAGCTACCCCCTCCGTCATTGGCTGGCAGCAGCATACACACCCATACCTCCACAGCTGCCCACCAACTAACAGCTACAGTACGGGCTGCAATCCCATTGGTCCACAGTGTGGACCAATGGGCTTGCAATGCATACTGTAACAGTCATAAAAAAATATGGAGGTTAACTTAATGTATGATTGGTGATCAGGGGGTTACGGGAGGGTGGGACACTGAGCTACCAGAAGTACAGAGTTGTACTTTTATGGGGATCAGAGCATTGGCAGGGGTTGGGGGTACCACTGGACTACCAGGGATATGTGCTAATTTTATTTTAGGTGATCGAGCTACAGGGAGGGAAGGGGTGCCACTACACTACCAGGGAGGATTTAACAGGTATTCTATTGCGATCGGGGCTATGGGGAGGGAAGGTGCCTCTAGACTACCAGGGAGGATTTAACAGGTATTCTACAGTGATCAGGGCTATGGTGAGGGAAGGGGGGTGCCACTAGACTACCAGGGAGGATTAAACAGGTATTCTACGGTGATCACGGCTACAGGGCAGGAGGGGGGTGTCACTAGATTACCAGGAGGTTTAACAGGTATTCTATGGTGATTGGGGCTACAGGGAGGGGTGCCACTAGACTACCAGGAGGATTTAACAGGTACTGTATGGTGATCGGGGCTACGGGGAGGGTGGGGTGCCACTAGACCCCCTCTGGTAGCAGCACATGCTGTGCAGGGCGCCATGCGCATTTCGCTGGCCTGCCCTGCACAACTCATGCAAATGGGGCCATAATGACATGCAAATGGCCCCATTTGTGCCTTGCATACATTATGGCCCCATTTGTATACTGCCGGCTGAATATCAGGATTTTATGCACAGCGTAACTTTGTTGCACGGCGCAGTTCCCATTCCTGGTATTCAGCCCTGTCTGGGGGGGATACGTAGCACATCATATCTGTGCAGTGCGCATTACCTGATATATTCAGAGGAGATGTGCCATTGCTCATCTCTTTTGAATAAATCCCTGAGTTTCACCAGCACAACACAGTTGTGCTGCACCACCGCATGCACCATTGCCGGGCGCAACTGTGAATATCGGGGCCTTTGATATTATTTTTTACTGCTTACTCTTACTTGTAGTACCTGAGTCATGCCTGAAAAAGGCACCTGGTGCGGGTGCACCCACCTGGTTATCAAATTATAAATAAATCTCAATTTTCAACAAAGCCTGCGACCTATTTGCCCCTGCTAAAAGGCACAAAACAAAATCTCTCTCTAACTCACGGCTCACCGAGGCTCTTCTCTCACAGCTGAAACTAAGGGACTACCTCTGGGCAGTTGCCAGGGCCACTGACAAACAACTGGACATCCAAAATTACAAACAAGCACAAAATGCCTGCACAAAAGCCATCCCGCTCATGAAATCCACCTATTACAAAGATGCTCTCACCAATACATGGGGAAATGGTCGTGCTTTCTGGGACAATATCAAGGTTGTCACGGGGAAGCAGCCAAAAACCTCTCCAGCCATGTTAATGGTTGATGGATCCTCAACCCTCGACCCCAAGGTGATCGTAAACATCTTTAACATGGCTTTTTCAGACCTTAGTGTTGTCCTACCCCATGACTTTTTTGAAAACAAGACCTACTCCCCAAATACCTCAGCCCCACAATCTAACTATCCCCTCTTCTACTTCAGGGAGGTAAGGCTGAATGATGCTTGCCGCTATATTACTGCAGCTATCTCTAAATCTAGATCTAACAGCAACACCCTGGACCTTAAGCTTCTGTTGCTCACCCTCGATGAGGTAATTCATCCATTAACAAAAATTCTAAACCTCTCTCTCAGCTGTGGAAAATTCCTGGACTTATGGAAAACAGCCACCGTGACACCTGTCCATAAAAGTGGGGATAAGACAAATCACTCAAATTATTGCCATATCTCCATACTGCCCCCACTCTCTAAGGCACTCGAGCGCATCGTGGCTGATCAACTTATCGACCACTTGGATAAATACAATATACCTTGTCCACAACAACACGGTTTCTGGAAAGGTCACAGCACCACCACAGCCCTTCTTGAGTTCACTGGAGCTTTGCACAAATCCCTTGACAACAGCCTTCTCACAGGGGCTGTTTTCTTTGACCTCTCCAAGGCCTTTAATACAGTACACCATGGACTATTAATTGACCAACTACTGAATGCCGGGCTATCACCTGACTCTTCTCTCTGGTTTAAAAGCTAGTTAGAAAACCGGTCACAGAGAGTAAAAATTGCTGACGCTCTTTCTGACACCCTGCCTGTTCACTCGGGTGTTCCACAAGGATCCATACTGGGCCCCCTCCTTTTTAGCCTTTTCTTAAACTCCCTCCTTTACCACTGCTCTGAGCAGATCATACTATATGCCGATGATGCTGTTGTATTTTCCACTCACAAAGATCCTGCAACCCTTTAACACAACCTTCAACTTGGTTTCAGTTCTGTAGAGACATGGTTTCTTAATCATAAACTGGTCCTCCATGATAAGAAAATCAAATCTATGCTCTTCTGCAGCTCTCATAACCCACACAAGCTACACCACTTAGCTATCTCCACCACCCAAGGGAACACTCTAGATCAGGTGGGGTCCTTCAAATACCTAGGGATACAGCTTGACCCTAATCTCTCCTATGGACCTCACGTAGATAATGTAGCTAGAGCTGCTAATACATGGCTTGGTCTCCTCTACAAACACAGACAACACCTCACGCCAGAAGCTTTGAAGGTTGCAGTTCTGAGCTCTGTAATCTCGGTAATAGACTATGGTCTCATCATTTATGGCTCGACCACAACCACAACCCTTAGATGCATCTCAACTGCCTTAAATAAGGCATGTCGGCTCATCACTGGTGCTCACCGTCTCACCCACACATGTGACCTGTACACCCAGACCAGCTGGCTCCAACTATCAAATCTCACAAAGTTTCTCACCTGCTCCATGGCGAAAAAAATCTACCTTGGCCTTGCACCTTCTGGGGCCTCAACTCTGTTACAACACCGAACCAACAAACGGTGCCTTCGGAGATCCACGCTACAGCTACTGGAAGTCCCCCACTGTCACACTTCACAGGGACAATGCTCTTTTGCTTATCGAGTGCCACTCTGGTTCAATGGCCTCAACCCCACCATCTCCTCTGCCCCAACAACTGGTATGTTTAAAACTAGGCTCCGGGACTATCTCACTACCAACAGCTCCTGCGACTGCCCAACTTAACCTTGTTTCTCCTCTTTCCTGCCTGCTCTAGTGGTCCCCCCTCCCCCTCCTCACTGGACTCTACGCTCACATCTTGGTATACCCAATGCTTCACTTTTCACCCTCTCCCCACCCTACCTACATTCCTTCTCCCCACCCTTCCCTCTCCCTATGACTCTGGCATTTCTTATCTCTTGTCTGTTTTCTTTGACAAATGCCACTGGCTGCCTTGCTTACAATGTTACCCTTGAATTATATTAATCTGCAATCTGTTTGCAATGTCCACATTGTTGTAATGTCTGTCTTAATGTTCCCCATAATTTGTATTTCTCTGACATGGAACCTTTGTAAAAGAGCCTTGGCTCAAAGGTATTTGTAATCCTAGACTTGATAAATAAATAAATAAATGAAATAAATAAATACAAATTAATTATGCTTAAAAAATAATAAGATGCATGACATTCAAACAGACATTGTATCCAACCCAACATTTACCAGGATAAAGGGATTTTTAAAAGAAATGTAAACAACACCACAGACAAAACAGCCTTGGCAGCCCTGACGGCACCATTGGCAGATTACTAAAGCTAACATCTCCCCACACCATATGGTGCCTCTTGATGATTGTCCCACAACAGGAAAGAGATCCCTCATGTCCAGTGTCTTATGTGGGGAAGGTGCTGTCCCATTTAATGCACAGATTGCAACTCATAAATTGATTTTATTCTTTGTTGATCAATCAGCAACCAACTTTATGAACAAGAAAGCATTCATCTCCACAGTGTTCCAAGTTTCTAGCACCATAATATGATCTGTCATGCACTGTGTCTTTATCTTCACATTGTCTCCTAACTGGATGGTGAATGTGGAAGGTATGCCCTTTGAAGTTTTTATTGCACCCTTAGCTAAACAGTTTAAAACAACAGATCTGTTGTATTCTCATTATGCAATACCTCCATTGAGAAATTACCAGTGCACATGCACAGTTTCTTAAATCAGTAAATCTAATTTATAAACATCTTCTTAAACATTAGGAAGCTGAAGAGTTAGTCATAATAAAAAACTCGAAATAAGACAGTAAAAGTCTTGTTCATAGGAGCTGCATAATGGCAGGGCTATAGCTTTGCTTCACGCAATTTTTAATAAGGGAAACTCACTGGACTAAGTTTCTTAATAAGGGAAAGGAAACTTCAAGCCAACACCCACTTATTACTCAAGGGACCTGGGGTCCCAAGAGGCTTCACCCTGATGAGGAAACCCTGAATGGCAAACTGCCCATCTAACAGCAGTTGTTTATATTCCCAATATTTAAATAAATGTTTGTAACTTTGGATTAAGAAACTGTGAGTGTGCACTGATAATATTTTAAGTGTGGTACCAGTTCTCACTTCACCACAATTGAC
Source organism: Neoceratodus forsteri (assembly GCA_016271365.2). NCBI lineage: Eukaryota > Metazoa > Chordata > Ceratodontiformes > Ceratodontidae > Neoceratodus > Neoceratodus forsteri. The sequence continues at coordinate 274,547,672 of JADMNL010000025.1, forward strand.
TTATGGTCTTGCCTCCACTCAGATAGAGACAGGCTGCATAGTTTGAGTCAGGCTATTGCACATGCTGTATGTAGAACAATGCAGCACTACTAGCAGGAGCACCTCTGCGACTACACAGCAACTACCATCTTAAAATCACACAGTGACCGTTTTGTTTTCAACATTACAAAATAAATAATTTGGAAATGTTACTTACGAGGATGTAACTGAATCAAAGCGTTCAGATGACGTAGTAAATTATATGACTGAGTAGTTCATGAATGTCACCTGGACTCTAAAGTTACAAGGGCTCAAGGTAGTTTCCCCAGTAATTGAACTAAGAGGTGGAGGAGGAGGTTCTGCAAAATACACAGAATTTATTTTATTTTTATTTAGTTTTTGTTGACTGGGAAAGGAAATAATGCTTATTTTTAGCCAAGGAGAGTGAGGATACAGATGCAAACTGACTGGTTAATCTGTCGGTGGGCAACAAGCAGAATTAGCCTTAGCCTTTTTGGTGCAGGTACTCTCTTTGCATATCTTGGTATCCAGCTCTCAAAGGACTGGCCAAACAAAAATGGTATACACTCAGACTTGTTGTTAGGCTCCGAAGAATAGCACAAGATTCAGTTTTTTAGCCAAATACAGTACTCCTTTCATTGTGAAACAAACAGTGGAAGTGCCTTGTGAACAATTTATAGGAATACCTGATAATGAAGCCTCACTTAATCACACTGCTTGCACGCCCCCAATCTGCTGGTGCATTAGTAAATAAGGGACATTTGGTTAGAACACCAACAGAAATTCCCCTACTCTTTTTGAGAAGTGTCATGGGATCATTAACATCCACCTGAACAACTACCAGAGCAGGCAGTCTCATCTGAACCATAGTACTTCATGACAGCAGTGTCCCCAAAACACAATACCAGGGCATCAATATGGTTACTTATAACCAAGGGGAGAGTGACCCCCCTCCCCCGCAGAGCTGCCAACACCTCTTCCTGCAGCACCTTGTGTTCATTGGATGTCTGTCATCCAACCACTGACCCAACCAAGACGGCACAGTTTCCCCTCAAACATAATGCCAGGGCATTGGTACGATTACTTATAATCAAGGGGAGAGTGTCCTCTGCAGAGCTGCTATCGCCACTTCCTGTAGCACAGCATGTTCAATAGAGGTCTGCCCTCCAATGACTGACCGGACCCCAACCATGCTTAGCTTCTGAGATCTGACATGATCAGGCTTCAAGGTGGTATTGTATGTCTCTAGGCAATTTACATTTCATACAGTTCTAGTAATATGTCCAAGCCTAGATGTTACAACCATGAAGTACAAGTTTACTAATGTCAAAAGTGAGACTTGAGTTTTATTATTACATGTTGTAAATGATAAAGACTATCACTGTATTGTTACAAAATAACAATGGTGCAGTGCAGTGGCTGTGATGCTGCAGTTTTCAGAGAGATCTTCGGGAGATTGCAGTGCTGCACCATCTGCACACGCCTCTCTGAGCTGAGGGAGGAGGTCACTAGACTCCAGGCTGAGTTGACTAGGATTCAGGGACCTCTTCCCCCACCCAGGGGCCACCAGCTCTGCCACCATTATCTCAGAGGATGCCAGAGAAGAGGACTGGCTGGAGTGTGGTGGGCTCTGGAAGGGTGGGGGTGGTGGGTCAGAAGTGCATTCCTCAACTGGTACCACTGTGCAGTTCATACACTGCTCTGGCAATGTGGGACTGCCACAAGAAGGCACCTGTGGTAGTGGCCAAGGAGGATGTTGGGGGGGGGTCCTCCATAGTGGAGACTCCATTGAAAGTGGAGAGGGCTCCAGAGGTGGAGCAAGCAACTTCTTTTGGAGGGCTCAATGGTGAGGGAGCTAGAATTGGGAATAGGTAGGGGCAGAGAGGGAGGTTAGGTGCTTACATGGCACCATGGCCTGGAAAAATGGACAGTGGATCCTGGGGATTGCTAGGGCAGCAGGATGGGAGGCAGAGCTAAATGTCATTGTCCACCTCTGGACTAACAACCTGGCTAGTGACAGGACTGGGATAGTGCAGGGGGAGTTTAGGGGGCTGGGGAGTGGTTTTAGACAGGTAGCATGCTCAGTGGCTTTTGTTGAGGTGCTGTCTATGATGGGTAGAGGACAGGAATCTCTGCACCAGGTCCTTCAACTCATGGTTGATGGAATGGTGCGGGAGGGGGGTGGCTACACTAGGGACTGGGGACCCACCTGGGAGGATAAGAGCTTTTACAGGGGTGATGGCCTACATCCATATGGGAGGGGAACTGTAGTAATCAGTGGATGGTTTATATGTTACTTTGCCGAACATTTAAACTAGCCAAGGGGGTTGTGGAAGAAATCATTAGTACTTTGTAAAATATTCCAATTTCCAATAATAATTTTCTTGATTTTTTCATAATGTATTGAGTATTGTGTTGAAAATGTGAGTTTTTCTGACAGGGTTTTCTCCTTTGTGGTACTGTTAATTAATGTTCTATGTTCTTTTTGTCTCATTCTTACTTCAGCTTTTTGTAAAGTCCCAGATGTATAGCCCCTGTCTGAGGAAGAAACACGTCAGTTCCGAGAACGTTTACCAAATTCAAGTACATGAAATTATACAAGTGCTTCTTCATAATTGTATGACAACAAAGAACTTTATCATGGCTTTTATGAGATTAATTATACCCAGTAAACATTATTTGAAACAGCCAATTTGGGTTGAGAGCCTGTGTTCTTTAATCAGCAGTACTATTTGGATTCACCGATTGGTAGACTCTCCCTATATTATTCTATTGTTTGATGATATTAAAAGATAAAAGGGAACTGAGGGAGGACCTACTTTACATTTCAATAAAATCTGGAAGGCCATGTGTGCAGATGCTAGAAGTCTAGGTTATAAGATTCTGGACCTAGAGACCATCATGACAGAGATCATTCTGGATATTGTGGCCATTACTGAATCATGGTGCACTGAAAACCATGACTGGGACATGGCCATACCAGGCTATATTCTGTTCAGGAAGTACAGGGTAGGAAGGAAAGGAGGGTGTGTGGTGCTTTATGTGAAGAAAGGCACAAAGTGATGGAGGTGTAGGGAATACGGGGGGCATTGGAACTGTGGGTCACCCTGGAGATGGGGAATGGAGCCTGTATGCACACTGGCATGATCTACAGACCTCCAGCACAGGAGGAGGAGTTAGGTAAGGTACTGGTGGAAGCCATCTGCAAGAAGACAGAAAAGGGGAAAGTACTTCTGGTGGGGGAGCTTCAGTCTGCCAGATATAGATTGGAGCCTCCCAGCTGCAGCCTCAGGTAGAAGCAGGGACATCCTAGATCCCTTACAGGGGGCATTCCTTGGGCAATTAGTCAGTTAACCCACTTGTGATGGGGCAATACTGGACCTGGTACTCACTGACAGGGACAGTGTTGCAGGTGTCAAGGTGGGAAGCCACCTGGAGATCAGTGATCACTGTACTGTATTACAGTATACAGATTCAATATATGGATGGCTGTGGAATCACACCACACAAAGGCAAGGGTCCTGAACTTCAGGAGGGCAGATTTTATAAAGATGGGTGAATGACTCAGGGACGACCTGGTGGGGGAGATGAATTGGGTAGAGTGGAGGAACAGTGGAAGATGCTAAAAAGGGCCATAGAGAAGGTGACAAACCTCTGTGTCATGCAAGTGAGCAAAAGCGAGAGGAAAAAGAGACTGCTGTGGCTCTTGAAAGTGGTGGCAGAAAAAGTAAAGCTAAATGGGTAGCATTCAGAAAGTACAAGAAGATGCAGAGGGCGTAGGATAGAGAGATATGTCAGGGGGAAACAGAGGAAAGTAGGGAGAGAATAGCCAGGTAGTAATGAAAGAAGAGAAAACATTTTTTAGGCATATAGGTGAAAAGAGGAAGACCAGGGGTTGGATTGTAAGGTTAAAAATGGGGCGGGGACTGTGCAGAGAGGGGCCAGGAAAAGGCAATGTTCACAGTGGAAGAAGAATGGGAGGGTCCACACAACTGTAACAGGAGCTGTGGAGACAGGGAGGTGGAAACTAGTCCATATTCAGAGGAGAGAGTCCTAAAAGGGACTCAATAATCTGAAACTGGACAAAGAAATGGGTCCAGACAGGGTGCATCCAGGTGTATTGACGGAGCCCAAGGAGGTACTAACTGCACCTCTGACAGTGCAATTTAACAGCTCATTGGAAACAAGAGTGGTTACGGAGGACTGGAGGAGGGCAAATGTAGTCCCACCTCACCAAAGTGGTAGCGGTATTGATGCTGGCAACTATAGGCCAGTCAGCCTCACATCAGTGGTGGGAAAGTTAATAGAATCACTGCTGAAGGAAAGGATTATGGAATATCTTGAATCCAGTGGGTTACAAGACCCAAAGCAGCATGAACTCACAGGGGGGAGGTCATGTCATACAAATCTGATAGGTTTCTTTGACTGGGTGACCAAGGAATGAGATCAGAGTGGAGCAGTGAACATGGCCTACCTAGATTTCAGTAAGGCTTTAGACACCATTCCACATAGGAGACTAGTAAGTCAGCTCGGTAGCTTAGGACTGAGTCCAAAGGTGGTATACTGGGAAAGAAATTGGTTAAGGGATTGGCGGCAGAGGGTGATGGTAAATGAAGTTCACTCAGAGGAAGGGAGAGTGACCAGCTGGGTGCCTCAGGGATCAGTGCAGGGGCAGGTCCTCTTTAATTTCTTTATAAATGACACTGCAGAGGAGCTGAAAGGTAAGTACGGCATGCCTCTTGTACAAATGACACCAAAATCTGCAATAGAGTGTACACTCTGGGGAGGCAGGAGATGGAAAGGATGAGCATGACCTGAAAAACCTCAAGCAGTGATCAAAGGTATGGCAGCTAGATTTCAGTGCTAAGAAGTGCAAAATAATGCATTTGTGGAACAGAAACCCAGGGGCGGAATATGAAATTGGTGGGATGATGCTGATGACCACCAAGCAGGAAGTAGCCATGGGGGTAATCATATCTGATGACCTAATGATGGTCAGACAGTGTGACAAGGTAGTTGGAAGGGCTAGTGGAATGCTGGGGTGCATAGAGAGGGGTATCACCAGCAGGAAGAGGGTTGTAATGTTGCCTCTGTATAGATCACTGGTGAGACCACACCTGGAGTACTGTGTTCAGTTCTGGAGACCACTTCTTTGGAAGGGTATAGGCAGAGTGGAGGTGATCCAGATCAGGGCAACTAAAATGGTGCAGAGCCTGCATCAGAAGTCTTAAGAGGAAAGACTTAAGGACAGAAATATGTACACCCTGGAAAGAGGAGGGGGCTTTGACAGAGACCTTAAAACCTCACGGGATTAAATAAGACACAGAAGGGAAGTATTTTTCAGAAAGAAAAAGGTGCACAAGAACGAAGGGACATGATACGAAGCTAGAGGGGGTAGATTCTGAAGAGATGTGAGAAAGTACTTCACAGAAAAATTGGTGGTTTCCCAGAACAGCCTTCCAGTGGAGGTAGTGGGGGCCAAAACAACAGTGGAGTTCAAGAATGCATGGGACAGGCAAAAGGATATCCAAGGGAAGGAAATGGGGTGGGGAGGTGGGGTGGTGAATGGACTGAAGATGAAGTAGGATCTGTGGTGATACTATAGGCAGGGTAAAATGGGCAGATGAGACTAGGTGGACCAAGCAGTCCCTATCTGCTGCTAAATTCTGTTTCTATGCTTCTATGTAAAAAAAATGACTATGAGAACAGCTTGGGTTTTATTTGGCAGTGGAGGCTATGAGCTATGATCAAAAAAGCATTTTTATTTTAGTGAAACATTAGAGAACCAAACAGACACATTTCCAAGGACTAAAACAATGACTGATGTATTTAAGCACATTGTGGTATAAAAGGTTTAACAGAACACACCATAATATATAGTATATTGAAAATTATAGGAAAACCCCAGAATCCTTATTGGCTAAAAGATTTCCTGGTTCTATAACATAGATCCTTTCATGATTACGTAGGCAGACTTCTTTAATGAAATCAGTATTCAAACTGATTATTCTCCTCAAAAGATCTTAGAGTACAAGTTATGGCTGCCTTTGGCTTCCGCATAGGACAGCTTTTTTTCTGAGAGGAGGGATCCAGAAAGGTGCTTCTTAAACGAACATGTCAAGTCAAAATAAAACTCTGTTAAAAACTGAAACCAAGCTTTCATAACTCAACTATCAAGGTTGCATCCACAAGCAGAACTTAAAGATGGTGTACGACCGAGAGGTGTAATCCCAGGTCACCTTGAGCTATGAGAATTCTCAAAGGGAGATAGAAACATAGACCATAGAAACATAGAAGTTGATGGCAGATAAGGACCACAAGGCCTATCCAGTCTGCTCATTTTTTCTACCATATGAATGTACCATAGGTCTTTACTCTGTCAATGGCCTATTTATTCATACTCATCTGTATTGCTCCCTTATTTATTTATTTATTGGAATCTCAGATAACACCTTTGAGCTAAAAGCTCATTTACAAAGGTTCCACGTCATAAGGCAATAGACAAGGTACATAGACATTACAAAACAGATAGGGGTATATACAGCAGGCAAGTATATTATGGTACATACAGAGACAGATTCAAGCAAGTACAGGTAAAATACATCAGGTAGGAAAGGTCAACTTTATTGCAACAGTACTAAGAGCATACCTAAGGTGGACAAGCAATTTATAGTGGTAGCTGAGCTTTAGAGCATGCAGGTAGAGTTATGGAGGGTCAGAAGTGGTGGTGACCAAAGGAGGGGAGGACAGACTAGATGAGAGCGGGGGAGGGTGGGGGCAGAGACAAGGGTGACAGAATAAGGGGTTGAGTAGTCAGAGGGTGGGTTTGGATAGGAATCTACCCAGGGTTACGTAAGAAGGTGATAGGGCAGGGCTGGGTAATGGGGGGACAGAGGGATAAGGAAAGGGTTTTAAAGGGGGGTGAGGTGAGGGGAAACTGGAGGAGGGTGAAAACTGGGGATTAATATTTGTGACAAGAAAGCAGGAAGGCGGGGGATAAAGAGGGACATGGGGGTAAGTGCTCAGTGGGGTCACACCAGGCAGGGGAGGAAGTGGGGGGGAAATGGGTGCTATGCAGGACAGATAAGCTATCAATAACAGTAGGGTTAGGCACAGGTGATGCAGTCGCAGTTACTAAGGGTGGCCAGGTACTGCAACTTAGCTTTAAATGAGCGTAGTTTCATTTACTCAATCAGCTCAGAGTTAAGGGAATTTAGCCAGCAGGGGGCACTGTATTTGAAGGACCATTGCCCTAGTGAGGTCCGGTGGAACGGGATAATGAAGGCAGCTTTACTCGACCCCCTAGTTAGTCTGGGGGAAGTGGAGTTTTTTAGCAGTTGCCTCACTCCAGGAAGAGCAAGACCTAGGGTGGATTTTGTAGCTAATAGACAGACTTGGTACTGAATTCTGCTAACCAACCAGTGCTTGAGTATAGTTCACAAGTGTGAGTTCAATGGTCCACACCCAGGACTAGTCTGCAGGCTTTGTTTAAGACAATCTTGATTCGCCTAAGTGGTGTATCGGTACCGGCTCGATAGACTACTAGTCCATAATCTATGATAGAGAGTATGGAGCTGTTAACTGCAAGCTTGATGGCACTTTCAATGAGGCACTGCCTATGCCGGTAGAGCTGACCTAGTCTAGCACTAGCTGCCTTGGCAACATGGTCTATGTGCTGGCTATAGGAGAGAGAGCTGTGAAGGTAGACACCAAGGTACTTAAAGGTGGTGACCATTTTGAGTGTATCAAACTTGTTATTGTAGATATTGAGGTGGTGTGACTTATGACGGTTTTGATGGGGGGCAAACAACATTGTTTTAGTCTTAGTGTTGTTGAGCAAGAGCTTTGACTGAAGGAACCATTTTTCCACAGCAGTAAAGTCATCTTGCATGCCTTTTTCCAGCACTTCCAGAGTAGAGTGAAACGTGTAGAGAACAACATCATCTGCATATAGAAGGATCTTATTCTGGCAGACTTTGGGAAGTTCAGTTAGAAACAGGCTGAACAGAAGGGGGCCCAAAATGGAACCTTGGGGCACCCCTGTGTTGACTTGCTGATGGTTGGATAGAATGTCAAGAATTTTGACCTGCTTGGTCCTGTTAGAGAGGTAACTCTGGAACCAGCCTAGATAGACAGAGGATATACTAATGTTAGAGAGCTGTGTGAGAAATGGCCCCCACCAAGAGCCAGCGGTCAAGTGCTTCATTGATATGACCAGTAAACTCAACCAATGCCATTGAAGTACTACTGTATGTGCCTTCCAAAAGCCATGCTGTTCCTGGCATTGAAGGTTGTACTTATCAAGGTACGTACCTAACTGATCGTATACTATCCTGTAGTTGGCCAGGCAGGTTCTGTCCTCACTTTTAAAGACCGGGGTGACAACCGCAGCTTTCCAGCATTGAGGGAAAATGCCAGTAGTTAGTGAGAGAGTTAAGATCCAGGTTAGAGGGGAGAGTAACACATCCAGGGCGAGAGCCACAATCTTTAGGTCAAACAAGTCCGCACTGGATCTAATGTTCCCAAGAACTTTTTCCAAGTATTTTTTTGCCTCAGTTGTACAGATTACCTTCAGGTAGAAGGGAGGTGCTGTGTGTGTTGGAGGGATGTCAGTACAATTAATGGCGGAGCTAGGCACAGGTCGGAGACAGTCGGGAGGAAGGACCCCACTAAGGTCTGTGAAGGCCTTGTTGAAGCCATCTGCGATAGTTTTGGGATCCTGGGTAATCACACCCTCGAAGTTTATTTGTGATGGTGGTGATTTACTTGCTCTGCCTGTTAGGGTTTTTATATTGTCCCAGAATCTGCGGCTGTCGTGCCAAGAGTTGCCCATTTCACTTTTAAAGTGAGATCTTTTTGCAAGGCAGATGGCTTGAGTGCACTTATTACGTACTGCTTTGTATTTCTGTATATCAAAGGGGGACCCAGTGCTCTTAGCCCTATGCCTATCCCATGCCTGTTTGAAGCCCTGCACTGTATTCATATCCACCACTTCCTGAAGTAGGCTGTTCCATGCATCCACCACCCTTTCTGTAAAAAAGAACCTCCTCACATTACCCCTTAATCGGCCTCCCTCTAATCTCATGCTGTGTCCTCTTGTCCTGCTGTTTTTCTTATACTGAAACATGTTAGACTCTTTCATCTTGTTAATGCCCTTAAGATGTTTGAATGTTTCGATCATATCACCTCTCTCTCCCTCCTTTGCTCTAGGGTATACATATTGAGCTCCATTAATCTGTTCTCATATGTTTTCTGATGCAGTCCCTGCACCATTTTGGTTGCCCTTCTCTGGACTGCCTCCATTTTGTTAATGTCCTTGTGCAGGAGTGGCCTCCAGTACTGCACGCAATACTCCAGATGGGGCCTAACCAGTGTCTTGTAAAGAGGGATTATTACCTCCCTATTACGACTTGTGATACCCCTACTAATACACCCCAACATCCCTCTAGCCTTACCTACTGCTTTAGTGGTCTGATTGGATGATTTCAGGTCACCTGTGATGATGATGCCCAAGTCTCTTTCTTCCCTTTTGATTGTCAGCAACTCCCCTCCCAAGCTATAGGTAGCTTCAGCGGTTCTCTTCCCTACGTGCATGATCTTTCACTTCTTTGCGTTAAACCCCAGTTGCCACTCTTCCGACCATTTTGCCAGTTTTTCCAGATCTCTTCTCATTCTGCCCACCCCATCTGGATCATCTACTCTGTTGCAGATCTTGGTGTTATCTGCAAACAGGCAAACCTTACCCTCCAGTCCATCTGTAATGTCACTGATGAAGATATTGAAGAGAACTGGCCCCAGGACTGATCCCTGAGGTACCCCACTTGTGACTTGCATCTCTTCTGACTGTATACCGTTTACCACCACTCTCTGTTTTCTGCTCACCAACCAGTTTGCCACCCAGTTGACCAACCTCTGACCCACCCCAAGCCTCCCCAGCTTATTAATCAATATTCTATGTGGAACAGTATTGAAAGCTTTGCTGAAGTCAAGGTAGGTGACATCAACTGCACCCCCTTGGTCCACCACTCCGGTTACCCAGTCAAAGAAATCTATGAGATTAGTTTGACAGGATCTTCCTGTTGTAAATCCATGCTGTTTTGTATCCTGTGCTCCTATGAATTTCAGGTGTTGCACTATCCTTTCCTTAAAGAGTGCCTCCATAGACTTGCCCACACTACTGAGATAAGACTGACTGGTCTGTAATTCCCTGCTGCCAATCTTGTGGAACGGGATCACATGAGCCCTTCTCCAGTCTTCTGCGACCTCTCCTGTACTCACAGACTCACTAAACAGTTCTGTTAATGGCTCTGCTGGTTCCACCCCTAGCTCCTTTAGTGCCTTGGGATGTATGCCATCAGGTCCTATTGCCTTGTTCACCCTGAGCTTAGCGAGCTCTTGTAGGACCCTTTCTTTTGTGAAGGGACTTGTGCACACCTCCCCTCCCCCCGCCGTGTCCATTGTGCTGAGCTGTGGGCCCTGCCCTATCTTCTCCTCAGTAAATACTGAACAGAAGTATCTATTTAGAATAGATGCTTTTCCTTGGTCCTCCTCCACACACTCCCTCTTATCCCCTTTGATCTTAGCAATACTCCCTCTGGACTTTCTCCTTTCACTAATGTATCTATAGAAAGTCTTGCCACCTTCTTTTACTGTTCATGTTACTGTTTTCTCAGTTTGGACCCTTGTCTATCTTACTGCCTTCCCTGCTTCCCTTAGGGAAGTTTGGTATGCCTCCCTATCTTCGTCCCGCTGCATTCCCTTATATTTCCTGAAGGCCAATCTTTTGGCTCTGATCTTTTCTGCTACTGTTTTTGCGAACCAGAATGGTTTCCTTCTTCTTTTGCTCTTGCGTTTCTCCCTAAAACAATGGGATGTAGCTTCAAATATTGCATCCTTAATGCTTGCCCACTTTGCCTGTACCCCCTTACCTGTATTTCTTCTTGCCAGGGCTAGCTTAACTCTGTTGGCCATCTTATCAAAGTCAGCTCCTCTAAAGTCCCATATTTGTACCTTGAAATGGGATGATTTAGTTCTAGTGGTCACATTGAACCATACCATGTAATGGTCACTGGCCCCCAGGTGACCTTCTACCTGGAGATCTGTGATCTTTTCCCTGTTAGTCAGTACTAGATCCAGGATAGCCCTGTCTCTTGTGGGTTGTTGTACCAATTGTTTGAGGCCCCCCCCGCATGGAATCCACTATGTGTCTAGTTCTGGCTGATGTTCCAGCTGGTATTGACCAATGTGTATCTGGCATGCTGAAGTCTCCCATTATCAGAACCTCAGCTTAGCGGTCATGTTTTGTATATCTTCAAACAGTAATGTGTCTATGTCCTCCCCCTGGTCTGGAGGCCTGTAGACAGCCCCAGTTCATATGGCTGACCCATTTCCTATTTTCAGGGTGACCCACAGTTCTTCTGGCTCCTTATATGTAGTCTGAATTTCTGTAGCTTTGTTATTTTCACTGACATAAAGGGCCCCTCCCCCTTCCCCTTTTCATACCTCAGTATCTTCCGAACAGTACCTAGCCAGGTGTCAGCATGGCTCAGTTGGTAGCACATCCGCCTCTGGACCAGAAGGTCATGGGTTCTCATCCCACACCGGGACTGGACTTGCACCTAAAAATCGCTGGCATCTGAGTGCAGTATTGGGGGGTGCTGTACTGCTGGGGTGTGCCGTCCTTTGGATGAGACGTTAAACCGAGGTCCCTTCTGCCCATCCTGGTGTTGTCCTGGTGGGTGTCCAGGTGGAAGTAAAAGAACCCAGGGCACTCTTCGCAAAGAGTAGGGAACATTCCTGGTGTCCTGGCCAACATTCCCCTTCCCATAAACTGGTTCATGCAATTATCCAGGCTGTGTGTGGGTGATGATGTGCGACATGGCGCCCACCACACATTCAGTCACTTCACTACCAGTCTAGCATTGCTTGTAAAGCGCTTTGGATGTATGAAAAGCGCTATATAAATGCTGATTATTCTTCTACTGAAGTCTCCCAAGTGTGGTTACTGGTGAACCATGTCTCGCTAATGGCTACTATGTCCAGTTTAGCCTCTGTCATTGTTGCCTCCAGGTCTGGGATCTTGTTTCCCTGACTGCAGGCATTTGTGTACATGATTTTCCATTGGCTAGATTTTGGGTTTTCCTTACCTGGTGATGCAAATGAACTGCAAAGATGCTGAACTCCTCTTTGATCACTAGCCGAGGGGGGAGGGGTGTTCTTCCCATTCAATGTATTGGGTGCTGCACCCCTCTCCCCATTTCCTAGTTTAAATATTCTGTAAAAACATCAAACTTCTGCCCCAATGCACTGACTCCATCCTTAGTCAGATGCAGTCATTGAATTTAAAGAACTTTTGCTCCCAAAACTGTTGCCAGTTACCTACAAATTTGTGTCCTTTTTCCTGGCACCAGCCCTTGAGCCACATGTTTAGCTCCCCTATCTCCCCTTCTCTGACCTTCCATCCATCTGCCCCCTCTCTCAGACCAGCAGGATCTCAGAGAAGGAGATGCCAGGTGAAATTGATGACAGTTTGTCTCCCAGCCTGGTTAGGTGTTCCTTGGTCTCCACAACTGACCGGCTGGTGAGATCGTTAGTCCTTATGTGTACCAGGATGTCGATGTTTTCTCCTGCTTCCTGCATGATTTTAGCAATGCGGTCAGTGTCTCTCCACGCTGATGTACCTGGGAGACATCTGACCATTACCCCCGGCTGAAGATAGGTATCAACTCCCCGAATCATGGAGTCTCCTATGATCAGAAGTGTTTTGGATTTCCTTTTTGCTTTTTTTGTTTTGGTCCTTGTTTCGGGTGAGTTTTGTAGCGCTAGCTCCTGTGCTGTAGTGTCCTGCTCTGCAGTATCCTCTGACCCTTTGTGTGATTTCTGAGTTAGAGGCAGATACCTGTTTGTAGTTTTTATATGGTTTGTGGAGGTGATACACTGGAGAGCACTGAGTGATGGGGCACCCAATTTGCTCCTTCTAACCATCTGCCAACCTTCCAGACCAACTACCCTCTGCGGTTAAGGTGCTTTAGTTGGATGTTGGGGAAATGGCAGGCAGTTTTTGTAATATATTTCCTCCTGAATATGTGATTTGAGGTGCTCAGTTTCTGCCCAAGCTGCCCAGAGCTGAACCCTTAGATGTACGATGGTCCAGCATGTAGGACAGCATCCTAAATCCTGTATAACTGCCCTTTTGAAAAGTGTCCTGCAGTACCTGCAGTTAGTAATATCCATTGCAGTTGAGTTGCTGAGTTTATAACCTGGTCCAAGTAATTAGAAGGAAAATGAAAGCAAAAGTTAGATTTTTTTAAATATGTTTTGTTTGTTTTTGTCTAACTTTTTATAACAAGTTAGATTAATTGTGCCCCTGTTGAAGTGAGGTCACTGTGTGGATAACCCTGTGATCCTCCCTTTCCTGCCTTGCTACGGGAAATGTCATGACTGTGTTACTCTATAAAAGGAGTGTAGCATGGGTGGTTGGGCCCTTCCCCTGCTGAAAAAGAAGAACCACAGACAAAAGAAACAAGGAGGTAAGAGCAGAAACAGTCAACCAACAACAAATGCAGTTGCTGTCCCTCAGTCTGAATCTCATATGTACTCCTGTAATTAACCCTGAAAGCTTAGCCTAATGATAGATAAAACTGTAGAACCTGTAAGCACCACCTGTAACAATTTCACAGAAGTCATACCCTGCAAAAAACACTTTGCTACAGAGAAAAATAAAGCAGTAAAAAAATAACAAAACCTGTAAGCACAACCTGCAGAACACTTTAACAGAAGATCTACCTTGCAAAAAAACTATTTGAATCAGAGAAGATTACAGCAGTAATCTGTAAGCACAAAACAGTAAAAAAATCTGTAGGCACACCCTGTAATAATGCAGCAGGAAGTATACCCTGCAACAGCAAATTGAATCAGAGAACAATAAAGCAGTAAAATGTAAGCAAAAACAGTAACAAAACCTGTAAGCACAAAAGAAAATAATAACACATAGTAAATCTGCCTAGCTAAAAGAAGCCTTAATCTTTTTTCCTCACTCTGATAATGTTGTTCCTTGCTCCGTCCTTACAACCAAACCTCAAAGAAAAGAGCTCAGATGAAGCTTGGTGCCTTTGCCAGCAAATCTAGTCTTCCACGATGCAGTTATGAGTTATTTATATTAAGAATTTTTGAAAAATTAAAAAAAAGATGCCACATTTCAGTAAATGTATAACCATCCACTTGCATCAAATAACGTGCACATACAATTTTTGAGGCTTCTATTAATATATTCAGCAGAATCTCAAATTTTGGTGGGTGGGAATGTGTCCAATGCTGCAGAAACAATTTGCAGGCATTAATTAAAAGTAAATTTGCCAAAGCCCATGTACTGTTTGTGAAAGGCTGGTCTAATCTGAGACCCAAGAAACAAATGCCAGGGTCAAAAGGCAAGTTCAGGTCCATCACCATACCCATAACATTTATTACCTTTTCCAAGAACCAGTACAATTTAGGGCAATATATAAACAGGTGTAAAAGTATTTTTTTATAAAGTTTGGACAAGAATCCAAAAGGGAATAGTGAAATTTATTAAGCGTTGTGGATATATAATTAACCCTATGTAGAATATTACATTGAATCTGTTTCAACCTATTATTTTGTGAAACTGGGTTATATAAAGGGAGGAGATCAATTTACTGGGTCTCAGTAAACTGGAAATTCAAATATTTTTCCCATGTGTCCCTTATAGAGGCAACAGATGCATTATCTCTTACAAAGCTGCTTTACTGATTAATTTCCTACCAATGTCCATTTTGGAAAAGACGGTTTCAAGGAGAGTCTCTAGAGGAATTTCAAAGTTGCCCAGACATTTTTTTATAATATCTTGGATATGTAAATAGCTAATAAAATGTCCAGGCAGCAAGTCATGTCTCACACAGAACTGCTCAAAGGTGACAAATGTGTTTTATATATATATATATATATATATATATATATATATATATATATATACACATACATATATACTTTTGAACAATAAGGGATTTTTTGAGAAGATTGGAAAGTTGAAGATGTGGATTAAAAAGCAATGATGAAGACTGTGTTTATTTTGAGTTGGCACTCAAGAAGGCATTCCACACTAATAGGACATCTGTTTTAGCAACTGCATCAAGGACTGTTCTGTATTGTTTATCCCATTACTTATTCTCTAGGCACATGTGTTTTATATCAGTTTAAAGGGTGAAATGGAAGTCTGCAGCAATAAGGAAGTAATAGGGGAAGGCATTGCACAAATGTTATAGGTTCTTCTGTATTGGGTGAATACATGAAAAGAAATGTCTGGTAGCTACCTGGACGCTTTCCCTGAAGTGGAAGTTTGAGGGACTGGTGTGGAGAGACTAAATATACTGTTGGGGGTTTTAAGGGGATTGTTTTAGTGTTAATTTGTGGGGTGTTGGGGGTGTTATAAATTTTGGGTTTATTGGGTTGTGATAATGGGATTGTGTTGCTGGACTTATTGCTGGTATAAGTATTTGCAGTATGTCGAGGCTTTGTGTCGGCAGGCAGGTGCTACTCCCCCGCCAGGCTGAGGGACCTGTGCCCTGTTCACAGTCCCCCATTACACCCTTTGGTGTACATGCGCTGTCGTGCTTTGGGGATAGTGAGGAGGGGGTGGAAAAATTGGTCCCTTGGGTGTGGTGGGGGAGGGAATTGGGGCAGGCGGATTGGGGTAGTGGGTCCAAGGAGATGCCCGGGGTGAAATGGGGCCTGGAGAGGGGACCTCCCTGTCTAGTTCCCATACCCAAGGGCTCTGCAAGTAGTGGGCAAGTGACCCGCTCTTCCATGGCCACTCATCCAACTCGGGCGGTGTTATGCAATGCCAGGTCAATAAAAAACAAGACAGCAATTATTCCTGATCTTGTTGAGACATATGACCTGGCTTGCATCACCGAGACCTGGCTGGACGAGAATGCCGGCCCGATTCTGGAGTCTGCTGTTCCAGCTGGGTACTCGGTGATATACCGCCCGAGATTGGATCGTAGGGGTGGGGGTGTAGCCATCTGTTTTAAGATGGAACTGGGCCTTGTAGAGGTTCTAGTAGGGATTATCAGATCCTTCAAGTGTATCATGGGAGCAGGTGTGGGTGGTAGGATTCTTCTCATCTACCGTCAACCCGGAGATGGGAAAGCTTTCCTGCAGGAAGTTGCAGACTTCATGGTCAACATGGTATTGGAATCTCTCAGGTGGTTGGTCCTGGGGGGATTTCAATGCCTGGGTCAATGATGAACTCTCATCTTTTGGCCAAAACTTCCTCCAACTGATGATCTCATTGGGCTTCACACAGGTAGTTACCTCTGCAACCCATTTGCGGGGTCACTCTTTGGTCCTGGTGTTCCTCTTGGGTATGGAGGCCGCCGACCTGGTGGTGGAACCGGTTGGATGGTCAGACCATTACCCTGTAAGGTTCAGTTTCAGGGCTCCCCCTGTGAGACCTGCCCCTTTGGAGATGGTCCGGTACCACCCTTTGAAGGGGAGTTACCCCAGAGGGTCTGATGGCAGTGCTGGACCTATCGAGTAGGCCATTGGAAAGCTTGGATCCATGAGACCTAGTAGTGCACTATAATAGTATTGTGTTGAGGGCCCTGGATTCCATAGCTCCTGTCCGAGTTTGGCCGCTCCCTCTCCACTCTCGTCTCCTTGGTTTGATGGGACTTTGAGGGAGTTGAGGAGAGCAGAGCGAAGGTTAGAACATTGTTGGCAGAAATCTGGCAAGGAGGAGGACAGGCTTAGGTTGATGACCCATTATTTGGACTATCAATCAGCAATCTACTATAAGAAGGCAGAATTCCTGTCCAAGGAGATTGCTGCAGCAAAGAATTGACCAGTTCAGCTTTTTCGGACCATGGACAGGCTGTGCAATCCAGCCTGTCTTCGGGATCGGAGAGCTTTTTCACAAGTAAAGTGTGAGGAGTTTGCTCAATACTTTGCAGATAAGGTGTCCTCCATCAGGTCGGAGATCCACTTGACTCGTTCAAACGAGCAGAGTGGCGGTCAATGGGATGGCTTGGACACCCGGTCTGTCTGGAAGGAGTTTGACCAGCCAGCGATCTTGGATATTGTGAAGATTGTTCAGAGCTTGCGACCGACTTACTGTGGTTTGGATCCTGGTCCTACACACACCTCCTTGTGGGGTATCTGGATGTCATCAGACCGATCCTGGCGGAGATAGTCTGGTGCTCGCTGGATCAGGGGGTGTTTCTGGACATCCTGAAGAAGGGTCTGGTGACACCCCTTTTAAAGAACTCTTCCTGCGACCCAGACTGTCTTGCAAACTACAGACCGGTCTCTAACCTTCCCTTTTTGGGGAAGGTTATTGAGAAGGTAGTCGCGCTGCAGCTGGAGAACTTTCTTACCACCCAATAAGTCCATGATCCTCTCCAGTCTGGTTTCAAAAAGAGGCATAGTACCAAGACGGCACTAGTTCGAGCACTTAATGATCTCCTGATAGCGAGAGATCTGTAGCATTTGATACTGTGGATCATGGGGTGCTGCTAGAATGCCTGCGGTTCCTCTGGTGGACTGTCAGTACAGTCCACAGGTGGTTTAAATCTTTCCTCACAGGCAGGACTCAGAGGGTGATAGCGGGGATTTTTTCCTTGGCCTCCTTCTCCCTACCATGTGGGGTTCCACAGGGTTCGGTGCTATCCCCCATGTTGTTTACAGTGTATATGCTGCCGTTGGGAGACATTATAAGACAGTATGGGCTGAATTTTCACTGTTACACAGATAATACTCAGCTCTACATGTCCTTTGTACCCAAACAGGATCGTGCAATCTCGGTCTTTAACAGCTGCCTCGCTGAAATCCAAGACTGGATGAGTGCTAACTGGTTGAAACTGAACCCAGATAAGACTGAGGTGTTGGTGGTGGATCCAGGTCAGCGGGTAGAGAAGTTGTCTCCTGGCCAACTATCTGGCCTTGAGCTAGGTGGTAACCAGTTGAGACCTCCTGAACAGGTGCAGAATCTGGGTGTTTTACTTGACAGCAAACTGACACTGAAAGCACAGGTGTCATTAGTGTCAAGTCCTCATTTTACCATCTGAGTTACATCGCCCAGATAAAATATCTAGTTCCGCCTGAGGACCTGCCTACATCGGTTCACGCCTTCATGTCCTCTCATCTGGACTACTGCAATGCCCTATACCTAGGGTTGCTGGGGGTGGACCTTCGTCGCCTGCAGCTGGTGCAGAACGCTGCAGCCAGGTTGTTGACAGGGTTGTCAAGAACTATCCATGTCACACCTGTACTGTGCGAACTGCACTGGCTGCCTGTGCGATGATCATCTTCAAGGACACATTGCTGACCTATAAGACCCTACACGGACAGGGACCGGGTTACTTGCAAGACCTCCTTCAGCCCTACTGCCCCCTCCGCTCGCTCCGGTCCGCCGACGAGGGAATGCTAGAGGTTCCAAAGGTTCGCTTACAGACATTGGGAGCTAGGGCTTTTTCTTTTGTAGCCCCAACCCTTTGGAACACTCTACCTCATTGGATTAGAGAGTGCCTGTCCGTCGAGGCCTTTAAATCACATTTGAAGTCATATTTATATGAAAAGTCATTTGGGGAAGTGGGTTAGCTCAGGTATTACTGCTATTTATTTTATGGGTGTCTTAATCTGTGTGTATATTTTATGGTCATTGTTTAAATTTGATGTTTTCATATTGTACAGATGCTTTGGTTGTGGAAAAGTACTTTTAAAAAATAAATTTGACTTGACTTCTGTTTATTCAGCATACATCACTAAAATATAGGCAGACCCCTGCCTCCACTCCGTTTTCTTACTTGTGTGATCTCTATAAATTCCCACAAATGGTAGTAGTGTCCTTTGTCCCTTAAATCTAGTATGTACTCTAGACATTGTCTAGTATGAGGGGTTTGTGCCTACAGAGAACCCCCCCTTTTTTTTGTGGGGGGGTTGATGCATGTGATAACTAGGACCTTGGTAAGAATATAAGCTGATAAGGTCATATAAAAGAGGGGTAGTATTCTCTCACTCTTTATTACCGTAAGAATGTAAAGCACCTATTTTCAGAATCCAGCATATACTGGGTGGCGGAGGGGACCTGTGAGCATCCAACAAACAGAAAATGCCATCTTTCTACCCAGCCATCCTCAGCAGTTGGAGCGTTCAGAAAGGGTTGGCTGCACAATTCTAATAATCTTTTGATTTGTGATACGTATTCTAAGAAAGAGTGCCAGGCATTGAACCTGTGACTCTTCATGCTTGACTGAAACATAATTTTTTTTGTGTCTCTTTACAGTTTGCTGCTCTTTCCACCGTTGGTTAAATCACTACTCCTCTCTCCACGTATGCCCCATATACTTGCAGACTGAGCAGCTATTTTTGATCCTTACTTGATGCAGACTTACAATATTAGGTGATGACAGATACTGTGTCTACTGACATTACCTACTTAAGAATGCTTCTTGCTGATGCCATGGGGTGTATTGGCATATTAGCACCTCAGTCGTGTACGGTTTTATCTGGTTTACATGTTTGTTTGGGCCCTAGGACTCTTTACTTCTTTCTATTTCAGATTATAGGTTTATTGAATTTCATACTGTATTGCTGTTCGCAAATATAGTCCTTTATTAGGCTGCTTCACCATCAATTTTACTGTTTTATACACTGACAACTGTTTATTTTCGATTTGCAAAATGTCTTCTACTTTATGTATAGCTTCATGGAATGTCAAAGGTTTAGGATCCCCCATTAAGTGGAAATAAGCCCTTAATTACCTTCTAAAGGAAAAAGTAGACATAGCTTTGCTCCAAGAGACACACCCCCTACCCGATGAAGCCTTAAAATTAAATAGAGAAAGGGTGAGGCAAACCGAATTTAGCAGTTTTTCCATAAAAAAAGAGGGACTACAATTCTGATAATGAAAGGAGTCCCATTCTTTAAGAGTAATCATATTTCAGACCCTGATGGAAGCTTTCAGTTCCTAGAAGGATCCCTAAATGGCAGACAGGTGGTCTTTCGTAACATTTATGCCCCCAATAAAAATCAGAATACGTTTTTGATGAGATAACTATTCAGTTTGGTTCATATAAAAATTCTGATATTATATGCGGTGGGGATTTTAATGAGATTATGGACCCATTTCTGGATGGAAGTAATATGTGGAGCCTGGGTATTGTTACTAACCCAGGAGGGCTTTTGCAAGTTTAAGAACAGATCTAGGATTAGTGGGCACCTGGCACATGCTACATCTGCATGGAAGAGACTATTCCTTTTACTCTAGCCTTCATAACTTGTACAGTAGATTAGATTATTTATTTATTTCTAATTGTCTAAATTCAATCCTGACTTCTGCAGACATCAGAAGCAGTGTGATTTCTGATCATCTTATGGGTTCAGTGCATTTAACTATTGACAGAGATGCTAACAGTAGCTGGTGTTGGGTAGTTCAAGTCTTCTCTACTTCAGGATAAGAACTTTAAGGGTTTCATTGAAAAAGCTGTCGCTGAGTATTTAGAGACAAATGATGATGGACGAACATCATATGAAGTTTTATGGGGTTCTTTTAAAGCATTCCTCGGGGGAAAATAATATCATTTGCAATTAATAAAAAGAAAACTTCTCCTAAAGATTCATCTTAAAAAGAGAAGAAACTTAAAATGCTTGAACTAGAATTTAAACAAGGGAAGAACAGGACACAGGCAAGGCTTCAGGAGATAATGACTCTCAGAATTTGATGTTAATGAGTTATACTCTGCAAAAGCTGAGTTTGCTTTGGCCACAACTAAGCAAACATTTTGAGATGCCAGAGAAAAACCAGGCAAGCTTTTGGCCTTCAGACTTACAAAAAGATTAACCCAGAATTTAATTGCAGGAGTTAAAAATGGCCATGTTAGCAGCTCAAATAAATATTAATTACGTTTTTAAAAAGTTTTATGAGGAACTATACGCCAGTGCAACACCTCCAGAGAATGCCCCATTGTATGGCTTTTTAGAGTCCTTGTACATATCCTCTTCAGATGACATGGATAGTGCCAGTCTAGTTAGATCCCTGACAATAGAAGAAAATCACAAGGTTATTATGGATATTCCAAACAACAAAGCGCCTGGACCAGATGGTATCCCTGGGAGCTTTACAACATAACGGGTACCGATCCCTAAATGTCTTTGTAAAGTATTTGAGGAAGCCTTCCACAAAGAAGAGTAACCCAGTTCCTTCAACAGGGCATACATTTACCCTGCTATTAAAGAGAGAAGAGGATCCCCTACTCTGCAACAGTTGCAAGCCCATTTCTTTATTAAATGGGGATTACACAATTCTACCCAAGGCCCTTTCAGCTAGGATTAGGAATATGGGGCCAGATACTCAAAACTTTGCCCCGGGGCTAAATTAGCACTGCCTGGTGGTCAAACTTAGCCTGGAGCACAAAGCAAGCTATATTCAAAAGGAATAGCCCGGGACAAACAGCTGCTGAATATAGCATGGGAATGAGGCCATGCAAACTGGGCTGGGAGTGCAAGGCAAATGTAGCCCTGGAATAAGACACCACTGAATATAGCAACCAGGAAGTGCAAACCACAACAACAACACAGTGCACAGCGATGTGAGGGTAGGTAGAGGTGAACTATGTGGCCAATGTGTGTGCCAGCAAATGCGTGGACCCTGTACACCTGCAGGCAGCAGCAGATGTAAAAGAACAGCGTTCATAACTGCATAATATTCCCCAAATTGTTAGCGCGGCTTTAGCGCAGAGCTAAGCTGTTTGCCCGGTGCTAAGTTTTGCCATATTCAAAAATGACATGCAAATGAGCCTACTCAGTTAGTCACTGGGCAAACATCCAGATTAGCATCTCATTATGCCCTGATTTGCATGCAGTTTGCCCAGCATTACTGCAGGGTCCCACAGCTCCACCTGTAGGTCAGTCTGGAAGAACAGGGGCCGGCCAGGTCTGGCCACAGCTCCACCTGTAGGTCAGTCTGACAGTGCATGATGGTTGCTGCAGGCTACATGTATGCTGTACACCACAGCATTGTGTACCCCAGGGGACAACACAGCACAGGCATGGGCGGTGGTGGTGATGCATGCAACTGTCACACTGTAGGGCATGCTACAGTGCACAGCAGACACCACAGTAGCAAGGGGCCAGTAGTGTGAGGGACACAGCAATGCCTATGGTGTGTAGGATAGTGAAGACCACTGCACTGTACACAGTGACAAGCCCACCTTGCAGGTGTGTACTGCCAGTGGACATTACTGTCACACTGTTGTGTGACCCACAGATGCTGCGCCTCTGGCATGGGATGCTCATAGTGACATAGACATGGCTGGCTGTGTGTACTGTGGTGTATGTACAGTTGTGTGATATGTGACTTGGGGGGCATGTACGATTGGACAGGCACACTGGTATTGGGGTATTCCCAATACTGTCCCATGTGCACTGCATGCTGTGTCCCAGCCTTGTGGCTGCACCGGGTCTGTGGTGAGGCCTGGCCACCCGTACACCCTCCCCTCAGCACTCACCATGCCCACAGTGCTGCATGTGTGTGCTGGCATCTGTATGGTCTACAGGTGTGTGCTGTATGGCCACACTACCATGGTGGCCCCCCGGGGCCAGGTCACCACATACTGCCTGGCATGGTTGGGACTGGTGGCAGCAGCTGGCATCATTGTGGTGCCATCAGTTTGCAGCATGTTTTCTCCACGTCTGGCATTTTCTCTGTGTCATAGTCATATGTTAAGGGTCAAGGCCACAATGTCACGCAAAGCTGTTTGCCCAGAGTTAAGACCAGCTTTTCCTGGGTGGTAATTTGTACTACACAAAGGGTCGCGCTAAATCGCACTAAACACCTTAGCGCAGTGCTAGTCACTGAATATACCACAGCGCCTGTATTCATGTTTAGTTTTTCCCTTGCATATCATTATGGTTTGCCCGGTGCTAATGCAGTTTGCGTGTGCTATCTGGCCTTTTGAATATAGCAGACCCGAGCTAATTCCGTGCAAACGGTTTGTGCACTGTGCAAAGCTTTGAATATCTGGGCCATGGTGTCTAAATTGATCAGCAGAGAACAGGTGGGTTTCGTACCTGGTAGTTTTGGAATGGAAAATATAAGGCAGCTTCTAAATGTTATACATGCTGCTCAAGTGTCTAAGAAAACACTAACTGTCCTTTCTATAGATTTTTTTAAGGCTTTTGACATCCTTGAGTGGGAATATCTACTTGAAGTACTATGTGGGAAAAAGCTTTATTAAATAGATCCAGCCTTTATATAGTAACCCAACTGCAGAGGTAATCTCGAATGGTGAGGTTTCATCCCCATTCGGACTTTCTACAGGGCCAAGGCAAGGTTGTCCACTATCCCCCTACCTGTTTATTCTGGCTCTAGAACCACTTATTAGGAAAATTCAGTTACTTCCTGAGATCAGGGGTCTTAAAACAGGAAAGATGATAAACAAAACATTTGCCTATGTTGATTATCTTCTTTTTACTATATCTCAGCTTAGGAACGCCATTGTAATGCTTAAAGTAGTCCTGCAACAATTTGCTAGCATTTCAGGCATGACAGTTAATTGGAGGAATACTCAAGCTCTGCAGGTCTATGATGGAAGGACTCCACATGTTGGGGCCAATCTTATAAAGAAGCAGTGCTGGAAGAAGGGAGCAATCACATACAGTACCTAGGCCTTACGCTACCAAGCAATATTTATACCATGGTTGATTGTAATTTGGATCCCCTGCTGAAAGAAATAAAATGTGATTTAGAAAAATGGAAGAATCTATCCATGTCACTTTGGTGGGGGGGAATAAATTCAATCAAAATGATGGTGGCCCCCAAACTTTTTTATCTTTTCCAAAATATCCCACTTTTGTTTGGTACTTCAAAATTTATGAAAATTACAGATACAGTCACAAATTATTTATGGGGTACCAAGCCACCCAAATTATCACTCCTCAAACTTAGTGCTTCTTGTTGCCTGGGAGGCTTTGGGCTCTGTTGGTGGGAGATATACCAACTTGTATTTCTCTTCAAGCACTCAGTTCTTCATCTCTCCCCTCCCTCTGACAAGGACTTACCTCTCTGGTTTGAAGTGGAACAGCAGTTGTGCAGTTTCGAGAAGCCCTCTGATCTCTTATTCAAGAAACTATTACTGCCAAAAACAGCCAATCCCTGCATTGTTAGCTCTCTTAAAAACATTAAAATGCTGCAAGCTAAGCTTAAAATTTCTAATCTTCCATCTCATTTGGAGGCCCTTTGGCATAATCATAACATTGTTACTGGTGGTAAATCCTTGGCAAACCTGGATTGGCATAAGCATGGTATCACCAATGTCGGTGACCTGATTGACCCTGCTTCCAGTATTCTTATATCATTTGAAGAGCTTAAATGCAAATTTGGACTACATCAGTTTATTTTGTTACCTATCTTTAATTTAGGAAGGCCTTATCTGACTCAATTTTAGACTCAAATTTGAGATTGCTGCCCACCGACACAGATTGGACACAAATTACTGACTAATGATTCAGATAACTGTGCACTGCTTGAGTCACCTAGGGTTAAGTGGGAACTTGCCTTGGGATGTAGTATTTCTGTGGAGGATTGGTCTTCCGCATGGAAGAATGTTCACCATGCTTGCAAGGAGATCCAGGGTAGGATGTTGCAGTTCAAAATACTGCATCAGTATTACTATACCCCTTTATGGTTAGAAAAAATGAGTTTCTGCCCTGGGGGTTTTTGCTGGAAATGTTAGCTTACTACACATGCTATGGAGCTGTCCTCAAACTTTCATTATGTGGGGGAACATCCACAGAATTTGTGAAAAAGTTACTGGAAAGAAAATGTCATTCTCTCCAAAGACATATATCTTGGGCCTCTCTTCTCAGCTGGAATGTCTGTCCAAACGTCAGGCTAACTGGGTTTTAGCTGCCATACTAGCCCTAAAAAGGATACTACTTTCCAAATGGAAAGAATCACACCCACTAACTTTAGTAGAGTGGTACAATAGTATGACCACGTTAGCTCAGAATGAAAGAATCTGCCACCTGTTGATTAATCAGACTGAAACGTTTAATGCAACTTGGGCTTCAGCTTTAAACCTTACCTTTTGATAGGGGAAAGAATATAATTTGATACTTCTTTTGTCGTTCCATGTACTGTTCATTCATAGTTATTATATTGTTTAGCCACTCTAGCTATACTGTTTATTCATTTGGTTATGTAATATTTATCCCATCTCTAACGCTGTCAGGCTATTTAAGCTACTTCTGGCATTGTTATTCACTTTATATGTAATGGATCTCTCTGTTATGCTTTTTTGTTGTCTGCATTATGTCAATAAAATGTTAATGACCAAGAGGCCATTAGTCTTTTGCCAGGCAAGAGATGGTTCATCCACATCACAGTGACGGAAAAACCACAACCATCATTAAGGTGCAAGCACAATGCTGATAGCAGACATCATGCCTGGCAATTGTGCTGCTCAACCCCCAGTGCACCCAGTGCCCTGGGGCACGTTCTGCCTGTTTGTGGGCGGCAGTGCCTCCGCACTCCCATGCCTAAATATAATCACCTCCAGGTTGGAGGTGTATGGGGCAGGGGGCACAACACCTGGACAGCGCCATCCCTGTCAGGCGCTGCAAAATACAGTTCACCTGCATGACTAGTGAATTTTTTTCTGTCAATTAGCTGTCAGGACCTCACCCTGGGGGGGGGAGCTGCTCCTCAGGTACCAGTGGTCCATGGCCTGGAGTGACCTCTCCCAGATAAAGTTTTATTACGAATTCAGGATATGCTGGCTAAGCTGACGTGATAGTTAACAGAAATATCATATAATTTTTAAAACCGAAAAGACTACTTGAATTAAGTTACCTAAAACTGAATTTAAATCCCCTGAAATTAAGTTGTTTAAGAAAATCTAATGCATGATCTTCTGTCCCCGCCACAAACAGGGAATAGGTGCACGTTTAAATTGTATTTATCTAAATATATTAGACCGAACAAATCATATAAGTATAGATTCAGCCCTGGAACAGAACTAACAAGTTAACAGAACACAAGATTGGGAATGCCTCAAAGAAGAAACCTGAACATTATGGTAAATATAACAGATACAGTCAGTAGAATAACAGCATATGGAAGAATTCCTTCAAAGTCATACCAGGCTGGACAGCTCAATCGGGAGGACACTAAGTGACTCAAAACAGATATAAAAGATTCTGCATGATTGAGAAGGGTCTACAGACATTGAAATGTTTTTAATTCTTATCTACATCTTATTTTAATATAATAATTTGTTTTTATTTATTTCCATTTTTTCTTAAGAGGAAGGATATTTATGTTTTTGTAACTTGTCTTTTTATTTAAAAGATCATAGGCATGGTACATAGTCTATTAGGTACAGGTAGGTATATCTTTCATTCATAAGACAGTACAAAAGTGAAGTTTAAAATCCTCCTTATAATCATTACAATCTTCTTATATCTTTTCCAGGTCATATTAATTTATTTACCTCCTTTCCGTCTGAATCCTTTCTGACTTAATTAGATGGTATCCTTAGAGTTCAGGGTTCTACTGCTTTCCACCTTCACCTATTATCTTATCTCTCTGTTTTTCATTATCTAATCTTGTCTTTCTGTTTTTCCACTCTGCCTTCAGATCTCTAGGAAACTCTTTTTTCCTCCTTGTACCATGTCCATACCGCTCATATTTTAACATAGGTATGTAAGTATAAACCATTTTGTCCAATACACTTTTGTTTACTTTATAACTTTATAACCTTCAGCAGGATATGCCCACGAGCAATTCTCCCTTCTCCAATCAACTTTCGGAATACCTCCTGTCTTTTTTGACCCCCACCATTCACATCTTACCCTCCTTCTTTCTATTTTATTATCTTATTTCCTCCCATCACTACCTCTCTTCCCCTCTTTTATGTTATGTATTGGTCTAATATCAGAGTTTGTGTCTTTTCCTGGATGTATTTGTAATAGGGTAGCCATCTAGCATTGAACCTCTCTATCTTTAACTGAACTTTAGCTACTATGCTTTCTAACTGCTTTATTCTTTCCACATTATGTTCCCAGATCCCTACTGAGGGTGAAGTCCGTGTAAGCCACTTCTGTGTAACTGCTTTTGTTGCCGCCGCCACACAGATATAAAATAAGTATCTGTGATCTTTCCTTATCAGATCTACTGGGGGGAGGCCCAAGACCAGATTTTCAAACTGAGGAAGAAGGTGCAACTCAAACATTTTCATTATAATTGCTTTCAGGTTGGCCCAATATTTAGTTAACACTGGACATCCCCAAAAAATATGGAAGTGCGAGCCCACTTCCCCACAACCTCTCCAACATTTGTCTGAATGGTGTCCACCATAGTGCTTGGTTATTGTTGGGACCTTAAAGAACCTGATGCCCACTTTCCATCTGAATTCTCTCCAATTCTGTAAACTAGTAGTTTTCTGTATACCCTCCCAGATCCCCCCCCCATCTTGCTGGTTAAATGTTATACCCCATCTCTTTTTCCCATTTTACTTGTATATTTTCTCTATAAATTCTGCCTTCTCCTTGGTGCAAAAGAGCATACATTTGTGCTACTATCCCCTTTGTATCTTTTAACCTTGTTCTGCTTTGTATCATAACTACCTCATCCGTTAGGGGGCGAGCCACTTCTGCCACTCCTATCTCCCCCACTATTATATTTCTACACTGGAAAAATCTAAATAATTCCTTCTGTTGCAACTGGAATTCTTGTTGTAAGCTCAAGAAAGATTTCACCCCTTCCCCTTCCACCAAATGGGCCAGCGTTAATACCCCCTTCCTAACCCATCCTTCCAGGGAAACCAAACCCTTCTTGCCTATTATAGATGGTACATATTCCAGCGGAATTTTCTGCCATATCGGTACTGGCATTTCCCACTTTTGCCTGATCTGGAGCCATACCCCAAGGGTTTGCTTCGTCCAGCAGTTCCTAACCTCGGTCAGGTTTGCCTTCATTATAGTCCACGGGAGAACCTGCACTGGTAGATTTATATGTGCCCTCCTTTCCATCTCCACCCAGTCTGGAGGTTCATCCTGTATTAAAAATTTCAAAAGCGGCATCATTTGAGCTGCGTAAAGTATGTCCATGGGTGGCATACCCCTCCCCCTCTTTTGGGTATTGACAGCAGTTGTTGCCTAATCCGGGGTTTTTTCCCTGCCCAGATGAAACTAGCTAACTCCTTCTCTAAATCTTTTCAATCCTTACTAGGTATATCTATCGTGAGGGTGCCAAAGAGGAACAACCAGCGAGGCAGGATGTTCATCCTGATAGTGTCTATTTTCTGAGTGAACCCCAACGGTATTAGTTTCCATGTATCTAGATCTTTCCTAATCTGTGCTTTTAAAACCCCATGATTTAATTTATACAAATCCTTCATATCATATGGGATTTTAATTCCTAAATATCTTATTGGCTTTTTAGTGTACTTGAAGGGTGAAATTTTTTTTAGATCCTGGTCCCATTCTCCTGAGATTAATTTCATTTCTGTTTTCTCTTGGTTTATTTTATATCCTGACATTTTGCCAAATTTTTGTATCAGGGTCAGAAGATAGGGTAAGGCCTGCTTTGGGTTAGACACATAGACTAATGAGTCATCCGCATAGAGTGATATTTTGTTTACTACCCCTTCTACCATTATACCAGTAATCTTAGGATGTCTCCTTATGGCTTGAGCCAAGGGCTCAATGCTGATTGTGAACAGTAACGGAGACAGAGGACAACCCTGTCTAGTCCCTCTTTGTATCTGGATCTGCGTAGATACTGCCCCATTTACTTTCACCCTTGCCATAGGTCTATTATACAGTATCTTTATCCAGTTCAGGAATTCATCCCCCAGACCCATCCCCCTCAAAACCACAATCAGAAACTGCCAATTCAGGCAGTCAAACACCTTTTGGCGTCTAAAAAAATAGCTAGTCCCTGGTCTTTAGATTCTCTTGCCCCTGTGATGACATTCAACAATCTCTGGATATTATCTGCTAGATGCCTCCCCAGAATGAATCCCGTTTGATCCATATGAATTAGTTTGGTGATTACTTTTTGCAACCTATTAGCCAGAATCTTGGTCAGGATTTTACAGTCCTGATTCAGGAGGGAGATAGGTCTGTAGGAGGTGCACCTATCCTTTGGTTTCCCTTCTTTCGGTATAACCATTATAATTGCTGAGTACCATGTTGGGGGAAGAGCCTGTTCCTCTAAGCAGTTATTGAAGACTTCAGTCAGGATGGGGGCAACCGTTCCACAACATTTAGTGTATAATTCACTACTGAACCCATCTGGTCGGGTGCTTTCCCCTGTTTCAGTTCTCTAATTACCTGGACTACTTCTTTCTGTGTAATTTTAGCTCCTAATCCTATCCTATCTTCTCTACTTAATTTTGCAACTCAAGATCTTTTAGAAAGTGATGTATCTCTTCCTCCATCTGCTCTGGAACTATCGACTCTGTATATAATGACTGGTAGAAATTCCTAAAGGCCTGTGCAATATCCCCCAGTTTACTTCGTCTCTCTCCTGTTTTCTCATCTATTATTATGTCTTTGATCGTACAATTTGCTTCCTGTTGTTTCAGCCTAAATGCCAGTGTATGAGCCGCCCTATGTCCCCCCTCTGTATATTTATATCCCCGCCATCTTATCTATCTCTTTGCCTGGTTTTCCTCATATTCATTTAATTTCTTTCTAGCTAATTCCAGTTGTTTTAATCATTCCCCGTCATTTGGATCCTGTTTATGTTCTGATTCCCTTTGTTGAACCTCTCGTAAAAGTATTTCCTGAGTAAGGAGGAAGGATATTTAAATGCGTAATAAATTGCCATTAATTGATATGAATGTGAAAGTTCATTGCTGGAGAACAGTTATATTATCAATAAAATCATTTGAAATATATGTATAAAAAAAGAACTTGAAGAATTATTTATGGTAGTAGCTATTTCATTTGGATCATTTGTAATTTCCCCATTAGATATTATAGTCTGAGTACAGTTCCTTTCATTACTTAATTGGTTTACATAAGAAAAGAAGGCTTCATTATTTCCTTTATCCATTGATAATTTGAACTCAAAATTTATTTTTTCAGTTTTAATCAACTGTTTGGTGGTTCTAACGTCATATTTATATTTACATATGTTTATTGTGTTTAGCATTTTTTATAATTTATATAGCTTTTCTCCTTTTCTATTTGTCTTTTGAGCATGTCATCCATGGCAGTTGTTTACCTTTTTTTTTTACTACTGATTTGTTTTAAAGGCACAAACCATTCTTCAATTGTTTGTAGCATAGTTTTTATTCTATCCCAACATTCTTCCACTGTTTGATTTAAATAATATATTTTCCCAATCAATTTTTTCAAGAACATTTTGCTTTGCTTTATAATTAGCTTGATTGTAGTTTTTTTTTATAAATATTGGGTTTTATTAATCGTTTTATTTATTTTAACAGTACACTGGAGAATATTGTGGTCGCTATTTCCTAAGGGAGGTTTGACCAAAATGTCTGAAAATAAGTTCGGTATATATATTTTTTCAGTGTTTGCTAAGTGAACTGGTCACAGCACCCTTATTGCAGCACCCACATAACGTTATACAGCAACAGCCATTGTTTTCATGAATAAAGAACAATTCTGATGAATTCCATATTTTGAAAAAAAAAAGGTGAAAGCAATAAGCAGAGCGATAGCACAATTTGGAAGATCATGTGTGCACATGCAAGAAGTCTGGGAAATAAGATTCCAGACCTAGAGGCCATCATGGCGGAGGCCAATCTGGATACTGAGGTCATTACCGAGTCATGGTGCATGGACAACCATGATTGGGACATGGCCATACTAGGCTACACAATGTTTAGGAGGGACAGGGTAGGAAGAAAAGGAGGGAGAGTAATGCCTCATGTGAGAGAAAGCATAAAAGCAACAGAAATACAGGGAATTTGGGGGCAGAGGTGCTGTGGATCACTATCAAGTTGGAAAACAGGGCCACTATTCAGACAGGGACAATCTACAAGCCTCCAGCACAGGGGCAGGACTTGGATAAGGAAGTGTTAGAAACAACCAGTAGGATGGCTAAAAAGGGGGAGGTATTACTAGTGGGGGACTTCAATCTACTGGATGTAGATTGGACCATCCCTGTGGCAGCTTCAGCTAGAAGCAGGGACATCCTGGACTTCTTGCAGCGGGTGTTCCTCAGGCAAGTAGTCAACCCGCTCATGATGGAGCAATACTAGATCTGGTACTTACAAACAGGGACTGTGTTGTAGATGTCAAGGTGGGAAACCATCTGGGGACCAATGATCATATAGTGTGGTTCAACATAAGAACAGCTGTGGAATCCAACCACACAACAGTGCATGTCATGGACTTCAGAAGGACTGATTTTATTAAACTACGTGAATGCCTCAGGAACAACCTGGCAGGGAGTGAGGACCATGGTGGGGGAGGAAAAGGGGGCCAAACTGAAAGCGGGCATAGTAAAAGCAATGAACATCTGTGTCAAGCAGGTAAGCAAAAGTAAACCAAAGACAAGACTGCTATGGTTCTTAAAAGAGGTAGCAGAAAAGGGAAAGGTAAAAAAGGTAGCATCCAGAAGTTAAAGGATGACGCAGAGAGAGGAGGATAGGAAAGTGTATCTGGGAAAACAGAGGGAGGCAGGCAAAGCAGCAAGGATTGCAAAGGCACAAACTGACGAAAGAATAGCACAGGGAGTTTCAAAAGGGGGCAAGACATTTTTAAGGGTATGTTAGAGAAAAGGAAGACAAAGGCAGGGACTATACAGTTAAGGGGGGGTGACTACTGAGGGGGATCAAGAAAAGACAAACTTCTTGAACAGTTACTTCTGCTCAGTATTCACAGTAGAAGAAGAAGGGGAGGGACCATGAAAAGGCATCAGGAGCTTTGAGGGGAAGGAAATGGACACTAGTCTGTTTTCTGAGGAGGAAGTCCAGAAAGCTCTCACTAACTTGAAGGTGGATAAAGAGAATTCATGACAGTTTGTTGACAAATTCGTTGTCGACCGATGTTACAGCGACTCCTTTATGTCGACCACATTTGCGGTCAGCATAGAGTCAGTCACTTCAGATGATGTTTTCCTTGGGGGGCTTTACCCCCTGAATCCAAGGGTCTCTGCCCCTGCACCCCCATAACTAAATTAATCAACTCCGTGTTGCAGTTGATTCGAGGAGGGTGTGCAAGACCACCAGAAAGTAGTGCTGGGGTCCCATGCCGACACTACAGCAACCTGGCGCTGTAGTGTCAATCATGGTAAAATTGTTGCCATAGCAATGGCATACCGACAAAGCTATGGGGCCAGATGGGGGACAACCAAGGGCGCTAAAGGAACTCAGGGAGGTACTAGCTGCTCCTCTGACAGATCTATTTAACAGATCACTGAAGATCAGCATGGTATCAGGAGACTGGAGAAGGGCAGAGGTAAAGAACCTCTGTGTGCAAACACTGAGGCAAGGGTTACCCCAAAGGGTATTTGGGTGGGAAGCCAAGTTTCAAGAAAATACAAAATCACACATGCTCACACAATGCAAAGCATCATGGGCTGCATATGCAAATCACCACAGAATGTTATGCTGGTTCAACTTTAAGCAGAATTGCATGCCAAGGGCAGAGGTAGTCCCACTGAGTAAAAGTGGTAGCAGAGAAGAGGTGGGCAATTATAGGTCTGTCAGCCTGCCATCACTGCAGAGTAAATTAATGGAATCACTACTAAAGGAAAGGATTTGTGGATTATCTCTCTATCTAATGGATTACAGGATTCAGGGCAGCACGGTTTCACAAGGGGAAGGTCATGTTAAACAAATCTGATAGACTTCTTTGACTGGGTGACCAAGGAGTTGGATCAGGGAGGAGCAGTAGGCGTGGCCTACCTGGATTTCAGCAAAGTGTTCAATACCGTTCCAGATAGGAGACCAGTAAGCAAGTTGGAGAACTTGGGAGTGGAAAATAAGGTGATAACCTGGGTAAGAAACTGGTCAGCAGGAAGGACACGAGGGTGGTAGCAAATGGAGTTCACTCAGAGGAAGGGGAGGATAACCAGTAGAGTACCTTAGGGATCAGTGATCAGACTAGTCCTCTTCAATGTCTTTATAAGTGACATTGAGGAGAGATAGTGGGATGCTGGAGTGCATAGGAAGGGGCATCACCAGCAGGAAAAAGGAGTTGGTGCTGCCCCATACAGATGGCTGGTAAGACCTCACCTTGAGTACTATGTTCAGTTCTGGAGGCCCCATCTCAGGAATGACATAAACAGAGTGGAGGCAGTCCAGCGAAGGGCTACCAAAATGGTGCAGGGCCTGCTTCAGAAGCCCTACAAGGAGAGGTTTAAGGAACTAAATATGTATACCCTGGAGGAGAGGGTAATATGATAGAGGCCTTTAAATACATCTCAGGGGTAAATAAGGTACAGGAGGGAGGTATTTTTTCCAGAGAAAAAGGTGCTCTAGAACAAGGGGCATGCTATGAAATTAGAATAGGGTAAATTCTCAGGAGGGATATGAGGAAGTATTTCTTCACAGAAAGAGTGGTGGATGCCTAGAACAGCCTTCCAGTAGAATTAGTGGAGGCAAAAACAGTGGTCGGGTTCAAAAATGCCTAGGACCAGCACAGGGGAATCATAGGGGTAAGGAAAGGAGGGAGGGGAAGAGATGGCACTCTAGATCAAATTGGGACTGCAGCAATAAACGAAGGTCTTAGTAAAAAAAAAAAAAAAAACAGGAAGACAATAGGCCCAGCAGCCTTCATCTGCTGTCACATTCTATGTTTCCATGTTAATTTTTTAACCTGGGGTGTGCCGTGATGTTAGGAAGAGCTACGAAAATGGCAAATCCATTTCTTCCAATTCCTTCCCTTCAGACCTTCCACTGTTCTTTTACTGTGATTTCTCTATCATTCAAAGTTGTACCAAGGGCAAGTCCCTACTCTAGCCTTACACCATTAACCCAACTCTTCCCTCCACTTCTCCATATCCTGATAGGCTGGGATCCCGGCCTCTCTTCTCTCTCACCTTCACCCTCTCTTCTGTTCTTCCAAAGCCTATTCCCGCATGCTGCCTACAACCTGCTTCCTTCCTACTGTACTCTACCTCTTGTTGCCACAGCCTGTTCCCTTCCTGTCATGCTTGAGCCCTGCCTTGTGCAGGCAGGGTCCTCAGCATACTGGAGGGGTCAGGCCCTAGCAGACCTTTCTCCTCCTACTTTTTCCTTCGCCTCCTCATTCCATCCCCTTTCACCACTGCCCCACTTCTCTGCCTACTGACATACCTACCTCTCTGTCACCTCCCCCCCCTTACATAGCCCTAGCTATGGCTGATCCCTAATATCTACTGCACTTGTAGTTAACTTGCACTTCTGTTATACCTGAGCCAACCTGTTCTGCATGTGTTTACTCCTCAGTAACTTCCCCAGATCAAACTACAACAGTTCTAATCAGCCATTTTCTAGCTACACAGTTCTGTGTCATTTAGTGTATGCCTAAATGCTATTTTGTGTTGTTGTATCTATCTAGTCCAAAAGCGTTGGTGTAGTATCTATCTACTTCAAAACTGTTAGCATCCTACTATTTCATTACTCCTGTACAGTCTGTTCAAATTATTTGAATGCAATCTACTGTAAATTTATATTGTGTACCAAATCTCTGTAAACTATCCTCATGTTCCCCTACCTCCCAGGTCGCACTGGGAGACGAGCAACTTGTTGCTCAGCATACCTTCAGTGAAACATTTCAATAAATAAATAAAATGGAACCATATATAAACCAGCTCCAGTTGGACAGAGCAGCCATGCCAGTATATATATATATTTACTGATTACCTCCTTTATCACACTGTTTGAGGTCTCCAAAAATGCCATAATATCCGAAAATGAGTTATTACGGCATTCACGAAACTTTCTTTCACCTCAGTGTCACTCAGCTGTAACGCACCACTTCATTGGCGGCGTGTTGTTTGTGGGTGGGCTGAACAGTATGACCAAAATGGCAGCTCGGTTTCCCCTTCCCAATGAGCCGCTGTTCTATACTGCCCTCACAATAGTTATTTGATTTTTAATTCTTAATCTGGTTGATCCTGCCTTTTTAATGTAAAAGAAATATCTGGTTGATCCGTGTCTCTGGATTGAGAGATGTTGATTCTGACTGCGCTGCTGCAACAGGCTCTAACTGGAAGAAACGGTAAAACAAAGTCAGAGAGTAAGTGAGAAAGGGTGTGTGTGTGTGTGTGTGTGTGTTAGTTACAGCAAGTGAGAGAGTGTGTGTGTAAAGTATGCTTGAAAACATTCCTTTTTTAAATCTAACCTAAAACAGCTACAAGGAGTCCTTGGACCAGTAATTATATAAAATAACAGATAGGCAAGTGTGTGCCTATGAATATTTTTTTCACACCCTTGGTGAGTGATGACCACATAAACCTCCCGAGCTTCACTCTCGAGGTTTATGGGTCATCACACACCTCAGGTGTGGAAAATATTCTCACTCCTGCAGAGTGAGTGCTATATTCTCACAAGTGCCGAAGACACGAGTGGGAATGCACAGCTCACTCGGCAGGACAGAGAATATTTTCCATATCCCATGACCTGCATATCATGTGTGCGATTTATACTATGGGGTGAGAGCTTTAGGAACATTTTTTCTGTTTCTGTGTGTTTTCTGCACATTGTGTGAGTGTGTGTGTGTGAGCGAGTTGTTCTGAATGGACTGGGAGTCAGAAACACATAGGGACAGGTAGTGTGTTTTACAAAGCTGATTGAGTAAGTTGTAGGTTTCAGTGAGAAGAGAACTGTTTCAGGTGGCACTGAAGAGAAACTGCTTTGTGAAGGAGTTTCATTTAGAATTCAGGTTGTTTTGAAACTGAGATCAGCACAGTAATGGGATAGGAGTGTTAAAAACACAATGGGGCACAGGTGAGAGTGTTTTGCAAAGCTAATTGAGTAAGCTGCGGCTTCAGTGAGAAAGAGAAACTATTTTCTGAAGCAGTTCCATTTAGAATGCAAGTTGCAGTGAATATATCCTCACTCTGGTGACAGCAGAGTGTGGATAAATAAGGGATATGCAGGGGGTGACTGTGGGATACAAAGTTATTTGTACAGTTGCCTGTGACCTCGAGTAACCTCATGAGTGGTCACTGGCAACTGAACACAAATAACTATTATGGGCACCCTACTGAATTATACAACAGGATTTTTGGGGGTTCTGGTTTGTCATATTTTTTTTTTAGTTAAGTTCCTTTTCAGGTTTTTCTCTGTGCCTGGTTGCTGTGTTTGGTTTGCAGGATTGCTGTGCTGAGAAAGAGGAAAAAAATTGCTTTTTTTTCTTAAGAGTGTTTACATTTAAAATGTGGTTCCAGTTTGGGGGGGTTGGTTAGGGTGTGCATTTTGTGTGTGTTTGGGACTGTGATAGCTTGGCTTTTAAGAGCACTGTGAGGAGGTGAAAGTGAAACTGGGAGACAGTGCTGGTAAGAAGGCGTGGTGGTAGTTAGTGATGTAGTTACTATGTGGATAAATGGGTGATGATGTAGTTACTATGTGGATAAATAAATTTATCCACATAGTAGCACAGATAAATGGATTTATCAGTGCAGATTTATTCAGACACCTGTTGCATAAATGGCATTTATCCTCACTCTGCTGATGTCATCAGGATTTCTCCTCTCTGCAGTGGAAATAACACAGGATATTCTACTGAGAAAGCTCTCACCCCATGATGTATACATATATATGTGTCATGCAGACGAGGCACACTGATGAATCCTGGTAGGACAAAACATGTGTCTGTGTCTTCTGTTGGCACCCTTTGCAGACTGTGTGAGAGGCCTTTCGGCACCATGCATTTCTGCTTAAAGTTGATTCTCTCCTGACTCTCGCTTCCAGCCTGTAACTCCCCCTCTCTGCCTCTGCTCACCCCTGTCTCGCACCCTGCCTCCCTCGGCGTCAGGACCATTGCCAATTCCCATTTTGCTTTTTGTCTTTGGCTGCCCCCACCATAGCTTCTCTCTCTTTGTGTCTGCACTCTCCCTATCTCACCACTCTCACGCCGCTTCCAGCCCCCTGATTTATTTTCTGCGTCATCTCTCTCGCCACCCCCCCACACTCCACCTATATCTAATCTCCCTCTCATAGAAACATAGACTTTGGCGGCAGATAAGACCGCTTGGTCCATCTAGTCTGCCCATTTCCCTACCTACAGGATGGAAGCGCATCGTGGCCTTAGCCAACAGCCTATTTCTTCCTACCCCACAAGGTGCCTTATGTCTGTCCCTATGCATTCTTGAATTCTCCACAGTTTTTAGACCCCACAACCTCCTCAGGAAGGCTGTTCCAAGCATCCACTACCTCTCTGTGAAATAATACTTCCTCCACATTGCCCTGAACCACCCCCCATCTTTAAATTGTGTCCCCTTGTTCTTGCGTCTCTTTTCTGAAAGATGCTACTCTCTTGGACTTTGTTGATTCCACTGGGGTACTTAAAAGTTTCTATCATGTCCCCCCTCTCCCTTCTTTCCTCAAGGGTATACATATTAAGCTCCTTTAGTCTCTCCTCATACGGCTTCTCTTGCAGACCGAGCACCATTTTAGTTGCCCTCCTCTGGACTGCCTCTATCCTGTCTATGTCCTTGCAGAGATGGGGTCTCCAGAACTGGACACAGTACTCCAGATGGGGTCTCACCAACTGTCTGTACAGAGGATAACAACTTCCTGTTTTCTGCTGCTGATGCCTCTCCTATGCATCCCAGTATACCCCAGCCCTCCTACTGCCTTCTCATATTGCTTCTAACCTTAAGCTCATGATATGATTATCCCCAGGTCCCTTTCCTTTTGTTGTTGTTACTCTCTCTCTCTCTCCTACACCAACCCTTGAACGGGCCAGCGGATCACCACCAGGTTCAGCCGTGGCTTCTCTAGCTGAGCCGATGAGACATCTTCACCCACCCGCCTTTGGGACCCTGTGCTGCTGGGTAAGACTCCTGCCTGGAGCCGCTGAAGCGCTGAGCGGCTGCCATTGGTTGCAGTGTTTCCTGCCTTGCACTTGATTGGCCCTTGGCCTCTCGAACAGCAGCTGATTGACCGGCCCTGTCTTCACTGCCTTGCTTTGCTCCCCAGATGCTGCGCCCATTGACTTTGCATTAGTTTTGCCACAAAATTTCATTTTACTGCTTGGATTACACTCTAATTACTTTGTTTTGCTGTGTTTTTTGTTGATAATACTGATACAACTGTACTGATACTACTGTTCTCACTTGCTTTACCTCTCTGCTCTCCTGACTCTACCGCTTCCAGCCTCTTAACTCCCCCTACTCTGCCTCTGCTCCCCTGCCTCATACCCCACCTCCCTCCCTGGAGGATCGTGCGGCCCGTTCGGGCTTTCCAGGCGACCTGAAACTTTTTCCACGCCGGAAAAATCCTTGGAGACTTGTCGGGCAGTGTCCGCGTCTGCTGTCTCGGCTGAGCAGCTCGATCTTCTTTCCTCCATGGAGGGGGTGGCTGTTCCCCCATCCTCCCCGGTCGTGGCGCTTATCCCGCTCTCCTTGAGTTCTCCTCATTCAGCTTCATTCAAGCTTAGCAGTCCCCTTTCCTCGAAGGGAGAGGGATCTTCGAGACCTGCCTCTCGGCCCAGGTCTAAGGGGTTGCAGGCTAAGTCCCAGCGCTGGCAGGAGAGCTCCCCTTCCGTTGCCGGCAGACTTTCGACTTCGGTCGAGGGTGCAGCTCAGGCCGCTGGCTTCACAGTGTCCCCATCAGGTCAGCCGGCCAGGACTCCGGTCGACGTCTCGTCTTTCGACCTGTCATCTGGGCTGTCTTCTGCTGGAGCCGCCATCTCTTCGCTGGTTCCCTAGGCGGAGGCGGGGTTCCTGTGCATTTCAGGCGACAGGCCTCGGTAATTTCGTCGAGCCGAGGGGAAGAGCGGGCGCTCCCAGCTCCTTCCCAGGCCCACCCTCGGTTTCCCCGAGGATTTGGGTCTTGGTCCTCCTCTCGGTCAAGCCGCTCATGCCGACTTCGGCGATCTCGGTCGGGGCACCGAGTTAAATGGCATTACCATTCTTCCTAGTCTCCCTCCTCGGATGAGGAGTGGCTTCGATGCAGATGGCGTCGACGTTACGAGGAGTTCTTGTGGCAGCAGTTATTGTCCGGGATCAACACGGTTCATTCCCGTCCAGCAAACGCCTGCCTCGACGGCCGACACAACTGCTCGCTACAGTCGAGGTGCCCGCTCTTGGGCCGGTTGTTCGTCCAAACCTTGCTGCCCCACCGTCCTTGGTGGAACCTCGGTCGGGTCACGACCTGTCCCGCAGGTTTTTCTGTTCCCCTCACACCCGCCCGCCCTCAGCGGTCGAAGAGTGACTCAGGCCTGAAGTAGCTCATTGCAGACCTTTTGGAGTCCGACATCGACTCCTCCATGTTCCCCAGTCGGGAGGACCTGGGGTCCTCTCCAGAACGTTCTGTGGACGACAACCCATCGTCCTTTATGGGTCTGCTTCAGCTCATCTCGGAGTTCACCGGGATGCAGCTTGAACCAGTGTCCAAATGGGTCTCTTATTCCCTGACGGAGATTCTAGACCGAGGGGGTTCACCCTCGGAGGGCTTCCCGGTGGCCGAGGCCATTGTCGGCCCGGCCTTGGAGCTCTGGCGGCGGCCTACTTCCTGTCCTGCACCCTCGGCCAGGATGGCCAGGAAGTACTCTGTCCCTGTCGGTTCTTTGCCCGGTTTCTCTGATCTCCCCTCTGCTGAGGGGTTAGTTACCGATGTTTTCCAGTGTTCTGGGAATGCTTGGGATGTGGATAGGCCCCCCGACAGAGAGTCCAAAAGGAAGGACTATGTTGGGCGCAAGGTTTACGCTGCCTTCTCCCTAGGCCTCCGACAGGCCAGCTCAGCTGCACTGATGGCACATTTCTCCCACGCCCTCTTGGGCTCTCTGGATGAGGTGCTCCCTAATCTCCCGGCCGTCCTGTGGACCTCGGTCCGGCGGGTGCGGGACCAGGGTGGGGCGGTGGCGAAGCAGCAGCTTCAGACTGCTCTGGACTTAAGTGATTCCTGTGCCAGGTCGGTGGCGGCCGCAGTGGCCATGCGCCACAGGGCATGGCTGAGGTTATCCTCTTTCTCAACGGAAACCCAGCACAAGTTGGCGGACATCCCCTTCTTGGGGACTGACCTCTTCGGCCCCGGAGTGGAGGGACATCTCCAGGGGACCGAGAAGTCTGATACCACTCCGTACTCGGTCACCCCCGCCCAGAGGGACCAGGGCCATCGGCAGCATTTGCGTAAGCCCCTTTGCCTCTCAGCCCCTGCGGCTCGGCCGGCCCATCAACTCCAGCATGAGGGCCAGCAGGCTTGCGCTGGGCATCCTGAGTCCAAGCCAGCGGCTTCCTCTAAAGAGAAGCAGGGAGGTAAAGGCCCAGGAGCTTCCTCGGCCAATCCCTCCTCC
This sequence comes from Neoceratodus forsteri, assembly GCA_016271365.2. NCBI lineage: Eukaryota > Metazoa > Chordata > Ceratodontiformes > Ceratodontidae > Neoceratodus > Neoceratodus forsteri. The sequence continues at coordinate 274,588,115 of JADMNL010000025.1, forward strand.
AGGCCTGCTCAGTGATGGGCTGAGGGGCGCTGTCCCCAGCCCCTTCACCCCTACCGGGGTTCCCCCCTTGGGAGACGGCTCTGCCCTTTCTCCACCTGGTCCGCTTTCCCGGACCTCTGGGTGTCGAAAATGCTAGGGGCAGGTCCTGCTTCGGGATTACGAGCAGGCCCCACCCTTTCGAGACGTTGCCCCACGGGGGTCTTTGGTCCACAACCTTATTGTCGGCCTTCCGAGCTGACTTGCCTGGCCCCTCGATCTGGAGGTGATCAGGAGGGTCGCGGACCCTCCTCCAGACCCTGGGTTCGTGTCCAGGCATTTCTCTTCCCTAACGGATAGGGGGCTTGTGCCCCATTCTCGATCCGCATGTCGGGATGGTCTCGCTGTCTCAGATATCCCATCCTCAGAATGAGGCGTGTGGCTCTTCCTTGACCTCCAGGACGTACTTACAGTTCGTTCCATCCGTTTCTTGGGATGCTCCTCCGTTTCTTAAGCGGGCATCCCGTTACGAGTTCCAGGCCAGGCCCTTCGGTCTCTGCTCGGCATTCCTGCGGCACTGATGGGTCTGGGCGTAACCCCACCCGGATGGCGGTCTGACGGCAACCCCTCCAGGCGGAGGGGGATGGTCCAGAGCTCTGGCCCTCTAGGTTGCTCTCAGACTGGTCTCCTTTTTGTTGGAGCCACGTTGGAACTCGTGCCTTAGCGGGTGATCCTTCTTCGGGACGAGGCTTGACTCTTGAGTCCGAGCTCGGCTCCTGGCGGACAGGGCCGAGGTTCTTCCTTCCTTCCTTACCTAGTCGGGTCTGACTGGGCAATTTGCTCCCTGACCGGGACTTCCTGCACCTCCTGGGCCTTGCGGCGGCCTGCACCAGCGTGGCCTGGATCCGCCGGTTCATGCATCCCCCTAATGGGGACTGGCCAGCCAACGGTCACAGCGCTGCATTCCTTTGGACCAGTCCGTGACAACAGCCCAGGGGTTAGGGAACGCTCTCCTTTGGACCGTTCCAGCTCTTTTGCAGGAGAACATCCCGTTTGTCCGCCCAGAGTCAACGGTCTTCTCTGACCGTAGCATCTCGGATGGATGGGGGTGCCCATCAAGGGGAATACAGAGTGCACCGCCTCTGGTCCTCTCGGGAGTCCCGATGTCTTCCTACCTGCTGGAGCTCCAGGCGGTCCACTTAGCTTGCACCGATCACTCCGTCTTTGCGGGGTCTTGTGGTTTCGGTCCAGGCGGACAACACCACGACCATGTACTACCTATTTCGCCAGGACCGGATGAGCTCCTTTCCTCTGCGTAAGGAGGTTCTCCGCATTGGGTCTTTCACGCAGCCGGGAGGCGGTTTCCTAGCCATTTCTATGGCAGGAGCCTCCATCACCCTGGCCGATGCCCTAGGCCGGATTAGGGCTGCGCCTCACGAGTGGTTTCCCTGCCGGAGGTAACACAAAATCTTTCTCCCACTAGGTCACACCTTCGGTGGACCTTTGTTTTTTCCCTCCAGGGAGAATTCGAGGCAGAGACGGTCTCATGCCCGCCCCCTCAACATGGCTTGCTGTAGGGGATGCCCTTGAGGCCATGGACCCCAGGCCTCTTCTACGTCTATCCCCCATTTCCCTTGACCCTCAGGCAAGGCGAGGAGGGACTAGGCGCAGGTGATTCTGGTAGCCCCAGACTGGTTTTGCCAGCTCTGGTATGCAGCTCTCCTCAGTCTCAGCCCCAGGCTCTCGAGGCGGCTCCCAGCCCGCCCAGTCCTGATACCTGTTGTTAGGTCCGGATGGAGTATCTTCCCCTTCAATCTCTACACCTGACGGCCTGGTCCCTGTGCAGCTAGTGGCCAGGCCTTGGGTCTTCCGGCAAGGTCCTAGACGTTTCGAGGTGTCCTGCCAGGAGTCGACCAGATACGCTCGCCTTCAAATGGAAGAGTTCTCCATTTGGTGTTGAGATAGGGCCTGGTCCCCTCTCCTGTTCCTCGGCAAGCATTCCGGGCTATCTGCAGTCCATTCTTTCTTGAACTAGGGCTTCGGTCGACAACCCTCAAGGTGCTCCTGTTAGCCACTCCTGTCTTACAGGTGCGGGCCGGAACGTAGTCGGTGGTGCAGGAAAGGTGGTCTGGCGCTTTCGAAGGCCGTGATCACACCTTCCCTCTCGGGAGAGTATCCCCGTTTCTGTGGGATCTTACGCTGGTATGGGCTTAGCCCACGGGCAAGCCGTTTGAACCTTTGCACCGGTGTGAGTTTCCCCACCTGTTGTGGAAGAACACCTTCTTGGGGCTACCATGCCAACCAGAAGGACGGGAGAGTTCCAGGCGCTCCTTCGAATCTCCCTATCTGGTCTTCCACAGGGACAAGGTTGTCCTGCGCCCGACCCGAAGTTCCTTCTGTAGGCGGTGGCAGTCTTTTCCCCAACCGGGTATTGTCTCTGCTCGGGTTCAACCCCATTCACACCTCGGAGGCCGTATATAGGATCCATTGGGACCCTATTTAACGCTCACCTTCCCAGGGAGCGTATAGGGCTGAAGTTCGGGAGAGGTTCGCCAGCTGTTTGTCATCCACGCTGAAGCCACACCTGGCAGACCTGGCAGCCAAGTGGACTCACGAGCGGTGGCACACTTTGCGAGATCTCCGCTATGGTGGGCGGGCATGGGGCCTGCCAGAGGGATAAGTGCTCATTTTACCCACCTTTCTGCTGCATGGTGGCTGCTTCGAGATACCCCTTTCCAGGGTATCCGTAGGGCTCCTAACCAGAAGCAGGCATAAACCAGTTCCCCCTTCCACATCGACCTTGGGTCACGCTGGGATGTTGGTCGGGGCCTTGGTTCTCCAGTGTTTATACCTAAGTAGGGGGTGTGCGCCTTGCCTCCCTCCTCCTGGAGAACTGCTAGAAGTCTGCCAGACAGTGTGGATGAACAACATATCCATGTCTCTAGAAATACAGGTTACTCACCTGTAACAGGAGTTCTAGGAATGGTATATGTTGTTCATCCACCCGGCCTCCCCGGCTTCGACGCACAACCTGGCTTCCAGCGGGCTAGATCTGGCTTCATGGGGTAGAGCCGAGAGTTTTACCACCCGGGTGGGTGGGAGGAGCCAGCTTGAAGATCTTCCGGCAAGATTTAAAGCGGCAAGGAACCTGCCAATAAGTGTGGATGAACAACATATACCATTCCTCGAAATCCTGTTACAGGTGCGTTACCTGTATTTTCTGTTCACTGGATCTTCAGGACACGTTCTTTCACGTCCCAATCCGTCCGTCCCATCAGCGGTTCCTCCGCTTCAAGGTCGATGGGAACCTGTGTGTTTTCCGAGCCATGCCGTTCGGCCTGTCATCAGTGCCTCAGATCTTTACCAAGTGCATTACAGTGGTGGCAGTCTATTTTCTGCGTTGAGGTACAAATCTACCCTTATCTCGATGACTGGCTCTTGGCAGGATCCTCCCTTTAGGAGGTGGAGAGATCCAGGGATCTGGCTTTACAAACCTGCTCCCAAATCTGCCTCCTGATCAATGAGGCCAAGTCTGAACTCGTGCCTGCTCATGTGATGGGCTTCATCAGGGCAGAGCTCGACTCTTGTCAAGCCAGAGCTTGGCTCCTGGTGGACAGGGCAGAGGTTCTCTCCTCCTTTGCCCGATCATTTCTGGCTGCGCACTTGCGCCCTGCCCAGGACTTTCTGCGCCTTCTGGGTTACATGGTGGTATGCACCTCAGTGGGCCGTTGGGCCAGGTGGCACATGCACCCCCTCCAATGGAAGCTGGCCGCCCAATGGACTCAGCACCATGGTCATTTGACCAGCTGATCACTGTAACCCAGAAAATGTGGGATGTGCTCCAGTGGTGGACCACCCCAGAACGGTTGCTGGGAGGGATCCCGTTTGTCTGCCCCGAGTAGACGGTCGACCTTATTACAGATGCCTCTCTTGGGCTGGGGAGCCCTCTTGGGGGACAACAGCCCTTGGGTTCTGGAACCCCGAGGAGTCCTGATGCCACATCAACCTGTTGGAGCTCAGTCAGACTGGCCCTGTCAGCTTTCGCTCATCGGCTCCGGGGTCAAGTGGTTCAAGTCCAGACGGACAATACCACGACCATGTACTGCCTCAACAAACAGGGCAGCACATACTCCCATCTGTGCAAGGAGGCACTCCGCATCTGGATCCTCGTAAGTTGGCTGGAGGCAGATCTCCTAGCCATTCATGTGGCAGAAGTCTCGAACCAACTGGCAGGTGCTCTGTCGCATAGGCCAGACATCCCACGAGTGGTCTCTCCATCCAGAGGTAGTTTAGTCTGTTCTCCTGCTGAGGCAAACTGTTGGTGGGCCTGTTTGCCTCCAGGGAAAACGAGCTGAGGCTATACCATGCCCGCCCCGTCGGCAGGGCTCGATGCAGGGGGATGCCTTCTCGAGGCCGTGGACCCCAGGCCTCCTTTACGACTTCCCTCCATTTTCCTTGATCCACAAGTTAAGGCGGGACAACGTGAAGGTGATCCTGGTAGCCCCAGATTGGCCTTGCCAGTTCTGGTATCCAGATCTCCTCAGCTGCAGGCCCCGGAGCGGCATTGTACATGCCCTTACCTGATATCGCTGAACCAGGGGAAGGTATTCCATTCGGACCTTCAATACCTGTACCTCACAGCCTGGTACCTGAGCGGCTAGAGTTCCAGGCTCTGGGTCTTTCCAAGGATGTCTACACCGTGGTGGAGGCATGTCGTAAGGAATTGACCAGGAAATGTTATGCTTTCAAATGGAAGAGATTTTCCATTTGGTGTCGGGGCAAGGGTCTGGACCCTCTGTCCTGTCCAGTGGCTAAGATTCTTTACTCCCTTTGGATCTTACTTCGAGTGGGAGCTGTTGCAGCAGGCTGTTACAGTAAGGACTACACCGCAGACGCTAGGACCCTCCGGTGAAACTTCAGCCAGCAGTACACAGCAGGGACCGCCCCGACGCTGGCCCTGCCCTGACATCGGTCTGGGTACAAGAGAGAGCGGACCCAGCTCCACCTCAGTTGTTTCCCGACGCGTCCCGCACGTGAAGAAGGAAGAACAGCTTCTGCTTGCCAGTTGCAGCTAAAACTTCGTTGATTTTTCTTCAAGACTTTTGGAGCCGTTTTTTTGACTGTCTCCTTCATGGTACACCGATGTCAGTCCGCTGCCCGTCTGTTATTCCACTGTTCTTTTTAGACGGTTTTTCATGTTTCTACAGGTACCGACATCAGCCATTGCCCGACGGTTTTTGAAGTCTGACGGATGTCTTGTCGGGTGTCTGCCTTTCCGGAGCACTTGAACAAATGTGAGTGTGGGAGGCAGATCCCAGCCAAGGACGGCCATCGGCAGTGTATTTTTGCCTAGGCCCAGACCACAACACCACGAACTGCTCTGATTGCCAGGCTTTCACCAGCAGGACCTGCATCCGCCGCCCCAAGGCCCTAAAAGCCTACCTACTGGAGCAGAAAATGGATCTGCACTCCTCGGAGGGGAAACGGAAAGAAACGAAGCAGCACAGCAAAGACCGTAGTCTGTCCCGGCACTGGTCCTGGTCGCGGTCTCTCATTCGCAGCCCTCTGAAGGAGGCCTGTCCCTCGGGTTCTGGAGAGCGCCCGAAATCTTCTCCGGCTAAGGCTGGCCCTTCGGGGGAGAAGCCGGCTAAGCCTAAGGTGACCCCGCTGAGGGTCACCACATAGCACTTAGAGGTGCGTGCTTTGGCCCCACCTCCTAAGACACCGGCACTGCCTGCTAAAGGCACGCTTCCGGAGCCCAAGGACTCTCCGGCGCCGCCCTACGGCACCCCGTTGTCTGTACCTGCACAGACACTGGTCGAAGGGGCGAAGGACATGGGAGCGGCTGTGGAAGAGCTGACGTCCCTGTCGCCCAAGTCCTCCTCCCCCCCTGGGCACCCAAGAGGGCTCTCCGTGCCCAGACGTCCCGGATACTTCCTTCCCGAGACAGGCAACTGAGATCTTCACGAAGGACTAGCTTCAAGAACTGTTTTCCTTCTGGTGGGGGCAGGTCTACAAGCGGTCCTTCCCGTTGTCGGCCCAGACACCGGTTCTGGACCCAGCAGAAAAACCACAGCTGGGAGGTGAGTCTTCCCTGCGAAAGTCGCCGGAGCGCCTGACTACACCTCCCTCCAGGGTCGCTCCCCAAGACAGTCAGAGGACCACCGACGCTTCTCCAGGGACTCTGGTGACCAACGCCGGTCTAGGTCATGCCTCTAGGAGCCTTCTCTCGCCTTGGCGGAATGCTCCCATGTCTGTCCCCTAGCTACCCACGCATCTGCGAGAGCCTGGTCATAGGGAAGGGTCAGACTATTCAAAGTCATGTAGTCGATCCTCCTCATCATCATCTTCCTCTCTGTCTGCAGCGCTCCCCGGGGGAGAAGGAGCAGCCTCGCTCGCCTCCAGACGATCCTACCTTTATGGACGTCATGAGGTACATCCAGGCCTCCGAGTGGGACACGGAAGACCTGGATCCGGAACGCCGGAGACTAGCTAAGTACCTGAGGCAAAAGGAGCCTAATCCTCTGGTCATTCCTCCTTTGGTGGATACGTTCCAGCACCACCTGGATGCATCTAGCTTCGGTCCCGGCCGTTCCGAAGAAGTTAGATGGGCTGTATAAGGCCCCGAGGGCAGAGCCATTTTTCACTGAACACCCTCGGGCCGATTTTCATCGGTGATCACAGCTGCCCATAAGTCCAGGCAGCCGAAGCACCTCAGCTCTCAGCCTCCCGACCCAGAGTCTCGCTATTTGGACCAGGTGGGTAAAAAGGTATATGCTGCTTCCTCTTGTTCCATGCATTTCCTCAACTTTCTGATGCACATGGTACAGTACCAGAATGCACTTTAGGAGAGGGGACAAGAGCTGATTAAGGCCTTTCCAGACTCTGCCCAGAAGACAGAGCTCCTGGACCTTCTAAAATTGGGCTCAGACTTAGGCTTCCATGTCCTGAGAGCCTCGTATGACATGGCAGCTACAGCAACCGGGGCAGCTGCTTCCGGGGTGTGCCTACGGCGCCACGCCTGGTTGAGTTTCCGGCTTTCACCAGTATCTGCAGGCCTGTATCAAGGATTTGCCCTTCCAGGGTACCGTGCTGTTCGGGCAGAAGGCGGAGGCCTTGATCTCCCATCTCAAGGAGTCGGGCAAGTCAATCTGGTCGGTTCGCCAGATGTACTGCGGTGACCAGCGACAACACCGTAAATGGCCTTTTCGCAAGTCCTCAGGTGGTCAAGGTCAAGCCTGTAGCAACCAAAAGGGGCGCAGAGGAGGCTTTCACAGGAGATCCGGTAAGCAGCAGTCTGGTTTACCTCGCCCGTGGGCCAAGTCGTCCCAGGCACCTCTGCCCACTCCCGGCTCAGCCCAATGACTCCCTCCTTCCCATGGGAAGATCCAGGGAGCGGTTGGGGCGCTTCTCCCTTCATTTCAAAGGGTGGAAGTAAATAACTGCGGACCAATGGGTCTTTGACATCATCAGGAGAGGACACACGCTGGAGTTGTTTCCACCACACACTCCACCAAAGCTCTCCCGTTATCCTCCTTCTCACATCCCACTCATAGGAGAGATCCAGACCCTCTTGCAAAAAAGTGCAATAGGGATAGTCCCCTTGCATCAGTGAGTACAGGGGTTTTATTCTCACTTTTTTCTGGTCCCAAAAAACACAGGACCTTCGTCCCATTCTGGACCTCAGTCCTCTAAACCTCTTATCGGGTACAAAAGGTTCAGGATGGTGATCCTCCAAGGACTCCTTCCCTTGTTGCACCAGGGGGACTGGCTCTGCTCCTTCGACATGCAAGATGTGTACATGCACATCGGGGTCTACCATCCCCACAGGAAGTTTCTGAGCTTCCACTTCCAAGGGGAGCACTGTCAGTTTCGAGTGCTTCCGTTCGGCCTCTTTCCGCTCTGCGAGTCTTCACCAAGCTGCCTAGCAGTGGTGGCTGTGGCTCTAAGGCACATGGAACACTGTTCCCGTACCTTGACGACTGGCTGCTTACGGCCCCGTCAAGGGTAGGCTTTCTACGAGCCCTCGAAGACACTTGTACTCTGTTCCGAGGGCTGGGGATAGCCCTGAAGCTGCGAAAATCATCCCCTGAGCCCAGTCAAAAGCTCGCCTTCATCGGAGCGATCCTGGATTCCGTCCAGGGCATGGCCTTCCTCCCCCAGGACAGGGGAGATTGCCTGCGAGAGATGGCAGAACAGATCTCAATAATTCCTAAGTTCCAGCTCGGAACTGCCTCAGTTTACTGGGGCACATGGCGGTGGCCATCCCTGTCACTCCCTTGGCCCGCCTCCACATGAGGGTCCCACAATGGATGCTCAGAGTGCAGTGGGACCAAGGCCACGACGATCTAGACTCCTGGGTCAAGATCTCAGAGCCAGTCAGAAGAACTTTGCTTTGGTGGATGGACCCCAGGAATTTAGAGAAGGGGGTCAGCTTTCGTCCAGAGCCACCAGGTCAGACTCTGACGATGGATGTATCGGACCTGGGGGGGGCGCGCACCTGGGTGCTCATCAAACGCAAAGGGTTTGGTCACCTGAGCAGTCCCTTCACATAAATGTGCTGGAAATGCAAGCGGTTCTCTACGTCTTACAGGCTTTTCAGGAGGACCTGGTGCCAGGCTCTCTTCTAGTTCAGACAGACAACATGGCGGTCGTCTTCTACATCAACAAGCAAGGAGGCACTCATTCGTACCCCCTTTGCAGGGAGTCGATGAGAGTCTGGTACTGGGCAATGGAGCAGAGCATTTTGCTGTCCGCAGTGCACATTCCAGGCATCCTCAACGATCTGGCTGACCGCTTCAGCAGGTTGCGATCTAGAGCGCAGGAGTGGGAGCTGCTACAGTCTGTAGCAGACCAGCTCTTCGACAGGTGGGGTCTTCCAGAGCTGGACCTCTCTGCGTCACCATGCAACGCCAAACTGCCAACATTCTGCTCTCAAGAGCACGCACCTGGGGTTTTCTGGCCAGATGCGTTATCCCTTTGCTGAGCAGGGAGGTTTCTCTATGCCTTTCCGCCCTTCCCTCTCATTTAGAGAGTGCTGCTCAAGTTACAGGCAAAAGGGACCCGAATGATCCTCGTAGCCCCCAAATGGCCTTGGCAGATTTGGTTCCCACTCCTGCAGCGGTTATCAATGGAACCTCCAATTCCGCTGCCCATATATGCTCGCAGTTACTGTCCCAGGACCAAGGGTTGCTGATTCACCCGGACCTTCGGTCCTTACGCCTACATGCTTGGCTCCTTCAGACGTAGCTCAACGTAGATAAGGGGTTTCCCCGGAAGTGGCGGCAGTCCTGGCTTTGGCAAGAAAGCCCTCTACCTGCTCCGCCTACGCTATGAAGTGGAAGCGTTTTTGTCTTTGGGCTTCGCCACAGCGTTTGGATCCAGTCACCTGCCCTGTGAACTCAGCATTTCAGTATCTTCTCTCCTTGTATGAAAAGGGCCTGAGTTACTCTTCTATCACACATGTGGGCAATTTCCACCTATCATGCCCTCATGGGAGATGGAGCTTTGGCGTAATTGGATGTCGCCCGCACCTTTCTTAGGGGAATTCTGCATACGAGACCTCCCATTCGGGACCCTATCCCACCCTGGGACCTCCTTTTTGTGTTGGAGAAACTCATCCTCCCTCCTTTTGAACCAGCAGCGGATTGTGAGCTGCGTCACCTTTCTTTGAAGGTTTGTTTTTTGGTTGCTGTTACTTCAGCTCGAAGGGTTTCCGAACTTCAGGCTCTGATGTATAAAGAGCTATATTTAGTTTTCCACAGGGAAAGGGTTTCCCTCAGAACGAATCGTAAGTTTCTTCCGAAAGTGGTCTGAGTTGACCCTCAACCAGTTGGTTGACCTTCCTGTTTATTTTCCTTCCCCTTCCAACAGAGGGGAGGCTGTCCTCCACACATTGGATGTCCGCAAGACTTTGAGGTACTACCTCAAGAGGACAGCTACACACCGTCAATCGGAGCAACTTTTTGTGGTCTTTGCACCACAATGCTTGGGTAGACAGGTGACCAAGCAGACTATCTCAAAGTGGATAGTTTGCTGCATCTCGTTTTGTTACGAGAAACACAAACCCCTACCGGGCCCAGTCAGGGGTCACTCCACTAGTGTCTGCCTCATTCGCCGCTCTGAGAAAGGTCTCTATAAAAGACATTTGTGCGGCTGCCACCTGGAACTCTGTGCATACCTTCGTCAAGCATTACAGCTTGGATATCGTCTCCAGATGCCGAGCTGGCTTCGGCCTAGCTGTCTTACAAGGGCTTCTGTCCTGAGGCCTCTGGAGTCAGCATATTCCACCTCCCGGGGTCGTCTACCTCTTTGGAGTTGGATTGCTTGGTATTCAGTCCTTACTGTAATGGCCTGTTGCAAGAGCTCCCACTCGAAGTAAGATAGTACAGTTACGTAAGAACTTTCCGTAACAATAGATCTTAGTTTGAGAGGGCTCTTGCAGTAGGTAATTACATATAGGACTGACGCCGGCCAACAGCAGGACCCCAAGAAAAAATTTCTAGCTAGTAGTCTCTGGCGAGGGACCGCCCCCAAGTCAGGTGACGGCGTCCTATGGCGTCAGTATAAAGGGGCGGTTTCTGGGCGCCTGCCTTCCAGTTCTTTCCGGCGTTGGCCGTTGCAGCTCCTCATAGTAAAGTTCATGCTTAGTCAGCCCTACCTTTATTCGTTTTTTAGCGAAAAATAGTTATGCTTTTTCAATCGTCAGGTGTATCGTCTGTGTATGTTGTCCCCTACACCCTCCGAGCACAAAAACAAGTGCGACTCATGTGGCACCCAACTGCCACACAACGACGGCCATTCCCTCTGCCTTTTCTGCCTAGGCCTTGATCTCCCGGTCGATAAGTGCCAGCATGGCCTCAACTTCAATGCGGCTACCCATAAATGGCGCCAACAGTCCCTGGAAGCCCATCTCCTCAAGAAAAAGATGTCTTCTATGGAAAGAGTTGAAAAAGTTGAGGCAGGCGTCCACTTCCCCGGAAGGACATCAGAAAAAGGACAAGGAGAGGCACCAGGAGAAATCCTCCTCTACGCGTCTCCCGCGGGTCGCGCCCAAATAACGCTCTCCCAAGCGCCGTTCACAGCCTCAAGGGTTTGGGCGGCGTCCTGCCGCCCGTATGGCTTGCGCTTGGGCCTTGCGGGTGCCTCCGGGCAAATGGAGGCCTCCGTCCCCGGTTCGGCCGCTGGTTTGCAGCCTACTGGCGTGGGCGGCGACTCTAAGTCAGACGTCGGCTCCTCTGACGTCCACATGGGAAAGTCGATAAGGCGCCCGACCCTTGAGCGGCGCGACCACTTCCCCATCGGACCGGGCCGTCCCTTCGCCTCGGCCCGCCTCCAGTGAGGGCTCCCGTAAGCCGGACGCCGGCTCCTCCGGCGCCTGCCGGGAACTCTCCCCTAAGCCGCACGTCGGAGACGGAACCGACGGACCACCACATGTCTGTCCGTACCCGGTTCCCCACAGCCTTCGCTGCCGTCTGGGGAGCCTGAGTCGCCCAGCCTGACCCCGGGGATTTCTCTCCTCCATCCCTGGGCGATGCGGGGGATCTTCCTTCTCCATCAGACCCTCCTCCGACGGAACCAGATCTGACGTCGGCGCCCCAGATGCCGGTACCGCCGACGCCGGCAGGGGATATCCCCCTTCCATTGGGCCCTCCGGGCCCCTTAATGTGGATCCACCTGTGGGGCTGTCGACCGGACCGTCTACTCCGGCAGCTCCCCCGGCTCCCCGGTACCCATTGTCTTATCCGATGCTGTCGTACTCGGGACCGCAGTATCCAGCGCCGCAGTACCCGACGCTGGTCCCTCCGCCGCAGTACCAGACACCACAATACCAGACGCCGGGTTTCCCACAGCCGGGTTTCGGATACTCGCCTTACGGGTACAACCCAAACACCTTTCCCCCTCCTCCACCTGCATCACCCCCACGGCCGCCGGTGGATCTGCAGGAGACTCTGGCCTCTTGGTGGGCTGAGGCCAAGACTCAACTCACCAAGGAGGTAGAGAGCCGCCTTACGACGACGGTGCCGCTCCCGTACATCCGAGGCGGCATACTCCCTCACCGCCTCCAGACTCCAGGGCTCTTCCCTCTGGATCCCGAGAGGGGCAGGACACGCGTTCACAGGTACCACCCAAGGAACCCGTTCCTCCCCCTAGTCGTGTAAGGGAGTCTTATTCTTTTTCTGCTTCTTCCCTTTCAGATTCCTTGGATTCTTCCGAAGGATGCTCCGAGAGAGATGACGGGCCACGCTCTCCATCTAAGCTCCGGCTGAGGACCCCTCCGAAGTCTCCTCCGGAGGATCCATCCTTCACGGAGTTGCTTAGAAAAATCCAGGAAGTTCACCAGTGGCGCTCTTTGGAACCAGATCCTCAGCGACTTAAACTTGCCGAACATCTGGACCTGCCTGTGACAGCTCCAACTTTAGTGCCACCCTGGATCGAGCCTCACGCTCACCTTGTTACCACGATTTGAAACAACCGTCGGCATTAGCCCCACTTCCAGGAAGTCTAACAGGTTTCAGCCAGGCTCCCGAGGGTGTAGACTATCTTGACTCTCACCCTCGTGCCGACTGAGTCGTCATTAGCGCCGCTCACGGCCGGTCAGCACATCCAAAACATCTCGGCTAGTCTCCTCCGGATAAGGAATCTCGCCTCCTGGACCAGTATGGAAGAAAGATTTACGCCTCTTCCACACTGGGAATTCGGGCCCTGAATTATGTCGCCCATATGGGGGATTACCAGAAGGCCCTCCTTACCCATGCGGAATCCAAGCTGGACTCCTTACCTGACTCCCAAGTCAAACAGGAGTTAGCAGACCTCGTCTGTTCTGCTCATTCAGCCAGTTGCCACATTCTGCGGGCGACAGATGCAGTGGACACTGCCGGGCGGAGCTCCGCTTTCGCTGTGAGTCTACGGCGTCATGCCTGGCTGTGTCAGGTTTGGTCCTGGAGGTGCAATCCGCTATTCAGGAGGCACCATTCAGGGAGTCTGTGCTTTTCGGCGGTGTCAAGGACATCATCACTGACTTGCAAGAGAAGGGGACGGCTCTGAAATCCGTGGATTCCATGTACCATCCCCATCATCAGCAGCGCCGTCCTTTTCACAGACTGAGTCTGCCACAGGCGAAACCCCAAGGAAGGCTGGCCACTAAACGTCGGGCCCCCGCAGCTGCCAGGCCCCCTCCTCCCAAAAAAGCAGCGGGTGCCTCAGCTGCGGCGCTGCCCCACACCACCTAACTCCTTTCCTCTCCCACCACCTCCCGACACCCCGGAGGAACTGGTAGGAGGGAGGTTTTCCCTCCACCTTCCGAGTTGGGAGAGGATAACCATGGATTCTAGGGTGCTTCAGCTTATAGCGGAATGGCACTCCATAGAGTTTATTCAGAAACCACTCCGCCACCCACCCCTGAAGTCGTCCTAGTAAAGGGATCATCTTCCTTTGTTCCAGGAACAAATCTCTGCCCTTCTCGTGAAGCAGGTGACAGAACCCGTCCCTCTTCATCTTCGAGGGACGGGTTACTATTATCATTTCTTCCTGGTCCCCAAGAAGACGGGAGATCTGACCCATTCTAGATCTCAGTTCCTTGAACCTTTATGTGGAATACAAAAGGTTGAGGATGCTCTCTGCAGAGCCTTCTGCCCCTTCTTCGGCCGGGTCAATGGCTTTGTGCGCTGGATATGCAGGATGCCTATCTGCACATTCCCATTCGTCCTTCTCACCGAAAGTATCTTCGTTTTGCGTTTCAGGGGGACTACTACCAATTCAGGGCGCTCCCTTTTGGTCTTTCCTTTGCGCCCAGTATTTCCAAATTCCTGGTATGGTGGCAGCCCACCCGGCGTATTAATGGAAGTCAGGTGTTCCCTTACCTGGACGACTGGCTTCTGGCGGCCTCGTCCAGGGAGGAACTCCTGCATTTTTCTCTCCCTCACCCAGCAGGTTTTCACGTGCCTGGGTATTACCATCAGCCATTCCAAGTCTCATTTGGACCCCTCCCAGAGACTACACTTCATCGGGGCTATCCTCGATACGACGGTGAGCAAGGCCTTCCTGCCTCCCGACAGGGCGACCTCTCTCCAATCCCAGATTTCCCTGCTATCAGAATGCAGGAGGGTTCCGGCGAGGTTGGTCCTCCGTCTTCTGGGGCTCATGGCGGCCGCTATTCCGATGGTCCTCCGAACTCGACTCTACATGAGGATCTCTCAGTGGACCCTTTGCTCCCAGTGGGATCAACTTGTAGATGACCTAGATCAACTAGTTCTGATCTCCTCGCCGATTGCACCAGACTTGCAATGGTGGATGGTTCGAGAGAACCTTTTTCGGGGGTCTCCTTCTTTTACCCTCCCAGACTCTGACCACAGACTCATCAGGCGATGGTTGGGGAGCCCATCTGGGCCCTCATTGGACCCAGGGCTTATGGTCCAGTCTGTAACTAGCTCTTCACGTCAGCGTGCTCAAGCTTCGAGCTGTGCTATACGCTGTCCAAGCCCTTCACCAATACATTCTTCCTGGCCACCTAGCCGTCCAGATGGACATGTGCGTGGTGTGGTACATCAGCAAGCAGGGAGGAACTCACTCCTACCCTCTATGCAGGGAAGCAATGAGGGTTTGGGATTGGGCAACTCAACACAACCTTCACCTCACAGCGATTCATATTCCAGGAGTTGACAACACCCTGGCAGGCAAGCTAAGCCGCTCCTTTGCCCTGGCACACGAGTGGGAATTGGACCAAAGGGTGCTAGACGATATCTTTCAGCTTTGGGGGACTCCGCAGGTAGACCTGTTCGCCTCTCCCCAAAACGCAAAACTTCCCACCTTGCTCGGCTGCTCCAGAGTGAGGCGCTTTCTGGAGCGACGCTCTGTCTCTAGACTGGAAGGACAGGTTCATCTATGCTTTTCCCCCAGTTCCTCTGATCCCACAAGTATTGCAGAACCTAACCACAGAAGGAGCGAGAATGATTCTGATCGCTCCTTTCAAACAACATGAAGTCTTGCTATATTATGACAGTAGCAGTTTTATCCAGCTCTAGAACTGCTCCGGAGGTGAAATGGTTAAAACCATTCCAAAATAGAATTTTGGCCACGAGCTCTAAGAAGCAGCTCTATCTGTGTTATTTCAAACCTGAACTGTCAGATTCTTTACTCCGCCTCAGTGAACAGTCGCTCCGTTCGGTTTTGAACCGATCAGTTGGGTTTAAAACTCATTTAAAACTAAAAATTTAATATTTTAGAGTGCGGTTCCCGGTTCTTATCGGTTCTAAAAAAAAAACAGATTTATTACGTTTTTTTCCAATACCCGTGACACGGTTAGGAACCGATAAGGGTGTCTTGCCTGGCACTGCCGTTAAAAGGGCAAGTTTTCTGGTTAGGCTGGCATTATGTCTGGATATTCCAGAGTCTAGGAGATTGTCTATTCCTTTACATAAGTCTTTTAGGAAGCAAACAATAAAAATTTTAAAAACTCCTAATTCTAGGGACATGGATATGTTGTTCATCCACACTCATTGGCAGTATCCTTGCCGCTTTAAATCTTGCCGGAAGGTCTTCAAGCTTGCTCCTCCCACCCAACCGGGTGGTATAACTCTCGGCTCCGCCCCATGACGCCAGATCTTCCTTACCGTTGAAGCTCAGGTTCCCTCCTAACGCTCTGCGTTTGTGACTGAGTTCCTATTTCTCCGTTTATGGATTTAAAGGAGAAGGGCCCTGCGTCTGCTGGACCTTTTCTCGGTCCAAAAGAGGACAAGGGTAAGTCCCTCCGTCGGCCTCTTGGGAAGCGGGAAAGGTCCTCTCCCGGGCCGCCGACCGTAGAATCGCGATCGACTCGCTGGCTTCGGCCACTGGCCTCACGGTGTCCCCGTCAGGTCAGTTGACCGAGACTCCCACTGATGAAGTCGAGATTTTTCTCGACCCATTGGACGGGCTGTCGCCTTTAGCAGCCGAGATTCCCCTCTCCCCGGTTCCCCCGGGAGGAGTTGAGGATCCCGTGGGCTCGCCTGTGCCTCCGGTTCCGGAGCCCTCGGATGGACCTTCCGAGCCGAAGGGAGTGTCGGTTCCGGCCGACACCTCCCTGCACCGACCCCGGAAATTCCGGGACTCTCGGTCTCGGTCTCGGACCTCTTGGCGGTCCAGCCGTTCCCACCGTCATAGGCGGTCTCGGTCTCGGCACCGCGGTAAGCGGCGTCGCCGCTCGTCCTCGTCCTCCTCCTCCGGATGAGGAGCGGCGTAAGTGCGTCGGCCCGATACGAGACCTTATGCAGCAGCTCCTCCTGGCGGGAATAAGCCGACTCCGCGCCTTCCCGGCCATTAATGGCTGTCACCGAGCGCCGACACAACCCCTCGACTTGCCGAGGGCCTATACCCAGGCGGTTGTTGGCCAAAACCAGCTGCTCCACCGATTGCGGTGGAACCTCCGCCTCCACAGCCACCACTGGGGCTCCGACCAAGGATTCTCGGTCGGCTAAGGGTTTACCCCATTGGCTGTCAGTTACCCTCACTCCCGACCGACCTCGGCAGGTGAAGGGTGGCTCAGGCCAGAGGCAGCTCTTCGAGGACTCTTCCGAGTCCGAAGATGATTCCTCCTTCTTCTCCAAGCGACTGGACTTGGAGTCTTCAGGAGGTCAGTCAATGGACGATAGCCCGTCGTCCTTCCTAGGACTGCTTCGGCTCATCTCGGAGTCTACCGGGATGGAGCTCGAACCCGTTTCCAAACGGGCCAGGTATCCCCTCACGGAGATTCTGGACCGAGGGGATTCTCCGACGGAGGCCTTTCCGGTGGCCGAGGCCATAGTGGGTCCAGCACTGGAACTTTGGCAGCGCCCTGCTTCCTGCCCTGCGCCTTCGGCCAGGATGGCCAGGAAGTATGCGGTCCCTACCGGTTCCTTGTCCGGTTTTTCGGAACACCCCTCTGCTGAGGGGTTGGTTACCGACAGCGTTTTCCGGCGCGCCGGCAACGCCAGGGATGTGGACAAACCTCCTGACAAGGAGTCCAAGAAATTGGACTATGTCGGGCGAAAAGTCTACGCTGCGTCCTCTCTCGGCCTTCGTCAGGCGAGTTCGGCCGTCCTCATGGCACATTTTTCTCATGCCCTGTTGGGCTCCTGGATGAGGTCATCCCTCATCTTCCGCCCCGATCTGCAGACTACGGTTAAGCAGGTGCGGGACCAGGGCAGGGCAGTGGCCAAACAGCAGCTCCAGACTGCTTTGGATGTAGGGGACTCATGTGCCAGATCGGTGGCGGCCGCAGTGGCTCGTCGGTCAGGGCTTGGCTGAGGATATCCACCTTTACTTCGGATACCCAGCACAAGTTGGCGGATGTTCCCTTTTTGGGGACTGACCTCTTCGGCCCTGGGGTGGAAGGTCACCTGCAGAGGATCGAGAAGTCCAATGCCACCTTGGACTCGGTCTCTTCCGCTCAGAAGGACAAAGGCCCGAACCACAGCCTAAGCCCTTTCGTCCTTCTGTGCCCCTGGCGCGCCCGGCCCAGCAACGTCAGGGCCAGCAGGCTCGGCCTTGGCATCCAAAACCCAAGCCGCCGGCTTCCTCTAACAGGAGGCAGGAGGAAGGGCCCAGGAGGTCCCTCGGCGGTCCCTCCTCCAAGCCTGCCCAGTGACGGGCTGAGGTGTCGCCCCATCCCGTCACCTTACCCTAGGTCCCCGTGGGGCGGCTCCGGCACTTCCGTTCCGCCTGGTCCGCTGTTACCACGGACAGGTGGGTCTTGGAGGTGGTGGGAAGAGCCTGCCTCTGGAGTCGAGCAGCACCACCCTTCAGAGCCGTCGCCCTTCGGGGCCTGGATCCCCAGCCTCACTGGCGGCTCGTCGAGCCGACATCATCTCCTCCTCCAGAAGGAGGTGGTAAGAGGTGGTGGACCCTCCTTCAGACCCAGGGTTTGTGTCCAGGTACTTCCTGGTTCCGAAGCGGACGGGGCTGGCGCCCCATTCTCACACCTACACGACCTAAACAAGTTCCTAAGGTCTCGAACCTTCAGGATGGTCACTCTGGCTCAGATAATACCATCCTTGGAGCGCGTGTGGTTCTGCTCTCTGGACTTGCAGGGCCAGCGTTTTCACGTCCCTATCCGTCCGTCTCACCAAGATTCCTTACGCTTCGGCGGAAGGATCTCTCTGAGTTCCAAGCCATGCCCTCGGCTTGTCTCCAGCTCCCAGGGTCTTCACCAAATGCATGGCAGTGGTGACAGCATTCCTCTGGCCGAGGGTCCGGGTGTACCCTTACCTGGACGACTGGCTGATAGCAGCTCCCTCCAGGAAGGAGCGAGTGGTCAGAGATCTGGCCCTCCAGGTCTGCTCTCAACTGGGCCTCCTTGTCAACGAGGCCAAGTCGGAACTCGAGCGAAGCAGGTGATTTTATTCATCGAGGCCCAGCTCGACTCTCTTCGAGCCAGAGCGCGACTCCCGGCGGACAGGGCCGAGGTTCTTTCCTCCTTTGCCCGATCATTTCTGGTTGGGCAATTGCGCCCTGCCCGGGACTTCCTGCGCCTCCTGGGTCTCATGGCGGCCTGTACCAGCGTGGTCCGTTGGGCCCGCTGGAACATGCGTCCCCTTCAGTGGGGACTGGCCAGCCAGTGGTCACAACGCTGCGATCCCTTGGACCAGATTGTGTCGGTGACACAGGGGATGTGGAATGCTCTCCAGTGGTGGACCGTTCCAGATCATTTGCAGGAGGGCATCCCGTTCGTCCGCCCCGAGCCGACGGTCTCTCTGTCGACCGATGCCTCTCTGATGGGTTGGGTGCCCATCTGGGGAACACGGGCTCATGGCCTCTGGTCCCGCAGAGTCCCGATGCCACATCAACCTGCTGGAGCTCCGGCGGTCCGCCTAGCTCTCACCGCCTTTGCTCCGTTCCTCCGGGGTCAAGTGGTCCGGTCCAGGCGGACAATACCACGACCATGTACTATCTAAACCGCCAGGGGGGCCCGCCCATGCTTCTATGCAAGGAAGCTCTCCGCATTTGGTCACTCGCGCAGCCTGGAGGCGGATCTCCTAGCCATTCACGTGGCAGGAGCCTCCAACACCCTGGCCGATGCCCTGAGCGGATAGGGGCTGCATCCCACGAGTGGTCTCTCCTGCCGGAGGTAGTACAGCATCTGTTCTCCCTTTGGGGCACACCTCAGGTGGACCTGTTTGCCTCCACGGAGAGCAGGCTGAGTCTGTTCCATGCCCGCCCCCTCAGCAGGGCTCGCTGCGGGGATGCCTTCTCGAGGCAATGGACCGGGCCTCTTTACGCCTTTCCCCATTTCCCTTGATCCACAAGGTGCTTCTCAAGGCGAGGGAGGGACAAGGCGCAGGTGATTCTGATAGCCCCAGACTGGCCTCGCGCAGTTCTGGTACCAGATCTCCTCAGTCTCAGCTCCAGGACTCCTGGCAGCTTCCAGCTCGCCGGAC
Organism: Neoceratodus forsteri; assembly: GCA_016271365.2. Classification (NCBI taxonomy): domain Eukaryota; kingdom Metazoa; phylum Chordata; order Ceratodontiformes; family Ceratodontidae; genus Neoceratodus; species Neoceratodus forsteri. The sequence goes on from JADMNL010000025.1 coordinate 274,607,482, forward strand.
CTGCTCTCCAGTCAATCAGGGAAGGTGTTCCATCCGGACCTTCAATCCCTGCACCTGACGGCCTGGTTCCTGGGCTAGAGTTCCAGGCTTTGGGTCTTTCAGACGAGGTCCTCAATGTAGTTGAGGCGTCCCGTAGGAGTCGACCAGAAAATGCTATGCCTTCAAATGGAAAAGGTTTTCCATTTGGTGTCAGGGCAAGGGCTTGGACCCTTCCTCCTGTTCCTTGGCAAGCATCTTGGACTATTTATGGTCCCTTTCTAGTCAAGGGCTTAGGTCGACGACCCTAAGGGTGCACCTGGCAGCCATCTCTGCTTACCGGGCGCGGGCCGGGAAGCAGTCGGTGGCGCAGGAGAAGGTGGTCTGGCGCTTTTTCAAAGGCCTTGATCACATTTCCCCTCCAGTGCGGGAACCCCCACCTCCGTGGGATCTACTGCTGGTACTGGCAAAGCTCATGGGCAAGCTCATTCGAACCTATGCACAGGTGTGCTCTCTCTCATGTCGTGGAAGACCGCCTTCTTGGTGGCTATCACGTCAGCCAGAAGGATGGGAGAGCTCCAGGCCCCATCGAGTCTCCTTACCTGGTCTTCCACAGGGACAAGGTTGTCCTGCGCCCCACCGAAATTCCTTCCAAGGTGGTGGCGGAGTTTCACCTTAACCAGGTGTAGACTCTGCGGTGTTCTACCCCAATCACACCCGGAGGCGAATATAGGCTCCATACTCGGATCCTAGAAGGCGCTCGCTTATTATAAGGAGCGCACGGCTGAAATTCGGGAGAGGTTCGCCAGCTGTTTGTCACCCACGCTTGAAGCCGCATCTGGCAGACCTGCAGCCAAGCTGGACGATAGCAGGTGGGTAACCTCCTGCATAGATCTCTGCTATAAGTTAGCGGGCATGGAGCCTCCCAGAGGATAAGAGCTCATTCTACCCGCCATACTGCCGCAGCGGTGGCTGCTTCCAGGACGTCCCTATCCAGGAAATCTGCAGGGCTGCTACCTGGAAGTCAGCAAACACCTTCATTACCCACTACCACATCGACCTTGAGTCACGCCCGGGATGCTGGTTTTGGGGCCTCGGTTCTCAGCTCTCTTTCCCAAGTAAGTATATGGGGTGTCGTCTTGCCTCCCTCCTCCCGGAGAACTGCTAGGAGTCTGCCAATGAGTGTGGATGAACAACATATCCATGTCCCTAAGACTAAGGTTACTCACCTGTAACAGGAGTTCTGAGGAATGGTATATGTTGTTCATCCCACCCACCCGACCTCCCGGCTCGGACAAGACAACCTGAGCTTCCAGCGGCCAGATCTAGCGTCATGGGGAGCCGAGGTTATACCACCCGGGTGGGTGGGAGGAGCAAGCTTGAAGACCTTCCGGCAAGATTTAAAGCGGCAAGGATACTGCCAATGAGTGTGGATGAACAACATATACCATTCCTAGAACTCCTGTTACAGGTGAGTAACCTGTATTTCTGTACCTCCTGTAGATAAAAAAATGGACAGAAGGTGCACATTGTCAGGTCCTGATACAGAATTCCTTTCTCAGTAATGCAGTCATGTTGGGGTAGTTCAGGCTGCTGCCCGTGATAAAGCTAATATTCCCCTGGCTTCACATCCTCCTGACAAGAGTTCAGGAAGATTGATGCCATGGCAAAAAACAGTATATGGCAGCCTCTCTGGGACTCAGGCAAGCAAATTATATGGCTTATGTAGCTAGGTATCAGAAATCTAGATGGGATACTGTGATGCAATGTAGCCAAGCAGCCATGGCCAGCTGGCTAGTGAACTAGAACAGGTGGCTGCTGATGGCATTGAGGCTTCTAAGGTTCAGTTTCATGCTGCTGTGGATGTTAATGATGTTTCCTCTAGGGTCATGGCCACATCAGTAGCTTTCAGAGGTGGCCTGGCTCAGGTGTACTAGTCTGTCACAGGATACCCAGACTAAGGCTATGGATTTTCCTGTGGTGGGGAATTCTCTGTTTGGGAGCAGACAGAGAACTACATGAAAAAGATGGATGAATATAGGACTACTTACAAGAGTGCCCAGGCTAAGGAGGCGGCAAGCCACTCCTCAAGGCATACCCTCAGGGGTAGGGGTAGGCCTTTTCTGAGCCCTTTTACCAGACTCGGGCCCCCTCTGCCTATGCTCAGAGGGCTTCTTCAGAGGCAGAGGCAGACTGGGGTGGGCAGACCTGCTCCCACCCCCCAGCCTAAAGCTCCTGCTAAGCAGGCATCCTGATGGGGTGCCCAGGGCCGATTCTCCTGTAGCGGTAGGGGGCAGGCTGGCTTACTTCAGCCAGAATTGGGCTTCTTTAACCTCAGACAAGTGAGTTCTGGAAGTAGTAGGCCAGGGTCTGGTTCTCAGCTTCAAAAAGTTTCCTAAGTTGAGAAGCAGACTTTTTGTACCTGCAAGTGCTTCAGAGACCCTTGCTCTGGAAGCAGAGGTCTCATCCCTGTTAGCTCTCAGAGCAGTGAAAGGTTCCTTCCCTGCACCAGGGCAGGGTCTGTATTCAGATACTTCCTTACCCCAAAAAGACAGGAAAATGGGCCCATATTAGATCTCAGATATCTGAACAAGCATCTTTTGAAACCAAAGTTCAAAATGGTAACTCTGGCAATGATTTTACCCTCCCTAAGGCCAGGGGACTGGCTAGCCTCCCTGGACCTCAAGGATGCCTATTTCCATGTCCTAATCAGAAGCTCCCATCGAAAGTACCTCAGATTCGAACTGCCCTCAGGTCATTACCAGTTCAGAGCAATGCCCTTCGGCCTCACCTCTGCCCCAAGGGTATTCACAAAGTGTCTAGCAGTGGCAGTGGCTCACTTAAGGAGGCAAAGGATTGCTGTTTTCCCTATCTAGAGCGACTGGCTCATTGTAGGCCAGTCCCCAGAACAGGTAAATCTCACCTGCAGGTCACCCAGCAGCTTCTCACCTCCTGGGCTTTCTGCTAAATCTACCAAAGTCGGTTCTGGAACCAGTCCAGGTACTCGCCTTTATAGGGGCAGAATTGGACACACAGCTAGCCAGAGCCTTTCTTCCCTTAGAAAGGGTAAGGAATTTAGTGGCTCTTGCCTCCTCCTTCACTCTGCAGGTCTCTCGACCAGCAAGACACTTTCTGCAGCTCCTGGGGCACATGGCTGCATCCACAGCTGTTGTGCAGGGAGCAAGATTTCAGATGAGACATTCAGTTTCACTTGAGAACCTATTGGTTTCAGAGAAGAGACCCCCTTTCCAAGTTGGTCCCAGTGACTCGAACCTTGATCCTAGCCCTCCAGTGGTGGCAGGATCAGAGCAATTTAAGATTGGGGGTCCCCTTCATTCCCCCTACTCACGACTTGACTCTCACTACAGATGCTTCCCTTCTGGGTTGGGGAGCCCACATGGGCTGACCTTTCCCCTCAGGGACTGTGGTCCCCAGGAATCTCTGCTCCACATCAATTTGCTGGAACTCAGAGCTGTCTTTTAGCTCTTCAAGCATTTTCTGCATCTGTCACAGCAAGGTGATACAAGTCAGAACAGACAACACCACAACAATGTGGTACATCAACAAGCGGGGCACTCTGTCTTGACCCTTGTGCACGAGGCAATGAAGTTGTGGTCTCTGGCTATTCCTGAACACTTCCCTCATAGCAGTTCATCTTCCAGGGAAGGACAGTGTCCTAGCGGATACTCTCAGCAGGATTTCCCAGGGCCATCACGAATGGTCCCTGGATCCTCAAGTGCTGGGGATAGTCTTTGCCAGATGGGGCACCCCTCAGATAGATCTTTTTGCAGCCCCAGACAATCACAAACTTCCTCTGTTCTGTTGCAGGCCTCCAGTGCTGGACTCCGTTCCCCTGGATGCCCTTCTTCTGGATTGGGAGGGGAAGCTTCTCTGTTTTTCACCCCCTTCTCTCTCCTATTCAAAGTACTAGTCAAAATCAGATCTCAGCCTTGCAGGGTGATTCTGATTGCCCCGGATTGGGCCAGGCAGCCCTGGTACCCACTCCTTCTGTCACTGACAATCCATCTTCCCCTTTGCCTCCCCAGGAATCGCAACCTGTTGACTTGTGCCCAGGGAAGGGTTTGGTATCCGGACCTCAAATCCCTCAACCTTAAGGCCTGGCTCTTGAGGAGTTAGTTTGCTGATTTACACCTCTCTCAGGGTGTTCTTGAGATCCTAAAGGCTTCTAGAAAGCCTTCCACTAGGGCTACTTATAGTTCTAAATGGAAAAGGTTTTCCATTTGGTGTGCTGGGAAAAATATTTCCCCAGAATCTGCTGAATTGCCCATTTTGTTAGATTACATGGCACATCTTAATTCCTTGGGTCTCAGACCAGCTACCCTGAGAGTTCATTTGGCAGCTGTCTGCTTTTGTGTCAGCAGGAAAGTCATCCCCTCTTTCCTCTCATCCTGTGTTTTCCAAGTTTTTTTAAGGGATTACTCCATACTAATCCACCCTTTCGGGAACCGGCCCCTGCTTGGAACCTTAATGTTTGCATTGCCCAGTTAATGCAACCCCCTTTTGAACCTCTGTCTTCTGCAGAGCTTAAGCACCTAACTTGGAAAACTGTTTTTCTAGTGGCTATCACTTCTGCCAGACGCATAAGTGAGTTGCAAGCCTTGTCAGTGGAAACTGACTTTATTTCTTTCCACAGGGATAAGGTAGTCCTTAGGACTAATAGGAAGTTTTTGCCTAAGGTGGTTTTCAGATTTCCATCTTAATCAATCTATCTCCCTTCCAGTATTTTTCACTGATCACTCCTCTTCTGGTGAGAGGAGGTTGCACAGCCTGGATGTTGAGAGCTTTTAGTTACTATATAGAGCGTACCAAAGGTCACAGGTTCGAATCCCTCCAACTTTTCCTTCCCTATGGTGAAGTTGGGAAAGGCAAACCTGCCACTAAGAGATCAATTGCCAGGTGGATTGTGTCTTGTATCCAATTTTGTTATCAGAAACTGGGCAGAGCCCCGGTTTGGGGCTCATTCTACCAGGGTACAGCTGCATCTCTAGCTGCTGCCAGACACATCCCTATATTAGAGATTTGCCAGGCTGCTACTTGGAAAGCAGTTACACTTTTCCAAGCATTACTCCCTGGACGTCCAGGCCAGGAGAGATGCTCGGTTTGGCACAACTGTTCTTCAGAGCCTATTCCTAAGTAGGTTCTGCCCTCCTCCATGGAGGTACTGCTGTGTATTCTGCTACTGTCATAATATAGCAAGACTTCATGTTGTTTGAAGAAAAAATTACTCACCTTAGTAATGTTGTTTCTTCTAATGGTGTCTTGCTATATTATGACCTCCCAACCTGCCCCTCTCAGAACCTCTACTTGGGTGGGGTGTGGGCACCTTTTTATGCCCTGTTAGCATTTTTGTCCCCTTTTTGGGCTTTGTGTGTGTTTTTATTATACTTATGTTTTATTCTCATATGATTAGAATTGTGTTAGTATTTCTGGTCCCCTGACTTGGGTGTTGGGACCAGCAATGGTTGTTATTATTTATGTAGCCATTTGGCTAGTGTAGGTTACAGCTTCCACACAGACCTTAGTGAGTTTGGCTCATAAAGATCTGACCGTTCAGGTTTGAAATAACACAGATAGAGCTGCTTCTTAGAGCTCGTGGCCAAAATTCTATTTTGGAATGGTTTTAACCATTTCACCTCCGGAGCAGTTCTAGAGCTGGATCAAACTGCTACTGTCATAATATAGCAAGACTCCATTAGAAGAAACAACATTACTAAGGTGAGTAATTTTTTCTTCTGGCCCAGGCAGATCTGGTTCTCTTCAACAATACTCAGAGGTTCCTCTTCTTTCTCTTTCTCGAGGTTTGCTGACCCAGGATCAGGGGACCCTGGTCCACCCAGGCCTCAAATCCCTTCAACTACATGCATGGCTCCTGCAGACCTAGCCCAATCCCATTTTCGCGTCTCTCCAAAAGTGGCAGAGATTTTAGTGGAGACTAGAAAACCCTCCACCAGGTCCACTTATACCATGAAGTGGAAGAGATTCTCTATTTGGGCAGCCTCCAGGAATGTGGAGCCTTTCTCCTGTTCAGTGACTTTTCTGCTGGAGTACTTGCGTCATCTCTTCGACCTGGGTCTCAGCCATTCCTCCCTGAAGGTTCACATGGCAGCTATCTCGGCCTACCATGTTCCCTTCGCAGATAAAGCTTTCACTCAACTGGAGGTCTCCAAGACCTTTCTCAGAGGGGTCCTTCATCTAAGGCCCCCACCATCCGTACTCCTGCTCCCCCTTGGGACTTGAATTTTGTTCTCGAGAAAATTACTCTCCTTCCCTTTGAACCTGCAGATCTGAAGATCTTACTTCGAGAGGGCTCTTGCAGTAGGTAATTACATATAGGACTGACGCCGGCCGGCGGCAGGACCCCATAGAAAAATTTCTAGCTAGCAGTCCCTGGCGAGGGACCGCCCCTACGTCAGGTGACCGGCGTCATCATGACGTCTGTATAAAGGTAGTCCCAGACACCTGCCTTCCAGTTCTTTCCGCTGTTAACTCATGCAGCCTCGCGATAAAGTTCGTGCTTAGTCAGCCCTGCTCTTTCGTCGGTTTACGAGATTTATTCGTATTTTTCTTCCCTATTGTCGGGTCATCGGCGGTGTATGTTGTCCCCTACCCTCAGGGCACAAAAGCAAGTGCAACTGCGTAGCACTAACTGCCACACAAGGGACATTCCTCTGCCTCTTCTGCCTAGGCCCCGACCACCCGGTCGACAATTGCCCGGATTGCCTTCACTTCAACTCGGCGACCCGCAGACGACGCCAACAGTCCCTGGAAGCCCATCTTCTAAAGAAAAAGATGTCTTCAATGGAAAAAGAATCGAAGAAGCTCAGGCAGGCGTCTACTCCGCCAGAAGGGCATCGTAAAAAATGGGACAAGGAGAGGCACTGGGAGAAGCCTCCTCCACAGCGACTCCGGCTGGATTGCGCTCCAAATAATCCCTTGAGGGGACCGCCCGGCGGCAGCCTCAAGGTTTTGGAGGGCGTCAGCCTGCCCGTCTGGCTCAAGGCCTTGGAAACCTCCAGGCAAAATGAGGCCTCAGCCCCCAGTTCTGCCGCGGGCTTCTACGGCGGCCAGCCTACTGGCGTGAGCGACTCCCATAAGTCGGACATCGGCTCCTCCGGTGTACGAGGGAGAAGGTGATAAGATGCCCGACCCTTCGGGCGGCGCACGACCCGCCTCCTCGGCCCGCCTCTGAGGGACCCGCAGAAGGCGGATGCCGGCTCCTCCGGCGCCCTCTGGGACTTGGCCCCTAAGCCGCATGTCGGCTCCCCAGCGTGCAGCCGGACCCTCCAGCCCCCGCATCGTACCTGGTTCCTGCAGCCTTCGCTGCCGTCCCGGGAGCCAGAGTCCCCCAGCCTGACCTCGGGACCCGTCCCCGGCGCTGGCGGGGAGGCACCACCTGCTAGACACTTCTAGGGAACCGGATCTGACGCGGCCCCACCATCTGGCCCTGCTCCCACGGGCCTCTCACTGTTGACCCACCGTGGGGCCACCTTCCGGCTGCCTGCTCCAGCAGCTCCTCCGTCTTACCGGTCGCAGTATCCAGCGCCGCAGTACCAGATGCGGTTCCTCCGGCGCAGTAACTGCCTCAATACCCGGCACGGTTTTCCCGCAGCGGGTTTGGATCTCTCTCCACGGATACAACCTGTATTCTTTCCCTCCTTCTCCACCGCGCCCCAGCCGCTGGTGGATCTGCAGGAGGCTCTGGCTTCCTGGTGGGCTGAGGCCAAGGCTCAGCTCACCAAGGAAGTAGAGACTGCCCCATCACGCCCCAGGCGGCGCACTTCCTCACGCCTCCGGACTCCAGAGCCCTTCCTTCTGGATCCCGAGAGAGGCAGGACACGCGTCCGGGATCTCTCTCCCCACACCCCCAGGGAACCCGTTCCTCCCACTAGCTGTTAGGGAGTCTTATTCTGCTTCTGATTCTTCTTCTCTCTCGGATTCCTCCGATGGATGCTCTGACAGACGACGAGCGCCTCTCTCCGTCCAAGCCCCGGCCAAGGACCCCTCCGAAGTCTCCTCCGGAGGACCCTTCCTTCACGGAGTTGCTCAGAAAAATCCAGGTAGTACAACAGTGGCGCTCCTTGGAACCCGCTCCTCAGAGGGTCAAACTCGCCGAACATCTGGACCTGCCCCTGACAGCTCCTAGTTTAGTGCCACCCTGGATCGAGCCTCATGCCCACCTTGTTTCCACTATTCGGAAACCGTCGGCTTTAGCTCCACTTCCTAGGAAGTCTAACAGGCTATAACAGGCTCCTGAGGGTGTAGATTTTTTGGACTCTCACCCCCACGCAGGTTCGGTCATGATTAGCACTGCTCACGGCCTATCAGCACACCCAAAATATCTAAGCTCGTCTCCTCCGGATAAGGAATCTCTCCTCCTGGACCAGTATGGAAGGAAAATCTATGCCTCTTCCACACTGGGAATTCTGTCCTTGAATTATGTTGCTCACATGGGGGATTACCAGAAGGCCATCCTTACCCAGGAGGAATCTAAGATTGACTCCTTACCTGACTCTCAAGTCAAGCAGGAGTTAGCTGATTTAGTCCGTTCTGCTTGTTCGGCCAGTCGTCACATTCTGCAGACGACATACGATGCAGTGGACACTGCGGGCAGAGCTCCGCTTTTGCTGAGAGTTTACGGCATCATGCCTGGCTCCGCGTGTCAGGTTTGGTCCCGGAGGTGTAATCTGCGATCCAGGAAGCACCTTTCAGGGGGTCTGTGCTTTTCGGTGGTGATGTCAAGGACATCATCACCGACTTGCAGGAGAAGGGGACGGCTCTGAAATCTGGATTCATTGTACCGTCCCCATCACCCACAGCGCCGTCCTTTTTGCAGACGCAGTCGGCCACAAGCGAAACCCCAAGGAAGGCGGGCCACTAAACGTCGGGCCCTCGCAGCTGCCAGGCCCCCTCCACCCAAAAAAGCAGTGGGTGCCCCAGCTGCGGCGCTGCCCCACACCACCTGACTCCTCCCCTCTTCCACCGCCTCCGGACACACTGGAGGAACCAGTAGGAGGGAGGTTCTCTCTCCACCTTCCGTGTTGGAAGAGGATAACATCGGATTCATGGGTGCCCCAGATTATCGCGGAGGGGCACTCTATAGAGTTTCTACAGAAACCACCCCCCTCCGAAGTCGTCCTACCCAAGGGAGCAACTTCCTTTGGTCCGGGAAGAAATCTCGGCCCTCCTTACGAAGCAGGCTATAGAACCCGTTCCCTCATCTTCAAGGGACGGATTACTACTCCCATTTCTTCCTGGTCCCAAAGAAGACTGGAGATCTCAGTCCCATTCTCGATCTCAGCTCTTTGAACCTTTACGTGGAATACAAAAGGTTCAGGATGCTCTCCCTACAGACACTTTTGCCCCTCCTTTGGCCGGGTCAACGGCTTTGTGCACTGGATATGCAGGATGCATATCTGCACATCCCCATTCGCCCTTCTCACCGCAAGTACCTTCGCTTTGCTTTCCAGGGGGACCATTACCAGTTCCTGGCACTCCCGTTTGGTCTTTCCTTGGCACCCCGAATCTCTACCAAATGCCTGGCTGTGGTAGCGGCCCACCTGCGTACGATGGGAGTTCAGGTGTTCAAACAACATGAAGTCTTGCTATATTATAGACATTAGCAGTTTGATCCAGCTCTAGAACTGCCCCGGAGTGAAATGGTTAAAACCATTCCAAAATAGAATTTTGGCACGAGAGCAGCTCTATCTGTGTCATTTCAAACTTGAACTGTCAGATTCTTTACTCCGCCTCAGTGAACAGTCGCTCCGAGATTTCTCCTTCTGCTCGGTTCATTTCTCGGTTTAAAAAGTGTTTCTCGGTTGGATTTAACGAGAATAGTTTTCTATTTTAACATAAAACCGTTAGGTTCAAGCTGTATCTGTGGTAACCGTAAGTAAATGAAGGTTTTGTCTGTGTGGAACTTGTGGTTATCGGTTCGGTTTTGAACCGATCAGTGGGTTAAAACTCATTTAAAACTAAAAGTTACTATTTTAGAGTGCGGTTCCCGGTTCTTATCGGTTCTAAAAAAACGGATTTATTACGTTTTTTTCCAATACCCGTGACACGGTTAGGAACCGATAAGGGTGTCTTGCCTGGCACTGCCGTTGGAAGGGCAAGTTTTTGGTTAGGCTGGCATTGTCTGAGAAACCCAAAAGAAAAACCGGGCCCACTGGGTTTCAACACTGTGATGTTTGTGGGGAAGTCTTTGCCAAGGCTGACCCACACACCACATGTGTTTATTGTCTGGGGTTTGACCACCTCCAGTCAGACTGCCAGGTATGTAAGAATTTCCCTGCAGCCACCCTGGAAAAAAGATTGGGCAGGCTCAGGGAACGAGAGGCCAAAAAGTCAGCTGACCCGGATGGCCAGCCCGGTTCGGTGCCAACCGAACCAGTGGGAGTACCTCTGACCAGGGCCAGACTTCCTCGGGCAAAAGAAAAGCTGGTTCTGAGGAACCAATTCCAGTAAAGAAAACAAGAAAATCAGCAGGTCTGGAGTCCAAATTCTTTCTCCAACTGCTGCAGAGATAGCAAAAGCCATACAAATTGTCCAGTCACTGTCTCAGGGTCCGTCCGAACCGCCACTATCTGGTAAAAGGTTGGTTCGTCCGGTCCTAGTGGTTCAGGATTATGATATTGAGGAATTTTATGAACCAGAGGAGAGGGAGGAGGATTATGAACAGTATGAATGTGGCTGGGAAGGTCTGGGTGTGCCCATTGAACCGGACATCTCCCCAGACAGACCTTTAGAATCTCCCCCTATGCTGTCTGAGTCCCCATCTCATTTTATGTTTTATAAAAAAGTTGCTGAAACCCTCCAGCTTCCTTTAGAAGAGGCTGTGGATGAGCAAGAGGAGCCTGATTTTGTAGAAATGATGGATATTCCAGAGTCCAGGAGATTGTCTATTCCTTTACATAAGTCTTTTAGGAAACAAACAATTAAAATTTTAAAAGCTCCTAATTCTGTGCCTCCTGTAGATAAAAAGATGGACAGAAGGTATACATTGTCAGGCCCTGATACAGAATTCCTTTCTCAGCAATACAGTCATGTTGGGGTAGTTCAGGCTGCTGCCTGTGATAAAGCTAATATTCCCTTGGCTTCACATCCTCCTGACCAGGATTCCAGGAAGATTGATGCCATGGCAAAAAAACAGTATATGGCAGCCTCTCTGGGACTCAGGCAAGCAAATTATATGGCTTATGTAGCTAGGTATCAGAAATCTAGATGGGATACTGTTATGCAATTGGCTAAGCAGGCCCATGGCCAGCTGGCTAGTGAACTAGAACAGGTGGCTGCTGATGGCATTGAAGCCTCTAAGGTTCAGTTTCATGCTGCTGTGGATGTTAATGTTCCTCTAGGGTCATGGCCACATCTGTAGCTTTTCGTGGGTTGGCCTGGCTCAGGTGTACTAGTTTGTCACAGGATACCCAGACTAAGGCTATGGATTTTCCTGTGGTGGGAAATTCTCTGTTTGGAGAGCAGACAGAGAATTACATGAAGAAGATGGATGAATATAGGACTACTTACAAGAGTGCCCAGGCTAAGGAGCTGCAAGCCACTCCTCAAAGGCATGCCCCAGGGGTAGGGGTAGGCCTTTTCACAGGCCTTTCTACCAGAACTCAGGCCTCCTCTGCCTGTGCTCAGGGGCTTCTTCAGAAGAGCAGGGGCAGATGAGAAATTGGCAGACCTGCTCCCACCCGCAGCCACTCCCTGCAACAGGCACCCTATGGGGTGCCCAGGGCAATTCTCCTGTACCAGTGGGGGCAGGCTGGCTTACTTCAGTCAGAATTGGGCTTCTTTAACCTCAGACAAGTGGGTTCTGAAGTAGTAAGCCAGGGTCTGGTTCTCAGCTTCAAAAAGTTTCCCAAGTTGAGAAGCAGACTTTTTCTACCTGCAAGTACTTCAGAGACCCTCGCTCTGGAAACAGAGGTCTCATCCCTGTTAGCTCTCAGAGCAGTAGAAAGGGTTCCTCCCATGCATCAGGGCAGGGGTCTGTATTCCAGATACTTCCTTACCCCAAAAAAGACAGGAGAATGGCGGCCCATTTTAGATCTCAGATATCTGAACAAGCATCTTTTGAAACCAAAGTTCAAAATGGTAACTCTGGCAATGATTTTACCTTCCCTAAGACCAGGGGACTGGCTAGCCTCCCTGGACCTCAAGGATGCCTATTTCCATGTCCTAATCAGAAGATCCCATCGAAAGTACCTCTGATTCGAACTGCCCTCAGGTCATTACCAGTTCAGAGCAATGCCCTTCAGCCTTACCTCTGCTCCAAGGGTATTCGCAGAGTGTCTAGCAGTGGCCCACTTAAGGAGGCAGAGGATTGCTGTTTTTCCCTATCTAGACGACTGGCTCATTGTAGGCCAGTCTCCAGAACAGGTAAAATCTCACCAGCAGGTCACCCAGCAGCTTCTCACCTCCTGGGTTTTCTACAACCTACCAAAGTCGGTTCTGGAACCAGTCCAGGTACTCACCTTTATAGGGGCAGAATTGGACACAAAGCTAGCCAGAGCCTTTCTTCCCCAGAAAGGGTAAGGAATTTAGTGGCTCTGGCCTCTTCCTTCACTCTGCAGGTCTCGACCAGCAAGACACTTTCTGCAGCTCCTGGGGCACATGGCTGCATCCACAGCTGTTGTGCAGGGAGCAGATTTCAGATGAGACATTCAGTTTCACTTGAGAACCTTTTGGTCTCAGAAGTGACCCCCTTTCAAGTTGATCCCAGTGACTCTAACCTTGATCCTAGCTCTCCAGTGGTGGCAGGATCAGAGCAATTTAAGAACGGGGTCCCCTTCATTTCCCTTCTCACGACTTGACCTCACTACAGATGCTTCCTTCTGGGTTGGGGAGCCCACATGGCGACCTTTCCACTCAGGAGTCTGGCCCCCAGGAATCTCTGCTCCACATCAATTTGCTGGAACTCAGAGCTGTCTTTTTAGCTCTTCAAGCTTTTTCTGCATCTGTCCACGACAAGGTGATACAAGTCAGAACAGACAACACCACAACAATGTGGTACATCAACAAACAGGGGGGCACTCGGTCTTCGGCTTTGTGCACCGAGGCAATGAAGTTGTGGTCTCTGGCCTATTCCCTGAACACTTCCCTCATAGCAGTTCATCTTCAAGGGAAGGACAATGTCCTAGCGGATGCCCTCAGCAGGATTTCCCAGGGCCATCACGAATGGTCCCTGGATCCTCAAGTGCTGGGGATAGTTTTTGCCAGGTGGGGCATCCCTCAGATAGATCTTTTTGCAGCCCCAGACAATCACAAACTTCCTCTGTTCTGTTGCAGGCCTCCAGTGCTGGGCTCAGTTCCCTTGGATGCCCTTCTTCTGGATTGGGAGGAAGTTCCTCTATGCTTCCCCTTTCCTCTCCTATTCAAAGTACTAGTCAAAATCAGATCTCAGCCTTGCAGGGTGGTTCTGATTGCCCCGGATTGAGCCAGGCAGCCCTGGTACCCACTCCCTCTGTCTCTGACAGTCCATCTTCCCCTGTGCTTCCCCAGGAATCACAATCTGTTGACTTGTGCCCAGGGAAGGGTTTGGTATCTGGACCTCAAATCCCTCAACCTCAAGGCCTGGCTCTTGAGGAGTTAGTTTGCTGATTTACACACCTCTCAGGGTGTTCTTGAGATCCTAAAGGCTTCCAGAAAGCCTTCCACTAGGGCTACTTATAGTTCTAAATGGAAAAGGTTTTCCATTTGGTGTGCTGGGAAATATATTTCCCCAGAATCTGCTGAATTGCCCATTTTGTTAGATTACATGGTACATCTTAATTCCTTGGGTCTCAGACCAGCTACCCTGAGAGTTCATTTGGCAGCTGTCTGCTTTTGTGTCAGCAGGAAAGTCATCCCCCTTTCCTCTCATCTTGTGTTTTCCAAGTTTTTTAAGGGATTACTCATACTAATCCTCCTTTGGGAACCGCCCCTGCTTGGGACCTTAATGTTTGCATTGCCCAGTTAATGCAACCCCTTTTGAACCTCTGTCTTCTGCAGAGCTTAAGTTCCTAACTTGGAAAACTGTTTTTCTAGTGGCTATCACTTCTGCCAGACGCATAAGTGAATTGCAAGTCTTGTCAGTGGAGACTGACTTTATTCCTTTCCACAGGGATAAGGTAGTCCTTAGGACTAATAGGAAGTTTTTGCCTAAGGTGGTTTCAGATTTCCATCTTAACCAATCTATCTCCCTTCCAGTATTTTTCACTGATCACTCCTCTTCGGGTGAGAGGAGGTTGCACAGCCTGGATGTTAGGAGAGCTCTTAGTTATTATATAGAGCGTACCAAAGGTCACAGGTTCGAATCCCTCCAACTTTTCCTTCCCTATGGTGAAGTTGGGAAAGGCAAACCTGCCACTAGGAGATCAATAGCCAGGTGGATTGTCTCTTGTATCCAATTTTGTTATCAGAAACTGGGCAGAGCCCCCCCCCCTGGTTTGAGGGCTCATTCTACCAGGGGTACAGCTGAGTCTCTAGCTGCTGCCAGAGATATCCCTTTATTAGAGATTTGCCAGGCTGCTACTTGGAAACGGTGCACACTTTACAAGCATTACTCCTGGATGTCCAGCCCAGGAGAGATGCTCGGTTTAGCACAGCTGTTCTTCAGAGCCTGTTCCCTAAGTAGGTTCTGCCCCTCCTCCATGGAGGTATTGCTTTATTTCGTTAATGTCTATAATATAGCAAGACTTCATGTTTTTGAAGAAAAAATTACTCACCTTAGTAATGTTGTTTCTTCTAATGGAGTCTTGCTATATTATAGACCCCCCACCTGCCCCTCTCAGAACCTCTACTTGGTGGGGTGTGGGCACTCCTTATGTCCTGTTAGCATTTTGTCCCCTTTGGGACTTTGGGGGTGTGTATGTGTACGCGTGTGTGTGTTTTATTATACTTATGTTCCATTTTCATATTATTAGAATGGTGTTAGTATTTCTGGTCCCCTGACTTGAGTCTTGGGTTTTGGGACCATCAATGGTTGTTATTTAGGTAGCCATTTGACTAGTGTAGGTTACAGCTTCCACACAGACCTTAATGAGTTTGGCTCGTAAAGATCTGACAGTTCAAGTTTGAAATGACACAGATAGAGCTGCTCTTGTGCCAAAATTCTATTTTGGAATGGTTTTAACCATTTCACTCCGGGCAGTTCTAGAGCTGGATCAAACTGCTAATGTCTATAATATAGCAAGACTCCATTAGAAGAAACAACATTACTAAGGTGAGTAATTTTTTCTTCCCTTACCTGGGCGATTGGCTCCTGGCGGCCTCGTCTAGGGAGGAGCTCCTGTATTTTCTCTCCCTCACCCAGCAGGTTTTCACTTGCCTGGGGATTACCATCAACCATTCTAAGTCTCATCTGGATCCCTCCCAGAGACTACAGTTTATTGGGGCTACCCTCAATACGACGGTAAGCAAGGCCTTCCTGCCTCCGGATAGGGCGGCCTCTATTCAGTCACAGATTTCCCTATTAGGATGCAGGAAAGTTCCGGCGAGGTCGGTTCTTCGTCTCCTGGGGCTCATGGCGGCCGCCATCCCGACAGTTCACCGCACTCGGCTCCACATGAGGATTTCTCAGTGGATTCTTCGCTCCCAGTGGGATCAACTGGTAGACAACCTAGATCATCTAGTTCTGATCTCCTCACCGATGGCTCGAGACTTGCAATGGTGGATGGTTCGAAAGAACCTGTTTCGGGGGGGGTTCCTTCTGTCATCCTCCCAGACTCTGACCACGGATGCATCAGGCGAAGGTTGGGGAGCCCATCTGGGTCCTCACCGAACCCAGGGATTATGGTCCAGATTGGAGCTAGCTCTCCACATCAATGTGCTCGAGCTTCGAGCAGTACTTTATGCTCTCCAAGCCCTTCACCAATACATCCTTCCCGGTCACCTAGCTGTCCAGACGGACAACATGTGCGTGGTGTGGTACATCAACAAGCATGGAGGGGCGCTATCCTACCCGCTATGCAGGGAAGCAATGAGGGTTTGGGACTGGGCAACTCAACACAACCTTCACCTCACAGCGGTTCATGTTCCAGGAGTCGACAATACCCTGGCAGACAATCTAAGTCACTCCTCTGCCCTGCCACACGAGTGGGAGTTAGACCAAAAGGTGCTAAATCACATCTTCCACCTTTGGGGGACTCCACAGGTAGAACTGTTCGTCTCTTCTCAAAATGCAAAACTTCCCAACTTTTGCTCGCTTGTTCCAGAGCGAGGTGCTTTTTGGAACGACGCTCTGTCTCTAAACTGGAAGGGCAGATTCGTCTATGCTTTTCCCCCAATTCCACTGGTCCCTCCTGTGTTTTGCAGAAACTATCAACAGAAGGAGCGAGAATGATTCTGATCGCTCCTTTCTGGCCCAGGCAAATGTGGTTCTCTCTTCTACAACAATACTCAGAGATTCCTCCTCTTCCTCTTCCTCTATCTTGAGGTTTGCTGACCCAGGATCAGGGGACTCTGGTCCATCCGGGACTAAAGTCCCTGCAACTCCATGCATGGCATCTGCAGACCTAGCTCAATCCCGGTTTGGTGTCTCTCCAAAGGTGGCAGAGATTTTGGTGGAGGCTAGGAAACCCTCCACTAGGTCCACTTACGCCATGAAATGGAAGGGATTTTCTGTTTGGGCCGCCTCTAGGAATGTGGAGCCTTTCTCCTGTTCAGTGGCCGTTCTGCTGGAATATTTACATCACCTTTTTGACCTGGGTCTGTCATTCCTCCTTGAAAGTACACATGGCTGCTATCTCAGCGTACCATGTTCCTTTTGCAGATAAAGCATTTGCCCAATTAGAGGTCTCTAAGACCTTTGTTAGAGGGGTCCTTCCTCTGAAGCTTCCCATCAGAACCCCTGCTCCCCTCTGGGACTTGAACTTTGTTCTAGAGAAACTTACCCTTCCTCACTTCGAACCTGCGTCCTCCACAGATCTGAAGTTTTTCGTGGAAGACTCTCTTCTTGGTGGCCATTACTTCCGCTCGTAGAATTTCCGAGCTCCAGGCCCTTGTGTGTAAAATCCCATAGCTGATCTTTCTCAAAGAACGGGTGGCTCTTCGCACGAATCCTAAGTTTCTACCTAAAGTGGTAGCAGAGTCTACCTTAAATCAGTCTATAGAGTTACCTGCCTTTTTCACGCAGTACTGCAACCAGGGAGAATATTTACTCCATTCCATGGATGTCCAACGGATTCTGAGATACTACACCGACAGGGCGAAGGATCTCAGAAAGACTGATCAGTTGTTCGTCTCTTTTGCTCACGAAATCGAAGGCAATGCTGTTTCCAAGCAATGCCTGTCGAAGTGTTTAGCTCATTGCATCACTTTCTAAGTACAGCAAGACCCTCCCGGGTCAGGTCAGAGTTCACTCCACACGAGGAGTAGCGGCCTGTGCAGCTTGTTTCAAGAATGTGTCTGTGGCAGACATATGCGCTGCCGCCACCTGGACTTCCGTCCATATCTTTACAAAACTCTACAGTTTGGACATTGCCTCTCGCCGTAGAGCAGGCTTCGGGCTAGCGGTTTTGCAAGGCCTTCTGTCTTGAGGCGTGCAGGGCGCCTACTATTTTCAGGAGTAGTTTCCTCCTCCCGGTGCCTTTTATTTGTTCCAGACTGCTTGGGATTCAGTCCTATATGTAATTACCTACTGCAAGAGCCCTCTCGAAGTAAGATAGTACAGTTACGTAGGAACTTACCGTAACAGTAGATCTTCAAGAGAGGCTCTTGCAGTAGGTAATACCTTCCCACCCTCCATCCCCCTAGGCTTCTTCAGCTCTTTTTCCAGGGAAGGAAACCTCTACTTCTCTCTCTCTCTCGTCTGGGCCTTCTGGGCCTGTGGCGGGAAAGAACTGAAAGGCGGGCGTACATGACCGCCCCTTTATACCGTCTTATGATGCCGGTCACCTGACGTGGGGGCGGTCCCTCGCCAGGGGCTGCTAGCTAGAAATTTTTCTCATGGGGTCCTGCTGCCGGCCGGCATCAGTCCTCTATATAATTATCTACTGCAAGAGCCTCTCTCGAAGATCTACTGTTACAGTAGGTTTTTATGTAACTGTACTATCTTTGAGAGGAGCTCTTGCAGCAGGCACTACTTCCCACCCGCCTTCTCCCTCGAGGTGTGCAGATCCATTTTCGTTAACTTCTCCATTTCTCTACTATAGTTGCTTCGTCTTCTTCTCTTGTCAGGCCTTCTTCCGGGTCTTGGCGGGAGCACTGAGGTGGAGCTGGGTCCGCCCCCTCTTGTACCCAGACCGGTCAGGGCATGGCCGGTGTCGGGGGCGGTCCCTGCTTTCTACTGCTGGCTGAAGTTTCACCAGAGGGTCCTAGTGCCTGCCGCGTAGTCCTCATTGTAATAGCCTGCTGCAAGAGCTCCTCTCGAAGATCTACTGTTACGGTAGGTTCTTACTTAACTATACATCTTACTTCGAGAGGGCTCTTACAGTAGGTAATTACATATAGGACTGACGCTGGCAGGTGGCAGGACCACACGGAAAAATTTCTAGCTAGCACTCACTGGCAAGGGACCGCCCCCACGTCAGGAGACGTCAGTATAAAGTGGTGGTCCCTGACGCCCGCCTTCCAGTTCTTTCCCACGATTAGCTCGTGCTGCGCCTCACGGAAAAGTTTGTGCTTTGTCAGCCCTATCTTCGTTTTTTTTACCGAAAATAATTGCTTTTTCTACCAATGTCAGTACAATCGTCTGTGTATATCATCCCCTACACCCTCCGAGCACAAGAATAAGTGTGATTCGTGCGGCGCCCAACTACCGGCCAAGGACTGCCACTCCCTTTGCCTGTTCTGCCTAGACCCCGATCACCCGGTCAAGAAGTGCCAGCACTGCTTCAGTTTCAACGCGGCTAACCGGAAAAGGCCGCAGCAATCCCTGGAAGCCCATATCCTGAAGAAGAAAATGAGTTCAATGGAGGAGGAGCTCAAAAAGCTGAGGCAGGCGTCCACTTCCCCCGAAGGCCATCGGAAGAAGGAGAGGCACCGGGACAAGGGCTCCTCCACCGCGTCTCCCTTGGGAGTCGCTGGGACACAAGTAGCGTCCCCTCCTAGGCACCGCTTCTCGACGGCTGCCTTGGAGGTTTCCGATGGGGAATCGGCCCGCCTGTCTAGCTCGGGCCTTGCAGGTGCCCCTGGGCAGTTGGAAGCCTCCGCCCCTGGTTTGGCCGCAGACTTGTGGCCTACCACTGTGGGCAACTCTGGTAGGCCGGGCGTCTGCTCCTCCTCCTGCCTGGAGAGGGCCGTTAAGACTTTCGACCCTTCGTGGCAGCGCATGGCCTCCACTCCACCGGACCGGGCCGATCCCTCTACTTGACCTGCCTCCATTGATGTCTCTCATAAGTCAGACACAGGGTCCTCCGGTGCCTGCCGGGAGCTTGCCCTTAAGCCACACGTCAGCTCGTCCGACATCCGGCTGGCAAAGGAACAGACGGACCCTCCCACGTCCGTCGTACCCGGTTCCCCATGGCCTTTGCTGCCATCTGGGGAACCAGTCTCCCCATCTTGACCCCAGGGATTTTTCCCCTTCATCCCCGGTTGAAGCTGGGGATCTTCCTCCTCTGTCAGTCCTTCCACCGCCTGGTGTGCTGGACCTGGCATCGGCTCCCCAGATGCCGGCTCCGGCGTTGGTACCTCCAATGCTAGGGCCTCAGACGTTGGCCCTACAGACTCCAGGAGACATCCTGCTCCCGTCGGGCCCTCCACTGTGGATCTGCCCATGAGGCCACCAGCCGGGCTATCTGCTCCGGCAGCTCCCCCCGGTACCCTCCATCCTATCGGACACCAGCGTACCTGGGACTGCAGTATCCAGCACCACACTACCCAATGCCGGGCTACCCGCAGCCGGGTTTTGGATACGCTCCATACGGTTACAACCCATATCCTTATCCCTCGCTGCTTCCTCCTCCTCCACCGCCCTCGCGGACGCCGGTGGATCTGCAGGAGACTCTGGCCTCCTGGTGGTCTGAGGCAAAGGCTCAGCTCACCAAAGAGGTCGAGAGCCGCCTTCCGGCGACACTGCCTTCTCAGGTTCCTGCACGTCTGAGGCAACACACTCCTTCACCACCTCCGGATTCCAGGGTTCTTCCGTCTGGATCCAGAGAAGGGAAGGACACGCTTCCCCGGGGACTTCCCAAGGGGTCCGTTCCTCCCCTGGGTTGGGAAAGGGGGTCTTTTCCCTTTTCATCCTCCTTCACCCTCTGACTCCTCTGATTCTTCCGACGGTTGCTCTGAGGGAGACAAGCCACGCTTTCCGAAGCCCAGGCCAAGGACTCCTCTGTAGGATCCTTCTTTTACAGAGTTGCTTAGGAGAATCCATGAGGTTCATGAGTGGCACTCCCTGGAACCAGATCCTCAGTGTCTGAAGCTCGCTGAACATCTGGATCTGCCCCTGACAGCTCCTACCTTGGTGCACCCTGGATAGAGCCTCACGCCGACCTCATTACCACAATATGGAAACAGCCATCGGCCTTAGCCCCACTTCCTAGGAAGTCAAGCAGGCTATATCAGGTCCAGAGGGTGTTGATTTTCTGGATTCTCACCCTTGTGCCGACTCAGTCGTGATTAGTGCCGCTCACGGCCAGTCGGCAAGCCCCAAACATATTAGCTTGTCACCACTTGATAAGGAATTGCGCCTTCTGGACCAGTATGGGAGAAAGATTTATGCTTCCTCCACGCTGGAGATCTGGCCTTGAACTATGTCTGCCATATGGGGGACTACCAGAAGGCCATTCTGACTCTGGCGGTAGCCTAACTGGGCTCCCTGCCTGACTCCCAAGTCAAGCAGGAGTTGGCTGATCTTGTCTGCTCTGCCCGTTCGGCCAGTCTCCACATGCTTCGTGCGACATACGATGCAGTGGACACTGCTGGACGGAGCTCAGTTTTCGCTGTAGGCCTACGGTGTCTTGCTTGGCTCCACGTGTTCAGGGTTGGTCCCGGAGGTGCAATCTGCTATCCAGGAAACACCCTTCAGGGGGTCGGTGCTTTTTGGGGGTGATGTCAAGGACATCATCACCGATTTGCAAGAGAAGGGGACAGCATTGAAGTCAGTTGATTCCATGTACCATCCCCATCAGCAGCAGCGCCGTCCGTTTTGCAGACAGAAGTGCCAAAGGCGAAACCTCAGGGAAGGCGGGCCACGCGCCGGGCCCCACATCTGTTCGCCCCCAGCCCAAAAGCAGCAGGTGCTTCAGCTGCGGCGCTGCTCCACACCTCCTGACTCCTTTCCTCTCCCTCTGCCTCCGGACTCCCGGAGGAACCGGTAGGAGGGAGGTTTTCCCTCCACGTTCCGGGATGGGAGAGGATAACCACAGATTCTTGGGTGCTCCAGCTCATAGCAGAGGGGCACTCGATAGTTTCTTCAGAAATCACCCTGCCACCCCCCTCTGAAGTCGTCGTATTCATGGGAATATCTTCTTTTGGTCCAGGAGGAAATTTCGGCTCTCCTGCTGAAACAAGCAATAGAGCCCGTCCCCTTTCATCTGTGAAGGACGGGTTACTATTCCCATTTCTTCTTGGTCCCAAAGAATACTGGAGATCTCGGACCAATTTTGGATCTCAGTTCCCTGAATCTTTTCATAGAATACAAATGGTTCAGGATGCTCTCTGCAGAGCCTTCTGCTTCTCCTCCGGCCGGGTCAATGGCTTTGTGCTCTGGATATGCAGGATGCTTATCTGCACTTTCCCATTCGCCCTTCTCATTGCAAATACTTTCGTTTTGCGTTCCAAGGGGACCACTACCAGTTCAAGGCGCTCCCGGTTTGGTCTATCCTCGGCCCCCCGAGTGTTTACCAAATCCCTGGAAGTGGTGGCGGCCCACCTGCGTACCAGGGGAGTGCAGGTTTTCCCGTACCCGGACTATTGGCTGCTGGCGGCCTCGTCCAGGGAGGAACTCCTGCGTTGCCTCTCCCTTACCCAGCAGGTTTTTGCCTGCCTGGGTATTACCATCAACCATTCAAAGTCTCGTCTGGTCCCATCCCAGAGACTACAATTTATTGGGGCAATTCTCGATTCGACCACGGGTAATGCATTCCTGCCTCCGGACAGGACGTCCACCCTCCAGACCCAAATAAGTCTGCTGTCCTACTGCAGGATGGTCTCTGCAAGGTCAGTCCTTCGCCTTCTTGGGCTCATGGCGGCTGCTATCCTGACTGTTCCTCGCTTTCGCCTCCACATGAGAATTTGAGTGGACTCTACGCTCTCAATGGGATCAGCTAGTGGATGATCTCGATCACCAAGTTATGGTCTCCTTGCCGATGCTTCGAGACTTGCAATGGTGGATGGTTCCAGAGAACCTGTTTCGGGGAGTTCCTTTCTTTTGTCCTACCCCCTCCCAGACTCTAACCACAGACGCCTCAGGCGAAGGTTGGGGAGCCCATCTAGGCCTTCAATGGACCCAGGGTTTCTGATCCTAGCTAGGATAAGCTCTCCACATCAAAGTGCTTGAGCTTCGGGCAGTGTAGTACGCTTTCCAGGCCCTTCACCAATACATCCTTCCTGGCCACCTTGCCGTCCAGACGGACATGTGCATGGTCTGGTACATCAACAAGCAGGGAGGGACTCGGTCCTACCCTCTTTGCAAGGAGGCAGTGAGGGTTTGGGTTTGGGCAACACAACACAAACTTCACCTCACGGCAGTTCACGTTCCGGGAGTCGACAACACCCCGGCAGACGAGCTGTCTCTCTTCTGCTCTGACTCACGAGTGGGAACTGGACAAGGAGTCCTAGACAATATCTTCGACTTTGAGGACACCACAGGTCGACCTGTTGCATCCTCTAAATGCCAAAACTTCCGTCTTCTGCTCGCCTGCTCCAGAGCGAGGCGCTTTTGGAGCAACGCTCTGGAACGAGCGAGCAGAAGACTGAAAGTTTTGCATTTAGAGCGTCTCCCAAAGTGGCGGAGATTTTGGTGGAGGCCAGAAAACCCTCCACCAGGTCCACCTATGCCATGAAGTGGAAAAGATTCATTATCTGGGCTGCTCCCAAGAACGTGGAACCCTTCTCCTGTTCAGCGGGGCTTCTGCAGGAGTATCTACGTCATCTGTTTGACCTGGGTCTCGGTCATTCTTCTCTGAAGGTACTCATGGCGGCCATCTTGGCCTATCATGTTCCCTTCACAGACAAAACTTTCGCTCAATTGGAGGTCTCAAAGACCTTTCTCTGAGGGGTCCTCCACCTGAGGCCTCCCATCCGTACTCCTGCTCCCCCTTGGGACTTGAACTTTCTTCTTGAGAAACTTACTCTCCCTCCCTTCGAACCTGCAGCTTCTGCAGATTTGAAGTTCCTTTCGTGGAAGACTCTGTTCCTTGTGGCCATTACTTCAGCTCGGAGAATTTTCGAGCTCCAGACCCTGATGTGCAAAGTCCCATACTTGATTTTTCACAAGGAACGAGTTGCTCTTATACGAATCCTAAGATCTTACTTCCGAGAGGTTCTTGCAGTAGGACTGATGCGGCCGGCGGCAGGACCCCGGAAAAAATTGCCACAATAGCAGTCCCTGGCGTGGGACCGCCCCCTCGTCAGGTGACCCGGCGTCATGCGGCGTCTGTATAAAGGGTCCCAGGCGCCTGCCTTGCCGTTCTTTCCCGCCGTTAGCTACGAGTAGCACCTCGCGGTTAAGTTTGTTGCAGTTCTGTCTCTTCGTCGGTTTTTTCACAGAAAGCTACAGTTTTTCTGTTCGATCGTCAGGTGAACATCGTTTTATGTCATCCCCCTCTAAAAACAAGTGCGATTCGTGCGGCGCCCAACTGCCACACAAGGACGGTCACTCCCTCTGCCTCCTCTGCCTAGGCCCCGACCACGCGGTGGATAACTGTCCACACTGCCTCCGGTTCAGCACGGCAACCCACAAGCGACGCCAGCAGTTCCTCGAAGCCCATCTCCTGAAGAAAAAGATGTCTGCGATGGAGAAAGAGCTGCGAAAGTTAAGGCAGGCGTCGACTTCTCCGGAAGGGCATGAAAAGGAGGACAAGGATAGGCACCGGGAGAATGCCTCCTCTTCTGCGACTCCGGCCGGAGTCGCGGGCAAGATAACTTCCCCTCCGGGGGATCCTCCAATGGCAGCCTCCAAGGGTTTGGAAGAGGCATTGGCCCGCCCTTTAGGCTCGAGTTCGGACCTGTCGGGTGTCTCCAGAATAAAGGAGACTTCAGCCCCCAGTACAGTCTTACATCCTCGGCCTACTGGCGCGGGCGTCTCCCATAAGCCGGGCGTCTTCTCCTCCGACGTCCGCCGTGAGAAGGCCCCTAAGTCGCCCGAGCCCTTGAGTGACGCGGGCTATCTCTCCTTCCGACGGGCCTCTCCTCTTCCTCGGCCCGTCTCAGATGTGAGAGCACCGAAGTCGAACGCCGGCTCCTCCGACATCCGCCGGGTTTTGACCCATAAGTCACACGTCTGCTCCTCTGACGTGCGCCGGGTCCTAGAGCCTACGTCGGAACCACCCTCTTCCGTCGTTCCAGGCTCTCCGCAGCCTTCGCTGCCATCAGAGACCCCAGTCCCCTTGCCTGACTCAGGGGAATTTTCACCACCTTCCCCAGATGAGACTAGGGATCCTGGGCTGCCGTCAGACCCCCCCCGAGAACCTGGATCTGACGCCGGTTCAGTAGACACTGGCCCTGCTGTCGCCGGACCAGACACCGGCCTCTCCAACGCCAGCAGGGGATTTTCTCCCTCCTCTGGGCCCTCCACTCCAGGGGCCTTTTCCGGCTGATCCGCCCCTGGGTGCCGGCTGGGCCATCTGCTCCAGCAAGCTCCTCCAGCGCCTTGGTACCTGCCGTCCTATCCGGCCTTGGTCTTTTCCTGAGTCCGCAGTACCCCGCGCCACCGTACCCGGTGCCGAATCCTCCGGCTCCACAGTACCCGACGCCTCACTACCCGTCTCCGACTTATCCGCAGACGGGTCTTGAGTACTCTCCCTATGGATATCCTTCATTTCACTATCCCCCTCCTCCTCCTCCGCCGCCCCCCAGGCCGCCGGTGGATTTGCAGGAGACTCTTGCCTCCTGGTGGGCTGAGGCCAAGGCTCTTCTCACCAGAGAAGTCGAGAGCTGTCTTACAACGACTGTGCCTCCACCAGTTCCCGTCGCCCTAGGCAGGCTCTCCCTCCCCTCCTCCGGTTCCCCGGGGCCTCCCCTCGGGTTCCAGAGAGGGGCAGGACATCCATTCTGGGACTCTTCCCACGGAACACGTTCCTCCCCCTAGACGGGTGAGGGAGTCTCTTTCTGCCTCAGATTCTTCCTCTGTGGTCCTCTTGGACTCCTCGGAAGCCTCCGCGGGAGTTTCCGATAGACGGCGAGCTACCTTCTCCGTCCAAATCCCGGCCGAGGTCTCTTCCGGAGGATCCTTCTTTCTCGGAGTTACTTAAGAAAATCCAGGAAGTTCATCAGTGGCAGTCCTTGGATCCAGATCCTCAGCGGGTGAAACTCGCCGAACATCTGGATTTGCCCCTTCGACCCTACTTTAATGCCACCTGGATCGAGCCTCGCCCACCTTGTTTCCACTATTTGGAAACAACCGTCGACCTAGCCCACTTCCTGAGAAGTCAAACAGGCTATACCAGGCTCGGAGGTGTAGACTTTTAGATTCTCACCCCGTCCGGCTTCGGTCGTGATCAGCACCGCTCACGGCAGTCCTACATCCTAAACACTTAAGCTTTCGTCTTCCCGGATAAGGAATCTCGCCTTCTGGATCAGTTTTTAAAGATTTACGCTTCCTCCACACTGGGTATAAGGGCCCTGAACTATGTAGCTCA
This sequence comes from Neoceratodus forsteri, assembly GCA_016271365.2. Lineage (NCBI taxonomy): Eukaryota > Metazoa > Chordata > Ceratodontiformes > Ceratodontidae > Neoceratodus > Neoceratodus forsteri. Next base: position 274,633,203 of record JADMNL010000025.1, read on the forward strand.
CATGGGGGATTACCAGCGGGCCGTCCTTACCCAGGTGGAATCCAAGATCGACTCCTTGCCGGACCCCCAACTCAAGCAGGAGTTGGCCGATCTAGTCCGCTGTGCTTGTTCGGCCAGTCGTCGCATGCTAAGGACGACATACGATGCAGTGGACACCGCTGGACGAAGCTCTGCGTTTGCAGTTAGCCTTTGGCACCACGCATGGCTTCGCGTGTCTGGTCTGGTCCCGGAGGTGCAATCCGCCATTCAAGAGGCACCTTTCAGGGGTTCCGTGCTTTTCAGCGGTGATGTCAAGGACATCATCACTGATTTTCAGGAGAAGGGAACAGCCCTTAAATCCATGGATTCACTGTACCGTCCCCATCCTCCGCAGCGCCGTCCCTTTCGCAGACGCAGCCGGCCTCAAGCGCAACCCCAGGGAAGGCGGGCCACTAAACGGTGTGCCCCCGCAGCTGCCAGGGCCCCTCCACCCAAAAAAGCAGGCATTCCAGCTGCGGCGCTGCCTCACACCACCTGACTCCTCCCCTCTCCCACCGCCTCCGGACACTCAAGAGGAACCGGTAGGAGGGAGGTTCTCCCTCCACCTCCCGGGGTGGGAGAGGATAACTTCGGATTCATGGGTGCTTCAAATCATCGCGGAGGACACTCCATTGAGTTTCTACAGAAACCTCCGTCCACCCCTCTGAATTCCGCTTATTCCAAGGGACCATCTTTCTCTGGTCCAAGGAAGAAATCTGGCTCTTCTTACAAGCAGGCTATAGAGCCGTTCCTCCTCACCTCTACGGAGCGGGGTGCTATTCCCACTTCCTTGTACCAAAGAAGACTGGAGATCTCAGACCGATTCTCGATCTCAGCTCCTTGAACCTGTTTGTGGAATACAAAAGGTTCAGGATGCTCTCCCTTCAATCCCTTCTGCCCCTATTTCAGCCGGGCCAATGACTTTGTGCACTGGACATGCAGGATGCATACCTGCACATCCCCATTTGCCTTTCGCAACGCAAGTACCTCAGATTTGCATTCCAAGGGGTGCATTACCAATTCCGGGCGCTTCTGTTTGGCCTTTCCTCAGCCCCTCGAGTCTTTACCAAATGCCTAGCGGTGGTAGCGGCCCACCTGCGTTCTTTGGGAGCTCAGGTTTTTCCCTACCTGGACGATTGGCTCTGGCGCTCTGTCCAGGTAGGAACTCCCTACATTTCCTCTCCCTCACCCGGCAGGTTTTTACCAACCTGGGTATTACCATCAACCTCTCCAAGTCTCTTCTGGAGCCTTCTCAGAGGCTCTAGTTTATTGGGGTGATTCTCGACACAACTTTGTGCAAAGCTTTTCTGCCTCCGGACCGGGGGTTTCCCCTCCTGAACTTCAGGAGGGTCCCGGAGAGGTCAGTGCTCCGTCTACTGGGGCTCATGGCGGCTGGCCATCCCGACGATCCCACGAGCACGCCTTCACATGAGAATATCTCAATGGACTCTTCGATCTCAGTGGGACCAACGAGTAGACGACCTAGATCTTCTGATCCTGATCTCCTCGCCGATGGTCAGAGACTGAAAGTGGTGGATGGTACGAGGACCTCTTCCGGGGGTCCTTCTTTCATCCTCCCCGATCAGACCTTGACTCACGGACGCCTCCGGCGGGTTGGGGCCCATCTTCGGTCCTCACGAACTCAAGGACTTTGGTTGAAGGTGAGTAGCTCTCCACATCAATGTTCTCGAACTCCGGCGATTGCTTTATGCACTCAGGCCCTTCATAATACATCCTTTCGGTCACCTAGCGTCAAGCGGACAACATGTCGTGGTGTGGTACATCAACAAGCAGGGAGGAACTTCGATCCTACCGCTGTGCAGGAAGCGATGAGGGTCTGGGGTGGGCCACCCTCCACAACCTTCACCTCACGGTGATCCATGTTCGGGAGTAGACAATGTCTAGCAGACAGGCTGTCGCTCGTCAGCTCTTCCACCTGCAGTGGGAATTAGGCGGAATAGTCCTAAACAGCATTTTTCAGGCTTGGGGGACTCCTCAAATAGACCTGTTCGCCTCCTCCCAAAACGCAAAACTTCCAATCTTTTGCTCGCTCGCTGCAGAGCAAGGAGCTTTCTGGAGAGACGCTCGGTCTCTAAGCTGTAAGGACAGATTTGTCTATGCTTTTCCCCCAATTCCACTGGTCCCACGTGTGTTACAGAAACTGACTCTAGAAGGAGCAAAAAGGATTGTAATTGCTCCTTTCTAGGGACATGGATATGTTGTTCATCCACACTTATTGGCAGGTATCCTTGCCGCTTTAAATCTTGCCGGAAGGTCTTCAAGCTGGCTCCTCCCACCCACCCGGGTGGTATAACTCTCGGCTCCGCCCCATGGCGCCAGATCTTCCTTACCGCTTAGAGCTCAGGTTCCTCCTTAGCGCTCTGCAGGTTGAGACTGGTTCCTATTTCTTCTTTTGCGAATTTAAAAGTTTTGCTAAAAAGACTTCAGTCTTGATCCCTGCGGCTGCGATGGACAAATCGACTCCGGTTTTCGGAGATGCCCCTCTTGAATCAGAAGATGTCTAGCGGATCCACACTCCACGTGTGTCTACTGTTTAGGCCTTGAGCACGACCCGCGGGACTGCGACTTGTGCTCTTCCTTTTGGACCTATGTCCTCGAAGACCGTGCTGCCCGGTGCATCTGGGCCGTCCGAAGCGTTCCCTCCGGTGAAGTCTAAGGAGGCCCGGTGGCGGTGTCATGCCTGGCGGGCTTGGCGAATCAGCCCAAGCAGATGATCGCCCTCAAAGAGGAGGCGGCAGCGGGCTGTATCTTCCTCGGCGCGGCATTTATCCCGCTCTCTGGGTTCCTCCTATACAGCTTCCTTTAAGGCTTTGTCTGTCCCTCTCACTAAGGAGAAGGGCCAGCGTCTGCTGGACCTTTTTCTCGGTCCAAAGAGAGGACAAGGTAAATCCCTCCGTCGATGCTCTTGGGAGGCGGGACGGTCCCTCTCCCAGTCGTCGACTTGATCGGCTCGCTCGGCTTGACCACTGGTCTCACAGTGTCCCCATCAGGTCAGTTGACTGAGACTCCCGTTGGCGAAGTCGAGATTTTTCTCGATCCGTTGGGCGGGTTGTCGCCTATAGAAGCGAGACTCCCCTCTCCCGGTTCCCCGAAGTTGAGATCCGTGGGCTTGCCTGTGCCTCGGTTCCGGGGCCTCGGATGAACCCTCCGGGCGAAGGAGTGCGGTTCCTGCCAACACTACTCGCCCGACCTCGGAAAAGCGAGGCTCTGGGGTCTCGGACCTCGCCGGTCCAGCCCGATCCGCCGTCAGAAGCGGTCTCGGCTTCCTTGATGCAGCGTCGCCGCGTCCTCGTCCTCCTCACTCGGACGAGGCTTCAGCGTAAATTACGTTAATGACAAGGACCTCATGGCAACAGTTCCTCCCTGACCGGGGAAAAGCCGGCGTCGCCTGACGACCATTAAGTGGCTGTCACGGGCGGCGACGCAACCCCTCGACTTACCGAGGGCCTGTACCCAGGCGGTTCGGCCAAAACCAGCTGCTCCACGATTCGGTGGAACCTCCGCCTCCACAGCCACTATTTGGGGCTCCGACCAGGGATTCTCGGTCGACTGAGTCTACCCATAGGCTGTCTGTTACCCTCACTCCCGACCGACCTCGGCAGGTAGAGGTGGCTCAGGCCAGAGGCAGCTCTTCGAGACCCGTCTGAGTCGAGGATAGTCCTCCTTTTTCTCCAAGCGAATAGACTTGGAGTCCTCAGAAGGACAGTCAATGGACGATAGCCCGTCGTCCTTCCTAGGACTGCTTGACTCATCTCGGAGTCCACGGGATGAAGCTCGGACCCGTTCCAAGCAGGCCAGGTACCCCTCACGGAGATTCTGGACCGAGGATTCTCCAGCGAGGCCTTTCGGTGGCGAGGCCATAGTAGGTCCGGCCTTGGAGCTTTAGCAGCGCCCTGCTTCCTGTCTCGCCCTTGGCCAGGATGGCCAGAATATCACCGGTCCCCTACCGGTTCCCTGTCGGTTTTTGAGCACCCTCTGCTGAGGGCTGGTTACCAACAAGCGTTTTCCGGTAGCCTCGGCTCGCGCCAGGATGTGGACAAACCTCCGACAGTGAATCCAAGAATTGGATTGTCGGGCGAAAAGTCTATACTGCGTCCTCTCTGTGAGCCCGTCAGACCAGTTCCGGCCGTCCTCATGGCACATTTTCTCATGCCCTGTTGGGCTCCTGGATGAGGTCATCCCTCAGTCTTCCAGGGATCTGCAGACTATGGTCAAGCAGATGTGGACCAGAGCAGGAGCAGTGGCCAAACAGCAGCTCCAGACTGCTTTTAGATATTGAGGACTCATGTGCCAGGTTGGTGGCCGCGAGTGGCTGCGTCGACGGGCTTGGCTGAGGATATCCACCTTTACCTGGGATACCCAGCACAAGTTGGCGGATGTTCCCTTTTGAGGACTGACCTCTTGACTCTGGGGTGGAAGGTCACCTGCAGAGGATCGAGAGTCAATGCTACCTTGGACTCGGTCTCTTCCGCTCAGAAGGACAAGACGCATAACCACAGCCTAAGCCCTTTACGTCCTTCTGCTCCGGGACAGCAGGCTCGACCTTAGCATCAAACCCAAACCGCTGGCTTCCTCTAACAGGGAGGCAGAGAGAAGAAGCCCAGGAGGTCCCTCGGCGGTCCCTCCTCCAAGCCTGCCCAGTGATGGGCTGAGGGGTGCTCGCCCCATCCCGTCACCTTACCCTGGTTCCCATTGAGAGAGCCGGCTCCGACCGCCCTTTCCGCCTGGTCCGCTGTTACCACGGACAGGTGGGTACTGAAGGTGGTGGGAAAAGGCCACCTCTGGAATTGAGCAGGCCCCACCCTTCAAACTGTCGTCCTCGAGGGCCTCCGGGGTCCAGTAACCTCACTGTCTGCTCGTCGAGCCGACACCGCTCTCCCTCCTCCAAGCGGTGATCAGGGTGTGAGCGGACCCCTCTCAGACCCAGGGTTTGTGTCCAGGTACTTCCTGGTTCCAGCAGACGGGGGCTGGCCCATTCTCTACCTACATAGCCTAAACAAGTTCCTAAGGTCTCGAACCTTCAGGATGGTCCTCTGGCTCAGATACTACCATCCTTGGAGCCGTGTGGTTCTGCTCTCTGGACTTGTTCAGCGACATCAGGTAGGGCATGTACAATGCCGCCCGGGCCTGCAGCTGAGGAGATCTGGATACCAGAACCGGTGCGCCAATTGGGGCCATCAGGATCACCTTCACGTTGTCCCGCCTAACTTGTGGATCAAGGAAAATGGAGGAAGTCGAAGGAGGCCTGGGTCCACGGCCCAGAAGCATCCTGCATCGAGCCCTGCCGACGGGCGGGCATGGTATAGCCTCAGCTCGCTTCCCTGGAGGCAAACAGGCCCACCAACAGTTTGCCTCAGCAGGAGAACAGACTAAACTACCTCTGGATGGAGAGACCACTGTGGATGTCTGGCCTATGCGACAGAGCACCTGCCAGTTGGTTGAGACTTCTGCCACATGAATGGCTAGGAGATCTGCCTCCAGCCAACTTGTTTAGGATCCAGATGCGGAGTGCCTCCTTGCATTAGATGGGAGTATGTGCCCTGTTTGTTGAGGCAGTACATGGTCGTGGTATTGTCCGTCTTGACTTGAAACCACTTGGACCCCGGAGCCGAAGAGCCAAAAGCTGACAGGGCCAGTCTCGACTGAGCTCCAACAGGTTGATGTGGCATCAGGACCTCGGGTTCCAGAACCCATGGGCTGTTGTCCCCAAGAGGGCTCCCCAGCCCAAGAGAGGCATCTGTAATAAGGTCGCACTGTCTTACTGGGCAGACTAACGGGATCCTCCCAGCAACCGTTCTGGGGTGGTCCACCACTGAGCACATCCCATTTTCTGGTTACAGTGATCAGCTGGTCAAATGACCATGGTGCTGATTCCATTGGGCGGCCAGCTTCCATTGGAGGGGTGCATGTGCCACCTGGCCCAACGGCCTCACTGGAGGTGCATACCACCATGTAACCCAGAAGGCGAAAGTCCTGGGCAGGTGCGCACGAGCCAGAAATGATCGGGCAAAGGAGGAGAGAACCTCTGCCCTGTTCACCAGGAGCCAAGCTCTGGCTTTGACAAGAGTCGAAGCTCTGCCCTGATGAAGCCCATCACATGAGCAGGCACGAGTTCAGACTTGGCCTCATTGATCAGGAGGCGATTTGGGAGCAGGTTTGTAAGCCAGATCCTGGATCTCTCCACCTCCTAAAGGGAGGATCCTGCCAAGAGCCAGTCATTGAGATAAGGGTAGATTTTACCTCAACGCAGAAAGATGACTGCCACCACTGTAATGCACTTGGTAAAGATCTGAGGCACTGATGACAGGCCGAACTGCGCTTGGCTCGGAAAACACACAGGTTCCCTATCGACTCTTGAAGCGGAGGAACCGCTGATGGGACGGACGGATTGGGACGTGAAAGAACGTGTCCTGAAGATCCAGTGAACAGAAAATACAGGTCACGCACTGTAACAGGATTTCGAGGAATGGTATATGTTGTCATCCACACTTATTGGCAGGTTCCTTTCCGCTTTAAATCTTGGGGAAGATCTTCAAGCTGGCTCCTCCCACCCACCGGGTGGTAAACCTCTGCTCTACCCTTGAAGCCAGATCTAGCCCGCTGAAGCCAGGTTTGTGCGTCAGGCTGGGGGTTGGTGGATGAACAACATACCATTCCTAGAACTCCTGGTACATGTGAGTAACCTGTATTTCTAGAGACATGGATATGTTGTTCATCCACCTGTCTAGTAGACTCTCTAGCAGTTCTCCAGGAGGAGGAGGCACATGCCACCCCCACTTAGGTATAAACACTGGAGAACCATGTCTCTGACCAACATCCCAGCGTGACCCAAGGTCGATGTGGAAGGGGGAACTGGTTTATGCCTGCTTCTGGTTAGGAGCCCTACGGATACCCTGGAAAGGGGTATCCTCGGAAGCAGCCACCGATGCAGCAGAAAGGTGGGTAAAATGAGCACTTATCCCTCTGGCAGGCCCCATGCCCGCCCACCTATAGCGGAGATCTACGCAAGGGGTAACCCACCCGCTCGTCGTCCACTTGGCTGCAGGTCTGCCAGGTGTGGCTTCAGCGTGAATGACAAAGCAGTCTGGAACCTCTCCTCGAACTAGCCCTATCCCTGGGAAGGTGAGCAATAGGGTCCCAATGGATCCTATATACGGCCTCCGAGGTGGAATGGGGTTGAACCCAGCAGAGACATACCGGTTGGGGAAAAGACTGCCACGCCTACAGAAGGAACTGGGTGGGCGCCAGGACAACCTTGTCCCTGTGGAAGACCAGATGAGGAGATTGGGAAGGCGCTGGAACTCTCCCGTCCTTCTGGTTGGCATGGTAGCCCAAGAAGGTGTTCTTCCACAACAGGTGGGGAAACTCACACCGGTGCAAAGGTTCAAACGGCTTGCCCGTGAGCTAAGCCCATACCAGCGTAGATCCCACAGAAACGGGATACTCTCCCGAGAGGTGTGTGATCACTTGCGTCAGAAAGCGCCAGACCACCTTCCTGCACCACCGACTCACGTTCGGCCCGCACCTGTAAGACAGGAGTGGCTGATTGGAGCACCTTGAGGTTTGCGCTTCAAGCCCTAGTTCAAGAAAGAATGGACTGCAGATAGCCGGAATGCTTGCGAGGAACAGGAGAGGGACCAGGCCTCATTTCAACACCAAATGGAGAACTCTTCCATTTGAAGGCGAGCGATCTGGTCTGACTCCTGGCAGGACACCGAAACGCCTAGGACCTTGCCGGGAGACCTGCTGGCCTGGCCACTAGCTGCACAGGGACCAGGCCGTCAGGTGTAGAGATTGAAGGGAAGATACTCCATCCGGACCTAACAACAGTTGTCAGGACTGGGCGGGCTGGGAGCGCCCGAGAGCCTGGGGCTGAGACTGAGGAGAGCTGCATACCAGAGCTGGCAGAACCAGTCTGGGCTACCAGAATCACCTGCGCCTAGTCTCTCCTCGCTTGCCTGAGGTCAAGGAAATGGGGATAGACGAGAAGAGGCCTGGGGTCCATGGCCTCAAGGGCATCCCCTCAGGCGAGCGTCATGTTGAGGGGGCGGCATGAGACCGTCTCTGCCTCGAATTCTCCCTGGAGGAAAACAAAGGTCCACCGAAGGTGTGACCTAGTGGAGAAAGATTTTGTGTTACCTCCGGCAGGGAACCACTCGTGAGGCGCAGTCCTAATCCGCCTAGGGCATCGGGGCCAGGGTGATGGAGGCTCCCGCCATAGAAATGGTATAGGAAACCGCCTCCCGCCGCGTGAAAGACCCAATGCGAGAACCTCCACGCAGAGGAAGGAGCTCATCCGGTCCTGGCTAAATAGGTAGTACATGGTCGTGGTGTTGTCCGCCTGACCGAAACCACAAGATCTCGCAAAGGACGGAGGATGTGCAAGCTAAGTGGACCGCCTGGAGCTCCAGCAGGTAGGAAGACATCGGGACTCTCGAGAGGACCAGAGGCGGTGCACCTGTATTCCCTTGATGGGCATCCCCATCCATCCGAGATATATGATGCCAGAGAAGACCCTGACTCTGGGTGACAAACGGGATGTTCTCCTGCAAAGAGCGCTGGAACGGGTCCAAAGGAGAGCTGCCCCTCAACCCCTGGGCTGTTGTCATGACTGGTCCAAAGGGATGCAGCGCTGTGACCGTTAGCTGGCCAGTCCCATTAGGGGGGATGCATGAACCGTGGATCAGTGCCAGCTGGTGGCAGGCCGCCAAGGCCCAGAGGCAGTGAAGTCCCGGTCAGGGAGCAAATTGCCCAGTCAGACCCGATCAGGTAAGGAAGGAAGGGAAGAACCGCCCTGTCTCGCCAGGAGCCGAGCTCGACTCAAGAGTCGAGCCTCTCTCAAGAAGGATCACCCGCTAAGGCACGAGTTCCAACGTGGCTCCAACAAAAGGAGACCAGTCTGAGAGCAACCTAGAGGGCCAGAGTTCTGACCATCCCTCCGCCTGAGGGTTCCGCACAGACCATCCGGTGTGGTTACTTCCTGACCCATCAGTGCCGCGGAATGCCGGCAAGACCAAGGCCTGGCCTGAATCCTCGTGAACGGGATGCCCGCTTAAGAAACGGAGGAGCATCCCAAGAAACGATGAACGAAGTGGCACGCTCCTGGAGGTCAAGGAAGAGCCACACGCCTCATTCTGAGGATGGGATATCTGAGACAGCGAGATCATCCCGACATGCGGATCGAGAATGGGGCACAAGCCCCTATCCGTTGGAAGAGAAATGCCTGGCCACGAACCTAGGGTCTGGAGGAGGGTCCGTCACCCTCCTGACACCTCCAGATCGAGGGGCCAGGCAAGTCAGCTCGGAAGGCCGACAACAAGGTTGTGGACCAAGACCCCGTGGGGAGCAATCTCGAAAGGTGGGGCCTGCTCGTAATCCCGAAGCAGGACCTGCCCTCAGTATTCGACACCCAGAGGTCCGGGAAAGGACCAGGTGGGAGAAAGGGCAGAGTCGCCTCCCCAGGGGGAACCCCGGTAGGGGTGGAGGCTGGTGACAGCGCCTCAGCCCATCACTGAGCAGGCCTGGAGGAGGGATTTGGCGAGGGCTCCTGGCCTTTACCTCCTGCTTTTTTAGGTAGCCGCTGGCTTGACTCAGGATGCCCAGCGTAGCCTGCTGGCCCTCATGCTGGAGTTGATGGGCCGCCGAGCCGCAGGGCTGAGAGGCAAAGGGCTACGCAATGCTGCCGATGGCCCTGGTCCTCTGGGCGGGGTGACCGAGTGCACGGAGTGGTATCAGACTCTCGGTCCCCTGGAGATGTCCTCCACCGGGGTCAAGAGGTCAGTCCCAAGAAGGATGTCCCTCCAATTCTGTGCTGGGTTCGTTGAGAAAGAGGATAACCTCAGCCATGCCCTGTCTGCCATGGTCACACAGCGGCCGCCACCGACCTGCTTTACAGGAATCATAAGTCCAGAGCAGTCTGAAGCTGCGTTTGGTCAGCCACCGCCCCACCCTCTGGTCTCAGACTGGACCGAGGTCCACAGGACGCCGGGAGATTAGAGCACCTCATCCAGAGAGCCCAAGAGGGCGTGGGAGAATGTGCCACAGTGCAGCTGAGCTGGCCTGTCGGAGGCCTAGGGAGAAGGCTGCGTGAAACCTTGGCGCCAACATAGTCCTTCCTTTTGGACTCTCTGTCGGGGCCTATCGACATCCCAAGCATTCCCAGAACTTCTGAAAACATCGGTAGCTAACCCCCAGCAGAGGGGAGATCAGAGAACCGGGGAAAGAACCGACAGGGACAGAGTACTTCTTGGCCATCCCTGGCCGAGGGTGCAGGACAGGAAGTAGGCCGCTAGAGCTCCAAGGCCGGGCCGACAATGGCCTCGTGCCACTGGAAGCCCTCCGAGGGTGGAACCCCCTCGGTCCAGAATCTCCGCCAGGGGTTAATGAGACCCATTTGGACACTGGTTCAAGCTGCATCGGTGAACTCCGAGATGAGCTGAAGCAGACCCATAAGGACGATGGGTTGTCGCCCACAGAACGTTCTGGAGAGACCCCAGGTCCTCCCGACTGGGGGAACATGGAGGAGTCGATGTCGGACTCAAAAGGTCTGCAAGAGCTACTTCAGGCCTGAGTCACTCTTGACCGCTGAGGGCGGGCGGGTGAGGGAACAGAAAACTATGGACAGGTCGTGACCGACCGGTGTTCCACCAAGGACGGTGGGGCAGCAAGGTTTGGGATTAACAACCGCCCAAGAGCTGGCACCTCGACTGTAGCGAGCAGTTGTGTCGCCGTCGAGGCAGCGTTTGCTGGACGGGAATGAACCGTGTTGACCCTTGACAATAACTGCTGCCACAAGAACTCCTCGTAACGCCGACGCCATCTGCATCGAAGCCACTCCTCATCCGAGGAGGAGACTAGGAAGAATGGTAATGCATTTAACTCGGTGCCCGACCCGAGATCGCTTGGTGAAGTCGGCATGGCGGCTTGACGAGAGGAGGACCAAGACCCAAATCTCGGGAAGCCGGGGTGGGCCTGGGAAGGAGCTGGGGCGCCGCTTTTCCCTCGGCTCGACGTAATTACCGAGGCCTGTCGCCTGAAATGCACAGGAACCCCGCCTCCGCCTAGGGAACCAGCGAAGAGATGGCGGCTCCAGCAGAAGATGTTCCAGATGACAGGTCGAAGATCTAGGACGCGGGCAGGAGTCCTGGCGAGCTGACCTGATGGGGACACTGTGAAACCAGCGGCCTGAGCTGCACCTCGACCCGAGTCGAAAGTCTGCCGGCAACGGAAGGGGAGCTCTCCTGCCAGCGCTGGGACTTAGCCTGCAAACCCTTAGACCTGGGCCAGAGGCAGGTCTCAAGATCTCTCTCCTTCGAGGAAAGGGATTGCTAAGCTTGAATGAAGTTGAATGAGGAGAACTCAAGGAGAGCGGGATAAGCGCCGACGACCGGGAGTGATGGGGAACAGCCACCCCTCCATGGAGGAAAGAAGATCGTGTGCTGCTCAGCCGAGACAGCAGACGCGGACACTGCCCGACAAGTTCCGAGATTTTCCCGCGTGGAAAAGTTTCAGGTCGCCTGGAAGCCTCGGAACGGCCGCACGATCCTCCAGGCGCTGGTCTAAAGGGCACAGCAAAAATCGCAAACTGGTGGATCATGACCCAAGTCGAGGCAGTAGACTTACTGGAGGTGGGTCTTTTCCCTGGAGGTATTAACTGCAAGGCCCGGAGCCGGAAATTCATCGATTCATCGCAGCAGCGAGGGAAGAAGATCGGGTTTGAAAACTTCAATTAAATTGAGAGACCGAAAAAAAAATCAGGATCCAGTCGTAAAATGCAGAGCGCTAAGGAGGAACCTGAGCTTCAAGCGTGTAAGGAAGATCTAGGCCATGGGGCGGAGCTGAGTTTTTACCACCCGGGCGGGTGGAGGAGCTATTGAAGACTCGCAAGATTTAAAGTGGTGAAGGAACCTGCTAATAGTGTGGATGAATAATATATCCATATCCCAGAACCTGTATTTAGGGACATGGATAGGTTGTTCATCCATACTTTCTGGCAGACTCCTAGCAGTTCTCCGGGAGGAGGGAGGCAAGGCGCACACCCCCGATACTTACTTGGGAAAGAGAGACTGGAGAACAGAGGCCAAAAAAAAAAAAAAAAAATCAGCATCCCGGCGTGACTCAAGGTCGATGTGGTAGTGGGTAATAAAGATATGTGCCAACTTCCAGGTAGCAGCCCTGCAGACATCCTGGATAGGGACATCCCTGGAAGCAGCCACCATGCAGTGGTATGGCGGGTAGAATGAGCCTAACCTCTGGGGCTCCATGCCCGCCAACCTATAGTAGAGCTCTATGCATGAGGTGACCCACCTGCCTTGTCGATCCGCTTGGCACGGGTCTGCCAGGTGCTTGACTTCAGCGTGGGTGACAAACAAGCTGGCAACCTCTCCCGAGCGTCAGCTGTCGCTTCCTTATAATAGCGAGTGCTCTTCAGGGTCCAAAGTATGGAGCCCATCCTCGCCTCCAAGGTGTGATTGGGGTAGAATACCGGCAGAGTCAACACCTGGTTAAGGTGAAACTCAGACACCACCTTCGGAAGGAATTTTGGGTGGAGCAGGGACAACCTTATCCTGTGGAAGACCAGATATGAGACTCGATGGAAAGCGCCTGGAGCTCTCCCATCCTTCTGGCTGACGTGATAGCCACCAAGAAGGCGGTTCTTCCACGACAGGTGTGAAAAATCGCACTCTGTGCGTTGGTTCGAATGGCTTGCCCGATGAGCTTGGCTAATACCAGCAGTAGATCCCACGGAGGTGGAGGTTCTCATAATCGGAGGGGAAATGTGTCGAGGCCTCTAAAAGTGCCCCACCACCCTCTCTCAGTTTCACAGACTGCTTCCCGCCCGCGCTCGTGCAGAGATAGCTGAGGCACTCTTGCTGGTCGCCGAAGCCCTTGTTGAGAAAGTAATCATAGTCCAGAATGCTATTATGGGGCAGTCGGAAGGGTCCAAGCCCTTCCCAGTCAGCAAATTGAGAATCTCTTCCATTTGAAGGCATAGCATTTTCTGGTCGACTCCGCGGACACCTTAGCGATGTTGAGGACCACGCCGGAAAGACCCAAGGCCTGAACTCTAGCCGCCAGGAACCAGGCCGCCAGGTGCAGGGATTGAAGGTCCGGATGGAATACCTTCCCTGGTTGGGATCGAGATCAGGTCCGGCGGGCTGGAAGCCGCCGGAGCCTGAAGCTGAGGCTGAGGAGATCTGGATACCAGAACTGGCGGGGCCAGTCTGGGGCTACTAGAATCACCTGCGCCTTGTCCTTTCTCACCTTGAGAAGCACCTTGTGGATCAAGGGAAATGGGGGAAAGGCGCAGAAGAGGCCCGGGGTCCACGGCCTCGAGAAGGCATCCCCCTGCAGCGAGCCCTGCTGAGGGGGGCGGGCATGGAACAGACTCAGCTTCGCATTCTCCCTGGAGACAAACTGGTCCACCTGAGGCGTGCCCCAGTGGGAGAACAGATCTTGTACTACCTCCGGCAGGAGAGACCACTCGTGAGACGCAGCCCCTATCCGGCTTACGGCATCGGCCAGGGTGTTGGAGGCTCCTGCCACGTGAATGGCAAGGAGATCCGCCCAGGCTGCGCATCGTCGGGACCAAATGCGAGAGCCTCGCATAACAGCAATGAGCGCGTCCCGCCCGGGTGGTTCAGATAGTACATGGTCGTGGTATTGTCCGTCTGGACCTGAACCACTTGACGCCGTAGAAACGAAGCGAAAGCAGTAAGAGCTAGACGGACTGCCCGGAGCTCCAGCAGGTTGATGTGGCATCGGGACTCCCGAGGGGACCAGAGGCCGTGGGCTCTGTGCTCCCCCAGATGGGCACCCCAACCCAGAGATGCATCGGTCGAAAGAGAAACAGTCGGCTCGGGGCGGACAAACGGGATGCCCTCCTGCAGATCCACCGGAACGGTCCACCACTGGAGAGCGTTCCACATCTCCTGGGTCACTGTCACAGGCTGGTCCAACGGATCGCAGTGTTATGACCACTGGCTGGCCAGTCCCCACTGAAGAGGATGCATGTACCAACGGGCCCAACGGACCACGCTGGTGCAGGCCGCCATGAGGCCCAGGAAGTCCTGGGCAGGGCGCGATTGCCCAACCAGAAATGATTGGGCAAAGGAGGAAAGAACCGCGGCCCTGTCTGCCGGGAGCCGAGCTCTGGCTCGAAGACAGTCGAGCTCTGCCCCGATGAAGAGAATCACCTGCTTCGGCACGAGTTCCGACTTGGCCTCGTTGATGAGGAGGCCAATTTGACAGCAAACTTGGAGGGCCAGATCTCTGGACCATTCCGCCTCCTCTCTGGAGAGGGCTGCAATCAGCCAGTCTTCCAGATAGGGTTACACCCGGACCCTTTGGCGCCGCAGGAATGCTGTCACCACTGCCATGCATTTGGTGAAGACCCTGGGAGCTAGGGAGAGGCCGAAGGGCATGGCCCGGAACTCATAAATGGATCCCTCTGTTCTGAAGCGGACGAATCTCTGATGAGACGGACGGATTGGGACGTGAAAGAACGCGTCCTGGAGGTCCAGGGAACAGAATCACACGCTTCGTTCCAAGGATGGGATTATCTGAGCCAGAGTGACCATCCTGAAGGTCCGAGACCTTAGGAACTTGTTCAGGTCGTGCAGGTCGAGAATGGGTCGCCAGCCCCTGTCCGTTTTGCGAACTGGATATACCTGGACAAAAAACCCAGGTCTGGAGGAGGATCTGCCACCTTCCTGATCACCTCTTTTTCGAGGAGCAGGTCAATATCGACTCGGGGGGCCAACAGCGAGGCTGCGGACCCCATGGCCCCCTTCCCCCCCGAGGGGCGACGGCTCGAAAGGGTGGAGCCTGCTCGAACTCCAGAGGCAGGCCTTTTCCTACCACCTCCAACACCCAGTGGTCCGTGGTGATAGCGGACCAGGCGGAAAGAAAGTGGCGGAGCAGTCCTCCCATGGGGGGAACCCAGGGAGGAGTGACGGAGCTGGGGGTGGCACCCCTCAACCTGTCACTGGGCAGGCTTGGAGGAAGAACCGGCCAAGGGACCTCCTGGGCCTTTACCTCCATGCTTACTGTTGGAGGAAGCCGCCGGCTTGGGTTTTGGATGCCAAGCGTGAGCCTGCTGGCCCTGTTGCTGGTGCTGTTTGGCCGGTCGAGACGCAGGGGCCGAAGGACGAAAGGACTTCTGCTGCTGCTGACGGCGGCCTTTGTCCCTCTGGGCGGAGGTGACCAAGTCCAGGGTGGCATTGGACTCTTCGATCTGCTGGAAGTGTCCCTTCACTCCAGGGCCGAAGAGGTCAGTCCCCAAGAAGGGGACGTCCGCCAACTTGTGCTGGGTATCCGCAGTGAAGGTGGATATCCTCAGCCACGCCCTGCGGCGCATGGCCACCGCGGCCGCTACTGACCTGGTACAGGAATCACCTATGTCCAGAGCAGTCTGAAGCTGCTGCTTCGCCACCGCCCTACCCTGGTCCCGCACCTGGCGGACCATGGTCTGCAGGTCGGTTGGGAGATGAGGGAAATCTCGTCCAGGGAGCCCAAGAGGGCGTGGGAGAAGTGTGCCATCAGCACAGCCGAGCTGGCCTGTCTGAAGCAGAGGGAGGCCGCAGCGTACACCTTGCGCCCGGCAAAGTCCAGCTTTTTGGACTCTGTCGGGGGGCTTATCCATGTCCCAAGCGTTACCGGAACGCCGGAAAACGCTGTCAGTGACTAACCCCTTGGCAGAGGGGTGCTCCGAGAAACCAGGCAAAGAGCTGGTAGGGACCGCATACTTCCTGGCAGAGGGCACAGGACAGGAAGCAGGCCGCTGCCAAAGCTCCAAGGCTGGGCCGACAATGGCCTCAGCCACCGGAAAGGCCTCCATGGGGGTGTCCCCTCGGTCCAGTATATCCGTCAGGGGAAACTTTGCTCATTTGGACACGGGCTCGAGCTGCATCCCGGTGGACTCCGAAGAGGAGTCGAAGCAGACCCAAGGAGGACGATGAGCTATCGTCCAATGACTGGCCCCCGGAGGACTCCAGGTCGACCTGCCTGGAGAACAGGGAGGAAGAGTCTGATTCCGAAGAGTCTGCGAAGAGCTGTCTTGGCCCTGAGCCACCCTCTACCTGCCGAGGACAGTTGGGAGTGAGGGTGACCGACAACCTGTGGGGTAGGCCGTGACCCAGACTTCGGTTGTGGAGGCAGAGGTTCCACCACAGTCGGTGGAGCAGCTGGTTTTGGACGAGCAACCAGCCCTGGAGCGGGCAACTCGACTGGGGCGAGTGGTTGCTTCGGTCGTTCGGGCGACAGCCACTTGATGGCCGGGGTCTGGACCGGAGTCTGCTTAGGCCCGGACAACAGCAACTGCTGCCACATAAGCTCCTCGTAGCGCAGGCATAATTTACGCCGAAGCCTCCCCTCATCCGAGGAAGAGGACGAACGGTGTCGCTGCTTACTTCGGTATCGAGACAGACCGCCGATGTCGCCGGGAACGGCTAGACGGGGGACCCGAGGGTGAGTCTGGGAAGGGGTGGGGGACACCCGCTCTTCCCTCAGCTGGGGCACTTTAACCGGGGACTGCAGCCCAGAAGGCAAAGGCAGATCCTCGGTATCCACCGGGGGAAACCGGTGAAGGAGGGTTGTCAGCTTCACCAGTCGACAGCCCATCTAACGGATCGAGAAAAATCTCGACTGCATCGACGGGAGTCTCAGCAGACTGACCTGACGGGGACACCGTGAAGCCAGCGGCCTCGGCCACAACTTCGACCGAAGTCAATGGTCGGCTGTCCGGGGAAGGGGACCTCTCCTGCTCCCACGAACGCCGACTGTGGGACTTACCCTTCGACTTCTTCTTGGGCAGGGAAGAATGTCCCGATGGCCCCACTCCCTTTGTGGAAAGGGACTGACAAAGTTCCTTGAATGAAGCCATATACGAGGAACTCGGAGAGAGCGGGATAAATGCTGTGGCCGAGGAGGAGGAAAATGCGGCCTGGGCTGCCTCCTCCTCGAGGGCAATCATCTGCTCAAGCTGCTCAGCTGAGCCAGCCGCCGGACACCACCCAACAAGCCTCTAGATTTTACCAGCGGAAAACGCTTCTCGGGGCGCCCGAGCTTCAAACGGGCAGCGCGATCATCCAGGACATTGGCCGAGAAAGAGCGGCACAACTCTGAGGCCTGCGGGTCGTGATCTAGGCCAAGGCAGTAGACGCACGTGGAGTGCGGATCCGTCCTGGACATTTTCTGCCCGCAAGGCCACCTCCCAAAGCTGGGAATAGATTTGTCCATCGCAGCCGCAAGGGAAGATGAAGACTGAAGTTTAGAAAACTTCAAAACCAATTTCGGACGAACCGAAGAGTTAGGATCCAGTCTAAAACGCAGAGCGCTAAGGAGGGAACCTGAGCTTCCAAGCGGTAAGGAAGATCTGGCGTCATGGGGCAGAGCCGAGAGTTTTACCACCCGGGTGGGTGAGAGGAGCCAGCCTGAAGACCTTCCGGCAAGATTTAAAGCTGCAAGGAACCTGCCAATAAGTGTGGATTGAACATATCCATGTCCCTAGAACACTTGGGTCCCCATATCTGACCCTGTGCGGAGGAGGTTCAAGAGCTCCACCTTCTGTTCGCCATCCAGTAGTTTTTCAACTAGGTCCTGAACCTGTTCCCACAGGGTATTCTGAAACTGAACCATATGAGACTGATAGTTCAGGGACCTGATGGAGCATGTAGCAGCTGCATACATGCGCCTCCCCAGGGCATCCAACTGCTTGGATTCCTGGTCCGGTGGTTGCGTGCTTAGATGCTGTGGTCGTTGGGACCAGTCATGAGAGGTCGTAATGACCAAGGAATCAGCCAGAGGTTGTTGCGCCAAGTACTAGTCCTCTGTCGGGGCCCTGTACAGGCGGTCAGCTTTCTTCGGCACCACAGGAGTGGAGTGCAGATGCTTCCGCGCAGCTTTGGTGACGTCCATGAAAGTGTCTACCAAGGGTGGCACTACCACAGGCATAGGGTCCTTCTGCCGAAGGTAACGAGCTAGGCACAGTCCCTCGGGGTCGAGGTCTTCCGAATCCCATCCCATGTTCTGCTGGATGTGCCTCATGATCTCCGAAAAGGAGGGACAATCCGGAGGTGACCTGGGCAGGTCACGTGGGTCAGGTGACGGGATGGTAAATGGAGAAGACCTGGAGGTATCAGAAGTGTCAGGTCTAGAATCCTCCCCTGGCGGAGTGGACCATCGACGTATGGGTCGCTTAGGACTGGGAGACCCTGAGGGAGATCTTGAAGGGGGGCCTTCTCCATTCTTTAGATCTTCTCCTAGGAGGTGGAGTGTGCTCTTTGGGGGTCGTTGGTGTTCCTGCTGGCCCCTGTGGTGGAGTAGAAGGTGAAGGTGTAGGAGGAGGAGGAGGCGGCTCGACTGGGATCACATCCTTCTCAATTGTGTCCCACCAGAAGTTAAAAAGATCTTTTACCTCTTGAATGTTCATACCAGACGGACCAGGCACCGGTGGTCTGTCGCCGGTATTGGGCGTCTGGTCCGAAGGAGTCTCCGGAATTTGTGTAGGCTCCTGCGGAAGTCCGGCATCCTCATTGTCGCCTGCCTGGTTGCCAGGCAACATCCGGTCCTCCTCTGTGGAGTTCCGACCAGTGTTCACCGGTGATGGGGAGGCAGTCTTCGGTTCCGGCAAATGTCTGACCGACATCAGGTGCTTAATAGACGTCTGGTCCGACGGAGGGTCGGAAGCCCGCTTCGGGTCAATCATCCATTTCAAGGACGTCAGGTCCTTAGTCTTCCTAAGAGGGGGAACTGGACCCCTGGAAGGCTGGGAGACCGATCTGGTATCGGGGTCCCGGCATCTCTCCGAAGAAGACTTGGACTGATGATGGTCTGAAGACATCAATGAGGCCTGGGAAGGTGTTGAGGAAGCAGAGGGCCTGGAAGTCTTGATTGGGTGCAGAGAAGCCGAGGTGCTGCCTACAGACTTGACCTTCACTGGAGGGGGCTGAGAGCGAGCCCTGGGGGGAGAGCCGACAGATCACGTGGAGCCTGAGCTGATGCACGAGTCTGAGGCTTGATGAGCGGAACTGGAACTGGCCTTCTCCCAATGTCTGTGGGACTTGGTGGAAGATACACCTCTGGACGCAGGTTCTTTATCCATACATCTTAACTTATCTTCCAAAAGAAACCCCTGAAGTGCTTTCTGGTGGCGGATCCTGGTGAGACTATTGAACCCCTGACAAAAGGAGCAGGCCTTGGTGTCATGCTTCGGGCCTATCCTTGAAAGGGATCTGTTTGCTGCAGTCACACTTGGAAGGATGTCCTTCTGAAGGAGAAGTTGGAGATGCCAACATTTAGTAGTAAACTATAAAGTTCTAGTCGTCGTACGCTAGAGTGGGGCAGTGAGGCTGATGCTGGTAAGTAGACGGCAGGAAAATAAGTGGATATTCTGGGGGACCACCCCCTTTTATATGATGCCCAATGTCAGGGCGGGACCGACGTCTGGGATGCTACTCGCTGGATTCTGCCATCTAGAAAATTTCCGTGGGGTCCTGGTGCCTGCCAGCTTCAGTCCTAATGCTGTAACCTGCTGCAAGAGCTGTTTCTCGAAGTAAGATGCTTTGGACACTTTGGCAAATAAAAAAACAGATTTGTTTACTTAAGACCAAATGAGTTAAGGAATTGTAGAAAAGCTTGTTAAAAAGGAAGAGGGAAAGAGACAACTAGAGGAGTTATTTGGTTAACAGATCTACCGAATTGCCGGGGGAAGAAGAGAGAGAGAGGAGGACTGGTTAACTGTTTCTCGGGTAATGAACAAAGGAGAACATGCTTTTTGGAAGGAAGTAGCCAAAGAATGGGAAAAAGTACAAGGGGAATAAGAAAAATACTTTCCACTTACAAAGCATAAAATACATTAGAAATTAGAGGAAACTGCAGAAAAAAAAAACAGGCTTATATATTTATTATTTACAATATAGAGGATTGTGTATAAGAAGATACTTACATAACAGCAGCAGTTATGAGTCGAGGTTTCGTGGTAACCTGAGACCTCGAGACGTAGCCCTAGAGGTCCGTTACCAATGGAAACCTCAAGATCGCAAAACTGTTTTATAGGTGAAGGGTTGCTCATACACAATCTTTATAGTGTATGGGCAACCATAAATACCACCGTGAACACCGGGGAGCTTACTTCGTGTCTGCCGCCAAAGTGCCGCCCTTGCCGCGGCGCGTCATTTATTATGCGCATGCGCGAATGTGTTCGATCTTGTTGTGCTGCACCGGTGACGCACTGGGTGCAGCACAACAAGATCATGACGCACCAAGTGAAGGACAACAACGCTGTTCCAGGCATGGATTTCCATGCGGAACAGCGTTCCACCATACACTATAAGCATATGTATGATAAAATGTTGAAATGTGCCACATTTAATTACAGCGGCATAAACTTTCCAACTAAAAGGAACAGAATTCTAACACTAAAAATACAGGTTACTTACCTGTAACAGGAGTTCTAGGAATGGTATATGTTGTTCATCCACACTTCATGGCAGGTTCCTTGCCACTTTAAATCTTGCTGAAAGGTCTTCAAGCTGGCTTCTCCCACCCACCCGAGTGGTAAAACCATCGGCTCCTCCCAACGACACCAGATTTAGCCCGCTGAAAGCCAGGTTGCGCGGAGCCGGAGAGGTCGGGTGGGTTGTGTAGATGAACACCATATACCACTCCTAGAACTCCTGTTTTTATCTATTTATTTAGTTTTTGTTGACCAGGTAAGTGCACTAGACAAATCCTGCCTATTTTCAGGCACGACTTTGGCGGGGGGGGGGAATATAGATGAATGCCAACTAACCCTGAACCAGATTAAGCTGTTGGTGGTTTTTTTTAGTGAATGAGGGAAATTCCTCTACTCTTTTCGATGAGTGCCATGGGATCTTTAACACCCACCTGAACTACCACCAGTCCAGGCAGATGGGACCTCTGTTTAATGTCCCATCTGAAAGACTGCACCTCAGAAGTGCAGCACCCCTTTCATGCTGCACTACAGTGTCAGTACTGAGACATTAACCCAAGTGCCAGATGTGGGAACTGAACCCACAGCCCTCTGATCTCCCGGCCTCAGAGGCAAGTGTGCTACCTACTAAGCCACTGACACCGACTGTTACAGGTGAGTAACCTGTATTTCTAGGGACGTGGATATGTTATTCAATCCACACTTTGTGGCAGACTCCTAGCAGTTCTTCGGGAGGGAGGGAGGCAAGGCGCGGAACCCCTACTTAGGGAATAAGGACTGGAGAACCGAGATCCCAAAACCAGCATCCCAGCATGACGAAGTCAATGTGGTAATGGGAAATGAAGGTGTGTGCTGACTTCCAGCTAGCAGCCCTGCAGATTTCCAGGATAGGGACGTTCCTAGAAGCAGCCACCGAAGTAGCAGTATGGCGGGTAGAATGAGCTCTTTTCCCTGTGAGAGGCTCCATGCCCGCAAACCTATAGCAGAGATCTATGCAGGAGGTGACCCATCTGCCCATAATCCACTTGGCTGCAGGTCTGCCAGGTGCGGCTTCAGCGTAGGTAACAAAGAGCTGGCGAACCTCTCCCCAAACTTCAGCCGTTCGCTCCTGATAAGAAAGCGCTCTTCTAGGGTCCAATGTATGGAGCCTATATTTGGCCTCAGAGGTGTGATTGGGGTAGAACACTGTTAGAGTCAACACCTGGTTAAGGTGAAACTCCGACACCACCTTCGGAAGGAATTTCGGGTGGGTGCGAAGGACGACCCTGTCCCTGTGGAAGACCAGATAGAGACTCCATGGAAAGCGCCTGGAGCTCTCCCATCCTTCTGGCTGACGTGATAGCCACCAAGAAGGCGGTCTTCCAAGACAGGTGAGAGATGTCACACCTGTGCAACGGTTCGAATGGCTTGCCCATGAGCTTTGCCAGTACCAGCAGTAGATCCCACGGAGGTGGGGGTTCCCGCACTGGAGGGGAAATGTGATCAAGGCCTTTGAAAAAGCGCCAGACCACCTTCTCCTGCGCCACCGACTGCTTCCCGGCCCGCGCCCGGTAAGCAGAGATGGCTGCCAGGTGCACCCTTAGGTCGCCGACCTAAGCCCTTGACTAGAAAGGGACCATAAATAGTCCAAGATGCTTGCCAAGGAACAGGAGGAAGGGTCCAAGCCCTGCTTCTGACACCAAATGGAAAACCTTTTCCATTTGAAGGCATAGTATTTTCTGGTCGACTCTCACGGGACGCTCAACTACATTGAGGACCTCGTCGGAAAGACCCAAAGCCTGGAACTCTAGCGCCAGGAACCAGGCCGTCAGGTGCAGGGATTGAAGGTCCGGATGGAACACCTTCCCTGATTGACTGAGAGCAGGTCCGGGCGAGCTGGAAGCTGCCGTGAGTCCTGGAGCTGAGACTGAGGAGATCTGGGTACCAGAACTGGCGAGGCCAGTCTGGGGCTATCAGAATCACCCGCGCCTTGTCCTCCTCGCCTTGAGAAGCACCTTGTGGATCAAGGGAAATGGGGAAAGGCGAAAAGAGGCCTGGGGTCCATTGCCTCGAGAAGGCATCCCCTGCAGCGAGCCCTGCTGAGGGGGCGGCATGGAACAGACTCAGCCTGCTCTCCATGGAGGCAAACAGGTCCACCTGAGGTGTGCCCCAGTGGGAGAACAGATGCTGTACTACTCCGGTGGAGAGACCACTGGGATGCAGCCCCTATCCGCTCAGGGCATCGGCCAGGGTGTTGGAGGCCCTGCCACGTGAATGGCTAGGAGATCCGCCCAGGCTGCGACAGGCGAGACCAAATGCGAGAGCTTCCTGCATAGAAGCATGGAGCTGGCGCCCCGGCGGTTTAGATAGTACATGGTGGTATTGTCCGTCTGACTCGGACCACTTGACCCCGGAGGAACGGAGCAAAGGCGGTGAGAGCTAGGCGGACCGCTCGGAGCTCCAGCAGGTTGATGTGGCATCGGGACTCCCGCGGGGACAGAGGCCATGAGCCCGGTGTTCCCCCAGATGGGCACCCCAACCCATCAGAGAGGCATCGGTCGACAGAGAGACCGTCGGCTCGGGGCGGACGAACGGGATGCCCTCCTGCAAATGATCTGGAACGGTCCACCACTGGAGAGCATTCCACATCCCTGTGTCACCGACATAAGCTGGTCCAAGGGATCGTGAGCGCGTGACCACTGGCTGGCCAGTCCCCACTGAAGGGGACGATGTTCCAGCGGCCCAACGACCACGCTGGTACAGGCCGCCATGAGACCCAGGAGGCGAGGAAGTCCCGGCAGGGGCAATTGCCAACCAGAAATGATCGGGCAAAGGAGGAAAGAACCTCGCCCTGTCCGCCGAGCCGCGCTCTGGCTCAAGAGAGTCGGTTGCGCCCGATGAATAAAATCACCTGCTTGCTCGAGTTCCGACTTGGCCTCGTTGATAAGGAGGCCCAGTTGAGAGCAGACCTGGAGGGCCAGATCTCTGACCACTCCGCCTCCTTCCTGGAGGGAGCTGCTATCAGCCAGTCGTCCAGGTAAGGGTACACCCGGGCCCGCGCCGCAGGGAATGCTGTCACCACTGCCATGCATTTGGTGAAGACCCTGGGAGCTGGAGACAAGCCAACGGCATGGCTTGAACCGAAGAGGGATCCTTCCGCCGGAAGCGAAGGAATCTCTGGTGAGACGGACGGATAGGGACGGAAAAACGCTGGCCCCTGCAAGTCCAGAGAGCAGAACCACACGCCGCTGCTCCAAGGATGGTATAATCTGAGCCAGAGTACCATCCTGAAGGTTCGAGACCTTAGGAACTTGTTTAGGTCGTAGAAGAGAATGGGGCCAGCCCCGTCCGCTTCGGAACCAGGAAGTACCTGGACACAAACCCTGGGTCTGAAGGAGGGTCCACCACCTTCTTACCACCTCCTTCTGGAGGAGGAGAGGATGTCGCCCGACGAGCCGCCAGTGAGGCTGGGGATCTCGAAGCCCGGTGCTTGCACGGCTCTGAAGGGTGGTGCCTGCTCGAATTCCAGGAGCAGGCCTCTTCCCACCACCTCCAAGACCCACCTGTCCGTGGTAACAGCGACCAAGCGAACGGAAGTGCTGGAGCCGCCTCTCACGGGGGACCCAGGGGTAAGGTGACGGGATGGGGCACCCCTCAGCCCGTCACTGGGCAGGCTTGGAGGAGGGACCGGGCCGGGACCTCCTGGGCCCTTCCTCCCTGCCTCCTGTTAGAGGAAGCCGGCGGCTTGGGTTTGGGATGCCAAGGTCGAGCCTGCTGGCCCTGGACGTGTTGGCCGGGCGCCGGGGCACAGAAGGACTAAAGGGCTTAGGCTGTGGTTTGCGGCCTTTGTCCTTCTGAGCGGAAGAGACGAGTCCAAGGTGGCATTGGACTTCTCGATCCTCTGCAGGTGACCTTCCACCCCAGGGTCGAAGAGGTCAGTCCCCAGAAGGGAACATCCGCCAACTTGTGCTGGGTATCCGAGTAAAGGTGGATATCCTCAGCCAAGCCCGCCGACGATAGCCACTGCGCCGCCACCGATCTGGCACATGAGTCCCCTACATCCAAAGCAGTCTCGGGCTGTTTGGCCACTGCTCCTGTTCCTGGTCCCGCACCTGCTTAACCGTAGTCTGCAGATCGGCGGAAGATGAGGGATGACCTCATCCAGGGAGCCCAACAGGGCATGAGAAAATGTGCCATGAGGACGGTCGAACTGGCCTGGACGAAGGTCGAGAGAGGACTCAGCGAGACTTTTCGCCCACAGTCCAATTTCTGGACTCCTTGTCAGGAGGTTTGTCCGACATCCTGGGCGCTGTCGGGCGCTACCGGAAAACGCTGTCGGTAACCAACCCTCAGCAGAGGGTGTTCAAAACCGACAAGGAACCGTGGGACCGCATACTTCCTGGCCATCCTGGCCGAAGGCGCAGGGCAGGAAGCAGGGCGCTGCCAAAGTTCCAGTGCCGGACCCACTATGGCCTCGGCCACCGGAAAGGCCTCCGTCGGAGAATCCCCTCGGTCCAGAATCTCCGTGAGGGGATACCTGGCCCGTTTGGAAACGGGTTCGAGCTCCATCCCGGTAGACTCGAGATGAGCCAAGCAGTCCTAGGAAGGACGGGCTATCGTCCATTGGCTGACCTCCTGAAGACTCCAAGTCCAGTCGCTTGAGAAGAAGGAGAATCGCTCGACTCGGAAGAGTCCTCAAAGAGCTGCCTCTGGCTCGAGCCACCCTTCACCTGCCGGTCGGTCGGGGAGGGTAACTGACAGCCGATGGGGTAAACCTCAGCCGATCGAGAATCCTGGTCGGAGCCCCAATTGGTGGCTGGGAGGCGGAGGTTCCACCGAATCGGTGGAGCAGCTGGTTTTGGCCGAACAACCGCCTGGTGTGGCTCCCGGACAAGTCGAGGGGTTGTGTCGGCCGCCCGACAGCTACTTAATGGTCGGGAAGGCGCCGGAGTCGGCTATTCCCCGCCAGGAGGAGCTGTTAGAACATAAGGTCTCGCATCGCCGCATGCATTACGCGAAGCCTCCTCATCCGAGGAGAGGAGGACGAGGACGAGCGGCGACGCCGCTACCGCGTGTGCCGAGACCGAGACCGCCTATGACGGTAGGCTGGATCACAAGAGGTCCGAGATCGAGAGTCCCGGAATTTCCGGGTCGGTGCAGGGAAGTGTCGGCGAACCGCACTCTTCGCCTCGAAGGTCCATCCGAGGCTCCGAACCGAGGCACAGGCGAGCCCACGGATTCAACCTCCCGGGGAACCGGGAGAGGGGAATTCGCTGCTAAAGGCAGCCCGTCAATGGGTCGGTAGTGTCCCCGACTATCAGTGGGAGTCTCGGTCAACTGACCTGACGGGAGCACCGTGAGGCCAGTGGTCGGCCGGCTGCCCATCGGGCCGACGGTCGACGGCCCGGGAGAGGGACCTTCCCGCCCCAAGAGCGCCGACGAGGGACTTACCTTGTCCTCTTTTGGACCGAGAAAAGGTCCAGCAGACGCAGGCCCTTCTCCTTTAGTGGAGGGATAGACAAAGCTCTTCAAAGGAAGCCGTAGGAAGAACCCAGAGAGAGCGGATAAATGCCGCCGAGGAAGATACGCCCGGGCCGCCTCTTCGAGGGCGACCATCCGCCGAGCTGATCCGCCGAGCCGCGCCGCGACACCGCTAACCGGCCTCCTGACTTCACCGAGGGAACGCTTCGGGACGCCCAGTTGCAATCGGGCAGCACGGTCTTCGAGGACGGGGCCGAAAGATGAGCACAGGTCGTAAGCTCAGTGGGTGCTCAAGGCCTAGCAGTAGACACACGTGGGTGTGGATCCGTCCGAGACATCTTCTGCCCGCATGGGCATCTCCTAAATCCAGGAGTCGATTTGTCCATCGCAGCCGAGGGATCAAGACTGAAGTCTTTTGCAAAATATTATTTTTAAATCCAGCAAACGAGAAATAGGAACCAGTCGCAAACGCAGAGCGTTAAGGAGGGAACCTGAGCTTCCAAGCGGTAAGGAAGATCTGGCGTCATGGGGCGGAGCCGAGAGTTATACCACCCGGGTGGGTGGGAGGAGCAAGCTTGAAGACCTTCCGGCAAGATTTAAAGCGGCAAGGATACTGCCAATGAGTGTGGATGAACATATCATCCATGTCCCTAGAACTGCTCTTATTCCAGAGGCAGAAACCTGCCGACCACTTCTAACACCCAGCGGTCCATGGTGATAGCAGACCAGGCGGAAAAGTGGCAGAGCCGCCCCCATGGGGGGAACCCAGGGAGGAGCGACTAGGTTGGGGGCGACATTCCTGAACCAGTCACTGGGCAGGCTTGGAGGAAGGGCCCGCTGAGGGACCTCCTGGACCCTTGCCTCCAGGCTTCCTACTAGAGAAAGTGGCAGACTTGGCCTTAGGGCGGCAAGTGTGAGCCTGCTGGCCCTGATGCTGGTGTTGCTGGGCCGGACATGCCGCAGGAGAGGAACTGCAAAAGGGATTATGCTGCTGTGGGGCGGCCTTTGTCCTTCTGGGCAGACGTGACAGAGTCCAAGGTGGCACTGGGACTTTGATCCTCTGGAGATGGTCTTCCAGTCCGGGCCCGAACAAGTCTGTGCCCAGGAAGGTAACATCTGCCAGCTTGAGCTGGGTGTCCGTCGGGAAAGCGGAGATCCACAGCCAAGCTCTGCGGCGCATGGCCACTGCAGCCGCTACTGACCGACAAGAGTCACCAATGTCCAATGAAGTTTGGAGCTATTTAGCCACCGCCCTTCCCTGATGCCACACCTGCTTGACAGACATCTGAAGGTCAGCCGGGAGACTAGGAATCACCTCATCCAGGGAGCCCATAAGAGCGTGTGAGAAATGTGCCATCAGAACGGCCGAGCTAGCCTGACGAAGGCCTAGGAAGGAAGCAGCGCAGACCTTCCAGACCGAGTAATCCAACTTTTTAAATTCCTTATCGGGTGGTTTGTCCACGTCCTGAGCATTCCCATAATGCCGAAACCATCAGTCACTCACCCTCTGCAGAGGGATGCCCGGAAACCAGAGAGTGAACCTGTGAGGGCCGTGTACTTTCGAGCCATCCTGGCCGAAGGCGTGGGACAAGATGCTGGCCACTGCCACAACTCTAGGGCCGGGCCAACAATGGCTTCAGCAAATGGCAAGGCTTCCATAGGGGAATCCCCTCGGTCGAGTATCTCTGTAAGGGGATACTTGGCCTGTTTCTGGACGGGTTCGAGCTGCATCCCAGTAGACAGAGGAGCTGAAACATACCCAAAACAAAGGATGGGCTCTCGCCCGCCGACTGGCCCCCTGCAGACTCCAGGTCAATCAGAACAGGTAGGAGTCGAAGTCAGACTTAGAGTCTGAACAGCTGCCGAGCGACTGAGCCACCCTCCACCTGCCGAGGTCAATCAGGAGTCAGGGTGACCGACAACCTAAGGGGCAAGCCCTGACCCGACCCAGAATCCTTGGTCGGGGCCCCAGTCTTCGGTTGTGGAAGTGGAGGTTCCACCACAATGAGTGGAGCGGGCATGCTCCTCGACTACGGCGAGGGGTTGTTTCTTCTGCTCCGGTGACAGCCACTTAATGGCCGGAGAAGGCAATGGAGTCTGCTTGTTACTAGTCAGTAAGAGTTGCTGCCACATCAAGTCCTCGTAGCGCTGACACAGCTTGTGCCAAAGCCTATCCTCCAAAGAGGACAAGCGGCGACGCCGCTTTCCATGGTGCAGAGACCGCTGACATCGGCAGGACCTGGAAGAGGACCGAGATCTTCGGGGATTCCGAGGGTGGGTTAGATATGGAATGGGGAAAACTCCACCCCTCCTCCGCTGCAGCGACTCAACCGGACTCTGCGCACAGGAGGCAGCAAGTTCGCACCACCGGGGAACCGTGAAAAGGGTTGTGTGCTTCTCCAGTCGACAACCCGTCCGACAGGTCGAAAAAAGTATCGATCGCGTCAACGGATGTCTCGACCAGCTGATCTGACTGGGACACAGTGAAGCCAATGGCTGCAGCCATAACCTCTACTGAAGTAGAGAGTCAACGGTCCGGTGAAGGGGATCTCTCCCACTCCCATGAATGTAGACGGTGGGACTTACCTTTAGAGTCCTTTCTGGACCAACTGGAATGTCCCAATGGCCCTTCTCCCTTAGTGGAGAGGGAATGACAAAGCTCCTTAAAAGAAGCAGTGTAGGAGGAGCCCTAGCTGGATAAAGGCCGCGGCCGAGGAGGAAGAAGAAGTGCCGCCTCCTCGAAGGCGATCATCTGCTCCAACAGCTCCGCAGAACCCGCGGCCGGACATCGCCCAATGGACCTCCTTAGACTTGACCGGTAACAGGAAGCCGACACCCAAGTAGTTCACAAAAGGGTCTCCAACACAGAAGCTAAGAAAGGACCACACACTGCAGAGCCTGCAGGCCTGCGAATCGTGGCCAAGCCCCAGGCAGTGGACGCATGTGGAGTGTGGATCGGTCAGAAACATCTTCTGCCCACAAGAGCACCAACGGAAGCCAGGTGTCGATTTATCCAACACAGCCACGAGGGAAGATGAAGACCTTAGTCTTGTGAATCTTAAAGTCCAAAGAGTGTGGATCCAGGCCTAAAACGCAGAGCGCAAATGAGGGAACCTGAGCTTCCAAGCAGTAAGGAAGATCTGGCGTCATGGGGCGGAGCCAAGGGCTTTACCACCCGGGTGGGTAGGAGGAGCCAGCTTGAAGACCTTCCAGCAAGATTTAGAGTGGCAAGGAACTT
The DNA here is from genome assembly GCA_016271365.2 of Neoceratodus forsteri. NCBI lineage: Eukaryota > Metazoa > Chordata > Ceratodontiformes > Ceratodontidae > Neoceratodus > Neoceratodus forsteri. The sequence continues at coordinate 274,662,392 of JADMNL010000025.1, forward strand.
GCCAAAGTGTGGACTGAACAGCATATCCACGTCTTTAGAAGTGCTGTTACAGTTACTTCCGGTTTAGCAGTTTATTCAAACTATCAGATTAAAAGTTTGTTAGCCTGACTGCCCTTAGAAGGGTCAAAATGGTTGCAACAGTGACTCCCAGTTAATTTAATCCAAAAGCAGCTAATGCTGCACTAGTTTTATGTCCTTGCCTCACACACCCAGGGATGACAAGGGTAAGATGTACTCAATTCAGATAAGAAACAGTGGGTTAAAAACCACCTCTCGTGAGGTTTAGCAGTTAAAAAAAGATACAATCTGGCTCTGTCCACACCAGGAGAGCTACACTTTGCTCCCCCACTTGAATCTTGAACCGAACTGGGCACCCTCTCAATTAGAGATGCTTAGTGATGAAGCAGAATCTGGGAAGTACATACTGAAAGTTTGAAGGAAGAAGTCTGTCAACGAAGCACAGTGGTAGGGCTTCCAGATGTAATGCCCACACTGTGGTTTGGGAATGTACCAGAGGAGTTGGAGGGCTGCCGGGGGCTGAGCATTAGATGGACTTGCTTCCTTCAGGGGGAGGGTGGGTGTGGATCTGGCACAAGACTGACCTCTGGTGGCGGCCAGTGGAGCAACTGCTGGTGCCTGTGGGGAGGTGTGCTGGATGGTGCTTCAGTGCTGTTGCGTCATTGCATGCTACACCTCCCATAGGGATGCAGCATAGAAAAATGCCAGCCTCCATGTATGACTCCCTGCTCCACCAGTCTTGCTCTGCCTGCCCATGGCACTCTGCTGGTGACAGTTTTGTCCTGGTAGGTGGCTCGACACTGCAGCTCCACAATGGGGGGCAAGCCAGGCAGACATCCTGGTAACTGGGGACATTCTGGTTCAGACTTCTGTTTTCTTTTTCTTTTTTTTTGGGGGGTGGGGGGGAATGCTTGCTCGGTGGTCCAGCCTTGGGGGACAAGCCCGAGAGGACTACCACCTGAGGCCGAATGGGTGACTGAATGGGCTCAGACTTTTGAGGGTCTGCTGCAAAAAAAAAAAAAAGTTTGCCAATGGAGCAGTAGACTAGGCGTACACCAAGCACAGAGATGCAAATGAGGACCCCAGACTAACGGAAGAAAGGATCTGATGTGACGGGACGGAGCCAAGGAGAATACCACCATCTGAGTGGGTTGGAGGAGCTTAGCCTGAAGATGTCCCTACAGATTTAAAGGGAAAGAAACGATGTCAGAGTGTGAAAAAGTGCACCATATCCACATCCCTACTTCAAATTGGGCGATGGCATATCCCTTGTATACAAAGAATCAAAATACCAGCCATGTCGCAGATCACGTACTCTTAGAAAAGGAACAGACTGACCACTTGCCACCATAGTAAACTTCAGATTTTCCATAAGCTTGTGCTAAAAAAAAAAGTCTTGTGCCAAGCCATAAGATCAGTAAATCAGTGTACCTTTTGTAAAGTACAGTTATGTAAGAACTTAACATAACAGCAGATCTTCGAGAGAGGCTCTTGCAGTAGGTATTTACATATAGGACTAACCAGCCAGGCATCAGGACCCCATGGAAAAATTTCTAGCTAGCAGTCTCTGGCGGAGGACGGCCCTCACGTCAGGTGACAGACGTCATGAGACGTCAGTATAAAAGGGGTGGTCCTCCATGCCCGCCTTCCAGTTCTTTCCCGCACAAAGGCCAAGAGGCGAGACGAGAGAGAAGCTTGTATATTTCCTGGAAAAGGAGCCAAAAGCTTAGGGGAAGGAGGGCAGGAAGGCAATACCTACTGCAAGAGCCTCTCTCCGAGACCTACTGTTACGGTAAGTTCTTACATAACTGTACTGTCTTACTTCAAGAGGGCTCTTGCAGTAGGTATTTACATATAGGACTGAATCCCAAGCAGTTTGGAACAAGGAAAAGCACTCAGGAGGAGGATAACTATCCATGGTATAGAGCCTCCGACTGAACGGGTCTTATGAAAGACCTTGAAGCACAGCCAACCCGAAGCCTGCTGTATGGTGTGAGGCAATATCCAAACTACAGTGTTTCGCAAATGGACAGAAGTCCAAGTTACGGCTGCGCAGACATCTGCCGCTGACATATTGTTGAAACAAGCCCCAGAGGCAGCTACTCCTCTGGTGAAGTGGCCTCTGACTTAACCCGGCAGGGTTTTGTACTTGTCGTAACAGAAAGTGATGCAATGAGCCAACCTTTTAGATGGGCATTGCTTGGAAATTGCATTGCCCTCTCTTAAGAGGGGTGTCAGTGGCTCAGTAAGTAGTGCACACTTTGAGGCCGGGAGATCAGAGGGCTGTGGGTTCAGTTCCCACATCTGGCACTTGGGTTAATATCCCAATACTGACACTGTAGTGCAGCATGAGAGGGGTGCTGCACTTCTGAGGTGCTGTCTTTCAGATGAGATGTTAAACCGAGGTCCCATCTGCCTGGATTGGTGGTAGTTCAGGTGGATGTTAAAGATCCCATGGCACTCATCAAAAAGAGTAGAAGAGAAGAGAAGTAGAATTTCCCTCATTCACTAATACCACCAACAGCTTTATCTGGTTCAATTTCAGTTTACCATTTGTATCCCACCTCTTCCCTGGTCACCCCTGAAAAAGGGACTTCCAGGTCCAGTGGGCTTACCAGGTCAACAAAATTCAACAAAAAAACAAAACAAGAGACAAAAAGCTGATCAGATTTCCTGAGATCCTTGGTCCGAGAGATACAGTATCTCAGTTTTCTGTGAACATCCAAAGTGTGCAAGAGGTACTACTCTTGATTGGAGTGTTGCATAAAGAAAGCGGGTAGCTCAATGGATTGATTCCACGTAGATTCAGCCACCATCTTAGGGAGAAACTTAGGGTTGGTGTGTAGAGCCACACGCTCCTTGTGGAAAATCAAGTATGAGACTTTGTACATCAAGGCCTGAAGCTCAGAAATGCACCAAGCAGAAGTAATGGCACTAGAAAGAGTGTCTTCCAAGAAAGGAACTTCAAATCTGCTGTAGCTGCCCACTCAAAGGGAGGCAGGTTAAGCTTCTCCAGAATAAAATTCAAGTCCCAAGGAGGGGCAGGAATGCGGATGGGGGGTCTCAAATGGAGAACCCCTCTGAGGGAAGTCTGAGTCTTCCAACAGCACAAAAGTCCCATCTCCAAAAGGGACATGGTCAACAGAAATCGCTGCCATATGGACCTTTAAAGAGGAATGGCCGAGACCCAGATCGAAAAGATGACTCATGTCTAGGACTCTGGTGGCTGGGCAAGAGAAAGGGTGACATGGCCCAAATAGAAAACCATTTCCACTTCATACTGTAGGTGGACCTGGTGGAAGGCTTTCTGGCTTCTACCAACATGTCTGCTATGAGCGGGGGAAACCCCAAAGCATTTTTTAGCCATGTCTGCAGGAACCATGCTTGTAAATTAAGGGATACGAGACCTGGATGAACAAGGGTCCCCAGATCCTGGGTCAACAAGTGTTGCGACAAAGGAAGAGAAAGCAGAGGTTCCTCTGACAACTGTTGTAGAAGAGAACCAAACTTGCCTGGGCCAGAATGGAGCAATGAGGATTATTCGTGCCTCCTCTGATCTGAGCTTGTTCAGGACCCTCAGAATTAAGGGAATAGTAGGGAAGGCAAAGACAAATCTGTCCCTCCAAACAAGAGAGAGCATCCCTCAAAAATGCCTCGCACTGGAGTGAGCGATCAGAAGGCAAGAAGTTTTGCATTTTGAGGAGACACGAACAGGTCTACCTGCGGGGTTCCCTATTGCAGAAAAGTGTCTACAACCTCTTGATCCAGTTCCCATTCTGCCAGTGTGTTTTCCACTTCCGGAACATGAATGACCATCAGGTGAAGTTTGTGCTGGGTAGCAGAGACCCACACTCTCATTGCTTCCCTGTATAGAGAGTAGGAATGAGTTCCTCCCTGTTTGTTGAGATACCAGACTACACACGTTGTCTTGTCTGTATGAGAAGATGACCGGGAAGTATGGAGGAGTGCAGGGCCTGTAGAGCATAAAGGACTGTTCAGAGTTCGAGCACATTTATGTGCAGATTTTGTTTGAACCAGGACCAGCTGCCCAGAGTCCTGCAAGACTTGAGATGGGCCCCCAGCCCTCTCCTGAAGCATCTGTTAACGCCTGGGGGTTCTGTTGAAGTGAACCTCGGCAAAAGTTCTCTTGTACCATCCACCATTGCAAGTCCCTGATCATGGGATCGGAAACTAGTACCTCCTGGTCTAGATCGTCCAGTGTTTGAGACCGAAGTGTCCATTGAGTAATCCTCATACGGAACAGAGCGTGTGCGACTGTCGGAATGGCAGCCACCATTAGCCCGAGGAGGCGAAGGACTGACCTGGCTCAGACCCTTCTGCGACTGGACAGAAGACTGGCCCGAGTCAAAAGGGTGTCCACCCTGTCTGGAGGCAAAAAGGTTTTGCCGATGGCAGTGCCCAGGATCACCCCTATAAATTGGAGTCGTTGGCAATGGACCAAATGGGACTTTGCCTGGTTGATGGGGATACCCAGGCTGGTAGAAAACCTGCAAGGTAAGGGAAAGGGAGTGCAGGAGTTCCTCCCTGGACGGGGCCGCCAGGAGCCAATCGTCCAGGTACGGGAATACGTGCACTCCTTGGGTACGCAGGTGGGCCACCACCATAGACAGGCATTTGGTAAATATTCGGGGCACCAATGAAAAACCAGATGGGAGGGCCTTGAATTGGCAGTGGTCCCCCTGAAAACAAAATCCAAGGAATTTGTGGTGGGAAGGGCATATGGGGATATGTAGGTAAGCATCCTGCATATCCAAAGCACACAGCCACAGTCCCTGCCGAAGAAGAGGCACAAGGCCCTGCAGTGAGAGCATTCTGAAGTGTGTACTCCGCAAACATGTTCAGGGAGCAGAAGTCTAAAATAGGCCTCACATCTCCAGTCATCCTTGGAACTAGAAAGGAATAGGAATAGTAACCCGTCCTCCAAAGGTGGTTGGGAACTGGTTCTATCGCTGCCTTCGAGAGAAGGGAAGTAATTTCTTCTAGGACCAGAGGAAGATGTTCCGAGGGGTAAAATGACTTGGGGAGGTGGTCTTTGGGGTGGTTTCTGCAGAAACTATCGAGAGTCTGGCTGCAATCAGCTGGAGCACCCAAGCATCCGATGTTATCCTCTCCCAACCCAGTAGATGGAAGGAGAATCTCCCTCCTACTTGTTTCTCTAGTACTTCCAGAGTGTGTGGGAGAGGCAAGGAGTCAGGTGGTCTGGGGCAGCGCAGCAGCCAAGGCTCCCACTTTTTTTGGTAGGAGGAGACTTGGTTGCTGGAGGGGCCCCAAAGCTTGTTGGCCCATTTGCCCTGTGGTTTGTCAGTTACGTCTACGAAAAGGGCGCCGCTGCCCATGAGGGAGGTCTGTATAAAAAGACTCCATGGAATAAACGTAGTGCCCTTCTCTTGCAGGTCGACAACGATGTCCTGGACATCACTGCCAAACAGCACCGAACCCCTGAAGGGCGCATACTGAATAGCAGATTGCACTTCAGGAACCAATCCTAACGCCGAAGACCCACGGCGAAAGCTGAGCTCCGTCCAGCTGTGTCCACTGCATCCTAAGTGGCACGAAGCATGTGCCGACTGGCCGAACGAGCACAATGGACAAGATCCGCCACTTCCTGTTTTGTCAGAGACTCAGGAAGGGAGTCCAACTTTGATTCCACCCGACTATGGATGGTCTTCTGGTAATCCCCATATGTGCTACATAATTCAGGGTCCTAATACCCAGGGTAGAAAATGCATAGACCTTCCTCCCATATTGGTCCAGAAGCTGAGACTCCTTGTCAAGCAGATGATAGCTCAGATGTTTAGGATTAGCGGAGTGGCCGTGAGCAGCGCTAATCAAGACAGGGTCTGCTTTGGGGTGTAGATTCAAGAAAGCTACTCCCTCAGGAGCTTGGTATAGCCTATCTGCCTTTCTTGCGGGGAGGGGCGCGAACACGGAAGTTGTTGCCAAATAGGGGAAACAAGGTCCATGTGAAGCTCCATCAAGGGTGGAATCAATGTAGGAGCGGTCTCTGGCAGATCCAAGTGGGCAGCAAGCTTTTTACACTGTGGATCTGGCACAAGGGATTGCCACTGATGAACTTCCTGGATACTTCTCAGTAGCTCCAGAAAAGAAGGATCCTCGGGAGGGGTCCTTGGCCTAGGTCGGTCTGAAGTACGAGGCTAGTCATCCGGGTCAGAACAACCCCCACCAATTCAGAGGTCTCCGATGAAGAAAAGGAAGACTCCTCCCGATGCGGTGGAGGGACGGTCCCTTTGGGAACCCTCTGGGACACGAATCCTCCCCAATCCTGGCGCCCAAGGGTTTACCTCTGGTGTTGGGTAAGGGGGAAGGAGTCTCCTGTCTCCAGCGCAAGGGATACTGGGAAGGGTCCAGCGCAGGTAGACTACCTCTCTGGTGAGTTGAGCCTTGGCCTCAGCCCACCAGGCAGACAGTCTCCTTCAAGTCTGCTGGTAGCTGGGGTGTGGGTGGCGGAGGAGGAGAGGGATACGGACACTGAGGATATCTGTACATAGAGTATCCATAACCCAACGGCGGGAAGCCTGGTGTCTGGTATTGAGGCGCTGGGTACTGTGGCATCAGACACTGTGGCGCCGGGTAAGACGGAACCGGATTTTGTGGTGTCGGATACCCAAGTGCCAGGGCTCTGATGGGGCAGAGGCCCAGCTGGCAGGCCAGGCAAAGGTGGCCCGGCGAGCATCGGGCCCAGCATGGGAGGGTGCTGTCTGGTAGGGGGATGTCGGGTAAGCCGGCGTCAGAGGGTCTGGCATCCGGGTGTCTGGACCAGCAGGAGGGGACCCTGACGGCAGCGTGTCCAGGTTCTCCATGACGATCGGGGAGGGAGGATTGGAATCCCCGGAGTTCAGTAGAGGAGATTCAGGAGACCTAAGAGGGCAACACCAAGCGCAGCAGGGAGCTTGGGATTCAAACTGGTCAAAGGGGTCTGACACAGGCTCCTTGGCTGGGCAATCATTGGCCGGGGGGGGGGGGGCGCCTCCACATCCAACTTATCAGTCTGATCTGGGCGGACATCTGAGCTGGCGTCACACTTATCGGATCCCTTGCTCAAAGAAGGTCATGCTGGAGATGCGGCCTTGCCGCGTGAAAGAGCGACTGTGCACCCTCCTGAAGGAGTGAGCGGCTTACCAGTCTTCTCCGGGCGGACGTCAGTGGCACCGGCGTCCGACTTCGGACTCACTCGAACCCGAGGGCTGCATGTCAGCGGTCTTCCTGGGAAGGAGGCCTCCTTTACCCCATAGGTACCCGTGGGGCCCGTGCACAAGCCTGACAGGAGGGGTGACACCTTCTTGGACAATGTCAACACGGTTGTCGTGGAGGTACCTTCAGAATCGCGACACCAGCCGGGGTCGCGGAGGCCATGGAAATAGAATCCCAGTCCCGGCACTTTTCTTTGTGGCCTTCAGGGGAAGTGGATGCCTGCCTCAACTTTTTCAACTCCTTCTCCATGGATGCCATTTTTTTTCTTTAAAATATGGGACTCCAGGGACTGCTGCGTCTGTTTTCGGGTAGCAGAATTAAATTTCTGGCAGTGCTGGCACTTCTCCACAGGATGATCCAGGCCTAGGCAGAAGAGGCACAAGGAATGGCTGTCCTTATGCGGCAGTTGGGAACCACACGAGTCGCACTTATTTTTATGCGATTAAGAAAGCGTCAGGAAAGACAGTATTGAGGGTGAAAATATAGAAAAAAATGGTCGAAAAGTTTGAAAACTGAACCGGACGACTGACTAGCGTTGAACTCTACCACGAGGAACTTTCACAAGTCGACGGCGGGAAAGAACTGGAAAGCGGTCGTGGGGGGGACTGCCCCTTTATACTGACAGTCACCTGATGTGGGGGCAGCCCCCCGTCCCCACCAGAGACCGCTAGCTAGAAATTTTTCTGTGGGGTTCTGACGCCAGGAGTTTCCAGTCCTATATGTAAATACCTGCTGCAAGAGTCCTCTAGAATTATCATAGAATCTTCAGGGTGTTTCTTTCCAACAGTTGTGTCACAGAATAATTTTAAGTGTGAAAAATCTTTCTGTAAAAAAAATTCTCCCAGTTATTTACATATAGATAAGGCCCCAGGAATTCTGCAGTTCTGGAGTCACAGAACTTTCTGCAGAATTTGTATCATGCCGCAGAATTCAGTGTTTTTGCTGAATTTTCATTCACTTCATTAAAATACAGTTTTTCCATAGTGCCAGGCTACAGTATCCATCTTGTTTATCTCGAAGCCCCTCCTCTATGCTTGGCATGTGGTGTCAATGACATCACATGTTTTAACCAATGGCAGGACTGCATTCCGCTGCGGCAATGAATAAATAATGAGACCGAAATCAGAAAATGCTGCCACAAAGCACTAGGGGCCCAGCATATAGATCCTCATTGCTGAGGAAGCCCATGAAGAGCAAAATGTTGGGATTTTTAATGTGCATTTCCTAGTGAACATATGTATAAATAAAGGCACAATCAAGAGTACATGATCCGTCATGTGGCTGGTCTTTTGATTCTTTGCTGATGGACCTCGCATCACCAGTCCTCGAATTACACATGTTTTCAGAGAACATGGAAGGGAACCCACCCGGGGCTGCTTTCTTCTGGATATCCCTTATATCTCCATCCACTACATCACAGCTGTAAATGATACCTTTAAGGTACATGGCTAGGGTACTCCTTACATCCAACTGCCTGGAGTAATCTTATTTTCCAGGCCCTATATAAAATGCAGTGAGTGCCTCAATTAGTGGTCTGTTTAATTCCTTTACCTTGTTTGATCACAGGTCTCTCAGATGGCTTGGCTGCAATAACAACATTCAGCTGCTGCAACAGGTCAGACAGGTAGCAGTCAGTAGGTTCCCTCGATTCTTTTAATGCAACGTCATCCTCTAGTTTTCCCAGTTTGTCGCCAACTGCAGGACTTCCTTGCCCTAAATTACAAGAAGAAAAATTCCAGTTAGTCTAATTTTATAAAGAGATGCTTAAAGATTTCTGGTAAAGTAAGCCTGAAAAAGTTTACAATGAGGCAAGTTACTGTGGCACCTGCAAGGACTGCACACCTGATCCTGCACAATTCTGCAGGAAACTGATGTTAGACCCTAGCAGATACCACTGTATGTGCGACTGCATGTATACATGCTCTGTCATCTGCATAAATGTTAGCCGTCTGGCAGCGCTGCTGTAATGCATGCAATTATTCCACTAACGTTGGCAGATGATCCGTTATGCGGACAGAGCACAAACAGCAATTCTAACTTGCCTCAATCTCGTGATGAGATCACCAACGAGATTAATGTGGTCACTAGATTTCATTTTGGCTGCCCATTTCTGGGGGTCGGGTCAACTGCAAAGTAAATCAAAAGGCTGCAGTCCTGCAGATTTTACTGGCCTGTTGAACAGGAGGAGAAAATCCTTCCTACTTACAGCAATTTCCTTTTCTGTTCGCTCCAATGTTGTCACTGGGGAGTTGGTACATAGGGGTAATGAGCTCTCCTACTGAGCTAGTGGTACAGCCCAAAACTATCAATCAGCATGGAACACTGGGCACATGAGGATTCTGAGGACACAACTGTTACCTTTGTCCACGTGGTACCCATGTACACCTATAAAAAACACCAATCTGCATGTCACCCAGATTAATGAACACTATGCAACCAAAAACTTCATATGACAATGACAAAAATACAGGCTACTCACCTGTAACAGGAATTCTAGGAATGGTATAAGTTGTTCATCCAAATATCTGGCAGGTTCCTTGCTGCTTTAAATCTTGCCAGAAGGTCTTCAAGCTGGCTCCTCCCACCCACCCGGGTGGTAAAACTCTCGGCTCTGCCCCATTACGCCAGATCTAGCCCGCTGGAAGCCAGGTTGTGCGTCCGGGAGCGTTGGGTGGGTCGTGTGGATAAACATATACCATTCCTAGAACTCCTGTTACAGGTGAGTAACCTGTATTTCTAGGGACATGGATATGTTGTACATCCACACTATGTGGCAGACTCCTAGCAGTTCTCTGGGAGGAGGGAGGCAAGGCGCACACCCCCTACTTAGGGAATAAAGACTGGAGAACCGAGGCCCCAAAACCAACACCCCGGCGTGACTCAAGGTCAATGTGGTAGTGGGTGATGAAGGTATTTGCTGACTTCCAGGCAGCAGCCCTGCAGATTTCCTGGATAGGGATGTCCCTGGAAGCAGCCACCAAAGCAGCGGTATGGCGGGTAGAATTAGCTCTTATCCCTCTGGAAGGCTCCATGCCCACCAACCTATAGCAGAGATCTATGCAGGAGGTGACACACCTGCCTATCGTCCGCTTGGCTGCAGATCTGCCAGGTACGGCTTCAGCGTAGGTGACAAACAGCTGGCGACGTCTCCCCAAACTTCAGCCATCCGCTCCTTATAATAAGCGAGCGCTCTTCTAGGGTCCAAAGTATGGAGCCTATATTTCGGCCTCTGAGGTGTGATTGGGGTAGAACACCGGCAGAGTCAACACCTGATTAAGGTGAAACTCCGACACCACCTTCGGAAGGAATTTCGGGTGGGGGCGCAGGACAACCTTGTCCCTGTGAAAGACCAGATAAGGAGACTCAATGGAAAGTGCCAGGAGCTCTCCCATCCTTCTGGCTGACGTGATAGCCACCAAGAAGGCGGTCTTCCACGACAGGTGAGAGATGTCACACCTGTGTATCGATTCGAATGGCTTGCCCATGAGCTTAGCCAATACCAGCAGTAGATCCCATGGAGGTAGAGGTTCTCGCACCAGAGGGGAAATGTGGTCAAGGCCTCTGAAAAAGCGCCCGACCACCTTCACCAGCGCCACCGACTGCTTGCCGGCCTGCGCCCGGTAAGCAGAGATGGCTGCCAGGTGCACCTTAAGGGTCATCAACCGAAGCCCTAGCTGAGAAAGTGACCATAGATAGTCCAGAATGCTTGCCAAGGAACAGGAGGAAGGGTCCAGGCCCTTTCCCTGACATCAAAAGGAAAATCTTTTCCATTTGAAGGCGTAGCATTTTCTGGTCGACTTCTTACGGGACACCTCTTCAGCGTTGAGGACCTCGTAGGAAAGACCCAAGGACTGGAACTCTAGCCACTCAGGAACCAGGCTGTCAGCTGCAGGGATTGAAGGTCCAGATGGAATACCTTACCCTGATTGACTAAGATCAGGTCCGGGCGGGCTGGAAGCCGCCTCGGGAGCCTGGAGCTGAGACTGAGGAGATCTGGATACCAGAACTGACAGGGCCAGTCTGGGGCTACCAGAATCACCTGCGCCTTGTCCCACCTGGCCTTGAGAAGCACCTTGTGGATCAACGGAAATGGGGGGGGAAGGCGTAGAAGAGGCCCAGGGTCCACTGCCTCGAGAAGGCATCCCCCTGCAGCAAGCCCTGCTGAGGGGGGCGGGCATGAAACTGCCTCCAGGGAGAATTCGAAGCTGAGACTAACAGGTCCATCTGAGCCGTGCCTCAGTGGAAGAAGAGATCTTGTACTACCTCCGGCAGGAGCGACCACTCGTGACACGAAGCCCCTATCCGGCTTAGGGCATCGGCCAGGGTGTTGGAGGCTCCTGCCACGTGAATGGCAAGGAGATCCGCTTCCAGGCTGTGCAAGAGACCCCAAAGGCGGAGAGTTTCACTGCAGAGGGGCATGGAGCGTGCCCCACCCTGCCGGTTTAGGTAGTATATGGTTGTGGTATTGTCCGTCTGGACCTGAACCACTTGACCCCGTAGAAACGGAGCGAAGGCGGTGAGGGCTAGACGAACAGCTCGAAGCTCCAGCAGGATGATGTGGCATTGGGACTCCCGAGGGGACCAGAGGCCGTGCGCTCTGTGCTCCCCCAGATGGGCACCCCAACCCATCAGAGAGGCATCAGTCGAAAGAGAGACAGTCGGCTCGGGGCGGACAAATGGTCCACCACTGGAAAGCGCTGCACATCCCCTGGGTCACTGTCACTAGCTGATCCAACGGATCAAGGCGCTGTGACCACTGGCTGGCCAGTCCCCATTGAAGGGGACGCATGTACCAGCGGGCCCAATGGACCACGCTGGTACAGGCCGCCATGAGGCCCAGGAGGCGCAGGAAGTCCCGAGCAGGGTGCAATTGCCCAACCTGAAATGATTGGGCAAAGAGTAAAGAACCTCGGCCTGGTCTGCCAGGAGCCGTGCTCTGGCTCGTAGAGAGTTGAGCTCTGCCCCGATGAATTGTATCGCCTGCTTTGGCATGAGTTCCGACTTGGCCTCGTTGATGAGGAGGCCAACCTGAGAGCAAGCCTGGAGGGCCAGATCTCTGGACCGCTCCACCTCCGCTCTGGAGGGGGCTGCAATCAGCCAGTCGTCCAGGTAGGGGTACACCCGGACCCTTCGGCGCTGCAGGAATGCTGTCACCACTGCCATGCATTTGGTGAAGACCCTGGGAGCGTGGGAGAGGCTGAAGGGCATGGCCCGGAACTCGTAAAGGGATCCCTCCGCTCTGAAGCGGAGGAATCTCTGGTGGGACGGACGGATTGGGACGTTAAAGACCACGTCCTGAAGGTCCAGAACACAGAACCACACACCTCATTCCAAGGATGGGATTATCTGAGCCAGAGTGACCATCCTGAAAGTCCAAGACCTTAGAAACCCCTTCAGGTCGTGCAGGTAGAGAATGGTGTGCGTTTTGGGACCAGGAAGTACCTGGACACAAGCCCCGGATCCGGAGAAGGATCCGCCACCTTCCTGATCACCTCTTTTTCGAGGAGCAGGGCAATATCGGCTCAGCGAGCCAACAGACGTGCTGCGGACCCCATGCCCCCCCCCCGCCCCGAGGGGCAATGGCTCGGAAGGGCGGGGCCTGCTCGAACTCCAGGGGCAGGCCCTTTCCTACCACCTTCAACACCCAACGGTCCGTGGTGATAGCAGGCCAAGCGGAAAGGAAGTGGCGGAGCCGTCCCCCCATGGGGGAACCCAAGGGGGAGTGACGAGGCTGGGGGCGACAACCCTCAACCAGTCACTGGGCAGGCTTAGATGACGGACCAGCCGAGGAACCTCCTAGGCCTTTACCTCCCTGCTTCCTGTTGCAGGAAGCCGCGGGCTTCGGTTTGGGATGCCAAGCGTGAGCCTGCTGGCCCTGGTGCTGTTGGGCCAGATGTGCCGCAGAAGGATGAAAGGACTTGTGCTGCTGCTGTCGTCGGCCTTTGTCCTCCTGGGTGGAGGTGACCAAGTCCAGACTGGCACTGGACTTTTCAATCCGCTGGAGGTGGCCTTCCACTCCAGGGCCAAAGAGGTCGGTCCCCAAGAAGGGGACATCCGCCAGTTTGTGCTGGGTATCCGCTGTGAAGGTAGATATTCTCAGCCATGCTCTGCGACGCATGGCCACCGCGGCCGCAACCGATCTGGCACAGGAGTCTCCGATGTCCAGAGCCGTTTGGAGTTGCTGCTTAGCCACTGTCCTACCCTGGTCCGCACCTGCGGACCCGTGGTCTGCAGTCGGCCAGGAGATGAGGATCACCTCATCCAGGAGCCCATGAGGCCGTGGGAGAAATGTGCCATCAGCACAGCCGAGCTGGCCTGGCAGAAGACAAGGAGACACAGGCCCGTACATCTTGCGCCAGGCGTGAGTCCAGCTTTTGAACTCCTTGTCCGGGGCGGCTTGTCCCACATCCTAGCGTTCCCGGAGCGCCGGGAAGCATGTCGGTGACCAACCCTCGGCAGAGGGATGTTCCGAAAAACCGGGCAAAGAGCCGGTACGGACCGCATACCTCCTAGCCATCCTGGCCAAAGGCGCAGGACAGGAAGCAGGCCGCTGTCAGAGCTCCAAGACTGGGCCAACAATGGCTTCAGCCACCAGAAAGGCCTCCGTGGGTGAATTCCCTCGGTCCAGTATCTCCGTCAGGGGATACTTGGCCCGCTTGGATACGGGCTCAAGCTGCATCCCAGTGGACTCTGAAATGAGCCGAAGCAAACACATGAAGGACGATGGGCTTTCGTCCATCGATTGGCCCCCGGAGGACTCCAGGTCAATGGACCTGGAGAACAGGGAGGAGTCGTTGGACTCCGAGGAGTCCACAAAGAGCTGCCTGGGCCCTAAGCCACTCTCCACCTGCCGAGGATGGTCGGGAGTGAGGGTGACCGACAACCTGTGGGGCAAGCCCTGACCCGACCGAGGGTCCTTGATAGGCACCCCACGATTTTGGTTATGGAGGTTCCACCATAATCGGTGGGGTAGTTGGTTTCGGCCGAACAACCAGCCCAGGCTTGGGCACCTCGGCTACAGCGAGGGGTTGTTTCGACTGCTCGGGTGACACTTGATGACCGGGGAAGGTGACGGCATCAGTTTGTTCCCGAACAGAAGTAACTCCTGCCACATCAGGTCCTCGCAGCGTCGACGCAATCTGCGCCAAAGCTCTCCTCTTCTGAGGAGGAAGATGAGGACGAGCAGCGGCGCCACTTACCTCGGTGCCAAGACCGCCGATGTCGGCGGGATCAGCTGGACCGAGACTATGTCCGAGACAGAGACCCTCGGCGTTTCAAAGGACGGGTCTGGGAAGGGTTGGGGGATACCCGCTCTTCCCACGGCTCGGAAGCCTTAACCGGGGACTGCGGCACCGGGGGTGCAGGAAGATCCTCTGTCTCCACCATGAGAACCGGTGAAGAAGGGTTGTCGGCCTCACCAGGTCGACAGCCCGTCCGACGGGTCGAGAAAAATCTCAAACGCGTCGACGGGCGTCTTGGCCGTCCTGACTGGGACGCCGTGAATCCAGCAGCCTTAGCCGCAACCTCGACCAAAGTAGACAGTCGACTGCCCGGGGAACGGGACCGCTCCCGCTCCCACGAATGCCGACAATGGGACTTGCCCTTTGAGTCATCCTTTTTGGACCAAGAGGAATGTCCCGATGGCCCCTCTCCCTTCGTGGAAAGGGACTGGCAAAGCTCCTTGAAAGAAGCTGAATATGAGGTACCCAGTGAGAGCAGGATAAATGCCACGACCGAGGAAGAAAATGATGCAGCCTGAGCCACCACCTCCTCGAGGGCGATCATCTGCTCGAGTTGTTCAGCCGAGCCAGCAGCTGCGGTAACCGCCCAACGGGCCTCCTTCGACTTAACTGGCAGTGGCGCTTCTTGGGGCACCCAAGATGTAACGGACAGCAGCGGTCCTGCAGGACATTGGCAGCGAGCGGCACGACTCGCGAGGCCTGCGGAGTCGTGTTCAAAGCGAGCAGTAGGCGCATGTGGAGTGCGGGTCCATCCTGGACATCATCTGCCCACAAGGGCACCACGAATCCGGGAGAAAGATGGCCAAGTGTTGAAAATTTTAAAATAGTGCACGGCAGAACCGAAGAATTAGGATCCAGTCTACACGCAGGCGTTAAGGAGGAACCTGAACTTCCAAGCAGTAAGGAAGATCTGGCGTCATGGGGCAGAGCCAAGAGTTTTACCACCAGGGTGGGTGGGAGGAGCCAGCTTGAAGAACTTCCGGCAAGATTTAAAGTGGCAAGGAACCTGCTGGGCCGGTGTGGATGAGCGTATCCATGTCCCTGAAAGCGCCTCACTCTGGAGCAGCGAGCAGTCGGGAAGCTTCTGCTTAGAGAAGCCAACAGGTCGACCTGGGGTGTTCCCCAGTGTCGGAAGATACCTTCTAGAACCCCTGGTCCAGTTCCCACTCGTGAGTCAGAGCAGAAGAGCGACAGCTTGTCTGCCAGCTAGTTGTCGACTCCCGGAATGTGAATCGATGTGAGGTGAAGGTCGTGTTGTGTTGCCCATTCACAAACCCTCATTGCCTCCCTGCATAGAGGGTAGGACCGAGTCCCTCCCTGCTTGTAGATATACCATACTACGCACATGTCCGTCTGGACGACTAGGTGGCAGGGAAATACAGGTTACTCACCTGTAACAGGAGTTCTAGGAATGGTATATGTTGTTCATCCACACTCATTGGCAGGTATCCTTGCCGCTTTAAATCTTGCCGGAAGGTCTTCAAGCTTGCTCCTCCACCCACCCGGTGGTATAACTCGGCTCCCCCATGGCGCCAGATCTGGCCGCTGGAAGCTCAGGTTGTGCGCCGAGCCGGGAGGTCGGTGGAGTCGGTGGATGAACAACATATACCATTCCTAGAACTCCTGTTACAGGTGAGTAACCTGTATTTCTAGGGACATGGATATGTTGTTCATCCACACTCATTGGCAGAACTCTAGCAGTTCTCCGGGAGGAGGGAGGCAAGACGACACCCCAATACTTACTTGGGAAGAGAGACTGAGAACCGAGGCCCCAAAACCAGCATCCCGCGTGACTCAAGGTCGATGTGGTAGTGGGTAATGAAGGTGTTTGCTGACTTCCAGGTAGCAGCCCTGCAGATTTCTGGATAGGGACGTCCCTGGAAGCAGCCACCGTTGCAGCAGTATGGCGGTAGAATGAGCTCTTATCCCTCTGGGAGGCTCCATGCCCGCCAACTTATAGCAGAGATCTATGCAGGAGGTTACCCACCTGCTTATCGTCAGCATGGCTGCAGGTCTGCCAGATCGCGGCTTCAGCGTGGGTGACAAACAGCTGGCCGAACCTCTCCCGAATTTCAGCCGTTGCGCTCCTTATAATAGCGGCGCCCTTCTAGGGTCCAGAGTATGGAGCCTATATTCGACCTCCGAGGTGTGATTGGGGTAGAACACCGGCAGAGTCAACACCTGGTTAAGGTGAAACTCCGACACCACCTTGGAAGGAATTTGGTGGGGGCGCAGGACAACCTTGTCCCTGTGGAAGACCAGGTAAGAGACTCGATGGAGCGCCTGGAGCTCTCCCATCCTTCTGGCTGACGTGATAGCCACCAAGAAGGCGGTCTTCCACGACGGGTGAGAGCACACCTGTGCATAGGTTCGAATGGCTTGCCCATGAGCTTTGCCAATACCAGCAGTAGATCCCACGGAGGTGGGGGTTCCCCACTGGAGGAAATGTGATCAAGGCCTTTGAAAAGCGCCAGACCACTTCTCCTGCGCCTGACTGCTTCTGCCCGCCGTAAGCAGAGATGGCTGCCAGGTGCACCCTTAGGGTCGTCGACCTAAGCCCTTGACTAGAAAGGGACCATAAATAGTCCAAGATGCTTGCCAGGAACAGGAGGAAGGGTCCAAGCCCTTGCCCTGACACCAAATGGAAAACCTTTTCCATTTGAAGGCATAACATTTTCTGATGCGACTCCTACGGGACGCCTCAGCTACATTGAGGACCTGCGTCGGAAAGACCCAAGGCCTGGAACTCTGGCACGCTCAGGAACCAGGCCGTCAGGTGCAGGGATTGAAGGTCCGGATGGAACACCTTCCCTGATTGACTGAGCAGGTCACGGCGAGCTGGAAGCTGCCCGGAGTCCTGGAGCTGAGACTGAGGAGATCTGGGTACCAGAACTGGCGAGGCCAGTCTGGGGCTATCAGAATCACCTGCGCCTTGCCCTCCTCGCCTTGAGAAGCACCTTGTGGATCAAGGGAAATGGGGAAAGGAGAAAAGAGGCCCGGGGTCCATTGCCCCGAGAAGGCATCCCCTGCAGCGAGCCCTGCTGAGGGGCGGGCATGGAACAGACTCAGCTCAGCGTTCTCCTGGAGGCAAACAGGTCCACCTGAGGTGTGCCCCAAAGGAGAACAGATGCTGTACTACCCTCGGCAGGAGACCACTGTGGGATGCAGCCCCTATCCGGCTCAGGGCATCGGCCAGGGTGTTGGAGGCTCCTGCCACGTGAATGGCTAGGAGATCCGCCTCCAGGCTGCGCACAGTGACCAAATGCGGAGAGCTTCCTTGCATGAAGCATGGGCCGGCGTCCCGCCCTGGCGGTTTAGATAGTACATGGTCGTGGTATTGTCCGTCTGGACTCGGACCACTTGACCCCGGAGGAAACGGGCAAAGGCGGTGAGAGCTAGGGACCGCCGGAGCTCCAGCAGGTTGATGTGGCATCGGGACTCCCGGGGACCAGAGGCCATGAGCCAGTGTTCCCAGATGGGCACCCCAACCCATCAGAGGCATCGGTCGATAGAGACCCGTCGGCTCGGGGCAGGCGAGCAGGATGCCCTCCTGCAAATGATCTGGAGCGGTCCACCACTGGAGGCGTTCCCACATCCCCTATGTCACCGACACAAGCTGGTCAAGGGATGCTGGCGTTGTGACCACTGGCTGGCCAGTCCCCACTGAAGGGACGCATGTTCCAGCGGGCCCAGCGGACCACGCTGGTGCAGGCGCCATGAGACCCAGGAGGCACAGGGAAGTCCCGGGCAGGCGCAATTGCCCAACCAGAAATGATCGGGCAAGGAGGAAAGAACCTCGGCCCTGTCATGGGAGGCAGCCTCTGGCTCGAAGAGAGTCGAGCTGCGCCCGATGAATAGAATCACCTGCTTGGCTCGAGTTCCGACTTGGCCTCGTTGATAAGGAGGCCCAGTTGAGAACAGACCTGGAGGCCAGATCTCTGGACCACTCCGCCTCCTTCCTGGAGGGAGCTGCTATCAGCCAGTCGTCCAGGTAAGGGCACACCGGACCCCTCGGCGCCGCGCAGAATGCTGTCACCACTGCCATGCATTTGGTGAAGACCCTGGGAGCTGGAGACAAGCGAAGGGCATGGCTTGGAACTCGAGGGATCCTTCCGCCTGAAGCAGAAGGAATCTCTGGTGAGCGGACGGATAGGGACGTGAAAAACGCCGTCCTGCAAGTCCAGAGAGCAGAACCACACGCGCGTCCAAGGATGGTATTATCTGAGCCAGAGTGACCATCCTGAGGTTCGAGACCTTAGGAACTTGTTTAGGTCGTGTGGAGTGGAGAATGGGGTAGCCAGCCCCGTCCGTTCGGAACCAGGAAGTACCTGGACACAAACCCTGGGTCTGAAGGAGGCCCACCTCTCTTACCACCTCCTTCTGGAGGAGGAGGAGCGATGTCGGCTCGGCGGACGCCAGTGAGGCTGGGGATCAAGCCCCAGGGACGGCTCTGAAGGTGGTGCCTGCTCGAATTCCAGAGGCAGGCCTCTTCCACCTCAAGACCCACCTGTCCGTGGTAACAGCGGACCAGGCGGAGCGAAGTGGGGCCGTCTCACGGGGGACAGGGTGGAGTGGACGGGGATGGGAGCGCACCCCTCAGCCCGTCACTGGGCAGGCTTGGAGGAGGGACCGGCCGAGGGACCTCCTGGGCCCTTTCCTCCCTGCCTCCTGTTAGAGGCAGCGGCTTGGGTTTGGGATGCCAAGGCCGAGCCTGCTGGCCCTGACGTTGCTGGGCAGGCGCGCCGAGGCACAGAGAGACGAAAGGAGCTTAGGCTGTGGTTTGCGGCCTTTGTCCTTCTGAGCGGAGGGACCGAGGTCAAGGTGGCATTGGACTTCGATCCTCTGCAGGTGACCTTCCACCCCAGGGCCGAAGAGGTCCAGTCCCAAAAGAGAACATCCGCCAGCTTGTGCTGGGTATCCGAAGTAAAGGTGGATATCCTCAGCCAAACCCGCTTGACGATAGCCACTCGGCCGCCACCGATCTGGCACATGAGTCCCCTATATCCAAAGCAGTCTGGAGCTGCTGTTTGGCCCTGCCCTGCCTGGTCCCGCACCTGCTAACACCGTAGTCTGCAGATCGGCGGGAAGATGAGGATGACCTCATCCAGGGAGCCCAACAGGGCATGAGAAAAATGTGCCATGAGGGCGGCCGAACTGGTCTGTGACGAAGGCAGAGAGGGCCTTGGCGTGAACTTTTAGCCCGACATGGTCAATTTCTTGGACTCCTTGTCAGAGGTTGTCCACATCCTGGCGTTGCCGTGGCGCGGGCAGCTGTCAGTATCCCCTCAGCAGGAGGTGTTCTGAAAAACCCGGACAAGACGGTAGGGACGCATACGCCCTGGCCATCCTGGCCGAAGGCGCAGGGCAGGAAGCAGGGCGCTGCCAAAGTTCCAGTGCCGGACCCACTATGGCCTCGGCCACCGGAAAGGCCTCCGTCGGAGAATCCCCTCGGTCCAGAATCTCCGTGAGGGGATACCTGGCCCGTTTGGAAACGGGTTCGAGCTCCATCCAGGTAGACTCCGAGATGAGCCGAAGCAGTCCTAGGAAGGACGACGGGCTATCGTCCATTGACTGACCTCCTGAGACTCAAGTCAGTCGCTTGGAGAAAAGGAGAATCATCTTCGGACTCGGAAGAGTCCTCGAAGGCTGCCTCTGGCCTGAGCCACCCTTCACCTGCAGGTCGGTCGGGAGGAGGGTAACTGACAGCCGATGGGGTAGACCCTTAGCCGACCGAGAATCCTTGGTGAGACCCCAGTGGTGGCTGTGGAGGCGGAGGTTCCACTGGAATCGATTGGAGCAGCTGGTTTGGCGAACAACCGGCCTGGGTATAGGCTCACCGGATAAGTCGGGGGTTGTGTCGGCCGTTCGATTGTTCAGCCATAATGGCCGGGAAAGGCGTGAGGGTGGCTTGATACCGACCAGGAGGAAAACTGTTGCAACATAAGGTCCTCGTGCCGTCGGCGTAATTTACGCGAGCCTCCCCTCATCGAGGAGGAGGGCCGAGGGCCAGCCAGCCCGTGACGCCCGCTTACAGCGTGCGAGACCCGAGACCGCCTATAATGATGGGATCGGCTGGACCATGAAGAGGTCGAACCGAGACAAGTGTCGGAATTTCCGAGGTCGGTGCGGGGAGGTGTCGGCGGAACCGGCACACCCTTCGCTCGGATGGTCCATCCGAGGGCTCCGGAACCGGAGGCACAGGCGAGCCAGGGATCTCAACTCCTCCCGGGGAACCGGGAGAGGGGAATTGCTGCTAAAGGCGACAGCCCGTCCAATGGGTCGAGAAAAATCTCGACTTCATCGGTAGGAGTCTCGGTCAACTGACCTGACGGGGACACCGTGAGGCCAGTGGCCGAAGCCGAGCGGTCGACCGAAGCCGACGGCCGACGGCCCGGGGAGAGGGACCTTTCCCGCTCCCAAGAGCGTCGACGGAGGGACTTACCCCTGTCCCTCTTTTTGGACCGAGAATAAGGTCCAGCAGACGCAGGCCCTTCTCCTTTAGTGGAGAGGGACAGACAAAGCTCCTTAAAAGAAGCTGTGTAGGAAGAACCCAGAGAGAGCGGGATAAATGCCGCGGCCGAGGAAGATACGGCCCGCGCCGCCTCCTCTTCGAGGGCGACCATCCGCTCGAGCTGATCCGCCGAGCCCGCCGCCGCGGACACCGCCAACCGGGCCTCCTTGGACTTCACCGGAGGGAAACGCTTCTCGGGGCGGCCCAGTTGCAATCGGGCAGCACAGTCTTCGAGGACGTAGGCCGAGAAAGATGAGCACAGGTCGCAAGCCTGCGGGTCGTGCTCAAGGCCTAAGCAGTAGACACACGTGGAGTGTGGATCCGTCCGAGACATCTTCTGCCCGCATGGGCATCTCCAAATCGGGAGTCGATTTGTCCATCGCGGCCTTGAGGATAGAAGACGAAGTCTTTTGCAAAATTTATTTTAAATCCGCAAACAGAGAAATAGAACTAGTCACAAACGAGCGTTCAAGAGAGGGAACCCGAGCTCTCAAGCGGTAAGGAAGATCTCATGCTATGGGGCGGAGCCCAGAGTTATACCACCCGGGTGGGTGGGAGGAGCAAGCTTGAAGACCTTCCGGCAAGATTTAAAGCGGCAAGGATACCTGCCAATGAGTGTCGATGAACAACATATCCATGTCCCTAGAAAGATGTATTGGTGAAGGGCTTGGAGGAGAGTACAACACTGACCCAAGCTCAAGAACATTGATGTGGAGAGCTTGTTCTAGCTTGGACCAGGAGCCCTGGGTCCGATGAGGGCCTCAATGGGCTCCCCAACCTTTGCCGGAAGCATCTGTGGTTACAGTCTGGGAGGATGAAAGAAAGCAACTCCCTGAAAAAGGTTCTCTCGAACCATCCACCATTGCAAGTCTCGCATCATCGGCGATTAGATCAGAACAGAGTGATCTAGGTCAACAGTTCTCAAACTTTGTCATAATGAGCCTCCCCTAAGCCATGGAAAAGATCTTGAGCCTCCCCCAAAATACTGAAATATTTTTGGGCCTCCCCATAGTAAAATAGTTTACTTTTCACAGTACATCGGGAATAAATTGAAACCTCATTGCGTAGCTGGCTGTCATGTTATAAAGTTTATTGTACCCCCAACAGGACAATCTACTTGCTTCAATATTTTTAACTCTCTAACCATTGTCACCTCTTACTGCCATACCTTCATGGGTCAGACTGCTTTTCTGCTGCCCATCTAACTGGAATAACCTTCCTACCAACCTCTGCCTCTTCCCTCAGCCTGCTCTTAAGCAACATCTCAAGGATCATTTTGCTCCCTCCTGCGCTTATTCCTAGTACCTGTATGGTTAACTCTTGTATTTGGACAGTTCTGCTGCCAGTCTAATTGATCAATTGTTCCTCGCATTGTTAGTTTATAGTTCTTAATTTGTTTGCACTTTTACTCATTTTGTATTGCTTGAGTGTTTTGCAGTTACATTTTGAATTGTATTCTCTCACTACCCTTCCCTGGGTACACCTTAAATAAGCCATTGCTCAGTGTACAGTACCTTCCCTGGTCACAGACTTGTGAATAAATATATATATTCACCTACTATTATCCTCTTTCAGTTTGCCTTATCCCTTCACACAAAATCTATAAAGTTCAAAATTGAAATATAATACTTTTTCAAGACTTGCTTGAGCCTCCCCTGGAACAGGGTGGGGCCTCCCAAGGGAGGCTGGCCTCACCATTTGAGAACCCCTGATCTAGGTCATCCACTAGCTGATCCCACTGAGAGATTCTCATGTGGAGTCGAGCGCGAGGTACCGTCGGGATAGCAGCCACCATGAGCCTGAGAAGGCAAAGGATCGACCTCGCAGAGACAATCCTGCGGTCAGACAGACTTATTTGGGTCTGAAGGGTGGCCGCCCTGTCCGGAGGCAGGAAGGCCTTGCCCATGGACGTATCAAGGATCACCCCAATAAACTGTAGCCTCTGGGATGGGTCCAGATGAGACTTGGAATGGTTGATGGTAATACCCAGGCAGGCAAAAACCTGCTGGGTAAGGGAGAGGAAATGCAGGAGTTCCTCCCTGGACGAGGCCGCCAGGAGCCACTCATCCAGGTAAGGGAAAACCTGCTCTCCCATGGAATGCAGGTGGGCCGCCACCACTGCCAGGCATTTGGTAAATACTCAGGGGGGCCGATGATAGACCAAACGGGAGCGCCTTGAACTGGTAGTGGTCCCCCTGGAATGCAAAACGAAGGTATTTGCAATGAGAAGGGTGAATGGGAAAGTGCAGATACGCATCCTGCATATCCAGAGCACAAAGCCATTGACCCGGCCGGAGGAGGGGCAGAAGGCTATGCAAAGAGAGCATCCTGAATCTTTTGCACTCTACGTAAAGATTCAGGGAACCGAGATCTAAAATTGGTCTGAGATCTCCTGTCTTCTTAAGGACCAGGAAGAAATGGGAATAGGAACCCGTCCCCTGAAGATAAAGGGGGACAGGCTATATCGCTTGCTTCAGCAGAAGAGCTGAGATTTCCTCCTGGACCAAAGGAAGATGTTCCCGTGAATAAGACTTCAGAGGGGGGTGGCGGGGTGGTTTCTGAAGAAACTCTATGGAGTGTCCTTCTGCTATGAGCTGGAGCACCCAAGAATCTGTGGTTATCCTCTCCCATCCTGGAAAGTGAAGGGAGAGCCTCCCTCCTACCGGTTCCTCTGGGGAGTCCGGAGGCAGTGGGAGAGGAAAGGAGTCAGGTGGTGTGGGGCAGTGCCGCAGCTGAAGCACCCGCTACTTCTTTGGGCAGGGTGGGGCTTGGCAGCTGCGGGGCCCGGCATTTTGTGGCCTGCCATCCCTGGGGTTTTGCCTTTGGCAGATTCAGTCTGCAAAAGGGACGGCGCTGCTGCTGATGGGGACGGTACATGGAATCAACTGACTTCAAGCTGTCCCCTTCTCTTGCAAATCTGTAATGATGTCCTCGACATCACCCCCAAAAAGCACCGACCCCCAGAAGGGTGCTGCCTGGATAGCAGATTGCACCTCCGGGACCAAACCTAAAAACACACGGAGCCATGCATGACGCCGCAGGCCTACGGTGAAAGCTGATCTCCGTCCAGCAGTGTCCACTGCATCGTATGTCGCACGAAGCATGTGTCGACTGGCCGAATGTGCAGAGCTGACAGGATCAGCCAACTCCTGCTTGACTTGGGAGTCAGGCAAGGAGTCCAATTTGGCTGCCGCCTGAGTTAGGATGGTCTTCTGGTAATCACCCGTGTGGCAGACATAGTTCAGGGCCCTCATCCCCAGTGTGGAGGAAGCTTAAATCTTTCTCCCGTACTGGTCCAAAAGGCAAGATTCCTTAACAGAAGGTGACGAGCTAAGATGTTTAGAGTTCGTCGACCAGCCGTGAGCGGCGTTAATCACGACCGAGTCGGCACGAGGGCAAGAATCCAGGAAATCAACACCCTCTGGAGCCTGATATAGCCAGTTCAACTTCCTAGGGAAGTGGGGCTAAAGCCGACGGCTGTTTCCATATTATGGTAACGAGGTCGGAGAGAGGCTCTGTCCAAGGTGGCACCAAGGTAGGAGCTGTCACGGGCAGATCCAGATGTTCAGCGAGTTTCAGACGCTGATGATTTGGTTCCAGGGACTACCACTGATGAACCTCCTGGATTTTCCTAAGCAACTCCGTAAAAGAAGGATCCTCCGGACTAGACTTCAGAGGAGTCCTTGGCCGGGGCTTCAAGGGAGAGCGAGGCTCGTTGTCTCTCTTGGAGCAGCCGTCGGAAGAGTTCAAGAGCGAAGAGGAGGATGAAGAAGAGAAAGACTCCCTTTCCCGAAGCGGGGGAGGAATGGACCCCCGGAAGTCCCCAGGGAAGCGTGTCCAACCCCTCTCTGGATCCAGACTGAAAACCCTGGAGTCCGGAGGTAGTGAGGGAGTGTGTCGCCTCTGGCGTAAGGGAACCTGGGATGGCACCGTCAACGGAAGGCGGTGCTCGACCTCTTGGTGAGCTGATCCTTGGCCTCAGCCCACCAGGAGGCCAGAGTCTCCTGCAGGTCCACCGGCAGCAGCGAAGGCAGTGGAGGAGGTGGGGGATCAGGATACGGGTTATAACTGTATGGAGCGTATCCAAAACCCGGCTGCGGGTAGCCCGGCGTCTGGTACTATGGCGACGGATACTGTGTTTCCGGGTAAACCAGCGTCGAATAAGTCTGAGGATACTCGGGAGCCAGGTGTGCTGCTGGAGCAGACTGCTCGGTCGTAGACCTCACGGGCGGGTCTATAGTGGAGAGCCTGGAGGGCCCGATGGGAGCAGAGCATCTCCAGGAGTCAGTAAGGCTGACATCAGGGATGACGGCAGAGGCCCTGGTGCCGGAGGTACCGACGTCGGAGGGGCCGGCGTCCAGGAAGCCGATGTCAGGTCTGGCGCTCCAGGTGGAGGAAGGACTGATTGAGGCAAAGGTTCCCCAGCTTCACCCACGGACGGAAGGGAAAAGTCCCTGGGGTCAGGTTGAGGACACACTAGTTCCCCAGACAGCAGCGAAGGCTGCAGGGAACCAGGAATGACTGACGTTGGGAGGTCTGTCTGTTCCTTCACCGGCCGGACGTCGGACGAGCCGACTTGAGGCTTAGTGGCAAGCTCTCGGTGAGCGCCGGAGGAGCAGACGTCCGACTTATGAGAGCCGTCACCGGAGGCAGGCCGAGTAGAGTGATCAGTCTGGTCTGGTGGAGAACAGGCCGCACTTCGCCCCAGAGGGTCAGACGTCAGAGGAGCAGACGCCCAGCTTCCTGGAGTCGCCCACAGTGTTAGGCTGTGAGCCTGCGGCTGAACCAGAGGCAGAGGCCTCCAACTGCCCAGAGGCACCTGCAAGGCCCAAGCGCGAGCCAGACGGGCAGGACGATGCCCCCTCAGAAACCTCTGAGGTGGCCATCGAGGTGCAATCCCCCAGAGGGGGATGTAACCCGCGTCCCAGCGACTCCCGAGGGAGACGTGGTTGAGAAGCCTTTGTCCCGGTGCCTTTCCTCCTTCTTTCGATGTCCTTCGGGTGAAGTGGATGCCTGCCTCAGTTTTTTGAGCTCCTTCTCCATAGAACTCATTTTCTTCTTTAGAATATGGGCTTCCAGGGATTGCTGACACCTTTTCCGGGTAGCCACGTTAAAACCGAGGCAGTGCTGGCACTTCGACCACGTGATTGGGGCCTAGGTAGTACAGGCACAGGGAGTGGCCATCCTTGTGCGGTAGTTGGGCACCGCACGAATCACACATTCTTGTGCTTGGAGGGTGCAGGGGTCGACATACACCGATGTTAGTACTGACGTAAGTCAAAAATTGAAAAGTTTTTCAGTAAAAACATGACGAAGGTAGGACTGATGAAGCACAAACTTTTCCGCAAGGTGCTGCATGAGCTAATGGCAGGAAAGCACTGGAAGGCGGGCGTCCGGGACCACCCCTTTATAGGTCTCCTGATGCTGGTCACCTGACCGGCGAGGGACCGCTAGCTAGAAATTTTTCCCTGGGGTCCTGCCGCCTGCCGGCATCAGTCCTATATGTAATTACCTACTGCAAGAGCCCTCTCGAAGTAAAATCTGAGGATTGTGGGAGGACCGCATCCTTATGTACTACGCCAGACGTCGGGGTCGGGACCGACATCGGAGGCGGTCCCCGCTGAATACTACTAGCTAGAAAATTTCCGTGGGGTCCTGGTGCCTGCCAGCTTCAGTCCTAATGGTGTAACCTGCTGCAAGAGCTGTTCTCAGAGATCTACTGTTACTGTAAGTTCTTACGTAAATACAGGTAACTCACTTGTAACAGGAGTTCTAGGAATGGTATGTGTTGTTCATCCACATTATCTGGCAGGTATCCTTGCCGCATTAAGTCTTGCCGGAAGGTCTTCAAGCTGGCTCATCCCACCCAACCGGGTGGTAAAACTCTCGGCTCCGCCCCATGACGCCAGATCTGGCCCGCTGGAAGCTCAGGTAGTGTGTCGAAGGCAGGGAGGTCGGGTGGATGAACATATACCATTCCTAGAACTGCTATTACAGGTGAGTAACCTGTATTTCTAGGGACATGGATATGTTGTTCATCCACACTATCTGGCAGACTGCTAGCAGTTCTCCGGGAGGAAGGAGGCAAAGCGCACACCCCCTACTTAGGGAACAGAGACTGGAGAACCGAGGCCCCAAAACCAGCATCCCGGCGTGACTCAAGGTCGATGTGGTAATGGGTGATGAAGGTGTGTGTTGATTTCCTGGATAGGGACGTCCCTGGAAGCAGCCACCGATGCAGCGGTATGGCGGGTAGAATGAGCCTCTGGGAGGCTCCATGCCCACCAACCTATAGCAGAGATCTACGAAGGAGGTGACCCACCTGCTTATCGTTCACTTGGCTGCAGGTCTGTCATTTATGCTGAAGCTGCACCTGGCAAACAGCAGGCGAACCTCTCCCCGAACTTCAGCCGTGCGCTCCTTATAGTAAGCGAGCGCCCTTCTAGGGTCCAGAGTATGGAGCCTATATTCGGCCTCCGAGGTGTAATTGGGGTAGAACACCGGCAGAGTCAACACCTGGTTAAGGTGAAACTCCAACACCACCTTCGGAAGGAATTTCAGGTGGGGGAGCAGGACAACCTTGTCCCTGTGGAAGACCAGGTAAGGAGACTTGATGGAAAGCACCTGGAGCTCTCCCATCCTTCTGGCTGACGTGATAGCCACCAAGAAGGCGGTCCTTCCACGACAAGCGAGAGATATCACACCTGTGCATTGGTTCGAATGGCTTGCCCATGAGCTTAGCCAATACCAGCAGTAGATCCCACGGAGGTGGAGGTTCTCACACCGGAGGGGAAATGTGACCAAGGCCTTGGAAAAAGCACCAGACCACCTTCTCCTGCGCCACCGACTGCTTCCCGGCCCGCGCCCGGTAAGCAGAGATGGCTGCCAGGTGCACCTTTAGGGTCGCCTACCTAAGCCCTTGCTGAGAAAGGGACCATAGATAGTCCAAGATGCTAGCCAAGGAACAGGAGCAAGGGTCCAGGCCCTTGCCCTGACACCAAGTGGAAAATCTCTTCCATCTGAAGGCATAGCATTTCCTGGTTGACTCCTTACGGGACGCCTCAACTACATTGAGGACGTCGGAAAGACCCAAGGCCTGGAACTCTAGCCGCTCAGGAACCAGGCCGTCAGGTGCAGGGATTGAAGGTCCGGATGGAACACCTTCCACTGATTGACTGAAAGTAGGTCCGGGCGAGCTGGAAGCTGCCTCGGGAGCCTGGAGCGGAGGCTGAGAAAATCTGGATACCAGCATTGGCGGGGCCAGTCTGGGGCTACCAGAATCACCTGCACTTTATCCCTCCTCGCCTTGAGAAGCACTTTGGGGATCAAGGGAAATGGGGGAAAGGCGTAGAAGAAGCCTGAGGTCCACAGCCTCGAGAAAGCATCCCCCTGCAGCAAGCCCTGCTGAGAAGAGCAGGCATGGAACAGACTCAGCTTCGCATTCTCCCTGGAGACAAACAGGTCCACCTGAGGTGTGCCCCAATGGGAGAACAGATCTTGTACTACCTCCGGCAGGAGAGACCACTCGTGAGACACAGCCCCTATCCAGCTTAAGGCATCGGCCAGTGTGTTGGAGACTCCTGCCACATAAATGGATAGGAGATCCGCCTCCAGGCTGCGCATGAGTGACCAGTCGCAGAAAGCTTCCTTGCACAGAGGCATGGAGCGCGTCCCACCCTGGTGGTTTAGGTAGTACATGGTCGTGGTATTGTCAGTCTGGACCTGAACCACTTGACCCCATAGAAACGGAGCAAAGGCGGTGAGAGCTAGACAGACTGCCCGAAGCTCCAGCACGTTGATATGGCATCAGGACTCCCGAGGGGACCAGAGGCCGTGCGCTCTGTGCTCCCCCAGATGGGCACCCCAACCCATTAGAGAGGCGGTCGATAGAGAGACCGTCTGTTCGGGGCGGACAAACTGGATACCCTCCTGCAGATGAGCTGGAACGGTCCACCACTGGAGAGCGTTCCACGTCCCCTGGGTCACCGTCACTAGCTGGTCCAATGGATCGCAGCGTTGAGACCACTGGCTGGCCAATCCCCACTGAAGGGGACGCATGTGCAAGCGGGCCCAACGGACCACGCTGGTGCAGGCCACCATGAGACCCAGGAGGCGCAGGAAGTCCCGGGCAGGGTGCGATTAACAACCAGAAATGATTAGGCAAAGGAGGAAAGAATCTCGGCCCTGTACACCGGGAGCCGTGCTCTGGCTCGAAGACAGTCGAGCTCTGCCCCGATGAAAAGAATCACCTGCTTCGGTCCGAGTTCCGACTTGGCCTCGTTGATGAGGAGGTCGATCTAGGAGCAAACCTGGAGGGCCAGATCTCTGGACCGCTCCACCTCCTGTCTGGAGGGGGCTGCTATCAGCCCATCGTCCAGGTAAGGGTACACCCAGACCTCTCGGCATTGCAGGAATGCTGTCACCACTGCCATGCATTTGGTGAAGACCCTGGGAGCAAGAGAAAGGCCGAAGGGCATGGCTCGGAACTCAAAGGGATCCCTCCGCTCGAAAGCGAAGGAATCTCTGGTGAGACGGACGGAAAGGGACGTGAAAGAACGCGTCCTGTAGGTCCAGAGAGCAGAACCAAACGCCCGCTTCCAGGGATGGTATTATCTGAGCCAGGGTGACCATCCTGAAGGTCCGAGACCTTAGGAACTTGTTTAGGTCGTGCAGGTCGAGAATGGGGCGCCAGCCCCCCCGTCTGTTTTGGGACCAGGAAGTACCTGGACACAAACCCTGGGTCTGAGGGAGGGTCCGCCACCTCTCTGATCACCTCTTTCGCGAGGAGCAGAGTGATGTCGGCTCGGCGAGCTGACAGCGAGGCTTCGGACCTCGAGACCCCCCGGGGCGCGACACGGCTTGGAAGGACGGGGCCTGCTCAAAATCCAGAGGCAGGCCCTTTCCCACCACTTCCAACACCCACCGGTCTGTGGTGATAGCAGACCAAGCGGAAAAGAAGTGGTGAAGCCGTCCCCCACGGGTGGGGTGACGAGGTTGGGGGCGACACCCCTCAACCCGTCACTGAGCAGGCTTGGAGGAGGGACTGGCCGAGGGACCACCTGGGCCTTTACCTCCCTGCTTCCTGGAGGAGGAAGCCTCGGGCTTGGGTTTGGGATGCCAAGCGCGAGCCTCCTGGCCCTGATGCTGCTGGGCCGGACTTGCCACGGGCGCAGATGGACGAAAGGGCGTGGGTTGCGGTCTGCGCGGCCCTTGTCCCTCTGGGCAGATGAGACAGAGTCCAGAGTGGCATTGGACTTTTCATTCCTCTGGAGGTGACCTTCCACTCCAGGGCTGAAGAGGTCGGTCACCAGGAAGGGGACATCCGCCAACTTGTGCTGGGTATCCGCTTTGAAGGTGGATATCCTCAGCCATGCCCGGCGGCGCATAGCCACTGCGGCCGTGACTGACCTGGCACATTGCTCACAGATGTCCAAAGCAGTCTGAAGTTGCTGCTTGGCCACTGCCCTGCCCTGGTCCTGCACCTGCTTAACCTTGGTCTGCAGGTCAGCTGGGAGATGAGGGACTACCTCGCCAGGGAGCCCAACAGGGCGTGAGAAAAGTGTGCTA
The DNA here is from genome assembly GCA_016271365.2 of Neoceratodus forsteri. NCBI lineage: Eukaryota > Metazoa > Chordata > Ceratodontiformes > Ceratodontidae > Neoceratodus > Neoceratodus forsteri. The sequence goes on from JADMNL010000025.1 coordinate 274,692,962, forward strand.
TCAGCACGCCGAGCTGGCCTGATAAGGCCAAGGAGGATGCGAGCGAGACTTTTTCCAGCGAGTCCAACTTCTGGACTCCTTGGGAGGCTTGTCCACGTCCCTGGCGCTTCCAGCACGCCGGAAGACGCTGTCAGTAACCAACCCCTCGGCCGAGGGGTGTTCCGAAAAACCAGACAAGGAACCGGTAGGGACAGCGTACTTCCTCACCATCCTGGCTGAGGGCGCAGGACAGGAAGCAGGGCGCTGCCAGAGCTCAAAGGCCGGGCCGACTATGGCTGCGGCCACCGAAAAGGCCTCCGTGGGAGATTCCCCTCGGTCCAATATCTCCGTGAGGAGATACTTGTCCCGCTTCGATACGGGCTCGAGCTGCATCCCAGTGGACTCAGAGATGAGCCTAAGCAAACCCATGAAGGACGATGGGCTATCATCCAGCGACCGACCTCCGGAAGACTCCCAAGTCGACACGCCTGGAGAACAGGGAGGAATCATAGTCGGACCTGGAAGAGTCCGCAAAGAGCTGCCTTCGGCCTGAGCCACCCTCCACCTGCCGAGGGCGATCGGGAGTGAGGGTGAGACAGCCTACGGGGCAGACCCTGGGCCGACCGAGAATTCTTGGTTGGGGACCCAAACAACGGCTGTGGAGGCGGAGGTTCCACCAGAATCGGTGGGACAGCCGGTTTTGGTCGAGCAACAGGCCTGGAAGCAGGTGCCTCAGCTAGAGCGAGGGGTTGCTTCGGCCACTCAGGTGACAGCCACTTGATAACCGGGGAAGGAGACGACGTCTGCTTGCTCCTGGACAGAAAGCTATTGCCACATGAGGTCCGCGTATCGCCGGCGCAACTTGCGTCAAAGCCTCTCCTCATCTGAGGAGGAAGACGAGGACGAGCAGCGATGTTTGTAATGGTACTGAGATCGACTTATGACGGCGGGATTGACAGGACCAAGAGGAAGTCAGAGACAGACACAGAGAACCTCAGCGTTTCCGAGGAGGGTTCTGGGGCAGGGCGGGGGAAACCCGCTCTCCCCTCGGCTCAGAAGGTTCAACCGTGGACTCCGGAAACAGAAGCATGGGCAAGTCCACGGAAACCTCAATCTCCGCCGGGGGAACCAGGGTTTTTGGCTTCACCGGACGACAGCCCATCAGACGGGTCGAGAAAAATCTTGACTGCATCAACGGGAGTCTCGGTCAACTGACCTGATGGGGACACCGTGAGGCCAGTGACCGAAACCGAAGGATCGACCGAAGTCGATGGTCGACTACTCGGGGAGAGGGACCTCTCCCACTCCCAAGAGCGTCGACAGAGGGACTTACCTTTGTGATCCTTCTTCTTGACCGAGAGGAAGGCCCTGAGGATGTTGGTCCTCTCCCTTGGTGGAAAGGGACAGACAGAGCTCCTTAAAAGAAGCTGAATAGGAGGATCCCAGGGAGAGCGGGATAAAGGCCGCGGCTGAGGTAGACGAAGATGCGGCCTGCGCCGCCTCCTCCTCGAGGGTGATCTGCTCAAGCTGTTCCACCGAGCCAGCCGCCGCGGACACCGCAAAATGGCCTACTTCGACTTTACCGGAGGGTAACGCTGGCGCCTAAGTTGTAAACGGGCGGTGCTGTCTTCCAGGACGAGGGTCTAAAGGAGAGGACAGGTCGCAAACCTGCGGGTCGTGCTCAAGGCCCAAGCAGTAGACGCACGTGGAGTGCGGATCCGTCCAAGACATCTTCTGCCCGCATGGGCACCTCAACAGCCGGGAGTCTATTTGTCCATCGCAGCCACGAGGGAAATAAATGACCGAAGTCTTCAAAACCTTAAAAGTAATTTCGGGTAGACCGAAGAAATAGGAAAGTACAGTTACGCAAGAACTTACCGTAACAGTAGATCTTCGAGAACAGCTCTTGCAGCACGTAACACCATTAAGACTGTAGCCGGCAGGCGTCAGGACCCCACGGAAATCTTCTAGCTAGCAGTCTTCAGCGGGGACCGCCCCCGACATCAGACGTAGTACATAAGGAGGCGGTCCCGCCAGATTCCCCAGTTCTCCCACCGGAGACTCCCGGATGCAGGATGACATCAGAATGGGAGACCGGAGATCCCGCCATCGGAAGAAAAGAAGGGCGTAGCCCTGCCTGAGACTTTGTAGAGTATACTTCCTCCAAGGGGAATGGTGGGGAGTTCCCTGCAAGAGCTGTTCTCAAGATCTACTGTTATGGTAAGTTCTTACGAACTGTACTATCTTACTTTGAGATACAGCCTGCAGCAGGTAACACCATTAGGACTGATTCCAAAGCAATAGCCTGTAAGCATTCTGGGAGGAGAAATTAGGAGATCTTAAACAAGTTCCCTGACTCTAGGAGACAGGAGACCTAGAACGCTAGGCTGTAAACTGCCCTCCGGCCGGATGCAATATCCAGGCTATAGTGCCTAATGAATGTGTGCACAGAGTTCCAAGTAGCTGCAGCACAGATGGTCAAGTGGAGACATTACGTAGTGCTGCAAGAGAGGTAGCCACACCTCTAGTCGAATGGCCCCGGACTGAGCCCGGGAGGGGCTTCTGTCTGCTGTTATAGCAAAATGCAATACACTGGACAAGCCAGCAGGAAAGGGTCTGCTTTGAGACTGAGTGACCCATCATTCTCTCAGCGAAGGAAATAAACAGTTGTTCCGATTTACGAAGTTGTTTAGTTCTATTCAGGTAGTACCTTAAAGAGCACTGAACATCCAGGGTGTGAAGCAACGCCTCTCCTCTATTAGAATACTTGGGGAAAAAAAACAGGCAGGTCAATGTCTTGATTGAGAGTGAGGGCAGAGACCACTTTAGGCAGAAATTTAGGATTCGTCCTCAGAGACACTGTCCTGGTGGAAACTAAATAAGGCTACTTGCACACGAGAGCGTGAAGCTCGGAAGCTCTCCTTGCTGATGTGACAGCAACTAAAAACAACGCTTTTCCACAACAGAAAATGCAGGTTCAAAGGGGGGAGGAGGAGTGTGAGTTGTTTAGGACAAAGAGTAGGTCCCAAGGAGGAACGGGATCCTTGATGGTGGCCCACAGGAACACCCCTCTCAGGAAGTCCCGAGGCATCAAGTTGTGCCACTGAACGCCTGTCCCACCGTGAGGTGGTAGGTAGAAATCGCGATAAGTGCACTTTAATAGAGGAGTAGGCCAGACCTGAAAGGAATAGGGAAAGCAAGTATTCCAGCACCACTTTCACCGGCATCCTAAGGGAGAAAGCCGCTGTGTCATGCACTCACAAGTAAAAACGGTGCCATTTCTATGACGTGACGACGCGTTGCCGGGGTTTCAGGCAGCGGAAAGAACTTCCGCCACCTTGCGTAGACCCCGTGTCGCATAATGGCTATGTCTCTAGGAGCCATGCATGCAGGTTCAGTGAGCGCAAGTCCAGGTGGACTAATGAACCCTCCACCTGAGACAAGAGATGGGAGCTGAAAGGCAACGGAACTGGAGGTTCCCGCGACAGCTGCGTCAGCATGGGGAACCAGATCTGCCTAGGCCAGAAAGGGGCTACCAGGATCATTGTGGAATGCTCCCTGCGCAGTTTCAGAAGGACTCTCTGGATCAACGGGAAGTGAGGGAAAGCGTAGAGGAATCTGTCCACCCAGGAGAGGGACAACGCGTCTCGCCAAAAAACACCAGGCCCTGAACTAGCGAGCAGAAATTGGGCAGTTTATGCTCGATGGGGAAACGTATAAGTCCAGCTCTGGAGTGCCCCATCGAAGAAACAGATCCATTGCTACCCTTTGAAGAAGTTCCCACCGTGACCCTGGCCTGGGAAACCACTCGGCCGCTCATGCATTGTATTGTCCACTCCGGGAACGTGAACTGCGATCAGGCTCAGGCCGTGTTGGATTACCCAATCCCACACTCATCCGCTTCCTGCAAAGGGGTAAGAGGTGCGCCTCCTGTTTGTTGAGGTAATACATCACCCGTATTGTCTGAAGCATAAGAGTATTCGGCGGGATTTCTGACTGAAAGGCCTGCAGGGCATAAAGGACCGCCCTCATCTCCAGAATGTTGATGTGGAGGCGAGTTTCTTGAGGGGTCCACGTTCCCTGGGACCTCACCCCGTTCAGGTGTGCTCCCCACCCCAGCCCTGAGACATCTGTGGAAAGAATCACCTCCGGGGACGACGCTGCAAATGGAACACCCGCAGAGAGTGTCCCTGGGTCTAGCCACCACTGCCAGTCCCGAATCACGGCGGTCATGATTCTGACCGGCTGCTGCATGTGGTCTTACCTTTGGTCTCACTGCACCTTGAGCATCCACTGAGTTACCCGCATGTGGAGCCTTGCCAAAGGGATGGTTGGAATGGCCGCAGCCATGTGTCCGAGCAAACGAAGGACCAGCCTGGCGCCGGCAGTCTTCTTCGCCGAGATATCCCTGATGAGGGATCTGATGCGTTCCGCTCTTTCGTTGGGAAGAAATGCTTTCCCTTGGACATTGCCCAGAACTGCAACTATGAACTGTAGCTTCTGGGACAGTACAAGGAGAGACTTCTCGTAGTTGATGAGGATGCCCAGAGACTGGAACAGAACCTGGGTGCTCTGGACAGCCATCAACAACGCCTCTTTGGAGGCGGCCATGAGAAGCCAATCGTTCAGGTACGGTAACAAGTAGTGGCCCTCTCTCATTAAAGACGCTGCCACGACTGCCATGCACTTGGTAAAGACCCGTTGGGCCGATGATAGTCCGAACGGAAGAGCTCGGAACTGAAAGTGGTGGCCGAGAAACTAAGCGCAGGAACCTCCTGTGCGCTTGAGCCACTGGGAAGTGCAGGTAGGGGTTCTGCATGTCTAGGGACGCTAAGAAGGCGTCCTTTAGCATGGGAATGAGACCCTGAAGGGTCACCATGCGAAATTGTTTGTAGGTGACCGACATATTGAGGTCGCTGAGGTCCAGGATTGGACGGAGGTCCCCTGTTTTTTTCAGAACCAGAAAGAAGTGGGAATAGTAACCTGATCCGATCTGGTTCTCTGGAACATACTCCATCGCTCCCTTTTGCAGGAGCGCGAGTATTTCTTGCCTGATGAGCAATTCGTGCTGACCCGAATAAAGGGAAAGCAGAGGAGGCCTTGTGGGTGGCTTGTCCGCGAATTCTATAAAGTGGTCTCTTTCGACCAATTGAAGGACCCACCTGTCGGTGGTTATGGACTGCCACCATGGTAGGTAGTCTGCAATGCGGCCCCCGACCTTGATGTACCGTTGATCCTGAGGGGCGGGGGCCGGGAAGGAGTCATGCTGTGACGGCGGAGGGAGCCGCGGGCTGAGCCGTCTTAGCTAGACGCTGACTTCGGCCCGCGGACAACTTACCCTGGGCTCTACGAGAGAAGGAGCCCCTCCGTTGTGAACCGCTGCGGGACTGCTGTCTCTGCGTCCGGCCACGAGAACGGTTTTGGTTCCTATGAAAGGAGCTAAGCCTGGGTCGGTACATATCCTGGACTGACCTCACCGCCTTACGGGTCTCTTGGAGTTTGGTGAGAACCCTCTCAGAGGATTAACCAAAAAGAATTTCTACGTCGAAAGAGGCGTCCAGAATGTTTTTCTGGACGTCCGGGGTAAATCCGGAGACACGGAGCCATGAGTGCCTCCGGAGGCATACGCCTGAAGCTGCCGCTCTGGCCGAGGAGTCCGCGGAATCGTACGCGGCTTGCAGCACTTGGGTTCCCACGTCCGAACCCGTACGGAGGAGCTGCAACATCTTTCTGTTCACAATCTGGCACCTTGTCCGCCAGATCCAGTCCCTGCTTCCACAAGGCATTTTGGAACTGTACCATGTGGGTCAAGTAGTTTAGGGATCTGATGGCGCAAGTAGCGGAAGCATACGTGCGCCTGCCCGTAGCGTCCAGCTGTTTGGACTCTGGGTCCGGTGGCAGGGTGCTCAAATGTTGCAGCCTCTGGGACCGGTCATGAGAGGCTGTGATGACCAGAGAATCGGCCAGAGGATGTGAAGCCAAGTACTGGTCCTCCTTAGGGACCTTGTACAGGTGGTCAGCTTTCTTCGGCATTGCCGGGAGCGAGTGTGGACGCTTCCACGCTGCCTTGGTGACGTTCATGAAAGTGTCCACCAAGGGTGGTACCACCACAGCCTTAGGGTCCTTCTGCCAAGATACCTTCCGGCGGGCGAATTCTCGGGTAGAGTTTCAGCTGCCCCAGCCCATGTTCTCCTGGATATGCCTCATGATCTCTGGAGAACGATGGGTCATCCGAGGAGACCTTTGAGAGCTCACGGGTCCGGAGAAGGGACGGTGATCGGAGAGGGAATCTGGATTCATCCGAAACCAACCAGTGTCCTCCGCCGAGGGCGAACGACGCCTTCTAGATCTCTTGGGCTGGGTGATCCAGAAGAAGATCTGGACGGAGGTCTCCGCTTCCTAGATCTGCCCCTAGGAGAATCCACAAGCTCCTGGGGAAGGTATCGTCCGCAACCCCTAGAGTGAGTGGAGTGGGGGGTGCGGGAGCCGGTGGAATCGCGGGTGGAGGAGTAGGTGTGAGAACCATATCCCTTTTCACGGTGTCCCACCAGTAGGCAAACAACTCCTTGACCTCGGATATGCTGAGGTCCGATGACGGACCGGGCGCCGATGGCCGGTCGTCTGGTTCCGGCATCAGTTCCCCAGGGGCCTCAGGTTCCAGCGAGGGTTCCCTGGGGGGGCCGACAGGACCGGGTTCTGGTCCTCTGGCTGGGTCAGCTCCTCCTCCGTAATCGTCTCCTGACAGACGTCGGTTGGAGGCATCGGGGTCCTCTTCTGGAGGATGCAGACGCTCTGTCCCCGGCTGGCGTCCGAGAAGGCGTAGGCCTAAGCTGACGACGGGCGGGCAGTGCAAGGTTCCTGGGACCTATGGTATGTTCGGCGCCGGACGAGCCGGCGCCGGGACCGACTACTTCATCAGGGAGGTAAGCTCTTTGGTCTTCCGTTGGGGAGGAGAAGACAAAGAGACGGACCTGACATCGGGTTCCGAACGGCAGGAACCAGACTTGTGATGGTGATGGCGGTCACCCGACCTAGACATGGCTTTAGAAGCTGAGGAAGACCTGGAGGTCTTGGCCTGAGAGGCAGAAGAGGAGTCCGAAGGGGTCTTCACCGCTGCGGGGGTAGGCTGAGAACGTGCCCGGGAAGGAGAGCGGTCGGACCGGGAGCCGGAGCTACGGGAGTCAGAGGCCCTAGATGGGGACTTAGATCTAACTCTCTCCCTGTGCTTCTCAAGGTGTCTCCGGGCCTTCTCTGAGGATTCCCCCTTGGAGGCTGCGTCCATAGCTTTGATTTTCTCTTCGAGCAGGAACGCCTGAAGGGCCTTCTTGGCGACGGATCCAGGTCCGCTGTTGAACCCTGGCAGAAGGAGCAGGACCGGTGTCGTGGTCTGGGCCTAGGCACGCGATGGGTCAATGTGGATCCTTAAATGGGTTTTGTTACCACAGGCGCACTTGAAGGATGGCCTTCAACGGAGGTTGGAGGATGACATCAGACAGCAACCGAGCCGAAAAAGAACTATTTTCCAAGGAAGAACTTAACTGGCGCTAGAAATGAGCCAAGGGGTCAGACATGCAAGTATATGGCGGGGAAAGAACTGGGGAATCTGTCGGGACCGCCTCCTTATGTACTACGTCTGACGTCGGGAGCGGGACTGACGTCGGGGGCGGTCCCCGCTGAAGACTGCTATCTAGAAGACTTCTGTGGGGTCCTGACGCCTGCCGGCTACAGTCCTAATGGTGTTACCTGCTGCAAGAGCTGTATCTCGAAGTAAGGTCCAGTCTTATACGCAGAGCGTTAAGGAGGGAACCTGAGCTTCCAAGCGGTAAGGAAGATCTAGCGTCATGGGGCGGAGCCGAGTTTTACCACCCGGGTGGGTGGAAGGAGCCAGCTTGAAGACCTTCCGGCAAGATTTAAAGCGGCAAGGAACCTGCCAATTAGTGTGGATGAACAAAATATCCATGTCCCTAGAACTGAGTTTTACCACCCGGGTGGATGCAAGGAGCCAGCTTGAAGACCTTCCGGCAAGATTTAAAGAAGTCCACCTAAAACTTGAAAAAATATATGTTGTGCAGAGTGTTTTCATTTGTATGTGAAGTTCTAGTGTTTTCTTCCCTCTGACTGGTATTAGGAGTTTGTCCTAAATTAGCCTGCTAGCTTTACGACCCCTGGGAATCTTCATCCCTAATGGCTTAATTGTATTTCTTGTTCCCACAGTGCATTTTGTCTCATGTGACAGTGATGTAAGAGACCCCCAACATAAGGCACACATGCCGAACAAACTAAATATCTTGAAAGCTTTACATGCTGCACAAAAATTACCAGCAGCAAAGTTTTTCAGGACAGTAAGACCTTTACGATGAGAGTAATCACTAAGCTGAATTTTATAGATTTCAAAATATTTAGCCATCTCTACTCTTGTGAACTGATTGTAAAGCAATGCTTTCTGCTGAATTTATGGTCTCTGCTACATCACTGTTACATTAAACAAGGTGCAGTGTGGGACAAAGGAATACAATTAAACTGTTTGATATGGAGATCTCCAGGGGTCGTAAAACTACCCTAAAGCTAGCAGGCTAATTTAGGAAAAACTCCTGTTACCAGACAGAGGGAAGGAAACACTAGAACTTCACATACAAATTAAAACACTTTGCACAACACATTTTTTCAAGTTTTGGAAGGACCCGCCAGACAGTGTGGATTAACAACATATCCATGTCCCTAGAAGTAGTTACGTAGGAACTTATGGTAACAGTAAATCTTCAAGACAGGCCCTCATGCCTGCCCTCCAGTTGTCCCACTGGAGCCAGGAAGAGGCCTGACAGCAGGAGCAAACAGGATTTGGAGTCCCTGTGTAAGAAATAAAACCAGAGGAAGGAGGAAGGGAAAAATATGACCTACTGAAGGAACATAGATACATAGACAGTGTCGGCAGATAAGGGCCTATGGCCCACCTAGTCTGCCCATTTGAGTCTGTAACTTCAGTTGATGTTTTATAGAACTCTGTTGCACCTTACCCCTGAACTCCAGAATTCCTTTGTCTATCCCACGCATTCTTAAATCCCGTGATTGTTTCTGCCCCCACCACTTCCTCAGGCAGGGTGTTCCACTTGTCCACCACCCGTTCTGTGAAGAAATTCTTCCTCACATTTCCTCTGAATCGTCCTCTCTCCAACTTCATCCCATGCCCTCTAGTCCTGGAAAGTACAGTTACGCAAGAACTTACCGTGAACAGTAGATCTTCGAGAACAGCTCTTGCAGCAGGTTACACCATTAGGACTGAAGCCGCAGGCGTCAGGACCCCACGGAAAAATTTAGCTAGCTATCTATCTTCAGAGGGACTGCCCCCACGCCGGTCCCACCTCCGACGCCAGGCGAGTACATAGGGGTGGTCCCACCAGATTCTCCAGTTCTCCCACCGGAGACTCCGCCGCAGGCTGACATCGAAATGGGAGACAGAGGATCCACCGCAGAAGACAAAAGGGTATAAATCCCTGTTAAAAAAGGCTTAAGCCATGCCTCTTCCAAGGGGGACGGTACCTGCTGCAAGAGCTGTTCTCGAAGATCTACTGTTACGGTAAGTTCTTACGTAACTGTACTATCTTACTTCAAGACACAGCTCTTGCAGCAGGTTACACCATAAGGACTGATTCCCAAGCAGTAGCGCTTGCAACACTCTGGGAGGAGTAAACTAGAAAGTTCATTTCAGGTCCTGATTCTAGGACAGAAGACCCTGTAGCACAGCCAGGCCGAGGCCGGCTCTTCGCCGTGAAGCAATGTCCAGGCTATAATGCCTGATAAAGGTATGTACAGAGCTCCAAGTGGCTGCAGCACAAATGGCAGAAGTGGAGACGTTTCGAAGTGCTGCAAAGGAGGTGGCCACTCCCCTAGTGGAATGGCCCCGGACTGATCCCGGGAGGGGCTTTTGTTTGATATAACAGTATGATATGCACTGGACAAGCCAGCGAGACAGGGACTGTTTGGATACTGGTTGGCCCATCATCCTTTCAGTAAAGGAAACGAAAAGTTGCTCCGATTTACGAAGCTGCTTAGTTCTGCTCAGGTAGTACCTTAAGCTGCGGTGAACATCCAGGGTGTGGAGCAGCGCCTCTCCTCTATTAGAATAATTAGGAAAGTAGACAGGCAGGTCAATGTCCTGATTGAGAGTGAGTGTGGAAACCACATTAGGCAAGAATTTAGGATTCGTCCTCAGGGATACTCTGTCCCGGTGGAAAATTAAATAAGGCTCTTTACACATGAGAGCATGAAGCTCAAACTCTTCTCGCTGTCGTAACAGCAACCAAAAGAAAAAATTACTCACCTTAGTAATGTTGTTTCTTCTAATGGAGTCTTGCTATATTATAGACATTAGCAGTTTGATCCAGCTCTAGAATTGCCCCGGAGTGAAATGGTTAAAACCATTCCAAAATAGAATTTTGGCACGAGAGCAGCTCTATCTGTGTCATTTCAAACTTGAACTGTCAGATCTTTACGAGCCAAATTCACTAAGGTCTGTGTGGAAGCTGTAACCTACACTAGCCAAATGGCTACCTAAATAATAACAACCATTGATGGTCCCAACACCCAAGACTCAAGTCAGGGACCAGAAATACTAACACCATTCTAATAATATGAAATGGAACATAAGTATAATAAAACACACACACGCACATACACATACACACCCCAAAGTCCCAAAGGGGACAAAATGCTAACAGGACATAAGTAGTGCCCACACTAAGTTGCCCACACCCCACCAAGTAGAGGTTCTGAGAGGGGCAGGTTGGGGAGGTTCATAATATAGCAAGACTCCATTAGAAGAAACAACATTACTAAGGTGAGTAATTTTTTCTTCAAACAACATGAAGTCTTGCTATATTATAGACATTAGCAGAATACACATCAGTACCTCCATGGAGGAGGGGCAGAACCTACTTAGGGAATAGGCTCTGAAGAACAGCTGTGCCAAACCGAGCATCTCTCCTGGCCTGGACATCCAGGGAGTAATGCTTGGTAAAAGTGTGTACCGTTTTCCAAGTAGCAGCCTGGCAAATCTCTAATAAAGGATATCTCTGCGGCAGCTAGAGACGCAGCTGTACCCTGGTAGAATGAGCCCTCAAACCAAGGGGGCTCTGCCCACTTTCTGATAACAAAACTGGATACAAGAGACAATCCACCTGGCTATTGATCTCTTAGTGGCAGGTTTGCCTTTCCCAACTTCACCATAAGTAAGGAAAAGATGGAGGGATTCGAACCTATGACCTTTGGTACGCTCTATATAATAACTAAGAGCTCTCTTAACATCCAGGCTGTGCAACCTCCTCTCACCCGAAGAGGAGTGATCAGTGAAAAATACTGGAAGGGAGATAGATTGATTAAGATGGAAATCTGAAACCACCTTAGGCAAAAACTTCCTATTAGTCCTAAGGACTACCTTATCCCTGTGGAAAGAAATAGTCAGTCTCCACTGACAGGCTTGCAATTCACTTATGCATCTGGCAGAAGTGATAGCCACTAGAAAACAGTTTTCCAAGTTAGGTACTTAAGCTCTGCAGAAGACAGAGGTTCAAAGGGGTTGCATTAACTGGGCAATGCAAACATTAAGGTCCCAAGCAGGGGCGGTTCCAAAGGGAGGATTAGTATGGAGTAATCCCTTAAAACTTGGAAAACACAGGATGAGAGGAAAGGGGGATGACTTTCCTGTTGACACAAAAGCAGACAGCTGCCAAATGAACTCTCAGGGTAGCTGGTCTGAGACCCAAGGAATTAAGATGTACCATGTAATCTAACAAATGGGCATCAGCAGATTCTGGGGAAATATTTTTCCAGCACACCAAATGGAAAACCTTTTCCATTTAGAACTATAAGTAGCTCTCTAGTGGAAGGCTTTCTGGAAGCCTTTAGGATCTCAAGAACACCCTGAGAGAGGTGTAAATCAGCAAAGTCTAACCCTCAAGAGCCAGGCCTTGAGGTTGAGGGATTTCAGGTCCGATACCAAACCCTTCCCTGGGCACAAGTCAACAGATTGTGATTCCTGGGGAGGCACAGGGGAAGATGGACTGTCAGAGACAGAAGGAGCGGGTACCAGGGCTGCCTGGCCCAATCCGGGGCAATCAGAATCACCCTGCAAGGCTGAGATCTGATTTTGACTAGTACTTTGAATAGGAGAGGAAAGGGGGGGAAAGCATAGAGGAACTTCCCATCCCAATCCAGAAGAAGGGCATCCAGGGGAACTGAGCCCAGCATTGGAGGCCTGCAACAGAACAGAGGAAGTTTGTGATTGTCTGGGGCTGCAAAAAGATCTGAGGGATGCCCCACCTGGCAAAAACTATCCCCAGCACTTGAGGATCCAGGGACCATTCGTGATGGCCCTGGGAAATCCTGCTGAGGGCATCCGCTAGGACATTGTCCTTCCCTGGAAGATGAACTGCTATGAGGGAAGTGTTCAGGGAATAGGCCAGAGACCACAACTTCATTGCCTCGTGCACAAGGTCAAGACCGAGTGCCCCCTGTTTGTTGATGTACCACATCGTTGTGGTGTTGTCTGTTCTGACTTGTATCACCTTGTAGTGGACAGATGCAGAAAAGCTTGAAGAGCTAAAAGACAGCTCCAAGTTCCAGCAAATTGATGTGGAGCAGAGATTCCTGGGGACCAAACTCCTGAGTGGAAAGGTCGCCCATGTGGGCTCCCCAACCCAGAAGGAAGCATCTGTAGTGAGAGTCAAGTCGTGAGAAGGGGAAATGAAGGGACCCCGCTCTTAAATTGCTCTGATCCTGCCACCACTGGAGAGCTAGGATCAAGGTTAGAGTCACTGGGACCAACTTGGAAAGGGGGTCGCTTCTCTGAGACCAAAAGGTTCTCAAGTGAAACTGAATGTGTCTCATCTGAAATCTGGCTCCCTGCACAACAGCTGTGGATGCAGCCACGTGCCCCAGGGGCTGCAGAAAGTGTCTTGCTAGTCGAGAGACCTGCAGAGTGAAGGAAGAGGCCAGAGCCACTAAATTCCTTACCCTTTCTGGGGAAGAAAGGCTCTGGCTAGCTTTGTGTCCAATTCTGCCCCTATAAAGGTGAGTACCTGGACTGGTTCCAGAACCGACTTTGGTAGGTTTAGCAGAAAACCCAGGGAGGTGAGAAGCTGCTGGGTGACCTGCAGGTGAGATTTTACCTGTTCTGGGGACTGGCCTACAATGAGCCAGTCGTCTAGATAGGGGAAAAACAGCAATCCTCTGCCTCCTTAAGTAGGCCACTGCTAGACACTGTGAATACCCTTGGAGCAGAGGTAAGGCCGAAGGGCATTGCTCTGAACTGGTAATGACCTGAGGGCAGTTCGAATCTGAGGTACTTTCGATGGGATCTTATGATTAGGACATGGAAATAGGCATCCTTGAGGTCCAGGGAGGCTAGCCAGTCCCTGGCCTTAGGGAAGGTAAAATCATTGCCAGAGTTACCATTTTGAACTTTGGTTTCAAAAGATGCTTGTTCAGATATCTGAGATCTAAAATGGGCCGCCATTCTCCTGTCTTTTTTGGGGTAAGGAAGTATCTGGAATACAGACCCCTGCCCTGATGCAGGGGAGGAACCCTTTCTACTGCTCTGAGAGCTAACAGGGATGAGACCTCTGTTTCCAGAGCGAGGGTATCTGAAGCACTTGCAGGTAGAAAAAGTCTGCTTCTCAACTTGGGAAACTTTTTGAAGCTGAGAACCAGACCCTGGCTTACTACTTCCAGAGCCCACTTGTCTGAGGTTAAAGAAGCCCAATTCTGACTGAAGTAAGCCAGCCTGCCTCCCACTGGTACAGGAGAATCGGCCCTGGGCACCCCATCAGGGTGCCTGTTTCGCAGGAGGTTTAGGCTGGGGGGTGGGAGAAGGTCTGCCCACCCCTCGTCTGCCCCTGCCTCTGAAGAAGCCCCTCTGAGCATAGGCAGAGGAGGCCTGAGTCTGGTAGAAAGGCCTGTGAAAAGGCCTACCCCTACCCCTGGGGCATGCCTTTGAGGAGTGGCTTGCCACCTTAGCCTGGGCACCTTGTAAGTAGTCCCATATTCATCCATCTTCTTCATGTAATTCTCTGTCTGCTCTCCAAACAGAGAATTTCCACCACAGGAAAATCCATAGCCTTAGTCTGGGTATCCTGTGACAAACTAGTACACCTGAGCCAGGCCAACCTACGAAAAGCTACAGATGTGGCCATGACCCTAGAGGAAACATCATTAACATCCACAGCAGCATGAAACTGAACCTTAGAGGCTTCAATGCCATCAGCAGCCACCTGTTCTAGTTCACTAGCCAGCTGGCCATGGGCCTGCTTGGCCAATTGCATAACAGTATCCCATCTAGATTTCTGATACCTAGCTACATAAGCCATATAATTTGCTTGCCTGAGTCCCAGAGAGGCTGCCTATATACTTTTTTGCCATGGCATCAATCTTCCTGGAATCCTTGTCAGAGGATGTAGTCAAGGGAATATTAGCTTTATCACAGGCAGCAGCCTGAACTACCCCAACATGACTGCATTGCTGAGAAAGGAATTCTGTATCAGGGCCTGACAATGTATACCTTCTGTCCATCTTTTATCTACAGGAGGCACAGAATTAGGAGCTTTTAAAATTTTTATTGTTTGTTTCTTAAAAGACTTATGTAAAGGAATAGACAATCTCCTAGACTCTGGAATATCCATCATTTCTACAAAATCAGGCTCCTCTTGCTCATCCACAGCCTCTTCTAAAGGAAGCTGGAGGGTTTTGCAACTTTTTATAAACATAAAATGAGATGGGGACTCGGACAGCATAGGGGAGATTCTAAAGGTCTGTCTGGGGAGATGTCCGTCAATGGGTACACCCAGACCTTCCCAGCCACATTCATACTGTTCATAATCCTCCTCCCTCCTCTGGTTCATAAAATTCCTCAATATCATAATCCTGAACCACTGGGACCGACGGAACCACCTTTACCAGATAGTGGTGGTTCGGACGGACCTGACAATTTGTATGGCTTTGCTATCTCTGCAGCAGTTGGAGAAGGAATTTTGGACCCAGACCTGCTGATTTTCTTGTTTTCTTTACTGGAATTGGTTCCTCAGAACCAGCTTTTCTTTGCCCGAGGAAGTCTGGCCTGGTCAGAGGGCATTTCTCTGGTTCGGTTGGCACCGAACCGGCTGGCCATCCAGGTCAGCGACTTTTTGCCTCTTGTCCCTGGAGCCTGCCCAATCTTTTTCCAGGGTGGCTGCAGGAAATTCTTCATACCTGGCAGTCTGACTGGAGGTGGTCAAACCTCAGACAAACACATGTGGTGTGGGTCAGCCTTGGCAAAGACTTCCCACAAACATCACAGTGTTGAAACCCAGTGGGCCTGGTTTTCCTTTTGGGTTTCTCAGACATAATGCCAGCCTAACCAAAAACTTGCCCTTTTAACAGCAGTGCCAGGCAAGACACCCTTATCGGTTCCTAACCGTGTCACGGGTATTGGAAAAAAACGTAATAAATCCTCTTTTTTTTTAGAACCGATAAGAACCGGAACCGCACTCTAAAATAGTAACTTTTAGTTTTAAATGAGTTTTAAACCCACTGATCGGTTCAAAACCGAACCGATAACTTACAAGTTCCACACAGACAAAACCTTCATTTACTTACGGTTACCACAGATAGAGCTTGAACCGAACGGTTTTGCGGTTAAAATAAAACTATTCTCGGTTAAATCCAACCGAGAAAACACTTTTTAAACCGAGAAATTAACCGAGCAGAAGGAGAAATCTCCGGAGCGACTGTTCACTGAGGCAGAGTAAAGAATCTGACAGTTCAAGTTTGAAATGACACAAAGAGCTGCTCTCATGCCAAAATTCTATTTTGGAATGGTTTTAACCATTTCACTCCGGGGCAGTTCTAGAGCTGGATCAAACTGCTAATGTCTATAATATAGCAAGACTCATGTTGTTTGAAACAACGTTTTCCACGACAGAAAACGCAGCTCGCAATCCAGGGCAGGTTCAAAGGGGGGGAGCGTGAGTTGCTCCAGGACAAAGAGCAAGTCCCATGGAGGCACTGGGTCCTTAATGGGCGGCCTAAGATGTAACACCTCTCTCAAGAATTCTCGACAGGCATCTAATTGTGCCACTGTGCGCTGTCCCACCGGGAGGTGATGAGCTGAAATGGCAGAGAGGTGCACCTTAATAGAGGAGTAGGCGAGACCCGAACGGAAAAGGGAGAGCAGGTACTCTAACACCGCTTTCACCGGACAACCTAAAGGGGAAAGACCGCGTGTTTGCGACCATAGACAAAAACGGCGCCATTTCATGGCGTACGTTGCATGCGTTGCTGGCTTTCTGGCTGCAGAAAGAACTTCGCAACCTCTGCGGACCCCGTGTCGCAAGATGGCTATGTCTCTAGAGCCATGCATGCAGGTTCAGAAGCTGAGTCCGGGTGGACCAGTGAACCCTCCTCCTGAGACAAGAGATGGGAGCTGAATGGCAACGGGAGCGGAGGTTCCCGGGATAGCTGTATTAGCAAAGGGAACCAGATCTGTCTGGGCCAGAAAGGGGCCACCAGGATCATTGTTGCATGCTCCCTGCGCAGTTTGAGAAGAACTCTCTGGATCAACGGGAAGGGAAGGAAAGCAAGAGGAACCTGTCCACCCAGGAGAGGGACAACGCGTCTCGCCAGAAAACACCAGGCCCTGGATCTAGCGAGCAAAAATTGGGCAGTTTTGCGTTGGATGGGGAAGCGAACAAGTCCAATTCTGGAGTTCCCCATTGAAGAAACAGATCCTCTGCTACCTCCTGAAGAAGTTCCCACTCGTGGACTCTGGCCTGGCAGCGACTCAGGCCGTCTGCAATTGTGTTGTTCACCCCGGGACATGTACTGTGATCAGGTTTGCGCTGTGTCGGATTACCCAATCCCAAACCCTCATGGCCTCCCTGCAAAGGGGGTAAGAGTGTGCGCCTCCTTGTTTGTTGAGGTAATACATCACCACCGTGTTGTCTGTCTGAAGCAGGAGAGTACTCGGCGGGATCTCTGACAAATGCCTGCAGGGCATAAAGGACCGCCCTCATCTCCAGAACGTTGATATGAAGGTGAGCCTCCTGAGGGGTCCACGCTCCTGGGACTTCACCCCTGCCCAGGTGTGCCTCCCACCTAGTCCTGGAGGCATCTGTGGTGAGGGTTACCTCCGGGACGGGCGCTATAAACAGAACACCCAAGAGAGTGTCCCAGGGTCTAGCACCACTGCCAGTCTCGATCACGGCGCTCGTGATTCTGACTGGATGCTGCATATGGTCTTGCCTTTGGTCCCATTGCGCCTTGAGCATCCACTGAGTTACCCGCATGTAGAGCCTTGCGAAAGGGACGGTCGGAATGGCCACAGCCATGTGTCCGAGCAAGCGAAGGACCGACCTGGCTGGGACGGTCTTCTTCGACGAAAGCTCCCTGGTGAGGGATCTGTTGCGTTCCGCTCTGTCGTCTGGAAGAAGTGCTCTTCCCTGAACGGTGTCCAGGACTGCGCCTATGAACTGCAGTTTCTGCGACAGTACCAGGAGAGACTTCTCGTAATTGATCAAGATGCCCAGAGACTGAAACAGATCCTGGGTACTCTGGATAGCCACTAACGCCTCCTCTCTGGAGGCGGCCATGAGAAGCCAATCGTCCAAGTACGGGAACACATAATGGCCCTGTCTCCTTAGAGACACGGCCACGACTGCCATGCATTTGCTAAAGACCCTGGGAGCCGAAAACAGTCCGAATGGAAGTGCTTGGAACTAAAAGTGGTGGCCGAGAAACGCGAAGCGCAGGAACCTCCTGTGCGCCTGAGCTACAGGGATGTGCAGGTATGCATCCTGCATGTCTAGGGACGCTAAAAATGCGTCCCTCTTTAGCATGGGGATAAGACCCGGAAGGGTCACCATGCGGAATATTTTGTAGGCGACCGACAGAGGTCGCTGAGGTACAGAATCGGACTGAGGTCCCCTGTTGTCTTTGGAACCAGGAAGTGGGAGTAGTACCCGTATCCTCTGGTTCTCTGCGACATACTCTGTCGCCCCCTTTTGCAGGAGCGCGAGTATTTCTTGCCTGATCAGAGGCTTGTGCTGACCCGAGTAACGGGAGAGCAGAAGAGGCCTCGAGGGTGGCTTTTCTGCGAATTCTATAAAGTGGCCTCTTTCGACCAACTGAAGAGCCCACCGGTAGGTGGTTATGGACTGCCATCCTGGCAGGTACTTCGCAATGCGACCCCTGATCTTGATGTCCCATTGATCCTGAGGGGCAGGGGCCGGAAAGGAGTCAGGCTGTGGCGGCGGATGGGCCTGCGGGCTGGGCCGGTTTAGCTGGGCGTTGACCTCGGCCCGCGGGCTGTCTACTGGCCTACGAGAACCGGAGCCCTCTGTTCTGACCATGCGGGACTGTTGTCTCTGTGCCAGTCCACGAAATGGCTTTAGTTCCCACGAAGGAACTAAGCCTCGGTCGGTCATTGCCTGACCGACCTCACCGCCTCCCGCCTCTTGAAGCTTGGTGATGACCTCTCAGAGGGCTCACTAAAGAGAACTTCTCCTCAAATGGGGCATCCATGATGGTTTGTGGACGTCTGGTAAAACCGGAGACATGGAGCCAAGATCGCCTCCGAGGCATACACCTGAAGCTGCTACTGGGCCGAGGGAGTCCCGGAGTCGCACTGCTCGTAGCGCTGGGTCCCTACGTCCGAATCTTGTCCGGAGGAGCTGCAACATCTCCTCCTCCTGCTCACCTTCTGGCAACTTCTCAGCTGATCCAGACCTGCTCCCACAAGGCATTTTGAACTGCACCATGTGGGTCAGTAATTCAGGATCTCATGGTGCAAGTAGCGAGCATACGTCCGCTTCTGCCCATAGCCGCCCAACTGTTTGACTCGGGTCCGTGGCAGAGTGCTCAAAATGTTGCGGTCTCTGGGACCGGCCGCGAGAGGTTGTTATGACCTGAGGATACTGAGCTGGCACCGTCTTCCTTGAGCCTTGTACAGGCGGTCAGTTTCTGCATCGCCGGAGTGAATGTGGCACTACACGCTGCCTTGGTGACGTCCACGGAAGTGTCTACCAAGGGTGGCACCACCACAGGCTTGGGGTCCTTCTGCCGAAGATATTTTGCAAGGCGTAGCCTTCCGGGGTCTAACTCTTCCGCATCCCATATTCTCTTGGATGTGTCTCATGATGTCCGAGAACGAAGGGTCATCCGGAGGAGACCTTGGAAGCTTACGTGGGTCCGGAGAAGGGATGTGGAGGGGAGATGGGGATCTAGATCCTGTTGAAAACTCTGATCCCGTGTCCTCCGTCGAAGGCGAACGTCGGCGTCTTCTGGGTCTCTTAGGGCTGGGTGACCCAGAAGAGGATCTGGATGGAGGTCTCCTTTTATCTGGTCTCCCCTTTGGAGGGATCCTGGGCTCCCAGGGAGGAGGTAACCGGCCTGCTGACCCGGATGGAGAAGGGGATGCAGGAACCGGAGGAGTAACCGACCTAGGAGGAGGAGGAGGAGGAGGTGGAAGAGGAGGTGGGGTGGGGACCACATCCTTTGATGGTATCCCACCAATAAGTGAAAAGCTCCTTAACCTCTGAGAAAGAAAGACCCGACGACAGACAGGGCGCCGGTGGTCGGTCGTCGGGTTCCGGCGTCGGCTCCACAGGGACTCTGGCTCGGGAGGGTTCCTGGGAGGCTCGACAGGACCGGGTCGCCCGCTTGGTCCCGGGCTGTGTTAACTCTCCTCTGTAATGGTCTCCTGATCGACGCCGGTCGGAGGCGCGGGGCCTCTTCTCAATCTGACAGGCACGACGCCGGTCCTACCGGGGTCCGGGGTGCGAGGTTTCACCAGCGACGGTCGCCTGGCGGTCGACGGCTCTGGGGACCTGTGGCGAAAGTCCGATGTCGGGCGGGTCGACGTCGGGTCAGACTATCTCTTGAGAGGCGAGTTCCTTGATCTTCCGCTGGGGAGGAGGCAAGGAGGCAGACCTGACATCGGGTTCAGAATGGCGGGAACCCGACTTGTGGTGATGGTGGCGGTCCCCCGACTTGACCAGGGCCTTAGAAGACGAAGGAGGCCTGGAAGTCTTGGCCTGAGAAGAGGAGCCCGAAGATTCTCACCGCAGCAGGGGGAGGCTGAGAACTGGCCCGGGAAGGCGAGCGGTCGGACCTGGAGCCGGAGCTACGAGAATCAGAGGCCCTAGACGGGGACCTGGAAGGGGCCTTCTCTCTATACTTCTCCGAATGTCTACGGGCCTTCTCCGAAGAATCCTCCATGGAGGCCATGGTATTGAGTTGTTCCTCGAGCAGGAACGCCTGTAGGGCCTTCTGGTGGCTGATCCGGGTGCTGCTGTTGAAGCCAAGGCAAAAGGAGCAAGACCGGGTGTCGTGGTCTGGGCCTAAGCACCGGACGCAGGCCGAATGCGGATCCTTGAAGGGGATCTGCTTCCCACAGCCGCACTTCGAAGAATGACCGGAGGTTGGAGAGGACATCAGACAACAAACTGACCGAAAAAAAAAAAACGAATTTTCCAAAGGAAAAACTTTACCACGCGTCGCGCGCTAGAACTGTGAACCCAAGGGCCAGACTTGCAAGTCGACGGCGGAAAGAACTGGGGAATCTGGGCGACCATCTTATGTACTACGCCTGACGTCGGAGGTGGGACCGACGTCGGGGGCGGTCCCTGCTGAAGATAGCTAGCTAGAATTTTTCCGTGGAGTCCTGACGCCTGCCGGCTTCAGTCCTATTGGTGTAACCTGCTGCAAGAGCTGTGTCTCGAAGCAAGATCATCTTTTTCGCTTAAAAATAGTGTATTCTTGGACCCTGTTCCTCCCTGTAATATACCTGTATGTCTCCATCATGTCCCATCTCTCCCTCCTCTCCTCCAGGGAGTACATACTGTATTCAATTCCTTCAACCTGTCCTCATAGCACTTGTGATGCAATCCATGTACCATCTTTGTTGCTCTCCTCTGAACCTTCTCTACCCTATGTCCTTGCGTAGGTAAGTTCTCCAGAACTGTACACTGTACTCCAGGTGGGGCCTCACTAGTGTCTTGCATAGTGGAATCATGACCTCCCTTTTCCTGCTGGTGATGCCCCTGCATATGCATCACGGCATCCTATTTGCTTTACCTGCTGCCTTGTCACACTGTTTCCCTACCTTGAGGTCATCAGAGATAACCCCAAGATCCCTTTCCTGCTTGGTGCATGCTATATCCTCACCCCCAACTGATATATTGGGCCAGGGTTTTTGTGCCCCACATGCATTATCTTACACCACTTTGCACTGAATTTCAACTGCCAAACCCTTGACCATTCTTCAAGTTTCTGCAGGTCCCTTCTCATTCTGTCCACACCCTCTGGTGTGTCTACTCTGTTACAGAGCTTTGTCTCATCAGCGAACAGTGAAATTCTGCCTTCTAGGTCCTGCACAATGTCACTGATGAAGATGTTGAATAGGACCGGTCCCAGTACTGATCCCTGTGGTACCCCACTGGTCACTTCCCTCTGTGGCGTGACAGCCATTTACCACCAACCTCTGTCTCCTGCCACCCAGCCAGTTACCCATCCACCACACTACTGTCCTGCCCACACCCATATTCCCTAGATTGTGTAATAGTCTTCTATGTGGTACAGTGTCAAAGGCCTTGCTGAAGTCCAGACAGGCCATGTCCACTGCCCTCCCCTGATCCACCTCCCTAGTTACCCAGACAAAAAATTCAACGAGGGTGGTCTGACATGACCCCCCGCGAAACTGTGCTGCCTTGGATCCTGCAGTCCATTGACAACCAGATGTTCCACCGATCTCTTCCTCAGTAGTGCTTCCATGATCTTCCCCACTACCGAGGTGAGGCTGACTGGTCTGTAGTTCCCCACTTCTTCTTTGTTCCCACTTTTGTATAACAGGACTACATCTGCTGTCCTTCAGTCTTTGGGTACCTCCCCTGTTACAAGTGATTGGCTAAACAAGATAGCCAGACATGGCGTCACAAGCATACCAGTGGTGGCTGCCCTTGCTGCAGTGTCGGCCGAATCATACGAACACCTCAAGAGGTGTTTTCCCACATCCACACTGCAGAACCACCATTAGCTCAGACTTCTTGTCGGAGTCCAGGTGTGTACGAGTCAGGTCCATGGCTTTATTCCACAGTGACTTCGGACACATCACCATATGGGCTACAAAGTTAAGCGACCCAGCTACAGTTGGCCATAAAAAAAAAAACACCTTTCGGCACAGATGGTCCAATTTTTTTGGACTCTGTCCGGTGGCTGGGAGCTCACTTGCCTCAGCTGTTGGGCTCTCCCCTGACCAGCTGTCAGGACCATAGCTGAGCTTTTTTTTTTTTTTCTTGTTTACTGGATAAGTGCACTACACAAATCCTGCCTATTTTCAGGCATGACCCGGGGAGGGGGATACAGATGAATGCCAACTGACCTTGAACCAGATTTGGTGGTATTTTCAGTGAATAAGGGAAATTTGGCCAGGACACTGGGGAAATTCCCCTACTCTTTTCAATAAGTGCCATTGGATCTTTAACATCCAATTGAACTACCACCAATCCAGGCAGATGGGACCTCGGTTTAACGTCTCATCCCAAAGACGGCACCTCAGAAGTGCAGCACCCCTCTCATGCTGCACTACAGTGTCAGTACTGGGATATTAACCCAAATGCCAGATGTGGGAACTGAACCCACAGCCCTCTGATCTCCTGGCCTCAGAGGACAGTGGGCTACCTACTGAGCCACAGAGTCCGCATTTGGCTGCTCACTTAAATGTGGCTCTCCTCTTGGGGTTCTGTATTGGTGAACTGCCTTTTTGGGGCTTGCCGAAGTTGTGGAGGGTCACTTCCAAGCAACACTTGTTACATCTTGGAAGACTTCACCAACGGTGGGACCACCAAGGGCTAAGGGTCACTTGCCCCCAAGAACTTCGCTGAATGGCAAAGTTCAGAGTTCAGCTCCTGTGTCTCCCACAGATTTAAAAACTGGATCTGCCTCATCACATCCAAAAAAATACAGGTTACTCACCTGTAACAGGAGTTCTAGGAATGGTATATGTTGTTCATCCACACTATCTGGCAGGTTCCTTGCCACTTTAAATTTTACCGGAAGGTCTTCAAGCTGGCTCCTCCCACCCACCTGGGTGGTAAAACTCTCTGCTCTGCCCCCCGGCACCAGATCTAGCCGCTGGAAACCAGGTTGTCTTGTCGAGCCGGGGAGTCGGGTGAGTGAGAATACTTATACCATTCCTAGAACTCCTGTTACAAGTGAGTAACCTGTACTCTAGGGACATGGATATGTTGTTCATCCACACTGTCTGGCAGAGTCCTAGCAGTTCTCCGGGAGGAGGGAGGCAAGGCGCACACCCCCTACTTAGGGAATAGAGACTGGAGAACCGAGGCCCCAAAACCAGCATCCCGGCGTGACTCAAGGTCAATGTGGTAGTGGGTGATGAAGCTGTGTGCTGACTTCCAGGTAGCAGTCCTCCAGATTTCCTGGATAGGGACGTCCCTGGAAGCAGCCACCGATACAGCAGTATAGCGGGTAGAATGAGCTCTTATCCCTCTGGGAGGCTCCATGCCCGCCAACTTACAGCAGAGATCTATGCAAGAGGTGACCCACCTGCTTATCGTCCGCTTGGCTGCAGGTCTGCCAGGTGCGCTTCAGCATAGGTGACAAACAGCTGGCGAACCTCTCCCCGAATTTCAGCCGTGCGCTCCTTATAGTATCCGAGCGCCCTTCTAGGGTCCAGAGTATGGAGCCTATATTCGGCCTCCGAGGTGTGATTGGGGTAGAACACCGGCAGAGTAAACACCTGGTTAAGGTGAAACTCCGACACCACCTTCGGAAGGAATTTCGGGTGGGGGCGCAGGACAACCTTGTTCCTGTGGAAGACCAGGTAAGGAGACTCGATGCAGAGCGCCTGGAGTTCTCCCATCCTTCTGGCTGGCGTGATAGCCACCAAGAAGCGGTCTTCCACGACAGGTGAGAGATCACACCTGTGCATTGGTTCAATGGCTTGCCCATGAGCTTTGACAGTACTCAGCTGTAGATCCCACTGACGTGGAGATTCTCACACCGGAGGGAAATGAGATCAAGGCCTTTGAAAAAGCGCCAGACCACCTTCTCTTGTGCCACCGACTGCTCCCCCACCCGAGCCCGTAAGCAGAGATGGCTGCCAGGTGCACCTTAGGGTCAAGCCGACCTAAGCCTTGCTGAGAAAGGGACCACAGGTAGTCCAATATGCTCGGGCTAGGAACAGGAGGAAGGGTCAAGGTCCTTATTCCTGACACCAAATGGAAAATCTCTTCCATTTGAAGGCATAGCATCTCCTGGTCGACTCTCACAGGACGCCTCAACTACATTGAGGACCTCTGCCGGAAAGACCCAAGGCCTGGAACTCTGCACCAGGAACCAGGCCGTCAGGTGCAGGGATTGAAGGTCCGGATGGAACACTGCCCCTGACTGACTGAGAGCAGGTCCAGGCGAGCTGGAAGCTGCCTCGGGAGCCTGGAGCTGAGGCTGAGGAGATCTGGGTACCAGTACTGGCAGGGCCAGTCTGGGGCTATCAGAATCACCTGCGCCTTGTCCCTCCTTGCTTTAAGAAGCACCTTGTGTATCAAGAGAAATGGGGGAAAGGCGTAGAAGAGGCCCGGGGTCCACTGCCTCGAGAAGGCATCCCCCTGCAGCGAGCCCTGCTGAGGGGCGGGCATGAAACAGTTCAGCTTCGCGTTCTCCCTGGAGGCAAACAGTTCCACCTGAGGTGTGCCCCAATGGGAGAACAGATCTTGTAATACCCGCAGGAGATACCACTCGTGGACGCAGCCCTATCCGGCTTAGGGCATCGGCCAGGTTGGAGGCTCCCTGCCATGTGGCTGTGGCTAGGAGATCCGGCCCAGGCTGCGCAGAAGGGACCAAATGCAGAGAGCCTTTGCATAGAAGCATGGAGCGATCCCGCCTGGCGGTTTAGATAGTACATGGTCGGGTATTGTCCGGCCTGACTCGACCACTTGAACCTGGAGAAACTGAGCAAAGGCGGGAGAGCTAGGCGGACTGCTCGAGCTCCAGCAGGTTGATGTGACATCAGGACTCTGCGGGACCAGAGGCCGCAGCGCCTGTGTTCCCCCAGATGGGCACCCCAACCCGAGAGAGGCATTGGTCGATAGAGACCGGCCGGCTCGGGTGGACAAATGGGATGCCCTCCTGCAGATGAACTGGAACGGTCCACCACTGGAGAGCTGCCCACGTCCCCTGGGTCACAGTCACTAGCTGGTCCAATGGATCGCAGCGTTGAGACCACTGGCTGGCCAGCCCCCATTGAAAGGGGTGCACGTTCCAGCGGACCATGCTGGTACAGGCCGCCATGAGACCCAGGAGGCGCAGGAAGTCCCGGGCAGGACGCGATTGCCCAACCAGAAATGATTGGGCAAGGAGGAAAGAACCTCGGCCCTGTCCGCCAGGAGCCGTGCTCTGGCTCGAAGAGAGTCGAGCTCTGCCCCGATGAAAAGAATCACCTGCTTCGGTTCGAGTTCCGACTTGGCCTCGTTGATGAGAAGGCCGACTTGAGAGCAAACCTGGAGGGCCAGATCTCTGGACTGCTCCACCTCCTGCCTGGAGGGGGCTGCTATCAGCCAGTTGTCCAGGTAAGGTTACACCTGGACCCCTTGGCACTGCAGGAATGCTGTCACCACTGCCATGCATTTGGTGAAGACCCTGGGGGCTAGAGACAAGCCGGAGGGCATGGCTCGGAACTCGAAAAGGGATCCCTCCGATCGAAAGCGAAAGAATCTCTGATGTGACGGACGGATAGGGACGTGAAAAGAACGCGTCCTGCAGGTCCAGAGAGCAGAACCACATGCCGCATTCCAAGGATGGTACTATCTGAGCCAGAGTGACCATCCTGAAGGTCCGAGACCTTAGGAACTTGTTTAGGTCGTGCAGGTCGAGAATGGGGCGCCAACCCCCCCGTCCGTTTTGGAACCAGGAAGTACCTGGACACAAACCCCGGGTCTGAGGGAGGGTCCGCTACCTCTCTGATCACCTCCTTCGAGGAGGAGAGCGATGTCGGCTCGGCGAGCCGACAGTGAGGCTGCGGACCCCGAGGCCCCCCGAGGTGCGACGGCTCTGAAGGGCGGGGCCTGCTCGAACTCCAGAGGTAGGCCCTTTCCGACCACTTCCAACACCCACCGGTCTGTGGTAATAACGAACCAGGAGGAAAGAAAGTGGCAGAGCCGCCCCCACACGGGGAGAACCTGGGGTGAGGTGACGGGGTTGGGGCCGACACCCCTCAACCCGTCACTGGGCAGGCTTGGAGGAGGGACCGGCGGAGGGACCTCCAGGGCTTTTACCTCCCTGCTTCCTGGAGGAAGCCAAGGGCTTGGGTTTGGCATGCCAAGCTCGTGCCTGCTGGCCCTGACGTTGCTGGGCCGGACGTGCCGTGGGCGCGGAGGGACGAAAAGGCTTAGGATATGGTCTGCGGCCTTTGTCGTCCTGTGCGGATGAGACCGAGTCCAAGGTAGCATTGGACTTCTCGATCCTCTGCAGGTGACCTTCCACCCCAGGGCCGAAGAGGTCAGTCCCCAGGAAGGGGACATCCGCCAACTTGCGCTGAGTATCCGAAGTGAATGCCCGACGGCGCATAGCCACTGCGGCCGCTACTGACCTGGCACATGAGACTCCAATGTCCAGAGCAGTCTGAAGCTGCTGTTTGGCCACTGCCCTGCCCTGGTCCCACACCTGCCTAACCGTGGTCTGCAGGTCCACCGGAAGATGAGGAACTACCTCGTCCAGGGAGCCCAACAGGGCATGAGAGAAATGTGCCATGATCACGGCCGAACTGGCCTGATGAAGGCCAAGGGAGGACGCAGCGTAGACTTTGCACCCAGCATAGTCCAATTTCTTGGACTCCTTGTCGGGAGGCTTGTCCACGTCCCTAGCGTTACCGGCGTGCCGGAAAACGCTGTCGGTAACTAGCCCCTCGGCTGAGGGGTGTTCCAAAAAACCAGACAAGGAACCGGTAGGGACCGCATACTTCCTGGCCAAGGGCGCAGGACAGGAAGCAGGGCGCTGCCAAAGCTCCAAGGCTGGGCCCACTATGGCCTCGGCCACCGGAAAGGCCTCCGTAGGGGAATCCCCCCGGTCCAGTATCTCCGTGAGGGGATACCTGGCCCGCTTAGACACAGGTTCGAGCTTCATCCCGGTGGATTCAGAGATGAGCCGAAGCAATCCCAGATAGGATGCAGGGCTATCGTCCATCGACTGACCTCCAGAGGACTCCAAGTCTACTCGCCTGGAGAAAAGGGAGGAATCGCCATCGGACTCTGAAGAGTCCACAAAGAGCTGCCTCGGGCCTGAGTCACCCTCCACCTGCCGAGGTCGATCGGGAGTGAGGGTAACAGACAGCCTATGGGGCAGGCCCTGAGCTGACCGAGAATTCTTGGTCGGAGCCCCAAATAACGGCTGTGGAGGCGGAGGTTCCACCGGAATCGGTGGAGCAGCTGGTTTTGGCCGAACAACCGGCCTGGGAACAGGCTCCTCGGGTAAGTCGAGGGGTTGTTTCGGCCGCTCCGGTGACAGCCACTTAATGGCCGGGGAAGGCGACGGCGTTGGCTTGTTCCCGGTCAGAAGGAGCTGTTGCCACATGAGGTCCCTCGACGACATAACTTACGTCAACCTCCCTCATCCGAGGAGGAGGAAGAGAGCGGGCGGGCGCCATGCTGGTGCCGAGACCGCCTATGACGGCGGGATCGGCTGGACCGCGAAGAAGTTTGAGACCGAGAACCTCGGCTTTTCTGAGAACAGTGTGGGGAGGGGATGGGTGGAACCGGCTCTCCGCTCGGAGAGTTCACCCGAGGGCTCCGGAACCGGAGGCACTGGCAAGCCCACAGGATCCTCAACTCCCACCGGGGGAACCGGGGGGAGAGAGGATTCTCGGCTTCACCTGGCGACAACCCGTCCAACGGGTCGAGAAAAATCTCGACTGCGTCGACAGGAGTCTCAGTCAACTGACCTGACGGGACACCATGAGACCAGTGGCCGAAGCCGAACGATCGACCGAAGTCAATGGCCGACAACTCGGGGAGAGGGACCTTTCCCGCTCCCAAGAGCGTCGACGGAGGAACTTACCCTTGTCTTTCTTTTTGGACTGAGAAGAAGGTCCTGCATACGTTGGTCCCTCTCCCTTAGTGGAGAGGGACAAAGCTCCTTAAAGGAAGCTGTATAAGAGGAACCCAGGGAGAGCGGGATAAATGCCATGGCCGAGGAAGATGCGGCCCACGCCGCCTCCTCTTCGAGGGCGATCATCTGCTCTAGCTGATGCGCCGAGCCCGCCGCCGCGGAAACCGCCGACCGGGCCTCTTTTGAATTCACCGGAGGAAAACGTTTCTCGGGACGCCCCAGTTGTAAACGGGCAGCACGGTCTTCAAGGATGTAGGCTGAGAAGGAAGAGCACAGGTCGCAAGCCTGCGGGTCGTGCTCAAGGCCTAAACAGACACGTGGAGTGCAGATCCATCCGAGACATCTTCTGCCCGCAAGGGCATCTCCAAAAACCGGGAGTCGATTTGTCCATCGCAGCTGCGAGGGGTAGGAGACCGAAGTCTAGAAATGCAAAAACTTTTAAATTCGCAAAACCGAAGAATTAGGAACCAGTCTTATACGCAGAGCGTTAAGGAGGGAACCTGAGCTTCCAAGCGGTAAGGTAAGAGCTCTGGACCGTCCCCCTCTGCCTGGAGGGGTTACCGTCAGACCGCCATCCGGGTGGGGTTACGCCCGGACCCATCAGTGCCGCAGGAATGCTGCTGAGCAGAGACCGAAGGGCCTGCCCTGGAACTCATAACGGGATCTCCCGCTTAAGAAACGGAGGAGTACCCCAAGAAACGGACGGAACGAAGTGTAAGTACATCCTGGAGGTCCAGAAAGAGCCACACGCCTCGTTCTGAGAATTGGATATCTGAGACAGAGACCATCCCAACGTGCAGATCAAGAATGGGGCGCAAGCCCCCCGTCCGTTAGGGACCAGGAATACCTGGACATGAACCCAGGGTCAGGAGGAGGGTCCACGACCTTCCTGATCACCTCTAGATTGAGGGGCCAGGCAAGTCGGCTCGGAAGGTAGACAACGAGGTTGTGGACCCCAAGACCCCCATGGGGCAATGGCTCGAAAGGGTGGGGCCTGCTCATAATCCCGAGGCAGGACCTTCCCCCTAGCACCTCCGACACCCAGAGGTCCGGGAAAGCGGACCAGGTGGAGAAGGGGCAGAGCCGCCTCCCCATGGGGGGCCCCTGTAGGGTGACGGGCCAGGACAGCGCCTCAGCCCGGCCACTGAGCAGGCTTGGAGGAGGGATTGGCCGAGAAGCTCCCTGGCCTTACCTCCCTGCTTCCTTTAGAGGAAGCCGCTGGCTTTGATTCAGGACTCCGAGCGCAAGCCCGCTGGCCCTCATGCTGGAGTTGATGGGTCGGTCGAGCCGCAGAGGCCAAGGGGCAAAGGGGCTTATGCAAAGGCTGCCGGCGGCCCTTGTCCCCCCGGGCGGGGGTGACAGAGTCCGGAGTGGTATCTGACTCAGTCCCTTGGAGATGTCCCTCCACTCCAGGGCCGAAGAGGTCAGTCCCCAAGAAGGGGATGTCTGCCAACTTGTGCGGCTTCGCTGAGAAAGAGATAACTCAGCTACACCCCGCGGCAGCATGGCCACTGCGCCCAAACCGACCTGGGCACAGGAATCACCTAAGTCCAGAGCAGTCTGAAGCTGCTGCTTCGCCACCGCCCTACCCTGGTCCCGCACCCACCGGACCGTGGTCCGCAGGTTAGCCGGGAGATGAGGGAGCACCTCATCCAGGGAGCCCAAAAGGGCGTGGGAAAAGTGTGCCATCAGTGCAGCCGAGCTGGCGTGTCGGAGGCCTAGGGAGGACGCGGCGTAAACCTTGTGCCCGACATAGTCCATCCTTTTGGACTCTGTCCTGGGGGTGGTGGGGCACGCCTATCCACATCCCGAGCGTTCACAGAACGCTGGAAGACATTATCGGGTGCTCCAAAAAACCGAGCAAAGAACAGACAGGGACAGAGTACTTCTTGGCCAAGGGCGAGGACAGGAAGTAGGGGCCACCGGAAGGCTCCTCCGGGTGAACCCTCGTCTAGAATCTCCGTCAGGGGATAAGAGGCCCATTTGGACACGGGTTCAAGCTGCATCCCGGTGAACTCCGAGATGAGCCTAAGCAGACCCAGAAAGGACGATGGGCTGGACTCCGAAGGGTCTGCAAAGAGCTGCCTCAGGCCTGAGCCACTCTTCACCCACCGTGGTCGGGAATGAGGTTGAACGACAACCTGCAGGACAGAGGTTCCACCGTAATCGGTGGGGCAGCAAGATTTGGTCGAACAACCGACCCAGAAGTGGGCACCTCTACTGCAGCGAGCGGTTGCGTCGGCCGTTCAGCAGCAGCTGCTTGATAGATGGGGAATGAATCGGAGTCTATCGATTCCTGGACAACAGCAACTGCTGCCACATGAACTCCTCGTAACGTCGACGCCATCTGCGTCGAAGCCTCCCTCAGAGTAGGGAGACGAGGAGGAACGGTATTGCCACTTAACTCTGTGCCCCGACCGAGACGCCGGAGTCGGTAGGAGCGGCTTGACCGAGAACAGGACAGAGACCCAGATCCTTGGCGAAACCGAGGGTGGGTCCGGAAAGGAGCGGGGGACACCCGTTCTTCCCTTGGTTCAGACGAAATGACAGAGGACTGTCGCCCCGAAGGTGCAGGCAGAACCTCTGCCTCCACCGGGGAAACCGGCGAAGAGTTGACAGCTCTTGCAGTACACAGCCCGGGTGACTGATCAAGAGAAGACTAGACGTCGACGGGAGTCATGGCCGGCTGGCCTGACGGGGACACCGTGAAGCCAACGGCGTCAGCCGCAACCTCAACCAAAGTTGAAGGTTGGCAGACAGGTGAAGGGGACCTCTCCCGCTCCCACAAACGCCGACGATGGGACTTACCCTGCGACTCCCTTGACCCGGGCCAAGAGGCAGGCCCCAATGGCCCCTCTCCCTTCGTAGAAAGGGACTGGTGAAGCTCCTTGAATGAAGCCGAATGAGAGGAACTCAAATAGAGCGGGATAAGTGCCGCGACCGAGGAGGAGGGGGATGCAGCCTTGGCAGCCGCCTCCTCCACGGAGGAAGAGAGATCAAGCTGCTCAGCTGAGACAGCAGACGCCGACACCGCCTGACAAGCCTCTAAAGATTTTTCCAGCGCGGAAAAAACCCCGGGTCGCCCGAGCCCCAAACGGGCCACACAATCCTCCAGGACGTTGGTCGAAAGGGCGCAGCACAATTCGCAAACTTGCGGATCATGGTCCAAGTCGAGGCAGTAAACGCACATGGAGTGCGGTTCCGTCCTGAGGTATTCCGCTACACGCCCGAGAGCCGGAAATGAAATATCTGTCGCAGCCGTGAGGAAGAAGGTCAAGTTTTAGAAATTTCTAAACTAAATTCGACAAACCGAATAATCAGGAACCAGTCGAAAACGCAGAGCGCTAAGGAGGGAACCTGAGCTTCCAAGTGGTAAGGAAGATCTGGCGTCATGGGGCGGAGCCGAGAGTTTTACCACCCGGGTGGGTGGGAGGAGCCAGCTTGAAGACCTTCCGGTAAGATTTAAAGCAGCAAGAAACCTGCCAGATAGTGTGGATGAACAACATATCCATGTCCCTAGAACAATGGATCATCCAGAGGAGATCTTGGGAGAGTCCTTCCTAGGTTCTGGTGAGGGGAGGAAAAAGGTACTCATCTGAGGAATCAAGTCGCCAAAGGATCCTTCCGAAGAACAACTTGGGTGCTCCGGGAGGAGGGTCTGGACTATGGGTGGCGCCCACACCACTTAGGGATTGGTGACCCCTTGTTCTTCCCCCCTCCCCCGGTGGGCAAGCCAGAATCTGAGGAGGTAGGGGTACAAACTCCTGTGGAGGGGCAGGAGTCATGACCCCAGTGAGAATCAGGGCTGCTTCTGGCAGCCTGGGTAAAAGGTCTTTAATGATATTCCACCAACTGTTAAATAATGCCCCAACCTCGGCAAGGGGAACGATTGGGCCTGGCTGAGGAACGTACAATGGAGAATGGGCTTTAGGGACTCCTGGCATCGGCCCTCCTGGGACGCCCCCTTCGGCGGCAGGGTCACTGTATCAGGCATTGTGGAACCACATTCTCTGGCGTTGGTGACCCTGCATCCCCCCTGATCATCAGGCTCCCGAGGCGGAGGGGAGGGCGGTGGAGCTGAAGCCCAGTCCCACAGGTCCTTGGAGGGCGGCGAATGGTTACCTGCCACACAGCTCGTTACCAGGTCATGTCGGATGTGGCTTAACAGGCATCTACTTTGGGGGTGGCATGCGGTCCAGCTCTGTGTTGGGAGCCAGAGGCAGTAGCCCAAGTCTTGGGAAGAGGTGAACAGTGCGTCTTGTGGCATTCGTGCTCCTGGAGCCTGCTGGTGACGTCAGACTCCTTGGCCTTGTCGGATGACCCCAAGGCTGAGGCCTTGCAGACAGGTTCCGACTTGTCGCCGGACAAAGAAGACACCTGCTCAACTGATAGACCCTAGGTCCAACTTGAAGGGTTGTAGAATCAAGGGCACGGGGGCTTCCGACAGGACAACCCCAGAGGCCTTCCCACCAAGCGACAGGGAAGGGCTTAGGAAACCAGAGGTGCTGAACCTGACCCAACATCAGAGGTAGAGACCTTAGGCTCATACAGGGATCTAGGATGAGAGTCTGACCTGGCTGTCCTTGTCCCTGCGATGGTGTTTACCGCTCAATTTATTCTCTCTAGGGAAGGAATCCCTGGCTGAAGAGGAAGATTAGCTATGCCCTGAATGGCAGGCAGTCAGTTGTGGTCCGGGCCTAAGCAGATCACGCAGAGAGAGTGGCCATCCCAGGCCGGGATCTGCTTACTGCATGCGCACTTGGATTTCCGCTGCTGAGATGATTAAGAAGGCTGAGGAGACATGCACAGCATAATGATCAGACTGTCTTCGTTAAATCTGGATTTAAAGGAACCGCACAGGCCAAGCGTGAAAAATGGTGGTCTACTGAGCAAGAGGCGTCAGGAGCTAAAATGCATGGGTCGATGGCAAGAAAAGAACTGAAGTGGTGCTGGGGGACTGCCACCTTCATACCATACATGATGTCAGGGCGGGGCCGGCATCAGGGGGCAGTCCCCTGCCTTGGACTGCTAACTAGAAATTTTCCTATGGGGTCTTAGTGCCTGGCGGTATAGTCCTAGTAGTGTTACCTGCTACAAGAGCTCCACCTTGAAGTAACATCTTAGGATTGGTTGTCAAAGACACCCTTGTCCTTGTGGAAAACCAAATAAGGCTCTTTACACGTCAGAGTCTGAAGTTCAGAAATCATCCGAGCAGAAGTAACGGCAACTAAAAACAAACAACCCACGACAGAAAGCAAAGCTCACAGTCCGCGGCTGGTAAGAAGGGAGGCAAAGTAAGCTTCTCTAATAAAATCAAAAGATCCCATGGGGGAGTACAGTCCCTACTGGGAGGTTTCAGATGCAACAAGCCACGCAGAAAGGTGCAGGGCAGGTCCATCTGGGAATGATATTTGCCCTCCACAGGTGCATGATAGGCTGAAATCGCTGAAAGGTGCGCCTTAATGGAGGAATAGTGAAGTCTGGAACCTGAAAGGGAGAGGCGGTACTCCAAAACAGAGTTCACCAGGCAGATGAACAGGTCCAGGCCATGAGTGGCAGCCAACAAACTATTCCATTTCATGGCATAAGTAGCCCTGGTAGAAGTTTTTTGAGTGGCAACTAAGACCTCGGCAACCCTAGAGAAACCCCGAAGTGGGGCGTGGCTATGTCTACAGTAGCCAAGTATGCAGGTATAACAATCTGAGATCCAGACAGACCAGGGAGCCCTGCTCCTGAGATAGCAAGTGTAAGGTTAGGGGCAGAGGGATCAGAGATTTTACTGCCAACTACTGAAGCAGAGGGAACCAAATCTGACGTGGCCAGAGAGAGGCAATCCGGATCATGTCCGCTTCTGCCTGCAGCTTGAGGACCCTTTGGAGGAGGGAAAGGCACAAATGGCATAGAGAAATCTCCTTATCCAGCGGAGGGACAACACGTCTCACCAGAAGACACCAGGCCTTGGCTCCAACGAGCAGAAACTGGGCAGTTTGACATTGCAGAGGGATGCGAAGAGGTCCAACTCTGGACATCCCCACCTTTTGAAAAGGTCTTCTGCTACTGATTGAAGGAGCTCCCACTCGACCTTGGACCGGGATCTGCTTAGGCAATCTGCCAAGGTGCTTTGAACTCCAGCAACATGAACTGCAGTGAAGGACAGACCATGATCTATGGCCCAGAAAAACACCCTCACAGCCTCCCAGAGAGTGTGCATCCCCCCCTTGTTTGTTGATGTAGAAGACTACGGGGCACATTGTCAGTCTGAATCAACAGGGGGCCTGGAAGAAGGTCCAGTTGGAACGCCTGTAGAGCACAGAGAATCGCTCTACTCTCCAAGACGTTGATATGAAGGATTTTGTTCCACTCCAGACCACGTGCCCTGGGATTGCCGATCCCAGAAATGGGCTCCCCATCATAGACCAGACGCATCTGTCGTTGAGATCCGCTGCAGGAAATCCTTCCGGAAGGAGACTCCCAGCTCAAAGGAGTCAACCACCACGATAGGGTCCGAGTCAATGTTCTGGAGATCTGCACAGACTGATCGGAGATGGTCTGATCCCACTGCACTCAGTCCATTGGGGAACTCTCATGTAAAGTCGAGCTGATGGGACCGTCACTATGGCTACCACCATGTGACAGAGCAGCTGAAGCAGTGTCCGGGCGGGACGAAGAAATCCTCCAAGCCAGGACCTGAAGACGGACCACCCTGTCAGAAGGGAGAAGAGCTTTCCCTGTCCAGTGTCCAATATGGCCCAGATATATTGTAGACATTGGCTGGGCCAAGGGGACAACTTTGGGATGTTAAGTGGAATTCCCAGATCTCTGGATAACTGGAAGGTATCTGACAGGGTGGACAATAGCCGATCTCTGGTGGGGGCTGCCAGAAGCCAGTCATCTAGGCAGGGACAGACGTAATGGTCATGCCTTCTGGGAGCTGCAGCTACCTCTGCAAGGCACTTTGTAAAAGCATGCAGCTCGGACGAAAGACTGAAGGGCAAGACCCAAAACTGGTAGCGGTTCCCCTGAAAGGAAAATCAGATACCTCCTGTGGGCCGGGAGCTCAAAGATATGGAGGTAGGCATTCTGCACTGAGGGGAATAAGCCAGTCCCCTTGATGAAGCATGGGGGATGAAGCCCAGAAGGATCACCAACCTGAACCTCTTGTATTCTATGTAGCTGTTCAGAAGGCTTAAGTTTAGGGTAAGGTGAAGATCCCCAGTCTTCTTGGAGACCAAAAAGTAGTAGTCCAAATAGAACCTCTTCCCCGTTGGGATGACGAAACAGGTTCTATGGCCAGCTTGTCCATGAGGGTCTGGATTTCCTCGTGAATGAGGGAGGTATGGGATGGGGAATTGGGGACAGGGGGATTGTCTGGAGGAATCTGAACGAACTCCAGCACATGTCCCTTCTCTATCATCTGAAGGACCCAGGTATCCGATGTAATTTTGGTCCATCCCCCTAGAAAGAGTGAGAACCAACCCCCATACCGCCTCTCCCAAGGACTCCATCAGAGGGGTGGGGGTGTCGTCAGTCAGGCAGAGGCTCCAGGAGGGCCAGCAGACTTGGGAGGACTTAGCATTTCTAGGTCCCATAGCTCCTGAGGGGTGAGGGGCCTTACAATTGAAGGGCTCCCCTTGCTTGCTGCTGCTTGCTTGTTGACCTGCAGGGCGATGAAAAGGCTTTAGTCTTGCGGGGATTGGCTTGGATTTATACATCTGATATATGGACTGGACCGCTTTGCCAGAGTCCTGAAGATCTGTGATAGTTTTCTCAAAGTCTTCTCCGAAGAGAATGGACCTCTGAAAAGGGGCATCCAGGATAGCTTCCTGGAGGTCGTCTGAACCCAGAAACCTAGAGCCATGAGTAACCTCAGGCAGACACTGGTGGCCATAGCGATCGTCTGCTGAGTCATAAGAACGCAAAACGTGTTTTGCGACATCCAGGCTGGACTGGAGGACATCCAAAAGCTCTGTCCTCTTGGGGGAAGGAGGGAGAAGGAGGAGGATCAGGCTGTTTCTGTGTCAACTCAAAGGCTTTCTGCTATAGGGACTTTTAATACTGCACCATATGTGCCAAAAAACTGAGCAATCATGTGGTGCAGGAGGCAGAGGAGTAGATCTTATGGCTGAACTTGTCCAGCCACTTGGATTCCTTGTCCGGGGGCTGTGAGGTCATGTGGCAGGGTTGTTTACCCCTACCGTGGGCTGCTGCTAGGACCAGAGTCAGCTTTGGGATACTCTCCCAAGAGTTAATTTTTAGGAGTTCTGAACAGCCCGTCCACCTTTATCAGGACAGCCGAGGATGAGGAAGGGTGCCTCCAAGCAAGCTTGGTAACATCCTGAAAAGGGGCCAACAACAGTGGCACAACCAGTGGCTTAGGATCACTCATACCAGAAAAAGGGCAAGCCGCTGTCTCTCTCCAGGTCCAAGTCCTCAGTATCCCATTGGTTTAGGGACCGAATAAAACGCATCATGTCCATTAAAGTAGGGTAATTTTGAGATGACTGGCGGAATCCCTGTGGACGTCTGCCTACTTGGGCTGTGTGGCTGGGTGTTTGTGTTTGTGTCTGTCAATAGTTTAGTTTTGTGGATTTTCATGTGTTTTGGCTTAGAGGAACGAGACCATTCTTGGATATGTGATCTATGAAACTTTCCTGGACTAAGAAACTGGAAAACATCACCAGCAGATATTGGGATTCTCATTATAAATCAACTTTTTTGGAAGACATCACAATCAAAGTAAGTACAGCTAAGAAATTCTACAAGCTATGACCTGGGGAGTGCAAACTGAATCCACATTTCCGTCTGCCTCGTTGCTAAAGGGAACTGCATGTCTTTGAGAACCATTCACAACTATTTAAACAAAGGGAAGACGCTGACAAAGGGTTTTAACTTCCTGCATATGCCCCAGGCCAGTGTTCTAGGAATTTAACACATTTTTTGTCTTGTTACCATACATCAGTTTACTGGTCATTTTCCTGTGGATATGATTATTTTACATCATTTGGCAATGGGGCAAATCCTCCCTCTGGAGGCACACCACCGAAATTGATCTGTCACTGCTCATGTGTAAGCCTTGGGCACATATACAGGTTACTCACCTGTAAAGTACAGTTACGTAAGAACTTACTGTAACAGTAGATATTCGAGAACAGCTCTTGCAGCAGGTTACACCATTAGGACTGAAGCCAGCAGGGCGTCAGAACCCCACGGAAAAATTCTAGCTAGCGATCTTCAGCGGGGACCACCCCCGACGTCGGGCCCGCCTCCGACGTCAGGCGTAGTACATAAGGGGGCGGTCCCGCCAGATTCCCCAGTTCTCCCGCCGGACACTTCCGGCCGCAGGCGGACATCGAAATGGGAGACCGAGGATCCACCGTCAGACGACAAAAGGGTAAAAATCCCTGTTAAAAAGGCTTAATCCATGCCTCCTCCAAGGGGGAAGGTGGGCGGGAAGGTACCTGCTGCAAGAGCTGTTCTCGAAGATCTACCATTACGGTAAGTTCTTACGTAACTGTATTATCTTACTTCGAGACACAGCTCTTGCAGCAGGTTACACCATTAGGACTGATTCCCAAGCAGTAGCGCTTGCAAACACTCTGGGAGGAGGAAACTAGAAAGTACATTCCAGGTCCTGAATCTAGGACAGGAGACCCTGAAGCATAGCTAGACCGAAACCGGCTCTTTGCCGTGAAGCAATGTCTAGGCTATAATGCCTGATAAAGGTATGTACAGAGCTCCAAGTGGCTGCAGCACAAATGGCAGAAGTGGAAACGTTTCAAAGTGCTGCAAAGGAGATGGCCACTCCCCTAGTGGAATGGCCCCGGACTGATCCCGGAAGGGGCTTTTGTTTGATATCATAACAGTATGAGATGCACTGGACAAGCCAGCGAGACAGGGACTGTTTGGATACTGGTTGGCCCATCATCTTTTCAGTAAAGGAAACGAAAAGTTGCTCCGATTTATGAAGCTGCTTAGTTCTGCTCAGGTAGTACCTTAAGCTGCGGTGAACATCCAGGGTGTGAAGCAGCGCCTCTCCTCTATTAAAATAATTAGGGAAGTAGACCGGCAGGTCAATATCCTGATTGAAAGTGAGTGTGGAAACCACCTTAGGCAAGAAAGTACAGTTATGTAAGAACTTACCGTAACAGCAGATCTTCGAGAACAGCTCTTGCAGCAGGTTACACCATTAGGACTGAAGCCGGCCGGGGCGACAGGACCGCGGAAAAATTCTAGCTAGCTATCTTCCAGCGGGACTGCCCCGTCGTCCCGGCTCCACAGGGCGTGGTAATAAGGCGGTCCCAAGATCAGCTCCCTCCCGCCTGAGACTTCCGCCGCAGGCTGACATCAAGATGGAGACCGAGGATCCAGTCAAAAGACAAAGGAGTAAATCCCTGTTAAAGATGCTTAAGCCATGCCTCCTCCAAGGGAAGGTGGGCGGAAAGGTACCTGCTGCAAGAGCTGTTCTAGAATCTACTGTTGTAGTGGTTGCTCGTAACTGTACTATATTACTTGAGACACAGCTCTTGGCACAATTACTCGATTAGGACTGATTCCCAAGCAGTAACGCTGCCAGAAATTCTGGGAGGAGGAAATAGGAGGACATTCCAGGTCCTGAACCTAGGACAGGAGACCCTGTAGCACCACCAGGCCGAAACCGGCTCTTCGCTGAGGCGATGTCCAGGCTATAATGCCTGATAAAGGTATGCTGAGCTCCAAGTGGCTGCAGCACATATAGCAGAGGAGGAGGCGTTTGAGTGCTGCAAAGGAGTAGCCACACCTCTAGTAGAATGACCCGGACTGTTCCGGGAGGGCTTTTGTTTGATATCATAACAGTACGAAATACACTGGACAAGCCAGCGAGACAAGGACTGTTTGGATACAGATTATCTATCATCCTCTCAGAGGAGGAAACAAAAAGTTGTTCAGAACTACGAAAAGGTTTAGTTCTGTTGAGGTAATACCTCAGGCTGCGGTGAACATCCAGGGTGTGGAGCAGAGCTCTCTCCTCTATCGAGTAGTTTGGGAAGTAGACTGGAAGGTCAATGTCCTGATTTAGAGTGAGTGAAGAGACCACCTTGAGCAAAAATTTAGGGTTACGTCCTCAAGGATACTCTGTCACGGTGGAAAACTAAATAAGGCTCTATGCACATGAGGCGTGAAGCTCAGAAATTTTCTCGCTGAAGTAACAGCAACCAAAATCGCGTTTTCACGACAGAAGCGTAGCTGCATATCCGCGGCAGGTTAAAGAAGGAGGGTGGGGGCCGTGAGCTGTTCCAGGACATAGAGCAAATCCATGGAGGTACAGGGTCCCTAATGGGTGGCCTAAGGTGTAACACTCCTCAGAAACTCCGAGAGCATCCAATTGTGCCACTGTCGATGACCCACGGAAGGTGGTAGGCAGAATGGCACAAAGGTGCACCTTAATGAGGAGTAGGCTAGACCGAATGAAGAGGAGAGCAGGTAGTCAACACCACTCCACTGGGCAACCTAAAGGGAAAAATTGCGTGCTCGCGACCATAAACAAAAACGGCGCCATTTCATGGCGTAGGTAGCATGCGTAGCCGGCTTTCTGGCTGCAGAAAGAACTTCTGCAACCTCTTGCGAGACCCCGTGACGCAAGATGGCTATGTCTCTAGGAGCCAAGCATGCACGTTCAATGAACGCAAGTCCAGGTGGACTAGTGAACCTTTCTCCTGAGACAGGAGATGGGAGCTGAACGGCAACGGGAGCGGGGGTTCCCGGGATAGCTGCAACAGCAAAGGGAACCAGATCTGTCTGGGCCAGAACGGGGCCACCAGGATCATAATTGCATGCTCCCTGCGCAGTTTGAGAAGCACTCTCTGGATCAACGGGAAAGGAGGGAAAGCGTAGAGGAATCTGTCCGCCCAGGAGAGGGACAACGCGTCTCGCCAGAAAACACCAGGCCCTGGATCTAGCGAGCAAAAATTGGGCAGTTTTGCGTTGGATGGGGATGTGAACAAGTCCAGCTCTGGAGTTCCCCATCGAAGAAACAGATCCTCTGCTACCTCTTGAAGAAGTTCCCACTCGTGGACTCTGGCCTGGGAGCGACTCAGACCGTCTGCAATCGTGTTGTCCACCCCGGGAACATGTAGTGATCAGATTTGCGCCGTGTCAGATTACCCAATCCCACACCCTCATGGCCTCCCTGCAAAGGCGGCAAGAGTGTGCGCCTCCTTGTTTGTTGAGGTAATACATCACCGCCGTGTTGTCTGTCTGAAGCAGAAGACTACACGGTGGGATTACTGACTGAAAGGCCTGCAGGGCATAGAGAACTGCCCTCATCTCTAGAACATTGATATGGAGATGGGCTTCCATTGGGGTCCACGTACCCTGGGACTTTACCCATCTAGGTGTGCCCCCACCCTAGAACCAGGCGTCTGTGGTGAGGGTTACCTCCGAGGACGGCGCTACTGAGCAGGGATGCCCAAGGAGGCGACCCTGGGACTAGCCACCACTGCCAGTCTCGAATCACGGTGTTTGTGATCTTGACCGGATGCTGCAAGTGGTCTTGCCTTTGGTCCCATTGCACTTTGAGCATCCACTGAGTTACCCGCATGTGAAGCCTTGCGAAAGGGACGGTAGGAATGGCCGCAGCCATGTGTCCGAGCAAGCGAAGGACTGACCTGGCAGAGACGGTCTTGTTCGATGATAACTCCCTGATGAGGGATCTGATGCGTTCCGCTCTGTCGTCTGGAAGAAAAGCTCTTCCCTGAACAGTGTCCAGTACTGCCCCTATAAACTGCAGTTTCTGCGACGGTACCAGGAGAGACTTCCCGTAGTTTATTAGGATTCCCAGAAATCGGAACAGGTCCTGGGTGCTCTGGGCCTAGTAACAACACCCTCTGGAGGCGGCCATGAGAAGCCAATCGTCCAGGTACGGGAACACATAATGGCCCTGTCTCCTCAGAGGCTGCCACGACTGCCATGCACTTGGTGAAGACCTGGGTGCGGATGACAGTCGAATGGAAGGGCTCGGAATTGAAGGTGGTGGTCGAGGAACTCAAGCGCAGGAGGAACCTCTTGTGCGCCTGAGCTATAGGGATATGCAGGTATGTCCTGCATGTCTAGAGACGCTAAGAAGGCGTCTTGTTTCAGCATGGGAATAAGACCCGAAGAGTCACCATGCGGAATCTCTTGTAGGCGACCAACACATTGAGATCGCTGAGGTCCAGAATCGGACGGAGGTCCCCTGTTTTCTTTGGAACCAGGAAGAAGTGGGAATAATATCCTTGTCCTCTCTGGTTCTCCGGGACGTACTCTATCGCTCCCTTTTGCAGGAGCGCGAGTACTTCTTGCCAGATCAGAGATTTGTGCTGACCCGGATACCGGGACAGCAAAGGAGGCCTCGAGGGTGGCTTTTCTGCAAACTCTATATAGTGGCCTCTTCTGACCAACTGAAGAACCCACCTGTCAGTGGTTATAGCCTGCCATCCTGGCAGGAAGTTCGCCAAGCAACCCCCGACCATGATTTCCCGTTGATCCTGAGGCGGGGCGGAAAGAAGTCAGGCTGTGGCGAGAGGTCCCTTGGCTGGGCTGGCTTAGAAGTACGCTGGCTCGGCTGGCGGGTTGTTTCCTGGGCTCTACGGAAGCCGGAGCCCTCTGTTGTAGCGCGAGCGGGCTGCTGCCTCTGCATCCGCCCACGACTTCGGCTTTGGTTCCTATGAAAGGAACTAAGCCTGGGTCGCTACATGGCCTGAAGCGACTTTACTGCCTTCCCGGCCTCTTGAAGTCTGGTAATGATCTTCTCCGAAGGATTACCAAACAAGACTTCTCCCTCGAATGGAGCGTCCATGATATTCTTCTGGACGTCCGGGGTAAAGCCGGAGATGCGTAACCAAGAGTGCCTCCGGAGGCATACGCCAGAAGCTGCTGCTCGGGCAAGGCTCCAGGAGTCGCACGCGTCGAGCACTGGGTTCCACGTCCGAACCTGTAATCGGAGGAGCTGAAGCATTTCTCCTCCTGCTCACCTTCCGGCAGTTTTGCAGCCGTTTCCAGACCCTGTTCCCACAAGGCGTTCTGGAACTGAACCATGTGGGTCAAATAGTTCAAGGATCTGATGGCGCAGGTAGCGGAAGTATCCGTGCGCCTACCCAACGGGTCCAACTGCTTGGACTCTGGGTCCGGTGGCAGGGTGCTCAGATGTTGCGGCCTCTGTGACTGGTCATGTGAGGCTGTGATGACCAGAGAGTCGGCCTGAGGCTGCTGAGTCAAGTACTGGTCTTCTCTAGGAGCCTTGTACAAGCGATCAGCTTTCTTCGGCACCGCCGGGAGTGAATGTGGACACTTCCACGCTGCCTTGGTGACGATCCACGAGAAGTGTCAACCAAGGTGGCACCACCACAGGCTTGGGGTCTTTTGTGAAGATATTTGGCCGGTATCCTTCGGGTCTAGCTCTTCTGCACCCCATCCCATGTTCTCTTGGATGTGTCTCATAATATCTGAGAACGAAGGGTCGTCCGGAGGAGATTTTGGCATCTCACGTGGGTCCGGAGAAGGGATGGAGAGGAGATGGGAATCTAGATGAAAAGTACTCTGATCCCGTGTCCTACGTCGAAGGCGATCGTCGGTGTATCCTGGGTCTCTCGGGGCTGGGTGACCTAGAAGAGGATTTAGGCGGAGTCTCCGTTTTTCTGGTCTCCCCCTGGGAGAAGGTTCCGAGTTCGGCAGGAGGGAGTGCCTGCCGACCCCGATGGCGAGGGGTGCAGGAACCGGAGGAGGAGGAGGAAGAGTGGAACCATGTCCTTATGGTGTCCCACCAGTAAGTGAGAGGTCCTTCACTTCCCACTGAGGAAAGGCCCAGACGGTCCGGACACCAGTGGGACAGTAAATCGGGTCCCAGCGTCTACTCCACAGGGGCTCGGGAGTGACTCGCGAGGGTTCACAGGGAGTCTCGGCAGACAAGGGTCGTCCATCTGGTCTCAGACTGCGTGAGGTCTTCTCGGTCAAGGCCTCCTGACCCGGCGTCAGTCGGGCGTCAGGGCCCTCTTCTCAGGGAGTGGTGGCCCGGTCCCCCTACAGGCGTCCGCTGAGGGCTGGCTTAGCCGGCGGTGATCAAATCACGGCGGCGGCGGCTCAGGAGATGCATGGCGTGAGGTCGACGGCGGGACGCACTGGCGTCGGATCCAGGTCTCCCTGGGAGGTGAGCTCCAACGTCTTGCGAGGGGCAAAGCTGACCTGGCGTCGGGTTCCGAGGGGCAGGAACCCAACTTGTGATGGTGATGATGGCGATTCCCAGACCGCCCAAGGCCCTGGAGGGGCGAAGACAGGCGGCCTGGCGGACTTGGCTGAGAAGAGGCTTCCTTACCACAGCCGGGAGGCTGAAGCTAGCCCTAGAGGGGAGGGTCGGGACCTGGAACCGGAGCTGCACGAGTCCGAAGCCCTGGAGGGGGACCTGGAAGGGGCCTTCTCCCTTCGTTTCTCTGCATGCTTGTGGGTCTTTTTAGAAGATTCCCCCTTGGAAGACATTCAGCTTCTCTTCCAGTAAGAAGGCTTGAAGGGCCTTCTGATGTCGGATCTGGGTTCGACTGTTAAACCCCTGGCAAAAGGAGCAGGCCCGGGTATCGTGGTCTGGGCCCAGGCACTGAACGCAGGCGTATGGGGATCCTTGAAGGGGATCTGTTTCCATAAGCACACTGGAGTGACTGGAGGTCAGAGAGGACATCATGCATAGCTTGAAGAAATCAATTTTCCCAAAGGAAAGCACTAAACCACGTGGTGGCTAGACTGTAACCGAAGGGTCAGAGACATGCAAGTGGCGAACGAGGAAAGAACTGGGGAATCTGGTGGACCGCCCTTATATACCACGCCTGGCGATAAGAGGCGGTCCCGCTGAAATAGCTAGCTAGAATTATTCCGTGGGGTCCTGACACCTGCCAGCTTCAGTCCTAATGGTGTAACCTGTTGCAAGAGCTGTGTCTCGAAGTAAGATTTTAGGATTCGTCCTCAGGGATACTCTGTCCCGGTGGAAAATTAAATAAGGCTCTTTGCACATGAGAGCATGAAGCTCAGAAACTCTTCTCGCTGACGTAACAGCAACCAAAAACAACATTTTCCACGACAGAAAACACAGCTCGCAATCCGCGGCAGGTTCAAAGGGGGAAGAGCAAGTTGCTCCAGGACAAAGAGAGAGTCCCATGGAGGCACTGGGTCCTTAATGGGCGGCCTAAGATGCAACGCCCCTCTCAAGAATTCTCGACAGACATCTAATTGTGCCACTGTGCGCTGTCCCACCGGAAGGTGATAAGCTGAAATGGCA
Organism: Neoceratodus forsteri; assembly: GCA_016271365.2. Classification (NCBI taxonomy): domain Eukaryota; kingdom Metazoa; phylum Chordata; order Ceratodontiformes; family Ceratodontidae; genus Neoceratodus; species Neoceratodus forsteri. The sequence continues at coordinate 274,737,360 of JADMNL010000025.1, forward strand.
GAGAGGTGCACCTTAATAGAGGAGTAAGCGAGACCCGGACGGAAAAGGGAGAGCAGGTACTCTAACACACTTCCGGCGGACAACCTAGGGGAAGGCCGCTTCGCGACCATAGACAAAAATGGCGCCATTTCATGGCGTCGTCATGCGCACGTTGCGGCTTTCTGGCTGCAGAAGAGAACTTCGCAACCTCTTCGCGAGACGGCGTGTCGCATAAGATGGCTATGTCTCTAGAAGCCATGCATGCAGGTTCAGTGAGCGTAAGTCGGGTGGACCAGTGAACCCTCCTCCTGAGACAAGAGATGGGAGCTGAATGGCAGCGGGCGGGAGGTTCCCGGGATAGCTGTGTTAACAAGGGAACCAGATCTGTCTGGGCCAGAAAGAGCCACCAGGATCACTGCTGCATGCTCCCTCGCAGTTTGAGAAGAATTCTCTGGATCAACGGGAAGGGAGGGAAAGCGTAGAGGAATCTGTCTGCCCAGGAGAGGGACAACGCGTCTCGCCAGAAAACACCAGGCCCTGGATCTAGCAAGCAAAAATTGGGCAGTTTTGCGTTGGATGGGGATGTGAACAAGTCCAGCTCTGAAGTTCCCCATAGAAGAAACAGATCCTCTGCTACCTCCTGAAGAAGTTCCCACTCGTGGACTCTGGCCTGGGAGCGACTCAGGCCGTCTGCAATTGTGTTGTCCACCCTGGGAACATGTACTGTGATCAGGTTTGCGCCGTGTCATATTACCCAATCCCATACCCTCATGGCCTCCCTGCAAAGCGGGTAAGAGTGTGCACCTCCTTGCTTGTTGAGGTAATACATCACCGCCGTGTTGTCTGTCTGAAGCAAGACAGTACTCTGCGGGATCTCTGACTGAAATGCCTGCAGGGCATAAAGGACCACCTTCATCTCTAGGACGTTGATATGGAGGTGGGCCTCCTGAGGGGTCCACGTTCCCTGGGACTTCACCCCGTCCAGGTGTGCTCCCCACCCTAGTCCTGAGGCGTCTGTGGTGAGGATTACCTCTGGGGACGGCGCTATAAACAGGACGCCCGTAGAGTGTGTCCCTGAGTCTAGCCACCACTGCCAGTCTCGAATCACGGTATTCCTGATTCTGACCGGATGCTGCATGCGGTCTTGCCTTTGGTCCCACTGCACCTTGAGCATCCACTGAGTTACCCGCATGTAGAGCCTTGCGAAAGGGACAGTAGGAATGGCCGCAGCCATGTGTCCGAGCAAGCGAAGGACCGACCTGGCTGGGACGGTCTTGTTCGACGAAAGCTCCCTGATGAGGGATCTGATGCGCTCCGCTGTCGTCTGGAAGAAATGCTCCTCCCTGAACGTTGTCCAGTACTGCGCCTATGAACTGCAGCTTCTCGGCGGTACCAGGAAAGACTTCACGTGGTTGATTAGGATACCCAGAGATGAAACAGGTCCTGGGTACCTGGATCGCCGTAACTGCGCCTCCCTGGAGATGGCCATGAGAAGCCAATGGTCAGGTAGGGGAACACATAATGGCCCTGTCTCCTTAGAGACGCTGCCACGACTGCCATGCATTTGGTAAAGACCCTGGGTGCCGATGACAGCCCGAATGGAAGGGCTCAGAACTGAAGATGATGGCCGAGAAACTCTAAGCGCAGGAACCTCTTGTGCGCTTGAGCTATAGGGATGTGCAGGTAAGCATCCTGCATGTCTAGAGAGGCTAAAAAAGCGTCCTGCTTCAGCATGGGAATAAATCCCGGAAGAGTTACCATGCGAAATCTTTTGTAGGCGACCGACAAATTGAGGTCGCTGAGGTCCAGAATCGGACGGAGGTCCCTTGTCTTTGGAACCAGGAAGAAGTGGGAATAGTATCCGTGTTCTCTCTGGTTCTCTGGGACGTACTCTATTGCTCCCTTTTGCAGGAGCGTGAGTACTTCTCGTCTGATCAATGACTTGTGCTGACCAGAGTATCGGGAGAGCAGAGGAGGCCTCGAGGGTGGCTTTTCCACGAATTCTATAAAGTGACCTCTTCCGACCATCAGGAGAACCCACCTGTCGGTGGTTATAGACTGCCATCCTGGCAGGAAATTCGTAATGCGACCCCCGACCATGAAATCCGTTGATCCTGAGGGGGGGGGAGGAAGGAGTCAGGCTGTGGCGGCTGAGGGCCGCTGGCTGGGCCAGCGCGAATGTGCTGGCCTCGACCTGCGGGTTGTTTTCCCTGGGATCTGCGGAAATCGGAGCCCCTCTGATGTGTAACAGGCCGGGACTGTTGTCTCTGCATCAGTCCACGAAAATCGGCTTTGGTTCCTATGAAAGGAACCAAGCTTGGGTCGGTACATGGCCTGAACCGACCTCACCGCCTTCCCGGCCTCTTGGAGCTTGTTAATTATCTTCTCGGAAGGGTTTACCAAACAAAACTTCTCCCTCGAATGGGGCGTCCATGATGTTTTTCTGGACGTCCGGGGTAAAACCGGAGACACGGAGCCAAGAGTGCCTCCGGAGGCATACGCCTGAAGCTGCTGCTCGGGCCGAAGAGTCCGCGGAGTCGTATGCAGCTCGTAGCACCTGGGTTCCCACGTCCGAACCCGTACGGAGGAGCTGCAACATCTCCTCCTTCTGCTCACCTTCTGGCAATTTCTCAGCCGCATCCAGACCCTGCTCCCATAGGGCATTTTGGAACTGCACCATGTGGGTCAAATAATTCAGGGATCTGATGGCGCAGGTAGCGGAAGCAAACGTGCGCCTATCCATGGCGTCCAGCTGCTTGGACTCTGGGTCCGGTGGCAGGGTGCTCAAATGTTGCGGTCTCTGGGACCGGTCATGTGAGGCTGTGATGACCAGAGTCTCGGCCTGAGGATGCTGAGTCAAGTACTGGTCTTCCCTGGGAGCACTGTACAGGCAGTCAGCTTTCTTAGTCATCGCCGGAAGTGAATGTGGACGCTTCCACGCTGCCTTGGTAACGTCCACGAAAGTGTCTACCAAAGGTGGCACCACCACAGGCTTGGGGTCCTTCTGCCGAAGATACTTCGCAAGGCGTAGCCTTCCGGGGTCTAACTCTACCGCATCCCATCCCATGTTCTCTTGGATGTGTCTCATATCAGAGAATGAAGGGTAATCCAGAGATGACTTTGGAAGCTCACGTGGGTCCGGAGAAGGGATGGAGAGAGGAGATGGGGATCTGGATGTTGAAAACTCTGATCCCGTATCCTCCGTCGAAGGCGAACGGCAGCGTCTTCTGGGTCTCTTAGGGTTGGGTGACCTAGAAGAGGATCTGGACGGAGGTCTCCTGTCTGGTCTCCCCCTCAGAGGGGTCCTGGGCACCCAGGAAGGAGGTAACCGGCCTGCAGACCCAGATGGAGAAGGGGGCTCAGGAACCAGAGGAGTAACCAGTGTAGGAGGAGGAGGAGGTGGAAGCGGAGGTGGAGTGGGGACCATGTCCTTTTTGATGGTATCCCACCAGTAAGTGAAAAGCTCCTTCACCTCTGAAAGAGCAAGGCCAGACGGACCGGGCGCCGTTGGTCGTTCGTCGGGTCCCGGCGTCTGCTCCACAGGGGGCTTGGATTGCGGAGAGGGTTCCCTGAGAGTCTCAACAGGACTGGGGTCGCCCGTCTGGTCCTCGGGCTGAGTCAACTCCTCCTCAGTGACGGTCTCCTAACCGACGTCAGTCAGAGGCGTTGCGGTCCTCTTCTCGATTGGAGCGGGCGCCGGTCCCCATACCGGCGTCCGGTGATGAGTTGGCTTGGCCGGCGATGGTCTTGACAGACGATGGCTCTGGGGACCTGTGGCAAGAGGCAGACGTCGGTCGAACCGGCGTCGGGTCCAACGGCGTCTTAAGTGAGGTGAGCTCCTTGGTCTTCCGTTGGGGAGGAGGAGGCAAGCAGGCGGACCTGACGTCTGGTTCAGAATGGCGGGAACCCAACTTGTGGTGATGGTAATGATCCCCCGACTTAGCCAGGGCCTTGGAAGACGAGGAAGGCGTGGGAGTCTTGGCCTGAGAAGAGGAGCCTGAAGACTTTCTCACCTCAGCGGGGGAAGGCTGAGAGCTGGCCCGGGAAGGAGAGCGGTCGGACCTGGAGCCGGAGCTGTGCGAGTCAGAGGCCCTAGATGGGGATCTGGAAGGGGCCTTAGCTCTATGCTTCTCAGCATACTTGCGGGCCTTCTGCGAAGAATCCCCCTTGGAAGCCATGGTCTTGAGTTGTTCCTCGAGCAGGAATGCCTGTAGGGCCTTCTGGCGACGGATCCGGGTTCTGCTGTTGAAACCCTGGCAAAGAGTGCAGGACCGGGTGTCGTGGTCTGGGCCTAGGCTCCGGACACAGGCCGAATGCGGATCCTTGAATGGGATCTGCTTCCCACAGGCGCACTTCAAGGAGTGACCGGAGGTCGGAGAGGACATTAGAGAAAAAACTGAACGAAGAGAACGAATTTCCCGTAGTAAAACACTTTACCAAGGCGCTAGCTAAGTTGAACCAAGGGTCGAGACATGCAAGTCGTATCGCCGGAAAGAACTGGGAATCTGGCAGGACCACCCCTTATGTGTACTCACGCCTGACGCCGGAGGAGGGACCGACGTCAGGTGGTCCCCGCTGAAGATAGCTAGCTAGAATTTTTCCGTGGGGTCCAGACGCCTCCCGGCTTCAGTCCTAATGGTGTAACCTGCTGCAAGAGCTGTGTCTCGAAGTAAGATCAGTAGTTCTAGGAACGGTATATGTTGTTCGTCCACACTGTCTGGCAGGTTCCTTGCCGCTTTAAATCTTGCCGGAAGGTCTTCAAGCTGGCTCCTCCCACCCACCCAGGTAGTAAAACTCTCGGCTCCGCCCCATGACACCAGATCTAGCCCACAGGAAGCCAGGTTGTGCGTTGAAGCCGGGGAGGTCGGGTGGGTCGTGTGGATGAACATATACCATTCCTAGAACTCCTGTTACAAGCGAGTAACCTGTATTTCTAGGGACAAGGATATGTTGTTCATCCACACTGTCTGGCAGACTCCTAGCAGTTCTCCGGGAAGAGGAATTCAAGGCGCACACCCCCTACTCAGGAAATAAAGATTTCAGAACCAAGGCCCCAAAACCAGCATCCCGGCATGACTCAAGGTCGATGTGGTAATGGGTGATGAAGGTGTGTGCTGACTTCCAGGTAGCAGCCCTTCAGATTTCTTGGATAGGGACGTCCCTGGAAGCAGACACCGATGCAGCAGTATGGCAGGTAGAATGAGCTCTTATCCCTCTGGGAGGCTCCATGCCCGCCAACCTATAGCAGAGATCTATGCAGGAGGTGACCCACCTGCCTATCGTCTGCTTGGCTGCAGGTCTGCCAGGTCTTGACTTCAGCGTGGTGACAAACAGCTGGCGAACCTCTCCCCAGACTTCAGCCGTCCGCTCCTTATAAGCAGTGAGCGCTCTTCTAGGGTCCAAAGTATGGAGCCTATATTCAGCCTCCGAGGTTTGATTGGGGTAGAACACCAGCAGAGTCAACACCTGGTTATGGTGAAACTCGGACACCACCATCGGAAGGAATTTTGGGTGGGGGCGCAGGACAACCTTGTCCCTGTGGAAAATCAGATAAGGAGACTCTATGGAAAGCACCTGGAGCTCTCCCATCCTTCTGGCTGACATGATAGCCACCAAGAAGGCAGTCTTCCATGACAGGTGAGAGATGTCACACCTGTGCATTGGTTCGAATGGCTTGCCCATGAGCTTAGCCAATACCAGCAGTAGATCCCACAGAGGTGGAGATTCTTGCACCGGAGGGGATATGTGATCAAGGCCTTTGAAGAAGCGCCCGACCACCTTCTCCTGTGCCAACGACTGCTTCCCGGCCCGCGCCCGGTAAGCAGAGATGGCTGCCAGGTGCACCTTAAGGGTCGTTGACCGAAGCTCTTGCTGAGAAAGGGACCACAGGTAGTCCAGAATGCTTGCCAAGGAACAGGAAGAAGGGTCCAGGCTCTTGCCCTGACACCAAATGGAGAATCTCTTACATTTGAAGGCGTAGCATTTTCTGGTCGACTCCTTACGGACGCCTCAACGACATTGAGGACCTCGTCGGAAAGACCCAAGGCCTGGAACTCTAGCCGCTCAGGAACCAGGCAGTCAGGTGCAGGGATTGAAGGTCCGGATGGAATACCTTCCCCTGATTGACAGAGATCAGGTCCAGGCGGGCTGGAAGCCGCCTCGGGAGCCTGGAGCCGAGACTGAGGAGATCTGGATACCAGAACTGTGGGGCCAGTCTGGGGCTACCAGAATCACCTGCGCCTTGTCCCTCCTCGCCTTGAGAAGCATCTTGTGGATCAAGGCAAATGGGGGAAAGGTGTAGAAGAGGCCCAGGTCCACAGCCTCGAGAAGGCACCCCCCTGCAGCGAGCCCTGCTGAGGGGGGCGGGCATGAAAGTCTCCGCTTCGCATTCTCCCTGGACGCAAACAGGTCCACCTGAGGCATGCCCCAGAGGGAGAAGAGATCTAGTACTACCTCCGCGGCAGGAGAGACCACTCGTGGGACGCAGCCCCTCTCCGGCTTAGGGCATCGGTCAGGATGTTGGAGGCTCCTGCCACATGAATGGCGAGGAGATGCGCGTCCAGGCTACGCACGAGTAACCAAATACGGAGAGCTTCCCTGCACAGAGGCATGAAGCGCGTCCCGCCCTGGTGGTTTAGGTAGTACATTGTCATGGTATTGTCCGCCTGGACCTGAACCACTTGACCCCGTAGAAACTGAGCGAAGGCGGTGAGCGCTAGACAAACCACTCAAAGCTTGAACAGGTTGATATGGCAACGGGACTCCCGAGGGGACCAGAGGCCGTGTGCTCTGTGCTCCCCCAGATGGGCACCCAAACCCAGAGAAGCACGAGTCGATAGAGAGAGACCGTTGGCTCAGGGCGGACAAACGGGATGCACTCCTGCAGATGTGCTGGAACGGTCCACCAATGGAGAGCGTTCCACTTCCTCTGGGTCACTGTCACTAGCTGATCCAGCGGATCCAAGTGCTGTGACCATTGGCTGGCCAGTCCTCACTGAAGGGGACGCATGTACCAGCGGGGCCCAACGGACCACACTGGTGCAGGCTGCCATGAGAGCCAGGAGGCGCAGGAAGTCCCGCTTACTTCGGTATCTAGACCACCGATGTCGGCGAGAACGGCTAGGCCAGAGACCCTCGGGGAGGACAGAGGGTAGGTCTGGGAAGGGGCGGGGGACACCCGCTTTTCCCTCGGCTCGGGCACTTTAACCAGGGACTGCGGCCCAGAAGGCACAGGCAGATACTCTGTATCCACCAGGGGAACCGGTGAAGGAGGGTTGTCTGCTTCACCAGTCGACAGCCAGTCTAACGGATCGAGAAAAATCTTGACTTTCGTCGATGGGAGTCTCGGCAGGCTGGCCTGACGGGGACACCGTGAAGCCAGCTGCCTCAGCCGCAACCACGACCGAAGTAGACAGTTGGCTGTCCAGGGAAGGGGACCTCTCCTGCTCAGACGAACGCCGACAGTGGGACTTACCCTTCGACTCCTTCCTGGGCCGAGAACAATGTCCCTATGGCCCTCTCCCTTCGTGGAAAGGGACTGACAAAGCTCCTTGAATGAAGCTGTATACGAGGAACTCAGAGAGTGGGATAAATGCCATGGCTGAACAGGAGGGAGATGCGGCCTGGGCCGCCTCCTCCTCGAGGGCGATCATCTGCTCGAGCTGCTCAGCCGAGCCAGCCGCCGCGGACACAGCCCAATGTGCCTCTAGATTTTACCAGCAGAAAACGCTTCTTGGTGCCCCCAGCTTCAATCGGGCAGCGCGATCATCCAGAACATAGGCCGAGAAAGAGTGATAACTCGCAGGCCTGCGGGTCATGATCTAGGCCAAGGCAGTAGACGCAAGTGGAGTGCGATCCGTCCTGACATTTTCTGCCTGCAAGAGCACCTCGAAAGCTGGGAATAGATTTGTCCCATCGCAGCCGCAGGAGAAAGACCCGGTTTAGAAACTTCAAACCAATTTCGGACAAAGCGAAGAGTTAGGATCCAGTCTAAAACACAAAGTGCTAAGGTGGTAACCTGAGCTTCCAAGCGGCAAGGAAGATCTGGCGTCATGGGGCGGAGCCATGAGTTTTACCACCCAGGTGGGTGGGAGGAGCCAGCTTGAAGACCTTCCGGCAAGATTTAAAGCGGCAAGGAACCTGCCAATAAGTGTGGATTGAACAACATATCCACGTTCCTAGAAATAGGCATTCTGTACATCTAGTGTACAAATCCGATAATCAAAAACAAATATTCCTAAGACATTTTATGACATGAACAACACCATTCCATGCTATTCATCTGAATGGCCTGGAATAGTGTTACTGATGTCATAGAATCTTTAGGCAGTATGAAGCGAGAGGGAATTCAGGGTAGTTACAAACACAGCAAAACTAGATTAGTTTAACAAAAGAGGTCAACATCATCAGAATATTGGATTGACACAAAAAGACAAGAGTAGAGCATCTAAAAGTGTAAACAAACTGTTTCCTGGCATCTTAAAGCAAGAGAAGGGTAACAATGTGCTTGCATCCACTGGCCCACAGAATCAGTGGCCAAAAAAACTGCAATAATCTAATATAAAATCAGACTGCTCAGATTCTATGCAACTATCTCAGTTTGCCGTTAACCATCCAAAATGAGTAAGTGTTCTGGTCCAGTGAGCTACTGGGAACCCATTTGTTAAAGGCATCGTTCAAAGCTAGCCTTAGTCTCACAACGTACTCTACTGGAGATACTGATCTGCAACAGATGGGGGCACTGCCAGACTCCTAAACATGGTAGGGGATGAGAAGATGTGTGTGTGTGTGTGTGTGTGTGTGTGTGTGTGTGTGTGTGTGTGTGTGTATATGGAGGGAGATACACACTGAGACAGAGAGACACACACACAAACACTGGAAGGGTGGGGGGGATGCTGGCTGGCAACAAGAGCAATGGGTAGGGTGGTAGGCTGCAACAGCAGTGTGCCAGTCTTTCGAAAAATTGCATGGAAGGTGGGGGGCTGTTTAGCATGCAACCAAATAGACACTTAGAAAGGAGATAGAGGGTCTGCCGGAGGAACTAAGACAGGAAAGTCTGACTGGAGAAGGTTATAGCCCAACACTGAAGAGAGGCAGGAGGGGAGATGAGGGAGAGCAATTTGGGCCAACAGGAGGGAGGAGAGGGTCAGAAGAAGGGAAGCAGAGACAGGGGGCCCAGGCCAAGAACAGTGTCAAGGGAAACCAGGTCAAGTGAAAAAAAGACAACTGGAAGAAGGAGAAAGGGACTTGTGGGGGGAGGAGGAGAAGTGGTAAAAGTCCTGGAGTCGAAAGGAAGGAATGGGCTATGAGGAGGGAGGAAGCAGGTATTGGAGAAGGGTCTTCAGAAAATTTTCCTACAGTACTGGGGAGGAGGCGATGAAATTGGAGGAGTAACTGATAGATATCCAGATGAAACTGGGGGGGGGGAATTCTGCTGGGGGAATTACAACAGGGGCAGAAGGGAGAACTACCATGCAGAAGGAAGAGGAGAAACCAGGAGTGAGAGGTGGGGAGGCAGGGAAGCAAGCAGTTAGTAAGAGGGGTGCAATCTTGCTGCTGAGGGACTCAATACTAAGAGGGGTCAGGTGGGGTAGCAAACTGGAGAGGCATAGACGAATTTGGGTGGAGGTTATGTCGAGAATGACAGAAAGGGTGGAACAATCTGTTCAAAAATATGCTAGAAGGGGTAGGGACAAGCCTCATTTAATTATACATTTGGGGACAAACGACCTGGCTGACAAGACTGTAGATATAGTCCAGAGGAGGTTTGAGAAACTAGGACAATTATGCGAGGCAGCAGGAAGATCAGCAACTTTGAGAGGTGCTTCAAGTGCCCAGGGCAAGCACAGCAAGAAAGCTGAGAACAGAGGAATTTAATGGATGGCCAAGAAGAAAAAATTACTCACCTTAGTAATTGCTTTTCTTCTCATGGAGTCTTGCTATATTAGGACCTTTGCAGTATGCCCATGGCTTTTGACTGCCCTGGAGATGAAATAGTTAACTCCAGAGTAATCTGGAGTTCCACAGCGCGAGGGCGCTATTGAAAGCTCTATCTGGGTTGTCTGAACCCAAACTGTCAGGTTCTTTACGAGGCTAAGCTAACATAGCAAGTCTGTGTGGAAAAGCCTTACACCAGCCATTGGCTACCTACTAACAGTAGAACCACAAAACACAACAACAATAATGAAAATAGTATTACGTATCATTGTTAGGGTACCCTTGACAAATCACTACTAAGGCCCCTCTGCTTCCAAGACTCAAGTGCAGAGGGGCCCAGCTACTCAATTAACGAAAAACAGAAACTATCTAGTTCCTAACCCAAGAAAGAAAAAGGGGAGACTAGAAGCTAGAAAGGCATGACACAGTGATTGCACCAATTTGCCAACCCCATACCCAAGCAGGGATTCTGAGAGGGGTAGGAGGGAGGGTTGTCCTAATATAGCAAGACTCCATGAGAAGAAAAGCAATTACTAAGGTGAGTAATTTTTTCTTCAAACACCATGAAGTCTTGCTTATATTAGGACCTTTGCAGAGTATACAGCAGTACCTCCATGGAGGAGGTCAGAACCTACTTAGAAATAGGCTCTGAAGCACAGCTGTGCCAAGCGAGCATCTCTCCTGGACTGGGCGTCCAGGAATAATGCTTAGTGAAAGTGTGGACTGTCTTCCAGGTAGCAGCTTGACAGATTTCCAAAATGGGAATATCTCTAGCAGCCGCTAGAGGCAGCTATACCCCTGGTGGAATGAGCCCTCAGGCCTGAGGGCAGCTCATACCAGTTTTGATAACAGAACTGGATACAAGAGACAATCCACCTAGCAATTGTCCTCCTAGTAGCAGGTCTCCCTTACCCACATCTCCATAGGTAAGGAAGAGCTGGAGGGATTCGAACCTGTGACCCTTGGTACGTTCCAAATAGTAGCTAAGGGCTCTTTTTACGTCCAAGCTGTGCAACCTTCTCTCACCAGAAGAGGAGTGCTCAGTAAAAAATACTGGAAGAGAGATGGATTGGTTAAGATGAAAATCTGAAACCACCTTAGGTAAAAACTTTGTTAGTCCTGAGGATCACTTTATCTCTGTGGAAAGAAATGAAATCCTCTTCCACTGACAAGGCCTGTAATTCACTTATATGCCTAGCAGAAGTGATAGCCACTAGAAAAACAGTTTTTCCAAGTTAAGAACTTGAGATCTGCTGAAACCAGAGGCTCAAAGGGAGGTTGCATTAGCTGGGCAATGCAAACATTCAAGTCCCATGCAGGGGTTGGTTCCGGAAAGGGAGGGTTAGTATGGAGTAACCCTTTGAAAAACTTGGAAAACACAGGGTGAGAAGAAAGGGAAACTGGTTTCCCTGCGGAAATAAAAACAGAAACAGCTGCCAAATGAACCTTTAAGATAGCTGGTTTGAGGCCTAAGGAATTTAAGTGGACCAGATAGTCCAACAAAATAGGCAAGTCAGCTGATTCTGGGGTGATTTGCCTCTCAGAACACCAAAATGAGAATCTCTTCCATTTAGAATTATAAGTGGCTCTAGTAGAAGGCTTCCTAGAGGCCTTCAAAATATCCAAGACACCTTGAGAAAGGTGTAAATGAGCAAATTCTAACTCCTCAAGAACCAGGCCTTGAGGTGGAGGGAGTTGAGATCCGGATACCACACTCTCCCCTGTGCACAGGTCAGCAGGTCGTGAGTCCTGGGCAAGGTCAGGGGAGGGCGAAATGAGAGGGACAGAAGAAGAGGGTACCAAGACTGCCTGGCCCAGTCTGGAGCAATCAGAATCACTCTGCAAGGCTGAGTTCTGATTTTTACCAAAACCCTGAAGAGGAGAGGGAACGGAGGGAAAGCATAGAGGAACTTTCCCTCCCAATTCAGCTGAAAAGCATCCAGGGGGACTGACCCCAGAACTGGGGGCCTGCAGCAAAACAGGGGAAGTTGGTGGTTCTCTGGGGCTGCGAAGAGATCTATCTGAGGGGTGCCCCAGCTGGCAAAGACCGACCCCAGCACTTGAGGGTTCAGAACCCATTCGTGATGGCCCTGAGAAATCCTGCTGAGGGCGTCCGCTAGGACATTGTCCTTCCCTGGGAGGTGAATCGCTATCAGAGAGGTGTTCAGGAGTAGGCCAGAGACCACAACTTCATTGCTCGTGCACAAGGCTGAAGAGCGAGTGCCCCTTGTTTGTTGATGTACCACATTGTTGTGGTATTGTCTCGTCCTGACTTGAACAACCTTGTTCTGGACAGTTTCCAAAAAACCTGGAGAGCTAGGAAGACAGCTCTGAGCTCCAGTAGATTGATGTGAAGCAGAGATTCCTGAGGGACCAAACCCCTGAGTTGAAAGGTCGCCCAGGTGAGCCCCCAACCCAACAGGGACGCGTCTGCGTGTAAGGGTGAGGGAGTGAGGAACAGGAAGGAATGGGACCCCAGAGGACAGGTTGCTTCGATCCAGCCACCACTGGAGAGCTAGGATCAGAGTCTTGGTCACTGGGACCAATTTGTAATGGGTCCCTCCTTTGAGACCAATAGGACCTCAAGTGGAACTGAATGTCCCTCATCTGAAATCTCGCTCCTGGCACAACAGCTGTAGAAGCAGCCATGTGCCCCAGGAGTTGTAGAAGGCCTTGCTGGTGAGAGACCTGCATGGTGAAGGAAGACACAGGGCAATGAGTTTGTCCACTCTTTCGGGGGAGGAATGCCCTGGCTAACTTTGTATTCAGCTCTGCACCTATAAAGTTAGTACCTGAACTGGTTCGAGAACTGACTTTGAACATTCAACAGGAACCCCAGAAAGGTGAGGAGTTCCTGAGTGATTTGCAAGTGGATTTACCTGCTCTGGTGACTGACCCACAATGAGCCAGTCGTCCAGATAGGAAACACAGCTACCCTTGTCTTCTTAGGTGGGCCACTACTACAGCTAGACATTTTGTGAAAACTCTTGGAGCAGAAGTGAGTCGAAGGGCATTGCCCTGAACTGGTAGTGGCCCGAGGGCAGTTCGAACCTGAGGTACTTCTCGTGAGAGGCCCTGATTAGAATATGGGTAGGCGCCCTGAGGTCCAGGGAAGCTAACCAGTCCCCTGGCCTCAAGGATGGCAAAATCATTGCTAAAGTTAGCATTTTGAACTTTGGTTTTACAAGATGCTTGTTCAGAAATCTTAAATCCAATATGGCCGCCAGTCTCCTGTCTTTTTGAGAGGTCAGGAAGTACCTTGAGTAAAGACCCTTGCCCTGGTGGCAAGGGGGACCCTTTCACTGCTTTGCAGTCCAAAGAGAAGAAACCTCCGCTTCTAGTCGAGGGTTTCCAAAAGACTTGAGGAGTGCCTGGCTCTCATCTTGGGAAACTGTTTGAAACTGAGAACCAAGCCTTGGCTTACCACCTCAGAACCCATTTGTCCGAGGTTAGGGACAACCAGTTCTGGCAGAAATAAGTCAGTCTGCCCCCACGGTACAGGAGAGTCGCCCCAGATACCCCGTCAAGGTGCCTGCTTGGCAGGAGCAGCTTTAGGTTGGGGTGAGGAGAGGCCTGCCTGTGCCCGTCCTGCCTCTGCCTCTGAAAAATCCTCTCGCAAAAGCAGAAGATGCCTGAAATTGGTAAAAAGGCCTATTGTAAGGCCTGCCCCTACCCCTGGGGGCATGTCTATGTTGAGTGGCATGCCTCTCCTTAGCTTGGGCACTTCTGTAAGTAGTTCTGTATTCATCCATCTTTTTCATGTAATTTTCTGTTTGTTCTCCAAACAGAGAATTTCCTATAACAGGAAAATCTATAGCCTTTGACTGGGTATCTTGGGACAGATTAGTGCATCTGAGCCATGCCAACCTACGGAGAGCTACAGAAGTGGCCATGACCCTAGAGGAAACATCATTAACATCAACAGCAGCATGAAATTGAACTTTAGAGGCTTCAATGCCATCAGCAGCCACCTGTTCCAACTCACTAGCCAACGGGCCCTGAGCCTGCTTGGCCAACTGCAATATAGTGCCTAACCAAACTTGTCCTTTTTTTTCCGGCCTTGCCAGGACAAGACACCCTTATCGGTCCCTAACCGTGTCACGGGTATTTGAAAAAAACCCATTTTAATGCCAGGTTTTTTTTAGGACCGATAAGAACCGGGTACCTCACTCTAAATGCAAAGAAAACGATTTTTAAAGCAAACTGATCGGTTCAGAGTGAACCGATAATGAGTTTCCACACAGACAAATTATTTTACTTACGGTTACCAGATAGAGCTTTGAACCGAAAACCGCGGTAATTTTAAACACTTTCTCGGTTAAATGAACCGATTAAAATACTTAAAACTGCAAAACGAACCGAACTGAAGGAGCTGGTCTCCGGAGCGTCTGTTCAGTGAAAGCGGAGTAAAGAATCTGACAGTTTGGGTTCAAACAACCCAGATAGAGCTTTCAATAGCGCCCTCGCGCTGTGGAACTCCAGATTACTCTGGAGTTAACTATTTCATCTCCGGGGCAGTCAAAAGCCATGGGCATACTGCAAAGGTCCTAATATAAGCAAGACTTCATGGTGTTTGAACCTGGTGTCATGCTAAAGGGTATGGGCTGGTGGGGGGGGATGAACCTGGAAGAACAGTAGTCTCTATGCCAAGAAGAAACTACACTTTAGCGAGGAGGGAAAGAAAGTATTGAAACAGAGGATGGAGGAGTACATAGAGGAAGCTAGGAATTTAAGTGAGCAAGGGACATGCAGAGACCATGGGTTGGGAAGACATACAAGCTTACCCCCAATAAAAGTGACAAAGAATAATGGGCAAGTACTAGTGGCGATGCTAGTAAAGGAGGGCAGGCTTTGGGGCGGGGGGGAGAGAAGGTGGTCACCCTGAATGCTAGAAGCCTTGGGAAGAAAACTGCAGCGCTACAGACTCATGGCAGAGGGGGAGGTAGACACTGCAGCCATCACAGAAATATGGGCCACTCAATACAATGACTGGGACCTGTCGATATCAAGGTACAGGTTATTTCGTAGGACTAGAGTAATGGGGGGAGAAAGGGAGGTGGCACTATATGTGAGGGAAGGACAGAAGTCTGTACGGGAGGAACGGGAGAAGGGTAGTACAGAGTCAGTATGGATGCAAATTCAGGATTCCAAGAGTAGGACTCAGGATGGGAGTAGTGTACAGGCCGACCTGCTAGCAGGAGAGATCAAGAGGATCTGCGAGAAGGGTAGTGTGGAGATTGTGGGGGACTTCAACATGCCAGGGAGTGGACTGGATTACCCCAACTACCAGGAATGGAAAGGAGCAGGTACTGCTGGATGCCTTCCATCTTGGTGCAAATGGTCAGTGAACCAACCAGGTTAGGGAATACCCCTGACCTTGTGCTGGCAAAGGGAAGTTTGAGAGAGAGAACTTACGGTGGAAGAACCGCTGGCGGGGAGTGACCACCACTCAGTATGGCTCACACTGGATATGGGTAAGGAAGGAATGGGACCTGGCACAAGGGTGCTGGACTTCAGGAAGATGGGAAAGTGGTAAAAGGGTACCTGGCCATAATTCAACCCAGTATGGGCACTAACCAGAGGTGGGAGCTCATAAAGCTGGGGATAGTGGAGGTGACTAGAACCTGCAGCAAGGCACAGAGCAAGAAGGCTACGGCAAAGAACCTAGCTGGGTGAGCAAGGAGGTCATGGAAATGGTAAGGAGGAGAACAGCTGCCTTTATGAGATGCAAGAAAACAGGGAAGGGGAAGACAGGGAGGAGTACCTGAAGGAAACGAAGGAGGCGACAAGGGCAGTAAGGGCAGCCAAAGCATCTACGAAGCTCAGGCTGGCACAGGGCTTTAAGAAGGTGGAGAAGGACGACTTCAGGTACATCAGGGAAAAAAAGAACTGTAAGGACCATATGCTGTAGTAAGGATTAGGAAGGAAGGGGTTGGGTGGAAGCAGGGGATAACAAGGCAGAAGTGCAAAAGGATTACTTGGCTCTGCATTTACTAAGGAGTAGAGGCGATATCCGAGGGGGACAGAAGACGAGGGAGAGAGAGGTGAGACAGAGAAATCATGGAGGGCAGGGTGCAGGAGGGTTTGAGGACAGAGGGTGGACAAGGCACCAGGCCCAGAGGCATCCACCCCAGAGTACTGAAGGAGTTGGCGGAGGTCCTGGCAGAACCGTTGGCAGACCTATTTAATGCTTCACTATACTCAGAGCGTGTACCTCAGGATTGGAGGATGGCTCATGTGGTACCTCTCCACAAGAGCAGTACCAAGGATGAACTGGGGAACTACAAACAGCCTCACATCCATCGTGGGTAAACTGATGGAGACTATCCTGAAGGAGAGGCTGGTGGCCCTCCTGGAGGCCAAAGGACTACAGGACAGCAGACATGGATTTGTGTGTGGCAAATCCTGCCAAACCAACATGGTGGAGTTTTATGACTAGGGAAAAGCACAGTTACATAGGAACTTACTACAACAGTAGATGTTTGAGAGAGGTTCCTTCAGTAGGTCATTACATATACGACTGACCACCTGGAGTCTGCCACACAGCAGACTTTTCTAGCAATCCCTGACGGGGGACTGCCCACTCTACGTCACGTGACCAACATCAGCGTGGCCATATATAGTGGGCGGTCCCCATGCCCGCCCTCCAGTTCTCTCGCCGGAGCAAGGAAGAGGCCTGACAGCAGCAGCAAACATGATTTGGAGTCCCTGAGTAAGAAATAAAATGAGGGGAGGGAAGGAAGAAAAAATTACTCACCTTAGTAATGTTGTTTCTTCTAATGGAGTCTTGCTATATTAGGACATATGCAGTATAACCCCAGATTAGAACTGCTCCGGAGGTGAAAGAGTTAACTTTCCATGCAGGGCATGGAATCTTGAGCGTGAGCTCGGTTGAACACTGTCTGTTGAAGCTCAAACTTAAACTGTCAGATCTTTACAAGCAAACACTCACTAAGGTTCTGTGTGGAAGCCGTAAACCTACACTAGCCACTGGCTACTAACTACAAAAAACACCTTTTTGTTCTTGATCCCAAAACAAAGACTCAAGTCGGGGGATTCAAGAAAGAAAAATTAAGCATAACACCCAAGCACCCTAGAAGGGTGAAAATAAAGCGGACATCAATGAAGTGTCAACATTGCACTGCCCACCCACATCCCAAAAAGAGAGGTTCTGAGAGGGGCAGGGTGGGGGGAGGTCATAATATAGCAAGACTCCATTAGAAGAAACAACATTACTAAGGTGAGTAATTTTTTTCTTCAAACATGAAGTCTTGTTATATTATGACATACGCAGACTACACAGCAGTACCTACATGGAGGAGGGACAGAACCTACTTGGGAAATAGGCTCTGAAGCACAGCTGTGCCAAATCGAGCATCACTCCTAGCCTGGATATCCAAGGAGTAATGCTTAGTAAAAGTGTGAACTGTTTTCCAGGTAGCTGCTTGACATATCTCTAGGATAGGAATGTCCCTGGCAGCAGCCAGAGACGCAGCTGTACCTCTGGTAGAGTGAGCCCTCAGGCCTGAGGGAGGAACCTTACCCAGTTTTTCATAACAGAATTGGATACAAGAGACAATACACCTGGCAGGTTTCCCTTTACCAACCTCACCATAAGTGAGGAACAATTGGAGGGATTCGAACCTGTGACCCTTGGTACATTCTATATAATAACTAAGGGCTCTTTTGACATCTAAACTATGCAATCTCCTCTCACCAGAGGAGGAATGGTCAGTGAAGTACACAGGAAGAGACATGGATTGATTAAGGTGAAAGTCTGAAACCACCTTAGGCAAAAACTTCCTGTTAGTCCTGAGGACCACCTTATCTCTATGAAAGGAGATAAGTCAGGCTCCACTGACAAGGCTTGTAACTCACTTATGCGCCTGGCCGAGGTGATGGCTACCAGAAACAGTTTTCCAAGTCAAGTACTTAAGCTCTGCTGAAGACAATGGCTCAAAAGGGGGTTGCATAAGCTGAGCGATGCAAATATTAAGATCCCAAGCAGGGGCAGGGGCCCTGAACGGGGGGGTTGGTATGAAGCAACCCTTTGAAAAACATGGAGAACACAGGGTGAGCTGATGAAGAGGGCTTACCTGCTGATAAGAAGACAGACACAGCTGCCAAGTGCACTTTTAGGGTAGCTGGTCTCAGCCCCAAGGAATTCAAATGCACCAAATAATCCAGGATCGTGGGCACGCCAGCAGATTCTGGAGAAATATGTTTACCAGCACACCATATGGAAAATCTCTTCCATTTTTAATTATAGGGTAGCCCTGGTGGAAGGCTTCCTAGAGGCCTTCAAAATATCCAGTACACCTTGAGAAAGGTGTAGGTCAGCAAACTAACTCTTCAAGAGCCAAGCCTTGAGACAGATTTGAGGTTCGGATACCAAACTCTCCCCTGGGCACAGGTTAACAGGTTGTGATTCCTGGGAAGACATAGGGGAGGATGGACTGCTAAGGACATGAGGAGTGGGTACCAGGGCTGCCTGGTCCAATCTGGAGCAATCAGGATCATCTTGCAGGACTGAGATCTGATTCTGACTAGCACTTTGAAAAGAAGGGGGAAGGGGGGAAAAGCATAGAGAAACTTCCCTTCCCAACTGAGGAGGAAGGCATCCAGAGGGACTGAGCCCAACACTGGGGGCCTGCAGCAAAAAAGGGGAAGTTGGTGATTGTCTGGGGCTGCAAAGAGATCTATTTGTGGGGTGCCCCATCTGGCAAATACTACCTCCAGTACTAGGGGATCCAGTGCCCATCCGTGATGGCCCTGGGAAATCCTGCTGAGAGCATCCGCTAGGACATTGTCCTTGCCTGGGAGGTGAACTGCCGTAAGGGAGGCGTTCAGAGAATAAGCCAGAGACCACAACTTCATTGCTTCGGTGCACAAGGCCGTAGACCCAGTGCCCCCTTGCTTGTTGATGTACCACATTGTAGTGGTATTGTCTGTTCTGACCTGAACCACCTTGTTCTGGACAGATCTGGAAAAAACCTGGAGTGCTAGAAAAACTGCTCGGAGTTCCAGCAAATTGATGTGGAGCAGAGATTCCTGAGGGGACCACAGCCCCTAGGTGGAAAGGTCGCCCATGTGAGCTCCCCACCCCAAGAGGGATGCATCTGTAGTAGGGTCAAGGAATGAGACTGGGGAGTGAAGGGAACCCCCTGTCTCAGATCGTTCTGATCCTGCCACCACTGAAGGGCCTGGATCAGGGTTCGAGTCACTGGAATCAATTTGGTTAGGGGATCTGTCCTTTGAGACAGAAAGGCTCTCAAATGGAACTGAATGTCCCTCATCTGAAATCTTGCTCCCTGCACCACTGCTGTAGAAGCAGCCATGTGCCCCAGGAGCAGTAGAAAATGCCTTGCTGGTCGAGAGACCTGCAGGATGAAAAAGGAGGCCAGAGACACCAGGGTCCTTGCTCTTTCCAGAGGAAGGAAGGCTCTGGCTTCTTTTGTGTTCAGTTCTGCGCCTATGAAGGTGAGAAGCTGGACAGGCTCCAGAACTGACTTTGGAAGATTGAGAAGGAAATCTAGAGATGTAAGCAGTTGTTGGGTTACTTGTAAGTGTAGTTTGACCTGTTCTGGAGACTGGCCTACAATGAGCCAGTCATCCAGATAAGGAAAGATGGCAATCTTTTGCCTTCTTAAATGAGCAACTGCTACTGCCAGGCATTTTGTGAACACCCTTGGGGCCGAGGTGAGGCCGAAGGGCATTGCTCTGAACTGGTAATGGCTTGAGGGCAGTTCGAATCTGAGATACTTTCGATGGGAGCTTCTGATGAGAACATGGAAGTAGGCATCCTTGAGGTCCAGGAAGGCTAGCCAGTCCCCTGGCCTTAGAGAGTGTAAAATAATTCCCAGGGTCACCATTTTGAACTTTGGTTTTAAAAGGTGCTTGTTTAGATACCCGAGATCTAGGATGGGCCGCCATTCTCCTGTCTTTTTTGGGTTAAGGAAGTACCTGGAGTACAACCCTTTGCCCTGGCGTATGGGTGGAACCCTTTCCACGGCTCTGAGCCAGGAGGGAAGAAACTTCTGCTTCCAGGGCAAGTGCCTCTGATGGGTTTGCAGGTGGAAAAGATCTGGCTCACATCTTCGGAAATTTTTTGAAGCTGAGAACCAGTCCCTGACTTACTACTTCCAGGACCTACTTGTCTGATGTTAAAGACCTCCAGTCCTGGACAAAGTAAGCCAGCCTGCCCCTACAGGTAGTGGAGAATCGGCCCTGGCCACCCCATCAGGAGCCTGTTTTGCAGGGGCTTTGGGTTGAGGGTAGAAGCAGGCTTACTAGAACCCCTTCTGCCCCTTCCTCTAAAGAACCCCCTCTGGGCATAAGCAGAAGAGGAGGCCTGGGCTTGGTAAAACGGCCTATGAAAAGGCCTGCCCCTGCCATGCTGCCTTTGAGGAGTGACTTGCCTTTCTTTGGCCTGTGCACTCCTATAGGTGGTCCTATACTCATCCATTTTCTTCATATAATTCTCTGTCTGCTCCCCAAACAGAGAATTTCCCACAACAGGAAAATCCATAGACTTAAACTGGGTATCCTGTGACAGGGCAGTACATCTGAGCCAGGCCATTCTGCGAAGAGACAGATGTAGCCATGACTCTTGATGAAACATCATTAGAGTCTAATGCAGCATAAGTACCTTGGATGCCTCAATACCATCCATGACCACCTGCTCCAGCTCCCTGGCAAGCTGGTCAGGGCCCTGTTTTGCTAGGAGCCAGGACAGTATCCCACCTGGATTTCTGGTACCTAGCTGCGTGCCATATAATTTGCCTGTCTGAGTCCCAAAGATGCTGTCATGTACTGCTTTTTGCCATGGCATCCATCCTCCTGGAATCCTTTTCAGGAGGGTGAGAGGCTAGAGGAATATTAGCCTTGTCACAGGCTGCAGCCTGCACTACCCCCACATGGCTGCACTGCTGGGATAGGAACTCCGTATCAGAGCCTGATAAAGCATACCTCTTGTCCATCCTTTTATCCACAGGGAGGATAGAATGAGGAGTTTTCAGAATTTTTACTGTCTGTTTCCTAAAAGATTTATGCAAGGGAATAGACAGTCTCCTAGACTCTGGAATATCCATCATTTCCACAAAATCAGGCTCTTCTAGATCATCAACAGCTTCCTCAACAGGGAGTTGCAGAGTCTCAACAACTTTCTTGTAAAACAAAAAATGAGAAGGGACTCAGATAGCCTGGGAGGTACACTCCTGAGGGTCTGTCTGAAGAGATGTCCGGTTCAATGGGCACATCAGACTTTCAAAATCACACTCTCTCCTCGTGCCCCTCCTCCCCTTCCCCCGGTTCATAAAAATCCTCAAAATCATAATCTTGAACCAGGGGAACTGTCCGAACCGGGCGCTTCCCTAATGGTGCCGGTTCGGACGGAACTGGGGAAAGAGACTGGACAATTTGAATAACTTTGGCTATTTCCTCAGCGGTTGGAGAAAGAACTTTTGGCCCCAAACTAGCTGATCTTCTAGTCCTTTTAGTTGGAACCGGCTCCTCAGAGCTGGCTCTTCGTTTGCCTGAGGAAGTATCGGCCTGGTCAGAGGGCACTCCCTCAGGTTCGGTTGGAACCGAACTGGGCTGGCCATCCGGGTCAGCTGACTTTTTGGCCTCCCTTTCCCTGAGCCTACCAACTCTTTTTTCCACAGTGGCAGCAGGAAAATTCTTACAAATCTGGCAGTCTGCATTGAGGTGGTCAAACCTCAGACAATATACACAAGTGGTATGTGGGTCAGCCTTAGCAAAGGCTTCCCCACAGAGGCCACAGTGCTGAAACCCAGTGGGTCCGGTTTTTCTTTTGGGTTTCTCAGACATAGTACCAGCTTACCTAAAACTTACCCGTTAATGGCAATCCACCAAGCAAGACTCACTTATCGGTTCCCAACCGTGTCACGGGTCGTGGAAAAAACTAATAAAATCCGTTTTTTAGAACCGATAAGAACCGGGAACCGCACTCTAAAGGACTAGAAGGTAATTTTAAAACCCATCTGATCGGTTCAAACCGAACTGAAAAAGACGTTTACGAGTTCCACACAGAAGAAAAAATAATAAATAAGCCTATCTATTACTTACAATACCACAGACAGAGCTTGAACTGGCGATTGCGTTAAATTTGGTAAAATAAACCGAGAATTACACTTTAAAACCGACAAACGAACGAGCAGCAGGGAGGAAACTCCGGAGCGACTGTTCAGTGAGGCGGAGTAAAGAAACTGACAGTTTAAGTTTGAGCTTCAACAGACAGTGTTCAACCGAGCTCGCGCTCAAGATTCCATGCCCTGCATGGAAAGTTAACTCTTTCACCTCCGGAGCAGTTCTAACCTGGGGTTATACTGCATATGTCATAATATAGCAAGACATGTTGTTTGAAAAGTATGATCTACTAAAGGAACCTCTCTCAAAGATCTCCTGTTACAGCAAGATTCTATGTAACTGTACTATCTTACTTTGAGAGGGTTCCTTCAGTAAGTCATTACATATAGGACAGAGTCCCAAGCAATCCCTCCAGAGAGAGACAGAAAAACAAGGGAGGAGGAAAAAAACTGGGAACAAGAAAGGACCCAGCCTAGGACAGAAGGCCCTGCAACACAGCTAGGCCGAATCCTGCCCTCCGCCTAGAAGCAATGTCCAGACGGTAGTGTTTAGTAAAGGTGTGGACAAAACTTCAAGTGGCTGTGGCACAGATAGCTGCAGAGACGTTTCGCAAAAAAGCAGTGTAAGTAGCCGTGCCCCTAGTAGAATGACCTCTGATGGGACCCGGCAGACTTTTTTCGTACTTCTGGTAACAATGCCGAATACAGCTGCCTAACCATTTGGAAAGGCATTGCTTCAAAACCGCTTTGCCCTTCGACTTGGGGGCAAAAGAAACAAAAAGCTGATCGCAGCTACGAAATCCTTGGTTCGGTGTGTAGTACCGAAGGATCCGATGGACGTCCATGGTGTACAGGAGTGCCTCACCTCTGTTCAAACGGGATGGAAAGTAAACTGGAAGCTCTACCGATCGGTTCAGTGTGGCTTCTGACACCTCCTTGGGTAAAAACTTAAGATTTGTCCTGAGGACAGTGGTTCTTGTGGAAAAAGATGAGGCTCTTTACAAACCAGAGCGTGAAGCTCTGAAATCCTTCACGCTGACGTAATGTCAACTAAAAATAACATCTTCCAGGAAATCACAGCTCATGGCCAGTTCAAATTTGGAGGCTTCTCCAACACAAAGTTCAAATCCAGGGTGGGGTTGGGCTGCGGATTGGGGGGTTCAGATGGAGAATCTATTTCAGAAAGGTTGAGACCTCTGAGCCACGATTTTACCATCCACCAACTCGTGGTAAAGTCACCCAGATGGAAACGTTTCCACTTCATGGCATAAGTGGAACGAATGGAGGGTTTTCTAGCCTCTAGAAGAAGCTGAGCTACTCAAGAGGAGCCCCAAAAGTGAGAAATCGCTATGTCTACAGGAGCCACGAGTGAAGATCCAGGGTCCTGAGAGCCCTGGATGAGCAAGGCGACCTTGATCCTGAGTCAAGAGGTTGTGGGTCACTGAAAGTGGAACTGGTGGTTCCCTAGAGAGCTGTTGTAGCTGCGGGAACCAAATTGTCTCGGCCAGAGAGGGGCGATGAGAATCATCCTCTCCTTCTCTGCCTGAAGCTTGAGAAGTACCCTCTGGAGAATGGGAAACTCACAGAAGGCGTACAAAAATTTCCCTGTCCAGGAGAGAGACAGCGCATCGTGCCAGAAAGCACCATGCCCTGGAATGAGCAGGCAAAAACTGGGAAGTTCTGCATTGTATTGGGAGGCGAAAAGGTAGAGTTCTTGACGCCCCCATCTGAGGGAGAGAGACTGCCACTTCCTGATTTAATTGCCATTCATGAGTTAGGGTCAGAGACCTGCTGAGACTGTCCGCGAGGACATTTTGAATGCCTGGAACATGCACGGCCACTAGGGCCAGATCGTGCTGGACTGCCCAGATCCACACCCACATCGCCTTCCTGCATAGGGGTTACGAGAAAGTTCCTCCTTGTTTGAGGTACCAAACTACTGACATACTGTCAGTTTGGACCAGCAGTGATCCCTTGGGAAGTAGGGTCTGTAAGGTGTACAAGAGTGCCCTCATCTCCAGAATGTTGATGTGCAATAATGCTTTCAAGCTGTACCATAGTCCTTAAGCTTGTTGCTCCCCTAGATGTGTTCCCCATCCCATGTTCAATGGATCTGTAATTAGGGATGCCAAAGGAGCTGAGCTCCTGAAAGAAAGACCCAAGGAAAGGATGCAGGGGTCCCTCCACCACAGCAATTCTTTCTGAACTGCTGACACCAGGACTGGATGGTCCGGGTTGTCCAGGAGTTGATCCCACAGCACCCGGAAGGACCACTGAGTAACTCATGTGGAGCCTCACCAGGGGAACAGTAGTGATGAAAGCTGTCATCAGGCCAAGGTGGTGGAGTATCTCTCGAGCCGGGATGGTCCTGGATGAAGCCACCCATGAAGCCCAACGGATCAGAGTCTCCACCCTGTCTGGAGGAAGGAAGGCTCTGCATTGGACCATATCCAGAACTGCCCCAATGAACTGTAGTCTCTGGGAGGGGGTCATGGATGACATGGGCATAGTGACTGTAATCCCCAGTCTGCCAAAGAGGTCCAGGGTAAAGGAGAGAGCCTCCAGTAAAGAGTCCCTGGACAGGGCTGAAATCAGCCAATCATCCAGGTACGGGAAAACCGCAATACCCTGGTGGTGTAAACAGGCCGCCACCACCGCCAGGCACTTGGTAAACATCTGAGGTGCAGAGGACAGACCAAAAGGGAGTGGTCGAAACTGGAAGTGCTCCCTTTGGAATTGGAATAGCAGGAAACTGCGGTGACTGGGGAAGATCAGGATGTGCAAGTAAGCATCCTGCATGTCCAGAGCGCTCAACCAATGATTCTCCAGGAGTGGAAGGATGACTCTGGAGCGTCAACATCCAGAACTTTTTGTACTCTACAAACTGACTGAGGCTGCTCAAGTCAAGAATGGGTCTGAAGTGTCCAGTCTTTTTTGGAACCAGGAAAAAAAGCGAGTAGAACCCCCTGCCCTTTTGCCGGAGGGGAACGTGTGCTATTGCTTCCTTGACCAAGAGACTTTTAACTACTTCTTGAACGAGAAGATCCTGATCCCTGGAGTATGATGACCTTTTCGGCAGAGATTCTGGAGGAATTTCCAGAAACTCTCGAGTGTCTGACGGACAACTGCAGGACCCATGCGTTGGAGGTTATTGCCTTTCATTCCTGCGCATGGCAAGAAAACCTACCCTCCCCCCACCTGCTCCTCATCGTGAGACAGTTAGTGGGGATAGGGAGTCAGGAAATTGCAGGATGTTCAGGTGGAGGACCTCCTGAACGTCTCTGGTATTTGGAGGCCGGAGGAGTGGCAGAACCCGTGACCTTGTGTTTGCCCTGGTGTCGAGCCGGGGGCCTGCTTCCTCTGCCTCCAGGTCCTTTTCCAAAAAGGCTGTCGAGTGCCCGATTGGTACATGGATCTTACCGATCTTAGGGCGAGACCTCTGTCCTGGAGATCAGTAATAATGTCTTTGGTGTTGCCACCAAAAAGCACCGAGCCCCGCAAGGGGGAGTCCTGAATCGCAGACTGTACCTAGTTGGCAAGGCCAGAAATGCGGAGCCACGAATAGTGCCTTAAGGCGATGGCAGTTGCAAAGCCGTGAGCTACAGAATTGACGGAGTCGCATGTGGCTTGCAAAACATGCCTACAGAAGAAGCGAGAGAGGTGAAAGATCCTTGGCAAGCTCCTCCTTGAGGCTCGAATGGTCCATAGCCTGGCCAAGGTAGCTTTTTGGTGTGACACCATGTGAGCCACATAGTTAAGGGACCGGAGAGCATATGTGGCTGAAGCGTAAACCTTCCTGCCGAACTGGTCCATCTACCTCGACTGTCAGGAGGAGAGGTGCTCATGTGCTTGGGTGCAGACTAGCAATCATGAGCAGCTGAGATGAGAGTCCATCTTGGGATGAGTCTTGAGGAAAGGAGCTTCCTTCGGCACTCGGTATACCCCGTCTGACCTCTTGGACAGCCGGGAATAAATGAGGCATCTGTCAGACCGTAGAGGTGAGGTCCGATCCATTGGGGGGGGCGCGCAAATCGGGACTGGAGACAGAGACTCCAAGTCCAGGTGTTTGGCCAGTCTGTCTCATGGGGTCCCGATCCTCAGACTCCCAGTCGGAAAAAAAATCCTTCATGGACCTTAACAGATCGAGAAAGCAGGGTCCTTCAGGGGGATTTGGGAGAAACCTTGCCTTTTGAACCCTCTGGATCCTCCAAAACAGCCTCCACTGACTCACTGGCATCCTCATCACCCCCCCAAATCCATAAGGCCACAAATGTCTGGGAGGACAATGGTTTGACATGCTGTCTGAGACATGAACCGAAGGAGAGAAGTGCCTCTGGGACGCAGATCTAGGACAGCGTGGATGCGGGAAGTCTACTCTCCAGATCTGATACCAACTCAGAGTGCGCTTCCTGCCACCAGGACTGGATTAAAGTCTTGAAATCTGGCATAGTCGGAGGTGGTGGAGAAGGCAGAGGCTGAGGGGGTGGAGGAGGAGAATGAAGGAGGTGGAATAACCAGTGGAGGAGGATAATGATACCCTTGGTAACCCTGGAAATGGAAGTAAGGATTGTATCCAGGGTAATACTATCCCAGAGAACTCCAATCAGGAGGAGGATCAGCCGGGTAATTATCCCCATGGTACCCAGGTGGGTAGTGTGGAACAGTACGGTGGGTCTGGTAAAAAATCTCAGTCGTCAGGGGATCTGACAGAGGGGAAACCCATGTCGGACCCGCTGTCGTGTAAAATCGGTCGGGGGGGTCTGGATAGCAGTCAGGGGCACAGACGTCGTAGACCAGCACTACCCGACCCAGTGCCAGAAGAGGACCCGACAGAGGGATTGGATCTGGTGTCGCAGCCAATGGCTGGGGCAGACCACTGGGCACAGGCGAAGGAAGACACGACTAAGGTTCAGGCGTCAGGGTGGGAGTCACCGGATCAGACTGTGGGATCAGGGATGAAATATTAGCTGGGTCTGAAGAGATCCCACCCAATGGGGAGGAGGGGCCTCCACCATAAAGCTAGACCGCTGAGGAGGAGCTTCCTGCCCCGTGACCCCATCAGGGAAGTGCAGAACTGACCCAGAGGATGGATCTTCAATGCCAAGGGGTCCCGCACCATCCTCGCTGGAGGTAACCACCTAAGAAGGGGAGAGTACCGGCAGGGAAAAGGGGAGAGGAGCAATCTGTCCCTGGCTCTGCCAGATGTCAGGTGTGGTGCCGTTAGCCCTGACAAGAGAACCATGCCTGAGCAGCTGTCAGTGACTGGCGTCTTACCAGAAGGAGCCAGGTGGGTGGGGGTGGACCCCCGGCCATAACCTGGCAGGTCCCTGAGAGTTGTGGAGCCAACTTACCAGTGGCTGGGCAGACCCTGGAGCCAGGGGCAGACTCAGCGGCCTGAGGAGCTGGATGACTGATCCGTGGGAGGTTTGTCCGACTTACTGTCTGAAGGTTTTAGGCAGTGGCTACAAGGCCTTCCATGTCGAGGGCTGCCAGCCTTCAGGCTGGGCCTCTGTGGAGCGGTCCCGCTCCCTGGATTTCTCCTTGTGGTGTTTCTTGGGAGATTTTTCTGAAGAGGACTCGCGGATCTTGTCCATCTGATTCTCAAGGGAAGCTAGGCAGACTTAAAAGATGAGCCTCCAAAGCCTGCTGTCTCCACTTTTTGGTGGCCTGGTTGAAAGATTGGCACACCGAGCAGGATGATCTGGGCCAAACAGATCACATACTTCAGATTTCCGTTCTTATGAGGAATTTGTGTGCTGGACGAGCACTTCTTTGTAGAAGACAAAAGCAAAAGAAAAAATACGACGCGAAGAACTATCACGACGAATGCTACTGGAAATCTGGTATGCGACTGTCACGAGGCGATGGCGGAAAAGAACTAAAGGGCTGGCATGGGGACTGCCCACTATATATGGCCACGCTGACGTCTGTCACGTGATGTCAGGTGGGCGGTGCCCCGTCAGGGATTGCTAGAAAAGTCTGCCGTGCGGCCCGATGCCAGGTGGCGGCAGTCGTATATGTAATGACCTACTGCAGGAATGCTCTAGAGTAAGATCTAGGCACTTGGACGGTGGCCATGCAGTGGATGTCCTGTACCTGGACTTTAGACATTCGACTTGGTGCCACATGGGAGGCTGGGAAGTACATTAGAAGGCCCAGGGGTGGGTGAAAAGCTAGTGAGATGGGTAGGGAACCGACTCCAGGGAAAGCAACAGAGGGTGGTGGTGGGTGGGGAGCGCTCATCCCCAAGGTAGTGACGAGCAGTGTTCTGCAGAACTCTGTGTTGGGGCCAGTGATTGGGATATTCATTGCAGACATATCATTGGGCATCAAGAGCAAGACCAGTCTTTGCTGAGGACACCAGGATGGGAGCAGTGGTGAACAACCTAGGGGGTTGGCAGGAGTTGCAGGATGATCTGGCAAAACTGGAAACCTGGTTGGACACCTGGCAACTGGAGAGCAATGCCAAAACATGAACGGTGCTGTATTTTGGGGGGTGAAAACTCAAGGAGTTGCCAGCTGGGGGTCGTGCAGCTGGCAGAGAAAGGAGGAGAAGGTTCTGGGGGTGCTCATTACAGGGTCAATGAAGAACTCAGCACAATGTAGGAAAGCAGCTGCAAAGGCCAACAAAATGATGGGTTGCATTGCAAGGGGAATCCTCAAGGAGGAGGATGAGATTCTGACACTATAGATTAGTTATACTGCATATGGAGTACTGCGTGCAGTACTGGCACCCATATTTGAAGAGGGACATTAAGTTACTGGAGGGAGTGCAGCACAGGGAAACAGATGATCAAGGGATACGAGAGAAAGCTGAGGTAGTTGAACATGTACTCGCTAGAGGAGGGACGGGGGAAAATGACAAACCTTTGAGAACATGAAAGGAACAAACAAGATCGGTACGGAGAGGCTGTTCAAAGTAAGGGAGAGGAGCGACACCTGGGCCCATAATATTAGACTGGAGGGAGGAAGGTTCAGGAGGGAGATGGAGACACTTTTACGGAGAAGGTGGTAGCTCGGTGGAATGAGTTCCGATGGAAGAAGAGATCCAGTGGAAAAGTGAACTGCTTCAAAAGGAGCTGGGACAGGGCAAGGGGGGTCAAGGGAGGGGAAGGAAGGGTGAGAGGGACGGAGGGGCAATTGCAAAATAAGGGGTGCTAGCTGCACATTCGAGACTTGATAGGCCTCTAAGCCTTTATCTGCTGGCAAATTTCGTATGTTCGTACACACACAGAAAAAACTACTGAACAGATCACTTGTGCTATTTATTCTAACCTAACAAACCATTCTTACCAGCAACCTTCCTGGCTGTTTGGCCAAGCTGCATGACCCCCCCCAAAAAGGCAATGGCAGTGTGAATATCACTTACCTTTATTTAATGCAACAAGGGGTTTTCTTATACTGGTTTCAAATCCAGTAGGTGCAATGGAAAATCTGGGAGGGATAGTGAGACAGCTGGTAGGCAGCCTGCCAGGAATGTAGCCCACTGTGAAAAATTCATCATTCAACAGTTCATCAATGGTGGGACGGGTAGCCGGATCTGATCGCAGCATCTTCTGGATGAGAGCAGCAGCTACAGGGTCAACAGTCTGTAAAGGCAATAAGCTGCTTATTAAAAAAGCATTACTCATCTGTTAGCATTCATGCATGACTCCAACTTTGGCCCACTGCATGCTCCAGGTCCAACTAGAATACTACATTCTGAAACTCTTCATACAGTACCACAATAATTAAGGATCAGGAGGAATTTGAGGTCCATCAGCCCTCCTCCCCCCAAAGAAAGGTTTGCTAGTCCCAGTTGTCACTCAAATACAGGTCACCTCACCTGTAACAGGAGTTCTAGGAATGGTATATGTTGTTCATCCACACTGTCGGGCAGGTTCCTTGCCGCTTTAAATCTTGCTGGAAGGTCTTCAAGTTGGCTCCTCCCACCCACCCGGGTGGTAAAACTCTGGTCTCCGCCCCAGGACACCAGATCTAGCACGCTGGAAGCCAGGTTGTGCGTCGAAGCCGGGGAGGTCGGGTGGGTCGTATGGATGAACATATACCATTCCTAGAACTCCTGTTCCAGGTGAGTAAGAACAGGTTACTCACCTGTAACAGTAGTTCAAGAGTGGTATATGTTGTTCATCCACACTGTCTGGCATTCTCTTTTTCCCCTTTAAATCTTGACGGAGGTCTTCAAGCTGGCTCCTCCCTCTCACCCAGGTGGCAAATACCTCGGCCCCATGACGCCAGATCTAGCACGCTGGAAGCCAGGTTGTGCGCCTTTAGCCGGGGAGGTCAGGTGGGTGCGTGTGGATGAACACCATATACCACTCCTAGAACTACTGTTACAGATGAGTAACCTGTTCTTCTAGGAGCGAGGATATGTTGTTCATCCACACTGTCTGGCAGACTCCTAGCAGTTCTCCAGGAGGAGGGAGGCAAGGCGCACACCCCTACTTAGGAAACAGAGATTGGAGAACCAAGGCCCCAAAACCAGCATCACGTCTTGACTCAAGGTCGATGTGGTTATTGGTAATGAAGCTGTTCGCTGACTTCCAGGTAGCAGCAAGACAGATTTCCTGGATAGGGATGTCCCTAGAAGCAGCCACCGAAGCAGGAGTATGGCGGGTAGAATGAGTTCTTATCCCTCTGGGAGGCTCCTTGCCCGCTAACTCATAACAGACCTATGCAGGATGCAATCCACCTTGCAATGGTCCATTTGGCTGCAGGTCTGCCAGAAGCAGTTTCAGCGTAGGTGACAAACAGCTGGCAAACCTCTCCCCGAATTTCCGCCGTCCTCTCCTTACAGCAGGAGAGAGCACACCTGAGGTCCAGAGTATGGAGCCCGTACTCTGCATCCGAGGTTTAGTTAGGGTAATATACCGGCAGAGTCAACACCTGGTTGAGGTGAAACTGACACCACCTTCGGAAGGAAGTTCGGTTGGGGGCGCAGGACAACTTTGTCCCTGTGAAAGACCAGATAAGGGGAGTCCACTGAAAGCGCCTGAGCTCCCCTGTCCTTCTGGCTGACGTGATAGCCACCAGGATGGCAGTCTTCCACGACAACTGCGAGAGCTCACACTTGTGCATGGGTTCGAATGGCTCGCCCATGAGCTTTGCCAAAACCAGCAAGAGATCCCACGGAGGTGGAGACGTACCGGAGGGGATATGTGATCCAGGCCTTTGAAAAAGCGCCCGATAACAGTCTCCTGTGCCAACGTTGGCTGACCGGCCCACACCCAGTAAGCAGAGATGGCTGCAAGGTGCACCCTAAGGGTTGATGACCGAAGACCCCCTTTGGAGAGGGACCAAAGTAGTCTAGAATGTTAGCCACAGAGCAGGATAAGGGTCCAGGCTCTTTCCTGACACCAAATGGAAAATCTTCCATTTGAAGGCATAGCATTTCCTGGTCGATTCTTTTCGAGATGCTTCCACCACGGTGTAGACATCTTCAGAAAGACCCAAAGCCTGGAACTCTAGCCGTTCAGGAACCAGGCTGTGAGGTGCAGGGATTGAAGGTCCGAGTGGAAGACCTTCCCCTGGTTCAATGAAATCAGGTCCGGGCGTGTACAAAGCCGCTCCGGAGCCCTGCAGCTGAGGATGAGGAGATCTGGATACCAGAACTGGCATGGCCAATCTGGGGCTACCAGAATTACCTTCGCCTTGTCCCTCCTCCCCTTGAGTAACACCTTGTGGATCAAGGGAAATGGAGGGAAGGCATAGAGGAGGCCTGGGGTCCACTGCCTCGAGAAGGGATCCCCCTGCAGTGAACCCCACCGAGGGGGGCGGGCATGGTACAGCCTCAGCTTGGTGTTCTCCCTGGAGGCAAACCGGTCCACCAACGGTTTGCCACAATGGTAAGCTACATCTGGATGGAGAGACCACCCGTGGGATGTCTGGCCTATACGGCTGAGAGCATCTGCCAGTTGGTTCGCGACTCCTGCCACATAGACGGCTAGATCTGCTTCCAGCCGGTAGTAGTCCCAGATCCGGGCGCCTCCTTGCACAGCAGGCGGAGTGCGTGCCGCCCGCTTGTTGAGGCAGTACATGGTTGTGGTATTGTCCGTCTGGACTTGAATCACTTGACCCCGGAGCTGAGGAGCGAAAGCTGACAGGGCCAGTCTGACTGCTCTGAGCTCCAACAGGTTGATGTGGCATTGGGACTCCTTGGGGGTCCAGAACCCGTGGGCTCTGTTGTCCCTCATGTGGGCTCCCCAGCCCATGAGAGAGGAGTCAGTCGTAAGGACGACCATCGGCTAAGGGCGGACAAATGGGACTCCTTCCTGCAAATGACACTGAACAGTCCACCATTGGAGAGCGTCCCCCATCCTCTGGGTGACTGATCAGCTGGTCGAAGAGACCCTGATGCTCAGAACACTGGCCGGCCAGCTCCCATTGAAGGAGGCGCATGTGCAGTCTGGCCCGGCGGACCACTGAAGTGCACGCCACCATGTAACCCAGGAGGCACAGGAAGTCCCGGGCAAGGCGCAAGTGCCCAACCAGAAATGATTGGGCAAAGGAGGAAAGAACCTCCGCCCTGTCTGCCGGGAGCAGAGCTCTGGCTTGTCAAGAGTCGAGCTCTGCCCCGATGAAGCCCATCACCTGAGAAGGCAAGAGTTCTGACTTGGCCTCATTGATCAGAAGGCCCAAGTGGGAGCAGGTTCTGAGGGTCAGGTCCCTGGACCTCTCCACCTCCTGAAGGGAAGAACCCGCCAGGAGCCAGTCATCTAGATAGGGGTAAATGCGAACCCCTTGACGCCGTAGATGGGCCTGCCACCACTGCGATACATTTGGTGAAGACCCTTGGGGCTGATAACAGGCCGAACAGCATGGCTCTAAACTCGTACAGGGACCCTTCGACCCAGAAGCGGAGGAACCGCTGATGGGACGGACGGATTGGGACGTGGTAGAATGCGTCCTGAAGATCCACTGTACAGAACCGCATGTTTCGCTCCAGAGATGATATGATCTGGTTCAGAGTTACCATCCGGAAGGTGCGAGACCTGAGATACCGATTCAGGTCGTGGAGATCTAGGATGGGGAGCCAACCCCCCGTCCGCTTGGGCACCAGAAAATACCTGGAGACGAAGCCTGGGTCTGAAGGAGGATCCAGCACTGGAGCAACCGCCTCCTTGAGGAGGAGCTGTGCAATGTCATCCCGAAGGGCCGACTAAGTGCCAACTGAGATCCTTTCCTCCCGTGGGGCACGGGCTTGGCTGGGAGTGTACTGTTCGAACTCTAAGGGCAGACCCTGCCCGACCACTTCCAGAACCCACCTGTCCGGAGTGATACCGGACCAGGCAGAAAGAAAGTGGAGGAGCCGGCCCCCCATGGGAGGACCCAGAACTTGCGTGACGGGTGCGGGAGGCCACCCCCGACCAGTCACTGTGCTGGCCTGGAGAAGGAGGTACCTGGACCAGCACCTCGGCCTCCTTTGCGGGGCTGTTGAGGACCTTGCTTGGGCCTAGGGCGCCAAACTTGAACCTGCTGCTGTTGCTGATCTCCCTGGAAGGAGGGCTGTCTGACCACAGGAGAAGAATGCCGAAAGTACTTCTTGTGCTTCTGCTGGTTCTTGCCCGAAGAACTTTTAGCAGAGGTAGCATCTAAGGTGGCATTAGACTACTCAATGCGCTGAAGGTGACCTGCCACTCCTGGACCAAAGAGGTCGGTGCCAAGGAAAGGCACGTCAGCTAACTTGTGCTGGGTATCCACCGGAAAGGAGGATAACCTCAGCCAAGCCCTGCAGCGAGAGGCGACCACAGCAGCCAGTGAGCGGGCACAGGAATCACCTATGTCCAGAGCCGTCTGGAGCTGCTGTTTAGCAACAGCCCGGCCCTGGTCCCGGATCTGCTTGACCGTGGTCTGCATGTCTGCTGGGAGATGACGAAGAACTTCATCCAGCGACCCCCAAAAGGGCGTGAGAGAAGTGTGCCATGATCACTGCTGAACTAGCCTGACAAAGGCCTAAGGATGATGCCGCGTAGACCTTCCGGCCCGAGTGGTCCATAAGTTTGGACTCCTTGTCAGGAGGGCGGTCAGTATCCATAGAGCTGCCCGTTCACCTGAATACTGAGGCAGTCACAAGGCTTTCCGCCGAGGGGTGCTCAGTAAAGCCCGCCAAGGAACCCATGGGCACCGCGTACTTGCGGGCAATGCGGGCAGAGGGAGCTGGGCAGGAGGCTGGACGCTGCCAAAGTTCCAGAGCCGGGCCAACTATGGCTTCGGCCACTGGGAAGGCTTCCGTCGGGGTATCCCACCCTCTTGAGAATATCCGTGAGAGGATATTCTACCTTCTTCTGAATAGGCTGCAAAGGCATGCCCGTGGACTCTGAAATGAGTTGAAGGATGCCCTGGAAAGAAAATACAGGTTACTCACCTGTAACAGGAGTTCTAGGAATGGTATAGGTTGTTCATCCACACTCATTGGCAGGTATCCTTGCCGCTTAAATCTTGCGGAAGGTCTTCAACTTGCTCCTCCACCCACCGGTGGTATAACTCTCAGCTCTCCGCCCCATGGCGCCAGATCTGGCCGCTGGAAGCTCAGGTTGTCTTGTCAAGCCGGAGGTCGGGTGAGTCGTGTGGATGAACAATATATACCATTCCTAGAACTCCTGTTACAGGTGAGTAACCTGTATTTCTAGGGACATGGATATGTTGTTCATCCACTCATCAACGAACTCCTAGCAGTTCTCGGAGGAGGAGGCAAAGCCTTTTACCCCAATACTTACTTGGGAAAGAGAGACTGGAGAACCGAGGCCCCAAACCAGCATCCAGCGTGACTCAAGGTCGATGTGTGGTAATGGGTAATAAAGGTGTTTTGCTGACCCCAGGTAGCAGCCTGCAGATTTCCTGGATAGGGGCGTCCCTGGAAGCAGCCCGTTGCAGCAGTATGGCGGGTAGAATGAGCTCTTATCCTCTGGGAGGCTCCATGCCCGCCAACTTATATGAAGATCTATGCAGGAGGTTACCCACCTGCTTATCGTCCGCTGGCTGCAGGTCTGCCAGATGCGGCTTCAGCGAGGTGACAAACAGCTGGCGAACCTCTCCCAATTTCAGCCGTCGCTCCTTATAATAGCGAAGCGCCTTCTAGGGTCAGAGTATGGAGCCTATATTGACCTCGAGGTGTGATTGGGGTAGAACACCGGCAGAGTCAACACCTGGTTAAGGTGAAACTCCGACACCACCTTCGGAAGGAATTCCGGTGGGGCGAGGACAACCTGTCCCTGTGGAAGACCAGGTAAGGAGACTCGATGGAAAGCACTGGAGCTCTCCCATCCTTCTGGCTGACGTGATAGCCACCAAGAAGGCGGTCTTCGACAGGTGAGAGAGCACACCTGTGCATAGGTTCGAATGGCTTGCCCATGAGCTTTGCCAGTACCAGCAGTAGATCCCACAGGAGGTGGGGTTCCCGCACTGGAGGAAATGTGATCAAGGCCTTGATGGCGCCGACCACCTTCTCCTGCGCCACCGACTGCTTCGGCCCGCCCGGTAAGCAGAGATGGCTTCAGGTCTGCCAAAGGGTCGTCACTAAGCCCTTGACTAGAAAGGACCATAAATAGTCCAAGATGCTTGCCAAGGAACAGGAGGAAGGGTCCAAGCCCTTGCCCTGACACCAAATGGAAAACCTTTTTCCATTTGAAGGCATAGCATTTTCTGGTACGACTCACTTACGCGGACGCCTCAACTACATTGAGGACCTCGTCGGAAAGACCCAAGGCCTGGAACTCTAGCCGCTCAGGAACCAGGCCGTCAGGTGCAGGGATTGAAGGTCCGGATGGAACACCTTCCCCTGATTGACTGAGCAGGTCCGGGCGAGCTGGAAGCTGCCGCGGAGTCCTGGAGCTGAGACTGAGGAGATCTGGGTACCAGAACTGGCGAGGCCAGTCTGGGGCTATCAGAATCACCTGCGCCTTGTCCCTCCCTCGCCTTGAGAGAAGCACCTTGTGGATCAAGGAAATGGAAAGCGTAAAGAGGCCGGGGTCCACTGCCTCGAAAGGCATCCCCTGCAGCGAGCCCCTGCTGAGGCGGGCATGGAACAGGCTCAGCAGCGTTCTCCCTGGAGGCAAACAGGTCCACCTGAGTGTGCCCCAATGGGAGAACAGATGCTGCACTACCTCCGGCAGGAGGACCACTCGTGAGATGCAGCCCTATCCGGCTCAGGGCATCGGCCAGGGTGTTGGAGGCTCCTGCCACGTGAATGGCTAGGAGATCCGCCTCCAGGCTCCGCCAGTGACCAAATCGGAGGCTTCCTTGCATAGAAGCATGGAGCGCGTCCGCCCTGGCGGTTAGATAGTACATAGTGCAGTGGTATTGTCCGTCTGGACTCGGACCCTTGACCCCGGAGGAGCAAGAGCAAAGGCGGTGAGAGCTAGGCGGACCCCGGAGCTCCAGCAGGTTGATGTGGCATCGGGACTCCCGGGGACCAGAGGCCATGAGCCCAGTGTTCCCCAGATGGGCACCCCAACCCATCAGAGAGGCATCGGTCGATAGAGACAGTCGGCTCGGAGGCGGGACGAGCAGGATGCCCTCCTGCAAATGATCTGGAGCGGTCCACCACTGGAGGCGTTCCACATCCCCTGTTCACGACTAAGCTGGTCAAGGGATCATGGCGTTTGACCACTGGCTGGCCAGTCCCCACTGAAGGGCGCATGTTCCAGCAGGCCCCAGCGGACCACGCTGGTGCAGGCCGCCATGAGACCCAGGAGGCACAGGAAGTCCGGGCAGGCGCAATTGCCCAACCAGAAATGATCGGGCAAGGAGGAAAGAACCTCGGCCCTGTCCGCCGGGAGCCAGGCCTCTGGCTCGAAGAGTCGAGCTGCGCCCGATGAATAGAATCACCTGCTTCGGCTCGAGTTCCGACTTGGCCTCGTTGATAAGGAGGCCCAGTTGAGAACAGACCTGGAGGGCCAGATCTCTGGACCACTCCG
The DNA here is from genome assembly GCA_016271365.2 of Neoceratodus forsteri. Classification (NCBI taxonomy): domain Eukaryota; kingdom Metazoa; phylum Chordata; order Ceratodontiformes; family Ceratodontidae; genus Neoceratodus; species Neoceratodus forsteri. The sequence continues at coordinate 274,774,297 of JADMNL010000025.1, forward strand.
CCTCCTTCCTGGAGGGCTGCTATCAGCCAGTCGTCCAGGTAAGGTACACCGGACCCCTCGGCGCCCCAGGAATGCTGTCACCACTGCCATGCATTTGGTGAAGACCCTGGGAGCTGGAGACAAGCCGAAGGGCATGGCTTGGAACTCGAAGAGGATCCTTCCGCTCGGGCGAAGGAATCTCTGGTGAGGCAGACGGATAGGGACGTGAAACGCGTCCTGCAAGTCCAGAGAGCAGGAACCTACGCAGCGTTCCAAGGATGGTATTATCTGGAGCCAGAGTGACCATCCTGAAGGTTGAGACCTTAGGAACTTGTTTGAGTAGAGTCGTGAAATTAGGAATGGGCACCAGCCCCGTCCGTCGGAACCAGGAAGTACCTGGACACAAACCCTGGGTCTGAAGGAGGTCCACCACCTCTCTACCACCTCCTTCTGGAGGAGGAGGCGATGTCGGCTCGCGAGCCGCCAGTGAGCTGGGGATCCCGAAGCCCCCGAGGGCGGCTCTGAAGGGTGGTGCCTGCTCGAATTCCAGAGGCAGGCCTCTTCCCACCTCCAAGACCCACCTGTCCGTGATAACAGCGGACCAGGCGGAGCAGTGCGGAGCGTCCCCAGGGGGACCCAGGAAGGGTGACGGGGATGGGCGACACCCCTCAGCCCGTCACTGGGCAGGCTTGGAGGAGGGACCGGCCGAGAGGCCTCCTGGGCCCTTTCCTCCCTGCCTCCTGTTAGAGGAAGCGGCATGGGTTTGGGATCCAAGGCCGAGCCTGCTGGCCCCAGCGTTGCTGGGCCGAGCGCCGGGGCACAGAAGAACGAAGGGCTTAGGCTGTGGTTTCTTGACCTTTGTCCTTCTGGGCGGGAAGGGCCGAGTCAAAGGTGGCATTGGACTACCGATCCTCTGATGGGTGACCCCACCCCCAGGGCCGAAGGGTCAGTCCCCAAAAGAGACATCCAGCCAACTTGTTGCTGGGTATCCGAAGTAAAGGTGGATATCCTCAGCTTCAAGCCCATGGCTGCATACTACGCAGCGCCACCGATCTAGCACATGAGTCCCCTATATCCAAAGCAGTCTGGAGCTGCTGTTTGGCCACTGCCCTGCCCTGGTCCGCACCTGCTTAACCGTATCTGCAGATCGGTGGGAAGATGAGGATGACCTCATCCAGGAGCCCAACAGGGCATGAGGAAAAATGTGCCATGGGGCGGCGAGACTGGCCTGGCGAGACGAGAGAGGCATAGCGTGAACTTTGCCCGACATAGTCCAATTTCTTGGACTCCTTGTCAGGAGGTTTGTCCACATCCTAAGCGTTGCCCGGCGCAGCGCTGTCGGTGACCAACCCCTCAGCAGAGGGTGTTCAGCTCGGACAAAGAACGGTAGGGACCGCATACTTCCTGGCCATCCTGGCCCGGCGCAGGGGCAGGAAGCAGGCGCTGCCAAGCTCCAGTGCGGACCACTATGGCCTCGGCCACGGAAGAGCCTCCGTCGGGAGAATCCCCTAGGGTCCAGAATCTCCGTGAGGGATACCACTGGCCCGTTTAGGAAGCAGGTTCGAGCTCCATCGGTAGACTCCGAGATGAGCTGAAGCAGTCCTAGGAAGGACTGACGGGCTATCGTCCATTGACTGACCTCCTGAGACTCCAAGTCAGTCGCTTGGAGAAAAGGAGGAATCATCTTCGGACTCGGAAGGAGTCCTCGAGAAACTGCCTCTGGCCTGAGCCACCCTTCACCTGCGGAGTGGGTGGGAGTGAGGAGTGACTTGACAACCGATGGGGTAGACCCTTAGCGGGCAGAAGTCCTTGGTGAACCCAAATAATGGTTGTGGAGGAGGTTCCACTGCAGATCGATTGGAGCAGCTGGTTTGCTGAACAACCGGCCTGGGTATGAGCTCCTCGGATAAGTCGAGGGTTGTGTCGGCCGTTCGGTGACAGACCACTTAATGGCCGGGGGCGGCGGAATTGACTTATTCCCAGCCAGGAAAACTATTGCAGCATAAGATCCTCATGCCGTCGGCGTAATTTCACTTGAAGCCTTCCCTCATCTGAGAGGAGGGACGAGGGACGGCGGCCTTACCGCGTGCAGAGCCGAGACCCGCCTATGACCAATTGGGAACGGCTGGACACATGAAGAGGTCCGAGACCGGACAGAGAGTCCCGGAATTTCCGAGGTCGGTGCGGGAGGTGTCGGCGAACCGGCACTCCTTCCGCCTCGGATGGTCCATCCGAGGCTCCGGAACCGGAGGCTGGCGAGCCACGGGATCCTCACCCGGGGAACAGGGGAGAGAGAATCTCGGCTGCTAAAGCGACAGCCCGTCCAATGGGTCGAGAAAAATCTCGACCTCATCGGGAGAGTCTCGTCAACTGACCGAAGGGGACACCGTGAGGCCAGTGCCGGGCCGAGCGTGTCGCATCGAGCCGGACGGTCGACAGCCCGGGAAGGACCTTTCCGCTCCCAAGAGCGTCGACGGAGGACTACCCTGTCCCTCTTTTGGACCGAGAATAAGGTCCAGAAGGCATGAGCCCTTCTCCTTTAGTGGAGAGGGACAGACAAAGCTCTAAAAGAAGCCGTGTGGAAGAACCCAGAGAGCGGGATAAATGCAGCGACGAGAAGAGATCAGCCAGCGCCGCCTCCTCTTCGAGGCCGACCATCCGCTCGAGCTGATCCGCCGAGCCCGCCGCCGCGGACACCGCCAACCGGGCCTCCTTGGACTTCACCGGAGGGAAGCCTCGGGCGGCCCAGTTGCAATCTGGCATGCAGTCTTAGAGGGCGTGGCCGAGAAAGATGAGCACAGTAGCAAGCCTGCGATGCGTGCTCAAGGCCTAAGCAGTAGACACACGTGGGTGTGGATCGGTCCGAGACATCTTCTGCCCATGGGCATCTCCGAAATCCGGGAGTCGATTTGTCCGCCATGGACATGAGGATAGAAAGACTGAAGTCTTTTTGCAAAATTTATTTTAAATCCATAAGCAGAAATAGGAACCAGTCTCAAGCGAGGCGTTAAGGAGAAACCTGAGCTCCAGCGGTAAGGAAGAAATCTGGCGTCATGGGGCGGAGCCGAGAGTTATACCACCCGGGTGGGTGGGAGGAGCAAGCTTGAAGACCTTCCGGCAAGATTTAAAGCGGCAAGGATACCTGCCAATGAGTGTGGATGAGTGTGGATGAACAACATATCCATGTCCCTAGAAACGGCCCTTCTTCCATGCCTGACACCGACAGCTCATCATGAGAATGAAGGCCAGTGGTATCCGAATCCGAGAAATCCGGATACAAAGGCCTCCCACCTAAATCCCCCTCGATGTGTCTAGGGCGATCAGGAGTGACCGTGATGGACAGCCTGTGGGGCAGGCCCGAAGACTGTCGGTCCTCTTTAGAGGGAACCCCTCCCTGAGGCTGTTTTGGTGGTAGTTCAACCAAAATTGGTGGGGAGCCTGTAACAGGCCGAGCCGAAAGGCGCACCGAGCCGACCGGAGTCCTCGGCACCGAGGGAGTCTGTCGGCCAAAGAGGCTGAGGCCAAGTAATGGCCAGTACTGCCGGGGCAGCCGGCTTCTGACCGGTCAACAGAAGTTGCTGCCACATAAGGTCCTCATAGTGACGGAGTTTCTGTCTAAGCCTCTCCTCGTCCGAGGAGGATGAGGAACGGTGGCGACGCCTCTTTCAGGAGTGTTTGTGGCCCTTCTTAGGTCTTCCGACCGATGGGGTCCTACTCCTCGATCGAGACTGACGGCGTCTGCTCTGTCGGTCAGGGGAAGCCAGTTTCGGTGCGGACTGGGCTTCCAGCTCTTGTCCCTCAATCAGGATGCCCAAAGGACGGGTCTCCTCGTCGGGGAAGGAGAGAATAGGAGTCCGCTCCAGAGAGTCGTCGACAGGCGTCAGTGACAACGGCTCGATTGGGTCGAGAGATATCTCGGCCTGTTCAGCCGTGTCCTCTACTTCGGTGCCCTGGCCTGACGGAAGGTCCGAAAAGCCGGCAGCCGAGGAGGCGATCTCGACCGTAGTAGAGACACCCTGCTCCTGAGAGTCGGACCGCTCTTGGTCCCAGGAGCATCTTCGGCTAGAAGAACATGGTTTTGGATCCTTATCCTTTTTCTTGGATCGGGAGGAGTGCGAGCCCGAGGGCGCCTCACCCTTAGTAGGGAGAGACTGGCACAGCTCCCGGAAGGATCCCTTGAAGGTGGAGCCCAAGTTGAGTGGCACGAAGAAGCTTCGGTTGGCTGAAGATTGGGCAGCTTCTTCCTCGAAAGCCACTATCTGCTCAAGCTGCACGGCGGATCCCGCAGCCGCAGAAACCGCCCACCTGGCCTCCTTCGATTTCACTGGTGGATTGCGAAGCTCCGGTCTCCCCAGCTTAAGACGTGCCTTACGGTCCTCCAGAAAAGTGGGATGGAAGGCCGAGCATATGGTGCACGTCAAGGTATCATGCACAGCACCAAGGCAGTATACGCACGAGAGGTGGGGGGGTCGGTGCGCGACATTATTTGTCCACAAGGAATCCGGCGCAACCCAGGGAATGACTTGTCCTCCATATCCGAAATGTTCGGATCCGAGTCGTACACTCTTACGAGTTTTAAGGTAAGTAGGTGCGGCGAAAACAGTCGATTTCACTCCAGGGCCTCTATTGCTGCAAAGTACCACGAGGGAACCTGCATCTTCCAGCGGAAAGGAAGATCTGGCGTCATGGGGCGGAGCCGAAGTATTTACCACCTGGGTGGGTGGGAGGAGCCAGCTTGAAGACTTTGGCAAGATTTAAACGGGAAAGAGACAACGCCAGACAGTGTGTATGAACAACATAGCCACGCTCCTAGAACCTGTATTTCTAGGGACATGGATATGTTGTTCATACACACTGTCTGGCAGACTCCTAGCAGTTCTCTGGGAGGAGGGAGGCAAGGCGCACACCCCCTACTTAGGGAATAAAGACTGGAGAACCGAGGCCCCAAAACCAGCATCCCGGCGTGACTCAAGGTCGATGTGGTAGTGGGTGATGAAGGTGTGTGCTGACTTCCAGGTAGCAGCCCTGCAGATTTCCTGGACAGGGACGTCCCTGGAAGCAGCCACCGATGCAGCGGTATGGCAGGTAGAATGAGCTCCTATCTCTCTGGAAGGCTCCATGCCCGCCGATCTATGCAGGAGGTGACCCACCTGCCTATCACCTGCTTGGCTGCGGGTCTGCCAGGTGCAGCTTCAGCATAGGTGACAAACAGCTGGCGAACCTCTCCCCGAACTTCAGCCGTTCGCTCCTTATAGTAAGCGAGCGCTCTTCTAGGGTCCAAAGTATGGAGCCTATATTCGGCCTCCGAGGTGTGATTGGGGTAGAACACCGGCAGAGTCAACACCTGGTTAAGGTGAAACTCCGACACCACTTTCGGAAGGAATTTCGGGTGGGGGCTCAGGACAACCTTGTCCCTGTGGAAGACCAGATAAGGAGACTCAATGGAAGGCGCTGAGCTCTCCCATCCTTCTGGCTGACGTAATAGCCACCAAGAAGGCGGTCTTCCATGACAGGTGAGATGTCACACCTGTGCATCTGTTTGAATAGCTTGCCCATGAGCTAGCCAATACCAGCAGCAGATCCCACAGAGGTGGGGTTCTTGCACTGGAGGATATGTGATCAAGGCCTTTGAAAAAGCACCCGACCACCTTCTCCCTGCCCGACTGCTTCCCGGCCCGCGCCCGGTAAGCAGAGATGGCTGCCAGGTGCACCTTAAGGGTCGTCGACCGAAGCCTTTGCTGAGAAAGGGACCACAGGTAGTCCAGAATGCTCGCCATGGAACAGGAGGAAGGGTCCAGGCCCTTGCCTTGACACCAAATGGAGAATCTCTTCCACTTGAAGGCGTACCATTTTCTGGTTGACTCCTTACGGGACGCCTCAACGACGTTGAGGACCTCGTCGGAAAGACCCAAGGCCTGGAACTCTAGCCGCTCAGCAACCAGGCCGTCAGGTGCAGGGATTGAAGGTCCGGAAGGAAAACCTTCCCCCGATTGACTGAAATCAGGTCTGGGTGGGCTGGGAGCCGCCTTGGGAGCCTGGAGCTGAAACTGAGGCAATCTGGAAAACAGAACTGGTGGGGCCAGTCTGGGGCTACCATAAGAAAAAATTACTCACCTTAGTAATGTTGTTTTTTCTAATGGAGTCTTGCTATATTATGACAATTGCAGTATGACCGCATGTTAGAACTGCTGCGGAGGTGAAACAGTTAACTTTCCATGCAGGCATGGAATCTTGAGCGCGAGCTCGGTTAAGGAAGCTCTGTCTGCTTTCTTTCAAACCCAAACCGTCAGATCTTTACGAGCTAAACTCACTCAGGCTCTGTGTGGAAGCTGTAAATCTACACTAGCCAACTGGCTACTAAACATAAGAACACATTTTTGGTCCCAAAACAAAGACTCAAGTCAGGAGACCCAAAATGAAAACACAACCCAGTCACCCCAAAAAGGAGGGTGAAAACAACAAAGTGGGCATCTACTAAGTGCCAACACTGAACTGCTCACCATAGCCCAAAACAAGGTTCTGAGAGGGGCAGGAGGGAGGTCATAATAGCAAGACTCCATTAGAAAAACAACATTACTAAGGTGAGTAATTTTTCTTCAAACAACATGAAGTCTTGCTATATTATGACAATTACGAACTCACAGCAGTACCCCCATGGAGGAGGACAGAACTCACTTAGGAATAGGCTCTGAAGGACAGCTGTGCCAAGCCGAGCATCACTCCGAGCCTGGATGTCCAGGAATAATGCTTGGTAAAAGTGTGAACTGTTTTCCAGGTAGCTGCTGACATCTCTAAATAGGGATGTCCCTGGCAGCAGCCAGAGAAGCAGCTGTACCTCTGGTAAGTGAGCCCTCAGGCCTGAGGGGGGAACCTTACCCAGCTTTTCATAACAGAACTGGATACAAGAGACAATCCACCTGGCAATGGATCTTTTAGTGGCAGGTTTCCCCTTCCCAACCTCACCGTAAGTGAGGAACAGTTGGAGGGAGTCAAACCTGTGACCCTTGGTGCGTTAAATGTAGTAACTAAGGGCCCTTTTCACATCTAAACTGTGCAGCCTCCTCTCACCAGAGGAGGACTGGTCAGTGAAGTAAACTGGGAGAGAAATAGATTGGTTAAGGTGTAAATCTGAAACCACCTTAGGCAGAAACTTTCTATTAGTCCGAAGAACTACCGTATCTCTGTGAAAGGAGATAAAGTCTGGCTCCACTGACAATGCTTGTAATTCACTTCTGCGTCTGGCAGAGGTGATAGCTACCAGAAACACAGTTTTCCAAGTCAAGAACTTAAGCTCAGCTGAAGACAAGGGCTCAAAGGGTGGTTGCATGAGCTGAGCAATGCAAACATTGAGGTCCCAGGCAGGGGCAGGGTCCCTAAATGGAGGGTTGGTGTGAAGCAAACCTTTGAAAAACTTGGAAAACACAGGGTGAGATGAAAGAGGAGAGGGTTTACCTGCTGAAACAAAGGCAGAGACAGCTGCCAAATGTACCTTCAGGGTAGCTGGTCTCAGCCCCAAAGTGTTTAGATGGACCATATAATCTAGAACTGTGGGAAGATCAGCAGAGTCTGGGGAAATATTCTCTTCCGAGCACCATATGGAAAATCTTTTCCATTTGGAATTGTAAGTAACCCTGGTAGAAGGCTTCCTAGAAGCCTTGAGTATATCCATTACACCTTGAGAGAGGTGTAGGCCAGCAAACTCTAGCTCTTCAAGAACCAGGACTTGAGTTGAGAGCTTGAGGTTGGGTACCAAACCCTTCCCTAGGCACAGGTTAACAGATTGTGATTCTTGGGAAGGCACAGGAGGATGGACTGCTGAGACAGGAGGAGAGGATACCAGGGTTGCCTGGCCCAATCCAGGGCAATCAGAATGACCCTGCAGGATTGGGATCTGATTTTGACTAGCACTTTGAACAGGAGAGGGAAGGGGCGAAAGGCATATAGAAACTTCCCTTCCCAACTGAGTGCTAAGGCGTCCAAAGGGACTGAGCCCAAGGCTGGGGGCCTGCAGCAAAAGAGAGGAAGTTGATTGTCTGGAGCTGCAAAGAGATCTATTTGCGGGGTGCCCCATTTGGCAAATACCATTCCCAGAACCAGGGGATCCAGGGACCACTCGTGATGGCCCTGAGAGATCCTGCTGAGAGCATCTGCCAGGACATTGTCTTTGCCTAGGAGGTGAACTGCCGTAAGGGAAGTGTTCAGGGAGTAGGCCAGAGACCACAACTTCATGGCTTCGGTGCACAAGGCCATAGACAGAGTGCCCCCCCGTTTGTTGATGTACCACATTGTAGTGGTGTTGTCTGTTCTGACCTGTACAATTTTGTTCTGAACAGATTTGGAGAAAGCTTGAAGTGCTAGAAAAACTGCTCTGAGCTCCAACAGGTTGATGAGGAGCAGAGATTCCTGTGGGGACCACAGTCCCTGGGTAGTGAGGTCGCCCATGTGGGCCCCCCACACCAAGAGGGACGCATCTGTAGTAAGGATTAATGAGTGAGGTTGAGTGACGAAGGGAACTCCTTGTCTCAGGTTGCTCTGATCCTGCCACCACTGTAGGGATTGGATCAGGGTTCGAGTTACTGGGATCAGCTTGGTAAGAGGATCCTTCTCTTTGGGACCAAAAGGCCCTCAAATGGAACTGAATGTCCTCATCTGAAATCTTGCTCCTTGCACTACTGCTGTGGAAGCAGCCATGTGTCCCAGGAGCTGCAGAAAGTGCCTTGCTGGTCGAGAGACCTGCAGGGTGAATAAGGAGGCCAGGGAGACTAGGGTGTTTGCCCTGTCTAAGGGGAGGAAGGCCCTGGCTTCCTGGGTGTTCAGTTCTGCGCCTATGAAGGTTAGGAGCTGGACAGGTTCCAGCACCGACTTTGGGAGATTCAGAAGGAAACCTAGGGAAGTAAGCAGTTGCTGAGTTATCTGAAGATGTAGGTTGACCTGATCTGGGGATTGGCCTACTAAGAGCCAATCGTCCAGGTAAGGAAAGATGGCAATCTTTTGCCTTCTTAGGCAAGCTGCTGCTACTGCCAGGCATTTGGTGAATAACCTTGGCGCCGAGGGGAGACCAAAGGGCATTGCTCTGAACTGGTAATGGCCTGAGGGCAGCTCGAACCGGAGGTACTTTCGATGGAAGCTTCTGATGAGAATATGGAAGTAGGCATCCTTGAGGTCCAGGGACGCTAGCCAGTCCCCTGGCCTTAGGGAGGGTAAAATGATCCCTAGAGTCACCATTTTGAACTTTGGTTTTAAAAGGTGCTTGTTCAGATATCTGAGATCCAGGATGGGCCACCATTCTCCTGTCTTTTTTGGGGTAAGGAAGTACCTGGAGTACAAACCTTTGCCCTGGTGCCGGGGTGGAACCCTTTCCACGGCTCTGAGAGCGAGGAGGGTAGAGACCTCTGACTCTAAAGCGAGTGCCTCTGATGGAGATGCAGGAAGAAAAGATCTGGCCCTCATCTTCGGAAATTTTTTGAAGCTGAGAACCAGACCCTGGCTTACTACTTCCAGGACCCACTTGTCTGATGTGAGAGACTTCCAGTCCTGGACAAAGTAAGCCAGCATGCCCTACAGGTAGAGGAGAAGCGGCCCTGGCTACCCATCAGGGTGCCTGCTTGGCAGGGGCTTTGGGCTGAGGGGTAGAAGCAGGCCTGCTTGAACCCAGCCTGCCCCTCCCTCTAAAGAATCCCCTTTGGGCATAGGAGGAAGAGGAGGCCTGAGCCTGGTAAAAAGGCCTATGAAAAGGCCTGTCCCTGCCCTTGGGAAGCTGCTTCTGAGGAGTGGCCTGCCTTTCCTTGGCCTGAGCACTCCGATAGGTGGTCCTGTATTCATCCATTTTCTTCATGTAATTCTCTGTTTGCTCCCCAAATAGAGAATTGCCCACCACAGGAAAATCCATAGCTTTAGACTGGGTATACTTCGACAAGGTGGTGCATCTGAGCCAAGCCATTCTGCGAAGTGCCACAGATGTAGCCATGACTCTTGAAGATACATCATTAGAGTCCACCGGAGCATGAAATTGCACCTTTGATGCCTCAATACCATCCATAGCCACCTGTTCCAGCTCCTTGGCAAGCTGGTCAGGGACTTGTTTGCTAGAGCCAGCACAGTATCCCATCTGATTTCTGGTATCTGGCAGCATAAGCCATATAATTTGCTTGTCTGAGTCCCAAGGATGCTGCCATGTACTGTTTCTTTGCCAAGTATCAATCTTCCTGGAGTCCTTTTCAGGAGGTGTGAAGCTAGAGAATATTTGCCTCGTCACAGGCTGCAGCCTGCACTACCCCACATGGCTGCATTGCTGTGTAAGGAATTCCGTGTCAGAACCTGATAAAGTATACTTCTGTCCATTCTTTTATCTACAGGAGGTATAGGATGAGGAGTTTTTAAAACTTTTACTGTCTGCTTCCTAAAAGATTTGTGAAGAGGAATAGACAGTCTCTTAGATTCTGGAATATCCATCATTTCTACATAATCAGGCTCTTCCTGGTCATCAACAGCTTCCTCAACAGGAAGCTGAAGAGTTTCAGCAACCTTTTTATAAAACATAAAATGAGAAGGGGACTCAAAGCCTTGGAGGAGAAACCCCTAAAGGTCTGTCTTGAGAGGTATCTGGTTCAATAGGAGCATCCAGATCCTAAAGACCATATTCACTCTCCTCATACTCCTCTTCCCCCTCCCATGGTTCATAAAATTCCTCAAAATCATAATCTTGAACGGTTGAACCGAACATCTCCAGATGGTGCCGGTTCAGGAACCGGGGAAAGAGACTGGACAATTTGGATTGCTTTAGCTATCTCTTGAGCTGTTAGGGAAAGAACTTTTTCCACAGCAGCAGACTTTCTAGTCCTTTTTGCAAGAACTGGCTCCTCGAAGCCAGCTCTTCGTTTGCCCGAGGAAGTATCGCCCTGGTCAGAGGGCACTCCCTCCGGTTGGTACCGAACCGGGCCGGCCATCCGGGTCAGCGGACTTTTTGGCCTCCCTTTCCCTGAGCCTACCAACTCTTTTCCATGGTGGCAGCAGGGAAATTCTTACAAATCTGGCAGTCTGCATCGAGGTGGTCAAACCCCAGGCAATAAACACAGGTGGTGTGAGGGTCAGCCTTGGCAAAGGCTTCCCCACAGACACTACAGTGCTGAAACCCAGTGGGCCCGGTTTTTCTTTTGGGTTTCTCAGACATTATGCCAGCCGAACCAAACTTGCCCGTTTATGGCAATCCGCCAAGCAAGACTCTCCTATCAGTTCCCAACCGTGTCACGGGTCGTGGAAAAAACCGTAATGAAATCAGTTTTTTTTTTAGAACCGATAAGAACCGGGAACCGCACACTAAAAAAGGACTAGAGATTTAAAACACAACCTGATCGGTTCAAACCGAACCGATAAATATTTTACAAGTTCCACACAGGATTTTGTATGTAAAACTATTACTTACATTACCACAGACAGAGCTTGAACCGAACGGTTGCAGTTCATTTCAGACAAAAACTGAGTATTTTTACACTTTAAAACCGCGAAAATGAACCGAGCAAAAGGAGAAATCTCCGGAGCGACTGTTCAGTGAGGCGGAGTAAAGAATCTGACGGTTTGGGTTTGAAAGAAAGCAGACAGAGCTTCCTTAACCGAGCTCACACTCAAGGTTCCATGCCTGCATGGAAAGTTAACCATTTCACCTCCGGAGCAGTTCTAACCTGCGGTCATACTGCAATTGTCATAATATAGCAAGACTTCATATTGTTTGAATCACCTGTGCCTTGTCCCTCCTCGCCTTGAGAAGCGCTTTGTGGATCAAGGGAAATAGGGAAAAGGCGTAGAAGAGGCCCGGGGTCCACAGCCTCGATAAGGCATCCCCCTGCAGCGAGCCCTGCTGGGGGGCATGAAACAGTCTCCACTTTGCATTCTCCCTGGAGAACAGGTATGCCTTAGGCGTGCCGCAGTGGGAGAAAAGATCTTGTACTACCTCCAGCAGGAGAGTACACTCGTGAGACGCAGCCCCTATCCGGCTAAGGGCATCGGCCAGGGTGTTGGAGGCTCCTGCCACATGACTGGCAAGGAGATCCGCCTCCAGGCTGCACACGAGTGACCAAATGCGGAGAGCTTCCCTGCACAGAGGCATGGAGCGCATCCCGCCTTGGTGGTTTAGGTAGTACATGGTCGTGGTATTGTCCATCTGGACCTGAACCACTTGACCCCGTAGAAATGGAGCGAAGGTGGTGAGAGCTAGACAAACCGCTCAAAGCTCCAGCAGGTTGATATGGCATTGGGACTCTCGAGGGGACCAGAGGCCGTGCGCTCTGTGCCCCCCCCAGGTGGGCACCCCAACCCATCAGAGGCACATCGGTCAATAGAGAGACTGTCTGCTCGGGGCGGACAAACGGGATGCCCTCCTGCAGATGTGCTGGAATGCTCCACCACTGGAGAGTGTTCACATCCCCTGGGTCACTGACACTAGCTGATCCAGCAGATTGAAGTGTTGTGACCATTGGCAGGCCAGTCCCCATTGAAGGGGACGCATGCACCAGCGGGCCCAATGGACCACACTGGTGCAGGCCACCATGAGGCTCAGGAGGCGCAGGAAGTCCCGGGCAGGGCACGACTGCCCAACCTGAAATGATTGGGCAAAGAGGAAAGAACCTCAGCCCTGTCCGCCGGGGAGCCGTTCTCTGGCTTGTACAGAGTCGAGCTCTGCCCCGATGAATTGTATCAACTGCTTTGGCACGAGTTCCATCTTGGCCTCGTTGATGAGGAGGCCAACCTGAGAGCAAACCTGGAGGGCCAGATCTCTGGACCGCTCCACCTCCGCTCTGGAGGGGGCTGCCAGGTAGGGGTACATCCGGACCCTTTGGCGCCGCAGGAATGCTGTCACCACTGCCATGCATTTGGTGAAGACCCTGGGAGCTAGGGAAAGGCCAAAGGGCATTGCCCAGAACTCTTAAAGGGATCCCTCTGCTCTCAAGCAGATGAATCTCTGGTGAGATGAACGGATTGGGACGTGAAAGAACGCGTCCTAAAGGTCCAGAGAACAGAACCACACACGCCTCGTTCCAAGGATGGGATTAACTGAGCCAGAGTGACCATCCTGAAGGTCCGAGACCTTAGGAACCAGTTCAGGTCGTGCAGGTCGAGAATGGGGTGCCAGCCCCCGGTCCGTTTTGGGACCAGGAAGTACCTGGAGGAGGATCTGCCATCTTCCTGATCCTCTTTTTCAAGGAGCAGGGCAATATCGGCTCAGCGAGCCGACAAAGAGGCTGTGGACCCCATAGCCCCCCCCACCGAGGGGTGACAGCTCGGAAGGGCGGGGCCTGCTCGAACTCCAGGGGCAGGCCCTTTCCTACCACCTCCAAAACCCAATGGTCTGTGGTGATAACGGACCAAGTGGAAAGGAAGTGGCGGAGCAGTCGGGGGAAGAGAGTGACGAGGCTGGGGGCAACACCCCTCAAACCGTCACTGGGCAGGCTTAGAGGAGGGGCCGGCCGAGGGACCTCCTGGGCCTTTACCTCCCTGCTTCCTGTTGGAGAAAGCCGCGGGCTTGGGTTTGGGATGCCAAGCACGAGCCTCCTGGTCCTGGTGCTGTTGGGCCAGATGTGCCGCAGGCGCAGAAGGACGAAAGGACTTGTGCTGCTGCTGTTGGAGGCCTTTGTCCTTCTGGGCGGAAGTGACAGTACAGAGTGACATTGGACTTTTTGATCCACTGGAGGTGACCTTCCACTCCAGGGCCGAAGAGGTCAGTCTCCAAGAAGGGGACATCCGCCAGTTTGTGCTGGGTATCCGCCGTAAAGATGGATATCCTCAGCCATGCTCTGCGGCGCATGGCCACTGCAGCCTCAACCGATCTGGCACAGGAGTCTCTGATGTCCAGAGCCATTTGGAGCTGCTGCTTAGCCACTGCCCTACGCTGGTCCCGTACCTGCCAGACCGCGGTCTGCAGGTCGGCCGGGAGATGAGGGATCACCTCATCCAGGGAGCCCATGAGGGTGTGGGAGAAGTGTGCCATCAGCACGGCCAAGCTGGCCTGGCGGAAGCCAAGGAAGGACGCAGCGTACACCTTGTGCCCGGCATAGTCCAGCTTTTTGGACTCTGTCGGGGGGGCTTGTCCACATCCCTAGTGTTCCCGGGACGCCGGAAAACACTGTCTGTGACCAACCCCTCAGCAGAGGGGCATTCCGAAGACCCGGGCAAGGAGCTGGTAGGGACCACATACTTCCTGGCCATCCTGGCGGAAGCTGCAGGACAGGAAGCAGGCCGCTGCCAGAGCTCCAAGGCTGGGCCAACAATGGCTTCAGCCACCGGAAAGGCCTTCATGGGTCAATCCCCTTGGTCCAGTATCTCCGTCAGGGGATACTTGGCCCGCTTCGATACGGGCTCGAGCTGCATCCCAGTGGACTCCGAGATGAGCCGAAGCAAACCCATGAAGGACGATGGGCTTTTGTCCATCGACTAGCCCCCGGAGGACTCCAGGTCGATGGGCCTGGAGAACAGGGAGAAGTTGTCGGACTCTGAGGAGTCCACGAAGAGCTGCCTGGGGCCTGAGCCACCCTCCACCTGCCGAGGACGGTCGGGAGTGAGGGTGACCGACAACCTGTGGGGCAGGCCCTGACCCAAGCAAGAGTCCTTGGTCGGCGCCCCCGATTTTGGTTGTGGAGGCAAAGGCTCCAACACAAAATTGGTGGGGCAGCTGGTTTCAGCCGAACAACCGGCCCAGGCTTGGGCACCTCGGCTACAGCAAGGGGTTGCTTCAGCCACTCTGGTTACAGCCACGTGATGGCCGGGGAAGGCGACGGCGTTTGCTTGTTCCCGGACAGAAGTAACTGCTGCCACATCAGGTCCTCATAGCATCGATGCAACTTACGCTGATGCCTCTCCTCTTCCGAGGAGGAAGACGAGGACGAGCGGCGGTGCCGCTTACCTCGGTGCAGAGACCGTCGATGTCGGCGAGATCAGCTGGACCGAGACAATGTCCAAGACAGACAGAGATCCTCAGAGTTTGAGGATGGGTCCGGGAAGGGGCGGGGGACACCTGCTCTTCCCTTGGCTCGGAAGCCTTAACCGGGGACTGCAGCACCTGAGGTGCAGGCAAGTCCTCGTTCTCCACCGGGGGAACCGGTGAAGGGTTGTCTGCTTCAGTAGACAGCCCGTCCAACAGGTCGAGAAAAATCTCGACGGCGTTGACGGGTGTCTCAGCCGGCTGACCTGACAGAGATACCGTGAAGCCAGCGGCCTTAGCTGCAACCTCGAAGCACAGTGTCAACTGTCCAGGAAAGGGGACCTCTCCTGCTCCCAGGAACGCAGATGATAGGACTTACCCTTTGAGTCCTTCTTTTGGACCGAGAGGAATGTCCCGATGGCCCCTCTCCCTTAGTGGAAAGGGACTGGCAAAGCTCCTTGAAAGAAGCTGAATACGAGGTACCCAGAGAGAGCGGGATAAATGCCGAGACCGAGGAAGAGGATGATGCGCCCTGTGCCACCTCCTCCTCAAGGATGATCATCTGCTAGAGTTGCTCAGCCGAGCCAGCCGCCGCGGTAACAGCCCAACGGGCCTCCTTTGACTTAACCGGCGGGTAGCACTTCACGGGGCGCAAGCTGTAACTGGAGCAGCGGTCTTCCAGGGCGTTGGCGAAAACAAACTGCACACATCGTGGCCTGCGGGTGCGTGTTCCTGAACAGAGGCAGTAGACACACGTGGAGTGCGGGTCCATCCTGGACATCATATGCCCAAAACGGCACCACTGAAATCTGGGAGTCGATTTGTCCATCGCAGCCACAAGGGACAAACTTGACCAAAGTCTTGAGAATTTTAAAACAAGTTTCGGGCGAACCAAAGAATTAGGATCCAGTCTATACGCAGAGCGTTAAGGAGGGAACCTGAGCTTCCAAGTGGTAAGGAAGATCTGGCCATGGGCTGGAGCAGAGAGTTTTACCACCCAGGTGGGTGGGAGGAGCCAACTTGAAGACTTGCCAGCAAGATTTAAAGCGGCAAGGAACCTGCCAGACAGTGTGGATGAACATATCCATGTCCCTAGAACAGGTCGTACCTGTTGGGCGCAGGGGGACCCTTGTCCCGGTGCTTATGTTCGTGACTCCCAGACATCATCTCCCCAGATTTCAATGACCGCGATTCAGTCAAGGGAGCCAGTAACAGATTTTTGTTGGAGCTCTTTCTCCATTCTTTCTATGCCCTTTTAGAGGCAAAAATTTCTCCAAAGTCCCTTTTCATCATCGCCTGGCCGCAGAATTAAACCCCTAGCAGATTTTGCAGGCTTTCATGCTGTGGTCCATGCCTAGGAAGCAGACAAACGTCATGGGAGTTGCCAGTATAGATTTGGTCTCCGCACTAGATGCTTCTTTCAACGACATACAGGTCACAAAAAAAAAAAAAGTCACTCAAAGTGATTACAAGAAAAGAAGGCAGTAATATGCCGTAACATTTCTTTGGTGGTCTGACTAGTTCAGACTGACAGCAGGAAAAGAACTGAGAATAGGAGGGTCGCCCATGTTTATGTATATGTATTCGCTGACGTACGACATTCATGGGCAGCCCGTGGCAGACAGCTTGCAAAAGTTTGTGTGGTGCAAGAGAGTTTGGCGGCTATTAGTTCCAAAGGTGTGGCCTGATGAGACATCCTCAAAGAAGATCAGCAATTTCATGAATGCTCTTTTCTTCCTTGCTGAAACACCAGCATGAAATAAAATAAATGCCACAAAGACCCATCCTACTTAACCACCTTGCTGGGGGCTGCATACCTTGGGTACAGTGTATTCATTCTTCTTAATCCTCATGTAGGTTTCCTTGAGGCAGGAAGTTTCAAAAGGAGGCTTCCCCACTAGTAGTGTGTACCTACAAATAAAAAATAAAAATTCAGAACACAACTAGTCAACTGTGGGGGATAATTGTGTTAATTTATTCAGGTGTCCCAGCTGAACTGCAATAGCTTGTTTTTAGTGGCATCATGATTTTACCAACTGTTACAGCCAGGTGGACTGGCACACCAAGAGTTAAAACAAGAGAATGTGGGATCAGTGTGTAAATGGCTCTGTTGGGATTCGAAACTGGTCTCCAAAGTTCCATACTTGTGCTGCTGCACCTAGGCAGGTAGTGTCCCCCATGATGCCACACTTCACCCAACCACAGCACTCAATCTCTCTGAAAAGTGTTTTTAGAAACTGTATGAAAGAGGGAGAGTAGTCAGTTCAAACTTCATGGTCACAAGTTTTCTGGTAGTCTTTATGCTGATTGTCAGACTTTTACGTTTAACGAGGCACAGACATTTCGATATAGGGGGCTAGTTCTTTAGATCATAACTTTTGAACTTCAGTATCCTTAGGCCTGTTAACATGATCAGATCTACACCACTGCAGACACTGGGGATAAGCTCCACCAGTAGAGATCAAATCTTGTAAACAACTTGGAGTGCTGTGGGTCACTCCATCGCAGCAAACCACAATCCATTTTTTTTCTGGTGGGAAGGGAAGGAGGACAGAACTGGTGCAGGCCTTTTTGTTTTGTTACTAGGATGTAAAACACACCACTTCACCTGCATGCTGCAGTCATGGGACACATGCCAAGCTTCCAAATCATCTGGACCTGCCCTCATTACCCACTGTAGTGTAGTAAAGCAGATATGGAATGGATGCTGTTCCCCTTTTGAAACCTACAATCAGCTGGATCTTCCTGCCGATGCCTGTGTACACCCCCCCCCCACTGCCCAATCATGTTAAAACCTGTTACACTTTGGAAGGGACACAGTTAACATGTTGGTAGAAAATATCCACTTGACCCACCCCGATGCCCAGTTCCCCAGCTACTAATAACTGTGAAACATGTCCACATACAACCTGACTTGGGCAGTTACTAATAAGTTATTGTCAACAGCCACTGCCCCCCCACCCCCAAGTTCAATCAGAACGCCAAAATCATAGTCTCTCCAATACAGGGGCTGATGCATGGAAAGAAGCAGCATCACAGCAGACTGCGGATTGAGCAGAGTAGCCTAAAACTTAAATGAAAACCAGGAAGGCAGTGTAAACACACCTCTTGTGGGGTCTTTTTGGACATACTAATGCAAACACTGCCCTGAGGAAACTAGAGCAGAATATTTATCCCTATAATCTGCAACAGAAGGTACAGGTTAGATGTAAGATTTTCAAGGTTCGCCACTGCCTGGAAATACAGGCGCTGGTTGCAGTGCTGGGGGCGAAAGGTTCAGTGGTCCTTAGGCTGCCTATATGCACCGTACACATGCTTCAGTGGATTTTATCTATAGTTCACAACACTGATGTCAAAACAACCATAGTAGTACAATAAAAGATGGTAGCAGAAGAACACTGGATGAGAAACTACTGGCAACACTAGCAACCTGCATTCTGAACGAGCGCAGGTTGTCGACAGCTGGCTGGGAGAAGGATCCACACAGAAGGGTGGCATAGGACTCCACAGGGGAAGGAAACTACTCCTGGTGAAGGGACTCCATTGTTGTTAGATGGGTAGAACAGAGGGAGGGAGGCAAGGTGCCTGCCTGCCTGGCGCCATGGCTTGGAAGGACAGAGGGCGAATCCTCAGGATCGGAGGAGCAGCTGCACAGGGAGGGTGCTGGATGCCAATGTCCACCAAGGAATAAATGACCTGGCTGGGAAAGGCATCAGAGCAGTGCAGGAGGAGTCTGTGGAGTTGGGGAGGGGCCTTAGACAATTAGCATGCAAGGTAACCTTCTCGGAAGTGCTGCCTGTCCATGGCATGGGTGAGGCTAGGGTGCTCCACACCATGGGATTCAATCAGTGGTGAAAAACTGATGCAGAGCTCAGGATTTTGGCTTCACTGGGGGACTGGGGGTCCACCTGGAGCAATGAAGGCCTATACTGGTGCGATGGTCTGCATCTGCCCAGGAGGGTAACGAGGATCCTAGGTGATCGGTTTAAATTCTTCATTGGCAAGAATATAAACTAGTCAAGTGGGGAGGCACTGAAAAGGAGAAGGGAAATCCTGGCCCCACCCTCCAATATATATCAGGGTAGTTAGTGAGGTAAACACCAAGACAGAGAAGTCGATAGGGAGAAGGGCAGGGGTAAATGGAGACAAAAAAAAAAAAAAAGAAAAGACAAAGGTAGTAAGAACACGGATGGGGCTAAAAGGGGTAAGGCCTAAAAAAAAAAAAAAAAAAAAAAAAATGGAGGGTAATGAGTACCAGCACCCATAGTCTAGGTAACAAGCTCCCTGAACTGGTGGCCTTGATGGAAGAGGGATGCCTGGATATCGTGGCAGTCACGGAAACATGGTACACAGAGAACCATGACTGGGATATCAACATACCAGGGTACACAATCTACAGGAGGGACAGGGAGGGTAGAAGAGGAGGAGTAGCAGCTCTCCATGTAAGGGAAGGGATCAAAGCACCAGAACTAATAGGTAAACAAGGAGGAGAGAAGGCACTGTGGGTCACCCTGGAGACTGAAAATAGCACCACAATCCACACAGGGGTTGTACACAGACTCCCGTCTCAGGGGAAGGAAATGGACAAGGAAATCATAGAAGGCATCCTTAGGATGGCAGAGAAAGGGGAAGATATTGCTGATGGGGGACCTGAAAATGCCAGACGTTAACTGGAGCACCTTTGCTGCAGCCACATCCAAGAGCAGGGCCATTTTCAATGCCCTACAGTGGGCATGCCTCAGATAGCTAGTGTTGGAACCCATTCAAGAGGAAGCAATCCTAGACCTGGTACCCCCAAATGGGGACGGAGAGAGGATCTCCACTCTAAAAGTGGGTAGCCATCTGGGAACAAGAGCTCACCAAACAGTGTGGTTCACGATCAACTCAGCTGTAGTGTCAAAACATACAAAAGTGAAGGTACTGGACTTCAGGAGGGCTGATCTGGTCAAAATGGGAGTGTGCCTCAGAAAGGCACTAGGCAAACAGGCAAGGAGGAGGGGTGGAGCAACAATGGGAAAACCTCAAAACTGCCAGAGGCAGCAAGTCAGTGTGAAGCAAACAAATCAAAACGAAAGAAAAAAACACTATGGTTCTCAAAAGAGGTGGCAGGGAACGTTAAGAAGAAAAAGAAAGCATTCAGGAAGTAGAAGGAAACAGAAGCAGGACAGAAAACTGTACCAGACAAAGCAAAAGAAAGCAGGGAAGGCAGTCAGAATAGCAAAGGCCCCAACCTAAGAAAAGATGGCCAAATCAGTTAAGAATGGGGATAAAATCTTTTATACGTACATTAGGGAGCGAAGAAAGAAAGGAAGGGATACAGAGGCTAAATAAAGAGGAGGGTGGGTGATCAGAGAGGGACAGTGAAAAAGCAGGGATACTGAACGAATACTTCTGCTCAGTATTCACAAAAGAGGAGGAGGGAGGTAACTAGCCGGTCAGAGGAGCACTCTGGATTTGGGGGGTGATATCAGTCCTTTCACAGAAGAAAGGTTCTGAAAGAACTCCTAAAACTGAAGGAGGACAAAGCAATGGGGCCTGATGGGATTCACCCCAGAGTTCTAAAAAAGAACTAAGGGGAGAAATGGAAATGACGTACCTACCGTAATTCTTGATCCTCTTGGACAGAGTCTCCACCACTCATTCACACTAATGGGAGTATGTCAGAAGCACTAGGAACCAGTGGGAGCAAACTTTTTCAGGAGGGCCGGCACCGAGATGGAGCCACAAGGAAGCACCACCGCGAGCCAGGCGCATGCAGTATAGACTATCTCTGTCTACCCTCCAACATCAGTACCTTCCCCCCCGCCGCCGAAGAGGTGCAGCGCAACTAACCTAGAGAGGACCAAGCTAATAGTCTGATACATGATAGTTGAAATAACCTGTGTAAGAAGAGTCAACAAAAGTCTTCACAGCTCAGCCGCTGAGGGAGTGAAAACCAGAAACAGAAGTGAGCTCAGGGGATGGTGGGTGGGCCTGTGAGTGGGGTAGACTCAGTCCAAGAGTATCAAGAATTACAGTAGATACGCAATTTCCATATCCTCCTGGACAAAGTCTCCACCGCTGATTGACACTAATGGGAGAGTACCGAGCTAAATAACTTCGACAGAGGCAGCAGGAAAGAAGCTCACTTGCTTAGGACAGAAGTCCATTAAGAATTGTCCTGCCAAATGACTGATGTCGTCTGGCATGGACATCCAAGGCATAGGTCAAATCAAAGTTTATTTATAATGTGCTTTTCAACATATCAAAGCGCAAGTACAAAACAACATCTTGCATAATAAATAAATAAAAAGCAGCAATAAACCTATTCAAATGCTAATTCAAATACATAACTCTTCAGAGACGCCTTGAATGATTCCAGGGATATGCACACTCTAATCTGACGAGGTAGAGAATTCCACAGGGTTGGGGCTTAAATGTAAGCGCAGCGTTCCAGATAGCCGCACTGCAAATATCTGCAATGGAGATGTTGCAGATTTCCGCCAGAGATGCTGTGACTGCTCTGGAAGAGGGAGCATACACTCTGCCTTCCAGCTTGACCTGTGCCACAGAATAGCAGTGGAAGGCATGCCATCAGCCATGCTGAAATGCACCAAATAGCAACAGGCTGATCCAGCCGGGTCGTGCTGAAGGAAACAAACAGTTAAGCCTTGAGAATTTCCTTCGTTCCATCGAGATAGAATCGCAATGCGCTCTTTATGTCCAGTGAATGAAGGGTACACTCCCCTTCATTCTGGAAGTTTGCAAAGTAGGTAGGAAGGACTAAAGGTTGGATTCAAATGGAACAGAGAATCTTAGGCAGGAACTTAGGAGTCCTACGAACTACTTTGTCCTTGTTAAATATAGTACACAGGGGGTCTGTGACCAGGGCATGTATTTCAGAAACCCGACGAGCTGAAGCAATGGCCACCAGGAAGGCCATTTTCCAACTGAGGAATTTCACTCGCAAGTAGCTAGAGGCTCAAAAGGATTACGAGCGAGGATGTCTAGCACAAGGTTAATGTCCCAGGCAGCAAATGGATGTCTAATAGGAGGTCTAATATACGGAATCCCTTTAAGAAACCTCTTAACTACAGGCAGCCAAGCCAGCGACATGGAAAGTACCGGCTCAAGATATGCCAAAATGGCACAAAGATGAACTTTGACTGGAGTATTGCAGACCTGTGTTTGAGAGGTCTAAGAGATACTCCAAGACTTTATTCGGTGGGCAGGAAAAAAAGATTACAAGAGGATTTTGCACACCAGATAGAGAAATGCTTCCATTTGGCTGTGTAGGTTTTTCTAGTGGCCGTCTTGCACGCAGCCAAAACAATGTCTGAAACTCTACAAGAAACATTAAACCTATACACCTCTGTCTCCTCAGGAACCAAGGGTAAAGGTGAAGCGACCTCAGGTTGGGATGGACCACGGAACCCTGGGTCAGAAGGTTCGTCTGAAGGGGAAGCAGTTTCAGGGAGGTTTCCGATGGCCTGTTGAGTAGCGGGAACCATATTTGCAGAGGCCAGAAGGTGGCAATGAGAATCATTCTGCCCCCCCGGGACTCCAGTTTGCGCAGTATCCTCTGAATTAGGGGAAGGAGGAAATGCATATAGAAAGCATTTTGTCCACCGCAGCCTGAATGCATCCTGAAAAAAAAAAAAAAGCAGGTCCGGGATTTCTGGAGCAAAACAGAGGCAGTTTTGCATGGAGTGGGGACACAGAAAGGTCCAGGTCTGCAGTTCCCCACTCTTTGACGAGTGACTGAATGATGGTCAAGTCGAGAGAAAACTCGTGAGGATCTGACTCCATTCTGCTGAGACAGTCTCCCAGCTCCTTTTGTACTCCTGGCAGGTAAACCGCCTGAATCAGAACTTTGTGCTCCAGGCACCATTCCCACACTCATTGCTTCCCTGCATAATGGGTAAGAGTGTGCGCCGCCCTGTTTGTTGATGTAGTACATCACTGCCTTGTTGCAGTCTGAAGGAGAATGTTCTTGTGACAGAGTATGTACTTCAGAGCTTGGACTGCATAGAGGATGGCTCTCATTTTCAGGAAGTTTGTGAAGTTGAGACTTGTCCAGAGTCCATGTACCACGGGTGTGGAGATCCCGGCAGTGAGCTCCCCAACCCATCAGGGACACATCCATGGTAACAGAGATATGACCCAGAGGGGCGAAGGGATATCCTTCCAGAAGACTGTCCTACTGAGACCACCAGGTGAGTGACCTGTTCACAGGTTCCATCACCTTGATGAGAAAGGACTGAAGGAGAGTGGTTGGGGACCACAGAGTACTGAGCATCCACTGAGGGCTTCTCATGTGAAGACAAGACAAGGGTACAGTAAACACAGGATGCCACGAGACCCAGCATCCATTGCATCGAGAGAGCTTGAACAGAGCTGTGTTCTCAGATGATCAGGCCATCTGTAAGACATCGCTCCTTCTGTCCTCTGGAAGAAAAGTTTTTGCACAGAAGAGCTCCTATGAAGGAGTTTCTGGGAGGGCTGCAACTGAGACTTCTTAAGGTTCGGCAGGACTCCCATGGATGTGAGGAAGTCTGAGTCCAGTGTCTCTTGCATGGACGGACTTGCTAGAAGCCAGTCGTCCAGAAAATACAGGTTACTCACCTGTAACAGGAGTTCTAGGAATGGTATATGTTGTTCATCCACACTGTCTGGCAGGTATCCTTGCCGCTTTAATTCTTGCCGGAAGGTCTTAAAGCTGGCTCCTCCCACCCACCCGGGTGGTAAAGCTCTCGGCTCCGCCCCATGAGGCCAGATCTGGCCTGCTGGAAGCTCAGGTTGTGCGTCGAAGCCGGGGAGATCGGGTGGGTCGTGTGGATGAACAATACATACCATTCCTAGAACTCCTGTTACAGGTGAGTAACCTGTATTTCTAGGGACATGGATATGTTCATCCACACTGTCTGGCAGACTCCTAGCAGTTCTCCGGGAGGAGGGAGGCAAGGCGCACACCCCCTACTTAGGGAATAGAGACTGGAGAACCGAGGCCCCAAAACCAGCATCCCGGCGTGACTCAATGTCGATGTGGTAATGGGTGATGAAGGTGTGTGCCAACTTCCAGGTAGCAGCCCTGCAGATTTCCTGGATAGGGACGTCCTTGGAAGCAGCCACCGATGCAGCAGTATGGCGGGTAGAATGAGCTCTTATCCCTCTGGGAGGCTCCATGCCCACCAACTTATAGCAGAGATCTATGCAGGAGGTGACCCACCTGCCTATCGTCCGCTTGGCTGCAGGTCTGCCAGGTGCAGCTTCAGCGTAGGTGACAAACAGCTGGTGAACCTCTCCCAGAATTTCAGCTGTGCGCTCCTTATAATAAGCGAGCGCCCTTCTAGGTTCCAAAGTATGGAGCCTGTATTCGGCCTCCGAGGTGTGATTGGGGTAGAACACCGGCAGAGTCAACACCTGGTTAAGGTGAAACTCAGACACCACCTTCGGAAGGAATTTCGGGTGGGGGCGCAGGACAACCTTGTCCCTGTGGAAGACCAGGTAAGGAGACTCGATGCAGAGCGCCTGGAGTTCTCCCATCCTTCTGGCTGACGTGATAGCCACCAAGAAGGCGGTCTTCCACGACAGGTGAGAGAGTGTTCACACCTGTGCATTGGTTCGACTGGCTTGCCCATGAGTTTTGCCAGTACCAGCAGTAAATGCCACGGAGGTGGAGGTTCTCGCACCGAAAGGGAAATGTGATCAAGGCCTTTGAAAAAGCGCCAGACCACCTTCTCCTGCGCCACCGACTGCTCCCCGGCCTGTGCCCGGTAAGCAGAGATGGCTGCCAGGTGCACCCTTAGGGTCGTCGACCTAAGCAATTGACGAGAAAGGGACCATAAATAGTCCAAGATGCTTGCCAAAGGACAGGAGGAAGGGTCCAAGCCCTTGCCCTGACACCAAATGGAAAATATCTTCCATTTGAAGGCATAGCATTTCCTGGTCGACTCCTTATGGGACGCCTCAACAACACTGAGGACCTCGTCGGAAAGACCCAAGGCCTCGAACTCTAGCTGCTCAGGAACCAGGCTGTCAGGTGCAGGGATTGAAGGTCCGGATGGAACACCTTCCCCTGATTGACTGAGAGCAGGTCCGGGCGAGCTGGAAGCTGCCTCAGGAGCCTGGAGCTGAGGCTGAGGAGATCTGGGTACCAGAACTGCCGGGGCCAGTCTGGGGCTATCAGAATCACCTGCGCCTTGTCCCTCCTTGCTTTGACAAGCACCTTGTGAATCAAGGGAAATGGGGGGAGGCGTAGAAGAGGCCCGGGGTCCACGGCCTCGAGAAGGCATCCCCCCTGCAGCGAGCCCTGCTGAGGGGGGCGGGCATGGAACAGCCTCAGCTTCGCGTTCTCCCTGGAGGCAAACAGGTCCACCTGAGGTGTGCCCCAATGGGAGAACAGATCTTGTACTACCTCCGGCAGGAGAGACCACTCGTGAGATGCAGCCCCTATCCGGCTCAGGGCATCAGCCAGAGTGTTGGAGGCTCCTGCCACATGAATGGCTAGGAGATCCGCCTCCAAGCTGCACACGAGTGACCAAATGCGGAGAGTTTCCCTTGCATAGAAGCATGGAACGCGTCCCGCCCTGGCGGATTAGGTAGTACATGGTCGTGGTATTGTCCGTCTGGACTCTGACCACTTGACCCCGGAGAAATGGAGCAAAGGCGGTGAGAGCTAGGCGGACCGCCCGGAGCTCCAGCAGGTTGATGTGGCATCGGGACTCCCGCGGGGACCAGAGACAGTGCGCCCGGTGTTCCCCCAGATGGGCATCCAAACCCATCAGAGAGGCATCGGTCGATAGAGAGACCGTCGGCTCGGGGCGGACAAACGGGATGCCCTCCTGCAGATGAGTTGGAACGGTCCACCACCGGAGAGCGTTCCACATCTCCTAGGTCACCGTCACTAGCTGGTCCAATGGATCGCAGCGTTGTGACCACTGGCTGGCCAGTCCCCACTGAAGGGGGCGCATGTGCCAGCATGCCCAACGGACCACGCTGGTACAGGCCACCATGAGACCCAGGAGGTGCAGGAAGTCCCGGGCAGGGCGCGATTGCCCAACCAGAAATGATTGGGCAAAGGAGGTAAGAACCTCGGCCCTGTCCGCCGGGAGCCGTGCTCTGGCTCGAAGAGAGTGTTGAGCTCTGCCCCGATAAACAGAATCACCTGCTTCGGCTCGAGTTCCAACTTGGCCTCGTTGATAAGAAGGCCGATTTGAGAGCAAACCTGGAGGGCCAGATCTCTGGACCGCTCCACCTCCTGTCTGGAGGGGGCTGCTATCAGCCAATCGTCCAGGTAAGGGTACACGGACCCCTCGGCACCGCACGAAAACTGTCACCACTGCTATGCATTTGGTGAAGACCCTGGGAGCTGGAGACAGGCCGAAGGGCATGGCTCGGAACTCAAGAAGGGATCCCTCCGCTCGAAATCGAAGGAATCTCCGATGTGACGGACGGATAGGGACGTGAAAGAACGCGTCCTGCAGGTCCAGAAAGCAGAACCACACGCCGTGTTCCAGGGATGGTATTATCTGAGCCAGAGTGACCATCCTGAAGGTTCGAGACCTTAGGAACTTGTTCAGGTCATGTAGGTCGAGAATGGGGCGCCAGCCCCCCGTCCGTTTCGGAACCAGGAAGTACGTGGACACAAACACCGGGTCTGAGGGAGGGTCCGCCACCTCCCTGATCACCTCCTTTTGGAGGAGGAGAGCAATGTCAGCCCGACGAGCCGACAGTGAGACTGCGGACCCCGAGGCCCCTCCGAGGTGAGACGGCTCTGAAGGGCGGGGCCTGCTCGAATTCTAGAGGCAGGCCTTTTCCCACCACCTCCAGCACCCACCTGTCCGTGGTAATAATGGACCAGGCAGAAAGGAAGTGCCGGAGGCGTCCCCACACGGGGGGAACTGGGGTGAGGCGACGGGGTTGGGGGCAACACCCCTCAGCCCGTCACTGGGCAGGCTTGGAGGAGGGACCGCCAAGGACCTCCTGGGCCTTTACCTCCCTGCTTCCTGTTGGAGGAAGCCCCGGGCTTGGGTTTGGGATGCCAAGCCCGAGCCTGCTGGCCCGGACGTTGCTGGGCCGGACGTGCCGCGGGCGCAGAAGGACGAAAGGGCTTAGGCTGTGGTTTGCGGCCTTTGTCCTTCTGAGTGGAAGAGACAGAGTCCAAGGTAGCATTGGACTTCTCGATCCTCTGCAGGTGACCTTCCACCCCAGGGCCGAAGAGGTCGGTCCCCAAAAAGGGAACATCCGCCAACTTGTGCTGGGTATCCGAAGTAAAGGTGGATATCTTCAGCCAAGCCCCGACGATAGCCATTGCGGCCGCCACAGACCTGGCACATGAGTCCCAATGTCTAAAGCAGTCTGGAGCTGCTGTTTGGCCACTGCCCTGCCCTGGTCCCGCACCTGCCTGACCGTGGTCTGCAGATCCGTGGGAAGATGAGGGATGACCTCATCCAGGGAGCCCAACAGGGCATCAGAGAAATGTGCCATGAAGACAGCCGAACTGGCCTGGCGAAGGCCGAGGGAGGACGCAGCATAGACTTTTCGCCCGGCATAGTCCAATTTCTTGGACTCCTTGTCGGGAGGTTTGTCCACATCCCCAGCGTTCCCGGCACGCCGGAAAACGCTGTCGGTAACCAACCCTCGGCCGAGGGGTGTTCCGAAAAACCAGACAGGGAACCAGTAGGGACCGCATACTTCCTCGCCATCCTGGCCCAAGGTGCAGGGCAGGAAGCAGGGCGCTGCCAGAGCTCCAAGGCCGGGCCCACTATGGCCTCGGCCACCGGAAAGACCTCCGTAGGGGAAATCCCCTCGGTCCAGAATCTCCGTGAGGGGATACCTGGCCCGCTTAGAAACGGGTTTGAGCTTCATCCCGGTGGACTCCGAGATGAGCCGAAGCAATCCCAGGAAGGAAGAAGGGCTATCGTCCATAGACTGTCCTCCTGAGGACTCCAAGTCCATTCGCTTGGAGAAAATGGAGGAATCGTCTTCTGACTTGGAAGAGTCCTCAAAGAGCTGCCTCGGGCCTGAGCCACCCTCCACCTGCCGAGGTCGATCGGGAGTGAGGGTGACAGACAGCCTATGGGGCAGTCCCTGAGCCGACCGAGAATTCTTGGTCGGAGCCCCAACTAACAGCTGTGGAGGCGGAGGTTCCACCGGAATCGGTGGGGCAGCTAGTTTTGGCCGAACAACCGGCCTGGGAACAGGCTCCTCGGATAAAACGAGGGGTTGTTTGCCGCTCCGGTGACAGCCACTTAATGGCGGGGAAGATGACTGCGCCTGCTTATTCCCGGTCAGAAGGAGCTGTTGCCACATGAGTTCCTCATATCTTCGACGCAACGCGCGAAGCCTCCCGATCAAGGAAGAGGAAGAGGACGAAGCGCGCTCGCTACAAGACCGCCTATGACGGGCGGGATCGGCTGGACCGCAAGAAGTCAGAGACCGAGAACCTCAGCTTTGCCGAGGACGCAAGCGGGAGGTGTCGGGGAACCGCACTCCGGTTCGAAGATTCAACCGAAGGCTCCGAACCGGAGGCACAGATGAGCCAACGGGTCCTCAACTCCCACGGGGAACCGGGAGAGGGATTCTCGGCTTCTCCAGCCGACAACCCGTCTAACGGGTCGAGAAAAAATCTCGAGCGCTGCGACAGGAGTCTCGGTCAACTGGCCCGGCGGGGACACCGTGAGACCAGTGGTCGGTTGGTAGTCAATCAAGTCGACGGTCGGACAACTTGGGGAGAGGGATTTTCCCACTCCCAAGAGAGTCGACGCAGAGACTTACCCTTGTCTCTCTTTTTGGACCGAGAAAACGGTCCAGAAGAAGTTGGTCCCTCACCTTTAGTAGAGAGGGTCAGACAAAGCTCCTTAAAAGAAGCTGAATAAGAGGCACCGAGAGAGAGCGGGACAAATGCCGCAGCCGAGGTAGAAGCGCCGCCCGCCTCTTCGAGGGGCGATCATCTGTCGAGCTGATCCGTCATGAGCCCGCCCGCGGACACCGCCGACCGGGCCTCTTGACTTCACCGGAGGAAATCACTTCTCGGGACGCCCTAGTTGTAAACGGGCAGCACGGTCTTAGAGGACGTAGGCCGAAAAGGAAGAGCACAGGTCGCAGGCCTGCGGGTCATGCTCAAGGCCTAAGCAGTAGACGTACGTGGAGTGCGGATCCGTCCGAGACATCTTCTGCCCGCAAGGGCATCTCCGGAAACCGGGAGTCGATTTGTTCATCGCAGCTGCGAGGGAGAGAAGACCAAAGACTTTTTAGCAAAAACTTTAATTTCAAAAATTCGAAGAATTAGGAACCAGTCTTATACGCAGAGCGTTAAGGAGGGAACCTGAGCTTCCAAGCGGTAAGGAAGATCTGGCGTCATGGGGAGGAGCCGAAAGTTTTACCACCCGGGTGGGTGGGAGGAGCCAACTTGAAGACCTTCCGGCAAGATTTAAAGCGGCAAGGATACCTGCCAGACAGTGTGGATGAACATATCCATGTCCCTTGAACAGGAATATTTTGATTCCAATTTTCCTTAGATGTGCCGTGATAAAGTACAGTTACGTAAGAACTTACCGTAACAGTAGATCTTCGAGAACAGCTCTTGCAGCAGGTTACACCATTAGGACCGGAGCCGTCAGGCGCCAGGACCTCACGGAAATTTTCTAGCTAGCAGTCTTCAGCGGGGACTGCCTCCGACATCGGTCCGACCCCCGACGTCAGGCGTAGTACATAAGGAGGCGGTCCCGCCAGAATCACCAGTTCTCCAGCCGGAGACTCCCGGCCGCTGGATGACATCAAAAGAAGAGACAGAGGATCCACCATCAGATGGCCAAGATGAAAAATAAATCGTTCCATCCCAGAAGATGGATGTTAGGCTATAACCTACCACCGGCAAGGGGGAATGGTGGGCGGGAAGGTACCTGCTGCAAGAGCTGTTCTCGAAGATCTACTGTTACGGTAAGTTCTTACGTAACTGTACTATCTTCTTAGAGATACAGCTCTTGCAGCAGGTTACACCATTAGGACTGATTCCCAAGCTATGGCGTAATCTTACGCCACCGGGAGGAGGGAAGACAGATTACGACCCTGTCCGAGCCTAGGACAGAAGTCCCTGAAGGACGGCAAGGCCGAAACCTGCCCTTCGCCTAGAAGCGATGTCCAGGCTGTAATGCCTAATAAAAGGTATGCACCGAGCTCCAGGTAGTTGCAACACAGATAGCTGAAGTGGAAACATTTTTTAGCGCTGCAAAGGAGGTGGCCACTCCTCTGGTAGAATGGCCCTTAACTCATTCAGGCCTAGATACGCCTGTAGGTGGCGTCTGAAAGCATAGCCACTCAGGCCAATAACGCCTGAAGATGTACTCAGCTGACTTACACACAGGGCTGGAAACGTCTGAGGAAGTCAGCAGTTTTTACCTAAACAGTAAACAAACCAAATAACTTAGAATTGATTGCATAGCACTGTTAGAAATACAGGTTACTCACCTGTAACAGGAGTTCTAGGAATGGTATATGTTGTTCATCCACACTCATTGGCAGTATCCTTGCCGCTTTAAATCTTGCCGGAAGGTCTTCAAGCT
Source organism: Neoceratodus forsteri (assembly GCA_016271365.2). NCBI lineage: Eukaryota > Metazoa > Chordata > Ceratodontiformes > Ceratodontidae > Neoceratodus > Neoceratodus forsteri. The sequence continues at coordinate 274,804,732 of JADMNL010000025.1, forward strand.
TGCTCCTCCCACCCACCCGGGTGGTATAACTCTCGGCTCCGCCCCATGACGCCAGATCTGCTCCATTGGAAGCTCAGGGCTGTCAAGCCGGGAGAAATGGGATGGTGGGATGAACAATATATACCATTCCTAGAACTCCTGTTACAGGTGAGTAACCTGTATTTCTAAGGACATGGATATGTTGTTCATCCACACTCATTGGCAGACTCCTAGCAGTTCTCCGGAGGAGGAGGCAAGACACACCCCATATACTTACTTGGAAGAGAGACTGAGAACAGAGGCCCCAAAACCAGCATCCCGGCGTGACTCAAGGTCGATGTGGTAGTGGGTAATGAAGGTGTTTGCTGACTTCAGGTAGCAGCCCTGCAGATTTCCTGGATAGGGACGCCCTGGAAGCAGCCACCGCTGGCAGCAGTATGGCGGTAGAATGAGCTCTTATCCCTCTGGGAGGCTCCATGCCCGCCAACTTATAGCAGAGATCTATGCAGGAGGTTACCCACCTGCTTATCGTCCGCTTGGCTGCAGGTCTGCCAGATGTGGCTTCAGCGTAGGTGACAAACAGCTGGCGAACCTCTCCACCCCCCAGTCAGGCGCTCCTTATAATAAGCGAGCGCCTCTAGGGTCCAGAGTATGGAGCCATATTCGGCCTCCGAGGTGTGATTGGGGTAGAACACCGCAGAGTCAACACCTGGTTAAGGTGAACTCTGACACCACCTTCGGAAGGAATTTCGGTGGGGAGAGACAACCTTGTCCCTGTGGAAGACCAGGTAAGGAGACTCGATGGAAAGCGCCTGGAGCTCTCCCATCCTTCTGGCTGACGGATAGCCACCAAGAAGCGGTCTTCCACACAGGTGAGAGAGAGCACACCTGTGCATAGGTTCAAATGGCTTGCCCATGAGCTTTGCCAGTACCAGCAGTAGATCCCACGGAGGTGGGGTTCCCGACTGGAGGAAATGTGATCAAGGCCTTTGAAAAAGCGCCAGACCACCTTCCTCCTGTGCCACCGACTGCTTCCCGCCCGCCACCGTAAGCAGAGATGGCTGCCAGGTGCACCCTTAGGGTCAGCCGACCTAAGCCCTTTGACTAGAAAGGGACCATAAATAGTCCAAGATGCTTGCCAAGGAACAGGAGGAAGGGTCCAAGCCCTTGCCCTGACACCAAATGGAAAACCTTTTCCATTTGAAGGCATAGCATTTTCTGGTCGACCTACGGGACGCCTCAACTACATTGAGGACCTCGTCGGAAAGACCCAAGGCCTGGAACTCTGCAGCCAGGAACCAGGCCGTCCAGGTGCAGGGATTGAAGGTCCGGATGGAACACCTTCCCTGATTGACTGAGAGCAGGTCCGGGCGAGCTGGAAGCTGCCACGGAGTCCTGGAGCTGAGACTGAGGAGATCTGGGTACCAGAACTGGCGAGGCCAGTCTGGGGCTATCAGAATCACCTGCGCCTTGTCCCTCCTCGCCTTGAGAAGCACCTTGTGGATCAAGGGAAATGGGGGAAAGGCGTAAAAGAGGCCCGGGGTCCATTGCCTCGAGAAGGCATCCCCCTGCAGCGAGCCCTGCTGAGGGGGGCGGGCATGGAACAGACTCAGCTTCGCGTTCTCCATGGAGGCAGACAGGTCCACCTGAGGTGTGCCCCAAAGGGAGAACAGATGCTGTACTACCTCCGGCAGGAGAGACCACTCGTGGGATGCAGCCCCTATCCGGCTCAGGGCATCGGCCAGGGTGTTGGAGGCTCCTGCCACGTGAATGGCTAGGAGATCCGCCTCCAGGCTGCGCACGAGTGACCAAATGCGGAGAGCTTCCTTGCATAGAAGCATGGAGCGCGTCCCGCCCTCGCGGTTCAGATAGTACATGGTCGTGGTATTGTCCGGCTGGACTCGGACCACTTGACCCCGGAGGAACGGAGCAAAGGCGGTGAGAGCTAGGCGGACCGCTCGGAGCTCCAGCAGGTTGATGTGGCATCGGGACTCCCGCGGGGACCAGAGGCCATGAGCCCGGTGTTCCCCCAGATGGGCACCCCAACCCATCAGAGAGGCATCGGTCGATAGAGAGACCGTCGGCTCTGAGGCGGACGAACAGGATGCCTCCTGCAAATGATCTGGAACGGTCCACCACTGGAGAGCGTTCCCACATCCCCTGTCACCGGCTCAAGCTGGTCAAGGGATCGCAGCGCTGTGACCACTGGCTGGCCAGTCCCACTGAAGGGACGCATGTTCCAGTGGGCCCAACGGACCACGCTGGTGCAGGCCGCCATGAGACCCAGGAGGCGGGAAGTCCCGGCAGGGGCAATTGCCCAACCAGAAATGATCGGGCAAAGGAGGAAAGAACCCGGCCCTGTCCGCGGGAGCCGCGCCTGGCTCAAGAGAGTCGAGCTGCGCGATAGAATAGAATCACCTGCTTCGCTCGAGTTCCGACTTGGCCTCGTTGATAAGGAGGCCCAGTTGAGAAGCAGACCTGGAGGGCCAGATCTCTGGACCACTCCGCCTCCTCCCTGGAGGAGCTGCTATCAGCCAGTCGTCCAGGTAAGGGTACACCCGGACCCTCGGCGCCGGAGGAATGCTGTCACCACTGCCATGCATTTGGTGAAGACCCTGGGAGCTGGAGACAAGCCAAGGGCATGGCTTGAACTCGAGAGGATCCCTCCGCTCGGGCGTAAGGAATCTCTGGTGAGACGGACGGATAGGGACGGAAAACAGCGTCCTGCAAGTCCAGAGAGCAGAACCACACGCCGCTGCTCCAAGGATGGTATTATCTGAGCCAGAGTGACCATCCTGAAGGTTCGAGACCCTAGGAACTTGTTTAGTGTGTGGTCGAGAATGGGGCGCCAGCCCCTCTCGCTTGGAACCAGGAAGTACCTGGACACAAACCCTGGGTCTGAAGGAGGGTCCACCACCTCTCTTACCACCTCCTTCCTGGAGGAGGAGGCGATGTCGGCTCGGCCGAGCCGCCAGTGAGGCTGGGGATCCCGAAGGCCCCGAGGCGGCGGCTCTGAAGGGTGGTGCCTGCTCGATTCCAGAGGCAGGCCTCTTCCACCACCTCAAGACCCACCTGTCCGTGGTAACAGCGGACCAGGCGGAACGGAAGTGCCGGAGCCGTCCCCCCACGGGGGGACACAGGGGTAAGGTGACGGGGATGGGGGCGACACCCCTCAGCCCGTCACTGGGCAGGCTTGGAGGAGGGACCGGCCGAGGGACCTCCTGGGCCCTTCCCTCCCTGCCTCCTGTTAGAGGAAGCCGGCGGCTTGGGTTTGGGATGCCAAGGCCGAGCCTGCTGGCCCTGACGTTGCTGGGCCGGGCGCGCCGGGGGCACAGAAGGACGAAAGGGCTTAGGCTGTGGTTTGCGGCCTTTGTCCTTCTGAGCGGAAGAGACCGAGTCCAAGGTGGCATTGGACTTCTCGATCCTCTGCAGGTGACCTTCCACCCCAGGGCCGAAGAGGTCAGTCCCAAAAAGGGAACATCCGCCCAACTTGTGCTGGGTATCCAAGTAAAGTGGATATCCTCAGCCAAAGCCTGACCGACGATAGCCACTGCGGCCGCCACCGATCTGGCACATGAGTCCCTTATATCCAAAGCAGTCTGGAGCTGCTGTTTGGCCCCTACCCTGGTCCCGCACCTGCTTAACCGTAGTCTGCAGATCGGGGGAAGATGAGAGATGACCTCATCCAGGAGCCCAACAGGGCATGAGAAAAATGTGCCATGAGGACGGCCGAACTGGCCTGACGAGGCCGAGGAGAGCATGGCGTAGACTTTTCGCCCGACATAGTCCAATTTCTTGGACTCCTTGTCAGGAGGTTTGTCCACATCCCTGGCGTTGCCCGTGGCGCGAGAAACGCTGTTGGTAACCAACCCCTCAGCAGAGGGTGTTCGAAAAAAAACGGACAAGGAACGTAGGGACCCGCATACTTCCTGCCATCCTGGCCGAGGCGCAGGGCAGGAAGCAGGGCTGCCAAAGTTCCAGTGCCGGACCCACTATGGCCTCGCCACCGGAAGACCTCCGTCGGAGAATCCCTCGTCCAGAATCTCCGTGAGGGGATACCTGGCCCGTTTGGAAGCGGGTTCAGCTCCATCCCGTAGACTCCGAGATGAGCCGAAGCAGTCCTAGGAAGGACGACGGCTATCGTCCATTGACTGACCTCCTGAAGACCCAAGTCCAGTCGCTGGAGAAGAAGGAGGAATCATCTTCGGACTCGGAAGAGTCCTCGAGAGCTGCCTCTGGCCTGAGCCACCCTTCACCTGCCGAGGTCGGTCGGGAGCAGGGTAACTGATAGCCGATGGGGTAAACCCTTAGCCGACCGAGAATCCTTGGTCGGAGCCCCAATTGGTGGCTGTGGAGGCGGAGGTTCCACCGGAATCGGTGGAGCAGCTGGTTTTGGCCGAACAACCGGCCTGGGTATAGGCTCCTCGGACAAGTCGAGGGGTTGTGTCGGCCGTTCCGGTGACAGCCACTTAATGGCCGGGGAAGGCGCCGGAGTCGGCTTATTCCCGGCCAGGAGGAGCTGTTGCAACATAAGGTCCTCGTACCGTCGACGTAATTTACGCCGAAGCCTCCCCTCATCCGAGGAGGAGGACGAGGACGAGCGGCGACGCCGCTTACCGCGGTGCCGAGACCGAGACCGCCTATGACGGTGGGAACGGCTGGACCGCGAAGAGGTCCGAGACCGAGACCGAGAGTCCCGGAATTTCCGGGGTCGGTCGCGGGAGGTGTCGGCGGAACCGACTCCTTCGCTCGGAAGGTCCATCCGAGGGCTCCGGAACCGGAGCACAGGCGAGCCCACGGGATCCTCAACTCCTCCCGGGGAACCGGGAGAGGAATTCGCTGCTAAAGGCGACAGCCCGCCCAATGGGTCGAGAAAATCTCGACTTCATCAGTGGGAGTCTCGGTCAACTGACCTGGCGGGACACCGTGAGGCCAGTGGCAAGCGCCGTGCTCGGTAACCCGACGGTCGACGGCCCGGGAGAGGGACCTTTCCCGCTCCCAAGAGCGCCGACGGAGGGATTACCCCTGTCCCTCTTTTTGGACCGAGAATAAGGTCCAGCAGGCATGAGCCCTTCTCCTTTAGTGGAGAGGGACAGACAAAGCTCCTTAAAGAAGCCGTGTAGGAAGAACCCAGAGAGCGGGATAAATGCGCGCCGAGGAAGATACTGCCCGCGCCGCCTCTTCTTCGAGGCGACCATCGCCTAGCTGATCCGCCGAACAGCCGCCTGACACCGCCAACCGGGCCTCCTTGACTTCACCGAGGAACGCTCGGGACGCCCAGTTGCAATCGGGCAGCACGGTCTTTGCGGGACGAGGCCGAGAAAGATGAGCACAGGTCGCAAGCCTGCGGTTCGTGCTCAAGGCCTAAGCAGTAGACACCGTGGGTGTGGATCCGTCCGAGACATCTTCTGCCCGCATGGGCATCTCGAAATCCGGAGTCGATTGTCCATCGCAGCCGCGAGGGATAGAAGACTGAAGTCTTTTTGCAAAATTTTATTTTTAAATCCGCAAACGGAGAAATAGGAACCAGTCGCAAACGCAGAGCGTTAAGGAGGGAACCTGAGCTTCCAAGCGGTAAGGAAGATCTGGCGTCATGGGGCGGAGCCGAGAGTTATACCACCCGGGTGGGTGGGAGGAGCAAGCTTGAAGACCTTCCGGCAAGATTTAAAGCGGCAAGGATACTGCCAATGAGTGTGGATGAACAACATATCCATGTCCCTAGAAATGTAATTTCGTGCTGAACAATTTTGCTGCTGATACTTTGTGTCTATCATGTATACTTTAGGAGTTATTCGCATTTGTTTAAGGTATGGTGTGCATGGCTAACATCTGTCTCTCAAGCCTCACCTAAGCACCTTAAAAATAAATCTAAAAAAAAAAAAAAAAAAACGTTATTTGGTATTTCAGCTAGTATAAAATAAAAACCAAACTGATTGCATAGCACCATTGGAAAGGTGATGTTGTGCTGAATAACTTTGCCACCCATACTTTGTGTGTAGCACTTACAGTTCAAAAGGTATTCACATTTGTTTGTGGCATGCTGATTATGGCTTGATTTTGCTTAGAACAGCCCAGGATGCAGTGCTAAGAGTATACAGGGCACAAGTGGTAGAAGTCTCAGAGCTCTTGTGCTGTGAATGAGTTAACCACGCCTGGCAAGGGCTTGCTGCGCTTGTCATAACAGAAAGATACATTGGATGAGCCAACGTGAAAGGGTCCACTTTGAAACAGGGGCCCCCTTCACCCTCTCAGCAAAGGATACAAACAGCTGATCTGCTTTCCGGTACTGTTTGGTTCTGGTTAGGTAATATCTGAGGCACCTGTGAACATCCAGGGTGTGAAGCAGTGCTTCTCCTCGATTAGTGTACTTAGGAAAGTACAATGGTAAGTCGATATCCTGATTAAGGGTAAAGGCCAAAACCACCTTGGGCAGAAACTTAGGATTTGTCCTCAGGGACACCCTATCCTGGTGAAAAACTAAATAGGGCTCTTTACACATGAGCGCATGTAATTCGGAGATTCTTCTCGCCGAAGTAACTGCAACTAAAAACAACATTTTCCACGACAGAAGAAGTAGCTCGCAATCCACGGCAGACTCAAAAGGAAGCAGCGTAAGCTGCTCCAGGACAAAGGGCAGGTCCCAGGGAGGAACCGGGTCCCTAATAGGTGGCCTAAGGTGGAGAACCCCCCCTTAAAAAGGCACGAGTAGTGTCCAGTTGAGCCACCGTACGATGGCCGATGGGGGCATGATAAGCGGAAATTGCACACAAGTGCACGTTAAAATCGATGAGTAGGCTAGTCCGGATTGAAAAAGCGAAAGCAGGTATTCCAGGACCAGCTTCTTGGGATAGTGTAAAAGGGAGAAACCACGCGTTTGAGCCCATAAGCAAAACCTGCGCCACTTCATGGCGTGTGTTGCCGGCTTTCTGGCAGCGGATAGTACTTCCGCCACTTCCTGAGAGACCCCGTGTCGCATCATGGCTATGTCTCTAGGAGCCAAGCATGTAGGTTCAATGAACGTAAGTCCGGGTGGACCAGTGAACTTTCCTTCTGAGACAACAGATGGGAGCTGATTGGCAAAGGAAGCGGAGGTTCCCGGGATAGCTGATGTAGAAGCGGGAACCATATTTGTCCGGGCCAGAAAGGCGCCACCAAGATAAGCGTCGCATGCTCCCTGCGAAGTTTTAGAACTCTCTGGATCAACAGGAAAGGAGGGAAGGCATAGAGTAATCTTCCGGCCCAGGAGAGGGACAACGCGTCTCGCCAGAAAATACCAAGCCCTGGATCTAGCGAGCAAAAATTGGGTAGTTTCGCGTTGTATGGGGAGGCAAATAGATCTAATTCTGGAGTGCCCCATCTGTGAAGCAGATCCTCTGCCACCTCCTGTTGAAGTTCCCACTCGTGGACTCTGGCCTGGGAACAACTCAGGCTGTCTGCGACGGTATTGTCCACCCCAGGGAAGTGAACTGCAATGAGGTTTGCGCCGTGTCGTATTACCCATTCCCACACTCATGGTCTCCCTTCAAAGGGGGTAGGAGTGTGTGCCTCCTTGTTTGTTGAGGTAAAACATCACCGCAGTATTGTCTGTTTGCAACAGAAGAGTACTCTGAAATGTCCGACTGGAAGGCATGCAGGGCATAAAGGACCGCCCTCATCTCCAATAGGAGGATGTGGAGATGAGATTACTGGACTGTCCATGTTCCCAGAGACCTCACTCCATCCAAGCGCGCTCCCCACCCCAGCCCTGAGGCACCTGTGGAGAGAGTGACCGTCGGGAACAGCGCTGTGAAGGGAACCCCCATGGAGAGAAGGTTTCCGGATCTAGCCACCATTGCCAGTCCCGAATCATGGCCTTCGTGATTTGGACTGGATGCTGCAGATGGTCTTGCCTTTGGTCCCACTGCACTCTCAACATCCACTGGGTTACCCGCATGTGGAGTCTTGCCATCGGGACCGTAGAAATGGCCGCAGCCATGTGTCTGAGCAGGCGAAGGACGAATCTGGCTGAGACGGTCTTCTTCGCTGACAGGTCCCTTATGAGGGATCGAATGCGTTCTGCTCCGTCTTCGAGGAGAAAAGCTTTCCCCCTTGACAGTGTCCAGAACTGCCCCTATGAACTGCAGTTTCTGGGACGGTACCAGGAGAGACTTCTCGCAGTTGATGAGGATGCCCAGAGATTGAAAAAGGGTCTGGGTACAATGGATGGCTATCCGTAATGCCTCCTTGGAAGGGGCTATGAGAAGCCAATCGTCCAGGTACGGGAACACAGTGACCCTGTCTCCTCAGAGATGCTGCCACCACTGCCATGCACTTGGTAAAAACCCGAGGTGCTGATGACAGTCCGAAGGGAAGTGCCTGGAACTGATAGTGGCGGCCAAGAAACTCAAAGCGCAGGAACCTCCTGAGCACCTGAGCAATAGGCATGTGCAGGTAAGCGTCCCGCATGTCCAGGGATGCCAAAAAAGCGTCCTTCAACATGGGGATTAGTCCCTGAAGAGTCACCATGCAGAAGCGCTTTGTAGGTGACCGACAGATTGAGGTCGCTGAGGTCCAAAATTGGATGGAGGTCCCCTGTTTTCTTTGGAACCAGGAAGAAGTGTGAATAATATCCTGCTCCTCTCTGGTTCCCTGGAATGTGCTCCACAGCTTCCTTCTCTAGGAGCATGAGCACCTCGTGCTGCATGATCAGGGCGTGCTGACCCGGGTAGCGGGAAAGCAAAGGAGGCCTTGTGGGCGGGTTGTCTACAAATTCTATATAATGGCCTTTTTCGATCAACAGTAGCACCCACCTGTCGGTGGTGATCGAACGCCACCCTTGCAGGTGGTCTGCGATGCGACCCCTGACCCTCATTTCCTGTTGATCCTGAGGAGGGGCAGGGGCTGGGAAGGAGTCATGCTGTGGCAGCATTAGGTCCTGCAGGCTGGGCCGACTTTGTGGCTTGTTGGCCTTTGCCCGAGGATGTCTTGGCCTGGGCTTTCCGAGTGAAGGAGCCCCCTCTGTTGCTGGCCAGAACGAGGTTGTGGCCTTTGAGTCCAGCTGCGAAAGAGACTCTGGTTCCCGCGAAAGGAACTGAGCCGAGACCTGTACATGGCATGAACAGATCTAATCGCCTTCCCGGCTTCCTGCAATTTGGAAATGGCCCTTTCCGAGGCTTCACCATGATAAGAGGCGTCCATGATGTTCTTCTGGACATCCAGGGTAAACCCAGAGACACACGCCTGAGGCCTCAGTTCTGGCCGAAGAGTCTGCAAAGTCATAAGCGGCTCCAAGAACCTGGGTTCCCACGTCCGAACCTGTACGGAGAAGCTGCAGCAGCTCCTCCTTCTGGCCACCGTCTGGCAATTTTTCAGCCAGATCCTGTCCCTGCTCCCACAAAGCGTTCTGAAACTGAACCATGTGGGTGAGGTAATTTAATTACTTAATGGCGCAAGTCGCGGCCGCGTACATGCGCCTGCCCAGCACGTCCAACTGCTTGGACTCAGGGTCCGGTGGCTGTGTGCTCCAATGCTGCGGTTTTTGAGACCGGTCATGCGAGGCTGTAATGACCAGGGAGTCGGCCAGAGGATGGTTCGCCAAGTACTGGTCCTCCCTCGGGGCCTTGTACAGGCGGTCGGCCTTCTTCGCAATTGCCGGGGTCGAGTGTGGACGCTTCCACGCAGCCTTGGTGATGTCCATGAAGGTGTCCAAGGGTGGCACTACCATAGGCATGGGATCTTTTTGCCGAAGATAGCGAGCAAGGCGTAGTCTTTCAGGGTCAAGCTCTTCAGCGTCCCACCCCATGTTCTCCTGACTATGCCTCATTATCTCGGAGAACGAGGGGTCATCCGGACGGGACCTGGGAAGGTCACGTGGCTCCGGAGAGGGGACGCTGATTGGAGACTGAGATCTGGAGCACTCAGATGTCGGATCTGGAATCCTCCGTGGACGGGGTGTACCAACGTCTCTTGGGGCTAGGTGACCCAGAAGTGGATCTTGACGTAGGCAGTCTCTTCTCCAAAGATCTGCCCCTAGGAGGTGATGCTGGCTCCTTAGGGGCGAAGCCCGTCCTGCTGACCCCATGGGAGTCGAAGGGGCAACGGGCGAAGGAGGAGGTTGCGTGGTGACCACATACTTCTTGATGGTGTCCCACCAGAAAGTGAAGAGCTCCTTCACTTCTGCCAGATTCATGCCAGACAACGGGCCGGGCAGGGTGGTCTGTTGTCGGGACCGGGCTCCGGGGTCCCGGGGGTCTCTGGTTCCAGAGAGGGTTCCTGTGGGAGCTTGACGGGTCCGGGGTAGTCTGCCTGGTCTTCAGGCTGAGTAGACTCCTCCTCCGACACCACCTCCTGACCAACGTCAGTAGGCGGTGGAGTGGTCCTCTTCTCTGTGGTGGCGGACACCGGTCCCCCTGCCAGCGTCCTTGGAGGAGACTGCCTGACCGGCGACGGTCAACGGACGGTCGTCGGTTCCTTGGAGTGCCTGTGGGCCTTGACCGGCGTCGGGTGGGCAGAAGTCTGATCCTACGTCCGCTTGAGAGGTCAGCTCCTTGGTCTTACGCTGGGGAGGCGGCGGTTGGGAGACAGACGTGAGGTCGGAGGCCGGATCACGGGAGGACTACTTGTGGCGCTCCCCAAACCTGGACGAGGCCTTGGCCAGAGTGGAAGAGGCAGGCCTGGAGGTCTTTAAAGGCTGCAGAGAAGAGGAACCACTTACCGATTTGACCAGAACCGGGGGAGGCCGAGAGCGGGCCCTCGACGGAGAGTGGTCCGACCTGGAGCCGGAGCTACGGGAGTCCAAGGCCCTGGAGGGGGATCTAGGTCTCCTTTTCCCCAGTGCTTTTAATGGTGCCGGTGGGACTTCCCAGAAGATTCTCCTCTGGAGGGAGGGTCACGGTCCATAGCCTTGATTTTCTCCTCAAGGAGGAAAGCTTGGAGGGCCTTCTGGCGGCGGATCCTTGTGCGGCTGTTGAAGCCCTGACAGAAGGAGCAGGCCTGAGTGACGTAGTCCGGGCCCTAGGCAGCGGACAAAAGCAGAGTGAGGATCCTTAAAAGGAATTTGTTTGCCGCAGGCACACTTCGAAGAATGGCCTTCCACGGAGGTTGGAGAGGACATCAGACAAAATCCTGAGAAAAAACTGATGAAATTTTTCCTAGACGTCGCGCGCTAGACCTGACAGAGGCCGATGCTTGCAAACTCGACAGCAGGAAAAGAACTGGAGATTCTGGTGGGACCGCCTCCTTATATACTATGCCTGACGTCGGGGGCGGAACCAACGTCGGAGGCGGTCCCCGCTAAAGACTGCTAGCTAGAAAATTTCCGTGGGGTCCTGGCGCCCGACGGCTTCAGTCCCAATGGTGTAACCTGCAGCAAGAGCTGTATCTCGAAGAAGATCTGCACAAAACTTTAAAAACTCAAGGTGTATAGGACAGCCCAAAGGGCAGGACTCAATTGATAGTGTTGACCCAATGCCATAAATCTTAGGTATTTGTGGTAATTTGGGTGTATGAGAATGTGCTGGTAGGCGTCCTGCATGTCCAGGGAGGCTAGCCAATCATACTGATGAATCAACGGCAGCAGGGTACCAAGCGATAGCATCTTGAACTGTTCCTTGTGTAGGAATTTGTTTAACTTCCTGAGATCCAGAATGGGATGCATGCCGCCAGTTTTCTTTGGGACCAGAAAGTAACGGGAGTAGAAAATACAGGTTACTCACCTGTAACAGGAGTTCTAGGAATGGTATATGTTGTTCATCCACACTTTCTGGCAGGTATCCTTGCTGCTTTAAATCTTGCCGGAAGGTCTTCAAGCTGGCTCCTCCCACCCACCCGGGTGGTAAAACTCTCGGCTCCGCCCCATGATGCCAGATCTGGCCCGCTGGAAGCTCAGGTAGTGCCTCGAAGCTGGGGAGGTCGGGCGGGTCATGTGGATGAACAGTTGGCGAACCTCTCCCAGAATTTCAGCCATGCGCTCCTTATAGTAAGCGAGCGCCCTTCTAGGGTCCAGAGTATGGAGCCTATATTCGGCCTCCGAGGTGTGATTGGGGTAGAACACCGGCAGAGTCAGCACCTGGTTAAGGTGAAACTCCGACACCACCTTCGGAAGGAATTTCGGTGGGGCGCAGGACAACCTTGTCCCTGTGGAAGATCAGATAAGGAGACTCGATCGAAAGCACCTGGAGCTCTTCCATCCTTCTGGCTGACGTGATGGCCACCAAGAAGGTGGTCTTTCACGACAGGTGAGAGAGATCACACCTGTGCAACGGTTCAATGGCTTGCCCAAGAGCTTTGCCAGTACCAGCAGTAGATCCCACAGAGGTGGAGGTTCTCGCACCGGAGGGGAAATGTGATAGAGGCCTTTGAAAAAGCGCCAGACCACCTTCTCCTGCACCACCGACTGCTTCCCGGCCCGTGCCCGGTAAGCAGAGATGGCTGCCAGGTGCACCTTTAGGGTCGTCGACCTAAGCCCTTGCTGAGAAAGGGACTATAGATAGTCCAAGATGCTTGCCAAGGAACAGGAGGAAGGGTCCAGGCCCTTACCCTGACACCAAATGGAAAATCTCTTCCATTTGAAGGCATAGCATTTCCTGGCCGACTCCTTACGGGACGCCTCAACTACATTGAGGACCTTGTCGGAAAGACCCAAGGCCTGGAACTCTAGCCGCTCAGGAACCAGGCCGTCAGGTGCAGGGATTGAAGGTCCGAATGGAACACCTTCCGCTGACTGACAGAGTAGGTCCGGGCGAGCTGGAAGCTGCCTCGGGAGCCTGGAGCCGAGGCCGAGGAGATCTGGATACCAGCATTGGCGGGACCAGTCTGGGGCTACCAGAATCACCTGCGCCTTGTCCCTCCTTGCTTTGAGAAGCACCTTGTGGATCAAGGGAAATGGGGGAAAGAGATGAGCCCGGGGTCCACGGCCCGAGAAGGCATCCCCTGCAGCGAGCCCTGCTGGGGGCTGGGGCCGGGCATGGAACAGCCTCAGCTTCACATTCTCCTTGGAAGCAAACAGGTCCACCTGAGGTGTGCCCCAATGGGAGAACAGATCTTTTACTACCTCCGGCAGGAGACACCACTCGTGGGACACAGCCCCTATCCAGCTTAGGGCATCGGCCATGGTGTTGGAGGCTCCTGCCACATGAATGGCTAGGAGATCCGCCTCCAGGCTGCGCACAAGTGACCAAATGCGGAGAGCTTCCTTGCACAGAGGCATGGAGCGCGTCCTACCCTGGCGGTTTAGGTAGTACATGGTCGTGGTATTGTCCGTCTGGACCAGAACCACTTGACCCCGTAGGAACGGAGCAAAGGCGATGAGGGCTAGACGAACCGCCCAAAGCTCCAGCAGGTTGATATGGCATCGGAACTCCCAAGGGGACCAGAGGCCGTGCGCTCTGTGCTCCCCCAGATGGGCACCCCAACCCATCAGAGAGGCATCGGTCGATAGAGAGACCGTCGGCTCGGGCAGACAAACGGGATGCCCTCCTGCAGATAAGCTGGAACGGTCCATCACTGGAGAGCGTTCCACATCCCTTGGGTCACCGTCACTAGCTGGTCCAATGGATCGCAGCGTTGTGACCACTGGCAGGCCAGTCCCCACTGACGCGGGCACATGTGCCAGTGGGCCCAACGGACCACGCTGGTGCAGGCCACCATGAGACCCAGGAGGCACAGGAAGTCCTGGGCAGGGCGCGATTGCCCAACCAGAAATGACTGGGCAAAGGAGGAAAGAACCTCGGCCCTGTCTGCCCGGAGCCGTGCTCTGGCTCGAAGAGAGTCGAGCTCTGCACCGATGAAAAGAATCACCTGCTTCAGTCCGAGTTCCGACTTGGCCTCATTGATGAGGAGGCCAATTTGAGAGCAAACCTGGAGGGCCAGATCTCTGGACCTGCTCCACCTTCTGTCTGGAGGGGGCTGCTATCAGCCAATCGACCAGGTAAGGGCACACCCGGACCCCTCGGCGCCGCAGGAAAGCTGTCACCACTGCATTTGGTGAAGACCCTGGGAGCAAGAGAAAGGCCGAAGGGCATGGCTCGGAACTCGTAAAGGGATCCTTCCGCTCGGAAGCGGAGGAATCTCTGGTGAGACGGACGGATAGGGACGTGAAAAAACGCATCCTGTAGGTCCAGAGAGCAGAACCAACCGCCGCGTTCCAGGTATGGTATTATCTGAGCCAGAGCGACCATCCTGAAGGTCCGAGACCTTAGGAACTTGTTTAGGTCGTGCAGGTCGAGAATGGGGTGCCAGCCCCCCGTCCGTTTTGGGACTAGGAAGTACCTGGACACAAACCCCGGGTCTGAGGGAGGGTCCGCCACCTCTCTGATCACCTCTTTCTCGAGGAGCAGAGTGATGTCAGCTCGGCGAGCCAACAGCGAGGCTGCGGACCCCGAGGCCCGCCGGGGGGGGGTGACGGCTCGGAAGGGCGGGGCCTGCTCGAACTCCAGAGGCAGGCCCTTTCCTAGCACTTCCAACACCCACCAGTCTGTGGTGATAGCAGACCAGGCGGAAAGGAAGTGGCGGAGCAGCCCCCCCACGGAGGGAACCTGGGGTGGGGTGACAAGGTTGGGGCGACACCCTTCAACCCGTCACTGAGCAGACTTGGAGGAGGAACCGGCCGAGGGACCACCTGGGCCTTTACCTCCCCGCTTCCTGGAAGAGGAAGCCGCGGGCTTGGGTTTGGGATGCCAAGCGCGAGCCTGCTGGCCCTGATGCTGCGGGGCCGGACGTGCCGTGGGTGCAGACGGACGAAAGGGCTTGGGTTGCGGTCTGCGGCCCTTGTCCCTCTGGGCGGATGAGACAGAGTCCAGAGTGGCATTGGACTTTTCAATCCTCTGGAGGTGACCTTCCACTCCAGGACAGAAGAGGTCGGTCCCCAGGAAGGGGACATCCGCCAACTTGTGCTGGGTATCCGCTGTGAAGGTGGATATCCTCAGCCATGCCCGACGGCGCATAGCCACTGCGGCCGCTACTGACCTGGCGCATGAGTCACCAATGTCCAAAGCAGTCTGAAGTTGCTGCTTGGCCACTGCCCTGCCCTGGTCCCGCACCTGCTTAACTGTGGTCTGCAGGTCAGCTGGGAGATGAGGGACTACCTCGTCCAGAGAGCCCAACAGGGCATGAGAGAAGTGCGCCATCAGCACGGCCGAACTGGCCTGACGAAGGCCAAGGGAGGACGCAGCGTAGACTTTGCACCCGGCGTAGTCCAACTTCTTGGACTCCTTGTCGGGAGGAGTGTCCACGTCCCTGGCACTTCCAGCACGCCGGAAGACGCTTTCGGTAACCAACCCCTCGGCTGAGGGGTGTTCCGAGAAACCGGACAGGGAGCTGGTAGGACCAGATACTTCTCGCCATCCTGGCCAAGGTGCAGGGCAGGAAGCAGGCGCTGCCAGAGCTCCAAGGTCGAGCCCACAATGGCCTCGGCCACCGGAAAGGCCTCCGTAGGGGAATCCCCTCGGTCCAAAATCTCTGTGAGGGGGTACTTGGCCCGCTTGGATACGGGCTTGAGCTGCATCCTGGTGGACTCCGAGATGAGCCTAAGCAAACCCATGAAAGACGATGGGCTATCATCCAGCGACTGACCTCCTGAGGACTCCAAGTCGACTCGCCTGGAGAACAGGGAGGAATCGTCGAACTCAGAGGAGTCCGCAAAGAGCTGCCTTGGGCCTGAGCCACCCTCCACCTGCAGAGGGCAAAATCGGGAGTGAGGGTGACAGACAGCCTATGGGGCAGACCCTGGGCCGACTGAGAATTCTTGGTCGGGGCCCCAAACAACGGCTGTGGAGGTGGAGGTTCCACCAGAATCGATGGGGCAGCCGGTTTTGGTCAAGCAACAGGACTGGGAGCAGGCGCCATGGCTAGAGCGAGGGGTTGCTCCGGCTGGTCAGGTGACAGCCACTTGATAGCCGGGGAAGGAGATGATGTCGGCTTGCTCCCGGACAGAAGAAGCTGTTGCTACATGAGGTCCTCGCAGCGCCGACGCAACTTGCATCGAAGCCTCCACTCGTCCGAGGAGAAGGACGAGCGGCGACGCCGCTTGCCACGGTACCGAGACCGCCTATAACGGCGGGATCGGCTGGACCGAGAAGAAGTCAGAGACCATGAGCCTCTGCTTTTCCGAGGAGGGTTCTGGGGCAGGGCGGGGGAAACCCGCTCTCCCCTCGGCTCGGAGGGTTCAACTGTGGACTCCGAAACCGGAGGCACGGGCAAGTCCACGGAAACCTTAATCTCTGCCGGGGAAACCGGGGAGTGAGGGTTTTCGGCTTCACCGGTCGACAACCCATCCGATGGGTCGAGAAAAATCTCGACTGCGTCAACAGGAGTCTGTCAACTGACCTGACGGGACGCCAGAGGCTGGTCAAGCATCGCATCAAGTCATGGTCAACTACTCGGTGAGAGGGACCTGCATGGGCACCTCCGAAAACCGGGAGTCGATTTGTCCATCGCAGCTGCGAGGGAAATAAATGACAGAAGATTTGAAAACCTTAAAAGTAATTTTGGGTAAACCGAAGAAATAGGAACAGCCTTTGTACGCAGATGCTAATGAGGGAACCTGAGCCTGCCGGTAAGGAAGATCTGGCGTCATGGGGCGGAGCCGAGAGTTTTACCACCTGGGTGGGTGGGAGGAGCCAGCTTGAAGACCTTCCGGCAAGATTTAAAGCAGCAAGGATACCTGCCAGAAAGTGTGGATGAACAACATATCCATGTCCCTAGAAAGTACAGTTACGCAAGAACTTGTCGCAACAGTAGATCTTCAAGAGGTGCTCTTGCAGTAGGTATTTACATATATAGGAATGACCCGGTAGGCATCAGGACCCCACGGAAAAATTTCTAGCTAGCAGTCTGGCAGGGGACTGCCCCCACGTCAGGTGACCGATGTCAGTATAAAGGGGCAGTCCCCCACACCCGTTTCCACTTTTCCCGCCAAGGGCCAATGAAGGCAAGATGAGGGAGGAGCGGATATTTCCCTTCCTGGAAAAGATGCTGAAAAACCTAAGGGGATGGAGGGCGGGAAGGCAATACCTACTGCAAAAGCCTCTCTCGCAGATCTACTGTTATGGTAAGTTCTTGCGTAACTACCATCTCACTTCGAGAGGCCTCTTGTAGTAGGTATTTACATATAGTCCCTCCAGTCGAGAGACTGAGCATCCTGCCAGAAAATGCCTCGCCCTGAAGCGAGCGAGCAGAAGGTGGGAAGTTTTGCGTTTGGAGGAGACACGAAAAGGTCTACCCAAGGGGTTCCCCTAAGCAGGAAGATGTCGTCTACCACCACTTGATTAACTTCCCATGCATGGGCCATGGCTGAAGACTAACAGGTGGTCTGCCAGCATGTTTTCTACTCTCGGAACAAACTGCCATCAGGTAAAGGTTGTGTTGGATACCCCAACTCCAAACTCTCATTGCTTCCCTGCACAGAGGGTAGGAACGAGTTCCTCACTGCTTGTTCATTTACCAGACACCACACAGGTCTGTCTGAATGGTTAGATGACCGGGAACAATGGAGGAGTGCAGGGCCTGGAGGGGCACACAGGACTGCTCCAAGTTGAAGCACATTTATGTGCAGATTCTGCGAGAGCCTGGACCAGCTGCCCAGAGTCTTGCGAGACCCTATGTGGACCCCCAAACCCTCTCCTGAGGCATCTGTTAATGTCTGGCAGAGGTCAATACTGAAGTGAACACCCCCCCAAGAAAAGTTCTGGTACCTTCCACCATTGCAAGTCCCTGACCATGGGACTGGAGACTAGAACCTCCTGGTTTAGGTCGTCCTGTGTTTGGTCCAATTAAGACTGAAGCATCCACTGAGAGATCCTCATATGGAATCGAGCGCGTGGTACTGTCGGCAAAGCAGCCACTATTAGCCAGAAGAGGCGAAGGCCTGACTTTTGCACCGACCCTTCTGCGACTGGACAGAGGATGTGCCAGAGTCTGTATGGTGTCCACCCTGTCTAGAGGCAAAAAGGCCTCGCTGATGGACGTTTCCAGGATCGCCCCCATGAACTGGAGTCTCTGGCAAGGGACCAAAAGGGACTTTGCCTGGTTGATGGTGAAAACCTGCAGGATGAGTGAGACAGGGCCACCAGGAGCCAATCGTCCAGATGCAGGGGAATACCTGCACTCCTGAATCATGGGTGGGCCGCAACCACAGAGGCATTTGCAAACACTGGGGTGAGGAAAGACCAAATGGGAGGGCCTTGAATTGGTAGTGGACCCCCTGAAAACAAAAATGAAAATTTGCGATGGGAAAGGCATATGGGAATGTGCAGGTAAGCATCCTGCATATCCAGAGCACACAGCCACAGTCCCTGCTGAAGAAGAGGCAGAAGGTCCTGCAGGGGGAGCATTTTGAAGCACTTGTACTCCACAAAGATATTCAGGGAACTGAGGTCCAAGATAGGCCTCACATCTCTCGTTTTCTTTGGAACTAGAAAGAAATGGGAATAGTAACTCGTCCCCCAAAAGTGGTTGGGAACTGCTTCCATCGCTGCCTTTGACAGAAGGGAGGCGATTTCTTCTAGGACCAGAGGAAGATGTTCCGGGGAGTAAGACTATTGGGGTGGTGGTCCTCAGGGTGGTTTCTGAAGAAACTCTATTGAGTGAACTATTGGGGTGGTGGTCCTCAGGGTGGTTTCTGAAGAAACTCTATTGAGTGACCTGTCGTAATCAGCTGGAGCACCCAAACACCGATGTTATCCTATCCCAACCCGGTAGATGGAAGGAGAACCTCCCTCCTACTAGTTCAGAAGCCGTGGGAGAGGCGAGGAGTCAGGAGGTCTGGGGCAGCGGGCGCCAAGGCTCCTGAGGCTTTCTGGGAGGGGTCTTGGCTGCTGGAGGCCCCGGGCTTGTAAGCCCGAATGCCCTGTGGTTTAAGTTTCTCCCGGTTAAGTTGACGAAAAGGGTGCCGCTGCCCCTGAGAGGGTCTGTACAGAGTCTCGACGGACTTAAGTGCAGTACCCTTCTCTTGCATATCAGTTATGATGTCCTTGACATCACCGCCTAACAGCACGGAACCCCTGAAGGGCACATCCTGAATATCAGATTGCTCTTCAGGGACCAAACCCGACACCTGGAGCCAGGCATGACACCGAACACCTACGACGAAAGGCGAACCCCGCCCAGCACTGTCCACTGCATCGTAAGTGGCATGAGCATGTGCCAACTGGCTGAACGAGCAGAATGGACAAGGTCAGCCACTTCCTGTTTCGTCTAAGACTCTGGGAGTCTCGTTTAGATTCCACCCGACTCAGGATGGTCTTCTGGAAGTCCCCTATATGAGCTCCATAATTCAAGGCCCCAATATTCAGGGTAGAAAACGCATAAACCTTCTTCCTATATTGGTTCAGAAGCAAAGACTCCTTGTCAGGTGGAGATGAGCTGAGATGTTTGGGGTTAGCGGATCGGCCGTGAGCAGCGCTAATCACGACAGTCCACCTTGGGGTGTATATTCAAAGAATCTACTCCCTCAGGAGCCTGATATAGCCAATCTGCCTTCCTCTGAAGGGGGGCTAACAAGGATGGTTATTTCCAATTATTGGAAAAGTACAGTTACTTAAGAACTTACCATAACAGTAGATCTTCGAGAACAGCTCTTGCAGCAGGTTACACCATTAGGACTGAAGCAGTCAGGCGTCAGGACCCCACGAAAATTTTCTAGCTAGCAGTCTTCAGCGGGGACCACCTCAGACGTCGGTCCCGCCCCCATCAGGCATAGTACATAAGGAGGTGGCCCCGCCACAATCCCCAGTTCTCCCACTGGAGACTCTCGGCCGCTGGATGACATCAGAAGAGGAGACAGAGGATACGCCATCAGATGGCCAAGACTAAAACAAATCGTTCCATCCCGAAAGATGGATGTCAGGTTATAACCTACCTCCCCCAAGGGGGAATGGTGGGCGGGAAGGTACCTGCTACAAGAGCCGTTCTCCAAGATCTACTGTTATGGAAGTTCTTACGCAACTACCATCTTACTTAGAGATACAGCTCTTGCAGCAGGTTACACCATTAGGACTGATTCCCCAAGCAATAGCGACAATCTAACGCCATCGGGAGGAGGAAAGACAGATTACCACCCTGCTCGAGCCTAGGACAGAAGTCCCTGGAGGACAGCTAGATCGAAAACTTCCCTTCGCCTTGAAGCGATGTCCAGGCTATAATGCCTAATAAAGTATGCACCGAGCTCCAGGTAGCTGCAGCACAAATAGCTGAAGTGGAAACATTTTTTCAGCGCCGCAAAGGAGGTGGCCACTCCCTTGGAAGAATGACCCTTGACCGCGCCTGGCAAGGGTTTGCTGCGCTTGTCATAACAGAAAGAGATACACTGAATGAGCCAACGTGAAAGGGACTGTTCAGAAACAGGGGCCCCTTTCATCCTCTCAGCAAAGGAGACAAACAGCTGATGCGCTTTCCGGTACTGTTTGGCTCTGGTCAGATAATATCCGAGACACCTGTGAACATCCAGAGTGTGAAGCAGTGCTTCTCCTCGATTGGTGTACTTGGGAAAGTACACTGGTAAGTCGATATCCTGATTAAGGATAAGGGCTGAAACCACCTTAAACAGAAACTTAGGATTTGTCCTCAGGGATGCCCTATCCTGGTGGAAAATTAAATAGGGCTCTTTGCACATGAGTGCATGTAATTCGGAGATTCTTTTCGCCAAAGTAACTGCAACTAAAAACAACGTTTTCCATGACAGAAAACGTAGCTCGTAATCCACGGCTGGTTCAAAAGGTGGCAGCGTGAGCTGCTCCAGGACAAAGGGCAGGTCCCAAGGAGGAACCGGGTCCTTGCAAGGTGGCCTAAGGTGGAGGACCCCCCTTAAAAAGGCATGACTAGTGTCCAGTTGGCCCACCATATGATTGCCTATGGGGGCATAAGCCGAAATTGCGCACAAATGCACCTTAAAATCGAGGAGTAAGCTAGTCCAGATTGAAAAAGGGAAAGCAGGTATTCCAGAACCAGCTTCTTAGGACAGTCTAGCGGCGAGAAACCACTCGTTTGAGCACACAAGTAAAATCTGCGCCACTTCATGGCGTATGTTGCCGGCTTTCTAGCAGCAGAAAGTACTTCCGCCACTTCCTGTGAGACCCCGTGATGCATCATGGCTAAGTCTCTAGGAGCCAGGCATGTAAGTTCAATGAGCGCAGGTCCGGATGGACTAGTGAACCTTCCTCCAGAGACAACAGATGGGAGCTGAACGGCAAAGGAAGCGAAGGTTCCTGGGATAGCCAATGCAGGAGCAGGAACCAGATATGCCTGGGCCAGAACGGCGCTATCAGGATAAGCGTCGCATGCTCCCTGCGAAGTTTGAGGAGAACTCTCTGGATCAACGGGAAAGGAGGGAAGGCATAGAGGAATCTGCCCGCCCAGGAGAGGGACGAGTCTCGCCAGAAGACACCAGGTCCTGGATCTAGCAAGTAAAAATTGGGCAGTTTTAAGCTGGATGGGGACGCGAAAAGGTCTAATTCTAGAGTGCCCCATCTGTGGAACAGATCCTGCCACCTCCTGTAGAAGCTCCCACTCGTGGACTCTGGCCTGAGAGTGACTCAGGCTGTCTGCAACGGTATTGTCCACTCCGGAAACGTGAACTGCAATAAGGTTTGCGCCATGCCGTACTACCCACTCCCACACTTTCATGGCTTCCCTGCAAAGGGGGTTAGAGTGTGTGCCTCCTTGTTTGCTGAGGTAATACATCACCGCAGTATTGTCTGTCTGTAACAGGAGAGTACTCGGTGGGATCTCAGACTGGAAGGCTTGCAGGACATAGAGGACTGCCCTCATCTCCAGTATATTGATGTGGAGATGAGATTCCTGGATTGTCCATGTACCCCAAGACCTTACCCCGTTCAGGAACGCTCCCCACCCGAGCCCTGAGGCATCTGTGCAGAGAGTTACCGTCAGACGGCACTGTGAAGGGAACCCCCACAGAGGTGTTTCCCGATTCTAGCCACCATTGCCAGTCCCGAATCACGGCCTTCGTGATTCGGGACTGGCTGCTACAGATGGTCTTGCCTTTGGTCCCACTACACCTTTAACATCCACTGGGTTACCCACATGTGGAGTCTTGCCATCAGGACTGTTGGAATGGCCGCAGTCATGTGTCCGAGACGGTCTTTGCTGACAGGTCCCTGATGAGGGACTGAATGCGTTCCGCTCTGTCCTTGGAAGAAGACTTTTCCCTTGACGGTGTCCGGAACTGCCCTTATGAACTGCAGTTTCTGAGACGGTACCAGAAGAGACTTCTCATAGTTGATGAGGATGCCCAGGGACTGAAAAAGGGCCTGGGTACGCTGAATGTCCAACAATGCTTCCCTGGAGGGAGCCATGAGAAGCCAGTCGTCCAGGTACGGGAACACATAGTGGCCCCATCTTCTGAGAGACGCCGCCACGACTGCCATGCACTTGGTAAATACCCAGGGTGCAGATGACAGCCCAAAGGGAAGTGCTCGGAACTGATAATGGCGGCCCTGCAACTCGAAGCGCAGGAACCTCCTGTGCGCTTGAGCAATAGGGATGTGCAGGTAAGCCTCCTGCATGTCCAGAGACACCAGGAAGGCGTCCTTCAGCATGGGGATTAGACTCGGAAGGGTCACCATGTGGAAGCGCGTGTAGACGACCGACAGATTGAGGTCGCTGAGGTCCAAAATTGGACGGAGGTCCCCTGTTTTCTTTGGAACCAGGAAGAAGTGTGAATAGTATCCTAACCCTCTGGTTCCCTGGAACGTACTCCAAAGCTTCCTTCTCTAGAAGTGTGAGCACTTCCTGCTGTATGAGCAGGGCGTGCTGACCCGAGTAGCGGGAAAGCAGAGGAGGCCTTGTGGGCAGGTTGTCTAGGAATTCTATATAATGGCCTTCTTCGACCAACTGTAGCACCCACCTGTTGGTGGTGATCGACCACCACCCTGGCAGGTGGCGTGCAATGTAACCCCCGACCTTCATTTCCCGTTGATCCTGAGGGGGGGGGCCGGGAAGGAGTCATGCTATGGCAACACTGGATCCCGGAGGCTGGGCTGACTTTGTAGCTCGTTGGCCCCTGCCTGAGGATGTCTTAGCCTGGGCTTTTCGGGTGAAGGAGCCCCTTTGTTGCTGGCCAGAACATGGTTGTTGCCTTTGGGTCTGGCTGAAAACGACTCTGGTACCTGCGAAGGGAACTGAGTCGAGACCTGTACATAGCCTGCCAGATCTAACCGCCTTCCTGCAGTTTGGTGATCACCTTCTCAGAGGCCTCACCAAACAAAACTTCGCCATGGTAAGGGATGTCCATGATATTCTTCTGGACGTCCGGGGTAAACCTGGAGACACAGAGCCACGAGTGCCTCCAGAGACACACGCCTGAGACTGCAGCTCTGGCCGCAGAGTCATATACGGCTCTAAGCACTTGGGTTCCCACATCCGAACCTGTACAGAGGAGGGTTAACGGCTCCTCCTTTTGGCCACTGTCCGGCATTTTTTCGACCAGGTCCTGTCCCTACTCCCACAATGCGTTCTGGAATTGAACAATGTGGTTGAGGTAGTTTAACGATCCGATGGCGCAAGTCGCAGCCGCGTACGTGCGCCTACCCAGAACGTCCAGCTGTTTGGACTCCGGGTCCGGTGGCTGTGTGCTCAAGTGCTGCGGTTTTTGAGACTGGTCATGTGAGGCTGTAATGACCAGGGAATCGGTCAGAGGATGGTTCGCCAAGTACTGGTCCTCCCTTGGGGCCTTGTACAGGCAGTCAGCCTTCTTCGGCACTGCCGGAGTCGAATGCGGACGCTTCCACGCAGCCTTGGTGACGTCCGAAGGTGTCCACCAAGGGTGGCACTACCACAGGCTTAGGATTTTTACCAAAGGTAGTGGGCAAGGCGTTGCCTTTCGGGGTCCAGCTCTTCAGCGTCCCACCCCATATTCTCCGGGATATGTCACATGATCTCGACGAATGAGGGGTCATCCGGAGGGGACCAAGGAAGGTCACGTGGGTCCGGAGAAGGGACGCTGATTGGAGGAGGAGATCTGGAGCACCTAGAGGTGTCAGATCTGGAGTCCTCCTCGGATGGAGTATACCGACGCCGTCTGGGTCTCTTGGGGTTGGGTGACCCTGAAGTGGATCTCGAAGGAGGCCTTCTGTCCGAAGATCTGCCCCTAGGAGGGCATGCTGGCTCCTTAGGAGTCAATGCCCATCCTGCTGACCCTCTGAGTGGGGGCGCAGGCGTTGAAGGGGTAGCCGGCGTAGGAGGAGGTTGTGCGGTGACCACATCCTTCTCGATGGTGTCCCACCAGAAGGTGAAAGGCTCCTTCACCTCCGTCAGATTCAAGCCCGACGGGCCAGGAGCGGGTGGTCTGTCGCAGGGATCCCGTGGGAGCTCAATGGTAACGGAGTCGCCCGCCTGGTCTTCGGGCTGGGTAGTGTCCTCCTCAGACGACACCTTCCGACCGTCGATAGGTGGTGGCATGGTCCTTCCCTCTACAATAGCCGATGCTCTGTCCCCCGGCCGACATCCTTGAAGCGAATGCCTGACCAAAGCAACGGGTGTCGTGATTGTAATCGGTTCCCGGAGGGCTCTATGGAGATGAACAGACGTCGGGTCCGACATCCGCTTCAGGGAGGTCAGCTCCTTGGTTTTGCATTGAGGAGGTGGCGGTTGGGAGACTGACCTGACGTCAGATTCCTGACAACGGGAGGATGACTTGTGGCGCTCCCCGGACCTAGACGAGGCCTTGGACGGAGTGGATGAAGTCACCGGCCTGGAGGTCTTGACTTGGAAGAACACTAGATGTCCTAACCAAAACCGGGGGAGGTTGAGAGAGAGCCCTGGAGGAGGAGGAACGGTCAGACCTGGAACCGGAGCTGCGGGAATCCGAGGCCCGAGAAGGGCATCTGGGTCTTGCCTTCTCCCGGTGCTTTTCGCGATGTCTGTGGGCCTTCCTTGACGACTCCCCCTTGGAGGAAGGGTCTTTATCCATTGCTTTGAGTCGTTCCTCCAGAAGAAAAGCCTGAAGGGCCTTCTGGTGGCAGATCCTAGTTCAGCTGTTGAAGCCCTGGCAGAAGAAGCAGGCCTGGGAGTCATGGTCTGGACCCAGGCAGCGCACACAGGCCGAGTGAGGATCCTTAAAAGGGATCTGCTTGCCGCAAACACACTTGGATGGATGACCCTCCAACGAGGTGTTTGGAGAGGACAGACGAATCCAGTCAGAAAAAGAAAAACTTAAGAGTTTCCTAGTCGTCGCAAGCTAGAGAGATCGTGAGGCCGATGCTGCGATGTTGAAGGCAGGAAAAGAACTGGGGATTGTGGCGGGACCACCTCCTTATGCACTACGCCCGACGTCGGGGGCGGTCCCCGCTGAAGACTGCTAGCTAGAAAATTTCCGTAGGGTCCCGACGCCTGATGGCTTCAGTCGTAATAGTGTAACCTGCTGCAAGAGCTGTATCTCGAAGTAAGAAAAATCTGCATGAGGCTCTATCCAGGGTGGAATCAATGTAGGGGCGGTCTCGTGCAGATCCAAGTGTGCAGCAAGCTTTTTATGCAGTGGATCTGGCTCCAGAGATCGCGACTGACGAACTTCCTGGATCTTTCCCAGTAACTCCAGAAAAGAAGGATCCTCTGAAGGAGACTTCAGAGGAGTCCTTGGCCTGGGTCGTTCTGGAGTACGGGTCTCGTCATCCAGGTCGGAGCACACCCCCACCCACCAGAGTCAGAGGTCTCCAACAAAGAAGAAGACGACGACTCCTGATGCAGGTAGAAACGGTCCCTTTGGGAATCCCTCTGGGAAGTGTGTCCTCCCCTGGCACCCAAGGGTTCGCCTGTGGTGTCAGGAAAGGGGAAGGGGAGTCTTCCATCTCCGGCACAGGAGATCCTGTGCAGGGTCTGGCGCTGGTAGATGCCTCTACCTCCCTGGTGAACCGAGCCTTGGCTTCAGCCCACCAGGCAGCCAGAGCCTGTCAAGTCAGTCAGTGGCTGAGGTGTGGGTGACAGAGGAGGGGGATACAGATACTGGGGACATCCGAATGGCGAGTATCCATGACCCAATGGCGGGAAACCCGGCGTCAGGTATTGAGACGCTGGGTACTGCGGCGGAAAAAGCAGCGTCTGGTACTGCGGTGCCAGGTAAAGTGGTACCGGATTTAGCAGAATCGGATACCCAGGAGCCAGGGGCCCTGACCGGGAAGATGGACCAGGCAAAGACCCAGCAGGCGGAATAGGTAAAGGTGGCCCCACAGGCGTCGGACCCGGCATAGGAGTGCCACCTAGCAGTGGGACATCGGCTGCCGGGTAGGCCTGCGTCTGAGGTTCCAGCGTCAGGGCATCCAACCCATGAAGGCCCCGCCACCCCTACTCCCCAAAGACAGCTGCATGTCTGGGTCCTCCGTGATGACCGGGGAGGTAGGATTGGAATCCCTGGGTCCAACACAGGGGACAGAAACCTCAGTTGGCAACGTCAGGCATTGCAAGAAGCTAGGGGTCGGACTGGTCGAAGCGGTCCAACGCACGCTGCTTGGCCGGGCGGTCATCGGAGGGGCTGACATCCAACTTATCGGAACCCTTGTCCGAGGCCATGCATTGGGCGAACTGACAATTGTGCGCCCCACCCCCAGGAGGAAGCGACTTACCAGCCCTGTCCAGGCAGGGGTCACCAGAACCAGCATCAGACTTGGCGGACCCGCTCGACCCTGAAGGCGCGTAGTCGTGCTCTTCGCGGGAGCCTCCTTTACCCCGTAGGGCCTGAGTGCGACACCTTCTTGGACACCGCCAAGATGGTCATCAAGGAGCGGTCCCCTGGAGGAGATGTTACCTTCAAGACCGTGACTCCAGCCAGAGTCTGAGGCCGTGGAGGTCGAATCCTGGTCCCGGTGCTTCTTTTTGTGGCCTTCAGGGAAAGTGGAAGTCTGTCTCAACTTTTTCAACTCCTTCTCCATGGATGCCATCTTTTTCTTCAGAATATGGGCCTCCAGGGACTGCTGCCTCCATTTTCGGTTGGCTGAACTGAATTTCTGGCAATGCTGTCACTTCACAGGAAGGTCTGGGCCTAGGCAGAAGAGGCACAGGAAGTGACCATCCTTATGCGGCAGCTGGGAACCACACGAGTCACTTATTTGTGTGAGATTTGGAAGGCATCGAGGAAGACATACAAAGTAATATTGGAAAAAAAAACAAAAAAAAAAAACAGAAAAATCAGTCAAAAATTCAAAACTAACCAACAAGACTGACGGCATGAACTCTACCATGAAGAACTTTCTGAAGTCGACTGAAGGAAAGAACTGAAGAAGGCTGGGACTGCCCCTTTATACAGACATCACGAGCTGTCACCAAAAGTGGGGGCAGTCCCCCACCAGACACTGCTAGCTGTAACTTTTTCCATGGTGTCCTGACCCCTGCTAGGTGAGTCCTTTACGTACAGTAAATATTTACTGCAAGAGCCCTGTCTATGATCCTGTGTTTCGTTGATCCAGCGGAACTACTTGTACTGCCTTGTTCAGAAAGTCTACCTCGGAAGCAAGAAGGTCCGACTGTGCCGCAGACAGCCTACCCCTCGCAGATTATCCCAAGGACCCATTTGTCTGATGCTAGATTTCCACAGATCGTAGAACAGAGTCAGACGTCCTCCCACTGTCGAAGAGTTCCCCACGGCAGCCGAGGTGGGACCTTGGCCGGAAACTCAAAAAGTGGCACTAGGCGCTTTTGGGCCTTGTACCTTTTGTTGCATTTTCTTTTGCGGCTGAGGGTTTTGGTTTCTGTTAAAACCTCCTCTGCCTTTACCTCGAAAGGACCAACTTGTGAAACTGACTCTTGTTCCCACTTCAAGAGGGAGCAGGCAGAGGTCTGGCTGTCTTAATGGCAGACCTAGTCTTCCACGTGGCCTCTAGTGCTTGTTCCACCTGAGGACCAAACACATACCTGTTGTCGAAAGGTAATGCCAAAACTTGCTGTTGGGTGTCATTTGTAAAGCCCAAAGGATGCAGCTAAGAGTGGCAACTGGTGCTGCACCCGGGAAGCGGTACTGAAAGCGTCCATTGTAGCTTTAACTTCTTGTTTATTGGACTCTATACCCCTAGTTATGGTCTGAAGTAGCTCAGAGTTAAACTCGGATTCAGGCAGAGTTTCTACCACTGCTTTGAGTAAATGCCAAAGAACATACTCCTATTATGAAAACTAGCCCTGGTAGCTGGCAATATGCATGCCCAGGGGTGAGGCAGCAAACACTCGCTTACCCAAGGTGTCTATCTTGTGAGATTCTTTGTAAGTCAGGCTGTAGATTCCTGAGGGAGGACAGCCTTATTCTCTGCCAGGACCACAATGGCATCGGCAAAAGCTTGAGAGGCCAAAATGGGTCGATCATTGGGAGGGGTATATTTCCTGTCTATGGACTTGGCCACAGGATGAATAAGCGCTGGACTCTTCCACACCATCTGGGAAAAAGTCTCAAAAGAGGGCTGTACCAGAGGGGTTAGATCGACAGGCATTTCCGGAAGACGTAGATATTGTAGACGCAGAAGCCTCACAATATCTATTTCCATGGACTGGAGAGCAGAGACTTAAAGTAAAGGTCCTCAACAATAGGCTCTGCAGGAGGATTGATCCCTGCCCCCAAGGCAGAACTGGCATCAATATCAAGCACCCAGCCGAAGATCTGGATTGGCCTCAAAATCATCTCCCAACAGTCCAGGAGGGACTGCACAGACAGGAAAGGAGTGAAAACCAGGAGGAAGAAGAGCAGAAAGAATCAGTCTCGAAAATCTCTGGGAACCATGCGGCGCCGTACAAGTCCCTGGCGCCGAAGTAAATTGTGCCGAGAAGGACTGCACCGACAGGGATCGTGGCACTGCACTAGGCACCAACCACAGTGCTGAGGACAGCGCCGAGTAGTGCAGCACCGCACAGTGCCAAAACCCCCTGCAACGCCGAGAACCATGTTAACAGGTCAGACGGCGAAAAAAAAGGATCTTGGTGCTGAAGAAGCCAGCACCAGTGACAACAGCACCATATCAGAAGTCTGAAAACTGCGAATGGTAGGCAAAGGAAGAAAACTGGCAGGAGATGAGGGCATCGGTGTGGACCCCTGCGAGGCAGCCATCTGAGGGGAACAGACACTGAAGCGTGCAGTAGACCGCACCGAGGAAGGAGCCGCACAACTAGGAAGTCCTAACTGTCGCGCCTCCAAAACTGAAACAGATAGACCCGAAGTCCCCAGCGACAGACTGGATGGCTTGGGCAATCAAGACAACCTCAGAGCCCACTACTCCATAACAGTGGCCCAATGGTGAAACTCCATTGGAAATCCTCTCCAATAGGCAGAGGGGGGCTCCGGTGTCGAAGAGGCCAGCTACCAGAGACAGAAAGAAAAAAAGTTACTCACCTTAGTAATGTTTCTTCTAATGGAGTCTTGCTGTATTCTGACATATGCAGTGATATCCAACCTTTGAACTGCCCCGGAGAGGAAAGAGTTAACTTTCCATGCAAGGCATGGAACGCTGAGCTCGAGCTCGGTTAAGACTCTGTCTGTTTGAACCCAAACCGCCAGATCTTTACAAGCTATACTCACTGGGCATCCTGTGTGGAAACTGTAAACTCACTAGCTAACTGGCAACTAAATTTAATAAAGGTTTTTTGGTTCAAAGGCAAAGACTCAAGTCAGGAAACCCAAAAAAACAAAACACACCCAAAAATAAGAGGGTGAGAGAAAAAGGGGGGGGGGGCACCTCTAGGGTGCCAACACTGTTCCTGCCCACCCACATCCCAAAACCCAGGTTCTGAGAGGGAAGGCGGGGGTCAGAATACAGCAAGACTCCATTAGAAGAAACATTACTAAGGTGAGTAATTTTTTCTTCAAACATGAAGTTTTGCTGTATTCTGACATATGCAGACTACCAAGCAGTACCTCCATGGAGGAGGGACAGAACCTACTTTGGAAACAGGCTCTGAAGCACTGCTGTGCCAAACCAAGCATCACTCCTAGCCTGGATATAAAGAGAGTAATGCTTGGTGAAAGTATGTACTGTTTTCCAGGTGGCTGCTTGACAAATCTCCAAGATAGGAATATCCCTGGCAGCAACCAGGGAAGCAGTTGTACCTCTAGTAGAGTGAGCCCTCAGGCCTGAGGGTGGGATCCTACCTCATTTTTCATAAGCAGAATTGTATACAAGAGACAATCCACCTGGCAATAGACCTCTTAGTGGCAGGTTTTTTCCTTACCAACCTCACCATAAGTGAGGAACAATTGGAGGGAGTCAAACCTGTGACCCTTGGTGCGCTCTATGTAGTAGCTAAGGGCCCTTTTCACATCCAGGCTGTGCAGCCTCCTCTCCCCAGAGGAGGAATGGTCAGTGAAGAAAACAGGAAGAGAGACTGATTAAGGTGGAAATCTGAAACCACCTTAGGCAAAAACTTCCTATTAGTCCAGAGGACCACCTTATCTCTATGGAGAGATACAATTAGGCTCCACTAACAGGGCCTGTAACTCACTTATGTGTCTGGCAGAAGTAATGGCTACCAAGAACACAGTTTTCTAAGTCAAGTACTTAAGCTCTGCTGAGGACAAAGGCTCAAAAGGGGGTTGCATAAGCTGAGCAATGCAAACATTAAGGTCCCAAGCAGGGCAGAGTCCTTGAAGGGAGGATTGGTATGCAGCAATCCCTTAAACAATTTACAGAATACAGGATGAGCTGAAAGGGAAGAGTGCTTGGCTGCTGACAAGAAGGCAGAGACAGCTGCCAGATGCACTCTAAAGTGTAGCTGGTCTGAGTCCCAAGCTATTGAGATGAACCATATAGTCCAGAACTGAAGGCAACCCAGCAGACTCTGGAAAAATATGCTTCCCAAAGCACCAAATAGTAAACCTTTTCCATTTGGAGTTGTAAGTTTTTCTGGTGGAAGGCTTTCAAGAAGCCTTTAGAATATCCAGAACACTTTGAGAGAGATGCAAATCAGCAAACTAACTATTCAAGAGCCAGGCCTTGAGATTCGGATACAAAACCCTCCCCTGAGAAAATGTTAACAGGTTGTAATTCCTGGGAAGAGACAGGGGAAGGTGGACTGCTTAGGACAGCGAGAGAGGGTACCAGGGCTGCCTGGCCCAGTCTGGAGCAATCAGAATCACTTTGCAGGTTTGAGACCTGATTTTGACTAGTACCTTGAACAGGAGGGGGAAGGGGGGAAAGCATACAGGAACTTCCCTTCCAATAGAGAACTAGAGCATCCAGGGGGACTGAGCCCAAGACTGGGGGTCTGCAGCAAAAAATAGGAAGTAGGTGATTGTCTGGGGCTGCAAAAAGATCTATCTGTGGGGTGCCCCATCTGGAGATGATCACCTTCAAAATCAGGGGATCTAGGGACCATTCATGATGGCCCTGAGATATCCTGCTGAGAGCATCTGCCAGGACATTGTCCTTCCCTGGGAGGTGCACTGCTATCAGAGAGGTATTCAGGGAATAGGCCAGAGACCACAACCTCATTGCTTCTGTACACAAGGCCGTAGACAGAGTGCCCCCTTGCTTGTTGATGTACCACATTGTGGTGGTATTGTCGGTCCTGATCTGAACTACTTTGTCCTGAACAGACTTGGAAAAAACTTGAAGAGCTAGAAACACTGCTCTGAGTTCTAAGAGACTGATGTGAAGCAGAGATTCTTGAGGAGACCACAACCCTTCGGTGGTCAGATCCCCCAAGTGGGCTCCCCAGCCCAAGAGGGAGGCATCTGTGGTAAGGATTAGAGAATGAGATTGAGTGACAAAGGGAACTCCTTGCCTTAGGTTGTCCTGATCCTGCCACCATTGCAAAGCGTGGATCAGTGTTCGAGTCACTGGGATTAGCTTGATCAGAGAATCCTTTCTCTGGGACCAGAAGGCTCTTAAGTGGAACTGAATGTCCCTCATCTGAAATCTTGCTCCTTGGACCACTGCTGTAGAGGCAGCCATGTGGCCCAGGAGCTGCAGGAAATGCCTTGCTGGTCGAGACACCTGAAGGGTGAATGAAGAGGCCAGTGTAACAAGGGTCCTTGCCCTGTCCAGGGGAAGGAAGGCTTATGCCCTTATTGTATCCAGCTCTGCCTCTATGAAGGTGAGGAGCTGCACTGGCTTTAGAGCCGACTTTGAAAGATTCAGGAGGAATCCTAGAGAAGTGAGCAGTTGCTGAGTTATCTGTAGGTGTGACTTGACTTGGTTTGGAGACTGACCAAGTATGAGCCAGTCGTCCAGGTATGGAAAGATGGAGATCTTTTTTCTCCTTAGGAAAGCAACCACTACTGCCAGGCATTTTGTGAACACCCTTGGAGCTGATGTTAGGCCAAAGGGCATTGCTCTGAATTGATAGTGACCTGAGGGCAACTCGAACCTGAGGTACTTTCTGTGGGAGCATCTGATGAGAACGTGGAAATAGGCATCCTTGAGGTCCTGGGAGACTAGCCAGTCCCCTGGCCTTAGAGAGGGTAGAATTATTCCCAAAGTCACCATTTTGAACTTTGGCTTTAAAAGGTGCTTGTTTAAATATCTGAGATTCAGGATGGCCCGCCATTCTCCTGTCTTTTTGGGGGTTAGGAAGTACCTGGAGTACAATCCTTTTCCCTTGTGTAGGGGTGGAACCCTTTCTATGGCTCTCAGAGCCAAGAGGGAAGAGACCTCTGCCTTTAGGGCAAGTGCCTCTGATGGATTTGCAGGTGGAAAGGATCTGGTTCTCATCTTGGGAAATTGAAGCTGAGAACCAGTCCCTAGCTTACTACTTCCAGGACCCATTTGTCTGATGTTAAAGACATCCAGTCCTGGATAAAGTAAGCCAGTCTGCCCCCTACTGGTAGTGGAAAATCGGCCCTGGCAAACCCATCAGGGTGCCTGTTTGGCAGGGGCTTTAGACTGAGGGTGGTAGCAGGCCTGCTTATACCGCGTCTGCCTCTCTCTCTGAAGAACCCCCTCTGGGCAAAGGTGGAAGAGGAGGCCTGCTTGGTAGAAAGGCCTCATGAAAAGGCCTGCCCCTGGAATGCTGCCTCTGGGGAGTGGCTTGCCTTTCCTTGGCCTGAGCACTCCTATAGGTGGTCCTGTACTCATCCATTTTCCTCATGTAGTTCTCTGTCTGCTCCCCAAACAGAATTACCAACAGGAAAATCCATAGCCTTAGTCTGGGTATCCCATGACAGGCTAGTACATCTGAGCCAAGCTATCCTACGAGGCCACAGATGTAGCCATGACTCAGATGAAACATCATTGGAGTCCACTGCAGCATGAAACTGCACCTTGGATGCCTCAATACCATCTGCAGCCACCTGCTCCAGCTCGCAAGCTGGCCAGGGACCTGTTTAGCTAGAGCCATCACAGTGTCCCATCTAGACTTCTGGTATCTAGCTGTGTAGGCCATATAATTAGCCTGCCTGAGTCCCAAAGATGCTGCCATGTGCTGTTTCTTTGCCAAGGCATCAATCCTCCGAACCTTATCTGGGGTGTGAAGTCAAGGGTATATTTGCCTTATCACAGGCAGCAGCCTGCACTACCCCAACATGGCTGCATAGCTGGAAAAGGAACTCTGAGCCTGAAAGAGTATACCTCTTGTCCATTCGTCTGTCCACAGAAGGTATGGAATTGGGAGACTTAAGAATTTTATGTGTCTGTTTCCCAAAGGATTTGGAGGGGAACAGACAGTCTCCTGGACTCTGGGATATCCATCATCAACAGAATCAGGCTCCTCCTGATCCTGTACTGCTTCCTCCACAGGAAGCTGGAGGGTCTCAGCCACTTTTTTGTAAAACATATAGTGAGAAGGGGACTCAAAGCCTTGGAGGAGAAACACCTGAAGGTCTGTCTGAGGAGATGTCCAGGTCAATAGGCACATCCAGAGACTTTCATAATCACCACCATCATACTCTCCTTCCTCCTCCAGTTCATAAAATTCTTCCCAAGTGTAATCCAGAACCGGGGGAACCGACCGAACCGAGCCCCTGCCAGATGGTGCCTGTTCGGTTGGAACCGAACTAAGCAATTGCA
This sequence comes from Neoceratodus forsteri, assembly GCA_016271365.2. Classification (NCBI taxonomy): domain Eukaryota; kingdom Metazoa; phylum Chordata; order Ceratodontiformes; family Ceratodontidae; genus Neoceratodus; species Neoceratodus forsteri. The sequence goes on from JADMNL010000025.1 coordinate 274,838,610, forward strand.
CTATCCGTATCGCCTTGGCTATCTCATCAGCGGTCGGGGTGTGAATTTCTGGGTCTGAACTGGACGATGTATCTTTTCTTTTCCTTTTTACCGGAACCGACTCCTCAGAATCGGCTATCCTTTTGCCCGAAGTAGTATCGCCCTGGTCAGAGGGCACCCCTCCTGGTTCGGTCGGAACCGAACTAACCATCTGGGTCAGAAAACTTCTCTGCCTCCCTTTCCCTCAGTCTACCTAATCTCTCTTCCAGGGTAGATTTTGGAAAATTCTTACAAATTTGGCAGTCTGAATCGAGGTGGTCAAACCCCAGACAATAAACACAGGTGGTGTGGGGATCAGCCTTGGCAAAGACTTCCCCACACACACTGCAGTGTTGAAACCCAGTGGGTTCTTGTCTTGGGTTTCTCAGACATGGCCAATTCCAACCAAAACTTACCCTTTTTTAGGCAATCCGCTAGGCAAGATTCCATCGTGGTTCCTGACTGTGTCACGGGTCTCGGAAAAAAACGTAATAAATTTTTTTTTTTTTAATTTATTTATTTTAAAGAACCAACACGGACCGGTTACCACACACTAAATAAATCAAACTTTTTTTTTTTTTTTTTTAACCTGACACTGATTGGTTCAGCCGAACCGATCCACAATTTACAAGTTCCACACAGAAACTACACAGAAAACCTATCTAGTACTCACGGTACCACAGACAGAGACTTGAACCGTCTTAGCGGTAACAGCAATTCGGTAGAAACAGGAAAAAAAAAAAGACAGACACCTCAGACTTTTTTTGAACCGCGCAAAGGAGAAATCTCCGGAGTGAGTGTTCAAGTGAGGCGGAGTAAAGAATCCGACAGTTGGAGTTTAAACAGCAGCAGACAGGGGCTTCAACCGAGCTCGTGGTGAACATTCCACGCTGGCCATGGAAAGTTTAACTCTTTGTTCTCCGGGGCAGTTGAAAGACAGGACCCAACTGCATATGTCAGAATACAGCAAGACTTCATGTTGTTTGAAATTATGTTTATTCCATGTCTGAGAACATTTTGACAGGAACTGACAAGTACATCTTATCAAAGGGTTGGAGGTCCCTGCTTAGCTAATTGGTATAATAAAATCCCAGGAGAGAAGCTATTTCCCCTGGTTGTAAACATTTAAGATCAAAAGGGAAATGGTGTTAGACAGGAGTGACAAAAGGTGATTTTTGTTTTTAAGTGTCAGGAAGTGAAGATATGCGTCCTTTGAAAAGATATTTGGAGAAGTCGAAGAAGTGACACCCGGTGGCCTGAAATGAAGGGTCAACCTCTATTCAGACTGTTGTTGGTCAACCCTATTTAAATGCTCAAGCACAGATTCAGTCACTTTGCTTGGACACCCTCTCCTGAACACAAGAGCAAAACTGCCAGCACAGAGACTGCTTAAGAACCAAAGGCTGCTACAGAAAAATATTTTGCAAACCAGCGATTCTATGGACTCTGAAATCTTCATATCAAAGGTAGAACTCTGCCAACAGTTAAGGAGTTCTGTTTTTGTACATGCTCCACTTTTTACTTTTCTGTATATTCTGTGACAAATTCACCAAAGTTAAATAGTTTAGTATAATTAATTTTAATAAAACAAATGTTTTTACTAAAAAAAAACCCATAGAGTGTGTGTGTGTGTGCAAGTGAGAGAGAGAGAGAGACTGTGGAAGGTTATAAATAATTCTGGGACTAAACTTATTACCAAAAGGACGTCATCCATAGCTACCAAATCAAAAGTCTGTAACAGGGAAAAGGCTGGACAAAGACGGGGGAAATATGAAAGCCTCAAAGAAGGATCTGTGGGAATTTCAACCAGGTTATTGTACACTGTGGGAAAAGGCAAAAAAAAATCAGCGTTACAATACTACCCGAAAGAGGCTGCAACGCCAAATCTCCCTTGGGTAAAAACCAAGAGAGGTTCTTATTTGGCTACAAGGCTCAGAGTCTGGTAGTATACCCTACCCAGAAGTAGAGAGGTTTTCCTGGAACCTCGTGGACTGTGTTCAGTCTTTACCTCAGAGAGCATTCTAGAAGCACACTGAGTGGTTCTCCCCGTTTCCCCCCCTCCCTGTGAAGGATTGCAAGGGGTGGGCACTGTGAGCCCAGTGACCTAGACCCTCAGGAGTGGGTTCGTGACCCTCCTCTCCCCCTGAGCAGAGGATACGAGATGGGGCAAACCTGGGGAAGCTAGACTAGGGTCAATGATTTTCAGTGTTTAACAGAAAATACTGATAAAAAATGGAATTTGCCATTTTTAAACCAGCATTTGGAGAATCAATTTTTCATGACAGAAATCCCAATTTGCACCACTTTATCGTGCAAACCCCCACCCAGGAAAAATCACCGTCCCTAACAGACGTACCAGCTGGCAGTTTGCAGAAGGAGGCCATCGGGCTGCACAGCTTCTCCCTTCCACACTGGGAAAGATTTTAAGAATCAGGCACATGCCTGACCATGCCAGCAGGCCTCAGCCACATGTGGAACAGGCATGCATCTCTCAGAGGTGGCCATGGCAGTGCGCCAATGGTGTGCATCCTGCACCGTAGGAGGCACATTGCAGGTTTTCTGCCCTCCCACACGTACGGATAGACTGCGGGCCTTCTGCAGTTTAGGTCCATCATCTAATCGCGTAGTCAAAATATGATAAACCCACAAACAGCCTCCCCCAAGAGGTGGTTGCAGCAGACACGGTGAATGAATTTAAACTTGCATGGGACTGACTACAGTAAAAACAAGTAACCTATAGGGGCAGGAGTAGGATTCACGGGCAGACTAGATGGATCACATCGTCCCCATCTGACATCATCTTATGTTCTAAAATCCGACTTTGTAAACCTCAAACTGTTTACCATGGAAATGATCTGACTGATGTCAAATGACGACTTCAGCTCAGAAAAAGCAAGCAGTTGGTTGTTTGCAGGAAGTTAATGTAATGTCCTGGAATTACTTTGTGAGATTTAGTTCCTGCCAATACCAGCATTTTGTTGTAGCAGCACACCACAGAAAACAGTTTTCACACACACCCACACCCCCACCCACCTCCACCCCTATACTGCTCCACACCCCATGGAACAGTGCTTCATAACACTTTCGGTGCTTCAAAAAGGAACAGATATTTCCTGGTTTGAGCTACTTTACCCACCATATTACAAAAGCGTTTTAATGATTTAACACTTACATTATACAACCGAGAGACCAAATATCGACTTCAAAGCTATGGCCTTTCTTGCCCAATACTTCAGGTGCAATGTAATTCGGTGTTCCGCACAAGGTCTTCTTCCGCTCACCATCATATTCCACTTTAGTTGCCAAACCAAAGTCACCTGGAAAATAGATCCTGCAGGTTAATCTTCATGCCAAGTAAGAGCAAACATTTCATCAGCTGAGTTTGTAAAGTACTGTCAGAGCACCAATCAAAATGAAAAGGTTAATCAATAATGTGCTGCACAAAAAAGCACCCCACTAATCCCAGAAGGGTTTTCACTGTTCCATCCTGAACTACTTGAAGAGCAACTAGTGCCCCCAAGAAACACAAACAACCCTTACCGGCCCCCAAATTAAATCTTGCAATCATTTTTTTTAAGGAAACGTCCCCATTTTGGAAGGGAAGGCATCGTATTTTTGCTCCGCTGTGCCGATCCCTTCCACTTCCTGGTACTTGTGCCTAGATGGATCTTCCCCCACGTTAGTGTTTTGTGACATCACTATTTGAGAAGCGTGGGGGACAGCATCCACAGACTTGAATGGTTTTTTTTTTTTTTTTTTAAAAAGTTAAATTTGGGTAGTTTAAATGGCCAGCCAGAATAAATCATGGCCACTGCTTAAGAAGGGAGCTCGAGGGATTGGGGTGGAGGGTCCAGAGCAAGTGGGACAGAAGAAAAATAAAATGACACTGCAATAATGTCATTTCTTCCAAGGGATCCCTCACTGTGCTTAGTAACTGCAATTCATTCCTCAGGAATGAGCCAAAGAGCCTAAACTTTAATGCTAATTATGGAATCTTTGAATGAAATTCAAAACTTCACTGCAGTCACACTCGTGGCTGCTCTCCAACATCATATTTCTTTCTGAAGAGAGGCTGAACAATGTCCACTAAACTTAAATGACTATCAAAAACTCAAAATATTTAGAAAAAGAGATTCTGATGAGATTCTCAGATTGGCAGAACAGATTGAAACTGAAGTTAGATCACAAGAGTATCACTTATATGGGCCTGTAAAAAGAAACGCTCGAGCAAAAGTAAGGACTAATTCTTGCGTGAACCTTTTCCAGGTTCTGGAAGGGGAGGCAGGAACAGGATGGTTAAGCATAGTGCAGGATCCCGTGAAAGAAACATTACTATTGCATGTAATTTTTTTCTTCAAACCCCAGGAATCCCTTGTGTATGCTTAACTGCAGACTCCATAGCAGTACCTTGGGAGGCTAGGTACAGAACCTACTTGGGTAAAATATTTTAAGACAGCAGTGCCAAAACTGGCGTCCCTCCTGGACTGTATGTCCAGACAAAAATGCTTTGTAAAGGTAGAAACTTTTTTTATGTAGCTGCTTTACAGGTTTCCTGCCAGGGAATACCTCTAGAGGCAGCGACTGAGGCAGAAGTGCCACACAGAGTGTGCCCTGTGGCCGGGGGCAACATTCCAACCTTACTGTAGCAGAACTGGAATGCATGAGTGCATCAAACGAGATACTGTTCTCTTAGATGCTGGCTTATCTTTACCCACTTCACCATAGGTAATAGAGTACTGGTGGACCTCACCTCCTTTGTGCGGTCCAGGTAGGAGCTCAGTGCCCTTTTAATATCCAAACTGTGGAGTTTCTACTCACCTGCGCTGAACTGTGCCACTACGATATTTGGCAGCATAACTAATTGGTTCAAGTAAAACTTGAGACACCACCTTAGGGAGGAATGTTATGTTCAAAACTGCTGAGAGCTTGCAGCACTCACCTTCTTGGCAATAGTCATGGCTATCAGGAAAATTTTTCCAGGTGACATTTCAAATCAGACTCCATGGGCTCAAAAGGGGACTGTATGAGCTGGACAGGTTCAGATCCCATGGTGGAACTGGATCCCTGTCTGGGGGATACAGGTGGCCAAAGCCGCCCCCCCCCCTTTTTTTTTTTTTTAAATGTACTGCAAGGCCAGTAACCTGTTCTTGCCAGCTGAGGCGCAAGCTGACACTGCGGCCAAATGCACATTCAGAATCACAGGCCTGAGGCTGAGGAACTGTGAAGGTGGACCAAATAATCATGAATCACAAGAACACCACCGCAGTGAAAACCTTTCCCACTAGGAGGCGCATGTTTTTCTTGTTGGTTTCCTCGACACCATAAGCACCTCCAAAAAAGTTTGGGAAAGATTCACTCGATAGTGCTCTTGTTCTTCAAAGCACCATACCGTGAAGCAAAGGGATCCAAGATCTGGGAATGTCATCTTGCCCCGAGGCAAGGTCAGCAGGCTGTACCTCAGGGAAAAGCAGACAGGATGCTTGATGGAGGAAGAGGAGCAAAAATACAAAATCTGGCGCTCTCGATAACGGCTGTAGACTCTTCCCCTTAGCTTCTACAACACCCTCAGCAAAAGTGGAAATGGAGGAAAGCATACAGAAATTTCCTAGTCTAACTGAGGATGAGGACATCCTTTGGGACTGTCCCTACTGTGGAAGGTCTGCAGCAGAACAGGGGGGAACTGGTTCTCCCATGGTGTGAAGAGCTCTCTCTGAAGCATCCCACCTTTTGAACACTGCAGCCAGCACCCATTTGGTCAGGGTCCATTCATGATGCCCCTGGCTGATTTGACTCAGAGTCTACCAACATATTGTCCTTTCCTGGCAAGTGAACTGACATCTTAAATCCCTAGATAAGAGACCAGACTCCAAATCTTCATTGCTTCTGTGCACAGCTTTGAAGATCTTGTTCCCCCATTTGTTGATATAATACACCGTAGTGGCAATGTCTGATCTGAACAGACTGACCCCTGATGTGGGAAGAAAAATCCTGCACTGTGATATCAACAGCTCTAAGAAGGTTTACGTGCACCAGAAACTCCAAAGAGGGCCACACTCCACTTACGATTAAATCCTCCAGATGGGCACCCCAGCCCAGGAGGGTGGCATCTATGGTAAGCACTGGGGAGGTTGCTTGAGGAAAAGAACACCCACTCTGAGGTTGCTCTACTCCTTTCACCACTAGTGCCTTAAACAGGGACTTCAACAGGCACAAATTTTGACAGTGGGTCTTGCCTTTGGAGCCAACGTGACCACAAAAGGCATCTGATGTCCCTCATTTGGAGCCTTACATAGAAACAGAATTTGACGGCAGACAAGGACCACTTGGACCACCTAGTCTGCCCGTTTTCCTACCTAACAGATAAGCTGCAGATCCTAGTTAGCCAACAGCTTACTTCCTCTTACCCACCCCTAGGACTGCCGTATGCCTGTCCCATGCATTCTTGAAGTCCCCCACTGTTCTTGACTCCACGACCTCCTCAGAGAGGCTGTTCCATGCATCCACAACCCTCTCAGTGAAAAAATACTTCCTCACATTACCCCTGAGCCGTCCCCCCTCTATCTTCAAATTGTGCCCCCTTGTTCTTGCACATCTTTTTCTGGAAGATGCTACCCTCATGGACTTCAATTCCCTTGAGGTACTTGAAAGTTTCTATCATGTCCCCTCTCTCCCTTCTTTCCTCAATAGTATACATATTAAGCTCCTTTAGTCTTTCTTCGTATGTCTTCTGGTGCAGACCCTGCACTATTTTGGTTGCCCTCCTCTGGGCAGCCTCCACTCTGTGCAGTTCTGGAGACCCCATCTCCGCAAAGACACAGACACAGTACTCCAGATGGGGTCCCACCAACTGTCTGTACAGAGGGATAACTTCCTGTTTTCCACTATTGATGCCTCTTCCTATGCATCCCAGTATCCCCCCAGCCTTCCTTACTGCCTTCTCACATTGCTTGCCCACCTTTAGGTCATCTGATATAATTACCCCCAGGTCCCTTTCTATTTTTACTGTTGTCAGTATCTCACCCCCATTGTGTACACTTCCCCTGGGTTTTTGTTTCTCATGTGCATTACCTTGCACTTCTTTGCATTGAATCTGAGCTACCATACATTTGACCATTCTTCCAACCTTGCCAAGTCCCTTCTCGTCCTTTCCACTCCATCTTGTGCATCAACCCTGTTGCAGATCTTTGTGTCATCTGCAAAGAGACATACTTTTCCTTCCAGTTCCTCTGCAATGTCACTTGGACATTAAAAAGGACCAGTCCCAGTACTGAACCCTGCGGTACCCCGCTAGTAACCCTTTCTTCACTGTGTACTCCATTTACTACTACCTTTTGCGTCCTGTTGTCTAGCCAATTTTTTATCCAGGCTACCACCTTGGGACCCATTCCAAGGCTGGCTAGCTTGTGTATTAATCTTTTGTGTGGGACTGTATCAAATGCCTTGCTAAAATCTAGGTAGGCCATGTCCATAGCACCTCCCTGGTTTACTACTTTGGTCACCCAGTCAAAGAAATCTATTAGATTTGTCTTACTCGACCTTCCCATCGTGAATCCATGCTGCCTTGGTCCTGTGCCCCACTGGCCTCTAGGTGCTCAACAATTCTTTCCTTCAGAAGTGATTCCATCATTTTCCCTACCACCGAGGTCAAACTAACTGGTCTGTAGTTTCCTGCCTCTGTCCTGCTCCCACTTTTGTGAAGAGGAATCACATCTGCCCTCCTCCAGTCCTCGGGTACCACCCCATCCTCCCATGAGTTATTAAAGAGAGTAGTCAGCTGTGTCACTAGTTCTACCCTTAGTTCTTTAGAATTTTGGTGAATCCCATCAGGCCCCATTGCTTTGTCCACCTTCAATTTTATTAGTTCTTTCAGAACCCTTTCTTCTGTAAATGGACTGGTATCGACCCCGCCTTCAGAGTGTTTCTCTTGTTTGGTTTAGGTAACTCCCTCTTCCGCTAGAATACTGAGCAGAAATATTCATTCAGTATCCCTGCTTTTTCACTGTCATCCTCTACCCACATTCCTTCCCCTTTATTAAGCTTCAGTATCCCTCCTTTGGTCTTTCTTCGCTCCCTAATGTACCTATAAAAGGTCTTATCCCCCTTCTTAACAGAATTGGCTATCCTTTCCTCGGTTTGGGCCTTTGCTATTCTGACTGCCTTCCCAGCCTCTTTCTGCTTAAACTGATAAAGTTCTCTGTCCAGCTCCTTCTGTGTTTCCTTATATTTCCTGAATGCTGTCCTTTTCTCCTTAACCTTCCCTGCCACCTCTTTTGAGAACCATAGCAGTTTTTTCCTTCGTTGTGTTTTATTGATTTTTTTTTTTTTTTTTACACACACACACACGCACGCTTGTTGCCTCTGTGATGGCTGTTTTGATCACTCCCCATTGTTCCTCCACCCCTCCTTCTTGCCTGTTTGCTAGTGCTTTTCTGAGGCACTCTCTCATTTTCCCCCAAAGTCAGCCCTCCTAAAGTCTAGTACTCTTGCTTTTGTATGGCTTGATTGTATGGCTGTGCTTATCGTGAACCACACTGTTTGGTGGTCGCTTGTTCCCAGATGGCTACCCACTTCTAAATCCGAGATTCTTTCTCCAACCCCATTTGAAAGTACCAGGTCTAAGATTGCTCCCTCCAGAGTGGGTTCCGATACTAGCTGTCTGAGACATGCCCCCTGTAGGGCATCAAGAATGACCCTGCTCTTGGATGTGCCTGCAGCAAAGGTGCTCCAGTTAACATCTGGCATATTCAGGTCCCCCATCAACAATATCTCCCTTTTTCTGCCATTCTAAGAAAGCTTTCATTTCCTTGTCCATTCCCTCCCCCTGAGATGGGGGGGTCTGCATACAACCCCCACGCGGATTGTGGTGCCATTTCCTGTCTCCAGGGTGACCCAAAGTGCCTCATCTGCTCCCTGTTTACTCTTCAGTTCTGTTGCTTTGATCCCTTCCTTTACATAGAGAGCTACTCCTCCTCCTCTTTTACCCTCCATGTCCCTCCTGTAGATTGTGTATCCTGGTATGTTGACATCCCAGTCATGGTTCTCTGTGTACCATGTTTCTGTGACTGCCACAATATCCAGGCAACCTCTTCCATCAAGGCCACTAGTTCAAGGGAGCTTGTTACACAGACTATGGGCATTGGTACTCATCACCCTCCACTTTTTGATAGCCTTACCCCTTTTAGCCCCATTTCTGTCCTTACTGCCTTTGCCTTTTTTTACATTTAAATCTGTTCTGCTCCCCAATAACTTCTGTACCTTGGTGTTTACCTCACTAATCACGATGTTTTTTTTGGGGGGAGGCTCGGATTTCCCTGCTTCTTTTCAGTGCCTCCCCCCTTGGCTAGTTTAAATGCTTGCCAATGAAGCATCTAAACCTCTCACCTAGGATCCTGGTTCCCCCCCCGGACAGATGCAGACCATCGCACCAGTATAGGTCTGCATTCCTCCAGGTGGCTCCCCAGTCCCCAATGAAGCCAAAACCCTGAGCTCCACACCAGTTTTTCAACCACTCATTGAATTCCCTGGTGAGAAGTGCCCAGCATCTCCATTGCTAAGACAGGCAGCACCTCCAGAAGGTTACCGTATGTGCTACTTGTCTAAGGCCCCTTCCCAACTCTACAAACTCCTCTTGCACTGCTCTGATCCCATTCCTAGCCAGGTCATTTGTCCCCAGGTGGACAATACATCCAGCTCCCTCCCTCGTGCAGCTCCTCACACGATCCTAAGGATTTGCTTCCTGTCCCTCCAAGCCATGGTGCCAGGAAGGCACCTTACCTCCCTCTCCCCATCCTCCCCCATTTCTACCCCCACCAGGAGTTGTTTCCTTCCCCTGTGGGGTCCCATGCCACCCTCCTTTGGGTCTCCTTTGTGAAGGTTCCCAGCATCCTCCTTGGTCTCCACTGCAGGTGCCTCCATAGAGGAACCACTATCCACCAGAAGAGCGAATGAATTGTGAAGAGGTACAGCTGGAGGGATTCAACTCTGTTCAACCACCCTCTCCCTCCTTGAGCCCACCCTGGTCCAGCCTCTCCTCTTTCTTGGCAACCTCTGAGGCAGTGGCATTGGCCCTGGTGGTCCCTGGGTGGGGGAGGAGGTTTCACGAATCCTAGTGAGGTCAGTCTGGAGACGGGCAACCTTCTCTCTCAGACCAGAGAGGTGCTTGCAAATAGGGCAGCATCGCAGCCTCCAGAATGCCTCCCGGAACACTGCCGCCCCACAGCCATTGCACTGCACCACTCCTATCATGTCTTATTTTGTGTCCCCTCTACTCTTTCTCTGGATGCTTACTCTCTCCTCTCCTTACAACTCTCACCCTTCCTGTTCTGGGACAGCAACTTCCTATCTTCTTCAGTAGCCTCCTTCTTCCTTGCTCAATATCAGACCACCAGCAGCTGGGGAGCTACTTTTTCACTTTAGGGTCGACAAAACCAATGTTTCTCTATGATCCTTTCCTTCCTACTGCCAAACAGGAAGTTCCTGTTGACAGTCAAATCCAGTGGCTATAAAAGTAGAACTGGCTTTGGGTGGGTGGGATGGAGGGCAATTAGTAAGAAAAAAGGCTAGCAACAGGAAGTTGTAATTTGACTCACCTGCTTTTATAGTGTCTAAACCACACCCCCAGGTAAACTCTCTTTCCTCCTACTGGTTTAGGAAAGTGAGGTGATACAGTACCCTTCACTGCACAGAATACACAGACTATTTTTTTTTTTTAACCCTAAATAAGTTCCCTTCTATTTCTAATAAAGTTATCTGTCTACTTAATCTTAACAGACACTGACTCCTGCTGAGATATACGTCTTAAATTAAGAAAATGTACCTTCTTTTAGTTAGCTGCTTTCTGCTCTACAAGCAAGGCTTGCCACTGGGACTATTGCTGTGCATGAGGCCATGTGTCCCAAGAGCCAAAGAAGTCTCTTGCAGGTCTGGGTTGCCACGTCTTGAAAGACCTTGCAGGCACCATCAGGTTTTCCACTTTTTCAAGGAAGGAATACCTTAATTGGTGGGTATCCAATTCTATACCTATGAAGTCCAGAACCTGTACCGGTTCTGTCTAGGACTTTTAGGAGTTGATCAAAAACCCAAAGTCCTCTAGTGTGAGATGGGTAAGGAGGAAGGCCTTGGCCTCCTGGTGTAATTCTCCAGAAACCAGCTAATCGTCCAGGCAGGAAAACATGACCACCCCTTGTCATCACACAGATTTTTTTATTCAGACTTCTACCTGTTTTCACCTGTCCACATGCCTCAGGTGTGAGCACACGCATGCATGTGGAGGCACACGCACGCCACCATCTCCCACCTACGCTGCCCATCAGAACTCTACTCGATGGGAGTGGAACTATGGGGCGGGGGTGACAACCTCCCTGGAGAGGAGAGCTGCCTTTCAGCTGCTCAATCCTGCTTCCACTCCCACCCCCTATGCCAGCTCTCAGATGACCCGAGTAGTTCCTGAACCCAGATCGCCGGCATGACACTGAGGTAAGGTGTCCAGTGCCTCAGCCCTCTACACCACCAGGCCGGTTCCACCCCTCGTCGTCTTAGATGTGCTGTCACTACAGTCAGGCACTTCATACTCTGGGAGCCAAGGATAGGCCAAAGGGTCGCGCTGCGAACTGGTAGTGGCAGCTCTCTACCCTGAATCTCAGGTACTTTCTGTGCATGGGCCGGCTGATATGTGAAAGTATGCATCCTTCGGATCCAGTGACCCCAGCCAATCATCTTGCTGTAGTGATGGAATCACTGATCCCAGTTTTACCCATCTTGAACTTCCCTTTAAATGTTTGATACTTCAAATCTAAAATGGGCTGCCACTTCCCATTTTTCTTGTAGGTCAGGAAGTATCTGGACGAAGACCCTTTCCCCACTGTGAAGGAGGGACTACCGCATTTGCTTGTGCCAATTTTTTCACCTCCAACTCCAAGCAAAAATATATACCAAGCAAGAATAAACATGGCAAGAAAAATACCAAAGGTTGGTTTAGTTCTAAACTTAGAATGTTAAACAAAATCTTTAAATGAGTAAACAAAAAAGAAAACCAAGAGGGATAGCTATTGTATAGGGGGAAGGTTAGCCAACTAAAGGAGGAAATAAAGAAAACTAAGGTAGACTATGAACTTAGTTTGGCTACAAGAGTAAGGGACAATCACAGCATTTTACACATAAGTGGCAAAAAGAAGGGATATAGTAATATAGGTCTTTTTATTAATGAACTGAACGAACGTGTAACTGACACTATGGTATTGGCGGTCATGCAAAATTCATATTTCAGTTCAGTATTTAGTAAAGATAGTGGCACAAGAGCTACAACTAAGTTAAGTTCTTAGGTAGGACAGGTAATAGACCCTACATATGTATTGCAAGATTGGAAAACATTAATGTTAAATCTCAGGGACCAGATGAGCTACACCCGCAAGTACTTAAAGAACTGGCTGCCAGCCAGACTCCTCCACTGACACTTATTTCAGAAATCCTTAGACCAGGGAATAGTGGTACAGGATTGGAGGAAAGCTATAGTAGCTCCATTATTGAAGAAAGGCCCTACTACAAAACCTGAAAATTTTATACCAGTTAGTTTAACTTCTATACTGGAGAGGCTATCTGAAGGAATTCTGAAGGATTGTATTCCATCCCAATTGGCACTGCATAATTTAACTGATCCAACCCAAAACATTGCTTCACAAAAACAATCATACCAGATGAACATGTTAACCTTCTATGGAAAAGTAAACAGCCCTGGACAAAAGGGATGTGGTGAACATCATGTTTTTGGATTTTTCTAAGGCGTTCGATAAACTGCTGCATAAGGAATTCGTAGAGGTACTGATCAGCACAAAGTTACCATCAAATATAGTGAAATGGGTGGAAGCGTGGTTGAGTGATGGAAGGTGAAGGGTTACTATCAGAGGGGTATTCTCAGATTGGGAGGAAGTCACAAATGAAGTCCCGCAGGGCTCATTCTTGGGCCCATGTTTATTTAATCTATGTCTCCTCAATTAAGTGCAATTTCCCCCAACATTTGGTTGAGTAAGTTTACAGATGACTGCAGAACTGGGGTATTGTGAACAGTACTGAAGATCAGAAAAAGGTAGAGGAAACACTGGATATGCCGATTCGGTGGACAGATCTATACAAGCTGGAACGTCAAGAGCAAGTACCTACTGCCAGACACCCAGCTCCCCTCAACCATATATAATGGTAGAGCTGCTCTACTGTTGAGGGGCATTAATTATGTGCGCTTCCCTCTGGTTAAAAAGTTATAACATCCCTAATTTGCACCCCCATATAAAAACAAAGCTTATCCGACACGTCTCCTTTTGTGAACTCAGAAAATGAACACCGAGGGTGCATGTCATTAACCTGTATGTAAGAAATATGGCATTTAGTACTATTTAGAGGTACCACGTAGACAAATCAAAGCAGCTGCTGGAATAACTGTCCCCGTTTACTGGCATGGTCACTTTTATTGTTCCAAGTGGCAACTCTAAATAGTACTAAATGTTATTCACAAATGGCACCAATATAGAGCTATGGAGCTCACACAAGAAGCCTTCATTTTCTGACATCACAAAAGGAGGCATGTCAGATAAGGCTTTGTTTTTATGGGGGTGCACATTTGGGGTGCTATAACTTTTTAACCAGAGGGAAAGTGCATATAATTTTTAAAGCCCCTCAACAGTAGAGCAGATCTACTATTATAAATGTTTGAGGGAAGTTGGGTGTCTGACAGTAGGTACCTGCTCTTTAATTTCAAGAAGTGTGGGGTAATGCACTTGAGAAATAAGAGTAAAATTGAGCACACCCTGGGAGAAGTCCAGCTCAGTCAAACTGTGGAGGAAAGATCTGGGGGTGAGAATAACTAGTGACTCACAATTTAGTGCGCGCTGTGGTACGATTGTCAAAAAAGCTAGTCATGTATTAAACTGTATACTATGACATCGGTAGCAGAGATAGTAAGGTGATTCTGCCCCTGTACCAGGCATTGGTGAGGCCCCATTTGGAGTACTGTGCCCAGGTCTGGTCCCCTTACAAAAAAGGGGACAGAATGTTGGGAGTGGGTGCAGCGTCAGGCCACAAAGGGAACTGCAGGTCAGGGTCATGTATCATATCAGAAGAGACTAAACAACTTAAGACTTTACACATTGCAATATCATAGAATAAGAGGAGACACACTAACATACTAAAATGCCAGCAGAATAGGCCTAACGGTCTCTTGAATCTGCTCAGTTTTCAGCACCCGCACTGAGGGACGATTTTTGTGTCCCCCTTTGGGTTATACCTCCCAGTCGTTCCACCTGTATTGAGCCTGGTAAGATTTACCTTCCCCCTTATACGTGTCCCATCCGCTCTTGAGCTCGTCCACAGTCTCCACCTCTACCAGCTCCCTGAGCAGTGCATCCCATGGCTCCACCACCCATTCAGTGAAATATCTCCTCCTCTCCCCTCTGAGCCTGCCCCCTTCCAGTTTACACCTGTGCCCTCTTGTTGCCCCACCCTACTTCCTTTGGAGCACCCTGATTGGGCCTACTTTACTGATCCCTTTCATGTACTTAAAGACCTCTATCATGTCCCCCGGTCCCTCCTCTCCTCCAGGGTGTACATGTCTAGCTCCTTGAGCCTCTCCACATAGGTCCTCTCCCCCAGGCCCGAGATCAGTTTGGTTGCCCTCCTTTGGACCCTCTCTAGGAGGGCTATGTTCCTCTTTAAATGTGGTCTCCAAAACTGTACACAATACTTGAGGTGTGGCCCAACCAAGCAGTTGTACAGTGGAAGGATCACTTCCACCTTTATGAAGGTAATCCCCCTGGTGATGCATCCCATTTGCCCTTGCTGCTGCCCTCCTACAGGTCTCAGAGTTCATTTTGATATCTACCACTACCCCAGGTCCCTCACCCTCCGACTTGAATCATGTCTCCCCCCAGGGCATACCACTGGCCTGGATTTCTGACTCCCAGGTGCACAACCTTGCACTTTCCCCCCACTGAATTTTAGTTTTCATGTTTCCGACCACCAGTACATGTGTATGATATATGGGGCCCTCCAGGATGATCAACCGAGACAGAAATTGGGACTTGGGGTTAGAAACAGCTACCTACACGAACCCAGGACACACAAATTGCAACTAACACAAGATAAGTAGACAGCCTTAAGGAGATAAATACAGGTTACTCACCTGTAACAGGAGTTCTAGGAATGGTATATGTTGTTCATCCACACTCATTGGCAGGTATCCTTGCCGCTTTAAATCTTGCCGGAAGGTCTTCAAGCTTGCTCCTCCCACCCACCCGGGTGGTATAACTCGGCCCGCCCCATGACGCCAGATCTGGCCCGCTTGGAAGCTCAGGTTGTGCGTCGAAGCCGAGGTCGGGGTCATAGGATGAACAACATATACCATTCCTAGAACTCCTGTTACAGGTGAGTAACCTGTATTCTAGGGACATGGATATGTTGTTCATCCACACTCATTGGCAGACTCCTAGCAGTTCTCCGGGAGGAGGGAGGCAAGACGCACACCCCACATACTTACTTGGGAAAGAGAGACTGAGAACCGAGGCCCCAAAACCAGCATCCCGCGTGACTCAAGGTCGATGTGGTAGTGGGTAATGAAGGTGTTTGCTGACTTCCAGGTAGCAGCCCTGCAGAGATTTCTGGATAGGGCCGCCCTGGAAGCAGCCACTGCTGCAGCAGTATGGCGGGTAGAATGAGCTCTTATCCTCTGGGAGGCTCCATGCCCGCCAACTTATAGCAGAGATCTATGCAGGAGGTTACCACCTGCTTATCGTCCGCTTGGCTGCAGGTCTGCCAGATGCGGCTTCAGCGTAGGTGACAAACAGCTGGCGAACCTCTCCCGATTCAGCCTGCGGCGCCTTATAATAAGCGAGTTTCTCTAGGGTCCAGAGTATGGAGCCTATATTCGCCTCCGAGGTGTGATTGGGGTAGAACACCGGCAGAGTCAACACCTGGTTAAGGTGAAACTCCGACACCACCTTCGGAAGGAATTTCGGGTGGGGGCGCAGGACAACCTTGTCCCTGTGGAAGACCAGGTAAGGAGACTCGATGGAAAGCGCCTGGAGCTCTCCCATCCTTCTGGCTGACGTGATAGCCACCAAGAAGGCGGTCTTCCACGACAGGTGAGAGAGAGCACACCTGTGCATAGGTTCGAATGGCTTGCCCATGAGCTTTGCCAGTACCAGCAGTAGATCCCACGGAGGTGGGGGTTCCCGTGACTGGAGGGAATGTGATCAAGGCCTTGAAAGCGCCAGACCACTTCTCTCCTGCGCCATCGACTGCTTCCCCGGCCCGCGCTCGTAAGCAGAGATGGCTGCCAGGTGCACCCTTGGGTCGCCGACCTAAGCCCTTGACTAGAAAGGGACCATAAATAGTCCAAGATGCTTGCCAAGGAACAGGAGGAAGGGTCCAAGCCCTTGCCCTGACACCAAATGGAAAACCTTTTCCATTTGAAGGCATAGCATTTTCTGGTCGACTCCTTACGGGACGCCACAACTACATTGAGGACCTCGTCGGAAAGACCCAAGGCCTGGAACTCTAGCCGCTCAGGAACCAGGCCGTCAGGTGCAGGGATTGAAGGTCCGGATGGAACACCTTCCCCTGATTGACTGAGAGCAGGTCCGGCGAGCTGGAAGCTGCCGCGGAGTCCTGGAGCTGAGACTGAGGAGATCTGGTACCAGAACTGGCGAGGCCAGTCTGGGGCTATCAGGAATCACCTGCGCCTTTGTCCCTCCTCGCCTTGAGAAGCACCTGTGTGGATCAAGGGAAATGGGGAAAGGCGAAAAGAGGCCCGGGGTCCATTGCTCGAGAAGGCATCCCCTGCAGCGAGCCCTGCTGAGGGGCGGCATGGAACAGACTCAGCCTGCTCTCCATGGAGGCAAACAGGTCCACCTGAGGTGTGCCCAAAGGGAGAACAGATGCTGTACTA
The DNA here is from genome assembly GCA_016271365.2 of Neoceratodus forsteri. Classification (NCBI taxonomy): domain Eukaryota; kingdom Metazoa; phylum Chordata; order Ceratodontiformes; family Ceratodontidae; genus Neoceratodus; species Neoceratodus forsteri. Next base: position 274,855,558 of record JADMNL010000025.1, read on the forward strand.
CCTCCGCAGAGACCACTGTGGGATGCAGCCCTATCCGGCTCAGGGCATCGGGCCAGGGTGTTGGAGGCTCCGCCACGTGAATGGCTAGGAGATCCGCCTCCAGGCTGCGCACGAGTGACCAAATGTGGAGAGCTTCCTTGCATAGAAGCACGTAGCGCGTCCCACCCTGTCAGTTTAGATAGTACATGGTCGTGGTATTGTCCGTCTGGACTCTGACCACTTGACCCTCGGAGGAACGGAGCAAAGGCGGTGAGAGCTAGGCGGACCGCTCGGAGCTCCAGCAGGTTGATGTGGCATCGGGACTCCCGCGGGGACCAGAGGCCATGAGCCCGGTGTTCCCCCAGATGGGCACCCCAACCCATCAGAGAGGCATCGGTCGATAGAGAGACCGTCGGCTCGGGGCGGACGAACGGGATGCCCTCCTGCAAATGATCTGGAACGGTCCACCACTGGAGAGCGTTCCACATCCCCTGTGTCACCGACACAAGCTGGTCCAAGGGATCGCAGCGTTGTGACCACTGGCTGGCCAGTCCCCACTGAAGGGGCGCATGTTCCAGCGGCCCAACGGACCACGCTGGTGCAGGCCGCCAGAGACCCAGGAGGCGAGGAAGTCCCGGTAGGGCGCAATTGCCCAACCAGAAATGATCGGGCAAAGGAGGAAAGAACCTCGGCCCTGTCCGCCGGAGCCGCGCCTGGCTCAAGAGAGTCGAGCTGCGCCCGATGAATAGAATCACCTGCTTCGCTCGAGTTCGACTTGGCCTCGTTGATAAGGAGGCCCAGTTGAGAGCAGACCTGGAGGGCCAGATCTCTGACCACTCCGCCTCCTTCCTGGAGGGAGCTGCTATCAGCCAGTCGTCCCAGGTAAGGGTACACCCGACCCTCGGGCGCCGCAGGAATGCTGTCACCACTGCCATGCATTTGGTGAAGACCCTGGGAGCTGGAGACAAGCCGAGGGCATGGCTTGGAACTCGAAGGGATCCTTCCGCGGAGGCGAAGGAATCTCTGGTGAGACGGACGGATAGGGACGTGAAAAGCGGTCCTGCAAGTCCAGAGAGCAGAACCACACGCGCGTTCCAAGGATGGTATTATCTGAGCCAGAGTGACCATCCTGAAGGTTCGAGACCTTAGGAACTTGTTTAGGTCGTAGGTCGAGAATGGGCGCCAGCCCCCGTCTGCTTCGGAACCAGGAAGTACCTGGACACAAACCCTGGGTCTGAAGGAGGGTCCACCACCTCTTTACCACCTCTCTGGAGGAGGAGGGCGTGTCGTCCCGACGAGCCGCCAGTGAGGCTGGGGATCCTGCTCTCGAGGGGCGACTGCCTGAAGGGTGGTGCCTGCTCGATTCCAGAGGCAGGCCTCTTCCCACCACCTTCAAGACCCACCTGTCCGTGGTAACAGCGGACCAGGCGGAACGGAAGTGCTGGAGCCGCCTCCACGGGGACCTAGGGGTAAGGACGGGATGAAGGCGCACCCTCAGCCCGTCACTGGGCAGGCTTGGAGGAGGGACCGCCGAGGGACCTCCTGGGCCCTTTCCTCCCTGCCTCCTGTTAGAGGAAGCCGGGTGCTTGGGTTTGGGATGCCAAGGCCGAGCCTGCTGGCCCTGACGTTGGGCTGGCTACTGGGGCACAGAAGGACGAAGGCTTAGGCTGTGGTTTGCGGCCTTGTCCTTCTGAGCGGAAGAGACCGAGTCCAAGGTGGCATTGACTTCTCGATCCTCTGCAGGTGACCTTCCACCCCAGGGCCAAGAGGTCAGTCCCCAAAAGGGAACATCCGCCAACTTGTGCTGGGTATCCAAGTAAAGGTGGATATCCTCAGCCAAGCCTCGCTGACGATAGCCACTGCGGCCGCCACCGATCTGGCACATGAGTCCCCTATATCCAAAGCAGTCTGGAGCTGCTGTTTCACATTGCCCTGTCCCGCACCTGCTTAACCGTAGTCTGCAGATCGGCGGGAAGATGAGGGATGACCTCATCCAGGGAGCCCAACAGGGCATGAGAAAAATGTGCCATGAGGACGGCCGAACTTGCCTGACGAAGGCCGAGAGAGGACGCAGCGTAGACTTTTCGCCCGACATAGTCCAATTTCTTGGACTCCTTGTCAGGAGGTTTGTCCACATCCCTGGCGTTGCCGGGCGCTACCGAAACGCTGTCGGTAACCAACCCTCAGCAGAGGGTGTTCCAAAACCGGACAAGGAACCGTGGGACCGATACTTCCTGGCCATCCTGGCCAAGGCGCAGGGCAGGAAGCAGGGCGCTGCCAAAGCTCCAGTGCCGGACCCACTATGGCCTCGGCCACCGGAAAGGCCTCCATCGGAGAATCCCCTCGGTCCAGAATCTCCGTGAGGGGATACCTGGCCCGTTTGGAAACGGGTTCGAGCTCCATCCCGGTAGACTCCGAGATGAGCCGAAGCAGTCCTAGGAAGGACGACGGGCTATCGCCCATTGACTGACCTCCTCGAAGACTCCAAGTCCAGTCGCTTGAGAAAAAGGAGGAATCATCTTCGGACTCGGAAGAGTCCTCAAGAGCTGCCTCTGGCCTGAGCCACCCTTCACCTGCCGAGGTCGGTCGGGAGTGAGGGTAACTGACAGCCGATGGGTAGACCCTTAGCCGATCGAGAATCCTTTTGGTCGGAGCCCCACCTGGTGGCTGTGAGGCGGAGGTTCCACCGAATCGTGGAGCAGCTGGTTTGGCCGAACAACCGCCTGGGTATAGGCCTCGGATAAGTCGAGTGTGTCGGCCTGCCCGGGTGACACACTTAATGGCCGGGCGACGGGCCGCTTATTCTCGCCAGGAGGAGCTGTTGCAACATAAGGTCTCTCGCATCGCCGACGTAATTTACTCAAGCCTCCTCATCCGAGGAGGAGGACGAGGACAGCGGAGACGCCGCCATCGCTGTGCCGAGGACCGAGACCGCTCATGACGGTGGGATCGGGCTGGACCGCGAAGAGGTCCGAGACCGAGACCGAGAGTCCCGGAATTTCCGAGGTCGGTGCGGGAGGTGTCGGCCGGAACCGCACTCCTTCGCTCGGATGGTCCATCCGAGGGCTCCGGAACCGGAGGCACAGGCGAGCCCACGGATCCTCAACTCCTCCTGGGAACCGGGAGAGGGAATCTCGCTGCTAAAGGCGACAGCTCGTTCAATGGGTCGAGAAAATCTCGACTTCATCGGTGGGAGTCTCGGTCAACTGACCTGACGGGGACACCGTGAGGCCAGTGGCCGGCCGAGCGGTCGATCAGCCGACGGTCGACTGCCCGGGAGAGGGACCTTCCCGCCTCCCAAGAGCGCCGACGGAGGGATTCTACCCCGTCCTCTTTTTGGACCGAGAATAAGGTCCAGCAGACGCAGGCCCTTCTCCTTTAGTGGAGAGGACAGACAAAGCTCCTTAAAAGAAGCCGGTAGGAAGAACCCAGAGAGAGCGGATAAATGCCGCGCTGAGGAAGATACGCCACGCCCTCTTCTTCGAGGGCTAATTATCCGCCGAGCTGATCCACGAGTTTACCGCCGACACCGCCAACCGGGCCTCCTGACTTCACCGAGGGAACGCTCGGGACGTGCCCAGTTGCAATCGGGCAGCACGGTCTTCGAGGACGAGTCGAGAAAGATGAGCACAGGTCGCAAGCCCGCGGGTCGTGCTCAAGCCCACAGTAGACACACGTGGAGTGTGGATCCGTCCGAGACATCTTCTTCCGCATGGGCATCTCCAACCGGGAGTCGAGTTTGTCCATCGCAGCCAGCGAGGGATAGAAGACTAAAGTCTTTTTGCAAAATTTATTTTTAAACTGCAAACGGAGAAATAGGAACTAGTCACAAACGCAGAGCGTTAAGGAGGGAACCTGAGCTTCCAAGCGGTAAGGAAGATCTAGCGTCATGGGGCGGAGCCGAGAGTTATACCACCCGGGTGGGTGGGAGGAGCAAGCTTGAAGACCTTCCGGCAAGATTTAAAGCGGCAAGGATACCTGCCAATGAGTGTGGATGAACAACATATCCATGTCCCTAGAAAAATGGTTTAGCCAGAGCGGGGCTAAGCTGTGGAACAGTTTGCAAAATTAACTGGTAATGAATAATTCAATGGACTCCAAACTTGGTCTGGATAAGTACTATGAAAATAAAACAGCTCTAGCATAGAGTAACAGGGCAAGCATTAAGGACGCAAATCCATGTAGCTTAAAAAAAAAAAAAAAGAAAGAAAGAAACACACACGAAACAGGAGCTTTTCTGTTGCTGCAGGAGGACTGCAGCTTTGGGAATTCTTTGACATGCAGAGTCAAACCATGACTCACTGTTTCCAGGATCCACCTGTCTGCTGCAATTCTTTTTCCACACCTGCACATAGTGAACCAGCCTTCCTCCCACTAGCAATGGTTGGGTGACCTGAATAAAGTTGTCAGGGGTTCTGCTTCACTTGTCCCTTGGGTGCTGGAGCAGAGTCCACATGCCTGGGACCCCTTCTGCCTCTGAATAACTCTGGTCGGAATAGTCAAAGAATGCTCAGAGAATAAATTCCCCTGGGACTTCCACTTCCGCCACAGAGCAGACAGCAGCTTAGCGAAGCTCCTCTGCTCCCCAGGGCTAAATATTTCCTATTCCTAAACCGATCTAACAAGTGAAAATGGCTAAAGAAGTTCGTAAAAGGGACCGGGGACCACCCTCATCAAGTAAAACCCCCGAGGAGGGAGTTTGGTGGAGAAGAAATGCCTCCAATTAGTTATGATCGCAGCAGAAGCCACTCGCGCAGCAGCACGAGGGGCTCTAGCTATGACATGGAGGCCGAGGCAGACTTATCTCGCACCAGATATGAAAACATCCTAAGGGAAATTCACGACTCTCGAGCGGAGACTAGGACAGAATTTCAAGCACTGACACAGCAAATCTCTAATATAGATGCTAAGGTCAACACCGTGGAAGACAAAATAAAAGTAATGGAGGAAAATAATACCCATCTCGGCACAGCAATAGAGGCCTTGTTTCAGCATATGCAAGCTCTGCAGAGTAAATGCACTGACCTTGAAGGAAGATCTACACGCAGTAATCTCAGACTGTATGGCCCAGCTGAAGGGGCTGAAGAACCACACACACACACACACACACACACACACACACACACAGCATTTTGGAAAATTTGCTGAAAGATGTGCTGGACTTCTCCCAATTATGCCTTCGTATCAAAAGACCTCACTGCTCATCAGGCCAGAAGCCATCAGGAAAAAGCTCACTTGTTCTATAATCTTCAAGCTTAGCAGTTTTAAAACTAAGGAAGATATCCTCCGGAGGGCTTGGAGCAAAAAAGAGCTGCCCTACCTCACATCGAGGATTTCTCTCTACCATGATTATGCCCCAGAAGTCCAGCAAGCTAGGCAGCTGTATGTGCCAATTCTAAAACCTGTGAAAGCAAAGGACATTAGATTTCAAACTCCATTCCCAGCAAAGCTTCGGGTGTTCTGGGAGGAGGGCCCTCAGTTATATCTCACTCCGGGGAAGGCACTGGAGGATCTGCAGAAAAAAGGAATTTCCATTCCTTCTGTGGAAGCAGATCGATTGAAGAAATACAGGTTATTCACCTGTAACAGGAGTTCTAGGAATGGTATATGTTGTTCATCCACACTGTCTGCCAGATTTGGCTGCAGGTCTGCCAGGAGCGGCTTCAGCGTAGGTGACAAACAGCAGCGAACCTCTCCCTGAACTACAGCCGTCCGCTCCTTGTAGTAAGCGAGCGCTTTTCTAGGGTCCAAAGTATGAATCCTATATTCGGCCTCCAAGGTGTGATTGGGGTAGAACACCGGCAGAGTCAACACCTGGTTAAGGTGAAACTCAGACACCAAATTCGGAAGGAATTTTGGGTGAGGGCACAGGTCAACCTTGTCCCCGTGGAAGACCAGATAAGGAGACTCTATGGAAAGCACCTCAAGCTCTTCCATCCTTCTGGCTGACATGATAGCCACCAAGAAGGCAGTCTTCCACAACAGGTGAGAGATGTCACACCTGTGCATCGGTTCGAATGGCTTGCCCATGAGCTTAGCCTATACCAGCAGTAGATCCCACGGAGGTGGAGGTTCTCGCCCCACAGAGGATATTTGATCAAGGCTTTTGAAAAAGCGCCCTACCACCTTCTCCTGTGCCACCGACTGCTTCCCGGCCCGCGCCTGGTAAGCAGAGATGGCTGCCAGGTGCACCTTAAGGGTTGTCGACCGAAGCCCTTGCTGAGAAAGGGACCACAGGTGGCCCAGAATGCTTGCCAAGAAGCAGGAGGAAGGGTCCAGGCCCTTGCCCTGACACCAAATGGAGAATCTCTTCCATTTGAAGGCGTAGCATTTTCTTGTTGACTCCTTACGGGATGCCTCAATGACGTTGAGGACCTCGTTGGGAAGACCCAAACCTAAGAACCCTAACCGCTCAGGAACCAGGCCATCAGGTGCAGAGATTGAAGGTCCGGATGGAATACCTTTCCTGATTGACTGAGATCAGGTCTGGGCGGGCTGGAAGCCGTCACGGGAGCCTGGAGCCGAGACTGAGGAGATCTGGATACCAGAACTGGTGGAGCCAGTCGGAGGCAACCAGAATCACCGGCGCCTTGTCCCTCCTCGCCTTGAGAAGCACCTTGTGGATCAAGGGAAATGGGGGAAAGGTGAAGAGGAGGCCCGGGGTCCACGGCCTCGAGAAGGCATTCCTGCTGCTGCGAGCCCTGTTGAGGGAAGCAGGCATGAAACAGTCTCAGCTTTGCATTCTCCCTGGAGGCAAACAGGCCCACCTCAGGCGTGCCCCAGTGGGAGAACAGATCTTGTACTACCTCCGGCAGGAGAGACCACTCGTGGGACGCAGCCCCTATCCAGCTTAGGGCATCGGCCAGAGTGTAGGAGGCTCCTGCCACATGGATGGCAAGGAGATCCACCTCCAGGCTGCGCACGAGTGACCAAATGCAAAGCTTTCCTGAACGGAGGCATGAACCGCGTCACGCCCTGGCGATTTAAGTAGTACATGGTCGTGGTATTGTCTGCCTGGACCTGAACCACTTGACTCTGTAGAAACGGAGCGAAGGCAGTGAGGGCTAGACGAACCGCTCGAAGCTCCAGCAGGTTGATGTGGCATCGGGACTCCCGAAGAGACCAGAGGCTGTGCGCTCTGTGCTCCCCAAATGGGCACCCCAACCCAGAGAGGCATCGGTCGATAGAGTTACCGTCGGCTCGGGGCGGACAAAGGGGATGCACTCCTGCAGATGTGCTGGAACGGTCCACCACTGGAGAGTGTTCCACATCCCCTGGGTCACTGTCACCAGCTGATCCAAAGGATCAAAGTGCTGTGACCACTGGCTGGCCAACCCCCATTGAAGGGGATGCATGTACCAACGGGCCCAACGGACCACGCTGGTGCAGGCCGCCGTGAGGCCCAGGAGGCGCAGGAAGTCCCGGGCAGGACTCAATTGCCCAACCTGAAATGATTGGGCAAAGGAGGAAAGGACCTCGGCCCTGTCCGCCGGGAGCCGTGCTCTGGCTCTTAGAGAGTCTAGCTCCGCCCCGATGAATTGTATCACCTGCTTTCGCACGAGTTCCGACTTGGCTTCATTGATGAGGAGGCCAACCTAAGAGCAAACCTGGAGGGCAAGATCTCTGGACCACTCCACCTCTGCTCTGGAGGGGACTGCAATCAACCAGTTGTCCAGTTAGAGGTACACCCAGACCCTTCAGCGCCGCAGGAATGCTGTCACCACTGCCATGCCTTTGGTGAAGACCCAGGGAGCAAGGGAAAGGCCGAAGGGCATGGCCCCGGAACTTGTAGAGGGATCCCTCTGCCCTGAAGCGGAGGAATCTCTGGTGGGACGGATGGATTGGGACATGAAAGAATACATCCTGGAGGTCCAGAGAACAGAACCACATGCCTCATTCCAAGGATGGGATTATCTGAGCCAGAGTGACCATACTGAAGGTCCGAGACCTTAGGAACCTGTTCAGGTCATGCAGGACTGGAATGAAGCGCCAGTCCCCCGTCCGTTTTGGGACCAGGAAGTACCTGGACACAAACCCCAGGTCTGGAGGAGGATCCACCATCTTCCTGATCACCTCTTTTTCAAGGAGCAGGGTGATATCGGCTCAGTGAGCCGACAGAGGCTGCAGATCCCATAGCGCGCCCCCCCCCCCCGGAGTGGTGATGGCTCAGAAGGGCGGGCCCTGCTCGAACTGCAGGTGCAGGTCCTTTCCTACCACCTCCAACACCAAGCGGTCCATGGTGATACTGGACCAAGCGGAAAGGAGGTGGCAGAGCCGTACCCCCATGAGGGGGAACCCAGTGGGGAGTGACGAGGCTGGGGGAGACACCCCTCAACCAGTCACTGGGCAGGCTTGGAGGAAGGACCAGCCGAGGGACCTCCTGGGCCTTTTCCTACCTGCTTCCTATTAGAGGAAGCTGCAGGCTTGGCTTTGGGGTGCCAAGCACGTGCCTGCTAGCCCTGATGCTGGTGCTGTTGGGCCGGACGTGCCACAGGAACAGAAGGGCGAAATTACTTGTTGTCGACAGCCCTTGTCCTTTTGGGCGGAGGTGACTGAGTCCAGAATGGCACTGGACTTTTCGATCCGCTGGAGATGACCTTCCACTCCAGGGCCGAAGAGGTCAGTCCCCAGGAAGGGGACATCTGCCAGTTTATGCTAGGTATCCGCCATGAAAGGCGGATATCCTCAGCCATGCTCTGCGGCGCATGGCCACTGTGGCCGCAACTGATCTGGCACAGAGGTCTCCGATGTCCAGAGCCATTTGGAGCTGCTGTTTTGCCACTGCCCTTCCCAGGTCCCGTACCTGCTTGACCGTGGTCTGCAGGTCGGACGGGAGATGAGGGATCACCTCATCCAAGGAACCCATGAGGGTGTGGGAGAGGTTTGCCATCAGCACGGCTGAGCTGGCCTGGCAGAGGCCAAGGGAGGACGCAGCGTACACCTTGCGCCCGGCATAGTCCAGCTTTCAGGACTCCTTGTCAGGGGGGCTTATCCACATCCCTAGCATTCCCAGAATGCCGGAACACGCTATCGGTGACCAACCCCTCAGCAGAGGGGTGTTCTGAAAAACGGGACAAAGAGCCGGGAGGGACCGCATACTTCCTGGCCATCCTGGCCAAAGGCACAGGACAGGAAGCCGGCCGCTGCCAGAGCTACAAGGCTGGGACAACAATGGCTTCAGCCACCAGAAAGGCCTCCATGGGTGAATCCCCTCGGTCCAGTATCTCCGTAAGGGGATACTTTGCCTGCTTGGATACGGGCTCGAGCTGCATCCTGGTAGACTCAGAGATGAGCTGAAGCAGACCCGTAAGGACTAGGGCTTTTGCGCATTGACTGACCCCCCGGAGGACTCCAGGTCAATGGGCCTGGAGAACAGGGAGGAGTTGGACTCCTAAGTGTCCGCGAAGAGCTGCCTGGGGTGGACAGGAATGAGGGTGACTGACAACCTGTGGGGCAAACCCTGACCCAACCGAGAGTCCTAGGTCGGCATCCCCGATTTCGGATGTGGAGGTTCCACCACAAATCGATGGGGCAGCTGGTTTTGGCTGAACAACTGGCCCAGGCTTGGGCACCTCGACTACACCAAAGGGGTTGTTTCGGCCGCTCGGGTGACAGCCACTTGAAGGCCGGGGAAGGAGATGACGTCAGCTTGTTCCCAGACAGAAGCAACTGCTGCCACATCAGGTCCTCGTAGAGTCGATGCAATTTGCGCCAAGGCCTCTCCTCTTCCGAGGAGGAGGACGAGGACGAGTGGCGGCGCAGCTTACTACTGTGCCGAGACAGCCGATGTCGGGCGGATCGGGCTGGACCGAGACGATGTCCAAGACAGAGACAGATCCTTCTGCTTTCTGGAAGGGGCAGGGACACCCGCTCTTCCCTCGGCTCGGAAGCCTTGATTGGGGACTCCGGCACAGGAGGCGCAGGCAAGTCCTCTGTCTCCACCAGGGGAACTGGCGAAGAAGGGTTGTCAGCTTCAGTCGACAGCCCGTCCGACTGACAGGGACACCGTGAAACCAGAGGCCTTAGCCGCAACCTCGACCGGAGTCAAGTGTCGACTGCCCTGGGAAGGGGACCTCTCCCACTCCCACGAACGCCGACAGTGGGACTTACCTTTCGAGTCCATTTTGGACAGAGAAGAATGTCCTGATGGCCCCTCTCCCTTCGTGGAGAGGGACTGGCAAAGCTCCTTAAAAGAAGCTGTGTAGGAGGATCCCAGAGAGAGAGCAGGATAAATGCCGCGACCGAGGAAGATGAATATGCAGCCTGGGCCGCAGACGACTCCTCTGAGGGCGATCTGCTCGAGTTGCTCAGCTGAGCCAGCCGCAGGACACTGCCCAACGGGCCTCCTTTGACTTCAATGGCGGGTAGCGCTTCTCTGGGCACCCAAGCTGTAACCGGGCAGTGCAGTCTTCCAGGACGTTGCCCAAAAACAAACGGCATAACTCGCAGGCCTGCGGGTCATGGTCTAGGCCGAGGCAGTAGACGCACGTGGAGTGCTGATCCGTCCTGGACATTTTCTGCCCACATGGGCACCGCCGAAAACCAGGAGTCAATTTGTGCATCACAGCCGCGAGGTAGTAATTTGACCGAAGTCTTGAAAATTTAAGAATAAGTTTCAGTCGAACGGAAGAATTAGGATCCAGTCTATACGCAGAGCGTTAAGGAGGGAACCTGAGTTTCCAAGCAGTAAGGAAGATCTAGCGTCATGGGGCGAAGCCGAGAGTTTTGCCACCCGAGTGGATGGGAGGAGCCAGCTTGAAGACCTTCCGGCAAGATTTAAAGCAGCAAGGAACCTGCCAGAGCGTGGAAGAACAACATATCCATGTCCCTAGAAACAATTTTCCAAGTCAAGCACTTGAGCTCTGCTGAAGACAGGCTCAAAAGGAGGTTGCATAAGTTGAGCAATGCAAAAATTTAAATCCCAGGCCGGGGCAGGGTCTCTAAAGGGAGGATAGGTATGAAGCAATCTCTTAAAACATTTACAGAATACAGGATGAGATGATAGTGAGGAAGACTTCCCCACTGACAGAAAAGCAGAAACAGCTGACAAGTGTACCTTGACAGTAGCTGGTCTGAGGCCTAGGCCATTAAGATGGACCACATGGTCCAGAACTGTAGGTAATTCAGCAGTGTCTGGAGAAACATGCTTCTTAGGACACCAAATGCTGAATCTCTTCCATTTGGAGTTATAAGACTTTCTGGTGGAGAGCTTTCGAGAAGCTTTGACAATATCCAGAACCCCCTGAGACAGATGCAAATCTGCATATTCTAACTCTTCAAGAGTCATGCCTGGAGATTGAGAGACTGAAGATTGGGGTACCAAATCCTCCCCTGAGAGGAGGTTAACGGGTTGTAATTCCTGGGAAGAGACATGAGAAGATGGACTGCTAGGGACAGCAACAGGAGGTACCAGGGCTGTCTAGCCCAGTCTGGAGCAATCAGAATCACTTTGCAAGGTTGTGACCTTATCTTGACTAAAACTCCGAACAGAAGGGGGAAGGGAAGGAAGGCATACAGAAATTTCCCTTCCCAGTTCAGAACCAGAGCATCCAGGGGGACTGACCCCAAGACTAGGGGTCTGCAACGAAAGAGAGGAAGTTGGTGATTGTCTGGGGATGCAAAAAGATCCACCTCTGGAGTGCCCCACCTTGAAAAAAAATCACCTTCAATACCAGAGGGTCCAGGGACCATTCGTGATGGCCCTGAGAGATTCTGCTCACTGCATCTGCTAGCACATAGCAGTTCACCTTCCAGGGAAGGACAATCAGAGAGGTTTGCAGGGAATACACCAGGGACCGCAACTTCATGACTTCTGTGCACAAGGCCGTAGACAGAGTGCCTCTCTGCTTGCTGATGTACCACACGGTGGTGGTGCTGTCTGTTCTGACCTGAACCACCTTGTTCTGTATTGACAGAGAAAGCTTGCAGGGCCAGAAAAACTGGCCCAAGTTCTAGGAGATAGATATGGAGAAGGAATTCCTGAGGGGGACCACAGTCCCTGGCTAGTGAGGGCCCCCAAATGGGCTCCCCAACCCAGAAGAAAAGCATCCGTGGTAAGGACCACTGAATGAGTGAGCAGCAAATGGAACCCCTTGCCTTAAATTATCCTGATCCTGCCACCATTGAAGGGCTTGGATCAGGGTCAGAGTCACTGGAATCAGTTTGGTAAGGGAATCCTTTTGGGACCAAAAGGCCCCTCAGATGGAACTAATGTCCCTCATCTGGAATCTTGCCCCTTGGACCACTGCTGTAGAGGCTGCCATGTGGACCAAGAGTTGAAGGAAATGTCTTGCTGGTCGGGACACCTGAAGGCTGAAGCCAGTTCTATCCTGTCCAGGGGAAGAAAGGCTCTTGCTTTGACCATATCCAGCTCTGCCCCTATAAAGGTAAGAAGCTGGACAGGCTCGAGAACTGACTTGGGAAGGTTGAGAAGAAATCATAGAGAAGTGAGCACTTCCTGGGTCTGAAATCCAGGGAATGGTGCCAGAGCTAGAGGGATCCCCGAGATCAAACCGGGTCGCAGGGTAGAATCCTGGGGATGTGAACTGCGGAAGAGCCCAGATGGGGAATCCTCTGTGATGCACCTGGGGTTCCATGAATCCAGAAGGGCAACCCTTGGCGGAGTCACCGGAGGGGACCCTGCTGGAGCCTGAGAAGGAGAGCAGGGCTCGGTGCTGCGGCTCCTCCCTGCGCCTTACAGGGTGGCACAGCGGTGCCCTGGCCCCTCAGACTAAGAGGACTCCCTCCTCCTCGACCCCAACGAAGTCCCCTGATCCGAGGCCTCCCGAGGGAGGCCACCGAAGCTAGGGTCTCCAATCCCCCCTGGGAGGAGGGCACAGCAGCACCAAGGTTGGCAGCTGCAAAAGCCCCTCCAGAGGAGACAACCCCCTTCCCAACCCCAGAGCTGTCATCCCTGATGGACCCCAGGCCACCCCTGGCTGAGGGATCCTCGGAGGCAGACTGCTCTGAAGACTCTAGAATGGGGGCGGTGGGACGCCTGCTATGTCCCACCGAGATCTCAGATTCAGAGAAATCCGGTAGCCAGTCTGGGTCCACATCTGAATTGTCACCCTCCGAAGAGGAGTCAATCAATCAATCAGAAAGACCTCCACGCTGGCCATTCCGGGAGCATCTCTAGCGACAACGCAAACCGCACCAGTGTCTCCAGCAGCACCAGTTCCCACTGCACCACCTGCATCCTCAGAACTCGTTGACCCACCCACGGCTCCAGTCCTGTACTGTGCATGACTCCAGGACCTGAAATGGAGCCACCGGCGGAGTTGCGCAAGACACAGATGCCGCTCACGGCACCAAGAACTGACCCAGCACATGCAGTGCCGCCTTGCTCACTGGCTCCATGAATGGCACCAGGATCTAAAAACGGCGCCGCAAGGCGGCATAGAGGGTACGCCTGTGCTGGACCTAGAAACCATGGGCCGCGACACTGAGGGAGCCTGCACAGGCAGTGTAGATGACACGATCCCAGGTGGTGCTGCACTGCTCCTCCGACACTACAAAAAGAAGTCTCCTCCTCGGTAACGCTTTAAGATGAGGAGGCCACCTCATTACCAGACCGTGTAGGCCTGGGATGGGACCCAGAGGAAGGGTCTAAACATCTGGCTTGGAAGGCCAGTGAGCAACGTCGCCCTCCGAAAGTCAGCGGGGCCCTGCCGACTTTAAAAGTGCGGAATTCCAAAACATGGCAATCCATGGAAAAACAGGCGTCGCATCTATCCATATCATGGTTAGGTCCCAGGCATCTCAAACTGACATCATGCTAGCCCGAAATGGAAAAATGCCAGCCACAGGAACACTGACACATAGGGGTGCGACCCGCTTTAGATTTACGCTTGGCTCTCGAACTAGAAGATGTGAAATTAAACACAGCAAAAGACCCCGGAGCCGTTAAACAATGGAAGAGACTTACCAGCCACCAACATCTTCAGGATGAGAAGTCGAAGAGTAGGCCGAAAGGCGTATTGGGAAATTCACACTATCCCTCGCATAGCAGGGCGAGCCTCGACAGTGGGAAAAACAGAACTGGGATGGAGGAAAAGTCTGCAGCACCTAACGGCAACCCCTCACACACTACGTAGTGAGCCATTCTCGTGGATGGAGCCATCGCGCCAACTCCTCCCTCCAACCCCCCATATAGCGGGTGCGCGTTTCTGGCTTACACCTCAATCAGTAATGAATGGTGAAGATTGCAAGGGAAGATCAGATCCCCCTGACAAGCAGAGGAAATAGGCTGATCCAGCTGATCATGCAGCTGATCCCACTGAACCCTGAGCTCAGTGGGACCACTGAGTAATTCTCATGTGCAGCCTTGCCATGGGTACCGTGGAGCAAGAGGCCATAGTCAATCCGAGAAGACGAAGTACTTCTCTGGCTGGAAGATACTTGGAGGAGGCCACCAAGGTGACCTGCTCCATCAGAGTGTCCCTCTGCTCCAGAGAAGAAAAGCTCTCCTCTGAACTGAATAAAGAACAGCTCCAATAAACTGAAGATGTTGCGAGGGACTGAGAGAAGATTTGGGGGATACTGACAGTATTCCCCAGTCTGGAAAACATGTTCAGGGCAATCTGGAGGGCCTCTGAAAGGGCCTCCCAGGAGGGAGCAAAAATGAGCCGATCATCCAGGTATGGGAAAACCGTAATACCCTGGTGTCTGAGGGCTGCTGCCACCACTGCTGTGCACTTGGTAAAAACCTTGGGTGCCGAAGAAAGGCCAAAGGGGAGCGCTTTGAACTGGAGGTGTTCCTCCCTGAAAGACAAATCGCAGGAAGCGGCAGAGACTCTGCAATATCAGGAAGTGCAGGTAGGCATCCTGCATGTCCAGAGCGCATAAAGAAAAAAATTACTCACCTTAGTAATTATGTTTCTTCTAGTGGAGTCTTGCTGTATTCTGACTATTGCAGTTAGGTCCTGCCTTTCAATTGCCCCGGAAAAAGTACAGTTATGTAAGAACTTACCATAACAATACATCTTCGAGACCAGCTCTTGCAACAGGTTACACCATTAGGACTGAAGACGTCAGGCCCCCACAGAAATTTTCTAGCTAGCAGTCTTCAGCGGGGACCGCCTCCGATGTCTGTCCCACCCCCGACGTCAGGCGCAGTACATATGGAGGCGGTCCCCCCCACAATCCCCAGTTCTCCTGCCGGAGACTCCCGGCCGCTGGATGACATCAGAAGAGACAGAGGATCCGCCACCAGATGACTTAGACTAAAAAAAAAAAAAAAAAAGAACTTCCCATCCTTAAGATGGATGTTTGGCTACTACCTACCTCCACAAAAGGGGGAATGGTGGGCGGGAAGGTACCTGCTGCAAGAGCTGCTCTCGAATATCTACTGTTACTGTAAGTTCTTACGTAACTGTACTATCTTACTTAGAGATACAGCTCTTGCAGCAGGTAACACCATTAGGACCGATTCCCAAGCAATAGTGGCAATCATGCCACAGGGAGGAGGAAAGGTAGGGATCACAACCCTACTTGAGCCTAAGACAGAAGTCCCTGAAGGATGGTAGGCCGAACCCTGCTCTTCGCCTCGATGCAATGTCTAGGCTGTAATGCCTGATAAAAGTATGCACCGAGCTCCAAGTGGCTGCAGCACAAACAGCTGAGGTGGAAACATTCCTTAACGCCACAAAGAAAGTGGCCACTCCTCTCGTGGAATGACCCTTAACCATGCCTGGTAAGGGTTTATTGCGCTTATAACAGAAAGATACACTGGATGAGCCACCTCGAGAGAGACTGTTTAGAAACAGGAGCTCCCATCATTCTAACAGCAAAGGAGATAAACAGTTGATCCATCTTTCGAAACGGTTTGGTTCTGGTTAGATAATATCTGAGGCACCTGTGTACATCAAGGGTGTGTAGAAGGGCTTCTCCTCAGTTGGTGTACTTGGGAAATACACTGGTAAGTCGATATCCTGATTAAGGGTGAGGGCTGAAACCACCTTAAGCAGAAACTTTGGGTTTGTCCTCAGGGATACCCTATCCTGGTGGAAAACTAAATAAGGTTCTTTGCACATCAGTGCATGCAATTTGGAAATCCTTTTTGATGAAGTAACTGCAACTAAAAACAATGATTTCCATGACAGAAAACGTAGCTCGCAATCCGTGGCTGCTTCAAAGGTGGCAGTGTAAGCTGCTCCAGGACGAAGGGCAAGTCCCAAGGAGGAATCAGATCCTTGATAGGCGGCCTAAGGTGGAGAACTCCCCTTAAAAAAGCACGAGTAGTGTCCAACTGGGCCACCATTCGGTGGCCTATAGGGACATGGTAAGCCAAAATTGCGCAAAGGTGCACCTTAACTGAGGAGTAAGCCAGTCCGGATTGAAAGAGTGAAAGCAGGTAATCCAGAACCAGCTTTTCGGGACATTCTAATGGCGAAAGTCGCGCTTGAGCCCACAAGAAATCTGCGCCACTTCATATGCACGCTATGGGTTGCTAGATTTCTGGTGGCAGAGAGTACATCTGCCACCTTTTCCGAGACCCCATATCGCAACATGGCTATGTCTACGAGCCAAGCGTGCAGGTTCAAAGAACGCAAGTCCAGATGGACTAATGAACCCGCCTCCTGAGACAATAGATGGGTGCTGACTGGCAAAGGAACTGGAGGTTCCCGGGATAGCTGATGCAGGAGCGGGAACCAAATTTGTCTGGGCCAGAAAGGTGCTATCAAAATGAGTGTTGCCTGCTCCCTGCGAAGTTTTAAGAGGACTCTCTGGATCAATGGGAAAGGAGGGGAGGCAGAGAGGAATCTGCCCGCCCAGGAGAGGGACAACGCGTCTCGCCAGAAAGCACCAGGCCCTGGATCTAGAGAGCAAAAATTGGGCAGTTTTGCGATGGATGGGGAGGCGAAAAGGTCTAACTCTGGAGTGCCCCATCTGTGAAACAGATCCTCTGCCACCTCCTGTAGAAGTACCCTCTCATGGACTCTGGCCTGAGAGCGACTCAGGCTGTCTTCAACAGTATTGTCCACTCCGGGGACATGTACTGCAATCAGGTTTGCACCATGCTGCACTTCCCACTCCCACACTCATGGCCTCCCTGCAAAGCGGGTAGGAGAGAGTACCTCCTTGTTTGTTGAGGAAAAACATCACCGCAGTATTGTCTGTTTGCAACAGGAGAGTACCCCGTGAAATCTCCGACTGGAAGGGTTGCAGAGCATAAAGAACCACCCTCATCTCCAAAATGTTGACGTGGGGATGAGATTCCTGGGCTGTCCATGTGCACCGAGACCTCACCCCGTCTAGGTGTGCTCCCCACCCGAGCCCTGAGACGTCTGGAGAGGGTCACAGCCAGATGGCGCTACAAAGGGGACCACGCGGAGAGGTTTCGTGATCTAGCCACCATTGCCAATCCCAAATCGCGGCATTCGTGATTCAAATTGGCTGCTGCAGATGGTCTTGCCTTTGGTCCCATTGCACCCTTAGCATCCACAGAGTTACCCGCATGTGGAGCCTTGCCATCGAGACTGTTGCAGTGGCCACAGCCATGTGTCCGAGCAGGCGAAGGACCAACCTGGCAGGGACGGTCTTCTTCACAGACATGTCCCTGATGAGGAATCTGATGTGTTCCGCTCTGTCCGTGGGAAGAGAAACCTTCCCTCTGACGGTGTCCAGAACTGCCCCTATAAACTGCAGTTTCTGGGATGACACCAGGAGTGACTTCTCGTAGTTGATGACAATACCCAATAACTGAAAAAGGGCCTGGCTACGATGAATGGCCGTCATCAATGCCTCCTTGGAGGGAGCCATGAGAAGCCAGTCGTCCAGGAACGGAAACACGTAGTGGCCTTGTCTCCTCAGAGATGCCGCTACAACTGCCATGCACTTCGTGAAGGCACGAGGTGCCGATGACAGCCCGAAGGGAAGAGCTCAGAATTGATAATGGCGGCTCTGAAACTCGAAGTGCAGGAACCTCCTGTGCGCTTGAGCAATTGGGATATGCAGGTAGGCGTCCCGCTTCAGCATGGGGATTAGGCCCAGAAGGGTCACCATGCGAAAGCATTTGTAGACCGACAGAGTGAGGTCACTGAGGTCCAGAATTGGACGGAGGTCCCCTGTTTTCTTTGGAACCAGGAAGAAGTGGGAATAATAGCTTAACCCTCTCTGGTTCTCTGCAACGTGCTCCAAGGTCTCTCTCCAGAAGCACGAGTACTTCCTGCCGTATAAGCAGGGCGTGCTGACCCGAGTAGCAGGAAAGCAAGGAAGGCCTTGTAGGTGGGCTGCCTACGAATTCTATATAGTGGCCTCTTTCGACCAACTGCAGCACCCACCTGACGGTGGTGATCGACAATCACCCTGGCAGGTGACGTGTGATGCGACCCCTGACCTTCATTTCCTGTTGATCCTGAGGGCCGGGGGCCAGGAAGGATTCATGCTGTAGCAGCGTTAGATCCTGCAGGTTGGGCCAACTTTGCAACTCGGTGGCCCCCACCTGGGGATGACTTGGCCTGGGCTTTTCAAGTAAAGAAGCCCCTCTGCTGTTGGCCGGTACACAGTTGTTGCCTTTGTGTCTGGCCACGAAAACGGCTCTGGTTCCTATGAAAGGAACTAGGTCGAGATCTGTACATGGCCTGGACAGATCTAACTGCCTTCCCTGCGTCCTGAAGTTTGGTGATCACCTTCTCAGGCTTCACCAAAGAGGACTTCCCCGTTGGAAGGGACGTCCAGATGTTCTTCTGGACGTCCGTAAAATCGAGACGCTGAGCCAGGAGCCGCCTCCAGAGACGCTGGAGCCAGGAGCCGCCTCCAGAGACGCTGGAGCCAGGAGCCGCCTCCAGAGACGCTGAGTCAGGAGCGCCTCCAGAGACGCTGAGCCAGGAGCGTCCAGAGACGCTGAGCCAGGAGCGCCCAGAGACGCTGATGCAGGAGCGCCCAGAGACGCTGAGCCAGGAGCGCTCCAGAGACGCTGAGCCAGGAGCGCTCCAGAGACGCTGAGCCAGAGCTCCAGAGACGCTGAGCCAGGAGCGCCTCCAGAGACGCTGAGCCAGGAGCGCCTCCAGAGACGCTGAGCCAGGAGCGCCTCCAGAGACGCTGAGCCAGGAGCGTCTCCAGAGACGCGGAGCCAGGAGCGTCTCCAGAGACACGGAGCCAGGAGCGTCTCCAGAGACACGGAGCCAGGAGCGCTCCAGAGACACGAGCCAAGAGCGCCTCCAGAGACACGAGCCAAGAGCGTCTCCAGAGACACGAGCCAAGAGCGTCTCCAGAGACACGCCTGAGGCTGCAGCTCTGGCCGAAGAGTCCGCAGAATCGTATGCGGCTCTGAGCACCTGGGTCCCCACATCCGAACCCGTATGGAAGAGATTTAAAAGCTCCTTTTGACCACCGTCGGGCATCTTTTCAACCAGGTCCTGTCCCTGTTCCCACAGTGCGCTCCGGAATTGCACCATGTCAGTGAGGTAAAGTTAGAGACCTGATGGCGCAAGTCGAAGCCGCGTACGTGCGCCTACTCAGGACATACAACTGCTTGGACTCTGCGTCTGGTGGCTGTGTGCTCAAGTGCTGAGGTCACCGAGACCACTTATGCGAGGCCGTGATGACCAGGGAATCAGCCACAGAATAGTTCGCCAGATACTGGTCCTCCCTTGGGGCCTTGTATAGGCGGTCAGCCTTCTTCAGCACTGCCGGAGTCTAATGCGGATGCTTCTACGCAGCCTTGGTGACGTTCGCAAAAGGTGTCCACCAAGGGTGGCACTACCACAGGCTTTAGGTCTTTCTGCCGAAGGTAGCGGGCAAGGCGCTGTCTCTCGGGGTCCAGTTCTTCAGCATCCCACCCCACATTCTCCTGAATGGGTCTCATGATCTCTGCGAACGAGGGGTCATCTGGAGGAGACCTGGGAAGGTTATGTGGGTCTGGGGAGGGAATGCTGATGGGAGAAGGAGATCTGGAGCACCCTGAGGTGTCAGATCTAGAGTGCTCCGCGGACGAGGTGTACTGGCGTTGTCTGGGTCTCTTGGGGCTGGGTGACCCTGAAGTGGATCTTGGAGATCTTCCGAGGATCTACCCCTAGGAGGTGGTGCTGGCTCCTTGCGGGTTGGTGACCATCCTACAGGCCCCTTGGATGGAGGAGGGGGCGTAGAAGGAGTAGGTGGAGGCGGAGCTGAAGTAGGAGGGTGTGTGGCGAACACATCCATCCTGATGGTGTCCCACCAGAAGGTGAAGCGCTCCTTCACCTCTGCCAAATTCAGGCCAGACGGGCCGGGTACTGGTGGCCTGTCAACGGGCTCGGGCGTCTGGTCACCAGGGGTCTCCCTCCCAAGGGAGCCAGACGGTTCCGGAGTTGCCCGCATGATCCTTGGGCCGAGTGGTGTCCTCCTTCAAAGATACCTTCCGACCGACGTCGGTAGTGCGGTCCTCCCCTCTGAGGTAGCCGGCGTCTGTCCCCTGGCCGACGCCCTGGAGCGCAACACCTGGTCAGCGAAGTGGGTGTCTTATGTAGCTGGCCTCGAGAGTGCCTATGATGCTTGGCCGATGTCTGGTCCGGCGCCTATTTTAGGGACGTCAGGTCCTTAGTCTTACGTGGGACCAGGTCCGATCCACGTGGAGGCTGGGACACCGACCTGGCGTCGGAGTCCCAACGGCAGGAGGAAGACTTGTGGCGCTCGCCAGACTTGGACGAGGCCTTAGAAGGAGTGGATGAAGCCGATGGCCTGGAAGTCTTGACAGGCTGCAGGGAGGAGCAGCCGCTGGAGGATCTGACCTGAACCGGGGGAGGCTGAGACTGAGCCCTGGAGGGAGAGCGGTCTGACCGCGAGCCAGAGCTTCAGGAGTCCGAGGCCCTCGACAGGGACATGGGCCTTTCCTTCTCCCGGAGTTTTTCCTGGTGTTTGTGGGTCTTCCCCGACGACTCCCCCCGGCAGGAAGGTTCCCTATCCATGGCCTTGAGTTTCTCCTCCAAGAGGAACGCTTGAAGGGCCTTCTGGCAGCGGATCCTGGTGTGACAGTTTAAGCCCTGGCAGAAGCAGCAGGCCTTTGTGTCATGTTCTGGGCCTAGAAAACGCACGCAGGCACACTTCGATGGGTGACCTTCCAGAGGTGTTTGGTGAGGACAGATGACTCCAAGTTTGTATGAAAAAAAAAAAAGTCATGGTTCCTAGTCGTCGCACGCTAGAAAGTGACCGAAAGGCCGATGCTTGCGATGTCAACGCCGGGAAAAGAACTGCTGATTGTGGTGGGACCGCCTCCTTATGTACTACGCCCGACGTCGAGGGCGGTCCCCGCTGAAGACTGCGAGCTAGAACATTTCTGTGTGGTCCTGGCGCCTGACGGCATCAGTCCTGATAGTGTAACCTGCTGCAAGAGCTGTATCTCGAAGTAAGATCAAAGGGTTAACTTTTCCACGCCTTGCATATAACGTTCATCAAGCTCGGTTGAAGCCTCTGCCTGTTATTCGAACTGCAACGGTCAGATCTTTACGAGCAAAAACTCACTAGGTGTGTGTGGAAACTGTAAAATTTTTACCAGTCAACTGTCAAATATACAATGTTTTTGGTTCTCAAAGGAAGACTCAAGTCTGGAAACCCAAAAACACAACCAAAACACAACATTAAACCCAAAGAAGAGAGAATGCAAATGGGACACCCCTAGGGTGCCAACAATGCTCCTGCCCACCCACATCCCAAAAACTAGGTTCTGAGACGGGAGGCAAGGGGGAGGCGGGAGGTCAGAATACAGCAAGACTCCACTAGAAGAAACATAAGTACTAAGGCAAATATGTTCTTCCAACAACATGAAGTCTTGCTGTATTCCGACTATTGCAGACTACCAAGCAGTACCTCAATGGAGGAGGAACAGAACCTACTTTGGAAACTGGCTCTGAAGTACTGCTGTGCCAAACCGAGCATCACACCTAGCCTGGATATCCAGAGAGTAATGCTTGGTGAAAGTATGGATGGTTTTCCAGGTGGCTGCTAGAAAAATTTCTAAGAGAGGAATATCCCTGGCAGCAGCCAGGGAAGCAGCTGTACCTCTTGTGGAATGAGCCCTCAGGCCTGAGGGTGGAGTTCTACCCAGTTTTTCATAGCAGAATTGTATACAAGAAACAATCCACCTGGCAATGGATCTCTTAGTAGCAGGTTTTCCCTCACCAGCTTCTCCATAAGTGAGGAACTGGAGGGATTCAAACCTGTGACCTTTGGTACGCTCTATGTAGTAGCTAAGGGCACTTTCAACATCCAAACTGTGTAGCCTCCTCTTTCCCAAGGAAGAGTAATCAGAGAAGAAGACAGGGAGAGACAGACTGGTTGAGGTGTAAATCTGAAACCACTTTAGGCAAGAACTTTGTTAGTTCTAAGGACCACTTTATCTCTGAAGAGATGAAATCAGGTTCCACTGACAGGGCTTGCAAGTCACGGATACGTCTGGCAGAAGTAATAGCTACCAAAAATCACAGTTTTCCAAGTAAAGTACTTAAGCTCTGCTGAGGACAAAGGCTCAAAAGCGGGTTGCATAAGCTGAACAATGCAAACATTAAGATCCCAAGCAGAAGCAGGATCCCTAAAGGGAGGATTGGTGTGAAGCAATCCCTTGAAAAACTTACAGAATACAGGATGGGATGACAGAGAGGAAGACTTGCGTACAGATAGGAAAGCAGAAATGCTGCCAAATGTACCTTAAGGGTAGCTGGTCTGAGACCTAGGCCATTAAGATGGGCCATATAATCCAGAACCGTAGGCAATTCAGCAGAGTCTGGAGAAATATTCTTCTTAGAACACCAAATGCTAAATCTTTTCCATTTGGAGTTGTAAGTCTTTCTGGTGGAAGGCTTTCAAGAAGCCTTAAGGATATCCAGAACCCCTTTGGAAAGATGCAGATCCGCAAGCTCTAACTCTTCAAGAGCCAAGCCTTGAGATTGAGAGACTGAAGATTCGGGTACAAAATCCTCCTCTGAGAGGATGTTAATAGGTTGCAATTCCCGAGAAGAGACAGGGGAAGGTGGACTGCTAGGGACAGTAACAAGGGATTCCATGGCTGTCTGGCCCAGTCTGGAGCAATCAGAATCACTTTGCATGGTTGTGACCTTATCTTGACTAACACTCTGAACAGAAGAGGGAACGGAGGAAAAGCATACAGAAATTTCTCTTCCCAGTTCAGAATCAGAGCATCCAGGGGGACCGAGCCCAAGACTGGGGGTCTGCAAAAAAAAAAAGACAGGAAGTTGGTGATTGCCTGGGGCTGCAAAAAGATCCATCTTTGGAGTGCCCCATCTTGTGAAAATCACTTCCAACACCAGGGGATCTAGGGCCCATTCTTGATGGCCCTGGGATATTCTGCTCAGAGCATCTGCTAGGACATTGTCCTTCCCTGGGAGGTGAACTGCCATCAGAGAGGTTTGCAGGAAATATGCCAGGGACCACAACTTCATTGCTTCTGTGCACAAGGCCGTAGACAGAGTGCCTCCTTGCCTGGTGATGTACCACATGGTGGTGTCTGTTCTGACCTAAACCACCTTGTTCTCTACAGACTTGGAAAAAGCTTGCAGTGTCAGAAACCGTGCTCAGAGTTCCAAAAGCCTGATGTGAAGCAGAGATTCCTGAGGCAACCACAGTCCTTGGGTGGTAGGATCCCCCAAATGGGCTCCCAAGCCCAGCAAGGAAGCATCTGTGGTGAGGATCACTGAACGAGACTGAGTGACAAATGAACACCTTGCCTCAAATTCTCCTGATCCTGCCACCATTGCAAGGCTTGGATCAGGGTTCGAGTCACTGGAAAAGGTTTGGTAAGGGAATCCTTTCTTTGGGACCAAAGAGCTCTTAAGTGGAACTGAATGTCCATCTTTTGGAATCCTGCCCCCTGGACCACTGCTGTGGAAGCTGCCATGTGGCCCAGTAGCTGAAGGAAATGCCTTGCTGGTCGAGACACCTGAAGGCTGAATGAAGAGGCCAGTTCCATGAGGGTCCCTGCCCTTTCCAGGGGAAGGAAGGTTCTTGCTTTTATCGTATCCAGTTCTGCACCTATGAAGTGAGGAGCTGCACTGGTTCGAGAACTGATTTTGGCAGGTTGAGAAGAAATCCTAAAGAAGTGGGCACTTGCTGGGTCACTTGCAGGTGTGACTTGACCTGGTCTGGAGACTGACCTACTATAAGCCAGTCGTCCAAGTATGGAAAAATGGAAATCTTTTGTCTTCTTAGGAAGGCAACAACTACTGCCAGGCACTTTGTGAAGACCCTTGGGGCTGATGTTAGGCCAAAGGGCATTGCTCTGAACTGATAGTGGCCTGAGGGCAACTCGAACCTGAGGTACTTTCTGTGGGAGCACCTGATGGGAATGTGAAAGTAGGCATCTTTGAGGTCCAGGGAAGCTAGCCAGTCCCCTGGCCTTAGAGAGGGAAGGATAATTCCCAGAATTACCATTTTGAACTTTGGCTTTAAAAGATGTTTGTTCAGATATCTTAGATCCAGGATGGGTCACCACTCTGTCTTTCTAGGGATTAGGAAGTACCTGGAGTACAATCCTTTGCCCCAGAGTAGGGTGGGAACTCTATAGCTCTGAGAGTTAGGAGAGAAGAACCTCCACATCTAGGGCAAGGGTCTCAGATTTGCAGGTGGAAAAGATCTGGCTCTCATCTTGGGGAAATTTTTTTTTTTTCTCTCTTTCTTTTCTTTTAAAGCTGAGAACCAGTCCCTGGCTTACTACTTCCAGGACCCAGTTGTCTGATGTAAGAGACATCCAGTCCTGGACAAAGCAAGCCAGCCTGCCCCCTACTGGTATAGGAGAGTCGACCCAGGCAAACCCATCAGGGTGTCTGCTTGGCAGGGGCTTTAGGCTGAGGTGTGGATGCAGGTCTGCTCATCCCCCTTCTGCCTCTCCCTCTAAAGAACCCCCTCTGTGAAAAAGAGGAGGCCTGAGCTTGGTATAAAGGCCTTTGGATAGGCCTGCCCCTGGACTGCTGCCTTTGAGGAGTTGCTTGCCTTTCTTTGGCCTGAGCACTCCTGTAAGTGGTCCTGTATTCGTCCATTTTCTTCATGTAATTCATTGTCTGCTCCCCAAACAGAGAATTACCCACTACAGGAAAATCCATGGCCTTAGCCTGGGTATCCTGTGAGAGGCTAGTAGATCTGAGCCAAGCCATTCTCTGAAGAGCCACAGATGTAGCCATGACTCTTGATACATCATTGGAGTCTACAGCAGCATGAAACTGTACTTTCAATGCCTATATCCCATCAGAGGCCACCTGCTCCAGCTCCATGGCAAGTTGGATAGGAGCCTGTTTAGCCAGTGCCAGTACAGTGTCCCACCTGGACTTCTGGTACCCGGCTGCATAGGCCATATAGTTAGCTTGCCTGAGTCCCAAAGAAGATGCCATGTACCTGCTTCTTTGTCATGGCATCAATCTTCCTGCAGTCCTTGTCTGGGGGTGTGATGCCAAGAGAAAGTACAGTTACATAAGAACTTACTATAACATTAGATCTTCGAGAACAGCTCTTGCAGCAGGGTACACCATTAGGACTGAAGCCGTCAGGCGTCAGGACCCCACGGAAATTTTCTAGCTAGCAGTCTTCAGCGGGGACCGCCTCAGACATCGGTCCCGCCCCCAACGTCGGGTGTAGTACATAAGGAGGCAGTCCCCCAATAATCCTCAGTTCTCCCGCCGGAGACTCCCGGGCCGCTGGATGACACCAGAAGAGGAGATAAAGGATCCGCCACCAGATGGCCAAGACTATAGAATCGGAACGTCCCATCCGCTAAGATGGGTGTTTGGCTATGACCTACCTCCAAAAGAAGGGGGATGGTGGGCTGGAAGGTATCTGCTGCAAGAGCTATTCTCGAAGATCTACAATTACGGTAAGTTCTTACATAATTGTACTATCTTATTTCGAGATACAGCTCTTGCAGCAGGTTACACCATTAGAACTGATTTCCAAGCAATAGTGGCAATCATGCGCCACTGGGAGGAGGAAAGTTAGAGATCTTGATATTACTCGAGCCAAGGACAGAAGTCCCTGAAGGACGGCTAGACCGAACCCCGCTCTTCGCCTCAATGCAGTGTCCAGACTGTAATGCCTGATAAAGGTATGCACAGAGCTCCAAGTAGCTGCAGCGCAAACAGCTGAGGTGGAGACGTTCAACGCCGCAAAAGTAGCAGGCACCCCTCTTGCGGAATGACCTGTGACCACGCCCAGTAAGGGTTTATTGCGCTTGTCATAACAGAAAGTGATGCACTGGATGAGTCACCTCGAGAGTGACTGGAGACAGGAGCTCCTTTCATTCTGTGAACAAAGGAGACAAAAAGTTGGTCCGCCTTTCGAAACTGTCTGGTTCTGGTCAGACAGTATCTGCGGCACCGATGCACGTCAAGTGTGTGCAGAAGGGCTTCTCCTCGATTAGTGTTCCTTGGCAAATACACTGGTAAATCAATATCCTGGTTAAGGATGAGGGGTGAAATCACCTTGGGCAAAAACTTTGGGTTTGTCCTTAGGGATACCCTGTCCTGACGGAAAACCAAATAAGTCTCTTTGCACATAAGAGCATGTAATTCATAGATTCTTCTCGCCGAAGTAACAGCAACTAAAAATAACGTTTTCCAAGACAGAAAACGTAGCTCACAATCCATGGCTGGTTCAAAGGGTGGAAGTGTAAGCTACTCCAGGATGAAGGGCAAGTCCCAAGGAGGAATTGGATCCTTAATGGGCGGCCTAAGGTTAAGGACTCCCCTTAAAAAGACACAAGCAGAGTCCAGTTGGGCCACCGTCCGACGGCCTACTGGGGCATAAATACAGGTTACTCACCTGTAACAGGAGTTCTAGGAATGGTATATGTTGTTCATCCACACTCATTGGCAGGTATCCTTGCCGCTTCAAATCTTGCCGGAAGGTCTTCAAGCTTGCTCCTCCCACCCACCCGGGTGGTAACTCTCGGCTCCGCCCCATGACGCCAGATCTGGCCCGCTGGAAGCTCAGGTTGTGCGTCGGAGCCGGGAGGTCGGATGAGTCGCAGTGGATGAACAACATATACCATTCCCAGAACTCCTGTTTACAGTGAGTAACCTGTATTTCTAGGACATGGATATGTTGTTCATCCACACTCATTGGCAGACTCCTAGCAGTTCTCCGGAGGAGGAGGCAAGACGCACACCCCCAATACTTACTTGGGAAAGAGACTGAGAACCGAGGCCCCAAAACCAGCATCCGGCGTGACTCAAGGTCGATGTGGTAATGGGTAATAAAGGTGTTTGCTGACTTCCAGGTAGCAGCCCTGCAGATTTCCTGGATAGGGACGTCCCTGGAAGCAGCCACCGTTGCAGCATATGGCGGGTAGAATGAGCTCTTATCCCTCTGGGAGGCTCCATGCCCGCCAACTTATAGCAGAGATCTATGCAGGAGGTTACCCACCTGCTTAAGTCCGCTTGGCTGCAGGTCTGCCAGATGCGGCTTCAGCGTAGGTGACAAACAGCTGGCGAACCTCTCCCGAATTTCAACCGTCGCGCTCGCCTTATAATAAGCGGCCCTTCTAGGGTCAGAGTATGGAGCCTATATTAAAACCTCGAGGTGTGATTGGGGTAGAACACCGGCAGAGTCAACACCTGGTTAAGGTGAAACTCGACACCACCTTCGGAAGGAATTTGGTGGAAGCAGGACAACCTTTGTCCCTGTGGAAGACAGGTAAGGAGACTCGATGGAAAGCGCCTGGA
Organism: Neoceratodus forsteri; assembly: GCA_016271365.2. Lineage (NCBI taxonomy): Eukaryota > Metazoa > Chordata > Ceratodontiformes > Ceratodontidae > Neoceratodus > Neoceratodus forsteri. Next base: position 274,883,178 of record JADMNL010000025.1, read on the forward strand.
GCTCTCCCATCCTTCTGGCTGACGTGATAGCCACCAAGAAGGCGGTCTTCCACGACAGGTGAGAGAGAGCACACCTGTGCATAGGTTCGAATGGCTTGCCCATGAGCTTTGCCAGTACCAGCAGTAGATCCCACGGAGGTGGGGGTTCCCGCACTGGAGGGGAAATGTGATCAAGGCCTTTGAAAAAGCGCCAGACCACCTTCTCCTGCGCCACTGACTGCTTCCCGGCCCGCGCCCGGTAAGCAGAGATGGCTGCCAGGTGCACCCTTAGGGTCGTCGACCTAAGCCCTTGACTAGAAAGGGACCATAAATAGTCCAAGATGCTTGCCAAGGAACAGGAGGAAGGGTCCAAGCCCTTGCCCTGACACCAAATGGAAAACCTTTTCCATTTGAAGGCATAGCATTTTCTGGTCGACTCCTTACGGGACGCCTCAACTACATTGAGGACCTCGTCGGAAAGACCCAAGGCCTGGAACTCTAGCCGCTCAGGAACCAGGCCGTCAGGTGCAGGGATTGAAGGTCCGGATGGAACACCTTCCCCTGATTGACCGAGAGCAGGTCCGGGCGAGCTGGAAGCTGCCGCGGAGTCCTGGAGCTGAGACTGAGGAGATCTGGGTACCAGAACTGGCGAGGCCAGTCTGGGGCTATCAGAATCACCTGCGCCTTGTCCCTCCTCGCCTTGAGAAGCACCTTGTGGATCAAGGGAAATGGGGGAAAGGCGTAAAAGAGGCCGGGGTCCATTGCCTCGAGAAGGCATCCCCTGCAGCGAGCCCTGCTGAGGCGGGCATGGAACAGACTCAGCTCGCGTTCTCCTGGAGGCAAACAGGTCCACCTGAGGTGTGCCCCAAAGGAGAACAGATGCTGTACTACCTCGGCAGGAGAGACCACTCGTGGGATGCAGCCCTATCCGGCTCAGGGCATCGGCCAGGGTGTTGGAGGCTCCTGCCACGTGAATGGCTAGGAGATCCGCCTCCAGGCTGCGCACGAGTGACCAAATGCGGAGAGCTTCCTTGCATAGAAGCATGGGCCAGCGTCCCACTGGCGGTTTAGATAGTACATGGTCGTGGTATTGTCCGTCTGGACTCGGACCACTTGACCCCGGAGGAACGGAGCAAAGGCGGTGAGAGCTAGGCGGACCGCCGGAGCTCCAGCAGGTTGATGTGGCATCGGGATCCCCAGGGGACCAGAGGGCCATGAGTCTGTGTTCCCCCAGATGGGCACCCCAACCCATCAGAGAGGCATCGGTCGATGAGAGACCGCCGGCTCGGGCGGATGAACAGGATGCCCTCCTGCAAATGATCTGGAGCGGTCCACCACTGGAGAGCGTTCACATCCCCTGTGTCACCGCACACAAGCTGGTCCAAGGGATCGTGAGAGCCAGGACCACTTGGCTGGCCAGTCCCACTGAAGGGACGATGTTCCAGCGGGCCCAACGGACCACGCTGGTGCAGGCCGCCATGAGACCCAGGAGGCACAGGAAGTCCGGGCAGGGCAATTGCCCAACCAGAAATGATCGGCAAGGAGGAAAGAACCTCGGCCCTGTCCGCCGGGAGCCGCCTCTGGCTCGAAGAGAGTCGAGCTGCGCCCCGATGAATAGAATCACCTGCTTCGGCTCGAGTTCCGACTTGGCCTCGTTGATAAGGAGGCCCAGTTGAGAGCAGACCTGGAGGGCCAGATCTCTGGACCACTCCGCCTCCTTCCTGGAGGGAGCTGCTATCAGCCAGTCGTCCAGGTAAGGGTACACCCGAACCCCTCGGCGCCGCAGGAATGCTGTCACCACTGCCATGCATTTGGTGAAGACCCTGGGAGCTGGAGACAAGCCGAAGGGCATGGCTTGGAACTCGAAGAGGGATCCTTCCGCTCGGAAACGAAGGAATCTCTGGTGAGACGGACGGATAGGGACGTGAAAAAACGCGTCCTGCAAGTCCAGAGAGCAGAACCACACGCCGCGTTCCAAGGATGGTATTATCTGAGCCAGAGTGACCATCCTGAAGGTTCGAGACCTTAGGAACTTGTTTAGGTCGTGTAGAGTCGAGAATGGGGCGCCAGCCCCCCGTCCGCTTGGAACCAGGAAGTACCTGGACACAAACCCTGGGGTCTGAAGGAGGGTCCACCACCTCTCTACCACCTCCTTCTGGAGGAGGAGAGCGATATCGGCTCGACGAGCCGCCAGTGAGCTGGGGATCCTCAAGCCCCGAGGGCGACGGCCTCAAGGGTGGTGCCTGTCAATTCCAGAGGCAGGCCTCTTCCCACCACCTCCAAGACCCACCTGTCCGTGGTAACAGCGGACCAGGCGGAGCAGTGCGGGCCGCCACCCCTCAGCCCGTCACTGGGCAGGCTTGGAGGAGGACGGCCGAGGGACCTCCTGGGCCCTTTCCTCCCTGCCTCCTGTTAGAGAGCACGGCTTGGGTTTGGGATGCCAGGCCGACCTGCTGGCCCTGGCGTTGCTGGGCCGGGCGCCGGGGCACAGAAGGACGAAAGGGCTTAGGCTGTGGTTTGCGGCCTTTGTCCTTCTGAGCGGAAGAGACCGAGTCCAAGGTAGCATTGGACTTCTCGATCCTCTGCAGGTGACCTTCCACCCCAGGGCCGAAGAGGTCAGTCCCCAAAAAGGGAACATCCGCCAACTTGTGCTGGGTATCCGGTAAGGTGGATATCTCAGCCAAGCTCACCGATGCACAGCCACTGCCGCCGCCACCAATCTGGCACATGAGTCCCCTATATCCAAAGCAGTCTGGAGCTGCTGTTTGGCCACTACCCTGCCTGGTCCCGCACTCTGCTTAACCGTAGTCTGCAGATCGGCGGGAAGATGAGGATGACCTCATCCAGGAGCCCAACAGGCATGAGAAAATGTGCCATGAGGACGGCCGAACTAGCTCTGAAAGGCCGAGAGAGGGCATAGCGTGAGACTTTTCGCCCGACATGGTCAATTTCTTGGACTCCTTGTCAGGAGGTTTGTCCACATCCTGGGCGAGCCGGGCGCCGAAAACGCTGTCGGTAACCAACCCTCAGCAGAGGGGTGTTCAAACCGGACAAGGAACGGTAGGGACCGATACTTCCTGGCCATCCTGGCCGAGGCGCAGGGCAGGAAGCAGGCGCTGCCAAAGCTCCAGTGCGGACCCACTATGGCCTCGGCCACCGGAAGGCCTCCGTCGAGAATCCTCGGTCCAGAATCTCCGTGAGGGGATACCTGGCCCGCTTGGAAAGCGGGTTCGAGCTCCATCCCGGTGGACTCGAGATGAGCGAAGCAGTCCTAGGAAGGACGACGGGCTATCGTCCATTGACTGACCTCCTGAAGACTCCAAGTCCAGTCACTTGGAGAAAAGGAGGAATCATCTTGCGACTCGGAAGAGTCCTCGAAAAGCTGCCTCTGGCCTGAGCCACCTTCACCTGCCGAGGTCTGTCGGGAGTGAGGGTAACTGACAACCCGATGGGGTAGACCCTTAGCCGACCGAGAATCCTTGGTCGGAGCCCCAAGTGGTGGCTGTGGGCGGAGGTTCCACGGAATCGGTGGAGCAGCTGGTTTGGCCGAACAACGCGCCTGGGTACTAGGCTCCTCGGATAAGTCGAGGGGTTGTGTCTGCCGTTCGGTGACAGCCATAATGGCGGGAAGGCGGCGGGGTCGCTTATTCCGGCCAGGAGAAACTGTTGCAACATAAGATCCTCGTGCCCCGGCGTAATTCACGCGAAGCCTCCCTCATCCGAGGAGGAGGGCGAGGGGCCAGCCGCCGCTTCAGCATGATGCCGAACCGCCTATGACGGTGGGATCGGCTGGACCGCGAAGAGGTCCGAGACAGAGAGTCCCGGAATTTCCGAGGTCGGTGCAGGGAGGTGTCGGCCGGAACCGGCACTCCCTTCAGCTCGGATGGTCCATCCGAGGGCTCCGGAACCGGAGGCACAGGCGAGCCCACGGGATCCTCAACTCCTCCGGGGGAACCGGGGAGAGGGGAATCTCGGCTGCTAAAGGCGACAGCCCGTCCAATGGGTCGAGAAAAATCTCGACTTCATCGGTGGGAGTCTCGGTCAACTGACCTGACGGGGACACCGTGAGGCCAGTGGCCGAAGCCGAGCGGTCGACCGAAGCCGACGGTCGACGGCCCGGGGAGAGGGACCTTTCCCGCTCCCAAGAGCGTCGACGGAGGGACTTACCCCTGTCCCTCTTTTTGGACCGAGAATAAGGTCCCATGAGACGTAGGTCCTTCTCCTTTAGTGGAGAGGGACAGACAAAGCTCCTTAAAAGAAGCCGTATAGAAGAGCCCAGGGAGGCGGGATAAATGCACGGCCGAGGAAGAATCTGACCCGCCGCCTCCTCTTGAGGCAACCATCCGCTCGAGCTGATCCGCCCGAGACCGCCCACCACGGACACCGCCAACCGGGCCTCCTTGACCTCACTGGAGGGAACGCTTCGGGACGGCCCAGTTGCAATCGGGCAGCACGGTCTTAGAGGACGTGAGGTCGAGAAAGATGAGCACAGGTCGGAAGCCTGCGGTCGTGCTCAAGGCCTAAGCTGTAGACACTGCTGGGGTGTGGATCCGTCCGAGACATCTTCTGCCCGCATGGGCATCTCCGAAAATCCGAGTCGATTTGTCCATTGCAGCCGCGAGGATAGAAGACCAAGTCTTTTTGCAAATTTTATTTTAAATCCATAAACGGAGAAATAGGAACCAGTCTCAAACGCAGAGCGTTAAGGAGGGAACCTGAGCTTCCAAGCGGTAAGGAAGATCTGGCGTCATGGGGCGGCCCCGAGAGTTATACCACCCGGGTGGGTGGGAGGAGCAAGCTTGAAGACCTTCCGGCAAGATTTAAAGCGGCAAGGATACCTGCCAATGAGTGTGGATGAACAACATATCCATGTCCCTAGAAGCAGAAATTGCACAAAGGAGCACCTTAAAAATCGAGGAGTAAGCCAGCCAGGAATGGAAAAGGGTCAGCAGGCAGTCCAGAGCCAGTTTTTCTGGACAGTAATGGCGAAAAACCGCACGCTATGGCCCACAAACAGAATCTACACCATTTCATGGTGTACGTTGTGTGGGTTACCGGTTTTCTGGCGGCAGAGAGTACATCTGCCACTTCTTGCAAGACCCCATGCTGCATCATGGCAATGTCTCTAGGAGCCAAGCGTGCAGGTTCAATTAACGCAAGTCTGGATGGACCAATGAACCCTCCTCCTGAGACAATAGATGTGAGCTGATTGGCAAAGGAACTGGAGGTTCCCTGGACAGCTGGTGCAGAAGAGGGAACCAAATTTGTCTGGGCCAAAAAGGCGCGATCAAAATGAGCGTCACTTACTCCGTGCCAAATTTTAAGAGAACTCTCTGGATCAACGGGAAAGGAGGGAAGGCATAGAGGAATCTGCCCACCCAGGAGAGGGACAACGCGTCTCGCCAGAAAACACCAGGCCCTGGATCTAGCGAGCAAAAATTGGTCAGCTTTGCGTTGGATGGGGATGCGAAAAGGTCCAACTCTGGAGTGCCCCATCTATGAAACCGATCCTCTGCCACCTTCTGTAGAAGTTCCCACTCGTGGATTCTAGTCTGAGAGCGACTCAGAGTGTCTGCAACGGTGTTGTCCACTCCCAGGACATGTACTGCAATTAGGTTTGCGCCATGTTTCAATATCCACTCCTACACTCATGGCCTCCCTGCACAGTGGGTAGGAGTAAGTGCCTCCTTGTTCGTTGAGGGAATACGTCACTGCGGTATTGCCTGTTTGTAACAGGAGTGTACCCGGTGGAATCTCTGACTGGAAGGCTTGCAGAGCGTAAAGGACTGCCCTCATTTCCAAAATGTTGATGTGGAGATGAGATTCCTGGGCTGTCCACAGGCCCGGAGACCGACCACCACCCAGGTGTGCTCCCCACCGAGGCCTGAGGCGTCTGTGGAAAGTGTCACAGTCTGAGACTGCGCTGTGAAGGGAATCCCCGTGGAGAGGTTCCCCGGATGTAGCCACCATTGCCAATCCCGAATTACGGCATTGGTGATTCGGAACGGCTGCTGCAGATGGTCTTGCCTTTGATCCCATTGCACCCTTAACATCCACTTGGTTACCCGCATGTGGAGACGTGCCAGCAGGACTGTTGCAATGGCTGCAGCCATGTGTCCGAGCAGGCCAAGGACCGATCTAGACGGGACAATCCTCTTCAGACAGGTCCCTGATGAGGGAGCTGATGTGTTCCGCTCCTTCTGAGGGAAGAAAGGCTTTCCCTCCGACGGTGTCCAGAACTGCTCCTATAAACTGCAGCTTCTGGGATGGCACTAGGAGTGACTTCTCGTAGTTGATGAGGATACCCAGTGATCGACAAAGGGACTGGGTGCAGTGAATGGCCGTCATCAGTGCCTCCCTGGAGAGTGCCATGAGAAACCAGTCATCCAGGTAAGAGAACACGTAGTGGCCTTGTTTCCTCAAAGACTGCCATGACCGCCATGCATTTCGTAAAAATGCGAGGTGCCAATGACAGCCCAAAGAGAAGAGCTCGGAAATGATAATGGCGGTTCTGAAACTCGAAGCGCAGGAACCTCCGGTGCGCTTGAGCCATCAGAATATACAGGTAGGCATCCTTCATGTCCAAAGACGCCAGAAAAGCATCTCACTTCAGCATGGGAATGAGGCCTGGAAGGGTCACCATGCGGAAGAGTTTATAAACGACAGACAGCTTGAGGTTGCTGAGGTCCCCTGTTTTCTTTGCAACCAGGAAGAAGTGAGAATAGTACCCTAGTCTTCTCTGGTTCTCCAGGACGTGCTGTAAGGCTGCCTTTTCCAGAAGCGCAAGCACCTCCTACTGTATGAGCAGGGCATGCTGACCCGAATATCAGGAAAGCAGGGGAGGTCTTGTGGGTGGACTGTCTACAGATTCTATATAGTGTCCTTTTTTGACCAACTGCAGAACCCACCTATCTGTGGTGATCGACTGCCACCCTGGCAAGTGGCGTGTGAAATTCAACCCCCGACTTTCTGTTCTCATTGATCCTTAGGGGGGGGCCGGGAAGGAGTCATGCTGTGGCAGCGTTCAATCCGACAGGCTGTGCCGACTTATCGTTGCCCTCTGCCTGGGGATGACTTGGCCTGGGCTTTGCGGGTGAAAGTGCCCCTCTGCTGTTGACCAGAACGTGGCTGTTGTCTTTGTAGCCGGCAGCCTAAACGGGTCTGGTTCCTAAGAAAGGAACTGGGCTGAGACCTGTACATGGCCTGTACAGATCTGACTGCCTTCCCCGGGTCCTGAAGTTTGGTGATCACCTTCTCAGAGGCTTCACCAAAGAGGACTTCCCAGTTGTAAGGGACGTCCGGGGTAAAACCGGAGACACGGAGCCAAGAGAGTCTCCGGACACACCCCTGAGGCTGCAACTCTGGCTGAAGAGTCCGTAGAATCATATGCGGCTCTGAGCACCTGGGTCCCCACAACTGAACCCGTGCGAAGGAGGTTCAAGAGCTCCTCCTTTTGGTCGCCATCGGGCATCTTTGCGACCAGGTCCTGTCCCTGTTCCCACAGTGAGTTCTGGAACTGAACCATGTGAGTGAGGTAATTCAGAGACCTGATGGCACAAGTCACAGCCGCGAACATGCGCCAACCCAGGACATCCAACTGCTTGGATTCCTAGTCTGGTGGCTGTGTGCTCAAATGCAGAGGTCTTTGCGACCGGTCATCCGAAGCAGTGATGACTAGGGAGTCAGCCAGAGGATGGTTCACCAGATACTGGTCTTCCCTAGGGGCCTTGTATAGGCGGTCAGCCTTCTCCGGCACTGCCGGAGTCGAATGTGGACGTTTCCAGGCAGCCTTGGTGATGCCTGCAAAGGTATCCACCAAGGGTGGCACTACCACAGGCTTTGGGTCTTTCTGCCGAAGGTAGCAGGCAAGGCGCTGTCTCTCGGGGTCAAGCTCTTCAGCATCCCACCCCATATTCTCCTGGATGTGCCTCATGATCTCCGTGAAAGAGGGATCATTTGGAGGAGACCTAGGTAGGTCGTGTGAGTCGGGAGAGGGAATGCTGATGGGAGAAGGTGATCTGGAGCACCCTGAAGTGTCAGATTTAGAATCCTCCCTAGACGGGGTGTACTGGTGTTGTCTGGGTCTCTTAGGACTGGGTGATCCTGAGGTGGATCGGGAAGGAGGTCTTCTGTCTGAGGATCTGCCCCGAGGAGGTGGTGTTGGCTCCTTGGGGGTTGGCGTCCGTCCTGCGGGCCCCTTGGGCAGAGGAGGGGGCGCAGGCAGTGAAGGAGTAGGAGGAGACAGAATAGGAATAGGAGGAGGGTGTGTGGCAACCACATCTTTTCTGATGGTGTCCCACCAAAAGGTAAAGATCTCCTTTACCTCTGCCAAGTTCATGCCAGATGGGCCTGGCGCCGGTAGCTTGTCGCCGGGGTTGGGTCCTCGGGAGTCTTCCGCCTGATCATCGGGCTGTGTGGTATCCTCTGACGAGTCCTTCCAACCGACGTCAACCGGTGATGGTGGTGCGGTCCTCCTCTCTGGGGTAGCCGACGCCTGTCCCCTGGCCGACACCCTCGGAGGCAAATGTCTGGCCGGTGACTGGTGTTTCAGTGTCGCTGGCTCCTGGGAGTGCAGACGTCGGGTCCGATGTCCGTTTGAGGGACACCAGGTCCTTGGTCTTGCGAGGAACCGGGACCGACCCACGCGGAGGCTGGGAAACCGACCTGGCGCCAGAGTCCCGACAGCAGGAGGAAGATTTGTGGCACTCCCCAGACTTCAACGAGGCCTTAGATGGAGTGGAAGATGCAGATGGCCTGGAAGTCTTCAGTGGCTGCAGAGAAGAGGAGCCACTGGAGGATCTGACCAGAACCAGGGGAGGTTGCGATTGAGCCCTGGAGAGAGAGCAGTCTTAACGCAAGCCGGAGCTTCGGGAGTCCGAGGCCCTCGCAGAGAATCTGGGCCTTTCCTTCTCCCGGTGCTTGTGGGTTTTACCCGACGACTTCCCCCTGGAAGACGGTTCCTCGCCCATGGTCTTCAGTTTCTCCTCTATCAGAAGAACTTGAAGGGCCTTCTGGCGGTGGATCCTGGTGCGACTGTTGAAGCCCTGGCAGAAGGAGCAGGCCTTGGTGTCGTGTTCCGGGCCTAGGCAATGCACACAGGCCAAATGTGGATCCTTGAAGGGGATCGGTTTGCCGCAGTTACACTTCGATTGGTGACCTTTCAGAGAAGTATTTGGAGAGGACATCATTTCAATCCAGAATTGTGGAGAAAGACTAAAACGTCGTAGCTCTAAAGGTCGTCGGACGCTAGAAAAAGGACCAAGAGGCCGATACTTGCGATGTCGACGGCAGGAAAAGAATTGAGGATTATGGGGGGGGGGGACCGCCTCCTTATGTACTATGCCCGACGTCAGGGGCGGGACTGATGTCGGAGGCGGTCTCCGCTGAAGACTGCTAGCTAGAAAATTTCCGTGGGGTCCTCACGCCTGACAGCTTCAGTCCTAACGGTGTAATCTGCTGCAAGAGCTGTATCTTGAAGTGAGATTGTTTGCCTTATCACAGGCAGCAGCCTGTACAACCCCAACACGGCTGCATTGCTGAAAAAGGAACTCTGTGTCTGAGCCTTAAAGAGTGTACCTCTTGTCCATTTTTCTGTCCACAGGAGGTACAGAATTGGGAAACATGAATTTTTTGTGTCTGTTTCCCAAAAGATTTGTGGAGGGGAATAAACAGTCTCCTGGACTCTGGGATGTCCATCATCTCAACATAATCAGGCTCTTCCTGATCCTCTACTGCCTCCTCCACAGGAAGCTGGAGGGTATCAGCCACCTTTCTGTAGAACATGTAGTGTGAAGGGACTCAAAGTCTAGGAGGAGAAACACCTGAAGGTCTGTCTGGGGAGATGTCTGGGTCAACAGGCACATCCAGACTTTCATAATCACCAAAATCATCCTCACTCTCCCTCCTCCTCAAACTCCAGTTCATAAAACTCTTTCAAGATATAATCTGGAACAGACTGAAACGAGCCCCTGCCAGATGGTGCCGGTTCGGTCGGAACCGATCAAAGTGATTCCATAATCCTAATCACTTTGGCTATCTCATCGGCAGTCGGAGTATGGGATTCTGGATCCGAACCGGTCGATTTGTTTTTCCTTTTTGTCAGAACAGATTCCTTGGAATCGGCTCTTTTACCCGAAGCAGTATCGCCCTGGTCAGAGGGCACTCCTTCTGGTTCGGTCAGAACCAAACCAGACTGGCCATCCGGGTCAGCGGACTTCTCGGCCTCCCTTTCCCTCAGGTCTACCTAATCTCTTTTCCAGGGTAGATTTGGAAAATTCTTGCATATTTGGCAGTCTGAATCAAGGTGGTCAAACCCCAGACAAAACACAGGTGGTGTGGGGATCAGCCTTAGCAAAGACCTCCCCACACACATTGCAGTGTTGAAACCCAGTGGGCCAGTTTTTTTTCCTTGGGTTTCTCAGACATTGCCATCCTAACCAAACGTACCTTTTTCGGCACTCCGCCAGGTAAGACTCCCCTATCTGTTCCTGACCACAGCATAGATCTTTGGAAGAGTACTAAACCAGTTTTTTTTTTTTTTAGATCTGATACAGACCGGTAACCACACATAAAGTACAAATTTTACCTCAAAATGATCGGTTCAGCCGAAGTGATCCACAGTTTACAAATTCCACACAGAAAACGGAACAAAAACCTATCTAGTACTCACGGTACCACAGACAGACTTGAACCGGCTACGCAGAAACAATTCGGAAGAAACCGACTGAAAACAGACACTTCAACAGACTTTTGAACCGAGCAGCAGGAGAAATCTCCTGAGCGACTGTTCAGTGAGGTGGAGTAAAGAATCTGACGGTTGTAGTTTGAACAACAGACAGGGGCTTCAACCGAGCTCGTGATGAACATTCTACGCAAGGCATAAAAAAAGTTAACCCTTTGTTCTCTGGGGCAATTGAAAGGAAAGACCTAACTGCAATAGTCAGAATACAGCAAGACTTCATGTTTGAACCTGTGATTCTCCTGCAGCAGAGGCAATAGGGTCTGAAGCGTTAACCTGAACTTTTTGTACTCGACTTACAGGTTTAACCTGCTGAGGTAGAGGATGGGTCTTGGGTCACCTGACTTTTGGAACCAGGAAGAAATGGAAGTAAAATCCCCATCTCTTTTGCCGAAGAGGGACTGGATCTATTGCTCGTTTTAGCAAGAGAGCTTGAACTTCCTTCCCTTACCAGAAGTACCTGGTCTCAAGAATAGGCAGAACTTCGAGGAGGGGATTCTGGAGTATCTCCAATAATTCTGGACTGTGCCCTAGGGACATTAACTGCAGGGACCATTTGTCGGAGGTTATGCACTGCCACTCCTGCATGTGGCAGGCAAACCTCCCCCTCAGCAGTTCCTCTTCCAGAAGTGGAGGGGGTGGGGCCAAGAAGTCTAAGGTGGCAGGTCGGGCTGAAAGAGGTCCTCCACAGCGATGCTGGGTTTTGGCGGCAAGAGGGGTCTACACTGTACCCGTGCCTTTGCACTTGACCCTGTCCAAACTGGGTGCATCTTTGCTGTCTCCAGGTCAGTTTCCGAAAGGGCTGCTTGGATTCACCCTGCTGGTTGCCCTGATGGTACACAGACCTCAGAGACCCAAGAGCTTGGCCTCGCTCTTGTAGGTCTGTGATAATGTCTTTGGTATCCCCACCAAAGAGCACCAAGCCCCAAAAAGGGGCATCCTGAATGGCTGACTGGACATAGTTAGTGAGGCCTGAAGGGAGAAGACGATCACAGAGGTTCAGGCCACCAAATCGACAAGAGTCGTAGGTGGCTCAAAGAGTATGCCAACAAGAAAGTCTGATGTCCCAGAAGAGTTCCTCCTTAAGGTCTGAATTCAGCATTGACTGAATCTAGTCCTCAGGCCTGGCTAGGTTGGCCTTTTGGTGGGACGCCATGTGGGCTACGCAATTCATGGATCTCAACATGCATGTAGCCGAAGAATACACTTTCTTACCGAACTGGTCAACCTGCTTAGACTTTGTCGGAAGGAACGGTACTCACGTGCTCAGGAGTAGAACGACGATCCTGAGCAGCCGAGAGGACACTAGAGTTTGCCTTACGATGTGCTGAAAGAAAGGGGGCATCCTTAGGCACCCGGTAAGTCCTGTCTGCTCTCTTATGGACAGCTGGGATGGAGTTAGGCATAGAAACATAGAAGTTGATGGCAGATAAGGACCGCAAGGCCCATCCAGCCGGCCCATTTCTTTTTCTACCTTATAATGTGCCATCAGCCTTTGCTCTGTCAGTGGTCTATCTATTTATACTCATCTGTATTGCTCCCTTATGCCTATCCCATGCCTGTTTGAAGCCTTGCACTGTATTCATAGCCACCACTTCCTGAGGTAGGCCATTCCATGCATCCACCATCCTTTCTGTGAAAAAGAATTTCCTCACATTCCCCCTTAATCATCCTCCCGCTAATCTCATGCTGTGTCCTCTTGTCCCGTTATTTTTCTTATACTTACACATGTTAGACTGTTTCACGTTAATGGCAGTTGCAAGATTGTCGATATTAGGTCAAAATGAGGACCAATCCATGGAGGAACTGGAATTGGCGATAAAGTCTCCAGATCCAGATGCTCCACAAGCCTCTGCCACATTTAATCCTATGACTGTGTCCCACTTGTAAAAGTCTGGATTGAACTCAAAAGGTCCGCGAAAGAAAGGTCCCCGGGAGGGACTTTCGGGAGACAGCTACTGGGACCAGTGATTCTAGACACGAAGATTCCCGATGAGTCCGCCCCGCCCCCCTTCCCAAATCTGGATAGTCTCCACCTTGAATATCCGGAAGAGATGTTTGCCCGAGCTGCCCTCCAGACGTGGACCGTGTCAGAATTGGAGTCCATGGGGGATTCGGACTTTGTAGAGGGAGAAGGTTGGGGAAGCCTACTCTCCAGGTCTGTCACCAGCTCAGCCCTCGCCTCCTTCCACCAGGACTGGATAGCCAGTCTGACAGCCAGCTGTGGGGCCGGAGGGGGTGGGAGGAGGGGGGAGTAGGTGCAGGCGAAGGAGGGCAAGCATGGGAAGGAAGATGAGCATACCCATGGTACCCCTGTGGAGGATAACCTGGAAACTAGAGTAACCGGGGTAAAAATGCCCCAAATTATACCAGTCTGGCAAAGGACCAGCCGAGGTATGGTCCATGGGGAAACCCCGAAGGGTAGTGAGGGACATAATGGGGTCTTCCAACTTTCCAACGGAGGCACCGACGTTTGGGGCATCCACGTCGGACCTGGCATTGTGTAAATACGAGTAGGATCGGGCATCTGATAGGCCGGCATCAAAACCACCCATCAAGTTAGCAGGACCGAGGTCAGAAGTGATCTGGCGCCTGAAGGGCTGGCATTTAGGACTGTCGCGTGGTGTCTGACGAAGGACCTGCTCCTGCTGAAAGATCAGGCACGGGGGCAGGCGTACGGGTTCCGGCCTGGAGACCATCTGAGGAGGAGCCAGGTCTGACAAGGGAGTAGGATCCAGCATCAGCTGACACAATGGCTAGGAAGAACTCCCTAAAACTGGGACCGGAAGGGACCTCCATGGACAACTCCAGCGGAGGAGGAGGAAGGGCCTCCCAGTCCAAGACCCCTCAAGGGAGAAAGCGGGTGCAACCCTCTGGTATGGATGTCGTCCAGGGGACCAGCGCCATCTCTGGCTGAGGAAGCGGGGTTTGGAGAGACCGCAACTGGCAGAGAAAAAGGGGGAAGAGGGGCCATCGTCCCGGGACTCTGCCGAATGTCAGGTTGGGTGAAGTTAGTCCCCGACAGGAGAGCCGTGTCTGTGCAATCCCCTGCAGGGGACACCTGAACATTTATGCTGTGCAAGGAGAGGCCCCATCAGACACGCAGGACCCCATGAAGGGCAGGAAATACAGGTTACTCACCTGTAACAGGAGTTCTAGGAATGGTATATGTTGTTCATCCACACTGTCTGGCAGGTTCCTTGCCACTTTAAATCTTGCCGAAGGTCTTCAAGCTGGCTCCTCCCACCCACCCAGGTGATAAAGCGCTCTGCTCCGCCCCATGATGCCAGATCTAGCCCGCTGGCGGCGGCTCTGGGTTGTCGTCCCGCTTGAGGGAGGTCGGTGGATGAAAAACATGCCATTCTAGAACAACTGTTACAGGTGAGTAACCTGTATTTCAAGGAACATGGATAAGTTGTTCATCCACACTGTCTGGCAGTCTCCTAGCAGTTCTCCGGGAGGAGGAAGGCAAGGCACACACCCCCTACTTAGGGAATAATGACTGGAGAACAGAGGCCCCAAAAATCAGAATCCCAGTGTGACTCAAGGTCAATGTGGTAGTGGGTGATGGTGTGTGCCAACTTCTAGGTAGCAGCCCTGCAGATTTCCTGGATAGGGACGTCCCTGGAAGCAGCCACCGATGCAGCAGTATGGTGGGTAGAATGAGCTCTTATCCCCTCTGGGAGGCTCCATGCCCACCAACCTATAGTAGAGATCTATGCAGGAGGTGACCCACCTGCCTATCGTCCACTTGGCTGCAGGTCTGCCAGGTACGGCTTCAGTGTAGGTGACAAACAGCTGGAGAACCTCTCCCCGAACTTCAGCCGTCCGCTCCTTATAATAAGCAAGCGCTCTTCTAGGCTCCAAAGTATGGAGCCTATAAAATCAGCCTCCGAGGTGTGACTGGGGTAGAACACCGGCAGAGCCAACATCTGGTTAAAGGTGAAACTCCGACACCACCTTCGGAAGGAACTTCAGGTGGGAGAGCAAGACAACTTTGTCCCTGTGGAAGACCGGATAAGGAAACTCTATGGAAAGCACCTGGAGCTCTCCCATCCTTCAGGCTGACATGATAGCCACCAAGACGACGATTTTCCACGACAGGTGAGAGATGTCACACCTGTAGCGGTTCGAATGGCTTGCCCATGAGCTTAGCCAATACCAGCAGTAGGTCCCACAGAGGTGGAGGTTCTCGCACCGGAGGGGATGTGTGACCAAGGCCTTTGAAAAAGCGCCCGACCACCTACTCCTGCACCAACCGTTTCCCAGCCCATGCCTGGTAAGCAGAGATGGCTGCCAGGTGCACCTTAAGGGTCAACCGAAGCCCTTGCAGAGAAAGGGACCACAGGTACTCCAGAATGCTTGCCAAGGAACATCAGGAAGGGTCCAGGCCCTTGCCCTGACACCAAATGGAGAAACTCTTCCATTTGAAGGCGTAGCATTTTCTAGTCGACTCCTTAAAGGACACCTCAACAACGTTGAGGACCTCATTGGAGACCCAAGGCCTGGAACTCTAGCCGCTCAGGAACCAGGCCGTCAGGTGCATGGATTGAAGGTCCGGATGGAATACCTTCCCCTGACTGACTGAGATCAGGTCCGGGCGGGCTGGAAGCCACCTCGGGAGACTGAGAAGATCTGGATACCAGAACTGGCGGGGCCAGTCTGGGGCTACCAGAATCACCTTGTGGATCAAGGGAAATGGGGGAAAGCATAGAAGAGGCCCAGGGTCCACGGCCTCGAGAAGGCATCCCCCTGCAGTGAGCCCTGTTGAAGGGGGCGGGCATGAAACAGTCTTTCGCATTCTCCCTGGAGGCAAACAGGTCTGCCTGAGGCGTGCCAAAGTGGAAGAACAGATCTTGTACTACCTCCGGCAGGAGAGTCCACTCGTGGGACGCAGCACCTATCCGGCTTAGGGCATCGGCCAGGGTGTTGGAGGCTCCTGCCACATGAATGGCAAAGATCTGCCTCCAGGTTGCGTATGAGTGACCAAATGCGGAGACCTTCCCTGGCGGTTTAGGTAGTACGTGGTCGTGGCATTGTCCATCTGGACCTGAACCGCTTCACCCCGTAGAAATGGAGCGAAGGCGGTGAGGGCTAGATGCATCACTCGAAGCTCCAGCAGGTTGATGTGGCATCGGGACTCCCGAGGGGACCAGAGGCAGTGCGCTCTGTGCTCCCCCAGATGGGCACCCCAACCCAGAGAGGCATCTGTCGATAGAGACCGTCGGCTCTGGGAGGACAAACGGGATGCCCTCCTGCAGATGTGCTGGAACGGTCTACCACTGGAGAGTGTTCCACATCCTCTGGGTCGCTATCACTAGCTAATCCAGCGGATCGAAGTGCTGTGACTATTGGCTGGCCAGCCCCCACTGAAGGGGACACATGTGCCAGCGGGCCCAATGGACCACACTGGTGCAGGCCGCCATGAGGCCCAGGAGGCGCAGGAAGTCCCGGGCAAGGCACGATTGCCCAACCTGAAATGATTGGGCAAAGGAGGAAAGAACCTCGGCCCTGTCCGCCGGGAGCCATGCTCTGGCACGTAGAGAGCCGAGCTCTGCCCTGATGCATTGAATTACCTGCTTTGACGCGAGTTCCGACTTGGCTAGGTTGATGAGGAGGCCAACCTGAGAGCAAACCTGGAGGGCAAGATCTCTGGACCGCTCCACCTCCGTTCTGGAGGCGGCTGCAATCAGCCAGTCATCCAGGTAGGGGTACATCCGGACCCTATGGCGCCGCAGGAATGCTGTCACCACTGCCATGCATTTGGTGAAGACCCTGGGAGCTAGGAAAAGGCCGAAGGGCATGGCCCAGAACTCATAGAGGGTTCCCTCTGCCCTGAAGCGGAGGAATCTCTGGTGGGACGGATGGACGGATTGGGACGTCAAAGAACACATCTTAAAGGTCCAGAGAATAGAACCACAAGCCTCGTTCCAGGGATGGGATTATCTGAGCCAGGGTGACCATCCTGAAGGTCTGAGACCTTAGAAACCTGTTCAGGTCGTGCAGGTCTAGAATGGGGCGCCAGCCCCCCGTCCCCTTCGGGACCAGGAAGTACCTGGACACAAACCCCGGGTCTGGAGGAGGATCCGCCACCTTCCTGATCACCTCTTTTTTTGAGCAGCAGGGTGATATCGGCTCAGCGAGGACGACAAAACAGCTCGGACCGTAGCCCCGAGGGGCTGACTGCTTGGAAGGGCGGGGCCTGCTCGAACTCCAGAGGCAGGCCCTTTCCTACCACCTTCAACACCCATCGGTCCGTGGTGATAATGGACCAGGCAGAAACTGGCAGAGCCGTCCCCCCACAGGGGACTGATGAGGCTGGGGCGACACCTCAACCCGTCACTGAACAGGCTTAGAGGAGGGACCGGCCGAGGGACCTCCTGGGCCTTTACCTCTCTGCTTCTTATTGGAGGAAGCCGGCGGGCTTGGGTTTGGGATGCCAAGCGCAAGCCTGCTGGCCCTGATGCTGGTGCTGTTGGGCCAGACGTGCCACAGGCGCAGAAGGACGTGTTGACGGTGGCCCTTGTCCTTCTGGGTGGCGGTGACAGAGTCCAGGGTAGTGTTGGACTTTTTGATCCGCTGGAGGAGACCTTCCACTCCAGGGCCAAAGAGGTCGATCCCCAGGAAGGGGACATCCACCAGTTTGAGCTGGGTATCCGCTGTGAAGGTGGATATCCTCAGCCATGCCCTGCGGCGCATGGCAACCGTGGCCGCAACCAATCTGGTACAGAAGTCTCCAATGTCCAGAGCCATTTTGAGCTGCTGCTTTGCCACCGCCCTACCCTGGTCCGGTACCTGCCGGACCATGGTCTGCAGGTCGGCCAGGAGATGAGGGATCACTTCATCCAGGGAGCCCATGAGGGCATGAGATAAGTGTGCCATCAGCACGGCCGAGCTGGCCTGACAGAGGCCAAGGGAGGACGCAGTGTACACCTTGTGCCCAGCATAGTCCAGCTTTTTAGACTCCTTGTCAGGGGGCTTGTCCACATCCCTAGCGTTCCCGGAATGCCAGAAAATGCCATCAGTGACCAACCCCTTGGTGGAGAGGTGTTCTGAAAAACCGGGCAAAGAGCCGGTAGGGACCACACACTTCCTGGCCATTCTGGCCGTTGGCGCAGGACAGGAAGCAGGTCGCTGCCAGAGCTCCAAGGCTGGGCCAATAATAGCTTCAGCCACCAGGAAGGCCTCTTTGGGTGAATCCCCTTGGTCCAGTATCTCCATGAGGGGATACTTGGCCCACTAGGATACGGGCTCAAGCTGCATCCCGGTGGACTCAGATGAGGGGAAGCAGACCCATAAAGGACGATGGGCTTTCGTCCATCGACTGACCCCCGGAAGACTCCAGGTCAATGGGCATGGGGAACAGGGAGGAGTCTGACTGAGGCGTCTGAAGAGCTGCCTGGGGCCTGAGCCACCCTCCACCTGCTGAGGACGGTCGGGAGTGAGGGTGACCGACAACCTGTGGGGCAGGCCCTGACCCGACAGTCTTTGATCGGCGCCGCCGATTTCGGTTGTGGAGGCGGAGGTTCCACCACAATCGGTGGGGCAGCTGGTTTGGGCCGAACAACTGGCACAGGCTTGGGCACCTCAGCTACAGCGAGGGGTTGTTTCGGCCGCTCAGGTGACAGCCACTTAATAGACGGGGAAGGCGACTGCGTTGGCTTGTTCCCGGACAGAAGTAACTGCTGCCACATCAGGTCCTCGTAGCATAGATGCAATTTGCGCCGAAGCCTCTCCTCTTCAGAGGAGGAAGACTAGGATGAGCGGCGGTGCCACTTATTTCTGTGCGCAGACCAAGACCGCCGATGTCGGCGGGACCGAGAGGATGTCAGAGACAGAGAACCTCGTTGTTTCCAAGAACGGGACTGGGAAGGGGCGGGGACACCTGCTCTTCCCTCGGCTCGGAAGCCTTAACCGGGGACTGTGGCACCGGAGGCGCAGGCAGGTCCTCTGTCTCCACCAGGGGAACAGGTGAAGGAGGGTTGTCTGCTTCACTAGTTGACAACCCGTCCAATGGGTCGAGAAAAATCTTGACCGCATCGACGGGTGTGTCGGCTGGCTGATCTGACAGGGACACCGTGAAGCCAGCTGCCTTAGCCGCAACCTCGACCAAAGTAGAGCGTTGACTGTCCGGGGAAGGGAACCTCTCCCGCTCCCACGAACGTAGATGATGGGACTTACCTTTAGAGTCCTTTTTGGACAGAGAGGAATGTCCCGGTGGCCCCTCTCCCTTCGTGGAAAGGGATTGGCAAAGCTCCTTGAAAGAAGCTGAATATGAGGTACCCAGAGAGAGCGGGATAAATTCTGCGACCGAGGAAGAGGATGATGTGGCCTGTGCCACCTCCTCCGAGGGCGATCATCTGCTAGAGTTGCTCAGCAGAGCCAGCCGCCACAGTAACCGCCCAACAGGCCTCCTTTGACTTCACCGCCGGGTAATGCTCATCGGGGCACCCAAGCTGTAACTGGGCAGTGCGGTCTTCCAGGATGTTGGCCGAAAACGAACGGCATAACTCGCAGGCCTGCGGGTCGTGTTCTAGGCCAAGGCAGTAGACGCACGTGGAGTGCAGGTCCGTCCTGGACATTTTCTGCCCACAAGGGCACCGCCAAAATCCGGGAGTCGAATTGTCCATCACAGCCGCGAGGGAGAAACCTGACCAAAGTCTTGAAAATGTTAAAATAAGTTTCGGGCGAACCGAAGAATTAGGATGCAGTCTGCACGCAGAGCGTTAAGGAGGGAACCTGAGCTTCCAAGCGGTTAGGAAGATCTGGCATTATGGGGCGGAACCGAGAGTTTTACCACCCGGGTGGGAGGGAGGAGTCAGCTTGAAGACCTTCCGGCAAGATTTAAAGCGGCAAGGAACCTGCCAGACAGCGTGGATGAACAACTGATCCATGTCCCTAGAAACCTACTTTTCGGCTGCCATGCAATCCTCGGAGGAGCTAGGAAGCAGCTTAGCGGCAGTTGCAGCATGGTCCACGGAGGAGCTGGGGAGAGACTTATCGGATACAGAGACCGGGAGAAGTGTCTGAGCCTTTGCAACCCCAGACGTGGCCTGGACCTTCACTGCAGGCGGCAGGGAGTGACCTTGCTTGACGTGGGCCTCGAAGCCTCTGGCCTCTCTGAGGAGTGCTCCTCCTGATGTTCGTCTTTCTCAAGTTTAGATGGTGAAGATAAAGTCTAAGCCTGGATCTTCTCCATCTGTTTTTCGAGAGATGCTAAGCGGGTCTTTAACAGATGGGCCTCCAGAACCTGCTGCCTCAGTTTTCGGGTGGCCTGATTATGAGAGGTACTCCGAACAGGTGGTCATGGGATGGTCTGGGCCTAGACAGCTCACACTGTCGATAGCAGTCTTTATGCAGGATCTGAGTGCCACAGAATTTGCCCTTCTTTGGTGACAATATGGATCAAAAACTGAAAGCGAACTACTGCCGATCGCTGAAGTGCATCCACCAGAGGGAGCTGCACAAGGTGACGGCGGTAATGAACTGGTGGGAGGGCCTGGGGACAGCCCACTATATAGGCTCATGCCGACGTCACGCAACGTCAGGTGGGTAGTCCCCGGCGAATATTGCTGGAAAAGCCTGCTGTTTGGGTCCTGATGCCAGATGGCGCTAGTCCTACAAGTTATAACCTATTGAAGGAACCCTCTCGAAGTAAGAGCCTTCCCTTCCAAGAGAGGGATGCGTCATGCCAGAGAACTCCAGACCCTGGATCAAGCGAGCAGAAAAGCAGCAGTTGTGTTGTGTGGGAACGCAAAAAGGTCCAACACTGGACTTCCCCACCCGTCGAAGAGGTCTTAGACCACAGAGGACAGGAGTTCCCACTCGTGCATCCTCTACCTGGACCAGCTTAGACTGTCAGGCAGGGCATTTTAGCATGCCTGAACATGGATGGCAGAGTTCCAGGTTGCGCTCGATGGTCCAGTACCAGATCTCATCGTCTTCTGACAAAGGGGGTAGGAATGTGCCCCCGTTTCTTAATGTAGAATACTATAGACATATAGGTCCGTCTGCACCAATAGCGCTCCAGGAATAACGTGGGTCTGGAAGGCCTGCAGAGCATAAAGAACTGCCCGCATCTCCAGCACATTGATATGGAGATGCTGCTCCAACTCAGACCAAATGCCCTGGGGTCTGATGGCTGGCTAAATGAGCACCCCAGCCCAGGCACAAGGTGGCCGTAGTGGGAATCTATTCTGGAGACGGCATGGAGGGTAACCCCTCTCAGGAGACTGGTTGGCTTCTGCCACCAGTCCAAGGTCCTCATCACCAGGTCAGAAACCAGCATCAGCTGAACCAGGTCATCTGTAAATAGATTCCCTTGGACCTGCAGAGTCCACTGGGGAACCTTCATATGCAGGCGGGCTGGGGGGACCGTGGCTATAGCTGCCATGTGCCTCAATAAATGAACACTGTCTGGTACAAGATGACTGGAGAATACTAGCCGGGTCTGTGCTATCATGCGCTCTGTTCTGTCCAGCAGGAAGGCTTTGCCCTGGGACAAGTCCAGGACTGCTACTATATACTGGAGGTGTTGGCTCAGACAGACAATATTTCAGTAGGTTTATTGTGATAGAGGGCCTGGAAGAGCCAAAAGGTGCCCTCTAGGGTGTGCAGCAAGAGATCCCTGGAGGGGGCTGTCCACAGCAAATCATCCAGCTAAGGGCACACTTAAAAGCCCCATCTCCAAAAGGCGCAGCTACCACTGCTAAACGCTTGGTAAAGACCAGAGGTGCCAAGGAAAGGCCAAAAGGGAAGGCCTGGAACTGAAAGCGGTCCCCTTGGAAACAGAAGCAGAGAAAACAACAGTGGGCTGGGAAGAAAAAAAAAATTTTTACTCACCATAGTAATGTTTCTTCTAATGGAATCTTGCTGTATTCGGACTATATGCAGTTATCCCCAGCACTTGAACTGCTATGGAGAGGAAAGGGTCAACTATGCCAAGGCATAGAACGTTGAGCTCAAGCTCCATTTTCAAACCTCTGTCCCACGAACTCCTCAGTGTAACCGTCAGATTCTTACGAGCACTATGCTAATCAACTATAAACAGAAATTGTTATTTTAAAATTTTGTGCCTGAAGGCAATAAAAGATTTTTAGGGTCCAAAAGACTTGAGTCGAGAACCCCAAAAAGAATAAGTAGGTAGTGAAACTTAATAAAAACCTCACCCTGAGGAAAAGAAACAGGTACACCTCTGGGGTGCAGCACTGCGCCTGCCAACCCACATCCCAAAAACAACTAGGTTCCAGGAGGGGAGGGCAGGGAGGGAGATCAAAATACAGCAAGACTCCATTAGAAGAAATTGAACATGACCTCCCTGCTTGTTGATATACCACATGGTGGTGATGTTGTGCACAGTTTGAAATGTAAAGGGTTTCTCACACAAAGCCATCACTAAACCCTTACCCTTTTTATGGCAACCACCAGGCAAGACATCCTTTATCGGTTTCTAACCATGTTACGGGTATTTGGAGAGGGAAAAAAAAAAAAGTGCATTGTTTTTTTTTTTTTTGTTTTTTAAATCGATAAGGACCGGTACCTCGCACTAAATTTCTTGTAAGAAAAGAAACCATCACTAAACCAGAACCAGTTCAGCCGAACCAGTCACACAATTTACTTTACAATTTCCACACACTTTCTAGCCAAGTCCACTACCTATGCACTTACTGTACCAGAGTCAGGGATCTGAACTGAAAAACAAATGTGAAATATCAGTAAACTGACCGAACTGAGAGCGAAGGCAAAATCTCCGGAGCGACTATTCAGTTAGGCGGAGTAAAGAATCTGACAGTTACTCTTCAAAGTGCAGCAGACAAATGTTTGAACAGAGCTCGAGCTCAACATTCTATGCCCTGCATAGAATTGAACTCTTTCCTCTCCGGAGCAGTTCAAGTGCTGGGGGTAACTGCAATAGTCAGACTACAGCAAGACTTAATGTTTGAATTATTAATTTGTAAATCAGCCTGTAATTAAGGGCTGGGGCAGCCATGAGTTTTAAGCTCCTGACAGGAAATGTCGCAGAGGAACTTGGCCCTCCATTTACTGCAGGTTGAATAGAAAATCATCATTTTATTAAGTGTGTTTTTAAGGTGTTATTACAACACTGTCTACATTTATAATCGTTTTGTATGTGCATTGAAACTAGCGAGTTGTCACCTTTACATTTCAAACTGTTAGTAAAAATAATCCATCTTTAGGCTATGCCTAGAAACATAGAAACAGACTGACGGCAGATAACGACCCCTTAGCCCATCTACTCTGCCCATTTCCCTACCTACAGGATAGGCCGCAGATCCTAGTTAACCAACAGCCTATTTCTTCCTACCCCCCACAAGAATTGCCTTATGTCTGTCCCATGCATTCTTGAACTCTCCCACAGTTTTAGACCCCACAACCTCCTCAGGAAGGCTGTTCCATGCATCCACTACCCTCTCTGTGAAATAATACTTCCTCATTGCCCTGAACCGCCCTCCTATCTTTAAATTGTGTCCCTTGTTTTGCGTCTTTTCTAAAGATGCTACCCTCTTGGACTTTGTTGATTCCACTGAGGTACTTAAAAGTTTCTATCATGTCCCCTCTCCCTTCTTTCCTCAAGGGTATACATATTAAGCTCCTTTAGTCTCTCCTCATATGGCTTCTCTTGCAGACCCTGCACCATTTTAGTTGCCCTCCTCTGGACTGCCTCTATCCTGTCTATGTCCTTGCGAAGATGGGGTCTCCAGAACTGGACACAGTACTCGAGATGGGGTCTCACCAACTGTCTGTACAGAGGGATAACAACTTCCTGTTTTCTGCTGGTGATGCCTCTCCCTATACATCCCAGTATACCCCAGCCCTCCCTACTGCCTTCTCACATTGCTTGCTAACCTTAAGGTCATCTGATATGATTACCCCCAGGTCCCTTTCCTTTTTGTTACTACCTCTCCACCCATTGTGTATTCTTCCCTTGGGTTCTTGTTTCCCAGGTGCATTATTTTGCACTTCTTTGCATTGAATCCTAGCTGCCATACTTCTGACCATTCCTCCAACCTTGCCAAGTCCCTTTTCATCCTTTCCACACCTCCCTGTGTATCAACCCTGTTGCAGATCTTTGTGTCATCTGCAAAAAGGCATACTTTTCCTTCCAGTCCCTCTGCAATGTCACTGATGAAGACATTAAAAAGGACTGGACCCAATACTGAACCCTGTGGTACCCCACTAATAATCTCCCTTTCTTCAGAGTGGACTCCATTTACAATTACCTTCTGTGTCCTGTTGTCCAGCCAATGTTTTACCCAGGCTACAACCCTGGGTCCCACTCCCAGGCTGGTTAATTTGACTATTAATCTTTTGTGTGGGACTGTGTCAAACGCCTTGCTAAAGTCTAGGTAGGCCATGTCCACAGCCCCTCCCTGGTCTACTACTTTGGTCAGCCAGTCAAAGAAATCTATTAGATTCGTCTGACATGACCTTCCCGCTGTGAACCCATGCTGCCTTGGGTCCTGTGCTCCACTGGCCTCTAGGTACTCGACTATTCTTTCCTTCAGAGTGACTCCATCACTTTCCCTATCACAGAGGTCAGACTGACAGGTCTGTGGTTTCCTGCCTCTGTCTTGGTCCCATTTTTGTGAGGGGAATCACATCCGCTTCCTCCAGTCCTCGGGTACCACACCATCCTCCATGATTTATTAAAAGAGTAGCCAGTGGTTTCACTAGTTCCTCCTTAATTCTTTTAGAATTCTGGGTGAATTCCATCAGGACCCATTGCTTTGTCCACCTTCAGTTTTAGGAGTTCTTGCAGAATCCTTTCTTCTGTGAAAGGACTGGGATTGACCCCTATCAAGAGAGTGCTTCTGTTAATTGGATTAGGCACTTTCCCTCCTCTTTGTGAATACTGAGCAGAAATATTCGCTCAGTATTCCTGCTTTTCGCTGTCCCACTCTGCCCACCCACCATTCATTCTATTCAGCCTCACTATCCTCCCTCTGTCTTTCTACGCAGCTGATGTACCTATAAAGGTTTTATCCCCTTCTTAACTGAGTTGGCTATCTTTTCCTCAGTTTGGGCCTTGCTATTCTGACTTCCCTCCCTGCTTCTTTCTGCCTTAACTGATACAGCTCTCTGTCCTGCTCCTTCTGTGTTTCCTTATACTTCCGAATGCTATCTTTTCTTCCTGTCTTTCCAGCCACCTCTCTTGAGAACCATAGTGGCTTTTTCTTTCGTTTTGATTTGTTTATTTGCTTCACACAAAGGCTTGTTGCCTCTGTGATGGCAGTTTTGATAATTCTCCATTGTTGCTCTACACCTCCTTCTAGCCTGTTTGCTAGTGCTTTTCTGAGGCACTCTCCCATCTTGCCAAAGTCAGCCCTCCTAAAGTCCAGTACCCTCACTTTTGTATGGCTTGACTCTGTAGCTGAGTTTAATGTGAACCACACTGTTTGATGGTCACTTGTCCCCAGATGGCAACCCACTTTAGATCCGGAGATCCTCTCACTGCCCCGCTTGAGAGTACGAGGTCTAAGATTGCTCCCTCACGAGTGGGTTCCGAAACTAGCTGTCTAATGCCTGCCACCTGCAGGGCATCAAGAATGGCCCTGCTCTTGGATGTGGCTGCAGCAAATGTGCTCCAGTCAACATCTGGCATATTCAGGTCTCCCATCAACAGTATCTCCCCTTTCTCTGCCATTCTAAGAATGCCTTCTATCATATCCTTGTCCATTCCTTCCCCCTGACATGGGGGTCTGTACACAACCCCTGTGCGGATTGTGGTGCCCTTTCCAGTCTCCAAGGTGACCCACAGTGCCTCCTCTCCTCCCTGTTTACTCTTTTGTTCAGTTGCTTTTATCCCTTCCTTTACATAGAGAGCTACTCCTCCCCCTCTTCTCCCCTGTAGGTTATGTACCCTGGTATGGTAACATCCCAGTCATGGTTCTCTGTGTACCACGTTTCTGTGACTGCTACGATATCCAGGCATCTCTCTTCCATTAAGGCCATCAGCTCAGGGAGTTTGTTGCCCAGACTACGGGCATTGGTACTCATTACCCTCATTTCCTGATGGCCTTACTCCCTTCTGCCCCATCCCTGTCGTCCTTGCCTTTGTCACTTTCTCCATTTACCCTGCCCTTCTCCCTATCGACACCTCTATGTTGGTGTTTGCTACACTTACTACCGTGATTATTTTTGGGGCGCTAGGATTTTCCTGCTCCTTTCCAGTGCCTCCCTTGGCTAGTTTAAAAGCTTGCCAATGAAGCATTTAAACCTATCACCCTAGATCCTGGTTCCCTCCCGGACAGATGCAGCCCATCATGCCAGTATAGGCTTGCATCACTCCAGGTGGACCCCAGTCCCCAATGAAGCCAAATCCCTGAGCTCCACACCAGTTTTTCAACCACTGATTGAATCCCATGGTGCGGAACACCCTAGCCTCTCCTATGCCATAGATGGGTAGCACCTCCGAGAAGGTTACCGTGCGTGCTACTTGACTAAGGCCCCTCCCCAATTCCACAAACTCTTCCTGCACTTCTCTAATCCCTTTCTTAGCCAGGTCATTTGTCCCTAGGTGGACAATGACATCCAGCTCCCTCCCCTGTGCAGCTGCTCTGGCAATCCTGAGGATTCGCTCCCTGTCCCTCCAAGCCATGGCGCCAGGCAGGCACCTTACCTCCCTCTCCTCTTCCTCCCCCAGTTCTACCTTCCTAACAATGGAGTCCCCCACCAGGAGTTTTCTTCTTCCCCTGCAGGGTCCCCTGCCACCCTCCTGTGGGTCTCCTTTGTGGAGGTTCCCAGCATCCTCCTTGGTCTCCACTGTGGGTGCCTCCATAGAGGAACCACACTTTGCCAGAATGGCATAGGAATTGTGGAGAGGTACAACTGGAGGGATGCGCCTCTGTTCCACCACCCTCACCCTCCCTGAGCCCACTGTTGTCCAACCGCTCCTCTTTCTTGGCAACCTCTGAGGCAACGGCAGTGGCACTGGTGGTCCATGGATGGAAGAGGAGGTCCCACAAATCCTGGCCAACTCAGCCTGGAGATGAGCAACCTCCTCCCTCAGCCCAGAGAGGTGCCTGCAGATGGGACAACACCGCATCCTCCAGAACATCTCCCGGAAGACTGCTGCTCCACAGCCACTGCACTGCACCACTCCAATCATGTCTTATTTCTGGCTCCTTAACTGTCTGCAATCCTTACTCTTTCCTCTTTTTTTCTCTCTCTCTCCCCATACTTTCTGCCTGTGTGCCCTTTAAGCTCCCGATTGTCCTGTTCTGAGACAAGAATATCCTATATTTCTCAGTAGACCACTTACTTGCTCAGAGGCAGACCTCCAGCAGCTAAAGGGGGGCCAGAGAGCTACTCTTGCCCTTCTAGGATGGTGGGTCCTTGGTGGTTCTGTGATCACTCACTTCCTGCCCCTAAACAGTAAGTTCCTGTTGTCAGTCAAATCCTGTGCCTATAAAAATAGAACTAGCTTTGGATGGAGGGGAGGGAAGGAGGGCAATATAGTCCCAGCAGAGAAGTTCAGTCACACAGCAGTCCTTTCTCCTGGTGTCTTCTGCCAAACTATGTACCTGTACCTATATACCTGTAGGCTATACTGCCAGCTGATTAAAAACTAAACATCTCAAGGCTGACTGTGGTGTCAACAGGTATTGGGGCACCATACTGTATCAGGATGTCTAACCCTAGCTGTGTTCATGTCAGTGCAGATTTCTGGGGCTGCCACAGCACAGACTTCTGTCTTATTCCATTCTCTTACAATTTCGGATGTGAATTCAAGTCTACAAGATGCAAATGTGGCTACGTACCTACTGGCCGGGCATCACAGGCCCAGCCTTGAAACGTGTAGTCTTTGATTAACAGTTGGCAGTATAGCCTAGAGGTTAAAGCAAAGAGCTGTGAACAAGCTTTGTTCATCCAGCAGAATGGGGTTTGATTTCAACATGCTCTACTTGTATATTATGTGACCAGAGCAAGTCACTTATCCTCCTCGAGGTCCCAAAAACACCCAGAAAAGTACAGTTACGTAGGAACTTACTGTAACAGTAGATCTTCTAGAGGAGCTCTTGCAGCAGGTAATACCATTAGGACTGAAGCCATCAGGACCCCACAGAAAACGTGTAGCTAGCAGTCTGAGGCAGGGGACCACCCCCGACGTCTGCTCCATCCGACGTCATACATGGTATATTAGGGGCGCGGTCTCCTGGCGCCACCTCAGTTCTCCCACCAGAGAACTGGCTAGAAATAAAGTTGGAGAACCAGGCAGGAATTCCCCACCATTGTCCGATGACACGGTACCCCATGAAAAACTATCCTGAGGGATGGAGGGTGGGACAGCCACCCGCTGCAAGAGCTCCTCTCAAAGATCTACTGTTACAGTAAGTTCCTATGTAACTGGACTGTCCGTCAGAGTGGAGCTCTTGCAGCAGGTAATACCATTAGGTCAGAGTCCCAAGCAGTACCAAAAGATAGGCCCAGGTCTGAGGGTGGTGGTGGGAATTATGCTGAAAAGGCAGATGAAAAACCATCTATGAGAGAAGGCCTTGCAGGACTGCTAGTCTGAAACCTTCCCTCCTTCTGGATGCGATGTCCAGGCTGTAGTGCCTGATGAAGGTGTGGATGGAAGACCACGTGGCAGCAGCACAAAATCGGCTGAAGAGACCTTCTGGAGTGCTGCAAAAAGATGCCACCGCTCTGGTGGAATGGCCCCTAATAGCACGCAGAAGAGGTCTGTTGTGGTGCCGGCAACAGAAAGAGATGCACTGTACTAATCAACAGGCTAGTGTCTATTTAGAAACAGGAGCTCCCAGCATTCGCTTAGCAAAAGAGACGAACAACTGGTCCAACTGTCTAGAGGAGAGAGTCCTGTAGAGCAAATACCTCCAGACACTATGAGCATCCAAGGTGTGCAACGGCGCTTCACCTTGGTTAGAAATTTTTGGATAGTATACCAGAAGGTTGATGCCCTGGTTAAGGGTCAGTACGGACACCACCTTCGGCATAAATTTAGGGTTCATGTGAAGATTCACCCTGTCCCTGTGAAAGACTATGTAAGGTTCTTTACACGTCAGAGCCTGGAGCTCAGAGACCCTTCGAGCAGAGGTAATGGCTACCAAGAGGAGTCTTCCATGAGAGAAGTGCAGCTCACAAGAAGCAGCTGGCTCTAAGGGAGGAAGTGCGAGTTTCTCCAGTACAAAAAGAAGGTCCCAAGGAGGGACGATATCCCTCTTGGGAGATCACACGTGTAATACCCCTCGAAGGAAGGTTTTGCAGGCATTAAGCTGTGCCAGAGTTGTCTCCTATCGGGTCATGATATGCGAAGAGTGCACACGTGTGCACCTTGATTGAAGAGTAACTCAATCCTAAGTCCAAAAGGTGACAGATACTCTAGCATGTGCCTAGCTGGACAACCCAAGGGATCTAAGGTGCAGGCAAACGCCAACAGGCGGAAGCTTTTCCATTTCAGAGAGTAAGTGGCTCTGGTGGAAAGCTTCCTCGCTGCCACCAGAATTTCAGTCACCCTGCTCGACACTCCTAGTCTCTTCCGCTAGGACTGCAGGAGCCATGCATGCAGGTGAAGAGATTGAAGAGCAGGATGGATGAGAGGCCCCTGCTCTTGTGACAGCAAGTGGGTGGAGTGTGGCAATTGAACTGGAAGTTCCAGGGACAGTTTCTGGAACAACGGATACCAGATTTGACAAGGCCATAGAGGGGCCACCAGAATCATTCTGGCTCCCTCCGACTGCAATTTGAGCAGTACTCCCTGAAAGAGGGGAAAAGGAGGCAAGACATACAGGAAATTCCCTGTCCAAGAGACGGACAATGAGTCTCGCCAGAAAACACCAGGCCCTCGAGAGAGCGAGCAAAAATTGCGCAGTTTGGCATTGCACACGGATGCAAAGAGGTCCAACTCTGGATGGCCCCACCGGTCGAAGAGATAGTCTGCGACATCTTGGAGCAGTCCTCATTCGTGATTGAGAGGCAGAGCAACAGGCTGTCTGTGAGGATGTTCTGGACCTCTGGCAGGTGAACTGTGGTGAGGTCCAAACTGTGTTCTACTGCTCAGTCCCATACTCTCATGGCCTCTCTGCAAAGGGGATAAGAGTGAGTCCCCTTGTTTGTTGATGTAGAAGACTGGTGTGTTGTCTGTTTGCACCAGAAGAGAACCCGGTAAAGTTGGTCTCTGAATGCAACGAGTGTATTCAGCACTGCTGTCATTTCCATTAAACTGATATGTAGAGAGCTCTGTGATAGCCCAAGATCCCCGGGTCCTGTGATCCCCTAGATGAGCCCCCCAACCTGACAGAGGCATCTGTGGTTACAGTCTGAAGCGATCGGGGTCTGTGGAAAGGAACTCCACCATCTAGACTGTCCTGATGAATCCACCATTCCAGAGCACGATGAACCGCTCGAGAGATCTGGATTCGGAGATCCAGATAGTCCACAGATTGATCCCACTGCACCCTGATGTGCCACTGAAGAGTCCTCATATGGAGTCTGGCCAAGGCAACTGTGGCTAGCCGCCGCCATGTGTCCCAGCAGCTGCAGGTCCACCAACGCAGGGGCGGAGGGGGTTCTTTGGAGCCCTCTGGCCAAACCCTGAAGGCGATCTGCCCTGTCCAGAGGCAGAAAGGCTCTCCCCTGTCTAGTGTCCAGGATAGCTCCGATGGATTGTAGCTGCTGTCTCGGCCAGGGGTGCGACTTCGGCCAGTTTACCGTGATGCCCAGGGAGGAAAACAGAGCCTGTATCTTTCTTAAGGCGATTAGGAGCTCCTCCTCCTCTGAGCAAAGAGAAGCCAATCATCCAGGTAGGGGGAAGACAAAGGTCTCTCCTGCAGAGAGCTGCTGCTACCACCGTTAGGCATTTGGTGAAGACCCTGGGAGCTGAAGAAAAGCTGAATGGCAGAACACTAAACTGGTAGTGCTAGTTTCTGAAGCTGAACCACAGAAACCTTCTGAGAGACTTCAAGACCTTGATATGCAGGTAGGCGTCCTGCATATTAAGGGAGCATAGCCAGTCTCCTTGCTGAAGTACGGGGAAGAGGCTTGCCAGGGTGACCATGTGAAACCTCCGGTACTTCAGTGAGAGGTTGAGCTGGCTGAGCTCCAGAATGGGACAAAGGTCTGTTTTTTTTCGGGATGAGGAAGAAAACGAGAGCAGAAGCTTCTCCCCCTCTGGGCCTGCGGGACCCTTTGAATAGCTCTTCTCTAGGAGCTGTTGGATCTCCCCTTCTAGGAGGAAGCTGTAATCTAGTGGACAACTGGAGTTTTTTTGGGGGGGTTGTCCAGTGGGATAGAGGTGAACTCTATTGAATACCCTTCCAAATGGTATCCACTACCCATTGGTCTGCAGTGATACTGGATCATTTGAGCATGTAAAGTGCAAACCACCTTCCTATCTGCTCAGTCTGCCTGTCCTCGAGGGGAGGGAGTGGCAGGAGGAGTCAGACCGGGGGCTGGGCCCTGGGAGCTTTAGGCTGCTTTGGACCCTGGGAACCTCGAGGGGCAGGGTAAGCCCGCCCCTTCAATCCCTTACACTGGGGTTGTTTGCCTCTTTGTCCTTGCCCTTGATATCAGCGAAAAGGGCGGTGGGTTTCTTGGGGCTGGGACTTGTACATTCGGTGTACGTCTGCCACCGCTCTCCACGACTCCTGAAGTTATTTCACCATCTGTTCCATTTCAGGACCAAACAAAACAGTGCCCCAGAAAGGAGAGTCAAGAATGGATTCCTGAATATCCGGTTAGAAACCTGCGAGTCTAAGCCAGGACTGCCGGCTCATACAGATTCCTGAGGTGGCGGCCCTGAAAGCCATATCTACGGCGTCTTAAGAACACCAGAGGGCATGCTTGTCCACACCCAGGCCCGACTGGGCACAAGCTAAAATCTCCTGTTTGGAGCCAGAATAGGGGAGGGTCTCTACCAAGTCCATGGTCTTTCTCCACAGGGACTGCTGGTAGGAGATCATATGGGCCATAAAGTTCTGTGACCCGATGGTCCCAGTAGCCGAGAAGACGTTACAGCCCCAGCTAACTAGTTTCTTGGAAACAGGGTTGGGAGCTTAAAGGTTTTGGTTGAGCCCCCCCACCCGTGGGCAGCCATAAGGACTAACGAGTTGGCCTTTGGCTGTTCTGCCACAAACTGTTCTGATTTGGGAGGCTAATACAGTTTGTCCGCCTACCTTGGAACCACCGGGATAGAGGATGGTGTGCGACAAATGAGGCGAGTAGCATCCTGGAAAGGCTCCACAAACTGTGGGATCACCAAGGGTTTGGGTTCCTTTTCTCCAAGGAACTTGGCCAGGCATTTACACTCCAGATCTAGGGCCTCGGTATCCCACTCATAAGTGGTCTGGATGTGCCTCATGATGTCGAGGAATGAGGGATCATCCAGGGGAGACCGTGGAGAATCCTTAGGTTCTGGAAAGGGAGGATGGAAGCCTCCGTCCTATGTGTCCGAATCTACACCGGCCTCATCCGAGGAGGATGTGATTGGTGGAGACTAAGGAGATTGGGATTAAGGCCGCTTCCTTCGTTTCCTTTCAGATGTAGACTTAGGCGCTCATCCTGGTTCCCCTGATCTGGGGTAGGAGGGGGAAACCATGGGTGGTGGAGGAGGGACCTTGTCAGATGGCCGGTATGAAAGGTCCCCTTTTAAAGTATTCCACCAAGTGGTGGAAAGGTTACCTATATCTACCATTGGGACAACCGCGGGCGCCGGATCCTCAGGAGTGGGCATCTGGAACCCCTATTGGAGTGGCAGGAGTCAGGTCCGGCACCCCAGCATCAGTAGGCCAGCGACTGGTATTCGGCGTGGCCTTGACGGGAGTCTGTTCCCTCGGGGGAGGAGCACACTGATACTCATCCGGCGACCGCCCTGTGTCTGACGTCTGGGAGAGTCTCGTTAGGGTAGACAACTGGCTAGGTGGGCATTTGTCGGAGGGCGCACCTTAGCCTGGGGTGGAGGTGTCCGATCCCAGACAACCTCCTGCCTACCGGAAGGTTATTTGGTACATTTCCTCTTCTCAGAGGAACTCTGCCTCTTCTGAGCCCTGGGCAAGCTTTCCTGGGTCGACCCTGTGGTTTTTGGAGGTCGATGAGTCAGGGAAGTAGAGCGGTGTCCCTCTGGGGCAGACTCCTGGTGATGTCCCCAAGGAGGAGCAGGAGTGGACTTGGAGGAGCGGGACGGTTCAGTCGGTAGGGCCGGAACCTAACCAGACTTCTTGCTGGATGAAGAAGATGCCAGTTTGGCTGGCGACAGAGGGCAGTATTCAGACCCGGCACAATCCTTCTTGTGGTGATGCTTCCCCCCGGAGTGCCCATCTTTAAGAGAGGATTCTGTAGCAGGAGAGGATGAGCTGGCCCCTGAACCTCGCTGCATGGCTGCAAGCTTTTTCTCCAAAAGGAAAGTTTTGAGGGTGTGGGCTCTTCTGGCACACATCTTTTTGCTGAATTTCTTACAGTGGGTGCAGGATTCAGGCTGGTGTTCCGGGCCTAGGCAGATGAAGCAGGCCACGTGGCAGTCTTTGGCAAGAATCTGCTTCCCGCATGCACACTTGTATTTTCGCCGCAGTGGTGAGGGCAACAATATAAACAAGGCAAAGTAATAAACTGAATAAAGAAAAACTACTTCTCCAATGTTCAAAGCTGTCTACTGCTGAGAGAGGTATCGAGGAGCGAACTCGTGGAGTCACTTGGCCAGAGAAAGAACCGAGGTGGTGCCAGGGGACCACCCCTATATACCACACATATAAAATCAGGTTGAGCAGTCGTCAGGGGGCGGTCCCCTGTCTCAGACTGCTAGCTACAAGTTTTCCGTGGGGTCCCGATGCCCGACTGCTTCAGTCCTAATGGTATTACCTGCTGCAAGAGCTCCACCCTCGAAGACAGATCAAGCTGTACTGTAGTTTTGTACCTTTCTCAAAAAGTGAAAACAATCTGAGTATATTGACTTGAAAAGAAAAAAATTAAGACACCATTAATTGTGTATCAACAGCAAAAACAGATGGACAACATTGTTAAAACATGCATAACCTGAAATGCATTAAGAGAGTATTTTACTTTTTTGATGAAGTAGAAAGTATAACAGTATCTTAGTGAAATACTTTGGATGGAATTGGACTTTCTACTGTAAAGTAAACAAATGAATCTGGTTGCTCCTGCTGCTCATGCCTTTCGAGCCCGTCTTGCACTCTGCAGCTTTGCCAATGGACAACTTTCCAGAATGCCATCACCATTGTAATGTAAAGAAAGAAAAAACAGAGTGTGTGTGTAGATAGAGAGAGATATATATATAATCTGTGTCTATATATATCTATATCTCTCTCTATATATATATATATATATATACATATACATATACACACACACACACACACACCTCTATCTATATCTATTACATCTATCTATATCTATATCTATATACATCTATCTATATCTATATCTATATACATCTATCTATATCTATATCTATATACATCTATCTATATACAGGTTACTCACCTGTAACAGGAGTTCTAGGAATGGTATATGTTGTTCATCACACTCATTGGCAGTATCCTTGCCGCTTTAAATCTTGCGGAAGGTCTTCAAGCTTGCTCCTCCACCCACCGGGTGGTATAACTCGCTCCTACCTATGACGCCAGATCTGGCCCGGAAGCTCAGGTTGTGCGCCGGCCGAGGTCGGGTGGGTCGGTGGATGAACAACATATACCATTCCTAGAACTCCTGTTACAGGTGAGTAACCTGTGTCTTAGGGACATGGATATGTTGTTCATCCACACTCATTGGCAGACTCCTAGCAGTTCTCCGGGAGGAGGAGGCAAGACGCACACCCCATATACTTACTTGGGAAAGAGAGACTGAGAACCGAGGCCCCAAAACCAGCATCCCGGCGTGACTCAAGGTCGATGTGGTAGTGGGTAATGAAGGTGTTTGCTGACTTCAGGTAGCAGCCCTGCAGATTTTCCTGGATAAGGCGTCCCTGGAAGCATACCGTTGCAGCAGTATGGCGGGTAGAATGAGCTCTTATCCTCTGGGAGGCTTCATGCCCAGCCAACTTATAGCAGAGATCTACAGGAGGTTACCCACCTGCTTATCGTCCCTGGCTGCAGGTCTGCCAGATGCGGCTTCAGCGTGAGTGACAAACAGCTGGCGAACCTCTCCCGAATTTCAGCCGTATGGCTCCTTATAATAAGCGGCGCCCTTCTAGGATCAGAGTATGGAGCCTATATTCGACCTCCGGTGTGATTGGGGTAGAACACCGCAGAGTCAACACCTGGTTAAGGTGAATCGACACCACCTTCGGAAGGAATTTCGGTGAAGGAGGACAACCTTGTCCCTGTGGAAGACCAGGTAAGGAGACTCGATGGAAAGCGCCTGGAGCTCTCCCATCCTTCTGGCTGACGTGATAGCCACCAAGAAGGCGGTCTTCCACGACAGGTGAGAGAGAGCACACCTGTGCATAGGTTCAATGCTTTGCCCATGAGCTTTGCCAGTACCAGCAGTAGATCCCACGAGGTGGGGTTCCCGACTGAGGGGAAATGTGATCAAGGCCTTTGAAAAGCGCCAGACCACCTTCCTCCCCATGCTAATCGACTGCTTCCCTGCCCGCGCCCGGTAAGCAGAGATGGCTGCCAGGTGCACCCTTAGGGTCGCCGACCTAAGCCCTTGACTAGAAAGGGACCATAAATAGTCCAAGATGCTTGCCAAGGAACAGGAGGAAGGGTCCAAGCCTTGCTCCTGACACCAAATGGAAAACCTTTTCCATTTGAAGGCATAGCATTTTCTGGTCGACTCCTACGGGACGCCTCAACTACATTGAGGACCTCGTCGGAAAGACCCAAAGCCTGGAACTCTAGCGCTCCAGGAACCAGGCCGTCAGGTGCAGGGATTGAAGGTCCGGATGGAACACCTTCCCTGATTGACTGAGAGCAGGTCCGGCGAGCTGGAAGCTACCCAGCGAGTCCTGGAGCTGAGACTGAGGAGATCTGGGTACCAGAACTGGCCGAAGCCAGTCTGGGGCTATCAGAACCACCCGCGCCTTGTCCTCCTCGCCTTTGAGAAGCACCTTGTGGATCAAGGGAAATGGGGAAAGGCGAAAGAGGCCCGGGGTCCATTGCCTCGAGAGGCATCCCTGCAGCGAGCCCTGCTGAGGCGGGCATGAAACAGACTCAGCTTGCGTCTCCATGGAGGCAAACAGGTCCACCTGAGGTGTGCCCCAAAGGGAGAACAGATGCTGTACCCTCCGGCAGGGAGAGACCACTCGTGGGATGCAGCCCCTATCCGGCTCAGGGCATCGGCCAGGGTGTTGGAGGCTCCTGCCACGTGAATGGCTAGGAGATCCGCCTCCAGGCTGCGCCCACAGTGACCGTCTTGGAGAGCTTTGTGCATAGAAGCATGGAGCGCTCCCGCCCTGGCGGTTTAGATAGTACATGGTCGTGGTATTGTCCGCTCCGGACTCGGACCACTTGACCCCGGAGGAACGGAGCAAAGGCGGTGAGAGCTAGGCGGACCGCTCGGAGCTCCAGCAGGTTGATGTGGCATCGGGACTCACGCGGGGACCAGAGGCCATGAGCCCGGTGTTCCCCCAGATGGGCACCCCAACCCATCAGAGAGGCATCGGTCGACAGAGAGACCGTCGGCTCGGGGCGGACGAACGGGATGCCCTCCTGCAAATGATCTGAACGGTCCACCACTGGAGAGCGCTCCACATCCCCTGTGTCACCGGCGACAAGCTGGTCCAAGGGATCGTGAAAGGCGACCACTGGCTGGCCAGTCCCCACTGAAGGGGACGATGTTCCAGCGGCCCAGCGGACCACGCTGGTACAGGCCGCCATGAGACCCAGGAGGCGCAGGAAGTCCCGGCAGGCGCATTGCCCAACCAGAAATGATCGGACAAGGAGGAAAGAACCTCGCCCTGTCCGCGGGAGCAGCGCTCTGGCTCGAGAGAGTCGAGCTGCGCCCGATGAATAAAATCACCTGCTTGGCTCGAGTTCCGACTTGGCCTCGTTGATAAGGAGGCCCAGTTGAGAGCAGACCTGGAGGGCCAGATCTCTGACCACCCGCCTCCTTCCTGAGAGGAGCTGCTATCAGCCAGTCGTCCAGGTAAGGGTACACCCGACCTCGGCCAAGAGGGAATGCTGTCACCACTGCCATGCATTTGGTGAAGACCCTGGGAGCTGGAGACAAGCCGAAGGGCATGGCTTGGAACTCAGAGAGAGATCCTTCCGCTCGGGCGAAAGGAATCTCTGGTGAGGACGGACGGATAGGGACGTGAAAAACGCGTCCTGCAAGTCCAGAGAGCAGAACCACACGCCGCTCCAAGGATGGTATTATCTGAGCCAGAGTGACCATCCTGAAGGTTCGAGACCTTAGGAACTTGTTTAGGTCGTGTAGGTGAGAATGGGGCGCCAGCCCCCGTCCGCTTCGGAACCAGGAAGTACCTGGACACAAACCCTGGGTCTGAAGGAGGGTCCACCACTCTCTTACCACCTCCTTCTGGAGGAGAGAGGCGATGTCGGCTCGGCCGAGCCGCCAGTGAGCTGGGATCCTGAAGCCCCCGAGGCTACGGCTCTGAAGGTGGTGCCTGCTCGGTCTCAGAGGCAGGCCTCTTCCCACCACCTCAAGACCCACCTGTCCGTGGTAACAGCGGACCAGGCGAGCAGGTGCGGGCCGTCCCCAGGGGACCCAGGAGTAAGGTGGCGGGGATGGGCGACCCCTCAGCCCGTCACTGGGCAGGCTTGGAGGAGGGACCGGCCGAGGGACCTCCTGGGCCCTTTCCTCCCTGCCTCCTGTTAGAGGAAGCGGCGGCTTGGGTTTGGGATGCCAGGCCGAGCCTGCTGGCCCTGGCGTTGCTGGGCGGCGCGCGGGAGGCACAGAAGGGCGAAAGGAGCTTAGGCTGTGGTTTGCGGCCTTTGTCCTTCTGAGCGGAAGAGACAGAGTCAAGGTGGCATTGGACTTCTCGATCCTCTGCAGGTGACCTTCCACCCCAGGGCGAAGAGGTCAGTCCCCAAAGGGAACATCCGCCAACTTGTGCTGGGTATCCGAGTAAAGGTGGATATCCTCAGCCAAGCCATCACGCACGATAGCCACTGACGCCGCCACCGATCTGGCACATGAGTCCCTCATCCAAAGCAGTCTGAGCTGCTGTTTGGCCACTGCCCTGCCCTGGTCCCGCACCTGCTTAACCGTAGTCTGCAGATCGTGGGAAGATGAGGATGACCTCATCCAGGGAGCCCAACAGGGCATGAGAAAAATGTGCCATGAGGACGGCCGAACTGGCCTGACGAAGGCCGAGAGAGGGCATAGCGTAGACTTTTCGCCCGACATAGTCCAATTTCTTGGACTCCTTGTCAGGAGGTTTGTCCACATCCTGGCGTTGCCCGGCA
Organism: Neoceratodus forsteri; assembly: GCA_016271365.2. Classification (NCBI taxonomy): domain Eukaryota; kingdom Metazoa; phylum Chordata; order Ceratodontiformes; family Ceratodontidae; genus Neoceratodus; species Neoceratodus forsteri. The sequence continues at coordinate 274,921,254 of JADMNL010000025.1, forward strand.
CGGCAGCTGTCGGTAACTCAACCCTCAGCAGAGGGGTGTTCAAAACCGGACAAGGAACGGTGGGGACACGATACTTCCTGGCCATCCTGGCCGAGGCGCGGGGCAGGAAGCAGGGCTGCCAAAGTTCCAGTGCTGGACCCACTATGGCCTCGCCACCGAAAGGCCTCCGTCGGAGAATCCCTCGGTCCAGAATCTCTGTGAGGGGATACCTGGCCCGCTTGGAAACGGGTTCGAGCTCCATCCGTGAGACTCAGAGATGAGCGCAAGCAGTCCTAGGAAGGACGACGGGCTATCGTCCATTGGCTGACCTCCTGAAGACTCCAAGTCCAGTCGCTTGGAGAAGAAGGAGGAATCATCTTCGGACTCGGAAGAGTCCTCGAAGAGCTGCCTCTGGCCTGAGCCACCCTTCACCTGCCGAGGTCGGTCGGGAGTGAGGGTAACTGACACCCGATGGGGTAAACCCTTAGCCGACCCGAGAATCCTTGTGGAGCCCCAATTGGTGGCTGTGAGGCGGAGGGTTCCACCGCAATCCGGTGGAGCAGCTGGTTTTGGCCGAACAACCGGCCTGGGTATAGGCTCTCGGGCAAGTCGGGGGTTGTGTCGGCCGTTCGTGACAACCACTTAATGGCGGGGAAGGCGCGGAGTCGGCTTATTCCGGCCAGGAGCTGTTGCAACATAAGGTCCTCGTGCCGTCGGCGTAATTCGCTGAAGCCTCCCCTCATCGAGGGAGGAGGGGCGAGGGCCAGCCAGCGCGCCGCTTATCATGATGCCGAGACCCGAGACCGCCTATGGCGGTGGGAAGGGCTGGACATCGAAGAGGTCAGACCGAGACCGAGAGTCCCGGAATTTCGGGGTCGGTGCAGGGAGGTGTCGGCGGAACCCGACACTCCTTCGCTCGGAAGGTCCATCCGAGGGCTCCGGAACCGGAGGCACAGGCGAGCCCACGGGATCCTCAACTCCTCCCGGGGGAACCGGGGAGAGGGGAATCTCGGCTGCTAAAGGCGACAGCCCGTCCAATGGGTCGAGAAAAATCTCGACTTCATCAGTGGGAGTCTCGGTCAACTGACCTGACGGGGACACCGTGAGGCCAGTGGCCGAAGCCGAGCGGTCGACCGAAGCCGACGGTCGACGGCCCGGGGAGAGGGACCTTTCCCGCTCCCAAGAGCGTCGACGGAGGGACTTACCCTTGTCCCTCTTTTTGGACCGAGAAAAAGGTCCAGCAGACGCAGGCCCTTCTCCTTTAGTGGAGAGGGACAGACAAAGCTCCTTAAAGGAAGCCGTGTAGGAAGAACCCAGAGAGAGCGGGATAAATGCCGCGGCCGAGGAAGATACGGCCCGCGCCGCCTCCTCTTCGAGGGCGACCATCCGCTCGAGCTGATCCGCCGAGCCACGCCCGCCGGACACATAACCACCGGGCCTCCTTGGACTTCACCGGAGGGAACGCTTCTCGACGGCCCAGTTGCAATCGGGCAGCACGTCTTCGAGGGGCGTGCGAAAGATGAGCACAGGTCGCAAGCCTGCGGGTCGTGCTCAAGGCCTAAGCAGTAGACACACGGGTGTGTGGATCCGTCCGAGACATCTTCTGTCCGCGCATGGGCATCTCGCAACCGGGAGTCGATTTATCCATCGCAGCCGCGAGGGATCAAAGACTGAAGTCTTTTAGCAAAATATTATTTTTAAATCCGCAAACGGAGAAATAGGAACCAGTCACAAACGCAGAGCGTTAAGGAGGGAACCTGAGCTTCCAAGCGGTAAGGAAGATCTGGCGTCATGGGGCGGAGCCGAGAGTTATACCACCCGGGTGGGTGGGAGGAGCAAGCTTGAAGACCTTCCGGCAAGATTTAAAGCGGCAAGGATACTGCCAATGAGTGTGGATGAACAACATATCCATGTCCCTAGAACTATATCTATATACATCTATCTATATCTATATCTATATACATCTATCTATATCTATATCTATATACATCTATCTATATCTATATCTATATACATCTATCTATATCTATATCTATATACATCTATCTATATCTATATCTATATCCACACACACACACACACACATATATATAGATGTGTCTGTGTCTGTCTCTCTGTCTCTCTGTCTCTCTGTCTCTCTGTCTCTCTGTCTCTCTGTCTCTCTGTCTCTCTGTCTCTCTGTCTCTCTGTCTCTCTGTCTCTCTCTCTCTCGTCTCTCTCTCTGTCTCTCTGTGTCTCTCTCTCTCTCTGTCTCTCTGTCTCTCTGTCTCTCTGTCTCTCTGTCTCTCTGTCTCTGTCTCTCTGTCTCTCTGTCTCTCTGTCTCTCTGTCTCTCTCTGTCTCTCTCTCTGTGTCTGTCTCTCTCTCTCTGTGTCTGTCTCTCTCTGTGTCTGTCTCTCTCTCTGTGTCTGTCTCTCTGTGTCTGTCTCTCTCTCTGTGTCTGTCTCTCTCTCTGTGTCTGTCTCTCTCTGTGTCTGTCTCTCTCTCTGTGTCTGTCTCTCTCTGTGTCTGTCTCTCTCTCTGTGTCTGTCTCTCTCTCTGTGTCTGTCTCTCTCTATCTCTATATCGTGATGCGTCCCAGTCTGAGAGAAGTGCTGCATTAACTGAACTGCTGAAAGGGGGGAAAAATGATCACCATTAAATGAAACATATGGGTGAGTGGGTGTAAAACAGAATTCTGAACACACCCTTGGTGTGGGATGTTTTCATAAACCCCTTGGACTTTGCAACTGCAGTTCATGTAGCATCCCATACTCTGTGTACGCGGGTGTATAAAATTCTGGTTACACACCCACCCATATATTCTATATTTCAATATTACAGTTCTGATTGTGCATGTTTTAACAATGTTGTCCATCTATGTGATTTTTCAATTAACTATTAATGGTGTCCCATTCTTTTTTCTTTTGAAGTCAAATCTGGATAGAAAGAACATAATATTTTCAGAATGATAACATGCTCAGATAGTTTTTACTGTCTTTGTCCAGGAAAGGCACACAACTACAGCTCATTTCTGGGTGCGTTTTGGGACCACATGGAGACAGAGTGACTTGTTCTTGTCGCACAATATACAAGTAGAGCATTCTGGAATAAAAACCCATTCTGCTGGATGAAAGCAGCTTGTTCACAGCTCTTGGTTTTAACCTCTAGGCTGTACTGCCAGCTGTAAATCAAAAGCTACACATTTCAAGGCTGACCCCATGATGCCAGGCCAGTAGGTAAGTAGCAACATTTGCATCTTGTAGACCCAAGTTCACACCCAAAATTGTAAGAGAAAAGGCTGAAAGAGAGGGAATGGAATAAGACAGAAGTCTGATGTGGCAGCCCCAGAAATCTGTACTGACATGAACACAGCCAGGGTTTAGAAATCTTGATATGAAGCCCCAATACCGGTTGACACCACAGGGCCAGCCTTGAGATGTGTAGTTTTTAATGATTAGCTGGCAGTGCAGCCTAGAGGTTAAAGCAATCTTAAAAATAGACTACCACTAATAGTTTGAAATGTAAAGGTGATAACTTGCTAGTTTCAATACACATGCAAAACAATTTTTATAAAATGTAGAAAGTGTTGTAATAACACCTTAAAACACTAAGATGATTTCCTACTTAACCTGCAGTAAATGGAGGGCCAAGTTCCTCAGCGACATTTCCTGTCAGGAGCCTAAAACACATGGCTGCCCTCAGCCCTTAATTACAGGCAGATTTACATACGAACAAAACTGGACTGCAAAGACTAGCACAAATACAATGGCTCACTCAAATTAGCTTTTTATGGACAGAGACATGAAGAAACCCAGTTTCTGACAGTTCCCGTTAAACTGAAGTCTCCCACCAGCAGCACTTCACTTTTTGCTGTCATTTTGTGGATGGCTTCCACTAGTACCCCCTCCATCTCCTCCCCTTGTGATGGAGGTCTGTATATCATGTCAGTGTAAATGGCGATGCCATCCCCCAATCTCCTGGGTGACCCAGTGCTTCCGTCCTCTCCTGCATTCCCAGAACTTCAGCTGCTTTAAAAGGGAAATTTCCACGTAAAAAGGGACCTCAGTGTGAGGCAATGCCAGCCTAGTCAGAATTTTTTTTTTTTTTTTTTTTTTTTATTAATTGCCACCATTGATACACTAGTAATTTATCTGTTTGATCTTGCCTCCATCGTTGGCGGCATTTCACAATTCAGCACTGCTAGCAGTGTGCCCACAACCACCCGTGGGTGTCCCGAGAATGACGTGTCATGGGGAAGCAGCCGTGGGTCTGTCCTATAGATCTATGTATGCCTGTCATTTTTACTCGCTCCAGTTTGAAGCATACATGTCTCTGTGCTATACAGAGACCAGGTATAGACCGACAGTCCACTACCAGTCTACATCTTGTCTGTACGTTCCAAACTGGAGCCATTAAAAACTACAGACGTACATAGATCTATAGGACAGACCCACGGTTACTTCCCCATGACGCATCATTCTAGGGACACCCACAGGTGGTTGTGGGCGCACTGCTCGCAGTGAATTGTGAAGTGCCGCCACAGAGGGGGGCAGGATCAACCAGATAAATCACTAATACAAGAGATTAAAAAAGGTACTTCTGAAAGTTCTAATCAGGCCCTGCCTCACAACAAGGTGGGGTCCCTTTTTACATGGGCATTTCCCTTCAATTCTCTCCCCGATGTAGATAGCCACTCTTCCACCCTTCCCCCCAACCCTGTCTTTTCTAAATAAAGTAACCTGGTTATGGCTATACCCTATTCATGGTTCCCCGTGTACCACATCTTGGTAAAAGTGACAATGTCCAGGTCCGCCTCTGCCATCAAGGCCACTAGGTCCAGGATTTTACGTTCTTTAAGGGGTAGCATAGCAAGCGGCCTTCCAAGCAGTGGACCTGGGTTCGATTCCAAGGCAAACACATTTGGACTGGCAGTAGAGCCCAATAGCTAGAACAACAAGCTGTGAATGAGACTGGTACATCCAGCAGACCAGGGTTCGATTCCCACAACCTCCACCTGCATACTGTCTGAAGTGATTGAGTTATTCAAAACCACCCCAGTGCTCCCAAGTCCCCCTTAAAAACAGGCACTTGTGCCTAGTGGGCCTTACCTGGTTACCAAAGTATTAAAAGGAAAAAAAATGCAGACACAAGCCCCATATTCAGACAGTGCACTCCTGTTGGAGCACAATGACTGCCTGAATATTGCCCCAAAGGCATACGATATCTGCTGTGTGGCCCTCTTCTCTGTGTGGCATCCATGCTAGCTTTCAATATGGGGCCCTTGGTGCCCAATGGGGTTACATTACAGGACATCAGCTGGATAAAACATCTATAATACTGTAGAACTAAAATGATTCACTAAAAATAAATTTCACTATAATCACGGAATGGTCCTGTTCAGTGCAATTATTTTTACAGCGAATATTAATCTATGATGCTTGTTAAACTAAGTACGGAGGACAATGCGATGGGGTTATGTGAGAGGAAACTGTCACATACAACAGATTAAGGCACTACTTAGACTCACCCTTTGCCTCAGACTTCTTCAAACCTCACAAAATAGCACTCCAAAATTTCCATTCTGAATTACACTCTACCATGCTGTACCACCGATTACGTGCATGCTGTGACTCGTCAGTAGGGACCACGTGGTTGGCACACTTACTTCCTGGTTACCGCAACATCGTTTTCCTTGGATACCGAGTACTGTGTACTGTATGAATCAAATGAGACCATTAACATGTTTGCCAGGTGAGAAAAACATTTAATGCGGAGTGTTTCTATAAAAGAAAAAAAAAACTTCAAAGTTTCCAAGGCAGTAAAGTCTTTGATGCTGGTCTAAGAGGGCAGTTTAACCACTTCTAGGACGTCACTGTGCCTGTATTGTTTAGCAGTTAATGCAGCCGATTAGATAAAGTATGGCACTAGGGGACAGAAGCAGCAAACAGCTGAGCGAATAGCTGCTTTTGAAAGGATAAAGCGTGCGAATGTATGTGTACGCGATCATGGCAAACGACTCATCTGCACGATATAAACTTTACGCGATTATATCTAGTTCTACAGTATTCTCTACTTCTACAAGTCTCTCCCTTAACCTTGCTCGGAAATCACTCCTAACCTACCTCGCAACCACCTCTTTCCCCCTTCCCTAGCTACCCAAAGTCTTCCCCTCCACCCAGTGCTTTGCGGACAGACAAACACCAAACTGTAGTGCTATTTTTAGATCTACACAGCATTTATAAAGATTTTTGCTCATTTGTAATTATTTTGTTCTTTTATCTAATGCAGTGCAACAGTCAGGCCCTTGGTCTATTTTTATCTGCTTTATCCTGGCATCAGACAAATTTATTAAAAAAACACCTGCCCAATGGGCAAGTAAAAAAAAAAAAAGATACATGACCACATGTCACCATGTTTAGCAACTGTGGATGAAGTGGGACAGAAAATACAGGTTACTCACCTGTAATAGGAGTTCTAGGAATGGTATACGTTGTTCATCCACACTTGTTGGCGGGTTCCTTGCCGCTTTAAATCTTGCCGGAAGGTCTTCAAGCTGGCTCCTCCCACCCACCCAGGTGGTAAAACTCTCGGCTCCATCCCACGCCAGATCTAGCCTGCTGGAAGCCAGGTTGTGCATCGGAGCCGGGGAAGCTAGGTGGGTCGTGGGGATGAACATATACCATTCCTAGAACTCCTGTTACAGGTGAGTAACCTCTATTTCTAGGGACATGGATATGTTGTTCATCCACACTGTCTGGCAGACTCCTAGCAGTTCTCCAGGAGGAGGGAGGTAAGGCGCACACCCCCTACTTAGGGAATAATGACTGGAGAACTGAGGTTCCAAAACCAGCATCCCGGCGTGACTCAAGGTTGATGTGGTAATGGGCAATAAAGGTGTGTGCAGACTTCCAGGTAGCAGCCTGCAGATTTCCTAGATAGGGACGTCCCTGGAAGCAGCCACCGAAGCAACTAGTATGGCAGGTAGAATGAGCTCTTATCCCTTTGGGAGGCTCCATGCCCACCAACCTGTAGCAGAGATCTATGCAGGAGGTGACCCATCTGCCTATCGTCCGCTTGGCTGCAGGTCTGCCAGGTGCGGTTTCAGCGTAGGTGACAAACAGCTGTCGAACCTCTCCCCAAACTTCAGCCATCCGCTCCTTATAATAAGCGAGCGCTCTTCTAGGCTCCAAAGTATGGAGCCTATATTCAGCCTCCAAGGTGTGATTGGGGTAGAACACCGGCAGAGTCAACACCTAGTTAAGGTGAAACTCCGACACCACCTTCGGAAGGAATTTCGGGTGGGGTGCAGGACAACCTTGTCCCTGTGGAAGACCAGACAAGGAGACTTGATGGAACGTGTCTGGAGCTCTCCCATCCTTCTGGCTGACGTGATAGCCACCAAGAAGGCGGTCTTCCACAACAGGTGAGAAGAGATGTCACCTGTGCATCGGTTCGAATGGCTTGCCCATGAGCTTAGCCAGTACCAGCAGTAGATCCCACGGAGGTGGAGGTTCTCACACCAGAGGGGATATGTAATCAAGGCCTTTGAAAAAGCACCCGACCACCTTCTCCTGTGCCACAGACTGCTTCCCGGCCCGTGCCTAGTAAGCAGAGATGGCTGCCAGGTGCACCTTAAGGGTCATCGACCGAAGCCCTAGCTGAGAAAGGGACCACAGGTAGTCCAGAATGCTTGCCACGGAACAGGAAGAAGGGTCCAGCCCCTTGCCCTGGCACCAAATGGAGAATCTCTTCCATTTGAAGGTATAGCATTTCCTGGTCAACTCCTTACAGGATGCCTCAACAACGTTGAGGACCTCGTCGGAAAGACCCAAGGCCTAGAACTCTAGCTGCTCAGGAACCAGGCCGTCAGGTGCAGGGATTGAAGGTCCAGATAGAATACCTTCCCCTGGTTGACTGAGATCAGGTCCGGGCGGGTTGAGAGCCTGGAGCTGAGGAGATCTGGATACCAGAACTGGCGGGGCCAGTCTGGGGCTAGCAGAATCACCTGCGCCTTGTCCCTCCTCGCCTTGAGAAGCACCTTGTGGATCAAGGGAAACAGAGGAAAGGTGTAGAAGAGGCCCGGGGTCCACGGCCTCGAGAAGGCATTCCCTCTGCAGTGAGCCCTGCTTTTGGGGGGGGGGGGTGCGGGCATGAAACAGCCTCAGCTTCGCAGTCTCCCTGGAGGCAAACAGGTCCACCTGAGGTGTGCCCCAGTGGGAGAAAGAGTTACGTAAGAACTTACCGTAACAGTAGATCTTCGAGAACAGCTCTTGCAGCAGGTAACACCATTAGGACTGAAGCCGGCAGGCATCAAGACCCCACGGAATTCTTCTAGCTAGCCATCTTCAGCAGGGACCGCCCCCGACGTCGGTCCTGCCTCCGACGTCAGGCGTAGTACATAAGGGGGCGGTCCCGCCAGATTCCCCAGTTCTCCCACCGGAGACTTCCGGACGCAGGACGACATCAGAATGGGAGACCGAGGATCCACCATCAGAAGACAAAAGGGCGTAAATCCCTGCCAAAGGCTCGGAAAGCCATGCCTCCTCCAAGGGGGAAGGTGGGCGGGAAGGTACCTGCTGCAAAAGCTGTGCTCGAAGATCTATTGTTACTGTAAGTTCTTACGTAACTGTACTATCTTACTTCGAGATACAGCTCTTGCAGTAGGTAACACCATTAGGACTGAATTCCAAGCAATAACGCTTGTAAGCATTCTGGGAGGAGGAAACTAGGAAAATCCATACCAAGTCCTGACTCTAGGACAGGAGACCCTGAAGCATGGCCAGGCCAAAACCGGCTCTTCGCCGTGAAGCAATGTCCAGGCTATAATGCCTGATAAAGGTATGCACAGAGCTCCAAGTGGCTGCAGCACAAATGGCAGAGGAGGAGACGTTACGGAGTGCTGCAAAGGAGGTAGCCACCCCCCTAGTGGAATGGCCCCGGACTGTACCCGGGAGGGGTTTCTGCTTTGTATCATAGCAGTATGATATACACTGGACAAGCCAGCGAGAAAGGGACTGCTTCGATACTGGTTGATCCACCATCCTCTCAGCGAAGGAAACGAAGAGTTGCTCTGACTTGCGAAGCTGTTTAGTCCTGTTCAGGTAATACCGTAGACAGCGGTGAACATCCAGGGTGTGGAGCAGCGCTTCTCCTCTATTAGAATATTTAGGGAAATATACAGGCAGGTCAATGTCCTGATTGAGAGTGAGTGCAGAGACCACCTTAGGCAAGAACTTGGGATTCGTCCTCAGGGACACTGTCCTGGTGGAAAATCAAATAAGGTTCCTTACACAGAGCGTGAAGCTCGGAAATTCTCCTTGCTGCCCCAACAGCAACTAAAAATAACGTTTTCCATGACAGGAAACAGCTCGCACTACGCGGCAGGTTCAAAAGGGGGAAGCGTGAGTTGTTCCAGGACAAAGAGTAAATCCCATGGAGGAACAGGGTCCTTAATGGGTGGCCTAAGGTGTAACACCCCTCTCAGAAAGTCTCGAGAGGCGTCTAGTTGCGCCACTGTGCGCTGTCCCACCGGGAAGTGGGAGCAGAAATAGTGCAGAGGTGCACCTTAATAGAGGAGTAGGAGAGACCCGAATGGAAAAGGGAGAGCAGGTATTCTAACACCGCTTTCACCGGGCAACCTAGAGGGGAAAGGCCGCGTGCTTGCGACCACAAGCAAAAACGGCGCCATTTCATGGCGTACGTCGCATGCGTTGCCGGCTTTCTGGCTGCAGAAAGAACTTCCGCCACCTCTTGCGAGACCCCGTGTCGCAAAATGGCTATGTCTCTAGGAGCCATGCATGCAGGTTCAGTGAACGTAAGTCCAGGTGGACCAGTGAACCTTCCTCCTGAGACAAGAGATGGGAGCTGAAGGGCAACGGGACCGGAGGTTCCCGGACAGCTGCGTTAGCAAGGGGAACCAGATCTGCCTGGGCCAGAAGGGCTACCAGGATCAATGCTGCGTGCTCCCCGCGCAGTTTGAGAAGAACTCTCTGGATCAAGGGAGGGAAGGCGTAGAGGAATCTGTTCGCCCAGGAGGGGGACAACGCGTCTCGCCAGAAAACACCAGGCCCTGGATCTAGCGAGCAGAAATTGGGCAGTTTTGCGTTGGATGGGGAAGCGATGAAGTCCAGTTCTGGAGTGCCCCATCGAAGAAACAGATCCTCTGCAACCCCTTGAAGAAGTTCCCACTCGTGGACCTTGGCCTGGGAACGACTCAAGCCGTCTGCGATTGTGTTGTCCACTCCGGGAATGTGAACTGCAATCAGGTTCGCGCCGTGCTGGATTACCCAATCCCACACTCTCATCGCTTCCCTGCAAAGGGATAAGAGTGTGCGCCTCCTTGTTTGTTGAGGTAATACATCACCGCCGTGTTGTCTGTTTGGATCATAAGAGTAATCGGTGGGATCTCTGACTGGAAGGCCTGCAGGGCATAAAGGACCGCCCTCATCTCCAAAATGTTGATGTGGAGATGAGCTTCTTGAGGGGTCCATGTTCCCTGGGACCTCACCCCGTTCAGGTGTGCTCCCCACCCCAGTCCTGAGGCATCTGTGGAAAGGATCACCTCCGGGGATGGCGCTGAGAAACCCGCAGAGAGCGTTCCTGGGTCTAGCCACCACTGCCAGTCTTGAATCACTGCATGTGTGATTCTGACCGGATGCTGCATGTGGTCTTGCCTTTGGTCCCACTGCACCTTGAGCATCCACTGAGTTACCCGCATGTGGAGCCTTGCCAAAGGGACGGTCAGAATGGCCGCAGCCATGTGTCCGAGCAGACGAAGGACCAGCCTGGCAGGGACAGTCTTTGCCGAGACATCCCTGATGAGGGATCTGATGCGTTCCGCTCTGTCATCTGGAAGAAATGCTCTCCCCTGAACGGTGTCCAGAACTGCGCCTATGAACTGCAGCTTCTGCGACGGTACAAGGAGAGACTTCTCGTAATTGATTATGATGCCCAGAGACCGAAACAGAGCCTGGGTGCTCTGGATAGCCATCAACAACGCCTCTCTGGAGGCGGCCATGAGAAGCCAATCGTCCAAGTACGGGAACACATAGGCCCGTCTCCTTAGAGGCAGCTGCCCACGACTGCCATGCATTTGGTAAATACCCTGGGGCCGATGACAGTCCGAGCGGAAGAGCTCGGAACTGAAAATGGTGGCGAGAAACTCGGCGCAGGAACCTCCTGTGCGCTTGAGCTACGGGATATGCAGGTATGCGTCCTGCATGTCCAGGGACGCTAAGAAGGCGTCCTTCTTTAGCATGGGAATAAGACCCTGCAGAGTCACCATGCAAAATCGTTTGTAGGCGACAGACATATTGAGGTCGCTGAGGTCCAGGATTGGACGGAGGTTCCCTGTTTTCTTCGGAACCAGAAAGAAGTGGGAATAGTATCCATACCCTCTCTGGTTCTCTGGGACATACTCTACTGCTCCCTTTTGCAGGAGCGCAAGTATTTCTTGCCTGATGAGCAATCTGTGCTGACCTGAGTAACTGGAGAGCAGAGGAGGCCTCGAGGGTGGTTTGTCTGCGAATTCTATAAAGTGGCGTTTCTCGACCACCTGAAGAGCCCACCTGTCGGTGGTTATGGACTGCCATCCTGGCAGGTAATTCGCGATACGACCCCCCGACTTTGATGTCCCGTTGATCCTGAGGGGCGGGGGCCGGGAAGGAGTCAGGCTGTGGCGGCAGAGGGGCCCGCGGGCTGAGCCAGCTTAGCTGGGCGCTGACTTCGGCCAGCGGGCTGTCTTCCCTGGGCTCTGCGGGGAACCGGAGCCCCTCTGTTGTGGACCGGTGCAGGACTGTTGTCTGTGTCTGTCCACGAAAACGGCTTCGGTTCCTACGAAAGGAACTAAGCCTCGGTCGGTACATTGCCTGGACCGACCTCACCGCCTTCCCGGCCTCTTGGAGCTTGGTGAGAACCTTCTCAGAGGGTTCACCAAAGAGAACTTCTTCAAAAGAGGCGTCCATGATGTTCTTCTGGACGTCCGGTGTAAATCCGGAGACATGGAGCCATGAGTGTCTCCGGAGGCATACGCCTGAAGCTGCCGCCTGGCCGAGGAGTCCGCGGAATCATACTGCTCGCAGCACCTGGGTTCCCACGTCTGAACCCATACGGAGGAGCTGCAACATCTCCTCCTCCTGCTCACCTTCTGGCAATTTCTCCGCCAGATCCAGTCCCTGTTCCCACAAGGCATTTTGGAACTGCACCATGTGGGTCAAGTAGTTCAGGGATCTGATGGTGCAAGTAGCGGAAGCATACGTGCACCTGCCCATAGCGTCCAGCTGTTTGGACTCCGGGTCCGGTGGCAGGGTGCTCAAATGTTGCGGTCTCTGGGACCGGTCATGGAGAGGCTGTTATGACCAGAGTGTCGGCCAGAGGATGTTGAGCCAAGTACTGGTCCTCCTTAGGAGCCTTGTACAGGTGATCAGCTTTCTTCGGCATCGCCGGGAGCGAGTGTGGACGCTTCCACGCTGCCTTGGTGATGTCCACAAAAGTGGACACCAAGGGTGGTACCACCACAGGCTTAGGGTCCTTCTGTCGAAGATACCTAGCGAGGCATAGTCTCTCGGGGTCTAATTCTTCCGCATCCCAGCCCATGTTCTCTTGGATATGTCTCATGATCTGAGAACAATGGGTCATCCAGAGGAGATCTAGGAAGCTCACGTGGGTCCGGAGAGGGGATGTGAAGGGGAGAGGGGGATCTGGATCCTGCAGAGAACTCCGATCCCGTATCCTCCGAAGACGAACGGCGGCGTCTTCTGGGTCTCTTAGGACTGGGTGACCCTGAAGATCTAGACTGAGGTCTCCTTTTATCTGATCTCCCCCTTGGAGGGTCCGAAGGCTCCTGGGGGAGAGGTACTCGACCTACTGCCCCAGACGGAGAAGGGGGCGCAGGAGTCAGAGGGGTCGCATGTGGCTGAGGAGGAGGAGGAGGAGGTGGTGGTGTGGGAACCATATCCCTTTTAATGGTATCCCACCAGTAAGTAAAGAGCTCCTTAACCTCAGAAATGGAAAGGCCCGATGGACCGGGCGCCAGTCGTCTGGTTCCAGCGTCGGCTCCTCAGGGGCCTCAGGTTGTGGGAAGGTTCCCTGGGAGGCGCGACAGGACCGGGTTCGCCCATCTGGTCCTCGGGCTGCATCAACTCCTCCTCCTCCGTGATAGTCTCCTGACAGACGTTGGGGTCCTCTTCTCTACACGTACAGATGCGGACGTCTGCCCCCCTGCCGACGACCGAGAGGGCGAAGGCCTGACCAGCGACGGGCGTCTGGCGGTCGACAGCTCCTGGGACCTGTGATGAGTGGCCGACGTCAGACGGGCAGACGTCGGGTCCGACGGCTTCTTAAGAGAGGTAAGCTCCTTGGCCTTCCGCTGGGGAGGAGGAGGCAAGGAGGCAGACCTGACGTCAGGTTCGAGATGGCGGGAACCCAACTTGTGGTGATGACGGTCCCCAGACCTAACCAGGGCTTTGGAAGAAGATGACGAAGAGGGCCTGGAGGTCTTGGCCTGTGAGGAGGAAGAGGAGCCCGAAGGTTTCTTCACCGCAGCGGGGGGAGGCTGAGAACGGTCAGACCGGGAGCCGGAACTACGGGAGTCAGAGGCCCTAGACGGGGACTTGGATGGAACCCTCTCCCTGTGCTTTTCAGAGTGTTTCTGGGCCTTCTCTGCTGAATCCCCCCTGGAGGTGTCCATGGCCTTAATCTTCTCCTCGAGCAGGAACGCCTGCAGGGCCTTCTGGCGACGGATCCGGGTCCGGCTGTTGAACCCCTGGCAGAAGATGCAGGACCGGGTGTCGTGGTCTGCGCCTAGGCACCGGATGCAGGCCGAATGCGGGTCATTAAACGGGATTTGCTTCCCACAGGCGCACTTTGAGGGATGGCCTTCAATGGAGGTTGGAGAGGACATCAGACAGCAACTGAGCTTGAGAAATGAACGTTTTCCAAAAGGAAGAACTTAACCGTGCGTCGCGCACTAGAAACGAGCCGAAGGGTCGAGACATGCAAGTCGACGGCGGGAAAGAACTGGGGAATCTGGCGGGACCGCCCCCTTATGTACTACGCCTGACGTCGGAGGCGGGACCGACGTCGGGGGCAGTCCCCGCTGAAGATAGCTAGCTAGAATTTTTCTGTGGGGTCCTGACGCCTGCCGGCTTCAGTCCTAATGGTGTTACCTGCTGCAAGAGCTGTATCTCGAAGTAAGATCATATCTTTTACTACCTCCGGCAGGAGAGACCACTCATGGGACGCAGCTCCTATCCAGCTTAGGGCATCGGCCAGAATGTTGGAGGCTCCTGCCACATGGATGGCAAGGAGATCCACCTCCAGGCTGCACACAAGGGACCAAGTACAGAGTGCTTCCCTGCACAGAGGCAGGAAGCGCGTCCCGCTCTGGCAGTTTAGGTAGTACATGGTTGTGGTATTGTCCGTCTGGACCTGAACCACTTGACCCAGTACAAACAGAGCGAAGGCGGTGAGGACTAGACGAACCGCTCGAAGCTCCAGCAGGCTGATGTGGCATCGGGACTCTCGAGGGGACCAGTGACCGTGCGCTCTGTGCTCCCCCAGATGGGCACCCCAACCCACCAGAGGCGGTCATAGTTTCACAGTTTAATACGTGTTCAGTAGGTATTTCTACCTTTTGAGAACATGCCACCTTTTTATGGGTGGAAGCTAAATTTTAGATCACATTTATAATTATCAATATTATTTTTAAATGATGATAGTTTCACTATTAAACCACATTAGATGGTAAGTTATTCCAGATATTGACAATCCTTTGTGAGAACCAATTGTTTATTTTTACAGTATTATTGGAGGTTCCTTTAAGTTTTAATGTACGAGATCTAGTTGTTACTTTTATTCCTTTCTAGGCCAATAGTTTCAAAAATTATATTGTTCTGGAAAGCTTTATAAGTTAGACATAAATCACCTCGGAGACGCCTGTAGTCCATTGAATAGAGATTTGTTTTTAACCTACTTTCATCATCTAGATTATACAATCCATTTATTTTCTTAGTTGTTTTTCTTTGAATATTTTCTGTAAGTTTTTTGTTTTTGATTAAGAATGGTGATACTACTGAGCTACAGTATTCTAGGTGGGGTCTAACTAGACTGGTGTATAATGGCAATAAAACTTTAGCATCTCTGCTTTTAATATTTCTGAGTATACAGTTTAGAATTTTATTGCTTTTTTTAAACAGCTGAAATTGTACGAGTATTGAAACTAAAGTCGTTAGAAATAACACCAAAATCTTTTTCATGTGTAGTTTGTTCTAAGTAAGTCTCATTGATCTTATATGGATAACAAGGGTTGCTTTCCCAGGTGCATTACCTTACATTTGGTCTTGTTAAATAAAAGGCTTTTAAGGACCAGTCAACTAAATGATTTAGATTTTTTTGCATTTCGTTCATGTCATTTTGATCTTTTATAATGCATCCCATTTTACAATAGTCAGCAAATTTTACTAACCAACAGGAATTGTTAAGGGGGCACATTATAGATATTAGGATGTTAAATAGGGTTGGGCCCAGTACAGAACCCTGGGGTACACCACTAGTTACCAGGCCTGGGTTAGATAAATAACCCTTAACAGATACTTGTTGAGATCTGTTAAGCAACCAGGCATAAATCCATCCCATTATTTTAGAGTCTAGATTCAATTTTACTAATTCAGCGTCATTTAAATGTTTAGTGATTCTACCCTTGAGTACCCTTCCTAGTAGTTTGCACATAACATCTGTTAGACTAATTGGTCTATAGCTTTGTTCTAGATGTCTATTACCATTTTTAAAAATAGGAATAACTATGGCTTTATTCCAATTACTAGCCGTTTTTTCTGAAGAGACAAATTAAATATTAGTTAGTGGTCCAACTAGTAGTTCTCTTAAATTAATAATGAACAATGGGGGATGCCATCAGGTCCTGGGGAACCACTATTTTTTAGTATATTAATAGCTTCCATAACTTCACGTTATATAGTAAAAGGATGTAGTTTTAGTTTGTTCTATTGTTGAATTTATCGTGCTTTTTTGAAAAATTTATAAAATAGTCATTCATTTTCTTAGCAATTTCAATTTAGTTAGTAATTAGCTGCTGAGATCACTAATGGTCCTATTGCCCGACTTTTTTTTTTTTTAAAGATCCTATATTGTATAGTTGTAAAAGGATTTTTTATTATCTTTAATATTGGTGGCTAATCTTAGTTCTAAGTGTTTTTTTCCTTTTATGATATTTTTACTTTTATTTGATGTTAGCTTGTACCTATTCCAACTTTCACTTGTTTTATTTTTTTATATTTCCTGAATAAACAATGTTTCTTTGATAATATTTTCTTTATTTTATGATTCCACCACAAGGGAGCTCTTTTGTTTTTATTGTATTTCTTTCTACTAGGGACCCAAAGCTTAATGCATGTGTTAACTTTTAACATGAATTTGTTATAAACTAAAATAATATCTTTGTCAATAAGGTCATTAGCCCAGTCCCATTCTGTTAAATATCGTTTAAATTTTATTTATAGTTTGCATTTATGAAGTCTTTTACAACTGTGCAGCCAGAAGCTGCAGTCGAATAAGTTAAGTTCATTGTTATATGGACCGTATCATGGTCACCGTTTACTAGTGGTTGATCAATAGTCACCTTTTCTTCTGCATTTTCTATGTTGGAAAATATCAAGTCAAGTGTATTATTTCCTCTGGTAGGAGATTTTACTAATTGCCTCATATTATTTATACTCATTAGGTCAAGGAATGAGTTCTCCAAAATGGTATTGGCTTTTAAATTTAGCCAATCAATATTAGGAAAGTTTAAGTCTCCCATAAACAAGCAATTTTGGTCTAATATATTATTTTCTATATTGTTTATGAAATTTTTGTTTTCTAAATTGAGGTTTGGGGCTCTATAACCTAAATCTACCATTATAGTATGTTCTGGTGTAAGATTAATTGTAGTCCATATTATTTCACCCGGTGTGTCCTCGTTTGGTTTAGTTATACTATAGCTTTTGAATTTGTTGTGTATGCATAGTGCAACACCTCCACCTCTGGTGTTGGTACGATTTTTCTCATATTTTGTATATCCCCTTATTTCAGTGCCCCAGTCATTTTTGAACCAGGTTTCTGTTACTGCACAAATGTCTATTTTGTTTGAATGGGTATATTCAGCTAATTCCTTAATTTTATTTAACAAACTTCTTGCATTTAAGAGTAATATGTTGAATTTTGTATTAGTAAATTATTGCTGCCATTTGTAGTGGTAGTATTTTTAGTATGATTTTGGTTTTGCTGATGTAATCTGGTAATATTTAAAGTATCCAAGCTTTTTTGGATACTCCCCCTCATGATTTAGTTTAAAACTTTGTCAATGTGGACTAACATGTGTTTACCCAGTAGGTTATTTCCTCTTCTACTGAGATGTAGACCATCATATGCAAATAATTCATGCCTGTATACAAAGTCTTCCCAATGAGTGATACAACCAAGTTCCTGTTTCAAACACCATTTTCTTAACCAGTTGTTAATCACTTATTTTGTTTTGAATATATTCTGAAGCCTTAGGTATTGGGAGGATTTCTGAAAAAGTGATACTACACTTGAGTTCAGTTAGTTTGTCATTGACACAATCTTGTTTGATTTTATATATTGGGATCTCAATATGTTTGCTCCTGCATGGATTATAACATTTGAGCTATGCGATTTGGGTAAAATGTCCTCTAGCATTTGAATAGCATCTCCTATTTTTGCACCTCTAAAGGTAGACACTGTTCTGTGCACTTTGTCAGGATTACAGATTTGTCGGTCAAGAAACTTGACCAAAGGTCGATAGAGTGATCGTCAGCTCGGGGCAGACAAACTGGATGCCCTCCTGAAGATGAGCTGGAACGATCCACCACTGGAGAGCGTCCCACATCTCCCGGGTCACTGCCACCGGCTGGTCCAAAGGACCGGAGTGCTGTGACCATTGGCTGGCCAGTCCCCACTGTAGGGCATGCATGTGCCAATGGGCCCAACGGACCAGGCTGGTGCAGGCTGCCATGAGGCCCCAGAGGCGCAGGAAGTCCTGGGCAGGGCCCAATTGCCCAACCTGAAATGACTGGACAAAGGAAAAAAAGAACCTCGGCCCTGTCTGCCGGGAGCCGTGCTCTGGCTCGCAGAGAGTCTAGCTCTGCCCAGGTGAATTGGATCACCTACTTTGGCACGAGTTCCGGCTTGGCCTCGATGAGGAGGCCAACTTGAGAGCAAACCTGGAGGGCCAGATCCCTGGACCGCTCCACCTCCGGTCTGGAGGAGACCGCAATCAGTCAGTCGTCCAGGTAAGGGTACACCCAGACCCTTCGGCACCACAGGAATGCTGTCACCACTGCCATGCATTTGGTGAAGACCCTGAGAGCTAGAGAAAGGCCGAAGGGCATGGCCCGGAACTTGTAAAGGGACTGCACTGCTCTGAAGCCGAGAAATCGCTGGTGGGACGGATGGATTGGGACGTGAAAAAACGCGTCCTGGAGGTCCAGAACACAGAACCACACGCCTCGTTCCAAATATGGAATGATCCGAGCCAGAGTGACCATCCTGAAGGTTCGAGACCTTAGGAACCTGTTCAGGTCGTGAGGTCTAGAATGGGGCACCAGCCCCACCGCCCATCCGTTTCGGGACCAGGAAATACCTGGACACAAACCCTGGGTCTGGTGGAGGATCCGCCACCTTCCTGAACACCTCCTTCTGGAGGAGCAGGGCAATGTCGGCTCGACGGGCCGACAGAGGCTGCGGGCACCATAGCCCCTTGTGGGGCGATGGCTCAGAAGGGGGGGCCTGCTCGAACTCCCGAGACAGACCCTTTCCTACCACTTCCAACACCCAGCGGTCCATGGCGATAGCGGACCAGGTGGAAAAGTGGCGGAGCCGACACCCCTCAACCCATCACTAGGCAGGCTTGGAGGAAGGACCGGCCGAGGGACCTCCTGGGCCTTTTCCTCCCAGCTTCCTGCTGGAGGAAGCTGCAGGCTTGGCTTTGGGGTGCCAAGTGCGAGCCTGCTGGCCCCGATGCTGATGTTGCTGAGCCGGATGTGCCGCAGGGGCAGAAGGGTGAAAGGGCTTATGCTGCTGCCGGCGGCCTTTGTCCTTATGGGCAGATGTGACAGAGTCCAAGGTGGCACTGGACTTCGATCCTCTGGAGGTGGCCTTCCACCCCATGCCTGAACAAGTCGGTACCCAGGAAGGGGATGTCTGCCAGCTTGTGCTGGGTATCTGCCGTGAAGGTGGAGATCCGCAGCCAAGCTCTGTGGCACATGGCCACTACGGCCACTACTGACCGGGCACAAGAGTCTCCAATATCAAGAGCCGTTTGGAGCTGCTGCTTCGCCACTGCTCTTCCCTGATCCTGCATCTGCTTGACTGTAGTCTGAAGGTCAGCCGGGAGATGAGGGATCACCTCACCCAGGGAACACATAAGAGCATGGGAGAAGTGTGCCATCAGTATGGCCGAACTGACCTGACGGAGGCAGAGGGAGGACGCAGCATACACTTTCAGCCCGGCATAGTCCAGCTTTTTGGACTCTTTCTCGGGAGGCTTGTCCACATCCCTGGTGTTCCCAGAACGCCAGAAAACATTATCGGTAACCAGCCCCTCTGCAGAGGGGGTGCTCAGAGAAACTGGACAGTGACCCAGTGGGGACCGCGTACTTCCTGGCCATCCTGGCCGAAGGAGAACAAGAAGCTGGCCGCTGCTATAACTCCAAGGCTGGGCCAACAATAGCTTCAGCCACCGGAAAGTCCTCCGTGGGAGAAACCCCTTGGTCCAGTATCTCCGTGAGGGGATACTTGGCCCACTTGGATACGGGCTCGAGCTGCATCTCAGTAGACTCGGAGGAGCCAAAGCAAACCCATGAACGAGGATGGGCTCTCATCCATTGACTGTCCCCCAGAGGACTCCAGGTCAAAGGGCCTGGAGAACAGGGAAGAGTCGTCAGACTCAAGAGTCTGCAAATAGCTGCCTGGGGCCTGAGCCACCCTCCACCTGCCGAGGACGGTCGGGAGTGAGGGTGACCGACAACCGGTGGGGCAGTCCCTGACCCGACCGAGATTCCTTAGTCGGAGCCCCAGATTAAGGTTGTGGAGGCAGGGGTTCCACCACAATAGGTGGCGCAGCTGGTTTTGGCCGAACAACCGGCGCCGATTTGGGCTCAGACAACCATGAGGGGTTGTTTCGGCCTTTCAGGTGACAGCCACTTAATGGCCGGGGAAGGCGACGGCTTGTTCCTGGTCAGAAGGAGATGCTGTCACATTAAGTCCTCGTAGAGTCAATGCAATTTGTGCCAAAGCCTTTCCTCCGAGGAGGAAGAAGAGGACGAGCAGTGCCGCTACTTTCCTCGGTGCAGAGACAGACCACTGGTGTCAGCGGGATCGGCTGCACCGAGAAGAGGTCCGAGACTGGTGTTTCCAAGGGTGGGTCTGGGAGGGAGTGGCGGAAACCCGTTCCTCCCTCGGCTCGGGAGCCTTAACCGGGGACCCCGGCACAGGAGGCACAGGCAAGTCCTCCGTTTCCACTGGGGGAAACCAGTGAAGAAGGGTTGTCGGCTTCTCTAGTCGACAGCCCATCCAACGGGTAGAGAAAGATCTCGAACGTGTCGACAGGTGTCTCGGCCGGCTAACCTGATAGGGACACCGTGAAGCCAGCGACCTTAGCCGCAACCTTGACCAAAGTCAAAAGTAGACTGTCCGGGGAAGGGGACCTCTCCTGCTCCCACGAATGCCGAAGGTGGGACTTACCCTTTGAGTCCTTCTTGGACCGAGAAGAGTGTCCCAATGGACCCTCACCTTTCGTGGAGAGGGATTGACAAAGCTCCTTAAAGAAACCATATAGGAGGAGTTGGTCAAGGAGAGTGGGATAGATGCCACAACCAAGGAAGACGAATATGCGGCTTGGGCCGCCACCTCCTTCTCGAGGGCGATCTGTTCAAGTTGCTCAGCCGAGCCCACCGCCACGGAAACTGCCCAATGGGCCTTTGACTTCACCTGTGGAATAAGTTTCTCGGGGCGCCCAAGTTGGAGCCTGGCAGCACGGTCTTAGAGTACATTTGCAGAGAAGGACTTGCACAAATCCCAGGCCTGCGGATCGTGGTCAAGCCTGAGGCAGTAGACGCACGGATTGGTCAGACATCATCTGCCCGCATGGGTACCACCAAAAACCGGGAGTCTATTTATCCATCGCAGCCACGAAGGAAGAAACAGACCGAAGTCTTGTAAACTTTAAGATTAGTTTCGGGTTAACTGAAGAGTTTGATGCAGTATAAAACGCGAGCGGCGAGGGGAAACTGAGCTTCAAGCGGGGTAAGTGAAGATCTTACGCCATGGACGACAGAGTTTTACCACCCGGGTGGGTGGGAGAAGCCAGCTTGAAGACCTTCCGGCAAGATTTAAAGCAGCAAGGAACCTGCCAGACAGTGTGGATGAACATATCCACGTCCCTAGAAACTAGGTTCTGAGAGGGAAGGGGAGGTCGGTCAGAATACAGCAAGACTCTATTAGAAGAAACAATACTATGGTGTGTAATTTTTTTCTTCAAAACATTAAGTCTTGATGTATTCTGACAATATGCAGAGTACCAAGCAGTTCCCCCCAGGAGAAGTGAATGCAGAACCTACTTTGGGAACAGATCTGCAGTACTGCTGTGCCAAACCTAGCATCACTCCTAGCCTGGATGTCCAGAGAGTAATGCTTGGTGAATGCACGGACTGTTTTCCAAGTGGCTGCTTTACAGATTTCTAGCAAGTGTATATCTCTGGCCGCAGCCAAAGTAGCAGCTGTACCCCTTAGTCGAGTGAGCCCTCAGGCCTGGAGGTGGTGTTTTGCCCAATTTGTCATAGCAGAATTGTAAACAAGAGACAATACACCTGGCAACAGTCCCTTTAGTAGCAGGCTTACCTTTCCTCACTTCACCATGAGAAACAATTTAAGACAGTCATGCCTGTGTGCCTTAGTATGCTCTATGTAGTAGCCAAGAGCCCCTTTTAACATCCAAACGGTGTAACCTTTCTGCTGAAGAGTGGTCAGTGAGAAACACTGGTAGAGAGACTGGTTCAGATGAAAAGTCTGACACCACTTTGGGCAATAACTCCCTACTGGTTCTTAGGATCACGTTATCCCTATGGAAGGAAATTAAATCGGGTTCAACTGACGGGGCCTATAATTCACTAATCCGCCTGGCAGAAGTAATAGCTACCAGGAACAGTTTTCCAAGTAAAGTAAATGGGGGACCTGAATATGCCAGATGTTAACTGGAGGACATGTACTGCAGCCACATCCAAGAGCAGGGTCATTCGATGCCCTGCAGGGGGCAGGCCTTAGACAGCTAGTGTTGGAACCCACTCAGGAGGAAGCAATACTAGACCTCAAACTCTCAAATGGAGAGGAGATCACAAATTTAGAAGTCGGTAGACATCTGGGAACAAGCGACCACTGCACAGTGTGCTTCACAATAAGCACAACCATGGAGACAAACCATACAAAAACAAGCATACTGGACTTTAGAAGAGCTGACTTTGGCAAAATGGGTGAATACCTGAGGAATACACTAGCACATGGGCAAAAAGGAGGGGGTGGAAGAACAATGGAGAAAAATCAAAACTGCCATCATAGAAGCAACAAGCCTTTGTGTGAAACAGATAAAGAAAACAAAGTGGATTAAAAAACCACTATGGTTCTCAAGAAGCGACAGGGAAGGGTAAGGAGAAAAAGGTTGCATTCAAAAAGTATAAGGCATCACAGAAGGAGCACGACAGGGAACTGTATCAATTAAAGCAGAAAGAAGTGGGGAAGGCAGTCAGAATAGCAAAAGCCCAAACTGAGGAAAACATAGTCAAGTCAGTTAAGAAGGGGGATAAAACCTTTTATAGGTACATTAGGGAGCATAGAAAGGTTAAGGGAGAGGGGAGGTGAGCAGAGGGGGAGACTGTGAAAAGGCAGAGATACTGAATGAATACTTTTGCACAATATTCACAAAAGAAGATGAGGAGGAGTTACCTAAACCAGACAATAGAAGCACTCTGGGTAGTGGGGTTGACACCAGTCCATTTACAGAAGAAAGAGTCCTGAAAGAACTCCTAAAACTCAAGGTGGACAAAGCAATGGGGCCTGATGGGATTCACCCCAGAATCCTAAAAGAACTAAGGGAGGACCTTGTGACACCAATGACCACACTTTAACAAATCA
Organism: Neoceratodus forsteri; assembly: GCA_016271365.2. Lineage (NCBI taxonomy): Eukaryota > Metazoa > Chordata > Ceratodontiformes > Ceratodontidae > Neoceratodus > Neoceratodus forsteri. The sequence goes on from JADMNL010000025.1 coordinate 274,944,413, forward strand.
TGGGAGGATGGGGTGGTACCAGAGGACTGGAGGAGGGCAGGTGCGATTCCCCTTCACAAAAGTGGGAGCAAGGCAGAAGCAGGAAACTACAGACCTGTAAGTTTGACCTCAGTGGTACGGAAAATGATGGAATCACTCCTGAAAGAAAGAATTGTTGAGTACCTAGAGGCCAGCGGGGCACAGGACCCAAAGCAGCATGGATTTACAGCAGGAAGGTCATGTCAGACTAATCTAATAGATTTCTTTGACTGGGTGACCAAAGTAATAGACCAGGAGGGGCTGTGGATATGGCCTACCTAGACTTTAGCAAGGCATCTGACAGTCCCGACAAGATTAATAATCAAGTTAGCCAGCTTGGGAGTGGGTCCCAGGGTGGTAGCCTGGGTGCAAACTGGCTGCACAACAGGACACAGAAGGTAATAGTGAGTGGCACACATTCAAGAAAGGGGGGTCACTAGTGAGTACCCTCAGGGCTCAGTAGTGGGTCCAGTCCTCTTTAACATCTTATAGGTGACATTGCAGAGGGTCTGGAGGGAAAGGTATGCCTCTTTGCAGATGATACAAAGATCTGTAACAGAGTTGATACACAAGGAGGGGTAGGAAGGATGAGAAGGGACTTGGCAAGGTTGGAGGAATGGTCAGACATATGGCAACTTAGATTCAATGCAAAAGAGAGCAAAGTAATGCACCTGGGAAACAAAAACCCAGGAGAAGAGTACACAATAGCAGGGGAGGTACTAACAACAAAAATGGAACAGGACTTGGGGGTATTCATATCGGATGATCTAAAGGTGGGTAAAGCAATGTGAGAGAAGTCAGTTAGGATAGCCGCAGGGATACTGGGATGCATAGGAAGGGCATCACAAGTGAAAAAGGGAAGTGGTTATCTCTCTGTACAGACAGTTGGTGAGACCCCATCTGGAGTACTGTGTGCAGTTTTGGAGACCTCATCTACGCAAGGACAGACAGGATGGAAGCAGTCCAGAGGAGGGCAACTAAAATCGTGCAGGGTCTACATCAGAAATCATATGAAGAGAGACAGAGCTTAATATGCATACCCTTGATGAAAGGAGGGACAGGGGGACATGATAGAAACATTCAAGTACCTCAAGGGAATCAACAAAGTCCAGGAGGGTAGCATCTTTCAGAAAGAGATGTGTAAGAACAAGGGGACACAATTTAAAGATAGAGGGGGGACGGCTCAGGGGAAATGTGAAAAAATCTTTTTTCATGGAGAGAGTGGTGGATGCATGGAACTGCCTTCCTGGGGAGGTTGTTGGGGCTAAAACAGTGAGGGAATTGAAACATGCATGGGACAGACACAAAGCAATTGTAGTAGGGGGGTGGCAGAAAGTAGGCTATTGGTTAACTAGAAACTGCAGCTTATCCAGTAGGTAGGGAAATGGGCAGACTGGGTGGGCCAAGTGGTCCTTATCTGCCATCAAAGTCTATGTTTCTATGTAAAGTAACTCGGCTTGGCCAAAGGTTCAAAGATGGCTGCATAAACAGAGTAATGCAGACATTAAAGTCCCAAGCCGGAGTCTCTCGAAAGGGAGGATTAATATGAACCAGACCCTTGAACATACTGAAAACAGGATGAGATGCCAGGGAAGAGCCCTTCCCTGCTGAAAGGAAAGACAGCCGCAAGGTGGACCTTTCAGAGTTGCAGGCCTAAGGCCTAGACTGTTAAGGTGAACCAAATAATCTAAGGCTAATGCAAAGTTCGCAGAATCAGGCAAAATCCCTTCTGAGAACACCAAATGCTGAATCCTTTCCATTTGGAATTATAATTTGTTCTAGTGGAAGAAACACTAGAAACCTTCAAGATATCCAGAACTCCTTGAGAAAGATGCAGGCCTGCATATTCCAACTTTTCAAGAGCCAGGCCCTGGGGTTGAGAGACTGGAGATAGGGTACCAGATCCTCCCCCGAGAGGAGGTTAGGAGATTGCATTTCTTGGGAAGAAACAAGGGACGTGACACTGCTAGAGACAGCAGCAGAGGATACCAAGGCTGCCTGGTCCAGTCAGGAGCCACCAGTATCACTGTGCAGGGTTGAGATCCGATTTTGATCAGGACTCTGAACAACAGTGGGAAGGAAGGGAAGGCATACAGAATTCTGCCCTTCCAATCCAAAATAAGAGCATCCAGAGGAACAGGCCCCAGGACTGGAGGTCTGCAACACAGAGGAAGTTGGCGATTGTCCAGGGCTGCAAAGAGATCCATCTCTGGAGTGCCCCATCTGGTGAAGATGACATGTAGAATGCAAGAGTCCAGGGACCATTCGTGACGTCCCCGGGAGATTCTGCTCAGAGCATCTGCCAGTACATTACTGTTGTGATTGTAAATCTGTGAAACTATTGTAATTACTGTAAATAATGCTTTTGTGTGTCTTCTCTAATTAATCCTGGGTGGCCTCCGAATGCGAACCTGTAAACTGTTGCTATTATAAGTCTGAAACTATTGTAATCACTGTAAATAATGCTTTTTTGTGCGTCTTTTTCTGAAATTAATTCCGGGTCACCCCTGAAAAAGGGACTTCTGGTTTTAGTGGGTTTACCCGGTTACCAAAATCCAAATAAATAAATAAAAATTTCCTGGGAGATTAATTGTTATCAGGTAAGTCTGAAGGGAATAGGCTAGAGACCACAGTTTCATGGCCTCTGTGCACAAGGCCATGGACCGAGTGCCTCCCCGCTTGTTGATATACCATATTGTGGTGGTGTGGTCTGTCCTGACCTGCACCACCTTGCCCTTGACCGATTCAGAGAAGACCTGAAGGGCCAGAAAAACTGCCCAGAGCTCCAGAAGATTGATATGAAGGAAGGACTCTTGTGGAGACCAAACCCCAAGCAGTGAGGGCTCCTAAATGGGCTACCCAGGCTAGGAGAGAAGCATCTGTAGTGAGGACTACTAAGGGGACTGGAGAGAGAAATGAACACCCTGTCTGAGGTTGTCCTGGTCCAGCCATCACTGGAGAGCTTGGACCAGCGTCTGAGTCACTGGAATCAATTTGGCAAGAGAGTCCCTTTTCTGAAAACAAAAGGCATTAGCTGTAACTGAATGTCCCTCATCTAAAATCTGGCTCCTTGCACCACAGCAGTGGAAGCTGCCATGTGGCCCAGGAGTTGAAATGGTCTTTCTGGGCAAGAGACCATAGGTCAAAAAGAGGAAGCAAGATCTGTGAGGGCCTTTACCCTTGCCAGACAGAGGAAGGCCTTTGCTTGGATAGTATCCAACTCTGTTCCTATGAAAACAAGCTGTACTGGTTAGAGAACAGACTTTGGGAGATTGAGAAGAAACCCCAGAGAACTGAGCAAATCTTGAGCGATTTTTTAAGAGCAGACGTGACCTGGTCAGAGGCCTGACCTACAATTAGCCAATCGTCCAGATATAGGAAGATGCAAATACCCTGCCTTCTGAGAGAGAGGCGCAACTACTATTGCAAGGCACTTTGTGAACACCCTTGGAGCCGATGTTAGGCCGAAGGGCATTGCTCTGAACTGATAATGGCCTGAAGGCAGTGGGAACCTGAGGTACTTGTCACAAACTCGCTCAGCCAGTCAGCCCTCTACTCCGAAAGTGCCAACCTCAGTGGACAGTGAACAGAACAATGTAACCCTCTTATCTGTTTTGTGGTCACCTTAGTCTCAAGTTCTGAAGGGATTCCAACTGAACCTCTTGTTAGTGTACCCAATTATCAAGGCTCAGATAATTCTGTCTTCCGGGGGCCAGATATCTTTGCCTATGGGCCCCCAACCAGGAATGAACCCTTAAAATTCTATGCAAGACTTTAGAGAACTCTATCAGTTTCTCAGTTTGGTATATCAATAAGCCCATATACAGTGTTAACTGTAACTTTTAAAAGCTACACTTAAAAACAAATGTCAAGGCACTCCAGGCAGTTTCCGTTGTAAAATATATCTTTACTTTAAAATATCAAAACAGAATAAATACAGAACAAATATCCCAAACACATACAACCTTAAAAACAAAACAGGTTTTTAAAGTACAAACTAAGCTCCCTTATCCACACAATACTCATCTTCTACAGTGCTGCTGATGTCCTCAGTCAGAAAGAAAATAAAATGCATCTCTAAGGCTTGCTCAGTTGGATAAAAGCAGTCCTGAGCCGGCCTCCTCTCTGAGGTCATTAAACTCCACCTTGGAGTATTGTAAGATATTTTACAGCACAGGATGTCCCGACAAGATTAAAAAAATAAATAAGCGACATACTCAATTTCCTCTCCTCAGGTTAACTGGTCAGAACTGTTTTTGGACAGACAGACACACAGAGTTTCTGTGATGTCCTTCCAGAGCATCCTGGGAATGTGTACTGGACCTTCCAGATTTGTCTGGATCCTTGTTATCTACACAAAGATCTTTCTGATATAATTCAAGGGCTCCCTGCGACACCCTTCCCAACACAGGTTCTTCCTGGCAACTATTGCAAGTCAAAGGATCCCCGAGGGCATTATAAAAGTGGATACTTTGTTAAATTTTCTTTGAAGGCAGGAACCAAAGGAATTGCATTTTAAATAGCTGCAGATTTAGCCATGTCCTGTTCTTTGAACTTATCCCTGTTTTTTTTGATGCGTCAGTTCAGCAAGACCGTGGGTCTTCTGACTGCCCCTTCCCTTACATATATTACATGTAATACAAAAAAAAAATTGTTACATGGATTAGAATCAGTGGTCCAAGTGTGACAGTACTTTCTGTGGGAGCACCTAATAGGAATATGAAAATGGGCATCCTTGAGGTCTAGGGATGCTAGCCAATCCCCTGGCCTTAGAGAGGGAAAAAATTATTCCCAGAGTCACCATTTTGAACTTTGGTTTTGTGATGAGTTTGTTCAAATACCTCAGGTCTAGGATGGGTCGCCACTCCTGTCTTTTTCGGGGTAAGGAAGTACCTGGAGTACAGACCTTTGCCCCTGTGCAGAGTAGGAACTTTCTCTACAACTCAGAGCTAGTAGAGAAGAAACCTCTGCCTCTAGAGCAAGGGTTTCTGAGATGGATGCAGGTGGAAAAGACCTGACCCTCAGTTTTGGGAACCTTTTGAAGCGGAGGGTCAGTCCCTGGCCTACTACCTCCAAGACCCACTTGTCTGAGGCAACAGACTTCTAGGCCTGGAAGTAGTAAGCTAGCCTGCCTCCTACTGGAATGGGGGAGTCGACCCAGGCCGACACATCCTGGTGTCGGCTTGGCAGGAGCCTTGGACTGGGTAGAGGATGTAGCCCTGCTCATCACTCTCCTGCATCTCCCTCGAAAGAACCCCCTCTGTGGGAAGGAAGAGGAAGCCTGAGCTTGGTAGAAAGGCCTGCCCCTGCCACAAGACTGCTGCTTCTGAGGAATGGCTTGCCTCTTTGGCCTGTGCACTCCTGTAGGTGGTCCTGTACTCATCCATTTTCTTCATGTAAGCCTCTGTCTGCTCCCTAAACATAGTCACCCACTACAGGAAAATCCATAGCCTTAGCCTGGGTATCCTGCGAAAGGCTAGTGTACCTGAGCCAAGCATGTCTCCTGAGAGACAGATATAGCCATGACTCTTGATGCCACATCACTGGAGTCTGCAGCAGCATGGAATTGTACCTTGGATGCCTCTATTCCATAAGCAGCCACCTCCTCCAGCTCTTTGGCTAGCTGGGAGGGGATGAGGAGGAGGCCTCTTTAGCCAGTTCCAGAACCATATCCCACCTGGACTTTTGGTACCTGGTTGTGTAGGCCATATAGTTAGCCTGCCTGAGTTCCAAAGATGGCAAACTCTTATTTGGCCATGGCATCGAACTTCCTGGAGTCTTTGTCCGGGGTGTGTGAAGCCAAAGGAATGTTAGCCCTGTCACAGGCTGCAGCCTGCACTACCCAACATGGCTGCAATGACTATATAAAAACTTTGTACCCGAGCCTGATAACATCCATTTCCTGTCCATTCTTTTATCTACAGGACGCAAGGAGTTAGGTGTCCAAAATATTTTTTGTCCATTTCCCCCAAGGACTTGTGAAGGGGGATAGACAATCATCTGGACTCTGGGATGTTCATCTCAACAAAATCAAACTCTTCCTCCTCAGCAGCTTCAACAATTGGGAGCTGGAGGATTTCAGCCACGTTCTTATAAATGAAGTGTGAAGCGTACTCAAAGACTGGGAGGGGAGACATTGGAGGGTCTGTCTGGGGAGATGTCTGGTTCAATGGGCACATCCAGCCCATCTTCATCCTTGGGATAGTCTTAGTCTCCCTCCCACTCCTCATAAAAAGCATCTGGTTCGTAATCTGATGAGTCTGATCAGACCTAACCAGCGGTACCGAATCGAACGGAACTGGGCGAAGCGATTGAACTATACTAATCACTTTGTCTATCTCATCAGCGGTTGTATGCGGTACTCGATCCAAACATGCTGACTTAAGTTTCCTTTGACGGAACCGACCCTTTGGAGTCGGACCTCCTTTTGCCAGAGGAAGTATCGCCTAGGTCAGTAGGCACCTCTTCAGGTTCGGCCATAACCGAACCAGACTGGCCATCCAGGTCTACAGACTTCTCAGCCTCCCTTTCCTTCACCCTACTCAACTCCCCCAGTGGCTTTAGGAAAATTCTTGTAAATCTGGCAGTCTGTTTTGAGGTGGTCAAACCCCAGACAGTAAACAGATGAGGTGGGGGAAGTCAGCTGTGGCAAAGGTCTCCCCACACTCAGAACAATGTTGAAACCCAGTGGGACAGTTTTTTTTGGGTTTTTTTTCCCTCTGGTTTCTCAGGCATGGCCAACCTAAGCAATTACCCTTGAAAGCTTTTAAGCCAGGTAATAAATCCCCGATCGGTTGCAAGCCATGTTACGGGTTTTGTAAAAGAACCAGAGAAAGTCTGGTTCTTTTGAAAGCAATCTGAACCGGAACACCACACTAAATCCCAGAAAAAATTCAAACAAATACAAGCAAAAAGGTTGGTTCCTAACCTGACCGACTGAAGAGAAACAGAGAAACAATTTCCACAGAAAATTAAACACCAGTCGCTACCCATCTACCACACTAACTGTACTGTAGATAAAGGGTGGAAATCCGAAAATAATAAAGCGGTTTAAAACCAAACGCTAATTCAAACTCTACCAAACAGAGGAGAAATCTCCAGAGCGACTTCACTGTTAGGCAGAGTAAAGAATCTGACAGTTACACTGGTAAGTACCAGAGAAAGGTTTGAAAACTGAGCTCGAGCTCAACGTTCTATGCTCCTGTAGAGTTAACGCTCCTCTCCGGGTAGTTCAAGTGCTGGGGCTAACTGCATATTGTCAGAATACAGCAAGACTTCCATCACAAATGCCCTAGGTGCCTCAATAGACAAACACAGTCCTTCAAGGTTACTCCAACTTTACATGCTAGATTCCTGCTGTGGATTAGAAGAAGGGTGGCAGCACACATTTCTGAGCATGGGAGAAATCTGGACCATAAACTGTAAAAATCAGACCAGCTCACTTTGTCAGACCAGGCACAGCTCGAGTGGTCCAGTCATTTCGGCAGGACCAGTCTAGTTTTTATCACTTTGGTCAGGCAGTGCAGACAGGGGTTAAGTATACATCCTGTAGCTTTCCTGTTGGATTTGCACTGTACTTATCCCAATGCATAAGTGTCGATCCTCTCAGAATAGACTCCAAATTCAAGACCAGTAAGTTAAGTTTTAGTTTGGACCAGCACACCAAAATAACCACGACAGTAACAGCTAGACAGACTGGTCCTACTGGAACAAATAGATTATACAAGCTGCACATGGTCCAGTCATTTTGGTCTGGATTTCACAAAATCCCCAATTTTTTGCCTGGACCCCATCGAAATCCGCTCCTGCCCAGTACACTGTTCCCACCATGCCCAGGCTTACCAACTGGGCAGGGGGCCACTGGTCAGACCCCCCCCAAAATGGTCACATGAATCAAGCCCTGGCTTATCTCGCAGAGTGGGGCCATGGGAGCAACCCCCCGGCAGGCAACAGTGGCAATGGAGACAGAGGCTGAGCAGGGCATCATGGCTGGGGCCGGAATTTTTGTGAATGATGAAAACTCGGGCGGCAGGATGTACAAGGACATCCTCAGGACAAGCCTGTCTGTTCCACCTCCTACAAAGTTAGGCACCAGTCGTTGAGGATCCCCCAGCCTCCGCCAGGGGCCGCTGGCAAGCCGTATGCTCACCCGCCCTCCCCCCAGAGAAGGAGTGGCACTCCATGGGCGCTCAATCCTTCTCTCCCAGACCAGCCCTCTGACTCCTGGGTCTGTTCCCACACCCAGGTTGTCAGCATCTCATGCAGACATCTTGCCGCTGCGCCGGCGAGCCGGCTAAATCCCCACATTTGACAGTATACAGCAAAGGACCACACCAACAGGTTTAATTTATTCATACTAGGTACAGCCAGATAGATTTGGGGGGGGGGAGAATCAAAATTCCCTATCAGATAAAGTATGAAATACAAAGAAAAAAATGGGTATTATACAGAATTCATTACTATGAAACTGAGGTGACATTTTCGTCTACTAACAAATACCAAATACTGCTACTTTAACAATTTCTAGCCCTGACAGGACTCCATACAATACCTATTTTGACATCCATCTCGTCGTTGAGAAAGAGATTCCCCAGCTTCAGGTCTCTATGGATCACTCGACTACTGTGCAAATACTGACAGCCCAGGATAGTCTGCCTCAGGAAATAACGAGCTTCTGCATCTGTAACCGCCTTTCTCCTCTTGTGCAGCTCCAGCAAAGACTGCAGAACAAGGGGAGAAAAAAAAAAGGGGATGAAAGCTTTCTTTTTGGCACCACTACACCTACCTGCAGCCACCAAAATCCAGAGTTCACATACTGTACAACAGTCTCGCCAGGAACAGCAGAGACAAAGCTAGTTGAACTAGGGGTATCTAGTATTCAAATCTCAAACTCTCTGTAAAAAGCATGATATTTATTTATTTGCTTTTGGTAACCGGGTAAGCACGCTAGACAGCAAGTGCCTATTTTCCGGTACGACCTGGGAGAATTACAAGGTAAATTAACATAGGAGAAATACACAAGACATCAATTACAGTCAGGAGCAGACATACTCCAATAGTGAGAGAGAAGAAATTACATTGTACAACTACAGTCAGGAGCAGAACAAACTCCAATAGTGGGAATAATACACCAGGGATTTTTAAGGCAGGAAAACAAGCAATGGAATTGCATAACACACGTCAGGATTACCAAAAAAACATACAGGCCCAGGGCTACAGGGTGGTGACAGGCCACACTTCAGGTGGAAAGACAGACAGATCATAAGCCTTCTGGTGGAGTGCAGTGCCGGGGAGGTGAGAGGGGAAGAGCATGGTTGGGGTACAGAAGAGGTGGGGCAGGGCAGTTAGGCGGCACATAGGCAGGCTGCAGCAGATTTCAGGAAGTTCGGAAGGGAGGTTTTGAAGATGGAGTGGGAGGGGGAGGCGCAAACCTGTTGTGGAAGGGAGTTCCACAGCTTGGGTGCGTGGGAGGTAAAGGCCCCATCACCAGTGAGGGTGCGGGTCTTGGGGACCAGGTGGGTCTGGGATGCGCAGCACCTAAGGTGGTAGACGGGGGAGGGCGAGCGAGGCGGGAACAGCCATCCGAATTACGTTGTCAATGAAATTACCCATGGAGTAAATCCGGTATTTTTCTGGGGGAAGCCATTCCAGACAGGAGTAGAGCTCACAACGGTGGGTGAGATTTGGGAAGGGGGGGGGCAGCGAGCGCAAATCGGCATATGTTATTGTACGTAGTATCCCACTTGGCTAGGCAGGAGGAGGGGACAGAGGCAAAGGCAATGAGACCATAGGAGAGGGTGGGCAGTAATATCCCCCTGGCTAGGGCCAGCCGGGCAGCGGGTGAGGCAGTCCTTGGCCCTATATGCTAGGCCAAGTTTGCCACTGGTAGCGTTACATACATTCCTGATGTGCCCTGCAAGGTCCAGTTGGGGGTCGAGGGTGACTCCAAGGTACTTTTGCAGAGTCTATTGTTGGCAGGGGGGAGTTGCAAGTGCCAAGAATGTCGAGGGCCATTGTGCAGGAGGAGATTTTTACCACGGTACCAAATAGCATGGCCTGCGTTTTCTTAAGGTTGACTATGAGTTTGTGCCCATCCAGCCATGCTCGGACACGAGAGAAGTCTAAGCTGAGCTGGGTATTGAGGATAGAAACATCATGGGCGCTGGCTAGTAATACAAGGTCATCAGCATACATAGTAAGCTGCCCTGCAGTGGCGGCAGAGGGAAGACCGTTGATAATCAGGGAGAACAGTATCGGGCCAAGGATGGATCCTTGTGGGACCCCACTGTGGACGGATAGGTGGGGCGAGAGGGTGTGGTTGAAGCAGGTGAGCTGCTTCCTGTCCCCTAGATAGCTGGTGAACCAGTCAAGGGAACGGCCGGAGAAGCCAAGGGATTTGAGTGTGGAGAGGAGGAGGTTATGGTCTACCCGGTCAAAGGCTTTTGACAGGTCCACAAATATAGCACCCGTCAACTTTCCCTGGTCGGTGGCGGTCCTGATTCTGGTGGTGACCTCAGCAAGCGCCATCGAGGTACTGTGGTTTTTGCGAAAGCCATGCTGACAGGGGGAAGAGGACATTATTTGTGAAAATATTTAGTACTGATTGTGAAAATGTTTAGCGCTTTTAACAGTAAATCTGACAGGAGAAGGTAGAGAAATATAGGATAAAGTATGGGGTGCAGTGTGTTACGAGGATTTAACACACACCCGAGTTGTTAGATGGCACATAAACCCGGTAGCCGAGATTATAACCATCCAACAACAGCGTGTGTTAAGATCAAGGTAAACACACTACTATATCTTGTTGTATATAATTACTGGGTTCCGTTTTTCGATTCGTTTGAAGTGCTGTAGCATTTTGAACAGCAGAGGAAATAGTAGGCTTGAAACGGAGATTACTTAGGGATGGTGGTGAAAGTGTTTACTGTAGCAATGTACAATTCTACAGAAAATGTTATATTTTGGCAATAAAGTGCTGTGTGGTGGCTTGACTGTTTTAAGAATATCTTCGTGAGAGTTGTCCGAGTCCTTGATAACTTGGATTCTTCATCGTTTCTGTGGGTGTTGCTTCGATTAGGGGATATTAACTTTTACTGGGGTATGGAAAATGCAGACGATCCCAAACATAGCCTTCATGTTACCGGAAGTCATTTTATCGTGGTTGGCGGGTAATGAGCTGTGGAAACGTCTCTGGCTGAGCAGCTTTGGATTTGTTTGTTTGTCAGGAAATGCTGCGAAAGGGTAGAAGATAGAAGAAACGATTGAGAAGGTGAGTGACTGAGGAGAAACGAACACTGAGAGGCTTGAGCTGTGTTGTGTCTGGAGGGCTTCTGTATGGATAGGCTCACGCTGACTTTCTGTTTGTAGTGCTTTAGGATTGGAAGAAGGCGCGTGAATGCCGTAACACCTACTCAGGTGTTACGGTATTTAACACACGGCTTTTTCCATTGAAAAAAACGGAACCCAGTAATTATATAGAGAATAAAGTACGAGTCTGGGTGTGTAACGAGAAGTTTACACTCACCCAAGGGGTTAGATGCTACATAAACCCCGAGAGCAAAGCTCAAGGTGTTTACTTAAATCATCTAACCCAGAGGGTGCGTGTAAACCCCCCCCCCCACCACACACACAAACATTATGCAATTGCTGGGTTTGCCTTCTTCACCTCAACAATTATATAAAATGAATGCACGTTGCTGCGCAGCCCGCCCGGTTCAATTTGAGCTCCAGTCTGTGACACTCTGTGCCCCGTTCAATTAATTTAAAACTTTGGTGGGGGGGGGTGCAGTAGAAACAGGTAGTCTTTAGCGCTGCAAATTCTGTTTAAAATTAACCTTACCGCCAAGTCAGATTCCAAGTGGTGGTTCTGTCTTCCAGGGGAAAGCGGCAGCGAGCGTTCTGAAGGGAAAAACAGCAGTGGGGCATGCGCAGAGCAAGGGAAACAGTGCACGCATTTGCTGTTAATGCACCTTTATGAACGGCAAATTATGCCACAGTTTCTCTGTGGGCAAAAAAAAAAAAAAAGCCTAAACCAGTTATAGTACAGTTACGTAGGAATGTACCGTAAGAAAAAATTACTCACCTTAGTAATGTTGTTTCTTCTAATGGAGTCTTGCTATATTATAGACATTAGCAGCAGTTTGATCCAGCTCTAGAACTGCCCCGGAGTGAAATGGTTAAAACCATTCCAAAATAGAATTTTGGCACGAGAGCAGCTCTATCTGTGTCATTTCAAACTTGAACTGTCAGATCTTTACGAGCCAAACTCACTAAGGTCTATGTGGAAGCTGTAACCTACACTAGCCAAATGGCTACCTAAATAATAACAACCACTGATGGACCCAACAACCAAGACTCAAGTCAGGGGACCAGAAATACTAACACCATTCTAATAATATGAAAATGGAACATAAGTATAATAAAACACACACACACGCGTACACCTACACACCCCCAAAGTCCCAAATGGGACAAAATGCTAACAGGACATAAGTCGTGCCCACAGTAAGTTGCCCGCACCCCACCAAGTAGAGGTTCTGAGAGGGGCAGGTTGAGGGGAGGTCTAATACAGCAAGACTCCATTAGAAGAAACAACATTACTAAGGTGAGTAATTTTTCTTCAAACATGAAGTCTTGCTATATTATAGACATTAGCAGAATATACAGCAGTACCTCCATGGAGGAGGGGCAGAACCTACTTAGGAATAGGCTCTGAAGAACAGCTGTGCCAAACCGAGCATCTCTCCTGGCCTGGACATCCAGGGAGTAATGCTTGGTAAAAGTGTGACTGCTTTCCAAGTAGCAGCCTGGAAATCTCTAATAAGGATATATCTCTGGCAGCAGCTAGAGACACAGCTGTACCCTGGTAGAATGAACACTCAAACCGGGGGCTCTGCCCACTTTCTGATAACAAAATTGGATACAAGAGACAATCCACCTGGCTATTGATCTCTTAGTGGCAGGTTTGCCTTTCCCCAACTTCACCATAGGTAAGGAAAAGTTGAGGGATTGAACCTGTGACCTTTGTCAGCTCTATATAATAACTAAGAGCTCTCTTAACATCCAGGCTGTGCAACCTCCTCTCACCAAGAGGAGTGATCAGTGAAAATACTGAAGGGAGATAGATTGATTAAGATGGAAATCTGAAACCACCTTAGGCAAAACTTCCTATTAGTCCTAAGGACTACCTTATCCCTGTGGAAAGAAATAAATCAGTCTCCACTGACAAGGCTTGCAATTCACTTATCGTCTGGCAAAAGTGATAGCCACTAGAAAACAGTTTTCCAAGTTAGGTACTTAAGCTCTGCAGAAGACAGAGGTTCAAAAGGGGGTTGCATTAACTGGGCAATGCAAACATTAAGGTCCCAAACAGGGGCCGGTTCCCGAAAGGGAGGATTAGTATGGAGTAATCCCTTAAAAAACTTGGAAAACACAGGATGAGAGGAAAGAGGGGATGACTTTCCTGCTGACAGAAAAGCAGACACAGCTGTCAAATGAACTCTCAGGGTAGCTGGTCTGAGACCCAAGGAATTAAGATGTACCATGTAATCTAACAAAAGAAAAAATTACTCACCTTAGTAATTGCTTTTCTTCTCATGAAGTCTTGCTATATTATGACAATTAGCAGTTAGCCACAGCACTTGAACTGCCCCGGAGAGGAAGGAGTTAACTCCAGGCTGACTGGAGTTCCAAGCGCGAGCGCTTTGCTGAAAGCTCTATCTGGCTAGTTTCAATATTTACAGAGCCAACACCAAGCAAAAGTCTGTGTGGAAAAAACCCTACACTAGCCAAATGGCTACCTACTAGTAGAACAACAACAACAACAACAACACCCCTAACAAGCACTATTAGCCCCCCCTCCCCAAAAGACAGAAGTCCAGGAGGGGGGCCAAACATACAACCAAAGACAAATACCTAGTTTTCCTAACCCCAAAGAAAAGGGGAAAAAAAAGAGTTATAACGGCATGACACAGTGCTTGCACTAATTTGCCAACCCCTTACCCAAGTAGAAGTTCTGAGAGGGGCAGGTTGGGGGGGGTGGTCATAATATAGCAACAGTTCTTAGACTTTGTCACAGTGAGCCTCCCCAAATCCATGGGAAAGATTTTGAGCCTCCCCAAAAACTGAAATAATCTTGGGCCTCCCCAAAGAAAATTAACATACTGTACTTTGCATAGTACACCATGAATAAATTGAAACCCCTTTGAGTATTTGGCTCTCATTCAGTTCTTTGTCTTTCACTGATGTGGAACCTTTGAAAAAGAGTGGCCTGTGCTCAAAGGTGTTATCTGACTAATAAATAAAACAAAATTAATGTTATTCAGCTATTGTAACCCCCACACACACACACACACACACACACACACACACACACACACACACACACACACACACACACAGACCAGCCTACCTGCTCCACTATTTTGATTTTTGAATCGTTGTTAGCCCTTGTTGCAGTACCTTCAAGGGGTCAGACTACTTTCTCTGTTTCCTCTCTATCTGGAATAACCTTTCTACATACCTCACCCCATCCCTTTTCCCTGCTGTTATGCAACTTCTTAGGGATTACTTTGCTCGTTCCTACTATTGCTCTTAGCACTTCTATGCTCAACCCTTGTATTTGGGCTGTTCTGCCATCACTCTACAAATTGATCAATTACCACCACTCATTATTAATTTATTCTTCATATTTGTTTGCACTATTGTTCATTTTGTATTGCTTGACTGCTTTGCAGTTACCTTTTGAATTGTATTCACTCCCTACCCTTCTCCGGGTATACCTGAAATTAGCCTTGACTCCTTCACCTTCTCTTGTCAATGATTTGTAAATAAATACATACATTTCACCTACTATTATCCTCTTTCAGTTTGCTTCATCCTTTCAAACAAAATACATAAAACTCAAAATTTAAATACAGTACTTTTTCAGACTCCCTTGAACCTCCCCTGGAACAGGTTGGGGCCTCCCCAGGGAGGCTGGCCTCACCATTTGAGAACCCCTGTAATATAGCAAGACTCCATGAGAAGAAAAGCAATTACTAAGATGAGTAATTTTTTCTTCAAACACCATGAAGTCTTGCTATATTATGACAATTAGCAGATTACACAGCAGTACCTCCATGGAGGAGGGCCAGAACCTACTTAGGAAATAGGCTCTGAAGCACGGCTGTGCCAAACCGAGCATCTCTCCTGGACTGGACATCCAGGGAGTAATGCTCGGTAAAGGTGTGAACTGTTTTCCAGGTAGCAGCTTGACAGATTTCCAGAATGGGAATATCTCTAGCAGCCGCTAGAGATGCAGCTGTACCCCTGGTGGAATGGGCCCTCAGTCCTGAGGGGGGTTCTCTACCTAGTTTTTGGTAGCAAAATTGGATACAAGAGACAATCCACCTGGCAATTGTCCTCTTAGTGGCAGGTTTCCCTTTGCCAACCTCGCCATAGGTAAGGAAGAGTTGGAGGGATTCGAACCTGTGACCCTTGGTGCGTTCCAAATAGTAGCTTAAAGCTCTTTTGACGTCCAAACTGTGCAATCTCCTCTCACCCGAGGAAGAATGCTCAGTGAAAAATACTGGAAGGGAGATGGATTGGTTAAGATGGAAATCTGAAACCACTTTAGGTAAAAACTTTGTTAGTCCTGAGGACTACCTTATCTCTGTGAAAAGAAATAAAATCCTTTTCCACTGACAGGGCTTGTAACTCACTTATGCGTCTGGCAGAAGTGATGGCCACTAGGAAAACAGTTTTCCAAGTTAGGAACTTAAGGTCTGCTGAAGACAGAGGTTCAAAGGGGGTTTGCATTAACTGAGCAATGCAAACATTAAGGTCCCAGGCAGGGGCTGGGTCCCAAAAAGGAGGGTTAGTGTGAAGTAACCCCTTAAAAAACTTGGAAAACACAGTGTGAGAAGAAAGGGAGGCAGGCTTTCCTGCTGATATAAAAGCAGAGACAGCTGCCAGATGAACCTTTAAGGTAGCTGGCCTGAGGCCTAAGGAGTCCAGCAAAATGGGCAAATCAGCAGATTCTGGGACAATTTGCTTCCCAGAACACCAGATGGAGAACCTCTTCCATTTGGAATTATAAGTGGCCCTAGTGGAAGGCTTCCTAGAGGCCTTTAAAATATCAAGGACACCTTGAGAAAGGTGTAAATCAGCAAATTCTGACTCCTCAAGAGCCAAGCCTTGAGGTGGAGGGATTTGAGGTCCGGATACCAAACTCTCCCCTGGGCACAAGTCAGCAGATTGTGGACCCTGGGAAGGTGGACTGTCAGGGACAGAAGCAGTGGGTACCAGGGTTTCCTGGCCCAGTCTGGTGCAATCAGAATCACTTTGCAGGGCTGGGATCTGATTTTTACTAACACCCTGAAGAGAAGGGGGAAGGGGGGAAAGGCATACAGGAACTTCCCTTCCCAATCCAACAGAAAGGCATCCAGGGGACTGAGCCCATTACTGGAGGCCTGCAACAGAACAAAGGAAGTTGGTGGCTGTCTGGGGCTGCGAAAAGATCTACCTGAGGAGTGCCCCATCTGGCAAAGACTGACCCCAGCACTAGGGGATTCAAAGACCATTCGAGATGACCCTGAGAAATCCTGCTGAGGGCATCCACTAGGACATTGTCCTTCCCTGGAAGGTGAACTGCTACTAGGGAGGTGCTCAGGGAGTAAGCCAGAGACCACAACTTCATTGCTTCGGTGCACAAGGCTGATGACAGAATGCCCCCCTGCTTGTTGATGTACCACATTGTTGTGGTATTGTCTGTCCTGACCTGAACTACTTTGTTCTGGACAGATGCTGAGAAAACCTGAAGAGCTAAAAAGACAGCTCTGAGTTCCAATAGGTTGATGTGGAGCAGAGATTCCTGGGGGGACCACACTCCCCGAGTGGAAAGGTCGCCCAAGTGCGCGCCCCACCCCAGCAAGGAGGCATCCGTGGTGAGGGTGAGGGAATGAGAAATGGGAATGAAGGGGACCCCTTGTCTTAGATTGCTCTGATCCTGCCACCACTGAAGAGCTAGAATCAAAGTTGGGGTCACTGGGACCAATTTGGTAAGGAGGTCCCACCTTTGGGACCAATAGGCCCTCAAATGAAACAATGTCTCATCTGGAATCTTGCTCCTTGCACTACAGCTGTGGAGGCAGCCATGTGCCCTAGAAGTTGCAGAAAGTGCCTTGCTGGTCGAGAGACCACAGGGTGAAAGAGGATGCCAGGGCAATCAGCTTCTCTACCCTTTCCGAGGGTAGAAATGCCCTGGCCAACTTTGTGTCCAATTCCGCACCTATGAAAGTTAGTACCTGAACTGGTTCTAGAACTGACTTTGGTAATTCAGCAGGAATCCCAGGAAGTGAGAAGCTGCTGGGTGACTTGCAAGTGGGATTTTACCTGATCTGGGGACTGACCCACAATGAGCCAGTCGTCCAGGTAGGGAAACACAGCAACCCCTTGCCTTCTTAAATGAGCCACTACCACAGCTAGACACTTTGTGAATACCTTTGGAGCAGAGGTAAGGCCGAAGGGCATTGCTCTGAATTGGTAATGACCTGAGGGCAGTTCGAATCTGAGGTACTTTCGATGGGATCTTCTGATTAGGACATGGAAATAGGCATCCTTGAGGTCCAGGGAGGCTAGCCAGTCCCCTGGCCTTAGGGAAGGTAAAATCATTGCCAGCATTACCATTTTGAACTTTGGTTTCAAAAGATGCTTGTTCAGATATCCGAGATATAAAATGGGCCGCCATTCTCCTGTCTTTTTTGGGGTAAGGAAGTATCTGGAATACAGACCCCTGCCCTGATGCAGGGGAGGAACCCTTTCTACTGCTCTGAGAGCCAACAGGGATGAGACCTCCGTTTCCAGAGCGAGGGTCTCTGAAGCACTTGCAGGAAGAAAAAGTCTGCTTCTCAACTTGGGAAACTTTTTGAAGCTGAGAACCAGACCCTGGCTTACTACTTCCAGAACCCACTTGTCTGAGGTTAAAGAAGCCCACCTGACTGAAGTGCAGCCAGCCTGCCCCACTGCTACAGGAGATCGCCCTGGGCACCCCATCAGGGTGCCTGTTTCTAGGAGTTTAGGCTGGGGGTGGGAGAAAGTCTGCCCACCCTCGCCTACCCCTGCCTCTGAAGAAGCCCTCTGAGCATAGGCAGAGGAGGCCAGAGTCTGGTAGAAGGCCTGTGAAAAGGCTACCCCTACCCCTGGGGCATGCCTTTGAGGAGTGGCTTGCCGCCTCCTTAGCCTGGGCACTCTTGTAAGTAGTCCCATATTCATCCATCTTCATGTAATTCTCTGTCTGCTCTCCAAACAGAGAATTTCCCACCACAGGAAAATCCATAGCCTTAGTCTGGGTATCCTGTGACAAACTAGTACACCTGAGCCAGGCCAACCTACGAAAAGCTACAGATGTGGCCATGACCCTAGAGGAAACATCATTAACATCCACAGCAGCATGAAACTGAACCTTAGAGGCTTCAATGCCATCAGCAGCCACCTGTTCTAGTTCACTAGCCAGCTGGCCAATTGCATAACAGTATCCCATCTAGATTTCTGATACCTAGCTACATAAGCCATATAATTTGCTTGCCTGAGTCCCAGAGAGGCTGCCATATACTGTTTTTTTGCCATGGCATCAATCTTCCTGGAATCCTTGTCAGGAGGATGTGAAGCCAAGGGAATATTAGCTTTATCACAGGCAGCAGCCTGAACTACTCCAACATGACTGCATTGCTGAGAAGAAAAAATTACTCACCTTAGTAATTCCTTTTCTTCTCATGGAGTCTTGCTATATTAAGACTTCTTGCAGTCAGCCACAGCACTGAACTGCCCGGAGAGGAAACAGTTAACTCCAGAATCTGAGTTCACAGCGAGGGCTGTCCATTAAAGTTTATCTGGACAGTTTCAAATGAAACTGCCAGATCTTTACGAAGCTGAAATAAGAAGCAAGTCTGTGTGGAAAGCTCTACACTAGCCCAGTGGCTACCTACTAGTAGGAACAGGAACAGGAACAGGAACAACAACAACCACCACCACCACCACCACCACCACCACCACCACCACCACCACCACCACAATAATAACAACAAAGTAGGTAATATTATTAGTATCACCCCTAACAAGCACTATTAGACCCCCCTCTTCCCAAAAAGACTCAAGTCCAGGAAGGGGGCCATATACCACTTAAACAGATTACCTAATTCCCTAACCCAATGAAAAAAGGGGGAGTAGGGAGGAAGTAAAATGGCATGACAGTGCTTGCACTAATTTGCCAACCCCTTACCCAAGCAGAAGTTCTGAGAGGGGTAGGTTGGGGGGGTTGTCCTAATATAGTAAGACTCCATGAGAAGAAAAGCAATTACTAAGGCGAGTAATTTTTTCTTCAAACACCATGAAGTCTTGCTATATTAGGACTTCTTGCAGATTACACAGCAGTACCTCCATGGAGGAGGGTCAGAACCTACTAAGGAAATAGGCTCTGAAGCACAGCTGTGCCAAAACGAGCATCTCTCCTGGACTGAACGTCCAAGGAATAATGCTTGGTAAAGGTGTGAACTGTTTTCCAGGTAGCAGCTTGACAAATTTCCAAAATGGGAATATCTCTAGCAGCCGCTAGAGATGCAGCTGTACCCCTGGTGGAGTGGGCCCTCAGTCCTGAGGGAGGTTCTCTACCTAGTTTTGGTAACAGAACTGGATACAAGAGACAATCCACCTTGCAATTGTCCTCTTAGTGGCAGGTTTCCCTTGCCAACCTCTCCATAGGTAAGGAAGAGTTGGAGGATTGAACCTGTGACCCTTAGGTACGTTCCACATAGCTTAGGGCTCTTTTGACGTCAAGCTGTGCAGTCTCCTTTCACCTGAGGAAGAATGCTCAGTGAAAACACTGGGAGAGAGATGGACTGGTTCAGATGAAAATCTGAAACCACTTTGAGTAAAACTTTTAGTCCTGAGGACTACCTTATCCCTGTGAAAAGAAATAAAATCTTTTTCCACTGACAGGGCTTGCAATTCACTTATACGACTGGCAGAAGTGATAGCCACTAGAAAAACAGTTTTCCATGTTAAATACTTGAGATCTGCAGAAGACAAGGGCTCAAAGGGAGGTTGCATTAACTGAGCAATGCAAACATTCAGGTCCCAGGCAGGAGCTGGTTCCCGAAAGGGAGGGTTAGTGTGAAGTAACCCCTTAAAAAACGTGGAAAACACAGGGTGAGAGGAAAGGGAAACAGGCTTCCTGCAGAAACAAAAAGCAGAAAGCTGCCAGATGAACCTTCAAGGTAGCTGGTCTAAGGTTTAGGGAATTTAGATGGGCCAAATAGTCCAATAAAATGGCCAAGTCAGCAGATTCTGGTATAATTTGTTTCTCAGAACACCAGAAGAAAAACTCTTCCACTTAGAATTGTAAGTGGCCTAGTGGAAGGCTTCCTAGAAACCTTTAAAATATCCAGGACACCTTGAGAAAGGTGCAAATCAGCAAATTCTAATTCCTCAAGAACCAAGCCTTGAGGTGGAGGGATTTGAGGTCCGGGTACCACACTCTCCCCTGTGCACAGGTCAGCAAGTCATGGGTCCTGGGCAAGCTCAGGGGAGGGTGGATTGTCAGGGACAGGAGAAGAGGATACCAGGGCTGTCTGGCCCAGTCTGGAGCAATCAGAATCACTCTGCAGGGCTGAGTTCTGATTTTTACCAATACCCTAAAGAGGAGAGGGAAGGGGGGAAAGGCATATAGGAATTTCCCTTTCCAATCCAACAGAAAAGCGTCCAGGGGGACTGAGCCCAGCACTGGAGGCCTGCAACAAAATAGAGGAAGTTGGTGGTTGTCTGGGGCTGCGAAGAGATCCGAGGGGTGCCCCATCTGGCAAAGACCGACCCCAGGACCTGAGGATTCAGAGCCCATTCGTGATGGCCCTGGGAAATCCTACTGAGGGCATCCGCCAGGACATTGTCCTTCCCTGGAAGGCGAATTGCTATCAGGGAGGTGTTCAGTGAGTAAGCCAGAGACCACAACTTCATTGCTTCGGTGCACAAGGCTGATGACCGAGTGCCCCCTTGCTTGTTGATGTACCACATTGTTGTGGTGTTGTCTGTCCCGATTTGAACTACTTTGTTCTGGACAACAGCTGAAAAAGCCTGAAGAGCTAAAAGGACAGCTCCGAGTTCCAAAAGATTGATGTGAGCAGAGATTCCTGAGGGACCACACTCCTTGAGTGGAAAGGTCGCCCAGTGAGCCCCCACCTAACAGGGAGGCATCCGTGGTGAGGGTGAGGGAGGGAAACGGGTATGAAGGGAACCCTTGTGTTAGATTGCTTTGATCCTGCCACCACTGAAGGGCCAGGATCAGGGTTTTGGTCACTGGGACTAATTTGGTAAGGGTCCTCCTTTGAGACCAATAGGACCTCAAATGGAACTGGATGTCCCTCATCTGAAATCTTGCTCCCTGCACGACAGCTGTGGAGGCAGCCATGTGCCCTAGAGTTGCAGAAAGTGCCTTGCTGGTCGAGAGACCCAGAGGGTAAAGGAGGATGCCAGGGCAATGAGTCTGTCCACTCTTTCCGAGGGGAGAAATGCCCTGGCTAACTTTGTGTTCAATTCTGCACCTATGAAAGTTAGTACCTGAACTGGTTCCAGAACTGACTTTGGTAAATTCAGCAGGAATCCCAGGAAGTGAGAGCTGCTGGGTGACTTGCAAGTGGGATTTTACCTGATCTGGGGACTGACCCACTATGAGCCAGTCGTCCAGGTAGGGAAACACAGCAATCCCTTGCCTTCTTAAATGAGCCACTACCACAGCTAGACATTTTGTGAATACCCTTGGAGCAGAGGTGGGGCCGAAGGGCATTGCTCTGAACTGGTAGTGGCCAGAGAGCAGTTCGAACCCGAGATACTTTCGGTGAGAAGGCCTGATCATGACATGAAAATAGGCATCCTTGAGGTCCAGAGAAGCTAGCCAGTCCTCTGGTCTCAGGGAAGGCAAAATCATTGCTAGAGTTAACATTTTGAACTTTGGTTTCAAAAGATGCTTGTTCAGGTACCTTAAATCTAAGATGGGCCGCCATTCTCCTGTCTTTTTTGGGGTAAGAAAATATCTTGAGTACAGTCCCTTGCCCTGATGGCAAGAGGGAACCCTTTCCACTGCTTTGCAGTCCAGAAGAGAAGAAACCTCTGCTTCCAAAGCAAGGGTTTCTGTAGAATTTGCAGGGGGAAAAAGCCTGGCTCTCATCTTTGGGAACTGTTTGAAGCTGAGAACCAGACCCTGGCTCTACCTCCAGAACCCATCTGTCCGAGTTAGGGACAGCCAGTTCTGGCTGAAATAAGCCAACCTGCCCCCACTGGTACAGGAGAATTGGCCCTGGGCACCCCATCAGGGTGCCTGCTTGGCAGCAGCTTTAGGCTGAGGGGAGGGAGACGGTCTACCTGTGCCCCGTCTACCTCTGCCTCTGGAAAAAAAAACCTCTGTGAAAAGGCAGAGGAGGCTTGAGATTGGTAAAAGGGCCTGTGGAAAGGCCTGCCCCTACCCCTGGGGGCGTGCCTTTGTGGAGTGGCATGCCTCTCCTTAGCTTGGGCACTTTTGTAGGTAGTTCTATATTCATCCATCTTTTTCATATAATTTTCTGTTTGATCACCAAACAGAGAATTTCCCGTTACAGGAAAATCCATAGCCTTTGACTGAGTATCTTGGGACAGATTAGTGCATCTGAGCCATGCCAACCTACAGAAGTGGCCATGACCCTAGAGGAAACATCATTAACATCAACAGCAGTATGAAATTGAACTTTAGAGGCTTCAATGCCATCAGCAGCCACCTGTTCCAACTCACTAGCCAGCTGGCCATGGGCCTGCTTGGCTAACTGCAAAATTGTGTCCCATCTAGATTTCTGATATCTAGCCACATAAGCCATATAATTAGCCTGCTTGAGTCCCAAAGAAGCTGCCATATATTGTTTTTGCCATGGCATCAATCTTCCTGGAATCCTTATCAAGAGGATGTGAGGCCAGGGGAATATTAGCCTTGTCACAGGCTGCAGCTTGCACCACACCTACATGACTACACTGCTCAGTGAGGAAGTCTGTATCAGGGCCTGATAAAGTATACCTTCTGTCCATTTTTTTATCTACAGGAGGGACAGAATGAGGATTTTTTAAAATCTTTGTTGTTTGCTTCCTAAATGACTTATGCAAAGGAATAGACAACCTCCTAGACTCTGGAATATCCATCATTTCAACATAATCAGGCTCCTCTTGCTCATCCACAGCCTCTTCTAAAGGAAGCTGAGGGTTTCTGCAACCTTTGTAAAACATAAATGAGAAGGGACTCAGACAGCATAGGGGAGATTCTAAAGGTCTGTCTGGAGAAATGTCCGGTTCAATGGGCACGCCCAGACCTTCCCAGTCACAAACATACTGATCAAATTCCTCCTCCTCCTGTGGTTCATAAAACCCTCAACATCATAATCTGAACCACTGGACTGAAACGAACCACCCTTTACCAGTTGTAGGGGTCTCACAGATCCCTGAGACAAAGACTGAACAATCTGTATGGCTTTAGCTATCTCTGCAGCAGTTGGAGAGACAATTTTGACCCAGACCTGCTGATTTCTGTGTTCTTTTGCTGGGACTGGTTCCTCTGAACCAGCCTTCCTTTGCCCGAGGAAGTCTCGCCTGGTCAGAGGGCACTCCTCTGGTCCAGTGGGTGCTGAACTGGCTGGCCATCCGGTCAGCGGACTTTTGGCCTCTCGCTCCTGAGCCGCCCAATCTTCTTTCCAGGGTGGCTGCAGGAAAATTTTTACACACCTGGCAGTCTGACAGGAGGTGGTCAGCCCCCAGACAATAAACACAGTGGTGTGGGTCAGCCTTAGCAAAGGCTTCCCGCAAACATCAGTGTTGAAACCCAGTGGCCCGGTTTTCTTTTGGGTTTCTCAGACATAATGCCAGCATAACCAACAACTTGCCCTTTTAATGGCAGTGCCAGGCAAGACACCCTTATCGGTTCCTAACCGTGTCACGGGTATTTGAAAAACCCTTTAAAATTCAAGTTTTTTTTAGAACCGATAAGAACCGGGAACCGCACTCTAAAAGCCCCAAAACACTTTTAAAATGTTAAATTAAGAAACCGATCGTTCAAAACCGAACCGATAATTGATTTCCCACAGACTTTCAATATTGTACTTACAGTTTACCAGATAGAGCTTAACCGAAATGCGGTAAAATAAATATTTTCACGTTCAAATGAACTGAAAAATACTCGCTGAACCGAGAATGAACCGAGCTGAAGGAGCTGATCTCGGAGCGACTGTTCAGTGAAGCGGAGTAAAGAATCTGGCAGTTTCATTTGAAACTGTCCAGATAGAGTTTTGGCACAGCGCCTATCAAGGCTGTGAACTCCAGATTCTCTGAGTTAACCGCTTTCCTCTCCGGGCAGTTCAAGTGCTGTGGCTGACTGCAAGAAGTCCTAATATAGCAAGACTTCATGGTGTTTGAAAGGAATTCTGTATCAGGGCCTGACAATGTATACCTTCTGTCCATCTTTTTATCTACCGGAGGCACAGAATTAGGAGCTTTTAAAATTTTAATTGTTTCCTAAAAGACTTATGTAAAGGAATAGACAATTTCCTAGACTCTGGAATATCCATCATTTCTACAAAAATCAGGCTCCTCTTGCTCATCCACAGCCTCTTCTAAAGGAAGCTGGATGGTTTCAGCAACTTTTTTATGAAACATAAAATGAGATGGGGACTCAGACAGCATAGGGGGAGATTCTAAAGGTCTGTCTGGGGAGATGTCCGGTTCAATGGGCACACCCAGACCTTCCCAGCCACATTCATACTGTTCATAATCCTCCTCCCCTCTGGTTCATAAAATTCCTCAATATCATAATCTTGAACCACTGGGACCGGACGAACCGACCTTTACCAGATAGTGGTGGTTCGGACGGACCCTGAGACAGTGACTGGACAATTTGTATGGCTTTTGCTATCTCTGCAGCAGTTGGAGAAGGAATTTTGGACTCCAGACCTGCTGATTTTCTTGTTTTCTTTACTGGAATTGGTTCCTCAGAACCAGCTTTTCTTTTGCCCGAGGAAGTATGGCCCTGGTCAGAGGGCACTCCCTCTGGTTCAGTTGGCACCGAACCGGGCTGGCCATCCGGGTCAGCGGACTTTTTGGCCTCTCGTTCCTGAGCCTACCCAATCTTTTTCCAGGGTGGCTGCAGGAAATTCTTACATACCTGGCAGTCTGACTGAGGTGGTCAAACCCAGACAATAAACACATGTGGTGTGTGGTCAGCCTTGGCAAAGACTTCCCACAAACATCACAGTGTTGAAACCCAGTGGGCCTGGTTTTTCTTTGGTTTCTGACATAATGCCAGCCTAACCAAAAACTTGCCCTTTAACGGCAGTGCCAGGCAAGACACCCTTATCGGTTCCTAACAGTGTCACTGGTATTGGAAAACCGTAATAAACGCTTTTTTAGAACCGATAAGAACCGGGAACCGCGACTCTATAATAGTAACTTTTAGTTTTAAATGAGTTTTAACCCACTGATCGGTTCAAAACCGAACCGATAACTTACAAGTTCCATACAGACAAACCTTCATTTACTTACGGTTACCACAGATACAGCTTGAACTGAACGGTGTTTTATGTTAAATAAAACTATTCTCGTTAAATCCAACCGAGAAAAACACTTTTAAACCGAGAAATGAACCTGAGCAGAAGGAAATCTCCAGAGCGACTGTTCACTGAGGCGGAGTAAAGAATCTGACAGTTCAAGTTTGAAATGACACAGATAGAGCTGCTCTCGTGCCAAAATTCTATTTTGGAATGGTTTTAACCATTTCACTCCGGGGCAGTTCTACAGCTGGATCAAACTGCTGCTAATGTCTATAATATAGCAAGACTTCATGTTGTTTGAACAGTAGATCTTAGAGAGGTTCCTTCAGTAGGTCATTACAAATAGGACTAGCGCCAGGGTGCATGGCACACTTTTCTTGCAATCCCTGATGGAGGACCACCCACCCGATGTCACGTGACCGACTTCAGCGTGGCAGTATATAGTAGGCAGTCCCCATGCCCGCCCTCCAGTTCTCCCTCCGGAGCCAGGAAGAGGCTTGACAGCAGGAGCAAACAGAATTTGGAGTCCCTGTAAGAAAACAAAATGGGGGGGGGGGGAGAGAGGAGGAGAGAGAATAGAACCTACTGAAAGAACCTCTCTGAGACCTACTGTTACGGTAGGTTCCTACATAACTACTATCTCACTTAGAGAGGATTCCTTCAGGAGGTCATTACATATAGGACAGGGTCCCAAGCAGTCCCTCCAAAGAGAAACCGGGGAGAAGAAATAGCTCCAACAGAAGCTGGGAAACAGAATGGACCCAGCCTAGGACAGAAGGCCCTGCAAGACAGCTGTGCCAAAACCAGCCCTCCTCCTCCTCCTCCTACAGGCAATGTCCAGACTGTAGTGTTTGATAAAGGTATGGACAGAACTCCAAGCAGCTGCAGCACAGAGATGTTTTGCAGGAAAGCAGCAGCAGCCATGCCCCTAGTAGAATGACCTCTAATGGGACCCGGCAGAGGCTTTTCATACTTTTGGTAACAATACCGAATGCAGTTGTCCAGCCATTTGAAAAAGCCTTGCTTGGTAACCAGTTTGCCCTTAGATCTAGGGGCATAAGAAACAAAAAGCTGATCACAGCTACGGAAATCCTTGGTCAGTGTGTGCAGCACCGAAGGATCCGATGGGCGTCCATGGTGTGCAGGAGTGCCTCACACCTCTATTAGAGGGGAATGGAAAATAAACCAAAAGCTCTACTGATTGGTTCAGTGTGGCTTCTGACACCACCTTGGGAAGAAACTTAGGATTTGTCCTGAGGACCACCCAGTCCTTGTGGAAAATAAGATACGGCTCTTTACAAACCATATTGTGAAGCTCCGAAATCCTTCGGGCTGAAGTAATGGCAACAAAAAACAACGTCTTCCAGGAAAGGAAGTGCAAGTCACAGCTCATAGTCGGCTCAAACGGAGGAAGGCTGAGCTTCTCTAAAACAAAGTTCAAATCCCAAGGTGGAGTTGGGCTGTGGAAAGAGGGGGGGGGGTCAGATGGAGGATCCCTTTCAGAAAGGGATTAGAGACTTCCAACTGAGCCATGGGTTTAGCATACACCAGCTCAGGGTAAGACCAGAGTCGGATAGATGGAGACATTCCATGATTTGAGGGGCAGAACAAAAGAAGGGGTTCCAACTCTTGGAAGTCGCCCAGATGGAACAGTTTCCACTTCATGGCGCAAGTGGAACGAGTAGAGGGTCTTCTAGTCTCAATAAGGACTTTAGCAAACCCTGAAGCAAGAAAATCGCTATGATTGCCATGTCTGCAAGAGCCAAGCACGAAAATGCAGAGTCCTGAGTCCCAGATGTAGCTTTTTATATTTATTTAAATCTAGGATTACAAGTACCTTTGAGCCGAGGCTCTTTTACAAAGGTTCCACACCAGCAGAGACGTTTCAACAGTACATTACATAGCAAATGCAGTAAAAGACGGAACTAACTGAGTAAACACACCATTTCATGAAAGGAAAATGTATACATATAGCCAAAACAGATAGGGCAAGGAGGGAGTACAGGTGGGTTACGGGAGAGACAGTGGTAGATATGAGCTGCCAGAGGAGACTGTTGACACAGAAGTGCTGTTTGCGGGGCTAGGAGGGAGGGAGGAAGTAAGGGGAAGGTGAGGAGGAGGAGGTAAAGTGCTAAGCAGGGTAGATCAGAGCTAGGGTATAGATGGGAGGGCTAGCTTGGTGTGGCAGTCACAGGTGCTAGAAGCAGCGAGGTATAGCCAGAGCCTTCTTTTGGAAAGTCCTAGCATGGGAGTGGAGGTGATCTCAATGTTGAGGTTATTCAGCCAGCTAGGGGCCCTATAGGCAAATTAACATTGACCCAGGGAGGTTCTGCAGCGTAGGACCCGCAGGCAGTGAGATTCAGAGCCCCATGTGTGGAGGTTATAAGTAGCACAAAGGAGGGATTGGACCCCTGGAGGGGCAAGGCCCTTGGCTATCTTCCTAGCCATAGTACAGGTTTGGTATTTTAGGCGATTGAAGAGTTGCAGCCAGTGAGTTTGTGCATATAGGTCACATGTATGGGTTAGTCATAGGGATCCTGTGGCAAGTTGGCAGGCTTTGTTGAGTGATACAGAAATCCATCTAAGGCAGTTGACGTAGCCGATCTACATATGATGAGGCCGTAGTCGATAGAGACAACAGAGCTCTGCACTGCAATGTTTAGGGCGGCTGGGGTTAGGCAAGACCTGTGCCTGTAGAGAATGCAGAGTCGCGTGTTGGCAGCCTTAGCAACGTTGTCAATGTGGGACCCGTAGGATAGGTTACTCTCGAGGTAATCACTAGATAGTTAACATTTTACCTGTTCGAGGCTGTTCCTAGTCGGTTTGTGATGGTCGGGGCAGCCTGTGCTACTATGGGACTTACTGAAAGGCATGTCTCCGCTTTTTATAGTTGAGAACGAGTGTTTGCTGAACCAGTTCTCCACTGAGGCGAAACCAAGCTGGAGATTTTGCAGAGATTGTGGGTCCTTTTCGGTAGAGTGAATTACGGCACCATCAGCATAAAGTATAATTTGTTCTTAACAGGATTGAAGGAGTTTATTTAGGGAGAGAGAAAATAGGAGAGGGCCTGGATAGAGCCCCGAGGAACTCCAGAGCGGACCAACATAACGTTGGAGAGAACACCAGCAATTTTTACCCATCGCGTTCCGTTTCCCAGGTAGCTTCTGAACCAGGCTGTGAAGACAGGGGAGAGTCCAGAAATTGAGAGCTGGTCCAGGACTAGACTACCTTGATCCTGGGTCAAGAGGTCGTGGGTCACTGGAAGTGGAACCAGTGGTTCCCTGGATAGCCGTTTTAACAGTGGAAATCAAATTTGTTGTCTCGGCCAGAGAGAGGTGATAAGGATCATCCTCGCCTTCTCTCCCTGAAGCCTGAGAGGGACCCTCTGGAGAATGGGTAATGGACGGAAATCGTACAAAAATTTCCTGTCCAGGAGAGAGAGAGAGAGAGAGAGAGACAGAGAGACAGAGACAGAGAGCGCGTGCGGTGTGTCACAAAGCACCATGCCCTGGAAGGAGCAAGCAAAAACTGGAAAGTTTTGCATTGTATTGGGAGGCAACAAGATTTCCAGACGCCCCCAATTTAGGAAGAGGGATTCTGCCACTTCCTGATGCAATTCCCCACTCATGAGCTAGGGTCACAGACCTGCTGAGATTGTCCACCAGTACATTTACAACGCCTGCAACAAGCACGGCCACAAGGGCCAGATTGTGCTGGACCACTCAGTTCCACACCCTCATCGCCTCCCTGCACATGGTACGATCGGGTTCCTCCTTGTTTGTTGAGGTACCAGACTACCGACATGTTGTCCATTTGGACCAGCAGTGATCCCATGGGAAGGACCGTCTGGAAGGCCTGTAAAGCAGTCAAGACCGCCCTCATCTCCAGAACGTTGATGTGCAATGATGCCTCCAAGCTGGACCACAGTCCTTGAGCTTGGTGCTCCCCTAGATGTGCTCCCCATCCCATGTTCGATGCATCTGTGGTTAGGGATGCTGAGGGAGCCAGGTTCCGAAAAAGACGACCCAAGGAAAGATTGCAGGGGTCCCTCCACCAAAGCAATTCTTTCTGAACCGCTGAGACCACCAGTACCAGATGGTCCAGGAGTTGGTCCAACTGTATGTGCAAGGACCACTGAGTAACTCATGTTGAGCCTCGCCAGGGGAACAGTGGTGATGGAGGCTGCCATCAGGCCAAGAAGCGAAGGAGCTCTCTGGCCAGGATGCTCCTGGAGGAAGCCACTCGTGAAGCCTGATGGATCAGGGTCTCCACCCTGTCTGGAGTAAGAAAGGCTCTGCATTGGACCGTATCCAGGACTGCCCCAATGAACTGAAGTCTCTGGGACGGGATCATGGTGGAAGACTTTGGGATATTGATAGTGATCCCTAGTCTGCCAAAGATGTCCAAGGTGCAAGAGAGCCTCCAGTAAAGAGTCCCTGGACGGGGCAGAGAGCAGCCAGTCATCCAAGTAAAGGAAAACCATAATACCCTGGCAGCGCAAGAAAGCCGCTACCATCGCCAGGCACTTGGTAAACACCCAGGGTGCAGGACACAGACCAAACGGGAGCACTTGAAATTTAAAATGTTCCCCTCTGAATTTGAACTGCAGGAAACAGTGGTGGCAGGGGACTATCGGGATGTGCAGGTAAGCATCTTGCATGTCCAGAGCGCACAACCAATGATCCTCCAGAAGAAGTGGGAGGAGACACTGGAGCATCAACATCCAAAACTCTTTCTACTCGACAAACTGACAGAGGCTGCTTAAGTCGAGAATGGGCCTGAAGTCTCCAGTCTTTTGTGGAACCAGGTAAAAATGGGAGTGAAACTCCTGCCTCTTTGCCAGAGGGGAACACACTCTATTGCAACATTTCTCAAACTTTGCCATAGTGAGCCTCCCCTAAGCCATGAAAAAGATCTTGAGCCTCCCCCAAAATACTGAAATATTTTTGGGCCTCCCCATAGTAAAAAAGCCTACTTTACACAGTACATCAAGAATAAATTAAAACCTCTTTGCATAGCTGGCTCTCATGTTATTAAGCTTATTGTAACCCCCCCCCAAAAAAAGGACAACCTACTTGCTCCAATATTTTGACTCTTCAACCATTGTTACCCCTTACTGCCATACCTTCATGGGTCATACTGCTTTTTCTGTTGCCCATCTAACTGGAATAACCTCCCTGCCAACCTCTGCCTCTCCCCCTGCTCTTAAGCAACTTCTCAGGGATCATTTTGCTCCTGCTCTTATTCCTAGTACCTGTATGGTTAACTCTTGTATTTGGACAGTTCTGCTGCCAGTCTAATTGAACAACTGTTCTTCGCATTGTTGGTTTATTGTTCTTAATTTGTTTGCACTTTTATTCATTTTGTATTGCTTAAGTGTTTTGCAGTTACATTTTGAATTGTGTTCTCTCACTCACCCTTCCTGGGTATACCTGAAATAAGCCATGGCTCAGTGTAGAGTACCTTCCCTGCTCACTGACTTGTGAATAAATACATACATTCACCTACTGTTATCTTCTTTCAGTTTGCCTTATCCCTTCACTCAAACTCTATAAAGTTCAAAATTTAAATACAGTACTTTTCAAGACTTGCTAGAATGGGTTGGGGCCTCACCATTTGAGAACCCCTGCTCTATTGCATCCTTGAGCAAGAGGCTGTGAACTTCTCGAATGAGAAGAGCCGGATCCCTGGACTACGAAGACCTTTTTGGCGGAGATTCTGGAGGAAGTTCCAGAAACTATGGTGTGACTGGACACTAGTTGCAGGACCCGTGTGTCAGAGATTGCCTTACATCTTGCCTGTGGTGGGCAAAATCCCCCCGAGAGACTGAGGAGGTAATGGGATAGAGTGTCAAGAAGTTGCAGGACATTCAGAGGGAGGGCCCCTTGCTAGTCTCTGGTTCTTGGGAGGCCGGAGGAGTGGCGGAACCCATGGACTAATGCTTGCCCTGGCATCGAGCAGAGGCCTGCTTCTTCTGTCTCCAGGTCCTCTTCCGAAAAGGCTGCTGTTGAGTGCCCAATCGGTACATGGACCTCACTGATCTGAAAGCGAGGCCTCCGTCCTGGAGATCAGTAATAATATCCTTGGTGTCTCCACCCAAAAGTACAGAGCCCCAAAAGGAGGCATCCTGAATCGCCGACTGCACTTCATTGGCAAGGCCAGAGAGGCAAAGCCAGGAATGCCATCTTAGGGCAGTGGCAGTTGCCAAGGTGCTATCTACAGAGTCGACAGTCGTATGTAGCTCACAAGGCATGCCTACATGAAAAGGTGGTAAAGGCAAAGGTCCTTGGCAAGCTCCTCTTTCAGGCTGGAGAGTTCCATGGCCTGGACCAGAGCTTCTGACCTGGCCAGGGTAGCCTTCTGGTGGGACACCATGTAGTCCACAGTTGAGGGATGTAAGTGCACATGTGGCCGAGGCGTAAACCTTTTTACCGAACTGATCCATCTGCCTTGACTCTGTCCAGAGGAGAGGAGTTTATGCGCTTGTGTGCAGCAAAGTGGTCATGAGCAACAAAGATAAGAGTCTGCCTTAGGATGCGGCTTTAGAAATGGAGAGTCTTTCGACACCTAGTAAATCTTGTCTGCCCTCTCGGAGACTGCTGTGAGAATAAGGCATCTGCCAGATCGTAGCGGTGAGATCCGATCCGTGGAAGAATGGGGACCAGAGAGAGACTCTAGGTACAGGTGCTCGGCTACTCTCCATCTCATAGGGTCTTGATCCTCCGACTCCCAATCTAAGAAATCCTTCATTGACAACAGAAGATCCGAGAAGGCAGGGTCCTCCAGGGCATCCTCCGCCGATTCGTCGACCCCCTCATCGTAGTCATCGTCAACCCCCTCGTCAGGGAGGTGACGGATGTCTGGAAGGGTAATGTCCTGATGAGCCGCCCCCGAGACATGTACCATGGGCGGAGCAGACCTGGAGACCGTGGAAGAGGGAGTCTTGTCTCCAGGTCTGAAACCAACTTAGAACAAACCCCCTGCCACCAAGACTGGATGAGAGCCTTGAAATCTGGAGTAGCCGGAGGAGGTTGGGGTGGGGGGAGGGAGAAGAGGAAGAGGCATGACCAAGGGGTGGATAATAGTAACCCTGGTAGTGATGGTAGTGGTTGTAACCAGGGCAGTACTGCCCAAACGAACTCCAATCAGGAGAAGGACCAGCCGGGAAGTGGTCCCCAAGATACCCAAAAGGGTAATGTGGGACAGTCCGGGGTCTGATGTATATCCCAGTCAGACCTGACTGAGGGGGTACCCACGTCAGACCCGCAGCAGTATAGATCAGCAGGTGGTCCAGCCTCGGCATAGCCAACGTCAGGACCAGCACCACCCGACCCGGCGCGCAGGAAGGATCCGGCGTCAGAGTCGGATGAAGGCCCCTCCCAGGACCAGGTCTGGCTGTGGAAGTCATCTGAACATCCGGCATCCAAGTAGGGTTCGCTGAATCAGACGGTGGGATCAGGGATGGCGTAACTGTCGGCTCTGAGGGAATACCACCAGCAGGAGGGGCCACCGCTAGAAGGGAGGACAGTCGAGAAGCCCCTTTCTCAGTGATCCCGTCAGAAGATCACAGGACAGACCCAGAGGACTCTCCATCGAGAGGTACCTGCCAGAGAAGAGGAGGGTAAAGGCGAAGGTTGAGCAGGGGTGGAAGAGGAGCCTTCTCCCCCTGGTTCTGCCGGACGTCTGGTGAGGCACCACTAAGCCCCAGAGAACCACGCCCGAGCGGCCAGAGACGGGCGTCTTAGGTGGAGTCAGGCGGGGGAGATGAGCCCCAGCAGACTTAACTGGTGCCGGCGTGTCCCTGAAGGTTGGTGAGCAGTCCACCGCAGCTGTTTAGTCCCCAGAGGAGCCGGAGACCGGGCGAAGGGGTTAGTAGTGCAGTCACAGAGGATGACGACAGACTGACCGACTGGAAGTTTTACCAGACTGCTGTCCGGAGGCTTTCTTTATGTGGTGGCTGGGCCTTGCTCACCAAGGGCTGCAAGGTCTCATCCGGGGAGTGCTCCAGAGATTTTTCCTTGTGGTGTTTCTTTGGAGAAACTTCTCAGAGGACTAATGCAGTCCATTTGCTTTGAGAGATGCTAAGCGGACCTTTAAGAGGTGGGCCTCCAAAGCCTGTCATCTGCTTTTTGGTGGCCTAGTTGAAGATTTGGCACTCCGAGCAGGAGGATCTGGGCCGAAACAGATCACACAATTTAGGCGACTGTCCTTATGTGGGATCTGCATGCCACAGGACGAGCACTTCTTGGGTGAAGACATCAATTAGGAAGGTATTAAGAAATGAAAGGTTTGGGCGAAGGAAAAATCCAACGCAAGAACTCATGGTGATGGCTGTATGGAAGTCTGTAGTGAGACTGACACGAGGAGACTGTGGGAAAGAAATACAGGTTACTCACCTGTAACAGGAGTTCTAGGAGTGGTATATGTTCATCCACACTTGTTGGCAGGTTCCTCGCCGCTTTAAATGTTGCCGGAATGTCTTCAAACTGGCTCCTCCCACCCACCCGGGTGGTAAAACCCTCGGCTGCGCCCCATGAC
This sequence comes from Neoceratodus forsteri, assembly GCA_016271365.2. Taxonomy (NCBI): domain Eukaryota; kingdom Metazoa; phylum Chordata; order Ceratodontiformes; family Ceratodontidae; genus Neoceratodus; species Neoceratodus forsteri. Next base: position 274,978,552 of record JADMNL010000025.1, read on the forward strand.
GCCAGATCTTCCTTACTGCTTGGAAGCTTGGGTTCCCTCCTTTGCGCTCTGCATTTTAGGCCTGGATCCACACACTTCGGAATTTCAGAAACTAATCTTAAAATTTACAAGACTCCGGTCTTGGTCTTCCCTCGTGGCTGCGATGGACAAATACACTCCCGGCTTCCGTCAGTGCCCTTGTGGGCAGAAGATGTCCCGGACTGATCCGCACTCCACGCGAGTCTACAGCCTAGGGCTTGGACACGATTCACAGGTCTGCGAATTGTGCAGGTCTTTCTTGGCTTCGGTCTTGGAGGACCGTGCTGTCAGACTTCTTCTTGGGCGCCCCGAGAAACTGTACCCGCCAGTCAAGTCTAAGGAGGTCCATTGGGCGCTATCGAACAAATCAGACACAAATATGTGATCAGTAAAAAGCCAGAAGTTCATAAAATGTATATACCATGAAATGGGAGAAAAATCTCCCTAATTCCCATTATAGCCAAAAGCAGACCCCCCTATACATTTACATACACTATCGGTCAAAAGTTTTAGAACACCCCCATTTTCCAGTATTTATTGAAATTTAAGCAATTCAAGTCCAGTGAATAACCTGAAATGGTACAAAGGTAAGCGGTAAACTGCTAGAGGTTAAAAAAAAAAAGATTAGATTAGCAAAAACTGCTTTAGAGAAATTGCAAAGAAAGCCAAGATGTCAGTGAGTACAGTTTCCTACACCATCAAAAGGCACTTGGAAACTGGAGGAAACTCTGACAGGAAGAGGTCTGGCAGACCCAAAGCCACAACAGAATCAGAAGACAAGTTTGAGAGTCAACAGCTTGCACGACAGGCTGCTCACAGGACAACAGCACAGAGTGACTGGCACCCTGAACCAAAAGGGCTACCATAGCATTTTGCAGCGCCATGCAATACCCTCTGGTCTACGCCTAGTTCGTCAGGGGTTCATCCTACAGCAAGATAATGACCCAAAACATACCTCAAGGCTATGCAAGAACTACTCGAGGAAAACAACAAGACGGTAGGCTTCAAATCATGGAATGGCCAGCACAGTCTCCAGACTTAAACCCCATCGAGCTGGTTTGGGATGAACTGGACAGAAGGGTGAAAGCAAAGCAACCTACAAGTGCAACACATTTGTGGGAACTTATGCAACAGTGTTGGGAAGAACTTCCCGAACAATATTTTATGTCCATTGTAGGAAGAATGCCACAAGTGTGTTCAGCGGTTACAGTATATCTGCAAAAGGTGGCTACTTTGATGAGTCAAAATTTAGATTAAATTTTGTTAAACAAAATGATTCTATGATTTCTTTTTTATCTCCAATTGTTTATTTGTTCTATGCTTTAATTTCAGAGTACATTGAGACATTAACCTGCGTAAATTTCAATAAAAACTGGAAAAATGGGGGTGTTCTAAAACTTTTGACCAGTAGTGTAGTTGTCTCACACAATTTTCTTATTCTTATGAACTAATTACAACAACTGGAGACTAAAAATGTGTCAAAGGATGCAACAATCCCAGGTTAAGGAAGTGGAGAAGCCTAAAAATTGGCTCCCCCCTTACAGAGAAAGTGTGGGAGATGCAAGTTTTGTCCAAACGTACATGAGTAGTGTGTTTAAAAACCCCAATGATAGTAGGATATATGATAAAGGGGTTTATAAACCAATACCACAAATGTTTATTATTCCTTCTGTACGTGTGGAAGATACTATGTAGGGAAATCCAAGCAAAAATGGAAGGAACGAGTGGGGGAGCATTTAAATGCCATCAAAAATGGTAATATACAGTATGCTTGGGCCCAGCATGTAAGAGATTTGTGTAATGCAGAGGGGCATGAAGTTAAAAATTTATAGGTATTGAAAAGGTAACATTGGGTCCTAGGGGATGTAGTACTGAAAATCTCCCGAGTCAGAGAATTATTGGATATATATGATGGCAGCATATGAAGGTAAAGGCCAATGTGTGTGTAAATTACATATATATATAAACACATACATATATATGTGTGTGTGTGTGTGTGTGAGATAGATATATATGTATGTATACACACACACACACACACATATATATACACATATACATACACACACATATACACATATATACACACACACACACACACACACACACACACACACACAGGGGATACATGATGGGCATGAATGTGATATGGCAAATATTGTCACTCCTGCAGAGCAAGATATCCAAGCTCACCATGCAGGATTGACAATATTTGCCACAGCACACGATCTGCCCATCATGTACTCGATATATACAATAGGGCCAAGAGTTTCAGAAGTTTTGTTATGCTGTCTTGTGTTCTCTTCCTGTTAATGTGTTTGCTCATTCTGTGTGTGAGCTTTTCTGAATGGGCTGGCAGTGTTATAAACTCTGAGAGACACACGAGTATGTTTTGCAATGCTAAATGAGTTAGTTTTAGACAGGAATGAGAAACACTTCCGTGAAGCTGTATTGTTTAGCAGTCTGGCTACAGTGAACTTAAAAGCATCACAGTAATTGTAATGAACTGAGAGGCAGAGTGTCAGAACAGCTGTTACTGTTTTCAGTGGTAATTAAGTTAGCTGCAGGCAGAGTGTTCTGTGAAATTGTGCTCTTTAGGATTCTGGCTGCAGCGAAGCTGAAATTGTCACAGTAATTGTAATAGGTGAGAATCAGAGTTTGAGGAACAAGGAGTGTTTCAGTGGTAGTCGAGTTAGCTGCAGGCAGTAGTTTAGACTGTTCTGTGAAGCTGTGCTGTTTGGAATTCTGGCTGCACTGTTGAGAGCATCACAGTAATAAGCTGGAAGTTTGGGGGGAGAAATAGGTGTTTCGAATGCTCACTGAGTTAGCTGTAAGCAGTGAGACTCTCAGGTAGTTCTGCATTTGTGTCTATGGTAACAGCACAGGTGTTTCTTTCATGCTGAGGGAAAGCTGCCTAGGGTGATGATATCAGTGACCTTTTGTGACCTCTGTGTGTAAATGTCTCATATCACAGTAGAGCAGAGGGTAAAAATATCACACTGCAGTGGATGATACACTGTTTTATCTCACTCATTTACCACTCACCCCTTAGTGTGTGTGTGTGTGTGTGTGTGTGTGTGTGTGTGTGTGTGTGTGTGTGTGTGTGTGTATATATATATATATATATATATATATATATATATATATATATATATATATATATATATATATATGTGTATGAGAAAAGGGGTTTGTAGGAGTAGAGGGGTGAAGATATTTAATAGGCTGATTGAAAGGTTTTCCTTTTTTTCTTGCCCTCATATTGCCAAATGAGCTAAAAACAGCTAGTGTTAGTAAGTGTATATAATTTTTCTTTCCATACGAGACAGTGATGTAGGATATCAGTTCCTTTCACTGTCCCTGGGAAATGTTTACATGAAAAGTAATATCTAGAAAGGGATAAATAATAAAAAGCAGGAAATTGTGATTGTATTGGACATGTATTATATAACATAGTATCGTTTTCCTCTGGGAATGCAAGAAAAAAATTACTCACCTTAGTAATGTTTCCTCTAATGGAGTCTTGCTGTATTCTGACAATTTGCAGTGAGTCCCAACCTTCGAACTGCCCCGGAGATGAAAGTTAACTTTCCATGCCAGGCATGGAACGCTGAGCTCAAGCTCGGTTGAGACTGTCTGTTGCTGTTTGAACTCAAACCGTCAGATCTTTACGAGCTAAACTCACTGAGGTCCTGTGTGGAAGCTGTAAACCTACACTCGTCAACTGGCTACTAACATAACAAATTTTTGTTCCCAAATACAAAGACTCAAGTCAGAAGACCCAAAAATGAAATAACACAACACCCACTCACCCAAAGAAAGGGTGATAAAAAAGGGTGTGGCACCTCCTGAGTGCCAACACTACCACTGCCCACCCACATCCCAAAAAGCAAAAGGTTCTGAGAGGGGAAGGCGGGAGAATACAGCAAGACTCCATTAGAAGAAACAACATTACTAAGGTGAGTAATTTTTTCTTCAAAAAACACGAAGTCTTGCTGTATTCTGACAATTTGAGGACTACCAAGCAGTACCTCCATGGAGGAGGGGCAGAACCTACTTAGGAAATAGGCTCTGAAGCACAGCTGTGCCAAACCGAGCATCACTCCTAGCCTGGATATCCAGGGAGTAATGCCTGGTGAAAGTGTGAACTGTTTTCCAGGTAGCTGCTTGACATATTTCTAGAATAGGGATATCCCCGGCAGCAGCCAGGGAAGCAGCTGTATCTCTAGTAGAGTGAGCCTCAGGCCTGAGGGTGAGAACCTTACCCAATTTTCATAGCAAAATTGTATGCAAGAGACGATCCACCTGGCAATGGATCTTTTAGTGGCAGGTTTTCCTTTGCCTACCTCACCATAAGTGAGGAACAGTTGGAGGGAGTCAAACCTATGACCCTTGGTGCGTTCTGTATAGTAGCTAAGGGCTTTTTTTTTTTTTTTTTTTATAAACATCTAGGCTGTGCAGCCTCCTCTCACCAGAGGAGGAATGGTCAGTGAAGTACACAGGAAGAGACACAGATTGGTTAAGGTGGAAGTCTGAAACCACCTTAGGCAAAAACTTCCTGTTAGTCCTTAGGACCACCTTATCCCTATGGAAGGAAATAAAGTCAGGCTCCACTGACAGGACTTGCAGCTCACTTATGCGCCTGGCAGAAGTGATAGCCACCAGAAACAGTTTTCCAAGTCAAGTACTTAAGCTCTGCTGAGGACAAAGGCTCAAAAGGGGGTTGCATAAGCTGAGCAATGCAAACATTAAGATCCCAAGCAGGGGCAGGATCCCTGAATGGAGGATTGGTATGAAGCAATCCCTTGAAAAACTTGGAGAAAACAGGGTGAGCTGAAAGAGAAGAGGGCTTACGTGCTGAAATGAAAGCAGAAACCGCTGCCAGGGTGCACCTTAGTATAGCTGATCTGAGACCCAAGCTATTGAGATGAACCATGTAGTCTAGTACTGTGGGCAGAACAGCAGACTCGGGGATATTCTCAGAGCACCAAATGGAAAATCTTTTCCACTTGGAATTATAAGTAGTTCTGGTGGAAGGCTTCAGAAGCCTTCAGAATATCCATAACCCTTGGGAGAGGTGTAAAATCAGCAAACTAACTCTTCAAGAGCCAGGCCTGAGATTGAGAGATTTGAGATTCGGTACCAAACCTCCCCTGAGCACAAGTTAATAGGTTGTAACTCTGGGAAGAGCCAGGGAAGATGGACTGATAAGGAATAGGAGAGGATACCAGGGCTGTCTGGCCCAGTCTGGAGCAATCAGGATCACTTTGCAGGGTTGAGACCTGATTTTGACTAGCACTTTGAACGGGGAGAGCTACAGGAACTTCCCTTCCCAATTGAGAACTAAGGCATCCAGGGGAACTGAGCCCAACACTGGGGGCCTGCAGCAAAAAAGGGGAAGTTGGTGATTGTCTGGGGCTGCAAAAAGATCCATCTGTGGGGTGCCCCATCTGGAGAATATCACCTCCAGGACCAAGGGATCCAGAGACCATTCGTGATGGCCCTGAGATATCCTGCTGAGAGCATCTGCCAGGACATTGTCCTTGCCTGGGAGGTGTACTGCTGAGAGGGAGGTGTTCAGAGAATAAGCCAGGGACCACAACTTCATTGCTTCTGTGCACAATACCGTAGACAGAGTGCCTCCTTATTGATGTACCACATTGTGGTGGTATTGTCTGTTCTGATCTGAATAACTTTGTTCTGAACAGACTTGGAAAAAACTTGGAAGTGCTAGAAATACTGCTCTGAGCTCCAACAGATTGATGTGGAGCAGAGATTCCTGAGGGGACCACAACCCCTGGGTGGTCAGGTCGCCCAAGTGAGCCCCCCACCCCAAGAGGGAGGCATCTGTAGTAAGGATTAGAGAGCGAGACTGAGCGACAAAGGAACCCTTGTCTCAGATTGTTCAGATCCTGCCACCAGTGCAAGGCCTGGATCAGGGTCTGATCACCGAGATCAGTTTGGTCAGAGGGTCCTTTTTCTGAGACCAGAAGGCTCTCAAATGGAACTGAATGTCCCTCATCTGAAATCTTGCTCCCTGCACCACTGCTGTAGAAGCAGCCATGTGCCCCAGGAGCTGCAGAAAATGCCTTGCTGGTCGAGACACCTGAAGGGTGAAAGAGGAGGCCAGAGTGATAAGGGTCCTTGCCCTGTCCAGGGGAAGGAAGGCTCTGGCCCTTTCTGTATCTAGCTCTGCACCTATGAAGGTGAGGAGCTGAACAGGCTCTAGAACTGACTGACAGATTCAGAAGGAAACCTAGAGAAGTGAGCAGTTGCTGCGTTATCTGTAAGTGTAACTTGACCTGGTCTGGGGACTGGCCTACTATGAGCCAGTCGTCTAGGTATGGGAAGATGACAATCCTTTGCCTTCTCAGAGAAGCAACTACTACTACCAGGCATTTTGTTAACACCCTTGGAGCAGAGGTTAGTCCGAAGGGCATTGCTCTGAACTGGTAATGGCCTGAGGGCAGCTTGAACCTGAGGTACTTCTGGGGAGCTTCTGACAAGAATATGGAAAGAGATCCTTGAGGTCCAGGGATACTAGCCAGTCCCCTGGCCCTCGAGAGGGTAGAATTATTCCCAGAGTCACCATTTTGAATTTTGGCTTTAAAAGGTGCTTGTTTAAATATCTGAGATCCAGGATGGGCCACCATTCTCCTGTCTTTTTTGTGGTAAGGAAGTACCTGGAATACAGTCCTTTGCCCTGGTGTAGGGGTGGAACCCGTTCCACAGCTCTGAGAGCCAGAAGGGAAGAGACCTCTGCCTCTCAGGGATTTGCAGGTGGAAAAGATCTGGTTCTCAGCTTTGGAAATTTTTTGAAGCCGAGAACCAGTCCCTGGCTTACGACTTCCAGGACCCACTTGTCTGACGTTCGAGACTTCCAGTCCTGGACAAAGTAAGCCAGCCTGCCCCCCTACAGGTGGTGGAGAATCGGCCCTGACAAACCCATCAGGGTGCCTGCTTGGCAGGGGGTTTTGGCTGAGGGATGGAAGCAGGTCTGCTTGTACCCCTTCTGCCTCTCCCTCTAAAGAACCCCCTCTGAGCATAGGCAGAAAAGGAGGCCTGGGCTTGGTAGAAAGGCCTTTGAAAAGGTCTGCCCCTGCCATGCTGCCTTTGAGGAGTGGCCTGCCTTTCCTTGGCCTGGGCACTCCTATAGGTGGTCCTATATTCGTCCATTTTCTTCATGTAATTCTCTGTTTGCTCCCAAACAGAGAATTACCCACAACAGGAAAATCCATGGCCTTAGTCTGGGTATCCCAGTGACAGGCTAGTACATCTGAGCCAAGCCATTCTGCGAAGTGCCACAGATGTAGCCATGACTCTAGAGACACATCATTGGAGTCCACTGCAGCATGGAATTGCACCTTGGATGCCTCAATACCATCAGCAGCCACCTGCTCCAGCTCTTTGGCAAGCTGGCCAGGGACCTGTTTTGCTAAAGCCATGACAGTGTCCCATCTAGGATTTCTGATACATAGCAGTATAAGCCATATAATTGGCCTGTCTGAGTCCCAAGGATGCTGCCATGTATTGTTTCTTTGCCATGGCATCAATCCTCCTGGAGTCCTTGTCTGGGGGGTGTGAAGCCAAGGGAATATTTGCCTTGTCACAGGCTGCAGCCTGCACTACCCCAACATGGCTGCATTGTTGTGTAAGGAACTCCGTATCTGAGCCCGACAATGTATACCTCTTGTCCATTCTTTTATCCACAGGAGGTATGGTGTTAGGAGTCTTTAAAATCTTAAAATGTCTGTTTCCCAAAGGATTTGTGTAAGGGAATAGACAGCCTCATAGACTCTGGGATATCCATCATTTCCACATTGTCAGGCTCCTCCTGGTCTTCCACAGGAAGCTGGAGGGTTTCAGCCACTTTTTTATAAAACATGAAATGGGAGGGGGACTCTGAAAGCCTAGGAGAAGACGCCCCTGAAGGTCTGTCTGGTGAGATGTCCAGGTCAATGGGCACATCCAGACTTTCAAAACCACATTCACTTTCCTCATACTCCTTTTCCTCCTCCTCCGGTTCATAAAATTCCTCTAAATCATACTCTTGAACTGGCAGAACAGCGCCTCCCTGATGGTGCCAGTTCGGTCGGAACTGGGGAAAGTGACTGCACAATTTTCAGCGCTTTGGCTATTTCTTCAGCGGTTGGAGAAGAAAGTTTTGATCCACACCAGCTGATTTTTCCTTTCTTGTTCTCTTAGCTGGAACCGACTCCTCAGAATCAGATCTCCTTTGCCCAAGAAGTCTCACCCTGGTCAGAGGGCACTCCTCCTGGTTCGTGTGAACCAAACCGGCTGGCCATCCGGTTCAGCGGACTTTTGGCCTCCTTTTCCCTGAGCCTACCAACTCGCTTTTCTAGGGTAGCTGCAGGAAAATTTTTACAAATCTGGCAGTCTGTATTGAGGTGGTCAAACCCCAGACAATAAACACAGGTGGTGTGGGGATCAGCCTTGGCAAAGACTTCCCCACACACACTGCAGTGTTGAAACCCAGTGGGCCCGGTTTTTCTTTTGGGTTTCCCAGACATTGTGCCAGTCCTAACAAAAAACTTACCCTTTTAATGGCAATCCGCCAGGCAAGACCCTCTTATCAGTTCTTGACCGTGTCACGGGAAAAAAAAAACAAAACGTAATCAAATCCATTTTTTTAGAACCGATAAATCTGGCAGTCTGCATTGAGGTGGTCAAACCCCAGACAAACACAGGTGGTGTGGGGGTCAGCCTTGGCAAAGACTTCCCCACACACACTGCAGTGTTGAAACCCAGTGGGCCGGTTTTTTCTTTTGGGTTTCTCAGACATAGTGCCAGTCCTAACCAAACTTACCCATTTATGGCAATCCACCAGGCAATACCCTCTTATTGGTTCCTGACCGTGTCACGGGTCGTGGAAAAAAACGTAATCAAATCAGTTTTTTTTTTTTTTTTTAGAACCGATAAGAACCGGTAACCACACACTAGAAATTCAAATAAAGATTTTTTAGCAACTTGATCGGTTCAAACAGAACCGATGAACCATTTACAAGTTCCACACAGAATAGAAACTATAAACCTATCTAGTACTCACTAATACCACAGACAGAGACTGAACAGACAGGTTGTGGTTTAAATTCGGTCGAAAACCGAGAAAAAAACTGTACTTTAACCAACAAATTGAACCAAGCAGAAGGAGAAATCTCCGGAGCGACTGCTCAGTGAGGCAGAGTAAAGAATCTGACGGTTTGAGTTCAAACAGCAACAGACAGAGTCTCAACCGAGCTCTAGCTCAGCGTTCCATGCCTGGCATGAAAAGTTAACTCATCTCCGGGGCAGTTCGAAGGTTGGGACTCACTGCAAATTGTCAGAATACAGCAAGACTTCATGTTTGAGGGTGTTTATCTCCCGTTTTTTGAACAACTTTTTCCCCTTTGTTTGACAGTTTTCTGTTCCCTTTCCCCTCCCCAATTCTTTTATGAAATATGAAATCTGGGATATTATTGTTGCATCATTTGACACATTTTTAGTCTCCAATTGTTGTAATTAGTTTGTAAGAATAAGTAAACAGACATATGTAAATGTATAGGGGTCCACTTTTGGGTATAATGGGAATTAAGGAGAATTTTCTCCCATTTCATGGTATACAAGTTTAATGAACTTCTGGCTTTTTACTGACTACATATTTGTCTGGTAGTTTGTAAAACTGGAGCCAAATGTATTTTGTTATCCAATATTAATGTATAGTGGATGGTGTGATGAAATATGACTTTAGACATATGTGGTCTCATTTATTTAAACTAGTTGTGATGTATGTATGTATGTATGTATGTATGTATGTATGTATGTATGTATGTATGTATGTATGTATGTCATGTATGCAAGATGTTGGTATATTTGGTAGATAAATGAAGCACTTACACTTTAAGAAAGGTCACATGACTGGGAATGTGTGCTATTTAAGCCACCTAATACTAGGTGATTACCACCTTTGACAAAGCCTGTGTTCAGGTGAAACGTGCATGAGGAGCTTGTGTATGCATTTCGCACTTTGGATCTATGTACTTGTCTGTTGCAGCTATTTAAGTTTGCAAGTAAAATATTACAATTTCTTTCATTTGGAGTTAGTGCCCCCCTCTGGTGTGCCGAGACTGTGCTGCTTATGACCTCTTGCAGCAGTTCCCATTAGTGAACTCTGGCCCTTGACCGGCTCAGGAGATCAGCCAGTGTTGTCCACACCAGGAACATGTACTGTGGTAATCGTGGCGCCGTGCTGTAGTACCCAATCCCACACCTGTTTTGCTTCTCTGCAAAGGGGGTACGAGTGTTGCCTCCTTGCTTGTTGATGTAATACACCAAGGTGTTGTCCGTCTGGACTAAGACGTGGCTCAGTGGGATTTCTAACTGTAAAGCCTGTGAGGTGTGTAGGACCGCTCCTCTCCAAAACATTGATATGAAGGTGAGCTTCCAGAGGTGACCTGGGTCCTTGTTCCGCCCAGGTGAGCTCCCCAAGTGGACCCAAAGGCGTCCGTGCTGAGAGCCAGAGATGGAGCAGGCGCCAAGAAGGGGAATCCCTCGGAGAGGTGCTCCAGGACAAGCCACCACTATGTCCAGAATGACTGGCTTTATGATTAACAAGCTGGTCTAGGTGATCCTGCCTCTGGTCCCATGGGCTCTCAGCATCCACAGAGTAACTTGTGGAGGCGGACCAGGGGAACCGTGCCAATGGCAGCTGCCATGTGTCCGAGCAGGTGCAGCATGGTCCATGCAGGAACCAGTTTCTGTGCCATAACAGTCTGTATCAAGGACCTGCTGCGTTCCACCCTGTCCTCAGGCAGAAAAGCTCTCCCTTGACGAGTGTTCAGAACCACGCCAATGAACTACAGTCTTTGTGAGGGGACGAGGGAAGACTTCTCCCAATTGATTGTAATCCCTGAGTGGAATAGGGAGCGGGTGTTGTAAATGGCCTTCACCAGAGCCTCTGGAGAAGCGGCCATGAGAAGCCAGTCATCTAGATACGGGAAGACATAATGGCCCTGTCTCCAGAGAGCCGCCACTACGACTGCCACACGCTTGGTAAAGATGAAGACAGACTGAAGCGGAGTGCTCAGAATGGATAATGGCGTCCCAGAAACTCAAAGCACAGTAATCTCCTCTGCTATCGGGTGATGGGAAGATGTAGATACGCATCCTGCATGTCCAGAGATGCGAGCTATGCGCCTTGCTTGAGCATGGGGATGAGACCTGGTAGAGTGACCAAACGAAAGCGTTTGTACCTCACAAAGGTGTTGAGACCGCAGAGGTCCAGGATCGGGGACAGGTTCCCAGTTTTCTTGGGAACCAGAAAGAAGTGGGAATATCATCCTCCTCTCTAGTTCACTGGTACTACCTTGATGGCATCCTTGTCGAGGAGTGCAGAGATCTCCTGCTGGATGATCAGGGCATGCTGTCCCAAGTAGCAGGAATGCAGAGGGGGTCTTGATGGTGGACGGTCGAGGAACTCCATAGAGTGTCCCTGACTTATGAGTTGAATGACCCACTGATCGGAGGCAATCCTCTGCCACCCTGACAGGTGGTAAGCGACTCGACCCCGACCCTTTCTTTCCTTTGATCCAGAGGTGGAGCAGGGGCCAGGAAAAAAGTTATTCTGTGGCAGTACTGGCTCCGACAGGTTGGATAGGTGTTTTGGGTGTTTCTGACCTCCAGAATACTTAGGCCGGTTCTTTCATCCATAATTGCCCCTGGGTTGTTGGCCAGAATGAGGCTGTTCCTTGTTCTGCCGGCCACAAAAATGGTTCTGGCTCCTAAGAAAGGAGCCAGGCCTAGGTTTGTACATTGCCTGTACTGTCCTAACCGCCTTCCCGGCATCTTACAATTTAGTGATGACTTTTTCAGAGTCTTCAAACAAAACAGAACCATTATAGGGAACGTTCACGATTCCTTTCTGGATGTCCAGGGTAAACCCAGAAACCCTCAGCCAAGAGCGTCTCTGGAAGCAAACGCCTGTAGCGGCACCTCTTGCTGCAGAGTCAAGAGGTGCTCACAGGACATGGGTCCCAACATCTGAACTAGTGTGAAGGAGGTTTAGTAGCTCCTCCTCCTCGCCATCTGGAAATTCCTTCAACAGGTCTTGACCCTGGTGTCAAAGTGCATTTTGAAATTGCACCATGTGCACAAGATAGTTGAGGGACCTAATGGAGCATGTAGCAACCACGTACATGCACCGACCCAGAGAATCCAACTGTTTGTATTCTGGGTCCGGTGACTGGGTACTATGGTGTTGAGGCCTTTGTGAACAGTCATGCAAGGCCATAACAACTGAGTCAGTCACGGGTTGCCGCATCTGATATGAATCCAGGGTTTTAAATAATTGATTAGCAGTTTTTTTCTTGGGACTATACTAACTTTACAGAAAGTATTTATATAGGTTTTCTAGAAGTGCTGTGTTTGTTAAACACAGTGAGGCAGGAGCTATGCATTTTCACAAAGATTTAGCACTTTTATGAGCAAAACGCTAATCAATTTTTAGAGTTATATAAATCCCCGGAATCATCCAGCAGGGCCCTATAAAGGCGGGCAGCTTTCTTGGGAACAGCTGGAGTGGAGTACGGACGCTTCCATGCAGCTCTGGTAGTGTCCTGGAAAGTGTCCACCAGGGGTGGAACCACCACAGGCTTGGGGTCCTTCTGCCTATAGTACTGTGCCAAGCATTGCCTTCCGGGGTCCAGCTCTTCCGTCTCCCACCCCATATTCTCTTGAATATGCCTCATTATGTCAGAGAATGAGGGGTCATCTGGCGGCGACCTTGGGGGGTCACGGGGGTCAGGCAACTGAATGCTGAAAGGAGAGGAGACAAAACTATCTGTATTCTCACCTACCCGTACTATATTTAAGAGATTTACCAGATAAGCATACTGAGCGGGGACCGCTCGTTTCCAGATGTGACCTGGGGGGGTTACATAGAAACCAACAGATTCAAAATAACAATACAATGGTAAGACAACAGGTTCAGAGTGGATACATACAGGGTGAATTTCAACAGGTCCAGAATAAGTACAGGCTGGACTAACCATTATTTAGTGAACATATAAAGTCCAGTCCTAAGACCACAGAGTACATATTTTGCTATGCCAAAGTTAGGCCTGGACCGCAGGGTGAAACAAGCAGAGCAGTAGATATACAGTAAATTCAGTAGGAATTCTGGGCTTATGTATTGTATAATCTCATCTAATTTTATGTATGTATGTATGTATGTATGTATGTATGTATGTATGTATGTATGTATGTATGTATGCTCGCTCCCGGATCATGCTTGAAAATAGTCAACTTTGGCTAGCGCACCTAACCCGGTTAACAAAAAACTAAATAAATCAATCTCATCCCCTGCTGCGGCCGGTGGCGCTGAGGTTGAGGTGCTGGACGCCACACCTCACTCCACGCCGGCGACCCGGGTTCGGAAGCGGACTCTGGTCGCTGGTGGGCCGGCCGGGGGGGGGAGTTAGGCTTGAGTGTCCCACGACAGCTTGCCAACTCTGGGGAGGGTTGAGGCTATAGCCCGAACACTTGTCTGACTCCGAGCAGAGGCTCAGAGTACTGCAAGCCCCCAATGTTAAGGGGAAGGGCTGCAGACACATACAGCATGACGTCGGCGCTCTGCGCCTTGATGTCAGGGGTCCTACGCTGTAGGGGGTGGGAGAAAAAGCGGAAAAACACCTGCCATTACCAGGAAGATGGAGCCTCCGGAGACGTGCCCTCGATGTGCCTTCACCTGCCCGATAGCCCACGGACCGACGAAAGTGGATTGTTGGGGTAAGGGGGCTCTGCCCCATCCCTGCTCAGGGGGTAAACCGAAGCTCTATGGGGTTCCTACAATACACGAGTAGGTGGAAGTCAGAGGGATGTCTACCTGAGGTTCTGAAGGGTCGGGGATGGCAGGCAGGAAGGAGGAAAAATAGTAATTTCAAAAAAAAAAATCATCCCCAGACGGAGTGGGATCTCCATCTGGGCCTTTTAAGTTGGTCACTAAGGGACCCTGAACAGGTCCTGGAGTGGCGTGGTTTCTTAGCCCCTGACCCATCTTTCTTCGGATCTACCCCTGGGTGGCGGGGTAGGATCCTTGGGTTCGGGGGGGGGGGTCACTGTCCTTGGAGGGACCTCTTCTGTGGGCTTTGTGGGTGCCACATCCTTTTTAACAGTATCCCGCCAGAAGGTAAAAAGGTTAATTTTACCCCTGAATATTGAGGCCAAACGACGGGCCTGGCGTCGATGCCTGTGCATCCTTAGGGTTGGGCGCCGGGTGCAGTCGGGTCAGGCGTCTGATCCTGGGGTAGTCAGACGTCTTCAATGCCTCCAGAAGTCTGGTAGTCTGTGGCAGGTGCTCCGACGTCCCCCCCGGTGTCAGATGGCTGAAATGGCGTAGAGTCTCTAGGACGCTTAGTGGGCGCTGCGTCTGGCATCTACTTAAGGGAAGTCAGCTGATGTTTTCCTGGGGAGGGGGGCATCAGAGCCCCTGAGGTTGGGAGACCGAACGTTCGGTGTCCTGGCGCCAGTCCTTGGCGTCTGTGCTAGGCCGAGCAGCAGACAGACTGGTGCTTTTAGCGGTCTGAAGCCTCAGACCTGGTGGCCGAACTGGCTAGCTATCTTTGGACTTGGTCTTCAATGGCTGAAGACAGACCGAACTGGAGCCCCCCCAAAGTCCGGATTTTCACTGAAGGGGGCGGAGATCTAGCCCAGGAGGGAGCTATCCAACCAGGCGGAAACTGGAGCTGACCCAGGAGACAGAGGCCAAATTCAGGATCTATCCTTGTCCTTGTCCCAGTGCTTTTCTTTATGGACTCCCCGACTTGTGAGAAGGTTCCCCTCTGGAGGAAGGATCTTTTTCCATCGCTTTCAACTTCTGTTTCAGAAGAAAACTGAAGTGCTTTCAGGTGGCAGATCCTGGTTCTGCTGTTGAACTGCTGGCAGATGGGGCAGGCCTGATGGCATGGTCCAGGCCTAGGGCACCGCACGCAGACCTAGTGCCCATCCTTGAAGGCGATCTGTTTGCCGCAAGAACACTTTCGACAGGCGTCCTGTGGAAGAAGTCAGGGAAGACGACATGCGGGTACTTATCGGAGTTTTGGAAGAAACTCGAAGAAAATGCAGGATAAAGTTCTGGCGTCGTTAGTCTGCTGAAGGCGTCCGTGGAGCCGATGCTTACGAGTAGACGGCAGGAAAAGAGCCAAGGTATGCTGGGGAACCGCTCTTTGTATGATTATTTCTCCGACTTCAGGGCCGGGGCACATGTCAGGGGCAGTCCCCTGCTGTATATAGCTAGCAGTAAGTTTTCTGTGGGGTACTGCTGCCTGACGGCTTCACTCCTTATGGTGTAACCCGCTGCAAGAGCTGAATCTCTAAGTAAGATCAGGTGTCTTCTATTCTGTGCTGCAGCTGCTCGGGGCCACTAGGAGCCAATCATCCAAGTATGGGAAAATGCAGTGGCTCTTCCTCCAAAGGGCTTCTGCAACAACTGCCAGACTTTGGTAAAGACCCTTGGGGCTGAGGATAGGTCAAAGGGCAATGCTCCGAATTGGTAGTGCCTCCCCGAAACTTGAACGTGAAGAACCTCCTGTGAGACTTGGATATTAGAATGTGTAGATAGGTGTCCTGCATATCCAGTGACGCTAGCCAATCTCCCTGGTGTAGCATGGGCAGCAAGTCCTGCAGGGTCACCATCCTGAAACGTTTGTACTCTACAAACCGATTGAGGTCACAGAGGTCCAAGATGGGACGTAAGTCCCCAATCTTCTTGGGCACTAGGAAAAAAAAAAAAAATAACAAACCTGTTCCCTGCTGGGAGGCCGGCACTAACTATGGTTCTGTTGACTAGAAGAGCCTGTATTTCCTCCAGAATTAGCTCTGTGTGAGCCGATGATGGAACAATGGAAAGGGAGTGATAGCTTGTTCTGTAACATCTGCAGGAATTCAATCGAATGCCCTCTACCATTTGTAGAACCCATTGGTCAGATGCGATCTTTCGCCAACCCTGGGCGTAAAGTGACCTCCCACCGCCTCCTCCACCAGGCCTACGGAAGGAGGAGGGTTCAGCAGAGAGTCAGGCTATGGTGGGAGAGGGGAGATTGGTCTGGGCTGGTTCAGCAGCCCTAGACCCAGAGCACACTGCCTCGTGAGGAACCCTTCCCTTATAGCCATGACCACACTTTGTTGTTGCTGTGTCGGGTATCTGGATTGCTGTCCCACTTTCCCACAAAAAGCAGTGCTTCCAAAAGGGCCTTTTTTGGCTTATAGAGTGCACTGAACGAATAGCCTTGCCTGAATCTTGGTGATTATCCTCTTGAAATATTCGCCAAAAAAGGACAGAACTGTTGAACAGCATGTCCAAGATACTGGCCTGTACATCTTGGGCAAAGCCTGATACCCAGAGCCATGAATGGCATCTGACATACCCCCCGTGGCAGCCACCCTTTTGCAGCTGTGTCCGACAAGTTTTAAGCGGACCATAGGACATGTACCAACATCCAAGCCAGTTTGTAGAAGCTTCTCCAGGTCATCCTTCTTCGGGCAGTCAGGGATTTCCTACACTATGTCCATCCCCTGCTCTCAAAGGGCATTTTAGAACTGCAACATATGTGTCAGGAAATTAAGGCATCTTATGGTGCATGTCGCTGAGGAGTATGCCTTACGCCCCATAGCATCCGACTGTTTAGACTCGTGATCTAGAGGCTGTATGCTAAGGTGCCATTGCCTCTGGGATCTGCCATGGGCAGCCAAAATTACAACAGAGTCCGCCGTGGGCTGCTCTCCCAGGAAGGGTTCCTACTTCGGGACTCTATATAGGCAAGCTGCCTTTTTGGGCACCGCAGAAGAGGTGTAAGTGTGTTTCCAGGCCACCTTGGCAACATCTAGAAATGTGTCAACGGGGGGGGGGGTGCAGGCTTTGGGTCTTTTTGGCGCAAATACTTCACTTCTCTGGGCCAAGTTAGTCTGTGTCCCAGACCATATTCTCCTGTGTGTGGTGCATGATCTCCACAAAGGAGGATTATCTAGCAGGGACTTGAGAATGTCCCTTGGATCTATGGGAGAAGACCCCCAGCAGATGAGGGCGACAAGAAGGAAGACACCGAGGAATGCTTAGAGTCCACTGAGGACGACTGGAACCTGGTGCTCTGGTGTTTGCGCTTGTGGCGCTTGGTGGAGCAGGAGGAAAAGTACAGGTAAGCAAGAACTTACCGTGACAGCACATCTTCGAGAGAAGCTGTTGCAACATGTAATACCATTACAACTAAGGCCACCAGGCGTTAGGACCCCACAGTATCTTCAAAATGTTGATGTGAAGAGACCATTCCGTGGAGTTCCATGAACCACTCGTCTGGTGAGTAGCAAGATATGCTCCACATCCTAGTCCAAAGGCATCCGTGGCAAGATCTGCTGTGGGCTTGGTCGCTGGAAAGGAACTACTATGCCCAGATGGGCTGTGTTGATCCACCAAGTCGGGGATTGACAGTGCCAGAGGTTCATATGGGCTGTTCCAGTTAGTCTGTGCCTTGGTCCCATTGAACTCTGAGGTGCCACTGCAGTATCCTCTTGTTCAACCGTGCAAGGGAAACCATGGCTCTGGCTGTGGCCATGTGACAGAGTATTTGCAGCACCACTCTCGCAGTGACCAAGTTTGAATCTTGTACCCTGTGAGTGACCTCTCAACCTGTATGCCCGGTCTGCGGGCAGGAAGGCTTTTCCTTGGACAGTGTCCAGGACTGCTCCTATGTATTGTAGCCTTTGAGCAGGCCATGGGTGTGACTTGGGCAAGTTCAAAGTGATGCCCAGAGACTGAAACAGACAGTCTCCTCCAAGGTCCTGTTTAATTGGTCTTCTGCCAGAGCTGTAAGAAGCCAATTGTCCAGGTAAGGGTAACTAAAGTGACTTCTCCTGAAGGCTGCCGCCACTATTGCCAGGCACTTGGTTAAAAACCCTCGGTGCTGATGACAGGCTGAATGGTAGCACCCTGAACTGGTAGTGCCCGCCTTGGAAGGTGAAGTGTAGGAACTTCCTGTGGGACGGCAGGATTCTGATATGTATGTACACATCCTGCATGTCCAGGGAGCAGAGCCAGTCTCCTTGATAGCGCATGGGTAACAGGCTTGTCAAGGTCACCATCCTGAACCTCTTGTAGTAGATTAAATTGTTCAGTTGGACTTCCGGTGACGTCACCAGCTCTATGGCTGCCCAACTGAGGAGCTCTCTCTGCTCATCAGCAAAAGCAACGGCTCCACTCGGCTCAGAATGGGGAAATCTGCCTAATTATGCATAAACCACATAGTGGAGCCCGAAAGGTGAAAAGATCCCGATCCAAAAATCCCCAAAACAGGAGTGATCAACCTGGATTAAGTCTTACAAGTTTGATCACCAGTGGGAGGATTTCACCGCCGAGTATGGCAGGAGAAGACAAGCAGAAATGGAATCCCTGTCGCGGTCAAGGTTTGAAACACTTGTCAAAAATTAAACAGTTTCGAACAGAAACAAAATCTAAATTTAATAAGCTCCACACAGATCTGAGTGGGTTAGAATCTAGAATGACTAATGCAGAGGAACATATTTCAACCACAGAAGACGATCTTATACACATTTCTAAAACGGTATAGTTCCTAATTCAACAAGAATCCACATCTGCTAAATGCTTGGAGGCACGTTCAAGGAGAGATAATTTACAAATCTATAGAAACATAGAATTTGACGGCAGATAAGGACCGCTTGGCCCACCCAGTCTGCCCATTTCCCTACCTGATGGATAAGCTGCAGATTCTAGTTAAACAACTTACTTCCTCCAGCCCCCCACTAGAACTGCCTTATGCCTGTCCCATGCATTTTTGAATTCTCCCACTGTTCCCAACTCCACAACCTCCTGAGGAAGGCTGTTCGATACATCTGCAACTCTGAAAAAAATACTTTCCAACATTACCTCTGAGCCATCCTCCCATATCTTCAAATTGTGCCCCCTTGTTCTTGCGCATCTCTTCTTCTGAAAGATACTACCCTCTTGTACCTTGTTAATTCCCTTGAGATATCTAAAAGTTTTTATCATGTCCCTCCTCTCCCTCCTTTCCTCAAGGCTATACATATTAAGCTGCTTTAGTCTCTCCTCGTATGTCTTCTGGTGCAGACCTTGCACCATTTTGGTTGCTCTCCTCTGAACAGCCTCCACTCTGTATGCCTTTGCGGAGATGGTGTCTCCAGAATTGCACGCAGTACTCCAGATGGGGTCTCACCAACTGTCTGTACAGAGGGATAACAACTTCCTGTTTTCTACTGTTGATGCCTCTCCCTGTGCATCCCAGTATCCCCCCCAGCCCTCCTTACTGCCTTCTCACATTGCTTGCCCACCTTTAGGTCATCTGATATAATTACTCCTAAGTATCTCTCAATTTCTGTTATTAATGCACCCCCCATTGTGTACTCTTCCCCTGGGTTTTTGTTTCCCAGATGCATTACCTTGCACTTTGCATTGACTGAGCTACCATGTATTTGACCATTCCTCCAACCTCGCCAAGTACCTTTTCATTCTTTCCACCCCACCTTGTGCATCAACCCTGTTGTAGATCTTTGAGTCATCTGCAAAGTGGCATACGTTTCCTTCCAGGTGCTCTCCAATGTCACTTAAAGATATTAAAGAGCACCGGTCCCAGTAACGAACCCTGTGGTACCCTACTAATTACCCTCTCTTCACTGTGGACTCAGTTTACTATTACCTTTTGCATCCTGTTGTCCAGCCAGTTTTTTTATCCAGGCTACCACCTTGGGACCCACTCCAAAGCTGGCTAACTTGTATATTAATCTTTTGTGCGAGACTGTGTTGAATGTCTTGCTAAAAATCTAAGTAGGCCATATCCACAGCCCCTCCCTGGTCTACTACTTTGGTCACCCAGTCACAGAAATCTATTAGGTTCATCTGACATGACCTTCCTGCTGTGAAACCATGCTGCCCTGGGTCCTGTGCCCCACTGGCCTCTAGGTACTCAATTCTTTCCTTCAGAAGTGATTCCATCATTTTCCCTACCACTGAAGTCAAACCGGCCTGTAGTTTCCTGCCTCTACCCTGCTCCCACTTTTGTGAAGTGGAATCACATTTGCCCTACTCCAGTCCTCAGGTACCACTCCATCCTCCCATGATGTTAAAGAGAGTAGTCAGTGGTGTTACTAGTTCTACTCTTAGTTCTTTTAGTATTTTTGGGTGAATCCCATCAGGCCTCATTACTTTGTCCGCCCTTAGTTTCAAGAGTTCTTTCAAAACCCTTTCTTCTGTGAATGGACTGGTATAGACCCCCCTATTCAGAGCTTCTCCCTTGTTTGGTTTAGGCACCTCCCCCTCCTCATCTGTTGTGAATACTAAGCAGAAATATTCATTCAGTATCCCTGCTTTTTCACTGTCACCATCTGCCCACATTCCTTCCCCTTTATTAAGTCTCTGTATCCCTCCCTTGGTCTTTCTTCGCTCCCTAATGTACCTATAAAAGGTTTTTATTCCCCTTCTTAACAGAGTTGGCTATCTTTTCCTCAGTTTGGGCCTTTGCTATTCTGACTGCCTCCCCTGCCTCCTTCTGCTTTAACTGATAAAGTTCTCTGTCCTGCTCCTTCCAGAGTTTCCTTGTATTTCCTGAATGCTATCCTTTTCTCCCTAACCATTCCTGCCACCTCTTTTGAGAACCATAGTGGTTTTTTCCTTCATTTTGTTTTATTGATTTGCTTCACACAAAGGCTTGTTGGCCTATGGCCTACCTGAATCTGCAGAAGTGGGTGAAAGGTCAGATTTTGTGGAGGATCTCCTACGCCATGTATCGGAGCTGCCGAAGGGTTTCAACTTCAGGATCGAGAGGACGCACCGAGCTCTGCTGCCCAGACCTACCTCAAAGTCTGCTAGGCCCTGATCCATTTTAGCTAAATTTGCAAGCTTCCAGGAGAAAGACGGTCCTCAGAACGGCATGGAAACAGGGCCAAGTAGAATATAATGGAGCAAGGCTTTTTTTTGATCAGGACGATCCCCCTCTTATTCAACAGCAACGTTTAACCTATGCTCCTATTCTTAGAAAGTTAAAAGCGTTGAGGATTAAATTCCAGACACCCTATCCCTCACACCTGCTGGTTCACTGGGAGTCTGATGTAGAGCTCTACCATACCTTCGAGGAGGCAATGAAAGCTAAAAGGCATGCAGTATCGGAAATTCCTCGACTTATGGATCAACCTGTCAGTCTACCGAGTGCATAGCGATCTGCCGGGCCCCAGAACACCAACCAAGCAAAGAAAACAGCACGTTCGACTCTACAGAATATAAAAAGTATGCTGCACAGACTTACTCATGTATCAGCTGCAGGGGACAGAATACCAGAGAGAGGAGGAGACACCCGAAACCGGACTAGATCGGAGCAGATGAGTGGGGTTTTCCCTTTTGCGATTCTCCTCTGTGAATGGGAGCTGGGTCTCAGTGCCTGTGAATGAGACGATGACTCAGCATTGCCGACTTTGAAATTTCTGTTGTCTGTGTCTGTCCTCCATTCCCCAAAGAGTTTTATTTTTGGATGGGAGGGTAAGAGTGCACCTTGTTTGGGCAGATTGGAGTCAGGGGTCATGCTGTGCATTTCTTGGATAGTCTTAAGTTACTTTTCTAGCGAAGTAGCCATACATGTGGAAGTAAACCACTTATTGGGCGCCCTCTAGTGCCCAGAGAGGAAACGTGTTTTATTTGGAAAGTTGAAACAGGACATTTTAATAGAATAAGGTAACAATGCTGACAGTTCTATCTGAATATATTTCATATTACTGACCTTAATTTACCAGGGCTCTAGGGAAAGGACACAGACAGTTATTTGATAGGGGTGTACTTTCTAATCTGGAATCACAGCTTAAATAGTAATTTGCTGACTGAGGAAGAGGGGTGTGTTTGTTTGCCCTCAATTTTCTAGTCCCATCACTCATGCTGCAGCCATGCAGCCTTTTGGTGCTTAGTCTTATTAAAGACGTTCCTGGAGGGATCTTTATTTTTGATACCATGCCCCCCTCCATGGGCACCACATGGGACGTTTAGCCTCCCTTGGGGGCAAGGACCACTTAATTGTAGGGTCCAAGAGGAACAAGCCACTATGATGGCCCCTTCTCGAGTTCAGGGGACTAGAGTCTTTAGGGAACCATCCTTATTGTTCCCCTAACTTGGGAGTCGACATATAAATAGTTACTATCTTCAGGTGAGGAATGCTCAGTTGGCTCCTTCCCAAGAGAACTTTAAAGTTTTATGGACGCGTATGATTGGATCTACGAAGTTATGACAGACAACAATGTTCATAGGCAAGTGAATTTAAACACCAAAGAGGAGAACCTGAAATACAACCTGGGGAAACTGACTATTATGGAGAGAAGGAAGCAGGAAGGGGATTTGGGGAGAATGGGAGGAATGTCGGAGATGAGAAGAAAACATAAATAGGGACTTATCTCTTCATACCTTAATGGGGGATAAGAATAATATAAAAATTGTTTCCCATAATGTTAATGGACTAAACAGTCTGGTAAAACATTACAAGGTCATGTTTGCTATTAAAAGACAAGGTCCCTCTTTTGTGTTACTGCAAGAAACACCTCAGAAACTGAACATCGGAAGTTGGGGAGATTTGGGTATGAACAGGTGGTAGCAGCTTCATTTGAGAAGGGGAAAAGAGGAGGCTCTGCCATATTAGTTGCTAGAGGAGTCCAGTTTCAGAAGACAGTTGTATAGACCCCAAAGGCCGCTTAGCTGTACTGGCTTCTTTATATGCCCCGGCTCCACTAAAGAAACTTTACAATCCCTATTGAATAAAATTATGGAGCTACAGAGGGGCCTCTTGAGAGTAGGAGACCGCAATCAGATCTGGGAACAGGTGGATGCTTCTAGTGCTCGGTCTTTAAGACAACATCCTACCAGCAGGGCCATCAGAGAGGATTTATGGGGGCCTTTTTGGATGGATGCCTGGAGGCTACACAATAAAAATAAAAGAATATACCCATTATTCTTACCCACACGGCTCATACGCTAGAATTGACTACTTGTTGATTTCAGGGGAGCAGAGCCAGGTGGAGGATTGCATTCATATTCCATCTGTTCTTTCTGACCATTCACAACTGCTTTTAAGATTAAAATGGAATGTTAGAAGGGGACTACTCTACGGAAATTCATTAACTATGTTAAATTTGAGGGAATTTACAGAGGAGGTCAAGGCATGGCTAATACAAATCAGACAGGAAAATGACGCCCCAGAAACTGAGGGCAGTGCTATGGGACACGGTAAAGACAGTCTTTAGGGAAGACTGTATTAAGTTCTCATCTTAAACTGCAACAAAATCAGATGGAAGAATTACAAAAACAGCTGCTTGATTTACAAAAGAGGCACGCCAATGGGGATAGCGCAACCCCCCTTATTGGCTTCGCAAGCAGTTAAGCAGCAGATCCAAAAATTGATTGATGTAAAAAGAGAACAAGCACTACACCGTTTATGTCAAAGATATCACGAGACTGGCCCCAAGGCCTCTCGTCTCTTGGCGCACCGTCTTAGACAGACCGCTAGGTCCACAGTCACTCGGATTCGTGATCCAAGGACTGGGCTTATGCTTAACACACCTGAAGAAATAAGGTCTGGATTTAGGAATTCTATTTACAGCTTTATAATACAGAGCATCCCCCAAACAGCACACACAAAGAGTCTTATTTGGATAAGTTACAATTGCGAAAGCCGACTCTGGAATCCAGGGACCTCCTTGATGCCCCAAATCCCTCACAGGAGCTAGACTCCGCCTTTAAAAGATTGAAAACTAAAAAATCCCCCGGCCCAGATGGATTTACTCCACAAATGTTTTTTAAAGTTCTTTCTAACCGAACTTAGAGAACCCCTATTGAAGGCCTGCAATGAGGCACAATCAGGTGAGGAGTTTACTGAAACTTGGAATTACGCAGTTATTTCCAGTATTCCTAAACCAGGAAAGGATGTAACACACTGTAGTTCCTTCCGTCCTATCTCGGTCCTTAATATGGACTATAAAATGTATGCCTCCATATTAGCGAAGCGAATGGAAGCGGTCCTCCCGGGTCTGATTAATCTGGACCAAACTTTCTTTGTCTGGGGAAGGCAGGCCCAGGATAACATTAAAAGGTCGTTGCATGTGTTGCATCATGCTGCCTGGTCGAGGGCCCCTTTTATGCTCTTAAGCGTAGATGCTGAGAAGGCCTTCAACCGGGTAGCGTGGGGATTCATGGGACTGACCCTAAAGGAGTTCGGATTTCTTTATCAAAAGTATAACCAATATTAACTTGAATCCAAAAGCCTATGTGAAAATTAATGGTAGCATTACATCCCCAAGCCACTTATACCGGGGTACTAGGCAGGGCTGCCCACTTTCTCCTCCATTTGCTCTATATTTAGAGCCTTTGGCTCAGATGATTCGGCAGGACAAGCTAATATAGGGATGGGAATTGGGAGGGGAAACAAACTAGCTCTCTACGCAGATGATCTGCTGATCTACCTAAAAAATCCGAAACAATCATTGGAGTCTCTTTGGGCACGCCTGATAGAATTCGGCCTATTAGCTGGATACAAAGTAAACCCGACCAAAACTGAAGTATTAAAATTACAATATGTTCCCTCAGACAAGATTGTGAAAAAGTTTCCTTTTAAATGGAATCTCACCCATATTAAATATTTGGGAGTCCAATTTTATTTATTTTACTTTATTTATTTAGCTTTTGTTGACCGGGTACGTGCACTAGACAAATCCTGCCTATTTTCAGGCACGATCCTGGGAAGGGGGATACAGATGAATGACAACTGACCTTGAACCAGATTAAGCTGTTGGTATTTTTAGTGAATGAGGGAAATTTGGCCAGGACACCAGGAATTAAGTCCGCCACCAGATCAGCTGCTCTCTTAACTTTACCCCAAATTTTGAAAGATATCAAAATGGAATTAGAACGTTGGGCCCCAGTCCCTATTCCGCTGGCACAGAGAGTAGAGGCAATAAAAATGGTAATTCTTCCTAAACTTCTATATCTGACTCAAACCATGCCCATCCTTCATACTTTAACACTCAATAGAGGAATATCTCGCTTTTTATGGGGGTCTCAAAGACCAAGAATGCGCCTTTCAGTGCTACAAATACCAAAGAGGGAGGGAGGGGAAGTTCATCTCTCCCAAATTTTAAATTATATCAAGCAGCTCAATTAAGGACTGTACTGTACTGGCTGAACCAGACGTACCTAGCTAAATGGAAAACATTAGAACTACGGGAGGGGGCACTTGAGTTAATTTCGTCCTCCTAGGACAGAGGGGCCTCCCACCCATCATGGAGGCAATCCGTATATGGCGCCAACCTTAAGTATATGGTTTGGAATACTGAGGGATAGAAACATAGATTTTAACGGCAGATAAGGACCACTTGGCCCACCTAGTCTGCCCATTTCCCTACCTAGAGGATAAGCTGCAGATCCTATTTAACCAAGAGCCTATTTCTTCCAACCCCCCACAAAAATTGCCTTATGTCTGTCCCATGCATTTTTGAATTCTCCTACAGTTTTAGACCCACAACCTTCTCAGGAAGGCTGTTCCATGTGTCCACCACCCTCTCTGTGAAAAAATACTTCCTCACATTGCCCCTGAGCCGTCCCCCCTCTATCTTCAAATTGTGTCCCCTTGTTCTTGCACATTTCTTTTTCTGAAAGATACATAGATACATAGACAGTGTTGGCAGATAAGGGCCTATGGCCCACCCCGTCTGCCCATTTAAGTTTGTAAGTTCAGTTTATGTTTTCCAGGAAGTCTGTTGCCCCTTACCCCTGACCTCCAGAATTCCTTTATGTCTATCCCATGCATTCTTAAATCCCGTGATTGTTTCAGCCCCCACCACTTCCTCTGGCAGGGTGTTCCACTTGTCCACCACCGTTCTGTGAAGAAATTCTTCCCACGCTTCCTCTGAATCGCCCTCCTCCAACTTCATCCCATGCCCTCTAGTCCTGGAACATCTTTTTCGCTAAAAATAGTGCATTCCTGCACCCTGTTCCTCCCTGTAGATACTTGTATGTCTCCATCATATCCTCTCCCCTCCTCTCCTCCAGGGAGTACATGTTCAGTGCCTTCAACCTGTCCTCATAGGACTTGTGATGCAATCCATGCACCATCTTTGTTGCCCTCCTCTGAACCTTCTCTACCCTGTCTATGTCCTTACGTAGGTAAGGTCTCCAGACCTGCACAGTGTACTCCA
Source organism: Neoceratodus forsteri (assembly GCA_016271365.2). Taxonomy (NCBI): domain Eukaryota; kingdom Metazoa; phylum Chordata; order Ceratodontiformes; family Ceratodontidae; genus Neoceratodus; species Neoceratodus forsteri. The sequence continues at coordinate 275,004,805 of JADMNL010000025.1, forward strand.
GGTGCGGCCTCACTAGTGTCTTGTATAGTGGAATTATGACCTCCCTTTTCCTGCTGGTGATGCCCCTGCTATGCATCCCAGCATCCTATTTGCTTTACCTGCTGCCTTGTCACACTGTTTCCCTACCTTGAGGTAATCAAAGATAACCCCAAGATCCCTTTCCTGCTTGGTACATGCTATATCCTCACCCCCCAACTGATATATTGTGCCAGGGTTTTTGTGCCCCATATACATTATCTTGCACTTCCTTGCATTGAATTTCAACTGCCAAACCCCTGACCATTCTTCAAGTTTCTGCAGGTCCCTACTCATTCTGTCTACACCCTCTGGTGTGTCTACTCTGTTACAGAGCTTTGTGTCATCAGCGAACAGTGAAATTCTGCCTTCTAGGTCCTGCGCAATGTCACTGATGAAGATATTGAATAGTACCGGTCCCAGCACTGATCCCTGTGGTACCCCACTGGTCACTCTTCCCTCTGTGGAGTGACAGCCATTTACCACCACCCTCTGTGTCCTGCTGCCAGCCAGTTACCTACCCACCGCACTACTGTCCTGCCCACACCCACATTCCCCAGTTTGTGCAATAGTCTTCTATGTGGCACAGTGTCAAAGGCCTTGCTGAAGTCCAGATAGGAAGGCTAGACACTGGAGGCATCTTTTGTTCTTGGTTTCATATCTGGATACCTCCCTCCCCATTAAGTGGGATGCAGGGTTTAAAAAAAAAAAAAAAAAAAAAAAAAAAAAAAGGAGAGATAAATAACTTGGATCTTATTTAGCATTTCTTGGAGGGAAATGAGATAGGCATTCCAAACTTTGGTTAATAACTATGGAATTTCCTGGCAGGATAGGTTTAGATACTTTCAAAGTAGAAACTACAGAAAAGAACTCCAGACAACTGGGTACCAAAAATCCCCCTCCACCACAGATGGCTCATATCCTCAAGACAGCAGTGGAGGGTGACCCTCCTACAACTCACATCTCTAGTTTATATCAAGCTCTGCTCTCTTGGAAAGGAGATACAGTTCTCGCAATTAAAAAAGCATGGGAGTGTGATTTGGGGATTAGTTGGCAGGAGTTTTCCTGGAAGGTATTTATTAGATACTTTCTGACTCCAGCAATTCAAGAGAAGTATCAAGGGGGTAACCATTTAAACTTGCTGGAGAAACTGGGCATTCACCAGCGGCCCTGGGGCACATATTGTGGGGTTGCCCTGTACTGTCTTCATTGTTTCAGGAACTACAACAGACCCTACAGACAATTCTAGATCCTGGGCTGCATGTTACTTCCATGTGTTATTTCTTTTTGGACTTGCCAAAGGAATATAAAAACTCCAGTACAAGCAAGTTCTTAATCTCTTTCCTGGCAGTCCAGAAGGTAACAAAACACTGGCCGTCACCAGTAACAATTACATTACAAATGTGGCAGGATCTTATGATCACTATATACAGAATAGAAGCATTAACAGCAGCTATCAATAAGAGAGTACTAAAGTTTGATACACTCTGGACACACACTGGAGATGTTGGGTGCTATGTCAGAGGTGAGACCGGATTTCATCCCCTGATAAAGAATACCTCTGGGGTATTATATCAGTGTCCCACAAGTGAGATGACATACGCCAGTAAGTTAAGATAGAGTTGAACCTTACCTATTCTCCCCATACCCCTCCTCAAGTAAATTAGATCGTGAAGTGTATCCCCATTTATAAAGAAAATTCTGTGTCAGGGCGGGGAATTATCTATTTCTTGTAAACAAGTTCCTCTGAGTAACTTGGGTAACTGGAGCATTTGTCTTATTCTCGGAATTCCCTACGAGAGACATATACTCCATGCCTCTTCTAAGGTTGTTGTGATAATTGAGCATATTATAACATGTTCTAATGTGAACTAAATGAAATAATTAGAGTATGGGTGCACTCTCTGTGTTTGTCTGTAAAACTTTAAAGTTTAAAAAAAAAACAAAAATTGTTTGGTTGGCTGAGATCCAGAATAGGACGTAGGTCTCCCAATTTTCTTTGGTACAAGGAAAAAGAGAGAGTAGAAACCTTCGCCCCTTTGAGCAAACGGGACCTCCTGGATGGCCCTCTTGTCTAACAGGGCCTATATTTCTGCTCTTAGGAGAAGAGAGTGGGAAGGGACTGGTAGGTTGTCCGGTAGAATTTAAGTGAATTCTAGGGTGTATCCTCTCTCCACTATCCATAGGACCCATTGGTCAGACGTGATATTGGACCATCCCGACAGGTAGAGGGAACATCTCCCTCCTACCGCCTGTTCCTGCATTTCCTGTGGAGGAGGGAGGGTCTGTAGAGAGTCATACCGTATGGGAGGGGGTGGGGGCAGGGGAGGCCTGGGTGCTTGGGGATTTTTGGGGCCCTGGGCAACTGAAGGGACAGGGTGGCCTCATCTCTTAAAAGAACCCTTTTTGTTGAGGTTGGCGTCCTCCCTGTTGTCCGATTTTTACAAAAAGGACAGTGTTAGCTTGTGGATCTGATCTATACATCTTGTGGACCTCAGCCCCCCAACCCCCAGTCCTGTAGACCAGTGATGAGTTTCTCGGTTTTCTGGTCGAAAAAGACTGGCCTTTGTAAAGGAGTGTCCAGGTGGTCTTGTCGGAAACCCGAAACTCTTAGTGTCTGCTGAATCGTAAGAGCTCCTGAGGACAGGTTTATGTTGGCTGACTGCCAGGAGCTCCGCTTTCCCCTTGAAGCCTGGCTGAGCCTTAGCCAGATCCATTGCCTTAGCCCAGAGTGACTTTTGATGGTGCCAGGAAGTTAAAACGACCAGACTATGCAGGTGGCCTAAGAATACACTTTTCGGCCCATTTGGTCCAACTTCTTGGACTCTGGGTCTGGAGGCTGGGCACTCATGTCTGGATCATTTTGCCCTACCATGTGCTGCTATTAGCACCATGGAGTCAGCTTTTTTGGTGCTCCAAGAAAAGGCTCCTCTTCTGGCACTTTATATAGCCTGTCCGCTTTCCTTGGCACTGCATTTCTAGTAGCTGGGTGTTTCCAGGTTAACCTGGTGACAGCTTGGAATGGCACTACTAATGGGGGAAATGACTGGTGGTTTAGGGTCAGTAGACCAAGAATTTAGCCAGACATCTCTGGATCCAGCTCTTCCGTGTCCCATTGGTATACAGTTTGGATGTGACGCATTATATCCAGGAGCGACTTGTCTGGTGGGGACCAAGGAGAATTTCTTGAGTCTGAAAAAGGGATAGGGAACTTGTCCTCTGACAAATAGTCCAAGGAGGAGTCTCTGGCGTCATCTTCTGAGGCAGATGGCTGTGAGCTGGAGGATGGTACAGACAGGTGCCTTCTTCTGCCACCTGGGCCAGGCATCCGGTTGTCGTCCTCTGGTGTCTGGTGGCCCTGGGGTATGGGTCCCTTGGATTATGAAGCAGATCCCCTTTGATAGTGTTCCACCATGAGGCCAACAGCACCCTTATATCAGCTAAAGGGACAACTGGGGGTGGAGGCGTCTGGTTTGAGGGACCAGGCATCAGACCCTGTGGACCTTTGGGGGCTCATGTCTGGTCCTGAGGCACCTCTTCTACAGGTGCCTCTGGTGTTAGATCTGGGTGAGGCTCTTTCTGTTAAGTTGAGCCCCCTTGTGGTCTGGCATCAGGCTCCTTGGGAGTAGAAAAATAAGAATAATTAGCATTTATATACCACTTTTCATACATCCAAAGCACTTTACAAGCAATGCTAGACTGGTAGTGAAGTGACTGAATGAGTAGACGGTCATACGCCCTCGGGTGTTTTATCCTTTGGTCGCAAGGGCCGAAGTCTGATCCGTTAGGGAGCAGACAGCCATTTGTCGGCCGGAGGCACCTGGTTCTTATCCGACCTGGAGTTGGAAGGGCCGGTAGTATGCCTACCGTCAGAGGCAGACGTCTCCCTGTGTTCAGTGGGAGGAGGCATCCAGTACCTGGCTACCTCCTGGCGTGTGGTGATATTGTCCGGTCATTCTGTGTTATTTTTTTTTCAGATGAACCAGTACACTTTCAGGTGCCATCCCAAGATTTGCAAAGGGCACTGTCCTCTTGTGGCTCACCGATGAGGACGTAGTCAGGGGCTGGCGGGAACTTAGGCAGACGGTCCCCGCTGAAGACTCTACCTTTTGTTTGTGATGAGGAGGATTACTTCTAGGAGGTAGCCCCTGAAACAGCAGTGGTACCTGGGGAACCAAGTCTGACCTCCCGAGAGGTAACAGAAGTCCTCGGGGAAGAGAGACTTTGGGCAGAATTCTGGCCTGGCTCTTTCTCCCAGTACGGTGCTTCTCTCCGAACTTTTCTCCTGGGGGAGAAGGGAGAGAGAGAGAGAGAGACTCCCTAGGTGAAGAAGAACTACACCCCCCGACTGGTCTTCTACATGGCAGCCACTTGTTTCTCCAAGAGATACGCTTTGAGCATATTGGCACGTCAAATTCTGGTTTTACTATTAACTTTCTGGCAGTGTACGCAATTGTCAGGGCAGTGGTTCGGGCCTCAGCAGATCAGGGAGGCAGAGTGGCAGTTTTTTGCCAGGATCTGCTTCCTACACAGACGCTCCCAACTTTCGTCATGAGGAAAACAACGACAAGCAACATCATCGAAAATTACAGAAAATAAGTGATTTATGACTAACCGTGCAATGGCGTGAAAAAGGCAGTTAACTGCAAACTGTGGCATCCGTAGATCTGAAGTAAGCGGGTCGATGGCAGGAAAAGAACTGAGGTGGTGCCAGGGGACCGCCACCTTTATACCACATCTGTCGGGTGGAGCAGTCATCGGGGCGGTACACTGCCACAGACCACTAGCTAGAAGATTTTTCCATGGGGTCCCAACGCCTGGCAGCCTTAGTCCCAACATTACCTGCTGCAAGAGCTCCCCCTTGAAGTGAGATGTACAGTTACTCAAGAACTTCCCATAACAGATCTTCGAGAGAAGCTCTTGCAGCAGGCAACACATTAAGGACTGTAGCCGGCAGGACCCCATGGTAAACGTCTATCCAGCAGTACCAAGCAGGGACCGCCCCTTCCCCCAACATCCCAAGTGGTATAAGAGGTGGCGGTCCCCAGCATGCCCCAGTTCTTATACCACCGGAGACTCTGGCATCCGAATGAGCACAGATCAGCCTAGGTAACCTAGGGCAATACCTGATCCAACAGGAAGAACATGTGAAAATGGAAGCATGCAGTGGGAAATCTTTGGGGAGGGAAGAGGGGAGTATATCTGCTGCAAGAGCTTCTCTCGAAGATCTACTGTTATGAAAAGTGCTTATGTAACCATACTATCTTATTTCGAGAATCAGCTCTTGCAGGAGGCAACACATTTAGGACAGATTCCCAAGCAGTATATACACTGAAGACAACTCCTCGGGCGGTCGGGAATTTGGAGAAAGGAGGGAATCCCCTACAAGATGAGACCCTACAGGACAACAAGTCTGAAGTCTGCTCTGTCTCTTGAAGAAATGTCCAGACTGTAGTGCCTAATGAAAGTGTGGATTGAGTGCCACATAGCTGCTGCACAAATGTCAGAGGCGGAGACATTCTTAAGTGCAGCAAAGGAGGCTGCAATGCTGCTTGTAGAACTACCCTGTATTGGTCCAGGTATTTTTTTTTTTTTTTTTGTGCTTTTGATAACAAGAAGTGATGCAATGCACCAACCTTCTGGAGAGAGTCTGGATACAGGAACACCCATGGTCCTAGGAGAAAGACAAAACTGCTCTGAACTCCCGCTTCCCTTGGTTCTGGATAGGTACTATTGCAAGGTGCAATGAACATCCAGGGTATGGAGAAGTGCGTCACCCCTGTTTGTGCAGTTGGGGTAATAAACAGGTAGTTGAACATCCCAATTTGAAGTAATTTCGGACACCACCTTGGGTAGAAACTTAGAATTGGTTCTCAAAGCTACCCTGTCTGTGAGACACTAAGTAAGACTCCTTACACATCAGGGCCTGAAGCTCAGAAATCCTTTGAGCACAACAGACCATGAGGCCTATTCTGCTGGCTTTTAGTATGTTAGAAGGAACAGCAACCAAAAATACAGATTACTCACCATTACTAACAGGAGTTCTAGGAATGGTATATGTTAATCCACACTGTCTGGCAGGTTCCTTGCCGCTTTAAATCTTGCCGGAAGGTCTTCAAGCTGGCTCCTCCCACCCACCCAGGTGGGAGAACTCTCTGCTCTGCCCCATCTAGCCCGCTGGAAGCCAGGTTGTGCATCGAAGCCGGAGAGGTCAGGTGGTCCATGTGGATGAACAACATATACCATTCCTAGAACTCCTGTTACAGATGAGTAACCTGTATTTCTAGGGACATGGATATGTTGTTCATCCACACTGTCTAGCAGACTCCTAGCAGTTCTCCGGGGAAGAGGGAGGCAAGGTGCACACACCCTACTTAGGGAACAGAGACTGGAGAACAAAGGCCCCAAAACCAGCATCCTGGCATGACTCAAGGTCGATGTGGTAGTGGGTGATGAAGGTGTGTGCTGACTTCCAGGTAGAAGCCCTGCAGATTTCCTGGATAGGGACATCCCTGGAAGCAGCCACCGATGCAGCGGTATGGCGGGTAGAATGAGCTCTTATCCCTCTGGGAGGCTCAATGCCTGCCAACCTATAGCAGAGATCTACGCAGGAGGTGACCCACCTGCCTATCATCCGCTTGGCTGCAGGTCTGGTCAAACAGCTGGCGAACCTCTCCCCGAACTTCAGCAGTCCGCTCCTTGTAATAAGCGAGCGCTCTTCTAGGGTCCAAAGTATGGAGCCTATATTCGGCCTTCGAGGTGTGATTGGGGAGAACACCAGCAGAGTCAACACCAGGTTAAGGTGAAACTCCGATACCACCTTCGGAAGGAATTTCAGGTGGGGGCGCAGGACAACCTTGTCCCTGTGGAAGACCAGATAAGGAGACTATGGAAAGCGCCTGGAGCTCTCCCATCCTTCTGGCTGACGTGATAGCCACCAAGAAGGCGGTCTTCCACAACAGGTGAGAGATGTCACACCTGTGCATTGGTTCAAATGGCTTGCCCGTACGCTTAGTCATTACCAGCAGTAGATCCCACGGAGGTGGAGGTTCTCACCGGAGGGGATATGTGATCAAGGCCTTTGAAAAAGCGCCCGACCACCTTCTCCTGCACCACCGACTGCTTCCCGCCCACGCCCAGTAAACAGAGATGGCTGCCAGGTGCACCTTAAGGGTCGTCGACCGAAGCCCTAGCTGAGAAAGGGACCACAGGTAGTCCAGTATGCTTGCCAAGGAACAGGAGGAAGGGTCCAGGCCCTTGCCCTGACACCAAATGGAGAATCTCTTCCATTTGAAGGTGTAGCATTTTCTGGTCGACTCCTTACGGGATGCCTCAACAACGCTGAGGACCTCGTCAGAAAGACCCAAGGCCTGGAACTCTAGTCACTCAGAAACCAGGCCGTCAGGTGCAGGGATTGAAGATCTGGATGGAATACCTTCCCCTGATTGACTGAGATCAGGTCCGGGCGGGCTGGAAGCCGGGAGCCTGGAGCCGAGACTGAGGAGATCTGGATACCAGAACTGGCGGGCCAGTCTGGGGCTACCAGAATCACCTGCGCCTGTCCCTCCCTCACCTTGAGAAGCACTCTGGATCAAGGGAAATGGGGGAAGGTGTAGAAGAGGCCCGGGATCCACGGCCTCGAAGGCATCCCCCTGCAGCGAGCCCTGCTGAGGGGGGCAGGCATGAAACAGTCTCAGCTTCGCATTCTCCCTGGAGGCAAACAGGTCTGCCTGAGGTGTGCCCCAGTGGGAGAATAGATCTTGTACTACCTTCGGCAGGAGAGACCACTCGTGAGACGCAGTCCCTATTTGGCTTAGGGCATCGGCCAGGGTGTTGGAGGCTCCTGCCACGTGAATGGCGAGGAGATCCGCCTTCAGGCTGCGCACGAGAGACCAAATGCGGAGAGCTTCCCTGCACAAAGGCATGGAGCGCGCCCCGCCCCTGGCAGTTTAGGTAGTACATGGTCGTGGTATTGTCTGTCTGGACCTGAAACTACTTGACCCTGTAGAAATGGAGCAAGGCAGTGAGGGCTAGATGAACCACTCAAGCTCCAGCAGGTTAATGTGGCATCGGGACCCTGAGGGGACCAGAGGCCATGCGCCTGTGCTCCCCAGATGGGCACCCCAACCCAGAGAGGCATCGGGTCGATAGAGATACTGCTGGCTCGGGCAAACCAACAGGGTGCCCTCCTGCAGATGTGCCGGAATGGTCCACCACTAGAGAGCATTCCACATCCCCTGGGTCACTGTCACTAGCTGATCCAGCGGATCGAAGTGCTGTGACCACTGGCTGGCCAGTCCCCATTGAAGGGGACGCATGTACCAACGGGCCCAACAGACCACGCTGGTGCAGGCCACCATGAGGCCCATGAGACGCAGGAAGTCCCGAGCAGGGCGTGATTGCCCAACCTGAAATGATTGAGCAAAAGGAGGAAAGAACCTCGGCCCTGTCCACCAGGAGCCGTGCTCTGGCTCGAAGAGAGTCGAGCTCTGCCCCGACTTGGCCTCGTTGATGAGGAGGCCAACCTGAGAGCAAACCTGGAGGGCCAGATCTCTGGACTCATCCACCTCCGTTTTGGAGGGGGCTGCAATCAGCCAGTCGTCCAGGTAGGGGTACAACCGGACCCTTCAGCGCTGCAGGAATGCTGTCACCACTGCAATGCATTTGGTGAAGACCCTGGGAGCTAGGGAGAGGCCAAAGGGCATGGCCCGGAACTCTTAGAGGGATCCCTCCACTCTGAAGTGGAGGAATCTCTGATGTGACGGACAGATTGGGACATGAAAGTACGTGTCCTGAAGGTCCAGGGAACAGAACCACATGCCTCGTTCCAAGGATGGGATAATCTGAGCCAGAGTGACCATCCTGAAGGTCCGAGACCTTAGGAACCTGTTCAGGTCGAGAATGGGGTGCCAGCCCCCCGTCCGTTTTGGGACCAGGAAATATCTGGACACAAACCCTGGGTCTAGAGGGGGATCCGCCACCTTTCTGATCACCTCTTTTTTGAGGAGCAGGGCAATATCAGCTCGGCGGGCTGACAGCGAGGCTGCGGACCCCCGAGGAGCGATGGCTTGAAAGGGCGGAGCCTGCTCGAACTTTAGAGGCAGGTCCTTTCCTACCATTTCCAACACCCAGCGGTCCGTGGTGATAGCGGACCAGGTGGAAAGGAAGTGGCGGAGCCATCCACCCACGGGGGGAACCAGGGGGAGTGACGAGGCTGGGGGAGACACCCCTCAACCCGTCACTGGGCAGGCTTGGAGGAGGGACCGGCCGAGAGACCTCCTGGGCCTTTACTTCCCTGCTTCCTACTAGAGGAAGCAGCGGGCTTGGGTTTGGGATGCCAAGCGCGAGCCTGCTGGCGTTGGGCTGGACGTGCCGCAGGCACAGAAGGGCGAAAGGACTTGTGCTGCTGCTGTCGGCAGCCTTTTTCCTTCTGGGCAAAGGTGACCGTCCAGAATGGCATTGGACTTCTCGATCCGCTGGAGGTGACCTTCCACTCCAGGGCCGAAGAGGCCAGTCCCCAAGAAGAGGACGTCTGCCAATTTGTGCTGGGTATCCGCCATGAAGGTGGATATCCTCAGCCATGCTTTGCAGCGCATGGCCACCGCAGCTGCAACCGATCTGGCACAAGAGTCTATGTCCAGAGCTGGTTGGAGCTGCTGCTTCGCCACCACCCTACCCTGGTCCCGAACCTGCCGGACCGTGGTCTGCAGGTCGGCCGGGAGATGAGGGATCACCTCATCCAGGGAGCCCATGAGGACGTGGGAGAAGTGTGCCATCAGAACGGCCAAGCTGGCCTGGCGGAGGCCAAGGGAGGACCCAGCGTACACCTTGCGCCCGGCATAGTCCAGCTTTTTGGGATCCTTGTCGGGGGGCTTGTCCATGTCCCTAGTGTTCCCGGAACACCGGAAAACGCTGTAGGTGACCAACCCCTCGGCAGAGGGGTGTTCCGAAAACCCAGGCAAAGAGCCGGTAGGGACCGCATACTTCCTGGCCATCCTGGCCGAGGGTGCAGGGCAGGAAGCAGGCCGCTGCCAAAGCTCCAAGGCTGGGCCTCCGTGGATGAATCCCCTCAGTCCAGTATCTCCGTCAGGGGACACTTGGCCCGTTTGGATACGGGCTCGAGCTGCATCCTGGTGGACTCAGATGAGCCGAAGCAAACCCATGAAGGACGATGTGCTTTCGTCCAGAGACTGGTCCCCGGAGGACTCCAGGTCAACTGGCCTGGAGAACAGGAATGAGTCATCGGACTCAGAGGCGGCCGCGAAGAGCTGACTAGGGCCTGAGCTACCCTCCACCTGCCGAGGACGGTCGGGAGTGAGGGTGACCAACAACCTGTGGGGCAGGCCTTGACCCGACAGAGTCCTCGGTCGGCGCCACCGATTTTGGTTGTGGAGGCGGAAGTTCCACCACGATCGGTGGGGCAGCAGGTTTCAGCCGAACAACCAGGCCCAGGCTTGGGCATCTCGACTGCAGCGAGGGGTTGTTTCGGCCGCTCGGGTGACAGCCACTTGATGGCCGGGGAAGGAGTCTGCATCGACTTGCTCCCGGACAAAAGTAACTGCTGCCACATCAGGTCCTTGTAGCGTCGCCGCAATTTGCGCCAAAGCCTCTCCTCTTCCGAGGGGGAAAGACGAGGACGAGTGGTGGCGCCACTTACCTCTGTGCTGAGACCGCCGATGTTGGCGGGATCGGCTGGACCGAGAAGAGGTCTGAGACAGAGACAGAGATCCTCGGTGTTTCCGAGGACGTGCCTGGGAAGGAGCGGGGGACACCCGCTTTTCCCCTCGGCTCGGACACCTTAACTGGGGACTGCAGCACCGGAGGCGCAGGCAGATCCTCGGCCTCCACCAGGGGAACCGGCGCAGAAGGGTTGTTGGCTTCAGTAGACAGCCTGTCCGATGGGTCAAGAAAAATGTTGACCGCGTCAACAGGTGTCTCGGCTGGCTGGCCTGACGGAGACGCCGTGAAGCCAGTGGCCTTAGCCACAACCTCAACCAAAGTAGACAGCCGGCTGTCCGGGGAAGGGGCCCTCTCCCGCTCCCACGAATGCCGATGATGGGACTTACCCTTAGAATCCTTCTTTTTGGACCGAGAGCAATGTCCCGATGACCCCTCTCCCTTCGTGGAAAGGAATTGGCAAAGCTCCCTGAACGAAGCTGAATACGAGGTACCCAAAGAGAGCGGGATAAATGTCGCGACCGAGGAGGAAGATGCAGCCTGGGCCGCCTCCTCCTTGAGGGCGATCATCTGCTCCAGCTGCTCAGCCGAGCCAGCCGCCGCGGTAACCGCCCAACAGGCCTCCGTAGACTTTACCGGCGGGTAGCACTTCTCGGGGTGCCCTAGCTTTAACCAGGCAGTGCGGTCCTCCAGGACGTTGGCCGAGACCGAACAGCATGACTTGCAGGCCTGCGGGTCATGTTCTAGGCCAAGGTAGTAGACGTACGTGGAGTGCGGGTCAGTCCTGGATTTCTTCTGCCCACAAGGGCACCGCCGAAAACCGGGAGTCGATTTGTCCACCACAGCCACGAGGGAAAAGGAAGACCGAAGTCTTGAAAACTAGTTTCGGACGAACCGAAGAATTAGGATCCAGTCTATCACGCAGAGCGTTAAGGAAGGAACCCGAGCTTCCAAGCGGCAAGGAAGATCTGGCATCATGGGTCGGAGCCGAGAGTTTTACCACCCGGGTGGGTGGAAGGAGCCAGCTTGAAGACCTTCCAGCAAGATTTAAAGTGGCAAGGAACCTGCCAGACAGTGTGGATGAACAACATATCCATGTCCCTAGAAATAAAGTTTTCCAAGAGAAAACGTTGCTCAAAATCCGTGGCAGGTTCAAAAGGTGGCAAGGTCAACTTCTCCTAAACAAACAGAAGATCCCAAGGAGGAACAGGATCCCTAATTGGGGTTACGTGGAGCATACCCTTAAGAAAAGTGCAAGTTGCGGCTAGCTGAGCCACCATTCTGCCCTGAACAGGGGTGTGATGGACCGAAAGGGTGACCAAATGCACCTTTGAGGAGTAGCCCAGACCTGACTCCGAAAGGGATGGCAGATATTCTAACAGAAGATTAACCGAACAGGCCAGAGAATCCAGGTGGCAAGCCATGGCCCATAGACAAAAATCTTTTCCACTTCATAGTGCAAGCTGCTCTAGCCGGCCCAGTAGCACTGAGGGTTGAGGCGCTGGATGCCACACCTCACACCACGCCGGCAACCCGTGTTCGGGAAAGAGCATGGGTCGGCAGGGGATTAGGATGGAATCGAGCATCCTTTCTTGGGAGGGGGGGGATTTATTCTGGCTGGTGCAGCATCAGCCCCTGGTGGTGATAGCTAGGGGCACTGCAAACCCGGCAGGCAGAAGTAAGGGCGGGCTGGGTGGAAGTCAATCGGGAGTGGCGCACACCGAACAGGATGTCATTGCCCGTCCGAGCTCGGGTGGGGGGGCAAAACAACGCAAAATTCCCCTCCGTCCGTAGATAGGTGAAGACACCATCCATGTCCAGCCCACCCTCCCGCTGTCGGACTCACCTCCGGAGCCTAACCCTCTCCTTTTTCCAGGGCATTCGACTGTAGAGCACTGGGGCAGGCGGCCCCACTTCGGGGCCCCGGAGCGAAGAGGCTGGAGGATGAGCTTCAGACTGGGAGGTAGAGGCTGACATGGAATGGTCGTTGAAGAGCTTTCCACGACTCCGGGTGAATAAACAGAACTTACAAAATACTAAATAAATAAATAAATAACTAGTTGCTCTAGTGGATGGTTTTCTGGCCTTCACAAGGACTTCGGCAACCTTGCCAGAAACTCCGAAGCAAAGTTTGGCTAGGTCCTCAGGAGCCATGCATGTAGATGTAGGGACCGCAGGTTCGGATGGACCAAGGTCCCGTTGTCAAGAGAGAAAATATGTGCTCAATTGTGATCAAAGACTCCACTGTTAACTGTCATACTAACATACTAAAATGCCAGCAGAATAGGCCTAACGTTCTTTCATGTCTGCTCATTTGGTCAGCCCCCACCCTGGGAGCTGACCTTGCTGCCCCCCTCGCCTTCTCTGGCTTCTCCCTTCCCAGTTCTGGATATTCTCGCTGCATTTGGATTTTGCTTCCAGAACCCTTCCCCTGTACCTGTCCCTGTCCCACCCCCTCTTGAACCCCTCCACCAGCCCCCTAGGCAGCGCACTGCATGGCTCCACCACCCTCTCAGTGAAGTAGCACCTCCTCCTTTCTCCCCTGAATCTTCCCCTCCAGCTTCCACCCATGCCCTCTAGTGGCCCCCTCTTTCCTTCGAAGCACCCTGACTGTTCCTCCCCCATTTACCCCCTTCACGTACCTGAAGACCTCTATCATGTCCCCCCGGTCCCTTCTCACTTCCAATGTGTACATATTTAGTTCTTCGAGCCTCTCCTCATAGGTCCTGTGCCCCAAGTCCCAAATCATTTTGGTTGCCCTCCTCTGGACCCTCTCCAGGAGTTTAATGTCCCTCTTTAAGTGTGACCTCCAAAACTGCATGTAGTACTCGAGGTGCGGCCTCATCAAGCAGTTGTACAGAGGGAGTATCACTTCCCTCCTTCTGGAGGTGATCCCCCTAGTGATGCATCCCAGCATCCTGTTGACCATGGCTGCTGCCGTAACAGTGGAAACCAGATTTGTCACGGCCGTAGAGGTGCTATCGGGATCACTGTTCCATCCATTTGCACCTTGAGAAGAACGCTGAAGAAGCGGAAATGATGGAAAGGTGTAGAGAAATCTCCCCTTCCAGGAGAGGGATAATGTATCTTGCCAGAAAACACCAGGCGCATGATCTAGCGAGCAGAAACTGGGCAGTTTTGAGTTGGTGGGGGAGGCAAATCAGTCCAATTCAGGTGTCCCCCATGTGGCGAATAGGTCATCGACCACTGACTGCAGAAGCGACCATTCATGCGCTTTTGACCTTGTTCTGCTGACAGTGTCTGCCAATGTGTTTTTGAACAATAGGGACGTGCACCGCTGAGAAAGTTATGCAGTGAGCTATGGCCCAATCCTACACTCATTGCTTCTCTGCACAGAAGATAAGAGTGTGTGCCTCTCTGTTTGTCAATATAAAAACACCACCGACACGTCTGTCTATATGAGAAGGTGTCCCAGTTTGAGGACCATACTCAAGGCGTGCAGAGCAAAGAGAACAGCTCTCATTTTAAGATGCTGATATAGAGGACTCCGTTCCTGAACCAGCGCCCCAGCGCACCCCGTCAGGCCTGTCGGAGTTGGTGGGCATTCTGGAGGAGACGATGGGTTAGGATTAGTGTAGTCAGGTCTCGGGTTACGTGTGGACTGGTGTCTGGTCCTCCTGCACAGCTGTCGTCGTCCCGGACATGTTCGGGGGTGGGGATCGCGCACAGGGGTGACTGTCTTTGCAGTGGGGCCAGGATATGGGGGACCTTGAGGCGCTGTCCGAAGACTGGCGTCAGTGCTGGTCCGACTCAAGTTTAGCATGTTTGGACAAGCTTCAGTCTGACAACGGCAGGTGAGTGTCTCTCTGCCAGTTTCTTGGCCTGTGTGGGAGGGAAGAGAGGAAGATCTCCCTGCTGCCTGGCCTGAGGTCTTAGCCATGTCCCAGGGAGCAGCGCTGCATACAGAGGCCAACCAGGATGCATGAGCTCCCTTACCTGGGTCTGAAGATTGGCCTGTGATCGGAGTCAAGGGGGCATATCTTTATCGGTTGGAGCGTCAGGCCAGAGGACCCCAAAGCCTTCTCCTTCATGCCAGACATGCGCAAGGTGACCAGGGCTCTACGACAGTAAGTTGGGAGTCATGTCCTGACGATTAAGAAGTGCCCTTCAAGGCAGAGTGCAATCTGGACCATGGGGGAGCTTCTGTCCCCCTCTGTCCCCCTGTGTCCACCTGTCCCTCTCTCTGTCTCTCTGTCTCTCCTAGTTTTTCATTGGATTTTGAAAAATCACAATGTTCTTCCGATTTCTTTTATGGGAACACGCGCCCACTTTGGTAAGCCTTAAGGACTTCTGGCGGCGGATCTCAGTCCAGCTATTGAAGGCTTGGCAGTGAGGGCAGGACTGTGTGTCGTGGTCTTGGCCCAGACACAACAAGCAGGCCGCATGGCCATCCTTGGCGGGGATCTGCTTCCCACAGACACACCTATTCATGTGCCAAGAAAAGGGCAACAGGGGAGAGGACATACAGTAAGAGTAAAAAGAATAAGCGATACTGCGACGAAAAAAAAAAACAAAAGTTATTGAGAATAAAGCAGTCGAACTGGCGTGAAACTAGCCGTGGAGCCAATGAATGCACAGACAGCAGAAAGAACTGGGGCACACTGGGACCGCCTCATACCGCATGGGACGTAGGGGGTGGGTCAGCATCAGAAGCGGTCCCCACTTGGTACTGCTGAATAGAAGTTTGCC
The DNA here is from genome assembly GCA_016271365.2 of Neoceratodus forsteri. NCBI lineage: Eukaryota > Metazoa > Chordata > Ceratodontiformes > Ceratodontidae > Neoceratodus > Neoceratodus forsteri. The sequence continues at coordinate 275,020,207 of JADMNL010000025.1, forward strand.
GTGGGGGGTCCTGATGCCTGCCAACTACAGTCCTAAAATTTGTTAGCTGCTGCAAGAGCAGACTCTCAAAGTAAGATCTGCAGCTCCTAGTCCTGGAGCAGCACTTGTGGTCTGCTTTGCCCTTGCCCGAGATGGGTGTGGACTCATTCAATGGAGGAGCCAAAGTATCGAGGGAAGAGTCCTCTGCCCGAGCTTGCCTTGGTGGAAGAAGATCTGGCTTGATCGTCTCCCACCGATAACCAAACAGGTCCTTCACTGGAGACAAATGGAGCTTAGGCTCCAGGTCAGTCATCGGCCCTGATGGCCCAGTTTCTTGGTCCGGCATCTGCACGCATCCAGGGGGGGGGCGCCAGTACAGCAAGAGGGAGTCCAACATCAGCAGCAGACGCTTGTCCCAGTTAGGACTGTGCCCAGAGCATATTCTGCCAACAGTGTGGGTATTCGTATATACACACACACACACACACACACACACACACACACACACACACACACACACACACACACTTATGGCAGGGACTGGGCCGGCAGGTCCGAAGCAGTGATGACGGAAAAGTGCTGGTGTCACCCCGCTGGCAACCATTTAGCCACTGAACGTTTTTCTAATGGCAGCTTGTGCAGCCAAGGGGGCTGTAATGCTGACCCGAGTAGTGCCCAGAGGTCCTTTGTCCCAGGAGTCGGCAACAGAGACAGAGACCGACCTGGAAGACACCAACATCTGTCCTGAGGCAGACCCGACGTGTGCAGAGTGCCAGAGGATCATGCGGCCGATCTTTGAGCGGCTGCAAGGCTGGGCCCGAGGACCCATATCAGAGGTCCCTACCACCAGATGCCCTGACCAGGATGGGTGGCTTCACTACTGCTAGCCAGGTAGGGGAATGTGTCACCTGGGAAGTGGAGTCCGAGCTACCCCAGGTGGCAGAGCAGAAGCCTGAAGACCTGGACTTCGAGGGAGATCTCTCCTTTTTCCCCTTGCCTTCTCCTTATGATGGTGCTTCCCAGTAGATTTTTGTGAGAACTCCCCCAGAACAGAAGAATCTTTCTGCATTGCAGCAAGTTTTTGTTCTGTGAAGAAAGCTTGAGGGGCCTTTTGGTGGTGAATTCCCATCCTGCGGTTGAATTTCTGGCAATGCGGGTAGGCCTTGATATCATGGTCTAGGCACAGGAGGCAGGCCGAGTGTCCGTTCCTGGATGGAACTTATTTGCCTCATGCACACTTAGATGGGCGCCATTCAATGGAGGACGTCTGAGAAGACCATACAGAATGGTAAGGACGGAAAAAGTTAACTTTTTTGCCAAAAAAGAAAAAGGACAACTACTGGCAAAATGGTGGTCGAACAAAGCAAGAGGCGTCCACAGAGCCGATGTACGCGAGACAGCAGGAAAAGAACCAAGGGGACACCGGGGACTGCCCTCCCTTTATGGAGTGCATGATGCGGGATGCTGGGGGCGGGCGAGTTGGGGGGGCAGTAGCTCTGTACTGCTGGCTAGAAGTTTTCCGTGGGGTCCTGGCACACAGCTTCAATCCTACTGGTGTTACCTGCTGCAAGTGCAGACTCTCAAAGTAAGATTGAAAGGTACTGTGAACAACCAAGATGTGAATTAGAGCAGCGTCAGGAGCTGCATGCCCCGCACAAGAGACTGGTAGCCAAATGGTTATTAATACACACCAACAGTCCACCTTAGTGAAAAAGATAGGGTCGGGTCACAGGAGGACATCCTTTCCTTAGGAAAAGCAAATAGGGCCCTGTATGCAAAGAGCCTAGAATGCAGCAATGCAGCCAGCTGACGAAACTGCAACACAGAGTAAAAAGTTCCAAGACAGGAAGCGCAGGTCTCATGGAACCATGGGCCAGAAAGGGACCAAACGTCAGTCAGTCTAGGACTTGATTGAGAACCCCCAGAGGTAGGCAGAGTCCTACAGGAGCAGGGGAAAAATGTCCCTTAAGAACAGTCAGATACCCAATGGAGTCAGAGACCTTTCTCCCATTAGGAAAGGCAAAAGTTCGATGACAAAGGGAACCCCAAACACCAAAGGTGGGAGTAAATAGTCCAGTATGTACAGAGAAGGACATGAAAACAAGGTTCAACTGAATCCAGTCCCCTCAGAGAGAGGACACCTGTTCTGTAATGAAAGGGACATGGCCGGAGACACCCAGGTTGGCGTAAAGACGCAAGTCATCATAAAAGTGATCCTGGAACCAAGAGAGGGGAAAAGCCCTCTGGAACAAAGCATGGAGGAGCAGGAAACGCAGAACTGGATTGAAAGAGCGTTACCAAAAGAGAAGGGCAGGAGAGTGGGCATAAAGAGGGAGAGATATCAGTACCAGAACCCTCAACTATAACAGTGGGAGTCACACCAGTCCAGACTCCAGAGGTGCCTCCAGTAAAGAGAGAAGACATCCAGCCAGACAGTATCTGGGTCTGGCTGTAGTAGGCAGCAGGATATGGGGTGGAGACAGATTCCTGTCAGGATGAGCCCAGCGGACAAAGGTCTTAAACTACATCCTGTGGAATTTTCCATTCGTGCCCCGATGCTTTGAAAAGGCGGAGGGTATCCAACAGTGTATGCCTGCTGCCAGGGATATGCACCTCTAACAAGGTGTAGTCTGTTGTGCGCAGCCCAGAATCAGATATGCATGGTTTTAATGCATACAGGCAAGGGAGCAGGCAATATTTCCTGGCCAGGTAACATACAGTGGGAAATAACAGATTTAATCATGAGATGACATCTCTCTCCACCGGCCGAGGAGGCACCAGAAAGTATGGAGCAAAAAAGTTGTCCAAAACAAAGACGCACAGTTGAGGTATGCCTCGTAAGAGTGTTCATGTTCTCTCATAAACAGAGAAATTTGATAGCAGGCGACGATACCTGCATCCGTTTGCAGGTAGATATCTGACGGCACAATCACTGCAGAGTGCCCTGAACAAAGTCTCACGTATTATTGGAGATATGTAATTGATTAGGATGGCCACAGCCAAGTATTTATTTATTGTGACCTTTGATTAACCCTTTTTGGAGAACAAGCTAATTACATACGTTCCACATCAGTGTTAGACAAATAGTGTAAACATAAGCGACTGCTGTTAAAGCAGCAAGAATTAAATACCAAGTAAACAATACATACAATATTAAACTTAGGCAAGTAAGGTAACAAGACATCAAGCTGGCATTGTACGATGTATGTAAAAATACAATTAAAAGCAAGACAGTGAGAGATAGTAAAGGTAACAGGTACTGTAAGACAAGCCAAGCCATACATAAGATAGGAAAACTTACATAGGAGAGGGAATCAGAAAGGCTTCATCATAAGGGTTGGGGGGAAAAGGATACATTTACAAGTTGTGAAAAAAGTCCAGGTGGCAGACAACTTTTGGGATTAATTTTTGTTTTGGAGGGGATGAAGACAAAGGGAAGATTGGAGGAGTGGAAAACTAGGGGAAAATTGCTTTGGAAGGCCAAGGAAATTAGGAACCGAGAGTAGAAAAACTTTGGGCCATCTAAAGGCTGCCCTGGAAGGAGAGTATACCCCCAAAGTCAGCAGGCAAAGCCTGGCCGAGACACCTCTGATGCGGCAGATAATAGGAAGCCAGTTAGTCCAGATGTGTCCATCAAGATACAGGAAGGAAAGTTCCCGACTAAATATATGCCATAAAGGTGTATGGTCATACCCAGAGACCTGAACCACACTTTAGTGTACTGACCCAGTGCAAGGAGAACGTCTGATGACTGTTCCAAAAAGTAGAACATCTGGGCATAAAATTTGGGGGGGCCAGGCCACTTTGCAAAGAATCGTAGAGATTAAGGCCAGATATTATTGGAAGACTCCAGTGGCAGAGTCTATCCTGAATGGGTGTTTCACTGCCTTTTGTAGCATAGAGTGAAGGTCTACCATGACTATCTGGAAGGAAAAAAAAGTAAATACCGACCTTTGAGGAGGGGGATGCACAGGCAAAACTAGCATAATCCAAGTAGAAAAAAGCCCCGATCCCAGACATCAGTACAGATACTGTAACTATGGATTTGAGGCGACCTTCAGGCTATGGGCGGTACCAGGCAGGGAACTGGTGGAACAACACCAGATCTCAGAATCAAAAGTGGGGGAAATCTAAGAGGTAGTAAACCCATGTTAGGGAGGCCCCCTCAAGGTATCAACAAGGTCCAAAAAAGGACTTTTGTAAAAGATTTCTCCTGATGTAAAAAAAAAAAAAAAAAACGAATGCACCAAATTACAGCGCAACTAGAGGTGGTAGGTCTTGGAGAGAGATCTCAAAAGGCAGTATCAAGAAAAAAAAAATCTCAGAAAGGGAGCAAATGACCCACCATATGCCACCAAGAAAGTTATGAGACATTTTCACAGTAGAGGTTATTTAAACCATAGCCGTCAGATGTTCCAAGCAGCGAGTACAGTGGCCACGGAAGCATCCCCAAGAAGTGTGAGGACATCTCCAAATAAGCCAATTCATGCCTGGGGCGTGCAGCTCTTACACCTGGGCCCCGGAGGGTGGAACCAGTCTGGCCCTTAATCCTGAAGAAGGAGGAGGTGGGGGAGCTCCACCCTAACAACTGTAATTTACTAAGCAGGTGGAGACCTGGCCACAAGAATAGGCATGTCCACTATGCCCTACTGACCCAACTCAGAACTCCAAAAAAACACAGTCAGACACCACTGGAATAATGGAGAGAAGAAAACTGGTGGGGAAGCAAACCCCAGCAGGCCAGCAAAGAGCTAACTCAGAGAAGCCAGCACTGTTGGAAGAGAAAAAAAAAAATTCCCTCGGTTGTCCAGGAGGACATTGGTGATGTTGAAGCAGTGGAAGAAATAACCATATACCCAGTATGAGGGCAGAGTTTCAGTTAAAGACCAAACAGGGCCCGGGTGTGGATTAAAGGACATTCCATAGCTGAAGCTGCCCGTCAGGCTACGCATAATACTCACTATGATAGGAGACCATGAGGAGGCCCACAGTGAGGCCAAAGGCAAGTGCAGTTGGGTGTAAGCCCACAGATTATTCCGGGGTCCATTTGAACAAGAGAGTCCAGGTTCTCATTGAGGAGAAGGGCGAAGCCCTCTTCAATGAGACGCCACCATCGGCGCAAGGGCCAAAGCCACCATCGGCGATGCTGAAAATGTAATAGTATTTATGAAAATTCGACAGATCTTCACCAGCCAAGTAAAAAGATGGTTATCGACGACAAGTTAGTAGAAAAAAAAAAATTTTAAACGGCAATGGTACTGCTGAGCCAATCTCAAGGAGAAATGTGTGCAGGTTGCAGAAAAGAACGAACTGAGGAGCATCAGGACTGCCCTCAGTGCACAGACCTGGTCATGTGGTACATGAGGGGGCAGTCCAAGGTACGACTGCTAAGAAGTCTATTGGAAACAGGTGCCTCTGGCAGAAGGTTCCCATGTGTTATGACCTGCTGCAAGAGATAGTCTCGAAGATCGATAATTACGTAATTACTGTAAGTTTTGATCTTTCAAAATATCTTCACCATTTAGTCACACTCCTGGGTCTATACCAAAGGCACCAGGACCCCTCAAGAGCAAAGTCTTTTGCAGCTCAGAGAGGGAACCAACGATGGTGCTAGCGCCACCCTATGAGGCAGACGTAGTGATGTCATACATGTGGGCGGACCAGTAACAAATGCCAACTCCCTCCCTTTTCCAGTTCTGTTTGCCAGGAGAGGGAAACAAGTTGGAGAAAAAGAGAGGGTTACAGACCGCTAGCCAAAAGGAACAGAAAAAGGACATAGGCTATAAAAATTACACAAAAAACCCAACCATCAACTTAATAGAACCAAGGGTCAGTCCTAAGGGTTACACTAGGGTAGCAGGTATAAGAGATAAAGCCCATCTCAGTCACCTGAGCAGGAAGATGTAGAGAAAAAGGAGCAGCAGCCCTGGCATACAGCTGCGAGGCCCAGGGAATCTCTCTGTAGTTAAGGCTGCAGGATGTAAGCATTAAACTATGACAAAGGAGGGCTCTACTGGGGAATTAATGCCCGTTTTTTGGGGGAGGAGGGGTTGGGGCACAAGACTGCAGGCCGGTGGCTCCAACCAGGCATTAACTCCCTAGTACAGCCCTTTGGAGTGGCTTAATGCGCTTGTAACATGGCAAGCACTGTTACAAGTATTGTGTAACATATGAGAAATAGCGAGAAAACAAAGAAACTTTGAAGGTTACAACTTTATTTGTAACATTGCTAAAACAAGACAAGAGAAACAAAGTAACAGGATTGTCAGAAGAGCGTCAGGTGGTACAAAAGCAACACGGCATTATGGCACGATAATGCAGTGTTGCTTTAGAACACTCAGAGCAATAATGCTGTGTTGAGAGCGTAAATGCACTCCAAAAAGTATAGAAGCAGTTTAAAATGTAGGGGGCAGTTCGACCAATAGGTGTCGCGAGTAACAGGGCAAAAGGGAAAAGGCAGAAATGAACTGAGCACTGCTAGGTTGACGAATAGGTGGTGAGAGGAAGAGGGACTGAATGGGAACCGGGAGACAGTGCGGTGGTCTGTTCTGGAGTTGTTCAAGTGTGAAGTACGGGATACAGCAATGAAGGGCAAATGGTGCCGGTTGTTACCAGACAGTGTAGCAGTTAAAGTAGAATGCAACACATCAGTGAGCAGGAGAAGTGAACAACAGATCAGGTAGAAAATTAGGAAAACCTTTGTTTGAAAGCGCCGCCACGGAATAGCGACTAAGGTTTCAAGTAAAAGGCGCTGTGTTCAGAAGTCATGCAACTGTGAAGGAGTGCAAAGAGCAGTCAGCAGCAGATATGTCTGCAAGCTGAAAGTGTTGTGCGTCATGCAGAGGGAGCAAAGTGAATGAGAGACTACTACTCAGAGGACAATTGCAGTGGAGAAGAACGAGGCGAGCAAACAAATGAGTGAGAAACAGAAGAGAAGTGCTAAGCTGTTATTAAAATGCCACCTGTAGGTAGTCAGTGGTCCGGTGTATAGTCGGCTCAGGAAACTAGTAGCAGACTTTGAGCATACTAAAGTAGGATCGTAATACAGTTTCCCCAGAATGCAGCAGCAGCACATGAATGTCAGGTGAAAATGGAGTCAGAGCAATACAGCAGCCGATTAGAACGATGAAGTTTTGAGGCCTGATGATTAGTTTATTTGTATGTTGTTCTGTAAAGTAAAATTGTAAGGTGTCCTAAAGTGGTACACACTATATTACTGGATGTGGCCAGTGCAACGTGCACGGTTGGAGTTAGACCATTAGAAAGTAACACCTGAATTATAAGAAAAAATTACTCACCTTAGTAATTGCTTTTCTTCTCATGGAGTCTTGCTATATTATGACTTAAGGCAGTTAGCCACAGCACTTGAACTGCCCCGGAGAGGAAACAGTTAACTCCAGGGAGACTGGAGTTCTAAAGCACCAGAGCCTATGCCAAAGCTCTATCTGGCAAGTTTCAAATGAAACTGTCAGATCTTTACAAAGCTAATACTAAGCAGCAAGTCTGTGTGGAAAGCTCTACACTAGCCAAGTGGCTACCTACTAGTAGGAAAAACAGCAAACACAACAACAACAAGAGCAATAATAATAACAATGATAATATTATTAGTTTCACCCCTAACAAGCACTATTAGACCCCCCTTCCCCAAAAGACTCAAGTCCCGGAAGAGCCATATATTACTTCAAAAACAGAAATACCTAGTTCCCAACCCTAAATAAAAGGGGAAAGGAAGAACTAAATGGCATAACAGTGCTTGCACTAATTTGCCAACCCCTACCCAAGTAGAAGTTCTGAGAGGGGCAGGTTGGGGGGGTGGTCATAATATAGCAAGACTCCATGAGAAGAAAAGCAATTACTAAGGTGAGTAATTTTTTCTTCAAACACCATGAAGTCTTGCTATATTGTGACTTAAGGCAGATTACACAGCAGTACCTCCATGGAGGAGGGTCAGAACCTACTTAGGAAATAGGCTCTGAAGCACAGCCGTGCCAAAACGAGCATCTCTCCTGGACTGGACATCCAGTGAATAATGCTTGGTAAAAGTGTGAACTGTTTTCCAAATAGCAGCTTGACAGATTTCCAGAATGGGAATATCTCTAGGAGCCGCTAGAGATGCAGCTGTACCCCTGGTGGAGTGAGCCCTCAGTCCTGAGGGGGTTCTCTACCTAGTTTTTGGTAACAAATTGATACAAGAGACAATCCACCTTGCAATTGTCCTCTTAGTGGCAGGTTTCTCTGCCAACCTCGCCATAGGTAAGGAAGAGTTGGAGGATTCAACCTGTGACCCTTGGTGCTCCAAACAGTAGCTTAAAGCTCTTTTGATCGCCTAAACTGTGCAGTCTCCTCCTCACCCGAGGAAGAATGCTCAGTGAAAAATACTGGAAGAGAGATGGATTGGTTCAGATGGAAATCTGAAACCACTTTAGGCAAAACTTTCTGTTAGTCCTGAGGACTACCTTATCTCTGTGAAAAGAAATAAAATCTTTTCCACTGACAAGGTTTGTAATTCACTTATCGTCTGCAGAAGTGATAGCCACTAGAAAACAGTTTTCCAAGTTAGAAACTTGAGATCTGCTGAAGACAGAGGCTCAAAGGGGGTTGCATTAACTGAGCAATGCAAACATTCAGGTCCCAGGCAGGAGCTGGTTCCCGAAAAGGAGGGTTAGTGTGAAGTAACCCCTTAAAAAACTTAGAAAACACAGGATGAGAGGAAAGAGAAGCAGGCTTCCCTGCTGATACAAAAGCAGAGACAGCTGCCAGATGAACCTTTAAGGTAGCTGGCCTAAGGAATTTAAATGGACCAAATAGTCCAGTAAAATGGGCAAATCAGCAGATTCTGGGACAATTTGTTTCTCAGAACACCAGATGGAAAACCTCTTCCACTTAGAATTGTAAGCAGCCCTAGTGGAAGGCTTCCTTGAAGCCTTTAAAATATCCAGGACACCTTGGGAAAGGTGTAAATCAGCAAATTCTAACTCCTCAAGAGCCAAGCCTTGAGACGGAGGGATTTGAGGTCCGGATACCACACTCTCCCCTGTGCACAGGCCAGCAAGTCGTGGACTCTGGGCAAGCTCAGGGCAGGGTGGACTGTCAGGGACAGAAGCAGAGGGTACCAGGGCTGTCTGGCTAATCTGGAGCAATCAGAATCACTTTGCAGGGTTGAGATCTGATTTTTACTAATACCCTGAAGAGAAGAGGGAAGGGGGGAAAGGCATATAGGAACTTCCCCTTCCAATTCAACAGAAAGGCGCCCAGAGGGACTGAGCCCAGCACTGGAGGCCTGCAACAAAATAGAGGAAGTTGGTGGTTGTCTGGGGCTGCGAAGATCTATCTGAGGGGTGCCCCATCTGGCAAAGACCGACCCCAGCACCTGAGGATTCAGAGCCCATTCGTGATGGCCCTGAGAAATCCTGCTGAGGGCATCCGCCAGTACATTGTCCTTCCCTGGAAGGTGAACTGCTATCAGGGAGGTGTTCAGGGAGTAAGCCAGAGACCACAACTTCATTGCTTCGGTGCACAAGGCTGATGACAGAGTGCCCCCTTGCTTGTTGATGTACCACATTGTTGTGGTGTTGTCTGTCCTGACTTGAACTACTTTGTTCTGGACAGAAGCTGAAACAACCTGAAGAGCTAAAAAGACAGCTCTGAGTTCCAAAAGATTGATGTGGAGCAGAGATTCCTGAGGGACCACACTCCTGAGTGGAAAGGTCGCCTAGTGAGCCCCCACCCTAGCAGGGAGGCATCCGTGGTGAGGGTGAGGGAGTGGAACGGAATGAAGGGAACCCTTGTGTAGATTGCTTTGATCCTGCCACCACTGGAGAGCCAGGATCAAAGTTTGGGTCACTGGGACTAATTTGGTAGGTCCCTCCTTTGAGACCAATAGGCCTCAAATGGAACTGAATGTCCCTCATCTGGAATCTTGCTCCTTGCACAACAGCCGTGGAAGCAGCCATGTGCCCTAGGAGTTGCAGAAAATGCCTTGCTGGTTGAGAGACCCGCAGGGTAAAGGAGGATGCCAGGGCAATGAGTCTGTCTACCCTTTCCGAGGGGAGAAATGCCCTGGCTAACTTTGTGTTCAATTCTGCACCTATGAAAGTTAGTACCTGAACTGGTTCCAGAACTGACTTTGGTAAATTCAGCAGGAATCCCAGGGAAGTGAGAAGCTGCTGGGTGACTTGCAAGTGGGATTTTACCTGATCTGGAGACTGACCCACTATGAGCCTGTCGTCCAGGTAAGGAAACACAGCAACCCCTTGCCTTCTTAAATGAGCCACTACCACAGCTAGACATTTTGTGAATACCTTGGAGCAGAGGTAAGGTCAAGGGCATTGCTCTGAACTGGTAGTGGCCTGAGGGTAGTTCGAACCTGAGGTACTTTCGGTGAGAAGGCCTGATCAGGACATGAAAATAGGCATCCTTGAGGTCCAGGGAAGCTAGCCAGTCCCCTGGCCTCAGGGAAGGCAAAATCATTGCCAGAGTTAACATTTTGAACTTTGGTTTCAAAACATGCTTGTTCAGGTACCTTAAATCTAGAATGGGCCGCTATTCTCCTGTCTTTTTTGGGGTAAGAAAGTATCTTGAGTACAGCCCCTTGCCCTGGTGGCAAGGAGGGACCCTTTCCACTGCTTTGCAGTCTAGAAGAGAAGAAACCTCTGCTTCCAAAGCAAGGGCTTCTGAAGGATTTGCAAGTGGAAAATGTCTGGCTCATCTTTGGAAACTGTTTGAAGCTGAGAACCAGACCCTGGCTTACTACCTCCAGAACCCATCTGTCCGAAGTTAGGGACAGCCAGTTCTGGCTGAAATAAGCCAACCTGCCCCCGGTACAGGAGAATCGGCCCTGGGCACCCCATCAGGGTGCCTGCTTGGCAGCAGCCTTAGGCTGAGGGGAGGGGACGTTGCTTGTGCCCAGTCTACCTCTGAAGAAACCCCTTTGTGCAAACACAGAGGAGGCTTGAGATTGGTAAAAGGCCTGTGGAAAGGCCTGCCTTACCTCTGGGAGCGTGCCTTGTGGAGTGGCATGCCTCTCCTTGGCCTGGGCACTTTTGTAGGTAGTTCTGTATTCATCCATCTTTTTCATATAATTTTCTGTTTGTTCCCAAACAGAGAATTTCCCACTACAGGAAAATCCATAGCCTTGACTGAGTATCTTGGGACAGATTAGTGCATCTGAGCCATGCCAACTCATACGAAAGCTACAGAGGTGGCCATGATCCTAGAAGAAACATCGTTAACATCAACAGCAGTATGAAATTGAACTTTAGAGGCTTCAATGCCATCAGCAGCCACCTGTTCCAACTCACTAGCCAGCTGGCCATGGGCCTGCTTGGCTAACTGCAATACTGTGCCCCATCTAGATTTCTGATATCTAGCCACATAAGCCATATAATTTGCCTGCCTGAGTCCCAAAGAAGCTGCCATATATTGTTTTTTCGCCATGGCATCAATCTTCCTGGAATCCTTATCAGGAGGATGTGAGGCCAGGGGAATATTAGCCTTGTCACAGGCTGCAGCTTGTACCACACCTACATGACTACACTGCTCAGTGAGGAAGTCTGTATCAAGGCCTGACAAAGTATACCTTCTGTCCATTTTTTTTTTTTTTTTTTTTTTTTTTTATCATCTACAGGAGGGACAGAATGAGGATTTTTTAAAATCTTTGTTGTTTGCTTCCTAAATGACTTATGCAAAGGAATAGACAACCTCCTAGACTCTGGTATATCCATCATTTCTACATAATCAGGCTCCTCTTGCTCATCCACAGCCTCTTCTAAAGGGAGCTGGAGGGTTTCTGCAACTTTTTTATAAAACATAAAATGAGAAGGGGACTCTGACAGCATAGGGGGAGATTCTAAAGGTCTGTCTGGAGAAATGTCCGGTTCAATGGGCACGTCCAGACCCTCCCAGCCACATATATCATGATCAAATTCCTCCTCCCCCTCCTGTGGTTCATAAAATTCCTCATATTCATACTCTTGAACCACTGGAACTGAACGAACCAACCTTTTGCTAGCTGTTGGTGGTTCGACAGGTCCCCGAGACAGTGACTGGACAATCTGTATGGCTTTAGCTATCTCTGCAGCAGTTGGAGACAATTTTGGACTCCAGACCTGCTGATTTCTTTGTCTTTTTTACTGGGACTGGTTCCTCTGAACCAGCCTTCCTTTGGCCCGAGGAAGTCTCGCCCTGGTCAGAGGGCACTCCCTCTGGTCCAGTGGGTGCTGGACCGGGCTGGCCATCCGGGTCAGCGGACTTTTTGGCCTCTCGTTCCCTGAGCCGGCCCAATCTCTTCTCCAGGGTGGCTGCAAGGAAATTTTTACACACCTGGCAGTCTGACAGGAGGTGGTCAGCCCCCAGACAATAAACACAAGTGGTGTGTGGGTCAGCCCTGGCAAAGGCTTCCCCACAGACATCACAGTGTTGAAACCCAGTGGGCCCGGTTTTTCTTTTGGGTTTCTCAGACATAATGCCAGCCTATCCAAAAACTTGCCCTTTTGATGGCAGTGCCAGGCAAGACACCCTTATCGGTTCCTAACCGTGTCACGGGTATTTGAAAAAAAAACCAAAAGTATAGGTTTTTTTAGAACCGATAAGAACCGGGAACCGCACTCTAAAAAGCCCAAAATATGAATAGAAATGCTTATTTTAGCAAACCGATCGGTTCAAAACCGAACCGATAATTTTCCACACAGACTTTAAATCCTGTACTTACGGTTTACCAGATAGAGCTTTGAACCGAAATGCGGTAAAATAAATACTTTTGGCCGGTTCAAATGAACCGAAAATACTCGCTTGAACCGAGAAATGAACCGAGCTGAAGAAGCTGATCTCCGGAGCGACTGTTCAGTGAAGCGGAGTAAAGAATCTGACAGTTTCATTTGAAACTTGCCAGATAGAGCTTTGGCATAGCGCTCTCGCGCTTTAGAACTCCAGTCTCCCTGGAGTTAACCGTTTCCTCTTCGGGGCAGTTCAAGTGCTGTGGCTAACTGCCTTAAGTCATAATATAGCAAGACTTCATGATGTTTGAATTGTGTTAGTGAAATAATTGTTGCTGCTCAGTTATGCGCGACAGGAAGTAAATCATCATCTAACTAATAGTTGCCTTGCACCTGCCATGTTACAAGCGCATTAATACACTCCAAAGGTGGCATCTAATGGGGAGTTGATGCATGGTTGGTCATTGTAGGCACCCGGCACAACGGCCCCAACCATGCATTAACTCCTCCATTAGATGCCATCTTCATCGTGGATTAATGCTTACTTAGTGCACTCTAAACGTTAAACTGAAAAAACAGTTATCAAATATCATCATGGGTGCTATCTTTACATACTAATGCTTGTAATGGGTCACATTTTATCAGTAATGTAATAATGATTAAACTGGTTTAAAGGTTTACTGTCTGTTCTCTCAGTATTGACACTTAAGTGTATTTTTGTTTCATAATGCTCAGTGGCAATTTTGCAGTGGTTCACAAAGGTACTACAGGAGTAAGAGGACATTACTAGGGAATTAATGTTTGGTTGCTCCTTAGTCACCTGTTGCTCTTCCTCCAATGACAGTGCTTATTTAAAGGAAACAAACAGGGGTGCCTGATCATGCCCCAAAACCACAGCAGCGTCAGTTACCATTTCAATCACAAAATGCTGTGGTCACCCCCAAGTCGCTACAGTTTAAACATCACGGTACTGTGTAAACATATCCCTCGGTCTGCATTGAAACTGGACAGTCCTGCGGCCTCCTAAGATGGTGGCTACGTCTTTACGCGATGATGTAATGTAAGCGGCATCACTCCCAAGAGTTACTGTATTCTATACGGGGACCTTATAAAGTATGTATATATCTTCATTAAAAAAGCGCTGCTGCATCAAATCCTATACTGTGCAGGTGTGATAAGGTTGTTACACCTGCACAGTATAAGATTTGATGAAGCAGCGCCTTTTTTAAATGAAGTTATCATATATACTTTATAAGGTCCCCATACAGAATACAGTAGCTCTCGGGAGAGATGTCGCTTACATTACATCAGCGCGTACAGACGTAGCCACCATCTTAGGAGGCTGCAGGACTGTCCAGTTTCAATGCAGACTGAGCGATTTGTTTACACAGTACCATGATGTTTAAACTGTAGCGACTCGGGGGTGACAATTTCGCAAGCAAAATGACCGCAGCATTTTGTGAGTAAAATGGTAACTGACGCTGCTGTGGTTTTGGGGCCATGATCGGGCACCCCTGTTTATGTTTCCTTTAAGCATAATATTAATTGCCACTTGTTACAAGTCAACTTAACCTAGCTCTTGGGCTCCCCAGAGGATAAGAAATTAGTGGAAACCCCAAGAGCTATTAAACAGTACTGGTCCCAGAACTGATCCCTGTGGCACACCGCTGAATGGGCCTGAGATCCCCTGTGCATTCGGAGACCAAGAAGAAAGGAGAATAGAACCATCTGCCCTGTTGGGTCTCTGGGATGGGTTCTATGGCCCTTTTGCTTAGCAGAGAGTGGATTTCTTCCCAGAACACTGGGATGTGGTCCAGGGAGAAGACGACGGAACTGCTTTTTTCCTGGAGGGCACTCCAGGAGTTCCAGAGTGTAGCCAATTTTCTATGAGCTGTAGTACCCAGGCATCTCTGGTAATTTCCCTCCACTTGTCCAGGTGCAGGGAGAAACAACCACCCCCACAACCTCCTCCTTCATTTTTTTTGGGGGGGTCTGGCAAGGAGTCAGGCCAAACTGGCAGGGGCAGCCAGAGCCATAGCTCCTCCTCTGGGGGTTTCCCCACTAGGGGAGGGGTGTGCAAGGCAGAGCCAGCCCAGCGCTTACCCTGAAGCTTGCTGGAAGGCTTGGGTCTATGCGTACACCAACAAAAGGGCACTTGTTGACCACTTTTGGGCTGGATGTGGTACATGGAGTGGACCAACCGCATGATGCAGCCAGAGGCTTGCAGTTGAGAGTTATGTCCGCTACATCTGCCCCACACAGTCTGAAGCGTCTAAAGGGGGCATTCAGGATGGACACTTGAACATCCTGGGCAAAGCCTGACACCCTCAGCCTACAGTGTCTTAGCAGGCAAATGTCCACCATGGAAGTTCTGGCCAAGGAATCTACAGCGTCGTAGGCAGCCCTAAGGAGGTGTGTTGATGTCTGAACCCACTGTGGATGACTGCAGCATCTACTGTTTTTTTATGGAGTCCTCTGGATGGGCCCAGGCACTTCAAAGGGCCTAGTCCCAGTGCCGATCTTAGTACTGGGCAATACAGTTCAACACCCTGGTCAGTGTGACAGAGTCAACGGTTCTCTTGCCAGTGTGATCCAGCCTCTGGGACTTCTTATACAGGGGGCAAGGAACCAAGATGCTTGGGCCTCTTGGTGCAGTTGTGGTGGCACTGACCACCAAATCTGCCTGAGGGGAGGCTGATCAGCAAAGAAAGGCCTCCCTACTGGAGCCTGGTATAATTTGTCTGCCTTCGGTGGCTCGGCTGAAATAAAAAATTCAGCCAGTGCCAGGTGGCCATGATGGCATCCTCAAAAGGGCTCAATCAAGGGAGGGATGACCACAGATGGGGTGCATCTGGCAGTCACAAATAGATAGCCAGTTGACATCAAGCAGGATCTTGCTCCTATGTGTTGAAGCATGACAGATTGTAGCCATCTCATAATCAAGACAGAAGGGGACAAGAGGGTTCATCCAGGGGAGACCATGGGATACAACTTGGGGTCTCCTCACCAGACAATACTATGGAGGAGGAGTTGTCAGTAGTGGCTCCTTCACTGTCATCCCCCTCATCCGGTGGGAAGAGGTCCAGAAAGCACCCGTCCTAGTCCAAAGAGTTCTGAGGAGAGAGCGGAGAGTGTGCCCTGGGTCCTGAGGTGTGGGCTGTGGCCCTATTTTAGGAGCCAGGGGGCACTGCTGGGAGAGGCCTTGAGGAGGAGCAAGCTTAGCCTGCATAAAGTCCCATAAGGCAGTAAGCATGCAGTGAAAGTCCACCCCATCATCATTAGCCGAGGAACCCCGGGGTGTCAGGGTTGGCGCCAAGGAGAGCGGCCACACAGGCTGGGGCCTGCAAGGAAGCTCCTCGGCATGGGTCGGCTTCAGGAATGACGACTGGGGCTTGGGCCTGGGTGACTCGTAAGAGGAAAGAGGCTCTGGGCCAGAGACAGCGACCGGAAAAATGGCAGAGGTCGGCAGCGGGGGGTTAGGCTGTGCCCCGGTGACCACTGATGCTAAGCTGGTAGACAACGAGCCAGCAGAGCCACCCGAGTGCCTGCTGAAAACGAGGGCCTGAACAGCAGGGGTTGAGAAGTCAGTGGGGCACCAGAGTCCCTGAAACCACCACCAAATGATAGCAGCACTGCAGGAGAAAGGACGTGCTAGGCAGAGGGGCCACCCCTTACGAGGACGGCCCCGCTTCAGTTGATGCATGGGGCAACTAGGATAGAGACAAGGAGGACCAAGTTCTCCCCTTAGGACGGTCCTTGTCTCGATGCTTATGCTTCCCAGTCTACTTGTCCTGGGCCTTGGAGGGCTGTGAGCCCGAGGACATCTCAGGGAAGCAGAGAAACTTCGAAGCCGAGGCTCCTTCATCTGGGCGACCTTCTGCTTCAACAGAAAAGTTACAAGGGCATGCGCCTACTGGTGGCCTGGTTGAAGCTGCAGATCACACAAGCCTGGGTTCTGGGCCTAGGCAGCAGACGTAGACCTTGTGGTAGTCCTTCTCAGGGATCCTCTACCTGCAGGTACCCTTTTTTAAAATGGGTTTTCTGAGGCGGAGCTTAGCATAAACATTAAAAAAAACAAAAACACAAAGGGTCAAAATATTACAGCGAAATGGCGACGGACTGAAGCGGACAGATCTCCGATAAGTCAGACATGCGATGATCAATGGCAGGAAAAATATGAGGATAGTGTTGGGCCACCTACTATTATAGGATAGGCCGATGTCAGCACATGACGGAGTGGGCAACACCCGGCAGACTGCTAGCTAGAAAAGTTTCTGCATGGTCCTACTGCTTGGTGGCTATAGTTCCATAGGTGTGGCCTGCCGCCAGAGCTACCCTCGAAGACAGACCTGTTGATCTACAGTACTCAGCATGTGGGGCATGTGGAGGGAAAAATGCCCTTACTTAGGAGGAAGTAAGAAGAGACCTGGATTCAGAAAACGGTAGTGTCAGCAGCTCCAGCCTGAACTGGGCCTGGTCAGACATAACATGGTACTGATGGTAAGCACCAGCTGCTGTCCTGATTTGTTGCCAGGTTATGGGCCCTAGAAGGCCCACACCACCTGATAAAACAAAAAAGAGGAGAGTCATGGGAAACCAGGCCAGGTTCTCTGCCAGGGCTGCCAGAGTGCTCAGGGACCTCTCCCGGAGGGCCTGGCAAACCTGCCTGTGTAGAACTGGCCAATCTTTGAGAAGTAATCCTGGCGTTATCCTTGGGGATGAACAGGAACCCCCAGGTGGGGAGAGTGGAGCTATACAGGGCCCAGACAGCAGCCCCTGTCCCCACCAGTGACCATGTCAGCAGATTCCAGAGAGAAGCAAGTCACCTGGCTAGTGCCAAAACCCCAGCCAGTGCTGCCTCCAGCACCTGTCAAAGGGTCAGCAGCAGACTCGGCACCCTGCCTCATCACCCCCGGTATGGCACTGCCCCCGTGGTCAAGACTAATGTCCAGACCAAAGGAACTCTTACAGTAGTAACTGGAAACAGACCCAGTGCTGCAAACCACACAGAGACCAGACCAGGCACTGGAACCCATCCTAATGCCACTGGTGGCACCAAAATGGGCCCTGGCACCACCCCCAGTGCCAGGCCTAGGGCAACCCCAGGAGAGAAACCAGGTCTGGTGTCAGGCTCTGAACTGGGGCCAGGACGGCCTTCCTCATCACCGACTCAATCTCCTGGCCCAAGGCCAGCACCCTCCTCCATGCCAGTAGGGAGCTCAAGGAATGAGAAACCACTGTGGCTCGGAGACAGGGCAAACTCTGGAACCCACCCCACTTCTGGCACCGCAGAGAGTGCCAGAAGGGGGGCAGCACTGCTCACCGCTACCGGCCTTAGTACCAGGAGCTAGGGCAGCAGAGGGCTGAGACACAGATGCCTACGAGTGTACAGAGAGCATACAGCTGTGTGACCTCACCTCTGGGGGCATCCACTGCCCAGGGTAACTGACTGGGGTGGTGGTGCCCAGCTGATACCCCCCTCTCCAAGGCAGCAGATTATCTACCCCCCCCGACCCGACACCTCAGTGGGGTGAGTGCAGGGAAGACAGTCGACTTCCTTAGTACTAGAGGTAACAGGATGGAGCCAAGGGGAAGAGCCCCGGGACCCAACGCAGACATCCCTGGTGCAATGTCTGCCTCCAAATGTGGGGGCTGAATAACCCACTTCTACACATGCTTCTCATGGATGCAGCAGTCCAGAGAAGCAGGCATCACACCTATCCATTTCATGGTCAACCCCAAGGCAGGTACATTTGTCATGCTGACCTTGGACAGCAACTCTGTCCCCTGCAGGGGCACTGATGCATGGGGGAAGCTGCTTTAATTCTTCAGAAAGCTTCTTTTGCCCCTTATGATGCAGCAGGACAGCTTAAAACCAAAAAAGATAGAAGCAGGGTTCGGCTCTGAATTAGAGGGGGAACGGTACCAAGCCAAAAAAAAAAAACACCTGTGCCAGAGAAGGTTCAGTGTTAGAGAGATGCAACAAACGGAGTTACAGAAATGATGAAATAGTCCACTGAAGCTGCTCTCTGTATACCCTCAATGAGAAACAAAAAGACCTGAGAAGGGAGGGGACCTGCATCGATTACTGGCCAGTCCAAGTGCAGAACATCATTACATTTGCTCCATAGGTGGTGCCAGCACGGACTTTGGTCCTCTCCCAAGCTTAGACTTCGCTCCTGCAGGATCCTAGTGTCTCCAGCTGAGACCCATCAGTGTGACCTGATCGATTCTTGGAAGATCAGCCGAGTTGAGAAAGTTGAGGCAGTTTCTCAGTGGTATCACACCAAGATATTCACAATGTGAAATTATAATCAGTGGGATTTATCATAAGTGGTGCCAAGTTTCAGAGAACTGTAACCTGCATTTGTGCCAGTAAACATGTCTAAGCAGCCACCATACTCACAAATGCAATGAAGTGAGATCAGAGAAAGAAAATACTGTAATAACCGCTATGGAATTTTATTAAGAGTAGAAATCCAGTCAAAAAGAGTCACTAGTTAAAAAAATATAAATAAATAAAATAACCGACAGGAAACCAGCTGTAACAAGGCTTGTCATTCCATCTCATGATTCTGGTGACAAATCTCTTGCGTTTGGCTCCTATAGTTCATGTCAAGAGAATCCCAAGATGGGACTACAGCCTTAGCAATGATTTCCTATTATGTATGTTGATGGAACTTTAGAGTTACGCAGTGCTGCATCAGAGTGAAAGATTCAGCTTGAGCAAGAACAGGAAGTGAAGCTGAGCTGTTCTGCTCAAACTAATGCAAGTGAAACCACTCTGATGCAGCAAAGAGTGGCTCTGGGGACTGATTAGTATATTGATAGAGTGCGATTGTTAATTATATTTGTGTGTGTTTATATTATATACACACACACACACACACCCCCGAGTGTGCCAGCTTTCGTATATGCACGCAAGACGCTCTTCACAGAAGAGAAGTGTCTCACGCATGGAGGAAAGGAGCGCTCCGATTGGCCAGGGACACTCCCGCGATCTAATTCTGTTCATATCAGCACACTGCATTACTGTCACATCTCTATTGGCAACACAGATCGTCAATTAACTAAACGGTGACAAAAGTTACCCTCTTGGTTAATATCTGATGCCATTACATTATTCTTGAACCACCAGAACATAGTGGCCAGATACAATGTACAACAGTCCTGATTTAAACACTTTTAAAGCTGTTTATATTTGAATATTTGCCATTCATGTTTCTGCAAAGAATCCAGTGTCCGGGGAGTTTTTTAAAGTTGCTTACCTTGAACCTTGTGCTGTAGAAGGGTATGAATGAAAACTGGACTATCTGACCAGACTGGTAAGTACTGGCCAGGTGGCGCGCTGGTAGAGCTACCGCTCACTATGCTGGCGACCCAGGCTGGGGAGCAAACCAGGGCTGCTGGGGTTCGGGGGGAGAATACACCGTTTGATGTACTGCTGTCCTCTCCCGGTGAGAAATTGCCATTCTGCTGCGGAATGCCATCAGGTGGAGGCCTGGTGGTAACACAGACTGGAGGAGAATAGAGAGGGCTACCAGTCTGATGTAGCGAGTGTGCCTCCACATGGCACACACAGAAGTCTGTGCGGCAGCATGGGAAGGAAGAAAACATAAGAATCAGCTGAGTAGGCTTAATGAAGCATGGTCTGCAAGCCCCCAGCCTACATCACCTTAGAATTCCATCCCAAAATCTGAAGGACAGTAGTAGTTTTTTTTTTTTTTTGGGGAGAAGAGAGATCAGTTGGACCAGGCAAGTGCTCCAAGAAGTAGGTTGCCAGCTGGGGGAAGCAGGACCTACCCACTCGAACTGGGACAGATCAGTAAGCACTAGACTAGCCCAAACCGACTTGGCTTGGGCCCAGTCCAACTTTACCAATCTGGGCCGGATCCAGCAGTCTGGTTTTCACCAAGTCGCCTATGTAAGGAAACTCAATGAGCACAAAACTTATGTAGTCAGTCAATGCACGTTTTAACTGTGCGTTTACTGAAACAGTGTTGGCATCCACATCTCAGGAGTCTCCTAAAAAGGCAGAGCAGTGAGCTTAGTTTTTACCATTATCCCCAATAAATCAGGTGCAGAACCATGTGCAATGCAGTGTGGCACAGAGACCTCTGACCATACCCCTCAGTCACATATTCTGCCTCAAATCTGGAGACTAATTGTGTTTGTAACATGGCACTGCAGAGACCTCTGAAAGACAGCAACGGCATTGGCTGAAACGGCTCAGGTGACACTAACCGAGCGGTGATTAACCCACAGGTAATGCCCGCTCGGTTAGTACCACCTGTGGCCACCGCAGCAGCGGGGACCCGCCCGCTAGGTCACCACCTGCAGCGCTCGTGAGGCATAGCCTGGTGGTGACCGCCTGGTTGCCTCCCGTGACATTCTTGACTCTTGAGGGCACCCGAGCTTTGCTCTCTGCCCCACTGTCACCATCACCCTCACGAGGTGTGAGGCTATTACCAGCTTGATTTTCGAGTTCAAGGACAGGTGTTAGTAAATCTGTACCACAGAAGTTTAGGCGTTGAACTCCAGCCCGCAATCAAACTTACCGCTTTGGTAGACAGACCCGGAGACAGATGACGCGGCAGCACCGCGAGTTCCCACTTGCTCCGGCGTTCCTTCTTCGCCCCACCCTGCACCAAAACGTTGGGAATATACAGGCTGAACTGGAGCGGGAAATTACACGCCTTGTGCCGCGGCAATCAGTTACTCACTGCAAAAAACATCCGAAACTCAAGGGCGTTTTCCAGTTGTTTAGGTGAACTCGTTTCAGAGAGCGTCCACAGACGACATGTGAGGCGCCATCAGGCTTGTTCTGAGGGTAGAAGGGGCCCGACAGGGGGGCGGGCTGTAGCCCTACTTGTAACATGGCACTGCAAAACCCTTGCTGCTCTGCAAACTGTCTCCGTCTGTCTGTAGGGTCTCCGGCACCGAGGGACATACACCGGTAACATAGGCTCGTCGCCACCACAACGAGCCTATGTTACAGCCGCGTAATTACCTCAGCGTCGGGCTCTGCGATGATTAATGCCCGCTGGGTGGTTGGACCCCTCGGGCACCAACCCCTCCCCAGCAAGCATTAACCCACCGGCAGAGCCCTCCGTCGGTGATTAATGCTTAAGTGTTTTCCTGATTTTTGGCATGTGCACGCTGCAAGACACACACCCACCCCTGCTTAAGAAGCCTAGGGCGTAAATACCACGTTGCTTTTAATTGCCAATAAGGCACGCATAAGGTGTTTTATAGTGTATTAACGTCACTCCTGGGTGGTTGAAGCACGAGGTGAAGCAGAGTGCTTCCACCACCCCAGGAGTGGCGTTATGTAAGCAATAAGACACGACAGGGTGTGTGTTGAACAGGTATTACCGCACGCCCAGGGGCGTAGTAAGGCACGAGGCCCTGCCGAGTGCCTTCAGCCTCTGGAAGTGCGGTAATATCTGTTAAACACATACCCTGGAGTGTTTTATTGCGCTTATAAAATGGTTCTTTTTTAAAATATTTGTAACCTTCAAAAATATTACTAAACTGAAGAAAAACTGAAATCAATGTGTTAATTTGAGATAAAATAGTCCTTCCGCCTACTAGGTGATGACATCATTGTCTTCCATTCATGCTAGTGCCCCCCCCCCACGTCCCGATCGAGAGAACAAGTGTGGTTAGGAGAGGTTTGTGTCCTTTTAAAAGAACAATTGAAGAACAAGAAGTTCATTTATGTACATACTTTTTTGTTTGAATGTCAAGTAGCTCCTCCATTCCCATGACAGCCCGAGCACAAGAATGGAGCGAGCAGAAGTAACAGGTTCCCTCCAACAGTTTGCGTCATTTTCACACAAAAAAAAAAAAAACACACCACGAATAACGGATGCAGATTTTTTTTCTGTTTTTTTAGTTAACTGTAGTGGGACGGAAGCGTGGTTTGCTGTGAGACGGTGGAGTCAGGATGGTGCGGGATCACGAGTGGTGACTACGGCTCAACCTAGTTCCATTACAGTTCTTTATAAAAATGGGCATAGCATAGTAGAACAGTTGAATGGCAGTTTTGTCGGTGAGCGGTGGAGACAAGTGGGGGGTAGTCGCATCACAGCTCGACATTGTTTACTATTTGGTATGTGCTTTACACAGAGGCTGAAAACAAGATGGCTAACTGCATTTTTCTCAACATTCCATGCCTAGCTCTGAACATTCCATTCATGGGCATTGATTTAGTTACCTGTTCTTTTTATTCTGTATGTGTAATACGTATTTGACACCTCATTTCTGGCCAGGCGCAATGCTTCTTTTTACATGCCCATTTTATAATACACGATAACACACACCTTGTCGTACCTTATTGCAATTATACTATGGCTGGATGGTATAGAAAATAAATAAATGTTTAGTAGATTTTTAGTGAGACAGTGTGTGTTTCTGGGCGGAAAAAAATCAATATAATCCTCCAACAAAAGCAACACAGTGATGTTATTGTGTAATATCATCACTGTCTCAGGCACAGTCACACACCGACCACAGTCCAGGAAATTTTCTTGCCATTGTATAATGCGAAATAGCATTTAACGTTAAACTGTGCAAACATACAATAAAACAAAAAAAGCCAACATGTACGGTAAACGTTACACACAAATCACACAGCGCTTATTAGTAACTGGAGTAGCACCACTGTCTCGCATGGTTTAAACGGTCACATATGGAAGCCCCTGAAATGAAAGAAATAAAAAGCGACAATCGAGAGGTATGCCTCAGGCCTTCATAAAGAAAGCTTAGCCAGTAGGGTTATAACTGCCTTCCTGACACATTGGCACTAGCCCGTAACTGGCCGGCCCCCTGTCCCTTTAATGCCCTGCGAACGTTGTGACATTTCCGAACGACCCGAACTACAAATGGTTACAGCACAGAACCGACTGCAGGAGGCACTGCAGCCCGCCCTCCTAGGCTACTGTTGCTGTGTTTGGCAGTTTCAAGGGATCCGTTTAAAGCTTTGAGCATTTAACAAACTGTGCAGGACGTGTGGTACATTACCGCCCCACCCCAAACACACACGGGGGAACGTTAGATCAGCAAACAGAAAAGGATGCAATATTTGAAAAAAGGGGGGAGAGAGACAGCTTGAAAAGCCCTTTCCCCTTTGAAAGAGGTTTCTGCAGTTTAGCAACATTGAACGTAAGCTGCAGATTGTCAAACCTGAAAAAAGTTACAGATCTGGGACACATTTTAGGAGTTAGACAAAAAAAAAAAAAAAAAATAGGTTTACCCGTCTACGGCACAGTTCGAGCACCACAAACACGAAGTCGTTGTCCTCGAAAAAACCGTGGAAGCCGACCACATGGGAGTGACTGAGGCTCTTGTGGATCGAAATCTCCATGGACATCTTCTCCTTCTGGTGTGGCTTCAGCAGCATAGACTTGGGCACGATCTTGCCGGCGAACACCTCCTTTGTGTCCATGTCGGTGATCTCGTAGCACTTGGCGAAGCCCCCCTTGCCCAGGAAGCGGCCCCGCAGGTACCGTTTCTTGGTGCGGGGGTCCACCAGCACATCAGGGATCTCTTTCACGACCGCGGACTTGGCGGGGTCGGCGGCGGCAGCTCCGGCGCCTCCAGCCTGCTTGGCCAACGGCTTGCCTGTCACGGTGGCCATGGTATCCCCCTCCTGCAGTAATGTCACGGTAGTTTAGGTTCCTTACAAAGCCCACACCACTGGCTCAGTCTGGGACAACCGATCTGAAGTAGCGCAGGGAGGTCTCGGCAGCCTGGGGTGCTCGGTCAAGCCCCGATATCCTATCCCACGTTTGAAGGGCTGAAAAGGAAGGGAGCTCCGAATGTGACACCGTCTGCGAAGAGAACCCTTCTGCTGGTTTCGATCCCCAGTCGTCTCCTGCTCATCCGGTGGGTTACTGCAGTAGGCCCTCCTTTACCAACCGACCCGTACTGTGCCAGCACTAATCCTCCGGGCTACAGCGATTTCAAAACTAGAGCCGTGTTCGTTACGATCCCAACGCCCTGTGCTCATTGGCTGATTGGATTTAAAATCCAAGCTACATGTAGCAAAGCACCATGGGAAAACAAAGTTTAAATAGGCAGAATCTCACTCGCCAAATTTTATTAGCTTCAGGGGTTTCCTACGAAACCATTTGTTAAGGGCAGTGGCTAACTCCCACATATAATTTATTTAATTATTAATACTAATGTCATGTCTTTGTTCCCCCCCCCAAAAAAAAGTCTTGGAGTTTAATAACGTGAAAGCATCGCTTATTTCACTAAATACAAGGGTTTACAAATATTGTATTTTACTTTCATTTAACCAGAAAATCCCGGTTGCGCTGCTGTATCTCATTTTAAGGGGGGTCCTGCTTCTACTAAACATTTTACAGCAAAGTGAGCTGAAAAACAGAGAGGTTATGTGACCTGTTTAGGATTAAGTTGTACTGGTGGATTCTGAACCTAAATCTGGGGCTGTGTTGTTACTGATTAGTTTTAGTATTTTTCCTGTAACGCCAGGATAATTTTCTTGGGACTGACTTTAATTTTCTATGGAATCTCAGTTGCCCTGTTTCTTGTGTAAGGTCATCTTCCCTGATCTAGGGGGTTATACCCCCTGATCTCAGGCTGATCGGAGCCCACTGGGCTGGTACCGTTGACGCGGTCCCCTCCACAAGCAGCCCGCCTGTCTAGGACAGGCTGAGAAGGCAATTGCTGCCCATGCTCCTGCTTGGCTCATAAGGCTGATCGGAGCTCACTGGGCTGGCGGCCGCTGACGCTGGTCCCTCCACAAGCAAGCCGGGCTCGGTTCAGGACAGGCCAAGAAGGCGCTTGCTGCCCATGCTTCTCCTTGGCTCATAAGGCTGACTGGAGCCCACTGGGCTGGTACCGCTGACGTGGTCCCCTCCACAAGCAACCTGCCTGCCTAGGACAGGCCGAGAAGGTGCCTGTTGCCCGCGCTACTCTTTGGCTCATAAGGCTGATCGGAGCCTACTGGGCTGGTACCGCTGACGCGGTCCTCTCCACAAGCAACCTACCTGCCTAGAACAGGCTGAGAAGGTGCCTGCTGCCCATGTTCCTCTTTGGCTCATAAGACTGATTGGAGCCCACTGGGCTGGTACCGCTGACATGGTCCCCTCCACAAGCAACCCGCCTGCCTAGGACAGGCCGAGAAGGCTCAGCGGATGAGGGGTTGTTAGAGATTTCAAGGGTTTCTTTAAAATCTTCAGGAGCTCGTGCTTTTATGTATGCTGCCCCTACCCTCTGGAATTCTCTACCCCATCTGCTTCATCAGTGTGTATCCGTGGAGGAATTTAAAAAAACCTTGAAGACCTATTTATGGTCTGAGATTTATTTTAATTGATTATTTTGATGTTACGATCTCAGATTGATGTTAGATTGATTTTTTATTGGTTTTATCTGTAATTATTGTAAGGCGCCTTGAATTTGTGAAAGGCGCGGTATAAATAAATTTTTGTTATTATGTTTTGCATGGGCGATAACCCTTTTTGCCCACACTACAGCCCATTTTGAATATGGGAATCCAATGCAAACGCCGGTTTGCGTGGGAAAAGATCCATTAGCGCCCATGCAAACTTTTTCACATAGGGCCCCTGAAATCTTTTATAGTGAAATAAAAAACAAAGGGTCAAATTTTTTGCCCAATTTTGTTGTACTGCTGCTGTAAAGAAGATCTGTGATTGTTGAAAATATACTGTTTACGTGCAGGCCAGAGAGGAGTACAGAGCAGTACTGAGCAGCTGCAAAATTAGAATTAACATAACCAAGGAAGGGCTGGAAGCCAGGATAGCAGCAGGGGCTGCAGACAACACCAGTGCTTTCTGCCAGTACATACAAAGAAGGTGAAAGGTGAGGGAGAGGATCAGACCATTGAAAACAAAGGTAGGAACGTGTGAGAGAGTCAGAAACAATGGCTGAAATGCTCAGCCAATAGTGTACTTCACTGTTTACCAGAGGGCCACTGGTGGTGGAATGGGTCTCATTTGGAAGGCCCATTAACATCAGGGATAGCTACTGTAAGCCACTGGACATCTTGCCAGCACTAGAAACTGACAACCTGGCAAAGATCAAGCAAGTTAAATCCCAAGGGACAGATGGGATACACCCAATGATCATCATGGTTTATTCTTTCATAACCAGTTAAGGTGCATGGCCTGTTTTCAGGGGCAATCTGGCAGCACTGGGATGGTTAACTCTCTTGCTCAATGTTACACAGTTATGCAAGTGAAGGTTGTGGAAATCACCCCCCCCTAAGTTACAAGAGGAAGCTAGTTTACTCTAGACTTCTTTACCATCTCAACTCCACCAATTTCCTTTCTCCTTTTCAGTCCAACTTTCGTAAAGATCACTCCACCATTTCTTCCCTGCTGTGTGTCACTGACTCCATCCTCTCTGAGTTGGATCAGGGGCAACTCACTGCTGCCATTTTCATTGATTTGGCTACAGCCTTCGACTTGGTGTCCCATTCAGTCCTTCTGGAGAAACTGAGCTTGGCAGGACCCTGCACTCCTAGTACAGACTGCTTCAAGTCTTATATAACAGGTCAACAGCAATCCATTCAGGTTGGAAGTGTGTCTTCTCCCCCTCTCCCCATCAAGGTTGGGGTCCCACAGGGCTCTATCCAGGGCCCTATCCTATTTTGCATTTTCTTAAATGATCTCCCCACTGCGTGTGTCAACTCACATTTACATATGTATGCTGATGACACAGTCATCTTCACCTATGGTCCTTCCACAGCCTCCACGGAACTCCTACTCCAACAGGATTTCATTAGGGTACTGCACTGGTTCCAAGCCAATCAGCTAAAGGTCAACACCAAAAAGACAGTGTCAGTGACCCTTGGAACCAGCCAAAAACTGGCCAGGCTCTCTAGACTTCCAGCCTTCTCTACACTTAATGGCTCCCCTCTTGATGTGGTCCAATCATTTAAGTACCTCAGTGTAGTTGGACTTCAAGCTTGATTGTTCCACCTTCTGTGATGCCATACATGCAAAACTTTGCTACAAGCACGGTGCACTGTATGGTAATACAGATTGTCTGTCCTTGCCGGTCAGATGTGAGCTAATTACCAGAATGGTGCTCCTGACCTACGACTACACTGACAAGGTATATGGGACTGCTCCTTCAACTTCCCTTGCTAGCCTGCATACCCTCTGCAATCCCCTTCATGTAAATACCACTGCTCCCTCTATTCTCCCAGTACACTTTATGTTGCCAGCTCTGTAATTCTCTCTTCATTTCTAAGTATTGGTTTGGCTCCCTGCCATCCAATCTAACCTCCCTCCTCTCTCCTATCCCTTCAGCTCCATGCTCCCTCCACTCCAGAGACCAGTGTACCTTCTCCACTCCTCACCCTCGTTCCTTTGCTGGACAGTCTGCCTTCTCCTATCGCTTACCACTTCTCTGGAACCAGCTCCCTTATGCCACTCATTACTCTACTTCTTTACGATGCCTGAGACATCAACTAAAACCTCTTTTTCAAATGAAGTGCACCTGTTTTGTCTGATATGTTTCATGTGA
Source organism: Neoceratodus forsteri (assembly GCA_016271365.2). Classification (NCBI taxonomy): domain Eukaryota; kingdom Metazoa; phylum Chordata; order Ceratodontiformes; family Ceratodontidae; genus Neoceratodus; species Neoceratodus forsteri. The sequence continues at coordinate 275,048,421 of JADMNL010000025.1, forward strand.
TGACATTCTCAAGTCATATTTGCTCTGGATTTTATTCAGTCCTACTGTTTAATTAGCACATTATTTCTGCTGGCTGTTTTCACTCTTACTGTACTTTTATCAAATCAATAGTAACTTCTCATCATTTTATTTACTGTTCTGGTGTACTGTGTACTCTCGTTTACCCCTCCCTGGGTCACACCTGGAAACAAGCCTAGGCTCAGTGTGCCTTTCCCGGTTACCAATTTTCAAATAAATAGACAAACTCAGGTCTGCTGGATGTACCAAGTTCATTTACAGCTCATTACTCTAACCTCTAGGCTATACTGCCAGCCCTAACGGAGCTAAAGGCGAAATGCCCTGAACCTATATGTTATTTTCCCTTGGAAAAGCCATTTTTTAAATACTGGTTTCAGTTCTGTTACTGTTCCATCTCTACAGGCTTTAAGTCATCTTAGTGGGTGCTTCTGATTTACACACAGATAGTAAGTGCCATTTTAGAATGGTATGATGTAGTGTATGTCCCTTGCTTAGCTCTTCCATTGTTGGCATAATGCATCCCTCTTCTATTACAGAATTCTGTTGCTGAGAGGGTCATAAAGTGCATCATATAGTTTCAAAATAGAAGGCCTGCACACAGAGAACAATAACAGAATTGGAACCTGTACTTAAAAATAGATGCTACTGGGGAATATGGCTTACAGATTCAGCATAGTTCACCTTTAACAAAAATATTTGTGGTGTCACTTGCAATAATCTTTTAGCTGTCTGGACAGGTGTGTCCAGTGTGGTCCCCATCTCCAGGAAGGAGGAAAGATTGGACCCAGATAACTACAGGCTGTCAGCCTGCCATCAGTACTGAGCAAGGTTCTGGAGGCCATTATCAAGGACAGAATAATGAAACACTTGGTTGAGGCCAAGATTTTTCATCCCTCTCAGCACAGCTTTATGAGGAGCGGGTCCTACCAAATTAGCTTGATCACCTTCTTTGAGGGGATGAGCGGGGAGATGGACAGGGCTGTGGACATAGTCTGTCTGGACCTCAGCAAGACCTTTGATACTGTGGCCCACGACCAGCTTGTAGACAGAGAAAACCACTGGGGTATACACAAGGTGGTTTGCTAACCAGCTTGGGGACAGGAAGCAGAGGGTGGACAGGCACTGTTCTGAATGCTGAGGAGTACTGAGCAGCAACCCTCCGACATCAGTGCTGGGGCCACAGCCGTTCAACATTTTCATTACTGATCTGGGAGTGGGGGTCTCCATAAGGCTGTGTACATTTGCGGTGACACTAAGCTGACCAGTGTGGTGGACTCCCTTGAGGCTGGGCACGTTTCAGGAAGACCTGAACAAGCTGGACTATTGGTCTGACTATGGGAGCTTTAGATGCAGTGCAGTCAAATGTGAGGTGTTACACCTGCAGAGGAAAAACAGAAGTCAGACCTACACACTCTTTGGGGCTTCTCTTGCTGCTGTCAAGGATGAAAAGGCCCCTGGGGTAATAACAGACAAGAGGCTGAAGCAGGGCAGGCAGTATGCGGCCGCCATCAAGGAGGCTAACAAAATGCAGCCCTTCCAGAAATACAAGTGCACAGCATGCATGTGGGCCATCAAAGTGATCAGTGATGCTGGCTCACCGACGCAGCGGTTGCGCTAAGACTTGCAGCGCTGATCATCCAAGTTCAGGTATGAGCTTGAGTCACTGAGGGTCAGCCGGGGAAATGGAGTGGCATGGCATTCAGAGCACCACTGTCCCATAGTGGAGGCTGGGGGGAAGTGCATTGAGCAGCAGAGGAGTGACAGGCGCCCAGCGCACCAAGCACAGGAGCATGTGTATCACTGTCATTCTAGGGACATGGATATGTTGTTCACCCACACTGTCTGGCAGGTTCCTTGCCGCTTTAAATCTTGCTGGAAGGTCTTCAAGCTGGCTCCTCCCACCCAGGTGGTAAAACTCTTGGCTCCGCCCCATGACGCCAGATCTTCCTTACCACTTGGAAGCTCAGGTTCCCTCCTTAACGCTCTGCATATAGACTGGATCCTAATTCTTCAGTTTGCCCGAAACTCATTCTTAAGTTTTCAAGACTTCGGTCAAATTACTCCCTCGTGGCTGCGATGGACAAATTGACTCCCGGTTTTCGGCGGTGCCCATGTGGGCAGAAAATGTCCAGGACGGATCCGCATTCCATGTGCGCCTATTGCCTCGCCCAGACCATGACCCGCAGGCCTACGAAATGCGTTGTTCGCCGCCAACGCTCCTGAAGACTGCACCGCCCGTTACAGCTTGGGCACCCGAGAAGCACTACCCACCGTGAAGTCAAAGGAGGCTTGTTGCGGTGTTCCGCGCGGCTGGCTCGGGTGAGCAACTTGAGCAGATGATAGCCCTCGAGGAGGAGGCGGCCCAGGCCGCATCTTCATCTTCCTCAGTCGTGGCATTTATCCCGCTCTCTCTGGGATCCTCCTACACAGCTTCTTTTAAGGAGCTTTGCCAATCCCTCTCCATGAAGGGAGAGGGGCCATCGGACAGTCCAAAAAGAAGGACTCGAAGGTAAGTCCCACCGTCATGCTCAAGGGAGGTCCTCTCGGGACATCGGCACTGACTTTGGTCGAGGTTGCGCTAAGGCTGTTGGTTTATGGTGTCCCCCGGCCAGGTCAGCCGGCCGAGACACCCATCAATGCAGTCGAGATTTTTCTCAACCCGTCGGACGGGCTGTCGACTGGTGAAGCCGACAACCCTTCTTCACCAGTTCCCCCGGTGGAGACCGAGAACTTACCTGCGCCTCCTGTGCTGGAGTCCCCGGTCAAGGCTTCTGAGCTAAGGGAAGAGCGGGTGTCCCCTGCCCCTTCCCAGACCCGTCCTCGGAAACACCAAGGGTCTCGGTCTCAGTTTCAGACCTCGTCTCGGTCCACCCAATCGGTCTCGGCACCAAAGTAAGTGGTGCCGCCGCTCATCCTCATCTTCCTCCTGGGAAGAGGAGAGGCTTCTGCGCAAATTGCGTCAAAGTTACGAGGACCTAATGTGGCAGCAGTTACTTCTGTCCGGGAACAAGCTGACGCTGTCGCCTTCCCCGGCCAACAAGTGGCTGTCACCCTAACGGCTGAAACAACCCCTCGCTGTAGTCGAGGTGCCCAAGCCTGGGCCAGTTGTTCGGCCGAAACCAGCTGCCCCACCAATTGTGGTGGAATCTCCGCCTCCACAACCGAAATTGGGGGCGCCGACCAAGGACTCTCGGTCGGGTCAGGGTCTGCCCCACAGGTTGTCGGTCACCCTCACTCCCGACCATCCTCGGCAGGTGGAGGGTGGCTCAGGCTCCAGGCAGCTCTTCACGGACTCCTCGGAGTCCGATGATGACTCCTCCCTGTTCTCCAGTCCCCTTGACCTGGAGTCCTCTGGGGGGGCAGTCGATGGACGAGAGCCCATCGTCCTTTCTGGGTCTGGTTTGGCTCATCTCTGAGTCCACCGGGATGCAGCTTGAGCCCGTATCCAAGCAGGCCAAGTATCCCCTGACGGAGATACTGGACCGAGGGGATTCACCCACGGAGGCCTTTCCAGTGGCTGAAGCCATTGTTGGCCCAGCCTTGGAGCTTTGGCAGTGGCCGGCTTCCTGCCCTGCGCCTTCGGCCAGGATGGCCAGGAAGTATGCGGTCCCTACCGGCTCTTTGTCTGGTTTTTCGGAACACCCCTCCGCCGAGGGGTTGGTCACCGATAGCGTTTTCCGTCATTCCGGGAACGCTAGGCATGTGGATAAGCCCCCCGACAAAGAGTCCAAAAAGCTGGACTATGCCGGGCGCAAGGTGTATGCTGCGTCCTCCCTTGGCCTCCGCCAGGCTAGCTCGGCCGTGCTGATGGCACACTTCTCCCATGCCGTCATGGGCTCCCTGGATGAGGTGACCCCTCATCTCCCGGCCGACCTGCAGACCACTTCCAAGCAGGTACAGGACCAGGGAAGGGCAGTGGCAAAACAGCAGCTCCAAATGGCTCTGGACATTGGAGACTCCTGTGCCAGATCAGTTGCGGCCACAGTGGCCATGCCCCGCAGAGCATGGCTGAGGATATCCACCTTCATGGCGGATACCCAGCATAAACTGGTGGATGTCCCCTTCCTGGGGACTGACCTGTTCGGCCCTGGAGTGGAAGGTCACCTCCAGCGGATCGAAAAGTCCAATGCTACTCTGGACTCGGTCATCTCCACCCAGAAGGACAAGGGCCGTCGCCAACAACATAAGTCCTTTCGCCCTTCTGCGCCTGCGGCACGTCCGGCCCAACAGCACCAGCATCAGGGCCAGCAGGCTCGCACTTGGCACCCCAAAGCCAAGCCTTCGCGCTTCCTCTAACAGGAAGCAGGAGGAAAAGGCCCAGGAGGTCCCTCAGCCGGTCCCTCCACCAAGCCTGCCCAGTGACGGGTTGAGGGGTGTCGCCCCCAGCCTCATCACTCCCCCCTGGGTTCCCCCTGTGGGGGGACGGTTCCGCCACTTCCTTTCCACCTGGTCCGCTATCACCACGGACCGCTGGGTGTTGGAGGTGGTAGGAAAGGGCCTGTCCCTGGAGTTCGAGCAGGCCCCGCCCTTCCGAGCCGTCGCCCCTTGGGGGGCTACGGGGTCCGCAGCCTCTCTGTCGGTTCGCCGAGCCAACATCTCCCTGCTCCTTGAAAAAGAGGTGATCAGGAAGGTGGCGGATCCTCCACCAGACCCGGGGTTCGTGTCCAGGTACTTCCTGGTCCTGAAACGGATGGGGGGCTGGTGCCCCATTCTAGACCTGCATGACCTGAACAGGTTTCTAAGGTCTCAGACCCTCAGGATGGTCACTCTGGCTCAGATAATCCCATCCTTGGAACGAGGCGTGTGGTTCTGTTCTCTGGACCTCCAGGACGCGTTCTTTCATGTCCCAATCCATCCATCCCACCAGAGATTCCTCCGCTTTAGGGCAGAGGGATCCCTCTACGAGTTCAGGCCATGCCCTTTGGCCTTTCCCTAGCTCCCAGAGTCTTCACCAAATGCATGGCAGTGGTGACAGCATTCCTGCAGCGCCAAAGGGTCTGGGTGTACCCCTACCTGGACGACTGGCTGATTGCAGCCTCCTCCAGAATGGAGGTGGAGTGGTCCAGAGATCTGGTCCTCCAGGTTTGCTCTCAGGTTGGCCTCCTCATCAATGAGGCCAAGTCGGAACTCGTGCCAAAGCAGGTGATACAATTCATCGGCGCAGAGCTCGACTCTCTACGAGCCAGAGCACGGCTCCCAGCGGACAGGGCCAAGGTTCTTTCCTCCTTTGTCCAGTCATTTCAGGTTGGGCAATTGTGCCCTGCCCGGGACTTCCTGGGCCTCCTGGGCCTCATGGCGACTTGCACCAGCGTGGTCCATTGGGCCCGTTGGTACATGTGTCCACTTCAATGGGGGATGGCCAGCCAATGGTTACAACACTTCGATCCTCTGGCTCAGCTAGTGACAGTGACCCAGGGGATGTGGAACGCTCTCCAGTGGTGGACCATTCCAGCACATCTGCAGGAGGGCATCCCGTTTGTCCGCCTCGAGCCGACGGTCTCTCTATCGACCGATGCCTCTCTGATGGGTTGGGGTGCCCATCTGGGGGAGCACAGAGCGCACGGCCTCTGGTCCCCTCGAGAGTCCCGATGCCACATCAACCTGCTGGAGCTTTGAGCGGTTCATCTAGCCCTCACCGCCTTCGCTCCATTTCTACGGGGTCAAGTGGTTCAGGTTCAGACGGACAATACCACGACCATGTATTACCTAAACCGCCAGGGCAGGACGTGCTCCATGCCTCTGTGCAGGGAAGCTCTCCGCATTTGGTCACTCGTGTGCAGCCTGGAGGCAGATCTCCTTGCCATCCATGTGGCAGGAGCCTCCAACATTCTGGCCGATGCCCTAAGCCGGATAGGGTCTGCATCCAACGAGTGGTCTCTCCTGCTGGAGGTAGTACAAGATCTATTCTCCCACTGGGGCATGCCTCAGGTGGACCTGTTTGCCTCCAGGGAGAATGCAAAGCTGAGACTGTTTCATGCCTGCCCCCCTCAGCAGGGCTCACTGCAGGGGGATGCCTTCTTGAGGCCGTGGACCCCGGGCCTCTTCTACACCTTTCCCCCATTTCCCTTGATCCACAAGGTGCTTCTCAAGGTGAGGAGGGACAAGGCGCAGGTGATTCTGGTAGCCCCAGACTGGCCCTGCCAGTTCTGGTATCCAGATCTCCTCAGTCTCAGCTCCAGGCTCCCGAGGTGGCTTCCAGCCCGTCCGGACCTGATTTCAGTCAATCAGGGGAAGGTATTCCATCCAGACCTTCAATTCCTGCACCTGACAGCCTGGTTCCTGAGCAGCTAGAGTTCCAGGCCTTGGGTCTTTCCGACGAGGTCCTCAACATTGTTGAGGCGTCCCGTAAGGAGTCGACCAGAAAATGCTATGCCTTCAAATGGAAGAGATTCTCCATTTGGTGTCAGGGCAAGGGCCTGGACCCTTCCTCCTGTTCCTTGGCAAGCATTCTGGACTACCTGTGGTCCCTTTCTCAGCAAGGGCTTCGGTCAACGACCCTTAAGGTGCATCTGGCAGCCATCTCTGCTTACCGGGCGCAGGCCGGAAGCAGTCAGTGGTGCAGGAGAAGGTGGTCGGGCACTTTTTCAAAGGCCTTGATCACATATCCCCTTTGGTGCGAGAACCTCCACCTCCATGGGATCTACTGCTGGTATTGGCTAAGCTCATGGGCAAGCCATTCGAACTGATGCACAGGTGTGACATCTCTCACCTGTCGTGGAAGACCACCTTCTTGGTGGCTATCACGTCAGCCAGAAGGATGGGAGAGCTCCAGGTGCTTTCCATCGAGTCTCCTTATCTGGTCTTCCACAGGGACAAGATTGTCCTGCGCCCCCATCCGAAATTCCTTCTGAAGGCGGTGTCAGAGTTTCACCTTAAACAGGTGTTGACTCTGCCAGTGTTCTACCCCAATCACACCTCGGAGGCCGAATATAGGCGCCATACTTTGGACCCTAGAAGAGCGCTCACTTATTATAAGGAGCGGACGGCTGAAGTTCAGGGAGAGGTTCTCCAGCTGTTTGTCACCTATGCTGAAGCCGCACCTGGCAGACCTGCAGCCAAGCAGACAATAGGCAGGTGGGTCACCTCCTGCATAGATCTCTGCTATAGGTTGGCAGGCATGGAGCCTCCCAGAAGGATAAGAGCTCATTCTACCCGCCATACCGCTGCATCGGTGGCTGCTTCCAGGGACGTCCCTATCCAGAAAATCTGCAGGGCTGCTACCTGGAAGTCAGCACACACCTTCATCACCCACTACCACATCGACCTTGAGTCACGCCGGGATGCTGGTTTGGGGCCTCAGGTCTCAGTCTTTATTTCCTAAGTAGGGTGTCGCCTTGCCTCCCTCCTCCCGGAGAACTGCTAGGATTCTGCCAGACAGTATTGGATGAACAACATATCCATGTCCCTAGAAATACAGGTTACTCACCTGTAACAGGAGTTCTAGGAATGGTATATGTTGTTCATCCACACGACCCACCCGGCCTCCCTGGCTTCAACGCACAACCTGGCTTCCAGTGGGCTAGATCTCGCGTCATGGGGTGGAGCCGAGAGTTTTACCACCCGGGTGGGTGGGAGGAGCCAGCTTGAAGACCTTCCGGCAAGATTTAAAGCGGCAAGAAACCTGCCAGACAGTGTGGATGAACAAAATATACCATTCCTAGAACTCCTGTTACAGGTGAGTAACCTGTATTTCATGCCATTGCACACTGTTTCTCCATGCCACAAGGAGAGGGGAGGTACAGGAAAAACAGGGAAACATCCTGACTGGCAGGATGATCGCTGTCCCTTGCAGGCCCTGCACCCTGCAGCTCGGGCAAGGCGGCTGCATCCTTGACCCAGTGGGTCATGCCAGTCTGCTGTGGGGGGGGTAAGCCACAGGAGTAAGGTCTAGTCAGTCCCAAGAGAAGCTGAAGTGACAGGGCTTGGGGGGGCCAGGGTGATGCGAGCCGTGCCAGAAGTGAGAAAATGGATCAACTAAAAAAAAAAAAAATTTAGCAATATATAGACAAAAGGTATGAGGCGAGATTAGAAGCTGTTAATGTGTTCACCCATAGTGGGCTGGATCAGTGGTATGGTGGGCTGAGCCCTTGGTTGCCATACCACCTGCCTCACCGATGACCCAGGTTCAAGAATGGACCATGGTCACACATGGGTTGGCTGGGGGAAGGAGGACTGAGTGCCCACAGACAGCTGTCCTCCGTCAGGGAGGTAGGGAGGGCTGCACGTGCCATTGCTTGATTACCAACTAGCGGAAGCTGGCTGCTACAGCAGCAAGTGCCTCTCAGAGGTCCAGGCGCAGACACTGAGTACATGCAGTGTCTTTGCAATGCCTGTCCATGCCATGGCACATGTGCCAGCTTTGGTGAACGGGGTATAAGCAAGGTGAACCCCCCCTCGGCCAGGATGATGTTGGCCAGCATGCTGCAGGTTCCACCCACCTACCAGGTACTGACTTGAACCAGGTAAGTCACAGAGATGCTGGGAGATGGGTTGGGGGCTGATGGCATAACAGAAGCAAAAACAAACATGAAAAAGAAAACATGTTCTCCCTGGAGAAAAGGATGCGGGGGTGCGGGAAACATGATCTCAGTCTTCTACATTAAGGTATCTTCTGGTATCGACAAGGTAGAACAGATGGAAATGTTTGATCGGGTATGCTCCTGCAGGATGCATGGACTCACCTAGAAGCCCAAGGATGGGAAATTCATGGGCAACGTAAGAAGGCATTTCTTCTCCCATAGGATGGTAAACCTATGGACTAGCCAACCAGCAGAGACAGTGGCCATGAGGACAATAAGGGTAATGAGGCCTTAAGGATAATTCTGGATCAATTTCTGCTTGCCAAGTGAATTATAGGGTATCCTGGACAGTACAGGGAGCGAGCGAGAGAGAGAATGGGAAATTGCTATAAATTAGTATGTGTTTTATAGCATAGTTTGTTAAAGTTTTTGTAATTTTCAATATGTTTTACAGGACAAAACTAAAAAGAAGGTGGATGTCATGTGGAGGAAACTGAAAAAAGCAATCCAGGCAGTCACTGACCAATGCACCAGAAGGGTAACTAAAGCGAAATGAAAATGAAACCACTTATAGTTTTCAAAGAAAGTGGCTAAAACAGTGAAAGAAAAACAGAAAGCATTCAAGCTATATCAGGGAACAAACAAGGAAGAAGACTGGGTGTCGTACAAGGAAAAAATGAAAGAAGCCAGCAAAAAAAATAAGGCAGGCAAAAGCCCACATAGAAGCAAGGGTAGCAGAGAGGGCAAAGAGAGGAGACAAATCCTTCTTTAGATACATCCGGGAAAGAAGGAGGAAAAAGGGGGTATAGTCAAGATTACAGCTCAGGAAGGGAAAACAACAGAAGGCGACCCAGAAAAAGCAGAAATCCTGAACAAGTACTTCTGCTCGGTATTTACTGAGGAGGAACTAGGTGATAGCCTAGAAATGGCAAAATGCAACACCCTAGACAGGGGGTTGATACTAGCCCCTTCACAGAGACCGAAGTACTGGTGGCACTAAATAAACTACAAGTTGACAAGGCCATGGGGCCAGATGAAATGCACCCCAGGATCTTAGAAGAACTGAGATTAGAGTTGGCTGCCCCACTGGCTAAACTGTTCACCAAATCCCTAAAGAGTGGGGAGGTACCCGAAGATTGGAAAAGGGCAACTGTGGTCCCGCTTCACAAATTGGGCAGCAGGGAGGACTCTGGAAATTACAGGCCTGTAATCCTCAAATCCATAGTGGGGAAGTTAATGGAGACACTTCTCAAACAGAGGATCATGGCATTCCTGGAGGCTAGCAGCCATCAGGACCCGAAGCAGCACAGTTTCACAGCAGGTAGGTCATGCCAGAGAAACCTGATTGAGTTTTTTGACTGTGTTACAAAGGTTATAGATGATGGCGGGTGGTAGATGTGGTCTGCTTAGACCTTAGCAAGGCCTTCGACTCGGTTCCACACATAAGGCTGGTAAAGATACTAGACCCCACAGGGGTTGGATCAGAAGTAGTTAGATGGGTTAAAAACTGGTTACAGGGCAGAACCCAGAAAGTGCAAGTAAACAGAGCACTGTCATCAGAAGGTAGAGTAACTAGCGGTGTGCTCCAGGGTTCAGTACCGGGGCCCCTGCTCTTCAATATTTTCATATCGGACATAGCTAACAGACTACAGGGAAAGGTGTGTCTGTTTGCAGATGACACCAAAATATGCAACAGGGTCAACACCCAGCAGGGAGTGGACAAGATGGAAGCCGACCTCAAGAAACTGGAAGAATGGTCTGGAGCATGGCAGCTGAGATTCAACGCCAAAAACTGCAAAGTTATGCACATAGGAAAAAGAAATCCAAATGAGGCATATTACCTTGGAGAGACTAGCTATCTTCACCCAAGAGTGCGATTTGGGAATCATTATCTCAGACAACTTGAAGGTAGGTAAACAGTGCGAGAAGGCAGCATTAAAGGCCAGCGGTATGCTGGGATGCTTTGGGAGGGGAATCACATGCAAGAAGAGGGAAGTGATCTTGCCGCTGTACAGATCACTGGTTAGGCCTCACCTGGAATTCAGCATCCAGTTCTGGAGGCCCCACTTCAAAAAGGACATTGACCGAGTGGAGACGGTGCAGAAGAGGGCAACAAAAATGATTCAGGGACTGCACAAGATGTCCTACGGAGATAGACTGAAAGAAATGAACATGTATTCCCTGGAACAGAGAAGAGAGAGGGGTGACATGATTGAAACATTCAAGTACATGAAAGGCATAAACCAGGTGCAGATAGACGATCTCTTCCAATTTAAGAATGGCAGCAGAACCGGGGGACATGATCTAAGGCTGCAAGGAGGGCAGTTCACCAACACCAGTACAGTTTTCTTCACAGAAAGAGTGGTGGATGCCTGGAATAGCCTGCCTGCAGAGGTGGTGGGGGCAAGCACAGTGGTAGGTTTCAAGAATGCTTGGGACAGATACAAGGGAGCCCTCAAACCCAAGGGCAGTTAGAAGGCTAAGTTGACAATGGGCAGACTAGATGGACCTGGTGGTCTGCCATCAACCTCTATGTTTCTATATCACACATTATGCCCCATACATAGATTGAACTATGTTAATTACTAATATATTTTGTAACTCTGTAAGGGGTAGATACTTAAAGCGCTGAAACATACTAGACAGAAAGTCGGTTAATTCTTTCTTAGGGGAGATTTGGATAGGAATAAATATTCACTACTCAAATCCAATAACTAGCAGAGGCCTTTCATTTCTTCAAAAATAATATCAAGCACCCCACCCCACCCCACCCATCAATTAACCGTATAAAATACCCATCCACAGGACTTATACATTCTAGTCCAATTCAAAAACAATTATTTTTTTGTAAATCAAATATCCATCTTCTCCATATGATTCAACATGTCTCTTTTGAAGGATGTTGGAGACTCCACTGTTTCCTGGACAGAATAATGCTCACTTAAATATATGACCAGCAGGTCCACTTCAAAGAACGGTTAAGATTTACCATCCTTTGACAATTTAACTTTTGCTGGGGGCAACAAGGAAAACTGAGCCACAATTTCCTAAACATCCTGATGATATGCCTAGAATGTCCGGTGACATTGCTGCATGTAGTCAGTAGTCAGGGTAAATACAGTAGTTGTTGTTTTATACTTGTAACCCCTAGATGGCGCTATCCCAGGGGCTACTACCCCTGCCTGATTTGCCACTAACAGGTTGAGGGGCCTGGATCCAATGGCGGGTGCCTCCACCCAGAGGTCAGGGTTTGCAATAGTTAAACTAACTTGGTCACAGCCCTCTGGGACACTGCAACCTCCCTTTCTTCCCACTAGTGGCCCACACAATATATCAGAATTACCTTCACAGTATACACTTACCCCCAGGTCTGGTTCCGGCACTGGGACCTCCTGTGAAATGAGATACAGTGCAACAATCACAGTACAGTACTTTAACATAGACAAATACCTCCAGGCAGTATAACTTTGCTGAAACAAGCAGCTCTGATTTATTTGGGGGGATATAACAAGGACAGGGAAATCAGGTTAACTAGCTTATCACTCTAATAATCTACCTATGGCTCTGTGCACAGGCCTATCCCTATCAGTTACTGTCCCTGGGTACCCAAGCCCTAGTGGCTAGTCCAAACCGTGGCAGCTGGTAGGGGCCCTTTCACACAGAGAAAAGGAGAATTAAACAGTCACCAGTACAGTAATTCCATTTGGATTTAATGTGGCAATTCAACAGGGAGCAACCCTGAATTAGTACTCACGACCTCCAAATAAGATAGGGTCCTTCAATGTCAGCAGGGCTCACTTGAGGTACACAAACCTCTTCACACATCCATATAAAGAAAAGTACTATACCAGGCAGGCTGCATCTGTATCCCGATCGCAATTACTGCACAATACCGGAGAACACACAGCAGATTCAGTTCCTGACAGACCGAGTGCAATTTTCAGCAATTCTTCCAGTCTTCTACAGGGTGAGCCTGGTTTCTACTCTTCAGAGATCCTTTGATTCTTTTCACAGGACAGATTCAGTCCTAACAAGCTGTTACACAAGCTGCAGACCGAACTCTGGGCCTTACACGTTTTTGACTAAAACTGCACACTGAAAAGCACAGGGCTCCTTCCTTCTTCACTGCCAAAGCTCAACTCAACTCCAACTGACGAAACCGGGCACTTCCTTTGAGTTCCTCCCAGTTCTTGACTGGATTGGCTGTCACTCACAATAGACTGCTGCTGTTGGTCCAAAAGGCACTGAAGTCTAAACTTCATCTCCCAGAGTCACTGCCCATACGATCCTCTTGTGGCTGGCTCAGATTATGAGTCCAAGTTCTGATTCGTCAAGGCATCATTTTAGAGCTAGCTTACCCCCACACTGATTGGTCCAGTTCAGCAGTTCAAAACTAGAATGGGGAACTAGCAGACACAGTTCTGACTGCAAAGAAAGCAGGTTAGACAAACTGTAATTTCATTATTACTCTAAATAATTTCTGGCAAACAGTTACATCTTTCAGATAGGTTCCTTTGCACTCTAGTGACTGCAAAATGAAGTGAATTGGCAGCAGCTCGAGTGGTACTCAGAGAAGAAACACACAGTCCCCATACAAACTAATTATGTCTGCAAGCAGACAGCTCTTAAAGAGACAGTACCAGAGGTTCTAAAAACACTCACTGATAAATGGCTTAAACGCCAAACACCATTCAGGCTTGGAGCATTCAAGCAAGCTCCTGGAAGTCTTTTGGGAACCCCCATTTGCAGGGGGGTTACATACTTCAATAAGCCTCGCAGTCTGGCTAGTTTAAAGACAAAATCCCGACCCAAATCGAAAGCGAAAGTAGCCAAAATGGTAGACTTTACAGATGCTGTCCCAAATGCTTTCTGGTGTTTCTTAGGGACCCGGAAAGCACGAGTGAGTAGAGGAGGGTTGTCATGCGGCAAATCAAAGGTGTTGTGTAGAATATCTTTCACTAGCTCTCTGGTGTCCTGAAAGTCTGAGTCATATTAATCAGGGATGTCAAGGATATGAATATTCTGAAGTCTCGATAGATTCTATTACTGTACTTTTCAATTTCCAATTAATATTGTAATTGTCTCTCATTAGACTTTGAAAGTTTGCCTCCAGGGTAACTACCTTCGCATCCTATTGCGCTATTCCACTCACAGCATGTCCTCCCTTATCCCTTTCCCATTTTTACCTTCTTTTCATCCTACCTCATCCCCCGTTTCTTTACCCCTCCACTCCCACTTCCCCCCTCTCTCCTCTGTTTCCTCACCTTGTTCGCTCCCTCTACCCTCTGCCCTGTGGGTCTTTCCTGCTTAAGCTTCATTGTGGAATCTCCCTCCTTGCTCTTATTTTGCTCCTTCCACCCCCCAGTTCACCCCCTGTACTTCTCTCCTTGTAATCTCTTTCACCCATCTACAGACAAGGCTACTGGCTGCACATGACACAATATTTATCTTGCCATATTGTTCTTTTGTTTATGTAATTACTTTCCTCATGTTGTACTACTTACTGAAACCATTGTAATTTGCTATTCTTGTGACTTGATGTGGAACCTTTGTAAAAGAGCCCTTGGCTCAAAGGTCTTTCCGATTTGTTAAATAAATAATAAAAAAACAAAATCCTGCTTAGATAAGGAATTAGTGGTACTAATAGTGGGTACTGATAGTATTAGCTACTGATAGTGGGAGAGTTGAATCTACTGGGCGTAGCTTGCAGTCAGTCTCCCTGCTGCAGCTACAACTAGGAGTAGGTACATCCTGGACTCCATGCAAGGGGAGTTCCTCAGGCAATTAATGTTGGAACCCACTCACAAGGGGACACTTCTGGACTTAGTACTTGTCCCCGAGGCACAGGTCAAGAAGCATAGGGAAAACCAGGAGCAGTTGTAGAATTCAACAAAACTATTTATTTGCAGTTGCAGTAAAAAAAAATATATAAACTTGTTCAGAATAACTATGTACAGAGAGATAAAAAAAATAAATATTTCTTGTAAAACTCTCTTTCTCTTTTTCTTCCTAAACAAAAAAAAAACTCTCTCTCTGCAATTGCAGCTTAGTTGTTTTATAAGGATTTTCAACCCCCCCCATCCTTAGCAAGCATCCTGTCCTAGCAAAACATTTTGTTCTCGTCAATTTCGGGCAGGATCTGCTAGAACAGTGAGCTTCCTGGAGTCCCTACAGCAGCTGCAAAAGGCTGAGGCCCAGATATTCAAAGCAGTTGCGCATGACGCGAGTGAGTTGCGCTGGCACACGTGTGGACTTGCGCCAAGGAGCCATATTCAGCGGGAGCTAGTGCGCAGCGCAAATCTCATTGTGCCAATATGCAACTATAATGAATGCAGGTGCAAGTGCAGGGGGCATTCCCATGAATATCCAGCGCAGTGGGATATTCAACTGTGAAACCATGGAGCAAGTGCGGAGCAAATCAAAGATGCGCCGATCAGACTTGTTCCTATAAATACAGGGTGCAAGCACACAGACAGCACTTGCACCAGGCGAGAGCAAGTGAGAAAGAGAGACAGACAGATAGACAGACCAAGGCAGACACAGAGGGAGAGGGACAGAGGTGGCATTGAAGAGGGAGACAGGGGCAGAAAGAGTGAGAGAGACAGACACACTGCCAGGCAGTGCACCAAGGTGGCACACAGCCAGCAGCAGCCAACCGCCCAGGAGGATATTGGACAGTAAGCCCCATGGATACTGTGCCCTTCTTGATGGAGGCCGTAATGAGGGGTGTGAGGGGGCAGGACGAACAGCGACGTGGCCGTAGAAGGGCCCATTGGCGGTATGCCCAACACAGGTGGTACCGCGCCTGCATCACCTTCGAGCAGTACAATGACACGGAGATTGTGGGCCGGTACCTCCTGAACAGGGCCATTCTGAGGCAGCTCTGCAAGCTGTACAGTGAGGAGATTCAGGCACCCACCAGACAGAGCCATGCCATGTCCGTGGAGATGAAGGTGACAGCCGTCATGTGCCTGCTAGCCACAGGCACCTTCCAGAGACCAACAGGGGACACCACAGGCATAACCCAGTCAGCCACATCCTGCATCCTCACACAGTTCCTCAATGCTCTGCTGCCACGTGCATCGGAATGCATCCGTTTCTCCAGCACACAAGCGGAGCATACAGCAACCGTGCAGGACTTCCACAGGGTAGCACGTATGCCTGGCGTGATTGGGGCCACTGACTGCATTCACATGCCACCTGGCCCCGAGAGTGCGTCGTACTTCAACAGGAAGGGGAGCCTGAGTGTCAACTGCCAGGTGGTGTGCGATTTCATGGGGCGCATATCCAATGTCTGCGCCACACACCCTGGGAGTGCACATGATGCGTTCATCTGGCACAGCTCTGCACTGTGCCACAGGTTTGAAGGTGGGGACATCCCCACGGGCCATCTAGTGGGTGAGTATGGCACGGGAAAGGGGCGATGGGCAGAGCAGACTGTGGGATGGGGGAGGGCAGGCGTGCATGGTGGCATGGGTGCCAGGGACAGGCAAGGGGTGCAGCATAGAACAGCAGAGGGCTAACCATGTTATTATCCACACAGGGGACAGTGCCTATCCACTGCGGCCCTGGCTGCTCACCCCCTACCGGCACCCAGTATCCCAAGCCGAGGAACGCTACAATGAGGCACACGCCAGCACGTGTAACATCATCGAGCAAGTCTTTGGCATGCTGAAAGCATGGTTCTGTTGCATAGACAGGTCAGGCGGTGCCCTACAGTACAGCCCCTCAAAAGTCTGTGGCCTATTCCTGGCCTGCTGCATACTGCACAACATGGCCATTGACCATGGGATAGCTGTCGAGGCTGACAAGGGCAACAGTAGTGGGGACAATGGAGGCAATGGGGTGGAGGGAGGTGGACAGCCACCCCCTGGGCGGAGGGATCCCTGGCTGCAACTGCAGGCGAGACGACACCGGGACACCATTGCATGGGAGTACTATGGTGCACACAGGTAGGTGGTGTGATACACATGCATCGGCCGCACAAACAGGTACAGCACACATGCAGGGGCATGCATGGCATTGGGCATGCACACACAGAGGCGTGAAGCAGGGGTGGGGGGATAGGGGCACACAACCACATACAGTACTTCTCACAGCCCCCCCTCCACACACACACCCACACACACAGGCATGGGTATGTGATGTGGATCAGCTGCATCACACCAGTGCACAGGCACAACTGGTGCAAGACTGCCATCATTGCACCCACACCATATGGCCCAGTGGCCAGGCAAGCTTGCACTCAGGCATGTGGCATGACACACAGGTGCCACACCAGTAGTAGGCACACACACATTGCCCATGTGCACAGTGGGCAGCAGCTGCAGACTGCAGGTGAGACGGCCTGCATTTCAGGTCCACTGCATGGAACCATGGCCGCCACTGCCATGGAGGTGGCTGTACCTGGGCCGTTCGGCAGCCACAGGCTGCACATCAGCCATGGGGGGGTGTACAACAGCCCCCCAGGGGTTGAACTGTGGGACCATGACCGTGTCAGCACGGGGGTGTCAAGACACCCAAACAGGCCAGCCCTGGGCATGTCAGGGATGCCGACAGAGCCCGGCGTCTACTGCGATGGGGTCACCCGATGCTGGGTTTGTGGGGTGGACAGCACACTGCAGGGGTCATTTGTGCCCGGCCATGCCCTGTGGCAGCCAGCAGTGCAAAGCCATCCGAGATCGCAGCAATCCAGGGATGCAGTCGTGGCCTCCTGCATGTGCTGCTTCCCTGCCCGGATCTGCGCATGCCCCTCTCCTGCTGCTCAGCTAACTGGCGCACCTCCATGCACAGTGCACGCACCCCAGTGGCAAGCAGCACCTGTTGCTGAATGGACACCTGCAGCAAACAGGTGTGCTCAGCCAGAGGGTTGGTGTCCTGGGGCTCCCGGGCTGGATGCCGATCCCCGTGTGGTGACTGGCCATGCTGCACAGCCCCCCTCTCTGGTGGATGCTGCACACAGGGGGGTCTGCAGGGGGATTGGGCATGGCAGGCGCACCGGCGGTGGACCCTGTGTATGGCTGTCCGGTGGCACCCTGCAGCCTGCTGCTGTCGCTCGTCCGGCTGCTGCACATCATCCAGCGGCTGCATGGCTGAACCACTTCCATCGCAGAGCACAGCCAGGGCAGCGCACACCGCTGCACCCACAGTGGTGGCAGGCAGCTGTTCCGCTGCTGGCAGAGCACTGGGCATGCTGCCTGTGTTGGTGGCCAGCAGGGACATCTTGCCCACAATGGTGGCCATACTGTCCAGGATGAATGTGACGTCATCGTCGGTGTTGGACCCCACCTCGATCTGTGTCTCTGTGTAGAGGACACCAAGGCTGGCATCCTGCAGGAACACATCCAGGGCCTCATCCTACTCCAGGACCAGGACATCCGCCTGCACAGTGGTGGTGAGCTGCAGCCTGTCGGGCCCCAGGATGCCAGTGGAGGTAGAAGAATGGTCCTCCGGGGCCGTTCCAGCGTCCACGGCGGCTGCCGCCGCTGCCCCATCATCTGCATGGAGCCGTGTTGGTGCTGCAAGAGAAAGAGAGGCGTGTTAGTGATGCATTGCCCACATGTGCCCCCCCACACTGCCACTGCATGTGTTCTGCAGCATGGCATACATATGGGTGCGCACACATTCACATGCCATGCATGCCAGCTGCATGCACGCTAGCATGGCTGTGTACGCACCCTCAGCTGTGTGTGGCTGACATACTTACCATGCAGTGATGGGCTACCACCCATCTGGAATCCGCCACCAGGCACACCCTCCACCGTGCTGTGGCGCATGGTGGCTGCCACAACTCCTCCTGCGCCATGAGCAGTGGTGCATCTGCAGACCCCCCTCCGGTGGCATTCCGGGATGCATGGAT
This sequence comes from Neoceratodus forsteri, assembly GCA_016271365.2. Classification (NCBI taxonomy): domain Eukaryota; kingdom Metazoa; phylum Chordata; order Ceratodontiformes; family Ceratodontidae; genus Neoceratodus; species Neoceratodus forsteri. Next base: position 275,066,817 of record JADMNL010000025.1, read on the forward strand.
GGCCTCCACCTTCTCCTTGATGCACCTCTAGTCCCTGCCCACCTTCTTCTGGCACTCCTGTGCTGACCGCTGGTGGCTGCCATGCTGGTTGACGTATGCCGCCACCTTCTCCCAGGCCCCAGCCCTGGCCTGTGGTGTGCCCATGGCACCACTCAACAGGGGCTCCATCAAGGTAGGCATCGAACAGGGCCTCTGTCTCCACCTTTGTGAAATTGGGCCTGTGCTTGTGAGCAGGCCCGTGCTTCTCACCCTCCTCACGTTCTGACATATCACTTTCTGTGGACACGGACAGCACAGTGTGTCAGTGGCAGCATCACCCTGTTCCATCCCATCCTGCTGTGCTGGCTGCTCCCAGTGAACTGCAGCGGCATGCGCAAATTCCCCCAAAAGGATGGAATACCGGTCCATGGCCTGTGCTGTTCCGTGGCGCTTATATAGCGCAATGTATGCAAATGAGGTTTGGCACAACAGTAATGACATGCTAATGCACCCAGTGCACCATGCATTGGCTGATGAGCTCATTTGCATATGGTGTCTGAATATCGCGATTTTGCTCCGTGCACAATGAGATGGCTCCGGTGCAAGTCGCGGTGAGCAGGCCCGCAGTGCGTATGTGCTGAATGGTATCATGGTATCAGTCGCGCACTGTGTGCCAACAGCGCAATGGGGGCATAGCACATGATGCGCCAGGCCTGCTTTCGTGCACTTGTGCACTGCGCAGAGGCGGGCGACCCCTCACCCGTGCTGTGACCCCTGACCCCTGGGTCACTCCCTTCACCTGGTGACCCCACCTAGCCACACCCATGCTGCGATCTCCAGGACAGCACGATGGGCGGACACAGCGGATGTTCCTCAAGACGCTGCATCTGGCGATGTCGTGGGAAGGCGCGCGCTTACTGGTGCCATTTTGGTCACTGACTTTGCTTTACAGCATGGTGCAACGACGAGTCCCGAGAGCCCAGAACTGGACACAGGTTGAGCTCGTCAACCTGGTCACCTGTGTCCAGCCCCACACCCCCCAACTATTTGGCCAGATGCCCCTGCAGCAGCCAAGGGTGGCAGTGTGGCAGGAGGTTGCTGCCACACTGCAGCAACAGACCGGGGTGGCCAGGATGGGGAAGCAGTGCCATCACCGGTATGGTGACCTCATGAGGTGGGACCCAGAGCACCTGAGGAGGCTTGAGCTGTGCCACAGCCAGGTAAGTCAGCCCATATTGCATGTGTGCCCTGGTGCTGTACTGTGGTGTTGGCTAGGCTGCCTGGCATGCCCTGCAGAGTGGTGCACCTTCATCATGTGCATTGTGGTGTGGCATTGCCATCCGCCACTAGCGTTGCGATGTAGCCATGCGGGACGTGTTGGGCAGGGGCTCACCCTGTGCATGGGGGTGGGGGAGGTGGGCAGCTGCTGTGGATGTTTTCTGATATGTACCTGTCTTTGTTTCATTCCCAGGGCCTGAGAACCGCCAGCGGGTGTGGGCAGTAGCAGCAGCAAGACAGCAGGCTGCAGCAGGCCACAGAGGAGGCACAGGAGCAGGACCAGCCCCAGCTGCAGAGGGCGGGTAGGCACTGTCATGGTCCTTCGCACTGTACGTGGGGGCGGCGAGGGCATGGGTGCGGGCATGGCCACCTGTGCCATGTGCCGTGGCAGCTGTGTGTGTGTCGCACTGTGCGTGGTGCACGCCACTGTGGCGCATCCATTGGACATGTGAGCCAGCTGTTGGTGGGGTGACTGTGCGCCCGGCTGCCACTGACGTTGCTGTGGTGCTGCCGATGCACTGTGCCATGTGACTGTCATTGCGCAGTCAGGTGGCCATTGTGTGGCAGGAACCTCTCCTGTGCACTGTCGCGGTGTGCCGAGTTGCTGGCAGGCATTGGCCCACCCCCCTGTGGGTGGCCGGTACAGGCTCTCCAGGGGTGTGTGTTCCCACTGCCCATTGCACGCTGTGCATGGGCATGGTTCCTTGGGACATTGCACTGATCACCTGTCCTGTCCCTTGTCATGGGTGTCCAGTGAAGATGTTGGAGGCCCATTTACTGCAGGCTGCTCCAACAGATTATTCTCATTACTTCCACAACTATGGAGGCTGTCCTGCAGGTTCACCACCTGCTGCTGGAGGACTGGAGCTGGCATGGACACCAAGGGGTGGCAGGCCATGACCGCCGGTAGTTTGGACCCAGCATTCCCCTGTTTCCCCTGCTGTACCTCCCCCTCCAATCCCCCATCTCACTGTACAATCCCTGTTTCCTGTCCCCTTCCCTCACTTTCCTACCCTTGCCACCCCCTTATTGTTGTACATAGTTTGGTTTTTGGTTATATATTTTTTGACTTACCTGCCTGTGTCAGTGTCTACTTTGCAGGTGGCATGAGGAGCCATGCTGCAGTGGCCCAGTGTCTGTCTTTGTGGTGTGCATGTGTCGGGGCGCGTGTTGTGCTTCTATGGTTCGCTGCTGTGTGCTGTGGTGTGTCACATTGTGGTGATGTCCCTCCCTTTGGTCGGCCCTGCCCATGGGGCGGCTGTCAGGGGTGTGTGGTGGGTGTGTGCGTAGTGGTGGCACACAGCCATGGTCTTTGGTCGGTGCTGGCCGCACACTGTGTTGGAGGCCCTGCTTGGTGTTGTGTGGCCTGTCCCATATGGACTGCTGCACTACGTGCCTTCCGGCGCGTTCCATGCCTACTGTGTGGGCCGCTTGTGTGGTGTGTGTGTGTCTGTGCTTGGCTGCGTGGTCTTGGGTGTGACCTGGTCTGGGTGGGAGGGGGGACACGGCCTTCAGCCTGCAAGGGGGGCTCCCTTGGTAGCCGTCCATTGGCACCTCCTATTGCCTACTATCTGTGCCACTGTTGTGTTCTGGGGGGTGTCTGGGTGCCTGTGTGTGCCCTACTGGTGGTGGACTCCTATGGCCTGTCACTGTGCTTCCCTGGCTCTCTTCTCTGTGCCATGCCCCCCATTGCTCTGCTGCTTTGCTCCCAGAGTTGTGCTGGAGCATCTCTTTCTGTGCCATGGTGCAAGTGTGTTCGTGCCGTGGCGCAAGCCTGGTTGCACCATGGCGCAACTATGCCATATTTAGCTGGGTTGTACTCAAGTAACCTCTAGTTTTCTACGGTCATCTCAAATCATAAATATATATATATACACACATTTCAACAGTAACACCAGATATTTTCTATACAAACATGATCCCATTATCAGTTTAATTTCCATATATTGATTTGCACATAATTTTATATTAGCTGACATAGATATGCAAGGAAGATAAACAGGCAACAAGAGAAAACAGAGAGATAGTGAGAGGCAAAGGATTGTGAGACTGTTCAGGTTGCTCAAGTCCGAAGTCTCACAGGAAAATTTGGTTGCGCAGCCAGACAGAGAAGAGAGAAAAGGAAAGAATACAGATCCTTGCATTTAAATACTTTCTCCAAAACAAATGGGACAGGGTCCCATTCTACCCTGTCACAGTACTGTCAAATAGGGACAGTGTGACTGACGTTAGAGTGGGGAATTTCAGCAAGGCCTTTGGCACAGTTTCACGTAGAAGGCTGTTAAACAAGCTGGGAAGTCTAGGAGTAGGTCCTAAGGTAGAAAATGAGTGGAAAATTGGCTGGGCAATAGGACTCAGAGGGTAGTGGTAAATGCCACAGGGATCAGTACTAGGGCTAGTCCTCTTCAATGTCTTCATCAGTGACATTGCAGAAGGGCTGGAAGGGAAAGTATGCCTGTTCGCAGATGACACAGAACTCAGCAACAAAGTAGACACACCGGGAGGAGTGGAAAAAATGAGAAGTGATCTAGAAAAGTTGGAAGAATGGTCAAGGACTTGGCAGCTGGGTTTTAACACAAAGAAGTGCAAAATAATGAACTTGGGGCATAAGAACCTGGGGCAACATGCCAACAGAGATGAGAGGTATTAACAGTCACAAAGCAGGAATGGGACCTGGGGTGATAATTTCTGATGACCTGAAGGTAGAGAAGCAGTGTGACAAAGCAGTAGGTAAGGCTGGAAGGATGCTGGGTTGCATAGGAAGGGGAATCACCAGCAGAAGGAGGGAGGTAATAATGCTCCTCTGCAGATCACTGGTTAGGCCGCACCTCGAGTACTATGTATGGTTCTGGAGGCCCCACCTCTGTAAAGACATACAGAGGGGGGAGGCAATACAAAGGAAGGCAACCAAAATGGTGCATGGCCTGCATCAAAAGCCCTATGGGGTAAGGCTCAAGGAACTTAACATATTCTCCCTGGAGGAAAGGAAGGATATGCTAGAGACATTCAAATACCTCACAGGCAAAAACAAGGTATAGGAGGGAAACAGAAAAAGATGCTCAAATACAACGGGCCATGCTATGAAGTTAGAAGGGGGAGAGGCTCAGAAGAAATGTGAAGAAGTACTTCTTCACAGAGAGAGTGGTGGATGCTTGGAACAGCTTACCAACAGAGGTGGTGGGGGCGGAAATGGTGACAGGGTTCAAGAACGCATGGGATAGACACAGAGGGATCTTAGTGGGGGTGGGGGGAGACCAGAGACAGAGTAGGGTATGTGGCAACACTATAGATAGGGAAAATAGGGCAGACTACATGGGCCACCAGGTCCTTATCTACCAACATATTCTGCGTTTCACTATTAGTGTGCTCAGCTACAGTCTTTCTGGTTGCCTCCTCCCATAAAAGCACCTGGTTGACTTCTGTTTACAGAGATTCAGTTTTCTTCAGCAGGGCATCAAACCTGTGATCACTATGTTCAGTCTGCAGGAGCAGCTTGTCCAACACACAACCCAAGATTTCAAGCATGTACTCCTTCAGCACCAAAGGAGATTTCAAGATAGGAGTAGATTCCTGTTCCTGTTCAAAATTTTGGTGTTGTTTCCTTGTTGATAAGCTCACTTCTGATTTTGTTTTGGCTGGGGGAGGTGTGCACTGTCGGTCAGTAGCCTCCAGGGAGGTCGGCATGCTTCCAGCACTGCTACTGTGCTCCAGGCTGAGTTGTCCAGGAAAAGACTGCTGATCTAGCATTAAGGACCTCAGCAACATAAACTCCTTGCCTCTACCCAGATGCTTTGTCTTTTGTAGATCCATGAGTTTGAAAAACAAACTCTGCAGAGCAAGAGAGGTAAAATAAATTATGTTTTAATGTGAAGTTCGTAGAGAGGTTTTAAATCAGGGTGCTGCTAGTTCGGCTGTTTTGGTTCCCCCTAGTGTTTTATAGCATATGTGTTAGTCCCTGCTTATGAACTGACGGGGGAGCAGACCAGATGGACTACAGTACCTTCCCTGATTTAAAATTACTATGTCACTGTGTTCAAGTTAGCATGCTAAGTTGCCTGTATGCTAGAGAGTTTTTGATTGCAAAATGTAATATTTTTACATATTTTAGGACAAAAACTCAATAAAATGCAGTACATTGTGCAAAATGCAGTTTTGTTGTTGAAAATTATGAGAATTGTGGTGGCCCTGTGCATGTGTGACTTTACAAATGCACTTGTATGTGACCACAGTGGTAGCATTTTGCATTTTGCCAGCCTCTCTATTAATCTAACCCAGTGTTCCTCATTACACCAACCCCAAAGCAGCACAGACAATGGAAAGCTGAGCTGTGACTGAAGGAATATGTGAGAGTTTGCCAGTGACCAAAGGCACAATTAGCAGTCTCCGGCTGCCCATTCCTGTTCCTCCACAAGTGCAGAGAAGCTGAGGGGCGTATCGAGGGTAGCAGGGCTCAATGTTAGACATCCTATTGGATGCCCAGTGCACTGCAAGAGTGGATTCCATGCGCTGTACAGAGCTGGGGATTGTGGGATACAGGCAGTCCTCCAAGGGGTGAAGTGTCGGCATGAGGACGTGCTAGTTAAATACTGTCACCCAAACAAAACCCTTCCCCAGTGACACTGGGCTCACCTTAGAAAGCTTTAACACGTACTGAAAATGCACACCTATGAGTGCTAGCATGGGTGATGTTGAGGTTTATGGGGATACATGAGGGGCAGGAATGTTCGCATAGGCCCAGTGGGAGAAGCAGACGTTTGATTGTTAGTACAGGTGATGGGTCAGAGTATGGGTGTAGATGAGGGGGTGGAAGTGTGTGTGTGAGAGAGTGTGAATGATGGCTAGAAGTGTTGGTGCACAAAAGGAATTGGAGTGTGGGTGACTGGTTGGAGTTTGTAGATGTGGGTGCTCTCATCAGCCAACAGGCAGCCTTTTTTTCCCTCCTAGGACTCCTGGTGTTCCTGAGCCCCTGATTAGGGCTCCTATGCTGAAACCTCATCCGCAGTTCGGTCCTGCGACCACTGTATGAGCCCACCACCCACCCACCAAGCAGCAAGCCTCTGGGAGTCAGGAAAGGTATGAGCTGCTTGTAGCCATTCTGCCCTGGTTGTACCCATACCCATGATTGGCTGGCGCTTTTTTTGTTGTTGTTGTTGTTGTTAATGTGTCATTAACATTTTATACTTATTGCCCACTAAAGGGACATGCGTAATAAGGAGAAACCTATTGTACTATTACTGTATTTTGGTATAGTCACGCTTTTCATTAGTTCCCCCCTAGATATCCTCTCTACCCACAATGTTCTACCCCAAGCTTTTTCAGTAGGTCATTCAGGATTTGAGACACTACTGCTACTATTTTGTTTTAATGCACTCTGTCCAAGATGCTTTTCCCATCTCTTGTATTGCTACTGCTCTTACCAATTTGTCAGTTAAGCGTTCTGTTAAACACTATTGTATTGCCTTCCATGCAGCACCCCATTTGCAGTACTGATATCTTTCAGCAACCATTTATGGCATGAACCATCTAAAGCAATTGCTTCATCCTTGGTTTGCATTAATCCCACTAAACTACATTCTATAATAATTCTTTGGACAATGCTGAACTCTCCCACCACTAGCATTAAGAGAAAGCCAGCGTTATCTTGTTCTAGTAATGTACATGTGACACATCACAAGACGTTTTCTAAATCACTGAGATTCTGGCTAAAACAAATTATTGTCATGCTCTTGCTATGCTCAGGCAATATAGAACTAAACCCAGGTCCCGTCTCACCCATAGACTCCCCAACTGATTACGCTTCAGCTAAGGGACTAAAAATAATGCTCATCAATATCTGCAGTCTGCAAAAGAAATTGACCAAAGTTCAAGCCTGGGTGTCCCACACCAATCCGGATATCCTTGTCGTAATGGAGACTTGGTTAAAGGTATCCACTTCAGATCATTTGCTAGCTCTACCCTCCTATTCTCTGTTCTGAGCTGATAGGCCAACAAGGGGTGGGGTGGCTATCTATGCGGAAGACCGGCTGTCTATAACTGTTATCCATGCCATCTCAATGCCTTGGGAATTTGAATGCCTTACCTTAAAACTTTACATATCAACTGCTGAGTCTATTAATATAATAGGGTGCTACAGGCCACCTTCAGGTGGGTTAAAGCTCCTATCACACTTAAGTAACTTTTTAGACTTTAACATAAATTAATCCATCATTCTAGGGGATCTAAACCTTGACTGGTTCACCATTAAGTCAAACTCACTAAAGAATCTTTGTGATGACTTCAGTTTGCATCAAATAATTAATGAGCATACAAGACCCAACTGCAAAAACTACCTTAAAAGTTCACTCTTAGACCTCATTATCACTAATATGCCACACAAACTTAGTCAAGCAGCTGTTTTCCACAGTGTAGTTGTGTGCATTCGGAACATAGCCAAATCTACCACTACTGATAGTTATGTCACCAAAAGGAGCTTTAGGAGGTTTAATCCAGCAAATTTTCTGTCGACTTACATCAGCTAAGGTGGCAAAGCTTCTGTTTAGCACCTTCCATCAATGAGGCCGTAAACATTTTTAACTCTTTGCTCACACATGTAATTAATAAGCATGAACCACTGCTCAAGTGCATGTTAAAGAATATATCTTGTCTGTGGTTAATGGAGCTATCAGAGATGCCTTAAAGAAGAGAGACAAACTCTGGTCAACTGCCAGGTGGACCAATTCCCATGTGGACTGGACAGCTTTTAGAGCTTGTTGGAATGCCTGCACTAAGTTGATAAGAGAAACTAAAGAGAACTATTATCTGAATGCCCTGGAGTCTGCTAAAGGGAATCCCGTCAAAATTTGGCATACAATCAAATTAGTGGAAGGGGCAAAGCTCCACCTTCATTGCCCAAAAAAATTAATTCCAAAGGTTCTTCTATTATTGACAAACCATCAGTCTTAGATGAATTCAACAAACATTTCACTACTGTAGGACTCGCATTTGAGTCCTCTCAGGCAGCTACCCTATACTCCTCTCTCACCCAAGACTCTTCGAGTGCTAAGTCCCTTATACAGGATACCTTTTCCTTTCAGCCAATGTCCTATAAACAAGTTGGAGATCAGATACTGAAATTGGATGTTAATAAGAGTGCTGGGCAGATGACATTGATCCCTTCTTTCTTAAACTTGGATATCAATTTCTGACTGCCCCTATCACTCATCTATTCAACATGTCCCTGACAGAAGGTTTAGTGCCACAAGTTTGGAAAGTAGCCCACATGTTGTCCCTTTTTAAATCAGGTGACCCTAGCAACTTAAATAACTATTTGCCTATTTCTATTCTGCCGGTACTGTCCAAGCTTCTCAAGAAATTGGTTGACATTCAGATTAGGGATTTCTTGGACAAACACCAATTGGTCAGTCCACTGCAGTCTGGCTTTAGAAGTCACCACAGTACCACATCCACCCTAGCTAAAGTATCTAATGATTGGTTGGTAGCCATGGATCACAAGCAGGTCACAGAGGCCATGATCTTAGACCTAAGCAAGGCCTCTGACACAGTTAATCATGGTCTTCTTCTGGAGAAATTAAAAGATTATGGCCTTGGGCCTTCTGTGTCAAATTGGTTGGCCAGTTACCTGGCGGATAGAGAGCAGCAGATTAAGGCCAATGGGGCTTTATTCTCCTTACTTCCCTTGGTGAGGGGGTCCCTCAAGGCTCAATACTGGGCCCCCTGCGCTTTTTAATATATGTCAGCAATCTAGGTAATAACATTACCCATTCAAAACTTAACTTTTTTGCAGATGACACAGTCCTCTATATCTCTAAACCTACATTCCTAGAGACCTCCTCTGCGCTTTAATCAGACTTTAGCCAACAAAACGAAAGTGATGTATTTTCACTATGCCAGTTCATCATCCTTACAGTGCCTACTCATGCCTATCACTACCTTGCTTGGTGATAAGCTTGAGATTGTGGATAGGTTTAAATACTTAGGCTTCCTCCTTGATTCTAAGCTCTCCTTTCTTCCTCACATTGAAGCCCTTTCTAAAAAGCTTAAGCTAAGGTTGGGCTTTTTCTACAGAAATAAGGCATTGTTTTCCCAAAACTCCAGATTAAGACTGGTCCAGGCCACCTTCCTCCCTCTCCTGGGCTATGCAGACATCATTTACAAAAGTTGTGCAGCCACCTATTTGCAAAAACCTCATACCCTTTTTCACAGAACCATCCATTTTGTCATTAATGCCACTGCAAGAACACACCATTGCACCCTATATTTAGCAGTGGGGCATATAAATCTCTCTTGAACAAACTCCTGGTCTACATCACTAGCCTTATTTCTCACCCCCAAACTTATTATGCTCTTAGAAATACCTCTTTCCTTAGATGTGCATAAAATCCTTACCCACTTTGGTCAACTGGCCATTAGTTACATCCTCCCTATCGCTTGGAACAAGCTTCAATCGTCCCTTAAATTGAGCACCCTCATTCCTCTAAGGGCATTCAAAACTCGAATAACCAATCTAATTAATGATGCTTGCCACTGCAATTAATCCAGCAGAGCTCACCTACCTCCTTAGCTTACCTTAAACCATCACTCTTGTATACTTGTCTTAGGTGCTAGCCTGTTTTCTCCTCTCTGCCATTTGCCCATTATACCAAACTCTCATTAGTACTACAGTATGCCTAACGATGATTCTTATCATGTTGCTTTGTATATATGTATATATTTACTGTCTTGTCCAACATCACTCTATGTTTACCTTGTAGTTCCACTGTAACTATTCCTATTGATATTGTTTATGCATATACCATCCTCATGTACTGAGTATATGTTTCCCAGCATTGGCTATTCACCCCTGCCTTGTATAGCTCATATTGTACATTTTGTTAAATAGTGTCTGTTAATTAATTTTATAATGCCATATTGACTGTATGTATGGTTTGTTATTGTTAAAAAAGGGTCCTCCTTGAAAATGAGCTTGCTCAATGGATGTATCCCTTAACAGTAAACTTGAAACTTGAGTGAGGAGGTATTGAGCAGTAATCAGGCTAATGTGGAGTCAAGGTAAGGTGCACTATATTTCCATGCAACTTACATATTATCACCCCATTCATACATTTTTTTATAGAGAATAAAGCATGGGGTGGAGTATATTATGGGAATTTAAAGAGGAAAGAAAATGATTTCAAATTGGCAGCTGTTTATATTGTTCCCATTTACAGAAATGACACCCATAAGCCTAAGTGATGTATATGTTACTGTACCTGAATAAAAAGTGATGTAAAAAATTTACTTTGCGTTGTTTTGTTTTATGGGCAGTATTCTATTGCTGTTCTATTCATAGAACCAGTGATCTGGAGTTTTAACTATGCCAGTGTTTGTGTATAGAATGCTGAGCAAGGTTCTGATAGATCAACAGCCCATGCTTAGCATTCTGTACACAAAGTGCAACGTACTGTAGTAAAGACTCCAAATTAGTGGTTCCATGAAGAGAAATGTGCAGAATGTTGACCATAAATTGAAAAAAATTGAAAGCACAGTTTTTCACATCAGTTTTTATTCCAGTATAGTTAAATATGGCTAATTTGGAGGTAGGTCTCTCATTTCTGTTACTACTAGGAAAATTACAAACTGTTGTCAATTAGCACTAATTTCATGTCCCCTTTAATACACACTCCAGGTGTGTAATGCTACATAAACCCTGAGAGTGAAACTCAAGGGGTGGGATGTTCAAAATGGTTGTGAATGGTGCAACCGGCGCAACCCACCAATGCACCCCAGCGCAATATTCAAAGTGGCATGTTACGCTGCGCATCAGTAATGTATGCAGCGTAAGTGCGGGGGGCATGCCCATGCATATGCGGCACATCCCGATATTCAGCCTGGGATGTGTGGCGCAGATGCTGGTACAACCTTGCCTTGCGCTGCTCGGGGGGGGGGTGCAAAGTTGTGCCTGGTATAACCAGGAACAAACCCTGGCCATTTACAGGTAAGCTGTCATATTGCAAGGTGCAATACAGCAGCCGCCTGCTGTGGGTGGCCACCCACCCACCCAGAACACAGTCCACATGCCCCCTGCCCAGGGAGTATTGTGCCCCCCGTGCCCGTTCACAGGCATATGTTCCAGACATCCCTGGTGGTCCAGTGGACCTCTATCCAATGCCCGATCTTGGGCAGAAGTGAATCAAAGCCCTGATGGTGCAGTGGACCGCTTTCCAATGCCCTGTCACGGGCTTAGGTGCTACATATCCCTGGTGGTCCAGTGGAAGCCCCCCCCCGTGCCCGATCATGGGCGGAATTAACGAAGGACACCCTGGTGGTCAGTGGTAGCCCCTACCCACCTGCCCTGAGCATCCACCCAGCACCCCCCAGTCAGCTGCTGGTGGCAGCACCCTGCCCTAGCCGCCCGGCCGCCCCACCGACTGACAGCATACGGTAGGGTCTGTCGCCCTATTGATCCATTCGTGGGCCAATGGGCATGCAGACCATACTGTACTACACGAGCCCAATATGTGAATGAATGCGTTTATTCACATTTTGGGTTTAGTAGTACAGTATGGTCTGATGCCCATTGGCCCACGTAGTGGACCAATAGGCGTACATACCCTACTGTATGCAGTCAGTCGGCGGGCGGCCAGGTGGCTTGCAGGTGGGGTGCTGCCACCCGCCACTGACTGAGGGGGTGCTGGGTGGTGGGGGCCTCAATGTGCGGGTGGGGAGGGGGGTACCACTAGAACACCAGGGTGTCCTTCGTTAATTCCGCCCACGATCGAGCGCTTGGGGGGCTTCCACTGGACCACCAGGGATATGTAGCACCTTAGCCCATTATCGGGCATTGGATAGCGGTTCACTGGACCACCAGGGATTTAAATAACTTATGTCCGCGATCGGGCATTGGATAGCGATCCACTGGACCACCAGGGATTTAAATAACTTATGCCCATGAGCCCATCGGGTGCAGAGACCACCTAGGGTCAGCAGGGTGTCGGTCCCCGACGGCTGCAGCCTGGTAGGCCACCAGGCGCAAGTCTCTGGGGATCGGTGCACCGCAAGCAAATAGGGCCATAATGACAAGCAAATGGCCCCATTTGCACCTTGCATGCATAATGGCCTCATTTGTATGCCCAGTGCTGAATATCACGGTTGATGCACCTAGAGCAACCGCACTTGCGCATCCCCCTGCTCCTCTACTGGCACTTGTGCTAGTGCAGTGCCACTGCGCTGTGCATGCACCCTCAGTGCCATATTCAATGGTGCTGAGCCATGGCGCAGCACCGTTGAATATTGCCTGGTCCATGCCCTGGCACAGCCCAGTTGCATTGCGCCCAGGCTTGCGCCCCTACCTAGTGCAGTCTGAATATCCCACCCAAGGTTTTTTTTTCAGTATCACACATTGAGGCTGTATATTAAATTTGAAATACACTCCTGCTCATCATGATTTTTTTTATAATTTCTGGTGAAGCAATTTTTTTTCCCGACAGACTACAGAGCACAGCAGAGTTCAACAGCATAACAGAGTGCACTAGAACTGTTGCCATGTTATTAAAAAAAAATGATGAACTGTAGGGAGACGTTCATAAATATTTTTTTTAAATAAATATGTTTTTTGTAGTAGTGGAACAAATGAAATTCACAGCTGCAGAGAGTAATATAGAAACGGCAAAATAAGGAGCAGTGCTGAAATCAGGAACAGAACACTCACAAAGAGCAGTTTTACAAAGAGCCTTGAACTAGCATTGCAAATGCATAGTGATATGTAGTGTGCCTGTAATATTTAGAGTTCACCTAGCAAAGTCAAAAAGTGCTGTAACAACAAGTTCAAAAAGCTGAAGATTTACTTGGTGTTTGTTTTCCAGTTTTCACTCACTCAGCACAAAGGTTCTCATAACAGCAGGGCAAATGATTTACTGACAACAGCTGCATGACTCTGAGAACAGGGTTTGCACTGTGACTGTCAGTCCAATCATGGGTTTGCAGAAATAACTGGATGGCTATTACGGTAAACAATACTGTAACTGGACAAGCCCACTGAAAAATTGCATATACAATATCAGCTTAATGCACAAGAAGCTGTTGTTGGCGCTAGCCAACTTTCGTTTGGAATGTTAGAATAAAACTGTGAAGTTTGCTGTTGGGGTATTACTGACTATATGTCAATGTTGCTGTTCTTTTAAATTTCAATGAGTTCTTAGCTGCGAAGCCTTGTAGTTGTTTAATGATGTGAGCTGCTTCTCTTGGAAATTACACTCACAGCTATAAAATGTTTTTTAACTATGAATGATAATAAAAGCCTTAAAGAGTCCCTGGCACCATAAGAAAAACTTGAAATGAATGTGAGACTTAGACACAATTCAGTTTATATTTCATATATTTTCTAGTACAGTTGTATGAAAGAGGATTACCCTTAGACTTTATTTGCTCTTTCTGCTTGCCTACACCTGAAGTCCTAATCCTCTGTTTATAGCATCATAATTATTTTATTTTTTATATATTTATTTAAACATTTGTTGACTGGGATAGGCACACTGAGCCGAGGCTCATTTCCAGGTGCGACAGACAGCAACATACTGTGATGTCATAAACTGAACTGGGATGTCACATGTAGGCAAGCAGCCAGAACAGATAGGGTAGCAATCCTGTTTCCATGCAAATGTCCTTAATAATAAAGAAGTAAGGGTGAGAATTACAGAAAAAAATATTAAATAAGCTAACTTGTGTCTAAATATTAGTTTTTCAAAGCTGTCACAATGGCGTTAGGGGCTCTTCAAGGCCCATGTGGTAAGAAAGCAGTTCTCATAATCTATTATTTCAAACTATCCCTGTAAAGCTCAGAGTTGCATGCCAGTTTGCTAGTTTGTCAGTCTTGGTGGTTAACTAAAAATGTGTAATTCCCCCTATGAGGTACCTCAGGGGAAGGTGTCCACAACATCCTTGGTAAGAGAATGTCTTGTTATTTGCCTTGTTATACTTATCATGGTAATCTTCTGTGGCTCATTGCCTTTGTATATACTTTTGTCTTGAAAATTCTACATAAAACTTTTTTTTTTTAAAGGAGTGTCATAGTATTAGCAATTTGCACTTTATTTTTACATTGGTGGAAAAAATAAAGCAAACATCATGACAGATGCTGTGGCACTGTTTTATTTTTTCTTTAGCACTCATGTCAACACCGTCAACAATGACGTTGTTGCTAACAAAAAACAATCTTACACCCTAACTCACTTTTTCCAGCATGAGCGATGAAGTCTGATGATGCAACTCAAAATCTAGTAAGGAAACATGGTTTAATCTGTGGATTTTAAATATTTATATGACCATGATGTACTGGGCAAAAATTCATAAATCTGACGTAGGATGCAGAAACAGCAGGGAAAGGAAATGCACACACCAGCAGTCGTATTTTCTTACACATTCAAACACTAAACTTTTTTCTATTATTAGTACAGGAAATTATCTCAGTGAACCTGTGTTGCCTGTAATATTGTACAAGTGTCACAGGTGCACAACCATACAAGAAAATTATAAGTTTGAGTGTTTTGTGTTGAAATAACTGTGGGATTTATTTTGTGCGTTTTTGGTTTTTTTTTTACCATCTCTCTTTATGACTTGTGTTCCACATGAATGAGAAAAAAAATCTTTGAATCCAAAACAGCCGGTTTCCTGTTTTCAGAGGTGATGAATAGGTAGTTCTGCATTTAGAGGCTCTCAGAATATTCAAGCTGTACTAGCCTTCCATCCATCCATCTGTGACGTAATGTGCAGCAGTGGCCCTATTGTTCTTATGCTAAGCAGCATATGATTAGGCATATCACATTGCAAACTTACCTAGAGATTTTGCATGGTATCAAAACAAGCCTGTTATTTCAGTTAACCCCAGAGAGGTGGGAAGCATTCAAGGTTGGAAAACAACCCTCAGTGGTCCTGACATACTAATGGCTAGTAAGGCCACTGCCGCTGTGCATTTCCCATAGGGATAGTTCAGCTTGACAGGTGCATTGTCCCTGGAGTAGGCAGCAGCAGGTAGTGAGCTTGTTCAGCTGATCAAGTCTCAGCCTCTTACTTTTAAGTATCAGTGGCCACCGAGAGCCTAGGGAAAGATGTATGGGAATAAATATGGGGGGAAAGTCAACTTGAAGAGAATTCATTTTTATGTAAGGATTTTTATTTATTTTGTTCTGGTCCAGTCTTTCCAGCCAGCTTAGAACTCAGGTGTATTTTTACTGATTCAGGATCCTCATCTCCCCAACCGTGACTATGTTGCATAACAATGCCCATCCTCTGTGTTTGCTGCGCCTCCACTTTGTTAGCTTGCTTTAATCACTGTCTGGATGCACTTAGCTTCACATTTTGTTTTCTTCCTGTATCTGTTTTAGCTGTTTGGATTTACTTAGCGTTACAGTTTGTTCTTTTCCTGTATCTATTTTAGCCTGTATGTATAGTAACTATTCCTGCTAAACTATGTTAACTGGCTGACTACTGCCATCCTCCCTGGGACACCCATGAAAATGAGATACTACATCTCGTGGGGTTATCCTGATTGTAGACGTTTCAAATAAATAAAGTAGACAATGTACCTTAATGTACTTTGCAAATAAATGAGTCAGATATTGGTAGTGAAGTCAAATGACCTATACTTTATTTATTTATTTATTGAAAAGTTTCATCAAGAAGGGCTCACTGAACAAGTTGCTCATCTCACAGTGTGTCCTGGGGGAAGGGTAACCTGGGGAATAACATTCATACATCAACAATGTATACAATCAGCTAACATAATGCAGTTTAAACAGTTTGGACAATTTAACAGAGATGTGGGACTCAGCAGCATAACAGGTTGCTTCGTTACTGTATATAACAATGTACAAACTCTGCACAGTACATACATCCAGACTTGCCATTAACACAGTTTAAGTGGAGAAAGCAAAACATTGTAACAACATAGCAGTATACAAGAGCACTGAACGTGAAGAACAGTTCAAATAAGTGCATTAGTAAAGTACAATAGTTGGGACAACATATTGATGGTGCAAGATACAAGAACAGAGGGTAGTATAGGGCAGGTGCAGCTGAGCAGGGAGGGGGCATGACAGTGGGATTAGCTGCAGGTACAGTTTACCAAGAGGAAGTTTTTTAGGGCTAGAGATAGGGAGTGGGGGAGGAAGATAAGCAGATTTTGGGGGGAGGGTATACCATAGCTTAGGTAATAGATATGAGAAGGCCCACTGGCCTATTGTAGTTGAACGTCGAGGAGTTACCAGTTGACGAGAATCATATGATCTAAGACAATGGTCTGGTGGAGGAAGAGAGGATAGTAGGGTAGAGAGATAAGGGGGGAGAAACCCAAACCAAACTTTGGCACAAATTTGGCACAGTGGAGAAGATGGTGATTTTCTAGAGGAGTAAAGGATAGAGAGTGATAGAGGTTATAGTGGTGGGTACAAGAAGGGGAGTCAAGAGCAAAATGACAGAAATAATTGGCTGGAGTGTCTAATCTGGCTAGGGAAGACTTGGGAGCAGCACTGTAGACTATATCTCAGTAGTCAAAGATAGGTAGGATCATCTTCTGGATAAGTTCATGCTTTGCCGATAGTGGGAGGCAACTACAGTTCCTATATAGTGCACCAAGCTTGGGGTGCAGTTTCTTTAGGATAGCACCCACATGTCCAGAGAAGTTGAGGTAACAATCAAGCCAAACCCCCAAGTACCTAAAGGATGAGGTATACTCAATGACTGTTCCGTTAAGGGTATGGAAGGAGGGGAGAGAGGGAAGCCTAGAGAGTCTCTGCCTGGTGCCGAAAGTCATGGAGATGGTCTTCTTGGCATTTAGGGAGAGTTGATGGGAACCGAACCAGTGCTGAACATTATTGAAGTAGAGCTGTAATCTGGATTCAACATCAACCAGGGACTGGCCAGATGTGAAGATGACAGTATCATCTGCATACATATGAATAGATGAGGAAGACCAGGCTATGGGAAGGTCATTTAAGAATATGAAAAACAAGATAGGCCCCAGTACAGACCACTGGGGTATGCCAGTGTTGATAGGGAGAGGAGGGGAAGTAGAATTAGAGATTCTGACCAACTGGGTCTGACCTACTAGGTAAGCCTTAAAGCAGTTTGTGGCAGATTCAGATGGGCCAGCCGAGGAGAAGGCATCTAGGAGTAGGAGATGGGAGAGGGTGTCAAAGGCCTTTGCTAGGTCGACAAAAATGGCAGAAGTGATTTGTCCTCTGTCCATCCCTGAGAAGATGGAGTTGGGGAGCCTAATCAGGAAGGTGATAGTGGAATGGGTCTTCCAGAAGCCAGACTGGAATGGAGTGAAGAAATTAGAGTCACAAAGATAAGAAAAGAGCTGGGGTAGGACCAGATGATCTTGTAGTTTGGTAAGGGTGGGTAGGAGGGAGATAGGCCAATAGAAGGAATGGAGGGGTTGCCACCCTTGGGCAGTGGGAGTATGGTGGCGTGTTTCCATACGGAAGGGACGGACACTGTAGTGAAGAAGAGGTTGAGAAGTAAAGATAGAGGAGTTGCGATAGCTGAAGCTGATAGCTACAGTAACTTAGGGTTCAGACCATCAGATGAGCTACCTTTAGTGGGACTGAGGGCAGAAAGTGCTTTCAGAGTGTCAGAGGGTGAGATATTAGCAAATGAGAAGGATGCTGGGGAGGCAGGATGATTGAGAGCGGTGGAGGGGTGTCAGCTGGTGGGGGTGACAGTAAGGAGGGCTGAGGTGCAGGAGGTGAAATAAGAATTAAATTCAGTAGCAGCATTTCAATGCTCAGCAACCAGGGTGTTGTTAATCAGGAGGAGAGGGGTTGGGGGGGAAGACAGTGGATCACTTTCCAGAATTTGGAAGGTCTATTAATATTGGTCTGGAAGGTTGAGCAGAAATATTCAGATTTTGCTAGGCGAGTGGCTTTAGTACACTTATTGTGCAGTGAGCGGTAGTTGTCATAGTCACATGGCAGATTTGTGGCTTTGTGCGTTTTCCAGGCCTGATCCCTGCCTCTTTGGCATGCCAGAAGTTCAGGGGAGGTGATTGCCCCTGACCCTGGAACATCACAGAGGGGCATGCTTGTTCCAGCATTCCAGAATTTTAGCTTGGAAATAGCTATATGCATCATCAGTGGTACAGGCTGAGGCAATAGTTTGTTTGGGACAGGTCTTGCAGAATGGGGACAAGGTCCAGTGATTTATACGAGCGGTATTGTACAGTTTTCAGAGGGGCTTTTGCTCTATGGATTTTGCGTACAACATAGGTCATATGGTGACCGCTCAGTGCATCAGGTAGCAGACCAAATTTAACCACTCTGTGAGGGTGGGAGGTGAGGGCCCAGTCAATTAGCGAGTGATTTCCTGTTTTCGGATTCAAACGGGTTGGTTCTAGGATGAGCTAGGACAAGTTTAGGGCATTGGTGTCATTTTGTGCTTTATTGAGGGAGGGGGAGAGCCAGTTTTGATTGAAATCACCCATTATGTAAATTTCACCCGACGAAGAGTGAGAGACTGTGCAGCTAATGAGCTCGGTAACAGAAGAGGGAGGGAGACCAGGGTGACAGTAGGCACCAGCAACATAGATAGGTACGGAAAAAGGGAGTGATAATTTTAGGACGTGAACCTTATAAGCTTTAGGGACAGATGTGGCTAGGATGCAGGTGAACTGGATTTTTGAGGAGACATAAATAGCGACACCACTACCCCTGGTGGTTCTGTCTTGCCGACAAATGGTGAACCCAGGAATAGAGAGGGTGTGGTCACCCACTTTACTGTTTAGCCACGTTTCGAAGAGAATAATAATATTGGGGCAAGAGAGATAGCTAGTGGCTGAAGAAGGTCCAATTTAGGAAGAAGACAGCGAATGTAAAGGTGCAACATTTTTAAACTGCAGTGTAGGGCAATAGGGTTTAGTAGGGATGAGAAGGTATTCAGAGGGCATGGCCCAGGGTTCAGGTTAATGTCACCTGAGGATAGTAATAAGAGTGCAATGATTAAGAGGTGAAATTTAGTACTCTTATACTTGGGCTGGGTACTAGTAGAGGTCGAAATGTGGGGCTGGGAGGGAGGAAGTTGAAATTTTAATAAGTGTAACAAGGTGAGGAACGAAGGCATAGGAAGGAGGCTGGTGCAGGGCCAAATGGGGAAATGAGACCAAGTAGTGATGATTGGTGATGGGGTCCCTGCGAGGTTATAGACAGTGATGATGGGCAAGGGGTGGGCAGTAGGGATAGATGTACAGTAGTAGGGGATAGCACAGAAGTGACCAAGAGGAGAGGGAGGTATAAAATTGCCAAAGGTGCTGCTAGCTGTTACGTAGCACACTGTGGTGCTGCTGTGAACCTTTAATGAAATTTTAATCTGTATTTCATTTGTTGTGTGTACACTGCTGCCTGTGATTTGAGCTCTGCAATACCAGGAAGCAGGAAGAGGCGCTGTAGTTCTTCAGCCTTGTCTGTTGAACTACAACTCGGTCCAGTTAGATAAAGACACTTGTTTGGAGTTTTATACACCTCTAATCTGTTAACCACACTATTGTGGGACCTGGGATTTGCATTTCAACCTATTTTAGAAGCTTTTGCTTCAGTTTTATTTTGCGAGCTCACGATCCACTTCTGGGTAACGTAACACACACTTCAGTGCGCCCTGCGGCAAGCGACAACAATAGAATTGCCAAAGGAGCTGTTAGCTGTTACATAGCGCACTGTGGTGGTGCTGCTGTGAACTTTTAGTAAAATTTTAATCTGTATTTCATTTGTTGTGTGTACACTGCTGCATGTGATTTGAGCCCTGCAATTCCAGGAACCAGGAAGAGGAGCTGTAGTTCTTCACCTTGTCTGTTGAACTACAACTCAGTCCAGTTCAATAAAAACACTTGTTTGGAGTTTTATACTCCTCTAATCTGTTAACCACACTATTGTGGGACCTGAGATTTGCATTCAAACCTATTTTAGAAGCTTTTGCTTCACTGTTATTATGCGACCCTGCAATCCACTTCTGGATCACGTAATAGGCACTTAAGTGCGCCCTGCAGCTAGCAGGGTGAGCATGCGTTGTCACATGTAATGACACACATGTCTGTGCATGTTTTGCATGTTTGGCGGGTGAGGAGAAATCCATAAAACCACTGACAAATACCTTTTAGGATGTAAGCCCTTTGACTCTGTTTAAACCACCTTGTTCTATGTGGAAGGCCCAGATAACAGAATGAATGGAAACAGTATTATTATTGAGGGTAGGGGTGGACTTAAAATGTGTGTCCTGTCTGATGTGTTGTTTTAATTCACACAATACTCAAAATAAAATGTTTCAATGTTTCAGGTGTACACAAAATGATGATATGGTTCAAGAAATCAGTCTCTTTAGCTCAAGACTAAATGCACTGGAAAAAAGTCACATTGATTTGTCAAATTGTTTATTTAATGCTGCATTAGTAGATTCAACCACTAAAAACAAAAATGACATAAGCATACAAACAATGAAACATATCTATCCAATTGCAACTGTTTGGAAACACCAAAACCCCTCTTGATGCAACATAAAAAAGAGCTAGGGAAGAAGATGAACTCACTGATGCAAAAAACACATAGTACCAAGTGCAAAACAATAAAGCCGCTAAAAAAGGAAGGAAAGCCAAAAAGTTTGATATTGTTATTTGTAATTATTTTGACCCTCTTAAAGATCCAATAGAGGATGTCAACCTATCTACCACTCGATCCTTAATTACATTACCACCTATACTTGATAACCCCATTTTAATAACATCAGTTTAAAAGCACTAATGTCATTACAGTTCCAGATAAACAAAGCACATCAGATGATCTTATGGATCTGACCCAAAACTAATTTATGTCTTCGGAGATTTTTGTAGTAAAACAACTAGATAAGCCAATCTGTGAGCCAGATAAAAAGAATCAAACTGTCTCCTGCTTCAGAGGTGCGAGAATTAAGGATATAACAAAGATGACAAAACAGATCCTTACCAACAGTGGTGAAAAACTTGTAGTTATTATACATGCAGCGGTGAATGATATCTGGAACCAGAATATCCAGAACATCAAGGATGAATATGTAGGACTAACCAATATACTATCAGAAATGGAATGCCAAATAGCCTTCTCAGAGATACTCCCCGTTTCACGACAGAAGGGACTTAATATGTAGAGATGGATTGCACCCAAATAAGCTGGGTGCTACTCTCCTGGGGGAACATATTACTGATTATATTACTAAATCTTTAAACTAAAATCCAGGGGTGAGGGGAGTAACAGACACCATTTACGCCCATGTTCATCTGAAACAGCAACTGTATTAACAACTAGCATGATAAACCCACATGGGAACAATACTAGAGATAGCAATATGTCACATACTTCTAATAACAACCTCCTGACAACAACAGCTCTGAGCTTAAATTCCTACTTCTGAATGCCAGGAGCTTAAGAAACAAAATGGGAGAACTTCAATGCCTATTAATCAAGGAAAACATAGACATATGAGGGGTAACAGAGACATGGTTCCAAGACTCTGAATGGGGCCAGGACATTTAGAGTTACACATCAATATTCAAAAACCATACACATAGCAAAGGAGGTGGTGTCACCTTGTATATCAGTGATAACTTAAAGTTTCTTGAGATTATGAACAATGATATCTTAACAACTGATACAGAGACTGGCTGGGTCAAAGTTCAAACTAATAACAAATGGCTAACCATAGGTCTATGTTATCGCTCTCCAAATCTTGATATTCCAGCTAATGAAATGTTTATGAAGACTATTGAGAATCTCACCATCCAGGATGACTTGATTATAATGGGCGGCTTTAACCTACCCAACATTTGCTGGCGTTCCTTGCAAGGAAAAGGTTCTCTTGACACCAAATTTATCAATGCAGTAATTCAGCTTGACTTAGAACAGATAGTTCAGGAGCCTACTAGAAACAATTCTATTCTTGATTTCATACTAAGAAACATTAAAGACATTGGGAAACCACCTAAAATTTTATTACCACCAGGAGATAGCCCTCAAGTGGTTTGGGAGTTATTTATCAGGCCGGACACAGAGGGTCACATGGAAGGGGGCCATGTCAGAGCCACTACCTCTAAAACAGGGAGTACCTCAGGGTTCAATACTAGGCCCCCTCCTATTCTCCCTATTTACCAACGAATTAAGTACCTACAGTGGGGAGAGCTTGGTTGTACAGTATGCTGACGACACTGTCATCTACCGACCCTTGGGCGATGTGGCCGCTCTTGGTCAGCTCCTCCAAAAGGACCTCACATCCCTAGAGACATGGCTGTGTGAGAACAGAATGGTACTTAATGCAGACAAAACCAAGGCAATGCTATTCGGGCCAAGATCACTGGGACTTGACAGGTCCTCATCCTTCCGACTAACCACACTCTCTGGCAAAAGCATCAATGTAGTTCCCTCCCTAAAATACTTAGGCCTAACTCTGGATCAGTCTATCACCTACAAGGGCCACGTGGACCAGATCACCAGGACCCTACATCGCAAACTCGGTACCTTGTACCAACTCAGGGACCAGCTCATCCCTGAGGCCAGGCTCTCCATTGCGACAAGTGTCCTGCTCCCTACCCTGACCTATACGGCCCCGATTATACAGGGCATGGCAAAGCAAGAGGTATCCAGGATGCAAATCCTATACAACAAAATAGCTTGGTTCACATCAGACCACCCGCGACGTCACCACTGTGACACTTGGCCCAGCTCTGTAGCCCACATTGGCCACTCGCTTCCATTACCCATTGCTGTCCAGGCCTACAAGCTACTCAAACCCCCCGCTCCACCAAGCATAGCCAGAACCATAGCCATTAAACACAACTCTAGGAATTTAAGGACATCAGAACGAACACTACTAAAAGTCCTCAGAGTAAGGACCAATGCTGGTGGCAGATCCTTTTCTTGCCAAGCCCCCAGCCTATGGAACAAGCTCCCCCTGGTCCAGGTCCCCTCCTCACGCACAATCTTCTGCACCAGGCTCAAGTCCCACATACTGCCCACAAGTGCATGCCACTGCCACGGCTCTTAAGGTATCCCCTTTTTCTGCATCAAACCTCCCCAAAGGTGAGCCGACCATGTACCTCCCTCTAGTATCTGGACACCTAGGGACCGATGCTACCTCATGTATATCACTATGCCAAGTAGTACCAAGGCAAAACTGTGTCATGATGATAACCATGTCTGTAACCACCTTATGCTTGAACAACCTATGTAATCAAAAGTTTTTCTCCACTGTATTTTATCTTGTATTGTTATCCCGGGTCGCCCCTGAAAAAGGGACCTTCGGGACTCAGTGGGCATACCCAGTCACCAAAATTTAATAAATAAATAAACAAACAAATAAATAAATAATATGATCTTATGGTCTCTGAAAAGATGCTCTAATACCACGAAAGGAATTACAAAAATAAAACATTTCAATAAAGCAGAATATGCCAAAATAAAAGAATTTCTGTCATCTCGGAAATGGAAAACACCTTTAACCAGTCTAAACACAGAAAGTATGTGGTCAAGTATCCAGGATAAAACCGAATACTGCCTCAAGCTCTGGATTTCTGAATATAAAAAATATAACAACAGTAACAAAAGAATGCCGTTGTGGCTGAATTCTAATATAATAAGGAAAATAAGAAGCAAGAAAATGGCATATAACAAATATAAGAAACACCCAACTAATAGGTGGCAAAAATGTAAAAATAAGGCCAACTCAACCAAAAAGGCTATTAAAAATGCAAATTAAAACCTTGAACTTAATCTGGTAACAATAACCAAAGATAACAAAAACATATTTTATAATTATGTTGGCTCAATAAAAGGCAATTCTCCAAAAATAGACCCTCTTATGAAGGATCAAATATTAATAACAGATGAGCAGAAAATTACAGAAGAGCTAAACAATTATTTTAGTAGTGTATATAAAACCAAAGAGGAAGTAAATTTGGATAACCGCCAAACAACTGGTAATTCAGTGATATTTACCGAATCTGATATTATAACTGCCATTAAATCTTTACAAAATAACTCTTCTGCAGGACCTGACAATATTCTCCCCCAGTTCCTAAAAGAATTAGTAAACAAACTATTAGGTATTTTAACCCTGCTGTTCAATATATCAGTCAATGAAGGTATTGCACCAAAAGACTGGAAAAGAGCCACAGTTATTCCTATACATAAAAGGTGCACCACACAAAATCCTGCTAATTATAGACCTATTAGCCTCACGTCTTGTATAGGGAAACTAATAGAAAGATCGCTTCTCCAGAAAATCCTTATACATATTCAGAATACAGGCAGTATGGATATTACACAGTATGGTTTTACTCAAGGCAGATCCTGCCAGAATAACCTAGTACATTTTTTTGAGCCAGTCAGCAGTGCTTTGGATAATGGCCTACCTGCTGATGTAATCTTTTTAGATTATGAAAAAGCCTTCAACACTGTTTCACATAAAATTTTGTTAGAACAATTAATTAGGATCTAAATACATCCAAACATTATCAAATGGGTAGATTCATGGTTAAAAGAGAACAATGCATCAGCATCAAAGGTCAAATGTCCAACATAACTAAAGTTACCAGTGGGGTGCCCCAGGGATCAGTCCTGGGGCCTGTACTTTTTAACATCATGATATCCACTATGCAGACTACAAATGGGGTCTGGTTAAATAAATATGCAGACGACAGTAAAATAGGTTGCATTATAAATGATACATGATCAATACAAGCTTTACTAAATAACTTGGATCAGTTGGCATTATGGGCAATACAAAATAATATGTTTTTTAACACTGCAAAATGCAAGGTAATTTATTGTTA
This sequence comes from Neoceratodus forsteri, assembly GCA_016271365.2. NCBI lineage: Eukaryota > Metazoa > Chordata > Ceratodontiformes > Ceratodontidae > Neoceratodus > Neoceratodus forsteri. The sequence continues at coordinate 275,091,889 of JADMNL010000025.1, forward strand.
ATTGTCTTAATCATATGTGTTGTACTAGTGATTGGTGACATGTTATTTGATGTGGAACCTTTTTTAATGTAATATGGAACTTCATTGAAAATTAGCTTTGCTCGATTGAATGTATCCAATTATTCGTACATGAATAAAAAATTATTTACTACTACTACTACTACATTTACATTTATTTATTTATTGAAGATATCAGATTACATACCTTTGAGTCATAGACTCCTTTACAAAGGTTCCACGTCAGAGATACAGAGACTTTAAATACAGTACAAATCAAACTTTAATTACAGCAATGACAACAGGAACAAAATAGTTACAAGAAAGCGTGTACTGCAAGCAGTACTGTGTCAAAGGGCTACAAGTAACAGAGTAAACAGTTAATGTCAATTCAGAGCACAGAAGAATTGCATAGACACAGGAGAATTGCATATACAGTCCAGACACATACAAAGCAATCACTGGCATCAGACATGCCCAGGCAGTTACTTGATTGCATATGTAGATTAGGCAGGACAGGGGAGTCCATTGTCAACTACAGTACGCTCCAGGGATGACAAGACCAGGTTATGGTCCATTGTCCAATTGGGAGAGGCAGGCCATGCTTTGGTGTTAGTGACAGTCACAGGCTGCGTCTAGGGTGAATAGGTTTCGCAGGTGGGCCGGGAACTGTCCCAGTTTAGGTTCAGAGAGGAGGGAACTAGGAATTGAGTTATGCCAGACAGGAGCCTGGTACCTAAAGGTTCTTTGACCCTGGGAGGTCTTGCAGTGAGGAACCCGGTAGTGAGTGGTTGCAGATTGCCGCGTGTGCCGGGTGGACAGAGGAGATTGGAGCAGGAGGGTAAGAGCAGGTGGAAGTAGGCCAATAGAGATTTTTTTAGCAAAAAGGCAGGTCTGATATTTGAGCCTCTCATCAAAGTTTAGCCAGATGGTGGTGGAGTAAAGGGAACAGGTATGTGTGAATCTGTCACAGTCAGTGGCTAGTCTACAGGCCTTATTAAGGGCCATCCTGATTTTGTTAAGGTATGTGTTGTCAGCCACACCATAGATTATGATGCCATGGTCTACGAAGGATAGGATCAAAGAGGAGACGGCTAGGTGTAGGGCTTCAGGAGGGAGGGAGGCAGCACTTGTGCTGATGGAGTAGACCAATTCGCACATTGACAGCAGCGCTCAATTTCGAATGTGGTCATGGTAGGTGAGTCCAGCGTCTAGGGTGATACCCAGGTATTTGAAAGTGGTAACCTGCTCAAGAGGGTCATTTTGGGAGTTCAGTATGAGCAGAAGTAGCCCCTTGTTCCAATGTTGCGTATGAGCAAACACCATTCATTTAGTTTTTTTATAGTTTAGGACTAGCCTGTGTTGGACAAACCAGGATTTAGCTTCTGAAAAAGATCTTTGGAGAGCACATCGGAGAGTGGTGGGGTCAGTATGGGAGCTGTAGAGAATGGCATCATCCGCATACAGGATTAATTTCCTGGAGCAAGCCTTGGGTAGGGAGCTGAGAAACAGGGAGAACAGTAGAGGACCTAAAATTGAGCCCTGTGGGACCCCTGAACTGACTTGGAGGGGGGAGGACTGTGTGTGGGCGAGTCTGACTTTCTGAGTTCTTAGTAAAAACAATAAATTAGCTCAATACACTCTGAACAATATCCAATTACAGGCAGCTGCAGCAAAAATAGACATAGGTGTTACTATCACAAATGACATTAAATGTAATACACATATAAATAAAACAATAAAGAAGTGCCATGGAACAATAGCCTGCATTTTGAGACATATTAAAAGTCATACTGCTGTCGTTCTTGTTCCATTATATTCTAGTATGGTAAGGTCCCAAATTAACTTGTATGTCCCCTTTTGTGTCCCTACATCTTTAGGCACAAAAACTATGGTAGAGAAAGTCCAGAGAAGATTGACAAGAAACATTAACAATCTAAGTAATCTTGCATATAAGGAAAGACTGAATATTCTGGGACTTTTTTCCCTTGATTATAGGTCCTTGACAGGAGACCTCTGCCTAGCCTTCAGAGCCTTTAACGATCCTGCTCTATTTGAAACACTCTGCTTCCAAAAGAAACAAACTAACAAAAATACTAAGTCTCATCAATTAAAACTACATACAAATATTAATCACACTACAAAGAGAAATAACTATATTACACAAAGGATTCACCCAATCTGGAACTCATTACCTGAGTCTGTGGTGATTAGTGATAATATTGAGCAGTTCAAGATCAGACTTGACCATTACGTGGGAAATAGAAAATTCCTTTTCCACCACTAGGATAACTGGCAAGTTCATTTAGGGTTTTGCCCTTGAACTGGTAATCTCCTATGAACCTATAGGGCAGTGAGGAGTGTCATGGATAGCCTATAAGGGGTTAAGGAACAAATTACTAGGGGAGATGGATTAAAGATATTAGAAGGGCGTACAGACTGCAGCAAGGAACTCACCTCCTAGCTATTGCAATTTAGGAGGAGCTTGTGAAGGGGGATGGGACACAGCTTAAAGATTATTTAATTGTTGGATAGGTAGTGTCCAGTGAGTGTCTTCTAGGGGTGTGCAATGCTGTGAGGGATATACAAAACCAATAACTGGAGAAGGAGGGATTATAAATACCTTATTAGGGAGGAAGGTAGAGCTGTAAAGAGACTTTGTAGCAAAAACTCAAGGGCGGGCACTGAGTGAGGCAGGGGGATTTAATAAGTGTCGGGGAGGTGGGTGGGAGAAAACTTTCAGTAGTTCAAAGACAAGCAAGAGAATATCAGGCTACATTAATTGTGGCAGGGGAAGCAGAGACCCAACCAAGCTAGTGGCAGCTGAGAGGATCGCTGGCGAGCCAATCAGCTGGGCCCAGCTACTGCAAATGACTAATCAGGCTGAAACTGAGTGGAGGCGCCAGAAATCAAATGGTGAGCATCCATACCTGAAATCTTTGTCCGAGTTGATGGAAGGGGAGGTGGGTGGTGGCAGAAGGGAGAGCTGCACTGTTGGGAGATTAAGCACCTGGTCCAGGGACAGTGGCTGTGAAAGGAAAAAATAGAGGGATTAATTAAATAGAGAGGCGAGGGATGAGGGTGGGCAGAGGCTGCAGAGGGCAGGGGGAGAGTAGTTAACTAAATCGGGGGGGGAGGGAGCAGGTGCTGTGGCAAGAAAGAGCAGCAGGGGACCGGAGACAGAGAGGGAAATGAACACACTTAATCAGAGCCGTTTAAGTTAAACGGGGAGGGTCAGAGAGGTGGAAAGAGAAAGGGAGCTGGGGAGGCAGGGCAGATCAGCACCAAGCACCAGCAGGAGGAATTAGGAAGGGTAGAGACAGCACAGGGAAGAGCAGGGAAAAGCAGGGAAAAACAAGATGGCACAGTTTGGCAAATACTAGTGCGGTGTACTAGATTAAGCAGAACATTGTTCAGACTAACAAAAGTTTGGCTGTAGAACAGTAGGCTAAGTAGCGTGCTTAACAAAATATAAACAGTATAACATTTTCAGTACAAGCAGAACACTGCTCAGACTAACAAAATGTTAGCTATATAACATTAGGCTAAGTGGCGTGTTTAACAAAATATAAACATTTTAAAACTTTCAGTAGTTCCAACACAAGCAAAAGAATAATATCAGACTACATTAATTGCGACAGGGAAAGCCGAGCAGTAGCCAAGCTAACGGCAGCAGAGACGATCACAGGTGAGCCAATTAACTGGGCCCAGCTACTGCAAACAACCAATCAGGCTGAAGCTGAGTGGAGGTAACAGAAATCAAATGGTGAGTGTCCGTACCTGAAATCTTCGGCCGAGTTGCTGGTAGGGGAGGCGGGTCATGGCAGTAGGGAGAGCCGCACCACCATGAGATTAAGCACCCGGTCCGGGGGTAGCGGCTGTGGAAGGAAGAAAACAGAGGGATTAAATAAATAGAGAGGCGAGGGACAGGGGTGGGCAGAGGCTGCAGAGGGCAGGGGGAGAGTAATTAACTAAATCTGGGGGCAGGTGCTGTGGCACTCAGAATACCCATGGGACTAGTTACCAGGGAGTCGGGGCTTTTGAAACTATCTTAACTATTTCCCCACATTGAGTTTCCCACGATTGTTCCTCGATAGTGATGCCAGCCACAGAGGATTGTGGGAGGCTACCCGAGCAGCTTGTGCTGTAAAATGTTGGGGTGGGAAAGCTGGCAGGATCAACCAGATAAAAGTTCTTTTCATCTTAACCAGGTAAGCCAAAATAATCTTTACAGAAACATAGATGTTGACAGCAGATAAGGACTGCAAGGCCCATCCATTCTGCCCATTTTTTCTACCTTATGAATGTGCTATAGGCCTTTACTCTGTCAATAGCCTATCTATTCATACTCATCTGTATTGCTCCCTTATGCCTATCCCATGCCTGTTTGAAGCCCTGCACTGTATTCATATCCACCACTTCTTGAGGTAGGCCGTTCCATGCATCCACCACCCTTTCTGTGAAAAATAACTTCCTCACAGTACCCCTTAATTGGCCTCCCTCTAATCTTATGCTGTGTCCTGTTGTCCTGCTATTTTTTTTATATTGACACGTTAAACTCTGTCACCTTGTTAATACCCTTAAGATATTTGAATGTTTCGATCATATCACCTCTCTCCCTCCTTTGCTCTAGGGTATACATATTGAGCTCCGTTAATCTGTCCTCATATATTTTCTGATGCAGTCCCTGGCTGCCCTTCTCTGGACTGCCTCCGCTTTGGTAATGTCCTTGTGCAGATACAGCCTCCAGTACTGCACGCAGTACTCCAGATGGGGCCTAACCAGTGTCTTCTAAAGATGGATTATTACCTCCCTCTTACGACTTGCAATACCCCTACTAATACACCCCAACATCCCTCTAGCCTTACCTACTGCTTTAGTGGTCTGCTTGGATGATTTCAGGTCATGTGTGATGATGATGATGCCTAAGTCTCTTTCTTCCCTTGTTATTGCCAGCAACTCCCCTACTAAAAGTACCAATCGGGACAGCACCACAATGTATGTATGGGGTAATACCGCTCAACCTTTCGTCACTGAAATGAGGGACATGGGCATTCAAAATGAAGGACAGTGAGGGACACTGACCCTCATAATGAGGGACACATTCTCAAACATGGCGATAAAAGCTCAGAATAATGAAGAATCCATTTCCTGTACTTTAAAAAAGTTTATTTTTTAATTTAACATCTTGGAATGGAATGAATTTCTGCTTTAATGCCTGAATTTAGAGTACTATCTCTGTGTGGGGAGATCTTTTCCATGAGGGACAGACAAGGAACAAAACAATATTGAGGGATAAAATAAGGGTTGTCATGAGGGACATTTGAGAGGTATAGGAAAGGTTATAGACGTCTCCCTTTAAAGCATGTCACGAAAATAGGCCATGCTTTCATCACTCGTGAACAAGCTTTCATGCCTCCCACAAATCACTTTCATGAGATACAACTTCACCTATGTGACACGTAGTCTCAACATGAGAAAAATTAAGGTGGCTTTGTAAGGTCACATCTGTGAACATGAAGCTGAAGTCTGAGATACATGCTACTGCTTCATGAGGGACCTGCGGGGCAACTTGCAAAGTAAGCTACAGGTCTGGTGCAGTGCACATCACTGTGCAGCTGCTTCCTGAGATACCAGCAGGGCCACTCACGAAGTAAGCCACAGTCCAGTGCAGTGACTGTAACTATGCAGCTGCTTCCTAAGGTACCGGCAGGGCCAGTCACAAAGTAAACTACAGGTCTAGTGCAGTGACTGTCACTATGCAGCAGCTTCCACAGGTACCAGCGGGGACACTCACGACGTAAGCTACAGGTTCAGTGCTGTCACTGTCACTATGCAGCTACTGCTTGAGGTACCAGCAGGGTCATTCAGGAAGTAAGCTATGGGTCCAGTGCAGTGACTGTCACTATGCAGCTGCTCACTGAGGTACCAGTAGAGCCACTCATGAAGTAAGCTACTGGTCTGGTTCAGTGACTGTCAGTATGCAGCTGCTTCCTGAGGTACCAGCAGGACCACTCATGAAGTAAGCTATAGATCCAGTGCAGTGACTGTCACTATGTAGCTGCTTCCAAAGGTATCGGAAGGACCACTCGGGAAGTAAGCTACAGATCCAGTACAGTGACTGTCACTATGTAGCTGCTTCCTGATTTACCAGTAGGGCCACTTACGAAGTAAACTACAGGTCTAGTGCAGTGACTGTCTCTATGCAGCTGCTCCCAGAGGTACCAGCTGGGCCACTCACAAAGTAGGCTACAGGTCCAGTGCAGTGACTGTCACTATGCAGCTGTTTCCAGAAGTACCAGCAAGGCAACTCACGAAGTAAGCTACAGATCCAGTGCAGTGACTGTCACTATGCAGCTGCTTCCAGAAGTACCAGCAGGGACACTCACAAAGTAAGGTACAGGTCCAGTGCAGTGACTGTCATTATGCAGCTGCTCCCAGAAGTTCCAGCAGGAACACTCATGAAGTAAGCTACAGATCCAGTGCTGTGACTGTCACAATGCAGCTGCTTTCTGAGGTACCAGCAGGGCCAATCCAGAAGTAAGCTACAGGTCCAGTGCAGTGACTGTGACTATGCAGCTGCTTTCAGAGGTACCAGCAGGGCCACTCACGAAGTAAGCTACAGAGCCAGTGCAGTGACTGTCACTATGCAGCTGCTTCCAGAGGTAAAAGCAGGGACACTCATGAAGTAAGCTACAGGCCCAGTGCAGTGACTGTCATTATGCAGCTGCTTCTAGAGATACCACCTGGGCCAATCCATAAGTAAGCTACAGGTCCAGTGCAGTGACTGTCACTATGCAGCTGCTCCCTGAGGTACCAACAGAGCCACTCATGAAGTAAGCTACAGATCCAGTGCAATGACTCTTGCTATGCAGCTATTTCCAGAAGTACCAGCAGGGCCACTCACAAAGTAAGCTACAGGTCCAGTACACTGACTGTCACTACACAGCTGCTCCCTGAAATATCAGCAGGGGCACTCATGAAGTAAGCTACAGGTCCAGTGCAGTGACTGCCACTATGCAGCTTCTTCTAGAATTATCAGCAGGGACACTCACAAAGTTAACCACAGGTCCTGTACTGTGACTGTCTCTATGCAGCTGCTTCCAAAGGTACCAGCAGGGACACTTATGAAGTAAGCTACAGGTCTAGTGCTATGACTGTCACTAATCAGCTGCTTCCAGAGGTACCAGCAGGGACACTCACAAAGTAAGCTACAGGTCCATTGCAGTGACTGTCACTATGCAGCTGTTTCCTGAGGTACCAGCAGTGCCACTCAAGAAGTAAGCTACAAGTCTGGTGCAGTGACTGTCACTATTCTGCTGCATAGAAACATAGAAACATAGAATTTGATGGCAGATAAGGACCGCTTGGCCCACCCAGTCTGCCCATTTCCCTACCTAATGGATAAGCTGCAGATCCTAGTTAACCAGCAGCCTACTTCTTTCTACCCCAACCCCCTAGAATTGCCTTATGGCTGCCCCATGCATGCTTCCTGGGGTACTAGCAGGGCCACCCACAAAGTAAGCTACATATCCAGTGGTGTGACTGTCACTATGCAGCTGCTTCCAGAGATATCATCAGGGTCACTCATAAAGTAAGCCATAGATCTGGTGAACTGACTATCACTATGCAGCTGCTTTCTGGGGTACCGGCAGGGTGAATCCAGCAGTAAGCTAGAGGTCCAATGCAGTGACTGTCACTATGCAGCTGCTTCCAGAGGTACCAACAGGGACACTCATGAAGTAAGCTACTGGTCCAGTGTAGTGACTGTCACTTTGCAGCTGCTTCCAGAGATACCAGCAGGGCCAATCCTGAAGTAAGTAACAGGTCCAGTGCAGTGACTGTCACTATGTAGCTGCTCCCTGAGGTACCAGCAGGGCCACTCATGAAGTAAGCTACAGATCCAGTGCAGTGGCTGTCACTATGCAGCTGCTTCCAGAGGTACCAGTAGGATGACTCACAAAGTAAGCTACAGGTATGGTGTAGTGACTGTCACTATGCAGGTGCTTCCTGAGGTACCAGGAGGGCCACTCATGAAGTAAGCTACAGGTCCAGTGCAGCGACTGTCACTATGCAGCCTCTTCCAGAGGTACTGGTAGGACCACTCACAAAGTAAGCTACAGGTCTGGTACAATGACTGTCATTATGCAGCTGCTTCCAGAGGTACCAGTAGGACCACTTGTTAAGTAAGTTACAGATCCAGTGCAGTGACTGTGACTATGCTGCTGCTTCCAGAGGTACCAGTAGGGCCACTCATGAACTAAGCTACAGGTCCAGTGCAGTGACTGTTAATATGCAGCTGCTTCCAGAGGCACCAGCAGGGACACTCACAAAGTAAGCTACAGGTCCAGTGCTGTGACGGTCACTATGCAGCTGCTTCTAGATGTACCAGCAGAACCACTCACAATGTAAGCTGCAGGTCTGGTGCAGTGACTGTCACTAGGCAGCTGCTTTCTGAGGTACCTGCAGGGTCACTCATGACGTAAGATACAGGTCCAGTGCAGTGACTGTCACTATGCAGCTGCTTCCTGGAGTACTAGCAGGGCCAATCAGGAACTGAGCAATAGGTCCAGTGCAGTGACTGTCACTGTGCATCTCTTTTGTGAGGTACTGGAAGGGCCAGTCAGGAAGTAAGCTACAAATCTAACACAGTGACTGTCACTACGTAGCTGGTTCCTTAGGTACCAACAAGGCCACTATGGAAGTAAGATACAGGTCCAGTGCAGTAACTGTCACTATGGAGCTGCTTCGTGAGGTACTAAAAGCGCCACTCAGGAAGTAAGCTACAGGTTCAGTACAGTGACTATCACTACCTAGTTGCTCCCTGAGGTATCAGTATGGACACTCATGAAGTAAGGTTCAGGTCCAGAGCTGTGACTGTCACTATGCAGCTGCTTCCAGATGTACCAACAGGACCACTCACAAAGTTAGCTACAGGTCCAGTCCTGTGAATGTTACTGCGCTTCTGCTCCCTGTGGTACCAGCAGGGCCACTTAGGAAGTAAGTTACAGTTCCAGTGCAGTGACTGTCACTAAGCAGCGGCTTTGTAGGGTACCCGCAGGGCCACTCAAGAAGTAAGCTACAGGTCAAGTGCAGTGATTGTCACTATGCAACTGCTTCCTGAGTACCAGATGGGCCACTCAGGAAGAAAGCTACAGGTCCAGTACACTGAATGTCACTACGCAGCTTCTCCCTGAAGTACCAGCAGGGGCACTTACAAAGTAAGCTACAGGTCCAGTGCAGTGACTGTTACTATGCAGCTACTTCTAGAGGTTCCAGCTGGGCCATTCACGAAGTAAGCTACAGGTCTTGTGCAGTGAGTGTCACTATGCAGCTGTTTTCGGAGGAACCAGCGAGGACACTCACGAAGTAAGCTACATGTCCAGTGATGTGACTGTCACTATGTAGCTGCTTCCAGTGGTACCAGCAGCTCCACTCACAAAGTAAAGTACAGTTCCAGTGCAGTGACTGTCACTATGCAGCTGCTTCCTGAGATACCAGCAGGGACACTCATGAAGTAAGCTACAGCTCAAGTGCAGTGACTCTACCTATGCAGCTGCTCCCTGAGATACTGTACCCGCAGGAATATTCAGTAAGTAAGCTACAGGTCCAGTGCAGTGACTGTCACTATGCAGCTGCTCATGGTGGTACCAGCAGGGGCACTCATGAAGTAAGCTACAACTCCAGTGCAGTGACTGTCATTATACAACTGCTTCCAGAGGTACCAGCAGTGCCACTCATGAAGTAAGCTACAGGTCTGGTGCAGTGACTGTAACTATGCAGCTGCTTCCAGAGATACCAGCAGGGCCACTCATGCAGTAAGCTACAGATTCAGTGCAGTGGCTGTAACTATGCAACTGCCTCCTGAGGTACCAGCAGGGCCAATCCAGAAGTAAGCTACAGGTCTAGTGCAGTGACTGTCACTGTGCTGCTGCTTCTAGGGGTACCAGCAGAGCCACTCACAAAGTAAGCTACAGGTCTGGTGCAGTGACTGTCACTATGCAGGGGCTTCCTGAGGTACCATTAGGGCCACTCATTTAAGTAAGCTACAGATCCAGTGGAATGACTGTTACTATGCTACTGCTTCCAGAGGTACCAGCAGGGCCACTGTCGAAGTAAGCTACAGGTCTAGTGCAGTGACTGTCACTTTGAAGCTGCTTGCAGAGGTACCAGCAGGGACATTCACAAAGTAAGCTACAAGTCCAGTGCAGTGACTGTCACTATGCAGGTGCTTCCTGAGGTACCAGCTGGGCTACTCACTAAGCAAAGTCTGTAGCAAAGATTGTAAGGGGCTGCACCTGGGAAGCAGTGCCGTGCTGAAAAAAATGTAATGAAGCAAAGGGATGATGCCAGCAGTTGCTCAGCAGATCACTCTTTCACTGTTTATATGTAATTCACAGTCAGCAAAATAATTTCTGAGGAGACCAACCTTTAAGGTGCATTAGTGCTTCATTTTATTTGTTTGTCATGACACACACCAAAAGGAGCTCCTTCCTCCTGCGTTCCCCCTCCACTTGCACTGGGTATAAAGCTCGTCTCCTAACGTGTTTCATGCCCCCTGTTGCTTTCTCAAAGGATGATAATTACAAGGTAGCTTTCTCGTTTTATAAAAAATGCCCTTAAAGGCACAGTAGTATAAAAAGTGCTATAGCACATAGTGATTTCTATAAATATCATTTGTTAAAACACATGTATGCATCACCCTTTACAATTATGCACCTTACTTGCAACCATAACCTCTATGTACAAGTGATCATATTAATAATTATATTTCTTAGTATATTTCAAATAGCATCATTACAAACAGGCATTTTTTTGTTAAATCAATGAGATTGCACTCTTTAGTCCTCATTTATTTGCACGGTGATTTCCTTACATTTTGACTACGCTTATTAGATGAGTCTTATGTTACCACTCTGAAAAAGACCACTTGTAGTGTGCTTGTTTATGGCATGGTCTCCCACAAGGTTCAGTACAGTGACAAGACTTTCCAATTGCCTCAGCAGGAACAAGGTGACCTAAAAATTTAGAACAACAACCATTAATACTAAATTGCATGCATTATCTACAAACAACAAAAATATTTTTCTGGTGCAGCAAAACAGCAGTTCCATCAGTCACAGCTCACATATTTATCACACTCCAATCATATTACTGTTCCATCTTCGTATTTTAAAATCCCTTCATTAGTTGGGGGGGGGGTGGAAAGAAATATTTATTGCCTAATATTTCTTTAGAAATGGTTTCAGTTCAATTCTTTCATTGAGACCTGCTCTTTCTGCCCCCGCAATGAGAAAATCCAATACTGTTCCCCCTTCAACACACCATTATTATAATTGCCCCCTCTGGGGCTACTTATTGGTTTCTCGATCCCCCCACATGAGAATTTATGCTCCATCCTGTTTTGTACGGGGGACATATGTATAGCCAGTGCATTTTCTGGATTATTTGCTCTCCATCATCCTCATGTGCTCCCCATCCTTAGTTTACATTGTCATTTTGTATTGCCAACATAAAAACTGCCACAGAAACACATGGCCATATAGATCACCCCCCCCCCCCCTCAGTTGCACATGCTATGAATCCTCTAACCTTTGCATCTAGTCATGTTTTCAGGTTTCTAAAGGTTTTTGTGTTCACAACATTAGTACAGTATTTACAGTTGCCACTCCTGTCTCCTTGGTAACCACCTTCTGGGGTTTTCTGTCTGGGGCTGTACTGAATGTACTAGTGTGTCTCTCAAGCTTCTCCCTCCCCTGTGCACCATTTTTGGTTGGATTTCATTTAGGTCTTTAAGACCAGGATCCAGACTGACCATGTGCCAGTGTTTCTTGATTATCTCACCCACTTTTAGATTGGGCACTACAGGTGCTCACAAAGTTTATTCTCAAATCCCTCTTCTCCCTTGTCCTGTTTTTGGGTGTCATAACTTGTGATCTCTCTCCATATTATCTACTTCATCTCTTGCTTTATGGATAATCTCACTCGGGTACCCCCTTTTGTGGAGCCTTTCTTCTAATTAAAAAATTCTTTTTTCATATGTTTCTTTTTCATTGCAATTTCTTTTGATTCTTTTGGGAATTTCTGCGATGGTGTGATGGAGTGACTACTTTTGGCTTGGAGTATAGTATTTCTGTCTTTTTTCTGAACAGATCTGTTTTAACACCTCCCTTCCCATCCTTGGCTAGCACTAAATCTAGGAAATGTATTTCTTTGTGACCGAATGCAACTGAGAACCATTAATTTTCATTGCTTTTTCTAAATAGTTCACAAATTCAAACAGTTCATTCTCAGTCCCAGTCCACACAATAAGTATGTCACCAATGAATCATCGGTAAAGGTCAATCCTTTGAATAAAAGGGGTGACCTCCAGATCTCTTATGACATCCTGTTCCCACTTTCCTAGAAAGAGATTTGCAAAGCTGGGGGCAAAACTTGAACCCATTGCCATTCCTTTCTTTTGTATATAAAATCCCTCTTGGTAAAAAAATGTATTGAATTTAGCACAAATTGAGCAAGCTGGAGTAACGTTTCAATGGGGAGGAGGGGGGACCTGTTTCACTTTTTTGTCTAAATAATGGGACATTGACTCAGGTCCATATTTGTGGAGGATATTGGAATACACTGACTCTACTTCCAATGTCGCTAACATGCTTCTTTCCTCTATTGCCAAGTTTTCTAACACCTTCAGAATATCTCCAGTATTAGGTATGTAAGAAGGAATTCCCTGAACTAGGCTACTTATGTGAAAATCAATCAGTCTGGCAAGATGTTTGGTAAAAGAATCGTTTCCCGAAACTATGGGGTAGTCAAGGGAATTTACCATACATTTATGCACTTTTGGTAAGGAATAAAAGCCTGCGTTTACTGGATTCTCAACAGTCAGGAAATGAGTTATTTCTTGTGAGACCCAACCCTTATTTCCCCACTTCAATTAAATATGAATACATTTCTTTTTTTAAATTATTGGTTGGGTCTGCTAGCAGTTTCTCATAGAAAACTTTATTCCCCAGCTGTCTGCATACTTTCTTGTCATATGCCATAGTATTCATTATCACTATGGAACCCCCGGCCCCTTAGCCGCTGGTTTTATGGTTATATTTTTATTTGCCCCCGTTTCTCTAATGCAATACTTTCTGCCCTGGAGTTGTTAATAATAAAGTGCTGAGGGGTGTGGGGGCAACACCACCGCCTTTTGTGATTGCTACCCCCACAAAAACACATTACTTTTCTGATGGTACATTGATGGCCGCAGTTGTGGTCAACATAGTGCCGTCGCTGTAAGGGCAGTCAACCTATTTTCTTTCAAACTGGCATCATAGAATCCTATCTGTCTGTCTGTCTGTCTGTCTATCTATCTATCTATCTATCTATCTATGTCTATGGATGGTATCTATCTATCACTCTATCTGTCTATCTATCAACAGTATCTGTCTGTCTGTCTATTTATATCTCTGTCTATGGATAGTATCTATCTATCACTCTGCCTATCTGTCTATCTATCAACAGTATCTATCTGTCTGTCTGTCTTTCTGTATGTCTGTCTATCTATCTATATATATCTCTATCTATGGATAGTATCTATCTATCACTCTATATGTCTGTATCAACAGTATATATCTGTCTATTATCTACTTTTTCTATCTGTCTGTCTGTCTATCTATCACTCTATCTGTCTATCTATCACTCTATCTATGGATAGTATATATCTATCACTCTGTCTATCTATCTGTCTATCTATCTATCTGTCTGTCTGTCTTTCTGTCTGTCTGTCTATCTATCTATCTATTTATCTATCTATCTATCTATCTATATCTCTATCTATGGATAGTATATATCTATCACTCTATCTGTCTGTCTATCTATCTATCTACAGACAGTATGTATCTGTATGTCTATCTACAGACAGTATCTATATATCTATCTATCAATCTATCTGTTTGCCGTCTCTCTCTCTCTCTCTAGCTATTGATCTAGCTATCTATCTATCTGCCTATCTGTCTTCTGTCTATCTATCTACAGACAGTATCTATCTATCTATCTATCTATCTATCTATCTATCTATCTATCTAACAGTATCTATCCATCTACAGGCATTATCTATCTGTATGTCTATCCACAGACAGTATCTATCTATCAATCTGTCTATTTATCTATCTATCTATCTAACTGTCTGTCTTGTCTATCTATCTACAGACAGTATCTATCTATCTATCTATCTATCTATCTATCTATCTATCTATCTATCTGTTGTCTATCTACAGACAGTATCTATCTGTTGTCTATCTACTGTATCTACAGACAGTAACTATCTATCTATCTATATCTCTATCTGTGGATAGTATCTATCTAACACCCAGTCTATCTAGCAACAGCATCTATCTGTCTGTCTGTCTGTCTATCTATCTACTTTTTCTATATCTGTCTATCTATATATCTATCCATCTACAGACAGTATGTATCTGTATGTCTATCTACAGACAGTATCTATATATCTATCAATCTATCTGTTTGCCCATCTCTGTCTCTCTCTCTCTGTCTCTCTATCGATCTAACTATCTGTCTATCTGTCTGTCTTCTCTCTCTCTATCTATCTTCAGACAGTATCTATCTATCTATCTATCTATCTATCTATCTATCTATCTATCTATCTGTTGTCTATCTACAGACAGTATCTATCTGTTGTCTATCTACTGTATCTACAGACAGTAACTATCTATCTATCTATATCTCTATCTGTGGATAGTATCTATCTAACACCCAGTTTATCTAGCAACAGCATCTATCTGTCTGTCTGTCTGTCTATCTATCTACTTTTTCTATATCTGTCTATCTATATATCTATCCATCTACAGACAGTATGTATCTGTATGTCTATCTACAGACAGTATCTATATATCTATCAATCTATCTGTTTGCCCGTCTTTGTCTCTCTCTCTCTCTGTCTCTCTATCGATCTAACTATCTGTCTATCTGTCTGTCTTCTCTCTATCTATCTTCAGACAGTATCTATCTATCTATCTATCTATCCATTTACAGACATTATCTATCTGTATGTCTATCCACAGACAGTATCTATCTATCAATCTGTCTGTCTATCTATCTATCTATCTATCTATCTGTCTGTCTGTCTTCTGTCTTTCTATCTACAGATAGCATCTATCTATCTATCTGTTGTCTATCTATCTACAGACAGTAACTATCTATTTATCTATATCTCTATCTGTGGATAGTATCTATCTAACACTCTGTCTATCTAGCAACAGTATCTGTCTGTCTGTCTATCTATCTACTTTTTCTATCTGTTTATCTGTCTGCCTCTGTCTGTCTGTCTATCTATCTATCTATCTATCAGTGTATATCCATCTACAGACAGCATCTATCTGTATGTCTATCTACAGACAGTATCCATCTATCTATCTGCCTATATATCTGTCTTTCTGTCTGTCTGTCTTCTGTCTATCTACATACAGTATCTATCTAGCTATCTATCTATCTATCTATCTATGAATAGTATCTATCTTATCATTCTATCTATCAACAGTATCTGTCTGTCTGTCTGCCTGCCTGTCTGTCTATCTATCAACAGTATCTATCTGTTTGTCTGTCTAGCTATATCTATCTATCTATCTCTCTATCTACTTATCTCTATTTCTGGACAATATCTATCTATCTCTGTCTGTCTGATTATCTATCTATCTATCTACCTATCTATCTGTATGCCGCTGCCACACTGAAAACATTACAGTGATGTCATCGACAGTGACAACAATGACAGATTGCTGTATAGTCTGCTCAGGATCCTGGCACAGCTTCCCTCCCTGAGTCAGCTCTGACCTGGAGTCGATAATAATGAAAAGTGGGGGGCAGAGCACCCTGCATGGGGTGCTGCCCGCCACAAACAACACATTACTTTAGCCGGTCTGCCGTGCAGTGGTTGGCTTTCCACTTGCGACGCCGGTGACCTGGGTTCAGGCCTGGCCGAGGGAGAAGGATTGAGCACCTGGGGGGGTTGGGTGTGTGTCTGGTGCATGGAGGACTCCTGGTGGAGGCTGGGGGGAAGCACAAGGGCAGGCACCTAGTACAAAAGGGGTGGGGCAGACGCAGGACATCATTGCACAAGCCTGTCCCGGGGCAAGTCCAGAAAACCTTGCTGGCCGCCGTAAATGATGGGTGCACCTGCACCACGGCCTTCATTGCTCAAGTCTCCCTCACTGACCAATCATGACTCTGATGAGCCATCCAACCCAGAACCAGGTGGGTAATGCTGGCCACTGGCACCTTTCCCAATGTAGATGGGCTGGATACCAGCATCGGCCCCACCCTGAAGGGGTAAGTCAGAGGGTATCAATTGGGGGAGGTGAGTGAGGAAGTCGTGTGCAGGAAGGTGCCAAGGTATAGGCGGCTGGCAGCAAAAATATGAAAATAAAAAACCAAAACATTACTTTTCCGATGGCACGATGACCACAATTGCAGTCAACATAGTGCCATCACTGTAACAGCAGTTGACAGATTTTCTATTGCACTGGTGTCATAGAACCCTGTCTGTCTGGCTGTCTAGCTATCTATCTATCTATGGATAGTATCTATCTCTGTCTCATTCTCTCTGTCTCTGTCTGTCTATTAACAGTATCTGTCTGTCTGTCTGTCTATCCATCTATCTGTCTGTCTGTCTATCTATCTATCTACTGTATCTATCTATTTCTGTCTCTGTCTATGGACAGTATCTTACTCCTTACATTTTTTCAGGTCTGTACTCATTCTCTCCATCCCCGCAAGAGTATATACCTTATTGCAGATTTTGGTGTTATCACAAAGAGGCAGACCTTCCCTTCCAGCTCTTCTGCAGTGTCACTTACAAAGACTGTGAAGAGGACTGGTTCCATTACTGAGCCCTGAGGTACCCCGCTGATCACTCTCCCCTTATCAGAGTGAGTGCCATTTACCACCACCTCTGTTGCCTTTCTGTCAACCAATTCCGTACCCAGTTTACTGCTTATGAATTTGTGCAGAATAGATCAGGCTCTGATACAAGGCGTAACATCACCCATTAGTGTATGTGGATCCAAGTGAATAATGGAATGGGGGGGTCTTGGGGTGCTATATGTGAGTGCAGGGTACAACCTTTAGCAAGGGGCCCAAGGATCTTGACTGATGTTAGGGTCAGAATCCAGTCTGTCAGTACAGTACCATCAATAAAAGTAACCAAGGACCATAGTCCCCACAGTGTAACTGATGACTTGTGAGTTAAAGAGTGGCTACTGCTTAATCCACCACGTTGAAGGGATTTATTCCTGTCAGAATGGAGGTCTGTGGTCTACTCGTCCCATAGCTAGGAACCTGGTGTGTGTGGTGACTGTGGGTATTATTGTAAGGGAGTCTTCTCGTGAGCATACCATCATACCCCTAGAAATGGATGGTCTCTTCTGGCTATGCCTTCCATAGCTAATGCCCAGTAAAGTGGTAGACACAGGTGCCAAGTTATAATGGATTACACTGAAAATGTCTGTTTGTGTCAGCAGCATGTCAGGTTCAGGCCTTTTTTTAATTACTTTATTTTTATGTTTGCTTGCACACATGCGCAAGAAACATTATGTGGCAGCTTAGGAGAGAAGCAGGTTGTGAAGGTGCGGCACTGTGGCGGCCAATGCCGGCACTGCATTTGTGTGCTTGGCAGTATTCACCCAATGCAGACCCAGTGTCCTAATGACACTGGTTCTGCAGAAGTGCCAACAACTTGAAACGATTTCACCTCCGCAATCATGGGCTGCCTCATCATTGCAGCATCAGCCATTCCGCTGCAATGAGGGAATGACCCATCATCGCAGGGCGGTACCTTGCTTGGTGTAACATTCCCATCAACATGGTGGCGGCATAGCCACCGCCTCAGAGCTCCATGAAAGCCGAAGGGGGTGCCCAATCCACCTGTTGGCAAGCCCCCGACCCAGTTCATTTGCCGACTGGGAGCCCACTCCCCGTAGGTATAATGTCCCCCCCGCCCAATTCCCTCAGCATCATGTCCCCACAAACAGTCTTTCTTTGCCGACTGAGGGGCCCAATCCCCATCGGTTTAAGTCCCCCCTCCCCTAAATGCAGGTGGCACACTGGCAGCCCACCCCAGTGTGCAAAAAAAAAAAACCTGAAAAAAAACCCTTCCCGCGATGTCCTTAGTTTAATTTGTGTCCCTGAAACAAAGAAAATGGTCCCTCGCGGTCTCTCGTGCCCCCTCGCTCAACCCGCGGTCACCCTCTGTGCACCCCACCTACCCACACCCCCCATCCCATACTTACCTCCGGAGCCTGGCGTGACTATCTTCGGTGGACCGGGATCATGTCTGCACTCTTCAAAGCTGACTACGAACTGAAGAAATGCCAGTAAGCTGTATAATGGCATAAATAGGGTTTTTTCAACTTATGTGGCTATCTCGGCCATTTTTTTGACTTTTGGCACCAAATTTTCAACATGGGGTTATTCGGACCTCTCCTCATGAATTCAGTCACTGTCATGGTGTTATGCAGTCCCGAAAGATGATTTTGTGGCCACTGTGTGGAATCACCTTTCAGGACCGATTAATGAAACAACAGTGCTACTGTTCATAAGGTGGGCTCTCAAAAAGCCTATGTTGCAAATTTGCTGAAAGAATCCAAAAAAATGACTGTTTTACGAGCGTGCATACGCAGTTGCCATGCACACTTGTAACTTTGCGAATTTGCAATATTTTCACTTCAGATTTTCAACATTGGCAGTTTTCCACACTTCCTTATGAACAGTATAGCTGTCATTTTTCACATCCTGGCTAAAATGTGTTTTCGCACTTCCGGCGCAGAATAGCGTGGTCGCTGTGGGAAATTAGTGTTTGGGACATATTAAGAAAATCACAGTGACACTGTTCATAAGCAGAGGTCCTAAAATGCCTATGTTGAAAATTTGGTGACAAACGTCCATAAAATGACTGTGTTACAAGTATGCCTTGTGCAGTTCCAACGCACCCTTGTAACTTCTCAAATCTGTAGTATTTTCACTTCAGATTTTCAATATTGGCATTTTTTTCAGACCTCCTTATGAACAGTACAGCTGTCATTTTTCATATCCTGGCCAAAATGTGTTTTCACACTTCCTGCACACAATAGCGCGGTTGCTGTGGGAAGTCAGTGTTTGGGACAGATTAAGAAACTCACAGTGACACTGTTCATGAGCAGAGGTGCTAAAAAGCCTATGTTGAAAATTTAATGACAAAAGACTGTGAAACAACTGTGTTACGAGCATGCATTGTGCAGTTTCCATGCACCCTCATAATGTTACGCATTTGCAATAGTTTCACTCCAGATTTTCAGCATTGCCATTTTTTTCACACCTCCTCATGAACAGCAGAGCTGTCATTTTTCACATCCTGCCTGAAATATGCATTTACGCATCTAGCACAGAATAGCGCGGTCACTGTTGGACATCAATCTTCAGGACAGATTAAGAAACTCATAGTGACAGTGTTCATGAGCAGAGGTCACAAGATGCCTATGTTGAAAATTTGGTGAAATAATTCCACTAAATGACTGTGTTATGTGCATGTGTTGTGCAATTTCCACGTACGTTCGGAAGTTCGAGCATTTTTAATATTTTCACTACAGATTTTCAACATAGCCATCTCTTCACACCTCCCTATGAATGGTACAGCTGTCTTTCTTCACATCCTGCGTGATCTGTGTTTTCGTACATCTGGCACAGAATGGCACGGTCACTGTGGGAACTCAAAGTTTGGGACACATTAACAAAATCACAGTGCCACTGTTCATGAGAAGAGGTCCCAAATGCTTTCATGAGGTGTGGGTCACAAAAAGGCCATGCTGAAAATTTGTGGTACAAATACCAAAAAACGCCTGAGGTGTTAGGGTTTCTAACCATAATGTCCCACCCTGTACAGACTGACAGGCATCAGGGGTGTGCCTTTGGATTGGCGACTGTAATGCACATACCATTCCATGCCCACCCCACCCCCACCCTGCAGCCAGTGATAGGCATTGAGGGGTGTCTTGAACTCTTCGGCCCCAGAGTTCACCTCATTCTTCTATACTGCACCCATTTCAGTGTATATCCTTATGGAATGGGGTGACTGTAAAGCTGAACACCCCAAGGCACACCTCAACACTTGTCGGTGTCTGCAGGATAGGGTGAGGTGAAATGGCATGAACATTACGGGCGACAACCCAAATGCATACCCCTATGTCTGTCTGTCTCTGCAGGGTGGAGGTGGGGTTGGCAAGAAGTTCAATACTTCACTGCCATTCCTATTCTGCATCTGTCTAACTCCTACATTCCCAATGCTAATACCAGCAAGCAAACATTTGGCATTGACAAATGCTTGTTTTTCACCTGCTGGGCTCAGACCCACACCCCCCTCAGTCCATGTGTAACCCCCCTGTTACCCGAGGTTACTAGAATCCCAGTAAGACCTAGTGGTAGGCAGGGAAGGCAGCTTGTGAAACTCCAGTTAAATGGATTTCACACTGTCTCACTCTGTTCTCTTTCTCAGCTGAGACTGAGGGATGACATCACTATAGAATTATCGCAGCTGCATGAGCCACAATGGAATCTGCAGATGGGAGTTAGGTTAGAACGTTGGGAGTTTTTTGAAAGAGTTGTGTGTGAGCAGTCTTGAAGGGAGGAGCATGCACAGGCTCTTGGAGCCTAAAGCTCTGATATAGAGCTACTTTAAGGGAAAGGTGTGTGTTTCCGCCAAAAGAGGAACACAGTAAGCTGTTCTTGAAGTGGTGGAGACTGCTGATACTGGTCTCTATGCCCCATCCCTCAGGGGATAGGGGTGGAAGGTTTGCCTGTTATTCCAGGGGCAACCTCCTGGTTCCAGGTAGGGAAGAAGCTGCCTTATTTTCTGAAGTGTGTTGTGGCACCAGAAGCTGTCAAGATTCACCTGTGAAGCACCTGCAACCAAAGGGTGAGTTCTGCTCTTGTCAAAGGGCCTATGTTTCACCTGAATTGTTGTTAAAGTGGGGATTGGACTGCTGAATCAGTGGGAGGCCTAGAGGAATAGGTTAAGCCAAAGAAAAAGTATGTTCAAGTCCAGCACAAGGGGAAAGCCAAGACATGTAGAGGAAATGTGCTATACATTTACCCTTTAATCTACACTGCCCAGCTTTTCAGAAAATGTGTAAGCATGTTTGAGTCTAGTACAAGGGGAAAGTTAAGACATGTAGAGGAAATGGGCTATATGTTTACCCTTTAATCTACATTGCCAAGCTTTCAAAAAGAGTTGTTTAATGTCCAGAGAAATGGCTGGGTCTGGATTGTGGAAGCTGGAGATGGGAGACCCCCCATCTTTAGTAAGCAGGTTCACTTCTACGGATTTGCTCTGTGGCCCTTTTACTTTGCCTCAGGCACTTGGCCAGTGCTGAGGGAAGTACCCAGACGTGGGATTGAAAGGAAATTTCCCTTAAGGAGTCGAAGGCTCTAAGGAGGTTTAGGGAGCCACCAGGAAAATGTGTCCACTGCCATATGGACAGGGTTCAAGTGGCCGACAGGGGAGCCAGGCCAGTGGAAAACCCAAATAGTGTACAAGTTGGGCTATGTACCCAAAGCAGCATGCAAGTCCGGGCTGTGTGCCTGGTGGGTCCAGAGCCTGAGGGCTGAAGTAGTGAAGAAGTGTTCTGTATCTCTTATCTGCATTACCAGGAATTTAGCCCCATGGGGGTCCATCTATGCTTTGTTTGTTCAGTTTGGATGTGAATAAAAGCCACACTTTAGAATCCCATTCCTGGTATTGGACATTACAGTTATTGCTTCCTGTGTTCGGATTTACTTGGGTGCCCCTGTGCAGATTAGCCAGACCTAAGCCCTTGTGCCAAGTAACCTAGTCCTCCCTGAACCCAGTCCCCCACCTGGTACTGCTGTCAGCTTCAACTGCATATCACCTGTCATTTGCAAAAAGGCAGGGGTCCAGGGGTTACACATGGCTACCTCCAAAACCCATCACCACATCTATCCCGGGAACTTGTACCGCCACACTTTGCCACTTGAGGTAGGGACTTCAAGGTTCCCCACTCCCCTCAGGGGTCTGAATCTGGTGCTCCCCCTGTGGATGTTGGCATGGGGTCTGAGAGTACCATTCCACTTCATTACATGGGCCTGGCTATTTCTTCCTTGTTCATTTCCCTGCCCTCTGGATGTCACCTGTGAGGGTTCCAGCGAGTGTGCATGCATGCGATGGATGCTGGAAGTCACCCTTCCTAAACTACTCTGCATGCAGTCACATGGTGGAGTTAGTCATTCTTTCTGGAGTAGGACAGCATCCTTGTGGATGGGGTATGCACATGCTCTGCAAGATAGTGGGCAATCATGCATCTGTGTAGGGTGCTCTTATGGATGCAAAATAGCTCTCGAACAGCTCAATATTCTGCAGCACATGCATGTTTAAATGCAGCTATTGCAACCCTCTTTTTCAGAGAGACGTGCCCATACAGTGATTTCTCTGGGCAGTGTACATTCCTTCATCATATGACAGATAGGACTGAATGTGTGCCTGGACAGTTGCGAATCTGTATGCCAATGACTTGGCTGAAATGACAGATTTGCACAGTCTCAATACACCAGTGCGATGCCCTTTTTTCATCCATATCCTACATATCCCATTACGTGGATGTACTTGCAGCACTTCAAGGCAATGGAAAACATTTGCGTGATGCCCACTGTACACTGTACTCTGCACTGTAATGGCCATTGTATTCATAACACTTTGAGCAGGCCATGCAGTAGAGGTACGTCTCCTCTACTTTTCTGCACTTGTTTATGGATTGTACATGTGATGACCTTTGCTTTGTGTGCACACAGCTATTGCTGCATTGTATACATACTAGCCGGAGCCTCACATTCCGCTCACACAGCAGCCGTGTATGTGTAGCATGCACCTTCATGACACTGGCAAGGTTTTGGATGAGTTCAGTAATGCTGATTAGCCATACAGCAGTTAATGTGTCTATTGTGATCACAGTCTGTAGCGTTGCATGCACTCATTTTATTTATTAATTTTTTTCCAAAAGTTTTACCAGAAAAGACATACTGAAGTGGTATCTGCTTTTTCCACATGTGTTCTGGGTGGTGGGGGGGAGAGGGATATATACAATAGAAACAATGGGCAACACAAGTGCAAACAATACAAATAACACAACCAAAGGAAAAACGTGACAAGATTAACAAAGAAACAATTGTGCAAGATTCTGTGTAAGCAGGCACACTATGTTGAATAAAGTACTGAGGGAGAATACTTATCAGAGTGCAATATGCAATGTAGGGCTTATGGTGGGAGTAAAGACTGCAATTTAGGAAGGTGAAAGAGGAAGCTGCATTAATAAGGAGATGGTTAAGGGTGAAGGGAGAGCAAAGAATGGAGTGTGGCAGGCAACAGACCAGGGCAGGGGCAGCTGCAGGAATGAGCGGAGAAATCACAGAAGAGTGATTTGAGAGAGCGAGGGAAGGGGGCTGAGCGAATAGTAAGGGGGACAGAGCCCCATAGTTTGGGGAAGTGGAAGAAGAAGAAAGCACCTTGATCAGAAAAGGATTTCATTGGGGGAGGCGAGAGGGCAGGAGCCAGAATTGTAGAGGAAGTAAGAGGTTCGGGGGGGAGGGGAAACAGGAGGCAAGCATGGTAGGAGGGGAGGGAGCCAAACACTGTGTGGTGCATTGCATGCAGTTGTTTCACAGTAGTGCAGGGGACCATGTTGTTGGTATGGCGGCTGTATTGGGACATTCTTATGTACCTCTGCCCCACACATGCTGTGCTGTCTTGCTGCTGCTGGACCAGTTGCTGTGCTTGTTACATGTATTGTCCAGGGGCTGTGTGCTTTATACAGTGAACATACCGGAGGTTACCTTTTTGTTACTTGGCGTCTGTTTTGCTTGGCGGAATGTTTTGTGAGTTAAAATAAAACCTTGATTCTAATCTACAATGGAGTGGTGCTGATACTTGTTGCCTCTGAATTGACTTTCTATATCTGGCACACTCCTCACCAGCAGAGCTGTTTTGTTTGTTTGCCACATGCCGGACATATCATGTTGTACATAGACATTACTGCACCTATATAAGTGCGGGTTGTCAGCCAGCCAGAGGCCATATATGTGAAGGACACTGGATATGTACTAGGGATGTGCCATGACAGTAATACAGCTACCTTGGTCATGCATGATGGTTGGTGTGCATAGATCATGTTGCCGTATGGTGATGTATGCAGTTCCTTTTATGACCACCCTGGGGTGGCTAGCACTGTGCGGACACATGCTACACACAGGTCTGTGTGAAGGGTGGCATTCTGACAATATAAGATGACACAGAGGAAGAAGGACTGAGAGGTGTATCAGGGGAAACAGAGGAAAGCAGGGAAAGCAGTAAGGAGCGCAAAGGCACAAACTGAAGATAGAGTAGCCCAAGAGGTAATGAAAGGGGACAAGAAATGTTTTAGGTATGTAAGTGAAAAGAGGAGGACCAGAAGAGTCAATGTAAGGTTAAAAAAGGGCGGGGGCAATGCAGAGGGGGCCAGAAAAATGCAGACATCCTGAACAAATACTTTTATTCAGCGTTCACAGTGGAAGCAGAAGGGGGACCACAAAAAAATAACATAAGCTCCGAAATGAGGAAGATGGACACTAGTTATTTTTCAGAGGAGCGAGTCCTAAAGGGACTCACTAATCTGAAAGTGCACAGAGCAGTGGGACCAGATGGGTTACATCTTAAGGTACTGAAGGAGCTAAGGGAGGTACTGGCTGCATCTCTGTCAGTTCTGTTTAACGGCTCACTCAAAACAGGAGTGGTTCCCTAGGACTGAAAGAGGGCAGATGTAGTCCCACTTTACAAAAGTGGTAGCAGGGAGGAGGCTGGCAATTATAGACCAGTCAGCCTGACACTGGTGGTAGGGAAGTTAATGGAATCACTGCTGAAGGAGAAGATAGTGTAATATCTTAAATCAGATAGTTACAAGACCCAAGACAGCATGGATTCATGGATGGGAGGTCATGCCAAATTAATCTGATAGATTTATTTGACTGGATGACCAAAGAATTGGATCAGGGTGGAGCAGTGGTTGTAGCCTACCTAGATTTCAGTAAGGCTTTTGACACTGTTCCATGTAGGAGATTAGCAAGCAAGGCAGGCAACTTAGCAATGGGTCCAAAGCTGGTAAACTGGGTAAGAATTTGGTTAGGGGATAGATGGCAGAGGGTGATGATAAATGGAGTTCAATTCAATGAGGGGAGAGTGATGAGTGGGGTGCCTCATGGATCAGTGCTCTCTTTACAGGTGACATCACAGATGAGCTAAAGGGGAAGGTCTGCCTCTTTGCAGATGACACTAACATCTGCAATAGGGTGGACACTTCTGGCGGGGGTAAAAAGAATAAGAGGAGACCTGAGAAAACTTGAGGTATGGCAGCTGGGTTTCAATGTGAAAAAGTGAAAAATAATGCACTTGGAGCACAGAAAGCCATGGGCACAGTACAAAATAGGATGGTGGTGGTCCTGACAACCACCAAGCAGGACAGAGACCTGGGGTAATAATCTTTGGTGACCTAAAGGTAGCCAGGCAGTGTGACAAAACAGTTGGGAAGGCTAGGGGGATGCTGGGGTGCATAGGGAGAGGTGGATTGTTGGAAAGACCTCACCTAGAATACTGTGTACAGTTCTGGAGGCCACATCTCTGGAAGGACATAGAGTGGAGGCAGTTCAGAGGAGGACAACTAAAATGGTGTGGAGTCTGCATCAAAAGCCCTATGAGAAGAGACTAAAGGAACTCAATATGTACATCCTGGAAGGGGGAGATATGGTAGAGACCTTTAGATACCTTAAGGGGATAAATAAGGTACAGGAGGAAAGTATTTTTCAGAAAAAAGGTGCACAAAAACAAGGGGGCATGCTACGAAGCTGGAGGGGATCGATTCAGGAAAGATGTGAGGAAGTACTTCTTCACAGAAAGAGTAGTGGATTCCTGGAACAGCCTACCAACTGATGTGGTGGGGTGAAAACAGTGGTGGGGTTCAAAAATGCATGGGATAGGCATAAAGGAATCTTAATGGAAAAGAATAGGGGAGGGAGAGAAGAACTGAGATCAGTAGGGTCTATGGAGATACTGTAAGCAGGGAAAAATGGGTAGAGTAGGTGTGCTTTATATTCTCTGTCTGTAAGGCTCTTAATATCAGTCTTGGCCTAGCCTATTGAGACAGTCCACATCTTTCCCCATCAGCTTGTATAACAATGGCATGTGGCTTACTACTCTCCAAATTAACCTATGGTCTATCTGTCTTTGCCCATGCCTCAAGTTCCATACTACGAAAGTGGGAATTGGCATATAACAATATCTGTCTTTTTGCCTTCATGTACAATTTATTCACTCACTATTGTACACTTTATTCCAAAGTAGGTTGACCCTCTCCATCTGCTCTTTGGGACCTCTCTATTGGAAGAATTATCCCCAGTACACCAAGTGCCCCACTCCTTAGCCTCCCTCCTGGTGCCTTGAAAAAATACCAACTCCCTCAGATCCTCTGACCTTGACCTGCTTTCTATCTCTAGGAGAAGGACTAAGTATGGTGAGATGGCCTTTGCTGTTACCGCTCCTAAACTTTGGAGCACATCCCACCTCACATACATCAATGCCCAGTCGCCAACACTTTCTGGCGCCAATTCCAATCATACCTACTTCAATGCTCTATATGTGCTTGTTCTTAACCCCTACTTTCAGTGCTATTCCCCCTGCTTGTATTTGTCAGTTCGTTGCACTTAGTTACTCCTTTGCCTGCACTTTTCTGCTTCCTTCCACCTACCCCTTCTATGCTTCTCTACTTCATTGGCAAGTGCCTTGCTATGTTCCCTGTCTCGCCACTCTTTTGTTTAGCAAAAGTTACAGCTCATTGTATGGAACCATAATGTTTTTGTACTCCACCAAATCTTCAACTAGTATATGGTTCACCTCTGGTTCCTGTGTAATGCTTTGTGTTATCTAACTCATGTATTGTACACCTCTGGTACTTATTGTTATCCTTTTGTGTATTGAAAAAGTCTATTGATGTATTCTCATGGGTCGTGCCTGACAGTAGGCATATGTATGCCTAGTGTACCTTACCCGCTAAACAAAAACAAAATAAATAAATAAATAAATAAGCAGTCCTTGCCTGCTGACAAATGTTATGTTTCTTTGCATCCTGACATTCTGCTTTCCAGGGACTGTTTTACTCTATGCAGAACTGAGAACAGAAATAATTTTCCTGTAGGTGTATAGGGTAACTAATGTCATATGTAAGACTAGAACCAAATGTGAACAGTTCTAAGTGGACAAGAAGTATTATTTTGATAGTATGGTGACATTCCTACTGAATATGTACTTCATCAGAACTCTGTCTGGACTGTTCAGTTGCTTTTCCCTCACGTGTGATGTACACCGCAAGATCATATTCCTTGAGCAATGCCTGACACTCAGTATGATCCTGGAATGTGTATGCCCCCACTTTCCAGTGCTAAGTCTGTACCTTGTAAGGAATTCAACACACACAGTAATATGTGCAATGGCAATGTGCTTGCAGTTTAATGCTTGTCATTGGTTGGGACTGTGTCATCAGCTTGTGTGCTCCACATGTAAATGGACATTCTGGGTTGACAGCAGATGCTACCTCTGTGCTCCACATGCAGCCGCTCTTGTGCTGTTCCAACACTGTTTGCTAGCTCAGGGTTGTCATACATTGCAACACATATCTATTGCCATAGTGGTTGGTATCACTGTCGATAATGGGGTATCTCTGATCATTGATGGGTAAAGCACTCAGGTAAACAGCCTCACTGATATCTATGTTATTGACTGCACTCAAGTTGAGAATATAAGAGCCTCTCAAAAGCTGAGCCAACACAGCTGCTCCTTTAGCCTATCTGGTATACTCCTTGCTTTGTCGATTTTGGGAGTTTCTGGTCCCCACCTATTCAAATCTGAAGTGCAGGTAAACCTGGAAAAAGTAAGGATATAACAGAAGTGCTCCTTTAAGGATGCAAGCATCGGCATGGCAGCTTGATTTCACCACGCTCTATCCCTGGTGGTTTAAATCTTCAGCAATCTGCCCTGCCAGCTCATAATAATTAAATTTCAATCTCACCGTGTGTTGTCCGAGCGTTAGCATAATGGCAACTGTGAAATCTCTGTCAGAAAACTCTTTGACTCAATGGAATAAAGCCAAATCACCCCGAGGCCTAGAGATTGGAGCTCTGCAAGCTCAATTTGCCTCTGTACACACAGCAGGCTCCAGGGATAATGAAGAAGATTATGGCTCAGATGTGGGTCATCAATTGAGCAGGGCCGACTCAATGGCCATCATGCACATGCTGCATAGAATAGATACCAAGGTTACAGACATGTAGCAAGACTTACAAAAGTTGGAGAAACGCACGATGGAGAAGAGAATCATTTAGACACCCTCCAGACTGAACATATGGCCTTTGGGCGCTCTCCAATTTACTTGTACAGAAGAGAGCGTGAGCTCACTATCAGAGCCAAAGATGCAGAAGCAAGGTCCCGACGAAATAATATCAGGGTGTTCGGAGTCCCAGAGGGCTCCGAGCAGGTGGATGTAGCAGCTTTCATGGTGACTTGGCTTTAGAAAGAACTAGACCTCTCGGCTGACTCAGAATTGGGGATTGAGATGGTGCACCGTGCATTGGTTCCTAAGCTGGCGCCAGGAGGCCCCCCCACCCCAGGTTCATCATAATCAAGTTTCTGAGTTTTCCAGTTAAAGATAGAGTGCTTCGAATGGCATGGGCCAAAAAAATCTGAACCTGGACGGTCAAAGTGTTTATGTCGATCAAGATTACCCTCCAGTGTTGTTATCAAAAAGGAAAAATGTGCTTCAAGTAGTTAAACTGTTAAGAAGAGAAAGGTCTAAAAGCTCAGGTCCGGTACCCTGCCCATCTCCGGGTGCAAACCAAAGACTCAGTTAAAGTGTTTGAAAGCCTGCTGACTGCTATCCCATTCCTGTGCTCCCTAGACATACCCTTGCCAGGTGTGAAAGTAGAAGAAGCGGAGGCACAGATTGAAAATCTTCTTTAGAGGGTGGTCCCGTCTAGTTCTTCAACAAGGAAATGCAAGCCAAGAGATTTACTCTCCCTGCACACGGAGCTTTCAAAGCAGCTGAAAACTGCAGAGTCAAATACCTGAGCCCAAGAATGTATCCCAAGATGTTACTGCCATGCATGCTTTCACTTTTCTGAGGGATTTGGAAATTTCATCTGGCTTAAACCCTGGGTTGTATATTTTATGAGTCAGAAAGCTGACCTGCTCCTGGGGTGGGGACTTGCAGCTTCAGGGGTGGGCTAAAATAGACAGTGTGACTTGGGAACTTTAAAGTGGGACACCCTGTTTCTACCTGATGGGAAAACTGATGCACAGCTCTTCTGGTGTTGTTCATGTTTTGGTCCCCTCTCGGCAATCTGCCGTCCATGGTAAATGTGACACAGATTTCTTGCTGGTTCTCCACCTTAGCCAGGGAGAATTTGATCAGGATCACCTTAGAAGAAGCTGTTGGATCGCGAAGGGGACTTCCAGTGGTGAACTTACTCTATTATCCCCAGACAAGCCACTTTATGTTCGGGATCCCTAGTGCCCCCGATACCTGGACTAAAAGATTATAAGTGAGCAATATAAAAAGTTAATTATCACATGGTATTGGGTTAAGAGATGGAGACTTTAGAAACCGGGGGAGGGTTTCCTCTCAAGTTTAGAACATGCAAAGGAATCCAGAGCATGATGTGTTTGGTAGGAACCTCATGGAATGAAAGTTTAAAACAAATTTTGTTGGGGCTTCTAAACTTAAGCTAATGCACAGCCTTGAATTAGAAGGCCAAAATCTCTTCTGTTTGGGGGGGAGGGAGCTTAATCATTGTTTATAAGTAATTGCAAGTGATATAATGAATGCTACAATGGATGGCTAATAATCTTAAGTCCAAGATGGGGGGATAAGACACTTGTTGGTGAACACACAATGGAGGGTAGCATGTGCTGGGTGAAAGCTGTGTAGCACCAGCCTAACACTGCCCCCAGTATTAGAATGGAATACCCCCCTCAGATTAGAGATAATGCTGGGGATATAAGCGGCTGAAATCCCGGTGGTCCAATCCGAGGGAAGAGTAGCTATAACCCTACGGCTTGGCGCTCTGTACCCAATATGAGTGTTCTTTCACCTCCAATCGCCGAGACACAATCTCGGCCCACTCAGAGGACCTTTGTCCTCTACTTTGTTATATTATTAACTGTTAACTGTTTATCCATGGTTAGGACTGTTTGTGTTTCTGCCCTGCCTTTTGAAATGATTGCAGGCACAGTGTTTCTATGTTGTAAAGTGAATGTACTTTAATTTTTTTTCCCCTTTTTATGTTATTAAGATGTATTAATATACATAAAGGGTATAGGTTTACAAATCTGATTCAGGGACTACGGATTGACAAGGACATAAAACAGCAATCTGGATTTATACAACCTTGAACTCAATTATGAATAAGTTGACTGTTGGTACATGGAATGTTAAAGGCATAAATAATGTTATTAAAAGGGCAAGGATGTTGCAGGAGATTCGTAGGGCTAATTGTGATGTAGCCTGCCTCCAAGAGACCAGATTATTAACTACTGAACACCTTAAATTAAAGAGGTCCTGGGTGGGTCAGGTATTAGTGGACTCTAACCTATGATCAGAGACGCTGGGGTCACGATACTGATTCAAAAAGGGTTACCATTCATAGGTACAAATACCCATTTAGAGGCCTCAGGGAGGCTGGTGTTGGTGTCTGGTCAATTACGAGGCCAGACCCTGCATATCCTTTCAGTATACACCCCGACCCCTCCTACGGGGGAATTTCTAAGGAGGGTCTTTCATTTGGTTGCCTCACTCCCTGAGGAGCAAGTAATTTGCACCGGTGACTGGAATTGTGTGGTGGATGGGCGAATGGATCATTCTCTGGCTCGTGGAGGGGGGGGGAACAAGGAACTTGTTCCAAATTATTACAGACCTTCAGAAATGAGTCAGGACTAGTGGACCCCTGGAGATCTTCCTTTCCAACAGGAAGAGAGTATATTTTTTTTCACCCACAAGTAACTCCTATTCTAGACTTGACAGGCTATAAACGCAAAAGGCATGGGCACACATGATTAAGGATATAACTTTTCATCCTATGGCCCTTTCCGATCATTCATTAGTGGTATACCAGTTGCAGTGGAATAGCGCAAAACCAAAGGGGACCTGGAGACTCAATGTTAGTTTACTTCATGACAAAACTTTTATTTCTAGTACTAAGGAGGGTATTAGTAATTTTCTTAAGGAGAATGACAACCAGGACACAAGGCTAAAATATATTTGGGACTGCCTCAAGGCAGTAATAAGGGGTTGCTCAATATCATTTGCAGCCCATAAAGTACAACTGCATAAAGTGGCACAAATTGAAGCAGAGGACACCCAGCGATGCTTAGAGGCAGAACATAAAAATACTAGGGCTGCAGATCTACTCCCTAAAATAAACAGACCCGAGAACAGGTCAATCCTATATCACTGTATAAGACGGAGAATACTCTCTGGTTTACACAGCAAAAATATTATGAATGGGGGGATAGGGCGGGCCGCCAATTGGCATTACGCTTCAAAAAACAAAAAGCTGAAAGGCATATAGCCTCAATAAACAGAGATTTCAACCCATTAGATCCAGTGAATAACCCAAGGGAGATAATCAACAAATCTATCACATATTATACCAATTTATATAAGGAGGAACCCCCCCTCCCCGGACCATACCACAAAAATAGGGGAATTTTTTGTGCAGCATACACTCCTCTCTATTTCTGAGGACCAAAGAAAAATTTTGGATGCACCTTTTTCAGATGCACAAACCATGGTAGCTTTAAAGTCCTTTAAGGGTGGGATAGCACCGGGCCCAGATGGCTTCCCAGCTGAAATTTACAGTACCTTTGCTAAGGAACTCACCACCCTATTAACTCAGGTTTGTAATGTAGCTCACGAGGAGTGGCAGATGCCAGACTCTTGACACAGAGTCTTGATAACGGTACTTCCAAAACCAGGCAAGAACCCAGCACTGTGCTCGCGCTACCGTCCTACTTCCCTGCTTAACATAGATGCTAAGATTTTCACAAAGACAATTAGTGCAAGGTTACAATCCCTGATCACTGACCTGATACACCCAGACCAGACGGGATTTATACCAGGCCGACATATACAAGATAATATACGCCTTCTCTTGAATATGATGGTGGAAGCTAAGGCACTTCCGGGGAGAACAATACGGGTGGTGATGTCGGTTGATGTGGAGAAGGCATTTGACCATCTGGATTGGGGTTATTTAGAGGTGACTCTTGATCACTTTGGTTTTGGGTCCCAGTTCAAAGCTTGGATAGCCAACCTATATGACACCCCCACAGCACAGGTCAAAACCAATGGGTTAACTTCCTCAACTTTTAAAATCCAGAGTGGTACACAACAGGGTTGCCCCTTGTCCCCCCCTCTTATTTGCCGAGTATAGAGTCACTGGTGGCTTACATTAGGCAGACCCCAGACTTTAAAGAGATTCAGGTGGGAGGGGAGGATGAACGTATTTCATTATATGCAAATGATTCACTTCTCTATATAAATGACCCAGCCCAGATGATCCAAAATGTAATGCAAAAACTTGAGACATTTGGGAACATCTCAGGATATAAAATTAATGAGTCAAAAACAGAATTACTCTCCATAGGAGATGTAAAGGGTCCACTTCCTCAGCTCTTGGGTGGCCTGAGATGGGCTTCAAGTGGATTTTGTTACCTTGGAGTCTGGATACCCATGGATCTCTCCCAATTATATCAAAAAAATCATTGTAGATTGCTTCATGAGGTTCGGGGGGACTGCAAAAGATGGAAGGAACTGCCTGTGACCATTACAGGTAAAATTGAAACCATTCGCATGAATCTACTACCAAGATTCTTATTTATATTTACAGTCCTCCCTCTTAGGCTGCCTGTGAGTTTTTGGAAATCACTTCGGTCCATGTTGTCCAAATTCATATAGGGTGGGGAAAAAAACAGAATTAGGTGGTCAATCCTGGTGGCCCCTAAGGAGAGAGGAGGGCTAGTGCTACCTGACTTTAAAATGTACTTTTGGGCTTCTCAATTACAATATTTTATCCCATATTTCACTCAGGTGGAAACACCTCTCTGGATAGAACTAGAACAGACCAAAGGTGACATACTTAAAATGGGAGACATATTACTGATGGATTATCAGAATATTCAGTCATTTAACCTTAGCAATGTCTGGTCACAGAATCTTGTACAAACATGGGTGGAGACATGCAGAAGGTGCAATATGTCTATGACTCAAACCTTAGAAACACCATTAAGGGCATGCATGGACTTCTTGCCTTTTAGGTTAGCGGGGGGGCCTCAAACAATGGGAGAGATGGGGATTGGACACCATTAGACAATTTTTATGTGTGGGAACATTAAAATCTTTCCATCAAATATCTCAGGATTTCAGTTACCCCAAAAATGATTCTTTAGATTTCTACAGTTCAGGCACTATCTTATAGCTGAAACCCGCAGGATCCAACATCAATCAGAAACTAATAAACTTTCACAGTTACTGATCTCCTTAACCAAAACATCACAAAGTAGAGGTACAGTATCGCAGATTGTACTTTTGCTCACATCCTTACAGTTGAATCCAGTGGACAGTGTAAAGACAAAATGATCTCAGGATGCAGGGATTGAGCTGACTGAGGCTGAGTGGACACGGATATGGAAGGTTTTTTTTCCACTATGGCCTCCCCATCCTGGAGAGATTTTAGGTGGAGAGTAGTGTCATGTCATTTTCGTACACCAGTTATTACTAAGCATTATGCAGCCCACTCTTCAGACCTTTACTGGAGGGGGTGTTATGTTGTGGGTACCCAAACACACATTTTTTGGTCTTGCCCCAAGTTACAACCATACTGGGCAGAAATTGCAAGAGAATGTGGTAAAATACTAGAGGTGACTCTGCCTATAAATGTACCCACTTTTATTTTGGGACTGCCCCCAGTAGGGCTAAAGACTAGAGCCAACGTGTATTTGTTCAATATTCTAATAGCAGCGGCGCTTAAAGCTGTAACACAGAAATGGTTGACTACACAAACCCCAAATAAGGAGTGCTGGCAAACTAATATCTCTCAGTTAATGGAGAAGGAGCATCTGACTGCAAAACTGAGGCTCCAGAAAGAAAAGTATATAGCGCGATGGCTCCTTTATTTTCATTATATGGCTGAATTACAACAACGAAATATTTTAGAGATTTTAGCGGAACAACAATAGTGGTTTCAGTGGACTGGTGTGACACCTAGTGAGTTCATCATAAGGAGTGTTGGGTTAACCCTCGAAGGATGAAAAGAAGCAGAGGACACACAATGGAATTAAGTAAATTGTTTTTAGTGGGGAATTTTTGATTTAACAATATATATGTATTGTATCAGACCTCATCTTCCCAAAGAAACGTATTACCTACCTATCTTATTATAAGGAATCTCCGCCCTTTTAATGCTTGTTTTTAGGTTTCCTCCTCCCTTTAGGGAATACATGTTTACTTTATTTTAAGGGGGTGCAGGGATTTGTTTTGGGTTTCTCCTTTTACTTTTTGCTTTGCATCCTATTATGGTCTATGTTGTCTCACTGAATTAATTTTCTGTATAGTGACAGTAAAGTTGACTGAATGTCAATTGAAATAGATTTGAAAATCAATAAGGTTTAATTTAAAAAAAAGAAGTGCTCCTTTACCTGTGGGTCCTTTATCTTCAGGGCACAGAGCTGCCCCTTCTTGCATTTTGATCTAAGGTGCCACTGGGAAAAAATTGAGTACTGGGTGTTGGTTTAGAAAGGTGTGTGTCATGTTGTGACAAAATGGGCTTTGTGCCACTGGGCTCCATACAGTTACCAATGTCTAAGTCAATAAATAAATAAACTTTTCACAAATTGTGATTAGTCGAGGAGTGGCCTTGTAAATAAAACTTTACAGATGGGCAATACTAGTTTTTGCCTACAGGTGACAACAGGCTGATAAAATTGCAATAGTTCTGTAACTGGAATCAAGTTAATGTGAGTTGGGTCTGCTCTACTTGGTAATAAGAAAATGTTAATTGCAATTTTTCAGAAGGAACTGTTTGTACCTTCTGGAAGATACGCATTTTCAATGTATATATGTGTGTTTAATCCCATTACAAGAGGTTAGGTTTATTGTTACCTGAAGAAAAGGTCATGCCAACAGGTGACTCATGGACAATGGAGTACATTTCATCATCTCCTAAGAAAATTTTTAGCTCAAGTGGAACATTGCTTATTAATAGCCTATAATGGTGCCTACATTGTTTGTCACAGCTTCGGAAAGAGGAGGTGGTGTTCTAGTAAATGCCTGTGTATCAGTAAGCCCTTATTTGTATTTAAGCATCATTCGTTTGTGCTTTTAATAGCAGCACTATATGTATAAACCCTTGAATTAAATAACAGCACTGCAATTAGTACAAGAAGGGGTCTTGAAAGGACAATACTGAGACAGAGCCAGGCAGGTTGAAGAGTGTGATGAGTGCATCCATTTTTTCCAGGCACCTGGTCTAGAATCCGGCAGAAAATTTCTTTGAGGGAGCCAGGACAGATACAGAGATACATAGACACTGTCGGCAGATAAGGGCCTATGGCCCACCCAGTCTGCCCATTTCAGCTTGTAAGTTCCCTTTACATTTTTGTAGAAGTCTGTTGCCCCTTACTTGACCTCCAGAATTCCCTTATGTTTATCCCATGCATTCTTAAATCTTGTGTTTTTTTCAGCCCCCATCACTTCCTCTGGCAGGGTGTTCCACTTGTCAACCACTTTTTCTGTGAAGAAATTCTTTCTCATGTTTCCTCTGAATCACCCTCCCTTCAATCTCATCCCATGCCCTCTAGTCCTGCAACATCTTTTTTGCTGGAAAATAGTATATTCCTGCACCCTGTTCCTCCCTGTAAGGTACTTCATGTCTATCATATCCCCTCTCTCCCTCTTCTCCTCCAGGGAGTACATATTCAAGTGCTTCAGCCTGTCCTCATAGGACTTGTGATGCAATCCCTGTACCATCTTTGTTGTCCTCCTCTAAACCTTCTCTACCCTATGTCCTTACATAGGGAAATACTACCTTCTAGGTCCTGCGCAATGTCACTGATGAAAACGTTCAATAGGATCTGGTCCCAGCATTGATCCTTGTGGTACCCCACTGGTCACTCTTCCCTCTGTGGAGTAACAACCATTTGCACCACCCTCTGTGTCCTGCCACCCAGTCAATTACCCACCCACCACACTAGTGTCCTGCCCACTCCCATATTCTCCAGTTTGTTTAATAGCCGTCTATGTGTCACAGTGTCAAAGGCCTTGCTGAAGTCCAGATAGGCCACGTCCGCTTCCCTCCCCTGATCCACCTCCCTTGTCACCCAGTCAAAAAATTCAATGAGGTTGGTCTGGCATGACCTCCCCCAGTGAAACCATGCTGCCTTCGGTCCTGAAGTCCACTGGCAACCAGATATTCTACTAATCTCTCCTTCAGTAGTGCTTCCATGATCTTCCCCACTACCAAGGTCAGGCTGACTGGTCTGTAGTTCCCTGCTTCCTCTTTTTTCCCCGCTTTTGAATAAAGGGACTACATCTGTTGTCCTCCAGTCTTTGGGTACCTGCCCTGTTTCCAGTGATTGGCTAAACAGGATTGCCAGAGATTCAGCCATCACCTTAGTTCTTTTAGGACCCTGGGGTGCACCCCATCTGGCCCCATTACTTTATCGACTCTTACTCCTTCCAGTTCCTTTAGAATCCTTTCCCATGTAAGGGATTTGTGTCCATTTCTGTGTCATTCCCACCCCTTGTACTCTCTTCAGGCCCATTACCCTCCTCTTCCTCAGTAAAGACTGAGCAGAAATATCTGTTCAGTATGTCAACTTTACTGTTGTCATCCTCCATGATGCCCCCATCCTCCCCCTTCAGTCTCACTATCTCTCCCTTTGCCCTTTTTTTTTTTTAACTTATGTACCTGTAAAAGGTTTTGTCCCCTCTACTCACTGATTTTGTGATGTGCTCTTCTGTCTGAGCTTTGGCTTACCTTACTGACCTCCCTGCCTCCCTTTGCTTCTCCTGGTACTTCTCCCTGTCCGCTTCTGCCTGTGTAAAGAATAAAGGGATTCCTTTTGTGATAGCCTTCAGCCATGACTCCACCTTTTGACAAAACCAACAATGTTTATTTTTTGAAGACCTCTCACTGGACAGAAGCACTGAAAATAATCCACAATGTAGTGGAAACTGTTTAATGTAATCCTACTGAAAATAAAAAACAACTTTGCCTTTTCTATGTTTCCCTTTTCACTGTTTTGAAGTATTACAATGCAAATATCTGCTTTATACGAAGAACTTTTTTTACAATCCACTTACTGTTAATTCTGGAGCAAGCAGTGGCATCATAATCCTACACTTGTGACATCACAATCTGCAGTTGTGGAAATAACCATGAGGCCAAACATCCTACATGCCCAATCATAGAAGAATGTGTGGTCTGTGATCATATGATGTCATAACTCATGAGTGGTGAAACTGCAAGTGATGTCACAGGGGCCACAGATCACAAATAAAAATATGCAAATTATTTTGATTAGATCCATGCCATATTTGATTTACACAAAGGCACGGGTCTGTGTAGTAAAACAGTTGGATGTGCTGCTGTTTCAATTATGTTTATTTATTCAAATTATTTAGTTTTTGTTAACCGAGTACATGCACTAGACAAATTAGTGGCTATTTTCAGGCATGACCTGGGAGAATTACACCATACTAATTCAATGAGTGCTGTAAACATTAAAACACCATACAGGTACAATGAGTGCAGTATGACAATAAAACAACAAGATTAGGCATACAGTCAGAAAAAAATACAATTAAAGTTCTGTAAAAACAACCGTCTGAGTACAAAAAAGCAAGTATTGGAATGAAATTATATCAGGCTTCTATTCTAAAGGAACGACAGTGAGAATATTTGCTTTTTACAAAATGGGCATTAAATTCCTCACATCCTGATTGCCCAGAAATGGCCAACCATGGTATTTAGCCTCCTCACAAAATCACTACATACTGTAGAATTTTAACAAAATGTTTGGCATCCATTTTTTCTCTCACCTGATCACACACCATAAACTGGGAAAAAAGGCAAGTGCCAAACAATCACCATTCGTCGTTTCTGTCTTCAGCTTCATAACAGCTATGTACTGTATGGGGAGCCCCTATTATTACCTGAAATCCAACTGTTTAAAATATTGTAATGGTATAATTGTGACATCAAAAGGTTGTTAAACCTACCCTCCCTCGCAAATAGACGCCGTTACCACTGCAGTAGACTCACAGCCAAATTCTGGACCCAGTTACTGCCCTCCTACTTAGCCTCTACCCTAACAGCCCAAAATCCAACAGCCTACTCACTCAGGAATTTCGACTCCCGCCTACTGCAAATCCCACACATGGCCACCTCTGCTGGACAGTCAGCTTTTAGTGTCTGTCTACCAAAACTATGGAACTCCCTGCCAGCTGACTTCCGGCTCTCCCCCTCCCCTCGGATACAAATTCCCTTCTAAAAGGTCTAGTCCCCATAAGCTGCATATGTCAACTGGACGTACACTAGCATGGGCCATGTCAATCTGGTGTGCACAATGTAAGGACCAACCACCCAATACAATCTATGTTGCCCACTCAAATGCTTAACTATCAAATTTTGATTGCCATGATCTTTTATTCTTATTCTGCCTACTATTATGCTGTTCACTCTGTTTCTTGCCTCCTGTACATACTATTCTTAGATTATTTTATTTCACTGTAATAATGAAACCTTGTACATATTGTATGTTACCTATGAAATTTTTGCTGTTCTACAATTTTATTGTTACTAGTATGTTATATCCCGTTTCCCTCCTCCCCCAGGACACATCTGGAATCGAGCGGTGGTCTGCTCAGTAGGTCTTTCCAGGTAAAACTTTTAAATAAATAAATAAACCCCTCTTAACTAAGTCACAATGATACCATAACAACAGGATCGAATCTGCGCATGTGCGGCTTTGAACTAGCGGCTTACAACAAACAGCTGTGACAGCTGGCCCTAATGGAGAGCAGCGCTAAGCGGAAAAAAGAAAAAGTAAGGACAATTTTCATTTAACTGGGAGTCGCTCATGTTTCTTGCCCCCATACACTATAAAATATAATGACTAGGATTTGCTTACTAACCACACTGAAATCACCACTCGAGGTTGTCAGGACAGCAATAAACCTCTTGAGCTGCGCTGTCGAGATTTACTGAGTTGTCCTGGCAACCTCTCGAGGTGATCACAGCATGGTTATTAACCAATCCCAGTCATTACCTTGATAAGTGTAACACAACAAGTACACTTATTTTTATTAGGGTAAAATGTTATTTATATATTTGCCTGGGAGAACAAAACCACCAATCCCACCCCCCCCACACCCTGTGCAGCATACTGAATGTAGAACTAGCCAGGTTTTTTGAACTACTGAAAAAAGAAAACCAAAGACCAGCTGAGCACAAACAGGCATAGACCAGAAGGGTAATGCTAAGTGGCTATTTGCTTATTACAATGAACAGCGGACTTTATATCTTTTCCATTACAAAGCTGCTTACCAGCAGGCACTGCGGTGGTTTGGAATGGCTGTTCCTTTCTGTTTCTTTGAAACTATCCATACAGCTGACCATACACCAAAATGTAGCAATGCGCCCTCTAAAGTCTATTTTAAATTAGAGGAAAGAAACAGAACACCAGAGCACAGTGATCAGAGGCACTTTCAATTTAAGTATCACACTGCCTCAGTCCACCTGTCATGCAGTTTGCTCTCCCCAACAACACAAAAATCATCCTATTACAGTAATTAAAAAAAAAGAAGAAAAAATAACATCCATACATGCGACCTGGGGGGAGTGTGAATCGGACCTCTGTGCAACAGATGACAAATCTCTTCTGCTACTCCATGTTTTTCGAACATACAAACATTCGAAATTGCTGGCAGAAAAAAAGCCCACAGGTCTATTAAGTCAGCCCGATTACGCAGCTCTTAGTTTCATATCACTACAGCTGCCCAACCCCCATCCAAACCCCTTCCTTCCTCCCTCCTCTTTCCCAATCCTTCCCCCTTTGTATTTTTGTCTGTACTAACCCTGCCCATGACTCTATCCCAACACCGCTTAAAGCTATCCACTGTCCTTTGAGCGATTAACTCCTCTGGCAGTGCATTCCAACCCACCACTACTCTCTCTGTGAAGTAGTGCCTCCTCATCTCCCTACTAAACCTTCCCCCTTCCAACGTCACACTGTGCCCCCTAGTGACCCTTCCCCCCCTTTAAGCAGAACAATCCTCCCTCCCTGACTTTGTTTATGCCTTTCAAGTGCTTGAAGGTCTCTATCATGTCCCCTCTTACCCTTCTGTCTGCCAGCGAGTACATGTTGTGCTCTTTCAATGTTTCCTCATATGGCAACTCCCCTAGTCC
This sequence comes from Neoceratodus forsteri, assembly GCA_016271365.2. Classification (NCBI taxonomy): domain Eukaryota; kingdom Metazoa; phylum Chordata; order Ceratodontiformes; family Ceratodontidae; genus Neoceratodus; species Neoceratodus forsteri. Next base: position 275,132,467 of record JADMNL010000025.1, read on the forward strand.
CATGATCATTTTGGTAGCCATACGCTGCACCCCCTCCAGTAATCTCACATCTTTTTGAGGTATGGGCACCAGTACTGTACACAGTACTCCAAGTGTGGCCTCACCAATGATCTATACAATGGCAGGATGACTGCCCCCTTTTGTGAGGTGATCCCTCTGGCAGTGTATCCCAGCATCCTATTTGCCCTTGCTGCCACCCTCTTACACTGTGCTGATATCTTCATGTCCCCAGTGACTATTACCCCCAGGTCCCTTTCCTCCTCCGAAGCCAATTCCTGCCCCCCCCCAGCCAGTAGCTGTTCCTGGGATTTCTGGCTCCAAGGTGCATGACCTTGCACTTCTTAGCATTAAACCTCGACTGCCACTCCCTAGACCAGTGTTCAAGTTTAGCTAGATCCTCTCTGAGTGCCTGCCTCTCTTCTTCATTGTCCACTTTTGCACAAATCTTAGTGTCATCTGAGAACAGGCAGATCTTACTCCTGACCCGCACTGTAATGTCTCCAATGAAGACATTGAACAAAACAGGGCCCAGTACTGAACCCTGTGGTACTCCACTCGTTACTGGCTGTGGCTTGGATGTCTCCCCCCTTAGAACTACTCTCAGTTGTCTGCCCTGCAGCCGGCTCTCAACCCACCCCACCCCACCAGTTTTCCCCCACCCCCATGTCCCTCAGCTTGCTCATTAACCTCCTGTGCCATACAGGGCCAAAAGCCTTGCTGAAGTCTAGATACAGGACATCCACAGTGTGGCCTTCATCAACCGCCCTAGTGACCCAGCTGAAGAAGTCGATTAGGTTACTTTGGCAAGATCTTCCCGTGACAAACCCATGCTGTCTCTCATCCTGAGGCTATTGTATTCGAGAAAGGTTATCAACCTCTCCTTCAGAATGGTCTCCATCAACTTCCCAACTATGGAAGTCAAGCTCACTGGTCTGTAGTTACCTGGTTGGTCCTTGGGTCCACTCTTGTGAAGGGGCACCATGTGAGCCACCCTCCAGTCCCTGGGTAAATTCCCCGTCTCCAAGGAGGTGTTGAACAGGTCCGACAGAGGGCCTGCCAACAATTCTGCCAGTACCTTCAGGACCCTTGGGTGTACACCATCCGGTCCTGGTGCCTTCTCCACCCACAAGCCTTTAAGGCCCTTCAGAACTCTATCCTCTTGGATGACCTCATCTGTTATCTCTGCCCCCCCCCAACCGTACCTCTTTTTCCCTGCAGTATTGGGCCATCCCTTTCTTTTTTTTTGTAAATAGCAATTTTTATTTTATTTTTATAAGTGAAAATGCATCCATTTACATTCTCACTCAGTATGCAATACATATATTCTTTAGGTACATTCAGATCACATAATATTTCTTTTAATTTCTGTATCCATATCTTATTCTTAGCCATCAGGGATCACATATCCTTAGGATTACAAGTCCAATAATTCCAAGCTAACGCCCAGAAGGTGATATGAAATTGCTTAAACAGCTTTATATAGTCTCCTACTAGAGTCACCATTATAGACTTAATCTGTTCCCAAGACGCCCCTTGCAAAGTACTCCAGATGCATGTTGGTAGTGAATTGTGAATTATATATAACCCACTGGTAGGTTGTATTTTTTGAATTTCCCGCATCATGGAACAAAATCCGGGTAATGTGTTAATTGATAAGATACCCATCTTCCCCATCTATTGTTAAAGCTCTTCTGTTATTTAATTTAAATGAAATGCGTTCCAGATTATAAACTTCATATGTAAGGCTTCTCCAGGACTCCTTTACTGGAGTTATATTAGTGAGCCAAAGTCTAGTTATGACTTTCTTTGCTGTTAGAATTAATAATGCCACTATTCTATATTGCATCCAGTTTACTGGTTTGGTCTTGGGGGGAGTTGCCGTCAGGAAAAATTCTGAGGTAAGCCATTCAGGTACATCAAATATACTGCCAAGTTCTTCTAAAATTTCTTTCCAATATTCATGAAGAAATGGGCAGGACCAAAATATATGCTCATTCCCCACTCTGGTGTAACCTCAGCCCCTCCAGCAACCACTTAAATCTGTCCCTGTAAACTTGGCTGTAATATCCAGGGTTCTAAAGAATTGTACCCTGTTTTTCCAGGCAGACTCCCTCCAATAAGTGATTGGTGATATCCTAGAGCAATAAAAAGTAGATTTAAGCCAAGTATCTGATTCCAATTTCATGTTCAGTTCTTTAGCCCACCTTATTTGAACTAAATCAAAATCTGGTTTTCTGTTTGTCCGGAGTACCTGATATAAAAGGCTAACAATGTGGTCTTGGGTTCCTCCTTTTATATTGTGGATAATCAGTTTCATTAAATCTGATGGGGATTCTGCTATTTTAGTCAGTGGATCTTTGATAGGAAAAAGTTTATTTTTAAGAGATAGATAAGTTTGAAATTCCCTCGAGGTTAGTTTATATAAAGATTGTAGGTAGGAGAATGAATAAAGTCCCAAGGGGCCTACTAGCTGATATGTGAGATTAATAGAATACTTTACCCATCTTTTAAGTGATTGGCTAAGACCGGATGTGTAAAGGTCTGTGCTATAGACCAGGTCAGTTAAGAAATACTTCTCAAATGTGAATAGATTAACCTTATTTAACTGAAACCAATTTTTGAGGAATCCATAGAAATACAGGAACATAGACTTTGATGGCAGATAAGGACTACTTGGCTCACCTAGTCTGCCCATTTCCCTACCTAGAGGATAAGCTGCAGATCCTATTTAACCAACAACCTATTTCTTCCTACCCCCCCACAAAAATTGCCTGATGTCTGTCCCATGCATTCTTGAATTCTCCCACAGTTTTAGACCCCAGAGCCTCCTCGGGAAGGCTGTTCCATGTGTCCACCACCCTCTCTGTGAAAAAATACTTCCTCACATTGCCCCGAGCTGTCTCCCCTCTATCTTTAAATTGTGTCCCCTTGTTCTTGTACATCTCTTTTTCTGAAAGATGCTACCCTCTTGGACTTTGTTGATTCCACTGAGGTACTTAAACGTTTCTGTCATGTTCCCCCTCTCCCTCCTTTCCTCAAGGGTATACATATTAAGCTCCTTTAGTCTCTCCTCGTATAGCTTCTCTTGCAGACCCTGCACCATTTTAGTTGCCCTCCTTTGAACTGCCTCCATCCTGTCTATGTCCTTGCGGAGATGGGGTCTCCAGAACTGGACACAGTACTCCAGATGGGGTTTCACCAACTGTCTGTACAGGGGGATAACAACTTCCTGTTTTCTGCTGGTGATGCCTTTTCCTATACATCCTAGTATCCCCCCAGCCCTCCCTACTGCCTTCTCACATTGCTTGCCAACCTTAAGGTCATCTGATATGATTACCCCAGGTCCCTTTCCATTTTTGTTGTTGTTACTACCTCCCTCCCCCATTGTGTAATCTTCCCCTGGGTTTTTGTTTCCCAGGTGCATTATTTTGCACTTCTTTGCATTGAATCCAAGCTGCCATACTTCTGACCATTCCTCCAACCTTGTCAAGTCCCTTCTCATCCTTTCTATGCCTCCTTGTGTATCAACCCTGTTGCAGATCTTTGCCCAATCCCTCCGAGGTCTTTAAGAATCGTGTCAGGGGGAGGCATCTAGATGAGTCTCCTAGGAGATACAAAAAGGGGTGTTCTAGCCCATTTAGGACTATTTCTATAACTTTCCAGTATGCGGTATATGAGGTGTCCAAGAGCAGAAGAGCAATACGAGTTTGTGTTGCCCTAGCATAGTCCCTCAAGTTTGGTAAGTTGAGCCCATCCTGTGTTTTGGGAAATTGTAATAAAGTATTCTTCACTCTGGGTGTTTCTTCACCCCAAATAAATCTTGAAATCAATGTATCCCATGACCGAAAATAGAAATCCAAGGGGAGACCAGGTAAAGCTTGCAAGAACAAAAGTATATGAGGTAACACATTTTGTTGCATGACCTCAACCCAGTTAACCACTCCTAAATACAACAGCATCCATTTTGACAAATTTGTAGTAATTTGCCGAGCAATTGGTTCTAAATTTACTAATTCCAAGTGTATCATTTTAGAGGGGATTTGTACTCCTAGATATCTAATTTCCACCCTGTGCCAACGGAAAGGGAATTCAATTTTCATCTGTTGAGAAGGAATAAATGAAAAGTTTAGAACCTCTGTTTTGGAACAGTTTATTTTGTATCCTGAGAGTCCCCCGAAAATATTTAATTGTTCCCAAACTGCCGGAATTGAACTCTCTGGTAAAGTAAGGGTCAAAAGAATATCATCCGCAAATAGGGTAAGTTTATAAGGTCTCCTTCCCAAGGGAATTCCCTCCATTCTGGCTTGTTTTCTGATACTGGCCACTAATGGACAAAATGGTTCTAAGTATAGAGCAAATAACAGCGGGGAAAGTAGGCAGCCCTGCCTCGTGCCCCTAGATAAAGGGAATGGGGAAGAAAGTGATCCATTTAATTTCAAATAAGCTATCGGGGATCGATACATAGCTTGGATTTGAGAAATAAATTTCTCAGGGAAGGCAAAATGCTTTAAAGTAGCCCACAAGAAGGGCCATGACGCCCTATCAAACGCCTTCTCGGCATCAAGTTCAAGGAGAACTAAGGGAATTTTTCTTTGGGTTGCATATTCCTAAAGTAATAAGACCTGATGGATCACCTCATATGCTTGACGTGTCATTACAAATCCTACTTGGTCTTTATCTATTAATTGGGGTAAAAGTCCATCAATCCTGTGGGCCAAAATCAACATGAAGACCTCATAGTCACAATTTAGTTTTGAAATTGGGTGAAATGAGGTTACTAATGTGGGATCTTTTCCTGGTTTAGGAATAGCTGCAATTTCAGTGTACCACCATGAAGGAGGGGGCACCCCTATTCTGGATCTCTAAAAAGGCCGACAACATAGAGGTTAAAATTCATTTCTGAAAAGACTTATAAAATTTGTTCAGGTAACCATCAGGGCCCGGTGCTTTTAATGACTTGGTCTGTTTGAAAGAGGCTTTGATTTTGTCTCCTGTGATAGGATGTAGCAGTCCCTCTACTTGTTGTAGTGAAAGGTGAGGTAAGGGGGTGTTTTGTAAATAAGAAGCTAACTGTTGGGGGGTAGAATGAACATCCTCGGTATACAGGAATTTGTAAAAATCAGCCATAGTTTGTCTGATTGCTGTAGGATGAGGTAACAGCACATCAGTCTTAGGGTTTCTAAGTTTAGTAACCATGGCCTGTTGCTTAAAGCCCCTAAGGCGTCTGGCCAAATTTCTGGCCCCTCTAGGGCCTCCTTCATTAGTCTTCAATTTCAAAAATATTAGTTGTTGTTCTAATTTTTGATCTGTCAATCTCTGAAGCTTCTGTTTGGTGGCTAGTAACTCAGATTTAACTGATGTGTCCCCCTTTGTATAGTTTCTTTTGTAACTCAGAGAGGGTTCCTTGTAGCTGTTTTTCCAGGGCTTCTCTAAGTCTTTTTTACTGGTAGAATACCTAATAATTTCACCTCGTAAAACTGTCTTGAGGGTATCCCATTTAATGGTTGAAGAGATCCCAGGGGAGTTATTATCTGATTGGATAATTTGTATATGTTTTTTTACAATTTGTATAAACTCTGGGTCTTGTAGTAGAGTTATATTTAATCTCCAGAAGGCTTGCCTTTTGGGTTTAGCAACATCTATTTTTAAAAAGAGGGGGGGCATGGTTGGATAGTATGGACACCCCTAAGTATGTGCCCCTAATAAACTCGAGATGTTCAACAAAGGTCAGGAAATAATCTAACCGTGCAGAAGTGTTAGCTTTGGGCGAGTAGTGGGTATATGCCTTGCTGGAAGGAAAAAAATGCCTCCAGATATCGATCAGGCCCGATGTGGGGAGGTTTTGTCTTAGATATTTTTGAAGAGGCATGGCCTGATGCTTACAAGGGTTAGAGGAGTCCAAGGCAATATTCAGGGTTACCTTTAACAAGATGGCCGCCGTGCTGGGCAGGCTGTAAGCAGCAAGAGAAATAGCTGTAGGACTTTACTTTTACCCCCTTTTTTTTATTTTATTTTAAAACAACGTGAATCAGGAAACGGAGAATCGCTTAAAATTGGGAAACGGAGAATTGCTTTAAATCATCCCTAAACTTTATTGCTAGTGAAACAAGATCAGAGACATAATTAATAAGGAAACGGAGAATCGCTTTAAACTGGGAGATGGAGAATCATTTTAAATTATCCCTAAACTTTACTGTTAGTGAAGCGAGATTGGAGACATAATTAATAAGAAATTTTCACCTTGCTGGTTGGGTTGTGAGGCGTGGAGTGGAATCGGTGCCTGGATTATGTCGAGCCTTAGGATGGGATGTTGATGTTGAGAATGAAGCTGATGGTGTGGAGTTGAAGCGAGAGGGTTCTCGTGCTGTAGGTTGGGCTGCGGAACATTTGACTGAGTTGGAGGTCGAATTGTTGCATTCTGGTTCTGCAAAGGAGACAGTTGGAGTCGGACAGCTTTTTTGTTGGACGGCAAGTTTTGTCGTTTCCTCCTGGGAGTCTTTTCTCGGCCCTGGCCCGACTCAGTGGTGTGCTACAGGCTTGCTGCCGTAGGGCGATCGGTGCTGTGGTGCTTCTTTTCATCAAGCAGTAGCTGGTGGTCTGCCGTTTGGCTGAACAGATCTGGGGAAGGGTTTTGGGGCTGGGCTGAGGCTGGGAGGTGTTGGGGAAACAAATCTAATGCGACTCTGGCTGGAGTGAAGATTATGGATTTATGAGGGAACGCTGAACTTGCAGATCTGACATTTGAATCTGTGTGAAGAAATAATAGCAAGTCTGTTTGTTTTTACTTGAATCTATCAAGAGTAAGTAATAAATTGCACTAGAGATTCCCTCTTAGAACTTCGTTGGGATACATGACTGCTTTTGGTTCTCTGTGGAAGTGAGAGCCCACGGGAAGGACCAATTTACATTTATGATTCCCTGAGATGTGAGCTTTTTCTGATATGATAAAGTTGTTGGATTGACCAAGATTGTTAAGTGATTTTGTTGATTGAACATTTTAATTTTATAATTTAGTTATTTTTAGTTTAGTTTTATGTTAGTTTAAACAAGTATTAAGTTTGTAAATTTATTTTATTCTCCCCTCTGTGTGAGAGACAGTGGGTGGGATTGGTAAAAATTTGTCTCTCTTTTCCCCTACTTTGTGAGAGAAAGTGGTGGAGTTTTCATCAGAAGAGTGTTTTTTTTGTTTATTTTTATTTTTGTTCTTTGGTAAAGTTGATTGGGGGTGTATTATTAAAGTGTTATTTTAGTAGTATCAATAGGTTTTAATGTGTTGGGTTGGTGAAAGCACAGTCAGGTGGCACTCCCCCTCAAGACTGAAGGATCTCCGACCTTTTGAATGTCCCGCATTTCCTTCAGCAGTGTATAGGAAATGCCGAATATTCGGCATTTCGAGACGTAAGAGTGGTGGGAATAGGAGATCCTGGAACTCTTGGGGGATGGGAAAAGAGTGGGCGGATAGGAACAGTTAGAACCAGGAGGCGCCCTGGGGTGAAATGGATGCAGGAGCGAGGTCCATTGTATCTTGCGTCCATACCCAAGGGCACTGACTTGATCAGGCAAGAAGTGGAGTCATCCTTGGAGTCTCGTCCCTTTCGGGCAGTGTTAAGCAATGCTAGGTCTATTAGCAACAAGACTGCTTTAGTGGCAGATCTTGTTGCATCTGTGGACTTAGCTTGCATCACCGAGACCTGGCTTGAGGAAAATGCGGGCCCCATTTTGGGGTCTATGGTTCCGGACGGGTTCTTGGTGATTCACCGCCCGAGAGTGGACCGTAGGGGCGGGGGAGTTGCAGTCTGTTTTAGACAGGAACTGGACCTCAGGGAGGAGCCGGTTGGATATAACAACTCCTTTGAATGTATCGTGGGTGCAGGTGCAGGCTTCAGGATACTTCTCATTTATCGTCCACCAGGTGATAGGAGAGAATTCCTGAGGGAGGTGGTGGATTTCATCGCCGAGAGGGTTTTGGAATCCCCCTGATGGATAATTCTGGGGGATTTCAATGCCTGGGTCAACGATGAACTTGCGCTCTTTGGACAAAACCTCCTCCAACTAACTGATTCGTTGGTCCTGACATGGGTTATTACCACTGTAACCCACCAGGGGGGACATTCATTGGACTTGATATTCCATCTGGGGATGGAAGTCTCTGATGTGGAGGTGAAGTCCATCAGTTGGTCTGACCATTGTGCTCTGAGGTTCAGTTTCGCGGCCCCTCGAAAGAGGCCTGCCCCTAAGGAGATAGTACAGTTCCGTCCTTTGAGAGGAGTTACCTCAGAAGGCCTGATGATGGAGCTTGACTTCTCGGGATTTCCGATGGATAGCATGGATCCAGGGTCTTTAGTGCTGGCCTATAATAGGGCAGTTGTGAGGGCCCTGGGTGTCATTGCTCCTTTCTGCGTTCACCCCTGTACTCTTCACCATGGGTCCCCGTGGTTTACCATGGAGATCCATGGGTTGAAGAGACAGGGCCGAAGATTGGAGAGACGTTGGCGGAAGACTCACCTGGAAGTTGACAGGCTTAGACTGCTAGATCATTATAAAATCTACCAGTTAGCAATCTCCCATAAGAAGGCAGAGTTCCTGTCCAGGGAGATTGCTACAGCAAAGATAGACCGGCCCAGTTCTTCCGGGCTGTGGACAGACTGTGCAATCCAGTCTGTCTTCATGCCGGTCAAGCATTATCACAGTTACAGTGTGAGGGGTTTGCGACGTTCTTTGCTGATAAGGTGTCTGCTATCAGAGATGAGATCAGCCAGGGCCTCCCCATTGGGTCTTGCAGTGACCAATCGAGGGACACAAATACCCATTTGACTTGGTCACGTTCAGTCAACGGTAGTCATGGACATAGAGAATCGTCCAGACTTTGCGTCCAACTTGCTGTAGTTTGATCCGGCCCTACACACCTACTTGTGGGTGTGTAGAGGTTATCGCCCGATCCTTACTGGGATAGTAGTGGCATCATTGGAGAGAGGGATCTTTCCTGATCCTTTGAAGGAGGCAATAGTACATCCCCTCCTGAAAAAGCCCTCCCTTGATCCTGACTGCCCAGGAAACTACAGACCGATCTTGAATCTTCCCTTTTTGGGGAAGATTATTGAGAAGGTGGTCACTTTGCAGCTGGAAGATCATTTAAACATCCACAATATCTATGACCCTCTCCAGTATGGCTTCAGGAAACGGCATAGTATTGAGACGGCTCTTGTTCGGGTACTGAATGATCTCCTGATGGCAAGAGATCAGAGAACTCATTGACCCTGAGGGCGCAGGTGTCAGCCGTAGTCAAATTATCCTTTTTTCATCTAAGGAATATAACATGGGTGAAACACTTGATTCCATCAGAGGATCTTCCTACCCTGGTCCATGCCTTTGTAGCCAATCGTCTTGATTATTGCAACGCCCTTTATCTAGGGCTGCCGGGAGTGGATATCCGCCGCTTACAGCCGGTGCAAAACGCGGCAGCTAGGTTGTTGACTGAAGCCGAGGTCCAATCATATAACACCTGTGCTGCAGATGCACTGGCTGCCTGTACAGTGGCGGATCACTTCAAGGTCATGTTGATGACCTATAAAGCCCTACATGGTTTGGGACCTTGCTACCTGAAAGAACTCCTGACTTCTTACTGTCCTTCCCGCTCCCTCTGATCCTCTGGTGAGGGATTGCTGGAGATTCCCAGGGTAACTTTAAAAACATCTGATGGAAGAAAATTTGCCTTTATGGCCCCTACCCTGTGGAATTCTCTACCTTGCCAGATACGCAATTGCCTGACTGTGGACAGCTTTAAAAAAGCTTTAAAGACCTTTCATTTTAACCAAGCATTTTTAGTGACTTAAATTATATTGGATCGTGTTCTTAATTTAATGTTGTTTATAATTATGGTTTTAATATTGTATGAATGATATTGTAAAGGCGCCCTGAGCTTTGGAAGGGCGCCTTATAGAAATAAATATTTACTTCCTTACTTACTTTTAAGTCTCCTCCTATTATACACATGCATTTTGCCTGTGGCAAACGTTCCTCAAGAAACCTCCGGGCTACTTGGGATTTACTTCTGGGGGGAGGTAGAGTGAAGCTAATGTGATCTGTCTTCAGTAAAGTTGTCCTATAACTATTGTATAGTTTCCATCTTAGTCCACTATCTGCTCCTTTAGGTGAAATTGTATCCCATGGGGTATCAGGACAGCTGTGCCTCTCCTTCTCCCAGAAGCATGCAAGGATGCCACTACTGTCTGGAATCCCCAGGTCTTCAATTTAGCATGTTCAATTTGTGAAAGATGGGTTTCCTGAAGGAGTATCACATCTGAACTATTCTGTTTAAAAAAGTGCAGCAGGCGTTTGCGCTTAATGGGATTGTGAATGCCATTAACATCAAATGACATAATTAGTGCTGTGTTAGCCATCATTAATATGTAAGAAAGATTTTCTCCCTGTATGAGATTCTCTATCCCTCTTCCCTTTCAGTTCAAAAAAGGAAGCCCTCACATCCAGGTGTTTACTATTGTTCAGTTGCATATAAAGGGTTCCTCGATATAGGCTTTTAATCAAAGCTAAGTCTAATAATAAAGTTATCCTGTGCATCCCTTTCATTAAATCAAATCTGATTAACTAAAATAGTGTTGCATATATCCAAATATCTAAGACAAACCAGTATGGCAACCAGGCATGAAAAAACTTATATTTATTTATTTATTTAGTTAAACATCAGTTTAGAAACCTTTGAGCCAGAGGCTCATTTACAAAGGTACCTCGTCACAAAGAGGACATCAGAACAGTAGTACAAGGGACACAGTACTTACAAACAAAAAAGTTACAGTTCAATTACAATTTTGTTACAATAGAATACAATCTCCAACGAAGCAAAAGATAACAAAAGGTGCAAACTTATGGTCGGGGGAGAGCTGGTGGGAGTAGAGGGAGGGAGATAGGGAGGAGGAATTAGTAGGGAAAGGAGGGGGGCTCACGTGAGCATTGTCAAACAGAGTATATATATTTTTTTTACACTAGGCTAGCGGCAGTTGCATTTGCGAGAGCTAAGCAGGAAGTTTCTGAGCCTGGGCTTAAAGCAAGCTAAGGTTAGTGAGTTTGAGACACTGGCAGGAGGAGTTATACCAGTGGGGTGCACGGTGAGGAATGCCTTGACCCTGGGGTCCTGGCTCTCGGAATAACTAGGGTAGCTCTTGGCCAGGCCTGGCGTGATCAGGTCGGTGCATGCTGAATGGAATTGGATAGGCCTATGGGGGATAGGCCACGAGGGCTTTAAAGGTGAGCTGGCATGTCTGATACATGAGTTGCTCTTCCAGGTTGAGTAGGGTAGCAGGGTGTACAGCCACATGTGTGAGTGAGTCTGGGAGCACCAGTGATAAGTCTGCAGGCCTTATTAACTGTGAGGCGAACCTTGTTGAGGGCAGTCTGATCTGCTGAGCCATAGACCGGAAGGCCATAGTCAATGAGAGACATGATAGAGGAGGTGACAGCCAGGCGGAGGGCATCAGGAGGGAGGCATTTCTTGTGCGGTAAAGAATGCCTAGCCGTGAGTTGGCGACAGAATTTAGGCAGATATATGTCCATGGAATGAAAGTGCAGGTCAAAGGTTATACCAAGATATTTATAAGACTGCACCTGGTCAATGACGAGATTGGGTGTGGAGTGGACATCTAAGGGAAACTTGCTGTACTTATTTTGGGGGTGGGAGAAGAGCATCGTTTTTGTTTTCTTAAGGTTGATAACAAGTCGGTGCTCAGTGAACCAGGTAGCTGCAGAGTCAAAGACTAGTTGGAGGGAGTTCTGTAGCAGCATGGGGTCATTGTGGGAGGCAACGAGAACAGCATCATCAGCATAGAGAAGCATCTTACCCGTACAACTGCTGGGTAGGGAGTTAAGAAAGAGTGAGAATAGTAGGGGTCCAAGAATTGAGCCTTGCGGCACCCCAGAGCGAATGGGACATGTTTCAGAGAGAGAAACTAGAGAACCAAGCAGTAGGTATCTCTATCAAGGAACCTCTGAAGTTTCTATTAAAAAGTAAACTTATGTTAATAACAAATATACTTACACATTTTCAAATAACAGCATGTATGTAAAATTTAAAATTAACTACTTCCAAGGTAGGGGAAACCATATTTTGTTTCCCTATAGGTACTGGGGTAGCAGCGATGAAATTAAGCTTCAACCCAGACTGGGGGTTAATTCCAAGGCTAACCCTGCCCGGGCCCTCCATGGGCTTGTAAGGCCCAAAAGAAATAAAAATATGGAAAAACAAAGCAGGGTCGGCAGGAAAGCGAAAGCCCCAAAAAGCCTGTTAGAATGAGTGCACAAAATGCTTGCCATACTGTATTTGTATCTCTTCCCAAAGTAGAAAATGAAAGCTTAAGAGAATGAAAAATTATTATACAAGCCTATTTACAGTAAGCAACAACCTGTTGTAAATGGTTAAACTGTTTTTCAGTTTTAAAATAAAGTGTTTAGTCTAACTGCATAGATATCATCAGGGGAGATCTTGGTGTTAAAGTCAGACCTCTTGCTATTACTAAAAAAATAATAAGAGGAAACACCACTGTTTATTTTCTATCAGATTAAAGTTCCCAAATATCTGAAGGAGAAGAAACAACCCTCCTGTTTCAAGGGAGGGGAGCAGCTCACTTCGAAATAATGCTGTACCCAAATGTCTTATTCATTTCAGTTTACAAAGTTCTCAGTAATTAATAGGCGTTCCATCTGAGACACACAATGGATCTGTTTTGGGGGGGTAATACCAGGAGGAGATAGGGCTTCAGGTCTCACCTCAACAAATGACCACGAGTCTCCCAGTTATAGAGGGTCAAACAGCACGGCCTATAGTTAAAGGCTATACCTGGGCCCAGGCCAGGAAGAGAAAAGAACTCCCTAATTCATCGCCTCCCACCTCACCATATCTCCTCACCTCATTACCTTTTATTATCAGGAACACATAGCAGGTACAGTCTCCCTGTTTCAAGTATTTTTCGTTAGCTTTAGCGGCGCGTAAAGGCGTTGGGAAAATAGCACACTTTGGGTGTCTCTCGCCTTGCAATCCACTGCACCGCTGAGCAGGCGTGGCGGTCCTGCACCAATGGTGCGGAGCTGCATGACAATGGTGGTCTTCGTCAAAGAAAACCACCGCTGTCACACAGAGCAACTCGTCACGCCTCGCATCATACCACCCCCCCAAAGCTTTGGTGCCACGCTGGAGCCCACCCAGCGTGGCAAACATCCCACATTGTTTGCCGGATGGGGTGCCAAACTCCCGGCCGGCTCCATGGCCCCTCCCCTGCCATCTTTCTGCCACGCTGGGAGCCCACCCCAGCGTGGCAAACATACCGCATTGTTTGCCGACGGGGGTGCCCAATCCCATGATGGCTCCTTGGCCCCCCCCAGCCATCCTTCTGCCACGCTGAGAGCCCACCCCAGCGTGGAAAACATCCCACATAGTCTTTTATTTTTTTAAACCTGTTAATCAAAAATGGTCCCTCAGCGCTTCTCCCAGTCCCCCCTCCCACAACCCGCACCAACCCACTGCGCACCCAGCCTCCCCACCCCTCACCCCATACTTACCTCCGAGCTCGTGGCGAGTCTTGATGGACCGGGCTGCGTCTGCACTCGTCAAAAGCCGACCCCTTGAACTGAGGAAATGCCGTAGCTGTATAATGGGCTAGATAGGGGTTTCAACTTTATTGCATATCTCAGGTATTTTTGGAATTTTCACAAAATTTTCAACATGGGTTTTGGGACCCTTCTCATGAATGATGTCACTGTCATGGCGTTATTCAGGCCGGTGATTCGGCGCGTGACTGGCAAATCACCGCTGGACCAAATATACCATGACGGTGACATCATTAATCAAAAATAGCCCCAATCAATAACATCTAAACATCTGTTTACTGAGTGTGCGTTGCGCGGTTCTATGCCTTTCGTAAGTTTGCGAATTTTCCAATATTTTCCTCCAGATTTCAACATTACCATTTACCACCTCCTCATGAGCAGTACAGCTGTCATTTTCACATCCTGCCCAAAATGTATTTCCGCCCTGAATTGCACAATGGCGCGGTGTTATCTGCGAACTCAATGTATGGGACACATTAAGAAAATCACAGTGACACTGTTCATGAGCAGAGGTCTTAAAATGGCTGTGTTGAAAATTTGGTGACAAAATTCTTAAAAATGACTGTTTTACGAGTGTTCATTGCGCAGTTCCTATGCACGCTCGTAAGTTTGCGAATTTTCAATATTTTCACTCCAGATTTTCAACATTGCCATTTTACCACACCTCCTTATGAGCAGTGCAGCTGTCATTTTTCACATCTTGCCCAAAACGTGTTTCCGCCCATGTAGCGCACAATGGCACAGTCGCTGTGCGAACTCAGTGTATGGGACACATTAAGAAAATCACAGTGTCACTGTTCATGAGCAGAGATCTTAAATTGGCTATGTTGAAAATTTGGTGAACAAATTCTTAAAAATGACTGTTTTACGAGTGTGCGTTACGCAGTTCCTATGCATGCTTGTAAGTTTGTCCTGGTCTTAGCCGGCTCCCTCCGTGTTGAGGAGGAACCACACTGAGCAGTGGTCATTTCCTGCTAGAAGGTCCTGTACTACCACATCCTGGACTTGGTCTCCATTTGTTAGCACCAAGTCCAGTGTGTTCCCCCCAGTAGGATCCATCACCCCTTGCACTAGGTAACTGTCTTGGATAGCCTCCAGCAGCACCTGTTCCCTGGTGTGTACTGTAATTACTGTCTGTTTTGTTTCCTGTACTCATAACTTGAGCAAGTGGTAGGGTGGACAAGGAGGTAGATGCTACAAAATGAAATGGCACCACACAACATTTTTAATCAAAAACCATCCTTCTCTCTCATTCTCTCTGTCTCTCAGCTCTCTCACTAGAAACTAACTTTGGTAAAGAAAAAACAGACATACCTTTTTTCACGTTTTTAAACAAATACATAATCATTAGTGTATGTGTGTGTGGCAGGGGGTGGGGTGGAACTACTGAACTACAATTATGGCATCTATGTTAGGTCAAAAGACCTAAAGCGAAGTAGTTAATTAAGTGCAATCTCAGTAACTGGAAGGACTACTTTAGCTAAAAAACAATATATAAGTTACAACTTATTTAATGATACAATTTGTATTAAAATAATGATATCTATTTTTAAAAATAGAGGACCATTTTATAAATGCAATAAGACACTCCAGGGTGTGAGTAGTAGTGTGATCACTGCACTTCTTGGGTGCAGTAAGGCACTTGGCCTGCAGCCTCATCCCTCATTATGCCCCTGGGCGTACAGTGATCACACTACTACCCACACCCTGCCATGTCTTATTGCTTATGTCATCCATCTAGAGTGAGAATATTGCATGTTAATACAGCTGCTGAGACCAAGTGGTCTTACACATTCATGGGTATAAGAACTGCAACCCAATGGTGAGCAGCTCTGATAGCCTAATGATGCAAGTGAGACCTCTCTTACAACTGTAAGAGTGGTTTTGGTGGCTGTATTAATATGTTGTTGATCAAGATTATCAATAATATAGTAAATGTTAAAAAACTGCCTCAAGCGTGCCTGTTTCTAGGGCAGCTGTGCATGAGACACTCTTTGCAGAGTAGGAGTATTGCATGTGCAGAGGAAAGAAGTGCTCTGATTGGTTGGGAGTGCTCCCTCAATCTATAATGTGATACAGTGTATGGTGGAATACTTTTGTGCATGGGTTTCCATCCTGGAATATGGTTGTTGTGCTGTAGTAGTGATGTCATAATGTTGTTGTGCTACTGTATGGATGTCACTATTGCAGCACCACAACATAAAATGCTGATGTGCGTCTTCCTTCCTACAGTCGCAGTGCAAATGAACAAAGACTTTTTCTTTTAATTCAGTCCAAAATAAAACCACTTGAGCCCTGCTACCCCTGCTCTGGGCTGGAGATGCCAGTAGGCAGGCAGGACTGAACCACAGAGGTCAGGCTCCTTCCCAAGGTCACGCAGTGAGTGAGCTAGAAGCAGCGGTCTAAGATGGCAGCCTTGCTCGGACTGTCTCTCAAGTTTCTTAGGTCGATGCTTTAGCTGCAAGAGAGACAGAGAGAAACTGTAGCCTTCGCACATCATGGCAGACTTCAGCTTGATACATGGCATGCCCATGTGCTATAAGAGACAATGTATGGGCAGCCAGACACAGACACGCCTAAGTTGGCTTGTTGTGTATGGCTGCCCATATATTATCCTTTATATTCTCATTGTGGGTACCTGACAAACAAAATAACCTGGATATGGTTATCATCAAAAACTATCAGTAAAGAGAAGAAAAATACACTAACAGTATCTGGAGTCTACAGAAATTAGTACGAGTTGTTGAAGGTTCTTCCCTGTATGGTCATCCCTCTTAACCCTTAGGCTGCCGGAAGATTTAGAACGCATAGGTTTTTAGGACAAGATAGCTTGTCGACGGCAGCCTAAGGGTTAAGACACTTCCTTGTTCATAACACTATGCCTGATCCATTCCATTTGCATTGCAGTCATGTTGTAAAGCAGCACATATAATAACAAAGCATACAACATAAGTACATTAGTGAAAGTGTGGTATCTTTTTAACAGTTGGTGGAGAAATGAAGTGAGAAAACAGTCTAGAATAATTTGTTTTAGGCACAATAAAGTGGACAAAAAGAGGCATACATAAGATTTTTATTTTCTTGTCATGGTGTGAAACTAATAACACATTCATGAAGATTTGTGTGCCTGAGAAATGTTTGTTTTGACACCCCATAAATACATGATAAGGGGAATAAAAAACTAGTAAACTGCATTTCTTCAAAAATGTTGTACAGTGTCGCCCTTCCATTGGCATCACAGGCAAAAAGGACAAAATATGTTGTCTGTGGTTTGCTTCTTTCAGCCTGTGCAGATTATTTGTGAGATCATTTAGCACTTTACACTCTTGAAAAACACAGCCAGCCTTAATTCCCTCATGGTGAACTGTATTTATTACTAATGAGACCTTGCATTACGGGGAATGTGTAATCCCCCTTCCCCCCGTAGAGCTTCTTCTCCCTCACAGCCAGCCTTGCATCAGCCCTAGCCCACCCCTAGCTGGGACATCTCCCCCCCCCCAGGACTTACTGGCAGTGAGTCCTCCATAGTCTCTCCTCCCCTGCCCGGTGTCCTCATTCAGAAATTACTGGGCCTGTGTGGCAGCACAGGCTGGGGAATGGGCCAGGCTTCATTTGCTGGCTCTTGTTTTTGTTTTCTCTCCCGGCCCACCTCCCCAACATTGAGTATAGCCCACAGCCAGCCTCTTACACTGCAGGTGTGCCCTTGCAGAGAAGCAAGCTCTGTGGCCCACCACAAGGGTCACCAGAGCACTGGAATTCAATGCCTCCCCCCAAGCTGGGATCACTGCCACACTGTAGCACCTTTCCAGCCCTTGGCCAACCCGACCCAGCTTCCCAGTCTGCTCCTGAGCCCAGGTTCCCAGTGTGGGAGCCCAGTGTGCTACCCTCAAGGCCATTGCATTACCTTTGGGAATGCGGGATTTTGTGTGTGTGGTTTTTTTTTTAACACTTGGTTTCATAGTCAGTTTTTCATGTAACCTTTGGTTTGGTGATTTTGCATTGAGGTTCTTGTCCCTTTAAATTAATTTTCTTCCTTTTCTTATATATTTTTACTGAAAACCTTCCAACAATGCAAATTAATCATACAATTTCAAATGTTCTTTAAAAAAATTAAAAATATAATCCAGAGTCACAACATTCAATTCAATGACAACATTTTTCTACTTACAGTTTGCTGTTCTACAAACCCAAAGGCAAATATGAGGTTACTCTTTATACTGGATTACAAAGTTAGCCATATAGATCTTAGGCAATATGAGCTGTGGTTTGTTTTATATAATACATTTGAGTAGTCAATTACTGCTTGCTTTCAACTCTACTAAGGCTTTTTAAAAATTCCCAGTCATGCTGGAGTTAACTTCTCTTATAAATGTCCTGAGTTCAAAGGATCCATTAATTAATTACAAATCATACTGTAGCAGGTGGGTCAGTTCAGGTTAGACCATGATTTTTAGACCATGCAATTGAGATTTTGTGCCTTCAGTCAGCACTACAGCATGACTGCAGTGGGCAGTACAGCATGGCTATAGTCAGCAGTTGAGCCTGGCTGCAGTGAGCAGTACAGAATGACTGCAGTAAGGAATACAGCATTGCTGCAGCGAGAGTGCAGCCTGGCTGCAGTGAGCACTACAGAATTGCTGCAGTGAGCAGTACAGCATGGCTGCAGTGAGCAGTACAGCATGGCTGCATTCAGTAGTACAGCAAGGCTGCAGTCAGCAGTACAGCATGGCTTCAGGAGCAGTATGCCATGGCTATAGTGAGCAGCACAGCATGACTACAGTCAGATGTACAGAATGGTGTCAGTCAGCAGCACAGCAGTTGCTTTGGAAGTGCAGCATGGCTGCAGTGAGCAGTACAGCTGAGCTACAGTGAGCAGTACAGAATGGCTACAGTGAGAGTGCAGCCTAGCTGCAGTGAGCACTACAGAATGGCTGCAGTGAGCAGTACAGCATGGCTACAGTGAGCAGTACAACATGGCTACAGTGAGCAGCACAGCATGGCTGCAGTCATCAGTACACCATGGCTGCAGTTAGCAGTACAGCATGGCTGTAGTTAGCAGTACAACATGGCTGTAGTCATCAATACAACATGGTTCCAGGAGCAGTACAGCATGGTTGTAGTGAGCAGCACACATGACTGCAGTCTGAAGTTCATAATGGCTGCAATGAACAGCACAGAATGGCTGCGGTCAGCAGTACAGCATGGTTGCTGTAAGCAGTGCAGCATGGCCGTAGTGAGTAGTGCAGCCTGGCTACAGTGAGCAGTACAGCCTGGCTGCAGTGAGCAGTACAACATGGCTGCAGTAAGCAGTACAGCCTGGCTACAGTGAGCAGTACAGCCTGGCGGCAGTGAGCAGTACAACATGGCTGCAGTAAGCAGTACAGCCTGGCTGCAGTGAGCAGTACAGCCTGGCTGCAGTGAGCAGTACAACATGGCTGCAGTAAGCAGTACAGCCTGGCTGCAGTCAGCAGTACAGCGCATGTCTACAATGAGCAGTACAGCATGGCTGCAGTAAACAGTACAGCACAGCTACAGCAAGCAGTACAGCATGACTACAGTGAGCAGTATAGCATGGCTGCAGTCAACAGTACAGCATGACTGCAGGAACAGTACAGCATGACTGTAGTGAGAAGCACAGCATGACTGCAGTCAGAAGTACAGAATGGCTGCAGTCATCAGTACAGCATGGTTGCTGTGAGCAATGTGGCATAGTTGCAGTGAGCAATACAGCATGGCTGCAGTGAGCAGTACATCATGGCTGCAGTGAGCAATGCAGCATGGCTGCAGCAAGCAGTACAGCCTGGCTGCAGCCAGCAGTACAGCATAGCTGCAGTGAGCAGTACAGCATGGGTGCAATAAGCAGTACATCGTGGTTCTCCATGCCATGCCTCTCTGCCCAGGGAGCCCTCCAGACTGAGAGGGCAGGTAGCTGAGGGACCAGCCTTAGCCATTTGTCCTCTTCGGGCGGTGTTGTGCAATGCCATGTCAATGGCCAACAAGACTGCTGTAATGGCAGAGCTTGTTGCATCAGTTGACCTAGTGTGCATTACGAAGATCTGGCTGGGGGATGCTTCAGGCCCTGTGATAGAGGTATCCATCCCAGCTGGGTTCACCGTAGTTCACTGCCCGAGCAAGGAACCTGGGGGGGATATCTGTTTCTGGTCAGAGCTGGGCCTGGCGGTGCACCCAGTGGGGAACACCAGTTCTTTTGAATGTGTGGTGGTACTAGGGGGTCCCGGACTGGAGTTCTGGATTCTCCTAGTCTACCGTCCACCTGGATGGGACTGGAGCATCCTGCAGGAGTTCACAGCCTTTGTCGCCAAGAGCGTGTTGGAGTCACCGAGATGGCTTATTCTCGGTGACTTCAACACCTGGGTGGATGATGAGGTGTCATTTGGGGCCACAGACTTCCTTTCTAATATGGAGGCTCTGGGCCTCACTCTTGATCCACCACTCTGGGCACGCACATGACCTGGTGTTCTCCTTGGGTCTCAAAACTGACACCGTTGAGACTGATCCAGTCATTTGGTTAGATCATTGCACCATCAGGTTCAGCTTCAGAGTCCCCCTGAATGTCATTTCCCCTGTAGAAATGGTTTAGTTCCGCCCTTTGAAAGGGTTACGACCAGAGGGACTGTTGGTGGAACTGGACATTTCGTTTGTGCTTGAGGCTTGTGCTGATGGTCCGGGGAATGCTGCGATGGCCTATAATAGGACTGTCCTGGAGACCCTGGATCACCTGTTGCCCATCCGTATACACCAGCTGGTTTCGCACCTCGACTCACCATGGTTTGATGGTGAGCTGAGAATGTTGAAAACCAGGGGGCGGAGGTTGGAGAGGCATTGGAGGAAAACCAGGTCCCAGGAAGACAAGCTGGTTTTGTTTGCACATTATGATGAGTATCAGAATGCAATCACCAAAAAAAAACAGGCGGCATTTATGTCTTGGATGATTGCAGCTGGGAAGAACCAACCAACTCAGCTCTTTCGGGTTGCAGACAGGCTATTACATCTAGCCTGAACTCCAAAAGAAACAGTGCTATTTAGACAGGCAAACAAAACAATTGAAGAAAAAAAAGTTAAATAACTTTGTTTTTTTATTCCACCACTGTGTTCAGCCTCTAGCGTTGATGCCCCCTTGGAGGACACTCTTGGCAAGGTGCTAGGGGCTGTTTTTAATGAGTGCTGCTGTTGCACATTCTGGTCTAGAGGGGTAGTAAACTACGTTTGTGGCTGCCTACTTGGCTCAGGTCATAATAGGAAGCAGCAAGAAGAGAAAAAGGGACATTGGAAGACTCAGTGTTGTGTAAATTAATATATAGCAAGCATTGGTCAATGCTACATGTTCATCAGTGGTATAGAAGCCCTGTGGTAGTAGATGCTTTGCATGATTGTTGTGTGAATGGTGGTAAAGGACATGCTGGCAGAGGGTTAACACCTAGTGTCTTCAATCACCTGTGAAGTGCGATATAAAATTCCCATAGAATCACATTATAAATTGTAAGTAAGCAATAACACACCACAAGGAGGGTGGTAATGCTAAATTACTGCACAGCCCAGGTGGGTTGTGAGGCAGGAGGTGGAGCTGAGTGCCTCAACCACCTGGGTAGTGTGTATTCCTTCACTCAGGTGCTGAAGGTACCTATACTGCAATGGAAACACATGCTAAGGACTTGAGAGAGTCAGCAGGTGGCTGCTCTGAGGAGCACCAGGTCCTTGGGTTCTTCACCTGGAAACAGAGGTAACATTCAAACTTACATCTGGCACACACCTGAATGACACAAAATGAAACCAAAACAAGCAGTTGTCAATGCCGAATGTTTGCTTGCTGGTATTAGCATTGGAAGTGCAGGAGTTAGACAGATGCAGAATAGGAATGGCAGTGAAGTATTGAAGTGACGTCAACCCCACCCCCACCCTGCAGAGATGGACAGGCATTGGGTGTGCCTTTGGGTCGTCGCCCATAACGCTCATGCTATTTCACCTCACCCTACCCTGCAGACACTGACAAGTGTTGAGGTGTGCCTTATATGCTGAAATGGGTGCAGTACAGGAGAATGGGGCAAACTTTGGGGCCAAAGAGTCCAAGGCACACCTCGATGCCTGTCACTGGCTGCAGAGTGGGAGTGGGGGTGGAATGGCATGAGTATTACTGTTGACAATCCCAAGTCACACCCCTGCCGCCTGTCAGTCCCTACAGGGCAGGGCATTATAGTCAGAAACCCTAACACCCTGGGCATTTCTTGGTATTTTCACTTCAAGTTTTCAACATGGGCTTTTTGTGACCCCACCGCATGAACAGTGACACTATCAGTTCGTTAGCTGAAAGGTGATTTTGCACAGCGACTGTGCCATTTGGCGCCATAGGTGCAAAAACAGATTTCGAAAAGGATGTAAAAAATGGCAGCTGTACTGTTCACAAGGAGGTGTAAAAAATGGTAATGTTGAAAATCTGGAGCAAAAATATAAAAAAATTGAAGTCACGAGCGTGCGTAGAAACTGCGCAACACACACCAGTCATTTTGTGAATTTTTTTCACCAAATTTTCAACATAGGCATTTTGGGACCTCCGCACATGAACAGTGTCACTGTGATTTTCTTAATCTGTCCTGAACATTGATTTCCCACAGTGACCACGTCATAGTGCGCCGGATGTGCGAAAACACATTTTGGGCAAGATGTGAAAAATGACGGCTGTACTGTTCATAAGGAGGTGTGAAAAATGGCAATGTTGAAAATCTGGAGTGAAAATATTAAAAATTCTTGCAGTTACGAGTGTGCATGGAAACTGGGCAATGCACACTCGTAACACACTCATTTTTTGGAAGTTTTCCACTAAATTTGCAACATAGATTTTTTGGGAGCCCACCTCATGAACAGTGACACTGTCATTTCGTTAGTAGATTCCAAAAGGTGATTCTGCACAGTGACAGCGACATCACCTTTTGGAACCAAATAACGACATGACAGTGACTGAATTCATGAAGCAGAGTCCCAAGAACCCCATGTTGAAAATTTGGTGCCAAAAGTCACAAAAATGGCTGAGATATCCACCTAAGTTTAAAAAATCCCATATATGCCATTATACAGCTTACCGGCATTTCTTCAGTTCGCAGTCGGCTTTGAAGAGTGCAGACATGTTTCCTCTCCACCGAAGATCATCGCACCGGGCTCTGGAGGTAAGTATGGGGTGAGGGGGGTGTGTGAGGAGGTGGGGTGCACAGAGGGTGGGTGCGGGAGCCCCTTTTTTTCTTTTATAGGTAAAAAAAATAATAAAAAACACTTCGTGAGAAGGTTTTCTTAATTACAGGGACATTTGGCATGCAGGGGTGGGCTCCCAGCATGCCACCTGGGTGTTTTTTTTTTGGAGGGGTACTGGAGCCAACGGGGATTGGGCACCCCATTGGCAAAAAAAGAAACCTTGACCAGTCGGAGGGTGAGCCAAGGAACGAGGGAGCAGGGAGGACTGTACCAGACAGAGGAAGTGGGAGGGATTTCTTTGCAGCCGGAGGGTGAGTAGGGGAACGAGGGAGTGGGGAGGACAGCAGCAGAGGGAGAAGCGGGAGGGATTTCATTGGCAGCAATGTGCAGGAGGGCCAGAGAAACTGTGTGACATCAATAAGCTAAATACACATACACGTTACCACAGCTGATTGTAGCGGTAGTTTACTTTGAACTGAAGACCACTGCAGCCACACTGCTGTCATAGACAGCTTGCACATCCATTGGTGCAGTACAGCTGCACCTGCTAAATGCAGCACTGCATTGGACAGAAGGGTAACACATCTCCAAAAAGTCGTACGGTCGCAATACGTTTCTTGGACATGCGCGCAAGCAAACATAAAAAGGGAATTAGCAGCAGTGTGAGATGTAGCTGTGGGTAGTATGGAGAAGGCAGTTTTTATATGCACTGACTAAAAGCAAGGAAAAAAAGGAAGTTTCGTTGGGTGGGTGCATGAGAAATGCAGCGTGCCCGGACTTCCAGTGAGCGCACCAACCTAATGGCAGCCTGAATCGGTAACTCTGTCCTGTCTAATTTAAATCTGTCAAAATCCAGTACCAATCCGACCCATCCATTGGCAAGATCCAGGGGAGATTGCAGCAGTATGACTTCCAGGCACAAACAGAGAGAGAAAAGCAACAACCAGTTGAACAAACAGCTAAAAACCTTATTTGACTACGCTCAGCCCTCTCTAGCCAGTCCAACAGAGGCCCTGCAGCACTCCATGGCAACCTCGGAGGAATGAGAAGAACTAGATTGTATAATAACATCCAAACAATTGTGCACCACACTACAGAAGATGAGTGCTTCTCTAGAGAGACTAGAAAGGGGGACGGAAGAAAACAAGAAACAACTAGAAAACTTGGAGGAAAAAACAGGGCACTTAGAAAAAGGGCTAACCGATTGTTCAAACCTGGTGGATGTTCACAATGTGGCCCTCATAGACCTGCACAGGAGGGAGCAACTGCTGGAGACCAGAACAGAAGAACTTGAAAATCGGAACAGATGGAATAATATCCGTATTCACGGTCCTCCAGAAGGTATGGAATCTGGCTCTATTCCGACATTTCTTGAATCCTTTTTAGTGGAGATACTAGGTTGGCCAGCAGGTAAGCCCTTAAATATAATCAGATTCCATCATTCCCTAATACCCAGGCCAAAAGATCCCAAAGCCCGCCCTCGGTCTGTTGTGATAGCATTTTTGGACTTTCGCACTAAAGAGGAAATACTAAAACTTGCGTGGTCAAAGAAAGAAATCATATTTGGGGACACCAGATTGTATTTTGATCAGGACTATACACCATAATTGCTGGCTCAATGTAGAAAAGTATTAATGGTAGTCTGAGTCCTGCAACAAAAAGGTATTAAAGCATATGTATAATACCCAGCTAAGTTAAAAGTTATAACTGTGGGTGGCCCTCGAAGGTTCGCTGACCTGTCAGAAGCAAAGAAATTCCTGTCCTCGATAGACATGGAGATTCCCCAGGAGGCGGCCCAGCTACAGAAAGAGCGCTTACAACTTAGGAGATGGCAAAATGTGGGAACCAAAAGAAAGGAGATGCACGACCGCACGGACATTTCTGGTATGTGGCACACAGTGCATAGGAGAGGAGACTCCACTGCGAGCCAGGCGACTGAAATCACCCTGAGAAGTCAAGAAATTACTCCCCCAATGGAACGGAGAAACAACGAGGAAAACTCGCAGACCTGAACTATTGCTGCTCTGAACGTTTTGAATTTTGCAGAATGAACCAGTGAGTCTTACTGCTGTTAATCTCTCACTGGATTTATACAGGCGCTGTTGCATTTTTGACTCCTCTCTAAGGGGATGGATATAACAGGGCTAACACAGGGAAGCTAGCTTTGATGGATGTAAAAATTTCAGTTTTAAGAAATACTCGGGTTTAGCTGGGGAGGGAGGCTACTTTGGGTAACAGCTCACGGACCCCTGTGGGGGGGGGGTGGTAGAGCCTCGGGGGACTTATTTGCTGCACTCCCACATTGTTCTTGCTGAAGCGGGTCTGAGATGATGGGGTGGTCAGGGAGCTTGGGGTGGGGGCAATCTAGTCGACTTAGAGATCAGTAGGATGGATAAAGAATCTCACTAATAAAAAGTAGCCTTAGAGGTTAGATTGTGACCTGACGGGGTTAGCACTGGCGAAGGGCTATGCCGTATTGAATATGGGGTTTGGAAACTAATTCCCAAAGACTAGGTTGATACCTCTTTAATGAGGGGCCACTGGTGGGGGACCTGGAATCTAAACAAAGCAAATACAGAGAAGAGAGAAACTGACCTATACCTAAAAGAGAGTTTTAAAGTAGGACTGATTGCCTACCCACTGGGTGCCCCCTTCTTGTTCCTGCGACTACTGTCTACTCTACCCCAGGTATCTTGGTAAACATTGATAAATACCAAACAGACCACCTATAGATCAAGAGTGAGGAGTGCGGTTTTTGGTCTCTTGGGGCCCCCCATACCGCGGAGGGATCCCAGCCGGGTTGTGGGGACCCAGATGGCTAGTAGATCCTCCATGACCCAGTTCACAAACCTAACACCTTGGCATTAAATTCCATGTGGGGTCAATGACTTTAATGAGGAACCCAAACCAACTGAGTGACCCAGACTAAATAAGGGATGGGCAGGGATTTCTCCCTCTTTCAGGCTGTTCAAAAATGCTCAGACGAGTTAAGAGCGTATACGCTCCATTTTGAGTGGGCTGGTGCAGTTTATACACGTGGCCCTTCTGGCACCCAGGCTGTGGCATTTAGCCAGACGGACGGCCTACATTTAAGAGGCCATCTATCCACACCTCACAAAGTAACAGTCTTAAGAGGGTGGACACAGGGCAAAAATGGTTCAATATATATTTAGTTCTCAACTGTTACATAATATGTTTAACAAAGTTTCTGTTTATATGAAGTTGATAATCCACAGATGCTCACAAGTTACTTGAAAAGTTAACAATATCCCTCAGTAAGGAGATAAGGTCCCCCCCAACAAAAGGAACATGGCTGATCTTAATATAATTACACTTAACGTACATGGGGTAAATAACCCAGTAAAAAGGGCAAAGATTTTGCAAGACCTCAGGAGAAGGAAAACCACTATTGCATTCATACAGGAGACCCACTTAACTGCGGCAGAGCATCTTAAGTTGAAAAGATCCTGGGTGGGAGAGGTGTATGCCTTACATTTCAAAAATAGTCCACACCACAGAGGTGTGGCAATTCAGATAAAGAGAGATGCCCCACTGGTGGTGGAGAGAGTCCGGACAGATCCAGAAGGTAGATTTGTCCAGATACAAGGCTCATATAGAGGGCAGAATTGTACATTATTGAACATCTACACCCCGAAAGAGGAAACCCGTAGAATGGCTTTCTTGGAGAAAACCATTAAAAAGGCAGTTACTGATGCACAAAGCTTAGTGGTCATAGGTGGAGATTTTAATGAAGTAATATACCCAGGGGTAGACAGGTCCGGAGGGGCTAAGGGAGGAGTCACACGCACAGGGAAACTGATTCTGAGACTAAATCAAGAACTAGGTCTGTCAGATATCTGGTGTTTTATGCACCCAGGGGAGAGAGATTATACTCACTATTCCCCCAGACATAGGGGCTATTCCAGGATAGATTATTTTCTATTTTCTAATTGGTTACAAAAGGTGGAAAAATGTGACATTGGCACAATTACCATCTCGGACCATGCTCCAGTCACTCTGGCGATGGTTTCCACATCAACTCCCCCTCAGTCTTGTTGGAGGTTGAACATAAGTCATCTCATGAGAGAGGACTTTGGGGAGCTGGTGGAGGATACAATTAAAAATTTTGAGCAAAACAACCCCAAAGGGGAAACAAGCGAAGGAATAAGGTGGGACACACTCAAATGCTGCCTCAGGGGAGAAATAATCCAATACTCGGCCAGATTAAAGAAGGAAAGGATCCAAACCAGACTACAACTAGAGCAGAAAATCACTCAGAAACCTCACATCAGGTAATTCAGCATACACAGGTAAAACAACAGCTGGACAAAGCAAGGCAGGAACTTAATCAGCTGCTTGACAGGCAGATTGAGGGGCAACTAAGACATGCCAGGTGAAAATATTTCAAACATGGGAATTGAGCGGAGAGGTTGCTGACATGGAAGCTTAGACAAGAAGCTGCAAATAGAGCAGTGGTTCGGTTGCAAGGTGATGAAAGGGGGCCACCAACTACATCCTCGGCAGACATATTAAACAGATTCAGGGGGTTCTATGCAGACCGCTATGCAGCAGAAAATGCACCCGGGCACCATGAAGCGGTTCAGGAGTTTCTGGAAGCCCTACCCATCCCCACTTTAAAAGATTCCACCAGGTTGATTCTCAACTCTCCAGTCTCAGCAAGTGAGGTGCGGTCACAAATTAGACGCCTTAGAAATGACAAAGCCCCAGGCCTAGACGGCTTCTTGGCTGAATTTTCCAAAAAGTTTACACTCAGAATAGTTGAGTGTCTGGTTGGTACATGTAATGAAATATTGTTACAACATGAACCCGTACCACCCTCCTGGAATTTGGCCCAGATATCGGTTATCTTGAAGCCTGATAAGGACCCTGAACACTGTGGCTCATATCGTCCCATTTCTTTGTTACTGGTAGATCTAAAAATATTTACAGGGATTCTGGCAGAGAGGCTTCAGGCATGTATCTCCCCACTCAGCCAGCATAATCAAACAGGATTTATTGGAGGGAGATTTCTCCAAGGCAATATACGTCGATTACAAAATATTATCACTGCCCAGGAAAATAATAAATCCCTTCAATTGGCCATCAGCATGGATGCTGAGAAGGCCTTCGACAGGGTGGATTGGCACTTTATGTCATCCACCCTGTTGAAGTTTGGGTTGGGGGAAATTTTGTCTCAGCCATAAGAGCACCTTATCATAAACCTGAGGCTAGGGTCAGACGTAATGGACTCTTGTCCAGTCGGATACCCCTAAATAGAGGAACGAGGCAGGGGTACCCCCTCTCCCCATTGATCTCCGCCCTAACACTAGAACCCTTAGCGATATAGATAAGGAATAATCCGGAAATCAAAAAGATCCTCAGACTTCCCTACCACACTTATTAAATGCACTGGACAAGTTCAGCACATTGGCTGGTTACAAAATAAACTATTCCAAATCAGAAGCGGTGGTACTAAGTGGGATTCCCTCGAAGTATTTTAAGGAAAGTTTCCCATTCAGATAGGCCCGTAATAATACTTTCGATACCTAGGAATACAAATCTTGGTAAATACGTCCAAGTTATTTCTGGATAACTTCATGAAGTTATAAAAAAGTATGCAAGCGGATTTTGCCAGTTGGAAATTGTTGCCCCAGACTTGGTATGGCAAGATTCAGGTAAATAAGATGAATATACTGCCTAGATGGCTATTTCTCCTCCAAACACTCCTGATTCCTGTAATGCCTAGCTTCTGGAAACAACTGAACAAAGAAATGTCTAATTTTATTTCGTCAGCAAAATGCCCGTGAATCCCATTTAAGATCTTAATACAATCAAAAGAAAAGGGAGGCCTAGGTCTACCCCACATGTATTTTTATTATTTGGCAGCCCAAGGATCTCAACTAGTTACTTGGGCCAAACAAAGGATAGACTCGGGCTGGTATTAATAGAAGAGAATTCAATGCATAATCATAAATTATGGACCCTGCCCACGTCAGAAATAACACCCCAAGTTCAGGCATCAACAGATAACCCATGGGTTAAACATTCACTGCGCATTCTAATAAAACTAAAGAAGATAACATATACCCTGAACACATTGGGACCCCTCTCCTTGATTAGACACACACTCACCTTTCCCCCTCCTAAAGCAGATGCTGGGTTTGCATATTTGGAACATAAGGGCCTCACCACATTTAAACAGTTCATAGACCAGACTGGATGTGTTCCTTTCAATGTTCTGCAGAAGCAATTCTCCCTTCATAAAGAAGATTTTTATAGGTTTCTCCAAACAAACATTTCCTTACCAAAGAAGAAAACCTAACAAAGATATGTAGAGATTTCACGTCACTGGAATCATACTGGTGGGATTCCATAAAAATTAGGGACAAATTAAGATACTTGTCCATATTATACATAACTCTAACGAATTCAAGGGAGACCCCAAATTTAGAGGAGATTCGGGTGAGGTGGGAGAGAGAGATGCCAAAGTAGATATCACTAGGGCAGAGTGGAATCGTAGACTCCAAAGGGGTTGGCAAGTCTCCTCAGCCATGATGTGGCGACAATTTAACTGGAAAATCCTCACTCGATTTTTCAGAACCCCAGAGATAATGGCCCACTATAATCTGCAGGCCCCTTCAGCATGCTGGCGTCTATGCGGAACGCCGGTAGGTACACATTATCACATATTTTGGGCATGTGATAAACTGACAAGGTTTTGGCAACAGGTGCATACAGTGATGGAGCAAGTAGGTGGTTTCCCTATCCCCTTCAGATTTCAAGACCTAGTATTAGGTCTTCCTACCATATCGGTCAAAAGGCGTCAAAGAGTGGAACTCTGTCAAATATTAAGAGTGGCCGCTTTGAAATGCATTACTACTAAATGGATATCACCAAAAGCCCCTTCCCTAGCACAGTGGGTTTTGAGGATAGAAGAAATAGAAAGAATGGAGAATTTTACCCACGCACTACATTTTAAAGTGGAGAAATTCCAAAATTTGTGGCAACCTTGGAGGATATGGAGAGAGAGAGAGAGAGAGAGAAAGAGAGATGGAAGGGGGAGCGGAAGGAGTCTAGTGTAGTGGGGGTGGTACACGGTTAAGTAGGGCAACAAAGTAACATGTAGCCCCTCTGAGAACTAGGGGCCCGAACATAAGGGGGAAAAAAGAGAAGGATATGTTATTTAATGGATGCATACTTACATCCTCATAAGTAGACTGAGCAACTGTGTAAAAGTTTATTTTTATCTTTGAAGTTTTTAAATTGTATTTACTTAAGCATTATTGTTAGAAAGTGCTTAGATAAAACTTATTTGAAGACTGAGATCTAGATTCAGACTTTACTTCAACAGACTTTGGATCAGAGACAAGAGACACACTGCGTGGAACTGTGTCATACCACCTAAAGGTTTAGGTTTAAAAGCAGTATATTAAGATTCTCTTCCGTACCTATATCTGGATAACTAATCTCTGTGTCTCAAACAGGCCTAGTTTGTCTAGTATATTCAAGTATAAGAATGATCTAATGTTATGTTGACATTTAATCTGTGGAAATATTTCCAGAATGGAACTAATGTGATAGAACTGTATGCTTATAGATTTCCATTTTTAAAGATCAAAATAAAAATCAAAGTTTAAAAAAAAAAAGAAATGCAGCGTGCCCTAGATCACTTTGCCTGATAATGTAAAGTGAGAATACGAGAATATGTGGCTCACACTGTCATGGTGAGGCAGCATTGACAGGCAGGGAAAAACAGAAATGGAAACATTAAGCATACAACAGGTTTTACCCCCCACCCCCACCCCATTTAGAAGGTGGGAGCTATCTGAAAAGCAAATTGCAGTTTGCTTAACTGGAGTGGGATCCTTAGATTGTTTCTGGACACCTGTGCATTGCAGACTAGGAACAGGGAGTGTAGAGTATACACACACAAGCAAGTGCCGTAGTTATATTACACTTACAAAATAGGAATTGCCGAGACGAGGTAGGGTTATTATGCCTCTCGGCAGGGGGCAACAGGGAAATATCAGTTGGACAGACAGCCTGTAAACAGGGTTGGGACATGGTCATGCAACTCTGGGGAAATGGCTAATGGTGTTACAGGGGCACAGTCCCACAATAAGACAGGCTTGGGCAGATTAGATGGGGCTGAAGGGGGCATTTAGTGCAATTGAAAATGCCGGGGGGGGCAGTTGGTGCAATTGAAACTGCTTGTCAGTTCTGTCTGGTGGCAGGTGGGGCCTCTATAGGGGCACAGATGTCAGAAACAATTTGAGGAGTCCTCTCTGCCAATTACCCAAACTGCAATTTGTTAGTTAACCAGATCTCACTTCCTGCCTTCCGAAGGAGGGGAGTGGGGTGAAAAACTGTTGTACACTTAATGTTTCCATTTCTATTTTCCCCTGCTCTGTCAATGCTGCCTTGCTGTGACAGTGTGAACCACAGCTTCTTGAGTTCCCACTTCACATTATAGGGCACACTGTATGTCTCACACAGCCACCCACCCACCGAAACTCCCTTTTCTTCATTGCATTTAGTCAGTGCACATGAAAACTGCCTTTTCCATACTCCCCAGAGGTACATCCCTCTCTGCTGTAATTTTCATTTTTTGCTTTCATTTTGTGTCACTCAGCTGTGTGCCATTTAAGTTGGAATATTACCTCAGTTTCCTGGTGACAGGCCTACTCTGAGCATTTCATGACCTTTGTTGCAATGTCTGCTAATTAGAGGTGCCCACCAATAATTCACGAACAGTGTCAGACAGTGGCAAGAATGGTCCAGAAGTGCCCAGAAGAGGTCTCATGACTGGCTGGAAACCAGACAAGGCCTACCCTGAGCAATTTCGTGATCATTGTTGCAACTTCTGCTAATTAGAGGTGCTCACCAATAATTCACAAACAGTGTCAGACTGTGGCAAGAGTGGTCTGAATGTGTCCAGTAGAGGTCCCATGACTGGCTAGAAACCAGGCCAAACCTACCCTGAGCAATTTTGCAATCATTAGAAGTGCTCTTCACTCATGTCACCAGGTCAATCAGCAGTAGAACAAAAAATATCCACAATATTCCCAGTGGGGGTTAGCATATTCCATTTATGCCCATATCTCCAAGAAAGTGAAAAAAAAAATTAATTTCTTGCCATTTTTTTGCTGCTTATAAAAAATCTAAAAGATATCTACAAATGAAATACCACTCCTTTAGGAGATACATTTGTGCTGAACAATTTTTGTTTTCAGAGTACCATACTATAATTTTTCATTTTAAAGCTATTTGTATATTGCAACCCAAAAAAAAGAATTTTCTGCTGTTTTGCCAATTATAAAAAACTAAACGGTATAAAGGAAACACCACTCATTTTGTAGATAGTTGTGTGCTGAACAAATGTGCTCATAATAGCATGCTGTTATTTTTTGTTTTAAAGTTATTCGCATTTGTTGGTTGTAACAGTGAAAAAATGAATTTTCTGCTGCATTTGTGGCCAATTATTAAAAAACTAAAAGGTACCTGCAAATGAAACAACACATTTTGCAGGTATGTTGGTGCTGAACAACTTTTTTGCTCACAGTACCATGATGGCATTTATCATTTTAAAGTTATTGGCATTTTGATATGTTTAAGTACAACTAGCATAGAGAAAGAGAGGAAGAGACACACAGTTTTTATTCTATTACAGCCCATCTGAGCCCCTGCATTCTTGAAATTCCAGGCTTATTACACAGACAGCTGTGCTGCTACATCAAACAAAAGAGCTATCACAGGATTGGGTCGGCTGTTTCTTTTTAAGTTCATGCAGTCTCTGCTCCACCCAGCCCAAACGCCATCATTATCAGCATGAATGATTGGAGAGGCACAGATTTGCCCCTAAAACACTGCTTTGCATTGGGCAGTGTTACACCTCTCAAAATCCAACTAGCATAGCAAGCTGTTTGATTACAAACATAAAAATGGTTGTACAAAAAAAAAAAAAAAAATCCACATTAGTAATAGGTTTTACATTACAGCTAGTGATTACATATGTATTAACCTCACTCATGCTTTTTAAGTTTGCAGTCAACTGTGCCCTTTTCCTTCCTACAAATCTGAGGGTCATATGTTTAAACTGACTGCAATTCATGTGGCGGCTGGCGTGTTCTATGTTACCTTCACTGGGCATTATGGTAGTCACCATTCACAAGCTTCTGAAGGAATGACAGGGCTAGTAACAGTTAAGGTTTCCACTTTAACTTGAGGTTTATAAAAGATTTTCATATGAACTTACATTTAACATCAAACTAGTATATTATCACATTTTGCTTCCCAAGTACAGCACCACTTGGCCAGAAGCATTTGCTGTGTATGTAGATTTGATTTTGCCGTTCCTCTCGCCAAATAGATAACCTCTCTAGCTACAGCAGTTTAACTGTAATTTAATCACCCAGTGGGCTCACATTTGAACTATACTATATGACACTGGAAAAAGTGCCTTCAGTTTATGTGTGTCTAATAAAGCCACTGGCAGCTGCAGGTATAAGTATTTACCATAAAACAGAGACACAATCACATATAATATGATTAAATACTTTATTACACTGTAGCCTGTCTCCAAGCTACAGTGTTAGTAATCATCCCTGACAAAAGGTCTCGGTATAGAAAAACAGAACAGTGATAACACATTTGAAAACACACCAGTACATTTTCCATGCTAAAACTGAAGTCTAAACATACAACTGTTTTCATAAAACCTGTAAAAAAATACATGCAAATAAAACATTTTGAACGGTCTCAAAAAAACGAGTTACAAAATGCTCCAATTTGGAGGTAGAACACATTTATCAACACAGCTTCTACTGGTACCAATAAATGAACTGTCAAAAAAACCCTGTAAAGATCTTTTCCCAGTTGGATTCATTTTATTAAAATGAAATTTATCACAACTTAGGGAGATTTTGGCACAACTGTGCCAAATCAATAGGCTAAGTGCTCAGTAATTCTACCCTTTAAAATGCTGGGGAAACACTTGAGGGTACCCTACCCACCTTCCAGTTAAGCTCATAATTTGAAACAATTCTATACAGTTAATGACCCTCTAGTGCAGCACAGTATTAAGGTTGCCATGGTACACTTTAAGGCTCCCAGATATAGGGATTCATGTATTTTACATGGAAGAGAGCAGTCTAATGGGGACATTGTTACCACTGACTTGCACAGGTTATACAGAATTCATGTTCCTTAGGAAATAACTGAATTACCAATAACATTGGTCGTGGAGTCCTGGTTATTTTCATGCTACCCTGTTTCAGCATGGACCTCACCCAGTTCCTTGCCTTTCTAAGCTAATTCAGTTCAAAGACAAGTGTGAATGTTCGTTTTATGAAATGATGCAGCTGTTGGTCTTTTTCATGGGTGGCCGGATGCCATTCTCCTTGGGGAATGTCTCTCTCCTCCTCCTCAGTGCCGGGCTTAGTCTGCTGGGAAGGTTCACTTGCTGTAATAGTTCTTTAAAAAGGGCCACCACATTCTTGTTGTCCCTGGCTGAAGTCTCCAGGTAGCTGCGGTTCCAGTCCAGTTCTACGGTGGACATCACATCTCCGGACAGGCTCTGCCAGTCGTCAACCTCAAGGTCGAGTTTGTTGCCCACGACTACAATCGGGGTATCCTTGTCCTCTTTGAGCTCCAAGATTTCTTCTCGGAGCCGCTTGACTTCTTCAAAGGAGTCCGGCTCACTGGGCGAGTAGACCAAGGCGAAGGCATCACCGTTGCGGATGCAGAGTTTCCTCATGGCCGGGAAGGAGTAGCTGCCGCTGGTGTCCATGATCTCAATCTTGATCTTCGTGCCGCCGACTTCGTACTCGATGATGTGCAGCTCCTCCACGGTCCTCTTGTATTTCTGCTCGAACTTGTCGTGCAGGAACCTGTGGATGAGGGCGGTCTTCCCGACTTCCGCCGCTCCGAAGAAAACGAGACGGACAGTGGTCTTTTCTTTTACTGCCAGAGACATCTTGCCAACAAAGGGTGTACTGTGTTAATGAAAATCTCACCGTCCTAGAAGGCAGAAGTTGCTTTCTTCACACGAGAAGAGACAAAGTTTCTCAGAGCGCTGCCGCCTTACACTTTCACAGTCGATGAAGCTAACGCTGCTGGTTTGACCTCAGGCGTTTGCGCTGTGACGACTAACCGAGCTGGTATGCCGTCTCGCTGCTGAGCTGTTGCAGCTGAGTTCCGCTGCCCTGCCGTATGATGTGGCGTAGAGACAACTCACTACAAACACCTAGGTTCTGTTCAGAGTGATGCTCCAAGTTACACGCGCAGCCTCTTATTTATTCCGAGCTAGCTAGCACGTCACCAGCATCGGGCCAATCAGCGCTTACCTAAAAGGCAGCTCAAGGTGATACTTGACTTATAAGGGCATAGAATATGTGGCGAGCAAGAAGCTAGGGCGAGATACCCTAAATTAGTGCTTTGAGTCGTTTGTGTTCAAGCTAGCCCGCTCAATTAGCGTAATTAAAACCAGGGGTGTGTTGCATGACTTGTAAGTCTGGATACCTGACATAGAAAAGCATACGTAGTAGAGTTACATTTACAGATTGAAGTGTCGATTATTTGAATGCATTTTACTTTATTTGGTTTTCGAGCACGCACACCTGTACTAAACTGTATTTCGTGGAAACTATTGTTTTTGGAGTTGAAAATAGTTCATGTTGCAGTTGCACCTATACTGTTTTATTTAGTTCTTGTAACCAAGTAGGTCTCGTCTAGGTACATAGCTAATAAATGCCTATCTTCTGGCACACTCGAAACCTGTACTAAACTGTATTTCGTGGAAACTATTGTTTTTTGGAGGTGAAAATAGTGCATGTTGCTATGTTGCCCCATACTGTTTTATTCTTGTAACCAGGTAGGTCTAGGTGTACTAGCAAATAAATGCATATTTCCAGCCACACCCAAAAGAGTACAAACCAAACAGTAGGTAAGACACTTGTAACTTACAATAAGTAAATAGCGGCATAATACAACTTATGGGCTCCGTCTTTGATGTTTCTGATTGGAGGAGAAGCATCACGAAAATGTTTAAAACTTGTTGGAGCCTATTTTAAGTGCAATCATCCAGGTGGAAATGATTATCACATCTTGGTGTTGAGGACACCTCTGCGTGCTCAGCCGTGCTCACAACGCACCCAGGGTGTTGATTAATCCTCAGTAACCCCACACCCTGTCATGGGTTATTGCTTACTTAGAAAATGGGCAAGATTATTAAAAGTCGCTGATTGGCTGACGGGCAGTACAGGGGGGTACATTAAGTTTCAATAGATGCCCGCTTAAAACAAGCGCCAATTCAGGTGCCCTATTACCAACTTTATCCTTGGGCACCCTGAATCAAACCTGCCATTTTTCCCCCGCTTAGCGAGCGATCGAGGTACCCCCCCACACACAGACTCCTCGTCAACAGCTCCAGCTCGACTTTCTTTAAAAAAAGAAAAAACATAAACCGATCCAAAAAATGCACCCCGTTCCTTCAGTCCGTAAAAGAAATTGCCTCGAGAGAAGTGGCGGTTCCTACAGCCCTGCACTTCCGGTACTCGCCAGAAATGCGTCACACAACTGAAAGCCCTCCTACTCCACAATCCTCGTCCCTCACTATCCATAACAGATACAATACTCCTCCCCATATCACATCAGCGCTTTTAAATTTTTAAATACCTTTTTTTTTCTGCCGACTTTTCAGGTCTCTTGGCGCTTTGCCTATTTAACGGAGCTGTCCGTGTCGTGCCTTACATTCTCCACAGCTGAGCCTCTCAAACCTGGCTGCCTCTTCTCATATACAGTAATTGCCTCAAACAGCAGCTGCTCTTCAGACTTAAAAAAAAAATAACTTAGTGCTGTTGTGCCACACTGTACTTGTGACTCTTAACTTTTGGGGAGGGTGGGATAACCAGAAGAGAATGGCTCTGTGGGGCAGCAGCGGGAGATGGAACAGCTTTCAAATGTAGGGACTATTTTATCTTTTTTTTAATATTTATGTTTGTTTAAACTCATTTCCTCACTTATTTGATCAGTTAATAAAAATTTACACAGAAGCCCATTTTCTAAGCTCAATAATGCCCTTCAGGGTGGGCGGTATGGTCAATACCGGTCTGGCCAGGAGCTGTAAGGCCCTCCGCCTGCGGCATCGGGCCTCATTACGCCCCGGGCTGGTCTGGTATTGCCCAATACCGCCCACCCTGTCAGGCATTATTGCTTACATAGCAAACTGCACACAACATATTGCAGGTAATAAGCAGCAATAAACTTATACAGTGCGATGAAGGTGGGAGGGAGGGAGAAAGAGCTGTAGCGCGGGAGCAATCTGCGGTAATAGTGTAGGTGGGGAGGAAAGGGCAGACTGGATGGGCCAGGCGGTCCATATGAGCTGTCAAATTATATGAAATAAACAGGAAAAAATATTGCTAGCGGAACATAATATAATATTATAGATTTGAACTAATCAAGGAAGAGCACCTTTAAAAACATTCTTCCTGTCAATAAAATAGATATATTTACTGCCCCCCCCCCTCCCTAACACATGCCTGGAAACAAGCGCAGCTTACTGTGTCTTCCCTGATTTAAAAAAAATACAGAAGCCCTCAGGTTTTCATCAGTATTCTTAGCTATTTGCGAACATTACTCTTTTTGTGTGACTAAGATGAACTGATATGCCACAGACACAACACCCTAGCCTAATAGGATTGGGAGTCAGATGTCAGGGCAAAGTCCTAGCTACAATAATAAAGCTCCCCTTTGATTAGTTCAAATTCTAATAAATTGGTCAGTAACTGCCTGGAAATGCCCTGGCTGTTGGTCATTATTACTTGTATTACACTTCGCCTGGTTAAAAAGACGAATTTACTGTTAGTAGCTTTCATTTAATTTTCACCTCTGCTTTTCCAACTGAATCAATCAAGCTATTTTTTTATCTCTGAAATTCATACAAATACCTGTAGAGGGCACTAGTACACAGCACTGCAATAGCCCACATGCAATCACAGAAATCAGGGCAGCACCCTTTATCATAATGAACAACTAAAGAAAAATAACACCATGGTTTAAAAAAATCATACAAAACTTGCAGTTTAGAATATAGCAGAATCATTTCTGACTTACACTGTGCACTCACAATCTCTCATCTGTAAACCAGTTGTTACCAGGTCAGTGTGTCTTTCCTGGTTAAACTTGTGAAATAAATAAATATTAGGGTACAGTCAGATGAGTAGTGTATACCAAAATAAATACTGCAGAAGCAGGACATTTTTTTCTAACCTTTTGCACCAAAACTGGCACTGGGACAGTTTTTGTGCATCTTTTCGACCCACGCATGTAATCTAAAGCCTCAATCCCAGTGCGAGGCATCATCGTTATGTGAATCCCTGTGCAAGTCTGGCTGACAAGCCCTTGCCAGAACAGACATCACCTTTTAAACAGCCTTGTACATCTGATCCCATGTAGGCGAAGAATGACAAAGTACAGATACATGTTTCATTCTGTTGGGACCCCTCAGTGTACTATGTATTGTGTGTCTTCAGCTTCTGATTGGGTCCCCAATGAGAAAAGGCTGTAATAATAGGTCCGGCAATATATTAGACCTTATTTTTGTCACATTTGAAATTGTAATATTAAACCATGGTGTTTTCAGCTTAAACCTGAGTGACAATAATCCAGTCATGAG
Source organism: Neoceratodus forsteri (assembly GCA_016271365.2). NCBI lineage: Eukaryota > Metazoa > Chordata > Ceratodontiformes > Ceratodontidae > Neoceratodus > Neoceratodus forsteri. Next base: position 275,170,958 of record JADMNL010000025.1, read on the forward strand.
CACAATAAAAATGAATGACCCCATAAATTCATGACATTAGTACAGATCAATGAGATGTGTAAAAACTTTCACATAAACCATTTTATAATTAGCATTAGAAAGCAGAAGTGGGAATGCCTCAGTCTCATTCCAGAAACAGATTTACATACTAACATACTATTTGCCAGCAGATTAGGCCTTACGGTCTATCGAGTCTGCTTGAACCTCAGATCCCTAGTTGGGTGCCGAGTCCCTCCCCTCCTTTGTGCTCCAGAAACCCCCTATCATCCATCCCCACCCCCCTGGCCACAGAAGATTTCACAAAGACATTTATTAGTATATGCACTAAACATCCTTCAGTGAAAACATTTAGATTGAAGAATAATCACATGCCTTGGATTTCCAAAACAAAACAAAACAAGCATTTGTCAATGCCAAGTGTTGCTTGCTGTCATTAGCAGTGAAAGTGCAGGAGTTAGACTGATGCAGTATAGGAATGGCAGTGAAGTATTGAGCATTGAACTGACGCCAACTCCACTCCACCCTGCAGAGATGGACAGGCATTGGGGTGTACCTTTGAGTCATTGCCCATAACGGTTATGACATTTCACCTCACCCTACCCTGCAGACACTTACGAGTGTCAAGGTGTGCTTTGAAGTGTTCAAGCTTTACACTCACCTTGTTCCATAAGGAAATACACTGAAATGGGTGCAGTATAGGAGAATGGGGTGAACTCTGGGCCCAAAGGGTCCAAGGTGCACCTCGATGCCTGCCACTGGCTGCAGGGTGGGGGTGGAATGTCATGAGCATTACTGTCAACAGTCCCAAGTCATACCCTTGACGCCTGTCAGTCCCTACAGGGTAGGGCATTATGGTCAAAAACCCTAACACACTGGGCATTTCCTGGTATTTTTACTCCAAGTTTTCAACATGGGCTTTTTGTGATCCCACTGTGTGAACAATGGCACTATCAGTTCACTAGCCAAAAAGTGATTTTGCACAGCAACTGTGCCATTTGGTGCCACAGGTGTGAAAACGCATTTCGAACAGGATGTGAAAAATGACAGCTGTACTCTTCATAAGAAGGTGTGAAAAATGGCAATGTTGAAAATCTGGAGTGAAAATATAAAAAAACTGGTGAAGTCATGAGTGTGCATAGAAACTGCACAATGCTTACTAGTAATATGATTAGTTTTAGGATTTTTTACAGCAGATTTTCGACGTAGGCATTTTGGGACCTCCGCTCATGAACAGTGTCACAGTGATTTTCTTAATCTAGCCCGAACACTGATTTCCCACAGTGACCATGCTATTCTGCACCGGAAGGGCGAAAACACATTTCAACCAGGGTGTGAAAAATGACAGCTGTACTGTTCATAAGGAGGTGGGGAAAATGCCAATGTTAAAAATCTGACTGAAAAGATTATGAATTTGTGAACTTACGAGGGTGTGTGGAAATTGCACCGATGCACGCCAGAATACTATTCTATTTTATGGACTTTTTGTCACCAAATTTTCAACATAGCCAGTTTAAGACCTCTGCTCATAAACAGTGTCACTGTGATTTTCTTAATCCGTCCCGAACATTGATTTCCCACACCGACCACGCCACTGTGCGCTACATATGTGAAAACACAATCCAGGTGAGATGTGAAAAATGACAGTTGTACTGTTCATAAGGAGGTGTGGTAAAATGGCAATGTTGAAAATCTGGAGTGAAAATATTAAAAATGCTCGAAGTTATGAGTGTGTGTAGGAACTGCGCAATGCATGCTCGTAAAACAGTCCTTTTTGGATTTTTTTTCACCAAATTTTCAACATAGGGTTTTTGGGAGCCTACCTCATGAACAGTGTCACTGTGATATTCTTAATCTTTCCTGAACATTGATTTCACACACCGACCACGCCGTTGTACACTACATGTGCAAAAGCACATCTAAGCCGAGATGCAAAAAAATGACAGCTGTACTCTTCATAAGAAGGTGTGGTAAAATGGCAATGTTGAAAATCTGGAGTGAAAATGTTAAAAATGATTGAACAGTCATTTCTGGGAAATTTTTCACCAAATTTTCAAAATAGGGTTTTTGGAGGCCTACCTCATGAACTATGACACTGTCGCTTTAAAGACCGTCCCAAAAGGTGGTTCTGTGCAGTGACCATGAAATCACCTTTGGGAATGAATAACAAAATGACAGTGACTGAGTTCATGAGGTGGGGTCTCAAGAATCCCATGTTTAAAATTTGGTGAAAAAATTCCCCAAAATGGCCGAGATATGCACCAAAGTTGAAAAAAACCCATTTATGCCATTATACAGCTTACCAGCATTTCTTCAGTTTGTGGTTGGCTTTGAAGAATGCAGATGTGTTCCCGTCCACCAAGATCATTACATACCAAGTCTCCGGAGGTAAGTATGGGGGTGAGGGGTGTGTGTGGGGAGGTGGGGTATGCAGAGGGTGGGCGAGGTTGGGGAGGGACCATCAGAATCAACAAGGACTGTTTTCTAGTTTACAGGTTTATTTAAAAAAACTCATTGAAGGTTTCTTTTTTGCAGGGACATTTATTTTGGGCACCTGGGGGTGGGCTCCCAGCGTGTCACCCAAATGGCACCCCATTGACACATACTGAGTGCTGGGGGAACAAGAGTCAAGGATTGGGCACCCCCCGCACACAAGAAATTGGGGCATTATGTGGATGGGGAGCGGGTCGCCTCACTGGCAAAATTACCAGGAAGGGGGCATGCCGGAATTTGGGCACCCCTGTCAACACATGTAAGTGTGGGGGGGGTGGCAAGAGCTGAGGGGGATTGGGCACTTCTCAGCACACAACAAATTTGGGAGGGGGGACATTATGCCAACAGGGAGTGGGCTCCCCAGTCGGCAAATTGAACTGGAAGGGGGCATGCCGAAAGGGGGATTGGGCACCCCATTAGATTTTTTTAAATTTTTTTTTATTGAAATGTTTCTCCAGGAAAACACATTGAATGGCAGGTGATGGCTTTCTGTTGGCTTTCTGGGGACTGTGAGAGGCCAATGGAGAAGCCGTCACCATGGGGACACTAATCAGCCATTTTGGTAGCTTGTAATGCACCAAAACAGCTGATTGCATGGTGACATGGCCTGAATTAACTAAGTGACGTGGCCCGAATTAACTAACGCATTTAGGCATTCTCTCTAACTGCTGAAAGCAATGTGTTTCTTGCAGATGCGTGCAAGCAACACAAAAAGAAAGAAAGAAAATGATAAGAGCCAAGGATCAAATGTGGAAGACAGCCAGCAGAACAACTAATGGCAATGATGGCGGGGGCACTGTGGAGCAGCGATTATGGCAGATGGTCTTTCACAAGGCTCTGACTACAGCACTTACAAAACCTTTTCCTTTTACCTACTTTGAGTTCTCTATACAGATTAGAACCTTCACATCTGCTTGGGGATTAGTGCTGGAGATTCCGAATGGGTCCGAAACAGGACCAGGAGCTAACCTCACAAAACTTGGATGCCTTTTTCTCACCAACACCACCAAAAAAGGGACCTGGACCTAAACAGCCTAGTGTCTCATTGTCATTGGACCCTCAGATATTGCAAATTCTGGCAATGCTTACTAAAATTCAGGCGATGGCGGCAGATACTAACAAAAGACTGGCATCAGTGGAAATCAAACTCTCCGAAAATGGACACTAAAATTCTTGAAAATAGCACCGCAGTTAGCACTTTGATGGAAGAGACAAACAGAGAGCAAGACAGGAATGCAATTTTCACTAAAGATCTTTTATTACTGAGATCCAAGTTGGAGACGCTTGAAAATACGCAGCGGCAAGCCAGTATCAGGACTGTTGGATTCCTTCACGACATGCAGGAAAAGTGAATATCCTGTTGGCGGTTACTCAGCTCATTTTTACTGACCTGGAACTTTAAACTCCTGATTCTGGGATTATAGTTCTGTGTACATTTGCCATCCCTCAACAATCTAGACTGCCACATGGAGCCAGTATGCCACAACTGCTCACTACTATAGCCACTTTATCTTCAGCAGAAGCCACCATTACATTAATTTAAGAAGCCAGAATCAAGAGTGATATTATATGGGAGGGCAATCGAATTGCCTTTTTTCCTGATGTCTCAGCGCAGACCCAAGAAAGAAAAAAAGAACTTCAGATAATCAAAAAATTACTGTTCGAAAATGGAGTGTCAGTGTGCACGTGGGGTGTCCAATAAAGTCCAGAAAAACAGTCAGGATCCAATACTTCCAGATTTATTATAAGCAGAAGAAAATAAAATGAACTGAAAGCGGAAATTAAACATAAAAAAAAGCCAAATAGTGCCCAGGAAATCATAAGTTAACACCAGATTCTTTGCCAAGTAACACCTAGGATCAGACTAGGCATCTGGTAGGTTTGTTTTCCTACCACACACTGTCTTAGTACTTCACATTCATTCCCTTTATACAGAACAAAGGAGCACATGGCTTGGATAACTCCTCCCAAAACAGATTACATCTTGAATATTTCACAAAATTAGTTTAAAATCTGACTTGAAATATATGTCAGTCCTGCACACCTTATGTACATTCATTTTGTTATTCCAAAAATAAATTTTTACCCTGTTGTGAGGATTTTTCCGCTAACAGATCTCACACAAGCTCCTCCCTTAAACCTTTGTTATAAAAAGGGGAAAACAAGGGCCGGCCAGCTCTATAGGAAGGTGGACTGAGAGAAGGAGTAAAAGCTACAGGCAAGTTAAAACTACTCCCTTAATTCCTCACACAAAAATAAGAAGCTTTTTTTTTTAATTCCTTTTATCTTTTACTAGCTGTATACCCATTCCTTTTCTATACCCCAACTTGCACAGCTTAAACCTTTTAAGAGGCATTTGAAAGAGGTGTTACAGGCATTTGTTCACTGGAGCTTTATATTTCAGGCTGCAACAGATGCTGCATTGCCAGGGAATCCCTAACAGCGTTTTAAACACAGGCTATTTGAGCTTCTATTTTGTTTGGGAACCATAGGAATACATTCGGGGGGAAGCAATAACTTTATTAAGAAGAACCTGCTAGGAGATTCTCAAAATAGCAAGAAACGCTTCGTTTGTAATTTTATAAGCGTTCCACACATTCGCATCTATCGCACAGTCACAAGAGTGTGATCTGTATGCGACGTCAGGCAGGAATTACTTAAATGCTAAGCGCTGCAAAATGGAGCTTCCTTACTCATTAGGGCTTAATCACTTGAGGAAAAACGAGCTGGAAAAGGAAGAAAGGGACAGCAAGACTACTCATAGGTGGCCAAACTTGAGCAGAGGAATGACAGGATTTTTAGCGATAGTGAAAGAAAGAGACAGCATGAAAGGAGATTGTTGCAACAGATTTTTTGTTTATTTTAAGAATGGAAAGACAGTATTAAAGCCCAAATGAGTTCTCAGATTAAACTAAATATCGGGAAACAAGTAATTATGCTCTGCAACATCGTGAGCATGTACAGGAGTTTTTTTTTGGGGGGGGTTACAGACCCTATTACAGTCCTCCTCACTCAAAATGAAAACTATTAGTTTTCAGTACTTAAATCTTTTCTGCAGATACAGAATATGTAGATCTCCCTTTTTTTTTTCAATAAAAAAGAGATGGAGCTTTAACCCACCCACTTCCAAAGCTCCACCTTGGGGTCCCTTTAAGTGTGTATACGTAACTTGGGTACACTAAGTTCTTAAATAATATGCTAATATATTCATTTCCCGAGGTCTACTTTTGGTTCTAACATTATCTCTGCTCTAAAGCGAGACATAAAGTCAGCATTGCTATTAGCGGTGCCGGCTCTATGATTGACAGTAAATTTATATGGTTGTAGTGTTAGATACCACCGCATAACCCTAGGATTGCTATCTTTCATGTTATGTATCCACCGTAGTGGATTATGATCAGTCCATACTTCGAACTGAGTTCCCCATAAGTAATATCTTAAGGACTCTGTAGCCCATTTGAGTGCCAAGCATTCCTTTTCTATTGTGGAGTACTTGGTTTCTCTTGCATGCAATTTTCAACAAATATGTAGTACAGGATGCTCTTCTCTGTGGTGGACTTGTGATAACACGCCCCCAGACCAACATTAGAAGCATCTGTCTGTACTAAAAATGGTTTATCAAAATCAGGGCTTCTTAACACTGGAGAGGAACAGAGAATTGCTTTTATGGCAAGTAATGATTCTTCACATTCGGGAGTCCAGTTTACTTTTGAGGACTTGTTCTTTTTTGATAATTCAATTAAAGGACTAGCTAAGGTCGCAAATTGAGGCACACAATGTCTGTAATAGCCTGCTAGGCCTAAAAAAGAGCGTACATGTTTTTTAGTGAGTGGACGAGGACTCTTAGCTACAGCATCCACTTTTCCTACCTCCGGTCTTACCTGCCCATTACCAATTATAAATCCCAAATATCGAGCTTCCTCCATAGCGAGGGAACATTTATTGGGATTGACAGTAAGACCAGCTTGTGTTGTAGTTTTTAAGACAGAAGTTAAATGTTTAACATGGTCTTCCCATGTTGGACTATAAATAATTACATCATCTAAATAGGCTGCACTGTATCCAACATGTGGTCTCAGAAGTTTATCCATTAATCTCTGAAAACTAGCTGGGGCCCCATGGAGTCCGAAAGGCATCATAGTGAATTGAAATGACCCCAAAGGGGTGCTAAAAGCAGTTTTATCTTTTGATGCTTCCTCCAGCAGAATTTGCCAGTATCCTTTAGTTAAATCAAGTATACTAACATATTTTGCCTGCCCAAGCTGGTCAATAATATCATTTATATGGGGCATAGGATATCCATCAAACTTAGATATTGCATTAAGTTTGTGGAAATCTAGACACATTTTTATCCTTCCCTCTTTCTTAGGGACAAGAACCATAGGAAAACCCCACTCGCTGTTAGCTTCTTCTATGATGCCCATTGCTCTCATCCTTTCTATCTCTACGATTACATCTTGTTTTAATTTTTCTGGAATCTGATAGGGCTTTACTCTAATGGGTGTGTTTTGGAATGTTTGAATCTGATGAAATATATCTGTAGTTTTCCCTGGGACCGTTGTAAATGTAAAGGGGAACTGGCTTAAAATTTGAGCTAGTTCTTGCTTTTGTCTATCTGACAAAGAGGTGTTTATTGTCAAATCTTTTGGCAATTGTTCTCCTTCCAATCTGTCATATGCCAGATCCATGTTATTGTCCAAAGAGTTGGAACATACATACATGACTTCAGCAGGTTTATCATGCCACTTTTTTAATAAATTGGCATGGTACACCTTTAGTTTTTTTTTCTGTCCGGTACTTCCACTAAATATGTAGTGGGGCCAGTTTGTTTCTGTACCACACAGGGCCCTTGCCACTTCATAAGTAACTTGTTTTCAGTGGATGGAAGTAGCAATAGGACACGGTCCCCTGAACTGAAGTGTTTTTCACCTACTCCCTATGTCATATCTTTCTTTCTGGTAGTCTTGCTTGATCTGGTTCTGCTTTTGTGCAATTTGGGTATACTTTGTTATTCTTTGTCGTAGCTGAGTTACGTAGTCAAGGGTAGTAGGATTTTTCCAGTTAGTGATATCCTTCCACTGTTCCCTAACTACATCTAGGAGGCCTCTGGGATTCCTACCATACAATAGTTCAAAAGGTGAGAATCCAGTTGAAGCTTGAGGAACCTCCCAATATGCGAAAAGTAACAGTGGCAGATATGGGTCCCAGTGTATGCCTTCATCTTCCACATATTTTTGTACCATTTTTTTCAACGTTTTGTTGAGACGTTCAACTAAGCCATCAGTCTGGGGGTGATTTGGAGATTTATAGACAGCTTCGACCCCCAGGGCTTGGTAGAGACGTTTCAACATGGCTGAACAAAAATTAGTTCCTCTGTTAGTTAAGATAACTTTAGGTATGCCTACTCTTCTAAATACCTTTAGCAATTCCTCTGCTATTTTATCTGCTGTTATCATGCGTAGAGGAATAGCCTCAGGATATTTTGTAGCATAGTCACACAACACAAGGGCAAACCTGTTGCCCTTAGCACTTTTGGGGAGGAGTCCTATAATATCCATGACCAATCTTTCAAAGGGCATAGCAACCAATGGTAAAGGTTGAAAAGGAACCTTGTCCTTTTTTGTAATTGGCACCACCCTTTGACACGGGCTACAACATTTGCAATATTCAGCCACTTGATTATGAATGCCGGGCCAAAATAATCTATATAATAATCTTTTTAAAGTTCTGTCCCTTCCGGCATGTCCCCCACATGGTACATCATGTGCCAGAAATAACAATTGTTCTCTATACTGACTAGGAATTACTAAGTGGTCTATAGTTTCCCCGGTTTTTGGGTTTTGACAAATTCTATATAACTTATCCTGTTGCAGTTTATACATTGGAGGTGTACCACCCACTTCATCAGCAATAACCTGGGAAAACAAAGGGGTTAGTGTAGGGTCATTCTTTTGGTCACTAGAAAAAGAATCCAACATTACAGTTTTCATCATAGCATCATCACAACCTAAGTCCTTCATTTTATTCCATGTCCATTTCTCCAGTTTCTTTTGCCTTCTAGACTTAAGAGTCTTTCCAGGAGCATCAAATATCTCATCATCAAAAGGAAACAGTTCACTATTCATTTGTTCTTGAGATGCTTGAGCTCATGTAGCCACAGCAGAAATGGATGAAGAGGCAGTCAATAAGCTTTTGAATATAGAAAAGTCATGACCCAGTATCACAGGTACAGGTAGTATAGGAACCGCGCCTATCTTCAAGTGATGTGCCACGCCTTGTGCAGTAATAGTGGCTTCCTGCACAGGATAAAAGTGAGTGTCCCCATGAACACAAGTAACCCCCGTTGTCTCCGAGGGTGTCTCTATTTGGACATCACTGAGTAGATCGGTATGTACTAGGGTTTGCTTACTGCCTGAATCGATTAATGCCATCACATCCTGTCCTCCAACATTAACAGACACAGTATACTGTCCCCAATTTGCCAAGGCCAGGCGGGAAGGGTCTGATTTCCTCTTGGGGCAGAATCTAGCAATGTGTCCTTTAGTCTGACATTCTTGACAAATAATATCTGGGTTAAATGTTCTCATACCTTTTCTTTCATTAGGAGGAGGAGACTTAGTAGAAGGATGAGTAGGTGGATGTTTCACCAGTGATGGAGAGGTATTTCCCCCCCGAGACCCTTTTTGACATTGTGGGTAAGCTGTAACAAAATCCTCTGCTAAACTGATTGCCTTTTCAGCTGTCAGGTCTATGTTCTGTTACCCACATTTGGACTTCATAAGGCAGTATTTTTATAAATTGTTCTAGGGCAACTGACTCAACCACTTGATTTATGGTGTGTGTTGTGGGTTGTAGCCATTTTGTGCAAAGATCTTGTAATCTGACATAAGCTTCTCATGGGGACTCAACAGTATGATATCTAAGTGTTCGAAACCTTTGGTGATATGTCTTTGTACTAATGTCATATCGTTTTAATATGACTTGCTTAACATGATCATAGTTCGTAGCATTCCCAGTTTCCACATGGCTATAAGCTAGCTGAGCCTTGCCTGTGAGATACGGGGCAAGACGAATAACCCACTGGTCCCTAGGCCACCAACATGCTGTTGCCACTCTTTCAAATGTTGTAATATATGCTTCGATATCATCACTGTCCGTTAGTCTGGATATTTTAATGTCCTTGGGCCCACCACTAGGGGGGTTGGGTCTGGCAGTGCCAATAGCCTGAATAGCTTTAAGGGTCTCCACCCACCTGGTCTCATTTTGTAGACGGTCTCTCTCTTTCTCTGCTTCTCCAAATCGATCTGTCTCACACATAGCCATCTCAGCAGGTCTTGTACTTCGGAAGGGGGTTCCTCCTCTTCTTTTTTGATGTCTTCGCCCCCAGTAGCTTCTTCCACTGTCTTTGGTTTACCAATCTCCTTCCGTCTGACATCACCCAAACCAGCAGCTAAGGGTAGCTGAAACTTGTCAACCATGGTTCTGGGCCATGCACCTTCAGGTACAGCTATTTCCACTTTTTCCAACTTCTTCTGCTCCTCCATAATGGCTCTGGACAATATCCACTAGGAAGACAGCTCTCCTTCCCTTGAAGTATCCCACTTCTCACACCAAATGTGCACATGGAGTGTCCAGTAAAGTCCAGAAAACAGTCAGGATCCAATACTTCCAGATTTATTATAAGCAAAAGAAAATAAAATGAACTGAAAGCGGAACTTAAACATAAAATATGCCAAATAGTGCCCAGGAAATCATAAGTTAACACAGGATTCTTTGCCAAGTAACACCTAGGATCAGGCTAGGCATCTGGTAGGTTTGCTTTCCTACCACACACTGTCTTAGTACTTCACATGCATTCCCTTTATACAGAACAAAGGAGCACATGACTTGGATAACTCCTCCCAAAACAGATTACATCTTGAATATTTCACAAAATTAGTTTAAAATCTGACTTGAAATATATGTCAGTCCTGCACACCTTATGTACATTCATTTTGTTATTCCAAAAATAAATTTTTACCCTGTTGTGAGGATTTTTCCGCTAACAGATCTCACACAAGCTCCTTCCTTAAACCTTTGTTATAAAAAGGAGAAAACAAGGGCTGGCCAGCTCTATAGGAAGGTGGACTGAGAGAAGGAGTAAAAGCTACAGGCAAGTAAAAACTACTCCCTTAATTCCTCACACAAAAGTAAGAACCTTTGTTTATTTTAATTCCTTTTATCTTTTATTAGCTGTATACCCATTCCTTTTCTATACTCCAACTTGCACAGCTTAAACCTTTTAAGAGGCATTTGAAAGAGGTGTTACAGGCATTTGTTCACTTGAGCTTTATATTTCAGGCTGCAACAGACGCTGCATTGCCAGGGAATCCCTAACAGCGTTTTAAACACAGCCTATTTGAGCTTCTATTTTGTTTGGGAACCATAGGAATACATTCAGGGGGAAGCAATAACTTTACTACGAAGAACCTGCTAGGAGATTCTCAAAATAGTGAGAATGCTCGTTTTGGTAATTTTTATAAGTGTTTTCGCACATTCGCACGATCGCACAGTCGCGCCAGTGTGATCGTGACACATCTGTCAGGAATTCACTTAATATGCTAAGCGCTGCAAAATGGAGCTTCCTTACTCATTAGGACTTAATCACTTAAGGAAAAACGAGCTGGAAAAGGAGGAACGGGACAGCAAGACTACTCATAGGTGGCCAAACTTGAGCAGAGGAATGACAGGATTTTTAGCGATAGCGAAAAAAAGAGACAGCATGAAAGGAGATTGTTGCAACATATTTTTTGTTTATTTTAAGAAGGAAAAGACAGTATTAAAGCCCAAATGAGTTCTCAGATTAAACTAAATATTGGGAAACAAGTAATTATGCTCTACAACATTGTGGGCATATACCGGATTTGGGGGGTTACAGACCCTATTACAGTCAGCATAGCTTCTGTTCCCTGCATGACTACAGATACGCTATAATGGCAAATCACCTGTGTTTTCAAATCTATCAGTGGCTTCAACTTTTGCAAACAAACTTATAGCAAAGATACAATCCCCAGCTTCAGAGCAGGACGAGAAGGGGTAAAAGCAGGCGGTGTGCTGCATTTGAACCTGTTTTGACACAAGGTTTTGTGTTTGCACTATTACTAGGTTGCTTCTCCTAAAGGGTGATAACGCTAATGTTGAGATGCTGTGCTCGTACTTTTGACACTGCTTTACTGTACTGTCTGCTGATCATCACACATGTTAAATGTTGTTCAATATTCCTTTGTTGAGATAGGTAAGAGGGCCTTGTGTTATGATGTATTAGTACACATCATTCAGTTAGTGGACTTTAAAACTGTTCTAATATCATGTTCTTTACCTATGTGGCATAAATAGAATGCCATAAGAGTATAAGGTTGTCCCACAGCTTACCTGAGCCCAGGCCATCTTAAAATGTTATTGTCTCTTACCCACCAAATGTATCAGCCCTCCACCTCTTTTTCAACCTGCAAGGAGTGTTAAATGATGGTAAGCACCTGCTGTGACAGCTGCTGTAGTGAGAGTGCAAACTTCTACATCATTATTATGCTATACGTGAGATTTTTTATATACTTATCTATCTTATTCACCTTTATACATTGTTTAGGTGCTCTCTTTAGAATTAATAGATGTTTGTGTTGTATTTGCCTGTACAACAATTATAATGGGCTGCGTTCCTGTCCTGTATACCTGTGATATGGCTTTTGCTACATGTTATAACATTTATAAAAACAACTAATGGCAATGATTGGGAGAAATACAAAAAATGTAGAAATGACTGCCTTAATCAAGAAAAAAGCTAAATATTTCAAAACCAAAATGAAGTCAACTAAAAACCCTGCACTTATTTATTTGAAAATTGGTGACTGGGAAAGGCACACTGAGCCAAGTCTCGTTTCCTGGTACAACTCTGGGGAAGGGAACAGAGGAAGCAAATACATAGCATGGACACTGTACACGGTTAAATGCAGTTGCATAGGATTGGCACAGTTCACAGATACAGTAAAGTGTAATAGAGTACATGGATAGAACAGGAGTAAGTGCAGTAAGAACAAGCAGCAAAATATTGGGCAGTTAGGCCACACCTACATCAGGGCAGGAGGCAGATGTAAGGGGGCAGTTAGGTAGAGGGAATAGAGGAGCTGGGGGGAGGGAAGGAGTTTCATTTGGTACCTGAGGGGAAACAGAGGAGGTAGTGAAATGGAGGGAGGATGGGAGTAGGTTCCAGAGTGAAGTGAAATGATAGAAGAAGGTTCACTGCCCAGCAGAAGAGCAGAGATGAGAAATGATGAATGTGAAAGGATCCCTGGAGTGGAGGGAGCAGGAGGCAGAGGGGATGGAGAAGAAGAGTGAGGAGAGGTAAGACGGAGGGGAGCCAAACCAGTATTTGGATATGAATGAAGCACAGTGGTTCTGGTGACATGAAGGTAGAGGAAGAATGGCTAAGCAGGAGTAGAGTGAGCAAAGGGGTGTGTGTGTGTGAGAGGGGTAGTTGGTAGCAAAATGACAAGGTATTGCAGAGGGTGTCCAGTCTGGCCAGGGAGATGGAGGGAGCGGTGTCATAGACCACGTCCGCATAGTCAAAGACCAGAAGCACCCTTTTGGTGGCAAGCTCACGGCTTACCTACAGAGACAGGCAGTCTCTTGCTGTACAAGGCACCAAGGCTGGGGTGCGGCTTGGCATGGATGGTGTAACTGTGGGCAGAGAAGTCAAATTTGCTGTCTAACCACACACCAAGGTAGTTAAATGATTGAACTCCTTCAGGAGGGGTGCCATCCATGGTGGAAAAGGTAGGCAGAGTTGGGAGTCTGGCCAGTTTTTGACTGTAGCCACAGGTCATGGACAGTTTTGGTTTTTTTTGTGTTGACCTAGAGTTGGTTAGATTGAAACCAGCACAGGACATTGTAGAAGTCTTGCTGATGCAGACCTTCCACAGTTGTAGTGGAGGGACCGGAGGTGAAATGACTGGATAAGCAAGTTGGCACAATTTCTGGGGAGGTTGTTAAGGAAGATGGAGAATGGGCCCCAGGATGGAGCCCTGTGTGATCCCATCCTGGGTGGGAAGTGGAGGTGACAGGGCTACCAACCTGAACTGACTGTAGACATCTAGAGAGGTAAGAATGGAACCAATCTACAGCAGGAGCTGAGAGGCTAGCAGAGCTCAGCTTATCCAGGAGTAGAGGTTGGGACACCAAGTCAAAGGCCTTGGTCAAGATGATGAAAATAGCAACTGTGATGTGTCCCTTGATCCATCCCTGAGAAGATAGTATCAGTTACATGCAGCAGGAAGGAGAAGGCGGAGTGATGCTTCTGGAAGCCAGACTGTAACATGGAGAGGAAAGTGGTGGAGGATAGAAAATCAGAGAGTCTAGTGTAGACAAGCTTCTCTTGCAGTTTAGCAAGGGAAGGGAGGAGGGAGACAGGCCAGAAGTTGCCGGTCTGGGGCCCTTTGTGGAGTGGAAGAACGTTGGCCAACTTCCAGGACTGAGGGACAGCATTGAGGGGGAAGGAGAGGTTCAGTAAGTTAGTCAGTGGATGTGCTATGGCAGGTGCAGAGATTTGGAGTAGTTTAGGATCCAGTTAATCAGGACTTGATTTGTGCAGGTTGAGGGAGAAAGAGCAGTAAGGATTTCCTGAGTTTCAGCTGGTATCTGAGAGACCCAGTGTGTCAGTAACAGAGGGAAAGAGGAAAACTGGAAAGGAGATGAGAGGGAAGGTGAGGAGGAGCTGAGGAGGCTGGAGGGTGAGTGGAAGGGAAAGCACAAGTGGTAAGGAACTCATTGAAATGAGCAGTAACAGAAGAGGGGTCAGACACTGGTGAACCGTTTACAAGAAGGACCAGAGAGGCAGACTGTGTGGGAGGGTCAAAAAGGGAGTGAACTACTTTCCAGAACTTTGAGGGGGCATTAAAGTTGTTCCAAAGATTGTCCTTGAAATATTGCAGTTTCACAGCCTAGACAGCCTTAGTACAGGAGTTCCTGATACTCCTGTATAAGAGGATATCAGGGAAGAAGGGGAATAATTTGAAATGTGCCCAGGTGAGGTCATGGAATGTGCACTAATCAATGATTTCGGGGTAATCCAGGGGTGATAGTGATTTTTGACCCTGGATTTTCTGAGCTGGGCATGCTTGTTCCATACAGAGGAGAATCTGGAATGAAACCGGGAGAGGGCGATGTCGATATCCATGGTGGAGAGTATGGCTGTCCATTCTGCAGAAGCAAGATCACACAGGAGAGTGGAGGTGCTGAGTGAGTGGAGGGACCTGGTCCACATTTATTTAGGGGAGAAGGGTGGACGCTGGATCTTCCTGATGCAAAACATCATGCAGTGGTTAGTGAAAGTGTCCGGCAGGATTCCTGCTGCTACAAGATGGAGGGGGTGTTAGGAGAGAACCCAGTCCAGGAGAGAGTGGTTATGAGAGTGGGAGTTGAGCTGGGTGGGTTCAGTGACAGTCTGCATGAGATTTAGGGACTCAGTCTTGTGGATGGTTGGCCTGAAGGCCGGAGAGAGCCAACTGACATTGAAGTCCCCTAGCAGGATGAGTTCGCCAACTGAGGACTGAGAAGTGATGGTAGAGAGGGAATCAACTAGGGAGGAGGGGCTATTCTAGGTGAGGCCTAGAAGACCCCAGTAAAGATGGGACACAGAGCAGGGGAATATCAACCTGACCAGTAGGAATTAATGGGGGGAAGATACTTTACCGGAAAATGTTGAAAAGTTTTGAGGGATAATGCAAAACGGGCAGTACAGAGTTTGCCACTAATCCAGATGGATCTCCTCAAGATGCCTTAACAATGGTCAGTCTCTTAAATTACTACGTTTGTACATTATTATATGTGAAACTTACAAAAATAGACATAGTGGAAGATGTCAACCAGGAACATTTGAACAAAGAAACAACTCTGGAAAACAGGCCTACTTTTCATTTCAGAGTTATTCAAAACATAGAGCATAATGGATGGGCAACGGTAAACAACCACGCTGAGTTCACTTTGAGAGGTTGTCATGACAACCAAGTAAACCTCGGGAGGCGAAGCGAGGTGGTTTGGTTGTCATACAACCCTCGAAGTGAACTCAGCGTTAGCCTACTGTTGCCCATCCACTGTCTTTTGTAGTGTATGGGCAACAGTTAAACACCAATGGAGCATTTCTCGCGAAATGTGTTTATTTTAGTATGTTTTCCCCCATGTGCCCAGCCTGCCCCAGTGCCCCTTGTCAGCAATGCATGGCTCTTTCAAACTCTCCCCACCCCAATGATCTAGCCACGCGCAGTCATGGCTCACACAGACTGAATTTATTTTAAATAAAAAAATCAGGATGAGTCTTGTTAAAGCATATGCTTCTACTACCTTGGTGTCTGCAGTGTCATTCCAAGTCGTCCTTGGTGCGGCATCTCCTGGTACTTTGATGACAGTGATATTGGATGCCATTGAACTATTTGAACACTGGCGCAGAGATCGGAGGTGGTAGCAGCAGTGGCACCGGCGTTCAATGTTGCTGCTGTACCATAGACGTAACGTACTCAAGAGGGTACAACAACCTTTTGATGTCACTTTAATGGTACTACAACACTGGGATTCTGCTGATTTCCATATGAAACAGTGGACTCCCATATACTATCAAGAAGTCTTAAGAGCCATAAAAAGGCTGGAATCAAACAAATCTTCCAGATTAGATAGTACAGGAAGCAAATTCCTAAAGATGGCTGCCAACTACATTCATATACCAATTTGTGGGTTGTTTAACAGAAGCCCGAAAGAGGGCAAGTTTCCAACACTGTGGAAGCGTGTCAAAATCATTCCAGTTTATTAAGGGCAGAGCTTATGACCCTTCCCACTATCAACCAGTGGCTTTTCTATCAGTTGTTTCGAAAGTGTTCAAGAGGCTTGTTTGTACACAATTTACAGAATATCTAGAAAACATAATTTGCTGTCAATACATCAATTGGGATTCAGGGTGGGAAGACCTATGTCCACCACTCTAGTAGATTTTGCTGCAGAAAGTTGCAGAGGCATTGGATGCTGGGAAGTCCATGGGAGTGGTGTATGTGGACCTTCCAAAGGCTTTCAGTATAGTTGGTCATAAAATCTTATTGAATAAGCTTAAAAACATAGGGGTTAACAATAAGTCTAGTAGGTGGTTTAAATCATATTTGTTAAAACTGTAAGCAATCAGTGTGTATAAACAACTCTATGTCTGAGGTGGGATATAGTTCAGAGGGTACCACAAGGCCCCTTACTGGGCCCACTTATGTTTTTGATTTATGTCAATAACCTCTCTGGACAGATATACACCCAGCAAGAAAACTGTATGCAGACAGTGCAGAAGTAATAGCTAAGGCAAATGATCACTCTCAGATGGAAAAAAATCCTTCAGTCTGATTTTAATACCCTTCCAACCTGGTTTATTAAAGTCAAATATGTTCTCAGTAAAATGAAAACTCAGACAATGTGCTTTAGTAAGAATACAATAAAAAATAGAACTCAACAGAATCTAGAAATAAAAATGCTAGAAGGGCTGAAACTCAAAAATACAAAAACTTATAAGTACCTAGGGATAGAAATTGATAATCATTTAAAATTCGATGTAAGCACCCTTTGGGTGCTTACTAGTTAAATTTGGTTGAGGTGTAGCTAGGGAGTGAAAGAGAGCTTGGTGCCATTAGGTCTTTATGTTGGGTCTGCTTGCTGCTGGCAGGGGGGGGGACCCATCCTCAGGAGTACATATAGAGAGGTTTTGGCACCAAAGTTGGAGAGAGACCAGGAAAGAAGAGTCCAGGGGTTGTGCCCGCATGTTCAGCCGAAGGGTCATGGTGGGGCTGAGGTGGGCTGCTTGCCACCCGGCCCTCCTCACTCGAAGATCCACATTATGAGAAGTGTGGTGGTTCAGGCCATAACAATTAAGGGGTTAAAGCTGGAGCTGAAGGTTTGGCTCCTGTTGGTGCATTTGGGAGCTGAAGCCCAGAGAGAAGAAAGAATTATGGAGGCCCGTCAAGTGAATTTCGGTACCTTGGTAGGGTAAGCACCAATAGGGCCCGTTGAAGTAATGTAGTCTCACCTGTGGGTGATAGCAGATCGTAGAGTCAGAGTGTACTCATTGGGTAGGCCTGCTATGGCAAGTTGGGCCTGGGACGCAGTCCAGAGGTGGCAACCTGGACTGTTGTGGGTGTAGTAGTGGCAGCACTGCCACTTTCCCCTGGCCTGTGGCCACCGCAGAGTTGGGACTCCTGAGCTGAGCTGCCTGTGGAGGCAGGGAAAGATTCATGTGGGGAATGGCTGATTGGGATCCTGGCAGGGTGGCAGACTGTCCGGGTGCTCTGTGTGGCATAGCAATTAGTCCCCTGAGTTAAGGCAGTCCAGAAATTGGAATCGCTGTATGAGCGGAGGTGCTGTTGGTTTCTGGGCCAGGATCGACTCTGGGGAAGCCATTCTAGGCACATGGCATCAGTGACTGGGTGTCTGAAAGGTCTTCAGTGGTTCTGTTCTTGCTAAAGAACACCTGTTGTGACTGTTTTAAGACCTTAAAGTGAAGAAAGTGCTCCATAAAGTGAAAGGTACCCCCCCAGTGGAGAAAGTGTATGGGAAATCTATGCTTGAAAGAGGGATTGGGACAGTAGAAATGTCTTGTGCTGTCATAGTCCCTAGTGAAAGTCTAGTGTTTGAGAAGCACAGAATGGAAAGTGAGCCAGAGAGGCCAGTGTAAGGATCTGGAAAAAAGGAAGGGAATTGGAATGGAAGTGCTTCTAAGTACCTGCTACCTCTAGGTGTGGCCTGTTTCGGCCCTCATATTGCTGATGCCAAGAATGTAACTATGTTGTCTCAAGGGATTACTGCATGAAATAAGTCAGTCTGTTGGCACAAGAGACTGTTGCAGGAAACTCTGGTGTCCACCAGTGGATGCCCCCACCGAATGTGTTACCCCCATGTTCCATGGAGTGGTTCATTAACCTTTCTTGTTCATTAAACCTGTTTGTTGCATTCTGATTCTGGAGTGGACAGTAGATTTAATCAATTTGAACTGTGTATTTTGTGCTTGCTAACCATCCTAGCCCCTGCAGCTAACTGTTTACATCTGAGAAGCGCTTCTGGTTCCCCCAAAGTGGGGTCCACCCACTACCATTAGAAGAACCAGGTAATGAGCACATTTCTACTGTCTTTGGACTGTGTTGCTTGGGTTGTACAGTGCTCCCTTCACACCAGTTTCACTATCCGGATACCCTTAGACGGGGAGGGGGACTTGCATTGACATTCACATAAACACTACAGTTAAAAAAGTTAATAGTTTATTTATTTTTTATTTGAGTGTTTTACCAGGAAGGACACACTGAGCTACAGGAGAGCTCATTTCTAGATGCATCCTTGGGGGAAGTGGGAAAAGGGAAGTTCAGAAAAAAAATTACACATTTGTATATACAGTAAATTACAGGAAATACATTTATTAGAAGCATTTTACAATACACTATTATACAGAATTTTACAAATAAGAGACCAGTAACGTAAGTATGCATGTAAGTAAGGGTAAGTGTTAAAAAGTGTGCATTGTGCAACGGGCTGCAGGAGTAGTAGTTACAAGCAATGTGGTGTTAGTAATAAAATTGCCAGGTCAAAGTCGAGGGGGGTGGTAGGGGAGAGACAGTTTGGGGGAGTGGGGGAGATTTGGGAATGAACAGGAAAAGGCAGGAATATGAGGGAGGGATGGGACTGGGCAAGGGAGTAAGGCAGATTAGCTAGGAGCAGTGACAGGAGGGAGCTGTGTGGACTTTGAGTAGAGAAGAGAGAGCATTTGGAGGAAGCAGAGCGAATGATTAGGGGAATAATTGACTTGGTGCACTACACAGAAAAGCCTACACTATACCAAGGAGGGCCAGGGACACTTTCATTACAGAACTCCTCCTACACGTCTTACAGTAAGGAAGTGTGGCCTACCAATATACAAACAAACATCTTCTAGAAAAATTGGATAGCACATATAGTAGACTAGCGAAATTCAAACTAGGATGCTCCTATGATACACATTTAACTGTCACTTTAGGTTGCGTACCTTTACTCAGGTCGAGTCCCAGCTGAGTAAAGGTATGCAACCTAAGGTGGCAGTTAAATGCTTTCCTGGCGCTTCAGTACAGTGTGACATCGAACGCATTGGGAGGTTGGTAGACAAAGCGGAGAAAATAACCAATACTCTGATTCATCTTGGTACGAACAACCTGTCTACTTGAACAGTGGAAGAAACCAAGCAAAATTTAATTAAGCTGTGGGAATGACCGGAGGCTAGAACAACTGCCTTGACATTCTTGGAGATCCTCTCAGTGCGAGGCAAAGAGTATTGCAAGGACAAAATCAAGAATAAAGATATTGAGGAATTCAATGCTTGGCTACATGGATGGAGTCGTGAAAAAGGATATCATGTCATAGGCTCATGGGGGAGCTTCTGGGAGAGGAAGCTATTCAGGTTTGACAGACTTCAGCTAACAAAGGAAGGAGTGAGTGCACTTGGGCAGAAATTTGATGTCCATCTTGACCATTTAAACTAGGCGAGGGGGAGTCTAACGCAAGGGAGCCTATCAGAAAATACACTTCTGATAGGAACTTAGTCATCACTCCCCCACAAGCAGGAATTTCTCTCCCATGACCTAAGAAAACATGTAGAAAATGGTTGGAAACTATCAGGAACTGAACACAGGGCCACATATCCGCAGGACCAGGAGAAGAACCAATAGTTG
Organism: Neoceratodus forsteri; assembly: GCA_016271365.2. Classification (NCBI taxonomy): domain Eukaryota; kingdom Metazoa; phylum Chordata; order Ceratodontiformes; family Ceratodontidae; genus Neoceratodus; species Neoceratodus forsteri. Next base: position 275,191,189 of record JADMNL010000025.1, read on the forward strand.
TGAATAGCAGCAAGGGTACCAGACTATGTAAAGGGGTATGCATCAATGCCAGAAGTCTGGGAAACAAAATAAGCAACCTGCAGGCAATGATGGCAGATTCCCAAGTGGACCTAGTGGCCATCACGGAGAGTTGGGTCTTGGAGAAAAATAAAATGGCTGGGACCTTTCGGTCCTGGGCTATGCCCTGTTCAGACAGGATAGAAGGGAGGGCAGAGGGGATGGGTAGCATTATATGTAAAGGATGGGATAAATGCCATCTCAGTAGACAGCATCAAAAAAGAGGGTGTGGAATTCCTGTGGATGCTACTCAGCTCAGCAACAGGGGAGAGGATTCTCAAGGTGTGGTATACTGGCCTCCAGGGCAGGCTGAGGACAGGGACGAAGAGCTCCTAGAGGAGATCAGAGGTCTAGCACAAAAAGGGGATACAGTGGTGGTAGGAGACCTGAATATGCCTGATGTTAACTGGAGCATCCCTGTGGTGGGTTCTACTAGGAACCAAAAGGTGGTTGATGCCCTACAAGATTGCCATACTTACACAACTTGTTAATGCCCCAACTAGGTTTGACACCATCCTGGATGTTGTCCTCACTAATTTGGAGATAGTAAGGGCTACAGGGGTTGGGGAGCCAATGGCCAACAGTGACCACAACTCTATGTGGGTCGAGTCAGTTCTAGGGGTAGAAAAATTGCAATCCAAGACAGAGGTTTTAAACTTTAGAGGAGACAATTTTGCCAACATGGGGGGATGTAGTCAGAAGCAAGCTATTAAGGATCCAGGAGCATTTAGATGTGGAAGAAATATGGGGGCTGGTTAAGTAAGCCATTTTAGAGGTGTAGGAACAGTGACCAAAAAGAACAAACACAAAAACACAATATGGTTCAGTAACCAGGTAAGGACCACAATCAGAACCAAAAGGAAGGCCTATTGGAATTATAAAAGAATTCAGGAAGATAGCACATGGGAAGCATACGTTCAGAAGAACAAAGAAGCAAAGAGTATGGTGAAATCAGCTAAGACTGCAACAGATTTTTGGCTTGCAGAAGGGGTTAAAGAAGGGAACACATACTTTTTTCGATATATACAAGAAAAAGAAAGAAAAGGGGAGGAATAATCAAAGATGGTGACAGAATAGCAGAGAAGGATAGGCAGAATGCCATTGTTCTGAACAACTTGTTTTGCTCAGTGTTCGCTGAGGAACACAAAGGCTCAGTACTAGACAATGGCATCAAGGCTGCTAACAAAGGTGTTCCACAAATGGAAGCACCATCAGTCACCAACAGTAGGGTTAGAGAGGACCTGTATCAACTCAGGGAAGACAAGTCACCATGGCCTGCTGGAATACACACAAGGGTGCTAAAGGTGCTAGCAAGTGAATTGGCAGGTCCCTTAGCACATTTATTCAGCAGATCACTTCAGCCTGGGGTAGTTGCCAGGAGACTGGAGAAGAGCTGATATGGTACCTCTTCACAAGAGAGGGAGTAGGGAGGAAGCAGGCAACTATCAACTGGTCAGCCTTATGTCGGTAGTGCAGAAACTAATGGAAACCTTTATAAAAAAAGACTTGGTAGAGTACCTAGATAAGAACAGTCTGCAGGATGACAGGCAACATGGGTTTGTGGTGGGAAGGTTGTGCCAAACGAATTTAATCGCATTTTTTGACTGGGTCACTAGGAAACCAGACAGAGGCCACCCAGTGGACCTCCTCTACTTTGATTTCAGTAAGGCCTTTGATTTGGTGCTGCACAACCACCTGCTGAAAAAGTTGGAGGACCTGCGTGCAGCCAAGTGCATAGTCAGTTGGGTAGGTAATTGGCTTAGGGACAGAAAACAGAGTAGTGTTCAACAGAGTGAGGTTTGAGAAAGACTCAGTGTTGGGGCCAGTCCTGTTTAATGCCTTTATCAGTGATATCAGCATAGGTATTCAGGGCAAAATTGCCTTTTTCACAGATGATACCAAGCTAGGAGGAAGGGTTTATAGTGAGGAGGCAGTCGAGGACCTACAAAAAGACCTACAGAGGCTGGAAAGATGGACCAATGTCTGGCAGCTGAAGTTCAACACAAAACAATGTAAGGTGATGCATTTGGGTATCGGAAACCCAAGGAAAGAGTACCACCTCAGTGGAGTCCAGCTCAGCACCATGGAGGAAAAAACGAGACCTAGGTGTCATCATAAGCAGCAGCCATAAACAGACAAACTAATGCAACAAAGCTTATAGCAAGACCAACAAAATGCTGGGGTGCATAGGGAGGGGACTTAGCAGCAGGAGAAAGGAGGTAATACTGCCACTTTAGAGGTTCCTAGTAAGGCCCCATCTGGAGTACTGTGTCCAGTTTTGGAGTCCACATCTGAAACAGGATATAAACAGGTTGGAGGCTGTTCAGAGAAGAGTGACCAAAATGATCTAGGGCCTTCAAGGGCAGTTGTACGAGGAGCATCTGGAAGCATTAAATTTGTTCTCACTACTGCCGACCCATCAGCGCAGTGGTTACATTGCCACCTGCAACATCGGTGACCCGAGTTTGGGAATGGACTTGGGCACTAGAGTGCAGGCCTGGGGGAGAAGGCTTGAGCATCTGATGACTGCTCGCCTTCTCCTGGGAGGAAGGGAGGTTTGCGGCCCAGCGTTTCCTGACCCCTGGAGGAGGCTGGGGGAACAGCAATACATCGGACCCCACTGTGAAGGAGCATGACGGATGTCGGCTCATGCCTTTACGTCAGTGGCATACCATGTTCCTAAGGGGAGAACATGGAAAATGGCACCTCAGCTGACCGGATGATGGCCGCTGGACCCTCACTGCCACAGAGCCCCAGACAGCTTGGACCTACCCCAGCAGCACCCAGGTTAACTGGATGCTCCTACCATCGGTTTCTCCCCGGAATGTGAGGACCTGCCTGATGATGGGATACATCAGATTTCCCGGGGGGGGCTGCAGCTATGGGGCAGCAGTTGGTAGCAGGGGTGGTGTGTGGTGTAGAGGTCCCAGGTGGCCTGAAGGAGTGGCCTAACGGGGTGCAAGGTGAAGGTGCATAAAAAAAATGTTCCCACTGGAAACAAGGAGGGAGAGGGAAGATATGATTGAAACATACAAGTTCCTGAGAGGAATAAATAAGGTGCCATCCTCTGACCTGTTCAGTAGAGTCTCTGGCTCTAACACTAGAGGATGCAAGGTGAAGTTGGGGCGGGCTTCAGGAGGGAGCTTAGGAAACACTATTGTACAGAAAGAGTCATGAAGCCATGGAATAAACTGCCAGCTGAGGTAGTGGAAGCAAAGTCCATGACATCATTCAAGTTGGGGTGGGTCCTGGGACAAGGCTAAAGTGTGATCAAAAGCAACAGGAGCAGTAGGAGGCATTAGGCAGAAGAACAGTTAGGTCCTGGGATCTGAGAAGGTCCAAAGAACACATGGGCAGACTAGATGGACCCTTAGTCTCCTTCTGTTATCTTTTTTCCTATGTTTCTATTGTAGGATGCTTACTGAACTAAATTTGGATTCACAATAACTATGGAGGTACAAATTAGGAGCTGTAACTTATAAAATGTTAAACAGCATCATTCCTAGGTACGAGGATAGGCTATCTTCAGCACCAGTGTACAAATTTATTTCAAAGTAGAGATGTTAAGAATAGCAGTTTGAGCATTCCAAAAATTGTAACTATGATTAAATGTCCACCACATAATGGGTTCCAACGTTATGGAATGACCTGTCTCAGAAAATTAGAAATTCAACTAACACACAATTATTTTTTTTAAACTCAGCTTTATTGGGTAAAATGACATGGCAGCATATCATACAAAGAGTCACAGAACAATCAGGTGTTACTAAAGTCAATGTATAGAAACATAAAAAGTATTGTCTACTTTGAGCAGTGAGATCAATTCAATTTGAAGAAGTGCCGTACGATGATTACAATAAATCTGAACTTAATCCTCCTGGAGGAGGGAGCACTGACAGATCTTATCAATATAAACATGTCAATTAGGCAAGGAAAAAAGAATAGAAAAAAACAGAAAAAGATAAAATAACATAACAAAGAGGCCCAAAACAGAGGGACGCAACTGATGGCTGCAGGTCCATATCTCTCCCCCCCCCCACAACACACATGCTCCTACCAACTCTATAAAGTGTAACAACTGTTCCTGTCTCTTTGTATTTCTCATGTTACCACAGTGTAAATGTTGTGGAGGCAAGTAGCACTAAACTGAAGTAGGGTTCCAACCACAGAATTTGGTATAGTCAAAGTAGAAGTGTCTGCCTACTAAAACATGGTGCTTGATTATCCTTTGGCAATACTATTCCCCCCCCCCAACCGGCCTCCAATAGCCAGGACTTCCAACCTTGCCAGTGCTCTACATGTTTGTCAAACTGGAGCCAGAGTTTGGCAGTCAAGGCCTCTATAGAAAGCACCTCCTTTACTTTCTACACCAGTCATTTAATGTGGATGGTTCTGCTGGAGCCACCTACCTGTGATACATTTCAAAGATACTACCAGTAGAATTAATAACACTTTTCGAGTGTCACCCCTCTGATGTGTCACTGTGGGAATTCCCAAAACCCATTCCTTGAAAGCAAACGGAATGAGGACCCTGTAATTCTATGTATGGCCATCTACAAGGCCTTCCAATAAGAAGCCAGCAGTGGACAGCCCCAGAAGATATGTCTGTGACTCCCCCTCTGCCCACAAAGCCTCCAACACATTGCAGATTTGGTGGTGCTATAGTGCTGCGTGATTGTTGGGGTATGAAAAAATCTGATTAAAACTTCCCAAAAAGGGGCCGGCCTGGTGGCGCTGAGGGCTGGGGTGCTGGATGTCACATCTTGCGCCATGCTGGTGACCAGGGTTCATGAACAAGCCTGGGTCACTAGGGGTTGGCGAGGGGGAGAGAGGATTGATCATCTGGAGGACTGCTCTCCTCTCTCAGGGGAAGGGGGACTAGTCATCCCACTCACTGACTGTCCTCTGGCAGAGACTGGAGGGAAGTATGGGTCTGGGTGCTTGACACTGACATCCTTATGTTGGTAGGGGGGGGCCAGGTAAAAACAGGAAAAAGCAAGCCTGGCAGGCTTGATGATGGCCCACTGCTCCCGGGAGCAGTCCCCTGGATTCTGGATTGGGTCTCCAGGAGGGGGGAGAAGCTGGCAACCTCCTGGCCCCACTGTGGGGGGCAATCCACAGGGGAAATACCAAGGGGCTACCTAGCATGGCAACAGTGGGACTGGAGAGAGAGTCTCTCCAATCGGAGGGCCATAGCCACCTGCCAGGGCTCCCAGTGGTCAGAAAGTCCTTATGGAAAAAATAAATAAATAAATAAATAAATAAAACTTTCCAAAAAATCTCACGTCACACTAGGGCAGATGTAACCTTCCAGCCATATTTTAATCTATGATTCCAGGCTGTCTCGCTAATAGTGATGTTAGCTTCCCACTTCCAGGCCAACCTGTGGGCTTGTAGGGAGTCACCCACTGCTCCCAATAAAAGCTTATAGATTCTGGCAATATGTCTGCCCAGGGCTGCCATCACTACTGTTCCATAGAGGTAGTTCTCCCACCCAGTGTAGGGCCTGGTCAGGTGCTCAATATGACCTGCAGAGTGAATGAAATGCCTGACCTGCATATACCTTAAAAATTCTGAATTATTCCATTTTAATTTTTCCTTTGCACTCTGAAATGTCATACACCTGCCTTGCTGTATTAATTGTGTAAATCTAGTAACCCCCTGCGCTTCCCATTTAGCATAAACGAGGCCTAGGGTGGGAGGGAAAAAATCAGGTTCATATAAGAGATAGTGGACCAATACCTGCAGGGGTGGCTGTCAATTTTCATACTTTGGAAAGGCTATATAAACCATGTCTCACACATCTATTCTGTATCATTTTTATGTATTCAGGGGTAATGGATGTGAGGGCCAGTGTGAGTTAGGGGTTATCTCCCACAGTCACATCTTCCAGGGCATACCACTGAGATGATACCTTCTGTTTGGCCCAAGAAAGGACCAGGATCATCTGTGTAGCGAGATAATATAGGGGACAGTTGGGTAGAGCCAAACTCCCTGCCTCCCTAGGAAGCTGCAGTAAGCATCTGGCAACCCCTGGTTTCTTATGTTGTCAAATAAATTGCTGGATATCCTCATGTAGTTTGTTCCAAAAGAAAAGGGGGAGCTTCAAAGGAAGACATTAAAATAGGAAGAGGAGACATGGCAAAATATTCATCTTCACCATGTCCACCTCCCCACCATTGCAAGAGGCAGGCTATGCCACCTGGCCAAATCACACTCGATGGCCTCCCACAACCTGCTGTAATTTAGGGCAAAAAGCCTGGATAAGTACAAAGAAATTTGTATACCCAAGTAACAAATTTGGCCCCTTGGGGCCCATTGAAAAGGGAAAGACTCCCTGAACCACTGGGTCCCAGCACCACTTATCACCAGTGCTTCAGATTTTAAAAAGTTTATTTTACCCCGGGATTTCACCAAAGGAGAGCAGCAACCCAATGAGTGGGGACAGAGACTCCTCCGGGGGGACAGGAAAAAAATTGAATCATTCACATATAGTGAAAGTTTCTGCTCCAACCCCCCTGCCATAATGCCCCTTATCTCCAGACTTTGTCTCGCCTTGCATGTCAACAGTTCTTAATACAGGGGAGAAAGAGGACAGCCTTGTCAGATCCCTCGAGACATGGAGAAAATTTCAGAACTGATGCCATTCACCCTCACCAATGCTTTGGGATTTCTGTAAAGTTGGGAGATGGCTTGTAAGAATTTGGGGCCAAATCACATTTTCTCCATGGGCGCTTTTAGAAACTGCCAATTAACTGTATCAAATGTTTTTCTGTATCCATGGAGATGGCTATCTGAAACAGTTGTTTTGGTGATTTCTGAGATGAGATAATGTTCAGTAAGCGTCAAATGTTATTGGTCAAGTACTGACCTAAAATGAACCCTGTTTGGTCTTCATGCACCAACAAGAAAATGCAGGCTTGAAGCCTCCTTGCCAGTAGGCCTGTAAACAATTTTAAATCTACATTTAATTAGGGGATGGGTCAGTACAAGCCGCAGTCTAGCGGTCCCTCCCTACTTTATGAAGAACCGTGATTTGGGCCAGATGCCAGAATTTGGGTGTCTCCCCCTGCTCCATTATCTCCTGACAGATGTAAATCCTGAAGAGTGACCATTTAATCGGGCTGATCTGCTTCTGCCTTTGATAAAGAATTTATTTTTAAAGCCTTCAAAAATTTGGTCACTTTATCAAGGAAATCAGGAATTTGCTCCTGGGTATATAAAGCCCCATAATATCTAACAAAGATCTTGGTTATTTCCCCTGGATGACTAGGTTTATTCCCTCCCTTAGCCAGATCCCCCAGTTGCAAAACCAATCTGCCAATCTGCTACTGTCGCAAAGTGGCAGACAGCAATTGCCCTGCCTGATTACCGTTCTCAAAGTAACTCTGACAGATCCTTCTATAACTGGCTTCCAGTTGGAAGGTAAACCAGGCATCCAGAGCTGCCCTCCTCTCCTCCAACTCCCTCTGAACTGACCGGTTCAAAGTAATCTTGTGCTGAAATTCGAGGTCTGCAATGTCAGACTCTAATTCATTTCTCTGCTGCTCCCTCCATTTTTTAGCAACTGAGGCAAAGATAATGATGACAGCCTTCAATACATCCTAGCAAACTGCTGGGTTATTAAGTAGATAAGTTTTAATGGTAGATTCCATAAGAATTTTAAATTCAGGGTTGTTTAATAATCCCACATTAAACCTCCAATGGGAATTCAGACAAGGTACACTGCAGAATCTGGCAGGAGGAAGCCGCATGTATCCATTCCTCAGATATAAAATAAAAATCAATCCTAGTATAACAGCCATGCCTATCTGAAAAATAAGAATAATCACTCTATCACACAATTTTAAGTAAGCTATAGAAAGGGACTACATGGATATTTGCACTTGTATTAGAGACAATTTATGCATTCTTAAGTCTCAGGATTTTAGTCAATTTATCTGGAAGAAAACAAATTAACAGTATTGCCTTGATTGCTCCAAATTACAGTGTCTGTTACCCCAGCAATTGTGGCCTTTGGATTGGGACCTATGTCCCAAACTGAGATCTGGAATTAGTGTTATAATTTATGAATGCATTATTTTCAATATCCTCTTTATTAACTAACAAATGTCTTATAAAAACTACATAAATGGTGAGTTATGATAGACTTGTTTAATGACTGAAGACCTGAAAGACTGATCCAGTTGTAGGATATGAACGTCATGATGTAACGGTGCAATGTACTAATTACCATATTATAACATTTTCTAGAAACATAAAAAAATTGATGGCAGAAGGAGACCAAGGGTCCATCAAGTGATTTCCCGAGACCTTCCTAGATCTCAGGGTGCAGAATTGTACTTAAAGAGCTGCTGATGCCTCAAAGAAAACTTTGGAAGACATAATAATTAGGTATAATTTAGCTTGCATTCTATATATGTTTAATAACTTTTTCCTTCTCATTATTTATTACTGAGGAAATTTGCATGAATACATGATCTTCATTCCTTAGCATTCATCTGCCTCTGTAGCGTGCTCCTTACTTCAAGTCATAATCTTCTGTTGTGACATCACAATCTTTTGCCATGGTAGTAACTGTGATATCACAAGCAGTGCATTATGACCTTGGGTGGGGAGAAAGCAACAGGAATAGATGAACTATTCAGGAGCAAAGATCCTGTTTTCATGCAAATGACCTCAGTAATAAATAGCTGGGTGGAGAAATACAGAACTAATGTGAAATATTATCTGAACTATGCTTTAATATTAAGTTCTGTTAATGTCCTCTTGAAGATGTCAGCTGTTCTTTAAATATTTATGTATTTTTGTATGAAATTAATGTAAGTTCTGTGTGGAAACCTAACCTGTATACAGGACCATTTTTAAAATAGGACCATCTGGTCCTTAAGTTTTAATTCTGTCAAAATAATGATTTTTACTACTTGTTTTTGTGCTAAAATGGAGCTAAATTAACTGTTCTCCGTATTCATCACATATGGAGATGGGGACAATGGAGCCTCATGATTTCTGCATGTCAGTGGCAGGCAGTGCTTTGGGGCATGTTAAGAAGCCAATGGGAAGCTGGTGTGAATGGCATGCCTGTATGCTAACAGTATATGCAGTTTAAAGCACTTTTTTGGGAAAGCAGAGTTATATGCAAATTGTTAATGTTAGTGACTGTGCCTGACTCTGCCGCCCTCTTACAAAAATGTTAAGAGAACTGTCCTGGGGAGCATTCCTTTTTTTTTGTTAATTTATTGAGAATTCAAGAAAAACACAGGATACAACAAATATAGCAAATACAGATACAAAGGTTGAAGCAGGCTTGTCAAAATAATATAGCAACAGCTAAAAACCTACAGCTTCATTAGAAAAAAGTTATCTATAAGGGGAGAGAGATTTTAACACTCGACAATGGACTCAAAGCGGGTATGCAATCTGAAATGAAGAATCATAATTCCTTCCATATCTTGAAGAAGAAAGGGTGCAACCCTAGAAGAGACATAAAAAAAAGATACAGGCAAATCAATTCAGTACAGCTACTAATACTAGAAGTAAAAAAATCTTCAGTCCCGCTTACCAAATTAATGCGAAAAAGGTAGAACCTCAGAAGATTTAATAATATCGTTAAACTGCTGCCAAATATCATCAGATTTGTTAGGATTTTTCTCTAAAGTGTAATGCAAGTTCTCTGTTCTATATATGTGAATCATAAAATTAATCTAAGTTACAAAGCTGGGTGAAGATGAATCTTTCCACTTCATAAGGATACATTTAAAAGCATTTATTAAACCCAAGTGTACCAGTCTAAGTTTTAATTTTTTTAGCTTATTTATGAATTTTCGGAAGACCTTTGAGTGTGAGCTCTTTTACAAAGGTCCTACGTCAGGATGAACAAATAATACAAAACACCAATACAGAAGTTACAGATTTTAGAACAAATTCAGTTACAAAGGTTCCACATCAGGGTGGACAAATAATACAAAACACCAGTACAGTAGTTGCAGATTTCAGAACAGATACAGTTGTTACAGGATTTAGCACAAATACAGTAGTTACAGATTTCAGAACAAATACAGTTATTAATGGGTTCAGCACATTAGGCAGTTAAAGAGTAGTATGAGATTTATTGGCAAGTAGTGGAAAACAAATCTAATGTCAGAGGAAGTTGGTTATGTCTTGTAAGATTCTAGGGTGGCTCATCCCTAGAAACCTCAAGAAGGTCTCTTGATAGACTATGGTTGAAAAGGTGGGGGTTGGGGGCTGTACACAGAGCCTGAGAGGAGGATTAGTAGCTTACTTGTACTCCTGGCTAGGCTAGGATGAGGTCAAGTTTTCTCAGTGTCAGTGCTGGGTTTAACGGTGGGAGTGGGTTAATCTTTTAGGTTTGGCCTGAGGAACATGTGCATTGTGAACTAGACTGTAGGTGCTGCTTGAGGCCTGTTTTGAACTGTGGCAGGTTGTGTGTTTGTAGTTTCTGCGGGAGTTCATTTAGCCAGAGGGGGGCTCAGTACGAGAAAGTACGCTGCCCAAGTGAGGTTCACTGGAATGGGATGGACAGTGCTCCATTCTTCTTCCCTCTGGTGATATGGAATGAGACAGAGGCCTCGAGCAGTTTTTCTATGCAGGGTGGTGTTTTTCTGAGGAGTGCCTTTTTACCCAGTTGGCAGGTTTGGTATTTGAGCCTGTCTTTTAGGTTAGGCCAGTTAATGTTCTCGTATAAAACATTCTGGGTAAAACATTGGCTGGACAACAGGACACAGAAGGTAATTGTAAATGGAGTCCACTCTGAAGAAAGGGCGGTTACTAGTGGGGTACTGCAGGGTTCAGTATTGGGTCCAGTCCTTTTTAATGTCTTCATCAGTGACATTGCAGAGGTACTGGAAGGAAAAGTATGCCTTTTTGCAGATGACACAAAGATCTGTAACAGGGTTGATACACAAGGAGGCGTGGAAAGGATGAAAAGGGACTTGGCAAGGTTGGAGGAATGGTCAGACGTATGGCAGCTAGGATTCAGTGCAAAAAGTGTAAAATAATGCACCTGGAAACAAGAACCAGGGGAAGAATACACAATGGGTGGGGGTAGTAACAACAACAAAACAGGAAAGGGACCTGGGGGTAATCATATCAGATGACCTTAAGATTAGCAAGCAATGTGAGAAGGCAGTAGGGAGGGCCGGGGTATACTGGGATGTATAGGGAGAGGCATCAGCAGCAGAAAACAGGAAGTTGTTATCCTCTGTACAGACAGTTGGTGAGACCCCATCTGGAATACTGTGTCCAATTCTGGAGACCCCATCTCCGCAAGGACATAGACAGGATAGAGGCAGTCCAGAGAGGGCAACTAAAATGGTGCACGGTCTGCAAGAGAAGCCGTATGAGGAGAGACTAAAGGAGCTTAATATGTATACCTTGAGAAAAGAAGGAGAGGGGGACATGATAGAAACTTCAAGTACCTCAAGGGAATCAACAAAGTCCAAGAGGGTAGCATCTTTCAGAAAAGAGACTTGCAAGAACAAGGGGACACAATTTAAAAATAGAAGGAGAGGCGGTTCAGGGGCAATGTGAGAAGTATTATTTCACAGAGAGGATAGTGGATGCATGGAACAACCTTCCTGAGGAAGTTGTGGGGTCTAAAACTGTGGGAGAATTCAAGAATGCATGGGACAGACATAAGGCAATTCTTGTGGGGGGCAGGAAGATATAGGCTGTTGGTTAACTAGGATCTGCGGCCTATCCTGTAGGTAGGGAAATGGGCAGACTAGATGGGCCTAGCAGTCTTTATCTGCCGTCAAAGTCAAAGTCTATAGGGTGTAAGTGTGAGTGTAATGGTCTGCGCAGAGGGTCAGGCGGCATGCCTTATTTAATGCAATTTGGACTGTGCTGAGTGCAGTGTCAGTGGCAGCTCCATAGTCCACAGACCTGTAGTCTATCGTGGGGAGTATTGAGCTGGAGACTGAGATTTGGAGTGCTTCCGGAGTGAGGGATTTCTAATGTCTGTAGTGGATCCCAATCTTTGTATTTACTGATCTGATAAAGGAGTCAAGTTAGGACAGTGTACTCATATCATATGGCTTGCCAGCATACGCATAGCAAAATACATTCCACAAATTCAGCGAGGATATCAGTGATAATGTTTTTAACACTTTATTCCAAAAGGAGTCCAGAATAGGGCAGGTGACAAGCATATATTATAATGCATTGATAGAATTGGTGCACCTGGAACAAAGGTTTGAGTATTCCTGATTCATTAAGTTTAATCTATTGGGTGTGTAATAAATTCTGTGTAAGATTAAAGTAGATTTGTTGTGGTTTTGTGGAGAGGATTCCTAATTTCTGGAAATCAATAATGCACTCCCAATTCTGTGTTGAAATTTCACAGCCTAATTTAGCTTCCCATTTGGAGTTTAGATTCAATAGATTACCCTACAATTACATACCAGGAATGCATACATTTCAATATGATTTTGAATCTAATGTTACAGTGTAAATACCATCTAAAGCATTTTGTTTTGGATATGTTGAAATATCCATATTTTTCACAATATAGTCACAAATTTGAAGGAATCTGAAAAAATCCTTCTGTGGTAAGTCACACAAGGATTTCAAATTAGTGAAATCCACAAGTCAGTTGTCATTAAATAAATTTCTTGTCTCTTTTATGCCTTTAATATGTCATTTTTTAATGCTTTGTCTAAGACAGAGGGGGTAAAGTTTAAGTTTAAATATATAGGGCAGTGAAGGGAAGTCTTTTGAGTCATTTTAGTTAAATTCAATATTTTATCCTAAGTTTTACAAGTCATAATGGTACTCATGCAAAGGTTTGATAATCGCTTCCTATAAGAACCAACATATAATACATACTTGATGTCTTCACGTGGGTTGAAGGCAGTCTCTGTTTGTCATGGTAATCAATCTACATTGTGATGGAACCAAGTAAGGACTGGTGCTAAGTTGGCAGCTAGATACAACCAGTAAAAATTTTGAAGTGAAAGACCACCTATGTGCTTAGGAATATAGGCCCAGATATTCAAAAGGGTTGCGCCATGCGCAACAGGGTTGCGCATGCGCAAGTCCAAAACAGCGCCATTTTGCTATATTCAGAAGGAGGTGCTGCGCTTCGAAAACATGCTGAGCAACAGCGCAATGAAAATGAAGGTACGCGCAACCGGCGAGGCGGATCCATGCATAAAGACCGCAATGCGATATTCAAAGACTTGCGCAATGCGCAATAGCGGCACAGCCGGAAATTGCGCACTAGCGGAAATGAGCCAAAATAAAAAGGCTTAAGGAAGCGGCGCAAGAACGCTACCAGGCTGCCAAGTGGGGGAGAGAGAGAGAGACAGACAGAGACAGACAGACAGACAGCAAAGGGCAGGCAAGGAAAGTGTGTCCCATAGTCTGTAGAGGCCAGCGGGGGGTGCCCGGTGCAGTGGAAGTAGCAGCCAGGACGGTGGGGGTAACACAGCAACACCAGCCGGGGGGGCAGAAGCCAAGGAGATGGACAGTGCCAGTTTCCACATGGAAGCTGTAATGAGGGGGGTGAGAATCCATGCTGCAGGGGGACGTGGCCGTGGAAGGGCCCATCGGCGGTACGCCCCCGACAGGTGGTACCGTGCCCATCAGCTTTGAGCTGTACACAGATGTAGAGATTGTGGGCTGGTACCGCCTGAACAGGGCAATACTGAGATGGCTCTGTGAGCTGTGCAGTGATGTGATGCAGGCACCCTCATGACGGAGTCACACTCTGTCGGTGGAGACCAAGGTGACAGCCTGCATGTGCCTGCTCGCCACGGGCACCTTCCAGAGGCCGACAGGGGACACCACAGGCATCACACAGTCAGCCATGTCACGCATCCTCACCCAATTCCTCAGCGCACTGCTGCCACATGCTGTGGAGTACATCCATTTCCCCAGCACTGCAGCAGAGCGTACAGCAAACATGCAGGAGTTCCACAGGGTAGCACGTATGCCTGGCATGCTAGGGGCCATAGACTGCACCCATGTGGCCATCTGCACACCACCCGGCCCCGATGGCCACGCATATCGGAACAGAAAGGGATTCCCTAGTGTCAACTGCCAGGTGGTGTGTGATGCCACTGGGCACATAATCAATGTCTGTGCCACACACCCTGGCGGAGCACATGATGCCTTCATATGGTATCAGTCTGCACTGTGCCATCGATTCGAGAGTGGGACATCCACAGGACATCTAGTGGGTGAGTACACATGTATGGAATGCAAACTCTGGGCAAGGGTGGGAGTGCCACAGGTGCCATGGTAGTGGCACACAGGGAGATGGCCAATATGGACCTGAACATGACACTGCTCTCCACTATCTCCACACAAGTGACTGCAGATACCCACTCCGTCCCTGGCTGCTCACACCGTACCGGCGCCCCATGACCCCAGCGTAGCTATGCTATAATGAGGCACATGCCGCAACATGCAACATCATAGAGTGGGTGTTTGGGATGCTCAAGGCACACTTCCGATGCCTAGACACCTCTGGCGGTGCCCTACAGTACAGCCCCCAAAAGGCCTGTGGGATATTCCTGGCCTGTTGCATCCTGCACAACATGGCCAAAGACCATGGGATAGCCGTACAGGTCGAACAGGGGGACAGCGATGGGGACGCCAGTGGCGCCGGTGATGATGGTGATGAGCAGCCTCCCCTAGGACGGAGGGACCCCGACTGATCCGCAGGCCCAGCTGCACTGGGACACCATCACAGAGGAGCACTACGCACAACACAGGTAAGTCAAGGGACATGTGCAACCAACACTGTCCTGCATGAAACCACAGGCACAGGGGAACACACCAGGGGTGCATGACGGTCAAGGGAGTGGAAGGGTCCAGGCATACAAACACACCATCAGGGAGGGGTGTGAGCACTCATATGGACACACACACATACACCAGGCACAGGCGTACATGGGCAGATGCAGCACTGCAGAACCGACATTGCCTAACACACAACACCACCGACCACCCCCACCACCGTTACTGTCCAAGTCGGTATTAATCGAACCTGGGCACCCTTGCACCGGTGTACAGTGCAATGCAGGCATCATCATGCCACGCACCTGTGGACAGCAGTTGGGAGGGTGTGCAGGTGGTCCGTATCAGCGTGGTGAGCAGAGCACCCAGCAGTGCACTGCCCACCATGACACACATCACACACATAGCACCAGACAGGGCCCACACTGGGAGACAGCTCAGTCATGTAGCACTGTCCCACGGCCACCATGGATGCGTGGGCGGCCCCACCGTGACCCAACAGCACAGGCAGGCTGGAGCAGGGGCCACATGGGGTGGCACTGTTGCACCACCAGGGGTCCCACTGCGCGAACGCGACCTTGCCCACACAGGGGTCTGCAGCATGCCGAACAAACCTGCACCAGGGGTGCTCAGGATGCCCACAGCAGAACCCGGCGTCGACAGGCCTGGTGTCGCACAACGCCGGGAATGGGGAGTGGAGAGTGCACTGTGTGGGGTGTGCGGTACAGGGGCACCTGACTGTGTGCCGAATGCATCCACGACAGAGACCACTGCCTGGGTCAGCCTGTCAATGGCGGCAGTCACATCCATCCACATACGGACCAGCTCGGCTCGGTCCTGAGCACACTCCCTGCTGTGCCACTCCACGGACACAGACAGTGCCTCCACGGACCTTGCAACCCGCCTCTGCAGCTGTACTGATTCCTGCAGCAGGCGGTGTGCCTCATCAATGGGTACTGTGCCCCCGAGCATCCTGACCCCAGGGTGTGGGTCTGATGCACAACACCCCTTGAGGGTGGGTGCTGTTCACCAGGACCAGGAATGGGTGGATTAAAGGGCGGCGGACATGTGCCACTGCTTGACACTGTACCCCAAGACCTGGTGGGTGACTGCTGCTGCTGCCCCTCCAACTGCTGTGCCCCCGGGTCCACTCGTTCCACCGCTGTGCTGGCAACAGTGCCAGACACCTGCACAGCCACCGGTGCTGCCCCACGGGTGCTGACAGGCACAGCCTGGGACCGTGCCAGCATGCTGGTACACAGGTTGGGACCAGACAGGCCCAGGGGCACGTGCTGGCCTGCCGTGTGTCCGTCATGGGACACACAACCATCACTGCCCATTGCAGGCCTTCCATCATCAATGGTGCAGGTACGCGGCTACTGCCATGATCACAGCGTGCTGGCATACTTGCATGCCAGACTGCTGAGACACAGGCACTGTGCACCCTGCACCATATCACTGACACCAGAGTTTGCGGCCAGGTGCATGCTGCTGCAGTGCCTGCTGGCTGGTGGTGGAGGTGGATGGACCCTCCTCCATGTCCAGCAGGTCAGCATCACTGTCTGGACCCACCACCACCGTCTCCTGAAGATGAACAGGATCTGTAACAGAAAGAGTACATGTGAGTGCATGTGAACAACTGCCCCCCCAAACACCACCACCATGTCATACCGTGCAGTGATGGGCTTCCACCTGTCTGGAATCCTCTGCCTGGTACGCCCTCAATGGCGCTCGCTGCATGGCTGTGACTAGTGTCTCCTCAGTTGGGGTCAGCTGCAACACCACTGGCGGCCCCGCCAGTGCCAGCACGCGTCGTCCTGAAGGCTGCCACCTTCTCCTTCAACCTCCCGCGGTCTGTCCCCATCTTTTTCTTGCATTCCTGCACAGAGCACTGGTGGCTTCCGTGCAGGTTAACGGCCTGAGCTACCCCCTCCCATGCAGCCGCACGGGACTGAGGGGTGCCCCTCCGTCCACTCAGCACTGGCTCCTCATCCAGGTAGGCCTGGAAGAGAGCCTCCGACTCTGCTGCTATAAAGTTGGGCCTCCTCCTACGCCCACCGTCCTCACCCTCACATTGACTCTGCTCGGTCATGGCGATCTGTATGGGGGGAAGTGGACACCTGTCACTGTGCAGTCTACAGCATTTTCCCATGACCATCGTCCTGAACATCACACAGCATGCAACTCACCTCTCACCTGCAGTAACCGAATCTGGCCAACGCAGCCCAATGTCGCACATTTATAGCGCAATACATGCAAATTAGGAGTGGAGCAACTATAATGACATGCAAATCGCGCCACTGCGCCCTTGAATGGCTGATCAGCTGATTTGCATGTGTCGGCTGAATATCGCGAATCTGCGCTTTGCGCACTACGGAAGAGTTGGCTGAGCCAATGGCGCAGATCTGTGCCTATGTGGTACACTGCATTGCGCATGCCCAGATAGCTTACGTAGGCGTCTGTCGCGCTGCTGACGTGCTGAGCACGATCGGCAATTCAGGCCATGGCCACCATTGTGCCAGTGGCGCTACAGCAATGGGCACTATATGGCGCTGTGGCACTACTGTGCAATAGTCCACTGTGGCACTGGTACGCAGCTGGTCAGTCGCGCAGGATGCCTATATGTCAGTTGGCACTGTGCGTAGCCTTGCGTCATTGCTCATGACCTTGTGTCTCACCTTTGCCCCCTGGCGCTGTTCACCTGCCATGTTTACGTCCCTATTGCGCTGTCTGGTGACAGCGCTATGTGAAGTGACGGCGCTGTTCGAACAGCGTGATTGGAGCCTGTGGTGGTCTATTGCGCAACATCTCCACGTGGGGTTACGGGGCAGCGGGGCGCCATATTGCCTGCTGTAAAGTTGGTACCATGGCTAGGAGGAGAGCTGTGTTCTGGAGCCAACTGGAACTGGCCAACTTGGTGGCCCTAGTAGAGCCCCACTATGGGGCACTTTATGGTGCAGCGCCCCTCACCATTGCCCGCACACAGGTGTGGCATCAAGTGGCCACTGACCTGGTGGGGGTCACTGGATGGTGCCGGTCTGCTGAGCAGTGCCGGCACCAGTACGGTGACCTCCGCTGGAGGGATCCGGACCTGTTGGAGAGGCTGCGGTCACGTGTCAGGTGGGGCGTGGTGCCTAGGCCAGGTGAGTGTACTATCTGTGCACCTGTATTCTCTGTAGGGGCGTGTGTGTGTTTTGGTGGCTGTACATAGGTGATGGCTCAGCCACGGTTGGCTGTGTCAGTGTGTGCAGCTGTGAGATGAATGGGTATGGCTGTGTGGGCAGGCACTCTCACTGGGGCAGGGGCAGTCTGCCTTTTGAGTCACACTGAAGTTTGTCTCAACATATGTCTCCCACAGGCCGGGATGTGAGGATGCAGGGCCAGGTTGAGGAGGGCCGTGCCAGGGCCCCGGTGCCAGCGGGAGTTGCACCCGGGCAGCAGCAGCAGCAGCAGACACAGCTGCTTGAGCAATGTGAGTATCATGACTTCATGGATGCTATTGCATGCTGGGGGGGGGAAGACCACTAGCCCTGCACAATACAACCATACAGGAAAGGGGAGGTCATAATTCCACTATACAAGACACTAGTGAGGCCCCACCTGGAGTACAGTGTACATTTCTGAGACCATACCTCGTAAGGCGTAGAGTGGGCAGAGAAGGTTCAGAGGAGGGCAACAAAGATGGTGCATGGCTTGCATCACAAGTCCTATGAAGACAGGTTGAAGGAACTGAACATGTACTCCCTGGAGGAGAGGAGGGAGAGGGGATATGATAGAGACATACAAATATCTTACAGGGAGGAACAGGGTGCAGGAAAACACTATTTTGAAGTGAAAAGATGTTCCAGGACTAGAGGGCATGGGATGAAGTTGGAGGAGGATGATTCAGAGGACACATGGAAAGGATTTCTTCACAGAATGGGTGGTGGACAAGTGGAACACCTGCCAGAGGAAGTGGTGGGGCTGAAACAATCACGGGATTTCAGAATGCACAGGATAGACATAAAGGAATTGTGGAGGTCAGGGTAAGGGGCAACAGACTTCTAGGAAAACAAAGTGAACTTACAAGCTCAAATGGACAGACTGGGTTGGCCATAGGCCCTTATCTGGCGACACTGTCTATGTATCTATGTATGTATGCATGACACAGGTGACATGCATCACTGTCCAGTACCACAGCACGTCTGTGTATGCGTCACTGGTGGTCCAGGCATGCACTGGGCACATAGCTGTGTAACTGGCATCGCACCACATTGCCACGTCACTGGACAGCCTTGTTTGTGCTGTGATGGACATGGGCAGTGTGTGTGTGCAGTGGTGCGCCATAGCTGGTGCCGCCTGTTTGTGATGGCCATGTGCATGTTCACTGTGGGTGGGTGCATGCCATCACAGGTGTGGGACATTGGGCTATATGGCTTGCAGGTTGGGTGGTGTTCAGGGTTGTGGTCAGTCACAGCCATTGACTGTGTTCCCATCTTCCTAGGCCTCGAGGTTCTCAGGAGGATTGCTCGTGATGTTCGGGGCCTCACACAACTGGGGATGGAAAACCAGGCGATCCTGCAGTCCATCCGGCGCCATGGACTTCGGAGGAGGTGGCACAGGACGGTGCGCCACCAGGGAGAGGACCAGCAGCCGGCTGGCCCATAGCTCATATTACCCTTCCCACTTCTCCCATCCCTACCACCCTGCCTTCCCTCTCCAAGTTTTTCATCCCTCCCCCTTGAACACCCCTACCTTGTACCCGTCCCCCCCCCTTGTAAATAGTTTCTCTTGTTTTGGTTCTTTACTATATTTAAATATACATTTCTATTTTGATATGAATACTGTGTTGGTATCTGATTTGCAGCTGGCTATGGGTGCTCAGTTGCAAGGGTGTACATGCCATCTGGGGTGGTATGGTCCTGGGTGTGTGTGTGTGTGTGTGTGTGTGTGTGTGTGTGTGTGCGTGTGTGTGTGCATGTGTG
This sequence comes from Neoceratodus forsteri, assembly GCA_016271365.2. NCBI lineage: Eukaryota > Metazoa > Chordata > Ceratodontiformes > Ceratodontidae > Neoceratodus > Neoceratodus forsteri. The sequence continues at coordinate 275,210,973 of JADMNL010000025.1, forward strand.
TGCATGGGGAGGTATCTCCAGCATGGCAGTGACTTTCTGTTGGTCTTGCTGTCTGCTGCCACCCACTGCTGGGTGCACAGGGTGTGTCTGGCTTGTAGGCTTCTGTGCTGCACGGGGTTGACGTGTGCTGGGGGATGCATGGTTTCCTGCAGTGCCAGTCACTGCACATAGGTGGTGTCTTGGGGTCACAGTGCAGGGTGTGCTGTGCGTGCAGAGGGGCTGATGTGCACTGTGGTTGTCAACCCCTGTGTGTGGCACTCTCAGCCTGCCAGTGGTTGTGCTGGGGTGTCATGGCTCTGCTATGCTTTGTTGGCTTGTCCCCATGGGCCAGTAGATCATCCGTCCCACCCCAGTGATGCTGTGCTTGGGGTGTGCAGGTGTGGTGTGGGTTCTGCAGTGTGTTCCTGTGCCCATGTGTGGCATGGCTGGTGGTGGGCCCCAGCCTGCCTCCCTGGATGTGCAGTTCCATTGCTCTGGGGGGCTCTGCTTGGCTATGGCACCTCTGGAATGCTCAGCTGGGCTGCCTGGATTGCGCCATGGCGCAACATTTAGGCTCAGCTTCTCCTTCCTGGTTGCGCTATGGCGCAGTATGTGCGATATTCAGACTTTGGTTGCTTGCGCAATTTGTTCTGCTCCATGTTTGAATATCGCACCTGTTGTGCATTTGCGCAACTGGTTTGTGCTTGCTCCTGCTGTTGCACTCATTTTGAGCGCAGTTTGAATATCTGGGCCATAATGTTTATCCAGTTTACGTTGTGGCTTTTTCCCCTTCCATAAACAATTTTAATGGCTTTTTCAAGGTCAGAAAAATTTTTGCCTGTGATCCAAATTTGTAATGTTTGGAACAGAAATAAAAATTTGGGAAGTATATTCATTTTGATTACATTCAACTGGCCAATTAATGTAAAAGGGAGGGTTTCCCAATGTTCAAAGTCTTTTTTAGCCTTAGTTACCAGAGGGTTGAAGTTTAGCTCAAAAGGTTTTGAGAGGTCATTATCAATATAAATCCCTAGGTATTTTAACTGTGTAACCTTTTGTAGATTATGTACACAGGGTAGATTGAATTTATTTGAGTGAGCTTCTGATTCCAAGAACTCTGATTTACTTCAGTTTGTTTTATAGCCTGAGATTGCACCAAAGTGAGTCAAAAAATGTTTTAATTCTGAGAAGCAGTGGTTAACATTATCAGCAAAAAAGTAAAGCATTAGCCCCCTAACATTTTTATTGACTCTGACAGCTATTGCCATAGGCTCCAATCCAAGAACAAATATAAGGGGGAAGAGGACAACCTTGATAAGTGCCACACTGTAGTAGAAATGGTTTGGAAATATTTTTGTTAGTCCTAACTGTAGCAGAAGGTTTTGAATATAGAATATTAATCCAATATCTAAAGTAAGGCCACATTAAAAATGTCTTAAAACAGCTTTTATATAATCCCATTCTAGTCTGTCAAAAGCATTCTCTGTATCCTGAGAAAGCACAGAATAATCTGAGGATTTGAATTTATGAACAATATTTATTGTGTGTCTAATGTTTGATCTGAGTTGATGTCCCTTAATAAACCCATTCTGATCATGATGTATAATGTCTGGCAGAATGGGATCTAATCTATTGGCAAGGAACTTAGCTAACATTTTAGCATCCAAATTGTTGAGTGAAATGGAATGGTAGGAACCAGGATCTGTGGGATATTTGTCTTTTTATTTAAACAATACAATTGTAGCTTCACTAAAGGGGGGAGAGTGAATGCTCATGAAAGCTGAAATCAAGTAAGTTTTTAGGATGAGAAATTATTAAGTGAGAGAAAAAGATTTGTAAAACTCAATGGGAATGCCATCAGAGCCTGGAGCTTTATCTCTGGAGAGAGCATTAATAACCAGATCTATTTCCCTAATGGAGATCTTTGCCTCCATAGATGTTAGCTGCACATGATTTAATGTAGGGAGGGGAATATTTTGTAAAAAAGGAATCAACATCTGAATTGTCTCATTTCCTTTTAGATGAGTATACCTTTTTGTAAAACTTAGCAAACTCCTGATTTATTTCCTGAGGGGAATTAATGATGATACCAGAATCTAATGCTAATAATATTATTCTCTTCATATTTTTTCCAAGTTGGCAAGCAAGGATTTTATCAGGTTTATCCCCTAGGGCATAGTATTTGGAATGAGTGAGCAGTATCTGTTTTTCAGCTTAGTAAGTTGCCAAGTTATTATATTGATTATGTAGATTAAGTAACTCCTGTAACAATTTAGGGTTGTGATTCACATTATGTAATTGTTCTTTCTTTTTAAGTAGTTTTTCTCACGTGTCCATTCTCTGATATCTATCTTCCTTTCACTTATTGTTACCCCTCTAATATAAGCTTTAAACACATCCCAAACCATAGTTATTGGAGTATCCATATTGTAATTGCATTTTCAGTACAGTGCAGTAACTGTTCATTGCTGTTTTTGTTTTAAACCTAGATTTGTAGGCTTTTAGTGGCACTGTTATTTCTTTGATGTCTTTATTTAGAATTGTTTTTGGGCTGTTGAAAATTTAAAACCTAGTTTGGTGTGCTTGTAGTGGTGCTGTTTTCCTTTGCTGTCTTTATTTGCTGCAGATTTTGTCTTGTCTTGTCTGTCTTGCCCTGTAGTTTGGGGGAGGGGTGCTAATGTGGCAGAATGCTCCCAATCTGAAACTGTGTGTGTGTGTGTGAAAGCTTCAGTAGCCGTGTTTGCTCCGAATCATAGTAAATATTTTACAAACTGCCTTTACCTCCCCTGACTGCTAAAAATAGTAGCCTCTATTTTAGAAAAGCAAAATGAAGCATGCAGATTTTATTTAAGGAGCTGGCTTTAGCAAAAGGAGTTTGCTTTGATTAAGGTACTGCTAATATTACTGATTGAAGCCTGCAGTTGGTAAGCTACCCACTGTCACTACACGCTGGCTCCTCACCCACCCTGGGTGGACTCTTACTTTTATAGTTTTGGAGTCTGGAGTCATCAGATGACTAAGTGTCTAAACTGCCATTGGCTCCTTATATTGCACAGGCACTAGGGGAACTTCTGAGTCATCTTTGCAACTCGTTTTACCTGAACTCTTTCTGACTGCCAAATGCACCAGTAAATGTACTGTCTGCAGCCTTGTATTTGCATTTAGTTTTATTCCTATCTCTCCTCTTATCATCTGTATTAGCTCATTTTATGGTGTGCCTCCCGTTGCCATATACTTTGTACATGTGGATTTCCACTGTTTGAGCCTCAACAAAGTAGCTTGCTGAACCAACAATAATCTCTTTTTTAAGGGATTGAACAGGAGGCCACTTAAAACTATCTCTTACCTGGACTGCAATCCTTCCTAGGCTGCTTCCACTGTGATTTACTCTACAAAGCAGACTGTCTGTCTCAATTCTTGGATGAAGCATGGCAATAGGTTTCCTGAGGGGGCTGTTCTCCATACTCCTACTACTACTCTATTTAAATTGGATTATGTTTTCCATTCCCCACATCAATAAGTCAAGTGCCACTTTGTCAGAACTCTCTGGTTTCCACTTTTCTAACTTAATTGCTGAACACTGGTGTGTGCCTAGATTGAACCTCCTCTTTTATAGCAAGGGTTGCACCTACTATGCTTTCTCAGCTTCTAAAATGTGGGCACAAAGGCTAGCCATTGCTTCCACTTTCCAGAGTGGCAGGCTCTGGTTCCTAGCACTCCTGGCAATACTCCTATCAGGGGATATTAAACTGAATCTGTGTCCCATGGTTTATTTCTCCTCATCTGACCTATCTGTGATCTTTAGCAAGGGGCTATTTATTGCCCATATGAACATAAGAAGCCTTACTCATCACTTCACTGACCTAGAGGCTTGAGTCAAAGTTTACAAACCTGACATTCTCTGCCTAACTGAAACTTGGCTCAAACCGGGGATACCTGACTCGCTCAATTCCCTGGCTAATTACTCTATGATTCGTCATGACAGATCATCCTCAAAGCGTGGGAGTGGAGTTGCTCTGTTTCACAAAAACAACCTCAACATTGACACTGTCTCTGGTACTACATCCCCTTCTGGATGTGAGTTCCTACATGCAACTCTGGCTCTAAGGGCAAAGAAACTTCATATTGTCTGTGTATATGACCCTCCCTCGTGTAGCCTAGTGGGTTTAAAGGACTTGTTTGCCAATATTTCCCAGCTATTCAACCATAATGAGGTACTAATCCTAGGGGACCTTAACCTAAACTGGTTGGGTGCATCCTATAGTTCTTTACTGTCCCTTAAGCACAGCTATAGCCTTCACCAGCTTATAACTTGAACCTACAAGAACTACGCCGCCACTTCAATCATCCACCCTCATAGACTGGATACTGGTAAACCACATGGAACAGGGTATCTGTTTCTGACATCCTGGCTGATACACAAACTGACCACTCTCCAACTTTCTGCATCTGGTCTACGGGTGCACCTCCATCACCCCCACCGTGTTTTGTCACTTTCACCAATTTTGCCAACCTTGACACTGAGGCATTTCTATATGATGTTTCCAGGATTGACTGGTCAGATATCTGTCACTCCAGTAATGTAGAGGATGCACTGCATGCTTTCCGTAATAAATTCTTGGCTACACAGTGTAAGCATGCCCCAAAGGTTACAAGACATGTCGGGGTAAACAAACAAAGTGGCTACATAAAGACCTACTTGCAAATCTGTGCCTTCGAGATAAAAAATGGAGGTGGTACAAATGCACTGGACTGCAATCGAATTTCAATACCTATAGGGCTCTGAGGAACTCTTGTAAAAAACAAGTCAGGTTAGCAAAGAGTAAATACTGTAAAGAACTCCTAAATAGCTTGGCTGGTGACCCCAGGAAATTCTGGGCTCACGTTAAAACTTTTCTTTGTGCCTCTCAGACAGTTACCCCTGGTGAAATGAGTTTAAATGGTGTACATTGCAATGACCCTAGCACCATTGCCATCACCTTCAACTGAATGTTCTCTGACCTCTCCCAGTACACCTCCTCCTTCCTTCAAGCTGTACCTCCCTCTCAGTCCACCCCCACATATCAGCTGGTCTCCTCTAACACCAGATCCTATATGCCATCCAATGACTCACCTTTCTACTTTAAGGCCATAACTAGATCTGAGGTCCTGAAACTACTGAGTACCATTTTGGACAATGCTAGCTCTGGGTCAGACTCGATTGAACCCTGGCTTCTGAAGCTTGCTGCTCCTCTCATTGCTTCTCCGCTAGCAAAAATCTACACATTGTCTCTTTCTTTCTCTTTCTCTCTCAGTGGAGTTACGGACCTTTGGACGATGGCCCGCATAACACCTGTCCTCAAAAAGGAGACCCAAAATAAATCACCAACTACATACCCATTGCTATTCTTTCAGTCCTGAGTAAAATCCTGGAGAAACTCGTGGCTAGCCAAACAGTAGACTACCTAACCAAGTTGAATCTTCTGTCTGAAACTCAGCATGGTTTTAGAAAAGGTCATAGTACATCGACGGCTCTGCTCAAATTCATGACTGATACTCTTTCTCATATGGATGCTGGATAACTTACAGGAACTGTATTTATTGACCACACTAAGGTCTTTGACCTTTTGGATCACCCCATGCTTCTCTCCACTCTTCATAAGTTGATTTTCTCTCCCCCTGTTGTTGACTGGTTTAGCAGCTACTTATCAAACAGGACCCAAGCTGTGAAATTTAACTCTTCCCTATCTGACAGTTCCTCCATCAATATTGGTGTGCATCAGGGCTCTATCCTGGGACCCCTTCTTTTCTCAACCTTCATAAACAATATTGCAGACGTCTTTCAATACTGTTCATCTATTCTTTACGTGGATGACCTGGTCTTCTACACTGGCTCCACAAATGTGACCAGCATAAATTCATCTCTTTCCGCTGACTTCAGAAATGTTCAAAACTGGCTGTGTACCCACAAATTGGTACTGAATTCTCAGAAAACAAAAGCCATGCTTCTAGGCTGTGCTCCAAAGCTGAAAGCTTGTTCTATACCTCTGATAGTTAGTGACTCAGGTGGGACACAAACCGAGTCCGTCAAGTCATTTAAATACATAGAAGTCTTGCTTGACCAATCCCTCGACTTCAATTCTCATATACAGTCCACCTGCAAAGCTGTAAATGCTAAACTGGGCGTGGCCTACAAAACTAGTTACTTACTAATGCCATCAGCCAAGTTAGCTATTGCCAGAGGTATCTTGCTTCCTGTCCTCACTTATTGTGCTCACATTTTTGCTGTGGCTCACAAAACTACCCTCCATAAGTGGGACGTTACCTATAATAATATATGCCAGTATGCCTCATCATCCTCTCGTCTAAAGCATCATTGCCAACTGTACAGTGACCTTAAATGGCTCTCTCCCTCAGCTCACAGGTAATACTCTCTTGTCTCATTTATTGACTCTGTTATCCGGGAACAAACTCCTCCCTCACTTGCAGCATTGCTGGCTCCCATAAACTCTTCTCATGGACTTTGATCAGCAGATAGATCTACTTAATGTAACGAGATGTTGCATGTCTGAAGGTTCTAGTGCCTTCCAATTCATTGCCCCTCAACTATGGAACTCTCTTTCCCATGTCCTTAGACAGTTGAAGCCCCATCTTTGTTTCAGAAAAGAACTGTGCAGCCATTTATCTCTTGCCAACTCATGTACTTGTTTTGACCCCACTTGATAACACTTTGTGTCAGTGTTTCCCCTTCACTCAGTGACCCTCCTCACCTCCTCTACTGCTATCCACCACCTTACCATTCCTCCTACACCCTCTCACCCTTCAATCCATTTCCCATTACTCCTTGGACAAGTTCATTTCCCCCTCTAAGTAAGGTTTACGCTGCTATCTATCTTATTTTTCTATGCTTATTGATTAAAAGCACTTACCCTTACCTGTCTCCTTCCTTCACTGACTTCACCCTTTTCTGTCACACCTGTTTTTGCTTTATCATATTCCTGTACTTGCTGTTTTCTTGCTGTACTATGTTTAGTTCTATTTCTTGTACCCTTACCCCTCGCAATGTTTTTGAATACTTATGTTAAGTTCACTGTTACGTCTTGTTATGTTTGTGAACACTTAAGTCATTTTTACTGTTTCTGATCTGCTATATCTGATATTGTCTTGTACTCATGTAATGTTGTCTCTTATACTTTGTTGTACTCTCCTGGGTCATGCCTGAAAATAGTCATTTTATGGCTAGTGCACCTACCCAGTAAACAAAAATTAAATAAACAAATAATTGTCTGACCTTAGCTATGTGATAACTGGAGGTGGGGCTAAGTCAGATTTTAGGTAGCAAGTTGATATTTGGTTTCTCAGAAGAGCCCAGAAGGAGAAGGATCCAGATTCATTTCAGTGCAGTGCAGTAACTGCTCATTGTTGTTTTTGTTTTAAACCTAGATTTGTGGGCTTTTAGTGGTGCTGTTATTTCTTTGCTGTCTTTATTTAGAATTGTTTTTGAGCTATTGAAAATTTAAAACCTAGTTTGTTGTGCTTGTAGTGGTGCTGCTTTCCTTTGCTGTCTTTACTTGCTGCCCCTTCCCTCCCCTGCCCCCAACTCTTAATTATATGCCCTGTTAAATCTGATTGACAGGAGCCAAGTACAGGGAATAGCAGGGGTACAGCAAGTGTTTTCACTCTTTTTTTTTCCTTCTTTAAAAAAGTATCTGAGGATTGGTGGCAGGATTTTCAGGACAGTAAATTAATAAAGAGGAAGCTACAAGGAGAGCTTCAGTAACAGACAAGTACTGGAATAGCAGTATAAGTGCAATATAATGTGGGGCATGGTGCAATGTAGTGGATGCAGGGTAGCCGTATTCAGGTAGACCTTCTGTACGCTGAGGTGCTGCCCTATCTGCAGGCATCTCTTTGGACTGTGGGATGAGGTAGCCAGACTCAGAGCAGAAGTAAACTAGGTCAGGAGTACCTTCACCCTTCCGGAGACCACCCAGTCAAATGCCGCTGCCTCAAAGGATGCCAAGAACAAGGAGCACTTGGATGATGTTGGGCTCAGGGAGGGTTAGGGTGGTCAGGCAGAGGCACATCCCAAATCCTATTCTACTCCAGAACTCATATGCTGCACTGGCAAATGGAGACTACCAAACAGAGAAACCCAGAGAAGTGGAAGGGAAGGATGTGGAGGTCAACCAAGGAGGTGACCTTTGAGGTGACCTCAGTGAGGAGAGCAGTGGACCCCAAAAGAGGAGAAAGTGAATCCTGGTGGGGGACTCTATTGTAAGAGTGATCCAGCTAGGAACACAGGAGGGGGAGGACAGGGAGGTGAGATGCCTACCAGGTGCCACAGCATGGAGGGATGGGAGGAAGATCCTGGGGATCACTGGGAAGGCAAGATGGGACGGTGCACTGGATATCATTATCCGCCTAGGTACTAATGACCTGGCAAATGGGGAGCCTAAGGAAGTTCAGGAAGAGTTTAGGAATTTGGGAAGGAGTCTCAAGCAAGTAGCTACTTCTGTCATCTTCTCAGAAGTGTTTGGATTCATTGGTGACTGGGGACCCACCTGGAGGGATGGGGGCTTGTTCAAGCCTGACAGCCTGCATCTGTCCTAGAGGAGAATCCAAGCACTCAATGATAAGTTTAAATGCTACATGGACAAGCATTTAAACTAGCCGGGGGGTGGAAGGCCAGTAAGGAGGGTACCTAATTGCCCACCCCCACAACTAGCAGTGGAACCAGTGAATAGGAAGAGTGGATATCTCTACAATGCAGTGTGCAAAAGATGGAGATAAGCACCCAAGGGGTGGATAGGCAGAAAGGGGACAAAATTCAACAGAAGGGCAGACAGCAGGAAGAACCAGGGATAAAGGACAACCAGGGAGGGAACTAGAGTAGAACAGCTAAACAGTCCAGGGAGTTTACATCATGGAATGCCATGTGTACCAATGCCCGGAACCTTAGCAACAAGATGGAGGATCTGGTGGCTGCCATGGTGCAGTCAGACCTGGACATTGTGGCCATCACAGAGACCTGGTGTAATGATATCCATGACTGGGAGATGGCCATACCTGGCTACAACATATTCAGAAGAGGCATGGCAGACAGGCAGGAAGGGAGAGGAGGAGTGGCACTTTATGTGAAAGATGGTATAAAGGCCACAGAGATCCAGGAGGAACAAAATGGGGAGAGATACTGTGGGTTGAGCTGGAAAGGAAAATGGGGTCAGCCATCCACAGAGGGGTGGTCTACAGGCCACCAGCCCAGGAGGAAGAAACAGATAGGGAGTTGATGCTAGCCATCCAAAGAATGGCAGACAAGGATGAGGTGGTGCTGGTTGGAGACTCCAATATTCCAGATGTGGACTGGAGTCTCCCAGCAACAGCATCAACCAGGAGTAGATTTAGCCTGGACTCCCCTTCAAGGTGCCTTTCTCAAGCGACTGATCATAGAACCAACTCGTCAGAAGGCAATTCTGGACCTGTGCTAACAAATGGGGACAGTGCAATGCAGGTAACAGTGGGGGAGCACCTGGGGAACAGTGACCACTGGTCACTGTGGTTTGAAAGCACAGATGGAGCAGAACCAAACCGCACAAAAACACGTATCCTGGATTTTACGAGGGCAGACTTTGGGAAAATGAGGAGATGCTTGAAAGAGGCTTTAATGGGAATGTGGAGGGAACTGAGGGTTGAGGAACAGTGGGCAATATTTAAAACAGGGATTACAAGAGCAACAGAATTATGCATTAAGCAGGTTAGCAAGGGGAAAAGGAAGAGGAGGCCATTATGGTTTTCCAAAGAGGTAGCGGAGAAAGTGAAAGCCAAAAAGATTGTATTCAGGCAATACAAAAAGACACAGGCAAAAGGGGATAGGGAGAAGTACCAGGAGAAGCAAAGGGAGGCAGGGAGGTGAGTAAGGGAAGCCAAAGCTCAGACAGAAGAGCACATTGCAAAATCAGTGGGTAGAGGGAACAAAACCTTTTACAGGTACATAAGTGAAAAAAGAAGGGCAAAGGGAGGGATAGTGAGACTGAATGGGAGGGATGGGGGCCGCATGGAGGATGACAATTGTAAAGCTGACATACTGAACAGATATTTCTGCTCAGTCTTTACTGAGGAAGAGGAGGGTAATGGGCCTGAAGGGAGTACAAGGGGTGGGAATGGCACAGAAATGGACACAAGTCCCTTTACATGGGTAAGGGTCCTAAAGCAACTGGAAGGAATAAGAGTTGATAAAACAATGGGGCCAGAAGGGGTGCACCCCAGGGTCCTAAAGGAACTAAGAGAGGTGATGGTTGAAACTTTGGTAATCCTGTTTAGCTGATCACTAGAAACAGGGGAGGTACTCAAAGACTGGAGGACAGCAGATGTAGTCCCCTTATACAAAAGTGGGAACAAAGAGGAAGCAGAGAACTACAGACCAGTCAGCCTGACCTCAGTAGTGGGGAAGATCATGGAAGCACTACTGAAGGAGAGATTGGTGGAACATCTGGTTGCCAACAGACTTCAGGACCCAAGGCAGCATGGTTTCACCAGGGGGAGGTTGTGCCAGACCAACCTCATTGAAATTTTCAACTGGGTGACAAGGGAGGTGGATCAGGGGAGGGCAGTGGATGTGACCTATTTGGACTTCAGCAAGGCCTTTGACACTGTGCCACATAGAAGGCTATTAAGCAAACTGGGGAATATGGGAGTGGGCAGGACAGTAGTGCGATGGGTAGGTAATTGGCTGGGTGGCAGTACACAGAGGGTGGTGATAAATGGCTGTCACTCCACAGAGGGAAGACTGACCAGTGGGGTACCACAGCGATCAGTGCTGGGACCAGTCCTGTTCAACATCTTTATCAGTGACATTGCACAGGACCTAAATGGCAGAATTTCCTTGTTCACTGATAACACAAAGTTCTGTAACAGAGCTGACATGCCAGAGAGTGTAGACAGAATGAGGAGGGACCTGCAGAAGCTTGAAGAATGGTCAAGTGTTTGGCAGTTGAAATTCAATGCAAAGAAGTGCAAGATAATGCATATGGACACAAAAACCCTGGAACAACATATCAGTTGGGGGGTGAGGATACAGCATGCACCAAGCAGGAAAGGGACCTTGGGGTTATCATATCTGATGACCTCAAGGTAGGGAAACAGTGCGACAAGGCAGCAGGTAAAGCAAATAGGATGCTGGGATGCATAGGGAGGGACATCACCAGCAGGAAAAGGGAGGTCATAATTCCACTATACAAGACACTAGTGAGGCCCCACCTGGAGTACAGTGTACAGTTCTGGAGACCTTAATAATAATAATAATACATTTTATTTATAGGGCGCCTTATCTATAATCAAGGTGCTTAACAATTTAAAATAGAACAAGCATCAATAAAAATTAACATTAAAATAACAGTACACCAGAAAAAACAAAAATCAATTGCAGAATGCCTGGTGTCACAAAAGAGTTTTTAGAGATTGCTTAAATCGCTCCACAGTTATGCACTCGCGAAGCCAGTGGGGTAGAGAATTCCAAAGAGTGGGGGCTGCATACATAAAAGCTCTCACCCCAGATGATTTTAAACACATCTTTGGAATCTCTAGCAACCCCTCATCAGCTGAGCAGAGTGATTGACCAGGGCAATAAGGAACCAGGAGCTCTTTCAGGTAGTCTGGGCCAAGTCCATGTAGGGCTTTAAAAGTCAGCAAGCTGACTTTAAAGGTGATCCGCCACTGTACTGGCAGCCATTGCAGTTCGCGCAGCACCAGTGAAATATGACAGGATTGAGCAAATCCCGTCAAAAGCTGGGCTGCCGCGTTCTGCACCAGCTGCAGGTGATGGATTTCTACCCCAGGAAATCCTAGGTAAAGGGAATTGCAATAATCTAAATGTGAGGACACAAAGACATGGACCAGAGTAGGAAGGTTGCCTGATGGAACCAGATGCCTAATCCCGGCGACATTCCTAAGAGGATAAAAAGAAGATTTGATGACAGCTGACACCTGCAAATGCAGGGTCAGCCTTTCGTCAAAAATTACCTCCAGGTTACGCACCCATTCAGAGGTCGGGAGTGAAACGCCACCAAGAAAATTCCTGAGGGTGAATCAACCCCCATCCCCCCCTATCCGGTGACCCGGGTCCACAACCAATACCTCAGTCTTATCCGAGTTCAGCTTCAGCCAGCTGGAATCCATTCATTCCTGGATTTCTTTCAGACAGTTATTAAAGACTAAGTGAGCTCCATCCTGGTCAGGTGTGAAAGAAAGTTAGAGGTGGGTATCATCAGTATAGCAGTGAAACCTCAGCCCATACCTTCTTACAATGTCTCCAAGGGGTAGCATGTACACCACGAACAACATGGGTGATAGCACTGAGCCCTGAGACACCCCACACCTCAGAGAAGTAGAGCCTGAAGAAAAGACCCCAGACACCACTCTCTGTGTTCTACCCATGAGGAACGATGTAAAACACCTGAGGACTGTTCCTGACAGTCCACAGATTTGCCCCAGGTGACCAAGCAACACCCCCTGGTCCATGGTGTCAAATGCTGATGAGAGATCCAGAAGCACCAAGATGGAATGGCTCTTCTGATCTCTAGCCATCAGGAAATCATTGAGCACCAAAACCAGCACTGTCTCAGTACTATGTCTCTTTCGAAAACCGGACTGGAATGGTTCATAGATGTCATGGATGATCAAATGGTCCTTGAGTTGTGCTGCCACTACTTTCTCAAATCACCTTCCCTAAAAAGGGATGGTAGGAGATGGGTCTGTAGTTTGCATGGCAGTCTGGGTCCAAGGTAGCTTTCTTCAAGAGAGGTGTCACCACCGCCTCTTTCAGAGAGCTAGAAAACTTTCCAGATTCCAAGGAGCACCAGACTATCCATGCAAGGACCAGACCAATGACATCAATACAATCCAAAATTAGGGAAGTTGGTCCAGGGTCCAAACTACAGCACGTAGGGCGCACACCCTAGATGATCCACATGACATCCATGAACTCTGGTCAACTGAAGGTACTCCAAGAGAGCCAAGGTGCAGTGACCTTGAACTGATCAGTAGCAATGCCCATAGAGTGTGTTGGCTGAAGAACCGCCCTGATATCAGCCACCTTATTAGCAAAGAATTGAGCAAGTCCCTCGCACTCTAATTGCAAAAAAGCTTTCCAGACATGTAAACAGGCTGGGTTGCACAGTCTGTCCACAGTTTCAAAAAGCTGAGCTGGTTGATTCTGAGCAGCTGCAATCTCCCCGGACAAGAATTTTGCCTTCTTACGGGTGATTGCAGATTGATAGGCTTGATAATGGTCCATCAATCTAAGATGGTCGGTATCAAGGGTGGACTTCCTCCAGCAATGCTTCATCCTAGTCTCTGCATCTCCCCCAGAGTCCCATCATACCAAGGGGATTGAGGGTGGAGGGAGGGAGAGAGGGTGAACGGGGACTGGAGCAATGGAATCCAGAGCCCTGGAGACAGACGAATTATAGGCTATTACAAGGGTCTCTGGATCACTGCTTGCCAACGAGAGGGACGAGAGGTCAAGCACCAACACTAGGCTGTGAGAACTATATCTCATAAAGGGCGGTACTTAACCATCTCCACAGGGGTAGGCCTACAAGGGGGGTGCTAAAACTAAACCCCACGGTGTAGTGATCTGACCACACCAGTGGTTCCACCCCCAAGTCAGATGTCTCGATCCCTATGAAGAAGACTAAGTCAAGGGAGTGTCCGTGTTTCTAAGTAGCAGTGGTAACCACCTGTGTGAGGCCCACAGATGTCATCAACTGGAGGAAGTGCTGGCCAAATTGTGAGAGTTCATCGTCAACCCAAGCGTTAAAGTCACCCAGAACCATCAGTCTGGGGCGACTCGAACGCCATGTCAATGACAAAGTCTGCCACTTACTGAAGGAATCGTTTCTCATCACTGGGTGGATGATAAATGAGGATGATCCGATAACCTACACCTGCTACAACAGCACACTCAACTGACTGTGCCTCCTCAACTAGTACACTCATGAGGTTAAGTTCGGTCTTTAAATAGACCACAGCCCCCCCTCCCACGCGGTCCAATCTCAGGTGGTGTATCACCGAGTATCCAGCTGGAGTTAAAGCCTCCAAAATGGGGTCAGAATTTTCATCCATCCAGGTCTCGGTGATGCAAGCCAGGTTCACCTATTCAACAAGATCAGCAATAATTGCAGCCTTGTTTTTGATGGACCTGCGTAAGGATATAGACAGGGTAGAGAAAGTTCATAGGAGGGCAACAAATATGCTACAGGGATTGCATCACAAGTCCTATGAGGACAGGCTGAAGGACTTGAATATGTACTCCCTGGAGGAGAGGAGGGAGAGAGGGGATATGATAGAGACATACAAATACCATACAGGGAGGAACAGGGTGCAAGAATACACTATTTTCCAGCAAAAAAGATATTCCAGGACTAGAGAGTGTGGTATGAAGTTGGAGGGAGGGAGATTCAGAGGAAATGTGAGGAAGAATTTCTTCACAGATAGGGTGGTGGACAAGTGGAACACCCTGCCAGAGGAAGTGGTGGGGGCTGAAACAATCACAGGATTTAGGAATGCATGGGATAGACAGAAGGGAATTCTGGAGGTCAGAGATAAGGGGCAACAGACTTCTAGAAAAACATAAAGTGAACTTATAAGCTTAAATTGGCAGACTGGGTGGGCCATAGGCCCTTGTCTGCTGACAGTGTCCATGCATCTATGTATCTATGTAGTTAACCCGAAAAAATGTAGACCTTCATTACTGATTAAATTTTGATATGTAGGGTCTTGCAGCAGAGTCGGATCTAGTTTAAACGTAAACTGAGATTGCACCTAAATTCTGTAGTTATATTATAACAGTTTCAGTTTCAGTTCCGTTTCAGTTTATTGTAGGAAAAACTCCATTGAGCAGGCTCATTCACAAGGAGGTCCTAGACAAATAACAGCATACTAAAACTGGACAAGTATCAGTTTGAATAAGAAATTTACAACAATGGTAAGGGATCTAGAGCATATACAGTGGTAGATAGAAATGCTAACAATCAAATGACTGGACGGAATTGTTACAATATTCACAAAAGGTGCAAGAAACATACAACAACAAAAATAGTTAACTATAGCCATTTCAATCTCAATTTAGGATGATACATGAGACAAAGTACATAGAGTGAATAAATAAGTGCATGATATACAGAATATCAGTTTAGGGTAGAAGGTGAAGGGGTGGAGAAATTATGGGGGCCATGAAGGGAAAGGGATAGAGAGGGTGGTGTGGAGGGGCAAAGGTATAGGGGTGGGGGATGTGGCAGGCTGTGGGGTGAGGACAGAAGAGAGGTGAAAACTAATGGAAGTTGCACATGACTTTTAGTTTGTCAGCCATCAGGGATGTATAAATGTTAAGCATGACAACACTGGTAAGTTTGAGAATGGATTGTATGCAATCCATGTAGGTGGTGGGCATGGTGTAGGAGGTAGCCCTTTTGCCAACATTCATGCGTGTCTTAGGTGTGTCAAGAAGGATGAAGTCAGACTTTCTTAGTGAGTAGGCGCTATGTGAGGTATGGATGAGGGAGGATATATATCCTGGGAGCTTGTTTAGCAGAGTTTATAGCATCCATATCCCTAGATGAATCAAACGTCTTGTTGCTAATGAGGTCCATCCCACTGCAGTGTATAGGTTACAGTGATGAGTTCTAGGTGGGGCCTTTAAGATGAAGCTCAAAGCCCGGGGGAACAAGACATCTAATTTGGGTAGGTTGCCGGATGAGGAGCAGTTGTAGATGATGTCACCATAATCAATAAGTGGGAGAAACATGGCTTGTACAAGCTTGACTCTGATATCAGCTGGGAAAAGGGACTTATTTCTGTAGAAAAACCATAATCTGAATTTAAGTTTACTGGAAAGATTATCGATGTGGATGTTGAAGGTAAGTTTATTGTCGAGCTACATGCCAAGGTATTTAAATTTATCTACTACCTCAAGAGGTTCACCTAAGGTGGTGACAATGGGTGAGAACTGCTTGGATAGCATCAGAGGTGGGAGGGTGTTACTGGGGTTAAACAACATGATCTTCATTTTTCTTGCATTTAGCAGAAGTTTGGCTTTAATGAGATTTTGCTCAAGCATAATGAAATCATCTTGCAGTACCTTGCAAAGTTTGATCAGCGATGGTTTAGAGATATACAAGACAGTGTCATCTGCAAAGAAGTGTAATTTGGAGTTGACAATATTTGAATTAAGATTATTGATGTATATGGAAAAGAGTATGGGACCTAAGATGGCTCCCTGTGCGACGCCCCTTGAAATAGGTAAGGGGTTTGATAGTAGCCCGTCAGATTTGATTTTCCGGATTCTACCAGAGAGATAACTGTTGAACCATTTAACTGAGTCAGCCGAGACACCTAATTTTTTAAGGCTATGAAGGACAAGGTCCTGCAGGTTATGGCAGGTCCACAGTATTGAACGCCCTACTGGGATCAAGAAAGACAGCGGCAGTGACCAATTTGGAGTCATGAGTGGTAATCCAGTCGTTAGTGACTTTGGCAAGGGAGGAAGTGGCACTGTGATTTTTCCTAAACCCAACTTGTTCAGGGTTGAGAAGGGCATGTTTTTTGATTGCGCTTTCAGTTGGGAGAAGATTAATCTTTCTAGGATTTTAGAGAGAATAGGGAGGATGGCAATGGGTCTGTAATTGTTCACAGGAGCATGATCTGAAATAAAGATGTTTTTATACTCAGTCTCAATAATATATAATAAAGAGTCTGAGACAAAAAAAATAAATTTTAGAATTGTTTCCGTGTACTGGTGAAAAGTAAGAATATTGCCTTTCAATGGGCTGAGCAGGTTGCCAAGGGTCAAGAAATTTAAAGTCTGACATAAAGTCCATGACTTTAATTCAGGCAGACTGTAATTAACCTGAAATAATATGCAATTTATCCAGAATGTTGTTTAGTATGAGGCTGAACTCTAATCCAATAATCAAAGTGGCCTTATATGTGGCGATGTTTAAGAATAATTCATTAAAAATGAGGGTGAGTTTTCATTAGGGCCTTAAATATTAACAAGAGTGAACAAATGCCCATGAATGGAAATTTCTCAAATAATGTAATGTCCTAGGTCATTAGTACTAGACCTAGCAATTGTAATCCCTGTTTTTTTTTAATAGCCACACCTCTGGAATTAGAACTTAATGGAGCATTTAATTCCGGGCCCCATCTTTTACTTAAAAAGTTAAATTCATTTTGTAACAAATGTGATTCCTGAATCATTATAGATTGGCAACTATTTTATCTCCATAGTTAAATATTTTCCTACTCTTAATTCAATCTCTCATCCCCTTAACATTCCATGTGAGGATCTTTAACAAATTAACCATTTTCCCTTAGTGAGAATGGGTCAACAAACAGCCTGGTGTAGAGTCTATCCAGCTTCAAAGCAGGGATTAAAACATAATCCAACACTGTGACAAACCTGCATGAATCTGGGGATTCAATTGGATGGCAACGGTAAGTGCGGACGTTCTGTGTTGAGCTCTATTGCGGCCTCCCTCCTTGTAATCTTAAATGGCATATTTTAAGTGAAATCATAGTGTGGGAATCCAGTTTGTATCAGTAAACTGTAGTGGTTAAGCATTTAAAACTTCCAATTGGTATTTTTTTTTTTGAGCCCAAAAAGCGCTCCAGTGTACCCCTTTACAATGCATACAGTGAAGCCGAGAAATGTCCTATTGAGCAGACCTAGTGAAGCATACCACTTCAGAACTGACAGCTCTCCCAAACTTCTTTCCATTGTCTTTGAGTGAGTGAGTAGACCCCTCTGCTACACATATAAACAAGTACACCACATTCCCGTAATCAGCCTCAACTGGGAGAAAAGTGAAGGAGAAAAGATTAATTTGTCAGCTAGTCAGCTAGTCACACATCATTTAGCAATATGGACACTGGAGAAAATCTTATTGAAATGAAGTCAGAGGTCAGTGCCATGGAGAGCCCGTTTCCTTTGTCTGACAGCGGCTCTGATGACCAGCATGGGTTTTTAGCTAAAAAACGACTGCTGAGACTTCTTTAAATATTTCTCATTTTGATATCATTATGTCTGAAATAGCTGGCTTGAAGGTAACTCTCAATGATATGTTAGCAGACATAAAAGAAGTTAGGCAAGTACTTGCTGACCACACAATAAGAATTGCAGATGTAAAGGCAAGAACAAGTAGTTTAGAGGATAGTCTGTAAACAGCAAAAAGAGACAGTAAATGAGAGTTAAAGGGTCACTAAGTTGGTAAGTAAGCATGAGGACTTGAAAAACAGAAACTGTAGAAACAATCTAAGGATTTTTGGCTTAAGAGAGGGTCTAGAAGATGTTGACACAATCATCTTTGCCAACAAATTGCTTCTACATATTGCTGGTCCCCCACCGGACACTAAAAATTATGTTATTGATAGGGCTCATAGATCTCTCAAGGCTAAGCCTGCTGCCTCAGAGAGACCATGATCCTTTGTACTGAGATTCCTTAATTTCCAGCAGAAGGTTTATGTTCAGAGGGCTCTTAGAGACAAAAATAATACAATGTTTGAGGGATGCAAATTGAAAATCTTTAATGACCTTGCCCCTGAAACTCTCCAGAAAAGGGATGTTTTCTTTCCCATAAAAAAAGACTTCGTGAAGCTGGGCTGAGATACAACCTGTTCTTTACAGCTCTCCTTATGATATGGGCCCTGAGGGAATAAAGGAATATAATGGTTATGCGGCTGCAATAAGTGGACTCAGGAAAGACTTTCCTAGCTTATTTCAATCACTTGACTTTCGGTACTGATGGTTCTTTACTGCCAACTGGAGGGGATTCTGTTATACAGTAATAAGCCTGATGTATAAACTGTTTTGAATGTCTCTGGTGAACCTATTTCCTCCACTTTATTTAATCTTAAAGCTTTGGCTGTGTCTCCTGAGATGTCTATGACCTGGGGACTGCTTGAGTGCTTAGGGTTTCACTGGGATTGTAAACACACAAACTCTGAAAGCTAGCTGTTTGTTTGCAGCACTCCTGTCCCCTGATGACCTGCCTTCCGGGGAAAGTTTAATCATAAAGCATAAACCTCGTGTTTATGGCTGTCTCGCTCACCTTTGAATGAGGTCTATCTGTACTAGTTGTCTGGGGGTACCACTGCGCTTTCAGTCTTCTTATATTTATAATTACAATTAGGCCCCCTCCGACGCTGGATCTGTTGCCCTTTATTGGTGTTCCAGCAGTGATACTGAGCCTAATAGGTACTGTTGGTAAAGATGGATAATGCTGTAGCATATACTGATAGTTGCCTATACAAAAGTGTATATTTAAATATCTACAGCATCCATTTCCAAGGTTTGACCTGACATAAACCAGAGGGGACAGAGTGTGGGTGTCAATGCAAATTACACAGGCCTGTGGTGCAGTGGGTTTCCCCGGTTCAGAAACATCCCAACCCAGTAACTGTGTCCTTGACAGAGGTGTAGTACGAGACATGTATTTGAAAATAATGCTTAAAAGATAAAAACTCTTTTGTAAGAACCAGCTCACGCCATGGGGCAGGTGGGGGGGTTCCTTTTCATATTTTTTTTATATTTATTAATTACTGGTAGTTTTGTGTCCTTTGAGCACTCTTTGGAAAGCCTTTAGGTTTAACATACAAACGTTCATATTTTTTCAGTTTTGGTCAATTTGGAACACATATCTTTTTGAACCTGATAAAAAGATATTGATCTGCCTCGAGTCCTATTCCTTCTCTCGAGCTGGACTATCATGCAATGCCCCACGCAGTTTACAGGCAGGACAGGCATTGCATTATGGGTAGTTAACTCAGACCTAACGATGGGGACTCTGGGTAATAATGGCAACCGAATATAGCAGGGAGAAATGCAGGTTTGGAAGTGGAAGGTCTGACGCTTTCCAGAAATGAAATATTTTTTAGTAATCTTACAAATCTCCTTAATAGTCTATATTTAACTTGCATGAAACCTTTTCAGCATCAGATCCTGAAGTCATATAATTAAGAGCTCAGCGATGATTACGTGGCCACTAACAACATCACAGCTGGAGACAGCATGGCAGTTCATCTGTGGTAAGCTCACTGCTTTGGCTTTTTCTACACAACTGAAGTACTTCTGTGGGGGCTGATTTTGGTTCTGTATATATATATATTTATATATATATATATATATATATATATATATTACTTCTTCCCACCAGACTGTAGTACATTTCAATAGTGGGTCATTAACTTAATCAAATAAATGAGATTGTTTATCATTTCTTTGTTATAATATATTTAAATGAATTTGATACATGGTAGTCTGCTGAGTGAAGGCTGAGGCATGGTCTAGATTCAATTTGTGGATGAAAACAAAAACAAAACAAAAAATACATTTTCCCCCTCTTTTTATTTTTTGACCTCATTGTAAGACCTCATCACGCTGTAAAGGGACAAATTACACATATGTCTTGGTTCAGGTCCTTATGCTAAACTGTGGATAAAGTGATGTTAGGTCACCTAATGGGGTATGATCTGGTACAATAATGCAACAATTATAAATATTAAGGTTACTCTAGAAGGTTTGTGGCAGGTTATAAGCAACTATTACTTGCTTGGTATTATTTGGTTTTACTAGACAAAGTAGGCTTAATGCCCATTTAATTGTCTCCTACTCTTAGTAGGTTTATTGTTTAAGGGATGTTAATAACAGTAACTCATCCAATAGTTTTTTTAAGAGTTTCAAAGGTAGTTGCTTTTACCACATGTGCGGGTGGGGAGTTCCAAGTTCTGATTGTTCATACAGTGAAAAAATGAAATCTTTTCACTGTATTGACCCTTGGTACACTTAATTGTTTTTTATGTGATTGGAGGTTGTTGTTCCTACAATTGTACGTAATTCCACATTACCCCATTAATACTGGGTTTTGTAGGATTTTGTACAGTAAAAGTAGATCACCCCTTTCCTTTTTGTTTCCAAGTTGAATAATTTTAAGTCAATTAGTCTATCATTATATGCTACTGATTTCAGGCCGCTGATAGGTTTGGTTAATTTCCTTTGTGTTTTTTCAATAAGATTGATAACCCTTTTATGATAGGGATTCCATAGTGGAGATCCATAGTCCAAATGTGGAATTATATAAGTTTTGTATAACTTCAGTAAACAATCTCTCTCTTGTGGCAAAAGATTTTTTGATAGACCAAATTAATCTATTTGTATTTGGCGAGATATGGTGAAGGTGATCAACTGAAGACAGTTCCTTGGTAATCCAAATTCCTAAATCTTTTTCCTTTGTAGTTGTTTTTAAAATTTTGCCATTTAGTATATATTGAAAACAGGGATTTTTGTAACCAAAATGTATAACTGAGCATTTGGACTCATTAAATTTCATTTTATTAATAGTACCCCAATTTTCGATTTGCTTTAGGTCATTAGTTAAGATCTGATGCTGTTTCAAGGAGTTGACTACACCCCTGATCTTTGTGTCATCTGCAAATTTTGACACTACACTCCCTGATCCCAAGCCCATATCACTAATAAAGAGGCCAAACAGAACAGGCCCCAGTACAGACCCCTGGGGCACCCTGCTGCTCACAAGACCTTCATCTGAAGTGACTCCATATATTCTGATTGTTTCTGATCAGTAAGTCAGTTCTGTATCCAACTAACAACGTATTTATTAATACCCATTGTTGTAGGTTTATTTATTAGTAAATATTGTGGTATGGTATCAAAGGCCTTTCCTATGTCAAGGAGTATCACATTGACAGGTATACCCTTATCCATATTTGCACTGACAAAATCATAAAAGGAAATAAGGCTGGTGACGCAGGATAAGCCTTTCTGAAAACCATGCTGAGTAGACTCTATTAAGCCTAACCTAGCTATCACTTTATTAATTTCTATTTTAAGTAATCTTTCCATCAGTTTCCCACAGATTGATGTAAGGCTTATGGGCCTACAGTTAGTTACACTCTTCCTATTACCCTTTTTGAAAATAGGGACAACAGATGCTCTTCTCCAGTGGGCAGGAACATGCCCGGTTTGAATAGATTTATTGAATAGGATAGTTAATGGGTGAGCTAGCACTTTGGCTAGTTCTTTAAGAATGATAGAGTTTATATTGTCAGGGCCTGGTGATGATGATGTTTTTAGTTGTTATAATAACTTGAGAACCTGTTTTTCCTCTACAACTATTTGAGGACTACCATCAGTGCAAGGAGAAGATGCAACATCACCTTTTACATTGAACACAGAAGTAAAACAGTTATTAAAGCATTGGGCAATGTCTTTGTATTCACTAATCTCTTTCCCTTCATGGAATATGGTAGTAATTTTATCTGTTGTGCATTTGTAATTATTTATATAGGCATAAAACATTTATTGTCTATTTTCCATGCAAGCCTTAATTCAAGTTTGATTTTTGCCATCCTTATTAGTTTTTTAACTTGAATTGTTCATTTTTATATTTTAATTTGTGACTAGGAGTTGAGTATTTTTTAAACCTTTTAAAGGCCTTGTGTTTCTTTTATATCTGTTTTTTAATTGCTTTATTATACCATAATGGAATAACACCTTTTTAGTTGTATTCACTACGCATAGGTACATGTTGTTCTAATGCCTCAAAAAGAGTGTTAGTGAATGTAGTCCACATATGTTCCATATCATGCCAATAAATAATTTATCCCATTGTTTTTTATCCAATGTATTTAGTAGCTTGGTCCAATCAGTCTTTTTATAGTTGGCGGTTTTAGTGATATCACATATTTTTGTTTTCTGAGCAATTAAGGTGCACTGGGTCATGTTATGATCATTAGTTTCTAATGGGGCCACAACCAAGGGATTCATAAATCAGTCAGAACAGTTAGTTATTATTAAATCTAGACCATTAGCTTTCTCTAGTAGGTTCTAGATTCAATTGGTCACAGCCACATGTTGTAATAGTATCCAGTAGCTCTTTCCCAAATTCAGTTTTATCAGTCATGTCATTTCAGTTTATACCGGGGGCATTAAAGTCACCCACCACGAGGATATGACCTAACTCAGAAGCCAGTTCAGTTTCGTGTAATAGTGCATTGTTATTTGGAGGCCTGTAGCAGATATCCCAGAGATAATTTTGGAGAATGAGCTGGGTTTAGGGTAATCCATAAGGTTTCTGTGGTGGTATTGTGGTTTATGTTTAGTTGGAATTCAGAACAATGTAGGTTTGTTGTTACATAACGACAGACACCGCTACCTCATTTATGTATCCTATTTTTATAAAACAACTGGTAACTGGGTATATTATTACTCCAAATCGTGGAATCATCCCACAATGTTTCACTAACATATATGGTATCCACCTTATTATCTTTTAGGAAAATCTCTAGTTCAGCTAATTTTACTAGGTTTAGGCTTTTTGCATTTAAGTTTAAGATACTGTAGTTAGTGGATGTATTATTATTTTTAATATTTATGTAACCTTTGTCCCTCTCATTCTTCAGTTTAAAGGACGCACAATGATATCTTCGAAAGTTTTTCCTAGCTTGTAAGCACCTTTTTTACTGAGATGCAAATCATATCAGCAAAAGAAAGAGTTATTATTATTAAATGTTTCCCAATGAGTAACTGTATGAAAACCCTTTTGAAGAGTCCACTTACAAAGCCATTCATTGAAAGTTTTTATCTGTTTTTCTTTGACGTACAGTAATTAGCTCTAGGAACAGGTCAAATCTCAGAAAAGTGGACTTCACAATCTAAACTCTCCAGGTTGTTACCCAGAAGGATGAACGCCTCCTTCATTTCATCAAATGACATTTTATGCATATTGTTTGTCCGGACATGGACTATGGCCAGTGGGTTGGGACCAGCATTTCATATTATTTTCTTAGTTTCATTTTGTATGTCCTTAACCCCAACATCACTAAATGACGAACAAGTTATATTCTGTGTGTCAGACCTGCAAACAATTTTGTCTGTATATTTTATAATTGAGTCTCCTAGGATAAAATACTGTCTAGGTTCAATTGTAGCTTCGTTGTTGTTCATTTCCACCAGGGTTTCCTCGGATATTGCTCTATGTTGTGATTGGTTCCTATCAGTGGGTTGAATATGAGGGTTTCAATTGGATCATGTATGTTGTTGGTGGTAGTTACATTT
Organism: Neoceratodus forsteri; assembly: GCA_016271365.2. NCBI lineage: Eukaryota > Metazoa > Chordata > Ceratodontiformes > Ceratodontidae > Neoceratodus > Neoceratodus forsteri. The sequence continues at coordinate 275,235,061 of JADMNL010000025.1, forward strand.
CCCTGTTTATGACTTTTCTTTTCTGAAGTCACTTTGGGTGGGGTTTTTGGTGCACTAGAAGATGTACACAGTTTATTAGTTACTGATGTAACCATGGTGGATTGAGGAATGGGTGAAGAAACTAAAGGATGGGTAACTAAGTATTTGTTACCTACACTAGGCAAATTTGATTGTACTGACTAATCAGGGTATTCATCATTTAGATTAATTAGGGATTGAAATCTATTGTTGGTTTCAACTAAATTACCTATTGCTCTCCATCTAGTTTTTGATTTTCTACCAACAGTCCAATCACCAGGGTCAGGATCTAGAACGTCATGATCATCAGGTGAGCGTTTCCTTTTCTCGGAAGAAAAGGTAGTACCCCTTACTGAGGGATTTGAAATGATAGTTTCAGAGTTATTACTTGCTTTGTTATTTTATTGTGGACTGTTATTCAATTGTTGAAGCCTACTGGCTATGTTGTCTTGTTGCTTTTCAATCTGGTCCAATTTATTATAAAATATCGTAATATCCACTCTAAAGACACTGTTATTGATGCATTTGTCACATATGTACAAAATGCATGAGGGAAGCTTTTCGAACAACTTATACATATGTCAGTCTGACCACTTTAGACCAGTCTTACCATCCAGTGTCACAATTATGTCTCTCACTATTACAGTATTTGTGAGGAAAGTGAAAGAGAATCTACTAGGTAGGGAGACAATTCTAAGACAAGTTCGGTGTCCATCTTTAGTATTTGTGGCCATTATTAATATACACTCTTGATACAATTAGCTAGACAAGGAGAGTGTGATCACAATACAATCCAAATAGCCAATGGAAATCGTTACACTTAATAGCGTCTCGGCTCTACCCTTTGGTTAACTAAGGAGTCAAGCAGTAAATGCAAACTTACGCCTCTAGCAAATACTTATTTTTCCTTTTCCTCTTTTCATGTTTGACATGCAAAACAAATGCACAGACAGTCTTAGCGTGTGTCTTCTTGGCAATGCTGCACGCTCGCCCTGCTCACTGCAGGTGAGATAAATATCTGATCATGACCCAGAAGTTAAGGGTAGGTCATCGGCCTGCTAAACCCCTTAAATTTCACTAGTTAGCAGAATATGTGGGTGAAATCCACTCATGCATGAACCTGGCGCACAATGTAATTGTTGCAATAGCCCAAAAGTAAAACCTCTGTTTAAAAACTGAGCTGTAGTTCCACTTCATATTGTGGACTACAACCCACTCTTTCTGCTTCCTGTTTAGGGGGCAGGGCTCCAAATCCTCACTAAAGTGTGTTTTGTGCATATTTCAAAATAAAATATATTGCAAGTCCACTGACACAGCCAGCAGTAGAGTGTCAGCATGGTTCGCAGACTGCTGACTGAATCAAGCAAAGTCGCCCACTAGCCACAGGGTGAGATAAATAGCTGATCATGTCCCAGAAGTCAAGGGTAGGTCACGGGTTTGCTAAACCCCTTAAATTTCACTAGTTAACAGACTATGTGGGCAAAATCCACTCATGCATGGACCTGGCACACAATATAATTGTTGCAATAGCCAGAAAGTAAAACCTCAGTTTAAAAATTGAGCTATAGTTCCACTTCGTATTGTGGCCTACAACCCACTGTTCCTGCTTCCTGTTTAGGGGGCAGGGCTCTAAATCCTCACTAACGTGTGTTTCGTGTGTATTTCAAAATAAAATATATTGCAAGTCCACTGACACAGCCAGCAGTAAAGCATCAGCACAGCTCGCAGACTGCTGACTGAATCAAGGAAACTGATGGTCTGTTTCTTTAGACGTTGTACTGGGCTGCTCCATTACCAACACAAGTAAAGTAATATTAGGCACTAGCCTAATAATCAACAAAGCTTTTATTGTTGCTAAGAGTGGCATCCCACTGTTAGAGAGTTTATAAAGGGTTTCCTAGCTCAAGATGATCTAACTGTAAGAGGAGGAAGGAGGAGGCTGTTTTTTTTAATTGCCACCCAGGAATGCACTGGATGAAGGTTTTAGTGTATGCTATTGGATTACTCTCTACAATAAGGTTGGGTAAACATTTTGATTGAGTACGAACTTACTTTCTTACCAGTTTTTACTACTTATGTGGTGGAGCATTTCAATATATGGTATTTACTTAGCTAGCATGTGTTTGCCGTATAGTCGAGGAAATGTTTTAATCCCTTATTTCCCTTTCTAACTCCTCCTTCCTTCCTTCCCTATGATATGGGTAGGCCTACCTCTCATTTTCATATTAAGAAATTTGGGCATTTTCCCCAACTTAATTCCTTTATATTATAGCTAATACGGATGATATAAGCCTGATTACTTGGAATGTCAGGGGTCTAAATCATAAGATCAAAAGATATTGGGTGGGATATTCAGAAATGCACCAGAGGCCAGTGCAAGACCTGTGCAGTGCAATGCCACTGCGCCATGGGCACACTGAGCACGCTATTCAAAGGTTGTGCTAGGCGGCATGCGCCAGCACAACACAGCTGAATATCGCACAGATGCACCATAGCGCAGCCAGGGCTGCACCAGGGAGCAACCCAACCTGCGCAATAGCACAACCAGGGATGCGCAAGGGGCTGAGGTGCATGTGTCAGGACACATATGGACTGGCAACAGGCACAGCAAGGAGCATGCCAGTGGGGTGGAATTTGCCACCACCAGGATGCCGAGGGTGCCAGGAGTGAGGCACGGGAAGCACACGATGGAACACCACCCAGTGTGCATGGAAATGCAGCAGGCACCTGCCCACGTGCACCACAGTAGTGCATGGAGGTAGGGTGGCACCAATGGCCATTGGTGAACAACCACTGGCAACCCCCCACAGAAAGGCACACAGAATGCCACCTGGACCACAGCTGGCAACACACAGGCAAACAGCACACAATGCACATGCCACACAACCAGAACAAACAGCCCACTGCCACCCCAGGGCACAGCCACTGACCAATGGGTGAACACCACCAGGCTCACCCCCCCTTGCCACGCCAGGTGCACACAACTGCAGCACGGCTCCACACGCCAGCCGCAAAGCAGACCCGGACACAGATGGTTAACCATAATAAATGTATTAATATGGAAATAAAACACAACTATATACATATATACAAGGAACAGGGGACAGGGAACAAGGAATGGGGAAGTTATGTATAAAACGGCAAAGCCAGGGAAGAGAGGGAAGGGGACAGGGGTCAGGGCTAGACAAGGGGTTAAGGCAGGACAAGGGAAGGGGGACAGGGAAGTATAAGGGTCACTGGCCAATGGGCCCTACAGGCGGCCTTGCCCCACCTCTGCCTGGCACTGTTGCTTGCGGAAGGACCTCTGCAGCATCCTTGCCACCTGTAGCGTGGCAGTGGTGACCTCAAGGATTCACCTCAGGAGGCGGGTGTTGACAGCAGGCCGACGGACACCTAGGACAAAGGAAGGTACACAGTATCAGTGCATGTCCGGAACACCCTAGCCCACCCACCATGTTCAGTGGACAGTGGTGACATGCACCCCTGGGATGGCACCCAGCCACCCGCAGTGGGTGCGCCCACACATACCGCCAACCCCACTTACCACAGCCATGCAGAACACTGCACACCAACACCACCCATGGTCCACCCACCACCACCATGGCAGGCAGGCAGCATGGTACAGCGGCAGGATGGCAGCGGCACAGTTGGCAGCCGGATGCACCCACAGCCCACCTGCGGCAGCCACACACACATGTGCGATAGCCACAGCATGGTGCAACTGATACTGCATGCAGCACACAGTGGCAATGGCCATGTGCACAGGAGGCCGTGTCCCACCCCCATCCCTGCTGTCCACCCTGCACAACAATGTAGCATGTAACTGTGCCTACCTGCACGCTGCGGCTCACCATTCGCCAGTCCTGCAGCACTGTTCCTGAAGGTTCCCCTGCGGTGGCCCTCCCTGGCCCACCTGCAGCACCAGCCAGTCGGGCTGTCCTCCAGTCCTTAGGGCCTAGGATGGAAACATTGAGATGAACATATCAGTACCTGGCATCACCATATGCCCCCCAGCACAGTGTGCTTCCCAGCCCAGCTCAGCCACAGCGCGGTGGCACAACACACACATGTTGCGCCGCCCCAGGCCACAGGGCGCACAGCCCCAGTGGCCCCCTCAGCATGGTGTGCCACCCTGCTGGCCCCACAGAACACTGGACGGTCACAGACACGAGCAATGCACACCTACCTGGCCATGGCATGGCACCCTTCCGGATGTGTGCCTGCAGTGTCTAGAGCCTCTCTGGGTCCCTCCACTGCAGGTTCCCATAGCGGTGGTGACACTGTTCATTGGTGTGCTGGACACCGGTGGCCTGCTGCAGCTTATCTGCCACCTCCTGCCACACCTCTGTCCATGGCCTGTCAAGAAGCACCTGCCCAAACAGTCTACCTGTTTGGGGCTCCACCATGGCCACAAGGTTGACTAGCTTGATCTGGGTCCAATTCAGAGCCCTGGCACTGCTGCAGTGCGGCATTGCAGTACCGCTGTAGAGCAAGTCAAAATGGTGCCCAGTAGCGCATGAGCTCCACATGCTGGGGATGCATGCCTCACATGGAGATGCACTGCCAATGGCAATTGCGCATCCCCAGGGCATGGGCGACATGTGCCAGGCCGCACTGGCACATGGTGCAGGGGTCCCTGAAGGGCAAAGGGCATGCCTGGGGTCAAGGGTCAGCATGTGCACTGTGCACAACTGCGCTATTGGGACCACCATGCATGGTGCACAGTAGGGGCATGTGGGTGCCACAGGCTATGAGCCAATAGCGCCCGGGTGCCATGGGGCTAAAGGCACTCAAGTGCCATGGGACTAATGGCACACATGTGCCATTTGCCCCATGGCGCCAGTGCACCATCAGCCCATGGCTCCTGGGTGCCATAGGCCACATAGCGCCCGAGTGCCACATGCTCAATAGCGGGCAAGCACCGTATCATGTATTGCGCAGTGAGCAAGTGCTGTGCTGGTAGCGTAGGTGCTGGCAGTGTCCGCATGCGTACTGATGGGCGTACTGTGCACATCACAGTGTTGTGCCATGACTTGAGCATTGTGCAAGGTGCAAGATCGTGATATTCAGCCAGCATATGTAAATCAGCTCATCAGCCAATCCATGGCACATAGGGAGCATTTGCATCTCATTACAGTTGCGCATACACTCATTTGATGCAATGCACTATAAAGGCGCCACTGGACAGCACAGGACATGGACAGGTATTGCATCCTTCAGAGGTAAGATGCGACGCTGAGGGGAATGACAAGACAGTGGATTGGGCATGTGGTGTGGGTTGTAGCAGTCACTGACCACATGTCATTGCTCCATCATGACTGATTGCGAGGATGGTGAGGAGCATGTGCCTGCACGGAAGCGTAGGCCCAACTTTACAAGAGGAGAGACGGATGCCCTGTTCAAGGTGTACCTCGACTGGGAGCCTCTGCTGAGTGGCATGACAGGCACCCCACAGGCCAGGACTGCAGCATGAGAGGAGGTGGTGGGGGCTGTGAATCATCAGGGCAGCCATCAGCGGTCTGCGCAGGAGTGCAAGAAGAAGGTTGGCACCGACAGGTGCAGAATTAAGAAAAAGGTGGCAGCCATCCGGGCTGCATGTGCAGCGATGGGTGGTGGTCAGCCCGACGCGCCACAGCTGACACTGCAGCAAGAAATGGTGGTGGCCACCATGTGGCATAGCACCGTCGAGGAGGTGCCTGGTGGTGGTTTCCAAACAGGTGGGAGCCCATCACTGCATAGTAGGTACAGCAGCGTCTGGAGCAGGGTGGCGGTGGAGGGGGGCCGGCTTGTGTGACAACAGCATTAATGTGACAGTATTCCCTTTCAGCACCAGAGCACCAGCATGCAGTGGCAGGGGTGGTGGTGTCCACCATGGGGGCGAGCCTGGCCCTGGCGGACCGGCCTTCCACCTCCACTGGAGTCCAGGAGTCAGATAGGCTGCATCACGACACCACTGTCCATCTGGATATGGTGGCGGATGAGGCCCTGGCTGTGTTCCAGCAGGATGCCAGCCATGGCATTCAGTATGCGGAGACACAGATTGGGGTGGGGTCCAACACTGATGACAATGTAACCATCATCCTGGATAGCTTGGTGTTGCCTTCGAGGGGGAGGCCTCCATACCACTCACCCTCCCTGGCAGTGCAGGCAGTGCCCTGGTGGTGGTCATCCACCCACCAGCCACCACCCCGGTGTGGCCATGTGCACCAGCGGTGCAGCGCCGGCTGATGGTGGTGGCGGTGGTGGTGCAGCTGCACAGGTGCTGCACTGCACACAGTGGCTGAAGGGACGGCAGCAGCAGATGGATGGGGACGTTGGGGGGCTGGGTGTAGCGACCGCCGATGGTGCATCGGTGATTGTGCATCCGCAAGAGGACCCCGCTTTGCAGCGCCCACCTGAGCGGGGGGCTTGGCAGTGAGGTCGTATGCCACCTGTGGGTTGGGGCATCGCCCAGGCACCCCTGGGCACTGACCCCTTGCCCGAGCACACCAGTCTGCTGCGGGTCTACATGGAGCAACAGATGCTACTCGTGGCAGAGGTGCGTGCACTCTGCACTGAGATGTGCCAGGCTGCAGAGCAGCACGACTGGGGCTTTGCGCAGCTCCTGGCTGACAACAGCCTGGGATGACATGACACAGCCTGGATGGCTACCTGCGGTCATGGTCGGCCTAGCACCACTGTCCACCATGGTGCATGGCGCCACGCAGACCCCGCAGAATGCATTCTCCACCTCTGGGACATGACATCGAGTGACCCCCTCAGTGTCGATGCTGGGTTCTGCTGTGGGCATTCCAGGCATGCCTGAGGCAGGCATGTTCAGGAGCCTGCAGACCCCTGTGAGGACCCGGTCACGGTCCCACAGTAACACCCTTGGGGGACTGTCACAGACAGCCCCAGTGGCCGTTGCACAGCCTGGGTCTGCTGAGCAGCCTTGGTAGGGCCATCCACGTGTTCATGGTGGCTGTGTGACTGCACAGAGTTCCTGATCTACCTGCCTCTGTGTCCGCAGTCTGCTGCCGTCGCCCTGTGTGCACATTGGTGTGGTGTGTGCATGTGCATATCATGGACATGGCATCTGTGGTGTGCACCGCACACAGGCTGTGTGCGCACCCGCCCAGCCACTGGCCTGTGTGGCATGTGCATGATGATGCCAGCACAGCATCGACTGCCACTGTGCACCGGTGTTCAGCGTCTGACACACGCCGGGTGCCAGCATCTGGGCACGTGCCTGCGGGTGCCAGTGTGTGTGTGAGTGTGTGTGTGTGCGTGGGGAAGTGTGTTTGGGTGAGTGGGTGGGGTGTGATGTGCTGTGCTGCGTGTTGCGTGTTGCCACAGGGTCCCGTTCCACACCCGTCCATCCCCCCCAGACGTTCCTGTCACAGGGTCCACCCACACATGCCTGTGCACTGTGCTACAGTTGCCATTCTGTGCATGGGTGCATGTTCACCTACCTGCGTGCATCGGTGTGCTCCTCTGTGATTGTGTCCCGGTGCTGCTGGGCCATCCTGTTCAGCCAGGGTTCCCTTTGGCCGGGGGGGGGCTACCCACCACCACATGGCCCAGCGACCATGTCATCCCCACTGCTGTTCCCCTCTTCGACCTTGACAGCTATCCCACAGTTGGTGGCCATGTTGTGCAGTATACAGCAGGCCAGGAATAGGCCGAAGGCCTTTGAGGGTCTGTACTGTAGGGCACCGCCAGACCTGGACAGGCAATGGAACCATGCCTTCAGCAGCCCAAACACATGCTCGATGATGTTCCATGTGCTAGTGTGCCTCATTGTATCGCTCCTCCGCAGGGGTCGACGGGCGCCGGTATGGGGTGAGCAGCCAGGACCGGACTGGGTAGCCACTGTCACCTGTGTGGAGAGAAATATGGTTAGCATGGTGAACTTTGTTGCTGCAACCCCCATCCTTCCCAGCCGCACCCTGTGGTGCTCCTACCCTGGCAGCCCCCACCCCTTGCACTGTTGTGCCAGGCTGCCCATGGTCCCAGCATACTCACCTACTAGGTGGCCAGTGGGGATGTTCCCACTCTCAAACTTGTGGCACAGTGTCAAGCTGTGTCAGATGAAGGCATCATGTGCTCCTCCAGGGTGTGTGGCACATGCATTGATTATGCGCCCCCTGGCATTGCACACCACCTGGCAGTTGACACTGGGGTAGCCCTTTCTGTTGAAGTAGGCTACCCCCTCCGGGCCAGGTGGCATGAGGATGCCAACATGGGTGCAGTCAATGGCCCCTAGCACGCCAGGCAAATGTGCTACCCTGTGGAACTCTTGCATGTTTGCTGTATGCCTTGCCTGTGTGCTGGGGAAGTGGATGTATTCTGCAGCATGTTGCAGCAGTGCGTTGAGGAATTGTGTGAGGAGACATGACGTGGCTGACTGGGTTATGCCTGTGGTGTCCCCTGTTGGTCTCTGGAAGGTGTCTGTGGTGAGCAGACACATGACAGCTGTGACTTTAGCCTCCACCATCAGGGCATGGCTCCGTTTAGTGGGTGCCTGCATCTCCTCACTGCACAGCTCACAGAGCTGCCTCAGAATCACCTGGTTCAGGTGATACTGGTCCACAATCTCTGTATCACTGTATTGTTCGAAGGTGGTGCACGTACGGTACCACCTGTTCCGGGCGTATCACCGATGGGCCCTTCCACGGCCACGCTGCACTGCCTCCTGCCTCTCCACACCCCTCATTACCACCTCCATCTGAAATATGGCACTGGCCATGGCCTCTACTGTCTTGTCCCACCTGGGTGGCTGACCCCACTGGCCCCCTCCAGCTGTGTGCTGCACCGTGGGTGTTTATGCTTGGCACACACTTGTGTATCCTGACCCTGACTGGTGGCCTATGGGCTGTGGCCTCCACCTCCAACCTGTCTGGGCACCTTTGCGGCCCCTTCTGAGCTGGGTGTCACAGGCACACACTCTGGCAGTTGCCTTCCCAACTGTCTCACACACACACACACACACACACACACACACACACACACACACTTCCTCTGTCCCTCTCTTGCACCTCTCCTGCTGTTCTGCCTGGCCACTCTATCACCCTCTCTTCTGCTCCCCTCTGGTGCAAGTGTCCTTCCCCTGCCTGCTCCCTCTTTTTATAGGCACAAGTGTGCTCTGCACATTTCCCGTTTGCTCCACGCTTGTGCCATTTGTCCGGTGTTGAATACCGCACTATGCCGTTTATTCATGTCTACGCCCCCTGCACTTGTGCATACATACATTACCATTGTGCAATGGTGCATGGCCACTTGCGCTGCACAGTTGCTTCCACTGAATATCGCTCTCAGGCACATTTCACAGTTGCACAGGTGCAACTGCTTTGAATATCCCACCCATTCAGTTTTGTGACACCTTAAGAAACTGAACCCGTTAATTGTATCCCTCCTGGAAACCCACCTTAAAAAGAACATTACCTGCTTATGCATAGAGAATGGGCGGGAAAGGTATTTGGGGTCGGGAACAGTACAAAACAGCAGAGGTGCTCATACTTATTAGAAGATGAGTTAACTTTACACCCTGTACAGTTGTAGTGGATCCTGAAGGCCATTTTATAATTGTAATGGGAAGTGAATGAGGAGTATATTTCCTCAATAAATGTATATGGCCCTAAGAATCCCACCATGAGAGGTTCCAGCAAATTTTCACAAGTGTTGGAGGCTTACTAGATAGTATCATCCTCCTAATGGGTGATACTCATTGCATCCTTGACCCTGCTCTAGATAGGTCCACTTGTAGATTCCATAGGAACAAGGCAGATAGAGAGCTAGCTGACCTTATAGACAGCTTGCAACTGTTTGATACCTGGCATATGCTACACCCCGATACTAAAGATTTAACATTTTGGTCTAAGTGCAATCAATCAGGCTCTAGAATTGATCAGATCTTCTTCCCCAAAGAGCAGGTAAGCAGGATTATTAAGGCAGATATAGAAGACCAAGTAATTTCTGATCATTGCCCTGTTTCGCTGATTTTTAATAAGTCAGCTAACCCACATAGGACACATAGATAGAAAATTAACAACTTCCTCCTTGGGAAGGAAAGCAATGTCAACAGAATTATAATTAGTATAGTGGATTTTATGTTGTTAAATAACCCTATGGACATGTCCTAGAGTAATGCCTGGGACTGCCTTAAGGGGAATTTTAATTAGTGAAGCTTCAGCCCTTAAAAAGCAAAATACAAAAAAAACTGAAGGAAATAATGGAAAAAATTAGGGACCAGGAGAAGATTTTACTCACATTGGAGTCTTTAGAAGCATTGAATATGTGGTCAAAACTCAAAATTGAATATAATGAGACATTAAGAAGTGAAGCAAGTTTTTCTATAAGGAAGGCTAGATTAAATCATGTGGATTCTGGTCCTAGGGCTGCCAAAATTCTTGCAATATGATTGAGGCAGAATAAAGGGGTGACAAACATTACTTCCATCAGATGTTACAACTCAGGTAACTTCTTATCTGGATATCAACAAATACTGAATTTGGGAAATTCTATCAGGACCTTTACAAGGAAGACAGTTACAAAGGAATAAATACATTAGAGATGTTTTGTGAGGGTCTGAAAATCCCAAAAGTGTCTCCCCAATACCAAGACATGCTAGGTGCTGACATCCAGGTGGCTGAGGTTCTTGAGGTAATAAGGCAGACTTACAAAAAATAAAGCTCTGCGTCCTGATGGTTATTCCTCCAACTTCTATAACAAATTTGACAAAGAACTAGCACAGATTCTTGTGGAAGTATTTAATGAATCTAGGGAGACAGGACACCTCTTGAATGAAATGACTAGAGGCCTCATAACTTTAGTTAATAAACAAGGGAAAGATTCTCTCTTATGCAAGAATTATCGTCTCATTTCACTTATCAACTCAGATACCAAAATACTGGCAAAAGTATTGATAAATAGATTAGAGAATATCATCTCATCACTTATTTCAAAACAGCAAACTGGTTTTATGAGAGGGAGATTGTCTGCTGACAACACAAGGAAGTTACTTCATGTTATACAAGCTGCGAATAATGCCACAATACCCTGTGGACTTCTGTCACTTGATGTGGAAAAGACATTTGACAGACTTGCCTGGACCCACATCTTCTCAACATTAAGATTCTATGGTTTTCCTGACACCTTTCTTCAGTGGATAGAAATATTGTACAATAACTCGAGTTCTGCTGTGTAAACGAACAGAGTAATCTCTCTGTTCTTTTTAATTAAAAGAGAGATTAGGCAAGGATGTCCACTTTCCCCCTTGCTATTCAACATCAAAATAGATCCCCTTATAAGAAAGCTGAACCTTAACAAAGAAACTATGGGAATTAAAATGGCAAAGAGCAAACAAATGGTCACAGCTTATGCAGATGACATTAGGTTGATGGTGTCTGATCCCTCTAGATCTCTACCGAATGTTTTAAAAACCGTCTAGGAATTTGGAAATTTCTCAGGATATAAGCTTAATATGAGCAAATCAAGCTTCCTTCCTCTCAATAGGTTATGTCATAAAGAAGAAATCATCACTTTGGGCCTTGCTTGGGAAAAGGATCATATTGTGTGTGTATATATATATATATATATATATATATATATATATATATATATATATATACACACATATTATATATATATATGTATATTATTATTATTGTACTTATTAAGAGATCCAGGTAGTTTACATCAGACATTACATAAAAATTCCATAATATTTGATAAGCATAGTGTGTCACACATAATTAATGAGAGCAAATAAGTATACAAACAATTCACTGATATCGGTATTACAGGAGGGACTAAGAATTCCATCAGAAAGATACATAGAGGAAACACTGAGGGGTGACAAATCCATCATCTTTTACAAAGCTATCAGAGTCTCAAGGAAAAATATATTGTCTGTGATCCATTACCCATAGGAGCCATTTGTTCCAAAAAGACCTGCCCTTTTCTTGTTGTGAATTAATCACTGCCATAAACCTTTCCATCTCATAAATCTGCTGAACTTGATCCTCCCATTCTTTCCTACTCGGGGGATTTGGCTGAAGTCATCTTTTAGAGATAGCCTTCTTAGCTGCTAGTAACAAAATTGCTAGGAGCCTTCTCATGTGTTTGTTTCTAACCTCTGGGAGAATCCAATGAAGGAGGGCTAGGCCAGGGGAGAGATGAAGGATTTCTGGAAAGAGCTCCCCTATAGCCTTCTCCACCTGGTTCCAAAAATTTTGTATCACTAGGCAGCCCCAGAAGACAGGAATATGTGCAGCTTAACTGTTCCCATAGCCCCACCAGCACCCGGACCTTCCTAACCTATCATATTTCCTCATGATTTGAGAGGTCTGAAAAAATGATACTGTACACTCCCAGCCATATTCCCTCCATATGTATGAACTGGTTGTACTATGGTGCGTGATAAAATCTGGATCCAGGCGTCCTTCGGGATCTCTGTCTACAGATCCCCTTCCCAGGACTTCTGTGTCTTTGCCAGTGATCTATGCTCTTGTGATTGAATGGCCTGGTACAAGGAAGAGACTGCATGATCAGGAATGTGATGAATTTTGGTTTCTATCAATATTTGAACCAGAAGGTGGATCTGTTCTATGTCCCAACGAGAACCGCACCATTGGTGTATATAGTGCCGTATCTGGAAAAATCGATAATAATCAGTGGGTCTGAGATGGTGTAATTGCTGGAGCTGTGCAAATGAATAAAACTCCCCATCCCTGAACCACTGAAATATATGGCACAGACCTCTCTTCCTCCAGCGGTCAAAAGTATGATCCAATCTTGCTGGGAGGAAGGATTGGTCAAATGCTGGGATTATTAGAGCTATAACAGAGTCCTGTATTTGGGGTGCATCCAGTTTCTGACAGCACACCTGTAAAAATCAAGCTGGTAAACCTAGACTGAATTTATTCTTTTATCTTGATTCTCCTTGGTGGGGGTGAACCTAATATCTGATCAATTCCCAAGGCTTCTCCCTCTAATTCTAGAGATTTCCAATGGGTATCTATGTTTGAATCCCACCACTGAAGGGCATGAGCCAATTGAGCTGCATAATAATATTGTTTTAAATGTGGGAGGACCAGACCACTTTTAATTTTAGATAGTTGCAGTAGACCAAAAGCTTTCCTTGGCCTTTTCCCTTCCATATAAAGGAGGAAATAATTCTGTCACATTTTTAATTCAGTAGTGGGGATTGTGATCAGAAGATTTAAAAAAAGGAAGAGAAGTCAGGGGAAGGGGTATCATTTTAATAGAGTCAACCCTCTGTGAAAGGGGAATGGGAAGATTCTGCCATCTCTGCAAATCCACCCTCAACTTTTTTGTCTGAGGAGGAACATTTTCCTTGTATAACCTATTTAGTTCCTGAGGTATCTGAACCCCCAGATATTTGATCTTCTTGGCGTTCCATTTCAAGGGGAAAAAGATTTTGTATCTCTGGGGTGGTGTCATAAGGCTACCTTAACACCTCTGTTTTCGAGGTGCTAAGTTTATAACCTGTCAGATGTTTTACCTCTGATAGCCTGTCAAACAGTCTTGGTAAGGAGGTATGGGGTTATGTTAGGTAAATTAATAAATCATCTGCATAAAATGCAGTTTTGTGAACATAGCCCCCGGACTCCACACCAGTTATGCCCTCTTCATCCCTAATTAACTGAGCTTAGGGCTCCACATACAAAGCAAAGAGAAGGGGAGAGAGAGGGCACCCCTGTCGGATACCCTTAGATAGGGGAACAGGTCCAAAAAGGATCCATTCACCTTCACTACTGCCTGAGGGGAGGTATACAGGGTCTGTAACATGATGCTAAATTCTGGGAGGAAATTAAAATATCTGAGGGGATATTTTAAAAATTTCCAGGAGACACGATCACATGCTTTTTGGGCATCCATGCCGAGCAGAAGGAATGGGGATGGTGCTCTTATAGTTTTTTCTAGTAGGTAGAGAGTTCTTTTTATATTATCAGTTGTTCTTCTTTTAGGAACAAAGCCTGCTTGATCTTTATTTGTTATGGCTGGCATTATAAGCTCTAATCCATATTGTATATTTAGGTGTTAAAATATATAATAATCTGCACAAAATTATACATAAGAATGCTAGTGACCTTAAAAGAAGGGTTACAGAAGATTTAAGTAAATGGAATAAATTACCACTAGTGCTATGGGGGAGGTTAGATTCTTGATGACTCTTCTACCCATGCTCCTATATATGTTTATGATGCTACCGTGTCGCTTTACTAAAAGACGGATTCAAGGTATAACATCACAGGTCACCAGCTATATATGGAAGGGCAAATGGAACAGAATGGCTTACTCTAAAATATGTAGAATGAAAAATAAAGGGGGGGGGGGCTGAGGGTTCCAGATTTGTATCTATATTTTTTAGCTGCAAGGACTGCCCACGTCTCCTGATGGCTAAAGAAGACTCAGAAGGGGACTATACCCCAGATTGGATATGTATTGAAGGAGAAAAAGTGGATAACCAGAACATGTACCTCAAATCGTTTATATTTTTCAAGCCGAGCAGGTCACTAAATAACAAAATAATTACGGACTCCCTTAGGCAACTAGGACAAGTCTGCTTTATGTTACAGCTGAATTTAAATCAGTCCTTAAACTTGCCAATCTGGAAGAACTCTAGCTTTGCCCTAGGTGGTAGTTTACTTAATAAACCAGTATGGCAGACTCAGGGTTTTCTCTATTAAAATACAATAAAAAATGGAAAATTCCTAACTTTTAATGAGCTAATACAGCACTTTTATCCTCTTTGCACGAAGTTAGGATTCTATTCGGTCTTAAAGAATGTTATTAGTAATAGATTTGATTTAGCTATTCCTCTTAAATGACAATTCTAGGTCACTGTTAGGGTGTATGCACTTGTCAATGTCTATATCTTCTTTACACAGGCTATATGCTGACCTAATCAGAGGCTTCTCATTTGAATCAGTACGTTGGTGGTCACAGCCACTTGAAGTAGAAACAGAGAGCTGGGACTGGGAAAAAATTTGGTCAGTGCCCTTAAAATTCTTCAGTACAGTAAATATCAAGCTAGTGTATTTTAAAACACTGCACAATCTTTATTACACACCCTATCAGAGACATAAAATGGGCCTTGCTGTTTCTCCAACTTGTCATAAGTGCAAATCTGGTAATGGAACCCTGTTACATATGTTTTGGGACCATCTGCTAGTTCAAACCCTCGGGGGAGAAATTGTTTGTTAATTATCCATTGATCCTTAATCGTATGACAGTAAATACATGTATAGTGGGGTATTTTGAGTCCACTTCTCCCTGGACTTATGAGCAAAAGCAAACCCTCATGTTACTGGGTGTGGAAACCAGACAGCACATTTTAAAATACTGTTTGGAGGATAAAATACCAGCAATACATGAATAGAGAAATACTATTGTTGATATTCTCAAAACAGAACATCTAGCTTTAAATTTAAATGAGACATTCAAAAAGTTTGACAGAAAATGGACCAACATATACCAGGTCTTAACTGGACCACATTAATCATTATAATTACATTCTTAAACGTAATCCATTGAAAATGACATATTGGCTGAACATTTTTATATGACCCCTGTTATTCTAGCTTTTCATGATTGTTGCAAGACTATTAAACTGCTACTCTAAGAATAAAATATCTGATGAGCTGGAATAGGCCTACCCATCCTCTTCCCCCCCCACATGACCGTCATATACTCTGATACATGATTTATTAATTCACGAAATGTTTTATCTATTATTCATACTATTTTAATCATCACTTGGTGCTGTATCTTAATCTTGTATGAAATATTGGTGAAATCAGCTTGTGGATACTCCATAACTATGAGTTTTGGTCCTTTTTTTTATTATCACCTGTGTTATAATATTTGATTACCATTAATATCTGTTTATTATCTCATGTAATTTTTCAAATAACTACAGCAATAAGATTTACAAACTTAATAGTAACCAATTTACTATTAGATTTGATGATACATTATTAGTGGTAGATTGTAATGTCTGACTGATTGTTTCCTTCCACATATATGAGAATTTGCTTTGTTTTGTCTCTGTTACTATGCTGTTTGTTGCTATGTTGAAAATTCAATAAAAAATTATTGGCAAAAAAACCCCTGCATTAATCTAGTATCCTGTATATTTTCTTTTCAGTGACAACATGCCAGACAAATAAAAAAAACAAATAAATAACTCTCATCACCCCATCCCCCTCCGCCTGCCCACCCCCACACACTTCCATCCAAGAACTAAACAACCCCCCCCGCCTTCCCCTGGAACAAAACAATTTTAAATATCTATTTATTTTGAGTTATAGATTGACACAGATTGCAGTCCACTCCAAGCTTATTCTTCCACCATAACAAATAGTGCAGGTCAGAGCAAAGGCACAAACAGATTATTAAACTAAGTTCAAGAATTATGGCACAGTGGAAGGTTCCCCTCCTAAACCCCCATACAACAACATAAGTGGCCATGGTGAAAGACCGCAGTACTTATCCTGCCCAGTGCTCCCACTGTCCGGTCTGCAAATTTCATCATGCAGTGCAACAGTCATGCATCTGTATTTCTGTATATTCAGTGATGACCACGGGACACAAAAGATAAACTGAATCATGCTAAAAGCAGAATTAAAGTGAATATAAGTGTGATCAGTGCAGTCAGTCTTATGAAGAACTGTATCTAAATTGAGTGGAGCCCCAAGATGAACATAAGAAGAGTGCAGTTAGTTATATACATATACAGAGGGGTGGCATCACCTGTTATTGTATCTCATAAAAGTGCGATTTTATTCTTAGAGTGTGTGTAATGTGCCTAAAGTGAATACACATGAAACCCCAACTCCCCCATCCACTTCTGCCCTAGGCAGTTCAGCCTCAACAACCAACACCAAAAGCAAGCTGATCAAATTTGAAGTATCTGACGCAGATCGTCAGTTAAATTGAGTATATACGGCTAGGATGGTTCAGGATCAGGTGTGGTCATTGCGTCTGTGAAGAAGTCCCAACTTGTACCAACCTGAGTCAAAAGCACCTGTTGGGCCACCTCCGGAGGTGCCAGAACTGGTTTAAGTGAAAGGGCTTGTTCAGAAAATAAAGGAGCTGGTTGGTTCAACTGGTGAGACTTATCCACTGAAGTCTGATCTGTCTGGGGTCCCTCTGCCATATTCAGGGAAGCCTGGACAGACTCATGATGCTGCTGTACTTCTTCTTGTTCTATACGGCGTGGGTCAGCACAGGGGTGTGCCTCTATGTTGTTCTGAACTGTAGAGCTGGGTTTTGAGAGTGAGCTCGAGTGAACCAGAGGTTTCATAGCCGGGGCCAGGTCCTGATTAAACATCAGGAATACTTCAGCTCGTTTGGAATCAGTAAAGTAATGCATGTTGCCTTACCAAAAAAAAAAACATATTTTGGCAGGTGGAAGGAGGGCAAATTTTATACCCTTTCTCTCAAGATACCTTTAACTTTTGTCAAATGTTTTCCTTGATTCTAAAATCTGGGTAAGCCAAAAATGTAATGCCTTCAGCAAATAAGCCACGTTCAATAGGAACTTTTCTCAACACCATTCATGGTCCAAAAAGTAGTGGGTCTTAATGTAAACTGGTCAAGGGAGCTTAACTGTACCTATACTGGATCTAATATCTCACTGGCCCCCTCCACGATGAGCTCTGTCAAGGATTATTTTTTCTTCTGGATATTTTAAACCCAGGGAAGTGGTAAGAAGCTTTTCAAAAAAGGGGATAGGACCTCCCTTCCCCTCCACACCTTTAGGTATCTTAATTTCAGATTATTCCACCGTGATCTATTCTTTTGGTAAATCATTTTTCTTTGTAGCACCTGCAGTCGAAGGGCATGGTTGTTAACTGTTTTTAATAAAGGGCTCACATGGTCTTCAATATTACCAATCCAACCTTCAATTTCCCCTGTGTGTAAGCTCAGAGCTTCTAATTTTTCACCAAGACCAGAGACTGATTTTGATAGAGAGGTTAAAGTAGCATTTAAAGAATCAAAGCCTTTTTGAATATCTGCTTTAAGTTAATTTTTAAATTGCATTAGCAGATCCAGGTTTTGATCTTCCATAGTATGAAGAGGTTTTGGCTAGTCAGAGACAAGATCAGCCTGAATAATATTCACTGTATATTTAGTAAACGAATATACTGGCTTGGGAGAGGATTGAGTGGTTCTTGATGTATTGGTGGTTGGGGGGGTGATTGAACAGGGGTTAGCTCCACAGGTTTTTGTGCTGAGTCCACGGAGTGTGGGGGTGTCTAATATATGACTGTAGACCCAGAATTATCAGTCATTTAATTGTTTATGTGTGAAAGAAGACTCAGGACTGCTTTCCAGACTGCCCAATAAATGGGCGTCAGATTCTAAGTTAGAACTTGCCCCCCGAGGAACACAAGGAACTGTACCAGGCAAAGCAGTGGGAGATGGGTAAAGCAGTCAGAAGTGCAAAGGCAAAAACAGAGGAAAGGATAGTCCAGACAGTGAAGGAGGGGGACAAAACCTTTTTCAGGTACATAAGGGAAAGAAGAAAGGCAAAGGGTGGGATAGTGAGGCTTAGTAAAAGGGAAGGGGGAGGGAATGGGCTGATGGGGACCTGGAGAAGACTGAGATACCGAATGAATACTTTTGCTCAGTATTCACAAAAGAAGGGGAGGAGGAGGATGGACTGATATTAGCAAGTAGACACACACAGGAAAGAGGGATGGATACCAGTCCATTCACAGAGGAGAGAGTCCTAAAGGAACTCTTGAAACTAAAGGTGGATAAGGCAATGGGGCTGAATGGGATACATCCCAGAATTCTAAAAGAGCTCAGAGAGATGATACTGTCACCACTGACAGCCCTATTTAACAAATTGTTGGAGGAGGGAGTAGTACTGGAGGACTGGAGGAGGGCGCATGAGATACCCCTTCACAAGAGTGAGAGCAACATAGAAGCAGGTAACTATAGATTGGTCAGTTTGACCTCAGTGGTGGGAAAGATGATGGAATCGCTGTTAAAGAAAGGACTGTAGAATATTTAGAAGCCAGTGGGGCACAGGACCCAAGGCAACATGGATTCACAACAGGAAGGTCATGTCAAATGAATCTGATAGATTTCTTTGACTGGGTAACAAGGGTAGTAGGTCAGGAAGGGGCAGTGGACATGACTTGCCTAGATTTTAGTAAGACATTTGACATAGTCCCACACAAAAGGTTAGTAAACAAGTTGGGGAATCTGTGAGTAGGTCCCAAGGTGGTAAACTGGGTCAGAAATTGGCTTAGCAACAGGACTCAGAGGGTGGTGGTAAATGGAGTTCGATCTGAAGAAAGGGGGGTAACCAGCGGGGTACCATAGGGTTCAGTGCTTGGGCTGGTCCTCTTTAATGTCTTCATACATGACTTTGTGGGTGGACACGAAGGAAAAGTATACCCCTTTGCAGATGACACCAAGAGTTGCAATAGGGTTGACATGCGGGGGAGGGAGTGGAGCAAACAAGGAGAGACTTAGGCAAGTTGGAGGAGTGGTCAAGAGTGTGGCAGCTCGGGTTTAATGCCAAGAAGTACAAAATCATGCACTAAGTGAACAAAACCCCAGGGAAGGAATACACAATGGTGGGGGGGTACTAACAACAACTAAAATGGAAAGGGACCTGGAGGTAGTCATAACGAATGACCTAAAAGTAGACAAACAGTGTGAGAAGAGAGTGAAGAAAGCTGGTGGAATGCTGGGGTGCATAGGGAGAGGTATCACCTGTAGAAAACAGGAGGTGGTGATGTCGCTGTACAGGCAGTTGGTGAAGCCTCATCTAGAGTATTGTGTGCTGTACTGGAGACCTCATCTCAGAAAGGACATCGACAGAGGTGGAGGCAGTCCAGAGAAGGGCAATAAAAATGGTGCAGGGGCTACACCAGAAACCATATAAGGAGAGATTGAGAGAACTCAACATGTATACTCTGGAGGACAGGAGGGAGAGGGGGATATGATAGAGACTTTCAAATACCTCAAGCGGATCAACAGAGTTCAAGAGAGCAGTATCTTTCAGAAAAGGAGATGTGCAAGAACAAGGGGTCACAATATGAGGCTGGGGGGAAGACTCAGGGGTAATGTGAGGAAGTATTTCTTCACAGAAAGGGTGGGGGATGCATGGAACAGCCTTCCAGAGGAGGTTGTGGGGGCAAAAATATTTGTTGAATTCAAGAATGCATGGGACAGGCAGAAGGCAAAACTAGTGGTAGGAAGGGGGAGGTAGGCTGCAGATCAAATAGGATCTGGAGCTTGGGCAGACTATGTGGGCCAGGTGGTCCTTATCTGCTATCAAGTTCTATGTTACTATGAGGTTATTTTCTTGTCTCAGCACCCACAAACCGTTGTTTGTAATCTTTTGGTAACCAGGTAAGGCCTACTAGGAACAATGCCTGTTTGTAGGGGCAACCTGGGAACACTGGGGAAGTTAAGTGATTTGCTCAGGGTCACACAGTATGCAAGTGGAGGTGGTGGGAATCAAACCCAAGGCTCTACCAAACTCAATAACGGCTCATTACACTAATCTCTAGGCTATACTGTCACCCCCTTTTTTCAAGGGAGCTTAGGCTATGGTATATCATTTTATTTTACATTGCATGGGCAAACTCACCTTATTTCTGATTCTGTCAGAGTATTTTGATAATGCGGATGTGAAATACATGCAACCTTACCATGGCATTCTGTCCACACCTGCCTATTACAATATTCCTTTGTAGAAACCTTTGTCATGCAGCCCTTCCCTGCCTGCCTGCAATTCCTACCTCCAGAAAATTTCAATGCATTGTGTTAACCAAGGAACAATATGTATATTGCTTTAAAGATTACAAAATAAAGACTTTAATGATGTTGGAGAAAGTCTCCTCCCCCAGATGTTTGCTGTCCATAATCCTCCATTGAATTAAGCTCCACAGCTAAAAATACTGAATAAATCACAATATTTTGGCCTGTTTCTACCTACTTATCTGGCTGTCTCATTTTCAAGTACAAACTCATACCACGTTGGGCTTCTTTGGGAAGTGCTAATTGTGTCTGTACCACAATCTTGTACCTCCACCAAAGGACCCTTGGTACAAAATGCTCCAAACTTGCTATCACTGTACATACAAGGGATCTGAAATACATTTAGCAACCTATGTGTTTTGGGCTTATTTCTGCCAGACTCTGTGGTAAAGAAACATAAATTTAGTACCACTTTAAGCAGTATTCTCTCTAGAATAAAAAATAAGTTTTCATATACCAGCATCCTACTTAACTTGCTAAAATGAGAGAACTATGCAAAATCTCATTAATTTTCATAGTCTTGCCAAATGTAGAGGACGATGATGGGTAGCACATACTTTGGTAGCGGGCAGTCTTACCCATGATTAAAACAAGCATTTTGTGCAGTTTCAGAAAATATATACTTTTACTATGGTACCATGGTGTCCTGACTGTCTACAGGATCAATGCTGTGGCTTTTCCATTGTGAGCCTAAATTTTCCCCTTTAAAATACACGTAACACCCTATAGGTTCCAAGCCTATTTCAACCAAACCTTTGTGGTAAAGGTACATAAATGTGGCATCATTGTAACCGGTACTCTCAGCAGAATCCACAAATGTGGTGTTTGTGTACCTCCATCCTACGTTACATAGACATTTGGTTTGCTAAACTGTAAAAACTATGCAACTTTCCATGCTTTTGCATAGTTCTACTGAATGTAAAGGAGGATTATGCGTAGCAAACATTTGGACAGCGGGCAATGTCATACATTTTAAAAGCAGTATTTTGTGCAGTTTCAGAAAATATATTATTTTTCTATGGTACCATGGTGTCCTGAATGTCTACAGGCCGGAGAATCAATGCTGTGGATTTTCCATTGTGGGCCTAAATATCCCCTTATGTAGCACCCTACAGGTTTTGAGCCTATTTCAACTAAACCTTTGAAGTACAGGTACATAAATGTGGCATCATTGTAACCAGTACTCTCAGCAGAACCCACAAATGTGGTATTTGTGTACCTCCATCCTATGTTACATAGACATTTGGTTTGCTAAATTGTAAAAACAATACGAATTTCCATCATTTTGCATAGTTCTGCCAAATGCAAAGGAGGCTTGTGGGTAGTTAACATTTGGATAGCAGGCAAAATCACACATTTTTAAAAACAGTATCTTGTGCAGGTTCAGAAAATATATACGTTTTCTTTGGTACCATGGTGTTCTGAATGTCTACAGGCCAGAGAATCAGTGCTGTAGATTTTCCATTGTGGACCTACATTTTCACAGTTAAAATCCATATATCATCCTATATGTTTCGAGTCTATTTCAACCAAACCTTTGTGGTAAAGGTACTGTACATAAATGTGGCATAATTGTAATTGGTACTCTCAGCAGAATCCACAAATGTGGTGTTTGTGTACCTACATCCTATATTACATAGACATTTAGTTGCTAAATTGTAAAAACTATGCAAATTTCCATCATTTTGCATAGTTCTACCAAATGTAAAGGAGGATTATGGGTAGCAAACATTTAGATAGCAGGCAATGTTATACATTTTTAAAAATAGTAATTTGTGCAGTTTCATAAAATATATACTTTTCTTATGGTACCATGGTGTTCTGAATGTCTACAGGACAGAGAATAGATGCTGTGGATTTTCCATTGTGGGTCTAAATTTACCCTTACATAACACCCTATAGGTTTTGAGCCTATTTCAACCAAACCTTTGTGGTACAGGAACATAAATGTGGTATCGTTGTAACCGGTATTCTCAACAGAATCCACAAATGCAGTGTTTGTGTACCACCATCCTACATTACATAGAAATTGGGTTTGCTAAATCGTGAAAACTATACGAATTTCCATAATTTTGCATAGTTCTAACAAATGTAAAAGAGGATTATGGTTAGCAAACATTTAGATAGCTGGCAATGTCATACATTTTTAAAAACAGTATATTGTGCAGTTTCAGAAAATATATACTTTTCCTGTGGTACCGTAGTGTCTTGAATGTCTACAGGCCAGAGAATCAGTGCTGTGGATTTTCTACTGTGGGCCTAAATTTTCCCTTTTAAAATACATGTAGCATCCTATAGGTATCAAGCCTATGTCAACCAAATCTTTGTGGTAAAGGTACATAAATGTGGTATCATTGTAACTGGTACTCTCAACAGAATCCACAAATGTGATGCTTGTGTACCCCTGTCTTGTGTTACATAGACATTTGGTTTGCTAAATTGTGAAAACTATGCAAATTTCCATCATTTTGTATAGTTCTGCCAAATGTAAGGGAGGATTATGAGTAGCAAATGGTTCTATGTGGTAAGGGTGACTTTTAAATGCCAAACATCTCTATTGCAACCCCACATCACCAAAATTCAATTTCTGCAATGTAGGATCCCGGCAAGACAAAACGCGGCACAAAAACCTTTTTTGTTTTGTTTTATGTAGGTGGGCTGTGCCCCCCACATCCTCCTAAATTAAGATTCTCAATTTCAGGGGGTGCATGTTGGGGGGGGGGTGTATACCTGGGGAAAAAATTAAACTTTACTGCCTTGGGCCAGGCACAACAAAAATTGCCAGTGCCCAGTCCTGAACCCTGCATCCCCACCACCCCAAGCCAGCACCTAACCCATCACGCCATGATGCCAGCTTGCCAGAACCCCATGGCACCACCTCTCACATACCCTCCTGCCTCTCCATCAGCAGGATCACTCTCCCCACGCGTGCGTATATACACACAACACCCTGTCACCTTTTCACTGACCCCCCATCCATTCGCTGACCCCACACCTCTGCCGTCGGGGCACTAGCTGACAGTGGGTCGCCGTTTCAGCAGGCGCCCACTTGCTAGTGCCCCATATCATGGGATACCATATCAAACATTTGGATAGCAGGCAATATCATACATTTCTAAAAACAGTATTTTGTGCAGTTTCATAAAATACATACTTTTCTTATGGCACCATAATGTCCTGAATGTCTACAGGTCAGAGAATCAAAGCTGTGAATTTTTCACTATGGACCAAAATTTTCTCCTTTAAAATACATTTAACACCCTATAGGTTTCAAGCTTATTTCAACTAAATCTTTGTGGTAAAGGTACATAAATGTGGTACTCTCAGCAGAATCCACAAATGTGGTGTCTGTGTACCCCTGTCTTGTGTTACATAGACATTTGGTTTGCTAAATTGTCAAAACTATGTGAATTTCCATAATTTTGCATAGTTCTACCAAATGTAAAGGAGGATTATGAGTAGCAAACAGTTTTATGTGATAAGGGTGACTTTGAAACGCTGAATGCCCTTATCTCAACCCCACATTGCTGAAATTCAATGTCGGCAATGTGGGATCCCGGCGAGACAAAATGTGGCACAAAAAATTTTTTTTTTGTTTTATGTCAGGGGCTGTGCTCCCCTGCCCCCCCAAATTAAGATTCTCAACTCCAGAGGGGTGCATGTCGGGGGGGGTGCATACCTGGGGAAAAAAATAAACTTTACTGCCTCGGGCCTGGTGCAACAAAAACTACCAGCACCCAGTCCTGAACCCTGCATCCCCGCCACCCCAAGCCAGCACCTAAGCCACCATGCCATGACACCAGCTCACCAGAACCCCGTGGCATCAACCCTCACATACCCTCCCGCCTCTCCCTCGGCAGGCTCGCCCCCCCACATGTATATACATGTGACACCCTGTCACCTTTTCGCTGACCCCCCATCCATTCACTGACCCCACACCCCCACCGTCGGGGCATTAGCTGAAAGTGGGTTGCCGTTTCGGCAGGCTCCCACTTGCTAGTGCCCTATATCACAGGAAACCGTAGCACACATTTGGATAGCAGACAATGTCATACATTTCTAAAAACATTATTTTCTGCAGTTTCATAAAATACATACTTTTCTTATGGTACCATGGTGTCCTGAATGTCTACAGGTCAGAGAATCAAAGCTGTGGATTTTTCACTGTGGGCCTAAATTTTCTCCTTTAAAATACGTGTAGCACCCTATAGGTTCCGAGCCTATTTCAACCAAACCTTTGTGGTAAAGGTGCATAAATGTGGCATCATTGTAACTGGTAATCTCAGAAGAGTCCACAAATGTGGTGTTTGTGTGTATGTAGCCTATGTTACACAGACTGTAAGAAAACCGTGTGTGCTCTAGATGCGGCGGTGCCTGTGGGGAGCTGCCAGCTCAGAAAATAGATTAGAAATACAAAAAAGCAAAGCACTCAGGCACTAAGGTCAAATGTGCAAGTGCAATTTATTGTCAGCAAGGAGCCTGCAAAGGATGCCCCCATTGAAGACCCGCTGAAGGGTTGAGGCGCAAGGGGTTACTGGTTCTTTTGCATGCTCCTTGCTGACAATAAATTGCATTTTCACATTTGACCTTACTGCCTGAGTGCCGTGCTTTTTGTGTATTTCTATGTTACATAGACATTTGGTTTGCTAAATTGTGAACACTATGCCAATGTCCATTATTTTTCAAAGTTGTGCCAAATATAGAGGAGGAGTATGGGTAGCAAACACTTGGGCAGTGAGCAGTGTTATCCATTTTTAAAACCAGTATTGTGTGCCATTTCAGAAAATATATACTCATTGCACCATAGTGTCCTGAATGTCTCTAGGCCAGGAAAGCAATGCTGGGCATTCAGTGTTACAGACCCACATATTTCCACTTTAAAATACACTTAGCAACCTATGTGTTTAGAGCTTGTATCTGCTAGACCTCTGTGGTAAAGGCATGTAAATGTGGTACTATATTTTTTATAGTTGCAAGAAATATAAAGAATAATAATGGGTAGTATATATTTGGGTAGTGAGCTGTGTTACCCATGTTTAAAAACAGCATTTTGTGTAGCTTTTGAAAATATACTATACTTTTCCTAAAATAACATGAAGTTCTGGGTTTCTACAATCAAAAGAAGCAATATCATGAATTAAATTAGAATGTGTCACTTTAAGTTGAAATTAGAGTACAGTACTACAGCTATAATATGTTTCTGCAGATAAAAGATATTTTTGGTGCGTATACTAGGAGTCATACTGCGAAATATAGATGTACAGAAGGCTGAGGCCCATGAATATACATCTCCTGCCATAGCAGGACTTAATCCCCATTTCCAGCATTTAACAGAAACCTATCAAGCTTAAATTAAAATAAATTGTAAGAATCAACTTCAACAATATCTTTGGGTAATGAATTCCATGATGAAATAATTAGTTGAGTAAAGAAGTTCCTTCTTAGCTGAGTTTTTGGATATGTAAGTCCTAATTGATAACTATGACTTTTTAAAGAGAAAAACCTTTGATGTCGGATAAAGCCTAAGTCAGCAAACAATATTGGGTCCCTTATAATTTTAAACATTAGTAAGAGATCTCCTCTTTTTCTCCTAAGCTCCAAGGAGTAAAGGTTTAAAGAATGCAGTCTATTATCATAATCTACCCTATGAAAGCCCTGAACCATCTTAGTAACCCTCCTCTGAACCCCCTCCACTCTCCTGACATCACCATGTAAAAAGGGGCTCCACAAAGGAGAGCAGTAATCCAAAATGGGTCTTACATAGGCCCTATACAAGGGAATTATACAATTGTTATCTCTGGAAGTAATTGAACGTCTAATACAGCCAATGAGTTTATTAGACTTTTTAACTAATTCAGTGCAATGATTAGTAAATTTTAAATCCTTTGATATCAAAACACCTAAGTCCTTTTCATGTTCCACAGACTGTAATTGATGACTATTTAAAAAATAGTTGAAGCATTGGTTATTGTTGCCCAAATACACAACTACACTCTTTTCCAGATTAAAGAACATGCCATTTGTGACTGCCCATGATTCCATTAATAAAAGATCTCTACAAAGGTCAGAGTATCCATCCATTGTGTCGATGTCCAAAGCAATCTTAGTGTCATCAGCAAACTTGACTGAGAATCCCTTAATATCCTTGTTTAAATCAGATACGAAAACTAAAAATAATAACTGGACCAAAACTGAGCCCTGAGGGACCCCACTAGTAACCCTACCTTTGTCAGAAGTGTATCCTTTAATCCTGACAGTTTGTTCTCTATTTGTCAACCATTCCTGAACCCAATTTATAATGAATCCATTTATCCCAAGGTTTCTCATTTTTTTAATGAGAGTTATATGTGGGACCTTGTCAAAGGCTTTACAAAAATCCAAAAAAATAATGTCTACTGCTTTTTTATCCTCTACGAGTTTACTAATTCTTTCATAGGAAAAAGATTAGCCGTGAGGCATGATCTTTGGGGCCTAAAGCCATGTTGTGTATCATCAACAAATCCTTTAAATTTTAAATCAGATATAAGTGTCTCCTTTACAATAGAAAAGTCCATGATTTTACCCAAGATACAGGTCAGACTGATTGGTCGATAGTTTGTC
Organism: Neoceratodus forsteri; assembly: GCA_016271365.2. NCBI lineage: Eukaryota > Metazoa > Chordata > Ceratodontiformes > Ceratodontidae > Neoceratodus > Neoceratodus forsteri. The sequence continues at coordinate 275,262,472 of JADMNL010000025.1, forward strand.
ATGCTACCACGGTCTCCCTTTTTAAAAATAGGGACCACTAAGACTTGCTTCCAATCATCTGGAACCTCCCCTGTGAGTAAAGATTTATTGTAAAGGACAAATAGTGGTTCAACCAGCCACCATCCTATAGCCTTTAAGACCTGTGGGTGCAATAAATCCGGTCCAGGTGTGGTATTTATTTCAATCTGATTTAATTTACAATGTATTTGATCCCTAGTTATTTTAATTTCGTCCATTGAATTTATACCAATATCCTGTAAAGGATTGATATCCTTGTCGGAAAACACCAAGCAGAAAAATGTATTGAACTCATTGACCATATCAACAGGGTTACTCAAGATGTTATTTGAGATTTAATTGGACCAACTCTACTGGAGTCCTTCTTTTTATTATTTACATAAAAAAAGGATTTCCCTCCATCCTTGATATGTGCTAGTCTGAATTCAATATTCCTTTTTTCCTTATTAATGGTAAGTTTACATAATTTTAGTGCCTCCCTATATTTAGCTTTATTATAGTTGGTAAATTCTCTTTTCATAATTCTGTATGCTCTCTTTTTTGCTAATATTGATGGCCTTGAACCCAGGCTCCTCAGCCTGGGGGCGCCATGCCTTGCCAGGCCACTTGCCCACATATTTAACGTCTCGCTTATCACAGGGGTCATCCCCGACATATGGAAAGCTGCCAGGGTAGTCCCTGTCCTGAAAAACGGGACCCTAAGGACAGCTGCCAGTAAACTTCTGGAAAAAGCTATTGTGTCGAAACTGGTCCACTACCTTCATGAATACAATGTCCTTTCCCCCTGTCAGCATGGCTTTTGAAAAAGCCACAGCACCTTGATGGCACTTGCTGAAGTCACAACCAGGATCAGGACGGCAACTGATCAGGGCAAGTTGACGGGGGCCATATTTGTGGATCTATCCAAAGCCTTCGACCGCGTAGATCATCCCCTCCTCCTCTCCACACTCCAGACCCTTGGCTTCTCCCATCACTCCCTTGACTGGTTCACCAACTACCTCAGGGACAGGAAGCAACTCACCTGCTTCAACTGAACCCTCTCGCCCCTCCTACCCATTTCCAGTGGAGTACCTCAAGGATCTGTCCTCGGACCTATCCTGTTCTCCCTGTTTGTCAACAGCTTACCCTCTGTGGCCACAGAAGGGCACCTCTCTATGTATGCTGATGACCTTGTCCTATTAGCTAGTGCCTCCGATGTTCCCAGCATCAACGCCCAACTCAATTCGGACTTCTCTCACGTCAGTGCATGACTTGATGGGCACAAACTCGTAGTGAATCTCAAGAAAATGCAAGCCATGCTCTATGGCGCCGTGAAAAAAATCTCCTCCTTCACTACGCCTCTCAAAATTCATGGTACCTGTGACTCCCTCCTGCCTACAGTTGACTCCGCTAAGTACCTTGGAGTCACCCTCGACCCTCAACTTGACCTCTCTGTGCACATCAGAAGCATATGCAATGCAACAAATGGCAAACTTGGCCTAGCATACAGGGCCAAAGACTGCCTTACCCCAGCAGCCCGGCTGGCACTCGCCAGGGGAATACTGCTGCCCACCCTCTCCTATGGTCTCGTTGCCTTTGCCACTGTCCCTTCCTCCTACCTAGCCAAATGGGACACCACGTACAACAACATATGCCGTTTTGCACTCGCAGCCCCCCCGTCTCACTCACCGATGCACGCTCTACTCTCGCCTGGAATGGCTCTCAAAAACACTGGATCTACAACATGGGAAACTTATTGACAACATAATTCAAACAGCCACCCCAGCCTCGCCGCCTCCCCTGAAACACCCCTCCCCGCTTACCAGCTTAGGTCTTCTGCATCCCAGACCCCCCTGGTCCCTAAAACCCGCACCCTCGCTGGGGATAGAGCATTTACCACCCACGCACCCAAGTTATGGAACTCCCTTCCCTCCCATGTCCGAGCTTCCCCCTCTCATTCCACCTTCAAAACCTCCCTCTGGAGTTTCCTGAAATCTACTCTGTCCTGTCTGTGTGCTGCCTAATCTCCAGCCCTTCGGCCCACCATCCCATCTGCATTGGTACCCCTGCTAGGCTCTTACTCCCTCACCGCCTTGGTGATTTCTCCCTACCTCTGGGTATATGTCATTGTTACTCTCTCAACTCAGGGTGAGGTCTTCTACCCACATGTTTGCCCCTGGTTTGTATGTTTGAAAATCTGTGATTGCTGATATGCTCATCCCGCCTGCTGTGTCCTACTGCTTTAGAATCTCTCTAGTGTCTTGTCCCTCCATTTGGACTTTGCTGCTCCTGTTAGTAATGATGACTATGTATTTCTCTCATGTAAATTCCACTGTTGGAGTATGCCACTCCAGATTGTTATGCTTACTATGTATTCCTTCTATGTAACTACCCTGTAATTCTCCCGGGTCGCACCTGAAAATAGGCACTTGCTGTCTAGTGTGCTTACCCGGTTACCAAAAGCAAATGAATAAATAAATAAATATTAGTTTATGTACTGTATATGTATACCACATAGGCAACTTCCTTTTGTTGTTATATAAGGTGCGTTTGGGAATGTGTTTATCAGTTAATTCAAGAATTTTTGATTTTAGTTTATTCCATAAATCGTTTACAGGAATGGTATAGTCTAACTGGGAACAATTTTGTAATTCTTCATTAATAGCTAGAAAATTAGCTTTACCAAAATCCAAGACTTTTGTAACCCTAGTTTGCTTAATTTGTTCATATATGATATTCAAAGTAATAATATTGTGGTCACTGTTAAACAGTGGATCACTAACCTCCAAATCAGTAATATTTTTGGGAATATTTGTGAGCACAAGATCTAATATATTTTTACCCCATGTAGGTTTGTCAACTAATTGTTGTAAACCATTTACAATACAGAGTTCCAACAATTCGTGTTCCTGAATAGTAGTTGCAGTGTATTCATTCCAGTCAATTCCTGGGATATTACAGTCTCCAAGTAACAAGACATCCTTATGATTTAAGTTATTTGCAATATCTTTTAATAGGGATGAATGATCAAGCTGGGTAATATCAGGAGGCCTATAGCACATGCCAACCAAGAGATTTTTATTAGAACTAGTTTGTATTTCAACCCAAAGTATTTCATTTTTGTCATTAGATATTAGATTTAGTTCTCTAAATGTTATTGTCTTATTTAGATAAATTGCCACCCACCCCCCTTCTATGGTTTCTATCCTTGTGAATTAGATTGTAACCAGGGATAGAATAATTCCATGTTGAAGTATCATCCCACCAAGTTTCAGAGATTGCAGCAATGTCAACCTTGTTATTAACTAGTAATAACTCAAGTTCGTCTTTTTTTATATAATGGAGACTTCTGGCATTAGTCAGCAAGACTTTTAGCTTCTGATTCTTATTTCTAATGCTATTCTGCCCTTGTTTGATGGAAGGAATTGAACTGGTTAATGAAGAATTTACTAATTCTATTCGCCTCTCAGTTGCCAGTTTTTGAAGTTTCATTTGAACCATTTATTATCTGGTAAAAAATATTCCCCAATAATTTTGAGCCTAATTTGCTCAGGTGTAGACCATCTGAACAAAACAAACGGTCATTAGTAGAAAACATTTCCCATGTCTGTAGACATTTAATGTTGTTTTCTAAGCACCACCTACAAAGCCAATTATTGACAGATTTAATTTTTTTTTAATCTTGCAGCACACTTGCAGTACAGGCATTGTGAAGTTCAACACCATATAGCTCTCCATGATTCTCAGTTAAATAATAAGTTTTCTGGGATCTTTTCTGCAACATTTTTGAGAAGAAATAGCATTTTGTTTATATTTCAGGCACTGTTTCATGGTCACATGACCTGATGTTGACAAAACATTACATCCTATAAAATAGTCAGAGTCTGCCAATAAAAAACATCCATGCTTTTCCTACTTTTCCTTGAAGGGAACATAGTGATATTTTAATTTTTTATAATATTGCACAAAAATAACAAAAATTGCTTGGCACAGAAGTGTAAAATACCCCTGGCAGCAAAAGGGTTAAGTCTGAGAAGGATGGTAATGGAATTGGTGAGTACAGAATAAAGACAAATAAAGGAAAAAATAGTCACTTGGACTATATTGCAGGACTCACAAAACATTGACAGTGCCCCTTTGACCATAATTCAAATTTGGATCTTTTCACAAAACCAAAATGTAATGATGCAAACTGCAACTCCTTGTAGTTTCTGAGAAAACCTTGACCAATGTTTTTGTTGGAAAAGGGGAAACAATACCTGTTTTTTAATCTAAAACTCTCAAACCTAGTTGGCCATCCAGCTGGCCCAGAGGTGCAGAGGGCTGCGATACTGCAGGATGTCTTACCTTGCACCACGCCGGCAACTCAGGTTCAAGAAAGAGCTCTGGTCACAGGAGATCTGATGGGGAGGCTGGGAGAGGACTGAGTGGCTGCCTGGCAACTGTCCTCTCCCATACTGGGATAGTGTGCCTTCCTGGCACTTGACTTCCACCAGGGAGAAGCCTAGAGCAGATATCTGGGAGGCTGACAGGTACGTCAGGTGGGTAGAAGGGGCTATGGTTCGGGAGCACATGTGCGCCTCCACGCACATGCATCCTGTGTGCCACTACGGCTCTGGGAACCTGCAGAGGAAACTGGAGGAGAAGTGGAGGACCTGAGCTATGTGAAGCCTCACCTGAGGCACTGCGACACACCTTGCCGCCTCAGGTCTAAGGGACAAATTCTGGAGGAGAGTCTCTGGGGGGAGGATGGCAACCCCCAGGCTCCATTGCATCGGGGCAATCCATGGGGAAACCTAGCCCCAACCATGAAGGAGGTAAGGGATGGTCAACGGTGCCCAAGGAAGAGGCTGTAGCCATCCGGTCTGACCAAGGAAGATAAAAACTTTTATTACAAAAAGCAGTTGGTCAACTTTTTTTCAGATTACCAAATGTAGATACATTGTGTCTGAGAACAAACCCAAGCAATTTTAAATTCATACTCCACAATCACTGAGTTATGAACACACTATAAACCCCTTTCAGTACGACTAACCCATCGAACCCTTACTATATGAACATTGTTACACTCCCCAAAATGAGTGTTATTACACTCCCCAAATATACTATATAAGGTACATAATCTGTACGATTCTTCCTGGTCAAGTTGTGTTATAATTTATATAATGAAAAACTTATTAAATTATAAAAAACTTAAAACATCTTATGGAAAAAATACTGCAAGCTTGGCACAAATCCAATAATTTCATGTGTACTTTGTCAATTATGACTTAAAATCTTGGAAAAGCCCAGAATAAAGACAGAGATACTATTTTTAACAACAGTCTCAGTTAATTGTTATCTTTGAAGATGGCTATGATGTTTTGCTGGTGGGTGAGCACTCTGAATCTGAAGTGTCTTGGAGTGGTTCTAGTAAATCTAATTATACCACATGTGATTTTATCTTTCATTAGTGCTCAGTATTCCTTTATTCAGTATCCTGCTTTAAAGAACTGTGTCCCATTTTACTTTGAAGGTACTAATTATTAAATATAGGTAAGAACAGATTAAAAACTGAAATGAACATGTTTCTTTAGAAGAGGGTATAGAGCTCCCTCTCCCCATTCTTGATAAAGCCTAAATGAGACTTTTTAAGAAACAGGGCATCTATCAATGTCTGTTTCAGTCCATTAATAAAAAATGTTTGTAGCTGAAAATATAAAACTCAAATATTTTACCCTAAATTGCTGCCTCCAAAGATTATGAATGACTGAGGCATAGGCAGGCTACAAAACGCTTTTGCCTGGGCATGTAGGTGGATTTAAATCTGAAATATGTTGCCAACTATGTATCATCCCTGGGGCGGAGCAACTTTTTTACCAGGGCAAGTGTCCCATCTGGCCTGGGGCCAACATTGAATGAAGCGTGGCTAGGCTTTATTTACAGCTCAACGATGTCCTCGAAGACATATGTCTGTTTCAGTCAATAAAAACATTATTGTCAATGTTGGATACAGTAGAAGCAGGTACTAGGTTTTATTACATTAAAAATAGGCCATCAGGAAACTGTTGTTGGCCACATTCTCATGTTTTGTGGGAAATTCCCTTGTTCTTTTTTTAACACATTTTTTTTGTTCAACAGTAACAAGTCCATAGCCCTCATGGCATCCTGTGATGTGTAATAATTCAATCCAGACTTTCAACTGGTTGAAACTTGATAGACCTACAGTAATTACAAAGGTAGTGTTTCTGTACAGTGACAAGGTCAGCACCTTCACACAATGTAAATTCATTCTGAGTTGTATTTCTTAAGTAATAATGACATAAGAGCTGGTTATTTCCTGGGGATTAATGAGCTGATGGGGAAATGGGTTGCCTAAGAGCTAGCTGAGGGCCACCCCCAACCAGTCAGTTGTTAATCTTTGGTAATGATCGCCTTGATTGTAAGTGTAATCCCAATAATGGCCCTGCTTTTCAAGTTTTTTGTTACTTACCTGCTTGTTTTGAATACTGTGGAGGGAGTAGTGAGCATGAGGACATATAATGCTGTATGTGATTCTGCCGCACCATGTGCATTGGCAGTTGAATCAGTCATTTCAATTTTTTTTTTCATACAGCTGTTTGCCTCAGACCACCACCTGTGCCTTCCATCTGGCCCTTATGCAGGCAACTTCCCATCCCCATCTGCCACTCCCCAGGGTTGGACTGGGGTACGGAAGCCTGCCTGCAAAATTGATACGAGGGCTCACCAGAAAAATCAATAGATGAGGGCACACATTCAGATCAGTATTCTGCTTACATTTTATAAATGGACTCTGTGTTTGTATCTACATTGTACTTGCAGTGCCCCAAATACTCCACTTAATTAGAAAATAAATGATAAATGCGAAGATTTTCGGAGTTTAGAAGGTGACCAGTTACCCATCAGAGGGGGGGCCCACCTGAAAGTTTCCAGGTATCGTGTTGGGCCAGTCCAACTCTGCTACTCCCTCCACTGTCAGAGCCAGTGGGGATCCACACAGCATGGGGGGTGTGTCCAAGAATACCAGTGGCTGTCATGGAGATGGCCTGGGAGACATAGGGATTTTTCTGGTTTTGTCCCTATTTCCCTTAAGCCCGTACCACCTCCCCAATGCTGGGCGGTGCCCCATCAGGTCTGGCATGCATGCAGCCACATCCCTGCAGAGAAGACAAGCACCCTGACCCACTACAGGGGTTGCTGCGGCATCAAAACCCCACTACCAGCCCTAGCCGTCCGACCCTCCTCCCGAGTTCACCCCCTGAACCTGGGTTGCTGGGGTGGGAGTGCATCAAACTGCACACTTGGCCATCAGTGACCCCCTGATTGTAATTTCTAAGAGATTAATGACCGATCCAGTAGCCAATCAGGAGCTTCGCTAGGCTCATAAATATTCAGTTAGACTTGAAATACTTGATATCTCACAGTCACAGATATTGTGGTGTATAAATCCTGATACAGTGTAACACATAAATATACTAACTGAAAAATGGGTGGGGAAGAGAGAGAAGTCACACTGCTATGGAGGCCTTCTATGGATTTTTGCCTTAGAGAGAACAATCAGTAGATTCAAAGTAGGCAAGGCAATATTTATTTATAAAGCACCGTTTTCCAAGTGCTCAGGGTGCTGTACATACAATAGAAAACAAAATGTGTAAAACAAACAATATCAGAGATAAAATTTAACCAATAAATAAAATATTAAATAAAGATTTGCTATAAGTAACTAGTTGGGGAATGCTTGTTTGAATAAATAAGTTTTCAGAGAGGCTTTAAAGGCCTCCACTCTGCGAGCCATATGATTGCTCCCACAAAGCGAGTTCCACAGCACTGAGGCTGCCACTCCAAAAGCTCTGTCCTCTGATAGTTTGAGACGGGGAAGAGGGTACAGCACCACTGACACCTGTCATTCTGGTGTGAGCCTGCAGTCCAAAATGTCCCCAAGATTCTTAACTGCATTAAGAGCTACAAGAGATTGGCTGCCTAACGAAAGAAGGGCCGCTGAGCCTCACATCACCTCTGACCTAGCTCGATCATCATGACCTTTGTTTTTCCTGGGTTGAGACATAGCCAGTTAGAGGCCATCCACTCAGTTATCTTGACAAGGCTTTGTCCCAGCACCGAAGCCACATAGTCCCCATCAGGAGAACAAGACATATACAGCTGAGTGTCATCTGCATAACAGTGACACTCAACACTGTACCATCTGATGATCCCCTCCCAAGGGCAACAAGTACAGAGAAAAACAGCACAGGGGCAAAGATCGAGCCTTGAGGAACCCCACAGGACAGTGGAGAGGCCTTAGAGATAAAATTACCTAAGGCTACCTGCTGCATTCTCTTGATTATGTAGGACTGGAACCAGTGTAAAACTGGGCGAGTGAGGCCTACATAGTTCCTCAGGTGATCCAATAGCACCCTATCCCCTTGGTCAACTGTGTCAAATGTCAATGAGAGATCCAAGGGGACCAAGATGGAACAAAGTCTTGGTCCCTCGCTAGGAGGAGATCCTGAGTCACCCTGATGAGTGCAGTCTCAGTGCTGTGATGGTGCCAAAAGCCTGACTGGAGCAGTTCATAGATGCCATAAGTCTCCAGGTGATCCACAAGTTGGTCCACCACCACCTTCTTAATACCCTTCCCAAGAAAGTGAAGATTATAGATAGGTATGTAACTCAATGGAACATCAGAGTCCAAGGAAGGCTTTCTTAGGAAGGGTCTAACCACAGCCTTTTCAAGGCAGAGGGAAAAACACCCTCCCTCAAGGAACCACTGACAATCTCAACAAACACTGAACCCAAGGACTCACCACAACCCAAGAACAGTCTGGTTGTTCCTGGGTCCACAATACAGCTGGTGGGGCACAAACTAGAGATTACCCAGAGCACCCTAACCTTGGAAACTGGCTGAAATCCACCCTAAGATAGGCAGATCTACATCACCATAGGAACAACCACTACTGACCCATGACAGGCCACTCAAAGAGATGCCTGATTCAACAGCTAGTGGTTTCTTTTTATTGTACATTTTCTTCAGTCAGTGAGAAGATCTTTTCTTTGACAGTACTGGGTGGTTGATGTGTAGAGCAGTACTTTTCCTGGAACCTGGCATGTTTCATGCTGTTCTCCTACGTTAGGCCACTTGCAGCTTTTCCTCTCTGTCTCCCACAATTAGACAATGGGCTTGTGAAAACAAACTCTGGTCAGAGCCAACACAGCTGTTTCAGAATGGTGAGCCCAAGTCAAACAGTATTTGGAGCTCCCAACACGGCTGACACCATACTTGCCGTACTCGTGCATGCGCAGTAACTGATAATTGTGCATGCGAGAGAAAGAGCCCGCCGTGCCCAAGACAGCCACTGTGACAACAGTTCACACGTGTGATTACTGCTGATACTCACACATGTGCAATGAGCTCATGGTGGCCATCTTGGGCACAGCAGGCTCTTGCGGAACTGACGATTGTTAAAAAAAATAGTGTGCCTGCTGAGAAGAGGAACTAGTGTGGCCACGGAGGGGTAGTACAGTGGAGAATCAACAGTACAGCACTGACCACAGCACTGTGGAATGCCACAGTGCCTGAAACTGGTCAAGTGCTTCCAAAGTCCCTTTTCTCCTCTCCTAGCAAAATGTCTGCAGGGCTCCACACATGCAGCCATAAACATGTCTTTCTAACCTCAGCAATGGCCACCCCCCACCTGGCAGGGCTCTCTCTACCTCTCTCTCTCCCCCTCTCCAAGCTGGAGACTGCTGTTTTTTTGGGACAAATTAAGCTCCTCACAGTCCTTGCTGTATCTGTTTCTTTCTACTGGAGGAGGGTGGTTTAAGCTTTTACCACAGTCTGGTTTCAATTACTTCACTCTGTTTTTTCCTAGCAGATAAACTTTGTTAAAGCAGTAGCTTCAGACACTTAATCTTTTCAGCTTGTGACCCTAGAGGGCACACACGCAACCCCTCACTGCACATTGCTTTGGGGCCAGGCTAATGACTGAACAACTTTTTTTTTTTTCACTATTGGGCTAGATCTAGGGCTAAACCTAGTGCGCATGACCACATGACCCTCAGAACCACATGGCGTCTCCCTCATCCTGGCTCTGCTCCTTGCTCAGCCCATTCTTCTTTTGCAGGCAGCATCTGCTGTTTTACCAGCCACGCTACATTCAGTGCAATTTCACAACTCTTTTGTTTTCTGTTTTGGCAACTGATCCAACAGATGATCACTGACATGGCACGGTTGCTGCAACTGGAGCTGCAGTCCTCCTCCTCTTCCAGGTACACATGCCCCATGCTTTTCCAATCCCCAGGGAATTCCAGGGGCACCAGGCAGCTAGATCAGAGGGTGAGTTTACAAATTTACCATCGTCAACCCTAGAGGCCTCCCAATGCCCCTGATCCAATATAGTGCTTGGAGGAGAAAACTGCACTTTGCCTCGGAGACCTACTTAACTCCCCTAAGTAACAGAGGCCAACGGGGGGGGGGTGGCAGAACAGCAAGGTGACCCCCCCATACATTTCCTGCCTGAAGACCAGCTACAATCCATCTGCCCACTTGGCTTGGCTAGCAGTTGTTGGCTGGGCATGGTGAACACTGTATAGCGAATGTACATAGGTGCTTGGGTGCTGTCTTGATGAGCCATAGGTGTGGTGCAGGTGTGAACAGTGCAGATACCAAGTGTGGAGGCCAGCCAGCCTTCCACTGTGCATCAAGGTTAGTGTTTGACCATGTTTGGCCAGGGTTGCCAATGAGGAGCAGGACATTCCAGTCTAGATGACATTGTGCCACCACCGGATGACATCATCCCAACAGCTGACCATCCCATGATGATGACCACAGCCCAGCAGCAGGCATCTCAGACAATGACATCATCTTTTCAGCTCCTGCTAACATCAGACAACATCTTTCCTGATGACCTCTGAGGATTACCAAGGAGAGCAAGGTCTGAAATCATCACTTGGAGGTCAGGTAGAAGAGGAGGCTCAGAAGCAAGCTCTGTGCAATTACTTGACTCCACAAGACTAGTGAAATTGCTCCTTTTCTTTTCTCTCAGTGTGGTCTGGGGCATTGTTTAAGACTCTGCTGGTGTTGCATCAATGCTCTTATAAACTGATATTCCTGGTATTATCATAGGCACTATTAGTGACTTTAAACAATCGTGATACCATTCCCCATTGTTGCACATATAGGGACTTACACACCTTGATCCTTTTGACCAAAGGAAAACGTAACCTGTTAAAATTGTTTTAAATACTGTTCTGTGTTGAGTTTTATCTGGTTTTAAAACAACAACAAAACAATTTTGAGTCTAATGCAGATTTTCATCATATACCAACATTTTAAATTTGGGTATGATTTAAAGGTACAGAGTTCCTGTTTGTAAATAGGGGATATCATTTGGTATTTCTAAAAAAAACAAGCTTGGCTAGTCCCTGACCTTCTAGACAATAGATTTCATTGTTTAACTATTCTTTTAAATGTTCCTTCGTCTTAATTTCACCTCACTTTTCCCTTTATGATGATTCTTTTTTGTGTCATCTTTTTAAGCTTTAATTATTAAGGGGCATTTCCCCTTTGTGGGGCTTGATATAAATAAGGCTGTCTATTCCCTACTGTCCACTTCCCCTGACAAAGACCATCTCTGGATGAATTGCAGGGGTTGATTTTATCAGTGTCCATGGCAGTTTTCATGTTTTTTGCCCACCAATAAACTTCACATGCTGCTTATATAGAATTTTTGGCGTGTGAGAGATTTGTTTTCTTTCTAGATCCTTCTAGATGGTTACCTATGTGTTTTGAAAGTTGCAGATTTGACTGGCAGTCCAGGTGTTCACTGACTCCCCTTTCCCTGGGTGCACTACTGCTGTATTTTCTCCCAATGGCCTCCTTATCCACAGCAACTGTCTGTGGATCCATTGCATGAGAACAACAGAACTCATTATCCAGTCATCTGGTAGCCTCCAGGGACAGACTCCAAGACAAGGGTGATGACTCAGGATTCTGTGTCTGAAGGCCACTTCATGTAAATTGCCATTAATTCATGTGGTAGTGTAAGGGAGACACCGGGAGGCAGTGAGGCTCCTAAGGGGCTACACTTCAAGGGAAGTTCTAGAGGCCTTGCTATGCAAAGAGGATCTCACTTAAGTGTGGCTGTTAACCTTTTTTTTTTTGGGGGGGGGGTGATTTTGGTTCTGTTCCTGAGAGAAGCTGCTAGTTGTGCTGAAGGTGGTGAAAGATCTGGTGTCAGAGAATGAGCTGCTGATACACGTAGAAGCTGAGTCAACTATTTCTACGGGGGAATTCCAAAGCAGGGATGGATATTAGAGATACTGCCTCTGTCAGAAGGAATGGGGAGATTGCTTGCCGCTGCCAGAGGGCATGCTTTGGTAGACAATGCCATGCTAGTGCTCAACACACTGTCCGGTGAGAGTAAGGAACAGGGTGATGTGAGTCACCCAGAGCCTGGGTGGCAATTGGCCAGGAGTACCTGAATGAAAGTCCCTATGACAGTGCATCTTCCTGTACACCAGCTAAACTGATGCTGTGGTGTCACAAAGTATGTGAGAAACCAGTGAACCCAAAGTGTATAGCAAGATGGGAGATTTGGTAAATTCAGAAGGTAGAGTAGGAAAGGCTCTATCCTGAGGTATAACCTCGCCCACAGGTGAGTTGTAAGGAACAAGAGGAGTCATGAAGCTCCAGTAAACTATACAGAAGACATCCCCTTAATTGAGGGAGTCTAAGGTTTTAACTTATGACCGGAGTCAGGATCACATCAGTCTTACAGGGCTGACCAGGAGAATGATTGGGGGACGATGTTCCCCTGTGTGTAACTGTAAATATGTTAGCAAATGTGACAACAACCCATCACATAGCAGGGGAACAGCCAGGCCATCACCTGAAGGCATAGGCCTTCATTTGAGTTGAAGCATTTTGACCAAATATGCTTGAACTCAGTTGGCCATGGATACCAGTGTGCCCTAAACAGAATGTACCTATGCGTGGGCCTTCAGTTTTGGAAATCCTGGTTACTGCCCTGCATAGTAGCGTGATTTATTCCTGTTCAGACAGAGAAGGGGCATAGAGCATAATGCACTGGGAACGAGCGTAAAAGAGTGAACCTGTAAATAGTTGATGGCGTTTGTTGTGATTGTCTCAGAGGACCCAACAGCGATCAAACACCACCTCACCCCTAGACACAAGAGGGTATCACTGGGCTATAAACTCACCCTCACCTGATGCCAAGAGAGGGTCCTCATATGGTGTCAGCCATCAGCTGAGTGAGAACTGGCTGCAGCCACAGCTGAGTGGTTCCTTGGACTGTACAGCACCCAAGCCCAGGAAATGTGTGGGGGGGGGGGCAAGTGTGACTAGTAATACTGATAAATTCTGTAATAATTCTGCAAAACAATTGGAAGTAGTTTGCCTTATTTTCTGAGATGTTGTCATTGGTTCTATAATTGCAGGATTCCTCACAGAATGTATATTAAGGAGTTGATGGATAACTGATTTGTTCATCTAGATGCTGATTAAACTGTTCTACATTGCAGTGGTAAATCAATAGAGATGGAACACTGTGTTCTACAGAAAGATATATGTTCCCATCAACAGGTTAAGATATGACTATTATTAAACTGTATAAAACTAAATCAATAGGAAGTGCATCTCCCAGAAGAGAGGTTGAGCTTAACAGGGTGATGACGCATTCTTGCAATGCACTTCAGATGTATGTTATTGTAAAGCACTGCTCTTGAAATAGTCGGGGTGTACAAAAATCTCGATTACCCATTAGACTGCCATCCTTCACATACCAATCATGTCGACAGATTTGCACACAAAGGCTAAGATTTACCGTCTGCATAGATACAGACTTTCCATAAACAAGCCAGACATTATGTAGTCTTAATGACTGCATCATCCCACTGTTAATTACTTGTTGGACAGATCAATACTTTGTATTTAACTTTCTTCATTATGTCTGTTCAGTTCAGTTGTATTAAGCAAAAGGCAAAAGGCTAAAGCTGCATACAAAAATATAAGATAAAATGAATACTATACATACACAATGCACATAAAATCTCTCAAACAATGTTTGTTAGACATTATGCATACCATAGCATTTATTTGACTAGGTCATAGCTCTTGTATTCAACTCTGCCTTCTGCTAACTGTGAGTCAAATTGACTTATGTTAACAAACCGAGGAGAATTCCATTAGTTTCAGTATACTGACTAGGACTCTTTAGTAGATATCCTCTAAAAAGATTCAGCAGCTGACCTTATGTTTAGGGAGATTTAATGCACGATCAGGTGATGTCTCTCAACCAATGAAATTTCTAGATTTTTTCCTTGCCATTTTATAAATTTCTTTAACCAGCTCATATTGAATTTCCCCTCCATTTATGCTCAGCAGTTAGCCTGGACACAGGACGGACCTAGGATTCATGGTGCACCGAGGTAGATTTTCTTTGGGCAATGCTCTCCCCTTCCCCTGGTCCAACCAGTCTAAACCCATTTCTGCAAGTCATATCAACTTATCATTCCTTCACGGATGCAACCATGGCTAAAGTTGGGGGAGGGACATGATCTACTGAGCCTTTCATACCAATGCTAATGTCATTGATCATTTTATAGGGCCTAAAAAGTTGAGGAGGACTGGAGCCCCCCCCAGTGGTTGTGCCCATGCATTCATTCCTTGTCTCACTCCCAGCTATACAAAGATAAGCTCTAGTCAGAGCCAATACAGCTGTGGAGAGCTTTTAGGAGCAGCAAGAGTAGTGAAAGAATATGCGGTGCTCTTGCTGCACCAGAGTCAGCCGTAGTACTGTAGCGACTACAGTACTGCGCATGCGTGGAGTCAGCCTTGCACAACATGGCGGTGCTGACATAACTATGTGTAACAACCCAGTCCCCTCGGGGTACTAGAATCCCGTTAGTACTAGTCTTAGGCAGGTAGGAAAAAGCAGCTGGTGGGGAGCTCATTATAGGCTTTCTACCTAATGACATCATTGTTTACTCAGCTAGCCTGAGAGAAGGATGATTATGTAATTTAGAACTCTCACAGCAGCATAACCACTTTAGAGTCAGCTGATCTTAGGGAGCTTAGAATGTTCAGCAGTAAGTTCAAGTGTGGCAGTCAGTGGCAGGAGGTCTGCCATTGAGGCTCTATCAAAGGGAGCCCTGGTATTTTCACCCTAGTTTGGTAAAATCTTCAGTTTGCCTGCAGGACTCTTTAGTTTCACTCAAGGGGGAGTGAGAGGGAAGGCAATTCTTGTGGATCCAAGGGGTAATCCTCTGAAGTTCACAACTGCCTTAAGGAAGAACGATGAGTAGAATCTGACAGCTGTCAGAGAAAGAAAGAAAGGTTTCTTTTGTTCTTTCCATGACTGGGAGAAAGGAACAACTAATCTGTGAGTATAGAATTTGAGACTGTTCTTTGAGGGAGTTGTCTGAGGTATGTGTGCCCTAGATATGGCTAGATCACTCCGGTCAGGGCCCCTTTCACCACAACTGTGCTGAATTTAAAGTTAAAGTTGGGATTCTTTATCAATTCATTGAGGACTGAAGACTCTTTTGGTGTAACCCTGAAGGAATGGCAGAGGCTGTTTGGGGCAAAGGGTGGGAGGAATGCCATCTGGAGTTTCAGGCAGGGCTAAGTGGTCCGTGGATGGGCACCACTGTTCCCTGGGCAAAGATCATGCATCAGGAGGATTTTAAAGTGTGTGGCACATCCCACAGATATACACTTTGAAAATGGAAATGTATGGAAAATGTTTAAAGTGTGTGGCACATCCCACAGCAGGGTTTTAAATAATTGATTAGCAGTTTTTTTTTCCTTGGGACAATACTAACTGAACATAAAGTATTTATATAGGTTTTCTAGAAGTGTTATGTTTGTTAAACACAGTGAGGCAAGTGCTATGCATTTTCACAATGTTTTAGCACTTTTATGAGCAAAATGCTAATCAATTTTTAGAGCTGAATAAAACCCTGCACAGATATACACTTTGGAAGAGCGATAGAGATGTTTTTGTGGAAAACAGTACTGCCTAGCAAAGTGTCCTGCAAAAGAGATTATGCCTGTATTGCAATGACAAATCTTTGGGGGGCCACCCTTGCTTTTAGTAACATCTGTAAATAAAACCATACTTCAAAATCCCAGTTGCTGCTTTGGACGTTCTGCTTGTTGCTTCTAGTGTGAACGTTATTGGGGCCCCTCAGCAGTTAGGTCTAGCATATGCCTTGCATCCTCTCCCCTGGACCTGGTTGTGAATACAAATGTTCATTTTAGTATATACCCCAACCCCTCATCCTCTAGATAATGAGACTGGCATACACTCCAACACTAGGGGTGGTACCATGAGTGGTGTTCTGCCAAAAGAAAATTGTATGCTATGTAGTTGGCAGTCGTTTTTTAAAGGGGGGTGCCAGCTAGCCAAAGGAGGTGTGGGGGTTACATATGTATGCATGATACTCATGCATGCACACTTTAAGTCAGCACCACCATGTTGCATACAATGGCTGTCACTTCTGCAGTTGTGGAAAGGAAAAGTAGTGCACCAGGAAGTGGGCATGTTTATGCAGCCCACAGAGGGGAAGGGCTGCATAAACATCTTTATAGGTGACATTGCAGAGGGTCTGGAGGGAAAGGTATGCCTCTTTGCAGATGACACAAAGACCTGAAACAGAGTTGATACACAAGGGGGGTAGAAAAGATAAGAAGGGACTTGACAAGGTTAGAGGAATGGTCAGACACATGGCAACTTGGATTCAATGCAAAGAAGTCCAAAGTAATGCACCTGGGAAACAAATACCCAGGAGAAGAGTACACAATAGCAGAGGAGGTACTAACAACAACAAAAATAGAAAGAGACCTGGGGGTAGTCATATCAGATGACCTAAAGGTGGGTAAGCAATGTGAGAAGTCAGTAAGGAGAGCCAGGGGTATACTGGGATGCATAGGAAGGGGCATCACAAGTAGGAAAAGGGAAGTGGTTATCCTCTGTACAGACAGTTGGTGAGACCCCATCTGAGTACTGTGTGCAGTTTTGAGACCCCATCTATGCAAAGACATAGACAGGGTGGAAGCAGTCCAGAGGAGGGCAACTAAAATGGTGCAGGGTCTGCATCAGAAACCATATGAAGAGAGACTGAGAGAGCTTAATATGTATACCGTTGATGAAAGGAGGGACGGGGGGACATGATAAAAACTTTCAAGTACCTCAAAGGAATCAATAAAGTCCAGGAGGGTAGCATCTTTCAGAAAAAGAGATGTGTAAGAACAAGGGGGCACAATTTAAAGATAGAGGCGGGACAGCTCAGGGGTAATGTGAGGAAATTATTTTCCACAGAGAGAGTGGTGGATGCATGGAACTGCCTTCCTGGGGAGGTTGATGGGTCTAAAACAGTGGGGGAATTTAAACATGCATGGGACAGACATGAGGCAATTGTAGTGGGGGATGGCAGGAAGTAGGCTGTTGGTTAACTAGAATCTGCAGCTTATCCAGTAGGTAGGGAAATGGGCAGACCGGGTGGGCCAAGTGGTCCTTATCTGCCATCAAAGTCTATGTTTCTATGTTTCTATAAACAGAAACACTGGAAACTGTGCTGGAGCAATGTGGCAGAACATCAGACAGCGGTCCAGCTATGTGCATTCACAGTGCTCTTATACAAATCTGATGATGGCATAACATCTGTGGAGCTTGGCACACACAGCTGTGAAAATCAGACTCAGAAGGAGACTATTAACAAACTAGAGATCGGGTCTGGGATTTGCTCGTCATTACAGTCACTTTCTCACTCTTTTCTAAGCAGCAATTTCTGGTAAATGTGCCTTAACCATATTAATCTCAGTGCTGGTAGATAACTTCAGGTTTTCCCTGATTGTATAAGGTGGGGGTAGTAGCAGTCTTGAAGTGGGAGCTACCGGTGGTGGCATGCTCTGAAAAAAAGTGGTCCCCATGCTTGTCTGTACATTTTAGAAATTACCCCTTCCTTGTTTTTGCTATAAAAAAACTGACCCCTTTAACACAAAAATGAGTAAGTTATGGCCTCCACCCCCACCTCTTTTTGCTTCAAGTGAGGAATGTGGTTATGGGTTTGCATCAGATGTACAGTGGCAGCTATAGATGCATAATATTGTTAAACAGTAATCATCTATATGTAAAAGTTTTTTTTTTTGAATTTGCACTTTCTCAATGTTGTCAATACCACTCCACCCATTTTGTACTCTGCCCCTGGATTTCTGTGCCCCAAGTGCATTATTTTACATTTTTATGTTCAGAACAAAAAGGATTTTTCAAATGAGAGTAGTCACTAATCTAAATTATTTATAGTTTTTTGTTTAAATTGCCATCAGAAATATGAATTTTGTAAAACCAAAAATGGAAATACAGGTAATAAGATGACCATATTTTACAAAATATAAGAAATTCAGATTAGTGACTATCCTCATTTGAAAGGTCGTTTTGTCCTGAACAACTTTCAGACTGGTTATTTTTGTGCACTTGGAATAGTTTTAAAGATATTTAGATTTGTTTGGAATGTGTGAACATTTGCTAAGAATTCTACACAATGCCTTAGGAAGATTCTCAACAAAAAGCAGTTTGGAGTTCTGTCTCCAATGTTCTAAACACTCAATGGGTCTGAATGAGTTAAAGGGGACAGGGATTGATTACTTATGTGCAGGTATTTGCAATGTCTCTATTTTCATAAGTTATATTCATACCTAGATTCATAGACATGTGATGGCAGAAAAGGACCTTCCTAGCCCATCGAGTCTCCCCATTTCCTCCCTTTGCCTGTCACCCCCCCAAGATTTCCCTCGTCCTCCCATTGACAACCCTCTGTGTTTGTCCCAGGCCCTCTTGAATCCCTCCACTGTGCTGGCACTCACCACCTCCTCTGGCAGTCTGTTCCAGGCCTCAACCACTCTCTCTGTGAAGTAATACTTCCTAACATTTCCCCTAAACCTTTCCCCATCGCCTTCAGCCTATGCCCTCTAGTTCTTGTATTTACCTTCTCTGTAAATAAGCTCTTCCCCATTTCAATGATCCACTTCACATACTTGAATGTTTTAATCATGCCCCCTCTTTTCCTTCTTATCTCCAGAGGATACAAATCCAGTTCCTGCAACCTCTCCTCATATGTCGTCCCTCTTAGGCCATGCACCATTTTAGTGGCCTTTCTCTGCATCCTTTCCATGCCATCTATGTCCTTTCTTAGATGGGGCCTCCAGAACTGTACCCCATACGCCAGGCGTGGCCTCACCATGGAGCTGTAAAGTGGCATCAGCACCTCCATCCCTCCTTCTGCTGGTTATCCCTCTGCCTATGCATGCTAGCATCCTGTTAGCCTTGCCCACTGCTTTGCTGTGCTGGGTCCCCACCTTAAGGTTATTTTCGATTATAATCCCTAGATCCTTCTCCTGCCTGGTAGCTGCCTTTTTCTCTCCCCCCCCATGTGTATGTGGTGTTTGGATTCCTCCTCCCCAAGTGCATCACTTTGCTTTTCCTGGCATTGAATTTCAGCTGCCATGTTTCCGACCACTCTTCCAGTAACCTTATATCATTCTTCATTACCTCCACCCCCCACCCTGTTACTGAATTTTGTGCCATCTGTGAAAATGCAGGCCTTCCCCTGAAGTCCCACTGCTATGTCACTGACATAGATGTTAAACAGAATGGGCCCCAGCATTGACCCCTGAGGAACCCTGCTAGACACCCCAGTCTCCCCAGAGTGCAACCCATTGACCACCACCCTCTGACTTCTCTCCTTCAGCCAGCTCTCCACCCATCTTACTATTTTCTGCCCCACCCCTGGACTCCCCAACTTATTAACCAGCCTTCTGTGGGGCACATGTCAAAGGCCTTCCTGAAACCCAGGTAGGCCACGTCCATTGCCCCACCCTGATCAACCATCCCATCACCTCATCGAAGAATACCTCTAAAGGATCCCTATTTAACTGTGCCTGAATAAAAACTCAAGCTGTCAGTTGTGTTTTGTTTTGGTTTTAGATTTCTAGAAGTGTTATTTAATACAACAGCAGATTAGGTACATATTGACACATGTTGATACGTGGACATATTAGGATAACAGTATCTCAATTACAAGGGGGTCTGTGTTAGGTTTGGGTTTTAAATATACCCATACACTAGTCACTTGTTACAGAATGGCAGATATATTATGGTTAAGACAGTAGAAATTTGACTTTTCATGAGTAATTAAGCAATAATGCCCGACAGGGTGTGTGTAGTGCTGGGATAACGTCACGCCTCAGGTGGTTGGGCACGAGGCCGCAGGCCGAGTGCGTCCAGCAACTGAGGCGTGACGTTATCCCAAACGACACACACCCTGGAGGGCATTATTGCTATTATACAATGGCTCGTTGTTATACAGCATAAAAAAAAATTATTTTAAAGATGTTTTCGTGGGGAAAAATGTTTTTGTTTTTTAAGAGCAGATGAAACAATCAAGCAAATGATGAGCATGCTGCTGCTGAGCAGCAGGTTCACAGTGAGGCTGAGACTAGACCCGTGATGTTGTACTGATTAACATCACGGGTCCAGCCCAAGACTGACCAATCGGAGTCCAGGATTTTTTCTTGCCATTGTATAATATGGACTTATTGTACACATAATTTAAGAAAAATCTATCTGAACAGCACACTGTGTAAAATTTGATTGACACCACTGTGTGAAATGGCTGGTAAATGCTTAATTTACACTAGGGCAGGTTGTTTTCTAACCTATTTTTTACTTAACACATAGATTTTTTCATATGTATAAGACTTTTAACATTATTTACTAGGTATTGCTGAAGCTTATTTTTTTTGTGGTTTTTAATCATTGTCATTTACTAATGCTAGCACAGACACACACAGAGGATTTTAAAATGAAGCTTCATTTGGTTTATAGCTTGTCTCAGGAAGTGAACTTTCAAGTCAGTGTCATTTGACCTTGGGATAGCTTTCTTTTGATGGAACTTGCTGTCTTTATATAGATATGTTTTTTTATGCAGTTTTAACCAGTGGGATCCTTAACAACTTGTCATCTTTTTTTTTTGTATGATCTGGGTTTTGAGAATGTATGTTCTTCTAAAACACCTGCCAGTGTTTTCTGACTAAGGATTTTGTGTAATCCAGAAGCTAAAAGCACCTGTGTTCTTTTGTAACAACTCTGTTGGTCCAATAAAAGGTATCAAATCATCCGTTTCTGTGGCTCTTGTGTTACAAGGACCAGTACGGTAACACGTTTTTCTGTGGCTTCACAGTTTCAGAAATGTTAACAGGAACTTATGGGTACAGGGCCCATGGTTCTGAAACCATAAAGTGACATAGTCAAAATTCCAAATTCTTGGTTCCATGAAAGGAACTGCACAGAATGTTGTCCATACAAAGAAAACAATACAAAACACAAATGACAGCTTCAGCTTTTATTCAGGCACAGTTAAATAGGGATCCTTTAGTGGTATAAATGTAATTTATGAAAATAGAGACATTTCAAACATCTGCACATAAGTAATCAATTCCTGTCCATTTCAAATTAGGCATGACAAGAGATGAACAAGGTGGTCTGGTTTAGAATTTCACTTGAGTGGCGTAGTTATTTGCAAAACTGAGGCTGTTTAGAAGTGCAACAGGAGTTATGCTAAACACATGTAAATATCTCAAAAAGTTTACAAGTTACAGATAAAAAACAATATGAAAATAGTTCAGGACAAAAATATCTTTCAAATGAGCATATTCATTAAGCTGCACTAGTTATATTTTTTAAACTGTGGCCATCTGATTACCTCAGTTTTCATTTTTCATAGGAGTTATGCCAAACAAATTTAAATATCACTAAAAGTATACACATTACACATAAACCATCAAAGGAAAGTAGTTCAGGACAAAATACCTTTCAAATGATCCTATTCATTAAGCTGCACTAATTATATTTTTTAAACTATGGCCATCTGATTCCCTGAATTTTCATTCTTCTTTACAA
The DNA here is from genome assembly GCA_016271365.2 of Neoceratodus forsteri. NCBI lineage: Eukaryota > Metazoa > Chordata > Ceratodontiformes > Ceratodontidae > Neoceratodus > Neoceratodus forsteri. The sequence goes on from JADMNL010000025.1 coordinate 275,284,446, forward strand.
TTTTCACCTTTTGGATGGATATATTTAAAAAAATATAATGAATTCAGATTAGTGACTACCCTCATGTGAAAGGTCATTTTGTCCTGAACAACGTTCATGTCAGTTTTATATTGGTAACTTGTATACTTTCTGAGATACTTACATTTGTTTGGCATGACTCTTACTATGTTCACTCAGAGAGAAAAAAAATGAGGTAGTTTAGAAGACCATATTTTACTAAATATAAAGAATTCGGATTGGTGACTACCCTCCTGTGAAAGGTCATTTTGCCCTGAACAACTTTCACACTGTTTTTTTTTTTTTTTGTGCACCTTGAATAGTTTTAAAAATATTTAGATTTGTTTGGAAGGTGTGCCCATTTGCTCTCAGAGAAAAGCAGCTTGGCGTTCTGTGTCCATCATTCTAAAAAGAAAGAAGGGAGTATTTTTTAACTGCCATAGGGATTTGCAGTGTTATGGAAGGATACACTGAAAACAACTAAAAAATGTGTTCCATGGAAACCCCTTTTCAAGTTAAAGTGATATGGCTGTATGCTCCACCCACATCCATAAAAAACAAAATTAGCCACTGGGGTAGATACTTTGTTTTCCTTCATAGTAGTTGATAATTTGGTTTGAGCTCCCAAATACCTTTACCCTTTCTCAGCTTCAACTTTCCTTCCCTTTCCTTCTTCTTCACAGTTGATTTGGCACTTGTGGTAAGTCATTCAGCAAGATCAGGATACCTGTTGTCTTAAAAGGACCATAAAACAGGCTTTACCTTTTTTTAATGTGCACTACTGGACTTTGTGATTAGTTCACATTGAAATAATCTTGGTTTTGTTCCCCTCCTTTTTGTAAAGGGAACATAAACCCTGTTGTGTATATTTTGTTATATAATTGCGAATGTAGGCATGTATTAAATCTGTTTAATCACTCCAGTGTGTTTTTTTTTGTGTGTTTATTCTGAAATACTCTTATTTTTCTTTATTTAGGGCCCCACATTAACTGAGCTCAGCTAAGCTGACGTCACTGGATTCAGCACAATGAATGTTGTTAGGTTCTGGAGCTGCTAACCAATTAAAAAGTGAATATTGGGCAGATACAAAGCTGCATTAACCTGGGGCCCTTATAAGGAAAAATAGAAACATTTCAGAATAAACACACAACTCAATACACTGGGATGCTTAAAGGGACACTGTCAACCCCTTAAACCTCAAAGTATATCTAATTTAAAAACACATTTAATGATTGGCCACATACTGTAGAGATGGCTAATGTAGTGGGTAGTTGGATTCTGAATTATGTTTTCTTTTTAAAAGTGCAGAAACAGACTGCCCACCTTACTGGTGTTCTCACACAAAAACATATTTGTTTACAGTCCTGGATCAACTCCCACTGTATCTTTCAAGGAGTTGGGAACACCCCCAACTCAATCTAGCCACTCATGATGCAGTGGGAGGAGAGGAAACCATTGCATCATGAGTGAATAAACTGTCTGGGAGTGTTCCTAATGGTCAGGAAGTATGCAAGAAGAGGAGATTAAGGATTTGAAGTAAAACAAGGCTGTGTGTAAGTATACCATTACAGGGTTTTAAATAATTGATTAGCAGTTTTTTCTTGAGACAATGCTAACTGTACAGAAAGTATTTATATAGGTTTTCTAGAAGTGTTACGTTTATTAAACACAGTGAGGCAAGTGCTATGCATTTTCACAATGTTTTAGCACTTTTATGAGCAAAACGCTAATCAATTTTTGGATTTAAATAAATCCCTGCCATTAGCATGCATTTCAGGTCTACTAAGAAGGGAAGCAGGTAAAACAAACAATAACATCAGTGAGTTTTAGAGAGGATGAGCAATTGGAACATGTGGGTTTTTAAACTAGAAATAATATGATGCAAAGGGGGTTGACAGTGGCCCTTTAAACAGGCTTCACCCATGCCCACATTTATAATTACATTACTAAATGTAAATAATGGGGTTTATGTTTCTTTTAAGGTCTGTTGTTAATGCTTTTTACCCCTGCCTGATATTCATTTTTATAATTTCTGATCACTTCTGAAACTTAGTGACAACAGCTGGGTTGAGGGCCTGCAGTGATCCTAGCACTTTGAGCTACTGCTCAGCTGATGTCACCACTTTTCAGGGGCATTTCCAGCATCTGAAAAGATTAGAGGCTTGAGCCCCAACCCCTCCCATCCAGTAAAAAAACAGCAGATAAGTGGGGAAGCATACCTCTCAACTGTCCCTGATTATAAGGGATATCCCTCATTTCACCCCTCAAAATTGCTCTGTCCCTCATATGTCCCTCACGGTAAAGGTGCTGCCCACATAGAGAATGTGTTGCAAATTCAGACTTCAAAGCAGAAATTCATAATATTCTAAGACGTGAAATCAAAAATAAACTTTGTACTAGTAAACACAATAGTTTCCACAGTATTCTGAGCTTGTATCTCCATGTTTGAGGATGTGTCCCTCATTATGTTGGTCAGTGTCTCTCACTGTCCCTCATTTGATGCCCGTGCCCCTTATTTCAGTGATAAAAGGTTGAGAAGTATGGTGGAAGGGGGAATTTTAGGAATTAGGAATCCTTTATTCGGGCCTAATGAATACATTTTCAGAGCTCCAGCCCCTAATGCCCATCCCTAGTGATACCCCGGCCACTTTCCAGCACTGATCACATGTCACCTTTGCCTCTTCTATGAAAACTAATGTAAAGTATGCATTTGGTTTCTGTGTTATCACCCTCTTTAGTCAGAAGAAGCCCTCCTGTAGCCATGTGTGCTTTGTACAATCTTCTGCTCACAGGTTCCTTTGACCCTATTTACATTCCTTTTGCAGTCCATCTGTGCCACCTCGCACTATTCTTGAGTTCCGACATGTTTTCCCACCTAGCATAACCTGAATGTTTTTTGTTTTGCCTTGACTTTTTGATCACCTCTTTGGTTACCCATGATGACTTTCTTTTATAAGTTCCACAGTTGTCTCATTTTATTATGCTGATAGTTACAGCATGCCAATGAATACTCTTTAGGTTACACCCAACTCGCACTACAACATTTTTATTGATACTGTAATAACAAAGTTCTGTTCTTGTAGCCAAACATCCTGTTGTTTGTTACAGTCAACATTCCTCTGGAGTTCCTCATTTTTGCTGTTTGTTTTTAACCTTTCCTCATGACTCAGATATGGAACCTTTGTAACGGAGCACCTGTTCTCAGAGATATTTTTCCAAATGAATTAAATACATACATACATAAATGTGTTTAACACGTCACCTTCATGTCAAAGGAGGTGGCCAAGGCTCAAGAGAGTTAACAAAAAAAAATTATTGAAAAACCAAAGCTCAAGAAAATTGACTAAAAACAAATAAATCAGTTGTGCTTATGCAACTGGATGAGATGATGCCTGTGACTTTGATGCATTGTGGCTATTCACCTCTCTATCCATGAGATATACCACCCTGTAGGGGTATGACACAAGGAACCCTAGAAGAGGGTCCCCCTTCATAGGTGCTGCAGGAATAATTCCCTTGGCTAAAGGTAGCTTAGGAAGAAGCCCGAAAAGAATACCCAAAAGTGTGTCGAGCATCAAAGAGGTGAGAAGTCAGAAGATATCTAGATCAGACATAAATGTGACAGACATAGATAGGAAGGACATGAGAAGAATGATAAAAGGAGAGGACAGTGAACGAAAGGAAATCTAATGAGATGCAGAGGGTGAACTTCCTAAGGAGAGAGGGAACAGCCGAGGCCACCATCTGACTCCATCCAACAGCGGAACCTAACTAAGGAATCTAAGAAAGCACTAACCCTGACTAATATTATGACCATTGGCATGGAGGAGAGGAAAAACCCCCTTTGAGGAGGAAACCTCTGGGAATCCAAGACCTAGATCGCCTTCCCTCCAGGCTGAAGGACATTTTGATTAGGGATGGCTCTGCAACAGCAATTTAAAATAGAGATCGTGGAAGGAGGAAAAGTCCAGTTTTAGATGACGTTCTCACTCTGTCCTACTAAATGGACCGCCGTTGAGAGATGTGAGCGACGTCTCTGCAACCAGATGCTCAAAAGCAAGAGGGGAAGTATGATGATGGAAATAACCCTTGAAGACCTGAATGATTTAAGGTGAGATATGAAATGAACAATGTATGATGATGGAGAGAAGCCTGCCAGCTCCAAGCAAAGGGGCAATAGACATGAAAGCATGTCTCAAGTGGAGAGCAGGTTGAGTCGAGGTAGCATGAACCCGAGAGGGTTATGCTTGAGTAGTCGATGTGAAGGAGTAGACCCACATAGATGTCAGATGAGCGAGGGATACCAAGATGAGGTCATGAGAAGACAAATGGTGATAATAACTGCAGGAGTGCAGCAGTTCGATGGGGTAGCATAGGACCCAATGAGAGGTATGCTCGATTAATTGATATGAATGAGTAGACCGTGAGGTCAGATTGAGTGAAGGAGAACCAAACTCAGGCACCTGGACACCAGACAGGCTAAAGTAAGAGGAGGATATGAATAAGGAAGGTGATAGCAGGATAGGGAAAACCTCAAAAAAGAAGCAAAGGTCACAGAAGGAGTGGAAGGGAGAGCGGAGGGAAAGGGAGGAGGAGGGCAACAAGTGGAGTCAACGGGGCAGATGCCTCCAAACAGTGGACATAGGCAGAGAGAAGGACCGAGGCAATCACCCGAGGCTGAGGATGGAACAGGTTGTGCAGGCAAGGCGGAGCGCAGTGAGGAAAGGGTGTCCTGGTCAGAACTTTACAAATAAAAGAAATACAGCTGAACCAATGCTTGAGAAGAAATCACAGGAAAATCATGATATTAGTAGGATGGGACAAGGAGAACAGGAACATCTAGGCAACAAACCTGCAGTGAGAACAAGCACTGCCAAAGCCACAAGAAAGGACAATATACTGGGAACCAAGAATCATATCGAGACCGTGAACAGGTCCCAGACAGGAAATAGTATCGAAAAGGATTTTGAACAAAGCAAGGAAACAAGGAATGGCACTGCAAATACACAAGAAGTGCAAAAACTCGAATCCATGTGATGATGGGGAACTTAAGGAGTGAACAGGTCATACATAACAGTAGTATAGAAAGAAAGCCACTCATTCAAATACATGAGCAGAGAAGAGAAAGACACAACTGTGACTGCCAGCAGCAGATCTAGGCACTGGGTGGTACCATAGCAGAGACAGCACTGGAGAAACAGAAGCATGCCAGCAGCCCTGGATAGCAACCAGAAAATTGAGCAGGGCAGACTGGTGCAGAGGATGCAAGCAGGGAGCCGGAGATGGCAGAGTGAGGGCAAGCAACAGGATGACCCCAGATGGCAGGTGGCTGGAAGGTAAGGCAGCGGTGGTGCACAGGGGTGAGCTGCTAAACCCACAGAAATGGGGCAGGCCAAAATGAAGGATGCCCAGTGGTTGCAACAGGACAAGGCGAGAAAAGCGAGCAAGAAACCCGAGCTCCGAGGAGCCAGGAAATGGATTGGAACCAGGAAGACAGAGCGTAGGGTGGGAGTGGGACATTTAGCAGGCGAATGAATGAAGACTGGGGGAGGCATAGATAGAGAGATGGGTGGGGCAGAGGTGGAATGTGGAAAGAATGGGAAATGTGATCCAGAGAAAGGAGCAGCTGACGAAGCCTTCGGCTGCAACGAGAAATTAATCTTGGGATAATCCAGGAGTAGTGGCCTTTTAAGTCCTGATGGGGGAGTGACATAGTTGCTCTGCCCATTGAACCTCAGGCTTAAAACCTTCCTATAATAATGCTAACACCGAAGCTCAAGAAAACTAATAATACAAAAAAAAAAATCCAAATGGAGGTGGTTAGTTGCAACAGTTGTAGGGCACTAATTTCCAGGAGGTGTCTCTGGAACATGGATCACTGTCCTACATGTAGAACACTGGATACACTCAGGGCTCAGTTGGATGCAGCATGGAAGGAAATAGCTCAGTTTCAGCACCAGCTCTATTGGTGTGCTACCCCACCATGTCTGCTCCTGCAGAGGTCCACTGGCCCAGGGGGATGGAAAGTGGTGGGGATGGGGAGGAGTAAAACCAGTGGAACAAACTAAGCAAGCCCTGTTCCACCCAAGGTGACTGTGACCGCAAACTGCTTTGCACCTCTGACAGGGGTGAAGGACCCAGACCTCGCAGAGGGTGTCACCACATCCATTGAACAACCAAAGCAAAATAGGGTAAGGGCATCTGTTGTCAGAAAAAGGAAACAATTGGAGCTAACAAGTGTAAACAGCTTCTTATAGTAGGGGACTCAACGACTAGAGGAATTGAGCCCCACCTGAGTAATAACACACACATACACCAAAGTGTCAGTCAAATGCCTGCCAGGAGCCTTGGTCAAGTGCGACATGGAACACATAGGGAGACTTGTGGAGAGAGCAGATAATGAACTGGGTGTACTAGTGCATCTTGGTACTAATGACCTGGCCAACCAAATGATGGAGGAGGCCAAACAAAGCTGAGCGAATGGTTGGCTGCTCATTCGACTGCCATAACCTTCTCTGAGGTCCTCCCGGTGTGGGACAAAGGAGGAGGGGTTGGCAGGATCAGGTTAATGATTTCAACACATAGTTGCAGGGATGGTGCCAGGAAAATGGTTACCAGTTCACTGGTGCCTGGGGAGACTTCTGGGAGAGACAGCTATTTAAATTTGACAGACTTCACCTAATATGACAGGAGATTAAGGGTTCTCAGACAAAAATTCGACATCTACATGGAGAATTTAAACTAGGAGCGGGGGAGCTTGAGGCTAAGGAACCCCTCAGAGAACTCTTAGAGGATGGTAACTAATCTGACACTCCCCCACAAGTAACGACCTCCCGGCCACATACTGGGAGCAAGCAAAGGGATCAAAATGGGGAAAAAGGGCCATAAAAAGGAAGAGGAAATCAAAAATGAACAAGTAAAACCTAAAATAGGGAAAAAGAGTACTCTGGCTCATTCATGGAAAGGGGTGTGCTTCAATGCCAGAAGCCTGGGAAACAAAATTAGTGAGCTACAGGCAGTAATGGCAGACACCCAAGTGGACCTGGTGACCATCACAGAAACATGGACCACAGAGAACAACAACTGGGAACTCTCAGTACCAGGTTATTCTTGCTATAGGCAGGACAGAAAAGATATGGGGGGGTGGTACTATATATTCATGAGGGAATAAATGCCACATCAGTTGGTGCGAACAAAAAAAAGGGGTAGAATCACTTTGTGTTCAGATCAGCCCAGCTTCGGGTAAAAAGATATGTATCAGGGTGATTTACAGACAACCATGGCAGACAGAGAAGATGGATGCAACAAATAGAGGAGACACTGTGGTGATTGGTGATCTAAACATGCCAGATGTCAACTGGGGCAACCTAGTCTCTAGATCACCAAGAAGCAAAACTTTGGTAGATGCCTTACAGGACTGACTACTCACCCAGCTGGTTAGCACGTTGAGCAGAATGGGCGCTATCCTTGATGTGGGCCTCACTAATTCAGAAATAGTTGAAGGTGTGGAAGTTGGGCAAACAGTGACTACAACTCTGTTTGGTTTGCATTGTCACCACGGGTAGGAAAATCTCAGTTCCAGGCTTAGGTCCTGAGCTTCAAGAGAGCCAACTTTAGTAAAATAAAAATGTTAGTCAAAGACAACCTCCTTGGGGTGCATGAAAAATTGGAGGTAAAGGACATCTGGGGTCTAGTTAAAAAAAACATACAGGAGGCCACTGAGCTGTGTGTCAAAACACTGTCCAAATGAAAGAAACATGAAAGACACATATGGGTCACAAACCAGGGCAGGGAAGCAAATTGAGCCAAAAAACAAGCTTACCACAACACAAGATGGACCAGAGTAACAGCAAATGGGAAGTCTACAATCAGAAGAGTAAGGAGGCCAAAGAGGCAATAAGGCTGTCAAAGGTGTCGACTGAACTTCGGATTGTGATATGTATCAAATCTAGCAACAAACAATTCTTTCAATACATCCCTGATAAAAGGTAGAAAGAAGGTGGGATAGTTAAACTCACAGAAGGGGACAGGATCTTTGAAGATGGTGGACAAAAAGCCACTGTCCTTAACAATGTCTATTACTCAGTGTTTACCAAGGAGCACACCAGACCATTACCAGAAAGTGGCATAAAAACAATTGATAGAGGACACCCATGGATAGATATTTCAGGGATTACCACCGTCAGAGTTAAAGAGGCACTGATGCACCTGAAGACTGACAAAGCACCAGGACCTGATGAACTGCATCCAAGGGTGCTAAAGGAACTTGCTGAAGTGCTGGCGGACCCATTGGAACATCTGTTCAGCCACTCACTTCAGACAGGAGTTGTGCCAGGGGATTGGAGAAGGGCAGAAGTGGTCCCTCTACACAAGGAGGACAGTAGGGAGGAGGCAAGTAACTATAGGCAGGTCAGCCTCACATCTGTCGTGGGGCAATTAAAGGAAACCATAGTTAAACAGGATACAGTAGATTACCTAGACAGGCACAACCTCCAGGATGGCAAACAATATGGATTCATGGTGGGCAGATTGTGCTAGACTAACCTTATCACATTTTTTGACTGGGTGACAAAGGAACTAGATGGAGGACACCCAGTGGACCTCCTATACTTTGATTTAATCAAGGCCTTCAACTCAGTACCACACAATTGCCTGCTAAAAAAATTGGAAGATCTAGACATTGCTGAAGGCCTAGTCAGGTGGGTGGAAATTGGTTAAGGAATAGAAGAAAGAAGGTAGTTGTCAATGGGATGAGATTTGGTGAGGGTAGGGTCACCAGTGGTGTGCCCCAGGGATGGGTCATAGGATCAGTCCTGCTTAATGTGTTTATTTGCAGCATTGGTGTTGACATTCAGGGCAAGTTGGAACTATTTGTGGATGATACCAAGTTGGGTGGAAGGGTTGACAGTGGGGAGGTGATTAGGGAACTACAGAAGGATGTACAAAAGCTAGAAAGATGGTCCAACATCTGGCAGCTAAAATTCAATACAAAAAAGTGTAAGGTGTTGCATCTGGGTAAGGGGAATCCTAGAACAGAGCACTGGCTCAAGGTAGTCAATCTCAGTGCATCCCAGGAAGAAAGGGGCCTAGGGGTCATTATATGTGATACCCATAAATAATCGAGCCAATGCAACAAAGTTTACAGCAAGGCAAATAAAATGCTGGGGTGCATAGGGAGAGGATTCAACAGCAGGAGCGAGGAGGTGATCCTCCCACTGTACAGGTCCCTGGTAAGGCCCCACCTGGAGTACTTCGTCCGGTTTGGGAATTCACATCTGAAAAAAGACAGGGATAGGCTAGGGACTGTTCAGAGAAGAGTGATTACGATGGTGCAGGATCTCCATGATCTCTTTTATGAGGAACGCCTGAAAGAACTCAACTTGTTCTCGTTGGAAAGAAGGAACATACGAACATACAAACATACAACAAAGCCAGCAGAAGAAGACGGCCATTTGGTCTATCAAGTCTGCTCATATTGCAGGGTCCACAGCTTGAGTTAATGTCCATGCCCTCCCTCCTCACTCCTCCCATCCTCCCTACCCATGATCCTTACCTTCCCCCATGCCTGTCCCAGCCTCTCTTAAAGCTGCCCACTGTCTTCAATGAGATGACCTCTTCCGGCAGCGCATTCCAAGTGTCCACCACCCTCTCTGTGAAGAAGTGATTCCTGACCTCCCTCCTAAACCTCCCACCCTCCAGCTTAAGACTGTGCCCCCCCTCATATTATAGTTGACACTCAGCTTAAAGCGACTCTCCTTATCAACTTTATTTATGGCTTTCAAGTACTTGAAGGTCCCAATCATGTCCCCCCCCCCATCCTGTCTTCCAGGGAGTACATATTCAGTGCCCTCAATCTCTCCTCATATGACTTACCCTGCTGACCTGCTATCATCTTTGTAGCCTTTCTCTGGACCTTCTCCAGCAGGTTAATGTCCTTTTTGAGGTGTGGGCACTCCCAGGTCCTTCTCCTCTTCTGATGCAGATACTCAGACTCCACCCAGGTAGTACTCTGTCCTGGGATTCTTGGCTCCAATATGCATAACTTTGCATTCCTTGGCATTGAAGTCAAGCTTCCAGATCCTAGACCACCTCCCCAGCTTTTCCAGATATTTCTGTAGGTATTGTATCCCTTCAGCTGTGTCCACTCTCCCACAGAGCTTCGTGTCATCCATGAATAAGCACATTTTGCCCTTAATGCCATCTCCAGTGTCATTGATGAAGACATTGAACAACACTGGCCCAAGCACTGAGCCCTATGGGACCCCACTGGTTACCTCTCTGGTGCCAGATAGCTCTTCCCCCACAACCACCCTCTGGGTTCTGTCCCTTAGCCAGTTTTCCACCCATCTGGCCATCTTTTTCCCAACTCCGAGATCCATCAACTTCCGGATCAACCTTTTGTGGGGCACAGAGTCAAAGGCCTTGCTGAAATCAAGCTAGAGGATGTCTACTGCTTGGTCCCTGTCTACTGTCTTAGTGACATAGTCAAAGAAGTCAATCAGATTTGTTTGACACGATCTCCCCCCATGAACCCATGCTGCATCTCATCCTGGAGACCACGCTCCTCTAGATATTCCACCAACCTTTCCTTTAGTATGGTCTCCATGAGCTTGTCCACAATGGAGGTCAGACTGACTGGTCTGTAATTCCCTGGGATCACTTTTGTGGAGGGGCACTACATGTGCTGTCCTCCAGTCCTGTGGTACCATGCCTGACTGTAGTGAACTATTAAATATTAAATAGGTCTGCCAGAGGCCCTGCCAGCTCCTCAGCTAGTTCCTTTAGTACTCTTGGAAGTACTCTGTCCGGGCCTGGTGATTTATCCACCTTCAATGCCAGCAGCCCCTCCCTCCCTCACTGTATCCTCCTCTATCATTTTATCTGTGATCCCTTCCCCATCTGCTCCTCTTTTCCCTCCCAAAGGCACTGGTCCATCCTTCTGCCTGGTGAAGATGAAACAGAAGCATTCATTTAGTATCTCTGTTTTTCCCCCATTATTCTCCACCCACTCCACCCCTTTCTTAAACCTAACAATCCCTTCCTTCGTATCCCTTTTCTCACTTACATATTGAAAGAAAGCCTTATCCCCCCTTCTTAACTCCTTCAGCTATCTGCAGCTCCTTCTGTGCCTTTGCTCGCTGGACTTCCTTACTTGCCTCTCTAGCCAACCTAAGGTAATTTTCCCTATCCACCTCTTTCTTGGTCTTCCTGAATTTTCTATAGGCCAACCTCTTTTCCCTCACTGCCTGGGCAACCCCAGGACTGAACCAGCTGGGCGCTTTGGCCCTTGTGTTCTTCCCTCTGAGCCTAATGCACTCATCTATGGCAACCAGTATTCCTTCCTTAATGATGGACCACCTTTGGTCCATCACCATATCCGCTCTGATTCCCACCAGATGGCTCCTTAGCATGTTGCCCATTTTCCTGAAGTCTGCCCTTCTGAAATCCAAGATTTTGGTCTTAGTCGGGATGCTTTCCCTGCCCATATTCAACTGGAACCACACTGTGCAATGTTCACTTCCACCCAGTGGCTCCCTGACCATTATTTCCTGTACATGCTCCTCATTTGTGAGCACCAGATCAAGAATTGCCTCAGCTCTTGTTGGTTCAGTGATGCCCTGAGTCAGGAACCAACTATGCAGTCCTTCCAGGATCACCTGACACCTAGCACGTGTTGTGGATGGTATGCTCCAGTCCACCTTAGGCAGGTTGAAGTCTCCTACAATTATCACCGCTCCTTTCCCCGCAGCTTCAAATATTTTTGAGCTCAGTTCCCTGTCCCTCTCCTCATTCTGACTGGGTGGTCTGTAAACCACCCCAACCTTACCATTCTCCCTCCATTGGACCGTAACTGAACCCATAATGCCTCCACCTCACCTTCCTCCGACTCCTCCCTCATGCAAGTTATTCCCTCTCTGATATAAACTGCCACCCCCCCCCGTCCTCACTGCCCTGTCCCTCCTGTGTAGTTTATATCCAGGGATTGCAAGGTCCCAGTCATAGTGTAATGTTGCCCAAGTCTCAGTTACTGCAGCTACAGTATGTCCACCCTCCTGTCTGCTAATAGTGCCTTCAGCTCGTCCATCTTGTTTCCAAGACTCCGCGCATTCAGAGACACCACCCTCCACCTAGACTCTGACCTTCCTTCTCTTCCCTCTATTCTTCTATTCACATTTATCCCCTCTGTGTGCACTTCTCCACGTACCCTTGTTATGTGCTCCTCACCCCCTCCACCCTTTGCTAACTGTGTTCTCTCCCATTCCACCTCCTCCCTCCAGACCTGTTCCATCACTGTGGGGGGGGTTCACTGACCTCCTCCTCCTCTCAGAGTCTGTGGGCCTGCAGGGCTGCTGCTCCCCCCAGTAGTTTAAATTAAGTGTAGTGATTATGTAATCCCCCAGTTTGTCCCTGAGTACCCTCAAACCCTCCCTACTGAGGTGTAGCCTGTCTGGTGAAAAGAGTGCTTTGTTTGACCAGGTCTCCTCCCAGTCCCCAATACAGATGAACATCTCCTCCCTGCACCATTTCCTCAGCCAGTCATTAAAATCCTCTATTCTTCTTTTCCTGCCTGCTGGCCCTTGGTACTGGTATCACCTCTGAGAAGGCCAGCGAACTTTCTTCCTCTCTGTAGATATTCCCTAACTCACTGAACCTACTTTGCACTACCTCAACTCTTCCCCAGCTAGGTCGTTGGTTCCCAAATGTATAACTAAATTAGGTTTTCCTCCAACCTCCCTATTTCCCTTATTCTTGGGCCCACCTTCCCTGCTGTCATCCCTGGTATACAAACCACCCTCCTGCTTGCATTTGGGCCCCCTTTTCCTTCCCCGGGAATACCCCTAATCATGGAGTCCCCTATAATTGTCACCCTTCCATCCCCTGCATCCGTGCTCCCTGTCCTTCCTTTCTCACCTTTGGTACTAGCTGCTTCCCCACCTAACTGCTCCCTCTGCACCCTGGTGAGCTTATCTCCACATCCACAATTTATCCCCTTAACTGTTTTTCCATCTCCCAATCTGCCTCTCCCCTTCTAACTATCTATATCTGCTTTCAGTTTCCCTTCCCCTCTTCCTTTCCTTTTTTCTCCCTCTGCCCATCCTCCACTTTGTTTTGTCTGCCTCCTCTTCCCTGCCCATCCTGCTTAGTTTCCTCCCTTCTCCCCTATACTCCTACTCTCAGCCATGGCTCAGCCTGACATTCTACCTCACCTCCTGCTGCCCCATCCCTCCTTCCAGACAGTGGTGAAAATCTATTCAATAAAGGCACCCATTTAGAATTTCCCACCCCTTACGCTACTCTCACATTCCCACCCCTTACCCTTACCACTTTCCATTCCTCCACCCTGGGCTTCCTATTCCTCTGAGGAAGAGATACTTCTGTATACTGAGTGCTCCTCTTGGCCCCCATCCCCTGCCTGATGCTGTCACTCCCCTGGGCATCACCCCTTTGCCTTTCCCTCCACTGCTCTGCTCCTCTGACTTCCCACAGCATCCTCCCCAGCTCCCATCTAAGCAGCCTTATTTCAGCCCTTAGCTTCACCAGGTTGTTACACACAGGGCATCCCCCTTTACTCCACATCTCTCCCAGAAAGACTGCTGCCCCACAGCTATTGCAGTTTACCACTCTGCTTCCCACACATGTACCTATTTCCCCACATCTTCCCAGCCCAGCCCCTCCTAGCCTCCAGTTATACATAACTATAAAATAACTATTAAACTATAAAATTTAAAAATACATAAATATATAAACATAAGCTGAAGAAATCTAAAGCAGTTCTCTCTGTGACACTCAGAACAGTTCTGAGTTAAATAAACACAAACTGAAGAAATCCAATTTTTGTTAGTATATGCATGCGTTTACCCCCTACACAGTGTGCTGGGCTGATAAAGATATGACAGGTGTATGTCCATTGCTCTTTTTGGGTAGTGATGTCAAAACTTGTGGTATAAAGGAAGTGATGAGCATGGGGTGGGCGGGTTGAGGGCAGGGTGGATGGGACCAATCCTGTGCCCTCCAGAAACAATCAGCTGCAGCTCTGACCGACCACCCCACACTCCTCTGTTCTACTGCTTCCCAGTGATTCATCTAGCAAAGCTGGCTCCTTCTAGTTCCTCCACCCCACTCAAAAAGACAACTGATCTGTAGTTTCCTGATTCAACTACACAGCACAGAATTTCAAACAGTAACAGCTCCCAATATTCCAAACAGAACTAAGTAAACATTCCAACACAAAATTACTCTTACTAACAGCTCTAACCCACAGCACTAATTCATTTCACGACCACCTTTTACCCTCACAGTGCAGACTATTCCAGGAGGGAGAGGGGGCATAAGATTAAGACCTTCAAGTTCTTGAAAGGCATTAACAAGGTGCCATACACAGAACTATTCCAAAGGACCACCAACTTAGCCACCAGGGGGCACGAATGGAAGCTACAGGAAGGAAGCTTCAGAAAAGATCTAAGAAAGCATTTCTTCATGGAAAGGGTGGTGGAACCCTGGAATGACCTACCGGTGGAAGTGGCAAGTGCAAAGACTGTGGCAGCTTTCAAACATGGATGGGATAGGGCAAGGGCTGTAGGGGAAATGCAAAAGCAAGGAAGGACAAAACTTGGTAGGGAGGTTAGACCTCAAGGCCTATTAGAGGTCTTGGGAACTCTCAGGCAGACTTGATGGACCCATGGTCTCCTTCTGCTGTCACTTTTCTATGTTTCTATGTTTCATCACCTACTCCCATCTAATTCTTACCAGGAACCTGAGTTTATCAAAACTAACTCTGCTAAAGTTCAGTGGCTCTGTTCTTTGCACTCCCAGGCTGATAGGTAATGCTGAATGTGATTGTATTGTGGTCATTATTGTTCAGGTTGTCCCCCAACTTCACTTCATTTACTCTCTTCTCAGTGTTGTTCATTGTCAGTGCAACGCTTGCCTCATGCAGTCATTAACCACTTTCAAGAATTTTATAATCACCCTTCCTTGCATTTGTCAGAATTCCTAATCTATGGGCCCTATGCGCTAATGGGTCTGTTATGTGTGGCTGAGCCATGTAAAGTTGCGTGTAACTATGTGGTCCAGAAATGCATAACCTACCACAACAAGCACAAAGATGTGGGAGGTGCCACTGGGATGCACAGTGGCTGAGTAACTGCACACATTACAGTGTGCAGGGAGGGACAGGCAGCCTATGCTGCATCAGGAACACTCCATGAACCCACCATAAATAAACAACTGCAAGACAGGGCACACACCTAATATGCAGGCATGTCAAATTCTGGCAGCATGGAGACTGACAGAGGTGACTGTGGAAATGTGCAGCGGTCAGACAGTAGTAGAAGATTTTATTTCTTTAGGGCGCCCTTCCCCAAAGGCTCAGGGTGCCCTTACAGCAAATAAATAAACAGATAACACAATACAATACATGGACCACACATTATAATAAAAACAAATACAAACCTAAATAAATACTTATAATATCCTATAAAAACATGCATATTTGATCAGCAATATTAAACTCCAAAGGCATGTTGAAACAAACAATGTTTTAACTTTTTATTAAAAATTTCCGAGGAGGGAGCCTCCCAAAGATAGCCCGGCTAGGAGTGCCACATAATCGGTGCCGTCACGGCAAAGGCCCGATCCTCAGATGACTTTAACCTTGCCCTGGGAACCTCCAGGAGAAACTCCCGGGGGGGTAGGGTAGAAACTGGCTGCCATACCAAGAAGGGGCACAGATTCCCAGGAACAGGCCCATGCTGCAGAACGGAGGAGCAGGTGGGGACAGGGACACTTGAGCATAGCATCCCCAACCTGTGCAGTGACAATCAGGGCAACCAGGCCCCATGGCCAATGATGATGCAATATGGACACCTCAGTGTCCTCCTTGCCAGACCACAACACCCTTGCTCTGGTGGCAGTGTCTGCTTCAGTGGTGCCAGGCATCAGCGTTCAGGAAACTTTATGACTGAGCAAGGGAGCAGGATTGTCACAGAGATTAGGAACAACTATGCCACCCTGTACAGATGGGCATCACTCCAGTTGCTGCTGGCTTTCAAGATCTGCATAGGGAAGTTCATCCGGACCACCATCAGTTTGGTGGGAGCCATGCCAAGATCCACTGAGGCCATCAAGTATTAGTGGCAGGACCCGAGGATGTCTGTCAGTAAGAAGCTGGCAGGCAAGTGGCAGTTCAAAAATGCCACCAATGGGGGCCCACCCTCCCCACCTGAACTCACACCAGTGGAGGACATGGTGGTGGACACCATCAGCCAGGTGACAGTGGATAGTGAGGAGGAAAAACTGGACACTTTGCCAGGTGAGTGACTGCAGTCCTACACATGTGGTACAGTGCACTCTAGAGTGGCACATAGAATTAGTTAGTTGCCGTATTGGTCCTTGTAAAAACAGATCCAGAAACAAATGGTTTGATACCTTTTATTGGACCAACATAGATGTAAGCTTCTGAGGAAGGACTTAGTTGGTCTGAAAGTTTAAGCACTGTTTTCTTTTATTACATCTATGTTAGTCCAATAAAAGGTATCAAACCATTTGTTTCTGGATCTCTAGAGTGGTAGTGATGTTGACCATGGTATCCACTCTACACCTGCAGCTGACCTGCCCATGTTGTCACCAGAGGAGGATGAGGATGACATGACCATGGTGACTAAATCCAACACAGCTGACCCACTGGACACTGCTGACAAGTACAGTAACCTGCCAGCCATCTATGCCAGTGTAGGGGTGACCAGCAGAGGAGGAGGACAACAGCATTGTTTGGATGGGCTGGCCAGCCAGATCACAGGGCTCACAGTCATCAACCCCCCACACAGAACACACGCCATTCCCCAGAGCCATGGTCTTAAAGTCCCATGCCCCCTTTGTGCTGGGGGGGGCTCAGACATGGACAGAGCCAGGACATGCACCACAGACAACCAGTGCACCAGTGACCAACATAGCCACATGCACTGATGCTCCCACCTCAAATGTGGTGCCCAGTTGGGCAGCATCCAACAGTGGGGGTGACCAGCAACCCTGATTTTGCATGAGGCAAACAGTGATACATGACTTGGCAGTGGCAGCAAGGGCCCCTCAGACAGGACTGGCCTGTACAGGAGGAGTAGTGCTGCTGCATGTGTACTCGGTAAGCACTTCCCCGAGGTGCAGCCACTAGAGAGGCACAGGTTAAAGATCAGCAGAAAAACAATGCCCAGCTCTGTACACTGACAGTGTAAGTGCAGGGGCTTCCCATGGAGTCCTGCAGGGTAGGTGACCTGCGGGGGGGGGCATACTAGGGCGCCTAGCTACACAGGCTAGTAGAGGTGGCAGAATGCACCCCTGCACCGCCCACCTCACCACCGCCACTCCATGCCAGCCCCAGCCATATGTCACTACACCCCCCTGCAGCACAGGGAACATTCCCATCCCTCCCACGTGGCATGCATCCCTGAGCCATCCACAACCCATGAGGACCAGGGCTAGTCCATCACAAGCAGGAAGGCATGGCCATCACCCTGGCAGGGAGGAGGCAGAAGCCAGGACCCACAACACACAGTCCTCCCAAATCCCATCTTTTTAAGAAAACTTTTGATGTACTTTAATTCACTTGCTGGTTATTTATATCTTTAGATGGCTTTTATTGCTTATTTTAAGCCATTTATTCTATTTATCTTAATACTGCGGTTGAATTTGTATTTTATTTTACTATTTATGTCTAGTATGTTTAATTTATGTTTTTATACTGTACAGTGCCCAAAGCTTCCAGGAACGGGCGCTATAGAAATACAAGTTTACTTATTTACTTACTCCACCCAGTGACAGACTCAGCATGCTCATCAGGGCAGCCCCCCCCAGGAACATGCTCACGCATGGGTATACACACATGAGCACTCAGCACTGCCACTCATCACTGTGTGGTTCCTGGGAATATATTATCACATTTACCCCCCACAGACCGGTCTGGAACATGACACACACCAGCCCATGCTGAGCCTCCTCTCACCCCATCTCATTCCTGGCTACATGCCCACATCTGGCTCCTGCCTGTCCTCCTCCTTGCCCTGAGGGTCCTCATCCACAAATAGGTCCTCAGGTAATGGCAATCTCTTTCTAGTGGTAATAACTGTGCAGCATGCAGCACACGACAAAGACACGGACACTCTCCCCAGTGCAAGCAGCATTGTGCCACCCATCTTGTCCAGGCATCTGAACCGCATTTTCAGTTGGCTGGAAGTATGCTCTACCACAATCTCTGCTGTCCTGTGGGCATCACTGTACTTCTGCTTTGCCCCCCCTCACAGGGCGGGAAAAGGTACCATCAAGTAAGGCCTCAGGGGGTATCCACTGTCACCTGTATGGGAAGCATGAAAGAGGTGTGGCAGTATGGACTGGTGAGTAGCATGGCATGCCCAGTGCCCACCAAGGCCCATGTGATCCACACCCAGAAGCCACCCTGACATGCCTCCATCAGTGGCCAGTACTGTCATCAGCTGTGACTGCTGGAGGATGAAGGTGTCATGCGTGGAGATAAGGTACTTTGCACTGACATTCATGACAATGCTATCTGCATCCATGATCACCTGTATATTCATGCCATGGAATCCTTTCCTGTTAGAAGGCTTCCTGCACCACCCATATGCTCAGCTGGTCTGTGGGGAACCGGATATAGTCCCTCAGATGTGCCAGCAGTGCTGCGGTCAACTGCCGCAGGTTGCGGGACACTGAGGACTGGCTAACACCTGTCATGCCATCTGTAACCTGCTGGAAGGAACGTGTTGCATAATAGGTAAGGGAGCACATCACCTTTGTCTCCATGGACATGACTCTGGATCTCTGGGTGGTGGGATTTATACTGTCCCCAATCAAATCATATAGCTCATCAGTGGTGGCCTGGTTGAGTGGGAACCATTCCAGGCAAAGGGTGTCACGCATGCACTTAAGCACCGTTCGGGTCCTGGAGATGCGTTGCTGTGGTGGGGTCCCTACTTCTTCTCCATGACAGCCTCTGCACCCAGCATCAGGGTGTGCACTAACAGTGATGGGCATGTAGTTCTTCCGCCGGGTCCATGACAGGTTGCCTTTATATGACGTCCCCCCCACCTGACCTGTCCCATGCTGTGGGGAAGCCCCCATTGTACTACTTGTATCCCCTAAACACCTGCACACTGCACACATGACAGGTAGCAGGGGGCGTGGCATCCTGCATGCTCCAGATGTCGCTACCACTCCCCGCAGGCAGTGATGTACCAGTGTACGTGCAATGTGGTACTGTAGCAAGGTGAAACCATGGTCTGTGCACAGCTTCCCTATACCCCCAGATAGGTCACCCAATGTGTTACAAGGATGAGGATGGGCATCGGTGGAGTGTAGTACACCCAAGGAGGGCACGCATCATTCCACAGTATCACTGTATCATGATGCAGTCATGTGTTGCCCTGTACCCAGTACCAATGATCTGCATCTCTGTGTAACAGCCATTCCCAGAAAACCCTGCAGAGGTCCTCCTGTGGAGGAGACCTCAAGAGCTGGTGATCCCATGGACAAGGAGGCAGAGAGCATGGGTGAGGGCAATGCAACTGCCCACAGGCCTCAAGAAAATAGATGCCTACTACTACAACTAGTATGGCATGCCATGGTTCATTGTGGAGGCTGCATAGATGTGTATTCCTGCACATCCTGGGCTGGCGACTGCATGGGTTGTGTGTGCATGAGGACATGGTAGGGTGGGGAAAATGGGGGTGCATGGGGGCATGGACAGCAGACCATGTCCTGGAGCCCCTCACCTCTATCCCCTCTCCTACAGGACACACCTTTGCCTCTCAAGGTCATTTGGCCATGGAGAGAGGGATATGATGTTGTGGACATCAACCCTCAGCCACTGCACAGTCCCCCGAAGGAGTCGGAGAAGGTGGCAATGCTAGTCTATTACAAGGCAATTGTGGTGTTCATTCCCCTGTAGAGTAGCTGGGGTGTTGGGCTGGACCAGGGTGACAGTGGTGGCATCGTGGGCATTGCACTGAGGGACGCAGGACATGCCAGTGGACTGATTCAGCATACAGTGGCAGGCAAGGGATGTGTCGACTGTGTGGGTGCAGCATGCTATGGTGTGCACATGGGCTGTGTGTCCATGGACTCTTTTGTATGCATGTGGTATATTTGTTTTTCATATTTTTTAGAACTTTTTTTAAATTATTTTTGTATATAACTTTATTGCCACTGCACCTCTGCTATTCAGAGTGGATTGTGTGTCTTTAATGAACTCTTTTACTGAACCTGCACCATACCATGTCATTTGTTGGGGGGGGGGTGCATGCCTGTATTTATGGCAGCCCTCCTGCCTCATAGTGGGGGTGTGCTACTGTAACAGTCATATCTTGTGTACCTTAATTTCTAGTGGTCACCTTGTGGGAGGTTCAGAGCTGTAGGGATCTTGCCCAGGTGGGAGGTCAGACTCTGTGTAAAAGAAATACAAGTAAAAGAAAGTTTGTGAGAATCTCATTAATTGTTCCAGTATGTGGAAGCTAAGGGAGGGAGAGTAATTGCCTGCACCCCTTACACACAGTACATGTATGCATTGTTTGCTTTGAAATTGGGCCTACATATTTGGCTCTCACTGCTGGCATGTGGAAATACCGGAGCCAGCACTTCCAAGAGTATTCCTGCCAATAGGAGGCAATAGATGACTTTGTAGGAGGGGGTGGTATAGTTGTGCCATACCTATTCAGAGTGAGCGGTGCCTAGCTCACAGGTTTATCTGTGGAAGATGGAGATGGTAGAAGAGGCTTGGAGTTCCTTATATAGTTGGAGGATAAGAAGTACCCAGACATCTCCTAGCAGATAGTACTTTAAAAGGTGAACAAGCAGGTGTGGTTTTCCATGGTTTTAGACAGGGTTTCTTCTCAAATACGTAGGTAAGAGCAAAGTTGCAAATATTTACAAAAGTCAGTGTTCAGAAGGTGATAAGGTGCTTGAAGCATCACAAATGGTAGGATCCCCGTGGGGCTGATTAGTTGGACTACATATCTGATACCATATCTATGTCATCTCAGCAAAGCTTTATCAAGTCTATTGGGGGAAGGCCACATCATGTACTATGGCCTGGAGATAAAGTCTCTCAATGGTGGTGAGAAAATATTTTCACATAAATAGCCACTGATGGAATGTTTTAGCTGTATAGTGGTGGAACTTAAAGGAGTACAAGCGGGTGGATTACCACAAAGGTAGCGGGCGTGGTCATAGGTATCATTTAGTGTATGCTCGATCTGTTTCCAACATGAATGGTAAGATGGAGCAAGCCAAAGACAGACTATTCTGAGATGAGAGGCCATCACATACCAACCTAGATTAGGTAGGTTAACTCCTCCTTTGTCCCTAGAAAGCTGCAAAATTGAGAAACACATCTGGGGAAGGGGGGCTTACCCTGCCTAATAAAGCAAAACGTTACCTTATCCCAGGCCCTGAAATAAGTTTTATCAGGCATAACTGGAAGGATTTGTAAGGAATATAAGATCCTAGGAGGGATATTTTGGCATATTGCCTCTATACACTTAAAAAGGCCAAGAGTGAGATGTGTCCAGCGGGAAAGATCTTGGTTTATTTGCTGGGTTAAGGGCTCATAGTTGAGTAGTTCCAAATGTGGCAGATTTTTGGTGATTTTAACTCCAAGGTACCGAATGGCCATTTTATGCCATTTAAAGGGAAATTTACATTATAGCTGCAGAGAAGGTGGTACATAGATACATAGACAATGTCGGCAGATAAGGGCCTATGGCCTACCCAGTCTGCCCATTTGAGCCTGTAAGTTCAGTTTATGTTTTCCTAGAAGTCTGTTGCCCTTTACCCCTGACCTCCAGAATTCCTTTATGTCTATCCCATGCATTCTTAAATCCTGTGATTGTTTCAGCCCCCACCACTTCCTCTGGCAGGGTGTTCCACTTGTCCACCACCCGTTCTGTGAAGAAATTCTTCCTCATGTTTCCTCTGAATCGTCCTCCTCCAACTTCATCCCATGCCCTCTAGTCCTGGTACATCTTTTTCACTTAAAAATAGTGTATTCCTGCACCCTGTTCCTCCCTGTGAGATACTTGTATGTCTCTATCATATCCCCTCTCTCCCTCCTCTCCTTCAGGGAGTACATGTTCAGTTCCTTCAACCTGTCTTCATAGGACTTGTGATGCAAACCATGCACCATCTTTGTTGCCCTCCTCTGAACCTTCTCTACCCTGTCTATGTCCTTACGTAGGTATGGTCTCCAGAACTGTACACTGTACTCCAGGTGGGGCCTCCACTAGTGTCTTGTATAGCGGAATTATGACCTCCTTTTCCTGCTGGTGATGCCCTGCCTATACATCCCAGCATCCTATTTGCTTTACCTGCTGTCTTGTCACACTGTTTCCCTACCTTGAGGTCATCAGAGATGATAACCCCAAGATCCCTTTCCTGTTTGGTGCATGCTATATCCTCACCCCCAACTGATATATTGTGCCAAGGGTTTTTGTGCCCCATATGCATTATCTTGCACTTCTTTGCATTGAATTTCAACTGCCAAACCCCTGACCATTCTTCAAGTTTCTGCAGGTCCCTTCTCATTCTGTCTACACCCTTTGGTGTGTCTACTCTGTTACAGAGCTTTGTGTCATCAGCGAACAGTGAAATTCTGCCTTCTAGGTCCCGCGCAATGTCACTGATGAAGATGTTGAATAGGACCGGTCCCAGCATGGATCCCAGTGGTACCCCACTGGTCACTCTTCCCTCTGTGGAGTGACAGCCATTTACCACCACACTCTGTGTCCTGCCACCCAGCCAGTTACCTACCCACCACACTACTGTCCTGCCCACACCCATATTCCCCAGTTTGTGTAGTAGTCTTCTATGTGGCACAGTGTCAAAGGCCTTGCTGAAGTCCAGATAGGCCATGTCCACTGCCCTCCCCTGATCCACCTCCCTAGTCACCCAGTCAAAAAATTCAACGAGGTTGGTCTGACATGATCTGACCTCCCTCTGGTGAAACCATGCTGCCTTGGGTCCTGTAGTCCATTGACAACCAGATGTTCCACCAATCTCTCCTTCAGTAGTGCTTCCATGATCTTCCCCACTACTGAGGAGAGGCTAACTGGTCTGTAGTTCCCTGTTTTCTCTTTGTTCCCGCTTTTGTATAAGGGGACTACATCTGCTGTCCTCCAGTCTTTGGGTACCTCCCCTGTTTCCAGTGATAGGCTAAACAGGATAGCCAGAGGTTCAGCCACCACCTCTCTTAGTTCTTTATATAGTAATTATACAGAATTACCTCCGTCTTAAGAGTATTTAATTTATAACCTGCTAATACACTGAATTCATGGAGAAGATCCCATACCGCCAAGATGGAGTCCTCCAGGGAGGTTAAAGTTAACAACACACCATCTGCAAACAAGACTTTGTTCTATCTGTCACAAACACACTCCACAGGTCAGGCCCTCTGCTCCCACAGTGCCAACCTCGAAGTGCAATAGTGCGAACAGGAGACAAACAGGGTAACCCTCCTGTCTGTTGTCTCACACTGACACCTCTGAGGTCAAAGGTCAAGTCTCTCACACACTCTGACTGACTTGTTTGCCAGGCAGACAATCATATACTCATACCATTTATTTATAATACAAATATCATACATATAACCATAAGCAGGGAGCAGAGCATCACAGTCCTCCCCACCTAAACTGAATTTGGGGGCTTTATCCCCTGCATGGGATGAGCTCCCCAAGTCATTTCATTGTTCAGATTCGTTTACCCCCCTCACAGCGACATTTCGCCAGCGAGGTCCCCCACAGCAACTACAGTGCCTAGCCGCGGTGGGAGACCTGCTGGAACCCGGTGCTGCCTGTTGGGAGTCCTGCACCCCCTAATCAGCTGTGACTGGAGTTGAGAATCTCTAAGTAGAGGGGTGTGGGGGGGTGAAGCTCCATGAAGAAAACAAAGAACTCAATAGCAAACCGGCAGCCGACTGCAGAATGCGGTCGACCTGCCGGTGTCGCTGACAGGGCATTCAACAGAATTTCTGTCGGACTTCTGTTGTGGATCCATTCAAATTGATGCGACAGTCCATCTGCATTTTCATTGGCTTTCCCGGCCCTGTGTGAGACAGTCATGTCATACCCTTACAAGGCAAGGCTCCGTCTTAGTAATCTACCATTCGTTTTACCGATTTGTGCCAGCCAAACCAGGAGGTTGTGGTCAGTTTGTACCTCAAAATGCTGCCCATATAGGTATGGCTCTAACTTCTTTAGGGTCCACACCGTGGCAAGACACTCTTTTTCCACAGTAGAGTAAGCCTGCTCCCTGGGAAGTAACTTTTTACTGAGGTACACTATGGGGTGGTCTTTCCCTTGGTTGGATGTCTGACTCAGCACTGCTCCAATACCCACATCTGAGGCATCAGTTTGGGATACAAAGAGTCTTCTATAGTTTGAACTTGTCAATACAGGAGCACTGCACAGTGCCTCCTTCAGTCAGGCAAAGGCTTGTTCACAGGCTGGTTCCCAGGTAATTTTCTTAGGCATCCTTTTCTTTAACAGGCCAGATAGGGAAGCATCCAGGGCACTGTTTTTTTGGTACAAATTTCCTATAGTACCCTGCTGTCCTTAGAAAACTCCTGACCTGCTTCTGTTTTTCTGATCTGTTCTATGCCTTGATTGCCTCTATTTTGACTTGGTTAGGACGGAGCTGTCTCAGGTCTACAATGTGCCCGAGTTAGGCCACCTCAGCTATGGCCACCTGGCACTTCTCAGCTTTGACAGTGAGCCCAGCCCTCTGTATTCTGCCCAGCACTTCCCTAAGGTGGGATAGGTGTTCCTCCCAGCTGGCTTTAAAAATGGCAATGTTATCCAAGTACACTGCGGTGTACTCCTCAGCACCATTTAACACCTGGTTCACCAACCTTTGGAAAGTGGCTGGGGCGTTCTTCATTCCAAAAGGCATTACTTTAAATTCAAATAACCCTATTGGAGTGATGAAGGCTGACCTCTCCCTAGCTCTGGCAGCTAACTGTACCTGCCAATACCCCTTTGTCAGGTCTATACTTGTAAGGTATGTTGCCCTTCCTAACTTGTCCAGAAATTCATCCATCCATGGCATAGGGTGGGCATCTGACTTTGTGACTGCATTAAGTCCATGATAGTCCACACAAAAATGAGCAGAGCCATCTGGCTTGGGAACAAGAACTACGGGTGAGGCCCAGGGGCTATGGGATTTCTGGATTACCCCTAAATCCAACATCTCCTCCACCTCCCTCCTAATGTCCTTTTGGACAGCCTGTGACACCCGATATGTTGTTCGCTATATGGGCGCCTGTGTCCCTGTCTCCACATCATGAGTTGCTAAGGGGGTTTGTTCAGGCTTGGTGCTAAACAGTGGGGCAAAGTCTGCTAAAACCTCCCTTACTTCCTGGATCTTGTCCAAGGCCAGCTGGGGAGACAATTTAACTGCCTCCACAGAGGACTTCTGCTTGCTTTCTTCAAGAAAGTCCAGAAGGGGGTCTCCTTCATTCGTCCCCTCCCCAGGACTACACACTGTAAACACCATGTCTGCCCTATTAGCATATGGCTTCATCATGTTGATGTGGTATATTCTTTGTGTATGTCTCCTGTCAGATAACTCTATAATGTAGTTTACATAATTTACCTGTCTAACTACTTTGTATGGTCCTGCCCACTTGGCCTACAGTTTGTCTTTCCGGACAGGGATTAGGATCATGACTTTCTGACCCACAGTGTATGAGTGAGCTCTGGCTCTGCGGTCGTACCACACCTTTTGTTTTTGTTGGGCAGCTGCCAGGTTGCTCTGGGCTATCCTCATAAGCTCCTTCAGCCTTTCCCTAAACCTAAGGACATAATCCACCATGGGAGTTCCCTGGGCGGTGTGCTTGCCTTCCCAGTCCTCCCAGATCAAGTCTAGGGGCCCATGTACCCTACGTCCATATAAGAGCTTGAAGGGTGAAAACCCTGTCGACTCTTGGGGCACCTCCCTGTATGCAAACAACAGGTGGGGAAGGTATTTCTCCCAGTCCCGCCCATGCTGTTCAGCAAATGCTTGGAGCATTGACTTAAGGGTACCATTAAATCTTTCCACAAGCCCATTGGCTTGTGGGTGATAAGGTGTCATGCGTCTCTGCACCAACCCACACTTCTCCCACAAACATTTCATCAGGTCTGACATGAAGGAATCCCCTCGATCGGTAATAACCTCCTGTGGAAACCCAACATGGGAGAAAATCCCAAGCAAGGCATCTGCCACTTCGTCTGTCCTCAGTGAGGATAGGGTGAATGCCTCTGGGTATCGGGTGGCATAATCCACCACAGTTAGGATGAACCTCTTCCCGGAGGAGCTGGGGGTATTTAAAGGCCCCACAATATTCATTCCCACTCTCTAGAATGGCTCCTCCACTATGGGTAAAGGAATTAGGGTGGCTTGGGTTTTCCTACCTGCCTTTCCTGTTTCTTGGCACCATTGACAAGATCTGCAATACTCCTTCACCTGCTGAGTGAAGTTGAGCCAATAGAAATTCTGGGTCAATCGCTGCATAGTGCACATGATTCCCAGATAACCAGACATGGGAATATCATGTGCAATCTTGAGCAACTGCTCACGGTACCCCTGGGGAATGACAAGCTGCCTGCCCATCACCCCTCCCTCTGTCTTAGCATCCTGCATATACAGCAGTCCATTGTCCCAATAAACTTTATGTTTCCCATCACCTCCCT
Source organism: Neoceratodus forsteri (assembly GCA_016271365.2). Lineage (NCBI taxonomy): Eukaryota > Metazoa > Chordata > Ceratodontiformes > Ceratodontidae > Neoceratodus > Neoceratodus forsteri. The sequence continues at coordinate 275,311,166 of JADMNL010000025.1, forward strand.
GTGTTCCATCAGATTCTGCCCAAGCCCTCAGCTTCTCTAGACTAGGGTCACTTTTTTGAGCAGCTGCAAACTCCTTACACATTCCCAAGGCATGGGACAGGTCCCCTTCAGTGTCTACACTAGGGTCCCTAGCTCTAGTGTCAGGGCATTCAGGATCACTGCCATCCCTAAGCCTCTGACAATGGGTCACCCCTCCTTCCTTGGAGTAACCCTCCATAGCTGTTCTGTTAACTGCTACCCAGGGAGTTTCTACCCCTCTTTCATTATTCTCCAAATCAGGAGACACAGGCTGGGGAACCTGCCTCCCAGGAGATTCCACAGGGGCTTCTATGGGGTCCAGGGAACTACAATTTTCCTGTGCCACTTGGCTGCGGGTAACTGCACACTCCATCCCCTGTTTGAGATTGTTGTCAATAATTACATCAACAGCCAAAGTTTCTACTACAGCAGCCTTTTGTACAGTCCCCCTGTCTCACCCTAGTCTAGGAGAACACTAGTGAGTGACAATGTTTTCTTCTTCCCAGTGAATCCCTGCGCAGTTACAAATTGATTGGATATAAGCTGACCAAGCTCTACCAAATCCCCTTTTACCAAAGTCAGGGATGCCCCTGTGTCCCTTAACCCATGTGTCTGTACAACATTCACAGTGACTGAGTGGATGTGTTCCCTCATGTTTATTGGCATGCTTTCAGGGACACATAAACAACACACTTCTTTCCTAGCACCACTTTGTGCACTGCTTGTACTTTTGGGACACTGTCTTGCAATATGTCCAGTTTCTTTGCAAACCCAACATTCATTTCTTTTCTCAGGTAAATCTTTTCTTTGTAACCTGGGACTACCTGGTTTCAGTGGAAGCAGGGAGGGTTTTAGCTGCCCTGAAGGTGTGCTTTTCCCTTTCTGTGCTGCCACACCTGCCCCTTTCACTCTCAGAGCAGATCTGCTCCTGGCATAGCGGTCCGAGAGTTCTGCAGCCTCTTGCACTGTTTTTGGATCTTGGTCCTCCAGCCAGGTTTTCAGCTCTGCTGGACATGCCCCCAAAAACTGTTCTAGCAGTACAGCATTTTCAAGTTTCTCTACAGAGGTTGCTTCAGTTCCTTCCCACCAACGTTTTAAAAACTGACGTTGCTTAGTGGATGGTTGCTTAGCTTCTCATAGCTCATGTCAGGACTTCTCCTGAGCTTACGTAATTTAACTCTGTATGCAACTGCTGTCAGCTCATATTTTTTTAAAAGTGCAGCTTTAAGTTTACTGTAATCATTACTGTCCTCACTGTCCATTTGACCCAATGCATTCCGAGCTTTTCCAGTAAGTAGCAGGGATAGCTGGAAGCTCCAGGACCCTCTAGGAATATTTGCCTGAATGCATACTTTTTCAAAGGAATTTAAAAAGGCATCCATATCTTCCCCCTCTTTAAATTCAGCTATCAATTTAGAATTTAATTTGTAACCCAGTCCTGGAGCCCCAGTTAACCCCAGGCCACTTACCTGCTCTGGTGCTGGTGTTTGGAGTCATAGCTTCTCCAGTTCATGTTGCCTCTGGTGCTCACACTCTTCTCGCTCAGCCTCTAGCTGTTCTCACTCAGCTTCTCGCTGCTGTCTCTCAGCCTTTCACTGAAGCTGTCAATCTCTTTCCTCTGCAGCTCGCTGCTCTCACCTCTCTTCTCTATGGAACTCCAGCTCCAATCTCCACAACTCCATCTGCAGCCTGAGCCCTTCTGGCTCCAGAATGTTGGTGACCTTCCCCTGCTGCTGTGACCCTTGGCTAGCACTGGTCCTGCTGTCCTCCTCACTGGATCTGGACACTGCACTGGACCCTCCATGCCCAAGGTTTGTTCCTTCCCAGTCACAGACTGTGACTCGAGGTCTTGTGCATCGGCTGCTACTAGAGCCCACACGAGATGCCTTTTGGTTTGGCCCTCATGCTGGACTCTTTATCTCTTGGCAGAGCTGCCTCAGTTGGTCTGCAGTGTGCTTGCTGTACTCAGAAGCCATCTTCTTCTCTAACTACAGCTACACTAACTTTTACTTGGGGGGGGAATGAAACATGCAGGGAACTTAGACTGTAAGCAGAATGATATAGTTCTGTTTACTTTTTTAAAAATCACTGCCTTATTTTGCATGTGAGCTGTACAGTATTAATCTGACACACTGGATTGTTGATGCTTGTGTTACAAAATACCTTTAAATCGCACCACTGCCAACCAAATCTGTCACAAACGCACTCCGCAGGTCAGGCCCTCTGCTTCAACAGTGCCAACCTCGAAGTGTAATAGTGTGAACAGGAGACAAACAGGGTAACCCTCCTGTCTGTTGTCTCACACTGACACCTCTGAGATCAAAGATCAAGTCTCTCACACACTAGCTGACTTGTGTGCCAGGCAGACAATCACATACACATGCCATTTATTTATAATACAAATATCATACATATAACCATTAGCAGTGGGCAGAGCGCCACACTGTCTACCCTCCAAGGAGGATCCCCTTCACCTTGGGACTGTTACAAATGGCAGCTGCTAAGGGCTCTAGGTAGAGATCAAAAAGTAGTGGGGACAATGGACAACCCTGTCAGGTGCCTTGGGTTAAAGGAAATAGTTGAAATAAGGAGCCATCCAAGTTAAGGCAGGCCTGAGTGGAGTTGTATATGGCCTGTAACATGTGTATGAACTCATCTGGAATTCCAAAATGAGACAAGGTGGTCCAGAGGTATGGCCAGGTCCCCCTGTCAAATGCATTTTCAGCATCAAGACTTAACAGCGTGAGGGGAATTTGGCATATGACTGCATAGTCTATTAAGAGAAGGTTGCGTCTGTCACTGTCATGCACCTGCCATTGCCTAATAAAGCTGACTTGGTCAGGATCTATTAAATGAGGGAGGAGATGCTCAAGCCATCAAGATATAATAGACATGTAGATTTTATAGTTGCAATTGAGCATGGAAATAGGTCTGCATGAAAAAGGGTAGTGAGGGTCTTTTTGAGGTTTTAATATCACTGAAATGACTGCATATTTCCAGGAGTGAGAGGGAGGCTCACCTTGTTCTATCAGCTGAAAAGCCGAGGTCAAAAGTGGGATAAAGGGTTCTTGAAAAGTTTCATACAATTTGACTGGGTAGAAATCTGGCCTGGGAGCCTTTTGGGTTTTAGAGGCTCAGAAGACAGATCTGATTTCAAGTGTTGTTATGGGAGTCAGCAGGCCCTGAGTTTGCACCTCCGACAGCTTAGGTAGTGGGAGATTTCGGAGATATGTTCGTATTTGGCTGAGAGAGAGGTTTGGTCCTCTGCAGTATAAGGCTGCTGATAATACTTAGCTAGGGCTGTCTGGATGTCAATTGGATGTGTTAAGAGGCAGCTTGTGTCTGGGTCAAAAAGCTGGGAGACACGGGCCTGGGCACAGAATGCACAAAATTTATGGCCAAGTGGCATGCCCCTCTGGGACCCCCTCATAATGATGGTATTTCAAGCATAGCAACTATTGCTCGACCTTTTGATCTAGTAGTTTCTGAAGCTCCTATTGAATAAGTGTAGTTGAGAAGTCACAGAGTGATCCCCCTGGTGTAGAAAATGTTGAAGGATTTGCAGGGTAGTCTGGAGTTCGTGCAGATCAGCCACCCCCCTCCCATGTCATATAGGAGATAATTTATCCTCTAAGGACAACCTTGAAGTGTCCCCGAGCATGGTTGGGGTTGTTGTTGGGGTGTTATTGTCATTCTGTACTTGTAAGATTGTTTTCTGCCAGTTGTTTGAATTTGGGGTCATGGAGAAGCATAAGATTCAACCACCAGTGACTTGTCTGAAGCATTTTTCCCAGGCTGAAAATGGCATATACTGTGGAGTGATCTGATAGGAGTGAGGTACCATGTTGAAGATCACAGGCCAAATCCAAATGTTCTTCTGTAGTAAATATATAATTGAGATGAGATGAGGTGCCCATTTGAGGGGCATAATGTGTGAATTTCTGATCTGTATGGGAAAAAGAGTCTTCAGAGATTTATGAACCCCCCAATGGGCGAGTGTGTGACGAAGGTACTTCTGAAGAGATGAGGCACAATGGATGGCAGTTCTGGAGGTATTTAAAGTGGGTGATAACGTAACATTTAAGTCACTCCCCATGATTAACTGGCATATGGGCAGCAATAATTTGTCAAAGAATTGTTGGGCGACAGCTTTCATAGAGCCTGGGGGTAAATATAGGGGAACTAGGGTGACAGGAGAATTGTACAGTTGGCCAGTCGCAATGGCAAATCATCCCTCAGAATCAGTAATCTGGTCCTGTAAGGTAAAAGGTACCCTCCAGGGGATTAAGATTACCACCCCATATCTCTGACCAGAGCAATAAGAGGAGGCAACTACCGTTTGGTAGCCCAGAGATGCGAACTTTGCATGCTCCAAATCAGGGAGATGAGTCTCCTGCAGGAGCACATCTGGTTTATTTCTCTTGAGCTGCAGCAGCAGATGGTATTTTTTAATGGGACTATGAATCCTGTTTATATTAAGAGATCACTTTGAAGGACATAGCCATGAGGGTGAGGAGAATGCGTATTGGGACTGATATGGGTCGAGCCTCTCCGTCTCAAGAGCAAAAGAAGGTCAAGAGAAAAAAAGAAAAATAGAAGAGGGAGAGTGAGTAAAGGTACAAAAATGGGTAAAAAACACATTGACAAATAGTCAATTGTATTTAACAGTAACAAAGATTTTAACCGGATGCTAAAAGAGCAAACAAAACAACTTTCAGAATGAATATCGGGCGAGGGACCTGGCGGCAGTTAGTGTACTTGGCCCTAGCACCAAGGGTGAGGGAAAGATTCCCTCAGCAGAGCTTCCAAGGAAGGGACAGAACAAATAACTCTTATGTGGGGAGTTGGTTCACACTCCCTATGAGGGAAATTCACAGTGGTACTGTGGGCCACCATAGCAATTAAAGTGCTACTGAGGAGGATGCGGTAAAGGGTAGAGTCACCTTTTACCTAGCCTCCAATCAATGTCAAGCCTTAAAGGGGAAAGAGGTGATGGTACTGATGTGATGTGAGCTTATGCACCAGATGCATATAGCAAAATGGCTTCTACAGATTATCTTTGCAAAAAAAGTATGATTTCTGTCTTATCTACATGAGGCAGCCTGAGAGTAACAGAAGGGTCAGGGGACGTCACTATCGGACAGTCTGCGGTGTCTGGGCAAGAAAAAAATGGATTTGGCTGGTCCAACTAGGCACCTTTCTCTTTTCCTCTGAGCATGCTCAAGTTCTAGAAACTTCACAAGTGATGATGTCACACTGCAAAAGTGTATAAGAATAGTTAGAAAAAGTGGGCATTTGCACACATCTTACTCCTAGGGGACAGAAGGCTACAGACCATGCTTTAGGACCCTAATGCTGATAAGCCACTGGGGTGTCATCGATGGCTACTGCAAGTGTTCTGAGCTTTGTAAGTTTGCAACAAACCTATTGGTAATTGGTTTGCTAGGAGAATTTGTTTGTCTGTCTCAGCTTGGTTGCAGTTGCTCTGGGAAAGAAAACCTACAATTCTTATCTCATCACAACAGTACTTTAACGTAAAACAAATCCCCTTCCACTCTAATATAAGGATAACATGTCAGGAGGGTGGGCATAACACAGTCTCCAGCAGTCCAGATCAACCGGATTATGATCCCATGGGAAGGTAAACTGTCCAGAGACATAAACAACCAGGCAAGTAGCCCAGTTCAAGGTGAGGGAGGGGAGTCGGTGACTTCATGCAGCTGTTACAGGGATCTGGTCTAAGACAGCAAATGCTGGGACGAGGCACTGTTTAAAGATACTTAACAGAGCCAGAATGCTGACAGAGCTACCTAATGACTTAGGGCCATTAACAATAACTGCAAGTGATCCCGAATTTATGCCTCCGAGTTTTGACCCAAGCTTTAAAAGGTGGAACAGTCGGGTACTGATGCATTACATGCAGCTGGTCTTGGGGGGGTCAGGGTCCATTGTCTTTCTTTCATGGTAGTTTGAGCTCCCCAGGCAGGACCTATTTAGGTACCTTTATGTAAGGCACTACTGAATGGGAGAGGGGAGGCTGGCAAAAAGTTCCTGGGATTACACACCCCTAGAGAACCTCCTATACTGGACATCCATGCTGCAGGGCCAAGGAGGGGTGATTTCCAGTGCCTACTGAGTCCTATAGAGAGACAAACACCTGGACGTTGATAGGCTACAAATGATCAGGGAGGAGGAGAGACAGGCAAATATCTCGGAGGAGGAATGGAAAAGCCTGTGGGAGAAGGATTGGAAGGTCACCTCACAAACAGGGTTGCATGAGTACTGGTGAAAGTACTGCACATGTTTTTCTCATACTCCGACAATCACACAGCACTCTGGCTAAGGTTCTAGTAACCTTTGTTGGAGAAAATGTGGTAACATAGGAACATATTTCCACATTTTCTGGGAATGTTCCCAGTTTGACGCTCTGCCCTCTGCTTATGGTTATTGTATGATAGTTATGTTATAAATAAATGGTCTGTGTATGAAATGTCAGTATGTGAGAAATGTGGCCTTTAACTTTAAAGTTCAGTAGCTGAAACCACAGGATATCATTAAACTGTCCAGGGGAACCATTTAATTAAGACTTCCTTACAGAAGGGCATTTTATTACCTTTTATGACCTGCCCAGGCTTTTGAAGTTGAAACTAAATGTGAGTTTTATGGTGTTACAGGAAGAAAGGTAATTGGGCTGGTTCCTCTCATTTCAGCACATAGCCAGAAGTGTGTGAAGAGTCATAAAACCCTCAGATCACACTAGCAGCAGGAAATAAGGAGCAGGAACATCAAAGATAAATGTTTGATTAAAGACTGTCATATTTGGGAAATGACTAGTTACAGATTTTTCAAAGTAATGACTCACATTCTCAGGGATAACTATGTTAGAAATTAAAATCTAAGAGATAATCTAGCTGGCCTCATCAAAAGGTGGTGGGGCAGATAGGGTTAAAAATGAAACATTGTACCTGGGAAAATGTGACACATGATTGTTGGGCTCTGAGACAGACATTCTCTAACTTAAACAGCACTTACAAGGTAATACTTAGATAGAAGAAATTAAGTCTTTGTGGTAGGAGTATTTTGTTCTGTAACTTCCTTCTTGTTTTACATGATTGTAAGATGTATGATATATTGTTCTGTGTTTAATTGTACCTGTTTTTATCATATTTTAGTAAACAACCTTTTATTTGAAATACTGCCTGGGTGTCTTCTAAGTTTCTTTTTGCATGTGAGGTACTTGTGTTTACGTCTGACAGCTGTTGAAAAGCTTGATTGTGTTACTGAACTTGCTTAATAAGGTAAGAAATACCTAGGTCTCCTATAGAGTTAAAAAGGGTTCATTTTGGATACCTGGTCAGGTGCCCTTAGGCGAAAGACATATTGCATCCCCCCAAAGAGAATATTATCTGAGCCTGTACATTTGGGTATGCTAGCATAAGGTTCACAATTTGAATCCCTCCTGAACTCGAGGCTAAAGGTGATTCAGACCCAAAGTAGACAGGAGGGTTACCCTGTATGTTACCTGTTCACAGTATTGCATTCTGAGGTTGGCGCTGTGGGAGAGGGCCTGACCAGCGGAGTGTGTTTGTGACACCTAGCTCCAGAAATATTGGAATGAAATGCATAGGACTATGTGGGATGAACATGCCCCTCACTCCCTCAAGCATTTAGTACTTGGGCTTCCAGTCCTGAGACTGAGAGGTTATGAAGAGCAGCAGCTTCTCTGGGCAGTATGTGCAGCAGTGCTTAAGGGAATCAGTCTCTTGACTATAGTCATCCCCACCCAATCATGAGATTCAGTAAGGAGGGTGGATGAGATATATCAAATGGAAAGAACCATGGCCATGATGAGGCTGAGTCTAGATAGGCAAGAAGCCCAGAGGGCAAGCTAACATAGATGCAGGGGAGGGGTGCAGGTAGAAGACAATGTCATAGAAACCCTGGATTCCTCCTAACAAGGAGGAAATACATGGGCCAGTTACATACGCTGAGGAGGACCATGACACACTTAAACAGTGGTAGTACTGCCTAGATGGGGGGGGGGGACAGGCCCACCCATAGAGAGATTAGTAAGTGAACATACACAGAGTTGCTCCTGTAGGATTGCACAGTTACATTTCAGTTTTTCAAACAGTTCCATAGTTACAGTTTGTTTTTCTGTGACATTGCGCAGAACAATGGTACAGCTTGACAAGGTGGTTCTACACTGATATGGGATAGCATCCGGACAACTATGTCCTGAAGATGTGTAATGAGTTAATGTAACCACAGCACTCAGATGAGTTGTACATGTGATCTTGGTATATTGTACATGTCACAGTCTGTCTGTGTACTGTGCATCCAATAAAGTTGAGTTTCAAAGCAAAATAATACATCCATAATGCTGGGCGGGAAGGGGTGGAAAAAGAAGGAAGATCTACACAAGGCGATGTGGCAGTGGTGGACTGGCCATTATTTAGGCACCAGAACTTGTTTTCTCCGTTATGTGTGTCCCTGCCCACATTACCATGATGCCATTGCACGGGGTGACCAACACCAATCTGATAACCCACAATATCAAACCCACCCCATTTTCCATACAAGGCAGCTAGAGAACATCTCCTGTTTATCGAAGGCTTAATGCAGCAGTGCAACGAAAAATGTTTTTCCAAAAAAGCTGGTTTTAGCTACAAATAAAAAAGTATTAGCATACCTGTCAAATGTACTTGTCTAGGTACCGCCTATGCTGTGCACCTTGAGTCTTTTTTTATTTGTTCAATCCTAACCCTTGCAGGTTTACAATGCTATTTCTATGCAATATGTGGCCGCCATCTTTTGTTTTTGTTTTGAGAAAAAATGAAATTCTAATATTTATAAAATAGTTAAATGTTTGTGGAATGAAAAAAAAATGTATTACTAAATAAACTGGAAGATGCCTGAAATCTTTTATAGTGAAAAAAGGTAGGGGCAACTTTTTTGCTCAGTTTCGTTGCACTCCGGGTTTAAGTACACTGCCTCCATGGGGAACCCTGAGCCCCACAGGCTTGGGTCTGAGAGTCAGGTCACATAAAGAAACCGGGGTCTCCCACATGGAGGTGTGGCATGTTCCACCTGCACCAGCAAGCCATCCTACCTGTTGATTTTACCAACGCTCTTGATCTTATGCCTTACAAAATTTGATTGACAGACCAATCAACCAAGGTCTTAGAGACAGTTCTACACTGGTTTTAAAATGACATCATGAACAGAACACAATCTGTTAGGATAGCAAACAATCTCTCTCACTAAGAACTATTGACTGATGGAGTACATCAGGGTCCGGTTTGGGAATATTTATTTATTTAATGATTTGTACAGTGACTGTAGAGGCTTTAGCATATAAATGTATACCAATGATTCTGTGCTTCATTGTGTGGTTCACTTGTTACTCACGTTTGGGAAAACTTACAGCAGGGGTGGGATATTCAAAGCAGTTGCACACCGCGCAACAGTGTTGTGCCTGCGCAACTGCGAGCATGCGCCGGAGAGTGACATTCAGTGGCAGCAACTGTGCAGCGCAAGTGGTCATGCGCCAATGTGCAATGGGAATGTATGCATGTGCAAGTGCAAGGGGCATAGCCATGAATATGCAGCACAGTGCAATATTCAAAACCGGATAAACGGCTCAAGCATGGAACAAATGGCAGTTGTGAGGAGCACACTTGAGCCTATAAAAACAGGGAGCAAGTAGGAGAAGGATACTTGCACCAGAGGGGAGCAGGAGAGAGGGAGACAGACAGGCTAGGCAAGGGGTCAAAGAGAGGGACAGAGGCAGTGAGGGTGTGACCCTGTGTGAAAGAGTGAGTGTGTGTGAGTGAGACACGCAGGGAGGCCACTGTGTGTGTGTGTGTGTGTGTGTGTGTGTGTGTGTGTGTGTGTGCCTGTGACACCAGGCACAGGAGGAACAGCACAGGAACCCACAGGGGTGGGTGGGTGGCAGAGGTCACAGCTGACAGGCCGCTAGCCGGGGGCAGGGCACACAGGCATGGGCCCTGTGGAGCAGGCCACACAGCAGCACACAGCTGGGAGGGCCAGTGGAATCAGCCACCCAGGGGAGACTGGACAACAGGGGCCATGGCCAGTGCCACCTTCCAGATGGAGGCTGTAATGAGGGGTGTGGGGAGGCAGGAGGCAGGGCGGCACAGCTGTGGAAGGGCCTGTCGGCAGAATGCCCTGAACAGGTGGTACCATACTTGTACCACCCTCGAAAACCAAACCGATACGGAGATAGTGGGCTGGTATCACCTGAACTGGGTGAGAGTGGGGACATCCCTACTGGCCACCTAGTGGGTGAGTATGCCAAGACCATGGGCAGCTGAGCACAACAGGGCATGGGGGGCTGCCAGGGTAGGGACGCCACATGGTGTGGCTGGGAAGGATGGGTGGCACAGCAGAACAGTCCATCAGGTTAACCAAATCTCTTTCCACACAGGTGACAGTGGCTACCAACTCCAGCCCTGGCTGCTTACCCCCTACTGTCGACCCCTGCAGAGAAGTGGTACAATGAGACACACACCAGCACGTGGAACATCACTGAGCATGTGTTTGGGCTGCTGAAGGCATGATTCCGTTGCCTGGACAGGTCTGGTAGTGCCCTACAGTACAGCCCCTGAAAGGCCTGTGGCCTATTCCTGGCCTGTTGTATGCTGTACAACATGGCCACTGACCGTGGGATAGCTGCCGAGGTCGAAGAGGGGAAAAGCAGTGGGGACGATACAGCCACCAGGCCATTTGGTGGTGGGCAGTACTCCCCAGGCGAAGGGATCCCCAGCTGACCAGGATGGCCCTCCAGCACTGGGACACAATAGCGGATGAGCACTACGGTGCATGCAGGTAGGTGGACAAGCTCCCATGCACGGGAAAGCAACAATGGCATGGCACATAGGCATGTGTGGGCATGCCCCGTGGCAACAACAGCTGGGCGGGGGGCTTGTGTGGGCATGAGACCGGACCACATGGCAACACACAGCAATGTGCAGCACTGCACACCCTACCCACACCCATCCACACCCGCACACATCAACACACAAACCCACACACACACACACACACTGGCGCCCGCAGGCACATGCTCAGGTGCTAGCTCCAAGCGTGGATCAGACACAGGGCACCAGTGTACAGGTGCAACCGCCACTGTGTTGGCATCATCATGCACACGCCACACAGGCCAGCAGCTTGGTAGGTGCGCACACGGCCAGTGTGTGGTGCTGTCTATGGATGCCACGTCCGTGGCATGCACACACACACACAACACCCATGTGCACACTGGGCAGTGGCAGCAGACTGCAGACAGGGAGGCGGGCACATCAGGACTGCAGCACGGTCACACAGCTGCCACGGACACGTGGACGGCCATGCCGAGGCTGCCCAGCAGACCCAGGCTGCGAGATGGCGCAGGGAGTGTCTGCGACTGTCCCCCAGGGGTGTTACAGCGGGATCACGACCGTGTCCTTGCAAGGGTCTGCAGGCTCCCAAACAGGCCCGCACCAGGCATGCCTGGAATGCTCACAGCTGATCCCGGCATTGCCATCAAGGGGGGTCATATAACGCCATGACTGTGGGGAGGACAATGCACTCCGTGGGGTCTGCGGCACCCATGGTGGCCAGTGGGGCTAGGCCGACCATGACTGCAGTGGTAAGGTGATCCAGGGCTGTGGTCATGTCCTCCCACAGTCGATTGATGGCATCCAGGACCTGCGCAAAGCCCCATCCTGCTGCTCTGCTGCCTGGTGCACCTTGGCGTGGAGTGCATGCACCCCTGTCATGAGCAGCACTGGTTGCTCCACTGAGGCCCCCAGCAGATAAGTGTGCTTGTGCAAGGGGTCAGCACCCAGGGGCACCTGGTTGTTGTGCTGACCCACGGATGGTGTGTGACCATGCTGCCCAGCCCCCCGCTCAGGTGGGTGCTACACAGTGAGGTCCCCTTGGGGCTGCTCATTCATTGGTGCACTGGTGGTGGGTGCTGCACCTGGCCCCCCAGCATCCCCAGCCATCTGCCGCTCCTCTGGCCACTGTGCACCGGGCAGTGCCTGTGCAGCTGTACCAGCACCACCACCATCTGCTGGTGCTGCACCACTGTCACCCACAGCGACACCGGTAGTGGTGGCAGGTGGACGGACAACCGCCAACAGGGCACTGGCGGCGCTGCCAGGGAGGGAGATTGGTATGGGTGCCTTCCCCTTGACGACACCCCCGCTGTCCAGGACAATGGTCACATTGTCATCGGTGTCAGACCCGCCCTGATCTGTGTCTCCACACACTGAACGCCAAGGCTGGCATCCCGCTGGAACACAGCCAAGGCCTCATCTTCCACCACACCCAGGACATCCGGATGGATAGCGGTGGTGTGCTGCAGCTGATCGGGCCCCCAAACGCCAGTAGAGGTGGAAGGCTGGTCCTTCAGGGCTGGGCATGCCCCCACAGCAGACACCACCGCCCCTGCCACTACATGCTGGTGATCCAGTGCTGAAAAGGAATACAGTCGCATTAGTGCCACTGTCACTCAGGCTGGCCTCCCACCCCTCCCAAATGCCACTGTACCTACCATGCAGTGATGGGCTCCCACCAGGCTGGAAGCTGCTGCCAGGCACTTCCTCAACAATGCTGTGCTGCATGGTGGCCACCACAATCTCCTCCTGCGGTGTCAGCTGTGGTACGTTGGCCTAACCCAGACCCGTGGCCACCCATGTGGCCCAGATTGCTGCCACCTTTTCCTTCATCCTGTACCTGTTGGTGCCGACCTTTTTCTTGCACTCCTGCATTGACTACTGGTGTCTGCCCTGCTGATTCACGGTCTCCACCACCTCCACCCAGGCTGTGGCCCTAGTCTGTTGTGTGCCTGTTGTGCTACTCAGCAGTGGCTCCCTGTCGAGGTATGCCTCAAACAGGGCATCCACCTCCGCCTTTGTGAAGTTGGGCCTGCATTTGCATGCAGGCCCATGCTCCTTGCCATCCTCACGATTGGTCATGCTGCTACCTGTGGACAATGACATGTGGTCAGTGGCTGCTGCAGCCCACACCACCCACCCAGTCCACTGTGCTGTTGGTCCCCTAAGCGGGTGCAACATACCTCAGAGAGTTGCAATACCGGTCCATGTCCTGTGCAGTCCCGGAGCGCCTTTATAGTGCATCACATGCAAGTGAGCAGATCCACAACTGGAATGAGATGCAGATTCCCCTGGTGCACCTCGGACAGGCTGATGAGCTAATCTGCATATGCCAGCTGAATATCATGTTGTTGCACCTTGTGCAATGGACTTGCACTGGCACAAGTCAATACTGTGATATGCACAGTGCGCCCATCAGTGCGCATGCATGCACAGTCTGTGCCTACGTCTCTCACGCAGCATATGCGTGGTGTGTGATAGGTGGTATAGCGCTCAGCCGCAATAGGGCCTGTAGTGCTCAAGCACTGTGTGGCCTCTGGTGCCCGGGCACAATTGGCCACATGGTGCCCCGACACCATTAGCCCTATGGCACCCGGGCACCATTGGTCCCATGGTGCCTGGGCGCCATAGGCTTGTAGGCTGTGGTGCCCTCAGGCCCCTGTTGCGCGTCATGCATAGTGGTCCCAATGGTGCACTCGCGCAGTGTGCACATGCTGACCACTAACCTCTACCCTGCCCTTTGCCCCTCAGGGACCTCTGCTGCATGTGCCAGTGTGGCCACACACCTACCGAGCATCCCCAGGGTTGCGTGATTGCCGAGGGTAGTGCATCTCGAGCATGTGGAGCTTGTGCGCTACAGGGCACCATTTTGATCTGCTACACAGCGATATAGCCATGCCATGCAGGTATGCACCAAGGGCTCCCAACTGGAATAAGATCAAGATGGTGAATCTTGTGGCCCTGGTGGAGCCCCATGCTGGGTGCCTATATGGTCAGCAGCCCCTCGCCAGACCCAGGACCGAGGTCTGGCAGGAGGTGGCAGATGGGCTGGAGGAGGTCACCAGTATGCGGCGCAGTGGGGACCAGTGTCACCACTGGTACGGCGACTTGTAGCTGAGAGATCTGGAGCAGCTTAGAGTGCTGCAGGTGTGTGTCTGGAGGGGGGCCATGCCACGGCAAGGTAAATGTTCACCGCCTTTGTCTGTGCCCGTTCATTGTTCCTTGGGGCCGGCAGGGCTGAAAGCCCTGCTGGGGGTTGGTGGGGGGAACGCATGCCCTGTGGACTGTGGTGGCATGCCCTGTGTGTGCTGTGCCACCGCACTGTTGCCATGCTGGACTGGGGTGTACGCTGTGTGGGAGGGCACATGGTGTTGCCATGTACTGATGTGTACATGTTTATGTTTCCATTCTAGGCCCTGAGGACAGGAGGAGGGCCAGAGCAGCAGGCACATCGGGTGGGCCACAGCAGGTGACTGCAGGACCCACGGCACAGGATGCAAGTCACAGAGGAGGTGCAGCCAGGCTGGCGCGTGGAGTGCAGCAGCATGCAGGTAGGTACTGTTACATAATACATTGTTGTGCAGGGTGGGCAGCGGGGGTGTGGGTCAGCCACGGCACCCTGTGCACTGCACTGTTGCAGCTGGGTTCTGCCCATGGTATGCGTAGTGCTGTGCTGAGATCATTGCACACGTGTGTGACTGCTGCTGGTGGGCTACGGGTGCGTCTGACAGCCAGCTGTGCCGCTGCAACCCCGCCGCTGTACCATGATGCCAGCTTGCCATGTTGGTCTCAGGTGGCCCATGGGTGGTGTTGGTGTCCAACACTTTGCATAGCTGTGGCATGCCAGGTCGGCAGCACGTGTGGGAGCACCCACTGCGGGTGGCCAGGGTACCACCCAAGGGGCGCGTGTCACCACTGTCTGTTGTGCACAGTGGGTGGGCTGGGGTGTTCTGGACATTCACTGATCCCGTGTTCCCTCCTTTCATAGGTGTCCAACGTGTGCCTTGTCAGGCACTAGCTGGTGGATGTCCACCCATGGTCATCGGTGCCACCCTACCTACATTCACCGTTGTGGTGCATGTGGGTGGGGGCCAGCTGCTTACCCGGTCTCCTTGGGTGATGTTCCATTGTGGGCTGGCTGTACTTCACTCCTGGCACCCCCCTCACCCTAGCGGCAACACCTTCCCCCACAGTGTCTTGCTGCTTGCTGTGCCTGTGGTGGGTCTATTTGTGTCCTGGAACATGCACCTCAGCCCCTTGCACATCCATTACTATGCTATTGCGCATGTTGGGTTGCTCCCTGGTGCATCCCTGGCTGTGCACTGGCGCATCCATGTAATATTCATCCATGTTGCACCACATGCTGCCTTTGTGCAGCCTTTGAATATTGCGCTCAGTACGCATTGGCGCAATGGTTTTGTGCTGCACAGGCCTTGCGCCTGCCTCTGGTGCATTTCTGAATATCTGGCCCTAGGACTTTTCTGCAATTCATAGCTGGGTTACTGACAAGGGTCTTCTACTGAATAATGAAGAAAGTTCTTACTATGGGATGACTTGGCCCGAAGTTCAATGTGGGGAATAGCTCCTCCCACAGCCTCTACTTAAGCCCTCCACTACCGCACCTCCTTTGCTTAGGGAATGTTTTTTCCTGAGCTCTCTGCATGGCTCGTGCAGCTGTGCTCCTGTTTCCTGCTGCCTGGTTTGTCATTGTGCTCTCTTATTGCCCCCCCCTCTCTTCCTGTGTCCTGTTCTCCTTTGTACTCTTCTCTGGTCTGTCTCTGCAGCCACTACGGCTGCCTCCCTGCTCCTTTTCACTCCCTTCCTTGTTGTGTTGGGGTTCCCTGTTCCCTTCTTGCCTCATTCCTTTTGGGTGTTCCCTTACCTTCCAGACAATGCTTCCAAGCATCCTCGCTCTGTTCCACCATCCATCCACTTAGTTTCAGTGCTAACTCCTCTTTCTGCTTCCAGTACTATTGCACAGACATCATTGACAGTACAGTCCATCACCGACCAGCTACACCTTCAGTTCTCTGGAACTGTACGTGCAACCTCTCCCAAACTTCCCTAGTGGGCGCTTCCCTCCTACACTGCACTCTACTGCTCCGTTCCTTTAGCCAGTCAATACCCTGCCTTTAGCATCCTCGTACCACCAGTATTTCCTACTCCAAACCTCCGGTTCTTCAGGCCACATATCGCACTCCTTCCCTGCCTACTTTACTGGGACGATGAGACTCCACTGTGCATTCCATGACGCCTCATCAGTAAGTACAGTGCAGTTATGTTTTAGCCCAATGACTAGTCTATCTCCCTAACTCTTTCTTCTCCACTGACTCCCTCACCTCGACACGGACTGGCTTTTAGCCATCAATACCCACTCTAGGACAGCCCCGCTCATAGACACTGTCACAAACGCACTCAGCAGGTCAGGCCTTCTGCTCCGATAGTGCCAACCTCCGAGCACAGTAATGTGAATAGGTAACAGACAGGGTAACCCTCCTGTTTGTTTTTGGGTCTGAATCACCTCTAGTCTCAAGTTCTGGGGGGATTCAAACTGTGAACCTTATGCTAGCGTACCCAATGTACAGGCTCAGATACGTACCTTGTTCGGGGGATTGCGGTACAATCTTTCACCGGGGCACAAAGCCAGGATTCCAAAATGAACCCTTACAACTCTATGAAAGACCTTAGGTATATTCTTACCTTTTCCCAGTTTAGTAACACCATCAAGCTTTTGAACAGTTTTTGTCAGTCTTAACCCTCTATACGTCACATGCAAAAAGAACTGGCAGACCCAGGCAGTCTTTCAAAATAAAGATTTTACTAGAAGATGATAAAAATATGAAAAATGTGAACACAGAACAATACATCAATGAGCATACAATCACTTAAAAGAAAACAAGGTAAAATAGAAAACAAAAACTCCTACCACAGTACAGTTAGACTTTTTCTATCTAATGTATTACCTCTACATGTGCCTTAGTTAGTTTCTCATGGGAGTCCCAAAATAATATGTCATATTCCCCAGTTACAAGGATACATTTCAACTCCATCTCCCAACCCCTTGGTGAGTCATCTAGCTCCTCCCTTTTAGAATAAAAAAAAAGACAAACGATGATTTCCTGTCAGGAGATATATTAAATAATGTGACATTGGCAAAACCTCCACTCCTTAATTAAACTTTTTAACATCAGGTTGGTATAAAATGTTCTTCCTCTTAAGACATCATAAACGTTTATTAGACTCATCCCCTGGCAGACTCATAAAGTCACATTTCTTTTTCACTTCAAAAAGCCTAGGCATATCATAAAAAGGTAACAAAATGCCATTCTGAAGTAAGTCAGTTAAGTAAATGGTTTCTGCTTCACTGAAACTGGGGGGGGGGGTGTCACCATGAGCACAGGCTGTCTTATGTGACACAATCACCTACTATATTTTTATATTACAAATATCAAACAACAATCATAACCAGCTGGCCAAGCGTCACAGACACTACTTTTAATAACGTAACAGCCTTGCATACCACTTCCCTGCTAAGTTACTCGCTTTGCCAATGCCCACATCAGCAGACTCCTGCTTCACCCACTACAGTGCATCTTCTTATTGTTCAGGGTGCATGGGGTGAAAGTGGAGCTTAGGCCTATGCTACTGTCTTGCAGGAATATACCAAGTCCTTTACTGTCCCCATTTCAAGACCTTAGCTTAGCTGTAGCAACATCTTTCACTGTCAGCAGGATATGCAGTGCTGTATCCACAGCTCTTGCTGTACTCCATGTAAAACTTCTAGCTCTACCCTCAGGTCTAAAGGAAAATGTAATCCAGGCCTTCAGCTCTGATGCAATGAAGCAAGCGTCTCTGTTACAGTCACTCCTGCAGTTTCACCCTACCTCTGGGAACTCACCACTGCAGCGTCCCCCATTGTGTAACGTATCACCACTACCCCAAGATTCAGAACTTTCTCTACATCTCGCTACCTCAGTCCTCCACTGTTCTCCAGTGGTCACCACAATGTGCACTCCAGAGCACTTACCCCATCTACTACTGCCTTCTGTGTTTATCATACGTCTCATGATATATGTATCCCATTCCTCCGAGTCAGTGTTTACTATACTTACAATTTTAATTGTTATCCACCGATTTATGTCCTATACCTGTTCCTCGTCCTACATCTCCTCTCTCTGTTGCAGCATTGCGATTGAGCCAGCCCATACAAGCAGTATTCTGGACTCCGTCCCTAACTCTCACCTTTTGAGGTGCTGAGCAAAGTTAGGCTTCCCCTGACTACTGGGGATGGGAGTCCGTTACCTTCACTACCTCCTACCTCTTACCATCCTGACATCCTCCGTCCCTAACTCTGCTAGACAGCATCGAGTGAAGGTTAGCTCGCCCCAACTACCAGGGGTTGGAGTCATGTCTTCATTCTACCACAGCTTACTATGCATTTTGTTCCTCATATTAGTTGTCACTTCCCTCCGGGAACGGAACTCCTTCACCATGTGCCCCCATCATCCGACCTATGCCTATATGCCTCAAGTCAGGATCATACCACCTCAGCTGTCACTGACAGGTCTCCGAACCTCCATTCCACGGCTTCAACTTTACGTATTCTCAGCTTGATACCTGGATGCTGCTTTCCTTCAGGATCGTGACTTTGCTTGACTTGTCTTCTACATCCTACCTGATCTGTAGCCTTGATTTACAGTCCTATCATGATGTCTCTCATGGCAGGGAACGTGACTCTGTATTCACCTGTTTTCCCCTTTTGCATCCTAATCATGATGCAGGTTGCCACTTACCTTTGGGAACAGGGTCTCCTTACTTCATTTGCCTTCTGACTCCCTACCGGATTATGTGCAAGTCTTCACACACTGACTATCTAGTTTGCTTGCCTGTCTACGTGACTCTACTAATTCTGTACCACCTCTGTCTCACACTCACACCCACTTACCACTCCCATCTGGATCGGGATCCCATTCACACAATTGGCTCTTTCCTCCTGCCTCAGCCTGCTGGTATTGGACTAGGGTGATCTCTCCTCGACTACCAGGACTGGAAGCTTGTTTTCCCACTTGTCTGTTTCAACCTTGTATGCTCTCTCCTGGACCAATGCTTGCTGCTCCCTCCTGGACCAGAACCATTCACCGTTATGTCCCCATTGTCATACCTTCTCTGATGTGTCGTGTCCTGGTCATCATACCTCTACTCCCTTGCTTTGGAGCCTGTGTATGCACCTGAATGCTCATCCTTCTGCTTTTTCAACCTCCTACCCAATTTCAGTTTCCCCCCAGAACCAGGATCCTATGCACCACCTGGCTGCCTTCCTTCCTCACCAGTCTCCATCCTGCACTTCCGTGGATCTTTGTGCGTGACCCTTGTTGGCCTCCTGTCCCTCAGGATTTGGATCTTGCCTGCTTGTTCAGATACTTTATTACTCCAGTTCGACTGCCTCTTGGATTTCCTTGTTGCTGGTCACCATTCCAGCTGCTGTCCAAGTTGTTTGAGTCTTCAGATGTGGTTACATCATCCTTCCATGCTCCAACACCTTCCATCCTTCCTCTCATCCAAGTTGCCTTTGTTAGATGTAGGACTGAAGTACCTCACTACTTGCTCTTGGTGCATACCATCACCCACTGGCCTTGCTTGGATCATCTCTAGTGACTCACCACAGCCTTCCACTTTCTGCTGCCATTTGCTGGGATATGACCCAGTCCTGTTACGCCCTGAACAGTATGTCACCCTGCTTCATTCAACACTACATCTTCCTGGAGCAGTCCTTCAGTCTATCAGGATTCACTCTGGATTTTCCTTCCATATTCGGATAGCAACCCTTCCATCTCTGCCTTACAGGCTTGGGGCTTCATACTGTCTGCTATGGCTTTATTGGGTATCCTACTATATCCCTGGCCAGTTTTCCTACTCAGGTAACTACTACCCTCATTTATCATCAATTGCTCCTACTCTGGCCATCCCTACAGCTCCCATCCACTGTTCGATGGATCTTTGTTCATTTCACTTAAGGAAACTACTTTTAGTACACATTCCTCGGGGAACATACCTCAGAAACTCTTACGTAAATTTAAAGTTTTCCATGCTACCCAATCAGCTCCTCTCAAGCATTCCAGACTCTGATTTGACTGGATACTAGAAGTGTTCCCATCTATCTCCATTGGATACTCCCTATGGATCTGCCTATTCAGTCTCCATGGACCTTCCTGCCTACCATGCCTCACAAGCTCTCCTCTTACATGGAAAGGATATAACCTCTTCTGTTCTGCTGTGACTTACTCTCCATCATCGCTTCTCTGGATCCCAAGACTCATAGATACCGCATGGCACATCGGACATTACCTAGTTTCATTCAGTAGCTTCCAATCATCACCGAATTTCTTGCCTATGTATATTGCTTTATCCTAGGTGAATCTAACATGCTACTAATGTACTAATACATTTTATCTGTCAAATGTATACCCTTTGCTGTTGTGTACCTTTTGGTGATATATATCTACTCCAGGTCCATCTTGTAAATGAGTTTTTCTCAACAGTGTTTCACCTGGTTAAATAAAGATTTTGATTGATTGGTTGACCTTGTTATTAGACTCTTACTTCCTCAACAGACATTGCTTGTTCTGTTACCTTCCAGCTGCCTTCTAGAATAGTCATCGTTGGCTCTCCACTGCCTAGCTGCTTACTAATGCCACACCATCCAAACCATCATTTTTGGCTCCTGGACATCACCATTCCTCATACAATAATCCACACAGCTTCATCCAGTATCATCAGTCAAGTTAACCGCCCTTCCAATGGACCCTCCAGCCTCTCCTTCATGTATTACCTACATTAGTCTCTCCACTAAAGGCTATCACCAAGAACAAGCCCTTCAGATTTCATCTGGAAATCTGCAACCATTAAGGATAATTCACTAACCCAGTCTTGCCTTCCAACTAGTCTTAATCAGCCATAGCACTATGCTCCTCTAACATTTCACACTACTCAACCTCACTTCCAATTCAGCCTACAGACTCTTCCACTTATCCAGCTCCGAGCTTCTCCCAAGGACTTCATCATTGGAGTACCTGTAAATCCAACTAACTAGAAGCCACCACAGTGCATCCCATGGACAATCACGCTGCAGAAATACCTCCAATGACTATAGCCGGCTTACCAGCTGAGCATATACAAGTATAATTATGACATCATGCCCAAATAAGCTATCCATGCCTTAAACCAAACCTCCAATCAGTCTTTCTACATATTCGATTACCATCTGAACTGCATCTCCAAATCTTCCTCTATATGTCTACTAATAACTTACAGCAGTCCTCTATCAGACATGCACAGACTGTCTACTCATTTCTGCTTTACGGATGCTTACTTAGCTACTCATGGCTCACTACTACATTCTTTGCCTCCAGACTGTACTTTGACAGTTAAACCTTACATAAGTCAGATCATTCACCTATGACTGCACAACTCATTGCAATTCCCACCGTTCACTGTCTGGTAGCATATCAATTATATTATGCTCTCCCGGCTAATTACGCCCCTGCAATCCCTTTGGACATGCATTCTTCATCCCCTTGGAAATCCAGACTCCAGTCACCCTTCTTCAACTGGATCTGCTCAACACTTAGGATTCTACCACTCCTTCTGAAAAGACCTACTCTTCATCCTTAGGGTCATCAGTCAATCTGTATTGCCTATGGATCGAGGATGGACCATCATCTCCAAGGCACTCAAAGACTCTCTTCTACTCATTTTCTACTTCATGGATGCTGTCTTAGTGACTCCTCACTCACTACTGAATTCCTAGCCTCCAGACTCTACCTTGAAAGTCAAGCCTTAATGTGACTTCGATCATTCACCCATGACATCGCGTATCATAGCATGTCCACCCTCCACTGTCTAGTAACTTATCGATCAAGCCATGCACTCTCTGCTCATTACATCCAAGCAACCCTATATGGACAAGCATCCTTCATCACCTCAGGAAATCTGAACTGCATTCGCCCTTCTTCAACTGGATCTGCTGCACACTTAGGATTCTACTGCTCCTGCAGAAAAGACCTACTCTTCAAACTCCGGATCATCCTTCAGTCTGCATCAACCATGGTCAAGGACAGACTATGATCTCTCCAAGAAGCTCATCTTCCTTAAATTAGCTATGGTTAGTAGAACCTGGTCTTTCTCCTCTTAGTATGCCCAGAGGATGAGCAGACCTATGGCCATGAGTCTTCAGAGGTTTCCTCCACCTGGGTTTTTTTCCTCTCCCAAATACCAGGGATCATACACTCTGGAAGTTGGAGGAGACATCTTTTTGGGCCTTCTATTCCCTACAAATTACCACCTACATACCTACTACTCAAGGGTGGGAATAGAATAAAGCCACAAAAAGTACTTCAAGTTACACAAGCACTATATACCACATTGCTATTCCACAAACACTTATTGGGAGGGCTTCACTCGAGATTCAATGTGGGGAATAGCTCCTCCCACAACCTCTACTTAAGCCCTCCACTACTGCACCTTCCTTGCTTAGGGAGTATTTTTTGTCCACCACCATCCCCTCCTCCTCCTTCTCCGGTACTCTTCTCACCCCTGTTCATGGGCCTTCTATTCCCTACAAATTACTACCTACATACCTACTACTTAACTGCACAATCCTGACCCCCTCTCTCTCCTTCTCTTCCATAAGCACTCTGTTCAGTCCTGCATCTGCATCTGCAGCCTCTCTCTCTCACAATCAACCTCCCTCTGCCTCCCTTCCTCTCTCTCCCTCTCCTCCACCCACTGTTCCCCCGTGCCTCTCTTGACCACCTCTACCTTGTGCCTCCCTGACCCTATAACCCCTCCTTCTGCTCCACACTACACCCCCAGCTCTTCTCCTTCTCCTCCAGGTCCTGTCCCCTTGCAGGGTTCTCAGCATCCTGATGGGCCTCCCACCCCACTCCTTCTCTACCAGGTCTTGCCCTCTTGTAGGGTTTTTCAGCTTCTTGATAACCCCTTCCCTTCTCAGCCCCTGTTCTCTTGTCCCTTACCTACATACCTCCCCCCACTACTCCCTCCCCCTCCTCCTTCCAACTGGGCCCCGTCCCCTTGCAGGGTTCACTGCATCCTGAAGGGGACACAGTTCCAGGTCTGCCCCTCCTCTCTCTCTCTCTCTCTCCCCAAGTCACCTTCCCTCCCCTACTCCTTCCTGCCTGAGCCCCCCCTTGCAGGGTTCTAGCATCCTGAAGGGGGCCGTTCTTGGCTTCCCCCCTTCTCTCTCCCACCAACTCTTCCTCCCTTGCCACTCATGCAGTAACTCCTCTCTCTTCCTCCCATCCCCCCCGCCTCACATGCTATAACCCCCTTCCTCTAAATCCTTGAGCACTTAGCAACTCTGAAAGTCTGGCTTTTCGGATCTGGATCTGCACTTACTTGCCCGAGCACTGCTGCTACCGCTTGCCCTCCCTCGGCCCCTTACTCTACATTACTGCTACTCCTGCATACTACTACCTGATCTACTTCTGCACATTTCTCCTCTATCCCTCCCATGTCTCCACCTATGACTAAGACTTCTTCTCTCCCACTATGTCTATGCCTTCACTTTGCCATTTACAACTTCCTGTTTTTATTACCTTCTGTTGTCCTGTATCGAATTGTATTGCACTGTATCAGTGCTTTGCTGTATGTACTTGATTTGGACTGTATGTATTTGTTTAGTATTTGTATTGCATTGTTTTAGTACAATACTGTATGTATTGAATTGCGCTGTAACCCCTAGGTGGCAGTATTCCAACAGCTACTACCCCTGCCTGTGTGGCTAGTTGCAGGTAAGGGGGCCTGGTTACTGAAAAGGGTGCCTCCACCCAGAAGACAGGGTTGTTAGTAACAAGGCTAACCTGGGTACAGCCCTCCAGGACACCGTAACCCCCCTCTTTCCCCTCTAGTGGCCTAGACAATATGCAACAGACACTTTCACAGTAGCCTCTATTCAGCATACAAATCCCCATCGTGTACAGCAAATCTTTTGTCTTCTTCAGGCTTAAATCTGGTCACTCTTCAGTGGCTTTATCACACTCCAGTTCAGATACAGTCCAATTGCTAAGCCTTTCAAAGGATTCTCTCTTGAGGGACAGCAGGCAGACAGGCCAAACTCAGCCTTTCCACCAATCTCCCACGCAAACTATGCAGGAGCTGCTGCTCAAATCACTTGAGCTGTTCACTCTCCAAACTCTACCTCCAGACTGACTCACTGCAGCAGGCAGCTTGGGAATTTCCAAAAGGTTAGATTCTTTGATTCATCTGTCTGTCAAAACCAAGGGCTCCCCCTCCAGGTGCATTTAGGCATCAAAGTCTCAACACTACAATTCCTATAGAAATTCACTCCTACAAGACCCCTGGGGACAGACTCCATTTTAGGGTCCCCAAAGATACTGATTGGCCCATTCTGGCAGTCCAGGACCAAGATGGTGGTGATAAAAAAATTGTCCATGCTGCAAATAAGGCAGGTTAGACAAACTACAATATAATTACTATTCTAATAGATAATCAACAAATAAGTACAGCTTCTAATAGATCTCCCTCTGCGCAACTAGTGATGGCAGAACAGAGTGATTATCTGGCAGCCTGGGTGGGACTCGAGCATAGAAACAGTCAGCCCCCTCCCAGATTAAATAAGCACCACGTTATAGGCAGCTCTTAAAGAGACAGAGCACAGAGGCATTAAGGCACTCTCATACAAACACTTTTAAAATGCTAAGACACAGGATACCAGCCTGGCAGTGGGCATTTAGGCAAGCCCAAGGAAGACTTTCGGGAACCCCCATTTGTAGGGGGTTACATGTATTTGATTGTGGGGAAGAAGCAAAATAAAAACATTCTGTAACCCCCCCCCCCCCATGATGCTTCTGGAAATTAGCTGTTTACAGCGCATGTTATCTTTCCTGGTGAAACCTTTTCAAAATAAATAAATACAATTAAGGGTGGGAATAGAGTAAAACCACAAACAGTACTACATGTTACACAAGCGTTATATACCCCATTGCTATTTCACAAACATTGAATTCATGTCTAAGCTCAAACTACAGAACCAAACATCCAACCTCAGAATCATGTGTGCAGTAAATTCTTGTAAAATGTGACACACTTTTTAAGAACACATACATAATGTGGTCAAAACTATTAATTTGTAAGTTGGGTGCCTTATATTGTCTCAGAAACGTTTTCACATTTGAAGCAAGAAAGATGATTGCCCTGCAGATACTGCTGTCAATTCTCGAACTTGGCAATGTTATCCTTTAAGGAATAGTTGAAACAGTGTTAATTGGGGCTGATAACTCATTTCAATAATACTTCAAAGATATAATTTCTTCTTCCCCCTGCTCTTGTTTTGAATTGTTTTGCTCCTGACCAGATTTCCCCTCATCTTGCTCCTTCCACAGCTACCCACCTCACCAGCCCCTTACATTTTCTTTGTATAACTACATCCAGCTTTTTATAGGTTGGGTTTTCCCACATTTACCATAGTAGCCGGTCCCTTGCTGTCACAGCAGCCTATCTACACAAGATGTGAGGTTCATTATCCTTGCACCTACAGCAGGAGGCAACAGCCCAGATATTTTTAGGATCATGATGTCACAGTCTCCTGTCTGAGAACCTAATAACTGAGTCCCTTGCCACCACCACCACCGCCACCGCTTGCTTTCTCCTCCTCTGTTGTTCAATCCCATTCTATGAGGTCACGATGGAACCCCAGTGCTAGGTGCCATCAATCCCCCATTTTCTGCCGCTAGCCCACAATCTGCAGGTATCACCAAAAGGATATACCCGTTGAAGTGGTTAAGTAGTGCTTCCTTGTGACCATGACTTCCTTTCCCTTGCCTCCCACTGTCTTCCATAGCTCTTGCTTCCTTCTCCTTCTGCTTTCCCTCCATGTTCAGCAGTTCCTGTACTTTCTCCAGGATAAAGCCCTGCATGGCCTTGGGCCTAACTACCTGCAAGATCTACTGTCTCCCTACCAGGCCCCCCCTCCCTCTCTGTTCCTCTGAGGAGGGCCTCCCGGCATTTCCCAGGGCCCAACCGAAATTATCCAGTGAACATACATTTCCTGTCGCCGGTCCGACCCTGTAGAACTTGCTTCCAAGGCCTCTGAAAGAGGCCCCCCTTGGTGGAAACCTTTAAAAGGAGTCTAAAGTCCCATCTGTTTAAAGAGGCATTTTCCTTGGATTACTGAGTTGTTGAATATTCATTAATGAGATTAAGTTTTGTTCATTTATTGTAAAAATGGGTTATATGTTACATTTAATACAGTGCCTAGAGCCTCTGGGGAGGGTGTGCTTTATAAATAAAATCTTACTTACTAAACTCCAGCTGGCTGTAATCTCTCTGAGCATCACAAGTTGCTCTTCAAGATCTGGAACCTATTCTCAAGAGTCTTAACCAGCCTATATCAGTCATAGGTGAAGTCCCCTCTGAATCCTCATTTCCAGGTATGCAGTCATGTCCACTTTTTCAATGACCACTTCTCTACTGAAATGCACAGCTATACTTTCTTCTATGCTGGTGTCATCCTGTGCAGTTTGCAACTGTGCCAACCATAACGCAAAAGGATCTGGCAAGTCCTTAAGCTCGTACAAGTTTTTTCACTTCAATATATATATGATTGCATTTTTATATGTGGGTTTGCTCTTCATGGTCTTTTGTAGAAATGCAGCGTGTTTGCTATTTCAGAAATAAAATGTATTTGTATAATGCATAAAAAAAAAGGTAGAGCTACTTTTATGTTGTACCAATTGTCAATCTGTAAAGTTCTTTAGTGTGAAAAAACAGAGTCTGCTTGATCAGTAGAGTTTCCCCATGTTAACATCACTGCGTAGGTGAAGTGTCTTCCTAATCCTCTAGTTTCGTATATCCATGCAGAAGATAAACAACTGTTAAATTAGCTCAGAAGCTGAACCAAAGCATAACAGTACATTTAATGACACCATGTGACTAATATTAAAACTGCAGTACCCAGTTCTGAATTTGTAAATAAGGCACCTGTCCATTTGTTTGCACTGTGTTGATGTTCAAAGAGTGATAGAGTGCAAGGAAAATGTTTTGGTGGCTCTTAACTGTGGTTATTGTGGAAAAGCAAACCCATTTATTACTTATGACTGCTTTTCTGTGTCTGGATGCTTACCAGCTAGAGAGGCGCACACTCGGGACAACATGAAAGATGAGGTAATGTACCAGAAAAAGAAATGTACGCCATGCATTTATTCCCATGCCATAATCTGGGATATTTAAAAAATAAGGCAAGGCATGTGTTGCTGTGGGATAATGGCATATCCCAGGAATCATATGCATCCCATAAGTGCCTTTATCACATAATTATGCATCCCCTTGGAGGGCCTTATTGTGATTATAAAATAGCTCCCCTGATTTCTAGTTTAGCAACTCATTAATTATGTCCCACTGGTACAGCAGTATTGCTGCTGCTTGAGACGCCAATGACCTGGGTTCAGGAGAAAATCTGGGCTGTCAGAGGGTTGGCTGGGGGGGAAGGAGGATTGAGCATCCACAGGAACACTCTCCTCCTCCAGGGGGGAGGAGAGGCAGAACCTGCAGCTAGCCTGGCCACTGGTGAAAGCTGGGGGAAAGGCAATTTTGTGCCAAGACAGATTGGGGATGTGGCAGACGTTGCTGCATGTCACAAGGGAGCATGTGGCATACACCATGATGTCATTTCACATCATGTCTCGGGGGGTGAAAGCTGAAAGAAAAACACTGGTGGCAGGATGACGAGGGGTGCCCTCAGGCACCATACCAGACCAGCATGGCATGCCACCAGAAATGGATCTGTTTTGTAGTGGGGTCTGGGAGGCCCTGCCAACCCTGCCGGAGGTTGGACCCCTGGGGGAAGACAGCAGCAGGTAAGTTCCAGCAGATGTTGGGATGATGGGGCTGGATTGCTCCTTGGAAGGAGGCGCTGACAGAGGGAAGAGAGAAGAACAACAAGTCAGTAATGAGGCTCGAAATAGTAAGTATTTCTGATATGTTTCTTTGTACTGGAGTAGCATACCACCATGTGACCACACTTGACCAATACTATGCATTTGTCTCTTTTAACAATTTTAAAATGTACATTTTATTTTTTTATGTATTACCTTATTTATTTGAAATTTGGTACACACAGACTGAATCCACATTTAGGCAGCTCACCTAATTTTTAAGAGGATCTGGGGAGGTTAGTTACAGCATCAAAGCAGATTAACACTGTGGTCCTAAGTGATGATAGACTACAGATACATGCATAACTCACATTCGCATCAGCAAAACAGACAAATTGCAAGTGTCAAACATTTAAATACATGTGCATCAGGACAAGATAAAACTAGGGCCATCACAGGGTGAGAGGGAGGAGTCATAGGAATATGAGCAGTGAGGCTATGAGTAGGTATAGGAGAAGGATGAAGGGATGTGTAAAGGTGTTGCACCTTGGTGACAGGTGGTGCAAGGAGTATCAAGAAGGTTGTATATTGCATACTTAAGGGCTTGCATCGTGGAGGATTCCTTGACACTATCTGGCAAAGAGTTCCAGGTTGGTTGTGCTGGAAAAGGTAAATGCGGAGAGTTCTCAATTCTTTTTGATTTACATGTTACCCTATCTTGGCATGGCTTCCCCAATCCTCCAGTTGTGCCCAGCCTTGTCTCTCCACAGCTCAAGCACCTACCCCCCCGACCCCAGTACTTACCGTCCATGGTGGGGCCTGGCTGCAGCCAAACAGCATCCTCCACCGCTCCAGCTAACACAGTGGGAGACACCCTCTGTGGGGTTGGAGTGGCTGGAAGCAGAGAGTGGGGCCCAGATGTTATGGCTATCTTGCTGCTTGTTCCAAGGATTTTTCTGTTTTAATCCCTCACACCTCCCCGGCTTGTAGCCAGTGAGAGCCTGTGACACCAGCCTGAAGTCAAGCAGCTGCTCATGCTGTGTGGTCACCCACAGCTCCAAGGTAGTCCCACTTCCCACCTGAAAGGGGCCTCAGAGAGCAGGATGCTCAGTACCCTACCCTCAGGGTTGGTGCATGATGCCTTTACATTGTGCTCTAGACCCCTCTGATATCCCTCATTTTTATCAGATGACACCAATGCCGCAAATATTTTTTATTTACTAGAAAGGGAGGCTATAATTATGCAATACTGCACAACAGGGTGTGTGTCGTTCTGGGATAACATCATTCCTCGGGTGCAGCCTCATGCATCTAACACCCAAGAAGGGACAGCATCCCCATAACGCATACCCTGGAGTGCATCATTGCAATTACAAAATGGCTTCTTGAAAAGGAAAAAAAAAGGTGAAAAAAATTAATTTTTTAAATACATTTTTAGCTGCTTGTTGAATAGGTGTGATGTTGTGCTGGGATAACGTCACTGTTGAAGGTCAGCATTGACCAATCAGGGCCCAGAAATTTTTCTTTTCATGTTATGATCAAGACTATAAGAAAATCATTGCTGTCTTTAGCAGCGCACAGCTGCACAACATTTGCAAAATATTTTCAATCTCAAGCCAGTGGATCCTTCAGTGTTGTGATAAAATCTCTCATGTAAACAGGCAATAACCCACAACAGGACATGCATTTCTAGATAATTAATGCATGCCCAGCTGAACTGGAAAGCAGAAGGACAATGGCTGAATGACTTTCAACACACCAGAGAAGTGCATTCCTTTTCAAAAAATCCATACCTTGAAGTGGGTTATCACACTTATAAAATGGAAAAAAAATGTTTTATGGTAAAAGGTTTCATTTTCCTTTAATTAGATTGTTAAGTAGAACATGTGAGCTTGGTTATAAAGACCAGGTGCCTTTAAATGAACCCGCGGGAAATTAATTCATTTTAAAGACACCCGTGCCCTACTGAGGATTCTGTGTTTAAAAAGTGGAAAAGTTTTATATTTTAATGGAAAAAGGGTTTATTTTCATGTAGTTTAGTTGTTGCCAGGTATCTGTATTTTGTATTTTTATTTGTTGTACTAGGAAAAGACTCAGTTGAGTGACGTTCATTTACAAGGAGGTCCTGGTTAGGACAGCCAAGACACATCGAAATACATATCGTACATACAGTGGCGTGAAAAAGTATTTGCCCCCTTCCTGATTTTCTCTATTATTGCATATTCGTCACACTGGATGTTTTCAGGTCTTTAGACAAAATATAATATTAGATAAAGGGAACCTGAGTGAACAAATAACACTTTTTTTTTTTACTTATTTCATTTATTTAATGAAAAAAGTTAACCAACACCAACTGGCACTGTGTGAAAAAGTAATTGCCCCCCTAGTTAAATCAACCCAATTAAAGGGATAATTAGAGTTAGCTGATTGAACACAGCCAGGCTTGATTACAGCCAGCCCTGCTCAATATAAACCTCACTTATTTTGGCCCTTACCATCAGAGTCACGTTGCCAGCACAAAGATTCAACAAGCACATTATGCCATGATCAAAGGAAGTTCCTGAAAAGATCAGAAAAAATTTGTTGCCCCTCTATCAGTCTGGAAAGGGTTACAAAGATATTTGAAGGCTCTGGGACTCCATCGAACCACAGTGAGAGCCATAATCTCAAATGGAGCACTTGGAACAGTAGTGAACCTTCCAGGAGGTGGCGGCCTGCCAAAATTACTCCAAGGGCACAGTGTAAAATCATCCAAGAAGTCTCAAAGGATCCTAAAACAACATCCAAGAACTGCAGGCTACTCTTGCCTCAGCTAAGGTCAGTGTTCATGACTCCACAATCAGAAAGAGACTGGGCAAAAATGGGCTTGTAGAGAGGAGTAGCAAGTGAAACCACTGCTAACCAAGAAGAACATAAATGCTCGCTCTCATTTGCCAAGAAGCACCTGGATGATCCACAAGCCTTTTGGGAAAATGTTCTATGGACAGATGAGTCCAAAGTGGAACTTTTGGACAACATGGATCCCATAATGTCTCGTAAAGCAAACACAGCATTCCACAGTAAGAACACCATACCAACAGTCAAACATGGTGGTGGTAGTGTGATGGTGTGGGGATGCTTCTTTGCCTAAGGACCTGGATGACTTGCCATAATTAAAGGAACCATGAATTCTGCTCTGTACCAGAAAATTCTTAAGGAGAATGTCCAGTCATCCTTCCGTCAGCTGAAGCTGAGCGTGGTTGGGTCATGCAGCAAGACAATGATCCAAAACACAAAAGCAAGTCCACATCAGAATGGCTAAAAGAAGTAAAATTAAAGTTTTGGAGTGGTCTAGTCAAAGTCCAGACTGAAACCTAATAGAGATGCTGTGGCAGGACCAAACGAGCAGTTCATGCTCGAAAACCTACCAAATGTTACTGAATTAAAGCAGTTCTGCGAGGAAGAGTGGGTTAAAATTCCTCCACAGCGATGTGAAAGACTGATATTGAATTATAGGAAGTGTTTGGTTGCAGTCATTGCAGCTAAATGTGGCATAACCAGTTATTAAGTGTAAGGGGCAATTACTTTTCACACAGTGCCAGTTGGTGTTGGTTAACTTTTTTTCATTAAATAAGTGAAATTAAAAAAAAAAACAAGTGTTATTTGTTCACTCAGGTTCCCTTTATCTAATATTACATTTTCTCTAAAGACCTGAAAACATCCAGTGTGACAAATATGCAATAATAGAGAAAATCAGGAAGGGGGCAAATACTTTTTCACGCCACTGTATACAGAGAGCAATATGTGTAATACAGTATAGTATGACATAGCACATAGAATTGAAAACAGTACTGAACAGTCAGGATATTAATACGTAAGATTATACAACCAGTTTATGTAAAAAAGAACACAGAATAACAGGATATAGGGTCAGGAATATGTAATAAGAGCAGGCAGAACAGTATGGGGATTAGTTTCATGGGCCCATTAAGGATACCATAAGGTTAACGGCAACTGCACTTATTAGGGCAGCTTAGTTACGAACTGTTGGTATATCAAAGATTAATAAATGGCCAGGTGATGTGTTTAGATCAATAAAGTTGCTAGGATTCTGATGGATTATTAAGCCCATTTTATAAATGTATATTGTTTCCCTGTTGTACCTTTTCATTAATTATCTGTGTGTGCACAGCAATGCATATTTTGTGTCAATAAAATGTTATTAAATTTGAAATATACGAACATTTGTAAGTTATATATAAACTAAAAACAGTTACTAATCATAAAACCATACTCTAAGTAGCAGAATTATGTAGAATAATAAACAAAAAAAGAAATACCTGAACTAACTTCACAAGTTCTAAGGAAGAAATTAAATAAAATATAAGAAATCATTAACAATCACATTTCTTATGCCATTTCCCATTTTTTTTCTTTTGCATATATGTGAAAATGAAGACAGAATCAAACAGAATGTTTCCAAGATAAGAAAGGAGAGAAGGAAAAGAATGAATCTGTCTTCATACTGATATATTGTCATAGTAGTAGACTCCACAAAAATATTTTTCAATGTACTATATCCTCTGCTCTTTTATGAAGTGCCTGCAAATTTAAGAATTAGCTGCCTGACCACCAAAGAGATTGTAAATAGTGTCCCATTTTAAGTTAAATTTAGGTCCTTGCCCCATGGCAAAGTGAGCCAAACACTCGATCCTGAGTGTCCCTAAACATTCTTGTCTCCATTCTTTGAAAGTTGGAGCCCTATCTTCTATCCATACTGCTAATATAGAGTTCTGAACAGATGCTCCTAGCAAAGCAGTTGAGTATCTACATTCAGCAATGCATAATTTATTAGGTATGGGGCCTATTAATTATGCAGCTATTAGAGCAGTGTGGAATTTTCAAATTTTGCTTCCAGTGGAATGTCGTAGAATTTCAGAAATTTGGCTTAATTCTGCAGAATTCAGAAATTCTGAATGCAAATTTATTTGTTAAACCTAATTTGCAGTTTCCATAAACTGCAGAACAGTATTTTGCTGTTTATATTCTGCCGATTACATCATCCGCAGAATATTATTCCGTGGTTTACACAGACATGCTATTCAGAATTTCACAGAATTAAAAATGAAATTCTGAAAAATATTTTGGAAGCAGAATTGCCATTCTGTATGCATTCTGCCCACATAATTCTGCATTTGGCATAGTTGTAGTAGCTTTCCAAAAAGTACCTTGCTGGGGAAATCAGAGCTTTGAAGTATTGAGCCATTAGATTGGAAACAGTAAAGAGTAAAGGGCTATTTTGGAGAAGGGACTGTTTTCACATACAACAGGGCAGGTAATCAGAGCTCTGTAGAGAGAGTGCTACGTGTAACACTAGCACTGCTGATGGGCAGCAAGCCATTATTGCACCACAGTTGAGTGAGGGGAGCGCCCACGTATGTGATGAACAGCACATGGACCAATATGACTGACAGACACGTGCCCTTATTTGGAAATTCCCACAATTCAAGGGACAAGGATGTGTGGGAACATTGCTTGCTCACACAAGAATTTTTCCCAGTCGTGTAAGAGGTCAGGAAGAATCCCTTTCAGGTGGGTCGAGACACATTGTATCATGATCCTGCATCTCTGGCTTTTCCGACCAACTGCCGGGTGATCCAGTAGGAAGGAAGGAAAGGAAAGGAATTGGGTTTTATACAGCACATTCATACACACTGTATCCCAAGGGACATTACAATCCAAGACATGGAAGGAAGAAAATGATGCTGCCATTTTCAGCACACTGGGAGATCCAAAGTGCACATACTTGCTCAAGGTCACACTATTGCATGCCATGGGCTACTGTGTTTCAAAATACTTCACTGTTCGCTGTTTCCTCTCCATCCAGGTAACAGCTTGAAACAAGCCCATTCGGACTCTGCTTGCTAACTTGGTATAATCTGTTTGAAATGCAATGCAATAAAATAAACAGTAACTGGCAGTTGTAGAATTGGAACCCATGTTTCTAGGTTCACTACTATGCTCTCTAACCACTAGTCCAAATGTCATCTTAGTGGGAATATATTTGTGTGGTGAGGAAGTTTTTTTTTTTGCAGTTAGTGATGTTTCTCCCTCAGCCCCAAGCCACCCTCTGGACACTGAACACCTCATCCCCTCTCCCCCAATTTTCCACGAGGACTTACCTTCATGCATACACAGCGCAGTCTGGGAGTTCGGCAGGGTGCAGGGCTATGAGATGGCTAGGATTAGTGGCAGCTTGGGAGACCATTTTCTGTTTTCTTCCTGAGGGGTGGCATGCAATGCCACCCAGACATCTTCATGCACTCTTCCATGTGTGGAATGTTGGTAGCCATCACTTCCTCCCCTGTGCCGATAGTCCCAGACTGCATTACCCCCCCCATCAATGCTAGGGGCAAGGTGAACATTGGGCATTGAAACCATCAGTACCCAGGAGAGGAGAGCAGTCCTCCAGACTCTCTGTCCTCTCCTTCCCCGGACAACCACTGGCAACCCGAGTGCGCATCCAAACATAGGTCGCCATTGTGGTGCAAGGTGTAGCATCCAGCATCTCAACCTTCAGCACCACTGTGCCAGCCATGTGGTGAGAAAGTTAGTGCTATGTATTTTTCCCTTCTTTAATGTGAAAATAAGGGGCTTGTCTGATTGCGTATTGCGCTCCTACACCAGAGAGCCAGGTTCTGTCTCTAGCTGGTGAAGGCACAGCTTCATTGTATGGGTGACGTGCCTAATATTGGGGAGGGGTTGGGCACATGAACATTTTCTGCTACTGCAGATGACTAGTCCAGGACCATCACTGAAGAGTCAAAGGAGGTGTAGACGTGGGTGGTTGCCAGAACGGAAAAAGTAGCAGAACAGGAGAAAGCTGACCAAACACTTTCTAGTTCAGAAGACCCTAAACTGCAAGCAGTTCCCGTGTGTGGGCCCAACCTCTGGCACATGTCTTACATTGTGTGGAGGGGATAAACACTCAAGGTCCAGTAACCAAAAACAAAAAAATTAAAAAGGATCCTTAGGAAGTATGGGCAGATTACACTGAATAGCTTGAGTGTATGTTTGACCTATAAACCCAGTAAAACTAATAAATGAAATGAAATTAAATATATTTCCCATACAGCTTTTTCTCATGGCCATGCTCATCTTTCAGGTACAGTATATAAGAACAAAATTCAGCATTTACCTAGTGCTTTTCATGCACACTGTATCCCAAAGTGCTTTACAAGCAATGCGAGACTGGTAGTGAAGTGACTGAAACACAAATCCTTGACTTTAGGAGGGCAGATTTTGCCAAAAATGGGGAAATGCTTGGAAGAGGCATTAGCTGGAATAGGAAGGAAATTTAGGGTGGAGGAGTAGTGGGCAGTATTCAAATCAGCGATAACAAGGGCAACACAATTATGCGTAAAACAAGTTAGCAAGGAGAACAGGAAGAGGAGACCATTATGGTATTCCAAGGAGGTAGTGGAGAAAGCCAAAAAACATTGCATTCAGACAATACAAAAAGACACAGGCAGAAGGGGACAGGGAGAGGTACCAGGAGAAACAAAAGGAGGCAGGGAGGGCAGTAAGGGAAGCCAAAGCAGAAACAGAGGCACACATTGCAAAATCAGTGGTTAGAGGGGCCAAAACCTTCTACAGGTATGTAAGTGAAAAAAGGAAGGCAAATAGTGAGATAGTGAGGCTGAAAAGGGAGGATGGAAGTAGACTGGAGGATGACAATAGCAAAGCAGATATACTGAACAAATATTTCTGCTCAGTCTTTACAAAGGAGGGGGTGGGTAATGGGCGAGAGGGGGAGAAGAAAGAGTAGGAAGGGCACATAAATGGATACAGGTCCTTTTCCATGGGAAAGGGTCCTAAAGGAAATGAAAGAAATAAGAGTAGATAGCTATGGGGCCAGATGGGATACACCCCAGGGTGCTGAAGGAGCTAAGAGAGGTGGTGGCTGAACCTCTGACAAACCTGTTTAACCAGTCACTAGAAACAGGAGAGGTACCCAAAGACTGGAGGACAGGCAGGAACAGAGAGGAAGAGGGAAACTACAGATTAGTCAGCCTGACCTCAGTAGTAGGGAAGATCATGGAAATACCACTGAAGAAAAGAATAGAGAAACACCTTGTTGCTAGTGGTCTACAGGGCCCAAGCCAACATGGTTTTACTGGGGGGAGGTTGTGCCAGACTAACCTCATCGAATTTTTCAACTGGGTACAAGGGGGGGTGGATTGGGGGGGCACAGTGGACATGGCCTACCAGGACTTCAGCAAGGTATTTGACACTGTGCTGCATAGAAAGCTGTTAAACAAGCTGGGGAACATGGGAGTGGGCAGGATGGTGGTGCAGTGGGTGGGGAACTGGCTGGATTACAGGACACATAGGGTGGTAGTAAATGGCTGTAACTCTGCAGAGGGAAAGGTAACCAGTGGGGTGTCACAGGGATCAGTGCTGGGTCCAGTCCTCTTCAACATCTTTATCAACAACAGTATAGATTACCTAGAAGGGAGAATGTGCCTGTTCGCAGGTGCCACAAAGCTCTGCAACAGGGTGGACATGCCAGAGGGTGTGGATAGAATGAAAAGAGACCTGCAGAAGCTTGAGGACTGGTCAAGGGAGCAGCAGCTGAGATTTAATGCAAAGAAATACAAAAAAATGCACATGGGGCACAAAAACCCAGGACAACATATCAGCTGGGGGGGGTGACTATAGAATGCTCCAAGCAGTAAATTGACCTAGGGGTTATCATCTCTGTTGGCCTCAAGGTAAGGAGTCAGTGCAATAACGTAGCAGGAAAAGCAAACAGGATGCTGGGTTACATAGGCAGGGGTATCACCAGTAGGAAAAGGGAGGTCATAATTCCACTATACAAGACACTAGTGAGGCCACACCTTGAGAACAGTGTCCAGTTCTGGAGTCCTTACCTATGTAAGGACGTAGGGTGGAGGAAATTCAGAGGAGGGCAGTCAAGATGGTACAAGGATTACATCACAAAACCTATGAGGACAGAATGAAAGACTTAAATATGTACTCCCTGGAGGAGAGGTGGAAAATGATTGAGACATATAAGCGCCTCACTGGGAGGACCAAGGTGCAGGAAACACAGTTTTTCATAGGAAAAGATGTTCCAGGACTAGGGGACATGGGGTGAAACTTGAGGGAGGGAGAATCTCTTCAAGGAGAGGGTGATGGACAAATGGAATGCCCTGAGAGAGGAGGCAGTAGGGGCCGATTACAGGATTTAAGAATAAATGGGATACAGCCGGCCCAGTGATGCTGAGGGCTGAGGAGCTGGATGCCTTACCTCGCATTACACCGGTGACCCAGGTTTGGGGACGACCTCGGGTCATTAGGGTGCAGACACGGCAGGAGGGTGGGAGCAGGATCGAGCGTGGCTCTCCTCTCCTGGGTGGGTGAGTCGCCTGCCCATAGTCCCGGTGCCACCAGATGAAGGTCCAGTGGCAGGCGTAGGCGGCAATGAAGCAACAAGTAGGGTGGGGCGTCCCATAGGGTGTGACGTGTGCGTGCCTCCACATGTCACATCAGGGAGATGAGGGCATGGGTCAAAACAGGGAAAAATTACTATTAAAAATAAATTGGAAAAAAAAAAGAATGCATGGGATAGGCATCAGGGGATCCTAGTAGTCAGGGAAAGGGGATAACCTAGTTCTAGAGAAGCTTCAAGCAGGGGTGTAGCCAGGGATTTCATATCTGCACACCAAGTGGACTCACTGCTACCTCTCCCCCCCTTTGTTAGGGTGAGCTACCCACCCCCCCCGGGTGTAGCCACGCATGAGTAAATACAAATGCCATGCATTGCTCCCTAAGACACCCACATACCAGCCCAGAGCCTGTAAAGTTGTATTGTCCTTGAGATGCAAAGACAGTATTACTGACCAGTCCTTCTAGTTTCGACTACTAGGAATAAAATTACAGAAAGGTTCAGCATTTTCTTTGTTAGTTTTTATGGAAAAAGGAAGCAGTTCAGAGCCTATTTGCTACCTCCCTTAAATAAAATTGCACACCACGGAGTGCTTGGAATATGCCTGCCTACACCCATGGCTTCAAGAAGCAAAGTAGGTGTGCACATGGGCAGACTAGGTGGGCCGTAGGCCCTTATCTGCTATCAACATCTATGTAACGTGTAGTGGCAATCATTTCACACATCAACACCCACACACGCCCTTGAACAATTGCATGAACTGGTTTTATAGGAAGGGGAATGTTGGCCAAGACAATGGAGAAAATCTCCCACTCTTGGGAAGAGTGCCTTTGGTTCTTTTGCTTCCACCTGTAGATCCACCAGGACAGCACCAGAGATGGGTAGAATGGATCTTGGTTTAAAGTCTCATCCGAAGGAGGGTACACCCTGATAGTGCAGCACCCTCCTAGTACTGCACTCTGGTGCCAGTATCTTTTATAGTATGAGCTCAATTGGAGAGTGGGATGAGAACCCATGACCATCTGACCCAGAGGTGGATGTGCTACCAACTGAGCCACATTGACACCTGATATACCCTGTTCAGGTCTGACAACCTCTGTCTCCTCAGGTCCAGCAGTCCACAACTACCCCCATGGCTTCCCATCCATGGTAGGGCTTCAGGGGGAGGGCCACCCCCTGAATCATTCTGCTGTGTGGACTAGGATCAATGCCTGGCAGGCACTAGGACCAAGGAGAATCCTGGGGAAAGACCATCACATAGATGGACATGGGTTTTTCTTCCCTTTTGGTTCCTTCCCACTTCCTTCTGGGGAGCCTTCTGCATGTAAAGCATGTGCCTGTGGCAGGAGCACATTCCCTTGCCCAGCCACAGGGGGGTGCTGTGGCACCGGGGCTCACTGCCAATGCTCCATGACTGAGGCACACTGCAACCCACTTGGCCTGATGTGGCAACTTTTGTTTGGTCTCGAACCCAGGTTATGTCCATGGCTGCAGGACAGACTGCCACTGTATTCTTGTTGCAGCCTGTGCTGGATCTATATTGTGTGTGAATACTGCTGTCAAGATCACTCTTACAGCCGTAAGAGTGGTTTCATGTGCATTCTTGGGGTATGAGAACCGCAAACTGAAGGTGAGTGGTTCTGATACCCTAAGAATGTAAGGGAGACCACTCTTACAACTGTAAGAGTGGTCTTGGTGGCGGTATTACTATACTATTGATTGAGCTTGATCAATGGTAAATACATTTTTTTAAACCTTACCCGAACGTTACTGTTTCCAGGGCAGCTGTGCATGAGACACTCAACAGATTATGAGTGTCTCATGGGCAGAGGAAAGGAGCACTCCGATTGGTCAGGAACACTCCCTTGATATATAAATTAATCAAAAACCTCTGTTTGCCTCTATGAAACTGAAAACTATCACTGACCCAGTGGCATGGTGCAGCCCACAGCATTGTCACGGGAGATCAGGGTTCATGTGAAATTCCCAGAACCCCACAGTGGGACCAGCTGGGGTGAGACTGTGTCTCGGATCTGTGGCCCTTGACTCTCAGGGAGGGAGGGAGGTAGCCACATTGCACTCAGATACTGTATGCCTGCCGACAGATGATGGAGTAACACTGCCAGTCATCATCCTCCAAGTTGGAAGACGCATGCAGCTCTGGATACTCCAATGTCAGAGGTGGGAAAAGAAGGATGGTGAATACAGGGAGAAACAAATAAAACAAGCATAAACAGTGATATTGTTTAAACTTACAGTATATTACAATGTACAGTATTGCTTTTTTACAGAAAAATGGAGGATGCATCCTAGGACTGAAGCAACTGTCCATTCTTCTCATTGCCAAAACTGAAGGTGGAAATCCTTGATAGAATATTTATAAGATCCCATGCAAAATGAGATGGCTAAGATGCTATTGCTTTTGTCCTCGTCTCTTCCTTTTCTTTGCTTTTTTGACTGTCTCACACCCTTTGTAGCTTTCTTTTCTTTGCCTCTGCTCTTCTGCGCACCCAGATATCTAGAATATAAGATTTTGATATTTAACTGGCGAACAGTCACAATCAGTTAAAAAATGTTATTCGTGCAGTTGTCACTAGCATGTAATCTTGTCTGGTTTACTGTTTATTGTATTTGAAAGAAAGTTAATAAAAATTTAATTAAAAAAATCCCAATAATAAGCAAATCAGAAGCATCTTCCAGTTGACTTGTTTTGGTGCTTGTGCTCTCAGTTTTGACGCTTTATGTCATGTTTTTGTTAGACTTGTACTGAGAGTAAATAAATGAAATGATTGCTGCCCCATGTGACAATATCTCTGCTACTTTATTTTATGGTCTGCTGTGTAAAGAATCAGTTCAGTAGCAGGTCAGTAGTATCTATCCATCCTAGGAAATTATACAGCAACATCAAAATAGCAACTGCTAGTTCATGACTTCTGTTTTTGGCCTTTTCGTTGACAAAGCATTAGAGTATGGGACACATCATTATAAACGCACTCCGTTTCACTATAATAATCAAAGCCCATAGACTGGTATTCATATGATGCTGTCTGCATGGCCAACAGACCTGTCTCTGCTGTACCTGCCAGCTTATCAGTCACCAGGGCATGAAATTCATGAAAAAAATACATGCCCACTCAGGCGTTTAAGTAGTAAAAATACACGCTCAACAAATGATTTGCATGCTGACCCATTTATGTTAAATCATTTCAGTTACAGTAAAAAAAAGCGTTAGTTTTTATAACTAGATTCCAACTAGCCCTGCATCTCCCAGTAGCTGACTGCAGAATAAAAGAAAACTAGTGCATACAATAACTCCCTGTAGTTCTTAAGAGCTTTGTCGGTTTAATTTAGATTATTAGCAAGCTTCCTTCATGAGGCTGAGCCCTTCCCCCCACCTTGCTGCCTACCTCTTTAACAGAACTTGAGGAACTTATCTGTGCAGCTCAGTATTTATTATCTTAGAAGCTCTAGCTCCTCAGAATACAATGAGCCTTTAAAATAGCTTTTAGATGCTCCCTCGACTTGAGTCTTTTCCTTCTGTTGAGGGCCGGCAGCCCAGCACCTAGCCGTTTATGGTTCTGCTCAC
Source organism: Neoceratodus forsteri (assembly GCA_016271365.2). Lineage (NCBI taxonomy): Eukaryota > Metazoa > Chordata > Ceratodontiformes > Ceratodontidae > Neoceratodus > Neoceratodus forsteri. The sequence goes on from JADMNL010000025.1 coordinate 275,352,014, forward strand.
ACTACTTTTTGCTAGTAAGAAAACTCTTAAAAAAGAGCTTTTTTTGATTTTTTTTTATAATTACAAAAGTCTGACTTCAGGACATGGAAGAATCAGGACTTAATAGTCCTTCAACTCTGACAGGTTGTTCTCAAGTCCCAGTTCCCATCCCAGTCACCAGAACTACCATTCTTTGCAAGCATGCCACAAATCTTCCTGTCTTCACAAGTGAACATGTGAGAGTGGCATGCTTTGCAGGGGCAGACACAGCAGCAAAGGAAGAGGGCAGGAGAAGTAACAAAAATACATGCTTACCATTGGTCTTTGTGCCTGCAACCTGCCTCCTGGCCCCTTCACCAGCATGCTGCTCTGTGTGTTATGTTGACCTATCAGTCAAGAGTAGGGGCGGGGACTATCACTAATTTGATCCCAGCCTTCACTGACACTCTTGCCTCATCTGCTTAACCTGTCCGTGTCAGCTGATCATGGAGTTGCATTCTTGTGATCGGCCGTCACTTCAGTGCTACTCTGGCTGCCCCCCTCCAACCTGGTAAAAAGAAAAAAAAAAAAGATGAAAAGCCAAAAAGGCAGACAAATACCTTAGGTGCCCCAGTGGGCTGGCACTAGACAGAAGTAGGTGTACTGAGAGAAAAGTGCCTGTCCTGGGACACCTAAGGTGTGGAAATTTCGCACCCTGTCAGTCACTTATTTAAGCAATAGTACATAACAGGGCATGCTTTATCATTGGATATCAACATGCCTCAGGTGTGTTGTGAGGCACAGGGTGAAGTCGAGTGCCTTACACATCTGAGAAGTGCCAATATCCTGTGATAAAAGCATGCCCTGGAGTGTATTATTGCAATTATGCACTGGACTCGCACAGTAAAGTAAAAAAAGACACAAATACAGATTTAGCAATAATTTATTTTACTGTTTTTAAACCACTGAAATACATTAATACTTTAAGTAGTCCAATGTTAGACTTGTTAATCAGGTTAATTGTAATAACTTTTAACTTATTTTCAATAAATATTAAATAAATAACATAACACAAACAGTTACTGTAAGATGGCATCAATAAATATGACAAACTGTGCTTTTTTATGTTCAGTTCATGGTAACTAACCATTTGGTAATGCAGCAACTGAATGCACACAAATAAAGGTTACCGTCACTTTAAATTGCAGAGTGTTCAGCTTTGTAGATATTAAACTGCACATATCATGCAGGGTCCCCATTTGTCAATAGTGCAGGAACTCACTGGGAGGAGCAAGAAGGTCCTACATGTTACAGAAATGCATTCCCTTTTTTTAGGGCTGCAGTGGGCGGAGCCCTGCAGACCTCTTGCTTTCAATAAAGGACTCCTTCATTCCTTGCATTTTTTGTGAACAAACATGCCAGACTTAAACCACAGTTGCCTGTGCATCTGGAGCACTCCACTCATACTGCACTAATTTTTGTTTGCTCAGCAGTGCTAATTGGAACACTGGGAGAGTGGGCACCCCCAGTGTCACTTGAATGTTTCTCGGGAGGTGCTGAGATGGAGGGTTGGGTGGGGGATATCTATAGTTTAAAACTGTTTATTTTCAGCAGTCACAATGGAACACTGTACACTCCACTGTAACAAAGATGGCCACCACACTCTAATGCCCGCGCAGTGTATAAGATGCACCTTGATCAGAGGACAGTGTACAGTGTTCCTCATGACGAAACGCAAAACACCACACCCACCCCACCACCCACCCACAGAAACATACGGTGACACTGGGGCGCCCAATCCCAGTGTCGGGAAACATATAAGATGACACTGGGAGCACCCAATCCCCAGTGTCTGAATTAGGCATCCTCTTTTTATTTTTTAAAGATATCCCCCGACCCTCCATCTCAGCACCCCCAGAAACATACAACTGACACTGGGGTTGCCCAATTCCCCATTAGTTAAGGAGACTATCACATGTACACTGGGGGCCAATCCTCAGCGTCCAAATTAGACAATTAGGCATCCTGTTTTTTATTTTTTTTATTAAAGATATTACCCCCATGACCCTCCTGTTAGCACCCCCCACCCCCTCCCTAAAGAACATACTAGTTACACTGGGGTCCCTATCCAGTGCAGGAATCCTCACTCATTTTTTTTTTAACCTGTAAATAAAAAAATCCATCGATGTCTTTTGTGGCTGTTGGACTCCCCCACTTGATCCTACCACTCAGCACCCACCACCCCACCCCCTCCAAACCCTTTCTTACTGATCAAGAGTCCAATGCCATAATCCTGTCTGGACCACAGACACGTCTTCCCTTTTCAAAGTTGGACAGTGAACTGAAGAAACAGGTATGCGCGTCAATGTATTTCAATAGGATTTTGAACTTAGTGACATAACTTGGGCATTTTTGCATATTTATGGCCCAAATTTTCAACATGCCTTTCTTGGGACCCCACATCATGAGCAATTTCACTCACATTAGGCAAAGTGGTCCCTGTGCAAAATCACCTCTCAGGCAGGAGTTGAACATTTTCTCTGCTCTTGTTCAAGAGGTGGGTCATAGAAAGGCTATGTTGAAAATTTGGTGTAAAAATATTATCGAAAACAACAAAGTTATGAGCCTATGTTTAATTTTGCAAATTCAGGTTTATAACTTTGGTAATTTTCAATATTTTTACCCCAAATTTAAAACACAGCCATAGCTTTACATCACCTTATGAATGTGACAGATGTCATGTTTCAAATCCTGGCAAAAAAATGTTTTTTTCACATCCCAAAAGGTGATTTCATGGTCCTTGCACAAAATCACCTTTAGAGCAGGAGCTGAAAATTTTCTCTGCCCTTGTTCATGAGGTGGGGTCATAATAAGGCTATGTTGAAAATGTGGTGTAACGATATTAAAAAACAACAAATGTATGAGCCTACATTGAATTTTGCGAATGCAGGCTTGCAACTTTGGTAATTTTCAATATGTTTACCCCAAATTTACAACATAGCCATGTCTTTACAGCACCTCATGAGTGTGACAGATGTCATTTTTCAAATCCTAGCCAAAATGTTTTTTCACATCCTGAAATGTAATTTTGCAGTCCCTGCACAAAATCACCTTTCAGGCAGTATTTGAAAATTTTCTGTGCCCTTGTTCATGAGGTGGAGTGATAAGAAGGCTATATTGAAAATTTGTTGTAAAAATATTTACAAACAACAAAGTTATGAGCCTTTGGTGAATTTTGTGAATGCAGGCTTATCATAACTTTGGTAATTTTCAATATTATTATCCCAAATTTACAACATAGCCATTTCTTTACAGCACCTCACGTATGTGGCAGATGTCATTTTTCAACTTTGGTGCAAAATGTGTTTTTGTGTCCAGAAAGTTGATTTTCAAGTCCCTGTGTGAAATCACCTTTCAGGCAGGAGTTGAACATTTGCTCTCTCCTTCTTCATGAAGCAGGATCACAAGGCTACATTGAAAATTTGGTGTCAAAATATTACAAAACAACAAATTTATGAGCCTACAGTACATTACATTTTAGTAACGCAGGCTTGTAACTTTGGCAATTTTCAATCTTTTTGCCCCAAATTCCTCCCATGCAGCCCTATCAGCTCTGGCCAGAACATGTCTTTGGCAGAAATCTCTCCTTGTGCAAGTTCATCAGTGGGGGGTTGGTGTCAGCAGTCCTGTGAGCTGAGGAGTGGCTGGAGCAGAGGTTGCCAGCCATCAACTGCAGCTAGGGTTACCACATTTTAAGAAGCCCAAAGTGGGACATTTTTTACTTAAACATGATTTTTTCACAGGACAATATATAACCTTATGTAACCCCTCACCCCTGCCTTTTTACTAAAATGACAGGTGGCATGCTGTTGGCGTTGGCAGCAATACCTGGTGGGGACCTGGGTTCGGGGAGGATGAGGTTACCTGGCACAAGGGACCTAGGTTTGGCTACTCTGCACAGAGGCACCCAAGCAAATCCAACTACAGGAAGCAATAACTGTAATGTCCAGAACCAGGATTGGGATTTTTCAGTGTGGCTTTTATTCATAAACTAGCTGAACATAACAAAGCATAGATGGTCCCCCAAAGGGCTACATTCACTGTAAATGCAGATTAGAGACTACAAGGCGGTCCACTTGAAGAATGAACACATTTCTACTGTGGTCTGGCTCTGGACCCACAAGGCACTCAGCCCAGACTTGCATGCGCTTTGGATACACAGCCCAACTGGCCCGGTGCCCCTGCCGGCCACTTGACTGACGGTCCATTTGAAGAATGAACCCAACTTTACTTGGAGTGACTCCCATCAAACAAGGAGAATATTTTCCCATCCTGTGGCTCCTCACACCACTTAGAGTCTGTGACTCTTAGAGAGATTTTCCAATTTGCGACCCATGTCTGGGTACCTACCTCATCACTGGCCAAGTGCATGAGGCAAGTAGCAATCACAGAAGAAATCCGTAGAGGTGGACCTGGTTACTAAGGGGGGTGTTCCCACCTCCAGCTCCCACAGCCCATACCCGGCCATTTCTCTGGACAAACAGAAACTTAAACTTTGAAATGTAGATTAAATGGTGGATGACCTGAAGCACCCCCTCTACAACAGTACTTGAAATCCATTCAGACTTTAAACTTTAAACTACTCCATTTGTTTGTCCTAGTACAATAGGCCTCCCAAATAGTAGTTCACATCCCAGCTTTTCTTCATATTTTCCAAACTGAAGAAAACATATTGTTTGCCCTCTCAAATAGAGCACAACACTCACCCTTTCGTTGCAGGTGCCCCACAGGCGAAGTACCACTTCTTTCACTGTTGTACGAACAGAACAGAAACTGTAAACAGGCAGCTTTCTTCTGTAGTGGAAATTTGGGGATTGCTCCTGGAATCCACAGAGGGACTTCCCCCCCGGAGGGAGGGGGGCACTGAGACCTGGACAGCGGTCTCCACCACTTAAACTGGACTCTTTCTCCCAAGGAGGTAAACAGAAACACTTCCTTCTACTTGTAAACAAAACAGTAGACTTCCTTCTTGCTTTAAGACAAACAGAAGACTGTCTTTGAAAACTCCCAAAGTTCTAACTCACTCCCTGTGCTGCAGATTCCAATGTGGCTTATGCAGCTGCGACAGTTCTATGGTGATGTCATCGCTCAAGTCTCAGCTGTGACTGAGAACAGAGTGAGACAGTGTGAAACCCATTTAACTGGAGTTTCAGAAAACTACCTTCCCTGCCCTACCACTAGGTCTTACTGGGATTCTAGTAACCCCGGGTAACAAGGGGGTTACATTCGCCCTTGACCAGGAAAATGACTGTCCCCAGTCATTATGCACCCTGCCTTAGGCCATCCCACCCTATGTGCTACCTGTGGAGGGGGGTGATCAGGCCCCCTCCTACCATGTGCAAGCACAGGCAGGCAACACTAAGGGCCTAGACGCCTATAGCTGACATATCAGCCTCTACACTATCCACTTACTATGGACATCTAGTGGCTCTGGTAGAACCATCCAGAGCATAGCCCTGATAGATCAGCACTGCGGTCCCTACTGCAGGTCAGGGCCACAGCCTGTCCATCCCCCCAACCCTCTAGGGAAAACCTATCTGCCTCTAACATAACATCCCAAACAAAAAAAAACAGGGGGCCTCCCCGACCTTGGGCAACCTGCAACTACAACCATTAGAATACCAATTAATACTTCCTCCCTACCCCCACAATCACACCTGTGGAAGGAAAGGGTTAACACAGTAACAACCATAGCAATAACAACACAGTACTTTAAATTCTACACAATAAAGCACTGACGAGGAACTCTGATGAGCCCCTCCTCCTCTTCTTGTCTTCTCTTCTGTCTTCCCAGGAACACCTGTAAGAAAAAGACAAAAAACAAAACACACTCCTAATCTGCATATACAGTCTACCTAAACAACAACCCCTACCACACAAAAACACTAAACAATCCCAAAAAATAATTTTTTTTTTTTTTAGAAAAAAGGTAGAAAAAAACAGTATTTACATTAGAGTACAATAATGACATTATTTACAATACACATTTAGGGGGATGGAGTGCCCTAAAAGTCCCAACTAGTGACCACAAAGCCCGAAGGCTAGTCCAATAAGAGTCTCTCCTGGGCCGGAGCCCCGTGAAACACAGTTCTAAAGGCCAAAGTCCCGAGAGAGAGTCTTTCTGGAGGTTCACACATTTTGAAGTCTGTAGTGTAGGGTGTGTACTGCAATGTCATAAAGATAGAAAAAGTGTTTTCGGACTTACCAGCCATTTGTAGTATACCAACGGCACCAACCTTGTCCACGCCGAAGACTCTCCCTGGCAGCATTTCTTCTGATACAGCTGGGCGGACATCTTCCGGGAAACCACAGGAGGGCACATCTGGAAACAGCTGGACTGATGTCATCTCTGGAGAAGGAACCTTAGAACAGGAACAAAAAGAAAAACAGCTGGTCCGACGTCATCCGATTACCAGGCGATGAACAGGAAACAGCTTGGCTGGTGTCCTCTCTGGATCTGAAGTCATCTGGTGGGCCAGTAGATGGTTGCTGAACAGGACAGTACACTGTAGACTGATGAATGTGGAGCACCTGAGTCCTTGGTTATTCATATTGGCGGATCAATAAGGGCACTTCCCAGTCTAGTGTGGCACTATTGACTACCACTGCTCGGCTCTCCATTTTGTAGGCACGGACTTAATTACTGGGAGGTCCTTGCACTGAGGCCAATAGTACCGGGGTCAGGGGCTTGAATTATTATCCCGTCTGGGTGAACATAACTCACACAGTGGGAGACTTCACGTCCCTCTCCATCCACTATTTTCACTCTGTCCATAAACAGTGTCCTGCCTCTCTTCCACTGTGTATACTTTTTGTGGAACAGTCTTTTCTTTACATGTTGATTAGCCCCAGGTGCACATGTTTCTTTGCTTCATCCCAGATCCAGGATTTCCTGCAGTCCTCAATCTCCTCCCAGACTCTCCGAGGAAATGTAGGAAAGGTCATACCATAGATTTAATTTGCCTTTCTACGAAACAGTCTCTCCTCTTTACTTGCTTTGGTCAATCTGAGACCACTGGCCTGGCTTGGGGGTGGCCAGTCCTGGTTCTGTCAGCTTCGCATCCTCAAAGAAATTAAAGACGGATCCCTGACTTCTTGTAAAGCCAGGGGAGTGGCATCACCACCTTCTTCAACACATTTCTCCGAGGCAAGATCTTGAGACTGTGTACCTGTTCCTTTCTCACAAGGCCACATAGGTTCCCCCTCATCTTCCTCTTCACTGAGGATCTGAGCCCAGGAGTGAGCAGTAGTTCTCACCCCCAAGACTATCCATCCATCACTAGGAGTGGACCGGTCGACACCTCCCATTCAAAGGCCTCCCGCATCTCATCTTCACCTAAGAGACTTGGGCTAGGCCCCCCCACCCAGGGGTCTATTGATGCTTTATCCGAACTTTCTTTCTGCGATCCAGCATCCAAAACTTCAACTTCAGGTTCAGTCTCTAATTCTGCACCCTCTAGCTTTGTACCACCTCCCCTGAGGACCTTCCTCCACAGGCTCCCAGCCTGATACTGTGGCTGCCAACTGCAGATTCCTGAATTTTTGTCCATGTGGTATAAGCAATTGGGCGCTTTATACAAGCCATATTTTTGTAGACATCCAGCACAGTGAGGAATCATAAAGACATCCCTTCCAGCACTCAAGCACATCTGGCATGCATGCACTGGATAATTAGGAATTGCCACATCAGGAGGGAGTTGCCCTCCATAGCACCACTTTTCAATATCTCTCAGTCTATTTACCGCTGCTGTTACTGCAACCCGGGCATGATCCGGGTAACGAGCTGGTCCTGAGACCATAACTGCAGAAAAATAAACAAAAGTTCACTGTAACTGAAAGTCCCACTTTAATGAACACACTCTGTAGCTTTAAAATGGCTCCTCTGCTGCTGTGTTTACTTTACTACCCCACCCTGTAATGGCGGCGGCAGCACTCCTGTGCATCAACATTTAGACTCTGGGTCAAGCCACTGCACACTCGATTTACATCAGCTACTGATAACTTTTACTCAAACTGCACAACTTGCTCTGATCTGGCTTTTCACACATTTACAGGATTTTCCTTGGACTTTTCACATGCTGGCAACATTCATTTAATTACAGTCCCTTAAAAACATCAGGTTTCAGCACAGGATTGCCTGCTTCTACTAGTGTTGCACTTTTTTACAACCCACAGTCTCTCTCTCTCGCTCTCTGGCTGCAAACTTTAAACTGAGGCTACTTTCATTGCTATGCACACATTCAATGGCTTTACAGACTTGCACTTGCTGGCAGGACATCACACAGTCGTTACTTGCAAAGCGACTACTGCTGCACACACATTTTATATGGCATTACGGAAAATCACTGTTTGAGCAGTTTTTGAATTGTTTACTCACTGTTATTGTAGCAACTTGCCGCGATGGGGTAAAGCGGCCTGCAGCCAGATTTTGAAGACCTCTGAATGCAAGCGGGCTGGCAGTCTCCGTGATTGTTGTTTTCACCACAAAATCCACTAATTCCACGATCGATTTGCGGGTTGAGCCCGATTTTGAACTAAAAAGTCACTTTTTGAATGTTTACAGCGCTTTGAATACATCGCGACACTCCTCCACTGCCAGTACATGCACTACTCTCTGTCTCCCTCTCGAATGCTGAAGCTGTCATAGAAGAGCTGGCTGAGGGGCGGGACTAATGGCAAACTGACCAACCATACGATGCCATGCAAATGAGCCTCTTCTTCCTCTCGAGGGCTCCTCTCCTCATGGCGATCGTCGAGCAGTCAAATTCAAACTGTAAAATGCACTTTTTTTTTTCTTCAACTGACTCCATGGCGGGAGCCCATTTCAACCATGAAACATTGCCATTAACTCTGCAGTCTCTCTCTACACAGAAAGCATTTCCAACGTCCAGGGCATAATTTCTCTGTTGCTACCCCTAGTTTTCCACACTTTCCTTCACAGAAATTCACTTTAAAAGCATTTTAAATGTCAAGGGCACAATTTCTCTGTTGCTACCCCTAGTTTTCCACACTTTTCTTCACAGAAATTAATTTTAAAAGCTGACTTAAACGCTGTAAACAATTTTGATGGTGCAGGACAAGGGCACACTCTTTGGCTTTACAGCTCCTTGGTAAACAGTTGGCATTTTTTAAACAGCAGCACAAGATTTACAGCACACAGCAACACACTAGGGAAATTGCTTCAACTTTTTTGGGCTACCCACTGCCAGATAGCCAAAACGCTAGCCCACTTGCCCAAGCACCTTCCTTCCCGAACAAATCCAAAGAGGTGCCTCCATTTTTGTAACCCCTTACCCCTGCCTTTTTACTAAACGACAGGTGGCATGCTGTTGGCGTTGGCAGCAATATCTGGTGGGGACCTGGGTTCGGGGAGGATGAGGTTACCTGGCACAAGGGACCTAGGTTTGGCTACTCTGCACAGGGGCACCCAAGCAAATCCAACTACAGGAAGCAATAACTGTAATGTCCAGAAGCAGGATTGGGATTTTTCAGTGTGGCTTTTATTCATAAACTAGCTGAACATAACAAAGCATAGATGGTCCCCCAAAGGGCTACATTCACTGTAAATGCAGATTAGAGACTACAAGGCAGTCCACTTGAGGAATGAACCCATTTCTACTGTGGCTGGCTCTGGACCCACCAGACACTCAGCCCAGACTTGCATGCGCTTTGGATACACAGCCCGACTGGCCCGGCTCCCCTGCCGGCCACTTGACTGACGGTCTATTTGAAGAATGGACCCAACTTTACTTGGAGTGACTCCCAACAAACAAGGAGTATAATTTCCCAAACCGTGGCTCCCCACACCACTTAGAGTCTGCGACTCTTAGAGAGATTTTTTTCTTACTTCCTTCGACTCCCATCAAACAAGGAGAATATTTTCCCATCCTGTGGCTCCCCACACCACTTAGAGTCTGCGACTCTTAGAAAGATTTTTTTCTTACTTCCTTCGACTCCCATCAAACAAGGAGAATATTTTCCCATCCTGTGGCTCCCCACACCACTTAGAGTCTGCGACTCTTAGAGAGATTTTCCAATTTGCGACCCACGTCTGGGTACCTACCTCATCACTGGCCAAGCGCATGAGGCAAGTAGCAATCACAGAAGAAATCCGTAGAGGTGGACCTGGTTACTAAAGATGGGGGGTGTTCCCACCTCCAGCTCCCACAGCCCATACCCGGCCATTTCTCTGGACAAATAGAAACTTAAACTTTGAAATGTAGATTAAACAGTGGATGACCTGAAGCACCCCCTCTACAACAGTACTTGAAATCCATTCAGACTTTAAACTTTGTTTGTCCTAGTACAATAGGCCTCCCAAATAGTAGTTCACATCCCAGCTTTTCTTCATATTTTCCAAACTGAAGAAAACATATTGTTTGCCCTCTCAAATAAAGCACAACGCTCACCCTTTCGTTGCAGGTGCCCCACAGGTGAAGTACCACTTCTTTCACTGTTGTACAAACAGAACAGAAACTGTAAACAGGCAGCTTTCTTCTGTAGTGGAAATTAGGGGATTGCCCCTGGAATCCACAGAGGGACTTTCCCCCTGCACTGAGACCTGGACAGCGGTCTCCACCACTTAAACTGGACTCTAACTTTCTCCCAAGGAGGTAAACAGAAAACACTTCCTTCTACTTGTAAACAAAACAGTAGACTTCCTTCTTGCTTTAAGACAAACAGAAGACTGACTTTGAAAACTCCCAAAGTTCTAACTCACTCCCTGTGCTGCAGATTCCAATGTGGCTTATGCAGATGCAACAGTTCTATGGTGATGTCATCTCTCAAGTCTCAGCTGTGACTGAGAACAGAGTGAGACAGTGTGAAACCCATTTAACTGGAGTTTCACAAGCTGCCTTCCCTGCCTACCACTAGGTCTTACTGGGATTCTAGTAACCCCGGGTAACAAGGGGGTTACACTTAACCAATGCAATAGACTTGTTTTCGCTAAATAATCAGAATTAAGACTAAGGCCTGGATATTCAAACTGCGCCATTCTGAGGCGCAAGCCCTTGCGCTGCTCAAAATAGTTGCACAGGGGTGTGGCCGGGGTGATATTCAAAGGAGTTCCGCTGTGCGCCAACTCCTTTGAATATCACTCCCAGCTCACAACACTTGCGCGTGGCGCAGTGGAACTTCACACCGCAAGGTTGCCAGAGATGAGCATTAAACTTGCGGTGGCGCAAGTACCATTGCGCCATCGCCAAATTTCCGATATTCAAAGGTGACATGCAAAATGGGGCCATAATTTATACCAAGGCAGGGGGCCATTTGCATCTATTTATAGCCCCATTTGCCTCACCAACATGTAGGTGCGCCGATCCCGAGGACTTAGCCTGGCCACCTGCCAGGCGGCAGCCGTCGAGGACGGCACAATGCAACTTTCCAGTGCCGGGCATTACGAATTACATGTAACACCCCACGTGCCCGAAGCCCGATCGCGGGCATAGCGATATGAACCCCCAGTGCCCAATGGCGGGCAGAATGTAACCCCAACCCAAATATCTCCCTGGTGGTCAGTGGACACGTAAAGCCCGATGGCGGGCAGATCATCCAAACCCCCAAACATCTCCCTGGTGTCTAGTGTCCCCCACCCACGAAGCCCCTCCACCATGCTCCCCGCGGCGGTGGCGACAGCATCCACCCACCTGCCGCCCGCCGCCCGCCCGACTGACTGTCGGTGGGGCTACGCCCGATGGTGCAGAGCTACAGCCAATGGGCTTACAGCCCATACTGTACATGACATGACTGTCATGGGGTATGGGCTGCAAGCCCATTGGCTGTAGCTCTGCACCATCGCGGCAGCCCACCGACAGTCACGTCGGGCGGGCGCGGCGGCAGGTGGTGGATACTGTCGCCTGACGGCTGCAGGGGGAGCGGGTGAGGGCCTCGTGGGTGGGGGACACTAGACACCAGGAGATGTTTGGGGTTTGTGATGATTCTGCCCGCGATCGGGCTTTATGGTCCACTGGACCACCAGGAGACATTTGGGTTGGGGTTACATTCTGCCCGCGATCGGGCACTGGGGGTTCATGCACGCTATGCCCGCGATCGGGCTCGGGATATGGGGGTGTTACATGTACCTGTACCGCCCACCGCATCGGGCTGTGGGAGATGCGGGCGGGGAGCCGGCTACACTATGCCCATGATCGGGCCAGTGGGGGCACAGGGAAAGAGTTGGGGCCAGCCAGGGTGGCAGCTGCTGTGTTGCGCCTGCAATGCAGCAGCTCACCTGTGGGTGGCCCTCAACTTAAGCCTTTTTGGGCTCCAAGGTTGTGCAGGCGCAGGTTGGGGTTGCGCATGCACAACTCTGCACAACCCGACTGAATATCGGGTTGCGTAGGTTATGCATGGATCCTCCCCCTCCTGTTGAGCATGCATTCATTTGCATTGCTCTCTTGCTCAACCTGATGCCAGTGGCGTAACTGCCTCCTGCTGAATATCGCAGAATGGCGCATTTTTGGACTTGCTGACGCGCAACCCTGTTGCGCATGGCGCAACCCTTTTGAATATCCAGGCCTAAGTGCTGTAGTTTTTTTAGTTGTTTCTAGCGTTTCTTATCATTTTAAGGTATTTTAGTAATGGTAATATAGTTTTCTGCAACATTTAGAGGAACGCTAAAAAATGTTTTTTACTATAAGGTCAGGACATATTGGGTGGGATATTCAGACTGTGCCAAAAAGATGTGCAATAGAGGGAGCAGGCACAAGACCAGTGCGCCATGGCGCAACAGGCGTGATATTCAAACCATGTGTAGGACAAGGTGCGCCTGCTCAATGTGGCTGAATATCGTGCCTGATGTGCCATAGCACAATGAGGGATGTGCAATGGAACAGGGTCGATGCGCAATAGCACCCCTAGGGATGCACAGGGACTAAGACAGGAAGCAGCTGAGCAGCAGCCAAGGATGCGCCATGCGCACCAGAACAGACAGCCCCCCCAGCCCCTAGAGCAAGGCCCCCATGAGCTGTACAACCAGATGGGAGCCGGATGACCCATGTCCCCCAGTGCTGAACCAACAGCAGATGTGACCCAGCAGTCCCCACCCGGGCAAGGTGCCCCTGCACTGTCCCCCGGCCAACAGAGACTGGAACACAAGGATGGCCAGGCCCCACCTATACCATGGCACCACACCAATGCTGACCACCCCCCAGTATGGTGAGAGACACCAAGCTCAGAAGCATGACCAAACAGTGCATGGCACTGAAGGCATACCCCACCACTGTGCCAAGGGAACCAGTCGCCCCGGGGCGTAATGCATATGTATCACATCCCCACCATGACCACCCACCACATGCGGTGACACCATCCACTGACGCCACCACAACCCACACAAGGCCCCCGGCATGGCCCCCACAGAGGCACAGCAAGGTGGGCAACCCAGCACCAGTACCCGAGGGACCCCACACATGGGAAGGGCCACCCCAGATGCCACCAGCAGCAGGAAGGCTCACTGAACACAGGACCCAAGCACAGTCTACCACCCATGCACACACCCAATCCCTGCACTGGAGCCACCAGACACCACAGCACCCTCCTGTGGTGAATGGAGGCATGTGCCACACAGGAGGCAACACAGGACACACACAATGCCCCCATCCCAGTCCCATGGATACCCTGGCATGCTGCCACACAAAGCAGTGCAACAGACGCTGCCATCACAAAGCCCATGGTGCCGTGTACCGGTGGCCTGCCCACCACCATGTTGCTGGTGAGCCTGCCATGTGGCAGGTGACCCATGTGACTGGCCATCCTGATGGCAGGCACAGGGGCCTGTGACCACACCATTGCCTGCATGCAGCAGGACCCCATGTAACAGCCACCAGACCACAGGCACAGCCCCAGTCACCATGGATTGCATTGAGGGGGGCAGACAAATGCATCACCCACAGTGGCAATAGGGACAGACATGTAGTAGTCCAGGGCTGGAATGCCAGCTGCAAGTGCACCATGCCTGGCAGGTGGCAGGTATGGACTGCCTCTGAAGGCACGCCAGCAGCCAAGCATATGGTGGTGAGGTCAGCACAACCGTACATACCACAGTCGCACGTGGTGGTGGGGTAGCTGCAATGGTCACAGCCGCACAGGCATGGCACACACCAACAACGGTGGCTGGGACATGGCACATGCACCCCGGCCTGCTGCACACAGGCAAACAGCACACAGGGCACACCACACACAGTCCCCGGACAGAGCCCATGGTCCACACCAGTGGAGGAGCCCCACCAGAAACACCCACAACCTGGTCAGCACCACCCCACAGTAGACATGCACACCACTGCAGCAAGGCTCCATGCAGCCGCTGCAAATCAGAGACCGACATGGACATAGGTATAAAAGTATATATTATTAAACACCACAACAGCAACAAAAACTATGTACAGATATGTACAATGGGTGAGGCGATGTGTAAGGATGCAACAAGAGGGGAGGGCAAGGGCAGAGGATAATGGAAAGGGAAAGGTGGGGACATGGGGTCGTGGGGTACAGTTCAGGGAGGGATGGAGTCTAATCATGCACTGCAAGCCCTACCAGCAGCCCTGGTCCTCTTTCTCCTCCCTGTGGCATCTGTGGTGCCGCCGACAGTCACCCCTGTCAATCCTCTCCAGCAGCTCCAGTGTGGCTCGGGTGACCTGCAGGATCTCCTGGAAGGTCCGCTCCATGGCTGCCCAGTGTGGTGCACCTAGGACAAGGGAGCAGAAACAGTATGACTGACTGGCCTGACCAATGCAGCCCACCCAACGTGCATGGCGTGCATCAGGGCCTGTGCCCCTGGGATGGCATGTGACCACCCACTGTACATGCACCCACATGATCCTCCTACCTGGGCACCCACAGCCATGCAAACTGCTGCACACCATCACTGCCCATGCACCACACAGAACCATCCTGGCTGTCTGGCACCATGGCAATTCAGTGGGAAGGCAGTGGCACAGCCAGGTGCCGAGTGCACCCACGGCCCACCTGCAACACCCACCCACATGTGCTGTCCCACAGGATGGTGCAGAGGGCACCGTGGGATGTGCACGGCTAGAAGAGCCATGTGCAGAGGGTCCATGCCACACCATCACCCCTGCAATCCACCATGCACAGGTGTACAGGGAATCATGGTACTCACTTGCGTCCCGGTCAGCAGGGCTCTGCTGGCCCCCAGCACCACCACTGTGCCCTACCTACATGGCAACACCTCTGGTGTTCTCCTGCCCACAACACTCCTGGGCCATATGGGCCCTACAGTGGTCTTCTAGGCCTAGGGGAGAAACATGGAGAGAGGCACATCAGTACACGACTGACCCATAGGCCCCCCCACCAGTGCGTGTGCCTGCACAGCCTGTCTGGGCCACGGTGGCTCAGGGTGGGCATGATGCACCCCTACAACCAACAACACAGGTGCTGGGCCCGCGCCGGTGGCATGGCCTGCTGAACCCTGCGCCCTGAGGACAGTCGGATATGACTAGTGATGGTGATGGAGCACCAACCTGGCCATGGCACAGCTCCGTGCCGGGCACATGCCTGCAGTCACCCCAGGTGGTCAGGGTCATGCCACTAGAGGTTTCTATAATGGTGCTGACACTGCTTCCCAGTACAACTGCTCCCAGTGGCCTCCTCAAGGCCTTCGGTGACCTCCTGCCACACCTCGGTGCGAGGCCTCAGGAGGGACACCTGCTCAAACAGGGCACCTGCATGGAGCTCCAAAAGAGCCACCAGGTTAGCGAGCTCAATCACACTCCACACAGGAGCTCTAGTGCGCGGCATCTTACAGTCTCTGCTGACCTCAAAATGGTGCCTGGTTGTGCATGTGTCCCACGTGCTGAGGCAGAGCGGTACTGCGCTACCGATCGCAATCATGCTGGCACCAGACTGCGCAATGGGGGGCAGACATGCAGCCGCATGGCACCTAGAGGGCAAAGGGCAGCCGCGGGACCAAAGGTCTGTCTGTGCACAGGTGCCACTGCGCTATTGGGAGGCCATGTGGTGCGCAGGGAGGTATGTGTGTGCGGCATGCAGTGGCCTACTGCGCAGAGGTGCCATGGTGCCCATGGCATGTGTGCCCAATGGACATACGGCACACGAGTGCCACATGCACAGCAGTGGCTGTGTGCTGTACTGCCTCCTGCGCATGGAGCATATGCTGTGCCACTAGCATACGTGTCAGCACCACGTGCATGCATGGTGTGGGGCCGATTGCGCATATCACAGTGCCACAACCTGAGCATGCTCAACACCATTGTGCAAGGCACAGCCACACAATATTTTCAGCCAGGATATGACAATCAGCTCATGAGCCATTCCACAGCACATCCACTGCATTTGCATCCCATGACAGGTGCGCATGCCCTCATTTGCATGCGATGCGCTATAAAAGCAACATGGAAATGCACAGGCCATGGATCAGTATTGCAGCCTTTGGAGGTAGGTATCATGCTGTGGAGAAGTGGGGACAGTGGTCTGGGAGGGCTGTATGGGTCTGCATGGTCCATGGTAACACCTGTCCATCTCTCCAGGCACAAGCATGACTGAACATGAGGAGGATGAGGAGCAGGGGAGAGTGTGGAAGCAGAGGCCCAACTTCACCAGTGCAGAATTAGATGCCCTGTTCAAGGCCTACCTCAACAGGGAGCCACAGCTCAGTGGACAGATGGGCACACCACAGGCCCATGCTGTGGCATGTGGTGAGGTGGCACATGCTGTCAACCAGCAGGGAAGCCACCAGAATTCCATGCAGGAGTGCAAGAAAAAGGTTGGCATGGACAGGAGGAGGATTAAGGACAAGGTGGCTGCCATCAGGGCAGTGCATGCAGCCACTGGTGGGGGCCAGCAGGACGTGCCTCACCTGACGCCACTGGAGGAGCAGGTGGCTGGCAGCATGTGGCATTGTGCCATAGAGGGCATTCCCGGCAGAGGCTTCCAGATGGGTGGAAGACCATCACTACATGGTAGGACCAGTGCTGGCAGTGTGTGGGAGGTGGGGGGGTGGGCTCCTGGGCCAGGTGGGACCACTAACGGTACTGTGTCCCTTTACAGCACCTGAGCATCTGCATGGGGCAGCAGTGGTGCGTGTTTCCACCAAGGGGGTAGCCCTCGAACTGGTGGAGTGCCCATCCACCTCCACAGGTATCCAAGGGACCGATTGCCTGCAGCCCTGCACAGCTGTCCGGACTGATGCCTGTGGTGTGGATGAGGCACTGGCTGTGTTCCAACGTGATGCCAGTCATGGTGTCCTGTGTGTTGAGACAAGATCGGGGCCAACTCCAGCACTGATGACAATGTGACGCACATCCTGGACAGTGATGTTGGTGGGTCACAGGGGATCCCACGAATGGCATCCGCCTAGACAACAGTGCGGGCAGCACCGGCGTCATTGCCTGCATATCAACCCCTGTCCTGGCTGTGTCTGCGGTATCCAGTGGGGCAGCTCTGGTGTGCAGATGTGGTAGTGGGGTTGGTGGTGCCGCTGCAGCCACGCTGCTGGCGCCTGGCGATCAGTGGCTGGAGGGGCAGTGGCAGCAGCTGGACTGTGTTGATGTGGGGACGGTGGCAGGGGGTGGCAGCAGTGCACTGCTTGACAACATACCCCAGGATGGCACCGACATGTGGAACCCACTGTCATAGGGTGCTGTGCGGCAGGGCCAGGAACATCATGGGGCCAGCATGCTGACCATGCGAATGACCCCTTGGATGACCACAGCCATCTACTGCAGGCTTCTGTGGATCAGCAGGTGCGGCTCATGGATGCGGTGGATGCACTCCGGGTGGAGCTGCACCAGGCAGAGGTGAGGCACAGCAGGGACCATGTCCTGCTCCTGACAGAGCTGGCCCAACAGTGGGCAGATGTGACCGCAGCCATTGACCGGTAAACCGCTGTGTTGGCAACTTCCATGGCTACACTGGCCAACCAGCTATGTGCCCAGCCACTGCACACTACACAGAGTGCAATGTCCACCCCCCGTTCTTGGCGTTGGGTGACCCCTGCCATGTCGAGGCTGGGTTCAGCTGTGGGCATACCAAGCCTGGTGCGGACATTTTTGGTGGTCTGCAGACACCTGCACTGACAAAGTTGTGTTCATGCAGTATCACCCCTGGGGACCATTGTTGCTACCCCATGAGGCCACTGGTCAGTCTGATACGGCTGGCAGGTCTTGGCGGGGCCGCCCATGCATCCGTGGCAGCCGTGCTACTGTGCTGCATGACTGACTCTTCCCCCTCCACGTCTGCTGTCTGCCGCAGCCCAGTGTGCACTGTGGTGTTCTGTGTGTGCACATGATTGATTGATTGATTGCTTGAAAGTTTATTTTTTCACAGGAAATTCATTTGTTAGGACAAAGTCCCGTTTACAACAAAGTCCTGCATGTAGATTCTAATACAGTTACCAATTAACAATTGACATTTAACATAACTAATACAAACATAATCACACTCTACATACATACATTATTTAAAACATACATAAAAAATACAAACCATTAAACAATTCATTTTTAAATTAAAAAAAAAATCTAAATTTGTTTTCTGTGGTTCAGTCAAACCATTCCAACTTAATGCTACTCTGTTCTGGAGCATACTATCCCCATGTCTATTAAAGCTTCTATACATTGAGATATTGCTTAATGGATTCCTAGTCTTTATATATGATTTGTTATTTATCTTTCTTTTTAATTGCTTATACAAACGATGGTTATACTTTTTGTGAATTATCTTATGACATATAGTAAGCCAGAGAGTTTCTTTTTGCTTCAGGTTGAAGCCAATTTAACTTATTATAAATTATACAATGATGCTCATTTTTAATACTTCCAGAAGCAAATTTACCTATCCTATAATATATTTGATTAACCAAATTTAAAGCACTTTTAGTCGAATTCATGTAAATTATAGAACCATACTCCAATATGGGTAACAGCATCTGTTTTGCCAGTCGCTCCTTTGCCACCAAAGGTAAAGCTCCTGCAACTCTTCTAAGGGCCCCTAATCTTTTATTCACTTTCTTTACCTG
The DNA here is from genome assembly GCA_016271365.2 of Neoceratodus forsteri. Classification (NCBI taxonomy): domain Eukaryota; kingdom Metazoa; phylum Chordata; order Ceratodontiformes; family Ceratodontidae; genus Neoceratodus; species Neoceratodus forsteri. The sequence goes on from JADMNL010000025.1 coordinate 275,371,026, forward strand.
AACTGATATGATTTACATATGTCATTCTAACATCTACTTGAAACCCTAAGTATCTGTATGTTAATACATTTTCAATCTTTGTACCATCTTGTAAATGTAATTGTGGTTTGGGCTCTTTTCCTCTATATGAACCAATCGAAAACATAGTTTGTGTTTTTTTAGCATTCAAAAGAAGACCAGATTTACTGAACCATTTTGCATTTGTAACAAATCACTATGAAGCGAATCCATCATACCTGTGAGACTATCAGCAGACGCCACTAAAACAGTGTCGTCTGCATACATCTCACCTCACTATGTTTAATTTCATGAACCAAATTATTAACATAAATATTAAATAATAATGTGCCCAAATAGAGCCCTGGGAAACACCCTCTCTAGTTTCCCAGGGCCACATCATTATGCCACACTGAACACATTGATATCTATTTGTCAAATATGACTCAAGCCATTTTAATATTTGGCCCTTAATCCCTATGGCCCTTAACCTAGTCAAAAGCAAATCATATTGAACTAAATCAAAAGCCTTACGAGATCACAAACACTGCCCTGTGTACTTTCCTTGGTTCATAGATATAGCAACCAGGTCATTAAATTCCAACCGGCAGTGTTTGTGGATCTCTCCTTTCTAAAACCATGTTGTTCATCTACTATTACAGTATTTGTATCTAAATAATTATTTACTTGTTCATAGACTTTACGTTCCAAGATTTTAGATAAAATTGGCAAAAGGGCTATTGGCCTATAATTTGAAGGAATAGCTCAATCCCCAGACTTATAAATTGGAATAATTTTCCCCATCTTCCAAATTTCAGGAACAGCAGAAGTACTCAAACTCCAATTGAACAAATAGGTCACAATAGGGGCTATTACATGTGCTCCAAATTTTAAATATTGGGCCTCAATCCCATCAATACCTCCTGATTTATTTTTATTTAAATTTTTTAGCTCTTTCAGTATATCCCTCTCTTTTAAAATTTCAAACTTAAATATTCCTGCATGGGCTACCAGCATGTCTGATACAGTGGAGAAATCCATTCCATTCACATTCAAATCTGGCAACTTTAAATCCGGTAATTCCAAAAAATACGTATTAAAAATATTCGGTATAACCTTTGTATCAGTCACTAGTTTTCCATCTTGTACCAAAGTAGGACTTATGGAGTCTTTATTTGGGGATTTCAGCTCTGTTTTAAGCTTCCAAAACTGCTTGGAGTCAGAGGAATTATTTATTTTATTCTGATAATATTTATTCTATGTTTTTAATTATATTTTTACACTTATTCCTCCAAAACCTGAAAGTATTCCAATCTGCTTCTTTGTTTTTCTTGCCTTTTTCCATATCCTATCTCTAATCCTTAAATATTTTTTTATCTTATCGGTGATCCATGGGGCTTCTTAATTCCTTTTAATTTTTTTCTTATTAATGGGGCATGGTACTGTATTACATTCAAAAACATGTCATTAAACTCTTGAATAGCCAGTTCTGTGTCTGGTATCAAATAAATTATATCCCAATGGATTTGCCCTAGATGATTTACAAAGGATTGCTCATTAAACCCTTTAAAATCTCTGCTCCAATAAATAGTTGATTGTTGAGTAATGCACTGTTGTAACTCAATAGTACAAGTAATAGGATTATGATCCCCCAAATTTAAAGGTAATACTTCCCAGGTTTTTACTATGTCCTGGGATGCAAAAAATAAATCTAAGAGAACCGTAAGTTCCATTTTTTGTATTTCTTGCAGATTTTTGTATTATTTGGTGCAAACCCAGAATTGAAAAACTACTCTCCAATTTCCTCCCTCTAGTCTGAAACCAATCTGCATTAAAGTCCCCTGTTAAAACTACTTGTTTGTCCTTTATTTTTTCTAAAATTAACTCTGCTAGTACATCAAATGATTTACTTTGTTTTAGGGGGTGCATAAAACACTCCTACCACTAATTTTATCGCAATTAATTCAATAATAAGACAGTCAATTCCTTCCTTGTTCATACTTAACAGTATTTTATAGGGGCCAAGAGTATTCTTAACAACATCACCCCCCTCCTCTTTTACCTCTATCTGCACGTTCTATAGAAAATCCTGAAAGCTGAATTTCTTCCTGCATTATACCTGTATGTAACCATGTTTCTGATACTGCAAAATTTGGCTACTACATCTAAATCATCCCATTCCAAGGCAAAAATATGGGACTTCAGAGGAGCTGACTTTGATAAGATGGCCAACAGAGTTAAGCTAGCCCTGGCAAAAAGAAACACAGGTGAGGGGGTACAGGCAAAGTAGGCAAGCATTAAGGATGCAATACTTGAAGCAACATCCCATTGTGTTAGACAGAAAAGGAAGTGCAAAAGAAGGAGGAAACCACTTTGGTTCTCAAATACAGTAGCAGAAAGGTCAGAGTCAAAGGCTGGCCTTCAGGAAATAAGGAACACAGTGGGATGAAGATAGGAGGCATACCAAACTGCCCTAAGGGAAGCAGGAAGGAGGCAGTAAGGCAGGCAAAGTCCCAAACTGAGGAAACACTAGCACAAACAGTAAAAGAAGGTGACAAGACTTTCTATAGATACATTAGTGAAAGGAGAAAGTCCAGAGGGTATTGCTAAGCTTAATGGAGAAAAGGAGCATGTGAGGAGGAGGACCCTGTAAAGCATCTATCAAATAGATACTTTTGCTCAGTATTTACTGAAGAGAAGGTAGGGCAGGGCCCACAGCTCAGCACCATGGACACAGGGGAGGGAGGTGAGCACTACTCTCTTCACAAAGAAAGGTCCTCACAAGCTTGCTAAGCTCAGGGCGGATAAGGCAATGGGACCTGATGGCATACATCCCAGGGTACTTAAGGAGCTAAAGGTGGAACTAGCAGAGCCATTAGCAGAACTGTTTAGTGAGTCTCTGAGCACAGAGAGGTCCCAGAAGACTGGAGAAGGGCTCATGTGATCCCACTCCACAAGAGTGGTAGCAGGGAGGAGGCAGGGAACTACAGACCAGTCAGTCTTACCTCAGTAGTGGGCAAGATTATGGAGGCACTCTTAAGGAAAGGATAGTGCAACACCTGGAATCCATAGGGGCACAGGATCCAAGACAGCATGGGTTTACAAAAGGAAGGTCCTGTCAAACTAATCTCATAGATTTCTTTGACTGGGTAACCAGAGTGGTGGACCAAGGGGAGCAGTTGATGTCACCTACCTTGACTTCAGCAAAGCTTTTGACACTGTTCCAATAGAAGATTGATAAATAAGCTGGGTAGGCTCGGGGTGGGTCAGAAGTTGGTCAACTGGTGGCAAACTGGTTGACAGGCAGAAAACAGAGAGTGGTGGTAAATGGTATACAGTCAGAAGAGATGCAAGTCACAAGTGGGTACCTCAGGGATCAGTCCTGGGGCCAGTCCCCTTCAACATCTTCATTAGTGACCTTGCAGATGGACTAGAGGGTAAGGCTTGTCTGTTTGCAGATGACACCAAGATCTGCAACAGAGTAGATGATCCAGATGGAGTGGGCAGAATGAGAAGAGGTCTGGATAAACTAGCAAAATGGTCAGAAGAGTGGCAACTGGGATTTAATGCAAAGAAGTGCAAGATCATGCACATAGGGAAGAGAAACCCTGAAGCCACCTATAGGCTGGGAGGGGAGTTGCTAGCAGTCACAAAGGAAGAAAGAGACTTGGGCATCATCATCACTGATGACCTGAAATCATCCAAGCAGACCTCTAAAGCAGTAGGTAAGGCTAGGGGGTGTTAGGGTGTATTAGTAGGGGTATCACAAGTCGTAAGAGGGAGGTAATAATCCCTGTTTACAAGACACTGGTTAGGCCCCATCTGGAGTACTGTGTGCAGTATTGGAGGCCACACCTTCACAAGGACATTAACCAAATTGAGGCAGTCCAGAGAAGGGCAACCAAAATGGTGAAGGGACTGCATCAGAAGACATATGAGGACAGATTAACAGAGCTCAATATGTATACCCTTGAGCAAAGGAGGGAGAGAGGTGATATGATCGAGGCATTCAAACACCTTAGGGGCATTAACAAGGTGAAAGAGTCTAACATGTTTAAATATAAGAAAAATAGCAGGACAAGAGGACACAGCATGAGATTAGAGGGGGGCCGATTAAGGGGGAATGTGAGGAAATTCTTTTTCACAGAAAGGGTGGTGGATGCATGGAATGACCTACCTCAAGAAGTGGTGGCTATGAATACAGTGCAGGGCTTCAAACAGGCATGGGATAGGCATAAGGGAGCAATACAAATGAGTATGAATAGATAGGCCACTGACACAGCAAAGGCCAATGGCACATTTATAAGTTAGAAAAAGAAATGGGCAGACTGGATGGGCCTGGTGGTCCTTACCTGCCATCAACTTCTATGTTCCTATGTTTCTAAATCATACTCAGTTTTAGTTGCCCATACCCTATACTCGTCCATTTTATGGACTATGCTTCTAACGTTCTCATGAACCATCGAAAGCTGCTTAAATTTTTTATAATTAGGGCCCGGATTTAACTCAGTATCCCCACTTTGAATTAACAGCATTAAACATAACATATTTGTACTTCCTGTTACTTTTAACCCACAAAAACCATGCTTAACACAAGAACTCTGATAATATCGGGATTCATTTGTAAAGAGATTCCTTCTCCGAACGAATCCATCTTCACAATTAAGTCGAACATTTCCCATAAAATACATACCTGATGACTTCATCATATCACCTCTAACTTCTTTATCTTCAAAGGTACTCATGATTATTAATCCCCATACAAACCAACCCCCCAAACATATATACAAAACAGACCCCATAATAAAGCTTCTTACTGCCAAACAAGTTAAAACAATTTCTCTACCGAGTGGTGCTCGCGCCACTCATGTTGCTCGTGCCATGGCGCTCACACCCGTGATCGGCGCAAGGCTTTATAGCGCTGGAACCCCTAGTTCATTCAATCACTGACCCCCTCATGCAGAATGACAGAGTTTCAGGTGCAGTTCATTCAAACCCAGAGTAAAAGCAGGCACTCAATTAGCAGCAGTAGTAAAAAGTACAGCTTGTAACAGGCATTTAATTCAAGCAAAGCAGTTCTCCCAAAGAATGTCCCAACTGGATATTATACTGGCGTTTTATGCAGCTCTCACCTGCCGCCTTCTTGTTGGTCTCACACAGTCACTTGGGTGTTGTACCCTGTCCTGTACTCACACAGTCCCTGTGCACACCTTCCCAACTTCTGGCCACTGTGGTGTGTGCATGATGATGCCAGCGTAGCGCTGACCGCCACTGTACAATGGTGCTCAACATCTGAGGCACGCACAGTGCCAGCCACTGGGTGTGGTTGTGTTGGGTCCTGTGTGGGTGTGATGGGGTTGGGTGTACGTGTGGCCCTGTGGGCATGGGTTGGGGTGTGTGTGCCTGTGTGTGCATGCTGCATGCAGCCCTGCTGTTCCCTGCCTTTGTGTGCAGGCCCCCACCTATTCCCATGCCCCTGCCACTGACTGTCCCTGGTGTTCGCCCCTGCCTGGCTGTCAGCTGTGCCCTTGCCCCTGGTGCCTGCATGTGTCCCTGATGTCCAAAGTGCTCCTCTGCAATGGTGTGTTGGTGCTGCTGGGCCATCTGGGACAGCCAGGGATCCCTTTGTCCAGGGGGAGTGGCTGCCCAGCACCAGCTGGCGTGGCGTCCTCACCATCCCCATTGCTGTCTGCCTCCTCGACCTCAATGGCAATCCCACAGTTGGTGGCCATGTTGTGCAGGATACAGCAGGCCAGAAATAGCCTGCAGGCCTTTGAGGGGCTGTACCGTAGGGCACCGCCTGATGTGAGCAGGCAACGGAACCGTGTCTTCAGCAGCCTGAACACCCACTCAATGATATTCTGTGTTGTGGCATGTGCCTCATTGTACTGTTGCTGCGCTGGGGTCGAGGGGCACTGGTATGGTGTGAGCAGCCAGGACTGCAGTGTGTACCCACTGTCACCTGTGTGGAGAGAGATATCATTAGCATGGTGGTCTGTGACACTGTGCCACTGGCCTTCTAGGCCATTTCCCATGGCAGCCCTGCCCGGGCCCAATCCCCCCATCTAAACCCTTCATCTGGTGTGCATTGCATACTCACCTACCAGATGGCCAGTGGGGATGTCCCCACTCTCAAACCTATGGCACAGCGCTGACTGGTGCCAGATGAAGGCATCATGTGCTCCCCCAGGGTACGTGGCACAGGCATTGATTATGCGCCCCCTGGCATCACACACCGCCTGGCAGTTGACACTTGGGTATCCCTTGTGGTTGATGTATGCCACCCCCTCCAGGCCAGGTGGCATGCAGATGCCAACATGGGTGCAGTCTATTGCCCCAAGCATGCCAGGCAGCCATGCTACCCTGTGGAACTCCTGCATGTTTGCTGTGCGCTCCGCCTATGTGCTGGGGAAATGGATATATTCTGCAGCATGTGGCAGCAGTGCGCTGAGGAGTTGTGTGAGTAGGCTTAATGCAGCCGACTTGGTTATGCCTGTCGTATCCCCTGTTGGTCTCTGGAAGGTACCCGTGGTGAGCAGGCACATGACAGCTGTGATCTTTTTCTCCACGGACAGTGCATGGCTCCATCGTGTGGGTGCCTGCATCTCCTCACTGCACAGCTCACAGAGCCGCCTCAGGATAGCCTGGTTCAGACAGTACCGGACCATGATCTCGATGTCACTGTACAGCTCGAAGCTGACATGGGCACGGTACAGCCTGTTCTGGGCATACTGCCAATGGGCCCTTCCATGGCCGTGCCTCCCTGCTGCTTGCCTCCTCACACCCCTAATTACCACCTCTATCTAGAAGGTGGCACTGGTCATGTCCCTAGTTGGTGTCCCCCCCCCGGGCGGCTGTCTACCTGGTCTTCCCCTGGCTGTGTGCTGCTGGTTCTGCCCCTGCACTGGGGGCACCCCTGGCACGTCACCACTGTGTGCCCTGCCTCTGCCCGACTGCTCTCCTTCCTCTGTGGCATGCTCAGGCCCTCACGCATACGTGCCCACTCACACTCACACTCACTCACTCACACACACACACTCACTTGCACACACCTCCAGTGCCCCCCCTCCATCTCTTGGCCATGCCTGCCTCCTGCTTCTTTGCATAGCTCCCTGCTGCTCTGCCTCCACACTCTCCCGCTATGGCTCCTCTGTAGTGCATTCATCCTTAACTTCTGCTTGCTCTGCTATTGCGCACATCACCTGCTGTTGAATATCGCACTGTGCACATTATTCCTGGTGCCGCCCCCCTGCACTTGTGCATGCGTTCATTACTGTTGCACTGAGGTGCATTGGGTTTTGTACTGCGCATCTGTTGCCGCTGAATATCGTGCTTTGGTGCATGTCCGCTCTTGTGCGGGCACACCCCTATTGCACATGGCGCACCTGCTCTGAATATCCCACCCGTAGTATTTTTTTTTTGCAGGACACAGTTGACCAAATCAGGACTGCCCTGTAAAAATCATGACAGGTGGTGACCCTAATTGCAACTGGAGCATTTTTGTTTCTTTTCAAGTGGTGCAGAGGAGAAATGCCAGAGGATTTCATCAGCCAGGAAGAAAGGTGTGGCTGCATTTTTTTGCAGGCAGAGCATCAGTTTCTTTCCGTGCTGGGAACACTCTCAATAGGGTAACAGTGCCAATTTGATACAGACTGCTTGTGGGCCATTTGAATTAATCTTTCACGATCGCTGGCGGTCTCCAGAGTTGAATCGCCACAGTTTTCACTGTCGCAGTTACTGACGATGTCAGTAATCAAGTCGCTAGGCAGGAACTGTGATGCCTGTCCAGATTTCTCCATCAGAGGCTCGGTTTCATTGTCGGCAGGCAGAAGTGTGATGTAGCTGCTGGGGGACAGTCAGAGGTGTGATGATGACAATCACTTGATCCTCAATAATTAATGTGTGCTCTTCAGTCATTGGATCCCACCCCCCCATTGATATTTATATTAGGAATATTCCCAGATCACCTAGGGTTAGACAGGTTCCAAAAAATGTGGCTCTGCCACTCTTCTCTGAGTATGAAGCAGCTCATTCTAAGATACCGGCAGGACTCTTCCCACCCCTTCTATAGGAATGGTATACACAAATGGAATTTACTTCCAGTAACGAAAGGATTCACTGTCTTCTACAGGATAAAATAGAAGTGTTTAACAGTACTTGGTTACCCTTTGTCAAATTGGAAGTACAGTAATTTGTGTTTAGAGGACTTAAGTTACAGTAGAATTTCACCCTATTGATGCAAACACTCTTTACTTTGACTCTCAAGTTTTAATCTCTGTGGAATCAAATATTACTTGTGATAACTATAGGTATAAACAGAAGTTAAGCAAAACACATAAAGCAAAGTGTGGTGTAGAATATTGTATTACTTTTGTGTGTATCAGCTATTCATTTCAAATGCTGTTGGAATGCTTAATAGATGATGTTCGTATATTTCTGTCATTTTGATATTTCAATAAAAAATATTATGGAAAAAAAACAATCACTTGAGGTGGGCTGATCAAGAAAACACATAATCAGGCAAATTTTCTGATATTGTGGTATTGGGCAAAATGTTTTTCCAGTACTGAACGCTGCCCCCTGTGGTTTAGGATTTGCAGTCAGAGCTTAGTGAGAGGTACTTACTAACATACTAAAATGCCAGCAGAATAGGCCTAACGGTCTTTCGTGTCTGCTCGTTTGGTCAGCCCCCACCCTGGGTGCTGACCTTGCTGCCCCCCTCGCCTTCTCTGGCTTCTCCCTTCCCAGTTCCGGATATTCTTGCTGCATTGGATTTTGCTTCCAGAACCCTTCCCCTGTACCTGTCCCACCCCCTCTTGAACCCCTCCGCTGTCTCTGCCTCCACCAGCCCCCTAGGCATTGCATTCCATGGCTCCACCACCCTCTCAGTGAAGTAGCACCTCCTCCTTTCTCCCCTGAATCTTCCCCCCTCCAGCTTCCACCCGTGCCCTCTAGTGGCCCCCCTCCTCCTTCCTTCGAAGCACCCTGACTGTTCCTCCCCTATTTACCCTCTTCATGTACCTGAAGACCTCTATCATGTCCCCCCGGTCCCTTCTCTCTTCCAATGTGTACATATTTAGCTCTTCGAGCCTCTCCTCATAGGTCCTGTCCCCCAAGCCCCAAATCATTTTGGTTGCCCTCCTCTGGACCCTCTCCAGGAGGTTAATGTCCTTCTTTAAGTGTGGCCTCCAAAACTGCACGCAGTACTCAAGGTGCGGCCTCACCAAGCAGTTATACAGAGGTAGTATCACTTCCCTACTTGATCAAGGTGAGTGGCTTCTGTGAAGAAAAGCTCTGGCAGAGTGTAGAGATGCAAGTGTGTGTAAACAGGCCCTGCTCAGGGCTCTAGTTTTTAACCATTCCTTTATGAAAAAATATAAGTATGGGCATAGAAAGCTGCAGACCAATCAGCTTTCAACATTCTTCCAGTCCAGTGCATAATTTACATTATTGCAAAGGTTCTTGTAATTCTGCAAAGCAGAAACAGTACACCAGACCATTTTATGAGGATATTATCCTATTTAATTTTTTATTTATTTATTGAAATGCTTCACCAGGAAGGCACACTGAGGAACGAGTTGCTTGTCTCATGGTGCGACCGGGGGGGGGGGGAGCAGGGCACAGTGGATTTAAAACATTGATTATACATACAATTTCAGTAACATACATGAGGATTTAGTTACAGAGATTAAAACCAACAGTATCAGCAATATTGTCAACCCACTGCTGGACTGGTGTTACAATTAAGAAACAGATAAACAGTATAATTATACAATTGAAGTGCTAAGGGAAGGAAAAGCAGGAGGGGAAAGGGGAAGCCAGCAAGCGGATCTGAGGGAGTGGGAGGGAGGAGGAGGAGGAGGAGGAGGGGTAGAGAGCAAGCATGAGAAGTGGGGGGGAGTTCACCAAACTAGTGGGATGGGAGGGCCAGGACATTATCAGTTAAAACAGGTACAAAGCCTAACTGCGAGAGATATATAGCACAGGTCTAGGGCGAGCTGAGCAGCAGCTCTGTTTGAACAAAATCTTTATTGAGAGAGGGGGAGTAGTTTAGTGCAGTGCATAATAGGTTCAGGGCAGCATAATTAAGTGCAGTGGGGTATTGGTGGAGGTACAGTGGGGAGGATGGAGGTGAGGGCAGAGAAGGAAGAGGCATGCCTTGAACTAACCCCTAAAGGATGCTGGGAACCCTGCCGGGGCACAACTAGACAAAGACATTGAATGAGAATATAGACGGTAGGGGCAGGTGTAAGACAGATGAATAGTGGGGTTGGGTAGATATATAGATGACGGGGAGAAGGGAAGGAAGAGGCATGCTCAGAACTAGCCCCCCAGGTTGCTGATAACCCTGCCAGGGGGCAGAACCAGTCGAAGACATTAGGAAAAGAAGCTAGATGGGGCAAGGGAAGGACAGAGGAATAGGCAAGGAGTGGGGCTTAGTGGGGAGGGAGATTGGGTGGCGAGAAGGGGAACAGGCTCATTAGAGGAGATTAAGGAGGATTTATGATAGCAGCACCTCAAAACTGCCTCCTCACAGTGTAAACACTATTCCTAAAGTCTGTCAGTCATTTCCCCAACCAACCATTTTATCAACAGAAGTCTAAGCAATAGCAGCATTTACTGTGAGGCATACGTCCTTAATATATCTTTTTGTCCATTTCATTTTTTTTACCTGTTCACACTGTTTATGTGACTAATATATAGGATAGTGTATGGGCACCCATACACAACAAAGCTATTCTTCCCTCGAATGGTTACCTTGATGACTGAGGACCTTGAGAGTGAAGCTCGAGAGGTCCCCCAGTTGTCATAGTAACCATGAGGGGGAAGAGTAGCCTTGTTGTGCATAGGTGCCCATACACTGTTCTATATAGTGTATGAACATCGATCATTTCCAACAGAAAAATGGCTGTTTGCTGAGGCTTTCAGTTCAATTGTGCTTACGCAACTGGATGAGATGTATGCTTGTATGACTTTGATACAGTATGGCTGTTCACCTCTCTATCCATGGGATATACCACCCAGTAGGGGTACGAAGCAAGGAACCCTAGACGAGGGTTACCCCCCTATAGGTGCCACAGGAATTATTCCCTTGGCTAAAGGTAGCTTAGGAAGAAGCCCAAAAGGAATACACAAAAGTGTGTCGAGCATTTTAGAGGCAAGAAATCAGAATAGGCCGAGATCGGAAAGTAAGGAGATAAACATAGATGGGAAGGACAGGAGAAGAACAATATATGTTGAAGACAAAGAATGAATGAAAGCTGATGAGATGCAGAAGGGTGACTTCCTAAGGAGAGAGTGAACAGCTGGGGCCACCATCCGACTACATCCAACAGCGGACCCTAACTATGGAACCTATGAAAGCACTACCCTATCTAATATTATGAGCATTGGCATGGAGGAGAGGAAAAAATATCCCCTGAGGAGGAAACCACTGGGGATCCAAGGCCTAGGTCACCTTCCTTCTAGGCTGAAGGATGTTTTGATTAGTGATGGCACAGCTACAACAATTTAAAGTTGAGATCAAGGAAGGAAGAAAAGTCCAATGTAGAGAAAGCTCTCACCCGGTCCTTCTAAATGGACAGCTATTGAGGGATGCAAGCAGTGTCTGTGCAACTAGACTCTCAAAAGCAAGAGAGACTGTACGATGATGGAAAGAAGCCATGAAGGCTTGAATGGTTCAAGGTGAGGAATGAAATGGATGATGTACGACCATGGAATGAGGCCTAGAAGGCAGGTACAGTTAAGGTGAAATATGAAGGGGAAGATGAATGATGATGGAGCGAAGCCATGGAAGCTGGGACGGTTAAGGTGAGGTATGAAATGAATGATGTACAATGATAGTGAGAAGCTGCCAGCCTCGAGCAAAGGGACAATAGACACAAAATCATGTCTCTGAGTGGAGAGCAGGTCAAGTCAAGGTAGCATGGACCCGAGAGGGTTATACTCGAGGAGTTGATATCAAGGGTTAGAACCACGTAGAGGTCAGATGAGCGAGGGATACTAGGTGCTGTCTTGGGAAGACTGAAGGTGATAATAACCACAGGAGTGCAGCAGATCAATGAGGTAGCATAAACTCACTGAGAGGTATGCTCAATTAATTGATGTGAATAAGTAGACCTGAGGTCAGACTGAGTGAAGGAGAACCAGACTCCGGCACCTGGACACGAGATGGACTAAGGTAAGAAGAGGATACAAATAGGGAAAGTGATGGCAAGGATAGGGAAACCTCAAAAAAAAGAAAAGGTCAGAGAAGGAGTGGAACGGAGGGGGAAGGAACGGGAATAGGAGGGCAACAAGTGGAGTGGACAGGGGTAGACACCATGATAGAGTATACATAGGCAGAGAGAAGGACCAAGGCCAGCAACAAGGTCAATGAAGGAACAAGTCGTGCATCTACAAATAGTTCAAACAGCCAGAGGGGTGCCAGTCTAAAGTTACAGCACATTCACTGGGTGGGTAGCACTGTAGGACTGAGCAAGAATGAGAAGTGCAATGAATGGCATTTCTTGTACTCAGAGACAGGTGAGAGGTATGCATGGAAGGTCGGAGGAGAAGGACCTAGGACCAAACGGAGGACTGGGGCAGATGCAGTCCGACTCAGGAAAAAAGAGAACACAGGACAGACACAGGAGGCAAAGAAATAATGATGCACGTCCATTCTTCACAGACACAAGGGGTTGGAATTTATAGGATTCATTTCTATATCGTTGCAGAGCAAGGCAGAATCAGCTGTGATATGAGAAATAACCCTGATGCACTCGGAGCTTGTAGCAGGAGAAGCTAATGCTCACTGAGTCTGGCAGATCTTGCCTGTCCTGCAGAGTGATTGCCAGCAATGGTTTGATAAATATTACATGACCCAATCAAAGTGAAAGGCTTGGTGCAAATCCTGTATCACCAGAAAATCCCATTACTTCAGATGGGGACCTTTGACCTCAGTCTCAGTGCCTCTGATCGATCCCTGCCACAATACAGTAGCAAGATACCTTAGAGGAAGCCCCAGCTTTGGGGCACATCCTCATTTTTTCCGTATGACTGCTGGAGTGAGGGTTTACCTGAGGCCATGATTGAGAACACACACAGATAGATGAAAACCAAGATTCAGCGTGACATGGCCCACTGCATCCAAAGGAGAACGACTTGCTGGGGCACCAGTGGGAACTGAGCTGCGGCACCTGGAATAGGTCGAGAGTGGTGAGGGTCGGGAACCCAGAGACCGCAGAATCAGGATCGGGAGCCGGGATATGCAAAGGTGCATAAATCTGGAAGCAAGAGGAGGAACAGAGTGGCAGCTCCAAAGAGTGGACAGGCCAAAAGTGCATGGGAGGAGGTGATGAGAAAGGGCACCTAAAGGGGAAGGTAGAGGTGGCATAGAGCAGACCTGAATGGGTCAACAGACGGGATACACCCAGTCAGCAGAAGGGAAGTAGAAAAGGCAGCATCGGAGGTAGCAGCAGAAGCGAGGTGCCATGGCAAACCCAAGCACTGGTGAGGAGAAGAAGAGGAGGAGGAGCGGGCAGCTGAGAGCCCAAAGGGAATGCAGGACAGAGGCAGAGGAGAGGCAGAGTGAGGTACAGGAAGGGGGGAGAGAGAAAGCAAAGGCAGATGTGGAAAAATGCTAGAAGGAGGACACTACGAAACGAGCAATGGAGGGCAGAGAGAAATGAATAGGCAGCCAGAAGCAGCTGCAGAAACAGGGGAAAAGCAAATGCAGCAGAAATCCAGAGAGAGATGGGCTGGAGAGCAGTGCCTCTGACCGCAATGAGAAACGAATCCTGGGACAGCACAGGAGGAGTGGCCTTTGAAGTCCTGATGGGGGAGTGACGTAGTTGCTATGCCCACTGAACCTCAGGCTTAAAGCCTTCCCATTAGTCTGTGCTGTTGGCATGTCACAGATCTGTAAAAGAGAAACACACAGAGAAAGATAAAGAAAAAAACATGATTGATGACTTACTTTGGCTTGTGACCTGCCTGCCCTCCCCTGACACAATTCTTGCTGACTCTCGGTAATGGCATCTCAGTTGTCTTCATTTTCCTCCCACCCCCACCTCCCCACCAGGTCACAATCATGGTTTCATGGAAACTAGCTGCCCCCCAATCTATAATCTCATTGCCATTTTCATCTATCCTCAACTCGCACCCTCCAACCTCCTTTGGCTAGCCCTCTGCAGGAAGACACTGGATGAGGGCCTGAGAAAAAAACAAATAACATCATCATGACTTTTTTAAGATTTTTAAACATTACTGGTCAGCATTCTGTCCACTTTGACTTGCGATGCAGATCGTGATGCCTGGTGCAGAATTAAACTTGTGATCTGTTCTGTATGACGTCCATACTGCAGCAGAACAAAAAGTCGCTGTGCTGCAATACGGACATCACTAGTGCAGCAGAATAACTTTTGAGAGATCACTGGGAAAAAGACAATAATGATCGATGTTCATATGCTATAAAAGCCTTGCACATGAAGGCCAAGATATTCAAACTGCACCCTGAATTTGCACGATGGGATGCGCAGCGCAATCCAGCTGCGCCATAGAAAAATTCTGCCATATTCAGCAGATGTGCCACAGACATGCGCAGGCACAAAATACACTGAATATAGTATAGATGCACCATTGCACAACTAGACGTGCATCAGAACAACCTGGACTGTGCAGAGCAGGTTGTCCATGTCCATCTGTGCCAGCTCAAACAACTCCAGATATGGGACTGAGAAAAGGCAGATTTGCCACCTTCCAAATCTCCTATTTTCTAATACCCCATACCAGGCTCGCAGTACAGTGACCATGTATGGGTTTCTCCCTCTATGGGGGAGTAAACATCTTTTTTGTTAGAAGTAACCTGTTTAGGTTTACCAAACCTTCCTCTTTTCATTCTAAAGATTTCAGTTTTGCAGAATAATTTGTATTTAACCAATAAAAGGCTGTCCTTGGCTGTGCTGCCTGATGGTACGGCTTCAGGTTCAGAAGAGACAGCCCTCCCTCTGCTTAACAATTTGAAGAACTGAGAGTCTAACTCTCAGCCTAGAAGGACCCCAAATGAACTGAGTTAACTTTCTGTTTAGACCAGAGAAATAAGTCTCAGATAACTGAATAGGAATGGTTTGGGATAAATATAAGAACTTGGGGAGCAGTACCATCCTGGTTGCCTCCACTCACTGCAAGAGGGAGAGTGGGATCAATGCTCATCTATCCAGGTCTGTCTTTAATTTATCCAGGATAGGTAAGAAGTTGAGTGAGAATGGTTGTGCACGGTCCAGCCCTAAACATACTCCAAGATACCTTATGGTTTTTATGCTCCATTTGAAGGGGAAAATTTTCTTTGTGTCTTCGGAGGGTTCATAGTGTATTCGTAAGGCCCCAATGATCATTCCAGGTTGTGAAGGTATATTAAGAGGTCATCTGCATATAGTGCAAGCTTGTGTGTTTCTCCCCCCAACCTCTACTCCCTCAACCTCCGTTCTCTGCCTCAATGCCTGTGCCAAAGGTTCTAAGTATAAAGCGAAGAGGAGCGGGGACAAAGGGCAGCCCTGTCTTGTACCCTGGTACAGGGGAATAGGGGCTGATATACCTCCATTGACCTTAACATAAGCCCTGGGCTTGGTATAAATATTACTTATTAGATTACAGAAGGAATTGGAGAAGCCAAACCCCCCCCACCAGCATAGCATAGAAAGGACCATGCCACCCGGTTGAAGGCCTTCTCTGCATCCAGGCTCAGCAATAGAAAAGGGGACCCTGACTGGGTGGTGTGGTGTAGATATGTAGGGTTCTCTTTATTTTGTCTTGGGACTGTCTCCCTGGGACAAAAACCCGTCTGATCATAATCAATCAGCTTCGGAAGAATCGACTCTGACCTTCTAGCGCTTATTGTTGTATATAGTTTATAGTCAATGTTTAGGATTGAAATGGGTCAGTAGGCTGTACAATGCATGGCATCTTTCCCAGGTTTGGGAATGCTGGAGATAACAGCATAGTTCCAGGATTCTGGGATTGTGTTGCCTGTTTGGGCCTCCCTGCAGACCTCCAATAGGGGTCGGTCAATCTCCTTCTTGAACATTTTAAAGAACTTGGATGTGTACCCATCTGGTCCTGGAGAATTGCACATTTTTAGGTTCCGTATTGAGGTTTCTATTTCAGTGGGGGTTATGAGACTGTCTATGGTTGTTGCAGCTCCTGTGTGAGTTGAGAGAGGTTTAAACACATCTGGCACTTGGGTTAATATCCCAGTACTGACACTGTAGTACAGCATGAGAGGGGTGCTGCACTTCTGAGGTGCCGTCTTTCGGATGAGACGTTAAAGCTTGGCAGAAGACACCAGGAGAAAGGACTGCTGTGTGACTGAACTTCTCTGCTGGGACTATATTGTCCTCCTTCCTTCCCCTCCACCCCCCCCACCCAAAGCTAGTTCTATTTTTATAGGCACAGGATTTGACTGACAACAGGAACGTCCTGTTTGGGAGCAGGAAGTGAGTGATCACAGAACCACCAAAGACCCACCATCCTAGAAGGGCAAGAGTAGCTCTCCGGCCCTCTAGCTGCTGGAGGTCTGCCTCTGAGCAAGTAACTGGTCTACTGAGAAATATAGGATATTCTTTGTCTCAGAACAGGACAATCAGGAGCTTAAAGGCACACAGGCAGAAAGTAAGGAGAGAGAAAAAAATAGAGGAAAGAGTAAGGATTGCAAACAGTTAAGGGCCAGAAATAAGACATGATTGGAGTGGTGCAGTGCAGTGGCTGTGGAGCAGCAGTCTTCCAGGAGATGTTCTGGAGGATGTGGTGTTGTCCCATCTGCAGGCACCTCTCTAGGCTGAGGGAGGAGGTTGCTTATCTACAGGCTGAGTTGGCCAGGATTTGTGGGACCTCCTCTTCCATCCAGGGACCACCAGTGCCTCTGCCGTTGCCTCAGAGGTTGCCAAGAAAGAGGAGCGGTTGGACCACAGTGGGCTCAGGGAGGGTGAGGGTGGTGGAACAGAGGTGCATCCCTCCAGTTGTACCTCTCCACAATTCCTATGCCATTCTGTCAAAGTGTGGTTCCTCTATGGAGGCACCCACAGTGGAGACCAAGGAGGATGCTGGGAACCTCCACAAAGGAGACCCACAGGAGGGTGGCAGGAGACCCTGCAGGGGAAGGAAATAACTCCTGGTGGGGGACTCCATTGTTAGGAAGGTAGAACTGGGGGAGGAAGGGGAGAGGGAGGTGAGGTGCTTGCCTGGCGCCATGGCTTGGAGGGACAGGGAGCGAATCCTCAGGATTGCCAGAGCAGCTGCACAGGGGAGGGAGCTGGATGTCATTGTCCACCTAGGGACAAATGACCTGGCTAAGAGAGGGATTAGAGAAGTGCAGGAAGAGTTTATGGAATTGGGGAGGGGCCTTAGTCAAGTAGCACGCACGGTAACCTTCTCAGAGGTGCCTGCCCATCTATGGCATAGGAGAGGCTAGGGTGTTCCACACCATGGGATTCAATCAGTGGTTGAAAAACTGTTGTGGAGCTCAGGGATTTGGCTTCATTGGGGATTGGGGGTCCACCTGGAGTGATGCAAGTCTATATTGGCATGATGAGCTGCATCTGTCCGGGAGGGGAACCAGGATCCTAGGTGATAGGCTTAAATGCTTCATTGGCAAGCTTTTAAACTAGCCAAGGGGGGAGGCACTGGAAAGGAGCAGGGAAATCCTAGCCCCCCCAAATAATCATGGTAGTAAGTGCGGCAAACACCAACATAGAGGTGTCGATAGGGAGAAGGGCAGGGGTAAATGGAGAAAGTGACAAAGGCAAGAAGGACAGGGATGGGGCAAAAGGGAGTAAGGCCATCAGGAAGTGGAGGGTAATGAGTACCAATGCCCGTAGTCTGGGCAACAAGCTCCCTGAGCTGGTGGCCTTGATGGAAGAGGGATGCCTGGATATTGTAGCAGTCACAGAAACATGGTACAAGAGAACCATGACTGGGATGTTAACATACCAGGGTACATAACCTACAGGAGAGACAGGCAGGGGAGAAGAGGGGAGGAGTAGCTCTATGTAAAGGAAGGGATAAAAGCAACTGAACAAAAGAGTAAACAGGGAGGAGAGGAGGCACTGTGGGTCACCTTGGAGACTGGAAGGGCACCACAATCCGCACAGGGTTGTGTACAGACCTCCATGTCAGGGGAGGGAATGGACAAGGATATGATAGAAGACATTCTTAGAATGGCAGAGAAAGGGGATACTGTTGATGGGAGACCTGAATATGCCAGATGTTAACTGGAGCACATTTGCTGCAGCCACATCCAAGAGCAGGGCCATTCTTGATGCCCTACAGGTGGCAGACATTAGACAGCTAGTTTCAGAACCCACTCGTGAGGGAGCAATCTTAGATCTCATACTCTCAAACGGGGGCAGTGAGAGGATCTCTGATCTAGAAGTGGGATGCCATCTGGGGACAAGTGACCATCAAACAGTGTGGTTCACATTAAACTCAGCTACAGAGTCAAGCTACAAAAGTGAGGGTACTGGACTTTAGGAGGCTGACTTTGGCAAGATGGGGAGTGCCTCAGAAAAGCACTAGCAAACAGGTTAGAAGGAGGTGTGGAGCAACAATGGGAATCATCAAAACTGCCATCACAGAGGCAACAAGCCTTTGTGTGAAGCAAATAAACAAATCAAAATGAAAGAAAAAGCCACTATGGTTCTCAAAAGAGGTGGCTGTGAAAGTCAGGAAGAAAAGATAGCATTCCAGAAGTACAGGAAATACAGAAGGAGCAGGACAGAGCTGTACCAGTTAAGGCAGAAGGAAGCAGGGAGGGAAGTCAGAATAGCAAAGGCCCAAACTGAGGAAAAGATCACCAACTCAGTTAAGAAGGGGCTAAAACCTTTTATAGGTACATCAGCGAGCGTAGAAAGACAAAGGGAGGGATAGTGAGGCTGAATAGAATGAACGGTGGGTGGGCAGAGGGGGACAGTGAAAAAGCAGGGATACTGAATGAATATTTCTGCTCAGTATTCACAAAAGAGGAGGGGGAAGTGCCTAATCCAATTAACAGAAGCACTCTTGATAGGGGGGTCGATCCCAGTCCTTTCACAGAAGAAAGGGTTCTGCAAGAACTCCTAAAACTGAAGGTGGACAAAGCAATGGGTCCTGATGGAATTCACCCAGAATTCTAAAAGAATTAACGGAGGAACTAGTGAAACCACTGGCTACTCTTTTTAATAAATCATGGGAGGATGGTGTGGTACCCGAGGACTGGAGGAAGGTGGATGTGATTCCCCTTCACAAAAGTGGGACCAAGACAGAGGCAGGAAACTACAGACCTGTCAGTCTGACCTCTGTGGTAGGGAAAGTGATGGAGTCACTTCTGAAGGAAAGAATAGTTGAGTACCTATAGGCCAGTGGAGCACAGGACCCAAGGCAGCATGGGTTCACAGTGGGAAGGTCATGTCAGACGAATCTAATAGATTTCTTTGACTGGGTGACCAAAGTAGTAGACCAGGGAGGGGCTGTGGACATGGCCTACCTAGACTTTAACAAGGCATTTGACACAGTCCCACACAAAAGATTAATAGTCAAATTAACCAGCCTGGGAGTGGGTCCCAGGGTGGTAGCCTGGGTAAAACATTGGCTGCACAACAGGACACAGAAGGTAATTGTAAATGGAGTCCACTATGAGGAAAGAGGGGTTACTAGTGGGGTACCTCAGGGTTCAGTATTGGGTCCAGTCCTTTTAATGTCTTCATCAGTGACATTGCAGAGGGACTGGAAGGAAAAGCCTTTTGCAGATGACACAAAGATCTGCAACAGGGTTGATACACAAGGAGCGTGGAAAGGATGAAAAGGGCTTGGCAAGGTTGGAGGAATGGTCAGAAGTATGGCAGCTAGGATTCAATGCAAAGAAGTGCAAAATAATGCACCTGGGAAACAAGAACCAGGGAAGAATACACAATGGGTGGGAGATAGTAACAACAACAAAAAGGAAAGGGACCTGGGGATAATCATATCAGATGACCTTAAGGTTAGCAAGCAATGTGAGAAGGCAGTAGGGAGGGCTGGGGGTATACTGGGATGTATAGGAGAGGCATCAGCAGCAGAAAACAGGAAGTTGTTATCCTCTGTACAGACAGTTGGTGAGACCCCATCTGAGTACTGTGTCCAGTTCTGGAGACCTCATCTCTGCAAGGACATAGACAGGATAGAGGTAGTCCAGAGGAGGGCAACTAAAATGGTGCAGGGACTGCAAGAGAAGCCATATGAGGAGAGACTAAAGGAGCTTAATATGTATACCCTTGAGGAAAGAAGGGAGAGGGGGACATGATAGAAACTTTTAAGTACCTCAGTGGAATCAACAAAGTCCAAGAGGGTAGCATCTTTTAGAAAAAGACTTACAAGAACAAGGGACACAATTTAAAAGATAGAAAGAGGGGGTTCAGGGCAATGTGAGGAAGTATTATTTCACAGAGAGGGTAGTGGATGCATGGAACAGCCTTCCTGAGGAGGTTGTGGGGTCTAAAACTGTGGGAGATTTCAAGAATGCATGGGACAGACATAAGACAATTCTTGTGGGGGGTAGGAAGAAATAGGCTGTTGGTTAACTAGGATCTGTGGCCTATCCTGTAGGTAGGGAAATGGGCAGACTAGATGGGCCTAGCGGTCCTTATCTGCCGTCAAAGTCTACGTTTCTATGTTTCTATGTAAACTGAGGTCCCATCAGCCTGGATTAGTGGTAGTTCAGGTGGATGTTAAAGATCCCATGGCACTTATCGAAAAGAGTAGGGGAATTTTTTATTAATACTAGAAAGTAAAACATATACATAATAGTACTACAACACACAAAATCATAATGTAAACGAGTAAGAAAAACAATAAGTATTTCAATCATACAGTCAACTGAAAGTAAATAAGGAAAAAACAATCAACATTAGAATCTTGAAAACTAGGTGATGTAACTAAACACCCCATTCTCTACAAACAGAGTAGGGAGATTTTCAATTAAAATCATATGCATAATAATAATATAAAACTGCACCCAAGTGAAAAAAATGCAGCATACATATACATCACAAAACTTCTGTCAATAGAATCCTAAAACAAAGCATTTAAATCTCTGAGTACCCCCTCCCCTCAAAAACGTAGGGGAAAATTTATTTTTTTCCATAATGAACAAATCAAGGATTTTTCAAAACATTGATACAACGCCCAAGGCAAAATGATTTGGCATAATCTGAGTAGGTTGTACTAGATTTAACTCAAGAAGGTTACAACCAATCTATAGAGTCCCATCTAGATCGACAAACAGATAGAGGAAAGTCCTCATAATCCTGTTTTTTTTATCTTAAAATTGCCTTAACCACCATACCAAATAAAGTGTCTTGTGAAAAATATTGTTGTTGTATACTGAAATGACATCTCACATACCAAATGTAACACTTAAAGCAAAGTAAAAACAACCACAGTGTTACTTTGTCATATTGAAAGATGGTTACTGGTAAGATCCCTATGCCCAATATTTCTAGCGTTAGAGGGCACAAAGGGAAAGTAGGCCATTTTTCAAAACCAGGCTCCAAAATTCTTTGATAAAGGGACATTCCAAAAATAAGTGTTCCATAGTTTCTAATACTTCAAAACAAGTTTTCCTAGGGCAATATTGGTCCAAAATCTGTTTATGCTTTAAATTAGCATGAACATTTAATTTACCATATAACGATAACCACAGCACATCCCACATACAAGGTGGTATGTGGGGTGAGGTTAACATATTGCCAATTGAAAGTTTTACTTGAGGTGAATAACAATCAAAAGGGGCCAAATCTTGAAAATATTTCTGTATTATATAAGCATAAAGTTGTTTCCTACTTAAGTGCAGGAAAGTGTGCATTGAAATACCCCATAATTTAATTTTTCCCCAAAACATAATTTGAGAGATTGTGGGAGATGATTTATGGATCGTTGTCTTGGAAATGTCTCATATTCAGGCCAAAAAAAAGACATAAATCACCTAAAGTATCCTGAAGCCATGATTTCCATAGTGTGTCTCTGTCTGTAAATAAAGGTTGTAAATTCATATACATAAACATGGTAAAAAAGAAAACTATCGGATGTAACATTTTTAGTCCCCCATGTTTTTTTCCCTAAACAACAAAACTCTTTTTATAGGATTAAGTCTGCTGCCCCAAATGCAAGAAAAGAAACAGCCATATATATGTGTCTCCAAACCTGAAGGAAGACTAAATACTGCACTGACATAAAATTATGGGCACTAAAAAGGTCTTTACCATTTAAATCCATTTCAGTTTTGACAATCTCCATGTATTCCATATATCTACTTTGGTTTGTGCTTCGTTTAGTTTAAATTTCCAGTTTAAATATGCTAGATCTCCTGCTCCAAAAAGAAGGCCTAAAATTTTACACGTACCTGTAATCACCGGTATACCTATAACCTTTGTGAAATATACTGGTTCTATCCCCAGTGGTATGCAATTACATTTGTCATAATTAACTTGTGCACCAGTATATAAAAAAAAATCTTGCAAAACCCTTTTTAAAACAAGTGCCGAGGGGAGATCCCCTAACAAGAAACATAAATCATCAGCATATGCGACACATTTAACTTCAGGATCTGTACTGGAAAAGGAGAGTCCGTGTATACTATCATGACCATATATCTGCGAATTAAAGGATCAATAGTGAATAAATATAAAAAAGAGCACTAAGGGCAACCCTGGCGTACACCTATGTAATGGGATATTTCTTCCTATCCATCCATTACAAAATGCCTGAGCAGTAGCGTTAGCATAACAAATTTGTATCCATTTTATAAAGGTATGCGGTATACCATTCCCAGCTAAACATCCCATAGATACTCATGTCTTACATTATCAAAGGCCTTTGCTTGGTCCAAACTTAAAATCAGACCTGTAAGTTCCCCTGTCGATCCTCTTTGAAAAAGTTCACGCAAAAGTATGAAGCTATCAGTTATTTTCCTATGTGGAATGGAACATGTTTGTGCAGAGTGTAAAAGGAAATGTGCATTAAGTAACAGTCTGTTGTTTAGTATTTTGGAAAACAGTTTAAAATCCGTATTCAATAAGGTAATGGGTCTCCAGTTAAGTAAATCCCCTCTGTCTCCTTTTTTACACATAAACACTACTAACCCCTCATTCATGTTGTGGGGCAGTACTCCTGTTTTTAGAATTTCAAAACTGCAGTGAATTTGTCCAATAATTGTTGAAAAATTATTTTATATAGTTCATATGGTATACCATCGTTCCTTGGGGCTGTTCCAGTTCTTGTTTGTGCCAGAACTGTAGTAACCTCTAGCGTTGTGATTGATGTCACTAATGTAGATACCTCTAAATCTGATATTTGGGGCAAATTAACACATCCCAACCAAATGTCGTGTTTGTGACTCAGGGGTTCAACCACTCCAAAAAGATTCTGCACATGTAAATTAACCATATTCATAACCTCTCTGGGATCTGTACACCATACTCCTGCCTTATCCTTAAGCCCTGTCATATGTTTCTGATGTCTTTGGGAAGCACTAAATTGAGACGAATTCAAAAAGGCCTGTGTACCTTGGGTGCCAAAATGACGTTCATTATCCAAAGATTTTGCACGGTCATATTGAAAATTATTCATTCGTTCTCTTATGTCATGTAACCTGGGAAGAACTGTGGTCTCACCATTAGCTGCCCGAAAATGTAAATCCAAAAATTATTTTCTATACTCCAAGTGCATATCGGTTTTACATTTTCCATATATTCTCCCTATAGATTGAAAAAAACATTTTATATCAGTTTTTGTGTCCAGCCACCATTTGCAATAAGTATCATAAAGACACACAACTGATTTCCTGGCTTTTAAAATATTTAGAAAACCTTCTTCTATTGTAGGGAGAAGTAATGAGGCCAAATTCAACCTCCAGTATCCTGGACCTCTATGCATAGGCATATGACTTGCCACTGTAACTGCTATAATGGCGTGGGCAGATACAGTAATGGGTACCGTCCTAGTGTCAATAACCTGAAGAGAATCTGAAAGAAACCAGAAATCTATCCATGTAGATTTATTGCCCTGAAAAAATGTTTTTGCTGGAGACCCTTTAAGAGCCATAACATCAATAAGTCCCATTTGAACCAGTAAATTATTTAGGCACGTAGCATCACAAAATATTTTAGTGGTTCGACATCCTCTATCTGTCCTATATCTACTACAATTAAAATCACCGCCCAGAAAAACATACTTGGAGGTGAACAAATAGGGTTGAACTAACCAAAATATTTAAATACATTCAATCTTAGTCTGAGGTGCATAAACACTTATAAAACGGCATTGTAGGCTGTTAATCACTACATCCAATAACTATACCCGACCAGGAGAAAGATCTACTAATTGTATTACCCGCTCTGTGGGATTATTAAGGGCAATACCAATACCACTGCAAAGGTCTTCACCCACTGACCAATGAGTAATCCCTCATTTCCAACCAGCAGTTGCTGATTCAACATCAAGTTTTGAATGTAATCTAGTATCTTGTAGAAACACCACATCATAATCTTTATTCTCAAAAAGGGACAAAATCAGCACCCGTTTCCTCTCAGATAATATACTGTTTACATTCAAGGAGGCTACCGAAAGATTGCATACTACTGACATCAAAAAAAGAAAAAAAAAGAAACCCATCCACATTCTTAAGAACAGTTTGACCGTACTATTTTTTCTTATTCCCTTTTCTCATTCCTAGTCTGTTCTTTTTCTTTTTTAACCAAACCACCTTGTGGTAAATTTTGATCTATATCAGAAGTAACATCTTGTTGTGAGGAATGTACAGAAACTGAATCCGATTCAGTACCTGTATCATCCTGTAGAACAAAAAAGGAATTATGGGTGGATGTTGTAGGGGGATCAGGAATCATCAGTCTGGTATTACCAGAATGAAGGCTGCGTCTTCTGGAAGTTACCAGAGTAAAAACTTCTTCAGGCGGGAGAGGTGGAGGCATTGAAGCTAAAGCATTACCAGGAACCTCTACCTGAGATACAAGATTTGTGGATGCTGGCCCAGATTCAAGGGCATCAGAACTTGTTTTAGGCTGAGGTTCCTTATGGGTCAGGGCTTAATCATGACTAGTAGAAATATGTGAATGAGACCGTTCAGGAGGTGGGGGAGATGTTTGATGCCTTAAGGCAGCTCTAACCGCAGTATTGATGTAAAAATCTTGAATACTGTAGTCTCCAGATTTATTTTGAGCAGCTAAAGGGCAGTCAACAAAAGAATGAGCTTCTCCACAAAGTGAACATTTACTGGGACAATAACAATTGATAAGAACATGCCTCTGTTCTCCACATTGTGCACATTTAATGACTTCACACATTTTACTTAAGTGTCTAGTCGATCTGCATTTGTAGCAATGCCTAGGTTGTCCAGGATAAAATATAAAACCTTTATCCCATCCCAAATAGAAACAACTAGGTAAATGCTGTAAGCCTTCGTCAGATTGAAATAAATTAACCTTATATCTCCACCCTCCATTCCAAAACCCTTCATCGTCTAGTATAGGTTCAGGATTCCCTTGGACAGAACATTTCCTTTCTAACCAAGATGTTATATCTTCAACATTCACTCCCTCATTCTGAAAATGAACAGTTATTACTTTAAATGTTTGTTTGGTGAGGGATAGCCTGGAAATGTAACCAAGCTGATTAGTTTTTAACAAAGCATATCTCATCCAAAATTTATTTAACAAATCAGGTGTACGGAAACTAATATCATAATTATTATCCCCTGTGGTATGTATAAGGGCATATACCTCTCCTGGGGAAAATCCCAGCACTTGTTTAATAAATACCTTCCCTATATAGAATTGATCAGGCATACCATCCATGGGACCTAGAAACCGTAACTGGACAGCGTTCCTACGTTTTGCCAAAGAAACAGGTTTTAAATAAACTAGCAAACTTAGCAGGGGTTGGAGTACAAATAGGTTTATCCTGTATGGGATTAATTTCAGAAACTAAAACCTGCATTTTATTTATAGCCTCAGGAGAACCGGCTTGCATTAAACTAGCTTCTGGTAACACTGAATCATGTATTTGTGAATCAAGTAACCCAGTTTGAGGAGGAACACATAAAGGAGAGTTTGAAGATCCTACAGGAGAAGTTGTAAAACAATCATGCCCGTAGCTAGATACACTATCCTGTAAAGGGATTTCATCTTTTCTCCCACCTTCTTTGCTTGTTCCAGGCAGGGGAATTAATGGGTTGGCTATCCAGCCTCCCGTATCTGTTTGTGTCCAGCCCGCCTCTCGCAGTGCTTTTTGTGGGGACCAGGGTTTACCGATCATAGGTTTAGAAACCTGTGGCAAACTTCCATTGGTAGGCAAAAACCTTTTTAACACTTTAGGCACAGTACCTTTTAGGCCGGAAGGGGAGTCCAAAACAGGCCGTTTTCTTTTGCGTTCTTCTTCAGCCTGAATTTTTGAAAACTCAGCAATAGCTGATTCCATGATCTGCCGTTTTTGTTCTAGTAAATCAGAAAAAGCTACAAACTCCTGCGATGGAGTTTGGGGCTCGCAGATCAATGTAGTTTTCCCATCGACTTTCTCTCCCGGGACCGCGGATTCCTCCAAAGCCATCAGACCACTTCCCATAGTCCTACTACCATAAACTTCCGTGTTGTGTATCTCCAATTCTGCCCGTGGGGATTCCGGTACACTAAGCTGGCCACCACTCTGGTGCATCCCAGCTGTACCACTATCCCCACACGGAAGATTAAAAATTTCGTCAGAAACCCTTACACCTTCAGGCGTTGAATCAGCATGAGAAAATCTTAGCTCTCCATTTTCGGCAGATCCACCGCCCGGTAGCACTATAACACACCGCGGGGGTTGAGGTCTGATGCACTGGCCACCTTGTAGGTGCATCCCAGCCATACCATATTCCCCGCCGACTTTTTCAGGCTCACCAGCCCAAACACAACCTCCTCCACTGTCCTCCTCCATCGAACTGAGAGGGATCCCGTAGACACAGCGCCACCCGTCTACTCGAAGAGTAGGGGAATTTCCCCGGTGTCCTGGCCAAATTTCCCTCATTCACTTAAAATACCACAAACAGTTTAATCTGGTTCAAGGTCAGTTGGCATTCATCTGTATCCCCCTCCCCCGGGTCGTGCCTGAAAATAGGCAGGATTTGTCTAGTGCACTTACCCGGTCAACAAAAACTAAATAAAAAATAAAATAAAATGTTGCCAAAAAAGCCTCAATCCGATGTTCATCTTGCAACTGGGCTAGGGTATATAAATCTTGGTAGAATTTCTTAAAAGTCTCTAAAATTTGTTTGGGGGTTCTCATCATCTGCCTACTTCTTGGATCCTTAATTTGCATTATGGAGGCCTGTGAGGTCTGTTGCTCCAGTCTGTGGCTAGTGATCGAGTTGCCCTAGACCCACTTTCATAGTACTGTATCTTTGTCAAAG
The DNA here is from genome assembly GCA_016271365.2 of Neoceratodus forsteri. NCBI lineage: Eukaryota > Metazoa > Chordata > Ceratodontiformes > Ceratodontidae > Neoceratodus > Neoceratodus forsteri. The sequence goes on from JADMNL010000025.1 coordinate 275,398,468, forward strand.
CCACTGGAGGGCCTGTTCCATCTTGATATCTACAAGGTTCTGTACTTGCTGCTTCGAAGCTTGCAGCAGAGGATACACCGCCACAACCCCAGCTGCATGTTGTAATTGAAGCACATGGAGTTGCTGCTGTAGCTTCTCCATTTGACGGGTTTGTTGCTTTTTCCAATGGGCTGCGTATTTAATAATATTTTTATTTATTTATTTATTTATTTCAATTCTAGGATTACAATTATCTTTGAGCCCATGGCTCTTTTACAAAGGTTCCACGTCAAAAATAATATCCCCCCGTATCTCTGCTTTTACAGTGTCCCAAAGGGTGGCTTTGGAAATTTCTGGGGAGTAATTTTCGGATACTATTTGGGGTATTCTGGCCTTAACCATGTCTGAGAATTCTGTTATGTTTAGCAGATAATTATTGAACTTCCAAAGTGATCCACCTCTCTCCCTCTGCCAATCCAGTTTTAGTGTTAGTTGGGAGTGGTCTGAGAGGATGGAGGGGGTGTTGGAACATTCCCTGATCTGGTGTTGATGCTCTTTAGAGATCAAAAAATAGTCAGTTCAGGCATATGAGCCATGTGGAGGGGAAAATGAGTATATTCCCGGTCTCCTGGGTGCATTACCCTCCAGGTGTCTGCCCAGAAAGCCCCTTTGAGGTAGTTCCAAAGAGCCCTGAGTGCTGCCGATACTGTTGTGGATCTAGTGTTGGCAGAGTAAATTCATTCCAAAGTGTGTTTAAAGTCCCCTCCCACAATTAGTGTCCCTACCTGATACTTTGTGATTTTTTGGAGCATGGCCCTGATCACTGAGGCTGGAGAGCCTGGGGGGATATAGATAGAAGCTATTGTGATCGGGACCCCTCTAGATGACCCTGTAAAATTGCTAAACGACCCTCAGGGTCCTCATATGTGGCCAATCACTGGAACTGGGTGCCCCTAGGGACCAAGACTGCAGTACCCCGTCTTTTTCCCTTTCTGTGTGATGATGCGGTCACCTGAGTGAAGCCGAGCTTCGTCAGCTTCAAATGCTCAGCTTTGTTTAAATGTGTTTCTTGCAAACAAATAAATTCCGGTCTATGCTTCTTAAGTGCAGAGAGGACTCTACCTTTTGACTGGGCTATTCAGCCCATTAACATTATGAGAAAGCACTACAAGGTTGTGTTTATTCATCTTTTAGTTATGTGGGTGGAGGTACACGTTGGGATATTCTCAGAGTCTCTGTTCTCCCTACTGTCCCAACCCATGCTATGTCTACTCGAAAGTCTGTATCTCCATCTTGCTCCCTCTAGCAAACAGGTTCTAGCATTCCTTTCTTCTTCTGTCAAGTATCTGTCTATAAAACTGATCACTTGGAGTGGCATTGTACATACTTTTACAAGAAACAGAAAAAACATCCAACATTTAGTTAACAACACATAACTTTGTGAACTATGCTGAGGGGTCTAACAAAAAACGATCGCCCTCCGCTTCTAGAACTATTTACACTGTGACCCCCAAGGAAGGGGAACAAGTTAAGGTGTTCCCTGAAAGCCCGAGTGAAGTTGTGAACTCGGGTAGGAGAGGAAGGAGCCATGTTAGCTCAGCCCTCCTAGACCCAAGAAAAAACAGGTCCTGACCAGATATTGCAGTCCAGTTGCGTCATCAAACTTAATTGGGGAGCCCATGGGAGGGTGCCACTACATCTAAGTATGGTGTCTTCTCCATGATTGTGGAGTAAAGATCCTCTTTGTATAACTCAGAACAGAAACTGGGCTGTTAGCTCAATCCATTTTTGGAGTAACTGCCAAGGAGACAAGACTTACAGAAATTCAAGTCATCCCCCCCCCCCCCAGCCAAATTTTAAAATAAAAATATAGGACCCATTAAGACATTTTCGATACATTGCTCCTTTAATATGCACACTCATACTGTCCCATTGTAAGTGACCGTAATTTGATTTTGCTGTTTCCCCTTTCTCTTGACTTGCTGTCTCCCATCTTCCATTCCTCTCAGGCCTAGGTCTTCAGGGTTGACCAGTTCACCGTTTCAATGTCAGACCAGTTCCTGGCCCATCACTGGTGCCCTGTCAAATGCGCCATAGTACCCATGCGCCTCCACGTAGCAGTGGGTCAGTGTGGCATGCAATGTAAGCACGTGGCTCTGCGCTGCACCAGATGCATGATCGGGGTATACAGACCATGATGATGCAGCACATAGATGCACAATAGGCATGCACAATGGAGGCCTATCACACAGTACTGCACATGTGCAATGTCGGACATGCAGGCGGGAGTTTGGGGTCATGGCCGTGACCTGTGTACGTGCTCTGCAACATACAGTGCCACACCATGCATGCGCCAATCATGCATCAGCAGACCATGCGCGACCACCGGCATGGCGTAGCTGTCACGCTTGCATGACAAGGCACAACAGCACATCAGTGCTGCATGCGCAGCATGCTTACTTGGATACATGCACCATAGGACGCTGCAGTGCAGTGTAATTGGCTGCATGATATGCCACACAGGACTGTGGTCTGCCAATGACACGCATGGCAGGTGTGCATGTGCCAGAAGTGTGCCGGCAAAATGCTCCAGTGCCACTGTTTTATGCAAGGTGCAGTTCCACAATATTCACACAGTGTATGCAAATAGCCTTATGAACAAATGCCAGATATGTTTGAGCACATTAGCATATCATTAACGATTATGCGGAGGCTCATTTGCATGAGATGAGCCATAAAAGCACCACAACACAGCACAAGTCACTGACAGGTATTGCAGCCATTGAGGTAAGAACCACCACACTGTGTTGTGTAATGTTACTGCTGTGCATGTTGTCATTGCTGCACTGTTCCATGATGGGCTACCATGTTGCTCATCGGGGCTATGTTTGACTTTCCACAGGTAGCAACATGTTGGAGACAGAGGGAGCTGAAGAACAGGGGCCTGCACGGAAGCGCAGGCCCAACTTCACAAAAGATGAGCAGCAGGCCCTGTTTGAGGCCTACCTTGACAGGAAGGGACTGCTGAGTGGGGCCATTGGTATCCCACAGGACAGTGCCACTGGGTGGAAGGAGGTGGCCACGTATGTGAACGCCCACAGCAGACACAACCACAGTGCACAGGAGTGCAAGAAGAAGATGGGCACCGATAGGAGGCAAATTAAGGAGAAGGTGGCTTCCATCAGGGTGGCACACAGTAGGACGGGCGGAGGACTGGACACAGCACCCATACTGTCATCGGGTAAGGTGCTTGTGGTGGCAACCATTTGCCATGCAGTCATTGAGGGTGTCCCAGGTGGTGGATTCCAGACAGGTAGCAGTACAGCACTGTGAGTATGTAGTCATTGGCTGTGGGTTGGGGGTGTGTATGCATGCCACCAGTGCACCAGTGTGACTGCAGCAGTGATGTGTACCCATGCTCAGTGTGGCATGCTGTGGAGCATACCATGCATGGCACACTGTGCATGGCATTGGCTGCCCTTGTGCATTGGGACTACAGCATGGGCACTGTACTGGGGCCATGGCTCGGGGTCCAGGGTGTGCAGTGCTGCATGGATTGTCATCAGTGCCACCTGCGCAACATGTGTGGGTGGTACAGTCAGGGCCACTGCAGTCACAGGCATCTGCGCAACACACTGCCGGAGGCGTGGGCCGTGGGGTGGGGCCGGGGGGTGGATGCATGAATGCCAGACATGGTGGTGCAGCCCGCGCTGCGAGCTTACGCACCATGGCTGGCTCCGCTTGTGCAACGCCTGTGGTATCGCCCAGACATGTGGTGCTGCACAAGCGCCCCTGGTGTGGGCCGGCATGTTGGTGGCACACATGTCTTGATCACACTGGAGACTACACTACATACACAGTGCCGCATTCTACACTGATACCACTCTTTCTGTCTCCCAGCTCCATCATGCCTCAGGAGTGTGGTGCAGGACACGACTGACGATGTTGGACCCGAGGAGGTTGTGCCATTTACCTCATCAGGCATCTGGGACACTGACCATTGGTAACGCAGCAGTGTGGGGCTGCTTGTGTTCCTAGGACTGGGAGATGATGACCCACTGGCAGACCTGCTGCTAGCGGATGTTCTACCAGTGCTTGCACCTGCAACACAGGAAGGGGCATCATCAGACACTGATGATGACGTTACACTGATCCTGGGTGGACACAGGCCTGGACACATTGCCCAGAGGATGGAGGTGTACACAGGCAGTGGATGCCAGTGCAGCTGGTAGGGCACCAGCGCAGGCACCACCTGCCCAATGGCTGCACAGTGGCGTGTGGCACCGCTGCTGTTAACAGGCATGGTCGGGGTGCCGGTGCGGTTGCCGGTGCCACAGGGCTGGTCCAGCAGGCTGATGGTTTACAGCAGTGGGCTGCAGTGGCCACCATGCAGCACACCATGGGGACCGCTGTCAGGGCACCCTCACAATCCCCACCACCTGTGTGGTTGCCTGTGGAGTGTTCCTAGGTGAGGCATGTTGCATGGCATGCCGTCACATACCCAGCAGGTCAGCGGCAGCCTCATGATGCGCCAGGCACCAACAGGCTGGATGAGCACACCAGGCTGCTGCGGGCATCCATGGACAACCAGGCAATGCTTGAGGCTGAGATACATACACTGCGGGTGGAGGTGCGTCAGCTAGCTAAGTGAGGGGACATTGGATGTGCCCAGCAGATTGGTGAGCTCCAGCAGCTGCGGGGGCCATGACCACATCGCTGGACTGCATTGCCGGTACCATCGTTGTCAGATTTGCATCACTGGCATCCACTGGGCATGGCAGAGCACGTAGAACTCCCCGTAGTGCAATGTCCACACCACAGTCATGATGACTGGTGACCCCAGCACAGCTGACGCCGTGCTCCGACATGCCCATCCCTGACACACCCAGTGGTAGTCTCTTTGCCGGTCACTATACACCCGTGAGGATCCAGTCACATTCTCAGGCCTCTACACCTGCGAGTGTGTTAGTACAAAAAATTACTCACCACAATAATCATCTTTCTTCCAAGGATTCCTTTAGCATCAGTAACTTTTTGCACTTAATTGGCTAGGTGTAACTGCCCTGGAGGTGTGTCTTTAAGAGGTATTTAAATGAGCTTTTAACATCCAAGCTGTGGAGCTTTAGCTCTCCAGGAGTGGATTGCTCAGTAAAGAAGACAGGCAGAGTAATGGGAAGACAGGCAGAGTAATGGACTCGTTCAAGTGAAACTCTGAAACCACCTTTGGCAGAAATTTCTTATTGTCCTGAGCTCAACTTTATCGTTGTGAGGGATGATGTAATTTGACTCAGTGCACAGGGCCTGTAGCTCTGAAATCCTCCTGGCAGACATATTGGCTACCAGGAAGACTGTCTTCCAAGTTACATACTTGATGTGGGCCGTGGACATAGGCTCAAAGGGTGGATTCATAAAAAATTAGTTTTTCTTTCCCACTGAAGGTAGGCCGAAATTGCCACCAGGTGTAGCTTGAGGGAAGATGGTTTCAAGCCTGGTGCCTGTAAGTGTACCAGGTAGTCTAGCAGCTGAGGGTCTGAAGCTGTTAGGGGTTCGACCTTTTCGCTCTTGCACCAGAGGGTAAACCTTTTCCATTTGGCTGCATAAGTCTTCTTAGTGTTCATTTTTTTAGCTATCCTCAGTGTCTTAAGGACCTGTTCCGAGTACTGTCAGTATGGAAATTCTAACTCCTCAAGAACCAGGCCTTGAGTTGAATAGAGTGTATGTCTGGGTACTGCAGTCCCGTCTGAGGAAGGATCAGCAGCGAGTGAGTTGGAGGCAGGTGAATGGGCGTGCTGCAGGACATTGAGAGAAGGAAAGGGTACCAGGATCATCAATGTAGGCTGCTGTCTGAGTTTCAGCAAAACCCTGAATATCAGGGGAAAAGGAGGAGATGCGTATAGGAACCTCCCTGACAAGTCCAGGATCAGGGCATCCAGAGGAAGTGTTCCCAGAACTGGGAGCCTACATCAGCACTGAGGAAGCTGAAAATTGAGGGGAGAGGCAAACAGATCCATGTCTGGTGTGCCCAATCGCCTGAACACTGTGGCTACTACTTGCTTGTTCAGTGTCCATTCGCTCTGGCCTTGACTGATGCAACTTACAGCATCCACCAGAGTATTTAGTTTGCCCGGGAGGTGAATAGCTGAAAGGCTGACTCCCAGGAAGAATGCTACAGACCAGAACTTCAGAGCTTCCGAACAGAGTATTCTTGCTCTGGTACCATCCTGTTGTTTATGTAGAACATTGCAGTGGTGTTGTCCGTTTGAATTTGAACCGCCTGCCCTTCTATGCTGAGAGTGAAAACTTTGAGAGCTAGGAAGACTGCTCTGAGTTCCAAAAGATTTATGTGTAACTGTGACTCTTCAGGAGTCCAGTTGCCACTACTGAGGCACTGTCCAAATGAGCTCCCCAGCCCAAAAGGGAAGCATCTGTGCTGATCACCTTTGTGGGAAGAGGAGCTTCAAAGGGAACCCCTGCCGGCAAATTTGCAGGGTTTTTCCACCACAGCAGGTTTTGGAGGAACTGCTCTGATACAGGTATCAACTTGGAAACTTTGGACATTTGTTGATTCCCTGAGACCAGTGAGCTCTGAGGTAGGTTTGTGGGAGTTGCATCCTGTACCTGACCCCTGGGACTGCTGCAGTCATAGAAGCCATATGTCCCAGACGTTTGAGGAAATGTCTGACTGGTCTTGGCTGTCCCCGGGCAAAAGAATCTGCCGCTGAAAGGAAACTCTGAATTCTTTCCTGCGGGAGGAAAGCATATCCATTCTGAGTGTCCAGTTGGACCCCTATGAAGGTGAGGAGCTGGGTGGGTTCCGGGTGAGATTTCTTTAGATTTACCAGGAAACCCAGAGACTCCAGAGTGTGTTCTGCGAGAAGGAGATTCCATGACCTGGCAAGGAGACTTTGCTACTATGAGCCTCTCATCCAGATAGGAGTAGAGAGTGACACCCAGTCTCCTGAGATGTGCTGGTACCACTGCGAGACACTTAGTAAAGACTCTTGGAGCCAAGGACAGAACGAAGAGCACTGAGGTGAACTGATAGTGACCCAAGGAAGTTTGAACCTGAGAAACATCCTGTGAGATCTCCTTATGGGTATGTGGAAGTAGGTGTCCTTTCAGTCTAGGGAACCTAGCCAGTCTCCCTGCTGTAAGGACTGTATGACCAGTGACAGAGTGACCATTTTGAATTTGGGGTTTTTCAGATGTTTGTTTAAATATCTGAGATCTAAGATAGGTCGCCACTCCCCCAGTTTTCTTTTGTGTCAGAAAATACCTGGAGTAGGGTCCGTCCCAGTGGCGTAGAGAGCTGAGGCGCTGGCACCTTACCTCGACACATGCCGGTGACCCAGGTTCAGGAATGGACTCGGGACACTGGGGGTCGGCAGGGGTCAGAGAGGATTGAGCATAGGGCAGACTGCTTTCCTCTCTGGGGTGGTATCCGGGTACGTATCACTCAGCAGCAGCCCCCAGTGCAGACTGGGGGCACTGTCTGAGTATGCACTGATTGGGCAAGAAAACCAGGGAAAAACGGCGCCTGAAGGGAGCGGCTTGATAGCCGTCCGCAAGTTTCGCTGTGGCACCTGCCTTGATCCGTGCCCGCAGGGAGTACACCGGATCCCTCCTTGCGGCCCCACTGCGGGAGGGAAGGCGCAGAGTTCAGTGTCCATGGCAGAGGCGGGTGGCGGCTGGATGTCCCCCGATGGGGGGGAGCAGCTCAGGTGGCCAGGAGGAAAAAAAAAAAGAAAATACCTGGAGTAGAGGCCCTTGCCCTTTTAGCGGGCAGGAACCTTCTCCACTGCTCGTAAAGCCAGAATGTTTTGTACCTCCAATTCCAACAGCAGTATCTGTGTTGGGGACAGAGGTCTTGACACCTGGGTATGCTTGAGGTCTGGCATCTACTTGAACTGTAGTGGCAGACCCTTCTCCACTATCTCCAGCACCCACTTGTCCGACGTGATGAGGGACTCCAAAAAGGAAGGAAACCATTTAAAATAAGCACCCCTGATAAAATTAGGGTTTAAAATGAATAGTCGCGGTAAAAATAAAGTCAAAATAGTGTGTTTGCACTAAAAATAAAAAAATTAGTGCGGTGCTAATGAAAAAGTAAAACCTTCACTCAGCACACTATTGGAAACAAAATTTGAGGAAAACTTTACCCAGATAAGCACTAGGAGGCTGTCAACAAGGAAAGTTGAGAGACACCTCAGGGGCAGTGTTGCTCAGTCCAGCAGAGAAAAAATTCTGAAGCCTTCAACAGCTCTCACACAGCTCACCTGTCTTCCTGTCTTCTGATTGGCTTGGCCCTAAGCTCATTTAAATATCTTTTAAAGGCACACCTCCAGGGCAGTTGCACCAAGCCAGCTAAGTGCAAACCGTTACTGATGCGAAAGGACTCCTGGGGTAAGAAACACCTCCTGTGGCTGCTGAGCAGCCAGTGCCTGCCACACAGTCCAGGCGTGGCCACTCATGTGGCTGTGGCAGCCATGCACTGCATGGTAGGCCTACTAGGTGTGCTGCCCCATCCTGCTACCTGCTGCTGTTGGCTGGTGCCCACTTGGCTGGGCATGCCCTGTGCATGTGCCATCACATACATGTGGTGTGTGGCACATCCACCATGTGTGCATGCAGTGCTGCTAGACCTTGTGGCGTGGGCGTGATGAGGGCAGCTCTGTGCCGGCCTTGCCTGTGTGCCAGTGCATACACTCTGATCCATGCCACGTCCTGCTGTACTGGTGTGTGTGTTGCGACATCGCCCACCGCTCCTGACTGTGCCATCCACATGCCCCACTGTGCCTTGCTGTACGATGCTTGACAGTCCTGGTGGTGCATGTGCAGTGCAGGGTACAGCTACCTCTGTGTCCAGCGCAGGGTCCATGTGTGTGTGTATGCACCAGTGCCTGTCCATTGTGGTCTGGGCATGTGGCTATGTGTCTTTGTGCCACCTGTGCATGCTGTGTGTGTGCCCATGTCCCTGTAAGCATCCCTGTGTGGCCGTGTGCCTCTATCTGTGTGTGTGTGTGTGTGGTGTTCCATGCATGCACGGCTGTTGTGTCTAGTACTCACCTGTGGTTCCCATAGTGCTCTTCTATGATGGTGTCTTGGTGCCTCCTGGCATGGGCTGCCAACCTGGGATCCCTCCTCTCCATGGGTGGCTGTGCATCCACATCCGGCACGTACTCCCCATCCTCATTGCTGCTGTTGCCCACATTCACCTGGACAGCTATCCCATGGTCAATGGTCATGTTGTGCAGAATGCAGCAGGCCAGGAATAGGCCACAGGTTTTCACAGGGCTGTACTGTAGGGCACCACCAGACCTATCTAGGCAACAGAATTGCATCTTGAGCATGCCAAAGACTCACTGGATGATGTTGCATGTTGCGATGTGTGCCTCATTATAACGGTTCTCCGCAGCATTGGATGGGTGCCGGATGGGGGTGAGCAGCCAAGGACGGAGGGGGTATGCACTGTCACCTGTGGGGGCAACACACAGACTGGTTAGTGTGTGGCATTGCTTGTTCCCATGTCCTCCCCCTATGCTGCATGCGGCTACCCACCCCCCATGTGTGCCTTGGACCTGTCCACCCCAGCATGGCCACTTGTCACTCCATCACATGTCATGCTCACCTAGTAAGTGCCCCGTGGGGATCACCCCACTCTCAAATCACTGGCACAGAATAGATTGGTGCCATATGAATGTGTCATGTGTACTCCCAGGGTGTGTGGCACACACCCTGATGATACGCCCAGTGGCACTGCACACAACCTGGCAGTTGACAGAGAGGATGGCCCATTCTGTTGATGTAGATTGCCCCCTCTGGGCTAGGTGGTGTGTGTATGGCCACATGGGTGCAGTGAATGGCCCAAATCATGCCGGGCATGCATGCCACCCTGTGGAATTTTTGCATGTTTGCTGTACATTCTGCTTGTGTGTTTGGGAATCTTATGTACTCCAAAGCATGTGGCAGCAGGGCATTAAGGAACTGTGTGAGGAGGCAGGACATGGCTGACTGGGATATGCCAGTGGTTGCCCCCACTGGTGTCTGGAAGGTGCTCGTGGCAAGTAGGCACATTGCTGCTGTCACCTTTGTCTCCACCATCATGGAATGACTCCTTCTGGTGGGTGCCTGCAGTTCATCATGGCACAGCTCACAGAGCTGCCTCAGAATTGCCCTGTTCAGACGGTACCAGCCCACTATCTCAGTGTCCCCATAGTCCTCAAACGTGAGGTGGGCATGGTACTGTCTGTGTTAGGCATACTGCCGATGGGCCCTTCCTCAGCCATGTTGCTGTTCTCTCCCCTCCTCAGACCACTCATTACCTGTTCCATCAGAAATGGTCCTGCGTCCATGGCTCTGTACTGCACTGGCTTGCACATCTGCTGTGTGTGTGTGTGTGTGAGTGTGTTTGAGCCTCCTTTTATATGCTCAAGTCTCTGATGCACATTTTCTAACTTGCTCCTCATTTGTGTCATGTTTTTCGGCTGAATATGCCATTGTGCAGCATCTTCATGGGCATGCCCCCATGTACTTGTGCTGCATACATTACTGTTGTGCATCGGTGCAATGGATATTGTGCTGTGCATTCATACTGGTTGAATATGGTTCCGGGGCACATTTCTGTGGTTGTGCATGAGCAAGTCGGTTGCACATTGAGCAACTCCTCTGAACATCTGCCCCTCAGAGTCAAAGAAAATGGTCTTGTAAATTATGGTGTATTATATTATTCACTGCAACTAAAGTGCAAACATTGAAGCAAAGCAGAAAATAGAATGAGTAATTGTGTGTCACATGAGAAAACAGATGTGGAAAGTTTGTGGTAATTGGTGTATCATTGTCAGAATAGCTATGAGTGATCTCAGACAGATAGATTGCACTAGTATTGTGGTTACCATGGTGGACATGGTATCCATTAAAGAGCTGTGGATGGTTATTCAGAACTGCACCGGAGCGCAGTGCAAGTCCAACACAGCGCAAATCCGATGCACAGAGGCACAACAGGAGCGACATTCATAGGTTGCGCATGCCGGATTGCACCAGCACAACCCAGCTGAATATGGCACTGTTACATAGTGACACAACTGACAATGTGCCATGGCGCAAGGAATGGTGCACCATGGTGCAAGAGGAGGTGCACCATGGCGCACAAACACACACAGTTGCACCACAGCAGCAGAGCAATGGGGGTGGGAATGGCACAGATAGGGACCCATGAACAGAACAAGGGTGGCACAGTGACAGGCAACAGAAGGCCACCACCAGCAGGGCATGGCAGGGTGTGAACAGGCACCCCTGCCCCACCCCCATGCACAACAGTGGCACCATAGTGAAGCACCAGGAGAAGCCAATGGGCAACTGAGGGCCACCAAGGGGACCCCCACAGGTTGCATGCTGTGCCCCCCCACAGCCAGACCAGTGTAGGACACACCCAGGACCAAGCAGCCATTGTCACACCCACAACACACCCCTGACAGGCCACCCAAGGGCACCCCCACTGACCAAGGGAGGGGACATCACCACAGTGGGACACACCACGGCACACATCAGGGACCCACAGCAGCACAACAGGCACCCCGACACATGTACACGAGATGAACAGGCACTAGGCCACTGTAGCATGGCACGGCATGCCACCTGCGAAGCAGACACTGACACAGGCAGGTAGGGAAAAACAATGTAATGAGGAACACAACAGCCAACTATGTACAATAATATGGGGGAGGGAAGACATAGGACTGAAAGGGATGGGGACAGGGAATAGAAACTGTACAGTGGGAAGGGGGACTGGTGGGGGAGGAACAGCAGGGGACACAAGGGATGGTAGGGCATCTATCAGCAGCGGCCACGCTGTGCCAGCCTGTGTCATCTATGCCGTCCATCAGCAAACACCCGCCAGTGTATTTGGATCACTACCTCCATCGTGATCAATGTGATCAAGATGACCTGCTGCAACAGCCGGCAGTACAGCGGCAACCTCCCCCGCCTCTGAACACCTAGGGGAAGGGACAGAACAGGCCATCAGTGCAGTGACCCTCAACACCATGCCCAACCACTGTGTGCATAGGGCAGAGGGAACCCCCCCCCCAGAGGGCCTGCACAGGCCACCTGCAGGAGGATGGACCTATGCCTGCCAGCAACTTGGAACACCACAACAGTGCACATCGGTGGCAGCTACCACACAGTAGCCACCCGACTGCATATTGTCAATCACATGGCACAGTGCCCATGCAGCACCACTGCACCGACAGTGGTGGCCAGGTGCACAGCCACCCCACCAACAGCTCGCACATGTGTACAATAGATGCATCTCAATGGCGGGCACCAAGCACAGTGCAACACACACAGCCCCCATGGCACACAGCACAGATGGCTATGTCCGAACCCATGCCCCCACCAACCCCCATAGATGTGTGGAGGCCCATGCCAGTTTCTACCTGCTCCCCTCGGTGCTGCAGGTGCTGGGACAGCTCCAGTTCCACCTCCTGGTCCCGCAACCGCCTGCTACCCTGCTGCATCAGCCACTGCAGCTCTCCTCTGATTCTCAGGTCCTAGGAATGGAACAAGAACAGGAACACATCAGTACACAGCCACTGGAAAGGCCCGCCCCCAGCACAGTGTGTCCCCTGCCTGGCGCAGCCTACACAGCAACAGGGCAATGCAAGCGGCAGTGGGTGATGCATCCCCATGATGTACACGATGACAGGCCACCGCCCTGCGGGACATGCCAGGTGGCCCATAGCCCACCACAGTAGAGCACCAGGGCACACATGCATGCTTAGCCTACTCACCTGGCTGTGGCACTCAGCCATGCCTGACGCATGCCTCCAGACATTGGAGGCATCCTGGATCCCTGTGCAGGAGGTCCCTATACTGGTGCCAGTACTGGTCACCATTCCTGGCCACCCCAGTACGCTGCACTAGCGCAGCAGCAATGTCGTCCCAAACAGCGACACGGGGCCGCTGTAATAGGGCCTGACTGAACAGCTGTGGAGCGTGAGGCTGGACACAGGCCATGAGGTTGGCCAGCTCCACCTGTGTCCAGTTGCTCACATGATGGGTCACCCTCCACTGTTCCAAAACGCTGCTGTGTGCCAAGGTACAAAATAGTGCCCATAGCCACATGTGCCAGCAGCATGCGCCAGATAAATGGGCCGAGAGGATATGTGCTGTGCCCGCCAATCACTCAATGGTGTGGATGCCCGACATGGGTGTGGCTGGGGTGGCACATGTGCCGCTTGGTCAGGGTGAGAGATCACTGCAGGGGCCAGGGGTCAGGGCATGCCACGTACAGTGCGGTGACTGCACAATAGCAGCCATGGCACACACACACGTCATGGCTGCTATTGAACAGTCACCGCACTGTGCACAATAGGTGGTGGAGCACCGCGCATGCATGCATGCATAATGCACCACAGCATGCTCCGGTGCTTCCAAATGACTTGCTCTGGAGTACTCTCACTGTGCATGGCACACAGATGTGATCTTCAGCCACCACATGCTAATGAGTTCATCAGCCAATGCATGGCGCAATGGGGGAATTGGCATATCATTACTATTGCGCAAATGCACATTTGCATACGATGCACCATATAAGCGCCATGGACCAGCACAGGCCATGGACTGGTATTGCATCCTTGTGAGGTAAGTTGCACATGCTGCAGGAGCACTCTGAGCACAGAGGGCACAGCATGGGGGAGGGCACTGGGTGCTACAGCCACTGACACACTGTGCTGTCCATTACCACAGGAAGCTACATGTCGGGACCTGAGGAGGTTGGGGAGAGTGGGTCTGCCCACAAACACAGACCCAGCTTCATGAAGGGAGAGACAGATGCTCTGTTTGAGGCTTACCTCAACAGGGAGCTGCTTCTGAGCAGTGCCACAGGCAAACCACAGGCCAGTTCCAGGGCCTGGGTGGAGGTTACCGACTGCATCAACCAGCAGGGCAGCCACCAGTGGTCAGTGCAGGAGTGCTGTAAGAAGGTGGGCACTGACAGGAGGTGGATTAAAGAGAAAGTAGTGGCCATCTGTGCGGCCTGGACTGCCACCAGAGGGGGGCCTGATGCAGTGCCACAGCTCATGGAGCAAGAGGAGCTGGTGGCAGCCACCGTGCGCCACAGCACCATGAAGGGTGTTCCTGGGGGTGGCTTCCAGACTGGTGGCAGCCTATCCCTGCATGGTACATATGGCGGCATCATACAGCATGCTGTGGCATGATGATGGGGGTGGGGGCACATGTGGTCACTGCTTCACTAACACACCCTGTCTTACAGCACTGGCACATCTGTGGGAGGAAGATGGGGCACTGGCAGCAGCTGTGGAGGCTGGTACAGTACCAGATGACCAGCCGTCCACCTCCACGGGTATCTGGGGGCCTGGGAGGCCACAGCACACCACCACTATCTGGACGGATGTCCTGGGCATGGGGTCAGACAAGGCTCTGGATGTGATCTTACAGGATGCCAGATATGGTGTCCTGTGCATGGAGACACAGGTCAGGGCAGGGTCTGACACCAGTGACGACCCCACCATAAATCCCGGGCAGCATGGGCGGTGTAGTAGGGGAGACACTCAGACCAGGCATGGGCAGTGTGCCCAGTGACCTGTCGGCTGGGGACCAGCTGCCAGCCACCACTGCGGGTACCGTTGTGTGCACTGCCACAGTGATACCATGCAGTTGTGGTGGTGTGGCCGCACAGGTGCTGGGCATGGGTCAGTGGCAGGAGGGTCAGCAGCAGCAGGCTGCTAGGGCCACAGGGCTGCCAGATGTAGGGTCCGCCGCTGGGGTGCCAGGTAGGGACACACCCCAAGAGGGCCCCACTGTGCAGTGTCCACTACAGAGGGCGCTGTGCAGCGTGCCCAGTCACCACAGGAGGGCTGGCGTCCCGTCCAGATTCCCCAGGATGCTGACCCAATGGCTGAGCACACCTGTTTGCTCCAGGCCTCCATTGAGCAACAGGTGAAGGTCACCGCTGGACTGCATGAACTGCGCGTGGAGGTGCACCAGCTGGGCGAGTGGCACGAGAGGGGCACAGCGTAACTCCTGGCAGGGATATAGCGCATGCAGGAGGCCATGACTGCATCCATAGATTGCATTGCACTGGCTATCTCAGATGGCTTTGCACAGCTGGCTGCCACAGGGCGTGGCCAGCCACCATGGACACCATGCAGTGCATCATTCACCCCACGTTCCATGCATCAGGCGACACCTACACTGTCAAAGCCGGGCTCTGCTGTTGGTATCCCAGGCATGCCTGGGGCAGGCCTGTTTGGGCACCTATGCACCCCCGCGCAGACCCGGTCACGGTCCCCCGGTTCAATCCCTGGGGGTGTTGCAGACACCCCCTGTCGCTGGTGAGCACCCCGTGGCTGCCAAACGGCACTGGCGCAGCAGCCCCATGGCTGTGGTGGCCAGGGATCCGTGCGGCGTTCCTGATGTGTGGTCCACCCTGTCCCTGGTCAGCTGCTGCTGCCTAGTGCGTGCATGGGTGGCGTGTGCATGTGCATACCACAGGCGTGGCACCTGTGTGTCATGCCACATGCTGTCTGTGTGTTCTTGCCTGGTTGCTGGCCCATGTGGCGTGGGCGTGATGAGGGCTGTCCTGCGCTGGTCGTGCCTGTGCACTGGTGCTATGCTTCTGATCCATGCCACATGCCAATGCCAGGGCATGTGGGAGTGTGTGTGTGTGTGTGTGTGTGTGTGTGTGTGTGTGTGTCTGTGCATTGCTGTGTGCTGCTGTATGCAGCTGTGTGTGGTGGTGTGCTGCCATCCCCTGTGTCCCTGCGCCACTCCTCTGTGTGAACATGCCCATCTCCACGCTCGCCCCTGCCTGTGTGTTGTGCCTGTGTGTGTGGCTCTTGCATGTGTATGGCACCACCTACCTTGGTGCATCATAGTGCTCCTACGTGATGGTGTTGCGGTGTTGTCAGGCCTGCCTCATGAGCCTTGGATCTCTCCGCCCGGGGTTGGGGGTGCTGTCCACCACCCTCCAGCACATTGCCTCCATAGTCCCCACTACTATTGCCCTCATCAGCCTCAAAAGCTATCCCACGGTCAATGGCCATGTTGTGCAGTATGCAGCAGGCCAGGAATAGGCCACAGGCTTTTGAGGGGCTGTACTGTGGGGCTCCACCAGACCTGTCCAGGCAATGGAAGCATGCTTTCAGCATTCTAAATACACGCTCTGTGATGTTCCATGTCCCAGCATGTGCCTCGTTGTAGCATTCCTTGGATGGGGATGATGGGCATCGGTAGGGTGAGCAGCCAGGGCCTCAATGGGTAGGCGCTGTCACCTGTGTGGACAGGGACATGGTTAGCTCTCTGCCTGCCCTTGCTGTGCCCCTTGCCTGCCCAGGCACCCTCACCTGCATGCCCACCCCCTTTCCACTGCCTGCCATGCCCATCACCCCTTGCCCATCTGATACTCACCCACTAGGTGGTCTGTGGGGATGTACGCACATTTGAATCTGTGGCACAGTGCAGAGCTGTGCCAGATGAAGACATCATGTGCGCTTCCGGGGTGTGTGGCACAGACATTGGTGATGCGCCCCTTGGCATTGCACACCACCTGGCGGTTGATGCTCGGGCTCCCCTTCTGGTTGATGTACGCATGCCCTCCGGGCCAGGTGGCATGTGGATACCCACATGGGTACAGTCGATGGCCCCGAGCATGCCAGGCATACATGCTACCCTGTGGTAGTCCTGTATGGCTGCTGTACGGTCTGCCTGTTTGCTGGGGAAATGGATGTATTCTGAAGCATGTGGCAGCAGGGCATTGAGGAACTGTGATAGGAGATGTGACATGGCCAACTGGGTTATGCCTGTGGTTTCCCCTGTTGGTCTCTGAAAGGCGCCTGTGGCGAGCAGGCACATGACTGCTGTGACTTTCATCTCCACTGACAATGCATGACTCTATCTAGTGGGTGACTGCATCTCCTCACTGCAGAGCTCACAGAACTGCCTCAGAATTGCCCTGTTCAGGTGGTACTGGCCCACAGTCTCCGTGTCGGTGAAGTTCTCGAATGTGGTGTGGGCACGGTGTCACCTGTGTCGGGCATACCGCCAAAGGGGCCCTTCCTTAGCCATGTCACTGTTTCGCCTGCCCCCTCACACCCCTCATTACAGCCTCCATCATGTACGGTGCATTGTCCATGGCCCCTGTTGTGTCATCACCCCCTGGGCCGTTGGCTGCAGGTGGGTGTGTGGCACCCTGGTGCACCACCTGGCACTGTGCCTGCTGCTTCCTCTCACTCCCAGTGCCCCTTCTCCCATTCCAGAGGTGCCTGTGTTGCACTCCCTCTGTGGCAGCCTCTGTCTGTCTCTCTATGTCCTTCTTTCCCTCCTTCTGTCTTTCTCTCTTTCTTTCTTTCCTTATTCCTGTCTTTCTTTGGTCCAGCTGTCTCTCTCAGTCTCTATCTCCCTCTCTCATGCTCTCTCTCTCTCTCTCTCTCTCTCTCCTCTTCCCTCTCTCACCTGGCGCAAGTGCTGTCCGTGTGCTTTTGCCTGGTATTTATAAGCTCAAGTGTGCTCTGTGCATCTTGGCTTTGCTCCTCACATGCGCCATGGTTCCACAGTTCAATATCGCACTGCACTGGATATGCCTGGGCACGCCCCCTGCTGTTGTACCTGGATTCATTGTCATTGTGCATTGGGGCACTGGTACTTGCGCTGCGCATTGGCTCCCACTGAATATGGCTCCATGGCGCAGTTCCGTACTTGCGCCAGTGCAACGCAGTTGTGCCATGCGCAACCGCTTTGAGAATATGGGATCTAGTGTACTGCTTATAACTAATATTATTTTTCATAAGCAGTCAACTATTACCTTTCACATGTGAAGCACTTTTTCTTTTCCCGTTGGTTAATTAGAAGATGTTTTACCTGATGTTAGTTGGTGTGATGTTTGGAACAGCATTCTGTCTGACAGCTGACATCTGTAGTTTTGTTCCTCCCATTACCTCATCAGCACTGTGACCTCACTGACTGTAGCATCACAGCTGCTCAGGAAGAGCCACAAATGAGGAGCACGAGCCAGTGCTGAATGGAGATGGCCACTTGAACGGAGCTCCTGTTAGACTCACTTTTAATTTATATTTTCAGCATGGTTTGTTCAGTTATTTGTTGTGTGTGTTTTTTTTTTTTTTGATTATTCATTCACCTAGTAAAAGCACTAAAGAAATTCAGAATCTGGTGGAAGTCGGCTGCCGCTTTTATGATTTTCTATCAGTTTTACGTTTGCTGAAACCTATGCATTTGCCCCTATGGCTCCCAAACACCCTGAGGGCAGTAAGAACTCTGTCTGCATGAGTGCTGCTGCTGGTACTACCTCAAACAGTAAGTCAGATGTCAGCTTTATAAACAAGTATTTGTCAATGCTGAAGTTCGCCGTTGGTATTGGTATTTGTATTGTACCAGGTGGGGCAGGACTACAGTTCCCAGCAGCCTCAGCTGCTAGCTTATTTACATTGGCTTGACCAACAGCATCTCTTGCTAAGCATACAAGGTTATTTATTCACAACTTATGGGAGTGATATACTGTATACAGGAGATGGGCAGGTCATGTAGCCTTGGGATATATCACACAACAGTTAACCAAGAGGTCAAAGTTCAAATCCTATGTGCCGCTTTCTATGTGGCCCTAAACAAGTCACTTAACTGCCCAATGCTAACTATTGTTAAAAGGAAAGAGCACCCTTCTTACAGTAAAATGAGAAGTTGGGCTATCCTGGGCAAATACTTTATTTAAAAAAGGATATCCCAGAGACTGAATGCCCTAATGACCCAGAATCTTTTTTTTTTTGCCATTCCTGCTGTTCAAGTGGACCATTGAATATTGGAAAATAAGAATACTGCCTTCTTAGTCTAAAGCAATTTGTCAGATGAGTGGCAAAGGAAGTTCAAATGCTATTTTCTTATTCCTTAAGAGGCTCACATTTCTTTGAAAGCTAAATCTGTACACTTCCCCATCCACTTGCTAGGTGTGGAGGTAATTGAAGAATGTAGCCCGGACTGGTCTCTTTTAAAGCTGCTTTTGTGACTGACTGGCTGCTGGAAAGCTACTTTGCCATGCAGCTCAACATGGCAGTAAATTTAAACATCTGAACAAGTCATGAAATAACTTTTTTAAGATGTTAACACTATGAAAATGACTGCATTGTTCTCAGCCTTCAGGTCTCTATTTCATCACATCATATGAACCCTTATGTAGCAAATAAATGCTCACCAGTCTGAAAAAGAGTCCTGCAGGATATTTCAAGTACTGGTGTACAAACAATTTTATGCCAGGTGAAAGGCCACAGATTACAAAGACAGGTCTGTCTCCAGTATGTCTGCATGACCCTCCTGAGGAATAGGTGGTGTACCAAAGTGAGGTAATCTGGTGTGCAAAATTGTAAATAAATAATTATTCTGTTTTTGTGTTTTCTTAAGAGCTGGACAGATCAGCCTAGCAACAGTACCTGCTAGAATGCCAGCCTCGATCAGAGAGATACAGTGTGATGTAAAGGTTAGCACACGGCCTTGGGAAATAAGAGGTTCAGGTACAAATCCTGGCAGATTCACTAACTCATTATGTGGCCCTGAACAAGTCACTGACACCTCCCCTTCCCCCCACATGCGTCATTCCCTCCCAGCCAAAAACAGTGGACAAAATGCAGGAGCCTCGTGTGTCTCTTGGTGCAGCAGTAGGGCTCCCATTCGCGATGGTGGCGACCTGAGTTAGGAAATACTCTTGGGACACTGGAGGCAAGCATGGAGGTGTAGGAGGAACAGTAAGTGTCCCAGAAGATGCTCTTCTCTGCTGGGGAGGGAGGGAGGGCCGTTGCCATCACTACAACACTGCCAACAAGGTTACCACAGGAGACAGCGCAGTAGCAGACACAGGTGGGAGGTAGGATGCCGGCAGGGCTCTTCGTGTATGAGCGTCCCAGGAGCAGGGAACTCAGAACCCCGGAAAAAAGCACTTGACTCATGCAGAATGGTCTCAGCTGCTCGGGCCTTGAACCTGGCTACTGTCTGCTCTGCTGTACTCCAAGAACATCTGTCTCCATGACCAGGAGGAGGTAGAAGGCTGGGTCCGGCTTGACCAGATCTCATCATGGTGTGGGGGTGGACAAGCTTGTCGGGTTTGAAGCAGCAAAGGTAAGTGGCTGAGATGCCAGGGTGTGAGGCGGGGTCCAACCTGTGGGGTAGGAGGTCGGGTCGAGTAGAAGATGGATAAACAATACATTATGAAAGAAAAAATGCAGGACCCCACAGAAAACAAGATACTGCATCTCAGTCATAATATCCTGTAGATACATTGTAAACCTTTAGGTAAAAAGCAGTCCCCCACTGAGAATGAGATACTGGCTCTCAGGCTATCTTGGGGAAATAAACAATAATTCTTGCAAGAATCAGGACTGTAGTGAAAATGAGATATCACATCTCAGTGGGACTATCCTGGGTAAATGGATTGTAAAAATGGATATAAGTCAGAGCCTACTGAAAATGCATTACAGGATCTCAGACTGGCTATGTTGTGTAAAAAACAAACTGGATAATGGACTCAGAAGCCATACAGAAGCCTAGCCCAGCACACTTACCTGGAAAAGAAGGGAAGCAAGAAGAAAAGTAAAGAAAGTATGAAACAGACAGCCACACTGAATACTCTGACTGTGCATTGCTCTGTGTTTTTCTGTCTCTCCTGTGTGACTCGCATAGCACATATAGAAGATTATGCACCTTATCCTAACTATGTGTTGCTCCAAGGGGGACTGAGGGTCAGAGCATGTCATCGACCGACACAGACAAAAGAAATTGTGCACTGCATGTCACAGACCCGATTCCACAGAGACACAGTCGATCACTGACAGGAATTCGGACCCGGTCACAGAACAGAGAGAGAGAGAGACAAAGACACACACACAATCTGCATCTCACAACTGCTGCTACTCATTCTCTCTCTGTCGCTTGCTCTCTCACTCAGGTGCCCTCACAAACACTGCTGTTCTCCTGTGGCTCTCGCCCTTGGCTTTGTCCCACCTGTGCAACTTTCCTGTTGCCTTTCTGCTCTCTGCTCCCAGCGGCACAGACAGCTGCAGTACACTAAAAGGAACAGATGTGTCAGACAGGGTTAAAGGTATCAGTGGACACAGACCCACTGCAATGCCTCTCTCTTTCTCTTCGCACATTGCAGGGAATGTGGATGAGTGCTCCTGTCTGTACTCTGCTACCACCGCTTATTCTGAAGGGTGGGGGAGAGAGAGCGAGAGAGAGAGAAAGATTGATTCAGCAGTACATGTCCAGCTCGCCCTGTCTCTCTCTCTCTCTCTCTCTTTCTAACACACAGTGCTGAGGGGACATCATGTGGGGAAACAGTACAAGGAGCTGGGGGGGGGGGTGCTGTGCACAGTCTTGTCAGAGGAATGGCAAGGCAGAGGAGAGATGTCAGCTGGAGCTGCTGGTCAAATGCTCTCCAAAATACAATGTGGTCTGTCTCTCTCCCTCTGCTGCTGCCTGTGCTATGATGGCATGGATAGGAATTGTCTTTTTCTCCCCGGAGATCATGGTGGGCAGGGGACTCTGCGTAAGCACCAGCAGTCAAGCATACCAGCTCTCAGGAGGTGGCTAGAGTGAAAAAGCTCTCATAAGAGCTAAATTGGGCTGTTTTGTCAGCAAGGGATTTGCTTTTTCGTGGGTTGGTAAGTAAACACTGCAGGGGCTGGTGGGACATGCTGAGACAATGAGGGAAGGGACTGGTGCGGTGGTGGGGAAGGGGGAGTGATGTCAGCCAGGTTGATCAGGACACAGAATAACTGTTTGCTGGGCAGTGTCCTGCAGATGAAAGGAAAAAGTCGCCATATGATTGGTTCATCTTTTTCTTTTCAAGTAGACAAAGCTTCCACCCATCAGGAAAAAACAGCATCACAATCAGCCTGGCTGATGATTGATGTGCCATTGTCTCGCCTCTTGCAGACTACTCTGCACTGGACAGACAGTGTCACACCCTTCAAAAGCCACTCATAGCAAGGAGTTCACTGTGCGTGCATGCACTGCAAACTTAAAAATATGTGATCCAAAATTAAACTGGACAATGGAAATTTGAAAAGTTCTATGGGGAAACTGCAGAACACTTTTAAAGAAGCTGTAGGATGAGTTGACAAGGTGGAACATAAAATATTGACACTGGAGGAAATGGTTACCATGCTAGAGGAAATAGCAGACTACTCTTTGGTTTCAAAGCTACCTCAGTGACCGAACACAGCAGTTAAAAATTGGTGAATCCCTCTCAACACCCCTCTTGGTACAATCAGGAGTCCCACAAGGATCCATCCTGGGTCCTATACTTTTCAGCATTTTCCTAAACAGCCTCCCTTCATCTTGTTCAGAAAAAATCCTACTCTATGACAACGATGCTGTCATCTTCACCTCCCACTCTGACCCCTCCTTTCTTCAGTTGCTACTACAAGAAAGCTTCACTGATGTAGAGGCATGATTTAAATCCCACAAGCTTATTCTTAACTACAGCAAAATCGAATCAATACTGTTCCATGGTACCCACAGCAAACATAAAAAACAGAGACACCTCTATCTCAAACAGCAAAGGAGCCACCCTTGAACAAGTACATCTATTTAAATATCTTGGGGTGATTCTTGACCCAGCACTTGGATACTCTGAGCATATCAACTACATAGCAAAAACTGTGAATACCTGCATAGGCCTGCACTATAGACATAAGAACTGCCTCACGGATGAAGCCCTAAGCACTGCCATTCATAGTTCAGGAATCTCTATACTAGACTATGGGCTTGTGATCTACGGGTCTGCCACTGATACAGCTCTCCAATGCATCACCACAGCACTAAACAAGGCATGTCGTCTCCAAACATCTGCAAACCGAATGACACACACCTGCGAGATCTACGAACACGCAAACTGGCTCCAACTATCTGGCAGAATCAAATATCAAACCTGCATCCTAGCAAAAAAGCAAACATTGGACCTACTACCGCCTGGATCACAGGCACTGCTGAGACCATAAAACAGCCCACGACAAACCAGGAATTCAAACAACCTCTCCTTCACTGTTCCCCTTTGCAGGACTACCCAAGGCCAACAATCCTTCTTTTTCAGAGCCTCCTCCTGGTTCAACACCCTGCCAGCAGAAGTTACCAGCAAAGCAACCCTGGGTGCCTTTAAACTCAGTCTGCATCAATACCTCATCTCCTGTACCTCCTGTGACTGCTACACCTAAATGGTTTATTCCCCCTCCACCCCCATACCCCACCCTTCTCTCCCTACTCCCTCCCTCCTCCTCTACTCCTTCCACACACCTCCTCGCTGACCCTGACCCTTACCCACCCTCACTCCCTCTCTTTCTCCCTCTTTACACCAGCCTCTGGCCTTGCCTCCCTCTGTTGGATGGCTACCTATATGAATCTATATTGTTTAATTTGTTATGGAAGTGATTTGCACAATTGTGATATTTTGGTAATTGACAAAGCCATCTGGCTGCTATGTTTATTTCTCTTTTGCACAATACCACTGCCTGACCTAATGTTTCAAGTAACCTGACATGGAACCTTTATAAAGGAGCCCTTGGCTCAAAGGTGTATCTGATTCCCTTAAATAAATAACATAAATAAATAAACTGTGCCACAGTAAACAAATCCATTAATAAATAAACTGTACCAGAGTAACAAATCCATTATCTATTGGAAAAATTGAACGGCACTGAAAACAGGGCTGGAGGAACAATATATGTATTTTAGGCATTCTGGAAGGGGCTGAAGGTAAAAAGATTATTCAATTCTTGCAGCAGACTTAGAAACATAGAAACACAGAGATTGACTGCAGATAAGGACCGCAAGGCTCATCCAGTCTGCCCATTTCTTTTTCTACCTTATAAATGTGCCATCAGCCTTTGCTCTGTCAGTGGCCTATCTATTCATACTCATCTGTATTGCTCCCTTATGCTTATCCCATGTCTGTTTGAAGCCCTGCACTGTATTCATAGCCACCACTTCCTGAGGTAGGCCGTTCCATGCATCCACTACTCTTTCTGTGAAAAAGAATTTCCTCGCATTCCCCCTTAATCGGCCTCCCTCTAATCTCATGCTGTGTCCTTTTGTCCTGCTATTTTTCTTATGTTTAAACATGTTAGACTCTCACCTTGTTAATGCCCTTAAGGTGTTTGAATGTTTCGATCATATCACCTCTCTCCCTCCTTTGCTCAAGGGTATACATATTGAGCTCCATTAATCTGTCCTCATATGTCTTCTGATGCAGTCCCTGCACCATTTTGGTTGCCCTTCTCTGGACTGCCTCAGTTTGGTTAATGTCCTTGTGAAGGTGTGGCCTCCAGTACTGCACGCAGTACTCCAGATGGGGCCTAACCAGTGTCTTGTAAAGAGGGATTATTACCTCCCTCTTATGACTTGTGATACCCCTACTAATACACCCTAACATCCCCTAGCCTTACCTACTGCTTTAGAGGTCTGCTTGGATGATTTCAGGTCATCAGTGAGGATGATGCCCAAGTCTCTTTCTTCCTTTGTGACTGACAGCAATTCCCCTCCCAGCCTATAGGTGGCTTCAGGGTTTCTCTTCCCTATGTGCATGATCTTGCACTTCTTTGCATTAAATCCCAGTTGCCACTCTTCTGACCATTTTGCTAGTTTATCAGATCTCTTCTCATTCTGCCCACCCCATCTGGATCATCTCTGTTGCAGATCTTGGTGTCATCTGCAAACAGACAAGCCTTACCCTCTAATCCATCTGCAATGTCACTAATGAAGATATTGAAGAGAACTGGCCCCAGGACTGATCCCTGAGGTACCCCACTTGTGACTTGCGTCTCTTCTGACTGTATACCATTTACCACCACTCTCTGTTTTCTGCCCATCAACCAGTTTGCCACCCAGTTGTCCAACTTCTGACCCACCCCAAGCTTACCCAGCTTATTTATTAATCTTCTATGTGGAACAGTGGCGAAAGCTTTGCTGAAGTCAAGGCAGGTAACATCAACTGCTCCCCCTTGGTCCACCACTCTGGTTACCCAGTCAAAGAAATCTATGAGATTAGTTTGACAGGACCTTTCTTTTGTAAACCCATGCTGTCTTGGATCCTGTGCCCCTATGGATTCCAGGTGTTTAACTATCCTTTCCTTAAGGAGTGCCTCCATGATCTTGCCCACTACTGAGATAAGGCTGACTGGTCTGTAGTTCCCTGCCACCACTCTTGTGGAGCGGGATCACATGAGCCCTTCTCCACTCTTCTGGGACCTCTCCTGTGCTCAGAGACTCACTAAACAGTTCTGCAAATGGCTCTGCTAGTTCAACCCTTAGCTTCTTAAGTACCCTGGGACATATGCCATCAGGTCCCATTGCCTTGTCCACCCTGAGCTTAGCGAGCTCTTGTAGGACCCTTTCTTTTGTGAAGGGAGTAGTGCTCACCTCCCTCCCCCCTGAGTCCATGGTGCTGAGCTGTGGGTCCTGCCCTACCTTCTCTCCAGTAAATACTGAGCAAAAGTATCTATTTAAGATAGATGCTTTTACAGGGTCCTCCTCCTCACATGCCCCCTTTTCTCCTTTGAGCTTAGCAATACCCCCTCTGGACTTTCTCCTTTCACTAAAGTATCTATAGAAAGTCTTGTCACCTTCTTTACTGTTCGTGCTAGTGTTTCCTCAGTTTGGGACTTTGCCTGCCTTACTGCCTTCCCTGCTTCCCTTAGGGCAGTTTGGTATGCCTCCTATCTTCATCCTGCTGTGTTCCCTTATATTTCCTAAAGGCCAGCCTTTTGGCTCTGACTTTCTTTCTGCTACTGTATTTGAGAACCAAAGTGGTTTCCTTCTTCTTTTGCACTTCCTTTTCTGTCTAACACAATGGGATGTTGCTTCAAGTATTGCATCATAATGCTTGCCCACTTTGCCTGTACCCCTCACCTGTGTTTCTTTTTGCCAGAGCTAGCTTAACTCTGTTGGCCATCTTATCAAAGTCAGCTCCTCTGAAGTCCCATATTTTTGCCTTGGAATGAGATGATTTAGATGTAGTGGCCAAATTAAACCATACCATGTGATGGTCACTGGCCCCCAGGTGATGACCTACCTGGAGATCTGTGATCCCTTCACTGTTAGTCAGTGCTAGATCTAGGGTAGCCCTGTCTCTTGTGAGTTGTTTGAGGCTCTCCCCCTGCAGGGAATCCACCATGTGTCTAGTTCTGGCAGATGTTCCTGCTGGTATTGAACAATCTGTATCTGGCATGTTGAAGTCTCCCATTATCAGAACCTCCCCTTTAGCTGTCATGTGTTGTATATCTTCTAACAGTAATGTGTCTATGTCCTCCCCCTGGTCTGGGGGCCTGTAGACAACCCCAGTTCTTATGGCTGTCCCATTTCCTGTTTCAGGGTGACCCACAGTTCTTCTGGCTCCTTATGTGTATTCTGAATTTCTGTAGCTTTGATATTTTCATTGACATACAGAGCCCTCCACCCCCCTTTTGCACCTCGGTCCTCTTCTGAACAGTACATAGCCAGGTACTGAAGTCTCCCAAGTGTGGTTACTGGTAAACCACGTCTCACTAATTGCTACTATGTCCAGTTTAGCCTCTGACATTATTGCCTGCAGGTCTGAGATCTTAGTTCCCAGGCTGTGAGCATTTGTGTACATGATTTTCCATCGGCCAGATTTTGGTGTGTTAGTTGTTGGATGAGGTTTGGCATTTCCCCTGTGCATCGTATGAGGAGACAAACCTTTATTCTTACCTGGTGATGCAAATGAACTGCAAACATGCTGAATCCCTGTTTGACCACTAGCTGAGGGGGGAGGGGTGTTCTTCCCATTCGACGCATGGGGTGCTGCACCCCTCTTCCCATTTGCTAGTTTAAATATTCTGCAAAGATGTCAAACTTCTGCCCCAATGCACTGACTCCCTCCTTAGTCAGATGCAGTCCATCAAATTTAAAGAACTTTCTCTCCTAGAACTGTTGCCAGTTCCCTACAAATCTGTGTCATTTTTCCTGGCCCCAGCCCTTGAGCCACATGTTTAGCTCCCCTATCTCCCCTTCTCTTACTTTCTATCCATCTGCCCCCCTCTCCCAGACTGGCAGGATCACAGAGAAGATGTCAGATGAAATGGATGATAGTTTGTCACCCAGCCTGGTCAGGTGTTCCTTGGTCTCCACAACTGACCAGCTGGCGAGATCATTAGTTCCTATGTGTACTAGGACTTCCTGAAATATTAGTCTTCCAGTCTCCGTGGCCCCTGGAAACTGAAAGGGCTCACCGCCCTCTGGCCCCTTGCTCCCCAAAGGTTCAAATCTGAGACCCATCATTGCTAATTTTTTGAGGTACTTGATTAAAGAGAAAGTTATCCATATTGGAAGGGAACATAGACAGCTTTCATGGAAAAAGGGAGAGAGTGTTGTATTCCTCCTCAGAGGTCATGGAGAAGAGGAAAGCCTTTGGGGAGATTAAAAAAACTTGCAGAGCCTGGGTATGTCTTACTTCATTAAATACCCAGCTGTGCTTGTAATTCAGATACCAGACAGCCTCCCTTTTCAGACTTATTCCCCAGATTCAGCTTGGGATTGTAGGAACAAAACTAAGTTGATTAAAAATATTCTGTTTTATTATTATATTGTTTATCATATTAGTATTAGTTATTTTAATTACTATTTTATATTCTTTATAATGCCTTAATTATTACGGAGGCATACTATAAAAAAAGTCTGGCTGGATTAATATCTAAATGAATTCTAAATGCAAAAAGAAAAACACTGTTAGAGCCATGAATATTACAAAAGGATATAGCATACACGAGACAACTTCAGAGTTTAGAAAAAGAGCTGGTCCTGTGAAGGTGGTTTAAGTTGAGAGCCCCTCCTCTGAGACTGGCCTCTCCACAGAACAGGGGCTGTGACGTTGCCGTTGGATAGCTGCTAGCCAGCTAGGACTAAGAGAGGTTACTATGGTAATCACGCACCACGAAGACACTTTTATTAACATTTGTGTCTTGATTGCCTGGCACAAGCCATGCTTCACAGGTACCTTTGGGGGGAAAAAAGTGCCTAAAGTTTTTATACTAATGAAAAGTCTTTTGTCTATAACTTAAAAACGCAACATGCTGCTGGTTTGCAATTTTCATAACTTATAAAAGACATTGTAAGTTTTGGGAATGCATTTAAAGGGAATCAAAAGATATATATATATATATATATATATATATATATATATATATATATATATAAACATTTTAAAACAACATTCTTTAAAATTAAACAGATAAGTTTAGTCTGTAATGAAAGCTGACATCTTAATAAATCCAAAGAGATAACTTTTAAGTATGCAACTTGTTACTGTGAAGAGATCCATCATCTGAACATTTGTAGTCAACAAGTTTTTCAGACAGTGATATATGGACCCTCTCCAGAGAACAAAGAAACCCATGTGCTTGTATAAAAATCTAATGTTCTAAAGACTTTCCTAAATAATTTTATGGATAAATCTTATATTATTCTGAAGCTTAAAATATTTAGAACAAGTCTATCACTTTGTTTTAAGAAACTTTGTTAAAATTATAAAGTTATAGCCTTTATTGGCCTAATTCAGGAAATAGTAATCCTAGAACACGAGAAACATGTTGAAAGACTCCATTCAATGAGAGAAATCCAAAAATGGTGGTTTAAAAGTTATGTCATTTTGCATAAAAAAGATTGAAGGAAAACATAATTTCATTGATAAAAGTAAGTCTGGAGCCAGTGGGAAGTCCTTAAGGCAGTGATAAATATCAACCATTTGTCATTTGCAAGGACCAATCAGAGTTTGGTGATGATGTCACACAACTTGAAAACTTATATGCAATTTCTACTGGTCCAGCCCAGAATTGCCCGATTCTTGGTGCTGGATGAACCCCACATCAACTGGACTGAAAACCCTTATTTTATTTGTATTTAGTATGCTTTTATTCCCCTGATGCCAGCTTCCCAGAACCTCAGCCTGATCATGGACCTCAGGCTTCCACCTCCAAATCAGCTACAACCCTCTGATACCCCCAACTTACCCTCCAGGGCAGGGTTGTAGCACAAGCCCCCTAACAGTGCCACAAGTGACCGAATAGGTCAGAGGGCTGGCCTGGAGGCTAATTGAAGCCGAGGTGGGCTTAATCTAGGGTGGCTGACAGCTGAGATTTTTCTTGGTTTTTTCCTGGGGGTGGGGATGTGCAATGATGTTTGGTATCTGTCCCATTCCCCTGAACATTATGGCACTGGTCGCTGTGGTACCCTGGACCTCTGCCAGGGGTCCATCAAGCATCAGTCACACTCCCACCCCCAGAAAAGGAGAGCAGTCCTCAGGATGCTAGCTGGCCCGCCGATGTCCCGGGTCCGTTCCTGAACCCGGGTCGCCAGCGTCGCAAGCAGAAATCCAACTGCTGCACTGACAGGCCAGCCATAACCTTGTTATTTTAAACTGCTACTAGGCCAAAAGCCTGAAGCTACACCTGCTTGAGACCTGCATTTGGTTTAAGCTATTGTGTCCACCAGAGGGTGCTAAGGACAAGCTTGAAAGTCTGCACAACATTTCAACAAGGTCCAGCTGCAAACTATTTGTTACAGGAAGGACTTTTTTTCCAATACTGGATAAAGCAAGGCCTGGGTTTTACATACTGAATATTGACTGAAGTAAAGTTGTGAAATTTCTGCTAAAAGCCTGGACAAGAGACTGACTTTGAAATTCACCAGTCAAAGCATGCCTGTAGTGTTGTTGGATAACAGTGAATCCAGAGTTACAGGTTCGAGAGCAGAAAGAAACTGAAACAGGAAAAAGCAATAAAATCCAGTTATTTAAACAACTTTGCTGTCCACAGGGAGATCTTTTCCTACAAATTGTTATGCTGCTGAACTGTTCAAATCTTGTGGTCTGAATTTTCCCTCCAAAATCCTGACAAGTGACTTTTGATGGTTTGTGACATCAAGCAAGAAGGATCCAGCCTGCACTACTTCATCTGTGCCAGAATAGTATATGGTTCCAGGTTCAAGAGGGAAAAGACAGAGCACTACAGCTAAGTCACTGAAGGACTTTTATCATCCAGAATCAGAAGAAGCACTTCTCACCAAGATTTTGAAAGTTAAAAGGAAAGAAGAACAAGCCTACAGATAACCAGAAATGTAAGTATTATTTTAATTATTAATTAATAATCTCTCAATATTCCAATGTGGCTGTTTGGGGTGGTAACATAGTGAGCTTAACTTTTAATGACAAATCTTGGGTATATAGGTTAAGAAATTTAAACAAAAGGAAATACATTTTACATGCCATGAAGTTTTGAAATCAGTCTTATGCAGAAATATAATCTGAGACACTAATGTAATGAGTTTGCATGTTCTCATATCAGAAGGTCATGCTAAATTCTAAGTATGCCGAAAGCCTAGTATATAGTCAATGGCATTTATTGTGCTGATTATTGCTTTTTCATTTGCATTGTTTATTTGCTGAAATTTGTTTTATTTCTTTGTGGTTTGTTTGATTTTCTGAAACCTACGTTGTTTATGTTTACAGTTTATTATGTTTACAAGGTATATTTATGCTAATTAGGAATATTTAGAATTATTGTACAGGTGTTAATAAAAGATAAATCTTTTTCATATTCCCAAGTGTGGCAGAAGCATTATTACCATTATCCAGAACCTGGAGAACAGGGATAATCTCATATTTGAATTTTATAATTATTTTGGCAATTCTTGAAAATATTTTTGGGGTAAGGCCTGAGGAAAGTCCAAGTGCTGTATTATAAAAGTGATATTATAACCCATTGTTCTGACAGGATTACCTCAATGAGCATATCTCGTGAAACAGTAAGTGGCATTTTTTGAAATATAACCAGCATTCTAATGCCATAGCGTGAGCTGATACACCACATGAGGCTCCTCCACAGACTTCTTCTTAACCTTCTACACACCTGTGCAACCAGACTTCTACTCATAGGTTCATGGGTATTGAAACAGGTCAATCAGCCACTTGAGCCATGTTAGACCCATCACATATCAGTGGCGATATGCCCTAGTCTTATCTCCCATAAATGTATCAAATCTTTGCTTAAAGGTTGTCATACTTGGTGCCCCAACCACTTCCTCTGGAAGCACATTCCAGCTATCCACCACCCTTTGGTTAAACCATAAAACCCTCCTAGTTGTCTTGTATGACTCCCCTTTTAACTGATAACCACGCCTTCTTGTTAGTCTCTCATTCGGTGTTTTTTTATTCAGTCCTTGTGGCCTCAAACAGTGCTTCATCCTGAAGTGACTTATACACAAAATGAAGATCTCCTCTTATAATTCAATAATTCATAGAGAAAAGGCCAAAGTGCTGCAGTGTCTCTTGATAACTTTTCTGTTTTACTACTCTAACTTTTTTACTCATCTGCCTCTGAACTTTTTCCACCATTTTTCTTCCACCAACTGTCTGTGGACTACAGAATGGTACTCCATATTCCAGAATTAGTCTAACAAGTGATCTATAGAGAGGTACCATAACCTCACTACTTCTACTTTTAATATTTCTTAAAATGTTTCCCATCACCCGGAGTGCATTTTTAGTGGTTTCTTTAATATGTGCATCAAAACCTAAATTACTAGAGATGACAATGCCCAGATCCCTTTCATCATTTGCACTTGACAATGCCTCATTATTTATCACATACTCAGCTTGGCTATTACTACTCATGCCAGTCAAGCTACTCCAAAATCTCCTCAAAGTACGCAATCAGCCTCAACACTGTAGCCACCACCTCAGTCCCCTCCATCAGCAACGGTAAAAGCAAAGCCTCACCTTGTCAACACACCTCTCCCCTACCAGTTTAACATCTACTGCAAGAGCAAGCCCCCAATTCATAACTTGGATATTTTGCACAAACCATGGGAGCAGCAAATCCTAAGAGGGGCAGAAGTAGAAGTTGAGACAGTTCTAAGGCTTCAGATCTTTCACCTTTAAGTGTTAAACCCCTGAGCAGGGAGGAAGAAAGTATTGAAGATATGGTGACTTAATGGATGATTCTGATCGGCTAATCCTCAACTCAGCATGAAATCATTTTTGGTTCCTGAGGTCCGCAATTCTCTATGAACTGAGTACAGGAATTGCATGTTTGTTTATTTTGTTCAGTTACAGAGTTTTAACTTTTTACTGTTCTCAGCTCATCCCCTCCTCATTCTTTTGCTACATGGGCTCAGACATTGGAACTACAACCCATAAAGCTTTTGATCCCTGCAGTGGTAATCTTAGTCATGCTAGAGTATTCATTGTACTTTGAGGGCATCTTAATTGCAAGGGGGGGGGTCCAGATGAATAGTCTTTCCAACTTCAAACTTCTGCTGTTATCTGATTTTAACCATCTTACTAACTCTAAAAAGGTGGTCAGTTTCTAAATTTATGAAGCTCCAAAAACCAGTTCTTTAAAACTCCATGCTGCAGGACTGGCCTTGGTCAACGTGCTTTCGTCTACAGAGTTCCACTCTGGCTCAACTCTCTGCATACTGATATAATCTATTCAGCCACACTAGGATCTTTTAAACACAAGCTTCAGAAACATCTTGCTGCTAGCACCACCTGTGACTGCTTCCAAGGGATCCCTTCCTAGCCTTGGGATCCCTGACAGAACTTGCATTAAACAAAATCCCAGTGCCTCACTTTGGTGCATATCAGGCAACTTTAGCACTTACTCCTGACTCCTTTATATTCCTTCCCACCCCCTGCTCCATCACTTTCTCCCTCCTCCGCTATCTCCCCTTCTTTATCTACTCTATTCCACATCTCTCCTCTACTTCACCCCCCATATCTCCTCTGATCCCACCCCTTAATCCATCCCCTCTCCACCCCCCCTCTGGCTTTTCATCTATGACAAGGCTTCACAGGCTGCAAATTATCTCTTTTTCCAGTTGTTCCCTATTGTATGTTAGTAAATTAACACTATGACTCAGGCGTCCCTTATCCTGGTGCCTTTGCTACCTGCATTTATGTCCATGTTACAACTTGTTCTTATACTTGTCTTCTGTTCTTGCTTGACACTGTAATCACTGTAATTGCTTGTTTGCCTGGTGACACTGTGTCTGTCACCTGACTATGTCATCTTCTGATGTGGAACCTATGTAAAGAGTTTTGTCTCAAAGGTACTAATCCAAGAATTTAATAAATAAAAAAATAAATAAATATGATGACATTCGAATGAACTTCATTCGAACTCTTCTCAGGATGTTATTCCATTTCTTTTGCTGCATCAAGGTTGCCATAGAAACATAGAAGTTGTTGGCAGATAAGGATCTCTTGGCCCACCTAGTCCGCTATAAATTCTCTACCTACAGTGCTACAGCAGACTCTACTCACTCTCCAGCCTTACCCCCCAGCCCTATTACTATGGACCCCTTGTGTCTATCCCATGCATGCTTGAATCCCTCTACCATTTTAGTGCCCACCACTTCCACCTGGAGGCTATTCCAAGTGTCCAATGGCCATGTGTCTGTATGCCTAAAACTGTGGATGTCTGCCACTTTCCTCTATTAATTCTAGCTAGCCTGATATGTTATACATTGACCTGACTATGCATATGGACTTTTATTGATTGCTAATCATGTTTAAACCAACTGAATTTAGTTCTCACATTGCACACCCTATGCTTTCTATGACTTTGGACAGAAAACCTTAGACATTACTATAACAGGTTCGATTGAAAGGGTCTCTGATTCACCCATATATTCACAGCATCTCAGAATTTACTCTAGTCCATCTAATCCATTGCCATAAGATGCCTGACTTTAAATGTAAAGCAGTATGCTTGTCCTTCAAATAACCACCACCACAGTTTTAATAAGGGTATATCCTTTTTGGCAGCTATCCAGCAGCAATACCTCAAGATGGAATGCACGATGTTGCATGGCCTCCCTGAACCATCCTCTGGATTGCCCTGTTGTATGTTTAGCTAGGTGCTTATGCCATGTGTGGGTTTGCTATAGAGCTCTACAAAATGAAACAGAACAGTAGGGGATGAGAATTGCTCTCACTTTAGATATGACCTCCTCTTAAGTGCTTAACTTTCTTTTGTACTTAAATCAAGGTGTTGTATACAGGGTAGCACAAAGTAACACATGTGCCACCTTTTCAGCTTTTTGCTTGGCTTTTTCAGTTTACAGCATATACAATATGATTTCCCCCTTTCCTAGTATTCATGTAATATGGAATATTTAAGCTGCATATTTAAGGTGTATATTTATGTAGTCTTGAGAGTTAACAAATTTTAACACATTTTCTCCATTTGCTTTATGATTCTATTTATTGTTTATTCGACTCTTGATTGTTTCACATTTATGCTACTTATGACATTTGAAGCTTTTCTCACTGCAGCAAAATACAAAGGGATTTTACTCTGTTTCCTTTAGTATACCATATATCTTCAATCTGAAGCCACCCTCGAATATAAGCCACAGGCCATAGTGAAACTTTTTAATAAAAGCTGCCCTTGAATATAAGCTGCAGCCTCTAATCATGTTACATAAAGCACTTCAGATTGGACAGCTAGTGTAATAATGACGTTTCTTACCATCTGTTGTTTAGGTGTAGCATCTTTCTGTGATTTTAATCTCTTTGAATATTACCATTAATGTATTTCATATGCTCTTAGT
The DNA here is from genome assembly GCA_016271365.2 of Neoceratodus forsteri. Classification (NCBI taxonomy): domain Eukaryota; kingdom Metazoa; phylum Chordata; order Ceratodontiformes; family Ceratodontidae; genus Neoceratodus; species Neoceratodus forsteri. The sequence goes on from JADMNL010000025.1 coordinate 275,433,088, forward strand.
TAATGTTTAGGTTTATTTTACTATGAAGTAGACCTTATACAATATACTTGGTCAAATCCTGGACATGTTAAAAATTGGATGTTTCAATAAAAGCTGCCCTTGAATACAAGCCACCCTGAAATATAAGCCACAGGTCAAAATACTAAATTTTAATGGAAGCCACGGCTTCTATTCAAAGATATACAGATAACTTATATTGCTTACAAATGTTAACATGAAGGAAATGGAACAAAATCCTTTTGTATTCTGCTGCAGTGACAAAAGTTTCAAATGTCATAAACAGCATAAATGTGAAATAATCAATAGTTGAATAAAAAATAAGTGGTAGGTGCAAAAAACATTGGTGGTTTCAAGAATGCCTGGGACATAATGAAGGGTAAAGTGCTTGCTGGTAGGAGAATGGGGGGGTGGTGGCTGGGGAGGACTAGGATCCTGGAGGGACAGTAGGTCCCAGGGCTAAATAGGGAACTCGGACAGACTGGAGAGTCCTGGATTTCAGGAGGGTGGACTTCACTAGGATGGGGGGGTCAAAGAAACCCTGGCAGGAAGGGATCCAGGGGAAGGGGTTGAGGAGCAGTGGGTGCACCTAAAATAAGCCATAGTGGAGGCGACAAATCAGTGCATTAGGCTGATTAACAAGGGAAAAAGAATGAACAAACCACTATGGTTCACAAAGGAGGTGGCAGAGAAAGTGAGGGACAAAAAGGGGGCTTTCAGAAAATACAAGGAGACTCAGAAGAATGAGGATAGGGCAGTGTACCTAGAGAGACAGAGGGAGGCAGAGAAAGCAGTTAAGAGCATGAAGGTGCAAACAGAGGTGAGATTTGCACAGATAGTAAAGAGGGTGGACAAGACATTTTACAGACACATTAGCGACAGAAGGAAGGCCAGGGAAGGGATTGTAAGGTTCAAAAGGGAGGAAGGGGTGTGCATAAAGGGAGACCTAGAAAAAGCTTTAATACTGATTGAATACTTCTGTTTGGTATACATAGTAGAGAGGGAGGGTCAGGGACCACAGCTAGGCATCAGAAACAATGGGGGGAGATGGGGGAGAGAGGTAAACACCAGTCCTTTTACAGCATAGAGGATCCTGGAGGAACTCATAAAACTGAGGGTGGGCAAAGCATTGGGGCCAGATGATATACACCCAGGATATTAAAGGTTGCTGGGGGAGAAGGCAGTCTGGAAGGATGCTGTCTGTAAATTGGGCCAGGCAGAGCTCTAGGTATGGGCCAGTTAGGGGCATTTACAGCTCCGAGTGTCAGTGAGGTGGTTTCAGAGAGTGACTTCAAAGGGGCCAGTTTTGGGGATGTTTGTGATATGAGTGGGAAGGGAGTTGTACCAAGATGGGGCTTAGTGGTGGAATGATCTTTAGGCGAGAGAGGTCTTGGCTCTTGAAACCTGGAAGGTGGCTTTGGTTGTGCTTCGGGTGGCGACTGAGTGGGAGGCCAATTTGAGGGATGCAGCAACCCCCGGGGGATAGCCTAAGTAATGATATTTTTGTCAGTATGCAGGTGTGGTAGCACAGGCGCTCATGAAAGGTGAGTAAGTTCGAGGAGGGGTAGAGCTGGCATGTGTGCATTCTGCTGGGGGCACCAGTCAGGAGCCTGCAAGCCTTGTTGATCGAGGTCTGGACTTTGGTGAGGGCAGTGGGGTCAGCAGCTGCATAGATAGGGAGCCCATAGTTGACCAATGACAAGACGGAGGAGGTGATAGCCAGCCGGAGGGCATTCTGAGGGAGGCAGTCTTTGTGGCAGTAGAGGAGTTCAATCCGGGTGTTTACGGCAGTGGACAGGGAATTAAGATGAGAGTGGAAAGAGAGAGCCGAGTCAAAGGTGATGACCAGATATTTGTATGCAGACACCTGTTCAAGGGAGTGTAGGGTGCGGTGGAGGATAAGAAGGGGGGCATTTCTGGAGTTACTCTGGCAGTGGGCAAAAAGCATAGATTTTGTCTTCTTGAGATTCAGAACTAGACGATGGTCGAGGAACCATTTTTCAGCTAGCTGAAGCTGAGTTGCAGAGGGTTCCAGAGGATGATGAGGTAGGGGTGGGAGGCGATGAGAACTGCATCATCAGTATATAGGAGCATACTGCCCAAGCAGGCACTAGGAAGGGTGTTTATAAAGAGACTGAACAATGTGGGGCCCAGGATGGAACCCTGGGGGACACCTGAGTGAACAGGTAGGGCAGCTGATAGGGTACCATTTATCTTGACCCACTGGGATCTGGCATGGAGGTAACTGGAGAACCAGGCAAGGGGGTCAGATGAGAAGCCTAGTTGGTGGAGGGAGTCAAGCAATAGGGAGTGACACACAGTGTCAAAGGCCTTAGATAGGTCAATGAACGCTGCCCCAGCAACGTCCCCAGAGTCAAGTGCAGAGTGTATTTGCTGTGAGAACTCTAGGAGGGCTGTGGCGCTGCTGTGTCCAAGGCGGAAGCCATGCTGTTCTGGACATAGTATGCTGTATTTGGTTAGATATTCCATGAGTTGGGTGGATACTATTTTTTCCAGGGCTTTAGAGAGTGGGGGAGGATGGAGATCGGTCTGTAGTTATTTGGTAATGTGCGATCTCCATTCTTATGTATTGGGGTAATTTCAGCTGATTTCCAGGCACTCAGGAATTGACCAAGGCACAGAGACTGGTTTTATCAGGTCGGTGAGAGGGGCTAGCATGACATCTAGAGTTAGACGGAGAATCCTGGAGTCAATGGGGTCACAGCTGGGGTTGTGGCTGGAGAGGGCTTTTAGTAGGAGTGGTTTGGCTTCATGGGGAGATATGGTGCGGAGGAGAAATGGAGTGCAATTCAGGGTTGGGGGGTTGAGGTAGGGATAGGGTCAAAAAAGTGGACAGGAAGGACTGTGCTTAGGTCAGAGAAAGTCGTGTCGAGGCAGTCAGCAATATGTGGGGGCGTCAGTGGTAATAGCACCGTTGACAGATATCTGAGATGGGGGAGCAAGTTTTTCCAATGAGCTCCTTAATATTATCCCAGAATGTGCACACAGAGCCCCAGGAGGCAGACAGGGTGGTTTGGTAGTATTTGAACTTTTCTTGCCTTATGGCCCAGGTGCACTGGTTATGAGCAGCATTATAGGCCTGTCTGTCCACTGTCCTGCCTGACTCGACCGCGACGTGCCAGAGGTTGTCTCACTGCCTCAGTTGTTGAATAAGGGAAGGGGAAATACAGGCGGCATTATGTCTTTTGGAGCGGGTACTGGTAAAGGGGGCAAAGAGGTCACAGGCCTTGCAGAAGGCTCTGGTGAGGTAGGCTAGTGCAGTGTCTATATTAGTTGCGAGTGAGATTGGGGACCAGTCAAGTTGGGCTAGATATTGCTTCAGTTTACTGAGGTCCCCTGGGTGAAAGCGGCGGTGGGAGGTGACTTCGCCCATGGGTTTTTGCATGGGGGAGAACCGGAAACAGAAGATAGGGGGTTGGTCGCTGAGGGAGTTAGCTAGCACATTAACAGTCTTGATTTTGTGGGGGCAGTTGGAAAGTATTATGTCAAGGAGGGAGTTGGTGCCACTTGACTTGTTAAATCTGGTAGGAAGAGTGACTAATTGAGCTAAGTCAAGGACAGTGAAGGAGTCCTTTATGTTTACAGCAGTGGAGCCTAGCCAGTTGACATTGAGGTCACCTAGGACGAGCTGCTCAGCTTTGTGGGGCAGGGTAGGGAGATAGTCAGTAAGGGAGTGGATTGCTGGTCCTTGGGCCCATGGGGGTATGTATGTAGTGGTAAGATAGAGAGGGCCCCTGCCCAGGTCAGGGAAGATTTTAAAGGTGATGGCTTGGGCACCATGACCGAGCTTGGGGGCAGGGAGAGCATGGCTAAGGTGGGAATAACGCAAGTAGACTGCACATCCACCACCACGCTTACCAACTCGATCCTCTTAGAACAGAGTGAAACCCGGGAGGGAGACAGCTGAGTCAGGGGTTGATGCAGACAGCCAGGTCTCCACTATGGCAATAATGTCGGGCCTGTGTTGTGTAACCCAGCACTGGAGTGCAGCAGTTTCCTTTGGGAGAACGCAGATGTTCATTGAGACAATGTGGAGACCACACCCAGCAAGGTGCGAAAGGGGGGTAAAGACCCAGAACCAGGGTTGGGGTGGACATTCCAGGAGAGCAGAAGAAGTAAGGTGATAAGTCTGAGGAGTGGGCTGCGGCGGTTGGGGTTGATACATTTGAGCTGATAAAATCTGGGGAACAGAGTGTGCGATGTGCCAGATAGGATAGAAGCTCCTAGTGGCAGCTGCATATAACCTGCTAATAGAGGAGTAGACACAGAAAATGTCACTGCTGCCAGAGATATAGCCCTCTAGTGGTGAAAGGATATAATCTGCTAATGGAAAAGTCAAAAAAAAAAAAGTATCCCTAAAATAAAGTAGAAAAGCAGGCTTTTTAAAGGCTGGAAGATGAGGCTTGTCACATCAGAAAATAGAGAACAAAAGAAGTGGGCAGGGACAGAGAGCACAGCAGACTGTTTGGAGGTTGGGGTAGACACAGAGTGCAGGCCAGAGAGCAGGAGAAGGATTTACACAGTCAAGGCTCAAAATTCACTTTTAATATCAACTCAGAATTTAAAATGACTGTAAGGATTAAACAAATTATTAAACCCTGGCACATAAATTCAACTAGAGAGACAGAGTGAGGTGCAGTAGTTAGAGATGTGTTCAGCAGGAGATAGTGTGGGACACTTGGAAATCAGCTTCTACTGGTACCAAATCTAAAAGTCAGGGCTAGTACCTTGCAGTATCAGCTGAGCTGTAGCTCACGGAGCATTTCTGAACCACTGTTTAGGTTCAAGAAATTGAAGGGTCCCTGGCCTAGTCAAGGCTCACTGGATCTCTTGCAGTATCAGCTGAGCTGTAGCTCATGGAGGATTTCTGAACCACTGTTTAGGTTCAAGAAATTGAGTGGTCCCTGGCCTAGTCAAGGCTCGCTGGATTTTCAGAAGGAGATCTTGATTTAATCCATTTTCAAGGATATTAAAAAAAAAAAAACTCTTTGCAGTTGCACAGTTAAAACAAATAGAGCAAGTTAAGGACCAGAAGCAAGCTATATGGCTCAGTACTAATACAATTGACTCTACTCTTGAGGCCATTTTAACCCTTTCGTTGGCCCCTAATGTTAGGAAAGCCATTACGTGGGCCAGATTTGGCATTCTCTACTCTAAACATGCCTATTTTAACAAATCACGTGTTGAAGGCTTGCATCAAGACTATTGTTGGTGCGATAGGGGTTACCATATCTCAATTCAATGCCTCTTATATAAGTCCTTACGGGATCAAACTTGATTTTCTGATAAAATATGTAAATATGGACTATGGTCCCTTATTTATTCTTCTTCACCCTATGACGAAAGGAGATGCTGAGACAGTTGCAAAATTCTTCTCTAATGTGATAAAGTTCAAAAGTTAACACTCTCTCACACCTTAATATTATTTATTTATGACTTATCTGAGTATTGCATATAATAGTTTGTTAATAGCTGAATTACTGTATTTTTTTTAGTTGTTTAACCAGGAGTAACACACTATTATGAATATATGTTGTATGGTATCCTCCACTTTTTATACTGTGATGTTTTTACTCTTTTTTAACCTTGTAATGTCCATCACGTTTGGAAGAACAATAAACTGCTACTACTACTACACTCAGATAACCTCAACTCATATGACTCCATTATGGCTATCTATGGAAGCTCATTTAGTGACCACCCACCATCTCTTGGACTTCATTTTTTTTATCCTTCCAAGTTTCCTCAAAGATAATACAGTGCTAGTATGAGCTGTTAAATTTCTTAAAAAGGTAAAATCAATCCAAACATTACCCCAGTCAGTGATCTTCCCTTAAGGAACAACACATTTGTTATTTACAACAGTGCCATTGTAAAATACCTTGGTTGGAGTAAACTTGGGATTAGTGGGCTGTCAGCTGTCCTAGATACTGTAAGGATTCTAGAGAAATGCTGAGCTTTGAAATGCTCCAAAAGAAGTTCAAAATCCTCAGGTTTCACTTCTGTGTTTATCTATAGCTAAGAGAAGCATTAAGTCAACTACTTGGGCCAATTCATACCCTCCCTGATTCTCCTGATTGGCCCCAACTCATTAGGTTCTCTAAACTTAGAAAAGGAGGTAGTATCTTTTATAAAATGCTTTCTCAACCTGATGACCACATAACTGACTCTAAGTAAGGAAAATGGGAACAAGAACTTAGTATTTCTATTTCCCCTGCCAAATGGGAATTAACGCAGGGCAATGCAAAATTATCCAGTAAAGAAATGCAGGGAAGGTTGGTACAGTACAAAGTTGTTCATTAGTTTTATAACACTCCACTTAGACTGGAAAGCATAGGTCTTCGGCAAGTGGAGACTTGCTGGAAGTGTGATGCTGTACATGCAAAACTTTTTCACATATGCTTTGGAATTGTCCTTGACTCACCCAGTTCTGGAATTCAGCTGTGAACACGTTCTACAGCTGTCACTCTATCTCTCCCCTATAACCCAAATAGTTTGGGGCATTTTCCCAGATGATCTCATGTTGGGCTAGGATCATAAACTTTGGATTCTAGCTGCATCTCTTGGCACCAAAATGTTAATCTTTATTCAGTGGAAAGCTGCACTAACCCCCTCTCTAGAGACTGGTTTAGATACATGGGCACAGCAGCCAAGAATGGAAGGATTAGCCATATGATCCTAAATAAAATTGTAATGTTTCATAACATATGGGGTCCTTTCTTAAATGTCCTTAACAAATAAATTATAAGCCCTATAGTATATGAATAGATGAGGGATATCTAATGTAATCTGTTCTATAATCCTTCTGTTAGGTGTGCTTACCTATTAATTCTTCAGAGGTAGCTGTATAACTTTGTTAGTCTGCATTCTTTTACTTAAAAATCCTGAAAGTCATTCTATGGTTGTTACTTGTGATCTTTAATTTCTTACATGATTTTGTATTGTTACTGTAAATGAAAACCAATAAACGTTTTGCTTCAGAAAGGAACAGTCACCAAGCAGCTGCCAGGTCAGTCACCTATGATACCACTGTGAGTGAGGTCACAGTGCTGATGATGTAGTGGGGGGATAGAGCTAGATATGTCAGCCATCAGGTAGAGTGCTAGTAGACACATCCGGCATCATTCTGTCACAAAGACGACTTTCAAATGAGCAAAGGGAAAAGGAAAAATACCTGAGAAATAAAAAGTTACAACTGACAATTTCCTAAAATTTGTTATATTTTCCTATCTGCTACTTTTTGTGCTACTAACCCTTTAACACACCTCATGTTCCATTCTGCTGCCATGCTAGGGAGCACAGTATGCAAGGCTGGCTTTTTCAGCACTAATGGTGCTAGTGGTTAAGAGAGATTCCCCCCATATTAAGGATGAGAAGGATCAGGACCATATATGGCTATCTCAAGGATTCGGTTGGTTTTCATTCATATTGTTAAGTTATATGGCCTGGTAATGACAGATTCCAGGGCTGAGACTCAAAACACACAAGGCTGTCCAGGGACATGATCAAAAGGTGCAGTTAGAACAGTGCTACGTCACCACCAGGGGCCCAATGCAAGGGAAACAGGTTTATGCATATGCATGTTCTCATACACAGCCAGTCCAAAGCAACATGTTGCAGCCACAAGGTCGCAATCCTCATTCTGTGGTGGGGAGGCAGTGGTAAAAAGCACATTAGCAAGGGCACACTAACAGGGCTCCATTGATAGAGTTGATAGAATCCACTGTGTCTTCTTCCATCACTCTACAGCATTTTGGTAGTCAGTCAATGTACATTTTGTACTGTAGTGCCTTTTTAGTTATGGAGAGTGTCACACTGCAGCCTTAAGCATCTCAGTGCCTAACCAAAACTTAACCTACAGGAATTACTCCATGCCCATCTGAGGAAGAACTCAGTTAGAGTTCGAACTGTCTGAATTAGCTGTTCGGCTAGTTCATTTTGTCTTGTGGACCACAATAAAATCCTCACTTGCATTTGACTATATACTTGCCAAGTGCTTTCAACTCCTTTTCTTGGTGAGTGCTATTTTGTTATTTGAGAGCGACTCCTCATTTTTATGTTTGCTTGCACGCATGTGCAAGAAACATAGTGCCATCATCCGAGTTTTCGGAGGTGTGGCAGCCCTCTTCCAATTCAGGCAGTGTGTTTCCAGGCACGGCCGCAGTTCTCCAATGCCTGCTCGAGCTGTCTATGACCAGTCTAAAATGCAGTGGCGTACAGTTGAAAGGGGGAGCTACGCTTCAGTGAGCAGTGATAAGATATCGCCTGCTCATGCGCCTCCCCTACACACACACCTGCCATGCCTGCCCTTACGCATACTGTCTGCCCCCCACACACACTGTGTAGCCGATGGGGGAGTGCCCACCCCCCGCCGGCTGTGCCGCCCCCCAAAACAGAGTTCTATATGCCACGCTGGGTGCCCACCCCAGCATGGCTACACATCAGAATAGCCGATGGGGGTGCCCAATCCCCCATCGGCTCCACTGGTTCCCACACCCCCAGAGTACAGGGTGCCATGCTGGGAGCCCACCCCATCGTGGCGACACATGCTATCGCTGATGGGGGTGCCCAATCCCCTGTCAGCTCCACACCCCCCCATCAGCCATCCTTGTGCCAAGCTGGGAGCCCACCCCAGTGTGGCAAACGTCCCGCATCGTCGTCATTTAAAAAACAAAACACCTGAAACTCAAAGACGGTCCCTCAGTGTCTCTGTCTCCACCCGTGCCCACCCACTGCGCACCCTGCCTCCCACACCCCCCACCCCTTACTTACCTCCGGACTCCGGCGCGACGATCTTCAGTGGACCAGGAACACGTCTGCACTCTTCAAAGCTGGCCACGAACTGAGGAAATGCTGGTAAGCTGTATAATGGGATAGATAGGGGGTTTTCAACTTTGCAGCATATCTCAGACATTTTTTGGAATTTTTGCACCAAATTTTCAACATAGGTTTTTTGGGACCCCTTTTCATGAATGATCTCACTCTCATGGTGTTAATCAACCCTGAAGGGTGATTTCGCAGTCACTGTGTGAAATCACCTTCCGGGACTGAGTAACAAAACAACACTGCCACTGTTCATAAGGTGGGCTCTCAAAAAGCCTATGTTGAAAATTTGGTGTAAAAATTCCTAGAAATGACTGTTTTACGAGCGTGTGTTGCGCAGTTCCTACGCACGCTGGTAAGTTCATGAATTTTCAATATTTTCACTCCAGATTTTCAACATTGCCATTTTACCACACCTCCTTATAAGCAGTACAGCTGTCATTTTTCACATCTTGCCCAAAACGTGTTTCCGCACATGTAGCATACAATGGTGCATTCGGTGTGCGAAATCAATGTATGGGGCACATTAAGAAAATCAAAGTGACACAGTTAATGAACAGAGGTCTTAAAATGGCTATGTTGAAAATTTGGTGAAAAAATTCCTAAAATGACTGTTTTACAAGCACGCATTGCGCAGTTCCTACGCACGCTCGTAAGTTTGCGAATTATCAATATTGTCACTCTAGATTTTCAACATTGCCATTTTATTACACTTCCTTATGAGCAGTGCAGCTGTCATTTGTCACATCTTGCCCAAAATGTGTTTCAGCCCATGTAGCGCACAATGATGCAGTCGGTGTGCGAAAGCAATGTTTGGGACAGATTAAGAAAATCACAGTTACACTGTTCATGAGCAGAGGTCGTAAATGGCTATGTTGAAAATATGGTGACAAAAGTCCATAAATGACTGTGTTACAGTGAGCATTGCGCAGTTTCCACGCACCATCGTAAGTTCATGACTTTATAATATTTTCAGTCCAGATTTTCACCAGTGGCTTTTTTCCACACTTCCTTATGAAGAGTACAGCTGTCATTTTTCACAACATGGCCGAAATGTGTTTTCACACTTTCAGCACAGAGATGCGTGGTTGCTGTGGGAAACCACTGTTCGGGACAGATAAAGAAAATCATACTGACACTGTTCATGATCGGAGGTCCCAAAATGCCTGTGTTGACAATCTGCTGTAAAAAATCCACAAACTAATTACATTACGGGTGTGCGTTGCACAGTTTCTATGCACGCTCGTGACTTCACAAGTTTTTTTAATATTTTTACTGCAGATTTGCCACATTGCCATTTTTTACACCTCCCCATGAACAGTACAGCTGTCATTTTTCACATCCTGTTCGGAATGTGTTTTTGCACCTGTGGTGCTAAATGCCGTAGTCGCTGTGCATAAGCAGCTTTTGGCTAACAAACTGATATTGCCACTGTTCATGAGGTGGGGGTCACAAAAAAAACCTGTTCAAAATTTGGGTGAAAATACCAACGAATGCCTGAGGTGTTAGGGTTTCCAATCATAACACCCACCCTGTGAGAATGACAGGCATCAGGGGTGTGACTTGAGTTCTTGCCTGTAATGCTCATACCATTCCACACCCTGCAGCCAGTGAGAGGCATCGAGGTATGCCTTGGACTCTTCAGTCCCAAAGTTCACCCATTCTCCTATACGCACCCATCTCACTGTATTTCCTGATGGAATGGGGTGCGCATAAGGGCCAAAGACCCCAAGGCACACCGTGACACTTGTCAGTGTCTGCAGGGTAGGGTGTGGTGAAATTGCGTGGCCGTTATGCCTGATGACCCAAAGGCACACCCCAATGCCTGTCACTCTCTGCAGGGTGGTGGTGGGGTTGGCTTCAGTTCAATACTTCACTGCCATTCCTATTGTGCAGCTCTGTAACTTCTACACTATCAATGCCAATGGCAGCAAGCAAACATTCAGCATTGGCAAATGCTTGTTCTGTTTGCACTGGACTGTGTGCAGTATTGTCTGTTAGGATTTATTCCATGACCTGGGTTCCACCCAGCTTATCTATTGCCCCACAAGATTAAATGATAAAAATCTATGTAACTCCTCACTGCTGACCTAATTTTTATTAACATGCCTGAGGAGTTTAATAATTGTGCGGTTCTAGCTGAATCATTTAGCGACCATCAGGTAACCAGCCGCAGTCAAAAAAAAGGTAAAACCATCAGTATGCCTAGAACAACCACCTATGGCTCCTTCAAACATTTTATCTACAGAGCTTGTATGTCAGACTCGGAGAATGTGAATTGGGATAGGCTGCAGCTTAGTCCGGCCATAGAGGAGGAGACATGGGAATATTTTAAATCTGAATTCTTGAGTATCTGTACTACACATGCACCACTTCAAATGAAGCAAATATAGCTCTGCGATGTACTCTGGTTCGCTTCTTGGTCATGTGAATCCCACAAAATCAGAGACTGAACCTAAAAGAAAGCAAAACCATCCAGCTCCAATCATGACTGGCAGGACTGCAGATATCTCCAAAATAGATACTTTTTTCCCCATATTGCTTTCTATCCTGCACAGCGGGCTGCAGCCTGCATCGGCCACCCTTATTGGACACCGGGGATCTTTCGGGATCTTATGGATGCCTTGTGTGTCCCAGTGGATCCCCCAGAGCCGGCTCAGAGGCATCATCCTGCTGCAACCCTTGTATTTTCCCATTTGCTCCCCTTAATCCCGAGGCCTCAGAACATGGATGTGCATGCACATGGTGGAGCGCATGTGTGCCGTGGTTCTGGTGATGACCCTTTCTGCCCTCTCCTCGGCCTAACACTAGGGCTCCTCAATGTGATGCCACCCCACATCCTCCACTAGGAGGCAACCAAGCATCAAGGAGACCCTTAAGCCCTCCCCAAGGAGGAGTGCTGCCTACTGGCAGCTCAGTCAGCTCCTCCTCCTCCTCCCCAGCTGACCCCTGGTGGCCTGAGCTCATGACTGAACCTGGGTCACCGGTGTGGCATGAGGTGTGGCGTCCAGTGTGTCAACCCTCAGTGCCACAGGGCCAGCTCCAAAGTAGATACTTAAGTGATGTCAGGGCTGAAAAACTGTCCCTCTTTAGGGACAGATTTGTAGAGTTACTATGTGCCAGCTCGGCATTCTTCTGGAAACTGTTACAGAGCTTGAAAAATTACCGTAGGTCTGACCACCCAAACTCCTTTGTTAATGGCCAAAATTTCAACAGCCTGGAGCACTCAGCTGAGGCTTTCAACTCCTACTTCTTTGGGGCTTGTAATATATTCCAGCCTTGGGACCCTCGTGACTCCTTAACCTCCGTGGATACTCAATTTTCTGTGTTCCAGCTTAATAAAATTCTCACTATCTGTCCTTAAAGATCTGCAAGCCTTATAGTCCAATAAGGCAGGTGGCTGTGATGGGATGGAATAAACAATAAATTATTAACATATGTAGCTCCAGTAATTTTTTTGCCCACTGGCATACCTTTTTAACCTATTCCTAGCCTCTGCTACTTTCTCTGCCAGCTGAAAACCTGCTCAGGAGATACCAGTACACAAGGATGGGGGTGTGTACCTCCCGATTATCATCCAACTGTAACCCTAGATCCCTCCTACCACCTGTCTCCAAATTATGAGAGAAATATGTCTCTAAAAAGCTGACCAACCACCGATCAGATGATAACCTGCTTAGTCCTAGTCAATATGGTTTCAACACTAAACATGACACCCTACTAACTGTAAAGGAAGTTATTATTGGATCATGGGATATATAGACTTAAGAAGGCAATATGCCCCTCTGGATTGTTTGCCATTTAAGAACAGTTATAGCCAGTGATGATTCCCATACTGCCCATTTACACATCCAAACTACTCTTAGTGCCCTGTATGGTGTTGTTTTCAATTTACCCTATTGGAAGCTTGTTTCACATGGTGACAACCCTCTGGCTGAACCAGTATCTACTTTTCTCTGTTTTCAACCTCCCCCTTTAATTGCCAGTGATGTGATCTAGTTTGGAATTTGCTATTCTTGAGTTCCAGCCCCATACCTGATCTAAGGTCTTTGTCCTGTAGTACCATATACACCATGATCAGGTCTCCATGCATTCTCCTATAGTGATAGAAACATAGAATCTGTTGGTAGAAAAGGACCACTTGGCCTACCCTGTCTGCCCAGATGGTCCCTACCTAGTCTGCCTCCACAGACCCTAACTGGTCTCTGGTGAGCCTCCCTCCTCCCTACTTATTAACTAATATTCCCTCATGCCTATCCCATGCATGCTTGAAGCCCACTACTGTTTTCACCTCCACAACTTCCATTGGCAGTATATTCCGTGTCTACCACTCTTTCAGTGAAGTACTTCCTCACATCCCTCTTTAACTCCCTCCCCAGCTTCATCACATGCCCTCTGGTCCTGGTGCTCTTCCTCCTCTAAAACAGACTCCTGTCCTGGACCCTGTTCACCCCTATAAGGTATTTGCAGGTTTGTACCATGTCCCCTCTTGCTCTCTTCTCTTCCAGGGTGTACACATTGAGATCACTCAGTCTCTCCTCATAGGCTTTCGGAGCAACCCCTGCATCATTTTAGTTGCCCTCCTCTGGACTGCCTCCACCCTTCTATGTACTTTCTGAGGTGTGACCTCCAGAACTTGACACAATGCTCAAGGGAGGATCTCACAGGTGAGCAATACAGTGGCAACACCACCTCCCTCCTCCTGCTGGAGATACCACTCCCAAGGCATCCCAGCATCGCACTGGCCCTACCCACTGCTTTGACACACTGGTCTGCCACTTTGGGGTCATCAGATATGATAATCCAAAAGTCCCTTTCCTGCTTAGTGACTGACAGTACCCCTCCTCTATCTTATACTCACTCCTGGGTTCCTATACCCTAGGTGCAGAATTTTTTGTGTTGAACCCGTACTGCCATGTTTTGACCATTGCTTGAGTCTCCCAAGATCCCTACACATTCTTTCCACCTCTTCCTGATTTTCTACCCTGTTATAAATATTGGTATCATCTGTAAAAAAGCATACCTTCCTTTTCAGTCCATTCTGCAATGTCACTTATGAAGACATTGAAGTTGACCAGTCCCAGTACTGAGCTCTGCAGTACCCTGCTGGTCAATCTTCCATCCTTAGAGTCAGTGCTATTAACCACCACTCTCTGTCTTCTGTCCATTAACCAGTTTCTTTTAACTTTCCATTTTTGTCCTCCATTTTCATGTCCAGCTGCCAGGACCTCTTTCCACCTACCCAAACCCTTTTACCCACTGCAGGAGTCCTTTGGTGGTCCTCCCCACCACTAGCCTTTGCTCGACAACCTTCCCCGGATATCCTGACCGTAACCCACAGTTTATCCATTTAATTTAAATTGCTAGCCCATATTAAAAGCACTGGTTATAGTGGTCATTGTGCACCATCTATTTCTGGCATTTCACGGCACTTTATGGTAATTAACATCCAGATGACACAAGCAGTTAAGCATTTATTAAGCTATGATTAAGTGTGGCACAGTGTACTTAAACACAGTACAGTGATCAATGGTCATTCACGGAGTTAAACAATGGCATCAAAAAGGAAAGTTCTAAGTCTCAGCACCAAGACTGAGCTGCTGAATAAAATGGGAGAATTACTGAAAATGACCCAGCGTGAGCTCATGGTTCAACTAGGTCTCCCAAAATCTACTGTTGTTGATTTTCAAAAGCAGTGTGATGCAGCTTCTGGCAGAATGGCATCAAAACTCAAACCCTGAATGAAAAAAGAAAAGAGAAGGTAAAGACGGGAAGATCGAGGATGCTTTGCTCAGATGGTTCCAAAATGCCAGGGGCAGAGATGCTCTTATAAGTGGCCCCATTTTAACACACAAAGCTAAGCAGCTTGCAGAGGCACTGGGAAAGCCAGAGTTTAACCCATCAGAGGGCTGGTTGCAAAGGTGGAAGTCCTGCAACAACACTGACTTTCGCTGTGGACACAGTGAAAGACTAAACGCTGATTCAACAAGTGCTGACCTGTGGCTAGCTAATGTCCTGCCTGGGCTTCTGCAAGGCTATGAGCCCCATAACATTTTCAATGCCAATGAGACCAGGTTGTTCTTCCGGTGTGTTAGCTTTGGGACATTGGCATTTAAAAACAAGACTGTCCTGGGACAGAAGCGGGTGAAGGAACACATTTTTTGTGCTTGCCTACTGCAATATGGATGGCACAGAAAAATGTGAACTGGTTGTGGTTGGCAAGTCACAAGCACCAAGGTGCTTCAGAGGGATCCATCACTTGCCAGTCACTTATAGGGCCAACAGAACATTCTGGCTGACTTCTGAAATTTTTACAGAATGGGTGCGCACATGGGAGAGAAAGCTGAGAGGCAGGAAAATTGCCCTTCTGCTTGACAACTTCTCAGGGCATCCTAACTTGACAGGGTTAAGGAACATCACCTTAATCTTTCTATCCCCCGAACACCACCTGTATCATACAGCCTCTCAACCAGTGATTTATGTAGTCCATTAAGCAGCACTATGTTTGGGTGATGAGGGAAAGAATATTAACTGACCTAGACTCTAATCCCGAGCTAAGTGCCTACAGTGGGCAAAAAATTGTCTTTTGATGCTGCATGTCTTTTAAAACAGGCTTGGGACACCATGTCCCAACTCACCATTCAGCACTGCTTCCAAAAAGGTGATTTTGCCAGCAACATTCCAGAGACAGAGGCAGCTGATGATCAGGAACCAGACATTCTACCCGCACCTGAAGGGATGTCTGCTGAGGAGTTTGAGGAGGTTTGTCACCTTGGTGACAATGAGGAGGACCCCAGCAGCAAAGATGACATCACAGAGGCTGTGAACTCCTTCTGTACCAGTGCCGAGAATGATGAGGATGATGTGGACTGAGATCTGGATTACAACTGGGAAAGAAACAATTGTTACACCAGAGGATGTGCGATCAGCAAGTCTGACTCTAAGAAGAGCTATGGAGAAGAACCTTAAGCTAGAGTCAGACTGGGACCCTCTAGCTAAGGTAGAAAAGGTTTGGCATCCTTTTGAGGAGAAGGAGAAGGTTCAAAACAGGATCATTGAGTTTTCAGCACAAAGTAGGACACATTTTTAACTTTAACAGAAGTCATAGTACTGATCAGTACTGTGAAGCTATCTGGATTCACAGCACAGTATATTACTTTACTTTGTGTCTTTCACTATTTTTAGCATTTCTTTAATAAAGTTTAGCTTTTTATGGCTCTTGAATGACCCACTGTATACACTGATATTTGTTTTGAGATCGGGGTTCACTTTTGGATTTACCATCCACGGCTTATAACAGGCATGTTAAGCTAACACATATGTGCCCGTTATAAGTGGTGGGGACTGTACACTTATTTTTGAATTCAGCTCATAATTATTCACATTTTAATGTGTGTTGTTGGTCTCTAAAGTCTGTAGTTCACAAGATAAATCAATGATGAGTCTTAAACATTGTTTCCAAGCAAATATCTTCATGAAAGTCACATATGCTTAATCCCCACTTTCTGTGCTTCAAAATTAGGTATTTTCCTTCCAAATGAACTTTTAGGAAATCATTTAAAAGTCCCAAAAGCTTTCCTGAGCAAGATTCTCTTTGCCTAAAACTTTTCATGCATGGCGGTCATGAATTGTTGCCTGATAATTTGTTTTTCCAAACAGCTCAAACAAAATGTCCATATGACATAACTTGTTCTTGCAACCACTCAGATAAACAAAAATCACATTTTTGGATGTTTCATGATGCATACTTTCAAAAGAGTCAAACACACTGGTTTTATCTTTTGCAGTATTAGCTTAAACCATTTTGATGAATAATTTATTTTTGCTAACAGCTGCATTCATGAATCTTGGTTCTCCAACCAGTAAAAATACATGCTATCAAATGCAGTTGCTTTTACAGCTGTGACATCTTTGTTTTTCTGGCAGTAAACAAAAGTGCATGTTCCCTATTAAAGCACTGACATTTCTCTTTTCCCTTTTTTTCTTGAAGCAGCAAGGCAGGCTTATCAGCTGGTTGCTGTAGAGATCTTGACACTTTTGACCTCTGCACCAACCTGCTGTTAGTCCAGTTAATGGCCTCTTTGTATCTCTGTGAAGATCCACACTCACAGACCTTGAAATTAGTCTGCTGGAATTTAATGTTGAATTCTCTGAGGCACTTGTTCAGTTAAAGAGAACAGTCTTATACTGAAGCACTTAGCTTGCTTTCAGGCCTTAATGTGCTAGTCAATTTGGATAAACATGATTCTTTTAATTTTTCAAGTAAAACCAACATCTGAGTATCACATGACATCTCAGTTTTCTATAGTTCGAGATAAAGACTGTCTCTATATGGTGGCCAAGCTGAAAACAGTTAACTCCACGATGATCCCTATCTTTGACTATGGGGCACCCTCTATGGGCAGGCTCTTAATGTTCTACTGCACAAACTTGATATCCTGTATAACACCCAGGCTTCTTTTTTTTTTTTACTGGATGTCCCAGGGTCCATCACTGTGATATATACAGACAGCTACAGTTGACCTTGTTGGCTGACTAGAAATGCCTGCTCCTGCTACTATTTGCATATTGCCTTCCCACCATCTGGAACCAGCTCTCCCCACCCTTCATCTCTCCTCTCCCTTCCCCTCCCCTGTTTTCTTTAGTCACCAACTAAAGCTCATCTCCTCCCTTCCCCTACCCATCCTGCTCCTGTCAGCCCCCTACATGACCAGCCCCAATGCCCTTTACACCCTTGCCATAGTCCCCCTGGGGTTAGTTCATGTCACTCAACTTCTGCACGTATCTGTATCAATGTGCTTTTGTCATTTTAATTGGGTATTGGCACTGCTCATAGAACCAACTTCAGTGCACTGTTTATTGTTATTTGCACGTGCATCTTGTTTTTTTATTTTTTTGTACATTCTTTCTCTTTCTCTGGGGGATTGGGGCATCCTTCCAGAGTACTCTCTCGGCACATGCCTCTGCTCCCTGCCTGAAACATCCAGAATGGTCTCCCCCCAACCCCCATGGCAGGTCCAGCCCCCCCGGATCACCCTCCTGGGGACTGCCCTAACATGGCAGCCTATCTGTAATTAGAGGGACCTACCATGTGGATGGGACAGCCATGGGAGATCTGGTCAAGCAGATCCAGTGAGGGGATGTGGGCAGGCCCCTGGAGTCTCCTTCATCTCCACCAATCCATCCAGAACTTTTTCCTGTATGCTTTGTGTTGTCCCTCAGAGGATGGCGTCCATGGCTCTGATGCCGAAGCCCACTGTGCTCTGCCCCAGCATCCACTTAACACACGCATTCACATGGTGCTTCCCCTGGCTACCACCAGGGACCATTTGGGATCAGTGCTATCCCCTAGTCCCTTCCCAGGAAGGGAGAGTAGTCATTCTGATGCTCAATCTCTTCCTTCCCCTGCCAACCCCCAGTGGCCTGGATATGTTCCTGAACTCGGGTTGCTGGCGTGGTGCAAGGTGTGGCAGCCAGTGCCTCAACCCTCAGAGCCACCAGACCAGCCACATGCATCTTTTTTTTATATATTTATTTATTTTCTAATGTATGTGAAAAATCTTATACTCAGAAAGGAAAAAAGGTAATTAAACATATGCAAGCTACATACATTTTTCACCACATGAGCATTTCTCTCCAGTTATACTGAAACGTCAATTAAAATATCAACATTCCAAATTCATCCATCTATTCTTAAAACAGGTGGAAGGATGCAAATGATTTCAGCCCAATTAATATAACATTACTCTGAAATATTTTCCACTTCTTTAATCTCCATACATTTTCTCCAGTCTTAAATTCTCCCTGAATTTATAAATCCATTGGTTATGGTTCCAATCCCCTACTTCTGTCCAGCTCCATTTCTCTAAGATCTTTCTTTTAAGTACCATAGCAGCCAAGGCACATATTTTGATCTCTTCTTTGGCTAGAGTGTATAGATCATATCTATTTACTATATAGAAATCTGGCAAACAAAAATTGTTTTTATTAAGTATGTCCTCTAATTCCACATGTAGCTGTTGCCACCACTTTAAAATTTTGGAGCAAGACCAAAACATGTGCCCATGATTGCCATTACCCCCACATAGACACCAACAAGAACCAGATGTCCTTCCCTGGATAGCAGAGATTCTTGATGATGTAAAATTTGCCCTTTCTATTATTTTATATTGGATGCTGTTATTCTTAGCATATGTATATATTTTATTGACATCCATTCTAATCTTAAGCCATTCTCTATAGGAAAAAGTTTGTTTCAGATCTAATTGCCATTTATCTTGTGTCAATATTATTATTCTTTTACTACCCACTTTATTTTCCAATTCAAAAAAAGATCTATATATTTGGACAATAATTAATATTGTTTATTCAGTCCACAATTTAAATATAAATCAGTATTATAAGCAGAATCCAATTTATTTTTTAGCCCATAAACTGTGATATAAGTAAAGAATATGACCACCAATTGTCTTTCAGATACTGCATAGAAGATAATCTTTTAATTGACTCATAAGAAATAAAGTCTGTATCTTCCAATAAATCTATCCAATTGGTTATTTGTTATTCTATTAATGTCTGTCTCCAACTATGTTTTAAAAGGGCAGTACTATTATGTAATAAAGAGCTATGTAATAGATAGTTTTTAACCTTACTTTTTTTGTTCATTCTTTACATGCTAAGGCTACTCCTTTAATTATCGGATTTATTTCTGGCTGATAAACAGATTATTCCTTCTCATTATATCCTGAATCCCTAAATTTAAATGTTCTTTATCTAAAATCTCTTGAACAATAGTGGTATAATTACCTTTCTCATCAATCTCTTTTTGATTTTTATCTATCCAGGAAAGGGCAGTTTTAACCCTTGTTGCAATATAATAACAGAATGGATCTGGACAGCACATACCAGTATTCAATCTATATACCTTGGAGAAATAGGACACAAATTCTTCCATTATTAATTTATCTGTGTGTACTTCTTCTTGACCATTATCTATGCTTAATGTAACATTACGTTCTCTTTGCTTTTTAAGCACGAAGGCTGATAGTCTACCTGTTTTGTTACCTTGAGAGTACAATTTATTTTTCTCTTTCCAAATATCTTTTTCCATTTGAAGAAGTATTAATTAATTCTTTTTGTGCTTACATTCAGTAAGTGTGATTAGGTCTTCTGCAACATTTGTTCCTCTTATTCTCTTTTCTAACTTTTTTATTTCTTCTTCTAATTTCTGAAGTTGACTCCTCTTATTTTTATTTTTTATCACAAATGACATAATATAACCTCTTATCACTACTTTCCATGCATCCCATTTTATCATAGAAACATAGAAACATAGACTTTGATGGCAGATAAGGACCATTTGGCCCACCTAGTCTGCCCATTTGTCTACCTACAGGATAAGCTGCAGATCCTATTTAACCAACAGCCTATTTCTTCCTGCTCCCCATAAAAATTGCCTTATGTCTGTCCTATGCATTCTTGAATTCTCCCCCAGTTTTAGAACCCACAACCTCTTCAGGAAGGCTATTCCATGCATCCACCACCCTCTATATGAAAAAATACTTCCTCACATTGCCCCTGAACAGTCCCCCCTCTATCTTCAAATTGTGTCCCCTTGTTCTTGCACATCTCTTTTTCTGAAAGATGCTACCCTCTTGGACTTTGTTGATTTCACTGAGGTACTTAAAAGTTTCTACCATGTCCCCCCTCTCCCTCCTTTCCTCAAGGGTATACTGTACATAATATACTCCTTTACTGCCATTATAATTTCCGTATTATTATTTATCCTCCAATATTCCTCTAAATGAAACTTTATATAAGCCACAAATTCAGGAGTATTTAATAAAGTATTATCAAATCTCCATTGAGGAACAAAAACCCTATCATAGGTTGGGATATACTATATAGAAATCATAGCATGGTCAGAGACTAGAATGCTATAAATATAAACAGATTTAATTCTGCTTACCAAACTCCAATTTACCAAAAAGAAATTCAGTGTACTATACATCTTTAATGGAATAGATTTATAAGCAAATTCTAATTCTGATTAATTCCTTTCTCTCCAAATATAAACCAAATAATTCATTTTAATAAACTCATTTAATATTTTGGAATTGTAGTAATCATTATTCAAAGGTTTAGTAGTTTTATCAAGGGTTGGATTTAGTAAAGCATTCCAGTCTCCGACCAGAATGGTATCTTGACAAGCAAGAATCATTAAACTTTGTTCTAATTCCTGTAAGGACCCCCCATAATTTAGGAAAGGTCCATAAATTGAACCAATAACAACCTATATCCCTAGAAGCTTACCTTTTACTAATATATAATGACCTTCTAAATCCTTAATTACTTGGGTACTGTTAAAAACCACATCTTTAGATATGAGGATTGCCACTCCTCTACTATTATTTGTACCAGCAGAGTGAAAAACTTGACCCACCCAAGATTTTTTCAATCTATTAATTTTGATGTCCAGTAAATAAGTTTCCTGTAAGCAAAAATATTTATATCGTGCATTTTTGCATACTGTAAAATGTTATTCCTTTTATCTATTTAGGCCATTACCATTTAAGGAAGCAATCCTCATCTCCACATGATCATAAGACATATCTATATCCCTCTTTTCCTGTTAATCAAAACTGAAGAGAACCACACCTTCTTGTAACATACTCATATCCCATTACCTTAAATCACAAAAAAATCTGGTCTCCATTCCTCTGCGGATACCTTGCATTCACCTTTATCCGAGAGAAGTCAGCCTTCCCCAACACATCTTACCACTCTTCATTTTAATTCAAGTGAAATGATCAGGTATAAGTTTGGATAACTCTTCACTAGCTTGAGTACTTGACATGAAAAAAGAGGGTTTATAGTTAGTAATTACTCTTAATTTTGCTGGTATTAATAATGTTGTTTTACAGTATACCCTTTCTGCCATAAAACCTTCCTTAAAGGAGCAAATTTCTTTCCTTCTTCTATAACATCATAGGGCAGATCTTGATAAATAGCTACATTAACACCTTCAATCATAACCCTTTTTTGGGGGTATACCATATTCATAATTCTGTTTTTATCTTCAGATCTAAACACTTTAACAATGACTGAGCGTGGTGGTAAACCATCTTCTGGTCATGCTTTAAAGATCGATGTATTCTGTCAATTTCAATTTTACAATCCTCCACAGACATATCCAAATAATTAGCAAATATTTTCAAGACAATATCCTTTAATGTTTGTGACTGTTCCCAACTTTCCAGGATGCCAATTAGATGCAGATTTTTCCTCCTTGATCTTAACTCTATATCTGTCATCTTTGTTACCATATCTGTTAATTGTCTCTCATGATTACTTAATTGCCACTCCACTAATAGGTTATTATCCTCAGTTTCTGAAATTCTGGTTTCAGTTTGTGGTATTTTATTAGTGATGGATTTAACAGACACCTCTAATTGTTGTATTGTAGACCTGATTCCTTCCATTTCTGATATTAATTTATCCATACTTTCTGCTTTAACCTTAAGAAAGCTCATATCTTCTTTTATCTCATTAATGTTTCCTATCAGTAACTTAACCCAAAAAAGGGGTGGGTTCCTTTTTTTCTACTTTCTGATACTGCTTTTTGGGGGATCCATTTCCTTTCTGAATTATTGTCTCCTTTATTTCATTTGATGTTGAATGTTTCCCGTTTTCCTCATTTATAGAGTCCACATCCTATTCTGCTGAAAGATAAATATTTTCTTGACTGTTTGAGGCTGTAGCCCCCAAATCCACTTCTTTTCCTTTTTTCTCTAGAGTCTTACTCTGAGAAGATAAGAAAGAACTTTTTATAACTTTTTTTTCCACATCCATTGTGTCTTTTGTTAAATTTTGAATCTCAAAAGGGGATGTAATTGGGTCTTAGGGGATTAATAATATTTAAAGTGGGTAATTTATCAAAGAAATTCAAAAGGTCCTGTTCAGGGGGTAGTTTAGGTTGTAATTTCCCTTTAATTTTGGCTTCTCTGTGTGTTTTATCTTGTTTTCTTTCAGGAAAGTCCAATGATGTTTTTTTTTCATTCTTTCCCTTCTAGTAGACATATCAGATTTTATATACACTTAATTAACTAATCAGAACTCTTTTAAATTATAATCCAGAGCACTATGTCATTAAGACCGAGCTGGAATTTATCCTTAAAGTCAGAGCACCAGAGCAAACACTTGAGCCTTTAACTAAAAGATGTGGCCCTTATCAGACTGTGCATGGAGGCCCTCTTTTTGGGGGGACCTGGTAGAAAAACAAGGCAAACACTTGAAGAAGATTCCAAACTGTCTAAATTTGAAGAGTTATTGGCAGTATAAATTGCAACAGTTCATAGTTCGTATTCTCTTTCATTCAGATGTAGTAAACAGAGAAAAAGCTGACAACAACCACTATAAATGACCTCTTCAGAGCAGCTAGAAGTTATTAGCAGTTGTAAATTGCAAAAGTTCATAGTTCATATTCCGTTTCATTCAGGTAAACTAAATTAACGCAGTACAACATTCACATTCATTACTTCATTAGCAAAATGTAATCCCACACTATTTCATAATTTCAAACTTCTTTTATGTGAACATTTGGCTATAATGTGGGGAAAGGAAGTAATAATTAAGCTGAAAAAACTAAACAGAGAAATTGCTAGCAACAACCACTAAAATGGTGTCTTCGGAGCTACAAAAAGTTATTGGCAGTTTAAATTGAAGCAGTTCATAGTTCGTATTCTTTTTCATTCAGGCAGACAAAATTAATGTGGTGCAACATTTACATTCACTACTCTGTTTGCAAATGTAGACCCACACTGTTTTCACAATGTTATACTTCTTTTATGCGAACATTTACTATAGTGTGGGAAAAAGTAGTAACAGAGCTGAGAAAACTAATTGGAGAGATTGCTGGCTAGAACCACTATAAATGGCATCTTCAGAGCTACTCAATGCTCCATTTCAGACCTCCATCACTCAAATTTACAACAGCTGCAATTCCTTACCCCTTTGCATCTCAGATATATCAATAGAAATATAACTATTAGTTTTAGAACCATGAGATAATGGCAAAGAGGATAATAAAACACAGGCTTAGCAAAGGCATCTTCAGATCTACTCACTGTTCCCGTTCAGAACTCCATTGAGCAAATTAACAGCAGCTGCATTATCCTTGCTCCTGTGCACACTCATAAGCATTTTAAACTGCAGAAAGCACACCAACGTCTCCTATTAAGTTCCGCAGACACACAAAACAAAAATGTCTTTAAACAGCAAAAACACACGCTGACATCTGCTACTTCTTCTGTGGAGATCTGCAGGTACCAATTCACATCAGGAACACACTAAAACCATTGCAAAAACAACAACCTCCCGATGTAGAGAGATGCTCAGTACCCGTTAGACATTAATGTGTTGCCTCGGTGGGGGTTCGACTGCGACTGCCTCGCTCCTCCCTCAGAACGCTATTCCAAGCATGCTCCCGTGCCAGCCACGTGCATCTTGTTGAATTATTCATGGTTTGCACTTTATCTTTGGAATGCTTTTCTGTTGTGCTGTTTTTTATTTATTGTATCCCATTCTCTTTTCCCCTGGCTCGCACCTGAAACAAGCCCTGGCTCAGTATGCCTTTCCCGGTTACCAATTTTCAAATAAATATAAATGAATAAATAAATATATATATATATACTTGTGACAAAGGGCCCTTCCCTCAGAGCTAATGTAAACTGCTGACCATGAGCTTGCAACGCTTGTAGTGAAAAGCAATGTTGGTGTCAATTATTCATATTTACCACACTCGCCGCCAGGAGGTCTATGTCAGTTAGCCGGCACCACAATGGTAATTTTCCATCAACCTCGCTACTGTGCCATAGGTTCCGTAATCAAGTAAGTGTTCTTCATAACTGCTGCTGAGAGGACATGCTATGTTCCCAGTGATGTTAATACCCGTATGTCCTAGACTGTTACTCTATCTGCTGCGTAAGCAATAAGACACGACACAGTGTGTGTTGAACAGATATTACCACATGCCCAGGGATGTAGTAAGGCACGAGGCCTGGCCAAGTGCCTTCAGCCCCTGGAAGTGCGGTAATATCTGTTCAACGCACACCCTGGAGTGTTTTATTGCACTTATACAATGCGTTTCTTTTTTTTTTTTAATATTTTTCTCACCTTAAAAAATATTACTGAACTGAAAAAAACTGAAATCATTTTGTTAACTTGAGACAAAATAGTCCTTCTGCCTACAAGGTATGATATCATTGTCTTTTGACGCATTAACATTTGTATTGTTGTGGCATCCATGCTAGCCCCCCCCCCAATGTCCCGATCGAGAGAACAAGTGTGGTTAGGAGAGATTGATGTCCTTTTAAAAGAACAATTGAAAGAAATAAAGGATATCTATGTATGTAGATACTTTTTGTTTGACTGTCAAGTAGCTCCTCCACTCCCATGACAGTCAGATCACAAGTATGGCGCGAGCAGAAGTAACAGGTTCTTCCCGACAGGTTGCACTACTTTCGCAATAAAAATAGGAATAACGGATCCAGATTTGTTTTTGTTTTTTTAGTTAAATGTAGTGGGGCGGAAGCGCAGTTTGCTATGAGACTGTGGAGGTGGCATGGTGCGGGATCACGAATTGTGACTACGGCTCAACCTGGTTCCGTTACAGTTCTGTATTTACCACTGAGTGAATGGCAGTTTCGCCGGTAAGCAGTGGAGACAAGTTGGGGTAACATGGCGTGGAATTATGAATCGTGACCACAGCTCGACCTCGTTCAGTTCAAAGACTATATTTACCACGGGGTGTTTGGGTTGTGCTTTATGCTGAGGCTGTAAACAAGATTCTCAACATTCCATGCCTAGCTCTGAACATTCCATTCATGGGCATTGATTTAGTTACCTGGTTTTTTTTCCCCCTATGTGTAATACATATTTGACACTTCATTTCTGGCTAATCACAATGCTTCTTTTTACAAGCTAATTTTTTAATTGTCTTTAGCTATCACTAAAACATTCTGGCTGTATCTGTTCCATGCATGCTACATTTTTTCGGGGGTGGGACTGGAAAGACACATTAAGCCAAGGTTTGTTTCCAAGTGCATCCTGGGAGCACAGGGAAGTTAAATGATTTACTCATGGTCATACAGCATGCAAGTGGTGGCTGTGGGATTCAAACCAATTTCTCCAGGTTTGCAGCTCAGTGATCTTAACCACTACACTGTGCTGCCTCCCATACCGTCCCTCAGTTTGGATGCCTTTGTAAATGTGCCTGGTTCAAGGGCCTTCTGATTCTCTCCTAGTAAAGGTCATGAATGAATGAACCAAGCCTTTGTGTGAAGCAAATAAACAAATCAAAATGAAAGAAAAAGCCATTATGGTTCTCAAACGAGGTGGCTGTGAAAGTCAGGAAGAAAAAGATAGCATTCCGGAAGTATAAGGAAACACAGAAGGAGCAGGACAGAGAGCTGTACCAGTTAAGGCAGAAGGAAGCAGGGAGGGAAGTCAGAATAGCAAAGGCCCAAACTGAGGAAAAGATAGCCAACTCAGTTAAGAAGGGGGATAAACCCTTTTATAGGTACATCAGCGAGCATAGAAAGACAAAGGGAGGGATAGTGAGGCTGAATAGAATGAACGGTGGGTGGGCAGAGGGGGACAGTGAAAAAGCAGGAATACTGAACAAATATTTCTGCTCAGTATTCACAAAAGAGATGGGGAAGTGCCTAATCCAATTAACAGAAGCACTCTTGATAGGGGGTCGATCCCAGTCCTTTCACAGAAGAAAGGGTTCTACAAGAACTCTAAAACTGAAGGTGGACAAAGCAATGGATCCTGATGGAATTCACCCCAGAATTCTAAAAAGAATTAAGGAGGAACTAGTGAAACCACTGGCTACTCTTTTAATAAATCATGGGAGGATGGTGTGTACCGAGGACTGGAGGAAGGCGGATGTGATTCCCCTTCACAAAAGTGGGACCAAGACAGAGGCAGGAAACTACAGACCTGTCAGTCTGACCTCTGTGGTAGGGAAAGTGATGGAGTCACTTCTGAAGGAAAGAATAGTTGAGTACCTAGAGGCCAGTGGAGCACAGGACCCAAGGCAGCATGGGTTCACAGTGGGAAGGTCATGTCAGATGAATCTAATAGATTTCTTTGACTGGGTGACCAAAGTAGTAGACCAGGGAGGGGCTGTGGACATGGCCTACCTAGACTTTAGCAGGCATTTGACACAGTCCCACACAAAAGATTAATAGTCAAACTAACCAACCTGGGAGTGGGACCCAGGGTGGTAGCCTAGGTAAAACATTGGCTGGACAACAGGACACAGAAGGTAATTGTAAATGGAGTCCACTCTGAAGAAAGGGTGGTTACTAGTGGGGTACCGCAGGGTTCAGTATTGGGTCCAGTCCTTTTAATGTCTTCATCAGTGACATTGCAGAGGACTGAAGGAAAAGTATGCCTTTTGCAGATGACACAAAGATCTGCAACAGGGTTGATACACAACGAGGTGTGGAAAGGATGAAAAGGGACTTGGCAAGGTTGGAGGAATGGTCAAAGTATGGCAGCTAGGATTCAATGCAAAGAAGTGCAAAATAATGCACCTGGGAAACAAGAACCAGGGAAGAATACACAATGGGTGGGGAGGTAGTAACAACAACAAAAAGGAAAGGGACCTGGGGTAATCATATCAGATAACCTTAAGGTTAGCAAGCAATGTGAGAAGGCAGTAGGGAGGGCTGGGGTATACTGGGATGTATAGGAGAGGCATCATCAGCAGAAAACAGGAAGTTGTTATCCCTCTGTACAGACAGTTGGTGAGACCCCATCTGAGTACTGTGTCCAGTTCTGGAGACCCCATCTCCACAAGGACATAGACAGGATAGAGGCAGTCCAGGAGGGCAACTAAAATGGTGCAGGGTCTACAAGAGAAGCCATATGAGGAGAGACTAAAGGAGCTTAATATGTATACCCTTGAGGAAAGAAGGGAGAGGGGGGACATGATAGAAACTTTTAAGTACCTCAGTGGAATCAACAAAGTCCAAGAGGGTAGCATCTTTCAGAAAAAGAGACTTGCAAGAACAAGGGGACACAATTTAAAGATAGAAGGAGGGCGGTTCAGGGGCAATGTGAGGAAGTATCATTTCACAGAGAGGGTAGTGGATGCATGGAACAGCCTTCCTGAGGAGGTTGTGGGGTCTAAAACTGTGGGAGAATTCAAGAATGCATGGGACAGACATAAGGCAATTCTTGTGGGGGGTAGGAAGAAATAGGCTGTTGGTTAACTAGGATCTGCGGCCTATCCTGTAGGTAGGGAAATGGGCAGACTAGATGGGCCAAGCGGTCCTAATCTGCCGTCAAAGTCTATGTTTCTATGAATGATATTACTGTAGGCATGATTTTTCTCAGTCTCTCCTCCTGTGCCTTTTTTAAAATCTGCAGTTCTTTCCCCTTTCTACGCCACTGGCACCTGACTTCCCTCAGGAGCCTCATGGCACATCTGACCCCCTCACACATCACTGACACACACTCACATCACCTCCTTATAGCCTTAGAATATCCCCCCCCCATGCATGGTTGGAGTAGGAGGATATGCCCTTGACAGCATCCATTCATCAGGCATTGATGCATCAAAAGGGCAGGACCCAGATATACTGAGTCATTATCCTTAGGTGTCAGATTCATTTTCAAGGTTTTCTCAGTCCATCCTCTGAAATGTCAGGAGCTGTGACACAATGTGCAAGCTTGCACATAGAGTGTGCAGCACGTGGCATCAGTCAACTTCTCCTTATGTCCAAAGGTGCACCAACCAGCACCACCACCACCTCTGGTCATCCAGGTGGTGCTTCTGCAGTGGCATCACACTGCCTCCCTCCCCAGAGAGGGAAAGCGCCACTGGGATTCTGATCTCTTTTTCCCTGGCCAGCCCCCTGACCCAGGCTCAGTCTGGAACCCCAGTTGCTGGCATCGCGAGGGATAGTTGTACTGCTGCACTGGACTCTGCTGTGCCTTTTTCATTCATCAGCATGGCTTCACTGGTGGATTTGTACTCATGTCCAGTGCTGACACTGCAGGTTGTTCAGTTATAAGTTATCAATTCGATGGTCCCTTGCGTAAAAAAACTGAATTATCCTTGGTGTCCTGTCTGACATTTCCAATCCAAAGTAAGCAGTAATGGACAATGGAAATGCTAAATTACCACAGCCTTCAGGTAGGTTGTGAGGCAGGAGATGCAACCAAATACCTTCAACCACCTGAGAAGTGCAGTAATTTATGACTTTATCGCACATCCTGGAATGTGTTATTGCACTTATAAAATGGTTATAAAAGTTAGAAAAACCAGTAAAAGGAGAGTAAAATTTGAACTGTGTGGTAATATGAAATTAATGCGTGGCTAGGTGACCAGTTTTCAAATTGTTTGTCTGTTTGTCTGAACCAATACATTTGACAAATCAGGTTGTAATGTAATTGTCCACGTCTGTGTGTGGATGGCACATGATTAATTGCTACAGTACCTGAGCTCAAGCCTACAAAGCACTTTTAAACGTGGTATGTATGATATACACTACATACTGTAAAACTACATTGAACATCAATTCTTTCCTCAAGCTAGAACAACTGCTATTAACTCACTGTACAGGAATCACAGAGGGACAGCAGGCTAGCTCCATCACAAAGTGATGGTCTAAATCACTGATTTTAACGAAAAATAGAATACTAGTGGAACATAACATGCCTCATTGTTTTTTTTTAAACTGGGTGAGGAGTACTCAGGGTATATAGGCTGAAAGGCATTACGTTCTTGTGCTGCTTTGGCCCCCAAACTGAGGCAGGTATTTTTGTTTCATGCTTACGGGCAGTTTGGAAGCACCTCTTTTTTTTTTTTATATTGTTTTTTTTTTTCCACTTCACCAATACTGCCCACCTTTACCAGGCTACTGGCTATCCCCTTCTGCTTCTTTCTCTGTCACTTAGCTGGTTCCCAAGGGAGTGCATGGAGGGTATTTCCTCAGCAGACTGCATTTCCTCTCTTTTTTAAGTTCAATTTTATTTAACGAAGCTACAGGTACAGAAACAAAGAGTCTCCAACATTACATCCATGTTGTAGCAATTGCATGCATGCAGTACAACATGGGGTAATGACTGACCCCTGACACTATACCAGAAAATTTGTATTCTCCAGACCTAGGCATTTCCTCTCAGGAGGATGTTTCCTTTATGGTGGGCTTCCTTGGAAGTGCTGTCAGCCATGACCTCCCTCGGGCTTGTCTACTGTGGTGGGTTGGGCCCGAAGAGTACAGGCCTCATGTTTCTGCATATTGAGGCACTTGCCTCCCATTTTTCCCAGGGGGTCAGGGTGCATCTTGGGCATCTGCATGCTGCTCTGTACCTGTGCATCGTACCATCTGATATATTAGGCCAGGTTTTCAAATGTCAAGAATTGCCGCAAGCCCTGGGTGCATCAAAGATATGACGGACCAGACTTGCTACAATCTAGGATTGTATATCCCTTGCATCCATTTGACTCTTGCTAGACCATCTTTTTGTGGTCTAGCGTATGTCATTGTTTGGCACCCCTAGAATGGTCCTTGCGGCTGAACTTTGCTGCAAGCTGCCATAAAGCAAGTAAACCATCGCAACTGCACCCGAGATTGTAAAATTGGGTGCAACTGCAGCAATGCAAGGGTTTAACATAGCGCTTCGATGCAAGTCCTGCACCTCACTTTGAAAATCCAGCCCATTCCCTCCTGATTGCTGCTCCAACTGCACTGTCACCTATGGGCACCAGGTGCCAGCATGGCAACGGAGCCTGCATCCCTCCCTCTCTTCCCCCGAGGAGGAGTGCATCAACTGGGATGCTTGATCCCCCCCCCCCACATTGGTGTGACCACAGTTGAAAAATTGTTGGGGGGGGCATGAATTTACTGAGCCTTTTCCTCTGATGACAATGTCATTGGCCATTTTGCAGTGCCTAAAAAGTTAAAAGGGAATGTACCCCTTTATTCTGCCTGGTGGTTGTGCCCATGCCCCCCCCCACTGTCCCATAATGTTCCAGGCTTCTTCCCAAACTGAGGTTCCTGGCATGGGAGGCAGCACTACTGTCACTGCACTGATGGTGCAACCTCATACCTCTGGGTTATGTTGGCTGTGAAGATCCTACCAAATCTTGCAGTGCCATATTAGTAAATGGGGAACACAGTTGTGCTCATGCAAGTAGTTACTAGAAACAACACTAATTAGTATTTCCATATTAGTACCAGTAATAATGCTCGGTGCGTGGAGTCCCTTCCTTTCGGTTGTCAGGAATTGTATCTTACATTGTTCACATTTCAACAAATCCTGACTCTTGTTTGCTTATCTCAGAGCATTTAATCTAATGAAGAGAGCCTGAGAAAACCATGACTACTTGTTGATATCTTGGTTTGGATGTTCCATACAGTGTCTGCAGTCTTAAACAAAGAGACATGCAGCCTTCATTATCTTCCGCCTAGTATTTTAAAGGTCAGACTTATTGAACATCTTCCTACTTGCCATGTAAACAAATCAACTGACATTAAATTGCTCTGATTCAGAATTATATTTCCTCGTGACAAGGAGGAAGTGCCCTCAGAACAATATTACGTTTCATATTTGTTAAGGAAATGTCATTTGTTATTTCTTTATGTTTACTGTATATTTACTGAGTAAGTGCAGTAGACTGACATATCATATGTTATGGCTCATAGAAAATTTTCTTGCACAATGTGCTTTGTTTGACGCTGGTTATTTAACAGGGCATGTTCAAAACCACCATTTCATAGTTCTAAAGAGTTTAACTCTTTGCAACCCAAGGCTACGAAAGCCAATAGTTGCTCAGTTTTAAGAAAATCCACGTTTTCCATTCAAGTCTTTATTCAGCTATTGACATCTGCAATTTTGACAATACAGAATAAATACATTAGTGACATATACAGTAATATTAACTCTTAGACTGCCCGACAGAATTAGAACATATAGGAATTTTACCAGATAACTCTGTCCACGGCACAGCAAGGGTTAATCACTACCTGTATGTTTCCCATTCTGAGGCCCAGCCATTTGTGCCATGTAAAAACAACGCTACGTAAAATACATAGTATGGCACTTAGAGAGCCTATATTCCTACAGGCAGTGCATCCTGTCTGGCATGCTCTGCCTGTGTGAGTATTGAGCTGTATTAGTGACGTGCAAAGCGTAGATGCACAGCACTACCACAGTCCCTTCTGGCAACTGGTACCCTGGAGCAAAGGAGGATAATGTGCCCCAAATGGGATAGCTGCTTTGCTCCTGAGAACCATATTCAGAGACCAGCATATTACCAACCACATATACCATGCATGGTGCTAAGAGGCCATTTACGTGTTATTATGTGACCATTATCAACTCTGCACAATATCTCTCTGCCCAGATTTGTGAAGATGTTGTGCAGAGTGATGGCTGCTGCCCCCACCTTCACCTAATCCCTATCTAAGCTGTCCCTCGCAGTCTAGCAGCATTCTCTTCCCACCCAATCCCCAAGCAAAATAAGAATAATTACTTCCCTGTTAGTTCAGTGGCTGCTTCATAAGTTCTTATGTTAGTGCGTTCAGTGGTATCCCCCTGCGTGATCCCCTTAATAACATTTTTAACCCTTCCAGACCCCTCCCTAGACTACCCAATCTGCACCCACCACCACCCTCCCACCCAACCCCCCTGACTCACCCATTAAGACCTATTATAGGTCCGTTGCCTGCTCCACAGATGGCAGTTGGCACAGACCTTCTTCACTCCACTTCGGCCAGCCACCATTTGAATGACAAGGAGAGAGCATGTGCAGGCTGCAGAAATGTACAAAAATAAATCAAGCAATCAATTAATCGATTAATTAAAAAACACAGCCAGATCCATTGCATACAGTGGTGAGACATCCACTTGGAACATTGAGACTGAGACTGATGGAACACTGGCCAACTGTATTGGCTAAGGACTGGGAGCATCCAAGAAGGCACTTTACTCATAAGGGAGGGCTTGCTCTGCCCTGTCAAACAGCAACTCTTGGTGACAGGCTTGTCTAACTAAGACATAGTTTCTTCTCTCTTTTTAGGCAGCCAATTCACCAGCTGCACAGCACAAGGCCAGAATGCAGTGCCAGCGAGCCCCTACAACTGCTACCCACCAGCCAGAACAGTACGCTCCAGCAACACTCACTAATGTAAGGACTAGAATAAAAAAAAAAAAAAAAACATGGTGGATGATAAGGTAGGAAGTGGGAATCATTGTAAAAGATTTACTGTTTTTACTTTTCTATGGTAACATGTTACGGAGTTCAGACAGGTTATTAAATATCCTATCCAAATTACAATCTGAGACTCAGCTAAGTCAGTCATCTTTCAGGTCAGATTTGGGATTTTGTAACTATCTGAAAACTGGACAATCAGATTGGATTTGGTATTATCCGAGCAATACTAATTTCAAGGTAATTTTTTTGAAGGAGGGATGTTTGTAGCTATGCTGCACCTTATCCAGCTAGTATGATTCCTTTTATTAGATTGGCATAGATATTAAACACAGACATAACAGTACATAAGCATTCAGGGCCACATTTGTGCTGTTTACTTTGAAAGCAAACCAGCAGAATACAGAGTACAGGGAATGCTGTCAGGTTTACAGGACAGAGGGGGAACATGGTTGGGAGAGAAAAAACTACAGGCAAAGGCACTGGGGGGCAAAGAAAACATGGAAGGTAGATGAGCAGTAGCAGAGTCAAAACAGGTGTCAAATAGAAGGGGGGTATGCCTTAACACCAGAGAAACAGAATCTGATGGCAGATAAGGACCGCTAGGCCCATCCAGTCTCCCATTTTTCCCCCTGCCTCCATAAACAAAGTCGTCAATCCTTGTACTATCTCTGGTCTTATCTCCTGTTTTGTACTGCTAGGGTTCCCCTATGACTATCTTATGCAGTTTTGAACTCCCCCCACTGAATCTGCCCCCACCATCTCTGCTGGGAGGCTGTTCCATGCTTCCACCACCCTTTCGGTGAAGTAGTACTTTCTCACATTGCCCCTTCGTCTACCCCCTACCAATCTCATGTCATGCCCTCTTGTTCTGGTGTAACTCCTTTTTTGAAAGATGCTACCCTCCAGGATCTTGTTCATTCCATTTAGGAACTTGAAGGTCTCTATCATATCTCCCCTTTCTCTCCACTCCTCTAGTGTGTATATATTGAGCGCCTCCAGCCTCTCTTTGTATGACTTATGGTGCAGGCCCTGCACTATTGTTGTTGCCCTTCTTTGAACTGCCTCAACTCTGACTATGTCCTTCCGGAGATGTGGTTTCCAGAACTGGACACAGTACTCTAAATGTGGTCTCACCAAAGTCTTGTATAGTGGCATCACCACCTCCTTACTTCTGCTAGTGATACCTCTCCCTAAACACCCCAGCATCCCACTGGCTCTTCATAGAAACATAGAAACATAGAAGTTGATGGTAGATAAGAATTGCAAGGCCCATACAGTCTGCCCATTTTTTTCTACCTTATGAATGCGCCATAGGCCCATACTCTGTCAATGGCCTATCTATTCATACTCATCTGTATTGCTCCCTTATGCCTATTCCAAGCCCTGCACTGTATTCATATCCACCATTTCCTGAGGTAGGTCATTCCATGCATCCACCACCCTTTCTGTGAAAAAGAACTTCCTCACATAACCCTTTAATTGGCCTCCCTCTAATCTCATGCTGTGTCCTCTTGTCCTGCTATTCTTCCTATATTGAATCATGTTAGACTCTTTCACCTTGTTAATGCCCTTAAGATGTTTGAATGTTTTGATCATATCACCTCTCTCCCTCCTTTGCTCTACGGTATGCATATAGAGCTCCGTTAATCTGTCCTCTTATGTTTTCTGATGCAGTCCCTGCCACCCAGTTGACCAACTTCTGACATACCCTGAGCCTACCCAGCTTATTAATTAATCTCCTATGTGGAACAGTATCAAAAGCTTTGCTGAAGTCAAGGTAGGCGACATCAACTGCACCCCCTTGGTCCACCACTGTCTTGGCACATTGTTTGGCCACCTTAAGGTCATCAGGTATAATACCCCCCCTGGTCTCTTTCCTGTTTGGTGGCCAATAGCAATTCCCCTCCCATCGCGTACTGCTCCCCTGGATTCTTGTACCCCAAGTGCATGATTTTGCACTTCTTCTTATTGAATCTTAGCTGCCACACTCTGGACCATTGTTCCGGTTTCTCCAGGTTCTTTCTAATTTTTTCAACCAACCCCTTCTGGTGTATCTACCCATTGTAGATATTTGTGTCATCTGCAAAGAGGCATGCCTTCTCCTCCAGTCCCTCTGCAATGTCACTAATGAACACATTAAACAGGACTGGCCTTAGAACTGATCCTTGTGGCACCCCGCTGGTCACCCGCCCCTCCTCGGATCTAGCTCCATTTACTACCACTCTCTGCATTCTATTCCTTAACCAACTTGCAACCCAGTTCACTACTTTGTGTCCCAATCCTAGGCTACCCAGCTTGTTTATTAGCCTCCTATGAGGAACGGTGTTGAATGCCTTGCAGAAGTCCAGGTAGGCCACATCCACCGCTCCCCTCTAATCCACTTCTCTGGTAACCCAGTCAAAGAAATCTATTAGATTCATCTGACATGACCATCCTGACCTGAATCCGTGCTCTCTCAAATGGTGTGCTCCACTAGATTCAAGGTGCTCCACTATCCTTTATTTTAGTAACTTTTCCATAACCTTCCCCACCACCGAGGTCAGGCTGACAGGTAAATAATTTCCATCCTCCTCCTCCTCCTCCCTACTCACACTCTTGTGGAGAGGGACTACTTCTGCCCTCCTCCAGTCCTCTGGAAGGTTTTATGTCATAACAGCAATTACGGAATAGCAATCGCCGTTTGGGCGAGTGTTAATCGCCGAAAATTAATTATGACGATGTACACTCGCTGCGATTAGAAAACCGGAGACTGGTTTTCTATGTTAAGTGGGGGGGCTGCATCCCCCGCAACCCCCTACTTAAGGATTCTCAACTCCAGGAGGTGCATGTCGGGGGGGCAGTGTAAAACGTAAAAACAATTAAAAAACCCGACCCAACGCAAAAAAAATTATGGCGCCCAGAATCGAACCCGGCACCCTCCCAACCCCAGCCTGCCACCTACCCACCACGCCACATGGCCAGCTCAGCAGCTGACCACCACACTACACCTCACATACCCTCACTCCCCTTCCATCTATTGAGTGATGTGGTCCCTCCACCCCCCCCCCACGTGTGTATATACAGCACCATCCCATTGCTGTACTCACCTACCCCACATATCCGGTCGCTACCTGCTGCCGTGATTGAGTCGCCCTGTTTTAAAATGCTCAGTCGTGGTCATCTTGTACATAGTATACCCCTCTGGAACTACTCCTGTATCCAGAGACTCCCTGAACAGTGGTGCTGCTAGTGCCCCCCAACTCCTTCAATACTTTAGGGTGTACCACATCTGGTCCCATTGCTTTGTCCCCCTTTAGTTTAATGAGTTCCTTTAGGACACTCTCCTCTGTGAACAATCCTGTGTCTACCTCCCTTCCAATTCTCTTCCCTAGCTGTGGTCCCTCCCCTACACCTTCCTCTGTGAAAACTGAACAGAAACATCTATTCAGGACTGATGCTTTTTCCTGATCTCCTTCCACACAGTCTGCCTCCTCCCCTTTCATCCTAACTATCCTAACTGGTCTTTCTTCTTTCACTAATGTACCTATAGAAGGTCTTGTCCCTCTTAGTCACTTCCTTTGATATCTTTTCTTCAGTCTGTGCCTTTGCACTCCTGGCTGCTCTTCCTGCCTCCTTTCGTTTCTCTAGATACACTTCTCTGTCCTCCCTCTGCATTTCCTTATATTTCCTGAAAGCCACCCTTTTTGCCCTTACTTTCCCATCCACCTCCCGTGAGAACCATAGTGGCTTTCTTTTTCTCCTGCCTTTGTGTATTTGCTGAATACAAAGGTTTGTTACCTCCTGTATGACTCCTTTTAGGTACGTTCACTGGTCCTCAACTCCCCAGTATTGCTTCCCCCTGCCAAGGTTTCCCCAAGACATATTCCCATCCTGGTGAAGTCTGCCCTCCTGAAGTCTAGGACCCTCACTTTTGTGTGGCTCGACCCCTTCTCTGTACTCATCTCGAACCACATCGTGTGATGATCGCCGGTTCCCAGGTGCTCTTCCATCGTGACATTCATAATTTTATCCTATTTGTTAGTACCAGGTCCAAAATCACTCCTTCCCGGGTTGGCTCAGGCACTAGCTGTTTGAGGCCTGCTCTTTGCAGGGAGTCCAGGATATCCCTGCTCCTGGCTGTGGCCACTGTTGAGATGTTCCAATCTATATCTGGTAGGTTAAAGTCACCTACCTGCAACATCTCCCCTTTTGCCACCATTTTATGTATGGCCCCCAGTAGTTCCCTGTCCAGTTCCTCCCCCTGTGCTGGACGTCTGTAGATGATTCCAGTTCAGATGGCTGTGCCATTGCCTGCCTTCAGGGTGATGCACAGTGCTTCTGCTTCCCCTGCATTACTTGCACCTCTGTTGCCTTTATCCCTTCCATGACGTAAAGAGCCACCCCCACCCCTTTTTTCCTTTCTGTCCCTCCTGAATAAAGTATAACCTGGAATAGCTACGTCCCACTCCCTTGTACCATGTTTCAATAATACCAACAATATCCAGGTCTTCCTCTGCCATCAAGGCTGCCATGTCTGGGATTTTACTTCACAGGCTGTGGGCATTTGTGCACACGGCCTTCCATTTTTGCATTCCCCCTTCCTGCCCTCACTTCTTTTCGCCTCTTTTCCCCCTTGTACTTTCTCCTATCCCCCTCCTTGGCCCTGTTCAGTCTTCCCTGGTGCTTTTTTTAATGTTGTGGTTCTCCCTGCTGGTAACATAATCTTGTGGGGGTGAGCAGTATGATTTACTCTACTTCCTTCCTCCACTCTATTGGTTATTTTAAATGCTTGCTAGTGAAGCATCTAAACTGTTCAATGAGGACATTGGTCCCTTCCTGGAAAGATGCAGACCATCTCCCCCGTACTGTAATGTAATGTATTGTTTCCTACAGGTCTTCCGGACTGTCATGTACTGTAATATATTGTACTATATCTTAGAATGTACTGTCCTTAACCGTCACCTCTGTTAACAAATGTTACTCTGTACCTAAATGTATGATGTGGAACCTTTGTAAATGAGCCTTCGGCTCAAAGGTTTTCTGAATTTTCACAATAAACAATAAACATTCCCCCAGGTGGGTCCCCAGTCCCCCATTTAGCTGAATCCCTGCTCCCCGCACCAGTTTTACAACCAAGCGTTGAAGTCCCTGGTGTGGAGATCCCAAGCCCTCCCTTGCCATGGACAGGTAGCACCTCTGAGAAGGATACAGAGCATACTATCTGCCCCAGGCCCCTCCCCAGCTCTCTGAACTCCTTCTGCACCCTTCCTATTGCTGTACTGTCCTCAGCCAGGTCATTTGTCTCCAGATGGATAATGACATCCAGCTCTGCCCTCCTTGCTATTGCCCTAGCGATCCCCTGGATTCGCTTCCCATCCCTCTGAGCAGTGCTTCCTGGTAGACACATTACCTCCCTCTCCCCCTTGCTATCCATCACATCTCCACTCCCTGGACCACGGAGTCCCCCACCAGGAGTAGCTTCCTCTTCCTGTGGGGTCCACTATCATTCCTCCTCCTTGGGGCTTCCTTATGAGGTCCCTCACATCCTTCCTGGATGCAACTTTAGGTAATCCTGTTGGACTTTTCTGTTGCTCCAACAAAGCGTAGGAGTTCTTCAATTGCATCGGCTGGGGAATGTGTCTCTTACCCACCTACCTTACCCTGCCTGAGCCCTCCGTAGTCCAACCACTCCTCTTGCTGTACAACCTTTGAGGTAGTGGGTGTGGATCTGGTGGCCTCTGGGTGGGGGTGGAGGCCTTCTGAATCCTAGCCAACTCAGCTCAGAGAGTGGCAACCTCTGCCCTCAGCCCAGAGAGGTGCCTACAGATGGGGCAGTGCCACAGTATCCAGAAGGTTCTTCTGTAGACTGCCACTCCACAGCCACTGCACTTCACCACTCCCAGCATTGTCCCACTACTTTGCTGCCTGATGCTTTCTATTCCAGCTGCTCACAATGGTACCTTTCTTCTGCCACCTGCTGTGACCAATTACCTCCCAAATTCAGGATTTTGGTTTCTGTTTCTTTTACACATTTCCCATTATCTATCCTTTCTCTATTCCTTCCCCTCTTTCACTCTTACTGCTCTGTAATACTGTTAGTGTGATCATGTCCCTTCATGTGGCCAAACAGAAAGTAGCCAAATGTCCACTGGGCACTTCCCTTTAAAGGTAGGTGAGCCGGGTGGGTGGGTGGGAATGGGGAAGGGAGGATTGGGTCCCTCCTCAGCATCCACCCATTGCTGTAAAAAAGCAGTCAGTCTAGGCAGGTTAAAATCAGCATTCCCTGCAACACAGAATACAGAAAAAAAAACCAAAGTATCTTTCCATCCCCAGAGTTATCACTCCTTCAGCATTCTCTGCAACCAGAATACAGAAACAATAAAAGCATCTTTCCGCTCCCAGAGTTATCATCCTTTCTGCTGCCTCTCCTGTGGCTTGGTTTCACTTCACACGCTGCTCGCCTGTCTCCCGACCAAGAAAGAACCCTTTGCTCCTAAATACAAAGGAAAGGTAAAGTACACTTAAACAAGCAGCCTTCTTTCTGATAGTGCAGCAGAGCCCCTCTGTGCACCACCCAATCTCCTCCACAAGAAGACTCTCTGCCAGGAGCCCAGGGAACAAACTTAGTGAGCTCCAGGCCCTGAAAGCACATGCTGAGGTGGACCTTGTGGCCATCACAGAAACATGGGTCAGGAAGAAGTTAGTAGGGTTGGCGGGCATTGGTGGGATGGAGGAGAAACCCAAGGGAGCTATCCTTGAGGCATCAATGTTATGCGTAAAATCAGTGACAAAAAAATAGGGTGAGAAAACCACTATGATTCTCATCTACAGTCAGGAAGAGGTCATGGACAAAAAGAGGGCCTTTTATAAATATAAGACTAAGCAAGGAGAGGCAGAATGGGAGGAATATCTTTGGAAAACCAGGAAAGCAAAAAGGACTGTCAGGAAGGCGAAAGGAGACACAGAGCTGCGCATTGCGGAGGGGGTGAAGAATGGATTTTTTAGATATATTAGTGAAAAATGAAAAAAGGGGGTGAATTGCATGGATGGCGGGGAGGTAGGGTGATTGAACAGGACTGGCAAAAGGCCACCGTTCTGAATTACTAGTTTTGCTCAGTCTTCACTAAGGAGGAAGGCGGGCCCCTGCCTGAGTGCAGCATCACAGTGGCCACAAAGGCAATCCCGGAAATGAGTCCACCATTGTTTACTAGGGAAAGAGTCCTGAAGGGTCTGGCAGCCCTCAAGATAGATAAGGTCCAAATGGGCTGAGCCTGAGGATACTGAGAAAATTAGCAGTAGAACTGGTTGAACCACTGACTGGGCTGTTCAATAGCTCACTAAGGATGGCAGTAGTCCCAGGGGACTGGAAGTTAGCAGATGTCGTGCTGCTACCTAAGGGGGGGAAGATAGGGAGCAACCAGGAAATTATAGGCCTATTTGTCTGATCTCCATCGTGGGGAAACTGATGGACTCTCTGATTAAAGAAGACCTCATAGAATACCTGGAGAGCAATGGACTCCAGGACAATAAATAACATGGTTTTGTTGCAGGAAGGTCTTGTCAGATCAACCCTAATAGTTTTCTTTAACTGGGTGACAAAGGAGATAGACAAGGGCCACACAGTGGACATGTTGTACTTTGACTTCAGTAAGGCCTCTGATTCGGTACCACACAAGAGACTGCTTATGAAAATGGAAGACCTGGCTACAGCTAAAATTCTAGTGAGCTGGGTGGGTAACTGGCTAACAGGAAGGTGACAGATGGGGGTGGTCAAAGGGGTTACATCGGAAGAGGGGAAGGTAACAAGCATTGTTCCACAGGGATCGGTCCTGGGTCCGGTCCTCTTCAACATGTTCATTAGTGACATTGGAGAAGGAATTCAGGGCAAGTTATGTCTCTTCATGGAAGACACAAAACTATGTGGGAAGGTGGGCAGTGAAGAAGGAATAAGGAATATTTAGAAGAACCTGTAAAAGTTAGAGGGGTGAACAAAGGTCTGGCAATGCAAAAAAATACAAGGTAATGCACCTCTGGAAAAAGAACCCAATGATGGAGTACTGAATGAAAGGGGCGAGACTTAGCATTACAGTTGAGGAATAGGATCTTGGAGTTACCATCAACAGCAACTCCCTTAAACAAACAAGCCAGTGCAATAAGGCCTATTGCAGGGCCAACAGGATGCTGGGATGTATTGGGAAGGGGACTGATAGTAGGAGAAAAGAGGTAATACTACCCATTTACAGATCCCTGGTGAGGTCTCACCTAAAGTACTGTGTCCAGTTCTGGAGTCTTTACCACAGAAAAGACAAGGATATGTTACAGACAGTGCAAAGCAGAGTGACCAAAATGATTCAGGGACAGCAGAGTAAATCCTCTGAGGAGCGCCTCAGGACACTAAATTTGTACTCATTGGAAACCAGAAGGGTGAGGGGAGATATGACTGAGACTTTCAAATTCCTCAAAGGAATTAATAAAGTGAACTGTAGGGAATTATTTAGCCTGACTACCAGCTCACGGTCACAAGTGCAAATTGG
The DNA here is from genome assembly GCA_016271365.2 of Neoceratodus forsteri. Taxonomy (NCBI): domain Eukaryota; kingdom Metazoa; phylum Chordata; order Ceratodontiformes; family Ceratodontidae; genus Neoceratodus; species Neoceratodus forsteri. The sequence continues at coordinate 275,474,677 of JADMNL010000025.1, forward strand.
CAGGAGGGAGGTTCAGGTGGGACGTGAGGAAGTCCTTCTTTATGGAAAGGGTGGTGGAACCCTGGAACAGTCTGCCAGTCAAGATGGAAGGAGTGAACACAGTGAAAGGGTTCAAACAGGCCTGGAATAGAAGGAAGGAAGGGAATAGTGGTTACCAGGGCCAACAGGACCAAGGAAGAAAATAGGGAAAGGTTCAGGAGGGTTAGTACCCTGGGGGAACATTAGGTTCCAAGGAAGGTTCCAAGGATTTAGGGAACTTGGGCAGACTAGATGGACCATTGTTCTTTTTCTGTCATCACTTTCTGTTTCTGTCTTTCTATAACAGGCATTTGATTGCATAATGTCCCTTCAACTTTCCTTAACAAACTGATGTCTGTATCAGTGGCTAAACTTAATTTATAAATGTTAGGCAATGATGCACCAAGATGCCTCCGTTCACAGCATCCTTTAGTATCCAACACTTATACACGTACTGCATGCATTCCCTACGCAAAACAAACACTAATTGTACACAATTCAGGGCTGTTGTGTAGGCAAATCAGTGAACTCCAAAATGTTGTTGTACCATAGTTCAGTTCAACAGTCACAAAAGTTGTTGTTCCACAGTAGTGACTTACTACTATGGCATGAAAACTTTTCAGCCTCATACCATTATAAATTCAGCAAATGCTCCATTGACCCCAACCCCATCTGAAACACAAATTCTTCCATTTTACAGTAATTTGCGTGTGTGTGTGTTGGGGGGGGGGGTACTCATGGAAATGTTTCTATTTATTTTCAGGAACCACAAACTATAAAAAAAATAATGGATGGAATATATGCACATACAAGGCATTTCTGTGTTCATCTCAGGGTTCTGTGATATCAGAGACCCCTTGTATTTCGCTCCAAAGGTCTGTGATGTCATAAGAACCCTTCAATGGAAGCACAGCCTTGTTGTGCATGGTCTTCCATCCATTTTTAATTTATCTTTTACAATACTCCTTCCACTTCCTTCCAACCATGCCTCCCCTTGGAAGTGCTCATGGACTTTAATGTGTCACTTGTGATGTTGTCTGAAAGACATCGCTAGTGCACATGCTCGGGGGTGAGCCAGACAAACTGGAGAAAAAACAGAAGCCATGAGGCAGTAAAACTGTGCCAGCCTTCCATGACAAAAACAGGTCCTTGCACCACCCCTACTACTCCACATTACCTGCTACCAGGGTCCTATAATAGCTGACCATGTAAGAAGGGAACACCTGCCGTGATGCTGCAAGGTGGGGCCTACCCTTGGGGGAAATCTGGGGGTACCAGGACTGTGGGAGAGGTAAGTACAACAGAAGCAGGTGGCTAGGGGGGGACTCCTTGGTCAAGTGTTCCACCAGAGTCCGTGACACTACCACTACTCCAAAGTGGTATCTACGCTTTCTGAGGGGCAGCCAAGATACTTGAACCTTATCTGCCCTGCCGCTACCTTAGGCACTATGTTAGTACACCTGTTCCTCAAATGTCTCCCCCTCATTTGCATGCTAGTACCCACATCCCATCAACCAGACATCCCCCCTGGCCCACTTGTACCAGCACCCCCAACTCTCCTTGACTTAGTCCGATCCCACCCTACACTGATCATGTACCCTGGCCCACAGCACCCTCCCCCTGGATGCCCCCCCACTGCCTACTCTGGCTCCCCATGGCTGCCACTCCTCCTTACCCTCCTGACCCTTCATACCCTGCCCATCCCTTGTTCCCCTACAGCCCCATCCCCAGCCCAGCGTACCTCCCCGGAAGTTGACTTACCACCACCCCTGGTCAGAGCCTTGCTCCTCCTGCTACTCCTCTCAGGTAATATACATCCAAATCCAGGCCCTGCCCCCTCCAGCTGGGTCCACTGGTCTCCACATAGCCTCCATGAACATACGCATCCTACTGAAATAATTTGATGCCCTCCAGTGTTGGGGCATGCTACATCAACCAGACATCATAGCTCTGGTTGAAACCTGGCTGTCAAAATCCACCACTGACTCCTTTGTATCCCTCCCAGGCTATACCCTATACCGGGAGGATTGAGTAGGCAAACCCGGGGGTGGCTGTGCAGTCTATACTAGGGACACAGTCATCGGACAAGCGATCCTTGCCCCTGCTTTTGTAAATGGAGCACAGGCCCTTACCCTCAAACTTGCTCCTGACCCCTTCAGGGGCCCTCTATATCTCACTACTGCCTACATTCCCCCAAAGAACCAGAACCCGGCGCTGATATCTTTAACAGAATATCTTGCCACCCTCCACCACAAGGTGGAACAAATCCTAGTGGGGGACCTTAACGTGAACTGGCTCAGCGCCTCCTCTTCCACTACCCGAGATTCTTTTGCTGCCCTAGACCTGACTCAACTCATCTCCCAGCCCACTAGAGTAAACTCTAAGAGAGGAACCAGTACATTCTGGACGTAATTATCACCAACCGCCCCCAAAAAATTCATAACATCCAGGTCCTCCCAGATTCACTGAGTGACCACTCCCCTATCCTATTCCATTGGTCGGTCCCCACTCCCAAATCCACAGCCCTGACCACACTCCGCAGGCACCTCCGACCTGGTGGGCTGTTAAAACTCAAACAATTTCTTGCCCAGATCAGTTGGTCCCCCATTCATGATGCACCCGACAAAGACACTGCCCTCGCCTTTTTCTCCCAAACCTTTAATAAGGCCTGTGACCTCTTTGCACCCTTCACAAGAATTTGATCCAAAAAACGTAATGCACCTTGGGTCACCCCTGCCCTACTAAAATGATCAGAGATAGGGATAACCTCTGGCACCTCATCACTGAAACGGGCCGGATGGCTGATAGACAGGCCTACAATGCTGCATGGAACAGGTGCACAAGGGCCATCCATAAAACCAAGGCCGACCATTACCAGGCTACCCTCACCTCCTCCTGGGGGTGTGCCCGGACTTTCTGGGACAATGTTAAACAACTAAATGGGAAATCACGCACCCCTCCCCTATCCCAGCTCACTATTGATTGATCTACCTCCACCGACCCTGCCTGCATAGCTAACTGCCTCAACACCTCCTTTACAGCCCTTAGCTCTGTCCTCCCCAGTAACTTCTTTGACCTTCCCCCCACTCGACCTCCTCCTGTCCTCCAATGCCCCAGTTTCCACCTATGCAAGGTATCTGCCCAGGAAGCTAGACCTCTCCTAATAAAAGCATTAAACAGCAATAATCCCGGCAATGACTCCCTGGACCCCAGCATTCTCCGGCTGGTGCTGGATGAGGTCCTTGCACCACTCACCAGCCTACTAAACCGATCCCTCTGCCTGGGGCAATTTCCCACTACATGGAAAACAGCCATAGTCACACCCATCCACAAAGGAGGCGACAGGTCCTCCGCTGGGAATTACCGACCAATCTCCATCCCCCCCCCCCCCACAAAGCCCTAGAAAAAATGGTGGCCATTCAAATCACTGAATATCTGACTAAGCATAACATCTTATGCCCAGAGCATAGATACATAGATACATAGAAAGTGTTGGCAGATAAGGGCCTGTGGCCCACCCAGTCTGCCCATTTGAGCTTGTAAGTTCAGTTTATATTTTCCTAGAAGTCTGTTCCCCATTACCACTGACCTCCAGAATTCCTTGATGTCTATCCCATGCATTCTTAAATCCTGTGATTGTTTCAGCCCCCACCACTTCCTCTAGAAGGGTGTTCCACTTGTCCACCACCCATTCTGTGAAGAAATTCTTCCTCACGTTTCCTTGGAATCATCCTCCCTCCAACTTCATCCCATGCCCTCTAGTCCTGGTACATCTTTTTCACTTAAAAATAGTGTATTTCTGCACCCTGTTCCTCCCTGTAAGATACTTGTATGTCTCTATCATATCCCCTCTCTCCCTCCTCTCCTCCAGGGAGTACATATTCAGTTCCTTCAACCTGTCCTCATAGGATTTGTGATGCAATCCATGTACCATCTTTGTTGCCCTCCTCTGAACCTTCTCTACACTGTCTATGTCCTCACCTAGGTAAGGTCTCCAGAACTGTACACTGTACTCCAGGTGGGGCCTCACTAGTGTCTTGTATAGTGGAATTATGACCTCCCTTTTCCTGCTGGTGATGCCCCTGCCTATGCATCCCAGCATCCTATTTGCTTTACCTGCTGTCTTGTCACACTGTTTCCCTACCTTGAGGTCATCAGAGATGATAACTCCAAGATCCCTTTCCTGCTTGGTGCATGCTATATCCTCACCCCCCAACTGATATATTGTGCCAGGCTTTTTGTGCCCCATATGCATTATCTTGCACTTCTTTGCATTGAATTTCAACTGCCAAACCCCTGACCATTCTTCAAGTTTCTGCAGGTCCCTTCTCATTCTGTCTACACCCTCTGGTGTGTCTACTCTGTTACAAAGCTTTGTGTCATCAGCGAACAGTGAAATTCTGCCTTCTAGGTCCTGTGCAATGTCACTGATTAAGATGTTGAATAGGACCAGTCCCAGCACTGATCCCTGTGGTACCCCACTGGTCACTCTTCCCTCTGTGGAGTGACAGCAATTTACCACCACCCTCTGTGTACTGCTGCCCAGCCAGTTACATACCCACCACACTACTGTCCTGCCCACACCCATATTCCCCAGTTTGTTTAATAGTCTTCTATGTGGCACAATGTCAAAGGTCTTGCTGAAGTCCAGATAGACCATGTCCACTGCCCTCCCCTGATCCACCTCTCTAGTCAACTAGTCAAAAAATTCAACGAGGTTGGTCTGACATGACCTCCCCCTGATGAAACCATGCTGCCTTGGGTCCTGCAGTCCACTGACAACCAGATGTTCCACCAATCTCTTCTTCAGTAGTGCTTCCATGATCTTCCCCACTACCGAGGTGAGACTGACTGGTCTGTAGTTCTCGCTTCCTCTTTGTTCCCACTTTTTGTATAAGGGACTACATCTGCTGTCCTCCAGTCTTTGGGTCCCTCCTGTTTCCAGTGATCGGCTAAACAGATAGCCAGAGGTTCAGCCACCACCTCTCTTAGTTCTTTAAGGACCCTGGGGTGCACCCCATCTGGCCCCATTGCTTTATCAACTCTTATTACTTCCAGTTCCTTCAGGACCCTTTCTCGAGTAAAGGGACTTGTGTCCATTTCTGCACCATTCTCACCCCTTGTACTCCCTTCAGACTCATTACCCTCTCTTCCTCAGTAAAGACTGAGCAGAAATACCTGTTCAATATGTCAGCTTTACTGTTGTCATCCTCCACGCGGCCCCCATCCTCCCCCTTCAGTCTCACTATCCCTCCCTTGCCTTTCTTTTTCACTTATGTACCTGTAAAGGTTTTGTCCCTCTACCCACTGATTTTGCAATGTGTTCTTCTGTTTGAGCTTTGGCTTCCCTTACTGACCTCCCTACCTCCCTTTGCTTCTCCTGGTACTTCTCCCTATCCCCTTCTGCCTGTGTCTTTTTGTATTGCCTGATTGCAATCTTTTTGGCTTTCACTTTCTTTGCTACCTCTTTGGAAAACCATAATGGTATCCTCTTCCTTTTCCTCTTGCTCAACCTGCTTAATGCATAATTCTGTTGTTCTTGTAATCCCCATTTTAAATACTGCTCACTGTTCCTCAACCCCTGATTCCTGCACCATTCCCCTTAATGCCTCTTTCAAGTATCTCCCCATTTTCCAAAAGTCTGCCCCCTAAAATCCAGGATACGTGTTTTTGTGTGGTTTGGTTCTGCTCTTTCTGTGATTTCAAACCACAATGTCTGGTGGTCACTGTTACCCAGGTGCTCCCCCACTGTTACCCCATCACACTGTCCCTGTTTGTGAGCACAAGGTCCAGTATTGCCTTCTGCCGAGTTGGTTCCATGACCAGTTGCTTGAGGAAGATACCCTGAAGGAAGTCCAGGATAAATCTGCTCCTAGTCGATGCTGCTGCTGGGATGCTTCAATCCACGTTTGGAATATTGAAGTCTCCAACCAGTACTACCACACCCTTGTCTGCCATCCTTTGGATGGCTAGCATCAGCTCCCTATCTGTTTCTTCCTCCTTGTTTCCGTGCTGGTCACAGTAGCGGCACTGCACTAGTTGAGTTCTCCAACTTCCTACACTCCTCCCAGGACGCCAGCTCCCTAGCCGGTGTAGTGTTCACTGACCTCTCTAAGGCCTTCGACACTGCCTCCCACCCTCTTCTGCTATATGTCCTCTGCCACACTGGTTTCTCTGCTGGCCCTCTTGCCTGGTGCACAAGCTATCTATCTGCCCGCTCCCAATGTGTAAAAATCAATGGGACACTCTCCGAAACTCGTCCCATCAGCTCTGGGGTACCCCAGGGCTCCATCCTGGGCCCCCTACTCTTCTCACTCTATCTAAACACCCTGCCCAGTGCATACTCTGGCAAAATTCTTATGTATGCAGATGATGCTGTCATTTTTGCCACCCACCGCAATCCCATCTCCCTCCAGGACACCCTGCAACAATCCTACAATGATGCCGAAGTCTGGTTTAAAGAGCACAGACTCTCGATTAATCCAAAACAAAAAAGAAACTATGCTCTTTGCCCACTCCAAAACAAAGCCTGCAACTTCCCACTCCCTATCCTCCCTAGTACCAAACAACCGCTTGAACAAGTCTGCTCCTACAAACACCTTGGGGTTACTTTCGATTCAGCCCTCACCTACCACACCCACATTGATGCCCTTGCATCCACCACTAATACACTGCTTGGCATCCTCTACCGCTACAAAAGCGACCTCCCCCTGATGCTCTCCGACTTGTGGTAATGTCTTCAGTACTGTTCCTCGTTGACTATGGGCTGCCAGTCTATGGTGCCACTGACACTACCGCCCTCAACAAAATTCACCTCACCCTAAATAAGGCCTGCAGGCTGATTACTGGTGCCTCTAGGCTCACACATACTTGTCTACTCTATGACGAGGCAAAACTACTTAACCTAGATGAACGGCTATGCTATCAAACCTGACTCCTCACAAAAACAACCCTACTCGGGCTATCCCCTCCCGGGGTGACAAGCCTCCATCCACCACGCCCAATCCATCATCTCAACCTGAACCGCCAATAAGACCACCCTACGGGTCCCCAGATCCAGGACCACCCATGGTCAGAGGTCCTTCTGCTACAGAACTCCATCCTGGTTTGACTCTCTCCCTGCTCCCATCTCCAATGCCCCCACAATCTCCAACTTTAAAACCGCACTTCGGTGCCAACTGTTTAAAACTCACAGCTGCTCCTGTCACTAAATATGGCTGCAGTCTCTCCACACCTGACAACACCCACTGGGTGGCACTCCACTGCACCCCCCCCTTCTCCCTCGTTGGACACTGCCTCTGTTATGCACAGCATGTGATCAGCTGTATCATTGTAACTGCTACTAAATTGTTTAAATGTATGAAACCACTTCTATGTAACTTTAAGTCAGTGGACTTGTATACTGCGACCTAAATTTGTGTCTGTATGTCCTCAGTGTGAAGAGGTACCTTTGGAAAGAGCCTCTGGCTCAAAGGTTGTAAACCTATGTACAAATAAATAAATAAAAATAAATAAAGTGGTAGACTACTGGCAGTGATGGAAGGAGGTTTGACTGGAGGGGCCAAGAGGAGGCAAAAAGCATGTTGAAAAATACTTGGTGACTGGGTGAACATGCTGCCATTTACTTTCTGTGCTTGTTCCTGTTTTAACCAGCTTGTTTTCTTTCTTTTTCTTTTCCATATTGATTTTTATGTCCCCGATCAGCTACCATCTGACAATAATATACCTGGATCAGGGTTATATCATGTATCAGGCCAAGGTCATCATTGTGATGATCTCTTTTTTTACTTTCTTTATCCAATGTTAGATAGATAGATAGATAGATAGATAGATAGATAGATAGATAGATAGATAGATAGATAAAAACTTAAATGTTTTGGCAGGATAATAACTTTTAGGAGCAAAAGCCTTGTTTATCAAAGTTGTCCTGTTTTAAAAATACAGTTTAAAAGAACAAAAACATCATGTAATAATATATTACAGGGACAAATCTTACATGTATAACAAACAGTTTCACTACAGACATTACAAATGACATACATAGATACACACTATATCAGAGAATTCAATAATTTTATCATACTTTAAGTATGCATTTTCCAGATAAATCGAAGGATTGGATGTCTAAATAACATACAGGAAAATTATTTTCGTTTTCAATATTACCATATTGGAATAAACATCAAGGAAAAAGAGGAAACAAGGAAATGAGAACAAACAAAATGAAAAACAAAAAGAAGGGGGGGTGGAGAAAAAAGTAAGAAGGGAATTTATTTAGTCTAAAAAACACTGTGTTAACTGCTCACCACTGCTTATTCGCAAACTTTAAATGGGATTCTAAATGAGGGGTACTAATGTATATGGCATACATCAACAAAAAGAACAAGTCAGAGCACCCTGACCCACCCCCCAAAAAAGGGGTAAAGTTAGTAAATTGCCAATCCCATTTATAGTTTGTGAATGAGCAAGCATGAGCAGTTAACATTGGATAAAGTTTGTAAAGGGAGAAGTACAGCTTTCTCATTTAGCAACTCCCCACCAGTTACCTGTACATTGGCTGGGGACCACACCTTAATTAAGCCAGATTTAGGCTGGTGCACCCTATAAAGGTAAGCCACTTGAGGCAGATGCAGTTTAGAGTAGGGACCCAGCTGATGGGTGGTCTACCACAACATTGGTAGCTGGGTGACTTCACAGCAGGGCCCTGGAGCAAATACCAAGAGACACCCTCTCCTTTTCAGATCAAATTAGTAAGTTGCCAATCCAGGCTGAAAAAATATGCTTATTGTTAAATTTACCCCTTTTTTGTGGGGGGGGGCATGGTGTGCTCTGACTTGTTTTTGTTTATCATTGTGAAGATGACTGGGTATTTTCTCTCTCCCGCCGCCCCATGACATGGGCAGAAGCCATGTTGTGCAACCACAGTGCACTGTGGGAAGAGCAAGCTCCCTGGGCAGGGCGCACTCTCATGCAACATTGCTCTAGCATATGGCCGCTCCTCAACATGGCTCACGGAGTCAGCTCCTACTGGGGTCACCTGCACAACAGTGCAAAGCACTGCCATGTGGCCATGGGGGAGAGGGGGCAGCCAACTTGTTTTCTTGATTGACTTTTTTCGTACACGTTCCCAATTGTATTGGTCATAGCTGCCATGCCTGCCTGCCTTGTCCCATGGGACGCTTGTAAATCTAGCTGCCAGATTCCAATGAGGCTGAACTAGTACTAGTATGGAAACTTTTAAATGAATAAAATAAAATGAATACTTTTGACCTTGAACCCGAGAGCCTCACTTTCTTTTTTAAGAGTTTCTATATCTGATAATAAGCTCTTGGGGTGGGGGAGAAACTCATTATACCTTTTCCCGTCTCAAGTCCAATTATTGTTTGTTTCTTACCTTTTAAATCTCTTAGCTCTTGCCTGTCTCCGTGGTTACTGTTTTAATTGTTGTTGCTAATGCCATTTATTGCATGGAGGGAGATGTTTCGATAGGATCTGTTAGCTTTTCCATTAAGCTGTGCCTGCCCCTCTCCTATTTATTTATTTATTTGGAGTACTTTATTTGCGGTGGAGATGATAACATGTATGTATGTTCTTCTTCTCATTGCCGACCAATGTGCCAGCAGAAAATTGCCAACTTTATGCTCTATGCTGTTTGTTTAGAAAAGAGCACGGGCTTAGCCTATTCAGCAGCTGCTTCACAAGCTGTTTATACAATGTAGGTGAGAGTCCAACCTTACAGATACATTTTTTCTTTTGGCCACCGGATCATTCTAAATGAGGATAAATCATTTATCTTCACTTTGGTCATTTATCCTCACTTTAGGCAGGTCACAAAGGAACCCTAAGCCAATTGGAGAGTAGATCAGTGTCTGATGACATCACAACAGCCTCAGCTGTACATCAGTACCACCACTGAGACCACTCTTATGGTTGTATGAGTGGTCTCACGCACATTCTTAGGGGATGAGAATCACACACTGAAGGTGAATGGGTTCTGATACCCAAAGAATGTATGTGAGACCACTCTTACAATCATAAGAGTTGTCTCAGAGGCGGCATTAACATATTATTGCTGAAGATCCAGCAATAATATATTAAAATGTTGAAAAAACACCTTCCCCAAATATACCCATTTTCAAGACAGCTGCGCAGTTACACATCAGGCACTCTTTACAGAATAAGGGTGCGTCATGTGCAGGGAAAAGGAGCCCTCCCATTGGCCAGGGGCACTCTCCTGATTTATAATGCACTCACAATGAAATCAAATGAAAACAGCTTCATCAAACGCTCTAATTTAAAAGTTTTACATGTGAGGTGGCAGGACTTACGTAACTCACTTGTGGCTCTATCGCTTGTGAAATATTGTCTGGCCCTCTTACTAAGGAAGGTAAATGGCATGTGCTGAGTCAGGCCATTGCCTATTCCATATATAACATACTGTAAAACAGCAATGCATGTATGGTAGATATTTTGAATCTTTATATTTTATTCAGTTTTAGATTACCATTTCTTCTCTCCTGTAAATGCTCTTCTCCCTGTTTTTTTTTTCAAACACATTTTCCCTTGCCCCCGCTGTATTCTTCAGGGATATACCCAATTTATCAGGTATGTATCTGTCTCAGGCTTGTTCACCATCATACAGAGGGCTGAGGGATTTTCACACTGGATTTTCTGTCCTTTATCTCCTTCCTCCATCTGACATGAGCCATGCCCTCCCTACAGCATGCAGAAGGAGCAAGCTCCCCAGCCCATCCACAGGGGTCACTGCACAGCCTGAATCCACCGTCAGCCCTCCTCTGTTGAGGTGTGATGCCTTCTGGCAACTGCCTGAAGTCTGGCCTGCCTGCAGACATGGGTCCCGATATTCAGAAATGTGCCACACGCTGGCGCAAGTGGTGGCACAGTGTAACTGAGTTGCGCCAGAGCAACTAAGGGATATATTCAAAAGAGATGTGCCATGGTGCACCTCTTCTGAATATATCACATAATGCACACTGCGCAAATACAATGCCCATCACCACAGACAGGTCTGAATACCTATTAGCCATTGTGACACTTATATACGGCTCTGGTGGCCCAGTGACCCCCCCCCCGCCTGTACCTCCGATCGCTGTCTTTCAATAAGTATTATAGCCCTGGCGGTCCAGTGGTTCCCTCCTCCCTGCTCGTACCTCCGATCACCATCTTGTAATAAATATTATCGCTCTGGTGGTCCAGTGGTTCCCCTTCCCTGCCTGTACCTCCGATCACTCATAATTCTGAATCAGATTTCCCTGGAAGTCTAGTGGTACCCCCCACCCCACTGGTAACCTCCAATCACCCGTAATACAAATTAAACCACTTCCCTGGTGGTTCAGTGGCACCCCCCCACCCACACAGGAGCCCCAGCCCACCCAGCTGCCCCCGTCATCGGCGGGCAGCAAACTCCCTGCATACCTCAGCAGCTGTCCACCCGAGTGATGGAAAGCTATAGCAGCTGCAAGCCCACTGACCACAGTGTGGTGCAAATACTTGCAGCTGTTATTGTAACCAGTCATTCAGCGGGCAGCCACAGAGGTCATGCAGGTGGGTTTGCTGCCCGCTGATGACGGGGGCTATGGTCTGGGGGTCCTGTGTGGGTGGGTGGGGAGATGAGGGTGCCACTGTGCCACCAGGGAAGTGGTTTAGTTTACATTATGGGTGATCGGGGTTACTGGCATCATGGGGGATACCACTAGATTACTAGGGAAATCTGATTCAGAATTACGAGTGATCAGAGGTGCAGGCTGGAAGGGAGGAACCACTGGACCACCAGGGCTATAATACTTACTTAAATACAGCAATCAGAGGTATGGGCTGGGAGGGGGGCTACTGGACTACCAGGACTATAATATGTATTAAAAGACAACAATCAGAGGTATGGGCTGGGAGGGGGGAACCACTGGACCACCTGGGCTATAATATGTATTAAAAGACAGCGATCAGAGGTATGGGAGGGGGGACCACCAGACTACCAGGGACACAGGGACATATGTGGATGCTTGTGCACGGTGTCTGAGGGATAGTCACCCACTGCTGGTGGCTGCTGTGTTGTGCACTGCAATGCAGCAGCACGCCTGTGGGTGGTGGGCACTTGAGTCATTTTTTATGGACTCAACTTTGAGCCCAGGTATGTGGCACATATCTGGCTTGTGTCAGCAGATGCGCTGCACATCCCAAGCTGAATATCAGGATGTGTCCCATATGCATGGGCACGCCCTCTGGAGATATGCCGCATACATTATCTTTGGGCCCTGGTGTATCCAGAATTGCGCTGCTCAATACCCACATATGAATATTGCCATGGGGCGCAGTTCTTGGGTTGTGCTGGAGCAACCCCTTTGAATATCTAGGCCATGATGACCAACGTGTGATCCCTAACACTGGTGACCTGCACGGCAGTGTGTTGTGCTGCCACTGAACCACTGCAGTGGCCTCTTCCACCCTGTTCTGCATCTGCTTTAACATTTTATTTATAATTTGAAATAAGGAGCTAAGGGTAGAACTAGCAGAGCCATTATCAGAACTGTTTAGTGAGTCTCTGAGCAGAGGAGAGGTCCCAGAAGACTGGAGAAGGGCTCATGTGATCCCACTCCACAAGAGTGGTAGCAGGGAGGAGGCGGGGAACTACAGACCAGTCAGTCTTACCTCAATAGTGGGCAAGATTATGGACACACTTCTTAAGGAAAGGATAGTGCAACACCTGGAATCCATAGGAGCACAGGATCCAAGACAGCATGGGTTTACAACAGGAAGGTCCTGTCAAACTAATCTTATAAATTTCTTTGACTGGGTAACCAGTGCGGTGAACCAAGGGGGAGCAGTTGATGTTCTCTTGACTTCAGCAAAGCTTTCGATACTGTTCCTCATAGAATATTGATTAATAAGCTGGGTAGGCTCAGGGTGGGTCAGACGTTGGTCAACTGGATGGCAAACTGGTTGACGGTCAGAAAACAGAGAGTGGTGGTAAACAGTATACAGTCAGAAGAGATGCAAGTCACAAGTGGGGTACCTCAGGGATAAGTCCTGGGGCCAGTCCTCTTCAATATCTTCGTCAGTGACATTGCAGTTGGACTGGAGGGTAAGGTTTGTATGTTTGCAGATGACACCAAGATCTGCAACAGAGTAGATGATCCAGATGGGGTGGGCAGAATGATAAGAGAGCTGGATAAACTAGCAGAATGGTCGGAAGAGTGGCAACTGGGGTTTAACGCACAGAAGTGCAAGATCATACACACAGGGAAGAGAAACCCTGAAGACACTTATAGGCTGGGAGGGGAGTTGCTGGCAGTCACAAAAGAAGAAAGAGACTTGGGCATCATCATCATCACCGATGACCTGAAATCATCCAAGCAGACCTCTAAAGCAGTAGGTAGGGCTAGAGGATTGTTGGGGTGTATTAGTAGGGGTATTAGAAGTCAGAAGAGGGAGATGATAATCCCTCTTTACAGGACACTGGTTAGGCCCCATCTGGAGTACTGCGTGCAGTACTAGAGGCCACGCCTTCACAAGGGCATTAACCAAATTGAGTCAGTCCAGAGAAGGGCAATCAAAATGGTGCAGGGACTGTATCAGAAAACATATGAGGACAGATTAACTGAACTCAATATGTATACCCTAGAGCAAAGGAGGGAGAGAGAGGTGATATGATTGAAACATTCAAACACCTCAAGGGCATTAACAAGGTGAAAGAGTCTAACATGTTTCAATATAAGAAAAATAGCAGGACAAGGGGACACAGCTTGAGATTAGAGGGAGGCCGATTCAGGGGTAATGTGAGGAAGTTCTTTTTCATAGAAAGGGTGGTGGATGCATGGAATGACCTACTTCAGAAAGTGGTGGATATGAATACAGTGCAGGGATTGAAACAGGCATGGGATAGGTATAAGGGAGCAATACAGATGAGTATGAATAGATAGGCCACTGACAGAGTAAAGGCCTATAGCACATTTATAAGGTAGAAAAAGAAATGGGCAGACCGGATGGGCCTTGCGGTCCTTATCTGCTATCAACTTCTATGTTTCTATGAAATAATTAAGGAATTGGTTTTTTTTTTGCTTCTCCCCAAGCCCACAGTCGGCCACTCCTTTGGCAACCAAGGCCCACCGCCGCCACACACCCCATCGCCATCTGCCAACCCTTCATTGCCGTGACCCCGAGTAACCCAATGTAATGGTCCCACCCCCATTGGGGAACCGGGGAGGAGAAATGTCCACAGGCATCTAATACATATCCTGGGCACAACAGGGCCGGCATGGACACTTACAGGCTACCGTAGCAACAGGGACTGGTGGCCATCATCCTGGTTGACCGAGGGCAGATTTTCTGCTTTTCTCCTGACCCAGCCATCCCCTCCAACAATGGGCCAGCTGTGGCAGTGTCCTGGGGGCAGGGGCATTTGGCAGCATGTTGAGACCACACATAACCAAGAACGCCACCCCAAAATACTGCCAGGGTCCAACAAACAACAGTCCAAAGCCTCCCCCCCGGGAGGGAAGCATCCAAAGGATGCTCTAAACTGCCTCCTGCTGGGACTCCTCTCCTGACACCTGGGTTTGGGAACCCGGGTCATCAGCGTACTAAGCGAACACCTTCACTCGGCACCATGGAGCTGGCCAGCAGTGTTCATTTTAATATTGTGTCAGTATTTATTTATTTAAAATTGTTGGTCAGGATAGCCGCACTGAGCCAAAGCTTATTGCTAGCATGACCTGGAAGCACAGAAAGGTTAAGTGTCTTGCTTAAGATCATACAGTATGCAAGTGGCAGTTGACAGATTCAAACTCCAGTTTGCTGAATACCCAGGTTTATAGCTTGGTGCTTTATCCTACAGGCTATACTACCTCCCTGATGTGACCCCCTCCCCCCAGGTTTTCAACAGTATTCTCAGCTATTTTTGAACACCCATTATTTAACATCACATTTCCCATGACTAAAGTGAACTAGCATGCAACATATTATGGGTGTCAAAAACAACTGAGAATACTGGAGAAAACACTGGGACAACCATATTTAAAGAAAGACTTTTTTTAAATTGTTTCAGGTCTAAAAAAATGCTTACACACACCCAAATGGGGAAAAGATATTGTCCAAGTCAGAACAGAAAGGGCAGTCTAAAGCAGAATGAAATGGTAGAGATACATTTTCACCTTAATATGCAATGCTGCTTTAAAGCACATAAGTAAGTTAGATTGCCTTTATTTACAGAGAATGAGCTCTGTCTACAGTCTTACAATCACAGATTTAAAACAACAGTATTTGTTAGTGGAAAAAATTATCATGCAGTTTCTTTAGTAATAATGCATTTTTGGCAAAGACATCAGTATATCCACTTTCTTTTCATTGTTCTTCCCAACTGAACTGAGAACATGGGGTTTCGAAGTTTTCAAATGGCACTGCTCTCTGGCCATGCCCACTAGGGCCCAGATATTCAAAGGGGTTGCGCCTGGCACAGCTGAGTTGTGCAGCTTTCCAATAATGCATCCTGCGACAATATTCAAAGGGGACTTGCACAGCAAGTCCCGATGCGCAGACCTTAATGGTAATGTTGTAGTGCATCTGAAGGGGCGTCTACATATGCGGCACATCCCTATTTAGCCCGGACATGTGCCATATGCTGGTACAGCCCTTAGGTGTGCCGCATACTGGGGCACAAAGTTGAGCCCTAAAAAAAGGCTCAAATGCTGGCCACCCACAGGCAGGCTGCAGTACTGCACGGTGCAACACAGCACAGAACACCATCCACAAGCACACATATGTACCCTGGTGGTCTAGTGGCACACCCTCCTACCTGTACCCCTGATCGCTGTGGTATGAATTAATAAAAGTTTCCTGATAGTCTAGTAGCACCCCCCTCCCATACCTCTGATCACTGTGATGAGATGTGAAATAACTTCCCTGGTGGTCCAGGGATACCCCTTCCCCATCCCAACCCTCCAATCACTGTAAAAATGACGTTAACAATCCCTGGTAGTCTGGTGGTACCCCCCCACCATGCCCATGCCCAGGAGCACTAGTGACCTGTCCTACAATATCACTCTGGTGGTCCAGCAGCTTCTCTACTCTCACAGGCCCCCTGCCCAACCAGCAGGCCCCCTGTCATTGGCGGGCAGCTGCAACCCGCCCGCATTCCGCCCTGCCGCCCGCCGAATGACAGCTTACAGTATGAACTGTAAACCCATTGGTCCACACTGTGGACCAATAGCCTTGCAGTGAATACTGTACATATCACTCACAAATATGTGAATGAATTCATTCATTCACATATTTGTGAGTGACTCGTACAGTATGCGCTGCAAGGCCATTGGTCCATAGTGTGGACCAATGGGCTTATAGTTCATACTGTAAGCTGTCATTCGGCAGGCGGCTAGGCAGTATGCGGGCGGGCTGCAGCTGCCCGCCAAAGATGGGGGCAGTGTTGGGTTGGCAGTGGGCCTGTGAGGGTGGGGGCCACTGGACCACCAGAGTGATATTGTAGCATGGGTCACCAGTGCTCCTGGGCACAGGCGGGTTGGGGGGTACCACTAGACTACTAGGGATTGCAAACATCATTTTCACAGTGATCGGAGGGTCAGGATGGGGATGGGGGTGCCACTGGACTACCACGGAAGTTATTTCATATCTCATCACGGTGATAGGAGGTATAGGAGGGAGGAGGGTGCCACTAGACTACCAGGGACTGCACAGTTACAGTCCAGTGCTTGCTGCTCTGAGGGGGGTTCCGCATGTCATCCTCTGGGGGCACCGCATGCTGTGCAGGGTGCCAGTCCCATTTCACCAGCTGCCCTGCTCAACGCATGCAAATGGGGCCATAATGACATGCAAATGGAGCCATTTGCACCTTGCATACATTATGGCCCCATTTGCATGTCCAGGTCTGAATATCTGGGAATTGTGTCCAGCGCAGCTACAGTTGCGCTGGAGCATTCCCAGTCCTACCTGTCTGGGGGATGCACCGGCGCACTGTATATGCACTCTATGCATTATGTGCTATATTCAAAGGTGATGCGCCATGGCACATCTCTTTTGAATATCTCCCTGTCTTGCTATGAGGCACCTGGGATGTGCTGCGCCTCCACTTGCACCATTGCCAGGCGCAATCTGAATACTGGGCCCTATGAATAAATCAAACATTTTGGTGTGGTGCTGTACATTCCTGTGCTCTGGACATGTCCACTATGAATAAACTAAACGTTTTGGTGTGGTACTGTGCTGTTTTCCATCAGAAATGTGCATTAGCACCCTCCTCCTACATCCACAGTATGAATCCAGCATGTAAAGTAAAAAGTAACCTTGAGGGAAGGGATTTGTTTTATATATTTTATTCTCCTTACTCCCTGTGGCCATTGACCCTTCCCCTTGAGCCCCCACTGCACCTCCTCCCATTACCTTTCCTTCTCCTGGGTCTTACCTTCCATCACGTTATCCCATGGTGTGCTCTTCATGGTAGATCCCTCAGGATGAGGCCAGATCCTTTGGGAACACAATATCCATTCTTTAGGAGAATGCTCAGGTCGGTGACTGCAGGGTCAGGGGTGTGACAAAGTCATTATGCTGCACCGGGGGGAGGGGGATTTCCTCTTGTTTCTGTTCCACCTCTCCTGACACGGGCAGCTTGAGTGTCCCTTCCAGTAGCTGCTCCATTAGCACTGCCACCTGTGGTCACTCAACTGGCCTAATAGCAGTGGTGCTTGCTGCCCTCCCTTTCTGGAGGAAGAGGACAACCCCTGTAGTGCTTGGTCCTCCTTCCCCCAGCCAGCCCTTGATGACCCATGCGTGTTCCCAAGCATGGGTCGCTGGCATCGTGGGAAGGGATTTTTGAAAATTGCAAGTGGCAGTCCTCTTTAGAGAGCAGGCGTTTACTTCTAGTAAGTAGATAACTGACTATTTTGTTTATTATATTATAATAACTGGGGAGCATTTTCCTACACAGGGAAACCCAGTTATAATTCATCATTATAACCCGCAGGTTATAATGTTGAACACACGCCAGGTTCCCCTTGCTCCACGCATGCGCCTGCCACTGCTCTCCCCCAACACAGTGCTGGAAAGCTGACTGCCTTGATCTATTATTCGGCGGTAAGCCAAGGATTAAAAAAATGCCTCTCAGCAGGTGAGTTTTTAAGTAATCCATGGTAAAACTTTAAAAAAAAAATCTCAGCAGCCACTCAATAGTACAGGTTGCAGACACCACTTCATTCCAAATGGACCGGGGCTGTTTTATTTTATATAATTGCTGTGGCAAGAAAAGACACCCCAGCAATTATATAAAATAAAACATGGGGTAGTGCATTTAACTCAAGATTTTACACACACCCTCAGTGTCGGATGCTTAAAATAAACTCCTCAAGCTTCACTCTGGGGGTTTATGTAGCATCCGACACCTCGGGGGTATTTAACATCTCATTAAACACACCACCTCATTCATTATTCTATATTTGTTGTGTTAGTAATTATTTTCTACTGTTATATTAAACTATTTATAGTGTATGGTGGAATGTTGTTAGGGATGGAAATCCATCCCTAAAACAGGTTTGTCATGCTGCAGTAGCTACATCACCGCAGCTGTTGTGCTGCACTAGATATGTAGCTACTGCAACACAACAACATTCCAATATGGAATGCGGTCGCACATGTGCATTTCACAGACTGGAGTGTGTTTGCACATGCACATTCTGTGATCCCTGCCCTTCCTGAAATGGCCACGGCAGTGAAAAATGACCCTGGAAGAGAGCAACTCAGTACGAAAGTGAGTGCAGACTAATCTCTCCTTTTTTATTGTGTACCATACACTATAAAAGACAATGTATGGTTCACAATCTATGCCAAGCGAGTGCAACCATCGCAAGGTTTGCATGGCGACCAAAACCTCTCAAGCTGCGTTCTCAAGGTTTAAACTGTCGCTATGCCGACCTCGCGATGACTACACATGCTTGTTATAAATCACGGACCATACATTATTCTCTCTGTTAGTGCAGTGAAATATGTGGTTCTTCATCTTTGCTTTTCACACTGCTAATAAAAAAGAATTCAATAGAATTCTGGTACTGTGATGTCAGAAAATGGCAGCTATTTAGGAGCCCAATGTATTTCAATGAGATACTAAATATATTTTTTTCTTTTTCAAAAGAAATAGGTACTTCTTTCAGCAATAAACTGTGCCTTTTATGTGTTTGCTCTATTGTAGTCCATCAGTATGATATTACAATTTTTAAAACGATAATTGGCTTCTCTTTCCTTTTTCCCAAGTAAAATCTGGTGATGAAGAAAATACCACCTGCTAAATTATAACCAAAAATCACATCTTTTTATTAAATATATAATATTTGGGTGGTAGAAAGTGTTATTTCTCCATAAAAATCAGAAAACAGATTTGCTGGTCCCCACTGAAATATATTGCCAGTCTTGCCAGTAAAGAGTTCTGATGTCACAATAGAAGGATTCCATTGGATTCTTTCTCTACTAGCAGCTTGCAAAATACAAATAAAATGATAAAAAAGTAGGTAAAGAAACAAATAAAAGCAAACTGAACAATTACAGAGGTATCTCGAGACCCCAAACCTTCATTCTGTAAGAAATACATCCTTACTAAGTTGTTGCTCTTTCATAAATTGTCATTAATTATAAAAATAGTAATAAAAGCAATTGAAAATCATCTGTAAGAAACAAAGCTATACTGATAATGAATCTAATTATGTCAGAGTTATAGCAATGCTAAAAAAAAACCTATATGATGGAATTTCTTTTGCCGACTAACAAATACTGCTGCTTTAAAGATATATTAGGCTTAGTTTTCAAAAAGGCTAGGAGACTAATGCAAGCTGCAGCAAACAGTAGCTTGTGTCAAATCCTGGTGCGCCAGTGACCCTGTACCAGATTTTGGTACAGGAGGGGTCCCAGCACCATACTCCCCAAAGCTGCTGCAACTGCTCCTGAGCATCAAACAAAAGGTGCATGGGAGGGGATTGACAGAAGCTGTAGCACGAGCCAGCGGCAGTGCAACCAGCAACAGAGGCCTGGCAGATTCGATGCTCAGGTGGTCAGCGGGGTCTGTAGAAGAAAACAATGGTCATGTGGGTAGATGATGGGTTGCACAGTACCACAACTGAGACAAAGACTGATGTGACAGGCCCGTGAGTGACAGGTGGTCACCAGTACTGGGGCCATGTTGGGGGGGACCAAGGACAACAAAGACAGCAGTGACAATTGTAACCCCCCTGCAAATGGGGGTTCCCAAAAGACTTCCAGGAGCTTGCTTGAATGCTCCAAGCCTGAATGGTGTTTGGCGTTTAAGCCATTTATCAGTGAGTGTTTTTAGAACCTCTGGCACTGTCTCTTTAAGAGCTGTCTGCTTGCAGACATAATTAGTTTGTATGGGGGGACTGTGTGCTTCTCTGTTTGAGTACCACTCGAACTGCTGCCAATTCACTTCATTTTTGCAGTCACTAGAGTGCAAGGGAACCTATCTGAAAGATGTAACTGTTTGCCAGAAATTATTTAGAGTAATAATGAAATTACAGTTTGTCTAACCTGCTTTTGCAGTCAGAACTGTGTCTGCTAGTTCCCCATTCTAGTTTTGAACTGCTGAACTGGACCAATCAGTGTGGGGTAAGCTAGCTCTAAAATGGTGCCTTGACGAATCAGAACTTGACTCATAATCTGAGCCAGCCACAAGAGGATTGTATGGGCAGTGACTCTGGGAGATGTAGTTTAGACTTCAGTGCCTTTTGGACCAACAGCAGCAGTCTATTGAGTGACAGCCAATCCAGTCAAGAACCGGAGGAACTCAAAGGAAGTGCCCGGTTTTGTCAGTTGGAGTGTCAGTTGAGCTTTGCAGTGAAGAAGGAAGGAGCCCTGTGCTTTTTCAGTGTGCAGTTTTAGTCAAAAACGCGTGTAAGGCCCAGAGTTCCGGTCTGCAGCTTGTGTAACAGCTTGTTAGGACTGAATCCTCCTGTGAAAAGAATCAAAGGATCTCTGAAGAGTAGAAACCAGGCTCACCCTGTAGAAGACTGGAGAAATTGTTGAATTACACTCGGTCTGTCAGGAACTGAATCTGCTGTGTGTTCTCCCGGTATTGTGCAGTAATTGCGATCGGGATACAGATGCAGCCTGCCTGGTGTAGTGCTTTTTTATATGGATGTGTGAAGAGGTTTGTGTACCTCAAGTGAGCCCTGCTGACATTGAAGGACCCTATCTTATTTGGAGGTCGTGAGTACTAATTCAGGTCGCTCCCTGTTGAATTGCCACATTAAATCCAAATGGAATTACTGTACTGTTGACTGTTTAATTCTCCTTTTCTCTGTGTGAAAGGGCCCCTACCAGCTGCCACGGTTTGGACTAGCCACTAGGGCTTGGGTACCCAGGGACAGTAACTGATAGGGATAGGCCTGTGCACAGAGCCATAGGTAGATTATTAGAGTGATAAGCTAATTAACCTGATTTCCCCCTGTCCTTGTTATATCCCCCTAAATAAATCAGAGCTGCTTGTTTCAGCAAAGTTATACTGCCTGAGGTATTTGTCTATGTTAAAGTACTGTACTGTGATTGTTGCACTGTATCTCATTGTCACAGGAGGTCCCAGTGCCGGAACCAGACCTGGGGTAAGTGTATACTGTGAAGGTAATTCTGATATATTGTGTGGGCCACTAGTGGGAAGAAAGGGGTTGCAGTGTCCCAGAGGGCTGTGACCAAGTTAGTTTAACTATTGCAAACCCTGACCTCTGGGTGGAGGCACCGCCATTGGATCCAGGCCCTCAACCTGTTGTTGGCAAATCAGGCAGGGTAGTAGCCCTGGGATAGCGCCATCTAGGGGTTACATCTTGGAGGCTCACCGCTGGGATTGTGTGTCCTCTAGTGGCCATATTTACTGAACCACTGTTAAGAAAAAATGGGTACCCGACAGAAGTGGCTGTGCACCGCTGGTGGAGTGGTGTACTGGGAGGAGATCGACCCCCAAAATGCTATGCTTATCCTGGACATCCCCTGGATCAATACGGACACTGTGCAGGGAGTACTTTCCAAGGTGGAAGGTTTACAAAACCCTGTGGTGGTGGGTCGGCATGCTAATCTGCTCACCCACACTTTCCTGGCCCTAGTAGAGTTTAAGGATCCCATAGATAGCTCCAAAGTGCCACAGACCATTACCCCAGAGGGAGCCCTCACTGCTTGGAGAGTGATAACTAAGGACAGTAAAGACCCGGGGGGGAATCAGCCCCCACCACTATCTGAAACTTTTGAGGAGAAATTTGCTGAATGGTTGCTGGGAGAGGGGAAAACTGTGGAGGACTTGAAGAAACTATTCTTGCCACCTGGGGGTGTTCTTCCCCCAACACCCTCTCCTGCTCCAGTGCCCGTAATGGTGGCTGAACCAATGCAGACTCCTATTTCTGCACCTGCCATTAGTCACGACTCTTACCGAAGGTTGAGGATCTTCTCTGGCACCCTCCCAACCCCCCAAGGGGAGGATGACTGGGAGACCTGGATAGACTATGTTGCCCCCCAAGTGCTAGAATGGCAATGCTCGGAAGGCGAAAAGCGAAAGAGGGTTAGTGAGAGCCTCCGAGGTCCTGCCCTGGCTACCATCCGTGCTAAACGGGCCAGTAACCCTGAAGCGACTGCACAGGCCTATCTTGAGGCCTTGGAGAATGTGTATGGGAGCCCAGATTCTGATGAGGACCTATGGTGGAGAGTAAGAAATGCACAACAGTACCAAGGGGAGTTGTTGTCTGTGTATGTCTCTCGGCTGGAAAAATTGTTGCAAGAATGCCTCAGAAAGGGTAGTTTGCCAGCGATTGAACTGGACCGAACCAGACTGGACAGAATCCTTAAGTCTGCCCCCTTCTCAGAACTGCTGTTGCTTCAGTTACGCCTGGCAAATCGACTGGAATCCCCACCCTCCTATGATGAGTTAATGAGAGAAATTCGAGGAGTTGAGAAAAGGCGACCTCGGAGGTACCTGCACCAACAGCTGTGGCTACGACCGAGTGACTGAGGTGACCCATCAAGTGAAGTTCAGGGCAGAGGTTGACAGTCAATGAGTGCTCTGACAAGGAAAAGATATGCCACAATGGGGCGAACTGTTGAGAGAGATCCGGGAATTCAAAACAGTCCCTTTATGAAGGCCACGCCTGCAAGTACGGGCTCTGACCTATATCCGACTGCATCTGCTATGGGGTGGGGTACCCACCATGTATCTCCTGCTGATAACAGCTCCAAACTCAATTCCTTGACCATGGAAGTGGAGAAACTGACGAGATGTCTCCAAATGCTTATCACGCCGCAGACAGAGATGGCACCCAGGTTTCCAGTTAGTAATACCCCGCCCTGGCTCCCAGTGTGGCGCCTCGGCCAGCTCAAACTCCAGAAAGTATGTTTTGCTATAATTGTGGGAAAGATGGGCACATGAAAAGGGAATGCCAGTCCCCAAAAGACACTGACAAAGTTGCATATAGGCTACAAGGAGAGCTTGGAGAAGAAATCAGTGGTTAAGAGGTGCACTAATATGATCCCAGTGAGGGCACCAAAATGCTAATTCACGCCCTTTGTGGCAAGGTCAGTTGCCCAGGCCCCACTACCGCCTCTCCAGACTGGTCCAGAATAGTGGGTCCTCCATGGAGACCACTGTAAAGGTGAATGGAGTGTCTACAAGAGCTGTATTAGACAGTGGCTCCCAAGTGACAATTATGTTCCAGGATTGGTATCAGAAGCATTTGTCAGACGTACCCTTACAACCATTAGAAGGACTGCATGTATGGGGTTAAGGAGAAGGCCTACCCTATTCCGGGTATATCCGAATTTGGCTGTCTTTCCCCACCTCCGTGGCTGGAGTGGCGAACAAGTAGAGACCCTAGCCTTAGTGTGTCCCCCACTGGGCTGTATGATGGTGTCCTTTGTTGATTGGAACAAATGCTCATATGTTCGGAAGGCTGTCACAGTTGTGTTATGAAAACAGGGTCAAAGACTAGTAGAGCTTTAAGAGTTCCGCTTTAATTAAGAAGGCCTATGAGGCACAGAGATGCTGAAAAACAGAACCAGAGGAACCGGTCGGAATTGTATGGAAGAAGGATCCTGAGTCTCTGATCCTGGCGCCAAATGCCCAGTGTACCTTACAGGAGAGGTCCGTATCAGAAAGGATGTTAAGAATAAAATATTAATGTTGGATGCACCAGGCGATGGAAAATTGCCAGAGGGACTGCTGGTCAAGCCTAGTATTTTGCCCGCTAGAGCCCATGCTTATGCCAGAAGGGTAATGGTCCAAGTTCATAATGTGTCTGAAAGAGACATTCGAGTAAACAGAGGTTGCATCCTGGCTAATGTGCATTGTGCAGACACTGCAGTGCTACCCAGCACAGAGTTCAAGGAAGAATGACAGAGTAACGCCTGACTTGTTTGATTTCGCGACTCCCCTGCCAGCTGAATGGAAAGTGAGGATCAGTGAGAAGCTTGCCCAGAGAGACCAGGTGTTTTCTTTAAAGGAATGGGATGTAGGATGCGTGCAAGGAGCTGAGCACAATATCCGGCTGCATGACGAAAGACCATTTCGGGGAGAGGTCTCGACGCCTGGCACCTGCTGACATAGATGATGTGAGACGGCATCTGCAAGAGATGTTAGCTGCTGGTGTAATACAAGAATCCAGAAGCCCTTATGCTTCCCCCATTGTGGTAGTGAGGAAAAGAATGGAACAGTAAGGATGTGTGTGGATTATCGCACCTTAAACCGGGCGGACTATCCTGATCAGTACACAATGCCCCGCATTCAGGATGCTTTGGACTGCCTAAACGGGAGCAAGTGGTTCTCTGTGCTGGATCTCCGCAGTGGGTACTACTACAGATCCCGATGGCCCCAGAGGACCGTGAGAAGACGGCCTTTATCTGTCCGGCTGGCTTCTATGAATTCATGAGGATGCCTCAAGGATTTCAGGTGCCCCAGCCACTTTTCAACGATTGATGGAGCGTGCAGTGGGGACATGAACTTACTAGAGTGCCTGGTATACCTAGATGATGTTATTGTGTTTGGCAGCTCACTGGAGGAACATGAGAGCAGATTATTTAAGGTATTGGACCGACTGGAGGACTTTGGCCTTAAACTGTCCATTGATAAGTGTCAATTCTTTCAAACATCAGTAAAGTATGTGGGACACATAGTATCCACCGAGGAATAGAGACCGACCCAAGTAAAGTTGAGGCCTTGACCACCTGGCCACAGCCCAAAAATCTAAAAAGAACTGCAAAGATTCCTGGGATTCTGTGGTTATTATCGGCGCTTCATCAAGGACTATTCAAGAGTGATCCGCCTTTACTTAACCTTACTCAAGGGTATCCCCAACCCACAAAAATACCAAAAGTCAGCGTCCTCAAGACTGAAAGAGTGTATTTTCATCCGAGTGAAGTATTTGGGGCCCGCTGGACTCTGATTGTGAGACTGCTTTTCATGAGATCATATATCAACTTACCCATGCTCCAGTGCTGGCCTATGCCGATCCAAGAAAACCTTATGTCCTGCACCTGATGCTAGCTTGCAAGGTTGGGGCTGTGTTGTACCAAGAGCACGAGAATGGCCTGAGACCAGTGGCCTTTGCCAGTAGAAGCCTGACCCCATCCGAAAAGAACTATCCTGTACATAAGTTAGAGTTCCTAGCTTTGAAGTGGGCTATTGTTGACCAATTCCATGAGTACTTGTATGGGGCTAAAATACTAGTAAAACTGACAATAATCCTTTGACCTATGTGCAGACCTCAGCTAAGTTGGATGCCACTGGCCATAGGTGGCTTTCTGCATTATCTACATATGACTATGCTCGAATCCGAGCAGGTCTGAACCACATAGATGCTGATGCTCTCTCCCGGAGGCCTGTTCCCCAGAATGATTGGGTCCGATTGGCAGAACCTGACATTCGGGCACTCTGCGGAAGTTTGACAGGAGGAACAAATGTCCACGGACGCAGTGGACTGCATGGTGGATTGCTTGGGAGCCTCTGAGAATTGCATACCTGCGCTTATTGCCACTTTTCTGCAATAGACATTGGTGCACTGCCTCAGCTGGACAATGACAGTATTCGGGGCTCAATCTCGCGATCCCATGATCAAAGCAGCTTTAGAAGCCCTCTATGCAGGAAAAGATGTGTCCAAATTACGCCCACTGATTTGAGAACTGCACTGTTATACAAAGAAGGTCCTAAGTTGAAACTGATCAATAAACTGTTATACAGAGAAACAGTAGACAGAGGGGACAAGTAGACAAACAACAACTAGTGCTGCCCACTGCCTTTCGAGACTCAGTACTGAGGTCCTTGCACAACCACATGGGGCACCTTGGTATAGACAGAACACTTGACTTGGTGAGATCCAGATTCTATTGGCCTAAGATGGGGCTGATGTGGAGCAACACATTCGAACTTGTAGTCGCTGCTTACAGAGGAAAGCTTTGCCCCAGAGGGCTGCCCCCTTGTTAACATCACCACCAGTGCACCCATGGAGCTGGTCTGTATTGATTTTCTGAGTTTGGAGTCAGATCAAAGAAATATCAGTAATGTGCTGGTGGTCACTGACCATTTCACGAGATATGCCCAAGCTTTCCCCACCAAAGACCAGAAAGCATCCACTGTGGCCAAAGTACTTGTAGAAAACTTTTTGTTCACTATGGGCTCCACAAAGAATCCATTCTGATCAAGGGAGAGACTTTGAGAGTCGTCTGATCAAAAGATGCTTTCTCTGTGGGGAGTGCGAAGTCCAGAACCACTCCTTACCACCCCAGGGGACCCACAGCCTGAACGTTTCAACCGCACTTTGCTAGATATGCTAGGCACCCTGCACCCAAAGGACAAGCCTAGATGGAGCCAACAAATTAGCACCCTGGTACATGCTTATAACTGCACCAAAGTGATGCCACTGGATTCTCCCCTACCGCCTGATGTTTGGAAGAGAAGCTCGACTACCAGTAGATGTGTGTTTTGGGGTCTCTCCTGATGGGGTTCAAGCTGACAACTATTTACAGTATGTGCAAAAGTTAAAGGCCCAGCTAACTCATGCGTACTAACTGGCTCAAACCATGGCTGCCAAAAGAAATCTGGCCAACAAAGAAAGGTATGATAAAAGGTGAAAGCACAGGAACTCCAGGAGGGAGATCGGGTATTGCTAAGAAATCTGGGACTGCATGGCAAGCACAAGATTGCTGACAGATGGCACCATCTCCCTCACATTGTAGTGGGCAAACTAGATGATCTGCCAGTGTACAAAGTAAGGCCTGAGAATAATTCAAAAGATGTAAAAACAATGCATAGAAATCATTTACTGCCCATTGGACAAATCTTAATTGAGTCTGAGCCCCTAGAAGATGCCCCCTCTGGACCAGTGACTAGAGCTGCTGCTAAGAAAAGATCAAGAAAGTCTGCACCTACAGAAGCAAAGGTGTTCCCTCCACAAGTCCCAGTTGAGCATGACTGTCAGTCCATATCGAAGAAAGTGAGAGTGACTTTGAATACTATCCTTCTTACGAACTGAGTCAATTGTTTCGGGCAATCCCTAGTCAATACTGGAGACAAAGCTGGGCCTTCTGGACTGTCTAAGCCCCAGCTTCATCCCTGGAGCCAATGCTCCCAGAAAGTGAAGTGCAAAGCATCAGATCAGATGAAATGGAATCATTGTGCATGGTTGAACTGTTTGAGCTTTAGGGAGGAAAATGATAGATTGGGGCAGACTGGTGATACACCTGAACAAGAAGAGTATTTTGAGTGCCCTGACAGTCCACTGCCAGTGTCCGAAAGCTCTCCATGCGAGCCAAATGTTGTGGACTCAGAAACTGTAACTCCTGGAGCTGAAAGTGCCCCAAGTTCTAGCCTCTCTACCCCCATGGAGACTCCCTGACAAGTGAGGACAATGCTGAAAATGAGGCTCAGAGTGCAGAGACTATAACAGTTCCCCTAGAAAGACTGGTCGAGCTGTAAAGCCTGTGGTGCACCTCAGTTATGATTCACTTGGGAGGCCTGTGGACTTGCCTCTCAATGTTGTCCATAAAGGAGTGTGTCCCCAGCTCATTGCCCAAACTGAGCATCAGTGCTAACTCCAAGTTACTTGTGTTGCCCTCTAATGTGTGCCTTGCCCCATCCAGCCCCAAGGTAACTGATAGGAAGGCCCCTCTTTCAGGTTTCATGTACAAGAGGTAATAACTTGAGTTATGGTACAATGTGTATGTAATACTGTGTAAAGAGTGACGTCTGCAATGTTTCAGAAATGTGTTCTTGGTAAAATGATATATTGACTGATGATTACATGTGCGAGCCTAATGCAAATGTATATGGTTGCAGTTGAAACTTATGGGGTACTTGCTTGAGCGGACGTCAAGCTTTCCCAGGCCAGGAAGGGTGTAACCCCCCTGCAAATGGGGGTTCCCAAAAGACTTCCAGGAGCTTGCTTGAATGCTCCAAGCCTGAATGGTGTTTGGCGTTTAAGCCATTTATCAGTGAGTGTTTTTAGAACCTCTGGTACTGTCTCTTTAAGAGCTGTCTGCTTGCAGACATAATTAGTTTGTATGGGGGGACTGTGTGCTTCTCTGTTTGAGTACCACTCGAACTGCTGCCAATTTACTTCATTTTTGCAGTCACTAGAGTGCAAAGGAACCTATCTGAAAGATGTAACTGTTTGCCAGAAATTATTTAGAGTAATAATGAAATTACAGTTTGTCTAACCTGCTTTCTTTGCAGTCAGAACTGTGTCTGCTAGTTCCCATTCTAGTTTTGAACTGCTGAACTGGACCAATCAGTGTGGGGTAAGCTAGCTCTAAAATGGTGCCTTGGACGAATCAGAACTTGACTCATAATCTGAGCCAGCCACAAGAGGATTGTATGGGCAGTGACTCTGGGAGATGTAGTTTAGACTTCAGTGCCTTTTTGGACCAACAGCAGCAGTCTATTGTGAGTGACAGCCAATCCAGTCAAGAACTGGGAGGAACTCAAAGGAAGTGCCCGGTTTTTCAGTTGGAGTGTCAGTTGAGCTTTGGCAGTGAAGAAGGAAGGAGCCCTGTGCTTTTCAGTGTGCAGTTTTAGTCAAAAACGTGTGAGGCCCAGAGTTCCGTCTGCAGCTTGTGTAACAGCTTGTTAGGACTGAACTGCCCTGTGAAAAGAATCAAAGGATCTCTGAAGAGTAGAAACCAGGCTCACCCTGTAGAAGACTGGAGAAATTGTTGAATTACACTCGGTCTGTCAGGAACTGAATCTGCTGTGTGTTCTCCGGTATTGTGCAGTAATTGCGATCGGGATACAGATGCAGCCTGCCTGGTATAGTGCTTTTTATATGGATGTGTGAAGAGGTTTGTGTACCTCAGTGAGCCCTGCTGACATTGAAGGACCCTATCTTATTTGGAGGTCGTGAGTACTAATTCAGGGTCGCCCTGTTGAATTGCCACATTAAATCCAAATGGAATTACTGTACTGCTGACTGTTTAATTCTCCTTTCTCTGTGTGAAAGGGCCCCACCAGCTGCCACGGTTTGACCAGCCACTAGGCTTGGGTACCCAGGGACAGTAACTGATAGGGATAGGCCTGTGCACAGAGCCATAGGTAGATTATTAGAGTGATAAGCTAATTAACCTGATTTCCCCCTGTCCTTGTTATATCCCCCTAAATAAATCAGAGCTGCTTGTTTCAGCAAAGTTATACTGCCTGAGGTATTTGTCTATGTTAAAGTACTGTACTGTGATTGTTGCACTGTATCTCATGTCACAGGAGGTCCCAGTGCCGGAACCAGACCTGGGGGTAAGTGTATACTGTGAAGGTAATTCTGATATATTGTGTGGGCCACTAGTGGGAAGAAAGGGGGGTTGCAGTGTCCCAGAGGGCTGTGACCAAGTTAGTTTAACTATTGCAAACCCTGACCTCTGGGTGGAGGCACCCGCCATTGGATCCAGGCCCCTCAACCTGTTATTGGCAAATCAGGCAGGGGTAGTAGCCCCTGGGATAGCGCCATCTAGGGGTTACACAATCATGCTGTACAACAGGGATGCAGGACAGATAAAAAGGCTATGGTGACAACAGCATGACCAGAGATAATAGACCAAGGAAGGCTGTCCTCCAGTGGTGTCTCAGTTCCCCAGACATGCGGCAGCATGCATGTATGGCACTATACATTATGCCCAATGGCAGCAGCCAGGCCACTACAGAACACCCTCCAAAGGTGCCCTGTACTATAGCAAGAAAGTAGCAATCAGTAGCTGACTGTACCCTGCCAATGCACTATCGGGTTGCAGAACCAAGAAGTGCAATTGAGACTGTCAACCCAGGCAGCCAGCACAAGTACTCTTGGCACAATGCACTGTATGTTGTGTCCCCATACACGGGAGGCTGATGTAGGTGTCACCAATACCTGTGAATACTACAATGCTGGGCACCACACAGTTGGTGTTGCAGGGTTCACTACCTATGTAGCTGGTGTCGGTCACAAAACCTTGGTGTGACACTCGCTCCCCAGCCCTGACACTTACAGGGCACACATCCAGGATCCACAGCACAAGCACCCCAGTGTATGTTTCCAATGCAGAGGCAGTGCAGGATGCCATCTGCTAGTGATGAGTAGATGGTCTGCTAGCAATAGAAGGCATTACCATGTATGACAGTGTCTGCCAAATGACAATGTATGACAGTGTCTGGCAAACCAGCAGTGGCTGGATGCATCTCAGACCTCCACCAGCAACATTGGTACAGGACCCTGCACAGTCAGCTGTGGTGTTCAGTGGTGTTGCACAGTGCTGTCTTAGATACATGTCTAGTTGCAGCCCATGTAAGTAGACACAATACACAGGGCATAGTGCATATGGACTGTCACAGGCCTGCGTGTGGTGTTGGGCTCCTGCTGCGGTCCTCAGTTGTGCAGACCGACAG
Source organism: Neoceratodus forsteri (assembly GCA_016271365.2). Classification (NCBI taxonomy): domain Eukaryota; kingdom Metazoa; phylum Chordata; order Ceratodontiformes; family Ceratodontidae; genus Neoceratodus; species Neoceratodus forsteri. The sequence continues at coordinate 275,505,581 of JADMNL010000025.1, forward strand.
AACTGTGGCAGCGCAGGGTGATCTAAGGTTTGGATGGGTCTGACAGCCGCCATGGCATCAGTCAGTCATGATATTCCCATACATGGAGATTGCCACAGTTCACTTGCAGTGTGCCACACGTGCGTGCTGCAGCAGGTCAGATGGCCGGGCACATTACACAGATGACAGCCTTCGTTGTGTACCAAGCGCATCTCCAACCACATGCTGTTTTCAGGGTCACCAGCTGTTCCAGCATACATTAGTTTTGTACCACGTGCCTGTCCCATCTCTATCTGCTGCGATCAGCTACCCCCCCACCAAGTGACAGTACTGGCTCTGCTTGACCCGCTGTGCCATGGGTGGCCGCCCTGTGCTGCATGGTCTCACTGGCCATCTAGCAGCTATGGATGGTGGTGGGGCACAGGGCCATTAGACCAGCTCTGGCTGGTCTAACAACTGATGAGACACGTGGCCAAGGGGAGGTTTTGAAAATCCCAACTTAGGGGATACTGCAACACTGTTGTGGTGTAAGCCCCCTTCCACCATGGTGCAGCAGTGCATCCACTGCAAGAACGACATATGCCCGACTGGTGCAGGCAGCCTCCATTCTGTCACAGGCTGTGTATGGAAACTGGGAATGATGCACGGTGTGGCACAAGGTACCCTTTGCATCATTTCTTTTTGATGCAGGCACCATGTGTCATTCCCGGGGCTTTGAAAATCGAGCCCCTCCTGTTTAGCCAGGAATTAAAGAAGCTTGACAGAAAGTTAATAAAAATAACTTTACATTTTTTTAGGAAAATTTTTTTTATTTCATTAAACTAAAAATTAACTACTATGCATGTGGGTTAGGCCTAGTGTTCAGAATAAACATGTATAAGGTTTTTCTTTGGAATTTGTTTATTTAAATAGTTTAACCCAGGAAAATGGGAAAAACAATTCACAGAGCTGATGTGTTGTAAGGTCACATTGTCAATTAACTTTAGTCCATCAGTGATCAAGGTGAGTCTCAAAATTAAAACTGGGGTCTAGCCAGATGGCCAAACATTTAAATATGAGTGTGTTAGGTAAAGAAACATTTTGATTTCTGTGAATATTGAGTACTAACTTTAATTTATTTAGTTTTGTTATGAATCCAAATTCCAGATAGTAGATGTAGTTTTTGTTCTGATTCATTCCCAGATCATGCATTTTAAACCATTTTTGTAACCTATCAAATTCTGGTAAGGGCATCATTTCCTGTAATTCTTCATTCGTGTTTCCAATGGCTCAGAGAACATGTCTATAGAAAGCTGAGCCATACTGTTTGTATAACATCAGGAACATCATTAACATAAATGCTAATCAGAAGGGATTCAAGGATAGGACCTTGAAGGACCTTGTTAACATACGAATATATGAAAACACTAGTAGATACAGACCTCATGGTCTATCGAGTCTGCTCGATTATGCAGCCAGCCCCTCACCTTGCAGCTACCCCTCCCTTCTTCATAATTACCCCTCCTCACTCTGTCCCATCCCCTCTTAAAACCTTCTTCCATGCTACAGGCTACTACCTCCTCAGGCAGAGAATTCCACCTGTACACCACCCTCTCTGTGAAATGCTGTCTCCTGACTTCCATCCTGAATCTTCCCCCCTCCAGTCTCAGCTGGTGTCCCCTTGTGACTCTCCCCCTTCTGATCTGGAAAATCCTTTCTGTATGAGTCTTGTTTATCCCCTTTAGGTATTTAAAGGTTTCAATCATGTCCCCCCATCCCTCTTTTCCACCAGGGAAAACATGTTCAGCTCGCCCAGCCTCTCCTCATAGGAACATCCCTCTAATCCCTGGATCATCTTTGTCGCTCTACATTGTACACCCTCCAGCAATCTGATGTCCTTCTTCAGGAATGGGCACCAGAACTGCATGTTGTATTCCAGGTGTGGCCCGACCAGCGACCTGTAGAGGGGCAGGATCACCTCCCTATTTCTAGAGGAGATTCCTCTCGCTATGCACCCCAGCATTCTGTTGGCTTTTGCTGCCACCTTCCTGCACTGAGCCGAGTTGTTCATACTCCCTGTTATGAGCATCGCTAGATCCTTCTCCTCTCCGGTGCATTCCAGCTGCACCCCCCCAACTGATAGCTCCTTCTCTGGTTCTTAGCCCCGAAGTGCAATACCTTGCACTTTTTGGTGTTAAACCCCACCTGCCAGGCCTCTGACCACTCCTGTAGTTTGGTCAGGTCCTCTTGCAGCCCCTTCCACCCTTTGATGTCATCCACCACCGCTCCCATCTTTGTGTTGCCATGAAGAGACTGATCTTGCTCCAGATCCTGTGGGAGATATCAGCAATGAAAATCCTGAACAACACCGGTCCCAACACTGATCCCTGCAGCACCCCACTTGTCACATCCCTCAGTGTTGAGAGTTCCCCCCAGCACCATCACCCTTTGCTGCCTACCCTTCAGTCAACTGGTGATTCAGTTTACCATCTTTGTTCCCATCCCTAAATATTGCAGTCCCCCCCCAGCCTCCCATGTGACATGAAATCAAAGGCCTTGCTGAAATTCAGATACAGGACATCCATCGTATGGCCTTTGTCCAGTTCTCTTGTTACCCATTCATAGTATTCAATCAGGTTTTTCTGGCAGGATCTTCCCGAGACAAACCCATGCTGCTGACCATCCTGGAGGCTACTGTTCTCCAGAAAGGTCACCAGCCTCTCTTTTAGGATCTTCTCCGTCAGTTTACCCACAATTGCTACTAACCATAGGCGATAACCTGAAGTGCACTATATGATCAATGATCTAGTCCTTTATGGCATGCAAAAGTTAAATCTCTCAACAGCACCCCCTAACCTCTGAGTGTTCCCCATTAAGGACAACCCTATGGGTTCTGTCATCCAGCCAACTTCCTGGCCATTTTTCAATATTCAGTTCCACTCCCAGGTCACCCAGCATTTTGTCCAACTGTGCATGTGGGACTGCAGCAATGCAGCATCCTCCTCGTACTACACTACAGTGTGAGAAATGGGTATTACCCCAAGTAGCTGCTGTTGGGCTAGAAGCTGTGGCCTTCTGATCTTCCAGCTCCAGCGATGAGCATGCAGCCAACTTAACCTTAACAAGGACACAAGTGAATCATATACAGTAGTTTTAAAATGGTTCTCATTGATGGTTGGACTGCTGGCACAGCGGTTGGATTGCCGCTTGTGACGCCGATGATCCGGGTTTGGGAACAGATCTGGGTGTCAGAGGGCCAGCCAGGGGGAGTAGGATCGAGCATCCTGGGAACTACTCTCCTTCTCCAGGGGAAGGGAGGTAAAGTGTGTCCGGTGCTTTGTGGACCCCTGGCGGAGGCTGGAGATACCACTGCGATAGGTGCCATCTTGTTAGGGTGGGCGGGGCAGATGCTGGACATCATTGCATGTCCCCATCCCCAAGAGAGCAAGCATCCCAAAAAAAAGCCGGTCCACAGAATGACAACCCACTCTCCCCACCGTCCACTGCCTTCGAGTCTACCGGAGGGTGTCCCGCTCCTGTGGCCCCGACATAGGGGGTAAGCCGGGGCTTGCCAAAAGTGTCCATTGGTAGGGAGAGCCCCCTCCAGTGACCCTGCCAAGGGGGGCAAACCTGGGCATGGGGATGGTGGGTGGGCGGGTCCGAGGACAGGAGAACCGGAACAAAAAAAATAAAATGCTTCTCATTGTCAGCTGTCCAGCGCAGTGGCAGTGCTACTACTTGCGAGACTCACATCCAGGTTTGGGGAACAAGCCTGAGCCACCGGAGGGCCAGCTGGGAGGAGGTGGGCTGAGCATCCCAGAGAAGCTGCCCACCTCAGGGAGGGTGGAGGGAGGTTGGACTCGCTGTGCCACTGCAACCTGGGGTGACCTCAGGTAATCGTGCAAATGGAGCCGGGAGCTGAGAAGGGTGCCGACATGCTTTGACGTGTAATGCATACACATGCATGCATGCACACCAGGAGCTCTTCTCTGCACATTAATGGAGCTGGGCAAAGAAAACAGGAAAGCACCAGCCACTGCAGGAGGATGTCCATTTATCATCATAGACCCCGTGCTGCCGACCATGGCACTCTCCTTCGAAAGCACCAACTGTGTCTCCATCAGTGGTAAAGCCCCTTCCCTCCTGACCCACCCAGGAAGGGAGTAGGTCAGAGTGTATGTAGGAGGAGAGGTGAGTCCCAGTGATGGTGGGTGATGGGGCTGGGTGAGTGGGCCAGGACCAGCGAGGGTGGACTGGCAGAGAGGAAGAAAGCATAATAAATGAAAAAATAAGTAAAATGCTTCTCATCACCAGTGTGAAGATCAGAAGCACCCACAGATAAAAAAATCTTGCAGGTTAAATGCAGTTCTCCATTAACAGAGAGAGAAAGACAGTGTGTGTGTGTGTGTGTGTGTGTGTGTGAGAGAGAGAGAGAGAGAGAGAGAGAGAAGGGGGAGAAAGAGCAAATGTGATTATTAAACATATGTTTACCTTAAGCAACAGCACATTCAGTTGCTATTAGCCAGGCAGGTTGTTAGAAGCCTACACACTTAGCACAGTCTGAGACATGTTAAAATGGGTTTTTAACAGTGGAGGCCTCTCACACCAGTTAATTGTACGTAAAAGGTGATGTGTCATTGTTTGAGGGCAGTGCAGTTATACTCTCAGCGAAAAGTGCACAAATAAACAGGCCAGTAGGCGGGTGATCAGAACGTTCCGTTCAGAGGCTAAAATGTCTGTGTATACGTTGAACCTGAACCAAACACTGAATGTTGACAGAAATGTTTAAAGCAAAACATGTAAAGTAAATTGTAACAAAACGGAAGAAGAAGCCCTTGGAAAATGTTATGGGGTTAGCTCAGTACTGCCCATGTCTACAGGGTCATTAGGCCTACGGCACCATGTGCCGGATTGTCCTTGGAAATCTACAGTCCTGGTTACTTGAACATGTAAACAAACCCTTACCATGCTGTTCAACTTATGGAATAGGATGATTTACTAAAAGCTCTGCCCTTTACACGTTTCTGTTGTTGGATTTAACTGACCGTGACTTCACTTTGATATCTTATGATAAATGTAATTTTATATAGAAACATGGAAAACATGACAGCAGGTAAAGACTCAAGATCTTTTATTTATTTAGTTATGTCTTTGGTAACCAGGTAGGTGCACTGATCCAGAGGACTGTTTTCTGTCATGACCCAGGCCACACAGTGGCAATAACAGCACCTGTACATATAGCACGTACAGGATACAGTACAATGCACATCCAGCTTGTGGTGGTGGGGGGAAGTATACAGTAGTTAACTCGGTTGTATAGGACAGTGTGTAATAAGCAATGACAAGCGATAAAACAGAGGGTACAGATTACATACAATAACAGTATACAAATTCAGTAGTTCAGTTTCCATACATTTTTCTGGGACAGCAGCAATACAGGTTGCCTACATTAGCAGTATACAGTTACAAGGTTCAGCGTTCCTTGCAGTAGAGGCAGTAATAAGCTATACAATATCAGACAGTAAACCCTTTCCATAAAGACAATTGATATAAGACTAGGAGATCAAAGGGGGGGAGGGTAGTGCTACACAGTGCTGATTTAGATAGGTCAACACATTCATAGTCTTGAAGGCTGTGAAAGGAAGGACAGGGTGAAGAAAGGAGGGACAGACAAGGGGTGGAAGTAAGTGCTGCTTATTCATGGACGAGCATATGTTTGTAGGCTCTAGCATCTTTGCACATTGTAGTGACAGTTTGCAGACGTAAGGAGCCAGGCTTTCAGGTTTTGTTTAAACACTTGCTTGGTGGCAGACGAGTGAATGAACAGAGGGAGCTTGTTCCATTGGGAGGGAGCTGCGATTGAGAAAGTTCCATTTTCCATAGAAGTAGTAACGCGGGGTACTTCTAGTGGGGGGGGATTGAGGAAGCCCTGATATTCCTAGAGACCACCCTATCTGTCAGTAGGGGTGAATACAGGGGCAGGTGTTGGTTTCAGAGCGTATTGTCCACTTGACCGCTCATAGCATAGTCAAAGCGACCTTGTAGCATGAGCCAGCCTAAGGACAAGTAGAGAGAGCAGTGATGAGAGTGGAAAGGAGCTAGGAGGACAAAATGACATATAGAGTTGTAGGTTGTGTTTAGCTGTGAGAGCAGGGTAGAAGACAGGTGTGAGTAGACCGGGGAGCCGTAGTCAAGGAGGGGTAGTAGTTTCCACATGCAATGGCAAGGCATGCTTCAGCAGATAGATAATGTTTGTGTCGGTATGCAAAGCCCAACGTTTGGTGGATCCTTCATGTGGTATGATTGACATGTTCGGAGAAATGGAGGGTTGAGGGTGACACCTAAGTATTTAAAAGGTGTGACATTTTCAAGGGGAGGGCCAGCCAGGGTGAATACCAGAAGGGAGGATTTGGTTTTGGCGGCCTTGGTTAGGAAGGGTTTAGAGCCGAAGTTTGTGGACTTAGTCTTCTTTTCATTGACTAGGAGTTTGCTGGAGAGGAACCATTGGTGGGCGGAGCCATAGTTATGTGTGAGGGCAGAGGAGATGGAGTTGACCGATTTGTTGCTGTGATACATGACTAGATCATCGGCATAGAGAAGAGCATTACAACTAAAAGGCTCAAGTTTGGTGCCCTGGGAGACCCAGGTGAGTACCGGGAGGGGGGCAGAGGATGCTTTTCCAAAGATAACCAACCAAGACCTGCTTGATAGGTGGCTGCAGAACCAGGCAGCAGGTCTGGGGGAGCAGCCAAAGTGTAGCAGGGTTGAGTGGAGGAGTTGGTGGTCGACCAGGTCAAAAGCTTTCGACAGCTCAACAAAGCCCGCACGTGTGGGTTTGCCCTGGTTCATATTACTCAGTACAAGATTAGTGAAGATGGCCAGAGCAAATGAGGTACTATGTTGCTTGCAGAAGCCATGTTGAAGGGGACACAGGAGGTTGTGTTTTTCCAGGTGCTCTGATAGTTGGGCATGCACAATTCTTTCAAGCAGTTTGCTTAGGTGGGGGAGGAGGGAGATAGGTTTGTATTTGTCCCGATCACCAGCTTTGAAGACTGGCACAGCATTGGCATGTTTCAAAGAGTTAGGTACGGTAGCTGTGGTGAGGGCAAGATTGAAGATGTAGGTGACGGGTTTAACAATTGTAGGTGAGGTGAGTCTTAGGAAAGCAGGGTACAGCTCTTCACTGCCAGAACTTCCTTTAGCCTGTAGAGACTTTAGTAGTTTGATGGTGTCAGTTTGGCTAATGGTTCTAAAATGGAAGGGTAGTGGTGTGGTGGAGGCTGAGAAGGAGGGAAAGTTGTTCGACTGGGGATGTGGGCAGGGGAGGCCTGGGAGGGGGGCTTGCTAAGATAAAAGGATAGGTCTGTGAATTTTAAGTTGAAAGCAACGCAATTTTGGTGGAGTTCGAGATGGGACCAGTGGGGGATATAAGGTGAGCTATCTGCCTGTTATTCTTGGGGTTTAGAAGAGATCCAATGGTAGCCCAGAAGATTCAAGGGTTACCAAGGTTGTTTCTCTGATTTAGGTAAAACTGGCACTGGAGTGATTTGGCGGTCTGTTTGCAGGAGTTTCTCATTTGTCAGTAGGCATTCCAGAGTTGAGGTGAGGGGGTCACTTTGTATGCCTTCCATTTGCTATCCCAGTCTTTCATTAATGCTAGGAGTCCTCTGGATATCCAGTATGTGGAGCTGCCTCTTACCCTTCTGGTTTTGAGGGGGAAGTAGGTATCCTGTGTGCATGAGAGAGGAGAGGTAATGAAGGTGACTGCATCGCAGATGTTGCTATGATGGTAGAGGGCAGACCAGTTTAGTGTCCTAATATCTCTGAAGATTGGCTTAGGATCCTGGTGGCCAAACCTTCGGAAGGACAAGAGTTTGTAAGGGGGCGGTTAGACTTGGTGGACAGTATAGCATAGGTCGGGGTGTAAACGCTGATTGAGTCAGACATTGTGCCTGTTTGGAGGATTAAGTCTGCACAGTTAGTGGTGACCCAGTCAATGAGGGAGTGGTTTAGTGTGCGAGCATTGTGTCTTGTGGGGGTGGAGATAAGTTGTTCAAGATTATGTTCCTTCAGCAGGTTTACATAGTCTGGCATGGGAGGATCCAGCCAATTGAGATTGAAATCTCCAATCACAACCAATTTTCTTGTGGGTGCCAAGTGCCCCACACCATCCAAGAAATTGGATAGTCCTGGGATACCTCTGGTTGGGGGGTTTGTAGCAGCAGCCTATGTGGAGTTTTTCTGCATCACCCATGATTAATTCCGTGAGGAGCCATTCACTTGGTGAGGTGGGGGTGGAGCAGCTGATAGCGGTAGCAGTGATTTGCTCAAGATCTCCTGCCACCTCTAGTTACTACTTTTAGTATTACTGAATACATTAACCATTTACAGTTTGATTGTCTTCTATTCCTTTTTCATCTAGCTCACCTACACCCTTACTCTCACATACCCTATTCTCTCAACTAGAGATAGCTCCCCCCCCCTTTACTTATCCCATCATTTCTTAAAACTGTCAATAGATCCAGCTCCCTTGGTAATCCCTTCCATGTTTCCATGACCTTTTCTCTGAAGTAATACTTTCTGAAATCTCTTTCAAATCTTCCCCCTACTAACCTCCACTCATAACCGCCAGTCACTGTGTTGTCATTTCTGGTGAATAGAATCCCACTAGCAACCTCAATTAACATTATTACATAAATATTAGTATTAATATGATTAGTGTTTATTCTATTGCTGTGTTTCAAAATGTTGTAACTATGTACTCTCTGATTGTAGGAACCCAGTAAGATAAGCTTTGGCTTGGCTGGGGGGATGCGGAGCTAGCTGCCGACTGGAGCAGATGTCTTTTGTAGAGCTCCACTTCAGACAGCAAAAAAAGTTAACGTTTTTCCGAGTTTACCCTCCTCTACAGCAATAATCTTTTTTTTTTATTTGGACACCCTCTGTATGTGCTTTCAGTGGATACCTATTTTATTGTGTTGAATAATGGGTAATCCACAAAAACAGCAGCAGGATTCCGGTCTGTTAAAAGCTAGCAAACAGCATGCTATATCACGAAGAGGGAGAGCTATTGCACTACTTCCCAACGGAGGTGAGCCTACTAATGCGGCCTTACTTCTGGATATCCATGAACTTAAATCAGAGTTTCAGCAAGTGAATGGTGATATCAGTAAAAAGTCGGATGCCTTTACCTGCCGTGTTGTGGCCATTGAGACTCGGCTGGACTCTTTCCAGTATGATGTGACGACTTCTAAGGTTGCAGTTGAAAAGTCCTGTAGTGACTTCTTGGCTTGTGAAGGAAAATAAGTTACTTCATCTTCATCTTGAGCACCTAGAGAATGGTGCGAGATTGCAGAATCTGCATCTTCTGGGGGTGTCAGAAGACTTGGAGTGCATGGACTTATTCAAATTTGTGGTTGATTCGTTACATACTTCTCTTGCCCTGGATCTGTCTGACAAAATTATTAAAATTTACCGAATCACTCCCTGACAGCACCCTTCCAACTTAGACTTGCCTAGGACTATTTTGATCATCAACTCAGGGGAACATATTCGAGATGAAGTGTTGAACAAAACAAAAAGAAAGGGGAGCATCCTGCTATCTGATGGGACAGCTTTTTCTATCTTGCCCGACCTCAGTCTTGCCACTTGACAACGTCATAAGGCATTTGATTCTGTCCATTGAGTCTTAGGGAACTGGGAGTGATGCACTCACAGCAGCTCCCTGCTAAAGTAATGTACTCTGGTAAAACATAGCAATACACTGACCCAGTTAAGGCTCAGAAGTGTTCAGACAAAATTTAGGGGGATGTTGCTGCCCATGAGGGTTTAACACAGCTGGATCATGAGCAGGAGGAGGGCTGATATACTTCTTTATTAGTATTTGTACAGGTTATAGTTTTCCTATTGCGCCATTTTTTTCCCAATTGTTTAACCAGGTGAGATGCACTAAGCTGAAAGCTTGTTTACAGGTGCAACCTAGGAGAACAGGGAAGTTAAGTGACTTGCTCAGGGTCACACAGTACGCAAGTGGGAGCTGTGGGATTCAGACCCAGGTCTCCAGAGTTGCAGCTCAGGGCCTTAAACCACTGCGCTATACTGCCTCCCATTGCCTGGCATCTCTGTCCTACGCCTCCTCTTAGTTTGTAGTACTGTTGGATTGCACTGTTAAACTTTCCATTGTATCTGCATGGGGACCCCTGTTCACTTACTTTAGTCTTCCTGTTTTACTTGTTTGGTTTAGTGTGAGTGGCGACTGTCAAAGACTGTCACACTACTTTACCCCATAGGTGTCGACAGGCATACTGTAGGTTGTCTTTTGAGGGCATATGTCTTATTCACGTGAGCAAACTGACACAACAATGAGCTTAGGAGAAATGGCCATGGCCATGTGTTTATTAATAAAACCAATTATCAATTTATACATTCGCTTCAGCGTGATGTGCGCAGTTAGGTAGCCTTGGAAAGAATCTAGCTCACCATGGAGCAGTAGATCGTCGATGGTTTACTCACCCCCCCCAGGAGAGGGCTGCCTTACCATCAACCAGGACCCTGCAAGGGCAACAACCTCTGGGGCATGAGGGATGGCTCTGTGACCAGCTGCGGATAGCTCCTCCCCCGTCAGAGGATCTGCCATGCCGCGGGACACTGCCTGAAGAGGGTGCCCTCCGGACTCCATCCATCAGGCCTGCCCTCCTGTCAGCCTCAGGAAGATCTGGCTGGTCAAGACACATGATCCCCTGTTACCCCCTCCCCACAGCGTTCCAAGACTACCAAGCCACACAAGGTGAGTTCTCACCAACTCACCCACCATGAGCACCTCATGCTAATACTCTCACCGCTGCCTGTTGTATGTCATTCAGAAACAGATCTAATCCTTCCTCCGATAGATGTACACCATCTCTTCTATACAGATCAGGCTTTTTCACAGACACTTCCAGGTGTGCTGCTATGGACCCCCCCCACAGAGTCCATAATTGGTCTCATGGCCAAGTTCTGCAGTCAGCACACCTCTATTGCCCTAATGTTCTGGGCGTGCCGCCACTGCTGCCGTTGCACCATATTGGACCAAATTATATGCACCTGGTACCACCATTGCTTCACTCTTGCCAGGTCATGCCTGACCCTCTCTTTAAGCTCCCTCGCATACATAACCCTTAAATCATTTCCCCCCAGATGAATGACTAAAACATTTGGCTGCAACCTTTCCTGGGCTTTTGCTTGCAGTGTTGCCATTAACTCATTCCATCGCATCCCGCGCCATCCCAACCAATGCACCTCTGCCCTCTCGAGTGCCAGGAACAGGTTTTCTCCTCCAGGATACTGCTTCGCCCTGGGGGCCGCCCAATGGATGTATGAGTGGCCACAAATCCAGATCTGCTCTGCTCAGGCCGCAACACCTGTCCAAATAAGGCAAAAGAGAGTTATAACATGTGTGGCCTTATGTAGCTTTCAAAAGCCTGTCACTTCCATCTACCCAACATCTATATTGTCCTATCTGATAAGCCCTCCACCCTGGCATGCAATGCTGTGCCAGTCCTAAAGGAGTACATGTTGTAGTGTTCTGCAGGGATGCCCAGCTGTTGCAAGGTCTTTTGCAACATGTGCCTAAACTGGTACACTGTTAGGGGGCCATCCCCCAGTGATGGAAAAAGGGCCCCCCCATTGCCGGGCACCGAGTTATATAATCCTGTACCCATGCTCCCACATCACACTAAAGCCCGTGGGGTGCTGCTAGCCAGCACCACCACCCATGGCCAAGCTGGTCCATCTCACTCTTTTGGATGTGGACAAAGACTCCAGACATTATGACTGCCACGTCAGCCTCTGCTAGCACTACTGGTCTCCCAGTAGCTTTGCTGGGCTGCACGAGCTCTGACACATGGAATGCCCCACAAAATGCTACCAAGTACACTGTCCAGAACAGCCTTGTCTCATCAGGGGATGAGCATACCTTAGGCAACTTGTCCCAGATCTGCTCGAAAATGGTTGGGCCGATAGGGCGCCTGTTGTCCGTACCCCTCGGGGCTGCCCGCACCCAACCTTTCAGCATCTTCTGGAGGAAAAATGCCCTTGTGGAGTCTGAGAAGCCCTTGACTTTCTGAAACCAGGCTATGCCAGCCTTGTGCTGTTCGACTGTCGCCCAGGTGGTCCCCAACATTTTTTGATCAGTACGTATTCTCACAGCTGTGTCACTGGGATCGGCCATGTTACTGCCCAACCTCGTGCATATTGCACTTCCAAAAAACAGTTGACCCCCCTCTCTGATATGCTATTCCTATCCTACCCTATTGTGTCCTAGGTGCCAGAGCATTCTCAATCAACTCCCAGGCCTCTGGGTTATCAACTCCCATAGGAACGACAGGACTTCCCTGAACTGTCGGTCCACCGCTGGTGCCAAGTATCGGAACCTCTGCCACTGTAAATGAGAAAGAGCGTCCGCGATGCCATTTTCAATACCTGGTATGTGCACTGCCCTAAAGGTAATATTCAACATCAGACACTTGAAGACAAACACCTGCATGAGGTTGCCCATTGGGCCCTTGCCCCCCAACTGTTTATTTATTGCATACACCACTGTGGTGTTGTCAGATCTGAGTGTGATGTGCTTGTCCCTCAGCACATCCCCCAGATCACCAATGCCATGACAACGGGGAAGAATTCCATCACCATTATCTGCCTGGTAACACCTTGTCTGATCCACTCTGGAGGCCACTGCCCTGCACACCATTTACCTTGTAGGTAAGCCCCGAAGCCCAGGCCCCCGTGAGGCATCTGTGAAGAGTTCCAGTTCCTCGCTGGACACTGGAACTGGCCACATTGATACCCCATTGAAACATTGCAGAAATGTCTGCCAAATGCCTAGGTCCTTCCACATTGCCGCGGTAACCCGAATTCTATGGTGTGATTTTGTACAGCCTGCCCCAAAGCCCACCAGGCGCCTCATGAATGTCCTGCCCATGGGCATTACCCGGCAGGCGAAGCTGAGGTGGTCCACTAGTTGCTGGAGCTCCCGTAATGTAATTTTACGTGCCCTCATCACAGAGTCCAGCCGGGTGTGCAAGGCCACCAACTTGTCTTGGGGGAGCCGAAACACTTGCTCCCATAATGTCGATCTCGATTCCCAGGAAGGAAAGCCTTGTGCATGGCCCCTCTGTCTTTTCCTGGGCCAATGGTATCCCCAGCTCTGTGCACACCTTGTGGAATGCTGCCATGATATGCACACATTGCCCTGAGTCAGCCCTCCCCACAAATAGAAAGTCGTCAAACTAGTGAACCATGTGGTCGACTTTGGCTTTCTGTGCCGTGGCCCAGTGCAGAAATGTGCTGAACTGCTCAAAAAACACACACGCCACTGCACACCCCATGGGCATGCAGTTGTCCATGTAGTTCATGCCCAGTAGCTCCCTATCTGCTGGGAACACCGGCAACAGGCAGAATGTTGATTCTTCCCCAGCAATGCCCCCCAGCCTGCCTGTCGCACCACCTCCACTGCCCTGTTGAACGACGTGTAACACACCGCAGTGTCGAATGGGTCAATGTAGGCATTGACTGAATCCCTTTCTGGGTGTGACAGGTGATTTATCATTCAGAACTCACCCAGCACCTTTTTGGGGACTAGGCCAATGGGAGACACCCTGAAGCGTGGGCAAGGAGGAGAGGTGAAGGGGCCGCTCATCCGACCTGTGGCCAGCTCCTTTCTGTAGTTAGCCCATCATGACCTCTGGTCGCTCCTTGGCAGAACGCAGGTTGTCAGCATCATATGCCCTCCTAGTGCCTTGGTAAGGTATAACAAACCCCTCCCTGAAACCTTCTGCCAAAGAGCGAGCGGCTGCCCTATCTGGGTAGTTGACCAACCACCCTTCCAAATTTTCGGCCTTGACCAGTGTTGGCAGCCTTTGTCCCTCCCTTCCGAAAGGGACGAAAATTGTTGGCCTTCCCTGCTCCCGCTTCTGTCGCTTTCCCACACTGTTGAAACGGATGTGGCTTCCCGCATGCCATGCACTCATGCTTGTATCTACAACACTCAGTCTTGCATGATCCCTGGTTGTAGCTGAAACAACACTCTTTCCTGCCCCCCTTTTTCCCCATTATCCCCTTGATAGCCTTTCTTTGGTGATGGGGGGGCACCTCACCGGAAAACCGCTGTCTGTATGTTGAACCCTTCCCCTCAAATCGATCATCCACAGCAGCGGGAGGTCCAAGATGGCCCATGACCATGCTGTGTCCATCTGCTTTCCCTGCCGATACTCCTCATCATACTCTAACCACCCCCACCTGGCTTACTAGCATGCATGGTCATTATTCTATTAAAGTAGACCCACAGCCCATCCGCTTTCCCCAGGCTGCCCTGGGTGAGGATCCCTGCATAAACTGTGAACCCTGTGGCCCAGTTCTCCCATGTCTGCCACACAGTTGCTTTTTGCTTCTGTTTGACCCCGTCATCCCCCTCCTTGTCCTTTTTTCTTTTTCAGGCTCTTTTGGATGATTCAGAAGGGCAAAGATGTCAACGTATTCTCCGTTGATCATTTGTTGCCTTACCTTGTCCGGCAAGTGTGACCCAATGGGCTCTGCCAGGGATAGGAAGCTCACTGCCCCTTGCTGCCCTGGTATTTGTGGTGGCACCGATGCCACTCCTGCTCCAGCATCCGTGATCCCTGCTACAGCCGGGGCTGCCTGGACCACTCCTGGATGAGCCCTGTACTGGTCCGCCAGTGATTCCAGCAGAAGGTCGAGCTTCTGCTCCACACCTGATTGACCCAGGTTTCCCACCGAAGGCCATATGCTCAGCTCCCCCAACCCTTGGGGTATCGCCGTGGCCATGCCCCCCAAGCCCTACTACTGGCTGACCCAACCCCCGAGGGCTATCTACTGTGGGACCCATGGCCCATTACTCCCAGATGAGGAGTTCACTTGTGGCAGGATGGGTTGTCCATGCCCCAATTCCTCAAGAGTCTGCAAGCTTGCCTGTGGCGGTGCTAGCTGGCCCTCTGGAAGGCACCCTGGCAGACCCAGGGTTATGGATGCTGATGCCTCTGTTTCCATTCTGTGCCCTACCAGCACGTTTTCTATGGCCTCCCACTCTCTGCCCGTTTTGGCTGATGTCCCCTGTTCCTTTGGGGGGCTCCCCTGCTCCTAAGCAGAGCCCTCAGCTCCTCAGCTAACAGCTGATCCTAATTCTGGCATGCCTGCTACTTTGTCCACTGCTCCTTGATCAACTCTCTTCCTTCCTGTATTTTTTCTGAGGAGGAGGGTGCATTGGTGTTTCATCTGGACCGGCATCAGCTTCTCTGGTTCTTGCCCTGATGTGCCCGGCACCCCTGCCGGAGTCACAGGTTCAGCCGGCAGGGTCAGCAGTGCCAACTTAACTGGCTGCTTCCCCGGGTTGGCCTCCTCAGGGTTCTTGAGTTCTGGCGGGGGCAGCAGCCCCGGAGGACCTGCACCCCCCCTTTGCCCTGCTCCCTGATCAGCGCCTCCCACCATGCCTTACCCTTGCCTTGGACGAGGAGAGCCAGCTGCTGTTCCAGGTCTCTGCTTGTCTTCACAATATGCTGCTCGTACTCTGCAATTAAACAAATCATGGCCACTTTCCCCTTGCTGGTGCTTAAGCTGATGCTGTTACACCCAACATGGGTCATTGACCATGGGATATTTTAATGCTTCTTTTTTTTTGTTTTGAGCCTGCTATGTCTGATTACTTGCCCAGCTAGGAGCACCATGAATTACATTACTTGCTCAGGCCCCCACAGAATGCCAAAGGGATCTGTGGGCTTCAAACCCAGGGCTCCCAAGTTTGCCCTTTAGAGCCTTAAATCTCTGTGCTGTAATACCTCCAAAACTGCCCACTACACATGCTTTAAATGAAAATGAACCACGGTTGCACTCATCAGTGTGTCTGAACTGTGTTCAATCTCATACCAAGCCAGCATCAGTGTGTCTATATAAGAAACCCCCACAAGCAATTTGTTCCGTTTATACCTTTTCTGGGCTCCAACTGTTGAGGCAGCCTTTTGTCCTTTATTAGTACTGCCTGAAACACTCTGACCTTCTTTTCACAAACTACAAATTTTTATATTTAATACATTTGTTAAATATAAATTCTTATGATCAAATTAAGCATGTCCTCGTGCCTCGAGTTCCATCGCCATTACATCTTATTCCGTAAAAACATTTTTTTTCTTAGTCCATATGTGATCCTGTTCTCCCACTCGGCAGCCATAGAGCCATCCTCAGAAAGGTGGCCACCCCTACATTGTGCATGCGCGAGGCCCTAATGCCCCCCGTGCATGCATGCATGCCTCCAATCTCTGTGTCCTATGCCCAACGCGAGTGGAGTACTCGTGGAATCACCGGATGTGCCGGTATTTTCAGCCTAGCCTTCGTGCTCCAGGGGTTAGGTTACCTGCACATTTCTCCTATGCCTCCCCTCCAGGACCTGGTATCCTTACCCTCGCCAGAGGCCCTAATCGTTGCCGCATGGAAAGAGCAAGATGGCAACCGACCTGCCAGGCCTGACCCAGGATGCCTGCCATGAGCATCTCAGCTGCACACCAGCACCGCCTCACCGGACCTCAGGTAAGCCCCCCTTGCCTAGTCAGAGGGAAGTTCACTTGGGGGGGAGCTCTATGGTGCCTCAGCGCACGGTCTTCTTTGTTGGGCGAGCCGCTATCTTCCCCTCACCATCCACCAAAAATGGGAGCAAATGCACCCCTGTCCGCTGACCCCTGGGCCCGGCCAAGGCACATGGGCCCCACAGCAGTGGGAGGACCTCCTTACCCTCATCCCTCTGTGCACCCATTGGCCTCCTTGGTGGCGTGTCCTATGCCTCCCCAAGCCGCCGGATCCAACAACTTGCTAGAGGTACACAACTCCTCTCGGGGCCACATCGGGGGAGCAGGATCAGGAATCAGGGGCTTTGAATGGCCCGCAGTGAGCTCCTATGCCATCGGCACAAGTGCAGAGACACCGGCCTGATCACCCCAACCTCGCATTTTAGCCAGGCAAGCCCCACTAAGGGCCTGCTCGGTCCATTTTTTTGTTATACCAGGTGATGCAATCATCCAAGCTTGTGCCATGTATCCTAGCCACCAGCTGTGGCCCAGTTGCTAAATACGGATAGCCAGGGCAACCGGGAGCAAGTGGGGGGGCTGCACAGGCTGCCCGCATGCCCCTTCCCCCGTAGTGGTGGCTGCAGGATACAAACCCAGCTCTCCCCGGTCTGCTAGTCAGAGCCTAACCACTTCAGCTTCAGCCTCCCGGGACTCATGGCCCTTGGAGCAAGCAAGCAAGCAGGAAAACAATTATATCCAGCTAACCCGGGTCTGTAGCCCCAGGACTTTGAACCTTTTCATTCCTCCTCCTAAGGCCAAAAGTTCCCAGGAAAGGCAAGCTTTTTTTTTTTTATTACTATTAAATTTATGAGAAACATCAATTTGAACCACAGTCTGAGTACAGCAACTGCCCAGAAAGCCAATGATTACCAACTTGTAGGCTACAGAGTCATAGTTTCTAGTAATGGTAGCCCAGTGAACTTTTTCAGCAAATTTCACCATAAACAATATATATTTTCTTACATCTGAGCAGCTGGAGGTGCCTACAAGGTATCCCAGACCTAGGCTCTAAGCCTGGTCCCCCACTAAGCCTGGGTCCCTATTGTTTGTCCAGGTGTCTCCGGCCATGGGCCCAGACAAAGCCCTGCCTGCTGCGATACCTTGCAGGTTCCTCCATATACTTTGCTGAGTACAGTAAAATCTGGAAAATCCAGGAGCAACATGAGCCTCAGGCTAGGGAAACAAATACAAACAGAGCCGGAAGTATCTGAAGAACTGTTTTTCCCCTCTTTGGATGCTTTAGTTGAGTTTATGAATCATCTTTGGAAGATGTGTAGGTGCTAAACTTTGAGGCCATGGTTGTATGAGTGATCCAATCAAGTATACATGCACAAGTGCAGGTGTGAATGGACTTCTGTAAGGCTCGCTAGCTTGATTTCGTACAGAGACTTATCACAGTATATCCAAAACATTTTAATTAAACGTCAGCCAACTTCTGTCTGATTGGTAGCGTCTGTGTTAAATATAATAAAATAATCTATTAGGATCACTTGTTGACTGAAATTGGGGTGGGGTGATATCTGTGTCACGGAGCAGCAAATCTTTCGGTTTGTGTTTACAGGGAGGTGGGACAACAGTTCCTTCAACTCTTGAGCACAAGTTTAAAATTCCTGGCTACACCCCCATCTTACCCATACAATACAGCAGCTGAGACAAGTGCTTCTGTTAAACTGAGTGCAGAAGTGTACGGATCCAGCTGGAGGGCCTCTTATGGATCTAAAAGTGTCACCTTGCTCGTTCTTAGGACCATGGGACTATGAACTGAAGGTGAGCAGTTCAGTGGTCCTAAGGACACGAGGGACAATACTGTTAGATCAATAGGAGGGCCTCCAAAAGGACCCATAAAATTATTGTGTAACCCTTCACCCCTGCCTTTTTACTAAAATGACAGGTGGCATGCTGTTGGCGTTGGCAGCACTACCTGGTGGGGACCTGGGTTCGGGGAGGATGAGGTTACCTGGCACAAGGGGACCTAGGTTTGGCTACTCTGCACAGGGGCACCCAAGTAAATCTGACTACAGGAAGCAATAACTGTAATGTCCAGAACCAGGACTGGGATTTTTCAGTGTGGCTTTTATTCATAACTAGCTGAACATAACAAAGCATAGATGGACCCCCAAGGGGCTACGTTTACTGATAATGCAGATTAGAGACTACAAGGCGGTCCACTTAAAGAATGAACCCATTTCTACTGTTTTCTGGCTCTGGACCCACCAGGCACACAGCCTGGACTTGCATGCGCTTTGGATACACAGCCCGACTGACCCAGCTCCCCTGCCGGCCACTTGACTGACGGGCCATTTAAAGGATGAACCCAATTTTACTTGTTGTGGCTCCCCACACCACTTAGAGTCTGCGACCCCTAGAGAGATTTTCTTCTTACTTCCTTCTGACTCCCATCAAACAAGGAGAATTCTTTTCCCAAGTTGTGGCTCCCCACACCACTTAGAGTCTGGGACTCCTAGAGAGATTTTCTTCTTACTTCGTTCTGACTCCCATCAAACAAGGAGAATTCTTTTCCCAAGTTGTGGCTCCCCACACCACTAAGAGTCTGCGACTCCTAGAGAGATTTTCCAATTTGCGACCCACGTCTGGGTACCTACCTCATCACTGGCCAGGCGCATGAGGCAAGTAGCAATCACAGCAGAAATCCATAGAGGTGGACCTGGGTTACTAAAGATGGGGGGTGTTCCCACCTCCAGCTCCCGCAGCCCATACCCGGCCATTTCTCTGGACAAACATAAACTAAAACTTCGAAATGTAGATTAAACGGTGGATGACCTGTAGCACCCCCTTCACAATATTACTTGAATCCATAAAGACTTTAGATTTTTACACTACTCCATTTGTTTGTCCTAGTACAATAGGCCTCCCAAATAGTAGTTCACATCCCAGCTTTCTTCTCATTTTCCAAACTGAAGAAACATATTGTTTGCCGTCTCAAATTAGAGCAAAACACTCACCCTTTCGTTGCAGGTGCCCCACAGGTGAAGTACAACTTCTTTCCTCTTGTCAGACCAAAACAGAAACTGTGAAAAAAAGGCAGCTTTCTTCCTGTAGTAGAAATTAGGGGATTGCCCCTGGAATCCACAGAGGGATACTTTACTCCCCCCCCCCGGGTGGAGGAGGGCACTGAGACCTGGACAGTGGTCTCCACCACTTGAAACTGGACACTGACCTTCTCACACAGAAGGTAAACAAAAGACACTTCCTTCCTGCTTGACAATAAACAGGAGACTGACTTTGAAAACTCCCAACGTTCTATCTCACTTCCTGTGCTGCAGATTCCAATGTGGCTTATGCAGCTGCGAAAGTTCTATGGTGATGTCATCTCTCAGTCTCAGCTGTGACTGAGAACAGAGTGAGACAGTGTGAAACCCATTTAACTGGAGTTTCACAAGCTGCCTTCCCTGCCTACCACTAGGTCTTACTGAGATTCTAGTAACCCCGGGTAACAAGGGGTAACAATTGTAGATCGCCAACTTTTAAAAATAAAAAATCCTTTTTTTATTTAAAATGTTGACAGCATGAGCGGTCAGAGAGAAGCCTGTTACACCAGTATTTCCGAAACTCCAACTTCTTCCTATGCTCTTGTTCCTAACTGAGTAGTCCTCAAATGGAAAGAACAAGGTTTTATACACCCCATGCTCCCCTCCAGGATCCTGCCCCCTCCCCACTGCTTGGGTAGGACTGAAGGGTCCATTGGAAAACTGTTTGAAATGGAAGTGTCTGAGCAGTACAAGGGAAAGGGGACTGACCTGAAGAATTGTACAGTGCCTCTTCGGAAAAGTTGTTCTCTTGAGGCCCATCCTGCTTGCAAATCTGTGTGAGCTAATGTAGTGACTGTTTCAGGAAGGACAAAAAGTAATCCCGGTGTAGTAATGCAACTATTTCCACTGTCAGGCTTGTTGCATTTAATTTAGAAAATGCATTAAATCTAAACAACAGTTAGCTACATGTGGCTGTATATGCATTCTGCAGAACAGAGATCCAATTCGGATTCTACACAGCAAAATGTAGTTTGCTGTCTGAGGCCCTCTAATCTGAACTCTAAACCAGGAATGTCTCATAAATGACTTCTCTCAGAAATCATATTTGGAGGCAGTTTTCTATACATACCATGTTGTCTGAAACATGTGTGCTGTGTCAGTACAAGGGGCTTTAAGAAAACAGCATTTACCATCATGGTTGGCCCAGGGCAGTGATCTGGTTTTTGGCTTTCAAATCAACACCACCTCACTTAAGTAACTTCTAAAGTGAATGTGCATTTTAGGGGCTATTCACAAACTACGTACTAGAGGTGCATAGTCTGTCCACACAGCTCCACACCCATGGGGGTTCCATGCAAAGGCTGTAGTCACCAATGCCAGCCTCCATGTGGTCCCCTTACATGGCCTTCCCCCCCCTGGAATGCAGGATCCCTGGGGGCTGTTGGGTGTGGAGTAGAGGACCTGAGCAGGCAGTCAATCAGCTGCCCATCCCAGGTCCCACCACTGGATCACTTGCACTTGTGGGGTGGTAAGTTGGCAGCTGGCACAGAGTGCACCGATGGTACTGGGGGTATCTGCCAGGTTCTCCACTCCCTGACACCCATGAGGTGCCCCGGTGGTGGGGCATCCATTGGGGCTCAGGATCTCGCTGTCACCCACTCGCAGCCAGCTGCCACCACCTGGGGGCATGTACCAGGTTTACAGCTGCCCTGGGATGGCATAGCCATTTACACAGCACTCTGCACCTTGCAGAATGCCATGGAGTGCTTCAGATGCCCCCCACACCACGCCAGGCCTGCCCCCAGCGTGGAGTCCGCAATTCCAGGGGATTGTGTGCGTAGGGGGGCATATGTGGGTGGTAAATCCCACACATGGGGTGCAGTGGGAGTGGGCAGGTGCAGGGTGGCTATGCACCACATTTACATGGCGCATAGCCACTCTGTACCTTCGTGAATAGAGCCCATTGAGCAAAGGTGGTAAAGTCTTCCACCTTAATGAAGCATATTCTACTTATGAGTGGTAGGGCATTTTTCATGAATACTGTTTCAATTCAGAATGTTTCTGACAGTCTCTTGATGTAGTAATAGTAGCACCAGTGTGGCCGCCCCTGCATAAAAACAAATTGTGGCCAGAGTTGATACGGCTGCAACCGAGCTTACTGATGTCACGGAGGAACACAGCACTGTCTGCCATGTCCAAGATGTCCACCAGACTTCAGTGCGCATACGTGAGTTGTCACCCATGCGCACACAGTCTGCCATATCCAAGATGGCCACCGGAGTTCAGTGAACATGCTCAATGACTCGTAGATGCACACTAGGCTCCACTGCCCATCTTGGACACGGCAGGCTGTGCCATGTTCCACCAGCAAAAGAAATGGTGCACCCGTGGTGGACCATTTTGGAGTTGCGGAATGATTGTTCTGCAACTCCAAAATGGAAGCATTCCATGGTATCAATTTGGTAGCTCATTTTTAGAGCTACCACAAAACTGCTGCAGGCTCTGCCCACTGCAGCTGCAACAAAAAGAAGAGTGGGAGGAGTCTATTCCTAACAAGCCAGCCATATCATTATCCACAGTTAGGAAAAATTACTCACTCACCAAGCTAGAAATAAAGTCTTGGAGCTGGATTCTCCAAGCCCGTGAAAATCCTGCAGCTGTGGGTTGCCACTTGCAGAATCGCAGATTTTCCTGCAGCTATGGTATTCTTAAAAGTGAAGCCAATTTACGACCAGCTCTATAATATATGGCAGCTTGTTGCTGTTTATTCTCCACAGCTGCAGAAAATGTTACAGCCAGTGGGATCAGGTGTAACATCTCCTGCAGCTGCGGCGGACTAAGAATACCAATCTGCAGCTGCAGAGATTTCGGTCTGCAACTGGAGTTGTGGAGCAGGACTTAGTTCCATGATGTTTTGAGAATCCGGCCCCTTGGTCTTTAATATTTCACAATAATCAAACACATCTCAAGAGCTTGTTTCTAGTGTGCCAACATTTTTTAATCTGAATTATTCATTTATTTAACTTTCACTTACTCCTAAAGTTGTTTTTGTGTATCGCACTGAAACCATATGTTAATGCATACTTAGTAACACTATATTGTACTTATAGGTAAGTAATAAGACATGATGGGATGTTCACTGAACAGATATTACCGGGCGTGTGGTAAGATCTGTTCAATCCATGCCCTGGAGTGTCTTATTGCACTTATAAAATGGGTTCCCTTTTTTCGATAATTTTTAAATGTTAAAAAAAAGCTTGCATATGAAAAAAATGTAAATAATTTGCCATTTTTACTGTCAGATTGTCATTCCACCTTGATATGTGTGTGAGTGTTTGTATAGGACATTTGTTCTTTGTTGGGATCCGTAGTTAATACAGAATGACCCAGGCAGCAGGGTCCCCCGACCAGTATCAGTGTTTTAAGTGTTTCACTGTGTTTTCCTTTCCTTAGTGTTTTTCAGTGTTTATCAGAGCAAATGGGACTATCTACATTGGCATCCTTCCACCACGCACGTGTGCACGTGCACACACACACACACACACACACACAGAGCGAGCGACCATACAGGAGGTATCCTCTGCACTTGTCACCCATGACCCTGAAGAGATTGTCAGGAAACTATTGAATGGAAAGGAATAGTTTATTTAAAAAAATAAGGCAACAGCTTGGAGTGTTTACAGTTTATGTTGCAGGTGTCATGGCGGACAGGAAACGGAACCCTCATCAGTGCCATAACTGTCTGTCCGTGGCAAATCATAATTAAAAAAAAAAATTTCTGGGGGGGGATATGCCCCTGCACCCCCCCTAAATAAACATAATCAACTCTGAGGTTGCACCAAACTGAAGGAAAAAAGAAAGTTTTTTGTCGAGCACTTTCAATTTGCAAGTGTGACCTTGGGGATTTTGCTGATTGAGCTGCTAACAGTGGGATACTGAAGGAATCGAACCCTGTCCCTATCATACTCCTATTTACTTGCTTACCACAGTCCACTACCCTAACCATTATGCTAAACAAAGCCAGCTGCTGGAACATGTTCTGCCTGTAACCCTTATAGTTTCAGATAGCATGTGGTGTTCTGAGCAGCACACGAGTAGTCCTGAGCAGTACTCTCGTGCAGCATGAGACTCTCATCCGTCATAGCACTTCCGCTGCAAGGTGTCCACCATGACACATGCAGCAGAAAGTGCAAGCGAGCCCACATGGAGAAATCGGAACATAAGAAAAACTTTCTATTCAATTCTAAAGGTAACATTCTGTAGGGGTTACAAAAATGATTAAAAGCTGGCAGATTTTGCCAGCAGATAAAGGCCTAGAGGTCTATCAAGTCTGCTCGAATGTGCAGCTAGCACTCCTTATTCTGCAGCTGCCCCTCCCTTCCACCCTTCCTCTTCATTAACCCTCCCCCTTGTCCTGTCCCATCCCCTTTTGAAGCGGTCAACTGTTCTACTGGATACCACTTCTGCAGGTAACGCATTCCACCCAGCCACCACCCTCTCTGTAAAAAAGTGTCTCCTCATCTCCCTCCTGAACCTTCCTCCTTCCCTCCAGTCTCATATCATGGCCCCTGGTGGCCCTCCTCTCCCTTACTTTGAACAGCCCCTCTGTACCTGTCTTGTTTATTCCTTTCATGTATTTAAAGGTTTCAATCATGTCAACCCTGTCCCTTTTCTTCTCCAGTGAGTACATGTTCAAGTCCTTCAACCTCCTCTCGTATGATAAGTCCCCCAGCCCCTTGATCATCTTTGTCGCCCTGCGCTGCACCCCCTCCAGTAACTTAATGTCCCTCTTCAGATACGGACGCCAGTACTGCACGCAGTACTCCAGGTGTGGTCTAACTAATGACCTATACAGTGGCAGAATCACCTCCTCCCTCCTCGAGGATATACCCCTTGCAATACAACCCAGCATTTTGTTGGCCTTTGCAGCTGCCTTCCTACATTGTGCCGAGTTGTTCATTTTAAAACTACTCCAGTTTAAAACTATGATGTCATCGTAATGCTTTGAAAATTAATGGTGGCATTTCCAAACCTAAACGTTCTAATTGCACACTCATATTCTTTTTTGTACTGTGGTCCTGTTTTCAGTACTTGTTTTTACCTGTGCATCAAACAGATTTGATGCACAGATAACAACCAATCAAAATGCAGGATTTTCTCTCCCCATTTCATAACATATGTTAATGCATACTAAATAACACTACACTGTACGTTTAGCATTTGGAACACATGCCAGTTACAGTAATATAGCTGTTTTCATTACTTTTATAGAGTGAATACAAAGACTATTAAGAGGAAATAATTATTATTTTCAGTATTTATCATTAAGTGTTTGAGCCCTGTGTTGCAAGAGGGATGAAGCTCTTATGAGACGCAGTACACATGATTTCTATAATACAAAGTAATGTTCTGATTATAATTGTTTTATAACAAAAAACTTTAACTACCTTTAATGGATTACTACTTAAGATTTTAAGTTACCAATTAACTTGCTTCATGTATTGGTCATACCACTGGACTTTTATTTGGTGGCTCAGATGTTTCCTATACATGCAGAACTTTCAAGTATAATGATTACGTTGGGATATTTCAGCAGTTCTCCTGCTTAAGCCCTGAAGAAGAAGTTACGCCTCGAAACGTTGATGCACTAGAAGCAGGCTCTTAAGATGTGTTTGGTTATTGTGAAATATTAAATAAAAGACCAAGGCTTTATTTCTAGTCTCTTGAGCTATCAAGACACTGCATTACACATGTCAAATTTGCAGCTGCTCCTAGCATGGACGTATAATAAACTTTACCAAAGTCCTGTACTCATACCTCTCAGCATCTCACTCACTTCTGGAGTGCATATATGAGTCCAAACATTCTATGCTCAAGCTCATTCAAAGTAGCTGCCTTAAGCTGAATATTATTTATTTATTTCAGAAGTTTTTTTGTTTTGTTTTTTTATCAGGGAAGTCATACTAAGTTGGTATCAGCTCATTTCCAGATGCATCCAGGGGGATGGGGAAGAGAAGAGAATGAGAAGAGAAAAGATCCAAGGTATAGTGAACAAAAATAATAGACCAACACGGAAATAAGTAAAACATATACAAATTACAACACCAGAATTAAAAATTGCCATACAGTAACGATTACTGTACAATACATTTTGAAACAGGCAAAAGGAAATGAAACTGAACAACAAATCAATGATATGAGGAGCATGGAGTAGTGACTGACTAACCGGGGAGAAGGGATGAGCTAGCTAGTGACACTTTAGTGAGGACAGCTGGTGACAAAATTCCACCCCAGTATCAGTAATAGCTACAGAATTAGTGGAGAATCACAGAGGAGAGATTTCAGAATGAGGAGGAAGGAGCAGAGTGAATGGAAAGGGGGAAGAGAGCCCCAAATTGTAAGGAAGCAGAACAAGAAGGCAGCTTGGCCAGTGGTAGATTTCATTGGTGGGAGAGCCAGTGAGTGAAAACGAGCATTGCAAAGAGAGTAAGAGTTAGAAGGTATATCGTTGTTTCTGCGACACCCCAACAGTGAAACCATTACAATGACACAACCAGTTCGAAATCCACAGTGTTGAATGGGTTGTTGGAGCACTGTACGGATAAAGCAACTCCCGGAGTTGGCGCTCTTCCCAGTAATCCACACCCCAGTTAATAATCTAATAGTCGGAGGTACGGGGAGCAGAGCCCCATGTTGAGGCGAGGGCATAGACCCCCACAAACATTCAAAATGTGCCCCGGTGCATGGGGCACCACTGCGGTTGGTCGACACATTTGCCAGGTGATGTAATCGCTGTCAGCAAATTTGTGTTGCTGTAGTGTACATCAACAACTTTGTTGTCAACAAGACTTGGTGGAACTGAGTTAAAAGGGCAGAAGATTAGAGAGAAGCAACATTGAGGGGAGGGAGCCAAGCCAAAATTTGGAGATAAATGAGGCACAGTAGGAAAGGGGCCTGGTAGACAGAGAGGGGAGGGAGAAAGAGAGGTATACAACGAACAGTGGTGGGTATGCAGGGTTTTGTCAAGGGCAAATTGAAGAAGGAGTGAAAGAGAGGATCCAGTCTAGCTAAATTGGACTTTGCAGCAGCACTGCAAATAATGTCACCACAGTCAAAAATGGGGAGAATCATCTTAGTGAGGATTTCTCTTTGAACAGGAAGCAGAATGCATCTCTTATTTCTGTAAAGAGCTCTAAATTTGGGATGGAGCTTTTTTTTTCTTTTTCAATTTATTGTTTATGCCCCCAAATCTCCAGGTTGGTCCTCCGGCTTGCAGCCACTGGGCCATCACTCAGTCCCCACCTAACTTACCACAGACTGCCCCGATAGAGCCTCAGTTTACCCTCCAGGCAGGGGTATGGGTTGGCCAGTTACACCCCGGTCCTGCACCTCGTTGGGCGGCTTTTGTGGTGGTGGCTAGGACTGCCCTGGATATACCAGGGTCCCGCCTGAAGCCAGCACTAGGGTCGAGCTTTTTTTTCCCTCGATGTCAGAAATCCCCTGGTGACATTGGCATGCACACAGAGAGACCAATGCGCCAGCGCATGCAAAGCGGGTGCAGAGCACAAGTCCCCCAATCAACGTCGCCCCCTCCCATTCTGTTGGCATTCTCTGCTGCACTGCCACCTGTGGTCAACCAGATGAAAGCATAACAGTGGGAACAGCAGCCCTCCCTCCCCAGAGAAAGAGAGCATCCTTCTACCCACTGGCTGGCCTTCCAACAGCCCATGCTCGTTCTCAAACCCAGATCATCGGCATCACAAGCGGTAGCTCTACTGCTGAGCTGACAGCCTGGCCAAGCTTTTTTTTTTATCAACTGTTTACATTCCTTAGGCTATGACAGGGCTTGACTTCCCATTAATCCTGATTCCACCACCCCCCACCATCTGTCATCTCCCCAGGCTTACCGGTGTGGTTGGAAGCCCCAAGGACTCCCCCCCATGGCAGAGTTGGGAAGGGGAGGGCCTTCCCCCACCCAATGTCCCAATCTAATGCTGCTGACAGTCATTCTGGTGGTGCAGCGGGTAGAGGTGTGGTGTGTGGGCATCATACGTACCCTTTGCGTCATCCATTTTCCTCATGTTTGTCTCCCTACCCTCAGCCGTGGCATACTCAGGTGGCACATGTGTGTGGAGGTGCACATGCATTCCAGGACTGTGGCTCCCTCACACTCTCTGACTGATGTCTGCCACTCAGAGCTCCCATGGGCTACCACCAGGCCTCCACCTGGAGGCAGCCAAAAGCCAAGATGGCTAACCACCCCAATACAGGAGAGGAGAACTGCCAGCTAGTCACTCAGTCCTCTTCCAGCCCTGCCCCCCAGCTGACCCCGGCAACCTGTGCTCATTCCAGAACACGAGTCGACAGCATTGCAGGAGGTAAGGCACCTTAGCCCTCCATACCACTGGACCAGCTAACTGGGTGGAGCTTTTTGTGGCTAGAAGCCCCATGAACAAAAAAATCAAGATGGCAATCCAACCAGACCCCAAAGTACTTGAAGGAGGAGGAGACATCTTCAGTAGTTGAGCCATCTAGGATATGAAAGGAAGCAGTAGTGGATCTAGGATTTTAGTATGGGGGGGCACAGTGGGTGGGTCTTGGGGGTGGGGTTTGGTATGCAAATTGTTTGAAACCCACCAGTCGACACCTGTTCTGGCATTCCTCTTCCTTACCATAGTCTAAAGAGCACTCCACAGTGTGGTGATTTCATATTTTCTTGTCCTCATCTACCCTACTGCCCATTTTTTTCCAGAGTGGAAGTAGGTCAAACTGTGGTAAGTTTACATCCCTGAGTGACCATGCCTTTCTTATCCTACAGCATCTATATTCTATAGCACCTTATTCTTTGCACTATGTGTCCCAGCTCCTCCAATACTGGTCTGATCGCCTCTCTAAAAGACTGTTCTAAGAATATTTTACATTCCTATGTTGAAAAAGGGGAAACAAGTTGATCATTTACCTGAAATATCAGGTTAATATTTTCAAATTTTGATTGCATGTTTCTCTATTTAAACTCCTGAGTACTCACCCCCCCCCAAGCAATCTGATGTAAGTGGGTATAAACATGTTCAGAGTGCCACAGAAAGTGGTAAACATCTGCAAAACAGATTTGGCACAGCTGTTTATTCCATATGTCATTGAAACTTAAACGTCAGCAAATGCTGTAGTTTTAGATGGCTAGTTTTGTGAGAAGAGACTTCAGACATTAGTTATTAACTTAACAGTAAGAACCTGATACTTCCACCTATACCAAATGATTGGTTCCACGCAAAACGTCTACCTGAACTGTAACTGTTGGCAATTTAGCCCAGTTTCATATACATGGACCTTCATATAGAGAGGAAACACGCAATCAAACCCTCAAACAGCACACTGA
Source organism: Neoceratodus forsteri (assembly GCA_016271365.2). NCBI lineage: Eukaryota > Metazoa > Chordata > Ceratodontiformes > Ceratodontidae > Neoceratodus > Neoceratodus forsteri. Next base: position 275,534,515 of record JADMNL010000025.1, read on the forward strand.
ACATGCATCCATACATGCTCACGGGCAGTCCCAGTGAGCCAGTAATTATAAGCAAATACAATACTCTAAAACTGAACAAATAATACTATGGTATAATGGAATCTCGTGATTCTGGGGACAAATGACCACTCATGCTTTACATTAGTTAATAAATGCCTTCAGAACTCTTCGGTTCTATTAGGGCCTGATTCACAAAATTGACATATGTGCAACAGCAAAAAGGTAGCCAGCCCAAACTTCTCTGTGCCCCAGTGCCACTTCAAGAGTCTTGCTCATAGATGGCACTCACTAACCTCACCCGCCTCTATGTGCGGTGTGGAACCCTTTGCGCAGAGAAGAATGGCCCAGGAAGTGAAGCTGTGCTGGACATCAGGTTTTCAGTCTGAAGCCCTGTCAGCCCTCTAATACACTCCCCACTCAGAATAAGCAGGAGATTATGGAGACTGCTATAAAACTGTTTAAATCTCCAGGCATTTTTGAGGAAATAGTCCCCCCCCCAACACCCCTAGTTCACTCACCTTGCGTCATTTTTACTAGCACTGCAGTGCTTTATCAGTCTTTTCTTTCTAACTCCAGAGGACCAGTTCATGTGACCTCTGGCCTGGGACCGAATATCCTGCCCACCGATGTCTATCCTCCAGTCACTCAGTCCCACTCTTCAGAGAAGCCACCAGTGCAGTTTTGCCACCCGCTGCCAACAGCTGTTCCATCATGTTTCTTTGCCTGACACTGCCCATCTGCTCTAGTGCTCTACATATGATGGAAAATATATGTACTCTTTTTAATTTTAGGACCAGGTCCACCGGGTCTCGTATACGAGGCTAGCTGCCCAATTGCTTGCAACCCACTAGAAATTAAGTTTGTTTTGTCTCCTATCAAGTTCTTCTTCCTTCCTTGCTGAGTCTAACTCTTAACTAGCTGCCACCAAAGTTGCCTACTCTTAGGCAGCGTAAGCTCACCTCTGTGCTCTGATTGGGCTCCAGTCTATCTGCGAGGTGCTTGGGATTGTGTGTTGGGGGGGGGCTAAGGGATTGCCTCTACCTGGTGCCAAAAGTCACAGAGACCATTTTCTTTGCACTGAGAGTTAACTGATTTTCTGGGAACCAGTGCTAGATGTTATTAAAGTCCAATTGGAGTTGGTTCATGAGGACAGAGGCAGAGGAGGCAGCGGTAAGGAGAACTATCTGCGCACATATGAATGGACACAGAGAAGCAGGCAGTGGGGAGGTCATTTAGAAAAATGGAGACAAGAATTGGGTCAAGGGCAGACCCTTGGGGGACGTCTGAGCCAATTGGGAGTGGAGGAGACAGGAAAATCTCTAGTATGAACAGCTTGTGACCTGCACTCAAGGTGGAAGCTGAACCACTCAACTGAAGAGACAGAGAGTCCAGCAACCTGAAGCTTGTCAATGAGAATGGGATGAGCAACAGTGTCAAAAGCTTTGGCTAAATCAACAAAAATGGCAGAGATGACAAAGCCCTGATCCATGCCAGAGAGGATAGTATCATTGAGCTGGAGGAGAGAGGCAGAGTGAGACTTCCTAAAGGCAGACTGAAAAGGAGTGAAGAAAGCGGTTGAGTCAAGAAAAGGTGAGAGTTGGAAGAGAACAAGATGTTCCAGTGTGGGGAGGATAGAGATAGGATGGAAGTTACTAGGGGAAGAGAGGTCACCTCCTTTAGCAAGGGGAATGACAGTAGCCAACTTCCAAGAGTTAGGGTCACAGGATAAGAAGAACAAGAGGTTGAGGAGGTAGGTGATAGGGAGGGCAATGGCATGAGCAGAGAGATGGAGTTTGGGGACAAGACCAGCAGGGCTCCCACCCTTAAGTGGGTTTAGAGCCAAGAGGGCCTTGAGAGTAGCAGCAAGGGCAGTGGGTGAGAAAAAAAGGGAGCAGGGAGGCAGTAGGACAGGTAGACAAGAAGACTGAGAAGGAAGAGAAGAAGAAAGAGGAGGAGGAGAGGTGGTGGTGGAAGAGAGGAGGGATTGGGTAGAGGAGGTAAAGGAGCTGAAAGAGGAGGCAACTGCAGTGGGGTCAGAGATAGGAGTATCACCCATCTTGAGAACAGGGAGAGGGGACTGGGTAAGAGGAAAGAAAAGGGTATGAATTACTTTCCTGAACTTAGAGGGGTGATTAAGGATGTTGTGGAGTGTGCATGTGGACTTTGCAAGCCTAGTAGCTTTAGTACAGGCATTATGAAGGGTCCAGTAAATTGTAAGGTCAGAAGTGGAGTAAGAAGACTTGTAGGTTCTCCAGGCAAGATGACGCACATGGTGACAAGCCAGTAACTGTGCTGAGATCCATGGGAGGTAAGAACCTTGGACCCTATTTCTTCTAAGAGGGGGGGAGTGATGATTCCAGACAGACATGATTTTGGAGGTGAATAATTTGAAGGCATTGTCAATGTTACCCACTGTAGAAATAGGGGACCAGTCAGTAGCTAGCAGGTCAGCATGATGGCGGAACAAGTCCAGTGATCAGAAAGACTGGATCTGGATATATTTGGGGGGATCTTTTGGACGATGGGTCTTTCATACACAGTAGACCATATGGTGATCACTGAGGGCATCAGGAAGGATATTAGCATCCACAGTAACATGGGTATGAGAGGAGGGGACCCAGTCCAAGAGGGCGTGATTTAGAAATTTGAAATTAAGGCGAGTGAGGACAGAGATGAGGTGGGTTTAAAGGAAGGACTTCACATTATGGCAAAATTTATGAAGAGAGGGAGAGCACCAATTTAAACTTGAAATCACCTAGTAGGAGTAACTATTCAGAGGAGACCTGGAAGGAGATGGTGGTGAGTAACTTAGTTACTGAAGATAGGGACATGCCAGGGCAGCAGTAAACACTGACAGTAAATGAATAATAAGTTGAAAAATAGTGGGCCCCATATGTTTAGTGTCAGTGAATGTTTTCATGAAATTATTTAGTGTTTTCATGGTTTACATGTCCAAACTTAGCTCCAGCGTTATGAGGAACATCAGTAAACATTCACAGAGCAAGGGCGAATTTGAGTACATAAGTTGATAGATCCATTTGGAGAGCCTCTTGTGGTTCTAAGTGTGTCACTGTGTGAGTTCTTAGAACCAGAGGACTGTGAACCACAGGCAAGCAGTTCTGTTGTCCTAAGGACGCAAGAGGTGATACTATCAGATCCATAAGAGATCCTCCAAATGAACCCATAAAATTATTGTAGCTTGCTAACTGTATTAAATAAAAAAAATTATTTTTGTTATTTCAAATACTGTTGGCACAAGTGGTCAGTGAAAAGCTCATTACAGTGCTCAGCCCATGAAGATCTTACTTCGAGTTGGAGCTCTTGCAGCAGGCTACACAATAAGGACTATGCCTCTAGGCACTAGGACCCCACAAAAAAATTCTAGCTAGCAGTCCACAGCTGGGACCACCCGTTGACATCAGACCACCTCTGATGTCGGCCAGTGGTATAAAGGGGTGGTCCCCAGCCCCATCTCAGTTCTTTTCCCACCATTGACCCGTACGCTTCAGCTCCACAGATGCCTCCTGCTACCTGTCAACTGACATTTTTTTGTGAGTTCCGCATATTATTATTTTACATCCATTTTCACGAGTTTCATCCGTGCATGTCTTCTCTGTCTTCCACAGAGCGGCGACAATCAAAGTGTACATGCGGGAAATAGATTCTGGCCAAAAACAGCGATTCAGCCTACCTGATTTGTTTAGGCCCATTTCACGACTCAGAGGCCTGCCCGCATTGCTCAGTTTTAACCGCCGCACGCGCATCCATTGACTGAAGGCCTTGAAGACCCATCTGTTGTAGCAGCAACTAGCCACCATGCAGAGGACCTCCTCCAGCCACAGTTCTTCTTCATCCTTGGTCCCTGGGTCTTCGACTTCTTCCCCACAAAAAAACAGTGGGAAGCACCAACATAAGGAAAAAGAGAGACCCAGATTCAACTCCTGCTTCAGATCTCCACATCGGATGGCAGCTTCCTTGAGTCCCCACTCCCATGGGAGAGTAGACTCTGACACCAGCAGCTCTCATTACCTTTGGGTTACCATTGATGAAGCCCCTCCATCCTAATCCAGATGTTGGGTGAGGGGACTTTGGCGCAAGGGCCTTCGGCCCCCTCCCTGAGTCATAGGCCGTTCCACTATCCAACAGGATCTAAGCAAGGGGGTACAGCCGGCTCCTCCTTGGACAGTGGGCAAGGCCTTGTTGTCCGCCTGGCTGGAGCATCCTCCTCATCAGGCCGCCCATCAGGGTCCGATGACAGGAAGAGACACCCGGAGCAGGAACTCCAGTCTGGAGTACGCTCCCCTAAACACAAGACAATGGATACCCATCAGACCCCAACATCCTCTACATTTACCTCTCTGGGGTGGAACCGGGTGACATTGCTTCCACCAGCTTCTCCCAAGTCACTGTCAGGGATCAGCCACCAGCTAAACTGGCACCCCTGCCTCCAATGCCAGATCAACTGATGTCAGATAGCCTGACGCCACCCAACCAGCTGGACAACCTGGTGTCACCCACCCTGCCACCAACGGGACTGCCGCCAGAGATGCCAGCATCCCCCAACCTGATGGCAGGGCCTTCAGTGCCTATAGGCCCAACACTGGGTAAACCTGATGCACCTTCCCCTGGTGCCAGACAATCCAGGACCTCCCCTAGTCTCACTGTCAGATGTAGGGACACTGTTTACATCGTGGTGGAATACCATAAAAGGGGGGTTGTCTACAGGCCTCCAGACTGGGGGGAGGACATAGACACTTTACTGTTAGAAGATATACAAAACATGACAGCTAAAGGGGAGTTCTGATAATGGGAGACCTCAACATGCCAGATACAGATTGGTCAATATCAGCAGGAACATCTGCCAGAACTAGACACATAGTGGATTCCCTGCAAGGGGAGGGCCTCAAACAACTGGTACAACAACCCACAAGAGAATGGGCTATCTTAGATCTAGTACTGACTAACAGGGAAAGGATCACAGATCTCCAGGTAGAAGATCACCTGGGGGCCAGTGACCATCACATGGCATGGTTCAATTTGGCCACTAGAGCTAAATCAACGCATTCCAAGGCAAAAATATGGGACTAAAGAGGAGCTGACTGATAAGATGGCCAACAGAGTTAAGCTATCCCTGGCAAGAAGAAATACAGGTGAGGGGGTACAGGCAAAGTGGGCAAGCATTAAGGATGCAATACGTGAAGCAACATCCCATTGTGTTAGAGAGAAAAGGAAGTGCAAAAGAAGAAGGAAAGCATTTTGGTTCTCAAAAACAGTAGCAGAAAAGGTCAGAGCCCAAAGGCTGGCCTTCAGGAAATATAAAGGAATGCAGCAGGATGAAGATAGGGAGGCATACCAAACTTCCCTAAGGGAAGCGGGGAAGGCAGGCAAAGGTCCAAACCGGGGAAATAACTAGCACCAACAGTAAAAAAGGTGACAAGACTTTCTATAGATACATTAGTGAAAGGAGAAAGTCCAGAGGGGGTATTGCTAAGATCAAAGGGGATAAGGGGGCATGTGAGGAGGAGAACCATGTAAAATCATCTATTCTAAATAGATACTTCTGCTCAGTATTTACTGAAGAGAAGGTAGGGCAGGGCCCACAGCTCAACACCATGGACACAGTGGGAAGGGAGGTGTGCAATAGTCCCTTCACAAAAGAAGGGGTCCTACAAGAGCTAGATAAGCTCAGGGTGGACAAGGCAATGGGACCTGATGGCATACATCCCAGGGTACTAAAGGAGCTAAGAGTGGAACTAGCAGAACCATTATCTGAACTGTTTAGTGAGTCTCTGAGCACAGGAGAGGTCCCAGAAGACTGGAGAAGGTCTCATGTGATCCTGCTCCACAAGAGTGGTAGCAGGGAGGAGGCAGGGAACTACAGACCAGTCAGTCTTACCTCAGTAGTGGGCAAGATTATGGAGGCACTCCTTAAGGAAAGGATAGTGCTACACCTGGAATCCATAGGAGCACAGGATCCAAGACAGTTTGGGTTTACAACAGGAAGGTCCTGTCAAACTAATCTCATATATTTCTTTGACTGGGTTACCAGAGTGGTGGACCAAGGGGAGCAGTTGATGTCACCTAATTTGACTTCAGCAAAGCTTTCGATACTGCTCCACATAGAAGATTGATTAATAAGCTGGGTAGGCTCCGGGTGGGTCAGAGGCTGGTCAACGGGGTGGCAAACTGATTGATGGACAGAAAACGGAGAGTGGTGGTAAATGGTATACAGTCAGAAGAGATGCAGGTCACAAGTGGGGTGCCTCAGGGATCAGTCCTGGGGCCAGTCCTCTTTAATATTTTCATCAGTGACATTGCAGATGAACTGGAGGGTAAGGTTTGTCTGTCTGCAGATGACACCAAGATCTGCAACAGAGTAGATGATCCAGATGGGGTGGGCAGAATGATGAGAGCTGGATAAACTAGCAAAATGGTCGGAAGAGTGGCAACTGGGGTTTAACACAAAGATGTGCAAGATCATGCACATAGGGAAGAGAAACCCTGAAGACACTTATAGGCTGGGAGGGGAGTTGCTGGCAGTCATAAAAGAAGAAAGAGACTTTGGCATCATCATCACAAATTACCTGAAATCATCCAAGCAGACCTCTAAAGCAGTAGGTAGGGCTAGAGGATTGTTGGGGTGTATTAGTAGGGGTATCAGAAGTCAGAAGAGGGAGATGATAATCCCTCTTTACAGGACACTGGTTAGGCCCCATCTGGAGTACTACGTGCAGTACTGGAGGCCACACCTTCACAAGGGCATTAACCAAATTGAAGCAGTCCAGAGCAGGGCAACCAAAATGGTGCAGGGACTACATCAGAAAACATGTGAGGATAGATTAGCGGAGCTTAATATGTATACCCTAGAGCAAAGGAGGGAGGGAGAGAGGTGATATGATTGAAACATTCAAATACCTTAAGGGCATTAACAAGGTGAAAGAGTCTAACATGTTTCAATATAAGAAAAATAGCAGGACAACAGGACACAGCATGAAATTAGAGGGAGGCTGATTAAGGGGTAATGTGAGGAAGTTCTTTTTCACAGAAAGGGTGGTGGATGCATGGAATGGCCTACCTCAGGAAGTGGTGGATATAAATACAGTGCAGGGCTTCAAACAGGCATGGGATAGGCATAAGGGAGCAATACAGATGAGTATTAATAGATATGCTATTGACAGAGCAAAGGCTGATGGCACATTCATGAGGTAGAGAAAGAGATGGGCAGACTGGATGGGCCTTGCGGTCCTTATCTGCCATCACCTTCTATGTTTCTCTGTTTCTATGACCTCCTGCCCCAGGAGCACCTGACCCCTTTACCAGGTCTGTCTCCCTCAAATTTTCCTCAGTGACCTCCGAAATCACCCACCCCACCACCCAGAAGACCAATGCCTCCACCCAACAAGGTCACACCGCCTCCTGACCTTTTGGACAAAGAATCCCCTAGGCATCATAGACAAAGACATCACTCTTTGTCACGGTCCTCCTCCAGACACCGGCACTGCTCTTGTGGTCGTCGGTCCAGGTGCTCCTACATCAGCTCTCCCTCTTCAGACTCGTCTGGAAGAAATTGCACTTCATTTTCCAGGTCCTTGGAGGGATTTGCCACCCCTCCTCAGCCTGATGTCTGCAGTGATTCCACCCTTCATGGACCTGATGAGCCATATTCAATTCCTGAATCAATGGGATACTGAGGACTTGGACCCAGAGACAGGGTGGCTTGCCCACTTTCTCAGAATGAGCGATCCTAAGCCACTGGTTGTGCCACCCTTGGTGGCCCCCTTTCAAGATGTCACCAAGCTAGCTTGGAGACACCCTTCCTCAACATCAGCTGTCCTGAAGAAGGCAGACAGACTGTACAAGACTCGTAAAAATTAATCCTTTTTGGGGGAACACCCAAAGGCTGATTCTGTGGTCCTCACGGCAACCTCAGCATATGCGCTCACAGCACTCAGAAAAGGAATCCAAGAAGCTGGACCAATTTGGCCGCAAGATATACTCCTCAGCCACCTGCGCCACATGTTCATTGAATTTCCTGGCATATGTTGGGCATTATCAAAAGTCCTTATGGCAGAAAGCCCTGGAGTTGGCTCAAAAACAGCCTGACTCCCCCCAGAAGTCAGAACTGTTAGGTGTGGGTCTATGTAATAATGGCGAACGCCTAAAGGTGATCATCGTTATCACACAGTCAGAGTGCCGAAAAGATTTGACACTCTGACAACATCGCACACAGGACAATGGTGCCAGGAGAGTTTTTAATGCCGTGGAAGCTGCCATCTAATTTCTCGTGGGGTTTTCACCCCTGCACACCCCCTACTTAAGGATTCTCAACTCCAGGGGGTATGCTTGGGAGCGAACGATAAAAAAATAAAGATTCAGGCTGGGCACAATAAAATCGCACTAGCGCCCGGACCGAACCTGATACCTCACCCACCCCAACCACTAGCCAACCCCCAACACCACGACGCAGCTCAGCCATCCACAGCAGTGCCACTCCCTACAGCCCCTCCACCCCCTCCCAGCCCACGTTCGCTGATCTCGCTTCCCCCCACCATGCACGCATACATATATCCACATCCTGTTTCCCAGTTCGCCCACTCCCTCATCCGGTCGCCCCCCTCCCACTGCCATAAGAGATTGCGCCAGGAAGGAGTCGCCATTATGGACGGCGCCCTTCCTCATGTGCTCACCCACGGGTTACAGTTAGATGTCCTCCAGTGAGGCCTGGACGTAGGAAAACACATGTTATGGTCTTACTATGACTTGGCGGATGCAGCAGCTAGAGCAGCAGCCACCAGCATCTTCCTGAGGACATACTCCTGGCTGAGGGTTTCTGACTTCAGACAGGACCTCCAGGAAGCCATCTTGGATGCTCTCTTCCAAGGGTCTGTGTTATACGGAGAGGACGCCAAGAAAAGTATCACAGGCCATCAGGACTCGGGCAAAGCGGTACAATCTGTGTATCAAATGTACAAATCGGAACCAAACCCAGCAAGATGGAAGCCTTTTCATCGCCCCACGGGTCAGTGATCCAAGGGGCAACAAGCAAGAGGGCCCTTCAACCATAAGGCCCCCTTCACAGCCCTCAGGTGCCATGGGAACTCAGAATGCTAAGTCCTCCCAGATCTCCCTGCCCACTCCCGGAGCCTCTGCATGACTTCATGCCTGAGCCCCCCCTATCTCCAGCAGAGTCACTGGGGGAAGTGGTAGGGGTTGGTTCTCCCTCTATTTATAGGGATGGGCCACAGTAACATCAGATGCCTGGGTCCTTCAGATAGTAGAAAAGGGGTATGCACTGGAGTCTCTGCAGATGCCTCCAGACAACCCTCATGTCCCTTCCACCTACTCCCCATCCCATGCCACCCTCATCCATGAGGAAATTCAGACCCTCCAGGAAAAATGGGCCATAGAACCCATTCCCTCTTCCCAATAGGGGAAAGGTTTCCATTCCCACTTCTTCTTGGTCACCAAGAAGATGGGGGATCTCCGTCTCATCCTAGACCTAAGCCTCCTGAACAACTACATTGAGTGCGAGAAGTTCAGGATGGTGACCATGCAGGGCCTCCTCCCCATGCTTCATCAAGGAGATTGGCTTTGTTCCTTCGATATGTAGGATGCCTACATCCATATCTTGGTACTCCTGGGAGGTTCTTGCGGTTCTCCTTCCAAGGGAAGCATTACCAATTCTGGGCCTTGCCTTTCAGCCTTTCCTCGACATCATGCATGTTCACGAAGTGCCTTGCAGTGTTGGCTGTGGCTCTCAGAAGATCGGGCCATTACGTCTACCCCTATCTGGATGACTGGCTTCTGACAACCCCCAACAGGGATTGGCTACTGTCCACCCTGTCAGAAACCTTCCAGCTGTTCAGGGATCTAGGAATCACACTGAACATCGCAAAGTTGATCCCTTGACCCAGCCAACATCTGCAATTCATAGTGGAAGAACAGTGGAAGCATCTAAAGGAAGCCTTCCTGAAAGTAACAAATCAATGCATCAGATTGATATCCAAAGGCAAGAGAAGGAGAAAGCCATTGTGGTTCTCAAGAGAGGTGGTGGTAAGGGTCAGGGCAAAAAGGAAAGGATTCAGGAAATATAAGGAGACCCAAAGGGAGGAGGAGAGGGAGGAGCACCTAGAGTGTCTAAGTGAAGTAGGAAAGGCAATAAGGAGAGCAAAGGCATGGACTGAGGAAGGTTTAGCACAGTTAGTTAAGAAATGGGACTAGACATTCTTCAGGTACATCAGCAAAAGGAGGAAAAACAAGGGGGGAATTGCAAGGCTCAAGGGAGAGGGAGGGGAAGGGGAATGCAAGGAGGGTGACATGGAAAAGGCAGAAATACTGAATAAATATTTCTGTTCAGTATTCACAGGACAGTGGGAGGGACAGGGGTCACAGCAGTACAGCAGTTGCCAAGGGGGTGAAGAGGTGGACAATAGTCCATTCACAGGGGAAAGAGTCCTGCAGGAGCTCATTAAATTGAAGGTGGACAAAGCGATGGGACCAGATGGCAGACACCCAAAGATATTAAGAGAACTGTGAAGGGAGATAGCAGAACCTCTGGTAGCCATGTTTACCGAGTCATTCAACACAGGGGTGGTACCAGAGGATTGGAGGAGGGCACAAGTGATCCCGCTACACAAATCTAGCAACAGGAAGGAGGTGGGGAATTGGAAAGGCTATGCCTGGAGTTCAATGGCCAAGCAGCCAGTCACTCCCACTTCCTGAGCTATATAAAAAGTTCCCCTCAGCCTCATTGTGAAGCACTTTTTCTTTGCAGCCGAAGGCTCTGTCTGTCCTCTGAGCTGGTTGGGGCCTGCAGGGCTGGCTGAGCCCCCCCCCGCTGCTCTTGCTTGTCTTTGTTGGATTTCTGTGTTTATTTTCCTGCTTCTGGTTTGTATTTTGCCTTTGGCTGCATGTGTGCTTCTTTTTTCTTTGTTTCCTGTTTTCTGTGTTTGTGTGTCTTTGGTTTTGTTTTGTTTTTTGGGGGGCATTGTTTCTAAACTCCTAGCATATTGTTCCAGAGCTCCTACTGCTTGATTTCAGTTACTCACAACTCTCAAACTACTGCAATGCAACTGCAATCATTATTTGTGTGTTTCAGTTCAACCATAGCTGCTCCATGTTGCATACTCAATTGATTTCCACTGACTCAGGCTTACACTGAACCTAGCTATGCAGCTCAATTGTGCTGTCTCATTCTATTTGCCTCATTATAGCAGCTTCATTGCACTGCCTGGCTACACCTGCTTTCAGAGCATTCTATCTCCTTATTTATGTTATTGCAGTTACAACTCAGTGTACTCCATACAGATGTTGCTTTCATGTTTATTCACCTTGTTCTACTCTGAGGTCAGCCAAAAAGCTCCTGCTGAGGGTGTTAACCTAGCTTTAATATCTGCATGTGGTTCTCTGCCCTTCCATCACTTTCTTGTTTGTCCTATGGCGGGGACTGGGAAGTGTTTGGGGAGTCGTGGCCCCATGTGGCTAATTATTTCTGTTCTAAGTCCTGCCTTTGCCGCAGAAAATCTTCAGAGTATTTGTCACCTTGATTTGGCTTTTAAATGTCTGGCTGGCTTGCCCCACTATTCAGTGCTGTTTCATTGCTACTACATTATGCAGACCTACACACAGGTCCACTTATTACTACTCTGTTTACTGACCTACATACAGGTACACACTTGCTTACGCAATCGATTGCTCATGATTACTGCACCCTCTTGACTACAGCCTCTGGGATGTCAGCTGTACTCAATCTACTTTTGACTTTGCAAGGTCTCAGCACTCAATTCTCATTACGATCAGCACACTGGTGCTCAATCAGCTTGACAGCTTTTTAGCTCTCAATCTAATTATGGGGCATGACAGCCATTCTATTCTGGCACAGGGTTTCTACAGCCAACGGTCTCGCTCTGCATTTAGACCGTATCCAAGCTCCAGGTGTAGAATTTAAGACTAGCGGTGAAGGGTGGTTACAATGACCTCCTTTAACTCTAGTGTTCCACTATAACAGTTGTCCATTGGCTTTAGTGGTTTTCCTAGCAAGGCACCTTCACTGCATTCTCCCTACAACTGCCTCTGGTTCACCTGGTTTGAGTTTAGGGCGGGTAGACCAGGTGAGTGCCTCAGCAGTCGTTGCTCTCCTCCTCCTCCACCTTGGTTGCATGTATTGTTGCAGAGTTTTCTCACAACCTTCCACAGCATTCCCGCTAGAGGGTTTGAGTAAAAGCCTTCCTCCAAATTGTAATATTTTCTGCCTCCCTTTAATTGGGTTTTCTGAATTGCAGCTGCTGAGCCATCACTAAATAAACTATCCCAAGCCTGGAGGGAAGGTGACCTATGCCCTAGATCCCCAGAGATTTACTCCTCATAGGGTTTTTTTTCTGCCCTCTGTTGCCTCAGGTCATAACTGTTAGTTAGCATAGTAGTGTCCCCTAGTTTCTTTAGGTAGGTTCTGCTGTTGGATGGAGGTGGGGGATGTCCTGCCATTCCCTCTCTCCTTAGAGGATCCTCTCATTCTCAATGCAAACCATCAGTATCATGCTATGCAAACCTGGGCATTTCGTTACGTTATCAAACTGAGCAACTGATTACATTATCAAACTGTCTATGCTTCTCCTATGTCACAATTACTGCTTGCTCATAAGCTTCGTATCACCTCATTCTTTGGGATATGATTGTACTACATTTCTTTTGGGAATTCCTAAGGTACCTTTAGCCACGGGAATTATCCCATGGCACCTCTAGGGGTGGAACCCTCTCTGAGGGTTCCTTGCCTTTTGTACCCCTACAGGGTGGTATTTCCTCTGGAATAGAGTAGGTGAACAGCCAAAGCCAAACTAACACAGTTGTGCAAGCATAACACTATACTGGCTGTGCAGGACATTGAACTATAGGCCGGTCAGCCTCACTTCAGTAGTGGAGAAGATCTTTGAGACATTGCTTAAAGAAAGGACAATGAGGCATCTAGAAGCCATTAGAGCCCAGGACCATAGGCAACATGGATTCACAGCAGGGAGGTCATGTCAGAAAAATCTGGCTGATTTCTTTGACTGGATGACAAAGGAAGTAAATCCAGGTGGGGCAGTGGACATTGCTTACCTTGATTTCAGCAAAGCCTTTGACACCATCCCACATAGAAGGCTAATAAACAAGCTGGGTAGGCTGGGCAGGGGGGACAGGGTGGTAAACTGGGTTAGAAACTGGCTAACAGACAGGAGGCAGAGGGTGGTGGTAAATAGGGTGCAGTCGGGGAGAGGGGAAGTGACCAGTAGGATCAGCCTCAGGAATCAGTCCTGGGGCCCGTCCTATTCAATGTCTTCATTAGCGACATTGCAGAAGGGCTGGAGGGAATGGTCTGCCTATTTGCAGATGACACCAAGATCTGTAACAGAGTGACTACCCTGAGGGGTGGAGAATATGAGAAGGGACCTGGGCAAGCTTGAAAAATGGTCTGAGGACTGACAACTGAAGTTTAATTCAAAAAAGTGCAAACTTATGTGCCTGGGACACAGAAACCCTGAAGAAAGCTGCAGGATGGGGGGGTTACTGCCAGTCACAAAAAAGGAAAGGGACCAGGGGGTTATTATTTCAGATAACCTGAAAATGTCAACGCAGACTGCTAGGGCAGCTGGGAGGGCCAGTGGCATGCTGGGGTGCATAGGGAGGGGTATCACCAGCAGAAGGTGGGAGGTAGTGATGCTATTATATAAAACTATGGTCAGGCATCAGATAGAGTACTGTGTGCAGTTCTGGAGGCAGCACCTTCATAAGGATAATATCAGGCTGGAGACAGTCCACAGAAAGGTGACTAAGATGGTACAGGGCTTGCAACACAAGACTTATGAGGAGAGATTAAGGGGCCTCAATATGTACTTGCTGGAAGAGAGGCGGGAAAAAGGGGACATGATAGAAACATGCAAGTACTTCAAGGGTATATACAAGGTGCAGGGGGGAGACAGGTTCCAATACAGGAGGAGCACAAGAACAAGGGGGCATGACATGAAATTGGAAGGTGGGAGGTTAAGAGGGAATGTGAGGAAATTCTTCTTAGAGGGTGGTGGACGCATAGAATGGTCTGCCTCAGAAGGTGGTGGGAGCGAGCACTGTGGATGGATTCAAGCATGCTTGGGACAGGCATAGGGGAACCATAGAGGTACAGCAGCGGGTTGGTCAGAAGCAGTAATCCAGTACAAGGGCTTACTGGTGTAACCTGCCTTCACCAACCCCCCCCTTATTCAACTAGCAGGGCTGCTCCTCTCACACATGTTGCCAATGAGAGGGATGGGGGTTGTCACTACAGTTCTGTTTACCAATACATCTACTTCAGGGCCTGCCATCCTCAGACAGGCAAACCAAGTGTGGCAACTACCTGGCTCACACCTGGGGGGACCATTTACCATGACCATCAACCTGGGTCTCTGGGAGAAAACGTTTGCTCACAATTATGCTAGATTTGTACTTCTGGTCAGGGGCACCCAAGTAAATCCAGACACAGTGGAAGCAATAACAGTACTGTCCAAACAAGGTTGGGATTCTAGAGTGTGGCTTTTATTCACATACACAGAGAATAATCACAAAGCGAAGATGGACCCCCACAGGACTACTTCTACTGGTAATGCAGATTATTGAGGTACAGCGCACACACAGAGCGAACACTCAGGTTCTGAAATTGATAACAGCGAACACTGTCTGGTTCTGAATGGAAATTGGCACACACAGCCAGAACTGGTACACTTCCCTTGACTAGGCACCCTTGGCCAGTACTAGGAGACTTTCCCATATTTCATGAGGAATTACTGGTGGCACCCTCGAATACCAAAGAGCACATATAGGCTCACAGAAAAATCCAAATCCTTGTCTGGGTAAACTATTTTCTTCAGGCACTGGCCAAATGCACTGAGAGAAAACAAAGGTGCCCAAACTGAACCCGGAGTGGTAAACATGATTACTCCAGATGGGGGGGTCTCCCACCTTTTGCTTCCAAATTTATACTCGGCCATTCATCTGGTTAATAACACCCTCACAGAAAACTTGTAGATATTATCTTGAAATGTCTTTCACATTTAACATACTACATCTCACACTTCTGAGGTATCATGAAGTTAAAACTTCTGTAATTGGCAATGTCTCTTCACTAGACCCCAACTTTAGCAGGCACTTTTAAATCAGACACAAACTAAAAGTACTGTACTTGGCAAGTCCCTCTCTGGACCCCATAGTAGGCAGACAGTTTTAAACAGAACACAGTCTAGGTGACAGAGTCCCTTTGTCAGAGAAAAACTCACTACAGGAATGCAGGTGCCCCAGGCTTTTTCCACACAAAAGTCTCAGGTACTCACAGAGCAGATGAATCTCAGACAGCTTCAACACAGTCTGGGCATGGACCAGGGGATTGCTCCTGAATCCTGGCCCCCCTATCCCTCCAGGGATGGGGCACTGGAAAACCCACCGGAAAAGGTTTCTACCCGTTCACTCTCTGTCTTCCATGTTCTTCTTCTAGGGTGAGAACAAACTACCCTCCACCGTTGGAGCAGCTGCACGAGGGAGGGAGCTGGATGTCATTGTTCACCTAGGGACAAATGAACTGGTTAGGAATGGAATCAGAGCAGTGCAAGAGGAGTTTGTAGAGTTGGGGAGGGGCCTTAGACAAGTAGCGCATACGGTAACCTTCTCGGAGGTGCTGTCTGCCTCTGGCAAGGGTGATGCTAGGGTACTCCTCACCAGGGAATTCAATAAATGGTTGAAAAACTGGTGTGGAGCTCAGGGTTTTGGCTTCATTGGGGACTGGTAAGCCACCTGGAGGGATGCAGACCTATACTGGTGCGATGGTCTGCATCTGTCCGGGGGGGGGGGAACCAGGATCCTAGGTGAGACTTTTAAATGCTTCATTGGCAAGCATTTAAACTAGCCAAGGGGGAGGCACTGAAAAGGAGCAGGAAAATCCCAGCCTTCCCCTACAAAACACAGTAATTAGTGAGGTAAACACCAAGGTAGAGAAGTCATTAGTAAGAAGGACAGAGGTAAATGTAAAAAAAAGGCAAAGGCAGTAAGGACAGGAATGGGACTAAAAGGGGTAAGGCCATCAAAAAGTGAAGGCTGATAAGTACCAATGCCCGTAGTCAGTGTAACAAGCTCCCTGAACTAGTGGCCTTGATGGAAGAGGGTTGCCTGGATATTGTGGCAGTCACAGAAACATGGTACACAGAGAACCATGACTGGGATGTCAATATACCAGGATACACAATCTACAGGAGGGACAGGGAGGATAAAAGAGGAGGAGGAGTAGCTCTCTATGTAAAGGAAGAGATCAAAGCAACAGAACTAAAGAGTAAACAGGGAGCAGATGAGGCACTCTGTGCCACCCTGGAGACAGGAAATGGCACCACAATCCACATGGGGGTTGCATACAGACCCCCATCTCAGGGGGAGGGAGTGGACAAGGAAATGATAGAAGGCTTCCTTAGAATGGCAGAAATAGGGGAGATATTGTTGATGGGGGACCTGAATATGCCAGATGTTAACTGGAGCACCTTTGCTTCAGGCACATCCAAGAGCATGGTCATTCTTGATGCCCTACAGGGGGCATGCCTCAGACAGCTAGTATTGGAATCCACTCAGGAGGGAGCAATCTTAGACCTGGTACTCTCAAATGGGAGTGGAGAAAGAATCTCAGATTTAGAAGTGGGTAGCCATCTGGGAACAAGCAACCACCAAACAGTGTGGTTGACGATAAACACAGCCATATAATCAAGCCATACAAAAGCAAGAGTATTGGACTTTAGGAGGGTTGACTTTGGGAAAATGAGAGCATGCCTCAGAAAAGCACTAGAAAACAGGCAAGAAAGAGGGGTGGAGGAACAATGGGGAGTAATCAAAACAGCCATCACAGAGGCAACAAGCCTTTGTGTAAAGCAAATCAACAAAACACAACGAAGGAAAAAAACACTATGGTTCTCAAAAGAGGAGGCAGGGAAGGTTAAGGAGAAAATGATAGCATTCAGGAAACATAAGGAAACACAGAAGGAGCAGGACAGAGAACTTTATCAGTTAAAGCAGAAAGAGGCTGGGAAGGCAATCAGAATAGCAAAGGCCCAAACCGAGGAAAGGATAGCCAACTCTGTTAAGAAGGGGGATAAGACCTTTTATAGGTACATTAGGGAGTGAAGAAAGACCAAAGGAGGTATACTGAGGCTTAATAAAGGGGAGGGAATGTGGGTAGAGGGTGACAGTGAAAAAGCAGGGATACTGAATGAATATTTCTGCTCAGTATTCACAAAGGAAGAGGAGGGGGAGGTACCTAAACCAAACAAGAGAAACACTCTGAAGACAGGGGTCTATACCAGTCCATTTACAGAAGAAAGGGTTCTGAAAGAACTAATAAAATTGAAGGTGGACAAAGCAATGGGGCCTGATGGGATTCACCCAAGAATTCTAAAGGAACTAGGGGTAGAACTAGTGACACCGCTGACTACTATCTTTAACAAATCATGGGAGGACGGGGTGGTACCTGAGGACAGGAGGAGGGCAGATGTGATTCCCTCTTCACAAAAGTGGGAGCAGGACAGAGGCAGGAAATTACAGACCAGTTAGTTTGACCTCAGTGGTAGGGAAAATGATGGAATCACTTCTGAAGGAAAGTATTGTTGAGTACCTAGAGGCTAGTGGGGCACAGGATCCAAGGCAGCATGGATTCACGATGGGAAGGTCATGTCAGATGAATCTAATAGATTTCTTTGACTGGGTGACCAAAGTAGTAGACCAGAGAGGAGCTGTGGACATGGCCTACCTAGATTTTAGCTAGGCATTTGATACAGTCCCACACAAAAAGATTAATACACAAGTTAGCCAGTTTTGGAGTGGGTCCCAAGGTGGTAGCCTGGATAAAAAATTGGCTAGACAACAGGACACAAAGGGTAGTAGTAAATGGAGTCCACAGTGAAGAAAGGAGGGTTACTAGCGGGGTACCACAGGGCTCAGTACTAGGACCGGTCCTTTTTAATGTCTTTATAAGTGACATTGCAGAGGAACTGGAAGGAAAAGTATGCCTCTTTGCAGATGACACAAAGATCTGCAACAGGGTTGATACACAAGATGGAGTGGAAAGGATGAGAAGGGACTTGGCAAGGTTGGAGTAATGGTCGGATGTATGGCAGCTCAGATTCTATGCAAAGAAGTGCAAGGTAATGCACCTGGGAAACAAAAACCCAGGGGAAGAGTACACAATGGGGGGTGAGATACTGACAACAGTAAAAATGGAAAGGGACCTGGGGGTAATTATGTCAGATGACCTAAAGGTGGGCAAGCAATGTGAGAAGGCAGTAAGGGAGGATACTGGGATGCATAGGAGAGGCATCAATAGTAGAAAACAGGAAGTTGTTATCCCTCTGTACAGACAGTTGGTGAGACCCCATCTGGAGTACTGTGTGCAGTTCTGGAGACCCCATCTCCGCAAAGACATAGACAGAGTGGAGTCTGTCCAGAGGAGGGCAACCAAAATGGTGCAGGGTCTGCACCAGAAGACATACGAAGAAAGACTAAAGGAGCTTAATATGTATACCCTTGAGGAAAGAAGGGAGAGAGGGGACATGATAGAAACTTTAAAGTACCTTAAGGGAATCAACAAAGTCCAAGAGGGTAGTATCTTTCAGAAAAAGAGATGTGCAAGAACAAGGGGAACAATTTGAAGATAGAGGGGGGACAGCTCAGAGGTAATGTGAGGAAGTATTTTTTCACAGAGAGGGTTGTGGATGCATGGAACAGCCCCTCTGAGCAGGTCGTGGAGTCAAGAACAGTGGGGGAATTCAAGAATGCATGGGACAGACATAAGGTAGTCCTAGTGGGGGGGGTAGGAGGAAGTAAGCTGTTGGTTAACTAGGATCTGCAGCATATCTGTTAGGTAGGAAAATGGGCAGACTAGATGGGCCAAGCGGTCCTTATCTGCCATCACATTCTATGTTTCCATGTTACCCAAACCACAGAGGTAGCTCTCTGTCAGAGCTAAAGACTGAGGAGCTGCCTACTGAAGCCTCCTCCTGGAACTCCACTCTACAGGCTACTGAACTCTAACTCAACATTCTGTCTCACTCCCCCCAGCTAGCATTCCAATGTGGCTTATGCTGCTGTGACAATTATAAAGAGACAGCATCACTCCAGCTCAGCTGAGACTGAAAAACAGAGTGAGACACTGTGAAATCCATTTAACTGGCATTTCACTAGCTGCCTCTCTCTGCCACTGATTCTAAGTGGGATTCTAGCAACCCCTGGGAACAAGGGGGTTACACCCATCCTCAGCCAGGAAAATGACTGTCCCCAGTGATTGCCTACCCGGCACTAGGCCATCCTACCCTATGTGCTACCTACGGAGAGGGGTGATCAGGCCCTCTCCTACCATGTACCAAGCACAGGCAGGCAACACTAAGGGCCCAGAAGCCATTGACTGACGCATCAGGTCCTACACTACAATCTTATTACAGAAACCAGTGATCCTGGAAGAACTGTCCAGAGCACAGCCCTAATAGATCAGCACTGCGGTCCCTACTGAAGGTCAGGATCACAGTCTGTCTATCCCCCTAGCCCTCTATGGAACACCTATCTAGCCAAACCAAACCTACCCAAAACAGGGGAACCTCCCCCCATCCCTGGACACCTGCAAACCAAACATCGAAGCTAACATTATACACAAGCATTACACTTCCACACTCCCCCACAGCTACACCTGTGGAAGGAAAAAGGTTAACACCTCTTAACCACACTGTTCTTTAAAAAAACACTTTAAAGCACAAAGGAACTCTGATGAGTCCCTCCAATCCTCTTCTTGTCTTCTCTTCTTTCTTCATCAGGATACACCTGAAGGAGAAAAGAGAAAAACACACCCCAAGTCTGCAAACACACAGTACACGACCATAACTCTTACTATCAAAACACTGGAGAATCCCAAAAAATATTTTTTAGAAAAAGAGGTAGGAAAGTACAAAACAGTAGAAAATATCAACATTATGAACAATACACCTTTTGGGGATGGAATGCCCTAAATGTCCCAACTAGTGACAAACAGTGCCCGAAGGGAGGGTCCATGATGAAAGAGTCTCTCCTGGGCTGGAGCCCGGTGAAGCACAGTTCTTGATGTACTGTAGTTCCAAAGAGGAGAGTCTTTGTGGACAGTTCAACAGTCTGTAGTCTGCCAGGTGGAGGATGTGTATTGCAATGTCAATAAGGTAAGAAAAGTCTGGACTTACCAGTCCCTTGAAGAACGAAAAATGGAACAGCACCTGAACCTCCAGCCGAAGTCTCTCCCTGGCAGCATTTTTCAGATACAGCTGGGTGGAAATCTTCCGGAAATGACAGGATGGATGTCTAGAAACTGCTGGGGTGATGTCATCTCTGGTTGACGTAATCTAGAAGATGGAACCTTGAAACAGGAAAGAAACAGCTGGACTGATGTCATCCGAAATCCCAGGCAATGAATCAGGAAACAGTTGGGGCGATGGAACTAGAAAGGCACATCGCATGGCTAATGAATCTGGACTCACCTTTGGATCCTGGAATACCAGACTGGTGGAACAACATGGGTACGGCAATGGCTAGATGGCAGCACTGGCTACAACTGCTCTGCTTTCCACTTGGTAGGTATGGGCACATTCACAGGATGCTGGTTATACTGAGGGTAGTACCACAATGGGTCAGGTGCAAGAATTATTATCCCATCTGGGTGCTCATAATTCACATTATGGAAGGTCTCATTTCCCTTATCATCCACAAAAATGTACAGTGTTTATGAACAGTGCCCTGCCCACCTTCCAAAACTTGAGTTTTCGTATCACTTTGTCTCTGACATATCGAGTTGCACCTGCATGCAGGTCTTTGGCTGCCTCTTCCACTAGCCAGGCACTCCTGTTTTTCTCAATCTCCTCCCAGACTCTCCGAGGAAAGGTAGGAAAGGGCATCCCATAGATCTCATCTGCCTTCCTACGAACCAGTCTTTCCTTCTTACTACTCTTCATCAGTCTGCAACCCCCAGCCTGGCTTGGGGGTGGCCAGTCCTGGTTCTGCCAGTGTCGCATACTCAAAGCTATATAGTACTTGTCCCAGACCCCTTCTCCTGGGGGCAGGGCTGTGGAGTCACCAACTTCTTCTGCTGGTGCCTCCGAGGCAAGAGCCTGAGGCTGTGGACTAGAACCTTCATTATAAAGATACATAACTCCCCCTCTTCCTCTTCCTCACTTAGGACCTGGGCCCAGGAGTGAGCAGTCATCCTCACTCCCAAGACAGCCCACTCTTTACTGGGCATGAAGGTAGACACCTCCCAATCTAGGGTTCCTCGAACCTCATCTTCTCCAATGAGGCTAGGATTTGGACCCTCTCTCCATGGATCCACTGATTCTCTTTCCGTCCCTCCACACTGTCTATCTGTGACACAGGCGTGGAGACATTACGAGTACTCTGCTCTACCAGTACATCTACACCCTCTTTCTTTGTGCCACACTCGGCTGGGCATCCCCCAACAGGTTCAACCTAGTGCTGTGTGCTGCTACTTGCAGGATGTTGAAGCTTTGTCCACGTGGGAGCCAAACAAATCTTAGGTGTACTAGTTAGACCTTGCTTCTCTAAGCACCCTGAACAGTGAGGAATCATGAAAGCGTGTCCCTTCCAGCCTTGAGGCGCATTATGCATACTCTCACAGGGTATCCAGGAATCACAATATGAGGAGGCAAACTTCCACCGTAGAAACATTTCTCTATTTCTTTCAGCTTGGTAACCTCTTCAACTATCATAGTCTGGGCATGATCCAGGTAGCGGGATGATCCCGAAGCCATGACTGTAGAAAAATACACAAATGAAAAACAGAGTGGGACACTGAAATCCATTTAACTGGCATTTCACTAGTTGCCTCTCCTTGCCTGCCACTGATTCTAAGTGGGATTCTAGTAACCCCTGGGAACAAGGGGGATATACGGGCAGACTAGATGGGCCAGGAGGTCCTTATCTGCCAACAATTTCTGTTTCTGTGTTTCTATGGGCCATTTTGGACATCTAACAGGGAAAGGCTTTTCTTTCCCCTGACAGGGCAGCCCAGCTTCGAGCACTGGCTCAGTGGGTCTCCCCTTCCTGCCAAATTCCGGCCCGGACTATGCTCCAGCTACTCAACCACATGGCAGAAGCCATAGTGACGGTCCCATTAGCATGACTATACATGACAGTTCCCCAATGGACTCTCAGAGTTAAGTGGGACCAACAGGCGGATGAGATCAATCAGCCCATTCTGACCTCCAGAGCAGTGACTCAGACCTTTTCTTGGTGGCTGACATCTCAATTTGGAGCTGGGAGTGCCCTTCCAAAAGGGCTCTCCACAACTAGTCTTGACGACAGACACATCACGTCTAGGATGGAGAGCCCATCTTTGGGATCAACAGATCCAGGGTTCCTGGTCTCCAGTGGAACGAAACCTGCATATCAACATCCTGGAGATGAGAGCAGTTCTTTATACTCTCCGGGCATTCCAAATGGACCTTCTTCCAGGGCCTCTGCTGAGTCAGATGAACAACATGGCCATCATCTTTTACTTCAGCAAACAAGGGGGGACCCATTCCTATCCTTTCTGTTAGGAGACTATTAGAATGTGGCTTTGGGCCATAGACCAAGGTCTATCGCTCACCGTGGTTCATGTTCCAGGAGTCCAAAACATCTTGGTGAACGGACTCAGCTGATCTCGGTCCAAGGTCCACGAGTGGGAGCTCCTACAGTCTGTACTGGAGAACCTATTCAAAAGATGGGGACATCCAGATCTGGACCTCATCATGTCCCCATCCAATGCCAAACTGCCCAATTTCTGCTCGCTAGATCCAGGGCCTGGTATTTTCTGTTGAGATGTGTTATCCCTTTCCTGGACAGGGAGGTTTCTCTATGCCTTTCCTCCCTTCCCTCTCCTCCAAAGGGTCCTCCTCAAACTCAAGACAGAGATTGCGGACATGATCCTAACTGCCCCACTCTGGCCCAGCCAGATTTGGTTCCTGCTACTACAGCAGCTCACTGTGGAATGTCTGATTCCCATGCTCTTGTCCTCACACTTGCTATCCCAGGAACAGGGTGCCCTGGTCCATCCAGATCTCAGATCTCTACATCTGCATGCCTGGCTACTACAGACATAGTCATGACCTGCTTTGGAATTTCCCTGAGGGTCACTGAGGTCTTGGTCACAGCTTGAAAACCTTCCACTAGGGCTACTTATGCCATGAAATGGAAGCATTTCTGTCTGTGGGCTTCCACACATGGCCTGGACCTATTCACCTGTCCAGTTAACTCTATCCTGGAGTACCTCCTTTCCCTCTTGGACTCCAGTCTCTGCAATTCTTCTATTAAGGTGCACCTTTTCAGCGATTTCAGCCTATCATGTACCTGTGGAGGGCAAATACATTGCCCAACTGGACTTGCCTCGCACCTTTCTATGCAGCATGCTGCATCTGAAACCCCCCATCAGGGACCCTATTCCTCCATGGGATCTTTTATTTTTGTTAGCAAAGCTCACCCTCCCCCCTTTTGAGCAAGCTGCAGATTGCGAGCTTCGCTTTCCATTGTGTAAAGCATTATTTTTAGTTGCCATTACTTCTGCCCGGAGGGTTTCCAAGCTTCAGGTTCTTATGTGTAAAGAGCCTTACATGTTTTTTCACAGGGACAGACCAACCCTAAGTTTCTTCCCAAAGTGGTGTCCGAGTTTACTCTCAGTCAAGACATACACTTACCTGTGTATTACCCTGAGTATGCTAATCAGGGAAGCCCTTCTGCACACCCTTGATGTACATAGGGTACTCCATTATTATGAGTATTGCACCAGATCCACTCAGAAATCTAAACAGCTGTTCGTCTCCTTTGCCCCAAGGACCTTGGGCACAACAGTGGCTAAACAGACCCTATCAAAGTGGCTAATGAATTGCATCACCTTTTGTTACAACAAGTGCAACAAACCCTTACCAGGCTCAGTTAAATGTCACTCCACCAGAGGGGGTTGCTGCCTTGTTCACTTCCCTCAGGAATGTCTCTGCAGCTGACATTTGCACTGCTGCTTCCTGGAGCTCAGTGCATACCTTCATAAGGCATTATAGCTTGGAGCGGAGAGCGGGCTTCAGCCTTGTCGTACTTCAGGGACTCCTCTCATGAGGGCTCTCGCTGTCTTTGGCACCACCACCCATCTGACCAGGATCTCCTCTGTACTGCTAGGTACTCAGTCCTTATTGTGTAGACCTGCTGCAAGATCTCCAACCCAATAGTACAGTTACATAAGAACTTACCGTAACAGTAGATCTTTAAGAAAAGTTCTTGCAGCAAGTGCTGCTTTCCCTCCCTCTTCCCTTAACTTTTTACTTCCTTTATTTGGGAACAATCACCCCCTTGGTTCTCCAATTTTTTTTTGCTTAGGCAGGTCTCCCCGGGCGAGAACTGAGGTTGAGCTGGGGACTGCCCCCTTTATACCATTGGCTGACGTCGGAGGCGGTCCAACGTCGAGGAATGGTCCCCACTGTGGACTGTTAGCTATAATTTTTCTGTGGGGTCCTTGTGCCTGGTGGCATAGTCCTTATTGTGCAGCCTGCTGCAAGAGCTCTTCTCAAAGATCTACTGTTTCAGTAAGTTCTTATGTAACTGTACTTACCTCATGCATGACTGAAGGGTGGTTGTGATTGGTGGGGGACACTCTCGCAACCTATAATAAAATACATAGTGCTATGCAAAATGCATAGCAGCCAGTTGAAAGGTGTACAGGTACTATTTCTGCAATGCTAACAAAATTTGCTTTTATTGAAGCAAAGTTTCATGAACATGCAAACAAACAGGCTATGATAGCCCTCCACTCCTCTGAAAAACAAATAAGAGACTAGGGAGTGATCTATTCCACTAACACAAAGTAAAGCCAATCAGAACATGGAATAAGCAAACCCACTCACCAGAGTATAATATCAGAAACGTATTATTTATTGAAGAATTCAATCAGTGGCCCATGTAGTCAATGTTTTCATGAGGTCTCATATCACTTCTTCAGGACAGCCTAAAAACATTTTATACTATGTAAAAATCTATTCATACTCATCACTTCTTACCAGATTTTCATGCCCATATCAATTAGTTGGCTCTGCCAGCCCGCTGGCACCGAGGTAGTACTGCTGTTCATGACACCAGCAGCCCTTGTTCAGGAACGAGCTTTGCTAACTGGAGGGTCATCCAGGGGAGAAGGATTACATCCCAGGATGCTCTCCTCCTCTGGGGAGGAAGGGTGGAGGGAGGGAGGAACTAACACTGCAATCGTGTGACTGCCATCTGGGTGATCAGAGGTGGCTATGCAGACTGGAGGGCAGTCATCAGGGATGGGGTCACTGGTTGGCTGCACAAACACACATGCCTTGTGTGTGTGCACACCTGTCTCAACTGGTGTCCACAGGGGTTGGTAAGGGAGAAAATAGGAAAAAACCCCGACTGTAGCATCATAATGGCTCTGTGCCACTTGCAGACTCCGAACCCCTCCAACCTAGGCTCACTCCTGAAACCAACCTGTCTAGTTCTGTGGGACCTAGCCAAACCCAAAGAGCTACATGGTGGGGAGGGGGGACACAATGAGGAACCCCTAGGAGTAAGGTAAACCCTAGGCAATGACGAAGTGTCAGGGTTGGGGCAGACCAGGGCACTGAGATGGGCCAGTAGCCAGATGAGTGAGTAGAGGAGATGAAGAAAAAGTATTAAACAAAAAAACTAGTTCACCCTAGCCACACTTGCTTAGCATTTATGGAGGTTTCCAGTCTTTGTGAGGACTTTTGAATTTTTTTTAGGCAGGTCTTCATTGCATCAGGATTTGGATACAGGGGACTTGTGTCAAAATGCAGAATTTTCAGTCCCTGCTCTAAAGGGATGCCTGCTAGACCGCTTCTCTGTGCTCTAGCGTATGTCATTGTTGGGACCACTTGCATGCATCTTGGAGCTGTTCAAGTCTAAACTGAGATTCAAACTGCCACAAACCATATCCAACTACCGCAAAACCTGCCACTGCTGTAAAATCAAGCACAGCTGCATGAGGTGGACCAGGTGCACTGACAGTGCCTTAGTGCACAGATATACCTGCCCTTGATGACAGTGTGCCCACAGTGGAAAACCCCACCCAGCGTGCTGCTTCTTCCCTTATCATAACGTGTTCATTAATGCGTTCTAGTTTGATTATGTGTTTATCTACATTTTAAGTTAAGGAGCCTTTGAAAACTAGCACTTGTGCTGTTATTTTTCTGACAGTAAATAAATAAAATGAAGTTAAAATGTCAGTTTGATCTCTCACATGGACACAGATACACTCTTGGCCTCCCAAACTAATTACTGTATTCTTTACTCAGTATGTTACCACCAGTGCAATGGAGTAGAAATACTTGGAAAATGAAAGGAAGCAACGAGAGAGATGGAGAATTTAATTGGATTTGCTGTTGGTTCTTAGACAGGAATTTGGGTTAATGACTTATGGTACACTTGTACAAATACATTAGTTTCCATATTAATTATCATCCAACTATCAAAGGTTGACACTGAAATTCTTTTAGGCAAGTCTGTTTTCCAGTTGCTCTGTGAGGTCACTGTCCCTTAAAGTGTAGGGGCAAACTGAGAAATGTAGGACACATCATTATAAAAGGACAGAATGCTTTGTTCATTACATCTGTGGAGCCTTGTCTAGATTACCCATTTAACTGCCGACTTGCATTGGTGGTGTCCCATTATAGAACAAATTGTTGGTACCCTTGTTTAGATTCCTTAATCATTTCGTGCTCACTTTTAAGAGTGCCTATCATTTGGTACCCACTAGTCATTTGTTGTCCATGTTAAGATTGCTTCATCACTTGGTTGCCATACATATGAACATACGAATCTGCCAGTAGAAACAGACCACCGGGTCTATCAATGTCTGCCCAAGTGTGCAGCTAGCCCCCTAGACTGCAGCTGCCCCAACCCCCTCCCCATCTGTCATTCGCATGACGGCCTCAGCCCACTCCACCCAGACCATATCTCATGCTCTGTCCCACATCCCTATTAAAACCTCCTACTGTCTTAGTGATACCACCCCTTCTGGTACAGCATTCCATTTAGACACCACCCTCTCTGTGAAATAGTGTCTCCTCATAATCTTCTGCCCTCCAGTCTTAGTCTGTGCTCCCCTCGTGTCCCTACCCATCCTCAGTTTAAACACCCCTTCAGTGCTAGCTTTGTATATCCCCCTCAAATACTTGAACATTTCAATCATATCCTGCCATCCCTCCTTTCCTCCAGCATGTAAATATTCAGCTCATTCAGCCTGTCCTTGTAGGCCTTGCCCTCCATCCCCTGTAACATTTTTGTTGCCCTCCATTGCACACCTTCAAGTAAATTAATATCACTCTTCAGATACAGCTGCCAGTACTGCACACAGTATTCCAAATGAGGCCTGACCAAAGATCTGTAGAGGGCAGGATCACCTCCCTATGCCTGGATGAGAAACCCCTTGTGATACAGCCCAGCATCCTGTTTACCATAGCTGCTGCTTTCCTGCATTAGGCAGAGTTGTTCATGCTCCCTGTTACTAGCACCCTAGGACCTTATCTTCCTCAGTGATCCTCAGCCTCACCCCTTCTAACCAATGGTCCCTCCTTGGGTTCTTTGCCCTGAACTGCATAACCTTGCACTTTTTTACGTTGCATCCCAGCTGCCACATCTCCAACTATACCTCCAGTTTGGTTAGGTCCCCTTGTACCTGTTTCCATCCATCTTCTTTATACACCACTGCCCTCATTTTGATATCATCTGTGAACAGACTAACCCTGCTCCCAACTCCGTGTGCAATATCTGAGATAAAGAGCCCAAATAGAACTGGGCCCAGCACTGAGCTCTCCGGCACACGGCCCATCATCGGTCCAAGTGTCATGAGTCTCCCACCCCACTGCCACTCATTGCAGCCTCCCCTGTAGCCAATTCCTTATCCAGTTTGTCAGCTTCATCCCCACTCCTGCATCAGTCAGCTTCCCCCCCAGCCTCCCATGAGACACTGAATCAAAGGCCTTGCTGAAGTCCAAGTACAGGGCATCTACAGCATGACCCATATCCAGCTCTCGTGCTGCTAAGTCATAACATTGTATTAGATTGGTCTGACATGACCTCTCCAAGACAAGCTCATGCTGCCGCCCATCCTGGAGATCATTATCCTTGAGGAACAACACTAGCCTCTTCTTCAGTATCGTCTCCATAAGCTTATCCACTATGGAAGTGAGACTGACAGGCTGATAATTTCCTGGCTTGTCCCTAGGGCCACTGTTGTGTATGGGCACCACATGGGCCACTCTCAGGTCCTGAGGCACCCATCCTGTGTCCAGGGAGGTGCAGAACAGGTCTGCCAGTGACTTGGCCAACACCTCTGCCATCTCCCTCAGCACCCTGGGGTGGATGCCATCAGTACCTGGTGCCTTGTCCTCCCTTAATGCCCTCAGACTCTCTAGTACTCTACTCCCCTTGATCATTTTGTCTGTCATCTCCTCCCCACCCACCCTCACCCTCCCAGTCCATGGTAGCAGTGGACCATCCTTCTCCTTTGTGAAGATTCAGTACTTCTGCTTGATCCTTTAACTTTTCCACCCACTCCCCTCCCCACTTTATCTTCACTATATGGTCTGTGCACTTCCTCTTTTCCCCGAAATATCTAAAAATGTCCTTCTCCCCTCCCTTGATGCCCTGCACTAACCTTAGCTCCCTGGAGGCCTTGGCTACTCTCACTCACTTGATCACCTCCTTGGACCAACTCCTATAAGCCTCCCTGTCCTCTTCCTTCCTTGTTCTCCTGAACTTGTGGTACACAGAACTCTTTGCCCTCACCCCCTCCAACATTTCTCTGTTCAGCCAGCACGGTTTTCTGGCTTTGCACTGCTTGCTGTTAGTCCTGGTGCAAGCTTCTGTAGCCTCTCTCTTAGCCCAGTTTTAATAATTTCCCACTTTTTCTATGCATTCATCTCTAGCCTAATACCCCGAAGTCTCCCTTGCAGTATTTCAATCATTCTTCCAAAGTCCACCCTCCTAAAATCCACCACCTTTGTTACTGTGCCTCCAGACTCCCTGCCCAACTTGAGAGTGAACCACACTGTTTGGTGGTCACTATCAGCTAGTGAGTCTTCCACCCGTCTTTCCCTCACTGCCTCCCCATTTGACAGCACCAAGTCCAGCGTGTTACCTAGTCATGTTGGCCCATTGACCAGCTGTGTCAGGAGATCATCCTGGATCATGTCCAGGAGCACCTGCTCTCTGGCACTGGAGGTGTCGGGGTGCTCCTATCTACCCCCAACAGATTGAAATCCCCAACAGTCACCACACTCCCCTTTCTACACACCCTTCTTATTTACTCTGTTAACTCCCTATCCAGTTCCACTGATTGGGCTGGTGGTCTGTACACCACCCCTAGCCTCAACTTTCTACCCTTGGAGTGCAGAAGCTGTATCCATTGTGCTTCTGTCCTCCCTTCCTCCCCTTCGTCCCTCATACATCTGATCCCTTCCCTCACATAGAGTGCTATCCCACCCCCTCTTCAAACCCCCCAGTCTTTCCTGTAAATTTTATACCCCAGGATTGCCAGATCTCAATCCTGGAACTGGGTGCCCCAAGTCTCAGTCACTGCAGCAACATCCACACTCCCCTCTGCAAGGAGCGCCTGAAGCTTTGCTGTTTTATTACTCAGGCTCTTTGTGTTTGGGGAGACCACCTTCCACCCATTCCCATCCATCCTCCCCCTCTCTGTTCCTCAGTCTGCTCCCCTTCTCTCAGTACATACAAACATATGAACATACAAAATTTGCCAGCAGATAAAGGCCTAGAGGTCTATCAAGTCTGCTTGAATGTGCAGCTAGCACCCCTTATTCTGCAGCTGCCCCTCCCTTCCACCGTTCCCCTTCATTAACCCTCCCCCTTGTCCTGTCCCATCCTCATTTGAAGCAGTCCACTGTTCTACTACATACCACTTCAGCAGATAACTCATTCCACCCAGCCACCACCCTCTCTGTAAAAAAGTGTCTCCTCATCTCCCTCCTGAACCTTCCTCGCTCCAGTCTCATATCATGGCCCCTGGTGTCCCTCCCTTCCCTTACTTTGAACAGCCCCTCTGTACCTGTCTTGTTTATTCCTTTCATGTATTTAAAGGTTTCAATCATGTCACCCCTGTCTCCTCTCCTCTCCTCTCTCCAGTGAGTACATGTTCAACTCCTTCAACCTCCTCTCGTATGATAAGTCCCCAGCCCTTGATCATCTTTTGTCACCTGTGCTGCACCCTCCAGTAACTTAATGTCCGCTTCAGATACAGACACCAGTACTGCACGCAGTACTCCAGGTGTGGTCTAACTAATGACCTATACAGTGGCAGAATCACCTTCTCCTCCTCGAGATATACCTTGCAATACAACCCAGCATTTTGTTGGCCTTTTGTAGCTGCCTTCCTACATTGTGCTGAGTTGTTCATTGACCCTGTAATAAGCACACCCAGATCCTTCTCCTCCTCTGTCTGGGCTAGCTGCACTCCCCCTAGCTGGTAACTCCTCCTTGGGTTCTCGTCCCAAAATGCAGCACCTTGCACTTTTGGCATTAGCCCAGTTGCCAGGTGTCTGACCAGGTTTCAAGCTTTGCCAGATCATCTTGCAACCCCTGCCATCCCCCAGGTCATCCACCACCGCTACTACCTTGGTATCATCAGCAAATAGACTGATCTTGCTCTTGATGTCCCATGATATGTCTGCAATGAATATCCCAAACAACACTGGTCCCAACACCAAGCCCTGTGGAACACCGCCTTCACTGCCCTTGGGTGAGAGCTCCCCACCCACCACCACCCTCTGTTGCCTTCCCTGCAGCCAGTTTCCTACCCATCTCACCAGCTTTGCACCGCCCTTGTGCCTACTAACTTCCTTCCCAGCCTCCATGTGGCACTGAGTCGAATGCCTTACTGAAATCCAGATACAGACATCCACTGCATGGCCCCTGTCCAGTTGCCAAGTTACCCAGTCATAGAACTCGACCAGGTTGGTTTGGCAGGATCTGCCATGCATGAAGCCATGCTGTCTGCTGTCCTGTAGTCCTTTGGCCTCTAGGAGGGCCACCAGCCTCTCCTTCAGGATAGTCTCCATTAGCTTACATACAGTAGTCCCTTCCCCTTACACTCAAAGTTATTAAGGGGGGGACAGCGCATTTTGCAATCCAGTCTGGTGACCCTGCATGCTAGCTGCACACTCACCTCCCCTCACCTAGTTTAAATCTCTTCTTGAAACAATATAATCCTCTAATCTGCTGTTTTACACCCCCCTTTACCTACTTCATTCAGGTGTAAACATTCCCTTGTATACAGTCCTCTGTTAGTTCATGTATCTCCCCATCCTCCTACCTGTCCATACCCTTGTGCTTTATATCTGTCTCTCAGCAAGGAATTAAACTCCACTGTCCTTTCCTTTCAGCCCTAATCACCCTTGGAACTGGTAGCACCTCCGAGAATGCCACGGACCTCCCTATTTCCAAGCATAGCTTCACCAGTTCCTCCAACCTCTCCTGTACCATCTCCACCATTCAGACCCCAGGTTATTTGTGCCCACATGTACCACCACATGAGGTTCCTGCCATCCTCCCCTCATAGACTTCCTCAGAGCCTGTCCTGCCCTGTCTGCTGTCAGGCCTGGTACAAGCTCCACCCAAATCCAACTGTGTCTTTCACCCCTTCCCCCCACCTGATCCATTTCAGGATAGACTCTATCAGTATAACTCCCCCCTCCACACTCCTCTTCTGGCTGCACCCTCACCCCACTCTTCTCATGGCCTTCGTCCCTTCCCTGTCCCTTAATTTCTGAAGCTGTTCTTCTTACTCCTTCTCCTCCCCTCTTGTCCAGCCTCCCATCCACACTTGCATCCTCTCTCCTAAGCATCCATTCGCACCCTGTGGTCTGCCCCATCCCACTATGCACCATGTCCTCTTCCTTCTGGACACTCCCTCCTGCCATTGCAATAGCATTGCCCCTCTCCCTGATGTACAAATGTCCCCCTCTGCTGCACTGGCCCCTGTGCCCCTCTTCCCCTCTCTCAAGCATCTCACTGTCCCCTTCTACTTTGGCTGCCAATACCTTATACCCATTGCATAACCCCAGTCCCCAGCCCTATCCCCTGCTGTGTCCTCATTCCTGCTCTATATTTCTCCTTGGCATCCTCTCCCTCCCTTTGTGCATACCAACCCCACCCTCTCTGAACATATTCCTCAACCTCCCTAACTCCACCTCCACCCACTGCATCTCTGCCTGTAGGTCTGTTATCTTTCAATGTAAGGGACACTCCTGTAGCCTCCATAATGTGTCCATCCAGATTACAGATCCACATCCATTGCAGATTACTAGCCTGTCCCTGTTCCTAATTCTGCCCCTGCTCCTCAAGAGCCTGCCCCTTCCCTCTTGACCTTACCACCTCCATACTGCTGATGGCAACCCCTCCTCCTCCTCCTATATCTCTCTTGTGTCCACATCTCCCCTCCTGTGCCACACCCCAATCTCTGTCACTATACTCAGCCACAAAAGGTACCATGCCTTCCTTTGAGTATCCAGTGCTGCTCAGAGCATCAATGTGCACACTGACCTCTCTTCCCTAAACCTTTGCCAGTCCTACCTGCACATTACATAAACAAAAAAATGTTAAACCCTATCCTACTAGTCAAATTTTGAGTGACTTTCACCACCTGAATGATAAGTTTAGGAGTTAGTTCATATGAGCAATTGCAGCTCCCCAAGCTCCTCCCTCACAGCCATCAATCCCAACCCTTGGTGGCTTTCCAGTATTTAAGAAAGGCTGCTGGAGAGGATGGGTGGGAGGGCTTTTACTCCAGCTATCACCAGTCCTGAAAATCAGAGTTTAAAGAAAGCTTTAAGCTGCACCCAAGCCAACAGCAAACTCACAAAAATCAGTTACAGAGTAAAATTAAGTTTAAACTAATCCCAAACTCAACAGCAAAACTCACCCTCTTCTTTTTCTCCACAACAAGCAGAATAAGCAGGCAAAATGGACCTGTGAAAATTTAAATAGAGATTCAAACTGACTTCCAAAGAAACCTGATTGGCCGCTCTGTCTCTAGGCAAAGAATCCTTTCTCCCAGCCAGCCAGCAACAGTCCTGAAAATCAGAGTTTAAAGAAAGCTTTAAGCTGCTCCCAAGCCAACAGCAAATTCACAAAATATTAGTTACAGAGATAAATAAAGATTTAAGCTAATCCCAAACCCACAGTAATTTCACAAAAAAATACTTACAGGGTAAAATAAAGATTTAAACAAATCCCATATCAATGGCAAAACTCATCCTCCTCCGTTTCCCCACAACAACAAGAATGAGCAGGCAAAATGGCTCTCTGAATATTTAAACAGAGGTTCAAACTTACTTCTAAACAAACCTGATTGGCTGCTTTGTCTCTGGGCAAAGAATCCATTCCCCCAGACAGACAGCAACAGTTCTGAAAATCAAAGTTTAAAGAAACCTTTAAGCTGCTCCCAAGCCAACAGCAAACTCACAAAAAATTGGATGCAGAGTTAAATAAAGATTTAAACCAATCACAAACCAACAGCAAATTCAGAAAAACTCAGTTACAGAGTAAAATAAAAATGTAAGCAAATCCCAAATCAACAGCAAAACTCACCCATCTCTGTTTCCTCACAACAAGCAGAACGAGCAGGAAAAATGGCCCTTTGAATATTTAAATTGAGGTTCAAGCTAACTCCCAAACAAACCTGGTTGGCTCTTCTGTCTCTGGAAAAGAATCCCTTCCCCTCAGACAGCCAGCAACAGTCCTGAAAATCAAAGTTTAAAGAAAGCTCTAAGCAGCTTCCAAGCCAATAGCAAACTCACAAAAAATCAGTAACAGAGTTAAATAATGATTTAAGCTAATCCAAAACCCACAGCAAACTCACAACAAAACAGTTACAGAGTAAAATAAAGATTTAAACTAATCTCAGATCAACAGCAAAACTCACCCTCCTTTGTTTCCCCACAACAAGCAGAATGAGCAGGCAAAATGGTCCAGTGAATATGTCAGTAGTGGTTCAAACTGGCTTCCAAACAAACCTGATTGGCTGCTCTCTCTCTCTGGGCAAAGAATCCCTCCCCCCCCAGCCAGCAACAGTATTGAAAATCAGAGTTAAAAGAAAGATTTAAGCTACTCCCAAGCCAACAGCAAACTCACAAAAAAATCAGTTACAGAGTAAAATGAAGATTTAAACTAATCCCAAATCAACAGCAAAACTCACCCTCCTCTGTTTCACCACAACAAGCAGAATGAGCATGCAAAAAGGCCTTGTAAATATTTAACTAGCGGTTCAAACTGACTTACTTCCAAACAAACCTGATTGGCTGCTCTGCCTCTGGGAAAAGAATCCATTTCCCCCAGTCAGCCAGCAACAGTCCTGAAAATCATAGATTAAAGAAAGTTTTAAGCTGCTACCAAGTCAACAGCAAACTCACAAAAAATCAGTAATTGAGTAAAATAAAGATTTAAGCTAATCCCAGATCAACAGCCTAACACACCTGCCTCTGTTTCCCCACAACAAGCAAAATGAGCAGGCAAAATGGCCCTGTGAATATTTAAATAGAGATTCAAACTGACTTCCAAACAAACCTGGTTGGCAGCTCTGTCTCTGGGTAAAGAATCCCTTCCCCCATCCACCAACAGTTCTGAAAATCAGAGTTTAAGGAAAGCTTTAAGATGCACCCAAGCCAACAGCAAATTCAGAAAACTCAGTTACAAAGTAAGATAAAGATTTAAGCTAATCCCAAATCAACAGCAAAACTCGCCTTCAACTGTTTCCCCACAACAAGGCAGAATGAGTAGGCAAAATTGGTCTTTGTATATTTAAACAGAGAATCAGACTGACTTCCAAACATACCTGATTGGCTGCTCTATCTCTGGGCAAAGAATCCCTTTCCCCCAGCCAGCCAGCAATAGTCCTGAAAAATCAAAGTTTAAATAAAGCTTTAAACTGCTCCTAAGCCAACAGCAAACGCACAAGAAATCAGTTACAGAGTTAAATAAAGATTTAAGCTAATCCCAAACCCACAGTAAATTCACAAAAAATCAGTTACAAAGTAAAATAAAGATTTAAACTAATCCCAAATCAAAAGAAAAGCTCACATTCCACTGTTCCCCCAGAATAAGCTGAATGATCAGGCAAAATGGCTCTCTGAATATTAAAACAGAGGTTTAAACTTACTTCCAAACAAATCTGATTGGCTGCTCTGTCTCTGAGCAAAGAATCCATTCCCTTCAGACAGCCAGCAACAGTTCTGAAAATCAGAGATTAAAGAAAACTTCAAGCTGCTCCAAAGCCAACAGCAAACTCACAAAAAATCAGTAGCAGAGCTAAATAATGATTTAAACTAATCCCAAATCAACAGCAAAACTCACCCTTCTCTGTTTCCCCACAACAAGCATAATGAGCAGGCAAAATTGCCCTGTGAATATTTAAATAAAGGTTCAAACTGACTTCCAAACAAATCTGATTGTCTGCTCTGTCTCTGGGCAAAGAATCCATTCCCTTCAGACAGCCAGCAACAGTTCTGAAAATCAGAGATTAAAGAAAACTTCAAGCTGCTCCCAAGCCAACAGCAAACTCACAAAAAATCAGTTACAGAGTTAAATAAAGATTTAAGCTAATCCTAAACCCACAGTAAAGCCACAAAAAATCACAGAGTAAAATAAAGTTTAAACTAATCCCAAATCAACAGCAAAACTCACCGTCTTCTGTGTCTCCACAACAAGCAGAATGAGCAGGTAAAATGGCCCTGTGAAAATGTAAATAGAGATTCAAACTGACTTCCAAACAAACCTGATTGGCTGCTCTGTCTCTGGGCAAAGAATCACACCCCCCAGCCAGCCAGCAACAGTCCTGAAAAACAAAGTTTAAATAAAGCTTTAAACTGCTCCCAAGCCAACAGCAAACTCACAAAAAATTAGTTACAGAGATAAAGATTTAAGATAATCCCAAACCCACAGCAAACTCACAAAAAATTAGTAGCAGAGTTAAATAATAATTTAAGCGAATTTCAAACCAACAGCAAATTCAGAAAAACTCAGCTACAGAGTAAAATAAAGATTTAAACTAATCCCAAATCAACATAAAAACTCGCCCTACTCCATTTTCCCAGAATAAGCAGAATGAGCAGGAAAAATGGCCCTGGAAATATTTATATTGAGGTTCAAACTAACTTTCAAACAAATCTGGTTGGCTCCACTGTCTTTGGGCAAAGGATCCCTTCCACCCAGACAGCCAGCAACAATCCTGAAAATCAGATTTTAAAGAAACTTTTAAGCTGCTCCTAAGCCAGCAGCCAACTCACAACAAAATCAGTTACAGAGTAAAATAAAGATTTAAACTAATCCCAGATAAACAGCAAAACTCACCCTCCTCTGTTTGCCCACAACAAGCAGAATGAGAATGCAAAATGACCCAGTGAATATTTAACTAGAGGTTCAAACTGACTTCCAAACAAACCTGATTGGCTGCTTTACCTCTGGGGAAAGACTCCCTTTCCCCCTGTCAGCCAGCAACAGTCCTAAAAATCATAGATTAAAGAAAGCTTTAAGCTGCTCCCAAGCCAACATCAGATTTACAAAAAATCGGTTACAGAGTTAAATAACAATTTAAACTATTCCCGAACCCAATGGAATCTCATAAAAAAAGTTACAGAGTGAAATAAAGTATTAAAGTAATCCCAAATCAACAGTAAAACGCAGCATCCTCTGTTTCCCCACAACAAGCAGAATGAGAAGGCAAAATGGCCCTGTGAATATGTAAATAGTGGTTCATACTGGCATCCAAAGCAACCTGATTGACTGCACTGTCCCTGGACAAAGAATCCCTTTACCCCAGCCAGTCAGCAACAGTCCTGAAAATCAGTTCCAGAGTTTAAATAATCTTTTATGCTGCTCTCACGTCAACAGCAAACTCCCAAAAAATCAGTTACAGAGTTAAATATTTAAGCTGATCCCCAACCCACTGCAAATTTACAAACAGTCACTTACAGAGTAAAATTAAGATTGAGACTAATCCCAACTCAACAGCAAAACTCACCTCCTCTGTTTCCCAACAACAAGGTAGAATGAGCAAGCAAAATGGCCCTCTGAATAGCTAAATAGAGGTTCAGACTGATTTCCAAGCAAACCTGATTGGGGACCCTGTCTCTGTCAAAGAATCCCTCCCACCCCAGCCAGCCATTAAGAGTCCTGAAAATCAGAGATTAAAGAAAGCTTTAAGCTGCTCCCAAACAAACAGCAAACTCACAAAAAATCAGTTTCAGAGTAAAATAAAGTTTAAACTAATCCCAAATCAACATTAACACTCACCCTCTTCTGTCTGTCCATAACAAGCAGAATGAGCAGGCAAAATGGCCCTGTAAAATTTTAAATTGAGATTCAAACTGACTTCCAAACAAACCTGAATGGCTGCTCTGTCTCTGGGCAAAGAATCCCTTCCCTCAGCCAGCCAGCAACAGTCCTGAAAATCAGAGTTTTAATGAAAGCTTTAAGCTGCTCCCAAGCCAACAGCAAACTCACAAAAAAATAGTTACAGAGATAAATAAAGATTTAAGCTAATCACAATCTGACAGTAAATTCATAAAAAAAACAGTTACAGAGTAAAATAAAGATTTAAACTAATCCCAAATCAACAGCTAAACTCACCCTCCTCTGTTTCCCCACAACAAGCAGAATGAGCAGGCAAAATGGCCCTGTGAATATTTAAATAAAGGTTCAAACTGACTTCCAAACAAATCTGATTGGCTGCTCTGTCTCTGGGCAAAGAATCCCTTCCACCTAGCCAGCCAGCAACAGTCCTGAAAATTAGTTCCACACTTTAAAGAAAACCTTAAGCTGATCCCAAGCCAACAGCAAACCCACAAAAAATCAGTTACAGAGTAAAATAAAGATTTAAACTAATCCCAAATTAACAGCAAAACTCACCCTCCTATGTTTCCCCACAACAAGCAGGATGAGCAGGCAAAATGGCCCTGTGAATATTTAAATAGATGTTCAAACTGACTTCCAAACAAACCTGGTTGGCTGATCTGTCTCTGGACAAGGAATTCCTTCCACCCAGCCAGCTAGCAGCAAACCTGAAAATCAGTTCCAGAGTTTAAGGAAAGCTTTAAGCTGCTCTGAAGCCAAAAACAAACTCACAAAAAAAAATCAGTTGCAGAGTTAAATAAAGATTTAAGCTAATCCTAAACCCACAGTAAAGCCACAAAAAATCACAGAGTAAAATAAAGTTTAAACTAATCCCAAATCAACAGCAAAACTCACCGTCTTCTATGTCTCCACAACAAGCAGAATGAGCAGGTAAAATGGCCCTGTAAAAATGTAAATAGAGATTCAAACTGACTTCCAAACAAACCTGATTGGCTGCTCTGTCTCTGGGCAAAGAATCACCCCCCCCCCAGCCAGCCAGCAACAGTCCTGAAAAACAAAGTTTAAAGAAAGCTTTAAACTGCTCCCAAGCCAACAGCAAACTCACAAAAAATTAGTTACAGAGATAAGTAAAGATTTAAGCTAATCATAAATTGACAGTAAATTCATAAAAAAGTTACAGAGTAAAATAAAGATTTTAACTAATCCCAAATCAACAGCAAAACTCACCCTCCTCTGTTTCCCCATAACAAGCAGAATGAGGAGGCAAAATGACCATGTGAATATTTAAGTAGAGGTTCAAACTGATTTCCAAACAAACCTGATAGCTGCTCTGTATCTGGCCAAATAATCCCCCAGACAGCTAGCAACAATCTGAAAAGTCAGTTCCAGAGTTTAAATAAAGCTTTAAGATGCTCAGAAGCCAATAGCAAACTCACAAAAAATTCCCTCACAGAGTTAAATAACAATTTAAGCTAATCCTAAACCAACAGCAAATTCAGAAAAAAATCAGTTACACAGTAAATTAAAAATTTAAGCTAATCCTAAAACCACAGCACATTCAGAAAAAATCAGTTGCAGAGTAAAATAAAGATTTAAACTAATCCCAAATCAAAAGAAAGGCTCACCTTCCACTGTTTCCCCAGAACAAGCAGAATGATCAGGCAAAATGGCTCTCTGAATATTAAAAAGAGGTTTAAACTTACTTCCAAACAAACCTGATTGGCTGCTCTGTCTCTGGGCAAAGAATCCATTCCCTTCAGACAGCCAGCAACAGTTCTGAAAATCAGAGATTAAAGAAAACTTCAAGCTGCTCCAAAGCCAACAGCAAACTCACAAAAAATCAGTAGCAGAGCTAAATAATGATTTAAACTAATCCCAAATCAACAGCAAAACTCACCCTCCTCTGTTTCCCCACAACAAGCATAATGAGCAGGCAAAATTGCCCTGTGAATATTTAAATAAAGGTTCAAACTGACTTCCAAACAAATCTGATTGGCTGCTCTGTCTCTGGGCAAAGAATCCATTCCCTTCAGACAGCCAGCAACAGTTCTGAAAATCAGAGATTAAAGAAAACTTCAAGCTGCTCCCAAGCCAACAGCAAACTCACAAAAATCAGTTACAGAGTTAAATAAAGATTTAAGCTAATCCTAAACCCACAGCAAAGCCACAAAAAATCACAGAGTAAAATAAAGTTTAAACTAATCCCAAATCAACAGCA
This sequence comes from Neoceratodus forsteri, assembly GCA_016271365.2. Lineage (NCBI taxonomy): Eukaryota > Metazoa > Chordata > Ceratodontiformes > Ceratodontidae > Neoceratodus > Neoceratodus forsteri. Next base: position 275,574,161 of record JADMNL010000025.1, read on the forward strand.
AAACTCACCTCTTCTGTCTCTCCACAACAAGCAGAATGAGCAGGTAAATGGCCCTGTGAAAATTTAAATAGAGATTCAAACTGACTTCCAAACAAACCTGATTGGCTGCTCTGTCTCTGGGCAAAGAATCCCTCCCCACCAGCCAGCCAGCCAGCAACAGTCCTGAAAAACAAAGTATAAAGAAAGCTTTAAACTACTCCCAAGCCAACAGGAAACTCACAAAAAATTAGTTACAGAGATAAAGATTTAAGATAATCCCAAACCCACAGCAAACTCACAAAAAATCAGTAGCAGAGTTAAATAATGATTTAAGCTAATTTCAAACCAACAGCAAATTCAGAAAAACTCAGTTACAGAGTAAAATAAAGATTTAAACTAATCCCAAATCAACATAAAACCCTTCCTCCATTTCCCACAATAAGCAAAATAAGCAGGAAAAATGGCCCTGGAAATATTTATATTGAGGTTCAAACTAACTTTCAAACAAATCTGGTTGGCTCCACTGTCTTTGGGCAAAGGATCCCTTCCACCCAGACAGCCAGCAACAATCCTGAAAATCAGGTTTTAAAGAAACCTTTAAGCTGCTCCCAAGCCAACAGCCAACTCACAAGAAAATCAGTCACAAAGTAAAATAAAGATTTAAACTAATCCCAGGTCAACAGCAAAACTCACCCTCCTCTGTTTGCCCACAACAAGCAGAATGAGAATGCAAAATGACCCAGTGAATATTTAACTAGAGGTTCAAACTGACTTCCAAACAAACCTGATTGGCTGCTTTACCTCTGGGAAAGACTCCTTTCCCCTGTCAGCCAGCAACAGTCCTAAAAATCATAGATTAAAGAAAGCTTTGCTGCTCCCAAGCCAACATCAGATTTACAAAAAATCAGTTACAGAGTTAAATAACAATTTAAACTATTCCCAAACCCAATGGAATCTCATAAAAAAAGTTACAGAGTGAAATAAAGTATTAAAGTAATCCCAAATCAACAGTAAAACTCAGCATCCTCTGTTTCCCCACAACAAGCAGAATGAGAAGGCAAAATGGCCCTGTGAATATGTAAATAGTGGTTCATAGTGGCATCCAAAGCAACCTGATTGACTGCACTGTCCCTGGACAAAGAATCCCTTTTCCCCAGCCAGTCAGCAACAGTCCTGAAAATCAGTACCAGAGTTTAAATAAACCTTTATGCTGCTCTCACGTCAACAGCAAACTCCCAAAAAATCAGTTACAGAGTTAAAGATTTAAGCTGATCCCCAACCCACTGCAAATTTACAAACAGTCACTTACAGAGTAAAATTAAGATTGAGACTAATCCCAACTCAACAGCAAAACTCACCTCCTCTTTTCCCAACAACAAGGTAGAATGAGCAAGCAAAATGGCCCTCTGAATGGCTAAATAGAGGTTCAGACTGATTTCCAAGCAAACCTGATTGGGGGCCCTGTCTCTGTCAAAGAATCCCTCCCACCCCAGCCAGCCATTAAGAGTCCTGAAAATCAGAGATTAAAGAAAGCTTTAAGCTGCTCCCAAACAAACAGCAAACTCACAAAAAATCAGTTTCAGAGTAAAATAAAGTTTAAACTAATCCCAAATCAACATTAACACTCACCTTCTTCTGTCTATCCACAACAAGCAGAATGAGCAGGCAAAATGGCCCTGTAAAAATGTAAATAGAGATTCAAACCGACTTGCAAACAAACCTGATTGGCTGCTCTGTCTCTAAGCAAAGAATACCCCCCCAGCCAGCCAGCAACAGTCCTGAAAAACAAAGTTTAAAGAAAGCTTTAAACTGCTCCCAAGCCAACAGCAAACTCACAAAAAATTAGTTACAGAGATAAATAAAGATTTAAACTAATCCCAAATCAACAGCAAAACTCACCCTCCTCTGTTTCCCCACAACAAGCAGAATGAGCAGGCAAAATGGCCCTGTGAATATTTAAATAGAGGTTCAAACTGATTTCCAAACAAACCTGATAGCTGCTCTGTATCTGGCCAAAGAATCCCTTCCTCCCCAGACAGCTAGCAACGATCTGAAAAATCAGTTCCAGAGTTTAAATAAACCTTTATGCTGCTCTCACGTCAACAGCAAACTCTCAAAAAATCAGTTACAGAGTTAAATATTTAAGCTGATCCCTAACCCACTGCAAATTTACAAACAGTCACTTACAGAGTAAAATTAAGATTGAGACTAATCCCAACTCAACAGCAAAACTCACCTCCTCTGTTTCCCAACAACAAGGTAGAATGAGCAAGCAAAATGGCCCTCTGACTAGCTAAATAGAGGTTCAGACTGATTTCCAAGCAAACCTGATTGGGGACCCTGTCTCTGTCAAAGAATCCCTCCCACCCCAGCCAGCCATTAAGAGTCCTGAAAATCAGAGATTAAAGAAAGCTTTAAGCTGCTCCCAAACAAACAGCAAACTCACAAAAAATCAGTTTCAGAGTAAAATAAAGTTTAAACTAATCCCAAATCAACATTAACACTCACCCTCTTCTGTCTGTCCACAACAAGGAGAATGAGCAGGCAAAATGGCCCTGTAAAATTTTAAATTGAGATTCAAACTGACTTCCAAACAAACCTGAATGGCTGCTCTGTCTCTGGGCAAAGAATCCCTTCCCTCAGCCAGCCAGCAACAGTCCTGAAAATCAGAGTTTTAACGAAAGCTTTAAGCTGCTCCCAAGCCAACAGTAAACTCACAAAAAAATAGTTACAGAGATAAATAAAGATTTAAGCTAATCACAATCTGACAGTAAATTTATAAAAAAACAGTTACAGAGTAAAATAAAGATTTAAACTAATCCCAAATCAACAGCAAAACTCACCCTCCTCTGTTTCCCCACAACAAGCAGAATGAGCAGGCAAAATGGCCCTGTGAATATTTAAATAAAGGTTCAAACTGACTTCCAAACAAATCTGATTGGCTGCTCTGTCTCTGGGCAAAGAATCCTTCCACCTAGCCAGCCAGCAACAGTCCTGAAAATTAGTTCCACACTTAAAGAAAACCTTAAGCTGATCCCAAGCCAACAGCAAACCCACAAAAATCAGTTACAGAGTAAAATAAAGATTTAAACTAATCCCAAATTAACAGCAAAACTCACCTCCTATGTTTCCCCACAACAAGCAGGATGAGCAGGCAAAATGGCCCTGTGAATATTTAAATAGATGTTCAAACTGACTTCCAAACAAACCTGGTTGGCTGATCTGTCTCTGGACAAGGAATTCTTCCACCCAGCCAGCTAGCAGCAAACCTGAAAATCAGTTCCAGAGTTTAAGGAAAGCTTTAAGCTGCTCTGAAGCCAAAAACAAACTCACAAAAAAAAATCAGTTGCAGAGTTAAATAAAGATTTAAACTAATCCTAAACCCACAGTAAAGCCACAAAAAATCACAGAGTAAAATAAAGTTTAAACTAATCCCAAATCAACAGCAAAACTCACCGTCTTCTATGTCTCCACAACAAGCAGAATGAGCAGGTAAATGGCCTGTAAAATGTAAATAGAGATTCAAACTGACTTCCAAACAAACCTGATTGGCTGCTCTGTCTCTGGGCAAAGAATCACCCCCCCCCCAGCCAGCCAGCGACAGTCCTGAAAACAAAGTTTAAAGAAAGCTTTAAACTGCTCCCAAGCCAACAGCAAACTCACAAAAAATTAGTTACAGAGATAAGTAAAGATTTAAGCTAATCATAAATTGACAGTAAATTCATAAAAAAGTTACAGAGTAAAATAAAGATTTTAACTAATCCCAAATCAACAGCAAAACTCACCCTCCTCTGTTTCCCCACAACAAGCAGAATGAGGAGGCAAAATGACCGTGTGAATATTTAAGTAGAGGTTCAAACTGATTTCCAAACAAACCTGATAGCTGCTCTGTATCTGGCCAAATAATCCCCCCCCCAGACAGCTAGCAACAATCTGAAAAGTCAGTTCCAGAGTTTAAATAAAGCTTTAAGATGCTCAGAAGCCAATAGCAAACTCACAAAAAATTCCCTCACAGAGTTAAATAACAATTTAAGCTAATCCCTAAACCAACAGCAAATTCAGAAAAATCAGTTACACAGTAAATTAAAATTTGCTAATCCTAAAACCACAGCAAATTCAGAAAAATCAGTTGCAGAGTAAAATAAAGATTTAAACTAATCCCAAATCAAAAGAAAGGCTCACCTTCCACTGTTTCCCAGAACAAGCAGAATGATCAGGCAAAATGGCTCTCTGAATATTAAAAAGAGGTTTAAACTTACTTCCAAACAAACCTGATTGGCTGCTCTGTCTCTGGGCAAAGAATCCATTCCCTTCAGACAGCCAGCAACAGTTCTGAAAATCAGAGATTAAAGAAAACTTCAGCTGCTCCAAAGCCAACAGCAAACTCACAAAAAATCAGTAGCAGAGCTAAATAATGATTTAAACTAATCCCAAATCAACAGCAAAACTCACCCTCCTCTGTTTCCCCACAACAAGCATAATGAGCAGGCAAAATTGCCCTGTGAATATTTAAATAAAGGTTCAAACTGACTTCCAAACAAATCTGATTGGCTGCTCTGTCTCTGGGCAAAGAATCCATTCCCTTCAGACAGCCAGCAACAGTTCTGAAAATCAGAGATTAAAGAAAACTTCAAGCTGCTCCCAAGCCAACAGCAAACTCACAAAAAATCAGTTACAGAGTTAAATAAAGATTTAAGCTAATCCTAAACCCACAGCAAAGCCACAAAAAAATCACAGAGTAAAATAAAGTTTAAACTAATCCCAAATCAACAGCAAAACTCACCCTCTTCTGTCTCTCCACAACAAGCAGAATGAGCAGGTAAAATGGCCCTGTGAAAATTTAAATAGAGATTCAAACTGACTTCCAAACAAACCTGATTGGCTGCTCTGTCTCTGGGCAAAGAATCCCTCCCCACCAGCCAGCCAGCCAGCAACAGTCCTGAAAAACAAAGTATAAAGAAAGCTTTAAACTACTCCCAAGCCAACAGGAAACTCACAAAAAATTAGTTACAGAGATAAAGATTTAAGATAATCCCAAACCCACAGCAAACTCACAAAAAATCAGTAGCAGAGTTAAATAATGATTTAAGCTAATTTCAAACCAACAGCAAATTCAGAAAAACTCAGTTACAGAGTAAAATAAAGATTTAAACTAATCCCAAATCAACATAAAAACTCGCCCTCCTCCATTTCCCCACAATAAGCAAAATAAGCAGGAAAAATGGCCCTGGAAATATTTATATTGAGGTTCAAACTAACTTTCAAACAAATCTGGTTGGCTCCACTGTCTTTGGGCAAAGGATCCCTTCCACCCAGACAGCCAGCAACAATCCTGAAAATCAGGTTTTAAAGAAACCTTTAAGCTGCTCCCAAGCCAACAGCCAACTCACAAGAAAATCAGTCACAAAGTAAAATAAAGATTTAAACTAATCCCAGGTCAACAGCAAACTCACCCTCCTCTGTTTGCCCACAACAAGCAGAATGAGAATGCAAAATGACCCAGTGAATATTTAACTAGAGGTTCAAACTGACTTCCAAACAAACCTGATTGGCTGCTTACCTCTGGGAAAGACTCCCTTTCCCCTGTCAGCCAGCAACAGTCCTAAAATCATAGATTAAAGAAAGCTTTAAGCTGCTCCTAAGCCAACATCAGATTTACAAAAATCAGTTACAGAGTTAAATAACAATTTAAACTATTCCCAAACCCAATGGAATCTCATAAAAAAGTTACAGAGTGAAATAAAGTATTAAAGTAATCCCAAATCAACAGTAAAACTCAGCATCCTCTGTTTCCCACAACAAGCAGAATGAGAAGGCAAATGGCCCTGTGAATATGTAAATAGTGGTTCATACTGGCATCCAAAGCAACCTGATTGACTGCACTGTCCCTGGACAAAGAATCCCTTTTCCCCAGCCAGTCAGCAACAGTCCTGAAAATCAGTACCAGAGTTTAAATAAACCTTTATGCTGCTCTCACGTCAACAGCAAACTCCCAAAAAATCAGTTACAGAGTTAAAGATTTAAGCTGATCCCCAACCCACTGCAAATTTACAAACAGTCACTTACAGAGTAAAATTAAGATTGAGACTAATCCCAACTCAACAGCAAAACTCACCTCCTCTTTTCCCAACAACAAGGTAGAATGAGCAAGCAAAATGGCCCTCTGAATGGCTAAATAGAGGTTCAGACTGATTTCAAGCAAACCTGATTGGGGCCCTGTCTCTGTCAAAGAACTCCTCCCACCCCAGCCAGCCATTAAGAGTCCTGAAAATCAGAGATTAAAGAAAGCTTTAAGCTGCTCCCAAACAAACAGCAAACTCACAAAAATCAGTTTCAGAGTAAAATAAAGTTTAAACTAATCCCAAATCAACATTAACACTCACCTTCTTCTGTCTATCCACAACAAGCAGAATGAGCAGGCAAAATGGCCCTGTAAAATGTAAATAGAGATTCAAACCGACTTGCAAACAAACCTGATTGGCTGCTCTGTCTCTAAGCAAAGAATACCCCCCCAGCCAGCCAGCAACAGTCCTGAAAAACAAAGTTTAAAGAAAGCTTTAAACTGCTCCCAAGCCAACAGCAAACTCACAAAAAATTAGTTACAGAGATAAATAAAGATTTAAACTAATCCCAAATCAACAGCAAAACTCACCCTCCTCTGTTTCCCCACAACAAGCAGAATGAGCAGGCAAAATGGCCCTGTGAATATTTAAATAGAGGTTCAAACTGATTTCCAAACAAACCTGATAGCTGCTCTGTATCTGGCCAAAGAATCCCTTCCTCCCCCCCCCCAGACAGCTAGCAACGATCTGAAAAATCAGTTCCAGAGTTTAAATAAACCTTTATGCTGCTCTCACGTCAACAGCAAACTCTCAAAAATCAGTTACAGAGTTAAATATTTAAGCTGATCCCAACCCACTGCAAATTTACAAACAGTCACTTACAGAGTAAAATTAAGATTGAGACTAATCCCAACTCAACAGCAAAACTCACCTCCTCTGTTTCCCAACAACAAGGTAGAATGAGCAAGCAAAATGGCCCTCTGACTAGCTAAATAGAGGTTCAGACTGATTTCCAAGCAAACCTGATTGGGGACCCTGTCTCTGTCAAAGAATCCCTCCACCCCAGCCAGCCATTAAGAGTCCTGAAAATCAGAGATTAAAGAAAGCTTTAAGCTGCTCCCAAACAAACAGCAAACTCACAAAAATCAGTTTCAGAGTAAAATAAAGTTTAAACTAATCCCAAATCAACATTAACACTCACCCTCTTCTGTCTGTCACAACAAGGAGAATGAGCAGGCAAAATGGCCTGTAAAATTTTAAATTGAGATTCAAACTGACTTCCAAACAAACCTGAATGGCTGCTCTGTCTCTGGGCAAAGAATCCTTCCTCAGCCAGCCAGCAACAGTCCTGAAAATCAGAGTTTTAACGAAAGCTTTAAGCTGCTCCCAAGCCAACAGTAAACTCACAAAAAAATAGTTACAGAGATAAATAAAGATTTAAGCTAATCACAATCTGACAGTAAATTTATAAAAAAACAGTTACAGAGTAAAATAAAGATTTAAACTAATCCCAAATCAACAGCAAAACTCACCCTCCTCTGTTTCCCCACAACAAGCAGAATGAGCAGGCAAAATGGCCCTGTGAATATTTAAATAAAGGTTCAAACTGACTTCTAAACAAATCTGATTGGCTGCTCTGTCTCTGGGAAAAGAATCCCTTCCACCTAGCCAGCCAGCAACAGTCCTGAAAATTAGTTCCACACTTTAAAGAAAACCTTAAGCTGATCCCAAGCCAACAGCAAACCCACAAAAAATCAGTTACAGAGTAAAATAAAGATTTACACTAATCCCAAATTAACAGCAAAACTCACCCTCCTATGTTTCCCCACAACAAGCAGGATGAGCAGGCAAAATGGCCCTGTGAATATTTAAATAGATGTTCAAACTGACTTCCAAACAAACCTGGTTGGCTGATCTGTCTCTGGACAAGGAATTCCTTCCACCCAGCCAGCTAGCAGCAAACCTGAAAATCAGTTCCAGAGTTTAAGGAAAGCTTTAAGCTGCTCTGAAGCCAAAAACAAACTCACAAAAAAAAATCAGTTGCAGAGTTAAATAAAGATTTAAGCTAATCCTAAACCCACAGTAAAGCCACAAAAAATCACAGAGTAAAATAAAGTTTAAACTAATCCCAAATCAACAGCAAAACTCACCGTCTTCTGTGTCTCCACAACAAGCAGAATGAGCAGGTAAAATGGCCCTGTAAAAATGTAAATAGAGATTCAAACTGACTTCCAAACAAACCTGATTGGCTGCTCTGTCTCTGGGCAAAGAATCACCCCCCAGCCAGCCAGCAACAGTCCTGAAAAACAAAGTTTAAAGAAAGCTTTAAACTGCTCCCAAGCCAACAGCAAACTCACAAAAAATTAGTTACAGAGATAAATAAAGATTTAAGCTAATCATAAACTGACAGTAAATTCATAAAAAAGTTACAGAGTAAAATAAAGATTTTAACTAATCCCAAATCAACAGCAAAACTCACCCTCCTCTGTTTCCCCACAACAAGCAGAATGAGGAGGCAAAATGTCCCTGTGAATATTTAAGTAGAGGTTCAAACTGATTTCAAACAAACCTGATAGCTGCTCTGTATCTGGCCAAATAATCCCCCAGACAGCTAGCAACAATCTAAAAGTCAGTTCCAGAGTTTAAATAAAGCTTTAAGATGCTCAGAAGCCAATAGCAAACTCACAAAAATATCCCTCACAGAGTTAAATAACAATTTAAGCTAATCCTAAACCAACAGCAAATTCAGAAAAAAATCAGTTACACAGTAAAATAAAAATTTAAGCTAATCCTAAAACCACAGCAAATTCAGAAAAAATCAGTTGCAGAGTAAAATAAAGATTTAAACTAATCCCAAATCAAAAGAAAGGCTCACCTTCCACTGTTTCCCCAGAACAAGCAGAATGATCAGGCAAAATGGCTCTCTGAATATTAAAACAGAGGTTTAAACTTACTTCCAAACAAACCTGATTGGCTGCTCTGTCTCTGGGCAAAGAATCCCTCCCCACCAGCCAGCCAGCCAGCAACAGTCCTGAAAAACAAAGTTTAAAGAAAGCTTTAAACTACTCCCAAGCCAACAGGAAACTCACAAAAAATTAGTTACAGAGATAAAGATTTAAGATAATCCCAAACCCACAGCAAACTCACAAAAAATCAGTAGCAGAGTTAAATAATGATTTAAGCTAATTTCAAACCAACAGCAAATTCAGAAAACTCAGTTACAGAGTAAAATAAAGATTTAAACTAATCCCAAATCAACATAAAACTCGCCTTCTCGTTTCCCCACAATAAGCAAAATAAGCAGGAAAAATGGCCCTGGAAATATTTATATTGAGGTTCAAACTAACTTTCAAACAAATCTGGTTGGCTCCACTGTCTTTGGGCTAAGGATCCCTTCCACCCAGACAGCCAGCAACAATCCTGAAAATCAGGTTTTAAAGAAACCTTTAAGCTGCTCCCAAGCCAACAGCCAACTCACAACAAAATCAGTCACAGAGTAAAATAAAGATTTAAACTAATCCCAGGTCAACAGCAAAACTCACCCTCCTCTGTTTGCCCACAACAAGCAGAATGAGAATGCAAAATGACCCAGTGAATATTTAACTAGAGGTTCAAACTGACTTCCAAACAAACCTGATTGGCTGCTTTACCTCTGGGGAAAGACTCCCTTTCCCCCTGTCAGCCAGCAACAGTCCTAAAAATCATAGATTAAAGAAAGCTTTAAGCTGCTCCCAAGCCAACATCAGATTTACAAAAAATCAGTTACAGAGTTAAATAACAATTTAAACTATTCCCAAACCCAATGGAATCTCATAAAAAAAGTTACAGAGTGAAATAAAGTATTAAAGTAATCCCAAATCAACAGTAAAACTCAGCATCCTCTGTTTCCCCACAACAAGCAGAATGAGAAGGCAAAATGGCCCTGTGAATATGTAAATAGTGGTTCATACTGGCATCCAAAGCAACCTGATTGACTGCACTGTCCCTGGACAAAGAATCCCTTTTCCCCAGCCAGTCAGCAACAGTCCTGAAAATCAGTTCCAGAGTTTAAATAAACCTTTATGCTGCTCTCACGTCAACAGCAAACTCCCAAAAAATCAGTTACAGAGTTAAAGATTTAACCTGATCCCCAACCCACTGCAAATTTACAAACAGTCACTTACAGAGTAAAATTAAGATTGAGACTAATCCCAACTCAAGAGCAAAACTCACCTCCTCTGTTTCCCAACAACAAGGTAGAATGAGCAAGCAAAATGGCCCTCTGAATAGCTAAATAGAGGTTCAGACTGATTTCCAAGCAAACCTGATTGGGGACCCTGTCTCTGTCAAAGAATCCCTCCCACCCCAGCCAGCCATTAAGAGTCCTGAAAATCAGAGATTAAAGAAAGCTTTAAGCTGCTCCCAAACAAACAGCAAACTCACAAAAAATCAGTTTCAGAGTAAAATAAAGTTTAAACTAATCCCAAATCAACATTAACACTCACCTTCTTCTGTCTATCCACAACAAGCAGAATGAGCAGGCAAAATGGCCCTGTAAAAAATGTAAATAGAGATTCAAACCGACTTGCAAACAAACCTGATTGGCTGCTCTGTCTCTAAGCAAAGAATACCCCCCCAGCCAGCCAGCAACAGTCCTGAAAAACAAAGTTTAAAGAAAGCTTTAAACTGCTCCCAAGCCAACAGCAAACTCACAAAAAATTAGTTACAGAGATAAATAAAGATTTAAACTAATCCCAAATCAACAGCAAAACTCACCCTCCTCTGTTTCCCCACAACAAGCAGAATGAGCAGGCAAAAATGGCCCTGTGAATATTTAAATAGAGGTTCAAACTGATTTCCAAACAAACCTGATAGCTGCTCTGTATCTGGCCAAAGAATCCCTTCCTCCCCAGACAACTAGCAACAATCTGAAAAATCAGTTCCAGAGTTTAAATAAAGCTTTAAGATGCTCCGAAGCCAATAGCAAACTCACAAAAAAATCCCTTACAGAGTTAAATAGCAATTTAAGCTAATCCTAAACCAACAGTAAATTCAGAAAAAAATCAGTTACACAGTAAAATAAAGATTTAAGCTAATCCTAAAACCACAGCAAATTCAGAAAAAATCAGTTGCAGAGTAAAATAAAGATTTAAACTAATCTCAGATCAACAGCAAAACTCACCCTCCTTTGTTTCCCCACAACAAGGCAGAATGAGCAGGCAAAATGGCCTTCTGAATATTTAAACAGAGGTTCAAACTGACTTCCAAACAGACCTGATTGGCTGCTCTGTCTTTTGGTAAAGAATCGATTCCGCCCAGCCCACCAGCAACAGTTCTCAAAAATCAGAGATTAAAGAAAGCTTCAAGCTGCTCTCAAGTGAACAGCAAACTGACAAAAAATCAGTTGCAGAGTTACATAAAGATTTAAGCTAATTCGAAACCCACAGCAAACTCAGAAAAAATCACTTACAGCATACAAAAAAGATTTAAACTAAGCCCAAATCTACAGCAAAACTTACCCTCCTATATTTCTCCACAACAAGCAGAATGATCAGGCAAAATGGCCCTTTGTATATTTAAACAGAGGTTCAAACTGACTTCCAAACAAACCTGATAGCTGCTCTGTATCTGGCCAAAGAATCCCCCCCCCAGACAGCTAGCAACAATCTGAAAAATCAGTTCCAGAGTTTAAATAAAGCTTTAAGATGCTCCGAAGCCAATAGCAAACTCACAAAAAAATCCCTTATAGAGTTAAATAACAATTTAAGCTAATCCTAAACCAACAGTAAATTCAGAAAAAAATCAGTTACACAGTAAAATAAAGATTTAAGCTAATCCTAAAACCACAGCAAATTCAGAAAAAATCAGTTGCAGAGTAAAATAAAGATTTAAACTAATCTCAGATCAACAGCAAAACTCACCCTCCTTTGTTTCCCCACAACAAGGCAGAATGAGCAGGCAAAATGGCCCTCTGAATATTTAAACAGAGGTTCAAACTGACTTCCAAACAGACCTGATTGGCTGCTCTGTCTTTCGGTAAAGAATCCATTCCACCCAGCCCACCAGCAACAGTTCTCAAAAATCAGAGATTAAAGAAAGCTTCAAGCTGCTCTCAAGTGAACAGCAAACTGACAAAAAATCAGTTGCAGAGTTACATAAAGATTTAAGCTAATTCGAAACCCACAGCAAACTCAGAAAAAATCACTTACAGCATACAAAAAAGATTTAAACTAAGCCCAACTCTACAGCAAAATTTACCCTCCTCTATTTCTCCACAACAAGCAGAATGATCTGGCAAAATGGCCCTTTGTATATTTAAACAGAGGTTCAAACTGACTTCCAAACAAACCTGATTGGCTGCTTTGTCTCTGGGCAAAGAATCCCTTCCCCCCAGCCAGCCAGCAACAGTCCTGAAAATCAGAGATTAAAGAAAGCTTTAAGCTGCTCCTAAACCAACAGCAATCTCACAAAAAATCAGTAACAGAGTAAAATAAAGATTTACGCTAATAACAAATCAACAGCAAAACCCACCCTCCTCTGTTTCCCCACAACAAGCAGAATGAGCATACAAAATGGCCCTGTGAATATGAAAATAGTGGTTCAAACTGGCATCCAAACAAACCTGATTGGCTGCTCTGTCTCTGGGCGAAGAATTCCTTCTCCCTAGCCAGCCAGCAACAGTCCTGAAAATCAGTTCCAGAGTTTAAAGGAAGCTTTAAGCTGCTCCCAAACCAACAGCAAACTCACAAAAAATCAGTTACAGAGTTAAATATTTAAGCTAATCCCCAACCTACAGCAAATTTACAAAAAGTCGCTTACAGAGTAAAATTAAGATTGAAACTAATCCCAACTCAACAGTAAAACTCACTCTCCTCTGTTTCCCAACAAAAAGGCAGAATGAGCAGGCAAAATGGCCCTCTGAATAGCCAAATAGAGGTTCAAATTGACTTCCAAGCAAACCTGATTGGGAGCCCTGTCTCTGTGAAAGAATCCCTCCCACCCCAGCTAACCATCAAGAGTCCTGAAAATCAGAGTTTAAGGAAAGCTTTAAACTGCTCCCAAGCAAACAGGAAACTCACAAAAAAATCAGTTTCAGAGTTAAATAAAGTTTAAACTAATCCCAAATCAACAGCAAAACTCACCCTCCTCTATTTCCCCACAAGAAGTAGAATGAGCAGGCAAAATGGCTCTCTGAATATTTAAACAGACATTCAAATCGACCTCCAAACAAACCTGATTGGCTAATCTGTCTCTGGGCAAAGAATCCATTCCCCCAGACAGCCAGCAACAGTTCTGAAAATCAGAGATTAAAGAAAGATTTGAGCCAGTAACAGTCCTGAAAATCAGTTCCAGAGTTTAAAGAATGCTTTAAGCTGCTCCCAAGCGAACAGCAAACTCACAAAAAATCAGTTACGGAGTTAAATATTTAAGCTAATCCCAAACCCACAGGAAAATCACAAAAAATCAGTTACAGAGTAAAATAAAGATTTAAACTAATCCCAAATCAACAGCAAATCCAACCCTCCTCTGTTTTCCCACAACAAGCAGAATGAGCAGGCATAATGGCCCCGTTAATATTTAAATAGAGGTTCAAACTGGCTTCCAAACAAACCTGGTTGGCTGCTGTGTATCTGGGCAAAGAATCCCTTCCCCCAGCCAGCCAGCAACAGACCTGAAAATCAGAGTCTAACGAAAGCTTTAAGCTGCTCCCAAGCCAACAGACAACTCACAAAACATTAATTACAGTGATAAATAAAGATTTAAGCTAATCACAAACCCACAATAAATCCACAAAAAATCAGTTACTGAGTAAAATAAAGATTGAAACTAATCCCAAATCAACAGCAAAACTCACCCTCCTCTGTTTCCCCACAACAAGCAGGATGAGCAGGCAATATGACCCTGTGAATATTTAAATAGAGTTTAAAACTGAATAGAATGAACGGTGGGTGGGCAGAAGGGTACAGTGAAAAAGCAGGAATACTGAACGAATATTTCTGCTCAGTATTCACAAAAGAGGAGGGGGACGTGCCTAATCCAATTAACAGAAGCACTCTTGATAGGGGGGTCGATCCCAGTCCTTTCACAGAAGAAAGGGTTCTGCAAGAACTCCTAAAACTGAAGGTGGACAAAGCAATGGGTCCTGATGGAATTCACCCCAGAACTCTAAAAGGATTAAGGGAGGAACTAATGAAACCACTGGCTACTCTTTTTAATAAATCATAGGAGGATGGTGTGGTACCCGAGGACTGGAGGAAGGTGGATGTGATTCCCCTTCACAAAAGTGGGACCAAGACAGAGGCAGGAAACTACAGACCTGTCAGTCTGACCTCTGTGGTAGGAAAAGTGATGGAGTCACTTCTGAAGGAAAGAACAGTTGAGTACCTAGAGGCCAGTGGAGCACAGGACCCAAGGCAGCATGGGTTCACAGTGGGAAGGTCATGTCAGACGAATCTAATAGATTTCTTTGACTGGGTGACCAAAGTAGTAAACCAGGGAGGGGCTGTGGACATGGCCTACCTAGACTTTAGCAAGGAATTTGACAGTCCCACACAAAGATTAATGATCAACTAACTAGCCTGGGAGTGGGACCCAGGTGGTAGCCTAGGTAAAAACATTGGCTGGACAACAGAACACAGAAGGTAGTTGTAAATGGAGTCCACTCTGAAGAAAGGGGTTACTAGTGGGGTACCTCAGGGTTCAGTATTGGGTCCAGTCCTTTTTAATGTCTTCATCAGTGACATTGCAGAGGGACTGGAAGGAAAAGTATGCCTTTTTGCAGATGACACAAAGATCTGCAACAGGGTTGATACACAAGGAGGCGTGGAAAGGATGAAAAGGGACTTGGCAAGGTTGGAGGAATGGTCAGAAGTATGGCAGCTAGGATTCAATGCAAAGAAGGCAAAATAATGCACCTGGGAAACAAGAACCCAGGAGAAGAATACACAATGGGTGGGGAGGTAGTAACAACAACAAAAAAGGAAAGGGACCTGGGGGTGATCATATCAGATGACCTTAAGGTTAGCAAGCAATGTGAGAAGGCAGTAGAGAGGGCTGGGGTATACTGGGATGTATAGGGAAAGGCATCATCAGCAGAAAACAGGAAGTTGTTATCCCTCTGTACAGACAGTTGGTGAGACCCCATCTGGAGTACTGTGTCCGGTTCTGGAGACCCCATCTCCGCAAGGACATAGACAGGATAGAGGCAGTCCAGAGGAGGGCAACTAAAATGGTGCAGGGTCTGCAAGAGAAGCCGTATGAGGAGAGACTAAAGGAGCTTAATATGTATACCCTTGAGGAAAGAAGGGAGAGGGGACATGATAGAAACTTTAAGTACCTCAGTGGAATCAACAAAGTCCAAGAGGGTAGCATCTTTCAGAAAAAGAGACGTGCAAGAACAAGGGGACGCAATTTAAAGATAGAATGAGGGTGGTTCAGGGGCAATGTGAGGAAGTATTATTTCACAGAGAGGGCAGTGGATTCATGGAACAGCTCTCCAGAGGAGGTTGTGGGTCTAAACCATGCGAGATTTCAAGAATGCATGGACAGACATAAGGCAATTCTTGTGGGGGGTAGGAAGAAATAGGCTGTTGGTTAACTAGGATCTGCGGCCTATCCTGTAGGTAGGGAAATGGGCAGACTAGATGGGCCTAGCGGTCCTTATCTGCCATCAAAGTCTGTGTTTCTTTGTTTCTATGTTTCTAAAACTGACTTCCAAGCAAACGTGGTAGCTGCTCTGTCTCTGGGCAAAGAATCCCTTCCCCCCAGCCAGCTAGCAACAGTCCAGAAAATCAGTTCCAGAATTTAAATAAAGCTTTAAGATTCTCCAAAGCCAACAGCAAACTCACAAAAAGTTAGTTACAAAATTAAATAACGATTTAAGCTAACCCTAAACCCACAGGAAATTCACAAAAAATCAGTTACAGAGTAAAACAAAGATTTAAACTAATCCCAAATCAACAGCAAAACTCACCCTCCTCTGTTTCTCCACAACAAGGCAGAATAAGCAGGCAAAATAGTCCTGTGAATATTTAAACAGAGGTTCAAACTGACTTCCAAACAAATCTGATTAGCTGCTCTGTCTCTGGGTAAAGAATCCCTTCCCCCCAGCCCGCCAGCAACAGTTCTGAAAATCAGAGATTAAAGACAGCTTTAAGCTGCTCTGAAGCCAACAGCAAACTCACGAAAAATCAGTTGCAGAGTTAAATAAAGATTTAAGCTAATCCCAAACCCACAGTAAAGTCAGAAAAAAATCACTTACAGAGTACAATAAAGATTTAAACTAATCCCAAATCAACAGCAAAACTCACCCTCCTCTGTTTCTCCACAACAAGCAAGATAAGCAGGCAAAATGGCCCTGTCAATATTTAAATAGCGGTCCAAACTGACTTCCAAACAAACCTGGTTGGCTGCTCTGTCTCTGGGCAAAGAATGCCTTCCCCCCAGCCAGCCAGCAACAGTCCTGATAATCGGAGTTTAAAGAAAGCTTTATGCTACTCCCAAACCAACAGCAAATTCACAAAAAATCAGTTACAGAGTGAAATAAAGATTTAAACTAATCCCAACTCAACAGCAAAACTCATCCTCCTCTGTTTCCCAAAAACATGGCAGAATAAGCAGGCAAAATGGCCCTCTGAATAGCTAAATAGATGTTCAAACTGACTTCCAAGCAAACCTGATTGGTTGCCCTGTCTCTGGCAAAGAATCCTTCCCCCCCCAAACCAGCCAGCAACAGTCCTGAAAATCAGAGATTAAAGAAAGTTTTAAGCTGCTCCCAAACCAACTGCAAACTCACAAAAAAAAAAACAGTTGCAGAGTTAAATTGTTACTGCTTTAAATTCTGGACTTAAACCTCAACCATTGTCTGAGGCAGCATTTGAGTCATTGTCCAAATCAAGGTCCCAACATCACGATCTGTCTTTGCTTTAAAAATTGGACTTAAACCCCCAACCACTGCTTGGGGCATCTGTTATGTTTCTACCTTAGAACAGTCCTTCCTTCCTAGGCCATCATCTCCAACTCTCTCCTATCTCATCTGACCTTCCCTCCCCACTCCATATACCCCCTCCCCTTCCCACTCCACTTGCCAGGCCATGCCTAAAGTACTTATCAAAGGATTCTTACATTTCAATCTTCTGCACACTTTGACGCTAGAGGAAGTGCCACTCCTGCTCACTATGACTCCCCGAATGATGTTTACTGTATAAACTTTAGCTCATTACCTTATGTCCATCTATCTGTATTTATGCAATCATATTTAAATGGCACTGTCTCCTGTTGAACCTATTCTATGTTCTGGTGGAAGTGTCTTGTTACATGAGATGGTTATATGTTAATATATTGTTATTATTACTATGTGATTGTTATGTACGTTCACTCAACCTGAATATTTAAATAGAGGTTCAAACTGACTTCCAAACAAACCTGATTGGCTGCTCTGTCTCTGGACAAAGAATCCATTACCCCAGCCAGCCAGCAACAGTCCGGAAAATCAGAGATTGAAGAAAGCTTAAAGCTGCTCCCTGACCAACAGCAAACTCATAAAAAATCAGTTACAGAGTAAAATAAAAATTTAAACTAATCCTAAATGAACAGCAAAACTCACCCCCCACTGTCTCCTTACAACCAGCAGAATGAGAAGGCAAAATGACCCTGTAAATATGTAAATAATGGTTCAAACTGGCTTCTAAACAAACCTGATTGGCTGCTCTGTCTCTGGGAAAAGAATCCCTTCCCCCCCAGCCAGCCAGTAACAGTCCTGAAAATCAGTTCCAGAGTTTAAAGAATGCTTTAAGCTCTTCCCAAGCGAACAGCAAACTCACAAAAAATCAGTTACAGAGTTAAATATTTATGCTAATCCCAAACCCACAGGAAAATCACAAAAAATCAGTTACAGAGTAAAATAAAGATTAAAACCAATCCAAATCAACAGCAAAACTCACCCTCCTCTGTTTCCCCCACAACAAGGCAGAATAAGCAGGCCTAATTGCCCTTTGTATGTTTAAACAGAGGTTCAAACTGACTTTCAAACAGACCTGATTGGCTGCTCTGTCTCTGGGCAAAGAGTCCCTTCCCTCCAGCCAGCCAGCAACAGTCCTGAAAATCAGAGTTTAATGAAAGCTTTAAACTGCTTCTAGGCTAACAGCAAATGTACAAGAAATTAGTTACAGAGTTATATAAAGATTTAACCTAATCCCAAACTAACAGCAAAACTCATTCTCCTCTGTTTCCCCAAAACAAGCACAATGAGCAGACAAAACGGCCCTATGAATATTTAAATAGAGGTTCAAACTGACTTTTAAACAAACCTGATGGCTGGTCTGCCTCTGGGCAAAGAATCCGTTCCACCTAGCCAGCCAACAACAGTCCTTAAAATAAGTTCCATACTTTAAAGACAGCTTAAAGCTGCTCTCAAGCCAAAAGCAAACTAACAAAAAATCAGTTACAGAGTTAAAGATTTAAGCTAATCCCAATCCCACAGCAAGCTCACAAAAAATCAGTTACAGAGTAAAATAAAGATTTTAACTAATCCCAAATCAACAGCAAAGCTCACCCACCACTGTTTCCCCACAACAGGCAGAATGAGTAGGCAAAATGGCCCTGTAAATATGAAAATAGAGGTTCAAACTGACTTCCAAACAAACCTGATTGGCTGCTCTGTCTCTGGGCAATAAATCCCTTCTGCCCAGCCTGCCTGCAACAGTCCTGAAAATCAGTTACAGAGTTTAAATAATGGCTTTAAGCTGCTTCCAAGCCAACAGCAAATTCACAAAAAATCAGTTACAAAGTTAAAAATTTAAGGTAATCCCAAACTCACAAAAAATCAGTTATTGAGTAATATAAAGATTTAAATGAATCCCAAATCAATAGCAAAACTCACCCTCCTCTGTTTCTCCACAACAAGCAGAATGAGTAGGCAAAATGGCCCTGTGAATATTTAAATAGAGGTTCAAACTGACTTCCAAACAAACCTGATTGGCTCTTCTGTCTCGGGGGGAAGAATCCATTCCCTCAGCAAGCCAGCAACAGTCCTGAACATTAGTTACAGAGCTTAAAGAAAGCTTTAAACTGCTCCCAAGCGAACCGCAAACTCACAAAAAAATCAGTTACAGAGTAAAATAAAGATTTAAACTAATCCCAAACCCACAGCAAAACTCACTCTTCTCTGTTTCTCCAGAACAAGCAGAATGTTAATATCTCATAATCATCTGTTGTCCACGTTAAGATTGCTTTATCATTTGGTGGACATGTTAAGACTGTCTATCACTTAGTGCCCGCATTAAGATCACCTAATCATATGAGAAGCATGTTAAATTCATGTTATAATTTGGGGCCAGTGTTAAGGTTGTCTATCATGTGGGGCCTCCATTAAGCTTGCCTATCATTTGTGGCCAATGTTAAGACTGCCTACTTATTGGGTGTCTTTATTAGAGACGGCCTATTGGCTTTGTACTCATAAGTACTTCTGTTTGTGAAGCCCTCAGTTTCAGACTGTCTCTTCACCCATGCTTGTGGCACCTACAGCCTGCCCATTTTACCAGCACTGACCTACAGAACTGTATGGATTACAATTGGGTGCTTGATCAAGCTAGATTAGGGTGTGAGTCAGGGGAGGTCCTGGTGAACATGCTATAACATCCATCCCCAAATTCTTAGGGAAAGTGGTATGGGTTTTTCTTTTCAGGACCAGCTTTTCAGCTAGTGACTTTTATTGTCCCAGTGGCCTATGTGAAGTTTGCTGAAGACCCAGCTCTTCAGTGATGACTAGTGTCCTTTTCTGTCCCAGTGACCTATTAAAGGTTTTGCTTAACCAACAAACCTGCCCCAGTAGTGAT
Source organism: Neoceratodus forsteri (assembly GCA_016271365.2). Lineage (NCBI taxonomy): Eukaryota > Metazoa > Chordata > Ceratodontiformes > Ceratodontidae > Neoceratodus > Neoceratodus forsteri. The sequence goes on from JADMNL010000025.1 coordinate 275,594,016, forward strand.
CTGACAGTGGTGAATCAATGAGTCATTTTCCTCCTGAGACTGTAAAAGAGGACTAGAGCAATCATTCTGGTGCTGTTTTTCTGTAAACTAGAGTGCCATGCAGTATAAGTTTTTGATACTGGTCAACCAGGTACAGGTTCATATAATAGAGTAATAAGAGCTGCAGCATCTTGAAAGGAAGAGGTTGTCTCCCTAAAGATGGTGGATGGATTCAAAAGGGGTTGGGATAGTGTGAAAGGGAAGCTCAGGGTCAAGAAGGGGGAGGGCACAAAAGGGGAGAGGTTGGATTGGGAGAGAGGTAGAGCTCTCAGTAGTCATTGCTAAAGGGCTCCACAACATAAGCAGATTTGAAGGACCATGAGGACCTCTTGTGCTGCCAATTTTTGTATGTTTATTTCATAAATATAAGAGAGTATATATAGTACACTGCCAAACTGATGCCAGCCAGGATGCAATACAGTAATGCTGCAGTATATCACATCATGCTGCAGTATGCTGCAGGGAACAGTGTAATTCAATGGCAATTTAACCCTTTTTTACTGCAGTATTTTTGTGACATCTCATTTACTGGAAGTTACTACATTGCATTTGTTGTTTTAATTAAGCAATAATGACTGAGAAGCTAGTCACTTCCGATGGATTAACGACTGGTTGGGGGGATGGGTGGCATGAGCCACAGCTGAGAGCCACGTCCCTTCAGCCAGTCATTAATCCAAGAAAATGACTGGCTTTGACATTGTTATTGATTCTAAGTCTAATCTCAATAACAAATTTCTTTTTTCCCCATTTCTTTTCAAACTTAATTAAGCTTTTAAGAACAGTGGCATGAGCCATGCATGCCACACAGTGTCAGTTGGCAGCTGGATCGGTCATTTCTAAGACGTTCATGACTGATCCAGTAGCCAATCGGGAGCCTTGTTAGGCTCATGAATAATTAATTAGACATATCATATAATTCCTGCCTCTGTTACCCTTGCCCTCTCAATACATTTGTGACATTTGACTCCTAGTATGACTCCTGCCTCTCCTTGTAGGTTAAGAAGATCAGCCCAACCCTCTGAATCTTCAGTGCACCTCACCATAACACCTGCTTGAAGCGGTACAGCACGGTGATGCCAAAAACATAGCAAGCAGGGTTTTGAACTGTTAGAAAAAAATCCATGACACACGAATCATATATTTGTGTGCTGAAGCCTTGACAGACATCATGTTCCCTCTTTTTTCTAGAACTTGTTGAAATACACCAATATTAAATTTAAAAAACATTATCATGACGTATGTTTTTATAGAAATACCTATTGTTACCAGTATTGCATTATTTAAATGGTGTGCTAAAACTATGTAAATTAGTAGCACAGGGTACCATTACTGTATCATAAAGTTTTTGGAGCACAGATCATATTTCTTAATGTTTGTTGCAATTCTTTTTCATACTATGGGATCATTCATTAATGTAAGGATTGCTTATGTGCCACATATCTGAGGTGCATAGCAACTCTATGTGGGAATGCCACGCTGCAGGGGGTCCAGTGGACTGCTGATGGTGGCCACTACAGGTGCACAGGCCCTTTGTGCACACAATCCCCCAGCCATCCATACAGCTACATGCCATGGGTGGTCCAGGTGCGTGCCAGGGGGCATGCCTGCATTCCGTACCATTCATTAAGGCACATGGCGGCAACGGGAACCACCTGTACACTGCTGCCCCAGCCCACCAGACTGACAGGGAGGGCTAGGGACAGTCATTTGGACATTTGCCCATCAGTGTTCACTTGCTGGGGTCTGCACCTTCCCAAGATCCCTGGCATGAGTGCAGCAGGGGATCCACTTCAGAACCCAAGATGGACATTTGATTGGATGCTTGCCTACATCCTGCAATCTTCCTGTGCAGCTGCTCTCCAACCCCATGCAGCTATGCACTAGGGGATGGTGGCACAAACAGGCAACTAGCGATGGTGAATACTGGCTGGTGTGCACCTGTCCCAAGGCATAGAGCTGCGCAGGCTCTGTATGTGTGAATTGCATGTACATCCCACCATTGGTGCCGGAACGGTCTGAAAAGTGGTAGGGCCAAGGATGTAAGGGGTAAATTCTCCCCTAGTAATAACGCAAAAACTGATACAGACACTTATGAAAGTGGTAGGGTCCTGGACCTTGGCCCCCCCCCCCTCGTTCCGGCACCTATGCTTCCCACATGTTAGTGAATAGAGCCCTATAGGAATACCAAAATGCAATGTCTACTCTACTGTATCCCATTCCACCCCTCCCCCATTTTTTACATTGCATTTTTGTATTGTAAATATATAAATGGTTAGTTACGAGGACTAATGTTGCAAATATGCAATTTCCATGCAATCATTTTTATGCACATGAATTGGGGCACACAATTTATAAGTTGTATGTCTGACAACTATGAATGCATGTGTTCAAAATGAAATGATCTTTATGACTATAAGAATTTTACTATAAATTGATGTATGATGCTTGCAGTCCACACTCCATCACCAAAGGTCATGTGATAAACCCGAAGTACCTGGGGTTTGTGCCATTCTCTCATGCTGGAGATGAATGTTGGTGTACTTAATAAACCATGATTATAGTGGGAGTGCTCCCAACCAATTGGAGTGCTCCTTTCCCCTGTGTGTGAGACATTCTTATTCTGTGAAGAACGTCTCATGTAGATGCCCTGGAAATGGGCACGTTCTGGGAACAGTTTTTAAAAAAATCGTATATTACTGATCGCTGTTGATCAATAATATATTAATATGTCCCCCGTTGCCACTTGTTCCTGTGTTAGAGTGGTTTCACTTGCCTTCAGCTTGAGCCAGAACAGCTCAGCTTCACTTCACTGTTCTCTCTCCAGCCCAAGGTGAGTGAAACCACTCTTTTACAACAATGATTGGCTCTGGGGGACGTATTAACATATAGTCTCTTTGTATTGCTTTGGTTGAACCTGGTTATTCTATTGGAGTGCAGCTGTTTGTGGGGTTTTCAGTCAGATTTAGCAGCAGCTTTAGCTAGTGCCCCCACCAGTTTGGTGCTGTGTGCATGGAGACCCATGTGTTTCTTTCTTGACAGACATCTGGCAAATCACACCACAGAGCTGTGAACGGAATCAGCAGACCTGGGTTTGAGTCCCACAATTTCCAGATGCATACAGTGTGACACTGAGCAAGTCGCTTAACCTCTCTGTAATCTTGGAATGTACCTGGAAATGAACTTCAGCTTAATGTGCCTTTTCCTGCTAGAAATTCTAAAATAAGCAAAATGAAAATAACTCAAATAATTACTAAATAAAGGCAATATGACACAAAAAGGTGCAAATAGCAGTTTTGGCTTTACCATGATATCAACACTGTCTTGTCAGACAAAATAACTCCAAACTCTATTTTCAAAAGCTTCAGGGACTTTTTTCCCCCCTATCAGTAATTTATCCTCAGCCAGGATCAGGTGGGCTAATTAGTCCTGTCACTGAATGCCAATGACCAGCCACTTACCTCCTTCTTGGCAGCCACCTCATAGGATCCAGCAAGGTGGGTCGCAGTGCCTTGGGCATGGCTTCATTGATACCTGGTCCATCCATCAATTTTCCACCTATGTTTTCACCCCCCAGGACTATAGAAAACTTGATCATGCATGCATGTGGAGGTGTGCATGTGTACTGGAACTGTAAGCCCCATTCCACCCACTCAGCACTATGCTAGCCTCCCAAGCATTGGCGTTACCACTGGACCTCCACCCAGTGGCAGCCAGGAACTGGGACAACTTACCTCCCCTATCTGGGAGAGGCAAGCTGCCTAATGGCCACTCCAACTACTTCTATCTGTTTCTCCCAGCCAATGCCCAGTGACCCAGGCTCATTCCTGAACCTGTGTCACCGTCATGGGAGAGATAAGGCACTTAACAGTGCCCCAGCCCTCTGCTCCACTGGGATTACCAGGTTCTAGGAACTTTTTGACCCAAGTTTTCATTTCCCTCTCTCATATGCTTTGTGCTTCAACACCAATGGACGCATTAATGTTGTTTTTGCAGAGAATATATGCATTATAGGGGCACAGTCATGCCCCTATAGTGAGGGTTGAGTAGCCTGTTTAATGTTAAACCTCAAATCGTGCACTTTAATAACTTTGCAACTGATAAGTGGATTTGCACAAAATTTGATATGTATTATCCTTTGGGGCAGATTTCTTGACATGACAAGTTTTGTTCCAGTTAGATGTGCAAATTCTGAAATCCAGATAGTGAGAAAAGTAAAAAGTAACCCTTTGCAGTTTTTTCTTTGTCGCCTAGTGCCCAGACAGTGTGGAATTTTGGTGTGATTTCTATGGTAGCAAGATCTTGGGCAACAGAATGGCCACTGTAAGTTTGGTGCAAAAATATTAAACTGTTGTAAAGTTATTCAGTTTTTAAGTTCTCATAATTTCCTATGGAAGTTCATTTTTCAGGCTAGAGATAAAAAGTTCGACAAAGCATTTGATCTCATGAAAAAGAATTTACTCTTGCAAGAGCATTTTCTTTTACACGAGAAGAAAATCCTTTTTCATGGAAAAAAAATTCCTTTTTCATGAGCCACCATCCTGTTTTTTCAAAAAAAAAATTTTTAAAAGCACCCAAAATGAAGGTAGCTAGAAACTCAGCACATGTATCATGTCCACCGTTAGGTGGATTTTGAAGTTATTTGGTGAAAGGACAACCTTGCAATGTCTTTTCTTAAATTTTTAATTCTTTTTTCGCAGTTTGCTTAGATTCTTTTTCGCGGGCCAATTCCTTTTTCACGAGCCAATTCCTTCCTTGTGAGTCCACGAAAAAGGATTTTACAGGCTATGTTATTGCATAACTCAGCCATTTTTTGAGATTTTGACCCTAAATTTTCATCATGACCTTTTGGGGAACCCACCTCATGAACAACATGACTGTCATTTGTCAATTCCTGCCCAAAAGGTGATTTTGCAGTTACTACTACTAATAATAATAACTTTATTTTTAAAGCGCCCTTCAAATATCAAGGTGCTTTACGTCAAAAACCACAACATACAATACCAATTAAAAAAACATATAAATAAAATAATTTCATAACAACATCCCATGTTAAAACAAATAATAAAATCATCCATACAATCAACAAAATATTTACAATCAGATTCCATTAATCTTCCGAATAAGCCATATGCCACAGGTAAGTTTTTAAATCTTTCTTAAATACCTCCATGGAGATGCACTCTCTTAACCGGCGTGGTAGAGAATTCCAAAGAGTGGGTGCAGCATGAGAAAATACTCTACTACCAGAAGATTTTAAACTCGCTCTTGAAATCTCTAACAACCCCTCGTCGGCCGAGAGGAGCGATCGGCCGGGGCAGTAAGGCAACAGAAGTTCTTTCAGATAGGTCGGACCCTGATCATGAAGGGCTTTGAAAGTCAATAAAATGACTTTAAAGGTGATCCTCCACTGTATCCGAAGCCAGTGCAGTTCGCGCAGTACCGGAGTAATATGACTGGATCTCCTTGTCCCAGTCAAAACCCGGGCTGCAGCGTTCTGCACCAGCTGTAGACAATGGATTTCAACCCCGAAAAGCCCAAAGTAAAGGGCGTTGCAGTAGTCCAGGCACGAGGACACGAAAGTGTGGACCAACGTTGGTAAACAGTCAGACGGAACAAGGTGACGCACCCTGGCAATATTCCTAAGATGGTGAAAGGAAGTCCTGACAACGGCTGACACTTGAGATTGAAGGGTCAGCCTATCATCTAGGACAATCCCAAGGTTGCACACCTGTTCAGAGGTCAGAAGTGACAGGCCGCTAAGAAAAATTCCAGAGAGCGTGCCATCATGCGACCTCGCTATCTGACCACCTGGGTCCTCCACTAACACCTCTGTCTTCCCTGAGTTCAACTTTAACCAACTAGAATCCATCCACCCTTGGATTTCTTCCAGACAGTTATTAAACACCGAGAGTGCTCCATCCTGGTCAGGTGCAAAAGACAGGTATAGCTGGATATCATCTGCATAGCAGTGAAACCTCAGCCCATACCATCTTATAATGTCTCCGAGGGGCAGCATATACACTGCAAATAGCATGGGTGACAGCACTGAACCCTGAGGCACCCCACACAACAAAGAAGTTGGGCCGGAGGAATAAACCCCCGACACAACTCTTTGTGATCTCTCAGTAAGGAATGAAGTGAACCATTTTAAAACAGTTCCTGACATTCCACAGATTAACGTCAGGCGTGCTAACAACAATTCAGGTGATCACAGTGTCAAAAGCTGATGAGAGATCAAGAAGAACTAGAATGGAACGTCTCTTCTGATCTCTCACCCTCAGAAGATCATTAAGCACCCAAACCATCACAGTCTTGGTGCTGTGTCTTTTATGAAAACCAGATTGGAAGAATTCGTAGACATTATGGATGGTTATATGGTCTTCCAATTGGGCTGCCACTACCTTCTCAATAACCTTCCCAATGAAGGGAAGGTTAGAGATAGGTCTGTAGTTTGAGAAACAGTCTGGGTCCAAAGTAGCTTTCTTCAAGAGGGGTGTCACCACTGCCTCTTTCAGGGAGTTAGGAAACTCACCTGACTCTAAGGAGCACCAGACTATTTGCACCATAACTGGACCGATGATCTCAGAACAACCCAAATTAGGGGAGTTGGTCCAGGGTCCAAACTACAGCTCGTGGGCCGCACACTATGGATAATCCTCATAATATCCACGACTTCCGGTCGGCAAAAGGAACTCCAAGAGAACTGAGGTATTGTGAACTTGCAGTGTTCCACAACATCACTCATAGAGATTGCCGGATGCAAACCCGTCCTGATGTCAGCCACCTTAGTTGCAAAGAACCAAGCGAGCTCCTCGCACTCTAATTGCAAAAAAGCTTTCCGGACTTGCAGACAGGCTGGGTTGCACAGTCTGTCTACAGTCCAAAACAACTGAGCCGGTCAATTCTGTGCAACTGCAATCTCCCTGGACAGGAATTCTGCCTTCTTATGGGTGATTGCAGATTGACAGAATAATGTTCCATCAATCTAAGGTGGTCGGCATCAAGGGTGGACTTGTGCCAACAATGCTCTAACCTTCGCCCCTGTCTCCACAACTCCCTCAGTGTCCCATCAAACCAAGGGGACCTGGGGTGAAGGGATACGGAGCGCTCATGAACAGGAGCAATAAGATCCAGGGCCACTGTAATGGCCGTATTATAGGCCAACACCAGTGCCTCTGGGTTACTGCTAGTCAACATGGGGGATGAGAGGTCAAGGACCGCTGCAAGGCCCTGGGAAGTAACCACAGGGGAAGGTCTTCTCAAGGGGGTGTAAAAATTGAACCTCAGGGTGTGGTGGTCAGACCAGGTGACTGGTTCCACCCCCACTTCGGATGAATCAATCCCTAAGAGGAAGGCTAAATCCAGAGAGTGCCCAGCTGTATGTGTAGCAGTGGAAACTACCTGTGTAAGGCCCAAAGAAGACATAAGTTGGAGGAAGTAATTACCAAATTGTGAGAGTTCATCGTTGACCCAGGTGTTAAAGTCACCCAGAACCATCAATCTGGGTGACTCAAACAGCATATCGATGAGGAAGTCTGCTACTTCCTGTAAGAAGCGTTTCCCATCTCCGTTTGGATGGTAGATGAGAACGATTCAAACGCCTACAATTGTGCACTCAAAGGATTCAGCATCATCTACTACCACATTCATGAGGCCCAATTTAGTCTTAAAACAGACTGCAACCCCCCCCACCCCTGCGGTCCAATCTCGGACGGTGTATCACCGAGTACCCAGCCAGAATCATGGCCTCCAATATGGGGCCTGAATTTTCATCCAGCCAGGTCTCGGTGATGCAAGCCAGGTCAGCTGAACTAATAAGATCGCCTATAATGGCGATCTTATTCCTAACAGACCTGGCATTGCATAACACCACCCAAGTTGGACGAACCTCGGAGTCTGCCCAGCCTATCTGCCCACCAAATTCAATAGTGCCCTTGGGTATGGGCACCACACACGGGGGACCCCAGTCTGGATTCCATTTCGCCTCAGGGAGCCTTCTGACTTAGTAACCCGGATACGGTGGCCCCGCTCTTTCATCCTCTCCTGTTCGCCCACCCCCGCCCTTCTCACTCTCCCACGAACAATCCCCAGCAATCTGCAGTGATGGTAAATCTCAAATTGTAGGGGAGGAGCATAAAAAGGGTGGAGGGTGCGAAGAGAGGAGGATGAATAACGCACCGCCGTGGAACCTGTAGGCCAGCACATGTTACTGCTTAAACTAAACAACATACACCAAATATAATCAAACTAAACTAATCTAAAAACCCATACAAAACAAAAAAAATAGTAGAAAAAGCACAACAAACCCTAAATTCCTAAAACAAAATTACTAACAATTAAAATCCAAGCAGTTACTTGGTGAATTCACCTTCTGGGCAAGATTTGCATAATGACAGTCATATTGATCATGAGGTGGGGACCCCATGAGGTCATGCTAAACATTTGGGGTCAAAATCTCTAAAAATGGCTGAGTTATTACCATTTGTTGCAATTTTGCTATGCACACTCATAACTTTGTAAATTTAAAATATTGAGACCCCAGATTTTCAACATAGCCTATTTATTACCCTGCATCATGTATGTCATAGCTGTCATTTTTCAGATCCTGGCCAAAATGTGTTTTCACACCTGTGCTGCAGATTGGCACTGCACTTGCATAGATTTACGTTTCAGTGGGGATTGAAACATTTTCTACACCTGGTACATGAGATGATGAGATGTGGTAATAACATGGCTATGGTGCCAATTTGGTTACTGCTGTCCTATAACTGAAAGCACAGAGGCTGGAGATTCCTGTTCTTCCACTAGATACATATATGTATCTATGGAGGGATGGGAGTGCAGAACCCTGCGCTCCCACAGTAAAATAAGCATAGTATTATACTATCTCAAAAAGTAAGGAAATAAATTGCAAAACACTTCATTAATGCATCACTTCAGGTTAAACCAACAAAAGTAGTGAAATGTGGCATTAGGGCTCCTAAACCTAACACCCCATTCCCCACCCTGCACTGACTCACCTGGAGGGGGGGTCTGTCTTAAGGCCATCAGCCCTAATGCTCACCCCATTCTCCTATACTGTACCCAGTAGCATAGCAAATTCCCAGAGGGCCTGGGTGCAAGGCAATGTTACAGGGCCCCACCCCAATTTTGAATAAACATCAAAATTATGATTTGGGCCCTTCATACCTCATGGGCCCGGGTGCCACTGCACCACCTGCACCCTTGTATCTACGCCCCTGACTGCACCCATGTCACCTTATTTTCTAATGGAATGGAGTGAGCATTAGGATTGACAGCCCCAAGACAGATCCCCCCCGCCTGTGGATCTGTGCAGGGTGAGGAATGGAGTGTTAGGGTTGAAAGCCCTAATGCCACATTTCCCTACTTTTGTCAGTTTAACCCTAACTGATGCATTAACAAAGTTTTTTACAATGTATTATATATTATATATGATATACATGGGATATAGGTATATGCATCCAGGATACATCTGGCAACGAGCAATCCCTGCTCAGTATGTCTTCCTGATGAAACTTTGAAATAAATAAATAAATCCTATATATATGTAATTCATGGTTCATATATCATATATCAGGCAGTGTTGTCTACTTGCTAGATCACAGAACTGAGAACACTCGTGGGTAAATATTGCCAAAAACACAGATAACTAAAATAGGTATGTATATTCAAACAAATGTAGAGCGAGCCTGTCAATGGCCCTTCATCATTTCCTCTCTATGTACAGGGGCTGGGAGTGCAGAGTCTACTTTAATACTCCAAAAGACACTTCTAAATAAAGAGGAAATGCACATTTATATATAAAATGCACATTCATTTTACATTTGAGTCAGCATTTCAGGTCATGTAAGCATGCAAGTGTCTTGCTGTAGTTTTGAATATGAAACCCTGGGCATTTGGTCTAAAATGGCAAATAGTAGAACAGCAATATGATGGCTAGGTTGATTTTACTTTACTTTGTCTAGCTACACCAGTTGAAGACCCCGTGACTGAGACATCTGTTCAGGTCAGCAGGTAAAGGTGAGCACAGGGGTTCTGGTGCCTAGTCCCAATAAGCAGTAGTCTAAAGGAAGGTAGAGATCAGCACTTACCACTTTAAACCATACCCCTGTTGGCTATGGTTTAAAGTGGTGAGTGCTGATCTCTACCTTCCATCAGTCCAGGTTCTTTTTTTCATTGGTCAATAGGTCAGTCTGTTCCCCTTTCATGTTTTTTGACCTATAAATAACACACATATCTAAACAACCTTGCACTGCTTCTGCAGATAGTTTCAGCCCCTGTGATGCACTTGCCACCATTATTAAACTTAGTGAAATGTTTGACATCTGTAGATTATGAATAATTGACAGGGTATTTGCTTGCAAGCCCACTTAAGCTGTTCAGCAGAAAACTTGTCTATGCAACAGATGCTTATGATTGTTAATGAGGGTTGTGTAGAACACATTTAGTTTGACTCTTGCCCTCACATGAGGACAAGTTCAGCTATGAGGACAACAGCTACACAATCTGATGTAGAAGTGACAGCTGTAGCGGAGAGCACTGTCTGTCGCTGGGACTACACATCACTGTAAAACAGGAAATTAACTGGCCAGCCAGCACAGTGGTAGCACTACTTACTGCCTGCGATGCTGATGACCCGAGTTTGGTAATGAGCTCAGGAGACATAGGGCCAGCTGGGAGGAGGAGGAGGAGGATAAAGCATCTGATGGCCTGCTCTCCTCCTCAGGAGAGGGGGATCAGGGATTCTGACACTTGCCTGACACCTGGTGGAGACCAGGGGTTGGGTATGCTGAGCCATCAGGATGCATGGGAGGTGTGACAACTGTTAATACACATCAAACGGCAGCATGCAGCATGATGGCATTTTATGTCTGCACCTCCTGAGGGTCATAGAACAGGGAAAAGCACAGCACCAACTGGTAGGATAAATCTAGTCTCCCACAGGCCCTGCGCCCAACTATCCAAGCATCATCTGAACTAATTGGGGTGACAGGGCTGGGGAGACCAGAAAAAAGGGGCCAGTTGGAGCCTGAGGAAAAAAGAATAAAACTTGGAAATCAAAGTTTAGCTAATTATTAAAGGTTTTTACCAGGAAAGGCCTACAGAACTGAGAACAGTTCAATTCCAGAGGTATCACTGTAAAAAAATACAGTGGAATGCACAGTCCAGATATGTTACAAATAAAGTACAGCAGTGAGCAAAAAAGAACAGCCACAACAGGGCAGGTATGCAGCTTGAGGGGGCCAATGGCTAGGCACAGCACAATCTAAACAATAATACATGGGTGTGGAGGGGTTGTAGGATAACAGATGGACCAGACACAGAACTTCAGGTTCAACACACAATCTCTGTGTGATGTTTATTTAAAACACAGGGGATAACCTTAAGCAATGGCATATCCCTTCTTTAGTATATCAGTTTGCAGCAACAAACTTTGCGTGTCCTTCCTCTGCACTTAGTCAGTACCCACTGATCTACTGATCTCTCTCTCTCTCTCTTTAGTGAAAATTATTTCATTCCCTATTTTAGTCTTGCATGTTTGGGTGACAATGAACCAAAATAAAAAGCCCAAAAACAAGCTAAAGACAAAGAACTTCAGTGCAAAAGCACTGAAGCAAGGATTACCCTCAAAGGGCATTGGCAATAAAGCCAAGTTTGAACGAAACACAACATCAAACATACCCCCATCATGCAAAGCATCATGGGAGATGTATGCAAATCACCATGACATTTTAGGCTGGTTCATCTCAAAGCAGGAATGCATGGTGCCAAAGGGTCTCTCAAACAATCTATAATTTACATGTATTTTAAATAACACAATGGGGGTGTTCTGAAATCTCTATCCCAGTAACTTAATTTTTATAATACAGTCCCCTAGTAACTTTTTACCTTTATCAAAAATGCCTAGTGCTGTGGTATTTTCAACATTTACAGGTTTCATACACATAAGGTATATACATCAAGGTATTTAATGACATAGTGTTATTGCATATTAAATCCAACAATGAGGAACACAGCCTGTTGTTTTACATCAGCTCGGAGGTCACCACAATAACCTCCCTGTACGAGGACCTGAGAGGGAAAAGGAAATTTAAAGAGGACACTATAGCATAGTCAAGAAAGGGAAGGGGGCACCCATAGGTGGCCAAACTTATGGACTAGAAATTGTAAAGGATAAATTAGGTTAACAAATAGAAGAACTGTTGCAACAGATTTAAGAAAAGGTCAGTCCTCAAGAATGGAAGGATCTCCCTGTCACATATCCCCCACCTTAAGAAGGAAGCAGTTATTTCAGACTGCTTACCACCTTCCTGAATCAGGAAGGGATGGAGCTTCCACCCATTCATCTTCAGAGCTCTATCTCACAGTCCCTGTTAATGACAAACATTCCATCATAAACATAGTGGATATCATCATTATTTACCCTGAGGCATTAATACATTTCTCAACAGAGATAAACGGTACCAGTCTCTGTACTATCTCATTTAAGGGAAAGTCATTAACATCATCATGATTTACAGTGGTCACTTCAGCAATGGGTATCACCGTGCACACAGATGACTGTTGTATCAAGCCCTTTATTATTCCCAGTCACCAAATCTGCTCGCACAAGAGTCTGGCGACTCCCTGAATCAATCAGTCCCATCATCTGCTGCCATCCAATCTTCACAGTAGCCATAGAGTGACACCAGTTAACTAAGGCTAGGTGAGCTGTCTTTTTCTTTATATTAGGACAGTTTTTTACATAATGTCCCTTCTTTGGCACCCATGACATACAATCTCTGCTACAATCATTTGCCTCCCTCTCTCTGCTCTCCAGTCTTGTTTCACTGGGGCTGGATTTGACAGTTTATAAATAAGAGGGTTCCTTACCAGATTGCTGGTGGTTGCAGCTGCTGATATCCCTTGGAATCCTCTGGGTCGGGATGGTCGGGCTGCCAGGAAGTCTTCCACCAACATGGTGGACTACTAGTTCTTTCAGTTTGTCCTGCACCGATGGCATGCAAGACCCTCATGGTATCTGTCAGTTTGTCTCTCTCTCTCTCTCTCTCTCCATCTGCACCTGTTTTATGCAGAGCAAACTCCGCTATATCTTCAGGTGGGGCATCTTCAAGAGAAGGCAATTCCCTCAATTCTTCCTCATCCTCTTGCATCTCTTCATTGTCTTCAGGCTTGACCTTCCTCTAAGATTCCAGGTCCAGTCCAGGCAGCAGCTTCTCTTTCAGTCTGTCGGCCATGGTTCTGGTCAGAACTCCACTGACTTTCTTCTACAGTTTCTCCTCTGGCAACTCCTGGTTCATCAGTTCTCATGGGATATCTGAGTGATACCCACCAGAAAACATCCCCCCCAGCCCAGTCCAGACATGTCCAGCAAGTTATCCCACTTCTAACACCACGTCTGTGGATGGGTTGTGGGATAACAGATGGACCAGACATAGAATTTCAGGTTCATCACACAATCTCTGTGTGATGTTTATTTAAAACACAGGGGATAACCTTAAGCAATGGCATATCCCTTCTTCAGGACATCAGTTTGCAGCAACAGACTATGCGTGTCCTTCCTCTGCACTTAGTCAGCACCCACTGATCTACTGATCTCTCTCCTTAGTGAAAATTATTGCATTCCCTATGTTGGTCTTATGTGTTTGGGTGATAGTGAGCCCAAATAAAAAAAAAAGAAAACAAGCTAAAGACAAAGAACCTCAGTGCAAAAACACTGAAGCAAAGGTTACCCCAAAGGGCACTGGCAATAAAGCCAAGTTTCAAAGAAACACAATATCACACATAACCCCATAATGCAAAGCATCATGGGATGTATATGCAAATCACTATGACATTTTAGGCTGGTTCATCTTAAAGCAGGAATGCATGGTGCCAAAGAGCCTCTCAAACAATCTGTAATTTACACAGAAAATAAAGTATGGGCCTGGGTGTGTAACAAGAATTTACACACACCCGAGGGGTTTATGCATAGCATCAAATCCTGAGGGTGTGTGTAAATTTGAGTTCACACACCCAGACCCATATTTTATTTTATTTTATTTTATTTTATATACTTGTTGGGTTTCTCTTTTTCTCCTCAGCAATTATATAAAATAAAAAAGGCTGCTGTACTGCCTCAGTCTGATCATGTCATGGCACCCAGTCAGCTTTCACTTTTATTTTAAATATTTTTCAGACTATTGTGAGGGAGGTTGAGCCAGTAAAAATGAGGAACAACAAAGCTTAGTTGAAATTGTACTTACTGCTGAGTGTCTGTGGCAGCTTCTTTACATGTTGGGTCTGTGGTTGGGAAGGAGACGGTGATCGAGACTTGAGGAGCATGCACAGAGTGGGGGAAACTGTGCAGGTGTTTGCTGTTATAAATGCTCCTTTATAATGGCAAATTACGACACGGTTTCCCTATGGGAAAAAGAGGAAGCCATTAATTATATGTGCTTTAAATAACACAATGGGGGGTTTCTGATATCTCTACCCCCATTAACATAATTTTTATAATACAGTCCCCTAGTAACTTTTTACCTTTATCAAAAACACCTGGTGCCATGGTTTTTTCAACATTTACAGGTTTCATACACATAAGGTATATACATCAAGGTATTTTATGACATAGTGCTATTGTGTACTAAATCCAGTAATGAGGAGCACAGCATGTTGTTTTACATCAGCTTGGAGGTCACCACAATAACCTCCCTGTACAAGGACCTGAGAGGGAAAATGAAAGAGGAACTATAGCATAGTCAAGAAAGGGGGGCACCCATAGGTGTCCAACCTTATGGACTAGAAATTGTAAAGGATAAATTAGGCTAAGAAACAGAAGAACTGTTGCAACAGATTTAAGAAAAGGTTGGTCCTCAAGAGTGGCAGGATCGCCCTGTCACAATGGGTAGGTGTGTGCAACCAGAATTTTACACACACACACACAAGGTGAGGGATGCTACATAAACCCCCCGAGAATGAAGCCCAAGAGGTTTATAAAAGCATTCCATGCCGAGGGTGTGTATGAAATTCTGTGTTATGCACACCTACCTATGTCTTGTATTTCATAATTACCATCTAGCATTTTTTTTTATGAAGGAATGGTCTAGAGTGACATAGAGACAGTTCTGTTATATAAACTAATAGTGGGATTCATAGTTTAGTTACATAAACATTAACATGTTTGCTTTTAAACTGCAAAAATTCAGCTGTTTCTCTGTGAGGCACACTAGCTGTTTAAAATGAGAGGCAGTTCCGCTACTGGGGCAGGCAGCTTCAGCACTGCAAATTTGACTGATTGCTAGTGGTTACACATGACCCGTTGTTACAAAAATGACAATACAGTTATTTAAGCAATAAGGCACAACAGGGTGTGTGTTATTGTCTAATAACGTCATTCTTGGGGTGGGTTGAAGCACAAAAGCGGTAAGTTTAGTGCTTCCACCAATTTCCAGAGTGATTTATTAGACAATAACACACACCCTGGAGTGCCTTATTGCTATTATACAATGGCCCATTTGTTAATTTTAGAGAAAAAAGGAAAAAGGAATTTCATTTATGCAGTTGTATTCATTTTTTTATGGGTGGAGGAGTATGTTTTTAAAAAAGAAGTCCAGTATATGTTTTTGCCACTAGATGGAGCTGTTAGCTGAACAATTGTGCTGTGTTCAGTCTGACACTGTTGCTTATTTAACTGTGTGTGCTTATGTTGCTATTTTGACATCTTTACACCCCACCAATAGCATTCATCAGTCCGTAAAAACAGGATGTATCTGCAGTTTTTTAATGGATTAATTACTGTTTATTTTTCTGGTTACGGAGCCGATCGGCAGTTTAGAGGCACATGCTCGATGTCCTGATTTTGGAGTGGAGCTGTTGGGTTCAAGGTATTACCACTTCAGTTACATTTTGGTAGTGAGTACAAATGAAGCAGGATGAGGTTTTGAGACTGTGTGGAACACTTAAATTGGGGATGAAAAGTAATGACTTTTCTGCTATTTTCTCCCTGAAATGAACTGTGTAACTGGTAGTTACCGTCAGCGCGGTTCACTGAAGCCATTTGGTTTCAGAGAAACAGTCAGTCATGGACTAATGTTTTTTTATAATGAACTAAGGTCTTTTTGCTGACTGTTGGAGCAATGATTGGAATTGGATTCTCCTCCACACCGTATCTCCCCATGAAGCCAAACCATTCCTGCTAAAAGCCCTCTCCAGCCGCAATCCAAGTTGTGACCCCACTGACTCCAGGATTCTCCGTCTAACCCTAGATATCATGCTAGCCCCTCTCACCGACCTGTTAAACTGATCACTATGTCTTGGTCAATTCCCGGGCACCTGAAAATCAGCTGAAATCATCCCAATCCATAAGAATGGAGTTTGCACATCTCCTAATAACGACAGGCTGATCTCCATCCTCCCCCCCCCACTCTCTAAAGCGCTGGAAAAAATAGTATCCACCCAACTTATGGAATACCTAACCAAATACAGCATACCGTGTCCAGACAGCACAGCTTCCACCCTGGACACAGCACTACATCAGTCCTCCTGGAGTTCTCACAGGACATGCACTCTGCACTCAGCTCTGGGGACATTGCCAGGGCAGTGTTCATTGACCTATCTAAGGCCTTTGACACTGCGTGTCACCCCCTCCTTCTCGACTCTCTCCACCAACTGGGTTTCTCATCCGGCCCCCTTGCCTGGTTCTCCAGTTACCTCCATGCCAGATCCCAACGGGTCAAGATAAATGGTACTCTATCAACTGCCCTACCTGTCCACTCCGGTGTCCCCCAAGGATCCATCATGGGCCCCACACTGTTCAGTCTCTTTTTCAATACCCTTTCTAGCTCTTGCTCGGGCAGAATGCTCCTATATGCTGATGACACGGTTCTCGTTGCCTACCACCCCGACCCCATCACCCTCCAGGACTCCCTTCAGCTCACTTTCAGGCAAGCTGAAAAATGGTTCCTCGACCATTCAGAATCTCAAAAAGACAAAATCTATGCTCATTACCCACCGCCAGAGTAATGCCAGAAATGCCCCCCATCCTCCCCAGCACCCTGCACCCCCTTGAACAGGTGTCTGCATACAAATACCTGGGCATCACATTTGACTCGGCTCTCACTTTCCACTCCCATCTTAATACCCTGTCCACTGCCCTAAACACCTGGATAGGACCCCTCTACCTCCACCGAGACTGCCTCCCTCAGAGTGCCCTCCGGCTGGCTATCACCTCCTCCATCCTGTCATTGGTTGACTATGGGCTTCCTATCTATGCTGCTGCTGACTCCACCGCCCTCATCAAAGTCCAGACCTCAATCAATAAGGCTTGCAGGCTCCTAACCGGTGCCCCCAGCAGAACATACACATGCCGGCTCTACTCCTCCTCTAACCTACTCACCTTTGATGAGCACCTGTGCTACCACACCTGTATATTGTCCAAATAATTGCTACTTGGGCTCTTCCCCCCAGGGGTTGCTGCATCCCTAAAACTGGCCTCCCAGTCAGTCGCCACCCGGAGCGCAGCCAAGGTCACCTTCCAGGTACTGAGAACTAGGACCTCTCTCGCCCAAAGGTCCTTCAACTACAGAGCCTCCTCCTGGTACAACACCCTCTCCCCTCATATCACTAGCATCCCCAAAATTGGCCCCTTCAAAATTGCCCACCAAAACCACCTCACTGACACTCAGAGCTGTAAATGCCCCTGACTGCCCCAAATCTAGAGCTCACCTGGCCCCCTGTAACAGACAGCATCCTCTGGACTGCCTCCACCCCCAGCAACCCACCCTTAGTCCCTTCCCACCTCCCCAGGTATCGCTCCCTAGAACCTCTAGAGTGTACCTTATTATTTATATGTATGATAGATTAAATTGTGGCTAATTCCAAGCCACTGTACACCTTTGTATTATTGGAACTGCTTTGTGTGTTCTTTTTTTATTGTATCTCACCTGTATCGTTCTCCTATGTTGTACTTCACCATCAATTGTTGTCTACCCTCCCTGTGATGGTGCCTTTGTAAATGAATCTTTGACTCAAAGATTGTAAATCCGAATTATGAAATAAACAAAAGATAAATAAATTTGTATTTGCGGCAGCAGTGGGTGGGGGGATTAAGCAGTGATGGATTCAGTGTGTGGTAGGCAGACAGGAAGGGAGTGATTTGTGAGATCATTGTCCGGTCTTTCTTGTGCCTGCCCCAGATACAGTGATGTTATTGTCTAATATCATCACTCTGTCTAGGGGTCAGCAACCAATCAGGTTGCTAGACATTGTATTGCCATTGTATAATTAGCTATTAATAATGCTGACCAGTAATTAAACTTAAAATAATGTATGGGGAAACCATACATTATAAGGTTGTATTATCATCAAGAAGTAGAGATGACATCATAAGGACTGTGAGAGTGAAGCTCAAGAGGTACCTGGATGTCATCATAATCTCCAAGATTGAAACATGACTGAGTTGGTATGGTTTACCATATATTATTTTATATAGTACAAGGTCCTCCATACATTGTTCTTAGTTAACTTCCCTGTCACCTGAAGAAAAAAAAACATGCTGCACAAAGTCGTGCTTTCCCATATGTAATTTTTGGTTCTGCACAGCTGTTTTACTGTGCTGAGCATGCGTGATGTTGCTACTGCAGTTCAAAGAGATATCATTGTACCACATTAGCTATGTCACTACTGTGATGCAACAGAGGTTTCTGAGGGTATGGATTTCCATACCCAAGATCAGCTGACCGTATACTGCAATCTCAAGACTCAAATTGCTTCATATTTCTTTCTCTCTGTGCAGTTAATAAGACACTGCAAGGCAATTTTGAAAATCCAGTTGTAGAAATGAAAGGAAAAGTGTGACTCCTACTGGGACTTGAACCCAGGAACATTGCTATTCCATGACATGCTCTTAACCACTTGAGCCATAGGAGCCCCAAGTCATTAAGCTTCCTGAGTTTTCCCTTGAAACACACGCATTCCTTTCATGGTATTGTGAAACAGCAACTAGCCAGTCTCTCAAGACTCAAATAACTTCCTATTTCTTTCTCTCCATGCAGTTAATAAGCCACTATGGGGCAATTTTGAAAATCCAATTGTAGAAATGAAAAGTGTGATTCCTACGGGGATTTGAATCCAGAAACATTGCCATTTTGTGGCATGCTCTTAACCACTTGAGCCATAGGAGGCCCAAGTCATTAAGCTTCCTGAGTTTTCCCTTAAAACACACACATTCCTTTCATGGAGAGAAAGAAATAGGAAGTAATTTACTAGGCTTACTAGTTTTTTTTGGAAAAAGGAAGGCTGAGGCCCATCAGGATTTTCCCCCACATTTGAGTGGGTTAATTAATGAAGTTAGGATGAGAAATCAACCAAGTATCTAATGTATTTTTAAATGTATTAAAACTATTGCAATCTATTAATTCTTGTGGTATGATGTTTCATAATCTTGGGGCGTGTAATGAAAAAAAATGATGCCTTAGATTTGTTTTTGCCTTATTAATCACAATTTGTTTATTATGACATCTAGGAATGATTCAGTTTGTTGAAAATGTAAGACCGCAATGTTCCATTAATTGAGGAGATTTTAGTACCTTACGAAGAAATAAAATGCCCCCCCCCACATCTCCTAAATTGCAGGGAATATAGCCCAGTGGCTTTTAATCTATCCTGATAGGTCTTAGAAAATAGTCTAGGAATCATTTTAGTTGCATGTCTCTGGATTTGTTCGATTTGTGTTATATCCCTTTTAAGGTGTGGACTCCAGAAAGGGGACCCGTAGTCAATATATGGTCTGATATAAGATCTATACAGTGGTATAAGGCACTGCCCTGTTCTAGTCACAAAAGTGCGTTTGATTTGTCTGAGCAATGTATTTGTTATATTTGCCACTTTAACGCAACGATCATAAGAAGAGTCTGTTGTTTACCAAAACACCCAGGTCTCTTTCCCTACATGATGCTTTTAGTGGAATTTTGTTAATATGGTAGGTGTTCTTATGGTTCTTTGAACCAAAGTGAAGAACTATGCATTTTGCACATTAAATTCCATGTTATTAACCTGAATCCATTGTCCAATGGAGTTAAGGTCAGAAATGAGACTTTGTAAATTTTCAGTGGTGTCCACATTCCATCCCAATTTTAAGTCATCAGCGGATTTTGAAAGCCAATTTTGAGAGGTGACTTGCATGTCACTAATATAAAGGTTAAAGAGTATGGGCCCCAGGACTGAGCCCTGGGGCACGCCGCTGGTAACCAAACACTGGTCTGATAATGAGTTATTAATGCTCACCCTCTGAGTCCTATTTTTAAGACATAGGTTAATCCGGTTTGTCAAACAGGAAGAGAACCCTAATGTTTCTAATTTAGTTATGAATTTGCCATGTGGGACTTTGTTGAATGCCTTACTGTAGTCCAACAATATGGCATCCATTGAAGTGTTGTTATCCATGCCCTTGATAATGTTATTATAAAAATAAATTAAATTAGAGGTACAAGAGTGCCCTGAGGTAAAGCCATGTTGTGTATTGTCTTTAAGATGGAGTTCTCCAATTTTTTTCTCCAAGTATGTTTTAATAATTTTTTCCATTGTTTTGCGTAGGATGGAAGTTAGGCTAACAGGGCAGTAATTTTGTATGTTGGACTCACTACTCTTTTTAATATTGGAGTTACTGTTGCTGATAGCCAATCCGAAGGAATTTGAGAATTATTGAGTGATTTATTAAAGATAATTTTTAAAGGGGTAGTTATTGATTCGGCAGTTTCGATCAGAAATCTGGAGCTTATTTTGTTTGGACCTGGACTAGCTGATTTTTTTTAAGGTTTTCAAAATTGAAATTATTTCTGTTTCAGAAATATTGTAGGTGTGTGGAGCATTATTTAGTAGGGAGTTAGAGGGTATATAAGGGTCTTTTTTTGAAACTACAGAGTAAAAATAAGAATTCAATATATTAGTGATGTCTATATCAGAGTGTATAGTGGTGTCACTGTGTATCAATGGACCAACCTTCCTGGTATTGCCCTTTTTAGTGTTCAAGTATGAAAACAAGGATTTGTAGGAATCCTTGGAGTGAGCTCATTTAAATTCCAGTTTTGCTTTTGATTGTTCAATCATGTGCTTTAGGGTGCATAGAGCTATCTGATAATTAAAATATGCTGTAGTCCTATTATTAGACTGAGTGAGCATTCCTGAGTTTTTTAAATAGTTTGTGCTTGAGTTTAATTTGAGATTGTATTTTCTTGTTAAGCCACCTTGGAATTCTAACTTTAATATTATATCTCTTTTTGATTGACACGTACGATCTTTCAAGCTGGTGAATAATGTTTTTGTGTGTGGTCCAGGCATCCTCAGTTAAGGAGTGCTGCATGATCCTTTTCCATGGTGTGCTTTGTTTTAACTCTGTTTATCTCCTCCACCCTGAAAAACTCTCTCCGTCAACCTCCGAACTGCCCAGTATCTACCTCCCATCATGACTTACCTGCTCGGCACCCCCCCGACCTGGCACATCCCCCAAGTCTGATCCCTCTGAGGAAGGGCCGCCCTGTCCGTCCAGGGTGCTCTTTCTATAGTATTGAGCTCTGGGCCAGGAAGCAGAGAGGAGCACCCAACTTTGGGAGTGTGGACTGAGGGAGAAGGTGCCTTTGCCTATCACTGGAAGGAGGGTTTTTTCTTGGTTTTTTTATACCCTTTCCCCCCTCCCCCCAGAGCCCAGATGTGCAATGACATCCTGTTGGCATCAGCTGTGGCTCTGTGAAACCCCCTATTGAGCCCTACTGCATGGCAGTGCCACTGGCTTCTGACAGAGCCGCTGCAGTGCTGGGCTAACCCCTGGATCCCTCCCCAAGAAAGGAGAGCTGTCCTCCAGATGCTCAATCCTCCCTCTCCCTGCTGACTCCCGATGGCCTAGGTTCATTCCTGAACCCAGGTCACCAGCATGGCACAAGGTGTGGCATTCAGTGCCGCAACCCTCAGTGTCACCGAGCCGGCCTCTTTCCCATGGTGTTGAGTTTAAGATACTGTTGATTGCAATAAAGTTGGTTTTGTCAAAACTGTTCAAAGTGGTCTGTTTTTTTTAAGCTGATGTGCCCCCCTGCTAGATCAAATAGAATAGAGGAGTGATCACTGCTGCCTAGAGAATCCCCTGTTTGAATATTAGACATTGTGTCCCTTATGTTAGTGATGAGAAGATCTAAGGTATTTATGCCTCTAATTGGCAGTGTACCAAGTTGTATGAGGCTATTATCTATAAGGGATGATAAAAAAAGTTTTGCTTTTGAGTCTTGAAAGACTGGCTAGTTGCTGTTTCGCAACACCATAAAAGGAATGTGTGTGTTTCAAGGGAAAACTCAGGAAGGTTAGTGACTTGGGGCTCCTATGGCTCAAGTGGTTAAGAGCATGCCATAGAATTGCAAGGTCCCTGAGTTCAAATCCCGATAGGAATCACACCTTCCTTTCATTTCTGCAATTGCATACTGTAATGTAATTTTGTGTATGTTCCTGATGCTCACTAGACCCGCCTCCTGATGATGACCTGGACAGGGTTGAAGTGCTGAGGCTCTGGGTCCTAGTCAGACTGTTATCCACATGGTGCCTGCTTAATAAATAAGTAAATAATATGATCTGATGACTTGTTTCTGGGTTCCACGAGTGCAGAGTTTCTTTGATTTTCTTTTGTAGCAGCCTGGCTGTCTTGCTCTACACCACTTCCAGAACACGACATTTCTTTGGCTTTTTGAACATAAATTCATTTACCTGCAGACATGCACAGCACAGTGTACATCTTTTGTTCAGTTAATTAAACTGAAAGGCATTTATGTGTCCCAGATTCAGTTTTAAACAGCAGTGCAGTTAAGGCTTTCAGATTTAAATAGTCACAGAATATTGCAGCAACAGGGATCAAATGGCATGCTATCCGCTTTCACTCAGCTGGCTAAGCTGAATTATCTTTCACATTAATCTTCAGGTCATGTTTGCATGCAATAAAAATATTCACAGTGTTGCATACCAATGAGATATATAATATTTGTCTATATCTATGTTAAGATTGGAGACAAGGTGGCTCAGAGGAGACACAGTTTCAGTTTTCTACATACTCTAGGGCATTGACAAGACTGAACAGACAGAGATGGTTGATCTGGTGTACACCAGTGGGACACAGGAACACAGCCTGATGCTTAGATGTGGTATCATCATGGATACTATATTGGAAGCCCTTCTCCCAGAGAGGGTGTGAACCTATGGAACATCTTACCAGTGGGGATAGTGGACTGAAAGGCAGTATAGGCTTTCAAGATTAGCCTGGATAGAGTTCTGTTTACCAAGGGAATTATAAGGTGGCTGGGGGGTAGAAGGGTTGGGGAAATTCCTATAAATTAGTATATGTTTGCATAGCATACTTGGTAGTCTCTGCTATTAAGGTGGGGGGACTTGATGGAACTAGAGTCCCTTCTGAACTTCAATTATTATGTTACTATGTTAGAATCAAATCTACAGATTACAAGGAATCTAGGATCCTCAACTGGGTGAGAGCATTTGGTACTGATACATTTAATGCTGAATATGTGATTTAAGCAACAGAAAAAAATGGAATGGACAAACAAGAAAATGCCAGCAGATACTTTTTGCAACAGTCCAAAAATCCTGTTATGTATAGATATGACATCACACCTGTGCAAAATGGAATATGTTATATCCATGTGTAGCAGCTGTCTACAGCTTCCGAAAACAGGTTAGAAACATATCTAACCAGTTATTATCTAAAGCTACTGCTGTGTGTTGTCTAGGTAACAATGAAAGGCAGCACCAGATCATGGAGTGATTATATCCAGAGGCAGCACATACACAGCAAACACCCTGGGGACCATGACTGCATCCTGGGCGGAATGCCACTGCAGCAAGTATGTGCTGAAAGGGGACCTTTCACTGACCGTAAAACTGCAGGATCTGTCAAGGAAGAATGATCTGAACCAGCTAAAACTGGTACCCCCATATATAGTGTAATTACTGAGCAACTTCTGATGATCAGATGTAATCAGCTCTGATTCACAAATTCTAATCTACACATTGCAACACAACCCCCCCCACACACACACTCTTGAAACTCCACATAAAACTTGTTTCACTTCTGCCTATTATTGCCATGCGTACTTTTTTGTTCTGAGTTTAAAGATTTTTGTTGCATTTAGTGTGTGTGAGCCGGCTGTGGTGAGGCCTGAGTAGTGACATGTTAAACAGAAAGTACCACCAGCGGAATAATTTTTTAGTCAGTTTAACACACACACAGATTTGTATACCAATGATGCTTTGTGCTGCCTTAAGGCTTTTGACTGTAGTGTTTACAGAAACCACACAAATTGGAAAAGCTTCACCTTTCCACCTTCTTGTATCATTTACACATCCTGTGGTGCCTTTTCTTCTTTTTTCTTATTAACATTTAAATCACTTCACCTCTTTCTTTCTTTTTCTCGCTTACAAAAAGAGGAGTTGAAATGTATTGGGTCCCGGGCACCTAAATCAACATCAACAGACCATCACTGTGGGATTCATTTTATGGTGAAAAAAAATTGTTGAAAGACGTCACCTCTGACAGCACAGTGGCCCCCAACACCATGCAGGGACATCAGTATAGTTGCTCATAACCGAGGGGCAGTGGTGGAACCAGAGTTGGGTGAAAGGGCCGCCACACCCTAATTGTAATTGACTTGCTTGCTACTGCTGTATTTCACTTTGTTGAAGAACTGTGCTTTCGTGACTGTAAGAAGAAAATATACATTCAAAGCTATAGACGACATTTGTATTCTCTACAGAAAATATAATGCAAACTAATAGATTAAATAAAAGATTTAAAAAACCAAAAACAAATTTGCATGTAAAGTCCCACTCTGGCACCCCCATTGTAAAATCCTGGATGCGACACTGCTGAGGAGAGTGTGCCCCCTGCAGAGTAACTAGCACCACTTACTGTAGCATCTGGTGTTTCTTGGAGGTCTCCCATTCGACTGCAGACCAGGCCTATAGCAACATGCAAGAAGGTATAAAATATTCCCCTTAGGAACATTCTATGTTGTAATACTTTTCAACATGTACTGTATATGCTCTTGCTTGGATTAGAACCCTTGTCACTTGTTTTATAGGTTGCAACTTAACCTCTATACCACAGGATATAAGCACTGCAGCTTGGTGACACATTGGATGTGTGTTGGGCAAGCAAGCACAGGATCTGTTGTTCAAATCTAGATAGGAACACAACATTTTGTGTTCTCAACAAGAGGCAAAGGCTACAACTCTTCTCACTTGAGTGGTGATTCATGGTGGCTTGGAGATGAAATAATACTTTTTACTGACACCAAACTTAGTTATGAACAACAATTTGTGGTGGCAGAAGGCTGTCCTGTCAGGACAGATAGTTCTTGACAGAACATATTGGAACCTTGAGGCAGAGAGGTGGCCTGATCCTGTTTAGCTTTTGAGAGTAAAGTGGTATTGACAGGCAGGGGTGTCATTTAGGGGTAGCCAGGAACTGTAGTCAAGACCCCTACGATTTCTTTACAGTCCCTATCATATCCACTGCAACCCCTAAATAAGATTTTCCTAGCATTTTCTTATGTAAAATTTAGTTGGTGGAAGAGCTTTGCTACCCCTATGGTTCTACTGAAATGGGCTTTTGCAAGCCCTATAAGTCTCGTGAAATGATGCTACTGTTGATAGGTTAAGTGTAACACACTTTTTATATATCTCTTATCTGGTGCTGCTGTTTTCCAGAGCTCTTTCTCTTATAATCTGTAATACATTTCAGCTCTTATGTTTCATATCAGCAACAGAATAAAAATGTGGTGAATGAATCTGGCGATTTCAACCTTTCAGCCTATGGTTGTTACCAATACTGTAAGCAATGCTGTAATTCTGTATGTTTAGGTATTCATGCTGATCCGCAGCTTCAGAGCAATTGCACATTGAAGAAAGCTGTGAAAATTGCCCAGTTATGATGTATTAACATTTAAATAGCTGCATTAGCATGACACCAAGGTTGTGCTCTGTCAGACACTATGGGGATGTGTTTTGACGAGCTGCTTTGAATTAAAATATTTAGATTTAATTACTTGTCTAGAACATTGTTGAATTCATAAGTTTTCAGGACAGGATAACAGGTGTGTAAAGGTAAAGGGTATGAATTAATTGTAATTGTTTCCTAATGTTTGTCATCAAGGAGACCTTGGAATAAATGTTTTTACTGTAACTGGTTGCAGTTCTCACGGCCACATTGAAAGGCACAAACAAAAGGCTGCTCTTTCTGACTTGGTGCTCCTAGACTTTAAACTGGCAGTCGTGAATTTGGTCCAGTACTCCAACCAAAACAGGAATCAGGGATATTAGTTCCAAAGAGCTCTTGGTTTATTTCTTTTTGTAGCATTCACAACATCTAATAAGACTTGGACAGAGCCAACAATGGCTGCCTTTGACTTATAATGTATAAAGTTGTAATTATGTAATTAACAAGACATGCTAGAGAACACATAAAGAGCAGCTGTATAGAGTATATACTGTAACACATAAAGCGTCATCAACCCTGAGTGGGGGAGCCCCCCCAAGATCAGAGCAATCGAGGAAACAGAGATTTGCTCTTGATGAAATGCTGATTAAAATTTAGGCAGTCTCTGCTCCCAATCTCCTGATGTAAATAAAACCCTACAGATCATCAGGGGTTGAAACAACAGGGTCAGCCACAGCAGAGACTCACTGATGCTGGACTTATCCACATACAGCCACTGAGGAATATTTATTTATTATTTATTTAGCTTTTGTTGACCAGGTAGGCACACTAGACAAGTTATATGCCTATTTTCAGGTACGACCCGGGAGAGTACAATGAAAATACAGTTTCAAACAAGGTACATAACGACAAGAGGGGCAATGTACAGAGTAACAAAAGAGCCAGGTGAACATAAATAGTTTACAATAAGCAGTAATAGGTAATATATATATATATATATATATACACACACACAGAATTAAATAGGCTAAGTCATTCAATAGCAATAGCAGTGATTATAGTGTGCGAGTGACCCTTTTATCAGAGCCACAGAAACAAATAATTCCTGAGCAGATAAACAAACAAATCACATGCTTCCCGAGTTAAAGGACAGTAGCCATTGAGGAGGGCAGTCGAGTATCAGGGCTGTCTTCATCAGTGGGTCACTTTGTAGGCCGGTGATTGGGTTGCTCACCCTTATCTGTAGTTGACCCCACAGGAATTGTGTGGGGGTCACCACAATGGAAAGTATGCTTGGAAGAGGTAGATACACTGAAAGGTGTATTTTGGATATGGAGGAAGAGGAGGAGGTGGGAGCATTTATCTGACGTCATAAAGAAATAGAATCTAAATTAAAAGTAAATGGCAGAGATGAGCAAGCCAAAGCTCCATGCCTATTTTTTATTTTGCAGAGGTTGCATAATCAGTTTGCTTGAAAACATCTGATATTGAGTGTTTAGTGCTGGGTGATGAGAGGTCACAACCCACCCAACGAGTTCCTCATATCACATCTCAAATGCACCCAACTATTACACCTTACACACCCTCAAAGGTTTCCTCATATCACACTCACACCCTCAAAGGATTTGTCATACTTCACCCAAGACACTTGAAGAGTTCCTCATATCACACTCCACACACACACCCAAGGGATTTCTCACACTGCACCCCACACACACAAAGGGCTGCTCATCTTGTACCCCACACACCCAAATATCACAGCCTCCCATGCCCTCAAAGGGATCCTCATATTGCACTCACACCCTCAAGGAATTTGTCATTACAAAAAGGTTCTCAGAAATGCTGCAATCTGATTCGCTGTTAGGATTTCAACCACCTTACATTGATCCATGTTACACTGTCATGTACAGCCTGATCACAATGGCACATGGATTCTTCCTGTGAGCATTCCATCCTCAAGCACTGATGAATGACTGGCATGATACATTCTGATTTTCAACCAGCATTCTTAAACTATTGGTGGAAGAACTATTTTATTAAAAATCTCCCTCTATATGAGGAAAACATTCAAAAAGTATACTTTTAACACTCTTCTTTTTGAACAATTATTTTTTATAATAGCAATAAGGCACTCCCAGGAGTTGGATTAACAGTCAGTTAATCATCCCCTTGGGGCAATATGGCACTCGGCTGCACCTCGTGCCACATTACATCCCTAGGGGGTAATTAACAGACTGTTAATCTAACCCCTGGTCATGCCTTATTGCTTAATACTGCACTCCATACATACAGTAATAGCCACAGACATTGCCAGCTATTTCCAGATATTTCATGAAATTTCTACAGAGTTTCTCTCTGCTGCCCCTACTGTGGAAATGCAGAAAGCAGGAGATTTCTCTAGAAATATCACAGAAATTTCAGAAAATAGCTGGCAGTGTCTGTAGCTACTACTGTATACTTAAACGGTTCTTCACATCACACCTTCAAAGGGTTCCTGATATCCCACCCCACACACATACCTAAAGGATTTCTCAAACTACACCCCACACACCTAAGAGGTTACTCATATCACACCCCACATGGTCTCAAAGGGTTTCTCATTTTGAACTTCGCACATCGAAAAGGTTCCTCATCCAATAAAACACTGGTTATCCAAACTTTGATTAACCAAAACTCTCAGTTATCCAGAACTGCGCTGTGTCCCCCAGCTTAACAGATTTCATTATAAAGTGCTCACTTATTCAAAACCTCAATTATCTAAACAACTGCTTTGTCCTCCAGCACATTCAGAAAATTGAGGTATTAAGACCCAGAGAATTGACCCCCCCCCCATACACACACACACACACAAAGGACTCATCCTAACACACACACACACACACACACACACACACACACACACACACATATAGAAACACAGAAGTTCATGGCAGGTAAGGACCGCAAGGCCCATCCAGTCTGCTCATTTTTATGTTTTCTTGCATGCATGTGAAAGAAACATAGTGCCATCATCCGAGTTTTCGGAGGTGTGTTACCCGTCTTCCAATTCAGTCAGTGTGTTTGCAGGTGTGGTCGCAGTTCACCAATGCCTGCTGGAGCTGTCTATGACAGCAGTTGAAAATGCAGTGCCATACAGTTGAAAGGGAGAGCTCCACTTCACTGAGCAGCACTCCCAACCACATGCACGCATGCATGCATATTGCATGCTCATGCACTCCCCCCCATACACTGTATGGCTGACAGGGGTGCCCAATCCCCTCATTGGCTCCACACCCCACCCAAAAAAAGCTTTCCAGGTGCCACGCTGGGAGCCCACCTCAGCGTGGCAAAAATTGTTATGGCCAACGGGGGCGCTCAATCCCCCATCAGCTCCAGGCCTCTCCAAACATCCTTCCAGCTGCCACGCTGGCAGCCCACCCCAGCATGGCAAATGTCCCACATCATCTTCCTAAAAAAAACAAAACCTGTAAACAAAAGATGATACGAGGGCTAGGGGATTTGACGTATGAGGACAGACTTGAGGAGCTCTGCCTGTTTTCATTGGAGGAGAGGAGAGACAGGGGGGACATGATTGAGGTCTTCAAGTACCTCAAGGGAATAAATAGGGTAAACATGGAGGGGATCTTTAGACTAAAGCAGGGAGGTATCACCAGGGGGCATGGTTTGAAGTTGGAAGGTGGAAGGGTGAGGGGGGGAAAGGAGGAGGAGGTTTTTCACTGAGAGGGTGGTGGACCCTTGGAATGCATTGCCTGGCGAGCTGGTTCAGAGATCCACAGTGGAGGGCTTCAATAGAGGGTGGGAATGGATGACAGGGGTTTCTGGAACACAAGGGGGGTGGGCCTCGGAACCCAACTAGGGATCTGAGGTTCAAGCAGACTCGATAGACCGTAAGGCCTAATCTGCTGGCAAATAGTACGTTAGTATGTTAAAAAAGTTCCCTTGGTGGTCTCCCTGCCCACCCGCGCCCACCCTCTGTGCATCCTACCTCCTCACACACACCCTCACCCCATACTTACCTCCAGAGGCTGGCGAGACGATTTCCGGCGGAGCGGGAACACGTCTGCACTCTTCAAAGCCAACCACGAACTGAGGAAATGCTGACAAGCTGTATAATGCAATAAATAGGGTTTTTTCAACTTTAATGCATATCTCAGGCATTTTTTGGAATTTTGGCACCAAATTTTCAACATGGGGTTTTTGGGACCCTTCCTCATGAATTCTGAATTGTCATGGCGTTAATCGGGCCTGAAGGGTGATTTCGCTGTCACTGCACAAAATCACCTTTTGGGATGGATTAATGAAACGACAGTGCCAATGTTCATAAGGTGTGCTCTCAAAAAGCCTATGTTGCAAATTTGGTGAAAAAATTCCTAACAATTACTGTTTTACAAGTGTGCGTTGCGCAGTTCGTACGCACGCTCGTAAGTTTGCAAATTTTTAATACCTGTACTCCAGATTTTCAACTTTGCCTTTTTACCAGATCTCCTTATGAGCAGTACAGCTGTCATTTCTCACATCTCTCCCAAAATGTGTTTCCACGCATGTAGCGCACAATGGTGCAGTCGGTGTGCAAAATCAATGTATGGGATACATTAAGAAAATCACAGTGACACTGTTCATGAGCAGAGGTCTTAAAATAGCTATGTTGAAAATTTGGTGAATAAATTCCTAAAAATGAGTGTTTTACGAGTGTGCATTGCTTAGTTCCTACGCACGTGCATAAGTTCACGAATTTTTAATATTTCCACTCCAGATTTTTGACATTGCCATTTTACCACACCTCCTTATGAGCAGTACAGCTGTCATGTTTCACATGTCGCCCAAAATGTGTTTCCCTGCATGTAGCGCACAACGGCGCAGTCGGTGTGCGCAATCAATGTTTGGGACAGATTAAGAAAATCACAGTGACACTGTTCATGAGCAGAGGTCTTAAAATGGCTATGTTGAAAATTTGGTGACAAAAGTCCTTAAAATGACTGTGTTATGAGTGAGCATTGCGCAGTTTCCATGCACCCTCATAAGTTCACAAATTTGTAATATTTTCAGTCCAGATTTTCACCAGTGGTATTTTTCCACACTTCCTTATGAACAGTACAGCTGTCATTTTTCTCATCCTGTTCAGAATGTGTTTTTGCACCTGTGGTGCTAAATACCGTAGTCGCTGTGCAAAATCAGCTTTCTGCTAACAAACCGATATTGCCACTGTTCATAAGGTGGGGGTCACAAAAAAAAACATGTTGAAAATTTGGAGTGAAAATACCAATGAATGCCTGAGGCATTAGGGTTTCTGACCATAACGCCCCACCCTGTAGAGAATGACAGGCATCAGGGGTGTGACTTGGGATTCTCGCCTGTAATGTTCATACCATTCACACCCTGCAGCCAGTGAGAGGCATCGAGGTGTGCCTTGGACTCTTTGGCCCCAAAGTTCACCCCATTCTCCTATACCGCACCCATCTCACCGTATTTCCTGATGGAATGGGGTGCGCATTAGGGTCAAAGACCCCAAGGCACTTGTCGGTGTCTGCAGGGTAGGGTGTGGTGAAATGGCATGGCCGTTATGCCTGACGACCCAAAGGCACACCCCAATGCCTGTCAGTCTCTGCAGGGTGGTGGTGGGGTTGGCTTCAGTTCAATACTTTGCTGCCATTCCTATTATGCAGCTCTGCAACTCCTATACTATCAATGCCAATGCCAGCAAGCAAACATTCGGCATTGACAAATGCTTGTTTCTACCTTATGAATGTGCCACAGGCCTTTACTCTGTCGATGACCTATCTATACATACTCCTCTGTATTGCTCCCTTACGCCTATCCCATGCCTGTTTGAAGCCCTGCACTGTATTCATAGCCTCCACTTCCTGAGGTAGGCCATTCCAAGCATCCACCACCCTTTCTGTGAAAAATAACTTCCTCACATTACCCCTTAATCAGACTCCCTCTAATCTCATGCTGTGTCCCCTTGTCCTGCTATTTTTCTTATATTGAAACATGTTACACTCTTTTACCTTGCTAATGCCCTCAAGATGTTTGAATGTTTCGATCATATCACCTCTCTTCCCTCCTTTGCTCTAGAGAATACATATTGAGCTCCATTAATCTGTCCTCATAGGTTTTCTGATGCAGTCCCTGCACCATTTTGGTTGCCCTTCTCTGGATTGCTTCCATTTTGTTAATGTCCTTGTGCAGGTACAGCCTCCAGTACTGCAGGCAGTACTCCATATGGGGCCTAACCAATGTCTTGTAACACGGGATTATTACCTCCCTCTTATGACTTGTGATACCTCTACTAATACACCCCAACATCCCTCTAGCCTTACCTCCTGCTTAAGTGGTCTGCTTGGATGATTACAGGTCATCTGTGATGATGATGCCGAAGTCTCTTTCTTCCCTTGTGATTGCCAGCAACTCCCCTCCCAACCTATAGGTGGCTTCAGGGTTTCTCTTCCCTATGTGCATGATCTTGCACTTCTTTGCGTTAAACCCCAATTGCCACTCTTCCGACCATTTTATCAGTTTATCCAGATCTCTTCTCATTCTGTCCACCCCATCTGGATCATCTACTAAATTGCAGATCTTGGTGTCATCTGCAAATAGACAAACCTTACCCTCCAGTCCATCTGCAATGTCACTGATAAAGATATTGAAGAGGACTGGTCCCAGGACTAAGCCCTGAGGTACCCCACTTGTGACTTGCATCTCTTCTGACTGTATACTGTTTACCACCACACTCTGTTTTCTGCCCGCCAACCAGTTTGCCACCCAGTTGACCAACTTCTGACACACCCTGAGCCTACCTAGCTTATTAATCAATCTTCTACGTAGAACAATATCGAAAGCTTTGCTGAAGTCAAGGTAGACGACATCAACTGCACCCCCTTGGTACACCACTCTGGTTACCCAGTCAAAGAAATCTATGAGATTAGTTTGACAGGACCTTCCTGCTGTAAGCCTATACTGTCTTGGATCCTGTGCTCCTATGGATTCCAGGTGTTGCACTATCCTGTCCTTAAGGAGTGCCTCCATAATCTTGCCCACTACTGAGGTAAGACTGACTGGTCTGTAGTTCTCTGCCTCCTCCCTGCTACCACTCTTGTGGAGTGGGATCACGTGTGCCTTTTTCCAGTTTTCTGGGACCTCTCCTGTGCTCAGACTCACTAAACAGTTCTGATAATGGCTCTGCTAGTTCCACCCTTAGCTCCTTTAGTACCCTGAGATGTATGCCATCAGGTCCTATTGCTTTGTCCACCCTGAGCTTATCAAGCTCTTGTAGGACCCTTTCTTTGTGAAGGGACTTGTACATACCTTCCCCCCCCCCGTGTCCATGGTGCTGAGCTGTGGGCCCTGCCCTACCTACTCCTGAGTAAATACTGAGCAGAAGTATCTATTTAGGATAGATGCCTTTCCTTGATTCTCCTACACACACTCCCCCTTATCCCCTTTGATCCTAGCAATGCCCCCTCTGGACTTTCTCCTTTCACTAATGTATCTGTAGAAAGTCTTGTTCCCTTCTTTCAGTGTTCATGCAGTGTTTCCTCAGTTTGGGCCTTTGCCTGCCTTACTGCCTTCCCTGCTTCCCTTAGGGAAGTATGGTATGCTGCCCTATCTTTGTCCTGCTGTGTTTCCTTGTATATCCTGAAGGACAACCTTTTGGCTCTGACCTTTTCTGCTACTGTTTTTGAGAACCAAAGCAGTTTCCTCCTCCTTTTGCTCTTGCTTTTCTCCCTAACACAATGGGATATTGCTTCAAGTATTGCATTCTTAATGCTTGTCCACTTTGCCTGTACCCCATTCACCTGTATTTCTTCTTGCCAGGGCTAGCTGAACTCTGTTGGCTATCACATCAAAGTCAGCTCCTCTGAAGTCCCATATTTTTGCCTTGGAATGGGATGATTTAGTTCTAGTGGCCAAATTGAACCATACCAGATGATGGTCACTGGCCCCCAGGTGACCTTCTACCTGGAGATCTGTAATCCTTTCCCTGTTAGTCAGTACTAGATCTAGGATAGCCCTGTCTCTTGTGGGTTGTTGTATCAATTGTTTAAGGCCCTCCCCTTGCAGGGAATCCATTATGTGTCTAGTTCTAGTGGATGTTCCTGCTGGTATTGACCAATCTGTATCTGGTATGTTCAAGTCTCCCATTATCAGAACCTCCCCTTTAGCTGTCATGTTTTGTATATCTTCTAACAGTAATGTGCTATGTCCTCCCCCTGGTATGGAGGTCTGTCGACAACCTCAGTTTGTATGGCTGTCCCATTTCCTGTTTCCAGGGTGACCCACAGTTCTTCTGGCTCCTTATGTGTATTCTAAATTTCTGTAGCTTTGATATTCTCATTGACATAAAGGGCCACTCCCCCCCCCCTTTTGCAACTTGGTCTCTTCTGAACAGTACATAGCCAGGTACTGAAGTCTCCCAAGTGTGGTTACTGGTGAACCATGTCTCGCTAATGGCTACTATGTCCAGTTTAGCCTCTGTCATTGTAGCCTGCAGGTCACACACACACACACACACACACACACACACACACTTCCTCACATCACACTCCATGCATAACCAAAGGGTTCAGACTTAAGCTGAAGTAGACTTAATATTTACGTTATTCACTTCTGTTACAGCTACCATATAAAGCCACAATAGCAGGAACAGAGACACAGGTTATCAGTATTAAAACAGACTGCTAGATGGGACCAGGACAGCTACTCCTGATGGAGTCTATAATATGTATTATAAAGAGGGCCTCAGAAATGCTGCAATCTGATTGTCTGTTTGCATTCTGACAGCCTTACATTAAGTAAGCAATAAGACACAATGGGGTGTGCATGGGACGGATTTTACCACCTGTGAGGTACAGGGCTGCAGTGCCTTCAGCCCCTGGAAATGTGGTAAAATCTGTTCCATGCACACCCCTGGAATGTCTTATCGAGCTTATAAAATGGGCTACATTTTTTAGCATATTTTTACAGTTAAATAAATCAGGTTTATATGGAGTTAAAACAGAGTTTCTTATAAGAATTTATTATAAAATTGTCCTTCCACCTGCTGTGCAATGATGTCATTTTGCATGCTCTATACACATTTTGTCCTTTACTGCCATCTGCAGAACTGGTTTCATTTCTGAATGTATGAATTATATATGATTAATGTAAGAGTAATACATAAATTACGCTGACTGTACAACTTACTTTTTTTGTTAGTTGAATCGCGACCGATTACATCATGGCATCACTGTAGGAGTGGGTGGGGACTGCAGACTTGCAGTGTCTCGGTGCTGGAAACAGTAATGTTTATAATGATATTATGACTGCTTCCGTTTGTGGTCTAGGTGGCATGCCTTGAAGTTTGTCCATGTGATTTTTAGATGGGCGGTTAAACTAAGATGCGCACCTATGAGAATGTACAGTTCAGTGATACTGGCAAATGTGAAATGTTTCCCGAAAGACAGATGCATAGTTGAAATCTAGAGAGAGTGCAGCAAGTCTGAAATACATGGCATCACAGTAGGAGTGGGCAGGGATGTGGATAAGTGGCAATGAGCGCCTACAGACATACATACAAACATGCCCGTCTGTATTTCTCCCCCCCCCCAAAGCCTATCAGGAAATGACACACAACAGAGTGAGGAGCGCTAGTGGAGGCACCCTCTGTACTCCCCCCCCCCACCTCCTGAAAGCCTATCAAGAAACCAGCAAGATGACTGGGGAAAAGTCTAATTTAAAAAAGAAGAAATTGTGGCAACGGCTTTTTCTGTTAGCTCAGCAGCACACCAGAGACATGCTGGCAGCAGGATCATAACAGTTCAGAGCACGGGCAAGTTAGTAGTTTCTTTTTACACTAACATTAGGCTTTTGCTGACATTTAGACTGTGAAGACACTGACAAAGAGAAAGTAAGAGAGTGAGCAGCACCAGAGTTTCTGCGATCGGCCATCGAGTGTGAGATGAGCCACATTAGTGAGGAAAACAAATGGCAGCATTTCAAAAATGAGTGTTCCAATGGCTCATTGATTTCTTTTTGTTTTCAATGTAGTCCCCCTCTTAGGCACTTGTTTTTACCTGTGCATGGAACAGATTTCATGCACAGGTAATAACCAATCAGAATGCAGGATTTACTCTCTCCATTTTATAATTCCTGTTACATTCTTATATACAGCCTGATGGTGCATAAATTATTCCTGTCAGCATTCCATCCTCTGGCACTGTTGAATGTGTGGAATGATGCATTGTGGTTCTGAACCAGCATTTTCAAACAGTTAGTGGAGAAACTCTTTTATTAGAAAATATTCCTCTCAGTAAGGAAAACATTCAAAAAGTACAAGTTTAACACTTTTCTTTTTGTAATAATTTTTATAACAGCAATAAGGCACCCCCAGAAGTTAGATTAACAGTCAATCACCCCCTAGAGGCAATGCACCTTGTGCCACATTACACCCCTACTGGGTGATTAACAGACTGTTAATCAAACCCCTGGTCATGCCTTATTGCTCAAAATAGCTGGATTTTTAAGTTCATTTTGTTAGACAGAACCAGTACAGTATGTGCAATATTCTTTTGAAAGTTATTGCCATGTCGGCATTAAGCTATGCTGTTCACACTTGGAGACAAGGTATACCTTGAGTGTGACTATTTAAATACTAAGGGCATTTTTAGTTTATTTCATTTTTCTCCTGATCTGCTTATACTTACCTCCACTGTCTTCCATCTAGCCAGCTTTTATCAGGGCACTGGCATGTGTCTGTGTGGCTGTGTTCCACACCTCCTCCACACTCTCCAAACAAAGGGGCATGTTTCATCTGGAGGGAAATAGAAGCTTATTCTGGGATCACATGTTCATGATAAGGGAAGGGGAAGACTCTGTCACTTAGCCAGATCCATGGAAGACTATCATTAATGCAGTCAGGAGCCACCCAGTACCCAATGTGGGGTGCGCAGAGGGCATCATCTAGTCACTGGTGATGTCACTGTTACCCACCAATCCAAAGAAACATGTTCAGCCTGAGGAGCCCTCCTCACCCCCGCCCCCCAGTCTGTGTCCCAAGACTCCACCGGACAGGAACCGGAAGTCAGTAATGCAGTGCAAACCCAGGTCCTACAATGATGTCTAGACTAATGTATGGATGTCGGCATGTTATTACATTTTTTTACCCCAAGGTGTGTACATAAAGCACAAGAACGAATCTCGAGTGGTATATAAAAGTATTACACACAGAGGGAATAAAAAAAAAATTGAGAACACATGCAGAGATTGTTTACCAAAAACATCTGCCAAGAACTACCTATTTTTGGCCTCTCTTAGGGATTAATCAAGATTCTGGAGAAAGATCAAAGTTTTGCTGCATTTCCCAGTTAAAGAGAGAATAGATCTCAAGAAAACTGGAAAACAAATGGAGAATAAGACTAAATTAGTTATGAATTATCTTACACGTAAAAAGGCGGCACACAAGGTTGAGGTGCTCTGATATTTCCAAGAGATATGAATACACAAAAAAATCCAACACTCACCACCTGTAATGAAGTAAGAACGCAACTGTCAGGGTTCCAAAGGCGTG
Source organism: Neoceratodus forsteri (assembly GCA_016271365.2). Classification (NCBI taxonomy): domain Eukaryota; kingdom Metazoa; phylum Chordata; order Ceratodontiformes; family Ceratodontidae; genus Neoceratodus; species Neoceratodus forsteri. The sequence goes on from JADMNL010000025.1 coordinate 275,631,584, forward strand.
CCAAATTTACTGAGTTGCCAGTAAAAGAAACACACCTTGACATGTTTCGGGTGAACCCTTTTTCAAAGAGCATGTTCCCATTAAAACTCAGTCACATTTTATACATGCCAAATGGTGACACAAAATGACGAATCACAAAATGTTGTTGTTAACAGAACATAATATTGAAGCAATCTTACACTGTTTAAGCATTGTTGTAGTTCTGCACCTTTTATTGTATATGTTGTTTCTCCCAGCAATGTTTATGCCTGGGTAATATGTTTCCCTAAGGGTATAATCCCCTTTCTGTTATGATGTTTACTGTCTATTGTACTTGACATGGAATCTTTGAAAAAGAGCATTTGCTCAAAGGTCTTTTTTTTCTGAACAATGAAACAAATAAATAAATAAATAAAAGTGCTGGTCTGAAGGCTGAAAATTCAGAGTGCAGTTGAGACTGATCACTGCTTTTTGTTCATTTGTACAGCTGCTAGAATTTCGTTGCGGAGGGGATGATGTTGTAGAGACCCTGATATCACCAGGTAGATGAAGATTCCCCCAAAGCACTGATGAATATAAAAGGGATAGACAGGGTATTTAGCATAATGGTAGTTTACTCACCTGGTAAAGGTGACTGTGGGGGAATGGATCTCTGAGGCACTTCACCTTCCTGACATCATGGGTTATATACATCTGATAGGTTGTCTGATGCACATGTGACTGAAATTGAATATGTCCCTTCGGATGGTCACTGGTCACTTCTAATCAGTTCGATGTTCGCCAAAGCTGTATCTGAAATTATAAAGAGTTATATTGCCCCCCACTTGTGCCTTGAATAATGGTAATGTGATGTCTCAGTGAGTCTGAAGTTGTAATCTTTAATTGTCAACTGCTGTACAATGTGTTTTGGATTAATGAAGTTATGTTGACATATCATTGTGTACATAGAGGTCTTGGCAGTGTCATGGTGTATCACGTCAGTTTTAGGGAGAGGTGTGGAGTGCCTCAGAGATCCATTCCCCCACAATCACCTTTACCAGGTGAGTAAACTACCATTGTAGGGGATGGTCTCTGAGGCACTTCACCTTTCTGACATCATGGGTTATTCAAAAGCAGTGATCAAAGTTTAGGGTGGGTTAGATGTGATAATGTTATTTGTGTCCCTTACTTGCTGCCAGTAGAACTGCCCTAGCAAAGTTTGTTTTGTTGTCTTGAGACACGTCCAATCTGTAATGTCTTGTGAAAGTATATATTGTTGACCAAGTGGCTGCTGCGCAGATTTCTTCTGCGGTGGCCATGTTCCTTTCAGCCCAGGAAGTAGCAATAGCCCTTGTTGAGTGGGCCTGTAGTGATGTTGGTACTTGTATGTTGTTTGCTTTGTAAGCCTCTGATATGGCTTTTCTAAGGTACCCTGCTATGGATGCTTTGGAGGCAGGAAGTTCTTTTCTGCGTCCCTGTATGATGACAAAGAGTCTGTCTGTCTTTCTGATGTCAGCCATTCTATTGATGTAGGTTGTTAGCAGGCAAGTCATTCCTAGCATTCTAAGTTGTGGATCGGCCTGTACCTCTTCTGGTGGAAGTTGTCCAGGAATCTCAATAGTTTGGTTGAGGTGGTACTTAGAAGGAATTTTTGGTCGGAATGAAGAGACTGGTCTCATTGAAATCCTGTCATGGTAGAATTGGAGGAATGGTTCTTTATATGATAGCACCTGTAATTCTCCGACTCTTCTGGTGGATGCGATGGCCGTGAGGAAGACTGACTTGAGCTGAAGCTATTTTAAATGAATGGAGTCTATTGGTTCGAATGGAGATTTAGTCATTGCTTTGAGGACTGATGGAAGGTCCCATGGTGCCAGCAGTGGTTTATGTATGGGATGTATGTTAGCTGCTGCTTTCAGGAAGTGAACAATGTCTTGGTGGGCTCCCGGAGTACTTCTCTGTATCTGTCCTCTTGCTGCCCCTATGGCGGCAACCTGTACTTTCGAAGATGATGGGGAGAGACCTAGGTGGAGTCCCTGCTGTAGAAAGAGCAGGATCTGAGGGATGGAGCATGTTGCTGAGTCTATTTTGTGGTGCGTGCACCATTTGTTGACTATGTCCCACTGGCGTTGGTAAGTGGTGATTGTGGATTGCTGACGTGAGGAAGCCATAGTGTGAATGACTGAAGGGTGGTATCCTGCTTTTAGGAGTGTCTCCCTTTCAGGAGCCATGCCGTAAGTTGCAGTTGCTTAGGGTTTGGGTGTTTGATAGGTCCTTGTGAGAGAAGGTCTGGTCTGGCTGGTAGTGTCCAGGGATTGGCTAGTGCCATTGACACTACGGTCGCGAACCATGCACGCCTTGGCCAGTGTGGTGTTATCAGTATGACTCTTGCTCTGGAGATACGAATCTTCTTTAGTACTTGAGCAATCAGTGTAATGGGAGGAAATACGTATGCTATTTGGAATGTCCAGGTGGCTGAGAGTGTGTCTACTCCTAGTGCCATGTGGTCCTTGAATCGTGACCAGTATTTTATGCATTGATGGTTCTTGTGTGATGCCATGAGGTCTATCTCTATTGAACCCCATCTCAGGTTGAGTTGGTGGAAAACTTGCGGGTGAAGTTTCCACTCTCCTGGATGGATCATTTGTCGGCTGAGCCAATCTGCTGAGATGTTGAGTTTGCCTGCCAGGTATTGCTGATATTGATCTTAAGTGAGTTTGAGACCATGCCATTAACTTGGATGTTTCAGACATCATTGCCTTGCTTCTTGTGCCTCCCTGTTTGTTTATGTACGAAACTGTTGTCTGCTTGTCTGACTTTATCTGCACATGTTTGTCCTGGGTTAGTTTGGAGAAATGCAGTAGTGCATTGAACACTGCTTTCAGTTCTAGGACATTGATGGTTTGTTTTGTCTCTGATAGCGACCACTTTCCTTGTGCCATATGTTTTCCCAGGACGGCTCCCCAGCCTGATAGGCTTGCATCCATTTCCATTATTATTTCTGGGGTTATGTCTAGGAGCATGCCTTGTGTGAGTTTGCATCTGTTTGTCCACCATCTGAGGCTGGATCTTACTCTGGGTGGTATCTTGACCTGTTTTGCTAGGTTGAGGTTGTGTGTGTTTCCTTGACTTAGAACATAAGAGGTCTGGCATGCCATCTTGCCCAGGGAACTGTGTCTATTGTTGAGGACATGAGGCCTAACATTTGTGAGACATGCCACAGCGTGGGATGTTTTACGGTCTATAGTCTGTGTGTGGTTGATATTATTGTTTGAATTCTTGACAGAGACAGTGTAACTAGTCTTCTTTCTGTATCTATGAGGGTACCCAGGTGTTCTATGTTGTGACTGGGGTTTAGTTGGCTTTTCTTGTGATTGAGTACCCAGCCGTGTTGCTGTAGACACTGCACCACTGTTTGCGTCTCCCTTATAGATTGTTGTAGTGATTGTGCCCTGATGAGCCAGTCATCCAAATATGGTATGACGTGGATTCCCTGTTGGCGTAGTCATGCTGTGAGAATGATTGAAACCTTTGTGAGTACTCTTGGTGCTGATGCTAGGCCGAATGGTAGTACTTTGTACTGGTAGTGTTGTCCGAGAATGCAGAATCTGAGGAATTGATAATGTCTGGGTCTCATCGGCACATGTAGGTAAGCATCTTTTAGGTCTATGGATGTGAGAAGTCTCCCTGTCAGAGTACTTTGAGTGTTGACTGTATTGTCTCCATCTTGAATGGTATGTATCTCACTGACTTGTTGATGTACTTTAGGTCCAGTACTGGTCTGTACCCTCCTGTCTTTTTTTGGGACCATGAAGAATATATAATATATTCCTGTACCTTCTTCTTTTCTGGGAACTGGAGCAATAGCATTGTTGTCTTTTAGTTCGTGTATAGCTGAAGTAATTTGCGTTGTTGTGTATATGTGCTTGGAAGAGGGAGATAGAATCATTCTGTGTTCTCGTGGCGTCTTTGTAAATTGTATTGCATAGCCACTTCTTATTATTTCCAGTACCCATTTGTCTGTGGTGCTTTTTTCCCAGTGTTCTATGAATAGTTGTAGTCTTGCTCCTATGGGAGTGTAGTTTTGCATGGAGTAAGAGTATTCAAGACCGGGAGGTGTTGCGGCGATGGTAGTTTCCTCTGCCTCTTTGTGTTGTACCCCTACCTCTGTATCTGTTGTAGTGGTAGGGTGTGGAATAGTTTTGTTTGAATGTGGTACCTCGGAAGATGTGGCTTCCGCATCTCTTGTCATGAAAGGAATGATATCTGCCCCGGGGATGAGTGGGTAGGTAGGCAGATCTGGTTTGTTCTCTAGTCAGAATCTTACCATCCTCTTTGCCCTTGAGACATTTCTCTAGTGCTTGTCTGAACACCATGTTGCCTTTAAATCGAAGGCGTTGAAGGGTGGCCTTTGATTCTTTGTCAGCATCCCACAGTTTCATCCACAGTGATCTGCGAGATCTGTTGGTGATGGCAGCTGATCTGGCATTTATTTTTAGTGAGTCTACCGCCATATCTGCCAGATATTTTGTGGAAAGTATGGCATTTTCTAGGAGTGTGGACTCGTGAGATTTCACAGGTATGGTTTTTTGTATCTCTTGGAGCCAGGTTAGTCGTGCTCTTGTAGCATATATTGCAGTCGTGGCTGCTCTGCTCCCAAAGCCTGCTAGTTCAGAGGTCTTCTTTAGGTTGTCCTCTAGCTTTCTGTCGATAGGGTCCCGTAAATCTGAGGCGGACTCAGTAGGGAGTACAGTCTTTTTATTGAGGGTGGCTATTTGTGGGTCCACGGCGGTCGGTGTACACCAAAGCGTTAGCTTCTCCTCCTGCAGTGGGTACATTCTGTCCCAGGATTTTCTCTCGGGAATTCTGGCTGGTTCAGAGGCAGACCATTCTTTTAAAATAATCTCCTCTATGGCCTCACAGACTGGGAAGGTGTCTGCTTGTTTCGCTGTAGGTTGGAGTGAAGGTAGTAGTTTGGATGTGGGTGGTGGCGTTATAGTATCAAAGCCCACCGTTTCCATTATGTGGTGTACTAGGGCTGGGATTTGGTTGGGGAAGCACCATTTAGCTGTGAGTGTTTGTGGCTCTTGCTCCAAACCTCCCTCTTCCTTATCTGAGGAGCCGCTGGATTCAGCACTCAATGGGGTGTGTTCATTTACTAGATCGGCTGTATGTCTGGAAAGGGAGTTGGTATTCCTTTTCTTAGCAGGTGGCAAATGCATTTGTTGGTGTTTAGAAAGTTCTGTTAATTGTTGTAACATAGCTGTTAAAACCTCCTGATGTACTTGCATAAGTTGATTGTTCTGAATTAGTGCCTTAGCGATATCTGACTGTTGGTGGCTATCTTGACTAGTAGCAGGAGGAGTGAAGTCATCCTCCACGTCTGGTTCATCATTCTGTAGCATGGATTCTTCAATGCAGGGGCCACAAAGCCTGCCTGTTTGTTGGTGTGGGAGTGGAACATTGCACTGCCTGTAGCTCTTTGCTTTTGGCATGATGACCTGGTAATCAGATACAAATGAGACACTTAGTATGTGCTGGCCCTTTTTTTTTTTTTATCAGTAATTTAAAACAACAGTAGTAAACATTGTTTGTACTGTTGCTGATGTACTGTTTTTAAGAATTATCCATGAGTGTTGTCCATATTGAGCCACTATCTGTACTATCAACTGTGCTGTACAAGTGGTGCTCCTGTGCCTTTAAGAGCAGGACTGCTGGATATTGGTTGAGTGTCAGGAGCTTATAATGGCTATTCCTGGTATGTAGTCATGTGGGGCTTGCAAATGTGCCCTGGGACTTGAATGGGTTATATTCCGTGAAAATGTTCCTTGTAAGTAAGGGTTATGCTGTGAAGCAGACGTCTGTGTCTGTTAGATGTAACCTGTAGTGACATTTGTTTATTTGTGGGCGCCGCATATGCTTAACTCGCAGTCACGCCTCGCTGCTTGCATTACTCTTGGGGTAGTCCACGTCATGATGTGGAGGCGTAAAGCGAGACGTCCTGTAAGTCTCGCGATAGTTTGGGCGCCTATGGTGAGGCGCCCTGCACGTCACGGGGAAGCACCAGGAAGTGAAGAGGATCCAGTCATGGAGGCAAGAGCGAGAGGAGGGGCCATAAAATAACTTTATGGCTTCTCCATCTTGGAGGTTACATGCAGATGTTGGGAATTTGTGGGGCAACCAAAGCTGGAGTCGTGCGCCTTGTGAGTCATGCATGAGAGGAACCGCATATCTATATTTTGGAGCCAGGTAGTAATTATCTGCTATAATAAGCCACTGTGATGTAACTTTGTGCTCAGTAACATCTGGGTATGCTAGTATAGGGATGCCCAGAGTGCCATGATTCAGAGGGGAAGCGTGATTATTGTACTTGTGCCATGCCCATGTTGGAATAGCATACTGATGCTAAAGCTAAAGCTCGATGGGGTTCTTGCTAGTCAACATCCGGAACCACTGAGTCGGGGTGTCCAGAGCATTGCAGAGAAGCAGTACAGAGTGGATTCATTTGTAATGGTATGCAATCGCTGTACAGTTTGTTAGGCATGGGGTCTTGTGAGCAGTGTCTGGAGCCACTAAGTTAGGGGTGTCCAGAGCACTGAAGGCTGGTCAACCTGGTAGAATATTGAGTGAATCCTGCTGTTGTATGACTTTGAGAGATGCCTGTCTAAGTTTGTAGACCTGAAATGTAGCTGTGTGTGGTTTGATGAAGTCAGTGAATGACGTGCATTTTATACGAATAAATACAGTTTTCTAAATTGCTAGCAGCTATGTAGGTAACTGCTGAAATATAATTAAGCTGCAAAGTGATACCAACGTAGCAGTTAGATGCAGAATGCTGTGCTATGCTGTGCTGTCTAGTCCATAGGGGGTAACAGATAAATGTGGAAGTTTCTTACCTTTTGATGAGTGTTTTTAGATTTCTGTGGTCTGGAGCTCTGGAATAGTGTGACAACCTTTCTCAGATGCACAATTTGAACTGATTAGAAGTGACCAGTGACCACCCGAAGGGACATATTCAATTTCAGTCACATGTGCATCAGACAACCTATCAGGTGTATACAACCCATGATGTCAGGAAGGTGGAGTGCCTCAGAGACCATCCCCCACAATGGTTAGAGCACAGACATGTGAAACAGGAAATTCCCAGGTTCAAATCTCATTTCCTTCATACCCTTAAGCAAGCCCCTTCTCTGTGCTTCAGCCTCGTTGAGCTGTAAACTGTAGACTCTGCTCAAATGAGAAGTTAAATTTTCTGCCATGCTATTTAAATAAGTTGTAAAACAGCCAAGTTCCAACCCCTCAGTGTTGTATGTCTTGTCCCTTTTTGAAGCCACATTGTACCTTAGAATGGGTATGTTTTTTTGATTGCAATTAGAAGTTCAGAAAGTTAGTTTAGACTCTGCTGCTCATGTAACAATAAAAGTAAGGGCATCTGTATAAAATTATTGCCTCCCTTCATCGGCATAGACTCAGTCTTATAGCCATGTGACTAGTCTGGTGTTCTGTTCGTAGGTCTACCACTGTTTGGTAAAGATTACTGAAGTAAAAACTACTAAACTGAGCGATCCAAACAAATACAGAAAAGGTACACCTTCCATAGTGCACATTCACAAGATCGGGAGGTGTGTGCACTTTTCTGCATTTGTTTGACTCTCACGCCTTAGTGTTACTGATACACCGGAAACTGGAGCAGCTTCCATTAGTTTCACTGACTGTCCTACATGCCTGTGCTGCATTTTGGGGGCTACATATTTCAGCACAGCATACCTCACAACTGTCCAGCATCACCACAACATGTACATTTTAAAATCTGTATGTGCCGTACTGGTCATGGGACTGGTTGTCTGGTTTTCCTCCTCCTCCAGATTTTACTCGTTAATGCCCATCACACGCTCTTCTGCCTCACACACCGGCTGCTCATGGCCTTACCAAGGGGCCTTCACTGCATTGCACACTGCCACACAGAAACTTTCCCTCCCTCATGCTGGGGAGCTGGCTTTCTCCCTCGCCATCGTGTGGGGTGACCTTCTCAGCTCGCTCCATCCTGCCCCCACCCACTCTCACCAACACACTGGGCTGCAAAATAATTTTTAGATGCCACTGTATATCATCAGTTTTGCTCTGTTGTCCAAGCTCTCACCGTCCTCTCGCCCACCACTCATTACTCCGGTCCTCCTGGCTACAGATTTGCCCACTCACTTTAGCACACTGCATTCAAAGGCCACCAATAGGCATGGGGGGGAGTCATCAGCCCGGGGGGGGGAGTGCACTGCAGCAGGACACAGGAACTCAATACAACCTGGACAAAGTTTGGTGGAAAAAAACAGTGCCAGAGTCAGAAAAACATGGTGATATTTGTTGGTGGGGCTGGGCCCACTTTGCTGAGTATTGCTGGAGCTTGGGCCCCACGGACCCATATAACCTAGTGTCTATGTTCACCAGTGTGCCTGTGGGAATGTCTTACATAAAAGTTCCCCAAGAGAGTTGTGAGCAGGTTTGGGGAGGATGGCTGCAGCAAGCTCAGCAGCAGCCACACATTTACAGCTGCATCGTGGCTCACCAGATGCATTAAAATATGCAAATAAAAGAAGCCAGTCACTCTCTGAATGGAGCGATTGACTCCTTTAAGTACACTGCAATGTGCTTATGCAACTTAGTGTGGTGTTGTGCTTATGTAACTTGCTGAATAAACTTTGTTGTTGCTGTTTACCTCTCTGTGCCTTGGGAATACCACTCTGTAGGGATGCCAAAGGCAGGAACCCTGGAGGAGGGTTCTACCCCAGAGGTGCCACAGGAAGGATTCTCTTAGGTTAAAGGTAGCTTAGGAAAAGCCACAAAAAGTGTATAGATTGGAAAGCATTGCAGAGGTAACAAGTTGATTAGAAGGCATTGCAGATGTAATGAGTTGGTATTGAGATTAGAATATATATACGATCATTAGAGATGAGGGTAGTGGTCAGAGATAACTGAAATGAGTAATGATTTGAACATAGGTTGAATGAATTATAACAAGAGGGCATGACTTCCCAAGAAGAGGGAAATGTGAATCTCCATCCAACGGCAGAAACCTACCTAAGGAAACTAGGGAATATACTGTGAACAACTGACTACATATGATGACCTTTGTTGCTGAGAGGAAAAAATCCTTTCAAGAGAAGGAAGCCTCTGGGGATCCAAGGCCTAGGTTGCCTTCCCTCCAGGCTAGGGGTGGTTTATTTAGTGATGGCTCTGCTGCTGCAATTTAGAGACCCAATCGGAGGGGAGGAAAATATTCCAGTTTGGAGGAAAACTCTCATGATCCCTCTAATAGGAACACCATGAAGGGTTGCAAAAGATCTCTGCAACAACAGAAGCTCTAAAGGTTGTGTGGGACCCCCAAAGGGGGAGGAGGAGGATGAGAACAACAACTACTAAGGCACTCAGCTGGCCTACTGACTAAAACAGACTGGTTGAAACAGAGGCAGTCATGGGGGAGAATAGCATAGAGAGCACCGCCAAATCTGATTCAGCCAGCTAAAGAAGTGTTCTTGGGCATGAGGGCCCCATCCCTCATATCTGAAGTCTTAAATTCTGCATCAAGGTGCTATCGATGGCAGAAATGGCTAAAACCCCACTCAGAGCGAGGACATTGCCACTATGGGCCAGATGAGAAGGACCCAACCCCAAGGTTCACATGCTCAAGATGCGGACTTTGGTACAGAGCGAGACCATTGGCTGCAGGGAAGTCAAGAGTCATAGAAAGTAATGGTAATGGTTGGCAATCCTCCAATTTGTGAAGGAGAGCAGACAGATAACTATGAAGCAGTACATATGAGATGGCCAGGTGAAGCCAGTGGACATCAGTTAGGTATTGGTATACAGTATAATTGTCTGAGATGATTGACTGATACAATGGACTAATATGATTGGCTGATGAGATTTGTTTCCCATAGCCTAGTGCTCTCCCGTTGCCCCTCCTACCTTACAACGATGAAGGAGACATGGTATTTCCATTTTCTCCCCTTTACTCCGAGGGGCCCCAGTATGCAGTCACGCATGCGCACTGAGGTGTGCATGCATCCTGCAGCTCTGGTGATGGTCCCATCCTCCCTTCTGACCTAGCACCTAGGTTCCCCCCAGGCTGGTACTGCCACCTCACCTCCACAGGGTGTGAGCCAAGAGTCGGGGAAACGTCACATCCCTCCCTGGAGAGGAAAGTTGCCTGGCAGCTGCTCAATCCTGATTCCTCCCCTTCCCCCTGGCTGACCTGTGGCAGCTCGAGCTCACTGCTGAACCCAGGTCACCAGTGTGGCATCCAGTGCCTCAACCCTCAGTGCCACCAGGCCGGCATTGGCTGATGAGACTGATGGATAGGAATACTTAGTATGATTGAGTGATATGAGCAGTGCCAGCAAAAGCAAACCAATCAATTCCACTATGGAAGCTAGATTGATGGTGTCATGGAAGGTAAGTGATCGAGTAGCGAGAGGCTAGGAAGCCATTAAGCAGTGAGAGTCAGTGATGCCAGACATTGAGTCAATGAGGTTTAGTAAATTGAATCAATGAGGTTTAGCATTGATTGCTATGGTAGCAGCATAAATAGAGAATTGATATGGGTGGCATGAATGTCTTAAATGCCTTTAAGGCAGAGTTAAGTTATTCGAGTAAGGAGCATTTGCAACATGGTAATGGAATGGAATGGAAAGAAAATCTTGAAATCCATGCAATGAATGTTGTGCAAGCCAGGTCAGCTGCAAGGTTACTATATTTATGCATAGGTAGCGGAGAAGCCATGTAGGCAAAGGAGTGGGATTCATTAACTTAGATGAAAGCATACTCCTACTATCTGGAGCAGTGATGCCCCACCATGACACCACAGCCCCCTGCCGTGGGAATACCAGAGAAGTCACAAGCAGAGCACCATGAGACCAAACAGCAACTATAATGTTGGTAGGGTAACCCCCCCCCCCAAAAAAAATAATGGAGCCAATTGAAATGCTGAAGTTTCAGTATGGTAAAAATCAGACACAGACTACTGAGGGTTTGGTAAAAGTATGGCCAGAAATGGACTGCAAGACTTTTGGTAAAAGTATGGTTAGGGAAAATTCTGAGACTGTACATAAGGTAGCAGGTTAGTGATGAGGAGGCCAGGTGAAGCCAGCGGCCTGGGAGAAGCAGGAGGCTACGCTGAAATAGCAACATATGAGCCTGGATAACACAAACACAGGGAGTGCAGGGAGCAAGCACTGAGGCCCAGATATTCAAACTACGCTCAAAAGTAGCGCAACAGCAGGAGCAAGCACAAACCAGTTGCGCAAATGCGCAACAGGTGTGATATTCAAACATGGAGCAGAGCAAATTGCGCAAGCAACCAACGTCTGAATATCGCACATACTGCACCATCGCGCAACCAGGAAGGAGAAGCTGAGCCTAAAATGTTGCGCTTATGGAGCAACCAGGAAGCTCAGCTGAGCATTCCAGAGCCGCTATAGCGCAAGCACAGCCCCACCAAAGCAATGGAACTGCACATCCAGGGAGGCAGGCTGGCGGCCCACCCCAGCCATGCCACACATGGGCACAGGAACACACTGCAGAACCCACACCACACCTGCACACCCCAAGCACAGCATCACTGGGGGTGGGACGGATGATCCACGTGCCCATGGGGACAAGCCAACAAAGCATAGCAGAGCCATGACACCCCAGCACAACCACTGGCAGGCGGAGAGTGCCACACACAGGGGGTTGACAACCACAGTGCACATCAGCCCCCCGTATGCACAGCACACCCTGCACTGTGACCCCAGAACACCACCCATGTGCAGTGACTGGCACTGCAGGAAACCATGCAGTCCCCCCAGCACTCGTCAGCCCCGTGCAACACAGAAGCCTACAAGCCAGACACACCCTGTGCACCCAGCAGTGGGTGGCAGCAGATGGCAAGACCAACCGAAAGTCACTGCCATGCTGGAGATACCTCCCCATGCACACACATGCACACACACACACATACCCAGGACCATACCAGCCCAGATGGCATGTACACCCCTGCAACTGGGCACCCATAGGCAGCTGCAAATCACAGACCAACACATTATTCTATAAACATATAAAAATGTATTAAACAACAACAAACAGTATAGAAACAAGTCCAACTATTTACAAGGGGATGGGTACAAGGTTGGGTTGGTCAAGGGTAGGGATTACAAACTTGGAGAGGGAAGGCAGGGTGGTAGGGATGGGAGAAGTGGGAAGGGTGGAGAAATCATGGCCCAGCTGGTTGCCCGTCTTCCTGCTGGTGTCCTGCAGGTCTGTGCCACCTCCTCTGCACACCATGATGGTGAATAAAGTGCAGGATATCAGCGTTCTGCCCACAAGTTGGCGGATGGCCCTGACATCCCTCTCCATCCTCCGCAGCACCTCGAGGCCTAGGAAAATGGGAACACAGTCAATGGCTGTGACTGACCACAACCCTGAACACCACCCAACCTGCAAGCCATATAGCCCAATGTCCGCACCTGTGATGGCATACACCCACCACAGTGAACATGCACATGGCCATCACAACAAGCGGCACCAGCTATGCGCACACCACCCACACACTGCCCACGTCAATCACAGTACAAACTAGGCTGGCAAGTGACGTGGCAATGTGGTGCGATGCCAGTTACACAGCTATGTGCCCAGTGCATGCCTGGACCACCAGTGACGCATACACAGACGTGCTGTGATACTGCAAAGTGATGCATGTCACCTGTGTCGTGCCTACATACATGGATACATAGACTGTGTCGGCAGATAAGGGCCTATGGCCCACCCAGTCTGCCCATTTGAGCTTGTAAGTTCACTCTGTTTTCCTATAAGTCTGTTGCCCCTTACCCCTGACCTCCAGAATTCCTTTATGTCTATCCCGTGCATTCTTAAATCCCGTGACCAAGTCAGCCCCCACCACTTCCTCTGGCAGGGTGTTCCACTTGTCCACCACCCGTTCTGTGAAGAAATTCTTTCTCATGTTTCCTCTGAATCGTCCCCCCTCCAACTTCATCCCATGCCCTCTAGTCCTGGAACATCTTTCACGCTTAAAAATAGTGTTTTCCTGCACTCTGTTCCCCCCTGTAAGATACTTGTATGTCCCCATCATATCCCCCTCTCCCTCCTCTCCTCCAGGGAGTACATGTTCAGTTCCTTCAACCTGTCATCATAGGACTTGTGATGCAATCCATGCTCCATCCGTGTTGCCCTCCTCTGAACCTCTCTACCCAGTCCATGTCCATACGTGAGTATGGTCTCCAGAACTGTACACTGTACTCAGGTGGGCCTCACCAGTGTCTTGTATAGTGGAATTATGACCTCCCCTTTCCTGCATGGTTGTGTTGTGCATGGCTGGTGGTCTTGCCCCCCACCCCAGCATGCAATAGCATCCATGAAGTAATGATACTCACACTCCTCCAGCAGCTGGCTCTGCCACTGCTGCTGCTGCTGCTGCTGCTGGGGCACAACACCCCCCGGCACCGGGGCCCTGGCATGGCCCATGTCACCGTCGCCCTGCATCCTCAGATTCAGGCCTGTGGGAGACATATGTTGAGACAAACATCAGTGTGACTCAAAAGCAGAGTGCCCCCTGCCCCAGTGAGAGTGCCTGCCCACACAGCCATAACCATCCATCGCACAGCTGCACACACTGACACAGCCAACCGTGTCCGAGCCGGCACCTATGCACAGCCACCCAAGCACACACACACCCCTACAGAGAATATAGGTGCATAGATGGTACACTCACCTGGCCTAGGCACTACGCCCCGCCTGGCACGTGACCGCAGCCGTGACAAATGTTCTGGCTCCCTCCGGCGGAGGTCACTGTACCAGTGCCAGCACTGCTCAGCAGACCGGCCCCATCCAGTGATCTCCACTAGGTCAGTGGCCACTTGCTGCCACAGCTGACTCCTGGCACTGGTGAGGGGTGCCTCACCATACAGGCCATCATAGTGTGGCTCAACTAGGGCCACCAGGTTGGCAACTTCAATCTGGCTCCAGGACACCGCCCTTCTCCTAGCCATGGCACCAACTTTACAGCAGGCAATATGGCGCCCCGCTGCGCCGTAACCCGCGTGGAGTTGTTGCACAATGACCACCACAGGCTCCAATGGCGGCTGTTGAACACGCCCGTCATCACATGGCGCTGTCACCAGACAGCGCAATAGAGACGTACACATGGCATGCCAACAGCGCCAGGGGTCAGAGGGTATACACAAGGTCACGGCAATGACGCAAGGCTACGCACAGTGCCATCGGACGTATAGGCATCCTGCTCAACTGCCAAGCTGCACACCAGTGCCACAGTGGACTATCGCGCAGTAGTGCCACAGCGCCATATAGTGCCCAGTGCTGTAGCGCCACTGGCACAATGGTGCCATGGCCTGAATGCCTATAAGCCTCAGCGAGGTCTGCAGGCGATGAGCGCGTGCGTGAGCTGTCTGGGCATGCGCACGGCAGGTGGCACACAGTCACAAACCGCGCCATTGGCTCAGCCGGACCTTCCGTATTGCGCAAAGCGCAAATACGCGATATTCAGCCGACATATGCAAATCATGCGATCAGTCATTTAAAGGTGCAGTGGCGCGATTAGCATGTCATTAAAGTTGCGACACACCTCATTTGCATGTGTTGCACTATAAAAATGCGACAGTGGGTTGTGCTGGCCAGATTTGGTTACTGCAGGTGAGAGGTGAGTTACATGCTGTGTGATGCTCAGGACAATGCTCATAGGCGGAGGATGATAAAGGCTGAGGGGGCTGAGCATGAAAAGGGCACTTAGAAAGGGACAAAGGGCACCCTTTCTATCAGTATCTGCCATGCGGAGAGGAAACGTGGGGGGCTTCCGCCCGGCCGGGCAGCTATGCTCATGGGGAAATGCTGTCGACTGCACAGTGACAGGTGTCCACTTCCACCCATACAGATCACCATGACTGACCAGAGCCAAGCTGAGGGTGTGGGCGGGCGGGCGTGGGAGGAGGCCGAACTTCACCGCGGCAGAGGCGAGGCCCTCTTCCAGGCCTACCTGGAGGATGAGCCACTAGTGAGTGGACGGAGGCATCCCTCAGGCGTGCAGCTGCATGGGAGGGTAGCTCGGGCTGTCAACCTGCACGGAAGCCACCAGCGCTCCGTGCAGGAATGCAAGAAGAAGATGGGGACTGACTGCAGGAGGCTGAAGGAGAAGGTGGCAGCCTTCAGGGCGGCACGTGCTGGCACTGGTAGGGGCCCACCAGTGGTGTTGGAGCTGACCCCTACAGAGGAGACACTGGTCGCGGCCATGCAGCCGAGTGCCATTCGGCGTACCAGGTGGAGGATTCCAGACAGGTGGAAGCCCATCACTGCACGTATGACATGGTGGTGTTGTTGGGGGCTGTTGTTCACATGCACTCACATGTACTCTCTTTCTGTTACAGATCCTGTTCGTCTTCAGGAGGCGGTGGTGGTGGTGGGTCCAGACAGTGATGCAGACCTGCTGGACGTGGAGGAGGGACCATCCACCTCCGCCACCAGCCTGCAGGCACTGCAGCAGCATGCCGCTGGGCCAACAACTCCGGTGTCAGTGATACGGGTGCAGGGGGTGCACAGTCTGTGTCACAGCAGTCTGGCATGCAGGTATGCCAGCATGCTGTGCCTATGGCAGTGGCACGCACCTGCACCATTGATGATAGCAGGCCTGCAATGGGCAGTGATAGTGTGTGTCCCGCAGATGGACACATGGCGAGACCAACACGTGCCCTGGGCCTTCCTGGTTCACACCTGTGTACCAGCATGCTGGCACAGTCCCAGGCTGTGCCTGTCAGCTACCGTGGGCAGCACCGGTGGCTGTGCAGGTGTCTGGCACTGTTGTCAGCAGGAGGTGGAACAGGTGGACCTGGGGGCTCAGCAGTTGGAGGGGCGGCAGCAGCAGTCGCACACCAGGTCTGGGGGTACAGTGTCAAGCAGTGGCACATGTCCACCGCCCTTTGATCCGCCCATACCTAGTCCTGGCGAACAGTGCCCACCCTCAAGGGGTGCTGTGCACCAGGACCGTCCACACCCTGGGGGTCACGATGCCATTGGGGCACAGTACCCATTGGATGCACACACCCGCCTGCTGCAGGACTCGGTACAGCTGCAGGGGCGGGTTGCAAGGTCCGTGGAGGCACTGTCTGTGTCCGTGGAGTGGCATAGCAGGGAGTGTGCTCGGGACCGAGCTGAGCTGGTCCTTATGCGGACGGATGTGACCGCTGCCATTGACAGGCTGACCCAGGCAGTGGTCTCTGTGCGGATGCATTGGCCACACTGTCAGGTGCCCTGTACCACACACCCCACACAGTCGCTCTCCACTCCCCGCTCTCCGGCCAGGCGACACCAGGCCTGTCGACGCGGGTTCTGCTGTGGCATCCCGGCACCCTGGTGCAAGTTTGTTTGGCAGGATGCAGACCCTGTGCGGGCAGGTCGGCGTTCACACAGTGGGACCCTGGTGGTGCACCAGCGCCACCCGATGTGGCTCCTGCTCAGCCTGCCAGTGCTGCTGGGCCCGCGGGGGGGCCGCCCACGCATCCGTGGTGGCCGTGGGACAGTGCTACCTGACTGAGCTGTCTCCCAGTGCAGGCCCTGTCTGGTGCTGCCCTGTGTGCAATGTGTGTCATGGTGGGCAGTGCACTGCTGGGTGCTCTGCTCCCATGCTGACCACGGACCACCTGCACTCTCCCAACTGCTGTCCACAGGTGTGTGTGCATGATGATGCCTGCATTGCACTGTACACCAAGGTGCAAGGGTGCCCAGGTCCTGACACATGTGCGTGGACAGTCCAGGTGGTGGGGTGGTTGGTGGTGCTGTGTGTTGGCAATGTCATTTCCGCAGTGCTGTGCTGCTGCCCATGTCACGCTGCCTGGTGTGTGTGTGTGTCCATATGAGTGCTCACCCCTCTGATGGTGTGTTGGTATGCCTGGAACCTTCAACTCCCTGACCTTCATGCAGTGTGTGTTCCCTGTGTGCCTGTGGTTTGCGCATGGACAGTGTTGCCTGCACATGTCCCTTGACTTACCTGTGTTGGGCGTAGTGCTCTTCTGCAATGGTGTCCCGGTGCAGCTGGGCCTGCGGGTCAGTCGGGGTCCCTCCATCCTAGGGGGCTGCTCATCACCAACATCACGGCGCCACTGGTGTCCCCATTGCTGTCCCTCTTTGGACCTGACGGCTATTCCATGGTCTTTGGCCATGTTGTGCAGGATGCAACAGGCCAGGAATATCCCACAGGCCTTTTGGGGCTGTACTGTAGGGCTCCGCCGGGTGTCCAGGCATCGAGCGTGCCTTGAGCATCCCAAACACCGCTCTATGATGTTCGTGTTGCGGCATGTGCCTCATTGAAGCATAGCTGCGCTGGGGTCGTGGGGGCGCCCGATGCGGTGTGAGCAGCCAGGGATGGAGTGGGTATCCGCAGTCACCTGTGTGAGATAGTGGAGATCAGTGTCATGTCAGGTCCATATTGCCCATATCCTTGTGTGCCACTACCATGGCACCTGTGTCATTCCCACCCTTGCCCAGAGTTTGCATTCCATACATGTGTACTCACCCACTAGATGACCCGTGGGGATGTCCCCACTCTCGAATCGATGGCACAGTGCAGACTGGTGCCATATGAAGGCATCATGTGCTCCGCCAGGGTGTGTGGCACAGACATTGATAATGCGCCCAGTGGCATCACACACCACCTGGCAGTTGACACTGGAAAACCCCTTTCGGTTCCGATATGCCTGGCCGTCGGGGCCAGGTGGCGTGCGAATGGCCACATGGGTGCAGTCTATGGCCCCTAGCACGCCAGGCATACGTGCTACCCTGTGGAACTCCTGCATGTTTGTTGTACGCTCTGCCGCGGTGCTGGGGAAATGGATGTACTCCGCAGCATGAGGCAGCAGTGCGCTGAGGAATTGGGTGAGGATGCGTGACGTGGCCAACTGTGTCATGCCTGTGGTGTCCCCTGTTGGCCTCTGGAAGGTGCCCGTGGTGAGCAGGCACATGCAGGCTGTCACCTTGGTCTCCACGGACAGAGCATGACTCCGTCGTGAGGGTGCCTGCATCACATCACTGCACAGCTCACAGAGCCGTCTCAGTATTGCCCTGTTCAGGCGGTACTGGCCCACAATCTCAGCGTCTGTGTCAGCTCGAAGCTGATGCGGACGCGATACCGCCTGTCGGGGCATACATGCCGGGGCCCCTCGTGGCCACGTCCCCCGCAGCATGGTGTCTCACCCCCTCATTACAGCTTCCATGTGAAGCTGGCACTGTCCATCCCTGGCTTCTGCCCCGGCTGCTGTTCCTGTGTTAGCACGCTGCCCCACTGCTGCTTCCACTGCACCGGGCACCCCCCACTGGCCTCTCTGTCCTCCTGGACCCACTGTCCCTCTCTGCCCTTCCAGCTCCTGTCTCTCTCTCTCTCTCTCTGTCTCTCTCCCCCAGTTTGCGGCCTGCTAGGGTTCTTGCGCCGCTTCCTTGAGCCTTTTTATTTTGGCTCAATTCCGCTACTGCGCAACTTCCGGCTGAGCCACTCTTGCGCATTGCGCAAGTGTTCAATTATCGCATTGCGCACTTTATGCATGGACCCGCCCCCTTCGGTTGCACATGCCTTCATTTCCATTGCGCTGTTGCTCAGCATGTTTTTGGTGGCGCAACTGGCCCCTTCTGAATATAGCAGAATGGTGCATTTTTGGAGTTGCGCATGCACAACCCTGTTGCGCATGGCGCAACCCTTTTGAATATCTGGGCCTGAGTGAGCAAAATCAGAGCTGCCGAACAGACACAGTATAACAGTGAGCCAGTACTGAGAGAGGCAGGTGTAAACAATTAAAGTGAGGAACACAGGGACTGCATGAAACAGCAGTTGGAATAGAGAGCACACAGATAACAAGTATTGATAAAAGAGAGATTGTGTGGAACATAACAAAGCAAACAAGGGGCACTAGAACTAAAAGACCCAAAAGCAAACAAAGCAAACACAAGCACTGGAGCAGAAGGTTGAAACAAACTACTGAGAGAGAAGCAATACAGATTGCAGCCAGAGGTAAAACACTGACCCAGAAGCAGAAGTATACAAACCAGGCAGAGAGCCCAGCATAGCCAGTGGGTTCCAAACACAACGGAAGGTAGGAGACAATACATGGGAGGGACAGGGCCCAAGGAAAGGTCCAGCCCAGAGAGAGGATGGACAGAGCCTCCAGCCGCAAAGAAAAAAGCTTCTGAATGAAGCAGGAAGGAAGAGTTTAAATAGATCAGGCGGTGGGGGGCATGGCTGTTGCTTTCGCCACTGAACTACAGGCTTACAGCCTTTCAAGAATTTTACTCCCTGAAACAGAAACACTCACCATGATCAGCCTTACTGATCATTGGGCTGTTACTGCCGTGCCCACTGCAGTGAGAGTTGCATAGGACCTGGCAGACAGACCCCTCTGAAATGCCGTTCACTGTATCAAAATGTTCTTTGCACACGTGCAAGCAAGCATAAAAACAGTGATGTGACATTGAACCTATATTAACAATCATAAATCTCCCATATAATGTGAACTAACACATATTCTTTATAAACACAAATGCACTTAAAGACAGTCATTAATTTCATAGAAATACAACGATCCAATAACATGAACAGACAAACTCAAAAAAGGACTTAAGACCTATAAATACTTTTCCATATCATAAAGCGCTCTTACCAATTATAGACCTCTTCTATACAAAGCAGACAACTAAGTACATAAATAATGTTTAAAAACTCTAATTCCGGTGCCTGATGTTTATTTTAAGTGTTTCTATATTTAGACAATATGCTTGGAGTTTGAGTAAACATCAGGAGAATCAAAAACTGCAATCTGCGTATAGTGAAATAGGAGGTCACGAGTTCTCCAGTAGAGAGATCAAAAGACAAATATTCAGTACATCTTTTTTACTAATGCTATGAGTTGCACACATTAAAACCTGCAGAATAAAAACTGTCACATAGCTGCTTGCTAATAACTGTATACATTTATGAATTATATTTATATTCATAGAATCCATGGTCTTTACTGTACCCAAACACTGAATGGTATACCAGTAAAATAATGCCCACCCCTCCGTGAATAGAAAAATCATCCACCACTTCAATAACGATATGATTGTTCTAAATGCACATGTATAAATTTGCATACCAAAAAGGCAAAATATAACAAGAGACTATATACCAGACCAGTCAGTTGTACTACCGATCTGTCTCCCTCATACCCTGATGCTTCCATGCCTAAAAACAAAACTTAAAACATTCTATGGTCACTATTGCAGGAATTGAAATTTGGGTATATCAAACAAGCTGGAAAGCAAAACATAAAAACACTGGGGTGTTTAAATGTCATAATAAAATAGTTATAACTCAGTTTATATGATCTGTTAATGCAGTTATTGCCTTTATCTTAAATACGGCATAATATCAAAACCCCCATTTAATCCTGGGCATTTACAAGCTCCCGATGTGGGTGGCTGGCAGTATAGCCTACAGGTTAGAGGAACACGGTGTGAACCAGCTTGATACATCCAGCAGACCAGACCCGAGTTTGATTCTCACAACCTCCACTTGCACACTGTGTGACTTTGAGCAAGTCACTTACCTGCCCAGTGCTCCCAGGTCACCCCTGAAAATAGGCACTTGTGCCTAGTGGGCCTTACCCGGTTACCAAAGACTAAAATAAATTAAAAAAAATGTGTAACTCCAAAACCCTTCTTGTTTTAGTAAGAATTTATTAAACTCTCCCCATCCCCCGGATGTGTGCATACTTTATCTACTTTATCTATAGCTGTAAAGCTCCTTGGTGTCACCAAAACGGCCAATATGCTGGGCAGTCGCATATTTGAGATCTTTATTTGGTATGGCTCTACAACATTCACTGATTCTCATTTTAAACTTCCGTTTCATTGTTCCCACATAACATGCACCACATTTGCAGATAGCTGCATAAATGATCCCATGCTTTCACAAGTGATATACTGTCTAATGGTAAATTCGTTCTCATTGTGGAGGTTATAAAAAGTCTTACCCGCTGATATTGTTATACAGTACACACATTTCTAACAACTATAACATCCCAGGGTTCGATTCGTCAGCCACGGAATTTTAATAGGTTTCTCTTATCTACTATGTACCAAAACAGCTCTTACAGTACCAGCCCTTCTATAGGCTATGCGTGCATTTACTTTGAGATATCATTTAACCCTGGGTCCCTGTTAAGAACGTGGAAATTTTCTATGGCAATGTCTTCTACCCTAGTACCATGGGTCGATTAAGCCGTAACAAGGCTGAATCTCTTGTCTATTGTCCTCTCTGTGTCCCTGTTCCCCAGCAGTAATTCCGATCTGTCTGCAGTGATTGCTGTCTCATATGCTACAATGCTACATCTATATCCTGCCTATTATAGCCCCACTCCAGCAGCCTCCCTGTAAGGTTCTCTGCCACCTATTCAAAATTAATATTGGTATTGCATTCCATCTTAATCTGAGGAATTGTTCTTTTGGTATATTCTTCACCAAATGTCTAGGGTGGCAACTGGACACAAATAACAATGAGTTTCTCTCAGTTTCTTTTCTGAAGATGTCAGTAGTAATATTACCATCAGTAGTTTTATTGATGCAGAGATACAAGAAGTGTACTTGTGTTTTACTGGCAGTGTAAATGAATCTGAGGATATAATCGATATCATGTAAATATTCTACACATTTATCCAAGTAGCCATCTGCTCTTGACCGCTGCAACGTTAAAAAAAAAGAGGTGACAATTATCTCATTTACTGTGTGCCAGCTACAAAATTTTGTGCTAAAAATCTGTAATGTCTTATGAAAACCTTGCCTGGTAACAGAGAAAGTGCATCATGTAAACTGATAGCTTCATGTCACAGTAGAAGACTGTCCTGGAACATAGCAGACTCTGTGATTTCACCACACAAGTGAACAAATATTAAACCTTATAAAATGCTTGCTGAAACAAGGCTCTCCAATAAAGCCATACCGACCGAGGCTTTACAGTGATAAAGGTGTAGAAATGATTTCTGAGTGGATATTATTAAAAGTTCATACATTAATTTTGTTCCCAAGAAGGAATAATGCACTCCCCACACCCCATATCCGCAGATTCTCCATGGACTATTCAGGCTTTTGAAAATACGAATACAGGTTTCTTATTATTTTTTTTTTTTCACTTTATTTTTATTCATATACAGCAAAAACATTGACTGAGAATGTCTCTTGCTTCCAGGGCATAGAAATTAATCTCATTGCAGAATACAGTTCCTGCCACACATTGTCACAACATAGGGATGGAAAAATTAAAACACATACAGTAATTAATAAGAAAGTAGCTATTAGCAGCAAGAACATGGACATGTTGCAGAAATATAAAACTTAGTAATATGCCTGAGTCAGAGACTACAAGTCAAACCAGTGACTTATAAAGGTCCATGAATACCTGAAAAAAAAAGGAATGAATCATAAATGAATGTGTCAAGCTCTTTTAAATGCTGCATACATACCCTGTGTTGTAAATACCATAATCTCAAACTAGTAAATCAGAAACATACAAAATAAATAGAGAATAAAGGATGAGGAAGTATGTGATATGAGAATTTAATGCACACCCGAGGTGTGGGATGCTACATAAACCCCGAGGGCGAAGCCTGCCCGAGGGGTTTATTAAAGCATCCCACACCAAGGGTTTGGATTAAATTCTCATATCACACACTTCCCCATCTTTTATTTTTTATAATTGCTGGTTAGCAATGTTTTTGCAGCCTGGCTTCTGGCATACATGTACACACACATACACACTCTCTGTCTCTCCCTGTCCCTCCCTTTCTAGAATGGGCATTTTGTTTTTGATCTTTATTTTTTTAACTTAGTTTCCAATGGGGATCACGCCAGTCTTCCCAGGACCCGTTCCTGACTGCACTCGGTACCCAAAGCGAACGAACTGCATGATCAACCAGATAAACATCTTTTATTTTACCCTGTTAGGTAGGATCAACCAGATATAGTGAGAAATGTGGCAGAAAATTACAGGAAGTGACAACGGAAAGATGGAGCCGCCATGTTTTCGGAAGTGTTCAGACCGCCCACCTGGAAAACAAGAGCCAATGAGGTAGCTGTGTATTTTAATCGACACAGCACGTGAATGCCACAATAACCTACCGGTTATTATGGCAAATATCAACTGGCTCTCTCAATAGAAAAAATTGCTGGCCAGTAATTATAGATATATAACCTGACTTCACTAGAACGTTATAATTGTGCAAAGTAAAAATAGTCTGACGCAAGTAGAACAACTAAGATACACTATTGGAACAGAACAACTGCACCCTCAGCAGAACCATTAGCAATTAATGGTACTGATTTATAAAGGAAGAATTAGAGCGGTACCAATACATTTACCTAGCCACCGAGTTTGAAGAAATTGGAAGAGTTTCTACTAAACTAAACTACTACGTGTGGTGTTGGGTCACTGGCACATTTCGTGCCCTGTAAGTCTTCGGGCCATGTGGCCACTGCCATCTTATCAGGAATTCAGGTTTCTTCATGCTGGTGATGCCTCTGTTGTTCCCATCCCTGATGGTGCATACAGGATTTCTGCATCACATTCTCTCAAATCAGGAGTGTTTGCAGATGCTGTAGCAACCAGTGTATGGGCATAAAGCTGCCTGTGCATCCCAATAGCTGTAACTTTACCTGAGCTTTGAACACAGCTGTCTCAGGCAGTAGCAGGTTGTGTGTGAACCCATGTGTCCACACAATGGTCCAGGCTTTGTGTGAAGTCCTAAAAAGATCCAATTAGCAGCACATAACCTATACAAACTTTTCCAGGGAAGTTCTGGACTGGGTTCTGGAGAGTGTTCAATCAAGTTCAGTGTTGATTTTGTTAGTCCCCAGTGCCCAGCCCCCTGACTTGGTCCATTACCCACATTTCCCAAACATGGTCATGCCATGGTCCCTGTCCCTGATTCTGGTCTATTACCCAATTATGCTACCCAACATGACACCACACAAGGCCATTACCTGGTTAATGTTCAAGGTTGGAAAGTGGTATCCCAGAGCTGAGGAAGGAGGCCAAGACAGCTGGAAACTGCTATGTGGGCCACCCAAATGGGCTGCAAACAACTGAGAAAGTGGGTGAGACACCCACTGAGAAAATGGTGGTTGAGTACTCCCCAGAGGTCATGGACAAAGGTGTACTGTCAATGTGATTGCTGACTGGACTGCTGAAAATGTTGACCCCAGTGCTCCAAACTGATGTTACATCATCTCTCATTTCTCTCACCCTTTCACTTCGTTGCCAACTATAGATTGGTGGTGAAGTAGAGCTGACATTACCCCCTTGTACTGTTCACATTTGGGGCCAACATAGTTCTGGGGAGAGGGCTCTAGGCAGGGCTTCTTGCTTGTTCTCAGACAACAGGTTGGGGCAAGTAGCAGCCACTGTTCATGGCCACTGGACTTGAAGTATGTACCCCTGAACCAAGGGGGGGGGGTAACCAGCTGCCACCAATTATGGCCTGCTCAAGTATGCCCCTTTTACCAAGTAGAGTTGAGTAGCAGCCACTGATTGCAGGCTATTTGGGGAGTGGAGAGGAGCAGCTGTTGATTGTGGAAGACCAAGAAGCAACACGTTATCATGGCCTATTTGTGTAGGGGATTGAATAACAGCTGCCACACCCCACTTTCCTTTCTGTGGGGAGATGTGGGAGGAGATCCCACCTACTGCCTCTTTGCTTTTTGTGGGGGGGGGAATGGGAGGAGATGCCACTAACTAAGGCAGTGCCCTCCCATTTCTTTTGTGTTGTGGGGGCCAGAAAGAGATGCCGCTGACTGCAGCTATGGAGATGCAGAGTTAAGCACAGACTGATTTCTCCTGTTCAAGGCTTTAGTTAAATTGTCTCCTTCTCCAGAAAGGGACACTGGAGAAGCCACCGGCTGTGTTTTATTTTTGTGTGTGTCCAGGATGGTGATGTGGATGAGATGGATAGGTGATCTCTGCATGTCACTGCAACAGTAGATGAGGCTGAATGTAGTCCTCGAACAGTAGCTGCGGTACCAACATGGGTAAAATGCCTCATCCAGATTCCATAGACTCATTTATACTAATTGCAAGAAGTCTGTCCCAGCTATGTCAGGCAGCCTTAAAAATGGACACCGTGAACACAATGGAGCAGCAACATTTTGTGCTTCCTGCTCACAGACGCTTTGCAAAGTCACCTTAAGCAGCAGACTTGTGGGGCGCAGCTTGGACCTGTAGCTTGACCTTGGTTATGAAGCACAGGGCTGGGAAAGGGGCAGGCATTATGGCTAAAAAAACCCTAACACCGCATTTCCCTCCTTTTCTGGCTTTGTAACCTCAACACTGCATTAATATAGTTTTTTTTTTTTTCAATATCTGTCTGTCTGTCTATCTATCTATCTATCTATCTATCTATCTATCTATCTATCTATCTATCTATCTATCTAAATGTCTGTCTATCTACTGACGGTATGTATGTATGTATGTATCTATCAATTTATCTATCTACGGTATCTATCTACAGTATCTGTCTGCCTATCTATCTACAGTATCTTTTGTCTGTCTCTCTGTCCATCTATCTACAGAC
Organism: Neoceratodus forsteri; assembly: GCA_016271365.2. Lineage (NCBI taxonomy): Eukaryota > Metazoa > Chordata > Ceratodontiformes > Ceratodontidae > Neoceratodus > Neoceratodus forsteri. The sequence goes on from JADMNL010000025.1 coordinate 275,657,179, forward strand.
TCTGTCTGTCTATCCATCTATCTATCTATCTACATATCTCTCTGTCTAGCTATCTACCTATCAACAGACAGTATCTGTCTGTCTATCTCTACGGACAGCATCTATCTACCTGTCTGTCTGTCTATCTGTCTAGCTCGCTAGCTACAGACTATCTGTCTGTCTGTCTATCTACAAACATTATTCTTGTATCTATCTATCTATCTCTATCAATTTATCTGTCTGTCTCTACAGACATCATCTATCTATTTATCTATGTACAATATCTTTCTGTCTGTCTGTCTGTCTGCCTGTCTTGTGGTAAAAGACCCTTTTTCTCTGCCACTATAGTATTGTTAGTGTACATAAGTGTGGGTTCTTTACTAAATTCTGTTTCTATAAAGACTGTTGCACAACAGCATCTCTCTAACCCTGGCATGACATAGCAGGTTGGCCACTCACTATGCTTATGATGTAAAATCTCTTCCTTTCTTTCTGTCTTCTGTTTTCCTACCCATACTTGTTTGTGCACATTATACTGTGAGGCTAAAGAAATAAATAATTACTTCCAGATAGTTTCCAATAAAATAATTGTGGATTGGCTTTTTTCTGTTTAAGAGAGCCTGTGATACTGCTAGTGAAAGACAGAGGCGTTGTCTTTCAGCTGCATTCGCTCTCCCGTATCTGTTAAAATGACCCTGAATTTAGTTTGGGTAAGGTACACTGTGCACTCACTCTGAGCAATGTAAAATGTGCTGAAACCTGTTGTAATTTAAGTAAAAAGCACATATCTGTAAAAGAGACCTTGTTTAAGTTCCTCTGTGTGAAAGAAAAGCCCAGAGGATAGTTTAGGTAGAGCGAGGACTCTGTGTGGTTCTGTGTAACACCCGTCCAATAGTTTTTTTTTTTTAATTTCTGTTTTTCCCCGCCTACTGCTCCACAGAGCCACATCCATCAGGAATCACCCATCAAGCCTGTTCCTGCCAGCACCTACCTTGCAACCTCTGGTCCCTCCATCTAGCCATGGAAACCCCACGGTAGGGGTCAGGGTCGGGCGACCCCACGAATCTTGAATCTTGTCAGGATCCTGGGTCACAGACAGGTGCTGGCACATCAGGACCTGGCTCGGTATTCCGTCATCCTGGCTCTGAGGGTTTTTTCCCATGTTACTCATGGGACGCTATGTGCCCCTGCGTCAAGGCGTCTGCCGACCTCCGCAACGTCCCCCCCTTCCATGAAGGAGCAGCCCCCAAGGCTGATTGGCTGCCGGCCTATGCCTGCAACCAATCATACCCCTCGTACTCCAGCTTGCTGTTGCATCCCCCAGTCTCCACCAGGGGTCACCGCTTGCCGGTATGGAAGTCCCCCCTCCCCCTGGAGAAGGCGAGCTGTCCCAGGATGCTCCAGGCTATCTTCCCCTGACCAACCCCCGACGACCCGAGTTCGCTCCCAAACCCGGGTCACCGACGTGGTGCAAGGTGTGGCGTCCAGCGCCTCAATCCTCAGCGTCACCGGGCTGGCCCCCCTTTAATAGTTATGCAGACAAGAAAGAGGATGTGCTTATAGGCATGAAAATGAAGGCATAAAGGTAGAAAACCTCAGTAAAAAGAACGCTGTGTCTGCCTGTGTGTTATTGCTACTTAGTGTAGCACTCAGAACAATGTTTAAACTGTTTAAAATGTTTAAATGTGTAAAACATTCATGTACAAAGCTGCAAATGCATTTCAAGCACACTAGTCTGTTATAAGCTTGTTTTGGTATATAAAAACCTGTAGCTAGCCAAGTTCTGTTTTTCTTTTCTCCCTCTCATACACTCACCAATCACTCACTGCCTTCTAGCTGGGTGCTATGGGTGTCCTATAGGGAGTCAGCGGCTCCTGTGCTGCCTGTTTTATAGTATCCCTATCTGTCTATCACCCTTGTTAGGGAGGAGCTACACCACATTTAACGCCCTCTTCTACCTTATTAAGGATTTTTAGATAGAATATTATATCTCAGTGTCAAAACAGTTGCTAGCTAACTGATTATTTGTATAAATGTATCTAGTCTGTTAATCCCGCAAATGTTTTAATCAAAATATAAAGAATATTCCTCATATTTTGATTATCAGAGGTGTGTTCAGCTTCTGAGGGAGGAGCTAGCTGGATGTTTAAGAGCTGCCTAGAGACCTTGTAGTCAGATCAAGTTAGGGATTGAACCTAGTGAGGCCTCCCTTGAAACTGAATCTCTGAGTCTGCGATCAAGCACAGACCCATGTCAGGGAGTCAGTTCCCTTAACGCCCTGTGCTGTGCCTTTTTATTTTATTTTCTAGTTAGGGTAAGTAAGTGAGCTGAAATGCTAAATTACTGATCTTGCTGAAACTGCATCCTGAAAAACAACTGAATTGTTGGACTGTTATAAACTGCTGTCTCTCTGAATGTTCTGAACTGAAGAACTGTACTGCAAGAAAATTATAAGTTTGAGTTATTTTTTTTACTATATTATTTTACTTATAATAAATCTAGACATACCTTTAGTGTGTCCAACCATATTTCTACTTTGTTTGTGTGATCTTATTACTGCACCCACGACATATTGGTACCAGGAGTGGTGTAGTATTCGAGGTCCAGGAATCTTGGAGGACTCCAAATACAGGATACTGTTTCTAGTATCCAGATCACTACAGACTAGTAGTAGGTTGATATGTGGCTCAGCAGAGAGTAGCCATTACTGGAGAAATCTTACTACCTGGGTTAGATCCTGCTACTAGGCCGAAGGTTAAAAGAGACACCTCTACAGAAGTTACCATGGATACCGAGGATCCTAACCTAAGCGAACCAGAGGAAGAAGAGCCTGTGGATTAACCACCAGAGGACATCCCTTCATTGCTAAAATGGCTAGCAATTAAACAGCCAGAGGCTGACTGGCAACGTGCTATAGACTAAAAAGGAGAGGGAAGAAGAGAGAAGATGCCAAGACCAAAGGTGGGCTGATACTATGAGGGCATTACAAATAATTGGAACTGGGCAAGCAGCTGCTACTAACACTCCCAAAGACAAAAAATTAACTAAAATGCCCCCCCAGATGACATCGAGTCATATTTAACAACTTTTGAATGGGTAGCCCAAGTATGTAATTGGCTCTAACCACAATGGGTAATTCATTTAGCCCCTTATTTAACTGGCAAGGCACAGATGGCATATACCAGCATGAATAGCCAAATGTCCCTTGATTATGCAGCTGTTAAAAAATAAATTCTAAAACGTTATGACATCAACACTGGGACTTAAAGACAACGATTTCGGACATTAAAACACCAGACACGCATACCCCCTTGAGAGACATATACCAGGTTAAATGATTTATGCTGTAAATGGCTGCAGCCTGATGGAAAGACTAGCAAAGAAGTGATGGAACATGTGGTCCTGGAACAATTCATTACAGTAATGCCCCCGGAAGTACAGTTATGGATCCGTGAGCACAATCCTGAAAACTCAGAAATTGCCATCACCCTGACTGAGGACTTCCACTCTGCCCGTCAACCTTTGAGGAAGGGGTATCGAAGGACTGATGGACCTTCAGGAACAACACCTCCTGCATCTTCTGTGCCATCGAATACATTGGTAAGACCTATTCCTTCTATTTTACCTGGGACTTGGAGTGTGAGACCTAAAGAGGATAGGAAGGGTATTAGACCAAGAAAAACTAACCCTAATATTGAGTGCCATTACTGCCACTGGTTAGAACATATAGCTCATTATTGTCTTAATAAATGGAGAGATCCAGCATATCTGGCCTCCATGAACTTGGGGAACTTTGTATTCAGGCACAAGTAAATGGACAGAAGATTGAAGGTTTAGTTGACTCTGGTAGTTGGCAAAGTTTAGTCAGAGCTGACTTAGTTAAATCTATATCCACTTCAGATCTAACTACTGGAATAATCTGTATCCACAGGGACACTCATCAGTATCGCACTGCTGATATAAACCTGGACGTGAATGGACATACTAATGTACTGAATGTGGGAGTGGTCCCGACATTACCAGTGCCTCTTATTATAGGACAAGTTCACCCTCATTTTGACTCTCTGGTCCAAAAATGTGAACCTCGCCTGGGAGCAGTGACTACACGAGCCGAGAAATTAAAAGAAAACGCACAGAAGCTACCAAAAGAAGAGACTATGGGAACACTTTTTCCATTTGAAGGGGATGTTTTGGGGACTGTGGGGGAGAATAAGAAAACCAAAGCTGAAAAACGTCGAGACCAAAAACAGTGGAAAAAAAAAGAATAAACCTGATATAAAATGTGATATAAATGTCATGCCATGTACTGTTCCTTTAACAAACACTGCTGATGATTAGAAAAATGATGTGTCTCTAACCTTTTTGTTTTCCCAAATAGGTAAAACAGGAAACCCAGGGACCCCAGTCGTTATTCAAAAAAAATGGATTTTATACAGGGTGTGTACCTATCCCCATACACAAGAGCAAGGGGAACAGCTAATTGTACCTTCCAGGTTTAGACAACAGCTGTTATACCTGGCCCATGTTATCCCTAGTTCAGGTCATGCAGGAAGGGAACATACAGTAGCTAGGCTACTACAACATTTTTATTGGCCGAAAATCCCCGAAGAAGTAGTAGACTATTGTCATAGTTGCCCAGATTGCCAACAAGTAGGACCAGTTTCTGCAAAAGAAAAAGTGCCTCTTATGCCCCTCCCACTTGTATCCTATCCATTTGATAGGATAGCAATGGATATTGTTGGTCCCCTAGAAAAGAGTAAAAAGGGAAATGGATACATCCTAGTCCTCTGTGATTATGCCACTAAATATTCTGAGACATTCCCGTTAAGGTCGACCACAGCCCCAAAGATTGCAGAAAAGCTGGTAGAATTTTTCAGCCATATGGGGATCCCTAAAGAGGTCCTAACAGATCGGGGTGCCAACTTTTCTGCTGAATTACTACAGGAACTTTATAAACTTCTGGGAGTCACATCAGTCCGGACCACACCTTACCATCCCCAGACTAATGGACTCATAGAATGTTTTAATCAAACCTTAAAACATATGATAAGAAAATATGTTGATGAAGAGGGCAAGGACTGGAACCATTATCTCCCTCTGTTTTTATTCACTTATCGGGAGGTGCCCCAGGTCTCTACTGGGTTATCCCCATTCTCCCTACTCTATGGGCATAATCCCTGTGGTCCCCCGGATGTGATAAAAGAAGCCTGGGAGGGAGAAAATACTGTAAGGCATGTCAATATCCTTGAGTACCTTACTAAGCTCAGACAGAGGTTAAGTAAATATTCCCAACAAGCACACCAGACTGCAGTAATAGCTCAGGCCAAACAAAAAGTGTTGTATGATGTAAAAACTAAAGAAAAACTGTTTCAGCCTGGTGATAAAGTACTGCTACTATTATCAACCTCTGAGAACAAACTGCTAATGAAGTGGCAGGGTCCGTTTTGTGTTAAAAGCCAAACATGCCAGTAACATATTGTATAGAGACCCCTGGGAAAAGTTCTAATAGCAAAATTTACCACACCAATTTGCTTAAAAAATGGTATGAAAGGCCTGAAGACCAGCCATCTTTATTTCACCTGACACTGCTGATACTGAGTTAAAATCTGCGTATCAAAGGTCAGAAACTAGTGCAGGACTTGCTGACATAAAAAAATCAATCCTGAATTGTCTGAGAGTGAATGTGTTGAATTACAACAGCTTTTGAAATGTTTTGAAAATACTTTTACTATTGTTCCAGGACAAGCTAAAGATGTCAGTCATGGCAGAAAGTTTACAGCTGGCCCAATTAGACAGAAACCATATAGGTTACCATAGAGGGTCAAAGTACATGTTCAGCAAGAAATAAACTTCTGCAGCTTGGGATAATTGAACCTTCTGTAATCCCCTGGTCATCTCCAATAGTATTAGTACCAAAAAAGAAGGAGGGGTACGTTTATGTTTAGATTTTCATAAAATCAATCAGATTTCCCAGTTGGACAGTTATCCAATCCCCAGGATTGATGATATCCTAGATCAAATTGGCCAAGCTAAATACATATCTACTCTAGACCTAACTAAAGGGTATTGGCAGATTCCACTCAGCAAACCATCTAAGGGGAAAACTGACTTTAGTACCCTTTACAGTCTATATCAATTTGTGTATATGCCATTTGGTCTCCGTGGAGCTCTTGCCACCTTCCAACGGTACATGGACAGACTTTTAGCACCACATACAGGGTACTGTTCTGCGTATCTTGATGATGTGGTCATGTACAGTACCAGTTGGAAATCCCATTTGCAACATCTTCATGATGTCATTCAAACTATTCATAAGGCAGGTTTGAAAATAAATCCTGTGAAATCTACCATGGCAATGAGGGAGGCACAGTACTTAGGATTTATTCTCAGAAATGGGAAAGTACAGCCTGAAATTGATAAGGTGGAAGCTGTTGCTAAATGCCCTGTCCCAGAAACAAAGAAGCAAGTACGATCCTTTTTAGGTCTGGAAGGGTACTATCGGAGGTTTATTCCGAACTTTGCTACTATTGCTACTCCCTATAAGACCTCACTAAAAAGAAAGTACCCAACAGAATCCCATGGTCTGCTGATTGTGACCTTGCATTTAAAACTATCAAGGTAGCCTTATGTGCCTTCCCCTTGTTACACTCCCCTGACTTCACAAAGCCTTTTGAAGTCCATACAGACACTTCTGAGACTGGGTTGGGGGCAGTATTGAGTCAAAACATCAACAGGGAAGAACATCCCATTATCTACATAAGTAGGAAATTATACCCCAGAGAATATAGATATGCCACCATCAAGAATGAAAGTCTTGCTATTAAATGGGCTACTGAGTCCCTAAAATTTTACTTATGGGGAAACCCTTTCATCTTGTTAATGGACCATAACCCCCTATGCTGGCTTAGCCAAATGAAGGACAAGAATGCTTGTATCCTTAGATGGTACCTAGATTTACAGCCTTATAAATTTGAGATCAAGCATTGTCCTGGCAGTGAAAACAAAAATGCTGACTTCCTTTTTCGTTATGGTGCCCCCTAGGTACTTGAAAAGAAAATTAATGTAGAAACCTCAGGGCAAATACTGATTTTCTTGTGTGAAGATAAGTTCATGTTAGTATGAACTTCAGACTGTTTTTGTTTGTTTTATTAGGGTGCCCTGGTGTGGAGCTTCTGTGAGGCTGGGTGGAAGCTCCAACCCATTCCAACTATGGAATGTGGTTTGCAAACCAGTAAGTCCACACTGGTTTGTATCTAAGCAGGGGAGAGTGTGGTAAAAGCCCATTTTTCTCTACCACTATAGTACTGTTAGTGTACATAAGTGTGGGTTCTTTTCTAAATTCTGTTTCTATAACGAGTGTTGCGCAACAGCATCTCTCTAACCCTGGCATGACATAGCAGGTTGGCCACTTGCTATGCTTATGCTGTAAAATCTCTTCTTTTCTGTCTTCTGTTTTCCTACCTATACTTGTTTGTGCACGTTGTACCATGAGGCTAAAGAAATAAATAATTACTTCCAGATAGTTTCAAATAAAAGTATTGTGGATTGGCTTTTCACTGTTTAAGAGAGCCCATGATACTGCTAGTGAAAGATAGAGGAGTTGTCTTTCAGCTGCATTCGCTCTCCCATATCTGTTAAAATGACCCTGAATTTAGTTTGGATCAAGTTCACTGTGCACTCACTCTGAGCAATGTAAAATGTGCTGAAACCTGCTGTAATTTAAGTAAAAAGCACATATCTGTAAAAGAGACCTTGTTTAAGTTCCTCTGTGTGAAAGAAAAGCCCAGAGGATAGTTTAGGTAGAGTGAGGACTCTGTGTGGTTCTGTGACAGTGTAGCCTAGAGGTTAGAGGAACGAGGTGTGAACAAGCTTGATACATCCAGCAGACCAGACCTGAGTTTGATTCTCACAACCTCCACTTGCATACTGTGTGACTTTGAACAAGTCACTTAACCGCCCAGTGCTCCCAGGATGCCCCTGAAAACAGGCACTTGTGCCTAGTGGGCCTTACCTGGTTAACAAAGACTAAAATAAAAAAAAATAAAGAGGATGTGCTTATAGGCATGAAAATGAAGGCATAAAGGAAACAAATGTCAGTAAAAAGAACACTGCGTCTGCCTGTATGTTATTGCTACTCAGTGTAGCACTCAGAACACTATTTAAACCGTTTAAAATGTTTAAATGTGTAAAACATTCATGTACAAAGCTGCAAATGCATTTCAAGCACACTAGTCTGTTATAAGCTTGTTTTTGTATTTAAAAACCTGTAGAAAACCTGTAGCTAGCCAAGTTCTGCTTTTCTTTTCACTGTCTCCTGTAGACTCACCAATCACTCACTGCCTTCTAGTTGGGTGCTATGGGTGTCCTATAGGGAGTCAGCGGTTCCTGTGCTGCCTGTTTTATAGTATCCCTATCTGTCTATCACCCTTGTTAGGGAAGAGCTACACCACATTTAACGCCCTCTTCTACCTTATTAAGGATTTTTAGATAGAATATTATATCTTTGTGTCACAACAGTTACTACCTAACTGATTATTTGTATAAATGTATCTAGTCTGTTATTCCAGCAAATGTTTTAATCAGAATATAAAGAATATTCCTCATATTTTGTTTATTAGAGGTGTGTCCAGCTTCTTAGGGAGGAGTTAGCTGGATATTTAAGAGCTGCCTAGAGACCCTGTAGTCAGATCAAGTTAGAGATTGGACCTAGTGAGGTCTCCCTTGAAACTGACTCTCTGAGTCTGCGATCAAGCACAGACCCATGTCAGGGAATCAGTTCCCTTAACTCCCTGTGCTATGCCTTTTTATTTTATTTTCTAGTTAGGGCAAGTAAGTGAGCTGAAATACTGAATTACTGATCTTGCTGAAACTGTATCCTGAAAAACAGCTGAATTGCTGGACTGTTATAAACTGCTGTCTCTCTGAATGTTCTGAACTGAAGAACTGTACTGCAAGAAAATTATAAGTTTGAGTTTTTTTTTTAGTTTATTTATAATAAATCTAGACATACCTTTGGTGTGTCCAATCATATTTCTGCTTTGTTTGTGTGATCTTATTACTGCACCCACAACGTCTGTCTGTCTGTCTATCTGTCTATCTATCTATCTATCTATCTATCTATCTATCTATCTATCTATTTTTAACAGTCAGCATCTATCTGTCTGTCTGTCTATCAACAGTCAGTATCTGTCTGTCTGTCTGTCTATCTATCTATCTATCTATCTATCTATCTATCTATCTATCTGTAAAAGGTTGTGGGGTAACAGATGGACACATGCACCAATTTGAAGTTGCAAAAATCCAGGAAAATTTAATTTTCTTATTTACAGAACAAAATAATAGCGGACTTGGTTCACCATATATATATATATATATATATATATATATATATATATATATATATATCAATAAAACTTTAAATGAAATGTAATAATCATCTTAACACAATAATCCCAGAAGTTAGTTTCATTTCAAAAATCTCAGCTATCAGTCCTAGTAGGCACTAGACTGGTTAGGTGTTTCCTCTTGAACACCTCCTTCGAATCTGGTTCTATGTTCTTTAGTATGCAGTATATAAAGGGGGCTGGACAAAGAGATTGGCCCTCCCATCTATCAATCAATCTGCAGTGTTTATATCTTTGCTTAGGTACCTTTAAATTCACTATTTCATTTATCAGAATTATTATACTGACAGTATTATTACAGTCATGACATGTCTTTTTAAAATTATCATCTGGATCCAGAAAATGAAAGAGAAATCCTCTGGTAAGCCCCTCCTCCAGCAGTCCTGGTTATAAAAATAGTTTGGAAGTGGCCGGCCGGCTCTTAGAGAGAAGCTGCTGGGGAGGTGCACCAAAGGATTCTGTTTGACTAGGACTGCTTCTTACGCTAGGCTCGGTCTCTCTTGCGTGCATTTGTACTACAAAACAACTTCCCCCTTCACAGCAAATGATGCAGGTATCATATTTTTCATTTATGATCTCCACTTGCATGTTCTATGTGGAAGCCACGATTAGACGCGTAGCTTTTAAACTATAAGAAGCTGTGCACAGTTGCAAGGCTCTTTTCTTAGCCCAATTTAAATAGAATGAAGCCGCACCACCGAGGAGTGTTAAAATAAACATAAATGCAACCGTGGGCGTCGGCTTTATGATTGTACAGCACCTTTTTTTTAAAAATGGCAAAATAGCACACCCAGGTAATTAATTCAGTTTTCCCTTTTTTTATCTAAACGTAAGGCTTTCTGTAGCAGAACATGAAGGGAAAAACTTCTGAATGGTTTTGTACCTGCTTCGTTATATGCATAACATATTTGTTAACAGGTACTGCCTTGCTACATCTCCAATAATTAATTTAAACCCAGCAGAATACTGCTTCCTCGGGCACATTATGTGTCTTTACCAGAACACAATCATGCATGGGTGGGCTCTTGATTCCTCGGGGGGGGGGGGGCACCAGACAAAATGATGTAAAACAAAAGACATGGGTGGCCAGCCCATGTAAACTTACAGAACACAAAAAAACACATAACAACAATAAACAATAATGGAATCTCTAAGAAATATTCCTACCTATTGGCATACTAAATTGTGCCCTTTTACACTATGTATCTATCTATCTATTCTATCTATCTATCTATCTATCTATCTATCTAGCTCTACAGACAGCATCTATTTATCTATAGTCTGTCTGTCTACAGACAGTATCTATCTGTCTGTCTGTCTTTCTTTCTATGTAAGCAATAAGACATGACAGTGTGTTTGTTGTTCTGTGATAACTGCATGCCTAGGTGTATGGTATGGCACAAGGCCAAAGGCCGAGTGTCCTTCCACACTAGACATGCGGTTATCACAGAACAACCAACACCGTCATGTCTTCTTGCACTTATAAAATGGGTTATGATTAGAAATAAATGACACTAACATGTAGTTTGCATTTGTAAAATGTTGTAACATTTATTTAAATAAAGAGTAGAGACGTTCTTAAAAAAGGAAGAAAAAAAATAGTCCCTAACTACACTGGGATGGTCAAAATAATAAATCACTTAGAACCGCACAATGCACTACTTTTTTTGAGGTGGTCAAAATAACAACAGAAAAAAAAACACAGTGTGGAACATTTTAGGTTTACTTGTTGAAATTGATGAATTAAGCCTTCTTGTGAAATACAGGGTTTATGTTCTTGAAAGGCATGTTTTCCAGCACTGTATTTCCTCTTGATGGTGTTTCATGCTCATTGTCGGTGAACTTATTTTCAGGCTCTGGCTTCTGTTGCTTGCTTGTAGACTCCATTTCTTAATTCTTGCTTGAAGATTCCTTCTGCTGATTTTTTTTCGAATGTGTGCCAGGATTCCGCTCCACCTTTTCAGGTCTTCGGCAGAGGCACTCCAATAGCTTCTCAAGCTTGTTTCTGGTCTGTGCCCCATGACTGCCATAATTTCCCATGCCTGCAGTCCAGCAATACAGTATATATTATAGATCCAGGGAGCACACCTGACCAATCAGAGTGCTCCTTTCCCCTGCTTGTGAGACACTGTTATTCTGTGAAAAGCATCTCAAGCACAGATGCCCTGTAAACGGGCACATTCCGGGACAGTTTAAAAAAATAATAGCATTGATAGCTCGATCATTGATATATCAGTATGTCCCCCATCGCCACTAGCTGCAGTATAAGAGTGGTCTCACTTGCATTCTGCTTGAGTCAGAACAGCTCAGCTTCGCTGTCCTCTCTTGGGCAGAACATGTGTGAAACCACTTTTATACCATGAGTGGCTCCATGGGACATATTAATATATAGTAAATGCAGAGCTGTGGCTTTAATACAGTGGTTCATTTACCTTTGGCTGAGGTTACACTCCTTGCTCAACATGTTTACTGTTCCCTGTTGGAACGGATTAATATCTTTTCACCAAACCAGTGAAAGGCACATCTGTGGGGCAAGCCCTTTCTACCTTGACAATTTCAGACCAAAATTCCAAACTGTCTGGGTGCTAGACAATGACAAAAAAAAGAAAAACTGTGATTGTTAAACTTTTTTCACTATCAGGATCTCAGGATCTGCACATCCAACTGGGCTAAAACTTGGCATGTTAAGAGATCTACCCCACCCCCCCCCCCAGCCCATGCATGCAAAATTTCTTGCAAATCTGTTGAACAGTTGTGAAGATATTAATTTGCAAATTATCTAATAAGGTGATTTAAGATATTTGTTTTTGGTTTGACTTCAACAGATGGAATGATTACTATGTATGGAATACAATAATTCAAATCTCTGCTCAGTTCTACTGGCAGAATGTTCACCCTCACTATCATACAACAGAAGGCCTCAGATGGAAACAGGGCTTTTGTTTTATCCGTAGCAGGTTAAACAGCACAGATTTCCCCAGTAAGCAGGTGAGGATAGGAGGGGTATTTTTCATGGTCAGCAAAGAAACACCATAAATTAAAATTGTAGGTACTGTAGTGCTTCATTTTTTAAGGTGTGTGTGTGTGTGTGTGTGTGTGTGTCTGTAAGAAGAGGATTATGAGGGCAAATAACGTTTAATTATTATATTTTCAAATTTAAGGCAGTTTTATTGTTAGGGCCCAGTAGAAGGTTTTTAGTGAGTAACATTTGTGATGGCAGCCAGGAATGAGTGGTAGTATTGATTTTATTGTGAAGAGGCTGCTGGATCTTCTTCCAGCGTGGTTGTGCTGGGATATCAGCACTGGGTTCTGAGCTCCCCAGCCAATCAGGTTTCTGGATTTTTATACCCATTTTATAACTATCTATCTATCTATCTATCTATCTATCTATCTATCTATCTATCTATCTATCTATCTATCTATCTATCTGTTGTCTGTCTGTCTGTCTATCGCTACAGACAGCATCTATCTATCTACAGACAGTATCTATCTATCTATCTATCTAGCTACCTATCTATCTACAGAGTGTCTGTCTGTCTGTCTATCTAGCTATCTATTGAATATTTCTCTGTCTACCTATCTATCTATCTATCTATCTATCTATCTATCATATTTGTTTGTCTGTCTGTCTATCTCTACAGACAGGATCTGTCGATCTGTCTGTCTGTCTATCTATCTATCTATGTATCTATCATCATCTGTCTATCTACATACAGTATCTATCTATCTACAGTATCTATCTATCTATCTATCTATCTATCTATCTATCTACCTATCATTTGTCTATCTACAGACAGTATCTATCTATCTATCTATCTATCTGTCTGTCTGTCTGTCTGTCTGTCTGTCTATCTGTCTATCTACAGTATGTATGTCCAATATGTTTATCTCTTGCCATCTGGGCAGCTGCAGCATTCAGTATCATGTACGTGACTCATGTGAAAACGGGCATAGTTCCTCACAATGGCTTTCCAGTACAAAAAATCAAAATCAAATGTAAATGAAATATGAAATACCTGTAGCCTTTGTTAAATAGAAAGTGCTACCAGTACATGTTATGGACTTTGGCGCTATGGTAAGGGAAATTATCCTTGGTGGAAGTCTCTCTGAACCCAAGGTCATGTGATCCCCACTTTCCTCCCAGGCATACTAATTCTGCTAGTGGGCATGCTCTTTGTACCCCTCCCTTCTAGGATGAATTTAATGCTGTATGTTCCAGCTATATTATTCTCCCATACAGTGAATAACATACAGTATGGGCTAAAATAAGTATTTTTGTTCATGATAGTAACAGTGGGGCAAACAAAGTGTTCCCAGAATACTGATGGTTAGGCAGCTACACTGATAATTACTTAAGCAATAATGCACTCCAGGGCATGGTATATTATAGGATATCCTCATGCCTCGGGTGTGTTGTGAGGCACAAGTCAAAGCTGAGTGCCTTATGCATCCGAGAAGTGCTGATATTCTATGATAAAGCATTCCCTGGAGTGTATTGTTGTGATTATGCCCTGGAACAACAAAGTAAAGTAAACTAAGCCACAAACACAGGTTTAACAATAAATTTATTTACTGTTTTTAAACTGCGGAATCACATTAGTACATAAAATAGTTCAATGTTAGACTCATTAATCAGGTTAACTGTAATAACTTTTAACTTGTTTAATAAATATTAAATAAATAACATAGAACAAGCAGTTAATGTAATATAACTTCAATAAATATGATCAACTACGATTTTTTATAATGCTCGGTTAATGCTAACTACTGCAAGTCAGTGCAAGTGAATAGCAGTTACTATCTCTTTAAATTGCAAAGTGTTACTCTATGTTGGCATTGGTAGTGGTCTGAATGAAAAAAAATATATACCTGTTTCTCCACTGTGTCTTTCTCGATGTCAGTGAGGGAATCATTCTACCAGGGTCGGACTGGCCCACCTGGATACCTGGAAATTTCCAGGTGGGCCCCCCTCAGTTGGGTAAGTGGTTACCTTCTGAACTCTGAAAACTTTTGCATGTATCATCTTTTCTCTAATTAAATGGGGTATCTGAGACACTGTTGATAAATGTAGGATGCAAACACAGAACTAGTGTATCAGATTGAAGTGGAATATTGATATGAGTGTGTCAACCTGGGCCCTTCTCTATTGATTTTCCAGGTGGGCCCTCTGTACCCCAGTCCGACCCTGCATTCTACAGGAATTGCGGTTCCTGTCTGTAGCTCGCGTCCAGAGGCTGTGTTTTGTCGGCAGCTGGGAGATGGACAGAGCGGCTGGCTGTTGTAAGTATAGCTGCAGGGATTGCATGAAGTTTGTGAGAGATGCAATCATTAGTGGTGCTTGAAGGTGAATGGATTCTGAGATGAAGGGTTTTGACAGGGCATAGGGATATCAATGTACATAAACAGGCCTGGGGCTCTTGATTTTACCCATTCCTTTATGAAGGAATACAAGTATGGGCACAGAGCACTGCCGTTTCAAGATTTTTCCTCTCCAGTGCATAATATGATATAGTCACTCTAGGTACATCATCACATGATATTCTCTCTTTAGAGCTGTCATAATGGAATATAAAAACCATCTGAAGAACAGTTTGCAGAATGACTGCTGACGTCATACTGTCCCCCACACAACTGTTGCACTCAAACAGAAACTGCTTACCTTCATAAAAAGATTTACACAGAAACATAGAAAGTGACAGCAGAAAAGGACCAATGGTCCATCCACTCTGCCCGTGGGTCTGTATAGAATCCCGTGACCAGGCATCAATCAGGGTTTAACCCCTGACTAATGGTTATCCTATTTCATTCCCCTTCCTTGTCACTCACACTGATGATTATACCTTTCATTCTATCCCAAGCATGCTTAAAACAACCCACAGTTTCAGCTGCCAGCAGTTCAGCTGATAGACGGTTCCACAGTTTCACCACCCTTTCCAGTTAATGTAAAATCTCACAGCCGGCCCGGTGGTGCTGCTTGCTAAGGCACTGGACGCCTTACCTTGTGGCATGCCGGCAACCCGGCTTTGGGAATGAGCTTGTGTCGTCGGAGGTCGGCGGCGGGGGGGGAGGGCGGAGTTGGATAGAGCTGCTGACAGGCAGGCTCTTCTCTCCAGGGAGGGGATGCGGCACCCCCTCGGCCAATGGTGACCCCTAGTGGAAACAAGGAGTGGCACGGGCTCAGAGAGGGTCAGGTGTTAGGCCATGGGGTGGGGGAAAGGAGCCGTCACCAGGGTCGTAGGGCTCATGCGCGCCTCCATGGGCATGCGCTCCTGCTCCTTGGGCTCCTGGGTGATAACCGGAGGCAGAAAATGTCGGCAGCAGCAGGATGATGACTGACTCCCTACAGGCTCCACTCCCAGGCCAGGTTCAAGGTAACCGCCCCGGCTATTCCGGGGACGGGCTGGGCGGGGGTCGTTGGAGTGGAGCGGCCGACCAGAGGTGGAAAAGTAGAGTTGTGATAAAAATGTAAAATCTCACAGTCAATATGTAGTTATTGTTTAAACTGTGCATGATTTAAATGTATTTATTTAAGCATATTTTATCAGATTAGCAAGCAGAGTCATGAAAGGCTCATTTCCAGCTGCCACTTGTGGTGGTGGTGGGGTGTAGGAGGAATAGTACATACGTAGATGCAGTACATATACAATAATAAAAATATAGAATTTGTCACCAGCAAAGGACCTCTTTGGCCCACCTACTCTGCCTACATGTTCCTTACCTGATCGGTCTCCGCTGACCCTAGCTGGTCTCTGGTGACCCTCCCTCCATCCATTCAATTTTCTAATGCATCCCTATGTCTATCCCAGACATGCTTGAAGCCCCCCACTGTTTTCAACCCCACCATTTCTGCTAGCAGTCTGTTCCAATCCTATACCACCCTTTCAGTAAAGAATAGTTCTTCATGTCTCTCTCAAACACCCAGCTTTCATTGCAACCCCCCGGTCCTGTTGCTTTTTCTTATTTGAAAGAGACTCCCTTCCTGCACTCTGTTTACCCTGTGAGGTACTTGTAGGTCTCTATCATGTCACCTCTTACCCTTCACTCTTCCAGGATGTACATACTGAGATCCTCAGTCTCTCCTTGTAGGGCTTTTCATGCAAACCCTGCACCATTTTAGTTGCCCTCCTCTGAACTGTCTCCTCTCTGTCTATGTACTTTCTGAGGTGCGGCCTCCAAAACTGGACACAGTTACTCCAGATGGTGTCTCACCAGCAAGCGATATACACGTGGCAACACCACCTCCCTCCTCCTGCTGGAGATACCACTTCCTGTGCACCCCAGCATCACTCTAGCCCTATCCACTGCTTTGCCATACTGCCCTACCATGGTGAGGTCACCAGATATGATAACCCCAAGGTCCCTTTCCTGCTTAGTGACTGTCAGTACCTCCCACCTCATACTCAACTCCTGGGTTCCTATGCCCTAGGTGCATGATTTTGCACTTTTTGGCATTGAATTCCAACTGCCACACTCTTCACCTTTCCTCGAGTTTCCCAAGATCCTTGCGCATTCTGTCCATCCCCTCCGTGGTGTCCAGTCTATTGCAGACTTTGGTATAATTTGCAAAAAGGCATACTTTCCCTTCCAGTTCTTCTACAATGTGAAGACATTGGAGAGGACTGGTCCCAGTACTGAGCCCTGTGGCTTCCTGCTGATCACTCTGTCATCATTAGAGTGAGTGTCATTTACCACCACCATTTGTCTCCTACCTGTTAGCCAGCTTCTTTGATATTTAGATTCAAGTTTATTGAACAACTTGGGTACAATATACATATACAGTCTCCAACTATCACAGTGCATAGATAGATGCAAGGCAGTATTACATGTGCCATTTTTTAAGAGATTAAGACTACATAGCTGTCTTTCTTGCTACATGCTCAGCTAGTAACAGAAAATATAGAGATATCTCAGCTGTGCACTCAGCTTGGCAGGAGTTCACCCCCTACAGCCCCACTCCACCAGAGACCCACTGGTCCAGAGGGGTGGAGGATGGCAGGGTGTGTGTGGGGGGGCGCCAAAAGAAGGTTGTTTGGCCTACTACCATCCAGACAACAAATTGCTTTACACCCCTGGAGGATGTTCAGACTCCTGACTCCACTGGAGGGACTCCAGATCAGTCGAAGCGAAGGGGCAGGACATAACATTGGTACCCAAGGGGAGCAAGGCTAACAGAAAGATTCTAGTGGTCAGGGACTCAATGAGCAGAAGGATAGTTAGGGTGCTAGGGGAGGGGTTGGATGGGAGGGGGTTGGTCCGATGCCTACCTGGAGAGTCAGTCAACCAGGATTTTGACAGAATAGGGAGTATGGTGGGGGGAGCTGGGGCGGCTGGTACACCTGGGTATCAATGATCTGGCCATCCAGTCAGTAGAGACAGTGAAGGGGAACTTCCAGAGACTGGGGTACAGATTGGTGGCACATTCAGCCTCCCTGGCCTTTTCCAAGGTCCTCCCTGTGTGAGGCGGGGAGGGGAGGTAGGATAGAATCAGGAGAAATAAAATAGAGTTTAACAGTTGGCTTAAGAGGTGGTGTCAGGACATGGGGTACCACTTTTTTGGGGATTGGAGATTTCTGGGACAGGAGACTCTTTAAGGGTGATGGACTTCACCTGATGAGAGAAGGGGCTAGCTCACTAGGGCAGAAGTTTGACATCTACATCAGATGTTTAAACTGACTGTGGGGAAGTCTGGTTCCAGGGGATTCATGATGGATAGTGAGCAGACAGGGATCCTAAATAGAACTCCCCCACATCCAGGGGACAGTAACTGCAAAGAGGGTACAGGGAATTCAGCAGGATTTACAGGACCAAGAGGAGGAATACCAGTGAGGAGGAAAGTAAAAGGTATAAGCACAAACAAGGAGGGAAGAAAACATGAAAAGCAAAAGAACAGTAGTAGAGTTAAATTGGGGTCAGATGGTGGAGGGTATGCCTTAATGCCAGGAGCCTAGGCAATAAACTCAGTGTACCCCAAGTGCTGATGGCAGACACTGAAGTGGACCTGGTGGCCATCATGGAAACGTGGGCCACAGATAAAAATGACTGGGAGATGATGGTCCCTGGGTATTCACTGTTCAGGAGGGACAGAAGAACTGGTGGGGGGGGTTGCCCTTTTTGTCAAGGAGGGCATTGAAGTGGCAGAAGATAGAAGTATTAAGGGTAGCAGTGGGGAGGCTGATTCAGTAGTGATGCAACCCGTGCCAGCCTCAGGCAAGAACGTGTGCTTTGGGATGATCTATAGGACTCCAGGCAAGGGGAGGAAAGGGACAGAGTACTCAAGAAGGAACTTAAAAGAGGAGCAGCAAAAGAGGAAGTAGTAGTGGTGGGGGGGTGCCTTGAACCTACCTGTCGATTGGGAAGCCCCGGTGAGCAAGAGTGTCAGGAGTCAGACATTACTGAACACCTTCAACTGTCTGCTGGTGCAGCTTTTTAAGGAACCTACCAGGCAGAATGCAGTCCTTGATGTAGTGCTCACCAACTCAGAGATGGTGGGTGCTGTAGGAGTAGGGGAGCCGCTAGGGAACAGCGACCACAACTTCATGTGGTTTGAATTGGCCCTCAGGGCAGGCAAGCCACAATCAAGAACCGAAGTCCTTGACTTTAGAAGGGTGGACTTCGATAGGTTAAGGGAACTGGTCAAGGATAAGTTACTAGGAAGGATATAAGGGGGATAGAGGAGACATGGGGCAAAAAATGGAGCCATCCTCAAGGCTTAAAAAAAGCAAGCATAAGAACAGTTTCTAAAAAAAAAAAAAACAGATTTAAGAGACCATTATGGTTCTCAGCTAGGGTCCGGGAAGTGGTTAAGGCCAAAAAGAAGGCCTTCTATAAATACACAGAATACCAAGGGGAGGCAGAATGGGAGGACTATCTACAGAAAAACAGGGAGGCAAAGAGGGCAACCAGGGAGGCGAAAGCAGACATGGAGCTGCATATCGCAGAGGGGGTCAAGAACGGAAAGAAACTGTTTTTTAGATATACCAGTGAAAAAAAGAAAAAAGGGGGGGGGATATTGCATGGATAGTTGAGGGGGGAAGGGTGATAGAGGAGGATGAGCAAAAGGCCATTTATCTGAATTACTACTTTTCCCCAGCATTCACGAAAGAGGACTGAGGGTCCATTCCAGAAAACGGCATTAAAGTGGCCGCTAAGGGAGTCCCAAAAGTAAGGCAGCCATTAATTACTAGCAAGAGGGTCCTGAAAGGGCTGTCAGACCTTAAGGTAGATATGGCCCCAGGACCAGCTGGGTTGCATCAGAGGATATTTGGGGAATTCGCAGCAGAACTAGCTGAACCACTGGTTGGGCGGTTCAACAGCTCACTTAGATCCAGGGGAGCTCCAAGGCATTGGAGAATGGCAGACATTGTACTGCTTCATAAGGGGAGGATAGGGAGCAACCAGGGAACTACAGGCCTGTCAGTCTGACCTCCATCATGGGGAAGTTGATGGAATCACTAATCAAAGAGGACCTCATGGACTACCTAGAAAGTAACAAGCTCCAAGAGAGTTAACAACATGGTTTCATGGCAGGAAGGTCTTGTCAGACTAATCTGATTTTTTTTTCTTTGGGTGACCAAGGAAGTAGACAAGGGTCATGCTGTGGATCAGCTGTACTTTGACTTCAGCAAGGCTTTTGATTCAGTCCTGCACAAAAGGTTGCTTAAAAAGATGGAAAACCTGGGTACAACTAAAACTGTAGTGACCTGGGTGGGTAGTTGGCTAGAAGGAAAGCAGCAGAGGGTGGTAGTCAATGGGGTTAAATCCGAGGAAAGGGAGGTTATGAGTGGGATTCCACTAGGATCTGTCCTGGGTCCAGCCCTCTTCAACCTGTTCATTAGTGATATTGGTGAGGGAATCCAGGGCAGGCCGTGTCTCTTCACAGATTTATTTATTTATTTGCTTTTGGTAACCGGGTAAGTGCACTAGGCACAAGGATGCCTATTTTCAGGCACGACCCGGGAGAACACATTTTAGAAATACAAAATTGTATATGTGACGCAGCACATGAAAGCAGTACAGTACAGAGTCAAGTCAAAACTTCAGGTATGGGGAGACAAATTTAGCAACAAACACGAGTAGGTTTAGACAGTATGATGAAATTACAGAACAGTAGGACAGGTATCACAAAATAAATAAAAGTAAGAACATAGGCATTGCAATAGAGGGCATACATAGAGACAATATATCATATTACAGGATTTTACACTTCGGAGTAGGGGTTGAAAAGGCGCCAGCTTTAAACAATGCACATTAAAGCGCCAAATTCCCTAAATTCTAGTTGCCACAGATTGGCGATCTTAATTTATAATGAGCAGCAAAATTGACTTGTTAACAGGACATGGCTACGCAAGGCAGTGGCGTGGTACACTATCTCAATTCAAAGTTCAACAGATTCAAAAAAATAGGCGCCAAAGTCCCTTCTCTGCTTCCTAACGCTGCTGGCGTCCTACAGCAGCTCGCGGCTCGGCTGTCCATACCTGTGTGTCTGCGCTCCGCTTTCACCAGCTGGAGGGAAGGGAGGGCTTCAGGAGCCTGGCCCTCACGACCATCAACCGCCCGCTGCTTCGGGGGGGGGGGTCCAAGTGATGATCTGTCTGTCTGCGCTCCGCTTTCACTGGCTGGAGGGGAGGGAGGGCTTCAGGAGCCTGGCCCTCATGACCATCAACCGCCCACTGCTTCGGGGGGGAGGGTCCGAGTGACGATCTGTCTGTCTGCGCTCTGCTTTCGCTGGCTGGAGGGAAGGGAGGGCTTCAGGAGCCTGGCCCTCACGACCATCAAAACTATGTGGGAGGGTGGATAATGATGAGGGAATAAGGGATATCCAGAAGGACTTACAAAAACTAGTGGAGTGATCAAAGTTCTGGCAGTTGAAATTCAGTGCCACAAAATGCAAGGTAATGCTCCTAGGGAAAAGGAAACCCAAGATGGAGTACTGGATGGATGGAGTGAGACTTAACACTACAGAAGAGGAACAGAATCTAGGAGTTATCAGTAACTCCCTTAAACAAATGAGCCAGTTTATCAAGGCCTATAGCAAGGCTAACTGGATACTGGGATGTATTGGGAGGGGTATTGATAGCAGAAGAAAAGAGGTAATGCTTCCACTATACAGATCCCTGGTGAGGCCTCACTTGGAGTACTGCGCCCTGTTCTGGAGCCCTCACCTCAGAATGGACAGGGATAAGTTGGAAACAGTGCAGCACAGAGTAACAAAAGTATTTCAGGGCCAGCAGGGCAGATCCTATGTGGAGCGCCTCAAGGCATCAAATATATACTCACTGGAAACCAGAAGGTAGAGGGAAATGTGACAGAGACCTTCAAGTTTCTCAAAGGAATTAAAAAGTCAAACTGTGGGGAATTATTTACCCTGAATACCAACTCGTGGTCACATGGTCATGAGTGGAAAATAACAGGAGAGAGGTTCTTGAGGGATGTGAGGAAGTACTTCTTTACAGAAAAGGTGGTGGAACCTTGGAACAGTTTGTCGGCCAAGGTGGTGGGTGCCAACACAGGGGATTCAAGCAGGCATGGGACAGAATAAAGGGAATAGTGGTCACCCGGGGCAACAAGACCAGGGAGGAGAATGGGGCTAGGATGGGGAAGGTTAGTACCCTGCAGGAATAATAGGTTCCAGGGAAGGTTCCAGAGATTATAGGGAAAATGGGCAGACTGGATGGACCTCTGGTCTTTTTCTGCCGTCATGGTCTATGTTTCTAAATTCAGCTATTTGTGTACCAGTAATGTCCCTAACCACTTTCCAATTCCCTCTTAGGTGTGATTGTATGTGAGGTTCCTCATGTGACTAGGGGCTATGGGATAAGCTTTGGGTCCCTGTCTCCCATGTACAGCACCCATTTCAGCCACCTTGTTGTGAAGCTGGTTATACGCTGACTAACTTGAGTTGTTCCACCTTGTAGCTTTCTCTTGTTACTTCTATCCAGGTTCTGACTGGAGCCAGTGTCTGGTTATTGCTTTTTCAAGCTGCTGATATCAGCGCTCATCACAGATATAGCGTATCCTTCCCCTTACTCCAGGCCTCAAGGCTTCAACTTGATTTTGACAATGTCCAGAGATGGTTCAGGTGTAATCAATTGTCCCTAAATGCTAAGTAAATGGTTTCCATGTGTTTTGGCATTAAACAGAAACTTTCTAGACTCCCTTCCCTTCTCTTCTCTCCTTCCACATTCTAAATGGAGGTAAAATTGATGACATGCCCTTATTTAAGTACCTAGTGTCTGGCTTGACCAACACCTTAGTTTTTCACAGCACATAGATGCCAGTCATAAAATAATCCACCCTAAGCTAGGTGCCCTCTATAAGAACAAAGGCTGCATCCCTATGACTGCCCACCGAGATAGCATTACTAAGATGATCCTTCCCAGCTTTGATTATTGTGACAT
Organism: Neoceratodus forsteri; assembly: GCA_016271365.2. Lineage (NCBI taxonomy): Eukaryota > Metazoa > Chordata > Ceratodontiformes > Ceratodontidae > Neoceratodus > Neoceratodus forsteri. The sequence goes on from JADMNL010000025.1 coordinate 275,679,959, forward strand.
TGTCTATGGTGCTGCACCTAAGTTCACCCTGGCCAGACTAGATCCACTTTTCCACTCCTTCTGCCGTTTCACCTTGGCATGCCCCCCCCCTTACCATCACTGTTGTTTATACTCAGATCTCTCCCTCACTTCCTTGGAAGGCCATCGCTTATCCCACTGTGCCTCCTTCATTTCTAAATTCTGGCTGACCTCGCTCCCATCCTATGTAAGCTCCCTCCTCTCCCCTTTGTCCCCCTCCCCTTATTCTCTCTGTAACTGAGGCTATCGATCCCTCTCGCTCCCCTCTCATGCATCCCAAGCTGGTCAATCTGCTTTCTCTTTTCATCTTCCTAATCTCTGGAACTCCCTTCCCCTAACAGTTCACTCTGCTTCCTCCAAACACATCCTCTTCTCACTCCTCCAAGGCCACACTACACCCTGTTGTACACGCCCTTAGCCCACTGCCTCCTTCTATTTTACTATCCTCTCCTGGATTTCACATTTACACATCCCCATCTCAGCACCCTTTCCTCTAGCTAACTTATACTCTTTCCCTTATTCCTTCCCCAGTGATATCCTCTACACTTTAGTCTTTCCAATCACCCCTCTAGCAGTTCTCCTCACCCAATTACCCTATTGTCTCTCCCATCCACTCTCCACCTATCCCATCCCCATCTCCCTCTTCTCCCATCACCCTTGCATCTAGCTCACCCCCTCTACTCTGTCCTTTCATCTCACAAATACACTTTATACTGGCTACCCCTAATGGCCCACTTCTGATATGTTCAGTTATGCTCCTGACAAAGAGTTGTAAGCGCCAGGTTCTCCCACTACTGTTACTTATCTTGTTGTTGATTGTTTACTTACTTTGTACTGTATATTTTATACCTGGTGGTGTATGACTGTACCAATCATAGTTTATTTTTATTCTTGCATTATCTCTTAACCCCTTACCCCAGGACACATCTGAATTATGAGCCATATGGCTCAGTATGTCTTTCCTGGTAAATCTCTTTCAAATTAAATACTCTATCTTCGGGGAGGTACAACACTACATATATCAACAGTAGGGGTGTATCCAAATTAAATAAAACTGACAAGGCTTCACTCACCTCCCTCCAGTTCTCCCCCAACTTTAGTCAAGTCCAAAATATATACAAGTGGTGCACCCTGGGTTCCGCACAAAGTCTGCAGCATGCTTGTACTGAGTGTGGTGCCCAATTCCCCTGTATCACCAGGGTATTAAAAAAGTGTCCACACTTCCATGCATATTTCTGCCAGAGGGTTGAGCTCATTGTTTTGACTGCCTGGAATATGCAAAGCCTTTCCTTTTCTATGAGTGCCAGCTCGTTTTCCCCTTCCCATTTTTGTTTGATTTTGGCAGCTTGGTCCAGGTTTTGGTCTCAGTAGACCTTATAAAGGGACAGTATTTGTTCTGTGGGTATCTGCCCCCCTAGAATATTCTGCAATGTCTCTCTGAGGCTTTTGACTGTTGAAGAGACTTGTAGTTGTCTACTCAGTGTTTGTATATGTGCTGTTGTTGGACAGTACCTATAATGGTCAGTACTGGTTAAGTTAAACACCTGTTTTGGGGTGTTAAAGTCCAGTACCTCCTCTTGGGATATGAATTGAATTGGGAAGCACAGTCCCTGGTGTGCCCACTGGTGGTATGCTGAGTTAAAGGATGCCAGAGGGAATTCTGAGTCCCAGCAAAACACCCACAGGTGAGGGCCCCGGTGACATCCCAGTTTTGTCACGTAAAGCCACTATGCAATGCCCTTGCACTCAGCAGCACCCCCAGCTTCATCTACTTGTTCTAAGGCTTTCTAAGTAGACTGGTACGTGGGTACCAACCACAGAATCAGAGTCCTGACATGTACTGCATAATAGTATACTTCCAAGTCTGGGACCGCCTTCCCCTCCCCTCCCACCAGTTTCCCCTGTTGTAATAGCTTGTACTTTATACGGGGTTGCCTACCTGCCCATAGATATTTGGAGAACGATTTTTGCCATTCTAGGAATTTTTTCTTTGGGATTAGTATTGATATGCATTGAAAGAGATATAGAAATCTGGGGACAATATTCTTGGTTAGGGAGTCTACTCTAGAGTATAGGGGAAAGTTTATCAGTGCTCATCTTTTAAGATGATTTTGGACCTTCTGCATTAGCAGTGTAAAGTTTGCATCATACAGTTGAGACAGACCTTTTGTTACCTGTGTGTCAAGGTACTTCCTCTGCAGGACTTGCCATCTCAGCGGGAACAGTTCCTTAGCAGAAGGGTTATAGTTAAATTTAAGTACTTCTGTTTTGGTCTTATTTAACACATATCCAACATGATTGCCAAAGAGCTCTAGACCTCTCCAGACTTTTTTTATGGATTCTTTGGGATGCGCCAGGTATAATAGTACATCATCTGTGTACAATGCATTTTTTTGGGATCTGCCCCCCAAGTCAATTCCCCTAATCTTAGGGTTGGATCTTATCCACTGAGCTAGGGGCTCTATGTATAGGACAAATAATAGAGGCGAGGGGGCAGTCTGGCTGCATACCACTATATAAATTGAATCTGGGGGATATGCCACCATTCATTTGGACATAAGCTTGTAGGGATGCACACACCAATTTGATACCTATAATAAATTGTTCCAGGAACCCAAATTGCTCCAGGAACATAAATAAAAAATTCCATATTACCTTGTCAAATGCCTTTTTGGCATCTAGGCTCATCATACAAGCCTGAAGTTTATGCTGTCTTATTGTATCTATGACATTTATTGTGCAGTGTACATTATTTGGGGCTTGCCTGTCTGGTCCAAATTTATAATGCTGGGTAGTATGTTGTTGGCTTGTTTTGCCAGTATAGCTGTAAGCTTGTAGTCCATGTTGAAGAGTGATATGGGATGGTAGGAACTATATCAGCCAGTTTCTAACACAGATCACCAGTTTTGATCCCACCCCCAGGATGTTCAGTTTCTTTATCAGCCTGCTGTGCAGCACATTGTCGAAGACCTTGCTAAACTCCAGATAGACCACATCAGCTGCCCTCCCTTGATCTATTTCCCTGGTCACCCAGTCAAAGAAATCTATCATATTAATTTTGCATGGCCTCCCCTCCCCCATGAATCCATGCTGCCTGTGGTCTTGCAGCCCACTGGATTCAAAATACTCTACCTCACTGATAACCAGCAGGAAAATCCCAGCCTCTCCCTACAAAACAGGGTACTAAATGAGAAAAAGACTGAGGTAGAAAGGTCAGTGGGGAATGCTGCAAAAGAAGGTAGAGCCATCAAAAAATGGAGAGCAATGAGTACCAATGCCCGTAGTCTGAGTAACAAGCTTCCTGAATTAGTGGCCTTGATGGAGGAGGAACATCTGGATATCGGCAGTCACAGAAACATGGTACACACAAAACCATGACTGGACGAAACATACCAGGATACACTATCTACAGGAGGGACAGGGAGGTAAAAGAGGAGGAGGAGTAGCTTTACATAAGGGAAGGAATCAAAGCAACAGAACAAAAGGGAAAACAGGAGGAGGAGAAGAAGTCACTGTGGGTAAATTTGAGACCGGCAATGACACCACAATCTGCACAGGGTTAGATACAGACCTCTCTCAGGGGAGGAAATGGACAAGGAAATGATAGAAGTATACTTAGAATGCAGAAAGGGAGATATTGCTGATGGGTGTTCTGAATATGCCAGATGTTAACTGGAGTGCAGTTGCAGCAGCCACTTAAGAGTGGGGTTATTCTAGATGCCCTACAGGGGCATGCTAGGACAACTAGTATTGGAGCCCACCCGAGAGGGAGCAATCTTAGACCTGGTTCTCTCAAATGGAGATGAAGAGATCACAGATGTAGAAGTGGGTAGCCATCTGGGAACTAGCCACCATCGAACAGTATGGTTCACAATAAACACAGCAATAGAGTCAAGCTACACAAAGGCAAAAGTACTGGACTTTAGGAGGGCTGACTTTGTCAAAAATGGGTGAGTGCCTAAGGAATGCACTAGCAAATGGGCAGGAAGGAGGGGTGAAAGAACAATGGGGAATAATAAAAACTGCCATCACAGAGGTAACAAGCCTTTGTGTGAAGCAAATAAACAAAACGAAACGATGTAAGAAACCACTATGGTTCTCAAAGGAAGTGGCAGTGAAGGTTCAAGAGAAAAAGAAAGCATTCAGGAAGTACAAGGAATCACAGAAGGAGCAGGACAGAGAACTGTATCAGTTAAAGCAAAAGGAAGCTGGGAAGGCAGTCAGAACAGCAAAGACCCAAACTGAGGAAAGATAGCCAACTCAGTTAAGAAGGGGATAAAACCTTTATAGGTACATCAGGGGCGAAGGAAGACCAAGGAGGGATAGTGAGGAGCTTAATAAAGGGGAAGGAGGGTGGGCAGAGGGTGACTGAAGAAGGCAGAGATACTAAACAAATATTTTGCTCAGTATTTACAAAGGAAGAGGGGAGGTACCTAAAACAAACAGTAGAAACACTCTGGATACAGAAGTTGATACCAGCCCATTTACAGAAGAAAGGTTCTGAAAGAACTCTTAAAACTGAAGGTGGACAAAGCAATGGGGCCTGACAGGATTCATCCCAGAATTCTAAAAGAACTAAGGTAGAACTAGTGACACCACTGACTACCCTCTTTAACAAATCATGGGAGGATGGAGTGGTACCCGAGGACTGGAGGAGGGCAGATCTGATTCCCTTCACAAAAGTGGGAGCAAGGCAGAAGCAGGAAACTACAGACCTGTTAGTTTAACCTCAGTGGTAGAAAATGATGGAATCACTTCTGAAGGAAAGAATTGTCGAGTATCTAGAGGCCAGAGGGGCACAGGACCCAAGGCAGCATGGATTCACAGCGGGAAGGTCATGCCAGACAAATCTGATAGATTTCTTTGACTGGGTGACCAAAGTAGTAGATCAGGGAGGGGCTGTGGACATGGTCTACCTAGACTTTAGCAAGACATTTGACACAGTCCCACACAAAAGATTAATATACAAGTTAGCTAGCCTGGGAGTGGGTCCCAAGATGACAGCCTGGGTAAAGAATTGGCTGGAGAATAGGACACAGAGAGTAATAGTAAATGGAGTCCACTCTGAAGAAAGGGTGGTTACTAGTGGGGTACCGCAGGGTTCAGTAGTGGACGGTCCTCATCAATGTCTTTATAAGCGACATTGCAGAGGGACTGAAGGAAAAGTATGTCTCTTTGCAGATGACACAAAGATCTGCAACAGAGTTGATGCACAAGGTGGGGTGGAAAGGATGAGAAAGGACTTGGCAAGGTTAGAGGAATGGTCAAATGTATGGCAGCCTAGATTCAATGCTAGTAGAAAAAGGTAATGCACCTGGGAAACAAAACCCAGGGAAGAGTCACAATGGGGGTGAGATACTAACAACAACAAAATGGAAAGGGACCTGGGGTAGTCATATCAGATGACCTAAAGGTGGGCAGGCAATGAGAGGGCAGCAAGGAGGGTTAGGGGATACTGGGATGCATAGGGAGAGGCATCACCAGTAGAAACAGGAAGTTATTATCCCTCTGTACAGCCAGCTGGTGAGACCCCATCTAGAGTACTCGTGCAGTTCTGGAGACCCAATCTCCACAAAGACATAGACAGGATGGAAGCGTCCAGAGGAGAGCAACTAAAATGGTGCAGGTGCACTGGAAGACATATGAAGAGAGAATTAAGGAGCTTAATATGTATAGCCTCGAGGAAAGGGGGGGACATGATAGAAACTTTCAAGTACCTCAAGGGAATCAACAAAGTCCAAGAGGGTAGCATCTTTCAAAAAGAGGTGCAAGAACAAGGGGCACAATTGAAGATGGGGGGCTCAGAGGTAATTTGATGGAAGTATTTTTCACAGAGAGGGTTATGGATGCATGGAACGGCCTTCCGGAGGAGGTTGTGGAGTCAAAACAGTGGTAGAATTCAAGCATGCATGGGACAGTCATAAGGCAATTCTAGGGGTTGGGGGTAGGAAGAAGTAGGCTGCTGGTTAACTAGGATCTGCAGCTCATCCATTAGGTAGGGAAATGGGCAGACTGGGTGGGCCAAGCGGTCCTTATCTGCCGTCAAATTCTATGTTTCTATGTTTCTACCAGTCTTTCTTTTAGCAAGGTTTCCATGAATTTCTCCACCACTGAAGTAAGACTGACCAGCCTGTAGTTACCAGCCTCCTTCCTGCTGTTGCTGTTATGAAGAAGGACCATGTCAGCTCTTCTCCAGTCCTCTGGAGCCTTGCCTGTTTTCAGTGAGCTGTTGAATAAGGCTGTCAGTGGGGCAGCTAGCAACTCCCTAGGTTCTTTTAGAACACTTGGGTGCATCCCATCTGGTCCACCTTCAGAGCTGCAAGTCCCTTCCAGACACTTTCCTCTGAAAATGCAGTTGTGTCCACCTCCCCCACCCCTTTTCCTGCCACGCCCTGGTGGTCTGTCCCCCTCAACCTTTGATGGCATATAAAGGACTACTGGCCCATTCAGTTTGCCCACCCTACCTGTCTACTCTGCTCGGGCCCTAGTGTCTTTCCTGCCCCTTAATTTCTGCCCTGTCTCCTCTAAGCCCAAACTGTAAACCTGTCCCACCCCTACTTGAAACTGCTCACCAATGTGGCCCTTACCACTTCTTCTGGTAGCTTGTTCCACTTGTCCACCACTCTACGTAAAAACATGTTTAAAGGGGACAGGAAATGTGTGCTAATTGGCAGCAGTTACTAATGTTACTAGTAAGAGAAATTAAATACTGGCTTCCAAATAAGCCATAACTGTACCTGAATAAACACTAATGTGAAAACTGTGTTTCAGTTGTTTTCTTTTTATTGACAACCTTCTGCACAGTTCTCTTCATGAAACAAGTAATTTTGAGTTTTTACTATGTCATGATGTGTGTACAGAATGTTAAGTATGAGCTATTGTCCTATCAGAACCATGCTCAGAGTCCTGTGCACAAACTGTGACATAGTTAAAACTCTAGATCACTGGTTCCATGAAGAGGAAACAGAATGCGGCTCATAAAAACAATACAACATAACTTACAGTTTCTCATATCACTTTTTATTAGGGTACAGTACCATATGGATCATTTAGGCTTACGGATATGATTTCTGTAAATGGGAAAATTATAAATAGCTAACAGTTAGGAATCATTTCCTGTCCTCCAAGAGGACATCTTTGTTGAATCTTCCTCCTGCTACTTTGAGTGAGTTTCCCCTCATTCCTGTATTTGAGCTTAATGGAAAAAAAATGGCCTTAAAGAGCAGCTTCTTAGTTTCTTAGTAGCCGCTCCCCCCAAACATATATTATAACTGATCTGGGCCAGAGTTGCTGGATATAAATCATTTCATTAAATTCTTCCATTTTAAAAAGTTATTTGCTTCATAATTTTGTCCCGGGACCACACAGAGAAAAACAGAGCCACTTCCCCAAACTGCAGCCATGCCCCCACACTGGCAGCCCCGTTTTGTGATGTCAGAAAATGAAGGCTACATGTACGTGCTCCATTGAGTTGAATGGGGCTGTTTTCTTATACATTTTATTACTATTTAGCATTGGGATTTTAATAAATCAAAGCAACAGCTCAACTAACAGGGACCCTGAGTAAACATCCAAGAGGGAGAGAGTAGTAAAATCCTTGCTTGTTACTGTCTTAAAATCTATCATTTCTGTTGCTTTACATGTCCAGCCAGTATATCTGTAAAAAGTTTAAATTAGCCCCATGGAGCTGCTTTATTTATTTGGATGAAGTATGTGACCCCTGCATTGCTGAAATCATTTACTTTGCAGGAGCTAAATAAAGAAGCTAGTTGAAAGAAGACTAGCCATGAGTGCTTTATTTAAACTGAAGGGGGAAGCTAATGAAATGGAAACCTTTTTTCCCCTTTCTATTCAGCGGAATGAATTTTCTCATAAGTTTGATTCCAGATTAAATTTCCATCCTGCCCTTGGCAGGACTGAGGGGCTCTGGGGGGCTCATAAGATTCAGTAGATGTGCAGTGTGGAGTTCCTGGTCAGTATGTGGCATTCGGAGAGAATCCAGATTCTATTGGTGAAGGTGAGAGTGTACAGGTGATTGAAGACGCCAGTAAGGTGGGCCACGTCTTTTCCTACCTTGTATGGGAGTGCACTGTCTCAGTGGCTTAGTGCTTGAGGTGACCTTTTCTTTCTGTCCCTGGAAGATCTGTAGTTATATGCCTCTAGATGGGGGCAGGGATGGGGTTACACATGTGTTTGGGAAGTGGCTACCAGGAAGCTGCTCTTTAATGTCAGCCCTGTTAATCCCTTGCAGGTACCTGTATGCTTCTATCCCGTCACCCCTTTCCCTTCCCTTTTTGAGGGTGTACCTGTCTGAGTCCTGCACCCTCTTCTTGGATATCATGCCCCACATACCCTGTACCATCTTTGTTGCCCTGCGTAGGTCACACCCCTCACTTACATAGATACATACATAGATACATAGACAGTGTCGGCAGATAAGGGCCTATGGCCCACCCAGTCTGCCCATTTAAGTTTGTAAGTTCAGTTTCACTTCTGGATATAAATTGTGTATTTTCAGTTGGGTCATTACTAAGGATTGTACTAAGGATGGATAAGGAGCAAGAATGTAAGTGGCCCATAAAAGCACCCATACAATTAATGTTCTGGGTAATAGCAAAGTTTCCCACCTGCCAAGATGTATTTATCCAACTTGTTTTAAAATTCTTGTTTAGTTCTACTGATAATAATATGAATAGGCAATTTGTTCCGCAGTTTAACAACTCTCATGTTATAGAAATATTTGCATTTGTCAGTTCTAAGCGCTTTTCCTATTATCTGCAGTGAGTGTCCTCTGGTAACTCTTACAGAACACTTAAATTCAATTCCCATTTCTGTTAGTAAATATGGGTCCTGCATAATGTCAAACATAAGGAGTAAATCCCCCGTAACATTCTGGTTACAAGAGCCACCAAACTGAGCACTGGTAAATGTTCCTCATGTGTTTTACTCTCAATATTGGCAATATTTTTGGTAAATCATCTATGTATTTTGTCAAGTAATATACGCTCTCCTTTTTTGTAGGGACTCCAGACTTGGGACGCATACACAAGATTTGGCCGTACATAAGCTCTGAATAGAGGCATTAAAACTTTTTCATCTCTGGAGGTAATGTTTTTTCTGATCGACCATATAATTTTCCTTGATTTATTTATTATTTGGTTAATATGATATGAATTATCAAAGCTAAGTGTGCTCAGCTTAACAAATAACTCCAAACAGTTACTTCTGATATGATGGAAGACTGCACTTAGAAATGGAAACATCAGTGCTTCCCATTGTAGAGGTAAGGATCTTGGGCAGAATCGATTGACCTTAGGTCCTTTTCGTTCTGCAACTTTCTCTGTTTTTATATATAAAAGAAATGAAAATGAAAGGAAACCAATTCATTCAATTTTTGTGAAAGTGTTCCTAAATTTTAATATTTATTAAAAGTGCCTCTGGGTGTCTCAGCATTACTATGTCATTACACACTCTACTAAGTATTGAAAATGTTAATATAAAAATTGAGGCCATACAATAATAAAAAATAATAGTTATGGGGATAAGTAATGTTTGAATTACTTCATTTTGATAATTTAAAATGACATTTGTATTATACTAACCTAGAAAATCTTTGCTGCTTAGGAAGACTGTTTAAATGGTAAAATGGGACATCTCCAGACAGTCCCAAAAGAGCTTCAATAGGCAACATGCTAGGCTTTCATCACCATGGTAACAGAACAGTAGAATTCTATGAACCAGCAATTCTGTAGAGAACAGCAAAGGCAGACGGTCGATCACTTCTGCTATTCATGTCACTGTAGCTTCATTTATCAAAGAGTTTACCTTATTCCCAGAATAAAGAAATGGTTCACAAAACTGACTTTGGGTTTCATACAATAGAAGATCAAGGCATTCTTTTGATTTAGCTATTAGGGCATTTTTAAATACCTTTCCCCCATGTTTCAAGGTGCTGTATAGCATATCCTGTACACTGTAACTCGTATGATTTCTGCAGTAGTCTGAGGCTGGTTATGATAACATAGAAACTGAGAATTTGTTGACAGAAAAGGACTGCTTGTCTCATCCAGTCTGCCCAGATGTTCCCCTCCGCCCAGATGTTCCCCTCCTAACTCATCTCCAGTGACCCTCCCCGCTTATTTATCAGTATTCCCCTATGCATATCCCATGCAAGTGTGACCTCCACTGTTTTGCCCTGACTACCTCTGGTGGCAGGATGTACCAGGTGCTCACCACTCTTCAGTAAAGTAGTTTTTCCTCAAGCCCTCCCAAACTTCCCTTCTAGCTTCACTGTATGCCTTCTTGTTCTGTTGCATTTCTCATTTGAAACAGGCTCCCACCTGTACCCTGTTTACCTCAGTGAGGTACTTGTAGGTCTCTATCATGTGCCCTGCTCTTCGAGGGTGTACATGTTGAGATCCCTCAGTCTCTCCTCATATGGTTTCTTATGCAACCCCTGCACCATTTTAGTAGCCCTCCTCTGGACTGCCTCTACCCTAACTGTCTTCCCTTTTGAGATGAGATGTGGCCTCCAGAACTGGACACAGTATTCCAGGTGTGATCTCACCAATGATCTCTACAGTGTTACTATCACCTGCCTCCTTTCTTCTGCGGTTGATACGTCTCCCTATTCACTCCAGCATCCCACTGGCCCTGCCTACTGCCTTGTCACATTGCCCTGAGACTTTGAGGTCATCAGATATTATAACCCCAAGGTCCTTTTCCTACTTAGTGACTGGTAGTACCACCCCCCCTCCATTTTATACTCAGCTTCTGGATTTCAGTGCATGATTTTGAACTTTTTGGCATTAAGTCCAGCTGCCGTACCCTTGATCACTCCTCAAGTTTTCCAGTGGCTCAATGGTAGCCTAGTACTTGCCACACTGGCCTGGTTCATGGCTGGACTCTGGTTGTTGGGTGTTGGCCAGAGTGGGAGAGGATTAAGCGTTTAAAAAACTGCTCTCCTCTCCCAGGGAGAAGAGTGTTCGCTGCTCTGTCATTGACTACCACCTCCCAGTAGTGTAAGCAGGAGTACGCGAAGGGGGAGCTGCCAGTGTGATGTAGCATGTGTGAGCCTCCAGACAGCATGCACTGTCATCTGTGCTGCAGCAGGTGTCTGGGGAGAAAAACAGACAAATGGCTGAGAGGCTTTGTGAAGCCCTGTGTGCCAGCCCACACCGCCACCTGAGGACCCTGGCTCATAATCTGGATGTGTGTGTCATGGGGGGGTGTGGCCTTGCCGCTCCTGGCTCTGCCACAGGGGAAAAATCTGTGGGAATTCTCCAGGCCAGGTAATTCCTTGGGAGAGGTGGTTGCTGGTCGAGGGAGACAGGAACAGGACAGATTTGAGCTCTCCTGGCCAGGTGCTCTTCCTGCAGCGGTGTGGTGTTTGATTTCCACTGCCCTGCACCCTAATTGGTAACCTCAGAGGTACACTGTAGACAGCTAGCACTTAAGTATATGTTATACTAACATATAGGGCTAAGGGCATCTACCGTACAAGAGTAGATGTCAGGATATGAATGCATATTGTTATAATACACTTTGCTTGCTAATACACATATTCTGCTATGTATTTTCTGTATATTTCTTACTTGTAAGATTCCAGGACACCTGTGTCCTTGGAGTAATTATAATATGTAAGACGGCATTGCCACCTTTTGGTGATTTGTACCACTACACTAAGTTATGTAAGACTCTGTATAAGAACTCTTTTGTTCTCAAACTGATGACTTTACAGAATTGTATAATGTTATCTTGGACTGTGGAGCCACCTCTAATTTATCCAATAGGGCTCATCTCTGTAACTAGAAATGTTTCTATCTTTTGGTAACCATAGTAATTATCATAGGTATATAATGTAATGCATAAGCCTTATACCTTGGTGACCTGAGAGACCCCAAGAGACACAAAGAAACCTCGAGGTGTAGGGAACGCTTAGCACTGGCTCCCGGTTCTTATTGGTAAGAACTGCTTAGGGCAACTGTGATTTATCCCTTTGGAAGTAATAAACTTGTTTATTACTCTAATGCAATGTGTCTGTGATTACTTGCATTCCCAATATTGTCAAGAATCTGAAACTGAGGTTTAGACCTCCTAACAAATTTGCGACTGTGTGCAGGCGATATTTGGTGTTTGTAAGTTTTCACTTGTTGCTTAAACTTTTCCCTTTCCCATGGGGACAGTAGGTGTACACTCCCATATCACCTCTCCCGTTTTACAACAAGCTTGTGGTCACTTGCAAAGTCTGGCTGTCTTTTCGGGTGTGGTCGATGCCGTCTCGGCCCACTCCATAGCAGCTTTGAGTTGCAAGCCTACAACTTATACAGTAGCCCGGCTGTATATAAAGTGCTCACGCTGTGGAGCGATACGCAGCACGGTGCCCTTTTCACAGTTTGAATTTTCGTTCCCTCCCACACAATGGCCACCGTATCAAATATCTGCGCAGAACTGAGACTCGATGTCTCGAACTTCCTTGCCTCCCATGGAGGATGGGCTGACTTCACGCAGGATGCAAGTCAATCCGAAAACCCTATACTGAGGATTTCAACCCAGTATACAGAGAAGAAACAATCAGCCAATAAGCGTCACACTAAAGGGTTGATGGTCACACTCTCTACGCTGCTTTGGAAGCCTCCGAAGCTAGGTTTCGAACCCTTGATATGCTTAAGCAACATATGAGTCTGCAGGAAACAGAATGTATAAGACTGCAGCAGAACTTGGAGTCTGAACTCCAAACTCTGCAGAATGAAAAGGATTCACTATTGCATCATTCAGCTCAAGCTGGAGAACAGGAACTGTGTATGTTGAAGCAGGAGTGTGAAAGTTTGAGACAGGATAAGAGTCAGGCAGAACAAATGAATGATTTGCTGAGTGCTGCGAATGCTCAGTTGAGTGATGAAATGGGTGAGCTGCAGGACGAGATAAACCAGGTACGTAAAGATTTAGAAGTGGCTACTAGGGACAATCGCGAATTGAGCGCCGCGTATAAAGTGTTGCAAAAGCAACAGCAAGATGAGGTTGATATGGATGTTACAAGTGTGAGTCACAATGAATGTAGAACTAAGATGGTGAAACTGCACCATCAGCGAGAGGTTCTGGCTGGACATGTTAAGGCAATGGGAGGCGTAGCCCCTGCCTTTCACTCGTCATCAGAAGAGGAGTTATCTGATGATGACATTTCACAGCACAACGACCAGTCATGCCCCTACTATGGCCCAGACATCCCACCCAGCCATCCACAACATGGTGGGTCCCCACCCCCAACTCCCCATGTCATACGTCATTGACGTCGTGACACTCATCATGGGAGACGCCAACATGGCAGCCCCCATGATAGGGCTAGAGCAGGCCCAAGCCTGGTCCCGACGGCACCTCCGGTAGCCATTATTAATGTGGAAGACAGGCAAGAGATAGAAAACATGATTGAAACTGCGATAGGCAATGTACCTCTTCCTGAGAGTAAACGTAAGTAAACGGACTATTAAAACCCAGATTAGGCAGCTTCTGCAAGAGGCTGGCACTCAGGAAGGTATTGTCCGCACTGCGGCTGAAGCTGCAGCTTGGGCTGCCCTGGATGGCGCTCGAGACAATCTACCTCTGTCTGATCGACCCAGTAATCCCCTACAAATGGCCTACTCTGTTCAGCAAATTGCTGACAGCATCGGTCGGATGAATTCGTCCGACAACCTCAGCTGTCACTTGGAAAAGGTGCGTTCTAAATGCAAGATGCTTAGCCTCACTGCAGAATATCAGATCCAAATACTACGCCAGACCATCAATCCTGGTTTGTGGGCCAAACTCCCCGATGCTGTTCGCCAGGATGGGAACGTTACCTTTGACGAGGTTGCAGCTGGGCTCATTTCTGCTCACAGCCCAGGTGTAGTAGGAGTGATGCTTGCATATCCCATGAAACAAAATGCAAAGGAAAGTCCAGTGACTTACCACCAGAGACTCTGGATGGCCTACTGAGCAGGAAAGCACTTGGCACAAGAAGCTGCGGATATAGATCTTATTGAATATAAGACTCTGTTCCTTAGGAACATGATTCCAGCAGTAAGAGAAAAGGTAGAGCCAACCACCTACCCCAATACAGATAGGTTTGCTGACATCCTTCAGAAAACCAAAAGAGTGTATCAACCCTATATCCATGATCTGGGCTCCAGTTCCAAAATGGTAGCCACCGTGGAGTCCACTCCGGAGGCCACAATGCACTACACAGTGGAAAGGCAGGCCCAATGCCAAAAGGCCCAACATCAGCAAGCCCCTCCAGATGATAATCAACACCCCCAACAGACCTATCAACAACAACCACAACAACAACAACAATGGGGTGGGAACCGGAATTGGCATAAGAATAGGAAGCATAAGGGTAGAGGTAAACCACAACAGCAGAGAACAGACCCTTCATATAGGGAGATAGCTGAAGAGAATCAAAAATTCCGAGAGCTCCTGGGACAAGTATGCTCTATGGTGGATGCTGTTCCTGCACAGGCCCTTGCGGCAGTACAACCGGCAACCCAGGCCCCAACCGGCCATGGAGACACCGGTGGTACAGGCCCTCAGGCCTGAACCCAGAAGCTCCTCCCTATATAGCATCAGTTCAACATGGTGAAGTGATTCACATGAGCCAGGCCCAACCCCTACATGCTTCCGGCAGTACAGATTGACAATTACAGGCCCCAGTCTGGATTGTAAACAAGCTAGTCTTGGATACAAACGGAAGGCTCTGCACTGAGGCCGAGGTCGGGGGCCGCCTACTAGTAGTTTTGTTAGATACAGGTGCAGCTGTATCTGTGCTACATGATGAACACCCGGACACATCCCCTTGGTCCACCGGATGGGGGACCAACATGTCAGGAGTTGATGGTACTAGGCTACCTGCATACCGTTCTCTACCCTTACCGGTAGAGCTAGGCCATCTAAAGGCCTCACATACCTTTCAACTAATGGTACTGCATGATCATCCTAGTATCATAAGGATTAACTTCTTCGCACCACACGGCTGTGTGGTGGACCTAGCTAACATGCTACTGATACAGATTCAGGGTCAATAGCATACCATTTTGATTCCTGATTCACATGTTGTAGCAACGATATCTGCCAATGACAAAGAGTATGACGTCATAGAGTTGTTCAAGAATCATTAACTTTTCCCAAAACTCCTCCCTATTTTGCAATGACATTTGGACACATTTGCAATCAACAAGCATGACTGTGGTAGAATGCACACCGCCATCGAAGTGCCAGGCCCAGCACATGAGAGGCAAAGGCAATATCCTTTCCCAACTGAGGCCTTGCCTTCCCTCAGTGAAACAATCAAGTCACTCCTCAAGCAAGGAGTAATCAGAACTTGTGTTTCCACTGCCAACTCCCCAGTGTAGCCCGTGAAGAAACCCACAGGCGCCTGGAGACTTACTATTGACTACAGAAAACTGAATCAGGTCACCCCCAGTTGTTCTCCAACTGTGGCATCAGCACCAGATGTGCTACGACGTCTGACCCCCTGATTTGAAATGGTTCAGTGCCCTGGACATTTCCAATGGTTTCTGGTCATTGCCATTAGCCCTTAAGAGTCAATATAAGTTTGCCTTCACCTTTTAAGGAAGACAGTACATGTGGACTTGCTTGCCACAAGGATTTCATAACAGTCCATCCCTGTTCCATCTCCACATGATGGACACCCTTGAGAGTTTCTCTACTCCCCAATGCCTCTTGCAATATGTGGACAACCTGCTGCTGGCAACAGCTGCACAGGAAACAACATCTGGATCTCTTGGATGAACTACTGACTCTCATTCAGAGAGCAGGCTTGAAATGTAACCCGGCAAAAGCACAATTATGTCAGAAAGAGGTACTCTTTCTGGGTCTAAAATTAATTGACCAAGGTCGAAGCCCTACCTGGAGGAAGGTATAGGGACTGCAAGACTTGCTATTACCCACCAGTGTGGCAACTCTTCGAAGATTCCTAGGTATGGTGAATTATTCGAGAGATTTTATTTGTGATTTTGCCCAGAAAGCTGCTCCTCTGTATGAGTTACTCAAAAAGGATGTACCCTGGACTTGGGGCCCTATACACACCCAGGCTGTGATGTCACTGAAGCAGGCCTTGGCCTCCGCTCCAGCTCTGGTCAACCCCAATCCAGCACTACCATTCCATCTGGGAATGTGCCACCTCTGACATTGCCATGTCAGCAGTGCTGGCTCAGAAGGTGCATGGCACCTTGAGACCCATTGCATATGCCTCACAGCTCTTGACCCCAGTGGAACAGAAGTACGGCCTTTGTGAAAGGAACCTTCTGGCCACCTACTGGGCTGTCAAGCACTTCCTGTATATCATTGGGTACTCACCACTGATCATCAACACCAACCACACCCCAACCACCTTTCTGCTCTCAGAGAGAGAATGAAGGATGGGTCAGTCTCTAATACCAGACTGACACACTGGTCACTTCTTCTCCAGGACAGAGACATACAGGTACAACAGACTAAGGTTCCATCTATGTTAGCTCATGGCCTCCTTTTCCAGGGAGAACCCCATGACTGTACACTACAGTCACCTGATCTTCCAGATCCAGGTCCTTTCCTCCCTGCCACACCACAAATACTTGACAACACTTCTTTGTGTTGTGTCTTTACTGATGGTTCAGCATCCTACTATCAGGGAGAACAAATTGCAGGGATGGGCATTCTAGTGATTTACCCTTATGGGAACACTGTCAAAATATCTAAGCGCTGTAGTGTAGCATCATCACAATATGCAGAGATGGCAGCGGTGGCCTGTGCCCTCGAGTTCATCCAGCATGGAACTGAGGATGCCATCATTTTTACAGACTCTAACTGGGTTTGTTGTTCTCTTACAGAATTTCTTCCCTTCTGGCAGAAGAACTCCTTCCTCTCCTCTGATGGCAGCCCTGTGAAATACAAGGAATTGGTAATATACATACATTCACTGGCACAAAAATTTGCACACAAACTCTATGTACACAAAGTCAAAGCCCACTTTCTCCATGATCCCCATCATGCCTTAAATGACACAGCAGACACCCTTGCTAAGGAAGGTGCCTGAGGGGGAGGGACATCTGGATGATGGACCATCCAGAGGCTAATGCAGCTGTACACATTGCAGGTCTCAGGAAGAAACCAGAACCTTTTTCCCACTTGGACCTCTCCACAGCCCAGCATTTTGACACTGAACTTAAAGAGGTGTTCAGATTCCTTGACAAAGGTACTGAAGAGAAACTTACCACACATAACCCCTATCGGAGGCATGAAGGTAAGTTACGCTTGTCACCAGATGACAAGCTCATCTGGTTCCAACCAGATGACTCCACCACCAAGTTGTGGGTGGTCCCCAGACATTTACGATCTGAATTCTTGCACCAAGTGCATGATACCCCTACTGGTGGACACCAGGGAGCAGAAAATACCTTCCGACTCAAGACCACTGCCTGGTGGCCTGGTATCACCAAAGATGTTAAACAATACATAGACAACTGTCTCGTTTGTGCGCAAAACAACCCCATCCCTACCAAACAAAATGCCAAACTCTTTCCACAATGACATTCTTGCCCTTGGCATGCCATTCAGATTGATTTCATTGGCCCTTTGACCAACACCAGCAGAAATAACAAATATGCTCTTGTGGTAACTGACCTCTTCTCTAAGTGGGTAGAAGCTTTCCCCACTAAGACATGTACAGTGAAAACTACTGCCAAAATCCTGGTGGAACAGATTTTCTCCAGGTGGGGTCTACCCCTCAAGGTAGACTCTGACAAAGGAACCAGTTTTACAGGTGAGTTGATGAAAGAATCCCTTGAACTCCTTGGAGTTCAGCAAAAGTTCCACATACCCCTACCACCCTCAATCCTCAGGTCAAGTAGAAAGAGCCAACAGACGGATTAAGCAAATGCTTTCCAAATTCATTGAGGACAATCCCAAAACTTGGGATTCCCTATTGCCGTTACTCCTTATGGCAATTAGGGACACACCCTCAGCCACCACCCATCTTACACCCTTTGAGGTGATGACTGGTAGACAAATGAGATTACATGAACACCTGCTGTTTGACCTGCACACCCCCACTGCAGACCGGGTGTCTGTGGACCAATATGTGGAAAAACTAAGAAAAGACCTCATACACACACACTTGTATGCTGCCAACTGCATGGGCAAGGCCCAGCAACAATCCAAAATGCAGTTTGACAAACACACACAAGAAGTGGATTGGCAAGTCGGAGATCAGGTAATGGTACTTCGATTTGCACATCCCACCCACTCATAGATACATAGATACATAGACAGTGTCAGCAGATAAGGGCCTATGGCCCACCCAGTCTGCCCATTTGAGCTTGTAAGTTCAGTTTGTTTTCCTAGAAGTCTGTTTCCCCTTACCCCTGACCTCTAGAATTCCTTTATGTCTATCCCATGCATTCTTAAATCCCGTGATTGTTTCAGCTCCCACCACTTCCTCTGGCAGGGTGTTCCACTTGTCCACCACCCGTTCTGTGAAGAAATTCTTTCTCATGTTTCCTCTGAATCATCCTCCCTCCAACTTCATCCCATGCCCTCTAGTCCTGGAACATCTTTTTTGCTTAAAAATAGTGTTTTCCTGCACTCCTTCTCCAACAAGTGGGAAGGCCAGTACCCCATTGTCAACAAGTTCAGTCCGGCAGTCTATCAAGTTAGACTTCTCCACAACAATAAGTTGACTGACAAATGGTTACATGCAAACCAGCTGAAACTGTATAAAGGAGCTTAAATTACTTTTCCTCACCCCATTGGGCGGAATAGTACTAACATACTAATCTTTGATCTTCCTTTTCAGATACACTGACAAGATGGCTATCTTGTTCCATTATCTCCTCCTCTCAGGAGTTATTCCCTGCATCTAAGGCATGGTACCAGACCTCCTACGACACCTCGATCCTCCAGCACCTCCTCCAGAGGGAGTATCCATCAATATACCAGATAGTATGATCACTGTCCAGGAAGGTTCTGATGCTTACCTCACTGCCTCGGTTATTGCTCCTGATAAATCTACCCTTCAAATTGAGTGGCAAACCACATCACAAGGACAAATTCTCCCTGTGGCCAAACTCTCCAAAGGAACTTTCCAAGGTTGGCCCAATACTAAATTATCCTCAAATGGTTTGCTGTCCTTGTTACAAACTGCATTAAGACATTCTGGTTTGTACAACATAACTGCCTTAATTGATCCTTCATACTGTAATTCTTTGTCCAGAGACTCTGCTCGGAAATTTTGTCCTATACACCACATGGCCTCTGCAGCCATGTACCTCTCTGTGTTACCACCCACTGATAAACAGCTTTTGGAATGTCCAAAGCATGCCCCTGGTCCCCGTAGTGGTCTAATAGCCACTGCCCTCCCAGGTTCTTTGATTAATAACTTACAGTTTATGCATATACCTGTTTTGTTTAATCTAACTTACTGGAATATGAAAGAATTGGTATGTGTCACAATACTAACACATCAGTATTTTATAGTACATTATTGCTTGATAGTTTAGCTGCATTTCAGATTCGTACGCAAGATCCTATTTCCAGGTCCATTCTACTGAACATAGAGGCAACTTCAGGAGAAAGCCCTCTCAAGATAATCTAACTCATAAATGTAAAACACGTGAAGTTGACAGTTCTGATGTCACAGGTGCAACAGGCACTGTCACAGGCCTTTTTGGTACGGTTATGTCTATCTGGAACAAAGCACACATTGCTGCTATCAAAAGTCATTCTGCCAAATTCTCCACTGGTTTGGTCAACAACATACTACCCCCATTATTGCATGGTGTGGATGGCCTTAGTCAGGAAGAAAGGTACACTGCATACAACATGCATGACATTGCTAAGGCTTTCACTGATTCTAAAGATAAGATTAACGCACTCATACAACAGAACAACAAAGAAGCAGACAAATAATACATTGCCAGAGAAATGCTTTGCTCTGCTTATGGCTCCTGCATTATCACTACCATCAACAACCTCTTCCGTGATCTAGAATCTGGAAGGATACCTGACATTACACATTATAGACGCATCTCCAAATGATATGTCCACGATATAAAACCACTAGTTGTGTTTCCATGTGTGTGCAACAGACTTTAACTATTCCCCCTTTCTACAGCTAGGAATTTGGGGTTTGTGACCAGACACCCTAATACTGGTCCTTGTTTCACTGCTAAGAAGTGTTCCATAACAGATACCATGTTTGTTTCCTTTACTGTCTCTTTACCCTGCTTTGATCCCACTATAGCTTTGTTCAACAAGCTTGCACTGGTACATTCGATTGGGCATTTGGATGAAGACATCTACAGAGAACGACTAGATCTACCGCCTCTACTGGTTTGCCACCCTTTCCTGGATGCCTGGATAGCTCCGCACACGGACTGCTGTGCGAAAAAGCAATATATTTACTTGTGCCGATGTGATGTATTTGATGTTATTCAACCTGTTTGTGGTTACTCTCCAGACAGCATTGATTGGACTTTCGCCATGGATGATGACATCACTGTGAATGGCACCGACTCCTTTGACTCGACTCTGGCTCTGGATAAGCTCTACCAATCCTATCGTGAAGAGGTTCATCACCTGTCAACACAGATTTCGAAGACTACCTATACCTGCCCTGTCCAGTTGCAAAAGTGAAGACTGCCTACTGTGCGCTCACAGTATAACTCTGATGGCGAATATTGCGTGGTCACAAACTACAAGTCTTACACATATGGATCTGTTACATGTGCTATTGATTACCCCAATTTCTGTTTTGTTCCCCACCAGAAGACTGTCATTGGACATACTGTTATAACCCCTGTCCCCCTCCTAGATGCAGACATTATTGATGGCAACCCCGATTATCTGCTCACACTGTCAGAATAGTTGCCATACTTTAATGTACACATAGACCCACTTACACTTACATTAAAATCACTTTTAGACAGGAAAGACACACACCTCATCCACATCAGCAATAATATGACCAAAGCCAATGAAGCTGTTCTCGCCTTGATTAATGATAGTGATATGAATAACACATTAACTAACACCTGGTTAGAGATTACGTTTAAAGGTTTTGTTATTATACAAGCATTTTTAATTTTCATTTTGATTATAATGCTCTGCTGCCTACGGCGCACACTGCGCCAACACCGTGAGCAGCTTGAGTTCCTTTACAAAGCTCGCGCGTCGGGTTTGTAAATGACCACTGCTCCTGTCCTTTCCCAAGACATCTACCTGTGTTGCCCTTGGAGGCAACAAGGGGGGAATGTTACACGAGGTCCCTGCACCCTAATTGGTACCCTCAGAGGTACACCATAGACAGCTAGCACTTAAGTATATGTTATACTAACATATAGGGCTAAGCGCATCTACCATACAAGAGTAGATGTCAGGATATGAATGCATATTGTTATAATACACTTTGCTTGCTAATACATATATTCTGCTATGTATTTTCTGTGTATTTCTTACTTGTAAGATGCCAGGACACCTGTGTCCTTGGAGTAATTATAATATGTAAGACGGCATTGCCACCTTTTGGTGATTTGTACCACTACACTAAGTTATGTAAGACTCTGTATAAGAACTCTTGTGTTCTCAAACTGATGACTTTACAGAATTGTACAATATTATCTTGGACTGTGGAGCCACCTCTAAGTTATCCAATAGGGCTCATCTTTGTAACTAGAAATGTGTCTATCTTTTGGTAACCATAGTAATTATCATAGGTATATAATGTAATGCACAAGCCTTATACCTCAGAGACCTGAGACCACAAGAGACACAGAGAAACCTCGAGGTGTAGGGAATGCTTAGCACTGGCTCCCAGTTCGTATTGGTAAGAACTGCTTTGGGCAACTGTGATTTATCCCTTTGGTACTAATAAACTTGTTTATTACTCTAATGCAACGTGTCTGTGATTACTTGCATTCCCAATATCATCAAGAATCTGAAAGTGAGGTTTAGACCTCCTAACACCCCCATGTTTCAAGGTGCCGTATAGCATATCCTGTACACTGTAACTCGTATGATTTCTGCAGTAGTCTGAGGCTGGTTATGATAACATAGAAACTGAGAATTTGTTGACAGAAAAGGACTGCTTGTCTCATCCAGTCTGCCCAGATGTTCCCTTCCTAACTCATCTCCAGTGACCCTCCCCCCACTTATTTATCAGTATTACCCTATGCATATCCCATGCAAGTGTGACCCCCCCCCACTGTTTTGCCCCGACTACCGCTGGTGGCAGGATGTACCAAGTGCTCACCACTCTTTCAGTAAAGTAGTTTTTCCTCAAGCCCCTCCCAAACTTCCCCCTTCTAGCTTCACTGTATGCCTTCTTGTTCTGTTGCATTTCCTCATTTGAAACAGGCTCCCCACCTGTACCCTGTTTACCTCAGTGAGGTACTTGTAGGTCTCAATCATGTCCCCTGCCCTTCGAGGGTGTACATGTTGAGATCCCTCAGTCTCTCCTCATATGGTTTCTTATGCAACCCCTGCACCATTTTAGTAGCCCTCCTCTGGACTGCCTCTACCCTAACTATGTCTTCCCTTTTGAGATGAGATGTAGCCTCCAGAACTGGACACAGTATTCCAGGTGTGATCTCACCAATGATCTCTAAGTGTTACTATCACCTGCCTCCTTTCTTCTGCAGTTGATATTCCTCCCTATTCACTCCAGCATCCCACTGGCCCTGCCTACTGCCTTGTCACATTGCCCTGAGACTTTGAGGTCATCAGATATTATAACCCCAAGTTCCCTTTCCTGCTTAGTGACTGGCAGTACCACCCCCCCCTCCATTTTATACTCAGCTTCTGGGTTTCAGTGCATGATTTTGAACTTTTTGGCATTAAGTCCAGCTGCCGAACCCTTGATCACTCCTCAAGTTTTCCAGTGGCTCAGTGGTAGCACTACTACTTGCCACACTGGCCTGGTTCACGGGTGGACTCTGGTTGCTGGGTGTTGGCCAGAGTGGGAGAGGATTAAGCATTTAAAAAACTGCTCTCCTCTCCCAGGGAGAGGAGTGTTCACTGCTCTGTCATTGACTACCACCTCCCAGTAGTGTAAGCAGGAGGACGCGAAGGGGGAGCTGCCAGTGTGATGTAGCATGTGTGAGCCTCCAGACAGCATGCACTGTCATCTGTGCTGCAGCAGGTGTCTGGGGAGAAAAACAGACAAATGGCAAAGGTGCTTTGTGAAGCCCTGTGTGCCAGCCCACACCGCCACCTGAGGACCATGGCCCATAATCTGGATGTGTGTCTTGGGGGGTGGCCTTCCCACTCCTGGCACTGCCACAGGGAAAAATCTGTAGGAATTCTCCAGGCCAGGTAATTCCTTGGGGGAGGTGGTTGCTGGGTGAGGGAGACAGGAACAGGACAGATTTGAGCTTTCCTGACCGGGTGCTCCTCCTGCAGCAGTGTGGTGCTTGATTTCCACCACTGCCTGTTTCACTCTCCTCAGCCAACTCAACTACAAAATTGGAGCCCCCCTGACCAGGCGCTCCTCTGGCATCAGTGCAGTGCTTGATCTCCACTGCCAGCTGCCTCACCCTCCTCAGCCAGCTCAACTACAAGATTTGAGCCCCCCCCCAACCGGGCGTTCCTCCTGCAGCGGTGTGGTGCTTGATCTCCACCACCGCCTGCTTCACCCTCCTCAGCCAGCTATACTACAAGGTACGGTCACCTCCTAGGAAGCACTGGAGCTTCAAGATTTTTGGTGCCACCCTCTAATTGGCTGCTTCCTTGGTTATTCTTATGTTAATTGGTTAATCTTTCTAGCCAAGGACACTGACTGTCTGAGTCTTCTCAAGCAAGCAGCCGGTCTTTGGTGTGCCTTGTGAAACTAACTACCTTTGCAGTTAAATTTTTAGCTGTTCTGCTTTTTCTCTCTTGTCTCGCTACTGTAACCCCCTTGGTGGCACTATCCCAAGGGCTACTACCCCTGCCTGCTTGGTTAGTAGCAGGTTAAGGGGCCTGGGTACTGAAATGGGTGCCTCCACCCGGAGGACAGGGTTGTTGGTAGCAAGGCTAACCTGGGTATAATCCTCAGGGACACTGTAACCCCCCTCTTTGCCCTCTAGTGGCCTAGACAATATGCAGCAAACACTTTCACAGTAGGCCCTATTCAGCATACAATTCCCCACACTGTTTGCACTTACCACCAGGGCTGGTTCCACCAGTTCGGCCCTGGAGACCCCCTGTAAAACAAGGTTAGGCACAGCAAATAACAGTACAGTGTTTTTGATACAAACTGGAACCACAGTCAGATTAAATGCAAAAAAGAGTTAGATCTGATTTATTCAGGGGACTTGAACAAGGGAGGGGTGTAATCAGGTTGATTGATTCTGAAACTGATCTAGTCAGGCAATTATGCACACACTTTTAGTCCCTGCATAGTCACACGCTCTGGGTACCCAGCTGGAAGTAAGGTGGGCTAGCCTGGAATGTTGCCAGGGGTAGGCCGGTGTTGCAGCTGGTTGGGGCCCTGTGATGAAATGAAAAGGCATGCACAACCACACACAATTTGTAATCCAGAGTCAGGAGGCTCAGTTCATTATGATTAAACAAAACAATTGAATCAGATGATACACTTTAATTGAGCTTTTGTTGCAGGGAGCTACCCTAGTGTTTACTCACTCTACCCAGTACAGGACACAGAATGGATGAAATGAAGATTGCAGGTTGACTTGCTGGTTTGCCAGGAGAAGCAGGGCCCACACGATTCACCGTGGTGTCATTCCTGTTTGTGATGTTGAGCAGGGGGGTGATCCCCAGGCAGTTCTCTTGTCGATGGTGTTCTCTGTGCCTGAAGTAGTTGGATTGGCCAGTGTGGCAGGGCCCAGGCCAGGTAAGACAGTTTGGATAACAGTCCAGGAAGGCTGGATGCAGCTTCCAGCAAGCGTGGCACAATTAAACAGTGGGGAACCAAATCGCGACCCACTAATAGCAAACAGCACATTTATTTTTATTTAGGGATTCAGATCACACCTTTGAGCTCAGAGCTCTTTTACAAAGGTTCCACGTCAAACAGTGACAATGACAACAATAACAAACAGTTTATATACAATACTCAAATAGTAGGTAACTAGTATACAATAAGGTTACAGTGTCATTCATAGTACCAATGGTGATAGTACAGCATCAAGAGCATTCAGCTATGGTAAAGGACAGTGTTTATATGTAGCGAAGGAGATAAAGAGGTGTGACATCTAGTGTGAGAGTCCATGGAGGAGTCAAGGTGAGGGGAAGGGGAGACTTGGGGGAAGAGTGGGCAGCCAAAAAAAGTGGCTTTGTCTAGGAGGTTGGGAGCTAGTGGTAGTAGGTTGGTTTTAGGGTTGATCCAGTGGGGGAAAAGGCACAGGGGGAGAAGTAGACAGAGGGATAGGGTAAGTGGGAAGAGTGGGGTTAAAAGGAAGGGGAAGGAGTGTGCGCTTGAGTGGGCATTATGGGTGTTAAGAGTCCTAGTGGCAATCACAAACTGTCCTAGTAAGAAGGTGTTGCCTTAGGCCATTTTTTTTTTTTTTTGAAATTGCTGTTTATCCGCCTTTCCCAGCCTGCCATCCCCGACCCTTCAGGAGCCCCAAGGCAGACATCCCTCTACCTTCCACCCTGCCCGAACGACCCCACTGGATCCCATTGAGATTCAGTTTACCCCCCGAGTGGGGATGGGGCAGAGCCCCTTTACCCCATCAGTTAACTTTCATCGGTCTGGGGGCCATCAGGCAGGTGAAGGCACATTGAGGGCATGTCTCCGGGGCTCCATCTTCCCGGCGATGGCAGGCATTTTCTCCATTTTTCTCCCCACCCCCTTACAGTGTAGGACCCCCGAGGTCAAGGCGTCAAGCACCAATGTCATGCTGTATAGCGGCCGCCCATGCCCCTGATGTGAGGGGCTTGAAGTACTCCGAGCCTCCGCTCAGAGTCAGGCAAGTGTTCGGGCTATGGCCTCAACCCTCCCCGGAGTAGGTGTGCCGTCGTGGGACGCTCAAGCCCAAATCCCCCTGGCCAACCCACCAGCGACCTGAGTCCGCTCCCGAACCCGGGTCGCCGGCATGGAGCGAGGTGTGGCATCCTTAGGCCGTTTTTGAATTGCGAGATGTATTGGGAGTTTAGAATGGGCACTGGGATTTCATTGAGCCATTGGGGGGCCCTATAGCTGAAAGTACGCTGTCCCTGCACAGTTCAATGGAAAGGTGTTGATATGGCCCCCCTCATCCTGCCTGTCTCTGGTGGTATAGCTGGTAGCACTTGGTGTTAGGATGCTAGAAATGCATGGGGGGGTTACCCATTAGTGCCTTTTTTCCAAAGAGACATGTTTGCAATATAATCCTGTTCTTTAGTGGCAGACAATTGGTCTCCTCGTATAAGGAGCAGGTGTGGGTATTTCGATCTGCAGCCATTGTGAGCCTACATGCCTTGTTGAGGGCAACATGAATCCTTTTTAGTGCAGTGTCTGTTGCTGCGCTGCAGACCACCAATCCATAGTCAATGGTAGAAGGGATGGAGCTGGAGACTGAGAGATGGAGGGCCTCTGGAGTGAGATACTTTTTATGCCTATAGAGTACACCCAGCTTGGTGTTCACTGCCTTTACCACTGTGTTGTTGTGTTGGGTGAAGATGAGGGAGTCATTAATGGTGACCCCCAGGTACTTGAAGGAGTGAACTTGTTCTAGTGGCTCACTGACTTTATTGGAGATTGTGAGGAGAGGGAGCTTCTTTTTGTGCTGTGGGCTGGCTGTGAGCATCACCTTGGTCTTTTTGTAGTTTAATAGAAGTTCATGGCTATAGAACCAGTCTTCCAGCTTGTAGAAGGATGCCTGCAGCTTGGAGTGGAGGGCGACTATTGATGAACTGCTGGTGAGAAGTACAGCGTCATCTGCGTAAAATATCAGTTTAGTGTCACAGGCTTCAGGAAGATTATTTAGGAAGAGGCTGAATAGTAAGGGCCCCAGTATTGACCCCTGTGGGACCCCTAAAGATACCTCATTGGAGCTAGATACTGTGTGCCCAATTTTTACACGTTGGCTTCTGTGTGTTAGGTAGTCCTTGAACCAACAGACAGCAGTGGTTGCAACTCCCAGGTTCTGTAGCTGAGTCAGGAGGAGAGTGTCTTTACAATGTTGAGGGCTTTGGTGAGGTCTATGAAGACTGATCTCACCAGTTTTCCTTCGTCTAGTGCCTTGTGAGAGTAGACAGTGTAGTCCAGCAAGGCAGAAGAGGTACTATGATTCTGCCTGAAGTCAGGTTGGTTGGGACATAACAGGTTGTATTTGTTGAGGTAATCTGTGAGTTGGGTGGCCACAATCTTTTCCAGGGCTTTAGATAAGGGACAGAGGATGGATATTGGCCTATAATTGGCGGTGCATGTCATTTCACCGTTCTTGCGCATCGACGTCACGAGAGCCTGTTTCCAGATCATGAGGAATTGTGCAAGAGCCAGTGATTTGTTAAATAGTTTTGTAACTGGCACGATGATGACATCCAGTGTTAGGGATAGGAGTTTCATAGCGACTCCATCACTCCCCATTCTGGTCTTGCCTAGTATTTTTTATGTGTTTGTAAGCCTCCTTCACTGACACTTTTTTGAAGTAGAAGATAGGGATTGAGCCCCCTTGAGGTGTGTAGTTGGTTTGTTCCCCAGCAGGGTGCAGGTAGTTGGGGGTAGCACTCTAGTCAGGTCATTAAACGCTGTGTTGAGAGAATCCACGATGTGCTGAGGGTCAGCAATCATGGCGTTGTTGATGTTGAGTGAGCGGGGGATCTTCTTCTCATCCTTCCCAGGAAGGTTTTTGATGTTCTCCCAAAAACTCTTCCCATTGCCCCAAGTTTTATTAAGCTGCTCCTTGTGGAAGTTGGCCTTTGCTTGGTGGATAAGGTTGGTGCAGTGGTTTCTTGCAGCTCTATAGCATTGGAAGTTGTGTTTGCTGCAAGAGGACCTGGCTTTTTCTCAGAGGTTGTCCCTTTCCTTCATCTGGGCGAGGAGATCCCCTGTGATCCAGCCATTAACTTGACCCCGAATTTTTCTTTTCCTCAGTGGTGCAAAGATATCATAAATGTTGTTGAAGCCCTCTATAAAGAAACTTAGGGCCTGGTCAATATTAGGTGCATGATTGATGGGGGACCAGTCATGCTAGGAGAGGGCAGAGGAGAAGGCCCTGAGCTTGCCCTTCCCCAAGACCCTACTATTAATTATGATAGGTGGAGGCTTGCTCAATTTGTTTGACCATGTGAAAGTGACTGAGGAGTGATCACTTAAGGTGTCAGGCAGGACCTTATAGTAAAGCAATCACCATACCACAATGCAGATAGCAGTCCGGCAGCAATGTCAATGTGTCTGAGCGAAATCAGAAATTTTGTGGCAACTGGAAGTCCTGACAGGCCGATCGCGTACAACAAATCTTTGGTCTTCTTCAGATTTAAATCTGGTCACTCTTCAGTGGCTTTGTCATGCTCCAGTTCGGATACAGTCCAATTGCTAAACATTTCAAAAGATTCCCTCTCGAGGGACAGCAGGCAGACAGGCCAAACTCAGCCTTTCCACCAGTCTCCAGCACAAATTACGCAGAAGCAACTGCTTGAAACACTTGAGTTGTTCATTCTCCAAACTACCTACAGACTGATACTCTGCTCGCTGTGCCCCTTAATCGGGGCACAACAAATTGGCTCAGAGGCATAGTCCAAAATAAGGCTTCTGTTATCTCTCCATGCGTGAGAGCTGAAGGCAGGCAGGCCAGACTCAGTCTTCCCGCCAAGTCCCCATGCTACCCTGAGGGGCAGCAGCTCCTCGAGCTGGAGCTGCTCACTCTTCCAGCTCTAACTCACTTCTGCCTCCTTGCTGCAGGCAGCTTGGGAATTTCCCTTCGGTCCAAAAGGTTCAATTCTTTGATACATCTGTCTGTCAAAGCAACGGCTCCCCCTCCAGGTCTGTTTTGGCACCAAAATGTAAAAACTACAATTACTATAGAAATTTACTCCCACAAGACTCCTGGGGACAGGCTCCATTTTAGAGTCCCCAAAGGCACTGATTGGTGCTGACTGGCAGTCCAAAACCAAAATGGTGGTGCAATACCGAAAGGCCATGCTGCAAAGAAGGCAAGTTAGACAAACTATCATACTATTGCTACTAAAGCAGGTAAACAGTAAACAGTTATAGATTCCAATAAAGCTCCCTCTGCGCCATTAGCGATGGCAGAACAGAGCGATTATCAAGCAGCCCAGGCAGAACTCGAGCACAGACCCACTCAGCCCCTACCCAGAGTAATTATACACTGCGATATAGGCAGCTGTTAAAGAGACAGGACATAGAGGCTATAAAGGCACTCTCATACAAACACTTGTAAAATGCTAAGACACAGGATACTAGCCTGGCAGTGGGCATTTAGGCACACCCAAGGAAGACTTTCAGGAACCCCCATTTGTAGGGGGGGGGTTACACCCTTCCCTGCCTGGAAAGAACTTGGTGTCCGTGTCAAGTCTATACCATAATAGCATGGAAAAAGACAATATAAGATATGTTATATACATGACGTTACTACAGAATACAGTAATGACTGATGCATCAGTAAGCATAAACATAGCACATTACTATACTTATTCAGTGTTCCCTATTCATATACTATATTCATAATGACAACAGCTTTGCATATTTCACACATTCAATACTGATTTTTTACTATGCCTACGCAATAACATTACTATACTTTTCATGTAATAGTTTCTTGCACTTTGAATAACCTAGATGGGACAGGGGCACCATGTTCTGAGGGTAGAACAATTAACTTGGAAGCGGCAGACAGGCTCAGTTTGGGCAGTGAGCTCTTGGAAATGTAAACACCCTTATGAACAACATTGAGAGGCAAATCCACAGGCCTTCCAGGGAAGTCATAACTAAAGCACATCACTGGCTTCACAGCTTGCCCAGACTTTCTCGGGGGAACAGACACAGGCTCTGGGTGGTCAATACTGGCATGTGTTTCTTCTCCTGTAGTGAGGGATGTCTCTGCACTAGTTGTAATGTCCAGCTTGAGAACACTATCAACTCCTGGCTCTGTAGACTTTTTCTCCACAATACTTTGCTCATTATAATCTTCTGAAGAGGGCCCAGATTGCTCATTCTGAGGGGACTCTGGCACAATTAGACTTTGCAGAACTAAAGGGGTGCTGTCAACACTTTCACATTGTTCTTCAAGTTCTGGTATGTCACCAGGGAGATTTACCAAATCAGATTCCTCCTTAGGCAATTCAAAGAGTTCTACTAGGCACAAAGATTCTGCCATTTCAGACGCAACACTCTGCACTTCACTTTCAGGGAGCATGGGCTCCAGGGAGGAAGCTGCAGGGCTAAGCAGTCCTGAGGGCCCAGCTTCATCCCCACATAGGGTTACCTTGAAACAATTTACTCAGTTCATAGGAAGGGTAATAATAATTTTCACACTCACTATCATCAGAGGTGGACTGACAGTCATTATCATTCTGGGCCTGCCGGGGGAAAAGCCTTGAGTTTGTAACAACTGGGGCAGGTTGACTCTGTCTCTTTTTAGCAGCAGCTCGAGTCACTGGCACAGGAGAGGCAATGTCTGATGGTTCAGCATCAATGATCACTTGGCCAATAGGTAGTAGGTGGTATCTGTGCATGGTCTTGACAGCTTTAGAGTCATTCTCAGGGCGCACTTTGTACACAGGTAAATCATCCAGCTTACTGACTATTACATGTGGAAGATGATGCCACCTGTCGGCAATTTTATGCTTGCCATGCAGTCCCAAGTTACATAATAGCACTCAGTCCCCGGACAACAACTCTTGGGTCTTCATCCATCAATCATATCTCTCTCTTTGTTAGCAAGGTTTCGTTTGGCAGCCATTGTTTGAGCCAGTTGGTATGCATGGTTCAACTGAGCTTTCAGTTTCTGCACATTTTGTAAACAACTCTCAGCCCTGACCCCATCCAGGAAGACTCCAAAGCAGACATCTACAGACAACCGGACTCCCAAACATGAGGCGATAGGGAGAGAACCCAATAGCATCACTTTTGGTGCAATTGTAAGTGTGTACCAAGGTGCTAATCTGTTGGCTCCATCTGGACTTGTCTTTGGGATGAAGAGTGCCCAACATATCCAGGAGAGTCCTGTTAAAGCATTCAGGTTGGGGGTCCCCCTGTGGGTGGTAAGGAGTGATTCTGGACTTTCACACCCCCGACAGAGAGAGAGCATCTCTTTAATCAATCTGCTTTCAAAGTCTCTGCCTTGGTCAGAATGGATCTGCTGGGAGGCACCATAATGGACAAAAAATGTTTCCACTAGTACCTTGGCCACAGTAGAGGCCTCTTGATCTTTAGTTGGGAAGGCTTGTGCATACCATGTAAAATGATCAGTAATTACCAACACATTGCCAATGTTCTTTTGGTCGGGTTCTAAGCACAAGAAGTCTATGCAGACCAGTCCCATGGGAGCACTGGTAGTGATGTTGACAAGTGGGGCAGCTTTCTGGGGCAAAGCCTTCCGCTGGAGGCAGCGACTGCAAGTTTTGACATGATTCTCAACATCTGCCCCCATCTTTGGCCAGTAGAATCGGGATCGTACCAGGTCGAGAGTTCTATCAATACCGAGGTGACCCATGTGATTGTGGAGGGACCGCAGTACCAGCTGCTTAAAGGCTGTGGGTAGGACCAACTGTTGCTTGTCTACTTGACCACGATGATCCACTGTCTCTCTGTATAACAATTGATCATGCAACTTTAATCTGGGGCCTTCCTTGAACAATAGAGCAGTTCGCAAGTCAGGGGAACACAACTTGGACACATCTTTCCCCGCACGCAGGGCATCAAGTGCTGGTTGAATCATGGGATGTTGGGATCGAGCCCACTGAATACTGTCATTATCGAACTGAGGTAGTGCACTAATATCTAAAGCAGAGAAATGGCAATAGGCAGCCGGTATACAGGTATCAGGAGGGCCCAAGCAATCTACTAGGCAGTCCACTGTGTCCGCAGACATTTGTTCATCTTTATCAAACTTTTGGCATAATGCTTTGATGTCAGGTTAAGACAATCTGACCCAATTGTCCTTGGAAGCTGGCCTTCATGACAGGGCGTCAGCATCAATGTGGTTTAGTCCTGGTCTGTATTCAACAGTATAATCATAAGCTGATAAGGCAGAAAGCCAACGGTGTCCAGTGGCATCCAATTTGGCTGAAGTCTGCACGTAGGTCAGTGGGTTATTGTTGGTCTTCATTAATATCTTTGCCCCATAGAGGTACTCATGAAACTGGTCAACTATGGCCCATTTTAGGGCGAGGAATTCCAACTTGTGGACCGGATAGTTCCGCTCTGACGGGTTCAAGCTCCTACTGGCGAAAGCTACAGGTCTCAAGCCATCTTCGTAGTCTTAATATAGCACAGCCTCAAGGCCCTGCAAACTAGGGTCCATATGCAGAACATAGGGCTTGGTAGGATTAGCATAGGCAAGGACTGGGGCATGGGTGAGCTGGTATATGACTTCAAAGAATGCTGCTTCACATTCGGGTGTCCACCAAGTCCCAAAAGGCTCACCTGTTTGAAAATATGCTTTCTCTTTTTCTTTGATAGCCCCCTTTTTGTATTTTCAGTTGGTAGGGGGTAGCCTTGGGTAAGGTTAAGGAGTGGTCAAATCACCTTTGAATAGTCTTTGATGAACCTGCGGTAGTAGCCACAGAACCCCAGGAAACGCTGTAGCTCTTTTAGGTTATTGGGCTGGGGCCAAATGGTCAAAGCTTCAACTTTACTGGGATCTGTCTGTATCCCTTCCACAGACACTATGTGTCCCACATATGTCACAGATGTTCGAAAAAACTGGCACTTGTCTATGGATAACTTGAGGCTGAATTCTTCCAAACAATCAAGGACTTTGAAGAGTCTGTTCTCATGTTCCTCTAGCGTACGCCTGAAAATAATGACATCATCCAAGTACACTAAACATTCCAGCAAGTTCATGTCTTTCACCGCACGTTCCATCAATCTCTGGAAGGTGGCAGGGGCACCCGAAATCCCTTATGGCACCCTCAGGAATTCATAGAACCCCAAAGAACAGATGAAGGCTATTTTCTCATGGTCTTCCGGGGCCATCGGAATCTGATAATATCCTCTGTGGAAATCCAGTACTGAGAACCACTGACCCCCATTCAGGCAATCCAGGGCTTCCTGTATGCATGGCATGGTGTATTGATCTGGGATAGTCTGTCGGTTGAGGGGTCCAATAGTCCACACACATCCTCACGGATCTGTGCTTTTCACACACCACTATGATGGGGGATGCATATGGGCTTCTTGATTCTTGAATAATGCCAGCAGCAAGCATTTCCTGTAGGTGCCTCCTAACATCGTCTATGTCAGCTGGGGCAAGGTGTCGGGACCTCACTTGAAATGGTTGGTCATCATGCAGGTGTATGTTATGCTCGGCATCATGGACACACCCCATGTTCCACTCTTTTAGTGAGAACACTTGGTCTCTCTGAGCAAGTTTCTTGCTAATTTGGGTCTTTCATTCGGCAGACAAAGGGGAATCACCACAGTCAAATAAGTCCGGGGTCACGTTCTCCTTTTCGCTACAGTACTTGTGACTGGGTAATACTGCAGTGTCTGCGCAGTGTACTGTAGCCAGCATACATCCCCAGTTCACACGAACTTCCCTGTCCGACATGTTTCTCATTTGCACCATCACCTGGCGGGCATATGCATGGGTACGTGCAGGTAGTATACTGGGCTTAACCATCAACCGCTCTGGCAGCTTCCCTTCACCAGGGTTGTCTATCATCAATATTTTGTTCTTTACATCTCTCCTTAGGCGGACTTCTCCATGGATCATACACTGGGCATTGGGGACCAACACCAAAAAGTCAGAATCCTTTTTCCACACTATCCCCACTGGTTTATCTCGGTCCACTTCATCGGGTTTCTGTTGCAAGTCATAAGCCCTTTTGATTAATGCTCGAATCCTTAGGGCCCGTTCAGTCCGTTGCCCTTGTTTCTCATGGCAGATTGTGCTAGTCTCCCAAACATGTGGGCATTTGTTCCAGTTAACAGGGTATCCCCATCATACAGTCCAGTAGGAGGGCACACCAGGGCTAGCGTCTTTACTTGTTCATCTACACCAGTTACAGTCACAGGAAAAGACAGCCAGAGCCAGACATATCCCAGGGTTTTATTTAACTCTAAAAACTGATTAGCGTTTTGCTCATAAAAGTGCTAAAACATTGTGAAAATGCATAGCACTTGCCTGACTGTGTTTAACAAACATAACACTTCTAGAAAATCTATATAAATACTTTCTGAACAGTTAGTATTGTCCCAAGAAAAAAACTGCTACTCAATTATTTAAAACCCTGATATCCTAGATAGAGATAAGACTTGTCGCTCAGGCCCCACACATGTAGGCCGTCCAGGGATTATAATGGCACATCAGATAAATGTTTGTCATACCAGTCCTGGAATACAGTGATCACTTGTGACCCACTATCGAGCACAGCCCAAGCATGGATACCATTGACAGTTACAGTAGTTTCCATTGAGGGGCCTACTATTTTGGACCAGTCTGGATAGACAGTAGCAGGGGCCTGGACAGATGATTTAGCCACAAAGAAGTTTGAATTAAGATTTCTTGATCCTTCACTGCAGTTGTTGCCAGCACCCCTCGGCCAAGATCTCGCTTTCCGGAGTGCCCCTTGAAGTCTGTACACAACTTTATCTAAGTCTTTCTGAGTTCGGCAATCTCTCTTCATATGGCCATCCTTTCCACAGTTGTAACAAATGATAGACTCCAGGGTCATCCTTGGAGAGGACATTGCATGAGGGACTGAAGCAGTAGCAAGGGATTGGGGTCCAGTATCTGTTTGCATCGGCGAAGGTGACACAGTGTGTCTTAACAGTTCCTTTGGGGTGGTAGTCAATTCTTTGATCTCAGCCTGGGGGTCACCCTCAGTAGAAGATGCCTGAGGGTGCACTCCCACCCCCATGGCAGTCATGTCCTGAGAGGGACCAAGGTCTTTGTCTGCAGGGGAGGCCTCCGTAAAGGCACCCGTTGGTACTTTTCTGACTTCCTTCAGCAGCTCATCTCTCCACCGCTCAGCCCATGGCGGAATATCCTTAGTGGTCTCCATTTCAGAGAGGTCTTCCTATGCCATGGTCACTCAGGCTGCACCCAAACCATAATCACAATCTTTTTCTTCACCTTCAACCTCCCTGAGTTCTTTTATCAGGTCTCAGTAGTCAAGTGGGTTATCTCTCTTATCACGGGGCTTTTACTGGATAATCTGCAATTTAGAGTGCTTGGCGTGCTGTAGTATGTACCCCAGCCTCACATGGTTCAAGTCACTGGTGGATACTCCACCCTTTCGATAAGCTGTCTGCAGGGCCCTCTCTAGGTGAGTAGCATACACAGACAGACTTTCCCCTCTCCACTGTTTAGTACCTTTGAATTGTCACATCAAAGTCCCCCCTGACTCAGTGCTTCTGAAATTGCCTTCTAGGGCAGACGGGTACTTTTGAGCAGACACCTCAGGATTTGTGGACCTCAGAAGTCTAATGGCTTCCAGGGCTGGACCCCTCAAACTTTCCATGATCCTTTTTCACTTCTCAGCCTCTGCACACTGCCACTCGGGTACCAAGGGGGCAACATAGTCGATCCAGGTCTCCCAGTCATCCTCCCCCTGTGGGGTGGGAAGGGGAGGGTACCTGAGAACATCCTCAACTTGCGGTACGTGTCTTGACTAACTGCAGGCACCAATGTAGGTGCAGGCACTGGAGCCAGTACTGGAATGGGTGGGGACATGGGGGAAGGTACATCCCCAGGTGGCAGGAATAATTGCTTAAAGCCCTCTATGGTTTTCCCCTCCTCCAGCAAGAGCTTAGCAAATTTCTCCTCAAAAGTCTCAGATAATGGTGGGGACTCATCCTCTAAGGGATCCTTACTATCTTTAGTTACTACACTCCAAGCAGTTGGGGACCCTTCAGGAGTAATAGCCATTGGCACCTTAGTGCCGTCCATGGGGTCACTACACTCCACCAAGGCCATAAGGGTTTGGGTTATTAAATCAGCCTGCCGACCCACCACCACAGCGTTTTTCAAACCTTCAGCTTTTGAGAGAATCCCTTCTACTGTGTCCTTACTAATACTCAAGGGAATGTCTAGTATAAGCACAGCATGATGGGGGGCCTGCCCTGTACACCACCCCACCAACTGGTGCACAATGACTTCTACTGGTGTGGCCATATTTCGGCAACAATGATTCTAACGTCTGACCACTAAGGGCGCTAATCCCAGTGGTGCCTCCAAGATGTAACCCCTAGGTGGTACTATCCCAAGGGCTACTACCTCTGCCTGCTTGGCTAGTATCAGGTTAAGGGGCCTGGGTACTGAAACTGGTGCCTCCACCCGGAGGACAGGGTTGTTAGTAGCAAGGCTAACCTGGGTACAGCACTCAGGGACACTGTATCCCCCCTCTTGCCCCTCTAGTGGCCTAGACAATATGCAGCAAACACTTTCACAGTAGCCCCTATTCAGCATACAATTCCCCACACTGTTTGCACTTACCACCAGGGCTGGTTCCACCAGTTCGGCCCTGGAGATCCCCTGTAAAACAAAGTTAGGCACAGCAAATAAGAACAGTCAAGTGCTTTTGATACAGACTGGAACCACAGTCAGATTAAATGCAAAAAGAGTTAGATCTGATTTATTCAGGGGAATTGAACAAGGGAGGGGTGTAATCAGGTTAATTGATTCTGAAACTGATCTAGTCAGGCAATTATGCATGCACTTTTAGTCCCTGCACAGTCACACTCTCTGGGCACCCAAGTGGAAGTAAGGTGGGCTATCCTGGAACATTGCCTGGGGTAGGACAGCATTGCAGCTGGTTGGGGCCCTGTGTTGAAAAGAAAAGGCTTGCACAACCACACACAATTTGTAATCCAGAGCCAGGCGGCTCAGTTCGTGATGATTAAACAAAACAATTAAATTAGATGATACACTTTGATTGAGCTGTTGTTGCAGGGAGCTACCCTGGTGTTTACTCACCCTACCCAGTATAGGGCATAGGATGGATGAAATGAAGACTGCAGGAGAACTTGCTGGTTTGCCAGGAGAAGCAGGGCCCACATGATTCACCATGGTGTCGTTCCTGATCGTGATGTTGAACGGGGGGGTGATCCCCAGGCAGGTCTCTCATCGATGGTGTTTCTCTGCACCTGAAGTAGTTGGCTGGGCCAGTGTGGCAGGGCCCGGGCCAGGTAAGACAGTTCGGATATCAGTCCAGGAAGGCTGGATGCAGCTTTCAGCAAGCGTGGCACAATTAAACAGTAGGGAACCAAATCGCGACCCACTAATAGCAAGCAGCACATTTATAGTAAAGCAATCACCATACCACAATGCGGATAGCAGTCTAGCAATACTATCAGTGTCTCTGAGCAAAATCGAGAATTTTGTGGCAACTGGAAGTCCTGATAGGCTGATCGCATACAGCAAATCTTCGGTCTTCTTCAGGTTTAAATCTGGTCACTCTTCAGTGGCTTTGTTACGCTCCAATTCAGATACAGTCCGATGGCTAAACCTTTCAAAGTATTCTCTCTCTAGAGACAGTAGGCAGACAGGCCAAACTCAGCCTTTCCACCAATCTCCCGCATGAGCTACACAGAAGCAGCTGCTCGAATCACTTGAGCTGTTCACTCTCCAAACTCTACCTCCAGACTGACACTTTGCTCACTGTGCCCATTAATTGGGGCACAACGAAATGGCTCAGAGACATAGTCTGAAATAAGGCTTCTCTTATCTCTCCGTGCGGGACAGCTGAAGGCAGGCAGGCCAGACTCAGCCTTCCCGCCAAGTCCCCATGATACCCTGAGGGCAGCAGCTCCTCGAACTGGAGCTGCTCACTCTTCCAGCTCTTACTCAATTCTGCCTCCTTGCTGCAGGCATCTTGGGAATTTCCCTTCGGTCCAAAAGGTTCAATTCGTCGATTCATCTGTCTGTCAAAACAAGGGCTCCCCCTCCAGGTCTGTTTTGACACCAAAATGTAAAAACTACAATTCCTACAGAAATTTGCTCCCACAAGACCCCTGGGGACAGGCTCCATTTTAGAGTCCCCAAAGGCACTGATTGGTGCTGACTGGCAGTCTAACACCAAAATGGTGGTAAAATACTGAAAGTCCATGCTGCAAAGATGGCAGGTTAGACAAACTACCGTACTATTGCTACTAAAGCAGATAAACAGTAAACAGTTACAGATTCCAATAAAGCTCCCTCTGCGCAATTAGCGATGGCAGAAAGGAGTGATTATCTAGCAGCCCAGGAGGGACTCGAGCATAGACCCACTCAGCCCCCACCCAGATTTACTATACACTGCGATATAGGCAGCTCTTAAAGAGACAGGAGACAGAGGCTATAAAGGCACTCTCATACAAACACTTGTAAAATGCTAAGACACAGGATACCAGCCTGGCAATGGGCGTTTAGGAACACCCAAGGAAGACTTTCAGGAACCCCCATTTGTAGGGAGGGTTACACTACTAATGAGATTTTTGACTTTAATTCTGCCAGAAATGGAACTGTAATCACCTGCGAATTGAACTGTACTGATTGTGCTGCTACTTTTGTACCTTTTATTCTGTTAAGGATTTATTAAGATTTTACTGCATTTTTCTAAGAGTGTACTTAATCCACTGTACTTGTTTGCCTTTCTGGTGTAATTTCTACCTGTTCTCTTCTCCTCCTCCCAGCTACCTCCCACCCCCACCTCATAGCGCAGCAATTATCTACCCTGCATCCTGCCTGACTCTCTGCTGAAGCCCCCCTCTGAGCTCAGCGCTGACCCGCCCTGCCCCCTGCTTTCTATTGTTCTCTGCTGTCTTTCCTTCCCCCCACTCCCCACTTCCCTACTCCCAATTTAAGTTAATTAGAAACATAGAAACATAGAATTTGACGGCAGATAAGGACCGCTTGGCCCACCCAGTCTGCCCATTTCCCTACCTACTGGATAAACTGCAGATCCTAGTTAACCAGCAGCCTACTTTTTCTACCCCACCCCCAGAATTGCCTTATGACTATCCCATGCATGCTTGAATTCCACCACTGATTTTGACTCCACAACCTCCTCCGAAGGCCATTCCATGCATCCACAACCCTCTCTGTGAAAAAATACTTCCTTAAATTACCTCTGAGCCCCCCATCTTCAAATTGTGCCCTCTTGTTCTTGCACACCTCTTTTTTTGAAAGATGCTACCCTCTTGGACTTTGTTGATTCCCTTGAGGTACTTGAAAGTTTCTATCATGTCCCCCTCTCCCTCCTTTCCTCGAGGCTATACATATTAAGCTCCTTAAGTCTCTCTTCATATGTCCTCGGTGCAGACCCTGCACCATTTTAGTGCCCTCCTCTGGACAGCTTCCATCCTGTCTATGTCTTTGCGGAGATTGGGTCTCCAGAACTGCACACAGTACTCCAGATGGGGTCTCACCAGCTGTCTGTACAGAGGGATAATAACTTCCTGTTTTCTACTGGTGATGCCTCTCCCTATGCATCCCAGTATCCCCCCAGCCCTCCTTGCTGCCTTCTCACATTGCTTGCCCACCTTTAGGTAATCTGATATGACTACCCCCAGGTCCCTTTCCATTTTTGTTGTTGTTAGTATCTCACCCCCATTGTGTACTCTTCCCTGGGTTTTGTTTCCCAGGTGCATTACCTGCACTTCTTAGCATTGAATCTAAGCTGCCATACATTTGACCATTCCTCTAACCTTGCCAAGTCCTTCTCATCCTTTCCACCCCACCCTGTGCATCAACTCTGTTGCAGATCTTAGTGTCATCTGCAAAGAGACATACTTTTCTTCCAGTCCTTCTGCAATGTCAGCTTATAAAGACATTGAAGAGGACTGGTCCTCATTCTGAACCCTGCGGTACCTCGCTGCTAGTAACCCTCCTTTCTTCTGAGTGGACTCCATTTACTATTACTCTCTGTGTCCTATTCTCCAGCCAATTCTTTACCCAGGCTGTCATCTTGGGACCCACTCCCAGGCTGGCTAACTTATATATTAATCTTTTGTGTGGGACTGTGTCAAATGCCTTGCTAAAGTCTAGGTAGGCCATGTCCACAGCCCCTCCCTGATCTACTACTTTGGTCACCCAGTCAAAGAAATCTATCAGATTCATCTGGCATGACCTTTCCGCTGTGAATCCATGCTGCCTAGGGTCTTGTGCCCCTCTGGCCTCTAGATACTCGACAATTCTTTCCTTTAGAAGTGATTCCATCATTTTCCCTATCACTGAGGTTAAACTAACAGGTCTGTAGTTTCCTGCTTCTGCCTTGTTCCTACTTTTGTGAAGGGGAATCACATCTGCCCTCCTCCAGTCCTCAGGTACCACCCCATCCTCCCATGATTTGTTAAAGAGGGTAGTCAGTGGTGTCACTAGTTCTACCCTTAGTTCTTTTAGAATTCTGGGATGAATCCCATCAGGCCCCATTGCTTTGTCCACCTTCAGTTTTAAGAGTTCTTTCAGAACCCTTTCTTCTGTAAATGGGCTGGTATCAACTTCTGTATCCAGAGTGTTACTACTGTTTGTTTATGTACCTCCCCCTCTTCCTTCTTTCTTTTCTTTCTGCTGCTGCCTCTGGCCCTCTGCTATCTTCCTGTCTGCTGTCCTGTCCACACCCCTCCCCTCAATTTCAACTGCTCCTTGTAACCCTGCTCTCTCTCTTCCTTCTCCACAGATTTGAGCCACCCTGACTGGGCGCTCCTCCTGCAGTGGTGCGGCACTTGATCTCCGCCACCGCCCATGTCACCCTCCTCAGCCAGCTCAACTGCAAGGTACAATCCCCTCCTAGAAAGCACTGGAGCTTCAAGAATTTTGGTGCTAGCCTCTGATTGGCTGTTTCCTCGGCTATCCTTACGATGATAGGCTAATCTTTCTAGCCAAGTACACTGACTGTCTGAGCCTTCTCAAGCAAGCAGCCAGTCTTCGTTATGCCTTGTGAAGCTAGCTACCTCTGTAGTTAAATTTTCTCCTGCCGCCCCACCTCCTCCCCATCACTCTTTAACTCCACTAGTTGCACTCTGGGGTTCACCCAACAGTGCAACTAGGCCAATTGTTGCTCTGTTGTTTATTACACTGGTTATCTAATACTTTTTTCTATCTCTGTAGCTCCTCCTTCAGTACTGTCTAATAGTAAAATTGGAACTAGCTACTTCATGACACTGTAGCTGCATCATTCTTATTCCCTGCTATTTTTTTACTCACCTATTGGTTACCTCTTTTACTGTCCTCCCTCTCAATATGTCCTTAGCCTCATTGCTGTGCAGCTCGATTGCTTTGTCTTCCACCTCTTCTAGGATT
This sequence comes from Neoceratodus forsteri, assembly GCA_016271365.2. NCBI lineage: Eukaryota > Metazoa > Chordata > Ceratodontiformes > Ceratodontidae > Neoceratodus > Neoceratodus forsteri. The sequence continues at coordinate 275,721,334 of JADMNL010000025.1, forward strand.
CTTTCACTCTGCCTCCCTCTCATCACTCTCACGCTCACTCCCTCTCCCAACCCAACTCCCCCATCTCCTTCTCCATGCACCACTCATTGGACCATAATCTAGTGGTGACACCCTCACCAGCTCTCATTAGTTGGTCACACTACCCCTTCCATCCTAGTGCCCCACTCCTTCATGTACCAACCTGCTACACATTGCTTCACTTATTAAAATCCCAACCTCCCCCCCCAATTCCTCACCTATTATCTGCCTAAGACGTTCTCCTCCATGGTAGAAGAGTGCAAAAATTCACTTCTTGATCTTCACTCTCCTGCTTTTATCCTTTGGTGACAGCAGTTCTAACCCTGGACCTTGCCCCCAGGGTACCACAGTATCAGCAGCTACTATTGCTGTCTCATCCCTAAACAGTCCATTTGCCCTTCCCCGTGACCTAAAAATTTTACACCTAAACATAAGTAGTCTTCTCCCCAAATTAGACCTGCTTCAGCCTCTGGCTGCCTCACTTGCCCCGACATTATCGTACTTTCCAAAACATGGCTAACTAAAAACATTAGTGACCCCTCTTTCGCCATCCCTGATTACATTATTTCCAGGCAAGACCGAACCAGTAGGGGTGGAGTTGTGGCAATTTATGTCTCATCAGCCATACAGTTCACCACCATCCTTTCAACTTCAGTCCCTAAAGCTTGTGAGTCTCTCATTCTCAAACTATCACTTCCATTCTCTATTCCTATTTATATAGCTGGTGCCTATTGTCGCCCAGGTCTCCCCTCCTCCTTTACTACCGAACTCATGAATACCATTGTTTCCCATTCTCCTTCTGGTGAAGTATGTATAATGGGAGAGAACCTAAACTGGTTATTCCCCTTTCTAAACAAATTACACAATGATACTACCGCACATATCTTATCTCAACTTATCCTTGAACCTACCACATGAACCTTAAAACTGGTAACCATTCCGTTATCGACTGGCCCCTCACGTCCCATCCCCATAGGGCTATTAAATCAGGCATACTACCTGATGCCTTAGTGACAACCACATGACCTTAATGGTACGCAAAATCCACAGAACTAAGGCCCCATATAAAATCTAAACCTCACTCCTCTCCTTCAAGACTTGGCCCACACTAATTGGGTACCTATGGCCTCATCTAATCCCATTGATGATGCTTATGACTACTTTCATGATAAATTTCTGGAGATTTGGAATAAAGATGCCCCCATACGGTACTCCAGGATAAGGGGTAACCACCTCCCTTGGATTACACCTGAACTCTTGGTGTGTCAAAGAGCCAGAGACCAGGCGTGGAAAACTCATAAAATCTCTAAGCTGCCAAAAAACTATAACACCTACCGCTACCTTAATAACCAGTGCACAAAAGCCAATCATCTAGCTAAAGCTGACTACTTCTGCTCTACCTTTCAAGCTAACATTAATATGCCCTCCAAATTTTGGAAGGTTATTCACTCCCTTTTCTCCCCACCTTCCACATCACCCACCCTGCTACTTAAAATCAACGACACGCATATTACTGACCACCTTATTATTGCTATTGAATTTAATTCCTATTTCACCTCCTGTACCTCCACTCTCCTATCCTCCTTGCCAACCCCCCCACCTGTAGACCTCCACCCCTTCCTAAGTCTACCCTCTCATTCTAACTCTTTCTCCGTCTCTAAAATTACCTCCTCTCACACCCTGTAGGCTTTGTACACTCTCAACCCATCCAAAGGCAGCTCGCCTGATGGGTTGGACCCTAAACTGCTTTATCTTTCAGCTCCAGTCATCTCTGTTCCACTGTCTGACCTCCTCAACCTTTTCTTCGAAATGGCAGCTATCCCATCTGGCTGGAAGCATACCATTGTTCTCCCCCTACCTAAGGGAGGTGATCCTACCACTCCTGCATACTATCATCCCATATCTCTTCTTCCTACCATTGCTAAGCTTCAGGAGAATCTGGTGCTCTCACAACTCTCTACCTATCTGTCTGATATTAACTTTTTCACTCCGTACCAATCTGGCTTCTGGGAAGAATCACTCCACTACTACCTCCCTGATTAGGCTCACTGACTCTATCCTCTCAGGGATGGACAGTGGTCAAATCACATTCACCATTTTTGTTGACTTAGCAAAGACCTTCAACATCGTCTCCCACTCCCTACTTGTAAACATCCTCTCCATGGCAGATCTATCAGACTGCCACAAATTGGTTTAGATCCTACCTGGTAGGCAGGACCAAGTCAGTCAGAATTGCTGATTCCATATCCCCACCCCTCCCTATCAGCACTGGTGTCCCACAGGGGTCCATGTTGGGTCCACTCTTATTCTCCATATTTCTTAATGACCTCCCCTCAACCTGCTCATCCACCTCAGTTCACATGTACATGGATGACACGGCACTCCTTCACCTCAGGCAAGTCCACTGTTGATGTAGCAACCAGACTTCAGCATGATTTCAACACAGTTCAGCTCTGGTTTAGCTCCCATCAACTCTCTCTTAATGCCAAGAAGACAGTCTCAACAACCTTTGGCACTAGGCAGAGGCTCTCTAGGCTCACCTCACTGCCCTTCCTCCATACCCTTGACGGGACAGTCCTTGAGGACACCTCATTCTTTACATATCTTGGTGTATTGCTTGACCGTCACCTCAACTTCTCTGGACATGTGGATGCCATTCTGAAAAAGCTGTGCCCCAAGATTGGCACACTATACAGGAACTGTTGCTGCCTCCTGCTACCGGCAAGGCATGAACTAGTCCAGAAGATGATCTTACCTATTTTTGACTACTGTGATGTAGTCTACAGTGCTGCTCCCAAGTTTTCCTTAACCAGATTGGACACTCTTTTTAACTCATTCTGTTGCTTCTCCCTGGACTCCTCCTCTCACACTCACCACTGTAAACTCTACCATTCCCTGGCTTTCCCATTATTAGAACACTGACGCCTCCTCCATTGCACAAAGTTTGTGTCTAAATTTGGGTTTGGTACGCTCCCCACTTATCTTTCTTCCACACTTTCCACCCTCCCTCCCTCCCTCCTCCTGCCCACTCCCTTAGATCATATGACTTTTGTTTAATGATAGTCCCTTGTTGATCGACCACTGTTGGTCAGGCTGCCTTCTCTCACCACCTCCCCAAACTATGGAATGCACTTCTTCCTCAGATTTGACACTCATCCTCACCCTTCTCCATCTCTTCTACCCTACACAACTTCCTCTTGGTGAACTGTACCTGCAGTTAACCCATCCTTCATGCCATAGTCTCCCAATTTTCACCTATACCATTGCTCATCGATTCCTATTGCTATTGATCTGGTATCCCTTCTCTCCTAATCCTCTGTCTCACTCTTTTTCCAATGCTAGCTGGTTCAGTGTGGTTTTTAACTTACTTCGGATAATGCTCTATGCCAGCATTTAGCTCTTATCTGGCTCCCTTGACTGCTGAACGTACATTAGTTCATATATTGCACTTATTGGCCCAGATATTCAAACTGCGCTCAAAATGAGCGCAACAGCAGGAGCAAGCACAAACCAGTTGCGCAAATGCGCAACAGGTGCGATATTCAAACATGGAGCAGAACAAATTGCGCAAGCAACCAACGTCTGAATATCGCACATACTGCACCATAGCGCAACCAGGAAGGAGAAGCTGAGCCGAAATGTTGCGCTATGGTGCAACCAGGGCAGCCCAGCTGAGCATTCCAGAGGTGCCATAGCGCAAGCAGAAGCCCCCCCAGAGCAATGGAACTGCACATCCAGGGAGGCAGGCTGGGGCCCACCGCCAGCCATGCCACACATGGGCACAGGAACACACTGCAGAACCCACACCACACCTGCACACCCAAGCACAGCATCACTGGGGGTGGACGGATGATCTACTTGCCCATGGGGACAAGCCAACAAAGCATAGCAGAGCCATGACACCCCAGCACAACCACTGGCAGGCTGAGAGTGCCACACACAGGGGTTGACAACCACAGTGCACATCAGCCCCCGTACGCACAGCACACCTGCACTGTGACCCCAAGACACCACCTATGTGCAGTGACTGGCACTGCAGAAACCATGCATCCCCAGCACACCAACCCCTTGCAGCACAGAAGCTACAAGCCAGACACACCCTGTGCACCCAGCAGTGGTGGCAGCAGACGGCAAGACCAACCGAAAGTCACTGCCATGTTGGAGCACCTCCCCATGCACACACACACACCCAGGACCATACCAGCCCAGATGGCATGTACACCCCTGCAACTGAGCACCCATAGGCAGCTGCAAATCAGAGACCAACACATAATTCAGATAAAAATATAAATGTATTTTAACACAACAAACATTAACAAGAACAATTACAACTATTTACAAGGGGGACGGGTACAAGGTAGGGTTGGTCAAGGGGTAGGATGACAAACTGGAGAGGGAAGGCAGGGTGGTAGGGATGGGAGAAGTGGGAAGGAAGATAGGTCATGGGCCAGCCGGCCGGCCGTCCTCCTGCTGGGTCTTGCAGTTCCCAGCCACCTCCTCCGCAGGCCGTGGCAGTGTATTGACTGCAGGATGTTGGTGTTCTGGGCCACAAGCTGTCGGATGGCCCTGACATCCCTCACCAGCCGATGGAGAACCTCGAGGCCTAGGAAAATGGGAACACAGTCAATGGCTGTGACTGACCACAACCCTGAACACCACCCAACCTGCAAGCCATATAGCCCAATGTCCCGCACCTGTGATGGCATGCACCCACCCACAGTGAACATGCACATGGCCATCACAAACAGGCGGCACCAGCTATGCGCACCACTGCACACACACACTGCCCATGTCCATCACAGCACAAACAAGGCTGGCAAGTGACGTGGCAATGTGGTGCGATGCCAGTTACACAGCTATGTGCCCAGTGCATGCATGGAACCAGTGATGCATACACAGACGTGCTGTGAAACTGACAGTGATGCATGTCACCTGTGTCGTGCCTACAGACATAGATACATAGCCAGTGTCGGCAGATAAGGGCCTATGGCCCACACAGTCTGTCCATTTCAGCCTGTAAGTTACTTTTGTTTACCTAGAAGTCTGTTGCCCTTACCCCTGACCTCAAGAATTCGTTATGTCTATCCTGCGAGTCTGAAATCCCATGAGTGTGTCAGCCCCCACTCCCTCTGGCAGGGTGTTCACTTGTACACCACCCGTTCTGTGAAGAAAGTCTTGCTCTATGTTTCCTCTGAATCGCCCTCCTCCAACTGCATCCCATGCCCTGTAGTCCTGGAACATCTTTGCACTTCAAAATAGTGTTTCCTGCACCCTGTTCCACCCTGTAAGATACTTGTATGTCTCTATCATATCCCCTCTCTCCCTCCTCTCCTCCAGGGAGTACAGGTTCAGTTTCTTCAACCTGTCTCCATAGGAGTTGTGATGCAAGCCATGCACTATCTTTGTTGCCCTCCTCTGAACCTTCTCTGCCCACTCTACGTCCCTACGTAGGTATGGTCTCCAGAAATGTACACTGTACTGCAGGTGTGGCCTCACTAGTGTCTTGTACAGTGGAATTATGACCCTCCCTTTCCTGCATGTTTGTATTGTGCAGGGCTACTGGGCCCCCCCCAGCATGCAATAGCATCCATGAAGTCATGATACTCACACTGCTCAAGCAGCTCTGACTGGCACTGTTGCTGGTGCTGCTGCTGGTGGGGTACAACCCCTGCTGGCACCGGGTCCCTGGCACGGCCCTCATCAATGTTGCCCCGCATCCTCACATCCCTGCCTGTGGGAGACATATGTTGAGACAAACATCAGTGTGACTCAAAAGCAGACTGCCCCCTGCCCCAGTGACAGTGCCTGCCCGCACAGCCATACCCATTCATCTCACAGCTGCACACACTGACACAGCCAACCATGGCCGAGCCATCAGCTATGCACAGCCACCAAAACACACACACACCTACAGATAATACAGGTGCATAGATGGCACACCCACCTGGCCTAGGCACCACGCCCCGCCTGGCATGTGAACGCAGCCGCGTTAAAAGCTCTGGCTCTCTCTGGCGGAGGTCACTGTACCGGTGCCAGCACTGCTCAGCAGACCGGCACTGTCCAGTGACCCCCACCAGGTCAGTGGCCACTTACTGCCACACCTCAGTCCTTGCACTGGTGAGGGGCACCTCACCATAAAGGCCATCATAGTGTGGCTCAACTAGGGCCACCAGGTTGGCCACTTCAAGCTGGCTCCAGGACACCGCCCTCCTCCTAGCCATGGCACCAACTTTACAGCAGGCAATATGGCGCCCAGCTGCGCCGTGACCCCACGTGGAGATGTTGCACAATAGACCACCACAAGCTCCAATCGCGCTGTTCGAACAGCGCGATCGCCTCACATGGCGCTGTCACCAGACAGCGCCAATAGGGACGACACATGGCAGGTGAACAGTGCCAGGGGCAAAGGTCATACAAGGTCATGGGCACGACGCAAGGCTACGCAGAGCACCATCTGATGTATAGGCATCCTGTGCGACTGACCAGCTGTGTACCAGTGCCACAGTGGAGTATTGCACAGTAGTGCCACAGCGCCATATAGTGCCCATTGCTGTAGCGCCACTGGCACAATGGTGGCCATGGCCTGAATTGCCAATCGCGCTCAGCACGTCAGCAGCATGACAGATGCCTGCGTAAGCTATCTGGGCATGTGCAATGCAGTGTACCACACAGGCACAGACCTGCGCCATTGGCTCAGCCGACTCTTCCATATTGCGCAAAGCGCAGATTTGCGATATTCAGCTGACACATGCAAATCATCTGATCAGCCATTCAAGGGTGCAGTGGCGTGATTTGCATGTCATTATAGTTGCTCCACTCCTAATTTGCATGTATTGCGCTATAAATGTGCGACATTGGGCTGCGCTGGCCAGATTCGGTTACTGCAGGTGAGAGGTGAGTTGCATGCTGTGTGATGTTCAGGACGATGGTCATGGGAAAATGCTGTAGACTGCACAGTGACAGGTGTCCACTTCCCCCATACAGATCGCCATGACCGAGCAGAGCCAAGGTGAGGGTGAGGACGGTGGGTGTAGGAGGAGGCCCAACTTTACAGCAGCAGAGATGGAGGCTCTCTTCCAGGCCTACCTGGATGAGGAGCCAGTGCTGAGTGGACGGAGGGGCACCCCTCAGTCCCGTGTGGCTGCATGGGAGCGGGTAGCTCGGACCATTAACCTGCACGGAAGCCACCAGCTCCGTGCAGGAATGCAAAAAAGATGGGACACACGCAGGAGGTTGAAGGAGAAGGTGGCAGCCTTGAGGGCGGCAAGTGCTGGCACTGGCGGGGGCCCGCCAGTGGTGTTGGAGCTGACCCCAACTGAGGAGACACTGGTCGCAGCCATGCAGCTGAGCACCATTGAGGGCGTACCAGGCGGAGGATTCCAGACAGGTGGAAGCCCATCACTGCATGGTATGACATGGTGGTGGTGTTTGGGGGGGGCGGTTGTTCACATGCACTCACATGTACTCTCTTTCTGTTACAGATCCTGTTCATCTTCAGGAGATGGTGGTGGTGGGTCCAGACAGTAATGCTGACCTGCTGGACATGGAGGAGGGTCATCCACCTCCACCACCAGCCAGCAGGCACTGCAGCAGCATGCACGTTGGGCAGCAAACTCTGGTGTCAGTGATATGGGTGCGGGGGGTGCACAGCCTGTGTCTCAGCAGTCTGGCATGCAAGCATGCCAGCACGCTGTGACCATGGCAGTAGCACGTACCTGCACCATTGATGATAGAAGGCCTGCAATGGGCAGTGATGGTTGTGTGTCCCATGACGGACAGCGGCAGGCCAGCACATGCCCCTGGGCCTGTCTGGTTCCAACTTGTGTACCAGCATGCTGGCACGGTCCCAGGCTGTGCTTGTCAGCACCCGTGGGGCAGCACCGGTGGCTGTGCAGGTGTCTGGCACTGTTGCCAGCACAGCGGTGGAACGAGTGGACCCGGGGGCACAGCGGTTGGAGGGGCAGCAGCAGCAGTCGCCCACCAGGTCTGGGGGTACAGTGTCAAGCAGTGGCACATGTCCGCTGCCCTTTGATCCGCCCATTCCTGGTCCTGGTGAACAGCGCCCACCCTCAAGGGGTGTTGTGCATCAGGACCGTCCACACCCTGGGGGTCAGGATGCCGTTGGGACACAGTACCCATTGGACGAGCACACCCGCCTGCTGCAAGAATCAGTACAGCTGCAGAGGCGGGTTGCAAGGTCTGTGGAGGCACTGTCTGTGTCCGTGGAGCGGCACAGCAGGGAGTGTGCTCGGGACCGAGCCGAGCTGGTCTGTATGCGGACGGATGTGACCGCCGCCATTGATAGGCTGACGCAGGCAGTGGTCTCTGTAGTGGACGCATTGGGCACACAGTCAGGTGCCCCTGTACCGCACACCCCACACAGTGCACTCTCCACTCCCGGCGTCGTGCGACACCAGGCCTGTCAATGCTGGGTTTTGCTGTGGGCATCCCGAGCACCCCTGGTGCAGGTTTGTTCGGGATGCTGCAGACCCCTGTGCAGGCAAGGTCACGTTCGCGCAGTGGGACCCCTGGTGGTGCAACAGTGCCACCCCATGTGGCCCCTGCTCAGCCTGCCCGTGTTGTTGGGTCATGGCGGGGCCGCCCACGCATCCGCGGTGGCCATGGGACAGTGCTACATGACTGAGCTGTCTCCCAGTGCGGGCCCTGTCTGGTGCTGCCATGTGTGCAATGTGTGTCATAGTGGGCAGTGCACTGCTGGGTGCTCTGCTCACCATGCCGACACACGGACCACCTGCACACCCTCCCAACTGCTGTCCACGTGCGTGTGCATGATGATGCCTGCATTGCACTGTACACCAAGGTGCAAGGTGCCCAGCATCTGACACGATGCTTGGACAGTACGGGTGGTGGGGTGGTCGGTGGTGCTGTGTGTTAGCAATGTCGGCTCTCCAGTGCTGTGCATCTGCCCATGCATTCTGTGCCTGGTGTGTGTGTGTCCATATGAGTGCTCACCCCTCCCTGATGGTGTGTCTGTATGCCTGGACCGTCCACTCCCTGACCGTCATGCACCCTGGTGTGTTCCCCTGTGTGCCTGTGGTTTGCGATGGACAGTGTTGGTTGCACATGTCCCTGGACTTACCTGTGTTGTGCGTAGTGCTCCTCTGTGATGGTGTCCCGTGCAGCTGGGCCTGCTGGATCAGTCAGGGTCCCTCCATCCTAGGGGGCTGCTCATCACCATCATCACGCGCCACTGGCATCCCCATCGCTGTCCCCTCTTCGACCTGTACGGCTATCCCATGGTCTTGGGCCATGTTGTGCAGGATGCAACAGGCCAGAGTATCCCACAAGCCTTTTGGGGCTGTACTGTAGGGCACCGCCGAGGTGTCTAGGCATCGAGGCGTGCCTTGAGCATCCCAAACACCCGCCTATGATGTTGCGTGTTATGCATGTGCCTTATTATAGCATAGCTCGCTGGGGTCATGGGGCGCCGTGCGGTGTGAGCAGCCAGGGACGGAGTGGGTATCCGCAGTCACCTGTGTGGAGATAGTGGAGATCAGTGTCATGTTCAGGTCCATATTGGCCATCTCCCTGTGTGCCACTACCATGGCACCTGTGGCATTCCCACCCTTGCCCAGAGTTTGCATTCCATACATGTGTACTCACCCACTAGACATCCTGTGGGGATGTCCCCACTCTCGAATCGATGGCACAGTGCAGACTGATACCACATGAAGGCATCATGTGCTCCACCAGGGTGTGGCACAGACATTGATTATGCCCAGTGGCATCACACACCACCTGGCAGTTGACACTAGGAATCCTTTCTGTTCCGATATGCGGGCCATCGGGGCCAGGTGGCGGGCGGATGGCCACACATGGGTGCAGTCTGGCCCCAGCACGCCAGGCATGCGCATACCCTGTGAACTCCTGCATGTTTGCTGTACGCTCTGCCGCGGTGCTGGGGAAATGGATGTACTCCGCAGCATGTGGCAGCAGTGCGATGAGGAATTGGGTGAGGATGCGTGACGTGGCCAACTGTGTGATGCCTGTGGTGTCCCCAGTCAGCCTCTGGAAGGTGTCCGTGGTGAGCAGGCACATGCAGGCTGTCACCTTGGTCTCCACCGACAGAGCATGACTCCGTCGTGAGGGTGCCTGCATCACATCACTGCACAGCTCACAGAGCCGTCTTATTATTGCCCTGTTCAGGCGGTACTGGCCCACGATCTCTACATCTGTGTACAGCTCAAAGCTGATGTGGGCACGGTACTCGTTGTCGGGGCACTGACGGGTTCTTCCACGCCACGCCCCCCCCTGCAGCATGCATTCTCACCCCCTCATTACAGCTTCTGCGTGAAAACTGCACTGTCCATCTCCCTGGCTTCGACCCCTGGCTGGTGTTGCTGTGTTACCCCACTGTCCTGACTGCTATTTCCACTGCACCGGCACCCCCTGGCCTCTACAGACTATGGGCCACACTTTCCTTTGCCTGCCCTTTGTCTGTCTGTCTCTCTGTCTCTGTCTCTGCCTCTGTCTCTCTCTCTCTCCCCACTTGGCAGCCTGGTAGGCGTTCTTGCGCCTTCCTTGAGCCTTTGTTTTGGCTCATTTCACGCGTGCGAATTTCGGCTGTGCGCTCTTGCGCCATCGCATGAAGTCTTTGAATATCGCATTGCGGTCTTTATGCATGGATCCACCCCCTTCGGTTGTGCATGCCTTCATTTTCATTGCGCTGTTGCTCAGCATGTTTTCGGGGGCGCAACTGCCTCCTTCTGAATATCGCTAAATGGCGCAGTTTTGGACTTGAGCATGCACAACCCTTTTGAATATCTGGGCCATAATGCTCATTACTTCTGTAAAGTTACATTGCCATGCTTTTACTGTAATTTGTGTAATAATGTTGACTGTATGTTTTTATATTTTTCCCTGATTCCCTGCCCCCAGGATGCACCGATGAGTAAATTGTTGTTCAGTGTGCCCTTCCTGGTGAAACATTTCAATAAATAAATAAAATAAATAAGATAGCTGCCTGCTCAGTCCAGGAGAAATAAAAACCTTTGTAGAAAGAAAAGAATCCAAATGACACACATTTAAACACCCATAAAATTGTGTTTTTAAATAACAAATACAGAAACACTGCAGTGTAGCTGTATATTTTAAAGCATGGTTGGGCTTTACTGAGAAAAGAAGTTTGAAATTAAAATAAAAGAAGCAAAAATAAGTACTCAGTGACACACAGCAGAGTTTGTGTTTATGGTTTCATGATCACACACCTCATACAGTGTTAGGCATGATGTGCAGCCAAGTGCCTTTAAAGCCCTGAGAAGTGTGATTGTGGGATCGCAAATGCACATTCTGAAGTGTGCTACTGTACTTATAAAATGAACTAAAAAATACAAGAATAAATAAGAGACTCCATGTTATTGTGCCTTTAAATAGGTAACGTTAAAGGAATAATGCCGGATAGGGTGGGTGTTATCCTGGGATAACATCCTGCCTCGGTTGGTTGGGCCTGAGCTGCAAGTCTAATGAAACTTATCTGTTTGATCTTGCTTTTGCTGGTTCCTAGCAACACCTTATCTGGGTGAGCACTACTAGTTTAAATTAATCATCTGTTTTTTGCTAGAGTATATGCTTACTGCTACACCCTACCTGGGTGTGCGCTACTAGTTTAATTAAGTCATCTGGTTTGTACTGAAGCTGCTGAAGTTGTTGCTTTGTGTTTAATATGTAGGTCAGTTTGGCTCTTTTCTGTTATAAACGATAGTTGCATTTCCTAATCGGCTAGATATAGCCTTATTCACAGGTTCTTTATAGGGATAGGGTAGAGAGGGAAGGAAGTCCATTGTAACAGCCTTGGGTGCTCTTCTTTGGGGATATGCTCTGGAAAAGGGGGCACGGTCCTATCTGCAGGACTTTGGTGGAGTTTCATACTCAGCTGAATGCAACAAGAGTAGAAATATCTCAGCTGTGTCATCAGCTCAGCTGGTGCCAACTCCCCAGCCCCCCTCCCCCAGAGACCCACTGATCCACAGGGGTGGAGAGTGGTGGGAAGGGGGAGGAGGGGAAGGGAGACAGGGTTAGGCACAGGGAGATTGTCCAACTCAACACCATCCAGATGGAGAACCACTTTGCAACCCTAGAGGAGGCTCAGGTACCTGACTTCACCAGGAGGGGACCCTGAGTCAGTCAGAGGAAAAAGGCAGGACAGCATGATAGAACCCAAGGGGGCAAACAGGAGCAAGGCTACCAGGAGAATCTTAGTTGTGGGGGACTCATTGATTAGGGGTGTGGAGAGGGTGGTGGGGGGGGCGGTTGGATGGGAGGGGGATGGTCAGGTGCCTTCCTTGTACATCAGCCATCCGGGATTTAGACAGGATAAGAAGAATGGTGGAGAAGGAGCGGGGGGAGCTGGGGGTGCTGGTACACTTCAGTATCAATGATCTGGTGAACCAGTTGGTGGAGATGGCGAAGCAGATCTTTTGTGGACTGGGGGACAGACTTATGGCACACTCAGCCTCCCTGGCCTTTTCCAAGGTCTTCCCTTCATGGGGAAGGGAGGATAAGAAGGCTAGAACAAGGAGGGATGAGATAGAGGAGTTTAATAGATGGCTTAAGGGATGGTGTTAGGAGAGCAGGTACCACTTTGTGGGGGACTGGGGGGACTTCTAGGACAGGAGGCTCTTCAAGGGTGATGGACTCCACTTGACAATAGAAGGAGTAAGTGCACTGAGGCAGAAGTTTGATGTGTATATCGCATAGCTAAACTGACTACAGGGGAGACTGAGACTAGGGAAGCCATGATGATAGGAGAGAGGAAAGGGAACCTAGACAGTACTATCCCTTATCTGGGGGCTTACGGCAGTGCAGCAGGTAAAGATAGAATTGAGGTCCAGACTGGGCTATGGGAAAGGACAATAGATAAGGGGAACATAAAGTGTGCAATCAACATGAGAAACAGGAAGCTAGAAAGGCCAGGGAAGAACAAGGGAGAAAGACAGGTAATAGCAAAAATGGTTCATGAGTTACACAGAAGGGGAGAAAGCAAACTGCACACAGGGTCCAAATGAAAATATGCAAAATGTACTTTATTAAAAATAACAAAATCAGTATAATAGGGTCTGCCTCAACACCAGGAGACTAGGTAATAAAATCAGTGAGCTCTTGGCAATAACGGCAGACACTGAGGTGGACCCTGTGGCCATCACAGAAACATGGGCATCAGAAAATAACAACTGGAACCTGACAGTCCCTGGGTACTCAGTATTCAGGAGGAATAGAGGAAAGGGTAGTGGGGGAGTTGTAACCCTTTATGTCAAGGATGGCACTGAGTTTGTGGAAGATAGGTGTGTCAGAGGTAGTAATGGGGGGACAGAGTTGGTGTGGGTGCAACTCACGGTGGCCTCAGGTAAGAAACTATGCTTGGGGGGTGCTCTATAGACCACCAGAGCAAGGGTAAGAGAGGGACAGGGCGCTCAGGGAAGAACTAGGAAGGGGAGTGGCAAAGGGGGAGGTAGTGGTAGTGGGTGATCTGAACCTGCCGGCTATCAACTGGGATGTTCCAGTGGCCAGGAGCACCAGAAGTCAAGCCTTGCCAGATACATTCCAGGACTGTCTACTGGTACAGTTAGTTAAGGAACCCACCAGCCATCAGGCCATCCTCGATGTCCTGCTTACCAGCTCAGAGGTGGCAGGAACTGAGAGAATAGCGGAGCCACTAGGGAACAATGACCACTCAAGAGCTGAGGTCCTTGATTTCAGTTAGTCAGGGTGGACCGCATAGGAAATGTGGAACAGAGATGGGGGGGGGCAATAAAAAGGGACATTTTCGAGGCATCAAAGTTACGCATTGGAACGGTAACCAAAAGTAACAAGTTCAGCTGACCTGTAAGGTTCTTGGCAAGGGTCAGGGAAGTGGTGAGGGCCAAGAAAAAGGCCCTCTCCAGGTACAAAGAAAAGCAAGGGGAAGGGAGAATGGGCAGAATACTTACTGAAAAATAAGAATGCAAAGAGGGAGGTTAGGGAGGCAAAAGCAGACATTGGACTGTGTATTGCAGAGGGGGTCAAGGGTGAAGAAAAATATTTCTTCCAGTATATTAAGGAAAAAAGACAGAAAGGAGGGGGAATCGTTAGGCCATCTGAGGGGGTAGGGTGATAAAGGAGTGTAACCCCCCCTGCAAATGGGGGTTCCCGAAAGTCTTCCAGAAGCTTGCTTGAATGCTCCAAGCCTGGATAGTGTTCGGCGTCTAAGCCGTTTATCTGTGAGTGCTTTTAGAGCCTCTAGTACTGTCTCTTTAAGTGCTGTCTGCCTGCAGACATAATTAATTTGGATGGGGGCCTGTGTGTTTCCTGCTTGAGTCCCACTGAGCTGCTGCCAATCGCTCCGCTTCTGCCATCACTAAGTGGGCAGAGTGAGCACTTTCAAAGATATAACTGTTTGCCAGACATCATTTAGAGTAATAACGAAAATACAGTTTGTCTAACCTGCTTTTCTTTGCAGTCAGAACTGTGTTTGCCTAGTCCCCCATTCTAGTTTTGAACTGCTGAACTGGACCAATCAGTGTGGGGGGACCTTTGAAATGGAGCCTGCTGCTGGCAAATTAGAACTTGGACTGTCATTGTGGAGCCAGCCACCTATGTACTGTATGGCCAGTGCTTCTGGGAATTGTAGTTTGGACTTCAGCACCTTTTTTCCACCAACAGGGGGAGTTTACTGTGAGTGACAGCCAAACCAGCCAACTGAACTGGGAGGAACTCAAAGGAAATGCCCGGCTCTGTCTACTGGAAAGATCAGATGAGTTGTGACTGTGAAGAGGGAAGGAGCTCCAGGCTCCTGCGCTGTTGAGTTTTCGCGCAGGAAGCTCATGTGGAGCCCTGAAGTTCGGTCTACAACTGTTTGTGAGTGCCAGTGTGGACTGAATCAGAGTTGTAAGGAGAAAGAAGCACCAGAAGTGAGGAAACCAGGCTCACCCTGTAGAAGACTGGAGAAATTGCTGAATCGCGCTCGGTCTGTCAGAAACTGAATCTGCTGTGTGTTCTCCCGGGTATTGTGCAGTAATTGCGATTGGGATAGAAAAGCAGCCTGCCTGGTATAGTACTTTCCTTTTACATATAAATGTGTGTAGTGCTTGTGGGGAATCGCGTTTCAAATCCCCTGTACAGTGAATTGAGTGCCTGAAGCTGGAAGTAAACCCCAACTTAATCCAGACTACATCCATTTGCTCTGAACTGCAGTGGGGTCCAGTCACAAGGACCTTGTCCACATGGTCTGCTCCTCCTGGCAATCCAGGACAATCTGCCTTCCATTCAGTTTCAGCATTGAATTTGTGAGTACAAATCAGGGTAGCTCCCTGCCATCATCTAATTGCAAGTGTTCCATCTGATTACTTTTCCTTTCTTTCTTCACGAACTGAGCCTACTGGCTCTGGATTACAAAGTGGGTATTGTGCACGCATTTTCCATCCTCAGGGCCCCAACCAGCTGCACCAAATAGGCTAGCCTCTTATTGCCTGGGTACCCAGTAAGAGTGACATTTGGGACTCTGAAATATGGGCACAGTACTGTGATTATTAATGTGACTGAATCAATTAACCTGATTTCCCCCGTACTTGTTACTATCCCCTAAATAAATCAGATTTGGTTGTTTAGCAAAGTTTCACTGCTTGAACTGTGTGTCTGTGTTGAATTATTGTACAGTGGTTATTGTATAACTGCATCTTACTTTACAGGGGGTCCCCAGAGTCAAGCTGATTGAACCAATCCTGGGGGTAAGTGTATATTGCAAGGGTACTGTGATTGATTTGTGTGGGCCACTAGTGGGAAGAAAGGGGGGTTGCAGTGACCCAGAGGGCTGTGACCAAGTCATATCAGACTGTCTTAACCCCGACCTCTGGGTGGAGGCACCCGCCATCGAATCCAGGCCCCTCAACCTGTTAGTGGCAAATCAGGCAGGTGTAGTAGCCCTTGGGATAGCGCCCCCTGGTGGTTACAGGAGGATGTACAAAAGACTGTTATCCTTGATGATTACTTTGCCTCTGTCTTCACTAGGGAGGACGGTGGGTCCATGCTGGAGAGTGGCATCAAAGCAGCCACAAAGGGGGTCCCAGAGAAGAGGCAGCCAGTATTTACAAGCAAAAGGGTCCAGAAAGGGCTAGCAGCCCTAAAGATAAGGGCCCAGGCCAGATGGGATGCATTTGAGGCTGCTCAGTGAACTCGCAGTGGAACTGGCCATACCCCTGGTAGGACTATTCAGTAGCGCACAATAGACAGGGTAGTTCCAAAGGACTGGAGGGTGATGGATATAGTCTCCATAAGGGTGGACAAGGAACAAGCAGGGAACTGCAGACTTTTATTTTATTTATTTATTTATTATTGAAATTTCGGATAACACCTTTGAGAACAAACTCATTTCATAGGTTCCACGTCAGACGGCAATACATATTGGAAAAGTATGAGATGGAGAACAAACAAAATAAGGAATTATACAAAACATTACAAGTGTGTATAACTACAGAAGTTCCATTACATGTAGCATTGTACAATGTATGCCAAGGTGTGTATTTAATTAAAACCTGAAATTGAAAGGGTCATATTAGAGGGGGTGGGGTCTTATGAAACAACCCCTTACAGGAAAATGAGAAGAGGCTCAGCCTAATATCTAATAATCAACAAGAGAAGGGATGGCATCAGCCTAGGGGTCTCGTCAGAGGTTCGTAGGTATGGGACAAAGCATTTTAAAGTGAGCAAGGCAGCTCAGGAGATATAATGGGGAAGGGGGGATGGGGGAAGCCATAGAGGGGTGAGGGTAAAGAGTGGAAGGGATCAAGAGGAAATGTGAAAGGAGAATGATTAACAACTTAGAACAGTTATTTACATGCTGAGAACACGTATGCATAAGGTCAGGATAGCATAAGGTTAGAATAAATGCTTGTCACAAGAAGGAAGGTTATTTGAAGCAGTCACAATTGGCATCAGCAACTAGCTGTTGCTTAAGTTTAACCTTGAAGGAGCCCAAGGTGGGTGCTGAAGTGATGTCATGGTGCAGAGAGTTCATCCATAGCGGGGCATGGTAGGCAAAGGACCTTTGTCCCAGAGAAGTGTGTACATTGAAAATCTGGCTAGTAGAGCTTCTAGTGCAACGACAGTTGATAGTGGGGGTAATAAGCTTTTGCACACCAGGGGGCATTTTGCCTAAGCTTACATTTTTGGACAGTAAACATGTTTTGTACATGAGTCTACCTTTGAATTGGAGCCAGTTAGCCTGAGCGTATATGTTGCAGGTATGTCAGTCTTACCGCTGTTGTAGGGAAGCTGATGGAGTCACTGGTCAAAGAGGACCTCATGGACTACCTGGAGAGTAATGGTCTCCAGGACAGAAAACAGCTGAGTTCATGGCAGGGAGGTCTTGTCAGACTAACCTGATAGGTCTTTGACTGGATGATGAAGGCATTGATTGGATAGGGGATACGGCACATATTTACTCTACTTTGACTTAAGCAAGGCTTCCGACTCGGTGCCTTACAGATGCTTACTGAAGAAGATGGAGGATCTGGGTGCAGCTAAGGACACAGTAAGATGGGTAGGTAACTGGCTAAAGAGAGGCAGCAGAGGGTTGTGGTAACAGGGTCAAATCAGAAGAGAGGGAGATCATGAGCAGGGTACCACATGGATCTCTCCTGGGTCTGATCCTCTTCTATATGTTCATTAGCAACATTGGAAAAGGAATCCGGGGCAGGTTGTGTCTCTTTGCAGATGTCACTAAGCTTTGTGGGAGGGTGGATAGCGAACAGAGAATCAGGGAAATGCAGAGTGACCTGCAAAGGCTATAGAGGAGGTCTAAGGTTTGGCAGTTGAAAGTCAATGCCAAAAATGCAAAGTGACACACACAGGTATCAAGAACTCCAGGACAAAGTACTTGGTTGTCGGTGGGGGGACTTAGCACTATGGATGAGGAATGGGACTTAGGAGTTATCATCAATGACACACTGAAACAATCAAGCCAGTGCAACAAGGCCTATTGTAAGGCAGATAGGATGCTGGGTTATATCGGGAGAGGTACTGATAGCAAAAGGAAGGAGGTAATACTACCCCTTTCTAGATCCTTGCTTGGGCCACATCTGGAGTACTGTGCTTAGTTCTGGAGTATTCACCTCAGGAAAGATAAGGACAGGCTGGAGACAGTGCAGCCAAGGGTGATAAAGATGATTCAGGGCCAGTAGGGAAGGTCTTATAAGGAGTGCCTCAAGGCACTGAACATGTACTCATTGGAGACCAGAAGGGAGAGGGGGGATATGATAGAGACCTTCAAGTTCCTGAAATGAATAAAAAGGTGGACTGCAAGGAATTATTTAGCATGAGTAACAGATCGAGGTCACACAGGCACCAGTGAAAACTGACAGGAGGGAGGTTCAGGAGGAACATCAGGAAGTATTATTTTACCAAAGGGTGGTGGAACCTTATAACAGTCTTGCAGCTGAGGTGGTGGGTACTAAAACCATAAATGGCTTCAGGCATTGTTGGGACAGAGTGAAGGATATAGTGGTTACTCGGGGTAACAGGGAGGGGAATGAGGAGGGGTGGGAAGTGCTAGGACCCTGGATGGACAATAGGTCCCAGAGTTAGATTGGGAACCATGAGCAGACTGGCTGGATCAGTGGTCTTTTTCTGCCATCATTGCCTATGTTTCTAACTAGGGGTTCAGTTATATTTACCTGTTGTCTGTGTAGCATGAACACCTGAAAATGACTGATGAAAGGAGATCAAGCTCTATCTAGTCCATAAGCCACTGTAGCAATGGTAATACTCATTGAACCCCCACAGAGTCCATGCAAGCATCAAGTCCACTTTTGAATATGTTGACAGATAGAGCCTGAAACACTTCACTTGGAAGCTTATTTCATAATGAGATGACCCTCTGAGTAAAAAAAATGCTCTTTTACTTGTTCTTTCTGTTTGACTTAACAGTTGTAATGCACGGTTCCTAGTGATAAATCCATTGTTTCCATAGTCCAGCTCACTATGGATTTGTTGATCAAAATCATTTGACCCCTTGCTATCCTACTCTCCAATGAAAATGCAGCAGTGACATCATTTCAGCAGAATCACAGGGGTTGCCAAGCTCACCACTGTCACATTTCATATTGGCATCCCCTATGGAAACCTTATTTTAGGGTTTTCAAGGGGTAGCCATGGCGTTCATAGATCTTGCAAATAAATCATGGGGGCATCACAGCTTTTAACCCTGGGCTGCCCTTGAATGATGCCCCTGGTATGTTTGATGTAGGGGAGGGTGATGGAGCACCACAGGATAGAAGCAGGAAAGGACAAAGACAAAAAGAGAAGGGCGGGGGGAGGAGTTGTGTGCAGGTAGTTAGGTAGGCCGAGTGAAGTATTTAATTTTTTATACATTGTCAATCTCCTTATTCACTGGTGCTGCCCCCTTATACCCCCCATTCCGGTCCTGTCCTCTCCTTCCCAGGTACCCACCCTACCTCTCAGGGGTCCACAGAACTGTAGCGGCTCTATGGTGGATTCTGTTGGGTGTGGCAGCTATCCCCAATGGGTCTGTTTTGTGAGGGGAGGAGGCAACCTGTCAGAGTGGTGGGGCTCAGGAGCGGGAGTTTTCATCCTACTTGCCATGGGATTTTTCCCTCTTTTTGTTTCTCCCTTCCCATGCATGCTGGTGGCAAGGGCATCAAGTGCGCATGCGGAGCTTCCGGTGACGTCACTTGCTTAATGGCAGCCTAAATCGGAGCTCTGGTGCCTCGGGTACTTTTTTCAAAGTAATCTCTGACCATCTGTGACTGAATCGCTTTATCTGGGATATACCCAGTCTCCACAGGTATTTGTGCTATGGGCAGAACTAAAAAGAAGCTCGATGATGGGGAACGCAGCCGCTCAAGAGGTCGGATGGAGCTGAGGCCTGTAAGCCCGTCTGGATCCCATTCCTCTTTAATCACGGCTTTGGGAGAGGACTCTGATGGCTCTAGTTCCGAAGATACGTCCACCTTCACAAAGCTGATGGGCACAGAATGCTAAAAATATTACACCGTATTGATGCCAGGATTCTAGGGATACAGGGTGATCTTAAGAAATTAGAAACACATATGACTTCGGTGGAAATGCAGGCTGAAACTTTGCAATCAGAACACATGGCCTTCGGGAGATCACTGGCTTACCTTCATAAAAGGGAGAAAGAACTGACCATGAGAGCGGAAGATGCAGAGGTGAGAGCTCGTCATAACAACATTCACATATTTGGTATCCCGAAGGGGGTAGATCCCCCAAGCATGAAGGACTTTATTGATTCCTGGCTAAAGACAGAGCTGAATTTGGAGGAGGGCTTCAATACAGAAATTGAAGGGGCTCATCGGTCTGTTGCCCCTAAACCGAAAGAAGGTACACTGCCCAGATCAGTGATTGTAAAATTCCTCTGGTACACAACGAAAGAGAAGATTATGAAGTTAGCGTGGGCAAAGAAAAAATCTTAATTTGGATAGACAAAGGCTATACATAGATCAGGACTTCCCTCCTCTAATGCTCACTCAACGTAAGAAGGTATTACAAGTGGTAAAATCACTGAGGGATAAAGGTTTGAAGGTCTTCCTTAGGTACCCTGCAAAGCTCTGGGTACAGAATGGAGATGGGGTTAAGATCTTCGACACCCTCTTGGCTGCTGTCCCTTTCCTCACGTCACAAGAGGTACCCATTCCAGATATAAAGGAAGAACAGGCGGAGAGGGAGATAGAAGATCTGTTATGGTCCGTTGCTCCGGGTTCAGGAAGGCACGCAAAGAGACGAGAAGAGGCTCTGCTTCCACTGCATGCAGACATGGCAAAGTGGCTGCAAACTAGGAAAACCTGAGAAGCGCACTAATGGAGCGTGCATGGCGATTTGTTCTGCAGTTATGCCTTGTAATAGGCAGTGATACCCTCGGGACTGAAAAGCTGAGACTGTAAGATACATAAGGGACTTACTTTACCGTTACATCTGGAATGGACAAACAATATTTGTTTACTTCTCTTTTCTTTTTGGATATGAGGTCTCCATTTCAAATCTCGAATCGATCACAGGATATCTTGGGGAATTTTTTTTAGTTGCTTCCTTAAAGAGATATGGAGGAACTTATCAATGTTAGGTTTAAGGTTTCAAGGGGAGGGTTTTTGGAATGGGACCCATAGCTGGTGTAGTGTGGATAAAGTCCCCACGGGATAAAGCGTCGCAGTCGAAGGGTGGAGATGGGGTATCAATAAAAGGTTTTCCTTTTTCCTTTTCTTATACAAATATAGGTATAAGCACGAATTTAGTTAATTGTCAGATGGTTATAAAGAATAGATAGAGTAGAAAGCAATTTAAAAGGAAGAGATGGGGGAGTGATTTGATGTGGGTATATGATGGTTGTGGGGGTAACTCACAGCAGAAAAAATGCAAGTATATAATTTAGGTTTGGTGCGGGTGGTTGGCCTGTTGTATCCCCAACCTCCGTCTAGTTAGTGAAACAAGGAGGATTAGTTTAAATTGGTAATATTGGGTTTCATTATTTGCCTCCCCCGGTCTCATTTGATAAGCTGCAGGAAGCTTGACTGTGCCCGGAGTACCTGGCTTTGATGGCTTGCCTAACCGGATCCAGGCCAACTAGGAGAGGGGCGTGGTTCTGAATTGTAGGAATCTACCCCTTAGCATTTGGATACACTTTTTCTCCTATAATACTAGGAGGTATATGCCCCTAGCATCTGGGGGATTAAACTACTACCCCCAGTTTTTTATAGCTCGGACTGAGCTAATAGGTATCTGGTGAACAGGTACCAGAGTTCTTGTTCTCTCTTTATTATCCCCTTTTTTTTCTCGGGGTTCTTGTTCTTGACCCACATTGGGGCCATAGGGTATTACTACACCCAAGGGTTAGTTAACAGGGTGGGATGTTTGGGGTAATTTTGGACTGTTGGGGTTATGTAGTTTTTTATATTTTAGGTTTTTTTTTTTTATGTTTACGTTTCCTCATTCCCAGAAGTAAGCAAGAGAGTTTCAGTAGAATTTTCAGAGTGGCGGGGGTAAAACTGGTACTTGATGATTTTCCTTCCATCCAAATATGTTATTATGACATCTCTTAAGATAGTATCGGTTAATGTTAAAAAGATAAATGGGGTTGTCAAGCAAGCGAGAATTCTACAAGAGTTGGGATGCTTAAAGTGTGACCTGGCATGCTTACAGGAAACCAAATTGTCGGATAGTGAACATCTTAAACTTCGAAGGATGTGGGTAGGTGAGGTCTATGCAGACTCCTGCCCCGATTCTCCTAGGGGTGGAGTGGTTATCCTAATCCATAAAAGTCTTCCCTTTAAGGTCCATAGGGTTCTGACGGAGGGGTTGGGACATTATGTGATGGTCTTTGGTGAGTATATGGGACACCCACTCAATTTAGTAGCAGTGTACGCCCCCATGCCCCCTTCTGGTAGCTTTTCAGGCGATTTTTTGCTACAGTGGATTCTCTCTCCCCGGGTAGAGTGGTAATGGTTGGGGACTGGAATTGTGTTGAGAATAGCCTCCTTGACAGGAGCCCTGGGGGGAAGGGAGGGAGGACAGCGTGTTCTAAACTTCTCAGAACTCTATTATCAGAGGGGGGCTGGACAGATCCTTGGAGACAACAAAATCTGCTGGTCAAAGACTTCACATTCTATTCGGTGGTAGCCAAATCATATTCCAGGCTCGATAGGTTTTACACACAAACTAAGAATGTTAGTGACATGGTAGACCTGGAAATACACCCGGTCACTTTTTCAGATCATGCTCTGATTAGTGCTAGAGTAAAGTGGCCTGGAGTAAAAACGAAAGGTAACTGGAGATTTGACCCAGGTCTTCTCAATGTTAAAAATTTTGTAGCCCAAATGAAAGAGTCAATCAAATTATATATTTCAGAGAATAAGGAAAACGATACCCATATACGTTTTATATGTGATGGGCTGAAAGCAGTTGTATGGGGTCAGATCATTAGCTATTCTACCTATAAATATAAAAGTACCCAAGCTAAACTGGATAAGTTGTTAGAAACTATAAGTTCTTTGGAAAAAGAACATAAAAAAACAACAAGGATACTTCTATCCTAGAAAAATTACTGGAAGCTAGAGAGAAATATAATAGTCAAATGAATAGTAGAACTGAAAATCTCCTAAGATACACTAGACAAAAATATTATGAAACAGGGGGTAAAGCACAGCGGTTATTGGCCCACAGGCTTAGAAAGCAACAGGCAGAAAGACATATTTCCAGTCTTAAAAAGTGTGGAACCCAGACCCTTTCCTCGAACCCCATACAAATTGCAGACAGTTTTTGTAATTATTACCGAGAGTTATATTCCCAAGAAAGAGGAGAGAACCACCTAACCCAGGTAAACAATTTTTTAAATAATATAGACCTACCCAGGCTTGAAGACTTCCAGAAAAAGTTTAGACAGGGCGATAACTGAACAAGAAGTTATTAAGGTTATCAAGAGCTTAAAAGGGTGGAAGGCCCCGGGCCCGGACGGGTTTGTGGGGGAATTTTATTGAGCATTTGCCGGTGAGTTGACCCCTCTGTTCACCAGAGTTTGTAATATAGCTCAGGAACGGGGAGAGGCCCCAGCCTCCTGGGAAGAAGCTTTGATCACTCTCCTGCCAAAACCAGGTAAAGATCTGATGGAGTGTAGGAACTATCGCCCTATATCTCTAATCAACCAGGATGCTAAAATATTCGCTAAGATCCTGAGTTCTCGCTTACAAGAATTTTATCCCAGAACTAGTACACAAAGACCAGACAGGGTTTATTCCAGGCCGTCATATCCAGGATAACATTAGATTATTACTCAATGCTTTGTCTGCCTCCAAGTCATTCCCCCCGAATGTTTTAAGGGTGGTATTGGCATTGGACGTGGAGAAAGCATTCGATCGTATAGATTGGCTTTTCCTGGATCAGGTCCTGGAGAAGTTTGGGACTGGGGAAAAGTTCAGAAAGTGGATAGCAAACCTGTACAGAAATCCCTGGGCAAAGGTGAAGGTGAACGGAATAACCTCCGAAAAGATACTGATTAGGAGGGGGACTAGACAAGGCTGTCCGCTCTCGCCTTTACTGTTTGCATTATGCATTGAGCCCCTGGCAGCCCTTGTGAGGCAGTTGAATCACTTGAGAGGCATTCAGGTACAGGGAGTGGAGGTTAGGGTCTCTTTATACGCAGACGACACTCTGCTATATATTACTGAGCCTGTGAGGCAGATGCCTTTAGTGGACTCTCTAATTCAGTCATTTAGTGCAGTCTCCTTGTTCAAAGTTAATGATGCCAAATCAGAACTCTTGCCCATTGGATGGCCACAAGACAGGGTGCTCCCACCAATTGGTAAATATAAATGGGCAAAAGAAGATATTAGATACCTTGGGGTTAGAATAACTAGAGACATTTCTAAATTATACGCCTCTAATCACGGGCGATTATTACAGATAGTCCAAGAGGACTTGCACAGGTGGGAAGAGTTACCCTTGCTCTGTTCAGCAGAATTGAATGTGTAAAAATTAACGTGCTCCCATGCTTCTTGTTTTTATTTCAGTCTCTGCCGATCAGGCCACCAGCCTGTTTTTGGAAGGCACTGAGATCCTCCCTGTCCCAGTTTATTTGGGCTGGCAAGCCACCAGAGTGAAATGGAGGGTTCTTCTTAAAGAAAAAAGGAATGGAGGGGCAGGTCTGCCAGATTTTAAAAAATATTACTGGGCCGCTCAGTGTCAACCTTTGATTTCCCTTATGAGAAATGCAGACCCTCCGTTATGGGTTGAGATAGAGAGACCGGAGCCCTCCAAAGGAGATATCAGGGATCTAATATATATGGACATAGAGGGGATGCATTACTTGTACTGTACTAATCCTTGGACTAGGCTGGTGGTCTCCTCTTAGCAAGAGATTAATAGAAAAATGGGGTGTGAGATATCCTTGAGCATGAACTCCCTGATTAAAGCCTGCTTGGACTTTCAACCCCTTAGATAGGATAGGGGATTCTTCCAGTGGGATCTAAAAGGCCTGTCTACATTAGGACAGCTATATGCAGGGGAGGATCTTAAGTCTTTTCATCAGCTTTCACAAGAATTCTCTCTTCCCACCTCTGATTTTTTCAGATATCTACAACTTAGACACTTCCTGAGGGGGAACAATCTTGGAAGGGAAGGTGCTGGTGGCTTGGGTATTAATCCTTTGGTGGATTTCCTGAGAGCTGAGGCCGGTAGGATGGAGTCTAGGGGTTTTGTCTCTCGGTTAGTTAACCAGTTCCGTGGTTTGGAGTCGGATTCCCTGGAGCTGGTTAAAGCAAATTGGTCTATGGAGATGGAGAGTTATTGATGATCCTACATGGGTTGTAATACAGGGGGCCATCCACTTGACCACTGCCTGTAATAGCTGGCGGGAATTTTGATGGAAGGTTGCCATTAGATATTTTCGTACTCCAATAATTACTAGGCATTTTGGGTACCACATTTCAGACAACTGTTGGAGGGAGTGTGGGAAAAAGGGGACACACTTACATGTATTCTGGTCATGCCCCGGTATCAGTATTTTTGGGGAGCAAATTGTGGATCAAGTGGGTATGGTCTTTGGGATGCGTATGCCAGAGGATCCCATATATTGGGTTCTGGGGTGCTACCCGGACCAAATTAAACAGAAGCTGCAGAGAAACCTATATAATATAATGGTGGCCTCAGCTCTCAAGGCAATTACCCAAGTTTGGATGTCTTAAAACCAGTCCCACAGTGAATGCTCGGTACAAAAATTGCTTAAATATATTAGATATGGAATATTTAACGGCCAGAGTAAGGCTACAAAAAGATAAATTTAAGACAAGATGGATGCGGTTTTTCAACTTTCAAGCACAGAAAGAACAAACTAATGTATTAGACATTCTGGTCAAATATACATGTAACTGAAAGCAAATAATAATGTTTTATTGCTTGCCCCAGCAAAGTGAATAGAGGCCATAAGGTACACCTGTTATTTCCTATGACAGTATGAACAATGCCAATGTAATTCTCTCAGACTAATGCATCTTTAAGATCTCCAATGTTCACCCCTTCTTTTAGCTAAGTAATTCATTGTAAGGGCAATATAAGTTTTCTCCCCTTCCCTCCCCTCCCTTTTTTTTTAATATCCAATATGGTCTTGCCTGTTGCTCATAGAGTTAAGAGAAATGTGATCTGATATGACGGGTATGTGAATAGAAATAAGTTTGATGTCCGATAGATTCGTATCCAAGTTCCCAGATGGAATAGCTAATCAACTAATGTGAATTACTCAGACACAATCCAGTGTTATTGGTGGAAAAGATGTATATATGTGATGTCCTTTTCTTTCTTTATTTTCCTTTCTGTACTGTCTTATGAGAAATACAATAAAATAATTATTTCAAAAAAAAAAATCAAGTGCGCATGCAGTGTGTGGCGACACTTGGCACCAGCTAGCATCTGCCCTCCCACTAATGGCTCGAACTGCACTGACACAGGTGGTCACCCAGAGGACAGTGGCACAGCATAGACTGCCACCATCCCTCCCCAGAGAAAGAGATGGTTCAATCCTCCCCACCCTCCCAGTCAGTCCCTGACACCCCAGTCTTGTTCCCAAACTTGGATTGCCAATGTTGCAAGAGGTAGACCTATCGCTGTGCAGCCAGGCCACATGATGGAAGTACTTTAAGTAGATGTTTGCTGCTTTCCCCACTGTAATTCTGTCTGGACTCTTCCTCCTTTTCCGGAAACCCATCCGTTCTGGCTTCATTAAGCATTACACAAGGACAATGCTCATTTGCCTACAGAGCACCTCTTTGGTTTGTATCACGTAATAATAGCGACCCAAAATGAGTGACTAAGAAAATAGCCACTTATTTTGGGAGCTATAATTCTGGGCTACCCTGCAGAATAGCGAGGGTATGGGATGGCGAATATGGGGAAGGACAAACAGAAGAGGGGAATAGCGAGGGGAAGGGGAGGAACAGGGAAGGGGTTGAGAGGGACTGGAGTACCTGCTGCCACCGAGCTAGCCATGTGGTGTGGTGGTGTGGGTGGCTAGCTGTGGCACAGCAGGTACTGGGTTCGGGAGCGGGTTACATTTTGCCACAGCTATGAGCTGTGGCACTTCAATTTTTGCCGACATCTGGGTTTTGCCCCTTCCCCAACATGCACCCCCTGGAATTGATGGAGTTGAAAAATCCTAATTCGGGGGGTGCAGGCATGCAAAAACACTCATTGTACATCTGGATGTCAGGTCGCCTTAAAGTGTATATCGCCGATTTGCTTTTCAGTGATATGCACTCGCCATAATAGCGATCGCTGTTTTGCGGTTGCTGTTATGATATGGAACCCTTTGGTTTAACGCACTTCACAGAGATATTTCGACCCTACCAAAATTAGGTCCATTCAAACATATGCTCCATCAGCATCTCACAGCTAACAGTTCATGTGACTGCTACTCCTAAGATACCACCACCTACAGGTACGGCCTACCTTTGCGCTCTCACTTCCTCACTATAATAGAAGGACCTTTCACATCCCTTGCTCAGCCCTCTATCACCCGCCTATCCCCTCCTTCCTCTGCATCTGCTACCCCTCTCTCCCCCCAGCACCCCTTGTCCACCCGTATTGCCAGTACCCTGCTCACACTACCTCTATCTAAACAGGTTTGACAAGGCCTTTTGGCTGCCTCCTCCATTTTTCGGGTTCTCTTGATTACCTTCCTCTCTCTCTGCTATACTTTGTTCACCTCCCAATCTATAGTTTTACTTTTAGATACAAAGTATGTCATTATTGCTTAACTGTTTTTGTTGGAAACTCTGTATTTTTGCCTCCTTTTTATGTTTGTCACCCTTCCTCACCGACATGGAACCTTTGTAAAAGAGCTGCTATGTGCTCAGAGGTATTGTAATCCAAGATTGAATAAATAAATAAAATAACTCAAGTGTCTCCTTACCTCCATGCTTTACTGATGCTGTCCTGAGTGGGCTGATCAGGGCCCGTACGCCTCATCTATCTTTGTCAACCTTGCAAAGGTTTTTGACATACCATAGTTGTCAGTCTTATTCTACTTGAAATCTTCCAGGTGCTGGCCTATCCTACCTCTCGGCCAGATGGTTCAGCTCCAACCTGTCTGACGAGCACCAGTCAGTCATTGGAAGTTACTGCCCCCTTCACAGTCAGGTAAGGTGTAGTGCCCCAAAGCTTGGGGGCACAACAGAGATTAAAAATTTAATTAATAAGGTGCCCCAGAGACCCTGTTCAGGTGGACAGCATAGGGCAGTGCAGGGGTAATGTGTAAGGAGCTCCTGTTAGTGTGTGTCCCCTCCCTATTACACCAGGCAGAGCATGTAATAAAATAAAAAAAGAAAGAAAAGTTTTGTTCTGCTGCCTGCTCCGTTTTTGCAGAGTCCCCCACCCCTCACCCCCGCAGGCAGCATGAGATATGGGCATCCACGCACTGGGACCACTGTCCCTGCCCAGCATATGGTACCCAGGGTTTTGTTTAATAAAAGAAAAACAACTTTTGACCATCTAATGAAAGCTCAGGGTTCCAGAAAAGTGCAGCACTTTTGAATTAAACCCCAACTGTTTCTCAGGGAGTTCGTGCTGAGCTATGGAAGAGAGAGGACCAAGACAGTGCAATGGGAACCTGAAGGGCTTACCTAGTGATGAAGCTAGTTCCAATGACTCTGCATCGATGCCCTTCCTCCAGCTGGTGAAGAGAGCTGTCTCCGGTTGTCAGCTTGCGGTCCGTAGTGCCATTGAGTTGCCCCAGAGAAAGAAGAGTCAGCGATCGTGGTGAGGATTCTGTTTTGCCCAATTTTTTATTTTAATTCTTAAAAAAAAAAAATGTTTTCTGGTCCCAGTTCAGCAATGAGAGAAGAGCTGCATTGTACAGGAAAGAGAGAGAGACAGACAGACAGACAGCGGCCCTCCCGAGGCCCTCTAGACATCCACCACATTGCCTGTATCCCACCCACTGCCGGTAGCCCCTCCTACTGCCAGCACCCTCTGCCTCCTACAACAGTCTCCTTCATGCCAGGCTGGGGTGGTGAGTCAGCAGCAGCATAAGAAGAGTGCTGCCAGCTTGAAACTTTGAAATAAATAAATAAATAAAAGTTTAACAGTGCCATTAGGGTGCAGTGAGCAACAGATGGACAACATGGAGGAGAGGCAGGCTAAAGGGGCCGGAATTTGAATATTTTAATATTATTCAGGTGGGGTGATGCCTAGAGGAGAGGCTAGAGCATAGGAGCCCCAAGGAGGAGTTTATGAATATTAATGAGAAGAGCCCCAGAGATGGAACTAAGGCGGGGCCAAGGATGGTACGGCCCTAACTGTGCAAAATAATGATTTAAAAGGATGCCCATGTGGGGTGGTATTTAAAAGGGGCAACGCAGGCCCCAATGACATTAAGGAGCATAGTGGACAAGTTTAGAAGGGCCCAGCAAGACATGCCCTGAAGCTTCGAGGGGGGCCCATCAAGACAAGCTCTGTAGCTTAAAAGGGACCCAGCAAGGAAGTATCTGCAGTTTAAAGGTGCCCAACTAGGGCAAATCAGACAAAGGACTAGTAAGCCCAGGTTCCCTGCACCTTACCTAGCACCCCAGTTCCCAAGCACTACAGAAGGGACGGTTCAGCGGCCCAGATATAGAGGTTGGTTCTGGGACCCCTGTTGTTTTATGTACACTGGGACAGCGACTGAGGTCGCTTTAGTGGGGAAAGGGTTTTAAAGTATTTTCTCACCTTTGGACCACCCACAGAGGCGGCCAAGGGAGGAGTTGGCTAGCAGCTCCTTATTTAAGCTAGCGCTGGGGCAAGAGGGCATTTGGAACATTTCGGAGTGGCAATACATCTGAGACTGTACCTAAACTGTGTTTATTGCCTGAAAACTGCCTGCACTGTGTTTATTGCCCTAAAACTGTTGTTTGCCCTTGCAACTGGTCAATTGCCCTTGGAAATGGTCAACTGCCCATGGAACTGGTCAACTGCCCCTGGAACTGGCCAATTGCCCCAAAATTGTTGTTTGCATTTGTACTGGTCAACTGCCCCTGGAAATTATCAACTGCCCATGGAACTGGTCAACTGCCCCTGGAACTGGCCAATTGCCCCAAAATTGTTGTTTGCATTTGTACTGGTCAACTGCCCCTGGAACTGGCCAATTGCCCCAAAACTGTTGTTTGCATTTGTACTGGTCAATTGCCCCTGGGACTGGTCAATTCCCCAAAACTGTTGTGTGCCTGCAATTGTCCCAAGCTGCAGTTGCGTCATAGTGTGCCAGCATCTCAGACCAAGTGAATCCCTTAATCAGTCTTCAGCAGCCTTGGAAAGGGAAAAGGGGGAAGTGGAAATTGTTTATCCAGGAAAGGCACACTAAGCTGAAGTTTGTTTCCAGGTGCAACCTGGGAGCACAAGAAAGTTAAGTGACTTGTTCAGGGTCACACAGTATGCAAGTGAGGGCTGTGGGATTCAAACCCAGGTCTCCAGGTTTGTAGCTCAGAGCCCTAAACCACTGCACTATACTGCCTCCCTTGGAAGAGCGCTCAGCAAATGAATTATTGAATCAGTCTTCAGCAGCCTTAGAGGATAGTTCTGCAAGTGAACTACAGAATCACTCGCTTTTGAGGTCAGAGGGAATCAGAACCCCTCTGTAGCAGAACGCACTGGTTGTGCATAGTTGCCCATCCAGTATTCTTTATTTTCTGCCAGTAACAATTTACATTCGGGCCCTGTACAGATCTGGTCATCTGTGTTGTTGTCTTCTTCCTTCATCTCAGCTTCTTCAAGATCTTCAGTTTCTGTCCCCAAACCAATATCCCATTTGTTGTTTTATGCTTATCCTTGGCTTGTCCGGCAGTGGTGTGCAGAAATCCACCATTTGCCTGGCTTCCCAAGATATCTTCATCCTGGTCCTCAGTTTCCATGGGATCCTCCCAACATTTCCTGCATCTGGTATTGTGTCCCAAGTTCCAAAATAGCTCTGCACTCATGTGCAATGAACCACTGACCTCAAAGTTATTTCAATCAATGATATTTATTACACGGTTCCTCTGGTTCACAGCAAGCATGCTGCTCCTTATACTTTCAGTGCATCCACCATCAAGCACTTCCTCAGCACTTCGACCAGAGGTGTGTTCTTCCTCAGGGGGAAATAACTTTGAGGTTGGTGGTTCATTGCACATGAGTGCAGAACTGTTTTGGAACTTGTACTGTGAAGTTTGGGGCTAGCGACCCCTCGCCCTGCACCAGGTTTGAAAAGTGCACACATCTGAGGAGGTTGGATTATGGTATTGTGTCCCAGAAGTCCACAAGAGGGCTGCGGCTGGGTGGTTTCCTGCATAGATACATAGATACATAGACAGCGTTGGCAGATAAGGGCCTATGGCCCACCCAGTCTGCCCATTTGAGCTTGTAAGTTCAGTTTATGTTTTCCTAGAAGTCTGTTGCCCCTTACCCCTGACCTCCAGAATTCCTTTATGTCTATCCCATGCATTCTTAAATCCCGTGATTGTTTCAGCCCCCAACACTTCCTCTGGCAGGGTGTTCCACTTGTCCACCACCCATTCTGTGAAGAAATTCTTCCTCACGCTTCCTCTGAATCGTCCTCCCTCCAACTTCATCCCATGCCTCTAGTCCTGGAACATCTTTTTGCTTAAAATAGTGTATTCCTGCACCCTGTTCCTCCCTGTAAGATACTTGTATGTCTCTATCATATCCCTCTCTCCCTCCTCTCCTCCATGGAGTACATGTTCAGTTCCTTTAACCTGTCCTCACTTAGGACTTGTGATGCAATCCACGCACCATCTTTGTTGCCCTCCTCTGAACCTTCTCTACCCTGTCTATGTCCTTACGTAGGTAAGGTCTCCAGAACTGTACACTGTACTCCAGGTGGGGCCTCACTAGTGTCTTGTATAGTGGAATTATGACCTCCCTTTTCCTGCTGGTGATGCCCCTGCCTATGCATCCCAGCATCCTATTTGCTATCTGGTATCGTGTCCCAGCAGTCCACAAGAGGGCTGTGGCTGAGTGGTTTCCTGCATCTGGTATCGTGTCCCAGCAGTCCACAAGAGGGCTGCGGTTGGGTGGCTTCCTGCATCTAATACCATGTCCCGGCAGTACACAAGAGAGCTGTGGCTGGGTGGTTTCCTGCATCTGGAATCATGTCCCAGCAGTCCACAAGAGGGCTGCGATTGGGTGGCTTCCTGCATCTGGTACCATGTTCCGGCAGTCCACAAAAGGGCTGTAGCTGGATGGTTTCATTTCCTGCATCTGGTATTGCCCCCCAGCAGTCCATAAGACAGCTGTGGCTGGGTGGCTTCTGCATCTGTCGTCTCATCCTGGCTGTCTGCCAGAGGACAGTGGCCAGATCCTTTGTTCTTGTTCTTCCTTTCTACATTCCAGCAGCCCACCAGCGGGTTTTTTAGCCGAAGAGGTGTTGTGTTTGTTCTTTGTTTCTGGCAACACAGGAGGAGGGGTGTAGCCGATGGACCCATGGCTTGTTTAAAAAGCCTCTCCACATCCCTTTAGTCCCACAGAAATTTCCGCAGCCACGCCGGCTGGCAAGCCTGCTTGTTCCTCTTTCAGGATTTTCCTTGTTTCCCTTTCTTTCCACAACTGATCGACCATCACGTGGACAGAGACTTTGATAGTCATGCACAGATTACAAATTGTATCATTTTTAGAGTCTTGCTATAACATACTGTAATAGTTCCTGTGTCTGGAGTACTCCAGGGGTAGCCACTTGGGTAGAAATGCACCCCAAGATCGGGGTAGAGTACTTGTACAGTAATTACTATACCTCTGCAGTTGTAGAGGCTCATATAGCTCTTGTGTTACAGTACCTTTACATTTTAGTCTTCCTCTTATAGGAATTTTAGAGTGCTAAGTCTACCCCCTCTTCCCTGTGACCGTGTCTTTCTTTCCCTGGTTATAAATAAATACGGTGAAGCATCTGAACCTCATTCTCTACTCCCACCTTTCTTTGTCAGGTGATACCAGCCACCTTCCTAGAATCTGAAGTGTCCTCCCGCCATTCCACCTGCTTGGAGCGACACTGGTGTTGGTAATTAGTCTGCTGTAGTCCCCCTTTTACTATAAATGGACTACAGCACACTACAGTAACACCACAAAAGTGTCCCCCAGGGTGCCATTGAAAATCCCATCCTGTTCTTGTGCTTCCTAAATTATCGTCACTGGACATAAGAACATGTGAAATGCCAGCAGAAGAAAGCCTGAAGGTCTAACGAGTCTGCTTAAGGCAGGGCTCATGCGCGTTTACTTCATGTTCCTGCAAGCCCTTCCCCAGTCACCCTTACCTTCCCCTTGAGTTTGTCCTACCCTCTTCTAAACTCCACAACTGAGCTGTGACTTACTACCCCTTCTGGCAGTGCTTTCCATTCTGACACCACCCTCTGAGAGAAGAAGTGCCTTCCAGCCACCTTTCTGTACCCCCCACGCTAATTTGTAGTCAAGTCCCCATGTGGTTTTGGTCTCACTTTTCCAAAAAAGATCCCGTGTTGACCTTGTTAATGTCTTCAAGGTGTCTGAAGGTCTCGACCATATCCCCTGTCCCTCTTCTCACCTCTCCTCCAGTGAGAACATGTTCAGGTTCACCAGATTCTGTTCATACAGCACATCCTGTTACCCCTGTATCATCTTAGTAGCCCTTCTATACATTGCCCCATATGGTTTATATCCTTCTGGAGGTACAGGCTCCAGCACTGCACACAGTACTCCAGATGTGGATGCACCATGGACCTATTTAGGGGCAGGATGACCTCCTTCCTCTACCCTCTCCTCTAGCACTCTGCAGCGCAGGCCATGCCTGTGGGATCAGGTGTTTGCATGCCCCATCCCCTTGCTCATCCCTGACCCGGCCAGGGGCATAGCATTGCATGTGACAGGGGATCGAGTGCTGCGAGGGCATGCAGCCAGAGCTGGGGATGCACGATGTATTCACATATATGTGGCAGGACTTCTGCGCACCTCCAGCCCATGTAGGTAACCCACCATGGGTGTGTAGCCCTCTGGGAAGCGAGCCCTAAGACATGCTTGTGCCAAAGCACACTGTATGCTAGACCCCTCACTGTATCAAGGTGCACTGTGGGCATCATAGTCCAAAATGAAACTTTAAAGAGTACAGCAATAACTTTTTTATAAAAGCTTTCTTAAAAACAACAGGCTGAAGTTTCATACTGAATTGTTTTATCCCTTTCAACTCTCATAACGTATTACACTGTAGCTTGGAAAAGGATGACAATATTGTTTCACTTTGCTTCCACCCCTTGCATCATATTGCATCTCTCTCCACCTTGTACCCCCACATCCCACCCCATCACACCTAGAAATTAGCCTTGGATGAGTGAGTTTCTCCGAGTTACCAGTTTCTAAATAAACACACTTTTAAGTGCAGACAGATAAGTTTTAGCATTAAAATGCAGCTGTCCTACTTTTCTTATCAGATGAGTCAGGGAACTGCAGGCCAGGCTGCTTTTTTTTGTTACGCCTAATGTTTAAATCATTTGTTCTAGTTTGTACTGACTGTACTTTTAATTGTTACATGAGGATTAGCCCTGTGAATTATACATGTATGAGGCAGCAAAATGAGGCCAGCTCACCTTACAGCACAAAGATGTATTGGAGTTTATATAGCTAGGAGTTTTACAAGAGGGAAAAAATAAGCAGGAGCAGTACGTTCCTTTCACTGTTACGTTCCAACGACATCACTC
The DNA here is from genome assembly GCA_016271365.2 of Neoceratodus forsteri. Lineage (NCBI taxonomy): Eukaryota > Metazoa > Chordata > Ceratodontiformes > Ceratodontidae > Neoceratodus > Neoceratodus forsteri. Next base: position 275,756,046 of record JADMNL010000025.1, read on the forward strand.
CCCATCATAACCCAGGACCACTAGCAGATCCAGCTGTGTAACAAACTAGCACTTTAGGCCAAAAACAGTGGCTGTTTCAGCTAAACCTAAACTTTAAAAGGAAGCATTCTACATTTAGAAACACAGAGTTCGTAAATAGAAAAGGACCACTTGGCCCACCCAGTCTAGCCAGACTCTCCTTTACTAGTCTGTTCCCGTAGATCTTAACTGGTCTCCGGCAACCCTCTCTCCTCTCTGCCTATTTACTAATTTCCCCCTGTGTATATCCCATGCGAGCTTGAAGCTCCCTCCTGTTTTCACCTCCATCACTCCACTGGCAGTCTGTTCCAGGAATCCACCATTCATTCAGTGAAGCAGTACTTCCTCACATCCCTCCTAAACTGCCCCCCCCCCCCCGTTTCATTGCATGCCCTCTGGTCCTGGTCCTGTTTCTCTTTCTCATTTGAAAGAGACTCCCCTCCTGCACCCTGTTCACCCCTGTGAAATACTTGCAGATCTTTATCATGTCCCTTCTCGCTCTCTCTCCTCCCCCCCCTTCAGAGTGTATATTTTGAGATCCCTCCATCTCTCTCTCTCTCTGTAGGGCTTTTGGTGTAGCCCCTTCACTATTTCAGTTACCCTCCTCTGGATTTCCTCTGCCCTATTTCCTTTCTGAGGTGCGGCCTCCAGAACAGGACGCAGTACTCCAGGTGGGGTTTCACAAATGAGCGATAGAGTGGCAACAGCCTTCCCTCCTCCTGCTGGAGATACCCTTCCCTCAGCATCCCAGCCTCCCTCTGGTGTTGGGCCACACTGCCCTGCCACTTTGACATCATCAGATATGAAAACTGCAAGGTCCCCGGCCTTTTCAGGAAATGTGTTACCCTCTTTAAAACAACTGCTACCCCCTTGAAAAAATTCTAGGTCTGACCCTGCCAGGACCCCAAGAAATTGATAAAAAGTGAGAGGGGTGCAGCTCCATTTGTAAACCTGATAAATAACAGACCTAACTGGATCAATGACTCGGTCAACCAGCTGGGTGTAAGTATCAAAAACATGATTATTAGTGAACCAGGATTGAAGTCAGTGACACAGTCCAGCTATGCTATAAACGTTTCATGGTTACACGGACCACTTCTGGGTGGGCTGGAGTGAAATAAGTAGATATGCATAGAACATCAAAGTTTAAAACACACATTTTTTTCAAACAGATTTAGAAAGTATTATAAGGGCTAGAGGACAATTATTATAGAGGGTCCATTACCTGCATGTCAGTGGGGTCCAAAATGCACCTATGACAGACTGTCATTTTCAGGTGCCATGTTGGACTGCCCCCTTATTGGCTGTCATGGGCAGGTCTGTATCCACATGCTGCCAACATCACGGCTCACACCTCACTGCGTGTTTGTGCTGGCATGCCTAACATGCAGATAATGCTGGCAGTATGTGGCCTGAGAGTCAGGGTGGTCTCCGTTTTTCCAAATCAGTAGTCATATAATACTTGAGGCAATAAGCATTCTATGCATCTCATCACACAGCTTTGGGAGCTCAGTATGCCAGCCACACCAAGGCTGACCTGGGCCCATGGCATTCAGTGTGCCCAACAGTGACTTTACCCTGATAAATAGATGACACAGCTATAATCGATGGACTAGAAACAGGTTCCGTCAAAGAGATGTGATGGAGCTTTCAAAGAGCAAGGGTCAGATTTTGAAATCCTCAGAAATCAGCACAGGGGCAGGGGAAACTGGCACAGGTGGGGCTTCACTTGCAGAGCCACAGTTTTTCCCAGAGGTGCCGTATTTCCAAAACTGGAGCCGGTTTATGATGTCTCCACAATTTACGTCAGCTTGCTTCTGTTTTTTGGCACAGATGCACCAAAATGTTTTGCCAGGCTGGACCAGGTATAATATGTCAAGTCAAGTCTGTTAGCAAGAATAACTCCATTGAGCCCACCCATTTACAAGGAGGTCTTGAACGGACAATTTGGTACAAGAGATACAACTAGCAAATGGTACAAATACAGAAATAATATTTTACAATAGTCAACACAATAGATGAACAACAGAGAAAAATATATATTTTTTACTTCATTTATACAATTGAAACAGTCACTTTAGTCATTATGAGATCGGCAACAGTATCATGTTGCAGCTGTGCCTACCGCCTGTACGGAGCATGGGTTGAGGATGCAAATGTCTGCAGGTACAGAGCAGTTGAAATGCAGTGGTGGCTGTGGCATGGGACTTAGTCGTAGAACTGTCAAAAATCAGGCCCCAGGTGTTTACACCTAATAAGTAAGTAAGCAAGGGAAGGAGATGAAAGAGGCCACAATGGTTCTCAAAGGAGGTGGCTAAGGCAGTGAAGGAGAAAAAAACAACATTTAGGAAATACAAGGAGCCCTAGATGGAGGTTGACAGTGAGGTATATCTGGAATAGCAAAGGGAGGCAGGAAGAGGGTCAGGGCAGCTAAGACACATACAGAGGAGAAGATCACCAAGGAGGTCAAAAAAGGGGATAAGACTTTCTTCAGGTACATGATTGAAAAGAGGAAAGCAAGGGGTAGGACTGTGGGAATCTGGAGGGTGAGGGGGGGACTGTGCAGAAGAAAATCAGGAAAAAAGATAACATTTAAAAGTACTTCTGCTCATCCTTCACAGTAGGGGGAAACAGACCAACATGTACCAGCACTGGAGTGGGGAGTGGACATAAGTCCATTTTTAGAGGAAAGAGTCTGGAAGGGATTGCAAGCCCTAAAGGAGAACAAGGCAATGGGACTGGATGGGATTCTACCAAAGGTTCTAAAAGAACTAAGCATAGTGCTAGCCACCCCTCTGGCGACACTTTTCAGCACCTCATCAGAGATGGGGGTAGTTCTAGAGGAGTGGAGGAGGGCTGATGTGGACCCTCTGCACAAGAGTGGGAGCCAGTCAGTCTCACATCACATCAGTGGTGGGGAAATTAATGAAGACCCTTCTGAAGGAGAGGCTGATGGCATATAGGCTGTAGGACCACCAACAGCATGGTTTCACGGGGGGAAGGTTATGCCACACAAATCTCAGATCTGACTGGGTGATTAGGGAGGTGGGTCAGGGGAGGGCAGTAGATGTGGCCTATTTGGATGTCAATGAGGTCTTTAACACTGTGCTGCTCAGGAGGCTAGTAAAGAAACTAAGCACCCTGGAGGTTGGTGAGGAAGTGGAAAGCTGGGTATCAAACTGGTTGAAGGATATGAGACAGAGGGTGGTGATAAATGGCAGACACTCGAGTAACAAGAGAGTAACTAGCAGGGTGCCACGGGAATAAGTACTGAAATTATTTCACTTTAACGTCTTTGTAAGTGACATTGCTGAGGAACTGAAGGGAAAGGTGTGTCCGTTTGCAGATGACACAAAAATCTGCAACAAGATAGATACTCAGGAAGAGCTGGAGAGAATGCAAAGGGATCTGGGGAAACTAGAGGAGTTGTCTAGGGCGTGACAGCTGGGGATTCATTGCCAAAAATGCAAAGTTGTGCACCTGGGGCAAGGAAACCTGGGAGCTGTGTGTAAAATGGGGGGAGGAACTGACAGTCACCAAGCAGGAAAGGGACCTTGGAATAATCATATCTGATGATCTCAGGGTGGCAGGGCAGTGCAACAAGGCAGTAGGCAAGGCTAGTGGGATGCTGGGTGCATAGGGAGGGGGTTTTCTAGAAGGAGGAGGAATGGTGGTGTTGACATTATAAGTGTAACCCCACTCCATTTTTGGGGGTTACTAGGATGCCCACTGCATCAGAACCCTGTGTGATGCCAGGTTATGCAAAGTGGGCGGGGCCCTGGCATCACGCGAGTCAGTGGGTAAGAGCAGGAGAATGTGCCAGCAAGGGAAGGAGTCTATTGGGGAGTTTGTGGAGTGAGGAGCAGTGGGGCTGAGTAACGCCATCAGGGGCGGACCACTAGTCATGGCTGGAGGAGCCGGGGCCAGGGTGGGCCGATGGCCCCACAGTACTCAAATGGGGGAGATGGATCCCCACATCCATCGGTAGGGAGAGCATCCAGAAGATCCACAGTATCAAGGAGTGGAGCCTGTCTGGCTCCATGGAGAGAAGGCTGACGTGATTTGGTGGCTGCCATGTGAGGCCCAGAAAAGGTAAGTGGCAGTGAACTGATTCTGGAGGATCCGGTGTGGCGGACTGGACCCTGAAGCCAGAAGCCCATGTCCGCCTTGCTGGTGTGGCAGAGTGCTGCATAGAGTCTCCCTGGGAAGAGTTGGCCCCCTGCATTGCAACATTCCCCCTTAGAGTCAGCAAGAGTGGGAAGGCCGTAGGTGAAAGGACTGCACCCAGCATCCTAAAAGTGCTCCCTGTGAGACCGAAAGCAGCGGGGCCCCTGTACCCAAAGGCAGGGATGTAATCAGAAAGAAATGCTGAGAGAAAAACAGAAAGTTTAGAGCCTGCTTGCCACCAGAGTGTTGAGAGCCTGTTCAGCTCATAAAGGAGAATGTGACAGGATCCAGGTTCAGGACTCAGGTCCTTCAAGTGAAGTGCCATGGCCAATTGCCATTGTAATGTGCCAGTTCTGAATTGTGCCGCCACCGCTCCATGGAACTAATGTGTGGCTTAAGCCTTGTAACTGTTTTTGGGAAAAATAAACTATGCCTGATTGCATTTGGATTTCAGCTGGACTGCATTATTTGTTCCTGCCTGATGAATTGTTTGCTGTTGTTGTTGCCTAATGACTTTACCCCCTAACGGAAAAGCCTGCTTGCCCCTCCAGACGGTGAGCCAGCCATCCAGCACCTAAGACAGAGTTCACACTGTCACCTGAAAAGTATCCCAAAACAACATCTGAGATACTGTTTATTTTATGCAATGCTGAAATGACTTGTGACTGAGCTATAACCAGGGGTCCTCCCCTTTCCCCATGACTGTAGCATCTGCCAATACCCCTAGACATGGGAAGGGAGGAGAGGTGCCCAGGTATGCCAGCAGAGACTCATGGGGTTTGTAGCAGTTTGCCCTGAGGGGAAAGAATTGCCAAGCTATGCAGTACAAAAGTGGGGAGTTGCCAAAAGTACCAAGTTATCTTTGCCTTTATGAAAAACAAGAAAGAGAGCAAGAGGGTTACATATTGCTCACAAGTGAGACCCCACCTAGAGTACTGAGTCCAGTTCTGGGGGTTGCACCTCCGCAATACTGACAGGGTAGAAATGGTCCAGAGGAGGGCTACCAGAATGGTGCAGGGTTGAATGAGAAGCCATGCAAGGACAGACTGCGAGATCTCAACATGTACGTACTGAAGGAGAGGAGAGGAGAGTGAGGAGGACATGACTGAGGCCTGTAAGTACCTCACAGGGGTAAACAAGGTGCAGGTGAGGAGTCTCTTTCAGAGGAGGAAAAGCACCAGAACACTGGGGGGAGTTCAAGAGGGATGTGAGGAAATACTTCTTCCTAAAAAGGCTGGTGGATGCCTGGAACACCTGGCCAGAAGACTTGGTAGTGGGGCCAAAAACAGTGACGTGCTTCAAGCGTGCCTAGGATATGCACGTGGCTATAACTACAGGAAACATAGAAACATAGAATCTGACAGCAGATATGGGCTGCTTGTCCCACCCATTCTGCCCAATTTATTTATTTATTTTTTCTACCTTAATTTTTGCTGCAAACCTACTTGATATATGGTGCTGTCTCTCCCCCCCCCTTACCCTTATGATTCCCTTGTGCCTATCCTAGTCATTTTTGAACCCCACCACTGTTTTCATCCCTACTACCTCAGCTGGAAGGCTGTTGCAGGAATCCACTACTTTTTCTATGAAGAAATACTTCTCACATATCTCCTGAATCTACCCCCTTCCAGCTTCATAGCAGGTCCCCCTGTTCTAGAGCACTTTTTTCTGAAAAATACTCCTCCCCTATATCTTATTACCCCATGAGGTATTTATAGGTCTCTATCATATCCCTCTCTCTCCCTTCTCTCCTCCAGCTTATACATATTGAGCGCCTTTAGCCTCTTCACGTAGGGCTTTTGATGCAGACCATGTGCCATTTTGGCAGCCCTTCTCTGGACCATCTCCACTCTGTCTATATCCTTCCTGAGACACTGTCTCCAGAACTGGACACAGCACTCAAGGTGGGGTCATACCAGTGATCTATATAGGGGCAACACAACCTCCCTTTTTCTGCTGATGTTACCCCTTCCTATGCACTCCAACATCCCACTAGCCCTCCTGACTGACTTGTCACACTGCCTGGCCACATTTAGGTCATCCAATATGATTACTCCCAGGTCTCTTTCATGCTCGGTGATTTTCAGCATCACTCCCCCCATTTTGTACTCTGTCCCCGGGTTTCTATGACCTAAGTTCCATAGCTGCAACATCAGAAAGGCTGTAGCCACACCGGGAAGGGAAGCAGAGTTTTCATCCCCCCACCACGACTTGTTAAATACCCAAACATGCATGGCTAGGCTGCTGGAGAGGTGGGGATTGGACATGTAAGAGAAAGGAGGAGGAGGAGCACAGTGTTGAGAGGGTTAGAACTTCTTGAGCAAAAAAAAAAGTGTGCATCAGGTCCAAACTGCTCAATATGATGCTGAGAACTGGAAATGTGGTTTACTGTTAGGGGGAATATGACACTGATGTGGTTTATTGTTGGGGTGCACACCTCTCAACCCCCTGCCTGATAAATCAGGGACAAGGCTTAAAAAAATCAGGGATAGAGGTTTAAAATCAGGGACACATCTTAAAAAGTGATGATATCCACTCAGGAAGCTGGTAGAATAAGTGGTTTAGTGTAAAATGCATTTTATAAGGAAGAACACATCTGTAGCATTAATGTTTGACATTATTTTTTGCTGACAACCCCCACTGTTTGGTCATGGAAACACAATTTTTAGGAGGAACAGAGTAAAATTTTGAGGTAAAATCAGGGACGTCCCTGAAAATCAGGGACAGTTGAGAGGTATGTAATGGGGGAAGGGGGGGTTGTTTGCATGTCTTGCCTGTGTTTTGACTGTGTGGAATAGCCTGAAAACATGTGTTTATTCAGATTTAGGACTACAAAGAGGATGGAGCAGTCAGTTGTCTGAATCAGAACTGCAAAGCTGAGGGGACTCCCAGCATAGGGTTCTGCCTAGCAGGGACACTGAAAGGTGTAGTGCTGTGGAGGGTCTATGTCCAAAAGACAGTCAGACACTGGGCTTGCTATAGGGCCTGGTCCAGTTCAAAGGTTTTGGTATAAACACACCGACGAGGTGGGATAAGTAAGAAAAGGGGTATTCCTTCTTCCTTTGAGAAGACTAAGGTGATCAAATGGAAGGACAGCGAAGTTGGAGGGGATTGCAGGCAAGGGATCAGGCAGGTCTTGGGTATTGTTTCTGGGCCACTAGGATACGGGGTAATTTTGGGAGGGTGGTAGGGTGCAATGGGTGTGGGACAGCCATGGTTTTAGATATAGCATGGAGGCTGGGGGGGCTGCATGGTGTGTAGGCAGCTTACGCAGCTAAGGGAGGAGGTGGAGTGGTTGAGGTGGGCACTAAGCAGGGTGGGAGAGAAGGGGAAAGGATGAGGAATGGAGGAGGTACAAAGGGTGCAGCAGCTGGGTGAGAGGAGTAAAAGAGAACATAGGTGGGGCCGTAGAGGACTTAGCAATAGGAGTAGAAAAAGAAGGGAAAAGGAAGGGGAGAGGATTGGAGGAGTTCCAAAGGGGGCACCAGCAGAGTGACAGGAGAAACTAGAAACATAGGGGAGGCCACAGGGGACTTAGAAACAGGTATAGAAAAAGGGTGGAGGGGTCGGGGGAGTGGCAACTTGTCAGATCAAAAAGAGCAAAGCAAGCACAGGCAAGAAATGAGCAGGTAACAGGAGGGGGCACATCGGACAGTAGACTGCAAAACAAGGATTCAGAGCAGGAAAACAGATTCACACCCTTGGCGACACATGAAGAAGAAGAGAGAAAGGAGAGTGGCTGCAAGGTGGCCACAGGGGACGAAGGTGGGGCTAAGGTAATAGAAGGTTCTGGAGGAAGGGGGATGGAGGATGCACCTTTGGAGGGGAACCTCAAGGGAAGTCACCAAATGGCACAAGGAGTGGGAGAGAACACAATCATAAGGGGGACACTCCCCACAGAAGAAATAGAAAGGAGTCTATAATAGGCTCAGGAAGGGGGAGGATTGGTGGGGGGGGAGAAGGGGGGTAACCATTCACAGAGGGAATCAGACAGTAATGGGGCAGGACAAGCAAAAAAGGAGGGGGCAGTACTAGCAAAAAGTGAGGCAAGGATGAGAGGGAGTAGTGCGGACAGAAGGGAGGGAAAGGGGGATGTAGTCCAGGGGAAGAGCAGCACTCAGGGGAAGGAGCTGGACAAGGGGAAAAAGGAGAACAGGAAAGTCGATGGGATGCTGGGAAAGGGGTGTAAGCTGGAAAACAAAAAATACAAGCAGACGGAAGGTAGTAGCAGGGTCTTGCTCGGAGGGGACTCAATAAAAAGAATCATATGGGGAGGAAAGGGTGACAGGAGAAGGGCAATTTGGGTTGAATGCATGCCAAGAATAATGGCACACGAGGTAAGGCACAATATACCCTCACGGGGCAAACAGCAAGATGGGAGAACTCACTTGGTGATACACCTGGGCACCAATGACCTGGAGGAAAATAGTCTAAAAGAGGTGCAGGCAAGATTCAGGGAGTTTGCCAGGTTTTGTAGTAATACAGAGTTCCAGTCTATTGCTTTCCTCAGGGGTGCTGCCTGTTCTAAGAGCAAGCATACCAAGGAAGCAGAGGATTGAGGAATTCAACAAATGGCTGGTGAGTTGGTGTAAGCAGATGGAATTTGGGATGATAGGGGAATGGGGATCAATGTGGGAAGATGAGAACCTATTTTCCCCGGACAGACTGCAACTGAACAAGGAGGGGTCGGCAGTACTAAAGAGTAAATTAGCGGAGTTTATTGAAAGAACATATAATTTAAACTGATTTCGGGGGAGAGGGGGTTAAGACAAAGTCGACTCAAGGAGACAGAAGAGATGGGAGGCATCCAACCTCCCCCCAGGATGAAGAAAGGGGGCTCAAAAAAGTATGACCAAGTGAAGGGAAGAGCGGGAGAGTGGGGGGGGGTACTTGGTGGAAAGGATTGCCAACAAACACCACAAGTTTGGGGGACAAAATAGTAGACTTGGAGGCCATCATGGTGGATGAGGGTCTGGACATAGTGGCAGTAAGTGAGACCTGGTGGATAGAGCATCATACATAGGAAACTGTGATCCCAGGGTACAGACTGTTTAGGAGGGACAGGACTGGAAAAACAGGGGTGGGGTGGCATTGTACATCAAGGGCAACATTAGGGCAATGGAAGGGCAGGAGGAGGTAGGGGAGACAGAAGTCCTGTGTGTCACACTGGACAAATACACTGGAGAATCATTGAGGCTGGGGATGTTATACAGACCTCCTATGCAGGGAGAGGAAGAGGACAGACAGCTGATGCAGGCAGTTACATGGATGGCTCTCAAGGTGGAGCTTCTGCTAGTGGGAGACCTAAACCTCTCCTATGTGGAAAAGGAGATCCGGGCAGCAGTATCAGCTAGGAGCAGAGGGATCCTAGAGGCACTACAAGGTGTATTCATGCAACAGCTGGTTAAGGAGCCCACTAGGGGCGATATCTTACTGAATGTGGTCCTGACGAATGGGAAAAGTATGGAAGATGTGGTGGTGGGAGACGGTCTAGGCACAAGTGATCACAGAACTGTAAGGTTGAGGGTGAAAACAGGGATGGAGTCTAATCGGACCAGCATGAGGGTTATGGACTTCAGGAAGACTGACTTTACCAGAATGAGGAGGATATTTAGTGAAGAAATGGCGGGGAAGGGAAATAAAGGATAAGTGGCAGAGTTATGGGAAGTTATCAAAGAGGTGGCACTGAAAGCCACAGGAATTTGCATAAAGAATGTAAGAAAGCACAAAAGAAGAAGGAGACCACTCTGGTTTACAATGGAGGTGGCAGCAGGGGCGATCAGGGAAAGGAAAAAGGCCTTCAGGAAATACAAGAAGACACAGAGGAAGGAGGACAGGGAGGGTTACAGCAAGAAGCTGAAGGTAGCAGGGCAGAAGATAAGGAGGGCCAAAGTTGATACTGAGGAATAAAATTGCTAGGCAGACCAAAAGGAAGGATAACACTTTTTTAGGTATGTAGGGGAAAGGAGGAAGGTGAGGCAGGGAATAGTTTGGTTGAGATGGGAGAGGGAAATACAACTGGAGGGGGATTTTGAGACAGCTGAGGTGCTAAATAGCTACTTCTGCTTGGCATTCATGGAGATGGGGAGGGGTAGGGGACCCAAGCTGAGAGGGAAAGGTAGGGAAGACAAAAAGGTGGATCCTAGCCTGTTCAGTGAAGACAGGGTAAGGGAGGAACTAGGCAGGTTGAAAGTGGAGAAGGAAATGGGGCCAGATGGCTTGCACCCAAGGGTTCTCTGGGATCTGAGGGAGGAACTGGCAGCCCCACTGATGAGGCTGTTTAACGTGTCCCTGAATACAGGGTGTGTGCCAAGCAACTGGAGGAGGGCAGATGTGGTGCCACTGCACAAGGGAGGCAGTAAGGAGGTGGCAGAGAATTATCACCTAGTCAGCCTCACCTCAGTGGTGGGCAAGGTGATGGAGAGACTAATAAAAGAAAGGGTGTTAGACTACATGGTGGACAGCGGACTGCAGGATGATAGGCAGCGTGGCTTTACAAATGGGAGGTCATGTCAGATGAACCTGATAGAGTTCTTCAATTGGGTGACACAGGTGGTTGATCAGGGAGTGGCAGTGGATGTAGCCTGTCTGAAGTTCAGTAAGGCCTTCAACACCATCCCTCACAGAAGGCTAATAAATAAGCTGGAAAGCTTGGGGTGGAACACAAAATAACTAGGTGGGTGGAAAACTGATTGAGAGGCAGAAGCCAGAGGGTGGTGGTGATTGGAGTACACTCCAGGGTGAGGGGGGTGATGAGTGAGGTGCCACGGGGTCGGTACTGGGACCCCTCCTTTTTAGTATGTATATCAGTGATATATAGCGGGTGGGCTGGAGGGAAGGGTGTGCCTATTTGCTGATGATATGAAGCTCTGCAATACGGTGGACACCCCGAGGGGGGGTGGAGGCCTTGAGGCAGGACATGAAGAGTCTGGAAGGATGGTTGGAATCTTGGCAGCGAATTTCAATGCCAAAAAGTGTGCTGTGATGCACAAGGGGCGTAAAACCCCACAAGCCACTTACACTCTAGGAGGGGAGGAAATTAAGACAATTGAGCAGGACAGGGATCTGGGGATTATAATATCAAGCAACCTTAAGGTAGGTAACCAATGCAGCAAAGTGGTAGGGAAGGCAAATGGAATGTTGGCATGCATCGGGAGGGGCATAACCAGCGGAGGAAGGGAGGTAATCATGCCTCTATATAAAGCCATGGTGAGGTCGCACCTGGAGTATGAGGTCCAGTTCTGGAGACCACACCTATGAAAGACATAGATGGGATAGAGAGGGTACAGAGAAGGGCAACCAAGATGCTGCATGGCATGAAGGGGAAGCCACATGAGCAGAGGTGGAGGGAATTGGATCTGTACCCACTGGAGACTGGAAGGGAGAGGGTGGACATGATTGAAACTTTTAGGTATACCATGAGTATAGCTACCAAATACAGGTGCCATGTCAAAACGGTGACTCGTATTGGGCGCTATACTCTTGGGCTACCCTGCAAGGGTAGCGATGGTAGACAAACGCAAGGGTAGTGGATGGCGACAGGAAGGATGGAATAGTGAGGGGAAGGGACAGGGAAGGGGTTTTGAGGAACTGGTGTTCCTGTTTCCACCAGGCTAGCCATGTGGTGTGGTGATGTGAGTGGCTAACTCTGGTGCAGCAGATACAGGGTTTGGGACTGGGACCGGGTGCGTACAATTTTTGCCGCTGTCGGTGGCTCAGGCACTTAATTTTTTTGCGTTATGGGATTTTGCCCCCTCCCCAACATGCACACCCTGGAGTTGATAATCTATAGTCAGGGGTGTGTGGGGGCATGGGGGGACACAGCCCCCCCAAAAAACATTTTTTTTCCTTTCCAGATGTCGGGCCACCTGGAAATGTATATTGCCGATTTGCTTTTCGGAGATATACACTCGTCATAATAGCAATTGCTATTCTGCAATCGCTATTATGACATGAATCCAACTTTTAAGTACATAAAGGGGATAAACAAGGCGAAGGGGGAGCTTATTTAAAAGGAAGGAGGGGGCTAAAACTAGAGGGCATAGTCTGATATTAGAAGGAGGAAGATATAAAGGCAATGTGAGGGGGCATTTCTTCATGGAGAAGGTGATGGAGGCCTGGAATTAACTACCAGAGGAAATGGTGGGGGCTGAAATGGTGGAGGGATTCAAGAGGGCATGGGACCGACACATGGGGTTGGTAAGTGAAGAAATGGGGAGAGACCATGGTTTAGGCGATGAGTTGGGGGGGCAGACTAGATGGGCCAGTGGGGTCCTTTTCTGCCATCAGATTTCTGTGATTCTGTGAAATGCATTATTTTGCACTTTTTTGCAATAAAACTCAGCTGCTGTACCCTTGACTACTCCAGCTTTTTCAGATCTCTGCCTATTCTTTCCCCCACCACCTCCAGAGTGTTCACCCTGTTGCAGATCTTGGTGTCATCTGCAAAGAGGCAGACTTTCCCTTCCAAATTCTCTGTTGTGCCAGTAATAAAGACATTAAAAAGGACCAGTCTCAGTACTGAACCCTGAGGTACCCCACTGGCCACCTTCCCTTCCTCGGAGCAAACTTCATTTACCACTACCTTCTGTCTCCTATCCCCTAACCAGCTTCTTACCCAGATTACCACCTTGCTGCCCACCCCAAGCTACCCAGTCTGCTTACCAATCTCCTGTGTGGAATGGTGTCAAAAGTCTTACAGAAATCCAGGTAGACCACGTCCACCACTTCACCCTGATCCAACTCCTTGATTACCCATTCAAAGAAATATATCAGATTTGTTTGCATGACCTCCCTCCTGTGAATCTATACTGCCTCGGATCATGTATCCCATTGGATTCCAGATATTCCACAGTCCTTTCCTTTGGTAGTGTTCCCATTAACTTACTCATTACTGGTGTCAGGCTAACTGGACTATAATTGCCCACCTCTTCCCTGCTACCACTTTTGTAAAGTGGGACTACATCTGCTCTACTCCAGTCCTCCGGTAGCACTCTTCTCCAGTGATCTATTAAACAGGTCTGTCAGAGGTACAGCTAGTAGCTGCTACTTTGGACTTTGTGGGTAATGGATACTTGTGTGTCTCTATAAGATGATTCTTCGGCTCCCAGAGGTGCTTGTGACAATCAGAAACATTTATGGCTAGGGAGCCCTTTTACAATAAATTCAAGAAGACTTCATCCCAGGTCGTACCTGAAAATAGGCAGCTATGCTGCCTAGTGTGCCTACCAACAAAACTAAATAAATAAATAAGTCCTGTGTTCATTCTTTTTATTTTCCCCTACATTTTACTATTTTTATAGAGCTTGTTCATGGGGTACTCAATCTGTATTTACTACATAAATGTTTTTAGTAACTCATTTCTTGATATTTAAAAAATATATACACCAGTATTTCTTAATTTTTTCATTTCAACACACATCCCTCTATATACACACCTACTGGTATTAAATCCATCCATTTCTCCAAATGGACCCATGTGGTTCAAATCGTATAACTTTTTTTGTTTCACTTTGCCACCTATGCTTTCAATATTCTCATATGGCTTATACATTATTCTTACACGCTGTGTTATCTAATCAAACAGCCATTGTGTTCGTCATGCAGCTTTGTGTGACTTCTTGTTATAAACCTGACACCATTTAGACGCATGGGCCTGTACCTGAAGCATTTTCACTCAATTTTTAAGGACAAGTTTCATGTGTTGCTTTGTTTTCTTGTTTTGTGTATTTCCTTTTCTTATAAAAGTTAGAATCCTTAAATCAAGTTATGCTGCCTCACTTATTTTGCTCCCAATGTTATTGTTTCAAAGCTTTTCACCATTGTAATTTAAAAAAAATTTCTCCGTTTACCTTGTCAGTAAATTCTTTCAGCGTGTGGCGTTCTTTCAGAGACTACTCCTACTACAGGGTCATACTATGGGCAATTCAAGAGCCAGGAGGCCAGAGGCCCATAATGCTCTTATGCTAAGCCAACAAATAATAGGACAGTGAGTATCCTGTACTTATTAATTGATCTAATCTGTACTTAAAAATGCTTTTGGTCTCACTTATAACCACATGTAAAGGCAACCCATTCCATGGGCTGATGACTCGAAGGGTGAAAAAATAATTCCGCTTCACATGAATAAATGATTTTCTTTCTAATTGCAGAGGATGTCCCCTGAAATTATATACATGTGTTTTAAAGTCCAAACCCAATTCACACATAAGGTGTGGATCATGAACAATATCATACAGAAATAACAAATCGCCCCTAAGTCGGCGCGTGGAAAGGGGTATAAGTTTTAAAGTGCTTAACCTGCCACCATAAGACAGGCTTTCGAGTCCAGCTATTTTCTTTGTGAATTTTCTCTGAACTTTTTGTAACTGGTGCCCTTCAGTTTTTTTATAAGGAGACCAGAGCTGCGAGGCATAATCCAGATGTGGTCGAACGTATGCTCTGTATAATGGCATGAGCACCTCATGATTCCTAGACCCAATGTTTCTCAAAATGGACCAAATTACTTTGTTGGTTTTGTTAATGGTGCTATTATGACAAATGCTAATGTGACAAATCATCAGAAATGATGACACCCAAATCTTTTTCATTAGTTGTTGTTTCCAAAAAGGCACCGGCAAATGAATATTCAAACTGTAAGTTTTTAGCTCCTAAATGCATTACTTTGCATTTGGATACATTAATGGTCATGCCCCATTCATTCACCCATGAGAAAATGTGGTCTAAGTCAAGCTGGATGGCTTCAGCTTGAGCAACTGACTCACAAGGTCTGCCAATCTTGACATCATCAGCGTATTTAGTAGTAAAGGATGAGCAAACTGTTGTTAAATCGGCTATAAATGCTTGAAAAAGGCAAGGGCCCAGAACAGAGCCCTGGGGCACCCCACTAGTCACATCACCTTTAACTGAATTAAATCCGTTGATGACGACCTGTTGTGATCGATCTTGCAACAAACTTTTTATCCATGCAATAAGAAAATAGTTAATATTACATTTACCAAGTTCACTGACTAAAGCCCAGTGAGGCATAATATCAAAGGCCTTGCTGAAATCAATAAAAATTACATCACAAGGTATATGTCTATCTAGAAGTTGACTTATATGTTCGTAAAAACAAATCAGATTTGTTACACAACTTTTACCACTCCTAAAACCATGTTGTTCTGGGTCATGAAGATTAAACATTGGTGAGATAATATCTTTAATAAGACTTTCCAAGAGTTTGCAAAGTGAGGAGGTCAGACTGATTGGTCTGCTGAATTCCTACTGAACGCTTTAGTGAGGCCAGTCCCTTAGGCTCGTTTGTAATTCCTGAGGGAGTGACATATCGCTCCCCTGCACTCTTGCATGTACGAACTGTTGCTAGGCAACTGTACATCTTCACCCTGAAGGGTGAAGTCAGGACTTTACAAACGGGCCGATGCTCATGACAAGCAAACTGGTTTCTTGTCTATACAATAATTTCTTCAGGCAGCCCAAGGTCTAGGGTATCTGACAGAAACATGCTGGGAAACACGCTGGAGTTGGGGAACCACTAGACTACCAGGGAAATATGATATATTATGGGGAATGGGGGTCGGGAAACATGCTGGGGGAACCACTAGACTACCAGGATAATTATGATATATTACATGACACGGGGTTGGGAAACGTGTTCGGGGGTGGGGGGAACAACTAGACTATCAGGTAAATGAGTATTACAAGACATGAAATGGGGGTCTGGATACATGCTGGGGGGGTGGGGGGACCACTTGCCTACCAGGGTGTGCAACAGGCACACATGGCAACAGGGACCATGACGGCAGGGCGGACTGCCTGGCTCAGCCAGTCTGCCTAGGTCCCTAATGAATGGATATTCTGCACGTCCTATGTAACCTGCAGCCTATCTCCTCCCACCCCACCAGGAGTGCCTTATGCTTGTCCCATGCATCTGGGTCCCCCCACTGTGTTCCACAACACCTGCCATGGGGTGCCTGTGTTGTTGGGGGCATCTACAAGGCACATATGGCCAGTGGACGTGTGTGACTATTCTCTTTCTCTATTATATATATATATATATATATATATATATATATATATATGTGTGTGTGTGTATCATTTGTATCACCTCTCCTGTGTGTGTGTGTGTGTGTGTGTGTGTGTGTGTCTCCCTCTCTCTCTCTTTATGTATATATATATATGTACCTTGTGTTGTACAGCTTGCAGTGCTGCATGGGCAAGATGTCTGCTCTGTTTGTGCCTGCCAGCACACAGTTCCTGCTGCTTCCAGTCTGTACTTCCCTGCCGACCAACAGGGGACGCTGTGGGCATGCCTTGACCTGCTGCATCCAGCCTGTACTACCATTCTGAGCAATAGGTGGTGCTGTGTGTTCCATGCAGTAGCACCGGGCTAACTGCGTGGTAATGTATGCTAAGCAGCAGTTAATGAGATGCAAATGTATCTATTTCTCCACAGATTACCTAAGTAGGCTGATTTGCATGGGAGCTTTGAATATAGCTTCCATTTTCCCCGGGCTAACCAGTTTACATCAGGCTAATGTGTTAGCACTGTGCAATCAGGTTCACATGGGCAAATCTCATTTCAGCATAGCACAGTTCTGCAGCGTGTGGCTTACATTGTTGTTTGCAGTAGATGTGAGACATCTCTGTACAACCACACACAATGTTCTTCACCTGCAACACTGACTTTCTCCAGGGTCTAAAGGGCTGCAGTGACAGTGTGCACTTCCCTGTTGCTATATTCAGTGCTGTCTTATTCCTGGGCTATTTTTGCCCTGCACTCCTGGCCCTGTTTGCCCGGCTTCTTTTGCTTGCCATATTCAGCTGGTTTTGCTCCGGGCTATTCCTTTTGAATATAGCTTGCTTTTTGCTCCGGGCTAAGTTTGCCTGCCGAGCTGTGCTAATTTAGCCCCGGAGAAAAAGGTTTGAATATCTGGCCCATGAAGTCTTCTTGAATTTATTGTATAGTTAGTAGCTCCCTGATCTCCCTCAGCACTCTTGGATGCATCCCATCTGGTCCCATAGCTTTGTCCATGTTGAGGTTAGTGAGTGCTTTCCAGACTCTTGCCTCAGAGAAAGGACTAGTGTACACTTCCATTCCAAACAAAGCTCCTGATGCTTTTTTGCGGGCCCTCCTCTTTCCCTTCCAGTGCGAACACTGAGCAGAAGTATTTGTTCATGATGTCAACCATTTTTGGCCCCTTCTGTACAGTCCCCACCCCTTAACCTTACAATCCCTCCCTTAGTTTTCCTTTTTTTTTTGCTAACATAGGAAAGGAAGGTGGGAGGGCAGTGATCAAATAGAGT
Organism: Neoceratodus forsteri; assembly: GCA_016271365.2. Taxonomy (NCBI): domain Eukaryota; kingdom Metazoa; phylum Chordata; order Ceratodontiformes; family Ceratodontidae; genus Neoceratodus; species Neoceratodus forsteri. The sequence continues at coordinate 275,773,536 of JADMNL010000025.1, forward strand.
TTGAGGTGTCAGAATAGGCATGAAAAAATAGGGCAGACTCAACCGACCTACTGATCCTTTTCTGTCGACAAATTCTGTTTCTAATAGAGACAACTATTTTATCTATTGTATTTTGTTGTGTTAGTAATGACTTTCTACTTTTTTAATAAAATAATTGTTAGTGCAGTGAAACAAATAGGTTTTCACCTTTGCTTTTCACACTGCTAGTAAAAAGGATTCAACAGAATTCTTATATTGTGATGTCAAAAACTGCCAGCTACAGTACTTAGGAGTGCAATGTATTTCAATGACAACAAACCAAACATACTTTTCTATCTTTTTTAAAATAAATATATATTGTACTTCTTTCAGCAACAAACTTTGCCATCTGTATGATATTATAATTTTTTAAAACATTAACTTTTCTTCTCCCCAAGTGAAATCTGGTTATGAAGAAAATACCACCTTCTAAATTTTAATAAAAGATCACAGATTATCAAAAATCACATATTTCTATTAAATATGTAATATTTCGGTGGTACAGTAGAAAGTGCTATTTCTCCATAAAAATCTGAAAACAGATTTGCTGTTTTCTATTGAAATACCTTACCAGCCTTGCCAGTGAAGAGTTTCTGACGTCACAATACAAGGATTCTATTGGATTCTTTTTTATGGCTGTGGGTGGAGTCTATAGCCATCTTGCTTTAGCTAGAAAAATGGCTTACCATGGAACAGGTTTTTGGACTTTTCAGTGTATCCTTCCACAAGTGCAAATCACTATGGCAGTTAAAGAAATACTCCCTTCTTTCTGTTTAGAATCTTGAACACAGAACTCCATGCTGCTTTTCACTGAGCGCAAAAGTGCACACATTCCAAAGAAATCTAAATATCTTTAAAATTATTCAAGGTGCACAAAAACAACCAGCATGAAAGCGGTTCAGGACAAAAAGACCTTTCATATGATGGTAGTCACTAATCTGAATTCTTTATATTTTGTAAAATATGGTCTTCCAAACAACCTCATTTTTTTTATCTCTGCGTGAACACAGTAGTAGTCATGTCAAGCAAATATAAATATCTCAGAAAGTATACAGGTTACCAATATATGACCAACATGAAAGTTGTTCAGGACAAAACAACCTTTCGAATGAGGGTAGTCACTAATCTGAATTCATTAGATTTGTTTTAAATATAGCCTTTTGAAAGACAAAAATTGTGAAGAAAATGAAAATTCAGGTAATCAGATGGCCATAGTTTAAACAATATAATTAGTGCAACTTAATGAATAGGCTCATTTGAAAGGTCTTCATGTCATAAACAACGTTCATACTGGCTGTTTATGCTTAACTCATATACTTTTCGAGATATTTACATTTGTTTGACATAACTCAGGTCAGGGATCTGATCAACAGATCCTTCATTGAAGGTACAGTCCCCACGAAATGGAAGTCAGCCCTAATCATCCCTATTCCTAAGGGGTTATCCACCTCACCGGTTGAAAATTATAGGCCCGTCTCAATCCTTTGTCACCTCGCTAAAGTACAAGAATGAATTCTTTATAATCAGTTATACAATTACCTCAAACAATACCAACTTTTGTCTCCCTGCCAACATGGATTTCATAAAATTCACAGCACCCTCTCTGCTCTCATCAAGGTCACCTTGGACATTCAGCACGCTTTTGACTGTGGCCAGGCAACTGGGGCCATCTTTGTGGACCTCACCAAAGCCTTCAACTTGATGAACCACGAACAGCTTACACTGAAATTAAAATTGATGGGGCTTGATCAACACTCCACTATCTGGATTAAAAACTACCTCATTGGCCACTCCCAAAGTGTTAGATGGGCCAACTGCCAATCTCCCTTTAGACCTGCTTCCCTTGGCGTTCCCCAGGGTTCTATCTTGGGGCCACTACTCTTCTCACTATTCATTAACGAGCTGCCTAGCTCCTGCAGAGGGGCATTCGTTCAGTTTTATGCAGATAATGCCATCACATATAGGTCCTCTGTTGATTTCTCATGGCTCAGCCATCACTTGGATTCCGACTTCCATCAACTGGAGGCATGGTTCCTTGCAAACAACTTGCTCCTGAACTCTAAAAAAAACTAAAACAATGCTTTTCCACCCACACACCTATAAAACCCAACTCACCCCCCAACTCACTGTTACCACTCAAAATGGTTAACCCATAGAACAGGTACACTCTTTTAAATATCTAGGCATTCTCCTTGACCCTAGCCTCTCTTTTGAGGCACATGTTAATAAACCATTACTATTCTTCACCAAAAGCTGGGTTTGCTCTTCCAGCTCCATCCACTACTATCCAGAGCTGCCTGAAAATTGCCACAGTCTCTCTCCTTCCTCTATTTTCCTATGGCTCCCCCCATTCCTATCACTTAAGTCCTTTCTTCTGAACCAACTAAAGCAAGTATATCATAGGATAGGGTGCTTTGCCTCAGAAGCTGCCCCCCCTCTGCATCATTGCACTGTACTAACATCTCTGGGTTGGCTTCAACTGGAACATAAATTCCAGTACTCCTCCCTTTGCCTGATCTATAAGCTGATACACCTATACACTCCCCCAAGTCCATCCAATATTGTTATCAGAAAACCTGCTAGCAGGACCCTTCACTCCTCCTCTCTCCCACTATTATCTGAACCGTCGGCACGTCTAGCTGCTAGTAGAAGATCCTTTGCCTAAGCTGCACCTTCTGTTTGGAACTCCCTCCCTCCATCTATCTTCTCTTGCCCTACCCTCCAAAGTTTAAAATGTGCCCTACACAACTATTTATATGATCTAGGAACTTGTTCCTGCCTTATATAAAAAAATGTAAAATTCTGCACTCCTGTCCTGTCATCTCGACGAGCCTGCCCCAACTACACCTGGCCTATGATATTGTACAACTGACCTACACTATCTTGTACACCTGCTGTACTTGCAAAGGTCCCATGTGCCGGGAACAGCTTTATATTTTATCCCTGCTCTCACCTGCGTGAATTATGTAGAGCTTCTGTACATCGAATTGTTTTGTATTTTCTATATTCCTCTTTATGATACCAGTGTCTCATATTGTGTGTATTGTATAGTGCTGGTTGTCTTTGTACATGGCTTTGTATTATACATTTGTATTCCTTTATCCTGTGTACCTCCCCCCAGGGCGCCCCTGAAAAAAGGAACTGCATGGTCTCAGTGGGCTTACTCGATTACCAAAATTCAAATAAATAAATAAATAAATAACTGCTATTGCACTTCTAAAAAGCCTCATTTTTGCAAACCACTATGCCACTTAAGTGAAATACTAGACCACCTTGTTTATCTCTTGTCATGCCTAATTTAACAGCAGATCCTGATGCTGACCAGATAGGGGGAAGAAGAAAAACAGAGAAAAAAAATAATGTCACACACAGAAGGAAGACCTCGTGCACAAACAAGTCTGTGAAACTTTTAGGCATCTATCCTGCAGCACTGATTTTTTTTTTATTGTCTTCTTTGACAACTTCTATTATTAAAGGGGACAGAAAATGTATGCTAATTGTCAGCAGTTAGTAACGTTCTCAGTAAGAACAAGCATTTGTCAATGCCAAATGTTTGCTTGCTGGCATTGGCATTGGTAGTGTAGGAGTTAGAGAACTGCATAATAGGAATGGCAGTGAAGTATTGAACTGAAGCCAACCCCCACCACCCTGCAGAGACTGACAGGCATTGGGGTGCGCCTTTGGGTCGTCAGGCATAACGGCCACGCCATTTCACCACACTCTACCCTGCAGACACCGACAAGTGTCACTGTGTGCCTTGGGGTCTTTGGCCCTTATGCTTATCACATTCCATCAGGAAATATGGTGAGATGGGTGCAGTATAGGAGAATGGGGTGAACTTTGGGGTCGAAGAGTCCAAGGCACACCTCGATGCCTCTCACTGGCTGCAGGGTGTGGGTGGGGGTGGAATTGTATGAGCATTACAGGTGACAATCCCGAGTCACACCCCTGGTGCCTGTCAGTCTCTACAGGGTGGGGCATTATGGTTGGAAACCCTAACGCCTCAGGTGTTGGTATTTTCACTCAAATTTTACTGCGCGGGTTTTACCCCACCTTATGAACAGTGGCAATATCAGTTTGTTAGTCGAAGCTGATTTTGCACAGTGACTACACCATTTGGCACCACAGTTGCGAAAACACATTTAGGACAGGATGTGAAAAATGACAGTTGTACTGTTCATGGGGAGGTGTAAAAAATGGCAATGTTGAAAATCTGAAGTGAAAATATTAAAAAAACTGGTGAAGTCACGAGCGTGTGTAGAAACTGTGGAACGTACACCCGTAATGTTATTAGTTTGGGGATTTTTTACAGCAGATTGCCAACACAGGCATTTTGGGACTTCCGCTCATGAACAGTGTCACTGTGATTTTCTTAATCTGTCCCGAATAGTGATTTCCCACAGCGACTACGCAGTTCTGTGCTGGAAGTGCGAAAACACATTTCTGCCATGGTGTGAAAAATGACAGCTGTACTGTTCATAACAAAGTGTGGAAAAATGCACTGGTGAAAATCTGGACTGAAAATATTAAAAATTCATGAACTTACGAGGGTGCATGGAAACTGCGTAATGCTCACTCGTAACACAGTCATTTTATGGACTTTTGTCACCAAATTTTTAACATAGCCATTTTGAGACCCCTGCTCATGAACAGTGTCACTGAGATTTTTTTAATCTGTCCCGAACATTGATTTCGCACACCGACTGCACCTCTGTGCACTACATGCGCGGAAACACATTTTGGGCAAGATGTGAAAAATGACAGCTGTACTGCTCATAAGGAGGTGTGGTAAAATGGTAATGTTGAAAATCTGGAGTGAAAATGTAAAAATTTGTGAACTACAAGCGTGCGTGAGAACTGCTGGCGATACGCTCGTAAAACAGTCATTTTGGAGTTTTTCAAATTTTCAACATATGGTTTTTGGGCCCACCATGTGTGACACTGTCATTTCATAATTGGTCCCGAAGGTGGTTCCACGCGGTGACCGCTTAAATCACCTTTCAGGACCGAATAACAAAATGACAGTGCTAGAATTCATGAGGTGGGGTCCCAAGAACCCCATGTTGAACATTTGGTGAAAAAATTCCCAAAAATGCCTGAGATATGCATCAAAAGTTGAAAAAACCTTATTTTTTCCATTATACAGCTTACCGGCATTTCCTCAGTTCGTGGTTGGCTTTGAAGATTGCAGACGTGTTCCCAGTCCACCGAGGATTATCGTGCTGGACTCCAGAGTTAAGTATGGGGCGAGGTGGGGGTGTGAGGAGGCAGGGTGTGTAGAGGGTGAGTGCAGGTGGGGGTAGGGGGGTCAAGACAGTCAGCGAGGGACTGTTTTTTCTTACAGAGCATTTTTTTTTTAAAGACAAGGCGGGACGTTTGCCACGCTGGGGTGGGCTCCCAGCGTGGCACCTGGAATTCTGTTGGGGGGATACAGTGGAGCCGATGGGGATTGGGCACCCCCATGGACCTTACAGACTGTTGCCATGCTTGGGTGGGCTCCCAGTGTGGCACCTGGAACTCTGCTGGGGTGAGCGCAGCGGAGCCGATGGGGAATTGGGCACCCCCTTTGGCCATACAGTGTGTGTGTGGGTGGGGAGCATATGAGCATGCTGGGGTGGGCTCCCAGCATGCTACTTGTTGCAGGGGGATGGAGCTGTCTATGACAGCTGTTTCAGTGCAGTTCTGATGTGCAGGCACTTTGCATACTGCCAGACGGCAGTATGCAAAATGCCTACACATTACTGCCACTGATTGCAGTGTTTTTTTGCTTTCAACTGTATGCCACTGCATCTGAATGGCTGTATAGACAGCTCCTACATTCATTGGCGTGGTGTGGCCGTGCCTGCAAAAGGCAGCAGGGCATTGAAAGTGGGGGAGGCACACCTACAAATTCTCGTATGGTGGCACTGTGTTTCTTGCACATGCATGCAAGCAATAGAGAATACAGGATGGGTAACCAAGCAGAACCAGTGAAGCTCGAGAGGTCCTTGGGAATCAGGCCCCCGAGGTGGCAGAACACACGATTCTGCATGGGGTTACCCATCCTGTATTTTTTATAGTGTATGGTGCCCCTCGACTTATTTTTAAAACATTTTTAGGCTTCCAGACTGTATTTAAATGTAGATAAAGAAATTGGTGTTTCCCCTCGCTAGAAGATGGAGTTGGGTGGTTGCTAGGGACTGGGCATCCCTAATGTAGCAGCGCACATACCCATTGGTTGCTGCTATGCTGTGGGTGGGATTTAGGGAAAAAAAAAAACATGGTGGCCAGACGTCTCGCTTAGAGAGAAAAATAACTGTCCTGTGGCAGAGAAATGTAAATTGACAAATTTTTAGGATCTAAATCTAGTTGATCCAGCCCCTCCAATAATCAGTGATTTACTGTTTGAATGTCTAAAAACTGCCATGGTCATTTTCTGTCTGTTTAAGCAATATTGACCCACGGCGGTTTTCTGCTACTGCTGGCTCGATCTTCTTATTCTAAATGAATGGAACACTGTTCTGCATGTATGGTCAGTACAGTGTTCCATTCATTTTAGTGTCTGTGACTGAACAGCGTTTTGGTATGGTGGAATTTCTAGCGAGTACAACGTTCCACCATACACTATAACATAAAAATGAAAGATTTGCCTCAAAATGAGCCATAATTAACTGTACCTTTAATAAACACTGATGTGAAAAACTGTGTATTCAATTGTTTTCTTTTTATGAACAACATTCTGTAGAGTTCTTTTCATAAAATCAGTAATTTGGAGTTTTTACTGTGTCACGGTTTCTGTACAGAATGCTAAAGATGAGCTATTGTCCTATCAGAACAATACTTAGAGTTCTATACACAAACTGTGACATAGTTAAAACTCCAGATAACTGGTTCCGTGAAGAGAACTGAAACAGAATGCTGCCTATAAAAACAAAACAATGCAAAATACAGTTTTTTCACATAACGTTTTTAATCAGGTACAGTTACATATGGATCATTTAGGCTTATGGATATCATTTTTATGTTTGCTTGCACGCATGCGCAAGAAACATGTTGCGGCAGCTTGCTGCAGAAGAAGGTTGTGGAGGCGTGGCACTGTTGTGGCCATTGCCGCCACTGCATTTTGGGGCTTGTGTGTTGGGCACCAATAAAGGAGGACACTGCCCATGACACTAGTTTTAAAGTGTGCCACCACCTTGGAAGAAAATAGCCACACCAGTCCGGGAGCTCCTTGTCATAGCAGCAGCAGCAGCCTGTCGTTTCGACCATGTTAGATTTAATTAACACAAGATTGCAATTGGCCTTTGATGAAGCACATGCTTTTTTTTAAGAAGCATCATCTCACCTTAAATGCCAATAAAATGCAGGCACTTTTATTTAAAAATAAGAACAATAAAAAAACAGGATCTCCATTTGGATATTAGTACCTTTGATGGTACTGCTATTAAGCAAGTTGATTCATATAAATATCTCGGTGTCTGGTTAGACTTTTGTTTGAGTTGGGACCTCCATATAGATTCCCTTATAAGAAGTATGAATAAAAAGTTAGGTGCCTTGTATAGATACAAAATATATATGAATAGAGAGGTGCAATTAAGTGTGGTTAACTCTCTTTTATTTCCAGTAATTGATTATGGAGACCTGTTTTATGGAGGGGCTATTGGACTTTATATAAATAAAGTAGATTTGGTATTTTGTAGAATGGCCTGTTTTGTGTTGGATGCACCCTATAGAACCCATAGGTGTATGTTATTCAGGGAGTTAAATTGGTGTAAACCTTCAGTAAGAAGGAATCTACATTTACTACAGTTTATGATTAAAGTATGGAATAAGAAGGTTCCTGGCTATATTATGGAGTTTTTTTCAAATTTGGAAAGCAAAGGAAGGGCTGAGAACCTCTGTTGGAACTCAATTTGCCCCAATTAATTGTAACTTGAACATAGGAAGAACATCTGTTCCCTTTAGAGGAATTAATTTATGGAACAAATCTCCCCCAGAATTGAGAAGCGCTAGAACTAAAAGTAACAATGCAGAATTAATAACATGGTGCACATCTGGATTGAATAATAAGACAACCTGCAATAACTGTTAGCACTTTACCACTGATTCTTGAGCCTGATTGGTTTTATTGTTTCTTTTTTATAATGTGTTGTGTAATATGTCCATATATGTTGTATTAATGTGTAACCTGTCTGTATTTTGATATGGAACTTCATTGGAAATGATCCCTGCTCAATTGAATGTATCCTTTATTCTTATGAATAAAAATGGTTTACTACTGCTACATGCAGTTTGCCGAGAGAAGCTGAGGCAGCGATGGCGAAGTGGCCCCAATTGATGAGGCACAGTGTTAGTTCATTTGCCGACAGGGGAGCCCACAACCCACTGGCATAATTCCCCCCCATTTGTTGTGTGCCGTGAGGGTGCCCAATCCCCTTCGGCATCATGTGCCCCCCCAACAGTCTTTCTTTGCTGACGGGGGCCCATTCCCTATCGGCTTCAGTCCCCACCTTCCCAGTACAATTTGCCAACAGGGGAGCCCACTCCCCATTGGCATAATGTCCCCCCAATTTGTTGTGTGCCGAGGGGGGTGCCCAATCCCCCTTGGCTCTTGCTCCCCCACTCCATATGTGCCAATGGGGTGCCCAATCTCCCATTGGTTACAGACCCCCCAAAAAAACATTCAGGTGGCATGCTGGGAGCCCACCCCAGCATGCCACATATCCCTATAAAACAGAAAATGGTCCCTCGTTGAGTCCGGTGGCCCCCTCCCCCAACCTGCGCCACTCTCTGCGCACCCTGCCTCCCACACCCCTCATACCATACTTACCTCTGAGCCCAGTGGCACCTCATCTTCGGTGGACTGAACACGCCTGCACTTCTTCAAAGCTGACCGCAAACTGAATAAATGCCGTAAGCTGTATAATGGCATAAATAGGGTTTTTCAACCTTTGTGCTTATCTCGGTATTTTGGAAATTAGGAACCAAATTTCAACATGGGGTATTTGGAACCTCCTCATAATCACTGTCATGAGATTATTTGTCCCAAAGGTGATTTCGCGGTCACTGCGAGGAATCACCTTCGGGACCGATTAATGAAACGACAGTGCCATTGTTCATGAGGTGGGCTCTCAAAAAGCCTATGTTGAAAATTTGGTGAAAAGAATCAAAAAAATGACTGTTTTACGAGCGTGCTTTGCGCAGTTTGCACACACACTTGTAACTTCATGAATTTGTAATATTTTCACTCCAGATTTTCAATATTGCCATTTTTTTCCACACCTCCTTATGAACAAGTACAGCTGTCATTTTATACATCCTAGCCAAAATGTATTTTCGCACTTCTGGCACAAAATAGCGCAATTGCTGTGGGAAATCAGTTTTCGGGATAGATTGAGAAAATGACAGTGACATTGTTCATGAGCAGAGGTCCTAAAATGCCTATGTTGAAAATTTGGTGATGAAAGTCCATAAAATGACTGTGTTACAGGTGTGCATTGCGCAGCTTCCACGCACCCTTGTAACTTCGCAAATTTGTAATATTTTCACGCCAGATTTTCAACACTGGAACTTTTTCACAACTCCTTATGAACAGTACAGCTGTCATTTTTCACATCCTGGCCAAAATGTGTTTTCGCACTTCCGGTGCAGAATAGAGCAGTCACCTTGGGAAATCAGTGTTTGGGACAGATTAAGATCGAACGAGTGAGAGAGAGGGAGTGAGCGAGCTCAACTGAACTCTGTTGGGACTACTGCGGATTTCTTTTTGGGCAGAAAAAGGCGTCAACGCAGGCAGGAGCCCAGTACAAATGGGCAGCCTAAAGCGCCGGGAGAAACAGAACGAGTGAGTGAGAGAGGGGGAGGGAGCGAGCTCAATACAGCTCTATTAGGACTGCTGCGGATTTCTTTGTGGGTAGAAAAAGGCACCAATGCAGGCAGCAGCCCAGTACAAAAGGGCAACCTGCCGAGCCGGGAGAAACAGAATGAGCGAGTGAGAGAGGGGGAGTGAGCGAGCTCAGCAGAGCTCTGTCGAGACTGCTGCGGATTTCTTTGTGGGCAGAAAAAGGCACCAATGCAGGCAGCAGCCCAGTACAAAAGGGCAGCCTGCAGTGCCAGGAGAAATAGAATGAGCGAGTGAGAGAGGGGCAGCAAGCGACCTCAATGGAGCTCTGTCGGGACAGCTGTGAACTTCTTTGTGAGCAGAAAAAGGCACCAATGCAGGCTGGAGCCCAGTACAAAAGGGCACTCTGTCAGGACTGCTGCGGATTTCTTTGTGCGCAGAAAAAGGTGCCAAGGCAGGCAGGAGTCCAGTACGAAAGGGCAGCCTGCATCACTGGGAGAAACAGAATGAGTGAGTGAGGGAGGTGGAGTGAGCGAGCTCAATGGAGCTCTGTCGGGACTGCTGCGGATTTCTTTGTGGGCAGAAAATGGCATCAGCGCAGGCAGGGGCCCAGTACAAAAGGGCAGCCTGCAGCACCAGGTTAAACAGAATAAGCAAGTGAGAGAGGGGGGAGTGAGCGAGCTCAGCGGAGCTCTGTCAGGACTGCTTTGGATTTGTTTGTGGGCAGAAAAAGGCACCAAAGCAGGCAGGAGTCCAGTACAAAAGGGCAGCCTGCAGCGCCAGGAGAAACAGAACAAGTGAGTGAGAGAGGTGGAGTGAGTGAGCTCAGTGGAGCTCTGTTGGGACTGCTGCAGATTTCTTTGTGGGCAGAAAAAGGCACCTATACAGGCAGAAGCCCAGTACAAAAGGGCAGCCTGCAGCGCCGGGAGAAACAGAATGAGCGAGTGAGCGAGGGGGAGTGAGCGTCCTCAACGGAGCTCTGTCGGGACAGCTGTGAACTTCGTTGTGGGCAGAAAAAGGCGCCAACACAGGCAGGAGCCCAGTACAAAAGGGCAGCCTGCAGTGCCGGGAGAAACAGAATGAGCGAGTGAGAGAGGGGGAGTGAGCAAGCTCAATGGAGCTCTGTCAAGACTGCTGCAGATTTCTTTGTGAGCAGAAAAAGGTGCAAACCCAAGCAGGAGCCCAGTACAAAAGGGCAGCCTGCAGTGCCGGAGAAATAGAATGAGTGAGTGAGAGAGGGGAGTGAGCAAGCTCAATGGAGCTCTGCTGGGACTTTAGAGTTGCCCACCCTCCCGCCCAGTGTCCTCTGTGGTCCTATATTACAGCAGGGTCTCTGGAGTGGAGACAAAGCAATGACTGGATACTTTTAGGATTGTTGTAATAATACAGATCTAGTTGTTCTGTTTATTTCTATAACTGAGTTAAGTACTGAGCTGTGCTGTTATGATTGCTGTAATAATACATATTTATTTGTTCTGTCTATTTTTCTAACTGAGCTGAGTAGTACTTAGAGTGCAATAGGATTTCTAATTGTGCTGAGTGAAACTATATGAGAGCTGAGAACAAAAAGTATGGTTGCTGAGGGGTGAAAAATGGACAAGGAGGCGTTAAGATTGCTACAGTAATACAGTATCTAATGGATGAGATTTGAGATTGAATTAACCCAGTCAGCAAGGGGGCAGTAGGGGAGACTAGTGTGGGGGGGGGACAGGAATTTGAGTAAATAGGGGCCTAACAGTTGTAGCAGGGTACAGAACCTGGGAGTAAGATCCCGTAACATAAGATGGGGACCAAAATGGGGTAGGTGCCACATGTCAATAGGGCAGGCATCTTTGGAAGGTTGGTGGGGTGTACAGGGTGTGGGTCCGCCATGATCCTGGACTGGGCTTGGAGGATGGGGGGGTGTATGGTCTGTAGATGACTGGCTAGTTTGAGGGAGGAACTGTGGAGGTTAGGGAGGAGTCTAAATGCAGGGCAGATGAGTATGGTAGGCACCCTGGTGGGGGGGGAGAAGGGATGGCAAGGGGGAACGGGGAAGAACAACTAGGGACTGAAACTGACCCCAGTGTCAGAGGCACTAGCAGAAAAGAGAGGACAAGGGAGGAGGTGCCCGAGGCGAGGGGGGGCCTCCTGATGGGGAGGAAGAAACCACAAGGAGTACCAGGGGAGAGAGCAGATGGTTGCGGGTAGGAAGGGACCAGGAATGGCATGGAGGGGAACAAGTAGGAGGGGGAAACCGATAAGAGGAAGAGATGTAGGAGTGGTATCGACTAGGAATAGATTTGAGCCTCTGCTATGGGGGAGGAGCAGAAACATACTGAAGGGGGGGAAGACAAGTGGGGCATGAGAGGGATGGCAACAGGTAGGGGAAGAGATAGCGAGGACGAAACAGCAGAAGGGTGGCTAGTAAGGAAGGAGGGGGTGGTGACTGGAGGAGAGAAGACTACAGGAAGAGGTAAGGATGGGAGGGGCATCACTATCGGGGTAGAAGGGAATTGGGGCTCTAAATCGACAACAGCAGGGATAAGAGAGGGGTTGAAAATCAGCAGGGCAGGAGGGGAGGTTGACATGGGAAGCCCAGTAGGAAGTAGTCAGGCTGGGAAGGGGTTTAAGGGAGATGGGAGGAATAAGGCAGAGAAAAGGGGTGAGGCGGAAGTAGGGGGTACAGATAGAGAAGTCACAGAAGGTGCAGCTGGCAGGGGTAAGGGGCAGGGAAGAATGAATACTAGGGTGGTGGAAGGCATTAGAAGGGAAACGGGGTAAGGATTGGGGTAATCATCCTGGGGATTCTATACTATACTAAAAAGGGGTGAGATGGGGCCAAGGGGGAAAGGCACAGCCGTATTTGGGTTGAAGCCATCCCCAGGTTGACTGCAGGAGGGGCAGGGCAGGCACTGCTCAAGAGTGTAGCGAGGGGGAAGAAGAAGAAATCTCATTTAGTGTTGCATGTGGGTACAAACAACTTGGCTGGGGAGACTATGGAAGTAGTGAGGGGGAGGTTCGAGTAGTTGGGCAGGCAGGCAGTGTGAGGGGTTGGGGGAGTCTGTGGCATTCTCTGAGGTACTCCTGGTACCATGTGCTAGCATGGGGAGGAAGGGTAGGATTGAGGAGTTCAACGAGTGGCTGAGGGATTGGTGCCACATCAGACATTATGGGTTAGTGACTAACTGGGGTAGGGTCGGGAATAGCCAGGCCCTGCTGTTTTCGTGATTCTCTGGGCTGCAGCAATGGCAGAGAAACTGGGGCTGACCGCAGAAATCGGGAAAACCAGCCATATGGCTGCAGAAATGCTAACTATGCTATGCAATGACACAAGGCAAGGGCATAGCTACTGATATGTTAAGTATGCCATGGCATACATACTCATTAGAAGGGGCAACAAACTGATGCCACCCACTATAAAGCCGAAATGTTAGTGGCCACATGGCATCTTGACTCGTACTGGCTCTTGTTACATAACTCTGTCCACCCAATATTGTGTGGGGGGAAGACTGATGCAAGAGTAGCAGAGCTTGATTAGGTCCACAGCAGTTATGATTTGCTGCTGTGTAGGTGTGACTAGCTCAGCCATGTTAATTTGTCATTGTGAGGCTGCTCACTGTGCACGCTGAAACCTTGGAAGATGAATTTGGAAGGAAGTACTGGAAGGCGAGTAGTAGTCAAGAAGTGAGAAGATTCAGTGGTACCCATGGAGGTGGAATCGATCTTGGTGTGGTGGTAGGTATCGGAGGAGGAGCTGATTGCAGAAACATGTGGCTGGCAGCAGACTGAGCAGATGTCTTGGTCTCCACTGATGGACATCCATCACAGTTTTGATTTGTGGGACACAGATCTGTACCTGCAAGTGTGAGAGTAATTTCTTGGCAGATCTGAACCTGTAGCCTAAGTGGTGGCATCAAGCTCAATTCTTAAGGAGGATCAAGTTGCCCAGCTGCAGCAGAGTTGGGGACCAGGGTATACTAGAACTGGAGAGAGCAGGTCTGGAAAAAAATTGGAATGGAGAGTTGTATTGATTGCCGCTATATGTAAGTGAAATGAGGGTCACTGACTGAAGAACACCACCACCCCTGAGTTGCTGGGAGAAGAGAACATACTAACCAAGATTACTCCAGCTTAATAAGAATGACTTGCTTGCATTTTTTGGTGTGTCCTCCAAAACAAAAATCAGGAGTCATCAAATCTGAGAGACATTGCAAATTACATCCTCCTTCACTATTATAGGAAGACAATCCCCTCCCCCAAACACACAGATTTGCACATTGCACTCAGAATTGTTTGTTGCAAGGCAGGTGGAGTATTCCTAGTTTAAAAAAATTATAAGCTAAAAGAACGTTGATCAAAATCAGAAAAATAAAATAAAAGGGCGTTCAAGTTGGAGTCTCTCTTTATATCTGCTAAATGTAAATATAAACCAGAAGAAATCCAAGCAGGTTTTGCCTTCTGTGTAGTTTTAGCTGAGTGTATATGTCCTCCTCCAATTATAACCTAGGAAAACAGCAAAAGCCACCAATTTCCAGAAGAACAGATGAGCCTTCAAATTCGGAGTGGGAGGGAAAAGTCATTAAAAGAGAACACTGATGCCCATGGCTGTGCCAGGTTTGGATTATTGCAGTTTAATATTTGTGATAAGACTACATACTATTAAATGGCCTACTGTTCCACTTTCAGTGTAGTGGAGTGGTTGCACAAAGGCAGTCAAAGGGTTAACTAAGACTTAATCCCCTTGAAGGTATGCTGTTTAACCACAATTTATCTGCTGCAGAATGGCTGCAGAATCAGCAGTTCTGCCGCAGAAAGTATGAGGTCCTGCCTCAGAATGTAGGTCCACTTTGCCGCAGTAAACACGGGGCCCTGGGAATATTGACTTGTACGCGGGGGACAGGGTACACTTGAGCAGGAAGGGAAGGGGAGTATTAAAGGCAGGATTAGAGGGGTATATCTCTACTAAACTGGATTTAAACTAGTGGGGGGTGGCCAAAAGACTGAGGTTGGTAGAAAGGTCTGGACAGGGGAGCCTAATGAGCTCATCCCCCTAGATATAGGTAAAGGCGGAGGCATAGTAACCCTAGGAGGGGGAGGGCAGAGTGGTCTGAGTGTAATACAGAAGGCACCACCACCCAGTAAGAATAAGGAGGAGAACCTTTGTGGACTACTGGGAGGAGGGACACAGGCCAAGGAGGAGAAGAGTGAGGAGAAGGAGGGGTACGGGTGGAAGGTGGTCTGACTAAATGGATAGAGAACTGGTTACAGGGGAGGGTGCAGAGGGTGGTGGTGGTGGGGGAGCTCTCGGCACCCAGAGTAGTGACAAGCGGGGTGCCACAGGGGTCAGTGCTGGGTCTGGTGCTATTTGGGCTCTTTATTTCTGATATAGCACACGGAGTGGGGGGCAGAGTTAGTCTGTTTGCAGATTATACCGAATTGGGGGCGGTGGTGGACGAAGAGGACGGATGGGAAAAACTGCAGGGGTACCTAACCAAACTAGAGACATAGACTGTAGAGTGGCAGCTAGGATTCAATGCAAAGAAGTGTAAGGTGATGCACTTCAGGGCTAAAAACCAGAAGAGGGACTATTGGTTGGGGATCACAGAGGAGGAGAAGGACCTAGGGGTGTTAATAACTGGGAGCATGAACAACTCGGCCCAATGCAGGAAAGCAGCAGCAAAGGCAAACAGGATGCTGGGGTGCATCGCAAGGGGATTCTCATACAGACACAGGGATGTGATCCTACCTCTCTACAGATCATTGGTCACACCACAGACACCTAGAGTACTGTGTGCAATATTGGAGGCCATACCTGAGGAGAGATATAAAGTTACTGGAGGGGGTGCAAAGGAGGGCAACAAAAATGTTAAAGGGGATGGAAGGAAATGAATATGAAGTTAGGCTGAAGGAGCTGAACATGTACACATTGGAGGAGTGGAGGGATGGGGGGGATATGATTGGAGCGTTTAAATACCTGACGGGGTAAATAAATCTAGCACCGAGGGGGTGTTTAAACTGAGGAGTGGAAGAGAGAGAGAGAGACGAGGGAGCACGGACTAAGGTTGGAAGGGGGACATTTCAAAGGGAAATGAGGAGGCATTACTTCTCTGAGATGGTGGTGTCTAGTTGGAATGTGCTGCCAGAGGGGGTGGTAACATGTAGGACAGTCAATAGCTTTAAGGAGGAGCAAGATAAAGCAAGAGGAAGAGTTGGGGGGCAGGGGCTGGGACAAACGGGAGAGGAACTGAGAGGGAGGAGGCTGGGGCAGCTGCAATCTAGGGTGCTAGCTGCACACTCGGGCAGACTTACATAGACTGATTGGTGTGTTCTGCTGGCAGATTTGTATTTTCATATGTTCGCATGTATGTTGTATGTAAAATCACAGTGACTCTGTTCATGAGCAGAGGTCCTAAAATGCCTATGTTGAAAATTTGGTGACAGATGTCCATAAAATTACTGTGTTACAAGCGTGCATTGTGCAGTTTCCATGCACCCTCATAACTTTGCAAATCTGCAGTATTTTCACTCCAGATTTTCAACATTGGCATTTTTTCAGACCTCCTTATGAACAGTATAGCTGTCACTTTTCACATCCTGCCCGAAATATGCGTTTACACATCTGGCACAGAATATCGCGGTTGCTGTAGGAAATCAATGTTTCGGACAGAATAAGAAAATCATAGTGACAGTGTTCATGAGCAGAGGTCACAAAATGCCTATGTTGAAAATTTGGTGAAATAATTCCACTACACGACTGTGTTACGTGCATGCGTTGCACAGTTTCCACGTACGCTCAGAAGTTTGAGCATTTTTAATATTTTCACTACAGATTTTCAACATTGCCATCTCTTCACACCTTCCTATGAATGGTATAGCTGTCATTCTTCACATCCTGCCCAATCTGTGTTTTCGTACATCTGGCGCACAATTACACGGTCACTGTGGAAACTCAAATTTCGGGACACATTGATAAAATCACAGTGCCACTGTTCATGAGAAGAGGTCCCAAATGCTTTCATGAGATGGGGGCCACAAAATGGCCATGTTGAAAATTTGTACTGTAAATACCAACAAATGCCCGAGGCATTATGGTTTCTAACCATAACGTCCCACTCTGTACAGACTGACAGGCATCAGGGGTGTGCCTTTGGATTGCTGACTGTAATGCTCATGCCATTCCAACCCCACCTCCCCCACCCTACAGCCACTGACAGGCATCGAGCTGTGCCTCGGACTCTTCTGCCCCACAGTTCACCCCCATTCTATATTGCACCCATTTCAGCATATGTCCTTATGGAGTGGGGTGACTGTAAAGCTGAACACCCCAAGGCACACCTCAACACTTGTCAGTATTTGCAGGATAGGGTGAGGTGAAATGGCATGAACGTTATGGGTGACAACCCAAACACATACCCCAATGCCTGTCCATCTCTGCAGGGTGGAGGTGGGGTTGGCGTGAAGTTCAATACTTCACTGCCATTCCTACTCTGCATCTGTCTAACTCCTGCATTTCCAATGCTAATACCAGCAAGCAAACTTTCGGCATTGACAAATGCTTGTTTGTAAATGGGAAGATTATAAACAGCTGCCAATTAGAAATCATTTCCTGTCCTCTTTAAAATGCATTAAATGTATAGTTTACTAAATCTTGATCTTGGGATAACTTTTGAATGACTCCCAAACAAGTCTGAAGCCATTCTCTTTATGTGAGGTTAAGAGCTGTGCAAAGGGTCAAGTGTCATTTTTTTATCATATTTTTTTTACAAATTTCCAAAGTAAAAGTGTAGAGAAATACGAACGTATGCAGAAGTAACCCTACTGATTACCTCAGATTTTTCAGGAAAAAGGCAGCAGATTAATTTTAGTAATTATTAGTCAACAATGTCATATGAGCTCTATATGTGAAGCTGATGCTGACTAAACATAGAAACAGAGAAATTTATTGGCAGAAAAGGAGCCCTTGGCCCATCCAGTCTGCCCAAATACCTTCCCTTGTCCTTTTAACTTACCCCCTTCAGATATACAGATAGACCAGACCAGATAGGGTGAAGAAGCAAGACAGAGAAGAAAACAGTGCTCACACGCAGAAGGAAGACCTGGTGCACAAACAAGGCTGTCTGTGAAACTTTTTGGCATCTATGCTATAGCACTGTTTTTTCTTTTATTATGTCCTCTTTACAAAATTATATTATTAAAATGCATTAACTGTATAGTTTACTAAATCTTGACCTTGGAATAACTCTTGAATGACTCGCAAATATATTTTAAGCCGTTCCCTTTACGGGAGGTCAAGATCTGTGCAAAAGTTCAAGTGTTATTTTTTAATTTATTTTTTTATAAATTTCCAAAGCAAAAGTGTGGAGAAATACAAAAGTATGTACAAGTAATCTCCTATGCATTTTCAACTCGGAGAGAAGTTAATATTTGTGCAAAATCGAACCCAAAGTTTATACAGTTTCATTCACAGCTATTTATTCTAAATCTTATTGGACTATTGATGAACTGAGCAAAGAAATGTTCAGATAAAACAAATGAATGACTCCAGGATTGGGAGGTCATTAAAATTGCAAAAGGGCAAATTATGAAACCTTACATGAACTCATTAAGACCATTCTTCTTAATGTGTAATTATAATGAATTAAAGACATTTGAAAGGAGTGTGACAAAAATGTACATTTGTTATGAATAAAGACCTACATAATTACACGTCCATTGCGATACATATTTTTAGGATCTGAGGAACGGTGCAAGGCTACCAAAATCGTCGTGATCTCATTGCTTCAGCGCTTCAGTGTGCATGAATCAAACCAAGAAGAGCCATAATAAAAGCTTCTATCTTCTCAAAAAAAGTAAACTATATTTTATTGGATTTGATTTAACCTGAAAATACAAAATAGCAAAAAAGAAGTAAAACAATCAAGATGAAATTTCAGTGTTCTCCAACCGTAGATTGAAGCCGAGCCATAATAAAGGCTTCTATCTTCTTCAAAGTAATTATATTTTATTTTGATATATTTAATATTCTGTATCTAACTAGACATTAGAAAAAAAGTTTATTGGGTGTTTGGAAACAGGCAAATGCAACCAGACTCAGAAAGAAGTCAAAAGAGAGTATTGGTTGCAGGGGCTAGTAACAAGTCAAGGAGCTCGCTTGACCACTCCAACGGGGGCCACCCACCGACACTACTAACTGTTGGTGGGCACCAGAAACAGAGGAGGAGCTGGGCAAGTGCTGCAAGCAGTCAGTGGAGGAGGAGGAGGAGGAGGTGGATGGTAGGTTGCCTGCTATAGTCCAGCTCTTGTTTTAAATCCCCGGTGGTGCCTGACTGGCTGTAGCAATCATCTGTGCAGTAGCCCTCCATCTGTAGGGATTAAGGGGACTCAGTTTAGCTGTCCTGTTGTATTCAGGCAAGCTTGAGCTCTATTGGACTTGTCTCTGACACACCTCTGAAATGTTGTTCTACCACAAGATGTTTCTTGTGCATGCGCAAGGAAACATAGCAAAACTATAAAGAATTTAGATTAGTGGCTACCTTCATTTGAAAGGCCTTTTTCTCCTGAACACAAAAATGTAAAATAATGCACTTGGGGCACAGAAATCCAGGGGCAGAGTACAAATGGGTCGCGTGGTATTGACAGCATTAAGAAAGCACACATTAAAAAAAAAAACAGGCTTTTACATACAGTTGATTACTGTTTAACAATATTATAGCTAGCAGCACAAAGTCAACATCCACTGCTCTGGACAAAAGACCAGGACTCAATGAAATCAATTGCTCAGTCCTTTATGTGAATAGTGTGTTCCATACATCGCTGGCAAAAGTGGCTTCTGTACAATCAAACAAACTGACATTTCACCTAGCCTAAAGGGGGGGCGGTGGAGGCCATAACTGACTCCTTCCTTGTTTTTGTGTTTGTAACCCCTCTTCAGGGGCTTACCTTAATTGCCCCCACACCCTCCCGGTCCTGCCTCCGGTACCCCATCTCTGTCAAATGGCGGCCGGTGACCAGAAGGATGCGGCAGAGAAGCCGCTGGGAAAAATAAAGGTTTACAGGTGCCCAGGGTGCCCTGTTGTTGTGTGGGCTAGCAGAAAGCAATACAAAGGGGTCCCTCATAAGTTAATTTCCCCTCATTGTAAGGGAAAACACTGGTATAAAGATAGAAAAGGTGCCCAGAGCACATTAAACAGTAGCAAATTAAGCAATAAGGCACAATAGGGTGTGGGTTATTGGGGGTTTACCCACGCCTTGTGTGGTGTGTCATGAGGCACAGCCGAGTGACTTAACCACACAAGAAGTGGGTAAATCCCCAGTAACTCACACCCTGGAGTGCCTTATTGCGATTATACAATGGACCCATGTGTAAAATGTGTTAAGTTATGTTTTTTTATAAATGCAATTCCTTAGCTGTGGGTAATGCAGGGTTTACCCACGGTCATGTGACATGTTTTGACCAATGAGGTTGCAGAATTTTTTTTTAAAAAGCAGTACTTGGTATAATGCTTAATAAGCCAGTCACTATTACAGCACTGTTTTTATTTTGTTTGATTTTCCTGGTGTACGGAGCTTCTCTTTTGCGATCTCCGCTTAGTGGGGAAACAAGATGCTGGTTGGAGTTTCGTTATTTCGGCCTTGGATTGTTTTTTTTTAAAGACTCAACTGGCTGGCACGTTTTACGGTGATTATCAGTAGATAATCAATGGAGGTAAGGTGCCAGCCTATCTGATTGGTCGGTGTCCAAGGTACATGGTATAATAGATTTTATATGCTGCAACAAGTCACAATGGTCTGGATGGAATGCTGTGCTGAGCTGCTCATGCACAGCATTCCACTCCAGCCATTCTGGAATGAGAAGGTTTAGTTTTAAAAATTATTCAGTTAGCTGGAGAAATCAAGGAGAGAGGAGCCTGTGTGGCTTTATGCTGTCCTTTCCACAGGGAAGGCTCTATGAGAAATACTTCTCTCCATGTAACTGTGTTTTTTCCACCTTTTCTCCTTGTTTATAAAGTATTACTATATTGCCTACTTTCTTCATCCTGTTTTTTTTTCTGTTTTTTCCCCACATTCAAGACATATTATAAAAAGGATCTTAGAAATGCTGCAATCTGATTGGCTGTTAGGATTCCAACAGCCTTACATTAATCCATGTTAAACTGTCATGTACAGCCTGATCACCATGGCACATGGATTCTTCATGTTAGCATTCCATCCTCTACCACTGCTGAATGTGTGGAATGATGCATTCTGATTTTGAACCAGCATTCTTAAACTGTTGGTGGAAGAACTATTTTATTAAAAATCTCCCTCTAAATGAGGAAAACATTCAAAAAGTATACTTTTAACACTTTTCTTTGGAATAATTTTTTATAATAGCAATAAGGCACTCCCAGGAGTTAGATTAACAGTCAGTTAATCACCCCCTGGGGCAATATGGCACTCGGCTGAGCCTCGTGCCACATTACACCCCTAGGGGGTGATTAACAGACTGTTAATCTAACCCCTGGTCATGCCTTATTGCTTAATAATGTTTATCATGGAATGTTTACAGTGGAATACAGGGATTCAAAATTCTGCTCAGTTCCACTGGTAGAATGTTACTCTCCTAACATACTGTACACACAGACAACAAAGGCTCCTCTTAGAGCCACATACTCAATTATTTCACTGTCAGGGCAAGCAGAAGCGATTTCCCTGATGAGCAGGTAAAGATATAAGGGGGATTTTCACTGTCAGTAAAGAAACAGTTGTAATGAAAACTATAAACAATACTTAATGTTTCTAATTTGTTCATGTGTGTAAGGAGAGTGTGATGATCAGGTGAACAACATTTAATTAATTTGTTGGGTTTTTTTTATATTTAAGGTAGTTTTATTTTTAGGGCCCAGTTGAAGGTTTTTATAGTGTAAAGGTAGCAGCCATGTTTGTGATGGAAGATCAGTTCTGGTTGCAGGGGAACTGATAGAAGATAGTTCTGATTGTATGAGGACTGTTTTGCTCATTGTGTAATGTGGTTTAGGACCAGGATGACTGTGCGTATATAGAGATTTAATGTACAGTTAGCTGATGTCTCTTGGCCAGTGAGATTTCTAGATTTGTTCTTGCCATTTTATAATGTTAATGGTCGAACTGTTTGATATCCTCATACCCACTGCAACTGTTCCAGTTTAAGAGGTCACTAGGCGGAACTGTGGGTGGTATTAGTTTCCCAGAGGGCTGTACCTACTGTGATAGTTATCCACGTAATTACTCTGGGTGGAGGCACCATAATTATAATACCACTACTGGTAGCCCCCCCCCATATTAAGTAGTTACGAACCCAGGCCTCTTAACCTGTTATTAGGGATGCAGGCAGGGGTAGTAGCCCTTAGTATAATGATGCCAGGGCTACATGTTAAAGGGGTCAGTTTTGTTACAGCAAAAACAAGGAAAGGGGTAATTTCTAAAATGTGCAGATGAGCACGGGGACCACTTTTTTCAGAGCATGCCACCACCGGCAGCTACCACTTCAAGACTGCTACTACTACGCCCACCTAATACAATCAGGGGAAACCAGAAGTAGTCTACCAGCACTGAGATCAATATGATTAAGGCACATTTACTGGAAATTACTACTTAAAAGAATGAGAAAGTGACTGAAGACGAGCAAGTCCCAGACCAGCTCTCTAGTTTGTTAATAAACTCCTCCTGAGTCTGATTTTTATGGCTGCATGGGCCAAGCTCCACGGATGTTATGCCATCATCAGATTTGTACAAGAGCATTGTGGAAGCACATAACCAGACTGCTCTCTGATGTGTTGCCACAGTGCATTCTGTTTATGGAGCCCTTTCCATCCACAGGCCGCATAAACATACCCACTTCCCGGCGCACTACTTATCCTTTCCGCAACTACAGAAGTGACAGTCGCTGCACAACATGGTGGTGCTGACTTAAACTGTGCATGTATGACTATTGTGCATACGTAGTCATGTCAGCACCGCCATGTTGTGCTCGGCTGACTCTTGGGCAAACTGCACCTGTGCGAGTATCACGCATGCGCAGTACCATAATTGCTGCAGTATTATTCACGGCTGACTCTGGTGCAGTGAGAGCACCGTATGTTCTTGTCAATGCTCTTGCTGCTCTTAAAGCTCCCCGCAGCTTGTTTAATAGTAGTCACAACGTGTCCTCACCCAGGACTCAGTCAGCAACACATTGCCAACTTTCTCAACCCTCAACACCTGCAAGTGTACCTTGATAGCTGCCATGCTCAGAAGTGATTCTCTTCACTGGGGACTTTCTAGGTCCGAATCCCACCAGAGCCACTGCCCATACAGTACAGTGCTCCTTTGGCTAAAGGCAAACAGCCTTCCTCTGTCACTCAATCCTGAGAAGACACTTTGATTCTTAAAATATGGTAACTGTAGTCTTTTTCTCCCTCTTGGAGATGATTTGTGGATTTGTCAACACCAACTGTTATCTATTCCCCCAAAAGATTCAGTCACAGTCATGAAGGACAATACAAATAACAATTACTACATTACAATATTAAGACATTCTACAGGATAACACACACACACACGACTATGGGAATTACAGGGTTACCACAGAAATTTATAAACTCTGGCCAGAGCCGATAGGGCTGCAGGAGAGGAATCTGGGTTAAAAATATTGAAAATAGTTTTTATGTTATATTTGTACACCACATTTTCAACACAGTCTTGTGATGACCCTGCCGCAAAAAGAAGGGCAGAGAAAATGTTCAACTCCTGGCCTAAAGGCGATGTCATGCAGGGACTGCAAAATCAACTTTTGGGCTGCAAACACACATTTTGGTAAGGAGTTGAAAAATGATAGCTGTCACATTCATGAGTTGCTGTACTGAAATGGCTATGTTGAAAATGTGTGGTAAAAATATTGAGTATTACCAAAGTTATGAGCCTTCATTTGCAAAATTCAACATAGCCTCATAACTTAATAGGTGAACATATCAGAATCATAGAACACGCCAGCCCGCCAGCACAGTGGTTCAATTTACGCTTGTGGCGCCAGCGACCCGGGTTTGGGAATGGACCCGGGCCGCTGGAGGTCTGGCCAGGGGAGAAGGGTGGAGCATCCCAGGGACTGCTCTCCTTCTCCGGGGGGAGGGTGGGGACAGTGCTCGGGGCTTGACGGACCCATGGCGGAAGCTGAGGGTACCACAGCTAATGACGCTTCACAACTTCAGGGGGCGGGGCAGATGCAGGACATCATTGCACATCACCACCTCCTCCTGCACACAAAAAGGGAAGAAAACCCTGCCCCCGCCGCTTTGATGATGGCCGCTCCGGCTGCATTGGCTCTCAGGCTGGCTCCCACCTTTCCCGTGTTTGTGGCACCCTTGGCCCAAAGGACCATGACCCCACCCTAGGGGGCAAGCCAGGGGGTTCAGGGAGGGTGGCTAAAATATGAGTAGCTGTAGCCGGAGTCTGTGACCAGGAAGATGGTCCTGGTGGTAGGAAACAGGACAAAAATATAGAATAAAAAAAAAAAAAAGAATCATAGAACACGAGAATGTGCAAAGTATAATACCACCCCATAATAAATTTATTCAAGGCCAGGGAATGCATTGCTAGTCTTTTTTTGGCCTTGAAAAAGTTTTGCTTGGTCCACGGGGAGGAAATTTGGATACAGCTTTACTTACTCAAGCCCTAAATATCATGATATCAGGGCAGAAAGGGAGTTAGGATGCACTTGGATGGAAGTGAGGATAAGGTCAAGAAAATGTGTTGTGGTACTGTACTCTATAAAGACTCTGCCAAAAGAATGCAACACATATGTCAAGTAGAGAAATACCTGCTTGGCATAGATGTTGAATTCTCTGGTGCAGTCTTATACTGCAGCAAGATAAATTGTGTCGATATTTATTTTTGAGTGGGGGATTGTGAAAAATGTCAGATGGTTGTCAATTCCGACCCACCTTTTTTTCTTCCTTGATGACAAAACTGCTGCTTTAAGAAAATGGGCTCTGTAGACTATTATGATCCATCATATTTTCAATAACTGCAAATTTGTACACTCTGTGGGTCACTGTCCCACATAGGAAAACTGACTTTCTCACTCCTCTCTGAAGGCAGACCAAACACCCTTTTTGTGTTGACAACCCCCCCCCACCGTCTGCTGCTTGCTTAGTTCCAGTGAATTTATGTAGCATTTTTTAATTCTGCATATCTATGCAGTCACATGAAATGCCTACTGATATCTTTTGTAAGCTTTCCTCTATCAGTTTCTTCATATTTCCTCCAGTGTTTACATTTACTGCAGCAGTAATGAGAATGTGTTCAGTACTAAAATTAAAAACAAATTTGCTGGTGGGCTTCCTGTTTAGATATCACTATTGAGGAGAAGCCACATTTTCAAAACAGGAATACCTGGAAGAATCGAACAAATAATATCCACATTTATGTTTACTAGTAGTTGTTACCGTCTTCTCCCTGTAGAACAGCAGGCTGAGATGGGACATGATCTCAGTTTTTACATTCTCAGGGGTATTGAAGGGATTGAACATATGAATATGTTCTCCAGCAGGACACAGGGACATGCTCTGAACACAGATGGCAAGTTAAGGAGTAACATTAGGAAGCATATTTTGCCCCGGAAGGTGGTGACCTTTTAAAATGACCTGCCAATAGAGACTGTGGACAAGAAGACAGTAGAGTGGTCCCCAGTGTTGCCCATCCCTTAGCTTTTTCCAGCACTGAAACCATCAGTGTGAGAACCCTGCACTGTCCCTGCCAACACTGTACCTACCCATGTGAATAAACAGAAGGCTTCAGCCTCTAGTGCTGTCAGTCTGCCACCTTTCATCAGCACTATATCTATCACAGTGCAGAAACCCTGGACTGTCTGTTCTACACTGCATCTGCCCCTGTGGATTTATAGAGGGCTTCAGTCTCCAGTGGTGCCAGTCCGTTACTGTTCACCAGTCACACACTGCACCTGTCACTGTAGATAAACAAAAGGCCTTAGTCCACAGTTCTGGCAGTCCCTCACCATTCACCAGGACTACATGCAGACAGTGTGGAAACCAATCACTGTCCCTTCCCCCACACTGTAGCTGTCTTTGTGGATTAGTCAGTTTCTCACCTGTTACCAGCACTAAATCCACCACAGTGTGGGTAAGTTTGCACTGAGCCTACCCCATATGGTACTTGTAGATAAACTGTGGCCTTTATCCACTTTTTACCAGCACTGAATTCATCACAATGGGTGAGTGGGTGGGGGGGGGGCTGCACTGTACCTGTCCCTGTGGATAAACAAAGAGCTTTAGTTTGCTGTCCAGTGCTGTCTGAGCTGTACCTTTTATAAGCATTAAATACAGCAGAGTGGAAGAGTCAGCAGTGTACCCGATTCTGTGGATTAACAGAGTTGTTGTAACCCCCCACCTTTCACTAGTATGGGATAGCAAATATACAAAGGTTGAATAGAAAAAATAGAAAAAACAGAAGAAAATAGTCTCATATTCTATTGACTGTCTGTAATTTGATGCTGTAGTCTGCTTAATGAGACCCTGACTGCTTTAGTGCTTTAATAAGAGAAATTCTAGTATTCTTAAGGATCATGAGTTAACCCCTAGGCTGCTGAAAGAACTAGAATGAATCTATTTGATTGAGCTGGACAGATGCTCCATCTGCAGCCCTGCAAGGGTTAAATTGAGGGGCAACTTAACACAGGGGCTTCAAAAGTTTTTTTTGTTTATATCCTGAGAAGTTGGGAGGCACAGTAGCACCCCCCCCAGATGCATTTAACACAGAGCAGCAAATAGCAAAAATCAGAGGGGGAGCACACTATTTTGCAGTTGTGTGCACATACTTCCAAAAGTCCAAAAAGGAAGTTCCACAGTAAGCCATTTTTAGAGCTAATGCAAGAGGGCTGCAGGCTCCACCTACCTGCAGCCCTAAAAAGAAATGGTTTGCACACAACAGAAGAAACAAATAGAAAAACCTCTCTAGCAAAAAAGAAAGATTCTTACCACACAGGATACCTTATGAGCCATGGCAGACTCCATTTCTTAGACTGTGTAAATCTCTCATTGTTTGCTTGCTCCATGCCTTTGGGGAATCATCTGAGAGCCCAAGACAATTTCCTGACATAAAACAGACATTTCTATTATGAAGTTCTCCCATTAACTGACATGGGAGTCCTGTCATTTACAGGGCAAAGAGACTGAAATTTCCTTCTGAGACAGCTGGTCTGATTCTTATAAAAACTCTTCCTTTTATTTTCAGAAAGTCCACTTTGTCCCTTCAGCTGACTGGATTCTAACTGATATCAGTGCAGGCAGAACTAATTAAAAAAATTACAATTCCCCGAGAAATGAAAAACACATTCCCACGTGTTTCATTTCTCTTTATCCCAGTCTTCACACATCAATACCTTCTGACACGTTGTCAGAAGATATTGGTACATTCAAAGAAAGCCTGATGAAATATAAGAAATGCCGCCTTTTTGAAAACTATGAGGGGAACTTACAAAAGAAAATACAGCAGTATGAAAGGAAGCAGCTCATCGAAAAAGAGATAAATTACAGCGAGACTCAAATGACTACGAGACGGAGCAAATCTACTCGTGATAAAGACCAAGTAGATCCCAGAGCCATGGGCAGGCGCATAGTAGATCCAAGTGCAGAAATAGAGTCAGATCAACTAAAGGTAACACCAGTGACCAGGAACAACAAATATTTTTTTTTTTTTGGATCAGCAACCCAGCAATTTGGGAATACAAAGGAAGATGCTCTTTTTTTTCCAATAAAGATCTTTATTGCATACATAAACATAACATGAAATATGACAAATCATATAAATCAATGCAAAAAAGGAGAAAAGGAAAAAATATTATCGCTTATACAGTCACATGTATGATAAAGAATACTATTAAAACAACTACTAATAATCTAAATTGACTCCTAGGGATGATTATTGTAAACATCTACAGCAGCACAACACACACTTATTCTAATCTGATATGCTGACTTTGTTTAGGGTTCAACTATATTGCCACTTATCTATTGTATATATTCTAGAAAAGGGTCCCAAGTGAGGTTGAACACATCTGATTTCTCTAGTAACAAATTATTTATTCTTCCATTATTTGCTAACATTTAGTATTTATATTCTTTCCAATTCTTTAAAATCAATGTTTTGAAAGCTAAGGCCACTGCTAAAATCCACAGTCTTTTGTTAGTTTGTAGTCCTGGAACTACTGTAGTGTATCCTTATATAAAAAGGACTGGGGAAAATGGAATCTTGACCTTAAGCACTGATTGACATAAAGTGTGAATTATTGCCCAGGAGCTAAGAATCCCTTTGCAGTACCAAAATAGATTTCTTAGATCTGTTTTTGGTGCACCACATTTCCAACATTTATCATCTTGGGACAAATCCATGTTTTTAAGATGAGTGGGAGAGTAGTAAAAGTAGTGAATGATTTTTAATTGAATTATCCTCCCCTGCACTTCTCTGCAATGTCTATAAACATTTTCCCAAATCTTGGACCATGCATCCTGTGAGATTTGAACATTGAAGCCTAGTTCCCACTTAGTTCTAGCTGAACTTGTTAAACTTTCTTCATAATCATTTAAAACGTTATAAATGAGACTAGCCCCTTTTTGAAGATGTGCAGTTTTGAAGAACATACTCCATTCTGGAGAAGCAGGAAGAGAAAGGTCCGTCTTTAAAAAAAATTTTAGAGAGGGAGTCTCTAATTTATAAACAAAGCCAGAAATGGAATTTATGGATATGACATTTTTGTTTCAGGTCCTTGAAAGATAATAGTTGATTCTGGGTGTCCAGAATTTCACCAACCGTTCTTATCCCTTTACTACTCCATCCAATATCCTTAATTTTATTGCCATTAAAAGTACACGCCAGATTATTTCATAATGGCATATACTGCAATGGCATAGATTCAGCCTATTTAAATAAAGTGTATTTTATGCTGGCCAATGCTGTAATGTAAAGTGTGGAATCTTTAATTAACCTGTTGAGTGTAGGTACAAATATGCAGACGAACTCACTTTCCACTCGGGTCCGTAAAAGGGTAATGAAGATTATCAGGAGGTAAAAATCATGTAGCAGCCTGTCTATGTTTGAAGGCACAAAAGTAGCCTGCCACAGGGTAGAGCAAACCCACCACATCTTTTAGAGGCCCTCAGTTTTTGAATAGATAAACAGGGGGTTTATTGTCCCATAAAAAGGAAGCAATTAACCTTTCAAGCTTACCAAACCATGTTCCCTTTATATTGATGGATAGGTTGTTTAGGACATAGGAACTTTTAGGAGCAACGATCATTTTGATAGCGTTTATTTTACCCTATTGTGATAAATGTAATTTGGCCCATTTCTCTAATTCATAAAACACATCATTCATAACCAGGGACAGGTTAAAGCTGGATATTTTATCAATGGAATTAAGTATTGTTATGCCTAAATATGTAATTCCCTTTGGTGCCCAGGATATGTTAAAATCCTTTTGCAACCTGTTTTCCTCTGATGGGGACTTAGAGAGCATTAAGCATTCTGGTTTAGCCCAATTAATATAAAGGCCTGATATTGTACAAACTCTTGAAGAAGGGTTTCAAATTTTGTAAGGAGAAATGTGGTTGTGTCAAAATTAACATAATATCATCTGCAAATGCAGATACCTTACCGGAATACTTTCCATCTGCACCCCATGAATCCTAGTCAATTGCATTATTCTCCTAATCAAGGGTTCTATGGCCAGTACAAACACTAAAGGGGATAACAGGCATCCTTGCCCTAATACCTCTGTATAGGGAAATTGGGTCTGAAATATTCCATTTGTAATAATAGATGCTCTCGGCCCACACCCCTCTGTCCTCGCTCCCCATGGCCTCTGCTTGAGTTAAGAATATGGACTCAGACCCCTATAGTATTATGCATCTGGTCTTAAACTTGTAACTAATAAGTATGCACAAGTCCTGCCTGTAACATCCCATGGACCTGTTGCCTTACCCTTTCTCGCCTGATTGTACCTGTAGTATGTAATTAGCCTGTTGTTTCCAGATACTTGCTTTTCTCTGCCTCTGTTCTTCATCACTGACTATGTACCAAATGTATTTCGTGTTCACTGTGCTTTGTAACCTCAGATTGCATCTGGAAACGATCAAGATGCATGTATTTCTATGCCTCTGTTTCCTCATCAACACTGCCTATGTACCAATTGTTTCTTATGCACTTTATTGCGTTGTAACCCCAGGTTGCATCTGGAAATGAGCGGATGTACGCTCAATATGCTTATCTGGTAAATCTCGTAAATAAATAAATAAATTATAAATAGTTAAATCCATTTCAGCAAAATGGGACCAAAATTATAAGCATTCAATACTGCCTTCAAATAATCCCATTCTAGTGAATCAAAAGCCTTCTCAATATCAAGAGAGATTGCCAGCACTGGAGACTTATAAAATTGTTTGGATTGGGTGGCCCAGATAATGAAAATAATCTACGCAAATTGTCTGAAGCTTGTCTCCCCTGTATTAAAACCCACCTGCTCCTTTCCTGTGAGGATTTGCAATACTACTGGACAGGTCAAATATAAAAACTAAAACTGCACCCGTGAAATCCAGGCTAACTCATCATGACATGTTAGGGGGATTTACGTCTGTTAGATGTTTGGAGATTGACAAATCCTCAAGACAAAGATTATTCTTTTTTTCTCGGCAAGGCATGCAGTTTTCAGTAGACTACACTACTTCTTGCTTCCTCTAGAATTATGCAATGCTGTTTGCAATATTGAATATGTGGATATTATGATTTCAGATCATAGTCTCCTCAAAGCATCCATCCGTTTTGAAAACAGTTCAGACAGGAGTCATAGGTGGAAATTTAATACATCCCTGTTGCAGGATCCTAACTTTTTAACCTGGATTTCAGATTAAGCAAATTCATACTTTGAGATTAACAATAACGGTGAGGTCTTAGCAAAAATATTATGGGAAGTCTTTAAAGCATGTATTGGGGAAAGATTACCAATTTTGCATCATGAAAAAAGAAAGAAATACAAAAAGAGCTGTCAGAAAAAAGAGTTGCAGCTAAGCAAACTATTATCAGTCTTTAAAAATAATCCATCTCAAAAGCAAGATCTGGTATACCAAATTACACATTTAAAATATGAAATAAACAAACTTCATTCAGCCAAGATCGAGTGTGCCTTATTTCATGTGAATCAGAGATACTGGGAATCGGGTGAAAAGGCTGGTAAGCTTTTGTCGTATCATCTTAAAAAGCAGCAAAATCAAAATATTATTAAGGGGGTTAGAGACAGCAAGGGTACGGTTGTTCATAATGTAAAGGTTATTAATTCATGCTTTAAAGAATTCTACATGAAATTGTACAAATCTCAAGAGACACAGGGAACTGACCTAATAAGTGATTTCTCGAAACAAACTGAGCTACCCATTTTGTCTGAAACTTGAAAAGCAAAAAATAGATATTCCCATCTCATTACAAGAAGTTATAGAAATTATTAATAAGGCACCTAATGGGAAAACACCTGGCCCCAATGGACTTCCATGTGAGTTTTATTAGCACTTGAATCCCATTATTGGTAAGCATCTAATGACTGCATTTCAGGAATCTCTTATCATGGGCTGTCTACCTGATTCCATGAATGAGGCCCTAATTTGTCTATTGGCAAACAAAGGTAAAGATAACCTGGATTGCTATAGACCGATTTCATTGTTGAATTTTGACTATAAAATTCTAACCAAGATATTGGCTAGCAGACTAACACAAGTATTGCAAAGGAAGATCTCAAGCAAACATGACCCAGCAAAAAAAGGGCAAAACCAGGTGAGGGAGAAGGGGGGAGAGGTAAATACAGAACATACTGCATTGGACAACCAAGGAATTGAGCTGCCAAATAATTACCCTCTTGAATATTCAACTTATACCCACCCACATTTACGTCCTAGAAACAGGTTTATCTTTCATACTAGATCCTGTGGTGAGTGAGTTCCAGATTTTCATGGACTTAGAGTGTTTTTTGTTTTTTTAGGAAACTAAACTGAAAAACATTTTACAGTAAAAAAAATCTCCATGGGACACCGATTACCAGAGGATCTTACTGAAACACAATCCTTTTTCAGGGATATAGAAACACTAACAGAGCTACTGGCTAAATCATATTCCATCAAGTCAGTCACATTGTAAGACATAGGAATTATATACTTGATCATGAAGAAGTTTCAGAATTAACACAGGACTTAAATTAAAGAACTCTGTCACAACATACTGTGTTCAAACCATGCTCTACCTTTAATCCATCAGTTAATTCTCCAGCTCTAGTCACCTATCAAAATTTAGTGCTACAGGATATAGAAAAGCTATTCAAATCAAAATGAAGTTACCATCATAAAAACTTGACAAGGGAAGAACAACAGACCCTGAAGGAGTTACAAAACATGGATACTGTTGAAATAAAAGTGGCAGATAAAGGTGGAAAAATTTTATTTTTAATAAAGAACATTATAAAATGGGCAGAAAATTCCCTGTATCCTGATTGACTGACAGCCATTGATAGTCGTGTCCTTATCAGGACATAACTTCACAACCAGCACTACATGTGCCAAGCAAATAAATACACATCACCCACTGAAATCAATGCGTGCCACCTCCCTCCTCCTACAGCTCCTCACGTAGCATCCGATGGAACTGAGAGAGTGGTGGCATCAGCAGACAAAGAAAATACCTTTCAAGTGCAGCTCCTGCTCTGTCCCACTGCTCTACAGTCGCCACAGAACCCAGTCAGTGTATGTGAAATCCCCTTCCCGCCATAAACAGTCACTGTTATTACTATTTTGTTTTAGTCAGTGCCTGTTATCTTATCGCACCTCCAGCTCTCGGTTCCACTTTGCAAGGGTCTCCGAGCACACAGTGATGGTTACTAACATGTCTGCACTCTCTCCCCACTCCGTTCTCTCCTAGAAATGTGATCCACAACAAATCAGAAACAAAAAATGCACTGCATTACTGTAAGTAAAACAAGTTTGTTTCTACCTGACAGTTGCATTTCAGAAGTTCGAAGCAGGCAATTTCAGTTGCAATTCCAGAAGTGTTCTCTGCAGCAGCTGGTGAGGGACATGCTGGCTCCCACTTAAGGCAGCCATTAGTGAAAATAAAACACAAGAAGTGAAAAGCTTAAAAAATAAATAAAGAAAAGTACAAAATAGTGTGTATATCTTGGGAGGGTATGGGGGGGGCACACCATCGCAGAAAACACATTGCCAAGTAAGGGACACAGTCGTGCCCAGCTGTTTTAACTGAAACTGGGTGGGCAAAGTAAAAAATATGAAAAAAACCAACATGCTTTTGAGTCTTTGTGTTTGTGGGTGGCTGGGGATTGTACACACAAACACTAGATTCCTCTAGTAACTAAAGAGCACCACTCAAAGTCAATGACGAGGACTACTTTTTTTTCTATGTATCATAATTTGTTACAGTTTTTTATGCACACTTTATATGTCCATTTTTTTTATTAACTTCTTTACCAGGGGGCCCATTTTATAAGTGCAATAAAACACTCTGAGATATGGGTTATGGCCTGATAAGAGCATTTCCCAGGTGTTAAAGGCACTTGGCACAAGCGCTTCATGCCCCATAATGCGCCTGGGGTGTGCTCTTATCAGGCCATAACCCACATCTCATTGTGTCTTATTGCTTGCATGTGAAACAGAAATACGTCAACAGCTGGAGGACATGAATAGCTACAGAAGACTCCCAGAAGATCCCACTAAGAAACTAAAACTTAGAACTGATCTGTTTTTGGGACAGTCTGCTCATGTGGGACAGACTAGAAATCAAAATGGCAATTCATGCAGGTGGACTATCCAAAAACACTGGCCATATGTATTTTGCCAAAGATACACAAGAACCAGGCCAACTGAAACTGTCCACATTTGTAAATCACTTTATGAAGCAACTGGTTGTATTACAACCCTTATATGTCAGGGATTCCATGGACATCTTATTCAAACTGAAGGGGTTGGCCTGGCCTTCAAACAATGTGTGGCTTTCAGCAGACATGTTGAATCTATACACCAGTATTCACCATGATTTGGGTGCCATTAGCCTTGAAGTACCACTTAACCAGTACTCCTACTGCCATTTGGTTTCCTGTAGAATTCATTTTATACGCCACCAGGATAATCCTGGCAAGCAACTACCTCATCTTTGATCAGAAGTGCTACTTACAAACATGTGGTACTGCCATGGGTACCATGATGAGCCCTTTTAAGGGAACCATTTTTTGGCTTGGTGGGAAGGGGTCCTCATGTTTAACCATCACAGGAACCAACATTTAGCACAGAATAAATTCTGGTGCAGGTTTATTGATGACATTTTAATAGTATGGGAGGAAGACAATCTGCTGTGGCATTAATAAATTTATTTAATGCCACCAACCTAAACCAGTCCGGTGGCACTGAGGGTTGAGGCACTGGATGCCACACCTTGTGCCACACTGGTGACCTGAGTTCAGAGGTGAACTTGGGCTGACGGGAGTCGGCAGGGGCAGAGAGGGGGAGATAACTGTAGTGGCCACTGGGTTGCTCTCATCTTCCAGATCAGGGAGATGAGTCTCCTCACTCTCAGCTGACACCTGGTGGAGGCTGGATGTCAGAGCAAGGGAGGTCTGAGGGACTGATGAATGTCAGGAGGGTGGAAGTAGCACATGGTTTCTGCAAGTGCATGCGTGACTCCACATACGTGCATTCGTCTGTGCAAGCCGCTGTTCTGGGTGGGATAGGAGAAAACCACAATAAAACCCATGTCTCCCAGTGACCGAATGTGATGGTCCCCAATGCCCTTGAATCCCACTTCTTGTTGATCACTGAGAAGGGAAGAGGATGACAGTGTTGGGGCAGGAGGGAGGCCCGATGACAGGTGTAGGTGGCCATGGGGACCAAATGCAATATATATAAAAAATGACACCAATCTAGGACTCCAGTTCAGTTATAATTGCAAACTCACCACCATTACATTTTTAGACATCGGTTTTACATCTGTGGAGGGTCAGCCCCTACAGTCAGAAACATATCGGAAGCCAACCTCTGGGAATACCCTTCTTCATGCATCTAGTACTCATCTCCCACACCTTAAAAAGGGTATCCTAGATGGTCAGTTCATTCGTCTACAACAAAACAGTTCACCCATGGAAAAATATAAGGCCCAAGCACAGAAATAACAACTCATTTTCTGGAACTAGTGTATTATTTACCCCTATTGGACAAAGCTTTGGAGAAAGCCAGGTCTCTAAATAGAACCACTCTTCTTACCCTAAAACCCAGACCTAGTCT
This sequence comes from Neoceratodus forsteri, assembly GCA_016271365.2. NCBI lineage: Eukaryota > Metazoa > Chordata > Ceratodontiformes > Ceratodontidae > Neoceratodus > Neoceratodus forsteri. The sequence goes on from JADMNL010000025.1 coordinate 275,808,687, forward strand.
AATCGCTAATGCAGTGACATTAGTAGCAGACTATAACAGATTAGCATCTCAAATTGCCAACATCATAAATTGTCACTGGTATGTACCAGATGGGGACCCAGCTTTAAAAGCAGAGACTGGAGAAAGACCACTTATTTCTTATAACTAGAGTTCCCAGTTTTAGGTGTTTATTTTTTGTAAAAAAAAAAATGTTTATTTTCGGCATTTCTCTCCCCCTTTCAAAAGTACCAAACATCTGTTATTTTCAGTGTAATCAATTTCTCGGACAACAAAAATCTTTATAAATCAGTGTTTATTCACTCAAGTTACTTATAACAGACAGATTGTTTAATATAAGGAAGGGGAAGAATACCAGAGGACACGATCTTCGGGTAGAAGGGGGAAGAATCAGGAGGAAGATGAGGAGGCATTACTTCACAGAGAGGGTTGTGGCAAAGTAGAATGCCCTACCAGAAAGGGTGATAGCATGCAGGAATGTCAATAGCTTCAAGAGGGCATGGAACAGGGAGAGGAGGAGGGTCAGGGTGAGGGAGGAGGAAACGGTTCAGGGAAGGACGGGGAAGAGGGCAGCTGCAAAGTAGGGTGCTAACTTCACATTTGAGCAGACTTGATAGGCCTGGTGGTCTGTTTCTTCTGGCACATTTGTATGTTCATATAAATGTGGTAACAATATTGGAGATCTGGTCACCAGCAGTTTTTATAGAAAGACACAACCTAACATTCATCTTACTTGGCTTCCAGACAGGCCAACTGGCTGTTTTAAATGTGGCCATTGTAATGTATGCAATTGTTGCATACAATCCAAATTGTTCCAGCATCCAACACTTCCTAAAACAGTAGCAGAGAAACAGTTCATAAACTGCCATACTTCTTTTGTGGTTTATGTTCTCAGTCACCCCTGTCCTAAAATCTTCATGGGGCAGACCATTAGAGCACTCAAAGAATGTGTTCATGAGCACGTTTGCTCTACAGTCAAGGCCAACCCAGACACCCCACTGGGACCCACATTGCCAAATTCCATGCTAGTACACCAAATGACCTACATTTCATGGGAATAGAGCATGTATCCCTTAATCCCGGAGGCGGGGATTGCTCCAGAGAGACAGCCAAAGTAGATTTACACTTTGAGAGCACTTATACCCAAAGGGTTAAATGATGGCATAGATGTACCACTGTAAAAATTGTTTATTGTCTCCTACAAGATCAAGACGTGCTGTGCCTGCTCTTTGAAATGCATCCTGCTATTAATTTTGATCACAGCAGCAATTACAATCAAATGTAACATGTAAACTGCACTGTATTCTGTATTCTATCTTTTTTCCCTTTGTGTAGAATTATGAATTGGTATACTGTACAAATGTATGAACTGGATATTAATTTAGCTCCTTAACAGAGGTTCTTCTCACAGTGGTATTCACTCTTTCCCATCATTTCAGTCTTTATAATCTCTCCTATCCCTTCCCCCTCCCTACCACTCCAATTCTTTGTAATCTTAGGAATCTATTTTTACTAAGCAAGTATGGTTAGAGTACTTTACTTTTTCTCTTTGATACATTTCTATCTTTGAGCGCACATTTAGAAGCGAACAGACAGTCCTAGATATTTGGTAATCTAATAAAACATTATATTCTTTACTTTGTATTTACATATTTCCTCATTTTGGTCTTTAGCTCATCCCTCTAAAAACTCCCTTCCCCCTCCCACTTTCCCATTCTTTTTCCTTGACTGTTCTCCCTTTAACTGTTTCACTTCTCTTTACCCCAGTATTCACACTGCTTCTTATTTATCAGACTCTTTTTGCCTAACACAAGATTATTTTTATTGTAATGGGTGATTGGTAACATTGTGAGTAATTCAAGATGAGCCTGAATTTTAAATACAGCATCTATACCGATGTGCTCCTAATGGCATTTGTACTGAAATAGGCAGATATACCTTTAATATTGTGCTTTGAATATGAGGGGCTTTTCACGTTGATCCACGCCTCCTGACAAACCCTCACCTTACAGAGGCGAATGCTTCTCAAAGGACGTGGCTGTAAAGGTAAGGGCAAAAAAGATGGCTTTCAGGAACTACAAGGAAACACAGAAGGAGGAGAATAGGGTAGTGTACCTGGATAAACAGAGGGAGGCAGGGAAAGCAGTAAGGAATGCAAAGGTGCAAACTGAGGAAAAAATAGCACAGGAGGTAAAAAAGGGGACAAGACTTTTTATAGGTACATTAGAGAAAGGAGAAAAACCAGGGGTGGGATTGTAAGGCTTAAAGGGGAAGAAGGGGAGTGTGTGGAATAGGACCTGGAAAAAGCATCAGTAATGAACAAATATTTTTGTTCCATATTCACAAAAGAAGTAGACGGTGAGGCAACATGAGAAAATATGAGAGGGAGGTGGACAAGTCCATTTACAGAAGAGAGAGTCCTGAAAGAATTCACAAAACTGAAAGTGGACAAGGCAATGGGACCAGATGAGATACATCCTAGAATATTAAGGAACTACGGGAGGTGCTGGCAGCACCACTGGCAGCCCTCTTCAATGAATCTTTCTATACGGGAGTGGTTTCAGAGAACTGGAGGAGGGCAGTTGTAGTCCCTTTTCATGAAAGTGGGAATAAAGAAGAGGCTGGAACTATAGAACAGTCAGCCTCAACTCAATAGTGGGGAAAATTACGGAATCACTACTTAAAGAAAGGATTGTAGAGCACCATGAATCCAGCGGAGCGCAGGATCCGAGACAGCGTGGATTCACAGCAGGAAGGTCATGTCAAACAAATCTAATTGATTTCTTTGACTGAGTGATGAGGGAAGTGGATTGGGGTGAGAGGTGGATGTGGCCCACCTGGATTTCAGTAAGGCCTTCGATACCGTTGCACACAGAAGACTTGTGAATAAGCTGGGCAGCCTGGGAATGGGTCACAAGATGGTAAACTGGGTTAGGAACTGGTTGAGTGATAGTAGACAGAAGGTGGTGGTAAATGGAGGTCAAGCTGAGGAAAGGAGGGTGACCAGCAGGGTGCCACAGGGATCAGTTCTGGGGCCAGTCCAGTTTAATGTCTACATAAGTGACATTGTGGAGAGGCTGGAAGGGAAGGTGCACCTCTTTGCTGATGTCACTAAGATCTGCAACAGGGTGGACATTCCGGGAGGGGTGGAAAAAATGAGGAGGGGCCTTCGTAAACTGTAAGAATAGTCTAGAGTGTGGCAGCTGAGATTCGATCTGAAAAAGTGCAAAATCATGCATTTGGAGTGCAAGAACCCAGGGGAGGATTACACGATAGGTGGGGGCAGATACTGACAGTCACCAAACAGGAAAGGGATTTGGGGGTAATCATATCTGATGACCTAAAGGCTTTGCCAAACAATGTGCTGTGGTTGTGGGGAGAGCCAGTGGGATGCTGGAGTGCATAGGGAGAGGTATCACCAGCAGAAGAAAAGAGATGGTGATGCCACTGTACAGATCATTGGTGAGGCCTCATTTGGAGTACTGTGTCCAGTTCTGGAGGCCACAAGGACATAGACAGGGTAGAGGCAGTTCAAAGAAGGGCAACAAAGATGGTGCAGGGCCTGCACCAAAAGTCATATGAGGAGAGAGTGGGAGACCTCAATATGTATACCTTGGAGGAGAGGAGAGACAGGGGAGCTATGATAGAAACCTACAAATATCTAAACGGAAAAAATAGGGTACCGGAGGGTAGCACCTCTAGAAAAAGAGATGTTCAGGAACGAAGGGGCATGACATGAGGTTGGAAGGGGGTAGACTAAGGGGTAATGTGAGGAAGTATTTCTTCACGGAAAGGGTAGTGGACGCATGGAATAGACTCCCAGAGGAGGTGGTGGGACCAAACACAATGGAGGAATTCAAAAATGCATGGAACAGGCATAGGGGAACCCTAGCGACAGGAACAAGAAGGTAAAGTCGCAGATCAAGCAGGGTCTGTGGCTTTTGCAGTAGGTAGGGAAAATGGGCAGACTGGGTTAGCTTAGCGGTCTATATCTGCCATCACATTTTATGTTTTTGTGAAGCACCGGGGCTATGTGCCAGTATTTTTCCTGTGAATAAATGTTGGTATTTGCAATAACTACTGAGTAAGTACCTTTCTATTTTTTAGCCAGAGTGCTGCCATGGTTTGTTGTTTTTTTTCCAAACTATAGGACTGCAGCACCAGGCTTCACCATAGCAATGTGGGGTTTTGCCTGCTGGTCCCATGTCACCATGTGAGGGGCTAGTGGTCAGTGACCAGGGTAATCTCTCTCCCATACAGATAAGGTTGCAGCTTCTACAAAGCCCAGACAATATCTAGGCACTCCTTTTTGATTATAGTGTAGGCATCCTCTCTAGGCAGCAACTTCCTGCTCAGGAACACGACTGTGTTCCTCTCCCAAGTGCATAACCTGACTCACAGCCTTGCCTAGCCCATAACCAGATGCATCTATATGCACAATGAACCTTAGCGAATAGCCCGGGTTGGCAAGCACAGGTGCCCAACACAATGCCTCCTTCAGCTGGCTGAATGCAGTATCTCAGGTTTCCATCCTCTTTAACCTTGTCCAACATTCTCTTCCTGATGAGATCAGACAGTATTTGGCTATGCTGCTGAAAGCTGGCACAAACTTATGGTAGTATCCTGCCATCTCTAGGAAGGTTCGTACTTTTCTCTTAGTCATGGGTGTGGCCCATCCCTGTCCGGCCTCAATTTTCATTAGCTCAGGCTGGATGTGCCCAATCCCCACACTGTGCCCAAGGTATGACACCTCTGCCATTCCTATCTGGCACTTCTCCACGTGTTTGGAACACTTCGGTCATGTGCCTGATGTGATCCTCCCATGTCTGGCTATTGATGGCGATGTCATCTATGTATGCCAGTACAAAAGCTCCTGCCCAATTAAATATGCAGTTCATGAACTGTTGAAAGGTGGCTGGTGCATTCTTCATCCCGAATGGCATTACTCTGAATTTGAATAATCCAAGTGGGATGATGAAGGCCTGCCTCTCTCTGGCTTCAGGGATCGGGGCACCTGCCAATAACTCAAGTCCCAACTGAGGCACTTACTTCTTTCTCTCCTCTGTTTGTATGTGTTCCATAAATATGCACACCACACTTTTGTGATTCAAAATGTAATTATCTGTGCAGCCCCAGGTTGTGCCCTGCAAACAGAGTAAGGTACTTTGGGATAGCCAAATTTCCAGTTGCCTTGGTGATGCAGCTGGTAGTGCAACCAGAACGGTGTTCCGAGCGGCCTGGGTTCAAGTCTCAGCTGAGAAGGCACTTACTTTCTCTCCTCTGTTTCTATGTGTTTCATAAATATGTACATCACACTCTTGTGATTGAAAATGTAATTATCTGTGCAGTCCCAGGTTGTACACTGGAGAAAGAGTAATGTGCTCCAGAACAGCTCAGTTTCCAGTTGCCTTGGTGGCACAGCTGGTGACACAACCGGAACGGTATTCTGGGCAGCCCGACTTCAAGTCCCAGCTGAAGCACTTACTTCTTTCTCTCTTCTGTTTGTATGTGCACCTGCCAATAGTGGTTTATCAGGTCTATGGTGGTCAAGTGCATTACCCTCCCTAAGTTCTCTAAGATCTCATCTGTCCTGGGCATTGAGTATGCATCCATCTCTGTACAGCTACTGAGCTTGCGGAAGTCAATGCAGAACCTTGTAGTCTCATCCTATGTGGAGATCAGTACCACTGGAGAGGCCCAGTGACTCCTGAACTCTTGGATCACTTGGAGGGCCAGCATCTCCTTGATCTCCCCTTCTATGGCATGTTTTACACCTGCAGGGACTTAATAGGGTGGCTACCTTGGGGGAGCATGGGACCCTAGATCCACGTGGTGCTCTGCCAGCATGGTATACCCTGGCTTCCCTGTGAACATCCCCTCAAATGTTAACAGTACTGTACACATTTCAGAAGCTTGAGCTGTTGTCAGCTTCTCCGAGAGGGTGACAGCATCCACACTGAGGATTCTCCTTTAACCTCTCCCAAGAGATCCACCAGTGGGTCCACACGTCTCCTCCTTTGCGTAGCTGCACACAGCCAGGACTATCTCATCTTGGTCATGGTAGGGCTTCAACATGTTCACGTGATAGATCTGCTGCTCGTGCTTCCTGTTAGGCAGCTCCTCCACATAGTTGACATTGTTCGCCCTCCTGGCCACCAAGTACGGACCCTTCCAAGCTGAGTGCAGTTTATTCTGTTGGACAGGGATAAGCACCACCACCATTGCCTGACTTCGTACTCCTGGGCTGTGGCCCCACTTGTTTTCTGTCTCTTGTGCAGAGGCTAGGTGCTCCTGGGTGAATTCCATGAGCTCCATGAGCCTAGTCCTGAAATTCAGTACATAGTTCACAAAATATTCCCGTTGGACAGCAGGCTCACCCTCCTATTCATTCCTTTCCAAATCAAGGGGGCAGAGAGGGGGAGATAACTGTAGTGGCCTCTGGGCTGCTCTCATCTTCCAGATCAGGGAGATGAGTCTCCTCACTCTCGGCTGACACCTGGTGGAGGCTGGATGTCAGAGCAAGGGAGGTCTGAGGGATTGATGAACGTCAGGAGGGTGGATATAGCACACAGTTTCTGCAAGTGCATGCGTGACTCCACGTACGCACACTTGTCTGTGCAAGCCGCTGTTCTGGGTGGGATAGGAGAAAACCACAGAAAAATCTATGTCTCCCAGTGACCGAATGTGACATCCCCCAATGCTCTTGAATCACACTTCTTGTTGATCCCTGATAGGGAGAGAGGATGACAGTGTTGGGGCAGAAGGGAGGCCCGACGACAGGTGTAGGTGGCCATGGGGACCAAATGCAATATATATAAAAAATGACACCAATCTAGGACTCCAGTTCAGTTATAATTGCAAACTCACCACCATTACATTTTTAGACATCGGTTTTACATCTGTGGAGGGTCAGCCCCTACAGTCAGAAACATATCGGAAGCCAACCTCTGGGAATACCCTTCTTCATGCATCTAGTACTCATCGTCCCACACCTTAAAAAGGGTATCCTAGATGGTCAATTCATTCGTCTACAACAAAACAATACACCCATGGAAAAATATGAGGCCCAAGCACAGAAAATAACTACTCATTTTCTGGAACAAGTGTATTATTTACCCCTATTGGAGAAAGCTAGGTCTCTAAATAGAATCTCTTTTCTTACCCCAAAACCCAGACCTAGTCTAAGCACTAATCCAGTGACATTAGTAGCAGAATATAACAGATTGGCACCTCAAATTGGCAGCATCATAAATTGTCACTGGTATGTACCAGATGGGTTCCCAGCTTTAAAAGCAGAGACTGGAGAAAGACCACTTATTTCTTATAACTAGGGTTCCCGGTTTTAGGTGTTTATTTTTTGTAAAAAAAAGATGTTTATTTTCGGCATTTCTCTCCCCCTTTCAAAAGTACCAAAAATCTGTTATTTTCAGTGTAATCAATTTCTCGGACAACAAAAATCTTTATAAATCAGTGTTTATTCTCTCAGGTTACTTATAACGGACAGATTGTTTAATATAAGGAAAGGGCGGGACACCAGAGGACACGATCTTCAGGTAGAAGGGGGAAGATTCAGGAGGGAGATGAGGAGGCATTACTTCACAGAGAGGGTTGTGGCAATGTGGAATGCCCTACCAGAAAGGGTGATAGCATGCAGGAATGTCAATAGCTTCAAGAGGGCATGGGACAGGGAGAGGAGGAGGGTCAGGGTGAGGGAGGGGGAAACGGTTCAGGGAAGGACGGGGAAGGGGGCAGCTGCAAAGTAGGGTGCTAACCGCACATTTGAGCAGACTTGATAGGCCTGGTGGTCTGTTTCTTCTGGCACATTTGTATGTTTATATAAATGTGGTAACAATATTGGAGATCTGGTCACCAGCAGTTTTTATAGAAAGACACAACCTAACATTTGTCCTACTTGGCTTCCAGACAGGCCAACTGGCTGTTTTAAATGTGGCCATTGTAATGTATGCAATTGTTGCATACCATGTAAATTGTTCCAGCATCCAACACTTCCTAAAACAGTAGCAGAGAAACAGTTCATAAACTGCCATACTTCTTTTGTGGTTTATATTCTCAGTCACCCCTGTCCTAAAATCTACATGGGGCAGACCATTAGAGCACTGAAAGAATGTGTTCATGAGCACGTTCACTCTATAGTCAAGGCCAACTCAGACACCCCACTGGGACCCACATTGCCGAATTCCATGCTAGTACACCAAATGATCTACATTTCATGGGAATAGAGCATGTATCCCTTAATCCCAGAGGCGGGGATTGCTCCAGAGAGACAGCCAAAGTAGAGTTACACTTTGAGAGCACTTATATCCAAAGGGTTAAATGATGGCATAGATGTACCACTGTAAGAATTGTTTATTGTCTCCTAGAAGATCAAGACGTGCTGTGTCTGCTCCTTGAATTGCATCCTGCTATTAATTTTGATCACAGCAGCAATTATAATCAAATGTAACATGTAAACTGCACTGTATTCTGTTTTCTATCTTTTTTCCCTTTGTGTAGAATTATGAATTGGTATACTGTACAAATGTATGAGCTGGATATTAATTTAGCTCCTTAACAGAGGTTCTTCTCACAGTGGTATTCACTCTTTCCCATCATTTCAGTCTTTATAGTCTCTCCTATCCCTTCCCCCTCCCCTACCACTCCAATTCTTTGTAATCTTAGGAATCTATTTTTACTAAGCAAGTATGGTTAGAGTACTTTACTTTTTCTCTTTGATACATTTCTATCTTTGAGCGCACATTTAGAAGAGAACAGACAGTCCTAGATATTTGGTAATCTAATAAAACATTATATTCTTTACTTTGTATTTACATATGTCCTCATTTCGGTCTTTAGCTCATCCCTCTAAAGAAAAAAAAACTCCCTTTCCCCCTCCCATTTTCCCATTCTTTTTCCTTGACTGTTCTTCCTTTAACTGTTTCACTTCTCTTTACCCCGGTATTCACACTGCTTCTTATTTATCAGACTCTTTCTGCCTAGCACAAGATTATTTTTATTGTAATGGGTGATTGGTAACATTGTGAGTAATTCAAGATGAGCCTGAATTTTAAATACAGCATCTATACCGATGTGCTCCTAATGGCATTTGTACTGAAATAGGCAGCTATGCCTTTAATATTGTGCTTTGAATATTAGGGGCTTTTCACGTTGATCCACGCCCCCTGACAAACCCTCACCTTATAGAGGTGAATGCTTCTCAAAGGACGTGGCTGTAAAGGTAAGGGCAAAAAAGATGGCTTTCATGAACTACAAGGAAACACAGAAGGAGGAGAATAGGGTAGTGCACCTGGATAACCCGAGGGAGGCAGGGAAAGCAGTCAGGAGCGCAAAGGTGCAAACTGAGGAAAAAATAGCACAGGAGGTAAAAAAAGGGGACAAGACTTTTTATAGGTACACTAGTGAAAGGAGAAAAACCAGGGGTGGGATTGTAAGGCTTAAAGGGGAAGAAGGGGAGTGTGTGGAAGAGGACCTGGAAAAAGCATCAGTAATGAACAAATATTTTTGTTCCATATTCACAAAAAAAGTAGACAGTGAGGCAACATGAGCAAATATGAGAGGGAGGTGGACAACAGTCCATTTACAGAAAAGAGAGTCCTAAAAAAATTCACAAAACTGAAAGTGGACAAGACAATGGGACCAGATGAGATACATCCTAGAATATTAAGGAACTACGGAAGGTGCTGGCAGCCCTATTCAATGAATCTTTCAACATGGGAGTGGTTCCAGAGACCTGGAGGAGGGCAGTTGTAGTCCCTTTTCACGAAAGTGGGAGTAGAGAAGGGACTGGAAACTATAGAACAGTCAGCCTCAACTCAATGGTGGGGAAAATTATGGAATCACTACTTAAAGAAGGGATTGTAGAGCACCATGAATCCAGCAGAGCGCAGGATCCGAGACAGCGTGGATTCACAGCAGAAAGGTCATGTCAAACAAATCTAATTGATTTCTTTGACTGGGTGATGAGGGAAGTGGATTGGGGTGAGAGGTGAATGTGGCCCACCTGGATTTCAGTAAGGCCTTTGATACCGTTGGACACAGAAGACTTGTGAATAAGTTGGGCAGCCTGGGAGTGGGTCACAAGATGGTAAACTGGGTTAGGAACTGGTTGAGTGATAGTAGACAGAGGGTGGTGGTAAATGGAGCTCAATCTGAGGAAAGGAGGGTGACCAGCGGGGTACTACATTGATCAGTTCTGGGGCCAGTCCTGTTTAATGTCTTCGTAAGTGGCATTGTGGAGAGGGTGGAAGGGAAGGAGCACCTCTTTGCTGATGACACTAAGATCTGCAACAGGGTGGACATTCCGGGAGGGGTGGAAAAAATGAGGAGGGACCTTGTTAAACTGTAGGAATAGTCTAGAGTGTGGCAGCTGAGATTCGATCTGAAAAAGTGCAAAATCATGCATTTGGAGTGCAAAAACCCAGGGGAGGATTACACGATGGGTGGGGGGAGATACTGACAGTCACCAAACAGGAAAGGGATTTGGGGGTAATCATATCTGATGACCTAAAGGCTTTGCCAAACAATGTGCAATGGTTGTGGGGAGAGCCAGTGGGATGTTGGAGTGCATAGGGAGAGGTATCACCAGCAGAAGAAAAGAGATGGTGATGCCACTGTACAGATCATTGGTGAGGCCTCATTTGGAGTACTGTGTCCGGTTCTGGAGGCCACAAGCACATAGACAGGGTAGAGGCAATTCAGAAAAGGGCAACAAAGATGGTGCAGGGCCTGCACCAAAAGTCATATGAGGAGAGACTGGGAGACCTCAATATGTATACCCTGGAGGAGAGGAGAGAGAGAGGGGAGATATGATAGAAACCTACAAATATCTAAAGGGAAAAAATAGGGTACCGGAGGGTAGCATCTTCTAGAAAAAGAGATATTCAGGAACGAGGGGGCATGACATGAGGTTGGAAGGGGGTAGACTAAGGGGTAATGTGAGGAAGTGTTTCTTCACGGAAAGGGTGGTGGATGCATGGAATAGACTCCCAGAGGAGGTGGTGGGACCAAACACAATGGAGGAATTCAAAAATGCATGGAACAGGCATTGGGGAACCCTAGCGACAGGAGCAAGAAGGTAAAGTCACAGATCAAGGAGGGTCTGTGGCTTTTGCAGTAGGTAGGGAAAATGGGCAGACTGGGTTAGCTTAGCGGTCTATATCTGCCATCAAATTCTATGTTTGTGTGAAGCACCGGGGCTGTGTGCCAGTATTTTTCCTGTGAATAAATATTGGTATTTGCAATAACTACTGAGTAAGTACCTTTCTATTTTTTAGCCAGAGTGCTGCCATGGTTTGTTGTTTTTTTCCAAACTATAGGACTGCAGCACCAGGCTCCACCATAGCAGTGTAGTGTTTTGCCTGCTGGTCCCATGCCACCATGTGAGGGGCTAGTGGTCAGTGACCAGGGTCATCTCTCTCCCATACAGATAAGATTGCAGCTTCTACAAAGCCCAGACAATATCTAGGCACTCCTTTTTGATTATGGTATAGGCATCCTCTCTAGGCAGCAACTTCCTGCTCAGGAACACAACTGTGTTCCTCTCCCGAGTGCATAACGTGACTCACAGACTTGCCTAGCTCATAATCAGATGCATCTTTATGCACAATGAACCTTAGCGAATAGTCCGGGTTGGCGAGTACAGGTGCCCAACACAATGCCTCCTTCAGCTGGCTGAACATGGCATCTCAGGTTTCCATCCTCTTTAACCTTGTCTGGAATTCTCTTCCTGGTGAGATCAGACAGTATTTGGCTATGCTGCTGAAAGCTGGCACAAACTTATGGTAGTATCCTGCCATCTCTAGGAAGGTCCGTACTTTTCTCTTAGTCATGGGTGTGGCCCATCCCTGTCCGGCCTCAATTTTCACTAGCTCAGGCTGGATGTGCCCAATCCCCACACTGTGCCCAAGGTATGACACCTCTGCCATTCCTATCTGGCACTTCTAAACCTTCACTGTCAGTCCAGTGGCTTGTAGTGTTTGGAACACTTCAGTCATGTGCCTGATGTGATCCTCCCATGTCTGGCTATTGATGGCGATGTAATCTATGTATGCCAGTCCAAAAGCTCCTGCCCTGTTCAGTATGCAGTTCATGAGCTGTTAAAAGGTGGCTGGCGCATTCTTCATCCCGAATGGCATTACTCTGAACTTGAATAATCCAAGTGGGATGATGAAGGCCTGCCTCTCTCTGGCTTCAGGGATCGGGGCACCTACCAATAACTCAAGTCCCAACTGAGGCACTTACTTCTTTCTCTCCTCTGTTTGTATGTGTTCCATAAATATGCACACCACACTTTTGTGATTCAAAATGTAATTATCTGTGCAGCCCCAGGTTGTGCCCTGCAAACAGAGTAAGGTACTTTGGGATAGCCAAGTTTCCAGTTGCCTTGCTGATGCAGCTGGTAGTGCAACCAGAACGGTGTTCCGAGCGGCCTGGGTTCAAGTCCCAGCTGAGGAGGCACTTACTTCTTTCTCTCCTCTGTTTCTATGTGTTTCATAAATATGTACAGCGCACTCTTGTGATTGAAAATGTAATTATCTGTGCAGTCCCAGGTTGTACACTGGAAAAAGAGTAATGTGCTCCAGAACAGCTCAGTTTCCAGTTGCCTTGGTGGCACAGCTGGTGACACAACCGGAACGGTATTCTGGGCAGCCCGACTTCAAGTCCCAGCTGAAGCACTTACTTCTTTCTCTCTTCTGTTTGTATGTGCACCTGCCAATAGTGGTTTATCAGGTCTATGGTGGTCAAGTGCATTACCCTCCCTAAGTTCTCTAAGATCTCATCTGTCCTGGGCATTGAGTATGCATCCATCTCTGTACAGCTACTGAGCTTATGGAAGTCAATGCAGAACCTTGTAGTCTCATCCTATGTGAGATCAGTACCACTGGAGAGGCCCAGTGACTCCTGGACTTTTGGATCACTTGGAGGGCCAGCATCTCCTTGATCTCCCCTTCTATGGCATGTTTTACACCTGCTGGGACTTAATAGGGTGGCTACCTTGGGGGAGCATGGGACCCTAGATCCACGTGGTGCTCTGCCAGCATGGTATACCCTGGCTTCCCTGTGAACATCCCCTCAAATGTTCACAGTACTCTACACATTATAGAAGCTTGAGCTGGTGTCAGCCTCTCCAAGAGGGTGACAGCATGCACACTGAGGATTCTCCTTTAACCTCTCCCAAGAGATCCACCAGTGGGTCCACCCGTCTCCTCCTTTGGGTAGCTGCACACAGCCAGGACTATCTCATCTTGGTCATGGTAGGGCTTCAACATGTTCACATGATAGATCTGCTGCTCGTGCTTCCTGTTAGGCAGCTCCTCCACATAGTTGACATTGTTCACCCTCCTGGCCACCAAGTACGGACCCTTCCAAGCTGCCTGCAGTTTATTCTGTTGGACAGGGATAAGCACCACCACCCATTGCCTGACTTCGTACTCCTGGGCTGTGGCCCCACTTGTTTTCTGTCTCTTGTGCAGAAGCTAGGTGCTCCTGGGTGAATTCCATGAGCTCCATTAGCCTAGACCTGAAATTCAGTACATAGTCTACAAAATATTCCCGTTGGACAGCAGGCTCACATAGACTTTGACGGCAGATAAGGACCGCTAGGCCCATCTAGTCTGCCCATTTCCCTACCTACAGGATAGGCGGCAGATCCTAGTTAACCAACAGCCTTTATCTTCCTGCCCCCCACAAGAATTGCCTTATGTCTGTCCCATGCATTCTTGAATTCTCCCACAGTTTTAGACCCCACAACTTCCTCAGGAAGGCTGTTCCATGAATCCACTACCCTCTCTGTGAAATAATACTTCCTCACATTGCCCCTGAACCGCCCCCCTACTATCTTTAAATTGTGTCCCCTTGTTCTTGCACGTCTCTTTTTCTGAAAGATGCTACCCTCTTGGACTTTTGTTGATTCCTTAAGGTACTTGAAAGTTTCTATCATGTCCCCTCTCCTTCTTTCCCTCAAGGGTATACATATTAAGCTCCTTTAGTCTCTCTCATACCGGCTTCTCTTGCAGACCCTGCACCATTTTAGTTGCCCTCCTCTGGACTGCCTCTATCCTGTCTATGTCCTTGTGGAGATGGGGTCTCCAGAACTGGACACAGTATTCCTGATGGGGTCTCACCAACTGTCTGTACAGAGGCATAACAACTTCCTGTTTTCTGCTGCTGATGCTCTCCCTATACATCCCAGTATACCTCCCGCCCTCCCTACTGCCTTCTCACATTGCTTGCTAACCTTAAGGTCATCTGATATGATTACCCCAGGTCCCTTTCCTGTTTTGTTGTTGTTACTAGTTCCCACCCATTGTGTATTCTTCCCTGGTTCTTGTTTCCTAGGTGCATTATTTGCACTTTTGCATTGAATCCTAGCTGCCATACGTCTGACCATTCCTCCAACCTTGCTAAGTCCCTTTTCATCCTTTCCACGCCTCCTGTGTATCAACCCTGTTGCAGATCTTTGTGTCATCTGCAAAAGGCATACTTTTCCTTCCAGTCCTCTGCAATGTCACTGATGAAGACATTAAAAGGACTGGACCCAATACTGAACCCCTGGTACCCCACTAGTAACTGCCCTTTCTTCAGAGTGGACTCCATTTACAATTACCTTCTGTGTCCTGTTGTCCAGCCAATGTTTTATTTAGGCTACCACCCTGGGACCCACTCCCAGGCTGGTTAATTTGACTATCAATCTTTGTGTGGGACTGTGTCAAATGCCTTGCAAAGTCTAGGTAGGCCATATCCACAGCCCTCCCTGGTCTACTACTTTGGTCACCCAGTCAAAGAAATTTATTAGATTCGTCTGACATGACCTTCCTGCTGTGAACCCATGCTGCCTTGGATCCTGTGCTCCACTGACCTCTAGGTACTCAACTATTCTTTCCTTCAGAAGTGACTCCATCACTTTCCCTACCACAGAGGTCAGACTGACAGGTCTGTAGTTTCCGCTCTGTCTTGGTCCCACTTTTGTGAAGGGAATCACATCTGCCTTCCTCCAGTCCTCGGGTACCACACCATCCTCCCATGATTTATTAAAAGAGTAGCCAGTGGTTTCACTAGTTCCTTCCTTAATTCTTTTAGAATTCTGGGTGAATTCCATCAGGACCCATTGCTTTGTCCACCTTCAGTTTTAGGAGTTCTTGCAGAACCCTTTCTTCTGTGAAAGGACTGGGATCGACCCCCTATCAAGAGTGCTTCTGTTAATTGGATTAGGCACTTCCTCTCCTCTTTGTGAATACTGAGCAGAAATATTCGTTCAGTATTCCTGCTTTTCACTGTCCCCTCTGCCCACCCACCGTTCATTCTATTCAGCCTCACTATCCCTCCCTTTGTCTTTCTACGCTCGCTGATGTACCTATAAAAGGTTTTATCCCCCTTCTTAACTGAGTTGGCTATCTTTTCCTCAGTTTGGGCCTTTGCTATTCTGACTTCCCTCCCTGCTTCTTTCTGCCTTAACTGGTACAGCTCTCTGTCCTGCTCCTTCTGTGTTTCCTTATACTTCTGGAATGCTTTCTTTTTCTTCCTGACTTTCACAGCCACCTCTCTTGAGAACCATAGTGGCTTTTTCTTTCGTTTTGATTTGTTTATTTGCTTCACACAAAGGCTTGTTGCGTCTGTGATGGCAGTTTGATAATTCCCATTGTTGCTCCACCTCCTTCTAGCCTGTTTGCTAGTGCTTTTCTGAGGCACTCTCCCATCTTGCCAAAGTCAGCCCTCCTAAAGTCCAGTACCCTCACTTTTGTATGGCTTGACTCTGTAGCTGAGTTTAACGTGAACCACACTGTTTGATGGTCACTTGTCCCCAGATGGCAACCTACTTCTAGATCTGAGATCCTCTCACTGCCCCGTTGAGAGCATGAGGTCTAAGATTGCTCCTCACGAGTGGGTTCCAAACTAGCTGTCTAATGCCTGCCACCTGTAGGGCATCAAGAATGACCCTGCTTTTGGATGTGGCTGCAGCAAATGTGCTCCAGTTAACATCTGGCATATTCAGGTCTCCCATCAACAGTATCTCCTTTCTCTGCCATTCTAAGAATGCCTTCCATCATATCCTTGTCCATTCCTTCCCCTGACATGGGGTCTGTACTAACCCTGTGTGGATTGTGGTGCCCTTTCCAGTCTCCAAGGTGACCCACAGTGCCTCCTCTCCTCCCTGTTTACTCTTTTGTTCAGTTGCTTTTATCCCTTCCTTTACATAGAGAGCTACTCCTCCCCCTCTTCTCCCTTGCCTGTCTCTCTACTCCTCCCCCTCTTCTCCCTTGCCTGTCTCTCCTGTAGGTTATGTACCCTGGTATGTTAACATCCCAGTCATGGTTCTCTGTGTACCATGTTTCTGTGACTGCTATGATATCCAGGCATCCCTCTTCCATTAAGGCCACCAGCTCAGGGAGCTTGTTGCCCAGACTACGGGCATTGGTACTCATTACCCTCCATTTCCTGATGGCCTTACCCCCTTTTGCCCCATCTCTGTCCTTCTTGCCTTTGTCACTTTCTCCATTTACCCTGCCCTTCTCCCTATCGACACCTCCATGTTGGTGTTTGCCACACTTACTACCATGATTGTTTGGGGGCTAGGATTTCCTGCTCCTTTCAGTGCCTCCCCTCTTGGCTGGTTTAAAAGCTTGCCAATGAAGCATTTAAACCTATCACCTAGGATTCTGGTTCCCTCCCTGACAGATGCAGCCCATCATGCCAGTATAGGCCTGCATCACTCCAGGTGGACCCCAGTCCCCAATGAAGCCAAATCCCTGAGCTCCACACCAGTTTTCAACCACTGATTGAATCCCATGTGACGGAACATCCTAGCCTCTCCTATGCCATAGATGGGTAGCACCTCCGAGAGAAGGTTACCGTCGTGCTACTTGACTAAGGCCCCTTCCCAATTCACAAACTCTTCCTGCACTTCTCTAATCCCTTTCTTAGCCAGGTCATTTGTCCCTAGGTGGACAATGACATCCCAGCTCCCTCCCTGTGCAGCTGCTCTGGCAATCCTGAGGATTAATCCCTGTCCCTCAAAGCCATGGCGCCAGGCAGGTGCACCCCCTCCCTCTCCCTTCCTTGCCCAGTTCTACCTTCCTAACAATGGAGTCCCCACCAGGAGTTGTTTCTCCCCTGCAGGGTCCTCTGCCACCCTCCTGTGGGTCTCCTTTGTGGAGGTTCCCAGCATCCTCCTTGGTCTCCACTGTAGGTGCCTCCATAGAGGAACCACACTTTGCCAGAATGGCATAGGGATTGTGGAGAGGTACAACTGGAGGGATGTGCCTCTGTTCCACCACCCTCACCCTCCCTGGGCCCACTGTGGTCCACAGCTCGCTCCTCTTCTTGGCAGCCTCTGAGGCAACAGCAATGGCACTGGTGGTCCCTGGATGGAAGAGGAGGTCCCACAAATCCTGGCCAACTCAGCCTGGAGATGAGCAACCTCCTCCCTCAGCCCAGAGAGGTGCCTGCAGATGGGACAACACCGCATCCTCCAGAACATCTCCCGGAAGACTGCTGCTCCACAGCCACTGCACTGCACCACTCCAATTCCTCTCCTATTCGTTCCTTACCAAATCAAGGGGGCCTCTCACCCTATGGCCAAATAAGAGTTCGAATGGCAAGAACCCTGTGGACTCTTGGGGGACTTCCCTGTACGCAAATAAGAGATGGGGTAAGTACTTGTCCCACTCTCCTGCATGCTGGTCAACAGAGGCTCTCAACATGGCCTTAAAAGATGCATTAAATCGCTCGACCAGACTGTTAGTCTAAGGATGGAATGGTTAGGCCCTGAGATGCCTCATTTCACACTTCTCTCAAAGACTGGTCATCAAATCAGACATGAAGTTGGTGCACTGGGCCGACAGGATCTCCTTGAGAGAACCCACCTGGTTAAATATCCCCAGCAGTTTGTCGGCCACTTTCTCAGCTTTTATGAAGGACAAGGGCACTGCCTCTGGGTGCCTTGTGGTGTAATCTACAAACACCAAGAAGTACCACTTGCTGATGCCACTTAGGGTGCTATGTGGCCCCACAGTGTCCATGGCAACTAGTCTAAATGGCTCTTCAATAATAGGTAGGGGAATTAAAACTACTTTAGCCTTGTACCCAACCTTTTCCACCATCTGACATTGGAGACAAGTCTGGCGGTAGTTTTGGCATGTCTTTAAAAATACAAGTACAATAAAAATTGTTATCCACCTTTTTGTATGGCTGACCCCTAAGTGTCCAGAAAAGGCTATGTTGTGGGCAAAGGCCAGAAGCTGCTTCCTATATTCCCTAGGAACCACTATCTGCTGGAGTACCTCTTCCTCAGGTCCTCTCTTAGGAACCTACTCATGGTACAGGAGCCCATCATCCCAGTACACCTCCCATTTCAGAACCTGGACAGTCACCTTCCACACTGGTAGTTAACTCCCTTAATTTCTCAAGAGATTTATCAGTTTGCTGAGCTCTCCACAGCTCTGCACGCCTGTCCTTCCCCAAAACACACTCTTCTGTGGGAGAGTTGCCCATGGCTTGGCTCATCACTGTCTGTAGCTGAGGCTCAGAACTGCTGCTCCCAGCGTGTTCTTCAGCTACAACTTCCCCTGCTACTAAGATAAGGGTTGCTTCCTCTGCACTGCTCCTTCGGCATCCTGAGGAACCTGTTCCTTCACCTTCTCCTTGTTACAGGTAGTGACACATAATATTGGCCCTGCTATTGAAGTCATTCCCCAAAATCACATCCACAGCCATGTCTGGTACAACACACACCTACCATATGCACTGACCACCTTCCCAGCTTAGGAAGAGCCAGGGCCATTGGCACTGAGACCACCAGACCCGTCACCCCTCTAATCTGAGAAAAGTGGCCAGACAGGATATTTTTCTCATGAATCAAATCCTGCTTCACTACTGAAATAGAGGCCCCAGTGTCCTTCAGTCTCTGGGTTACCAGTCCATTCACCACCACAGGGTGCATATGTGCAGTAAAGTTAAGAGGGCACTGCATTATGTGTACAGGCCACTATTTGCTGTGGAGCTCCCCCCCGCTGCACTAGCCCCTTTTGTCACATTTTTCAGACAATCATATGACAAATGCCCCAGTTTCTGACAGAAATAACACTTGCATTCCCCTGACTCTTTACCTCTGAAGCCACATGGTTTCCTTTGGGGTCAGGCACAGGCTGGTTTCCATTAGGTTGCCCCTCTGGGGTTCCCCTGAAACTATCTAATGTCCCTTCCCCATTATCTTTGCAATGAGAGTATGGTCAGACGGATATTTATTTGTTTATTTAAAACTGGTAACCAAGAGAGGTACACTGAGCCAAGGCTCATTTCCAGGTGCAGCCCACGGGGATGGGAAGGGGGAGAGGCATGAAAAGAAACAAAATAGGGCCAGGCAGGTGACATGGTTACAATGAGGGTGACATAAAGAGCGTACGTTGAGTACAGTACAGACAAAATGGCAAAACACTGTATATTGAGGACAGATGAATTAGCATATAAATCATATGTGCAAATTGGGCATATGAACTGATCAACCCTCTTGGCTGCCTCCTTCGCAGACCTCTGAGTTCTATCCCATGACCATATTCTCAGTTCATCAGGTACAGTTTTTAGGAACTGTTCCTTAAGAAACAAATCTTTCATTTCCTCTACAGAGCAAGCTTTTGCACCCTCTACCTAGCATTCTAGCAAATTACTTAGCTACGCATATATTTCACCATAGCTGTCTCCTAGTACCTTTCTTAACCCTCTAAATATTTGCCAGTAGTCCTTAGGAGTTAATTCAAAACACTTTAACAAGGTATTTTTCATGTTATCATAGTCTATGCAGTCCTCATAGTCTATTCTGGTGAAAGCTTCTAATGCCTTACCTGCAAACAGTGGCAGTAGGTGAGTTGCCCAAGAAGCCCTGCCCAATTCAAATTGCCCATAGATTCTCTCAAACAACCTTAAAAACAAATCAAGATTATCCTTCTGATATCTTGGAAACATTTTAGAATTAATTTTGGCTTCCAGTGTCAATTCCCTCATGCCATTTCTCACAGTTTGTGGTGTTGTCCTCTGGCACAGAATCTCCATCTCTCTCGCTCTCTCTCTCTCTCTCTCTCTATCTCTCTCTCTCTCTCTCTCGTGTTCACACTCTTTCAGCTGGATCTTGTGTTGGTACTCTTTATATTGCTTCTCTGCTTCTAGCTGAATTCGCTTCAGCTCTGCCTTAGCCTTTCACTTCTCTACATCATCCTTTCACTTCTCCACCTTCTCTTGCTCTTCTTTCATCTTCATCTTGTAGTGGTGCTCTTTCTCTTGCTCCTCTACTTGCAGCTGCATCTTCTGCATCTCTGCCTTAGTCTTTTCCTTAACCATGGCAAGCTCCATCTCCAACCTCTATACCTGCATAGCTGCCCCAGTTCCCAGCTGTGGCTTACTTTCATGATCTCCAGCTTCTGTCTCATAACTTTGGCTAGCAGTGATTACTTTTACACTGCTTCCCTGGTCATATTCCTCGAGGATGTTTATGAGTTCAGTCCTTGACTGGCTTTCCTCATAACTCACCCCTCTTCTTTTGCAAAGCTGTTGTAAGTTTAGCAAAGTGCACTTTTCATATGATCTGGACATAATGTCTTCTCTCTAACTACTCTTGCTTAAAAATAACAGTAGTAGAGTACACTGAGTTCCCTTATGTAATATTGTGTTCTGTGACTGAATAGTTAACTAGGTTACTGACAATCCTTTTCAAATCCACACCACTGGCACCAGTTTGTCACAACCTGTCATCACCCAGGACTCAGTCTGTAACAGGTTGTCAAGTTTCTCAGCCCTCAACACCTGTAAGGCTACCTTGGTAGCTGCCACCACTCAGAAGTGATTCTTTTACCTAAATATTTTCTTGGTGTGAATCACACCAGAGCCACTGCTCACACAGTTCAGTGCTCCTTTGGCTAAGGGCAAATGGCCTTCCCCTGTCACTCACTTCTGAGAAAACACTTTACTTCTTAGAATATGGTAACTGTAGCCTTCTTTCCTTCTCGGAGATGGATTGTGGATTTGTCAATACCAACAGTTACCAATTCCCCCAAAAGATTCAGTTACAGAGGCATCATTTTTTTATTTTATTTTATTTTAGTCTTTGGTAACTGGGTAAGGCCCACTAGGCACAAGTGCCTGTTTTCAGGGGCGACCTGGGAACACTGGGCGGTTAAGTGACTTGCTCAGAGTCACACAGTAGGCAAGTGGAGGTTGTGAGAATCAAACTCAGGTCTGGTCTGCTGGATGTATCAAGCTTGTTCACACCTCATTCCTCTAACCTCTAGGCTATACTGCCAGCCGAGTAAAGTATAACAAAATAATATTTACTACTTTACAATAGTTACATATTACATGTATTACAATATTTACATATAGGGAGGCAGTATAGCACAGTGGTTTAAGGCTCTGAGCTGCAGACCTGGGTTTGAATCCCACAGCTCCCACTTGCATACTGTGTGACCCTGAGCAAGTCACTTAACTTCTTTGTGCTCCCAGGTCACAGCTGTAAACAAACTTCAGCTTAGTGTGTCTCTCCTGGTTAAAAAACAACATATTCTACAGGATAGCACACATATACAAGTTGATGTGAATTACAGGATTGCTGCAAAAATCAAAAAGAAATGTTTTGTACACAGCAGAAGAAACAAATTGAAAAACCTCCCTACTTTCCTTCAGACTTCTATAAAAATATTTTGATCAATTACAACCCCCCCCCCCCACCACTATATAATAATTGTTGGTCTGCTGGAAAACTTCCCACTACTTTCTCAGATGCAGGAATATCAGTATTTTTAAAGAAAGACAAAAAACCTGAATTAGCATCTTCCTATAGGCCAATTTGTCTCTGTTAAATGTTGATATGAAAATTATTGCTAAAATAATTGCCAAAAGACTAGAAAAGGTGATAAACTCAATCATTCATAAAGATCAGAATGGTTTTATGAAGGAAAGGAAAACTGGCACTAATATAAGATGGCGTTATAATATTATGGATTGCCCACAACAGGACGATGCTTGTATTATTGCACTTCATGCTGAAAAAGCCTTCAATAGAGTGGAGCGGGACTTCATGTTTGCCGTACTAGATAAGTACAGATTTGGTAATAGGTTTATTAATGGGATTAAAGCTCTATATAACAACCCAAAAGCAACCACACTAACCAATAAAAATACCTCTGCCCACGTCACTCTATCAAGAGGCACTCAACAGAGCTGCCCGCTGTCTCCGCTCTTACTTGCTTTAGCTATTGAACCCCTCACCATAGCAATAAGAAAGGACTCCAGAGTATCAGGGATCCAGATGGGGGCTCTAGAACATTGTATAATCCTCTATGCTGATGAATCATTATTAAACTTGACAACACCTAAGATTTCTGTTAAAGCCTGTATGAAAATAATTGAAAATTTTGGGAAAGCATCCAGTTACAAAATAAATGTCAATAAAACTGAGATTCTCAGCCCAGTGGCACTAAGGGCTGAGGTGCTGTACGCCAGACCTTATGGATGCTCTCCTCCTCTGGGGGGGTTCCAGGGCAACAATGCCCACAAGTGTTGCCGCCAGTGGAAGCCTGAGTGGCAGGGCATAAAATGGCTCTCTGTATGGAAGCTGGGAGTGGGAAGGGCACTGTGGACACTTGACAGAGATGTGCATCAGCACGTCGCCTGTCTGGATGTTAGTCCTCTGCATCGGCGCCCTCAGGAGGATGGGCGAAAATACATACACCCCCAGCCCATTGAGCAACATGAAACCGGGGGGGGCCATGATTGGACCTGGTGGATGGAGTAGGAGGGGGTACGAGGCTCCCTCTGAAAGCCAAGGAGCCAGGCAAGTGTAAAAAAAATTGAGATTCTCATACTCTCAAAAAATGACAGAAATATTGTTCCACAACCACTAACTAATAGAATAATAAAACAATTCAAATACTTGGGAATTATAGTCACTAAGGGTAAAAACGATTTACTTGAACAAAACTTTGGTAATCTGCACACCAAAATAAAACAGGATTTGGCTAAATGGAAAATACTACCCCTCACACAGATAGGATGTTGTTACGTCATATAAATGAACATATTACCACGATTACTATATCTATTCCAAATTCTATCTTTAGAAATTCTGATCAAATATTTTAAAAATCTAGATAAAATTATTAATGAATTTCTCTGGAACAATAAAAAACCCAGAATAAGTCTAAAAAACTTCAACTACCCAAAGGACAGGGAGGTCTAGCCTTACCAGACTTCCTTTGGTATTATTACGCTTCCCAACTTTCACTTTTAGGAGAAAGTATAGCACAGTGGTTTAAGGCTCTGAGCTGCAAACCTGGAGACCTGGGTTTGAATCCCGCCATAGCCCCCACTTGCATAGTGTGACCCTGAGCCAGTCACTTAACTTCCTGTGCTCCCAGGTTGCACCTGTAAACAAACTTCAGCTTAGTGTGTCTCTCCTGGTTAAAAAACAAACAAAAAAACATTTAAATACAATAACTAAAGATACAAAACATACACATATACCAAAATATTAGAAGCATTTTACATTTGGACTATTACATAGAAACATAGAAACATAGAAGTTGACGGCAGATAAGGACCGCAAGGCCCATCCAGTCTGCCCATTTCTTTTTCTACCTTATAAATGTACCATCGGCCTTTGCTCTGTCAGTGACCTATCTATTCATAGTCATTTGTATTGCTCCCTTATGCCTATCCCATGCCTGTTTGAAGCCCTGCACTGTATTCATAGCCACCACTTCTTGTGGTAAGCCTATTCCATGCATCTACCACCCTTTCTTGAAAAAGAATTTCACATTCCCCCTTAATCGGCCTCCCCTAATCTCATGCTGTGTCCTCTTGTCCTGCTATTTTTCTTATATTTAAACATGTTAGACTCTTTCACCTTGTTTATGCCCTTAAGGTGTTTAAATGTCTCGATCATATCACCTCTCTCCTCCTTTGCTCAAGGGTATACATATTGAGCTCCGTTAATCTGTCCTTATATGTCTTCTGATGCAGTCCCTGCCATTTTGGTTGCCCTTCTCTGGACTGCCTCAATTTGGTTAATGTCCTTGTGGAGGTGTGGCCTCCAATACTGCAGCAGTACTCAGATGGGGCCTAACCAATGTCTTGTACAGAGGATTATTACCTCCCTCTTACGACTTGGATACCCCTACTAATACACCCTAACACCCCCCTAGCCTTACCTACTGCTTTAGAGGTCTGCTTGGATGATTTTAGGTCATCAGTGATGATGATGCCCAAGTCTCTTTCTTCCTTTGTGACTGCTAGCAACTCCCCTCCCAGCCTATAAGTGGCTTCAGGGTTTCTCTCCCCTATGTGCATGATTTTGCACTTCTTTGCATTAAATCCCAGTTGCCACTCTTCTGACCATTCTGCTAGTTTATCCAGATCTCTTCTCATTCTGCCCACCCCATCTGGATCATCTACTCTGTTGCAGATCTTGGTGTCATCTGCAAACAGACAAGCCTTACCCTCTAGTCCATCTGCGAGGTCACTAATGAAGATGTTGAATAGGACTGGCCCCAGGACTGATCCCTGAGGCACTTGTGACTTGCATCTCTTCTGACTGTATACCATTTACCACCACTCTCTGTTTTCTGCCAGTCAACCAGTTTGCCACCCAGTTGACCAACTTCACAATCCACGAGCCTACCTAGCTTATTTATCAATCTTCTATGTGGAACAGTGTCAAAGCTTTGCTGAAGTCAAGGTAGACATCAACTGCTCCCCTTGGTCCACCACTCTGGTTACCCAGTCAAAGAAATCTATGAGATTAGTTTGACAGGACCTTCCTTTTGTAAACCCATGCTGTCTTGGATCCTGTGCCCCTATGGATTCCAGGTGTTGCACTATCCTTTCCTTAAGGAGTGCCTCCATAATCTTGCCCACTACTGAGGTAAGACTGACCGGTCTGTAGTTCCCCGCCTCCTCCCTGCTACCACTCAACACAAAACACAACAAACAAAAAAGAACATTGTTAACAGCAACACAAAATTCATGCCTTTGCTGTAAGAAAGTACATCAGTTACTGTAATGGAACAATCAAAACTCTTATGACACTCCCATTTATAGAAATTATGCATTTAAACCTTCATACATGGATGAAGGCTTTTTAATCTGGGAACATAAAGGGATCAGAACATTTAAAGACATTTTTAATAAAAATATATTAATGACATTTCAACAACTGCAAAACTTGTATGGGCTATCAAAACAACAAGTTTTTTCGGTACTTACAATTATGTACTGTAACTACTTACAAAAAAACAATTGCAGGCCAATGGGCTCCCCTGTGGAAAGTATACTTAAAAACCCACTCCACAAATCTATTTATTCAATATATAAATGCTTACAGACAAACAACCCAAATGACTTAATGTTGTAGAAAGGCAATTGGGAACAATATTTGGCAGCCGAAACTGGAGAAATTGACTGACTAAATATCCTTAAATACCTAATGTGTGAGTTCTACTCATCTCAACTACAATAAATACAACTTAACATACTGCATGGCGCTATATAACACCCACCAGACTACACAAAATAAACAATGTATTAACAGCGAAATGTCCAAGATGCCTCTCTAATCCTGGCTCCCTCATTCACATGTTTTTTACATGTAGAAAACTCACCAAATTCTGGGATTCAATATTAAATAAACTGGAGAAAGCTCAAACTAAACATGAAAGTGCAATTCTACTTGGATATCAAATGTCGGAAAACGACATCATAGAGAAAAAAAGGAAACTCATCTCCTTTGGGTATTTAATGGCAAAAAAAATGTATTTTACTCCACTGAAAAGACACGGAACCCCCCAGAGTCCAGAAATGGACAAATTTCAGGCTGGAATTATATAAACTAGAGCGGATTCACTACTATACTATGGGAAGAGATGAAGAGTTTCAGAAAATATGGTGACTGTTTAAAACTGCAATTGGAATGTAAATTTAAGGAGGAGAAGGAAGAGAAGGTAGTTGTAGATTACTAGAAATTATATATCTGAGTACCTGGGTTCAAACAAATTATAAATGATAATAGGTATTATATAATGCTCTATATAATACTGTACAAGGATATGGTATATTATATGTTTAAGACAATGTGAATGTATATATGTCAATGCATATGAATATTTATTCTAATATGTGTTATGTTTGTGAATGTTTACTTATTGCTACCTCTACTTAATAAAATTTTAATAAAAAAAAAGAAAAACCTACCTACAGCTTCTTAGCTCTAGTAAAGTAGAAAGATTCTTACCACACAGGATACCTTAGTGAGCCATGGCAGACTCCAACTTTTAGATGGTATAAGCCTAGAGTCCCAACACAAACCGATTTAACCTTTTCACATGCAGACTTAAGCCTGCTTGCAAGCCTGGCTCCACTCACTCTTGAAACACCAGCTCGATGACATCATCTCCAGGACCAATGCTTTTGTTGTCGTAGGACAGCCCCTCTTAAGGAACTAGTTGGAACTGAACCCATGGACTTTATGTACTCCAGGACACCTCTCACTACTTGCTTGCTGTATGTCCTACAGGCAATTATCTGAGAGCCAAGACAGTTTCCCAACATGAAAGAGACTTCTCTACTTTGAAGTTCTCTCATTAACTAACCTGGGCATCTGTCATTTACAGGACAAAGAGACTGAAATTACCCTTAGAGACAGCTGGTCTGTCTTCTGATAAAAAACTGCCTTTTATTTTCAGGAAGCCTGCTTTTCTCCTTCAGCTGATTAGATTCTGTTATCAGTGAAAAAATATAGAATTAATACAAAAAAGTACAAGATTATTGTTACACTAGCAGTTGGCAAAATACCAATAAAATGACGCAAAGGTAGGTAAAGAAACAAATAAAAGCAAACTGAATGATTGCAGATGCATCTAAAAGCTCCAAACCTTCATTCTTTATGATATACATCCTTACTAAGGACTTGCTCATTAAGTTGGTGACAAAGCAGCTTGCCACATGTGATGTGCTGGTTTAGAATTGCCAGGGAAGAGAACATGAAGAACAACAGGTAACTGGAACTGGAAAATTAGTATTGGGTCCTATTGAATACCCTGTAGAACTGCAACATAAATGGAGTAAAACTCACGTAACTCAACTGATGGAGGGTCCTGAAGACTCTGAGACAAATGTAGAAGAGAATGTCTAGAGTAAATTCCACACGGTTTGGGTAGTGAAAATGTGTACATAGAGGACACACAGCCATCTCCTGAAATGTTTGAGGAACATAGAAATAATAAGCCTACACCAGACCCAAGTTTGGAAAGGATTGATGACTTTTCTGCCATGAATAGCAACTGAGAGGAGACAATAGTGGTAAAGAAAATAAGGGGTGACAATCTGGTCCAATTTGTATCAGTAGTAAGGCAAGAGAGCATGTGAAAAGAAGCCATGTCAGTGGTTCTGTAGGTTGGGACTGAAAGATCAGGAGGTCATGGGTTCTAGTCCCATACTGGGCACTTGGGTTCATATACTCCAAATTGCTAACTTTTGGTCTTTCCTCTCAACCACTAAACTGGTTCATAAACTACCTTGCCAACAGACACCACATTGTTAAATTCAACCAGACCTTATCCACCATTGCCCCAGTTAGGCTTGGAGACCTGCAAGGATCTGTCATTTGACTCCCTACTGTTTTCTCTCTTTATCAATACTCTTCCTCATGAAATTGTATGTTCTGCTTTAATGTATGCCAATGACCTTGCCTTTAGTTCTAAAAGTTTAGCTACCATTAATTTAGGGACCAGCACTGACTTTCACATAGTTTGGTCCTAGCTTACTAAGACTACTAGTCTGGTTTTAAACACCAAAAAGACCCAAGTTATTATTTTTGGGTCCCCTGCTGAGAGCACATACTGCACTGGTGCCTTATCAGTGTCCTGTGTTGATGGCTTCCCAAATGAAGTTGTCAACTCCTTCAGGTACTTTGGGGTTACTCTTGATCCATTCCTTGACTCCACCACCCATGTCACTTCTATAAGGCAGTAAGTTGTAAGCTAGGCCTGATGTATAGAGGCAAAACCTATACTCACATCAGAAGCTTGTCTTGCCACTGCAAGAGGAGTCCTCTTCCCTAGTCTAAATGATGGTGTCCTTGCATTTGTCAAGTTCTTCAAAATCTGTAATGAATAGCTGGGAGGTGACCTACAACAGCATTTGTTGTTTTGTGTCATCAGCTAGCTGACGCGCCCATCATTGTGACCTTTATGCAAATGTTGATTGGCTGTCCTCATTCAATGGATGTTTGTTTTCTCTGTTTGTTTTATAGAAAAAAAACACATAGAACTAATACTCTGCTCTCGATTGCAGTCTTCTTTCAGTACTCTCACCTGAATTATTTTCTAAGATCTAGATCCAGAAGCAAATGATTTGATACCTTTTATTGGACCAGCATAGATGTTACAAAAAGAAAACAATGTCTAAGCTTTCGGACCAACCAAGTCCTTCCTCAGAGACTTATGACAATTGTTCAGAGAGTCACAATCTATTAACACCCAGATAATAATAGATTATTAGGTGTTAATAGATTGTTGAGGGTCAGTTGCAGGTGCAGACATCGGAGTCAGTTAGGAATTTGTGAAATGCTTGTTTGAAATATAAGTGGGACTGCGCAGCTCTGAGGTGGGATGGAAGCGCATTCCAGATTCTTGGGGTGAAGGTGGCAAAGGCATGTTTGTTCATCTTGGTGTAGCATCTGGGGACCTTTAGGAGAGACCGGACTCATAAGTGCAAAGGGTAAGATTGTTCCTGGGGAGTCAACAAGACTGCAAAGGCTGCTGGTTTGGAGGACCTTATGATGTTGTCAATCATGCATCCAAGTGTGAGTAGGCAGTGAGAGGATGGGGACAGCCAACCTAGCTTGGTGTAAAGTGAAAAGTGGTGGGATAGTCTGTTTGTGGAGAGTGCAAACCGGCATACATTTTGTATGTCATGTTCCATCTGTCTAAGTTTGAGGCACTGGTAATGTAATAAGGGGAGAGACCATACATGAGACTAGGAAGGAGGATACCCCTTGCTATTGCAGGTCTGGCAGCAGAAGTCAGAGAATATTTGATTTTGTAAGTCAGACCAAGGTTGGAGTTGACAGATCTACAGACATTTGCAATGTGCAGGTTGAAATCAAGGG
Organism: Neoceratodus forsteri; assembly: GCA_016271365.2. Lineage (NCBI taxonomy): Eukaryota > Metazoa > Chordata > Ceratodontiformes > Ceratodontidae > Neoceratodus > Neoceratodus forsteri. The sequence goes on from JADMNL010000025.1 coordinate 275,837,848, forward strand.
TGGGGTCCAGAGTGATGCCAAGGTATTAGAAAGAGTTGACAGTGGAGAGGAGAGAGCCATCTGAGATTACATGCTTATGGGATCCCTTCTCTACATTAAATTATTGGGAAGGCTGTCTTTCAGTTGAGGACTGCATTGTTGCAGTATGACTGGTGCCGCCGTTTGGATGGCCACAGATAAATATATGACTGATGTTCAGTGGTGACATAATAGACATGCCTTGTTGCTGGTGGGCGGGGTGGGGAGGAAGTACTGTTTTAATTTTGTGGATGAGGTGTAATGAGTACTAAATTTTAGGCCCAAATTCTGTAATAGGTGAAGCCCGGTCGCCGACTCAAAGACTCTGGAAACAAGTGGGGCATAGCCCGGAAATGCCTTCATACATGATAGACTCAATCCTGACAATGGTCTGCTCACTGACAGAGATAGGAGGGGAGTCAGGTTATGGGGGACTGGGATCAGTCTCCTGGAAGGATGGAGCAGGAGACAGAACATCGGGGTCAGATAGTCAAAAGATTGCCCAAGCACAAATCCGAGTTTGCCCGTGCAAACTGGGTTCTGCATGGATCTGCAATATTGGAAAGCTCAGTTAATGTGGGCAAACAGGGTTTGCACCCTGGCAATATCAAGGGGGGGGTGCAATGTAAATGAAGGGGCACGGACCTGAATATTGGCACAATCCAATATTCACAGTATTCGTACTGTTCAGGGCTGTTTTGTGTGATAGTGCCCTTCCCCCCACCTGCTGATTGCCGGTCCGATTGTCATAAAAATTCAGTGCCTGGTGCTAGTGGTCTCCCCCACACACACCGATCACTGGCACAATTGTAATAATAATGCATTCCCTGGTGCTAGTGGTCTCCTCCCCTCCACCAATTGCTGACCCGATTGTCATAAAAATTCATTCCGTGGTGTTAGTGGTCCCTCCCCCAATCCAACATCCATTTATATATATATATATATATATTCATTGCAAAAAAAAACTCTGTTAATGCATCAGTTTGGGTTGTCATTACAGTGACAAAAGTTTGGAAATTCGATGTTAGGGTTACCAACCTTACCCCCACCCTCACCCTCCACACACCAACAGGCATCGAGTGCGCCTTAGATTAGATCTAACTCTCACCCCTGGCCCATTGATATGAAGCTGAGATGGTAAGGCAGGAGAATGGAGTGAGAGTTAAGTCTGATGACCCAAGGCACACCTTGACACCTTTTGATGCGTGGAGGGTGAGGGGGGGTGGTAGGGTTGGCAACCCTAACACTGAATTTCCAAACTTTTTTCACTGTAATGGCAACCCTAACTGATGCATTAACAGAGTTTTTTGCAATGAATGTCCCTTCTTTTTGACAAATCCAGAACAGATGGTTTGATACCTTTTATTGGACCAACAAGGATGTTACAAAAAAAACAAACTGCTTTAGCTTTTGGACCAACAAGTCCTTCTTCAGAAGCTTAATAACAGTTATTTAGAAAATCCTATACTATTAACACTGAGAACATGCAGAAAAAAATAGAAATAATTCTCATTGGTTTAAAACAGGCATTCAAAACATAATTAAAGTGACGTCAGAGATCTTGAATATCTTAAGTGTGCTTTCAGCTGAATCAAACTTAAAGGTCAAAGGTTGTCCAGAGATAACAGCAGGCAGAGAGTTCAACCCACATATATTATACCATGTATGAGAAAATGAGAGGGTCCTGCTCTCCCATCATGTATACATTTTGTAATTGTCTCTGATTTTCCTGTGGGAACGCAGGGATAGTTTAATGATCTCGCATGTCCCTCTGGGCCCTGCGCTCCTACTACTGCATAATGTGGGGCCCTTTGCTCCCATTATTGCATAATGGGATCCATATGTGAGAGTGCAGGGCCCTCTGGGCCCTGCACTCCTATCTACCCATAAGTATAGAGACATAGCGCAGGCATAGAGCCATTCCAGGTAACCCTTGTGCTGCAAAGGTGGCAATATCTCAGTAACCATAGGAACCTCAGAACAAATTCCACCACAGTTGTAATCATGGCCTGGCAACCTCCACGCATACTTAGTACATCTAACTGAACTTAGCCACAAAAATCCATATCTCGAATAGTTTTCGAGATACAGCTGCCGTAAGGTGACACGTATGCCACAGTGTTATCCTATGGAAAAAGTTGCAGCTTTGGAGTGCTGTAACTATTGAACCGGTGTAAATTTTTTCACTAAACCAGCAAAAGGGACATCTGTGGCGCAAGCCCTTTCGATCCAAAAGTCCTAATCGTTTTTTTTTTCTATGAAGTGGCAAAGAAACTGTTTTTTTGGGACCTGTTTATTTATTTATTCTTTATTTATTCATCACAAATCGGGTTTACAACCTTTGAGTCAGCGACTCATTTACAAAGACACCTTGTCGCAGGGGGGCAGACATCAAGACAGTTATTAGAGTGCAGATTAAAACAGAGGATAACATTATAGGTACAGTAAAAAGGAACATTTAACATAGATACACTTAGGTTACATAATGTAGTAGTTTGTATGTTACTTAGGTTACATAATGTTACAAAATTGTGAGTTACACTCATGGATATAGTAGGTCCTCAGAGAAGACAGCGGGTTACATCTCTGTTTGGACCTAGTAGGGAAGGCGTGGGTCTGGGGGAGGGTGAGGCTATCCAGTGGACGTTGTCGAGCCAGGGGGCAAGGCGGGCAGGTACTACAGGTTACAACAGGGGGTTAGTTGCACCTACAACAGCAGGTATTAAAGACATGGTTCCGAAGGGCTGTTTTGAAGGAGCCAATTTTTGGCAAGTTGGAGATGCAGCTAGGGAGAGAGTTGAACCAGGTGGGGGCTCGGTAGAGGAAGGATTTATGGGCAAGGGAGATCTTGGTTCTGGGCACCTTGAAAGTGGCCTTAACAGAGCTATGGGTGGTGATGGATGATGATGACTGCTGTAGGGGGGTGGAGACCCCCGAGGGGGGGAGAGTCCTAGCAGTGATTTCTTAGTGAGAAGGCAGGTCTGGAAGAGCAGTCGCTCCTCAAAGTTGAGCAGATTGGTGGTGGGGCACCAGTCAGGAGCCTACAGGCCTTATTGATGGAGAGTTGGATTTTGGAAAGGGCAGTGTTGTCAGCTGTGGCATAGATGGGCAAGCCATAGTCCACGAGGGACAAGACAAAGGAGGGGATGGCCAGCCTGAGGGCAACCTGAGACAGGCAGTCCCTGTGCCGGTATAGCAGGCCAATCCAAGAGTTAATGGTGACTGACAGGGCATTAAGATGGGTGTGGAAGGAGAGGGCAGTATCGAACGTGATGCCTAGGTACTTGTATGTGGTCACTTGTTCTAGCAGGTGCAGAGTGCTGGGGATAATCAAGAGGGGGGTATTTTTAGCTTCATTTTGGTAGTGGGAGAAGAGCATTGATTTGTTTTTCTTTAGGTTAATGACCAGTCTGTGGTTGCCGAACCATCTTTCGGCTTGGTTATAAGCTTGCTGGAGGGATAATTGGAGGGAGGTGGGATTGGGATGTGAGGCAATGAGGACTGCATCATCAGCGTAGAGGAGCATTTTACCAGTACATGAGCTGGGAAGGGTGTTGAGGTAGAGACTAAAATATATTGGACCCAAGATAGAGCCCTGATGGACCCCTGAGCGAACAGGAAGAGTGCTGGAGAGGGAGCCACTGACCTTGACACACTGAGATCTAGCAGAGAGGTAGCTAGAGAACCAGGAAATGGGAGCGCCAGAGAAGCTAAGTTGGTGGATAGAGTCGAGTAGAAGGGGATGACAGACAGTGTCAAAGGCCTTAGAGAGGTCAATGAACACTGCTCCTGCAAGGCTGCCAGAGTCAAGAGCAGCATGCAGGTGTTGGTAGAATTCCAGGAGAGCCATGGTTGTACTGTGTCCTGGACGGAAACCGTGCTGCTCTGGGCACATAATGTCGTACTTGGTTAGGTATTCAGAGTGCTGGATCAACACCACTTTTTCAAGGGCTTTAGATAGTGGGGGAAGGATGGAGATCGGCCGGTAATTGTTGGGGGTGGACCAGTCCCCACTCTTATGAATAGGTGTGATTTCAGCAATTTTCCAAGCACTTGGGACATGACCCAGGCATAGAGACCGGTACAGAAGGTCTGTCAGGGGGACTAGGACTTCTTCCAAGACCATAGGGAGGATCCTGGAGTCAAGGGGTCACTGCTGGGGTTATTGCTGCCTAAGGCTTTTAGCAGGTGCAGCCTGGCTTCTTGGGGGGGATAGGGTGTGCAGGTAGGATGGTGGGTGATGCAGAACCAGAGGGAGAGAGGTGGGGATTGGGTCAAAGAAGCTGCTAGTGAGGACCGAGCTTAGGTCAGAGAAGGCAGTGTTAAGGCAATCAGCTATAAGGAGTGGATCTGTGGTGGGGGTGCCATTGATGGAGAGCTGAGATGGTGGGGGGACTGGGACTTCCCATTTAGCTCTTTCATATTATCCCAGAAGGTCCGGGCTGAACCCCAAGTGGAAGCGAGGGTGGTCTGGTAGTGCTCTGCCTTGGCCCGCCTAATGGCCCAAGTGCACTTATTGTGTTCTGTGTTGTAGGCCTGTCTATCAGTCATCTTTCCAGATTCTACAGCAATGTGCCAGAGATTATCTCTGTTTTTGAGTCTCTGGAGGACGGGTGGGGTGATCCATGGGGCATTGCATTTTTTGGAGCGAATCCTGGTGAGGGGGCTGAAAAGGTCACAAGCCTTACAGAAGGGATTTGTGAAGTGGTCAAGCGCTGAGTCAATGTCAGGGGCAATCTGGATAGGGGACCAGTCTAGCTGAGCTAGGTATTATTTTAATTTTCTGAGGCTGCCGGGGCGTAAATAGCATAAATGGCAGCATAGAGTGGCCTGGGACACTGGCTTCAGAGTGGAGGATGACCAGAGACAGAGGACTGGGGAGTGATCGCTAAGAGAGTTGAGGAGGACAGTGACATCCCGGATTTTGTAGGGGCGGTTAGATATAACAACATCTAGGAGAGTGCTGGTGCCAGTAGACTGGTTGAATCTGGTGGTCTGGGTGACTAACTGGGACATATCCAGGGCAGCAAAGGAGTTCCTTATATGGGAGGCAGTGGAGGCAAGCCAGTTAACATTGAGATCACCTAGGATAACTTGCTCCACTTTGTGAGGGAGAGATGTGAGGTAGTCAATGAGGGAGTGGACCACTTGGTTTTGATTCCATGGGGGTACGAAGGAGTCTATGAGGAAGAGAGGGCCTTGGGCGGGGACAGGTGTGATTTTTAAAGTGAGGGCTTGGGCTCCATAATCAAGTTTAGGAGCTGGGAGTGCCTGACCTATAAGGGAGTCCCGCACGAGTAGTGCACAACCACTACAGCGTTTGCCTACTCGGTCTTCCCTGTAGATGATATATCCAGGGACATCCCGGATTTTGTAGGGGCGGTTAGATATAACAACATCTAGGAGAGTGCTGGTGCCAGTAGACTGGTTGAATCTGGTGTTCTGGGTGACTAACTGGGACATATCCAGGGCAGCAAAGGAGTTCCTTATATGGAAGGCAGTGGAGGCAAGCCAGTTAACATTGAGATCACCTAGGATAACTTGCTCCACTTTGTGAGGGAGAGATGTGAGGTAGTCAATGAGGGAGTGGACCACTTGGTTTTGATTCCATGGGGGTACGTAGGAGTCTATGAGGAAGAGAGGGCCTTGGGCGGGGTCAGGTGTGATTTTTAAAGTGAGGGCTTGGGCTCCATAATCAAGTTTAGGAGCTGAGAGTGCCTGACCTATAAGGGAGTCCCGCACGAGTAGTGCACAACCACTACCGCGTTTGCCTACTCGGTCTTCCCTGTAGATGATATATCCAGGGAGGGTGATAGCAGAGTCAGGGGTGGATTTGGAGAGCCAAGTCTCTACCAGTGCAATTATGTCAGGTTGATGTTGAACGAGCCAGCACTGGAGGGCAGCAGATTTCTTTAGGAGACCGCAAATCTTTAAGGATGCAAAGCGGAGGCCAGTTGCAGTACAGGGTTTAGAAGGGCTGGAAGCCATGGGTCCTCGGTTTGGGTGTACATTACCTGATAATAATAATAGCAGTGTAATTATTCTGGTAAGTGGCGGCGATGGAGACCCTTGGTGAGACCTGTGAGACTTTACAATCAGAGGTGCATGGGATAGATAAAGTGCGAAGGGTGGGAATGGCAGGGAGAGCTGGGTCCAGGTCGGGCCTTGGAGGGCGGAGGGAGTGGGGGTGTTGGCAGGGTGGGGTGTTGGGGGGGTCACGGGCATGTCGAGAGTGGGGGAGGGCCGAGTCACTGTGGGGTAGTCTGGGGATGAGGCACCTAGTGTGGAGAAAAGGTGCTCCAGTCTGTGTAAGGTCTGTACCAAGAGGGTGAAGGACAGCAGACTTAATAATGGAGTGTAGGTACCCATAGCAGATGAGCAGTAAAGGAAGCGTGTCCAGGAGTAGTAGAGAGTAAGGAGATGTAGAGCAGCTTTGGCACAGTTAGGGGAAAACCTCTCTAGTGGGCAAAGAGTATAAGCTGCAAATGGGAAAAATCAGTATCAATCAGTAGAAGAGTGAGGGGGCAAAGACTGATGAATAGTGATAGACTGACCACACAATAAGTGAAATGTGACAGGAACTGTATTGTGTTAGATTGGGTAAGTGTGCTTATAACTGGGCCCTCTAGTGGCTAAAAGATATAATCTGTTAATGGAAAAGTCAGCACAAAAAAAAAACAAAAAAAAAAAAACAGGTAGGGAGGTTCTGAGATAAGGTGAGAGGACAAAATTAAATAGCAGGCTTGGAGAGGAGGGCAGTCAGAAAACAAAAGAGAAATTAACAGTTTGGGAGGGGTTAAGAATTAAACAGAGATAGTTTAAGCAGGGAAGTCCTGAAGCAAGTTGGGGGTTGGGGAGGACACTGCAGTATGCTCAACAGGAGAGAGCAGTAGCCTCAATACAGTTGTGGAAGGCGCTCTGAGTAACACTGGGGCACAGAGCTGAAAAAAAAACAGGCAGGGAGGTTCTGAAGCAAGTTTTTTTTTGGGGGGGGCACTGCAGCAGCCTCAATGGGACACAGAGTTCAAGGTTGCAGCCCACAGACTTACAGGTCTAAGAGAAGGGGCACAGGGCTCAGGGCAGATAGCAAAATCACACTACCTTAAAACCTCTCTCAAACTTAAATCAGCTCTCATGAAATCTCTACATCAGACTAAACATTACTTGAAGTGCGAAATCAAGAACATGTCAAGCAGAGGTCAGTCCTAGCATTAATTTATTGGCAGCAGTTCCTAGAAGTCTTCTGGATTGCTGTACATAGTGTGAGAAACACTGACAAACAGGGGCAAGTGAGATTCCTCCAGAGGTAGATGCCAAAATTCAGAGTTCCTACCCGTACCTTGCTTGGAGGGTGAGCGTCGGGCAGCTTCTCCTTAGTCTGCTTACCAAACTGCAGAATATAGTTTGTTTGAGAGGAAACAGCCTGAAAGGGCACAGTAGTCCCCTTGCTTGGAGGGTGAGTGTCAGGCAGCTTCTCCTTAGTCTGCTTACCAAACTGCAGAATGCAGTTTGTTTGAGAGGAAACAGCCTGAAAGGGCACAGTAGTCCCCATGGACCTTTCACGAAAGTACCTTGGACTTTCATGAAAGTCCCATTAGTTTACCTGTGAGACTTTCTTGAAAGTACCGCCAACTTTCGCGAAAGTCTGAAAGTACCACAGAACTTTCACACAATTTCCACAGCTAAAATGGAGGAAATTTTTTAAGAAACATATTTCTGGGCATGCTAGCGAAAAACTAATGGCAGGGTCTTGTTCCTAGGGCCCTGATTAGATAAACCCAACTGTTGGTGTTTACCAAGGGGCAGTATTTTTTGAGCTACATCATTTTTTTTCGCATCACTAACTGAAAACAAGATGGTGGCAGCACAAAAGTAAAAACCCCAAGCACGACAGTAAAATGGGCTTTCGCGAACGTTTTCGTGGTGCACATATATTTTTGCCATAGGCTATAATGGGAAATGAAAAAGTTAAATAACCTTTGAATGGATTAATATTTTTTCACCAAACCTCAAAAGGCACTTCCCTGACCCCCATATACCCTGAAAATTGCAGACCAAACGGACAACCTGTTCGAGCTGTAAAGATGAGCAAAGAATTTGCCAAAAAGTGAGGCTTTTTTCACACTTTATGATGCTCCACAGATCCTGCAACCACACATCTGACTGGAATGAAACTTGCTTGATCCAGAGATCTATGGTACCAGACCGTGCATGCAAAATTTTAGGCAAATTGGTCAAACGGTTGCAAAGTTATTAAAGTGCAAAATTGCAGATTTAACATTAAGCTGCCTACTCAACCCTAACTAAATATGTATATATATATGTAACCCCTGGACCCCTGCCTTTTTGCCAAACGACAGGTGGCATGCTGTTGAAGCTGACTGCAGTACCTGTTGGGGACTGGGTTCGGGTTCGGGGAGGATAAGGTTCCTCGGCACTGAGGGCCTAGGTTTGGCTACTCTGCACAGGGGCACCCAAGTAAATCCGAAAACAGGAAGCAATAACTGTAATGTCCAAAACCAGGAATGGGATTCTACAATGTGGCTTTTATTCACATCCAAACTGAACAAATAAAGCATAGACAGGCCCCCACGGGGCTACATTCCTGGTAATGCAGATTAGAGACACCGAACACTTCTTCACATTTCAGCTCTCAGGCTCTAAACCCACCAGGCACACAGCCCAGACTTGCACGCAGCTTTGGGTACACAGCCCGACTTGTACACTACTTGGGTTTTCCCCACTGGCCCGGCTCCCCCGCCGGCCACTTGATCCACGGTCCATTATGGGAATGAACCAGTTTTCCTGTTGGTGGCTCCCCAAACCACCTTAGAGCCTTCGACTCCTAGAGGGAATTTTCCTTCCATCCCACATCTGGGTACTTCCCTCATCACTGGCCAAGTGCATGAGGCAAAGTAGAAATCCACAGAGCAAATCCGTAGAGGTGGACCTGGTTACTAAAGATGGGGGGTCTCCCACCTCCAGCTCCCACAATCCATACCCGGCCATTCCTCTGGAAACTAAACAACTCTTTTGAAAGCTTGGCAATGTAGATTACTGGGTAGACGTATATCACATCTCCTCTGCATGTCTTGACTTCCCCTATGTGCTGGACTTGAACATACTTTTACTTTTGGCTAAGCCTATTACTCTAGGCCTCCCACTACTTCAGTAGTCCAATCCCCACTTTTACACAGTTCAGGATGAAACATGAGCCCTTTAGAAAGAGCAGAACTCACCCTTTGATTGCAGGTGCCCCACAGGCGAATCTCGATATCTTCTTGTACCCCACACTCGTGGACAAAATAAGGCAGCTTCTTTCTCCAGCAGTAGCCAGGGGTTGCCCCTGGAATAGCAGGCAAACCTTCCTGCCCCATCCCCTCAGTGATGGGGCAGACAGACCTGAATCAGCAGTCTCCACCACTTTAAAAATAGCTTACTGTGTCTCTCTTTTAGGCAGAAACACACACCTTTCCCTAAATGTAGCCCTATTTCAGGACTGAGGCTCCAAGAGCCTGAGCACAGAGCTGCTGTGCTCCTCTCACAACAATCTCCAAACTCCAACTGAACACAGACTGACTGTTCAAACCTCCCAACATTCTAATCTAACTCCCTTCTGCCGATTCCAATATGGCTCATGCAGCTGCGATAGTTCTATGGTGATGTCATCCCTCAGTCTCAGCTGAGACTGAGAACAGAGTGAGACAGTGTGAAATCCATTTAACTGGAGTTTCACAAGCTGCCTTCCCTGCCTACCACTAGGTCTTACTGGGATTCTAGTAACCCCGCATAACAAGGGGGTTACATATATATATTCTATGCAAAACAGCTGCCTAAATGTCACCCCATTCCATCTGAAATTACATTCACAAGTCACAGTAAATAAGAATGGGGTGACATTTAGGCCTCACAACCCCAATGACACACCCCCATCAGCTGTCAATCTTGGGATGATGGGCAGGTCCGGGGGGAGGGGCGACCTGAAAGAGTTTTCATTTCCTGACTTTTTGTGTTTTAACCCTAAATTATGCATGAACGCAGTTTTTTGCATAGAATTTCCTTACTTTTTGAGAAAGAATAAAAAACTAAGAACTTGCGCAAGTTGGTGGGAGCACGGGCCCCTGCGCTCCCACCAACCTGCGGAAGGTGGGGGGAGAGCGGGTCTTTTGGGCCATGCACTCCCACCAACTTGTAAATGTAACACCATAATTCACATCTACGGGACATACTGAGAGCAGCCTCCCAAATTTCAATGCAAAAGACCAAACCATGTCCTAGATATAACATGTTAAAGTATGACATTTTCATTCGTCAGAGTTGCAGAATTTCACACCTGTTAACATTTTACAGGCACAACGACTGATTACTACATCCATGACACTATGGCTGGGTACCCTATCAATTTCAAGTCACCAGCACAATGCAAAACACTGTCCGCAACACATAAATTGTGTCACACGATATCTCCGCAAAACAAATTTTCTCTGACATGTAAACACTGTAATTCACATCTACAGGACATGCTGAGAACACCCTCCAAATTTCGAGTAAAAAGACCAAACCATTTCCGAGATATTTAAACTTAAAGATTGATGAAATTACCCTATCTAATGCATTATAAAATCTGGCCATCTTGTCCCTATCTCGGGATCGAAGATGGCGATCAAAGAATCTCTCGATCAAAGAATTTGCAGGCTTGTGATCCACTCTACACAACAGCTGGTTGCTGGCTGAGTTGTCAATGAACACGTACTGTAACAACTGATTGTGCAGTACGTACTCATTGACAGCTCAGTTGGCGACCAGCTGTGGTGGAGAGCGGAGGGCTGTGCTAATCATTGGCTTGGGGTCGGAAACAGGGTGAGTGAGGTTGTGGGGCCCTAGCTGCTGGAGTGTCAGGGGGGTCCTCTAGACACCAGGGAATGGATTTACTATGTGATACAGGGGATCGGGGACGGAGGAAGGTCTGCTAAACACCTGGGACTGGTATAACATTCTCATACAGGGGATCAGAGATAGGGAGGGGGTTTGCTAGACACCAGGGAATAGTATACCTTCAAATACAGGAGATCAGGATGGTGACCCAGGGAACATTTTATATATATATATATATATATATATATACATCGTTTGGGTATGGAGTGTGGGAAGGGACCACTGGACCCCAGGGAATATTACATTTATACATCAGGCAGGTGTCGGGTGGGGGGGACCACTGGACCCCAGGGAACATTTATGTTTATACATCAGGCAGGTGTCAGGTGGGGGGGGATCACTGGACCCCAGGGAACATTTATGTTTATATGTATAGGTATATATCTATATATATATAGATATATATATACTAGAGGCAAAAAACTCTGTTTAATGCATCAGTTAGGGTTGTTCCACAGTGACAAAAGCGAGGAAATTAGATGTTAGGGTTGAAACCCCCTTGCACCCACCCCCTGCCCCCAGCAGGCATCAGGGTGTACATTGGGATTGTCGGCCCTAGCTCTCACCCCATCACATATGTAAAGAAGCTGAGGTGGTGAACTATAGGAGAGTGGGGTGAGAGTTAGGACCGACGACTTCAACGCACACCCCAGTGCCGGCTGGGGGGCAGGGTGGGGTGGTGCGAGGTGGGTTTTCAACCCTAACATCGAATGTCCTCTACTTTGTCACTGTGGAACAACCCTAACTGATGCATTAAACAGAGTTTTTTGCCTCTAATTTCCCTTCTTTTAGAGAATGTGCAGTAGAAGTAGTGAATGGAATGTGGTGGTGGGAGCGCGGGGCCCTTTGGACCCTGTGCTCCCACCACGTGATGTTTGCTGACATAGTAACGGTAACTGCAAGGGAAATGCAAGCGGTAATGGTTGAGCACATGGTGACAGAAACCTAAATGGTAAAGCAAATGTTAATAGAAACGCAAGCGCAAAGTGATGCCAAACCAAACAGTGTCACAAAAGGGAGACGCAACCGCATAAGGAAACACAAACCGTGACATGCACAGTCATGGTACGGCAATTGGAAATGCAAATGGTAATGTTAACAGCATAGATAACACCAAAGGGAACCGAAACAGAAACGCGAACACAAGCGCACACGGAAACGCAAACCGTAACGCACACAGTCACGTTACTGTAATTGTAAACGCAAATGGTAAAGTTAACATGAACGATAATGCCAAAGGAAATGGAAACGGGAATGGAAGCGCATACGGAAACGCAAACCGTAACGCGCACGGTCACGTTACCGCAGTTGTAAATGCAAATGGTAATGGTAACAGCAACAATTACACCAAAGGAAACAGAAATGCAAAAGCAAATGGAAGCGCGTATGGAAACGCAAACCGTAATGCACATGGGCACAGTAACGCAATTGGAAATGAAAATGGTAACAGTAACAGCAACGAAGACGCAGACCAAAAGAAAAACACAAACGCAAATGAAAGAGGTGCCGGAAAAGCAAACCGAAACGCAAACAGAAACAGTAGTGGAAATGCAAATGGTAACAGTAATGCAACTGCAAGCGCAAACGAGAACGCAGAGGGTAACGCACACGGAGGCATACATGGGAACGGTAACACAAACGGGTACAGAAACGCAAGTGGAAATGCTAACTGTTACAGTAACAGAAGTGCACACCCTGTTTTTGCCCAACAGCTGCATAGAGAAACACAGTGGCCCAGATTTTCAAACTGCGCCATTCTGAGGCGCAAGCCCCTCGCGCTGCTCAAAATAGTTGCAGGGGGTGTGGCGAGAATTGATATTCGAGGTTAGCTATTGAGCACTCCTTTGAATCCCAGCCACAGCACTTGCGCATGGCGCAGTGGAACTTGCGCCACCGCAAGTTGCCAGAGTTGAGCATTAAACTTGCGGTGGCGCAAGTACCATTGCGCCATGCTCAAATTTCCGATATTCAAAAGGTGACATGCAAATGGGGCCATAATTTATGCAAGGTACAGGGGGGGGCCATTTGCATCTATTTATGGCCCCATTTGCATGCCATTTGCATGTAGGTGCGCCGATCCCCAAGGACTTGCTCCTGGCCACCCTGCCAGGCAGCAGCCGTCGGGGACTGACGCACAATGCAGCCCGATCACAGGCATCACAGTTACATGAAACCCCCCATACATATCCCAAGCCCGATCGCGGCAGTACAGGTACATGAAACCCCCCCACATATCCCGGCCCGATCGCGGGCAGTACAGGGTACATGAAACCCCCACACATATCCCAAAGCCCGATCATGGACGGTAGATACATGAAACCCCCCACACATATCGAAGCCTGATCGCTGGCAGTACAGGTACATGAAAACCCCCTGCCCACACATCTCCCACAGCCCGATCGTGGCAGAAGGTGTATGAACCCCCAGTGCCCGATCGCAGGCAGAATGTAACCCTCCCCCAACCCAAATATCTCCCTGGTGGTCCAGTGGACCGTAAAGCCCGATTGGGGCAGAATGTCACATCACAACCCCCCAAACATCTCCCTGGTGTCTAGTGTCCCCCACCCACCCACGAAGCCCTCCACCCGCTCCCCGCAGCGGCGGGCGACAGCATCCCACCCGCCTTCGCCGCCTCGTCATCACGACTGACTGTCCGGCAGGGCTGCACGCCCATTGGTGCAGAGCTACAGCCAATGGCGGCAGCCCATACCGTACATGACAGTCCAGATTTGTGAATGATCATTTTCAACCCTAACAGTGAATTTCCTCACTTTTGTCGCTGTGGAACAACCCTAACTAATGCATTTGCCTCTAATTTCCCTTCTTTTTGAGAATGAGAATGAGAAATAGTGAATGTAATGCGGTGGCGGGGCGTGGGGCCCAAAGGGCCCTGCGCTCCCGCCACATGATATCTTGTGGCATAGTAACAGGAGCAGCAATGCAAACAGAAATGCTAACAATGGCACACATGGTAACACAAGTGCGAATGAGAACAGAAAGGGTAACGCACACGGTGGCGTAGACGGGAACGGTGTGCCACGTGATGTCTTGTCACATAGTAACATGGTGCCTGTAAATGGAAATGTCAATGGGCATGGTGACGCAAAGTGAAACAGAAAGAGAAACAGTACAGTACACACAAATGGCAAAAAAGTAACAGAAACGCATGCAAATGAAAATGCAAAGGATGACACACGTGGTGGCATTGGGGTGCATTGGGATCATCAGCCCTAACTCTCACCCCATGACATGTGTAAAGCAGCAGAGTATAGGAAAATGGGGTGAGAGTTAGACCCACGATTCCAATGCACACCCCAATGCCGGTTGGGGGTGGGTGGGGGTGCAAGGGGTTTTCAAACCTAATCGCGAATTTCCTCACTTTTGTCGCTGTGGAACAACCCTAACTAATGCATTAAACAGAGTGTTTTGCCTCTAATTTCCTTCTTTTGAGAATGATAACGAGAAATAGTGAATGTAATGCAGCGGCGGGAGTGGGGCCCACCACGATATCGCGGTGTGTGGGAGCCGCAAAGAGGGCCCCGCGCCTCAAATACATGATGTCTTGTGGCATACTAACAGGGACAGCAATGCAAACAGAAATGCTAACAGTGGCGCATATGGAATACACGGTGAATGAGAACAGAAAGGGTAACGCACATGGTGGCGTAGACGGGAATGGTCTGCCACGTGATGTGTTGTCACATAGTAACATGGTGCCTGCAAACAGAAATGTCAATGGGCATGGTGGACGAAAGTGAAACAGAAAGATAAACAGTACTGTAGACAGAAATGGCAAAATAACAGAAAGCATAGCACAAATGAAAGCGTGAGGATAGCAGCACATGGTGGCCCCAGGCGTCAACGGTAAGTGAAACGGGTACGGAACCGCAAGCGGAAAGGGCAACAGTAACAGTAATGTAAGCGCACAGGCTGGTTTTCCCCAAAACCTGCATAGAGAAAGACAGTGAGTACAAATAATGTATGCATAATAATGAGTATCGGCGCAGAAAATGAGATCTTGGAATACTAAATACATTATATCTGAGGAACCGTACGACGTAGAAAAAAAATTTAAAAGTCATATTATTTACAACTGTCCTGGCTAATTTGAATCTTAGCCCTTGTGAAGGGGCTAAGAGATTTTCCGACGAAAAGTCCGTTATCTCGCACCGTTTCCGAGATACAGGCCCTGAAAGGCGCGGCGAATGCCGTAATGTTATCCTATGGGAAAAAAGAAAAGTTCAGAGCACCATAACTTTGCCTCCCTGTAATGTTTTTTCACCAAACCACTGAAAGGCACATCTGTGGGCTGTTGGCTGTCTTCCCTCCAAATTTCAGGAAAAAAGACCAAACCTTTATTTTGCAGCAGGGATCCGAAGGATTTCTGTAATACGTCGGGCGCCGTAATGTTATCCTATGGGAAAAACTTTCAACTTTGGAGTACCGTAACTTTGCCGCCGTGTGATATTTTTCACCAAACTACTGAAAAGCACATCTGTGGGCTGTTGGCTGTCTTCCCTCCAAATTTCAGGAAAAAAGACCAAACCATTATTTTGCAGCAGGGTGCCAAAGGATTTCTGTAATGCGTCGGGCGACGTAATGTTATCCTATGGGAAAAACCGTCAACTTTGAGTGCTGTAACTTTGCCGCCATGTAATATTTTTTCAATACAACACTGAAAGGCACATCTGTGAGATGTCGGCTCTGTTCCTCCAAATTTCAGCCCAAAACTCCCAACGGTTCTTTTGCAGCGCAGTGCCAAAGAATCGCTGTCACTGTCCCACAGATGGAAAACTACTATCGAATTTAGCAAAGCTCAAAAAGTTCGACACTTTCGTGAGCATGAAAGTAATTTGCGAAAGTACTTTTTCCAGAAATTTGAAAAACATATTTCTGGGGTGTTTTACCACAAAATAAAGACATGGCAAGCATCCTCAGGGTCCGACTAGGTGAATACAAAAAGAATTAGGCTGTTAGAGGGTCCCAAATTTAAATGCCAACCATTTTCTGATCACCAACTGAAAACAAAATGGCCGATTTGCGAAAGTAACAGGCCCTTTTGCGAAAGTAAAAATGCATTTGCGAAAGTGTTGAACTTTTTGTTAACTTTTCCCATTGACTTATAATGGGAAACTGTTTTTTGAATAACTTTTGAACCGTTTAATATTTTTTCACGAAATCTTTGAAAGGCACATCGGGGACCCTGGCTGCACGTTCCCTGAAAATTTCGGACTGGTCGCGCAAACCGTACGACTTGTAGGCATGACCATAGAATTCCAGAAAAAGCATAAACACGTGCACAGATCATGCTTAATAACTCCGCAGCCGTATATCCAACCACTACGAAACTTGGCAGATCCCATGGCCTATGGTTTTTGATCAAGTATTCCAAATTTCAGCCAAATCTGTCAAACGGTTGCAAAGTTATTAAGGTGCAAAGTTTTGTGGTTTAACATAGAAATGGTTCCTCAACCCTAACTATGGTAGCACTACCGTGCTACCATAATACATATATATATATATAGAGCGAGTGTCAGGTGGAGGAAGGAACCACCAGCACCAGGGAATGAATTTTTATGACAATCAGTTCAGCGACCAGTGGGCGGGGCGATCACTAGCACCAGGGAATGGATTATTGTTATAATCAGGCTGATGATCAGCGAGGGGGGACCATGAGCACCAGGGAATAAAGTACTATTATGTAGCCCAGGCACTGTGTGCCAGTGAGCTACTACCTCTGCCTCTTGACTGCCACACAGGTTAAGGGGGCCTGGGTTCTGTTGCAATGGTGATTGAGGGTTCTATCCCAGAATAGTAAGAAAGTAGCATGGTGCCTCCACCCAGGGTAAGGTAACAGTTGACCAGGTGTTTGATTGGTACAACCTCATGGGATGTCGTACCTACCCACCTCCCTTTCAAACCACCCCACACACTAGATACCACGCTGTGCACCAATAATGTAAAACACATATACTTAGCAGCCAGTACCAATAAATTGCCCACAACAACGAGACTACAACAAACAAATCACAGCTTTATTTTAGGGAAAAAGGGCTAGGAAAGGGGGTACCAGGAACAGGATTGCTGTGGAGAAGAAAAGTTTGGTTATTTGTGTAATCCTTAGGTGGCACTATCCCAAGGGCTACTACCCCCGCCTGCTTAACTACTAACAGGTTGAGGGGTCTAGGTCCAATGGCGGGTGCCTCCACCCAGAGGTCAGGGTTTGCAGTAGTTAAACTAACTTGGTCACAGCCCTCTGGGACACTGTAACCCCCCTTTCTTCCAACTAGTGGCCCACACAATGCATTAGGAATATCTTCACAGTGTACACTTACCCCCCAGGACTGGCTCCGTCGACTGGACCACGGGGACCCCCTGCAAAACAAGATGATATGGTGCAAAAACCACAGTACAATTGTTTAACGTAAATGAATACCTCAGTCAGTGTAACTTTGCTGAAACCAACAGATCTGATTTATTTAAGGAGCTGCAACAAGGAAGGGGGACATCAGGTTAATTAGGTTAAACACATTAATAATCACAGTACTGTGCGCATATTCAGAGTCCCAAACTGTCACTTTCACTGGGTACCCAGGATGGGGGGGGGGGCTAGCCAGGATCGGTTGCAGCTGGTTGGGGCCCTGTGATGGAAAAACACTGGCACAATACCCAAATTGTAATCCGAAGCCGGTTGGCTCAGTTCGTGAAGAAATGGAAAAAAACAATTAGATGACACACTTGCAATTCGATAAACAGATGGCAGGGAGCTACCCTGCTTTGTACTCACAAACTCAATGCTGGGAACTGGATGGAAGGCAGATTGTCCTGGATTGCCAGGAGGAGCAGACCATGTGGACAAGGTCCTTGTGACTGGACCCCACTGCAGTTTAGAGCAAATGGATGTAGTCTGAATTAAGCTGGGGTTTACTTCCAGCTTCATGCACTCTATTCACTGTACAGGGGATTTGAAACGCGATTCCCCACAAGCACTACACACATTGATATGTAAAAGGAAAGTATTATACCAGGCAGGCTGCTTCTCTATCCCGATCGCAATTACTGCACAATACCGGGGAGAACACACAGCAGATTCAGTTCCTGATAGACCAAGCGCGATTCAGCAATTTCTCCAGTCTACTACAGGGTGAGCCTGGTTTCTACTCTTCAGATCTCTTTGATTCTCTTCACAGGTCGGTTTCAGTCCGAACAGGCGCTTGCACAAACTGCAAACCGAAACTTAGGGCCTTACACGAGATCCCCGCGCTAAAACTACACACCAAAGAAGCACACAGCTCCCTATCTCTTCACAGCCCAAACTAATTTGATCTTTCCAGTAGACAGAGTCGGGCATTTCCTTTGAGTTCCTCCCAGTTCAGTTGGCTGGTTTGGCTGTCACTCACAGTAAACTCCCCCTGTTGGTGGAAAAAAGGCGCCGAAGTCAAAACTACATTTCCCAGAGTCACTGCCCTTACAATCCCCTTACAGCAGGCTCCAGAGGAGAGTCCAAGTTCTGATTTGCCCAGAGCAGGCTCCATTTTAAAGGATCCCCACCATGATTGGTCCAATTCAGCAGTTCAGAATCAACATGAGGGAGCTACTTTGCACTGTCCTTGCTACAAGAAAGCAGGTTAAATCAAACTGCATTTTCATTATTACTCTAACAGGTTACAAGCAATTATATCTTTGAAGAGTGCTCCTTCTGCCCACCTAGCGATGGCAGAAATGGGGCGATTTGGCAGTAGGTCGAGCGGGACTCAAGCAGGAAAACACACAGTCCCCCCCATACAATCTAATTATGTCTGCAAGCAGACAGCTCTTAAAAAGACAGTACCAGAGGCTCTAAAAGCACTCACAGATAAACGGCTTAAACGCCAAACACCATTCAGGCTTGGAGCATTCAAGCAAGCTCCTGGAAGACTTTTGGGAACCCCCATTTGCAGGGGGGTTACATTTGGGTTAACAGAGCCCATGGCCCAAAACACACACACACAGTGCCCACCCACACTGGTACTAGTGCAAACCCCTTTTGTCCTGACAGTCCTAGCTGGGTACCCAGACTTAATGCAGGCCTGCTGGATGCCGCAGGCTGGCTGGCATTGGGGCCCTTTAAGTAACTTTTCCCTAGGATGCTAACAATCTTAAACTCATTTACTCCCCTTTTAACAGGGCAGTCCTAGGCTACTCACGGTCCTGAAGCACTGGGATTCAGCTACTGGCACAGTGGGTTCTGGAAGTTCAGGGATCAATTAATTAATTTCAGAGAGGGCAGCAAGCAGATAAGGTAGAAGAATGTTCGTCAACTTTGGACTTGCTTGAAGACTCTTGTAGCTTGTCATCTTCCGACTTGCTTGGAGATTCTTGCAGCTTGTCCCCTTCAGCCTGCTCACAGGCCAGATGCAGAGTGCAAGCGCAAGACCTACAAGTCCACAAGGAACTCAGACCTAGGAGAGACTCCACAGTCCAGCTCCCCTAATGGGTCCAGAGTGCCCTAGCACTCAGGCACGTACCTGTGGCCCCCTGCAGCCAAGTCTGCCCCACTCAGTAGAGGTTGGCAGGTTCCCTTCCTGGTTCCCAGTTGCAGCGGTGAACAATTTTCGGATTCCACGTTCTCTCCTGGGCAGGAACAAATAGCTCAGGTGTGCAGCACAAGTACTCCTAATTTCCATCTTTCCAGTGGCCTTTGGCTAGTGACTTGTGGTCTCAGGATCAAACCTCTGCCTTTCTACAGCTGAATTTCAGCAACAACAACAGGCTCCTAAATGCTGGATACCTGCAACCTTTTCTTTCCAAAGTCCTCAGATTCAGTTACAGTGCCAACCTTCAGCTCTGACACACACACACACACACACACACACACACAGTTCCAAACCACCATTTTCACTGGCTCAGGGTTTTCTCTTTCCAAACTGATGCAGGCTCACTGCAACACTCGGTCTCCAATGACACCAGGAGCTTTCACAAAGTACCTTGCCCAGTTAACTGTAACACCACAGTACGTTTCTTCCAGCGAATCCCTTTTTCTAACCCTCAAACTGTCCTATAAAAGGCCTCCTGTGTCTCCAACTCACAGAAATGAGCCTCTCTTGATTCAAGCAGAGCACAGAACAGACTGCTCAAGCTGCCCAAAGTCCCAAGGCTTTCACCCGAAAATCCTGGCTCCTGATTGGTTAGATCCTGCTGTCAGTCCCAAATATTAATAAACATAGCCAGTCTTCAGTTATTGACTGGCAAAAGTCTTTGGCGCCTAGAATTAGTTCATACCTCTTCCCATAAGCCATCACAACCAGCTTTTGGGCACCTAAGTTATTGATTGTCTGTCCATAGGGATCATAGTATCACAGCATGGCTGCTACTGTTTACAGTCTCATACAGTTCTACGGCAATCCCACTTTAAAACATTCTTACAGCCAAACTGTACAGTGTTACCACACAATTTCCCCATGGTCTGAAAACAGTCTTTGCCTCCTAACAAGCGACTGCTAATTTAACTTTAGTAACCTCTTTGTCTGGCTGCTGCAGCTGCCAATCCGTTCAGTCCCCCCAGGCAGCCAGGTGGCTCATTAATATTCATGGTGGCCTCATAAATATGCAAATCTGCCCCCCCCCATTCTTTAGTGCTATTGGACCTTTAAAACTAAATTGTGCTGCCATTTCTGAGCCCCCCCCCAGGTGTCTGACCTTCGATTACCTTATTTGGTAGTCGAGCACACCTGGGAGGTGATCATTAAGTCACGGGAGTGGCGAGGAATTGGCCAGGCACAATCGTGCATGTGCAGCCATTAAACATACTCCTTCACCCTAAAAAGCAAAGCAAAAAACACCATGGAGAGGGCCGGACAGAGATGTCTGGATACCCCAGGACCCGGGCTAGTGATGGAGGGCACCGAGGGGAGAGGGAGCAAAAACGGGTTCCCAGGCATCCAAGTAAGCCCCAGCTGAAGGAGGGAGTTACAATTACAATTGGACCAGTGATCAATGGGTGGCTACTAGCACCAGGGAATGATGTATTATTACAATCAGGCCGGCAACCAATGGGTGGAATCACTAGCAGCAGGGATAGCTCTCTGGGACTGGGCAATTGGAGGGGTGGGGCTACACTAAATTGCTGGGCTGCCCATGCAAATGAGTCCATTATGGGCATGCAAATTTCCCCTTAGCACATTGTATGCCAATGAACTCATTTGCATGGTCCATTTGAATATGGGAAATTTAGCACGGGTGCAAGCCAATGTGGCACCCTATTTCAGGAGCCTTGTCTTTCCAGCACTAAGTGGCTTAGTGCTGGGCCGACATGGCCCTATATTCAGTCAAATAGTATCAGTGTGCTATTCCACTGAATATAGCATCTTTGGTCAGCCGGGCTATCATAAGGCGGAAAGATTTCGCTCCACTTTGCACATTTTTGAATACTGCGCCCCAGAATTTATGGTATTCCTGAGGGAGCAGAAAATTCAGCTGCATCTATTATGATCTTCACTCAGCAGTAGCTCCAAGAACTCTGATTTATCTGTGCACAGAATACATAGGTGCACTGGGACCTGCAGCTTGCCTATGCTCTATTTTGTCAAATTTTACCAGCAACATGAGTATTGAGACTTTATTGAGCAAAATTAATCTGCTCTATCATGGCAAACAAGTGACCATTGATAATGATTTCACTACACTGGTACAAGACAAAGGTCAGGTAATGTAGGGAGTGGTAAATTATTTGAGGCCAAAAGATTTAAAGGTGCATCTCCTATTCACGGCTTGGCTGAGGGTGGGAACAAAATAAGGTGTCTATAATCTATGCAGACTTATTGGAAGCCTCTCCTTTCTTAAAGAAGCAACAGATTCAATTCCCCTGGTAGAGAAGGAGTAACTGGAGAAATATTTGCAGTTAGTATGGGAGGCGTCCTGAGGATGGCAGGGAAGAACACAGCTGCTGACGTAGACTTATGCATTCCCCTGAAAGCCAACATTCAATCAATGCTCGCTGTTCACATACCTGCTCTAAAGATTAGACCGGAGACCGTTGTTAACTCAGAAGATACTGGAGACCAGTGTGGATGGAATTCTCGGCAGCCAGGATCATCTGTGGCCTAAACACCTTAACTCTCATAATGGTGTACAAAAAAGCTGAATCCCATGAGTCTGGGACCCCAAGAAATAACTCACTAACTTACTCTGTTTTTCGGCGACTTAAACTGTCTGTCTGTCATTTTGTGATTTAACTAATTCTTGCAATCTCTCAGTTAGATGTGGCCTCTTGGCACTGGTGCTAGATCTACAATATCACTGGGGGGTGTTCGGACAACACGAAGTAGAGGCAATATGTGCAAAGCACACTGGTGGGCTGTGAGCCAAGAATTTTGTGCGACAGTGCGACTGTGACTGGAAAGCTCTCATAGGGGCCAAAATATCAGAGCAACTCCCCCAGTGTTAATGACCCACAGTAAGTAGATCACAGGATTATGGGATTCCTTCTGCACATTAACTTGTTGGGAAGGCTGTCTCTTTCAGTTGAGGACTGAGCTGTTGCAGCATGACTGGTGGCACCGTTTGGATGGCCACAGATAAATATATGGCTGATGTTCATTGGTGACATAATAGACACGCCTTGTTGCTGGTGGGCTCTGACCTGGGTGGAGAGGAGGTACTGCTTTAATTTGGTGGATGGGGTGTAAAGAGTACTAAATTTTTAGGCACAAACAATGTAATAGGTGAGGCCCGGTTGCCAACACGAAGACTCTGGAAACAAATGGAGCATAGCCTGGAAACACCTTCGTACATGACAAACTCAATCGTAACAATGGTCTGCTTGCTGACAGGGATAGGAGGGGACTTAGGTCATGAGAGACTGAAGTCAGTCCCTTGGAAGCCCACTGGATGACTACATAGAGCAATGGAGTTGGCTTGCTGGTGAGAGAGGCACCTCATGAGTGAAGCATAATGAGTAATTTGGAGTCTCTGGGGCTGGGGAGACCTGGCCATCCTCAAACCTTTAACTGACAGAGTGTTTGGCCTTGAGTCTGGCTGGCAGATTGGATGCATGGCTTCTTAGTCATGGGCCTCTTGGTTGCAGCCAGGGCCTTGTTTGATAACTGGGTGGCCATGTATTTCAGGGGAACAGTGGCTACTAGGGGTGTAGCTCAACATATTTATGTATACTTGGTGCTCCACTGAGGGACCTTGTTTATTGTTGGGGAATACTGATTAATTATTGACTCCTGGGAGGGCGTGGCATCTGGATTCCACCATTGTCTACCTGTTGATAGTTGCTACCATCTGAAATGGAGCCAGTTAATAACCTGGCAAAGTCTGCCATCAGGAAGTGGTTATGGAGCTTGTCATTCTCCAACTGGAAACCATAGGATGATTGTATGACCAAAGTTGATGGTGAATTATGGGGGAGGGGGGAGGCTGAAGTAGAGGGAGTTTAGCACTACTTACATTACTATAATAGGGTGGCAGACTTGTCATTAGCATTGGGAGGGGACAAAGTTTTATATGCTACTTCCATTGCTATGCCTTCTTTTCATTGAAGGCTCAGGTGTGGGTGATAGAGTGTACATCTACCAACAGAGGGGCAGAACAGTGGAGGGGAGGACCTGAGGTACACCTAGAAAGTTGTGGAGTGAGGTCAATAGTGGCAAGACCCTTAGACAGTTACTCAGTATGAGGAACACTTATCTTATTACATCACATTTGGAGGCGGGCCAACATCAGGCTGGCACAAGGCCAACTCCTTTTCTCTATCCCCAAACAGTTATGTATGAATGTGGTATGTCTGGTATATGTTTGGTTCTTCATTCAAATTGCAGGTGTCTGTGTTCAAAGAAGTAAAGACTTACAGTGGCAAATGAAAATAGCCGCTCTGTACATTTTGGTTATGTCAATGGGCTGAATAATCCCATCAAGTGTAAACAGGTTCTGTCTTATACAGAGGTAAAAGTTGGAGTTTATACTCCTTCAGAAAAAACATTTCACTCTAGTTGAGGCCCATAAATTCAAGAAACTAGTTTTGTCTGAGATTTTTCACTCTTCCATAAATAAGAAGAAAAAACTGTGGGGGGTTTCTGACCCTGGTGGCTAACTCGATCCTATTCATAGAGGAGGAAGTCATTACAGATTAGGAGGGTAGGTGATCACTGGTTGTCAGATGGGTCCAGGACACAACAGTAATTGTTGCCAATCTGTATGCACCCCCGGGATCCCCATATATTTTTTATGAAGAGTTCTTAAATTGGTGGCTGGCACAGCAAGGGGCATTTTGATGCTGGAGGGACTGGAATACAACCTTTAATAGGACTCTGGATTGCAACTCCCAGATCCTAGAACCTATCCCGGGGTAGCTAAAAAAAGTAGTCTATCTTCTTCAGGAGCTGGGTATGGGGGATGTCTGGAAGCCAAAATATCCAACAGCAGGGGACTATACATGTTACTCTTCCTAATTTAAGATTTACTCCTGGCATAATCTGTTTTTCACACAGAAGACAGATCTGTGGTGGGTGGACTCAATTTGGGTAGGGACACCAGGGTTCTCAGATCATCAACAAGTTTACATGTATGTGGGCCTGCATTTCAGAAAAAAGAAGACACTGTGGTACCTATATGTCTTTCTTTTGAGAGATCGTCTTTTGGTGGAAAGATTAGAAGATGAACTGCAGCAGGTGGTGCAAAAGAATGGCATTCTAGAGGGATACAGTGAAGACAGTACTGCGGTAGTCATTATCTCAGTGGCAGCAGGGAAACATACAGGATAATGACTGGGTTTTGGTTAATAACTGCACTGTAATCACCTTGAGTGGTTGCCAGGGCAACATAGTAAACCTCAAGAGCGCCACTCGAGAGGTTTATTGTTGTCTTGGCAACCACAAGAGGTGATTTCAGCAAGGTTATTAACACAAACCCAGTCATTATGTATTGTAGTATATTGGCAAAAATGGCTAAAAACTTAACTGGGCACCAGTTAAACAAAGACTGTCATTACTTTTTCTTTTTTCCCTATAGCACCGCTCTCTGTTAGGACCAGCTCTCAGCACCATGGCCGTTCGTTGTGAGCTGCTAGTTCAAAGTCACACATGCACAGATCCTTTCCTGTTGTTATGGTATCATTGTGACATAGTCAAGAGGGGCTAACAACCTCTTGACATCACAACAATACCATAACAACATGGTGAACAGTTGAATTTCAGCTAATAACATGGGCTCCCCATACATTATAGAGGGAGAGGAGGGCACAGTTGGCAGCCTTGGAGCAGTCTTTACAGACATAGAAGGAGCCCAACAAGTTAAGTGGGAGGCTCCCAGGGATAAGGAAATTAAAGGCATATGTAAGCCCCCCAAATGGGCTTACCTTTTGGGAGTAGTGGCTCCTTTCTCCTGTGGCACTGCTTGCGTTGGTGGCTCTGGAGGATTCGTACCTTGCAGCCCCAGTTTCTGCTCTGTGGCTGTGGCTGCGTATGACACTCAGTGGTCTCAGTCTGTGGCGGTCGGGCTGAGCACTGAGTCTTTGCTTACGCGCCTTCGAGTGCAAAGTGGTCCTGGGTCTGGTTTTTTGGGATCGGATGGGCTCGGGACCACAGGAGTCAGGAAGGAGGACAAAATAAAAAAAGTTAGTTTAATAAAAGTGTGTAAATACTTATGGTAGTCCGCACTACAGCACATGCATGTCCACCAAGAGGGGCAACCTAAAGGAGTGGCTGCTCCATTTTCGCAGGGGGGTAGTTCGGTGTCATTGGGGAACATTGTATATAGTTATTTTGGGACTACAAGTCCTGTAAGGCTGTGAGTTGGTGGGTGGTTTGGCACCTTTTGAGAGGAGATTTAAGGAGGGAGCTGCATGGGAAACAGGGGAGAGATCAAGGGATCAGTAGGGTGAGAGGACTGAGCAGGGGTGATTACCCATTTGGTCAGTGGGCTCCGTGGCTAATTGTTTGTGTTTTAGAGTGGCCGTATAGTCGGGAGGTGGGAGTGACGTGGCTGTAGCTGTTACTTCCAGAGCTCCATTTTGGGGCAGCACTGGAGATCTGTGCCAGAGAGGAGACTGGAGCGAGAGAGGAGAAGGAGAGCCTGCATGAGACCTGCAGCATGGGGGTGGACTGTCAGCCGTTAGTCCTGAGGACCGCTTCTGAGCGGAGCCCCCATAAGGGAAGTTGAGGCCTGCATTTAGGTAGAGAAAGGCATTTGAGGAACAGAAGTGGTTTTCCTTGGGACCTGGAAAGAGAGACCTGGTAGAAGAGGATGAAGAGACAGTGATCGGAAGAGGTCCATTGGGATCCGGGGCAGCCCCTGGTCCTAGACTACCCCCATTTGATACTGTTCAGTTTCTGGAGACAGGTGGGGACGTCTGCCTTTTGCTGGTTGGGGTAGAGTCACCTGCTTATGCCTCATGCAAAGTTGGAGCTAGACTTTGAGGGTGGCTTCAAGCTGGGTCGGCCATCCCTCAGGAGGTCTGTGCTCCTGATCACAGAAGAGAGAATGAAAGGGAAATGTGAGGACTGTAGCTGCCTGCATTGGAATGGCCTGATTTGGCCACAAGTTAAGCTGCCTGTGTGTGGACTATGGCTGCCTAGCCAGAGGGTAGCCACCTGGACTTAATGCTTGGTTTGGGACCTACACAATCCTGAGTATCCTATTAGCCTCTGATGTGACCTCCTTGGTCCAGGACAATGTGTGTGTGTTTTCTTGCTCCGTGAAGTGACTGTTCCCTGTTCCAGTTATCTGTTCATTAAATGGGATCCCTTGTTCCTGCAGTTTCAGTGGTGCTTCTTTCGTCTGGATGAACTGTTTGCTGCTAACAAGAATTTTGCCTCCACAACCCAACACCCAGAGGTTAGAGGGCACCCCAGTTCCAAAAATGTCTGGGATACAGGCTGACCAGGTATGTGACTCTTCTGCTGTATAGTGCCCCCCTCCCTTGGACTTTTACCATCTTACTCCTTGATGCGAGGAGGGGGGGCTTACGCATAAAACCAGATATACAAGAGCCCCAAAAAGGGGAGAGGGAGAAGGCCTTGCTAACTCTCAAGCAAAGGTATTATGAGGAGAGAGAGGGCCTCTAACCTGCTTGCCTTTTGGCTAAAGCAATGGGTGGCTCGTGCATATGCAGCAAAAGATAGCCCACCCCAGGTCTGGAGAATTGGTCATGAAGGTCAGAGGCCTTTGTTCAATACTACTACACCTTGTATAGTCCTCAGCAGGAGAGCACAGAGGAAGAGCAAAGAGTTTCTTTTTCACTCATAGTCTCCTGCAAATCATTAAAGAGCAAAGCCAAACCCTGATTACACCCATCTTGGAGGTACAAATGCAAGCACCAGTTAAACATCAGGAAACAAACAAGAGCCCTGGGTTGGGTGGTTTGGGGTCAGAAATGTATAAATGCTTCCGGGGTGACATTACTCCCTTGCTCCAGAGGCTCTTTAATGCTGTGGTGGGAGAAGGGGATGCTCTGCCACTGACCTGGAAATTTGCCACCATCTCCATATTACCTTCAAAGCAGGGAAAGATTTGACACAATGTAGTTCCCATCACCCTATCTCCCTCCTAAATATGGATTATAAGTTATCACAGTAATTTTGGCTTCCCGTCTAAATTTAATTCTCCCTAGTATTACTGACTGTTTATCAGTTTATCAGTTTGTAATAGATGGACATGGTCAAATTATACCATCCTGTCCCATACAAAAAAATCCCAGTAATGCAACACTTTCCAAAGTGATAATACCCTTGTTCCTTCCTGATAATACTATCGTTCATAGCTGATAATACCATAGTTTCAGCTCTCAACGATAGTATTATCACTACAATCACAGAGTGCATGTCCAGACCTTTCTGCCAACAGACCCAGTTGCCATGGTCATACTTCCCTTCCTGCACAACCGTACTGATGGCATGCATCTCCATTGGCAGTTTTTCTCTAGTAGGCGGGCACAACAGCATAAAAAACATGGCGTCTTTTTTCTCTCGCTTAGCGAGAGGAATCTGTTCAGTTTGTCATTTCATTTTTTATTTTTTGAACAAATAATGGACTATGTCACTCATCCTGCATTTGCCGAACGACAAAAATCCTGAAAGGCAGGACTGCCTACTAAATTAAAAGAAACTAAATGTTATTTGAAACGAGCGATGGGACACTCATTAGTGCTGCGGACAACTCAGAGACAGTACATGCTCAGTGCAGCAGCCGGCCAGCCCGTTTCACAAAATGCAAATGAAAAAAAGGAATGTTCGCAATGGGGACCATATATTACAAAAAATAAAATAAAGAGGAGATGAGTAGTCAGATTCATAGTTTTGGGACTTGGGAACCTCTCGAGTCATTGTTGAGGTTCCAAGTCCCCAAAACCTCTAGATGGTCTTACTGCCTTATAATACATAGTTTTCTATCTGTTATTCTATTTATTATTATTTCAGAAGACACCTTTAAGCGAAGGCTCTTTTACAAAGGTTCCACATCGGAGAAACAATACAGAACATAGTGAGGACAATAACAAGTACAGTAGTTTCAACTTCAAGCAACCATGGGCTTTGTTGGGTACAAAAAAGCTTTCATATGGAATTACTGTAATATGTGCAATGATTCACAGTATGTATGTTAAGTTACAGTAAATTTGTGTATATTATTCAAGAACATATGTACAATAAAAAACAGTTGTAATATGGATCACTAGAATAAAAGAGAAACTGCTAGGAGAGATGGTAGATACATGTAGAGGAAGCTATGGGGAGAGAATGTAGATAATAGTGGGGAATAAAAAGGGAGGAGATAGGAGATAGTGGGGGGTAAAGGTGGGAGGGACTCAGAGGGGGGGAAATTAGAGGGAAGGAGAGTGAGCTTAGTTAGGAGAAACATTCACAGGAGGCCATTGTGGCAAGCTACTGATGCAGGTTGCACTTGAAAGTGCCCAGGGTAGTGTCGTTGGTAACAGCAGGAGGAAGCGAGTTGTACCAGGATGAGGCTCTGTATGTAAAGGAGCATTGTCCTTGGGTAGTGCGGCAGCGTGGAACAGAAAAAGTAAGATATGAGTTGAGACCAGACAAGCCTTATTCTTGGTAGGCAGGCACCAGATGTTGTTCGACTCATGTTACACGTTATTGACCACTTTCATAAAAATAAAATGACAGCCTGTCTGATGAGCCTAGATGCTGAAAAAATACTTTATAACATGATGTGGAGTTCCTGTTCAGGGTCTTTAAACAACTTGACTTTCATGAAAATGTTATTGCAAGTATCCTTACCTTTTACCAGTCATTGCAAGCATATGTGTAAACTAACATTGGCATATTGGAGGCCTTCTCTTTTAATCAGTGTAGACAGCAGGAATGTCCCCTCTCCACATTAGTCTTTGTTCTTTACCTGGAACCACTGACACAGTACATTTGTTTCTGTCCTAGGGTGGACGGTATTAATAAGGGTGGAGGTCCCCAAAAATTACCTTCTATGCAGACAATGCCCTGTTGTATTTGTCCAATCCTGAAAAGTCGGTGAAGACAATATAGGTCTTGAAATTTTTAGACATCATGCCAACTATGTACTGAATAAAACTAAAATGGAAGTCCTCACTTTTCACCACGTTCCATCCTGTGGTTTGAAGAAGTTTTTACCCTTGAAATGGGAAGCCACTAAAATTAAGTACCTAGTGGTGCAGGTACCAAAAGATCTCTCAAAACATTTTGCTTTCAGTTTTAAGCCTCTTACTGTCAAAGTACAGAAGGAATTTAAAAGCTGGTCTTTAATAAATTTCCCACCATTCTCCAGAATAGAATCATTAACTATGAATGACCTGCCCAGATATCTCTACCTGTTTCAGAGTGTCCCAGTTTTTATACCAAAGAAACAATGTTTGTCATGGCAAAGAATTTTCTCCAGATATGTGTGGGCTGGGCTCCATATCTAAATTATGTACACTGTCTTGCAATAGAATACGGTGGTGATGGTGGTGGTGGTGGGGGTAATCCCAGATCTGGAGCTATATTACTTTGCTGCTTCACATCCACCTTTTGTTGCTCCGGTCAGTGCCTTCAAACTTGGTGACATGGAAGACTATTGAGCTGACAGAGGAGGGTAATCCCACTTTGGGAGCTCGGGCCATGGAGCATACAAGGGGTCACTTAGGCAGAGCACCTTAAAGGTTGTCAGGACCTCTTTGGAAGTGGGACTACTGGGTTTGGTATAGATTTTATCTGGGGCCCCACCTGTGGCTCTTACAATGGTTGGCCTGGGATGCAGCATTTCTCCAGCAGGATTGGATATGAGATACAGACAATGGACATGGTTAAGTCTGTGTTGTCCATGCCAATTCTGAGCACAAGAAGACGTTGTGATGCCTGAGCCTGTCAAGCAAGGTTTTGTCCTGGACAATGTGTATTTGTTGAGCTATCTCAAGGTGTGACCGCACGCACTGAATAAAAGTCGAACAGAGCAATCCACACCTCAGGTGAAGCAGTTTGTTCATACGTTATAAGGTACCCTGGGGAATAAGGCCACCAAGGGACAAATCTCCACATCCTGTATAAGGAATTCCAGGAAATGGCTCCAGAACAGTCAAACAAAATAAAGCAACCCCCAGAAAGGGAGGAAGAGATGCCTTTGCAGGAGCAGCAATGAGTAACAATTTTCTGTCATCATTTCAGACCATGTGCCCCCCCTCCAAGGCAGGAGTATATCAGGAAAATTAAAATACATTTGTATTACACTCCAGTCATCCAGAGTAAGTGGCATACATGGCTTCAACCTGAGGGCTGGTGTTGATGGTCAGAACATAGGGTGTACCACGCCCAAATTTTGGGTCATGCCCAGGGCTGACACAGTTTTGCATGCAAGTGGAGCAGGCTCTTAGGGAAATATTTGGCACTATGAACTCACTCATTATGGGTAATGTGGTACTGGAAGTGGTACCAGAGGAGGTGAGGGGAAGGGAGGCACTTATGTAATACAATGATAGTGGCAGCCCAGAAAGCCATTACACACTGATGACTCAGAGAGAGTCCCCCAGCTATGTAGGACTGGATAAAGGTGGTGGGAGAAATCTATGGAATGGAGCAACTGACATTTATAGTCAACCCCAGGGCGCATCTGGAATCGAGCGGTACTCTGCTCAGTATGCCTTCCTGGTAAAACTCATAAATAAATAAATAAATTAACCAGAGACAGCATAGCGTCAATGTTACGTGGCTGAGGTGGGTACTTTTCCAGGGGGAAAGAGACCTGGATTTTGTTCCAAGGCTGAGGTCATCAGGCCCCACCCATGATGACTTATTGAACTGCCTCTTTTAAATTTCAACTTTTGCAGGGGCAGCATGTCTCTGAGTGTCTAGTGTCGTCTGACACATTCCCCCACAAGAAATTCTAGATCACTCTGTACCCAGCAACCAAGTGATTCCTACCACTCCCTTTCCAAACACTTAAAGTCATACATGGCCCCCCCCCCACAATTTACCTAGCTGCTCTCTTACTAACACCATGATAAAGACATCTCTGCCTCCCCCCACTCCACTTGCCATTCCATCCCCAGCTCTGTGTAAGTGCATGACATGTCGGGGTGTGTGGTGTGTGTGGTGAGTGCATTTTTGTAGCACACAGTGCCTACATGTTTGTGACTGCGTCTTTTGGTATATACAACTGTGTGTGTGTGTGTGTGTGTGTGTGATGCCTTCTGTACAAGAACATCTGCTCTAGCCAACCCTTAGTTCACTAGTGAAACTTCTAAGCTTCCCAACTGTCAGCTACTTCTTCAGTGCAGAGAAGTATCTCATCTTTTTATCTTCATGAGCAATCAGGATATAAGCAATTTAAACCAATCAAGGATATTGCACCTGCATGAGTAATATTATGGGGTGTATCTATCATTGTTCTGCTTCAATGTTATTTGTCTCCTGGGATTCAGAGGAGACAAAGAAATCACACTGCGGAAACTGGCTAGACACACAACTTAGTGCCATTCAGTAGGAACGTGCAAAGGCTGATCGTGGAGTGTTCAAAGGTTGCGACAACACCAGGCATGTGTCTTTCAGTTTCAGGGTCTGTTGGCTGACTGGCATTCAGAAAGCCAATGTACCCAGGTGTGAGGATGTTTTTCTCACATCATGAAGGTCCTGTATGTAACAATCCACTCCTTACTGTAGGGGGAGGTGGCTCTTTCCAGATGCTGGCGTTGGCATCCTTCTGTTTGGGGACAGCTGGTGTGAGAGAATTTACTGGCAGTACAAAGATAGGGCTTCCCTAGTGGGGCACCATTTAGTTCTGAGTTCTAGTTCTATGGCTGTTGCAGTTGAGCTGGAGGGTGCGTCGAGGCTGCAGGTGCTCTTGCCTGGCAGGCACCCCCCAGGGGCATGGGTGAGGATCCAGCTGTACCACCCTATGTATAAGTGCCAGCTGAGGGGGTTGAAAAGGCAATGCCAGCAGGGTACTGGAGTGTCAGAGGGTACTCCTGCACATGCAGCAGGAGAAGGTACTCACCAGTGCCCACTGAGTGGCCGGCCAGGTGCACAGGAGGCACCTGAGGCACTCTCTCTCTCTCTCTCTTTCCTGCAAGCATGGCTGCCAATCACTTTCAAAGCCCTGGCAGTGGCAGGAGGTCCTGGACTTCTCATTGAAGTGAGGGCATCAGTTCGTCACAATAGAGGATGCCGTAGGTTGCCAGGGAGGGACCTCAGGCACCTGAAATGGATTCCAAACTGCCTGGAATTGTAGAAGCAGATCAGGGACATTGCCCATTGCTTGGGAGTTTAGTGGCACCATCAGAAGGGTGTGGGAACCCAGGTGGGCATCCTCTCAAGTGACACCCCTGACAGATTTCAGACCTGTTGGGGATTTCCCAAAAAATCAGTGTGGGACACTCTGGTGTCAGGGAAGCCTTGAAGAACTGCCAAAGCTGAGACCATCGGGCACCAGCAGAGACAGATGAAGCAAGGAGGGAGACACAGCTCCAGGAAGAGAGAGGGAACAGGGAATCCCAGAGGAGGTGGCACCCACAGCCTGCACTGCCAGAAAGCCACCCAGGAGTGCAGATCACAGGATTTGCTTTGTAGAGCATCAGAGCATAGAAACATAGAATTTGACAGCAGATAAGGACCGCTTGGCCCACCTAGTCTGCCCATTTCCCTACCTAACGGATAAGCTGCAGATCCTAGTTAACCAACAGCCTACTTCCTCCTACTCCCCATTAGAATTGCCTTATATCTGTCCCATGCATTCTTGAATTCCCCCACTGTTTTTGACTTTACGACCTCCTCAGGAAGGCTGTTCCATGTATCCACAACCCTCTCTGTGAAGAAGTACTTCCTCACATTACCTCTGAGCCATCCCACTTCTATCTTCAAATTGTGCCCCCTTGTTTTTGCACACCTCTTTTTCTGAAAGATGCTACCCTCTTGGACTTTGTTGATTCCCTTAAGGTATTTGAAAGTTTCTATCATGTCTCCCCTCTCCTTCCTTTCCTTGAGGCTATACATCTTTAGTTCCCTTAGTCTTTCTTCATATGTCTTCTGATGCAGACCCTGCATCATTTTGGTTGCCCTCCTCTAGACAGCCTACACCCTGTCTATGTCTTTGCGGAGATGGGGTCTCCAGAACTGTACACAGTACTCCAGATGTGGTCTTACCAACTGTCTGTACAGAGGGCCAACAACTTCCTGTTTTCTACTGGTGATGCCTCTCCCTATGCATCCCAGTATCCCCCCAGCCCTCCTTACTGCCTTCTCACATCGCTGGCCCACCTTTAGGTCATCTGATATGATTACCCCCAGGTCCCTTTCCATTTTTGTTGTTGTCAGTATCTCACCCCCCAATGTGTACTCTTCCCTTGGGTTTTTGTTTTCCAGGTGCATTACCTTCCACTTCTTTGCATTGAATCTAAGCTGCCATACATTTGACCATTCCTCCAACCTTGCCAAGTCCCTTTTCATCCTTTCCACCCCACCTTGTCTATCAACCCTGTTACAGATCTTTGTGTCATCTGCAAAGAGACATACTTTCCCATCCAGTCCCTCTGCAATGTCACTTATAAAAACATTAAAAAGGACCGGCCCCAGTACTGAACCCTGCGGTCCCCACTAGTAACCCTCCTTTCTTCACTGTGGACTCCATTTACTATTATCCACTGTGTCCTGTTGTCCAACCAGTGTTTTACCCAGGCTACCACCCTAGGACCCACTCCCAGGCTGGCTAATTTGTTTATTAATCTTTTTTGCGGGACTGTGTCAAATGCCTTGCTAAATTCTAGGTAGGCCATGTCCACAGCCCCTCCCTGGTCTACTGCTTTGGTCACCCAGTCAAAGAAGTCAATTAGATTTGTCTGACATGACCTTGCACTGTGAATCCATGCTGCCTTGGGTCCTGTGCCCCACTGGCCTCTAGGTACTCAACAATTCATACGTCTCTATTTTGGTGCTTATGGTGTTAGTGATAGCCCCAAATCCAGATCCAAACAATCTTGCCTGTATTAAGAACCAGACACCACCGCCTGATGACACATTTGAACCCCAAGATGTTCTAGTTGTAGGGGACTCTGTTGCACTATACAGACCACATAATATGTAAACATCGCAACTACAACACCACAGTTAGTGTGTTACCAGGGACTGGCATTAAAGACATAAAGCAACTTCTCCCTGGCCTACAGAACCACACCACGAAACCTCTAGCCCTAATCCATGCAGGGCTCAATGATGTTGGGAAAAGAACTCTTACTGACATCCAAAGGGAATTTGAACAGGTCGGTAGGGACCTGATAGCAAATGGTAGCAATTTTATTGTATCTAGTCTACTTCCAGTACCCAGAGCTACCTTTGCTAGAACCAGGGATATACAAGCTCTAAATGGCTGGTTAAAAAGATGGTGCCACAGGGAAGGCCACATATATTTAGAACATGGGGACACATTCAGGGACCAGAGGCTATTTGCACAGGATGGACTTCATCTGAATAGGCAGGGGAAATGCATCTTGGCTCACAGACTGCGCCAGGCCATTGACAGAGGTTTAAAGTACCAGCAGGGGGGGGGCAAGGGGAATCCCAGAACAAAGTCTGGTGACACCAAGAAGGTTGCTATCAGCTATTCCCTAGCATTTGTCTGGAACTCACTCCAAAAATATATGAATCTGAATACCCTCTTACCCTTATCATCCTTCAAAAGATTATACACCACCCTTTTTCCAGAGTTGTGCAACTGCTTCCATAAGGCCTAGTCTCCCATCCAACCTACACCCCTCCCTTCTATAATCCACTATGTTTAGTTTCCCTTCTTCTACCCAGTCAGTTATCACATTTCATATAAAAGCCTACAAAAGCCCTATTATTTGATTATTATCCCTGCTATATCTATTATCCTCTTCATTTTTACAGGTTAAGTTTTTTTACTGTGCCTTGTATATCTGTAAATTTTGTATATATCTCTTATTTATTTGATTGTACTAATGTTATGCTATTCTCATGTCTTTGTAAAAAAATGTGTACCCTTATTTGTATGACCACTCAGGTCCGTCTTGTAAATGAGCTACGCTCAATGATGTTTGCCTGAATAAATAAAGATTTTGATTGATTGATTGATTGATTGATCCTGTAACCTGTAACTTTATGGTGATAAATGTCAGAAGCTTGAATAACAAAACTGATGAACTCCTCTTTACCCTGTACAGTTCCAACATACATATCTGTGCAATTGTAGAAACTTGGTGGAGAGAAGATGACCCCTGGGACAAAAACGTACCAGGCTATATATTGTATCATAAAGACAGGACCTTGACAAAAGGCAGAGGTGTGGCCCCTTATGTTACTGACAGCATAGTCTCTGAATCCATAGATACTACCTACTGGGATGGTACCGAAATTTTATGGGTTAAGAGTTCCCCTCCACATGTTGCCAATATCAACTTGGGCCTGATTTATAGACCCCCCCCAACTCACATCAGAATGACATACAATTGTTAGATATTTATTAGCAAATTAACTGCTACTGACAGCTGTATATTACTAGGGGACTTTAATCTTCCCAGTATAAACTGGGATATCTTACAAGCAGAAAATGCAAAGGAATCACACTTCTTAGAAGCTTTTATCTTGGCGGGTATTCACCACTTTGTCACATCAAACACCAGGGACAATCACATTTTAGATCTAGTCCTAAGCAATTTAGTAGATAACATCTATGATTGTAATGTTCAACCCCCTTCCCCAGGGTCTAGTGATCATGCCATGGTTAGTTTTAGATATATGGGTAGGCTGGGTAAAGATACTGGGAGTACAATGTCAGTGTCAGTGGCTCAGTAGGTTGCACACTTGCCTCTGAGACCGGAAGATCAGAAGGCTGTGGGTTCTATCCCCACTCCAGGCACTTGGGTTAAATCCTAATACTGACATTGTAGTGCAGCATGGGGGGGGTGCTGCACTCCTGAGGTGCCGTCTTTCAGATGAGATGTTAAACTGAGGTCCCATCTGCCTGTTCAGGTGGATGTTAAAGATCCCATGGCACTTCTCGAAAAGAGTAGGGAAATTTTTTATTGCAGATAAATAACATCACAAGAAAGACACAATGTATCCCAAAGACACAAAAATCTCCAACCCAATGCAGAAGTCAAAAAATAAATATACAACAGAAAGAAACCAGGGGGAATAAAAAAGACAAGCAAATTCAAAACAAACAATCCACATATTTCCAAAATATAACAAATTGCCTCCTGTCCAGCTTCACAAATTCAGTAGATTTAATCTTTCATGTTGCCATCTCAATTTGTGAAATAATGACAGAATTTGGCAGAACAACATGTTGCATATGATAGTGACCTCGGGCTTGCCAAAGGTGGAACTTCATACAGGCAAAGATCACATTAAGTGTACTAGGGTGATATCTCCTAAAAAAAATGAATAATCCCCCCAAATCAAAGATTCATATGTAATAGGACCCCAGTACCATTTCTCCCTAAATCAAGCCAGAAATGTGCAATATACTGACCGCTGATAAAAAATATTCCAAAGATTCCAACAAACCTTCACACCCTAGTCTTAAACATTCCCTCTCTTCCACAGCTTTATGTTTCCAATTCCCCCGTACCCCAATCTATCATAACAACAAAGCCATAATACATCCCACATATTAACTGGAACCCGAGGATCTCTTAAAAGTTTAAGAGCAAACTGCAGTCTGGATGGACAACATTTAGGAAAATCCACTTGAACCGTAAAGTTCATTTCCATAATCCTACGATAGATCTGTTTCCTATTCAATAAAAATGCCTCCACTTTTTGTAAATTCCATAATTTCAATTTTTTAAAACCAGGAACTGCAAACTCAGGAATACTTAACCCTTTAACACCCTTAACTCTCTGATCCCCCCAATATTGAAAAAAGGAACTAAACAACTCATCCATCCAGCCAGCCCACATATCCTCAAGATCACTTCGGCCATCATGCAAAATAGAACTAAAAAAAAAAGAATAATAAAACAACACTGGGCTTATCATGGCCAAACCCCCATCCCTAATACGCAAATAAGTAAAGTCCCTCTTAATGGGGTTTAATCTATTGCCCCAAAGCCTTTGAAAAAAACAACTCAGTAACCAAGTTTCAAAGGTAAGGGAAAAACATAACTAATATATAAAAATATAGGAAGAAGACTTTTTTTTATAATTAAAACTCTCTTCTTTTTAGAAAGGGCCCAGGATTTCCAAATCTGCACCTTCCTTTCCCCTATCACTAATTTGTCTTCCCAGTTCAAGGAGGCAACATCACTATTCCCAAAATAAACCCCCAAAACCTTAATCTGGGAATGTACTCTGTTCACGGATCCAAGCATTGGAACCGAAGTCCCATTTCCCAATTGCAGACCTATACATTTGTCATAATTAAGACCAACCCCGAAAATCCTGAAAACTCCTCAAAAATGTATAATGCTCTGATACCTGAGACTGAGTCCTGAACCATGAGACAAATATCATCTGCATAAGCAGAGACTTTTTGAGGAGGAATATCAAAGACCGGAGAAATCCCATGAACTAGCTCATCACTTACAATCCATCTTATCAATGGGTCCAACACAAAGGTATAAAGTAAAGGGCTTAAAGGGCAACCCTGACGAATCCCTCTTTTTAAATCAATACCAGTCCCTACCAGTCCAATAACAAGAGGAGAGAAGGAGGCACTCTTATACAAGGATGTAATCCATGCCAGCATTTGGTTAGGTATCCCATAGTGCTTTAAAACAGTAAACAAAAAATCATAGGAAACAGTGTTAAAGGCTTTTTGCTGATCCAAAGCCAATAGAAACCCAGACAATTTATTCTGCTTGCCAAACTCAGTCAGAGCCCTCAACAACAGCAAATTCTGCCTAATATTCCTACATGGGACACAGCATGTTTCTGCAGGATGAATCAACACAGACATCACCCTTTGCAACCTACTACATAAAATTGAGGAACAAATCTTATAATCCATGTTGAGAAGGCTTATAGGCCTCCAATTACATAGATCACACTGATCCCCAGATTTATAAATGAAAACTACTAATGCTGAGGCAAAGTCCCGCACAAACCCCCTCTTCTGTCTCAGCTAAAGTATTAAAAACATGTGATAATGTGACACTTAATTCATCTACATATTGTTTATAAAATTCATGGCCTCCTGTGTCTCCAACTCACAGAACTGAGCCTCTCTTGACTCGAGCAGAGCACAAAACAGACTGCTCAAGCTACCCAAAGTCCCAAGGGTTTCACCCAAAAATCCTGGCTTCTGATTGGTTAGATCCTGCTGTCAGTCCCAAATATTAATAAACATATCCCATCTTCAGTTATTGACTGGCAAAAGTCTTTGGTGCCTAGAATTAGTTCGCACCTCTTCCCATAAGCCATCACAACCAGCTTTTGGGCACCTAAGTTATTGATTGTCTGTCCATAGGGATCATAGCATCACAGCATGGCTGCTACTGTTTACAGTCTCATGCAGTTCTACAGCAATCCCACTTTAAAACATTCTTACAGCCAAACTGTACAGTGTTATCACACAATTTCCCCATGGTCTGAAAACAGTCTTTGCCTCCTGCCAAATGACTGCTAATTTAACTTTAGTAACCTCTTTGCCTGGCTGCCGCAGCTGCCGATCCGTTCAGTCCCCCCAGGCAGCCAGGTGGCTCATTAATATTCATGGTGGCCTCATAAATATGCAAATATGCCCCCCACCATTCTTTAGTGCTAGTGGACCTTTAAAACTAAATTGTGCTGCGATTTCTGAGACTCCCCCTCCAGGTGTCTGACCCTCGATCACTTTATTTGGTAGTCAAGCACACAGGGGAGGTGATCATTAAGTCATGGGAGTGGTGAGGAATTGACCAGGCACACTCGTGCATGTATGGCCATTGAACATACTCCTTCAACCCTAAGAAGCAAAAAACACCATGGATAGGGCCGGACAGAGATGTCTGGACACCCCAGGACCCGGGCTAGCGATGGAGGGCACCGAGGGGAGAAGGAGCAAGAACGGGTTCCCAAGCATCCAAGCAAGCCCCACCTGAAGGGGGGTTACAATTACAATTGGGCCGGTGATCAACAGGTGGCTACTAGCACCAGGGAATGAAGTATTATTATGATCTGGCCGGCAAACAATGGGGGGAACCACTAGCACCAGGGATAGCTCTCTGGGACTGGGCAATTGGAGGGGCAGGGCTACACTAAATTGCTGTGCTGTCCATGCAAATGAGCCCATTATGGGCATGCAAATTGCCCCTTAGCACCTTGCATGCCCAATGAACTCATTTGCATGGTCCATTTGAATATGGGAAATTTAGCACGGGTGCAAGCCAATGTGGCACCCTATTTCAGGAGCCTTGTCTTTCCAGCACTAACCGGCTTAGTGCTGGGCCGACATGGTCCTATATTCAGTCAAATAGTATCAGTGTGCTATTCCACTGAATATAGCATCTTTGGTCAGCCGGGCTATCATAAGGTGGAAAGATTTCACTCCTCTTTGCACATTTTTGAATACGGCGCCCCAGAATTTATGGTATTCCTGAGGGAGCAGAAAATTCAGCAGCATCTTTTATGATCTTTACTCAGCAGTAGCTCCAAGAACTCTGATTTATCTGTGCACAGAATACATAGGGCACTGGGACCTGCAGCTTGCCTATGCTCTATTTTGTCAAATTTTACCAGCAACATGAGTATGGAGACTTTATTGGGCAAAGTATGGCAGCAGAAAAATCTACTCTATCATGGCAAACAAGTGACCATTGATAATGATTTCACTACACTGGTACAAGACAAAGGTCAGGTAATGTAGGGAGTGGTAAGTTATTTGAGGCCGAAGGATTTTAAAGGCGCATCTCCTATTCCCGGCTTGGCTGAGGGTGGGAACAAAATATAGTGCCTATAATCTATGCAGACTTATTGGAAGCCTCTCTTTTCTTAAAGAAGCAACAGATTCAATTCCCCTGGTAGAGAAGGAGTAACTGGAGAAATATTTGCAGTTATATGGGAGGTGTCCTGAGGATGGCAGGGAAGAACACAGCTGCTGACGTAAACTTATGCATCTCACTGAAAGCCAACATTCAGTCAATGCTCGCTGTTCACATACCTGCTCTAGATACTAGACTGGAGAGTGTTGTTAACTCAGAAGATACTGGGGACCAGTGTGGATGGAATTCTCGGCAGCCAGGATCGTCTTTGGCCTAAACACCTTAACTCTCATAATGGTGTACAAAAAAGCTGAATCCCATGAGTCTGGGACCCCAAGAAATAACTCACTAACTTACTCTGTTTTTTGGCGACTTAAACTGTCTGAACTCTCAATTTGTTGCAATTTTCCATTTTGTGATTTAACTAATTCCTGCAATCTCTCAGTTAGATGTGGTATCTTGGCACTGGTGCTAGATCTACAATATCACTGGGGGCTGTTCAGACAGCACGAAGTAGAGGCAATATGTGCAAAGCACACTGGTGGGCTGTGAGCCAAGAATTTTGTGCAACAGTGCGACTGTGACTGGAAAGCTCTCACAGGGGCCAAAATATCAGATCAGCTCCCCATTGTTAATGACCCACAGTAAGTAGATCACAGGCTTATGGGATTCCTTCTGCACATTAAATTGTTGGGAGGGCTGTCTCTTTCAGTTGAGGACTGCACTGTTGCAGCATGACTGGTGGCGCCGTTTGGATGGCCACAGATAAATATATGGCTGATGTTCATTGGTGACATAATAGACATGCCTTGTTGCTGGTGGGCTCTGACCTGGGTGGAGAGGAGGTACTGCTTTAATTTTCTGGATGGGGTGTAATGAGTACTAAATTTTTAGGTCCAAACACTGTAATAGGCGAGGCCCGGTTGCCAACACAAAGACTCTGGAAACAAGTGGAGCATAGCCTGGAAACACCTCTATACATGACAAACTCAATCCTAACAATGATCTGCTTGCTGACTGGGATAGGAGGGGACTCAGGTCATGAGGGACTGAAGTCAGTTTCTTGGAAGTCCACTGGATGACTACATAGAGCAATGGAGTTGGCTTGCTGGTGAGAAAGACACCTCATGAGTGAAGCATAATGAGTAATTTGGAGTCTCTGGGGCTGAGGGGACCTGGCCATCCTCAAACCTTTAACTGACAGAGCGTCTGGCCTAGAGTCTGGCTGGCAGATTGGATGCATGGCTTCTTAGTCATGGGCCTCTTGGTTGTGACCAGGGCCTTGTTTGATAACTGGGTGGTCTTGTATTTCAGGGGAACACTGGCTACGAGGGGTGTGGCTCAACAGATTTATGTTTACTTGGTGCTGCACTGAGGGACCTTGTTTATTGTTGGGGAATACTGATTAATTATTGATTCCTGGGAGGGGGTGGCATCTGGATTCCACCATTGTCTACCTGTTGATAGTTGCTACCATCTGAAAGGGAGCCGGTTAATAACCTGGCAAAGTCTGCCATCAGGAAGTGGTTATGGAGCTTGTCCTTCTCCAACTGGAAGTCATAGGACGATTGTATGACCAAAGTTGATGGTGAATTATGGGGGAGGGGGGTGGCTGAAGCAGAGGAAGTTCAGCACTACTTACATTACTATAATGGGGTGGCAGACTTGTCCTTAGCATTGGGAGGGCACAAAGTTTTATATGCTACTTCCATTGCTATGCCTTCTTTTCATTGAAGGCTCAGGTGTGGGTGATAGAGTGTACATCTCCCAACAGAGGGGCAGAATGGTGGCAGGGAGGACCGCTGAGGTACACCTATAAAGTTGAGAAGTGAGGTCAATAGTGGCAAGACCCTTAGACAGTTAGTATGAGGAACACTTATCTTA
This sequence comes from Neoceratodus forsteri, assembly GCA_016271365.2. Classification (NCBI taxonomy): domain Eukaryota; kingdom Metazoa; phylum Chordata; order Ceratodontiformes; family Ceratodontidae; genus Neoceratodus; species Neoceratodus forsteri. Next base: position 275,880,047 of record JADMNL010000025.1, read on the forward strand.
TTACATCACATTTGGAGGTGGGCCAACGTCAGGCTGGCACAAGGCCAATTCCTTTTCTCTATCCCCAAACAGTTATGTATGAATGTGGTATGTCTGGTATATGTTTGGTTCTTCATTCAAATTGCAGGTGTCTGTGTTCAAAGAAGTATAGACTTACAGTGGCAAATGAAAATAGCCACTCTGTACATTTTGGTTATGTCAATTGGCTGAATAATTCCATCAAGTTTAAACAGGTTCTGTCCTGTACAGAGGTAAAAGTTGGAGTTTATACTCCTTCAGGAAAAACATTTCACTCTAGTTGAGGCCCATAAATTCAAGAAACTAGTTTTATCTGAGATTTTTTACTGTTCCATAAATAAGAAGAAAAAACTGTGAGGGGTTACTGACCCTGGTGGCTAACTCGATCCTATTCATAGAGGAGGAAGTCATTGCAGATTAGGAGGGTAGGTAATCACTGGTTGTCAGATGGGCCCAGGACACAACAGTAATTGCCAATCTGTATGCACCCCCGGGATCCCCATATATTTTTTACGAAGAGTTTCTTAAATTGGTGGCTGGCACAGCAAGGGGCATTTTGATGCTGGAGGGACTGGAATCCAACCTTTAATAGGACTCTGGATTGCAATTCCCACATCCTAGAACGTATCCCAGGGTAGCCAAAAAATGTAGTCTGTCTTCTTCAGGAGCTGGGTATGGGAGATGTATGGAGGCCAAAATACCTGACAGCAGGGACTATACATGTTACTCTTCCTAATTTAAGATCTACTCCTGGCATAATCTGTTTGTCACACAGAAGACAGATCTGTGGAGGGTGGACTCACTTTGGGTAGGGACACCAGGGTTCTCAGATCATCAACAAGTTTATATGTATGTGGGCCTGCCTTTTAGAAAAAAGAAGACACTGAGGTATCTAAATGTTTTTCTTTTGAGAGATTGTCTTCCGGTGGAAAGATTAGAAGATGAACTGCAGCAGGTGGTGCAAAAGAACGTCATTCTGGAGCGATACAGTGAAGACAGTACTGAGGTGGTCATTATCTCAGCGGCAGCAGGTAAACATACAGGATAATGACTGGGTTTTGGTTAATAACTGCACTGTAATCACCTCGAGTGGTTGCCAGGGCAACATAGTAAACCTCGAGAGCGCCACTCGAGAGGTTTATTGTTTTCCTGGCAACCACAAGAGGTGATTTCAGCACGGTTATTAACACAAGCACAGTCATTATGTATTATAGTGTATGGGCAAAAAGGGTTAAAAACTTAACTGGGCACCAGTTAAACAAAGACTGTCATTACTTTTTCTTTTTTCCCCATAGCACCGCTCTCCATTAGGACCAGCTCTCAGCACCATGGCCATTCATTGTGAGCCGCTAGTTCAAAGTCACGCATGCGCAGATCCTTTCCTGTTGTTATGGAATTGTTATGACGTAGTCAAGAGGGGTTAACAACCTCTTGACATCACAACAGTACCATAACAACACTGTAAACAGTTGAATTTCAGATAACAAGGGCTCCCCATACATTATAGAGGGAGAGGAGGCCAAAGTTGGCAGCCTTGGAGCAGTCTTTACAGACTTAGAAGGAGCCCAACAAGTTAAGTAGGGGGCTCCCAGGAATAAGGAAATTAAAGGCATATGTAAGCCCCCCAAATGGGCTTACCTTTTGGGAGTTGTGGCTCCTTTCACAACGACATGAGCGATCATGGAATTGTTGCTTGCATAAGATCTCAAATTAAGGCCCGGCCACAGCCCATCTTTATAACAAAAAGATCCTTTCGCAAATTCAGTGCAGTAAACTTCCTATCTGACCTGAGCATGATCAGATGGCAAGATCTCTGCCTAGCCAAAGATGTCAACAAGGCAGCTTACATCCTTAATGACAAACTCACTACAATAATAAATAAGCATGCCCCTTTCATCAAAGTAAGGGTACGGAACAATTCCAACCCCTGGTTCACCTCGGATCTCAAGGCAGTCCTTATAGCTCGAGATAAGCTCTGGGCAAAGCTAGACATTCCAAAGAATCTTCAGATTGGCAGGCCTTTAGAACAGCCAGGAATAACTGTGTGAAAAACTTGCTCTGCTAAAGCTAACTATTATTTCTACTCTCGAACAAGCTAAAGGTAACCCTCATAAAATATGGAAGACTATCAAAGCTTATAGAAGGACGGCCCATGGCCCCCTCTGTCCCAACAAAGATAGTTGCAAGTGGCAAGATTGTGGAAAACAAGTCCCTAATCCTGGAGGAACTTAACTCCCACTTTGCCACAGCTGGATTAGCTTTTGACTCGTCACCTTATGCTGGTGCTGTGGTGAGCCAGCATACCCCTTCCCCTACATCTAGTCCTGCACCCAGCCCCTTCCAATTGCATGAGATAACTTATAAAGAAGTAGAAGATTCTCTTCTTAACTTAGACACCAAAAAAAGTGCAGGGGACGATGGCTTGGAACCCTTTTTCCTAAGGTCAGGCCACGCCCATCTCACTGCCCCAATTCTCCACATCTTCAATCTTTCCATTACATCTGCTACAGTGCCGTCCTGCTGGAAATCAGCACATATCCTCCCTCTATTTAAATCTGGTGACCCATGCGATGTAAACAACTATAGGCCTATCTCCATATTGCCTATCCTTTCTAAAGTTCTCGAAAAACTTATTCATATTCAGTTAAAATCTCACTTGGAAACCTTCTCTCTCATTAACCCAGCTCAATCCAGCTTCCAGGCTAATCATAGCAGAATCACTGCACTAGCAAAAGTAACCAATGATTGGATCTCTGCTATAGATGCTAAGAAGGTAACTGGCACAGTCTTTTTGGACCTCAGCAAAGCTTTTGATACTGTTGATCACAAACTATTAGTCAATTGCCTTGCAAAGTTGGGTGCCACATACCATACCACCCAGTGGTTCTCTAGCTACCTAACTGGAAGATCCCAAAAAGTAAAGGCGGAAGGCTTTTTTTCTGCTGCCTTGCCAGTTGCAAGAGGAGTTCCCAAGGATCCATCTTAGACCCTATCTTGTTTTCTTTGTACATTAATGACTTAGATGCTAACATATCTACATCCAATCTGCACTTTTTTGAGGATGATACTGTGTTGTATACTTCTGGCTCATCGTTATCTGAAGTCAAGGGAGTGCTTCAAGCGGACTTCACACAACTTGAGCATAATCTAATAAAGGCAAAGCTTCTGCTCAATGCTAAGAAGACTAAAGCGATGATATTCTCCCACAGTGCTGTCACAGGCCCCCCCAATTCCCTTGCCCAAGACTTCATTGTCACCACTCTAAACGAGCCTCTGGAAGTTGTAACCAAATTTAAATATCTGGGTATCTGGATCGACAATAAATTATCTTTCAATGACCACATCGAAGATGTCTCTAGAAGGTTAAAAGCAAGGTTAGGTTTCTTCTACAGAAATAGGCCCCTTTTCCCCCTTGAAACTCGAAACAAGCTTGTACAGGCCACTTTTCTCCCCCTACTTGACTATGGCGATGTAATCTATTCCTCCACCACTCTTGCAAATCTAAGTAAACTGGACATCCTTTATCACCGTGCGTTACGGTTCATTACCAACTCCCTCACCGTCGCACCACTGTGACTTATATGCAGCTGTTGGTTGGACATCCCTTACTATTAGACGCCTGCTACATGCTGGGCTATGGACTCTTAAACTGCTCCTGCAGAAATTGCCAAGCTATCTCTCTTCCCTTATTAGTATCTCACATAGTGCATACTCGTTAAGAAAATCTGACTTTATTATGCTTGACATACCAAGGACGCGGACCTCCTTTGGTAAACGTATATTGCTATATGCCCTTTCCTCCATTTGGAACCAATTACAAACCGTACTGAAACTAACTAGCACAGTTTCAATAAACTTCTACAAATCGCTAAGTTCAGCCAAAATAAAAGACACCTGTAACTGTCATTAAGTCTCTTCCTTCCCCATGTGTGCCATATTTATCCACTGGTAAGGTATAATTGCTTTGTCATATTAACTGCTTTCCCTTCCCCTTCTACTCCTGGCTTTATCTACACTTACGCTCCACTGCTACTCTATCAAATCACTCCTCCCCCCCCATATCAGTTGTAGTCTGTTGTTTGTTCTAGATGCCAAAATATATGTATCGCACACACCAGTCATCATGTTTCATTTATCAGTATGCAATCTGTAAGTCGCTTCCCTGTCTCATATTAATGTTTACCACCTGCGGTCACCCTATGTGGTACCCTTGTATGTAAATCCAGCCTGTATCATGTAACGTGCATTTCATGTATATACTGTTATTACCTATCTATGTTTGTACTTTAAGGGCCAGATATTCAAACTGTGACCAAAAAGTAAGCAACAGCAGGAGCAAGCACAAGTCAATTGCGCACATGCGCAATAGACGCGATATTCAAACATGGAGCAAGCCAAATTGCGCAACCAGCAAACGTCTGAATATCGCACAACCTGCGCTATAGCACAACCAGGAAGGGGAAGCTGAGCAGAGATGATACACCATAGCGCAACAAAGGCAGCCCAGCTGAGCAGTCCAGAGGCGCCATAGCGCAAGCAGAGAGACCCCCAGCAGCAAAGCAATGGAACTGCACAACCAGGGAGGTAGGCAGGGGCCCACCACACATGCCACCGATGGGCACAGGGACACACTGCAGAACCAACAATGTACCCCCACACCCCAAGTACAGCATAACTGAGGAGGGACGGAATAGCCACGGACCATGGGGACAAGCAAACAAAGCACATCCCGGCCGTGTTACCAGAAAGCACCCACTGGCAAGCTGAGACTCACACACAAAGGGGCGGACCACCCCAGTGTACAGCAGCCCCCCCTTGTGCACAGCACACCCTGCACTGTGACCCCAAGACACCACCCATGAGCAGTGACCAGCACTGCAGGAATCCCCACGCCCCCCCGGCACACTGCAACCTTGTGAACCACAGAACTATACAAGCCAAACCCATCATGAGCACCCAGCAGTGGGTGGCAGCCCACAGCAATACTGACTGAAAGCCACACCCACCCCACCCCACACACATGCACATGCACACACATACCCATGACCATACCACCCCAGATGCCATGCACACCACTGCAACCGAGCACCTATAGCCAGCTGCAAATAAGAGACCACCACAGTATTCATATCAAAATATAGAAATGTAATAAACAAGAATAAGAAGAACAACAAAACAACTATGTACACATATATACAAAGCAGGGTGGGGGTATGGGTATAAGGGAGGGGTGGGTAAGGGCAGGGTGAACAACTGGGAGAGGGAAGGTGGGGTGAGGTGATGGGCAGCTACTGCCTGCCAGCCTGTCCTCCTGCCACCTGGTGCCGGGCCCGTGGCCTCCTCCTGTGCCGCACTCCATGCTGCTGTAGGTCCAAGAGGATGGCAAGAGAGTGTCAATGGCCACCTGTGTCAGCCGCTCCAGTGTGTGTTGCATTTGTCGCAGGATCTGGATACCTAGGACAAGGGATCAGAGTCAATGGCAGTGACAGTCCACATCCCTGAATCCCACCCATCATGCATGACATACAGCCAAGTGCCCCGCTCCTGTGATGGACTGCACCCACCCACAGTGACCGTGCACAAGACATGCCCAACCAGGCAGCAACAGCCATGTGTACCACTGCACATACACACCGCCCATGTCCATCACAGCACAATCAAGGCTGTCCAGTGACGTGGCTATGTGGTGGGATGCTAGTGCCACAGCCATGTGCCCAGTGCATGCATGGACCACCAGTGACGCACACACAGACATGCAGTGCCACTGGACAGTGATGACTGTCACATGTTGCGTGCATGGTAGTGTTGTCCATGGATGGTGGCCGTGCACCCCCCCGAGCATGCAATAGCATCCATGATGTAATGACACTCACCCTCATCAAGCCGCTGCTGCTGCTGCTGCTGCTGTGGCCCACCACCTATGCCACCTCTGCCAGCCACCCCAGCACCGCTTCCCTGCCTTAGCCCGGGCCTGCCTCCGCTCCTCCACACCTGTGGGAGACAAATGAAGAGAAACACATCAGTGAGATCCCAAAGCAGACAGCCCCTTGCCCCATTGAGTGTGCTTGCCCACACAACCAGACCCACACAGCACACACCTGCAAACACCTTCACAGCAAACCATAGCCCAACCCACCCCCACACGCAGGTCACAGTACACAGTGTCACCCATACGGACAAAACAGTTGCATACACAGCACACCCACCTGGCCTAGGCACAATGCCCCTCCTGGCACGTGACCGGAGGCACTCCAGCAGTTCGCGCTCCCTCCTGCAGAGGTCACCATACCAGTGACTGCACTTCTCTGGAGTCCTCCGCCGCCCAGTAGCCTGCTCCAGATTTGCCACCACCTGCTGCCACACATGGGTGCGGGCCATGTGCAGGGGTTCTCCCCCAAACAGTGACCCATGATGTGGCTCCACCACAGCCACTAGGTTTGCCAACTCCACCGCACTCCACTGTGGAGCTCTCCTGTGTGCCATCACTGCAGTTGTATAGTAGGCAATATGGCGCTCCGCAGCACGGTAACCCCACGTGGAAATGTTGCACAATACAACTCCATCAGTCCCTATCGTGCTGTTCATATAGCGCCATCGGTCCACATCGCGCTGTTACCGAACAGCGCGACAGAGCCATAGACATGCCAGACGTACAGTGCCAGGGGGCAAAGGTCGTGCACAAGGTCATGGGTCTGTGGCGCAAGGCCACGCACAGCGCCATCGGACATCTACACATCCAACGCGATCGGTCACCTGCGTGCCAGTGCCACAGTGTACTATTGCGCAGGTGTGCCACAGCGCTATGTGGTGCCCAGCACTGTAGCGCCACTGGCACAATAGTGGCCGTGTCCTGTATTGCTGACCACGCACAGCACGTCATCAGCGTGGCAGACACCTGCGTCAGCTACCTGGGCATGCGCAATGCGGTGTGCTATGCAGTCACAGAACTGCGCCATTGGCTCAGCCGGCACAACCATATTGCGCAAAGCGCAACAGTGCGATATTCAGCCGACATATGCAAATCATCTGATCAGCCATTCAAAGGCACATTGGCGCTATTTGCATCTCATTTAAGTTGCTCCACTCCTAATTTGCATGCATTGCGCTATAAATGTGCGACAGTGATCTGCAGTGGTCAGAGTCGGTTACTGCAGGTGAGAGGTGAGTTGCATGCTGTGTGATGTTCTGGGCAATGGTCATGGGATAATGCTGTATACTGCACAGTGACAGGTGTCCACTTCCACCCATTCAGACTGACATGGCCGAGCAAGGACTGGGTGAGGAGGATGATGGTGGGTGAAGGAGGAGGCCCAACTTCACGAAGTCCGAGATAGAGGCACTGTTCCAGGCCTACCTGGATGAGGAGCCACTACTTAGTGGACGGCGGGGCACCCCTCAGGCCCGTGCTGCTGCATGGGAGGGGGTAGCTTGCACCGTAAACCTGCACGGAAGCCACCAGCGCCCGTGCAGGAATGTAAGAAAAAGATTGGGACCGACAGGAGACGGGTGAAAGAGAAGGTGGCAGCCCTCAGGGCGGCACGCGCTGCCACTGGCGGGGGCCAGCCAGAGGTGGCGCAGCTGACCCCGGCGGAGGACTGTCTGGCTGCATCCATGCAGCCCAGTGCAATCGAGGGCATTCCAGGAGGTGGCTTCCAGACAGGTGGAAGCCCATCACTGCACAGTATGACATAGTGGTGGTGGGGGGGGTTGATCCCATGCAGTAACATGTTCTCACTTTCTGTTACAGATCCTGTGCATCTGCAGGGGACAGTGGTGGTGGGACCATGCAGTGTGGACATCCAGCAAGAGTTGGAGGAGGGTCCATCCACCTCTGCTGCCAGACGGCATGCATTGCACCAGTGTGCACACCTGGCTGCCATCTCCGATGTCGGTGAGTCAGGTGTGGGGGGTGCCCATCCTATGTCACAGCAGTCTGGCATGCAAGCATGCCAGCACGCTGTGACTGTGGCTGTTTTTTGCACGAACCTGCACCATTGATGATGCAAGGACCGCAATGGGCAGTGACACGTGTGTGTCTCATTGCGACACACAGCAGGACAGCACGCGCCCCTGGACCTAGCTGGTTCCAACGGCAGCCAGCATGTCAGCACAGTCCCAGGCAGTGCCTGGCAGCACCGGTGGGGCAGCACCAGTGGCTGTTCAGGTCTCTGGCACTGTTGCGGACACAGCTGTGGAACAACTGGTCCCTGGGGCACAGCAGTTGGAGGGGCAGCAGCGGCAGTCACCCACCGGGTCTGGGGGTACAGGGTTCAGCGGTGGCACATGCACACCACCTGTTGACTTGCCCATACCTGGTCCTGGTGAACAGCGCCCACCCTCAAGGGGTGTTGAGCATCAGGCCCTTCCACACCCTGGGGGACAGGTTGCTGAAGTGGCAGACTACCCGTTAGACGAGCACACCCGCCTGCTGCGGGCATCAGTACAGCAGCAGATGCGGGTTGCACCATCCGTGGAGGCACTGTGTGTGGCTGTGGAGCGGCACAGCAGGGACACTGCAATGATCCATGCAGAGATGGTCCAGATGCAGATGGATGTGACCGCCACCATTGACAGGCAGACCCAGGCATTGGTCGCTGTCGTGGCCGAATTGGGCACACAGTCAGGTGCCCCTGTACCGCGCACCCCACGCAGTATGCTCTCCACTCCCCGTTCCCGGCATCGTGCGACACCCAGCCTGTCAACACCGGGTTCCACTGTGGGCATCCTGAGCACCCCTGGTGCAGGTATGTTCGGCATGCTGCAGATCCCTGTGCGGACAAGGTCGCGCTCGCGCAGTGGGACCCCTGGTGGTACATCGGTGCCACCCCATGTGGCCCTTGCTCAGCCTGCCAGTGCTGCTAGGTCACGGTGGGGCTGCCCACGCATCCAAGGTGGCCGTAGCACAGTGCCACCTGACTGACCTGTCTCTCAGTGCGGACCCTGTCTGTTGCTGCCCTGTGTGCAATGTGTGTCATGGTGGGCAGTGCACTGGTGGGTGCCCTGCCCAACACGCCAACACATGGACCACCTGCACACCCACCCAACTTCTGTCCACAGGTGCGTGTGCATGATGATGCCTGCATTGTACTGTACACCAAGGTGCAAGGGTGCCCAGCATCTGACACACGTACTTGGACAGTCCAGGTGGTGGGGTGGTCCATGGATCTGTGTGTTTCACATGTCTGTTCCTACTCTGCTGTGCACCTGCCCATGTACGGTTTGTGCCTGGTGTGTGTGTGTGTCCATATGGCATGTAACTATTCACCCCTTCCTGATGGTGTGTTTGTGCGCCTGGACCCTTCCACTCCCCTTGCCGTCATGCACCTCTCGTGTGTTACCCTGTGTGCCTGTGGGTTGCGCCTAGACAGTGTTGGTTGCACATGGCCCCATGACTTACCTGTGTCATGCGAAATGCTCCTCTGTGACGGTGTCCCGGTGCAGCTGGGCCTGCCGGATCAGTCGGGGGTCCCGCCGTCCACGGGGGGGGCTGCTCATCCCATCATCACCGGGCGCACCGCATCCCTATCGCTGTCCCTCCCTCGACCTGTATGGCTATCCCACAGTCTTTGGCCATGTTGTGCAGGATACAACAGGCCAGGAATATCCCACAGGCCTTTGAGGGACTGTACTGTAGGGCACTGCCGGAGGTGTCTAGGCATAGGAATTGTGCCTTAAGCATCCCAAACACCCGCTCGATGATGTTGCATGTGGCGGCATGTGCCTCATTATAGTGTTGCTGCGATGGGGTCGTGGGGCGCCGGTAGGGTGTGAGCAGCCAGGGACAGAGTGGGTATCCGCTGTCACCTGTGTGTAGATAGTGTAACTGAGTATCATTTTCAGGTCCATATTGCCCATAGCCCTGTGTGCCACTACCATGGCACCTGTGCCTTTCCCACCCTTGCCCCAACTTTGCAACCTCTACATGCATACTCACCCACTAGATGTCCTGTGGGGATGTCCCCACTCTCGAATCGCTGGCACAGTGCAGATTGGTACCATATGAAGGCATCATGTGCTCCACCAGGGTGTGTGGCACAGACATTGATGATGCCCACTGGCATCACACACCACCTGGCAGTTGACACTGGTGAACCCCTTCCGGTTTCGGTATGCGGCCCCATCGGGGCCAGGTGGTGTGCGAATAGCCACATGGGTGCAGTCTATTGCCCCTAGCATGTCAGGCATATGTGTTACCCTGTGGAACTCCTGCATGTTTGCTGTACGCTCTGCCACGTTGCTGGGGAATTGGATGTTCTCCGCAGCATGTGGCAGCAGTGCGCTGAGGAATTGGGTGAGGATGCGTGACGTGGCTGACTGTGTTATGCCTGTGGTGTCCCCTGTTGGCCTCTGGAAGGTACCAGTGGTGAGCAGGCACATGCAGGCTGTTACCTTTGTCTCCACTGACAGAGCGTGACTCCATCGTGAGGGTGCCTGCATCACATCACTGCATAGCTCACAGAGCCGCCTCAGTATTGCCCTGTTCAGGCGGTACCGGCCCACAATCTCAACATCCGTGTACAGCTCAAAGCTGATGCGGGCACGGTACTGCCTGTTGGGGGCGTACCGCCGACGGGCCCTTCCACAGCCACGTCCCCCTTCAGCATGCCTTCTCACCCCCCTCATTACAGCTTCCATGTGGAAGCTGACACTGTCCATGTCCCTGGCTTGTGCTCCCCCCCTGGCTGTTGTTGCTCTGTTCCCCCCGCTGTACTGACTGCTACCTCCACTGCACCAGGTACACCTACTGGCCTCTGCAGTCTGTGGCCCCACACACCTTCCCTTGCCCCTATTTTGTCCTGGGATCTCCCTGGCCTGCCCTCTTTGTCCCTCTTGCCTTGTCTCTCTCCCTGCCTCATGTGGCTTCCCTGTAGCGTTCTTGCGCCTCTTCCTTGAGTCTTTTTATTTTGGCTCATTTCCACCGTGGCGCACCTTCCGGCTGATCCGCTGTTGCGCATTGCGCAAGCCTTTCAATATCGCATTGCGCTCTTTATGCATGGTTCCACCCCCTTCGGTTGCGCATGCCTTCATTTGCATTGCGCTGTTGCTCAGCATGTTTTCGGTGGCGCAACTGCCTCCCGCTGAATATCGCAGAATGGCGCATTTTCGGACTTGCGCTAGCGCAACCCTATTGCGCATGGCGCAACCCTTTTGAATATCTGGCCCCAAGTGTTTATGTCACAGGACCTCCTTGTGAATGAGCTTGCTCAATGGAGTTTTCCTGCAATAAACTTGAACTTGAACTTCTCCTGTGGCACTGCTTGTGTTGGTGGCTCTGGAGGATTCGCACCTTGCGGCCCCAATTTCTGCTCTGTGGCTGTGGCTGCATGTGACACTCAGTGGTCTCGGTCTGTGGCAGACGGGCCGAGCACTGAGTCTTTGCTTCCGCGTCTTCGAGTGCAACGTGGTCCTGGGTCTGGTTTTTCGGGATCGGATGGGCTCGGGACCACAGGAGTCAGGAAAGAGGACAAAATAAAAAAAGTTAATTTAATAAAAGTGTGTAAATACTTATGGTAGTCCGCAATACAGCACATGCATGTCCACCAAGTGGGACAACTTAAAGGAGTGGCTGCTCCATTTTTCCAGGGGGTAGTTCAGTGTCATTGGGGAGCATTGTATATAGTTATTTTGGGACTACAAGTCCTGTAAGGCTGTGAGTTGGTGGGTAGTTTGGCGCCTTTTGAGAGGAGATTTAAGGAGGGAGCTGCGTGGGAAACAGGGGAGAGATCAAGGGATCAGTAGGGTGAGAGGACTGAGCAGGGGTGATTACCTGTTTGGTCAGTGGGCTCCGTGGCTAATTGTTTGTGTTTTAGAGTGGCCGTATAGTCGGGAGGTGGGAGTGATGTGGCGGTAGCTGTTACTTCTAGAGCCCCGTTTTGGGGCAGCACTGGAGATCTGTACCAGAGAGGAGATTAAAGCGAGAGAGGAGAAGGAGAGCCTGCATGAGACCTGCAGCATGGGGGTGGGCTGTCAGCCGTTAGTCCTGAGGACCACTCCTGAGTGGAGCCCCCATAAGGAAAGTTGAGGCCTGCATTTAGGTAAAAAAAGGCATATGAGGAACAGAAGTGGTTTTCCTTGGGACCTGGAAAGAGAGACCTGGTAGAAGAGGATGAAGAGACAGTGATCAGAAGAGGTCCAGTGGGATCCGAGGCAGCCCCTTGACCTAGACTACCCCCTTTGATACTGTTCAGTTTCTGGAGACAGGTGGGGATGTCTGCCTTTTGCTGATCAAGGTAGAGTCACCAGCTTATGCTTCATGCAAACCTGGAGCTAGACTTTGAGGGTGGCTTCAAGCTAGGTCGGCCATCCCACAAGAGGTCTGTGCTCCTGATCACAGAAGAGAGAATGAAAGGGAAATGTGAGGAATGTGGCTGTCTGTATTGGAATGGCCTGATTTGGCCACAAGTTAAGCTGCCTGTGTGTGGACTGTGGATGCCTAGCCAGGATTTAATGCTTGGTTTGTGACTTACACAATCCTGAGTATCCTATTAGCCTCTGATGTGACCTCCTTGGTCCAGGGCAATATGTGTGTGCTTTCTGGCTCCGTGAAGTGACTGTTTCCTGTTCCATTTATCTGTTCATTAAATGGGATTCTCTGTTCCTGCAGTTTCAGTGGTGCTTCTTTCGTCTGGATGAACTGTTTGCTGCTAACAAGAATTTTGCCTCCATAACCCAATACCCAGAGGTAAGAGGGCATCCCAGTTCCACCAAGGTCTGGGATACAGGCTGGCCAGGTATGGGACTCTTCTCCTGTATAGTGCCCCCCTCCCTTGGACTTTTACCATCTTACTCCTTGACGTGAGGAGGGGGGCTTACATATAAAACCAGACATACAAGAGCCCCAAAAAGGGAAGAGGGAGAAGGCTTTGCTAATTCTCAAGCAAAGGTATTATGAAGGGAGTGAGGGCCTCTAAGCTGCTTGCCTTTTAGCTAAAGCAATGGGTGGCTTGTGCATATGCAGCAAAAGATAGCCCACCCCAGGTCTAGAGAATTGGTCATGAAGGTCAGAGGCCTTTGTTCAATACTATTGCACATTATATAGTCCTCAGTAGGAGAGCACAGAGGAAGAGCAAAGATTTTCTTTTTCTCTTATAGTCTCCTGCAAATCATTAAAGAGCAAAGCCAAGCCCAGATTACACCCATCTTGGAGGTACAAATGCAAGCACCAGTTAAACATCAGGAAACAAACAAGAGCCCTGGGTTGGGTGGTTTGGGGTCAGAAATGTATAAATGCTTCCGGGGTGACATTACTCCCTTGCTCCAGAGGCTCTTTAATGCTGTGGTGGGAGAAGGGGATGCTCTGCCACTGACCTGGAAATTTGCCACCATCTCCATATTACCTTTAAAGTAGGGAAAGATTTGACACAATGTAGTTCCCATCACCCCATCTCACTCCTAAACATGGATTATAAGTTATCACAGTCATTTTGGCTTCCCGTCTAAATTTAATTCTCCCTAGTATTACTGACTGTTTATCAGTTTATCAGTTTGTAATATATGGACATTGGTCAAATTATATCATCCTGTCCCATACAAAAAAATCCCAGTAATACAGCACTGTCCAAAGTGATAATACCCTTGTTCCTTCCTGATAATACTATCGTTCAGAGCTGATAATACTATAGTTTCAGCTCTCAATGATAGTATTACCACTACAATCACAGAGTGTTTGTCCAGACCTTCCTGCCAACAGACCCAGTTGCCATGGTCCTACGTACTTTCCTGCACAACCGTACTGATGGCATGCATCTCCATTGGCAGTTTTTCTCTAGAAGGCGGGCACAACAGCATAAAAAACATGGCGTCTTTTTCCTCTCACTTAGCGAGAGGAATCTATTCAGTTTGTCATTTAATTTTTTATTATTTTTTGAACAAATAATGGGCTATGTCACCCATCCTGTATTTGCCGAATGACAAAAAACCTAAAAGGTAGGACTGCCTACTAAATTAAAAGAAACAAAATGTTATTTGAAATGAGCGATGGGACAATCATTAGTGCTGCGGACAGCTCAGAGACAGCGCATGCTCAGTGCAGCGGCCGGCCAGCCTGTTTCACAAAATGCACATGAAAAAAAGGAATGTTCGCAATGGGGACCATATATTACAAAAATAACAAATAAAGAGTATATATAGCAGTAGTCAGATTCATGAGTTTTGGGACTTTGGGAACCTCTCGAGCTTCGCTGTTGAGGTTCCAAGTCCCCAAAACCTCTAGATGGTCTTACTGCCTTATAATACATAGTTTTCTATCTGTTATTCTATTTATTATTATTTCAGAAGACACCTTTGAGCCAAAGCTCTTTTACAAAGGTTCCACTTCGGAGAAACAATACAGAACATAGTGAGGACAATAACAAGTACAGTAGTTTCAACTTCAAGCAGCCATAGGCTTTATCGGGTACAAAAGAGCTTTCATATGGAATTACTGTTATATGTGCAATGATTCACAGTATGTATGTTAAGTTACATTAAATTTGTGTATATTATTCAAGAACATATGTACAATAAAAAACAGTTGTAATGTGGATCACTAGAATAAATGAGAAACTGCTAGGAGAGATGGTAGATACATGTAGAGGAAGCTATGGGGAGAGAATGTAGATAATAGTGGGGAATAAAAAGGGAGGAGATGGGAGACAGTGGGGGTTAAAGGTGGGAGGGGCTTAGAGGGGGAGAAATTAGAGGGAAGGAGAGTAAGCTTAGTTAGGAGAAACATTCACAGGAGGCCGTTGTGACATGGTACTGATGCAGGTTGCACTTGAAAGTGCCCAGGGTAGTGTCGTTGGTAACAGCAGGAGGAAGCGAGTTGTACCAGGATGAGGCTCTGTATGTAAAGGAGCATTGTCCTTGGGTAGTGCGGCAGTGTGGAACAGAAACAGTAAGATATGAGTTGAGACCAGATAAGCCTTATGCTTGGTAGGCAGGCACCAGATGTTGTTCGACTCATGTTACACGTTATAGACCACTTTCATAAATGTAAAATGACAACCTGTCTGATGAGCCTAGATGCTGAAAAAGCACTTTATAACATGATGTGGAGTTTGCTGTTCAGGGTCCTTAAACAACTTGACTTTCATGAAAATGTTATTGCAAGTATCCTTACCTTTTACCAGTCAATGCAAGCATATGTGTAAACTAACATTGGCGTATTGGAGGCCTTCTCTCTTAATCAGTGTAGACAGCAGAAATGTCCCCTCTCCACATTAGTCTTTGTTCTTTACCTGGAACCACTGGCACAGTACATTTGTTTCTGTCCTAGGGTGGAGGGTATTAATAAGGGAGGAGGTCCCCAAAAATTGCCTTCTATGCAGACAATGCCCTGTTGTATTTGTCCAATCCTGAAAAGTCAATGAAGGCAATATAGGTCTTGAAATTTTTAGACATCACGCCAGCTATGTACTGAACAAAACTAAAATGGAAGTCCTCACTTTTCACCATGTTCCATCCCGTGGTTTGAAGGAGTTCTTACCCTTGAAATGGAAAGCCACTAAAATTAAGTACCATGGTGTGCAAGTACCAAAAGATCTCTCAAAACATTTTGCTTTCAGTTTTAAGCCTCTTACTGCCAAAGTACAGAAGGAACTTAAAAGCTGGTCTTTAATAAATTTCCCACAATTCTCCAGAATAGAATCATTAACTATGAATGACCCGCCCAGATATCTCTACCTGTTTCAGAGTGTCCCAGTTTTTATACCAAAGAAACAATGTTTGTCATGGCAAAGAATTTTCTCCAGATATGTGTGGGCTGGGCTCCAAATCTAAATTATATACTCTGTCTTGCAATAGAATAAGGTGGTGATGGTGGTGGTGGTGGGGGTAATCCCAGATATGGAGCTATATTACTTTGCTGTTTCACATCCACCTTTTGTTGCTCCAGTCAGTGCCTTCAAACTTGGTGACATGGAAGACTACTGAGCTGATAGCGGAGGGTAATCCCACTTTGGGAGCTCGGGTCAAGGAGCATACAAGGGCTCACTTAGGCAGAGCACTTTAAAGGTTGTCAGGACCTCCTTGGAAGTGGGACTACTGGGTTTGGTATAGATTTCATCTGGGGCCCCACCTGTGGCCCTTACAATGGTTGGCCTGGGATGCAGCCTTTCTCCAGCAGGATTGGACCTGAGATACAGACAGTGGGCATAGTTAAGTCTGTGTTGTCCATGCCAGTTTTGAGCACAAGAAGACGTTGTGATGCCTGAGCCTGTCAAGCAAGGTTTTGTCCTGGACAATGTGAATTTGTTGAGCTATCTCAAGGTGTGACCGCACACACTGAATAAAAGTCGAACAGAGCAATCCACACCTCAGGTGAAGCAGTTTGTTCACACGTTATAAGGTACCCTGGGGAATAAGGTCACCAAGGGACAAATCTTCATATGCTGTATAAGGAATTCCAGGAAATGGCTCCAGAACAGTCAAGCAAAATAAAGCAACCCTCAGAAAGGGAGGAAGAGATGCCTTTGCAGGAGCAGGAATGAGTAACAATTTTCCATCATCATTTCAGACCATGTGCTCCCCCCTATGGCAGGAATACAGCAGGAAAATTAAAATACATTTGTATTACACTCCGGTCATCCAGAGTAAGTGGCATACATGGATTCAACCTGAGGGCTGGTGCTGATGGGTAGAACATAGGGTGCACCACACCCAAATTTTGGGTCATGCCCAGGGCTGACACAGTTTTGCATGCAAGTGGAGCAGGCTCTTAGGGAAATATTTGGCACTATGAACTCCCTCATTATGGGTAATGTGGTACTGGAAGTGGTACCAGAGGAGGTGAGGGGGAGGGAGGCACTTATGTAATACAATGATAGTGGCAGCCCAGAAAGCCATTACACACTGATGACTCAGAGAGAGTCCCCCAGCTATGTAGGACTGGATAAAGGTGGTGGGAGAAATCTAGAATGGAGCAACTGACATTTATAGTCAACCCCAGGGCGCATCTGGAATCGAGCGGTACTCTGCTCAGTATGCCTTCCTGGTAAAACTCATAAATAAATAAACCAGAGACAGCATAGCGTCAATGTTACGTGGCTGAGGTGGGTACTTTTCCAGGGGGAAAGAGACCTGGATTTTGTTCCAAGGCTGAGGTCATCAGGCCCCACCCACGAGGACTTATTTATTTATTTATTTATTAGCTTTTGGTAACCGGGTAAGTGCGCTAGGCAACAGACCTGCCTATTTTCAGGCACGACCTGGGAGAGCACAGGACATTGGTTACAATATGCAGAAATGCACAGACATAATATAGGTGTACAGGAGCAAAACAAGATATACATTGGGCAGCACAGTAATAGTTACATAAGAGTACATTTTAGGCATAGATCATAATAAGGATGTAAAATAAAGCAATTAGGGTAACCATAAGACAGCTGAGGAGAGTAAAGACATCAAGGTTCATAGCCACCTAGACAAGCATATTGCATGGGAGAACATTAGTGTAGTACTAAGGGTCAGACCCGACAGCCTGCAGTGGGACAAAGCAAATTAAGAGCATTTGCATTGGCCAGAGGCTAGAAGGTGGGTGAACAGCGAGTTTTTGAATTCTCGATGGGAGGCTGAAGTTTTCACCATAAGGGGGAGTGAGTTCCAGAATTTGGGAGCAAAATGGGCAAATGCCTGTTCACCCATTTTTGTCATGCAAGGTCTAGTGGAGAGCATGGGGACAGAGGAAGACCTGAGGGTACGGGTGTGTGAGGCAGGAGTCAGGAGGTTGGCAAGATAGACAGGGCAGGGAGGTCTAGACAGGGAGTCGATAAAGCAGCCCAGGGAGTAGGCTCGAATATCCTTAGGTGACAGCCAATTTAAGCCAGCGTAAAGGAGACAATGATGGGTAAGACGTGGGGCAGTTAAGGCGAATCTACAGATGTTGTTGTAGACAGTGTCCCATTTGTGGAGTGTAGCAGAGTTTGCAGCAAAGAGGAGGGGCAGAGCATATTAGAGCTGGGGTAAGAGAATACCTCTCGCAAGAGAAAGTCTAGCGGAAGGAGTGAGGGAGTGGCACACATGATAAGCTCAGCCAATTTTAGCATTAACGGCATGGCACACCATATTGACATGTTGAGACAGGTCAAGTGTGGGATCCAAAGTGACCCCCAAGGTACTTGAAGGACTCAGTGTTTAAGAAGAGGGAGCCATCAAGGCATTGAACCCGGAGCCTGTTCGCAGGGGCAGACAGTTTCTTAGAGGATCCGAATAGCATAGCACAGGTTTTTTCTAGGTTCAGAACTTGGTGGTTGCTAGAGAGCCAGGTCTGCAGGAATTGGAAGTCATTAGTGAGAGTGGAGTTGATGGCTGAACCACCTCTTTTAAATTTTAACTTTTGCAGGGGCAGCATGTCTCTGAGTGTCTATTGTTGTCTGACACATTCCCCCACAAGAAATTCTAGATCACTCTGTACCCAGCAACCAAGGGATTCCTACCACTCGCTTTCCAAACACTTAAAGTCATACATGCCCCCCATCACAATTTACCTAGCTGCTGTCTTACTAACACCATGATAAAGACATCTCTGCCTCCCCCCCACTCCACTTGCCATTCCATCCCCAGCTCTGTGTAAGTGCATGACATGTCGGGGTGTGTGGTGAGTGCATTTTTGTAGCACACAGTGTCTGTATGTTTGTGACTGTGTCTTTTGGTATATACAACTGTGTGTGTGTGTGTGTGTGTGTGTGTGTGATGCCTTCTGTACAAGAACATCAGCTCTAGCCAACCCTTACAGTAGTTCATTAGTGAAACTTCTAAGCTTCCCAGCTGTTGGCTACCTCTTCAGAGCAGAGAAGTGTCTCATCTTCTATCTTCATGAGCAATCAGGATATAAGCAATTTAAACCAATCAAGGATATTGTACCTGCATGAGTAATATTATGGGGTGTATCTATCATTGTTCTGCTTCAATGTTATTTGCCTCCTGGGAGTCAGAGGAGACAAAGAAATCACACTGTCTGCGGAAACTGGCTAGACACACAACTTAGTGCCATTCATTAGGAACGTGCAAAGGCTGATCTTGGAGTGTTCAAAGGTTGTGACAACACCAGGCATGTGTCTTTCAGTTTCAGGGTCTGTGAGCTGACTGGCATTCAGAAAGCCAATGTAGCCAGGTGTGAGGATGTTTTTCTTACATCATGAAGGTCTTGTGTGTAACAATCCACTCCTTACAGTAGGGGGAGGTGGCTCTTTCCAGATGCTGGCCTTTGCATCTTTATGTTTGCGGGCAGCTGGTGTGAGAGAATTTACTGGCAGTACAAAGATAGGGTTTCCCTAGTGGGGCACCATTTAGTTCTGAGTTCTAGTTCTATGGCTGTTGCAGTTGGGCTGGAGGGTGCATCGAGGCTGCAGGTGCTCTTGCCTGGCAGGCACCCCCCAGGGGCATGGGTGAGGATCCAGCTGTACCACCCTATGTATAAGTGCCAGCTGAGGGGGTTGAAAAAGCAATGCCAGCAGGGTACTGGAGTGTCAGTGGGTACTCCTGCACATGCGGCAGAAGGTACTCACCAGTGCCCACTGAGTGGCCAGCCAGCCACACAGGAGGCACCTGAGGCATTCTCTCTCTCTCCTGAAAGCATGGCTGCCAATCACTTTCAAAGCCCTGGCAGTGGCAGAAGGTCCTGGACTTCTCATTGAAGTGAGGGCGTCAGTGTGTCACCACAAAGGATGCCGTAGGTTGCCAGGGAGGGACCTCAGGCACCTGAAATGGATTCCAAACTGCCTGGAATTGTAGGAGCAGATCAGGGACATTGCCCATTGCTTGCGAGTTTAGTGGCACCATCAGAAGGGTGTGGGAACCCAGGTGGGTATCCTCTCAAGTGACACTCCTGACAGATTTCAGACCTGTTGGAGATTTCCCCCAAAATTGGTGTGGGACACTCTGGTGTCAGGGAAGCCTTGAAGAACTGCCAAAGCTAAGACAATCGGGCACCAGCAGAGACAGATGAAGCAAGGAAGGAGACACAGCTCCAGGAAGAGAGAGGGAACAAGGAATCCCAGAGGAGGTGGCACCCACAGCCTGCGCTGCCAGAAAGCCACCCCGGAATGCAGATCACATGATTTGCTTCGTAGAGCATCGGAGCATAGAAACATAGAATTTGACAGCAGATAAGGACCGCTTTGCCCACCTAGTCTGCCCATTTCCCTACCTAATGGATAAGCTGCAGATCCTAGTTAACCAACAGCCTACTTCCTCCTACCCCCCCACTAGAATTGCCTTATATCTATCCCATGCATTCTTGAATTCCCCCACTGTTTTTGACTTTATGACCTCCTCAGGAAGGCTGTTCCATGTATCCACAACCCTCTCTGTGAAGAAATACTTCCTCACATTACCTCTGAGCTGTCCCCCCTCTATCTTCAAATTGTGCCCCCTTGTTTTTGCACATCTCTTTTTCTGAAAGATGCTACCCTCTTGGACTTTGTTGATTCCCTTGAGGTATTTGAAAGTTTCTATCATGTCCCCTTCTCCCTCCTTTCCTCAAGGCTATACATCTTTAGTTCCTTTAGTCTTTCTTCATATGTCTTCTGATGCAGACCCTGCATTATTTTGGTTGCCCTCCTCTGGACAACCTCCACCCTGTCTATGTCTTTGTCGAGATGGGGTCTCCAGAACTGTACACAGTACTCCAGATGTGGTCTTACCAACTGTCTGTACAGAGGGTCAACAACTTCCTGTTTTCTACTGGTGATGCCTCTCCCTATGCATCCTAGTATCCACCCAGCCCTCCTTACTGCCTTCTCACATTGCTGGCCCACCTTTAGGTCATCTGATATGACTACCCCCAGGTCCCTTTCCATTTTTGTTGTTGTCAGTATCTCACCCCTCATTGTGTACTCTTCCTCAGGGTTTTTGTTTCCCAGGTGCATTACTTTGCACTTCTTTGTATTGAATCTAAGCTGCCATACATTTGACCATTCCTCCAACCTTGCCAAGTCCATTTTCATCCTTTCCACCCCACCCCACCTTGTGTATCAACCCTGTTGCAGATCTTTGTGTCATCTGCAAAGAGACATACTTTCCCTTCCAGTCTCTCTGCAATGTCACTTATAAAGACATTAAAAAGGACTGGCCTCAGTACTGAACCCTGTGATACCCCACTAGTAACCCTCCTTTCTTCACTGCAGACTCCATTTTCTATTACCCGCTGTGTTCTGTTGTCCAACCAGTGTTTTACCCAGGATACCACCCTAGGACCCACTCCCAAGCTGACTAATCTGACTGTGTCAAATGCCTTGCTAAATTCTAGGTAGGCTTTGTCCACAGCCCCTTCCTGGTGTACTGCTTTGGTCACCCAGTCAAAGAAATCAATGAGATTCGTCTGACATGACCTTCCTGCTGTGAATCCATGCTGCCTTGGGTCCTGTGCCCCACTGGCCTCTAGGTACTCAACAATTCATATGTCTCTTTTTTGGTGCTTATGGTGTTAGTGATAGCCCCAAACACCTGTCAAATCCAGATCCAAACAATCTTGCCTGTATTAAGAACCAGACACAACCGCCTGATGACACATTTGAACCCAGAGATGTCCTAGTTGTAGGGGACTCTGTTGCACTATACAGACCACATAATATGTAAACATCGCAACTACAACACCACAGTTAGTGAGTTACCTGGGACTGGCATTAAAGACATAAGGCAACTTCTCCCTGGCCTACAGGACAACACTACGAAACCTCTAGCCCTAATCCATGCAGGGATCAATGATGATGGGAAAAGAAATCTTACTGACATCCAAAGGGACATTGGACAGGTCGGTAGAGACCTAATAGCAAATGGTAGCAATTTTATTGTATCTAGTCTACTTCCAGTACCCAGAGCTACCTTTGCTAGAACCAGGGATATACAAGCTCTAAATGGCTGGTTAAAAAGATGGTGTCACAGGGAAGGCCACATATATTTAGAACATGGGGACACATTCAGGGACCAGAGGCTATTTGCATAGGATGGACTTCATCTGAATAGGCAGGGGAAATGCATCTTTCCTCACAGACTGCGCCAGGCCATTGACAGAGGTTTAAAGTGCCAGCGGGGGGATGATGGGAATCCCAGAACAAAGTCTGGTAACACCAAGAAGGTTGATCCTGTAACTTTATGGTGATAAATGTCAGAAGCTTGAATAAAAAAACTGATGAACTCCTCTTTACCCTACACAGTTCCAACATATATATCTGTGCAATTGTAGAAACTTGGTGGAGAGAAGATGACCCCTGGGACAAAAACGTACCAGGCTATACATTGTATCATAAAGACAGGACCTTGACAAAAGAAGGAGGTGTGGCCCTTTATGTTACTGACAGCATAGTCTCTGAATCCATAGATACTACCTACTGGGATGGTACCGAAATTTTATGGGTTAAGATTTCCCCTCCACATGTTGCCAATATCAACTTGGACCTGATTTATAGAACCCCCCAACTCAGAATGACATACAATTGTTAGATATTTATTAGCAAACTAACTGCTACTGACAGCTGTATATTACAAGGAGACTTTAATCTTCCCGGTATAAACTGGGATATCTTACAAGCGGAAAATGCAGAGGAATCACGCTTCTTAGAAGCTTTTATCTTGGTGGGTATTCACCACTTTGTCACATCAAACACCAGGGACAATCACATTTTAGATCTAGTCCTAAGCAATTTAGTAGATAACATCTATGATTGTAATGTTCAACCCACCCCCCCAGGGTCTAGTGATCATGCCATGGTTAGTTTTAGATATATGGGTAGGCTGGGTAAAGATACTGGGAGTACAATGTCAGTGTCAGTGGCTCAGTAGGTTGCATACTCACCTCTGAGACTGGAAGATCAGAAGGTTGTGGGTTCTATCCCCACCCCTGGCACTTGGTTTAAATCCTAATACTGACACTGTAGTGTAGCATGAGGGGGATGCTGCACTCCTGAGGTGCCATCTTTCAGATGAGATGTTGAACCGAGGTCCCATCTGCCTATTCAGGTGGATGTTAAAGATCCCATGGCACTTCTCGAAAAGAGTAGGGGAATTTTTTATTACAGATAAATAACATCACAAGAAAAACATAAAGTATTCCAAAGATACAAAAATCTCCAACCCAATTCAGAAATCAAAAAATAAACATAAATATACAACAGAAAGAAACCAGGGGGAATAAAAAAGACAAGCAAATTCAAAACAAGCAATCCACATATTTCCAAAATATAGCAAATTGCCTCCTGTCCAGCTTCAAAAATTCAGTAGATTTAATCTTTCATGTTGCCATCTCAATTTGTGAAATAATGACAGAATTTGGCAGAACAACATGTTGCATATAATAGTGACATCGGGCTTGCCAAAGGTGGAACTTTATACAGGCAAAGATCACATTAAGTGTACTAGGGTGATATCTCCTAAAAAAAAACAAATAATCCCCCCAATCAAAGATTCATATGTAATAGGTCCCCAGTACCATTTTCTCCCTAAATCAAGCCAGAAATGTACAATATGCTGACACCTGATAAAAAAATGTTGCAAAGACTCCAACAAACCTTCACACCCTGGTCTTAAACATTCCCTCTCTTCCACAGCCTTATGTTTCCAATTCCCTCGTACCCCCAAACTACCATAACACCAAAGCCATAATACATCCCACATATGAACTGGAACCCAAGGATCTCTTAAAAGTTTAAGAGCAAACTGCAATCTGGATGGACAACACTTAGGAAAATCCACTTGAACCGTAAAGTTCATTAACATAATCCTACAATAGATTTGTTTCCTATTCAATAAAAACACCTCCACTTTTTGTAAATTCCATAATTTCAATTTTTTAAAACCAGGAACTGCAAACTCAGGAATACCTAACCCTTTAACACCCTTAACTCTCTGATCCCCCCAATATTGAAAAAAGGAACTAAACAACTCATCTGTCCAACCAGCCCATATATCCTCAAGATCACCAAGGCCATCATGCAAAATAGAACAAAAAAAAAAAAAAGAATAATAAAACACCACTGGATTTATCATGGCTAAACCCCCATTCCTAATATGCAAATAAATAAAGTCCCTCTTAATGGGGTTTAATCTATTGCCCCAAAGCATTTGAAAAAAACAACTCAATAACCAAGTTTCAAGTTTCAAAGGTAAGGGAAAAACATATCTAATATATAAAAATATAGGAAGAAGACATTTTTTATAATTAAAACTCTCTTCTTTATAGAAAGGGCCCAGGATTTCCAAATATGCACCTTCCTTTCCCCTATCACTAATTTGTCTTCCCAGTTCAAGGAGACAATATCACTATTCCAAAAATAAACCCCAAAACCTTAATCTGGGAATGTACTATGTTCACGGATCCAAGCATTGGAACCAGAGTCCCATTTCCCAATTGCAAACCTATACATTTGTCATAATTAAGACCAACCCCCGAAAATCCTGAAAACTCCTCAAAAATTTATAATGCTCTGATACCCGAGACTGAGTCCTGAACCATGAGACAAATATCATCTGCATAAGCAGAGATTTTTTGAGGAGGAATATCAAAGACTGGAGAAATCCCATGAACTAACTCATCACTTACAATCCATCTTATCAATGTGTCCAACACAAAGGTAAAAAGTAAAGGGCTTAAAGGGCAACCCTGAAGAACCCCTCTTTTTAAATCAATACCAGTCCCTACCAGCCCATTAACAATAGGAGAGAAGGAGGCACTCTTATACAAGGATGTAATCCATGCCAGCATTTGGTTAGGTATCCCATAGTGCTTTAAAACAGTAAACAAAAAATCATGGGAAACAGTGTCAAAGCTTTTTTGCTGATCCAAAGCCAATAGAAACCTGAACAATTTATTCTGCTTGCCAAACTCAGTCAGAGCCCTCAACAACAGCAAATTTTTCCTAATATTTCTACATGGGACAGAGCATGTTTCTGCAGGATGAATCAACACAGACACCACCCTTTGCAACCTACTACATAAAATTGAGGAAAAAATCTTATAATCTGTGTTGAGAAGGCTTATAGGCCTCCAGTTACGTAGATCACACCGATCCCTAGATTTATAAATGAAAACTTATGTTGAGACAAACTCCTGCACAAACCCCTCTTCTGTCTCAGCTAAAGTATTAAAAACATGTGGTAATGTGACACTTAATTCATCTACATATTGTTTATAAAATTCATGTGTCAAACCATCCACTCCTGGAGAGACCCCCGGTTTTAAATTAGCAATGACATCTCTAACTTCCAAGGCAGAGATAGGCCTTTCCAACTCGGCTATTAAGACACGATCTAAATTAGGAATTAAAAAAAGTACATTCTGTACCCATGGCTTTAAAGAAACTGGTTTTGAACCTAGAAAATGAAATAAATGGGAATGAATGACATCCAAAATTTCCACATCCGAAGTTTTCAATCTACCACCACTATCATATATACCTGTCATAACTTTATGAAATACTGTATCCTTGCAGGCAGCATAAGGATCTGAATAAGGCTGTTTAGTTGTGCCATATCTAAAATCCGCATTCAGAGAGGTCGCCCGAGCAGAATATAAGAAAACATTTTGGTTTCAATCTCATCCAACTGAGATTTAAACCTGCTATCCAAAACATTAGGTAAATACATTAATTTATAGAACTGACTTCTCAAATTCAAGTAACGTAAATAGTCTCTATTACCAGTAAACTTTCCAAAATCAATAAAAAACACTTTTTAAAGTCAGCTTTGGTATCTACCCGCCAATGCATCCAATCCTCATACAGTTCAGCCACCAATTTTCTATAAAACAATAATTCAGCCAATTTTTGCTTCATCTCTGGTTGTTGTTGTTGTAAACAAGTATTCAATTTCCATCTCCTTTTAACTGCTGGAAATTTAGGAGGAATATCTTTTAAAGAGATGTCACACAATGAAAAAACATGATCAGTAAATTCAGAAAAGGAAAGCTGAAATTTCCGAGGATACAAAAACTGAGATACAAAAATAAAATCTACATGAGTGGATAAAGCAATTCTATAATATGTAGCCCCTTTATCCTGATGTAAAAATCTATATGCATCCTTAAGGCCTGCAAGTAATAGAGTGTCTCGAAGGGCATGCGAATCACAGTATACTTTTTTCTGAACATTATCTTTAATCCTTAAATCTTAAACCACAATTCATATCCCCCCCACCCAAATTACATGTTTCTATGTAAAAAGAAAAGGTTTAATAATGTTAAACAAATCCACCCTAGCCACCTTACTTTGTGGAGCATAGGTATTTACCAAACGCAAGGAAAAACCATGCCAATAGCAATCTACAAAGAAAGCCCATCCAGGTGCAATATCCACAATTTTCTGTACCTCAATATGAGATACATGGAAGAAAATCCCCAGACCATCTGCATCATTCTCCCCAAATGTCCAGAAAGAAACTGCCCAGGGTCACAATTTCTTAGTGTGAGAAACATCTTGTAAGGAATGCAACCTAGTTTCTTGCAAAAATATAACATCAGTTGTAATATCCTTACAAAAAGATAAAACTGCCGCTCTTTTTTAATGTTCTTTGTACTCCGAACATTGAGGGATGCTACCCATAGAGAAGTCATACAAAAAAAATAGTGAAAGTTACTCCTTATCCTTTTTCCTTTTTCTATCCACTTTCTTTTTAACCCCCCTACCAGGTAGAGAGGTTTCATCTTCACACTCCATTTCTGAGATGACCTCAGACCTGGATGAGACATCAGATTCAGACCCAACATCCCCATCTTGGAGTAACTGAAAGGTGTTTTGGAGTGGGATCTGCACAGATTTGGCTTTACACTTACTCCCAGACCTAGTCACCCTCTTAGGGAGTTGAAATTCAGCTCCTGGTGGGGTGGGGGGGGCATAGGTTGTTGAAGATCATGCACTGTTTTAGAAGACTGTGAAGAAAATATTTCCTCAGGTGTATTAGAAGGGGAACCATCTTCACCCTGAGAAGGGTCTTGGTCAGTCTGATCAGGATCAGGAGCAGGAGCATGAGACTGACTGGCCACCCTATCCCAGGATTCCTTCTCAGCTGGGGAACGAGACCTATGGGGCCTACATCTATCTTGGGCCTGATTAATAAGAGTATCCTTATCTGGACCACCAGACCTATTCTGACCTGCCCAGGGGCATTGATGGTACGCATGACCCTGCTCATCACACAAATTACAGCGAAATGTATTTCTGCAAACAGCACTGTCATGATCATAGTCCCCACATAAGGCACATCGTACCCTATCACAGGTACTACTAAGATGCCTACCACTCCCACACTTATAACTGACCTTTGGCTGACCAGGATAAAAACATACCCCTCTGTCTTTCCCTAAAAAAAAAAAAACTGTTTGGGATATGACGAACTTCATTTTCAACCATCTGTAATTTCACCTTAAACCTCCAATTCCCAGTCCAGATACCTTCTGAATCCATTATGGCTTCAGGAGGGCCCAAAACATCAAATTGTTTTCCCAGCCAAAAAAGAATACCCCCCCCCCCACATTCACACCCTCATTTCTGAACATAACATTTACAGTTTTAAAGACGGATTTAGTTAAAGGAATTGCCCAGAAAGGTGTCCACAAAGCAGTCATTTTAAGCGATTCATATTTTTTCCAAAAAGCATCCAAGCCCATAAAAGTTTTAAAGCTAATATCAAAATAGTCTTTGCCCCTGATATTGATGAGGGCAAAAATATCAACTGCACGAAAGTGCATTGAATCTTTCAACAAAGTTCTTGCCACATAAGTCTTGTCTGGATGCTACTGCAGCCCACCTCTGTACCACAAACGAACAGCATTACAACGAGGAGCATACTCAACTTTATTATTTTAAAAAAAGTCAGAGAAAAAATGCCCATGCTGACATTTTTCCCCACTTGGAGAAGGAGGGGGGGACCCTGGGAGAAGTGTCTGAAGAACAAAGTCCAGAGGGTCCAGGCACAGCATCTAGCTTCTCCTTCTTTACACCCAACCCCTTATCCCCTGAAGCCTGAGAAGGAACATCAATTGCAGGTGTTTCAGTATCTGGAGTTGCAGAAACACCAACATGACCTGCCACAGAGGGCTGAGAAATAATATCAGACGTACCTGAAAAATCGATCCAGTCAGAGTCAAGAATTCAGCTACCATCTTCCCTCTGAATCTAGCCAGCTTTCAAAAGAGCCGTATCCTTTGACCAGTCAACTCCCAGAAAGGAAGCGTCTTGCCCTGAAACAGAAATCAGTTTCAGCATTCCAGCAGCATTCCTCTCTGAAGCGTCATGAACTACTGACACAGTACCCTCGCTTCTGTCAGCTGCTTGCTGACTCACTAAAACTCTGGTACTGTCAGACCAACAGGAAACCCTATCTAGCAGTGAAACAGTTTCAGTTGAACAATTATTTCCCAGGTTCGCCGCAGTAACCTGAGGCTGCACTTGCCGGGATGATGAAATCGCCGTCTCCGCTACCTCAATTCCTAGAGGTACATCAATCAGGACCGCCAGACAACCATCACTAAATTCTGAAGACATCTCAGTATCCCCACGAAAATCCACAACCGAGGTCAGGGATAAAACCACCAGCTGCTCAGAAATCACGACCTCCTCATCCGCCATCCAGACCCAGACTGCCGTCCATTCCCTAAGACAGCAGCTCCCCCTACCAACGAGTAGGGGAATTTCCCCGGTGTCCTGGCCAGATTTCCCCCATTCACTAAAAATATCACCAACCATTTAAAATCTAGTTCAATTTCAGTTGGCATCCATCTGTATCCCCCCGCCCCCGAGGCTGAAAATAGGCAAAACATTGTCTAGTCCTCCTTCCCGGTCAACAAAAACTAAAAAAAAAAAAATAGTATATAATTACAATAAAGCTAATTTTCATGCCATGAGATGTGACCTGGCCACATGGGACTGGGAAAAGGAATTTGATAACCAGCCGCTAGTACACGTGTGGGAACTCATGACAAGCAAAGTTACTTCTCTTACGCAAGCACAAATCCTAGTAGTTCGCAAATATGAAGGGACAGGCAAATCATGACCACAGTGGTTGACACCGGGTGTAAGGAAACTAATCAAAAAGAAAAATAAAGCTTTTAGGGATGCTAAGAAGAGTGGAGATAGTAAATGTTGGGATACCTATAAAATGCTCTTAAAAAAAAATCTAAATTTAGCATTAAAAAAGCCAAGCAAAAATATGAGCTTATGCTTGCTCGAAGGGTGTAAGATAATTATAAATCCTTCTACACTTATATTAATAATCGAAGTGGGCAAGCAAATCCATTGGACCCCTAAAAGGCCCAGACGGCATTATGATTACAGATAACTTGGCTACGGCCGAGCAATACAATAGCTTCTTTGCCTCAGTTTTTAACAAAAAGATCTACCCCAGGACAGACCACCTAGATCAATCTGCTAATACAAGTCCCCATATTAAGAAGGAAGACATGCATAAGAGACTCCAAAATATTGACCAAAATAAGTCACAAGGCCTAGACGGATTACATCCTAGAATTATTAAGGAACTGGCAGAGGCACTAGCAGGCCCAATTACATCCATCTATCAGAAATCATTGGATGATGGGATGGTCCTGGAGGCCTGAAGGCCTGGAGGCAGTCGGTCGTAGTACCAATCCACAAAAAGGGTACAAAGTATAAGCTGGAAAATTATAGACCCATTAGCTTAACAGCTGTGTTTGGAAAGATCCTGGAAGGCATTACTAATGATCATATAATGTATGGGGAGACCTTGTTAACAATCGCCATGCATTTTTTTTATTCCTGTAATCCCACCGTTCTGACATACATGCTTATAATCCTTGCTTGCCTACGTCAGAGCGGTGTGATTAAAAGTTAGAACTCAAGCATCAGAACTGCACTTGTGATTCCATGTGTCAGATTTGAACACACACAATCTGTTGCGGCAGTTTCAGTGCAGATCGCAACGATAGAAAAATACATTGTAAAAAAGTAAACGTTTTAAATATTTTCTTTTTTTGAATGCCCCAGCTCTAGGTTAGCTCCTCATGAACTGCCAGCCACTGACTCATATCCTGTGACCCACAAACCCTCAGATCAATACAGAGGCCAGGACCCTAACTGCTGTAAGCACATGATTGCACTTGACCAACTGGATAACTTCTTGGACTGTCACTAAGTATTTCAAAAGGAACAATTCGCCTAATCTTGCCTTGCCATTTTGCTTCAAGTAATAGTTAGTCTTTAGTAAATACTGTTCATGTTTCTCATCCTCAATAAAAGTTTCTGTTACCAGACCATAATGTGTCATGCGTGGCTCTGGGAGGTAAGAAGCAAACTGTGTTTTTGTAAGCTAGACAAGTTCTTTTTTTTTTTTCGAACTCTGTTTTTGCCTCCCAGCCTGTGGAACTCTCTCAGGCGTCCTGCATTTCCCCTGACTCTACCTCTGTTCCTGAGAGGCCTCCTGAAACCTGGCACCAGCCTGGCTATCCCCCTGGCTCTGAGCCCCCCGAGGTAGGGCCGCCCCATCCACCCAGAGCGCTCTGTCTGTAAATTCAGGCCAGGCTGGGCTCGGCCCAGGTAGGAGTGCCACCAGTGCTGGAGTGTGGTCGGGTGGATGCAGGTGCCGTTGCCTATCCACAAGCTGGGTGTTATCTTGTTTCCCCCACGTTACGCCCTCCCTCTCCCTGGAGGAGTCCCGACATGCAATGACGCCAGAGAACGTCTTGCCATGACTCCATAACCCTCTACTTTGGCCCTGAAGTGTTGCAGGACCCCCGGTCTCCACCAGAGGTCGCCGTGGTGCTGGGCATAGTCTCTGGCCCCCCCACCAAGGAAGGAGAGCTGTCCTCCGCATGCTCAAACCTTCCTCTCCCCTGCTGACCCCCAGTGATCCAGGCTCGTTACTGAACCCGGGTCGCCAGTGTGGCACAAGGTGTGGTGTCCAGCGCCTCAACCCTCAGCACCACCAGGCCGGACCGCTAGACAAGTTCTAGGGTAACCATTTTTTTTCTTGCCATAACAAGCGTACCCCATACACTATAAAGGAAAATGCATGATGATCAGTTGTTAACCAGGTGAAAGCACCTCTTGCAGTTGCCATGCCTACCGTAAACCTCTCGAGCTACGCTCTCGAGGTTTACATGGTGGGCCTGACAATTGCTTGAGGTGATTACACCTTGGTTAACAACTAATCATCATGCATTCTCCTCTATATAATCAACCACCTTAGGCTAACAAATGCCCTAGATTGTACCAGCATGGATTCGCCCAGGGCAGGTCATGTCAGACCAATTTATTGGTGTTTTATGGTGGGGTCAGTAAAGCCTTGGATGACAGGCATTCAGTAGATGTTATCTTCCTAGATTTCTCCAAAGCTTTTGATAAAGTGCCACACGGGGAACTTGTCGATGCTTTAATAGAACATGGAATGACTGGCAAAGTATCACGTTGGATAGAGGCATGGCTTTCTGAGAGGAGACAAAAAGTTAGTGTAAAAGAGACATATTCAAAATGGGTAGATGTGACTAGTGGGGCGCCACAGGGATCCGTACTGTGATCATGTCTGTTCAATGTCTACATTTCCTCCAAGAGTACCACTACAGGTGTGTGGTTATCTAAGTTTGCTGATGACACAAGGATTGGGCACTTTGTGGATACTCCTCAGGATGCAGACACCCTGCAACTAGTTTTAACAGATCTGGAAATTTGGGCAAATGATAAGAAATTGTCATTCAATGTGGACAAGTGCAGTGTGATGCATTTTGAAAAGAAGAATAGGCAGAAAGATTACCCATTGGGGGGGTGGAAGCTCAACATTG
The DNA here is from genome assembly GCA_016271365.2 of Neoceratodus forsteri. Lineage (NCBI taxonomy): Eukaryota > Metazoa > Chordata > Ceratodontiformes > Ceratodontidae > Neoceratodus > Neoceratodus forsteri. The sequence goes on from JADMNL010000025.1 coordinate 275,911,782, forward strand.
TTGAGGATGAAAGAGACCTGGGTATTAGGATCATAAAATATCTCAGTTTCAAGTCACAGTGTAATCAAATAATTAAAAAGGCTAACAGTATATTACACTGTATTAATAAACACATTAAGTGCAGGAATAAGGATGTTTTGCTACCACTTTACACATCCCTGGTGTGACCACACATGGAGTACTGTGCCCAGTTTTGGTCTCCATATTGCAGAAGGAAGATTCAAGCCCTAGAGAGGGTCCAGAGAAGGGCAACATGCAGGATCAGTGAGGCTCAGGGATTGGATTATCAATCCAGACGAGATACACTAGGGCTGTACTCTTTGGAATTCAGATGTATGAAGGGGATATGTGTTTGCTGTATAGAGCTCTCACTGACACCCAGTTGTGGGATCTCCTGGGATTAGAGCCAAAAGACAAGAGTTATAGTACAAGATCTCACCCACTACAAATTGAAGTTGAAAGATTTAATACCACCAAAAGGAAACACTGGTTTACTATTAGGCTAATAAAAATCTGGAACGAGCTTCCACTAGAAGTAGTGGCTAGTGGTAGTATGCTTAGCTTTAAGGCACAACTGGATGCACATCTAATTAAAAACATCTTGGGATATCAATGACAACAGCGAGCTATAATGGACCTTGGTCTATATAGAGCTCTGGGAAAACCTATGTAATCTATATGATACTCAATGAGACAAGCTGGCATTTCCTATTAAAGGAGAGCTGGAGAGTTGGTGAGAAAGTGCCAACCGCCATAGTATTCTTGGGCAAATACAAAGCCCCTTCTATACCGTTAGGGCACCCTGTCAGTGTACAGCTATAAAATCAAAGTGAAGTCCCCACAGTATGAAGCAACATCCTGCTTAACAATTTAATCTGCTAAAAGTGATGTTCAGTATGGAAGCTAGGAAATTGCACAGAGGGTGATAGGGAACACACTGCCCCAGAAGTACAGAGAGTCTGTCTGTAAGCATCCTGCCATGCGAAAGGAATAGGACAGATAGTGTCAGATGCTACAGTGAGAGTAAAAGCTACTGGGAGCATGATAGGATTAACATGTATTGCAGCAGAAGGCTGTACTCAGCTGATGTGCCATGTGGCCTAGACATTTGGGGTTGAAACAGTTCTTTGTGAAAACTGATGTACTGAAGTGAACTAACATACTAGACACCAGCAGAGTACGCCTGTTGGTCTATCAAGTCTGCTCATGCTTCAGCACCTTTTGATTGGGTACCGTAGCCCTCTATCTGCTTGTGAGCTAATACATTGGGGCCCTTGGACTTGAACCTGCTTTGTGCACATGAACTTTGACACAGCCCCATGAGCAGTCAAGTGCTTGAAGTCTAATGTCTGTATGTTTGTTCAACTACCTAAGATGCCTAAGTCATGCTAACTACCAGCCATCAGTCCATCTGCAAGTGAAAGCAACCCGAAATGTTGTGTGCAAGGGGCAAGCAGTAGTAGGTTGTTTCAGACTGGTTCGGCTGACTTGCAAGTTGACATTTTCTGTAACCCGAAATCCCAGAATCCCCTGCAGCTGATAGCAGAGCAGGGCTATAGAAATGGGAGATTCAGTAGCCTACAGTGCATGTTAGAGTTTTTATAAGCTCTGATCCTTGGTTTGCTGATCCCGCTGTCCTCCAGGGTCTAAGTACTGTCACAAAGAATTGTACTTAGCCCTGGAAGAATAGCAGGACCAGCAAACATCTGATCTGAGGTTATAAAATCTCTAATGTGCACTGCAGGCTATTGAATCTCCCACTGCTACAGCCCTGCTCTGATGTCAGCTGCAGGGCATCCTGGGATTTGTAGTTACATAAAATGTCAACTTGTAAGTCAGCAGAACAGGTCTGATACAATCTACTAAACTGCATTAAACAGTAAATAGAAAAATGTTTCTACACACAAAGTGCAAACTGGGACCAGCCTCACATTTGGATGTGGGGCCCTTAGTGCTGACTGTTCTCCTTTAGTAGAATGGAAATTCATGCCACCAGACTTAGACCCTCCGCTGTTTGGAAAACACCATTGGTGAGGAGGAGGAGTGAGTGGAGGCCTGACCAAGCACCTAAATGCTTTAATTTGTGTGTGGAGGGGATGAGCCATGTATTGTTCGTAAATCTTCCACTGCAATAAGTTTTAATTTCTGTTGGGGGCTGTAAATGGGATTTGGGAGGAGGGGGAGGCATCAGAGGGCAGGCAGAAGGAGGGAGGTGGGCAGCCAAATTCCAGCTCAATTGGCAGTCACAGCAGACCATGTGTCTATAGCCAGCCAATAGGGTGGCTGTAGTTAACTTATTTAAGAAGCTGTTCTGCAGTCTGTTCCTTCTATTCAGAAGACACCATCGAATGAGGAGGACCGGGCAGAGGCCTGACTGATCAACTAAGTGCTTTCATGTATGTGTGGGGGGGGCTGAGTCTTGCATTATTCATAAATCTTCCACTGCACATATGTTTTAATTGCTGTTGGAGGCTGTGAGTGGGATTCAGGAGGAGGCACCAGAGGGCAGACTGAGGGAGGGAGGGAGGTCATAAACTGAATTCCAGCACCATTCGTAGTCCCAGTGGACCAGGAGACTACAGCCAGCTAATAGGGTAGATGTAGTTCACTTAGTTAACAGGTCATTCTGTAGCCCGCTTCCTCTGTTCGGAAGATGTCACTAGGCGAGGAGGAGTGGTGGAGGCCTTGCCGAGCAGCAAACTGCTTTCGTGTGTGTGGGGGGCTGAGGGCAGTATTGTTTGTATATCTTCCACTGCACATATGTTTTAATTGTTGTTGGGGGCAGTAAGTGGGATTTGGGAGGAGGGGGAGGCATCAGAAGGCGGAGTAAGGGAGGGAGGTCAGCGGTCAAATTACGACACCATTGGCAGTCCAAGTAGACCATGTGACTACAACCAGCCAATAGGGCAGCTGTAGTTTCTATATAATGCCCAGAGTGACCCTGAAGCATGAGTGCCATGACGCAAGAGTGTGGCATCTACCTCAGTAACATCTGAGGTCATCAGGAGGGCATCCACAGCGAGGACCACAGCCCATGCCTGTCGGCAAAGGGTAGGTAAGTGAAGAGGGAGGGCAGAAAATACACTGGTGGGTGTTGTCAAGGGTTTGTAGCTGATCCCTATCTAGGGTCAGCTTGTAGGTATTTAACAGATTAGGAGATCATTAGGGAGGGCAGCCAGCTCCTATCTGGGACCAGCCCACAGGGGTAAAACAGGCAAGGGAGTGCAGCTGGTCTCTATCTAGGTCAGCTCACATTTGAGTTGAAGGCATGGAAAGGGTTAAGGTTGCAGCTGGTCCCTATATAGAGTCAGCTTACATTCGTATTGAGGTTCAAGGAAGCAGTGCAGGGTGGAGAATCTAGAGTTAGCTGCATAGGCTAGCGGGGAATTGTGGCTTTTGCAGTCATCCCATCTGGATTATATACAGAAGTTCTGATCTAGAGGGTGAGTGGACCAGGGGTCAGGAGGATGTGGTAACTCTGAGCAAGTCACTTAACCGCCCAGTGCTCCCAGGTCGCCCCTGAAAACAGGCACTTGTGCCTAGTGGGTCTTACCCAGTTACCAAAGACTAAAATAAAAAAAAATAAAAAAATAGGAACATGTACAGGCATCAAGATAGTGGGAAGAGGGTGGTGTGCTACAACAGTGGTGGGGCAACCGTATTCCTTGGGACGATGTGGGTAACAGGGGGCTGTTCAGTGTGCAGGACCTTGGAGCACCTAAGGACAGAGATGAGGCAGCTCAGATGGGAGCTGGGGAGGCTGGTATGGAGCATAGGACAAGCAGGGCAGGGGAGAGAAAGACAAATGAGAGATGCCCAAGGAAGTGAGGTCGACAAGGAGGATCACCCAAGTTCCATGGGTACCCCTACCTCAGAGGGTGGGGAAGACCTAGGAGGGGGGATGGCAAGTGATGGAGGGAAGGGGTGGGACTGTGAGAGATGCAGCAGGAGTGGGAGCATTCAAAAGGGTGTCCTTAAGGAATAGATTTCACCTGCTGTCTGGAAGGGAGGACAGGGCAGTAGAAGGAAGGGAGAGCGATTGGGTACAGGCAGCAGGGTCAAGAGGATTACAGCAGGAGAAGTGGGTAGGATAGTACAAAGTAGTCATGGTGGGTGGAGAAGAGAGAACATGGGGAATGGAGTAGGAGGTGAGGGAAGGGAGGGAGTAAGATGACAGGAAGAGGAGGGAAGGAGAGGGTGCCTGTGGGTGAAGGGAGAGGTCAGAGAGGGGATGAGAAGGCTGATGGAGGGGCAAGTAGGGGCTGCAGTGGGATCAATCAAGCCAGGCTTAGGGAAAATAAGGATGGGGTGGTGACCATGACAGGGAGGGAGTAGATAGGTGGGGCAGGAGCTCATAAGGGAGGAAAAGAGGGAATCAGAAATGTGAGGAGGCTGAAGGGTGCTAATCCTGGGGGACTCCATGATTAAGGGTATCCAGTGGGGAAAAAAGGGGAACCAAATGCAGGGAGGAAGGTGAGTTGCATGCCAGGGGTGATGACGGAGAGGGTGTACCCAAAGATTGGTTAGGTGATATAAGTAGTTGGGGGAACCACACATAGTACCAATGACCTGGGAGGAGATGGGGGTAATACAGGAAAGGTTCAGGGAAGTGGGGAAGACCTGCAGAGAGGTAGCCAGATCACTTGCATTCTCAGAGGTGTTTCCAGTACTGAGAGCCAGCACAGTCAGGAAGAAAAGGCGGTTACCAGTGGGCTACCGCAGGGTTCAGTATTGGGTCCAGTCCTTTTTAATGTCTTCATCAGTGACATTGCAGAGGGACTGGAAGGAAAAGTATGCCTTTTTGCAGATGACACAAAGATCTGCAACAGGGTTGATACACAAGGAGGCGTGGAAAGGATGAAAAGGGACTTGGCAAGGTTGGAGGAATGGTCAGGCGATGGCAGCTAGGGATTCAATGCAAAAAGTGCAAAATAATGCACCTGGGAAACAAGAACCAGGGAAGAATACACAATGGGTGGGGAGGTAGTAACAACAACAAAACAGTAAAGGGACCTGGGGGTAATCATATCAGATGACCTTAAGGTTAGCAAGCAATGTGAGAAGGCAGTAGGGAGGGCCGGGGGTATACTGGGATGTATAGGGAGAGGCATCAGCAGCAGAAAACAGGAAGTTGTTATCCCTCTGTACAGACAGTTGGTGAGACCCCATCTGGAATACTGTGTCCAGTTCTGGAGACCCCATCTCCGCAAGGACATAGACAGGATAGAGGCAGTCCAGAGGAAGGCAACTAAAATGGTGCAGGGTCTGCAAGAGAAGCCGTATGAGGAGAGACTAAAGGAGCTTAATATGTATACCCTTGAGGAAAGAAGGAGAGGGCATGATAGAAACTCTCAAGTACCTCAAGGGAATCAACAAAGTCCAAGAGGGTAGCATCTTTCAGAAAAGAGACTTGCAAAAACAAGAGGACACAATTTAAAGATAGAAGGAGGCGGTTCAGGGCAATGTGAGGAAGTATTATTTCACAGAGAGGGTAGTGGATGCATGGAACAGCCTTCCTGAGGAAGTTGTGGGGTCTAAAACTGTGGGAGAATTCAAGAATGCATGGGACAGACATAAGGCAATTCTTATGGGGGGCAGGAAGATATAGGCTGTTTGTTAACTAGGATCTGCGGCCTATCCTGTAGGTAGGAAAATGGGCAGACTAGATGGGCCTAGCGGTCCTTATCTGCCGTCAAAGTCTATGTTTCTATGTTTCTATGTTAAAAGGATAGAGGAGTTCAATGACTGGCTGAGGGAGTGGTGCAAGGGTGAAGGGTATGATTGTATTGTGAGCTGGGGGGGCAGTCCTGGTCAGATAATAAAAAAAACACTTTTTGCACCGGACAGAGGGAGGGTTGAGAGTCTTCAGGGACAAATTGGGGGTTATATAAACCAAAAACTTACTTTAAACTACTGGGAGGGGGGAGGGGGCCTACAGGCCCAGAGTCTCTGGGAGGAGGAAGTCAGCAGACCTCCCCCCACCTGTAGAGGGGGAGTAAAGGGTAGTAGAGAGAAAGGAGTGAGGGGGTTAGCAGCAGGGAACAGGGGGTACAGGTAAAGGTGGAGTAACGGGAAAGGTAGACAGGTGGAAAGGGAAGTGGACTCAGATTTCAGCTGGAAAGTGTTGTTCCTAAATGCATGAACTCCTGGGAACAAGATGGATCATCTGCAGTCATTGTTGGCAGAGAGAGGAATGGACATCGTGGCAGTTATGGAGACATGGGCCACACCTAACTGTGACTGGGACTTCTCAATCCCTGGGTTTAAATCATACAGGAGGGACAGGGAGGTAGGAAAAGGGGGAGGGGTGGTGGTTTACATCAGGGGTGGTATAACTTGTATGAGGAAGGAGTCAGAAGAGTGGAAGCAATTTGGATTCAAATTTGCCTATTCACAGACAACACCAAGCTCCATGAGAGGGTGGACACAGCAGAAGGTCTACAAGACCTAAAGGAGGATCTGGAAAAGCTATAGAGGTGGTCTGGGGATAGTAATTTGGCTTCAATGCAAAGAAATGCAAGATTATGCACATTGGAGCCATGAACCTGAGAACTGAGTACGGCCTAGGTGGGGTCAAGGTATCTGCAACTAAGGAGGGGAAAGACATGGGGATGATGATCACAAGGGACCTGAAGCATTCCACACAATGTAGGAAATCAGTAGCAAAGGCAAATAAAATGTTGGGCTGCATTACCAGGGGGATCAGCAGTAGTGGGGAGGTAATACTGCCTTTGTTGGTGTCAGTGGCTCAGCAGGTAGCACACTCACCTCTGAGGCTGGGAGGTCAGAAGGCTGTGGATTCTATCCCCACACCAGGCACTCGGGTTAAATCCCAATACTGACACTGTAGTGCAGCACGAGGAGGGTGTTGCACTCCTGAGGTGGCATCTGTTGGATGAGATGTTAAACCAAGGCCCCATCCACCTGTTCTAATGGTAATTCAGATGGATGTTAAAGATCCCATGGCACTTCTCGTAAAGAGTAGGGGACATTTTTATTGCAATAAAACATTAGGAATAATCACAAAAAGAAATCTGGTATACAACACATACAAAAAAGAAAAGAAGCTCTGAGAGAAAGAAAATAAAAGTATACAGTGTTACTTCACATAGCAAACTAAGTCAGAATGTAGAGTCAGATTTGAGTACACTCAGAGTAGGTGTAACAAAAAAATCCAAAAGAAACCACAACGTTTTTTCTTGTGATAAGACATTACCCAGTATTTCTGTATGATTCTTAAATAATAGGAAAGTCATTGTCAGTTATCCATGGTCGCCCCTTCCATATAAAGCACGTCTAGTCAGCTGCTGTTTTTCTTATATATAACAGTTTCTTACATCTTGCATCACTTTATTATAAAGCTCAATGTGATTGCTCTCTTTTTGTTGTAAAGTAAATCCACATGGTATTATCCAAATATTCAGTTTAAGAATAACCATTATCAGCTGCAGTGTACTAACATGCCACCTTGTCCATTCTGAGGTGAAAAACCCATACATTAGTTTCTCATAAGTTGTGGAGCTCCATGGCTGTGAGCCCCAACTGAGTGCCAAGAAGTCCCAGAAACCTGATATAAAAGCGTAGGAAAATAACAGGTGAGGAATGGTTTCCTCTGTCAGAATGCATAATGGTCTGCTACATAAGCGTACTTCAGTTTTCTTATGTTTGGGAATTGCTTTTATATTTATCTTCCCGTGACAAGCAAGTCAATGAAAATCCTGCATATGCATGGGTGTACATGTATTATATAGCAATTTCACTAATTGATCAGTATGTGAATTTGGACAATTCCCAAACATGACCTCTTCCTGACAAATAGTAGCCAACAGGTAGAAATGCAGTTGCTTTCTGGATAGACTGTTTAACTGCCAAACTGAGATCTGCCATTGTTTAATTCTTAAAAATGTACATCTAGGATATTCTGGGATTTCTACTGATTTTCATAATACTCTAAGGCCCGGATATTCAGAGATGCACCAAAGCCTGGCGCAAGTCCAGCGCAGTGCAAATCTGATGCGCCATGGCGCAACTGGAGCTATAGTCAGAGGTTGCACAGGCTGGACAGTGCCAGCTCAATGAGGATGAATATGGCAGAGTTGTGCCATGGCACAAACAGAGGTGTGCCATGGCACAAACAGAGTTGCACCATGGCACAAACAGAGCTGCGCCATGGCACAAACAGAGCTGCGCCATGGCACAAACAGAGCTGCATCATGGCACAAACAGAGCTGTGCCATGGCACAAACAGAGCTGCACCATGGCACAAACAGAGCTGCGCCATGGCACAAACAGAGGTGCTCCAGTGCAATCATGGCATCGCAGAGCAACACAACACCAGAGGAGGGCAGGGCACAGAGAACAGACAGAGGGACAGAGTCATGGAAGCAAAGTGACAGCAGCCACAGAAGGCCTCCACCAGCAGGGCACACACTCAGACACTGGACCCCAGAACACAACAGTGGCATGGATAGCAGGTGACAGGAGGTGCCAATGGAGGGCCACCAAGGGAGCCCCCAACCCCCTCCAGCAGGTCGCTGGCCATGTTCCCCCACCACGAGACCATAGCAGGCCAGACCCAGGACCATGCAGCCAAGCACACACACGTCACACAGGCACACAGGGAGCCCACACAGTGGGCACTGAATGGACCAGGATGCAGGCAGTATGGCAGACCACATGGGACAGGCCACACAAGGCCAAGCAGAGGACCCCAACACAGTGTGTGGACAGTACCCGAACAATGACCAGGGCCGTGTGTCACCACCACTCACACGCCCACCACACACCCCTGACTGCCACCCCATGGGCACCCCAATGCACAGCCACTGACCCAGGGGATGGACACCACCACAGTGGGACACACCACAGCACACAGCAGGGAACCACGGAAGCACAACACGTGCCCCCCCCATGCACACAGCATGGACAGACACTGGGCCACTGCAGCATGACTCCTCACGCCACTTGCAAAGCAGACACAGACACAGGCAGGTATGTCAGAAAATATTTATATGAAACAACTACATACAAAAATAACAGGGGCTGGGAAAGGGTAGGTACAGTGAGGGAAGGGGACAGGGAACAGAGACTGCACAGTGGGAGGAGGACTGTAGGGAAAGGTGTAACAGGGGAATCAGGGAAAAATGACAACAGCAACATTAGTGACGGCCCCAACCGGCCACCCCAGCAAGCCATCGCTCCCTCCACTCCTCTGCCATCATGTGCCACATGGCAACCATGCCCTCCTAAATGCTTGAGCACACCAGCAATGTTTGTTGCATGAGCCTGCTGAGCATCCTTCTTGGTGGCCTCTGCACTGGACGCCAGACACCTATAGCAAGGAACAGGACAGGTGATCAGTGCAATGGCCCAAGACACCATGCCCACCTACAGTGTGCATTGGGCAGCAGGACCACCACCCCTGGAGGTCCTGGAATGGACACCCGCAGGAGGGTGGGCCAACGCCAGCCAGCAACACAGTGCACCACGACATTGCACAGAGGTGGTCCCTGCTGCACAATTGCCACATGACTGCACAGTGACAGTCACATGGCACACTGCACCAGCAGCACTGCAGCAACAACAGTGGCAGCCGAGTGCACACCCACCCCACCAACAGCCAGCAGATGTGTCCAATGGATGCGCCATGGTGCTATGAACCACGCACAGTGTGAGACACACAGTTGCCCAGTTGCCACTGCACCTGGCACAGGTGGCCATGCCCGCACCCACTCCCCACTGCCACCCCCCCATGTACAATGAGAATGACCATGACAGTGCTTACCTTCCCCCTGTGGTGCTGCTTGTGCAGGTCCTCCCCATCAGGTTGCACCACCCGGGTGCGCGCCGCTGTAGCCCTGGCCCACCTGCGATCCTCCAGCCTTGGGAATGGAAAGAAGACAGGTGCATATCAGCAACCGACCACAGTAGCTCCCCCCCCACCACAGCACAGGGTGTGCCCCTGCCCGACATGTCTCACATGCCAGCACAGCTGCATCACAATGCAAGCGGCAGCTGGCACTGCCACTCAGTGATGTGCACGATGACAGTGCACCCCACCGCAGGGCATGCCAGGCAGCAAAGCCAAAACCACAGTACAGCACCAGGGCAGACATGCAACATGGGATGACTTACCTGGCTATGGCACTGCTCCATGCCTGATGCATGCCTGAAGCCTCCAAAGCCAGTCAGGGTCCCATCGCATCAGGTCACCGTACCAGTGCCTACACTGCTGAGCCATCTTGGGCACCCCGGTCCTCCTCTCCAGGCTGACAGCTATGTCCTTCCACACACTGCCCCTGGCCTGCTGCAAGGGCACCTGGCCAAACAACTGTGGACTGTAGGGCTCCACACAGGTGACCAGATTGACCACCTCCACATTTGACCAATTAAAGGCACGATGACTCCAACCCTGCACCATGGCTCTTACTCGGTTCGGCAGTGAAATAGTCGGTACAGGCGCACGTAGCCACCACAGGCACCAGATGAGCGATGCGTGGGAGAATGTGCAGTGCTCTGCCATTGCGCAGTGCTGGACATGCACAGTAGGAGTTGCCCAGCGGGGTTATGGGGTCATGGAGAGGACCCAGGGGTCAGAGGTCAGCGGATAGCACACAGTGCACATGGGCGCGATAGGGAACATGCCAATCATGCGCAAAATGTGCATAGCTGGCCATGCACAGCTTGTGCAGTGCTGATGCCTCATCCTGCTCACACGTCTTGTGCAATTGATACCATGACAGCGCAGCGTGCATGCGCACTGCAGGCCTGCACACTGCGTATGCATGGGCATTGTGCTGCCGCTTGCTCCGGCGCAATACCATTGCACATGGTGCAATATCACAATATTCAGATGCCACATGCAAATTAGCTCATCAGCCAATGCGTGGTGCACTGGGGTGCATTAGCATATCATTACCATTGTGCACAACCTAGTTTGCATGCGTTGCACCTCATAAGTGCCACGGAACAGCACAGGCCATGTACCAGTATTGCAACCGTGACAGGTAAGTGGTGGATGCTGCAGCAGCACACTGGGAGCCGACAGCACTGCAACATGGGATGGACGAGGGAGATGCTGCCACTGGCACACTGTGATGTCCATATTCACAGGAGGCAACATGTCGGCACAAGAGGAGGGTGAGGAGTGGGGGGTCTGCACGGAAGCACAGACCCAACTTCATGAAGGGAGAGACAGATGCCCTGTTCAAGGCCTACCTCAACAGGGAGGCCCTGTTGAGTGGTGCCACAGGCACACCATAGGACAGGGCTACTGGATGGGAGGAGGTGGCGGCCTATGTGAACTAGCATGGCAGCCACCAGCGGTCATCGCAGGAATGCTGCAAGAAGGTCGGGACTGACAGGCAGCACATAAAGGAGAAGGTAGCAGCCATCAGAGCATCCTGTACTGCCACCAGAGGGGGGCCAGAGGATGCACCTACACTGACACCAACAGAGGAGTTGGTGGCAGCCACCATCCACCACACCTTAGTGGAGCGTGTGCCTGGAGTAGGCTTCCAGACAGATGGCAGCCCATCACTGCATGGTATGTATGTCAGCCACGCACAGCTGGTGGTCCGGAGGGTGTGTACACAGGCGTGCTGTCATGCATGCGGCCATACTGCATGGTATGTGCACATGTGCACACCCATGTGCATGCCATGCTGCAGGTAACATGTGACAGCAGTGTGTGGGGGGGGCACATGTGGGCATTGCATCACTGACACGCCATCCTTCTCTTGCAGCACCAACACACCTCCATGCAGAGGATGGGTCACCAGCAGTGGCACCTGTGGATGCCAGCATGGCCCCGGAGGACAGACCATCAACATCAACTGGCATCCGGGGGCCGGACAGGCCATGGATCAGCACCACGGTGCCTGTGTGTGTCCTTGGCCTAGGGTCAGATGAGGCCCTGGATGTAATCCTGCAGAACGCCAACCTTGGTGTCCTGTGTGCAGGGACACATATCAGGGCAGGATCCGGCTCCAATGATCACTTCACACACCTCCTGGACAGCATGGGTGACGTTGTGGGCGTGTTTCCCCTGCTGGCAGCACAGCCAGATACAGTGCCCAGCGCACTGCCAGTGGTGAACCAGCTGCCTGCCACCACTGTGGGTGCAGCGGTGTGTGGTGCCATGGCTGTGCCTGCATTGATGGTGGTGGTAGTGTGGCCGTGCAGGCGCAGGCGGTGAACATTGGCTGGAGAGGTGATGGCAGCAGGCTGCAGGTGCCACTGGGCAGCCAGACACAGGGTCCACCACTGGTACGCCTGCCATACCCATTCCCTCTGCAGACCCCACTGTGCAGCGTCCACCAGAGAGGGGGGCTGTGCAGCACACAGGTCACCCTCAGATGAGCAGCGTCCCATCCAGGAGCCCCAGGATGTGGACTGTCTGGCTGAGCACACCCAGCTGCTGTGGGTGTCCATTCAGCAACAGGTACAGCTCACTACTGGGGTGCATGCACTGCGTGTGGAGGTGCACCAGTTATCTGAGCAGCAGGACAGAGGCACTGCGCAGATCCTGGAGGGGATGCAACACATGCAGGAGGCCATGACTACATCCCTGATTGCATTGCCGGTGCAATTGCAGATGGCTTTGCGTTGCTGGCTGCCACAGGGCATGGCTGTGCACAGGAGACCTCCTGCAGTGTGCTATCCACCCTATGGACCTGGTGTCATGTGACCCCATCACAGTCGATGCCGGACTCAGATGTAGGCATTTCAGGCATGCCCGAGGTGGGCCTGTTTGGGTGTCTGCACACCCCTACGAGTACACGGTCATGATCCCGTGCTGTTGGACACCCCCCAGGCTGATGCACAGCCTGTGGCTGCTGATCGGTCCTGGTGTGGCTGTCCCCATGGCTGTGGTAGCCATGGTACCATGTGGCCGCCCTGATCTGTGTGCCCTGACCGCAGTCTGCGGCTGATGCCTTGTGCATCCATGGATGGTGTGTGTGTGCCATACAGATGGTGGCACGTCTGTGTGACATACCACATGCTGCCTGTGTGTGTGCATGCCTGGCCGCTGGACTGTGTGGCGTGGGTGTGAAGAGGGCAGTCTAGCACCAGCTATGCCTGTGCACCAGTGCCATGCGTCTGATCCACGCCACAGTCCAACGCCTGGGTGGGTGCATATGTGTGTGTGTGTGTGTTGCTGTGTGTGGGTGGGTGCCACTGACTCCCCTCCCCTGCATCATACTTCTGTGTGTGTATGCCCTCACCATGCATGTCCCTGCATGTGTGCTGTACTTGTCTGTGTGGCCCATGCATGTGTACCACACCATCTTCCTGCATTCCCTGAAGTGTTCCTGTGCAACAGTGTTGCGGTGGCATTGTGCCTGCTGTTGCAGTCAGGGATCCCTCCACCCAGGGGGTGGCTGTCCACTTCCCTCCGGCCCATTGTCCTGTCGTCCTCACTACTGTTGCCGTCATCTGCCTTGACTGCTATCCCATGGTCTATGGCCATGTTGTGCAGTAAGCAGCAAGCCAAGAATAGGCCACAGGCTTTCGAGGGACTGTACTGTAGGGCACCGCCTGACCTGTCAAGGCAACAGAATCGTGCCTTCCACATGCCAAAAGCATGCTCAGTGATGTTGCACATGCTGGCATGTGCCCCTTTGTACCATTCCTCTGCTGGGAACACCGGGCGCCAGTAGAGGGTGAGCAACCAGGGCCTCAGTGGGTATGCACTGTCACCTGTGTGGAAAATGACATGGTTAGCCCTACGCTCTGCTGTGCTGCGCACCTTGCCTGTCCCTGGCCCCCACACCACCATGCACACCCTGCCCACCCCCCACCTCAGGTCTGCTCTGCCCATCGCCCCTTGCCTGTGCCATACTCACCCACTAGGTAGCCTGTGGGGATTTCCCCACATTCAAACCTGTGGCACAGCACAGAGCTGTGCCAAATGAATGTGTCATGTGCACTCCCAGGGTGTGTGGCACAGACATTGATGATGCGCCCCATGGCATTGCACACTACCTGGCAGTTAATACTCGGGCTTCGCTTCCTGTTAATGTATGCCACTCCCTTGGGGCCAGGTGGCATGCAGATGATGTCCATGTGGGTGCAGTCAATGGCCACAATCATGCTGGGCATGCATGCCACCGTGTGGAAGTCCTGCATGTTCACTGTATGCTCCACCTGCGTGCTGGGGGAATGGATGAATTCTGAAGCACGTGGGAGCAAAGCATTGAGGAACTGTGTGAGGAGACGAGATGTGGCTGACTGGGTTATGCCTGTGGTGTCCCCTGTTGGTATTGGAAGGTGCCCATGGCGAGCAGGCACATGACGGCGGTCACTTTTGTCTCCACGGACATGGCATGGCTTTGTCTGGTAGGTGCCTGCATCTCCTCACTGCACAGCTCACAGAGCTGCCTCAGAATGGCCCTATTCAGGTGGTACTGACCCACAATCTTGGTGTCACTATAGTTCTCAAAAGTGATGCGGGCACGGTACCACTTGTGTCGGGCATACCACTGATGGGCCCTTCGTCAGCCACATAGCTGTTCCTCCTGCCTCCTCACACCCCTCATTACCACCTTCATCAGGAAGGGCACACTTTCCATGTCTTCTGCTGTCCACTGTCCCCCTGGGTGGTTGGCTACTGGCTGTGTGCCACCCTGGTACACAGATTTTGTGTTGTGTGTGTGTGTGTGTGTGTGTGTGTGTGTGTGTGTGTGTGTCTCTCTCTCTCTCCCTCTCTCTGCCCCTCTCTCCCTCTCCCATGCCACCGCTCTGTCCCTCTCCCTCTGTGTCTGGTCTTGTGCCTCTCTGTCTGTCTGTCTCTATCTCTCACTCTCACTCTTGGTGGAACTGCTGTCTGTGTGTTTGCGCCCAATTTTTATGGAAACAAGTCTGGACGGTGCAACTTCGATTTGCTCCACACTTGCGCCATAGTTTCACGGTTGAATATGCCATTGTGCTGGATATTCATGGGAACGCCCCCTGCACTTGTGCCATATACATTATAGTTGCACGTTGGTGCAATGGATTTTGCGCTGCGCAATGGCTCCCACTGAATATGGCTCCTCAGCGCACTTCTGTGCTTACACTGGCGCAACTGAGTTGCGCCATGTGCAACTGCTCTGAATATCTGGGCCTAAGAGTTTGTGAATCCTATAAACCAATCCAATGTCCACACTTTTGTAACAAGAGTGACTCCCACCCTGTTACAGGATGGCACAGTAGAGGTTTTATATTAGTATAAAGAAAAAAAATATTAACAAGCAGAATTGGATTGATCATATTTAACCCACCTTGTTTCAATGGTAGATATAAGACATTTCGTTTAATTGGGTTCAAGCAGCTATCCCAACAAGCTTGAAAGAAATACTTAATAATTCCATCTCTCTTGTCTTGGGTGGGGGAAAAACATAACTAATAAACAAGAATACTGGGACCAAAAAGGTTTTTATAAGACAGATTCTTTTCTTTTTACTGATTTTCCATCTATTCTAAGACATGAACTTCTATTTGCTAAATTCTAATTTTTTCTCCACTTCAAAACATCAGGCTCATCTGGCCCAAATATAATTCCCAATATAGAAATTGGATCTGGTTTTATTTCAGTTCCTGCCACAGTCCCATAATAATTTAATGTATAATCTAACCTTTGACGCACACATTTATGTAAATTTAGAGAGGCCCCAGATAGGGTGCCAAATATAGCACAATAGTCTACTATGTGAGTGAGAGATCTAGTATCCTTTATTACCACACTCAAGTCATCTGCATATAATGCCCTTTGGGGTAACCCTTGCCTCAGTGTTTGCGCACAGAGATTCTTTGTCTTTTAAATAGTTTTTTATTTTAATGGGTTCACCACAATATATCCAAGGCACACTGCCTCTAGGGTAGCTGGTCCATTCCACCGGGGTGTCAAACAGACGAGGCATACTGATGAGTCCTGGTAGGACGAAACACGTGTCTATGTCTTCTGTTAGCACCCTTTGCAAACTGTGTGAGAGGCCTTTCGGCACCATGCAATTCTGCTTAAAGTTGGACCAGCATAACATTCTGTGGTGATTTGCATATGCAGCCCATGATGCTTTGCATTGTGGGGCATGTGTGATTTTGTATTTTCTTGAAACTTGGCTTCCCAGCCAAATGCCCTTTGGGGTAACCCTTGCCTCAGTGTTTGCGCACAGAGATTCTTTGTCTTTTAAATAGTTTTTTATTTTAATGGGTTCACCACAATATATCCAAGGCACACTGCCTCTAGGGTAGCTGGTCCATTCCACTGGGGTGTCAAACAGACGAGGCATACTGATGAGTCCTGGTAGGACGAAACACGTGTCTATGTCTTCTGTTAGCACCCTTTGCAAACTGTGTGCGAGGCCTTTCGGCACCATGCAATTCTGCTTAAAGTTGGACCAG
Source organism: Neoceratodus forsteri (assembly GCA_016271365.2). NCBI lineage: Eukaryota > Metazoa > Chordata > Ceratodontiformes > Ceratodontidae > Neoceratodus > Neoceratodus forsteri. The sequence goes on from JADMNL010000025.1 coordinate 275,928,165, forward strand.
CATAACATTCTGTGGTGATTTGCATATGCAGCCCATGATGCTTTGCATTGTGGGGGCATGTGTGATTTTGCATATGACATAGCTTTATATGGAAGATCAGTATTGTTAATCTGAATTGGTAGTATCAGAGTAAAACTGTTGATCTTACGTAATAAGGGATCTATAAAGAAATCATAGAGAATCGGACTGAGGGGGCAACCCTGCTGTACTCCCCTTTTTAGCTGTATTATAGGTCCTTTCCAGCCTTGCATTACCGGTAAAACCGTTGCAGTATTACATGTTCTTTGCAGCCATTCTATACAAATGGCTGGAATATGATAGTTTTTTAATACTTCCCACACAAAAAGATGATACACTTTATCAAAAGCTTTTTCCTGCTCTAAAGAGACCAGGAAACCATCTGTTTGCCCAAGTTTCCCTGATTCCACAATTTCTCTAAGTAGCAACAGGTACTCTTGTATGCTTCTGCCAGGGATAGCATATGTCTGAGCCCGTGAAATGACTACCATAGCTACTGCAGTCAGCCTCTTTGACAAAAATTTTTGGCAGTAGTTTAAAATCTGAGTTAAGTAGGCTGAGCGGCCTCCAGTTTCCTATCAGGGTCGTATCTCCTTTTTTAAAAATATATGTCAGAATGCTCATATTCATGCATAGTGGGATTTGCTTTGTATTCAAAATATGTTTAAACACTATGGTTAAAGCAGCAGTACTACGAAATCAAGAGGTAAGTTATCAAAATTCTGTTGTTTGGCTGTAAGCATGCTGCCAAAGTTCCAGTTTCCACACCTGTGAATGTTTTTTTCCAGTCATTTTTAGTTGTTTAGATATTTGCACTTTATTTGAATGGTTGTAGCGCTACAACAAATATGGTGGCTGACTAATTTTCTGTGCGCTTTTTCTACAGGTCACATCACGTCTTTTGACAACAGCACAGGGTCTCTCTGCTGACCATTCCTGATGTCCCTGCAAGTCATTCACATGTGCAGTTGGCAACAGAGGGAGTTCCAGTGCAACATGCTTAGTGGCAGAAATGTTAACAAAAGTGGAGAATAACCAAGCAAATTACTCGGCGATAGGAAAATGCCGGTGAGAAGGAGTACCAGGTATATGATTAGCAGGGCACAGGGAATAAACTGTCAAAAAAGCACAGTTTTTTTTTCCATAGTACTGCTGCTTTAACTCAGTTAATATGTCTGGTACTATAACTTTTAAAAGCTCATTTGGTATCCCATCTGGCCCTGGAACTTTCCCTCCTTTAGATGTGTTTAAAGCTTCTAATATTTCCCTCTCTTGTATGGGTTGAACCATCTCCGCTAATATGTTAGAGTCTATTTTGGGTATCATTAAAGTATCTAAGGAGGATGTAAGGGGTCCTGTCTGTGTGACTGAAGAGGTATACATCTTTGTGGTATGATCCCTGATTGTACTCATGAGTTCTGTTTTTTGTGTACATATTTTACCATCTTGTCCCTTAAGTGAAGTCATGTCCTTAGTTTTCCTGAAAAAATTGTAACTCTCAAAAGGACAGACAGCCTCTGCCTTCCCTGCAGTACAAAACTGTTGTTGCTAGTGTGAAGATTGTGCCTTCTGTGGTCCCTGCGGTGCGTGAGGGCTGCCGACCAGACCCTCCACCACCATCCCCCCAGAGAACTCGATCGCTGGTGAAGGCTCCTACTGAAGAAGAAGGGTCCCTGCAGTGCATGAGGGCTGCCAACCAGGCCCTCCACCACCCCCCCGAGAACTTGACCACCAGTGAAGGCTCCCACAGGCTCCCACTGAAGAAGAAGGGTCCCTGCAGTGCGTGAGGGCTGCCTACCAGACCTTCCACCACCCCCCCCCGAGAACTCAATCGCCAGTGAAGGCTCCCGCAGGCTCCCACTGAAGAAGAATGGTCCCTGCGGTGCGTGAGGGCTGCCAACCAGGACCTCAACCCCCCCGAGAACTCAATCACCGGTGAAGGCTCCCACAGGCTCCCATTGAAAAGAAGGGTCCCTGTGGTGCGTGAGGGCTGCCAACCAGGCCCTCCACCACCCCCCCGAGAACTCAATCACCGGTGAAGGCTCCCACAGGCTCCCACTGAAGAAGAAGGGTCCCTGCAGTGCATGAGGGCTGCCGACCAGGCCCTCCACCACTCCCCCGAGAACTTGATTGCCGGTGAAGGCTCCCACAGGCTCTCACTGAAGAAGAAGGGTCCCTGCAGTGCGTGAGGGCTGCCTACCAGACCTTCCACCACCCCACCGAGAACTCAATCGCCAGTGAAGGCTCCCGCAGGCTCCCACTGAAGAAGAATGGTCCCTGCGGTGCGTGAGGGCTGTCAACCAGGACCTCCACCCCTCCGAGAACTCAATCACCGGTGAAGGCTCCCACAGGCTCCCATTGAAGAAGAAGGTTCCCTGTGGTGCGTGAGGGCTGCCAACCAGGCCCTCCACCCCCCCCCCGAGAACTCGATCACCGGTGAAGGCTCCCACAGGCTCCCACTGAAGAAGAAGGGTCCCTGCAGTGCATGAGGGCTGCCGACCAGGCCCCTCCACCACCCCCGAGAACTTGATTGCCGGTGAAGGCTCCCACAGGCTCTCACTGAAGAAGGGCCCTTGCGGTGCGTGATGGCTGCCGACCAGGCCCTCCACCACCCCCCGAGAACTTGATCACCGGTGAAGGCTCCCACAGGCTCCCACTGAAGAAGAAAGGTCCCTGAGGTGCATGAGGGCTGCCGACCAGACCCTCCACCCCCCCAAGAACTCAATCACCAGTGAAGGCTCCCACTGAAGAAGAAGGGCCCCTGCGGTGCGTGAGGGCTGCAGACCAGGCCCTCCACCCCCCTGAGAACTCGATCACCGGTGAAGGCTCCCACAGGCTCCCACTGAAGAAGAAGGGTCCCTGTGGTGCGTGAGGGCTGCTGACCAGGCCCTCCACCCCTCCGAGAACTCGATCGCTGGTGAAGGCTCCCACAGGCTCCCACTGAAGAAGAAGGGTCCCTGCGGTGCGTGAGGGCTGCCGACCAGGCCCTCCACCACTCCCCCCGAGGACTCGATCGCCAGTGAAGGCTCTCACAGGCTCCCACTGAAGAAGAAGAAGGGTCCCTGCGGTGCATGAGGGCTGCCGACTAGGCCCTCCACCACCCTCCAAGAACTCGATCGCTGGTGAAGGCTCCCACAGACTCCCACTGAAGGTAATTTCAATAGAACTCCCATACCAGAGTAGGACTCCACTACGTTCTGACTTTTCGGAAGCTGTGATTACTGCCTACCTTATCTGTTGGTGGATTCGTGTTGGTGTGCTGCCCCGGACCTCCCAACTGTGGTACCATGAGTCACTGCAGTGGCACAGGCTCTTCAGATCGACGTAGGAGTGAAGACTGTTTTTCACATGTGGTGCTTTTGAGAATCTGCCCATTATCCGAAAGATTTAACTAAGTTACTTTAACAGATTACTTGGGAAGGGCTTGGGTGGATAGTGAATCCCTGGGTATTTTAAGTGACTCGCTGCATGTGTGGGTGGTGCTCGCCAAATTCGCCCCTGCTTGCCTTCTGGCTACTGGTGGCCACCGATGCACGCTCGGCCGCCATCTTGTCCACAGAGCTACAAACAGTGATATGTCTGCTGCTTTTACCGGTCTCACCATATACTTTTGTAACCCCCCTGCAAATGGGGGTTCCCAAAAGACTTCCAGGAGCTTGCTTGAATGCTCCAAGCCTGAATGGTGTTTGGCATTTAAGCCATTTATCAGTGAGTGTTTTTAGAGCCTCTGGTACTGTCTCTTTAAGAGCTGTCTGCTTGCAGACATAATTAGTTTGTATGGGGGGACTGTGTGCTTCTGTGAGTACCACTCGAGCTGCTGCCAATTCACTTCATTTTGCAGTCACTAGGGTGCAAAGGAACCTATCTGAAAGATGTAACTGTTTGCCAGAAATTATTTAGAGTAATAATGAAATTACAGTTTGTCTAACTTGCTTTCTTTGCAGTCAGAACTGTGTCTGCTAGTTCCCATTCTAGTTTTGAACTGCTGAACTGGACCAATCAGTGTGGGGTAAGCTAGCTCTAAAATGGTGCCTTGGACGAATCAGAACTTGGACTCATAATCTGAGCCAGCCACAAGAGGATTGTATGGGCAGTGACTTGGGAGATGTAGTTTAGACTTCAGTGCCTTTTGGACCAACAGCAGCAGTCTATTGTGAGTGACAGCCAATCCAGTCAAGAACTGGGAGGAACTCAAAGGAAGTGCCCGGTTTTGTCGGTTGGAGTTTCAGTTGAGCTTTGGCAGTGAAGAAGGAAGGAGCCCTGTGCTTTTCAGTGTGCAGTTTTAGTCAAAAACGTGTGTAAGGCCCAGAGTTCCGGTCTGCAGCTTGTGTAACAGCTTGTTAGGACTGAATCCGTCCTGTGAAAAGAATCAAAGATCTCTGAAGAGTAGAAACCAGGCTCACCCTGTAGAAGACTGGAGGAATTGTTGAAAATTGCACTCGGTCTGTCAGGAACTGAATCTGCTGTGTGTTCTCCCGGTATTGTGCAGTAATTGCGATCGGGATACAGATGCAGCCTGCCTGGTATAGTGCTTTCTTTTATATGGATGTGTGAAGAGGTTTGTGTACCTCAAGTGAGCCCCTGCTGACATTGAAGGACCCTATCTTATTTGGAGGTCGTGAGTACTAATTCAGGGTCGCTCCTGTTGAATTGCCACATTAAATCCAAATGGAATTACTGTACTGCTGACTGTTTAATTCTCCTTTCTCTGTGTGAAAGGGCCCCACCAGCTGCCACGGTTTGGACTAGCCACTAGGGCTTGGGTACCAGGGACAGTAACTGATAGGGATAGGCCTGTGCACAAAGCCATAGGTAGATTATTAGAGTGATAAGCTAATTAACCTGATTTCCCCTGTCCTTGTTATATCCCCTAAATAAATCAGAGCTGCTTGTTTCAGCAAAGTTATACTGCTGAGGTATTTGTCTATGTTAAAGTACTGTACTGTGATTGTTGCACTGTATCTTATTTCACAGGAGGTCCCAGTGCCGGAACCAGTCCTGGGTGTAAGTGTATACTGTGAAGGTAATTCTGATATATTGTGTGGGCCACTAGTGGGAAGAAAGGGGGGTTGCAGTGTCCCAGAGGGCTGTGACCAAGTTAGTTTAACTATTGCAAACCCTGACCTCTGGGTGGAGGCACCCGCCATTGGATCCAGGCCCCTCAACCTGTTAGTGGCAAATCAGGCAGGGGTAGTAGCCCCTGGGATAGCACCATCTAGGGGTTACACTTTAATTGTTATACTGCCTTTACAATGCTGTACTACACTGATTTTACTGCGATTTTACTGTGTTTACTGCACATTTATGGCGGGATCAATCTGATTGCCTGAGTGTTTACCCATACAATTTAACAGTTTATAGGACTGCATCTTTTCTGCCATTTTCTGCCAGCTAGCATATGTGTTCTGTTGTAAAGCTAAGATGTTCTAAATATAGTTACTGTTGAGCGGGGAAATCTGATAAGCCTGTTGTGGCTACCAATCAGTTCTCGTTTTTTACCCTCCCCCTTCCCTCCCAGTGCCTATTTAAGCTTACTTTTCTCCTTTCTCCTATTATCTCACAGAAGAAGGGTCCCTGCGGTGCGTGAGGGCTGCTGACCAGGCCTTCCACCCCCTCCCCGAGAACTCGATCGCCGGTGAAGGCTCCCACAGGCTCCCAGTGAAGGTAATTTCAATAGAACTCCCATACCAGAGTAGGACTCCACTGCGTTCTGACTTTTCCAAAGCTGTGATTACTGCCTACCTTATCTATTGGTGGATTCGTGTTGGTGCGCTGCCCCGGACCTCCCGACTGTGGTACCACGAGTCGCTGCAGCGGCACACGCTCTTCAGTGTGCAGTACTAGCCACGCCGGCTTCGCCGGCTGCCCTGTGGCCCCCACCACCACCCTTGGTCGGCACTCACTTTTATAGTGCTAGCCACGTGGTGCTGAATAATGTATCTGCCCACTTTTCCATATGCAGGCTATACCTTTCTGCCACTTGGGGATTTTCCTCAAAATCCTCTACCAGACACTTCTCTAGACCTGTATATCCTGCAAGTGCACACTATTGCTGGTCCAGTAGGGATTTCTTCTACCCTCCTCTCACTCTCTCTCTGTGCCCTTACTCACGGTCACTAGCTACCCAGCCCTAGACCCCCAGCCCCCACCCACCTGCAGCTGCACACTATTTCTGTTCCTGTAGGGGACATTCTCCCACCCCTCACTCTCTGTCTCTCCCTTGCCTTAAATCACAGTCTCCAGCACCCTGCCATAGACCCATCAGTCCCGCTTCTGCTCACCCCTATCCTTCCTATCAGTCCCTCTTCTGTTCACCCCCCCACCTATGCCTCCTTCCTCTCCCTATCCTGACACTTCTGACTGGTGTCCGCTGACTCAGTGTAGGACACTGCATTCTGGGTAGCACACACTCTGTGACATGCCCCCCCCCACCCTCAGCCTGGTTCGTCAGCCCTCAGCCTGGGTCCCCCTGTGCACCCAGTCTCCTTCTGCCCCCCCTTCCTGGGGGGCGGCCAAGGGGTTACAGATAGCCCACCTGAACATCCGCAGCCTCCTCCGTAATCACGTGGAGCTATCAGCTTGGGCTGCCCACTACAAGCCTGACATTCTGTGCATTACTGAAACATGGCTTAAACGTTGCACCCCTGACTCGGCTTGCACACTCCCAGGGTATGGCATGGCTAGACTTGACAGGGTTGGCACCAAAAGAGGCAGGGGAGTACTTGTATTAAACAGGACCCACCTACCCATTTCCATAGTGTCGCACCAAACCCAGGGACCCTTACCCCGTGAGTTTCTCCACCTACTTCTTCTACTCGGCAACACCAAGAAGGTGCACATAGTGTGTGCATACAACCCTCCCAGGGGGGGAGTACAGGGACTCTTGTCACTCCTGGAGCTACTCCAGGAGAAGGTGGGCTCCAATGAGCTCCTCATACTTGGTGACCTTAACATAAACTGGCTCGGACCTAACGCCAAGTTGTGCGAACCAATTCTCTCCAGCCTCTCCCTCAGTCAAGTCATTGTGGAACCTACCAGGCTTTCCTATCGTGGAGGCAAGGGGACACTCATTGACTGGGTCCTTAGTAATCGACTCAACAAAATTATCAAATCAGGACTCCTCCCAGACTCCATCTCGGACCACTCACCAGTTTACTGCATATGGGGCTCTAACCCACCCAAGGCCCCCAGCAGAGTGGTAACTATGAGGGACTACTCGAAACTCATAACCCCGAACTTCCTCATGGACCTGCAAGGTGTTTCTTGGGACCATGTCCTGGCTACACATGACCCCATTGCAGCCCTTGACCTCTTCCTTGCGGCCTATGCCCCACTTCAGAACAGGCATGCTCCCCTGTCCAAGAGGCGTGTTAGAGATCCTGTCATGAAATGGCTTCACAGTGAGCTCCTCTCTCTTATGAAGCGGTGTGACAAGTCCTGGACAAAATAGAGGGCATCACGCAACCTAAACGACCTCTGGGAGTACCGTCAGCTTAGAAACTCCTGTAAGTGGGTGATACGTGCTGCAAAAAGCCAATACTGCAGTTCCGCGCGTTGATTGCCACTGCACGTGACCCTAAACGTTTCTGGATGAACATAAAAAATCTAGTCAGTGGCTCGACCAAAGCTCAAGTTACCGACATGACAATTGGAGAGGCAAACTGTAATAACTCACTAACCATTGCCTCCTCCTTTAACCGCCTCTTCACGGACCTGCCGTCCACCACCCCCTCACAGTCTGCCTCCCCGGCACACGCTTGCAGCTCCCTGCCTTCCCGTCTGCCCTTCTACCTCGAGAAGATCTCTGTGAGCGAGACCCAGGCTCTCCTTGCCGGTCTCTCTCACTACGGAGAGGGGGGTCATGATGACCTCGAACCCAGGCTCCTCAGCCTGGGGGCCCCATACCTTGCCAGGCCACTTGCCCACATATTTAACACCTCGCTTATCACAGGGGTCATCCCCGACATATGGAAAGTTGCCAGGGGTTGTCCCCGTCCTGAAAAACGGTGACCCTAAGGACATCAACAATTATCGTCCTATCGCCATACTATCAGCTGCCTGTAAACTTCTGGAAAAAGCTATAGTGTCACAACTTGTCCACTGCCTCCATGAATAAAATGTCCTTTCCCCCTGTTAGCATGGCTTTCGAAAAAGCCACAGCAACTTGACGGTGCTTGCTGAAGTCACAACCAGGATCAGGACGGCAACTGATCAGGGCAAGTTGACGGGGCCATATTTGTGGACCTATCCAAAGCCTTTGACCGTGTAAATCATCTCCTTCTCCTCTCCACACTCCAGACCCTTGGCTTCTCCCGTCGTTTCCTTGACTGGTTCACCAGCTACCTTGAGGACAGAAAGCAACTCACCTACTTCAACCGAACCCTCTCACCCCTCCTACCTGTTTCCAGTGGAGTACCGCAAGGATCTGTTCTCGGACCTATCCTGTTCTCCCTGTTTGTCAATGGCTTACTCTCTGTGGCCACAGAAGGGCACCTTACTATGTATGCGGATGACCATGTCCTATTAGCCAGTGCCTCAGATGTTCCCAGCATCAACGCCCAATTCAATTCAGACTTCTCTCGCGTCAGTGCATGGCTTGACGTGCACAAACTCGTAGTGAACCTCAAGAAAATGCAAGCCATGCTCTTTGGCGCTGTGACAAAAATCTCGTCCTGCACAACGCCCCTCAAAATTCATGGTACCTGCAACTCCCTCCTGCCTACAATTGACTCCGCTGAGTACCTTGGAGTCACCCTCGGTCCTCAACTTGACCTCTCCATGCACATCAGAAGCACATGCAATGCCACAAATGGCAAATTTGGCCTAGCATACAGGACCAAAGACTGCCTTACCCCGGCCGCCCGGCTGGCACTTGCCAGGGAAATACTGCTGCCCACCCTCTCCTATGGTCTCGTTGCCTTTGCCTCTGTCCCTTCCTCCAGCCTAGCCAAGTGAGACACCATGTACAACAACATATGCCACTTTGCACTCGTGGCCCCCCATCTCACTCACCGATGCATGTTCTACTCTCGTCTGTAATAGCTCCCACCTGAAAAACACCGTATCTACAATGTGGGAAACTTTATTGACAACATAATTCGAATGGCCACCCCTGCCTCGCTTGCCTTCCCCCTGAAACACACCTCCCCTGTTTACCAGCTTAGGTCTTCTGCATCCCAGACCTGCCTGGTCCCTAAGACCCGCACCCTCGCTGGGGTTACAGCATTTACCACCCACACACTGAAGCTATGGAACTCCCTTACCTTTGAGCTTCCCCCTTTCATTCCACCTTCAAAACCTCCCTCTGGAGTTTCCTGAAATCTGCTATGTCCTGTCTGTGTGCTGTCTAATCTCCAGCCCTTCAGCCCACCATCCCATCTTCATTGGTACCCCTGCTAGGCTCTTACTCCCTCGATGCCTTGGTGTTTTCTCTCTACCTCTGGATATATGTCATTGTTACTCTTTCAACCCAGGGTGAGGTCTTATACCTCCATGTTTGCCCCTGGCTTGTATGTTTGAAAATCTGTGATTGTTGATATGCTAATCCCGTCTGCTGTGTCCTACCGCTTTAGAATCTCTCTGGTATCTTATCCCACCGTTTGGAGTATGCTGCTCCTGATAGCAATGTTGACTATGTATTTCTCTCATGTAAATTCCACTGTTGGAGTATGCCACTCCAGATTGTTATGCTTACTATGTATTCCTTCTATGTAACTACCCTGTAATTCTCCCAGGTCGCACCTGAAAATAGGCACTTGCTGTCTAGCATGCTTACCCAGTTACCAAAAGCAAATAAATAAATAAATATGTTGCATTCATTTATTAATCTGGTCATTCAAGTTCTGTCCAGTGTCAGCAGATATAGACATCCATTGCTGTAACTGTAATCTATCCTGTAGATAGGCAAAATATTTCCTTTAAGAAATATCTTTACTTATGTTTTTATAAAGACACTAAAGGTCAGTTTTTGTGTCTCCCCACCAAAAACTAGGATCCTCAAAAAAACAAATATAGATGTTCTTGCTATAACAAAATCTTGTAGTGCCCTTAGAATATATACACCTGAGAGTATGGAGGTGTTCATCTTCCAAAGCCCCCGGCCCTCTCTGTATCCTTAATGGAGAACCTATTTTTATACTCACTATTCTATGATCAGAGAATTCCACTGGAAAATTCTCTGCAGATACAGTAGGTAAATGAGTAGAAGGAGTAGGGGAATTTCCCTGGTGCCCTGGCCAAATTTTTCCCCATTCACCAAAAATACCACCAACAGCTTAAGCAAGTTCAAATTCAGTTGGCATTCATCTGTATCCCCCTCCCCTGGGTTGTGCCCGAAAATAGGCAGGATTGGTCTATTGTACTTACCCAGTCAACAAAAACTAAATAAATAAATAAACAAATGTGTACAGGTCATTAATGAGGTCATGTATGGAGAACAGCATACAGTACTGGTGCCCAAGGACATATACCTGCTGGGGATGGTCCAAAGAAGGACAACTAAGATGATCAGGGGCCAGCAGGGTAGAACATATAAGAAGAGGTTGAAGGCCCTAAACATGTACTCCCTGGAGCAGATTAGAGAGAGAAGTGACATGATTGAGACCTTCGATCTTTCGGTGTCATCGTGAGCATGTCGGCACGCTAACCCGAGGAGCTCCTCCACAACCCTAGAGCAATCTAAGCTAATCCTCAGCTTTTCACTGCCCAGCAGACAAACTTGATGGATCCTTAATTAATCTGAGATGGTGGGGAAATCGTCAAAGCAGAAAATTTTAAAAACGAATGCCTCTTCAAGCAAAGTGAAGCAGCTGGTGTTGGGGGAGGCCTTGGAAGGTCTAACCGCAATGCCTTCGTACAGACGCCAGGCCTCTGAATCCTCGGTAGAACCCAATGAGAAGATCTTGATCCCAACAGAGATCACAGCTGAAACCCTTAAACAAATACTAAAGACAGTCACAAAAATAGATACAGCGCTGACTGATTTAAAGTAGGATGTTTGCACCTTGGACCAGAAAGTAACAGAGAACATAGCAAAGGTCACAGAACTTACTGAGGCTCAGGACACTAGTGAGCACTTGCTGCTCTATCTCTTGCTATGGGACTGAGATAACCAGCAAAGAATGGAGGATCTGGAAAACAGATCTCGACGCAACAATTTCTGAATCCACGGAGTCCCGGAGGGTCAGGAGGAAGGATATATCACAGTAGCAGATTTCGTACAGCACTTGCTTCAGTCAATCTTATTGATCCCCTCAGACCTGAACCTGGAGATTGATAGGGTGCATCGATCACTAATTGTAAAACCCACGGATCCAGCAGCAAGGCCGTGCTCCCTCATCATCTGAATGGTAGACTACCAAAGCAAAGAGTGGTTATTAAGGGAAGCATGGCACCATAAAGATATAAAATATCATGACTAGCTTATTTTCTTTGACCAAGACTTCTCAAATGCATCACAGGCGGAGAGGCAAAGGGCCAGAGGTAATGTGAGGGTGCTGAAAACCAAAAAAGATATTCGGGCACAGATCCTTTATCCAGCCCATCTAAAAATTCACCTGGAGTCAGGAACACTGTCATTTCCCTCTCTGGTAGAAGCAATACCACTTCTGAAGGAATTAAACATTCCGGTGCCAGATTTGGAGGTTGAAACTTTGGCGAGAAAGCTTCGGGCAGAGATGTGGTCTACAAGCATGAGAGGATCAAGCAAGAAACAGGGACTCCATGGCTCCCTCCCACATGAAGCGGCAGCAGACATCGGGAAATTGCTGAAACGAGTAGATCAACGGAACCAGAACCACCAAACCGGCTGTTCACCCACCAAATCGCAGAGGAGGTAAACCATGATGCTACAAGCATTGGTACTGTTCTTGTTTTTTCCCCCTCCCTTGCTTGATATGTTTTAGCAGGTAGTGAGGAAAAGGGGAACGTTAGCAGGAACAGATTGCCAGATTGTCCAAGAGGGCCCAAGTGGTTTTACGCCGGACAAGCCTCATGGGGAGTTTCAGGTGTTAATATGCTCCAAAAGAATGACTGTCAGATTAACGGGACACTCCAGGAAACTGGTGAAAATTTGGGAGAAAAGAGGGTGGGGGGTGATTCAAACTGTCTCATATGAGGAAGGAACTGTATTGCTGCAGCAGGTGGTGGGAGAGGAGTAATGATAAAGGCTGACTGAATATATATATATATATAATTTGGGGAGAGGTTGAAAACATATGTATGAGATTAAGGGGAATTTTATAATAAAGAATGCTTTGCTTTGGGTCAAGGGAGAGCTGGGGAGAAGAAGTTACTGTCTCCTTCTCCAGGGCTGCAAGGAGAGAGTGGGAAAATGGATTTAAAAGGTGGGGTGTGGGGGGGAATGCCTTGCGGGGGTGGATGGGTAAAGTGACATCGTATATAAGTGGTGAAGTGTGCACATATTAAGTGTGAACAACCACAACCTCCGAAAACAACCGGGAGGTGGTTTAGACTAATAGCTAGCCATAGGAGGCTAGTAATTCCTTGGAAGTTTGGATAAGATTGTAAGTAGTGATCATTTTCAAACAGTTTCCCAGTTAAAAGGGGAACAAAATGTTGAAGGTTTATGGTCATATGTTAATGACTGATTTGTTGGTTCGTTCTTGGTTCTTTTTTATTATATTATCCCTTTATCGTGGAATGACAGATGAACCCAGTATATACTGTATATGAAAGGAGGAAGGAGGGTAAAGATGGAGGGAATAGAGAATGATACCCAGAGCACAGTATCCAGGATGGAGAAACCAAAATGACTCAGTTAAGTATTATATCTTACAATGTCAAGGGCACTAACTCACCGATCAAGCGAACCAGATTACTGACTGAATTAAAACATTTAAAGTGTGACATAGCCCTGTTGCAGGAGATGCACTTGAGCCCTCTGGAACATGGGAAGCTCAGACAAGCATGGGTGGGCCAAGTGGAGGCAGCCTCACATGAGTCAGCTAGAAAAGCTGGAGTGGCTGTCCTTTTTAAGAGAAACTGCCCATTTCAAATACAGGAGATGGAAGGAGCTTTTTCAGGCAGATTCACTAGAGTATCAGGTAGAATCCAAGGCCAATCTATACACTTAATAAATGTGTATGCCCCAAATGTGGACACAGACAGATTTTTTACTGAGGTATTTCACAAAATAGCAGAGCTTACAGAGGGCCAACTGATCCTTGGGGGGTTTAATGCAGTTTTAAGTCCAACTAGGGACCAGTCATCAGGCTAGATATCCACCAACAAAAGGGCAACAAGAAAGCTAAAGATGTTGTTAGAGGAAGAGGGGCTGATCGACATGTGGAGATCACTGCATGGGATGGAGAGGGATTATACATACTATGTGGTAGCTCAAAGATCCTATTCACGAATTGATATGTTTTTCATGCATAGATCAGCTCTCCACCTGTGCTCAGCCTCGACCACACATTCTATAATACTGTCAGATCACGAGCCAGTTTCCATTCAGTTATTCTGGGGTAGTGCAAGTAAAAAACTGTATGGCGACTAAATGTCTCACTACTAAACGACAAAATCTTCCATCAGTGCATAACCCAAACAGTGAAGGATCTTGAATCTGACTCACCCATCAAAGATACTTCACCTTTAATATGGTGGGACATGATGAAGGCAGTGGTAATAGGACAGATAATAAGTTTTGCCTCAGCCAGAAAGAGAAGTATTAATAAGAAACATTGCGATTTAGTAGAGAAAGTGAGGGAATGGGAAGCTAAACACAGGCTTGAACCTAACAATACAAAGGTGTCAAGGGAACTGACAAAGGCTCGCACAGAATTGCAGGCTTTGGACAATAAAAAAATCAGAGGGAATCCTGAGGTTTTCAAATCAAAAGTATTATGGGGGGGGGGATCTAGAGTGGCCAAATTACTGGCAATGAGGCTCAGGAAAACCCATGCTAGTAGCTATGTGCAGAGTATTCAAACTAGGAATCATACCAATACGGTATGGAGACAGCCACAGGAAATTGCAGCCCAATTTAGGCAGTACTACGAGGAACTATATAGTGAAGATAAGCAACCACAGGTGGTTATATAGGACACAAGGAAATTTCTGCAGACTCTGACCCTACCAAAGCTCCCTGCAGAAGCACAGCAGGCCCTATCTGCCCCCATCATGGAACAAGAACTCTATTCAGTAATAGCCCAGTTACCAACAGGCAAATCTCCTGGCCCAGATGGGTACCCAGCTGAGTTCTACAAAGCTTTTAAAAACATTTTTGTTCCCAAACTAAGGCTGATTATGAACTCAGTCTTAGAAGAAGATAAATTCCCACAATCTTGGTCAGACGCTTTGATTTCTGTTATCCCCAAATTAGGCAAACCAGAAGATCTATGAGAGTCTTACAAACCAATATCCTACTGAATCAAGACTTCAAGTTATTAACTAAAGTAACGGCCATTAGACTACAGCATTACACTGAATTTCTGATCCACCCAGATCAAGTGGGATTTATTCCCCATAGGCACCTCTCGGATAACATAAGAAGGTTACTAAACATTATAACAGCCCCAACCAAAACAAGTGCACCCCACATAGCCCTTTTCTTAGATGCTGGAAAAGCTTTTGATCACACTAACTGGGCATACGTGAAGGAAACCTTAATACAGATGGGGATAGAGGGGAATTTTTAAAAATTGATCTTATTAGCCTATCAAAATCCCACAGGGATAAATGGGACGGTATCTGATAACTTAAGGGTAAGACGGGACATGAGGCAGGGTTGTCCCTTGTCCCCACTTTTATTTGCATTAAGCATTGAACCCCTTGCTCAAGCCATTAGGCAAGATAATAACATTGAAGGTATCAAAGTGGAAGGGGTTGTGAATAAAGTTTCCATGTATGCGGGTGACACCTTAGTTTACCCAAACAACCCAGAAGCTTCACCTCCCCCACTTTTAGACCTCTTGAACCAATTCAGGAGAATCTCAGGCTTCAAGGTGAATGAGGAAAAGTCAGAGATGCTGGTTATCAGCGGGAAGAAGCTGCAAGGGTCCAACTTAGGTACACCTTTTTCTTGGGCAAGGGACAAAGTAAGATATTTGGGCATTCAGATACCCTCAAAATTGTCAAAGCTTTACCAGCTTAACTACGGAATGCTCAAAAAGCAGGTTTCACAGATATAAATCATTGGCAAAATATGCCCTTGACACTCTCCAACAGAATTGACACTGTCAAGATGAATATACTGCCCAGATACTTGTTCCTGTTTATGAATCTACCTGTTATATTTGGGAAGGGGGACTGGAAAGAACTTAGGCAGAAAATAAGTAATTTTATTTGGGCAGGGTGGCGCCCTAGGAAGAGGTGAGAGATATTAACAGAAGCTCGGGAAAAGGGGGTTTGGTGGTCCCTGATTTTTATAACTAGTATGTAGCAGCCCAAATTATGCCAATACTAAATGTGCTATCACCAGGCTATAATGGTAGCTGGTATTTGATGGAGAAAGATGCACATCTGGTAATACCCATCAATTACCTGCCTTGGGTAGCCATTAAGTCAGACATTGCTAAAATCAAAAACCAATGGTCCAGACACACAATGATGGTCTGGTTGCAAATTAGACAGTGGTGAGGGATTCCCACACCAGTTTGGTCCTACATACCTCTGATTTACTTACCTCAATTCCCCATAAACACCAGAGATCATGGTTTCCTGAAATGGAGGAGCTGGGGATTGAATCACCTTAATCAGTTCATACAGGGGGAGGTAATTAAAAGTTTTACAGATTTACAATGGGATTTCAACCTTCCCCAGAAGGACTTTTATAAATATTTGCAATGTAGGCATTACATTGAGACGAGGGTGGATGTTACAACCCTGACCAGTTCAGTAGCCTCACCTTTAATTACGACATATCAGAAAAGTCATACGGGGGACCTAAGGGGGTTCATTTCTTATATTTATAAAACATTGCTAGAGGGAGTGGGCACCCTAAGAGTCCAAAATATTGAATACAAGTGGCAGGAGGAACTGGACATGACTCTGACAGAGAAGGAATGGAGTATGATTTGGTCAGGGATTAGTAAAACATCCAGCTCCCCAATCTGGAGAGAATACCACTGGAAAGTGGTCTCCAGATTCTTTATTACCCCAGTAATTTCAGTGCATTATGATTCGTCCCCCACAGACAGATGTTGGAGGAACTGTGGAGCAAAAGGGACAGCCACACACATTTTCTGAAATTGCCCACAAATTAATGGCTGTTGGAGAGAAGTGACCCAGGCCATCATAGAAATGTTTCATTTAGAGGGAAACCTGAATGGAACAAATGTGGTATTGGGTATCCCCCCAAGGGGTCTAAGGTCAGGAGCCCAGAGATATTTCTTTAACATCCTAATAGCAGCAGCTTCAAAGACAATTACACAGCATTGGCTTAGCCCACATTCCCTCACGCTGCACCAGTGGAGGACTAATGTGGACCGCATTAAAGAAATAGTGGGGGCTACAGCCCGTCTGAGGCTAATGACAGACAGGTGCAACTCAAGATGATTACCCTATTTTGATTACATAGACAAGAAAGCAGGTATATCAGTGCTAGTTCAATATATATCCCCATGGTGAAGAGCCAGAAGCAATCCCCCGGCCCCTCCATCGTGGTAAGAGAAATTAACAGACCATAATTAAATCAAACAATGCCTTAACTCCCTATATATTAAAGTGGTAGATTAACTAGCTGACTGGATTGCTTTTTAATTAAGCACAATTTATATGCAGTTTGATTCTGATTCCACACAGAATAAGTTACCCAGTTGACTTTTATTTCAGTTGTTTTTTTTTAATTGGTGAACAACTAAATTCATATGAAGTAAGAGCAGTGCATGGTATAGCATCTTACAACCTATGCAGGAACAACAGGAGCTAAAGAGACTATAATCTTTGGAGAATGGAACATTCTTGAAATGTACCCCCTCCATCAGGGGATGGAAGTCTCACCTGTGAACATAAGAAATAAAAAGGATGAAATGTTGTGTTAAGGGCTATACCTAACTACGCGCATTATGATTTATTTCTTTGTAATGTTTTTTAAATGTCTGTTGCATACTTTTAAATAAAAAACTAAGTTAAAAAAAATGACTGAGACCTTCAAGTATTTGAAAGGCATAAATAGGGTGGACAAAGGGGGAGGGTCTCTTCAAGCTCAGTGGGAATAAAAACACAAGTGGACCCAGTCTCAAGTTGGGGGGCGGTTAGAAGAGAGGCTAGGAGGTACTTCTTCAAAGAGAGGGGATGGCAAGTTGGAATGGGCTTCCAGATGAGGTGGTTTTGTTGAAAATGGTAGACAGCTTCAAGAGAGAAATTTGGATAGACTTAAGGGGAAATTAAGAGTCAAGGGGGGGCGGATGGAGGGCCAGGGCTGGTTGGGGGGCAGGGACAGTAGCTGTTGCTGAGGACTCTGCATTACAAGCAGACTCAATAGACCTAACGGCCTTATTCTGCTGGCTTCATCATTATGTCTTTACGCAAAATCTTTTGTTTTTTCATCATTTTACATGACAGAAATCTACCCCTTACCCAGGCGAGTTTTCAAAAGCTGGGCGAGGGTGGATTTCTGTTTTTCCATTTTTGAATAATGAAAGATACATTGACGATTTCTAAGGAGAAAGAAAAGCATTATTTTTTTTATTCAGTGTTTCAGACCATAGACTATACAAAATAATACATTGGCAACCATGTACAGTGTGGCTGTGTTTTCCCCTTGGGGTTCTGATGACAACAGGGTCCTCTCCAGCTACACTCTCCTGGTCGCTATGGTGTCATGAGAACCGCTCAGTGAAAACACAGCCTTGTTGTAGAAGGCTGCCCATGTGTTATTCCTTCTGCTGTGTCCTGTTTTTAGACTCAATTGTCAGAAATGACTGGAGAGAAACACAAATAGAATCTGTTTGCTTGGTAAAGATTAATACCTGTTAAGCAATTATCATTAAAGAGGAACAGTCAGCACTGGGAGCCCCACACCCAAGTGTGGGACTGGTCCCAGTTTGAACTTTGTGTGCAAAAACATTTATTTTTACTTACAATCTACTATACAGCATTAAACAGTATCAGACTGATTCTGCTGACTTGCAAGCTGACATTTTCTGCAACTAAAAATCACAGAATCCCCTGCAGATGACATCAGAGGAGGGTTGCAGCAGTGGGAGATTCAATAGCCTACAGTGCATGTTAGAGTTTTTATAAGTTCCAATTAGATGTTTGACAGTCATACTGTTCTCCCTGGGCTAAGTAGAGTCCTCTAGTACCGTACTTCACCCATGAAGAACAGTGGGACCAGCCAACGTTAGATAGGTGCTCATGAAAATTCTAACATGCATTACAGACTATTGAATCTTCCACTGCTGCATCCCTTCTCTGTTGTCATCTGTGGGGGATTCTGTGATTTGTAGTTACAGAAAATGTCAGCTTGCAAGTCACCAGAATTAGTCTGATACAATCTGCTACACTGCAGTAAACAGCAAGTAAAAAAAAACTGTTTTTGTGCACAAAGTGCAAACTAGGAACAGCCCCACACTTGGACAAGAGGCTCTGTGTGCTGAGTGTTCCCCTTTAAGGTCTGACAAAGTGAAACATATTCTGTAAGAGGTAACAGTAAGTGCTCTGTAAATTCAGACTTCAAAGGAGAACTGTGCTGAACCTCTTAAGTTATTCTTCCTAGTAGAATCTGTTTCTAAATACTAGCTCAAATGTTGGTATTGATCTAGAAATCCGAGCTTTTAGCTATCCTAGTGGGTGTTTGTGATTAGCGTGCTGCTGGTAAGAACCATTTTTGAACTGGATGATGTCATGTATGTTCCTGTTCCTCTGTACTATTGTTGGCACAATGCATCCATGTTCTATTATAGAACTCTAAGGTTGTTTGGGACATAAACTACATCATACAGTTCTAAAATGGTACTTACCACCAGACTGTAAAGCAAAAACACCTACTGAGGTTAATAAAATGCCTGTATAGATGGAACATTGACATAATTTTAACCAGTACTTAAACAAACCTGGTCAGAGCCTATATGGCCGTGGAGAGCTTTTAGGAGCAGGAAGAACGGTGAAAAGAATATGCGGTGTTCTCACTGCACCGGAGTCAGCTGTAATACTGCAGCGATTACAGTACTGCATGTGCGTGATGCTCACACATGCACAGTTTGCCTCGGAGTCAGCCTTGTGCAACATGGTGGTGCTGACATAGCTACACGTAACAGCCCAGTCCCCTGGGGTTACTAAAAACCCATTAGTACTAGTCTTAGGCAGGTAGGAAAATGCAGCTAGTGGGGAGCTCATTAGGGCTTTCTACATAATGACATCATCGTTTACTCAGCTAGCCTGAGAGAAGGATGATTATGTCATTTAGAACTCTCACAGCAGCATAACCATTTTAGAGTCAGCTGCTCTCGGGAAGCTTAGAATGTTCATCAGTAAGTTCAAGTGTGGCAGTCAGAGTGGCAGAAGGTCTGCCATTGGGGTGCTTTCAAAGGGAGCCCTGGTATTTCTCACCCTAGTTTGGTAAAATCTTCAGTTTGCCTGCAGAGTGGGGGAGACTGTTTGCCTGCAGGACTCTTTAGCTTCCACTCCAGGGGCAGTGAGAGAGACTGCAACTCTTATGGATCCAAGGGGCAATCCCTTGAAGGTCCTGAAGTTCACAGCTGCCTTAAAGAAGAACAATGAGTAGAATATGACAGCTACCAAAGAAAGTAAGGTGCCTTTTGTTCTTTCTATGACTGGGAGGAAGGAACAACTAATCTGTGAGTACAGAATTTGAGACTGTTCTCTGAGGGAGTTGTCTGAGGTGTGTGTGCCCTACATATGGCTAGATCACACCGTTCAGGAGCACTTTGACCACAGATGTGCCAAATTTAAAATTAAAGTTGGGAGTCTTTATCAATTCATTGGGGATTGGAGACTCATTTGGTATAACCCTGAAGGAATGGCAGAGGCTGTTTGGGGCAAAGGGTGGGAGAAATGTCATCTGGAGTTTCAGGCAGGGCTAACTGGTTCATGGATGGCCAGCAGTGTTCCCTGGGCAAAGACCAAGCACCAGGAGGATTGTAAAGTGTGTGGCATATCCCACAGATATACAGTTTGGAAATGGAAATGTGTGGAAAGTGTTTAAAGTGTGTGACACATCCCACAGATATACACTTTGGAAGAGAGATAGTGATGTTCAAACAACATGAAGTCTTGCTGTATTCTGACTATATGCAGTTAGCCCCAGCACTTGAACTGCTCCGGAGAGTAAAGGGTTAACTCTATGCAAGGGCATAGAACATTGAGCTCAAGCTCGGTTTTCAAACCTCTGTCTGTGGTACTCTGAGGTGTAACTATCAGATTCTTTACTCCGCCTTACCATGAAGTCGCTCCGGAGATCCCTCCTGAGCTTCGGTTCAGTCTAGTTTGAATCGGTCGTTTTTTTCAAACTGTGATTTTCCGCAATTCGGTATTCTTACCTCTGTCTCGATACCAATAAGTGGTAGCTACAGGTAATGGTTATTTTCTGTGTTTTTTGCTAAGAAATTGTTTTAATTCAGTTCTTTGCTGGTCGGTCCGATTCAGAACCGAAGCTTATTTTCTTTACTGATTTATTATTACTGTGTGTGTGGTTTTCCGGTACTCATTGGTTCCTAAAAAAATCTGATATTTTAGGTTTTTAAATGACCCATGACACGGTTGGAACAGTTAAGTTTGTAATCACGTGGCTTAACTGCTGTGTAAGGTGATTTTTTCTGGTTTAAGGCATGTCTGAGGAACCCAAGAAGAAAACTAGACCCACTGGGTTTCAGCACTGTACCAAGAGTAAGGAAGCCTTTGCTAATACCAACCCTCACCTCGTCTGTGTGTATTGTCTGGGGTTTGACCACCTCAAGGAAGACTGCCAAATATGTAAGAATTTTCCCAAAGCCACTCTGGATAAATGTTTGAGTAGGCTAAGGGAAAGGGAGGCCGAGAAGTCCACTGACCCGGATGGACAGCCCGGTTCAGTTGCGGCCTAACCTGAAGAGGTGCCCATTGACCTGGGCGATACCTCTTCGGGCAAATGGAGAGCCGATTCTGTGGAATCAGTTCCGAGTAAAAGAAAGAGGAAATCAGCTGGTTTGGATCCTGCTTCCCATGGTCCAACCACTGATGAGATAGCAAAAGCAATTACGATAGTTCAATCACTTTGCCCGGTTCCAACCGATCCGGTTTCGGTTCAGACCCGATCAGTTCGGTCAGAAGTACTTGCTTCAGATATAGATCCCGAAGCATACTATGAGGGCGATTGGGAGAAGGAAGAAGACTATGAAGAAGAACAGTGTGAGGGCCTAGATGAGCGAGTAGAGCCTGGCATCTCCCCAGACAGGACTTCTCAGGCTTCTCCTCCCAGGCTTTCTGAGTCCCCTTCCCATTTCTTATTTTACAAGAAAGTGGCTGAGACTCTTCAGCTTCCTATGGTAGAGGCTGAACAGGATCAGGAAGAACCTGACTACCTGGAAATGATGGATGTCCCGGAGTCAAAGAGAGTGTCTATCCCCTTACACAAATCCTTGGGGAAGCAGACACAAAACATTTTAGTTTCCTACATCCATTCCTCCTGTGGAAAAATGAATGGACAGGAGGTATGCTTTGTCAGGTCCTGGGATGGAATTCCTTTCAAATCATAGCAGCCATGTTCGGGTAGTACAAGCTGCACCCTGTGACAAGACTAATATTCCCCTGGCATCTCACCCCCAGATAAGGATTCCAGGAAAGTGGATGCCATGGCAAAAAAACAGTACTTGGCATCCTCTTTGGGACTCAGACAATCTAATTACATGGCATACACAGTCAGGTACCAGAAATCTATGTGGGATACAGTTGGCTGCAAATGGTATAGAGGCATCTAAGGTGCAGTTCCACACTGCTGTTGATTCCAATGATGTTTATTCCAGGGTCATGGCTACATCTATCTCCATGAGGAGATTTGCTTGGCTTAGGTGTACCAAACTCTCACAGGATACCCAGGCTAAGGTCTTGAATTTTCCTGTAACTGGTAATTCTGTCTTTGGGGACCAAACAGAGAACTACATGAAGAAAATGGATGAGTACAGGACCACCTATAGGAGTGCTGCAGCAAAAGAGAAGCAGACCACTCCTCAGAGGCTGCAGTTTAGGGGCAGGGGCAGGCCTTTTTACATGCCTTTTTACCAAGCGCAGGCCTCCTCATCTTCTTTTCAGCAGAGGGGGTTCTTTAGGGGAAGTGGAAGCCGTAGGGTAACTAGGACCCCATCAGCTACTCAGTCCAAGCCCCCTGCCAAGCAGACACCCTGAGATGTCAGTCAGGGTCACCTCCCCAATCCCAGTAGGGGCCAAGCTGGCTCACTACTCCCAGGGCTGGGAGTCTATTACTTCAGACAAATGGGTCCTGAAAGTAGTGAGCCAGGGACTTGCTCTCAGTTTCAAAAGGTTCCCAAGAATGAGAGCAAGGTCTTTCAGTCCTCCCTCTTACTTGGAGACAAAGGTCTCAGAGGCAGAAGTCTCTTCTCTTCTGCTTCTACAAGCAATAGAGAAGGTACCTCTTTGTCACAGGGGAAAATGACTGTATTAAAGATACTTCCTTACCCCCAAAAAGGCAGGGGAGTGGTGACCCATATTGGATTTAAGGTACCTGAACAAACATTTGACAAAACCAAAGTTCAAAATGGTGACTCTGGGAGTAATTCTTCCCTCTCTGAGACCAGGAGACTGGCTAGCCTCCCTGGATCTCAAGGATGCCTACTTCCACATACATATCAGACATTCCCACAGAAAGTACCTCAGGTTCGAATTGCCCTCAGGCCATTACCAATTCAGGGCCATGCCCTTCGGCCTAACATCTGCCCCAAGGGTGTTCAACAAGTGTCTTGCAGTGGTGGTGGCATTCATCAGGAGGTAGGACATCCTTCTGCTCCCATACCTGGATGACTGGCTTCTAGTGGGCCAGTCTTCAGTCCAAGTCAAGTCAGCTTTAGAGGTCACCCAAAGACTTCTAGAATCCTTGGGCTTCATTCTAAATTTTGAGATGTCTGTTCTAGAGCCAGACCAGCTTCTCACTTTCATAGGGGTGGAAATAGATACATTTCAGGCAAGAGCATTTCTTCCTCTCTCAAGGGTTCAGTCACTGGTCACTCTGGCCTCCTCTTTTCATCCTCTAGTGTCTCAGCCAGCCAGACACTTTCTACAACTGCTGGGCCACATGGCAGCTTCCACAGCAGTAGTACAGGGAGCAAGATTTCAGATAAGAGATATTCAGTTTCATCTCAGATCTTTCTGGTCTCAGAAAAAGGACCCTCTCTCCAAATTGATTCCAGTCTCCAAAACCTTGGTCCAGGCCCTTCAGTGGTGGTTGGAGGAAGACAATCTTCGACAAGGGGTCCCCTTCAGTCAGGTCCCTTCTGTGATTCTCACCACAGATGCCTCCCTGTTGGGGTGGGGGGCCCACCTAGATCATCTCACAGCTCAGGGAATTTGGTCACTCCAGGAGTCCCTTTTGCACATAAATCTTCTCGAATTAAGTGCTGTCTTCCTGGCTCTTCAGACATTCACAACGGTTGTCCAAGGGAAAGTGGTGCAGATCAGAACCATGTGGTACATCAACAAGCAGGGAAGCACTCGGTCCTTGGCCTTGTGCACAAAGGCCATGACAATTTGGTCTTTAGCTTATTCCCTTCAGGTTTCTCTGATGGCTGTGCATCTCCCAGGGAAGGACGACATTCTAGCAGATGCTCTCAGTAGGATTTCCCAGGGTCACCACGAATGGACCCTGAACCCTGTCATTCTTCAAGTCATTTTCAGGAGATGGGACTCCCCAGAGATATATCTCTTTGCAGCCCCAGACAATCAGCAACTCCCTCTTTATTGTTTCAGACCAGCCCTTCTTGGTTCTGTTCTCCAGGATGCTCTTCTACTAAATTGGGCAAGCAGGTTTCTGTATGCATTTCCTCCTTTTCCTCTGATATTCAGGGTCCTGATAAAAATCAGGTCTCAGCCTTGCAAGGTGACTCTGGTGGCTCCAGACTGGGCCAGACAGCCTTGGTATCCTCTACTATTGTCACTGTCAGTAACACTACCCTTGTGTCTTCCCAGGCAGTACAATCTTCTCACCTCCTCTCAAGGGAGGATTCTGTACCCCAACCTTCAGACTCTCAGGCTCAAAGCTTGGCTCATGAAGAACTAGAATATGCAAGTCTGCATCTTTCCCAATCAGTTTTGGATATTTTAAAAGTTAGCAGGAAGCCTGCTGCTAGGAAGACTTACAACTCCAAATGGAAAAGCTTTGTTTTTTGGTGTTCCAGTAGGCATACTAAGCCAGAGTTGGCTGACATTGCCACTGTTTTGGACTATTTGGTACATCTTATCTGTTTAGGCCTCCAGCCTACCACTCTTAAAGTGCATTTGGCAGCTGTGTCTGCCTTTCTTTTGGCTGGTAAGGGCTCTTCCCTAGTTTCTCATCCAGTTTTCAAGAAATTCTTCAAAGGCTTAGTCCATGCCAATCCTCCCTTTTGGGAGCCTACTCCTTCCTGGGATCTGAACGTATGTATTGCACAGCTTATGCAGCCCCCTTTTGAGCCTTTATCTTCAGATGAGCTGAAATACTTGACTTGGAAAACTGTATTCCTGATGGCCATTACCTCTGCTAGGAGGATCAGTGAACTACATGCCTTATCAGTGGAACCTGATTTGATTTCCTTTCATAGTGATGAGGTGGTCCTCCACATCAATAGAAAGTTCCTTCCCAAGGTAGTGTCAGACTTTCATCTGAACTAGTCTATTTGTCTGCCTGTCTTTTTCACTGATCATTCTTCCTCTGGAGAGAGGTGGTTACACCATCTGGATGTGAAAAGGGCCCTTAGTTACTACATTGAGCATACTAAGGCCCATAGGAAGGATTGTTCTCAGTTGTTTCTCACTTATGGTGAGGTGGGAAAGGGCAAGCCTGCTACCAAGAGGTCTATTGCCAGATGGATTGTCTCTTGTATTCAATTCTACTACTCTAAACTTGGGAAGAAGCCTCCCTCAGGCCTGAGGGCTCATTCTACCAGAGGTACAGCTGCTTCGGTCGCAGTAGCTAGAGATATACCTTCAGTGGATATATGTAAAACAGCTACCTGAAAATCTGTTCACACCTTCACAAGCATTACTCTTTGGACATTCAGTCACGAAGTGATGCTAGGTTTGACACAGCTGTACTGCAGAACCTGTTCCCAAAATAGGTTCTGTAACTCCCTCCTCCAAGGGGGTACTGCTTGGTAGTCTGCATATAGTCAGAATTCAGCAAGACTTCATGTTGTTTGAAGAAAAAATTATTCACCATAGTAGTATTGTTTCTTCTAATGGAGTCTTGCTGTATTCTGACCTCCCTCCCTGCCTCCCCTCCTGGAACCTAGTAGTTTTGGATGTGGTGGGGCAGGCTCAGTGCTGCACCCCACAGGTGTTCTGGACATGCCTCCATCTCTTAGGAGTTTTTTTCTTTTAGTTTGGTGAATCACTCCCTGTTGTGTTCTTTTAGGGTTTTCTTGACTTGAGTCTTGACCCTAAAACCTTGTTTTGCCACTTGGCATAAACAGTTTGAAACACTTTCTTACTTTGAGGTAGTTAGTTTAGTGCTCGTAAGAATCTGATGGTTACACTTCAGAGTACCACAGACAGAGGTTTGAAAACCGAGCTCATGCATCAACGTTCTTTGCCTTTGTATACAGTTAACCCTTTACTCTCTGGAGCAGTTCAAGTGCTGGGGCTAACTGCATATAGTCAGAATACAGCAAGACTGCATTAGAAGAAACAACATTACAATGGTGAGTAATTGTTTTCTTTTTGTGGAAAACAGCACTGCCTAGCAAAGTGTCCTGTAAAATAGAGTGTGTCTGTATTGCAATGACAAACCTTTGGGGGACCACCCTTGCTTTAAGTAGCATCTGTAAATAAAGCTATACTGAAAAATCCCAGTTACTGCTTTGGACATTCCACTTATTGCTTCTAGTGTGAATATTATTGGGGCCCCTCAGCAGTTAGATCTAGCATATGCCTAGCATCCTCTCCCCTGGACCTGGTTGTAGATAAAAAGGTTCATTTTAGTATGTACCCCCACCCTGTGTCCTCTAGATAATGAGCCTGTTATACACTGCAATGCTAGGAGTGGTACCATGTGTGTAGTTCTCTCAAAAGTAAATTGTATGCCATGTAGTTGGCAGTAGTTCTTCTAAGGGGAGAGCCAGCTAGCCAAAGGTGGCATGGGGGTTACATATGTATGCACGATACTCGTGCATGATTTTAAGTCAGCATCACCATGTTGCACACGGCGGCCATCACTTCCACAGTTTTGGAAAGGAAAAATACTGCACCCAGAAGTGGGTAGGTTTATGCGGCCCACATAGGGGAAGGGCTGCATAAACAGAAACACTGGAAACTATGCCAGAGCATTGTGGCAGATCATCAAACAGTAGTCCAGTTACGTGCTTTTACAGCACTCTTATACAAATCTGATGATGGCATAACATCTGTGGAGCTTGGCCCACACAGCCATAAAAATCAAACTCAGAAGGAGACTATTAACAACTAAAGATCTAGTCTGGGATTTGCTCATCATCACAGTCACTTTCTCATTCGTTTCTAAGCAGTAATTTCTGGTAAATGTGCCTTAACCATATTGATCTCAGTGTTGGTAGACTACTTCTTGTTTTCCCCTGATTGTATTAGGCAGGGGTAGTGGCAGCCTTGAAGTGGTAGCTGTCGGTGGTGGCATGCTCTGAAAAAAAGTGGTCCACATGCTCGTCTGCACATCTTAGAAATGACTACTTTCCTTATTTTTGCTGTAAAAAACTGAGCCCTTTAACACAAAAACAAGGAATCAGTTATGGCCTCCAGTCCCCCCCCCTTCACTTTAAGTGAGGAACAACGTGATTATGGGTTTGCATCAGATGTAACGTGGCAGCCATAGATGCATAATATTGTTAAACAGTAATCAACTGTATGTAATTTTTTTTAATGTGTGCTTTCTTAATGTTTTCAATATCACTTCACCCATTTTGCACTCTGCCTCTGGATTTCTGTGCCCAAATTGCATTATTTTACATTTTTGTGTTCAGGACAAAAAGGCATTTCAAATGAGGGTATTCACTAATCTAAATTCTTTATAGTTTTTTTAATAGCCATCAGAAATGTGAATTTTGTAAAATTAAGAATGGAAATACAGGTAATAAGATGACCACATTTTACAAAATATAAGGAATTCAGATTAATGACTGCCTTAATTTGAAAGGTCTTTTTGTCCTGAACAACTTTAAAGAAATTTAGATTTGCTTGGAATGTGTGCACCTTTGCTAAGCATTCTACACAGTGCCTTAGGAAGATTCTAAAAGAAAATCAGTTTGGAGTTCTGTCTCCAACGTTCTAAACACATAATGGGTCTGAATGAGTTAAAGGGGACAGGAGTTGATTATTTATGTGCAGCTATTTGAAATGTCTCTATTTTCATAAATGATATTCATACCTCTAAAGGATCCCTATTTAACTGTGCTTGAATAAAAACTGAAGCTGTCAGTTGTGTTTTGTTTTGGTTTCAGATTTATAGAATTGTTATTTAATACAACAGCAGATTAGGTACATATGGACACATGTTGATACATGGACACAGGATAACAGTATCTCAATTACAAGGAGATCTGTGTTAGGCTTGGGTTTTGAATGTACACATACTCTAGTTACTTGTCACAGAACTGTAGATATATCAAGTTTAAGGCAGTATAAGTTTGGATATTCATGAGTAATATGGAGTTATTGTACACAGAGTTTAAGAAAAATGTATCTGAAAAATACTTACAATGTATAAAATTTGATTGACACCACTTTGTGAAACAGTTGGTGAATGCTTAATTTACACTAGGGTAGGTTGTCTTCTAACCTATTTTTTACTTAATACATAGATATGTTCATATTTATAAGACTTTTAAAATTATTTACTATGTATTGCTTAAGCTTATTTTCCTTGAGGTTTTTAATCATTGTCATTTACTAATGGTAGCACAGTCTCTCTCACACACACACACACACACACACACACACACACACACACACACACAAGAGTTTTAAAATGAAGCTTCAGCTGGTTTATAGCTTTTCTCAGGGAGTGAACTTTCAAGTCAGTGATGGAACTTTTGCTGTCTCTATAATTTTTATTTAGTTTTTGTTTGCCAGGTAGGTGCACTAGCCATAGAGATGACTATTTTCAGGCATGACCCAGGAGGTTACAAGGAAACATCACAGGTATTACAGATAGCAGGTGACATCAGGATACAAAAACAAGGTATTATACATTGGTTGTGCAGCAATTAACAACATACAATTCAGGTCAAAGCAGTAACAACATACAATTCAAGACAAAGCATCAGGACAATCAATTAGACAAAGTTAAATGACAAACTAGGAGAATACTCTAGAAACTTTAAGCAAGAATAAGAGAAAGTAAAATACAGCAGGTATAATCCAGAAGGCACAACAGACATATCTAAAAAAAAAATAGGACAAATAACTGATCAGTGCTAGGGGAATATGAAGCAGGGGTAGGAAAGCAGCAACAGCTGAGGTTCTGGAGGGTGCTAGGTTCAGATATACAGTCACGCATGGGGAAAAGAGCTGGCAATAAGGAGGGAGAGGATAAACATAAAGGGAGTGAGGCTGGGGACAGGGTAGGGAATGGTAACAAAAATATAATTTTAAAAGGAGGCTATGCTGGGCCACCCAATAGTTGGATGGACGGTTAAGGTAAGGTAAGGTAAGGAGAGATGTCAGAGAGAAACTGCAGGAAGTGAGAGGAGTATGATGGGTAGTGAAGTAGAGGGTCTGAAATCCAATCGGGTGTGCAGGGCTCCAAGGGCAGGGAGTCTAAGGTGGGTTATAACAGGTGCATATGGCAAAGTCAGCAAGTAGGGTGCGATGTCTCTTTTTGAAGATGTGGTGGCTAGGCACTTCATGGACCTCAAGCAGTAAGGCATTCCAGTATTTGGGACCAGCATGGGAAAAGGCACCGGTACCTTTAACAGATATGCATCTGGGGACTTGTAACAGAGATAAGTTCGAAGAGCGTAGGCCATACGGGGAGGACTGAAGGGTGAGCAGAGAGCCAAGTGTCAAAGGAGTATTTGATCTCATAATACCATCCAGTAGGAATCCTAGGAAAAGTAGCTGATGGGAGTGGGAAGAGGGCCAGTTGAGGTCAGTATAAAGCTGGCAATGGTGTTTGAGCTGGGGAGATGTGAAAGCGTAACGATAGATGTTATTGTAGGTAACACCCCACTTATGGAGAGTGGCATTGGATGCATTCATATAGGTGATGGATCCATAGGATAGAGATGGAAGAAGAATGTCATGGGCGATAGTAAGTATCTGGCTGTGGGCATGAGAGCATAGCAGGTTTTGTAGGCCACCCCCAGTTTGCTGTTTACTGACTTACAAATAGTCTGGACATGCAGGTCAAAGCTGAAAGTGGCATCCAGGAGAACTCCCAGTATTTGAAGGAGGTAATGGCCATGAGGGATAAGCCATTGGCACAGGTAATGGTAAAATGCTCGCAGCAGTCTTTCAGTTTGGTAGCCAAGCCAAACAGCATAGCCTGTGTCTTGGCCACACTGAGAACTGATTTATACCTGGTTAGCCAGGACTGGATTTCCTGGAAGGTAGTAGAGAGGTTGTGGTTAATAGTAGATACACTGCTGGTACTAGAGTACAGGACCAGGTCATCCATGTAGAGGACAGAGGTGCAGGGTTGGGTGCTGAGGGATATGCGCTTAACAAAGATAATAAAGAGGAGTGGGCCCAAGATAGAGCCCTAAGGGACACCAGTGTTAATATGGGTTTGTTCAGATGAGCACTGTTGAATTTTACCATTTGTATTCCATTAGATATATAGTTTTGGAACCATGCCACAGATTGGGTTAAGAAACCAAGGGATAGGAGATTTTCCAGGAGGAGAGGGTGACCAACAAGATTGAAAGCTTTAATCAAATCTATAAAGACAGCACCCGTAAGAAGGCTGTCATCCATGGTGCATAGTATGTCATTTGTTAGTTGAAGTGCAGTTGGCTAGGTGTCAAGAGATTATATTTGGTGAGGAAATCAGTCAGTTGCAAAGATATCAGTTTCTCGAGTATCTTACTCTAGACTGATAGTATTGCAATGGGATGTTAGTTAGCAATGTCTTTTTTATCCCCCTTTTTAAAGACTGGCATAACCCTAGCAATATTCCATATGTCAGGAATGTGGCCTTGGCACAGAGATAGTGTGAATATTCTGGCCAGGGGAGAAGCAATGATGGGGGCAGCCAACTTTAGGAGCCATGGTTCTAGGTCATCAAAGCCTACACTGGTACTCTCCAATATATGCCCAAAGTAGCTTTAGGACTTCCAATCTAGTAACAGCCTTAAAGTATAAAGGGGGATGACTAGACTGAGGGTATGGTGATTTTGGGAAAGACTGGTCAGCCCAGCCATCTGGAAAGGATGCTGTATATTTAGAGAGGTCAGAGAAAAAGTTAAAAGAGTTGGCAATGGTGTTTGGGTCATTACAGTGGGCACCATCAAGTACCATATCGTTCATGGTGTGGGGCTGAGTATCACCCAGGAAAGTTTTTATATGGGCTCAACATTTTTGGGAGTCACCAGCTGCATCCAAGAGCAGACCTTTGCAATAGGAACTTTTTGCAAGCCTAATATGCCGTTTGTAGTAGGTTCTCTGGGCTCTATAATTTTCATAATCTGATAAGAGGTCAGACTTTCTGTATTGTCTCCAGCTCTTGTCCTGAGAACAGAGTTGTCTGAGTAGGTCCTTTTGTAGCCATCAAGTTTGCTTGCCACATACCCTTCTAGTGCAAAATGGTGCATGTGCATCCTGGATGGGCATGAAGCTGGACTAAAAAAGGTGTAGTGCAGTTTGAGCATCTTTAACTTGATAGAGAGGGGACCAGTCTATCGAGGAGACATCTTGTATGAATTTAGTAGGGTCCAGCTTAGCATAGTTCCAAAACATGATGTACTGAGGTGGAGAAGAAGGGACAGTGGAGGGACCCCAGATGCAATAGACAGAACTGTGGTCACTAATTGCATTGGGTAGTGTCCCTGCTGCCATAATCCTAAGTACTTGGTTAGTAAGAATCCACTCAAGAAGGGTGCTGGAAGTTGAGGAAGGTGAAGTCCTAGTGGGGACAGTTATAATTTGGTGTGAGTTGTGACTCTGAATTAGGGATATAAGGGTATATTGTGGGTGTGTCCCAGCTAATTCTGGTTCATATCGCCCAGTATCAGTAGTTCATTGTAGCCAGCTTTGGTGGCAGACATATTTAGGAGCTCTTCAAGCCCTGCATAGCCGTATTTCACTGGATTATAACCACATATGATATGTAGTTTTTTGGAACCCAGTAACAGTAGGGCATGAAGAGATTCACAGGAAGATACAGTGGTGCTTGGTATAATTGACAGATTCATATGAGCTTTGAAGTACATAGCAACTCCCCCACCTCTCTTAGATGATAATCTGTCCTGTCTGACCAGGTTGTAGTTAGGTAAGGAGCAGGTGGAATCGGGTGTAGAGGGACTCAACCAAGTCTCCATTAGGCAAAGAACATCAGGCTGATGCACACCAACCCATGCCTCTAGTTCAGCAAAGTTGTGCTGCAGGCTCCTAATATTGAGATGTATAAAGCATATGCCCTTTGACATGAGCCCAACAATGTTGTCCTGGGTGGCATTTGATAGGGGGTCGGGGTTCAGCTCAATGTCACCTGATAGCACAAGCACAAGGAGAAATAGGTACCAGAGCTTACGACTAGCATAGGGTGGGCGCAGGGACAGGTAGTCATAGATATAATATTTATTTATTTATTTATTGTTAACCAGGTAGGTGCACTAGACAAGAAATGACTATTTTCAGGCATGACCCAGGAGAGTACAATAATTAAGAGACAAATATATTGCATAAGTACAGGAAAAATTACATAAGGGACAAATCAGACAGTCCTAGAGATTATACATACAGCCAAGCAATGTAACATAAGGTAAACCATTATGAAAACTTGCATAAAGTGTAGGACTAACAGTCAGCAAAAGATACATTCAGACAAAGATACATAATATAATGAAAATCCTATTGTGGGGTCAGCAAAAAATAGGTGGTAGGAGGGAAACAACAACGGGGTCCAGAATAGTGGGCTAGGTAAGATTGTAAACAGCAGATAAATTATCAGAGATGGATAAGATGGGAGGCAAGAATTAGCCAGCAGAGATGGGGAAGGATAGAGTGAAAGATGGGGGAGTAAAGAGGTGGAAAGTAAAATGGAAAGTACATGGAGGCAAAAGGGGAAGTTAAGTGGGGTCAAAGCAAGTGCAGGGGTCCAGAGATAGATGGTGGTGTAGTTCCCTTTTAAAAATAAGATGGGAGCTGGCCTGCCAAAGAGCTAGAGGAAAGGAGTCCCAGATCATAAGGGCAGCATGATGGAAGACTCCAAAGCCTTTTGATGTATGACATCTTGGTACGTTAAGTAGAAACTTATTAACCAAGTGAAGTCCATAGGAGGGGGTTTGAGGTACAAGCAATGCTGCAAGAGAGGAAGGGGTATGATTTCTAATTACGAATCAATAAGAGAGCCTGGGGAGTATAGTCAGCAGGCGGAGGGAGAGAGCCAACCTAGGTCACTGTAAAGGTGGCAGTGGTGCTTGAGATGATGAAAAGAGGAGGCATACCGACATATATTATTATAAGTAACATCCCATTTATGAAGAGCTGGTTTACGTGCAGTAGCAAAGGTGGAAGCACCATATGTGAGGACAGGGAGAAGGATACCTCTGGCAATGGCCAACTTGGCAGATGGGGTTAGCATATAGCTTGTCTTGTAAGCAACTCCTAGTTTAGCATTCACTACTTTGCAGGTGGACGGAATGTGTAGGTTGAAATCAAGGGATTGATCAAGGAGGATCCCCAGATACTTAAATGATGTTACACACACATTTTGAAACCCACCTGAGTCGCGCACCATCAGGGACGTTTTACAACCATGAGTTTGTGGGCAGAGCCAAACAGCATGGCTTGGGTTTTCTTTGCATTTAGTACAAGTTTGCTATCATTTAGACACTTTTGAACATTCTTGAAATCTGAGGAAAGGGATGAATTTATGATGACAACATTGTCTGACCTTGAGTGGAGGATGAGATCATCAGCATAGAGAATGGATAAGCAAGAAAGAAGAGCAATATCTATATTGTTTATGAAAAGCGAGAAAAGAAGGGGACTCAGGAAAGAGCCCTAGGGGAATTCAATGTTAACAATAGCTTTATCAGAAAGAGAGGAGTTGAATTTCACAGTTTGAGTCCTGTTGGACAGATAGCTGCGGAACCAGTCAACTACTGAGGGTAAAAAACTAAGACTACAAAGAGTGGAGAGAAAAACAGGGGATGATCAACAAGATCAAAGGCATCGGTAAGGTCTATGAAGACTGCCCCTGTGAGCATGCCAACATCCATGTTGGAAAGCATATCAGTGGTAAATTTGAGAAGAGCAGTTGAGGTACTATGACCTTTTCTGAATCCATGCTGAGTGTCAGAGAGAAGGTTGTACTTCATAAGGTAGTTAATAGTTTGGTTAGCGACAAGCTTCTCTAGAATTTTGCTTAAGACTGAGAGAATGGCTATGGGCCTGTAGTTGGTATCCTCCTTTGGTTCACCTTTTTTAAACATAGACATTACTCAAGCAATTTTCCAAAGGTCTAGAACAGTGCTGAAAGAGAGACAGCATGAAAATTTTAGCCAGAGGAGTGGCAATAAAAGGTGCTGCAAGTTTCAGGAGGCGAGGCTGTAGGGTATCTAAGCCGGAGCTGGTGTTGTCGGATATGGTCTGTAGTAGTCTTAGGACCTCAGATCTTGAAATTGCCTTAAAGTAAAATGGGGGGTGATAGGCTGTTTGAAAGAAGGAGAGCAGGGGTAGCTGACTGGGGAGTAGGGGCAGGCTAAGAGGCTGACTGAGGTGAAGGAAAGGAGGAGGTGTACTGGGACAGATCCGAGAACATTCAATTGAAAGAGTTAGCTATAGTGTTTGCGTCATTGCAGTGTACACCATTTAGTATCATGTCCCCAGGGGTAGCTGACTGAGCAGCACCAAGAAAAGACTTGATATGGGCCCAAAATTTTCTGGGGTCACCAGCAGAGCTTAGTAGTAGGTCTTTACAGTAGATACTCTTTGCTGTTCTGACTTGTTTATTTGCAGGAGTTCCAAAGGGCTCTACAGATATTATAGCCCTCTAGTAGCCCTGACAGTTTGTACTACTTCCAGCATTTGTCCCATGTATGCAGGTTAGCCAGCAGGTCCTTGTGAAGCCATCTAGTTTGTTTACCCCAACCCTCCAGATAACTTTAGGGGCACGTTTATGTTGGACAGCCAGGAATTCATCAAGGAAAATACCTAGAACAGCTTCAGTATCACAAGAGTGATAGATGCCTGACCAGTTGATACTGGAGATATTGTGGAGAAATGCCTCAACAGCCAGGTTTGCAAAATTGGTAAGGGTGATATAGCACAGTGGAGTGGAGGGAGCAGACACAGGGCTCCATATACAGAAAGTTGGGGAATGATCGGTATTTGCACCTGACAATGTGCCTGCTATTGATACATGATCAAGGTGGTTAATGAGTACCCAATCAATGACAGTGGAGGATTTTAGAGAAGGAGTAGTTCTCGTGGGTTCAGTTACTATCTGGTACAGGTTATGGCTTTGTGTCAGTGACAGCAGTGTGCATTGAGCCATCCCAAGCCAGTTGAGGTTTAATATGTGGCTGTGATTGCAGCACTATATAAAGTTGACCTGGGGAACAGCAGCGGTGTATAGTCACCTGGTGAAGATGGCCCTGCAATCATATTGGAGGAGAAGTCAGTTAAGTTAGGTGATGAGCCAGCCATCACATGGTGTCCCGTACCAGAAGTAAGTAAGGCAAGTAAGAGCAGGCCAAGGGAGTAGCCCAAGATGTTGAGAAATTGTGCAGCCATCTAGGATGAAGAGGCAACTGAGATAAAGATTAAATATTTAAGAAGTAACTAGGAAAGATAGCAGGGTATTTGAGAGAGCAAAGCTGCCAATTCACTAGCTACCAGGGTCAAATAAGAAACTCCTCTAGTGGTTAGTTTGTATAAGGAGCTGACTGGAAAATGGACTGTTACCTAAAATCACATGACAGTCCTTAGATATAAAAGTGAGAGTCCAGATAGGGCGGTGGGAAGGGAGAGGGGGGAGCCAGTGCAAAGCGCTGGCAGGGAATCAGCAGAGCAAATAGAAAAGAGATTACACTAGGCGCAGTTCAGCAGGGCAATCTCTAACAGTTTTAAACTGGGTTTTGAAAGTCACCAGAGAGGAGCCAATCTGCAGTCCTGAGAGACTGCAGAGCACCAATCAGTAAGTGGGCACAAGAGGATTAGAGAAGTGCCAAAATTTAACACAAACCGACGGGAAAGATGCACGGCTCCAGTGGGAGCACTCTTGTTGTCAACTTGCCATTACCTGGGTTGAAGCTGGGGTGCTTTCCTTTCTCGGGGAGGGAGAACACAGTAGTACAGTCCCTGGCAGCTCCTTTGGGAATCGATCTGGGGCAGCAGGGAGCAGCGCCTTTCAATCCAGAGTGGTGGCAGCAGTTTCTCCAAGGCAGAGCGGTAGGGAACAGTGCTTTCCTGCCGGTCAAGGATGTGGGGAGCGCAGGTCTGTTGTTGAAGGAACAGCTCCTGTGGTTCACTCAGGTCTCCTGCCCCAACTGGGCAGATGCGCCTGAGGAAGAGAGAAGGAGGGATGGTATAAGTAAGGGGGAAACTAGGCAGGATTTAGGAGAGATAAAAGAGATGGGTGTGGGCAGAGAAATACGGGGCATGTGAGAGAGGTGTTCGGAAAGGGGGAGAGGTTAGGGAGGTGAGAATGAAGAAAAAGAAGAATCAGCATTTATATACTGTAGCGCTTTTCTTACACAGTGTATCCCAAAGTGCTTTACAAGCCATGCTAGACTGGGTAGTGAAGTGACTGAATGTGTAGTGTCGGCCATATCACACATCAACACCCACAAACAGCCTGTACAATTGCATGAACCAGTTTATGGGAAGGAGAATGTTGGCCAGGACAACAGGAATGTCCCCTACTCTTTGCAAAGTTCTTTTACTTCCACCTGGACACCCACTAGGACAGCACCAGGATGGGTAGAAGGGACCTTGGTTTAACATCTCATCCGAAGGACGGCACACCCCAGCAGTACAGCAACCCCCTAATACTGCACTCAGATGCCAGCATTTTAGGTGCAAGACCAATCCCGGTGTGGGACAAGAACCCACGGCCTTCTGGTCCAGAGGCAGATGATGCTACCAACTGAGCCAGCTGACTGGCCAAGAGAGTAGAGGTAGAGATATGAGGAGGCAAGTTAGTAGGGGACAGGGCATGCAGTCTAGATGAGAAACAGCTACTGGTTTGGGAGGGAGAAGAGCAGAACGAATAGAAAGAATACAGAAAGCAGCAGTTATTATGCAGTAGACTAGGTTGAAATTTTAAAAATAAATAATACGGTTATCAAGTAACCATAAGCAAGCATAATCAATGCAGAATTATAAATTAATTTCAACAGCAGAGCAAACAGAAAAGCGATTACACTTGGTGCAGTTCAGCAGGGCAGTCTCTAACAGTTTTAAACTGGATTTTGAAAGTCACCAAAGAGGAGCCAATCCATGGGCCTGAGAGACCTCAAAGCACCAATCAGGAAGCAGGCACAAGAGGGTTAGACAGGTGCCAAAATTTAACATGAACAAACGGGAAAGATGCACGGCTCCAATGGGAGCACTCTTGCCGGCAGCTTGCCATTACCTGGCTTGTGGCCGGGGTGCTTTCCTTTCTCAAGGAGCGAAGGAGCAGTAGTACAATCCTTGGTGGCTCCTTTGGGAATCGATCTGGGGCAGCAGGGAGCAGTGCCTTTCAATCCCGAGCCTTTCAATATGATTATGTTGTTTTTTTTTTTTGTTTTTTTTACTTCCTCCTGGTCTCAGCCCAGAGGAATCCTTTCCTCCAGTCTTGTCAGCTGGACCCTGATATACTGTGGACCCAGTGTCATTCTGCATAATACTGGGAGATTTTTTTGCCTGTGGTTTTTCTCCCAGTTTGTCCCTACCCCCTTAGGGCACCGACGCAAAGGACTTACATCCAGATGGACAGCATGCTTGTACATGCTGCCATCGAGCATCCACAGCACCTTCCCCTCCCCAACTCCCTGTAAGGAGCCATTGCACCTTGCCGCCTGTGCTTCCACAGGTAGCAATGCTTGTGGGCATCGCTGCCCTGTAACCCCCCCAAAGAGGAGGAGAGCATCTATTGGGAAGGTCAATCCTACCTTCCCTGGCTGACCCCCAGTGACCCGAGTCCATTCCCAAACCCAGGTTGCTGGCATAGCATGAGGTGTAGCGTCCAGTGCCTCAACCCTCAGCACCACCAGGCCAGCTGTTATGTTGTTTTTTTGAATGCAGTTTTAACCAGTGGGGTCCTTAACAACTTTTCATCTGCTCTGTTTTTGTATGATCTTGATTATGAGAAAGTATGTTCTTCTAAAACAACTGCCAGTGTTTTCTGACAAAGGATTCTGTGTAATCCGAACGCTAAAAGCACCTGTGTTCTTTTGTAACAACTCTGTTGGTCCAATAAAAGGTATCAAATTATCTATTTCTGTGGATCTTGTGTTAAAAAGACCAATATGGCAACAAGTTTCTCTGTGGCTTCACGGTTTTCAGAAATGCTAGCATGAACTTATTAGTACAGTGTCCACAGTTCTGAAACCATGAAGTGACATAGTCAAAACTCCAAATTCTTGGTTCCATGAAAGGAACTGCACAGAATGTTGACCATAGAAAGAAAAACATTACAAAACACAACTGAAAGTTTCAGCTTTTATTCAGGCACAGTTAAATAGGGAACATTTAGAGGTACAAATATAATTTATGAACATAAAGACATTTCAAGCAGTTGCTCATAAGTAATCAATTCCTGTTCACCTTAAATTAGGCATGACAAGAGATGAACAATGTGGTCTGGTCTAGAATTTCACTTAACTGGCGGAGTGGTTTGCAAAGGTGAGGCTGTTTAGAAGTGCAATAGGAATTATGCCAAACAAATATAAATATCTCTAAAAGCATACAAGTTACAGATAAAAAGCCAGTATGAAAGTCGTTCAGGACAAAAATACTTTTCAAACAAACCTATTCATTAAGCTGCACTAATTATATATTTTTAAACTATGCTAATCTGATTATCTGAATTTTCATTTTTCTTTACAATTTTCACCTTTTGGCTATATTTAAGAACATCAAATGAATTCAGATTAGCAACTATCCTCATTTAAAAGGTAATTTTGTCCTGAACAACTTTCATGTCATGTGTATTGGTAACTTTTACTCTTTCTGAGATATTTACATTTGTTTGGCATGACTCCTACTGTGTTCACTCAGAGAGAAAAAAAGTTGAGGCTGTTCAGAAGACCATATTTTACAAAATATAAAGAATTCAGATTAGTGACTACCCTCATGTGAAAGGTCTTTTTGTCCTAAAAAAAACTTTCACACTGGTTGTTTTTGCACACCTTGAATAGTTTTAAAGATATTTAGATGTGTTTGGAATGTGTGCATATTTGCTCTCAGAGAAAAGCAGCTTGGAATTCTGTGTCCATCATTCTAAACAGAAAGAAGGGAATATTTCCAGTCATGGAAGGATACACTGAAAAGTACTAAAAAATGTGTTCCATGATAATCCTGTTATAAAAACAGCATGTATAGGGAAAAATGACTTACACATTCAGCACAGGTCTCCTTCACATATAGTTCTTGCACCCATTTAGGGTTATATGTGGGTTATATTCTACAGGAATTATTTTAACAGCAACAGACTATTCTATGAAACTTTGACATATAAAGCAGTCATGGCATTCAAATACAGTATTTACTACTACTGTTTTATTTTACCACTGAGTAACCTAGAAACAGTTTGCATTCCACAGATCAAATAAGAAAACTGAGGGACAGGCATGAAAAATGCAGTTTTAGAAGGCTGGTCACTCATGATGTGTATATTAGCTTTATAGAGTGGATGTTAACCTCGTAATGGCAGATTTTTAAATCACCTTAATTAGAACTCAAAAGCCAGCACAGTGACTCAAGGCATTGATACATACATTAAATTATAACCAAGGAAACCAGAAAATCCAATGTGGCCACAGGACCCTGCAGAGAAATAAACCACAGGAAAGAGTCTGTTCTATGAAGGCAGACAGGATTACATGGGCATGCATAGGAGAAAGACTCACTCACCAAGTCAGTTCAGAAACAAATAAATCCAATTCCAATTTCAATTTATTTCAGTTATGGAATTAAAACCTCTGAGCCAAGGTGGCTCTTTTACAAAGCCTCCATGTCAAGGACTCAAAAACAGTACAATACGTACAAACCAGAAAACATTCAGTACAAAAATTTGACTGGTAGGCAGTTATGATTGCATAGCAGGACACAGTTGTAAACAGAATACAAAAGCAGGTTTCAATACAGGCAGACAATGTAACATAGACAGATTAACAAAAATCCAGCAATTTAGCAGCAAACAATATAGACTTGTTACTAAGTGCAGTGAGTAGGGAGGTAGCAACTAGTAGTGGCTTTGTCGGGGATGTGAAGGTAAGGGTGAAATGGGTTGGGAAGTGGTGGGGGTAGAGGTAGCTGCCAGGAAAGGCATTGTCCATATGGATTGAGAGGGGGTGAAGAGAGATAGTAAGGAAGCAGCAGAGAATGGCAAACTAGGGCCAGACATGAGCATGGTGTTTGGGATAGCTGCTAGTAGATGGTTGAGACAGTATACATGAGGGGTGGAGGGGGGCTGGGGGGAGGAATAGAGGAAGGGGGTATGTGAGGAAGCCAGGGGCATGGGGAAAAAACGTCCTTCCCTGTGATTTACAGTCACAATGGTTGGTTCCGGCCAGGAGGATATGAAGGTCTTTCTTAAAGGGCCTGATTTGTTTGTGTTTTAAGAGGGCAGTGGGCAGGTGATTCATCCATTGTGAGCCACATTAAGGAAGGGACCACAGGGCAAAGGAGGTTCTTTTAAATGGGACATGTAAGACACCCTTCACTAAGCTTCTGGTAGTTCTGTAAGTTAAGTTCCGTTGGAACAAGGTAGCGGTTGAATCAGGTGTTAGTCCTTGGAGGACTTTTTTCCAATCAGGCATACTTGGTACTTAGTCCATAGGTGTAGGGGGAGCCACCCAGTCAAGGAATAGAGGCTACAAGTGTGAGTTAGGTGATCGGTTACTAGTACAAGCCGACAGGCTATATTGAGTAGTTTTATGCATTTTAGTATAGTCTCAGTGGCAGCACCATAGATGATTAGACCATAATCAATTATTGACAGTATGGAGCTCTGAGTGACGAGGTTGAGGACCTCGGGGGTCATGGCTTTTCTGTGGTGGTATAGGATCCTGAGTCTGATGTTGGCTGATTTTACAACATGATCTATATGAGCAGTGAAAGAGAGGGCATCATCTAAGTGGATACCAAGATATTTGAAGGTAGAGACCTGTTCTATGACGTCTCTTTTGTGACTTTGGATGATCAGCGAGTCGGCATTCTTTTTGGAGTGCTGAAGAGTGAAGTGCATAGATTTTTTTTTTCTTGCAATTTAAGATAACCAGGTTTCAAGTTTGGAAATGCTACCTTGAAGAGCTGCAGTTATTTCAGGCAGGTGGTACCCAGGAACTGAGATCACTGCATCATCTGTGTAGAGCAGCATCTTGGCAGGGCATGAGCTAGGAAGTGCATTGATAAAAAAGCTGAAGAATAAAGCCCCCAAAACTGATCCTTGGGGAACCCCCAGTTTAGCATTCCGTGGTTCTGTGGAGATTCCATTTATCCTAATGCACTGATTCCTTTGTGAGAGGTGCCCTGAGAACCAAGTAACTGTGTCAGTGGACAGACCTAGGGTCAAGAGGTTATCAAGCAAGATCTGGTGATTGACATTGTTAAATGCTTTGGTTTGGTCTATAAAAATGGACCCCGCTGTCATTCCAGAGTCAAGGATGTCATAAAGGTGGGAGGTAAAGTCATTGAATACAGTGACAGTACTATGGTATTTTCAGAATCCGTGTTGCTGTGGGCAGAGTAGCTTGTGTTTACTCAGGTATTCTGTGAGTTGGTTTGACACCATTCTCTCTAGGGCTTTTGAGATGGGTGGTAAAATGGAGACCAAGCGATAGTTACCCTAGCTTGTTCTGTCGCCATTTTTAAAGACTGGGGTGACTAGGGCAGTTTTCCATCTATCAGGAAATATACCAGTCCTGAGGGATATATTAAATAATTTTGGGAGAGGATAGGCTACTTCTTCCAATGCAAGAGCGAGCAGCTTCTTGTCAACCGAGTCACTGCCCATTCTGGTTTTGTCTAAGACCCTTCTGACAAATTTGATGGTTTCGGACCGAGTGATCAGTTTGAAGTAAAAGAGAGGTCAATTGGAGTTAAGGGTGTGGGGAGGGTTGGAATTGGGAGGCTTCCTGTTTAAACTAGGGTGTAGGTAATCCAAGGGTATAACCGAGTTTAGGTCTGTAAAGGCTTCATTAAAGGCATTTGCAAGGTCATTAGGATGTTGTAGTGGGCCCGAGGGAGTCACAGTTAGATCTGGTGGAGCCCTCAATTCCTTCCCAGTAAGGGTTTTAATGTTGCTTCAGAAAGTCTGTCCCATTCCCACAGCTTTTACTTAATTGTTCTCTGTAAACATAGAAACATAGAAGTTGACGGCAGATAAGGACCGCAAGGCCCATCCAGTCTGCCCATTTCTTTTTCTACCTTATAAATGTGCCATCGGCCTTTGCTCTGTCAGTGACCTATCTATTCATAGTCATTTGTATTGCTCCCTTATGCCTATCCCATGCCTGTTTGAAGCCCTGCACTGTATTCATAGCCACCACTTCTTGTGGTAAGCCATTCCATGCATCTACCACCTTTCTGTGAAAAAGAATTCCTCACATTCCCCTTAATCGGCCTCCCTCTAATCTCATGCTGTGTCCTCTTGCCCTGCTATTTTTCTTATATTTAAACATGTTAGACTCTTTCACCTTGTTTATGCCCTTAAGGTGTTTAAATGTCTCGATCATATCACCTCTCTCCCTCCTTTGCTCAAGGGTATACATATTGAGCTCCGTTAATCTGTCCTCATATGTCTTCTGATGCAGTCCCTGCACCATTTTGGTTGCCCTTCTCTGGACTGCCTCAATTTGGTTAATGTCCTTGTGAAGGTGTGGCCTCCAATACTGCATGCAGTACTCCAGATGAGGCCTAACCAATGTCTTGTACAGAGGGATTATTACCTCCCTCTTACGACTTGTGATACCCCTACTAATACACCCTAACACCCCCCTAGCCTTACCTACTGCTTTAGAGGTCTGCTTGGATGATTTCAGGTCATCCGTGATGATGATGCCCAAGTCTCTTTCTTCCTTTGTGACTGCTAGCAACTCCCCTCCCAGCCTATAAGTGGCTTCGGGGTTTCTCTTCCCTATGTGCATGATTTTGCACTTCTTTGCATTAAATCCTAGTTGCCACTCTTCTGACCATTTTGCTAGTTTATCCAGATCTCTTCTCATTCTGCCCACCCCATCTGGATCATCTACTCTGTTGCAGATCTTGGTGTCATCTGCAAACAGACAAGCCTTACCCTCTAGTCCATCTGGAGGTCACTAATGAAGATGTTGAATAGGACTGGCCCCAGGACTGATCCCTGAGGTACCCCACTTGTGACTTGCATCTCTTCTGACTGTATACCATTTACCACCACTCTCTGTTTCTGCCAGTCAACCAGTTTGCCACCCAGTTGACCAACTTCTGACCCACCCGAGCCTACCTAGCTTATTTATCAATCTTCTATGTGGAACAGTGTCAAAAGCTTTGCTTGAAGTCAAGGTAGGCGACATCAACTGCTCCCCCTTGGTCCACCACTCTGGTTA
The DNA here is from genome assembly GCA_016271365.2 of Neoceratodus forsteri. NCBI lineage: Eukaryota > Metazoa > Chordata > Ceratodontiformes > Ceratodontidae > Neoceratodus > Neoceratodus forsteri. Next base: position 275,971,214 of record JADMNL010000025.1, read on the forward strand.
CCCAGTCAAAGAAATCTATGAGATTAGTTTGACAGGACCTTCCTTTTGTAAACCCATGCTGTCTTGGATCCTGTGCCCCTATGGATTCCAGGTGTTGCACTATCCTTTCCTTAAGGAGTGCCTCCATAATCTTGCCCACTACTAAGGTAAGACTGACTGGTCTGTAGTTCCCCGCCTCCTCCCTGCTACCACTCTTGTGGAGCGGGATCACATGAGCCCTTCTCCAGTCTTCTGGGACCTCTCCTGTGCTCAGAGACTCACTAAACAATTCTGCTAATGGCTCTGCTAGTTCCTCCTTTAGCTCCTTAAGTACCCTGGGATGTATGCCATCAGGTCCCATTGCCTTATCCACCCTGAGCTTAGCAAGCTCTTGTAGGACCCTTTCTTTTGTGAAGGGAGTAGTGCTCACCTCCTTCCCCCCTGTGTCCATGATGCTGAGCTGTGGGCCCTGCCCTACCTTCTCTTCAGTAAATACTGAGCAAAAGTATCTATTTAGGATAGATGCCTTACATGCTCCCTTTTCTCCATTAAGCTTAGCAATACCCCCTCTGGACTTTCTCCTTTCACTAATGTATCTATAGAAAGTCTTGTCACCTTCTTTTACTGTTCGTGCTAGTGTTTCCTCAGTTTGGGACTTTACCTGCCTTACTGCCTTCCCTGCTTCCCTTAGGGCAGTTTGGTATGCCTCCTATCTTCATCCCGCTGTGTTCCTTATATTTCCTGAAGGCCAGCCTTTGGCTCTGACCTTTTCTGCTACTGTATTTGAGAACCAAAGTGGTTTCCTTCTTCTTTGCACTTCCTTTCTGTCTAACACAATGGGATGTTGCTTCAAGTATTGTATCCTTAATGCTTGCCCACTTTGCCTGTACCTCCTCACCTGTGTTTCTTTTTGCCAGGGCTAGCTTAACTCTGTTGGCCATCTTATCAAAGTCAGCTCCTCTGAAGTCCCATATTTTGCCTTGGAATGGGATGATTTAGATGTAGTAGCCAAATTGAACCATACCATGTGATGGTCACTGGCCCCAGGTGACCTTCTACCTGGAGATCTGTGATCCCTTCTTTGTTAGTCAGTACTAGATCTAGGATAGCCCTGTCTCTTGTGGGTTGCTGTACCAGTTGTTTGAGGCCCTCCCCTGCAGGAATCCACTATGAGTCTAGTTCTGGCAGATGTTCCTGCTGGTATTGACCAATCTGTATCTGGCATGTTGAAGTCTCCCATTATCAGAACCTCCCTTTAGCTGTCATGTTTTGTATATCTTCTAACAGTAATGTGTCTATGTCCTCCTCTGGTCTGGGGGCCTGTAGACAACCCCAGTTCTTATGGCTGTCCCATTTCCTGTTTCCAGGGTGACCCACAGTTCTTCTGGCTCCTTATGTGTATTCTGAATTTCTGTAGCTTTGATATTTTCATTAACATACAGGGCCACTCCTCCCTCCCTTTTTGCACCTCGGTCTCTTCTGAACAATACATAGCCAGGTACTGAAGTCTCCAAGTGTGGTTACTGGTAAACCACGTCTCACTAATTGCTACTATGTCCAGTTTAGCCTCTGACATTATTGCCTGCAGGTCTGGGATCTTATTTCCAGGCTGTGAGCATTTGTGTACATGATTTTCCATTGGCCAGATTTTGGTGTGTTAGTTGTTGGGTGAAGTTTGGCATTACCCTGTGCATTGTATGGGAGACAAACCTTTTCCTTACCTGGTGATGCAAATGAACGGCAAACACGCTGAATTCCTGTTTGACCACTAGCTGAGGGGAGGGTGTTCTATTCTGCCGTATGGGGTGCTGCACCTCTCTCCCATTTGCTAGTTTAAATATTCTGCAAAGACGCAAACTTCTGCCCAATGCACTGACTCTCTTTAGTCAGATGCAGTCCATCAAATTTAAAGAACTTTCGCCCAGAACTGTTGCCAGTTCCTACAAATCTGTGTCCTTTTTCCTGGCACCAGTCCTTGAGCCACGTGTTTAGCTCCCTATCTTCCCTTCTTCTGACCTTCCGTCCATCTGCTCCCTTCTCCCAGACTGGCAGGATCTCAGAGAAGGAGATGCCGGACGAAATAGATGATAGTTTGTCACCCAGCTTAGTCAGGTGTTCCTTGGTCTCCACAACTGACCGGCTGGCGAGATCATTAGTCCCTATGTGTACTAGGACATCAATGTTTTCTCCTGCTTTGTGAACAATTTTAGCATGCGGTCAGTGTCTCTCCATGCTGATGTACCTGGAGACATCTGACCATCACCCCTGGCTGGAGATGGGTATCAACTCCCAAATCATGGAGTCTCCTATGATCAGAAGTTTTTGGATTTCCTTTGTGCTTGTTTAGTTTTGGTTCCTGATTTGGGTGAGTATTGTTGTGCTAGCTCCTGTGCCCAGTGTCCTGTTCTGCAGTGTCTTCTGCCTCTTTATTTGATTTCAGAGATAGAGGCAGATACCTGTTTGTAGTGTTTATATGGTTTTTGGAGGTAATGTGTTGGAGAGCAGAGAGTGATGGGCACCTGATTTGCTCTCTCCTAACCACCTGCCAACCTCCTGGACCAACTACCCTCTGCGGTCGAGGTTTTTCTGTTGGATGCTGGGGAAATGGCGGGTGGTTCTTATAATGTATTTCCTCTTCAATATGAAATTTGAGGCGTGCAATCTCTGCCCATGCTGCCCGGAGCTGAGACCTAAGATCTCCACAGGCCCAGCATGTAGGACAGTGTCCTAAATCCTGTAAGACTGTCCTTCTGAAAATTGTTCCACAGTACCTGCAGTTAATGAAATCCATTCCAAATAAGTTGCTGGGTTTGTAACCTAGTCAGAGTAATTAGAAGGAAAAAAAGGAAAAAATGCAAGTAATGGTTTAATTGTGCTTTGTTTAACTTGTTATAACAAGTTAAATTACTAGTGCCCTGTAAATGAGATCACCTTGTGGAGGCCCCACTGATCCGCCCCTTCCTGCTCTGCCACAGGAAATGTCACAACTGTGGTACCCTATAAAAGGAGTGTAGCGTGGGTGGTTGGGGATGGGGGTGGGTGGCTGGACCCTTCCCTGCCTAAAAGAAGAACCACGGAGTAAAGAACAAGGAGGTAAGAGCAGAAACAATCAGTCAACAACAAATGCAGTAACCCTGGAAGCTTATCCTAATGTTAGATAAAACTGTAAAACCTGTAAAGCACCACCTGTAATAATTTCAGAGAAGATATACCCTGTAAGAAACACTTTGCTCCAGAAAAATAAAGCAGTAACAGAAGATATACCTTGCAAAGACAATTTGAATCAGAAGATTACAGCAGTAATCTGTTAGACACACCTGTAGGCACACCTTTTAATAATGCAGAAGAAGGTATACCAGCAACAACAATTTGAATCAGAGAAAAATAAAGCAATGAAATGTTAGCAACAAACAGTAGCAATCCCTGTGAGTAAAAAATAAAAACACCACCACACAGTAAATCTGCTTAGCCAAACTAAGTCTTAATCCTTCTCCCTTGCTCTGGTAAGTTTCTACTCTGCCTTTCAAGCAGTCTTAGAAGGAAATAGCTCAGGTGAAGCTAGGTGCCTTGGCCAGCAAACCAAGTCTTCTACCTCCAAGATATAAACTAACCTGACTTTTAACCCTTCTTTCTGTTGGAAATTACTGACAGTTTGCCAGCTCCACCCCCACATACACACCTAATCCTTTGGAAGAGCTGTGGAGGAAAGCAATTAGCTCTTCAATGTGAGAAGGAGACTGAAACACCTCTGAGACAACAAACCTTTTCAACAAACAAGAATAAAATAAAACACAGTGTCAAACAGTAATTTTGCTTAGCCCAATGATAAAAAAGTCACAAAAATGTAAGCTCCACTTGTAATACAGTAATTTCAGAGAAGATATACCCTGTAAGAAACACTTTGCTCCAGAGAAAAATAAAGCAGTAACAGAAGATATACCTTGCAAAAGACAATTTGAATCAGAAGATTTCAGGAGTAATCTGTTAGCACACACCTGTAGGCACACCTTTGTAATAATGCAGAAGAAGGTATACCAGCAACAACAATTTGAATCAGAGAAAAAATAAAGCAATGAAATGTTAACAACAAACAGTAGCAATCCCTGTGAGTAAAAATTAAAAACACCACCACACAGTAAATCTGCTTAGCCAAACTAAGTCTTAATCCTTCTCCCTTGCTCTGGTAAGTTTCTCTACTCTGCCTTTCAAGCAGTCTTAGAAGGAAAGAGCTCAGGTGAAGCTAGGTGCCTTGCCCTATAATACCAATACAAAAGAAACTCAAATTCTAACAATAAAACTCTCAATTGGGCAGCAACACAAAACACTATTACTGACTACAGTATGCATTCACCCTGGAAAACAAGGACTAGGGCTAGAACTTTTTTACGACCACTTCAGCAAGGCAAAACAGGACTGGGAACAGGTTATATTGGGGAACTTAATACGTGGCCTTGGTATTCCTAACTATTCTAATGCATTTATTCCTTGCAGTCTTGTAAGCGATGTAATCAGCCTGTTTACCGGTTGCTCTCACTTTGTGCCAGAGGTTATCCCTACATTTCATTTGCTCTCTGAGGGTGCCGCTGAACCAAAGGTTACTAGTTCCCTTAATTTTGGAGGTTTTTACAGGGGCGAATAGATTTACATGCTTTATTGAAGACTGTGAATAAGTAATCGAGGGCCTTGTTAGTGTAGTCACAGTCATGTAAAGGGGTTCAATCCGCATCTTTCAGGTACTTTTTGAAGAGGTGCTGTTGCCCTTTTCTCAGGGAGCAGTTTTTGGTGAACTGAGGGGGGTCTTTTGGGCACTTGTTTGTCCAGGAGCAGACTATTGGAGAATGGTCGCTCAGGGAGTCTGGAAGGACAGATACACTTTTGATATGCTCAGGGGACTTAACTAGGACCCAGTCTATAAGAGTGCTGGTCCTAGTATGGTAGTTCATTCTGGTTGTCTGGTTGATCATCTGTGTAAAGTATTGTTCATGTATTTTATCTCTTACAGCTACCATTTCCTGCGCTAATCAGTTTGTGTTAAAGTTCCCCAATATAACCTGTTCCCAGTCCTGTTTTGCCTTGCTGAAGTGGTCGTAAAAAAGTTCTAGCCCTAGTCCTTGTTTTCCAGGGTGAATGCATACTGTAGTCAGTAATAGTGTTTTGTGTTGCTGCCCAATTGAGAGTTTTATTGTTAGAATTTGAGTTTCTTTTGTATTGGTATTATAGGGCATGGCTTGTCCGCTGATGTTTCTCCTTAAGTAGATGAGACACCTTCCCCCTCATTTGGCCAGTCTATCCAGGTGGAAAATATTGTACCCCTCTAAAGCAATTGATGTATCTGGAACCTTGAGAGCCACGATTCCATAATTGATATAATGTCTGGCTTGTGTATTGTCACCCAGGCCTGGAGTTGGGATAGTTTGAGCAGGAGGCTGCCAATGTTAATAGAAGCAATTTTTATTAGCACATAGTATGAAGGGTTAAGGGAGATGACAGGGCCAGGGTTAGGGTGGACATTCCCTGACATTAGCAGGGGAGGATGAGAATTATTCTTATGATGTATCGCCTCTGCCATGACCTGTGAGTACGGGCTTGTCTATGGCTTACATGGTGAGGTTTTGGGTAGCCTTTAGTACTGCAACACGTGCCCATCAGGGCCATGACAAGATCAAGAGTGATGCGTGTCAGTCGGTGCAAGCTCGAAGGGTAGTGGTTCAAACCAGGGCCTGCTGCATTAGTTGCTTCAGTAACCAGAGTGCCCAATCTATGAGAGTGGTGGGTACTGAGAGTCAGCAGAGCATCTTGGGGGTTTCCCTAATAATGCCATTGTAAATGCCTGCCAGGGAGGTCAGGAGAAGAAGGACCAGTACATCATGGTAATATGGTGTGCCCAACATGACAGCACCCACATAGCTGTCTCCTCTTAGAGGAGGAAGTCTCATTACAGGGGAGAGGTTGACAACAGCAGACTGTTCCCGTCCAGTGTGAGGAGGTCCCTTTAAGGGAGAGAAGTTTACAGTAGCAGAGGGTGAGGTAGGCCTTGGGAGGGAGGAGGTGTATTTAAAGCGTGTCGGGGGTGGTGGTGGGAGGGCAGGAGAAAATTCAAGTTAAAGACTGGGCAGACAGTGTAGAGCAGAGACAGAAATAAAGGGAGAAGCTTTTTGGCCTGAATTTGGCTTAGGCAGGCAGGTAGCCATTGGCAGCGGCAGCCCTGTTGCAGCTAGCCAATCGTGGTTCCCGAAAACTGCTTGCACCCAATTGGAAAAGAGCCGGGTAGAGCTGTGTACCTTGAGAGAGGAGCCAGCCATGGAGGTGCAGGTGGCAGCCATAGGAAGCTTGCCACTCTGCTGGTCTGGAGCGCTGGATCTTCGAGGGAGCCCAATCAGGAGCGTAGTCCTGGGAAGAGAGGAAATGGTAGGTTAGAGCCAGGTATAAGGAGCAGTGCAGCAGTGAGGTCTAAATTGGTGGGGTTGGATTTCAGGCAGGGAGACAAAGGGGTCTGATGCATAAAAGGCTTGAGACTTAATTGGAGGGGATGGTTTCAGCTAGGACAAAGGAGAGATTAGAAAATTTAAGTGGGGGTGGGGTTAGCCTGAGGAGCAGCTACAGGCAATGCAGGCACTTAGGCACTAAGAAGTTTAAAATGCAAAAGGGATTAACTGAAATCCTTAAGCCAGGGCTAGGGCACCAGGGCAGCTGGGGAGAAATGAATGAGAGAAGATTTAGTGCCTGGTGGGGGAGAATTAATTACGTATGTATGTATGTATTATGTATTTATTTACTTATTTCACCAGAAAAAGCTCCATTGAGAGATGTTGATTTGAAAGGAGGTCCTGGTTAGAACAGTCACAGTACAGAAAAAGCACAGAGATTACAGCGGATGTATGACAAAGGATAATAGAACATTTACAAGCATTGGGTACACTGGTACATGAAATAATGTTATGCACTAGTAAAAGTTAATAAATATAGCACAAGACATGATAATGTAAGATAGCAAAATTATTTATTCATTTAGAATTGTGCACACCTGGATAACCCCATTCAGGTGAAAGTTTTTTCTTTATGAGGGTCCTGGAGGACTAACACAGCACCTGAATAAATGCTTAAAAGTTAAACAGTTCTGCAGAACAAGAATTTCCAACACTGGTTAAAACATATGTACAAATACTGGCATCATAAAACTACACTATGTACAGGGCTGAGGGGTGTAAGTTGGAGTCCAAGTAGGGTCTCCAATGGCTCAGTAGGTAGGGAATTTAGGGCAGACTAGGGGGGGCCAAATGGTCCTTATCACCAACAACTTCTATGTTTCTATGTAGAAAGGTTCCAGACAGATGGAGGGGTGTTTGTTGGGGGGGGGGGTGAGGAGCATAGAAAAGCAATACGAGTCTAGCAGTCACATAGTTTTTTAGGTAACTCTGTCTCCCACGCATCAACATAATGGTTTGCCATCTCCAAACTACTTCCTCAGGGTGGGCATGGGGGTGACTTACTATAAATAATTATGATGAAATGGATAGAAAGAATGTTGGTTCCTGATTGGCCAAGAGGTACTCTCAGCTGGGCCATTGTCCCAGCACAACAGCCCTGCCGAAAGTAGCTCAACAAACTATGTTGAAAAAAATGCATCCCATTTACTAACAAGCATTTGTCAATGCCGAATGTTTGCTTGCTGGCATTGGCATTGGTAGTGTAGAAGTTACAGAGCTGCATAATAGAAATGGCAGTGAAGTATTGAACTGAAGCCAACCCCACCACCACCCTGCAGAGAGTGACAAGCATTGGGGTGTGCCTTTGGGTCATTAGGCATAACGGCCACACCATTTCACCACACCCTACCCTGCAGACACTGACAAGTGTCACCGTGTGCCTTGGGGTCTTTGGCCCTTATGCGCACCCCATTCCATCAGGAAATACGGTGAGATGGGTGTGGTATAGGAGAATGGGGTGAACTTTGGGGTCGAAGAGTCCAAAGCATACCTCAATGCTTCTCACTGGCTGCAAGGTGTGGGATGGTATGAGCATTACAGGCAAGAATCCCAAGTCACACCCCTGATACCTGTCATTCTCTACAGGGTGGGGCGTTATGGTTGGAAACCCTAACACCTCAAGCATTTGTTGGTATTTTCACTCCAAATTTTCAACATGTTTTTTTTGTGACCCCCACCTCATGAACAGTGGCAATATCAGTTTGTTAGCTAAAAGCTGCTTATGCACAGCGACTACGGCATTTAGCACCACAGGTGCAAAAACACATTCCAAATAGGATGTGAAAAATGACAGCTGTACTGTTCATGGGGAGGTGTAAAAAATGGCAATGTTGCAAATCTGCAGTAAAAAATATAAAAAAAAAACTGGTGAAGCCTCCGCTACGCAGATAGAAACTGTGCAACGACACCTGTAATGTAATTAGTTTGGGGATTTTTTACAGCAGATTATCAACACAGGCATTTTGGGACCTTCGATCATGAACAGTGTCACTGTGATTTTCTTTATCTGTCCCAAACAATGATTTCCCACAGCGACCATGCATCTCTGCGCTGAAAGTGTGAAAACACATTTTGGCCATGTTGTGAAAAATGACAGCTGCACTGTTCATAAGGAAGTGTGCAAAAATGCCACTGGTGAAAACCTGGACTGAAAATATTACAAAGTCATGAATTTACAAGGGTGTGTGGAACTGCGCAATGCTCACTGTAACACAGTCATTTTATGGATTTTGTCACCAATTTCAACATAGCCATTTTAAGACCTCTGCTCATGAACAGTGTAACTGTGATTTTCTTAATCTGTCCCAAACATTGCTGGTGACACCGACCGCGCCATTGTGCGCTACATGGCGAAACATTTTGGGCAGATGTGAAAAATGACAGCTGTACTGCTCATAAGGAGGTGTGGTAAAATGGCAATGTTGAAAATCTGGAGTGAAAATGTTGAAAATTCGTGAACTTAGGAGCGTGCGTAAGAACTGCGCAATGCACGCTCGTAAAACAGTCATTTTTAAGAATTTTTCCACCAAATTTTCAACATAGGCTTTTTGAGAGCCCACCTTATGAACAGTGGCAGTGTCATTTCATTACTTGGTCCTGAAAGGTGACTTTTCACAGTGACTGCGAAATCACCCTTCGGACCCAATTAACGCCATGACAGTGACAGCATTCATGAGAAGGGGTCCCAAAAACCCCATGTTGAAAATTTGCTGCAAAAATTCCAAAAAACGCCTGAGATATGCAGCAAAGTTCAAAAAACCCTATCTATCCCATTATACAGCTTACCGGCTTTTGCTCAGTTCGTGGTCGGCTTTGAAGAGTGCAGATGTGTTCCCGGTCCACCGAAGATCATCGCCAGAGTCCGGAGTAAGTATAAGAGGAGGGGTGGGAGGTGGTGCGAGTGGCTGGGCGCCGGTGGGGGCAGAGACAGCGAGGACCGCTTTCAGTTTCAGGTGTTTTTTGGTTTAAAATGACGACGCTGGACGCTTGCCACGCTGGGATGGGCTCCCAGCGCAAGGCCAAGGATGGCTGGTGGGGGTGTGGAGTCACGGGGATTGACACCCCTGTTGGCAATAGGCATCTGCTGCCACGCTGAGGTGGGCTCCCATGGCACCCGTACTCTTTGGGGACCAGTGAAGCCGACGGGGGATTGGGCACCCCCATCGGCTATAAGATGTATAGCCACGCTGGGGTGGGCACCCAGTGTGACATATGGAACTCTGTTTTGGGGGGGCGCAGCACAGCTACACAGTGTGTGCATGGGGGGGCGAGCACACAGTATGCATGCGTGTGTGTGTGTGTGTATGTAGGGGGAGCACACATGTGCAGGCAATATCTTATCGCTGCTCACTGAAGCGTAGATCCCCCTTTCAACTGTACTCCGCTGCATTTTGGACTGCTGTCATAGACAGCTCCAGCAGGCATTGGAGCACTGCGGCCGCACCTGCAAACACATTGACTGAATTGGAAGAGGGCTGCCACAGCTCCGAAAACTCGGATGCTGGCACTATGTTTCTTGCACATGCGTGCAAGTAAACATAAAAATAACCCATTTCCTAATCATGGTAAGGCACTCAAGGGGGTGCATTAGGGTGATCTAATGGCCCTTCTCAGATGGTGGAAGCACTCGGCTTCACCTCATGCATTAACCCACCTGAGGCAGGCCATTATCTCACCATTGCATACCCCCTGTCATGCCTTATTGCTTAATTAGCATATCTATTCATATATACAAAACATCACATTTGTTAAACCCATTATAGTGTACTAAGCACACACTAAACTGTAAGAAGATGATTGCTTCAGTTCTGTAGAAGGATTTGGGTCATTGTAGACAAGACTCTGAAACAATCTGAGCAGTCAGTAGCAGTGGTCAACAAGGAAACTAGAAAGCTGGCATGTACCAAAACAGGAATAAAGGAAAGCAGTGGAAGTGATATTGCCACTATACAAACATTTGGCTAGACCACATTTTATTTTTAAGTTTTTATTGTTTTTTTTCCCATGGCACATACGCAGGATAAAAATTGTTACAACTGCTTAATATGACACAGTTCATATAGCACTTCAGTTAATGAAGCTGATGTTTGCATCATAACACATTCAGAATTTGCTTAATGGAAAATCACTGTATTACAACTACTGTATATATCATAGTAACAAACAGACAATATAACAACAATATAAAACTATTCAAAACTTAGCTGGACAGACAGCAACAGTTCCTCTTAATATATCGCAGACCTTCCTAAAAGTTCTGGGATGAGATAATCTAATAATGTGCAAATAAGTACCCACGTGCATAACATAGGATTTTTGCAGCTCGTTAGACCTACATGGTGGTGCCTGAACAGAGCATGGCTGGAGACCGTATTTTAAATAATTGATTCAGTTCTGGGCACCATATTATAACAAACATTTGTCAATGCCGAATGTTTGCTTGCTGGTATTAGCATTGGAAATGCAGGAGTTAGACAGATGCAGAGTAGGAATGGCAGTGAAGTACTGAACTTCACACCAACCCCATCTCTACCCTGCAGAGACGGACAGGCATTGGGGCATGCATTTGGGCTGTCACCCATAACGTTCATGCCATTTCACCTCACCCTATCCTGCAAACACTGACAAGTGTTGAGGTGTGCCTTGGGGTGTTTGGCTTTACAGTCACCCCACTCCATAAGGACATACACTAAAATGGGTGCAATATAGAATGGAGTGAACTGTGGGGCCGAAGAGTCCAAGGCACAGCACGATGCCTGTGAGTGGCTGCAGGGTGGGGAGTGGGGTTGGAATGGCATTCCAGTCCAGTCGGCAATCCAAAGGCACACCCCTGATGCCTGTCAGTCTGTACAGGGTGGGACGTTATGGTTAGAAACTGTAATGCCCCGGGCACGTGTTGGTATTTGCAGTACAAATTTTCAACATGGGCATTTTGTGGCCCCCACCTCATGAAAGCATTTGGGACCTCTTCTCATGAACAGTAGCACTCTGATTTTGTCAATGTGTCCCGAAATTTGAGTTTCCACCACGACTGTGCCATTGTATACCAGATGTACGAAAACAAAGATCAGGCAGGATGTGAAGAATGACAGCTATACCATTCATAGGGAGGTGCGAAGAGATGGCAATGTTGAAAATCTGTAGTGAAAACATTAAAAATGCTCAAACATCCGAGCGCTCATGGAAACTGTGCAATGCATGCGTGTAACACAGTCATTTAGTGGAATTATTTCACCAAATTTTCAACATATGCACTTTGTGACCTCTGCTCATGAATACTGTCACTATAATTTTCTTAATCTGTCCCAAACATTGATTTCCCACAGCAACCGCGATATTCTACTCTTGATCTTGTGTACTTGTCCTGTAAATAGTTGCTCTCTTCCACAAAAGACGGTCTTTCCCAATGTAACCCTGTAACCTATTGTCCTATACTGGATTGCTTGTATATGTAATTGTACTACCTGCCCTAAGTCTAACAGCTGCCACTGTTGTCAGGTTGTATGTCACCGCCCTCTCCAATGATTATTGTACAATGCCATTATATTCCTGTACGCAATGTTCTACTCTGTATTCTTTGATTGTACTTGCACAGCTCTATGTGAGTAACTCCAGGTCGCCCCTGAAAAAAGGACCTTCAGGGCCCAGCAGGCTTACCCGGTTAACAAAATGTAATAAATAATAAATAAATAAATAAAATTCTGCGCCAGATATATAAATGCATATTTTGGGCAGGATGTGAAAAATGACAACTGTACTGTTCATAAGGAGGTCTTAAAAAATGGCAATGTTGAAAATCTGGAGTGAAAATACTACAAATTTGCGAAGTTATGCGGGTACATGGAAACTGCATCATGCACACTTGTAACACAGTCATTTTATGGACATTTGTCACCAAATTTTCAACATAGGCATTTTAGGACCTCTCCTCATGAACAGAGCCACTGTCATTTTACATATGAACATACGAATCTGCCAGCAGAACATACCAATCAGTCTATGTAAATCTGCCCGAGTGTGTAGCTAGTACCCTAGATTGCAGCTGCCCCAGCCTCTTCCCCCTCAGTTCCTCCCCCGCTTGTCCCAACCCCAGCCCTCAGAGTCTTCCTCTTCCTTTATCCCACTCCTCCTTAAAGCCATTGACTGTCCTACATGTTACCACCCCCTCTGGCAGTGCAGTCCAACTAGACACCACTATCTCAGAGAAGTAGTGCCTCCTCATTTCCCTCTTGAAACATCCCCCTTTTAACCTTAGTCCATGCCCGCTCGTCTCTCTTCCACTCCTCAGTTTAAACACCCACTCGGTGCTAGGTTTAGTTACCCCCTCAGGTGTTTAAACACTTCAATCATAACCCCCTATCCCTCCTCTCCTCCAGTGTGTACATGTTCAGGTCCTTCAGCCTAACTTCATATTTCTTTGCTTCCATCCCCTTTAACATTTTTGTTGCCCTTCTTTGCACCCCCTCCAGTAACTTTATATCTCTCCTCAGGTATGGCCTCCAGTATTGCACATAGTACTCTAGGTGCAGTCTGACCAATGATCTGTAGAGAGGTAGGATCACATCCCTGTGTTTGGATGAGAACCCCCTTGCGATGCACCCCAGCATCTTGTTTGCCTTCACTGCTGCTCTCATGCAGTGGGCTGAGTTGTTCATGCTCCCAGTTACCAAGACCCCTAGGTCCTTCTCCTCATCTCTGATCCCCAACCAATAGTCCCTCTTATGGTTCTTAGCCCTGAAGTGCATCACCTTACACTTCTTTGCATTGAATCCTAGCTGCCACTCCACCGACTATGTTTCTAGTTTGGTTAGGCTCCCCTGCAGTTTTCCCCATCCGTCCTCTTCGTCCACCACCACCCCCAAGTTGGTATAATGTGCAAACAGACTAACTCTGCTCCCCACTCTGTGTGCTATATCGGAGATAAAGGTCCAAATAGCACTGGGCCCAGCACTGACCCCTGCGGCACCCCGCTCATCACTGCTCTGGGTGCCGAGAGCTCCCCCACCACCACCACCCTCTGCACCCTCCCCTGTAACCAGTTCTCTATCCATTAAGTCAGCTTTTTTCCCACCCCCACTGCCATCAGCTTCCCCCCCAGTCTCCCATGAGGCACTGTATCAAAGGCCTTACTGAAGTCCAAGTACAGTACATGTACTGCATGAACCTGTTCAACTCCCTTGTCACCCAGTCACAAAACTCTGTTAGGTTGGTTTGACAAGACCTCCCTGAGATGAACCCATGTTGCCGCCCATCTTGGAGGCCATTACTGTCTAGGAATGCCACCAGCCTCACCTTCAGCATCAGCTCCATAAGCTTACCCACTATGGACGTGAGACTTACCGTCCGATAATTTTCTGGCCCGTCCCTAGGCCCGCTCTGTGTATGGGCACCACATGGGCTACCCTCCAGTCCTGGGGCACACACCTTGTTTCCAGGGAGGTGTTGAACAGATCTGCCAGTAGCTCAGCCAACAGCTCTGCCATCTCCCTCAGCATCCTGGGGTGGATGGCATTGGGACTTGGTGCCTTGTCCACCCTTACTGCCCTTTGCCCCTCTAGCACCCTACTTCCTGTGATAATTTTTTCTGTCACCTCCTCCCCCCCTTTCCCTACCACCCCGGCCCATTCTGGTAGTGGGCCATCCCTCCACTTAGTGAAAATGGAGCAGAAGTACTAATTTAGAATTTCCACTTGCTCCTCCCCCTTTTCCAGCCAATCCCTTCCCCACTTTATTCTCACAATATATTCCTTGCACTTCCTCTTTTCCCTGACATACCTAAAAAAGTCATTTTCCCCCTCCTTTTATGCCCTGTGCAGAACTTAATTGCCTGAAGGCCTTAGCTTTTTTTACCCTCCTGGCAACCTCCCTTGACCAACTGCTGAAAGCCTCCTTATCCTCTGCTTTCCCTGTCCTCCTGTACTTCCAGTATGTAGCCGTCTTTGCCCTCACCCCTTACAGCACTTCCTTGTTCAGCCAGCATGGTTTCCTGCCTCTGCTCTTCTTACTCCTGGCCCTGGTGCAGGCTACTGAGAGCTGTTAGCCTAGTCTTTATGACTCCCCACTGTTGTTCTGCGTCCATCTCTGGCCTTATATCCTGGAGTCTTCCTTGCAGTATTGCTACCATCCCCCCAAAGTCCACCCTAATAAAGTCCACCACCTTAGTGCCCGTGCCTCCTGTCTCCCTTTTCAACGCGACAACAAGCCACACTGTTTGGTGGATGTTATCTGCTAGTGGGTCTTCCACCCTTACCTCCCTCACCACCTCCCCATTTGCCAGTACTAGGTCCAAGAGTGCTACCAAGCCTTGTAGGCCCACTTACCAATTACATCAGAAGGCCATCCTGGAATGCATCAATGAGCGCCTGCTCCCTGGTACTGCTAGTGACGGGTTGCTCCAGTCGACCCGTGGTAGGTTAAAATCCCCCACTATCACCACACCCCCCCTTCTATACACCCTCCTTATCTGCTCTGCCAACTTCCCCATCCAGTTCCCCGGATTGGGCTGCTGGTCTGTACACCACTATCAGCCTCAGCTTTCTGCCCTTGGAGTCCAGGAGCTGCACCCAAAGTGCCTCCGTCCTCTCCTCTTCTCCCTCATCCCTTATGCATTTAATCCCTTCCCTCACATAAAATGCAACCCCCCCCCTTTCAACCCCCAGTCCCTGCTGTATATCCTGTATTCGGGGATTGCCATGCACCAGTTATGGTACTCTGTGGCCCAAGTCTCTGTCACAGCAGCAATGTCCACCTTCCCCTCTGAAAGGAGTGCCTGAAGCTCTGCAGTTTTGTTCCCCAGGCTTCTTGCATTGAAAGAGACCACCTTCCACCTGTACCCTTCCTTCTCCTCACTCTTCTCCTCCTTGGCCTGTGTCCCTCCTCCTGGTAGTCCACACCCTTTCTCCTCCTTATTCTTACTGGGTGGTGGTGCCTTCTGTATTACACTCAGACCACTCTGCCCACCCCCTCCCAGGGTTACTACACCCCCGCCTTTACCTATATCTAGGGGGTGAGCTCATTAGGCTCCCCTGTCCAGACCTTTCTACTAACCTCAGTCTTTTGGCCACCCCCCTCACTAGTTTAAATCCACCTTAGTAGAGATATACCCCTCTAATCCTTCCTTTAATACTCCCCACCCCTTCCTGCTCAAGTGTACCCTGTCCCCCGCATACAAGTCACTATTTCCCCAGACCCTACCCCAGTTAGTCACTAACCCATAATTTTTGGTGTGGCATCAATCCCTCTGCCCCTTGTTGAACTCCTCAATCCTTCCCTTCCTCCCCATGCTTGCACATGGTACAGGAAGTAACTCCAAGAATGCCACCGACTCCCGCACCCACTCACACTGCTTGCCTAACTACTCAAACCTCCCCCCACTACTTCCGCAGTCTCCCCCGTCAAGTCATTTGTACCCATATGCAACACTAAATGAGGTTTCTTCCTCCCCCTTGCTGCACACTTGAGCAGTGCCTGCCCTGCCCCTCCTGAAGTCAACCTAGGATAGCGTCAACCAAAATACAGCTGTGCCTTCCCCTCCAGTGTTGGGTAAGTTACTTTTTCTATTACTTTCTTACGTAATGTTTGGAAACTTTTTCCAGGAAGCTCTGTGCAGTCACTAGCAAGGATGGAGAAGTACTAGAACAAGTAACACACCTTACAGTTACAGTTACTTATGTCTTTTTATACAAAAGTAATACATAACTGTAACTGATTACATTGTTTGAAAGCCTTTAGTAACTAGCTATTACTCTCAAAAAATGTAATCTGTTATAGTTTTTTATTACTTTTGTATTGTTTTTGTATGGAATGAAATACGTAACTGTGACTGTAAGGTGTATTACTTTTTCTAGCATTTCTCCATCCTTGCTAGTGACTGCACAGAGCTTCCTGGAACAAGTTTTCAAAAGAAATAGAAAGTAATAGAAAAAGCAACTTACCCAACACTGCTTCCCCCCTTCCGCCCCATCTCACCCCTTTCAGCATACAATCCCCTAGGATGAGTACCCCCTCTCCTGGTTCCTTAGCCCCTTTCCCTTCTAATGCCCTTTCACCACCCTAGTATTCGATCTCCCTGCCCTTACCCCCGCCAGCTGCACCTCTGTGTTTTCTGTATCTGCACCCCCCTACTTCCACCTCACCTCTTTTCTCTGCCTTATTCCTCCCATCCCCCTTGAACCCCTTCCCAGCCTGACTACTTCCTACTGGGCTTCCCATGTCAATGTCCCCTCCTCTCCTGCTGATTTCCAACCCCTCTCCTATCCCCACTGTTGTCGATTTAGAGCCCCAATTCTCTTCTACCCAGATAGTGATGTCCCTCCTATCCTTCCCTCTCCCCGTAGCCTTCTCTCCTCCAGTCTCCACCCCTCTTTCCTTACTAGTCCGCTTTCTACCCTTTCGTCCTCGCGATCTCTTCCCCTAGCTGTTGCCATCCCTCTCATGCCCCGCTTGTCCTCCCCTTCAGTATGTTCCTGCTCCCTCTTTCTCCCATAGCAGAGGCTCAAATCTATTCCTAGTCGATACCCCCTCCCATCTCTTCCCCATCAGTCTCCCTCCTACTTGTTCCCTCTGTGCCACCCCTGGTCCCACCCAGGTCCCTCCTACCTGCAGCCATCTGCCTCTCCTTGGTACACCTCGTGGTCTCTTCCTCCCCAACAATAGGCCCCCTTCTACCCTTTCATCCTCGCTATCTCTTCCCTAGCTGTTGCCATCCATCTCATGCTTCGCTTGTCCTCTCCCCCCCTTCACTATGTTCCTGCTCCCCCTCTCTCTCCCATAGCAGAGACTCAAATCTATTCCTAGTCGATACCCCTTCCTACATCTCTTTCCATTATCGGTTTCTCCCTTCCTACTTGTTCCCCTCCATGCCACCCCTGGTCCCACCCCTGGTCTCTCCCTACCTGCAGCCATCTGCTCTCTCTCCCCTGGTACTCTCGTGGTCTCTTCTTCCCCTCGCCTCGGGCACCTCCTCCTTGTCCCTCTCTTTCTGCTAGTGCCTCTGATACTGGGTCGGTTTCAGTCCCTAGTTGTTCTTCCTCTGTCCCCTTGCCATCCGCTATCCCCCCACCAGGATGCCTACCATACTCTTCTGCCCTGCCACTTAGACTCCTCCCTAACCTCCACAGTTCCTCCCTTAAACTAGCCAGTTGTCTACAGACTATACACCCCCTCATCCTCCAAGCCCAGTCCAGGATCATGGCAGACCCACACTCTGTGCACCCCACCAGCCTTCCAAAGATGCCCGCCCTATTGACATGTGGCACCTGCCCCATTTTGGCCCCCATCTTATGTTACGGGATCTTACTCCCAGGTTCTGTACCCTACTACAACTGTTAGGCCCCTATTTACTCAAATTCCTGTCCCCCCACACTAGTCTCCCCTACTGCCCCTTGCCGACCGGGGTAATTCAGTCTCAAATCTTATCCGTTAGATACTGTATTAATGTAGCAATCCTAAAGCCTCCTTGTCCATTTTTCACCCCTCAGCAACCATATTTTTTTATTTTCAGCTGTCATATAGTTTCACTTAGCCCAGTTAGAAATCCTATTGCACTCCAAGTATTACTCAGCTCAGTTAGAGAAATAAACAGAACAAATAAATATGTATTATTACAGCAATCGTAACAGTATAGCTCAGTACTTAGCTCAGTTAGGGAAAGAAACAGAACAACTAAATCTGTATTATTACAGCAGTCCTAAAGTATCCAGTCATTGCTTTGTTGCCACCCCAGAGACCCTGCTATAATATAGGACCACAAAGGGACACTGGGCGGGAGGTGGGCAACTCTAAAGTCCCAGCAGAGCTTCATTGAGCTCGCTCACTCTCCTGTCTCTCACTCGCTCTTTCTGTTTCTCCCAGTGCTGCAGGCTACCCTTTTGTACTGGGCTGCTGCTTGCATTGACACCTTTTTCTGCCCACAAAGAAATCTGCAGCAGTCACGACAGAGCTCCGTTGAGCTCACTCACTCCCCCTCTCTCACTCGCTCGCTCTGTTTCTCCCGGTGCTGCAGGCTGCCCTTTTGTACTGGGATTCTGCCTGTGTTAACACCTTTTTCTGCCCACAAAGAAATCCGCAACAGTCCCAACAGAGCTCCGTTGAGTTCACTCACTCCCCGTCTCTCACTCGCTCGTTCTCTTTCTCCCAGCACTGCAGGCTGCCCTTTTGTACTCAGCTACTGGAGGTGTGAAAAAATACAAGTGTTGAAAATCTGGCGTGAAAATATTACAAATCTGCGAAGTTACAAGGGTGCTTGGAAACAGTGCAATGCACGCTTGTAACACAGTCATTTTAAGGACTTTCGTCACCAAATTTTAAACATAGGCATTTTAGGACCTCTGCTATGCTGAACAGCGCCACTGTCATTTTCTTAATCTGTCCCTAACACTGATTTCTACAGCCACCGCGCTATTCTTCACGCCGGAAGCATCAAAACACATTTCTCGTAAGCATGTGAAAAATGACAGCTGTACTGTTCATAAGGAGGTATGAAAAAATGGCAGTGTTGAAAATCTGGCATGAAAGTATTACACATTTGCGAAGTTACAAGGGTGCATGGAAACTGCGCAACGCACACTTGTAACAGTAATTTTATGGAGTTTCGTCACCAAATGTTCAACACAGGTGTTTTAGGACCTCTGCTCATGAACAGTGTCACTGTCATTTTCTTAATCTGCCCCAAACACTGATTTCTCACAGTGACTATGCTACTCTGCGCCAGAAGTGTGAAAACACATTTCGACCAGGATGTGAAAAATGACAGCTGTACTGTTCATAAGGAGGTGTGAAAAAATGCCAGTGTTGAAAATCTGGCATGAAAATATTACAAATTTGTGAAGTTACAAGGGTGCATCGAAACTGCACAGCGCACACTTGTAACACAATCATTTTATGGACTTTCGTCACCAAATTTTCAACATAGGCGTTTTAGGACCTCTGCTCATGAACAGTGTCACTGTCATTTTCTCAGTCTATCTCGAAAACTGATTTCCCACAGCGACTGCACTATTCTGTGCCGGAATTCCGAAAACACATTTTGGCCGGGATGTGTAAAATGACAGCTGTACTGTTCATAAGGAGGTATGGAAAAATGGCAATGTTGAAAATCTGAACTGAAAATATTACAAATTTGGGAAGTTATGAGCATGCGTGGAAACTGCACAACGTACTCTTGTAAAACAGTCATTTTTTTGGATTTTTTTTTCACCAAATTTGCAACATAGACCTTTTGAGAGCCCACCTCATGGACAATGGCACTGTTGTTTCATTAAATTGGTCCCGAAAGGTGACTCCGCGCAGCGACCGTGAAATCACCTTTTGGGACCGAATAACACAGTGACAGTCACTGAATTTGAAAATTTGGTGCCAAAATTCCCAAAAATGCCTGAGATATGCACAAAAGTTGAAAAAACCCTATTTATGCCATTATACAGCTTACCGACATTTCTTCAGTTCGTGGTCGGCTTTAAAGAGTGCAGACATGTTCCCTGTCCACCGAAGATTGTCGTGCTGGGCTCCGGAGGTAAGTATGGGGTGGGGGGTGTGGGGAGTCAGGTGTGCAGAGGGTGGGCGTGGGTTGAGGAAGGGGCCACCAACTCTATGAGGGACCATTTTCTGTTTTACAGGTGTTAAAAAAACAAAACATTGCAGGACTGTTTTTTTTCTTTTCAGGAACATTTGGCACAGTGGGGTGAGCTCCCAGTGTGCCACCTGAGTGTTTTTTTGGGGGATAGGCTGTAGTCGACGTGGGACTGGGCACCCACATCAGCACATGCCAGTGGGTGGGGAGAGCTAAGGGGAACTAGGCACCCCCTCGGCACACAGCAAACTGGAGGGGGACATTATGCTGACGGGGAGTTGGCTCCCCTCTTGGCAAATTGAACTGGGGGGACTGAAGCCGGAGTGGGATTGGGGCCCCGTCGGCAAAGAAAGACTGTTGGGGCGATGCTGCTTGAAGGATTGGGGCAGCCTCGGCACACAACAAGTTGGGAGGGAGTTACAGTGTGCTGATGAGGAGTGGGCTCCCCCCCGTCAGCAAATGTACTGGGATGGGGCGGCATACAGATGACTTCCTCCCTCATTGCAGTGAAATAGCTGATGCTGCAATGACGAGGTGGCTCCTGATTGTAGTGACAAAAACGTTTTAACTTGGTGGCACTTCTGCAGAACCAATGTCATCAAGACATTGGACCTGCATTGGTCCACCAGTGCCAAGCCCCCAAATGCAGTACCCCCGTTGGCTGCCAGAGTGCGCACCTCCACAACCCACTGCTCTCCTTAGCTGCCACATAATGTTTCTTACACATGCATGCAAGCAAACATAAAAAGGGCATAACAGAACTAGCAAGGGTACTGTACTGGGCAGCAAGAATTATCAAGGGTATAGAAGGGTTGGGTACAGCTAGAGACTGGAGCCACTGAGGCTGGTTTAGGGCAGTAGAAGCTGAGAGGAGACATGGCAGAGGTTTTTAAGATGTTGAAGGGCACAGTGAAGGTAGACAGCAGCACATTTCGTGGTTTATGGTGTTTATGGAAAGAGAATGGCAGAGCACAGTCTCAAACTGAATGGGGGGGGGTGTTTAGGGAACAAATGGACATTGAAAACTCAGCTATTCATTAGCAACCAGGTAAGGCCCATTAAGCACAAGAGCCTGTTTTCAGGGGCAACCTGGGAGCACTGGGTGGTTAAGTGACTTGCTTAGAGTCAAACAGTATGCAAGTGGAGGCTGTGAGAATCCAACCCAGGTCTGCCAGATGTACCAAGCTCATTCACAGTTCGATACTTTAACCTCTATGCTATGGCCTCTGCCATTGTAAAGTCTCCCTTGGATCCATTGTTCTCTGTTTTCTATTTCCAGATTCTATGTGGAAAAACAATGTTCCAAGTAAAATAATGTGTTCTGTATGAAATAACATGTCTTCTAAGTGAAAATAAATATTTGGCCCAAATTAATTACCCAGTTTATTTACCACTGCTGTGATATATATCCTCTTATAAAATGGGTAAGACATATGAAGTCACCTGATTGGCAAACAGGCCCTCCAAAATGTGCAATCATGCCAACATAATTGCATACCTTAGGGATGGGACTTGTTAGTAGCCACACAACTTTAGCATATCAATCCCCCTACACCCACACTGACCTGATATCACAAACATGGCTGCCACCTTTACTCACTAAAAACCTTCAGTTAGGCCCTAAATCACCCTCGCCTTACCACATATACAATTTAAAATAACCATATAGAGAATACTGGATGGGCAATTATGCACAACCAGTGTGTTCTGCCACAGAGGGGTTCTGATTCCCTCTGACCTTGAGAGCAAAGCTCGAGAGGCCCATGGGAATCAGAACCCTGAGGTGGCAAAACACACTAGTTGTGCATAGAGTTGTTCATCCTGTATTTTTTATAGTGTATAGTGCTGTGTGAAATATGTATTTGTGAGTTCTTTTGCTTTAAAAATTAAACTGACTCATGCAGTCTCTAGAGGTTCTAGAATGCTGTTCTATCACAATAGGGTAGAATCACATACCACGACCTTTGAACTGTGGTACAAAAGCATTTTGAAAAGGATGGAATTCTATACAAAACAAAACTCCACTATACAATATTTGTCAATACTGAATGTTTGTTTGCTTGTATTTGCTGTGTAGGTGCTTGGCATTGATAGTGCAGAAGCTAAACTTCACAATTATAAAATTGCAAGAAAATTACTGGGCTCTGATTGGTCAGTGCTGATCTCCAACAGTGATGTTATCCCAGCACAACATCATGCCTAGTCAAAAAGCAGCTAAACTATATTTTAGAAATGTATTTGTTCACTTTTTTTTGTTTTACAAGCAAGTCACTTTATTTTTGCAATAATGCAGTCCAGGGCATGTGCCCAGAGATAGTGTCACTTCTTGCGTGTTGGATGCATTTGGCCTGCAGCCTCATGCCCAACTGCTGAGGCGTGACATTACCAAGTGCAATGCATGCTGCATCATGCATTATTGCTTAAATAGCACAAGTTATAATCATGAAATTGTCATGACTAAGAAGCAAAGAGGTTCACACATACAGGGCTTGCATCAAAAAACATACAGTATGAAGACAGATTAAAAGACCTCAATATGTATACACTTGAAGAGAGGAGGAAATGGGATATGACAGAGACCTTCAAGTATCTTAAAGACTTGAACAAAATGCAGGCAGGTGACACCTTTCAGTACTAAAGTTGTATAAGGACACGGGGACACAATATGAGATTGGAGGGGGGCAGGATAAGGGGAAATGTAAGGACGTTTTTCTTCACAGAGAGGGTGGTAGATGCTTGGAATAGCCTATCAGAGGGGGTGGCGGGTGCAAACACAGTGGGGGGGATTCAGACATGCAGAGGATAGACATGAGGGAACCCTAGATGGAGAAGAGAGGTGACAGCCAATGACCAAGTAGGATCAGCAGCCGCTGATGCAAGCAGGGAATACAGGCAGACTGAGTGGGCCTAGCAGTCCTTATCTGCCATCAACTGCTATGTTACTATGAATGTTACATTACATTGTTGTTTTATTAGATCGTGACTGGGAATTCACAAAATACTAGTTTTCATTGCCCAAGCATCTGAATACGACAGGGGTCATTTAAGAAGCGTAACCCGAAACATTGTTTTGTGGAATGACCAGGAAAACAGGTTTTGAAGGGGGATTTGATAACAACACCTGCCATGGTCATTTGATGGGGTAAAAAGCATGAGTATGTTAAAAATGTGGACTCAAAAAGTAAAAATATTGCGAAGTTATGAGTAAGCATTGAAAAATGTCAATGTTGACTCATAACTTTGTTTTTTATTTTCAATTTTGATCTCAAATATTCAACATAGTATTTTTATTATTCCACCATATTTGATAAAGCAATGGGGCCAGATGGGGTGCACCCCAGGGTCCTTAAAGAACTAAGAGAGGTGGTGGCTGAACCTCTGGCTATCCTGTTTAGCCGATCACTGGAAACAGGGGAGGTACCCAAAGACTGGAGGACAGCAGATGTAGTCCCCTTATACAAAAGTGGGAACAAAGAGGAAGCAGGGAACTACAGACCAGTCAGCCTCACCTCGATAGTGGGGAAGATCTTGGAAGCACTACTGAAGGAGAGATTGGTGGAACATCTGGTTGTCAATGGACTACAGGACCCAAGGCAGCATGGTTTCACCAGGGGGAGGTCATGTCAGACCAACCTCATTGAATTTTTTGACTGGGTGACTAGGGAGGTGGATCAGGGGAGGGCAGTGGACTTGGCCTATCTGGACTTCAGCAAGGCCTTTGACACTGTGCCACATAGAAGACTATTACACAAACTGGGGAATATGGTGTGGGCAGGACAGTAGTGTGGTGGGTATGTAACTGGCTGGGTGGCAGGACACAGAGGGTGGTAATGGCTGTCACTCCACAGAGGGAAGAGTGACCAGTGGGGTACCACAGGGATCAGTGCTGGGACCAGTCCTATTCAACATCTTCATCAGTGACATTGCAGGACCTAGAAGGCAGAATTTCACTGTTCGCTGATGACACAAAGCTCTGTAACAGAGTAGACACACCAGAGGGTGTAGACAGAATGAGAAGCGACCTGCAGAAACTTGAAGAATGGTCAGGGGTTTGGCAGTTGAAATTCAATGCAATGAAGTGCAAGATAATGCATATGGGGCACAAAACCCTGGCACAATATATCAGTGTGGGGTGAGGATATAGCATGCACTAAGCAGGAAAGGATCTTGGGTCGTCATCTCTGATGACCTCAAGGTAGGGAAACAGTGTGACAAGGCAGCAGGTAAAGCAAATAGGATGCTGGGATGTATAGGCAGGGGCATCACCAGCAGGAAAAGGGAGGTCATAATTCCGCTATACAAGACACTAGTGAGGCCCCACCTGGAGTACAGTGTACAGTTCTGAGACCATACTACGTAAGGACATAGACAGGGTAGAGAAGGTTCAGAGGAGGGCAACAAAGATGGTGCATGGATTGCATTACAAGTCCTATGAAGACAGGTTGAAGGAACTGAACATGTACTCCCGAGGAGAGAGGAGGAGAGAGGGGATATGATAGAGACATACAAGTATCTTACAGGAGAAACAGGTGCAGGAAAACACTATTTTAAGCGAAAAGATGTTCCAGGACTAGAGGCATGGGATGAAGTTGGAGGAGGACGATTCAGAGGAAACATGAGAAAGGATTTCTTCACAGAACGGGTGGTGGACAAGTGGAACACCCTGCCAGAGGAAGTGGTGGGGGCTGAAACAATCACGGGATTTAAGAATGCATGGGATAGACATAAAGGAATTCTGGAGGTCAGGGGTGAGGGGCAACAGACTTCTAGGAAAACAAACTGAACTTACAAGCTCAAATGGGCAGACTGGGTGGGCCATAGGCCCTTATCTGCTGACACTGTCTATGTATCTATGTATCTATGAAAATGGCAGATCCCCTTTACGAAATCCTGTCCAACATGTCATTTCGTAGCACAAGTGTAGAAAAATGTTTTGGGCAGAATCTCAAAAATGATACATCACGTTCATGATGTGGGCTTCAAAAATGGCTAAGTTGAAAATGTGGAATAAAAATCTATTAAAATGGCAAAGCTGGAGTAAACATTGAAGAATGTCAACTTTTTTGCATAGTTTTGTCATACTTTGAGACTGTCATCCCAAATTTTCAGTGCTCTTTTTATTTCCCCACCTCACGATCAACACAGATAAAACGTTTTAAATCCTGTTCAAAAGATGATTTTGCAGAGCAACTGTGAAAACATGTTTCTGAGGGGATTTGAAAAACTACACATGCCTTGTTAATGAGGTGGGTGTAAAAAAGGCTATGTTAAAAATTTGGGGTCAAATTGTGGTCCCAAATTTTCAACATAGTCTTGTTGTTGTGATGCCACTTTATGATCAAGTCATGTGATTTTTTTAAAAGTTCCGTCTGAAATATGATTTTGCAGAGTGACTGCGAAAGCACGTTGGGGGGTTGAAAAATTTAACCTACCTGGTTAATTAAGTGCGGTTAAAAAAGTCCATGCTGAAAAGCTGGGCTGCAAATATTAAGAAATGACATGGTTTTGAGTGAAAATTTAAAACACATTGAAAAGTCATTAATGGAATGTATTTTGTTTTAAGTCGCAGCTGGGACTCAGAAGCAGCAGGACAGTTTGAGAGAGAACAGCACTGGACTGGATCAGTAAGTATGGGGTGGTGGAAATGGAGGAGGGTTGAGGCGAAGGGAACATATTGATGAACGGAAAGAAAAAAATAAAAGAGTATGATGATGTAGGAGACCGACACTGAGGACTGGGCACCCCAGTGTAGGTGTCTGTTGGTTAGTGGCATCGGGGGGTGGACACCCCAGTGTTGTATGTTGTTTGGGGTTGACAGGTATGGGGTCAGTGTCATTGTTCTGATGGGAGACTGGACACCACCCTCGGAGATGCTTGGATGGGGTTCTTTTTTTTCCAAAGGCAGATTGTGCACCACCACTGGAGTAGCTTGAAGGGAGAAGGTTACAGAAAGGGGCACAGGAAGCAGTTGGGAGTTGGGAGGATACCTAGCAAAGGGTAGGATGTTTCTTACAGAAAGGGTCACAGGAAGTGATCCGAAGGTGGAAGGGATACTTGGCAGAGGTTGGGATATTTCTTACAGAAAGGGTCTCAGGAAGAAATTGAGAGGAGAAAGGGATATTTGGCAGAGAGTGGGATTGCTTTTACAGATGAGGGAAGTGGTTGGGGAGGACGAACAGCAGGTTGATCATGACACTGCTGAGCTGCTTGTTGGCAGCATCATGCAGATGAAAGGATTGAGCTGCTCTGTGATAGGAGTGGCTCACTCCTTTCGACTACAAGAAGTTTCTGCACCACAAGCACAGAACAGATCATTGGGCTGTCACTGTTGAGCCTACTGTAGCCTGATCTATGCTGGACTTGATAGTGACATGCCTCAGAAATCCCCTTACTGTGGCAACATGTTTGCTGTGCATGCATAAGCAAACATGAAAAGAAAGCACTATTCAGAATTTTCATTGCTAGTGTTCCTGTACCCTTTGGCCCCACATGAAGCACGTGTGTGTGTGTGTGTGGATGCGTGCGTGCGTGCATGCATATCTGTGTGTTGTTGACAGATGAACATTCTAGCAATGCAATTTTGAAGTCCTGTATCTCATGATAAACATTTCATCCACTGAATGTGGGAAGCACAGAATAAAGAAACAAATAAAGGAATGAATGAATGAATGGATGAATGAATGAATTAACACATAAAATCCCTGAAGTTCACAACTGCACATGCATTTGAATCAGGGCTAGATGAACCTGTTCAGTGGAAATCTACAACCCCCACAAACTGACAAGTTCAATGGTTTTAAACACATTTCCGTTTAAAAAAAATACCTGTGGTGTTTTGAAATATAAATCAGGTAACTAATGTTGTTTTACTAGAAATTAGTGACACACATGTTGTCTGTTGTTGCTTTTAGCTACAATTACCCAGTTACCAGAATATGAACTATCTTTTGTCTTCACAGTTAAAATAGGATTATATTTATGCTTCAATAAAACAGTTTTATTATCATCATTTTTTTACAGAAATTTTTTTAATGGCATTTTTCTGTAGGTTTTCTCCCACTTTTCCCCCTGCCCGAGGCCCCGGCACATGTCCATACATGCATGTAGAGGCACGCACGCACACTGGAAGTCAGCTCAGCCCCGTCCGCCCATCCATACTGCCATCCCCTCCTCGCCTGTGCTACCCCACCGGACCTCCACCCAGTGGGGGCAGAACTACGAGTGGGGCGACAACCCACCCCCAAGAGAGGAGAGCAACCTGCTGGCTTGCTCAATCTTGCTCCTCCCTTGCCCCCCATGCCAGCACCCTGATGACCTGAGGTCATTCCCAAACCCAGGTCACCAGTGTGGTGCAAGGTAAGGCGTACAGTGCCTCAGCCATCAGCGACACCGAACCGGCATCATTTTTTTTTTTATTGAGTTGGTTTGTTCTCTTCAGGGTGGCTAGGAGATATACCCAACATCAGTCTGCTGGGTTCCTGCAAGGATCCCAGACTTCATGCTGCTCATCGTCCAATGCTTTTTTTTCTGCATGTGGTTTCCCCTGTGCCCCTCCCCCTTGATGAAGACATGCATGCAGTGAGCACAGTGCATGGCCAGGCATGCTTTTTCCCCCCAACGTGTAGACGTCTGCACCTTTTCCAAACTAGCTTCAGTACTGGTCCCAGGCTCACCTACCCCCAGCCATTGTTATAGGTTGGTAAATGCCAAATCCCTCCTCCCCTCCTCTGGAGAAGGCAAGCAGTCTGATGGGTGCTCATCCTTCTCCTTCGGCCAGCCCTCTGACAACCATGGGTCTGCTCCTGGTCATTCATATCGCAAGCGGTAGCGCTATACCTAAGCCACTGGCCCAGCCCTTTATTTTTATCTTTTAAAATAACTTCTTATTAGTTTTATTCCTTTTAAATCAGACATATTTAAAAGACATTTTACAAGGACAATATGATACTCCTAGGTTTGCAATTATAGTGAGATAATTACACTTCTCAGGTGTGTTTAACGTCACTTGGCTGCACTTTGTGCCTAAAAAATGCACCTGGGGCATGTAATTATATCTCCATAATGCACACCCTGTCATGTATTATTGCTTACTTATGTGACCTTGTAACTTGTATGGTTAGCATATGCATGCTTTCTTAGAGAAGTGTGCATTCTGTACTATTTTTCTCTTACTTCCTAAATGCTTATCTGAATAAATACAGAGAATAATGCATATATAGGGGGTTGATATGCAGTTTTTTTACACACTCAAGGTGTGTGATAGTAGAGAAACCTCGAGAGCAAAGTTGAGAGGTTTCACTAGTATCACAAACCCAGGTGTGTTTAAAAACTCACACAACCCCACAAATGTTAATTTTTACAATAAATGAGTAAAATAAGTATTTACTAGCTCAAAAAATGCTCACTAAAAACATACTTTCCTCACTACCCCGACTGGTTCCCTAGGCTGCATGAACTTTCATTTCAGACTGGCGTGACCCTGACCCATCGAGATGACGCAACAACAGACATTAAAGCTGAAGGACTTGTTCTAACACCTTTAAATGAATTGAAAAAGTGTTTTTTCTGGTGTTATTCATTTTTTTCCATTGCTACAAAAGTGATCCATCTTTCCCGACTTGAACCCGCGACCATAAGGTACCATAGTTAAAGGCAGTGAAATTTCTGTAAAACATTATATTTTCCCCTGTCCCTGTTACTGCGGAGTGGCAAGAAAATGGTTCCCGTTTGGACTGCTGCAGGCTTCTCGGAAGCATCATAAGTTACATCAACCCGGGTTGATACAAGTTTTTCATCAACCTGTGGGTTGATACAACTTTTTACAGTACTCAAAAATGGATTGATAACAGGGGTCACCAGTTATTATAATTGTATAATGCAGTTTATAAACACATTTAATTTTCTTTGTGTTCCATAGTGTCTAGGAAAGGAAACTTTTGTAAGCATATCAGTCGTACTAAAATTATATTGAATATTTAGTACTGTACCTCTAATTAGCAGAGTTTTCAGTGTCGGTTGTTCTTGAGATATGATTAATTATCAGGTGAAGAAGCTAGACCGGTAGAAAATTATTTTAACCCCCATATTTAAACAGAGCAGGCTAAGACACTATTAATTAAGATTAGAAGGTTCATCTGCAAGCTCTTGTCATTCATTGAAAATGTTGTGGCTATGGGTTTTAATCCCTTCACAAAGCTGGCACACTCAATAGATATAGGCAGAGGAGAAATGGGGATTTCAGAATCTCCTTTTCATGATGAAAAGAGACTGATAGCCTTTTTACTCACTCACTGGTTATCCGATCATCTGGTATTTCTTTTTATGCTTCGTTCCCCATTGCAGTTAGAGGTTTATGTATTTTATAATAAGAACTGCAGAAGTAAAGACTGTCTGGCATAAATTCCAGAACACCAAAATCATTGTGAACAGACAATTAAACTACTTCTAAGTTTTCATGACTAATTTACTTAATAATACGAACATACGAAATTTGCCAGCAGATAAAGACCTAGAGGTCTATCAAGTCTGCTCGAATGTGCAGCTAGCACCCCTTATTCTGCAGCTGCCCCTCCCTTCCACCCTTCCCCTTCATTAACCCTCCCCCTTGTCCTGTCCCATCCTCATTTGAAGCAGTCCACTGTTCTACTGCATACCACTTCAGCAGGTAACGATTCCACCCAGCCACCACCCTCTCTGTAAAAAGTGTCTCCTCATCTCCTCCTGAACCTTCCTCGCTCCAGTCTCATATCATGGCCCCTGGTGGCCCTCTCCTCCTTACTTTGAACAGCCCTCTGTACCGCCTTGTTTATTCCTTTCATGTATTTAAAGGTTTCAATTATGTCACCCCTGTCTCTCCTCTCCAGTGAGTACATGTTCAACTCCTTCAACCTCCTCTCATATGATAAGTCCCCAGCCCTTGATCATCTTTGTCTCTCTGCCTGCACCCCCTCCAGTAACTTAATGTCCCTCTTCAGATACGGACGCCAGTACTGCACACAGTACTCCAGGTGTGGTCTAACTAATGACCTATACAGTGGCAGAATCACCTCCTTCCTCCTCGAGGATATACCCCTTGCAATACAACCCATCATTTTGTTGGCCTTTGCAGCCACCTTCCTACTTTGTGCCGATTTGTTCATTGACCCTGTAATGAGCACACCCAGATCCTTCTCCTCCTCTGTCTGGGCTAGCTGCACTCCCCCTAGCTGGTAACTCCTCCTTGGGTTCTTCATCCCAAAATGCAGCACCTTGCACTTTTTGGCATTAAAGCCCAGTTGCCAGGTGTCTGACCAGGTTTCAAGCTTTGCCAGATCATCCTGCAACCCTGCCATCCCCTAGGTCATCCACCACCGAGCCTACCTTGGTATCATCCAGCAAACAGACTGATCTTGCTCTTGATGTCCCATGATATGTCACAATAGATATCCCAAACAACACTGGTCCCAATACTGAGCCCTGTGGAACACCGGTCCATCACTGCCCTTGGTGTGAGAGCTCCCACCCACCACCACTTCTGTTGTCTTCCCTGCAGCCAGTTTCCTACCCATCTCACCAGCTTTGCACCGCCCCTGTGCCTACTAACTTCCTTCTCAGCCTTCCATGTGGCACTAAGTTGAATGCCTTACTGAAGTCCAGATACAGGACATCCACTGCATGGCCGCTGTCCAGTTGCCTAGTTACCCAGTCATAGAATTCGACCAGGTTGGTTTGGCAGGATCTGCCACATATGAAGCCATGCTGTCTGCTGTCCTGTAGTCCTTTGGCCTCTAGGAGGGCCACCAGCCTCTCCTTCAGGATAGTCTCCATTAGCTTACCCACGATGGATGTGAGGCTCACTGGTCTGTAGTTTCCCGGTTCATCCTTGGGGCCACTCTTGTGGAGGGGCACCACATGAGCCATCCTCCAGTCCTGAGGTACACACCCGAATGTAGTGAGGCATTAAATAGGTCTGCCAAAGGTCCTGCAAGGACCTCTGCCAGCTCCTTCAGTACCCTGGGGTGGATGCCATCTTGGCCTGGCACCTTTCCACCCTCAGTGCCTTCAAACCCTCTCGAACTCTGCTCTCCATGATTTCCCATCTGTCACCATTTCCCTTGCTTCTACCATTTCTCCCACCTTGGGTGTCACCCCACCTTCTCTTTAGTAAATACTGAGCAGAAGTACTCGTTTAGTGCTTCCGGCCTATCGCACCCTGCTTCCACCCAACCCCCCTCCTTCCTAATCCTTACTATGTGGTCCTTACAGCTCCTTTTCTCCCTGATGTACCTAAGGAAGTCCTTCTCCCCCTTCTTAATGCCTTGTGCCAGCCTGAGTTCCATAGATGCTTTGGCTCCTTACTGCCCTTGTCACCTCCTTCGATTCTGTCAAGTACTCCTCCCTGTCCTCCCCCCTCCCTGTTTTCTTGTACTTCCTAAAGGCAGCTTTTTTTCCTCCTTACCTTTTCCATGACCTTCTTGCTCAACCAGATCGGTTTCTTAGCCCTAGCCTTCTTGCTCTGGGCTTTGCAGCAGGTTTTGGTTGCCTCCACTATCCCCAGCTTTATTAGCTCCCACCTCTGGTTAGTGTCCATACCAGACTGAATTCTGGCCAGGTACCCTTTTACCACTTCCCTCATCCTCCCAAAGTCAGCCCTCCTGAAGTCCAGCACTATTGTGCCAGATTCCACTCCTTCCTTGCCCATATCCAATGTGAGCCATACTGAGCGGTGGTCACTCCCTGACAGCGGTTCCTCCACTGTAAGTTCTCTCACAAAGTCCCCATTTGCCAGCACAAGGTCAAGGGTATTTCCTAACCTGGTTGGTTCACTGAC
Organism: Neoceratodus forsteri; assembly: GCA_016271365.2. Taxonomy (NCBI): domain Eukaryota; kingdom Metazoa; phylum Chordata; order Ceratodontiformes; family Ceratodontidae; genus Neoceratodus; species Neoceratodus forsteri. The sequence continues at coordinate 276,003,057 of JADMNL010000025.1, forward strand.
CATTTGCAGCAGGATGCTGTCCTGGAAGGCATCCAGCAGTACCTGCTCCCTTCTGTTCCTGGTTGTTGGGGTGCTCCAGTCCACTCCTGGCATGTTGAAGTCCCCCACAATCACCACACTACCCTTCTCACAGGTCCTTCCTTTAGCAATCCCCTTCTGCAACCTGCATGAACTGAGTAATAGGCCACCAGTTATACAACAGCAATGGTGGTAATGGGAAGAATGACACAATTCCCTTGCAAGTGTGCCACAAATTATTTACTGATCTTTTATACTCCTTATATGCCCTCCCACCTGCTGTTACTGTAGTATTTGCTATACCTGTACATAAAGCAGAAACTGAACTTTTTAAGAGTTATGATTCTCAGTAAAGTGTTAGTGACCATAAATGGTAGCAGTCACCTACCAGTAATAACAAATGTAAAGCTAGCTGGCCAGCGGCATAGCAGTGCTGATATTGCCTGCCTCACTGGTGACCTGGGTTTTGGAGTAGACCCGGCTCACTGGGGGGTGGTCGGGGGGGGGAGTTGATCAAGTGTCCAATGGACGGAGCGGGTGCAGATTCTGCAGGACAAAAATGCAGATGAGATTATGATGTCAGAGAGTCGAAGGTTGCCAGGCAACAGTCAATAGTGTACCAGTCTTGGGCGCTGATGGGAATGGAGATTATCAGGGGGCTGTGCCCCCTCAACCCCCCCATACACACACAGTGGATTGTTTCATTTCATGGGCAATGCCCCCAAGCCCCCTTCCTACTCCTTCTACCAGTACTGTATTACTGCTACTACTACAAATACTGCTAATAGTTGCAATGCTTACAAGATCTAAGATGTCATCAGACAAGAATTCATTATGACGCTGAATTCTCATCTGATGACATCATAATCTTGCTCCTCAGAATCTGCACCCTAGCCCCAACAGACTGCTTCCCTCTCTCAGATGGTAGGCTTTTCAGCCCATTGTCAACTGCCAACAGGTGGATGCTTAGAGGTAATACAGGCATGGCTGGCATGGAAGGGAGGGACCATGGATTTGGCACAGTGTGTGTGTGTGTGTGTGTCTCCACATGGCATGCACTACTGCCTGTCTGCAGCAGGGGATGGGAGGGACAGGAAAAATGGAAAAGACATGCATGCTTCATAAAGCTCTGCCCGCTTGTTGTCAACCAGTGGTGCCAACCAAGATTGCTGGATTAGATATGGATCTGTGTTCCGGTGAGGGAGGAGAAATTGCCCTTTCCCTCCTGGCCCTGCCACATGGGGTAATCCGTGGGAGAGCCTAGGTCCAGAAAGTACTGGAGGAGGTGGCAGACAATTGAAAAGACCAGTGACAGGGCAGATAAGCCTGCCTACATGTCGCCTGGAGAAAAAGCTTTTTTTATTTAAAACAAACAAAAAATATAACAGCTAATGCAATGCTGTAAAAACAAGCATTTGTCAATGCCGCATGTTGACTGCTTATATGTGCTGGTTAGGTATTTAGAAGTGAAAGTACCATGCCTAAGAACTGTCATGTGCCCCCCCCAAAGACATCCACGGTGTCTTTCTGTTCAGTAGTCACAGAAGTGGGGAAGGGGCAAGGGCCACAGCAGTACAACAGCTGCAAAGGCGTGAAGAGGTGGGCAATAGTCCATTCACAGGCAGAAGAATCCTGAAGAAAGTGAGTAAATTGAAGGTGGACAAAGTGATGGGACCAGATGGCACACACCCAAGAATATTAAAAGACTCCGTTGCAGTCGCTCACTCCCCCTTTCTCACTCGCTCATTCTGTTTTCCTGGTGCTACAGGCTGCCCTTTTGTATGGGGCTCCTGCCTCCATTGGCGCCTTTTTCTGGCCACAAAGAAATCTGCAGCAGTCCCAACAGAGCTCCGTTGAGCTCACTCACTCCACCCCTCTCACTCACTCGTTCTATTTCTCCCGGAGCTGCAGGTTGCCCTTATGTACTCAGCTCCTGCCTGCATTGGTGCATTTTTCTGCCCACAAAGAAGTTCACAGGTGTCCTGACAGAGCTCCGTTTAGGTTGGCCACTCCCCCTCTGTCACTCGCTCATTCTGTTTCTCCTGGCGCTGCAGGCTGCCCTTTTGTACTGGGCTCCTGCCTCCATTGATGCCTTTTTCTGCCCACACAGAAATCTGCAGCAGTCCCGACAGAGTTCCGTTTAGCTCGCTCACTCCCCCCTCTCACTCGCTTGTTCCGTTTCTCCCAGTGCTGCAGGCTGCCCTTTTGTACTGGGCTCCAGCCTACATTGGTGCTTTTTTCTGCCCACAAAGGATTCCACAGCAGTCCTGACAGAGCTCTGTTGAGCTTGCTCACTCCCCCCTCTCACTCGCTCATTCCATTTCTCCCAGCGCTGCAGGCTGCCCTTTTGTACAGGGCTCCTGCCTGCATTGGCACCTTTTTCTGCCCACAAAGAAATCCGCAGCAGTCCCAACAGAGCTCAGTTGAGCTCAGTCACTCCCCCTCTCTCACTTGCTCAGTCTTAATCTGTCCCAAACACTGATTTCAATCAATCAATCAATCAATCAAATCTTTATTTATTCAGGCGAACATCATTGAGCACAGCTCATTTGCAAGATGGACCTGATAAGGTCAAGGTTCAATAATTGGTACATGTATAAGAAGATTTAAAACACGTATATACTTATATACAGTAATCAAGGTTCAATAATGATTTCCCAAAGATACTGCGCTATTCTGCACTGGAAGCGCAAAAACACATTTCGGACAGGATGTGAAACATGACAGCTGTACTGTTCATTAGGAGGTGTGAAAAAATGCCAGTGTTTAAAATCTGGTGTGAAAATATTACAAATTTGAGAAGTAACAAGGGTGCATGGAAACTGCGGAACGCATAGTGGTAACACAGTCTATGGACTTTCATCACTACATTTTCAACATAGGCATTTTAGGACCTCTGCTCATGAACAGTGTCACTGTCATTTTCTCAGTCTATCCCGAAAACTGATTTCCCACAGCAACCGCGCTATTCTGCGCCAGAAGTGCGAAAACACATTTTGGCCAGGTTGTGTAAAATGACAGCTGTGCTGTTCATAAGTAGGTGTGGAAAAATGGCAATGTTGAAAATCTGGGGAGAAAATATTATAAATTCGCTAAGTTACTAGTGTGCATGCAAACTGCGCAACACACAGTCGTAACACAGTCATTTTATGGACTGTCATTACAAAATTTTCAACATAGGCATTTTAGGACCTCTGCTTATGAACAGTATCACTATGATTTTCTTAATGTGTCCCAAATACTGATCTCCCACAGCAACCGCACTATTCTGCGCTGGAAGTGCGAAAACAAATTTCGGACAGGATGTTAAAAATGGCAGCTGCACTTTTCATTAGGAGGTGTGGAGAAATGCCAATGTTGAAAATCTGGAGTGAAAATATTGCAAATTCGCGAAGTTACAAGCCTGCGTAGCAACTGCGAAACGCATGCTCATAAAACAGTCATTTTTTGGATTTTTTTCCACCAAATTTGCAAGATAGGCTTTTTGAGAGCCCACCTCATTAACACTGGCACTGTCATTTCATTAATCAGTCCGGAAAGGTGATTTTGCAGTCACTGTCCAGAATCACCTTTCAGAACCGAATAACTCCATGACAGTGGCTGAATTCTTAAGGAGGGGTCCAAAAAAACCCATGTTGAAAATGTGGTGCCAAAATTCCCAAAAATGCCTGAGATATGCACCAAAGTTGGAAAAACCCAATTTATGCCATTATTCAGCTTACCGGCATTTCCTCAGTTCGCGGCCAGCTCTGAAGAGTGCAGACGTGTTCCCAGTCCACCGAAGATCGTCACGCCAGACTCCAGAAGTAAGTATGGAGTGAGGAGTGCATGTGGGGAGGCAGGGTGCGCAGAGGGTGGGTGTGGTTGGGGGAGGGGCTGCCGGACTCGACAAGGGACCGTTTTCTTGTTTACAGGGGTTAAAAAAAACAAAAAACATTGCGGGACATTTTTCTTTTTACAGGGACATTTGATACCCTGGGGTGGGCTCTCAGTGTGCCACCTGAGTGTTTTTTTGGGGGGGGGCTGTAGCTGACGGGGGATTGGGCACCCCTGTTGGCACTTAAGGGGGTGGTGGACGAGCCGAGGTGGATTGGGCACCCCCCTCGGCAGACTACACATTTTGAGAGGGGGTATACATTATGCCAACAGGGAGTGGGCTCCCCCGTCAGAAAATTCAGTCAGGAAGGGGGAACTGAAGCTGGTGAGGATTCAGCAAACAAAGACGGGCCGGGGCGCATGATGCCGAGGGGGATTGGGCACCCCTTCGGCATACAGCAGAAACGTAGGGGTGGGGAGAGTATGCCTACGGGGACTGGGCTCCCCATTGGCAAACTGGGTCAGAGGCATGGGGACCACCCTGCAATGACGGGTCACTCCCTCATTGCACTGGAATGGCTGATGCTGCAATGATGAGGTGGCCCCTGATTGCAGCTGCTAAAACGTTTCAAGGTGGTGGCATGCTGGCTGAACTAGTGTCAGCAGCAGAGTGCCACCCCTTTGGGGAAAGTGGGTCAAGCCTCAAAAGGCAGTGGGGACACTGGCCACAACACTGCTGCACCTCCACAACCTGCTTCTGCAGCAAGCTGCTGCAACATGTTTCTTGCGCATGCGCGCAATCAACATAAAAATGGGAGTTAGGTAAGAAAACCGAATTAATAAGTTTGTCTTAAAATAGTGTAGTTTCCTCGGCCACAAAATCACAGCTGATAAATAGAAAATGCTAAATATAGTTAGTAGATTATACATTATTATACAATGGCAAGAAAGAATCCTGGCTCCTGATTGGTCAGTTGGCCATCACAGCAGGGATGTTATCCTGGCATAACATCCCTGCTGATTTTATCATAGAGCACCTTGAGCACTGCCTGCATCTTTTCTTAAAAAAAATTTTAAAACACTAAATAAAATTCTTTAAAATATTTTTTTTCTGTATAAAACAACGAGCCATTGTATAATATGAATAATGCCCTCCAGGGTGGCTGTTATGCTGGGATAACATCCGGTTGTTGGACGCCCTCAGCTGGTGGCCTCAGGCCCAACCACCCAAGGTGGGATGTTATCCCAGCATAACACCCACCCTGTCAGGCATTATTCCTTTATTCTGATAAAGGCTTCCAGTGCATTATTTGTACAGTAGTGTGTTTACTGCCTCTGTGAAATAAACACTGATAAAAGAAAGATCTAAATATAATTTGCAGATAAGGAGATTACATGATAAGAAAGTATTTACACAGAGTAACATTTACTGTACTTTTGAAAGTCAACATTTAGTAGCGTTGTTGTCATTTTGTTTTACTCAGGTGTCCAGAAATAGACTGAAACAATATGAACTGCCTTGATTTTAGAGGGTAAAACTGTCAAGTCACTCCCGTCAAGAACAAGTCAGAATGACACAGGTCAGGAAAGACTGCTCTTGTTCTTGGTTTGTTTTTCTATACAACATTTGCTTCTAGCTCTGGGTCTTGCTCTTCTGCCTCCTGTCCTGCCTCCTCTGACCAGCAACCACCTCCCCTGAGGACCTACCTGCCCAGAGGGCTCCCCAAAGGCTTACCCCCCATGGCATGACTAGAAGGGGGAGGGCTGTCCTCCCCCCACCAGAGTGCTGCATCCAGAAGTCCAGACAGGAATCCCCAGGCGGTGGCATGGGCAAGAGGTTGGCAGCCAGGAGTATCATTGATGCTGCCCCAGCTTTTCCCTGTTCCTTCCCCCACCCAGTGGTGTGAAATGTCATTGGGCATGCGTGCGTGTGTAGGCACATTCGCACTGTGGCGTCTGATGCTGGCTATGTACCATGAGCAGTATCCAGTGTCCTGCCACAATGTGTCCACAAGGTGGCAGTATAGGAGCAGTGCGGCTGGTTCCCCTCCTGGAGAGGAGAACAGTCAGATGGACACTCAATCCTCTCCATCTCCAGCCAACTCCTTCAGATTTGAGTCCATTCCGGAACTTGGGTCAAAGGCATGGCAGGAGGTGTGGTATCCAGTGCCTCAGCTCGCTGCACCATGGGCCAGCTTGTTGTTTTTTTAACATGAAATACTTCATTGAAAGTTTTGCTCATTTCATTATGCAAATAAACCATGTACTAGGCCGGCCTGGTGGCGCTGAGGGTTGAGGTGCTGGATGCCACACTTTGCACCATGCTGGTGACCTGGTTTCAAATGCAGACTTAGGTCATTGGGGGTTGGCTGGGGAGGGAGTAGATTGAGCGCCCAGAGGACTGCTCTCCTCTCCCAGGGAGGGAGGGTTTTACTGCCCAGTATTTGCTTGGCCTCTAGTGTTGGCTGTGGGTGAGGCAGGCTGGGGCTGTTGGTGTAGGGCAGGAAGTAGCTGCTGCAAACACTCCATGCACAGAATTGTGGTTGGGGACATCTGGACAGCATTGCATGCTGACCATTAGGAGGAGAAAACAGAAAAATGGTTGTCTGAGCTCCTGATGAGCCCAGACACCCAGCAGCTCTGCACCCATCGAGCACCCAAGCCAGGCTGCATTAGCACAAAGGTAAGTCTTAGAGGAAAGAAGGGGAGTGAAGATGGGGTGACCGGCATCCAGAGGGCAGCTTGGGGTACCAGAGAGATATCAATAACTGCAAACAACAACAGAAACAAACATTTATCACTGACAACTGCATTTCATGAGGGTTCAGAAGGCACTAATGCATACTCTGACTTTTAAGTTATAAACATTATCTTGGGAACGTTACTAGGTATCATTGACAGTGTCCATACCATGGAAGCAGAAACATAAATGGTAACACTTTAAGCGTCTGTTAACTACACTGTAGTTACACTGTAACTGCACTGCATTTGTGATGTAGTTGCATGTAACAAACATGTAACTACAGTGTAATTACCATGTTGCATGCAATTAATGATTATACATTGAAACTGATACTGTAGTGGAGAATATGATTGGGATGGATACCAGTGTTACCAAGGCTCCTAACATGGAGAGATCACATATAGCAAGGAGTCATTTTTCTATTAAAGAGCTGCTGACATTTCAAGGGAAACCCTGAAAAACATAAAATTCAGGTTCAATTCATCTTGTGTTCCATACATCTTCTACTAATTTGTCATCCCCACTATTTGTAACTGAGGAAATTTGCATGAATCCATGATCTTTATCCTGCAGAGTTCATCTGCCTCTATAGCTTACTTCCTCCTTCAAGTCATAATACTCTGTTGTGACCTCACAGTCTGTTGCCATGGGAGTAACTGTGATGTTCTAAGTAGTGCATTATGGTCTCAGGGAGGGAGAATGCAGCAGGCAGCAGTAGATTAATTCTGCAGGAGCAGAGATCCCATTCTTATGAAAATAACCTCAGTATTAGGGAGAGGAGAAATGCAGAACTAATGAGAAATACAAGTAGAATTGCATCTAAAGATTATATTTTGTTGAAGTTTTCTTGAAGGGCTCAGCTGATCTTTAATCCAGCATTGGGTTAACACCTACTATTGAGGGAGGAGGTATTTTTTTAAACTTTTTGTTTTAGCCACCATTTCTCCTTGCCAGCTGCCAAGTCCTCCTTCCACCTGCCCAAGCTCTTCTGCCCCTCTAGGAGTACTCCAATGGTCCAATCTGCCACCAGCTTCGGCTCAACATCCTCTCCAGACTCCTGACTGTAACACACAGCATGTCCCCTGCAAGTGAGATGCCCTGTTTCCCAAAGCCAGGAGGAAGATACTTCACTTGAAAGCTGAGGTCTGGGAGGAGAAGCCGACGGGACAGCAAAGGAGTTGGAAAGACCCTACTGTGACATGGGGGGCAGGGTAGCTTCATCAGCCTCCTAGTGCTGCTGGAGTAATTTTTTCCCCTTAAGACCTCCCTTATCTGTCCCCAGGGCATGGTCCTGAGAAGCTACCCAGCAGTGCACCTATTAGGGCATGAACCTCATCCTACCTTCAGAATTCCCTTGCCAGACCTACTCTGGGGCCTCCTTATTTTATTATTTATTCATTTTTGAGGTATGTTATTTAAGGTATTCCAGCCACTGTATAGGAAAAGTAGAAATATTTTTTTCTAGTTTTATATTAGGGATTTTGCCATTTTCCCCATTTTTTCATCAGGACACAGCTTACCAAACCTAGACTGTCATAATCAGAGCAGGACAGAGGGTACCTCTCCCTATACTCCCCACAGTGAGGTAGGTTTATCAGCCTGGGCTTATCCCCTCCCTTACATTGCCCAAAATGTCCACGGTCACTAGTGTACATATTTTTAAACCATATAATCTAATTGAAGTGTGGAAGTAAAATTACAAACTGAAGTGATTCCTTTCCCAAACATGGCTGCCTGTTCATATTATTCTGGAGAAGCACAAGATGTCACAGGCCCACTCCTGTGGGACAGAGATTCCCTGGGCTACAGTGAATAATTGTGATCAGGGTCAGGGATACCCCTCCTCTGTCCTTTTAGCATGCTCACTGTTTCACGACTGAATGTATGCCAGAGAATCCCAAGGCTCCCTCTCTCCATGCAAGGGGGTGCAAATACAAGTCTCAAGTCTGTGTTCCTGGGATAGAACCCTCTCGGCCACACTGCACCATGAGCCAGAAAGCCACAGGCATGTATAGGTCCTCGGGAAATGCCCTATACACCCTATTATGTGTCTTTCCCCAGAAATGCAGAGACCGTTTCAAACCCCTACAGACTCCTCCTGGAGACGTTTTGTATTTTCTCCCCTCCTTTTGTCCACAGACTCCCTTGCGGTACTTTACTTCAGTAGTGTTTGACCCTTAAGCAGTCACACAGGCACAGTATAGTTTGAACAACTCCTTTTCAAAACAACACACACAAAAGACACTGGCAGAATTATCTTAAAGTAAGCCAAAGGCTTTACTAATTAATTACCAAATACAGTAAATAACTTAAAGACAGATAATTTTATATGCTGGTTACAGGATATGGAAAAGAAAATGGAAATATACAATAAAAACCTACACTTTAAAATTCTGAGTTTAAAGTTCTACCTCAAGTCCTTGGTTTTTTTTCCAGTTGTTTAACCAGATGAGACACACTAAGCTGAAAGCTTGTTTACAGGAGCAACTTAGGAGCAGAGGGAAGTTAAGTGACTTGCTCAGGGTCACACATTATTCAAGTGGGGGTTGTGGGATTCAAACTCAGGTCTCCAGATACGCAATTCAGAGCCTTAAACCACTGCGCTATACTGCCTGGTTGTTGAATTGGAAGTACAAAGTGTCCTTAGTAAAGTAGTTGAATTCTTGGTTCTTGTGGTCGAGGAGAATTTCTTGAAAAAGAAAATGTATCTGCTCTTTCTCAGCAGGACAGGGTCCCAAGTGCAAACTGTTCCTTCACATGTAACTTGAATTGGCAACAGGCAAAAAGGCCGAATTAGAAGGCAAAAAGGCAGCAGACAGAAGCAGAAGGCAAACAGATAAAAAGGCATTGATAAGTCGTGCACCCCTGTTTTATGGGGTTTCTCAAAGGGTAGGTCCAGTGATAATGACTTGCCCTGCGGCTGGCTAGCATTTCATCTCAATGGCTATACAACCAATCAGGTTTTAATATTTTAGTACAAAAAACAAAGGTTCCTTTCTGAGCAGGGAACAAAGGGCCCAGAGGCAAACCAGTTTCAGCCTGATTTCCAGGAGCAGATCCATCCCCCGCACCCCTCAAATGGCTGCAATTAAGCTAAACTGAGCACAGCAATTTACCCAAACGCTACTCCATTTCTTGTAATTAGATTAACTCAGGGCAGACCTCTCAGGACAAAAGGTCCCTAAACATCACAGCTCCTCTAGAGTCCTGGGTGTTTCACAAGCAAATTGAGATACCTGGCCTCCCAGCTATGCTTAATTAGCCTTTTTGTTTTCTTTTAGATGGTTTAATCACACTCAAGTCCCTGGCTAAGCAGCTAACAGTTTCTGCCCAGCAACAAGAGATTTAATCTTTCCAAGGCCAGTGTTTCTTTGTGCCCATGATGCCTTGCAAGTTAGACTGTGCCACCATGGGCATCCCTGATGCATTATATACATAAAATAACATGGAAGATGATTACAACAATAAGGTACTGCTTTATCCTGTCAAACAAGGGACACATCTGGCAGTATAGCCTAGATGTTAGAGTAATGAGCTGTAAATGAGCTTGGTACATACAGCAGACTGTGGTTTGATTCCCACAACCTCCACTTCCATACTGTGTGACTCTGAGCAAGTCACTTAACTTCCCCAGTGCTCCCAGGTCGCCCCTGAAAATGGGTACTTGTGCCTAATGGGCCTTACCTGGTTACCAAAGACTAAAATAAAAATCCTAGTTTAAAGAATTATCAGAGATCAAATTGTGGGAGAACTGGGTGTACGTGGGGTAGAGTTCATTATTTGTTTTTATGTTACAACATACACATTTTTTCAGCAGTGTTCATCCACCTCTTGCTTCAGGCATCCTTGTGTACCCCTGCTTCCTCAACTGGCATGCTTAGCTGGACCCATTCATCATGGATCAAGATCCTCTTCATACTGCTGGGGCTGCAGGACTTCCCCCTACGAGGTTCGCAGGTCCCACACAGGCTGATCAAATGCTGAAGGTCCAATAACAGTCAGACAGGTGGAATGGTGGCTCTGAGGTGGGTGGAAGAGTGGCACCCAGGGTTGAAGCTGGGAGGGAAAAGCGAGGGTATACTCTGATCCATTGGTGCACAACCTTTGTTTTGGAGGGGCAGACTAAAAACTTGAGTCAAGTCTGAGAGCCGTCATGCTTTACACCCTTTATGTCCATCTGTAATGATGATGGTAGCTAGTTCTGAGTCATCAGCAGAATAAGCCTGGCATTTACCAAAGGTACCTGTACACTCCCAGATTTTTAAGCAAATCCTGCAGCCTTTGAGGGTTCTGTCAAAACATGGAAAACACTGTTGTGCTCAGTTTCAAATATAGCAGGTTATACCATCTTGTACTTTATCCCCACTTGCTGTAACATGTGCCTGATGAGGGTGAAAGGAGCCCTCTGTTTGTTAACTGAGGCTTATAAAATGGGCAAAAAAATCTTGAATGCTGATTGGCTGGAAGCCCTTTCCAGTCATGTCCTTGTCAGCACATAACCTTTCAACGGGCACTACTTGTGCCAACCAAGATGCAGTACAGGGGGAAATCACTCTGTGCCACTGCTGTCCCGCTGCAGCTCATTAGCTAACAACCAACAGCAACACAGCACCTGAAGTGGGAAAGCAGTGGAACGGACACAAAACTGCTCAATAGCGCAACTGGACGATGTGAAAACCCTCACTTCCAACAGACACACCCAAAGTCTGTATTTTATGCCAAGTCCACACGGATACCACTGGCATAAAACATTTAAAAAGAAACTTACCTGCAGTTCATGACACAAACACGAGTGCAATCTACAAACATTTTCACAGAGCTGCTCCTCTGTTATCTCTTTCTCTGCAGCACCCCCCCCCCATAAACAACAGGCCCAAAACAAATTAAGAAAAAAGAATCTCCAATGGCACTGGTAGAGAGTTTCAAAACCATAAAAAGACAAAAAAAAAAAAAGGAAATGGCTCCATACAGTGGCCGCAAAGGGACATGCTAGATGTCAGTGAAGCGGCACTCAGAAAGCAAACAAAACATCCAAAGTGAAAGAAAAAGAGATAAAAATAAAAAAAAATTATTGTTGATCTTGGGGAGGGGGTGCAGGATGACAGAAGAAACATGACAGAACACTCAAAGTCGGAAATGCTTGGTATAACTAAAACTGAATCGGCAGTCAGTCACTCCTCAGATGCATAGACAAAGTAATAAATGTGAATTAATGAAAAAATATGAAAGACGTTAAATGTATTGAGCTCATACAAGAAGTGGGGGCTTACATACACTGTATGGTGTTTTTCTACTTTGTACCTTATGAATACATAGGAAAACCTCCACTGGCAATAAACAGTTATTTCAATAGTGGAACTATTTTTCACTATTTGACCTACTGAAACTTCCATTTTTATATTTCTGACTTTCTTTTGTTCTTTTATTTTTATTTTTAATAATTATTAAAAGCCCATTTTATAAGTGCAATAACACACTCCAAGGTGTGGGTTATGTCCTGATAAGAGCAAACCTAGGTGCATACGGCACTCAGCACAAACGTCTGGTGCCTCATAACGCTCCTGGGCATGCTCTTATCAGGACATAACCCACACCTCATTGTGTGCTATTGCTTGCAGAGAAGAACCAGTAGAGAGAGCTTCTGTGACCATACCAACGGGGACCATTTTCTCTGGCTTTTTGTAGTATGTTTCTTTGACCATGAATTTCAGGAAAATGGGTTTCTCTCCAACCTTCGGGGCTAGTGTTCTGTGACATTGGTGAACATCGAGCTGAACCCCATGCAATCTTAGTATTTCTGTCAGTAAGTGAACAAAAGCATTTATATTTTTCCCATCTGCTACCTCTGGTACGGAAGTGTCAACAAAAATGCCTGCAGAGGAAGATGATGAGAACACTGCCAGCACACACATGCCGAAGTTCGCACTTGATGTAAACACGACCTTCATCACAGGCTACAGACTGCCTCAGTGCAGCTGTATTTGGCCCACAGGCTGTATGTTGTGTACCACTGCATCATACCTGAAAGACTGATGCGGGCATATGGGGCTGAAAAAGCATTCTTTGTAAAAGTGCCTGTATGCCATACCCCCAAGCTAGAGCCCTGGTGTACTGTCATACATATATCCAATTTTCCCCCTGTCATTCCCTCTCACCACCCACTTACAGTACAAGCCTAGCCTGCAGTGCCACCCTATAGGCATGGGATGGTCAGTATCACGTGGTCACCTGCAACATCAGTGCCACCAACCTACCCACCATAGAAGGAGGTGCTGTTGCAGTGTAAGACTGTTCCCTGTCTCCCAGGATGAGCAAATGATGCGTCCACATCATGCTCCAGATCCCACCAACCAAGAGTGATGGAGTAAGGATCAAGATGTGATCCTGTGTCTCTCCACACAGCAGTGCAGTGTACTAATAGCAAGCACCACTCGGCCGACAAGTTTATCTTGTTAAGGAAATCAGTTCATTGCTTTCCCCACTTCTACAAGCAACTAAATAATATACTTTTGGACAAGGTCACTGATCTCATTCCGGTCTCTCCCTTATTATTTCTTTACAACCAGCTCTTTGATGATTATACATTGCCAAAGCTTGTCTTAAAGAGCTAGCGTACTGTGTGAAATTAATATTAACTTTCAAAAGTAATGAATTAATACTTATTTTGGAAGTACTTTTCCTTTTCTCTTTTGCCTATATTAAGATGTTATGCCTGACAACACTTGATGTGATGTGTGGAACAGTACCCTACCTGGAGGCTGACATGAATAGTTCTGTTCCTCCTCCTAAGTCATCAATCCTGTGACCTTACTGTCTGTGACATCACCACTAACCAAGAAAAGCCAATCCCCCTGCTCCCAGATCGATCGCTTGTGATGTCACAATAAGGGAGGTCACAATGTTATTTCACTCTTCAGGTAAAGAAGTGCTCTTAACATCCAACCTACTACTACCAGGTAAAAATACTTGTAATGACCAAATGGGAAAAGAAAATACTTGAGAAATAAAAAAGTAACAAATGACTACTTGTAAAAATTAATTACATTCTTCTGCCTGCTTTTCCTGGTGCTCTTTAAACACTGCGAGCCTCATCTACATCTCCAACAATGGGGATGCAGTAAGTCGACTCTAAATGGAATGGCACTGCATAATTGTGTGTTAGCCTTTGAATGAACACCAGCCTAATTATGCAGTACTCGATGAAGTCATATTTAATGAGCTCACCGATTTTATTAACATGTATATGTGTTAAGATACCCTTCATTTATTCAAGTTATGTCTCTATGTGTGGGATGTGACTGCTCCAACATTGCTATCTTAATTTCTCTGTCTCACAATCTTTCATCTTGGTCACTGAAAGCTAAGAAAACAAAGATAGCATATGGTCAAACAATGAAAAATGTTCTGGCTCAGCACTACATTGTGGCCATATGGTTACAGGCTCCTGGACAGTATAGTCAAGTTGAATATTAATCTGTAGCAGACAGGGCAAAAAGCAAAACATTCACAGATTTACCAATGGGGGGAAAAATGACTTAAATTTAAATGCTCCATTTCCTGGATAGATCTGACAAGACATGCCAGTAAAGATTCTCAGTGTTGAAAAATTATGTATTGTGGTAGCGCCGATGGCCCAGCATCAGTGCATCAAGCTGATGTGCAGACAACCGGGGCCAGATATTCAAACTGCGCCCAAAATGTGCACAATAGCAGGAGCAAGCACAAGTCAATTGTGCACATGCGCAATAGACGCGATATTCAAACATGGAGCAAGTCAAATTGTGCAACCAGCTAATATCTGAATATCGCACAACCTGCGCCATAGCGCAACCAGGAAGGGGAAGCTGAGCAGATATGATGCGCCATAGCGCAACAAGGCCAGCCCAGCTGAGCAGTCCAGAGGTGCCATATCACAAGCAGAGAGCCCCCCAGCAGCAGAGCAATGGAACTGCACAACCAGGGAGGTAGGCAGGGGCCCACCACCCATGCCACAGGTGAGCACAGGAACACACTGCAGAACTAACAATACACCCCCACACCTGAAGCACAGCATCACTGGGGGAGGGACGGAATATCCACCGTCCCATGGGGACAAGCCAACAAAGCACAGCTGGGCCATGGTGCTCCAGCACACCCACTGGCAAGCTGAGACTGCCACACAAAGGGGGCGGACAACCCAAGTGCACAACAGCACCCCCCTGTGCACAGCACACCCTGCACTGGTAGCCCAAGACACTACCCATCAGCAGTGACTGTGACCGTCACTGCAGGAATCCCCATGCATCCCCCCTGCCACACTGCAACCTCGTGTACCACAGAACCATACAAGCCAGACCCACCAGGAGCACCCAGCGGTGTGTGGCAGCACACGGCAAGACCAGCTGAAAGCCACTACCACACCAGGGACACCTCCCCATGCACACACACACACACACACACACACATACCCAGGACAACACCACCCCAGATGCCATGCACACCACTGCAACTGAGCACCTATAGCCAGCTGCAAATCAGAGACCACCACAGTATTCATAACAAAATAGATTTATATAATGAAAATATGAACAGGAACAACAGGAACAGACAACTATGTACAACTATATACAAGACAAGAGTGGGGGTACGGGTACAAGGTAGGGGTGGGTAAGGGGCAGGGCTGAAGAACTGGGTGAGAGAAGGCAGGGTGTGAGGGATGGGTAAAGGGGGTAGGTGAGGGGCAGCTACTGCCCGCCAGGCCACACATCAGCAGGCTGCTGCTGGTCCCGGGTCCTCCTCCTACGCCTCACTCCTCTTCATTGCATGTCCCTCAGGATCTCGAGGGACTCCAACGAGACGTCCAGCAGGCAGTGGACTGCCCACTCTATCCTTCTCAGGATCTGGACACCTAGGGCAAGGGAACAGAATCAATGGCTGTGACTGTCCACAACCCTGAAGCCCACCCAACATGCATGGCATACAGCCAAGTGCTCGCTCCTGTGATGGACTGCACCCACCCACAGTGACCGTGCACAAGACAAGCCCAACCAGGCAGCAACAGCCATGTTTGCCACTGCACACACACTCACCACCCATGACCAGCACAGCACAACCAAGGCTGTACAGTGACGGGGCTATGTGGTGGGAAGTTAGTGCCACAGCCATGTGCCCAGTGCATGCATGGACCACCAGTGACGCACTCCCAGACACGCAGTGCACTGGACAATGCTGACTGTCACACGTCGCGTGCATGGCAGTGTTGTCCATGGATGGTGGCCATGCCCTGCCCCTCCCCACAGCATGCAATAGCATCCATGATGTCATGACACTCACCCTCATCAAACCACTGCTGCTGCGGCTGCTGCTGATGCCATGGCTCGACACCGCCACCACCTTGGACAGCCACCGCTGCCATCCCTCGCTGTGCCTCATCCTGGGCCCACCTCCGCTCCACCACACCTGTGGGAAACAAAAGGTGAGAAACACATCAGTGAAATCCCAAAGCAGACAGCCCCCTGCCCCAATGAGTGTGCCTGCCCACACAGCCAGACCCATACATCATACACCTGTAAACACCGCCACAGCCAACCATAGACCAACCCCCCCCATGTGCTGGTCACAATACAGTGTTACCCATGCGGACAATACAGGTGCATAGATGGCTCACCCACCTGGCCTAGGCACCACGCCCCTCCTGGCACGTGAATGTAGGCGCGCCAGCAGTGCCTGCTCCCTCCTGCATAGGTCACCGTACTGGTGCCTGCACTGCTCCGCTGAGCACCGCCAGCCAGTGGCTTCCTCCAGTTCACTGGCCACCTGCTGCCACACATGTGTGCGGGCCACGTTCAGGGGTTCATCCCCAAACAGTGGCCCATGGTGAGGCTCCACCACAGCCACCAGGTTAGCCACCTCCAAAGCACTCCACTGTGGTGCTCTCCTGTGTGCCATCCCGGCAAGTATATAGTAGGCAATATGGTGCTCTGCAGTGTGGCAACCCCACGAGGAAATGTTGCACAATACAACTCCGTCAGTCCCTATTGCGCTGTTCTTATAGCGCCGCCAGTCCCTATCGCGCCGTTACCGAACAGAGCGATAGAGCTGCAGACATGCATATGTACAGTGCCAAGGGGGCAAAGGTAGGGCACAAGGTCATGGGTCTCTGGCGCAAGGCCACACACAGCGCCTCAAACGCTCTATGCGTACCCAGCGCACTGGTCACCCGCGTTACCGCTATTAGTGGACTATTGCAGTTGTGCCAGCGCCATGTGGTGACCGCACTGTAGTGCCACTGGCACAATAGTGGCCGTGTCCTGAATTGCCGATTGCGCACAGCACGTCATCAGCACGGCAGACGCCTGTGTAAGCTACCCCGGCATGTGCAGTGCGGTGTACTATGCAGTCACAGAACTGTGCCATTGGCTCAACCATATTGCGCAAAGCGCAACAGCGCGATATTCAGCCATCATATGCAAATCATCCAATCAGCCATTCAATGGCACAGTGGCATGATTTGCATCTCATTAAAGTTGCTCCAGTCCTAATTTGCATGCATTGCGCTATAAATGTGCGACATTGATCTGCAGTGGCCATATTCGGTTACTGCAGCTGATAGGTGAGTTGCATGCATTTTGCTGTTCTGGACCATGGCCCCAGAGAAGCTGTGTACTGCACAGTCACAGGTGACCACTCTCACCCATACAGGCTGTGAAATGACCAAGCGAGGACTGGGTGAGGAGGACGATGGTGGGCGGAAGAGGAGGCCCAACTTTACCAAGGCGGAGACAGAGGCACTGTTTGAGGCATACCTGGCTGAGGAGCCACTTCTCAGTGGACGGCGGGGCACCCCTCAGGCCCGAGCTGCTGCATGGGAGGGGGTGGCATGTGCCGTCAACCTGCATGGCAGCCACCAGCGCTTCATGCAGGAGTGTAAAAAGAAGATGGGGACCGACAGGAAGAGGGTGAAGGAGAAGGTTGCAGCCATCAGGGCGGCATGTGCTGCTACGGGTGGTGGACAGCCGGAGGTGGTGCAGCTGACCCCGTTGGAGGACATGCTCACTGCAAGCATGCAGCGCAGCGCCATTGAGGGTGTGCCTGGAGGTGGCTTCCAAACAGGTGGTAGCCCATCACTGCATGGTATGTCATGTTGGGGGGGAGGTAGTTCACATGCACTAACGTGTCCTTCCTTTCTATTGCAGATCCTGTGCATCTGCAGGGATCAGCAGTGGAGGGCTTGTCCACTGTGGACAGCCACCCGGAGTTGGAGGAGGGCCCATCCACCTCCGCAGATTGCCGGTGTGCACTGCGGCAGTGTGCACGGCCATCTGCCTTCACAGATGTTGAGACAGGTGTGGGGAGTGCCCTTCCTGTGCCCACAGACCTGCACCATCAAGGATGCACTGACCACTATGGACATTGACATGTGTGTGTCACAGAATGGACACACAGCAGGCCAGCACACGCCCATGGATCTAGCTGGTTCCGACGTGTGTGCCAGCATGTCAGCACAGTCCCAGGCTGTGCCTGTCAGCACCAGTGGGGCAGCACCAGTGGCTGTGCAGGTCACTGACACTGCTGTGGCCACAGCAGGGGAACCACTGATCCCATGGGCACAGCAGGTGGAGGGGCAGCAGCAGCAGTCACCCACCAGGACTGGGGGTACAGGGCTCAGCAGTGATGGAGGTGCACCGCCTGTGGACATGCCCATATCTGGTCCTGGTGAGCAGCGCCCACCCTCAAGGGGTGCTGTACATCAGGCCCTTCCAGACCCTGAGGGACAGGTTGCCGATGTGGCAGACAACCTCTTTGATGAGCACCCGCCTGCTGCAGGCATCAGTACAGCAGCAGATGCAGGTTGCATCATCCGTGGAGGCACTGTGTGTGGCTCTGGAGCAGCACAGCAGGGACAACGAGAGGATCCTGTCCCAGATTGACCATATGCAGGTGGATGTGACCGCCGCCATCGACAGGCTGACACAGGCAGTGGTCAGTGCCGTGGCCACACTGGGCACACAGTCAGGTGCCCCTGTGCTGCTCACACCGTGCAGTATGCTATCCACTCCCTGTTCCCAGCGTCGTGCGACACCCACCCTGTCAATGCCGGGTTCAGCGGTGGGCATCCCGAGCACCCCTGGTGCAGGTATATTTGATATGCTGCAGACCCCTGTGCGGACGAGGTCACGTTCACACAGTGAGACTCCTGGTGGTCCATCGGTGCCACCCCATGTGGCCCATGCTCAGCCTGCCAGTGCTGCTGGGTCTCGGCGGGGCCGCCCACGCATCTGAGGTGGCCGTGGCACTGTGCCACATGACTGAGCTGTCTCCCAGTGTGGGCCCTGTCTGGTGCTGCCTTGTGTGCAATGTGTGTTTTGGTGGGTAGTGCACCAGTGGGTGCTCTGCCCTACACGCGGACACACGGACCACCTGCACACCCTCCCGACTGCTGTCCACAGGTGCATGTGCATGATGATGCCTGCATTGCACTGTACACCAAGGTGCCAGGGTGCCCAGTATCTGACACATGTACATGGACAGCACAGGTGGTGGTGGTGGCCTGTGGACGTGTGTGTTTCTCATGTCTGTTCCTGCTCTGCTGTGCACCTAACCCCTGTGCACTTTGTGCTGGTGTGTGTGTGTGTGTGTGTCTGTCCATGTGGCGTGTGACTGTTCACCCCTCCCTGGTTGTGTGTTTGTGCTCCTGTACCCTGCCACTTCCCTCGCCGTCATGCACCCCTGGTGAGTTACCCTGTGTGTATGTGGGTTGTGCCCTGGACAGTGTTGGTTACACATGGCCCCATGACTTACCTGTGTTGTGCAAAGTGCTCCTCTGTGATGGTGTCCCGGTGCAGCTGGGCCAGCCGGATCAGTCGGGGGTCACGCCATCCAAGGGGGGGCTACTCATCCCCATCATCACTGGTGTCACCAGCATCCCCATCGCTGTCCCCCTCCTCGACCTGTACGGCTATCCCACAGTCTTTGGCCATGTTGTGCAGGATACAACAGGCCAGGAATATCCCACAGACCTTTGAGGGACTGTACTGTACGGCACCGCCGGAGGTGCCTAGGCATCGGAAACATGCCTTCAGCATCCCAAACATCCACTCGATGATGTTGCGTCTGGTGGCATGAGCCTCTTTGAAGCGTTGCTGCGATGTGATCATGGGCCACCGGTAGGGTGTGAGCAGCCAGGGACAGAGTGGGTATACGCTGTCACCTGTGTGGAGATAGTGGAGGTTAGTGTCATGTTCAGGCCCATATTGCCCCTAGCCCTGTGTGCCACTCCCATGGCACCTCTGGCTTACCCACCCTTGCCCCCATTTTGCCAATCCTACATGCATACTCACCCACTAGATGCCCTGTGGGGATGTCCCCACTCTTGAATCAATGGCACAGTGCTGACTGGTACCATATGAATGAATCTTGTGCTCCACCAGGGTGCATGGCACAGACATTGATGATGCGCCCACTGGCATCACACACCACCTGGCAGTTGACACTGGAGAACCCCTTCCGATTGCGATAGGCAGCCACATGGGGGCCAGGTGGCATGCGAATGGCCACATGGGTGCAGTCTATCGCCCCTAGCACGCCAGGCATACGTGCTACCCTGTGTAACTCCTATATGTTTGCTGTATGCTCTGCCGCGGTGCTGGGGAAATGGATGTACTCCACAGCATGTGGCAGCAGTGCGCTGAGGAATTGGGTGAGGATGCGTGACGTGGCCGACTGTGTTATGTCTGTGGTGTCCCCTGTTGGCCTCTGGAAGGTACCCATGGTGAGCAAGCACATGCAGGCTGTTACCTTTGTCTCCACTGACAGAGCGTGACTCTGTCGTGAGGGTGCCTGCATCACATCACTGCACAGCTCACAGAGCTGCCTCAGTATTGCCCTGTTCAGGTGGTACAGGACCACAATCTCTACATCTGAATACAGCTCAAAAATGATGTGGGCACGGTACTGCCTGTTGGGGGCATACCGCAGACGGGCCCTTCCACAGCCACGTCCCCCTGCAGCATGCCTTCTCACCCCCCCTCATTACAGCTTCCATGTGGAAGCTGGCACTGTCCATCTCCCTGGCTTGTGCCCCCCGGCTGTTGTTGATCTGTTACCCCGCTGTCCTGACTGCTACCTCACTGCACTGGGTACACCTACTGGCCTCTGCACTCTGTGGCCCCACACACACCTTCACTTGCCCCATTCTGTCCTCTACACTCCCTGGCCTGCACTGGTTCCTGCTGTGGCCTGCTCTGTCTGGCTGCCTCATGTGCATTCCCTGTCGTGTTCTTGCACCTCTTCCTTGAGCCTTTTTATTTTGGCTCATTTCCACCGTGGCGCAACTTCCGCCTGATCCACTGTTGCGCATTGTGCAAGCCTTTGAATATCGCATTGTGCACTTTATGTATTGTTCCACCCCTTTCAGTTGCGCATACCTTCATTTGCATTGCACTGTTGCTCAGCATGTTTTCTGTGGCTCAACGGCCTCCTGCTGAATATCGCACTATGGCGCAATTTCAGACTTGCGCTGGCGCAACCCTTTTGAATATCTGGCCCCCAGAGTTTAGGAGCGAACTCAGGTCACCACATCAGGAGGTGAGCCAGGCTGCAGGCAGCTACCATAGGGCAGCGTGTCTTGGCCCGGGAGCTGGCAGCAGTTTCCAGCATGCAGCAACCCTTCCAGGAGGGCTGGGGAGTTTGCTTCTTTTGCAGGAGCATGAAGTCATGTGGAGGCTGATGGGTATGGTCTGCACCAGGGGGAGGAGGGAGGCTAAAAGAGAAAAAACTCAGGGGGAGAGGAATCCCCTGCCATCGGAATGATGGTGAAATAGTTCCACCTCATCGGTGCAATGATAACACTACTGCTTGCCATGCTAGCACCCTGGGTTTGGAAGCAAGCCTGAGCCATCAGGGGCTGGCTGGGGGGGAGATGATAGAGAGTCCCAGAGGACACTTCCCTCTTGTGAGCAGGGAGGTTATCATGCCCCACTGTAGTACTGCCACCTGGGTGACTGAAGGTGGCAGTACAACTGGAGTCACAATGAGTGCGGAAGGTGCCTCCTGACTGGGGTGTTGGCACACTAGTGTGCAGACATCTGCTCCAGTGCTAGCCTATGAGGCACCTGGGGCAGGGGAACAGAAACACAGGAAAATCCCCCAGCCTGTAGAATGAAGCCTCCTCTTCATGCAGATCCTGCACCAGCTCACTGGGATCCCAACCCACACCTGACCTATTTCCTTCCGGGCTTGGGGAACCCTGGGTGACTCCACCACAAACTGTGGGGCACTGTAGTGTTCAAAGGTAAGTCCAAGGGACAGTAGGTGATGTGGCTGGGGGGGCAGAGGCTGACATGACAGGTTGGGCCTTAAGGGAGCACAAAGCACAGTAAATTGTATATTCCTGGGTGACAATATATCCCTGACTAACGGTCTATCCCTGGGTGATGGTATAACCCTGCCTAATGGTATATTCCTGTATATTCCTGGGTGACAATGTATCCCTGACTAACAGTCTATTCCTGGGTGATGGTATATCCCTGCCTAATGGTATATTCCTGGGTGACACTATATCCCTGACTAACGGTCTATTCCTGGGTGATGGTATATCCCTGCCTAATGGTATATTCCTGGATGATGACATATCCCTGACTAATGGTAAATCTCTGGCTAACAGTATATCCATGGGTGATGGTACATTCCTGGCCAATGGTAAATCCCTGGGTGATGGTATATTCCTGGCTAATGGTATACCCCTGGATGATGGTATATCCCTGGCTAATGGCATATTCCTGGCTTAATGTATATCCCTGGCTAACAGTAGATCCCTGGATGATGGTATATCCCTGGCTAACAGAACATCCCTGGGTGATGGCAGGGGCAGGAGAAAAACCTGGATAGAAAAAAAAGAAAAATGATAGTTGGCCAAATTTGGGCAAAAAAAAAATATAAAGCAATAGGAGATCTGCCAACTCCGTTGTGTGTTATTAGGGTTGGGGGAGTGGGAGGGATTCCAGCCAATTAAATGTCGACTTGCATATTATTTCATTGATTGTGTGTGAATCCTCCGCACTAATAAGGAGTTACAATTATCCAAAATATGAGGATACAGCTGGACAGCTGACAATCTGAAAACGTGCTTGAAAGTCTGCACCATCTTAGAAGATGTCCAAGGCGCTGTGCAGTGCAGGCTCATGTTATCTCTGTGTCATTTTACCAAGCTGTGCAAAAGTAAGAACTGGTACCCAGTTCCCTGCTACAAGGCAGTGGGAAACATAGAAACATTGGGTAGGCATTTCCAAAGGATCTGCCCAGGATGCATCTGCCACTATTTTTAAAGTAGAAATGTGTCCAAACCTGCTAGACTATCTATTTAATGGCATAACAGCATCCGAAATGTGCTTCCAAAACTGGATGTAATTGCATCCATTTCTGCCTTAGGTTGTAACTTAGTGTTGTAGATGGAAGCAACTTCTAACAATAGCAGCCAGTCTGCCTGGACACAAGTGGATGGATGCAGATGCAGGCATAACGTGTACTTGCATCTTGTGTCCAACCCTTTTGAAAATCCTCCCCCCAAAGAATTTTACAGCCAGCATGAAAACCCTTGGTTTATCGAGTCTGCCTGGTCCCTTCATTAGTCCCTACCAGTCAAGCACTGGGATGCACTGGGAAGCACTGGGACGCACTCCATTATCAACTACCACCTGCTGCCCACCGCAGCCTGTTTCAGCACACTCCCAGCACTGAACTTGGCTACGTGACAGCCACTCAGTGGCAGTTGCATCGCAACACAAATATATGAATCACGATGCATTTCAAAGTACATTTGTTTTTTGTTCAGACATTTAGATGCCAGTGGGCAGGTTGGCGTGGCAACCCACTTGCATTGCCCTTTCCCCTTTAATTTTTTCAGTTCACTATTACAAAGACATTATTCTCTCAGATGATTACAGAGAAAAACATCCTTCATTTCTTTCAATGGACGAAAGACAACAGTCACAATAGCCTGAAATGTAGCTACACTGTTAGTCATCCTCATCACTCACGGTTCAATGGATGACCTTCATGTAGGAGTTGAAATTGTTCATGCACGTGTCATAGGATTTTAATTATCATGACTATCTACTGAAAATTACTAGTACTTCTTATATGTAATGCATGAGGGGGCATTTACAGCTCTCAGGGTCTGTACAAGCCAGGCCCTAGAAATACTGTCACTGCAGCACAGCTGTTCTAGCTGCCTTATAAGAAATTCAAAAGCCACTTTTTGACAAAGGTTTTTGGAACACTTTTGTAACTTTTAGAAAGCAGACATCAATGAGACGCTTCCCCGTGACCGCTACCTGAAAAAAAAAGCTTACTTAATTTAAAAAAAAAAAAAGTCAGATGTCTGGCCGCCTGATGGCCTTATGGCAAGTGGATCAGCATGCCATGCTGTTAGTATGGATTTGAGTCTTGTGTCCAGGATGGCACTTGCCTGCCACATGTCGGGTAGGAGGCAGTGCCAAGCATCCATCTTGGGAAGCTTCTGATGTTACACTGTTGCACCAGGGTGATTCAGGGGAGGGATTCTTGTGAATGGGAATAGGTGACTCCAAACTGGATGGTGACACCCTGCCACTAGTGTAAGGTAGGATGTTGAAATGTGATATTTTGATTTCAGTTCCAGCCCTGTGCCAGTTTCAGTTAAAGTCTGGTGGGTGGGCTTGTTGGTAGCTCACTTCTGACTGGCCAGAAAATACATTTCTCTATCTCAGTGGTGGCGGGGGTGGGACACGGGGAGAGCGAGGAAGAAAACATGGATGTAAACAATGGTGGTGTTCAGGCAACTGATGTTGTAATGGTCTCCCCACTCAGTAGCAGTACCCAGCCCTCTGGGTCCCATGATCCTGCCCCTCCTCTGGTCTGGGTTTTGAGGACCTGAAAACGTTTTGTTACATCAAGGTTGGAATATTGTAATGCTCTGTACCTCCCGTTATAGAGAGGGTTGACTTGCCACCTGTAGTTGGTGCGGAACACTGCAGCCAAGTTGACTGCCAGTTTCCCACTCTGTTCCCATCGCCCCAGTAAGGCAGATATCACACCAGCTACCAATGATGTGGCATGTCACCTTCAAAAGAGGTTTGATAACATTAAAAACCCTATGTAACATGGGCTCTGTGTACCTGAAAGAGCTCCTTCATCCATATGTTCTGGGCTGCCTCTTCACTCTTCTGAGGTGGGCCTTTTGGTGGTCCCCAGACTGAAGCTGTCTGGGGATTGGGCATTTGCGGTTGTAATGCCCATTATCTGGAATGCATTGTTCCCTCATCTGAGAACGGCCCCCTCAGTGGAGAGGGTTTTTTTGTACATTTTTTATTGATTTCATAAAAAGAAAGAACATTTAGAAACCATACAAACAGAAACAATTTGTGCTTTTGGTACAAATACATACAAATCATCGATATTAAAGGGGTATGTCTTTCAGTGGAGAGATTTAAATAGGAGCTTTGGTTTGATTTGCAATTGCTAACCTTCCTGAACCATGTCTCTCCTAGTGAACACATTGATTCTATGCTGGATGTCTGGTGATGCTGTTATGTATCCATTTTGTGCTTGTTATGTTGTCTTGTGCTTGTGCAAGTAAAATCTTGCGGTAGTAGTAGCACAGTGAGAGGTGTGTCAGTGTTAGCGAATGCAGGACACACTTTAGTAGGTGCATCCCTCATTCCCCAATTAGCCAGCATGCTAGCACTGATGCAAAAATTATGTAATGTGCCACCAACTTGAAAGAAATGTGCCACTGCAGTCAGAGACAAGCTCATCATGCAGTGGCAGAGGTGACACACCTCCCGTACGTGCCTTTCTGGGTGACACAGTTCAATAAACATGGCGGCAGCACACAATCCGCAAACAAATCTGACATCAGAGGTGCAATCCCCATGTTAGCCTGTCCTCCACCCCCCACATTGCGTGGCACACTGGAAGCCCACCCCAGTGTGCTGCCACTCACACAAAGTTGGCCATGTCAGCATGTTCCTCCCCCATCCCCCTTGTGTGGCATACTGGGAGCCCACCCAAGTGTGCCCAACAAACTGTGTTGTGATGTCCGTTTTGTTTTTACCAGAAAAAAGAAAACAGTCCCTCGTTGTCCATGGTGCCCTCCCTCCCCCAACCTGCACCCACCCTCTGTGCATCCCACCTCCCCACATTGCCTCTCACCCCATACTTTCCTCCGTAGATCTGGCACTGTGATCTTTGGTGGAGTGGAAATACGTCTGGATTCTTCAAAGCCGAACTGCAAAATGAAGACATGCCGGTAAGCTATATAATGGCATCAATGGGGGGTTTCAACTTACGTGGATATCTCAGCCATCTTTTTGAATTTTGGTTCCAAATTTTCAGCATGGGGTTCTTGGAACCCCACCTCATGAAAACATGCACTGTCATCTCGTTATTCCGTCCCAAAAGCTGATTTCATGGTCACTGTATGGAATCACCTTTTGGGACCAATTAATGAAACGACAGTGCCACTGTTTATGAGGTGGGGTCCCGAAAAGCCTACCTTGCAAATTTGGTGAAAAAATTGCCAAAAATTACTGTGTTACAAGCATGCATTACGCAGTTTGCACACACGCTCAAAATTTCGACAATTTTTAATATTTTCACTCCATATTTTCAACATTGTCATTTTTTTCACACCTCCTCATGAACAGTACAGCTGTCATTTTTCACATCCTTCCCAAAATGTGTTTTCACACATCTGGCACACAATGGTGTGGTCACTGTGGGAAATCATCTTTAGACTGATGAACTGATAGTGATGTTGTTCATGAGGTGGGGGGTCACAAAAAGCCCATGTTGAAAATTTGTAGTGAAAATACCAACAAATGCCTGAAGCATTAGGGTTTCCAACCATAACGCCCCGCCCTGTACAGACTGACAGGCATCAGGGGTGTGACTTGGGATTGTCAGTTGTAATGCTTATGCCATTCCACCCCATCCCCACCCTGCAGCCAATGACAGGCATCAAGGTGTGCCTTGGACTCTTCGGCCCCAACGTTCACCCCATTCTCCTATATTGCACCCATCTCAGCATATTTCCTTATGGAATGGGGTGAGTGTAAGGCCTAAAGGCCCCAAGGCACACCACAACACTTGTCGGTGTCTGCAGGGTAGGGTGAGGTGAAATGGTGTGAATGTTATAGCTGATGACCCAAAGGCACACCCCAATGCCTGTCAGTCTCTGCAGGGTGGGGGTGGGGTTGGCATCAGTTCAACACTTCACTGCCATTCCTATTATGCATCGCTGTAACTCCTGCACTACCAATGCCAATGCCAACAAGATAACATTTGGCATTGACAAGTGCTTGTTTTTTACACTGCTACTTGTTTATTGTAAAATTGTATGTACAGGTACTGGACTTGCCAGTATGTTATGTATTTATTTTTGACTACAGTCCCCTGGAATTTGCTTTAAAGAGTTGGTGACACGTTCAGGAGAACTTTAACAAAACATAACATCTAGGCACTGCCCAGCCTGTATTTCCTATTAGTTCTGTATTCCTCCTGCCCATTATTTAGTAGTGAGGTAATTTGTATGAAAACAGGATCTTTTGTTCCTCAAGAATTCATCTGTTCCTGCTGCTTTCTCCCTACCTGAAGTCATAGAGCACTGCTTGTGACCTCACAGTTACTCCCATGGCAACAGAGTGTGATGACACAACAGAGGATTATGACTTGAAGTAGGGAGTAAGCTATAGAAGCAGATGAACTCAAAATTAACTTTAAAGGACAATGATCATATATTCATACACATTTCTTTGGTAATACATTATGAGGAGGAGAGAAATATATAAAATATTAGTGGAATACAAACAGAATTGTACCTAATTATTATGTTTTTTAAAACTTTCTTTGAAGTGTCAGTAGCTTTTTAAGCATATGTAATGTTCCCTTGTAACCCTGACATTGACATGGAACCTTTATAAATTAGCACCTGTGCTCAAAGGTACTCTCCGAAACTATTAATCAATAAATAAACAAACAAGCATAGAAATAAATAAATATGTTCATTCTGGCTTATCCTGACTAAAATCCATCTGACCACTGCAACTGAGTTAATTTTTTTTTTTCTGAGGAGGGCTCATGAGTTTATTTAATTGGGATTAGTTTTATATAAGTGGGCTAGATTTCAATGTCAGATATATATATATTTTTAACTTTATGTTTATTCATTTTATGCAAATGAATCGTACAAAGCAGTACACTTGATTCAGAGTATAGGTGATTTATGAAAAGCAATATTACAATAGTGAAAACGCATCCCCTCACTCCCTTGTTACAACATGTGAGGGAATCCTGAAATTAATTAGTATAGTCCCAACAAGTTCAATGTTGGCCGCATACAGCATGATCATGGACAACTGTCCATAAAAAGATGTTAACAACAGGTCAGCAGTTCAAATCCCTTACTGCTACAGTATTTTGCAATGATGTAATGCACCCAGAGCCTGCGCAATAGGGCATCAATAAACTACTACTAGTACTGAAATGTTTTGGCAAGTTCCTTCCAGGAGGGGATCTGCGACAAGAGAGGACAAGCAGTGGGTTTGTGGGGCCCAGTGGTGACAGTCCTAGTAGGCGTGGCATCCAGAACATGCAGATGGACTGAAGGAGAACCTGACTCACTGGACAAGGAGGGAAACAGAAAGTAAAAGATCCACTTTATTTTCTGTTTCTGTTTATCCCCTCCAGTCAGACCCCATCTGCTAAGCATTTCAGCACTGTCACCCCGATTTCCTCTGGGACTTACCACCATCCATCCTCCCACAGGCTTACACCCCCAGCAGGGTGAACAGGGATTCCCAACCCCTGCCACAATATAGGATCCAGTTTGGGCTGGTGAGCCCAGCTGGTCAGATGCGGGGGTGAGTGAGCGCAGCACCATCCTGCTGCTGGTATTTATTTCCAGGTGTAGCATGCAATGACATAAGGACATATGACATGAGTCAGCATCTGCCACGCCTTACTGATGCTCAGGCTCAGGCTACCTTTCCCCCAGCTTCTGCCATGGGCCAAAAAGTCACCCTCTAAGCTCAAAAATTCAGATAATAGAGAGGAACATAAAATCATGTGCACAGCTACTGAAAATGTGAGAAGTGGAGTAAGATGGGGTGATCAGGACCATTGACTAGCTCAGAGGGAGATGTTTTGGGACCTTTGCAATGCAGTCATGCATGTGGCCAGGAATAAATGACCAACTTGAAATGACTCCCTTTATTATACAAAAGTAATATGGCCCTCCCCATACCAGCATTATACAGGTGTAGCAATATCTTTCTGTTTACATGAACAGCGTGTAGTATGATGGAACTGATTTTTCTTTTTTCTACTCTTGTTCCTCAACAGGCTGGTTTCGTGTTCAACATATTTGTGTGCAAGGAACCGGATGCCAGAGAGATTCATTTTCCTTTTCCAGAGCCATAGGGGTGCACTTCTCCCTACAGATGCCATGAGACTTCAGTGTGTGCCGGCCATCTGCTCATTTCTAGTAAAGTATCCTAAATAGCTTATGCATCAGAATCATGTTGTCGCTTTGACATTTTCCAGTGACATAGATTTAGGCAGTTATGATATTTTTCAATAAGCCAATATTAGTCAGGAAAAGTAATAGCACACATACTGAAATGGTTAAAAATTGGTATTCACATTGATGTTTTCTTCCATTCAACTTTTATGTATTTTCACACATGGTTTTTGCACCTTATATTTTCTACATTCTACATTAAGAGTCATAGAGATATAAAGAATAATGTATAGGCAACCATACACAACAAAGCTGTGTTTCCATCGAGGGGTTGAGATGACAGCATACGAACCACGAGAGCGAAGCTCAAGAGATCCATGCTGTCATCTCAATCCCAAGATGGAAACACATGCCGAGTTGTGTGTGGTTGCCCATTTTTAATTTTTTATAGTATATGTTTTTTACACTGGAATGATAGACCCCTCACTGAAGAGAAAACAAAAAATCTTGCCATTTCTTTGTTCTACTCAGATGTCAAAATCAAATTTCCAGACTTTTGAAAGGTAAAAGGTATGACTTTGGACACTGGGTGGTTAGTAAGTAGCTAGGTGTAGAATAAATAAGAAATTTAAAATAGTATGACTTTTGAACTGTGCATAACAACTGTTCGGAATGCGCATAACAACACTTTAGAATGTGCATAACGGTTTAGAATGTGCTTAACAAGGATTTTGAGCAGGCTGATTTGTATACATAACAAAGGGTAACCATATACTATAGTATTTTATGCCATCATAGCCACAAGCTATCATAATGATAGCTTGTGGCCATGATGGCATAAAATACTATCTCTTCTTGGGAGGGTCGCTATACCTTGACATAGCCTCAGATTGGGGTGAAACACCGGTTTGTGTGTTGTGCCCACTGGTGCTGCTGCTCCTGACTGTGCTGACAGAGCTGTGTATGTGGATTCATTGCAATAATGAAGTAGACATTTTTGCACAGAGAAGTATTTCAGTCCTTCTTTAATTCTTCAAATGCAGTGAGTGCCCAAATTTTTCATTCTCTCCTCCAATGCACACAGAAAACTAGTTTACTCCACCACCCAAAGTCCACAGGAATTTAAAAACTTCTATGATAGCTTATATAAATCTGCGATAAAACCTCAGGAAGAGCAATTTGACTCCTTTTTATCTAGTATACATCTTTCTTCTGTCTCTGATTCTCACAGACAGGTACTGAATAATCCTATAGCAGCTGTGTCCCTTCCATCTGGTAAAGCACCTGGTCTGGATGTTTTCTCTGGGGAGATTTATAAGGCAACAAAACAGTATCTAGCTCCCTTCCTAAACAGAATTTTCTCTCATGCACATTCATTGGGGGTTCTTCTCCCTTCCATGTGGGAAGCAGTCATTACCACCATTCCTAAAAAAGACAAAACAAAAAAGGTTTGCTGATAAAAAGCACCTAACTTCACCTGCGCTTTTTGTATTTTAGGTTTGCTTGAAAGGACAGAGCAAGGAGCAACATTAACAGAGCAAAAAAAAATATATTAAAACTTCTTTGGGCTAAGCAGAGTTAGTTTCTAAATTCCTGTGAAGGAAATGATAGAAGGCATCCTTAGGATGGCAGAAAAAGGAGAGATATTGTTGATGGAGGGCCTGAATATACCAGATATTAACTGGAGCACCTTTGCTGCAGCCACATCCAAGAGCAGAGTCATTCTTGATGCCCTACAGGGGACATGCCTCAGACAGCTAGTGCTGGAACCCACTTGGGAGGGAGCAGTCTTAGACCTGGTACTCTCAAATGGGGACAGAGAGAGGATCTCAGATCTAGAAGTGGGTAGCCATCTGGGAACAAGTGACCACCAGACAGTGTGGTTCACAATAAACAGCCACAGAATAAAGCCATACAAAAGTGAAGATACTGGACTTTAGGACGGCTGAATTTGTCAAAATGGGAGAATGTCTCAGAAAAGCAGTAGCAAACAGACAAGAAGGAGGGGTGGAGGAACAACGGGGAAACATCAAAACTGCCATCACAGAGACAACAAGCCTTTGTGTGAAGCAAATAAATCAAAATGAAAGAAAGAAACACTACGGTTCTCAAAAGAGGTGGCGGGGAAGGTTAGGGAGAAAAAGATAGCATTCCAAAAGTCTAAGGAAACACAGAAGGAGCAGAACAGAGAACTGTACCAGTTAAAGCAGAAGGAAGCGTGGAATTCAGTCAGAATAGCAAGGGTGCAAACCAAGGAAAAGATAGCCAACTCAGTTAAGAAGGGGGATAAAACCTTTTAAAGGTACATTAGGGAGTGAAGAAAGACCAAGAGAGAGATAGTGAGGCTTAATAAAAGGGAGGGTGGGTGGGCAGAAAGCGCAGTGAAAAAGCAAGGATACTGAATGAATACTTCTGCTCAGTATTCACAAAAGAAGAGGAGGGGGAGGTACCTAATCCACTCAATAGAAGCACTCTGGATAGGGGGTCCGATGCTAGTCCATTCACAGAAAAAAGGCTTATGAAAGAACTCCTAAAACTGAAGGTGGACAAACCGATGGGGCCTGACAGAATTCACCCCAGAATTCTAAAAGAACTAAGGGAAGAACTAGTGACACCACTGAGTACTCTTTTTAGCAAATCAGGGGAGGATGGTGTGGCACATAAGGACTGAAGGAGGGTGGATGTGATTCTCCTTCACAAAAGTGGGAGCTAAGCAGAGGCAGGAACCTACAGACCTGTTAGTTTGACCTCAGTGGTATGGAAAATGATGGAATTACTTCTGAAAGAAAGAATTGTTTCGTACCTAGAGGCCAGCGAGGCACAGGAACCAAGGCAGCGTGGATTCACAGCAGGAATGTCATGTCAGACAAATGTAATAGATTTCTTTGACTGGGTGACCAAAGTAGTAGATCAGGGAGGGTCTGTGGACATGGCCTACCTAGATGTTAGCAGGGCATTTGACACAGTCCCTCTCAAAAGATTAATAAACAAATTAGCCAGCCTGGGAGTGGTTCCCAGGGTGGTAACCTTTATAAAAAATTGGCTGGATAACAGGACACAGAGGGTAATTGTAAATGGAGTCCACTCTAAAGAAAGGGAGGTTACTAGTGGGGTACTGCAGGGTTCAGCCCTAGGTCCAGTCCTTTTTAATGTCTTTATAAGTGACATTGCAGAGGGACTGGAATGAAAAGTATGCCTCTTTGCAGACGACACAAAGATCTGCAACAGGGTTGATACACAAGGAGGTGTGGAAAGGATGAGAAGGAACTTGGCAAGGTTGGAGGAATGGTCCAAATTATGGCAGCTTAGACTCAATGCAAAAAAGTGCAAAGTAATGCACCTGGGAAACAAGAACCCAGGGGAAGAGTACACAATGGGGGGGGGTATTAACAACAACAAAAATGGAAAGGGACCTGGGGGTAGTCATATTACATGACCTAAAGGTAAGCAAGCAATGTGAGAAGGCAGTAAGGATGGCTGGGGGGATACTGGGATGTATGGGGAGAGGCATTACCAGTAGAAAACAGGAAGTTGTTATCCCTCTGTACAGACAGTTGGTGAGACCCCATCTGGAGTACTGCATGAAGTTCTGGAGACCCCATTTCCACAAGGACATAGACAGGATGGAGGCAGTCCAGAGGAGGGCAACTAAAATGATGTGGGGTCTGCAACAGAAGCCATGTGAAGAGAGACTAAAGGAGCTTAATATGTATACCCTTGAGGAAAGGAGGGAGAGGGGGGACATGATAGAAACTTTCAAGTACCTCAAGGGAATCAACAATGTCAAAAAGGGTAGCATTTTTCAGAAAAAGAGATGTGCAAGAACAAGGGGACACACTTTGAAGACAGATGGAGGACGGCTCAGGGGCAAGGTGAGAAAGTATTTTTTCACAGAGAGGGTGGTGGACACATGGAACAGCCTTCCTGAGGAGGTCAGGTCAAAAACAGTGGGAAGTTTAAGAATACATGGGACAGACATAAAGCAATTCTGGTGAGGGGTAGGAAGAAGTAGGCTATTGGTTAACTAGGATCTGCAGTTTATCCAATAGGTAGGGAAATGGGCAGACTAGGTGGGCCAAATGGTCCTTATCTACCATCAAAGTCTATGTTTCTGCTGTCTAGTTACTATTTTGTTTTGTGTTTACAGGTTTTACAGTTCAATCTCTTTTTGGACTAAGCAGAGTTACTGTTTTGTTATTATTTTGTTTTGTACTTACAGGTTGTGCTTACAGGTTTTGTTTTGCGCCTACAGATTTTTCAGCCTTTTTCTCACATTGAAGGAGCTAATTGTTTTTCTTCCACAGCTCTTCCAGGGGATTAAGACTGTAACTGGGTGTGGGGGGGGGAGGATAGAGTTGACAAAGGCATAGTACCTTCCAACAGGAAGAAGATTTGAAGGGTCAGGTTACCTTTACGTTCATCCATGGGTGCTGTGGTTGATGGTGTTTGTTAGTGCCACTGCCAAAAGTTGATTGTTTTTCTCTACAGGTACCTCTACTGATTTTCTGCAGGGGACATACCCACCCACCCTGCCTCCATTCCCACCAACCCTGTACTCATCCTCTAATATAGCCCCTGACCCCCTCATATCCTTCCTGCAGAAGTAAGATAGGGGCAGGACTTACTGCACATCTCAAAAAATATATATTTTCTTTAGCTTTACTCTACAGGTTCTCTTTCACCCACTCAAGCCCAGGACAGGAGATTGGCATCTTAATTGTTTACTTTACACTCTCTTTTCCTTCATCCTATTTGTTTATTTTCCACCCTCTTTTTTCATCCACTGGCAACACACATGGATATCATTGGCTACCTGCACGGTGGAACACTGTTCAATGGATACATCAACCAGAGGCAGGGCCGCTGTCCCATATGCTGGGAGATATGTCACCTCAAAGCTCAGTTCCATGAAGCTTGGGGTGAGATAAACCTCCTACGTAACTGCCTACAGGAAAACTATTCTTATGGGAATACACCTCCACATCACTGGCACTAAACCAGCATGCCTCTCCCCAAAAGAACAACTAAGTCTGAGGGGTGGCAGCTGGTTAAGGGAAAAGAAGGTAGTACCCAGGCAAATCTCTCTAACAGAAATAACACTCTAAACACAGAAAACAGGTACACGCCTCTTGCATCTGTACCATCAGAAAGGAGAGAGGAGGCCTCAAGTCAGCACAAAGCTGAAAGCACCAGGGTAACAAAATGCCATTATAAACGGAATTCCAAGGACCACAGGGAAAAGTTCATAATCATAGGAGACTCCATGATTTGCGGTGTGGATCCCTACCTCAGCAGTAACAAGCAGGCAGATGTGCAGGTCAGATGACTTCCAGGAGTGTCCGCTTGGAGGGACACTGACAGAATAGTCACCATAATTCAAAGGGAAGGTAACATCCTGGTCCACCTAGGGACCAATGACCTTGCTAGCCGGCTGGTAGAGGAGGCTAAGATGCACATTTCCCAACTCGAGGAGAAACTGGTTTCCCTTTCATCCAGCATTGCCTTCTCATAGGTTCTGCCTATTAGGGAAAAGGGAAAAAACAGGCAGACAATCAGAGAGAAGGAGATAGGTGAGCTCAATGCATGGCTCAAAGACTGGTGCCACACCAATGAGCATAACTTCATTGGAAACTGGGACAACTTCTGGGAAAGGGAGTTCTTCAAATTCAACAGCCTCCACCTGATTAAGGAGGGGGTTATGACACTGGACCAAAAATGTGATGTCTATGCAGGGCATTAAACTAGCACATGGGGAGAAGATGGCAGCTCTAGGAGTAGCACATGTAGAGCCTGCCGTCTCTCCCCCTCCAGCTAGTAGACACTCCAAGATAACAGTTGCAGAAGGCAGAAAGCATGCTGAAGAAAAGGTAAAGGGGAGAAACAAGAACAAAAAAGGAGGTATCACAAATGGGGATGCACTTTGGGAATGGACAGCTTTATGTCTCAATGCATGCAGTCTGGCTAACAAGATGCCAGACCTCACTGCCATAATAGCAGAGGCAGGACTGGACTGGGTTGCCATGACTGAAACATGGTTCATGAACAATCACAACTGGGAGGTGACTATGCCAGGGTATAACTTGTCCAGGTGAGACAGGACTGGGAAAAAGGTATGGGGGTAGCTATTTATGTTAAAGATACCATAAGTGCTATTGAAATCCAGCAGGCACAGGGGAAACTGAGGACCTATGGATTGCAATTGGGGCCAGAAGCCAGACACTCGTCTGGGTAGGAGTAATCTATGGACCCCCAAATCAGGAGGAAACCATGGACAAGGATACCCTGGAAACTATCCTTCAGATGTCAGACAAAGGGGGCATGGTGCTGGTAGGGGACTTCAATCTACCAGACATTGATTGGAGTTCCCGCGCAGCAAAATCAGAAAAAAGCAGAGAATTCCTAGTTACACTACAGGAAGCAGGCCTAAGTCAACTAGTGAAGACACTCACAAGAGGAAACGTGATCTTAGACCTGGTATTCACAAATAGCAATAAGGTTCTGGGTGTCGAAGTGGGGAACTACCCTGGAAACGGTGACCAGTGCACAGTATGGTTCAAGGTAAACAGGACTGAGAACTGCACACACTCTAAGCTTAAGATCCTTCACTTCAGGAGGGCAGACTTCACAAAAATGAAGGCCTGCCTGAGGGACAATCTTAGTAACACAACAGAAGGGAGCATCGAGGAGTGTTGGACAAGGTTGAAAGATGCAATAACCATGATCACATCACAGTGTGCCCACCAAGTCAGTAAGAATAAAAAGAGGAGAAACCCACTATGGTTTTCCAAAGAGTGCCAACCATGGTGAGGAAAAAGTGCGCAGCCTTCAGAAAGGACAAGGAGTCAGGGAAAGAGGCTGACAAAACAGAATATAAAGAAAAGCTCAAAGAGACAGGAAAAGTGATAAGAAATGCCAAGGCACAGACAAAGGTGAGGCTAGCTCAGGGAGTGAAGAAGGGTGACAAAACATTCTACAGGTGCATACAAGAAAAATGGAAGACTTAGGGTGGCATTGTTAGAATCACGAAAAAGGACGGACAGCCCACGGAATATGATGGAGAGAAGGCAGAGGTACTTAATGAATACTTCTGCTCAGTCTTCACACAGGAAGCAGACGGTAGCAGTCCAATAATAGGCAAAAAGAATATTCCACTTAGAGGCACAGACACAAGTCCCTTCACAGGGGAAAGGGTACTAAATGAAATCAACAAGTTAAAGGTGGATAAAGCTACAGGACCAGATGGGATACACCCAAGGATACTTAAAGAGCTAGTGTACAGTAATGCAGGGAAGTTATATAATTGGGATGTATTGTACATATTCACCATGGATATGTGAGGATCTGTGTTTCACTTTTTGATCTCTGGTTGGTTTCCTGGCTTTTCCCTGATAGTTATGGTTTTGGTACAGTATCTCAAATGTGCCATCAGATGTAGCCCGATCCATCATGAGTGACGTGGTGTGAGGAGCCATGTCAGTCACCCATAATTGTGCCAGCTGTGCTTGTCTGCCATGTGCTGTTAACTGTTTCTGTTCCCATATTCAGCCCTTCAGCATGGAGTTTGAATTCTCGGCTGTTGCACTGTCCCCTCAGTGTGTGCTGTGCTGCAAGTGATGAATTAATTTTGGGATTTTTTTTTTAGTTTCAGCAATTTTATATTTAGTGCCTCCTCTGCCGGCAGTGCCCTGGTTTTGTAGAGTTTCTGAGGCATGACTTTCAGAGATTGTCCTGTGCATTTTATTTTATTTATGTTTGTTACTGTCACTGTGTGGCATACTCTGCACCTCAGTAATATTGGGTATTAAAAATGCCCAAGTGATGTGTAGTGTATGGATACAGTAGTACTGCAGCCAACAATGTGTCCTTGCATTTCTTCCTTGACTGACGAGAAGCTGAAGCTCATGTGGATATCTTTTGTGAATAGGACCCGCTCTAATTTTACATGGTCAAGGCACTCCGTAATATGTAGTGCACATTTTGATTGTAATGCTTTTGAGGAGGTGTCCAGTCTGAAAATAGCCATTGGTTTTAAAGGCAGTCCCGGGTGAGTTGGGGTAAGAAATAAGGTGCAAAGTGTGTGAAACTAGGGTGATGCAAATGTGGGTCCGCTGTACACAGCACGGAGATTAGTAGAGTTTGGGGGAGTAAATGTCATTTATGAAGCTGTCATGTTGCAAGAGGGTCACATGATCAGAGTTTGTAGAGCATTTGTTTATGTGGCATAGGTTTTCTTTTTGTTTTGTTTTCTGTTTTTCTGTTTGCTTGCACGCATGTGCAAGAAACATAGTACCACCATATGAGAATTCGTAGGTGTGCCTCCCTACTTCCATTGCCCTGCTGCCTTTTGCAGGGGCAGCACCACTGTGCCAATAAATGTAAGAGCTGTCTGTGACAGCCTTTGCAAATGCAGCGATGTACAGTTGAAAGGAAAGCACTGAAGCGTGTAGGCAATTTGCATACTGCGTCGGCAGTATGCAAAGTACCTACATGTCGGCACTGCAGTGAAAGAGCTGTCATACACAGCTCCTCTCCCCCCACAAACAAGTAACAGGCTGGGAGCCCACCCCAGCGTGTTCATGTGCTCCCCCCACACACTCAGAATGGTCAATGGGGGTGCCCAATCCCCCATCGGCTGCGCTGTGCTCCCCCCCAACAGTTTTTGGTGCCACGCTGGGAGCCCACCGTAGCGTGGCAAAAATCTATAAGGCTGATGGGGGTGCTCAATCCCCTATCGACTCCGCTGCCCCCACAAATAAAATTCCAGCTGCCACGCTGGGACCCCACCCCAGCGTGGCAAACGTCCCACATCGTCCTCTTAAAAGAAAAAAAAACCTACAAAGGAAAAACGTTCCCTCGCTGACTGTCTTGACCCCTCCCCAACCCGCGTCCACCCTCTGCGCACCCTGCCTCCCCACACCCTGCCTTCCCACACACACCCTTACCCCATACTTACCTCTGGACACGTGATGATCTTCAGTGGACCGGGAACACGTCTGCACTCTTCAAAGCCGACCGCGAACTGAGGAAATGCAGGTAAGCTGTATAATGGAATAAATTGGGTGTTTTCAACTTTGAATCATATCTCAGGCACTTTTGGGAATTTTTCACCAAATTTTCAACATGGGGTTTTTGGGACCCCACCTCATGAATTCTTGCACTGTCATTTTGTTATTCAGTCCGGAAAGGTGATTTCTCAGTCACTGCACGAAACCACCCTTTGGGACTGATGTATGAAATGACAATGTCACAGTTCTCGAGGTAGGCCCCCAAAAACCCTATGTTGAATATTAGGCAATTCCCAAAAATGACTATTTACAGTGTCGTTAGCAGTTCCTACGCACGCTTGTAAGTTCACAAATATTTAATATTTGCATGCCAGATTTTCAACATTGCCATTTTACCACACCTCCTTATGAGCAGTACAGCTGTCATTCTTCGCATCTCGCCCAAAATGTGTTACCGCGCATGTAGTGCACAATGGCACAGTCTGTGCACGAAATCAATGTTTGGGACACATTAAGAAAATCATAGTGATACTGTTCATGAGCAGAGGTCTTGAAATGGCTATGTTGAAAATTTGGCAAAAGAATTCCCAAAAATGACTGCTTTACGAGCGTGCATTGCGCAGTTCCTACGCACGCTCGTAAGTTTGCAAATTTTTAATATTTGCACTCCAGATTTTCAACATTGTGATTTTACCACACCTCCTTATAAGCAGTACAGCTGTCATTTTTCACATCTCCCCCAAAATGTATTTCCGCGCATGTAGCGCACAATGGTGCAGTCGGTGTGCGAAATCAATGTTTGGGACAGATTAAGAAAGTCACAGTGACACTGTTCATGAGCAGAGGTCTTAAAATGGCTATGTTGAAAATTTGGTGACAAAAGTCCATAAAATGACTGTGTTACAAGCGAGCATTGCGGTGTTTCCACGCACCCTCGTAAGTTCATGAATTTGTAATATTTTCAGTCCAGATTTTCAACACTGGCATTTTTCCACACTTCCTTATGGACAGTACAGCTGTAATTTTTCACAACATGGCCGAAATGTGTTTTCACACTTTCTGTGCAGAAATGCATGGTCACTGTGGGAAATAACTGTTCGGAACAGATTAAGAAAATGACAGTAACACTGTTCATGAGCAGAGGTCCTAAAATGCCTGTGTTGACAATCTGCTGTAAAAAATCCCCAATGTAATTACATTAAGGGTGTGCGTTGCGCAGTTTACACCTCCCCATGAACAGTACAGCTGTCATTTTTCACATACTGTTCGAAATGTGTTTTCGCACCTGTGGTGCCAAATGCCGTAGTCACTGTGCAAAATCAGCTTTCAGCTAACAAACTGATATTACCACTGTTCATAAGGTGGGGGTCACAAAAAATCCATGTTGAAAATTTGGAGTGAAAATAGCAATGAATGCCTGAGGTGTTAGGGTTTCCGACCATAACGCCCCACCCTGTGGAGACTGACAGGCATCATGGGTGTGACTTGGGATTGTCACCTGCAATGCTCATACCATTCCAACCCCACCCACACCCTGCAGCCAGTGAGAGGCATCGAGATGTGTCTTGGACTCTTCGGCCCCAAAGTTCACCCCATTCTCCTATACTGCACCCATCTCACCGTATTTCCTGATGGAATGGGGTGAGCATAAGGGCCAAAGACCACAAGGCACACCGTAACACTTATCGGTTTCTGTAGGGTAGGGTGTGGTGAAATGGCATGGCCGTTATGCCTGATGACCCAAAGGCACACCCTAATGCCTGTCACTCTCTGCAGAGTGGTAGTGGGGTTGGCTTCAGTTCAATACTTCACTGCCATTCCTATTATGCAGCTCTCTAACTCCTACACTACCAATGCCAATGCCAGCAAGCAAACATTCGGCATTGACAAATGCTGGTTTTTTTAGCAAGAACAGAAATGATAATTATGTTGCTCTCTGCAACTTGTGTGGAATGGAATGGTATGAGCATTACAGGCGAGAATCCCAAGTCACACCCCTGATGCCTGTCAATCTGTACAGGGCAGGGCGTTATGGTCGGAACCCTAACGTCTCAGGCGTTTGTTGTCATTTTCACTCCAAATTTTCAACATGGGCTTTTTGTGACCCCACCTCATGAACAGTGGCAATATCAGTTTGTTAGCCGAAAGCTGCTTTTGCACAGCGACTACGCCATTTGGCACCACAGGTTCGAAAACATATTT
Organism: Neoceratodus forsteri; assembly: GCA_016271365.2. Lineage (NCBI taxonomy): Eukaryota > Metazoa > Chordata > Ceratodontiformes > Ceratodontidae > Neoceratodus > Neoceratodus forsteri. The sequence continues at coordinate 276,043,318 of JADMNL010000025.1, forward strand.
TGAACAGGATGTGAAAAATAACAGCTGTACTGTTCATGGGGAGGTGGAGAAAATGGCAATGTTGAAAATCTGCAGTGTGTAGAAACTGCGCAACGCACACCCATAATGCAATTAGTTTGGGGATTTGTTACAGCAGATTGTCAACACAGGCATTTTGGAACCTCCACTCATGAACAGTGTCACTGTGATTTTCTTAATCTGTCCTGGGCAGTGATTTCCCACAGCGAACACGCATTTCTGCGCTGAAAGTGCAAAAACACATTTCGGCCATGGTGTGAAAAATGACAGCTGTACTGTTCATAAGGAAGTGTGTAAAAATGCCAGTGGTGAAAATCTGGACTGAAAATATTAGAAATCCATGAACTTACGAGGGTGCTTGGAAACTGCGCAATGGTTGCTTGTAAAACAGTCATTTGGGGGATTTTTTCACCAAATTTTTAACATAGCCATTTTATCACTTCTGCTCATGAACAGTGTCACTGTGATTTTCTTAATCTGTCCCGAACATTGATTTTGCACACCGACTGCGCCATTGTGCGCTACATGCGCGAACACACATTTTGGGCATAATGTGAAAAATGACAGCTGTACTGCTCATAAGGAGGTGTGGTAAAATGGAAATGTTGAAAATTTGGAGTGTAAATATTGAAAATTCGCGAACTTACGAGTGTGCGTAGGAACAGCGCAACGGATGCTCGTAAAACAGTAATTTTGGGGAATTTTTTCACCAGATTTTTAACATAGTGTTTTTGGGGGCCTGCCTCATGAACTGTGACACTGTCATTTCGGAAATTGGTCCCGAAAGGTGGTTCCACACAGTGACCGCAAAATCACCTTTCGGGGCCGATTAACAAAATGACAGTGACATAATTCATGAGGTGGGGTCCCAAAAACCTCATGTTGAAAATTTGGTGAAAAAGTTCCCAAAAATGCCTGAGATTTGCATCAAAGTTGAAAAACCCTATTTATTCCATTATACAGTTTACTGGCATTTCCTCAGTTCACGATCAGCTTTGAAGAGTGCACACGTGTTCCTGGTCCACGAAGATCATCGTGCCAGACTCCAGAGGTAAGTATGGGGTGAGGGGTGTGGGAGGCAGGTTGCACAGTGGGTGGGTGTGGGTGGGGTGAGCGGGGGTCAGGACAGTCCAGCGAGGAAGGTTTTCTCTTTCAGGTTTCTTGTTTTTGTTCTTGGGCGCGCAGGGACATTTGCCACGCTGGGGTGGGCTCCCAAGCGTGGCAGCTGAAAGTCTGTTTGGAGCGGGGGCACTGGAGCCAACGGTTAGGCACCCCTCGGCCATACCGACTGTTGCCACGCTGGGAGGGCTCCCAGCGCACCCGACTGTCTGTTGGGGGGAAACATTGGGTAGAGCAGAAGTTGAGCACCCCGTCGGCCATACAGTGTGTGGGGGGCACATTAGCAAGCAATATGTGTGCATGCATGCGTATGTGGGGGGGGTAGTGCATCAGCTATTTTCTTTCAAGTTGGTGGCAACATTTAAAACTACTGTCACCGGCTGTGTCCCCCATTATTGGTGGACATCACGCATGCCCCAAAATGCCATGCTGTTATTAGCCACAACAGTGCCGCACCTCCAGAACCTGCTTCGGCACCAAGCTGCCGCAATATGTTTCTTGCGCTGCGCGCAGCGTAAGCATAAAAATCACACAGCTGATGACACTTTCTGTGTGTGTGTGTGTGTATGTGTGTGGGGGGGCAACAGCTGACATCCCGGGTCCAGCGAGTACATCACAGTCCTGCTTGGGAGAGGCAGCGGTGCATGCTTCAGCTGGGGGGGATGGGATCTGGAGGTGCCTGCTGCTGCTGCCTGGGGGGTGGGGGCCACAGGAGGATCCTGCTGCTGCTGCTGGGGTGTGGCAAAGGCCTCATGCTGCTCCTGTGAAGTGTGGGCTACATTCTCCTGCCGGGGTGTGGTGGGCATATGATCCTACTGCTGTTGGGGGGTGTAATTACTTTAGCAATTGTATTTGATGTGTAATATAGGCTGTGTATCACACATGTACTGACAGTTTTTTTTTTATTATGCATATAGGTAACCTCTACTGATACTAATCAGTGTTCTCTTGTGGAAGTCAGCATTGAATGCACTGAAGACAAGTCAGAGTCTGGAAATGCTGTCCATGCTGAACATGTAGTTGAAGATGTCGAAGTGGTACATGGAGATTTAAGTGAAGATGTAATGTACGTTGCTCAGTATGTGGAAGCTGAGCTGCAAACAGATGACATGGACATTCCATGTTATCCGAATAACAATGAAATTGTATAGGACTTTCTTGAAAACTACACTGTTTCTACTAGCAGTGATAATGGTTCTACATTGATGGATGTGACACATGATCACAGTTATGTTGCCCAAATTCCTGCAGTGAAATGGTCCAGCAGGGGTACCCAAACATCTTGCCATGTGTCATGTAAAGGTTAATTGTCACATATGACTGAAACCTACCAGTGACATTTCCTAGGTATTGATGGGTTGTGTTATAGTTGTTGCTTGATTTAAATGATTGTCAGAACATTTGGTTGAATACTTTTTCGGTGGTGTTTAATGTGTAAAAGTGCTGGATGTAGTAATGTGTTACTGAGATGAAAAAATAATCAAGGAACAGGTACCATTAGGGAGGGGGATAAGTGCGGTACCTGTGACAGAGGAGGAGAAATCATGGGGAGGGGGTTGCATCATGGGATTAATGAGGAAGTCTGGACAATATAGAAAGGCATCTTCAAAGGGCAACAGAAATCGGGGCATATATTGCTATGTCATCTGTAAGCACCCTTTGCAAATTGTGTGAGAGGCCTTTCAGCACCATGCAATTCTGCTTAAAGTTGAGCCAACATAACATTCTGTGGTGCTTTGCATATGCAGCCATGATGCTTTGCATTGTGTGGGCATGTGTGATTTTGTATTGTATTGGCATAGGTATATCGTCACAGAGTGGAGGTTAGATTCCACCATTGTATAGATCACTGATTAAGACACACCTGGATTACTGCATGCAGTACTGATACCAGTACCGAAGGAGGCACATTTTGACACTGGAAGGGGTGAAGCACAGAGCATCAAACATGATCACTGGCGTAGGTGATTTACCCTGTGTTAGTAGGCTGAGAGGTTCATCATGTGCTCTTTGGAAGATAGAAGGGACAGGGGAGATATAGTAACATACTAACATATCGTGAAGCCAGCAGAACAGGCCCTATGGCCTATCGAGTCTGTTAGTTGGTCAGTGCCTATGTAGGGCACTGATTTTAGCCATCCCGCCCTCCCAATATGGACCCCTATTAGACAGCTGGGCTCCTGGATGTACCATCCTCCTGCATCTATCCAAACCCTTCTTGAAGTCCTCTACAGTAGTAGCAGCCCCTCACCCTCTGTAGCCATCCCAGCAGCCAGTTTCTTATGCACTTGTCTATCCTTCCCCCGCTACACCCATAGTCTCCAGGTTCTGTAGTAGCTGATGGTGTGGCATGGAGTCTAAGGCCCTGCTAAAGTCCAGAAAGAGGCTATCTACTGGCCTGCTGTAATCCAGCACCCTTGTCACCCCTTCATAGAAGTGCCTGGCACAATCTGCCATTAACAAAGCCATGCTTGTGAAGGTGTATGTCATCCCGTGCACTTAGCATTCCATCTATCCTTCCATTCAGGGTGCTCTGCATCACTTTTTCCCCTACCTGTATGAGGCGAACTGGCCTATAGTTACCCGGCTTCTCATGCTGGTCCACCTTTTTACCCATTTTCCCACCTGGAGCCAGTAGGGTGAACTGATTAGCCTCTATCTGGTTCTCTGCTTCCTCCACCTTGCATATCCCTATGTTATTCTTGATGATGAAAGCTATACCCCCTCCCGTACCCTTCCCCATCCCTTCTGCATGTGGTGCAGCCAAGGATGTTTAGGTTCCATCCAGTCCTATCTGGATGTGTGCCATGTCTTTGTGACTGCCATCACATTCACTCCTCCTCTGCCTTTAGTGCCTGAGGCTCTGGAATTTTATTACTCATGCTCCTGACATTTATCAGGACCACCCTCCAACCTGCCCCCTTGCGTTCCTTTCCCATGCCCCGGGGCCAACTTACCTTCGGCCTGCATGGTCCAACACATGCACTATCTGTTGTTAAATTTTCAAATGAGCATGGGTATGTACATGTAGTGTTCATGAAGAGGCAGGCACTTGCATGAAGACTGTAGCATGTTTTAAATAATTAGCAGTTTCATGTTTCTGTTATAGTTTATGTCCTAATCAGGTGTGCAGACTTCTGTACGGACACGTTCCGTGGGAACGCATGTGAGGCCTTGTATGCTACCTAAGCATTATGATCAAGCTGTCAGTGATGATTTTGTCAACTCATCTGATGATTTGGAGTTTGTGGATGATCCAAAAGATGTGGACTACCAACCTGATTGTGATTCAGATGTTGAACCACACTTTAGGTAAAATTTCAATGTTTTGAAGTATGTTACTGTGTCACGTAAACTAGAGTTGTGAAACAGTTGCCTGTTGTACAGTGTAAGATTTTGGACTGAGGTCATATATAACAGGCTACCTTGGTCTGTCATGTACAGAACAGCTGTGCAGCACCTGTTTTAGGACATCCCTGTGGTTTAGCAATAGAAGCCTAGGTTATAATTCTCTTGGATCTCACTTTAAAAACTGGATTGACCTCTTACAAGTTTGTGGACTATGTACCACTGCTTTTGGATGGTAGCATGTAGTGAGGAAGGGAAGCACAGGTACTGAAAAGTTGACTGTTGTACAGTATCTGTGAAAAATGTTAATTTCTTTTTGAAAATGGGTAAAAGTATTCCAGGCATCTGGTTGGCTGAGGGTCTTCTCTAGATGGTCATATACCAGACAACAGATGCTCAGATATTAAAAGTATCAGCTGAACCAACTCCATCACCAAAATCCTGTTGCCTGGCCTGGTCTCTAATTAGCTAAAACCCCCTCATTTAATTTTCAAATATCTACCATTATTTTGTCTCACGTAGTGAGAGCTAAGACCCGACACCGGTCCACAAGACAGGTTGCTAACCATATGTTCCCAAATAAAAACAAACTGCCACTTCCTAGAATATAGTCTGAATGTTCCTCTGTGAGAGACAAGCGGGTCAGTGCAATGAAATTCCAAGCACGATGGCAGGATAAGAGATGGACATTCTTTTTTTTTTGTATTATTTCTTCCGAGCTCCCAGCTTCTACCATCAGTTGTCCCTCAGTGCGCCCTCCCCCGAAGGTTAGACCCCTCCCTTGTGCACCCCATGACTTACCCTTCGTGGCAGGGTGGTGGGGAGTGACTCAACCCACCCCAAACAGATCCATGCCAGGGAGGTGTCTTCTCTGAGGTGGCATGCTGTGGGGATCACGTCATCCAGCTGGAGCTTTTTTCTGCTTTTCTCCCCTTATGAGGAGGCAGGGCATGCAGTGACACCTGCAGTGAGAGCGCGCACACTACAGCATGTGCTCTCACCAAGCATCTGCCTGTCTCCTCCCTTTCAGCTGTAGCATCGGCACGTTGCCCCCCAGCAGCCACTAGGGTCCAGTGGAGCGCCGACAGCTAGTGTCCCCCCACCCTGGAGAAGGAGAGCAGCCCAACGGATGCTCGATCCTTCTCCTCCCTGCCAACCCCCAATGTCCCATGCTCGTTCCCGAACATGGGTCACCAGCGTGGCTTGAGGTAAGGCATCCAGCACCCCAGCCCTCAACGCTACCAGGCCGGCTAAAGATGGACATTCTTAATTGTTGCCACAGTTATTTTGCAGTGAGCAATATTACTGCTAACTTCCTTACCAGTTATAGCGCTTCACCACCACGTCAGCCCATCCAAACCTTTTTCTTTTTCCAAATGGAAATCTTATCTGTGTAGTAAAACACAGGCAGGCGGTTCCACACCCGATCCTCTGACGTGCCTTCTCCCTGCAGTCCAACTCCAGTCCTGAACATAGTTTAGTGTGGTGCAGTGTGTCAGTCAAACTAAATGCAACATAAACAAAAAAACGGACCACCATTAAATTGGGGGAAGGAGATCATGGTTCAAGAATGGTGGGGAGCTTACAGAGTGTTGTCAGGGATTTATTCCTCGGCCTCATTCTCTCTGCCATGTGGGATTCCTCAGTGCTCTACTCTAACCCCTTTGTTGTTTGCTGTGTATTTGCCGATGTTGGGAGACATTGTAAGATGGCATGGGCAGTGGTTTCACTGTTATACAGATGATATCCATCTCTGCCTTTCACCCCCCCAAGCAGGATAGTGTGCTCTCTGTTGGGTATTATTGCTTGCATAGCTGCCTCACAGAGCTCCAGGACTGGATGCTGGCCAGCTGGCTAAGGCTGAACACTGAAAAGGCTGAGTTGTTGGTGGCGGAGTCAGTTTCTGGGATACAGAGGACCTCTCGCCTTGACTACTGTAACTCCCTGTACCTAGGGCTTCCAGTGGTTGTTATGCACTGCTTGCAGCTAGTGCAGAATGCTGAGGCCAGATTACTGGTGGGGGTTTCCCGGATCAGTGACATTACTCCTGTGCTGCACGAACTGCACTGGCTGCCTGTTTAGTGGCAGATCACCTTCATGGTTGGTTTACTGACCTACAAGGCCCTACACGTTCAAGGTCCTGGCTAACTGCAAGAGCTCCTGGTGCTTTTGGAGACTAGTGTTGTTAATCTGTAATTTCACTTTACTGATGTATTTCAGATATGTTATTCTTTCATTTATGTTTCTACTTATGTTTTAATTCTGTACAGCGGTTTTATATTTATTGAACTGCGCTCTATAAATACATTTTTATTATTATTAAACACATTGCAGTGGATGAGAGCGAAAGTTAAATAGAAAGCAACTGGTAATGCACTGCAGTGCCCTCTACTGGCAGATATGCCTGTACTGGGATTATATTACCAAGATTACCACTTTAATGTTGTTTGTAATAACTTTTGTGTTGTTTTATTTGTATTTTTTTGCAGTACATAAAACTGACACAGTCAACTGATTTTCTAAGTGCAATAATACCATCCAGGGTGGGCGGTATGGGCTATACCCAACCTTTCCATGGGCTGTGGCATCGGGCCTCATTACGCCCCTGTGTGGGTGGTTATATCCTAATTCCGCTCACCCTGGAGGGCAGTATTGCTTGCATATTTGTCAGTTTTTTTTTTTTGAGAGTCAGCTGTAGTCACCATGGGTGGGCATTATTAAGAATGTAGGTCTGCCTTAGGCTGTCTAACTGGTACTTAGTAATGCTCAAAACTCGCGTTTTGTTTTTTTGTAGTGGAACCAGTGCTGCAAGGAAAGCAATTAATGGGACAAATACTACATTGTTGCAGAGTCATGCCTACTTCAGCTGTTTATATTCTGTATCTACTGCTTCATGCCTCATACAGTTGCTAAAGTAATCAAATAATTTGGCACCGTGGTCATCGTGAGACAGACGTTTGCAACCTGCAGGTAATGTTACAGCTTGTGTATAAAAAGTGAATTCATCAGATGATTTTGTTTTTTGTTGTTTTACAGTGTTTGTCTCAGATGTGGAAAACTTTTTCAGGACTCATAACAACAATAAAAATTGAAACGGACCTGGGGTGATCATATCAGATGACCTTAAGGTTATCAAGCAATGTGAGAAGGCAGTAGGGAGGGCTGAGGGGATACTGGGATGCATAGGGAGAGGCATCACCAGCAGAAAACAGGAAGTTGTCATCCCTCTGTACAGACAGTTGGTGAGACCCCATCTGGAGTACTGCGTCCAGTTCTGGAGACCCCATCTCTGCAAGGACATAGACAGGATGGAAGCAGTCCACAGGAGGGCAATTAAAATGGTGCTGTGTCTACAAGAGAAGCCATACGAGGAGGGGCTAAAGGAGTTTAATATGTATACCCTTGAGGAAAGGGGGGGGGGACATGATAGAAACTTTGAAGTAGCTCAGTGGAATCAAGACAGTCCAAGAGAGTAGCATTTTCCAGAAAAAGAGATGTGCAAGAACAAGGGGACACAATGTGAAGATAGAGGGGGGGATGGCTCAGGGGCAATGTGAGGAAGTATTTTTTCACAGAGAGGGTGGTGGATGCATGGAACAACCTTCCTGAGGAGGTTGTGGGGTCTAAAACTGTGGGAGAATTCAAGAATACATGGGACAGACATAAGGCAATTCTTGTGGGGGTAGGAAGAAATATGCTGTTGGTTAATTAGGATCTGCAGCTTATCCAGTGGGAAGGCAAAAGGGCAGGCTAGGTGGCCCAAGCGATCCTTATCTGCCATCAAAGTTTATGTTTCTATGTTCTATGTTGCACGGTAACATGAAATTGTGCATATGTGTGCTGGTGGTAATACTGTAGAAATAGGTATGATCTTCAGGTGCTTGCATACAATCTAGTCTGACATTTCCTACTTTTGTATGGTAGGAAAGTTTACAAATGGACAGGACAGAACATGTCAGCTGGGCTTCCAAACTTTAATCTCTGTCTTTCGGCTGCAGTTTTATTTGCCGGAGATGTGCCACCCAAAGTTCTCAAAGTAATGACATTTTGCAATATAACTACCATTAGTAGGTCTTCATTTTTTAAGCACCAACAGAAGTACCTACATACCACAATAATGAATGTCTGGCAATATGAGCAAGGTTTGCTTAGAATGAATATGTCACAGCGCGAGAAGCTTTTGTTGTTAGCGGGGGATGCAAGGTGTGACAGTCCGGTCTTCATTGCCAAATATGGAAGTTATACCATGATGGATGTTCATAGTAGTAAAATCATTCATGTTGAACTCCTTCAGGTTAGTGAAATGTGTAGTGTACCATGTCATATAGTGTAACTGTACATTACATAGTAAGTTTGAAGATGCTACCTATGCAATGATGATAATAAATTTATAACTGGTGACAGCAGCTTGCATTATGTATTAGGACATGTGCAATACAAGAGGGTTGACTAAATTGGAGCAGTTCTCCTATGAACATAGGAACTCACAAACTGTCAACAGCAGGCAAAGGCAATTTGGTCTACTGAGTATGCTTGATTTGGAAGCTAAGAGCCACATTCATCATCTGCGCTTAACTCCTCACCTCCCTCCACTCTTTATCCTACCAGTTGCTCTGCCGCTCCTACATTTGAAGCTACCTAAAGGTACAGAGGCTTAACTTTTTTCTGGTGATGTGCTCCACCCTTCCAGCAAACCTATGTGAAGCATTCCCCACAGCAATGTCATGTCATGACCTCCGGTGTCTTGCCCCACTCTTACAATGAATAGCAACTCTTCATCTAATGTGTTTGAATGCCTGGATCATATCCACTGTGATGCTTCTCTCCTACCCTCAGTACATGTTCAATGCGTTCAGCCTACTGCTGCCCTACCTGTAGCCACTTTGACACCTATCACACCTTGCTGGATTGCAAGAATTATGTCTTTGCATTTTTTCCAAATTCTCCCATCTCACTTCAGATGGAATTCTTTGTAGAAGTACAGATACAGGACATCCATTGCATGGCCCTTCGGCATCTGCCTAGTTAGATAAGCATAGTTATGGACCATGTTGGTGTTGCTGGATGTGCTGCTGACAAAGCCATGCTCTCTAATGTCCTGCAGCCACAGCAATTAAACTGTAACTGTATGTATACCTAGTAATGTGTTACTCTCTGTAAGCCACAAACTCAGCAGTCATTCATGTCGCCTAAGGCCCTTGCCACCACCATGCGTAATCTGCCAGCAACTTTTGAAATTCTTATTCTTGTTTACAGTCAATCTAGGCATCACTGCATTAAAGTACAATTTCAGTTTCCACATGTAGATTCATAGATTTATAAAAGTATGATGGCAGAAAAGGACCGACAAAGCCCACTGAGTCTGCCCATTTGTCCAGCTATCTGCTTGGACATACGCCCCCCACCCTCAACAATCCCTTGTGGTTGTCCCATGCCCTTTTGAATCCCTCCACTGTTTCTTCTCCAGCGACCACCTCCAGGAGTCTGTTCCACGTATCTACCACTCTCTCTGTGAAATAGTACTTCCTAATCTTACCCCTGATCTGCCCCCCTCCACCTGCAGGCCATGCCCCCTTATCCTCTGATTACCCTTCCCGACCTCCAATGAGACCCAGAATACTTCAGTCTCTCCCCACTTACCCTGCCATTCTAATGCCCTTAGGATGTAGTCAGGACGTTCATACAATGATGTTTATATATATTCACATACTGATTGTAATATGTTTATGTATATCAATGTTACTTGAACAGTATAGTGTAAACACTAACCACCCTTGATGATGTTAACAGAGTAATGAGACTGGAGGAAGTTATTACATGGAACTTGAAGGACTGAAGAAATGCCTGTTACAAGTCAGTCGATAGGGTCCAACTGAGGCATTGATTAGTGACCATCATAGGCAAGTGGAGAAGTACCTGAAAGATAACTGGACCAATTTTTTCTGACATTTTTTTGACATGTGACACTTCACAAAAGGCAATCCTTGTTGCTTTGAATATACAGCATTCTTTATGGAACATAGTGTGTAACATGTCATATAAACAGACTGAATGGCAAAAATAACAATGTTTTTCAATCCTTGTCTTAGGTGTTACTAAATCAATTGAGAAGTTGTCAACATATAAAGACTGTGATATACTAGGGAGGTGGAAACAGTCAATTAATAACCATAATTATTGGTTAGCAAAATCTTCAGGAGGCAATGGGGACATGGCAGAAGCAAAGTGGAGTAGCATTCTAAAGCATGTCAGAAATGTGCACATTGGTCATGGGGAGCCCTTCAGTAAATGTGAGCATGACCCACAGGAGGGTGCTGCTGCAAAGCGCAAGTGGATAAAAACCTGGTGTGTACATATGATTGACAGTACAATAGTGTCATGCACTAAGTCACAGAGAGCTGCATTTGCAAACATAACTTCTGAATGAATTGCAACACACTTCCCATCTTGTGAAGCACCTTACTGTGAGGTGTCCAAGCAGGTAAATGCATCACACGTTGCATATATTGATAGCATTCCTATTTACAGTTCTCCAATTGGTGCCTCACAGGCATTGCTTGATCGCTGTAGTACAACACTACAGACATTGTGCAATCGTAAATGAGCATGTGAAACAATGCAAAAGGAGAACTGCATTCCCTACCAACCAGTATACATCTTTTCTACAGTCCATAATGTAGCAATCACCATTAATGCTGTAGTTGTGGACTTTGAGGTCTGGGCCATGCCAAGTACTGTAAGAACCCCCCTGGACATTATGTAGTGGTCGCCATATCACCATCAATCACTGTAAAGAAGCCATATGTGCCTGTGCCAGTTATATGGAGTCACTGGTTTAGTATCACTCCAGCTCTGTATACATAACTTTGGCCATACTGGAACCCATCCCCCACCCGGCCTCTTGGTGGCACCATGATCAAATAACTGAACAATGTTGACTGATAATTTGTCACCTGGCAATCAGTAACTGTGTTGTACAATACTGTTGAATTCCAAAGGATCCAAGGCATCCAACATATTCAATGATAACCTATTGATCAAAGGACTGCTGAGAGATATCAGGAAACTTTCTCCATATGGCCAAACCTGGAAATGATAGAAGGCATCCTTAAAATGGCAGAAAAAGGGGAGATATTGTTGATGAGGGAACTGAATATGCCAGATGTTAACTGGAGTATCTTTGCTGCAGGCACATCCAAGAGCAGGGTCATTCTTGATGCCCTACAGGGGGCATGCCTCAGACAACTAGTGCTGGAACCCACTCGGGAGGGAGCAATCTTAGACCTGGTGTTCTCAAATGGGGAAGGAGAAAGGATCTCAGATTTAGGAGGGGTAGCCATCTGGGATCAAGTAACCACCAAACAGTGTGGTTCACAGTAAACACTGCCATAGAGTCAAGCCATACAAAAACAAGAGTACTGGAGGGGGCGGAGCCAGCAGCCCAGCCAGCAACAGCTACTTTTTAGAGCTCCCAATCTGAGGCTTAATATTCAAAAGAAAAGCTGTGATTTACCAAAAGAAACACCTAGCTGTGCACATACATTGATAGAGGAGAACTTGCTCTACCTAGAGACCTTAAATTAAATGAAGATGGGTAGAAATAAAACCGCTAAGCAGGATTTCTTTCTACCACGCACTTCCAGCTCAAAACCTCCAGACGAGGCGACAGGCCCCATGCAAGCTATGAGTTCCGACCTGGAGGGTGCTACTTTGAAAACTCTACAGGCTGCAGTAAATGCCTTAACTAAAACGTTACAACAAATGGACCAGAAACTAGACTTTCACCGAAAAATTTCAGACCGTGGAAAATAGGCTGGATGCCATGGGTGAGACTACGAAGACGATTGAAGCTACGGTGGGAAAGGCCCTAGCTGCTACAGCTATGTCCTTAAAAGAACAAGCAGCTCTGCATACTCGAGTGGAACAGTTGGAGAACACAGTGAGGGCTGCGAATGTAAGGGTTCTCGGCTTCCCAGAGCAAATGGAAGGAGAGGCTCTACTCTCTTACCTTCAAAACTGGCTGGAGGACATATCGGGACTTATAGATTTCCAAATAACAAGAGCCTACAGGATCACTCCTAGAAGAGCCCAGAGTGACATGGACAACCCTCGCACAATCCTATTCATCCTTCAGTCCCCGGGAGAATGGGATAGGCTGCTCGGAGCCTTAAGAAATAGGAGCCCCGTATATATGCAAGAAGCTCGTATCTTGTTCTTCCCAGATGTCACCTATGCTACACAAATCAGAAGAAAGGCATTTGATGGAGTAAAAAACAAGCTCAAAGAACTAGGTATCTCATTTACCCTGGCTTTTCTGGCCTGACTTTGCTTCATGGAGGGTCACAGACAATACCGCTTCACAGACCCGAAAGAAGCTGGATCCTGCGTCGAGAGAATTGCAGCTAAAAGACAGCAAGAGAGAAGCACTTCGGATGAAGAAGATCTGGAAGGAGACTGAAGCTTTTATTTGTGAGACTAAAGTACTTTATATCTTGTATTTCTATCTCCCTTAATGAGCCAGTAGTTCCCCATACTACGGGGACTCTCGTGGCTAGTTCCCCTCGAAGGAATTTAAGTCTGTAGGCTAAAAGCCCATTTAATGAAGTCTTTTTTTTTATAAACTGGCTGCATTGGAGAACTGAGACTTTAAAAGACTTTTTGTAGGTGGTTTCCTTTTCTTCCTTTTTATTATCTAGGCAGCTTCTCCTTTAAAAATAACTGGTAATGTAAACAATTGTTCATTTAGTTTTTCAAACAGGAGGGAATACAATTAAAGTATAACCCGCCTAGTTGTAGGCTGTTTGTTGTAGCTAGTTAATATTTCTCAGGAAACTCGGGAGATTTGAACTCCTCTTTCTTTATTTGGGTGACTCGATATATTTTAATAGCAGTGTAAACAGATCTGGCAGATTACTATATATTTTTTATTTTTCTCCCTGAGAATATAAAGTTATCTTATTAGAAGTATTCACCCACTTAGACTATGGGAGCTCTGGAGTGGAGACTTACTTAAATATTGTTGTGCAACACTAATATAGACCTCATAAGGTCAGTTTGAAAACTTTTCTTGCTGTTAAAAATTTCTAACTGGAAATTAAGGCTTTGGCAGCATAAGGCTCCTGAGCTGAAGTTGAAAATCTTGAGGTGAATTGTGTAACCTTGGTCACCCCCTGTGTTGTACCAACCGAACAGATAGTCCACATCCTATGTTATGTCTTTCTAGACAGTCGAATAGTTATACCTGTTCAGCACAAAAGTATTTGTATGCTTAATGTACAAAATGCTATAAATAAAAATTAAAAAAAGAATAAGAGTACTGGACTTTTGGAAAGCTGACTTTGGGAAAATGGGAGAGTGCCTCAGAAAAGCACAAGCAAATGGGCAAGAAGGAGGGGTGGATGAACAATGGGGAATAATCAAAACAGCCATCACAGAGACAACAAGCCTTTGTGTGAAGCAAATTAATAAAACAAAACAAAGGAAAAAAACACTATGGTTCTCAAAAGAGGTGGCAGGGATGGTTAAGGAGAAAAGGATAGCATTCAGGAAATATAAGGAAACACAGAAGGAGAAGGACAGAGAACTTTATCAGTTAAAGCAGAAGGAGGCAGGGAAGGCAATCAGAATAGCAAAGGCACAAAGTGAGGAAAAGATAGCCAACTCTGTTAAGAAGGGGGATACAACATTTTATAGGTACATTAGGGAGCAAAGAAAGACCAAGGGAGGGATACAGAGACTTAATAAAGGGGAGGGAATGTGGGCAGAGGGTGATAGTGAAAAAGCAGGGATACTGAATGACTAATTCTGCTCAGTATTCACAACGAATGAGGAGGTGGAGGTACCTAAACCAAACAAGGGAGAAACTCTGAATAGGGGGGTCGAAACCAGTCCATTCACAGAAGAAAGGGTTTTGAAAGAACTCTTGAAACGGAGGGTGGACAAAGCAATGGGGCCTGATGGGATTCACCCAAGAATACTAAAAGAACTAGGGGTAGAACTAGTAACACCACTCTCTTTAACAAATCATGGGAGGATGGAGTAGTACCTGAGGACTGGAGGAGGGCAAATGTGATTCCACTTCATAAAAGTGGGAGCAGAGCAGAGGCAGAAAACTACAAACCAGTTAGTTTGACTTCAGTGGTAGGGAAAATGATGGAATCACTTCTGAAGGAAAGAATTGTTGAGTACCTAGAGGCCAGTAGGGCACAAGACCCAAGGCAGCATGGTTTCACAGCAGGAAGGTCATGTCAGATGAACCTAATAGCTTTCTTTGACTGAGTGACCAAAGTAGTAGACCAGGGATGGGCTGTGGATATGGCCTACCTAGATTTTAGCAAGGTATTCGACACAGTCTCACACAAAAGATTAATATACAAGTTAGCCAGTTTTGGAGTGGGTCCCAAGGTGGTAGTCTGGATAAAAAGCTGGCTGGACAACAGGACGCAAAGGGTAATAGTAAACAGAGTCCACAGTGAAGAAAGGAGGGTAACTAGCAGGGTACCACAGGGTTCAGTACTGGGACTGGTCCTCTTTAATATCTTTATAAGAGTCATTGGAGAGCACCGGGAAGGAAAGATATGTCTCTTTCCAGATGACACAAAGATCTGCAACAGGGTTGACACACAAGGTGGGGTGGAAAGAATAGAAATGTGCTTGGCAAGGTTGGAGGAATGGTCAAATATGTGTCAGCTCAGATTCAATGCAAAGAAGTGCAAGGTAATGCATCTGGGAAACAAAAACCCAGGGGAAGAGTACACAATGGAGGGTGAGTTAATAACAACAACAAAAATCGAAAGAGACCTAGGAGTAATTATATCAGATGACCTAAAGGTGGGCAAGCAATGTGAGAAGGCAGTAAGGAGGGCTGGGGGGATACTGGGATGCATAGGGAGAGGCATCAACAGTAGAAAACAGGAAATTGTTATCCCTCTCTACAGACAATTAGTGGGGCCCCCATCTGGAGTACTGTGTGCAATTCTGGAGACCCCATCTCCACAAAGACATAGACAGAGTGGAGACTGTTCAGAGGAAGGCAACCAAAATAGTACAAGGTCTGCACCAGAAGACATATGAGGAGAGACTAAAGCAGCTTAATATGTATACCCTTGAAGAAAGAAGGGGAGGGGGGGCATGATATAAACTTTCAAGTATCTCAAGAGGAATTAACAAGGTACAAGAGGGTAGTATCTTTCAGAAGAAGAGATGTGCAAGAACAAGGGGGCACAATTTGAAGATGGGGGGGCGGCTCAGAGGTAATGTTAGAAAGTATTTTTTCACAGAGAGAATTGTGGATGCATGGAACAGCCTTCCTGAGGAAGTTGTGGAGTCAGGAACAGTGGGAGAATTTAAGAATGCACGGGACAGGCATAATTCAATTCTAGTGGGGGGTAGGAGGAAGTAAGCTGTTGATTAACTAGAATCTGCAGCTTATCCATCAGGTAGGGAAATGGGCAGACTGGGTGGGCCAAGTGGTCCTTATCTGCCATCAAATTCTATGTTTCTGTGTTTCTATGTTCTATGTAGACCTCACCTGTGGAGGCTTTCCATTCTGTTATTAATTACTTTGTTCCTAAATTGTATCACTTCTCTTACTTGAGGATGAAAAGCAGGTATTTCTCATTCAAACCTTTCATTCCCATTATGAATTTTACAGCAAATGGTAGTAACATAAACAGATACAATTATAAGTAAAGTTGTGTGAATGACTGGAATGATGCATTCTGACATTGAAATAATATTCTTCAACTGTTGGTCTTACAACTATTTCCGTAGAAATCTCCCTGTAAATTAGGAAAACACTTCAAATGTATAATTTTAACACTTTTCTCTTGCAATACTTTTTTTTAATAGCGATAAGGACTTCCTAGTACTTAGCTGAATAGTAAGGCAATCACCCCCTAGATCTTATATGACACTCGACTGTGCCTCGTGCCAGAGTACACTCACATAGGATGATTAATACTCTAATCCCGGTTGTGCATAACAAACTGATATTAGGTAGTTGCATGTCAGGGAGCTGTCCTGCTACTTCACCCTGTATGTTCTGAAACACAGTCTCTTCACTGCAGTATTGAGTTGACATGCAATACTGGCATATCATCACCTGCCCCACACACCCATTCCACTATGCTATCCCTTCACTGTCAAGACGACGGATCATTGTCTTCCACCATGAGTCCTTCCACCCCAAGCCTCACCTGTTCTCAGTAATGTAGCTTCCTTTCTCTCATTCCCCTTTCCCCACCCCTGACCTTGCCTCCTTGAGACTCACTTCCTAACATCTGCCTCCCTCTTCCCCCCTGGTTTCCTCCTCCCCTTTTGCTCCCTCTTTTCCACCCTCCCTTCCAAGCACTGTCTCCCCACATAAACACTGCTCCCTGCACACTGTGCCCCTTCTCCATGTACTCCTGTCACCCTTCTGTGACCAACAACTCACCCCTGAGCATTCCACTTCCTGTGCACTCTCCTGCTGCCTCAGTGTGAGCCTGCACTCCATTCTCCTCCATTAATATCACCAGCACTGCTAACCTGCTACTTGCCCCCTCTGACTTGTTGTAGGTTGGCTCCTTAGGGGATGTAATGTGACAACATGATGGTGGGGTCACAGCAATATGCACTTCAGCTGATAATAATGCAGCCAATGAACCTTATGGCAATTCTTATTTCAGACTTCTGCTTGCTGTTCTTCATCGTAATGAAAATGCTGCAAGGGAGCAGTATAAAAATCAAAAAGGGGAAAATGTCTCTAACATCATGCTTCCCAAATTTAAATGTGGAGGCCACATGGTTTGAAAAGTCAACAGGAAATGCAGCTATGGTAAGAACCAACATATATATCATCCACTGCGCTTTCATACTCCCATGTGTTCTACTGATGACCAGTACATTTCAGTACTGGAAACTGCAAAAGGGACATAACATCAGAACTTCCATTACTGAGGCAACAAGCCTCTGCAGACTGCATGAGTCCATTTCATTTTGATAGCAAAAGAACTCATTAACACATAGCTCACACAGTGTTATGCATGGAACCAAATACAGAATGAGCAACTCTGTGCAAAGCAATTGTGTTCTACCACCCCGGGGTTCTGATTCCCACGGAACTCTCAAGCTTCATGCACAAGGTCAGAGGGACTTGGAACTCCTGTGTGGTAAACCTCAGTGTCTGTGCACAGCTGACCATCCAGTATTCTCTATACATTGTACGTACAGTAAGCAGTAATGTACAATAAGGTGTGGTTTACTGGCAGGCCTACCTTCGCCTGCAGTGGTGTGTCATGAGGTGAAGCCAAGTAACGTAACCACACAAACAGTGGGTAAATCCCCCAATAGCCCACATCCTGGAGTGGTTTAATGTGAAAATGCAATGGACACATGAGTTTCATTATGTTTTTTATATATGCCATTTCTCAGTTCAGGACATACCATGGTCCTGTGATGTGGTTTCACAACTGTAGTTACAAGACTGTCATATACCAAGGTCCTTTCGAGTACTGTGCTAAAGGTACAAATTCAGCTGTTTCACAAGAAATGTGTTGCGGTGGAAAATGATAGAAAGGAGGACAGAGGAGGAGGAGGAGTGGCTACATACATTAGAGAGGGCATAGAAATTGGTAACATGGAAGAGGAAGAGGGAAACATGGAGGACTTATGGGTCACCTTATGAACCCCCGCAGGAGGTAAGGTCAAGCTGGGTGTAGTACATAGGCCCCCTGGGGTGTGTGAAGTTCTGGAGGAAACTGATAGGGTTTGGAGTGGGCCCATTGATGGTCAGATGGATAGGATGTTAATAAATGTGTTCTCCAGACCATGACATCTGCCCCCCTAATTTCTGCATAGTTACATGCAATTTTCCTGTGTCAAATACAGAATATGTGAAGAACCTGTACATGGAGTTGGCAAATGTGGTGAAACAAAAGAAGACAACCAAGGAACATATATCGCCACCCCTGTGTTCATCCTATGATCATCCTAGCAAGCAGGAAGCAGTACAGAAAAGATTTTCATGATACACAGAGGAGTGGGTATGTTAGCCAAGTAAGTTACATTAATAGGAAAATAACTTCAAAGAAAGGGAGTCTTGCACAGGCAGATCATTCTGGAACTCAGTACTTTAATTGCATAACAGAATATAACTCCGCATTTCAAAAAAACCTGTGTAAGGTCATCATAACATAAGAAAGCATAAAAAGTGAACATACAACAATACAAGAGGTACACCCTAACCATGTAAAGCACTGTGTCATACATTCACTATCTTAGAGTGCTGTCATCGCAAGTATTTTTTCTCTTACTACTAATGTAAAGCTGGATAGCAGAACCCAACAAATTTGCCATCATTAGTAGAAGGTGAGAAAGTTTCACGTATCACATGAGCAACACATGATGGTATGGGTACTTGTATGTGTCTCTCTAGTATACCTCAGCTCCATCTAACAAAGTGTCGATATGCCACATGTCTATATTTTTTATGAATAGGGCCCTCGTAGGGATTGACATACTGTCATCGCAGGTCCCTCCAGGCTAATTGCAAACTCCAAATGTCCAAACAAATTGGGTAAAATCCAGGATGTTGTACAATACAAATGCACCTGGTTTCATTTAGCATAGGTTGCACAACTGTGATCTCTGCACAACATTTGCTCTCAGTCTCAGTAGTCATGGATACACATTGATGACACGTACACATGCAACACATAAATAAATAACGCGATTAATATTTTTCTCGCACAATGCACAGCACTTATAACCAGTAACTAGCCACAATGCCAGAAAGACCCTGCAAGGAGGTACACACTGCACTGCATATCCTTCACCCTGATATGCTTCATTTACAGTGAGCCCTTTTAAATAAGTCTACCACAATGCAGCAGGAGTCCTTTATGGGCAGACATGAATATTTGCTTCTGGAGCACTGACACAGGCCTGCATGTGCAAACACAAAATCCAGCTGCGCCTTGTGAAAACGTCAAGTGGGGCTCATTTTAGAAGTGCAAGCTGGGACATACACTTCATGTCACATTAAACTGTCCCTCCAAATGCTTATACTGTATAGTGGAACATCGTTGTTCACTGAAATCTAGCTCTCTCAATATGTTGTTCTGCTGTGCAACAGAACAAAAAAGTGGCATCCATAGGACAGCAGAACGACTTTTCATTCTGATGCAGTGCGGACGTCACACATTGTGTCCTCGAGCAGCAATCTGACAGTTAGGGAATAATGACTAACTTTTGCCACTTCAGTAAAAATGATTTTAAAAAGAAAGATGTGTTAATGTTTGTTTTTCCAAGGGGGGGATGTTTCACTATATAATACGCAGAACAGTGCATGCGTAACATTAAATGGCAGGCCTGTTGTTTCACCTCGTTGGTACTATTACCACAGGTTACCTCTTGAGCTGTGCTCTCTAGGTAATCCGTCATCATAGTACCAGCTTGGTGAAAGAATAGCCCTGTTGTTAACTGCTACTCATGCACTACCCTACATGTTCCATATTTTATGGCAAACTAGAGTAATCATTTGCCAGTGCATTGAGGACTTTAGAAAAATGGTAAACCAAGTCATTGGTAATACACTTCAATGTGAGTAATACTGCATGTAGAAGACAGTGAATCAATACGGGGCAAACAATTACATGCCTGCACTACAAGTTTACTTGTGGTACTGCATATGAGGTAACAGAGGATGGTGCCATTTGTGGATACATTATTGCACCCATGGTAAACCCCCTCATGGCTTATTGCTTAATTATCACTGCTTCATATGCAGAATATGTTCTTGGACAAACTGATTGATCTGTACAGTGCTATGAGTGGGGTGGAAACACTACAGGTTTTGAGAGAGTAGAAAAGCCTTGGAATGGTGATAGATGCCAAAATGAACAACTTACAGCAATGTAGCCGGGTTGCACCACAATGCACTACTATGACGGGGTGCATGGCCAGGGGGATAACCTCAAGGAGAAGTGTGGTAATCCTTCCCTTGTACAATAGCCAGGTTACACCACACATTGAATACTATGTACAGTTTTGGCATCCCGACTAAAAAATGGCATTACGTGTCTGGGGAGGGTACAAAGGAGAGTGACCAAGATGGTACTGGTGCTAGGGGAATGGACCTATGAGGAGCGACTGGGGGAAATCAACCTATACTCATTAGAGGAGAGAAGAGACAGGGAGAATATGATAGAGAAAGACAAGGTACAGAAAGTTGATATATAGAGAATAATGGAAAGGCAAGTGTGTATTATGGTTTTGTTTTGCACACCCAAGGTGTGTGATGACTCATAAACCTCAAAAGCAAAGCTCAAGAGATTTATGTGGTCATCACACACTGAGGGTATGCAAAAAATAAAAATCCATAAATACACAATTGCCTGTTTTTAATTTTTTCTGGCTGCTGGTGCCTTGATTTGTAGGTTTTCTTGCTGTACTTTCCCCCAATGTGTGTAACGTGACTGAGCAGTGTCTAGGGTTGCAAACAATTATGCTGAATTTTTTTAAAAACACCAGTGCTGACTATAAAAAACATTTAATGTTTAGTGGTGCACTTCACATTTCTAAGTTTTCGAGAGAGAAAAAGGCGATGCTTGTAGAGACAGCAGAGCAAGTCACTGGGCAGCTTGTGAAGACTCAATGCAAACGTTAGCGAGTGTTGCTGCGGCTACACTCACTAACGCTTGAGTCAAAACCACCGAGCGACTCCCTCTGCTGTCTGTACGAGTGCCTGTTTTTTTCTCTCTCTCACAAAATTCAGAAAACTGAAGTAAGCCACTAAACCAGATGTGTTTTTTTACACTCAGCGCTGATGTTTTCGAATAAATTCAGCATTATTGTTTATGACCATGGATGTCACTCAGTCATGTTACAGGCATCGGGGGAAGTGAAAGTACTTTGGAATGCTGTAATGACTGGGTTTCGGTTTATTATGGCTTCTTGGAGCATAATAACCCGAAATTCTGTTATTACGTCATTTGATCAGTGCCATAATCCAGTTGATATTTGAGTTCACCAGTAATCGTATTTGTATTCATACTAAAAAAGCAACATAATCATACCAGTTAACATTCCCAATTCTCAAATGCTGTTCTCTGTTCTCTTGCTGCACATGTTCCTGCTCCTCTTCTGAATCTGACCCTGATGGCTCAGACATATATGGTGAAATCCCGATGCTGCCAGAGGCTGCGCTGAACTGCTCATTTCTGTGGTCCATAACATCTGACAGCGATGTGTCACTTTCCCCAGAGAATTCGCTATCATCACTGGAATTGTTCTGCACGTGGACTTCATCCATGATCCTGAAACAAAATGACAATAGACAGTTGAAGACTACAACACTGAACATCAGTGTCATACTATAACCATACCATGAAAACATACAGACAGCATAAAAGTTGTTCTGTAACTTTCTCAATGTTCATTTTTGAACTGGAGCACAATCCGTAATCAACACTAGGAAACAATCTTGACTGCTTCATTTCAAATGACTGGTCTGCATCAGAATGTACTGCTGAAAATAACTGGGTTCTACTATTTAAACCTTAACATGCACACCAGACTAAAACTGCACAGGAAAATAACGTTTGGATATTATTAACAACGTCAGTGACTGTTGCTTGCGGTCAAGACAGGCTTCCTGCATATGACATGTATTGAGATCATTAACATATTACTGACTCCATACATGTACAGGGTGAAAAGAAATCATCTATGGCGATCCATGGGCCCTGCTTCATTTCAGTACTTTCCTTTTTTTTTCCATATGTGCTGCATTTACCTTCTTTATTTACAATACTTCTGCACACCTGATCAAACCGGTTAGACATGGTACTTAAATACAGAGCTGTTCCAACCACCAGCGTTTGTATTAATCTGTCTGTACTGGGCAACTGTGTTTCAAACACTGCAATGCTAGCTTTTGGAAAGCATTTTGTACAGTTGTAATTGTTATAACAAATGGCAATACACTGCTTTCCCATCATTTTCATTCTAAGTGTAATAAAGCAAAACATTATGCATAGCTAATATGGCACTCCAGTTGTAGACATTTTTTTTTTACTGAAAATCCACATTTATCAAAATACCATGTGATCATATATAGCTGAAAATATGTGCTGTGGACAGGAGAAATGTACCAGTCGCACAGTAGGAATACAGACTGGGTGGCATGGGTGGTCACACAATGCCAAAGAGGGTGGGATGGGCAGGCCACTACCCCATCAATAATTAACTTACAGTAAACGGCAATACAGTCTTGTTTACCACTGTTTCAGGATTCGTGAGGGAGGGGGAGAGTACTACACTGCAAGGATGTTTTTGTTTGCCAACCAGAATGATAAGGCACATTGGGAAAGTGGGAGGACCAACTACACCACCAGGTATCGTTCTTTAGGCAGGATCAGGGATGGGCCACATGTCTATAACTACTTTCAACTACTACCCACTTATACAATGTTGCCAGTTGGGGTTATCGAATGAACATTGCGTGTCACCAGATACGTGTTTGAACCAGGGGTAACACGTTGCTGTACCCAAAGTATGAAAGCACTATTGTCAGTCTGGCAGCATGACAGTGCAATTTATATCTCTCCATCCCTTGTGTATGCCCCCACCCTCTTAACAAATCATAACTTAGAAAGCAGTGGCTTGAACCTGCCTCCATATTTCCTGTGTAGGAAACTGGTTAGCATATATGACATCGAGGATAGTGGTAAACTGAGTTTACTCGGATGGAATAAAGTTGACTGGAGATTATACATCATGGAGCAGTGCTCTTAAATGCAAAAAAAGTGCAGAATAATGCACTTGGCACATTAGAACCTATTAACAGAGTACAGTATGAGCAGACTGATACTAACAAAGACCAAGCTGTTAAGATATCTAGAGGTTTTTGTATCGGTTGACCTACAGATGGCCAGGCAGTGTCACAAGGTAGTCAGAAATGGCTAGTTGGATGCTGAGGTTCACAGGAAAGGGTATCGCTAGCAGAATGAGGGAGGTGGTGCTGCCCCTACATAGGTCACTGTTAAGCCCCCACCTTGAGTACTGTCCACTTCTGTACAACACATCTCAGGAAGGACACAAGTAAAGGTGATCGACAGGATGTCTAACCAAATTGTACACATGTCTGCATCAAAAGCCCTATGACAAGATGCTGAAAAAGCTAAATACAGCATGTTCTGCCTGTAGGCGAGGAGGGAGAGAGGGGTGATATGATGAAGAAGTTTAAATTCCTCACAGAGGTAAATAGGGTACTGGAAGTGGTCATTAACTGCAGAAAAGGGTGCTCTGGAACAATGGGGGATGATTAGAGGAAGGGGGTAAATTCAGGAGGGATGTGAGGAAGTACTTCTTCACAGATATGGTGCTGAATATATAGAACAGCCTTCTAGCGGTAATTGTGGGAGCAAAAACAGTTGTGGGATACAAAAATGCCTGGAACAGGCATAAGGGAATCATAGGGTTGGGGGGAGGTACACTTTACATCAGAGTCTACAGCAAAAAATGAAGGTTAACAAAAATGGGCAGATTGTGTGAGCACAGCGGCCCTTATCAAGTGTCACAATCTAGGTCTCTAGGTACTGTATGTGTACAGCAGCTAAGGTTTTATATATATATATATATATATATATATAGATATAGATATAGATATACATATACATATATATACATATAATATATATATATATATATATATATATATATTAGAGGCAAAAACTCCGTTTAATGCATTAGTTAGGGTTGTGCCACAGCGACAAGAAGTGAGGAAATTCGCTGTTAGGGTTGAAACCCTAACTCCAGTCCAACCCCAGCACCACACACACAGACACACACATGCAAGTAGGGGAGGACCAAGTCAACACAACCAATGACAGACATCCAGCAGCAGGTGACAGAAATAACAAACAATTGTCTAAATGTACTACGAGACATCCCCACCCACCTGACCAGGTACTGCATGCTCAGTGGAGATCAACAGCAAAACTGAGGCCATGTACACCAAACGTACACATCCCTGATTGCAGCTGCACACAACGTACCACATTTAGTAGTTGCATGGCCTTACCTACCGATGCCCCACACCAGACCACACCACATGTGGCAGGCCACCTGAGCAACAGAGTTCAGCAAAACCAAGGAGTTGTACAGGTATAATATCTCTGATTATAACAAGGGTTTGAGAAATGCAGTTTTCTAATTGACTGTAAACATTGTAACAGCCTTATGTTTAGCTTTTATTAACATACATGTAGAGCCTAACCATATGATGAACATTGTTTAATGTTGTTTAAAAAACAGTTTTATTATGATAGCAATAAGCCACTCCCAGGTATTATGTTAATGGTCAGTTTATCACTGTCTAGCGACATGTGGCACATGGCTATGCCTCATTCAACATTAAACCCCTACAGGGTGATTAAAGACCATTTAACATAACTGTTGGTCATGCCTTATTGCTTAATTGTCTTTATGAGTAGATACTCTCCCTCTGCTAGGCACTGCAGCAGCTTTGCAACACAGTGTCCCACCCAGTTACACCATACACTGTCTAGTTACTGGAGAATGGCTGTGAATATGAACTCATGAAGATGAACAGTGTAACTTGATCATTACAGTCATCGAAACCGTAGTGTGATTATAACTGACAGAGTATGTGATAGAGAATAACCCCTGCTGTCCTAGTACACTTACCCCATTGTGAGTTAAATCAATACTAAAAGACATTCTGTTTATATCTACACTATACCTACTTGATTCCTGTTGTACCACAATTAACATAGTTATCACTTTGATAGCATCAGTGAGAGAAGTGTGGCAAACCCAAACACTAGGCATACAGCCTGAGTATGAAACAACTGTTAAAAAAAATTACACTGTGTCCATAAGTGCCTTAGATCACTCATTGCAACAATAGTAAATGTATTACTATTTGAATAAGTTAGTCATCACAGATGCAGTGAGATTGTCTTTATCAGGTACAACATACTCAGTAAGTGCCTACAGGAAAATCTATCCTATATACATCTCCGATACAGGTATGTCATTGTTGGCTCAGTAGTGCTATGATATTTAGAAGTTGCTTGGTCTGATCCATGCAATTACACTGTTTCTTACAAAGAATACTTACTGCATCTTTAGTATTGAAACACACTGAAGGTCTATGTATGTACATCAGCAGTACACCTTCATCAGTAAGAATGCATCTGATACTGGCAGTACGAATTTCACAGCGTTGAACAGGCAATGCTTTTCCATATGTTTACATCAGCCTCTATCTTGAGTAAACCGCTGCAGTAAATGTACTACTATGTAAATCACATACTAAATGTAACACTACTTTTATCTTGAGCATGCTAGTGTCTTGTAGTTAATTTATGTACTTCTCTTAATTAATGTATACTCACTAGTGTTAAAACCTTTCTACAACTGTCATCATGCACCTTCAGCATATATATTGACTAACGTCACAATACCAGTTGTGGTATGGTGTGGGGCATCGGTAGGTAAGGCCATGCAACTACTAAGTGTGGTACGTTGTGTGCAGCTGCAATCAGGGATGTGTACATTTGGTGTACATGGCCTCAGTTTTGCTGTGGATCTCCACTGAGCATACAGTACCTGGTCAGGTGGGTGGGGATGTCTCGTAGTACCTTTAGACAATTGTTTGTTATTTCTGTCACCTGCTGCTGGATGTCTGTCATTGGTTGTGTTGACTTGGTCCTCCCCCATACTTGCATATGTGTGTGTGTGTGTGTGTGTGTGTGTGTGTGTGTGTGTGTGTGGTGCTGTGGGGGGTGAATTCGGAGTTAGGGTTTTCAACCCTAACAGCAAATTTCCTCACTTTTGTCGCTGTGGAACAACCCTAACTAATGCATTAAACAGAGTTTTTTGCCTCTAATTTCCCTTCTTTTTGAGAATGATAACGAGAAATAATGAATGTAATGCAGCGGTGGGCCCCGCACTCCCGCCACATGATGTCTTGTGGCATAGTAACAGGAAGAGCAACGCAAACAGAAGCGCTAACAGTGGCACACATGGTAATGCAAGCACAAATGACAATAGAAAGGGCAACGCACACGGTGGCATAGATGGGAACGGTCTGCCACATGATGTGTTGTCACATAGTAACATGGTGCCTGCAAACGGAAATGTCAATGGGCATGGTGACGCAAAGTGAAACAGAAAGAGAAACAGTACCATAGACACAAATGGCAAAAAATAACAGAAACGCAAGTGCAAATGAAAATGCAAAGGATAACGCACATAGGGCCCCGCGATCCCGGCACGGAATGCGGCAGCGGAAGCATGGGGCCCAAAGGGCCCCTCACTCCCACCACATGATGTCTTGTGGCATAGTAACAGGAACAGCAATGCAAACAGAAGTGCTAACAGTGGCGCACAAGGTAACGCAAGTGCGAATGAGAACAGAAAGGGTAACAAACACGGTGGCATAGACGGGAACGGTGTGCCACGTGATGTCTTGTTACATAGTAACATGGTGCCTGCAAACGGAAATGTCAATGGGCATGGTGATGCAAAGTGAAACAGAAAAAGAAACAGTAGGGTAGACACAAATGGCAAAAAATAACAGAAATGCAAGCGCAAATGAAAACGCAAAGGATGACGCACGTGGTGGTGTAGACGTCAACGGTAAGTGAAACGGGCATGGAACTGCAAGCGGAAAGGGCAATGGTAACAGTAATGTAAGCACACAGGCTGGTTTTCCCCAAAAGCTGAATAGAGAAAGACAGTGAGTACAAAGAATGTATGCATAATAATGGGTATTGGAGCAGAAAATGAGGACTTGGAATACTAAATAGGTTATAGCTCAGGAACCGTATGACGCAGAAAAAAACATTTTAAAGTTGTATGATTTATGACTGTCCTGGCTAGTTTTGTACTTAGCCCCCATTAGCTGGCTAAAAGTTTTCTGACGAAAAGTCCGTATCTCGCACTGTTTCCTAGATGCGGGCCCTGAAAGGCGTGGCGAACGCCGTAATGTTATCCTATGGGAAAAAAAGAGAAGTTCAGAGCACGATAACTTTGCCTCCCTGTAATATTTTTTTCACCAAACCACTGAAAGGCACATCTGTGGGCTGTTGGCTGTCTTCCCTCCAAATTTCAGGAAAAAAGACCAAACCGTTATTTTGCGGCAGGGTGCCAAAGTATTCCTGTAATGCGTCGGGCGCCGTAATGTTATCCTATGGGAAAAACTGTCATATTTGGAGTGCCATAACTTTGCTGCCATGTAATATTTTTTCAATACAACACTGAAAGACACATCTGTGAGATGTTGGCTGAGTTCCTTCCAAATTTCAGCCCAAAACTCCCAACCGTTCTTTTGCAGTGCAGTGCCAAAGAATTGCTGTAATTTTCCCACAGACTAGAAAATTACTGTCGCGAATTTGCAAAAGCTTTCAGAACATTTGCGACACTTTCGTGAGCACAAAAGTACTTTGTGAAAGTACTTTTTCCAGAAATCTGAAAAACATTTTTCTGGGGTGTTTTACCCCAAAATAAAGACATGGCTAGCATCCTCAGGGTCCGACTAGGTGACTATAAAAAGAATTAGGTTGCTAGAGGGTCCCAAATTTAAATGCCAAGCATTTTTCTAATCACCAACTGAAAACAAAATGGCCGATTTGCGAAAGTAACAGGCCCATTTGCGAAAGTAAAAATGCATTTGCGAAAATGTTGAACTGTTTGTTAACTTTTCCCATTGACTTATAATGGGAAATTGTTTTTTGAATAACTTTTGAACCGTTTAATATTTTTTCACCAAATCTTCAAAAGGCACATCTGGGACCCCAGCCACATGTTCCCTGAAGATTTTGGGCTGGTCACGCATAAACACATGTGACCGTAGGAAATCAGAAAAGCGTGCTGGCAAATCATGCTTAATAACTCCGCAGCCGTATCCGACTGCTATGAAACTTGGCAGATACCAAGGCCTATGGTTCTTGATCATGTATTCCAAATTTCAGCCAAAGCTGTCAAACAAAGTTATTAAGGTGCAAAGTTTTGGGGTTTAACATAGAAATGGCTCCTCTACCATAATATATATATATCTAAATAAATGTTTTCATCTCAAACCATTGGATACCCCAACTCTCTGACTTGGAACTTTTGCCTGGGAGATCAGTTGTTTTGGACCTCTGTCTGTGTGCTACAGGATGCTCAGGTTACTCAAGAGTGGACATTCTGGCAGGAGCGGAGGAAGTAGAGTCTGAGCTGGACAAACCAGACTAGGACATCTGCACAGGGTAAGCAAAAGTTCTATCTCAAAATTGCTGGAAGATTCTGACTTAGGCTAATAACATTTTCCTTTACTTGGGCCACCTGACTTTTATTGGTGAAAAGAACATTTAGGTAAGTGCACCAGTTGGGTCTGTGGAAAAGACTGCCCATACATTGACAGTGAAAGGCAGTACAATAAGTCTGGCCAGGTGTAGGTGATATTATTATAGTGGCTTCCAAGTAAATTTACATATTATGAAAGCATGGTGAAATAGCATAGCAGAGGAATAAACAGACTTGGTCTCACAGACACAGTGGCGCTGAGGGTTAACACACTGCTTACCACACCTCAAACCACGCCAGCGACCCAAGTTCAGGAATGGACTAGGGTCATCGGGTGTCGGGGGGGAGGCTTGAGCATCCCAGGGACTGCTGTCCTCCAGGAAAGTTTGAGGAGGGACACCCACAAATGTGCTGACTCCTAGCCCTGACTGGGGGTTATGGAGGGTTATGGAGCATGATACAGTTTTCATGGGTAAGACATGCAGTGCACGGAAGTGTGTCCCAGAACAACATTGTGAAAGACTAAAAGAGCATCATATGTATACCCCTGAGGAAAGGAGGAAGAGA
Organism: Neoceratodus forsteri; assembly: GCA_016271365.2. NCBI lineage: Eukaryota > Metazoa > Chordata > Ceratodontiformes > Ceratodontidae > Neoceratodus > Neoceratodus forsteri. The sequence continues at coordinate 276,072,670 of JADMNL010000025.1, forward strand.
GGGGACAAACAGTCACATACCTCAAGAGAATCAACACATTCCAAGAGGGCAGCATCTTTCAGGAAAAAAGATGTGCAAGATCAAAGGGGGCACATTTTGAAGATGGGGGGGGGGAACGGCTCAGGGGTAATGCAAGAAAGTACTTCTTCACAGACAGGGTGGTGGACGCATAGCACAGCCTTTCTGAGGAGGTTGTAGGGTGTAAAACTGTGGGAGAATTCAAGAATGCATGGGTCAGACATAAGGCAATTCTTGTAGGGGGTAGGAAGACATAGGCTGTTGCTTTGCTAGGATCTGCAGCTTATCCAGTAGGTAGGCAAAAGGGCAGGCTAGGTGGCCCAAGCGATCCTTATCTGCCATCAAAGTCTATGTTACTATGACAGGGAGTGGCACACTTGCCAGACTGCACAAGACAATATTCCTTGGGTTTAGTGACAACGACTCACACTCTGACTGCCTGTGATAGGACACTCTCGAAAGCACTTCACACCACTTCACTTGTACTTGTATGTGTACTCTCCTAACACCTGTCTCCCTACTCGTTTTCACCTGTGCTTTAATGGTCACCCTCCCTGGTGCTCCAACAGTCAGATTGCAATCACAATGTGACCATACCATCAGTGTAGCCAAACCACCTTGGTAGCCCCACACTTCAGCAACTTATAAAGAGGCATCAGGCCTACCCTTCTCTGCCTACCCTTTTCCAAGACCAGTGAATTCTCATGTTCCACCCTTCTCAGCATCCACCCTGGTATGATTACTATGATGCACATTACTTTATGTCATCTAGCATGTATCCCTCTCACAGAAGCCCCTGTGTGATGTCCACTACACACTGGTTCCACAACACCACTCCCAGTAATGACCATGCGCTGCCACACGACTCACCCAGTGTTCATCAGAATTGACTCCAAGACACAAAATCCACCACACTCATCCTTCTCAAACAATAACTACTCCAGCTTACCTCCATCCAATCAACTTCTGCACAGGCCCTTGAGCAACATTACCCAGTGTCTGAAGGTGTAGACAGCCTGTTTGGAAACCACTTATACTACATGCAGCACTCCACTATGACAGGACTCCCTGTTAACACAGAGCACAACACAATATCTGTCCACTGCTAACCCATCCTGCCTCTAATCTGATGATATGACAGTAATGGCAGGCTTCATATAAATTGCAGAATATAATCTCTGTAAATAATTTTTAAACACCAACCCATCTTTTATAAGCAGAACAAGCAAACTATCCTTACATTCCCTCAAAACTTCAAGGTAACAGTCATTACATCACATAATACTTCAAAAGCTAAAGTCTAAATAAAAATCATTAGTGAAATGCACCTTTCCTGAAAAAAGCCATAATGACATGCTAGGTAAGCAAGAGGCACCAGTGACCTAAACTCTTATCAGATCACAGCTGCCTGCCAAGCCACCATATGACACAAAACAAAATGCATGAGCCCCCAGTGAACCCAACCTGCTATTTCCTTGCTTTTCTCCACCACCCCAAAACAAAAAAATAAATAAAACTACACTAGCTAATCATACAGAAAAAATTATATCATACACATAAGTAACCCCCCCAAAAAAAAATTGCCTCAACCAGGCTCCTATACCAATCTCAGCCTACAAAACCTTTCCTTATCACACTATCACATCATCCTTAACGTGAGGGAAAAAACTGAAATTTATGCACCCACAAGCATTGCATAGCTCTCATTTTCAACACTTGCAGAATGCAATAATTATAGTCAGCCACTGTCTGACGTATAACATATATTGGAAAGGATGTCTACATGTGTGGAACTTGATCTACAGTTGTTGAACTTACTATGTGAACTGCATCACTCTGCCACCTGGTGCATCTCCCATTGACCAGCATCAAACATTAACATGATAACAACAACCTGACATGCTATCTACATATTTTGGCTGCACGTCCATCAGTGAACCTGTCAAAGGACAGGCTCTGCTACTTTAATCACAATGCTCTACAGAACATGAGCAGCGATTTTACATCACATTTTGGCCCCTTACTATGCACACTCCTATATCACCAACATGACACAATAATTACACTTATATGCCGACCATTACATTCTATCACAGCAAGAACAACAGACAACAATGCCAAGCCACTATGTGGATGCAATATTAACTTACAGACAAACTGATTACCACTCACAGTCTCACTATGACTGCTAATGCTGTCACATATTTTGCTTCCCCAAAAAAACTTCCACCAGTAACATAACACTTTTAAATCTACCACAACAGTAAGGTACTATAAACATATGTGACACAAGTCTACAACCACACTGATGGCCTACAACATGGAGGGATGGCATAACACCACAGTAAGTACCTTCCAGTATTCTTCTCTTTACAAATCAGTTGAACACTAGTCACCGACACTAAGTGGCCTTCTGTGAACTAACAGAGCAGATAATGTAAGCATAACCATCCTCCGAATGAGAATTAAACACTGCAAAACATTTATTTATCATCTACCACCACATGAAAGTGATAAAACGATGTGCACCAGATGCCCAATTACAGTGCTTTACTCTGACATCAAACTGTGCTACTTTGTGCTTACAAGACAAATAATGGGTATGTAAACCTCCCACCAAAAAAAAAAAACACACTAATCGCATAAAGCAAAACCCAAACATGAGCTGCCTCTCACATCCCATGCAACAGCTTGCATTATTAAAATAAAAATCATGGATGAAAAAAGTTACTTTTTGTTTGAGAATTTACATGACGGAAGTACCTCCACCTTTACTTTGCTATGTTGTACTTTGTTCTTTGGACCATATGGAACCTCCTTCCTTGTAGATTTGAAGTACCCTTGCCCCTTCTCCCCCATTGCTTACTTTTAAAATTAAAACAGTGACAGTTGCATTAGTTTTTTGTTTTTTTTTTCATATTTTGGCTTTCTTATAATTTACTTTATCATATAAAATTCGATATGCCTGTAGTGTAGAGCAACTTGGTAACGGGAGTTGGGAGCATGGCTCTTTTTATTACAGTATTCAGTCACACACCAGTAAGACAACATTACTGAACCTTTTTATTTTTAATTTTAAATTAATTCTACTTAGTGGAGAGTGAGCTACCGACATGTCAGAAATGCTGGTAGGTCCAAGTACTAACAACGAGGTTGCAATGCTAGGATGCTGGAAGCATGCTTCCACCTGCAGTTGTGCCACTCACACTGTGCTGCCAATTAATTTTACTGATTCCCCTTATTAGGGAACTGCATGGTAAGGAACCTAGTGCGAGATGATGTCACTGCTTTCATTTTGGAGGGGAGCATAACTGACTGTGTGGATTTCATTTCAGATTTAAAACAGAAATATTCTGTATGCTGCAGTGTAACAGCTGCGATCTTGCATGACAGTTGTAGGCCTGAGTCCCAGCATGTAGATCGCCGTGGTTTGGAGCTGGCAGCATGCTCACATCTACAGTGCACTGGCTCACAAAACCACCACTGCTATGCGTGCTGCCGTCCAAGTCCACTACATCGTCATGACAGTGACATGTAAGGAAATGTTCCGAGGATGCTACTACATTATTGAAAGGATACATTCATTTATGCATTCCAACAATGTGTACTTCACTCCAATAGCTGTTGGTGATGTTCAATTTACGACTGATTATTGGAAAGCAAAATTCAGTATTCTCAATAAATGGTGACATCCAACTACTGTGCAATTGTAATTAAAATGTCATTTCAATGACTCTTGGAACCATTTGAATCTGTTCTCCCACTGTTTCAAAACCCCACTGTAGCATTCACACTTTCTCAACCGGTGTGAGCACCAGCATGTAGAAAGAGGCATCTGTCAAGCGTCAAAGTACTGGCAGGTCCTTTCAGGACACAGATTTTTACCGAAGGGCATTTCTGTGAAAACATAAATAAACACAGAAGATATCCAAAGACTACAGCTAGTTTTCACAACACACAGGTACTGTTATGCAATACACACCCGCAAAATAGGGCTTTTCAATAGTGACTGTCCGGCCAAGTTTCAACACTCGTGGGCAACCTTCAAAAGCTATCGCTATCACTGCAAACCCTGTAAAAAGAATTAAAAAAAAAATGTTGAAAACACACAGTTTGCCACAGGTAACACAATTCATTTACTCAAAATGCGATGAAACCAACATAAATATAGTACTGGCAACTTTCCTCACAATACAGAGTTAATGAACTGCCACTTTAAATTTCATCAGGCAACTGATGGACAGTATTCTTCTCACCGTGAAAATGCCACAGCACGTGACAGCCAGTCCTCTCACAGCATGCCAAACAGCTATCACGGACTGGCACACTGAACTTAAAGCAGAATAAAATTACCACAAACAACTCACATTAACACACCACCACCCTCACTAGTTAACTGCTCCACTCCACGGGATGTCAAAAAAGAACAGTTTACACTAGCTCTTTAAGGAACTTGGGAGGGAACTAGCAGCCCCCTTAGTAGTACTCTTCAACAAATCGTTGGAGAGTGGGGAGGTTCTGAAGGACTAGAAGAGGGAACAGATGTGCCACTCCACAAGACCAGAAGCAAGCAACAGCCGGGAAATTACCATCCAGTTAGCCTAACTTCAGTGGTGGGAAAACTGATGGAGTCCCTACTGAAAGAAAGAATCATTGCTTTGTTGGAGGAAAGTGGTCAGCTTGACACAAAGCAACGCGGTTTCACAACAGGGAGGTCCTGCCAGACTAACCTGGCAGATTTCATTGAGTGGGTCACCAGAACAGTGGATCATGTGGGGCAGTGGATGTAGTTTACCTGGACTTCAGTAAGGCATTTGACTCGGTTCCACACACGAGACTAGTCAATAAACTGGAGAATATGGGAGTCGGGCTTAAGGTAACAGGCTGGGTCAGGGACTGGTTAAATGGAAGAACACAGAGGGTATTAGTAAATGGCATTCTGTCAGAGGAGGGTAGGGTGACTAGTGGGGTTCTGCAGGGCTCAGTTCTGGGGCCGATCCTCTTAAACATATTCATCAGCAACATTGCTAATGGACTGAAGGGAAAGGTGTTCGCGTTTGCCGATGACACCAACATCGGCAACAGGGTTGACACACCAGAGGGGCAACAAAGCATGGAATCTGATCTCTGAAAGCTGGAGGAATGGTCAAAGATCTGGCAATTGAAATTCAATGCAAAAAAATGTAAAGTCATGCACCTGGGAAAACGTAATCCAGGGAAACTGTACTCGAAGGGAGGGGAGCAGCTGGTGGATACAAGGCTAGAGCGAGACCTGGGAGTGATCATATCAGATAACCTCAAGATCAGCAAACAATGCAAGAAGGCAGCACTAAAAGCTAGTGGCATTCTGTGATGCATAAGAAGGGGCATCATAAGCAGGAGGCATAAAGTGATCATGCCTCTGTATCGATCCCTGGTAAGACCCCACCTAGAATACTGCATCCAGTTCTGGAGGCCGCACCTCAGAAGGGACATAGATAGGCTGGAGACAATGCAGAGAAGAGTAACAAAGATGGTATAGGGCTTGCACCAGAATCTGTACAAAGTTAGACTCAGTGAACTCAATCTATACTCCCTAGAGCAGCACAGGAATTGGGGGGACATGACAGAGACATTTAAATACCTTAAAGACAAGCCAGCCCAGTGGTGCTGATGGTTGAGGTGCTGGACGCCACTCTTTGTGCCACGCTGGTGACCCAAGTTTGGGAGTGAGTTTGGGCTGCCAGGGGTTGGGAGGGTGTGGAGCGGGGTCAAGCAGCTGCAAGGCAGTTCTCCTCTCTGGGGAGGGAAGTGAGGGTTCCCCGGCTCTTGGCTGCTGCCCAGTAGAGGTTAGGCAGTAGTGCCAGGCCACAGGGTACCCTGGCACTAGGCTGGGCAGTTGGAAGGGGCCATCAATGGAGCCGTGGGGCACATGTGCATCTCCACATGCATGCGTGATCGTGTTCCAGGGTAGAGGGGAGAAAATCAAGAAACATCATGTCTTCCCCATTGCCAAGTAGTTGCAGGAGACAATGGCAGAGCAAGAAGCTATATGGAAAAAAATATACCTTAGAGGCAACAACAAGGTACATGTGCAGAACCTCTTTCAGATAAAAGACTATAGCAGAACAAGAGGGCAAGACCTTCACCTCAAGGGAGGTAGGTTCAGGAACAATATGAGGAAATTCTTCTTCACGGAGCGCATTGTTGAACTGTGACATAGCCTGCTGGAGGGGTTGGGGGGGCAAAGATGATGGAGAAATTCAAGTGGGCACGGGACAGGCATTGTGCGACACTCAAGCAGGCAGCTAAGTGGGGGTAGGGGTTGGAAAACAAGGGCAAACTTGATGGATCATAAGGTCCCCATCTGCCGACAACTTCTATGTTTCTATGTTTCTGTGTTTTGCTTCTTTGTGATAGCTATAGGCTTATTTCACTTCTTATTGTAGGCTGAAAAATTCCAGCAAAGATTCTAGCCAACAGGCTTAACAGAGTAATCCAGTTATTGATTCATCGAGATTAAGTAGGCTTTGTTCAAGTGAGGAATAATGTGGATTAACTGAAAAAAAAAGCTTTACATATTATCCACACTGCAAAGGGGATATCTTCAAACCCTATCCTATTATCATTAGATGCTAATAAACCATTTGACAGAATAGAACTGGGATATTTCTTGAACATCTTGGCTAGATATAATCTGGGGGACTACATCTGTATATGGGTAAGCCTTACATAACAAAATATCGCAAAAGTGACATAGTATTCTCTCAGAAAACTTTGAAATCTTTAGAAGGACAAGACAGGGTTGCTTGCTCTCCCCTTTGTTATTTATTCTGGCCTTAGAGAGTTTTTACTTATCAAATTTAGGTCCTGTGTTGCAATCGCTGATATTAATTTAGGTAAAAACCATAAAGTGATGGCATACGCTACTGATGTGCTCCTATCACTGTCTAACCTAGATACAGTAGGTCACTGCCAGCTGTGCTAAGTAATGTTCAAGAAATCAGTACGGTGCCTGGCTTCAAGATTGTTTTACTTAGTTAAAAGTTTAACCAGGAAAGACATACTGAGCTACTAACAGCTCATTTCCAGATGTGTCCTGGGGGAAAGGGGAGAAGGAGATACCTAAACAATAAAACTGCTTAAAATAAAAAGTCAAATACAATAATATATTTATTTATTAGACTCTAGGATTACAAGTACCTTTGAGCAGGAACTGCTGATTTACAAAGGTTCCACATCAGAGGATGGGAGGAAACATACAACAATGGTAAACAATGGTAACAATAATAACAAAACAGATTACTTGTACATAGAGTGTTCAGACAAGTACACTGCAGTAGAACCAACCAAGCTAGCTTCTATCAGAGTTCATGGTAAAAACAGTATACTTGGTGGGAAAAGGTCAGGAGGAAGTTGGCAGATAGGTGCCGTTGTCAGATAAGGATGAGAGGATCGAGGGGATAGGCACCAGATGGCAATTGATATGAATGAGTCCTTACAGAGGGGATGGGTGGGTGAGGGGGGCAAAGGGCAAGAGGGAGGGGGCTGGTGCCAAGGATGCAAGGCTGGAATTGCAGGTTACAGTTACAAATAGGGTAGAGGGTGATGACCATGGCTTAGGGGAGGCAGTTACAAAGTGAGGTAGAGGGGAGGAATAGACAAACTGCCTTTTAAAGGGGTTTAGCATTGCAGCAGCAAGAGTTTCTTTGTTAAGGGTATTGAACCACTGAGGAGCCCTGTGCAGGAAAGATCTCTGACCCAGCAAGGTCTGGCACCTGGGGACCTGGAAAGTCTGGTATTGAGAACTGCGTGTTGGCTGGGAGCTGCTGCAGGTAGTAAGCAGTCTTGCCACACTTGGTGGCATGAGTCCGAGAAGAGCTTTTTTTTGGCTATCAGACAGGTCTGGTATTGTAGTCTACTAATGAGAGGTAGCCATCCAGCCTTGGCGTATAGGTCACAGGTGTGCGTTAGGCGGTCAGCCCCCGTGAGACATCTACAGGTCTTGTTGAGTGTCACAGATATCCTCCTAAGGGCAGTAGGGGAGGCAGAGCCATATATGACTAGACCATAATCGACAATGGAGGTAACAGAGCTGTGGATGGCCAGTCTTAGGGCTTCAGGAGTCATACAGTGTTTGTACTTGTGGAGCAGGCCAAGGCGTATGTTGGCAGACTTCGCAACCATCCCAATGTGCTGGGAGTAGGAGAGTGAGCTGTCCAGAGTGATGCCGAGGTATTTAAACTCATGAACCTGCTCAAGTGAGGTCCCACATTGATTCTTGATGGTGATAGGTAGTGTTTTATACTTGCTTAGTGTGTTGCAGAAAGACATGACCGTAGTTTTGCTATAATTCATGACAAGTTTGTATGAGCCAAACCATTTTTCCACCAGTCAGAAATCATGTTGCAGTTGACTCTCAAGACTAGATTAAAGTCCCAGTTGCTTGAAAAGAGGACCACATCATCTGCGTAGAGTAGTATCCTCTGTTGGCAGATGCTGGGGAGGTTGTTAAGGAAGAGGGAGAAGAGTAGTGGGCCCAGAACTGACCCTTGAGGGACACCCGAGAGGACTGTTTTTTCAGCTGATGAGACTCCAGAAATTTTAACACTTTGAATTCTCTCCCCAAGATAGCTAGCAAACCAGGGTAGTGCATCATTGGAGAGCCCAAGAGCAGCCAATTGTCTGAGTAGGAGTGGGTGGTTAATTGTATCAAAGGCCTTTGTAAGGTGAATGAATATGGCCCCTCCACAGAGTCCTTGATCCAGGGCGTCATGGATGCAGCCGGTGAATTCCAACAGTGCCGTGGTACTATACCCTTTACAGAAGCCATGCTGCTCAGGCCACTGAATATTATGCTTTTTCAGGAACTCTACTAGCTGGTCAGAGACTATACGTTCAAGTGCTTTGGATAATGGGGGGGGGATGGAGATGGGCCTATAATTGGTGTGCAGTGACTTGTCTCCACTTATATGTACAGGTGTGATGGTAGCCTTTTTCCAGAGTGATGGGAATTGGCCATATCTTAGGGAGAGGTTGAAGATCATTATCAGGGGTTCAAGGATTTCATCTAGGACTAGTGAAAGCAGCTTCAGGTAGAGTGAGTCACCACTATAGCCAGTTTTGCTGATAGCCTTGCAAATATAGGTTCTGGCTAAGTGCATTGGGATCCTTTTGAAGAAGAACTGTGGAGCTGAGTGAGCATGGGATGCTGTGGCATAGGTGGGGTTGGTGGTGGGGCCGTTGAAGAAATCAGGTGGGAGGACACTGCTTAGGTTGGAGAAAGCATTGATGAATGTATTGGAGATGGTAACTAGGTCCAATGTTGGAGTGCCATTGATGTTGAGCACGGTGGGTGGAGACTTGGAGTCTTTGCCAGAGAGGTCCTTAAGTTTGTTCCAGAATTTTTTCCATCCCCTCATGGTTTGGAAAGCGCTTCTCTAAAGTATTTGCTTTTAGCCATCAGTATAGCATGGGTGCAGCTATTCCTTGCTTGCTTATATTTTTGAATGGCCGCTTGGGCAGCTGTGGTTTGAGCACAGTGCCAAAGGTGGTCCCTTTGATTGAGCTGCGTGATAAACTCAGTGGTAATCCAAGGGTTAGATCTACCTTTAAACTTAATTTTTTTAGCAGTGCATGGATATCACAAGCCTCAGTGAATCAGCTGATAAACAATTCTAGCACTTTATTTACATCCTTGAGTGAGTCTATGTTTGACCAGTCTAGTCTGTTTAGATGGGATTTTAGTAGTTGTAGGTGACGCTTCTTGAGTACCCTGGTGTATATTATTTTGGAGGGGGCTTGATGTAGTTATTCGCCCAAGTACAGATAACAGGTGAATGGTCACTTAAGGAGTCAGGAAGAACAGACACCTTAGATATTCTTTCAGGGTGGTTGGACAGTATCCAGTCAATATGAGTATAGGTCCCTGTCCTGTAGTTACACCTGGTAGGAGAGGGTACTAGCTGTGTGAATTGTTGTGCTGTAACTGCATCCTTGTAGGTGCAGGCCTCCAGTGCAAGCCAGTTGATGCTAAAGTCTCCCAGGATGATGGACTCTCAGTTATGGCGTAGACCCTTGAGGCATTCCATGACATTATTGAAGCCATTAGCCAGGTCCTTTGGGGGGATGTAAACTGAGACTATAGTGAGGTTTTTGTTGTGGGCCCCGAGGAGAACTTTGATAGCGAGGACCTGAGATGGTGATCCTGGTCTAGGAAGAGGGATGGCGTGTCCCACAAAGATGTCCCTCAGGTAGATGGCACAGCCACCACCCCACTTAGAGCTCCTGTCCTGCCTGAAAATCATGTATCTGGGAATAGCAACTGCATTGTCAGGAATCTTTGGATTTAACCATGTTTCAGTGACAGAGAGGATGTCAGGATTGAATTGTTGAATCCAGGTTTGGAGGGTATCTAGTTTACTGAGGAGGCTGCATATGTTGATGGACGCCATGAGAGACATACTACTAACATAATACTAAATATGAGAGGCAATTTAGTAAATGAATGCATGAGAAAAACACACTCATATGTAAAAATAGTAGAAAATCATGAACAGGGCAAAACTAGTGAAAGGGAGTATGAAGAGGAAAGGGTCAAAGAAAGTCACAGGTAGGATAATAAAAGTCATAAAGAAGAGACTTTAGGGAGGAAGGAGAAGAGGTACATTGAATTGAAAGGGGAAGGGGGGACCAAAATTTAGGAAATTGGTAAGAAAAACCAGATTGACCAGCATTAGAGTTTTCTAGAAGGAATAGAGAAAGAATGGGAAATATTATTATGGTGAGGGTAGAAGGAAGAAGGAGGAGAGGACAGAAAGGATTTAAGATTAGAGGGAAGGGTGCTGAACCAGAATTTGGAGACAAGAGAGACACAATGGGAAAGGCACCCAGTATCAAGAGAGGGGAGAGAAAGGGCTGTGTAAAGAGAGCAGTGGTCAGTTCATGGGGGGCAATATAAAAAACAAAATAACAAAAAGAACGAAAAAAGGGTCCAGTCAGGCAAGGGAGAATTTAACGGTTACCACTGTAGACTAAATCGCTGTAATCAAAGACAGCACATGTTAAGCATGTTTAGCGTGTGAAGTGTGGCACACGGTAGAGTACATCAACTAGCCCCACTGATACGTGTTCTACAATTTGAATTGCAGACTAGTCTTGTAAACAGGAAGGTAAAGTATGTACCCATTATTGTAGTGTCATTAGTTCACTTAAACGTCTGTGTATTGTTCAGAGTTACCGGCGATTCAAGGTATTATTCCTTGTTAACATTTATCTTCCATGTTTGTGCCTGGTTAAATATTACTTCCTGTCTATTGTTTGTTTTGGCTGCATGTGATATTTTGTACTTCTTACTCACCACTAAGTAAATAAAAAACAACTCCATAATATCTTATAGATACTAATAACTTCTGGAACTGTATTTCCTTGTTGATCTGCTCCCTTGTTGTTTAAGTGCTGTATAAATTAATGCCTTATATGTGAAGTGGTTTAGCATGAAAAAAATATAAATAAAATCTGCACCAAAAGTTATACAGGCTTAATATAATTAGCACACCATTGAGAAAAGCAGCATCATTAGTATTTAGGAAATACTGATTATTATTTAAACAATATGGAGGAGCATATCAATTTGAGTAATGGTCTCCTTGTGATTAAATGTCAGTTGTGTTCTATGTATCTAGTAACTAGTCTTGAAAAAAACTCTCTACCTTTCACTTGTACTAAATACCAACTAAATATTGATTTATTGGCAGAGGTTCAACTGTTTAACAGTAGACTACAGTCTTTGGAAAAGAATCAAGAGGAAATGTCCAGCAGATTTAATAAACAAGATGAGTGTAAGCCACAACCTATCAAAATTAGACCAGTTACAAATAAAGGGAAAAAACGCGGCAATAAAATCAAAAATTTAAATTAGGGATGCACAGCTGAGATACCTCTTACCCAACAAAAACCTGCCAGTGACCAATGCCCAGTTAAACATAAACCCATGAAAAGAACCAGAGAGGAAGAAGTACATGATAGTACAGATGAGGACTGGTATTATTTACAAAGTCTAAAAACCACCAAAAAAGGCAAAAGGGCAGAACAGTTCGCTGTCTCAACCTTCGATTCCTTTGATCCATTGGTTTCTATTACAGATAGTGAACATATGATAGATAAGACTAACTCAGTTGAGGTCCTAGTTGAAAATCTATTTGACAGACCAGAAGCAGCTTATAACCCCTGTACAGTGGATCCCATTATAAATACGAATGACCCCTCTATTAGCCATATAAATGAAGATCTTCCTTTGATATCACTGGACACAGAAGTCAATTCCAGCACTAAAGAAATGCCGACTGAACCTGTTAACACAATGCATCAAGTAATAGTCATGGGTGACTCTACTATTAAACATACTGATAGAATAGTCTGTATTCCAGACAAAACAAATAGAACCCTGTCTAGCTTCAGTGGAGCTAGAATCTCAGATCGTACATTGATGTCTAACTCAATACTTCACAATACTGATCCTAGCCCATTAGTTAGAGTCCATGTAGGAACAAATAATGTTCTTCTTGAATCTAATCAAAAAATTAGAGGACCATGTGGCCTTAACAAATAAATTAATCCACCTAGGGTGTGAAGTTCAAATATCAGAAATCTTACCAATTCCAAGAGCCAATTTAGCCGAGCAACACAAGATTGAAGAAATCAATAATTGGTTAAGATTAAAAGATTGATATACAAGTTAGCCAGCATGGGAGTGGGTCCCAAGATGGTAGCCTGGGTAAAGAATTGGCTGGAGAACAGGACACAGAAGGTAACAGTAAACTGAGTCAACTCTGAAGAAAGGGGGGTTACTAGTGGGGTACTGCAGGGTTCAGTATTAGGACCGGTCCTCTTCAATGTCTTTATAAGCAACATTGCAGAGGGACTTGAAGGAAAAGTATGTCTCTTTGCAGATGACACAAAGATCTGCAACAGAGTTGATACACAAGGTGGGGTGGAAAGGATGAGAAGGGACTTGGCAAGGTTGGAGGAATGGTCAAATGTATGGCAGTTTAGATTCAATGCTAAGAAGTGCAAGGTAATGCACCTGGGAAACAAAATCCCAGGGGAAGAGTACACAGTTAGGGGTGAGATACTAACAACAACAAAAATGGAAAGGGACCTGGGGGTAGTCATATCAGATGACCTAAAGGTGGGCAAGTAATGTGAGAGGGCAGTAAGGAGGGCTGGGGGGATACTGGGATACATAGGGAGAGGCATCACCAGTAGAAAACAGTACGTTGTTATCCCTCTGTACAGACAGCTGGTGAGACCTCATCTGGAGTACTGCATGCAGTTCTGGAGACCCAGTCTTCGCAAAGACATAAACAGGATGGAGGCAGTCCAGAGGAGGGCAACTAAAATAGTGCAGGGTCTGCACCATAAGACATATGAAAAGAGACTTAAGGAGCTTAATATATATAGCCTCGAGGAAAGGGGGGCATGATAGAAACTTTCAAGTACCTCAATGGAATCAACAAGTCCAACAGGGTAGCATCTTTCAAAAAAGAGGTGTGCAAGAACAAGGGGCACAATTTGAAGATGGGGCCCAGAGGTAATGTAAGGGAAGTATTTTTTCACAGAGAGGTTGTGGATGCATGAACGGCCTTTCTGAGAAAGTTGTGGACTCAAAAACAGTGGTGGAATTCAAGAATGCATGGGACAGTCATAAGGCTATTTAAGGGGGTGGGGGTAGGAAGAAGTAGGCTGTTGGTTAACTAGAATCTGCAGCTTATCCATTAGGTAAGGAAATGGGCAGACTGGGTGGGCCAAGCAGTCCTTATCTGCCATCAAATTCTTTGTTTCTATGTTTTTATTGCAGTGCCTGAATCATAATTTAGAGTGTATCACCCACTGGGAGGAATTTTATGGCAAATCAAATCTTTACTGTTGGGATGGGTTGTACCTCAGTAGAAGAGGTAGTAAACTCTTAGGCAAAAGCTTAGGTCTCTCTATAACAAAATACTTACACTGCCATTAAAGTGGGAGCTGTACCAATGTAACACAGCTCTGGAGTTCAACACAAGTTACTGTGCACCATATCCAGATATTATTTGTGATTCAAATCAGACAGTCACAAGACCACTTAAGTTAATCTCCAAAATTACACAATTAGATGTTATTCTTACTATTGCAAGAAGTTTGCGTACAAAAAAAGATGAGCTCTCATGTATATTAAAAACCCATAATATATCTGTTTGTGGTGTCACAGAAACTTGGAATAAGAATGGAGACTGGAAAATGGACATTAAAGGGTACAACAGGTTCCAAAAAAAACAGAGATAATAAAAAAGTGGTGGTATAGCATTATACATTGAGGAACATCTTAAAGCATATGAAATAAAAACCAAAACAAATAAAAACGAGAGTATATGGGTTCATATTAATTTGTCTTCGGACTCTTTAACAATTGGTTTAATTTATAGATCACCTAGTTTAACAACTGAAGCCAATCAAGAACTAATTGATGAAATTAGTGCAGTTGAAGTGAATAACAACTATATATTAGTGGGGAATTTTAATCTTCCTACTATAAACTGGGATACTCATGAAACTGTCAAATTTAGATATTAAATTCATGGATATTTTCATTCAACAGAACCTAGAACAAATAGTCAAACAGCCCACTCGTAACAGTAATATCCTTGACCTTGTCCTAACCAACACTGAGGACAAAATCAAGGATATCAGCTTACTACCTCCCTTAGGTGATAGTGATCACTGTATCATGTATTTTAAATACAAGACTGAACTTATCCATACTAAGGGCATCACAAAAATGAAAAACTTTAATAAAGCTGATTATGCCAAAATAAATGATTATTTAGCTAAATGGAACTGGGAAGTTGAGTTTAAGAACCTTAATTTAACACAAATATGGGACAAAATAAATAAGAAAATTGACTTCTGTATTACTAATTGGGTTCTGGAAAGGATTAAGTACAGTAAAAATAAATGTGCACCTCCATGGTGGTCAAATGCTATTAAGAAACAACTAACAAAAAAGAATAAATTGTATAAAAAGATATTAAAAATAAAACACATAGTTTATAGGCTAAATACAAAATAACTGTTAAAAAACTAAATACATGATAAGGCTTGCAAAATCAAGAGTAGAATACAATTTGGTCTCCAAAGTAAAAGACAATAAGAAACAGTTTTAGAATTATATCGGTTCAATGAAGGGTAGACAACTATCTATAGGCCCTATTATCATTAACAATACCCCCATTATTAGTGAAACAGCTACAGCCAGGGTACTTAATGAATAATTCCTAAAAGTATTTGAAAGAAAGGAACGTATTAGGACTCTAATTTTCAAAAACAAAAACAATTATTCTGTTTTCAGTAGTAGTGAGCTGGAAAAAATAATAAAAACATTGAAAATGAACAGCTCGGCAGGTCCTGACGGAATCCCCCCAGATTCCTACAAGAAATTAGTCAGACAATCTCTGGACCACTTACAACTCTCTTTAACATATCTATTACGGAGGCAGTATAGTGCAGTGGGCTAAGGCTCTGAGCTGCAAATCTGGTGACATCCAGCAGACCAGACCTGGGTTTGAATCCCACAGCTTCCACTTGCATACTGTGTGACCCTGAGCAAGTCACTTAACCTCCTTGTGCTCCCAGGTCGCTCCTGTAAAAAAGCTTTCAGCTTAGTGTGCTATACCTGGTTAAAAACAACTAAATAAAAAAATATTCACTTAAATTAAGAAGATTAAGAGGTGACCTCCTCCAACTTGATAACTTGGCAGAAGATACCAGGAGAAAGGACTGCTGTGTGACTGAACTTCTCTGCTGGGACTAAAGTAGAAGAACTTTTGTATTTGGACCTTTAATTTAGGGTAAAAAAAGCTAACATACAAAACAAAAAAACAAAAAAGTGTGTGTTTGGGTTAACTGAACTGAATGGTAACTGAAAAGTCACCTAGGTGTAAATCTCAGGTGACTGAAAGGACTTAACTGCTGTGAGGTTTAAATTACTTGTAGAAAGATCTGGTAAGTAGGGGGAGTGGCTTAGCTAGAAGGAAGCTACATTTAAAGACTGCCTTAGAAAGATTCTGCTAATAGCTTGGCAGAAGATACCAGGAGAAAGGACTGCTGTGTGACTGAACTTCTCTACTGGGACTATATTGCCCTCCTTCCCTCCCTGCCACCCCCCCACTCAAAGCTAGTTCTATTTTTATAGGCACAGGATTTGACTGACAACAGGAACTTCCTGTTTAGGGGCAGGAAGTTAGTGATCACAGAACCACCAAGGACCCACCATCCTAGAAGGGCAAGAGTAGCTCTCTGGCCCCCTCTAGCTGCTGGAGGTCTGCCTCTGAACAAGTAAGTGGTCTACTGAGAAATATAGGATATTCTTGTCTCAGAACAGGACAATCAGGAGCTTAAAGAGCACACAGGCAGAAAGTTAGGAGAGAGAGAAAAAAAAACAGAGGAAAGAGTAAGGATTGCAAACAGTTAAGGGTCCAGAAATAAGACATGATTGGAGTGGTGCAGTGCAGTGGCTGTGGAGCAGCAGTCTTCCGGGAGATGTTCTGGAGGATGTGGTGTTGTCCCATCTGCAGGCACCTCTCTGGGCTGAGGGAGGAGGTTGCTCATCTCCAGGCTGAGTTGGCCAGGATTTGTGGGACCTCCTCTTCCATCCAGGGACCACCAGTGCCACTGCCGCTGCCTCAGAGGTTGCCAAGAAAGAGGAGCGGTTGGACCACAGTGGCTCAGGGAGGGTGAGGGTGGTGGAACAGAGGCACATCCTCCAGTTGTACCTCTCCACAATTCCTATGCCATTCTGGCAAAGTGTGGTTCCTCTATGGAGGCATCTACAGTGGAGGCCAAGGAGGATGCTGGGAACCTCCACAAAGGAGACCCACAGGAGCTTGGCAGGGGACCCTGCAGGAGAAGAAAACAACTCCTGGTGGGGGACTCCATTGTTAGGAAGGTAGAATAGGGCAAGGAAGGGGAGAGAGAGGTAAGGTGCCTGCCTGGCACCATGGCTTGAAGGGACAAGGAGCGAATCCTCAGGATTGCCGGAGTAGCTGCACAGGGGAGGGAGCTGGATGTCATTGTCCACCTAGGGACAAATGACCTGGCTAAGAAAGGGATTAGAGAAGTGCAGGAAGAGTTTGTGGAATTGGGGAGGGGCCTTAGTCAAGTAGCAAGCATGGTAACCTTCTCGGAGGTGCTACCCATCTATGGCATAGGAGAGGCTAGGGTGTTCTGTACCATGGGATTCAATCAGTGGTTGAAAAACTGTTGTGGAGCTCAGGGATTTGGCTTCATTGGGGACTGGGGTGATGCAAGCCTATAGGGCTGACTTTGGCAAGATGGGAGAGTGCCTCAGAAAAGCACTAGCAAACAGGCTAGAAAGAGGTGTGGAGCAACAATGGGGAATTATCAATACTGCCATCACAGAGGCAACAAGCCTTTGTGTGAAGCAAATAAACAAATCAAAATGAAAGAAAAAGCCACTATGGTTCTCAAGAGAGGTGGCTGTGAAAGTCAGGAAGAAAAGATAGCATTCCGGAAGTATAAGGAAACACAGAAGGAGCAGGACAGAGAGCTGTACCAGTTAAGGCAGAAAGAAGCAGGAGGGAAGTCAGAATAGCAAAGGCCCAAACTGAGGAAAAGATAGCCAACTCAGTTAAGAAGGGGATAAAACCTTTATAGGTACATCAGCTAGAGAAAGACAAAGGAGGATAGTGAGGCTGAATAGAATGAACGTGGGTGGGCAGAGGGGACAGTGAGAAAAGCAGGAATACTGAACGAATATTTCAGCTCAGTATTCACAAAAGAGGAGGGAAAGTGCCTAATCCAATTAACAGAAGCACTCTTGATAGGGGGTCGATCCAGTCCTTTCACAGAAGAAAGGGTTCTGCAAGAACTCCTAAAACTGAAGGTGGACAAAGCAATGGGTCCTGATGGAATTCACCCAGAATGCTAAAAGAATTAAGGAAGGAACTAGTGAAACCACTGGCTACTCTTTTAATAAATCATGGGAGGATGGTGTGGTACCTGAGGACTGGAGGAAGGCGGATGTGATTCCCTTCACAAAGTGGGACCAAGACAGAGGCAGAAACTACAGACCTGTCAGTCTGACCTCTGTGGTAGGGAAAGTGATGGAGTCACTTCTGAAGGAAAGAATAGTTGAGTACCTAGAGGTCAGTGGAGCACAGGATCCAAGGCAGCATGGGTTCACAGCGGGAAGATCATGTCAGACGAATCTAATAGATTTCTTTGACTGGGTGACCGAAGTAGTCAGGGGTTGACCTTAACTTTTTTTTGCACTAGCCAGCAGGACAAGTCAGTCTAAAATTGCACTAGCCCGCAGTGATTTGCACTAGTCCGCAGTCAGACTCATCATGTGCTTTATACTCACAACACAATGAATAAATGTCGTAATCAGTGCAGTTTAAAAATTGATTTATGTTTATACAAAGATGAAGTAACACACCAAATGACCAAATGACTCATTGTTTCAAAATGTAAGCATTCTGTGACTCATAAATATCAAGACAATTCCCACCCCCAAATGTTCTTTTCAAGGATTGACATGACATGACTCGAGGTTCAAATTTCTGCATCTTCATCTTGGGAGTCAGAGATACTCAGTCACACTACTAATGTCACTCACATCACTGTCACAGTCAGTGTTACAGTCACTTGTGAGTCTGCTGAATAGTCATCCTGCTGCTTGCCAACACTGTTCCAGTCTGTGGCGCCTCCTCCTTTGTCCCCCACTGTTCCAAAGGCAGATTGCTTCTTGGGGATTGAACTTGTCAATGTCTGGGGAATTTTTTGTACCACCATGAGGTCCGTCCTGGAGTCCAACTGTAGCTTGGAACGCAGGTTGGACTTTGTCAGTTCTAACTGGCTGAAACCTCGCTCTGCCTCAGCTGAACTTGCAGGCAGTGTCAACAGAAGATCCATAAGAGTTAGGATGTTGGGATACTTCTGTTGTGCAGCATTCACCCTCTCCCAAGTCAGACTGTGAATCTGCTCAAATCTGGAAAATAAAAGAAAGGCAATTGAGAAGCATTCAACACACTGACAACTTACACACATATTAACTTTCTTTCTCCATAAATAAGGCAATAAGTTCTTTAAACATGCATTCAACTCAGAATTGACAAAGAAACCTTCACATACCTTATATAGTTCGGATTTCAACATAGTCCACTTGTTTCGATCATGTCTGTTTTACAGTAGCACCTTCTAGGACTGGTTCGTAGTGTTCTATAATCAAGGCCACTTCCTGGTTTCCAAAAATCTGAAACACCCCCAAAATAAAAATGTTAGATTTTTTTGTCCCTGCCATCCCATGCCATTCCCAGCACAGTTATCTAATTGCCCACAATAAATTCTTCACTACCTTGCTGACTGTCCTTGTCTGGCCATAGGGTGAAGCTGGCAACTGTCGAGCACGTAAAAGCTGTGGGCTTGCATCAAGGAAACGATCCTGCAGACTTTCCTCCAAACTTTTGAGTACCTTTTACGGACAGCAGTGATATCAGAATTCTCTACCAGTGTTTGTCCATGCAGCTCTGTGACACCCTCCACTTGTCGCTCCTTTGGTCCCGCCTAAAGGAGAAAAAAAGGAAATACATTGAAAAATTAAATAATACTAGGCTAGCTGCTAGCAGATCATTGCATCCTCTTTAGCTCAGATATACAGTACTCCTTGTATTATATGTTTTTAAAGTGTCCAGGGTTGACTGCATAGTTGCAAACACATCAGCTACAGTTGCATCCCTCTTCTGGGCCACACGGGATAGAACTGAGAGAACACCGACGACATCAAACATAAAGTGTGCGAATTTCATGACATCTGCCTGCCGAAGGATCTTCAGTATGCCTGCAGCTTTGTTCATCTGCTCCAGATTCACACCCTGCCTTTGCTGCATCTGTAACACAAAACAAACATTAAAAATGCACAACAAAATGCACACAAATTAAAACCACAAACATGTCATATGTTTACAGAGAATCATGTAAAATAAATGTACCTGAGTCATGTGTAGAACTACAGCAGGACACCCCTTCAGCAGAATCTGCAGAGCCATCTGAGGTGAGGAAGCCATCTGTGCCACCAACTCTAGTCGAAGTAAGGACGCATCTGTAGTGCTTCTATGCTTCTTTTTAGTTTGCTCCTATTCAGCGTGAGTTGTGGTAGAAGCAGAACACATGCAGCAACAGATTGCTTAATCTGTTATAAATGGAATGGTTTTCAAAGCTGCCTTGTAGGCCAACTCTAGGCGATGGGCAAAGCAGTGTATGGATTGCACGCAAGGCTGCATTTCTTTCAGGAGGTAGTTACCCCATTGGTCCTCCCGACCATCACAACTGCTCCATCACTGCCAAAACCAACCAGTTTTCTTGTCCACCCTCAGCTGGTATATTGAGCTTTGTTTCCACAACTTTTTGTATAGCCCTTTTATTGACTGGGCATCAGCTTTTGCCAGGGTCTGCAGGCTCACCAGCTGATTACACACTTTGCCTGCGTGTGGCAAACTCCATACAGACGATTTTCAGCCTCTTAACAGAAGAGTCAGTGGTGCCATCGCTGATGAGGGAAAGGAACTTTGTGCTGCTTATCTTCTCTCTCAGGGAGATCTGTTCCACCTCTGCAATATAGTGAATGAAGCGGTGCATATTTGTCATTTCGGTATGTGGAGCGAGGTCCAATCCTTCATATCATCCAGACTGCACATCCATGCAAAGTCTTCTAAAGGGACGCCTTTCTTTGCAATGGCGTGACAAGTCCGGAATAGTTTTTCCAGCCGAGCTAGAGTTGCCTGGTTCATAGTCTTCAGCATGCGCTCTGCAGTGCTCTGCACTCTGGGATGGCGGAGATGGCATATCTTTTTTTTTTGGCCCTAATGTGACATTCACTTATGCCATGTGAAGTAACAGATTCCAGTCAAGTTGTCAGTTCCATGGCGAAAATTATTTTTATTTCCCCTTGCCTGACTGCAGATCATCATGCTTCTGACACAAATTACAAAACATCACATCTTTACTGGCATTGTATCTGAGCCATTCATATTTTCTAGCCAGGCTGTCTAAAGCAACGGTCTCTTACTGATCATATTCCGATCCCTAATTTTTTTCTTCTTCTGTTCGCTTTCTTTTGTTATCAGCTGGATTGCTCACTTCCTTGAAGTATTTCCACATTGTACTAACTTGTTGTTATGTTATGGATGGCGCAGGTCTGTGTATTAAGTGTCTGTGTCTTTTTTGACTGACTTCCCAACCGTAGACCCCTGCCCACTCCACACTGACTTTGGTGAAGATTCTATGATGTACAAAAAATAAAATAAAAAAGTTCAACTATCACTGCTAGCTCTTGACTATAATGCTAACGATAATGATAATGATAGAACCTCACTAGAAAAACACCGTCCCAAGCTCCGCAAAACAGATACCAGGATATGGTTACCACACTTTGTATTTGTAGCCAGAATGATTCAACTAAGCGGTACATTTTAGGTCTGAAATGAATTGCTCTGGCAGTGGCACCCCCCCAAAGCATTAGCTCCACAACAGAAACTGCGGGAAGAAGCTGTAAGCACAACACAATGTAACTAGCCAATGTGACATACTGGTTTGCAAAATGTAAAATATATTTTTAATATCAAATGAGAACAACGGCAAATCCAGACCAGAACACACTTTCAGAGAGTTCCCACTGCCCCCACGCAACCTCAGAAACAGCTGTGATTTAAAGAAACACACTTACCTGAGCTTGGCCTTGGCATAATTAGTTTGGAAGCTGCAAAGAAAGACTGGCGCACTGAAAGGTTGCCCTCAGCCCCACCGCCCACACAGAACTTCAGAACACCACACCACCCCACTCCCCCACAACCACACACTCAAACATGAATGAACTAAGCTAAGCAGCACATTTTGTGTAGAAATAAATTGTTCTCCTTCTGGCGGCCCCACAGTAAGCCACAGACATCGACTCAAGCCACATGCCAAGCTGCCCAACGACAAGCACGCTTACAGATGGAATTCAGCCATAAATGGTAAAATTAAACACAGCACCCGTTTGCAGGCAATGAACATTAGACATTTTTTACACACCAGCACTCCACAGCTGCAGGCTTCATTTTAATGGCAAGAAGTTATCAATCGGAGGGTAAAAAAAAATCACACAGTGAGCACTGAAACTCTCCTGAAACCTGCCCACCACAACATTGTTATGGCGTTCTGCAGTAGCAGTCGGTGATCAAGCAAGCTCCCAATCTCACCCCCGTTTGCAGGCAATAAACAAGTAAAGCTAGACATTTTTACACACCCAGCACCCCACAGCTGCAGGCTTCATTTTAATGGCAAGAAGTTATCAATCGGAGGGAGTAAAAAAAAAAAAAAACACAGTGAGCACTGAAACTCTCCTGAAACCTGCCCACCACAACATTGTTACTTGGCGTTCTGCAGTAGCAGTCGAGTGATCAAGCAAGCTCCCAATCTGTCTCCCCCCCCCCCCCCGTTTGTAGGCAATGAACAGGTAAAGTTAGACATTTTTTACACACCCAGCACCCCACAGCTGCAGGCTTCATTTTATCAATCGGAGGGATAGGCAGTAAAAAAAAAAAATGAGCACACTAGCACTGACAGCTATTCCTCTCCTGAAACCTGCTCACCACAACATTGTTGCCATCCAAAACCTCTGAAAATAATGATCAGTGACTGTACCTGGCATTCTTTAGCTCCGTCCCAATCTGCCCCTCTAATTTTGAGATCCACACCCACGGAAAAGATCTAAAAAGGAATACAGCTCTGCAGTCCCAAAACTGTCACCATACGCTGCCACAACCGCCCGGCCATGCCGTGAATCCCTGAGCGAGATCCTTCCAGTCCAGTCCAATGATGATGCAAGGCAGAGTACGGGTACGCATTGCTGACGCTGACCGACTATCCCTCAAGTTTGCCACCAGCCTTCTCCTTCAGATCTTCTTCTTCCAGTTTGGAGTTTCAGCGTCCCAAACGCCACCCTTTATTCTCCATTCCAGCACTTAAGCCCCTCCCCAGCCATGCTTGCTGCCAATGACAGCACTGTGCTGTGCAAATTGCCCAATCAATTCACTCAGCCTGCCCATCACGTCACCACGCTCTTCTCTTCTCCTGCCACGACTCCCTGCGACAAATCCAATAGGCAGCCTCTGCTCTGACGTCAGCTACTTTTGCCGATTACTGGGATTAATTGCTTCATCCTCCCTGCCGCTTCTCGTAGGAGTACAGCAACTGGAAGTCAGGGAAGCTGACGTCATACGCCGAGAACACACTAGCCCACGCGGACAGGTCAGGAGGCATCTGCACTAGTCCGAGGCAATCTGCACTATGCCCTGGACTAGTAATTCAATGTTAAGGTCGAACCCTGAAAGTAGTAGACCAGGGAGGGGCTATGGACATGGCCTGCCTAGACTTTAGCAAGGCATTTGACACAGTCCCACACAAAAGATTATTAGTCAAATTAACCAGCCTGGGAGTGGGTCCCAAGGTGGTAGCCTGGGTAAAACATTGGCTGGACAACAGGACACAGAAGGTAATTGTAAATGGAGTCCACTTGAAGAAAGGGCGGTTACTAGTGGGTACCATGAGGTTCAGATGGGTCCAGTCCTTTTAATGTCTTCATCAGTGACATTGCAGAGGGACTGGAAGGAAAAGTATGCCTTTTGCAGATGACACAAGATCTGCAACAGAGTTGATACACAAGGAGGCGTGGAAAGGATGAAAAGGGACTGGCAAGGTTGGAGGAATGGTCAGAAGTATGGCAGCTAGGATTCAATACAAAAAAGTGCAAAATAATGCACCTGGGAAACAAGAACCCAGGGGAAGAATACACAATGGGTGGGGAGGTAGTAACAACAACAAAACAGGAAAGGGACCTGGGGGTAATCATACCAGATGACCTTAAGGTTAGCAAGCAATGTGAGAAGGCAGTAGGGAGGGCCGGGGGTATACTGGGATGTATAGGGAGAGGCATCAGCAGCAGAAAACAGGAAGTTGTTATCCCTCTGTACAGACAGTTGGTGAGACCCCATCTGGAATACTGTGTACAGTTCTGGAGACCCCATCTCCGCAAGGACATAGACAGGATAGAGGCAGTCCAGAGGAGGGCAACTAAAATGGTGCAGGGTCTGCAAGAGAAGCCGTATGAGGAGAGACTGTGAATCTGTGTCCATCACAGATTCACCAAGAAAGTACATTTTTTAAAACATATTAGTTATGATGATAGATTGAGGAAACTTAAACTGTACTCTACCAAATACCGACAGATAAGGGGAGATTTATGTCTCGTATATAAAACATTAACGAATGACTATCTGAAAACAACAATAGGATTAACATCATTCACTAGCACTAAATTAACCAGGAGTCACAGCTATAAACTTATAGGTGTTAAGCATGCCTCAACCAAACGGAGTCGGTTTTATACCCAGAGAGTGGTAGGAATGTGGAACACCTTGCCAGATAGTGTTGTTTAGAGTAGGAATATAACACTTTTTAAGCAATGCATGGATGACTTTATGGGGGATAAAAAGTTTGAATTCCACCAATAAGGCACATGGGTGGTGAGTACAATAAAGGGCTTGATGCCTACTGTGCTTGTAAACTTCTATGAACCTATGAATCTATTTTTAAAACAATTTCTTGGAGGACAGAAAGAAGAATACTCACTTTATTCCTGTACAATGATCTACACATAGGGGGCAGCTTATAGTAAATTGCATCAATATGCACTGAGAAATCAAGATGCCAGTCAAGGCTGACCCCGAGGCACTTAAAGAAGGGAACATCTTTAATCTCAGCACCACCAGGGGTATTAAATAGTGGGAGAGAAGTAAGTCTGGCAAACCTTTGATGGATGCCAAAAGTCATGGAGACTGTTTTTTTGGCCTTGAGGGACAACTGATTAGACTTAAACCAATGATGAATGTTGTCAAAATTTAACTGCAGCTGGGAGGAAAGGTCATGGGTAAAGGAACCAGAAGCAAAAAGAACTGTGTTATCAGTGTACAAATGAATGGACACAGAGAAGCAGACAGTAGGGAGGTCATTTAAGAATGTGGAAAAAAGAATAGGATCCAGGACAGACCCTTGAGGGACACCTGAGCTAATGGGGATGGAGATTAAATGGACTTTCCTATCCGGACAACTTGAGACCTTCCTTCAATGTAAGAACAAAACCAACTGATTCAAGAGTCAGAGAGGCCTGCTACTTTGTTTGTACAGTAGGAGGGGATGCAACACAGTATCAAAAGCTTTAGCAGAATCAACAAAAATGGCAGAAGTCATCAGTTCTTGATCCATACCTGTGAGTATGGAGTCAGTGAGCCAAATGAGGGAGGTGAAAGTGGATTGGGATTTCCTAAAACCAGACTGGAAAGGTGTGAAAAAGGAGGAGTTGTCAAGAAAGGAAGTGAGCTGAGATAGAATAATGTGTTCATGTAACTTAGTGAAGGTAGGAAGGGGAGATATTAGATAGAAGTTTCCAGGAGAGGTGGGACCACCACCTTTGTGAAGAGGAATGATGATAGGCCTGTTTCAAATATCAGGAACAGTATCAAAGGAAAAGGAAAGATTAAGGATTAGAGTAATGGGCAGAATGATGGCAGGAGCTGAGAGAAGGAGAAGCTTAGGGTCAAGGCCATCTGGACTACCTCCCTAAAAGGATCAATGGCATGTAAAGCCTTTAGGGAAACAGGAAGAGTTATAGTAGAGAAGGAAAAAGAAAGAGGAGCAGAAGGCAGAGATAGGGAAGGAAGGTGGGTGGGGGAAATTTAGATAAGTTTAAAGTATTACCACTTTCAAACACTCTGGATCCCAGGCTATTATCTATGAATAACTTCAGAATAGCTATCTCAGGAGTGCAATTTCTTAGTATTACCCTAGTTGCAGACATTAAAAAATAGCTCATATAAATTTTACACCTCTGTTGGAAAAACTAGACTTATATTTAAGGAGATGGCACCCCATGATTCTATCACTATGAGGACAAATTCAGGCAATCAACATGATGCTAGCCCCCAAGGTTTACTATCCTTTACGCCATCTCTCTTCACATATTCCCAACTCCTGTTTTTAAGGAACTATACTCTTTACTACAAAAATACATCTGGGAGGATAAACCACCAAGATTATCACGTCTGAAGTTACAACAATCCATAATTGTTGGTGCATTTGGACTACCGGATTTTAAGGCTAGGCATGATACTTTGTTGGTGTCACAAAATATCAACTCATTATAGTCCCAAAAGAAACAAGCATTTGTCAATGCCGAATGTCTGCTTGCTGGTATTAGCATTGGAAATGCAGGAGTTAGACAGATGCAGAATATGAATGGCAGTGAAGTATTGAACTTCATGCCAACCCCACCTCCACCCTGCAGAGACGGACAGGCATTGGGGTATGTGTTTGGGTTCGTCGCCCATAACATTCATGCCATTTCACCTCAACCTATCCTGTAGACATCGACAAGTGTTGAGGTGTGCCTTAGGGTGTTCGGCTTTACAGTCACCCCATTCCATAAGGACATAGGCTGAAATGGGTGCGGTATAGGAGAATGGGGTGAACTCTGGGGCCGAAGAGTCCAAGGCACACCTCAATGCCTGTCACTGGCTGCAGGGTGGGGAGGTGGGTGTGGAATGGCATGAGCAGCACAGTTGGTAATCCAAAGGCACACCCCTGATGCCTGTCAGTCAGTACAGGGTGGGACATTATGGCCCCGGACATTTATTGGTATTTGCACAACAAATTTTCAACATGGCCTTTTTGTGACCCCCACCTCATGAAAGCATTTGGGACCGCTTCTCATGAACAGTGGCACTGTGATTTTGTTAATGTGACTCAAACTTTGAGTTCCCACAGCAACCGTGCCATTGTGCGCCAGATGTATGAAAACACAGATCAGGCAGGATGTGAAGAATGACAGCTGTACCATTCATAGGGAGGTGTGAAGAGATAGCAATGTTGAAAATCTGTAGTGAAAATATTAAAAATGCTCGAACTTCAGCACGCATGAGGAAACTGCACAATGCATGTGCGTAACACAGTCATGTAGTAGAATTATTTCACCAAATTTTCAACATAGGCATTTTGTGACCTCTGCTCATGAACAATGATTTCCCACAGTGACCGCGTTATTCTGCACCAGATGTGTAAATGCATATTTTGGGTAAGATATAAAAAATGACAGCTGTACTGTTCATAAGTAGGTGTTAAAAAATGCCAATGTTGAAAATCCAGAGTAAAAATATTACAAATGCGCAAAATTACGAGGGTGTGTGGAAACTGCGCAACATACACTTGTAACAGTCATTTTATGGACTTTTGTCACTAAATTTTCAACATAGGCATTTTAGCACCTCTGCTCATGAACACTGTCACTGTGATTTTCTTAATCTGTCCTGAACACTAACTTCCCACAGTGACCGCGTTATTGTGTGCCGGAAGTGAGAAACAAC
Organism: Neoceratodus forsteri; assembly: GCA_016271365.2. NCBI lineage: Eukaryota > Metazoa > Chordata > Ceratodontiformes > Ceratodontidae > Neoceratodus > Neoceratodus forsteri. The sequence goes on from JADMNL010000025.1 coordinate 276,100,176, forward strand.
ATTTCAGCCAGGATGTGAAAAATGACAGCTGCACTGTTCCTAAGGAGGTCTGAAAAAATGCCAATGTTGAAAATCTGGAGTGAAAATACTACAAATTTGCAAAGTTACGGGGGTGCGTGGAAACTGCACAATGCACACTCGTAAAACAGTCATTTTTTGGATTTTTTTCACCAAATTTGCAATATAGGCTTTTTGAGAGCCCACCTCATGAACAGTGGCACTGTCATTTCATTACTCAGTCCCAAGAGGTGATTCCACGCAGTGACTGCGAAATCACCTTTCGGGATGGAATAACACCATGACAGTGACTGCATTCATGAGGAGGGGTCTCAATAACCCCATGTTGAAAATTTGGCACCAAAAGTCCCAAAAATGCCTGAGATATCCACATAAGTTGAAAAAAAAACATTTATGCCATTATACAGCTTACCAGCATTTCTTCGGTTCACGGTTGGCTTTGAAGAGTGCAGACGTGTTCCCGGTCCATTGAAGATCATTGCGCCGGGCTCTGGAGGTAAGCATGGGTGAGGGAGATGGGGAGGTGGGGTACGCAGAGGGTGGGCGCGGGCTGGGGGAGGGGCATTGGACATGTTGAGGAACCGTTTTCTTGTTTTACAGGTAAAAGAAAAATACAGACAACGCGGGTCAGTTTTCTTCTTTTGCAGGTGTGTTTGGTACACTGGGGTGGGCTCCCAGTGTGCCACCTGCATTGTGGGAGGGACTGAAGCCGATGGGGATTGGGACCCCTTGGCACAGAGATGTAGGGGTAATGCGATGATGCCAAGTGGAATTGGACACCTCCTTGGCACATGCATGAAATGATTGGGGGGGGGCCATTATGCCAATGGGGATTGGGCTCCCCTGTCAGCAAAATGAATTGGGAAGGGGGGACTGAAGCTGATGGGGATTGGGCCCCCCATCAGCAAAGAAAGACTGTTTGAGGGACATTATGCCGACGGGGAGTGGGGTCCCCCATCGGCAAATGAACTGGGTCGGGGCCATGCTGACAGGGGGATTGGGCACTTCCATTGGCTTTCATGGGGCACTAAGGTGGCGGCTATGCCACCACCATGTTTACAGAAATGTTACACCAGGCAAGGTACCACTCTGCTATGACGGGTTGCTCCCTCATTGCAGTGGAATGGCTGACACTGCAATGACGAGGCAGCTCCTCATTGCAGCAGCCAAATCATTTCAAGTTGGTGGCACATCTAGAAACCAGTGTCATCAGCACAGTGGCCTGTATTGGTCCAACAGTGCCAAGCCCACAAATGCAGTGCCGCCATTGGCCGCCACAGTGCCACTCCTCCACAACCCGCTTCTCTCCTAAGTTGCTGCATAATGTTTCTTGTGCATGCATGCAAGCAAGCATAAAAAGCAGATGCCAGGGTGGATTTACCTTGAAGAGTTTTTATTAATAGGTGCTAACCCATGAGTCCTATTTTTTTCGGATCTCATTAAAGATCAATGGCAAATATAATATTTTTTCCCTCCACAGCTTCCTTTAGCATCAGTGTAATAAAAACGAACATTTAGAAAGAAACCATTTGCATGCTGTGGTCTTTTTTATATAAATAACAGATCTGTGTCTCCGTGTCTCTTCAATGAAATGGCAGTTCAGACTTTTTTCCCCAAGTCAGCTCTATTCCAAACAGCTTCTGATGTCAGTGATGGAGTGACGTCCCACTAGTAAGCCCATGACAGGATCCACACTGTGCAGCATTCTCCTGCCTTGCTTACAGTGTAGTAATATAGCTGGCTTGTTGATTGACTCGAGTCAATCAGTGGTTTCATGAGAGACACAATTTTGTTTTATTTCTAGTGCAGTAACTGTTTTAGATCACGACGGCAAATGCTGGTATTTTGACAAGCTGCAGAACAGATTGGATTCTACCTCCTTATCTTCTACTGATGGGCATATGCACAAAGGATGAAGGGACAAAGCACGGGCTACTGCTGACTGTGATAATGGGACCACACAAATATGAAATGCAAACAGATATCATAAATCATTTTCATTCAGTTACACTTTCTTTTTTTCTCATTTGTGTGGGGACATACATACATACATACATACATACATACAGTACAACTAGATTTCTTTCTTCTTTAAATTTCATTTTATGCTCAAAACTGATCCTGCCTGTGCCCCCTTCAGTCTGAGCACCCAGCCCCATCACCCTCACCCTCAGGACTTTCCTTCAGTTCTGTGTAGTTCCGTTGTGTAGCCCAAATGGCGAGGCCTTTGGGGTGGAGGACCCCCCCCCACTGACCAATCTGCTTATAGAACTATAACCTGATCAACGAGTGTGGAGCCTGGGGGGGGGTCCAGGTTTCATCCTGTTCCTGGCTGGCAGTGTTTCACTGTTCTCCCTCCCCCTTGAGTCGGTAGCATGAACACCCATCTGCATGCATGCAGCGGGTGTACGCAGGGGCAGAGCAAGTTGTCTTCCCCTCCCACCGCTGTCTGCATTCGCAGCACTGCCTGTGCTACTGCAGGAGGTGCTCGCATGGCAGAACGGACAAGCATCCTCACTCTGGAGAGTGCAAACACCCACTAGGATTCCCAAACCCTTTCCTCCTGCTGGGCTTCCAGTGACCTGAGCTCAGCCCCAAACCTGGGTCCTTGGCATCGCGAGTGGTAGCTCTACTGTGCTGAAGAGCCGGCCTCAACCAAATAATTTCTATTCTTTTTGTCCTTAGCCCTCCTCTGGTTAAAAGCAGGAGCCAGAACCCCCTTTAGCCTATCTCCCTTTCTAGCATTTAGGGGATTCTGTCCTCTGTCCTCCTCAGCCTAGTAACAGGGCTCTGAAGACCACTACAGATTCACCCAGCCACTGTGTTACGTGACCTAATGCAGACTATTGTGACTTAGTCCTCCCTGAGTCAGTGCTTCTGTGATTCCCCCATTCTTCTAAGAAACTGGCGGCCTCTCCCTCATCCCTTGCTTAGGTCTCAGCAACCCAAACAGAAAACAAAAAGGTAGCACATACTTGCCCTATGCAGGAAGCAAGCACAGAAGACCAGGACATGGTGAAAAGGGGCTTTAATTTTAGTGCAAAATTGTAGAGTGCAAAAGCAAGCAAACACCTATTGGCCAGACCAGTTTCTGTTGCACGTTATGATTTAGCACTACAAACAAAGCCCTTTTTTCCACATACTGGTGTTTAGTGCTTGTACTACGCATGGGGTAAGTGTGCGCTACCTTTCTGGTTTTTGTTTGAATCTGTTTTGGAGTTGGCAGCACCAGTTCTTTGTAGCAGCTTCCTTTTGACCTTGGTCACACCAACCCTTTTTATACAGACCCTACATCGGTACTTAACGTTACCACCTTCTGCATGGGGGAATGCTTATTACTACTTGGTGAAACTGGTCTCTTATTCTCTGCCTTTTCCTCGGGTTTAATTATATCTTTAAATGGGTCTCCACTTCTGGCTGATTAAATGCTAAATAACCAAGTGGTGGTCTCTAATCAATTCGCCGAGATTTGAAAACTTGGTACTGATCAGTTTGTTTCCATACATTACAAATCCTAAGGCTTAAGGCCTGCACAGAGAAAAGGTACCACAAACAATCTGTCTCATTTTTATGCTTACAAATCTATCATCATTCTGTACACATTTGCATTACTGGGGCAAAAGGTACTGAGTTTTTTCATTCTGGGTAATTTAAATAACTGGGAATGTTTTAGCTGCTGTCCCCTAAAACCCCACAAAAAGCAGATGCTGCATCACATGGGTTATAGTTAGCAAAACTGTAAATAAATTGCAAGATAGTTTCAATCTACATTACGTATTGCAGTGATAGATACATACATAGATACACAGAATTTGATGACAGATGAGGACCAACAAGCCAATCTAGTTTGCCCATATTTCTTATTTTCTACCCCCCCCAAGTGTTCCCTGACTACCCTTTCTGTGCTGTGAATTTTTTTTTTCTGAATGGTGTTTTACATCGACTGTAGCAAGGTTGTTCTTTTTTTTATATATTGCTTTTTTCCATTGTTTCTGTTTTTCTCCCCGTACACCCCTTCCGCCTCGCTGCATGAACGTGCATGTGTGGAGGCATGCACACGTCACATCTCTGCACTTCTGTGTCCACCAGCCTCTGGAGCTGCCCCCCAGCCTCCACTACAGGGCAGCCAAGGAGCGGGACAACTACCCTCCCTTCCCCTCCCCTGGAGAGGAAAGCAGTCCACTGGATGCCTGATCCTGTCCCTCCTCTGCTGACCCCCAGCAACCTGAGGTCGCTTCCAACCCTGGGTCACCGGCATGGTGCGAGGTGTGGTATCCAGCGCCACAACCCTCAGTGCCACTGGGCCGGCCTCATAGAGTTCTTCTTAACTTAAATTCTTTGTTGTATTCCGTAAATAACTTGTAAAAATGGGTTTTAAAAATATTTCAGAACTGGTGTGTTTGCAGACCCCATATATTTATTTATTTTATTTATTTAGTTTTTGTTGATCGGGTAAGTACACTAGACAAATCCTGCCTATTTTCAGACATGACCCAGGGGGAGGGGGATACAGATGAATGCCAACTGACCTTGAGCCAGATTAAGGTGTTGGTGGTATTTTTAGTGAATGAGGGAAATTTGGCCAGGACACCGGGGGAAATTCCCCTACTCTCTGTAGGGGGAGCCTTTGCTACTGGCTGCAAGATGGGCAGTGTGCAGGTACCTTTGGAGGAGATGAACATCAATAGTGCAGGAGAGAGGGCCTCCTCTTCTGCGCTTGCAACTTTTGGGGCCATGGATGAGGAATGTGTTGTGGCTGCAGTCAGTGCAGCAACAATAATCGAGGCTGACTTGCCGAGTGTTGTGGCTCTTGCTGGGTGGCAAGGAGCAGCCTGTTCTTCAGATGGAAATGGTTACCGTTCCACTTTATTGGGTAAGTGCACTGCTTTAATCCATGAAATGACTTTATTGGAAGAGGAGATTGCAGCACTCCCTCAGGCATCAACAGGGGATCCTAATGTTGGGGCCGTGCAGTTGTCTAAGCCCCCTGCTGACACCAAAGGTTCGGCGCTGTTTCCTGTTACTTCCGCATCATCGGAGGTTTCTATTGGGGCTGGCAGTCTTCCAAGTACTACCTCGGTGTGCCCACAGCCCCCGCCTGTTCCTTTTGAAAACCCTCCGGTACAATCGGGTAAACAGAGGCGTGGACTTGGCAAAACTCGAGGTAAGCCTCCCAGAAGTTGGCCTGAGACATCAGGCCCTTTGAATTTGTCTATGGATGTGTTTCTTTTTTTGGCTTCTAAATCACCTGGTTGGAGTAAACAAGGTGGGACTTTGGCCCTGTTGAACAGTCATCTACTAAGGGACTTTCTGCTATATCCAAGGATTGTAGCCAAGGGGCTTCTTGGTCCCCTGAAATGGCTTTGAAGAGTGCTGGTTGGGAACAGGGAGATGGGGGTAATTGGACTCCAGATTCCCAGGATCCCACCTACTTGAAGATGCTACAAAAAGCAGTGGCATCTGTGGCCACCGACCCTGGATTGAGCTCCAACAATCCCCGGGGTGCTGTTTCTGACTATGGCCTGATAGTGGGTAGTGTTTCAGGTGTACAGACTGGTGCATTACAGACTAGTTCTGACTTGGGGGATGTTTCTATTGTGCCAGGTTCTCCTGTTGGTGATCATTTATCTGCTCTACATAAAGTTACTCTTTCTCCTGCTCCTTTCCCTTATGTACCCCCTGAGCCTGAGGTCCCTCTCCGACTGGGGACAAACCCTTTGTTGCTAGATTCTGTAGGTGATGGCCCTGTTAGTCCAGTTGGTTTTAAACTAGCCAGATTAGTTGACATACATTCAGGAAGGGCATTGATGTTAGATATCTCCTACATTTCAGAAAGGAGACATCTGGAAAGAGGCGAGGATTGTCCCTGTACTGAAGCAAGGAAATCCCAAACTACCTGACAATTATCGACCGATTGCCATTCTCCCAACCCTTAGCAAGCTCCTTGAAAATGTAGTGGCTGAGCAGCTTTCGGAATATATCCACTCTCATGAACTTCTGTCCCCAGCCCAGCACGGCTTTCATAAGGGACACAGCACCACCACAGTCTTAATCTCAGTTACATCAAGTATCCGGACAGCCATGGACCAGGGCAAACTCTCTGGTGCAATATTTATTGACCTGTCCAAAGCCTTTGACCTCATTGACCACAAACTGCTTGGTGCACAGTTGTGGTCACTTAACCTCTCCCCATGCCGCTAAAATGGCTAATGGGTTATCTACATGGAAAGCAGCATACCTGCTTCAATAAAGTCCTCCGAGTCCCTACGGTGACCTCCGGTGCCTCAAGGCTCAGTACTGGGTCCCCTCCTCTTCTCCTCTTCATCAATCAACTACCCATGGTTACTACCAGCTGTAGTGCCACCATGTATGCAGATTATCTGGTAATCCTGGCTCACTCCCAGAATGCCACTACCCTAAATCAGAACCTGACCAATGACTTTAACAGGGTATTGTCATGGGTTACTAGTCTCAAGCTGGTCCTGAACCTGAAAAAGACACAGGCTATGATCTTTGGCTCAATGGCTAAAATCAGAGCCTCATTGGCCTGCTTACATGTCACCAGCACAGATGGATCCTCACTACCCATAGTGAGCTCCATCAAATATCTGGGGGTAACACTTGACCCCCAACTTGACATGGGTAATCATATCCTTAACATCTGCAGGCTGCCAAACTGCAAACTGGGTCTGGCCTATAGGGCCAAGTATAACCTTACACTGGCAGCCAGGCTTGCCCTAGTGAAGGGTGTGCTCCTTCCCTCCCTCAGCTATGGGCTGCACCTATTTGCTTGCTCTCTAAAGACACATCTCACCCGGTGGTACACTGCTTACAATAACATTTGTCATTTTGCCTTGGCTGCCCCCTGACTCACCCACCATTGTGAGCTATATGAGAAACTCTGCTGGCTCTCACCAGCTAGATACCTTGATTTTGGTTTGGGATGCCTCTCTGGGAAAGTGATCAGAACTAGCACCCCCAGGGGCTGGCCCGGCTTCTGCCTAAACTGAATCCCACCCCCTACCAACTTAGGTCTCTCACATCAGGGATGCTCAAAGTCCCTCCTACCCGGGCCCCTCATGGGGGATCAGGACTTTGCCATAAGTGCGCCCAGACTCTGGAATTCACAGCCTGTGGATATCCGAGCTGCCCCCTCCTATCTGAGTTTTCAAAATTCCCCGTGGGGTTTCCTAAAACTAGCATCAGAGTGTGACTGCCCCAAACCTCCCTAGAGTAAAGTGTCAAATTGTTTTGTCTGAACCTCCCCAGGGTGTCTCCATTGAATTCCTGGAGATATTGTCCCCACTGTATCAATGACTTCTGACTACTCCTGCCTAAAAAGCCTTGGGCATTTTTACACCCATTATTGCTCCACGGTCATAGGCTAACCATGACATATTGTGCCTTGGTTACTTGGTAGAAACTTGTACTACCAAGTGTTTCTGTTTCTGTCTAACATGTGCATATTTAGAAAAATGTGGTGAGCTGTATGTACAGTACCTGTCTGCGATCCAACTAGCCTCGGGGGTGTATACAACAATGTTATAAGTTATATTATGATCAATCCAGTACTTGAGCTATGCTCCACTCCTATGTATGATGACCTGTATATATCTGTCAGTTGAACTAGCTGGTCTAGAGTGTATAATCTGAAATGTGCTTACTACTATATGTTTCCCCTAGCGTCAAATGATGTATTTCCCACATGTTTGTTTACTGTGACAAAAAACTGTACTCTCTTTGCCATGTCTCCTTGACTGTTGTTCCTCATGTTGTACTCTCTCGGGTCATTCCTGAAAATAGGCATAATACTTGTCTAGTGTACTTACCTGGTAAACAAAAGCTAAATAGATAAATAATAACAATGTACGCTCCCCAAACTAAAGCACTGAGAGTAGCCTTGTTTAAAGAGATTCAGCCTTATCTACATACATCCAGACTTGTAATCTGGTCAGGGGATTTTAACTGTGGACTCTCTACAACTGATAGAGGCCTTCAAACCTCAAAGTTGTTTTGTGACACTACAGCATTACTACAGATAGTTAGAACAGCTGGTTTGGTGGATACCTATAGAAGGAAACATCTAAATGGGGGGGGGGTACATGTTTTAGGGGTACCTTAAGGACTCAGATAGATTTTACCTTTGCATCTCAAGTGTTAAACAATCTTTCTGCTTCCACAGTCCCCAATGAATTTTCAGACCATATGGCAGTTCAGATTCAGGTATCATGGGAGGGAACCGGAACCCCACGATGTAAGAAAAATAAATGGCATTTAAATGAAACACTTTTAGATGATCCAAAAATGAAAAGGATGTGGAATCAGGACTGGATAGCCAGGCTCTCAGTAGCAGAAATGTATGAAAACATTACAAAATGGTGGGAGGACTCTAAAAAGAACTGGCAGAAACTTTTTCAAAATAGAGCTACGTATATAGCCAATAAGGAATATATGCAATACCTGCAATTAAGACAATATCTACAGTATCTTATTTCCCAGGCTGAATTGTCTAAACAGGATTATAGTGCAATCATTAAAAACACTAAGTGAAAAATGTCTGACATCCAATATAATAGGGCCAAGTCCCTAAACCAGGAATTGAGATTTGGGACTCAGGTAAGGCAAAAATTATTAAGCCCTTTCAAAGAGTGTAATAAGATGGTTGAAAACAGATTTATTGCAGAATTAAGCACACCAACAGGACAGTTAGTAAATTCTCCACAGGGGATTTTGAATGTGGTAGAAGAATATGTGGCAGGTCTATTTGGTACCACCACTCTGGATCATGATCCCTCTAATTTATTAAAATCATTGGGGTTAACACAGATACCTGAAATAGAGGTCCAAGATTTGATTAAAGAGGTATCTGTAGAGGAAGTGACAGCAGCTATTTCACAGCTAGCTCCACATTCTGCTCTGGGCATGGCTGGATTAGGGTCAGGATTTTATAAAAGCTTTAGTATAGAATTAGCCCCTGCTTTAGTGATTCTGTTAAATTATGTTTTAACATCACCAAATTACGCCCCTTCTATGCAGGAAGCAGCTCTTGTACTGCTCCACAAGAAAGGTTCGAGACAGATGATGGGTAACTGGCATCCATTAAGCCTGTTAAATACAGATTTGAAAATCTTAAGTAAAATCCTGCAGACCAGATTATTGAAAGTAGCTCCAAAACTAATCTGTCCTTTTCAGTCTTGCTCAATACCAGGCAGGAAACAACAACACAATCTTATGGTTCTGAGAGAATTGCTCTTTAAAGGGCAGGCAGGGCAAGCACAGGGCTTCATCTGAAGTATCGACCAAGAGAAAGCTTTTGACAGGGTTTCTCACAAGTTCTTGTTTAAAACTCTCAGGGCATTTGGGATTCCAGAAGTTTTTGTAAACTGGATAAAACAAATGTATAAAGGGGCCATGATCATCCCTAGTATAAATGGTTGGGAGGGGAAGAGGATAAAGGTTGAAACAGGCGTTAGACAGGGTTGCTCTTTGAGCCCTCTACTTTACACCTTTGTCATAGATATTTTTATTAGAATGTTGTTAAAAGAACAAAGGATCACAGGAGTTAGTAACTAACCCAGATTGTCCCTGGTCAAGGTGCTAGCATATGCAGATGATTTAGCTATAGCAATATCTTCTTCTAGTTCTGCAGAGGCTCTAAGTAATATATTTCAGCAGTATTCCAAATTTTCAGGTTGTAAAATTAATGTGGGAAAGAGCAAAGGGGTTACAATAGGTGATACTCACGTACCACAGTTAGGGCATATAGGTGGTATTCAAGTGACTGATCAGCCCATCTCAATAATTAGCTATAGAGTTTGGTCCAGGGGACATGGCTATGTTAAACTGGAAGGTGAAAGTGGAGAAGGCAACAGGATTAGTCAATAGTTGGAAGGGACAGCAACTTTCAAAGAAAAAAAGAGTGATTTTAATTAAAACACTACTGGTCCCCATATTTCTCTACTTAAGTTACATATATACCCTCCTCCAATAAGTATGTTTACAGTCATTTACAGCATCTTTTTTCAGGCATTATGGGGATCTAGATTGAATCCTTTTAAGAGGGAATATACATATCGTCCTGTTTGCGAAGGTGGGATGGCAATGATCAACCCGATCGCATTCTTTTTTAGTACTTTTCTATCAGGTAATATTAGCCCAGCCATGAGACCTGGGGATCCACCATGGACGCTAATGTTAAATACATGGCTAGAGCCATGCAAAAGGGTGTGGGAGAATAAGAACCCCAGAGGGTTGAACAGATTGGCGTACACTCCTCAATATGGAGTGGAATGTATAAAATTGCTGGTGAAATGGAACATTAGTATAGAACAGATAGCAATATTAGATAGGAAAAAAATGTATGGTTTGATTATAGATGCAGAATGTAGGGCTGAAATAGTGTTCCCATAGAGCCCTGACACACAGAAAAAACAGTACTCCAACAGCTGGTGAACCCAAGACTTCCCCATTGTGTGTTCAATTGTGTTTGGTTAGGCAATTTTGGGAGATTAGGAGTAAGGGGTAATAACAAGCATAAACAGCTTGAAGAGAGATATTGCCCCAGAGTGACATGTGGGCAAATTGTGGAAACCCAACAACACTTATTTTTAGAATGTTCATATATAAAACCATTTTCTACATATTTGGCTAGAACATGGAAGGAGCCTTTGTTTGGAAATTTGAATTATACTACTGTAACGTATGGCCCTGTAGGAGGGCTATTTGGGAAATACCACAAAGACACTATGTACATAGTATTTGCAACAATATATATTTTATTTGGCAGGCTAGGTGCATGTGGGTTCTGCAACAGAGAGAAGTATCTCATCTGGAACTTTTTCAGAATATTGGGATATCACTAAATAAAACCATGAAATTTGATATGATGAGATATACCCTGAAAGAGCTAGGCTTTTTGGGGTCAATTGCAATGAATGGGGAATCAGTGATTAGGATATTATTTGGTAGAATATTGGTAGATTATAGTATGCAGGACATTGACAAATGCAGAACAATATGTATAAGGTTTTCTTTTCTACCGAATCTTTTTTTTTCTGTTTGTTACAATTGGTTAATAATTTTGTTTAGAATATATATATATATATATATATATATATATATATATATATATAATGTTTTTGTATTGTAATGAAATCCAATTTTCAATAAAATTCCCCTACTGTTTTCGATAAGTGCCATGGGATCTTTAACATCCACCTGAACTACCACCAATCCAGGCAGATGGGACCTCAGTTTAACGTCTCATCCGAAAGACGAAAACAGATTTTAAAATGTAATTAGTGCAGCATATTTTTACCTATTTTTTCCCTGCACATAATGTTTATTATCTTCATGTATGTCACACTTTAATGCTCTATTAAAGTTGATTTTTAAAATTATTTTATGATAATCAAGTCATAAATGAAGCCCATGCCTTATTCTTTAGAGTGGAATCCTAGCATGATATCCTGTAAAATGCAGCACGAGACACTCAAGTTTATTCTGAGTCAGGATGTCTTCTTGTATTTAGCAGTGAATTGAAATCCACACAATCACAAAATGTACTTATGCTGCCGTTCACAATTTGGCATCATGCTGTTTTTCCCCCCAAAACCAGTTGGTTGGAGCAATCATATCACTGAAGCCCATGTAATTCTAACACTGTGTGGTGTAGCATAGCTATATTTCATAGTAGCACTGAAGAGGTTACTGTATATGTGAAGCAGGTGCTATCAACCAGTGAGACTGCTCTGTCCCCCATGCAATTATTCCACAGAATGTCTCACACGCAGCTCCCCTAGAAGCAGGCAGGCTCATTCTGCTTTTTTTTACCTTTTGTATGTGAAAATGGCAGCACTTCCTTGACATATAATGTGTTAACCATCCCTCAGAGCCATTAATTGTGGTATAAGAATGGCTACACTTGCATCCACTGGGTGACAGAGCAGCACAGTTTCACTTTGCTCTTCTCGCACTTTTTTTTTCAATCTTAATTTTTATGAAAAATATTCCAATTAGCAGTTTTGCAATTGGAAAGGCACACTAAGCTGAGGCTTGTTTCCAGGTGAGTCCTGGGAGCATAGGGAAGTTACGTAACTTGCTCATAGTCACACAGTATGCAAATGGTGGCTGTGGGATTCAAACCCACTTCTCCAAGTTTGCAGCACAATGCTCTTTACCACTATAATATACTGCCTCCCTAACACTATATCTGAATAAATAAACAACAAATGTTATAACTTAGACTATACATTATCTAAGATAATTTCTAACAATAACTTCTTAAATAATGTTTACTAAACGTGTTCTAATTCTCTGTATTTCTACATTAAGTATTAAAAACATTTCTACATATATATTTTTGTTCTATATTAAATTATTTATTCTGATGAATACATATGTCTTTGGAGGTTGGCTAAGAAACAAAATAATCACATAGTTTGTCTAAATTAATCATGTAATAGAAACTTGTAAAAGGGAGTCCATGTTTTTGGAAATACATCTGATTTTTCAAGAATAGCATAGCTGATGCATTAAATGGATGCTGTTACCCCATTACCCTCCATCATTCTTCCATAATGGGGATTTGTGTTGCTTTCTGGTTTGCTAATAAGAGCCTCCCAAAGCCTTCTACTTGTACCCAGGTTTTGAAATGTATTTGCAAATTGTATTGCTCATTCAATCCCTTATATCAAGAGACCTGGGTCTTTTACCTAAATATCTTTCATTACTGGGCGTGACCATGACATATGCTCCAATGAAGCATGAGCCATATCACATTCCCAGCCTTTCCGTTTTTTATCAGAGTCATACTTTCTAGCTCTGCTGGTGAATGATGATAATAATGCAGGATTCTGAACTGTACTAACCTGCTTTGAATTTCTTCATCAACGAGACCGACTAGGGCATCAAACAACATCTCCTACAAGGTTCCCTTCTGGTGCACCTCTCAACGACAGAGATCCTTTGGATACCGGGCTCCACTCTGGCTCACCTCCCTCCAAGCCAAGCTATTCTCCATCAATAAAATTGACCTGTTTAAAACTGAACTCTGATCTCACCTGGCTGGTCAAATGAAATGTACCTGCTTCCCATGAACTGTTCTCCTTGTCATTGTACTCATCTGCCCCCCCATATAAGCACTTCTCTACTCCCCAACTAGCAACTTAATACCTCTACTCCCTGCTCTTCCCAGTGTCCTGTCCCTCCCTCCCTCCCCTCACCTGCCTCCTGCTCTCCCTTGTCACTGTCTCACCTACTTACCTCTCTCCCAATTCCCTTCCAATCTTTGCAATTTCCCCTACCCCCTCTATCTTCATCCTTGACAAGGTAATCCAGATCCTTACCCCACCACTACTTTATTGGCCACGCCCTTTGACTACCCCTTGTCATTCTTGTTTATCTTGCTTCCTCAAATGAATCTGGGCAACAGATTGATGTCCATGTTCACTGACTGTATGACTGTCCGTTATTTGAACAATTTGTTCCTGTATTGTTTCTACTGAATGTACTGTTGCTTCCTAATTGACGTCGAACCTTTGTAAATGATCTTATAGCTCAAAGGTTGTAATCCAAGACTTCAATAAATAAATAAACTATGATATGCAATATTCCATAATTTGTCCTAGATATCTAAAGGAATACCAATCTGTATATCTTCTTCCTACTTCTGCTTGAAATATTCATTCGAATGTACTTCAAAATCTGGAACCAGTATATAAGTAATGCTTGCTCCTTTTGCTGTTCCATACTTGACAAATACACATGGAACCACTCTTATACCACAAAGAGTGGGCTGCGTGGGATGTATTAACAAACATATAATGGCAAAATGACTATAGTCTTACTGTCATCAATGGGAAAATATTTCCACTTCAGCTTTGTAGAGAATAATTTGTCTTCTTTGTGGTAGAGACTGAGCTTTGACTAGAGTTTTTTGGCCATAAGTCATATGATAACTACCACCTGCTATCGTCATCTATATTCTTTTGTGCAGATTTTAAAGTTTATTGTTACAATTATTATGTGTGAGTTGGCTGTGGTGAGGTCTCAGTAGGAACTTGGCCAGCAGAATTAATTTTTTGTCATAAAAGTGTTTATTGAATTTTCAAAATACAAAACAATCGTAACAATCATGATGACATGGTAAACAGCAAGAACAGTAGAATGTACAAGCCCAGATACAGCAATTGAACAGTGGGACATTAAATGAGACAAAAAAGAACCAGATATAGTACACACACACAACAAAGTCCTATCCCATAGCAAAACTGTTCAAGAAAATGGGTAAGGTTAAATAGGCGAAGGTAAGTCTCTAATATAGAAAAGAAGCTCAGGAAAAACATCACACTAGAAATGATGGAAATTATGGGTAACAGGGCATAACTTGTAGGTTATAAGCTATGAATTATGAAGGGGGAAGGATGACAATAAGGGGTTCTTTGGGGTATAGAGACTACCAAATACAATTGGGAGATCCAAATAACTACCCGACACAAGTAGGAAACGACCCTCAGTATCTTTAAATTCCCATGATATACCCAACGGCAGATTCTTTCTACATAAGATTGCTACACCTCTCTGCCACAACATAAACACACTGTATTAATATTGGCCCACCCACATACAACCCATTGCCTTGCAGTCCTTCTCCACCAGGTGTGTCTCCTGGAGGAGGTCAATATCAATCACATTGCATGTCTCAAAGGAATCATAGAACTGTCCAGCACTTCTTAGGGTCATTAAGGCCCCTCACATTCCACAACACTATCTTTAAATGGTCTACAGTGGACATGGTTGCTAGGGGTACAGCTGTTGAATAAATTGCAAAACAACATGAAATACTCTCCCAAGTACCCATCACTCCCCCACCCCACAAAAGTCCCAATTTCACAGTATGTATAAACTATTTAACAATAACCAGAAAAGATACATGAGCAAACTGTGTACAAAAAAAAATACATTCAATAACGATAAAATGACAGGTCCAGATCAAAGAAAAGAACAATAAAATGATAGAAATAAAATCAAAGTAAGGAGATATTCAAGTGAACCCACAGCCAGAGGAGGTACACTGGTTTCTTCCCTAATGGAGGACTTTGGGGGGCTCATAAGCTGTCTCTTGCACAGGACCTGGAGACCAAGAAAAACCATAAGGGACCCCTGTTGCCTCCTGTAACCCCCTCTCTGTCTGTCAGAAGGTGGGGCAAAATTACTGGGTCTAGTACTATAAGGGTACAGTATAGGATGAAGAAGGGAATACAGAGGCTAGGAAGGCAAAGGAAGGAAGGGAATTAAGTGTCTGTATTACCAGGAGGTATTATGAGAAGCAAGGTAGGCACATCATTAGGCTAGGGAAAACCAATAAAGTCTAACCTGGGAGAAGAGTTAACAAAGACCCCATGTCAGAACAGGGAGAACTATAAACAGAATGTCCCAATATCTGTAGGCATAAAGTCACATAAGAAAACCTAGGACTATAGATGCAAAATATGAGAAGGCTCCCCCCTCCCTCTTCAGCTATTTCAAAATGTACTAAAACCTAAGAGAAACCTGCAGTATTAGAAAGCAGTATAAAGGGGAGTGCGTGACACTCTGAACGTGATGGCCGCTTGAACGCACAACTCGTACTTCCCCATCTGTATTTTCAATTTATTTTACATTATCGCTCAGTCAGTTTACATTAATAATACCACCAAATCATCGAGGTCACATCAGTGTATCAGGTGTTTACTTCTTTTTTCACTGTTGGATTGTCACAAACCTGCTGTAAGCATTTGATCATCTGTGCCATGGTTCCACTTCAATCAAACGAACAGCCATGTCTAAAGATAACTGGAATGTAAATCTAATGAAGGCAGGTAATTACAACGCAGCCTCCACTCCTCCACAATACTTTGAAGCTGCTAGTAAAAGTGACATCTCTGATATTAAAAACATGTTAGCAGACCTTAAATAGGGCCTCAAAGAGGTCACTGTTCTCAGCAAGTAAATAATTGTTCTTAGTTGCTAATCATTCTCCTTCACATTTCCTCTTGATCCCTTCCACTCTTTCCCCTCACCCCTCCATGACTTTTCCCCTATCCCCCCCCCGTTATATCTCCTGAGCTCCCTTGCTCACTTTAAAATGCTTTGTTCCATACCTTCTCACCTCTGACGAGGCCCCTGGGCTGATGCCATCCCTTACCTTGTTGATTATTAGATATTAGGCTGAGTCTGGTCTCATTTTCCTGTAAAGGGTTGTTTCATAAGACCCCCCCCCAATATGACCCTTTGAATTCCAGGTTTTAATAAGATATGCACCATGGTATACATTGTACAATGCCACATGTATTGAAACGTTTCTCATTACATACTCTTGTAATGTCTTGTATAATTCCTTGTTTTGTTTGTTCTCCATCTCATACTTTCCGAATATGTATTGTTCATCTGACATGGAACCTATGAAATTAGCTTGTTCTCAAAGGTGTTATCCAAAATTTCAATAAGTAAATTAAAATAAATAAAATAAAACTGTGTCCAATTCCTCTTTAAAGTTAGACACAGAGGCTCTGAAGAGCAGGCTGCTAGACACAGAATCATTAGTATCTACACTTCAAGCTGATGTCAGACAACTCAAAGAATTAAATAGTAACCAAACAAAACAAATTGATCATATTAACTCCAAAGTTGATGATCTGGAAAACAGAGGGCAGAGAAACAATATCCGAATTCTGGGGGTACCAGAAGGCTGCGAAGGGAACAACATGGTAGCCTTTCTACAGAAATTTCTACCAGAACTTTTGAGATACCAATGGCCTTGGGCTCTTGAGCTCAAAAGGGCTCATAGATCCATAGGATCTAGGTCACTGAATAATAATTCAAAGCCCAGACCGATCATACACTATTCAGAGAAAGAGGAAATTCTGATGGTTGCCAGAAACAGTAAATCTTCGGCTTATAATAAGGAAAAAATATATATTTTCCAAGACTTCTCTGGTGCCCTCATAGCCAAAAGAAAAGAGTACTGGGAGGCTAAACAGGAGCTTCAACGTCTAGGTCTGCAGTATTATTTTAAATATCCGGCTTCTCTAACCATCAGAGAAGACAAGGGAAACTTAAGGTTCTATGACAGCGTTCATGACGTGTGGGACTATTTGCTTATGTACTAAGCATCTTAGAAAATAAATCTGTTTCAAGACCTGCTGCCGCATCTAACAATCATCAGTTTTCAAAAGGGTCACGTGAACCTTTCTCTGAATCTACTTCTAAATGGAATACTCATGGAGACTCTGCATGCAACACTGTGTTTCACACAGGCCATAATTCTACCTCAGTGTCTCCTGGAAAAATTCCTCCAGCTCCTATAGAATGCTCTCCAGCCCCAAAACAAAATAAAGGTCTAACCTGGCATCAGACGATTCGTAGGAAATCCAGACCCTCAGTTAGAAACTTTTCCACCAGGATCCCAGTGTCTAACAAGAATCCCAAAAAACGCAGCAGGGGCAGAGACAGCCATTATTCCTCCTTGAGCTCTCCAACTCATCAGGAACCAGAAACTGCGTGCATACTTAGGGAGTACTGTGATGAGCCATCCCCCTCTACTGCCATTTTAGAAGAAGGAACTTTATGCTCTGCTGAACTAACTTTGGAGGGATCTCTTTTTCAAGAACACACAGACCATGTTTCTTTTGAACTGACTGATATGAGGGACTAATCGCAGAATGAATATAAAGAAAGAATCCCTTCTTATCTTTTAAAGTAAAAAAAAGTAATGCTTTAAAGTACTTTTTAGATGTTAGCTATAACTTATGTGGCCATAGAATACTCCCCCACCCCCCTTTTTTTTTTCCTCAAGCTAACAGTGAGACCTCTGACTTTGTACTCCTCACAACAGAGTTCTGGTAAGACCTCTGGATTTGTTTTTGTAATCAGATGTTCTAGGCTCTTCCAGATGGTTCTAATGAATAGTTCACTACCACAGCAGATAATGTCTATGCTACCTAGTCATTTGGCTGATGTATATATGGGTATGGGCTTGGGCATTAGGTTATGTTTTAATATGGTGTTTGCCAGTTATAACAATTAGCTACGTACAAATACAGATACTGCACAGTTGTCTTAGAGGTTAGCTCTCCAGGGCAGTGACTCTCCATGTCAGGACAACTCTTATATACTTTCTATCTTACTCTGGCTAGCTAAATGGATTACAATTCTGTATGATTCAGGGAGCTGGACTACACAGGAGGATAAATCTTATACACTAGTATGGCAGCCTATCTTTTCTACTAAATTTAACAGTTTAATTCACAGTTGGTAGTAACACAAGACATTATCTATCATGTGGGAAGAGTGTCAGAAATTCTCAGGGTGCTGGGACTTTTACTGACAGATCCTATATTCCATAATAATCATCATATACAGCTGTGTTGAATTCAATTTACTGCTGCTATCTAGATAAATATAAATGATGTTTGCCTATCAAGATGGGGGGAGTCTCAGATTTGGCAGAGGAACCTGCTTTTTTGCCAGATATCATCTGCTTGCACTAGCTTAAGCATATGAACAAGTCTGAGCAGGAGTATTAGTGAATTAAACTCAAAATTCACTTGGGCATATTCCATTTCCTGCTATTTATTTAAAAGGAGATCCTATGATGCCTGTTATAACACTGCCCTATCTTTCTTTTATGAATCCACACAGAGAATAATTCTGCTATCCAAAACATGTTTTGAGTTTCACACTGTGGCTGGAGGGGAGCCTCTCTTATTGCTGTCCAGAACAAGTTAAAATTAGTGCTTACTTGGCACACCTTAAGACATTCCTGATGTATATGCTCATTGCCTTATATATCTGTAACACTCCTGAAGATTGCATATCTCAACAGATAGTAAGGAGACATGGTTTTTCTACTCTCTTACGTATGTGAGGAACCCTTAGAATTATTTACATAATAACCTATAAGTCTTTTTTTGTGGGGGGTGGCAGGAAGTAGGCTGTTGGTTAACTAGAATCTGCAGCTTATCCAGTAGGTAGGGAAATGGGCAGACTGGTTGGGCCAAGTGGTCCTTATCTGCCATCAAAGTCTATGTTTCTATGATTAAAATGACCTAGTGAACATATTCCATGCAGACTAGCGTGGAAGTGCTCTGACATTTAAAGTCTCACCTCTGTGTTGAAAACCTTACCACCGTGGATTGCTAATCTGGTGGAAAACAGGTTCAAAGTAGCCTTACAAACTACTTATTGTGCATTTTGGGAGGGTTGCTGTTTTTTTCTGTCTCTCAGATTGTATACGGTTGCTAGTATGCATAAATATTACTGAAACGTCTGCTTTAAGCAACTTCTTAGATTATAGTTTGTTCAACTTTTTAAGTACTGTTGATTTGGAGTTGACAACTGATACTGTAATATATATTGCTTTTATTTTTTGAAAAGTGAATACAGAGTCTAGAAGCAGCACTCATTTATTATATAGACTGTTAGAAACAAAGAGTTTTTTTAGTTAGCATAGTCATTACTTAAACTTGGTTGGTGTTCACAGTTAATTTACTTTAAAAGATTAACATCACAGTATTCTCTGATAAGATATACCTCTAGTCAAAATAGGATTGTTGTTTTGTCACTGTCAGTTGCAGTAAGCTAGTAATTTGATTTAAACAATGGTTAATTGCTCAGTTGTTTCATGGAACATCAAAGGGTTAGGATCCCCTATTAAAAGGAAAAAGGTATTGACATTTTTGAATAAAACTAAAGCTGATATAGCCTTCCTTCAGGAGACACATCTAACACATGAGGAGGTTGTTAAACTGCAAAGAGGTTGGGTGTGTCAGGAGGAGCATAGTTGTTACTCTAAAAAACAGAGGAACTTCTATTTTAATAATGAAAAATGTCTGTTTTTTAAAACAATTGCATATTGTGGATCAGGAAGGCAGGTATCATATTTTAGCTGGGACTTCAGATGGAAGGTAAACAGTATTGTGTAATATTTATGCACCCAATGAGCGACAGAAAAATATTTTTCATATGTGGGTGCAGCATTACATGATTATCTAGGTTACAACGTTATACTAGGGGGTGATTATAATGTTATTTTAGATCCCATGCTTGATAGATCATTGTGTAAAACCATTCAACTAGAGACGAGAGCTAGAACTTCCTTTAAAAAACTGATGACAGACTTGAATCTCTTGGATGCATGGTGATTAATACATCACCAAGACAAAGATTTTACATTCTTTTCACATAGGCACAAGTCCTATAGTAGAATCGATTACATCCTTGTCTCCAATAATATAACAAATACTTCCTTGTCTCCAATAATATAACAAATACTATTTCCAGGGCAGAGAATGGGGATATCATAATATCTGATCACGCTCCAGTGGTTATCAATCTAGAATGGGATGATAGGGGGGAAAAACAGCATAATATTATTCTGCTTGAGGACAAAGAGTTCATTAAACAAAGAGAGCAACAAACAAGAAGATTACTTCGAGTTAAATGACACTGCGGGTACGACACAAGCCACAATCTGGGATGCCTATAAGGCATATATGAGAGGGGTAATAATTGCATTTGCCTCCAGAAAAAAAAGGAAAGGGAAAAGGAGCAGATCGCAAAGGAACAGGAACTTAAAACCCTAAAAAATTTATCTAAATTGAAAAAAAAAACTCCAGTTGGGGATCTATTAAAAAGAATCTTCTTGCTAAAATATGAAATCAACAAAATATTGACAGACAAAGCAGAGTATGCTCTTTTTAGAACCAAGCAGAAGTATTGGGAATCCAGGGAAAATGTGGTAAACTACTGGCTTCTAGTCTTAAAAGTATACAACAACAAAATATTATTCCTGGTATCAAAAATGGGCAAGGAAATGTTATTACTTGTAATAAGGACACCAACAAAGAATTTCTAACTTTTTATAAACAAGTCTATAAAGGGTCTGATACGAACTCAATACAAAAAATTGATGCATTATTGGAGAAAGTTAATTTGCCTACCTTAAGTGACCATGACCGTCAGCTCCTAGAAAGAGGCATAACATTACAAGAGAGAGGAATCTGATAAAAACCTGTCTTCTGGTAAGACGCCAGGTCTGGATGGTTTACCAGGAGAGTTTTATAAAACATTTTCAACTATATTTACTCTCAGGCTTCATAAAGTATTGCGTCCTGCTATTGACATGGACCTGCTCCCCACAACAATGTAAAATGCATTTATTATCCTCATCCCAAAAAAAAGATAAAGATCCCCTAAACTGCTCTAGTTACAGACCTATATCCCTACTTAACACAGACTACAAGATTTTTACTGTTATTTGAGCCAAAAGAGTTCAGATGGTATTATCTAAATTGACAGGAAGGGAGCAAGTGGGCTTTGTCCTAAACAGATCTAGTGTTAACTGTTTACACAGATTACTGAATATAATGTGGTGGGCCAAATCTAAAAAAGAGCCTTTTACTCTGCGTTCACTGGATATTTACAAAGCATCTGATTCACTCCAATGGAGATATCTATTCAGAGTGCTTAGAGAATTTGGATTTGGAGAGAGTTTTTTGTCTTGGATCTCTCTAATATATGATAAACCCTTGGCTCAAATCATAATATACTAACATACTAAAATGTCAGCAGAATAGGCCTAATGGTCTTTCATGTCTACTCGTTTGGTCAGCCAGCACCCTAGGAGCTGACCTTGCTGCCCCCCTCTCCCTCTCTGACTTCTCCCTTCCCAGTTCCGGATATTCTCACTGCATTCAAATTTGCTTCCAGAACCCTTCCCCTGTACCTATCCCACCCCCTCTTAAACCCCTCCACTGTCTCTACCTCCACCAGCCCCCTGGGCAGTGCATTCCATGGCTTCAACACCCTCTCAGTGAAGTAGCACCTCCTCCTTTCTCCCCTGAATCTCCCCCCCTCCAGCTCCCACCCATGCCCTCTAGTTGCCCCCCCTTCTTCCTTTGGAGCACCCTGACTGCTCCTCCCCTATTTACCCCCTTTATGTACCTGAAGACCTCTATCATGTCCCCCTGGTCCCTTCTCTCGTCCAATGTGTACATATGTAGCTGTTCGAGCCTCTCCTCATAGGTCCTATCCCCCAAGCCCCAAATCATTTTGGTTGCCCTCCTCTGGACCCTCTCCAGCACTCTTTAAATGTGACCTCCAAAACTGCACACAGTACTCGAAGTGCGGCCTCACCAAGCAGTTATACAGTGGGAGTATCACTTCCCTCCTTCTGGAGGTGATCCCCCTAGCAATGCATCCAAGCATCCCATTGCCCTTTGCCACTGCCCTCCTACAAGTCTCCGAGTTGTTCATCTTGACATCCACCACCACCCCCCCCAGGTCCCTCTCTGCCATCGAGACTTGCAGCATTTCCCCCCCTCCAGGGTGTACACTTAGCCTGGGTTTCTGGCTCCCAGGTGCAGTACCTTGCATTTCCCTGCACTGAACCTCAGCTTCCACTTTTTAGACCACCTTGAGAGCCTCCAGGTCCCCTGTAGGCCACCTCCTCCTCCTCCCCCATCCACCACTGCCCCCAGTTTTGAGTCATCCGCAAAGAGATTCATCTCACTCCTGATACCCTTCCTTATGTCAGAGATGTAGGCATTGAACAGGAGGGCCCAAGGACCAATCCCTGAGGGACTCCACTAATGACACTCCTTTCGGATGAGACTATCCCGCCAACCACGACCCTCTAGGTCTGGTTCTGGAGCTAATTTCTTATCCATCTGACCATCTGGTTCCCCACCCCCATTTCTCCCAGATTATCCAACAGGCACCCATGAGGAACAGAGTCAAACACCTTGCTGAAGTCAAGAAAGAGGACGTCCACTGGTCTATCCAGGTCCAAGGCACTCATCACCCAGTCACAGAACTCCACAAGGTTTGTCTGACATGATTTCCTGGGATGAATCCATGCTGTCTATCATCCAGGCACCACAGCCTTTCCTGGTCCCCCCTAGTCTCTCCTTGACAATGCTCTCCATCACCTTGCCCACCACCGATGTCAGGCTGACAGGCCTGTAGTTCCCTGCCACCTCCCTTGATCCCCCCTTGTGGATAGGCACTATATGCGCCACCTTCCAGTCCTGGGGCACCCACCCTGTCCTCAGAGAGATGCTGAAGAGCTCCTCCAGGGGTTTCGCCAGGACATCCACCAGTTTCTTCAGTACTCTGGGATGTAATTTATCTGGCCCTGGTGCTTTCTCCATCTTAAGGGACCTGAGGCTTCCCTCACTCTCTCTGCCATGTTTTCCACATCTGCTACCTCGTCCCCTGCTTTGCCTTCCCCCACCTGCCAGTGATGCCCCCAGACCCGCTAATCGGTAAGGGTCCCCTCCTCAGTTTCACCATCTCCTCCCATGTATAATGCAGCCCCCCATTTTTCCTTGGTGAAAACTGCGGTGAAGTACTCATTTAGTACCTCAGCCTGCTCCCCTAGGTCTTGTGCCCAGTCCTCCCCTGTTTTAATCCTGCTAATCTGCTCCTTCACCCTTCTTTTTTCCCCAATGTATCTAAAGAACCCCTTGTTCCCTCTCCTAATTTCCCTGGCCAGGTTCTGATCCTTCCTTGCCTTAGCTGCCCTCACCACCATCTGCTCATACTCTCCTCAGTTCCTTTCACTCCTTGAGCACTTTGAATTGCCTATAGGCCACCTTCTTTCCCCTCACCACCTCCTGAACCTCACTGGTCCACCACCAGAGTTTTCAGGCCCTACTGCATTTTCATCTTACTCTTGTGCAGGTGCTGGTAGCATCCTTCACCCCCCTTCTGATGATTTTCCACCTACTGTCAGCGTCCATGTCTGGCCCAATCCCATCCAAGTGCTCCTTAAGGATCCTTCCCATTTCCTTAAAATCCGCCCCCCTGAAGTCAGTTACCTCCATTTTTGTGCAGCCTTCAGGCAGAACAAGACCATGGCATGGTTGCTCCCTGCCAACGGGTCCCTTACCTCCAGGCCCCCAATCTGGTCACTGTCTGCCAGGACTACATCCAGTATCTGCTCCTCCCTGGTCGGTTCCCCACCTGCTGAGTTAGGAATGGGTCCTGAAAGACATCCAACAACCTCTGTTCCCTGCCCACCGATGATGTCATAGTCTCCCAGTCTGTTCCTGGCATGTTTAAGTCCCCCAACACCACCACCCTTCCCCTTCCCAATCTGCAGTGTCTCCCATCACCTGACACCAGACTCTCCTCCAGCTCCTCCGCCAATGTAGGGGGTCTATACACCACTCCTATTTTTACTCTCTTGCCCCCTCCCTTGTTATCAAGGTGACCCAAATTGCCTCCACAGTTCCCTCTGCCTCCTCCACTCCTCCTATGGCAATGCAGTTTTTGACTATTATTGCTATCCCTCCTCCCCTTCCCTACCCCCCATCCTTCCTGAACATGGTGTAGCCCTCCAGGTTCAGGTCCCAGTCATGCCCTGTGGTGGCCCAGGTCTCAGTGACCACTGCCACATCCACCTCTCCCTCAGTTAGTATCACCTGGAGCTCAGGCATTTTATTGCCTAAGCTCCTGGTATTTAGCAGGACTACCTTCCCCCCTTTCCCTATACGTCCATGTCCCCTGCTCATGTTCCCATGGGGATTCTGTTTTTCCCTGGTCCGCACCTTACCAGTCAGCCTTTTCCTGCATTCCTCCAGCTCCCCAGGGGGGATGGAGACAGAGTCCCTCCTTTATCGGACCCCCCTCAACAGCCTTTTCTCCCATCCTTCCCCCTCATCACAAGTTTAAATCCCACCTTTCACAATGAACCCCTCTATTTTCAACTTAAGGATTTCTTTCCCCTCTGAATTGAGATGGAGCCTATCTCTAGCATACAGCCCCTTATCCTCCAAGGTCTCCCCCCAATCCCCCATCAACCCATACCCTCTAGCCCCACACCACTCCCTGAGCCACTGGTTTATCACCCTAATCTTCCTCTTGTGTTCCCCACTAGCCCTTGGCACTGGCAAGATTTCTGAGAAGGAAATTGCACACCCTATATCATGACAGACCCCGGCAAGCTCCCTGAACCTTGCCTGTATCGCTAGCTCACTAGTTCCCTCAATATTATTGCTAGCCAGGTGGACCAGTATGTCCGTGGAGCCACCACAATCCTTTGCCAGCTGATATACCTCATGCTTGGCCCTGTGCACCGTTAGTCCAGGGAAATATTTTGTTCTAACCAGGCAGACTTCTCCCTCCCTATCCCATTTGATCCCCCTGATCATGGAATCACCCAACAGGAGCACTCTGGCTGCCCCTTTTCCTCCATTTCCCCCTTCCATGTCCCTCATCCTTTCTATTTGCCCTTCCCCCCAGCTGGCTCTTTGCTCCTCCCCTATCTGGGTGCCACCCATCCCTCCTTATTTACCCTGGCCACCCCTCCCTCCGATCCTATGCCTCTCGCCTCCTGAGTATCCTCTCTACCTCGCTACCCCCACCATTACTGCTCACAACTGGTCCTTCCCCCCCATCTGCTAAACTAGCCTGGCTTGTCCTCCCTTCCTTCCTTACTGTCTGTGTTCAGCCCCTTCTTGCTTGTCATGCTCTCCTGGCCTAAACTCTCAGCTCCCTTTACTGTATCCTCCTTGTACTTCTGGTCCTTCTCCTTGTCCTTTCCTCCCAACTGGTCCTTTTCCTTGCACTTTCCTCTCTCTACCCCCCTCATCCTCCTGCTCTGATCCCCTGCTGCCCCTGTTTTCCTGCATTCCAAGTTCCCCCCTGTTCCTCCTGCTATCCAGCCCATGCCTCCTGCCCCCTACTCCCTTTCCATCTCTAATCACCCCTGTCATGCCTACATCACCTCCTCATCCTCAAGCAGAAGAAGAGAATTGAAGCGGTTACTGAGCTTAAGGTCTGATTCACCTCCCCCCATTGCTTCCTTCTGTCCAGCCCTAGCCATCTGCCTACTTCCCTGAGAATGTCCTTCCTATGGCCCACATCTGTGAGGGTCCCCAGTTTCCTGCCTGCTTCCTTCATAGTATCCTCCTTTTGGGCCCCATCTGCCAGGGTCCTTATGCCCCCACCCCTAGTGCTTGGTGCAATCCCATGGGAGAGCCCCTGCCCTATTCCCCAACCATACCTCCCCCCTTCCCCCAGCTGTCTCCTAATCCCCTCAACCTCCTCCCTAAGCTGTGCCAGCTGGTAGCACACTGGGCAACCACCGAACTTCCAAGCCCAGTCCAGTGCCATGGCTGCCCCACACCCTGTGCACTCCACCACCCTCCCAAAGATGCCAGCCCTAATGACATGTGGTCCCATCCCCCCTCCAAGTAGGTTTATTTGGGTGAGCCACCAGATTCCCCACTAGTTCAAGACTTTTAAGCTTGCAACACTTGAGTGGCTGAACTTTTCCCCATCTGACTATTAGCCTTAAGAGTTTGCTCACAGGGGAAGTTTGCAACTCCCTAAACTCCTCCCTCCCGGCCTTTAAGCTCAACCCCCAGTGGCTCTTCTGTATTTAAGAAAGGCTAATGCAAGGGGTGGGTGAGAGGACTTTCCAGAAAGTTCTTAAGGAGTCAGGCCAATTTTAAAATACAACTTACAAACAATAACAACTTACAGAAACTTATGACAAAGTTAGCTTTCCAGAACCTCACCATGTTTTCAAACTTCAACTGCTACCTCTGCCCCAACAAGAAGACTTAAAATGCCTCAGTGAGAATTTTAAACAGAGATTAACTGAAATGCAAACAACCTTGATTGGCTGGATGTGTTACTGGCCAAGGACCCTCCCCCACAAGAACAGTCTCCAGCTAGCACAGAAAGATTTAAGGTTTGGGTCCCTCTATTCCAGAAAGTTCTTAAGGAGTCAAGACAATTTTAAAACACAACTTACAAACAATAACAACTTACAGAAACTTATGACAAAGTTAGCTTTCCAGAACCTCACCACATTTTCAAACTTCAACTGCTACCTCTGCCCCAGCAAGAAGACTTAAAATGGATTCTATCTCATCGACAGTGCTGTCCGACAGAGCTAGAGAACACTGGGAGACCGGAGCTACATATTGTCATTCCCACTTCAGTCTAAGAGGATGCTTGGAAAGAAGCCTGCTGCAGTCTCAAAGAGATCCAAGGTAGGCTACTGCAATTCAAAATTTTGCACGGATTTTACATGTCACCTAAAAAACTATACAACATGGGGTTTAGTGACGATTCAGTTTGTTGGCACTGTAATCAAACTGATGCTGATCTGGCCCATATCTTATGGGACTGCAAGTCTGTACAGCCCGGGTGGAGAAAAACACATGACATTTGCTGCAAAGTTACCAGAACAGATATTCCCTTTGATCCTGCCATTTTTTATTTTAGATATAATGTCTGAATGCCAAAATTTAGGCTTTCATGAATGCATATGGTTTTGCCATTCTCTTACAAAAGAGCCCTTTTGAGAAACTGACAATCACGTCTTGTTCCTACATTAAGTGAATGGCATAATCAAATGTCTTTGCATGCCAATAACGAGAGGATCAGTTACAGCATTATAGATAAGAATGAAACTGTTTTAAAGATTTGGGCCCTCTTTATGTCAGTGCTGTGTTGTAATACAACATGTGAAATATGATATGATATACTTATTTTAAGTTACTTCTTAGGATTTGTAATATTTCAGATATCTTTCTACCTTAATTATTAATGTTTTATTATGATAAGTTTAATTTTATGCTAAGACATATGACTCCAAATATGTTGTGCATTTAAGATTATAAACACATTCCTTTTTAATAATGCACAATTAATATGTTGCTATTCATGTATACAAATGTAGATTTCTTTCTTTTGTTTTCCCCTTGTTTAACACAAATTGTCTGTTCTCAAGTATATATGAAGATCTTATTAAGTTGTAATGATAAGAACTGTTTATCCAATGATTTTTGTATGTTGAAATTTGGAAAAAAAATTAAAAAACTATTATGGCAAAAAAAAAAAAAAGAAAGCAGTAGAAAGACAATATTAACAGATGCAGCAATAGCCTTTACAGCAGGTCTAAAAAAAACACTGGTTACAACAGTAGAACAATGCAGAATGAGCACACTATAGACCTGACTCAAAATATTAATGTAATGAGGAATGAGCCGCCTACAGTCCCAAAACACTAGGTAGAAATCCAAAAGTTGAGGGGAAGTTCCAAAGCATAACTGCTTCCTAGAAAACAGAAGTACAAAGAGGGGAGCCAAACATATTGTGGCAGGCTGCACCATGCAATAGTAAAATTCAAAACCTGTCCATGCATCAAAACAGGGTAAATAATAGCATATATAGTCTCTGAGAAGGCTCAAACAGTAAAGGCTCTCAGTCCGGTGCTTGAACCAGTGGTGCAGTGCAGAATGGAAGGCTCCAGTAACAACTGAGCAGCAACAAAACACAGTACAATGAGGGGCAAGCCTCCCGCATACCTTCATCTGATGCAGAAAAGGACTCCCGCTAAGGGGGAAAGAGGGTGGTTCACTGTAGAGGATCCTGATGAAAGGTACAGGCACAGTCTGAAGGCAGATTCCCAGAGGGTGATGATGAGGAAACAGGAGGTGCTGAGAGTCTCAGTGAAAGCAATAACCAGGCAAACTCCTAAATGGGCAGAGACAGTTAGGCTCACTTACAGCCATCAAGAGAAGGCAGAATTCGAAATTAATCCAGAGCTCAGGTAGAGTTCAGGTTAGAAGAATGGGCTCCTTGTGGTATGCTAGCTTCCATTTGATTCTCTGCAGGCAGTACCAAAGCTGGTGGAGTAGGGGAGGAAGGAGGTCCTAAATGAAGCTGCAGGTAGTGGTCTGCTTCCTAGGGGCAGTTGCCACACCTACGTTGTTCCGCCAGACTGGTGTTCCAAGATCCAAGGTGCATCCAGATTTATTAGACCTGCAGTGTGACTTTCCAGCTTCCTTGCCTGGACTTCCAGAAGACCTCAACCCAGCTGTTTCCTGATTCATCACCTGGGATGCCGGATAACCAGGGCTCCAGATAAAGGGAGTACTGGCCTATTTTACTCACCTCATTTTAGGAAATACTCTTCAGAAAATTTTGTTGAGTACCAGTTCTCACCCAACATTTGTAAATACTTCACACATCAAAGAATAGTGCTTCATAACATAACTGGTGATTCAAAAGGAGCATTTTTTCCAGATTTAAAACACTCTTACCCATCCCAATTTTATTTTACTTGCTATATTTTAAAACTGGTAAGTAAATTACTCCTACCTGCCAACATTATCTGCAATATTGTTGGAACTTAATCAGTTCTTATCTAGAAGAAAACTACATTGTTTTTAAAAATGTACTCCTCACTACATTCCTTCCAAACATTTGTACGCACTAGATTTGCTTTTACTCATCTCACTTTCAAAATGAGGAGTACAGTACTCATCCGGAAAAATCTTAACTGGAGCCCTGCAGATGACATCAACCGAGCTGTTGGTTCCTGTTCCATGGTTCGATTTCTAAGATGACATCTATCCAGCAGTTCCCTGTTTCATCATCTGTTTTCCGGAAGATATCTGCCCAGCTGTATCCGAACAGTGCTGCCAGGGAGGGAGAGTCTTTCGCTGGAGAAGTAGGTGATCCTGATGTTCGTTCTTCAAGGGACTGGTAAGTCCAGACTTTTCTTACTTTATTGACATTACAATACACATCCTACACCTGGAAGACTACAAACTGTTGAACTGTCCACAAAGACTCTCCCCTTTGAGACTACAGTACTTGAAGAATTGTGCTTCGATGGGCTCCAGCCCAGGAGAGACTCTTTAATGGACCTTCCCTTTGGGCAAAACTGTTTTGTCACTAGATGGGACGTTTAGGGCATTCCATCTCCTTAAAATGTTGTATTGTACATAATGTCAGTATTTTCTACTTTTATGCTTTTCTATAAAATATTTTTTTGGGATTCTCCAGTGTTTTGATGGAAGGGGATATGGTACTGTGTTTTGCAGATTTGGGAGTTTTGTTTGTCTTTTCTCTTTCAGGTGATCCTGATGAAGAAAGAAGAGAAGACCAGAAGAGGATTTGGAGGGACTCATCAAAGTTCCTCTGTGCTTTAAAGTGTCTTTTAAAGTACTGTATAGTTGTTAACATGTGTTAACCTCTTCTTCCACAGGTGTATTTGTGGGGGAGTGTGGGAGTGTAATGCTTTGGTATAGTGTTTTTGCTCTGTTTTGGTTTGCAGAGGACCTGGGTTGGGGGGAGGTTCCCCTGTAGTAGATTTTTTGGTTAGATAGGTTTTCCCTAGAGGGCTAGGGGGATAGACAGGCTGTGGTCCTGACTGGCCGTAGGGGACACAGTTCTGGTCTGTGAGGGCCATGCCCTGGGCAGTTCTCCCAGAGCCACTGATTCTCCATAGTAAGATCATAGTGTAGGGGCGGATGCATCAGCCGATGGCCTCTGGGCCCTTAGTTTTGCCTGCCTGTACCTAGCACATGGTAGGAGAGGGCCTGATCACCCCTCTCTGTAGGTAACACATAGGGTAGGATGGTCTGGTGCCGGGTACGGTAATGGCTGGGGACAGTCATTTTCCTGGCTAAGGGTGGGTGTAACCCCCTTGTTCCCAGGGGTTACTAGAATCCCGGTTAGAATCAGTGGCAGGCAGGGAAGGCAGATAGTGAAATGCCAGTTAAATAGGTTTCACTCTGTCTCACTCTGTTCTCAGTCTCTGCTGAGCTCTGAAGGGATGATGTCATTTAGTCTGTCGCAGCTGCATAAGCCACACTAGCTAGCAGCTGCTAGAGCTAGTTTTCGAATGTTCAGAGAGTCTGTAGTTGGAGTTCCAGGAGGAGGCTGCAGTTAGGTAGCTCCTCACTTCAGCTTTGTCAGAGAGCTACCAGTTGTCTTTCTTTTTGTGTTTCTCACCTTAGTGGTCGACAACAGTTCCTGTGTAGAAGTGGTGGAGACCTTGTTTAATGGTTTCCCCTGTGCCCCATCCCAGGAGGGATGAGGTGAACTCCAGGATTCAGGGGCAATCTCCTGGTCCAACCTGGACTTTTGAGAAGCTGCCTTGAGACAACTTGCTGTGAGTACTTGTGTGATTTTCCTGTGTAGACCCAGGAGTACCTGCAATGCCTGTGAGGTCAATTTCTCCGAAGAAGGGACACTGTCACCTGAGTCTTTCTTGTTAAAAGTGCCTGCCTATGTTGGAGTCCTGTATGTGACTGTCCAAGTACAGAACTTTTTAATTCTGGCAACCCTGAGGTGTTTAGTTGTATGTTAAGTGTGGTAAACATTTAAGACAACACCTACAAAGTTTTACAGTGTGTGGTGTTATTAACCAGATGAATGGCCGAGTACAAGCTTGGAAACAAAAGGTGGGGAACCCCCCCCCCCCCATCTGGAGTAACCAGTTTACCTCTACGAGTTCTGAAGGGTGCCTATTACTTTTTCTTCAGTGTAATTGGCCAATGCCTGAGAAAAGTGTTTAACCCTGTATGTGGGTTGTTTCATTTAGTTTACCTTAGTATAATGGGTTCTGATAGTTCTGAGCCTGTATGTGCTGTTTTGTGATCATATGTACCACCTTCATTCCTCATGAAATATGATAAAGTGTCCTAGTACTGGCTGTGTGTGCCTAGTTGATGGGAAATGTACCTGTGCCTGGCGGGGTGTGCCAATTTGCACTAGGAACCAGTGTGTTCACCAGTGTGTTTCTTTTTTCATCCTGTGCTACATGGGAATTCAGGAATGTCTGTACCTCAGTAATCTGCATTACAAGTGTGTGTAGCCCCATGGGGGTCCATCTTCACTTTGTGATTATTCCTACTTTGTAACGTGAATAAAAGTCACACTCTTGAAACCCAACCTAGTTTGGACAGTGATGTTATTGCTTCCTTGTGACGAGTTACTCAGGTGCCCCTGTTCAGAAGTGCAAACCTAGCATAGTTCTGAGCAAACATTTTCTCCCAGGGACCCAGGTTGTTGGCCATGGCAAGTGGTCCCTACCAGGTGTGTGCCAGGCAGTTGTCACACTTAGTTGTCTGTTTTGTATAGCAGGTTAAGTATACCTTGTCTATGGTGGCAAAACAATGTACCCCAACCCCTCTCTTTTCCCCTAGACTTGGAGAGGTGTGCCTTCTAGTTAA
Organism: Neoceratodus forsteri; assembly: GCA_016271365.2. Lineage (NCBI taxonomy): Eukaryota > Metazoa > Chordata > Ceratodontiformes > Ceratodontidae > Neoceratodus > Neoceratodus forsteri. Next base: position 276,132,221 of record JADMNL010000025.1, read on the forward strand.
ACAAGGTGCCAGTGGGGGGTTACATATAAATGGTCAGGGTTTTGCAGCAGACCGGGAGGGTTGAGCTCAGTGGATGCAATGCACCCGATCTATTTCAAAGTTGAACTCTGAAGGCGGTAGTTGGAGCCATTTGGGGAGATTTTCTCTGAGAAATTGAATGGGGTTTCTCCCTTCAATACCTTCAGGCACATTGATAATTCAAAGATGTGTACATCTCCCTCTGCCCTCCAGATCTTCGTGTTTTGCAGTAAGCCAAGATATTTGGGCTTTTGCTGCCTAGAGATGCTGATCCTGCTCGGTACCATGTTCTACATCTGCAGCTATGGATTGTTCCATTTTCTCCACTCAGGAGGTAAGTGCAAGAAGGCTAGTTTGGATATCTGGAACTGTGTTTCTGATGACTTCCAAAGAGGAGGCAATTTTTTCAGTTAACAGAGCTTGCCTTACAGGGTCCGGAATTTAGTGGGCCGATCCCGGGTGGCCGCCATTTTTGACTCTGGTAGCTGACTGCGGGGGGGGGGACTTCTCAATAGATTTCTTACACTTTTGGAGAGTTGAAGAATCAGCAATAGGCTCTTCTTCATTGAACATGGGATCTAGACTCCCCAAAAGAGGTTGAAGAAGAAGAATGCCCAACTCACTAAGTATAGAGGATGGAGGGAGGAAAAAACAGGAGGCAGCATGGAGCTGTTGAGTTAAGCAGCCATTTCTCCAGGCAGTCACGTGATCTCCTGGCTAGCAGAATTTAGTACCTGTTGAGAGATTTCTTGTACAGCTTACCTGAAGGATTTGCATACCCATGATGCATTGTACTTGGTTTTTGCTTTAGAATACATACAGTACATATGTATTAAAGAAAGTTACACAAACCAAACAAATTGGAAATTATCTATCACCTTGTAATGTTTATGCATTCTACAGACTGCCCTTTCTGCAACCTGCCTTAGCTGTTCATACATATAGCTATGTAGTTACATAGTTAATAGTTACAGGCAAAAATGGACTAGTTAAAGCCGACCTAGTAGCATAGAGGTCTGATGTGCTAGTGTCTTACCTCTTGCCATTCCAGTGGCCTGGGTTCAGGAATGAACTTGGGTCGCCTGCGGTCGGCTGTGGCGGGAAAGGATTGAGTGTCTGAGGGATTGCTCTCCTCTGCCAGGGAAGGATGGATGCCAACTGCCATGACTGCTGCACCAGGTGGAGACCTGGTGGTAGGACAGGACAGCGAACAATACAAAAGGGAGGGAGCTGTGGGACATATGTGGTGTGTACATGCTTCCACATGCATGTTCCATCGTATGCACCCCAGTATCAGAGAGATAAGAAAACAAAAAATGTGAGGATGGGCTACATGAAACCCTTGCTGTCTCCATGTGGCCCACTCCACCAGCCGAGGACTGGGCGACTTACACAGATACATAGAATTTGACGGTAAATGAGGACTGCCAGGCACATCTAGTCTGCCCATATTCCCTACCCCCCCCCATGTCCCTTGGTTACCGTTTCTGTGCTGTCACTGGGGTTTCCTCATGTCTATCTGGATTTGTTTGTCAAAGGGGTGACCCTCCATCGCCTAGCCCTGCTGTGGGGGGGGGGGGTAGTCCACAGGAGGATGAGCTGCTGGGACTTTGGAGGAGGCCGAAGCTGACTACCGGACTCCAGAACTAGGCTGAAGAGCCGCTCGTTCACCCAGAGGTAGAAAATATTTTATGGCAAAAAAAAAAAAATGGGTTAGTTATCCTTTTTAACTGTCTGCCCATTCTCACAGAACAAGTCCTTGGGAATAATAGTGTTTATCCATCAATATGTCTACCTTGCATTTATAGCTATCTACTGCATCACACTTTACCACCTCACTAGGCAGTATGCTCCAATATGAGATGACTCTTTGAATGAACCAATATTTCATCAGTTTTAAATAATTTGCCAGTATATCTAAGTTTGTGTGACCCATTTCCAGTAACAGTATCATTTTGTTTTAAGTGCAATGTTTCTGCTAGTTTTAATTTCCCTACTAGCTCTGTAAACTAGAAGAATATTTTATTTAGTTAGTTTTTGTTTACCAGGTGAGTGTACTAGCCATGGAAATTACTATTTTTAGACACGATCCAGGAGGTTACAGATGAAAACAGTACAGTACAGGCAGTGGTAGGATGTGACTTCAGACAATAGCTAGCATAGTACAGTTAAACATAATACCAAAAAAACAGTCAGATTACAGCAGTAGGATACAGATCACTCACCTCCATGTCTCCATCTCTTGAGTGTGTACAGATTCATTGCACTTAGACTTTCTTCATAAGCTTTACTCTTCTGGTTTCTGATCAGCCTAGTAAATCTTCTCTGGACTTTTTTCCATTTTCCTTATGTCTCCATTAGTATGAGGGTTCCAGACCTGCATGGCATATTCTAAGTACGGCCTCACAAGCCATTTACATAGAAGCATATGGACTTCTTTGTCTCTACTTATTGTAGTGACTGTAATAGATTTTATGTGTATGGAGGTGGGAGAAGGCACCCGCAGTAGTAATCAGGGAGGAAGTGGGGACCCTGATTATAAGTATGGTAGATCAGGGAATAAGAAAGGGGGAGAGAGGCAGGTTAGGTTCTTATGCGGCACCATGACCCATATGGATGGAAAGCAGATCCTGAGGATTGCTAGAGCAGCAGGACGGGAGGGAGAGCTGAATGTCATTCTCACAGAGAAGTACAGTTACACACAAAGAACTTACTATAACAGTAGATCATTGAGAGAATCTCTTTCATCAGGCCACATCTATGGAACTATAGCCATCAGGCACTAGGACCACATAGAAACTTTTTCGCTAGCAGTCTTCTAGGGGCTGCCCACGATGACATCATATGTTGACATCCTTGCCATGTAAGTGCGGTGGCCCCACACCCTCCTCAGTTCCCCCACTGTAGACCATACACAGAGGAGGACCTCCTCTTCCTGGGGAACCAAGATAGAGCTAGAGGGTCCCACCACTAGGAAAGGAAACAGAAGCTAGACCATCAGAGAGAGAAGGAGAGAGGTAGGGAGGGAGGGAGGGAGAGAGAGAGGAACAGAGAAGCCAAGGAGGATGGGATGACATGGCCTGATGAAAGAGATTCTCTCGAAGATCTACTTTTATGGGAAGTTCTTATGTAACTGCACTATTTTCTTTGAGGATATCTCTTTCACCAGGCCACGCCTATGGAATCAGTCCCAAGCAGTACTGATAGAAAGATAGTCTGGGTGGCTGGAGGTTATAGTACTAAGAAAGGAAGCCCTGAAGTACAGCCAGGATGAAGTCTTCCCTTTTCCTAGAGGCAATGTCCAGACTATAGTGTTTAATGAAAGTTTGCATGGTACTCCACAATCTTACTTTGAAGAAGGCTCTTGCAGCAGGCCAACACCAATAGGAATAAGCCGCCAGGCACCAAGATCACACAGAAAACCTTCTAGCTAGCAGTCTACCATGGGGGACTGCCTACTGCCGACGTCGGCCGCTGACATCAACTTATCCTATAAAGTCAGGCAGTCCCCCACACCTACCTCAGTTCTTTTCTCACTGTCGACCTGTGCACGTTGGACCTTAGTGGATGCCGCAGATACAGTTGACCGCCATTACTTGCGTTTGTTGTGCTTTTTTATTTTCCTTTTTTTCTCGAGTTTCTAACATCCCATTTTTGGTGTTTCAGCCATTGAGTTTGTCTTCTCCACCAGCCTTAACTTCCGAACACTCCACAAAGTGTCACTGTGGAAAACAGATTCCTGAAAAAGAAAGTCACTCTTCGTATCTCATCTGCCTAGGCCCCAACCACGACACCAAAGTCTGCCGCATTTGCCAGAAATGTAACCAAGCCATCGGAGATGTCATCTTAAGATGACTCTGGACAGCCACCTGATAAAGCAGAAGTTGGTCTCAATGGAAAAGGAGCTGCAGGCCAGGAGCTCTTTGGCAGCAAAGGCACAGTCCTCAGAGGCTTCCTCTTCCTCTCAAAAATCTGGTGGGAAGCACAAGCACTGGGACAAACACCAGGATCAGTCTATTTCCCATTCATGGTCACCCCACAAACCCTCGACCTTGTTGGGGTTGTCCTCTCATGGGTGGTTGGCCCCTTCAGCCCCAGTAGCCCTGTCTTCTACCAGACTCCTGGTGGCTCAGCCACCCACCCTCATTGCCATTTCAGGTGGTGGCTCCTTGGGACAGGGGAGTTAATTTCCTGTCCCCCAGATACTGATACTCAGGACCATTTCATCCACAGGCTCTCAGCCAGGTGGCTCGACCAGTGTTAGTCTCTTGGGTGTCAATTCCTCCACCGTCACCCCCCGGCCAAGACACTGTATGCGTTGGTCTCCTCCTCAGGTCCCAAAGTTAGTCCAGCAAGGCAGCACCCGCAGCAGGCTACCATTGCTCCTTCTACACTGGCATCACCTCTGCCTTCACCTGGGAGTCTCATTTTTCCCCCGGTGCCTGCTTCTCTGGCTTGGCCTGCACCAGCAGATCCTTCCCAAGACACTTGTGGCCACTGCCTACTGGGGCACCACCAGTACTGCTCACTAGTACTGCTGCTGCTGCCCCAGCCAGTGGGCCTGACGTCAGCGTCACCTCTTCCACAGCCCATGCCACAGCTGATGCTGGCTTGCTGACACTGGATCCTCAGCCAGTGCCGAGTGACCCTTTTCCAGGGTACCCTATGCCGGCCCCACCGCCATTGTACCCTTATCTGGTGCCTTCTTATCCCTACTGCTGGTATATAATCCTCCACCTCCAGTGGACTACAGTGCCCTATTCACAGAGTGGTGGCCTTTTGTTCAGAGGCACAGCCTTGCTCCTCAAGGGCCGCCCCTGACACCCCCCCCGAGATTAGCAGCCTCAGGATCCAGGCCAGGCTGGACCCAGTGATCCCCGAATGTTGGGGTCCTCCAGATCTTGACCGGATGTCAGCTCTGGCTCTCGCCAGGACAAGCACCTGCTGCCGCCATCTGATGACAGCGAGACCAATGAGGATGACTCTGATTGTTCCAGGTCTTCCTCTTCACCAGGGGAGTCTTTGGATGGTGAAGACTCCCCTGGTGAAGAGGAAGGGGAGTCTTCGGATGGTGAAGACCCTCCTAGGGTGATTCCTAAATCTCCTCCTGACGATCCCTCTTTTATGGATGTCATGCACCACATCCAGTCCAATATGGGCTGGGAAATAGAGGAGCAGGACCCAGAGAGGTGTCGCCTGGCCATTTATTTAAGGCAGCAGGATGACCTCCCGGTAGTGGTGCCACCCTTTATTGACTCCTATAAGGACGTCACCAGGGCGACAGGAATCACCCCTCTTCTACCCCTCCATTGCTTAAGAAGGCAGACCACCTTTACCATGCCCCTGCCGGTAAACCTGTTTTAGGGGGCCACCCTAAAGCTGATTCAGTGATGATAAACATGGTGCACGACTGTACCAAGAAGCCCAAGCACCTCAGTGCCTTCCCCCAGACAGGGAGTCCAAACAGTTGCACCACCTGGGTAAATGCATTTTCGCTTCCACTACCCTGGCTATCTGGGCCATAAATTACCTGGCCCGTATGGTCCAAAATCAGAATGTCCTCTGGGACCAAGCCAGGGACCTGGTGCAGGCCTTATCCAAAGATTCTTCTAAGATGCAATTCACCTAACTATTGAAGTCAGGCTCTGACGCTGGCAGCCACATTCTCTGGGTTGCCTACAATGCCATGGATGCCTCTGGGTGAGGAGCAGTGGGTGGGGTTTGCCTCCAGCACCATTCATGGCTTTGATTATCTGGGTTCGCCTTGGATGTGCAGTCCAGCATTTTGGACACCCTCCTTCAGGGCTCTGTCCTCTTCAGGGGAGATGTTCAAGACATAATCTTCACCCTTTTGGACTTGGGTAGGGTTCTTAGGATGGTTAATTCGCTCTACTATACTCAGCCTAGAGTGGATCAGCGTTCATCCTTTCATCGGTCCTCACATAACAGTCCCAAAACCAGCCTGCCAAAGGCCAGGGCAAGCATAGAAACATAGAATTTGAAGGCAGATAAGGACCGCTTGGCACACCTAGTCTGCCCATTTCCCTACCTAATAGATAAGCTGCAGATCCTAGTTAACCAACAGCCTACTTCCTCCTACTCCCATTAGAATTGCCTTATGTCTGTCCCATGCATTCTTGAATTCCCCCACTGTTTTTGAATCTATGACCTCCTCAGGAAGGCTGTTTCGTGCATCTACAACCCTCTCTGTGAAGAAATACTTCCTCACATTACCTCTGAGCCGTCCCCCCCATCTTCAGATTATGCCCCCTTGTTCTTGCACATATCTTTTTTTGAAAGATGCTACCCTCTGAACTTTGTTGATTCCCTTGAGGTATTTGAAAGTTTCTGTCATGTCCCTCCTTTCCTTGAGGCTGTACATCTTAAGCTCCTTTAGTCTTTTTTCATATGTCTTCTGGTGCAGACCCTGCACCATGTTGGTTGCCCTCCTTTGGACAGCCTCCACCCTGTCTATGTCTTTGTGGAGATGGGGTCTCCAGAACTGTACACAGTACTCCAGATGTGGTCTTACCAACTGTCTGTACAGAGGGCCAACAACTTCCTGTTTTCTACTGGTGATGCCTCTCCCTATGCATCCCAGTATCCCCCAGCCCTCCTTACTGCCTTCTCACATTGCTGGCCCACCTTTAGGTCATCTGATATGACTACCCCCAGGTCACTTTCCATGTTTGTTGTTGTCAGTATCTCACCTCCCATTGTGTTCTCTAGCCCTGGGTTTTTGTTTCCTAGGTGCATTACTTTGCACTTCTTTGCGTTGAATCTAAGCTGCCATACATTTGACCATTCTTCCAACCTTGCAATGTCCCTTTTCATCCTTTCCACCCCACCTTGCGTATTAACCCTTGACAGATCTTTGTGTCATCTGCAAAGAGACATACCTTCCCCTCCAGTCCCTCCGCAATGTCACTTATAAAGACATTAAAAAGGACTGGCCACAGTACTGAATCCTGCGGGGACCCCACTAGTAACCCTCCTTTAAAACAACATGAAGTCTTGCTGTATTCTGACTATTGCAGTGATATCCAACCTTTGAACTGCCCCGGAGAGGAAAGAGTTAGCTTTCCATGCAAGGCATGGAACGCTAGCTTGAGCTCGGTTGAGACTCTGTCTGTTGTTGTTTGAACCCAAACCGCCAGATTCTTTACTCCGCCTCACTGAACAGTCGCTCCGGAGATTTCTCCTTCGCTCGATTCAATTTAGTCAGTTAAAGTGTCCTTGGTTAAACCGAATTTCTTCTATCTAACCTGTCGGTTCAGTCTCTGTCTGTGGTACCGTGAGTACTAGATAGGTTTATTATTATTAGTTTCTATGTGGAACTTGTAAACATCGGATCGGTTTGGTTTGAACCGATAAGGTTTGTAAAAGAAGTTTGTTCTGCTTTTTAGAGTGTGGTAACCGGTCCTTATACTAACATACTAAAATGCCAGCAGAATAGGCCTAACGGTCTTTCGTGTCTGCTCGTTTGGTCAGCCCCCACCCTGGGTGCTGACCTTGCTGTCCCCCTCACCTTCTCTGGCTTCTCCCTTCCCAGTTCCGGATATTCTTGCTGCATTGGATTTTGCTTCCAGAACCCTTCCCCTGTACCTGTCCCACCCCTCTTGAACCCCTCCACTGTCTCTGCCTCCACCAGCCCCCTAGGCAGTGCATTCCGTGGCTCCACCACCCTCTCAGTGAAGTAGCACCTCCTCCTTTCTCCCTGAATCTTCCCCTCCAGCTTCCACCCATGCCTGTAGTGGCCCCTTCCTCCCTTCCTTGAAGCACCCTGACTGTTCCTCCTCTTCATGTACCTGAAGACCTCATCATGTCCCCCGGTCCCTTCTCTCTTCCAATGTGTACATATTTAGCTCTTCGAGCCTCTCCTCATAGGTCCTGTCCCCCAAGCCCCAAATCATTTTGGTTGCCCTCCTCTGGACCCTCTCCAGGAGGTTAATGTCCGTCTTTAAGTGTGGCCTCCAAAACTGCACGCAGTACTCAAGGTGCGGCCTCACCAAGCAGTTATACAGAGGGAGTATCACTTCCCTCCTTCTGGAGGTGATCCCCCTAGCGATGCATCCCAGCATCCTGTTGGCCTTGGCTGCTGCCCTCCTACAAGTCTCAGAGTTGTTCATCTTGACATCCACCACCACCCCCAGGTCCCTCTCAGCCATCGAGACTTGTAGCATTTCCCCCCCCAGGGTGTGCACTTGGCCTGGGTTTCTGGCCCCCAGGTGGAGTATTTTGCATTTCCCTGCATTGAACCTCAGCTTCCACTTTCTAGACCATCTTTCCAGAGCCTCCAGGTCCCCCTGTAGGGCCACCTTCCCCTCCTCCCCATCCACCACCGCCCCCAGTTTTGAGTCATCTGCAAAGAGACTCATCTCACTCCTGATTCCTGTCCTTATGTCAGATAAGTAGGCGTTGAACAGAAGGGGCCCAAGGACTGATCCCTGTGGGACCCCACTAATGACCCTCCTTGGGGATGAGACTATCCCACCAACTACGACCCTCTGGGTCCGGTCCTGGAGCCAATTGCCTATCCATCTGATCATCTGGTTCCCAACCCCCATTTCTCCCAGCTTATCCAACAGGCCCACGTGAGGAACAGAGTCAAATGCCTTGCTGAAGGCTAGAAAGAGGACATCCACTGGTCTACCCAGGTACAAGGCACTTGTCACCCAGTCATTGAACTCCACCAGGTTTGTCTGACATGATTTCCCCGGGATGAATCCATGCTGTCTATCTTCCAGGCACCCTGACTTATCCAGGTCCCCCCCTAGCCTCTCCTTGACAATGCCCTCCATCACCTTGCCCACCACCGATGTCAGGCTGACAGGCCTGTAGTTCCCTGCCACCTCCCTTGATCCCCCCTTGTGGAAAGGCACTATATGCGCCACCTTCCAGTCTTGGGGTACCCACCCTGTCCTCAGAGAGATGGTGAAAAGCTCTGCCAGGGGTTTCGCCAGGACATCTGCAAGTTCCTTCAGCACTCTGGGATGTAATTTATCCGGCCCCAGTGCTTTCTCCATCTTAAGGGAGCTGAGGGCTACCCTCACTCTCTCTGCTGTGATTTCCACTTCCGGTACCTCTTCTCCCTGCTTAGCCCTCCCCCCACCTGCCAGTGATGCCTCCCCCTCTCCCCAGACCTGCCGATCAGTAAGGGTCCCCCCCTCCTCAGTATCTCTGTCTCCTCCCATGTATGATGCAGCACCCCCATTTTCCCTGGTGAAAACTGAGGTGAAGTACTCATTTAGTACCTCAGCCTGCTCCCCCGGGTCTTGTGCCCATCTCTCCCCTGATTTAATCCTGCTAATCTGCCCCTTCACCCTTCGTTTTTCCCCAATGTATCTAAAGAACCCCTTGTTCCCTCTCCTAATTTCCTGGTCAGGTTCTGCTCCTTCCTTGCCTTAGCCGCCCTCACCACTCTAGTGGCCCTTCAGCCATCAGCTCGTACTCCGATCCCTTTCACTCCTTGAGCACTTGAATTACTTATAGGCTGCTTTCCTCAAGACCACCTCCTGGACCTCCCTGGTCCACCAACAGGGTTTTTGGGCCCTCCCAGATTGGTGAAGCTACTCTGCACAGGTGCTGATAGCATCCTGCACCCCTCTCCTGCTGATTTCCCACCTACTATCAGCGTCCATGTCTGACCCAATCCCATCCAAATGCTCCTTAAGGATCCTTCCCATTTCCTTAAAATCCACCCCCCTGAAGTCGGTTACTTCCGTCTTTGTGCAGCCTTCTACCCCTCCTAGGTCCAGGCAGAACCAGACCGTGGCATGGTCACTCCCGCCAATGGGTCCCTTACCTCCAGGCCCCCAATCTGGTCACTGTCTGCCAGGACCACATCCAGTACCCGTGCCTCCCTGGTTGGTTCCCTCACCTGCTGAGTTAGGAACACGTCTTGAAAGACATCCAACAACCTCTGTTCCCTGGTCACAGAGGATGTCATAGTCTCCCAGTCTGTTCCTGGCATGTTTAAGTCCCCCAACACCACCACTGTTCCTCTGCCCAGTCTGCAGTGTCTCCCAACATCTGCCACCAGACTGTCCTCCAGCTCCTCCGCCAAGGCAGGGGGTCTATACACCACTCCTATTTTTACTCTCTTGCCCCCTTGTTATCAAGGTGACCCAAATCGCCTCCACGGTTCCCTCCGCCTCCTCTACTCCCCTATGCCAATGCAGTTTTGACTATCATTGCTACCCTCCTCCCTTCCCTCCCCTGTCCTTCCTGAACATAGTGTAACCCTCCAGGTTCAGGTCCCAGTCATGTCTTGCAGTGCCCAAGTCTCAGTGACCGCTGCCACATCCACTGCTCCCTCAGTTAGCATCGCCTGGAGCTCAGGCATTTTATTGCCCAAGCTCCTGGCATTTAGCAGGACTACCTTCCACCCTTTCCTATAGTTCCATTTCTCACCTGCCTCGTGTTCCCATGGGATTCTGTTTTCCCTGGTCTGCACTTTGCCAGTTGGCATTTTCTGCAATCCTCCTGGTCCCAGGGGTGGAGACAGAGTCCCTCCTTTATCGGCACCCCTTGACAGCCTTTTCTCCCATCCCACCCCTTCACAAGTTTAAACCACACTTTTACCAATGAACCCTCTATTTTCAACTTAAGGATTCCTCCTCCAAATTGAGATGTAGTCTATCTCTAGCATATAGCTCCTTATCCTCCCAGGTCTCCCCAATCCCCCATCAACCCATACCCTCTGGCCTCACACCACTCCCTGAGCAACTGGTTTATCTCCCTAATTTTCCTTTTGTGTTCCCCACTAGCCCTTGGCACTGGCAGGATTTCTGAGAAGAAAACTGTGCATCCTATGTCATGACAGACCCTGGCGAGCTCCCTGAATCTTGCCTGTATCTCTAGCTCACTATTTCCCTCAATGTCATTTGTACCCAGGTGGACCAGTATGTCTGGGGAACCCCCACAATCCTTTGCCAGCTGATATACCTCGTGCTTAGCCCTGTGCACCGTTAGTCCAGGGAAGCATCTTGTTCTAACTGGCCAGACTTCTCCCTCCCTATCCCATTTGATACCCCTGATCATAGAATCCCCCAGCAGGAGCACTCTGACCACTCCTTTTCCTCCATCCCCCTTCCATGTCCCTCATCCTTTCTACAGGCCCCTCCACCCAGCTGGCTCCTTGTTCCTCCCCCTATCTGGGTGCCACATGCCACCCCCACCATATTTACCATGGCCACCCCCTCCCCTCCAGTCCTATGCCTCTCCTCCTCCTGAGTATCCTTCTGTACCTTGCTAATTCCCCCCTCACTGCTCGCAACTGGTCCTTCTCCCCCATCTGCTAAACTAGCCTGGCTCATCCTCCCTTCTTTCCTGTCTCCATTTAGTTCCTCCTTGCTCGTCGTGCTCCCCTGGCCTAAACCCTCAGCTCCCTTTACTGAATCCTCCTTGTACTTCTGGTCCTTCTCCTTTACCTTTCCTCCCAACTGGTCCTTCTCCTTGCGCTTTCCTCCCTCTTCCCCCTGCCCCTCCTGCTCTGATTCACTGCTCCCCCATTCTCCTGCATTCCAGGTCCCCCCCTGTTCTTCCTGCTATCTGGCCCTGCCTCCTGCCTCCCACTCCCACCCTTTCCGTCTCTAACCACCTCTGTCATGGCTACATCACCCCCCTCATCCTTGAGCAGAAGAAGAGAATTGAAGCGGTTACTGAGTGTAAGGTCTGATCCACCTCCCCGCCTTGCTTCCTTCTGTCCAGCCCTGGCCATCTGCCTACTTCCCTGAGAATGTTGCCCCTCCGTCCCCCCTTTGTGAGGGTCCCCAGTTACCTGCCTGCCTTATCGGTTCTAAAAAAAATGGATTTCATTGCGGTTTTTTCCATGACCCGTAACATGGTCAGGAACCGATAGGGGTGTCTTGCCTGACAGATTGCCGAAAAAAGGGTAAGTTTGGTTAGGACTGGCCATGTCTGAGAAACCCAAGAGAAAAACTGGGCCCACTGGGTTTCAACACTGTAGTGTGTGTGGGGGAAACCTTTGCTAAGGCTGACCCCCACACCACCTGTGTTTATTGTCTGGGGTTTGACCACCTCAATTCAGACTGCCAGATTTGCAAAAGTTTTCCCACAGCTACCCTGGAAAAGAGTAGGTAGGCTGAGGAAAGGAGGCCAAGAAGTCCGCTGACCCGGATGGCCAGCCCGGTTCGGTTCCAACCGAACCAGAAGGAGTGCCCTCTGACCAGGATGAAACTTCTTCAGGCAAAAGGAGAACCGACTCTGAGGAGTCGGTTCCGGTTAAAAGAAAAAGTAGGGATAAGTCAGCTGGTTCGGATCCACAAGTTCTTTCTCCAACCGCTGATGAAATAGCCAAAGCGATAAGGATTGTTCAATCGCTAACTTCGGTTCCGACCGAACCGGCACCATCGGTTAGGGGTTCGGTTTGGTCGGTTCACCCGGTTCCGGATTATAATTTAGAGGATTTTTATGAACCGGAGGAGGAGGAGGGAGAGTATGAGGATAGTGATGGTGATTAAGAAAGTCTGGATGTGCCCATTGACCCGGACATCTCCCCAGACAGACCTTCAGGTGTTTCTCCTCCTAGGCTTTCTGAGTCCCCTTCCCACTTTATGTTTTACAAAAAAGTGGCTGAAACTCTCCAGCTTCCTATGGAGGAAGCAGTAGAGGATCTGGAGGAGCCTGATTTTGTCGAGATGATGGACATCCCAGAGTCCAGGAGACTGTCTATTCCCCTCCATAAGTCTTTTGGGAAACAGACATTTAAAATTTTAAAGACTCCTAATTCCATACTTCCTGTGGACAGAAGAATGGACAAGAGGTATACTCTTTCAGGCTCAGATACGGAGTTCTGCCCCCTGCAATGCAGCCATGTTGGGGTAGTGCAGGCTGCTGCCTGTGATAAGGCAAATATACCCTTGGCTTCACCCCCAGATAAGGACTCTAGGAGGATTGATGCCATGGCAAAAAAACAGTACATGGCAGCATCTTTGGGACTCAGGCAGGCTAATTATATGGCCTACACAGCTAGATACCAGAAGTCTAGATGGGACACTGTGATGGCTCTAGCTAAACAGGTCCCTGACCAGCTTGTCAAGGAGCTGGACCAGGTGGCTGCAGATGGTATTGAGGCATCCAAGGTGCAATTTCATGCTGCAGTGGACTCCAATGATGTTTCATCTAGAGTCATGGCTACATCTGTGGCCCTTCATAGGATGGCTTGGCTCAGATGTACTAGCCTGTCACAGGATACCCAGACTAAGGCCATGGATTTTCCTGTTATTGGTAATTCTCTTTTTGGGGAGCAGACAGAGAACTATATGAAGAAAATGGATGAGTACAGGACCACCTATAGGAGTGCTCAGGCCAAGGAAAGGCAAGCCACTCCCCAGAGGCAGCATTCCAGGGGCAGGGGTAGGCCTTTTCATAGGCCTTTCTACCAAGCCCAGGCCTCCTCTTCTGCCTTTGCTCGGGGGGGTTCTTCAGAGGGAGAGGCAGATGGGGTATAAGCAGGCCTGCTACTACCCCTCAGCCTAAAGCCCTTGCCAAACAGGCACCCTGATGGGTTTGCCCGGGCCGATTCTCCACTACCTGTAGGGGGCAGGCTGGCTCACTTTGTCCAGGACTGGATGTCTTTAACATCAGACAAGTGGGTCCTGGAGGTAGTAAGCCAGGGACTGGTTCTCAGCTTCAAACAATTTCCCAGGATGAGAGCCAGATCCTTTCCACCTGCAAATCCTTCAGAGGCCCTTGCACTAGAGGCAGAGGTCTCTTCCCTCTTGGCTCTCAGAGCCATAGAAAGGGTTCCACCCTTACACAGGGGAAAAGGATTGTACTCCAGGTACTTCCTAACCCCCAAAAAGACAGGAGAATGCAGCCCATCCTGGATCTCAGGTATTAAAACAAGCACCTTTTAAAGCCAAAGTTCAAAATGGTGACTATGGGAATAATTCTACCCTCTCTAAGACCAGGGGACTGGCTAGTCTCCCTGGACCTCAAGGATGCCTATTTCCACATTCTTATCAGATGCTCCCACAGAAAGTATCTCAGGTTCAAGTTGCCCTCAGGCCACTATCAATTCAGAGCAATGCCCTTTGGCCTAACATCATGTCCAAGGGTGTTCACAAAATGCCTGGCAGTAGTGGTTGCTTTTCTAAGGAGAAAAAAGATCTCCATCTTTCCATACCTGGACGACTGGCTCATTGTGGGTCAGTCTCCAGACCAAGTCAAGTCACACCTACAGATAACTCAGCAACTGCTCACTTCTCTAGGATTCCTCCTAAATCTTTCAAAGTCAGTTCTAGAGCCAGTGCAGCTCCTCACCTTCATAGGGGCGGAGCTGGATACAATAAGGGCAAGAGCCTTCCTTCCCCTGGACAGGGCAAGGACCCTTATGACACTGGCCTCTTAATGCACCCTTCAGGTGTCTCGACCAGCAAGGCATTTTCTGCGGCTCCTGGGCCACATGGCTGCCTCTACGGCAGTGGTCCAAGGAGCAAGATTCCAGATGAGGGACATTCAGTTCCACTTAAGAGCCTTCTGGTCCCAGAGAAAGGATTCTCTGACCAAGCTAATCCCAGTGATTCAAACCCTGATCCAGGCTTTGCAGTGGTGGCAGGATCAGGACAACCTAAGGCAAGGAGTTCCCTTTGTCACTCAATCTCATTCTCTAATCCTTACCACAGATGCCTCCCTCTTGGGCTGGGGAGCCCACTTGGGGGATCTGACCACCCAAGGGTTGTGGTCACCTCAAGAATCTCTGCTTCACATCAATCTCTTGGAACTCAGAGCAGTGTTTCTAGCACTTCAAGTTTTTTCCAAGTCTGTTCAGAACAAACTAGTTCAGATCAGGACAGACAATACCACCACAATGTGGTACATCAACAAGCAAGGCGGCACTTGGTCTACGGCCTTGTGCACAGAAGCAATGAAGTTGTGGTCTCTGGCCTATTCCCTGAATACCTCTCTGATAACAGCGCACCTCCCAGGGAATGACAATGTCCTGGAAGATGCTCTCAGCAGGATATCTCAGGGCCACCACGAATAGTCCCTAGATCCCCTAATTTTGAAGGTGATCTTCTCCAGATGGGGCACTCCACAGCTAGATCTTTTTATAGCCCCAGACAATCACCAACTTCCTCGTTTTTGCTGCAGACCCCCGGTGTTGGGCTCAGTCCCCTGGATGCTCTAGTTCTCAATTGGGAAGGGAAATTCCAGTATGCTTTTCCCCCCTTCCCTCTCCTGTTCAAGGTACTAGTCAAAATCAGGTCTCAGCCTTGCTAAGTGATTCTGATTGCTCCAGACTGGGCCAGACAGCCCTGGTACCCTCTCTTGCTGTCCTTAGCAGTCCACCTTCCCCTGTCTCTTCCCAGGAATTACAACCTGTTAACATGTTCTCAGGGGAGGGTTTGGTATCCGAATCTCAAATCTCTCAATCTCAAGGCCTGGCTCTTGAAGAGTTAGAGTTTGTTGATTTGCATCTCTCTCAAGGTGTTCTGGATATTCTAAAGGCTTCTCGAAAGCCTTCCACCAGAAAGACTTACAACTCCAAATGGAAAAGGTTTACTATTTGGTGCTCTGGAAAGCATATTTCTCCAGAGTCTGCTGCATTGCCTACAGTCCTGAACTATATGGTTCATCTCAATAGCTTGGGATTCAGACCAGCTACACTTAGAGTGCATCTGGCAGCTGTCTCTGCCTTCTTGTCAGCAGACAAGCCCTCTTCCCTTTCAGCTCATCCTGTATTCTGTAAATTCTTCAAGGGATTGCTGCATACCAATCCTCCCTTCAGGGACCCTGCCCCTGCTTGGGACCTTAATGTTTGCATTGCTCAGCTTATGCAACCCCCTTTTGAGCCTTTGTCCTCAGCAGAGCTTAAGTACTTGACTTGGAAAACTGTGTTCTTGGTAGCCATTACTTCTGCCAGACACATAAGTGAGTTACAGGCCCTGTCAGTGGAGCCTGATTTTATCTCTTTCATAGAGATAAGGTGGTCCTCAGGACTAATAGAAAGTTTTTGCCTAAGGTGGTTTCAGATTTCCACCTTAATCAGTCTATGTCTCTTCCTGTTTTCTTCACTGACTATTCCTTCTCTGGGGAGAGGAGGCTACACCAGCCTGGATGTGAAAATGCCCTTAGCTACTACATAGAGCGCACCAAGGGTCACAGGATTGACTCCCTCCAATTGTTCCTCACTTATGGTGAGGTTGGAAAGGAAAAACCTGCCACTAAGAGATCTATTGCCAGGTGGATTGTCTCTTGTATACAATTCTGCTATGAAAAATTAGGTAGAATCCCACCCTCAGGCCTGAGGGCTCACTCTACTAGCGGTATAGCTGCTTCCCTGGCTGCTGCCAGGGATATTCCTATCTTAGAGATTTGTCAAGCAGCCACCTGGAAAACAGTACATACTTTCACCAAGCATTACTCTCTGGATATCCAGGATAGGAGTGATGCTCGGTTTGGCACAGCAGTGCTTCAGAGCCTGTTTCAAACTAGGTTCTGTCCCTCCTCCATGGAGGTACTGCTTGGTAGTCTGCTATATGTCAGAATACAGCAAGACTTCATGTTGTTTGAAGAAAAAATACTCACCTTAGTAATGTTGTTTCTTCTAATGGAGTCTTGCTGTATTCTGACCTCCCCTGCCTCCCTCTCAGAACCTGGGTTTTGGGATGTGGTGGGCAGGAAAGTGTTGGCACCCAGAGGTGCCCCCTTTTCTCACCCTCTTATTTTTGGGTGTTGGTGTTTTGTTTTTGGGTTTCCTGACTTGAGTCTTTGCCTTGGAACCAAAAAATCTTTTATTAAATGTAGTGCCAGTTGGCTAGTGTGAGTTTACAGTTTCCACACAGGACCCAGTGAGTATAGCTCAGAAGATCTGGCAGTTTGGGTTCAAACAACAACAGACAGAGTCTCAACCGAGCTCGAGCTCAGCATTCCATGCCTTGCATGGAAAGTTAACTCTTTCCTCTCCGGGGCAGTTCAAAGGTTGGATATCACTGCAATAGTCAGAATACAGCAAGACTCCATTAGAAGAAACAACATTACTAAGGTGAGTAATTTTTTTCTTCTTCACTGTGAACTCCATTTACTATTACCCACTGTGTCCTGTTGTCCAAGCAGTGTTTTACCCAGGCTACCACCCTGGGACTCACTCCCAGTCTGGCTAATTTGTTTATTAATCTTTTGTGCGGGACTGTGTCAAATGCCTTGCTAAAGTTGAGGTAGGCCATGTCCACAGCCCCTCTCTGGTTTACTACTTTGGTCATCCAGTCAAAGAAATCAATTAAATTTGTTTGACATGACCTTCCTGCTGTGAATCCATGCTGCCTTGGGTCCTGTGCCCCACTGGCCTCTAGGTACTCAACAATTCTTTCCTTTAGAAATGATTCCATCATTTTCCCTACCACCGAGGTCAAACTGGCAGGTCTGTAGTTTCCTGCCTCTGTCTTGCTCCCACTTTTGTGAAGGGGAGTCACATCCGCCCTTCTCCAGTCCTCAGGTACCACACCATCCTTCCATGATTTATTAAAAAGGGCAGTCAGTGGTGTTACTAGTTCTTCCCATAGTTCTTTTAGAATTTTGGTGTGAATCCCATCACGCCCCATTGCTATATCCACCATAAGTTTTAAGAGTTCTTTCAGAACCCTTTCTTGTGTGAAAGGACTAACATCAACTCCCCTATCCAGAGTGCTTCTATTGACTGGATTAGGTCTCTCCCCCTGCTTTTCCACTGTGAATACTGAGCAGAAATATTTGTTCAGTATCCCTGCTTTTTTACTGTCGCTCTCTGCCCAACCACCTTCCTCTTTATTCAGCCTCAGTATCCCTGCCTTCATCTTTCTTTGCTCCTTAATGTACCTATAAAAGGTTTTATCCCCCTTCTTAACCGAGTTGGCTATCTTTTCCTCAGTTTGGGCCTTTGCTATTCCGACTGCCTTCCCCGCTTCTCTCTGTTTTAACTGGTACAGTTCTCTGTCCTGCTTCTTCTGTGTTTCCTTATACTTCCTGAATGCTATCTTTTTCTCCCATACCTTCCCCACCACTTCTTTTGAGAACCATGGTGTTTTTTTCTTTCATTTTGATTTGTTTGTTTGCATTACACAAAGGCTTGTTGCCTCTTCGATGGCAGTTTTGATGTTTCCCCATTGTTGCTCCATCCCACCTTCTTGCCTGTTTGCTAGTGCTTTTCTGAGGCACTATCCCATTTTGACAAAATCAGCCCTCCTGAAGTCCAGTACCTTCGCTTTTGTGTGGCTTGACTCTACAGCTAAATTTATTGTGAACCGCATTGTTTGGTGGTCGCTTGTTCCCAGATGACTACCCACTTCAAGATCAGAGATCCTCTCTCCTTCCCCAAAGCTTGGCCCCCAAAGCCTCTTGGAGTCCTGCAGCCACCTTCTCCACACTTGCCCCCACCTCCTAACTCCTTAGCCGACCCCCCTCCTCTGGCTGGCAATCTCAGGATGGCAGTTGATGGCTGATTATCTCTCCACCTAACAGAGTGGCAGGAAGTGACCATGACAATTGGGTGTTCAATATAAGGACAGTTGTGGAATTGAACCACACAAAGGTGAGGATCCTGAACTTCAGGAGGGCAGATTTTATAAAGCTGGGTGAATGCCTAAGGGATGACCTGGAGGAATAGCCAGGGTGGGGTGGAGGAGCAGCGGGTGAAACTAAAAGGGTGCATAGTAAAGGTAGCAAATGTCTGCATCAAACAAGAGAACAAAAGCAAGAGGAAAAATACTGCTATTGTTCTCAAAAAAGGTGGCTGAAAAGGTAAAGGATAAAAGGGTAACATTCGGAAGGTGTAAGGAGATGCAGAGGGAGGAAGGTAGGAAGGAAGGTGCACCTGGGAAACAGAGGGAAGCAGGGAAAGAAGTAAGGAGTGCAAGGGTGCAAACCGATGAGAAAATAGCACAGGAGGCAATGAAAGGGGGCAAGACATTTTCTTAGGTAAGTAAAAAGAGGAAAACCAGGTGCGGGATTGTAAGGTTAAAAAGGGAAGGTGGGATTGTGCAGAGGGGAACCAGGAAAAGGCAGACATCCTGAACAAATACTTTTGTTCAGTTTTCACAGAGGAAGGAGAAGGAGAGATGCAACAAAAAGTAATAGGAGCTTCGGAGGGAGGGAAGTGGACACTAGCCCTTTTTTGGAGGAGAGAGTCATGAAGGGACTTGCTAATCTGAAGGTGGACAAAGCAATGGGGGCAGATGGGGTTCACCCAAGGGTATTGAGGGAGCTCAAGGAAATACTGACTGTACCTCTTACAGTCCTATTTAAAAACTCACTGGAAACAGGAGTGGCTCTGGAGGACTGAAGGAGGGCAGATGTGGTCCCACTTGACAAAAGTGGTAGCAGGGAGGAAGCTGGCAAACATAGGCCAGTCAATCTGACATTGGTAGTGGTGGGAAAGTTAATAGAATCACTGCTGAAATAAAGGATCATGGAATATCTTGAATCCAGTGGGTTACAAGACTCAAGGCAGCATGAGTTCACACTGGTGGGGGAGGAGGGGTCATGTCAAACAAATCTGATAGATTTCTTTGACTGGGTGACAAAGGAATTAGATCAAGATTCTTGAATCCAGTGGGTTACAAGACTCAAGGCAGCATGGGTTCACGGTGGGGCAGGGGGAAGGGGGTCATGTCAAACGAACCTGATAGATTTCTTTGACTTGGTGACAAAGGAATGAGATCAGAGTGGAGCAGTGGACATGGTCTACCAAGATTTCAGTAAGGCTTTCAATAACGTTCCACACAGGAGACTAGTAAGCAAGCTGGGTAGCTTAGGAGTGGATGCAAAGGTGGTAAACTGTATAAGATTTGGTTAGAGAATACACAACAGATGGTAGTAGTAAATGGACTTCACTGTGAGGAAAGTAGGGTGACCAGTAGGATGCCTCAGGGATCAGTGCTGGACCGGTCCTCTTTAATGTCTTTATAAGTGACAGTGTAGATTAGCTGGAAGGGAAGGTCTGCATATTTTCGGATGACACCAAAATCTGCAATAGGTTGGACACTTGGGGGGTGGCGAAGGAGGATGAGCAGAGATCCGAGAAAATTAGAGGAGTGGTCAAGGGTATGGCAGCTGGGTTTCAATGTGAAAAAATGTAAAATAATGCATGTAGGGCACAGAAACCCAGGGGTGAAGTACAAAACGTGTGGAGTGGTATTGACAACAACCAAGCAGGAAAGAGACCTGGGGGTAATCATATCTGATGACCTAAAGGTGGCCAGACAGTGTGACAAGGCGATTGGGAGGGCTAGTGGGATGAAGGGGTGCATAGTGAGGGGTATCACCAGAAGAAAGAGGAAGATGGTGGTGTTGCCTCCCACCTATGGTACTGTGTCCAGTTCTGGAGACCACACCTCTGGAAGGACATAGAGTAGAGGTGGTCCAGAGGATGGCAACCAAAATGGTGCAGGGTCTGCATCAAAAGCCCTACAACAAGAGTCCAAAGGACCCCAATATGCACACCCTGAAACATAGAAGGGAGAGGGGGTTATGATAGAGACCTATATATACCTCACAGGTGTAAATAAGGTAAAATAAGGAAGTATTTTTTAGAAAAAAAGGTGCTCATGTACAAAGGGACATGCTATGAAGTTAGAGGGTGGTAGATTCAGGAGTGATGTGAGGAAGTACTTAACAGAAAGAGTGATGGATTCCCAGAACAGCCTTCCAGCAGAGGTGGTGGGGATGAAAACAGTGGTGGGTTCAAGAATGGATGAGATAGGCAAAAGGGAATTGTGGAAAGGAAAGAGAAAGAACTATAAATCAAGCAGAGTCTGCAGTGCTAATGTAGGTAGGGAAAAATGGGCAGACTAGGTGGGCCAAGCAGTCCTTATCTGCCATCAAATTCTGTTTCTATGGAGGGCTTAACATTATGAAATATTACCTTGGTTCTAACCCCAGTAATACTCAGGTATTCATAACTTTATGCAGTCATCCTTGCAAGTAGAACTGCCCAGAGAGAATTAGGAACATATGCAAATGATGGAATCTTTAGCATGAGCCACTTTTCAAATGCTGCCTTATACTAACTGCCTTTGTTCTAAACCCCTCAGATTTCTCTCTCTGCCTGTCAAGTCTAGATGCTCAGAGATCCTCTCCTCATCTTTTGTACTGAAGTAAGAAACCTTATAAAATTTTATAAGTATTCTTTATATTTCATTTGCTGCCTTTTACTTTTTGTTTTTAGGTAAACCCATAGTTTTAGTGTTTAAATTGTAAGTTTTCTCGGTTTCTCCTGGTTCGGTGTAACTAGAGGTAAACCGAGGTTTATTTTATATTTATTGGAGTTTTCTGACAAAAAATTTCCATTAGTTATGTTTAATTTTATTAAATTAGTTTGTTTTAGAACCGCTAATGCTGGTTCCTGGACCGATAGCCTCGGTTCATTTTATCTCTCGGTTACTAGGTCCTGCAATGGTTCGGAACCGACCGCAACTGCTAAATAAATTTAAATTTAAATATTTCTTTTTAGCGGTCGCAACTGTTATTGGCTTTACATTGAAAATGTTATAAAAAGAAACTGGTGATTCTAGTTTCAAACCCACACTGAACTTTTGTTAAGTCAAACATTCTCTTGTTTTGCCTATCTAGACATGAACATTTAAAAGCAGAGTGAAATTTGCATTACATGTCCAGGAAAAACTACTGAAATGACTGGATAAGGCTTAAAAAAAAAAAAAAGAGTTTTACCACTTAAGGGTCCCTCGAGCTCTAACCAGCTGACACCCTAAGTTACTGTGGGTGACTCCACAAGAAATACTGTAACTGCTGCCCTGAGACAGGCATAGAAGCAGTTTTTAAGAGGCTTGTTGAACCGGCTGACTCCCTGGTTCCCTCAGTGAAATTGAAGAAAACTAAGCACACATAACCCCCTGCTGACAGCATTTTGGGGACTTCTGTATCTGCTATAAAGCCCACCAATTCCTTCAGAAATTGCAAGTTGTTCTGATTGGGAAAGTATTTGCCAAGACAGGTAACCACAGTTGTGTATTGCTTCCCTTGGCTATGATCACCTAAATGAATACTGTGAAATCTGTAAACTTTCCCAGGGGGAAAAAGTGTGGAGAAATGCCTGAAACGGCTAAAGAAAACACTTTCAGGCTTACAAGGGCTGTCTGTCTCTCAGCAGCAGACCTTTGCAAAGCAGTCTTCCTAATATTTAAAAGGAAGAACATGTAATTATTATGAAATAGAGGAAAACCTATTGAATCTGAGGTTTCCTCCGAACACGAGTTTGCCTCTCCCCACAGAACATCTGAGGATTATTCCTCATTCTTAACATTGGTGAGAAAGATTGAGCTGATACCCACTAAAAGTTTCCCATTCCTGTGAATAAATTATTCAGGGAAGATACTTTAAATATTTTACAAACTTCAAGCTCTGTTCCACTCTGGATAAGAGAATGTATAAGAAATTTCAGCTGGACAGGAAGGGAACTGAAATGTATTCCCCCACCCTGCCCACCAAGGAGTGGTTAAAGTGACAGCCTGTGACACATCGTATCCTCTTAACTAGAATTCCAGGAAAAACTGACAACATTCATCTGGTGCCTTGGCCATCAGGCAGGCACACATTTCAAGACTATGTCAATACCAAAGTCACTGCGGTAGTCAGCCTCTGCTATGTCAGCCAAGGCCCAGTCTACCCTGTCAGATGTTCTAGCTGAAACAGCTAAATTTGGTTTGAGAGCAGCCACATAACAATTCAAGTGGCTGCTGCCAGAATGGATAGCAGGTACAGGGGTTCAGAGGAGGTTTGCCTGCCTCCGAGTCACAAACCTCACCCAGAATACCCAAACCAAGGTTATAGACTTTCCAGTCGAGGGTAATTCCTCTTTGGAGAAAGATAAAGGTTATATATATATATATATATATATATATATATATACACACACACACATATATATGTAAAACCACAGCAAGCCCCCTTTTTTCTATCAGGCTGGGGCTGTGCCTCAGCATCAGCAGTTCCCACAGCAGGGGTATTTCTGGCACCACAGAGAAGTGGTCCTGGATGTAGCAAGTCAGTGATTGCCTCTGAATTAAAATTCCTTCCACTAACAACAATGGAAAAAAGGACTAGAAAGGTTGCAAAAGAGACCAAATAAGGGCGCTTCAGGCTCTGACCAGCCAACGCCCTCCAAATCTGCATGTGAAACTGCTGTCTCTTACTTACACACCCCTGAGAAGGGTGATTCAGTTTAAAAAGAAAAAGTGGGTGAGTGGTCCGGTTGTTACTCTAGTCCCCTCCACGAAAACCAAAAAGATAAAGCATGTCAAGCCCCAGGAAAAACCTAAAGGAGTTCCTGGCATCACTGTACTTAAATTATTTCCACACTCCCATAAGGGAGTCTCACATAAAGTACTTCAGGTTCAGACTCTTATCAGGTCACTCTCTGGGGGTGTACACAAGGGTTGGATCACCTTCAAAGATAAGGTGTCACAGTTTCCCCATATCTAGATGACTGGCTGATGGTGGTAGAATTACTCAAGTAAATGAGTCTGCAACTCACCTAAGGTCTCCTGGACTCTCTAGGGTCCTTGATAAATCTAAAGAAAGTTTGACCTTCAGCCTGCTCAAACACTCCAGTTCATGGCAGCAGAGCTAAATACCCTGCAAGGCAGGTTCTACCTACCCCTATGCGGGACAAGAAGTATTCCACTAATAGCGGGCTCATTCAGGCTTAATGAACCAAAAACTGCAAGACAGTTTTTTTCGGCTACTGGCCACATGGCATCTGCCACTGGCACATTCTTGGAATCCAGGATACTGATCAGGGACATTCAGTGTACCCTCATGGCTCAATGGGGTCAGAGACAGGACAGTCTTTTAAAACTAATTCTAGTAACAAGGACATTGTTACAGGCCTCCAGTGGAGGAAAAGAGGGAACCAATCTAAGGCAGGGGCTTCTTCTTTTCAGCAAAGAGTCCCTATCAGTTGTCTGACAACAGATGCATCCCTACTACAGTGGGGCTCCCATCGGGGGTTCACAGCACCCAAGACACACGGTCAAGTGCAGATTTACTACTGCACATAAACCTGCAGGGGCTAAGAGTAGTGTTACTGCGCTAAAGGTCTTCACACAACTACTACAAAGGTGGTACAGGTCAGAACAGACAATACCACCACAATGTATTACGTCCATAAATAGGGAGGGACAAGGTTAAGCCCTCCCTGCTCAGGACTTATGAAAATATGGAGTCTAGCATGCTCCATGAGTCCCTTCAGGATGTTCATTTGCCAGGTAGGGACACAACCTTGGCAGATACCTTGACACATATCAACAGGTCCCATCAGGAATGGGCCTTGAATAGTCACGTGGTGCAAGTTATCTTCAGGAGGTGGGGCATACCAGAGGTAAGCTTGTTCGCATCACACCACAACCACCACCTGCCACAGTACTAAGTCAATCAGAGATCCGGGACCAGTCTCCCGGATTCTCTGGTTCTGAGTTGGCCAGGGAAGCATCTGTACGCTTTCCTTCCTTCCCTTTGGCATACAATGCATTTCTCAAGCTCAGGTCCCAGTCAGCATCAATGGTCTTGATAATGCCAGACTGGTCCAAGCAGACATGGTTCTCTCTACCACTCTCCATATCTGGTTCCAAACCAATACTTCTTTTCTCAGAGGCACAACCAGCTAATCTCCAACCAGAAGGCTTTTGTACCCAAACCTTGGGTCACTCAGGCCCAAGTCATGCCTCTAGAGGGTCTACTGTACAATATGCAGCCTTGCATATTTTCTTACAGCGTCTAGACACTGTATGTGGTTACAGAAAGCCCTCCATTAGGAAACTGTATGCTTCAAAAGGGAAAAGGTTTACTATTGGTGTACAACTGGAAAACTGTTTCCAGCACATGCTGGGTCAAGTAGTGATTGACTAACTTACCTAGTTACTAACATACTAAAATGCCAGCAGAATAGGCCTAATGGTCTTTCGAGTCTGCTAGTTTGGTCAGCCCTCACCCTGGGAGCTGACCTTATTGCCCCCCCTCGCTCTCTCTGGCTTCTCCCTTCCCAGTTCCGTATATTCCTGCTGCACAGGACTTTGCTTCCAGAACCCTTCCCCTGTACCTGTCCCACCCCCTCTTGAACCCCTCCACCGTCTCTGCCTCCACCAGCCCCCTGGGAAGTGCATTCCATGGCTCCACCACCCTCTCAGTGAAGTAGCACCTCCTCCTTTCTCCCCTGAATCTCCCCCCTCCAGCTTCCACCCATGCCCTTTAGTTGCCCCTCTCCTTCCTTCGGAGCACCCTGACTGCCCCTCCCCTATTTAACCCCTTCATGTAACTGAAGACCTCTATCATGTCCCCCCAGTCCCTTCTCTCTTCCAATGTGTACATATTTAGCTCTTCGAGCCTCTCCCCATAGGTCCTGTCCTCCAAGTCACAGATCATTTTGGTTGCCCTCCTCTGGACCCTCTCCAGGAGTTCAATGTCCCTCTTTAAGTGTGGCCTCCAAAACTGCATGCAGTACTCTAGGTATGGCCTCACCAAGCAGTTGTACAGAGGAAGTATCACTTCTCTCCTTCTGGAGGTGATCCCCCTAGTGATGCATCCCAGCATCCTGTTGGCCTTGGCCACTGCCCTCCTACAAGAGTTGTTCATCTTGACATCCACCACCACCCCCAGGTCCCTCTCAGCCATTGAGCCTTGTAGCATCCCCCCCACCCCGGGTGTACACTTGGCCTGGGTTTCTGGCTCCCAGATGCAGTACCTTGCATTTCCCTGCATTGAACCTCAGCTTCCACTTTCTAGACCACCTTTCCAGAGCCTCCAGGTACCCCTTTCAGAGTTGTTCATCTTGACATCCACCACCACCCCAGGTCCCTCTCAGCCATTGAATATTCTTTGGACTTGAAGTCCAGCATCCTCAAAGTCCACCTAGCTGCAGTATATGCTTGCATATTAGCTGGACAAACTGTTTTAAGGGCCCCAGAGCCTAGCCTCACAGACGTTCCTTTACGGCAGTGGTGGGCAAAATGGGATTGCATGTGTGCCGCAAGTGCGGCCCTCCAATAATCCGGAGGGCCACATAGGCACGGAGGACCTTGACAGGTCTATATTCACAACTAAGTGATGCAAAGTAGACCTTTTAATTATGCAAAAAGCTTTATTTGATGTCAGGACTACCACTTTTCAATTATCCACATACCTAGCGAGGAAAGTAAGCCAAATTAAAAAACTTGCAGTTTTACTCCCAGTCCTGATACTGGTCCCAATGTATGCACAGCTTCCAAGGGAAACAAGAAACTGTCCCATTGGTATGCTGCAACTATGTATTCAACGATCACCGCAACAGTCACAGAAACAAAGCCTTTTAGGGTTTTACTCATCTCATTTTCTCAGCCCTGGCACTCCGTATGCTCTTTTACTTGTTAATTTCCTGGCTCAGTTGCCCAAATCCTGTTGTCCCCAGGTTAGGGGAGTCCCAAGTGATAGTGTTACTTTCTGTTACTTGCTGTTTGCGGGTGCTGGTTGACTAAAAAAAATTAAATTTGAGAGAATCATGTCTTGCTTCATTTTTACTTTCAGAGCTCTGATGAAGATGTCACAGCATCTGAAACATCAGCCAGACTCTGTGGTCTAGCCTCGTAGGGAAAGTCCAGGATGTCTGCAAAAATGGTCTCCTAAAGCAACGGAGCAACAACAAATAAAAAGATTAAGAAAAAAATGAGTTGCGATTCTTTACAAAACAGAGTGCTACTCAAATTAAGGTGCGAACCAGGCTAGTATGCACATTCCATTTCATGTCATAATCCCTGGGAGTGGCAATTTTTTTTTTTACAGAGCATCTCGGGGGCCTCAAAAAGTGCATCGAGGGCCACATGTGGCCCGCGAGCCGCAGTTTGCCCACCACTGCTTTACGGTCTGGCACATATCAGCACAAGCTAGTGTTCCAGCTGTGCTGGACTATTTTACCTATTTGCTTTCACTGGCCTTGCAGAACAGTACCTTACAGGTCCACCTGGTCTCAGTATTTATTTACTTCTCAGATGGTCAGAATGTTTTTCAAGCCTCAGACCCTATCGTCAAAGGGTTCTTTAAAGGCCTGGTTCATCTGCACCCCCTCACAGGGAACCAGTGCCAGCATGGGACAGAGATGTGTGCATAGTTAGGCTTGGGGTCCCTCTTTCTGAGTCTATGTTTTCAGCTTATTTTAAATATCTAAAAAAAAATATATATATTTATATATACATATACATATATGTACAGTTTTCCTTGTGGTAATGATTTCTGCCACAAGAATCAGTGACCTCAAGTCTCTCTACATTCAACAGGACCACATTTCATTCCACAGAGACAAAATTATTCTGGGAACAAATAAGTTTCTCTTTTAAATGAGTTCTGATTCCCATTTGACTCAAACCATTATATTTAAATACATAGACAATGTCTGCAGATAAGGGCCTCCAGTCCACCCAGTCTGCCCATCTTATCTGTCTTTTTCACTGAACACTTTAGTTTTGGTGAAAAGAGTCTTCATGGTCTGGATGTCAAAGGAGCTTTTTAGCTATTACTTGGTAACCACTAAAATCCATAGGCAGGACAGAAAATACAGGTTACTCACCTGTAACAGGAGTTCTAGGAATGGTATATGTTGTTCATCCACACTGTCTGGCAGGTATCCTTGCCGCTTTAAATCTTGCCGGAAGGTCTTCAAGCTGGCTCCTCCCACCCACCCGGGTGGTAAAACTCTCGGCTCCGCCCCATGACGCCAGATCTGGCCTGCTGAAGCTCAGGTTGTGCGTCAAGCCGGGAGGTTGGTTAGGTGGATGAACAACATACACCATTCCTAGAACTCCTGTTACAGGTGAGTAACTGTATTTAGGGGCATGGATATGTTGTTCATCCACACTGTCTGGCAGACTCTAGCAGTTCTCCGGGAGGAGGGAGGCAAGGCGCACACCCCCGATACTTACTTGGGAAAGAGAGACTGGAGAACAGAGGCCCCAAAACCAGCATCCCAGCGTGATTCAAGGTCGATGTGGTAATGGGTGATGAAGATGTGTGCTGACTTCCAGATAGCAGCCCTGCAGATTTCCTGGATAGGGACGTCCCTGGAAGCAGCCACCGATGCAGAAATATGGCGGGTAGAATGTGCTCTTATCCCTCTGGGAGGCTCCATGCCCGCCAACTTATAGCAGAGATCTATGCAGGAGGTGACCCACCTGCCTATCGTCTGCTTGGCTGCAGGTCTGCCAGATGCGGCTTCAGCGTAGGTGACAAACAGCTGGCGAACCTCTCCCCGAATTTCAGCCGTGCGCTCCTTATAGTAAGCGAGCGCCCTTCTAGGGTCCAAAGTATGGAGCCTATATTCGGCCTCCGAGGTGTGACTGGGGTAGAACACTGGCAGAGTCAACACCTGGTTAAGGTGAAACTCCGACACCACCTTCGGAAGGAATTTCAGGTGGGGGCGCAGGACAACCTTGTCCCTGTGGAAGACCAGGCAAGGAGGCTCGATGCAGAGCGCCTGGAGCTCTCCCACCCTTCTGGCTGACGTGATAGCCACCAAGAAGGCGGTCTTCCACGACAGGTGAGAGAGTTCACACCTGTGCATTGGTTCGAATGGCTTGCCGATGAGCTTTGCCAGTACCAGCAGTAGATCCCACGGAGGTGGAGATTCTCACACCGGAGAGAAAATGTGATCAAGGCCTTTGAAAAAGCGCCAGACCACCTTCTCCTGTGCCACTGACTGCTTCCCGGCCCGCGCCCGGTAAGCAGAGATGGCTGCCAGGTGCACCTTAAGGGTCGTCGACCTAAGCCCTTGCTGAGAAAGGGACCACAGGTAGTCCAATATGCTCACCAAGGAGCAAAGAAAGGGTCCAGGCCCTTGCCCTGACACCAAACGGAAAACCTTTTCTATTTGAAGGCGTAGCATTTTCTGGTCGACTCCTTACAGGACACCTCAACTACGTTGAGGACCTCGTTGGAAAGACCCAAGGCCTGGAACTCTAGCCGCTCAGGAACAAGGCCATCAGGTGCAGGGATTGAAGGTCTGGATGGAATACCTTCCCCTGATTGACTGAGAGCAGGTCCGGGTGAGCTGGAAGCTGCCTCAGAAACCTGGAGCTGAGGCTGAGGAGATCTGGGTACCAGTACTGGCGGGGCCAGTCTGGGGCTATCAGAATCACCTGCGCCTTGTCCCTCCTTGCTTTGAGCAGCACCTTGTGCATCAAGGGGAATGGGGGAAAGGCGTAGAAGAGGCCCGGGGTCCACGGCCTCGAGAAGGCATCCCCCTGCAGAGAGCCCTGCTGAGGAGGGCGGGCATGGAACAGCCTCAACTTCGCATTCTCCCTGGAGGCAAACAGGTCCACCTGAGGTGTGCCCCAATGGGAGAATAGATCTTGTACTACCTCCGGCAGGAGAGACCACTCGTGGGACGCAGCCCCTATCCGGCTTAGGGCATCGGCCAGGGTGTTGGAGGCTCCTGCCACATGAATGGCTAGGAGATCCGCCCCAGGCTGTGCATGAGTGACCAGATGCAGAGAGCTTCCTTGCATAGGAGCATGGAATGTGTCCCGCCCTGGCGGTTTAGATAGTACATGGTCGTGGTATTGTCCGTCTGGACCCGGACCACTTGACCCCGAAGAAACGGAGCAAAGGCGGTGACAGCTAGGCGGACCGCTCGGAGCTCCAGCAGGTTGATGTGGCATTGGGACTCCCGTGGGGACCAGAGGCCGTGTGCTCGGTGTTCCCCCAGATGGGCACCCCAACCCATCAGAGAGGCATCGGTCGATAGAGAGACCATCGGCTCGGGTGGACAAACGGGATGCCCTCCTGCAGATGAACTGGAATGGTCCACCACTGGAGAGCGTTCCACATCCCTGGATCACCGTCACTAGCTGGTCCAATGGATCGCAGCATTGGGACCACTGGCTGGCCAGCCCCCACTGAAGGGGGCGCATGTTCCAGCGGGCCCAACGGACCACGCTGGTACAGGCCTGCCATGAGACCCAGGAGGCGAGGAAGTCCCGGCAGGGAGCAACTGCCCAACCAGAAATGATTGGGCAAAGGAGGAAAGAACCTCGGCCCTGTCCGCCGGGAGCCGTGCTCTGGCTCGAAGAGAGTCGAGCTCTGCCCTGATGAAAAGAATCACCTGCTTCGGCTCGAGTTCCAACTTGGCCTCGTTGATGAGGAGGCCGACCTGAGAGCAAACCTGGAGGGCCAGATCTCTGGACCGCTCCACCTCCTGTCTGGAGGGGGCTGCTATCAGCAAATCATCCAGGTAAGGGTAAACCTGGACCCCTTGGCGCTGCAGGAATGCTGTCACCACTGCCATGCATTTGGTGAAGACCCTGGGAGCTGGAGATAAGCCGAAGGGCATGGCTTGAAACTCGAAAAGGGATCCCTCCGCTCGAAAGCAAAGGAACCTTTGATGGGACGGACGGATAGGGACGTGAAAGAACGCGTCCTGTAGGTCCAGAGAGCAGAACCACATGTCGTGTTCCAAGGATGGTATTATCTGAGCCAGAGTGACCATCCTGAAGGTTCGAGACCTTAGGAACTTGTTTAGGTCGGTGTAGGTCGAGAATGGGGCGCCAGCCCCCCGTCCGTTTCGGAACCAGGAAGTACCTGGACACGAACCCCGGGTTTGAGGGAGGGTCCGCCACCTCTCTTATCACCTCCTTCTCGAGGAGGAGAGCGATGTCAGCTCGGCGAGCTGACAGTGAGGCTTCGGACCCCGAGGCCCCCCGAGGTGCAATGGCTCTGAAGAGTGGGGCCTGCTCGAACTCCAGAGGCAGGCACTTTCCTACCACCTCCAACACCCACCTGTCTGTGGTAATAGCAGACCAGGCAGAAAGGAAGTACTGGAGCCGTCCCCCCACGGGGAGAACCTGGGGTGAGGTGACGAGGTTGGGGGCGACACCTCTCAACCCGTCACTGTGCAGGCTTGGAGGAGGGACCGGGCTGAGGGACCTCCTGGGCCTTTACCTCCCTGCTTCCTGGAGGAGGAAGCTGTAGGCTTGGGTTTGGGACACCAAGCGCGAGCCTGCTGGCCCTGGTGTTGCTGGGCCGGGCATGCCGGGGGCGCAGATGGATGAAAGGGCTTGGGTTGAGGTCTGCGGCCCTTGTCCCTCTGAGTGGACGAGACCGAGTCCAAGGTGGCATTGGAATTTTCAATCCTCTGGAGGTGGCCTTCCACTCCAGGGCCGAAGAGGTCGGTCCCCAGGAAGGGGACATCCACCAATTTGTGCTGGGTATCCGCTATGAAGGTAGATATCCTCAGCCATGCCCGATGACGCATAGCCACTGCAGCCGCTACTGACCTGGCGCATGAATCACCAATGTCCAAAGCAGTCTAAAGTTGCTGCTTGGCCACTGCCCTGCCCTGGTCCCGCACCTGCTTAACAGTGGTCTGCAGGTCAGCTGGGAGATGAGGAACCACCTCGTCCAGGGAGCCCAACAGGGCGTGAGAAAAATGTGCCATCAGTACGGCCGAGCTGGCCTGACAAAGGCCAAGGGAGGACGCAGCGTAGACTTTTCGCCCGGCATAGTCCAATTTCTTGGACTCCTTGTCGGGAGGTTTGTCCACGTCCCTAGCGTTTCCGGCACGCCGGAAAACGCTGTCGGTAACTAACCCCTCGGCCAAGGGATGTTCCGAGAAACCGGACAGGGAACCGGTAGGGACCGCATACTTCCTGGTCATCCTGGCCGAAGGCGCAAGCAGGAAGCAGGGCGCTGCCAGAGCTCCAAGGCCGGGCCCACAATGGCCTCAGCCACAGGGAAGGCCTCCGTAGGGGAATCCCCTCGGTCCAATATCTCCGTGAGGGGATACCTGGCCCACTTGGATACGGGCTCGAGCTGCATCCCGGTGGATTCCAAAATGAGTCTGAGCAACCCCAGGAAGGACGAAGGGCTGTCGTCCAGCGACTGACCTCCAGAGGACTCCAAGTCCACTCGCTTGGAGAAAAAGGAGGAATCGCCTTCGGACTCGGAAGAGTCTGCAAAGAGCTGCCTTGGGCCTGAGCCACCCTCCACCTGCCAAGGGCGATCAGGACTGAGGGTGACCGACAGCCTACGGGGCAGACCCTGAGCCAACCGAGAATTCTTGGTCGGAGCCCCAAACCGTGGCTGTGGAGGCGGAGCTTCCACCGGAATCGGTGGGGCAGCTGGTTTTGGCCAAACAAGCGGCCTGATAACAGGCTCCTCGGCTAAAACGGGGTTGTTTCGGCCGCTCCAGTGACAGCCACTTAATGGCCGGGGAAGGTGACAGCGTCGGCTTGTTCCCGGGTCAGAAGGAGCTGATGCCACATGAGGTCCTCGTGATCGTCGACGAACTTGCGTCGAAGCCTCCCATCATCCGAGGAGGAGGAAGAGGACAAGCGGTGGCACCGCTTACTGTGGTGCAGAGACCGAGACCGCCTATGATGGCGGGATCGGCTGGACCGCGAAGAAGTCAGAGACCGAGACCGAGAACCTCGGCTTTTCCGAGGACGGTGCGGGGAGGGGACGGGTGGAACCTGCTCCTCCCTCGGTTCAGAGGGAACACGCAGAGGCTCCGGAACTGGAGGCACTGGCAAGCCCACGGGATCCTCAACTCCCACCGGGGAACCCGAGAGGGATTTTGTCATTGTCGACAACCCTGCCCAACGCCAAGAAAGATCTCGACTGGTTGGACGGAGTCTCGGCCAACTGACCTGATGGGGACACCGTGAGACCAGTGGTCAAGCCAACGATTGGATCAAGTCAATGCCGACAACTCGGGAGAGGG
The DNA here is from genome assembly GCA_016271365.2 of Neoceratodus forsteri. NCBI lineage: Eukaryota > Metazoa > Chordata > Ceratodontiformes > Ceratodontidae > Neoceratodus > Neoceratodus forsteri. The sequence goes on from JADMNL010000025.1 coordinate 276,164,937, forward strand.
ACTCTTCCGCCCCCAAGAGCGCCGACGAAGAGACTTTACCTTGTCTTTCTTCTTGGACCGAGAAGAGGTCCAGCAGACGCTGGTCCCTCTCCCCTAGTGGAGAGGGACAGACAAAGCTCCTTAAAGGAAGCTGTGTAAGAGGAACCCAGGGAGAGCGGAATAAATGCCGTGGTCGAGGAAGATGTGGCCAGCGCCACCTCCTCTTCGAGGGCGATCATCTACTCTAGCTGATCAGCCGAGCCCGCTGCCACGGAGACCGCCGACCGGGCCTCTTTTGACTTTACTGGAGGAAAACGTTTCTCGGGGTGCCCTAGTTGTAAACGGGCGGCACGGTCTTCGAGGACGTAGGCTGAGAAGGAAGAACACAGGTCGCAAGCCTGCGGGTCATGCTCAAGGCCTAAACAGTACACACACGTGGAGTGCGGATCCGTCCGAGACATCTTCTGCCCGCAAGGGCACCGCCGAAAACCGGGAGTCGATTTGTCCATCGCAGCCGTGAGGGATAGAAGACCGAAGTCTTTTAAGCAAAAAACTTTTAAATTCAGAAAATCGAAGAATTATGAACCAGTCTTATACGCAGCGCATTAAGGAGGGAACCTGAGCTTCCAAGCGGTAAGGAAGATCTGGCGTCATGGGGCAGAGCCGAGAGTTTTACCACCCGGGTGGGTGGGAGGAGGCAGCTTGAAGACCTTCCGGCAAGATTTAAAGCGGCAAGGATACCTGCCAGACAGTGTGGATGAACAACATATCCATGTCCCTAGAAACAGCTGTTTCTGACCTATGAGAATGTGGGAAAGGGTAACCCAGCATCAAAAAGATCAACTTCTCGCTGGATAGTACAGCTGTTTTCAGTTTTTGTTATTCTAAGGCTGGAAAGGAGCCCCAACAGGGTTGAGGGCCTATTCCCCAAGGGGCACAGCTGCTACCATAGCAGCTGTTGAGGATGTTCCCCTGGTCAGCATCTGTAAAGCAGCTACCTGAAAACCGTACACACCTTTACAAAGCATTACAGTCTAGATATTCTCTCCAGGGGTGATGCTAGGTTCAGCACAGCAGTCCTGGATGATCTGTTCCCAAAATAAGGTTCTGTGCCCACCTCCAAAGGTACTTGCTTAGTAGTCTGCATAAAGTTATGAATACCTGAGCATTACTGGGGTTAGAAGAAATAAATACTTACCATAGTAATCTTGTTTCTTCCAAGTGATACACAGGTATTCATAACTTTCCCTCCTTCCTCCCCTTCTAGAACCTTTGGCCTCTGCACTCCTGAATACTGTGCTCACAGGGGTAGAAATGCTACTTCTAGCACACATGTTGAGATTGTAATCACTACTGTTGTCTTCCTCCCTTTTTTAGGTGAGCTGGACATTCAAGGGTATCCTTTCATATGTTATGCCTTCCAGTTGGAGGCCCCTTTTTTGGTTGTTAAGGAACTTCCTCTGTTATTATTATAATTAATATTATTATTATTATTATTGTAATTATCATTATTACATTTAGTCCCCATGGGCCTGTCTTTCCAGGTTTCCAGGAAATCTGAGGGGTTTAGAACAAAGGCAGTTAGTATAAGGCAGCATTTGAAAAGCGGCTCATTCAAAAGATTCCATCATTTGCATATGTTCCAAATTCTCTCTGGGCAGTTTTACTTGCAAGGGTGACTGAATAAAGTTATGAATACCTGAGTATCACTTGGAAGAAACATGATTACTATGGTAAGTAATTTTTTCTTCTCTGTTGTTGGCAGTGGTTATACAAGTAGATCGATTATGGTCCTCTGTTGACAAGGAAGCCAGCTGACACTCCATATGGGCCCCCAAAATCCAGAACATGTAACAGGAAAAAAGTTTTAAAAGAAGTGTTAAGGAAATTTTGAAGAACTTAGAGAAAAGTGAGAGGGCTAGCTTAACACCTCTCAGCAGCATTGGTACTTTAATCAATTACTTTATGCGACCTGAAGAATAGGATAAATCTATATAGTGCATTTCATATACTGTGTCCCAAAGTGATTTACAAGCAATTTACACTGGCTAACCTAGTGGAGATGCCGCATCTCAATTCCTGTGGAGTCCTGCATCTTTTTGGGTCAGCTTGCCACTGCCCAGTACCACTGGTACTCTGATGATTTTTAACTGTTTAGTTTTTCCTCCGCATTTAAAGAAGATTTAACAATCATATAGCGCTTTTCATACACACTGTATCTCAAAGTGCTTTACAAGCAACGAGAGAGACTAGTACAGAGGTGACTATGACTGGCGGGCCAGGCTCTCCTTCAGCCCATTCATAAGCCCTAGACCAAATGAATACTAGAGTGGGTTCCACTGCCCCCAATACCCACGCTTCCCAATACCTACTGCCCCCCATACCCACTGCCTGTCTTCATGTATACTATCCTAGACTTACCCCTCTATGTGGGGCTAGTCAGCTGGAAGTAGATCAGCAAGAAGTTTTCCAAGCAGAGAGGAAGTGGCAGGGGACCCAGAATTAACATGCCTCAAGTAAGTGGGAAGAGAGTAGTGGTGCCTTATGCCTGAGCTCCACCTTTATTTCCACCCCACCTGAGACTGAAGCCCTTTCTGGTCACCCAGAAGTGGGCTGGTAAAAAGCCCAACCACCACACTCTTTGACATCAGCAGCTCAGGAATGAACATATGGACTGGACAGTCAAGTGCCATGGCTGCGGCAGTATTTCATCACATAGTCTGGAGCTGTGTATTCCTGCCCACACCGAGCCTTCCTGCTGAACCACTAGAGACAATGCTCTGACCTGACAAACCCTCATTCTCTCCTTGGGACAGGAGGTATCTAAGAGAGGCAAGCAGCCTTACCTCTGCCACTTAATCTGTGATGGCCTGAGCTCAGGATTCAAATCGGTCATTGGAATGGTAAGCTGCAGCACTTAGCAATCAGCCGCCAGTCAGTCACAGTGTCTGCTCTTGATTAATATTGCGTTAATCCAGTGCAGTGCTAAGATCCATGGTAACGAAAAGAAACCTGCAGATGTACAGCACCTTATTTCCCAGAAACCCACTCAAACTACTGCATTAGAGGAGAACAAGCACTTTATCAAAGAAGTCACATTTTCACATTGTAACCCTAGAGCTGCCTATGATGAAGAACTACCTGGCTAATTCTAAATTGTTTTTTATCTAATAATTAGATACTTTGACATGTTTTAATTAAGACCCACTCAACTGTCAGGAAATGCAGTATCATGTTCTTTTCAATTCTATGTGGTGATGTATGTATTTTAAAAGAAATTAAAATGCTGTCTTTTTTTAAATAATGTAACAAAAATTGAAGTAAAATGTCTACCAGTTAAACCAACTAAAGTATAAAAAGACAAAAGGTAAATGATCAGTCTCAGATGTTCTGTAAATAATTCACAGTACGCTAATGCCTCTTCAAACACTGTCTCTTAGACAACAAATAACTGCAGTACAGCATACTTTGACCCTCACATTTGAAAGGGTTCCCTTTATATTCTTTTCTGTTTATTTTTCATACATGAGGGTGCTGTATGCACATATATGGACTCCAAACAAATGGAAGAGAGAAAGAAGTACCTTAGCTGGGATTTGAACCCAGGTCATCCAGAATACCATTCTGGTTGTGCTACCAGCTGCACCATCCAGATAACTAGAAACCTGGGACTCTCAGAAGCACCTTATTCTTTTTCTAATGTTTCCAGTTGTCTTGGTGGTGCAGCTCGTAGCATAACCAGAACAGTATTCTGGGCAGCCTGGGTTCAAATCCCAGCTCAGGCACAAATTTTTCTCTCGTGTCTATTTGTTTGGACTGTTTTCTATTTAAGCAAATAGAGAGGTCCTAGGTAGTTTTTTTTTTTTTTTTAGTCAGTCACTGTACCAATTTGACTGGTGTAGTATGCCATTGCTATTTGAAGTCCAAACTGCAAAGTGTTGCACCCATAACACTTCTATTAGGTCTTGATGGTCAAGTCAGTTATCAAACTCCAGCATCCACTTACAAAGAGGCCAACCATCTTATCAGTGTCAGTGGTTCAGTAGGTAGCACACTCACCTCTAGGGCTAGAAGATCAGAAGGTTGTGGTTTTTAGCCCCACACCAGGTAATAAGGGTAATATCCATAACTGACACTGTAGTGCAGTCCGAGGTGGGTGCTGCACTGGTGAGGTGCTGTCCTCCGGATTGGACATTAAACCAAGGTCCCTTCTGTCTATCTCTGGTCACAGTCCAGGAAGAAGTAAGAGATTCCATGGCTCTTATCAATGACAAGTTGGAGAGTTTCCCCAGTGCCACGGCCAACATTCCCTTCATCAATAAAACAGGTCTATGCAAGCCCCCCCCCACATACCTGTAAACAAGCTGCAATCACTTAGTGTGCCTTTCTTAGTCAAAAACTGCAAATAAAACAAGTAAATAATAAATCTTTCCACTAATAATTAATTTAATGGCAAAACCATCCAAAGAACGATGGTTAGAATGCCATCAGGGCCCTTTCAGTAACATAATTTTTTTTCTCCCTTTCTGTTGTATCTTTATCATAAAGACAAAAAAGGGAAAATGAAAAGTAATTGGTTAGCTTGGCATTAAATTCTGCATATATTAAAATAAATGAGATATGAGGAAATCATTGTATAGTAAGTTAGAGGTTGCTATATGATGATAGTATATTTAAGGTAGATGTTATTTGTGTATTTTTTTCCCGCATGAGTTCAAGTAAGGAGGAAGGAGACTACTGAAGACTACAGGAAGTTCCTGTTCCAGAACAGGTAGGGTAAGAGTTGCAAAGGTACATAGGCAGTAGAAAAAGTAGGTGGAAAAATACATAGAGGGAGGAGAAAGTAAGCATACAGAGCAACAGGAGAGGGGACACAAAATAAGTCATGATGGGAGTGGTGCAGTGCAATGGCTGTGGGGCGGCAGTGTTCCAGGAGACATTCTACAGGATGTGATGCTGCCCTATTTGCAGGCACCTCTCTGATCTGAGGGAGGAGGTTGTCTGTCTCGAGGCTGACCTGGCTAGGATTCGTGAAACCTCTTCCCCCCCCTCCAGGGACCACCGCTGCTTCCTCAGAGGTTGCCAAGAAAGAGGAGCGGTTAGACCAAGGTGGGCTAAGGGAGGGAGAGGGTAGTGAACAGCGGTGCATCCCTCCAGCTGTACTTCTCCACAATTCATAGCTGTTCTGGTGAAGAGTGGTTCCTCAATGGAGGCACCTGCAGTGGAGACCAAGGAGAATGCTGGGAACCTCCACAAAGGAGACCCACAGGAGGGTGGCACAAGACCCCACAAGGGAAAGAAACAACTCCTGGTGGGGGACTCAATCATCAGGGGGGTAGAAGTGGGGGAAGAAGGGGAGAGGGAGGTAAGGTGCCTGCCTGGCGCCATGGCTCAGAGGGACAGGAAGCAAATCCTCAGGATCACAGGAGCAGCTGCATGAGGGAGGGAGCTGGATGTCATTGTCCACCTAGGGACAAATGACCTGGCTGGGAATGGGATCAGAGTAGTGCAAGAGGAATTTGTAGAGTTGGGGAGGGGCCTTAGACAAGTAGCACGTACGGTAACCTTCTCGGAGGAGCTTCCTGTCTATGGCAAGGATGTTGCTAAGGTACTCCGCACTATGGGATTAAATGAATGGTTGAAAAAACTGGTGTGGAACTCAGGGTTTTGGCTTCATTGTGGACTGGGGAGCCATTTGGTGGGATGCAGGCCTATACAGGCGCGATGGACTGCATCTATCCGGGCGGAACCAGGATCCTAGGTGATAGGTTTAAATGCTTCATTGGTAAGCATTTAAACTAGCCAAGAGGGGAGGCACTGAAAAGGAGCATGGAAATACAAGCCTCCCCCAAAAAACACAGTAATTAGCGAGGTAAACACCAAGGTAGAGAAGTCATTCGGGAGCAGGGCATGGGTAAATGCAAAAAAAGGCAAAGGCAGTAAGGACAGAGATGGCGCTAAAAGGGGAAAGGCAATCAAAAAATGGAGGGTGATGAGTACCAATGCCTGTAGTCTGTGTAACGAGCTCCCTGAACTAGTGGCCTTGATGGAAGAGGGATGCCTGGATATTGTGGCAGTCACTGAAACATGGTATACAGAGAACTATGACTGGGATGTCAACATACCAGGATATACAACCTACAGGAGGGACAGGGAGGGTAAAAGAGGAGGAGGAGGAGGAGGAGCTCTCTATGTAAGAGAAGGGATCAAAGCAACAGAACTGAAGGGTAAACATGAAGTAGATGAGTCACTATGGGTCACCCTGGAGACAGGAAATGGCACCACAATCCACATGGGAGTTATGTACAGACCCCCATCTCAGGGGGACGGAATGGACAAGGAAATGATAGAAGGCATCCTTAAAATGACAGAAAAAAGGGAGATATTGTTGATGGGGACCTGAATATGCCAGATGTTAACTGGAGCACCTTTGCTGCAGGCACATCCAGGAGCAGGGTAATTCTTGGTGCCCTACAAGGGGCATGCCTCAGACAGCTAGTGTTTGAACTCACTCGGGAGGGAGCAATCTTAGACCTGGTACTCTCAAATGGGGACGGAGAACGGATCTCGGATTTAGAAGTGGGTAGCCATCTGACCATCAAATAGTGTGGTTCACAATAAACACAGCCATAGAGTCAAACCATACAAAAGCAAGAGTACTGGACTTTAGGAGGGCCGAATTTGGGAAAATGAGAGAGTGCCTCAGAAAAGCACTAGTAATGGGCGAGAAGGAAGGGTGGAGGAACAATGGGGAATAATCAAGACAGCCTGACTCTGAACTTATCCTGTTAGGGGACTTTAACATAAATTGGCTTGGTTCTGATGTAGGTGCTTATAAGGATGCCATAGCGGCCGCCAACCTCACACAGATGGTCAACACCCCTACTAGAACTAATTACAAGACTGGCACTAGCACTCTACTGGACTGGGTACTTACAACTCACCCAGTGACCACTCCCCAGTTATCTGCGAATGGTCCAATAAATTCCTCAAGCCACCTCCTTCTATCTTACATAGTAGGGTCCTTCCCCATGGGAAGCTCTCCCACTTCAAACATACCTAAGCCTTCAAGACTGGCAACCTATCTACAATGCAACTGATGTCAATGTGGCCCTTGACCTCTTCATTGCCACCTTTAACAAGACCTGTGACCTCTGTGCACCTGCTAAAAAATGTAAAGTCAAAGCACTCATCAACCCCTGGATAAACTCCAAGCTTCTCTCACAATTGAAAGCAAGGGACCACCTCTGGGCAGTAGCCCAAGCCACAGGGAAGCCATCAGACATTCAAAACTACAAACAAGCCCGAAATGCCTGTACTAAAGCCATCCGGCTTACCAAAACCTCCTTACTGGCGCAGTTTACATCGACCTCTCTAAGGCTTTTGATACTGTTCACCATCGGCTACTGGTCAACCAGCTTCTAAACACTGGACTCTCCCCGGACTCAGCACAGTGGTTCAAAAGCTACCTTGAAAACCAGACCCAAAGGGTAAAAATTTCCACTGCTCTCTCTGATGCCTTACCAGTTCGCTCCGGAGTTCCCCAAGGATCCATACTTGGCCCATTACTGTACTTTTCAGCCTATTTCTTAATTCCCTCCCACAATCTTCCACAGAGAAAATCATCCTCTATGCTGACGACGTAGTCATCTTCTCATCCCACAGAGACCCCGTATCACTACAACAAAATCTCCAGACTGGTTTTAGTGCCATTGAGAAATGGTTCTCTAACCACAAGTTCATCCTTAACCAAAAGAAAATGAAGTCTATGCTCTTCTGCAGCTCTCAAAATAGACACGAGCTTCACAGCCTAACTATCTCCACTGCCAAGGGTCTATCCTGGAGCAGGTCCATTCCTTTTAAATACCTTGGGATACTGCTCGACACCAACCTCTCCTACAAGGCGCATGTCGAAAGTGTGGCCAAAGCAGCAAATATTCGCCTTGGCCTCCTCTGCAGGCACAGACAACATCTCACACCCAAAGCTCTCAGGCTTGCCGTTCAGAGTTCAGTGGTCTCAATTATTGATTATGGCCTTCTCTTCTATGGCTCTGCCACTAGGTCTACCCTCAGGCATGTCTCAACAGCCCTCAATAGGGCATGTCGGCTAGTCTCTAGGGCACACTGACTTACACATACCTGTGATCTGTATGCTCAAACCCACTGGCTCCAACTCTCTAATTGCATAAAGTTCCCTGACCTGCATAATGGCTAAGAAAATCAGCCTCGGCCTTGCGCCACCGGGAGTCACAGCCCTGCTCCAAAACAGCAGAAACAACCTGCAGATTACCAGGGGGGGCTAAAACTCAACTCCTTCAAATCTCCTGCTGCCACACTGCTCAGGGTCAATGATCATTTGCGTACACGGCTCCATTATGGCTGAATAACCTTAGCCCTGACATCACCTCTGCTCCTACAATTGGTACCTTTAAAACTCACCTATGGCTTCATCTTATTGCCTCTAACTCCTGCAACTGCTACACTTATGCTTGAGCTGACTTGTCCAGCCGCTGACACCTCCTCAACTCCCCCCCTACCTGCAGCTCGTACCTCAATTGCACATACTATCCTTTTCCCCTCCACCTATCCTCACCTATCCCCTCTCTCCGCCATCCCGTCCCTCCTCCCTTCACCCACCTTCTCCTTTTACCCCCTCTCCCCTCATCCGACAACTGTCTCTGGCTACATCTTTGTGTTCCCCTCCCTTTGCTTCCCCTTGTTCTCTGTGCTGCCCACCTCCCCACCGAGGCATTACTGTCTCTCCATAGGTCTATCTCCATCTTGAATTGTCTGTGTATCATGTCATTATTTGTTCCTGTTTCAAATCAGTATATATTGTTGTACTAAGACTACTGTTCCCTAATTTTGATGTGTATCAACCCTGTTTTGTACTTGCCTCTGATGAGGAACCTTTGTAAAAGAGCCTTGGCTCAAAGGTATTTGTAATCCTAGATTTCAATAAACAAATAAATAAGCCATCACAGAGGCAACAAGCCTTTGTGTGAAGCGAATCAATAAAACAAAATGAAGGAAAAAAAACACTATGGTTCTCAAAAGAGGTGGCAGGGAAGGTTACGGAGAAAAGGATAGCATTCAGAAAATATAAGGAAACACAGAAGGAGTAGGACACAGAACGTTATTAGTTAAAGCAGAAGGAGGCATAGAAGGCAGTCAGAATAGCAAAGGCCCAAACCAAGGAAAAGATAGCCAATTCTGTTACGAAGGGGGATAAAACTGTTTGTCAAATTGTTGTGTAGGGTATCTTGCTGACAGGAAGGCACTCATCGTAGCGGTGGGTGAGAGCTTTTTGTCGATTGTTTTGTGAGGACACAGTTTAGGCCCAACCCCTTCCACCCTCACCCCACCACCCCTGGAAATAGTTCCTTTATACCTGAGGTTCTGACATAATTTCTCGAGTGCAAGGTGCATTTCTCTGTCATATCCTCTCTAGCACACTGCACTCATAATATAAGCATACACGTTGTATAATATATATATATATATATATATATATATATTTCTATAAATCACACATGCACGTGCGCACACACACACACAAATACAATAAAAAAACTAGATAAACATGTGGGGAGTAGTGCAATGTAATGGCTGTGGGGCAGCAGTCTTCTGGGAGTCTTTCTGGAGGCTGAGATGCTGCCCTATTTGCAGACAACTATCTGCCCTGAGGGAGGAAGTTGCCCGTCTTCAGGCCACACTGGACAGTAGTAAGGAAACCTTGCCCCAGGCCGCACTGGACAGTAGTAAGGAAACCTTCCCCCAGGCCACACTGGACAGTAGAAAGGGAACCTCCCCCATCCAGGGAGCACTAGCGCCACCACCACTACCTCAGAGGTTGTGAAGAAAGCACAGCAGTTGGACCACAGTGGGCTCAGGGAGGGTGAGGAGGGTGGAACAGAGGCACACCCAGTCAATTGTTCCACTCCACAATCCATACACCATTCTGGGGGAGCATAGCTCCCCTATGGATGCACCCGCAGAGAAGACTGATGATATCTGTCACAAGGGAGGCCCACAGAAAGGAGGCAGAGGGCACCAAAGGGAAAGGAAGCAGCTCCTGGTGGGGGACTCAATTATTAGGGGTATAGAACTGGGGGAGCTGGGAAAAATGAAGTAAGGTGCCTGCCTGGTGCCATGGCTTGGAGGGACAGGAAGCGCATCCTCAGGATCACGAGAACAGCTGCAAGGGATTCCGAGCTGGACGTAATTGTCCACCTAGGGACAAATGACTTGGTTCATCATGAGATTAGAGCAGTGCAGGAGGACATTGCAGAGTTGGGGAGGGACCTAAGACGAGTAGCACACACAGTATCCTTTCTCAGAGGTGCTGCCTGTCAAAAGCATGGGGAGGCGAGGCAATTGAAACATGCAGTTTAATGAATGGTTGAAAAAATGGTGCGGAGCACAGGGGTTTGGCTTCATTGGGAACTGGGGTTCCACCTGGAGGGACACCAGCCTATACTGACAGGATGGTCTGCATCTGTCCAGGAAGGGAACAAGTCTTTTGAGCAATCGGTTTAAATGCTTCATTGGCAAGCTTTTAAACTAGTCAAAGGGGGAGGCACAGACAAGCAGCAGGAAAATCCCAGCCTCTCCCTACAAAACAGGGTACTAAATGAGAAAAAGACTGAGGTAGAACGGTCAGTGGGGGATGCTGCAACAGAAGGTAAAGCCATCAAAAAATGGAGAGCAATGAGTACTAATGCCCGTAGTCTGGGTAACAAGCTTCCTGAATTAGTGGCCTTGATGGAGGAGGAAAATCTGGATATCGTGGCAGTCACAGAAACATGGTACACACAAAACCATGACTGGGACATAAACATACCAGGATACTCTGTCTACAGGAGGGACAGGGAGGGTAAAAGAGGAGGAGGAGTAGTTCTTTACATAAGGGAAGGAATAAAATCAACAGAACAAAAGGGTAAACAGGGAGGAGAAGAAGCACTGTGGGTAAATTTGGAGACAGGCAATGGCACCACAATACGCACAGGGTTAAGAGAGCACAGACCTCTTCTCAGGGGAGGAAATGGACAGGGAAATGATAGAAAGTATACTTAGAATGGCAGAAAAAGGGGAGATATTGCTGATGGGTGATCTGAATATGCTGGATGTTAACTGGAGTGCAGTTGCAGCTGCCACTTAAGAGTGCAGTTATTCTAGATGCCCTAGAGGGGGCATGCCTTAGACAACTAGTACTGGAGCCCACTCGAGAGGGAGCAATATTAGACTTGATTCTCTCAAATGGAGATGGAGAGGATTACAGATGTAGAAGTGGATAGCCATCTGGGAACTAGCGACCATCGAACAGTATGGTTCACAATAAACACAGCAATAGAGTCAAGCCATACAAAGACAAAAGTACTGGACTTTAGGAGGGCTGACTTTCCAAATGGGTGAGTGCCAAGGAATGCACTAGCAAATGGGCAGGAAGGAGGAGTGGAAGAACAATGGGAATAATAAAACTGCCATCACAGAGGTAACGAGCCTTTGTGTGAAGCAAATAAACAAAACAAAATGATGTAAGAAACCACTATGGTTCTCAAAGGAAGTGGCAGGTTCAAGAGAAAAAGAAAGCATTCAGGAAGTACAAGGAATCGCAGAAGGAGCAGGACAGAGAACTGTATCAGTTAAAGCAAAAGGAGGCTGGGAAGGCAGTCAGAACAGCAAAGGCCCAAACCGAGGAAAATATAGCCAACTCAGTTAAGAAGGGGGATAAAACCTTTTATACGTACATCAGGGAGCAAAGGAAGACCAAGGGAGGGATAGTGAGGCATAATAAAGGGGTGGGAGGATGGGTAGAGGGAGACTGTGAAAAGGCAGAGATACTAAACAAATATTTTTGCTCAGCATTTACAAAGGAAGAGGGGGAGGTACATAAAACAAACAGTAGTAACACGCTGGATACAGAAGTTGATACCGGCCCATTTACAGAAGAATGGGTTCTGAAAGAACTCTTAAAACTGAAGGTGGACAAAGCAATGGGGCCTGATGGGATTCATCCCAGAATTCTAAAAAGAACTAAGGGTAGAACTAGTGACACCACTGACTACCCTTTTAACAAATCATGGGAGGATGGGGTGGTACCGAGGACTGGAGGAGGGCAGATGTGATTCCCTTCATAAAAGTGGGAGCAAGGCAGAAGCAGGAAAATATAGACCTGTTAGTTTAACCTCAGTGATAGGGAAATGATGGAATCACTTCTAAAGGAAAGAATTGTCAGTATCTAGAGTCCAGAGGGCACAGGACCCTAGGCAACGGGATTCACAGCGGGAAGGTCATGCCAGACTTAATCTGATAGATTTCTTTGACTGGGTGACCAAAGTAGTAGATCAGGGAGGGGCTGTGGACATGGCCTACCTAGACTTTAGCAAGGCATTTGACACAGTCCCACACAAAGATTAATATACAAGTTAGCCAGCCTGGGTGTGGGTCCCAAGATGACAGCCTGGGTAAAGAATTGCCTGGAGAATAGGACACAGAGTAATAGTAAATGGAGTCCACCAGAAGAAAGGAGGGTTACTAGTGGGCACCGGAGGGTTCAGTATTAGGACGGGTCCTCTTCAATGTCTCTTTATAAGCAACATTGCAGAAGGACTGGAAGGAAAGTATGTCTCTTTGCAGATGACACTAAGATCTGCAACAGAGTTAATGCACAGGGTGGGGTGGAAAGGATGAGAAGGACTTGGAAGGTTAGAGGAATGGTCAAATGTATGGCAGCTTAGATTCAATGCTAAGAAGTGCAAGGTAATGCACCTGGGAAACAAAAACCCAGGGGAAGAGTACATAATGGGGGTGAGATACTAACAACAACAAAAATGGAGAGGGACCTGGGGGTAGTCATATCAGATGACCTAAAGATGGGCAAGCAATGTGAGAGGGCAGCAAGGAGGGCTGGGGGGATACTGGGATGCATAGGGAGAGGCATCACCAGTAGAAAACAGGAAGTTATTATCCCTCTGTACAGACAGCTGGTGAGACCCCATCTGGAGTACTGTGTGCAGTTCTGGAGACCCAATCTCCGCAAAGACATAGACAGGATGGAAGCTGTCCAGAGGAGGGCAACTAAAATGGTGCAGGGTCTGCACCGGAAGACATATGAAGAGAGACTTACGGAGCTTAATATGTATAGCCTCAAGGAAAGGAGGGAGAGGGGGACATGATAGAAACTTTCAAGTACCTCAAGGGAATCAACAAAGTCCAAGAGGGTAGCATCTTTCAAAAAAAGAGGTGTGCAAGAACAAGGGGGCACAATTTGAAGATAGAGGCGGCTCAGAGGTAATTTAAGGAAGTATTTTTTCAGAGAGGTTGTGGATGCATGGAGCGGCCTTCGGAGGAAGTTGTGGAGTCAAAATCAGTGGTGGAATTCAAGCATGCATGGGATAGTCATAAGGCAGTTCTGGGGGGTGGGGGTAGGAAGAAGTAGGCTGCTGGTTAACTAGGATCTGCAGCTTATCCAGTAGGTAGGGAAATGGGCAGACTGGGTGGGCCAAGCGGTCCTTATCTGCCGTCAAATTCTATGTTTCTAAAACCTTTTATAGGTACATTAGGGAGCGAAGAAAGACCACAGGAGGGATACGGAGACTTAATAAGGGGAGGGAATGTTGGCAGAGACTGATAGAGAAAAAGCAGGGATTCTGAATCAATATTTCTGCTTGGTATTCACAACTGAGGAGGATGGGAAGGTACCTAAACCAAACAAGAGAAACACTCTGGATAGAGTGGTTGATACCAGTCCATTCACAGAAGAAAGGGTTTTGAAAGAACTCTTGAAACTGAGGGTGGACAAAGCCAAGGGGCCTGATTGGATTCACCCCAGAACTTTAAAAGAACTAAGGGTAGAACTAGTGACACCACTGACTACTCTCTTTAACAAATCATGGGAGGATGGAGTGGTACCCGAGGACTGGAGGAGGGTGGATGTGATTCCACTTCACAAAAGGGGGAGCAGGGCAGAGGCAGGAAACTACAGACCAGTTAGCTTGAACTCAGTGGTAGGGAAAATGAAGGAATCACTTCTGAAGGAAAGAATTGTTGAGTACCTAGAGGCCAGTGGGGCACAGGACCCAAGGCAGCATGGATTCACAGTGGGAAGGTCGTGTCAGACGAATCTAATTGATTTCTTTGACTGAGTGACCAAAGTAGTAGACCAGGGAGGGGCTGTGGATATGGCCTACCTAAACTTTAGCAAGGCATTTGACATAGTCCCACACAAAAGATTAATATACAAGTTAGCCAGCCTTGGAGTGGGTCCCAAGGTGGTTGCCTGGATAAAAAAATGGCTGGACAACAGGACGCAAAGGGTAATAGTAAACGAGTCCACAGTAAAGAAAGGAGGGTTACTAGTGGGGTTCTACAGGGTTCAGTACTGGGACCAGTCCTCTTTATTGTCTTTATAAGTGACATTGGAGGGCACCTGGAAGGAAAAATGTATCTCTGTGCAGTTGACACAAAGATCTGCACTGGGTCGATACAGAAGATGGGGTGGAAAGGATTAAAAGGGACTTGGCAAGGTTGGAGGAATGGTCAAATGTATGGCAGCTCAGATTCTATGCAAATAAGTGCAAGGTAATGTACCTGGGAAACAAAAACCCAGGGGAAGAGTACACAATGGGGGGGGGGTGAGATACTAACAACAAAAATTGAAAGAGACCTGGGAGTAATTATATCAGATGACCTAAAGGTGGGCATGCAATGTGAGAAGGCAGTAAGGACGGCTGGGGGGATACTGGAATGCATAGGGAGAGGCATCACCAGTAGAAAACAGGAAGTTGTTATCCCTCTGTACAAACAGTTGGTGAGACCCCATCTGGAGTACTGCGTGCATTTCTTCAGACCCCATCTCTGCAAAGAGATAGATTGGAGGCTGTTCAGAGGAGGGCAACCAAAATGGTGCATGGTCTACACCAGAAGGCATGAAGAGAGACTAAAGCAGCTTAATATGTATACCCTCGAGGAAAGGAGGGAGGGGGGACATGATAGAAACTTTCAAGTACCTCAGTGGAATTAACAGTCCAAGAGGGTAGCATCTTTCAGAAAACAGATGTGCAAGAACAAGGGGCACAATTTGAAGATGGGGGGATGGCTCAGAGGTAATGTTAGAATGTATTTTTTCATGGAGAGGGTGTGGATGCATGGAACAACCTTCCTGAGGAGGTTGTGAGTCAAGAATAGTGGGAGAATTCAAGAATGCATGGGACAGACATAAAGCAATTCTAGTGGGGGGGGGGGTAGGAGGAAGTAAGCTGTTGGTTAATTAGAATCTGCAACTTTCCATCAGGTAGGGAAATGGGCAGACTAGGTGGGCCAAGCAGTCTTTATCTGCCATCAAATTCTATGTTTCTATGGATGTTACAGCAGGAATTAGATGTATTAGAAATTATCCTTTATGTTTTAAGCTATATGTTTCAATAAAATCTAACTAATTAAAAAAATTTTGTTTCTCACTGCTGAGCTACTGTGAATTTGTGATCACTGTGTATAAAGATGGGCTCTGGATTTGAATACTGTATTTTAATGTCTCTTATTCCAACAGAACAAACTGGTTAATCTCTACTGTTAATCTAATGTCTCAGAATGAAGATATATTTACAGTTTTTCTAGTTCATACATACGTAATGGAATTAAGTTCTATACGAGTTTTGTTAAGATAAACTGTCACTAGAATACGGTTACAGAATTTGGTGAATATGGGATTTATGGGGCTACCACATGTTACTCCCAGTACCAAAAAAACAGCACCACATCAAGATCTTTAATTTTTGTGTGGTGGCAATGGCAACTGAAAAAGAACATGTAAAAACTTCCAAATAATGTGTCTCAGCACAGGAAAGGCAGAAAAATTGGTACAGTGATATTTTTACAAGACATGCATTGTTATTTAAAAAAAAAAAAAAAGACGCAATGACTAACAAAAGCTGCTCTAACCTTTAATGGATACAACCCTAAGTGGAGTTTATTTCACAAAAAAATGCCACCTAAACCTTTTTCCTTTTCACAGTTTGATGATTTTTGGGCAACTTCTTTTCTTATAGAAACTCAAAGCAAAACATAAGGTAAGGGCCTGGCTTGTCAGCGAAGCAGCAGCTGTGCTGCCCATGACACCAGCAACCCAGGTGTGGGGATGAGCGGGGAACATCTGGGGCCAGCTGTTGGAGGATGGGGTGCCCCCAAGGATGCTCTCCTCCTCCTCCAGGGAGAGAGGCAGCACCTTCACTGCAACACCGCCACATGGGCAACCACAGGCAGTGGGGCTGCTGCTGGAAAGGTTTATGAGTGTCCAGAGCATGGTCACACAACCACACATGCATGCATGGCCATGTAACCACATGTACATGCATGATCACACAACCACGTGTGCATGTATGGTCACACAGTCGCTTGTGCATGCATGGCCACGTAACCACATGCATGATCATACAATCACATGCATAGCTGTGCAACACGTGCACAGTGCTCTTCATGGGACCCTAGCCGGCTGCGTCCCAAGGGATGGGCAACACAGAAGTGGAAACCCCTGGTGCATGGCAGCATGATGCCAGCAATATTAAGCCCCTTGCTCCAGGAATGGAATAATCTGATTCAGCATGATCATACAGGATTTCCACTTTCTGATGAAGTGATTGAGGCTCTAAAGGGCATCGTTCCCCATCTGTTTGGGTTTCAGGAAGTACAAAGCCCTGCTAAGTTTGACTTTCTGGGGCTTGCTGTATGACATACAGAGACTGGAGCTGCTGAACTTCCTCCTACAGTGCTACCTGATGCATCTGCAAGAGCATACTCTCTACAGATGCGTGGGGTCAGCAGTGGGGTGCAGTCTTAAATTCCAGAGACAGCCCCTGGTCAGCTAATCACATCCATGAGCAACCTGTCTTGATGATGGTTAATATAATCCAGGCAGTTGCATTATTATATTATAAACATAGTAATTTAAGGTCCTTCATGTTGTTCCCCACCCCCACCACATAAGCAGGGATGGCAAAACTATTTCATCATAGATCAAGCTAAGTTTACAAGGAGCTGAACTAAATGTAGTTTAGACCAATACAGCCTATTCCAATAATTAATCCTAATTTTAATATTTCACAATTTTTGTGGATTAAAATCTATTCTAAGTCACATCTGGCCATGTTAAATCCACTACTGTTCCTTGTTAAGGTTATATACACAATATGTGTCACACACTCGTTGGCAACCGCATTGCATTTCACCTCGGTTATGCACATTTTCCACCTGTCCTAGAAGCTATCCTCTTCTGAAACCTATTCAACCTAATGTATTCAGTAAAGCTGTGACAAGGTTGCTAACATCTACCACTAACAGAAAGTGTCCTAGGGCAAATAATGTAATGGCGTTTACGGCCGCTGTCTATTTTTGCTACTGTAAATTGTTCCAAAATAGAAAGCTGGGGTTCTATTTATACCTTGACTTATGTAATTTACATTAGACCAGCTGGCAATTCTAATTCTGAGGTCTACTTAGCTGGAAATTCCATTCTATAGTATGATCTCCTGACAGGTAGGTACCGTTTGAAAGGAGCAATCAATTATTCAGTTACTCATTTTTCATTATCAGATATGTGTGTGTGTGTGTGTGTGTGTGTGTGTGTGTGTGTGTGTAGAAATCCAGTGTTAGAACAGTGGAAAATGAAAAATCCAGTTGCAGTTTCTTTATTAAAATTGTGTTACCAGGATAACACCATGATACATGTCTTCTTGCTTTTGTGGGTGTCCAAGGGATGGGGTAGCAAAAAAATGATAAATTATGAACATTAACCATCCACACTTTAAAAAAAACTGTGCGTGACAGATTTAACAATGGCTGCATCATAACAATGACAGCATTCAAATACATGGGGCCGCATTTTCAGAACTGATGACCCAGTAGCAACTCTTGATTTTGGATTGTGACTGTGTCCTCCGAATTGCACTGTACAAAAAATCTGATCACATGATTCACACATCATCAGCAGGATTTTCAAGCAGGAGAGATGCTGACACAAAGGCTATTTTCACCACTGTCAGCATCCCTCCAATCATGCCAAAACTCAGAGAAGCCTCACCCTCCAAGGCTCCCTATTTTTTGTGTCTGGTTCCGCAATTTGTCGCAGCTTGCAAAAGGAAAATGACAAATGCGCCATTTTTTGGATGCAAGCGCCACTATTTACCACAAGTGCATGAAAATGTGGCAGCCATTTCAATGCTATTGGGTGGTCCAGCATTGCCCAAACTTTGGCTGGATTTCTGCTCAGCTGCGGCACTGAGTGACTGAAAATCCTGCACTGTATGTCCAGTTGTCTAGGGCTGGGTACATATGTGGCACGTGTGACTACTTTCAAGGTAATTTCTGACTTTACAGAAACAAAAGGTATATAAAGAGCAGATTATATCAAGAGTGTATAACATTTTCATAAGTGAAGAACAATTTGGAAGAAAAAAGAATATGAGAAAGGAGACACGTGCTAAGTGTCAGTACAACTCCCTTAGCAACACTCTTGCATACAGGACAGAACGTTGCGGTTTCAGCAACAGGACATGGGTTTAAACCCAGTACCAACAGTGCAGTGGGTAAGGTATTGCCCAAATCAACAAACATGCACTAATGCATCCACAGCATATGTGAGAGGTGTTGCTGGTATCTGTCTGCATATAGTAACTGCACTAGAGGTGTCAAATACATTACCTTTTGGTTTTTTGTATTTCCTATTTATAAGCATTTGAAACACTGGACTTCAGTATGGCACTGTGAATAGGCTTCTCCTATATTTTCACTTCTGATAAAAAGTGAAGATTCTTCATTTATGCAACAGGTGTGGGCATAAAAACTGTTAAATAAATGTGTTTATTTTCATGGGTGCTAAATTGTGGAACCAGCGTCAGTCAAACACCATTTATTTAACACCCTGCCATCAATCGAATCCCCTCCTGCCGGAAGTAGACTGTCATCTTTCTCAATAGCTCACTCTGCAGACCTTCCGCTCCCCTTTCCTCGACAGTCAATCATCTTCACATTAACAAACTGCAAATTCCTTCAAAAAGAGCACACACTATTATTCAATACTTAAAAAAAGCAGTACATTTCACATTGCTTTGCTAAACTACAGTGTCTATGCATGCACCCTCTCGCTTTCTCTCTCTCCCCCCCACAACAGTCTCACTATTCATGCTTCTACCTCCTCACTCTCTCTCTCTCTCCATCCACTACAGTCACACTCTGTTCACTTCCTCCAGCCATGTCTCTCTCAAGTTCTGCTGTCCTGCTTCACTAAATAATTCTTCACCCAGCAGCAACATAAACCCACAGTCAGCCCCTGACCTCAAATACAAGTTAATGTTCTCTGCTCCGTGACAGCACTACTTCAGTCCCTCACAGGCTTACTTCTTTGCTCTCCCCATCTGCCGCTTTCCAACAAGCAGAACTGTCTGGCTTCTCCGATCAAATTTATTTCATGCTGTGCCACAAACCATGAGTGGACACTGAAGGCAGGAGAAACCAGATAAAACAAATACTCACCCCCCCAAAAAAAAACCCCAAAAAAACCCCACCAAAAACACACCAACATGACACCGGCTCTCCCCAACTCTTGCTAAGTGAGAAACGAAGCCGCCATTTTTTCAAAACTCTCCGTCCCTCCCACATATTAAAAAAAAAATAAATAACCAATGAAAACCTCCCCCTAAATATTCGGATGTTAGCTGCACAGCAACATAGACAGCAAACACACAAACCACCCCACTCTCCAGCACAAATACATAAAAAATCCCACTAACTTTATAAAGAAGAAAAGTCAAACTCAAGAAAGAATAAATAAAAAAATAATCCCCCCAAATTCCTTTACTATTGCATAAATCAGATATCCAGTGGGAAACTCGTGGAATACATGATTTATCTGCACTCGAGCAGTTTGACCTCGGACACCTCACTTGTGGCTTATGTCACTGCATTGAGTTACCGAATCAAACTGCTATTCAATACTGAACCATCATGTATTCCACTCATTTCCATTGCATATCCCCTATTTATTCAACCCTGATTTCAGCCAACTATGTGCCATGTCACAGGACAACTATAATTCTTACACGTCTTAAGATCTTTGTCATTCTATGAAAATGTATGAGATGGTTTATTGTTTAAATAATATTGTACATTAATCGATTTGGAATGTTCTGGGGCCTTCACAGCATGAGTTGGAGTGCAATCCTAGTGTATGATGCACGGCGGTTTGGGGTTCAGACTCAAATAACTTTACAGTGTCAGTGGAGTTACCAACAATGAAATCAACATCGTTTGTTTTGTTTTTTTAACGTTAACATTAATGTGACAGCAAAGAACAGTTAAGTAAGAACTTACCATAACAGTACATCTTCAAGAGAATCTCTTCCATTAGACCACACCTTTGGAACTGTAAGTCATCAGCGTCAGGACCACATGGAAACTTTTTGCTAGCCGGGGGCCACCCACAATGATGTGCAGTGTCAACATGTAAATAATGTTCGTGGACCCAACACTCCTCAGTTCCCTGCTGGAGATTACCCCTGGAGAGGCCACTTACCATGAGGAATCAGGAGACCAAACCAGTACCAGGAAAACAAGGACAGGCATTGGTCTGGGAACAGGATGGATGGAATAAGGGTTAGGCGCATCTGACACAACCCTCAGTAGACAAAGGGGGAAGGCTACGGCATGGCCTAATGGAGGAGATTATCTTAAAGATCCACTGTTACAGTAAGTTCTTATGCAGCTGTTCTATCTTCATCGAGGATATCGTCTCCATTAGGCCACACCTTTGGAACATCTCCCAAGCAGTACAAAGTAACCTGGGAGGATGGCAAAGTCTGATATGTGATCAGGACAGAAGGCCTTGCAGTACAGCAAGCCCAAAGCCAGCAGGTCTACGAGAGACGATGTCCAGACTGTAATGTTTCGTGAAAGCATGTGCAGTGCTCTATATGGAAGCAGCAGTGACATTTCTGAAGCAAGCAACAGAAGTGGCCATACCACTTGTGGAGTGACCACGAACAGTACCAGGGAGTTCCTTACTGTACTTTCTGTAACAAAACAATACAATTCACCAGCCATTTGGACAGGTATTGTTTCAACACAGGAGTGCCCTCTTCTGCAGGGTGAATTAATGAAACTAAAAGCTCAGAAGTCTCTGCAGCCCTTCGTGTTGCGTAACATAGTATCTCAGTGTTCTATGCACATCAAGAGTGTGAAGCAGTGCCTCAGCCTGGCTGGCAGGCTCAGGGTAATAAATAGGAAGGTGTGTCACCTGGTGCAGTGTGAATTCAGATACCACCTTCAGTAAACATTTGTATGTAAGGAGACTGTGAAAAAATCAAATAAGGAGGCTCACACATCAAAGCCTGAAGCTTGGAAATTCGATGAGCAGAAGTCATGGCAATTAAAGATAACGTTTTCCACGACAGGAAACGTAAGCCGTAAGTCATGGCAGATTCAAAAGGAGCCAACATCAGTTTCTCAAGTAAAAATTCAAGTCCCAAGGCGGGACCGGATCACAGATAGGAGGTTCCATATGCAGAATACCTCTCAGAAAAGTACATGTCACCTTTAGGTGGGCAACTGTATGTCCTTCAAAAGGGACATGAAATGCTCATATAGCAGCTAAATGCATCATAACAGAGGAATTCCTTAAGCCTGAATCAGACAAGGAAAGCAAGTATTACAGACCAGAATTTATGGGACATGTAAAAGGGTTCATATTCCGGGAAGCAGATCACAAAGTGAAACACTTACATTTCAAGGAATGAGCATGTTTGGTAGAGGGCTTGGTAGCTGCAAGCTGGACATCAGCAACCTCGGGATATCCAAAACATGCTATGGTTATGTTTTCAGGAGCCATACATGCAGATGTAGGGACTTCAGGTCCGGACAGACCACAAACCCCTTGTCCTGTGACAACAGACCCCGAAACCGAGGTACAGGAACAGGATGCTCCACCACCAGATGCTGAAGGAGTGGAAACCATATCTGGGAAGGCCAAAATGGAGCAATGAGAATGAGAGTGGCACTCTCTACCCATAGCTTAAGCAGGACTCTCTCTTTCAGAGGAATGGGGGTAGCATGTATAGGAATCTCCCTTTCCAAGACAGGGATAACATGTCTCACCAAAAAACTCCAGGCCCTGGAACGAACAAGCAAAAACATGGCAGTTTTGCATTGTGCAGAGACATAAAAAACCCCAGCTCTGGACAACCCCATTTTGCAAAGAGGTTGTGTACTACAGAGGTCAGCAGTTCCCATTTGAGAACCAGGGACCAAGATCTGCTTAGCCTCTCTGCTAAGATGTTTTGAGACCTGGAAGAAATATAGCCGACAGTTGAAGGTCATGAGAAAACACTCAGTATCACACTCTCGTTGCTTCCTTTCATAAGGGATAGGAGTGACTGCCCCTTTGTTTATGTAGAGCATTATACCGACGTTATCACTCTGCATTAATACAGAACTGAGGTAGAGATGATTCCGAAATACCCAGAGGCTGTATAGGAAGGCGCTCATCTCCAAGACATTTATGTGCAGGTCGGCATCCATGCCATTCTAGAACCTCTGTGTCTGGAAGGGACCAAGATGAGCATCCCAATCAGAGCTCAAGACATCCATGGTATGTATCTGTACAGGAGCTAGTACAAGAAATGGAATACCCTTGAGTAAGTTATCGCAGTCCATCCACCACAGTAATGCTCTACGAAGAGATGATGTGATGAGAACTATTTATTTCAACTCCTCCATCAGATGATCCCAATGAACCTCGAGTATCCATTGTGGGATTCACATATGAAGCCAAGCCTATGGTAGCAATCAGGCCCAGGAGACATGACATCAACTTGGCAGACATATAATGACAACTGTGAACTAAGCGCGACCTGAGCAATTAGGGCATAGAAATGATAGAAGGCGTCCTTAGGATGGCAGAGAAAGGAGAAATATTGTTGGTGGGGGACCTGAATAGGCCAGATGTTAACTGGAGCACCTTTGCTGCAGCCACATTCAAGAGCAGGGCCATTCTCGATGCCCTGCAGGGGGCATGCCTCAGACAGCTAGAACTGGAACCCACTCGAAAGGGAGCAATCCTAGACCTGGTATTCTCAAATGGGGACGGAGAGAGGATCTCAGATCTAGAAACAGTGTGGTTCACGATAAACTCAGCTACAGAGTCAAGCCATACAAAAGTGTGGGTACTGGACTTCAGGAGGGCTGACTTTGGCAAAACGGGAGAGTGCTTCAGAAAAGCTCTAGCAAACATGCAAGAAGGAGGGGTGGAGCAACAATAGGGAAACATCAAAACTGCCATCACAGAGGCAACAAGCCTTTATGTGAAGCAAATAAACAAATCAAAACGAAAGGAAAAAAACACTACGTTCTCAAAAGAGGTGGTGGGGAAGGTTAGGGAGAAAAAGACAGCATTCAGAAAGTATAAGGAAACACAGAAGGAACAGGACAGAGAACTGTATCAGTTAAGCAGAAGGAAGCAGTGAAGGCAGTCAAAATAGCAAAGGCCCAAACCGAGGAAAAGATAGCCAACTTGCTTAAGAAGGGGGATAAAACCTTTAATAGGTACATTAGGGAGCGAATAAAGACAAAGGGAGGGATACTGAGGTTGAATAAAGGAGAGGGTGGGGCAGAGAGGGATAGTGAAAAGCAGGGATACTGAATGAATACTTCTGCTCAATATTCACAAAAGAAGAGGAGGGGGAGGTGCCTAATCCACTCAATAGAAGCACTCTGGATGGCGGGGTCGATACCAGTCTTTTTAGAGAAGAAAGGGTTCTGAAAGAACTCCTAAAACTGAAGGCAGACAAAGCAATGGGGCCTGATGGGATTCACCCCAGAATTCTAAAAGAACTAATGGGAGAACTAGTGACACCACTGACTACCCTTTTTAACAAATCATGGGATGATGGTGTGATACCAGAGGACTGGAGAAGGGCAGATGTGATTCCCCTTCACAAAAGTGGGAGCAAGACAGAGGCAGGAAACTACAGACCTGTCAGTTTGACCTCAGTGGTAGGGAAAATGATGGAATCACTTCTCAAGGAAAGAACTGTTGAGTACCTAGAGGCCAGTGGGGCACAGGAACCAAGGCAGTATGGATTCACAGCGGGAAGGTCATGTCAGATGAATCTAATCGATTTCTTTGACTGGGTGACCAAAGCAGTACACCAGGGAGGGGCTATGGACATGGCCTATCTAGACTTTAGCAAGGCATTTGACACAGTCCCACACAAAAAATTAATAAACAAATTAGCCCGTCTGGAAGTGGGTCCCAGGGTGGTAGCCTGGGTAAAACACTGGCTGGACAACAGGACACAGAAGGGACTAGTAAACGGAGTCCAATCCAAAGAAAGGGGGGTTACTAGTGGGGTACCAAGGGTTCAGTACTAGGTCCGGTCCTTTTTAATGTCTTTATAAGTGACATTGCAGAGGGACTGGAAGGAAAAGCATGCCTCTTTGCAGACGACACAAAGATCTGCAACAGGCTTGATAAACAAGAAGGGGGGTGGAAAGGATGAGAAGGGACTTGGCAAGGTTGGAGGAATGGTCAGACATATGGCAGCTTAGATTCAATGCAAAGAAAATGTGCAAAGTAATACACCTGGGAAACAAAAACCATGGGGAAGAGTACACAATGGGTGGTGAGGTAGTAACAACAAAAATGGAAAGGGACCTGGGGGTAGTCATATCAGATGACCTAAAGGTTAGCAAGCATTGTGAGAAGGCAGTAGGGATTGCTGGGGGGATATTGGGACGTATAGGGAGAGGCATCACCAATAGAAAACAGGAAGTTGTTATCCCTCTGTACAGTCAGTTGGTGAGACCTCATCTGGAGTACTGCATGCAGTTCTGGAGATCCCATATCTGCAAGGACAGAGGATGGAGGCAGTCCAGAGGAGGGCAACTAAAATGGTGCAGGGTCTGCAACAGAAGCCATATGAAGAGAGACTAAAAGAGCTTATATGTATATACCCTTGAGGAAAGGGGGGGACATGACAGAAACTTTGAAGTACCTCAAAGGAATCAACAAAGTCCAAGAGGGTAGCATCTTTTAGAAAAAGAGATGTGCAAGAACAAGGGGACACAATCTGAAGATGGGGGGGTGGTTCAGGGGCAATGTGAGGAAGTATTTTTTCACAGAGAGGGTGGTGGATGTATGGAATGGCCTTCCTGAGGAGGTCGTGGAGTCAAAAACAGTGGGGGCATTCAAGAATGCATGGGACAGAAATAAAACAATTCTTGGGGGGGAGGATAAGAAGAAACAGGCTGTTCGTTAACTAGAATCTGCAGCTTATCCAGTAGGTAGGGAAATGGGCATACTGGGTGGGCCAAGCGGTCCTTATCTGCCGTCAAAGTCTATGTTTCTATGTTCTATGCCATGTCCTGAGGCAGGAAGGCACAACCCTTCTCTGTGTCCAAGACTACCCCGATGTACTGCAGGTGCTGGCAGAGAGTCACTAAAGACTTTGGCACCTTCACTGTGACCCCCAGGTCCTTGATCAGTTGTCAAGTTAGGGTTAGGGTGTGAAGGAGAGGTTCCCTGGAATTGGCATTCAGTAGCCAATTGTCGAGATAATGTAAGACATAAAGTCCTTTTGTAAAGATCTGTGGCGCAGAGGATAAGCCAAAAGGCGCTTTTACACACAGGTTTGTAAGACGAAATAAACGTTACCTGTGTGGCACCGCTGTACTCTGTTGCATTCAGGTTTCCTTTTACACCCCTGCGAGTATTCCAGCTAATCCTGCCTCCATTTGTTTTGGCTCCCCCAGAGTTTGCTGCTTTAGTGGCAGTTTCTACAGTGGTACTAGAATGGCTGTTTTACACAGCCAGATCAAACAAAACATGTTTGTGCAAACCGCAAGAAGCAGAGATTGCGGTTTGGATGAACGTTCACCAAGGGAACGAAACAAATGCTTTTTACACACAAGGGACGTAATGGAATACTGTTTCCGTAACAGTTATTCCATTACATAGACCTGTGTGTAAAAGCGCCTAAAGAGTAACACTTTGAACTGACACTGCCTGCCCTCCAGGACAAAGTGGAAGTACTGCCTCTGACACTTTCTGATCTTGATGTGAAAGTATGCATCTTGCATAGAGACACTACTCACAACTTCTTGTATTTGATGCACAGACTGAGGTTTCTGAGATGCAATACTGGACAGAGATTTCCTGTACATTTTGGGACTAGGAAGTATCTGAAATAGAACCCTTTTTTCCTTTCTAATGAAAGAGTTGGTTTGATAACATGCTTTTGAAACAGAGTCTGGACTTCTTCCATTAGAAAGGACAAGTAGCCTGCAGGATAAGAGAAAGGAGGCAGAGACTGATCTGGAGGGGTTTCTATTAATTCCAGAGCATGCCCATTTGCAATTAACTCCAGACCCCATTCGTCTGTAGTGATGCCCTCTCCACTGTTTTAAATGTAGGGAGATCCTAACCACCCCAATCACACACTCACCCCTGGAGGCAACAGCTTGGGCGTGGGGAGGGTGGAAGATGATCGAGAGGAACCAGAGGCATAAGAGCCACTAGAACAAATTCCTTTGGCATGGGCCCCAGGGGAAAAGGGACCCAGCAGGGGACCACCACCTTTGCCATGGCCTTGCTAACGGCATGTATGGTTACACCTGGGAGCAGGCTGACAAAAAAAGGCTCCCATCACACCCTCTAGTGGTAGAAAGGTAAAGGGATTTAACATACCTAAAAAGTCATTTTAGAGGACTAAAGGCCACAAGTGCTTCTTCAACATCATAGCCAAACAGTTTGGAACACTTAAAGGAGCAGTCAAAACTGCTTGCTGCACATCTGTAGCAAACCCAGCTAGTCAGAACCAAGAATAATGCCTCATGAAAATATCAGAGGATGCAGCCCTGGAAGAGGCATCAGACACATTGTAAGCTGAACGTAGCACATATTTACCTACTTCAGTACCGGCTGACAAGGTTTTTATCAAGTCGGTCTTGGAACGGCCATCAGGTAAAGCGTAGGCTGTAGTATGGGCAGCCTTCTAGAGGTTATTCTGATTTTATCATATGGGCCTGGTAATTTGCAAGCCACAGGCCCAAGGATACACAGGCACACATACGCTTGCCTACAACATCCAGCCTCCTAGATTCTTTATCTGGAAGCAATGTACTCATGTGCCTAGGGGCTTTAGAGCAATCAAGAGCAGCAATGATGACTACAGAGTCAGTTTCAGGCTGAGTAGTGCAGTAAGGCCTAGCAGACAGTGCAAGATACTGCTTATCAGCCTTCCTTGGAACTGCAGGCAGGGTATTGGGCCTATACCATGCAACAAAGGTAGCATCCTCTAATGCAGGATACATGGGAGGAATTATAATGGAAGGTATGCAAGGAATCTCCAAAAATTCCATAAGAATAACTGCCCTTGGTCAATCTTGTTCTTTATACTGTTTTACTAAGCAATGGAATTACCTGCCTAACTCTTTAAAAACTGATTTCGCTATTGAAATGTCTAAATCCCAACGTTTCTCCTTGCTTACTCCACCTGGATCATGCAGTTGCTACCGCTGACCTTCTCCTTTATCCCCCACGTATCTACGTATGCTGCACTTTACTCACTAGTCAATGTTAACATGATACCCCGGTACTATTAGTACTAGCGCCAACAGTGCAACATTGTCTTACCTGTGGCTAAAGGTGTAGAACTGTAGTTCTACTGTATTGCATACTTGTACTGTAATCTACTCTGTACTTGTTGTCTGTTGTTGTACCTGACTCTAAACCCTTTGAAAATAGGTTCTGCTTAAAGGGTTTTATGCGAAATAAAAACTAAACTAAGATTTCTTTTAGTGGAATCTTCCTCCTCCACAATAAAGCCCATGGCAGACTGCATCTGCTGCAACATGGCTTGGAAAAAGGGATCCTCGGGGAAGTCTGGCTATGTAACCAGAAAGTCCTCACTGTAGGATGAGAGGGTGGAGCTGGAGAGCAGATTTCTTCAAACTGTCACTTACCCTCACATTCCTCCTCCAAATCCCCCTCAACATCCATGAGGCCAGGATTCTATTCAGCCTCGTTGTCGTCATCATGAACAACGATACGAGTCACAGAGGGAACTGGTGATGTTGGCGGTGGCTGAGAAGGAGGAATCTGTGGTGTGCTGGATGGATCTGCCCTAAAAAAGGGTTCAGAACAACCTGTGTTGAAGGATCAGAGCCCGACGATGGTGACGACATACCATCCATAGTAGGTACAGCAGCACCTGAGCCAAGCCCTAACCCTGGTGTCCCAATGACAGTCGGGGGCTTTGTCGACGCTGCCGGAGTGAGCACTGATGAGGATGTGCTTGATTTTAATGGGACGGGAACCTCACTGGTGAAGAAGCCTTGTCTTTATGCTTATAGCTGGACAAAGAGGAGGCCTGTGATGACAACTGTTCTTTATCTTTGTACTTCAACAAGTTTCTTAGTCAAAAGCGAGGGAGAAGCAGGCCTGGAACCTGCAGCCTTTCCCATAGCTTTCAACGCTTTTTAAGGGAGGAAGATCTACAAGGCTTTCCAACAGTCAATGGCGAGGGAGAAGCAGGCCTGGAATCCGCAGCCTCTTCCATGGCTTTCAGTGCTTTCGAGGGACGATGGTCTCCAAGGCTTTCCAACGGTGTCATCTTGTAGCCTGGTTAAAACTCTGGAAAATCTTGCATGCCCTCACATTGTGAGATAGGACCAAACCGCACATAGTGTGAGTGTCGTCCTTGCAGATTTTGTAGCTGTAGCTGTAATAACAGAACAAAGGCTACAAGATGATGGAATCACTTAAAAAATGTAAATAAAGAAAACAACAGCAACAGCTATTTCAACATTGTTTCTCTTTAGCAGGTCTAATGAGGATGATCAACGGTGAGAGAAAGAACTGAGGAGTGTTGGGGCCACTCAGGCTATAGACATGTCGACACTGCACATCACTGTGGGCGGCCTCTGGCTAGCAAAAAGTTCCATGTGGTCCTGACGATGACGGCTTGCAGTTCCAAAGGTGTGGCCTGATGAAGGCAATATCCTTGATGAAGATCAATGTTTCTGAATCTTAAACCCTGCTGCTGAAATGAAAATGAAGTCGTGTTAGCATTATCCACAGGAATGAGGCCTCTCCACATGTTGATTTGCTCAGCAAAGAGTTTATTCAGCTGTAAGCCCCTGCCTGTCATGATGAATTGTCCCCTCAGTGCCTGCTGAGAGTAGCTGAAGAAGGAAGTCTTCATAACCTAATATCACAATTTCCCTCCATCTGTTTCTAATCTTACAACATACACCTGCTAGTAGTACAAAGTAACAAACTTTCCAGGAGCTAAGCTCACAGCTTCTAGACACAGAAGGAGTAGAGCAAACAATATAATTGCATCAATAATTTAAACGTTTTTCTTTTTATTTGTACAACAGAGTAGTCCTTTTAAAATGGACTTCATGTAACTAAACCAGTTTGTTTTATTACAGCAATAAAACTGTAAAGAATGATTTGTAAGGATAAAACATGTTACAGTTTTGCCACAGAATTTGACTGTCATGTTACACCATGTCAAAGGATCAGATGTCTAAAAAGTAACTCACCTCCCATACACACCGCTGGCTGTATTGTACTTAGAGGTTTTTATAACAGTTTAAATAAAAATTGATTTTATGAAACATCTGGTACAAAAAAGGATTCATAAACTTGAAGATCATGAATGACCAACTTTTTTATTACAGTGATACACAAAAATCTTAACTTGGTGAACCTGATTGCCTTCATTTAATAATTTGGTTTAGTGTTAAAGTTACTACTCAACTTAAACTGTACTGAGTTTTAATAAATACATGAAGGCTGTACACACTGTATGCAAGTCTATTTCTTACAAGGCAGTGTTTACTACATTTGTAGTATTAACAATGCAGAACAGTAAAATGACACTGACATTACAGATCATGGGAGTGTTATGTGGCACAACTGGCCGATCACAGCACTTGTTTGAGTTGTATGTGAGACACTCTTACTTCCATAAGTGTCTCGTGCTGTGTCTCAACTTCTTGCTGACACAGGTTGTGCCATATAAAATGTTAATTCTTTCAGCAAAAAAGGCATTTTAAGAAAAAACAGGTTCATACAATCTAGAATAACTTTACAAAGATGCTAGGAGGGCCTTTTATGGATATATGCATGTCACCTCTTCTGTCCTCAAGGGACCAAACTTGCTCATCTTCAGTTCACCATTTTCTTGCTCTAAGAACCTGCAAGACAACACTCATATCTGTAACAGGCTCTCCTGGCATTCCTATAAAGTTATGGTAGAAGAAAGGGATATGACAGATTCAAGTTTATCTTCCCAAAAAAAAAAAAAAAAACGTTATGTACTGTCATTTTATTTTGTCTTGCAGTGCAGGCTCTTCTATTTATTACTATCATACACCATGCTGCATTGCTCACAATGGAAAGCCTGAAAAAGAAGAAAAAAAGAAAATAAACCATAATGCTAGCAGTAGTTATGTTCAGCAAGCTGCATGCTCGGAGTATCTCATACAGAAGCCTTTAAACAGATGATATAGAAAATAATGCATAGGCAATTGTGTGTTATGAAGTTTTTTTTTTTAACACACCTGTGTTATATGATGACCCATAAACCTCGAGAGCAAAGCTTGAGAGTTTTATGTGGTCATCACAACCAAGGATGTGTGTAAAAAAACATCATAAGTACACAGTTGTTTATGTTTTATTCTTTATAACAACTGGTGCTGGGACAAGAGCACAAAAATGAAGTTTCCCAACAGGGAAAGTGAAGTGCAGGTGCTCCAAACGCTGTAATAACTGGGTATGGCATCACATCAGATTATTACGATGTTTGATCACACTGATAATCAGTGTGCTACAGGAAGTTACCAGTTATTACACATCCCTTATCAACGGTTACATTTATTAAATTCAGACACAGAGCACAGCAAAGAGTAAACAGCATCGAATCTGAGTCTGTCCAGTGATGACATACTGCACCTTTGGATTGAATGGTTTCTAAGCTCCATCTTTCACTCAACCGTGCTCCACCCCATGATAAATTTAAAGGAGTAGAGAAGTAACACTGGAGAATCTTTGAGGTGAGCAAGGCACTTGTCCAGACAGCAGGAAAAAAAAAAACACAAAGCCCCCAATATGTCAAAATGGTGGTAAAAGGCAGGAAGCACAGCTTTTTGTAAACTGCATTCTTAATAAATATAAAAAGTTGCATGTCAAAAACTGCTTCAATAAAGTGACTAGGAAGGAGATCTTTTCTGGCACCACACCCCTACGGCTCTGTAACTAGTCACTCTGCAGCCTAACCACCAGTGGACTACATTACATGTTTGTTTCAGGCAGCCGATTTCACTACCAATCAAAAATCTTGCCAATCTCAGAAACAAATCCAGGCAGTTAAAATACATATTTTTATAAATTAAATAAAATCTTGTGTGATTTTCCTTATAATGTCACTACTTGCTTTTCAGATAGGAAAGCTGGCTACTTACTGAGACACTGGCAGGCCAAATTGAAAATTCTACTGGAGTTTGGCTATGGTTTCTGTGGTCACAGAGTACGGTTACCCCCCTTGACAGAACCTGAATTAATGGTGTCAAGGATACGTGTAATACAGTTCTTAGTCTGTATATTACTGATTAAAGAGCAAGTCGTTAGTACAATAAAATGCTGAAAGCTATAATATTTACAACAATTATGCTTACAGGAGAACAGCATTGAACCTGTAAGTCATTTTCCCTGTAAAAGCACATTTTTATGTTGTTTGCATGCATATGCAAGAAGAAAAAATTACTCACCTTAATAATGTTGTTTCTTCTAATGGAGTCTTGCTATATTATGACAATTGCAGTTTATCCCACCATTAGAACTGCTCCGGAGGTGAAAGAGTTAACTTCCATGCCAGGCATGGAACTTAGAGCACGAGCTCGGTTAGGGATATTTCAAACTGAAACCGTCAGATCTTTACGAGCAAAACTCACTAAGGTTCTGTGTGGAAGCTGCAACCTACACTAGCCAACTGGCTACTTAAATATTAACACATTTTCCTGGTCCCAACACCAAGACTCAAGTCAGGGGACCAGAAAATAAGATAAGATAAGATAAGATAAAATAAAACACAACACCCAAACACCCCAAAAAAGAAGGGATGGAAAACATAAAATGGGCATCAACAAGTGACAACACTGGACTGCCCACCCCATACCCCAAGTAGAAGTTCTGAGAGGGGCAGGCTGAGGGGGAGGTCATAATATAGCAAGACTCCATTAGAAGAAACAACATTACTAAGGTGAGTAATTTTTTCTTCAAACAACATGAAGTCTTGCTATATTATGACAATTGCAGACTACGGAGCAGTACCTCCATGGAGAAGGGACAGAACCTACTTAGGGAATAGGCTCTGAAGCACGGTTGTGCCAAACCGAGCATCCCTCCTGGCCTGGATATCCAGGGAGTAACGCTTGGTGAAAGTGTGTACTGTTTTCCAAGTAGCTGCTTGACATATCTCTAAGATAGGGATGTCTCTGGCAGCAGCTAGAGACGCAGCTGTACCTCTGGTAGAGTGAGCCCTCAGGCCTGAAGGGGGAACCTTACCCAGTTTTTGATAGCAAAATTGGATACAAGAGACAATCCACCTGGCAATGGATCTCTTAGTGGCAGGTTTCCCTTACCAACCTCGCATAAGTGAGAAATAGTTGAGGAGTCAAACCTATGACCCTTGGCACGCCTATGTAGTAACTTAGGGCCCTCTTAACATCTAAGCGTGCAACCTCCTCTCACCAGAGGAGGGAATGGTCAGTGAAGAACACTGAAGAGAAATAGATTGATTAAGGTGGAAATCTGAAACCACCTTAGGCAAAAACTTCCTGTTAGTCCTGAGGACTACCTTATCCCTCTGAAAGGAAATAAAGTCAGTCTCCACTGACAAAGCTTGTAACTCACTTATGCGCCTGGCAGAAGTGATGGCTACTAGAAACACAGTTTTCCAAGTCAAGTACTTAAGCTCTGCCGAAGACAGAGGTTCGAAGGGGGGTTGCATCAGCTGAGCAATGCAAAAATTAAGATCCCAGGCAGGGGCAGGGTCCCTGAATGGAGGATTGGTATGAAGCAATCCCCTGAAAAACTTGGAAAATACAGGGTGAGCAGAAAGAGAAGAGGAATTCCCTGCTGAAATAAAAGCAGAGACAGCTGCCAAATCCACTTTCAGGGTAGCTGGTCTCAGTCCCAAAGAATTAAGATGGACCATATAGTCCAAAACAGTGGGCAAATCAGCAGATTCCGGGGAAATATGCTTCCCAGAACACCATATGGAAAACCTTTTCCATTTGGAGTTATAAGTAGCCCTAGTGGAAGGCTTCCTAGAAGCTTAAGATTTCGAGAACACCTTGAGAAAGGTGTAGGTCAGCAACTCTAACTCCTCAAGAGCCAGGTCTTGAGGTTGAGGATTGAGATTCAGATACCAAACTCTCCCTGGGCACAGGTTAACAAATTGTGGTTCCTGGGGAGACACAGGGGAAGATGGACTGCTAAGGACAGAAGGAGTGGGTACCAGGGCTGCCTGGCCCAGTCTGGAGCAATCAGAATCATCTTGCAGGGCTGAGATCTGATTTTGACTAGCACCTTGAACAGGAGAGGGAAGGTGGGGGAGGCATAGAGAAACTTCCCTTCCCAATCGAGGAGAAAGGCACCCAGGGGGACTAAGCCCAACACTGGGGGCCTGCAACAAAACAGTGGAAGTTGATGATTGTCTGGGACTGCAAAAAAATCTATCTGAGGGGTGCCCCATCTGGCAAAAACTATCCCCAGTACTCGGGGATCCAGTGACCATTCGTGATGGCCCTGGGAAATCCTGCTGAGAGCATCTGCCAGGACATTGTCCTTGCCTGGGAGGTGAACTGCTATGAGGGAAGTGTTCAGGGAATAAGCCAGAGACCACAACTTCATTGCCTCGGTGCACAAGGCCGAATACTGAGTGCCCCCTTGTTTGTTGATGTACCACATTGTAGTGGTGTTGTCTGTTCTGACCTGTACCACTTTGTTCTGAACAGATGGAGAAAAAACCTGAAGTGCTAGAAAAACAGCTCTGAGTTCCAACAGATTGATGTGGAGCAGAGATTCCTGAGGGGACCACAATCCCTGGGTGGAGAGGTCGCCCATGTGAGCTCCCCATCCCAAAAGGGACGCATCTGTAGTAAGGGTCAAGGAGTGAGATAGAGGGATGAAGGAACCCCTTGTCTCAGATTGCTCTGATCCTGCCACCACTGAAGGGCCTGGATCAGGGTTCGAGTCACTGGGATCAACTTGGATAGGGATCTCTTCTTTGAGACCAAAAGGCTCTCAAATGGAACTGAATGTCCTTCATCTGAAATCTTGCTCCTTGCACTACAGCTGTGGAAGCAGCCATGTGTCCTAGGAGCTGTAGGAAATGCCTTGCTGGTCGAGAGACCTGCAGAGTGAAGGAGGAGGCCAGGGCCACCAGGGTCCTTACCCTTTCTAGGGAAGGAAGGCTCTGGCCTGCTTTGTGTCCAGTTCTGCACCTATAAAGGTGAGTACCTGGACAGGTTCCAGAACTGACTTTGGAAGATTGAGAAGAAAGCCCAGAGAGGTAAGCCGCTGCTGGGTAACTTGCAGGTGTGATCTGACCTGGTCTGGAGACTGACCCACAATGAACCAGTCATCTAGGTAGGGAAAGATGGCAATCTTTTGCCTTCTTAAATGAGCAAAAGCTACTGCCAGGCATTTTGTGAATACCCTTGGGGCAGAGGTAAGGCCGAAGGGCATTGCTCTGAACTGGTAATGGCCTGAGGGCAGTTCGAATCTGAGGTACTTTCGGTGGGAGCTTCTGATAAGAACATGGAAGTAGGCATCCTTGAGGTCCAGGGAAGCTAGCAGTCCCTGGCCTTAGGGAGGTAAAATCATTTCCAGAGTCACCATTTTGAATTTTGGTTTTAAAGGTGCTTGTTCAGATATCTTAGGTCCAGGATGGGCCGCCATTCTCCTGTCTTTTTTGGGGTAAGGAAGTACCTGGAGTACAGACCCTTGCCCTGGTGTAGGGGAGAAACCCTTTCTACAGCTCTGAGAGCCAGGAGGGTTGAGACTTCTGTTTCCAAAGCAAAAGTCTCTAGAGGATTTGCAGGTGGAAAAGATCTGATCCTCATCTTTGGAAATTTTTTGAAGCTGAGAACCAGATCCTGGCTTACTACTTCCAGGACCCACTTGTCTGATGTTAAAGACTCCCAGTCCTGGACGAAGTAAGCCAACCTGCCCCCTACAGGTAATGAAGAACCGGCCCCGGGCATCCCATCAGGGTGCCTGTTTGGCAGGGGCTTTAGGCTGAGGGGTGGGAGCAGGCCTGCTTGTACCCCGTCTGCCTCTCCCTCTGAAGAACCCCCTCTGAGCATAAGCCGAAGAGGAGGCCTGAGTTTGGTAAAAAGGCCTGCCTCTACCCCTGGGGGGCTGCCTCTGAGGAGTGGCTTGCCGTTCCTTGGCTTGTGCACCCCTATAAGTGGTTCTATATTCATCCATTTTCTTCATATAATTCTCTGTCTGCTCCCCAAGAGAGAATTTCCACCACAGGAAAATCCATAGCCTTAGCCTGGGTATCCTGTGACAAACTAGTACACCTGAGCCAAGCCAATCTACTAAAAGCCACAGATGTAGCCATGACTCTAGAGGATACATCATTAGAATCTACTGCAGCATGGAATTGCACCTTAGATGCCTCAATACCATCAGCAGCCACCTGCTCCAGCTCCTTGGCAAGCTGGCCAGGGCCTGTTTGGCTAAAGCCATGACAGTATCCCATCTAGATTTCTGGTATCTTGCCACATAAGCCATATAATTTGCTTGTCTGAGTCCCAAGGACGCTGCCATGTATTGTTTTTTAGCCATGGCATCAATCTTCCTGGAGTCCTTGAGCCAGGGAATATTAGCCTTATCACAGGCTGCAGCCTGAACTACCCCAACATGGCTGCATTGCTGTGAAAGAAATTCTGTATCAGGACTCTGATAAAGTGTACCTCCTGTCCATCTTTTGTCCACAGGAGGCACATAATTAGGAGCTTTTAAAATTTTTATTGTTTGTTTCCTAAATGATTTATGTAAGGGAATAGACAATCTCCTGGACTCTGGGATATCCATCATCTCTACAAAGTCAGGCTCCTCTTGCTCATCCACAGCTTCCTCCAATGGAAGCTGGAGGGTTTCAGCAACTTTTTAAAACAGAAAATGAGAAGGGACTCAGAAAGCCTAGGGGAGATTCTCCTAAAGGTCTGTCTGGGGAGATGTCCGTTCAATGGGCACATCCAGACTTTCAAAGTCACATTCACACTGTTCATAATCATCCCCCTCCTCTGGTTCATAAAACCTCTATATCATATTCTTGAACCGTGGAACTGGTCAACCGACCTTTTGCCAGATAGTGGCGGTTCGGACGGAACCGGAGAAAGTGACTGACAATTTGATTGCTTTTGCTATCTCTGCAGCAGTTGGAGAAGGAATTTTTGACTCCACACCTGCTGATTTTCTAGTTCTCTTTGCTGGAACTGGCCCTGAGTCAGCTTTACGCTTGCCCGAGGAAGTCTCGCCCTGGTCAGAGGGGCACCCCTCCGGTTTGGTTGGCACCAACCTGGTCATCCGGGTCAGCGGATTCTTTTGGCCTCTCATTCCTGAGCCTACCAACTCTCTTATCTAGGGTAGCTGCAGGAAATTCTTGCAAATCTGGCAGTCTGCATTGAGGTGGTCAAACTCCAGACAATAAACACATGTGTGTGTGGGTCAGCCTTGGCAAAGGCTTCTCCACAGACACTACAGTGCTGAAACCCAGTGGGCCCGGTTTTCTTTGGGTTTCTCAGACATAATGCCAGCCTAACCAAAAACTTGTCTTTTTCCGCAGTGCCAGGTAAGACACTTATCGGTTCCTAACCGTGTTACTGGTCATGGAAAAACTGAATGAAATCCGGTTTTTTTTAGAACCGATAAGAACCGGGAACCGCACTCTAAAAAGCTTTTAAATGCTTCAGAATAAAGTTTTAAATCAACTTGATCGGTTCAAACCGAACCGATAAACATTTACAAGTTCTACACAGAAATAAACCTGTCTATTACTTACAATACCACAGACAGAGCTTGAACCGATTGGTTTGCGGTTAAAATAATAATAATCACAGTTGAATTTAACCGAGAAAAACTCTTTTAAACCGAGAAATGAACCGAGCAGTAGGAGGAATCTCCGGAGCGACTGTTCAGTGAGGCGGAGTAAAGAATCTGACGGTTTCAGTTTGAAATATCCCAGACAGAGCTTTTTCTAACCGAGCTCGTGCTCTAAGTTCCAAGCCTGGCATGGAAGTTAACTCTTTCACCTCCGGAGCAGTTCTAATGGTGGGACAAACTGCAATTGTCATAATATAGCAAGACTTCATGTTGTTTGAAACATAGTGCCATCATCCGAGTTTTCGGAGGTGTGGCATCCCTCTTCCAATTCAGTCAGTGTGTTTGCAGGCGCGGCCCCAGTTCTCCAATGCCTGCTTGAGCTGCCTATGACAGCTCCAAAATGCAGTGGAGTACAGTTGAAAAGGGGAGCTACGCTTCAGTGAGCAGCGATAAGATATCGCCTGCTCATGCACGCTCCCCCTACACACACACTGCTATGCTCGCCCCCCCACACTGTATAGCCGACAGGTGTGCCCAATCCACCGCCAGCTGTGCTGCACCCCCAAACAGAGCTGCACATACCACGCTGGGTGCCTACCCAGCATGGCAACTCATCGTGCAGCTGACGGGGTGCCCAATCCTCGCCGGCTGCACTGCCCCGAAGTACATGGTGCCACGCTGGGAGCCCACCCCAGTGTGGCAAAGTTTGTTATGGCCGATGGGGGTGCCTAATCCCCCGCCGGCTCCAGCCCCCCAAACAGTTTTTCCAGCTGCCATGCTGGGAGCCAACCCCAGCATGGCAAACGTCCCGCGTCGTCTTTTAAAACAAAAAACCCTGTAAGGAAAAAAATGGTCCCTCGCAGTCTCCCTAACCCTCCCACAACCCGCACCCACCCACTGCGCACCCTGCCTTCCCACACCCCCCTCCACCCCATACTTACCTCTGGAGTCTGGCGTGATGATCCTCGGTGGACCGGGAACACGTCTGCACTCTTCAAAGCCGACCGCGAACTGAGGAAATGCCGGTAAGCTATACAATGGGATAGATAGGGTTTTTTCAACTTTGTTGCATATCTCAGGCATTTTTTGGAATTTCTGCACCAAATTTTCAACATGGGGTTTTTGGGACCCCTCCTCATGAATTCTTGCACTGCCATGGCATTACTCGGGCCAAGGGTGATTTTGCAGTCACTGTACCTAAATCACCTTTCCACACTGATTAATGAAACAACACTGCCAGTATTCATAAGGTGGGTCTCAAAAGCCTATGTTGAAAATTTGGTGGAAAATTCTAAAATGACTGTTTTACTTAGCCTGCATTAGCGCAGTTCCTACGCACGCCATAAGTTTGCGAATTTTCAATATTTTCACCAGATTTTAACATTGTCTTTTATCACACCACCTTATGAGTAGTACAGCTGCCATTTTCACATCTGCCTAAACGTGTTTCCTACTATCTAGCACACAATGGCGAGTCGGTGTGCAAAAATCAATGTATGGGACACATTAAGAAAATCACAGTGACACCGTTCATGAGCAGAGGTCTTAAAATGGCTATATTGAAAATTTGGTGACAAAATTCTTAAAAATGACTGTTTCACGAGCTTGCGTTGAGCAGTTCCTACGCACGCTCGTAAGTTTGCAAATTTTCAATATTTGCACTCCACTGACTTCCAAATACCTACACAGCACATACAAGCAAGCAACATTCGGCATTGACAAATGCTTTTTAAATACTGGTTCCAGTTCTGTTATTGTTCCATCTATACGTGCCTACTAGTAACCTCAGTGGTTGTTTCTGATTCACACTGTGGTGTTAAGTGCCATTTTAGAAGTGTATAAGTAAGCAATAGCACATGACAGGCATGCAGTTATTGGGAAATTACGGGTCCCCCAACTCCATGGGTTGGGGGCATGAGGCATTAGCAGAGTGCCTTTTAACCGTGTGTGTGTGGGGGGGGGGGTGCAGTAATTACACAATAACGGCAAATTCTTAGGTGTGTTACTTAAGCAATGAGGCATGACAGAAGGTATGTTATGGTGAGATAACGACACACCACCTGAGAAGGACCATTAGCCAACCACAATGCACTCCCTGGAGTGCCTTATTGCCATTATAAAATGGGTCTTTTTTAGTACATTGAATGAACATATTTTTGTTGAGCTACCTTCTGCTGGGCCACTGTAATAGGATATTGGCACAGCTGAATGTACTTCTTCGCCAATCAGGAGCCAGCATTCTTTCTACCCATTTCATAATGCTTACTAAAACAGCACTAAAATAATAATAATAAAAAAAACACAAGATTAAATAAATCTTGACATTCTGAATAAATCAATAAATAGATCATCATTGGTATAGCGGTTCTCACCCCAAACAGCTGGGTTTGCCCCACCAAAGAGTTCAAACAGGCTGGCAGATAAGTTACTCATGTTGTTAGTTGAACCTTTTTTTGTTTTTCCTAATTGTCACACATACTGAGAATTCCAAAGCAGTGCAACAATATTTCTTTGCAATTAGGTCAGCCTAGAAAACAAGTTCTAAGACTTACAAGGCACTTTCCAGATTCATGTGATTATTGGTCAACTGCCACGCAGGTCTGGAGAGCTACTAACCAATCAGATCACTGGATTTTTCTTGACCATTTTATAATACAGTTTATGTCCTTACTCAGCTCTTCCCTTGTTGGCAAAATGCATCCATATTCAACTACAGAACTCTGTGTTTGAGGGACATAAACTACACCTTGTGGTTCTAAAATGGCACTGAGCACCAGTGTGTAAATCAGAAACACACACGGAGGTTATTAATAAGCCCGTATAGTTGGAACAATAGCAGAACTGGAACCAGCACTTAAGAAACAGCTTCTTCAGCTGGCCTGGTGCCGCTGAGGCGCTGACAAATGCTTTACCTCACGCCATGCCGAGAGGGGAGGGCTGGGAGTACAAGGAGCAGCTGTCTGGCAACCTGCCTCTCCTGATAGGGGTGGCTGCCCCACACGGCTCTTAGCTGCCCCCAGGTGGAGGCCTGGGGGCACTGCGGATGCATGACCAGCCTGGCATTTGCCACAGGGGAAGGAGGAGAAGCCATGGTTCTGGGGCACATGTGTGCTTCCACACGCATGCACAACCTGTGGCGCCTAGCTCCTGGGACACACCAGAACAAGGAAAAACGGACCCAAGATCTATATGAAGCTCTGCATGCCTCTCCAGACCCACACTGCTGCCCGTGCTCCTTGACTGAACTAGAAGTGCACATGGGGATGGGGCAGCCCTCCCCTCTAGGCACCGCTATGGGAGCAATCAGTGGGGGACAAAGCCAGGGTAAGCTTGGGGGAGGTGGATGCCAGCCTGAGGGAGGTGGTGCTGTGGCAGAATGGCCACCCAAGGGGTAACAAGCAAGATAAATAAAAAGGGAAGAAAAAAAGTTTCTACTGGGAAAATGACTTAGATTCAGTGCAATTCTCCTTTAAGTGTTTAGTTATATTTACTTTCTAATCTTACTGGTCTACTGACTATTTCAGATAATACAATACTTACTGTATTGTCTTTTAAAAAGCTTCCAATTGTCCCCTACTTATCTCAAAAGTACTATTTGTGACATCTCAATCTGTTGTTATGAAAAGCAGTATGATGTCATAAACAAATTCAAATGCTTTTTATATATACTCTTAGACAGGCTACCTAGCTGTAGTATAAACCCTGGAAAGGAAACCTGAACAATAATAAAGTACAGTTTCGTAAGAACTTACCGTAACAGTAGATCTTTGAGAGGAGCTCTTGCAGCAGGTAGCACCATTAGGACTGAAGCCGTCAGGTGCCAGGACCTCACAGAAAACTTCTAGCTAGCAGTATATACCGGGAGACCGCCCCCTGACCTCAACCAGCCCCCGATGTCAGTCTATGGTATAAAAGGGGTGGTCCCCCAGCCCAACCTCATTTCTCCAGCTGGAGACCCCAGCATGTACAGAAACTAGAGAACCGA
The DNA here is from genome assembly GCA_016271365.2 of Neoceratodus forsteri. Taxonomy (NCBI): domain Eukaryota; kingdom Metazoa; phylum Chordata; order Ceratodontiformes; family Ceratodontidae; genus Neoceratodus; species Neoceratodus forsteri. The sequence goes on from JADMNL010000025.1 coordinate 276,206,078, forward strand.
GGTGGTTCCTCTACACAGAGGAAAGAAAGGTAATAGAGATGGAGAAGCAGTCACCAGGGGATGGAGGGAGGAAGGGAAAGCAGCACCTGCTGCAAGAGCTCCTCTCAAAGACCTACTGTTACAGTAAGTTCTTACGTAATTGTACTATTTCATTTCAAGGGGCTCTTGCAGCAGGTAACATCGTTAGGACCGAGTTCCAAGCAGTGAAAGGACTGACCCCCAGTTAGTTGGGAAGAGGCAGAAGTCAGCATAAAGCTCTCAGTGGAGCAGGCCCTGTATAACAGTGAGTCTGAAGCCTACTCTATGCCTTGAGGCAATGTCCAGACTGTAATGGTGAATGAAAGTGTGGACAGAACTCCAAGTGGCAGCTGAACAAATATTAGCTACTGACATGTTCCTGACAGAAGCAAAGGAGGCAGCCATGCCCCTGGTAGAATGGCCTTTAACCGGACCCGGTAAAGGCTTGTCGTACTTATGGTAACAATAAACAATGCAACTGACTAGCCATTTGGACAAACACTGTTTTGAAACAGGGGCTCCTTGTTTTCTAGAGGCGAAAGAAACAAACAACTGATCAGATTTTCTAATGGTACGGGTGCGATCCAAATAATAACGAAGCACCCAGTGGACATCCAGAGTGTGCAGTAAGACCTCTCCTTGATTCGAATACTCTGGGTAATATATAGGCAGGTGGATGTCCTGATTCATGGTAAACTCCGACACCACCTTAGGATTGGTTCTCAAGGACACCCTGTCCTTGAGGAAAACTAAATAAGGCTCTGTTTACATCAGAGCCAGAAGCTCGGAAATCCTTCGAGCAGAAGTAATAGCAACTAAAAATAGCACTTTCCATGACATAAAGCGCAGCTTGCGGCACGCTCAAAGGGAGGCAGAGTAAACTTTTCCAAAATGAACAAAAGATCCCAAGGAGGGATAGGGTCCCTAATGGGTGGCTTCAAATGCAGTATACCCCGCAAAAAAAGTGCAGGAAAGGTCCAGCTGGGCAACAGTCTTGCCTTCTACAGGTGCATGGTATGCAGAGATGGCTGATTTGTGCACCTTAATCGACGAGTAACTCAATCCTGAGTCTGAAAAGGAAAGGAGGTTCTCGAGAATGAGATTCTCTGGACAGGAAAAGGGATCTAGGTAACAAGCGGTGGCCCATATGCAGAACCGCTTCTACTTCATAGCATAAGTAGCTATAGTAGAAGGTTTCCTGGCTACCACTAGGATGTCTGCCACCCAGGAAGAGACCCCAAATCTGGCAACTGCTAAGTCTGCAGGAGCCAAGAATGAAGTGGCAGTGACTTGAGGATGGGTGGACCAGACTGCCCTGCTCTAGGGAGAGCAGATCGAAGCACAGGGGCAGCGGAATTGAAGGTTCCACTGCTAGCTGCTGGAGGAGTGGAAACCATATCTGGCATGGCCAATAAGAGTCTATTAGGATCATCACCACACCCTCTGATTGCAATTTAAGAAGTACTCTCTGCAGTTACGGAGAGAGAGGGAAGGCATGCAGAAACCTCCCTGTCCAAGAGAGGGACAACGTGTCTTGCCAGAAAACACCAGGCCCTGGATCTAGCAAGCAGAAACTGGGCAGTTTTTTTGTTGGATGGGGACGCAAGGAGGTCCAGTTCTGGGTGGCCCCACCTGTTGAAGAGATCTTCGACCACAGAGGGGAGAAGTTCCCATTTGTGTACCTTGGCCCGTGAATGGCTTAGGCTGTCAGCCAAGGTGTCCTGGATGCCTGGAATATGCACGGCAGTCAGGTCCAGGTGATGTACTATGGCCCAATACCAAACTCTCATGGCCTCTCTGCAGAAGGGGTAAGAATGTGTTCCCCCTTGCTTGTTTATGTAAAAGACCACAGACATATTATCCATCTGGATCAGGAGGGGGCCCAGGAGAAGATTCGTTTGAAAGGCCTGGAGGGCATACAGGAATGCCCGCATCTCCAAAACACTGATGAGGAGATGCTGTTCCAGAGGTGGCCAGAACCCCTGAGTCTGATAGTCTGCCAGATGGGCGCCTCAGCCTTGGCCCGATGCATCCGTGGTGAGGATCTGTTGAGGCGACTCTGTCCGAAAGTGGGCCCCCTTGGAAAGATTGAAGGGGTTCAACCACCATGTCAGAGTCTGACTCATTGAGTTGGAGACCAATCATCTGTGCGCTGATCCCATTGGACCTGAAGGTTCCACTGGGCTACCCTAATGTGCAGGCGAGCCAGAGGAACCATTGCAATGGCCCATGTGTCCCAGTAGCCTTAGAAATGTTCTGGCTGGAACTGGGCGAAATGAAGAAACCAGTTGAGCCTGTGCCTGAAGGCATTCTGCCCTGTCTGGGGGAAGAAAAGCTTTGCCTTCGGCAGTGTCCAGGATTGCCCCAATGTACTGGAGTCTCTAAATTGGCCAGGGAGAGGATTTGGGGAGGTTAAGAGTGATCCCCAGTCCTGAAACAGAGTGAAAGTGGCCTCCATGGTTCTGATCAACTGCTCCTTGGTGGTGGCTGTCAGAAGCCAAGTGTCTAGGTAAGGGAAGACATAATGACCTTCCCTCTGTAAGGCCACAGCCACTACTGTGAAGCACTTTGTAAAAACTTGTGGGGCCGAGGACAGCCCAAACGGCAGAGTCTGAAACTGGTAGTGGTTTCCCTGAAAGGGGAAGCGAAGGAACCTCCTGTGGGGTGGAAACACAAAGATATGCAGATATGTGTCCTGCATGTCCAGACAGCAGAGCCAATCTCCCTGATGAAGCAAGGGGAGAAGGCTGGGGAAGAGTGATCATCCTGAATCTTTTGTATTCCATGAACTGGTTCAGGTGGCAGAGGTCCACGATGGGACACAGGTCTCCAGTTCTCTTTGGGACCAGCAAGAACTGAGACTAGAACCCGTTTCCTTGTTGTGTCAGCGGGACGGGTTCTATGGCTGTTTCTGAGGGAGCACTTGGATCTCTTCTTGAATGAGGGCGATATGGGCCTGAGGATTATGGGGGTGGGGGTGGGTACTGGAGGACTGTCTGGAGGAATCTCCAAGAATTTCAGCGTATGCCCCTGTTCCACTAGCTGAAGAACCAACCCACTGATCTGAGGTTATTCTGCACCAACCCTCTCCATAGAGAGAGAGAGAAATGACCCCCTACCGTCTCCCCCAGGGATCTGGCTGGGGTTGGGGGGTCGGATAAGGAGTCAGCCAGAGGAACTGGGGACAGGCAACGTAGCCTGGGAGGTTCTGGGGGCTCTGGATGTGGAACCTCCTATGGGTTGGGAAGAAGCCTTTCTCTTAAAGGCACTTCTGGGTTGCTGGCCCCTGGACTGTTGCTTGGAGGAGTGACAAAAGGGCTGTCTCTGAGAAGTTTTAGGCTGAGAGCAGTAAAATGTATGTACTGAACATACAGCCTTGCCTGACTCTTGCAGGAGAGTGATTATGTTTTGAGAAACCTTGCCAAACAGAACAAGTCCGCTGAAAGGGGCATCTAGGATCTTGGACTGCACATCTGGAGCAAAACTGGAGACTCGAAGTCAGGAGTTTCGCCAAAGGCAAACCTCTGTAGCCGCAGCTCTGCCTGCGGAGTCCGCCGAGTCACAGGAGGCTTGGAGAACGTGAGTCCCAACCTCCGAGCCCGACTTGAGAAGGTCTAACAGCTCAGTTTTGCCAGGCAGATCGGGCAGAGTCTGAACCACCTCCAAGGCTTTCTCCCACAGGGCATTCTGATATTGGACCATGTGGGCCAGAAAGTTCAGGGCAGGGACAGCAGCAGAGGCAAAGGCTTTCTTACTGAATTGGTCTATCTGCCTAGAGTCCTTGTTAGGAGGCTGAATGCTAAGGAGCCAGGGCCGTTTAGAGCGGTCATGGGTTGTATTAATGATGACTAAGTCAGCCTCTGGACTTTCCTCATAAAAAGTTTCATCCCTTTGGGCATTATACAGGCGATCTGCCCTCTTGGAAGTTGCCAGAGTAGTAGATAGGTGTTTCCATGCAGCCTTATTGACATCCTCAAAAGAATCAATAAGGGGTGGAACCACCAAAGGCAATGATTCCTTCTTATACAGGAAAGTGGCTAACTGACGTTGCTCAGGGTCCAGCTCCTCCATGTCCCAACCCATAACGGACTGGATGTGCCTCATCACATCCATAAAAGTTAGGTCATCTGGAGGAGACCTAGGGGTGTCCATGGGCTCCTCTGGTTTCGACAGCAGATCCAAGTCTCCAGAATCATCATAGGTCAAGGAGGAATAATATCTGCCGGACTCGCCAGAGTCTGGGGAGGGAGAAGAAGAGCGATGATGCTTATGTCAGTGGGTCCTGGGACGACCGGTGCCAGCTCCTACTGGTTGTGGAGCCTTTCAAGGGGGAACTTGCTCATTAGTTGGATTAGGAGGAGGATCCCTAGGAGTCAGAGTAGGGGGTTCCTTTGGGGCCTACTTATCTTTAAGGTATGCCAACCAGGCTGCAAAAAGAGCACTGAGATCTGTGGGCAGGTTCTGAAGCATCATCAGGAGAGCCAGCATCTGTGGGGTAGGCTGAGAAGGCCCTGGCATTGGTTCCTTAGGCTGTGGTAACCCTGGCATAGGTTCCACTGGCATCAGGTTAACTGGCGCCGGTCCTTCTGGCAAAGAGTCATCCGGTGTCAATCTGACAGGAGTCGAGAGACTGGGTGTCGGACCCTCGGGTGTTGGTTGATTGATGACAGGGTCATCCGGTGATGGTGGAGGGTTGGGGAACGATGGCTGAGGCATTGCCAGAGTCGACGCCAGGGTAGTTGGCCTCCACTGGACAGGCATGGACTAACGCCAGTCTGGTGAAGCAGCCAGCACCAGCCTGGAAGGAGAAGCCTGAGTGGAGTAGAGACGTCACTCTCACGGGGGTGGTGAGCACATGCCCCTGGCATCGCTTAGTGGAGTCAGCCACTGGAGTCTGGACCAACTTGGCAGACGCCTTGACTGGGAGGGCAACGGTCAAAGACCTGACACCCAAGGAAGACCCGGCCAAGCCACCTGGCTGAGAACCCGCCTGATGTAAGGGCCGAAGCATCAGAGATTGAGAGGCTAGGGATGAAGTCCCAAGCCCTGAAGAACCACTGCCCAAAACAGTAATGAGAGTGGGTGGTTTGACCACTGGGAGCCCAGAGGGAGAGAAGACTGCCAGAGTGGAAGGGGCTGAATTCCCACGGGAGGAAGACCGAGGCTTGGTATCCAATTTGCACAGGGACCTAGAGCGGGAAGCCGACCGGGGTTTGTCCCTGTGCTTCTCCCGGTGTTTGTGCTTTCCGTTGGATTTCTTCTCCTTGTGAAAAGAAGAGGTTGAAGCCCTGGAGGCCAGGGAAGAAGAGGTCTGGAGCCCCTTCTCCATCGCTGAAAGTCTCTGCTGCAGCAGGAAGGCTTCTAGGGTCTTCTGGTGCACTGGTTAAAATCTTGGCAGTGCTGGCAGGCTTCAGCATCATGGTCTGGGCTTAGGCACAACAGACAAGAAGTGTGGCCGTCCTCGTGGGGAAGCTGTTTGCCACACGCACACTTGGTAGACTGCCGCTCTGAAGAGGAGGAGGATGGAGAAGAAGACATGCAAGAGAGAAGGCTGAAAAAGAAGATTTTTAATAAAATAATAAAGCACAGGTAAACGTGGCAAAATGGCAGTCGACTACAGCAGAAGGTGTCTGTGTAGGTTTGACTTGTGTGGGCTGATGGCGGGAAAAGAACTGAGGTTGGGCTGGAGGACCGCCCCTTTTATACCATAGATGGACGTCAGGGGCGAGCCGACGTCAACGTCAGGGGGTGGTCCCCAGCTATATACTGCTAGCTAGAAGTTTTCCATGGAGTCCTGGCACCTGCCGGCTTCAGTCTTAACAGTGTTACCTGCTGCAAGAGTCCCCTCGAAGTGAGATTACTGTATTGTCTTCTGAACTGTAATAGCTGAAACAGTATGCTTGGAAAGACTGCGCAGAGCAAAGAGAAGAGCCATGCACCGTACAACATTATTTATTTTATTGGACTGGTGGGGGAAAAGCAGGACTGAAAACTTAAACAAGAGTTTTAACTTTGTACATTGCCTGGGTTCACTGAATGGAAGGTGAAAGTTTGCACATGTACTACCATATATACCTGTGTACAAGTCAACCATATATGTAAGCTGATCTCCCTTTTCCATGTGCTTTTACAATTTGATACACCTCACATATAAGGTCGACCCCCCCCTTACAAACCTTAGCATCTTGGTAAACTATATATGGTGCCCATTGGGGTACTTTTTTGAAACTTTTTTTTTTTTGAGCCTTTGATTGAGGTTGCCACATACAGAGGAAAGTTTCTGTGGCAGTGGATTCATATTGAGAGATGGAAGATAAAACAAAGTAGTTCTTTCTGGTGTGGACTCATGTGCAAAGTCGACCTCAGGTACAGGTTGAGTAATTTCCATATAACAGCAATGGAAACTCCGCAGGTAAATCGACCTAGCATATAAATAGAGTCATTATCTTTAGGGCTTATTTTTGGCACTAAAAACTCGACTTATACGTGAGTATATATATGGTAGATTTTATATACACCAAAGGAGAACTTTTGTCATGGTTACCACTATGGCTTTCCATACTGGTTAGCTGCGCTCTAGAAGCCTGCCTTAGCGTGGAAAGTAGTTGTGTAAGAACTTAATGTAACAGCAGATCTTAGAGAGAATCTCTTGCAGCAGGTCATAACATATAGGAATGTCCAGCCTCAGGTGTCATTTCCTCCAGATGATTTCTCAGCAGTCGATCTGGGACTGCACACGACGGCACTAAATGTTGTATCCTGGCATGTATAAAAAGGGCAGTCCCAGAAGCTCTTCGGTTCTTTTCCACCTCAGTGACCGAAATGAAAATATGATCTAGCCAGTCTCTGAGGGGAACCAAGGAGGAAAAGGGGGCAGCCTAGTTCCTATGGAGAGAACAGGAGAATGTCACCCTCCTAAAGCAGGAAGCAAGGGGGATGGAGGGAGGGGTAGCATGACCTGCTGCAAGAGATTCTCTCAAAGATCTACTGTTATGGTAAGTTCTTATGCAACTGTACTATCTTCTTCATGGCAATCTCTTGTAGCTGGTCATAACATGTAGGAATGAGTCCCCAGCAATTGGGATGCATCGGGGAGGAGGAACGAAAATAATAACTTAGGACAATAGGTCTTGGAGAATGGCTCATCCAAAATTGGTTTGCTTTTCGGAAGCAATGACCAGGCTGTAAGGCTTAGTAAAGGTATGTACAGTAGACCGAGTAGCAGTTTCACAAATTTCAGTTGCTGAAACACCTCTAAAGCATGCAGTTGAGGCAGCCATACCTCCCGTGGAGTGAGGTTTTATCACCCCGGGAAGGGGCTTATCGTACTTGTTATAAGGAAAAAGTAATGCAGTTGGCCAACCAAGTGGACAAGCACTGCTTGGAAACAGGAACACCTTCTTTACCAGAGGTGAAGGAAACAAAAAATTGTTCAGATTTACGCAAATTCTTGGTGCGAAGAAGATAATATTGTAAGAGTCTATGAACATCTAATGTGTAGAGCAGGGATTCTCCTGGATTAGCAGGCTCCATAAAGTACACCGGTAAGTGGTTTGACTCAAGTAAATTCAGATACCACGATTCGGAGAAATCTAAGATTGGTACGTAAAAGAGAGCCCATCCTTGTGGAAATTCAGGTAGGGCTCCTTGCACATTACTGCATGTAACTCTGAAATGCATCAACCTGACATAATAACAACCAAAACAAGAGTTTCCAGGAGACATATCACAGCTCACAGGTGGCTGCAGGCTTCAAAGTACTTAACATCAGCTTTTCAAGCACAAAATTCAAGTCCCAAGAAGGGACTGGGTTTCGAATGGTGGGTTTAAGATGAGGAATTCCCTTCAAGAAGGCCCTCATAACTTGAAATTGGGACAACGGTTTGCTGTCCACAGGCAAATGAAAAGCAGAAATAACTGACAAAAGGACTTTCATGGAGGAATATTTGAGACCACCGGTAGAAAGGGAGAGCAAATAGTCCAGAATGCACTGTGGAGGACAAGCATAGGGGTCCAAATTGTGATTTGCAGCCCACAAAGAAAACCCCATTTCCACTTCATGGAATATGAACATCAAGTAGATGGCTTATGGGCAGCCCGTAGGACTTCCTCAACTTGCGGGGAGACCTGGAATCTTGAAAGGACTACGTCTTTAGGAGCCAGGCATGCAGATGCAGGGAGCGAAGGTCAGGATGAAGGAGGGAACCCCCTGGCCTGTGACAGAACAGCTTGGCAAATGGGAAGAGGTAGAGGGTCCTGGACAGTCAATTGAAGTAACAATGGGAACCAGACCTGTCTTGGCCACAAAGGCACAATGAGGATCATGGCAGCCTTGTCCCAGATAAGTCTCAGTAGAACCCTCTGTATGAGAGGGAAGGAGGGAAGAAGTAAAGAAATCTTCCTGTCCAGGAATGAGATAACGCATCCCACCATAAAGTTTCAGGACCTGGCTCAAGCAGTAGTGAGGCAGTTTGGCGTTTTATGGAGATGCGAACAGACACAAATCTGGGTGGTCCCAGCACAGGAAGACGTCTTCCAGAACTTCCTGGAGGAGTTTCCATTTGTGTTTCTGAGATGTAGATCTGCTTAGAGCATCTGTTAGAGTACTGTTTACTCCCCAGACATGTACCGCAAGGAAGTGAATTCTTTTTTGAATTGCCCGATACCATGCTCTCATTGATTCTCTGCACAAGGGATAAGAATGGGTTCCCCCTTGTTTGTTCAGATAATGAACTACCGTAGAGCTGTCTGATTGGATCTGCATTATTATATTAATAGTGAAAAATTCAAAGAGCCTAGCGAAGGGTATAGTCTTTTTAGTGTGAGCAACAAATAACTGCTCTGTATAAAGATCAACGGTGAGACAACTTGGATAAATGGCTTAAAACACTAAGGACATCTATGCGATTGAGATGCGAAGGCATTAATAGTCATCTGTCATAAGAGACTTCTAACAATCTTTATTCAATTATTTGAATTATAAATGAAGTAATGACTCAAAAAGATGTAACGAGTGACTAAATTAAAGATTTTGAAAGACATGAGATGTTTATAATAAGGTGCCTTTAAGGCTGACGAATGACGTCATTCTGAGAGAGTTTTTAAGGCCAAAGAAAGTGACGGCAAAAAACACAGAGGACTAAATTTTCCACGTTCAGCGTGGTGAGAGGATCCATGAAATCCAGGTCAGGACCTTTACAAGGTTTTTCCACAAGTGAGGGATACTTAAAAGCGCTGAGTTTATTCAATCTGCAGTTCGGGACATTTACAGGTTTCCTAAAAGTGAGGTATATTTAAAAGCTTTTGATTTATCCAGTCTGGAGCTGTATGTTAGACACGAGAATATTATCTGTAAAAAATATATGAACTCAGCAAAAATCTAGCCCATTTAGTGAGAACAGTAACTTCTGCTCTGTATAAAGATTAATGGTAAGACCATTCGGATAGACGTTTTTAAAACACTGAAGGACACAAATGTGACTGAGATGTATTTAATTATCGTCTTTAATAAATGGAGTATGAATGTAGTAATGATTCAAGGAAGAGGTAACGAGTCATTTAATTAATGATTTTGGAAGATATGAGTCTCTCATCAGCGAGGTGCCTTTAAAGCTAGTCTGTGACGTAATTATAAGGGCGTTTTGAAGGTTAATGAGAGTGACGGTAAAAAACACAGAGGATTAAATTTTTAGCGTCTTGCGTGGTAAGGGGATCCACGAGATTCAGGTCAGGACTTTCATAGACTTTCTCGCAAATGTTTTTTGGGAATAAAAGAGGGGTAGAATGCCGATTTTAAAGGATTACTTTAATATGGTAAAAGAAACAAATATGTTTACAACGAGAGCTTGAAACCCATAATATGGTCACATTCATAAGCACATTTCCAACGCTAGGTGTAGTGAGAGTAAGTATGAATGGTGAATGTGGTGAATGTAATTACAGTTTTTAGTTCAAGACCTCTTTCAGGTCATTTTAACATTTAAAAGGAGGCTAGTATGTCACTTTCAAAGAAAAATATATGAAAGTAAGATAGATGACATAATAAGAATAAATGAATACATCTATAGCGATAGCCCTGCTTGAAACCTAAAAGGTGGTTATAAGTATAAGAGTTCATACAGTCTCGACATCTGTGAGAGTAGAAATGAGTTGATGTACAAAACAATACTTAAGATTTTCACTCTTGTGATATATTATGTGGCATAAAAAAATCTATGAAGTTCATGTAGTCTAAAAATGGATTTGTTGTTTTTATCAACAAGTGTGGAAGAATATCAGTTTAGATTTTTCTGTTTATTTACTGGTATTACCAGCATGGTTTAATGAGCATCTCAATTGCTTTGATGTATTTTGGCTTACATGTTCAGATGTAATTCTTAGACGTGTTTTTTGAGGCTAGTATTTGCTTTTATGAATATTTTGGAGAGGTAAAACAAACACTCCTAAACTTTTGAAATTTTCTAGAGATTAAAAAGGAGGTTAAATGAGTTTCCCTTTTGATAAGCTGTGCCTTACATATTTCAATACAATATTATGGGATGTTAGAATTGAATACATGTCTATGTTTTTTGCAAGGAGTGTCTGGAATCCCTAGTAAAAACATTTCTAATTTTGATAGATATATGATCTGTATAAAATGAAATAGTAAGAAATGTTGCTTTAATTTCAGATATGAACATAATATGAAGAAACATGAACCAAAGTTGAAAATAAACAAGGTTATATAAAGTAACAGAAAGTAATCTTGAGGCTAGTATGCACCAAGCAGGAAAGGGATCTTGGGGTTATCATCTCTGATGACCTCAAGGTAGGGAAACAGTGTGACAAGGCAGCAGGTAAAGCAAATAGGATGCTGGGATGTATAGGCAGGGGCATCACCAGCAGGAAAAGGGAGGTCATAATTCCGCTATACAAGACACTAGTGAGGCCCCACCTGAAGTACAGTGTACAGTTCTGGAGACCATACCTACGTAAGGACATAGACAGGGTAGAGAAGGTTCGAGGAGGGCAACAAAGATGGTGCATGGATTGCATCACAAGTCCTATGAAGACAGGTTGAAGGAACTGAACATGTACTCTCTGGGGGAGAGAGAGAGAGGGATATGATAGAGACATACAAGTATCTTACAGGGAGGAACAGGGTGCAGAAAACACTATTTTTAAGCGAAAAATATGTTCCAGGACTAGAGGGCATGGGATGAAGTTGGAGGAGGACGATTCAGAGGAAACATGAAAGAATTTCTTCACAGAATGGGTGGTGGACAAGTGGAACACCCTCGCCAGAGGCAGTGGTGGGGGCTGAAACAATCATGGGATTTAAGAATGCATGGGATAGACATAAAGGAATTCTGGAGGTCAGGGGTAAGGGGCAACAGACTTCTAGGAAAACAAACTGAACTTACAAGCTCAAATGGGCAGACTGGGTGGGCCACAGGCCCTTATCTGCCAACACTGTCTATGTAGCTATGTAATCCTAAAAGATATTCAGGAATGTAGGTATTGACAAATATTAAATCGAACAAATGTAATTTTGGTGTATAATTATATGGTTTTTTGGTTCTTCCCTATTACAATATTTTAAAGGTATTAGGATGGGTGATAATATTCATGTCACTTTTCTTTTAGGATTGAGAATATATATAAGTATTATAAGAAAGAATTACACATTATTACTTTGGATGAAGTAAGTGGCATCAGTGTTTATATGATATATGAGTATATATATTAAATATATTTATATTTCTTGGTGGTTGTGGACAGGTTTCTAATTGTATTTATCTGTATTTATGTAAAAGGGCATCTCTTGATAAAGCCAAGACACTTGGTGAAACGTTGAGGCTTGCCATTATTTAAATAAAAAGAGGAATTTGAAATTAAGGAAAGACTGTCTACGGAACTGAATTTGTAAAGCGCCACCATATCATATACTCTATAACAGAGTACACGTTTATATTATTGACACATCAGGAGTGGCAGCAAAAGGAATAATCAAAATTTCCATTTCCTGTGGGATTGTGCTTTACTCTACGACATGATTGGATCTGCAGACAGCCCCAAGGCAGGAGGGTCTCGAAAGCCTGGAAAGCTGAGGAAGCCGAATTCCAGTCTGATTACTTTCGAGGTAAAGAGAACCTCTTCTCTCCGTCTGGACGCCTGCAGGGGGTGCTAGCCCAATGACGCTTCGCGTCGTCTGCCCCGCCCGCCCGCCCCAACCACCCACCCACCCAGGGCGGCGGTCAATTTAAGGATCCACCCTGACATCACGTCCTGTTGTCCAGAACCTATCTCCCTACTTTCCCATTTGCAGGTTATACCTGCTGGCCACTAGAGGACCTATGCTCCTCGCCATCCTACCTTACCTGTACAGTACTACTTCCCTTGGATCATGCCCACCACAATGTACTGGCCCTGCCTCACGCTCTGGCTGTGCCTATCTCCACTAGCAGTGCACTTGCCCATTTACCCATCTGCTACTCCGCACTGTGCCCAGGCACCCCTCCCTCCCCATGCTCCTGAGCTTGTTCTCATGCCCCTTGGGACCTCTGTGTGTCTCGGTCCTCCCTGCCTTCCCCCCAGCTTCCTCCTCGCTTCAGGCACATTTGGGTGTCTTCTTATTCTTGCTTTCCCTTCTTGTACCACCCTGCCAACCCCCTGCTCCCTTAAACTCCCTTCCCCCCTCATGTCAATCGTAGGAAAACCTTTTGCCATCTCCCGGCCAGGGTGTTAGTCATGCTACTACTCCTGTCAGGGAACATTCATCTGAACCCTGGCCCGGTTCCCAGGAGCTCCCCTACTGGCACCGCAGGCCTATACATGGTCTCCATGAATATCTGTAGCCTCCTAAAAAAATTTGACTCACTACAATGCCTGGTAACATCGATTAATCCTGATGTCATCGCTCTGGTTGAGACTTGGCTGTCGAAATCCTCCCCAGACTCCCTAGTATCCCTTCCCGGTTTCACCCTCTTCCGGTCTGACCGTGCTGGGAGACGGGGTGGCGGCTGCGCTATTTATGTCAAGGAATCTCCCCCTGTACTGGCCCTGCCTGCTCCCATCCTTGACTCCAGGGCCCAGGCTCTTACACTGAAACTAACCCCTGACCCTTTAAGGGGACCCCTTTATCTGACTACTGCATACGTGCTCCCCAGGGATCAAACGCAGGCCATTGCCTCTCTTACAGAATACCTTTCCTTACTACCTCCTTCCGCTGACCAAATTCTGGTGGGTGACTTAAACGTTAACTGGCTCAGCCCCTCCTCCTCCTCTACCCGTGACTCCTTTTCTGCAATAGACTTAACGCAACTGGTTACTCACCCTACTAGGACTAACCCCAAGAGAGGCTCCAGTACCCTGCTTGATGTGGTACTCACCAACCGTCCTAATCGGATCCGCAATGTACAAGTCCTCCCAGACTCTCTCAGCGATCACTCCCCCATTCTATTCCACTGGTCATCCTCAGTCCCCAAACCCATAGCACAGTCCACATGCCAGCGGCGCCTAATACCTGGTGGACTGATAAAACTTAAGGAACTTCTGTCCCAAATTGACTGGTCTCCTATTCAGGCAATGCCTGACATTGACACAGCCCTTTCCTCCTTTACCCAGACTTTTAATAATGCCTGTGACATCTTTGCCCCAATGTGGACCTGCCGTTCTAAAAGGCAGAATGCCCCTTGGGTAACCCCAGCTTTGATCCACCAACTCAAACATAGGGACAACTTATGGCACCGTGCCATTGAGACTGGCCGGCCCAGTGACAGGCAGTTATATGCTGCCGCCCGAAACAAGTGCACTTGGGCCATCAGAAAGGCCACGTCTGAGCACTATTGGTCCTCACTCACTGTCTCCTGGGGGAACCCCAGAACCTTCTGGGATAACATTAAACAATTAAATGGGAATGCACACTCCCCCCACCCTCCCAGATCAACATTAATGGTGTGATCTCCTCAGACCCAGCCCTTATAGCCAAACACCTCATTCACTGACCTTAGCCCTATCCTCCCTACTATTTTTTTTGACCCTCCTCCCCCAGCGCCTGCCATAAATCTTTCTCACCCTTATTTTCTCCTCCACCGTGTTTCTGCCCAAGAACTTAGGCCACACCTTGTCATTGCCCTCAAGAGTAATAGTATGGGAAGTGACTCCCTGGATCTGTGCATCCTTAGTCTGATCTTAGACACAGTCCTTACCCCGATCACGTGCCTCATCAACCATTCTCTCTGCCTGGGGAAGGTTCCAACTGCCTGGAAAATTGCCACAGTCACCCCTATCTTTAAAGGTGGTGATAGGTCTGTGGCTGGAAACTATCGGCCAATCTCCATTCTCTCTCCTCTCTCCAAGGCCTTGGAAAAGGTGGTGGCCTCTCAAATCTCTGACTACCTCACCACCTACAATGTCCTCTGTCCTGAGCAGCATGGTTTCCGAGCGGGCCACAGTACCAGCACAGCCCTCCTAGAGTTCTCCAACTTTCTCCACTCCTCCTTAGACACTGGTTCTCTGGCTGGTGCTGTTTTCATAGACCTCTCTAAAGCTTTTGACTCTGTCTCCCACCCCTTCCTTCTTGATGCCCTTAGTCTCTCTGGTTTTGCTGCTGGGCCTGTCTCCTGGTGCACCAGTTATCTGTTTGACCGCTCACAGCATGTAAAAATTAATGGGACCTACTTAGACATCTGTCCCATCTTTTCTGGGGTTCCCCAGGGCTCCACTCTGGGCTCCTTACTCTTCTCCCTTTACCTTAACACCCTTCCATGCTCCTGCTCTGGGAACATACTATTGTACGCTGATGATGCAGTCATCTTTGCCTCAAGTCGTAACCCTATTGCCCTCCAGGACTCACTGCAGAAGTCCTTCGCTGAAGCAGAGGGCTGGTTCAAGGAACATAGACTGGTGATAAATCTTAGAAAGACAAAAAACATGTTCTTCACTCATCCTCAAAACAAGTCCTGCAACTTCAAACTCCTCATTCACTCTGGGTCCTCCTTCCCACTCGAACAAGTTTTCTCCTATAAATACCTAGGGATCCATTTTGACCCCTCTCTCTCCTTCCATGGACACATCACTGCCCTAGCCACTACCACTAATATTCGATTGGGCATCTTACATCAGCACAAACACTGCCTCCCCACTGAGGCTCTTCGACTTGCAGTCACCTCCTCCATCCTGTCCCTAGTGGACTATGGACTGCCGGTGTATGGTGCTGCTGATCAGACTGTGCTCCATAAAATTCTCACTATTCTGAATAAGGCCTGCAGGTTAATTACTGGGGCGCCTAGGCTAACACACACCTGTCTACTGTACTCTAAAGCGCTGGTACTTGATCTTGACGAGCACCTCAAATATCTGACCTGTACCCTTACTAAAAAGACCCTCCTTGGGCTATCCCCGCCAGGACTGACCACCACTATCCACCGCTCTGTCCCACTAGTTCATATTCGGACCTCTGGGAAAACTTCTCTTGTTATCCCTAGAGCTAGGACCTCTCACGGCCAAAGAGCCTTCAGCTTTAGGGCCCCCTCTTGGTTCAACAAGCTGCCCCCTCCATCTCCGAAGCTCCAACTATATCGTAGCTTCAAAACATCCCATGGAACCACCTTTTAACACCAAGCTGTAATTGCCACTAGTCAAAGTCAGCACTAATACTTATGACAAAGCTTACTACTAAGCTGCTTAGTGACAACCTAACTATGTTATTGTTTGCATCAATCCTACCTGTACCAGCTTGTTTGTATCTATGTATTTATTGCTGTCTTAAGTTACTGTTATGCTTTGTATTTTCTTTTGTCTTACTGTGACAAGGTACCTTTGTAAATGAGCCTATGGCTCAAAGGTTTTCCAAACTGCTGTCAAAATAAAATAAAATAAAATAAAAACAGGATTGCTCTCATCTCTAGGATGTCAATGTGGAGACGTGCTTCTAAGACTGTCCAAGTCCCCTGCGAGTGAACATCTGCCAGATGGGCACCCCAGCCAAGGGAGGAGGCATCGGCTGTCAGAATGAGACAAGGGATGGGGGACTGGAAAAGGACGCCTCACAGAAGGTTGTCCAGAGACATCCATAACTGCAGTTGGCAGAGGGCCAGGGAGGACATGAGAACTGGAGCCTCGAAACTGTTTTCTCTCTGGTCCCACTGGACCCTCAGAGTCCACTGGAGGACCCTCATGTGTGAGCGAGCATGAGGAACCGTGGAAATGGCCGCTGCCATATGACGCAAGAGGCGGAGATAGTCCCGAGCTGAGACATACTGACCATCGGGCAGTTAAGATGTCAAGGTGATTAGTTTATCTGCCCAGTCCCTGAGGAGCTATGCCATCCCCTAGGAGGTATTCAGGACTGCTCCAATGTACTGGAGACATTCGGTGTGATCAATCTTGGATTTTGGGAGGCTGACCATGATTCCCACAGAGGAAAATATCTTAAGTGTGCGTGATAATGTGTCCGCCAACTGAGGAATGGACTGAGCTTTGAGAAGCCAATCGTCCAGGTATGGAAAGATGTATAGGCCTTCCTGGTGGAGAGCTGCTGCCACTACCGCAAGAGACTTTGTGAAGACCCGGGGGGGGGTGGCCTAGGACAAACCAAAAGAGACGGCTCTGAACTGATAGTGATGACCCAGAAAGCAGAAATGGAGGAACCACATGTGAGCAGTGTGCATCAGGATGTGAAGATAGGCATCTTTCATGTCCAGAGAATACAGCCAGTCCCATCTACATAGAAAAGGCAGGAAAGTTGGAAGCATTACCATCCTGAGCTTTTTGTACTCTATACAGAGACTGAGGAGTCTGAGATCCAAAATGGAATGTAAATCCCCCATCCATTTTGGGACCAGAAAAAAATTAGAAGCCCCGGCCCGTACTGCGTTTTTGGACAGAAGGGCTTGAATGTCTTCTGCTAGTACTGATTCTTGGTCAGGGGGCCCTTGGAAGCATATTGGGTGGCACCTCCATTAAATCCAGGGAGTGACCTGAGTGAATCAGTTGAAGGACAAACACATCTGAGGTTATCTCTTGCCAGCCTTGGAGGTGCAAGAAGAACCTGCCCCAACAGCTGTGGACAGGCCACTAATCCCACAGGCAAAGGGGGTGGCCCTCAGGAAGAGGGCTGTCCCTGCTGGGGGGCAGCGGGGGCATAGCAGGTTGCCTTAGGGTTGGCACAGAGATGCAGTAAGGAGCCCTGGGCCTTTCTTTTATTATTTGATTGCAGCCCACTGTCTGCTGTCAGGCCTGTGAAAATTCCCTTTGTAAGAAGACTTGGCCTGGGAACAGTACAAAGTAAAAACAGACTGTAAGGTACGACCCAAGTTTTTTTTGGGGGTGGGGGGTTGAGGGCTGAAAAGCTTGTCACCTTTAAAAGGTGCATTAAGTATGGACTTTGGACATCCAGGGCAAACCCGGAGACCCTGGGCCAAGCATGTCTTCTAAGACAAACACCAGCCGAAGCGGCCCAAGCCAAAGAATCGACGACATCACATGTAGCCCTCAGTAAGTGAGGCAGACTGCTGAAGCAGTTGTCAGTTTAGCCCTAAGGTCTTCTTTAGGGGCAGCCTCTGGAAGAGACTGAATGGAGGACTGCATGGCCTTCAAGATTTCTTCTTGACATTTCAGTGAATGACCCATGTAGTTCAGTATTCTGAGAGTCATAGTGAAAGATGAATACTCCCTTTTACCCATCACATCCAGTTTCCAGGATTCCTTATCTGGAGGCTGGGCACCCAAATGCTTAGGTCCATTAAGGGAGGAATGACCAAGGAAGGGCAGTCCAGGAGACCCAAATAATTGATCAATTTCCTTTGGGAGGCATTTTACTCCATTTCTTGGAAGCCAAACGTTTTTTAAAGTTGAATCATAATATCAGAAAAGCTGGGGTAATCAGGAGGAGGCTAGGTAGAGCAGGAGTGGGGTCCTCCTGTATGGAGGAAGCCGAAGAGATGGGCAGGGGGGACACAGGGTCCTGATCCATATTGTCACCTTGATCCTCCAGCTCCCATTTCTGTAGGAAAGGGTCCTCCATAGCAATGTCCTATTCAGGGGACCCGGAGAAGCCAGGGAGGAACTGGCCATTCTAGAGACAGAGCCTAGAAGATGACACAGGACCGGCACACCCCGAGAGCGGAGGGATAGACTAGGACGCCAAGAATAGTGTGCACCAAAGCCTGGAAGCTGTGGATAAGAAGATGTAGTTGGAACTGAATGGACCGACTGGATGGGCACTATAGAAGAGACTGGAGTTGGTAGAGGCACCAATCACATCGTTGACAAGAGGTGGACAAAGGTCCCCAAAACCATCGACGACAGAGCTGTTGTAGGGCTAAAAATGTCTCGACTAGATTTCGAAGAAAGGGCCGTCGACGAACCCGGCGGAATCGCTGATGGACGGTGGGTAGATCCCTGCAACGGGAGTGGTAGTGGTGGAAGCTGCAACTTTAGCACACCCAAAGAGGCTGCTGACAGGTGGGAAGGTAAAGTGCCAGAGGTTGTTGATGGAACAGAAGATGACTTGGCTACAGCCTCTGAAAGGGCAGCCAATACTTCTTTAGTTTTAAGGGGCTCCTGCTCTTGCGAACGGAAAGAGGAAGGCAAGCCCGTCGCTGATGGAGAGGAGGCAGAAGTAACATGCTTACTCTGGCTGGAGTGTTTCTTCGATTTTTCCTGCGCAGCCGTCGATGAGAGGTCACTACCGGAGCAGTGAGATCTCGAGGAAAATGCTGAGGACTCCCTGGACTTTAAGCATTACTCCTGTTCCAGGAGGGGAACTTTTTGCTCCATGAGGTATTCTTGAAGTTGTTGGAACCACTGATGTTTAGTGGCCTTGTTAAACCACTTACACAGGACACAAATCACGGGTATCGTGTGCAGGATCTAAGCACCTGACACATGTCGTGGAGGTCCTCAGTCGTGATTAGTTGGCCACAGGGACTCTTACGGAACAGAGGATCCTAAGTCGGTAGAACTCTTCGTCTTCGACGGAAGCTATACTCCAGATAGAGAACATGTAACATGCAGGTTGTGACTGGAAAAGAACTGAGGAGCTTCTGGGACAGCCCCTTTTATACATGCCAGGACACAACTCATGGTGCCACTGAGGGTGGTCCCAGGTCGACTGCTGAGAAATCATCTGAATTAAATGACGCCTGCGGCTGGGCATTCCTACATGTTATGACCTGCTGCAAGAGAATTCCACGAAGAAGATCACATGTTACAACTCTCGTATAATTACCTTTCTCCTTCTGGTCCCCAATATGTTCAGTCAGCTGTTAAACCTGAGTGAGAGGCAAGAACTTCTGGTAATAGCTCTTTGTAACATCAATCATAAGTTCTTGGGTACACTCCGGCAGTTCTCCTGAGAACAGTCCTGTGGGAAAACACATGCAAGATGTTGATAATCATGGACATTAGATTCCCTCAAAATATATGTAATAATTATCTGTAAATAAACAGTATATGTGTTTGCAATATAGCAACGTTTCATTAGTTTTGTATCGAGGATACCCGAGTGTTATATGGTATGATAAATGCACTATTTTTCTACTGGGTTGGTATTAGGACATAAGATTCCCTATTTTCAAAGCCGTCCACATTTAACATTACAAATAACCGGCTCCGTGGCGCCAAGTGAAGGGGTTCGCTTGGCATGCTGGTGACCCAGGTTTGTGCCCTGAGCCCGGGTACCAGGAGCGGAGTCCGGCAGGGAGGAGGATGCACAAGTATCCATTGGACGCTTCCCTCCCAGGGGGGTGGGTACTGCCTGGGCACCTCTGGGTGGACTGGGTGCATGCTTGGGGGATATGAGGTCTCGACACGGCCCTTGCCCAAGGACACCACTCACACAAGGCTGAGAACTTGGGGAGGTGAGGCAGAAAAGAGAGAAAATGGCGCCTAAGCTGACAGGATGACGGCTGCCAGACCTTCGCAGCTGTGGAGCCCCTGGACAGCCGGAAACCGACTCCAGTAGCACCCAGGGCCAAGCAGTAAGGCTGTGAGGTTAATTCTCCCTGGAAGGAGAGAATCCACCCAGCAAAGGGCTTATATCGGGTTACCCTGGGTGGGTGCAATATGGGGCGGCAGTTGGCGGTTGCCAGGGGCGAGATCCTAGGTGGCCCAGAGAAGTGGCCAGCTAAGATGCAAAAACAGAAAATACAAAAAATAAATTACAAATTTGTAAAAATTTCACATAAACATTTACAAGTGAGATACAATTAAAAGCAGTAGATAAATAAATAAATTAGATCCACTTACTAGTATCAGATAATTCTGTTTGTAAAATACCCTTGCTTATAAAAACTGTATTTTAGCTGAAAATAAATCCATCAACTAGCTACCCCTGTTTTAACTAAGGCAAGAACTAAAGAAACAGAAAAAGAAGAATGGTTTAAATATATAGGCCCCTTCTGGGCACCACATCATTTGGGGGTTACTGATTCATCTAACTGTGGTACACAAAAAGCACAAGTACCATTAACGAAAACAGAATTGGGGGCTGGCCCAGTAGTGCAGAGGGCTATGGCGCTGAGCGCCTTACCTCTCACCGCACTGGTGACCTAAGTTCGGGAACACTCTCGGGTCGGCAGGGCCAGTGGTGGTGGTGGGGAGGGGGGCAAGGAGTGGATCAAGCAGTTGCCTGGCAGCTCTCCTCTCCTGGATCAGTGGTGGTGGGTCATCTGGACTCTTGGCTGCCCCCAGATTGAGGCCTGCTAGTAGCGCCAACGCACGAGTGGCAGATTGAGGTCAGGGGAGGGGAAGCTATGGTTCCTGGACGTATGTGCGCCTCTACGCACATGCATTGCCCATGCCGCAGTGGCTAGTGAGACGTGGAGACAGTCAGATCAGGTTCCATGATGTCCTGCTCACCCACCCTCTGCCCTGCATAGCCGCCTAATTGGACTTAGTACTATATGAGTGTCTCTGGGTGGGTGCAAGACTGCCTTTCCCCACCTGGTGACAGCAGCCAGGTGGAGGGGTGGGAAGAGGACAGACTAGCCTGCCTGGGCCACCCAGCAGGAAAAAAATCATAATGGGGTGAAAAAAAAAGAAAGAAAGAATGGGAACCAAGGCTACTAATCTGATGGTTGAAGGGAGCTGGACACAAGGTACATAGGGTGGTGTATGCTGTGTGATTCAAATCCTACAGGACGGTTCCAGGCACCAGACCATGGGCTGGAGATCTGCTAGTGTGAGCTGTGAAAGATTCCATGTTACTAGAACAAAAAGTTGTTTTTTAGTTAATAGAAGTGATAATTTTCACAGGAGCTCTCCTGTATACAGAGTAACCACCATATGGCAAAATGTCTTCTCTCGGATAAAGTTTATAATAACCTACAACTGCGGCATGGTGTCTAGCATCATCATCATATTCCTCTACAAGTTTCTGTAAGCAACCAAACTGCATTACAATGAAATCATACACAAAATTGCAAAATTCACACGAACAGGAAATTCTAGTCACACCTTCAAAATACTGTGCATATTATACTGTGTGACAAAAGGCTTTCATAAAAAATTCGAGGTCTTAGCAAACTTTTGAAATTATTCTAAATTGTGATAAGAAAGTCCCACATTCATGGCAAAACATCCTGCATCTAAGCAGTAACGAAGAACAAGAACACCTCAAACATGTTGTGCAATAACAAAGCGATGCCTCCGTGAGTCAGGGGACATTAACTGAATTACTTTTTATTAGGTTATGTTACAATAGGAATGTAATTGGAGGTAATTATTAATAATTATACCATTTGAATATTATTCTATTATGTTGCTTCTTGGGCACATAAATGGATTTGGTTACATAAGACATGGCCTCCTTTATATTCAACCAACATAAAATTACATAAACATAGACAATGACGGCAGAAGAAGACCAACAGTCCATCCAGTCTGCCCGAGTTCCCTACTTAGCCCTGGGATTTACTGTCCCTCCAGGGTCTTACCCTTCCCCATCCTTCTCCCCCATTTTCATCCCCGTTTCTGCTGCCCCAGTCCCACACTATACCCATCATTCTGTTCCAACTATGCTTGAAACCACCAATTGATTTAGTACCCACCACTTTGGCTGGAAGACTGTTCCACAACTTCACCACCCTTTCTGTGAAATAATGCTTCCTCCTGGCCTTCCTGAACCTCCCTCCTGTCAGTTTCCGCTCATGTCTACATGATCACGAACTAGTATTCAAGCTAAATAGTTCCACATAGTTCACCTTGTTTTTTTTTGTTTGTTTGTTTCATATGTTTATTAGTGGACAGTTATCCATATACAGCTCATAGCCAACAGCTATAAAAAATCCATATAGTACAGTCATATACATTTGCCACAACACTTAGATAATAGCATTTCAGACTTCGTTCCCCATTACCGTCCTTTTTTTATTTTATTTTTATTATAACTACCCCCCCAACCCACTAACCCCTAACAATTAACTATTAACTCGGTCTGTGTCCCTTCTTTCTGTCTCATCCCCATCTTACCCAGAGGTCCATTCTCTCAATAAAATAACCCACTACATTCCAGCAACATTCTTTCCCCCATACTTAGAGCACCCAAATATTCTGCCCAGTTTTTCTCAAATCTGTCTTCCGTCCCTTTTAAGCTGTGTGTCAACTTATCCACAGCTAAAACTTTCACTGTGAGTACTTTCCACTGGCCCACTGTAGGCCCCAGAGCTGGAGTCCATGCATTTTGTATCCCTATCCTAGCCACTATAAGTAAAGTTCACCTTGCTAATTCCCTTTAGGAGCTTGAAGGTCTCTGTCATATCTTCCCTCTCCCTTCTTGTCTCCAGCGAGTACTTGTTCAGTGCCATGATGCGCTCCTCATAGGATCTGCCCTGCTGCCCCTGAATCACTTTTGTTATCCTGCACCATCTCCTGTCTATCCCTATCCTTCCTAAGGTGAGGGCTCTAGAACTGGGCACAGCACTCCAGGTATGTCCTCATCAAGGATCTTTATTGTGGAAGTATTACCTCTTCCTTTCTGCTGTGAATACCCCTCCCGATACAGCCCAGCATCCTACTCGCTTTGCTACAAGCCTTGCTGCACTGACTAGACTGTTTGAAGGAGTCACGGATGATAACTCCAAGGTCCCATTCCTCAGCCATAGTGCTAAGTCTCACCCCACCAACCCAGTACTCTATCCTGGGGTTCTTGTTCCCTAGGTGCGTTACCTTGCACTTTTAGCATTGAATTTCTTTCTTTTTTTTTTATTGCATCTTTATTTAATTTTCTGTTCTTGATTTATAGGTGCATGAATGTCCATATAACAGTCTTACATAGGTACAACAAGGCTTTCCAATATAGTCTATCACAGCGGAGAAGGACAGAGAGACGGAGAAGGACCAAGCACCATCAGTTCCCATTTTCTGCAACTAAGCCTGCAATTAATCCTCTCTATCTCATCTGAAATAAACAATATTTTTAAAGAGATTCTAGCATGTCATGATGTCCTTTGTATGTCACTATGGTAAAATCTGTCTGCATGTTAATAATATAGTTATCTTAGAACGTGTACCTTCCCCAGTATTGCCCCAACTATGCCTTATAAATCCCCAATATGCTGTAATTAAGCTACATTTAGCAGTGAATTTCAAATGCCAAACCTCAGAACACCCCTCTAGCTTTTGTAAGTCACCCTGCGCTTCTGTGATTCCCTTGTCACTATCCACTCTCCCACAGACCTTAGTGTTATCTGTAAAGAGACACAACCTGCCCTGGATTCCATCACCAATATTGCTAATGAATATATTGAAGAGGACTGGACCAAGGACAGATCCCTGTGGCATTCCACTTGTGACCTCCCTCTCTTCTGATTTGACCCCACTGACCACAACCCTCAGCTGCCTTCCCTTTAGCCACTTACCTACCAAGTTTACTATAAACTTACCCACACCCAGAACCTCTATCTTCTTCAGCAAGTGTCTGTGAGGCACAGACTTGAAAGCCTTGCTGAAGTCAAAGTAGAGCAGATCCACAGCATGGTCCCCATCAAATTCCCATGCCACCCAAAGACAACTATCAGGTTACTCTGACAGAACCTCTCTGCCATGAATCCTTGTTGTTATTATTCTGGAGACCACTGCTCTCCTATTAGTCCACAAAGTCCTCCTTGACCAGTGTCTCCAACAGCTTCATGACAATAGAGGTAAGACTGACAGGTCTGTAGTTTCCTGCTTGTTCCTTGTCCCCCACTTATGGAGTGGAACTATGTCCACCATCCTCCAGTTCTTCGGAACTACTGCCGTCTTCAGTAAGCTGTTGAACAGACCAACCAGGGGTTCAGCCGGTACCGCTCCCAGCTCTCTATGTAACCTCAGATGCATCCCATCTGGTCCCAGGGCCTTATCTATCTTTAGGGCTGCCAGTGCCTTCTGGACCCTTTTGTTGTAAATACTGGCTGCCTCATCTCCGAGACCCCCTTAGTGGCCACTTTAATGCCGCTCTCTGGCAAAGGCCCCCCCATCATCCTTAGTGAAGACTTAGCAAAAGTAATATTAAAGATAGCAGTCTTTTGCCCATCCTCCTCCTCTATCAGTGATGGTTTTGCAAATTGTGTTAATAGTCAATTGAATAAAGGTGTAGCATATCAATTTGTATGTTGATGGGTTACTGCCATTGAAGTATTGAAATTGTTATATTCCTTGCCTGATAAGTTTAGCGATTGTGAGGATGGGCTTGATGCCAGGTTTGTTAAGATGGCTGCCCCACTTATTGTAGCACCTCTGAGTACAGTATACAATCTATGCATTTCTGCAAATGTCTTTCCTTCATTATGGAAGATAGCCCCGGGATGATCCAATCCCTAAAAATGCCAGGCCCACTGGAGTCAAGGATTAGTGACCTATTTCAATTTTAAATCACCTGGGGAAGGTTTTTGAGAGATTGATGATTAGTCACTTGAATGAATTCTTGGGTGCAGCCGATATCCTTTGTGAAAAGCAGCATGGTTTTCGGCAGGGCAGGGGTACGGGTACAGCCCTGGTCAGGTTCACGAACACCGTCCTTAAAGGCTGTAATGATGGAATGTTAACAGGGCCATTTTCGTGAACCTGCCCAGGGCTTCTGATTTGATAAATCATTCCCTGCTTAGTCAGAAGCATGCTGCTCTTGGATTGGCTGTTTCTGCAGTTGAACTTGTTTTTGATTTTTTTTTCAGGGGCGTTCTCAGTCTGTTTCTATTGGTTTGATTATTTCTTCAGTTTGTTATACTACATGTGGTGCACCTCAGGGGTCTATTCTTGGACCCCTGATGTTTTCATTGTTTATTAATCAAGTCCCCTCTAGTTTTGATAAGTGTAAATGTCTTTGGTATGCTGAGGACTTGATTTTGTATTGTCAGGGAAAGTCCTTGGATTATGTAAATATGGTGTTGGAAGATGAGTTTAAAAAATTATGCCACTGGCTTACTACCAACTTAATGCTTTTAAATATTCGTAAAACCAAAGATATGTTGTTTGGAAGTTCTGTAAGACTTGGTGAACATCTTTCCCTGACTATACATGACACCCAGGGGAATTTACTTAATCAGGTGTCAGAATTTAGGTATTTGGGGGTTCTTTTAGACACCTCGTTGACTTATCTTCCTTGGGTAAAGTCAGTAAAAAAGAAAATTCACTGCAGGTTGGGCCAATTTTATAAATTCAAATCTTATTTATCTTATGATTCTCGTCTGAAATTGGCTAATGGAGTCTTAATGCCACATTTTGACTATGTCTCCTCGCTGTATGCTAAGTTGGGATCCAAAGAGAAACAAATTCTAAGGTGTTGTTTATAACAGCATTTGTAGGATTGTTTTGGATGCTCCTTTTTTGACCCACCACCGCCTTTTATATTCTTCATTGAAATGGTTTAACTAGGTTTAACTACGAATTTGCTTTAGGAAAATTGGTTCATCAGGCCATCTATTCGAATGGCTTATCTCAGTTATCTGATCTGGTGCAGGTTCGTGAAGTTCAGGTAAATTTGAGAATATTTCAGGAGGTAGCGTTGCTAGTACAAGGCCTACGAGTATTTGGCCACCAGGCTTCTTTACTATGGAATAGGTTACTAGTTTCATTAAGGTTAATTAAGTCCCATTCATCTTTTAAAGTCAAGTTTAAACAACACTCGTTAGCATAGCCTAATTGTTCATGTTATTTGTACATTTTGTTTGTTGTATATTTTGATGTACTGTTTATTATGTTTTATGTCTGGGTCGGTCCGGAAAAAGGGCTTTGCCCAGAGTCCTAACCTGGTTAACAAATAAAAATGAAAATGAAATTGTATCTCCCTCAGCTACCCATACAAATCCCCATGCTTTCTTCTCTTTTCCCTAATATATTGGAAGAACTGTTTTTCTCCATTCTTGATCCCGTCTGCACTACGCAGCTTTCTGTCCGCTTTTGCCTCCCTAACTGCCCTCTGTGCCTCCCTATTTTTCATATATGTATTCTCCACATTCTTCCTGCCCCTGCTTTCTAAGCCCAGGAATCCACTAATATTATTACTCTTTGAAGTCAGGACTGCCCCAGACAGACTAGAATGATATGCTAATCATGGAATGTTTAGCTAATGCATCTATTTTCAAACAGCCTTGTGCCAACTGTCTACATTCTGCCTCAGATTTCTTCTCTCTCTCTGCTGTACAGATCAGATGCCCTAGAGATATCTCTCAATCAAGATCATCTGATTACTGTTTAAGACCAAAAAAACTTAAATATTTTTGTTTTATGTTTCATTTCTGCCTTGTGTCTATTGTTATTTAATGTTTTTCCTCATAGCAGGGTTTTTATATAATTGATTAGTAGTACTAACTGTTAAAGTATTTATATAGGTTTTCTGGAAGTGTAATGTTTGTTAAAGTGAGGCAAGTGCTATGCGTTTCTCACAATGTTCTAGCACTTTTATGAACAAAAAGCTAATCAATTTTTAGAGTAAATAAAACCATGTTTAAAATGTTGAAGTTTTTTAACAGGACCTCCTGGTTTTAAGAATTGTTGAAGTGTGCTTAGGTGTTTGCTAAGTCAGATAAGCATGATCTTTGCTTGATCTGCCTTTGGCAACAACAATTTTATAAAGATTGTGATATATGTAAGTCTTTCCCTGGTAAAACAGTGGGAAACATGCAGGGAGAGGTTTAAAAGGAAACTAGAGGAGGGGTTCATGGGCTCTAACTAGTCCACCCCCTCCACGAATGTTTAAGCCTTACAGACTGAGCCGAATTCCACCCCAATACGGTGAGCGCCTATTAGGGAGGAAGGTCCCTGGCTCTAACTAGTCCACCCTCTATGAAGGTGGCAAGTCCTTCCAGAGCCTCTAATTCCACCCCGATACAGGTGAGAGCCCCTGGCCTGAGGAGGGTCTCTGGGCTCTGACCAGTCCATCCCTCCATTAATGCGGCACGTCTTTCCAGAGCTTCTAATTTCACCCGATACGGGTGAGGACTCTGGCTTGAGGAGGGGTCCCTGCGCTCTAACCAGTCCACTCCCTCCATGAATGTGGCAAGTCCTTCCAGAGCCTCTTAATTCCACCCCTGATACGGGCGAGGGCTCTGGCAAGAGAGGCAGTCAGCTGGCTGACTGTCCGTGCCTGCCCCCACCCCCAAAAAGCTGAAGTAAACAAAGCACTCTGCCACCCTGGCTCAAATGCTTCAAGGGTCCCTCAGGTGCCTACTGAAGCTCCCTCTTCTGCTGATCTAACACAGGCCTTAGCTTTACTCCAGGTGCTGTAGGGGTTATTTCCACATCAGCAGCCTGTGATTACTCCTGCTGAAAAAGCAGCTGCTGTTACCCCTCTGGTGTCTACTGCTACTTTGGCATATGGTGGTGGTGATGATGATGACAGCTATAACCAGGATGAGAAGGGAACTGAACCTGAGGTGTCACCAGAACAGGATTATGGCTACCTCCCCTCGACCCACGGAAGACTTCTTTCCCTTTTCTCTTTTGTGAAGGAAATGGTAGAGACCCTAGATCTGCAAACAGCTGAAGAGATCCATGATGAAGAGGAGGCACAATATATGGAGCTTATGGGGCTGACACCCTCAAAGAGGCTCTTGTTATCTATCTATACATTAAAATAAATAAAAATAAATAAAATAAAAATGGATGCGTTATAAATCCTTAAGGCTCCTAATTCAGCAATATGGCTAAAAAGGGGTACCTTTCGGTTTCCCTGGCAATCCAGCAAGCTTGTTATCAGGCCTATGCAGCCCTCTACCAGAAAGTTCTCTGGCAGTCAGTTGTCAACAATGCTAACCCCTCTTTAACTGCGTCAGAGCTATTAGATACAGCAAAATTAGGTTTGGAGGCTTCCAAATACCAATTTCAAATGGCAGCTGACTCTAATTATACTGCTGCAATAACCCTGAGGAGATTTGCCTGGCTGAGGGTTGCCAACCTCACACAGGGAACACAAGCTAAGGCAATGGATTTTCCAGTCGAGGGCCACTCTCTTTCTGCTGCTCAGACTGAGGCTTTAAAAAAAAAACAAAAAACAGATGAATATAAAGCTACTTTTAAAAGTAACTCGACTAGAGACAGGCCCTCTCCTTCGACTTCTTATTCTAGGGGAGGCAGGGGCAGGTCTTCATTTAGGAGAACTTTCTCACAGGTATAGGCTGTCACTCAGCAGCAGTACTAACCACAGAAGATAGAACCCCTGCCTTTTTCCCCCATCAGGCTGCTTCTCCCCATCATGTAGGGGGCAGACTCACCCACTATTTCCAGAAATGATCAAACTCAACAAATGGGTTCTGGAAATAATGAGTCAGGGTCTCTCCCTTTGTTTCAAGTCCCTTCCTCCTCCAAGGTTGAAATAGTTTGCACCAGCTCCCTTCTCAGAAAGAGAATTGCTGGAGCAGGAGGTACAGGCCTTATTACGGGCAAAAGCAGTCGAGCCTGTTCTCCACAACCAAAAGAGGACAAGGGTTCTATTCCAGATATTTCCTAGCAACGAAAGTATCTCAGATTCAGACTCCCCTCAGGCCAGTATCAGTTTTCAACACTGCCTTTCGGACTCACCTCTGCACCAAGGGTTTTTACCAAGTGCATTGCAGTGATAGGGCACACCTTAAAAGAATGGGTGTTCATCTTTCCTTATCTGGATGACTGGCTAATCGTAGGGAAATCTCACCAACAGGTGTCAGACCACCTACAGGTAACCCAGGATATGCTGCTGTCCCTGGGATTCCTTCTCAATACCAAAAAGTAAGTGCTGACCCCTGTGCAAGTTCTGCAGTTCATAGGAGCAGAACTGGATATAGTAGTGGGAACAGTTTTTCCCCCTCAAGAGAGGGCAGAAGCTATTCGGCTCTTATGAAATGGACATCAGAATTTAGGCATCCTGATTGGTCCATACCTATGTGATATTCCTTCTTAAGCACAGGAAAAAGGACCAGCAGTGCCCTGTGGGCACTGATCCTAGTAAACATACCAGTTAGAATGTTGGCAAATTGAAAATCAGCCATCTTGTTTTCACCAAATGCGAGTGAAATACCAGGCTGTATTTTCAATCTGTCAATATATCTGCATTCAGATGCCCATTTCATAAATATTTATGCTAACTGCATGATTTAAAAACAAATATAAGCCCAGTCATATTAACTGTGAACCACCTAGCAGTTGTCTCCCAATCTGCCGCCCGCTCACTCCTGCATCGTCGTAACAGTTTACAAAAACAGCTTGTTCTTCCTAGTGCTGCCGGGTACCATAAGATACAGAAAAAGGACAGCATAATTTCTTGTTGCACACTTTCAAAAGTCAATGAAGTAGGTGTGCTGCTAGTTGGGGGGGGGGGGATGCCATGACAACTACAGGGAAAAAAATACAAGTAAGGATGCCTTAGCTGGTCAAGACTAGCAGGTCAAAAGTCCTCAACTCAAAGGAACAAACAAGCGGAGGAACTATTTTGTTAAAAAGTAACACAAATATTTAAGCATTTCACTATGAAATACTGTTAATTTTACTTATTACATGCACCTGTATTTTACATAACCATTTCATAAACGCAATTAGACACTCCAGGGTGTGCGTAGAACACTTTAACACACAGCTAGGATGCTGGATGCACTCGGCCAATGGCCTCATGCCTCACTATGCCTCCTAGCCTTGTGTTAAAGTGTCTAACGCACACCCTGTCATGTCTTATTGCTTACTTGGTAGGCTCATTCGCCCTGGGGCAGGCCAAACCCAGCAAAACATTTCCTTCAACTATAGGAGCACATGGCTTCAGCAGCAAGCACAGTCATAGGTGCCAGATTTTAGATGAGAGATGTCCAGTTCCACCTCAGAGCACATTGGCGCCAGAGGGAAGACCCACTCTCAAAGTCAGTACCAGTAACAAAAACCTTGCTATAGGCCCTCCAAGGGTGAAGGGAACTAGAAAACGTAAGAGAAGGGGTTCCATTTTTGCAGGAGCCTCCTTCTCGGGTTCTCACAACCAATGCTTCCCTTTTAGGATAGGGTGCCCACTTGGGGGGGGGGGGGAAATCGCACCATTCATGGCTCCTGGGACAGTGCAGACTCACCCCTGCACATAAATTTGCTGGAGCTGAGGGCTGTATACATGGCCCTTCAGGTTTTCTCTCGTCGTCTTTTGGGAAAGGTGGTACAAGTCAGATCAGACAATACCACAACAAGGTACTACATCAACAAACAAGGAGGGACAAAGGACAATCCTCTTTGTACAGAGGTAATGAAAATAAGGAGCCTTGTTTACTCCCTAAACACCTCTCTACAAGCAATTCATCTGCCTGGCAAGGATAACACCCTGACAGATGCCTTGAACAGGATAATTCAGGCCCATCATGAATGAGCATTGAACAGGCAGGTGGTGAATGCTCTATTCAGGAGGTGGGGGATCCTAGAAATAGACCTTTAAGCTTCCCACCAAAATCACCACTTTCCTCTCTACTGTTGCAGGGGCCCCAGTGAAAGGGATAGTTCCCATGGATGCCCTGATTCTCGACTGGACAGGCAGATACCTTTATGCATTTCCTCCCTTTCCTCTGATTTTCAGGGTTCTCATCAAGCCCAGGTCATATCCAGCGCGATGATCATGGTAGCACCAGACTGTGTAAGGCAGCCTTATACTCCCTATGCTTTCAATGCCCGTGAGCAAGCTGATTCACCTTCCTCAGAGGTACAATCTACTGACTTCCTTCCAGGGAAGGGTAGCGTTTCCCAGCCTTAGGTCTCTCAAGCTCAAGTCATGGCTCTTGAGAACTTAGAATATGCAGACTGCCAATCCTCTGAAGCAGTTTTGAAAGTCTTTAGGGGTTACAGGAAGCCTTCCATTAAGAAAACCTATGCCTCAAAATGGAAAAGATTTTTCCATTGGGTACAATGATATGGGTGTAGCCCCAGCCCAGGCCGGGATCCAAACCCATCTGGATTATTTGTCTCATCTGCACTCCTTGGGGCTGCAGCACTAGACTCTGAAAGTGCACCTGGCTTCAATTTCAGCGTACCTCTCACCTAAAACGATACTTCAATGGCATTGAATCCCATACTCAAGAGGTTCTTTAAGGGGCTGTCTCACTTGTTTCCCCAACACAGGGAACCAGTGCCACCATGGGATCTTAATGTTTGCATTGCCCAGCTTATGCTTCCGCCCTTTGAGCCTATGGTATCAGAAGAGCTTAAATTTGTTACCTGGAAGGCAGTCTTTTTTCTGGTAGCAATCACTTCTGCCAGGAGGATTAGTGAGCTACAGGTCTTTTGTGCAGAAAAGGACTACGTTTCTTTTCACAGGAATAAGGTAGTGTTGGGAACTAATAAGTTCCTCGCCAAGGTGGTCCCTGACTTCCACTTGAACCAGTCAATAACATTGACAGTTTCTTTACTGAGCACTCCAGCTCAGGTGAGCATAGACTGCACAGCCTGGATGTCAAAAGAGCACTGAGTAACTATATGACTCATGCCAAAGACCACAGATAGGACAGACAACAGCTGTTCCTCACATAAGGGGGAATTAGGTAAAGGTACTACTGCTTCGAAAAGGACTTTATCGCAATGGATAGTCCAATGTATTCAGTTCTGTTGCTTAAAAGCAGGCAAGGTTCCTCCTTCTTGTCTTAGAGCCCACTCTACAATGGACACAGCTGCCACTATTGCAGCTGCCCGAGAGGTACCGCTATTGGAAATATGTAAAGCAGCTATCTGGAGGTTAGCCCACACCTTCACTAAACACTATAGCCTGAATACCCAGCCTAGTAGTGATGCCAGTTTTGGCAAAGCTGTTTTGCAGAATCATTTTCCTAAATAGATTCTGCCCACCTCCTAGTGGTATTGCTACATAGTCTGCAAAGAGTAATAATATTAGTGGATTCCTAGGGTTAGAAGAAAGAATTACTCACATGTAGTAATCTTGTTTCTTCCCAGGCATCCACTAATATTATTACTCCCCTCCAGAATCGATAACTAGAAAAATACTCTCCCCCAGTTAAGATACACAGTTGGAGTGGTATGCCACCTGCTGGCACATTCTGGTAATACCTATAGCTGGTAGGTTCTTTTCTTAGCACATATCTGACTTTAGAAAAGGAGACTTTTGCTTCAATTAGCCTATGGCTACTCATTTGAAATGGCCCTGTTGGGCATTTAAAATTATTTTATGGTTATTTAATTATAATTCACATGTTGTTATGGCCTCTTTGTAGGCTTTGAAGAAATCTGAGGCAGAATGTAGACAGTTGGCACAAGATTGTTTGAAAATAGATGCAATAGCTAAACATTCCATGATTAACATATCATTCTAGTCTCTCTGCGGCAGTCCTAACTTCAAAGAGAACTGCAAAGAGTAATAATATTAGTGGATGCCTGGGAAGAAACAAGATTACTACAGGTAAATAATTTTGTCTTTCTTTGTACTTGTAGAAGGCCTTTCTCTTTTCCTTACCATGTCTCTGACTCTTGCTGAGAATCTTAATGGTCTCTTAAACCTGTTCTTTCTGGTTAACATTCTCATGCATACCTTAGATGTCTCAAGAATGGCTCCCTGAATTGCCCCAGTCTCTCTTACACCACCCCCACGTTGTCCACCCCAACTAACTGTTTGCTGGCCAGCACCCTCAGACTGCTGAAGTCCGCCCTTCTAAAATCAAGGACTTCAGCTCTCGATCGGGGTTTTTCCAGACCCAAGGACCAGTTCAAACCAATGGAATTATGGTTGACGTTCCCCAGTAGCTCCCCTATTCTCACAGCTCCTACCATCTCTGAGCTGGTGAGCACCACACTGAAGACTGTACACTGCCTGGTGGATTCCTTAACTAGGTGTACCAGCAGACAGTCTTGGAAGGCATCCAGCGGGGTCTGACATCTGGTGCTCCTGGCCACTGGAACGTCCCAGTTGACTATGTTTTGTACCTGCAGATTAACTTACTCTTCTGTCAGCTCGGAGTAACTCTGTTTTTGAAAGTATGACTAAGCAACATTTTAAAGATACCTATGACACTATAACTTGGTTCTCATAAAGGATGGGTGTCCTTTAAGTGCAAGACTGAAGCTGTGCACACCAACTGACAACATAATGGTGTCTGCAGATCTAACACATATTTTACCAATAGCCAGCTGTACATATGCCAGCCCCTGCACCACAACAACACAGTCCTGCTATCCAATCAGCAGTATCGGCTAACAGAACTGCACCTTTAGCTCACCTGCAGCATGGTCACTTGAGATGCAGAGAGAGTTCCAGGCTCTTGGTTTGACTCCTGATGCTGCCACATAGGGGAACTTGAAGCAGATAAGGGAGGTACAGTATGTACTGGACTTTTCTTGCTAGAAAACAGAATCCTTCTGTATCCATGAAAGTAGTGCCCTACACATTACTGTAATGACATTAACACAGCATTCAGAAAGTATAAGGAAACACAGAAGAAGCAGGACACACAACCATAGAACCTCCGACTGTAAGGGTCTCAAGAAAGGAGACCTTGCAGAACAGCCAGCCTGAAGCCTGCTCTACGGCGAGAGGCGATGTCCAAACTGTAGTGTTTCGTAAAGGTATGGACAGAAGTACAAGTGGCGGCTGCACACATATCAGCCGCTAACACATTCCTGAAACAAGCCGCAGAGGCAGCGACACCTCTAGTGGAGTGGCCTCTGACTTGACCAGGCAGGGCCTTGTGATACTTGTCGTAACAGAAAGTGATACAATGAGCCAGCCATTTAGATAGGCATTGCTTGGTAACAGCATTGCCCTCTGTTTTGTGAGCAAAAGAGATGAAAAGCTGATCAGACTTCCTGAGATCCTTCATCCTAGTGGTGTAATATCTCAGTATTCTATGAACATCCAAAGTATGCAAGAGGTACTCCCATTGATTGGAGCATTGCATAAAGAAAGCAGGTAGCTCAATGGATTGATTCACCATAGATTCCACTACCTCCCTAGGGAGAAATTTAGGGTTGGTACGCTGAGCCACATGTTCCTTGTGAAAAATCAAATTCGGGATTTTGCACATCAAGGCCTGAAACTTGGAAATACGTCGAGCTGAAATAATGGCCACCAGAAAGAGAGTCTTCCAGGAAAGGAACTTCAAGTCTGCTGATGCTGCTGGTTCAAAAGGAGGCAGGGTAAGCTTCTCAAGAATAAAATTCAGATCCCAAGGAGGGGCAGGAACGTGAATAGGAGGTCTCAAAAGGAGAACACTTCTAAGAAAAGTCTTAGAGACTTCCAGCTGCGTGAAAGTTCTGTCTCCAAAGGGAACATGGTAAGTGGAAACAGCCACCATGTGAACTTTCAGAGAGGAATGGCTGAGACCCAGGTCAAAGAAATGACACATATAGTCCAGAATTCTCCCGATAGGGCACGAGAATGGCTTGAAATCCTTGGAAGAGGCCCAAATCGGGAACCGTTTCCATTTCATAGCATAGGTAGATCTAGTGGAAGGCTTTCTGGCCTCCACCAGAATCTCAGCCACAAGTGGGGAGACCTCGAATTGGGCTTGAGCTACATCTGCAGGAGCCACACATGCAATTGAAGGGACTCGAGACCTGGATGAATCAGGGTCCCTTGATCCTGTGTCAACAAAAGTTGTGACACAGGTAGAGAAAGAGGAGGTTCCTCTGAATACTGTTGCAGAAGACAGTACCAAACTTGCCTGGGCCAGAAAGTAGTGATTAGGATCATGCGAGCTCCTTCTGAGCGGAGTTTGCGTAAGACCCTCGGAATCAAGAGAATCGGGAGGAAGGCATAGATGAATCTGTCCTTCCAGTCTAGAGACAGAGCATCTCTCCAAAAAATGCCTTGCCCTGGAGCAAGCAAGCAGAAGGCGGGAAGTTTTGCATTGTGAGGAGATGCGAACAGGTCTACCTGAGGTATTCCCCAGCACAGAAAGAGATTGTCTAGTACCCTCTGATCCAGTTCCCCTTCGTGAGCCTTTGCTGATGACCGGCTGAGGTGGTCTGCCAGCGTATTTTCGACCTCCAGAACATGAACCACCGTCAGGTGAAGGCTGTGTTGCACAGCCCAATCTCAAAACTCTTATTGTCTCCCTGCATAGAGGATAGGAACACGTTCCTCCTTGCTTGTTGATGTACCAGACTATGCACATGTTGTCTGTCTGGACAGCCAGATGACCGGGAAGCACATACAAGCTCAGAGCTTGGACAGCATACAGAACGGCCCTGAGCTCAAGCACGTTCATATGAAGAGTCTGTTCGAGCCTGGACCAGGAGCCCTGGGTTCTGTGAGACCCTAGATGGGCTCCCCAACCCTCTCCCAAGGCGTCTGTTCTCAAAGTTTGGGAGGGAGGTTTGAGGCAGAAGGGAACTCCCCAGCAAAGGTTCTCTTGCACCATCCACCACTGCAAGTCCCAAACCATGGGGTTGGAAACCAGGACTTCTTGGTCTAGGTCGTCCAACATCTGGTCCCACTGAGACCGAAGCATCCACTGAGAGATCCTCATATAGAGCCGAACGTGAAAGACTGTCGGAATAGCTGCCGCCATGAGCCCGAGGAGGTGAAGGACTGACCTGGTGCTGACCTGCCTGTGACCGGACAGAAGGCTTGCGTGAGCCTGGAGGGTGTCCACCCTATCCGGTGGCAGAAAAGCCATGTCAGTGATCGTGTCCAGGATCGCCCTGATGAACTGGAGCCTCTGAGAGGGGACTAGATGGGACTTGGCCTGGTTGATGGTGATACCCAGGCTGGTAAAAACCTGCAGGGTAAGGGAAAGAGAGCGCAGGAGATCTTCCCTAGACAGGGCCACCAGGAGCCAATCATCCAGGTATGGGAAAACCTGCACTCCCTGGGTAAGCAGGTAGGCCGCTACCATGGAAAGGCATTTGGTGAACACTTGGGGCGCTGAGGAAAGACCAAATGGAAGGGCCTTAAACTGGTAGTGGTCCCCCTGGAATGAAAACCGAAGGAATTTGCGGTGGGAAGGGCATATAGCGATATGCAGGTAGACATCCTGCATGTCCAGTGCGCACAGCCACTGTCCCTGCCAAAGTAAGGGCAGAAGGCTCTGCAGGGAGAGCATTCTGAACAGTTCGTACTCCATGAACATGTTTGGAGAGCTGAGGTCTAAAATAGGCCTCATGTCTCCCGATTTCTTTGGCACCAAGAAGAAATGGGAGTAGTAGCCTGTCCCCTGAAGGTGGGTTGGGACAGACTCTATCGCCTCCTTCAGAAGAAGGGAGGATATTTCTTCCCAAACCAGAGGAAGATGTTTCGGGGAGTAGGACGACCTGGGGGTGGTTTTCTAGGTGGTTTCCGTGGAAACTTGATTGAGTGTCCTGCTGCTATCAGTTGGAGCAGAAAGGATCTGAAGTTATCCTCTCCCAACCCGGTAGACTGAAGGAGAACCTCCCTCCTACTGGCTCCTCTGGTAGGACCAGAGGCTGTGGGAGAGGAGAGGAGTCAGGAGGTGTGGGGCAATGCTGCGGCTGAAGCTCCTACCACTTGTTTGGGCGGGGGCTTGGCAGCTGGAGGGGCTGATGTTTTATCGGCCCGCTTGTCTTGAGGTTTCGCTTTGGGCCGAGAACGTCTGCGAAAAGGGCAGCGTTGTCACTGAGGGGGCCTGTACATAGAGTCAACAGATTTAAGCGCAGTGCCCTTCTCTTGCAGGTCGGTGATGATGTCCTTGACATTCCCACTGAACAGCACAGAACCCTTGAAGGGCGCATCCTGAATAGTGGACTGCACTTCAGGGACCAAACCTGACACCCTGAGCCACACATGACGCTGAAGACCTACGGCGAAAGCCGAGCTCTGACTAGCAGCATCCACTGCATCGTACGTGGCATGGAGCATGTGCCGAATGGCTGAATGAGCAGATCGGACTAGATCAGCCGCTTCCTGCTTTGTCTGAGACTCAGGAAGGGAGTCCAGCTTGTTTCCACCTCACTCAGGATAGCCTTCTGGTAGTCCCCCATACGTGCAATATAATTCAGGGCCCTTATCCCCAGAGTGGAGGAAGCATACACCTTCTTCCTGTACTGGTCCAGAAGGTGGGATTCCTTGTCTGGTGGAGATGAGCTGAGATGCTTTGGGTTCGCCGACCTGCCGTGAGCGGCGCTAAACTGTGTAACAAATGTAACTACTGTAAATAACTGCTTCTAAATGTCTTTTTCCGTAACTAATTCCGGGTCGCTCCTGAAAAAGGGACCGCTGGTCTCAGTGGGCTTACCCGGTTAACAAAATCTAAATAAATAAATAAATAACCACGACAGAGTCGGCCTTGGGGTGTGTATTCAAAGAATCCACACCCTCAGGAGCCTGGTATAGCCAATCCACCTTCCTTAGAAGGGGGGGCTAACGCCGACGGCTGTTTCCAAATAGTGGAAACGAGGTCTGCGTGAGACTCGATCCAGGGTGGAATCAATGTCGGAGCATTTTTGGGCAGATCCAGATGGACAGTGAGTTTCTTCTGCTGTGGATCTGGCTCCAGAGATTGCCACTGGTGGACCTCCTGGATCTTTTTCAGCAGTTCCAGAAAAGAAGGATCTTCTGGAGATGATTTTGGAAGAGTCCTTGGCCTGGGTCAGTCTGGAGTGCGTGGCTCGTCAGGATCAGAGCACCCGTCGGAATCTGATTCGGAGGTCTCCAAAGAGGAAGATGAAGACCCCTGCTGGCACGGGGGAGGAACAGACCCTTGGGCAACCCTCGGGGAAGCGTGTCCTCCCCGGCCCTGGCACCAGAGGGCTCACCCCTGGTGTCGGGTAAGGGGAAGGGACTCTGTCGTCTCTGGCGACGGACATCCGGAACTGGGTCCAGTGTCAGCAGGCAGCTCTCTACCTCCCAAGTAAGTGGGGCCTTGGACTCAGCCCACCAGGAAGCCAGAGTCTCCTTCAGATCTAATGGCGAAATGGGGGGGGGGCGGTGGGGGAGGATAAGGATATTGATGATATCCATAATGCGAGCATCCGTATCCCGGCGTTGGGTACTGAGGCACAAGGTACTGCAGCATCAGGTGGGCTAGCGTCAGGTACTGCGGCGCAGGATACTGCAGTACCGAGTAGGACGGCGTTGGATAAGACGGGGTCTGATACCCAGGAACCAGTGTCTCTGATGGAGCAGAAGGCCCTGGGAGAGGCCCAGCAGGCGGGTCAGGAACAAGTGGCCCGGAGGGTGTTGGGATGGTGTCCAGCAAGGAAATGTCACCTGGCATCGGATAGGCTGGCGCTGGAGCCAGTATCCAAGGGTCCGACATAAGGTCATCCAGCCCAGCAGGAGGGAGACCTGACGGGAGCATACCGGCGTCCTCTACGTAGCCCAGGGAAGGAGGGCTAAAATTCCCAGGGTCCAACAGGGGAGATGCTGGGACCTCAGTCAGCAGCGGAGGGTCAGGGACGGCAGACTGGTCAATCAGGTTTGGCATCGGCTCTAACGCCGTGCGTCCATCAGAGGGGCCAACGTCTGCCTTAACAGCAGGGTCCGGGAAGGCTTCGGAGGAGCTAGCGTATGACTTATGGGAACCGCCCCCCAACAAAGGCCACGATGGGGGAGCGGTCTTGCCGGGCGTGTTCAAGGCAGTACGTTGCCCCAGGTCAGGCATCTTAGCGGCCTTGTCTGTGCAGGCGTCGGTGGCACTGAAGTCCAGCTTACTGGACCCACTTGACCAGGAAGGCCGCACAGTGGCGGTCTTTCTGGGAGCAACTGCCTGCTTTATCCCAGAGGCTCTCAATGGGCTCGAGCTCGATAGGAGGGATGACACCGCCTTGGAAACCTCCGGCCGGAGTCGCAGTGGCCGCAGAAGTGGAGTCCTGGTCCCGGTGCTTCTCCTTCTTCTTACCGTGACCCACAGGGGAAGTTGAGGCCTGCCAAAGCTTCTTCGGCTCCTTTTCCATAAAGAACATCTTCTTCTTCTTCAAAATATGGACCTCCAAGGACTGCTACCTCCGTTTGCGGGTGGCAGCTTTAAACTGTTGGCAGTGCTGGCACTTCCCCACGGGGTGTTCCGGGCCTAGATAGAAGAGGCACAGGGAGTGTCCATCTTTATGCAGGAGCTGGGCGCCGCACGAATTACACTTGTTCTTTTGCAAATCGGATGGAGTACGGGACGACATACACGGCAGATATTAAAGTTGTTCAAGAAATTAAGAAAAAAAGGCGGTAATAAAACTGATGACAGACTGACGAAGCAGTGAACTTAACTGCAAGGCGCTTTCACAAGCTAACTGCAGGAAAGAACTGGAAGACGGGTGTGGGGGACCACCCCTTTATACTGACATCGTCTGACACCGGTCACCTGACGTGGGGCGGTCCCATGCCAGAGACTGCTAGCTAGAAATTCTTCTGTCGGGTCCTGACGCCTGCCGGCTTCAGTCCTATATGTAATTACCTACTGCAAGAGCCCTTTCGAAGTAAGATCTGTGCCAGTTAAAGCAGAAGGAAGCAGGAAAAGAAGTCAGAATAGCAAAGGCCCAAACCGAGAAAAGATAGCCAACTCAGTTAAGAAGGGGGATAAAACCTTTTATAGTTACATTAGGGAGCAAAGAAAGACAAAGGGAGGGATACTGAGGCTGAATAAAGAGGAGGGTGGGTGGGCAGAGAGGGACAGTGAAAAAGCAGGATACTGAACAAATATTTCTGCTCAGTATTCACAAAGGAAGAGGAAGGGGAGGTACCTAATCCAGTCAACAGAAGCATTCTGGATAGGGGGGTCAAAATCAGTCCTTTCACAGAAAAAAGGGTTCTGAAAGAACTCCTAAAATTGAAGGTGGACAAAGCAATGGGGCCTGATGAGATTCATAGATACAAAGACAGTGTCGGCAGATAAGGGCCTACGGCCCACCCAGTCTGTCCATTTGAGCTTGTAAGTTCACTTTATGTTTTCCTAGAAGTCTGTTGCCCCTTAACCCTAACCTCCAGAATTCCTTTATGTCTATCCCATGCATTCTTAAATCCTGTGATTGTTTCAGCACCCACCACTTCCTCTGACAGGGTGTTCCACTTGTCCACCACCCGTTCGTTGAAGAAATTCTTCCTCACGTTTCCTCTGAATCGTCCTCCCTCCAACTTCATCCCATGCCCTCTAGTCCCGGAACATATTTTTTGCTTAAAAATAGTGTATTCCTGCACCCTGTTCCTCCCTGTAAGATACTTATATGTTTCTATCACATCCCCTCTCTCCCTCCTCTCCTCCGGGGAGTACATATTCAATTCCTTCAACCTGTCCTCATAGGACTTGTGATGCAATCCATGTACCGTCTTTGTTGCCCTCCTCTGAACCTTCTCTACCCCATCTATGTCCTTATGTAAGTACTATAAGGTCTCCAGAACTGTACACTGTACTCCAGGTGGGGCCTCACTAGTGTCTTGTATAGTGGAATTATGACCTCCCTTTTCCTGCTGGTGATGCCCCTGCCTATGCATCCCAGCATCCTATTTGCTTTATCTGCTGCCTTGTCACACTGTTTCCCTACATTGAGGTCATCAGAGATGATAACCCCAAGATCCCTTTCCTGCTTGGTGCATGCTATATCCTCACCCCCAACTGATATATTGTGCCAGGGTTTTTGTGCCCCATATGCATTATCTTGCATTTCTTTGCATTGAATTTCAACTGTCAAACCTTTGACCATTCTTCAGGTTTCTGCAGATCCCTTCTCATTCTGTCTACACCCTCTGGTGCCTCTACTCTGTTACAGATCTTTGCGTCATCAGTGAACAGGGAAATTCTGCCTTCTAGGTCCTGTGCAATGTCACTGATGAAGATGTTGAATAGAACCGGTCCCAGCACTGATCCCTGTGGTACCCCACCGGTCACTCTTCCCTCTGTGGAGTGACAGCCATTTACCACCACCCTCTGTGCCCTGCCGCCCAGCCAGTTACCTACCCACCACACTCATATTCGCCAGTTTGTGTAACAGTCTTCTATGTGGCACCGTGTCAAAGGCCTTGCTGAAGTTCAGATAGGCTATGTCCACTGCCCTCCCCTGTTCCATCTCCCTAGTCACCCAGTCGAAAAATTCAACAAGGTTGGTCTGACATGACCTCCCCCTGATGAAACCATGCTGCCTTAGGTCCTGTAGTCCATTGAAAACCAGATGTTCCACCAATCTCTCCTTCAGTAGTGCTTCCATGATCTTCCCCACTACCGAGGTGAGGCTGACTGGTCTATAGTTCCCCACTTCTGTATAAGGGAACTACATCTGCTGTCCTCCAGTCTTTGGGTACATCCCCTGTTTCCAGTGATCAGCTAAACAGGATTGTCAGAGGTTCAGCCACCACCTCTCTTAGTTCTTTAAATACCCTGGGGTGCACCCCCATCTGGCCCCAGTGCTTTATCAACTCTTATTTCTTCCAGTTCCTTCAGGACCCTTTCTCATGTAAAGGGACTTGTGTCCATTTCTGCACCACTCCCACCCCTTGTACTCCCTTCAGATCCATTACCCTCCTCTTCCTCAGTAATGACTGAGCAGAAATACCTGTTCAGTATGTCAGCTTTACTGTTGTCATCCTCCCCGCGGCCCCCATCCTCCCCCTTCAGTCTCACTATCCCTCGCTTTGCCTTTCTTTTTTCACTTATGTACCCGTAAAAGGTTTTGTCCCCTCTACCCACTGATTTTGCAATGTGCTCTTCTGTCTGAGCTTTAGCTTCCCTTAATGACCTCCCTGCCTTCCTTTGCTTCTCCTGGTACTTCTTCCTATCCCCTTCTGCCTGTGTCTTTTTGTATTGCCTGAATGCAATCTTTTTGGTTTTCACTTTCTCCGCTGCCTCCTTGGAAAACCATAATGGCCTCCTCTTCCTTTTCCCCTTGCTAACCTGCTTAATGCATAATTCTGCTGCTCTTGTAATCCCTGTTTTAAATAATGCCCACTGTTCCTCAACCCCTGATTCCTGCCCCATTCCCCTTAATGCCTTTTTCAAGCATCTCCCCATTTCCCCAAAGTCTGTCCCCGTAAAATCCAGGATACGTGTTTTTGTGTGGTTTGGTTCTGCTCCTTCTGTGATTTCAAACCACAATGACTGGTGGTCACTGTTCCCCAGGTGCTCCCCCACTGTTACCCCTATCACACTGTCCCTGTTTGTGAGCACAAGGTCCAGTATTGCATTCTGCCGAGTTGATTCCATGACTGGTTGCTTGAGGAAGGCACCCTGAAGGGAGTCCAGGATAAATCTGCTCCTAGTTGATGCTGCTGCTGGGATGCTCCAGTCCACGTCTGGAATACTGAGGTCTCCAACCAGCACTACCTCACCCCTGTCTGCCATCCTTTGGATGGCTAGCATCAGCTCCCTATCTGTTTCTTCCTCCTGGGCTGGTGGTCTATAGACCATACCTGTGCGGATGGCTGGCCCCATTTTCCCTTCCAGCTTAACACACAATATCTCTCCCCCATTTTGTTCCTCCTGGATCTCTGTGGCCCTTATGTCATTTTTCACATACAGTGCCACTCCTCCTCCCTTCCTACCTAGCCTGTCTCTTCTGAATATGTTGTAGCCAGGTATGGCCATCTCCCAGTCATGGTTATCATTACACCAGGTTTCTGTGATGGCTAAAATGTCTAGGTCTGACTGCACCATGACAGCCTCCAGATCCTCCATCTTGTTGCTAAGGCTCCAGGCATTGGCACACATGGCTTTCCATAACTTGATCTCCCTACATGGTTTAGCTGTTCTCCTCCAGCCCCTTCTCTGGTTGTCATTTATCCCTGGTTCTCCTTGCTGTCTGCCCTTCTACTGAATTTTGCCCCTTTTCTGCCTATCCACCCCTTGGATGCTTATCTCCATCTTTTGCACACTGCTTTGTAGAGATATCCACTCCTCCGATTCACTGGTTCTACTGCTAGCTGTGGGGGGTGGGCAATTAGGTACCCTCCTTGCTGGCCTGCCACCCCCTTGGCTAGTTTAAATGCTTGTCAATGTAGCATTTAAACTTATCATTGAGTGCTTGGATTCCCCTCCAGGATGGATGCAGGTCATAAGGCTTGAACAAGCCTCCATCCCTCCAGGTGGGTCCCCAGTCACCAATGGATCCAAACCCTTCCTCACAGCACCAGTTCTTCAACCATGAGTTAAAGTTTCTGGTGCATACACCACTGTGCTCTCCCATCCTCTCGCAGGTAGTACTTTCAAGAAGGCGACAGAAGTAGCTACTTGCTTGAGACCCCTCCCCAATTTCCTAAACTCTTCCTGATCTTCCTTTGGCTCCCCATTTGCCAGGTCATTAGTACCTTGGTGGATAATGACATCCAGCTCACCCTCCTGTCTTGCCTTCCCAGTGATCCTCAGAATCTTCCTTCATCCCTCCATGCCATGGCATCTGGTAGGCACCTCACCTCCCTGT
Source organism: Neoceratodus forsteri (assembly GCA_016271365.2). Taxonomy (NCBI): domain Eukaryota; kingdom Metazoa; phylum Chordata; order Ceratodontiformes; family Ceratodontidae; genus Neoceratodus; species Neoceratodus forsteri. Next base: position 276,249,791 of record JADMNL010000025.1, read on the forward strand.
CCTCCCCCTCCTGTGTTCCTAGCTGGATCCCTCTTATGATGGAGTCCCCCACCAGGATTCGCTTCCTCCTCCTCCTCCTCAGGGGTCCACTGCTCTCCCCACTGAGGTCACCTCCTTGGCTAACCTCCACATCCTTTCCTTCCATTTCTCTGGGTACCTCTATTTGGTTGTCCCCGTCTGCCAGTGTAGCATATGAGTTTTTGAGTGGAACAGGATCTGGGGTGTGCCTCTCCCTGGCCGCCCTAACGCTCCCTGAGCCCATTGTCATCCAAATGCTCCTTGTTCTCGGCATCCTTTAAGGCAGAATTCTAAAAGAACTAAGGGGAGAACTAGTAACACCATTGACTATCCTTTTTAGCAAATCATGGGAGGACGGTGTGGTACCTGAGGACTGGAGGAGGGTGGATGTAATTCCCCTTCACAAAAGTGGGAGCAAGACAGAGGCAGGAAACTACAGACCTGTCAGTCTGACCTCAGTGGTAGGGAAAACGATGGAATCACTTCTGCAGGAAGGAAATGTTGAGTACCTAGAGGCCAGTGGGACACAGGACCCAAGGCAGCATGGCTTCACAGCAGGAAGGTCATGTCAGATGAATCTAATTGATTTCTTTGACTGGGTGACCAAAGTAGTTGACCAGGGAGGGGCTATGGACATGGCCTACCCAGACTTTAGCAAGGCATTTGACACAGTCCTGCACAAAAGATTAATAAACAAATTAGCCAGCCTGGGAGTGGGTGCCAGGGTGGTAGCCTGGGGTAAAACACTGGTTAGACAAAAGGATGCAGAGGGTAACAGTAAACGGAGTCCACTCTGAAGAAAGGGTGGTTAATACTGGGGTATCGCAGGGTTCAGAATTGGGTCCGGTCCTTTTTAATGTCTTTATAAGTGACACTGCAGAGGGACTGGAAGGAAAAGTATGTCTCTTTGCAGACGACACAAAGATCTGCAACAGGGTTGATACACAGGGTGGAATGGAAAGGATGAGAAGGGACTTGGCAAAGTTAGAGGAATGGTCAAATGTATGGCAGCTTAGAGTCAATGCAAAGAAGTGCAAAGTAATGCACCTGGGAAACAAAAACCCAGGGAAAGAGTACACAATGGGGGTGAGATACTGACAGCAACAAAAATGGAAAGGGACCTTGGGGTTGTTATATCAGATGACCTAAAGGTGGGTAAGCAATGTGAGAAGGCAGTAAGGAGGGCTGGGAGAATACTGGGATGCATAGGGAGAGGCATCATTAGTAGAAAACAGGAAGTTGTTATCCCTCTGTACAGACAGTTGGTGAGATCCCATCTGGAGTACTGTGTGCAGTTCTGGAGACCCCATCTCCGCAAAGACATAGACAGGGTGGAGGGTGCCCAGAGGAGGGCAACCAAAATGGTGCAGCGTCTGCACCAGAAGACATCCGAAGAGTGACTAAAGGTGCTTAATATGCATAGCCTCGAGGAAGGGGGGGGGCACGATAAAAACTTTCAAATACCTCAGTGGAATCAACAAAGTCCAAGAGGGTAGCATATTTCAGAAAAAAGATGTGAAAGAACAATGGGGCACAATTTGAAGATAATTGGGGGGACGGCTCAGAGGTAATGTGAGGAAGTATTTTTTCATGGAGAGGGTTGTGGATGCATGGAACAGCCTTCCTGAGGAGGTTGGGGAGTCAAAAACAGTGGGGAATTCAAGAATGCATGGGAAAGACATAAGGCAATTCTAGTGGGAGGTAGGAGAAAGTAGGCTCTTGGTTAACTAGGCTCTGCAGCTTATCCATTACGTAAGGGAACTGGGCAGACTAGATGGTCCAAGCGGTCCTTATCTGCCATCAAATTCTATGTTTCTGTTAAAGGAGAACTATGGGCAAAATTAATGCAGTGATCGCTGCATATATTGGAGCTCCAGGACTCCATTGCCCCCTACAGTTACAATATACATGAGCCTGCTTAAACACCTTTCAACTCAGACGGGGATAATCCTCCTGCTGCACCTGGCATTTTCTAATCCCGCGGTGTTCACTCTGCAAGATCTCGCTGGTAACCACGCGAGATGACACACCTTTGCCCCTTCCTATAGTGTGCCCATATGTATGGAGATTTAATAATCTCCGTATCTCCCATGCCCATTGCTGTTTTTACAGAATTTGCCTAAATGCCATGTGTATGCCTGGCATATGCATGTTTACCAGCGAGATCTCATGGGGTGAGCACCGCGGGATTAGAAAATTCCATCTGCAGTCGGAGAATTATCGGCATTTATGAGATAAAAAGTATTTAAACAGGCTCATGTATATTGTGACTGCAGGGGGGACTGGAGTCCTGGAGCCCCGCTCTATGCAGCAATCGCTGCATTACTTTGTCCATAGTTCTCCTTTAACTCAGCAGATGCTAACAGTGCTCATATTTAACTCAGAACACAACTGTGTTGCTGTCTTTTACCAAGTAGTAGAGCCCTTTGCATTTAGGTATCACTTATTTTGCTTGAGGACAAGATATTATGAGCTTCACCACAAGAGTTTCCATAAATAAACAGTATGCAGTTAGTTATTTGTGCCTTTAATAATTAAAGAGTGTAAGTCAATTACTGCCAGAACTTCAGCAGTCATAAGCAGTGCCTTAGTTCCACCGAAGTGGCTTTTAGCAAATACTGATTATGTGCTTAAGGGTACTGGCTACTGACATGTAATATTTCTATTGGGGAATTTATTATTTCAGAGAAGGAATCCATTTCCATATTTATCCTTATGAAGCAGAGGTGTATAACAAAAGCAACTGTGCTTCAGTCTGAACGAAATAACACAAGAAAAGCCTGCAAGATGGAACATCACGTAAGCACTAAGGTTGAAAGCTAATGTACTCTATGCTTGTGCACTTAGAAATACATATTGGGACGTTTCCTCAATTGCCTGATTTTATTACAAAAAAAAAAATCATAGTTTGTACACCAACAAGATGAATACAAGTACATATAAATTAAAGAATACTATACCTGGACAGCCGGAAAATACTGTAAAGGGTGGGACCACAGTTTCGGGTGGCAATACTGTGTTGTCTAGAATCTTACAACAGTCTTTCAGAACACATCGACGACCCTGAAAAAAAAGAATACATGCACCTTACAAAAATAATGTTCAATAATGAAAATAAGGGGGAAAAAATGACAGATTTTAAGAATTGGTGAAATGGAAAACTGCATTCTTGGGGTATGAGAAACCGGACCCAAAGGTAAGCAGTTCAGATACGCCAAGAATGTGAGACCACTTTTACAACCGTAACAGTGGTTGCTTTTGAGCTACTTGGGTGTCACAGCCTCAGGAAAAACTAAAAACGGAAGCCTCAAGAATACCGTGTGTACACTGCATGCTGATTTCATCCCTGCTTATGAGGTGGGCTGAGTGTGGAGGCCAACATGATAGACTTTGTATCCCTTCCAATCATAAAGGGACACCGTCAACCCCCTTAGACCTCAAGGTATCCCTAGTTTAGAAAACACATGTTAGAAGTGTTCACAGATTGCTGATGTAGCTGGTTATTTGACTCCAGTTCTTTTTTCTTTTAAAAAAAGAAAAACAGGCTGCCCTTCCTATTGGTGTTACCACACAAAAATATGTTTGTTTACATTCCTTGATCAGCTCTGACTGCATCTTTCATGCACTTGGGAGAACCCCCACCACATTCTAGCAACTCATTATGCAGTGGGAGGAGAAGAGGCCATTGCATCATGAGTGGTTGCACTGTCTAGGGGCATTTCTAATTTCCAGGAAGTATGCAATAAGACTAGATCCAGGATTTGAAACAACACAATGTTAGTTATAACATATAGAATTATACATGGGGGGAGTGCATAACAAGAATTTAAAGCACACCCCAGGTGTGAGATGCTTCAGGTTATTAAAACATCCCACACCAAGGGCGTGCATTAAATTCGAGTTTGCACTCCCCCCATGTTTTGTTTTATAAACTTGCTGGGTAGCGCTTTATCACCTTGAAAATACTATGCAGCATCTATATAAAACAGTATGGGGCTGTAGATGTTGCTGCTGTGTAAAGTATAAGATGAGGACTGGTACTATATACGTAGTTAAAAGCTCTCCCAGCTAAGTTCTACCGTGTCCTCTTTGTCAATGTTGCACCCCGCTCTCTTTGTCTGGTCTATTTTCTGTTTTGCAACTCTACGTGTGTTTCTTGTGGTACTCGTGGGGTCACTTGAGACGGTGTCGTTCTGACTGCACTTTCACTTTCAGTTTTTTTTCTGTGATTGTGTCATCGAGACACAGGTCAGGAAGCACCGGAAAACCAGGAGCAGTTGTAGAAGTCACCAAAAATTATTTACAGTAGCAGAATCATAAAATAAACTTGTTTGGTGTAATTATTTACAAAGGCAAACTAAAATAAAGATTTCTTTCAGTCTTTGTGTCCCTTGTTCTCCTAATCTTTCTTGAGTTGCAGCTTAGCTCTTTCATAAGTCTTTTCAATCCCCGCTCTCAGCAAGCATCCTGTTTTTGTAAATATCAGGCAGGGCTGCAAGAGCACAGTGTGCTTGAGCTGAGAGGCCCCCTTCTGCAGCTTCTGCAAAAGGCTGGAAGATTTGCACTCAAGTAACCTCTAGAATTTACAACAGCTGTCTGCAGTCATCTCAAAATATAATTATATACATTTCAACAGTAAAGTACAGTTACGTAAGAACTTACCTTAACAGTAGATCTTCGAGAACAGCTCTTGCAGCAGGTTACACCATTAGGACTGAAGCCGGCAGGTGTCAGGACCCCACGGAAAAATTCTAGCTAGCTATCTTCAGCGGGGACCGCCCCCGACATTGGTCCCGCCTCCGACGTCAGGTGTGGTACATAAGGGGGCGGTCCCACCAGATTCCCCAGTTCTCCTGCCGGAGACTCCCGGCCGCAGGATGACATCAGAATGGGAGACCTAGGATCCACCGTCAGAGGAAAATAAGGAATGAAAATCCCAACATGATGAGGTAAAGCCATGCCTCCTCCAAGGGGGAAGATGGGCAGGAAGGTACCTGCTGCAAGAGCTGTTCTCGAAGATCTACTGTTACGGTAAGTTCTTATGTAACTGTACTATCTTACTTCGAGACACAGCTCTTGCAGCAGGTTACACCATTAGGACTGATTCCCAAGCAGTAACGCTGCCAGAAATTCCGTGAGGAGGAAAATAGGAAAAAAGATTCCAGGTCCTGAACCTAGGACAGGAGACCCTGCAGCACCGCAAGGCGAAACCAGCCCTCGCCGAGAGGCGTGTGTCCAGCTATAATGCCTGATAAAGGTATGCACGAGCTCAAGTGGCTGCAGCACAAATAGCCGAGATGGACACGCTTTGAGTGCTGCAAAGGATGTGGCCACACCTGGTAGATTGACCCCGGATAGAACCCAGGAGGGGCTTTTGTTTTATATCATAACAGTAGGAAATACACTGGACAAGCCAGCGAGACAAAGTCTGTTTGGATACTGATTGGCCCATCATTCTCTCAGAGAAGGAAACGAAAAGCTGATCAGAACTACGAGAGGGTTTAGTTCTGTTGAGGTAATATCTCAGGCTGCGGTGAACATCCAGGGTGTGGAGCAAAGCCTCTCCTCTATTTGAATAACTCGGGAAATAGACCGGAAGGTCAATATCTTGGTTTAGAGTGAGTGAAGAGACCACCTTAGGCAAAAACTTAGGGTTCGTCCTCAGGGATACTCTGTCCGGTGGAAAACTAAATAAGGCTCTTTGCACACGAGGCGTGAGCTCGAAATTCTTCTCGCTGAAGTAACAGCAACTAAAAATAACGCCTTCCGACCCAGAAAACGTAGCTTCTAATCCGCGGGCAGGTTCAAAGGGAGGAAGCGTGAGCTGTTCCAGGACAAAGAGCAGATCCCATGGAGGCACAGGGTCCCTAATGGGAGAGCCTAAGGTGTAACACTCCCTAGAAATTCGAGAGGCGTCATTGACTACTGTACGATGCCCACGGGGAGGTGATAAGCGAAATGGCAAAGATGTACCTTAATAGAGGAGTAAGCTAGGCCTGAATGAAAAAGGAGAGGAGATAATCCAAAACTACTCCCAGGACAACCTAAAGGGAAAAATCACGAGTGCGTGACCATAAACAAAAACAGCGCCATTTCATGGCACACGTCACATGTTGCCGCTTTCTGGCTGCAGAAAGAACCTCTGCAACTCTTCATGAGACCCCAGATTTAAGATGGCTATGTCTCTAGGGAGCCAAGCATGCAGATTCAGAGAACGTAGATCTGGATGGACCAATGAACCTCTCTCCTGAGACAGTAGGTGGGAGCTAAGCGGCAACAGGAGCGGGGGTTCTCGAGATAGTTGCACCAACAAAGGGAACCAGATCTGTCTGGGCCAGAATGGGGCCACCAGAATCATGTGTGCGTGCTCCCTGTGCAGTTTGAGAAGAACTCTCTGGATCAATGGGAAGGAAGGGATAGCGTAGAGGAATCTGTTCGCCCAGGAGAGGGATAACGCGTCTCGCCAGAAAACACCAGGCCCTGGATCTAGCGAGCAAAAATTGGGCAGTTTTGCGTTGGATTGGGATGAGAACAAGTCTAGTTCTGGAATTCCCCATCGAAGAAACAGATACTCTGCTTCCTCTTGAAGAAGTTCCCACTCGTGGACTCTGGCCTGGGATCGACTCAGGCCGTCTGCGATCGTGTTGTCCACCCCGGGAACGTGCACAGTGATCAGATTTGCGCCGTGTCCGATTACCCAATCCCACACCCTCATGGCCTCCCTGCAAAGGGGGTAAGAGTGTGCGCCTCCTTGTTTGTTGAGGTAATACATCACCGCCGTGTTGTCTGTCTGAAGCAGGAGAGTACACGGTGGGATTACTGACTGAAAGGCCTGCAGGGCATAGAGAACTGCCCTCATCTCTAGGACGTTGATATGGAGATGAGTTTCCAACGGGGTCCACGTACCCTGGGACTTTACCCCATCCAGGTGTGCCCCCCACCCAAGACCTGAGGCGTCCGTGGTGAGGGTTACCTCCAGGGACGGCGCTACAAACGGGACGCCCTTGGAGAGCGACCCTGGGACTAGCCACCACTGCCAGTCTCGGATCACTGAGTTCGTGATCCTGACCGGATGCTGCAAGTGGTCTTGCCTTTGGTCCCATTGCACCTTGAGCATCCACTGGGTTACCTGCATGTGGAGCCTTGCGAAAGGGACAGTAGGAATGGCCGCAGCCATGTGTCCGAGCAATCGAAGGACCGACCTGGCAGGTACGATCTGGTTCGACGACAAATCCCTTATGAGGGATCTGATGCGTTCCGCTCTGTCGTCCGGAAGAAAAGCTCTTCCTGAACAGTGTCCAGTACTGCGCCTATAAACTGCAGTTTCTAGACGGTACCAGGAGAGACTTCGTAATTTATGAGAATGCCCAGAGATTGAACAAATCCTGGGTGCTCTGGACTCGCGAGTAACAACGCCTCTCTGGAGGCGGCCATGAGAAGCCAGTCATCGAGGTACGGGAACACATAGTGGCCCTGTCTCCTCAAAGATGCTGCCACGACTGCCATGCACTTGGTAAAGACCCTTGCGTCCTGCATGTCTAGGGACGCTAAAAAGGTGTCTTGTTTCAGCATGGGAATAAGGCCCGGAAGAGTCACCATGCGGAATCTTTTGTAGGCGACCGACACATTGAGGTCGCTGAGGTCCAGAATCGGACGGAGGTCACCTGATTTCTTGGGAACCAGGAAGAAGTGGGAATAATATCCTCGTCCTCTCTGGTTCTCCGGGATGTACTCTATCGCTCCTTTTCTTAGGAGCGCGAGTACCTCTTGCCAGATCAAATTTTTGTGCTGACCCGGATACCGGGAGAGCAAAGGAGGCCTCGAGGGTGGCTTTTCTTGAATTCTATAAAGTGGCCTAGACTGACCAACTGCAGAACCCACCTGTCGGTGGTGATGGCCTGCCATCCCGGCAGGAAGTTCGCAATGCAACCCCCGACCATGATTTCCCGTTGATCCTGAGGGCCGGGGGCCGGAAAGGAGCCAGGCTGTGGCGGCAGATGGACCCGCTGGCTGCGTCGGCCTAGGGGAACGCTGACCTCGGCTGGCGGGCTGTTTTCCCTGGGTTCTACGGAAACCGGAGCCCCTCTGATGTGTAGCGGAACAGGGCTGTTGCCTCTGTGTCCACTCACGAAAACGGCTTTGGTTCCTACGAAAGGAACCAAGCTTGGGTCGGTACATGGCTTGAACCGACCTTACCGCCTTCCCGGCCTCTTGCAGTTTGGTAATGATCTTCTCGGAAGGATTACCAAATAAAACTTCTCCCTCGAACGGAGCGTCCATAATGTTTTTCTGGACATCCGGGGTAAAGCCGGAGACGCGTAACCAGGGGTGTCTCCGGAGGCATACGCCAGAAGCTGCTGCTCGGGCCGATGAGTCCGCAGAGTCGCACGCGTCGAAGCACTTGGTCCCCACGCCTGAACCCATACGGAGGAGCTGGAGCATCTCCTCCTTCTGCTCACCTTCAGGCAGCTTTCAGCTGCCTCCAGACCCTGTTCCCACAAGCGCTCTGGAATTGAACCATGTGGGTTAGGTAGTTCAAGGATCTGATGGCGAGGTAGCGGAAGCGCATATGCGCCTGCCCAGAGCGCCCAACTGTTTGGACTCTGGGTCCGTGGCAGGTGCTCAGATGTTGCAGCCTCTGTGACCGGGTCATGTGAGGCTGTGATGACCAGAGAGTCGGCCTGAGGCTGCTGTGTCAGGTACTGGTCCTCCTTAGGAGCCTTGTACAGACGATCAGCTTTCTTCGGCACCGCCGGAGCGAATGTGGACGCCCATCGCTGCCTTGGTGACGTCCACGAAAGTGTCCATCAAGGGTGGTACCACCACAGGCTTGGGGTCCTTTGGCGAAGATATCTGGCAAGGCGTAACCTTTCGGGGTCTAGTTCTTCTGCATCCCATCCCATGTTCTCCTGGATATGTCGCACAATATCCATGAACGAAGGGTCATCCGGAGGAGATCTCGGCATCTCACGTGGGTCCGGAGAAGGGATGGAGAGAGGAGATGGGGATCTAGAGGAGGTGTAGACTGATCCCGTGTCCTCCGTCGACGGCGAACGTCGGTGTCTCCTGGACCTCTTGGGGCTGGGTGATCCAGAAGAGGATTTCGACGGAGGTCTCCGTTTTTCTGATCTTCCCTGGGACAGGATCTAGGCTCCGGGGAGTTAAGGCCTGCCACCCGAAGGTGAAGGGGGCCGCACTCGAGGAGGTGGGAGGAGGAGGAAGAGTGGTGGGGCCATGTCCTCTTGATGGTATCCCACCAATAAGTGAAGAGGTCCTTCACTTCCGCTAAAGAAAGTCCCGACGACGGCCCAGACGCCGGAGGGCAGTCGTCGGGTCCCCGCGTCGGCTCCACAGGGGCCTCGGGTAAAGACGAGGGGGCCCTCGGAGTTTCCGCGAGGCCGGGATCGCCCGTCTGGTCCTCGGGCTGCATTAAATCCTCCTCAGTGAACGTCTCCTGACCGACGTCGGTCGGAGGCGAAGGAGCCCTCTTCTCAGGAAGAACGGACGTTGGTCCCCCAACCGGTGTCCGCTGGGATGACTTGGCCGACGACGGCCATCCGGCCGACGACGGCTCCAAGGAGGAATGACGTACGGCCGATGACGGTCGAGCCGGCCTCGGGTCCACCGGTCTCTTCAATGGTGTGAGCTCCAAAGTTTTGCGGGAAGGCACAGAAGACGACCGGACGTCGGGTGCCGAAGGGCGGGAACCCGACTTATGATGATGGTGATGGCGCTCCCCGGACTTTGCCAAGGCCTTGGAAGAAGAGGACGACGACGGCCTGGCGGACTTGGCCTGAGAAGAAGGAGGCTTTGTTACTGCAGCCGGGGGAGGTTGAGAGCTGGCCCTGGAAGGAGAGCGGTCGGACCTAGAACCGGAGCTGCGGGACTCCGAAGCCCTGGACGGGGACCGGGAAGGGGCCTTCTCCTTCTTTTCTCCGCGTGCTTGTGGGATTTGGACGACGATTCCCCCTTGGAGGACATGGTTTTTAATTTCTCCTCCAACAAAAAAGCCTGAAGAGCCTTCTGACGTCGGATCCTGGTTCGGCTGTTGAAACCCTGGCAGAACGAACAGGCCCGGGTATCGTGGTCTGGGCCCAGGCACCTGACGCAGGCCGTGTGGGGGTCCTTGAAGGGGATCTGTTTCCCGCAAGCACACTTGGAGGGATGACCGGAGGTCGGAGAGGACATCAGCAACAATCTTGCTTGAAGAAAAAGGAATTCCCGGAGGAAAGCTCTGTAACCACGGGTCGCGCGCTAGACTGGAAACCGAGAGGGTCGAGGACATGCAAGTCGTGGCGGGAAAGAACCCGGAGAATCTGGGCGGACCGCCCCTTATGTACCACGCCTGACGTCGGAGGCGGGACTGACGTCGGGGGCGGTCCCCGCTGAAGATAGCTAGCTAGAATTTTTCCGTGGGGTCCTGACACCTGCCGGCTTCAGTCCTAATGGTGTAACCTGCTGCAAGAGCTGTGTCTCGAAGTAAGATCACTATATATTTTCCAAACAAAAGGGATCCCAATATCAATTACATTTTCATACAATGAGTTGCATATATTTTTATACAAGCAGCTATGCAAGGGAGGAAAAACAGACAGCCAAGGAAAACTGAGAGACAGTGAGAGGCAAAGAATTGCGAGATTGTCGGGGTGATCAAATCCGAAGTCTCACAGGAACATTTGGTTGCGTGACCAGATAGAGAAGAGACAGAAAATGGCAAATCCTTGCATTTAAACACCTTCTCCAACAAATGGGACAGGGTCCTATTCCACCCTGTCATAGACTGTAAATGTTAAAAGTGTTTTACTGCAGCCTGTGGTGTTGTTACATTTGAAAACCCAAAGTTTAGAAAACAGCAGTTGTATTTACACACATCTGGTCATCTAGAAAATGAGTTTCTTGACAGTTTGACAGGAATCCCGTACAGCAAGTTTGTGCAGATGGTAAGATGGGCATGTGCTGAACACGGGAAACCCGGCTTATGTTTGCCGTTATAAGCTGTGGGTTACAACAGTGAATTATAACCGGATTCTCCCTATGGGAGAAAACGATAGCCAGTTATTATCATACATTAGCATGCATTTCAGGTCTTCTAAGCAAAGAGGCAGATAAAACAACATAGAAACACAGACAATGATAGCAGAAAAAGACCAGGGGTCCATCCAGTCTGCCCAAGTTCCCTATAATCCCTGGAACCTACTGTTCCTCCAGGGTACCAACCCTCACAGTCCTCTCTCTGTTCTTCTCCTTGGTCCTGTCACCCCCCGGTAAACACTATTCTCACCCCAGGGGCCCTTTAGTATCAGTAACGTTATGCAGTTAGCTGACTAGGTAGAACTGCCCCAGAGGTGGAGATTCTGGTAATGAGTTTATAAATGAGCCAATCAGGAGAGAGCTTGTGGGTGTGCTGAGCACAGCTTGCCTAGAAGGCACAGAATTTTTTCTCTGCTTGACTGAGCAACACTGCCTCTGGGGTGCTCTCTCTGTTGGCCAAGGAAAAAGTTTTATATATCTTGGTAGCTATAAATTTTGTTTTTTTATACATTTTATAGTGTGCTGAGTAGCTTTTCTTGTGTTTTAGTGGTTCCCGGGAACCGCATTTTTTGGCCGGTTCCGCAGTTCCCCCGTGGTTCCTTTTCTTTATTTTCTGACTAAAAAAGTAACCACATTTACTTTTTTGGATGGTTCCTTTCTTTATTCTTATCGTGGTTCCCTTTTTTAAGTGGGAACCAGCATTTTTCGTTTTATTTACCAAGTTTTTAACCTCAGAAAGTCACAGTTCTTTACCGTGAGGGATCCAACTGCGTTTCTTAACTTAACCCTATTTGGGCTTTATTTTTCTGGGGGTTTCTGAGTATTGGCACGTAAGAAATCCCCAAAAAGAGGACTGGACCCACAGGTTTTAAAAACTGTCTAAAGTGCTACAGAATAGTGGCTAAAGCCGATACCCACGGCCTGTGTTTAAGATGTTTAGGTCCAGACCACTACTGTTCACTTTGCTCTAAATTTTGTTCAAAGACTTTAAGGAATAGAGCAAAAAGGCTTAGAATGATGGATGAAGAAGGGTCTTCCTCAGTCCCATAAAAAGACCCAAGGCTACTGATGAGGGGTCTTCAAAGAATAAAAATTCTAGTCAAGGTGCTAATGAGGCATCTTCTAAATCTAAGCTTAATAAAGGTGCTGATGAAGTGCCTTCAAAAGGAAAAAATATAAATTCAGGTACTGATGAAGTGCCTGCTAAACATAATGCTTCTAAAGGGACTAATGAAGTTACTTCTAAACCTAAAAATTCTAAAGGTGCTGATGAGGTACCTGGTTTAAAAAGAAAGCCTGACCAAGTCACTGATGAGGTGGCTGCAAATAAGCCTTGTAAAGAAAAGCATACCACTGCCTCTCCCAGCTCTGCTAAAGGTGAGACAGCAGTGGGTGCAAAACATAAAGATAAATCTAAAAATACAGAACCCCAGGGTGGTAATCTCCCAGACATCCAAAAGGAGTTACCATCTGTAGAGGATATGGCGAAAGCCTGCATGTTTTTCAGAACCTGATGGTCATGGGGTCCTTTTTCACCACCCTTGCCTTTCCTAGTCAAGCCACATCTGCATCCCTTTCTGATGCAGGAGCCTATGTGGGGGATGATGAGGAGGATTATTATGATGCTCCAGATGATATATCACAGGACAACATTCCAGAGCCTGTGTCCCCAGACCCCAATTTTGGTGCATCCCCAACAGAACAGGAGGATAATTCCTCCATGCTGACTTTTCTGCAACACATGGTGGACACCCTTGACCTTTTTTCTCAGGAGCCCATCCATGAAGAAGAAGAAGACCAGGACTGAAAGGTCTCCCTCCTCTTAAAAAAGTGGTACTTCCTATTTATAAGGCATTCAGGAAGAATACTATGAAGCTTCTCCAGATCCCTACATCTTTGTCTGGAGTTGACAAACAAATAGACAAGAAATACCAATTATCCAAAATGGATACAGCTTTCCTGTCTGTACATCCCAGCCATGAAGTGGTGGTACAACAGGCTGCATGTAATAAAGCAGGAGTCCCCTTTCTCTTCTCAGCCTCCTGAGAAAGACTTCAGAAGATTGGTCTTTATGGCTAAGAAAACTTGTACCTCAGCCTCTCTTATCCTCCGCCTGTCTTCTTACATGGCATACACAGCCAAGTGTCAGAAGGCCCTCTGGAATTCAGTCCTGGCTATAGCTCAGCGGGGGTCTGACTCTATGGTACAGGGCTTGGTGGAGACAGCTAAAACTAAAACTGCCCTGGAAGTATTAAGTACTAATCTGTACTCTGTTTGCAATGTCCACATTGTTGTAATGTCTGTCTTGATGTTCCCCACAATTTGTATTTCTCTGACGTGGAACCTTTGTAAAAGAGCCAAGGCTCAAAGGTATTTGTAATCCTAGACTTAATAAATAAATAAAAAAATAAATGGAAGCCAGTAAGTACCAGTTCCACATGGCAGATGACAACAGTGAAGCAGCCTCCAGGGTGATGGCCCATGCCATCTCCCATAGGAAATTTGCATGGCAGAGGACAACTATTCTGACACAGGACACTCAGTCCAGGGCCATGGACTTTCCTTGCGACCAGAATGTCTTGTTTAATTCCAGAACAGAATACTACATGAAGAAGGTTGATGAATACAAAACAACCTACCAAAGCAACACAGCAAAAGCAAAGACGCCTGCTGCTCAAAAGCCTCAACCTAAGGGAAACAGGGGCAGAGAATACTTCCCTAGGCCCTATTTTCCCTTTTCTCTTCAGTTTGACTATTCTCAAATAAGAGGTTACTACAGAGGAAGAGGCAGGAGGGGTCATAGGAAATCTGCCTCTACCTCTGCTCCTGCAACTCAGCCTAATCCCTGTCTTAAATGTTCAGGTCTCCTCCCCTCTGCCTGTAGGAGACAGGCTGTCCCACTACCTCCAGTCCTGGACCCTCATCACTTCAGACAAATGGGTCCTGGAGGTGGTGGAAAAGGGCCTGCTACTTCAGTTCAAAAAGACGCCACCCCTCAGGGGCACCCAGCTGTCCAAATCACTAACTCCAAAAGAAAGCCTTCTGTTGGAGCTAGAGGTGAAATTTCTTCTGGCAGCAAGGGTGGTAGAGAGAGTACCTGCCCATCAACCGGGCAAAGGTCTCTACTCCAGATACTTCCTGACACAAAAGAAAAATGGGGAGTGGTGACCTATCTTATACCTCAGATACTTAAACAAGCATCTTCTGAAACCCAAATTCAAAATGGTCACCCTAAAAATGGTAATACAGTCACTTCAGCAGGGCGACTGGCTAGCCTCCCTAGACCTCAAGGACGCCTACTTTCACATTCCAATAAGGCAGTCCCACAGAAAGTTTCTGAGGTTCAAACTTCCATCAGGGCACTACCAGTTTGCAGTCATGCCCTTCAGCCTGACATCTGCACCAAGGGTATTCACCAAATGCCTAGCTGCAGTCTATCATTACCTGAATGACTGGCTCATAGTGGGAAAAAACCCTCTACAAGTAGAAGAGGGTCTCTCCCTAATAAAGAACATTCTGCACCCCTTGTGGTTCCTTATAAACCAGAAGAAATCTCACATGGAACCAACCCAACTCCTTACTTTTCTAGGAGCACAGCTGGATACTCAGCAGAGCAGGGCTTTTCTTCCACCAGAAAGAATCGAAAACTTCTTGTCAGTGGCAAATTCTTTTGTCCTGGGCCAGTCCAGGCTGGCCAGATATTTTTTGAGGCTCCTGGGACACATGGCATCCATGACAGCCATGGTTCCAGGAGTCAGATTCAGAATGAGGGAAATGCAGTACCACCTGCAGTTTCACTGGTCCCAAAAAACAGGTTACTCACCTGTAACATTAGTTCTAGGAGTGGTATATGTTGTTCATCCGCACTCTTTGGCAGGTACCTTGCCGCTTTAAGAAGTGCCAGAAGTCTTCAAGCTGGCTCCTCCCACCTGCCCACCCCGGATGGTATAACCCTCGGCTCTGCCCCATGATGCCAGATCTTAGCCCGCTGGAAGCCAGGTTTGTGCATCCACAGCCTGGGAGATCGGGTGGGTCCGTGTGGATGAACAACATATACCACTCCTACAACTGTCAGTGTCAGTGGCTCAGTAGGTAGCACACTCGCCTCTGAGGCCGGGAGATCAGAGGACTGTGGGTTCAGTTCCCACATCTGGCACTTGGGTTAATATCCCAGTACTGACACTGTAGTGCAGCATGAGAGGGGTGCTGCACTTCTGAGGTGCCGTCTTTTGGATGAGACGTTAAACCGAGGTCCCATCTGACTGGATTGGTGGTAGTTCAGATGGATGTTAAAGACCCCATGGCACTTACTGAAAAGAGTAGGGGAATTTTTTATTAAGACTGAAAAGCAAACTAAATATACAAGGTGTTACAGCATACCAAATCATAATACAAAATTAAACAATTAATATAAAAGTTAATACAGCATCCAAATGAACAAAAACAAATAAAAAAAAAAATTTAAAGTCCAAAAAAAGAAACATAGAAACATAGAAGTTGACGGCAGATAAGGACCACAAGGCCCATCCAGTCTGCCCATTTCTTTTTCTACCTTATAAATGTGCCATCGGCCTTTGCTCTGTCAGTGACCTATCTATTCATAGTCATTTGTATTGCTCCCTTATGCCTATCCCATGCCTGTTTGAAGCTCTGCACTGTATTCATAGCCACCACTTCTTGTGGTAAGCCATTCCATGCATCTACCACCCTTCTGTGAAAAAGAATTTCCTCACATTCCCCTTAATCGGCCTCCCTCTAATCTCATGCTGTGTCCTCTTGTCCTGCTATTCTTATATTTAAACATGTTAGACTCTTTCACCTTGTTTATGCCCTTAAGGTGTTTAAATGTCTCGATCATATCACCTCTCCCTCCTTTGCTCAAGGGTATACATATTGAGCTCCGTTAATCTGTCCTCATATGTCTTCTGATGCAGTCCCTGCACCATTTTGGCTGCCCTTCTCTGACTGCCTCAATTTGGTTAATGTCCTTGTAGGTGTGGCCTCCAATACTGCAGTACTCCAGATGGGGCTAACCAATGTCTTGTACAGAGGGATTATTACCTCCCTCTACGACTTGTGATACCCTACTAATACACCCTAACACCCCCTAGCCTTACCTACTGCTTTAGAGGTCTGCTTTGATGATTTTAGGTCATCAGTGATGATGATGCCCAAGTCTCTTTCTTCCTTTGTGACTGCTAGCAACTCCCTCCCAGCCTATAAGTGGCTTCAGGGTTTCTCTTCCCTATGTGCATGATTTTGCACTTCTTTGCATTAAATCCCAGTTGCCACTCTTCACAGCCATTCTGCTAGTTTATCCAGATCTCTCTCATTCTGCCCACCCCATCTGGATCATCTACTCTGTTGCAGATCTTGGTGTCATCTGCAAACAGACAAGCCTTACCCTCTAGTCCATCTGCAAGGTCACTAATGAAGATGTTGAATAGGACTGGCCCCAGGACTGATCCCTGAGGTACCCCACTTGTGACTTGCATCTCTTCTGACTGTATACCATTTACTACCACTCTCTGTTTTCTGCCAGTCAACCAGTTTGCCACCCAGTTGACCAACTTCTGACCCACCCCGAGCCTACCTAGCTTATTTATCAATCTTCTATGTGGAACAGTGTCAAAGCTTTGCTGAAGTCAAGGTAGGCGACATCAACTGCTCCCCTTGGTCCACCACTCTGGTTACCCAGTCAAAGAAATCTATGAGATTAGTTTGACAGGACCTTCCTTTGTAAACCCATGCTGCCTTGGATCCTGTGCCCTATGGATTCCAGGTGTTGCATATCCTTTCCTTAAGGAGTGCCTCCATAATCTTGCCCACTACTGAGGTAAGACTGACCGGTCTGTAGTTCCCCGCCTCCTCCCTGCTACCACTCTTGTGGAGTGGGATCACGAGCCTTCTCTCCAGTCTTCTGGGACCTCTCCTGTGCTCAGAGACTCACTAAACAATTCTGCTAATGGCTCTGCTAGTTCCTCCTTTAGCTCCTTAAGTACCCTGGGATGTATGCCATCAGGTCCCATTGCCTTATCCACCTGAGCTTAGCAAGCTCTTGTAGGACCCTTTCTTTGTGAAGGGAGTAGTGCTCACCTCCCTCCCCCCTGTGTCCATGATGCTGAGCTGTGGGCCCTGCCCTACCTTCTCTTCAGTAAATACTGAGCAAAAGTATCTATTTAGGATAGATGCCTTTACAGGGTCCTCCTCCTCACATGCTCCCT
Organism: Neoceratodus forsteri; assembly: GCA_016271365.2. NCBI lineage: Eukaryota > Metazoa > Chordata > Ceratodontiformes > Ceratodontidae > Neoceratodus > Neoceratodus forsteri. Next base: position 276,267,064 of record JADMNL010000025.1, read on the forward strand.
TTTCTCCATTAAGCTTAGCAATACCCCCTCTGGACTTTCTCCAGAAGAAATAACCAAAGCTAAACAAAACTCCCCTAAAACAAAAAATATGAGAAAATTATATACACAAAAGAATTACTACATATTAAATTATAATACAAATAATAAACAGAAATATGTATCTCATCATACATGCAATGGAAAAAAAGAAAAACTCTGTCATTAGAGTCCTAAAACTCAAGTAGTAAATGCTGAAAGTCCCCCCCCCCAAAGGAGCCAGGGATTCTATGAGAGAACCAAAATACCATAAATTGTATGACAACATACAAAATAAAAAACAAAGAAAAATTAGTATACAGCATACTTTTTGTCCCTTGTAAACCTAAAGGGAGAAAAAAAAATTATGAAAATAAGATGAAAAACATAAACACAACATTATCCCATACATAGTAAGCTGAAATAACCCCCCGCGCACATGCATACCATTACATGGCAGTATGTTTTCCCAACTCAAAGCACCTCATATAGAATTAACTAGTATCCACAACATACACTTCCATAATATACGGATTCTTCATGTTTATATATATATATATATTTTTTTTTAATTAAACCATACTCAAAATCAAGAATACTCCTCACCAGAAAATAATTCATTTCTACCAGAAACTGCCACTTCTCATTAATTAAGACCAGAAGAAAATAACAGTGAAATTACAAAGAAAATCACTCAGTACCACATAGTACTAGTCATAAGCAAAAGTGGAATTATGCAATGACTGAAATGTATCTCAAAATACACCCTACCAACTCATAGCCAATCTATACTGTACCACCAAGACTGGAAGATTTCATATGGCACTGACTTCCTTTCAGTATTTTTATGACTAAGAATTGTAGTAGTAATCATATGAAATAATTGTTCCTCTGTATATTCTAATTGTTGCAGTGTCAGCCTACACCGCACATGCCATATACAGAATTTAAAACACACCAAAAAATAACCAAAGTGTAACCCTATCATGTTTAGTCCATTTGAATGGAAGAATACTCAAGTATAAAATCTCAGGGGTTAAATCACAAAAGGGTGATGTAGGCCATTTACCCCGTAAAAAATTCCAAAACCGTTTTACAAAAGGACACAGAAAGAACAAATGGCCCATGGATTCCACCACCTCAACACAAGTCTCCCTAGGGCAGTAACGATGTTCTACACTTTTATGTTTTAGGTTTCCTTTGACATTGAGTTTCCCATGTAGGGGAAAGCCACATAACATCCCACATATAAACCGGTATACGGGTAGATGTCAACATTTTCCCAATCAATATTTTATCCGAAATAGGTTTAAAGTCAAAACAGGCTGTATCGTGAAAAAAAGTAGATAGAAGATGTGCATATAGTGTTTTCCGGTCCTGTTGGCGAAAAATGTTCTGGACCTAAACACCAAAGTTTTATTTTCCCAAAACATACCCTTAAAGTTTCTGGAATATTATACAAAGAACGCTGTTTTGGGATGCATGAATGAGGAAGCCAGAATGGGAGTATCCCTGCCAAGGAATCCAAAACCCATGGGATCCAAATACCCTCAGATTTCAATAATAACGGTCTCAAGTGTACATTAGCAAAAATTGTAAGAAAACAATGGGATTAATCATTTTAATACCCCCCCATTTTGTTCTCTCTAAACAGTAAACACCGTTTAATTGGATTCAGTCTACTACCCCAAATGCCTGAAAAAAAAAAATCATACAGCTGGGTCTCCAGCTTAGGGGGTAGACTAAAAACTGCAGCTAAATACAAAAAAATTGGGAGTAAGAAGGTCTTAATCACATATACCCTTTTTAATTTGGACAATCTCCACATATTCCACAGTAAAATTTTCCCATATGCAATGTCCAACTTGGAGGACCAATTTAAGAAGGCCAAATCCCCGGTACCAAAAAGAAGTCCAAGAATTGTACAGGTCCCTGTCACAACAGGGATCCCAATTACCGTAGATTCTAAAAAACGTTCTAATCCAAAGGGAAGGCATTAACTCTGGCTCCCGTGAATTTAGAAAATTCCCAAAGTATTTGTCCCACTAAACAGGTCGATGGTAAATCCCCCACAAGAAAGCAGATGTCATCTGCATATGCAATACTTTTAATTTCTTCTGAGGTGCTAGAAAAAGAAACCGTCTGAATAGCAATATTATCATTAACGTGATGAATTAAAGGGTCCAGTGTAAAAAGATAGAGAAGGAGACTCAGGGGACATCCCTGTCTAACTCCCCGGGTAACCATGCATGCCCTCTCTATCCATCCATTACAGTATGCTAAAGCTTTAGCATTAGAATAACAAGATTTTATCCAAAAAATAAAAGTACCCAGAATCCCATAACTAGTCAAACAGTCCCAAAGATATTCATGGTTTACCATGTCAAAGGCCTTTTCCTGATCTAAACTAAGAATGAAACCAGTTAATTCTCCAGTCTCCCCCCCAGGACAAAATTTCTCTTAATAAAATTAACCCATCCGTTATACTCCGGTCAGGAATAGTACAAGTCTGAGAAGAATGTATCAGAGTAGATGCACAAAGCAACAACTTGTTATTCAACAATTTGGTATACAATTTAAAATCAGTATTTAATAATGTGATGGGGCGCCAATTTGAAAGGTCAGTCCTGTCCCCAGATTTATACATAAAAACCACCAACCCATTACCCATTGAATCAGGGAAAATTCCCTGAAACAACTCTAGGATTTCAGGTAACAAAACTTGCAGAATCACACTGTACAATTCATATGGAATTCCGTCTGTTCCAGGTGCAGAATTCTTTTTAACCATTGCAAAAGTGGTCATTATTTCAGATTAAGTGGTGACACCAGTACCCGTTGATCGGATGACAAAGCTTGTGGTAAAATACATTTTTCCAACCAAACCTTATGACCATCCTGGGAGGATTCCTGATGACTAAATAAAGACTGCACATGCTCCTCTATGGCTGTCATAATTTCATGCCTTTTGGAACAAAGACACCCCTTAGCATCCTGAATAAAAGACATCTGCTTTTGATATTGTTGTTGAGCACAGAATTGAAATGGATTCATAAAATCCTGTGAACCCTGGGTTCCAAATTTCCGTTCCTGTCCTAAAGATCTAAGTCTATTATATTGTAGATCATTCATTTTTTGCCTCGTTTCTGCTGATTCTGCAAGAATCATTTTATCTCCTTGGGAAGCTTGAAAAACTAAATTCTGAAACTGTGTTTTGTAAATACAATATTGGTCCCTCTTAAATTTCCCATTTAATCTTCCTATGTTGAAAGTATCTTTTAATATCTAGCTTTGTATCCTCCCACCATTCCTGTGAAGTATCATATACCATTTTAACCGATTGACATGCTTCTAATAAGGAAATAAAACCATCCTTAACAGTTGGAAGAGACAACAGTTCCAAGTTCAACCTCCAATACCCAGGCCCTTGTTGCATACCATCATAATTAGAGACCGTCAGTTCTATGATGCCGTGGTCAGATGGAGCAACAGGACGGGTCCTGGTATTTTTAATCTCCAAGGCAGGAGATACAAACCAGAAATCGATCCTAGTAGCTAGGTTACCTCTGAAATAGATCTTATCTGGCCGGCCAAAAAAAAAAACACAAGCATCAACCATACCAGTTTGTGAAATCAAAGCAGCCAGGCAATTGGTATCACAATATAATTTTTGGGTTTGAGGACCCCATCCTTTAAATACAACCCACAATTGAAATCTCCTCCCAAGAAAACATAACGAGATGTAAACAAATAAGGCTGTATAGTGTTAAAAAACTCAATTCTAGCTGTCTTTGTTTGTGGGGCATATACATTAATAAACTGACAGTGCAATTTATTTAACGTGACATCTAATAACAAAAGCACGGCCCAGGGCTATGTCCACTACCTGCATGGATTGTGCCAAAGGGGAATTTAAACAAATTCCAACCCCACAACAAAGATCCTCTCCAATAGACCAATAAGTCACTCCCCATTTCCATCCCACAGAGGCTCTATCCATCTCTTGTCTGCTATGTAATCGAGTGTCTTGAAAGAATACCACATCACAAAAAAAGGAATCAAATAAAGCATGTACCAAAAGTTGTTTTCTATCCGACTGAATACTGTTAGTATTTAAAAAGGCCACAATAATACTAAATAACATATCCATTACGTATAAAAACAAAACAAAAAAAAAACATTGAGGGCTGGATATTCAAACTGCGCTATTTTGTGGCGCAAGCCCTTGCGCTGCACAAAATAGTTGCGCAGGGGTGTGGCCGGGTCGATATTCAAAGGAGTTGCGCTATTGAGCAACTCCTTTGAATATCACCCCCCAGCCACAGCCACTGTGCATGGCGCAGTGGAACTTGCGCCACCGCAAGTGGTCAGAGTGGGGTATTCAAGTTGCGGTTGGGCGTTAGTACCATTGCGCCATGCGCAAATTTCGATATTCAAAAGGTAGCATGCAAATGGGGCCATAATTCATGCAAAGGCGGGGGGCCATTTGCATCTATTTATGGCCCCCATTTGCATGCCATTAGCATGTAGGTGCGCTGATCCTCGAAGACTTGTGCCTGGCGCCCCGCCAGGCAGCAGCCATCGGGGATCGACGTTTCGCAGCTCGGATCGCAGTGCGCAACAGTTTCGATCGCTGGCAAAAGACAAAACTTTCTCGATTGCTCGACCGCTGGCAAAGTTAACACCACCAGCTCGAGTCACGGCAGCAGTGTCTCTTCATCTTCAGGTCCAGTGACCGCTGACAGGGTTGAAAATGTTTGAACACCTGCCTGTGAACATATCCGAGAGCGGACCGCTGTTCGACGAGCCGCATATCGGTACCTCAAGATTATATTCTGAGGATCTAAGGCCCCCACCCCACCCACCCACGAAGCCCACCACCGCTTCCCCGCAGCCAGCAACATCCCACCCGCCTGCCGACCGATCGCAGGGGCTGCACGCCCAGTGGTGCAGAGCAACAGCCAATGGGCTGCAGCTCGATAAGACATATATAGTCCAGATATGTGAATTAATTCATTCACATATCTGACTACCTTAGACGGTATAGCTGCACGCTCATTGGCTCTTGCTCTGCACTCATGGGCATGTAGCCCTACTGGCAGTCAGGCGGGCGGGCGGGAGGGATGCTGCCGCCTGCCGCTGCTGGGGAGCGGGTGGTGGGGCTTCATGGGTGGGTGGGGTGGGGGATACTAGATCACCAGGGATATGGTCTTGGGGGGTGTCACCACATTATGCAGCCTGTGATCGGGCTTAGCGTCCACTTTACCAGGTATATGTTCGGGGTGTTTAAACATTTTCAGCCCGCGATTGGGCTTAGAGGTCCACTGGACCACCAGGGATATGTTCTGGGGGGGAGGGACACTTTGCTGCCCGTGATCGGGCTGGTGGAGGAGGGTTATTTAAGCTTTCGCCCGCGATCTGGCCAGTCGGGGGAGGGTTTTTTTTTATGCTTTTGCCCGCATCAGGCCAGTCGGGGGATTTTTACACTTTTGCCCGCGATTGGGCTGCAGGGGGGCACAGGGAGTAGGTTGAGGCCAGCCACAGGTGGCAGTTGCTATGTTGCGCCCTGCAATGAGGTAGCTCACCTGTGGGTGGCCCTCGACTTACTCCTTTTTGGCTCAAAGTTGTGCAGGAGCAGGTTGGGGGTTGCGCCTGCACAACTGTGCACAGCCCGCTGAATATCGGGCTGTGCAGTTTATGCATGGTTCCTCCCCCTCCAGTTCAGCATGCATTCATTTGCATTGCGCTGTTGCTCGGCTTGCCTTGGGGGGTGCAACTGCCTCCTGCTGAATATCGCAGAATGGCGCAATTTCGGACTTGCGCATGGCGCAACCCTTTTGAATATCCCACCCTAAGTGTTTAACTAAAGGAGAACGAATTAATCCTGAAAAAAAATTGAAAAACATTAGGATTTCTTCCCGACTCATTTACGGGAACCCATCCTAGATTTATTTTTTGAAGGGATAGTCAAATCTTCTGTAGAACGCTCAGTGTCTGATCCTCCATCCGCTTGAGAGGAATGAACCGAAACCGAGTCCGATTCTGTTCCTACATCAGGTTCTTCAACCTGCAAGGTGGAAAAGGTGTTTTGCACTGGGAGATGGAAGACTTCTGAAACAGATGCTGCAGTTTTCTTCCGTAAACTACTCCTTCGATTATTAACTACAGTGAAGGCACCTTCTGGTGGAAGGGGGAGAGGCATAGAACCTACATCACCAGATACCTCTAGTACTAAAGGTTCTGCCTCAGATGGAGGCATGTGAGAAACCAAAACAGAAGTGGATAAGGCTTCCGAAGGGGGGTTAATAGGCCCTTCAGGAGGTGCCCTCTTAGGTAGGGGAGGGGGGGGCCCATATTGTTTCAAAGTTGATTATAATGCAATATTCAAATAAAAATCCTGAGTGGTATAATCCTTGTCTGCAGTATTATGGGCTGCCCAAGGACAATCCATAAAGGAATGCTGTTCCTCACAAAGACTACACTTGGGAGGATGATGACAGTCAGTCATAATATGCCTCACTTCCCCACATCGAGCACATTTCATTGTATCACAGGTTCGACTCAAATGTCTACTGGAACCGCATTTATAACAATGACGTGGCTGTCCAGGATAAAAAAATAAAACCCTTGTCACGACCCAGGCAAAAACAACTTGGTAGATGTTGAAGTCCATCCTCCATTTGTGGAAACATAGACTTTGACGGCAGAAAAGGACCGCTTGGCCCATCTAGTCTGCCCATTTCCCTACCTACAGGATAGGCCGCAGATCCTAGTTAACCAACAGCCTATTTCTTCCTACCCCCCCCACAAGAATTGCCTTATGTCTGTCCCATGCATTCTTGAATTCTCCCACAGTTTTAGACCGCACAACCTCCTCAGGAAGGCTGTTCCATGCATCCACTACCCTCTCTGCGAAATAATACTTCCTCACATTGCCCCTGAACCGCCCTCTTCTATCTTTAAATTGTGTCCCCTTGTTCTTGCCTGTCTCTTTTTCTGAAAGATGCTACCCTCTTGGACTTTGTTGATTCCACTGAGGTACTTAAAAGTTTCTATCATGTCCCCCCTCTCCCTTCGTTCCTCAAGGGTATACATATTAAGCTCCTTTAGTCTCTCCTCATACAGCTTCTCTTGCAGACCTTGCACCATTTTAGTTGCCCTCCTCTGGACTACCTCTATCCTGTCTATCTCCTTGCGGAGATGGGGTCTCTAGAACTGGACACAGTACTCCAGATGGGGTCTCACCAACTGTCTGTACACAGGGATAACAACTTCCTGTTTTCTGCTGCTGATGCCTCTCCCTATACATCCCAGTATACCCCCAGGCCTCCCTACTGCCTTCTCACATTGCTTGCTAACCTTAAGGTCATTTGATATGATTACCCCCAGGTCCCTTTCCTTTTCTGTTGTTGTTACTACCTCCCACCCATTGTGTATTCTTCCCTGGGTTCTTGTTTCCAGGTGCATTATTTGCACTTCTTTGCATTGAATCCTAGCTGCCATACTTGACCATTCTCCAACCTTGCTAAGTCCTTTTTCATCCTTTCCACGCCTCCTTGTGTATCAACCCTGTTGCAGATCTTTGTGTCATCTGCAAAAGGCATACTGTCCTTCCGGTCCCTCTGCAACGTCACTGATGAAGACATTAAAAAGGACTGGACCCAATACTGAACCCTGCGGTACCCCACTAGTGACCCCTCTTTCTTCAGAGTGGACTCAATTTACAATTACCTTCTGTGTCCTGTTGTGCAGCCAATGTTTTACCCAGGCTACCACCCTGGGACCCACTCCCAGGCTGGTTAATTTGACTATTAATCTTTTGTGTGGGACTGTGTCAAATGCCTTGCTAAAGCCTAGGTAAGCCATGTCCACAGCCCCTCCCTGGTCTACTACTTTGGTCACCCAGTCAAAGAAAACTATTAGATTTGTCTGACATGACCTTCCCGCTATGAACCCATGCTGTCTTGGGTCCTGTGCTCCACTGACCTCTAGGTACTCAACTATTCTTTCCTTCAGAGGTGACTCCATCACTTTCCCTACCACAGAGGTCAGACTGACAGGTCTGTAGTTTCTTGCCTCTGTCTTGGTCCACTTTTGTGAAGGGGAATCACATCCACCTTCCTCCAGTCCTTGGGTACCAGACCATCCTCCCATAATTTATTAAAAAGAGTAGCCAGTGGTTTCACTAGTCCCTCCCTTAATTCTTTTAGAATTCTGGGGTGAATTCCATCAGGACCCATTGCTTTGTCCACCTTCAGTTTTAGGAGTTCTTGCAGAACCCTTTCTTCTGTGAAAGGGCTGGGATCGACCCCCCCATCAAGAGTGCTTCTGTTAACTGGATTAGGCACTTCCCCCTCCTCTTTTGTAAATACTGAGCAGAAATATTCGTTCAGTATCCCTGGTAAAGTCACCTTATACCTCCACCCTCCATTCCAAAACCCTTCAGAATCTAAAATTGGTTCCGGATTCCCTTGTATTTGACAACGTTTCTCCAGCCAGTATGAAATGTCCATAATATTCACCCCTTCATTTCTGAATAAGACAGTGATCACTTTAAAAGTTTGTTTTGTTAAAGGTGTAGCTTGAAAGTGGGTCCAAGCTGCGTTCATTTTAAACAGGGCATAATTCATCCAGAAACAATTCAGGATGTCAGGGGAACGAAAACTTATGTTATGTGTAGATTCTCCCGGAGTATGAATCAAAGCATACACTTCCGAGGGAGAAAACCCCAGCATCTGCTTCAATAGAACTTTCCCCACATAAAAACTGTCTGGCATCGTATCCGCTGGTCCTAAAAACCGCATCCGAACTGCATTCCTGCGTTTAGCTAAAGAAACAGGTTTTTGAAATAAACTAGCGAAAGTGGGAGCTGTCAGGGCTGGGGTTACTGACTCATTGTCAGGAGGTACTATAGGAACAGATACCAGTGCTTCTGCCGACTGGGGGGAGTCACTAGCCACAGTAATGTTTTCCATAGGCCCCTGCTGTGCTGGAGACTGTATAGGGAAGAAGGAAATGGAATCTGCTTGTGAAATGGGCAAGTCCATCATAACCATCTCTGCATCTGTATTAGCAGATAAAGGGTGCCCTGAAACAGGGTCTAAGGCTAGCTCATATGGTTTAGTAAACAGGACTGTATCAGGCCTGTGCATATTGTGTAGGAGGCCATCCACAGTTCCCCCCAGTACCCCCGTGACACTCCCCGAACCCGGAAGCGGAATATCGGAATCTGCAACCCACTGACCTGTTTCTGTTTGGATCCAACCAGCTCGTTCCAGTGCCCGTTCCGGAGACCATGCCGACTCATGCTGTGAGTGATTTTCCAATCCTGTGTCTTTGCCTGATGTAGTATCCTCTATTAGAGGGCCCGCTGCAAAAACTTTTGCTGTAGATGCCGTAGAAGGCGATGGTGAACCTTGAATCGAGCATTTCCTTTTTTTTTTTCCTTCGGCATGCAGTTTAGCTACTCTGTAATCAGCCTCAGCCTGTAATAAGAGGTCCTGTTTCACACGGACCACTGCGTCTATATCTTCATTGCCCTCCACAGGAATGGGGCCTGCTCCGGGACTTCCTGTAACACCTAGTGTCACCATCGTAGAGGAGTGTAGCAAAACTCCATTTTCGGTGGATCTTCCACCCGTTGCTATCACAGCAAGCTGCGGGGGCTGAGGTACGATATGCTGGCCACCCTGAGAGTGTATTCCAGCCATACCATGTTCCCCACTGAGCCTTGCTAACTCACCAGCCACAGCATGTCTTCCTCCTCTGCCATCTTGGTCCCACAGGAAAATGGGTCCCCCCCTGCTCACAGGAAGTAGGAAGTAGGGGAATTTCCCCGGTGTCCTGGCCACATTTCTCTCATTCACTAAAAATACCACTAACAGTTTCATCTGGTTCAAGGTCAGTTGGCATTCATCTGTATCCCCTTCCCCCAGGTCATGCCTGAAAATAGGCAGGATCTGTCTCGTGCACTTACCCAGTCAACAAAAACTAAATAAATAAATAAAAATAAATAAACTGCTGTCACAGGTGAGTAACCTGCTTTTCTAGGATCGTGGATATGATGTTTATCCACACTCTTTGGCAGACTCCTCGCAGTTCTCCCGGAGGAGGGAGCCAAGGCACACACCCCCTATTTAGGGAACAGAAATTGGAGAACCAAGCCCCCAAAACCAGCATTGCAGCGTGACTCAAGGTTGATGTGGTACTGGATAATAAAGATGTTTGCTGACTTCCAGGTAGAAGCCCAACAGATTTCCTGGATAGGGATATCCCTGGAAGCAGCCACCGATGCAGCGGTATGGCGGGTAGAATGAGCTCTTATCCCTCTGGGAGGCTACTTGCCCACCAACTCATAGCACAGACTGATGCACGATGTGATCCACCATGCAATAGACAGTTTTGCGGCAGGTCTGCCAGAAGTGGCTTCAGCGTAGGTAACAAACAGCTGGTGAACCTTTCCCCGAATTTCCACTGTTCTCTCCTTGTAATAGGAGACAGCATGTCTCAGGCCAAAAGTATGGAGCCTGTACTCCGCCTCTGAGCTGTAACTGAGGTAGTACAACGGCAGAGTTAGCACCTGGTTAAGGTGAAATTTTGATATCACCTTTGGAAGGAATTTCGGGTGGTGGCACAGGACAGCCTTGTACCTGTGGAAGACCAGATAAGGGGAGTCCACCGAAAATGCCTGGAGCTCCACTGTCCTTCTGGCAGACGTGATAGCCACCAGGAAGGCCGTCTTCCATGACAAGTGTGACAACTCACACTTGTGCACAGGTTCGAATGACTTGCCCATGAGCTTTGCCAGTATCAGCAGAAGATCCCACGGAGGTGTAGTTTCATGCACTGGAGGGGATATGTGATCCAGGCCTTTGAAAAAGAGACTGACTACTGTCTCCTGCACCAACGTCGGCTGACCAGCCCGAGCCCGGTAAGCAGAGATGGCTGCCAGGTGCACCCTAAGGGTCAATGACAGAAGACCCGCTTTGGAGAGAGACAAAAGGTAGTTGAGAATGTTAGCCATCGGACAGGACAGAGGGTCCGGGCCCTTGCCCTGATACCAAATGGAAAATCTTTTCCATTTGAAGGCGCAACATTTCCTGGTTGATTCCATTCTGGATGCCTCCACCACGGTGAGGACATCCTCGGAAAGACCCAAAGCCTGGAACGCTAGCCACTCAGGTACCAGGCTGTGAGGTGCAGGGATTGAAGGTCCAGATGGTTTACCTTCCCCTGACTGAGAGAGATCAGGTCTGGGTGTGTGCAAAGTCGCTCCAGGGGCCTGCAGCTGAGGCTGAGGAGATCTGGATACCAGAACTGGCGTGGCCAGTCTGGGGCTATCAGGATCACCTTCGCCTTGTCCCTCCTCACCTTGAGGAGTACCTTGTGGATCACAAGAAATGGAGGGAAGGCATAGAGGAGGCCTGGGGTCCACGGCCTCGAGAAGGCATCTCCCTGCAGCAAGCCCTGCTGAGGGGGGCCGGGCATGGAACAGCCTCAGCTTGGTGTTTTCCCTGGAGGCAAAGAGGTCCACCAGCGGTTTGCCCCAGTGGGAGAACAGGTTATAAGCGACCTCTGGATGGAGAGACCACTTGTGGGATGTCTCGCCTAAGCAGCTGAGAGCATCTGCCAGATGGTTTGAGGCTCCTGCCACATGGATGGCTTGAAGATCTGCCTCCAGACAGCTCACGAGGGTCCAGATGTGGAACGCCTCCCTGCACAGCAGACAGGAGTGCATGCCGCCCTGTTTGTTGAGGTAGTACATAGTCAAGGTATTGTCCGTCTGGACTTGAACCACTTGACCCCAGAGCTGAGGAGCGAAAGCTGACAGTGCCAGTCTGACTGCTCTGAGCTCCAACAGGTTGATGTGACATTAGGACTCCTCAGGGATCCAGAGCCTGTGGGCCCTTTTGCCCCCCATGTGGGCTCCCCAGCGCATGAGAGAGGCATCGATTGTAAGGAAGACCGCTGGCTCAGGGCAGACAAACGGAATCTCTTCCTGCAACCAGTTTGTGGCGGTCCACCAGTGGAGAGCGTCCCACAGAAGTCTTCTGGGTTACAGTGATCAGCTGGTCAAAATTACCATGGCACTGAGTCCACTGGGCAGCCAGCTCCCACTGAAGGGGGTGCATGTGCAACCGGGCCCAACGGACCACTGAGGTGCATGCCGCCATGTAACCCAGAAGGCGCAGAAAGTCCCGGGCAGGGCGCAATTGCCCAACCAGAAATGACTGGGCAAAGGATAGAACCTCCACCTTGTCCACTGGGAGCTGAGCTCTGGCTTGACATGAGTCGAGCTCTGCCTCAATGAAGCCCATCATCTCAGAAAGCACGAGTTCCGACTTGGCCTCGTTGATCAGGAGGCTGAGTTGGGAGCAGGTCTGGAGGGGCAGGTCCCTGGACCTCTCCACCTCCTGTTGGGTAGAACCCACTAGGAGCCAACTGTCGAGATAAGGATAAATCCTGACCCCCGACATCTGAGATGGGCCGCCACCACTGCAATGCAATGAACAGCATGGCTCGAAACTTGCACAGGGTCCCTTCGACTATGAAGTGGAGGAACCGCTGATGGGACGGACGGATTGGGATGTGAAAGAACGCGTCCTGCAGATCCAGTGACCAGAACCATGTTTCGCTCCAAGGATGGTATGATCTGGGACAGAGAGACCACCCGAAAGGTGCGTGACCTGAGATACTGATTCAGGTTGTGCAGATCTAGAATGGAGCATCAGCCCCCCCATCCGCTTGGGCACCAGGAAGTACCTCGAGACAAAGCCTGGATCTGTTGGAGGATCTGCCACTGGAGTCACAGACTCCTTGAGGAGGAGCTGAGCGATGTCTCTGAGAGCCGACTGAGTCTAAGCGCATACTCTTTCCTCCCAAGGGGCGCGGGCTCAGCTTGGAGGGTACTGCTCAAATTCCAGAAGCAGTCCCTGGCCGACCACTTCGAGAACCAACCTGTCTGAAGTGACTGCAGACCAGGCGGAAAGGAAGTGGCGGAGCCGGCCCCCCCACAGGTGGACCCAGAGCTGGAGTGACGGGAGAGGGGGTGGCAGCCCCCGCCCCAGTCACTGAGCAGGCCTGGAGGAGGAGGATCCAGGACCGGAATCACAGCCTCCTTTATGGGCCTGGGAGGGCCCGGGCTTGGGCTGGGGGTGCCAAGCTTGAGCCTGCTGCTGTCCTCCTTGAAAAGAGGACTGCTGAGCTGCAGGAGAAGAATGCCGGAAAGTCTTCTTCTTTTTCTTCTGCTGGCTGTTTCCCGAAGAGCCCTTGGCAGAAGTAGCGTCCAAGGTGGCATTGGACTGCTCAATGTTCTGAAGGTGACCAGTCACTCCTGGGCCGAACAGGTCGGTCCCTAGGAAAGGCACATCAGCTTGTTTGTGCTGAGTGTTCGTTGAGAAGGAGGAGAGCCTCAGCCAAGCTCTGCGACGAGAGGCAACTGCGGCTACCATCGAACAGGCACACTAGTCCCCAATGTCCAGGCCCATCTGAAGCTGCTGTTTGGCAACAGCTCGGCTTTGGACCCGGACCTGCTTGACCGTGGTCTGCATGTCCATGGAGAGATGCGGGAGGACTTCATCCAGAGACCCTAGGAAGGCGTGGGAGAAGTGTGCCATGAGGACAGCCGAACTTGCTTGATGAAGGCCCATGGAAGAAGCCACACAGACCTTCCTGGCTGAATGGTCCAACGGCTTGGACTCTTTTTCAAGAGGTCGGTCAGTATTGGCAGAACTGCCAGTACGCCTGAACACAGAGGCGGTCACCAGGCTCTTGGCTGAAGGGTGCTCTGTGAACCCCATGAACCCTGCAAGGGATCCCATGGGCACCGCATAATTGCGGGCCAAGCAGGCAGATGGCGCTGGACAAGAGGCAGGGCGCTGCCAAAATTCTAAGGCCGGACCAACAATGGCCTTGGCCACAGGAAAGCCTCCGCCGGGGTATCGCCTCTCTTGAGGATGTCCGGAGAGGGTACTCCGCCTTTTTCTAGACAGGCTCCAGGGGCATCCCTCTGAACTCAGAGATGAGGCGGAGAATGCCCTAAAAAGACGAGGGACCTTCCTCCATCTCTACCCCACCAGCTGATTAATTATCCCCGGATAAGAATGCAGGCCGGTGACATCCGAATCCGAGGAATCTGGATAAAACGGTCGACTGCCAAGGTCACCTTCGACCCACCGAGGGCGGTCCGGGGTGACAGTGACTGACAGATGACGGGGAAGCCCGGTGTCTGGACTATCTTTTTTGGAAGGAGCCCCTCCCACAGGCTGCTTGGGCAGTGGTTCCACCACAATCGGTTGAGAGACCGCTGCCAGCTCCGCAGGCAGGGGAACCAACTTGATTGGCTCCGAAGGAGTCGACTTCGGCCTAGGAGGCGAAAGCCAAGTAATGGCCAGGGTAGAAGCTGGAGTCAGCTTGTGCCTGGTCAAAATCGGCTGCTGCGACATGAGGTCTTCGTAGCGTCGATGGCGTTTCCACCGGAGCCTCTCCTCGTCCGAGGAGGACAAAGACGACCGATGACGTTGCCTCATTTTACAGCGTTTATGGCTCTTCCTCTGCCTTTTGGTTGAGGGGGTCTGAGACCTCAATCGAGATCGGACAGGCCAATTCAGTCGCTCGGGAGACCCCGGCGGGACCAGTGATTTCCCAGGGTCAGGGACCACTTCCTCGATGGGAGTCCCAGCAGGCTTGGTCTCCTCGTCGGGGAAAGTCAGAATTGAAGTTCGATCAAGAGAATCGTCGACCGAAGTCGGTGATAAAGGATCAATTGGGTCGATGATGATTTCCACATTATCAACCAATGGTTCAGTCAACTGGACAGACAGCAAAGCTGAGAAGCCAGCAGCCGAAGAAGCAATCTCAACTGAAGTTGAGACCGCATGTTCTTGGGACGGAGATCTCTCCCGCTCCCAAGAGTGTCTCTGTTGGGATAAAGACGATCCCGGATCCTTCTCCTGCTTATGGGATCGAGAGGAGTGCGTGCCCACAGGATCCCCTCCCTTGGTATGGAGAGACTGGAACAACTCTCGGACGGAACCCGAGAAGGTGGAGGCCAAGTTGAGTCGAATGAAGAAGCTCCGAGTAGTTTCTGCAGCCCGAGTTGTTTCCTCTTCGAATGCTTGCATGCGTTCCAATTGCTCAGTGGATCCCGCAGCCTTGGAAACTGCCCACCGAGCCTCCTTGGATTTTACCGGAGTGTTCCGTTTCTCCGGCCTCCCCAACTTCAGGCATGCGAGATGGTCGTCGAGGATGTTGGGATGGAAAGCAAGACACATATCGCATTTCGAGACATCATGGTCAACACAGAGGCAATAAATGCATGCGGTGTGGGGATTGATGCGTGACAATTTTTGGCCGCAGGGGCACCAATGAAATCCATGTCTTCCATGATCGAAGAATCAGAGTCACGACTGCTAATGTGAACTAGATGAATTTTTTGAATAACCAAAAGATTTAGAGCCAGGGCCTACAAAATGCGTGAGCATGAGGGATGCAACCTGAATCTTCCAGCGGAAAAGAAGATCTGATGTCATGGGGTGGAGTCGAGGGTTATACCCCCCGGGGGGGTGGGAGGAGCCAGCTTGAAGACTTCCAGTACTTCTTAAAGTGGCGAAGAATCTGCCAAAGTGTGTGGATGAACAACATATCCACAATCCTTGAAGGAGCTATTCTCTGTATAAACTAATTCCAGCCATAAATACATTCCTTCAGGCCCTACACTGGTGGAAGGTTTCCTTCCAAACGGCCAACCTCTCGGTACGAATTTCCTTCCAAGCACCTTCTCCCACAAAAATCATCACTACAGATGCTCCTCTGCTGGGATGGGAAGCTCATCTGGACAGTACTTCTGTTAGTGGCACCTGGATTCCTAAGCTCACATCAATCTGCTGGAGCGCTGAGCCATTTACTTGGCACTGAAGGCCTTTGTTCCGCAAGTAAAGGGCTACACAATGCAGATCAGGATAGACAACATCACTGCAATGTTTTACATAAACAAGAATGGTGGCACAAGGTCCAGTGTCCTGTGTTTGGAAGCCATGAGAATCTGGTGTTTGGTCTATTCCCTGGATGTCAGTCTTTCAGCCATACACCTTCCGGGCAAGGATAACACCTTGGCAGATGTCCTCAGTCACATCAACCAAGGGCACAACGAATGGTGTCTGAACAAGCAAGTGATGGCCACAGTGTTCAGAAGGTGGGGCACGCCAGAAATAAATCTTTTCACCTCTCACCTCAACCATCAACTTTCTCTGTATCGCTGCAGGCCTCCAGTCCTGGGAACTCTCCCAGTGGATGCTCTTGCTCTGGACTGGTCAGAAAAGTTTCTTTATGTCTTCCCTACTTTTCCCCCAATTTTCAGAGTATTACTGAAACTCAGAGCTCAGCCAGCAACAATGATTCTGGTGGTGCCGCCTGGCCAAGGCAAGCTTGGTATCCTCTCCTGCTAACCCTCTCTTGTAGCAAACCCATTCGCCTTCCACTCAGTTACTCTTTTCTGACACTCCCTCAGATAGGAGTCACTTATCCAGACCTGCAGTCTCTTCACCCAAAACTTGGCTCTTGAGGAGTTAGAGTTCACTGCCACTCAGTACTCTGAACAAGTCATGCAGATCCGGAGGATGGCCAAAAAGCCTAGCACAGAAAAGACCTATGTAGCCAAATGGAAAAGATTTTCCCTCTGGTGCAAGAGGAAACAAATGTGATTTAAAACTTGTAGTTTGGATGCTAGGAGTGGGCATTCATGTGACCAAACATTCACGACTATAGTAGGATAAAAGAGACACCCAGTGCGAGCGGGCTCGAGCATTGCGCGCACGGAGACACATGCAGAGACATGCACCAGCGTGTCTGTGAGTGTGCCGTGTGTGCTGGGACAGCAGGATTAAGGGCCCAGAAATTCGCATCTGCTTATGCGTCCTGAGTAAACAGCAGGCCTCAGAGCAGGTAGGATCCTGGACCATCAGTGAAAAAAATGAATAGCCAAAGAGCTCAAGGAAGCACAACAATAATGGTAGGAACAAATACACCTAGTGAACTTAATGAGCACCTACTGGATATTCTTTGTGATACAGGTTCAGTTGTAAAATGCATATTATACAATGGGCATCAAAACAGAACGTAAATTCTCTATCGTGATTGGCTGACTCGCACCCCTCTCCCGCTGTAAAACCTACAATCACCCCACGGGAAGAGGTGCCAGCCGCTGGTCAACTGCATCAGGATATCCCCCAAAATCACTCCAACAGTCACCAACACAGCACTCGGAAAGACTGCGAAAATCCCTGCTTGATAGCGACTGGCAAATCGAGTTACCAAATAGTTACTACAACAGGAAACCGCATACCTCAGACGAAATTGAAACCACAGCTTTCTACCAAGTTCATTGCTATGTGCACAATTTTAAACATTTCCCAGCCCCTCAAAAACACACTGCAACTGGCAATGCTAACTCAGTACTGCGCATGCACAATAGCAGCATGGCTCCAGCAACCAGGGAGTATTTTTTCCCAGCGGAACAATAAACACAGTAAAATATAGCTTTAAATAAGTAAAAAAAACGTATTTACTATTTTTTTCTATGTGCCAAAAATAGGAGGACATTGTATAATTGCAATATGCCACTCAAGGGTGTTAGGTTAGACGCACCCTCGGTGGATGTTGTTGGTCACCGGCTGCGCCTCATGACCGTAACAATACCCCAGGGCATGGGTAAATCCTGGCATCACCAACACCCTCTCGTGGTATATTGCTTAATTATGTAACATGTATGCTTCACCTGAGGTTGAAAATGTAGCACTAAGTCTCAAATGCACAAAATGTTTAGAACTAGAGAAACTAAGGGCTGAAATATTAAAACTAAAAAATCTCATGGAAGTTAGGCAGCAACTGAACACCACTAAAAGGGATAAAAGAAAAGAAACTGAAGACAATGTCCCAAACAAAAATGATAAAGATAATCCACAGGATACTAATTAAAAAAACATAGGAGAGCGATAGGTAATGCATCAACTAATACACTGACTGAAACCTCTAACAGATTCTCTATACTTTCTGTGATGAAGGAGAAGAAAAAATTACTCACCTTAGTAATGTTGTTTCTTCTAATGGAGTCTTGCTATATTATAGACATTAGCAGTTTGTTCCAGCTCTAGAACTGCCCCGGAGTGAAATGGTTAAAACCATTCCAAAATAGAATTTTGGCACGACAGCAGCTCTATCTGTGTCATTTCAAACTTGAACTGTCAGATCTTTACGAGCCAAACCTCACTAAGGTCTGTGTGGAAGCTGTAACCTACACTAGCCAAATGGCTACCTAAATAATAACAACCATTGATGGTCCCAAGACCCAAGACTCAAGTCAGGGGACCAGAAATACTAACACCATTCTAATAATATGAAAATGGAACATAAGTATAATAAAACACACACACGCATACACATACACACCCCCAAAGTCCCAAAGGGGACAAAATGCTAACAGGACATAAGTAGTGCCCACACTAAGTTGCCCGCACCCCACCAAGTAGAGGTTCTGAGAGGGGCAGGTTGGGGGGGAGGTCTATAATATAGCAAGACTCCATTAGAAGAAACAACATTACTAAGGTGAGTAATTTTTTCTTCAAACAACATGAAGTCTTGCTATATTATAGACATGAGCAGAATACACAGCAGTACCTCCATGGAGGAGGGGCAGAACCTACTTAGGGAATAGGCTCTGAAGAACAGCTGTGCCAAACCGAGCATCTCTCCTGGCCTGGACATCCAGGGAGTAATGCTTGGTAAAAGTGTGTACCGTTTTCCAAGTAGCAGCCTGGCAAATCTCTAATAAAGGGATATCTCTGGCAGCAGCTAGAGACGCAGCTGTACCCCTGGTAGAATGAGCCCTCAAACCGGGGGGGGGGCCCTGCCCACTTTCTGATAACAAATTTGGATACAAGAGACAATCCACCTAGCTATTGATCTCTTAGTGGCAGGTTTGCCTTTCCCAACTTCACCACAGGTAAGGAAAAGTTGGAGGGATTCGAACCTGTGACCTTTGGTACGCTCTATATAATAACTAAGAGCTCTCTTAACAGCCAGGCTGTGCAACCTCCTCTCACCCAAAGAGGAGTGATCAGTGAAAAATACTGGAAGGGAGATAGATTTATTAAGATGGAAATCTGAAACCACCTTAGGCAAAAACTTCCTATTAGTCCTAAGGACTACCTTATCCCTGTGGAAGGAAATAAAGTCAGTCTCCACTGACAAGGCTTGCAATTCACTTATGCGTCTGGCAGAAGTGATAGCCACTAGAAAAACAGTTTTCCAAGTTAGGTACTTAAGCTCTGCAGAAGACAGAGGTTCAAAAAGGGGTTGCATTAACTGGGCAATGCAAACATTAAGGTCCCAAGCAGGGGCCGGTTCCCGAAAGGGAGGATTAGTATGGAGTAATCCTTTAAAAAACTTGGAAAACACAGGATGAGAGGAAGGAGGGGATGACTTTCCTGTTGACAGAAAAGCAGACACAGCTGCCAAATGAACTCTCAGGGTAGCTGGTCTGAGACCCAAGGAATTAAGATGTACCATGTAATCTAACAAAATGGGCAATTCAGCAGATTCTGGGAAATAGTTTTCTCAGCACACCAAATGGAAAACCTTTCCATTTAGAACTATAAGTAGCCCTAGTGGAAGGCTTTCTGGAAGCCTTTAGGATCTCAAGAACACCCTGAGAGAGGTGTAAATCAGCAAACTCTAACTCCTCAATAGCCAGGCCTTGAGGTTGAGGGATTTGAGGTCCGGATACCAAACCCTTCCCTAGGCACAAGTCAACAGATTGTGATTCCTGGGGAGGCACAGGGGAAGATGGACTGTCAGAGACAGAAGGAGTGGGTACCAGGGCTGCCTGGCCCAATCCGGGGCAATCAGAATCACCCTGCAAGGCTGAGATCTGATTTTGACTAGTACTTTGAATAGGAGAGGAAAGGGGGGAAAGCATAGAGGAACTTCCCCTCCCAATCCAGAGGAAGGGCATCCAGGGGAACTGAGCCCAGCACTGGAGGCCTGCAACAGAACAGAGGAAGTTTGTGATTGTCTGGGGCTGCAAAAAGATCTATCTGAGGGATGCCCCACCTGACAAAAACTATCCCCAGCACTTGAGGATCCAGGGACCATTCGTGATGGCCCTGGGAAATCCTGCTGAGGGCATCCGCTAGGACATTGTCCTTCCCTGGAAGATGAACTGCTATGAGGGAAGTGTTCAGGGAATAGGCCAGAGACCACAACTTCATTGCCTCGGTGCACAAGGCCGAAGACCGAGTGCCCCCTGTTTGTTGATGTACCACATTGTTGTGGTGTTGTCTGTTCTGACTTGTATCACCTTGTCGTGGACAGATGCAGAAAAAGCTTGAAGAGCTAAAAAGACAGCTCTGAGTTCCAGAAAATTGATGTGGAGCAGAGATTCCTGGGGGGACCAAACTCCCTGAGTGGAAAGGTCGCCCATGTGGGCTCCCCAACCCAGAAGGGAAGCATCTGTAGTGAGAGTCAAGTCGTGAGAAGGGGAAATGAAGGGGACCCCTGCTCTTAAATTGCTCTGATCCTGCCACTGCTGGAGAGCTAGGATCAAGGTTAGAGTCACTGGGACCAACTTGGAAAGGGGGTCTCTTCTCTGAGACCAAAAGGTTCTCAAGTGAAACTGAATGTCTCTCATCTGAAATCTGGCTCCCTGCACAACAGCTGTGGGCGCAGCCATGTGCCCAGGAGCTGCAGAAAGTGTCTTGCTGGTCGAGACCTGCAGAGTGAAGGAAGAGGCCAGAGCCACTAAATTCCTTACCCTTTCTGGGGAAGAAAGGCTCTGGCTAGCTTTGTGTCCAATTCTGCCTATAAAGGTGAGTACCTGGACTGGTTCCAGAACCGACTTGGTAGGTTTAGCAGAAAACCCAGGGAGGTGAGAAGTCATTGGGTGACCTGCAGGTGAGATTTTACCTGTTCTGGGGACTGGCCTACAATGAGCCAGTCATCTAGATAGGGAAAACAGCAATCCTCTGCCTCCTTAAGTGGCCACTGCCACTGCTAGACACTTTGTGAATACCCTTGGAGCAGAGGTAAGGTCGAAGGGCATTGCTCTGAACTGGTAATGACCTGAGGGCAGTTCAATCTGAGGTACTTTCGATGGGATCTTCTGATTAGGACAATGAAATAGGCATCCTTGAGGTCCAGGGAGGCTAGCCAGTCCCCTGGCCTTAGGGAAGGTAAAATCATTGCCAGAGTTACCATTTTGAACTTTGGTTTCAAAAGATGCTTGTTCAGATATCTGAGATCTAAAATGGGCCGCCATTCTCCTGTCTTTTTGGGGTAAGGAAGTATCTGAATACAGACCCTGCCCTGATGCAGGGAGGAACCTTTCTACTGCTCTGAGAGCTAACAGGGATGAGACCTCTGTTTCCAGAGCAAGGGTCTCTGAAGCACTTGCAGGAAGAAAAGTCTGCTTCTCAACTTGGGAAACTTTTTGAAGCTGAGAACCAGACCCTGGCTTACTACTTCAGAACCCACTTGTCTGAGGTTAAAAGCCCAATTCTGTCGGAGTAAGCCAGCCTGCCTCCCACTGGTACAGGAGAGTCGGCCCTGGGCACCCATCAGGGTGCCTGTTTGCATGAGGAGTTTAGGCTGGGGGTGGGAGCAGATCTGCCCACCCTCGTCTGCCCCTGCCTCTGAAGAAGCCCCTCTGAGCATAGGCAGAGGAGGCCTGAGTCTGGTAGAAAGGCCTGTGAAAGGCCTACCCCTACCCCTGGGGGCATGCCTTTGAGGAGTGGCTTGCCGCCCTTAGCCTGGGCATCTTGTAAGTAGTCCCATATTCATCCATCTTCTTCATGTAATTCTCTGTCTGCTCTCCAAACAGAGAATTTCCACCACAGGAAAATCCATAGCCTTAGTCTGGGTATCCTGTGACAAACTAGTACACCTGAGCCAGGCCAACCTACTTAAAAGCTACAGATGTGGCCATGACCCTAGAGGAAACATCATTAACATCCACAGCAGCATGAAACTGAACCTTAGAGGCTTCAATGCCATCAGCAGCCACCTGTTCTAGTTCACTAGCCAGCTGGCCATGGGCCTGCTTGGCCAATTGCATAACAGTATCCCATCTAGATTTCTGATACCTAGCTACATAAGCCATATAATTTGCTTGCCTGAGTCCCAGAGAGGCTGCCATATACTGTTTTTTTGCCATGGCATCAATCTTCCTGGAATCCTTGTCAGGAGGATGTAGCCAAGGAATATTAGCTTTATCACAGGCAGCAGCCTGAACTACCAACATGACTGCATTGCTTGAGAAAGGAATTTGTATCAGGGCCTGACAATGTATACCTTCTGTCCATCTTTTTATCTACAGGAGGCACAGAATTAGGAGCTTTTAAAATTTTAATTGTTTGTTTCCTAAAAGACTTATGAAAGGAATAGACAATCTCTAGACTCTGGAATATCCATCATTTCTACAAAATCAGGCTCCTCTTGCTCATCCACAGCCTCTTCTAAGGGAAGCTGGAGGGTTTCAGCAACTTTTTATAAAACATAAAATGAGATGGGGACTCAGACAGCATAGGGGAGATTCTAAAGGTCTGTCTGGGGAGATGTCCGGTTCAATGGGCACACCAGACCTTCCCAGCCACATTCATACTGTTCATAATTCTCCTCCCCCTCCTCTGGTTCATAAAATTCTCAATATCATAATCCTGAACCACTGGGACCGGACGAACCGACCTTTACCAGATAGTGGTGGTTCGGACGGACCCTGAGACAGTGACTGGACAATTTGTATGGCTTTTGCTATCTCTGCAGCAGTTGGAGAAGGAATTTTGGACCCAGACCTGCTGATTTTCTTGTTTTCTTTACTGGAATTGGTTCCTCAGAACCAGCTTTTCTTTGCCCGAGGAAGTCTGGCCCTGGTCAGAGGCACTCCCTCTGGTTCGGTTGGCACCGAACCGGCTGGCCATCCGGTCAGCGGACTTTTGGCCTTCGTTCCCTGAGCCTGCCTAATCTTTTCCAGGGTGGCTGCAGGGAATTCTCATATACCTGGCAGTCTGACTGGAGGTGGTCAAACCCAGACAATAAACACATGTGGTGTGTGGGTCAGCCTTGGCAAAGACTTCCCCACAAACATCACAGTGTTGAAACCCAGTGGGCCTGGTTTTCTTTGGGTTTCTCAGACATAATGCCAGCCTAACCAAAAACTTGCCCTTTAACGGCAGTACTAGGTAAGACACCCTTATCGGTTCCTAACCGTAATCACGGGTATTGGAAAACCGTAATAAATCCGCTTTTAGAACCGATAAGAACCGGAACCGCACTCTAAAATAGTAACTTTTAGTTTTAAATGAGTTTTAAACCCACTGATCAGTTCAAAACCGAACCGATAACTTACAAGTTCCACACAGACAAAACCTTCATTTACTTACGGTTACCACAGATAGAGCTTGAACTGAACGGTTTTATGTTAAATAAAACTATTCTCGTTAAATCCAACCGAAAACACTTTTAAACCGAAATGAACCGAGCAGAAGGAGAAATCTCCGGAGCGACTGTTCACTGAGGCGGAGTAAAGAATCTGACAGTTCAAGTTTGAAATGACACAGATAGAGCTGCTCTCGTGCCAAAATTCTATTTTGGAATGGTTTTAACCATTTCACTCCGGGGCAGTTCTAGAGCTGGAACAAACTGCTAATGTCTATAATATAGCAAGACTTCATGTTGTTTGAACAGAGTAACATGGTGTCTACTAGTCAAACTGGTTCCCAAACGGATACTAGTAAAATTGAGGAGACAAGAACCCAGCATTTAGTGATAGGTGATTCTATCATAAGGGGCTGTGATAGCTTAATTTGTGAACATGACTAAGTAAATAAGGAGGTTAATTGTCTACCGGGTGCTAGAATTAGAGATATAAAAAAAATATTAGAAATGTTGCTAAATAAAGACGTGGACTACAAGACTAGAGTGATCCATGGAGGCATCAATGATGTAGGTAGGGAACATGCAAAAAACATAGCAGATGAATTAATTACCACAGGTAATATTATTAAAGCCACTGGTGTGAAAGCAGTCTACTACCCCTAACAGGATGCCACCCAGAAAAAAAATGCAACTATTGAAAGAATAAATGCAAGACTACAACACAAATGTGCACAGTTCGACCAAATCTTCCTAAACACTTGGGAAAATTTTTTATGACAAAACACAAAACTATGGGAAACATGGTGCAACTAAACAAGACCAGTAAAAATATTCTAGGGAGAAGTATAGAAAGAGCTCTACCATCTGGGACTACTTCAAAAAACTAGCTTCGGGGAGTGGGGTAAGGCAACAAATAATATTAATCACAAAATAAGAATATTATTGTTAAATGCTAGGAGTATGAGGGACAAGAAGGATGAATTACAAAACATTTTGGTATGTGAGAAAGTACAGTTGCTAAGAACTTACCGTAACAGTAGATCTTCGAGAGAGGCTCTTGCAGTAGGTATTCACATATAGGACTGACCCGTCAGACGTCAGGACCCCACAGAAAAATTTCTAGCTAGCAGCCTCTGGCAGGGGACCGCCCCCACATCAGGTGACCGGCATCATACGACGTCGGTATAAAGGGCTTCCAGTTCTTTCCCGCCAAATGCCAAAAGAGGCAAAATGAGAGAGAACAGGATATTCCCCTCATGGAAATGAGGCAAAAAAACTTAAGAGGACGGAGGGCGGGAAGGCAATACTTACTGCAAGAGCCTCTTTCAAAGATCTACTGTTACGGTAAGTTCTTATGTAACTGTACTATCTTACTTCAAGAGGGCTCTTGCAGTAGGTATTCACATATAGGACCGAGTCCCAAGCAGCCTGGAACAAGGAAAAGTACTCGAGAGGAGGACTGTCATCCATAGCATGGAAACTCAGGCTGAACGGGTCTCATGAAAGGAGACCTTGTAGAATAGCCAACCCAAAGCCTGCTCTACGGCAAGAGGCGATGTCCAAACTGTACTGTTTCATAAAGGTATGGAATAAAGTCCAAGTTGCGGATGCACAGATGTCTGCCGCTGACTCATTCTTAAAACAAGCTGCAGAGGCAGTTATTCCTCTGCTGGTGTGACCTCTGACTTGACCTGGCAGGGTCTTGTTGTACTTGTAACAGAAAGTGACACAATGAGCCAACCATTTTGATAGGCATTGCTTAGAGACAGCACTGCCTTCTCTTTTGTAAGCAAAAGAGGTAAAAAGCTGATCAGTTTTCCTGAGATCCTTAGTCCGAGTACTGTAGTACCTCAGTATTCCATGAACATCCACAGTATACAAGGGGTACTCCCCTTGATTGGAGTGTTGCGTAAAGAAAGCAGGTAGCTCAATGGATTGATCTTGCATAGTTTCAGCCACCACCTTAGGGAGAAACTTAGGGTTGGTGTGTAGAGCCACGTGTTCCTTGTGAAAAGTCAGGTATGGGATTTTGTACATCATGGCCTGCAGCTCGGAAATGCACCGAGCAGAAGTAATGGCCACTAGGAAGAGTGTCTTCCAGGAAAGGAACTTTAAATCAGCTTTAGCTGCTGGCTCAAAGGGAGGCAGGGTAAGTTTCTCCAGAATGAAATTCAAGTCCCAAGGAGGGGCAGGAATGCGGATGGGAGGTCTCAAATAGATAACCCTCTGAGAAAGGTCTTGGAGACTTACAACTGAGCTAAAGTCCTGTCTCCAAAGGGAATATGGTAGGCTGAAACAGCAGCCATGTGGACTTTTAACGAGGAATGGCAGAGACCCAGATCGAAGCGGTGACGCATGTAGTCCAGAACTCTACTGGCTGGGCATGAGAAAGGATTGAAGTCCTTTGAATTGGCCCAAATAGAAAAGCGTTTCCACTTCATGGAGTACGTGGACCTGGTGGAAGACTTCCTGGCCTCTACCAAGATGTCCGCTACGAGAACAGAAACTGCGAAGCGGGCTTTAGCTATGTCTGTAGAAGCCATGCATGTAAATGAAGGGAACTGAGACCTGGGTGAAAAAGGGTCCCCTGATCCTGGGTCAACAATTGTTGCGACAGAGGAAGAGGAAGAAGAGGCTCCTCTGAAAACTGTTGCAGAAGAGAGAACCAAACTTGCCTGGGCCAGAAGGGAGTGATGAGAATCACAAGATCTGAGTTTGTTTAGGACCCTCAGATTTAAAGGAATGGGAGGGAAGGCATAAACGAATCTGTCCCTCCAAGTGAGAGACAGGGCGTCCCACCAAAAAATATGTCGCCCTGGAGCGAGCGAGCAGAAGGTGGGAAGTTTTGCATTTTGGGGAAAAGAGAAGAGGTCTATCTGTGGTGTCCTCCATCGCTGAAAGATGTCGTTTACGACTTGTTGCTCTAACTCCCATTCATGGGACCTGGCTGAGGACCGACTGAGTTGGTCTGCCAGTGTGTTTTCCACTCCCAGAATGTGAACCACAGTCAACTGAATGTGATGTTGGGTTGCCTACTGCCAGACTCTCATCGCTTCCTGGCACAGAGGATAGGAACGTGTTCCTCCCTGCTTGTTGAAATACCAGCATATGCACATGTTGTCTGATTGTATGAGGAGATGACCAGGGAGGATGAAGAACAGTACAGCCTGAAGGGCATAAAGGACTGCTCTCAGTTCAAGCACATTTATGTGCAGATTTTGTTAGAACTTGGACCAGCTGCCCTAAGTCTTGCGAGACCCTAGATGGGCACTCCAGCCTTCTCCTGACGCATCTGTCATCAACGTTTGGGAGGGGGTGGGGGTTCGTTGTAGAAGTCAACTCCCAGGCATAGGTTCTCCTGAACCATCCACCATTACAAGTCTCTGCTCATGGGATCGGAAACTAGTACCTCTTGGTCTAGCTTGTCCATGGTCTGGTCCCATTGTGACTGAAGCGTTCATTGAGAGATCCTCATAAGGAGCTGAGTGAGTGGGACTGTTGGACTGACAGCCGCCATTAGCCCGAGAAGGCGGAGGACTGACCTGGCTCTGACCCTCCTGCGACTGGACAGAAGACGGACCTGAGTCTGAAGGGTGTCTACCCTGTCCAGAGGCAAAAAGGCTTTGCCAGTGGTCGTGTCCAGAATCACCCCTATAAATTGGACGTGTTGGCAAGGGACCAAATAGAACTTAGCTTGATTGATGGCAAAACCCAGGCTAGTGAAAACCTGCAGGGTAAGGGAAAGGGAGTGCAGGAGTTCCTCCTTGGACAGGGCCACTAGAAGCCAGCCGTCCAGGTATGAGAATAGCTGTACTCCCTGGATATGCAGGTGGGCAACTACCACAGACAGGCATTTGCTAAACACTAAGGGGGCCGAGGAAAGACCAAATGGGAGGGCCTTGAATTGGTAGTGGTCCCCCAGAAAGCAAAAACAAAGGAATGTGTGGTGGGAAGGACATATGGGGATATGCAGGTAGGCATCCTGCATGTCCAGAGTGCACAGCCACTGTCCCTGCCAAAAAAGTGGTAGAAGGATCTGCAAAGAGAGCATTCTGAAGTGTTTGTACTCCATGAACATGTTTAGGGAGCTGAGGCCTAGGATAGGCCTCAGGTCTCCCGTCTTCTTTGGAACCAGGAAGTAATAGGAATAGCAACCTGTTCCCCAAAGATGGATGGCAACTGGCTCTATCGCTGTCTTCAAAAGAAGGAGATGATTTCTAGGACCAGAGGAAGATGTTGGGGAGTAAGACAACGGGTGGGGGTGTCTTCGGGGGTGGTTTCTGCAGAAACTCAATTGAGTGGCCTGCTGATAACAACTGGAGCACCCAAGCATCTAACATTATCCTCTCCCAACCTGGCAGATGGGAGGAGAATCTCCCCCCCTACTGGTTCCTCTGGAATCTTCAGAGGCAGTGGGAGAGGCAGGGAGTCAGGAGGTATGGGGCAGCACAGCAGACAAGGTTCCCACGGCTTTCTTGCTGGGGGGAGTCTTGGTTTCGGGACAGGCCCGACGTTTGTTGGCCTGTTTGCCCTGAGGTTTCTGTCTTTGTCG
Source organism: Neoceratodus forsteri (assembly GCA_016271365.2). NCBI lineage: Eukaryota > Metazoa > Chordata > Ceratodontiformes > Ceratodontidae > Neoceratodus > Neoceratodus forsteri. The sequence continues at coordinate 276,295,055 of JADMNL010000025.1, forward strand.
GTTTTGTCGACGAAAAGGACGCCGCTGCCCTTGAGGGGGCCTGTACATAGAGTTGACAGACTTGAGTGCAGTGCCCTTCTCCTGCAGTTCGGTAGTGATGTCCTTGACATCACCCCTGAACAGCACCGAACCCCTGAAGGGAGCATCCTGGTTGGCGCATTACACTTCAGGGACCAAACCTGACACACGGAGCCATGTATGACGCCGTAGGCCTACATCAAAGGCCGAGCTCCTTCCTGCTGTGTTCACTGCATTGTAAGTGGCAGGAAGCATCTGCCGACTGGCAGAATGAGCAGAACAGACAAGATCTGCCACTTCCTGCTTAGTCTGTGACTCAGGAAGGGAGTCTAGTTTAGCTTCCACCTGACTAAGGATGGTCTTCTGGAAATCCCCCATATGTGCCACATAATTAAGGGCCCTTGGCCTCAGCCCACCAGGAGGACAAGGTCTCCTTCAGATCCACTGGCAGCAGAGGAGTGGGCGACGGAGGTGGAGGGGGGGGATACGGATATTGAGGGTATCCATAGAAGGAGTATCTGTAACCCGACAGCGGGTAGCCTGGCATTGGGTACTACAGTGCCAGATATTGTGGCGTCGGGTACTGGGGTGCCAGATACTGTGGAGCCAGGTATTGTGGCACCAGGTATTGCAGTGTCGGGTAACCAGGTGCCAGGGGCTCTGACGGAGCAGAGGGACCTGGCAGAGGCTCTGCTGGTGGGCTAGACAGTGGTAACGTTGGCTCCGTGGGCGTCGGGCCCAGCATGGCTTTACCTTCGATAGGGTTCGAAGGACCTGACAGAAGGATAGGCCTATCACCAGGTAAGGGGACCCAGGATGGCGTCGGGTAGGCCGGCGTCGGGACCGGCGTCTGAGGGTCCGGTCCAGAAGGAGGGGTTTCCTGACGGCAGTGTCCCAGTATCCTCGGTGATGACTGGGGAAGGAGGATTATAATCCCTGGTGGTCGGTTGAGGAGATGCGGGGACCTCAGTGGGCAATGTGGTGAGACGTTGTGGAGAGCCTGGAGTGCTGGACTGTTCTGTGGGTCCAGTGCAAGCTTCTTGGTCGGGCAGGCATCAGCAGAGCTGGCATCCAACTTATTGGACTCCCTGCCTCAGGAAGGCCACACAGGAGATGTGGCCTTGTTGGGAGGAGATTTGGCTGGGCGCTCCCCCGAAGGGTTAAGCAGCTTAGCAGCCTTGTCCAGGTGAGCGTCGGTGGGGCCGAAGTCCGACTTACCAGACCCGTTCTGACCCGAAGGCTGTGTGGAAGAAGCGGCCTTCACGGGACTGGAGGCCTCCTTTGCCCCAGAGGCTCTCGAAGGGCCCAAGTGCGAGCCAGATGGGAGGGGCGATGCCTTCTTGGTAACAATCAAGACGGCCATCGTGAAGCGATCCCCCAGAGGGGATGTTACCTTAAGTGTCGCAACTCCAGCTGGAGTCGCGGCTGCTGTGGAAGCCAGTTCCCTCTCCTGGTACTTCTCCTTGTCGCGCTTTTTCTTGTGACCTTTGGGGGAACTGGATGCCTGCGTAAGTTTCTTTAGCTCTTTTTTCACAGAGGTTATTTTCTTCTTTAGGATATGGGCTTCCAGGGACTACTGCCTTCTTTTGCGGGTAGCAGAGTTAAACTTCTGACAGTGCTGGCACTTCTCCATGGGGTGGTCTGGGCCCAGACAGAAGAGGCACAAGGAGCGTCCGCCCTTGTGTGGAAGTTGGGAACCACACAAGTCACAGTTGTTCTTATGTGATTCAGAGGGCGTCGGGGACGACATACACAGCGAATCATGGAAAAAAATCTAAAGACACAGAAAATAAGTAGAAAAGTTTGAAAACTTAGGGACTGATGAAAGACTGACGAGCGCTGTTCTGCCACAAGGAACTTTCACAAGCTGACGGCGGGAAAGAACTGGAACGTAGGGGACCGCCCCTTTATACTGACGTCATATGACGCCGGTCATCTGATGTGGGGGTGGTCCCCTGCCACAGACTGCTAGCTAGAAATTTTTCCGTGGGGTTCTGATGCCTGGCGGGTCAGTCCTATATGTGAATATCTACTGCAAGAGCCTTCTCGAAGTAAGATCATACATTTATGTAGACTTAGTGAAAACTGGTGGACCAAAGATGACTGGAATACTAACATTCCAGGTTACAAAGCTTACCATTTCTACCGATTTCAAAGACGGGGAGATGGGGTATTATTATATATTACAAACGACATCGAGTCTAGTGAAACTACAAAAAATATAACTGAAACTCAGACAGTGCAACTGTGGGCATCATTATATCCACAAAATAGGAACAAAATACTTGTAGGCATGTCTTATAGACCACTGAACCTAAGTGTAGAAGAAAACAACAATTTTTTTGAGAACCTGGGAAATATAGACATGGACACAGATACAACACTCATGGGGGACTTTAATCTCCCAGATGTTGACTGGGCCCATTTAGAATCGGCCTAGTAACAGGCAAAACGATGTTGAATTACGCAGCACTAAACAACTTGAAACAAACTGTTAGAGATCCTACTAGGGGTTCAAACAATTTAGATCTTACATTAACTAATATGGAAAATAATATTCCCTACTGTAAGGTGACAGAACTTCTCTGTAACAGTGACCATAACATGGTACAACTAGAAACTGACACCTCATGGAAACCCCTATTAGGCACCACTAAAATTAGATGCTATGGTATGATGCAGTATGATCAAATAAGTCAATACCTCGCAAGCTGGAATTGGAAAGATGATTTTAAAGGGACAAACTTGGAAACAAAGTGGCAAAAGTTTGAGAACAAATTGCAGTATTGCACCGATTGCTTCATCCCACATAAAAACAAATATAATAATAAGGGCAGAATTCCAACCTGGTTTAATAACAGTATCACTAGACTTATTAAATCACGTAAGAAAGCATATCACAAGTATAAAAAGAATCCCTCAACAAATAAAATCAAAAAATATAAGCTTGCAAGCAAAAAATGCAAATCAGCAATTAAAAATTCAAAAAGAGAACTTGAGCTAGGTTTAGCAAAATCAATAAATGAAAATAAAAAGAAATTCTACAGTTACCTAAACAGTGTCAAAAAGGATCAATCGTCTGTAGAACCACTGCTGATACATAACAAACAAATACAGGATGCACCTAGCAAAGCGTCAGCATTTAATAATTACTTTGCAAGTGTTTATATGCAAAAAAACAGATATAACACAGGAACAATTAACATCATTATGTGTAGGTCTTCCGAACAAGAAACATGACACAGAAAAGGTATTATAAAAGATAAAATATTTGAACATCTAACAAAAGAAGGTCTGGTGGATATTAGCCAGCATGGATTCCAGAGGGGTCAACCGTGCCAGACAAATTTATTACACTTTTTCAATCCGGTGAGCAGTGCCTTAGATGCTGGACTACCCATTGACATTCTGTATCTAGATTTTTCAAAAGTGTTCGATATGCTACCACATAAGGAGCTGACTGTAAGACTCATAGAAATAGGTCTAGATATCAAACTGGTTAATTGAGTCAACTCATGGTTAAATGGCAGAAAACAACAAGTTAGCTTAGCTGGTTATTTGTCATCGACAGTTGAAGTCACTAGTATTGTTCCTCAGGGATCAGTACTGGGACCAATACTTTTCACTATATATGTCACACCCTTGCAAACTACATCAGACTGCTGGATCTCTAAATTTGCCGACGATGTTAAAGTGTTGTATTGTTAATAACAACAAATCTATAAACCAGTTTCAAACTGGAACAAATCGAATAGGTGACTGGGCTTTACAAGACAAGTTAAAACTGAATCTTCAGAAGTACAAGACTATGCACATGGGTTGCAACAACATTAAGGCAAAATATTATCTTTACAATAATACCATCACATAAACAAAAACAGAAAGAGACCTAGGAGTGATGATATCTGAAAACCTATCACCTTCTATACACTGTAAGACAGTGGTAAGTAAGGACAATACAATTATGGGTCATATTTACAAGAACTTTAAAAGTAGAGGCGGTAGTGTTATGGTCCCCTTATACAGGTGCTTGGTTCGACCACATTTGGAATATTGTGTCCAGGTGTGGGCACCCAACAACATTTCTGACATTAGGTTACTAGAGGGGTAGGGGTGAAAAGGAAAATGACTAGGAACATAAAACAATTAAGGAAAGTAGATTACAAAAACAGACTGATGAATCTTGGACTATACAGCCTGTCATATAGCCAACTGAGAGGAGATATGTGTCTAATATACATAGCTTTTACCAACAATGATCTCTTGGAGACTATATGATTAACAGGAATAAGAGAGACAGAGACAGACAGTAGCTTCCATCAGCTACAGCTTCAGGGTGAGCAGTACAGAACAAATCAAAGAGGTTAACAGATAAATCAGGGAGTCATCAACATATGGAATAGACTTCCTAGTAATGCGGTAGACAGTGAATCCTTTGATATGTTTAAAAAATCTCTAGATAACTGTATGAACAACAGAAAATACATTCCGAGGTAACTACAAAATGGTTGGGGCATATGGCTGACGACTCGTATCCATTCTGTAATTCTGTGATTAATCCTCTCACAGCTTCAGGTTCTAATCTCTTGGATTATCCGGTACTTCTCCAGGTGTTAGGCCTAAGGCCTTTTTCCCCAGTGCTGGGTAAGTTACTTTTTCTATTACTTTTGGAAACTTGTTCCAGAAAGCTCTGTGCAGTCACTAGCAAGGGTGGAGTAGTACTGCAAAAAGGAATACACCTTACAGTTGCAATTACTTATGTAGTAGTAGTAGTAGTAGTAATGATTTTATTCATATATATTCATATATATAATGAACAAGGTAAAACAATCCCATTGAGTACATAAACACACTCATTTTCAAGGGACACCTTATAAAATACAGTACCTGGTTACAATATAAAAAGATACAAAACAAATAAACATATACAACAAAAACAACCATAATACAATAAATAAATACCATATATCAGACAATCATAATTACATAAAAATTCACCCTTTCTCTAGATTCTCACAGCAATCATGCAATTTCACTACTTTGCCCATGATACCAAGATTTAATTTTGTCCAACTTACTTTACTACAATAACTTCTCAAATCTGAGGCAAACTATTCCAAACTTTGGGGCCTGATAAAATAATGTTGCACATCCATTTTTGTTCTAAACTTTGGAACTATGAATTCTCTATATTGGGGCTGATCTTAAACCCCTCATTGAACATTTAATTTTTAAATCTTTCACTATATATTCAGGTAATTTATTTTCAAAAACCTACATACCACCTTAGTTATATGCTGTTTCTCCTAATGTATAAGTGATCCCAACCTATATTTCTATACAGCTCACAATGATGCGTGTGTTTATGCAAACCTGTAATATACCTAGCCTCTTTATTATATACCATATCTAATTTTTCAAATCAACCTTATTCGCTCTCCATAAATTACATCCGTATAATCAATCACTGGCACTAACATTGTATTAATCACATGCAGCCTTATGTCCCTAGAGAAATTATTTTATTCTATACAACATTCCTAACTTTTGCCCCAATCTTTTAACTAAATTGTTTATGTGAACAGACCATTTACAATGCACATCCAACCATAACCCTAGATATTTATACTCATCAACTTTCTGTAAGGTAGAACCATCCTCACTTTTATATCCAATAAGTTCAACTGTAATTTTTCACTTTTTTGTCTAAACAACATTGTTTTAGTTTTACTCGTATTCAATATTAATTTGTTTTTAATATAATACTCCTGCACATCATCAAACGCTGTTTGCAATGTACATTGCACATTAAGAACATTCTTATCTGAAACATATATAATCACATCATCTGCATATTGATGGTATTCCAAATTTTTTTGCTTATGTCTTTTTATATAAAAGAAATACGTAACTGTAACTGATTACATTTATTTGAAAGTAACTAGTAACTAACCTATTACTTTCAAAAAATGTAACCTGTTATAGTTATTTATTATCTTTGTAGTATTTTTGTATTAAAAGATATAAGTAACTATAATTGTAAGGTGTATTACTTTTTCTAGTACTTCTCCATCCTTGCTAGTGACTGCACAGAGCTTCCTGGAACAAGTTTCCAAACATAATAGAAAAGTAACTTACCCAACACTGCTTCTTCCCTGAACCTTCATCTGGCTGCTATCTTGACCTACCCTTCCACTGGAAAGAATATGTCTGTTTTATCCCAACCAGTGTTTAAACAGTTTTTAAAGGCATCCTTCATCTTCAGCCCCCAATCAGGGGACCTGTCCCTCCTTGGGATCTTAACCTGTGTATTACCAAGCTCATGGAGCCACCTTTTGAACCTATGGCTATGGCCCATTTCAAGTATGTCACTTGGAAAACAGTATTTCTAGTAGACATTACCTCTGCAAGGAGAATCTCAGAGCTACAGACACACTGTACTGAGCCCAACTACATCATCCCTCATAGTTATAAGCTTGAGCTCAGGACGAACAGGAAATTGCTGCCTAAGGTGGTCTCAGAGTTCTACCGTAAGCAGTCCATTACCTTACCAGTCTTTTTTACTGAGAAATCCACTCCTGGGGAGCAGAAGCTCCACAGTCTAGATGTCAAAATGGCCCTACTTGATTACTTGGAACACACCAAGCAGTTCAGGGGCTCTTCCACACAGCTGTTCCTCATCTATGGGGAGGAAGGTAGAGGAAGACCAGCCACTAACAGAACTATTTTTTGCTGGATAGACTCCTGCATTCGGTTCTGCTATGACAAAGCTGGTAAACAGCCCCCTGAGGGTCTCAGGGCCCACTCTACTAGAGGCACTGCAGCCTCTGTGGCAGCTGCAAGGGACATTCCCTTACTGGATGTCTGTAAAGCAGATACTTGGAAGACTGTACACATATTCACAAAGTACTACTGCCTGGATATACAGTCTAGATCTGACGCCAAATTTGGCAGGGCGGTTCTGCAGTGCCTCTTTCCTAAGTAGGTCTCTACCCGCCTCCCAGCTGTACTGCTTTGTGGTCTACATAATGTTACTGATGCTAAAGGACCCCTGGAGTGAGAAGAAAAAATTACTCACCGTAGTAATCTTCTTTCTTCTAAGGTGTCCTTTAGCATCAGTAAGCTCCCACCCATCCTTCCCTGATAACCTTACACAAGAGGACTCTGATTCTTTCCTTCTACCAAATTTGTTGTTCTAAACTTTAAATTACATTTAAAGCAAAGTTTTTATGTTCTGTTGTTCTGGTTCATGCTGTCGCATGTATATTTTAAATCCTGTTGGTTCATACCTAAGCGGGAATGTGCCCAATCTAGCTTTGAAAACATTTTGGTGCCTTCTAGGCAGGCTCTGCTCAGCACACCCACAAGCTCTCTCCTGATTGGCTAATTCATAAACTTATTACCATAATCTTCACCTCCGGAGCAGTTCTAGCTGGTCAGCTAACTGCATAACATTACTGATGCTAAAGGACATCCTGGAAGAAAGAAGATGACTACAGTAATTTTTTCTTCCCTTCACTGTATCCCAGCCCTGCTTGAATCCCCTGATTGTTTTCGCACCCACCATATCAGCTGACAGATTGCTCCAAGTTTCCATCACCCTTTCCGTAAAGTAGTACTTTCTCATATCTCTCCTGACCCTACCTCCTGTTAATTTCCATTCGTGTCCATGTGACCGTGAATTGGTATTCAGGCTAAATAGTTCCTCGTAATTCACTTTGTTAATTCCTTTAAGTTACTTGAAGGTCTCTATCATATCTCCCCTCTACCTTCTGGTCTCCAGTGACTACAGTACATATTTAGTGCCTTGAGGCGCTCCTCATAGGATCTGCCCTACTGGCACTGAATAATTTTTTTTTTTTTTTTTTTTACTTAATTTTTATTGATGTACTGCATAAAAGTACAGCATACATTACCAGCAGGCAGGCTTAAGACATACTGCAATAACAATATTATACATTGTTAAAGAATATTCACAGTAACATCAAGTAATAGCCCCTATATTGAATTACATCACTGGGGGGGTTATCAGATATTATGTTAATTAACATCTTACAAATTATATGCAATAAGGCTTAATGCAGTCATGAGCGGTAGATTGACCAAAACATCTGTTAACATTATATGTTTCCCTATCATATAGATAGCTGTAGCTCTCAGCAACATCTATATACAAGCAATTAAAAAACAAAGAACAGCTTTCGGGTTTATGAACATCTACAACCCTTTAAACCAATGTCTAAACAGTGTTTTATAAAGCATGAACTCATTTAAGGTCCCAATAAATGCTGAGTTAACTCTGCATGCCTTTTACTACCCTCTACAATTATGGACATTTGAGAAACAGTAAATATAGTCCAACTGGAGAGCGAGTAGTACCCCTCTGGTTTCCCCAACATTGAAAAATTAAATTAAGTCCCTCGAATTAGAAGATGGCAAGCTAACAGATCAGGAGGCCTTATACCCGTGGAGAACAGGTGGTTCAGTGAGAGAATATGTTATAAAAGTTCTCCTCTGAAAGGTTTAACCCTCACTATCCTCTTTCTCACTATCCACCTCAGAGTTTTTAGCATCAAATTCCTTCTGAACCCAATCGGTAAATTTGATGGCTTCAATTGGCTCTGAAAATTGGAAAGTCTTACCGCTGTAGAAGACACGGAGACTCGCCAAGCGCAAAAGCTCATGCTGGATCCCCAACTGCCATAGTCGAGCCTGCATGGCATCGTATGCCTTTCTCCTTTGTTGAGTCGCAAAGCTCAGGTCGGGGAATTTGTGAATCTTACTCCCCTCCCCATCCATAGTTCCAGATTTATTGGCCTTCTCAATGACTGCACCCTTCTCTCCCATCAAACCTAAGACCACCAGGAAAGTGCGCGGTGTCATCAGGCCCCTCGTCGTGCGACTCCTGGAACCATGTGGCGTTATCCTGTATGCCATCTCAATGTTAAACTGAGATGGATTCTGGAGAAGTTCTATCACTAAACCATGTACAAAATTCAGAGGGTTCTCGGCTTCTGCATGTTCAGGTACGCCCAGTATCCTGATACTCATGGCTTGTGACAGGTTTTCAAAGTTTTCTAACCGGCATTGGAACAGGACATTCTCCTTCACCAGGCCGGCTGTGGCAGACATTGTGGCTGATGCTGATTGTGCCGCTGCCATGGTGTCCTCTGCCAACTGCCCCACTTTAGTGTCCATAGCTTTAAATTGGGTGGCAAAATCCTCAATCCAACTATCCAGTTTTTGTATCGCCTTTAAAAGAGCTACGTTGTGGCCGGCACAGTGGTGCTAAGGGTTGAGGCACTGGACGCCACACCTCGCACCACGCAGGCGACCCGGGTTCAGGAGCGAGCTCGGATCATCGGGGGTTGGCCGGGGAAAGACAGGCTGGAGCGTCAGGGGACAGCTCGCCTTCTCTGGGGGGGGGTTGGGGGAAGTGACGGCAAGCTGGAATCTCAGGGGCATGATTGGTTACAGGCGTAGCCCGGCAGCCAATCAGCCTCTGAGGCTGCCCCTTCGCGGAAGGGGGTGGGGGACGTTGCAGATGCCAGCAGATGCTTTGATGCTCAGGCACGTAGAGTCCCATGAGGAACATGGGAAAAAAAACCATGGAGCCAGGATTACGGAGCACCGAGCTGGGTCCCGATGTGGCAGCGCTTGCCTGCAACCCAGGACCCTGACAAGATTTCAAGATTCAGGGGTTGCCCGACCCCACCCCCATCCGTGGGGTTTCCGTTAGCCTGCCTACTTCCTCTTCCCCCCCCACCACCCCATCTCACGCTTACATTCTTATTAGCTTCTTATGCGCTCTGTCTCTTATTATTACCTCAGCCGGCTACCTACTCAAGCTGCTCGCTGTATGCATATTACCTCAAAAGTGTGTTGTAACTGTAAAAATTTGTATATTGTGCATTCTTTTACTACCTTTGTATGTATGTTGCCCCTCATCCTCTGACGTGGAACCTTTGTAAATGAGCAGTTTCTGCTCAAAGGTATTTGTAATCCTAGAATTTAATAAGTAAAATAAATAAATAAATAAATAAATAAAATAAGTTCATGGCATCTGCATGTGCACCGGAGATATCGGAGCCTTACCTTCCCGGATGTAAGTTGATAAAGAAATGTCCCACAATAGTGCCACAGTTTTGCCATAAAAATGCTCATAAAATAACTTTCACTGGGTACTGAGGACTCCCCGGTGTTGAGTGTGGCCCACACTCCGCCCCCGCGCTCAGCAAAGTTGTGACGTGACGCTAGGGAGTGCAGGGGGCATGCTTCATTACAGTCTAAGAGGGGCATCTTTTGGATCATTTCTTTATATTGTAATGGTCAGTTTGTGGTGAAACGTGGGCACTGATTTACAAACAAGGGCCTTGTTAGTCGACTAGTGCCTACGTTTCACCACACACTGACCATTACAACATAAAAAAAGATCCAAAAGATGCATCCCATAGACTATAACGGAGCATGCCCCCCGCACTCTCCCTTGCATCATGTCACAATTTTGTTGAGCGTGGGAGCAGAGCATGGGCTGCTCTTAACACCAGGAAGTCCTCAGGACCAGGTGAAAGTTAAATTATGAGCGTTTTTACAGTAAAACTGTGGCACTATTGTGGGACATCTCATCAACTTACATCCTGGGAGGTAAGGCACCGATATCTGCGGTGCACATGCTGAGGCTGGCATATCTCTTTAACTAGAAATAACAGGATGCAAAATAGGTTGATAGTGTCCCTTTAAATTACTATGTTACAATGTATATAATTCCTAGCAGTATAATCTACTGTCTCCACAGAAGCTGAGGCCCCCAAGAGAACTCTGAAAAAACATATTTCACATTAGATCTGTATTTATGCTCCCTGGTATTTAAAAGTCAGGTCATTTGCATGAAAATGGGATCTTTTGGGGGCACTAGAGAGCCAGGCACTGGACCGAATGTGGTTCACTTCAGCTCCAACAAAGCCATGAATGATTGCCAAATTAAACCAGCAATTTCTTTTTCTTGGTTGAATTTTTTTACATGAACCAGTACCACAGGAGCTAGCGCTGCAGATCGATACCAAATTTGGCCATGGGGCATCCAAAGGGAGCGATGGGAGGGCAAGCCCAGAAAACCATGCAGCCCTCATAGCAGTCAGGCCCAAGCCAAACAAGCAATGCGGGAGATCCGCCACCCCTAGGAACGGGTCCTGAAGGCTGTGGGTGACTCAGACAAAAAAGCAGAGAATATACTGGAATGACTGGGCTCTCAAGATGTTAAACTAGAGAATGCGGTAGCCACTGCAAAGGATGAGGAGCAACACTCAATGAGGACCCAAGCTATGGTTGCTTAGTTAACAACAGAGAATTCCAATCTCCGAACCCGTCTCAAGATTGTCGAGAACAGGGCCTGGCCATAAATTTAAGACTGATCGGCATCTCAGAAGGCGTGGAAAGGGACAATTTGGTAGTTTACATCAGGACCTGACTATCGGGAGCACTTCCTGACAAGATGCGCATTGATACACAGGACATTAAATGAGCACAAAGAGCGAGTTTTTGCACCAGGCAGTTGAACCAGGACACTCCCTGCATGACCCTGATAGTCACCACTGGAATGGAGGTGCGAGATTGAATTCTACACTGGGCCAAATAAAATCGCCCATTACAACTTGAGGTTATGGATGTGAGATTATTTCCAGATTGGTCATTTGCCACCTGGACTCGTCATAAACAATCTGATCCGCTATGACAACAATTGGGAGCCATTGGGGTGCTGTACTCACTCCTAGTGCCGACAAGGCTCAGAATTATTTACGGCAGTAAATCATTTCAGTTTATGGACCCCTAAAAAGCCAAAAAAAATGCATGGACAAAATAGCAACTGAATTTTGCTCAGCAGCACCAGAGACTGTGACAGAGGAAGCCGATTCAGAGATGGAAACCTAACTTTTCTATTTACCTTACAAATTTCGACTTGGGTATCCATACTAGACAATGGAGCCTTATTAACTACCTTACTTCTGCTGCTTACAGCTTCATCCTAAGTAGTGTTTTATATGATACATATATATATATATATATATATATATATATATATATATAGACTCATGATTCAGGTCGTTGTGCACATTACTATAGAAACTGCTGTTTTTCTTTATTATGTTAGAATGTTTATAGCTTGATCAACCTAGTGGCATAGAGGGCTGAGGCGCTGGACGCTTTACCTCCTCCCACGCCAGAGACCTGGCTTCAGGAACGAGCCTGAGTCACTGGGGGGGAGCTGGATTGAGCGGCTGCAAGGCAGCTCTCCTCTCCTCTCCCAGGGAGGAACATGGGCTTCCCTGGCTCTTGGCTGCCACCAGGTGGAGGATAGGTGGAAGCGCCAAGCCACAAGGGAGCCAGGCATTAGGCTGTGTGGGAGGAAGGGACCATCACCAGAGCCACAGAGAGCATGTGCACCTCCACGCGTATGTATGACCATGTTCTGGGGTCCCAGGATAATGGCAGGTGAAAACAGAAAATGGAGCACTGGGGGAGGCTCAATGAAGCCCTGAGACCAAGGCGGATTGAGATCCTCCGAGGGAGAACCGCAGCTTGCCTATCCTGAAGCCCTAATGGTAAAAAGCTGTATGAATAAAAAGATGTTTATAAATTGCAGTCCCCACCCCCCCCAGTGCTACTGTGGACTCAAGTTGGCACCGAATTCATGTCCACGCAGTTTTACTTTTTTTGGACTTTTGGTGTGAACAAGACATTCCACCATTGAATAGTGGGGATACCACCTATTTATGGTGTATGCATTCTTGTTTACCTAGCTGTACTAATGTGGAATTGTTCTTTGCTGCTGCAGTTATGTTCATGAGTGGGAGTAGTTCACAGTGTTTACAGTTTTGGCAGTTACTGTGGTATGTGCAGGGGATCTGTTGGTAAAACTCTTTTTTCTCCCTGGTATTATCATGGACTAGTGGAAACAGTGACTGCAAAACGGTTACTTTGATTGACTGCCTTTATATTATTACTTGCTTGTCTTTCCACAGGTCGTGGCTTGGTGAGCATATCTATACAAAATGTTTTCTGGTTATAGAACATATGGTAGATTCCTTCATATGTTGCATCACAGGTACTAGATTACTATATCTGGGTTCTGAAATGAGTGTTGCTACATTATTATGTACTGTTGTATTTGTGATCTATTATTGTACTTGCTACGTGTCTTACTCAGTTTAAAAGCTTAAACAGCACCTTTGCTGCTCTTTGTGGTATTGCCCCTGCAAGAACTGGGAATGATTCTTACCTTCTCCAAAGTCTGATTGGCAAAATGATTTTTTCGTGTCCCTATTTTGCAAGGAAGGATCAGATCATCTGCAGTTGAAGCACCATCCTTTCCTACTCCTAGTACAGCAGTCCGCCCATTTTTCTTATGTCACTATATGGAGTGCGTGGGGATGCTCCATAGACATGATTTTTTTTTTAAACTCAGTTTTACATATCTTACATGGTCACCACAAACAAATCAAGGGCACTGCTCAACTAACAAAGTCCATTTTAGTTGAGCGGTGCCCTTGATTTGTTTGCGGTTGCTATCTAAAACATGTAAAACTGAGTTTGAAAAAAACGCCCCATTCTTTTTTTATTGAGCACATCCCCATGCACTCCATATAATGGCATAAGAAAAATGGGTGGATCGCTGTACTAGGAAGTGGAAAGCGATTAGCGGATCGGCTCCACAGAGCCAAACTATGATCCTGTTCCTTCCAAAATAGGGGACATGAAAAAACCTAATTTTGTCATGATCCGACTTTGGAGAAGGTAAGGATTCTTACCAGTTGTTGCTGTGAGAACCAGGAAAGATGCTCTTTAATAAAAATAAAAGAAAAGGGATCTTTGCTCCTTGAGAATTCATCAGCTCCTACTGCTTATTCCCCGTCTGATGTCATAATGATCTGCTTGTGACATCACAATTATTCCGATGGCAACAGACTGAGACACTAAAATAGAGGGTTATGGTTAAGCACATCTTTACTATTGGAACTGTCTGCATTGTGTTGGAACTGCTGGAACAACTGTGTCTGACAGGGAGAGAGACCAGTTAAAACAATTGGGTCCATTTTGCTACGACCAAAACTAAATGGTGGGTAAAGAATACAATGTCCTCTGGGGAGAGGTAGGTTGAAGGCCGTCGCCTAGCAACCAAGGGAACCCACACATCCTAGGATTGTTGGAACTGTGAAGGGCTAACTGTGTATTCCCAGCAGCGGAGCATGCTGGGGCAGTAACCTGTGTCTTTGGAAACTTGTTCTAATCATTCCCCATGTTCTGTAAAGTGCACTAAGTCCACCGAATGAGATGGCAGTTATTTTTAATTGAAATGTTGAGGTTTTGTGTCACGGAGTTGCCGAGGACCTGGAAGTGACATAACTACTTCCAGTCCTCTTCCATCATAAATAAACAAACGAACACCCCGAGTGAGCGGGGCGATCTCAAACCAGACTTTTCAAAAGCTTTTGATAAACTGCCACACAAGGAACTGGCCTGTTCACTCAAAGATGTTGGGTTAGAAGGAAATGTTGCGAATTGGGTAACGGCTTGGCTGGGGGAGAGAAAGCAGAGGGTGGCAGTGAATGGGGTTCTCTCGGACTGGACAGAAGTGACTAGTGGAGCTCCTCAGGGCTCCGTACTGGGACCATGTCTTTTTAACATTTATACATCATCATTACAATTTACACATAGAAATTTATGGATTACCAAGTTCGCAGACAACTGCAGGATAGGAGCTACTGTCAACACACGAGGACAGTGTAGATCTCCAACAGGTGCTACAGCATATACAGGGCTGGACTAATACCAGAAAAACTTCAATTAAACAAAGATAAATGCATTATTATGCATATAGCAAAAAAAACAAAAACAAAAAAAAAAACAGGGTTCAGATACCAGTTAAACAACAACAACTATCTATCTAGTTCAACAGAAGAAAGAGACCTGTGAGTTACAGTCACAAATGACTTACAATTTTAATCACACTGTGCCAAAGTAGTTAAAAAAGCCAATAGTACATTAAATTGTATACTCAGGCATATAGGGAGTAGGAAGAGAGAGGTGCTGATGCTTTATGGGGCTCTGCTGAGACCACACCTTGAGTACTGCTCGCAGGTATGGGCTCCTTATAAAAAGGGTGAGATCAGTAAAATAAAGAAAATATAGAGAAGAGCCACAAGATAAATCCAGGGTGTGGAACAAATGGACTATGATGACAGATTGGGGGCCCTCAATCTTTTCTCCTTAGACTATAGAAGACTGAGAGGTGACATGTGTCTGTTATTTAAGGCATTTACCATTCACACACTATGGGATGACCTGGGATTAGAACTGAAACCACAAACCTACAACGCTAGAGCCCATCCTTTGCAATAAAAATCAAATAAATGGAACCTCTTAAAAAGGAAAAACTGGTATAGCCAGAGAGTGGTCCCAATCTGGAATACCCTCCCACTAGAGGTAGTGGGTAGCCCATCCATGGAGACTTTTAAATATACTTTAGATACCTACCACAGGTCTAGGGGAAAAATTCCATTGTTTGCAGATATGGCAAGCACAATGGACGAAAGTCTAAAAAAGCTTATTTCTTTCCTATAATCCTATGATTCCTATTTTCTGATTTGTCCTGCCCCCCCTCCCCCCCAACAGCTGCAACTGGAACAAGCCTACATATACTCTGTTTGCTTACCCGGTAAAATGTTACAAATAAATAAAATACACTAAAAGAGGGGAACTGAATTCTAAGGAACAAATATCCAGTTTTTGTAAAAATGTCATCAGTAATAAATTAGGGGGATGAGAAATCAACAGCAGCTTTATGAAATGCCGGCTAAGTTATGTCTGAATATTTTTTCCAACTAGTTCCAAGAGGCACTTGTCAGCATCTGCCTTACATTTGTTCCACTAAAGTAAGACTGCTTTGCAAATTACCAACGCCTGTAACATCCAGCTAAACAAACATTACATTAAAGTATGAACTTTATGGCCTACTATAGTTTTATGTGTGAAACTATACAATCTAGGTCACCTACATAAAAAGTTCAGGTTAGCCATAAAATAAGGTACTAAGAAAAGGCATAGAATGGAAAAAGTGTTTGCCATGATCTTTTGAGTTACAAGCCTTACAACTAGAAGGTTCAGAGGCTGTTTTTTTTTGTTTTTGCATAATATTTTTATCAAGATTATTCATAGGTGACAATTACAAGCATATCAAGAATATCACATGTATACTCTCCAGTTTACATTTCATTTGCAACTATGTTAATTCTT
This sequence comes from Neoceratodus forsteri, assembly GCA_016271365.2. Lineage (NCBI taxonomy): Eukaryota > Metazoa > Chordata > Ceratodontiformes > Ceratodontidae > Neoceratodus > Neoceratodus forsteri. Next base: position 276,311,363 of record JADMNL010000025.1, read on the forward strand.
ACATATGGGCATGTAATAAAAACCCTCCACAGGTATTATTCCATCCAGCCCATTATTTGCTTTCCAGTGAAATCTCCTTCTCATTATGTCTGCTCACATGGCAACTTATTATTAATACAGTGCCTTATCTAACCCCTGCTCACCAATGTAATAAAGAGATCCGAATATAAACACAGCAACTGGTATGCAAAATGTAAAGATGAACAACTACCAAATTAATTAGGCTGTGCCCGCTTTCTCTTTTAACCGTATGAAATCTCTATTACGACAATAAAATAAAAAAAAAAGAACATATTTACTCCATTCTGTATCTGTGTGGTTATTTCTGGCAACTGGCAGTTCTTCATTTTACTAGACATCTGCAATTCCTAACCCCTGACCCTTGTACATAGCATGAGAGCTGCTCACACCATGCTCCCCTCCTGTAGTGCACACATTTCTCCTGGAGTGAGGGTACCTAAAAAACCCTCCATGTGTCAATAAAGGCCTCCTCCTTTCCCTTAAGTGCATATGTCAACCTCTCCATCGACAAGGCCTTAATAGCAAGTGTTTTCCATTGAGCCACTGTTGGGGTATGTTTTGTGGACCATATATTTTGTATACCTTGTCTAGCAACCACAAGGAGGATCCTGCTCCATCTGGGGTGCAATTCTCATTCCTCCCCATCCTAAACAGCAACCCCCAACAATAAAGAGCACTGGGAGAATTCCATTGTCCCCCCACCCATCTTAGATAGCTCGCTCCAGATGTCCTTTCAATATTGCTGGATTCCTGGGCACTCCAAGTAATAATGCATGACCATGCCCCTGGCTAAGCCACATTTCCCAGGTAGGGGAGAGATCCCTGGGCAGAAACCATGCACCACACTCAGTGGATAACAGAGTATGTGCAGAAACTTATATTGTAGTCTTTAAATTTGTTACAAAGGAGTAATCCCATATGCGTGCAAAGCAGCATCTTCCAGTTCTCTTCTGTAATCTCTAGCTTCAGGTCTCTTTCCCACTTTTGTTTAACCTTTACTGTTTCTCCCTGGAAATACGACTTGTCTATCTTGCAGCTCTTCCAATAAGACCCTTCTCATTATCTCTTGCCCCCAGAATTGTTCGCTCAATTTCCGACATGGAGGGCTCTTGTAATAGTGGCCTAACTTTTTCCAGTAATTCCTCACCTGGAAGTATCTGAACATGTGTGATGCTGGTACATCTAGTGTTGACTGGATTCTCTAGAAAGTACACATTTCCCCATTCACTAATAAATCCATCCCCTATGCATCTGATTCCCTTCCTCTGTCACCCCTAAACCCCTCATCCTCTAAACCAGGTAGAAAGTCCGGGTTCTCGGCTATTGGCACTAAGATTGTACCAATCTGGGTTAATATTTTTCCTTTTTTTCACTTCCCTCCAGGCCTCAAGACTGGCCACTACTAGTGGGTTAGGGGTCTCGGGAGCCTTATACGCTCTTAAGCCATTCTCCCCCAGGTATGCTGAAACTCTCCCAGGGCAACCAGCCTCTTCTAGGTCTAGCCAATTTGCCGCTTCCCCTCTATTAACCCAATTATGAATACATCTAAACCGAGTGACCAAATAATAACCTTTAGTATCTGGAAAATTCAGCCCTCTGCTCGCATTATCAGCTTTTAATCTCATTAGGCTAATACCTGGCTTTCTCCCTTGCCAGACAAACGCTATGAATCCCCTTTCCAGGTGTTTAATGTCTTTCTTACTAAGGCCTTGGGCCAACATCTGTGTTACGTACAATATTCTTGGTAACACGTTCATTTTGAGGAGGTTAATCCTTCCCAGCCAAGAGATGGGAAGGGCTCTCCATCTGCATAGATTCTGGAGGACCGTGTCTATGATTGGTATATAGTTCAGTTGGTGTAACTCTTTCAGATCCCTTCCCACCCTTATTCCCAGGTAAGTGAAGGCATCTTTTACCATCCTCAGGCTCCGTGACTTCTCTTCACCCCCTCTACCTGTCCCTAAATACACTAATTCAGACTTATTTATGTTAAGTTTGTACCCTGAGAATTTGGCGAAGACCTCAATGACTTCTAGTATAGACGGGATCGACTGGTCCGGATATGTCAGCGAAAGGAGAATATTGTCTGCATATAGTATTATAATGTGCCTTCGACTCACACTGCCAGGGATTCTGCTAATTTTAGGGTTCTCTCTAATTTTAATAGCAATTGCAAAGAGCAAGGGGGGGGGGAGCAGCCCTGTCTTGTGCCTTGTTCCAGATTCAAAACTTCAGACACAGACTCATTCACCAAAATCTTGGTGGTAGGTGATCTATAAAAGGCTTCGACCATTTGAATAAATTTCTTCCCAAGCCCAAATTTAGCTAGTATCCTCATTAGATATCCCCATTCTATCCTTTTCAGCATCCATTGACAAAACACAGGTTTGTTCTTTAGCTTTCGATCCCCAGTGGATTATGTTTAGCAAGCTCCTGATGTTATGATGACATTCTACCCTGTGTGAATCCTGTTTGATCCATGTGTATTATAAGAGGTAACATTCGTTCTAACCTTAATGCCAGTATTTTAGTCATGATTTTACAATCATAGTTTAACAGCGAAATGGGTCTGTATGAGGCGCATTCTGTGTCATCCTTGTTTGGTTTTGAGATAACACATATATTGGCTTTGCAACAAGTTTTAGGCAGCCCCCTCTCCCCCCTCGCCTCCTCAAGGACATCTCTAAGGGGAGCTGCAACCTCCTGCCTAAGCTCCTTATAATATTCACTCCCAAAACCATCTGGTCCCACTGCCTTACCTCTCTTAAGCGTCCCAATTGCCCTCATCACTTCCTCCACTGTGACTTTTCACCCAGCATACCCCTCTGTTATATATTCAACTCAGGGATCGATAGTCTCTCCCAAAAATCTATCCATTTCTGCCTCCCTATCCTTACGTTCAGCCTTATATAATACTTCATAGAATTGTTTAAAACACAACTTTATACCTCTTTCTTCATATACTAGGGTTCCTTGTCCGTCTCTAATGGCTACTATCCATTTTGTAGATCTCCCTCCTTCATTAAATTCACTAACAAGGAGCCAGGTTTATTCCCCCCCTCTGGTTGGCGTAAAACAGTTTTCCCCTTGCTTCCTCCGTCACACTCATATTCAGGGCCTCCCTCACTGTGTGCAGCTCTTTCATTTGCAGAGGACTCCCTGTCTCTGCCACTGCATTCTCCAACACTTTAACCTTATCCTGTAATTCCTTTTGTTTCTTCTTTCGCTCTCTCTTGAGTCAGGTGGTGTACCCTATTATCATCCCCCGCATAAAAGCTTTACTAGCCCCTCAGTATGTCCCCACAGATTCCACCAATCCCTTATTTGTGGCTTCAAACTCACTCCACTGTGTTCTGAGGAATTGTTTAAACTCTTGTTTAGCCAGCAGGTACGTGGGGAATCTCCAGGATCCCGCCCCCTCTCTTTTGTACACAAGGTCGATATCCATTTGAACCATTGCATGATCCAATAAAAAGACTGCGCTATGAGTAACTCTCCACCCTGAAGTAAAGGTCTCTTACTACAAACACATAGTCCAATCTGGACCACGTACCATGGGGGTTAGAATAAAATGTATACTCCCAAGCACCCTGATTTGCCACCCTCCATGCATCCACCATGTTTAAATCCAAAAGGTTCTACTGCCACTGCTTTACAGAGTTTATTTCCTTAAGCCTCGCACCCGAATAGTCAACTTTTGTGTGTATAACACAGTTAAAATCCCCAGCGAGAATCAAATTTGGAAACTGTTCCTTAATCATTAAATCCAACATGTTCTGACAGAAGTCAGGGTCCACCACTGCTGGCGCATAGATGTTACCCAGCGCAGGCAGTATAGTGCAGTGGTTTAAGGCTCTGAGCTGCAAATCTGGAGACCTGGGTTTGAATCCCACAGCCCCCACTTGTATACTGTGTGACCCTGAGCAAGTCACAATTTCCCTGTGCTCCCAGGATGCACCTGTAAACAAGCTTTCAGCTTAGTGCGTCTCACCTGGTTAAACAATTGGTAAAAAAAAAGAAAAAAAAACTCCTTCCCCTGTATCCTTCCCACCATGAACACATATCTTCCCTCCAAGGGATCTCTCATTGTATGGATGTGCTTGAATGGGAAGTTTCTGTGCAGTAAAACTGCCACTCCCCCTTTTGTGAGAGCTGTAGGAGGAGGCATGGCAGGCCCCAACCCACCCACTCCCCACAAGTTTATTGTGCTCCTTATATGCTAGGTGCATTTCTTGTAGCATTGCCACCATAGCTTTCTTCCTCTTAAGTGCTATCAATATCTTATTTCTCTTCACAGGTGAAGTAAAGCCCCTAACATTCCAAGAAATTATGGTGCAGGTTTGAGGCCCAGCCATGCCCCCCACAGTCTCCCAATGTCTCCCTTTCACCTTATCGACAGACAGCCCAGCATAACTCACCCAGAGAAGTTGTTTACATTTCCTAATGCACAGCCAACTAAAGTAAAAGTTAAAAAAGAACAAACAAACCATCCAACAGCAACAGTATTTCTGGGTGAATATCAAACTCAGTAGTAACAGACAATTATGGAAAGTTGTATGCAAATCCATAATCTAGATTCTATTTGAATAACTACTAAAATTTGTATTAGAACCCCAAACGCCCCCCTCCCTCCACACCCTTATGACAGCAATATCCACTTGCTTTAGGCCCCATTCTCATACTTTTAAAGCCATTATTACATTCTGAATTGCACATCATACTTAGTTAACCCAGCAGCCCCATTCCCTACAGGGCAAATCGACACTTAGCGCCATCGTCCCCCATTCAATCATTTACGTATGTTTTGACACTGATATCCAATTCCTTCCCCTTCGAATACTCTCCCTCACTTCCTCCCAGTATCACCCGCAGCCCCCCCATAGTAAATCCCACATGCTGCAGCAGTAGCGCTACAAAAATCACTAAGTCTGTGGCTACAAGGATCGCCTGAGGTCCAGCATTTTAAACATTTTATCCCCTGCGCCAGTTACACATGCCAGCATGACAGCTCGAGTATTGCATCAGGGTCTATTCAGACTTCTGGCGTGCTGCTGCCATTACCAGCTCCATCGCAAAGTCAATGTTGTATCCCCTGCACCAGTTACACATGCCAGCATGAGAGTTTGAGTATTACGTCAGGGTCTATTCAGATTTTTGGCGTGCTGCTGCCATTACCAGCTCCCTCAAAAAGTCAGTGTTGTCTGCAGCTTGCGACATTGAGTTCAGCACAACATATCGATCATCCCCCCCCTTCCCTTGAACATATTACAGTTGCATCCCTCGTGTATCGGGTCATTCATTCCCCCCCTGAGAGTTAGGGTATACCCAGAAGAAAAAAGTAAACCAACCAGATCCAAAGTTCAATTCACTACATCCCTTCTTGTTTTTCTTATCCCACTCCTCGATGAAATTGTGCAGCTTCTCAGGCTCCCAAAATGCAAAGGTGGCCCCTTCACATTTAAACTTTACCACCGCTGGATACATAATAAAAGACTCAATCTTGCTCTCTTAGTTGATCCATATGCAGGTTAAACTACTGCCTCTTTTTTTGTATGTGCATTGAGATGTCCTGGTGAATGGTAAGTCAGTGCCCCTCATATTTGAGCTCTTTCAGGTTTCAGTATGCTGCCAGGAGAGCTTGTCTGTCTAGGTAGTGGTGTAATCTGAAGATAACCTGTCGTGGTGGCAGGTCTCCTGGTGGCCTAGGGGCCAGTGCTCTGTATGCCCTTTCCACTTTTAGGCCTTTCTGTTTTATTGGCATTTTTAAAAGGTTAGGAAGCGTATTTGAGCAAAAGTCCATCAGGTTGCCCCGCTCTGTGCCCTCCAGTAGGCCTCTGTTCCTTAAATTGTTCCTCTGGCTATAGTTTTCCTGGTAGTCTAGGGCCCCCCGTAGTGCCTCCAGCTCTCACTCCAGTTTGGCTACCTTCTCCAGTTCCACTCGTGAGGTATCTTCCAAGTCTGATATTCATTGTTCTGCCTCCGATAGTCTCCCAAAGTGCTTGAATTCCGTGGAAAGACCCGTAAGCGATCTGTCTGCTTTGTCCCAGCGCAGCTGCAAGTCCAACACAACCTGCTCTGAGACAGTTTTGCTAATTACCACCAAGATATCGGGCCCGCTCTGTGTGGTGAGATCCCTTGTACCAGTGGTTTTCTTTGGTTTTTAGCCCCTTGCCTTGATGATTTCCCTTGTGCCAGGTACTCAACAATTTCGGAAAACTTTATCAGGCTAATTTGGTGAGAATATGGCTATTGTTAATGTACAAAAAATACAGGTTACTCACTTGCAACAGGAGTTCTAGGAATGGTATGTGTTGTTCATCCACACTGTCTGGCAGGTTCCTTGCCGCTTTAAATGTTGCCGGAAGGTCTTCAAGCTGGCTCCTCTCACCCACCCGGGTGGTAAAACTCTCGGCTCGGCCCCATGACGCCAGATCTAGCCCACTGGAAGCCAGGTTGTGCGTCGAAGCTGGGGAGGTCGGTTGGGTTGTGTGGATGAACAACATATACCATTCCTAGAACTCCTGTTACAGGTGAGTAACCTGTATTTCTACGGACATGGATATGTTGTTCATCCACACTGTCTGGCAGACTCCTAGCAGTTCTCCGGAGGAGGGAGGCAAGGTGCACACCCCCTACTTAGGGAATAAAGACTGGAGAACCGAGGCCCCAAAACCAGCATCCTGGCGTGACTCAAGGTCGATGTGGTAGTGGGTGATGAAGGTGTGTGCTGACTTCCAGGTAGCAGCCCTGCAGATTTCCTGGATAGGGACATCCCTGGAAGCAGCCACCGATGCAACGGTATGGCGGGTAGAATGAGCTCTTATCCCTCTGGGAGGCTCCATGCCCGCCAACCTATAGCAGAGGTCTATGCAGGAGGTGACCCACCTGCCTATCGTCCGCTTGGCTGCAGGTCTGCCAGGTGCGGCTTCAGCATAGGTGACAAACAGCTGGCGAACCTCTCCCCAAACTTCAGCCGTCCGCTCCTTATAATAAGCGAGTGCTCTTCTAGGGTCCAAAATATGGAGCCTATATATTCAGCTTCCGAGGTGTGATTGGGGTAGAACACCGGCAGAGTCAACACCTGGTTAAGGTGAAACTCTGACACCACCTTCAGAAGGAATTTTGGGTGGGGGCGCAGGATAACCTTGTCCCTGTGGAAGACCAGATAAGGAGACTCGATGGAAAGTGCCTGGAGCTCTCCCATCCTTCTAGCTGACATGATAGCCACCAAGAAGGCAGACTTCCACAACAGGTGAGAGATGTCACACCTGTGCATCGGTTCGAATGGCCTGCCCATGACATTAGCCAATACCAGCAGTAGATCCCACGGAGGTGGAGGTTCTCGGACCGGAGGGGATATGTGATCAAGGCCTTTGAAAAAGCACCTGACCACCTTCTCCTGTGCCACTGACTGCTTCCCGGCCCGCACCCGGTAAGCAGAGATGGCTGCCAGGTGCACCTTAAGGGTAGCTGACCGAAGCCCTTGCTGAGAAAGGGACCACAGGTAGTCCACAATGCTAGCCAAGGAGCAGGAGGAAGGGTCCAGGCCCTTGCTCTGACACCAAATGGAGAATCTCTTCCATTTGAAGGTGTAGCATTTTCTGGTCGACTCCTTACGGGATGCCTCAACGACATTGAGGACCTCGTTGGAAAGACCCAAGGCCTGGAACTCTAGCCGCTCAGGGACCAGGCCATCAGGTGCAGAAATTGAAGGTCCGGATGGAATACCTTCCCCTGATTGACTGAGATCAGGTCTGGGTGGGCTGGAAGCCGCCTCGGGAGCCTGGAGCTGAGACTGAGGAGATCTGGATACCAGAACTGGTGGGGCCAGTCTGGGGCTACCAGAATCACTTGTGCCTTGTCCCTCCTTGCCTTGAGAAGCACCTTGTGGATCAAGGAAAATGGGGGAAAGGCGTAGAAGAGGCCCGGGGTCCACGGCCTCGAGAAGGCATCCACCTGCAGCGAGCCCTGCTGAGGGGGGCGAGCATGAAACAGTCTCAACTTCACATTCTCACTGGAGGCAAACAGGTCCGCCTGAGGCGTGCCCCAGTGAGAGAACAGATCTTGTACTACCTCCAGCAGGAGAGACCACTCGTGGGACGCAGCCCCTATCCGGCTTAGGGCATCAGCCAGGGCGTTGGAGGCTCCTGCCACATGAATGGCGAGAAGATCTGCCTCCAGGCTGCGCACGAGTGACCAAATGCAGAGAGCTTCCCTGCACAGAGGCATGGAGCGCGTCCCACCCTGGCAGTATAGGTCATGGTACTGTCCATCTGGACCTGAACCACTTGACCCCGAAGAAACGGAGCGAAGGTGGTGAGGGCTAGACGAACCGCTCGAAGCTCCAGCAGGATGATGTGGCATCAGGACTCCCGAGGAGACCAGAGGCTGTGTGCTCTGTGCTCCCCCAGATGGGCACCCCAACCCATCAGAGAGGCATCGGTCGACAGAGACACCGTTGGCTCGGGGCGGACAAATGGGATGCCCTCCTGCAGATGTGCTGGAACGGTCCACCACTGAAAAGCGCTCCACATCCCCTGGGTCACTGTCACTAGCTGATCCAGCGGATCGAAGTACTGTGACCACTGGCTGGCCAGTCCCCATTGAAGGGGACGCATGTACCAGCGGGCCCAAAGGACCAGGCTGGTGCAGGCCGCCATGAGGCCCAGGAGGCGCAGGAAGTACCGGGCAGGGTGCGATTGCCCAACCTGAAATGATTGCGCAAAGGAGGAAAGAACCTCGGCCCTGTCCGCTGAGAGCCGTGCTCTGGCTCGTAGAGAGTTGAGCTCTGCCCCGATGAATTGTATCACCTGCTTTGGCATGAGTTCCGACTTGGCCTCGTTGATGAGGAGGCCAACCTGAGACCAAACCTGGAGGGCCAGATCTCTGGACTGCTCCACCTCCACTCTGGAGGGTCTGCAATCAGCCAATCATCCAGGTAAGGGTACACCCGGACCCTTCGGCGCCACAGGAATGCTGTCTCCACTGCCATGCATTTGGTGAAGACCCTGGGAGCTAGGGAAAGGCCGAAGGGCATGGCCCGGAACTCGTAAAGGGATCCCTCCACTCTGAAGTGGAGGAATCTCTGGTGGGATGGACGGATTGGAACATGAAAGAACGCGTCCTGAAGGTCCAGGGAACAGAACCGCACGCCTCGTTCCAAGGATGAGATTATCTGAGCCAGAGTGACCATCCTGAAGGTCCGAGACCTTAGGAACCTGTTCAGGTCGTGCAGGTCGAGAATGGGGCACCAGCCCTCCATCCGTTTTGGGACCAGAAAGTACCTGGACACAAACCCCGGGTCTGGAGGAGGATCCGCCACCTTCCTGATCACCTCTTTTTTGAGGAGCAGGGCACTATCGGCTCAGCGAGCCAACAGAGAGGCTGCGGACCCCGTGGCCCCCCAAGGGGTGACGGCTCGGAAGGGTGAGGCCTGCTCGAACTCCAGAGGCAGACCCTTTCCTACCACCTCCAACACCCAGTGGTCCGTGGTGATAGCGGACCAGGTGGAAAGGAAGTGGCGGAGCCGTCCCCCATGGGGGGAACCCGGGGGGGGAGTAAAGAGTCTGGGGCGACACCCCTCAACCCATCACTGGGCAGGCTTGGAGGAGGGACCAGCTGAGGGACCTCCTGGGCCTTTACCTCCCTGCTTCCTACTGGAGGAAGCCGCGGGCTTGGGTTTGGGATGCCAAGCGTGAGCCTGCTGGCCCTGGTGCTGGTGCTGTTGAGCCGGACGTGCCGCAGGCGCAGAAGGGCGAAAGGACTTGTGCTGCTGCTGTCGGCGGCCTTTGTCCTACTGGGCGGAGGTGACCGAGTCCAGAGTGGCATTGGACTTCTCAATCCGCTGGAGGTGACCTTCCACTCCAGGGCTGAAGAGCTCGGTCCCCAAGAAGGGGACATCCGCCAATTTGTGCTGAGTATCCGCCGTGAAGATGGACATCCTCAGCCATGCTCTGCGGCGCATGGCCACCGCGGCCGCAACTGATCTGGCACAGGAGTCTCGTATGTCCAGAGCCGTTTGGAGCTGCTGCTTAGCCACTGCCCTACCCTGGTCCCGCACCTGCCGGATCGTGGTCCGCAGGTTAGCCGGCAGATGAGGGATCACCTCATCCAGGGAGCCCATGAGGGCATGGGAGAAGTGTGCCATCAGCACGGTCGAGCTGGCCTGGCGGAGGCCAAGGAGGATGCAGTGTCACCTTCGCCCGGCATAATCCAGCTTTTGGACTCCTTGTCGGGGGGCTTGTCCATGTCCCTAGCGTTCCCAGAACGCTGGAAAACACTGTCAGTGACCAACCCCTCGGCAGAGTGGTGTTCCGAAAACACGGGCAAAGAGCCGGTAGGGAACGCATACTTCCTGGCCATCCTGGCTGAAGGCGCAGGGCAGGAAGCAGGCCGCTGCCAAAGCTCCAAGGCTGGGCCAACAATGGCCTCAGCAACCGGAAAGGCCTCCGTGGGGGAATCCCCTCGGTCCAGTATCTCCGTCAGGGGATACTTGGCCCATTTGGATACGGGCTCGAGCTGCATCCCGGTGGACTCTGAGATGAGCCGAAGCAAACCCATGAAGGACGATGGGCTTTCGTCTAACGACCGGCCCTCGGAGGACTCCAGGTCAACTGGCCTGGAGAACAGACTCGGAGGAGTCCATGAAGAGCTGCCTGGGGCCTAAGCCACCCTCCACCTGCCGAGGATGGTCGGGAGTGAAGGTGACTGACAACCTGTGGCACGCCTTGACCCGACCGAGAGTCCTTGGTCGGTGCCCCCGATTTCGGTTGTGCAGGCAGAGGTTCCACCACAATCAGTGGGGCAGCAGGTTTCGGCCGAACAACCGGCCCAGGCTTGGGCATCTTGACTATGGCAAGGGGCTGTTTCGGCCACTCGGGTGACAGCCACTTAATGGCCGGGGAAGGCGACGGCGTCGACTTGCTGCCAGACAGAAGTAACTGCTGCCACATCAGGTCCTCATAGCGCTGACGCAATTTGCGCCGAAGCCTCTCCTCTTCCGAGGAGGAAGACGAGGATGAGCGGCGGCGTCACTTACCTCGGTGCCGAGACTGAGACCATTGATGTTGGTGAGATCGGCTGGACTGAGAAGAAGTCCGAGACCGAGATCCTCGGTGTTTCCGAGGATGGGTCTGGGAAGGAGCGGGGGACACCCGCTCTTCCCTCGGCTCGGACGCCTTAATCGGGGACTGCTGCACTGGGGGCACAGGCAGATCCTCGGTCTCCACTGGGGAACCAGTGAAGAAGGGTTGTCGGCCTCACCAGTCGACAGCCCATCCGACGGGTCGAGAAAAATGTCGACCGCGTCGACGGGTGTCTCAGCCGGCTGGCCTGATGGGGACGCCGTGAAGCCAGCGGCCTTAGCCGCAACCTCGACCGAAGTCGACAGTCAGCTGTCCGGGGAAGGAGTCCTCTCCCGCTCCAACGAATGCCGACGATGGGACTTACCCTTAGAGTCCTTCTTTTTGGACTGAGAGGAATGTCCCGATGGCCCCTCTCCCTTCGTGGAAAGGGATTGGCAAAGCTCCTTGAACGAAGCTGAATATGAGGTACCCAGAGAGAGCGGGATAAATGCTGCGACCAAGGAAGAGGAAGATGCTGCCTGGGCCGCCTCCTCCTCGAGGGCAATCATCTGCTTGAGCTGCGCAGCCGAGCCAGTCGCCGCGGTAACCACCCAACGGGCCTCCTTCGACTTAACCGGCGGGTAGCGCTGGGCGCCTTCGGCTGTAACTGGGCAGCGCAGTCTCCAGGACGCTATATAAAACTAACAGCATGACTCGCAGGCCCGCGGGTCGGTTCTAGGCCAGCAGTATACGCACGCGGAGTGCGGGTCCGCCCTGACATCATCTGCCCACAAGGGCACCTAAATCTGGGAGTCGATTTGTCCATCGAGCCAGGGAGAAAGATGACTGAAGTCTTGAAAATTTTAAATGAGTTTCGGTGAACCAAGAATTAGGATCCAGTCTATCACGCGAGCGCTAAGGAGGAACCTGAGTTTCCAAGCGGTAAGGAAGATCTGGCGTCATGGGGTGGAGCTGAGAGTTTTACCACCCAGGTGGGTGGGAGGAGCCAGCTTGAAGACCTTCCAGCAAGATTTAAAGTGGCAAGGAACCTGCCAAACAGTGTGGATGAACAACATATCCATGTCCCTAGAAATGCTATTTTTAACCGTTGTGGTGTGGAGCTCCAGAGGTTTGCATCCTAGCTCCTTAGCACCCTTCCAGAAGCTGTTTTTAATTTTCCCAGCCACCCCCATCTGCAGCATCCTCTCATTACAGTATAAATAATCCTTCCTGCCACTCCCTGGGTTATCAACAATTTTATCCCATTATATTTAATCCTAGATTCCCCCAACCCATTTGCTGGTACTCTCCTATCAAACTGGGTACAATCTTAACACTTCACCAGCCCATCTGCTGGCATCGTCCTACCCCACTGTGTAGTCTCAATAGACACATCCATCATCATTGTGCTGGCACCCTCCCTGACTGCCTGAACCCTTATTAAAAAAAAAAATCCCTCCTCTAATCTGCTGACACTCTCCCTATCCTTAAGCACCATGTGGAGTATACTGGGCCTTCTGCCCTGCAACAGTACTGCTGCTCACTACCGCTACAGCATGCTGGAGCATCGACTGCAGTACATTCTAACACAGATGGAAGGGTACGTTCTCCATGGGGATCAGGGTCTGGGAGCATGTCAGCAGATGGAGGGGAGGGAGGATCAGGGTTATAACTAGAGATGATATTAATAACAAAAATGATAAAGGAGATGTTTGGCAAAGAAGACTTGCGGCGGCACATTAGTCTGAAATTCAGAGCAAGGAGGGCGTCGAGCCAAGGCACCCAGTTTCAGGATGAGCTGGGATGATGTGCACTTGCAACACCAAGAATATCTTTAATATATTTCAACGGATTACCTTTTTGAATCCTACATCCATACGGAATCTACTAATTACAATTCTCACAGTCTTCTTACTTGCTTTAAGTTTACATTCTTTGTCTGCATTTCATTTTCTAATGGACATTAATAACTTTCCTCATTAGGCTCTCTTAATAAGTAAAGGTACCTGTGTTAATTCAGCCCTTATATCTGTTTTCCTTTATGCACTTTTAACTTGTCAGTTAATCTAGTACAGCGAGTACTACAAGGCCTGGGGTTTAGCACCAGACTGCTAAGTACAAGGCAGCAGGTAAAGCTGTTAAAACAGCATTCATCTTGTGCCATGAGAAAGTAGTGCAAGATAGGAGGCTTAAACGGTTAAGTAAATGTGGAAGGTCTAGGGAACATGGAAAAACAACATGTACATAAAATGTGAAAACATGTTCTGCTTATTACTCGACACCACGTCATGGACTGTGTTGGAACAGTACATGTCTAGTTCTCCAGTTTCAAGACAATTTAATATATCCCAGACTTAAAAATATAACACCCAGAGCCAGAAATAATTAAATATTAACATGCAAAAATAAAGGTTACTTATCAGTTACTCTTGGTCTTTTAGAGTCTCTCCTGAACAGATTCACACACTTTCATCTTAGACCAGAGGGAACCAGACCTTTTTGGGGTGACTACATCAATGTATAATATTGTACACATATCAATATTGTATATCTGACACGGAATGGACCCATCTGCCTCAGGTTCTTTTCCCAAGAAGAAGTAAAATTCCTCAGTATTTTGCACAAGCACAAGATAACCCACTATCCAGTAAGAAAGATGAAACGAAAGTAATCTCTACAGCCCATTTAAGAAATGGGGGATACAATAATAACATATGAAAAATGCAGTATACCCTGAAATTTGTGAGTGCAGGGGACGGTAGGTAAGTCAAGTGTGCCAATACGGAGCAGATAGTCCAGAAGATACTGACAAGTAACTTATTTCGTAAGGGGTTATCTCCTAACTTCACATGAAACTTTTACCACATAAACCCACAGGATTTACGGTAGAAAGTTTCCTGGCTGTCAGAAGTATTTCAGTCACTCACTCTGAGTATTTGAATCTAGGGAACTCGATGATTTTGGAGCCAGGCAAGTACATGTACAGGCCAAAGATGTGGGTACAACAGCTGACCCCAATATTGGGATGAGGGACTGGATAGCAGTGATAGTGTCCTGGACCTCCATATCACTAATTCCTGAAGAAGTGTGAACAAATTTGTCTCAAATGATGTGGCATTCTCAAGATGATGTGATTCAAACTAGCAATCACCTTCAGAAGAGCCCTTGGAATGAGCAGTCTCAGTGGGAATGTGTACAGAAAGTGACCATTCTACACTAGAATGAGCAGTATCAGTGGGAATGTGCAAAGAAAGCAACCACACCACTCCAGAAAGAGCACTTGTCAGTGGGAATGTGTTCAAAAGTGACCATTCCACTCTAGAATGAGTGGTATCAGTGGGACTGTGAGTAAGTGACCATTCCACTCTAGAATCAGTGGTACAGGGTATTAAATAGCTGGTATAGCATAGCAAAATGCTGCTCAAAACTGGGGGCAATGCCAGCCATTTCCAGAAATGTGTATCGGTAGACTGCTATCTATTTTTTCTGAGTGAGTCCATGGCACAGACTACATGTATAAAATAACATTTTATTTTTAATTTTGCTAATCAATCTGTGCCACGTGCTATGCCTTTTCACAACCGATTAGCATGTTCACATATATAACTGCTAATCAATTTTTTCAGCTTGTTTAACACCCTGTGGTATCAGTGGGAACGTGTAAAAAAAGCGACCCTTCTACTCTACATTAAGTGGTATCAGTCAGAATGTATAGAGAAAGTGACCATTTTACTCTAGAATGAGTAGTATCAGAGAAAGTGTGTAAAGATAGCAACCATTCCACTCTAGATTGAACACATCTCGCCAGAAAGCTTCAAGTTTGGGACTTCATGATTAATATAACAGCAGTTTTGTGTTGTTGAGGATGCAACAACAACAAAAAAAAAAAAGACAGGTTGCTCACCTGTAACCACTGTTCTAGGAGTAGAATTCAGTTCATATTCACACTCTGGCAGTTCCATTGGAACAGGCTTTCTGTCAGATGTCTTTAAGCTAAGCTCCTCCCATCAGTGGGCAGTGTATCCCCCGACTCCACTCCATGATGTCAGATCTTTGCATGATGGAAGCAAAGATCTGTGTGCCACCTGCCAGGGAGGTTGTGTGGATGTGAACTGCATACTACTCCTAGAACGATGGTTACAGTTGAGAGTAACCTATCTTTCTAGGGTTGTGGATACAGTTCACTATCCACACACTGACAAACTCCTGGCAGTTCTCTAGGAGGAGGGGAGCAAGGCACACACCCCTATTTGGCAAACAAAGACTGGACAATCAAGGTCCTGAAAGCACCATCATGACGAGGTTCTAGGCTGATACTGCAGTGGGAAATGAAAGTGTGTGCTGTCCTCCAGGCAGCAACCCTGCATATTTCCTGGCTAGGGATGTCCCTGGAGGCAGTCGCAGACACAGGGATATGGTTGGTGGAATGAGCCCTAAGTTCTATGAAAGGCTCCCTACCAGCCAACCCACAGCACAGGTCAATGTAGAATGTGATTCGCCTGTCAATCACCCACTTTGCTGCCAGTCTGCCAAGAGTGGCTTCAATGTGACTAACAGCTGGCAAGCCTGTCCCCAAAGTCCAGCCATGCGCTCTTTGTAATAAGAGAGTGCTCTCTGTAGGACCAGCGTATGCAGCCTACAGTCAGCCTCTGAAGAAAGACTGGTAAAGTATACTGGAAGATTTATCACCTGGTTAAGGTGAAACTCCGATATTACCTTCGGGAGGGGGCGAAGGACCACCATGTACTTGTGGAAGACCAAATACAGAGACTCTACCCAGAGCACCTGAAGCTCACTGATCCTTTGGGTTGATGTTATGGCCACCAAGAAGGCCATCTACCATGACAGGTGTGACTTCACACCTGTGCACTGCCTCAAATGGCTTGCCCATGAGCACAGCCAGCATCAGCAGTGGGTCCCACGGTGGTAGTGGGGACACTTGGTCCAGGCCCTTGAAAAAGTGCCAAGCACCTTCTCCTAGGCCACTGTCGGCTTACCAGCCTACAGCTGGTAAGCAGAGATGGCTGCTAGGTGCACCTTAAGGGTTGTCACTTGCAATCCCAACTGACAGAAGGACAAGAGATACTCCAAGATTCTCATCAAAGGGCAGACAAGAAAGAGGATCAAGTTCCCTGCCACCAGATGGAGAACCTCTTTTATTTAAATGCATAACATTTGCAAGTGGTCTCTTTTTGGGAGGCCTCCAAAATATGGAGCACTTTGTCTGACAGACGCAAGGCCTGGAACTCTAGTCACTCAGGAACCAGGCTCAGAAGTGCAGGGATGTTAGGTCCAGGTGCAGGGCCGTCCCCTGTTGTCTGGTCAACAGATCTGGGTGAAGAGGCAACCACCACAGAGGTCTGCTGCTGAGGCCGAGGAGATCCAGGTACCAGAACTGTCTGGGCCAGTCTGGAGCTATAAGCATCATCCATGCCTTGTCCTTCTGGGCTTTGACCATCACCTTGTGGATCAAGGGGATGGCATACATAAGACCTGGGGTCCAGGGCCTCGCAAAGGCATCCCACAACAGGGTACCAGTCAGTGGGGGATGGGAACAAAACAAGATCAGTTTGGCATTCTTCCAGGAGGCAAACAGATCCACCAAATGAGTACCCCACAGTGAGAACAGGTATTTCACCACCTCCTCATTCAGGGACCACTCGTGTGATGTCTCTCCTACCTAGCTGAAAGTGTCTGCTAGCTGATTGTGAACTCCTGCAACATGGATCGCCAGGAGATCTGCACCCAGGCTGCGTATGAGGGTCCAGATGTGGAGGGCCTCCTGACACTGGGGAAGACGGTGTGTTCTGCCCTGCCTGTTCAGGTAGAACATGCTCATGGTGTTGTCTGTCTGGACCTGCACTACCTGATCAGTGACTAGACAAGCAAATTCTGTCAGACCAAGCTGCACTGCACGGAGCTCCGGCATGTGGTGATGAGACTCCCAGGGTGATCAGAACCTATGGGCTATGTGGTCCCCCCAGATGTGCTCCCAACCCTACCAGAGACGTGTCTGTCATGAGCGTGACAGATCGTTCTGGGCGGACAAATCGGATTCCTTTCTCCAGATGTTCTGGGATGAGCCACCACCGGATGTCATCCCACATCAGCTGGGTCACTGTGACCGGTCCAACTGACCTAGGCACTGAGACCACTGACAGCCTAACTCTCACTGCAGGTGGAGCATCTGCTAGTGGGCCCAAAAGGACCATGCTGATGTAGGATGCCATGTAACCCAGCAGCCACAGGAAATCCTGGGCAGGGCGCTAGAGCTCAGCATAAAATGATCAGGCAAAGGAGGTAAGATCCAGTGCGAAGTCTGCAGGAGGCAGGCCTTGGCCTGCAGGATGTTTAGTTCTGCCCTCATGAACTTGATCACCTGTGAGGGGGACCAGTTTGGATAGACTTGGCAGGTCCAGAGATCCAGATCACTGGGCCTCTCGACAGTCTCTTTGTATGGTCCTGTTATCAGCCAGACATCCAGACAGGGATACACCCTGACACCCTTGTGCTGCAGGAAAGCTGCCACCACTGCCACGCACTTGGTGAAGACCCTGAGCATGGACGACAGACCGAAAGGCATGACCTGGAACTGGTACAATACCCCTTTAGCACAGAACTGCGGGTATTGACAGTGGTACAGATAGACTGGGATGTAGAAGAATGTGTCCTGGAAGTCCAGGGAGCGGAACCACATCCCTAGAAAAGGAGAGATCTGATTCAGACTTACCATCTGGAACTTGTGCTTCTGCATGAGCTGGTTCAGATTGTGCAGACCCAGTATGGGGTGCCAGCTCCCCACCATATGTTTCAGAATCAGGAACTACCTGGACAAGTAACCCTGACTTACCAGAGTGTCCAGGACATGGGCTATGGCTCCCTTCATGAGGAGCTGAGTGATGTCCTCCCAAAGAGTGGACAGTGTGCCCTGCAACACCATGGACTCTTGAGAAGCATGGGCTCAGTAAGGAAGGACAGCCTCGAAATCCAGAGGCACCCTCTGCCTACCACTTGTAACACCCACCTGTCTGTTGTAACAGCGGACCTATGTGGCATGAAGTGGCGTAGCAGATCCCCGACTGGGAATGCAGGCAGAGACAGGATAGGCAGAGGAATGACACCCCCAACCTGTCACTGTGCAGTTTTTGTGGGGGGTACAGGCTGTTGTGGATGGAGGGGCACCACCACCACCCCTGCCCCTACTTCACTTGAGGGACCAGGCCTGGTATTGCTGCTGCTGAGGGCGCTATGGCTGAAAGGACTGGTACTGAAAAGCCTTCTTCTTAGGCATCTGTTTCTGGTCTTTCTGGGATGAAGTCACAGAGTCAGGGGTGGCAGGGAACTTCTCTATGCATGTGAGATATCCTTCCATCCCAGTGCCACAGAGGTAGGCGCCCAAGAAAGGGACATTGACCAGCTTATGTTGGGTGTCTGCCTTAAAGGTGGACAGGTGCAGCCAGGCCCTGTGACACACAAAGATGGTCGATGCCATGGCATGGACACAGAAATCGCCCATGCCAAAGGCTGTCTGGAGCTGGTGCTTAGCCAGCGACTGACCTTGATCCAGAACCAACTTCCCTGGCAACTGCTGGTCACCAGTGAGGTGAGGGAGGATTAATTGAAAACTCCAACAAGGAGAGACAGAAGCTGGCCATCATGATAGAGTAACTCACCTAACAGAGACCCAGGAATGCTGCAGCATACACCTTTTTAGTGGCATGGTCAATCATTTTGGACTCCTTGTTCAGAGGCTTGTGCATGTCCCCTTGGCCCCTGGATTTACAGCAGGCCGATTCAGAAACCAGCCCTTCAGATGAAGGGTGGTCTGAGAACCCAATGAGGGACCCGGTAGGGATTGCATACTTACAGACCATATGGGTCAAGGGTGCCAGGCAGAATGCTGAATGATGCGAAAGCTGCAGGGCTGGTTCCAATATGGCCTCCATCATGGGAAAGGACTCCAGGGATATGTCCCTGTCTAAAATGTCCATGAAGGAGTACTTAGCCCTTTTTTGGACAGGCTCCAGAGGGGCATTCATGGATTCTTGAATCAGTTGGATAAGAGCCCTGAATGACACTGGACCAGGGTCGGTAGTCATCTCTTCAACCGAACCCTGGTCAAGGATGCAAGTCCCAGAGTAGGCCATGGATGACTTATCTGAGTTGTCCGAGGACCTCTCAAAAATGGCCCATGACCATTTCTTGCCAAAAAAACACCCTAGAGTCCTCGAACCAGGTGGTCTCCACTGACAACTGGCCAGGCAAGCCAGCAGCCAACTGGGCGTCCTTGGTCGGAGTGCTCACCTTCAGCTACAGTGGTGGCTCTACCCTCGGGGTAGAGAAGCAATTGTGGGGAGCACCTGCGATGTGTGAATCGGCGAGGGCATAACTGGTTGCTGTCAGGTGACTGAAGGTCCAAAAGCTAGAGCCCTACACTGCCCTACAATGGCCCACTGTTACCAGAGGAGTTCCTTGTAGCAAAAGACCATCTTCCACTGGTGCTGATCTGCATCCGAAGATGAAGCGGTTAAGAAACATCGCGAGCGGGATCGAGAATGGGACCACTACAATTGAGATCTCAACCTAGACCTCGACTGCTGATCTAGTGCTTGACATAGACGTGAGCCCTCTGACTGCTTATAGTAGACTATATGGGTTCCATGTCATAATAGCGATTGCAAAACAGTGATCACTATTATGGTGAATGCATATTGCCGAAAAGCAAATCGGCGATATGCACTTCTCGTGACCACACTTCCGAAAACTTAGTGCTTTCTTGGGGGGGGGCTCTGCCTGCACCTCGATTTTGGATTACCAACTCGGGGGGGGCATGTCAAGTAGGGGGCAACACTCCAGAGTGGCAAAATTCTTTCCCCTGCTCCGTCCTGAACCCAGTGCCTAGTGCACCGGAGCCAGCCACCCTCACCACCACACCACAGGGCTGGCTCGGCTGCAGCAGGTACACCCTCCTACCTAAACCCTCTTCTGTAACCCTCCCTTCCTCCTCCCTATCGCCTCCCCTTCCCGTCACCGTCCTCGCTATTGCATCGCTACTCTTGCAGGGTAGCCCAAAAATGACAGCGCTGAAAATGAGCCGCTATTTTTGTAGTCACTTATTTTCGGTCACTATCATCACTGGATGCCAACCTTATGTCTTGCTAGGTTAAGTAAGAGAGGCTTCTGGGGCTTGACCACCGGTAAAGGCTGTTCCTGAGAAGATTGGGCCCCATCCTCTTGAGTGAGGACCATTAGAACTGGGATCTGGGAAACTGATTCCTCGATCTCACCAACATCCGGTAGACATGCTTGAAAAAGATCACCACGGCCTGCTCATCCGGAGTCGAGGTTGACAAGCCTGATGGGGGTTACAGAGAAGCTCCTGAACTTTCCATTGATGGAGACAGCGTCGACCACTGTCAAACAACTGGGAGACTTGAGGGATTGGGAGGACCTCGATCTCTACCGGTCCCATGACTGGTACTGGCAGCGCTATGTTTCTTGCTGTGGTGGGCAGGGCTCTCCCCTAAGGTCTAGAGGACAGTGCACATCTCATAGAACCCCTCTGTGAATGACCCTATGATGCTAGGCCCAGCCAGTAGAAGCACCGAGACCGAGAAGGTGACCAATGTAGTGGGCACCTCGTCCACCTCAAAGGACACAAGTTCGGGAGCCGCCAAGGCCTGCTTGTGTCCCTTGGACTGGATCTCAGGTCCTGTTCTGAAGGCCAGCCAAGGGTAAGCCAGTGCTTCTGATCCTCAAGGGATTCCGGATGCAATGAGAGGCATAACCCGCATCTGGCCATGTTGTGCTGTCCGCCCAGGCAGTACAGGCACATGTCATGCCGGTTGGTGACTGATATAATTTCTCAGTAATTAATGTAAAATCTGAACCCTGGCCTGTGATGCTCTATCGATGTTGACACATGGGGAGAAGAAACAACTTTGAAAACTTTGAAATAAACCGATCATCAATCATTCACTAAATCCTAAACTAGAGCTACTATGGAGGTGACCTATTCTTCCAGCAGAGAGAAATATATGACATCACGGGGGAGGAGTTTTGGGATATACCACCAGGGCGGTGGGAGGAGCTTAGCTTAAAGATGTCCGAAGGAAAGCATGTTCCAGTAGAACTGCCAGAGTATGGATAGTGAACTGTGTCCATGGCCCTAGAAGGTGCATTTCTACTGTCTGCCACTGCAAAGACATACTCTTGCACATCTTTTAATGGAGACCACTTGTGCAGGGTTACCTCAGAGCAGTACAGAGAGACCGTTAAGACATTTTCTATCGTAAGAAGGTAAGATGCCTGGATCTGGACACTGGTCTTGAGGGTCCATTCCAAGACTCTCATCATCTCCTTGCAGAGAGGGTACCAGTTTGTGTCATTCTATTTGTTCAGGTGGAACATGACACATTTGTTGTTTGTTTGCACTTTCAGGGACTTCCCTCAGACATCATCCACTAGCACTCAAAGACTGTAAAATACATCTCACATCTCCAACAGTTAGACTGTTTCTAAACTGATCAAAACCGCTGGGTTTGGAAACCAGGGCAGAATGCCCCTCATCCCAGACATGAGGCATCCATTGTTAGGGTTACTTGAGATGGTGGAGGGGAAAAGGGGAGCCCCTGCAACAAGTGTTAGAAAACTGTCCACGACTGTGGGGACCTTCTGGTATCTGGATGAGGTCTTCCAGGCTCTAGTAAGACCACTGACTGCTTAGTATCCATTGCAACATTCTCATGTACAACCCTGCCAAAGGTACTGATAAGCCTGAGGCTGCCAATAGCCCCAGCATACACTGCAAGGAGCAGGCTGTCACTGGAGCAGTACAGCGAACATACCAAATTATTCTCAAAATGGCAGGGGCCATAAGAAAAATTACTTACCATAGTAATCTTGTTTCTTCCAAGGGAATCTTACTGTATTCTGACCTCTGCAGTATGGTCTCACCATAAGGCTGCCCCAGAGCACAAATGGTTAATAGAACCTATACTAATCAGGGAATGTTAGGCTCGAGCTCGGTTTTCAAACCACTGTCCCTGGTAAACATTCTACAACCATCAGATTCTTATGGAGCAGCATAATAACAAGCTATCTAAACTATACTAATAATTAAAAAAAACAATTAACACCCAACACTAAATAATCCCCTTTATTTAAAAATGTGGGCAACACTAAGGCTCAAGTCACTGAGCCCAATAAACAAATAACCCACAGGTTTCAGACAGCCTAGACAGCTGTGCTGCAGTGCCCATAGGTTCTAGCAGGGGAGGAGGGGTGGGGGCTCAGAATACAGTAAGATTCCCTTGAAAGAAACAAGATTAATATGGTAAGTAATTTTTTCTTCAAACCCCAGGAAATCTTACTGCATTCCAGCTTCTGCAGACTACCCAAGCAGTACCTTTGGAGGAGAGTAGAGAACCTATTTAGGAAACAGGCTCTGCAGTACTACTGTGCCAAACCTGGCATCACTTCTCTTCTGGGAATCCAGGCTATAGTGCTTGGTAAAGGTGTGAACTGTTTTCCAGGTAGCTGCTTTGCAGATTTCCAACAAAGGGATATCTCTTGCATCTGCTATAGAAGCAGCTGTACCCCTTGTACAGTGGGCCCTGAGGCCTACAGGAGGCTCTTTACCCACTTTGCTGTAGCAAAATTGGATACAGGCCACAATTCAATGGGAATGGTCCTCTCTGAGTCAGCTTTGTCCTTCCCCACCTCTCCATAGGTCAGGAAGAGCTGGGTTCTATCCTGCCTGTGTCCATTTGTGTGATCCAAGTAGTAGCATATAGCTCTCTTGACATCAATACTATGCAGTCTTCGTTCCCCAGAACTGGAATGATCAGTGAAAAAGTCTGGCAATGTCGGACTGATTAAGATGGAAGTATGAAACTACCTTAGGAACTTCCTATTGGTGCTAAGGACAACCTTGTCCCTGTGGACTGCTATGTAATCTGGCTCTGTGGACAAGGCCTGTAGCTCACTGATCCTCCTAGCTGAGGTGATGGCTACCATGAACACTGTTTTCCATGTCACATACTTAAGCTCTGCTGAGGACATGGGTTTGAATGGTGGTTGCATTAGCTGGCTAATGCACATGCTAAGGTCTCATGCAGGAGTGGGTTCGCTGTGAGGGGGGCTGCAAGTGCAGTAGACCCTTGGAAAACTCTCTGAATACCTGGCTTGCAGCCTGGGATGCCCCTTTTCCAGCAGAGAGGTATGCAGAGACAGCTGCTAAGTGTACATTAAGAGTGGAAGGCCGAAGGCTAAGGGAATGCAAATGTGCCAGATAGTCCAAAACTACTGATAAACCAGCCTGGCGGTGGTCTGTCTGTCTGTCTGTCTGTCTATCTATCTATCTCTGCACCAAATAGAAAACCTCTTCCATTTTGAAGAATAAGTTATTCTAGGAGAGGGTTTTCTAGATACCCATAGGACCTCTAGCACCCCTTCCGAGAGGTGTAGGTCAGCATATTCTAAGTCCACAAGAGCCAAGCTCTGAGTCTAAGGGACTGGAGACTGGGGTACAGGACCCTGCCCTGAGAAGAGGTCAGTAGGTTCTGCCTCCTGGGCAGGGAGATTGGTTTTGAGATTGACAGGGTCAGTAGCAGGGAATACCAAAGCTGCCTGGCCCAGCCTGGATGTATGAAGATCACTGTTGCTGGCTGAACCCTGAGCTTGTTCAGTACTCTGAGCAGCAGGGGAAATGGGAGGGGGGGGCAAGGCATACAGAAACTTCCCTATCCAATCCAACAGGATTGCATCTAGGAGCACTGTGTCCATTGCAGGAGGCCTGCAACAGAACAGTGGCAGTTGGTGATTGTCTGGGGCTGCAAAGAGGTCCACCTCTGGGGTGCCCCACCTTCTGACCACCACTTGCAGGATCTGTCTGTTTAGTGCCCACTCATGGTGGTTCTGATTGATCCTGTTTAGGTCATCTGCTAGGACACTGTCCTTACCTGGGAGATGAACTGCTGAGAGGGAGATCCCTAAGGTGTAAGCCAGGTTCCATACCTTCATGGTTTCTGTGCACGGGAGGGGAACGACCTTGTGCCTCCTTACTACTTGATGTAGTACATTGTGGCTGTATTGTCTGTCTTGACTTGAACCACTTTGCCCCAACAGTGTGGAAGCAAAGGACTAAATGCCCAGATAAACTGCTGTGAGTTCCAGCAGGTTTATGTGAAGCAGAGACTCCTGCTGGAGCCAGGTACTGTGAGTAGTATGTTCCCCTAGGTGGGCACCCCACCCTAGGAGGGAGACATCTGTTGTCAAGATTGCTGTTGGTGGCAATTGGAGGAAGGATACACCTTCCCTGAGGTTATCCTTTTCCTGCCACCCCTGCAGAGCTTGAAGCAGGGTTCCTATGACTGGTACCATTTTTGACTGGGAGTCTCTCCTCTGAGACCAGTGAGACCTGAGGTGAAACTGAATGTCCCTCATCTGGAATCTTGACTTTGACACTGTTGCTGTTGATGCAGCCATGTGACCTAACAGCTGGAGAAAATGTATTGCTGGTCTGGGGGTATGCAGCTGGAAGGAGCATGCCAGCTGCACCAAACTGTCAACCCTTCCCTGAGGGAGGAAGGCTCTTCCTCACAGGGTGTCCAGTTCCACCCCTATGAACTCCAGGAGATGAACAGGTATTAGCACTGACTTTTTCTGGTTTACCAGAAAGCCCAATGTACACACGGTAACCTGAGTGATGGTCAATGCATCCTTTACCTGCTGAGGGGACTGGCCTACCACTAGCTAGTCGTCCAGGTATGGGAAGACTGTAGCCCCTTGTCTCCTTAGGTATGCCACCACTACTGCTAGGTGCTTTATTTATTTTACTTAGTTTTTGTTGACCAGTTAAATGCAATAGACAAATTCTGCCTATTTTCAGGCACAACACGAGGGAGGTGGATACAGATGAATGCCAGCTGACCTTGAACCAGATTAAGCTGTTGGTGGTATTTTTAGTGAATGGGTGAACTTGGGGAACACCCTTAGAAGCAGAAGTCAGGCCGAAAAGCATGGCCCTGAACTGATGGCAATCTGAACCGGAGGTACTTTCTGTATGATTGCCTGATGGGAATATAGAAGTAGGCATCCTTTAAATCCAGGGATGCCAGCCAGTCTCCTCCCCTGAGTGTAGGGAGAATGGTAGCCAGGGTAACCATTTTGAACTTTGGCTTTGTCAAATGTCTGTTTAAATGTCTGAGATCTAGTATTGGACACCACTCCCCCATTTTCTTTAGTGTGAGGAATTATCTTGAGTAAAGACCCATTCCCCTTTGGGCCAAGGGGACCGGTTCTAGTGCTTTTTCCTGAA
This sequence comes from Neoceratodus forsteri, assembly GCA_016271365.2. NCBI lineage: Eukaryota > Metazoa > Chordata > Ceratodontiformes > Ceratodontidae > Neoceratodus > Neoceratodus forsteri. The sequence goes on from JADMNL010000025.1 coordinate 276,336,767, forward strand.
TTAGTTTTGCTACTTCCTCCACCAACAGAGTTGCTTCTGATAGGCTGGCTGGTCTGAAAAATACTGCCCTCAGTTTGGGGAGAACCTTGAAACTGAGCCCCGGGCCCACTAACTCCAGGACCCACTTGTCTGTACTGATGGATTCCCAAGCCTGGAGATAGTGGGCCAGCCTACCTCCTACTGGAAGTGGGGAGGTGACCCTGACAGACCTCTGAGGGGGTTTGCTTGGTCTGTAGACTTGGCTGAGTGCTGGGGCCAGCATGGCTGTTGCCCCTTCTGCCTCTGAAGTACCCCCTCTGGGGCTGGTAGGCTGGTGATGCCTGAGACGGAAAGAAGAGCCTGTAGTGGGATATACCCCTGCCCCCTTTCCATGATACTTCTGAGGTGTTGCTGCCTTCTCTTTTGCAGCAGCACTCTTGTAGGCCACTTTGTACTCGTCCATCTTCTTCATGTAAGCCTCCGTTTGCTAACTGAAGAAAGATGTAGGCTCATAAGGAAAGTGCAGTGCCTTAGTCTATGTGTCCTGTGACAAATCAGTGGTCCTAAGTCAAGAAAATCACCTCAGAGACTCTGAGGTTGCCATTTGCCTGGCTGCAATATCATTTGCATCACTGCCATCCGAAACTGGCATTTAGCAGCTTCTATGCCTCTTTTTGCAGCTTCGGACAAGTCTGATGCCATGGGTCCAGGGCATGCCTTGGCTATCTCCAAAACAGTGTTCCGGGATGCTCTTTTGGCATCTGGACACATACGCCATGTAAGTTGCTTGTCTAATAGCCAAAGAAGCACCAAAATAGGACTTCTTGGCCATAGAATCCATTTTCCTAGAGTCCTTCTCTGGTGGATGTGATGCCAGGGGGATCCCTGCTTTGTCACATGCAGCAGCCTGCACCACCCCCTCGTCGCTGGGCTGTCCAAAAAGGAATTCTGCCCCAGAAATAGTCACCCAGTACTTCCTATCATCCTCTTGTCCACTGGGGGAATGGAAGTAGGGGTCTGTAAAATCTTGGAGGCCTGTCTCTTTAGGGACTTATAGATGGGCAACAACAGTCTTTTTTGTTGCTGGCACATCCATCATTTCGATACAATTTGGTTCCTCTTCCTCCTCTGTAGATTCTTGGGTGGAGAGGTCCAGGGTCTGTGTCGCTTGCTTCATAAAAGCAAAGTGGGATAAAAAATCCTTAGCTCCCTTCTCAGGGGAGTCAGGATGGTGAGGATCAGGGGAAACTTCTAGTTTAAGGGGTTCCCCATAATCTTCATCCTCATCCTCATCCTCCTCTTCCACATAAACTTCAGCAAATTGTTTAAGTAAACCAGGAACCGAGGAGGAACCCAGGTCCTGAACCGAGGTCTGTGAACCGGGCCGCTGAACCAGAACCACAGTACCGGTTTGCAGTGCCTGAAGAAGGCTTACAGCATTTGCAATTGCCTCTAAGGTTGGAACCGAAGGGTTCATTGGTTGCGGTTTCTTCACCGAGTGTTTTTCCTTCCTCTTTTTCTTGGCAGAAGTTGCCAGTTCAGTGGTAGTGTCTACAGTTCTCTTTTTACCCGAGGAACCATCACTCTGGTCAGAGGGTTGTTCAACCAGTTCCTTGGGTTCCTCCTTCTGAGGGGAGGAAGGCTTGTCTGCAGCTGGGTCAGCAGCCTTATCGGACATTTTTTCCTTCAGTCGGTTCAAACACCTATCAAGTGTCAACTGAGGAAAATTCTTACAATCTGCCTTAAGGTGGTCAAACCCCAGACAGACAACACAAACTAAGCGAGGATCCGCTTTAGCAAACGGTTCCCCACACTCTGTACAATGCTGAAAACCCACTGGGCCAGTTCTTTTCTTGGGTACTGACATAACCAGTAAAAACCTCTAAAAAGCAGAATTCCTGAAAGCTAGAAGCCCACACATATAAACAAAGACTCACTTCTTTTTTATTTTTTTGTTTCCCAGTCAGTTTAGCGACCATTGAGAGAACTGAGAATTACCACAGTTTCTCTCAGAATGAACTAACCGGCCCAAGTAAGGTTCAAATACATAAATTAAACTTTTAAAAAGTAAATAAAAGGCTAGTTTCCTCCCGGTTAAACGAACTGAGGAGAACCCGAAAAACGTACTGGAATACAACTAAGTCTAGACTAATCTACCTGTAAACTCACTTTAAAGACGAACAGAAATAAATTTTACTTAAAAAAAAAAAAAAAAAAAAAATCTTCAAGAAAGATGAAGGAGGGCTCTTCGAGGCATCTGTACTAGGCAAGCGGCATAAAGAATCTGACGGTTGTAGAATGTTTACCAGGGACAGCGGTTTGAAAACAGAGCTCGAGCCTAACATTCCATGATTAGTATGGGTTCTAGTAACCATTTCAGCTCCAGGGCAGTCTTATGGTGAGACCATACTGCAAAAGTCAGACTACAGTAAGATTTCCTGGGGTCTGAATTAAGCTTTGCAACTACCAGCCAGCAGGGCTAGTGACTGAAAATCCACCGGCTCAACTGGTGTACTCACTGAACAGGTACCTTCCCTAACATAAGCCAGCAGGGCTAGCCAAAGGAAAATTTGATTAGCCCAAGACTAAATCTATCAGCATCTGGTTAGTGGGCACGTACCAGTTTCAACCCCTGTAATGGATGCTATCCTGTCCTCTAGGAAGAAGGACCATGAAAGTCTTGGACTGCTCCTACAACATTTAGGCTCTCAGCGGGACTGGCTGAGATCTGGGGAAATCCAATACAACTCCCATCGTATGTAGGAAATTACTAGTTAATGAGCTGACTGACTACTCTCTGGATGGGCCCAATATCAGCCAATCATCCCAGCTAGGGAGAATTTCCCTTTAGCTGAATAGTCAGAGTGCTCCTTTTATGACGGGGTTCTTCTGGCCCTACTCTACCTGAGAAAGTGAAACAGGGTGTCAGAGTTTTTTTTGTTTATGTATTTTGTTTTGACAACAAGAAATAAAATAGGAAATTACTCTTTAAAATGAATAGTGCTGAGCCGGCCTGGTGGTGCTGAGGGATAGTAGCTAGATGCCTTACCTCGTGCTGCGCCAGTGACCCGGGTTGAGGAGCGACCTCAGGTCAGTCAGGTGCCAGCATGGGGTGGGAGGGTGGGAGTGGGATTGAGCGAGCCGTCAGGCTGCTCCCTCTCTCTCCCGGGGTGGCAGGTTATTGCCCCTCTCTTTAGTTCCGGCCCCTAACTGGTGGAGGTCCAGGGGTACGGGAGGCGATGGGGGTAGCACGAAGGTGGGAGGAAGGGGCTGAGATGGTTTCCAGTGTGCATGCATGCCTCCATGCGCATGTACAGCCATGTGCCGGGGCCCCGGGAGAAACCCCATTTAAAAAAAAAATAATAATAATTATAGTACTGTATCTTCCAGGTCCCAGGTCCCCCAAAACCATTTGTTGTGTTTATTATTGCTGAAAATCAACATCTCTCTACATATACATTACCAAACAAAACAAAGAAAATTATTTGCAGTGGAAGTCTAGAGATTGCACAGGGAGGTAAATGGAGCTTAACTGTTTGTCTTCATCTGTGTGGGCTGACACCCAGCAGATGTATTCGTGCAGTGACCTTAGATTGCTCTGGCAGACTGGACCCCCGTGCATGGCAGCTCAGCCACAGATGCAAATGACACTGCTCACATGACAAGCCCTAACGCATGGACGGGAGGAGTGAGGGAAGCTCAAGCTGTGGACTGTGCAATACAAGCAGACTAGATAGACCAAATGAACAAAAATCCAAATAAACTCTGCACTCTCGTGCCAGTAAAGTTGCAAACGGACACCAACCTTCTTTTTCTTTCCACATTACTGTGAACTTTTATTATATGATGTCTGAATTCACAAATAATACTTTCTGCTCCATGAATTCCAGTTTATGGCCAATATAAGTGCAGAAGACAATTTTGAGCCATTTTTCATAATATTCTCTCTATACAAATATACACAATTTACATAAAAAATAATACAAACATCAGTTCAAAGAACTATTTCTCAAGAAACACAATGTCGAAGCTTGTTCATAAGGCATTTTGACATATCTTTTTGTTTAGATTATTGTTTATCAATGAAAAAAATCAATCAAAATACAGCATTCAGCATACTGGGAGGTATGAACAGTCTTACTTATTTGTAGTTCAAACCATAATCATTTCTCTGTTCATACTGTAACCAGGATTTTTTTTTTATGTAAATTGTGTATATTTGTATAGAACTAATATGAAAAATGGCTCAAAATTGTCTTCTGCATTTGATATTTAGATAAAGAATGTCTGATTGAATGTTACAGAAGGTTAAAAAACCTAAAAATTCACTAAAATGAATTTTGGAATTTAAGGTACAGATCCAACCAGAGCCACTTAAAAACTTGATGATTTACATAGAATTAGAAACTGTGGAAAATTTGCTTAAATAAGTTTTTTTACACCTGCTATTTAATTAAAGAAAGGTTGTTTGAATGACAAAGAAGGTTAAAAAACTTTAAAATCCACTAAAATTGATTTTTGAGATTAAAGGTTCAGATCCCACCAGAGCCACTTTTTATGAAAAAAAGTTTTTCTGCCAATTAACCAATAGGGGTAGTTATTTATATAGCAGATTGGCTATAAAAGGAAATACTTCATAGCACTAAGCATCCCCTGAGGAAGACCACACACGTGGTCGAAGCACTGGGATTCAGTGTTTGTTGGATGCACTTATATTGGTTGTAAACTGGAATTCATGGAGCAGAAAGTATTATTTGTGAATTCAGACATCATATAATAAAAGTTCACAGTATTGTGGAAAGAAAAAGAAGGTTGGTGTCTGTTTGCTACTTTACTGACACGAGAGTGCAGAGTTCGTTTGGATTTTCGTTCACTGTTGGTAGCGACTAGCAACCCACACTCTGCACCAAGGTTTATTTGTGCACATGTCTGAGGAGTGTTCTGGACTAGAGAGACCAAATGGCCTTCTGCTGGCTTCTTCATATGTTTGCTCATATGCCCTTCTAGTAAGCAGACGTGCAGAGTAAGACTGCACATAAATAAAAGCCCATTTATTACCGTTTATTCTGTCGCAATCACAATGAAAATATCTAGAGATAAGATGTTGCATTTATTTGCCTTTTTTTTTTACCCAAATAGTATATATTTGTAATTTGCATTTCCCACCTGATAAATAAGTGTACCCTACTAAAAATGTAAGCACAATTCTCTTAGCACACCGATATGCCCTGTTCAGATGACTCTCTCTTACTGTAGTACAACATGCTGCACAAAATTATCACCCTCATCTATCGATAACAGCCACAGTGCTTTTATCTTGTCTTGGTATAGAATAGGGCATCCTCCCTTGGATACTCTGACATTAGCAGTATTAAATGCTCAAGAAACGCTGATAACGCAGCTTCCCTTAGCCAGGGAAGGCAGACAGAACTCCGAGGTAAACAACAATTACTGGGTCCCCATCTGTCAAGGCTTGGGCACTTAGCCTCGTGTAATAAGGCAGGATTTCTGTTTCACAGTGAAGTAAGCTGTTGATTAACTAGAATCTGCAGCTTATCCATCAGCTAGGGAAATGGGCAGGCTAGGTGGGCCAAGCAATCCTTATCTGCCGTCAAATTCTATGTTTCTATGTTTCTAAGCGGGAATCAGATTACATCAGATGACAGACATACATACAACTGCCAGCAGATAAGGACCAATGCGGCCCACCAAGTCTGCCCCATAATACTTTTTATGTATCGAGTATCCTCTTGCCCCCTTCCAATTTTTTCCTGATTTTCCCTTTACCCTCCCCCCAAATAAGTCCACCATTCCCCTCTGCGCTCTCAGGATCCCCTTGTGCATGTCCCATGCATGCTTAAATTCAGAGACCGTTTCAGCCCCCGCTACCTTGTCTGGCAGCCCATTCTAGGCAACCACTGTGAAAAAATACTTTTCTTGACTTTCCCCTAAATTTCCCTCCCTCTAGCTTCATGCCATGATCCCTAGTTGTTGAGCCCTTTTTCATTTGCAATAAGCTTTCCTCCTGCACCCTGTTCAATCCCTTTACATATTTTTAAGTCTCAATCATATCCCCCCTCTCCTACCTTTCCTCCAGGGAGCATGTATCTAGATCCCTCAGTCTGCCCTCATACGCCCTCCCATGCAGCCCATGTATCATTCTGGTGACCCTCCTTTGGACAGCCTTCACCCTCTCTACGATCTTTTTCAGATGTGGTCTCCAGTACTGGGCGCAGTACTCAAGGTGAGGCCTGACCAACGTCTTATACAGGGGCACAATGACCTCCCTCCTTCTGCTAGCAATACCACACCCTATGCATCCCAGCATTCTGTTTGCCTTTCGACATTATCTTGTCACTTTGAGGTCAGCTGTGATGATGACATTGAGGTCCCTAACCTGCTCTGTGACTGCCATTTCTTCCCCTCTGAGCACATATTTTGCCCTAGTGTTCTAATGCCCCAAGTGCATAATTTTACACTTCCCCACGCTAAACCCCAGTCTCCACACCTTGGACCACTGCTCCAGCTTTTTAAGGTCCTCCCTCATCCTACCAACACCCTCCGGCGTACCCACCCTGTCACAAATCTTCATGTCGTCTCAGAACAAGTCCACCTTCCCTTCCAGCCCTACTGCAATGTCTTCAGTGAAGACACTGAACAGGACTGGGCCCAACACCGACCTCTATGGTACCCCATGTTACCCTCTCCTCACTAGAGAGCGCCTCGTCTACCATCACCTTCTGGGACTTACCTGAGAGCCAGTTTTTGACCCACTTAACTACGGCTGGTCCCACCCCAAGGCTGCCCAGTTTGTTCAATAGCCTTTTGTGAGGAACAGTGTCGAAAGTCAAGATAGGCCACATCCACTGCTCCTCCACAGTTCACTAACCCCCCACTACACAGTTATAAAACTCTATCAAGTTTGTTTGGCAGGATCTCCCTCTGGTAAATCCATACTGTCTGGTATCTACCAGCCCTCTCCCCTCAAGGTAGCTAATTATACACTTCTTTAAGAATGACTCCATTATCTTTCTAACCACTGACGTCAGGCTGACAGAACTGTAGTTACTCACCACTTCCCTCTCCCCCTCCTTGTGCACCGGAACCACATTTGCTTTTTTTCCCACTCCACTGTGACCTCTCCCATTACCAGTGATTGGGTACACAGCTCTGCCAGAGGTGCCGTCAATTCCTCCTCGAGTTCCTTCAGTACCCTTTGGTGCACTGCATCTGGTCCTATTGCCTTGTTTTCCCTAAACCTCATTAATTCCTTCTTGACCCTATCTTCCATGAAGGGGGTGGTATCTATCCCTTCCCCCTCCAACCCCGTTTTCCAGTTCTGGCCGCATGTACTTCCCCTCCTTGGCAAAAACTGAGTTGAAGTATTTATTTAGCATACTGGCCTTTTGATCATCCTCCTCCACACATGCTGCCCCTTCCCCTCTCAGTCTTATAATCACAGCTTTAGTTTTCCTTTGCTCTCCTATGTATCAATAGAATGCCTTGTCCTCTTCCTTGATTGTACCTGCAATGTTTAATTCCGTCAGTGCTTTTGACCGTCTCACTTTTCTTCCCGCCTCCCTTTGTAAAGCCTGGTAATGACCCTTGTCCTCCTCCCTCTGGGTTTTTTTGTATTTCAAGAATGCCCTTTTCTTGGTCCTCACCCCCATCCACTGCTTCTCTCGTAAACCATATAGGCCTTCTTCTCTTCCTACTTTTCCTGACTCCCATCCTGGTAGTCATTTCGATAGCCTCCCTTATCTCTCTCCATTTCTCTTCCACCCCCATGCATTCCCCCATCCTAGTTAGGGCTTCCATCAGGCTCTGTCTTAACTTACCAAAGTCAACTACCCCCGTACCCCTTGTTTTGTATGGCTGTATTCCAATTTGGTTTTTATCTCAAAATACACAGCTCTATGATCACTAGTTCCCAGGAGTTCTGTTACTTCCACCCTTTCAAAACTGTCCCCATTTGTGAGAACAAGATCTAGTACAGCTGCCCCCTAGTTGGTTCCTCCACTAGTTGAGGTCCGCTCCCAGAAGTGAGTCCAAGAAGTCCATGTTCCTAGGGGTTGCCACTGCTGGGAGACCCAAATCCACGTCCAGTAGGTTGAAGTCCCCTACCAGCAGCAACTCGCCCTTTCTTGCCATCTTACGGATGTTCTGTAGCAGGTCCATATCCATCTCCTTGCTCTGCATAGGGGGCGTGTATATCACCCCCAATCTCAGAACTATCCCCTTCCCCTTTTCTAAATTAACCCACAGTATCGCCTGCCCCCCCCGTACCTCAGCAACCTCTATGGAGAGCCTTACATAAAGTGCCATCTCCCCATCTCTTTTCCCAACCCTGTCCCGCCTGAACACGGTAAACCCCGGGATGACCAAGTCCCAGTCCTGGTGATTCTTGCACTAGGTTTCCATGATGGCCACCAAGTCTAACTCCCCCTCCGTAATGGCCTCCTCTAATTCAGGAATTTTATTACCCAAACTCCTTGTACTAGCTCACATGACACACTATCTGTGAGAACCCCCAAAAAAAACAACCCTGCCATATTATTTCCTCCTTTCTAAGGGGGAGTACCAGCCAGAACTTCATTCCCCCTGTTCCTCCTCCCAGTGTTCCTAGCTACATACTCCTCCCCAGTCTTCCTAACTAAATACTCCCCCCTTAGCAGTTTAACGGCAGGACCTCTTTCCATGTATCCCTTTATCCTTTCCCTAAGAACCTTGGAACTCTCCTCACTCAGGTGTAGCCTATCCTTTGCATACAGGCACTCGTCTAGCCATATGTTCCCCATTCCCCTAGACAGGCACACCCCTCTTCCTTATACCAGTCCCTTAACCATACATTAAACTTCCTTATCCTATCCTTCCTCCCCGTGCTGGCGCAGGGGACCGGAAAAACCTCCAAGAAGGTTATGGAGTTGGCTACCAATTTGCAGCATTTCCCCAGTTCCCTAAACCTTTTCTGACCCTCATGTACCTCATTCCCTGCTAGATCGTTTGTCCCTAGGTGTATTATTAAGTGCGGTTTTCCCCCCAAAACTTCCTGCCTTGTGCATGAGCCTAGACCCTGCCCTGCCTGCCTCCATCCCAGGAATACATACCACCACCCTACTTTTGTTGGGGTCCCATTGCTTGGTCCAATGTATGCCCTTTATTACTGAGACCCCAACGAGCATCACTTTCTCTTCTCCAAGTGTTTGAAATCCTTTCTCCCTATTCATACTCACTGGTCTGACCTCCTCATTGACTGACATAACTTTATTTAGCCTGTGATCTCCCTCTTGCCCATACCCCTTTTGGCCTTGTCCCTCCCCTGCCGTAGGGCTAACCTCCCATCCTCATCACAACCTGACCTTATCCAACTTGGCTCTCAGACTGGTTTGACTTTCTAGCCCCTCTCCTTCCCTTTCCTCTTCTGCCTGCTCTGTTCCTGCCATACCCCCTACTATTGCTCGAGCCTGGTGATTACTCTGCCCTCTATTGTCCTCTGCTTGTGCAACCGCTAATGGTAAGAACCTGTATGATCTTCTGCTCCCAATTTCAAAACTTTCCCATGAGCTCTCCCCAGTTCTTCCCTTATTTTCTGCATGTGCCTGTGACACGCTCTGTGAACCCTTCACTACCTGCCAGCCATTCCCCTACTTCCGCTAGGCCTGTCCTCTCCTCCTCCAGACTCACTCCCAACTAGCATCCTGTTACATTCTCTACCCCAGCCTGCTCTAGTGCCTCCTCCCCCTCCTCCACTGTTCCTTACCCCTTTTGCATGACTCTCTCCGCAGCTCCCACCTCAGCCACTTTATTTCCTTCTTTGGTTGGGCCGGCTGTCTGCATATTGGGCACTTACCCATATTCTGCAGCGTGTTTGGGAGCGCTGCTGCCCCACATCCATTGTGGCCGGCCACTCTTTCCCTTCATTGCTGCCCCCCAACCATACCACATCCCCGTCTGTGTGTGCCTGCCTCCAGGCTTCCACATGCTTCTGATAGGTTTTGTGCAGGTTACGCTAGTGGATCTATGTGCCTGGTTTCTCAATGTTACCAGGCCACACTCTTGCCATACAAGAACAAATCGCTTTTTCCTTACAGTGTTTAAACACCCCAAGATTAGTGCAGGTTACTCCAGTAATAAATCCCTGTTTCCTTATGATATTTAAACACAACAGGTTCTCCACGTTCTGTAAGTCGCTAGAAAAACAATCACTGTTCCCTTTCAGATATTTAAAGATATCCTATCATCCTGCAATTCCCTCATTCAAAACGCCTGCAGATTAACAGTTTCACATCCTCATTTCATTTTCATACACACACTTGTGCAGATACCACAGTGATAATAGTGCCCAACTTAATGTGAAAATACTCTGTCCTACCTGCCTGCTGTCTCCTCCCCCAGGGTCCACCTGCATCCAGTTTACCCAAGCCTACGTAAGTAACATAGAAACATAGACTTTGACGGCAGATAAGGACCGCTAGGCTCATCTAGTCTGCCCATTTCCCTACCTACAGGATAGGCCGCAGATCCTAGTTAACCAACAGCCTATATCTTCCTGCCCCCCACAAGAATTGCCTTATGTCTGTCCCATGCATTCTTGAATTCTCCCGGTTTTAGACCCCAACTTCCTCAGGAAGGCTGTTCCATCCATCCACTACCCTCTCTGTGAAATAATACTTCCTCACATTGCCCTGAACCGCCCTCCTTCTATCTTTAAATTGTGTCCCCTTGTTCTTGCAAGTCTCTTTTCTGAAAGATGCTACCCTCTTGGACTTTGTTGATTCCCTTGAGGTACTTGAAGTTTCTATCATGTCCCCCTCTCCCTTCTTTCCTCAAGGGTATACATATTAAGCTCCTTTAGTCTCTCCTCATCTGACTTCTCTGGCAGACCCTGCACCATTTTAGTTGCCCTCCTCTGGACTGCCTCTATCCTGTCTATGTCCTTGCGGAGATGGGGTCTCAGAATTGGACACAGTATTCCAGATGGGGTCTCACCAACTGTCTGTACAGAGGATAACAAGTTCCTGTTTTCTGCTGCTGATGCCTCTCCCTATACATCCCAGTATACCCCGGCCCTCCCTACTGCCTTCTCCATTGCTTGCTAACCTTAAGGTCATCTGATATGATTACCCCCAGGTCCCTTTCCTGTTTTGTTGTTGTTACTACCTCCCACCCATTGTGTATTCTTCCCTGGGTTCTTGTTTCCCAGGTGCATTATTTACACTTTTGCACTGAATCCCAGCTGCCATACGTCTGACCATTCCTCCAACCTTGCCAAGTCCTTTTCATCCTTTCCGCCTCCTTGTGTATCAACCCTGTTGCAGATCTTTGTGTCATCTGCAAAAGGCATACTTTCCTTCAGTCCCTCTGCAATATCACTGATGAAGACATTAAAAGGACTGAACCCAATACTGAACCTCGGTACCCCACTAGTAACACGCCCTTTCTTCAGAATGGACTCCATTTACAATTACCTTCTGTGTCCTGTTGTCCAGCCAATGTTTTGCAGGCTACCACCCTGGGACCCTCCCAGGCTGGTTAATTTGACTAATAATCTTTGTGGGACTGTGTCAAATGCCTTGCTAAAGTCTAGGTAGGCCATGTCACAGCCACTCCTGGTCTACTACTTTGGTCACCCAGTCAAAGAAATCTATTAGATTAGTCTGACATGACCTTCCGCTGTGAACCCATGCTGCCTTGGATCCTGTGCTCCACTGACCTCTAGGTACTCAACTATTCTTTCCTTCAGAAGGACTCCATCACTTTCCCTACAGAGGTCAGACTGACAGGTCTGTAGTTTCCTGCCTCTGTCTTGGTCCCACTTTTGTGAAGGGAATCACATCCGCCTTCCTCCAGTCCTTGGGTACCACCATCCTCCCATGATTTATTAAAAGAGTAGCCAGTGGTTTCACTAGTTCCTTCCTTAATTCTTTTAGAATTCTGGGGTGAATTCCATCAGGACCCATTGCTTTGTCCACCTTCAGTTTTAGGAGTTCTTGCAGAACCCTTTCTTCTGTGAAAGGACTGGGATCGACCCCTATCAAAGTGCTTCTGTTAATTGGATTCGCACTTCCCTCCTCTTTTGTGAATACTGAGCAGAAATATTCATTCAGTATTCCTGCTTTTCACTGTCCCCTCTGCCCACCCATCGTTCATTCTATTCAGCCTCACTACCCCTCCCTTTGTCTTTCTCAGCTCACTGATGTACCTATAAAGGTTTTATCCCCTTCTTAACTGAGTTGGCTATCTTTTCCTCAGTTTGGGCCTTTGCTATTCTGACTCCCCCCTTCTTTCTGCCTTAACTGGTACAGCTCTCTGTCCTGCTCCTTCTGTGTTTCCTTATACTTCGGAATGCTATCTTTTCTTCCTGACTTTCACAGCCACCTCTCTTGAGAACCATAGTGGCTTTTCTTTCGTTTTGATTTGTTTATTTGCTTCACACAAAGGCTTGTTGCCTCTGTGATGCCAGTTTGATAATTCCCATTGTTGCTCCACACCTCCTTCTAGCCTGTTTGCTAGTGCTTTTCTGAGGCACTCTCCCATCTTGCCAAAGTCAGCCCTCCTAAAGTCCAGTACCCTCACTTTTGTATGGCTTGACTCTGTAGCTGAGTTTAACGTGAACCACACTGTTTGATGGTCACTTGTCCCCAGATGGCAACCCACTTCTAGATCTGAGATCCTCTCACTACCCCGTTTGAGAGTCTGAGGGTCTAAGATTGCTCCCTCACAGTGGGTTCCGAAACCAGCTGTCTAATGCCTGCCACCTGTAGGGCGTCAAGAATGGCCCTGCTCTTGGATGTGGCTGCAGCAAATGTGCTCCAGTTAACATCTGGCATATTCAGGTCTCCCATCAACAGTATCTCCCCTTTCTCTGCCATTCTAAGAATGCCTTCCATCATATCCTTGTCCATTCCTTCCCCCTGACATGGGGGTCTGTACACAACCCTGTGCGGATTGTGGTGCCATTTCCAGTCTCCAAGGTGACCCACAGTGCCTCCTCTCCTCCCTGTTTACTCTTTTGTTCAGTTGCTTTTATCCCTTCCTTTACATGAGAGCTACTCCTCCCCTCTTCTCCCTGCCTGTCTCTCCTGTAGGTTATGTACCCTGGTATGTTAACTCCAGTCATGGTTCTCTGTGAACCATGTTTCTGTGACTTCTTCGATATCCAGGCATCCCTCTTCCATTAAGGCCACCAGCTCAGGAGCTAGTTGCCCAGACTACGGGCATTGGTACTCATTACCCTCCATTTCTGATGGCCTTACCCCCTTTTGCCCCATCCTGTCCTTCTTGCCTTTGTCACTTTCTCCATTTACCCTGCCCTTCTCCCTATCGACACCTCCATGTTGGTGTTTGCCACACTTATTACCGTGATTGTTTGGGGGCTGGAGTTTCCTGCTCCTTTCCAGTGCCTCCCCTTGGCTAGTTTAAAAGCTTGCCAATAAGCATTTAAACCCATCACCTAGGATCCTGGTTCCCCTCCCAGACAGATGCAGCCCATCATGCCAGTATAGGCTTGCATCACTCCAGGTGGACCCCAGTCCCCAATGAAGCCAAATCCTGGGCTCCACACCAGTTTTCAACCACTGATTGAATCCCATGAGTGCGGAACACCCTAGCCTCTCCTATGCCATAGATGGGTAGCACTTCCGAGAAGGTTACCGTCGTGCTACTTGACTAATGCCCTCCCCAATTCCACAAACTCTTCCTGCACTTCTCTAATCCCTTTCTTAGCCAGGTCATTTGTCCCTAGGTGGACAATGACATCCAACTCCCTCCCTGTGCAGCTGCTCCAGGCAATCCTGAGGATTCGCTCCCTGTCCTCAAGCCATGGCCAGGCAGGCACCTTACCTTCCTCTCCTTCCTCCCCAGTTCTACCTTCCTAACAATGGAGTCCCCCACCAGGAGTTGTTTCCTTCCCCTGCAGGATCCCCTGCCACCCTCCCGTGGGTCTCCTTTGTGGAGGTTCCCAGCATCCTCCTTGGTCTCCACTGTGGGTGCCTCCTTAGAGGAACCACACTTTGCCAGAATGGCATAGGAATTGTGGAGAGGTACAACTGGAGGGATGTGCCTCTGTTCCACCACCCTCACCCTCCCTGAGCCCACTGTGGTCCAACCGCTACTCTTTCTTGGCAACCTCTGAGGCAACGGCAGTGGCACTGGTGGTCCCTGGATGGAAGAGGAGGTCCCACAAATCCTGGCCAACTCAGCCTGGAGATGAGCAACCTCCTCCCTCAGCCCAGAGAGATGCCTGCAGATGGGACAACACCGCATCCTCCAGAACATCTCCCGGAAGACTGCTGCTCCACAGCCACTGCACTGCACCACTCCAATCATGTCTTATTTCTGGCACCTTAACTGTTTGCAATCCTTACTCTTTCCTCTGTTGTTTTTTTTTCTCTCTCTCCTTACTTTTTACCTGTGTGCCCTTTAAGCTCCTGATTGTCCTGTTCTGAGACAAGAATATCTTATATTTCTCAGTAGACCACTTACTTGTTCAGAGGCAGACCTCCAGCAGCTAGAGGGGGCCGGAGAGCTACTCTTGCCCTTCTAGGATGGTGGGTCCTTGGTGGTTCTGTGATCACTCACTTCCTGCCCCTAAACAGGAAGTTCCTGTTGTCAGTCTAATCCTGTGCCTATAAAAATAGAACTAGCTTTGGGAGGGAGGAAGGAGGCAATATAGTCCCAGTAGAAGTTCAGTCACACAGCAGTCCTTTCTCCTGGTGTCTTCTGCCAAGCTATTAGCAGAATCTTTCTAAGGCAGTCTTTAAATGTTAGCTTCCTTCTAGCTAAGCCACTCCCCTACTTACCAGATCTTTCTACAAGTAATTTAAACCTCCAGCAATTAAGTCCTTTCAGTCACCTGAGATTTACACCTAGATGACTTTTCAGTTACCCATTCGGTTCAGTTAACCCAAACACACACTTTTTTTTTGTTGTTTTGTATGTTAGTTTTTTTACCCTAAATTAAAGGTCCAAATACAAAAGTTCTTCTACTTTAGTCCCAGCAGAGAAGTTCAGTCACACAGCAGTCCTTTCTCCTGGTGTCTTCTGCCAAGCTATTCTAAGCTAAGCTAAGCACATATGGCCCTGGGTGGGACTGTGGCTGGGGAGGGTGGGTGAGGGGAAACTATAGGTCAGTTCTTTGTTTAGAAGCCCCCCCTTGCTCGTCCAATGGCATCAGGAGCTTGGCTTGGTTCAGCACAGGAGCGGGTCTCCTTTAAGTAATCAAACTGAAAAAAGTCCCAGAAAAGTTGCAGGGGTGGGCTGAAAATCAACCAGCTTGCACCCTCTGACCCCCAATGCTGCACTGTTCTACAGGGCTGCAGGTTATCTAAGCAGTCTTAAGGAGTCGTTTGAATCTGGCACCTCTGATCTGCGTCCAGTGATTGGATCTTACGCCAGTTCTTTGTTTAGAAGCCTCCCCTTGATGGCCCAATGACCTCAGGAGCTCAGCTTGTTTCAGCACAGGAGTGGGTCTCCTGTAATGAATTGAACTGAAGTGCTGGCCCAGTAGCTCTGAGGGTTGAGGCACTGGATGCCACACATCACGCCATGCTGGCGACCCGCATTCAGAAGCGAGCTTGGGCTGCCGCGGATCAGCGGGGGGAGGCGTGGACTTGGACTGAGCCGTCAGCAGGCAGCTCTCCTTTCCGGGGGAAGGTCGGATGCACTGCGCTGCTTTGGTGGCTCCTGGCAGTGACTAGGAGGTGCAACTGACCCAGGGCAAGCTACAGGGGTATGGAGGCTGCAGAGGATGTCCTGCAGGCAGGTGCAGGAGTGTGCCCATGCTGCGCTGAATGTCACTGTACATGCGTGGCCCCGGGACCACAGAAACTATGGAAAATGGACCCAGATGCCCGGACAGGCAATGGTAGGTCCAGAGGCCAACCCCGACGCCCATTGCCAGATTCAGCCCGACTGGCTTCTGTGTCTCCTCTCCCCAAATGCTCCACTATATTCTAGATAGCATGCCAGAGGAGTTAGGACAGCCCCACCATGGGGGGGGGCCAGTAAAGTAGAAGGAGTTCCCGAGATGCGGAAGACCAGACCACAGGCTGGGCGGGACAAAGGCTGGACAGAGAGACCACACTGGAGAGGAAGTCTAAGGGACCAGTGAGAAAGGAGTATAAACAGAGTAAAAAAAAAAAAAAGGACTGAAAAAACTCCAAAGTCCCGCATGCGTTGCAGGGGCACATAATTATTTTAACAAAAAAAAAAAAAAAGATTATTGACTCCTTAATAAAACTGCATAATTATTGCGGCAGGAGAGGGGTGGTATCAAACAAACATCACAAAAAGGATAGAGAAATGCAACACTGTGACTGGTGGGAGTCAGTCAGTGGACAATACGATTATTACATCACAACCACACAGCTCAGTTTAACCGCTTTTTTCTTTATTCTATTTTATCCTATTTCTTTATTCTATTTTATGCCTGAGTTTTCCACCTGAGGCTGGAGGTAGGGCCTCACCTAAAAAAGCTGCTCTGTCTGGGTGTGTCATTATGGACATCCCATCCACCTTACGGTCACTCCCCTTCCTCGCCATCAGTCTTGCCACTGTCCAACATACTCCCTTTCCCAATCAGCTGTTGCTGGGGAGCTCTTTGAATAAGGACTTATTCCTCTTCCAGCTCAAAAAGGTCAGGCAAGCTCCTCCATTAAGGATTTGGGACTCAGGCCAATTTTTTTTACGGGGAGAGGTTAATTGCTTTAATGCTAGAGGTGGTGCTCGATGCAGGAAAGGTCCTAGGAGGTACAGTGGCTACTAGCCACAATACTGACTGCCCTTTTATCGTATTTCAGAAAGCCCCCTATTCCAGCAATCAAGAACAAACACCTTGACCCACCCGCCACCTGTTTTTTTAAATTATAAATATTTTTACAAAAAAACAGAATTACAATACACGAATAAATGCATTACACAGACATACATAATGCAGTGAAAAGAACAGTTACATACTTACCACAACAGTAGATTTTTGACAGAATCTCTTTCACCAGGCCACACCTTTGCAACTATACCCGTGTCAGCGCTAGGAACACATGGAAATTTGCAAGCCAGGGGCTGCTCATGACAACATCTGTATCAGGCAAGTCAGGAAAAGTAAGAGGAAAAAAGAAGCCACTATGGTTCTCAAATAAGGGGGCTAGAAAGATAAAGGCAAAAAAATTAGTGTTCAGGAGATATAAGGAGTAATTGAGGGAGCAGGACAGGGAGATGCATCAGGAGAAGCAGAGGGAGGCAAAGAAAGCAGTTAGGTGCGCAGACGCGCAGACAGAGTAAATAGCCCAGGCAGTAAGAGACAAGACATTTTGTAGGTATGTTAATGAAAGGAGAAAGACCAGGGGATGGACAGTAAGATTAAGGGAGTAGAGGGTGAGTGTATGGAAGGGGACCATGAAAAGGCAGACATCCTAAACAAATACTTTTGTTCAGTGTTCACAGTGGAAGGGGAAGGTAAGGGACCACAGATTATGGGTAGGAGCATCGAGGGCAGGGGGTGGACATTAATCCATTTATTGTAGAGCAAGTCATGAAGAAACTTGCAAATCTGAAAGTGGACAAGGCAATGAAGCTTGATGGGATACATCCTAAGATACTGAAGGAGCTCAGGGAGGTGCAGGCTGCACCTTTGACTGTTCTGCTCAACCACTCAATGGAAATGGGAGTAGTGTCAGAGGACTGGAGGAGGGCAGATGTGGTCCCTCTTCACAAAAGTGGAAGCAGGAAAGAGGTTGGAAATTACAGGCCAGTGAGCATGGCTTCTGTGGTGGGGAAATTTATGGAATCACTACAGAAGGAAAGGACTGTGGAATAACTTGAAACCAGGGGCTTACAGGAGCCAAGACAACATGGAGTCACAACAGTGGGGTAATGTCAAACAAATCTGATAGATTTCTTTAACTGGGTGACCAGGAAGGTGGATCATGGTGGAACCGTGGATGTGGCATACCTAGATTTCAGTAAGGCCTTCAACTCCGTTCCACATAGGAGACTCGTAACCAAGCTAGGCAGTCTGGGAGTGGGTCCAAAGGTGGTAAGCTGGGTAAGAAATTGGTTGGAGGATAGGAGACAGAGGGTGGTGGTAATGCAGTTCACTCTGAGGAAGACAGAGTGACCAGCGGGGTGCCACAAAGATTGGTATTGGGTCCAGTCTTCTTTAACGTCTTTATTAGTGTATTAGTGACATTGCAGAGGGATTGGAAGGGAAGGTATGCCTTTTTGTAGATGACACAAACATCTGCAACAAAGTAGACACTCCGGTGGGGGGTGGGGGGTGAAACAAATGAACAGTGATCTAAGAAAGCTTGAGCAGTGATCAGAACTGTGGCAACTGAGATTCAATGCGAAGAAGTGTAAGGTCATGCACTTGCAGCACAGAAACCCAGGGGCACAGTACACAATTGGGGGAGTGGCATTGACAACAACCAGGCAGGAAAGGGATCTTGGAGTAATTATTTCTGACAACCTGAAGTTAGCCAAACTGTTACAAGACAGTGGGAGGAGCTAGTGGGATGCTAGGATACATAGGGAGGGATATCACCTGCAGAAAGAAGGAGGTAGTTACACCGCTGTATAAAACATTGATGAGACCTCACCTGGAGTACTGTGTTCAGTTCTGAAGACCACATCTCCAAAAGGACATTGACAGAATAGAGGTGGTAAAGAGGAGAGCAACTAAAATGATGCTGTGCTTACATCAAAAGTCCTATGAGAAGAGAATAAAGAACCTCAATATGTACACACTGGAGGAAAGGAGGGAGAGAAAGGATATGATAGAGCCTTTCAAATACCTCAAGGGTATAAATAAGGTTCAAGTGGGAAGTATTTTTCAGGAAAAAAGATGCTCAAGAACACAGGGATATGTTATGAAGCTGGAGGGGTAGATTCAGGGGAAATGTTAGAAAAGTACTTCTTTACAGAAAGAGTGGTGAATGTCTGGAACAGCCTCTTAGAAGAGGTTATTGAAACGAAAACTGTGACAGGATTCAAGAACGCATGGGATAGAAATAAGGGAATTTTACTTGTTTGGAACGGGGTACAGATGGAGACCAAGTAGGGTCTGGGGTACTACAGTAGGTAGGAAAAACAGGCAGACTAGGTGGGCCGAGTGGTCCTTATCTGCCGACAATTTCTATGTAATCTGTGCATCAGCGTCTACATAAATGCGGACGGCCCCATCTCGCCTCAGTTCCCAACAAGAGATTATTCACAGAGGACCTCTCTCTCTGGGGAACCAGGACATAAGGACAACACCCAGCATGACAGGCGACACTGGGTGCTGGAAAAGGCAGTGATGGAATGACTCAATGCAGGAAGTCCGGTGTTCTGCCTCTGAAGGGGAAGGAGGGTTGGTCAGCATGGCCTGCTGAAAGAGATTCTCTCGAAGATCTGCTGTTACGGCAAGTACATAATTGTTTTATCTTCTTCAAGGATAGCTCTTTCATCAGGCCACTCCTTTGGAACGTGTCCCAGGCAGTACCAAAAATGTACAGTCTGGGCCAATGGAGATATACAGGTTCACGAAAGCTGGCCATGTAAGATAGCTAGGCCAAACCCTGCTCATCTGTGGGACACAATGTCCAGACTGTAATATTAAGTGAAGGTGTGGACAGTACTACGTATGGCAGCTGCACAGATATCAGTGGCTGAAACAAGCAACAGAAGTTGCCATGTCCCATGTGGAATGACCATGAACCGCACCAGGAAGTTCTTTACCATACATCCTATAACAGAACGTAATACAATGTGCCAATCATTTTGACAGGCACTGTTTAGACACAGGGGCACCCTCTTTCCCAGAGGCGAACGAAACAAAAAGTTGAGAAGACTTTCTACAGTCCTTGGTGCGGGGCACGTAATATCTGAGGATTCAACGGACATCAAAATTATGGAGTAATGTTTCCCCTGGATTGGCATACTCCAGGTAGTACACTGGAAGGTGGATGGTTTGATTCAAAGTAAATTCGGACACCACCTTTGGCAAAAACTTAGGAGTGGTGTGTAAAGACAGAGTGTCTTTCTTTATGGAAAATCAAATAAGAAGGCTCACACATTAAGAGCCTGTAGCTCTGAAATCCTTCAAGCAGATGTACTGGAAACTAAAAAGAACACTTTTCATGAAGGAAAGGGGGTTTCAGATGTAATACGTCCCTCAAAAATGTGTGGACTACCTCTAGCTGAGCAACCGTACATCCATCAGCAGGTGCATGAAAAGCTGAAATAGCACCCAAATGCACCTTGAGGGAGGAATACTGGAGTCCTGAGTCTGACAGGGAAAAGTATTTCAGTGCTGCATTGACTGAGCAAGTAAAGGGATCCAACTGCTTGGATGCAGCCTACAGCGTAAACCGCTTCCATTTCAAAGAATGATACGTCTGGCATGCCATCCCTATGTCTTCAGGAGCCATGCATACAGATATAGGGTTTTCAGGTTTGGATGGACCAGAGTTCCCTTGGTCCCCTGCATAGCGGTAGAGATACCGAAGATCCCACTGTCAGCTGCTGTAGCAGTGGGTACCAGATCTTCTGAGGCCATGGGGGAGCAATGAGGATGAGGGTTGCCCCTTCCATCTTCAGTTTGAGTAGTACTCTGAGAGGAAAGGAAGTGAAGGCATACAGAAACCTCCCTTTCCAATACAGGGTCAATGTGGCTTGCTAAAAACTCCAGACCCTGTAACAAGCGAACAAAAACGTGGCAGTACTGCATTGTGTTGGGATGCAAAAAGGTCCGACTCTGGATGACCCCACCTTTCAAACAGGTCTTCTGCAACTGTGGTCAGCAATTCCTATTCGTGTATCTTAGACTGCGATTTGCTTAACTTGCCCGCCAATGTGTTTCGGGCCCTTGGCAAATGTACCACTGAGAGTTCTAGGCCATGTTCCACAGCCCACTGCCACACCACTGCTTCCTTATAAAGTAGATAGGAACGAGTCCCCCCCCCACCCCCGTTTGTTGATGTAATACATTACACTGACATTGTCTGTTTGTATTAATAGCAGACCTGGTGTCAGATGCAGCTGAAAGGCCTGGAGACTGTACAGGACAGCCCTCATCTCCAGGACGTTTATGTGTAATTTCTTCTCTGCCTGGGAATAAACCCCCTTGTGTCCGTTAAGGGCCCACGTGTGCTCCCCATCCAAGTATCCGAGGTGAGAATTTGTACTAGATTTTGCATCACAAAAGGAACAACCTTATACCATCTACCACGTCAGTGCTTTCCCCAAAGGAGTCGTGACTAGCACATGTATGTCTAGTTCGTCTGTCGCTTGGTCCCACTGAACTCTTAAGGACCACTGTGGTATTCGCATATGTACACAGGCTAGTGGCACTGTTACTATAGCTACTACCATCATGCCTAGAAAGCACAGCACAGTCCTAGCTGGGACATACTAGCTGTTGTACACCAGATGTGGCTGAGCTATAAGGCATTCTGCACTGTCCAGAGGTAAAAATACATGGCAATGAGCAGTGTGTAGTACCGCCCCTATGTACTGCAATTTTTGACATCAGGTCAGTACCAACTTCGGCAGACTGACCATTAGCCCCAGGTCATCGAACAGCCTCCTGGTACAAACTAGGGTGAGAAGCAGATGTTCCCTTGAGTGGGCCTTCAATAGTCAATCAGCCATGTAAAGAAACACATACAGGTCTTCCCTGCGAAGGGCAGCTGCTACCACTGCCAAGCATTTGGTAAAGACTCTTGACACAGAAAACAAGCCAAAGGGCAAGACTCTGAACTGGTAATGTTCCCTGTCCAGCATGAATCTCAGATACTTTCTGTGGTTCTGTCTGATTTTTATATGAAGATAGGCATCATTCATGTCTAGAAAACATATCCAGTCCCCTGTTTTCAACAGGGGAATCACAGTCTGTAGAGAGACCATCTGGAACTTCTTGTGCTCTATGTTCAGATTGAGGGCTCACAAATCTAGAACAGGCCCCAGGTCTCCTGTCCACCTAAGGACTAGGAAGTATCTGGAATAAAAGCCTTTGTTCCTTTGCCTGACAGAGACTGGTTCTACGGCCTGTTTCTGCAGCAATACCTGCACCTCTTCTTTCAACAGGGACAGGTGTCCCAGGGGATAAGTGGATGCGTGTGGTGGACGATCTGGAGGAATATCCAAAAGCTCCAGAGCATGACCTTTTGCAAAGATGTTCAGAACCTATTCGTCTGTAGTAATCTCTCCACTGGCTTAAATGAAGGGAGAGAAGATCCACCTCAACCACCCCTAGGGGTAATGGTGGTTGCGGAGTGCAGTTCTGTGAGTCATGCTGAACCGGTGGGGGCAATGCCACTGGCTCCATCTCGTCTAGGTGCTTTGGAATGGGTACTGGGGTGAGGGTAGCTGGTAGGGCTCTAGCGCCTTTTCCTCTACCTGGATGCCTGTAGGTCTGCCTACCAGCTCTAGCAGCTGGTGGATGAAACTGACTCCTGCCATTACCACTGCCTGGTGTCGGGTAAAGGGATAGGACTGACCTAAAGTTCATTATAGATGACTGAAGGCCTCCTAATGCCTCTTCTACATCATAGATGGATAGTTTATTTTCCTCTATAAGGTGCATACAACGCTGCTGTTGCACTTCATTGGCAAACCCCAGCTACTCTGAGCCAGGAATACCTCCTCATGCAAATGCTAGAGGCAGCTGCTCCAGCATAGGCATCCAAGACATTGTAGGCTAAGCAAATTAAATGTTTACCCACTTCAGTCCCTGCAGTGAGCATTTTCATTACCTCAGTTTTGGCAGTACACTCAGGTAAACCCTGTGCTGCAGCCTTGGCACGTCTCCTGAGGGTATTCTGATAGTTGATCATGTGGGCCTGGTGATTTGCAATACGAAGGCCGAATGAAACAGAGGCATAAGTCTGTTTCCCCATGATGGCTAACCTCCTGGATTCCTTATCAGGAGGAAGGAAGCTCATGTGTTTAGGTACCTTGGACCTGTCATGGGTAGCTGTGATCACCACTGAATCTGTTTCAGACTGGCCTGCATAATAAGGCTTGTTAGATGGTACAGGGTACATCTTGTCAGCCCTTCTGGGTACAACTGGTATGGCATTAGGTCTATACCAAGCTGCCAAGGTGGCATCTTCTAGGGCTGGGTATAGTGGAAGAATGACTATAGATAGTGACTTTGGGACCTCTAAAAAACTCCATCAAATTTTTATTTGTAAAGCTGGCCCGGTGGCACTGAGGGCTGAGGTGCTGGACGCCTTACCTCGCGCCACGCCGGCGACCCGTGTTCGGAAACGAGCACGGACCGTGCGGGGGTTGGCCGGGGAAGAGAAGGATAGAGCGCCCGATGGCTGCTCTCCTTCTCTGGGGGGGGGGGTCAGCCTGCAAGCTCCCGCCACGATACCACCTCCTGGGGAAGCTCGGAAGGTACTGTAGGTGCGGTAGAGGGAGGCAGCAGCATGGGTTCTGGGACAGACGTCAGCAGAGGGGCAGAGCAGGAGGTGCGTCTCATCGTGCCTCCTTGCTCATTGGCCCTCACTGCACGCCAGCGCTGGGGAAGGAAAAATCGAGGGGGAAAAACACCCTCTCCTCACCTAGGTGATGACTCCTCACTGCAAGCCGTCGGATCCTTGGGGCAGACTCCGCTGCACAAGCATCCATAAATCAAATGGTCAGGGGGAGTAGGTGGCTCCCTCCACCCCACCGGGGGGTAATCTGGTATCAAGGTCATATATGGACCAAGGTGCTCTAGGGGCAGACTCCAGGGTGATGATGGGCTGCGCAACAGAGGAAGTCCAATTGAGTGGTGAGAGGGGGCAGTAGGAGGGATAAAATACTAAGTAAAAAAAAAAATTATTTGTGGAGTCTTCCTCTTCTAGACTGAACCCTATGACATCCTGCATTTTCTGCATCATTACCTGAAAAGCAGCGTCCTCTGATGGTGACCCTGGGGTACTTGCCACTGATTTCTCACTGCAGGAGGATAAACTGAAGCTAGTACCAGGTAAATACTGGTCCTCAGCATAACCCTCCTGTTCCTCATAATTTTCGTCCATTTTGAGGTCTGGGTTATACTCCACCTTGTCGTTGTCCCCTCAACGACTGGAACCGAGGGCCATGCCAGCGATGCTGGTGGTGACTGAGTAGGTCTCTTAAGTATAGTGCTGGAAGGCTGTGTCAGCAGTGTCTGGGAAATGGGAGGCCCCATTGGCATGAGCACAGGCTGATCAGGCAAGCCTGGCAACAGGCATCGTATCATTTTTCAAGAACGATACCAGCACAGTTTGTGTGTCGATTAATCCCATAGTAGGGGGTCACAACTGTAATGGTCAATGGCAGGTGGAGACCCAGCGATGATGGCACTGTACCACCTGTAATAGGGCAAGTAGTGCCTAAACCAAGTCCTGACCTTGGTGTGTGGTCGACAGTCGGGGGGGGGGTGCTGTGGTCATCGCTGTCGTAGCCGACTATGACAAGGTTAGGGACGTACCAGCTGGCTGTAACAGTGACCTAGAGCACGTCATAGAGGCCTTCTCTTTATCCTTATCCTGGTGTTTATGCTTGCCCAAAGATGATTTTTCCTGAGAGTTTGATGACCAGGATTTGGTCGAAGGGAGAGGCAATGCAGATTTCTCCTGCATCTGTTTTTTTTTTTTAAATCGCTGCCAAAGTTTTCTTTAGTAAAAAACTTTTCCAGAGCTCCTTTTCTGCGTCGCCTGGTAGTGAAGCTGAAGCCCTGACAAATCTCACATGTTTGACTGTTGTGAGAGAGGCCCAAACAGCTGACACACACTTCATATGTATCATCCTTGTAAGTCTTCTCTCTATACTCGCAATATCAAAGCAATTTCGCAGGCTCCTTTGGCGGCATACAGGAGACCCAAAAATTACTAAAATATTGATCTTTAATGAAGCAGAAAAATAACAACCACGACTTAACAGTCAACGTGTCCGTGTAGGTACTAGTATGACAGACAGTGGGAAAAAAACTGAGGAGAGATGGGGCTGCCCTTATTTCTGTAGATGATGACACAAGACGTCGTCGTGGGCAGCTCCTGGCTTGCAACAGTTTATGTGTGGTCCTAGCGCTGATGCAGGTATAGCTCCAAAGGTGTGGCCTGATGAAAGAGATATCTTAAGAAGATTCTGAGTTGCCCGTCTTTCAGATAAGACATTAAGCTGAAGTTCTGTCTGCGTCCTGTGGCTGTTCAGGTGGAAAGATCCCATGGCACTCCTCGATAAGAGCATGGGAATTTCCCTGGTGTCCAGGCCAAATTTCCTCCATTCACTAAAAAAATACTAACAGCAGTTTAATCTGGTTCAATATCAGTTAATTTCCATCTGTATCCCCTTCCCCCCGGGATGAGGCTGAAAATAGGCAGATTTGCCAAACCCTCCTTTCCCGGTCAACAAAAACAAATTAAAAAAATCAGGTCCTTAGAATAGATATCTAATACAGTATTACAGTGAAACATACTATGTGTATCCTTAAATACAACCTCATATACAGATAGCCTACCTTGACTTAAAATACTGTTACTACTTGCACTATATGGTTTACTTTCCTTGAAATCTAAAAATGGATCCCATATTTTGGAGGAAAGATCAGATTTATTTATTAGCATGTAGCTACTTCCTTTGTTATTGGCTACAGAACCCAGCCAATCAAACTACTCCTTTGTAGCAGGGAATTTCGGTGTTTCCCAATGTTTTAGAATTAAACGCTTAAAGATTAAGGCTGCAGCCAGAATACAAAGTTGATGTAACTTGTCTCTATGCATTAGGTTCTTAAGATCTCCTAAAATGAATAATAGGGGAGAAAAGGAATTTTTTTGGTTTAAAACTGTTTGGCATATACCATGAATTTCTCTCCAAAGATGAAGTTTGCTGGGACAGTAACAAAACATACGCCTGCAGTGTCAGCGTGGCTCAGTTGGTAACACTTGGGGGGGGGTGTGTGTGTGCGCTGTACTGTTGGGGTGTGCTGTCCTTTGGACGAGATATTAAACCAAGGTCCCTTCTACCCATCCGGGTGCTGTCCCGGTGGGTGTCCAGGTGGAAGTACATGAACCCAAAGCACTTTTCACAAACAACAGGGGACTCTCTCCGGTGTCCTGGTCAACATTCTCCTTCCCACAACACTGGTTCATGCAACTGTCCAAGGCTGTGTGTAAATATTAATGTGCAAAATGGCTGCCACTACACATTTAGTAACTTCACTACCAGTCTAGCATTGCTTGTAAAGCACTTTGGGACACAGTGTGTATGAAAAGCTAAACAAACATGAGTGGTACTACATTCCCAACAGAAGACTGTTTTTGAATATCCCAGCTTATTAAATTTCTCTGGAGAATAATGAAACTGATGTAGAACTTTAAATTGGGAAAGCATTTGCAAACCAAACTCCTGTTCCCATTTTTGTTTGGCTGAATATGTAAGGAATTTTTCTCCTTCTGACAGTATTTTATAAGTTAAATTAGCACCTTTCCTAAGGTGAGATACCTTCACTAACAGCACCCATTCTTGGTTTTCTTCTACTTTGTAATCATGTGTTAAGATATTACCTGAGAGAGAGAGCCTCTCTCAGTTGTAAGACGTCATACAAATATTTCTGCAAATAAAAATATTTCTGCAGCTGAAATTTCTGTTGCTCCTCAAAAGATAAGCTATGACCACAAGGATTTAGAAGATCTCCAACTCTCCTAATTCCAAGTTTCCCCAGCCTATGTCTTTAAGAGGTTTATTACTGAATGGGATACAACGATTATCCCCAATGGCATTATTTTAAGAGGGAGGAAGGGGTATGAATTCTTTCAGCCTGGTAATCTTTTTACAGAGCCAAACTGAATTGGGAATTGTAGGGTGGTTTCTTCATTGACTTGAAAAAAGAAAAAAGAGCAAGTCTGAGGCTTGTCCTGGTTTGGCCAAAGTATCCTCCATCTGTACCCATCAGGGAAGGAATTGGGTGTCAAGAAGGAGGAACCACTGGGAGATTTGTTTCATAAGAAAGGACAAGTGGTATCTTTGCCACCAGGGCAGTCCAAAACCACCTAATTGACATGAGGCTCTTAATTTATAATACTAAACTGAGGGGGTGTGTTGTCCCATAGGAATATGTCTCTCAATCTGCATGAACCACACAGGTTTGATGAAGATGGGTAGATTATTTAGAATATAAAATATTTTTGGTGACAAGATAATTTTATTTTTATTTAGCTTTTGTTAACCAGGTAAGTGCACTAGCCATAAAACGACTATTTTCAGGCACAACCCGGGAGAGTACAGACATGCAGAAACTTGACAGGATAACAAAGTATAAGTACTTTATATAACAATGAGTTAAAGAGGATACAATATATCAGAACATACAAAGTAAAGCGCTTTACATACAATGAGTTAAAGTGGATACAATATATCAGAGACATACAGAGTAGACCATTCATAAGTTCATAGGTGCCTACCTATGCAATGAATAGAGAGGACCTTGGACAATAAATTATCAGGTGACATATCATATGAACAGAACAAGGTACACAAAAACAAAAACAGGTAATACAA
The DNA here is from genome assembly GCA_016271365.2 of Neoceratodus forsteri. Classification (NCBI taxonomy): domain Eukaryota; kingdom Metazoa; phylum Chordata; order Ceratodontiformes; family Ceratodontidae; genus Neoceratodus; species Neoceratodus forsteri. Next base: position 276,364,259 of record JADMNL010000025.1, read on the forward strand.
AAGAAAGAAATAACCACTGAGAGCAGGGGTGTCATTAAGGAAAAGGTCGGTAAGTGAGGAAGAGGGCAAGCCATGAAATTAGATTATATGAGTGTATATAAGTGTAAGGAGATGCCTGCAGTGCAAAGATTGTATATAGGCAGGAAAGGGGCAGGACAGGCTCAGGCAGTAAGAGGTTATATAGAGGTGAGGAAATACTATTGTATAGCCAGAGACATCAGTCATTAGGTAGGGTGAAAGCAGGAACAGGTATCAGCAATCAGCCGATTCGAGCGCAGTTTTCTCTTAAATAATGTGTGGGAGCCAGAAAGTCTAATGCTGAGGGTAAGGGAATTCCACAGCTGTGGGGCCGCATGCTCAAATGCAACAGTTCCTTTCCTAGTGCGGCACCTCTGCAAATAAAGAAAGAATTTATCAGCTGATCATAGACCATGGAGTGTGTCCTGATGAACAAGCACAGCTGCAAGACACCTAGGGGTTTGATTTTGAATTATCGGATCAATAAGGGAGCCAAGGTAGTATTTCCTACTAGCTAATGGAGAAAGCCAACCAAGATCATTATAAAGCTGACAGTGGTGTTTAAGCCGAGGAGCAGAAGAGGCATAGAGACATATGTTGTTATACGTAAAATCCCATCTGAGTAGGTCAGTTTTATGAGCAGCCCCAAATAAGGGAGCCCCATAGGTTAGGGTGGGGAGCAGAATCCCCCTCGCAATGGCCATTTTAGCCAATGGCATGAGCATATAACTAGTCTTATATGCGACACCCAGTTTGGAGTTGACAGCTCTGCAAACAGACTGTACATGAAGATTAAGATCAAGAGATTGATCTAGCAGGATGCCAACTGTATTAATTCTCCCCCATAGTGAGAGATGTAGTTTCCCCATTTTTAAGGTATTTTTTAAGGTTAGAAATTAGAGATGTCACATTTGTTTCACATAGCTTTGTTTACTGAATTGTAAATAGCCATTCCCAAGTACATTATGCCATTTACAGCCCATGCGAATGTGTAAGATTCCAATAGTCTTTTATTTTTCTTTTCAAATTTGGACGAGGTCGACATAATGCCCCCCAATTTACCCACAAGCCTGAGGAGGATCCAAAAATGCAGAGATTTTGCAAATTGCCAAAACAGAAATGTGGTTGTGTAAGGGTCAGTAATACATCATCAATATAGGCTAATACTTTGTTTATTTTACCCCAAGCATTAATTCCATGGATAGTAGACATACTAGAACTCCTCCTTCACAAAGGTTCGACTGATAAATTAACGAGAAAAAGTTAAACTGGACATCCTTGCCTTGTGCCTCTGTGTAGGTTAAATGAGTCAGAGATAATCTTGTTAATCATTAAGGAAGCTCTGGGATTTTTATATAGTGCTCATGTCCAATTGCAGAAAACAGAACCAAAATGATTTTCCTTTATGACCGTGTGTAAACATGGCCACTCAGAGAGTCAAAGGCCTTACTAATATCTACAGATAGGGCTACTGATGGTGTAGAGGGGTTTTGTGTGGCCCATACCATAGAGAACAAATGCTTAACATTGTCAGATGCGTTCCTACCTCTCAAGAAGCCCACTTATTCTGCACCCATCAATTTGGGCATGCTGAAAATCAGCCTGTTGGCTACAAACTTTGCTAGAATTTTATAATAAGGAGATCAGTCTACAGTTGGCACAATTTAAGTGGTCCTTTCTCTTTTTGCTAAAAGGAGCAGAAGGGCATCACTCCTGGCATTCGAGAGTGGACCATTATTAAACGATTCTTGATATGCAAGATATAGGTGGTTGACAACAGAGCTGCTTGTAGAATTTACTTGTAAGACAATCTGGCCCGGTGCTTGCTCTGTTGATGACTGGTTAATAAACTCTGGAATTTCCTGTACTGTGAGTGAGTGAGTTACCCAAAGAAGTTTTGTCTGATTCAGATAATTTGGGAAGGTTAGTGGATTTAATAGAGCCATTTACAAGAGAGTTATCTGGGGCACATTGACTATTATATAATTCCCTGTACCTTGTACCCATGATGACTTCTTTCATATTTATTTTTCTATTCTGTAAAGGTAGTTTCTTTGTTTCTCACTTAATGTATGTAACTAATTCTGGTTTGACCCTGAAAAATGAAATGTCCTGTTTCAGTGGGCCTATCAGGTCATCAAAATTCGTAGAGGATATACAATAGTCTGTGATCAAATATGCCATTTATTTGCATGAGTGAGGGGGTAGGATCATAACTTGCGAACTGCAAAGCCATGAGAGAATTATGACAGTCCCACCCCCTCACAAATACAAATAAATGGCACATTTGAATGCAGACTATTGTATGTTCTATGTACACAATGTATGGTGTTCAGGTATTTTGTTTTACAAGCTGATTTTGTTTTCTGCCAGTTAATACTGTACAGGCTTCAGTTCCCTTTGTCAAAAGCAGTGTCTCTTAACTAAGGAATGTGATGGAGCCAGTTTTACAGAAAAGCACTGCACCCCACCCAGCTGAGGTTTTCTGCCCTCACCCACTTACAGCAGCAGACAGTGTGTGTTTTTTAGTTCTGTCCTGTGGGGTTTCTCTTTTTATTTACTTCTTCCTTTGTTTGAGCTGCGAGTCCTAGAGTTCACTGAGCTGGCAAGGAGCAAGTGAGCAACAGTGGCAAGAAGGTGGCATAGCATCTGTAGCCGGAAGTTTCAGAAATGGATTTCTTTGTTTTAAATAATAAACGAATAGCTTGGAGAACATTTTGTGAAGTGGCTACATCACAAATAGAAAAAGACTGGGACACTTTTTAATACTGTTTTTTTTTTTTTTTTTTAACTCGACTGAAGCGGGGACAACAATATGGTGGCAGGCATGGGGTTTTCAGTCTGAACGGAGGATCACTATAGGCTGGAATTGGGTGACAGCTTCTTCGTGGGATTGGGTAGAATGTCATGTCAATCAAGTTGATTCACATTTTGTTTGGCAGTGCGACGTAGACAAGTGGCAAATAGTGTTATTTACCATTTAACTTTGTCTTTTACTTGGATCAAAATGTTGACAAAATACCTAATTCATTTGAATAGCAGGGATACCATATACATTGTATACAAATAAATAGTACAGAAATAAAACAATTATTTATTTCTCTTAGGTAAGAAGTATCTTCATTACTTGACTTGTGAATACTATTAATATTACCCTGCACCTCTCTTTTCTTTAACTGGAAGGCCAGCGGCTTCCCTGCCTGCCAGTAGGCTTGTTTCATGCAATATAAAGCATATTCGCTTTTTGTAGAACAGATTTGGTTAATTTCATATTTCAGTTTCTCAGTTTGGTAATGAAGGTTTTGCCTGTACTGGGTTTGCAGTTGTTCGAGGGGATATTCCTTGTTCTCCAGATCTTTCTGTTTCTTGTTGGATGAAGCACTAGTGATCCTGCCCCTACTGTATACCCTGAAGGTCTCCCATAGGCACTGTTTAGAAATTCCAGTCACCTTGTGCTTTGCTGATGTGCCACACTGTGACCCACATGGAAGTCAACCACAGTTCATTAATGTAAACTTTTAATGTGAATGCATACAAATAGCTTGCACTGGAGATTTTTCAAAAATAATACATTTCATTATATCACTGCACGAGTAGTAGTATTTTATACCTCCTCCTCCTCCTCCCTCTCCATCTACCTATTCTGCCCCTTAGGGTCTGCCCCTGCCTGCTTAGTGGTGCCCCACACAGTTTGTGGATTCCCTTGCCCCTGCCTGGATGTGAGTTACTTTGCCCCCTAAAGCCCACTTCTGGCACGCTACCTAGTAACAGCTCTTTCTTCCCGCCTTGCTATCACACTTTTCTTCCATGATACATTCTTTGCCAGATCTGACCTAGTTTGTACTACTGGTCTGCTAATATATTGTCTTTTATTACACAGTGGGGTCCAAGAACCCGGCTTCCTTATTGACTGACTGGCCCTTTGGGTGACTGCAAATCCTACAACAACCCATGCAAAAAGTGCCAATTTGCCAATGCACCAAAATAATATCACTACACCCTCTGACAGCTCTGAATCAAAACATTTAAGCTGCAGCTGTTTTCCCCACTTATGCTAGCTGGTAAAAGTGGAAGTCTGAAAACTGGTTATTCCCATCAAGCAGTAAACAGTTTTCATAGTTGAAAAAACCTGTCAGAAAAAAACTACACCAACCACCCAAAAGAAGTTTACTCCCAAAAACTGATTTATGTGAAATTGCCTCACTGACCGCTCATACTCGCCTGGCCTCCGGCTCGCTCATGGCTCTGTACCTGGTCTTTCTGTCCACGCAGGCTAATGACTGGCTCCTAACTCTTTATAAAAATTGTCTGACTGCAAAGATTAGAAAGCCTTTTCAGTTTCAACCATGCTTATAATGGCAAACACAAACCCCAGTGCTGACCGCTCCTTCACACTCACTCTCCCCGTGCTGGCCACTCCTTCACACTATCTCTCCCCCCTCCCGCACTAATACACTGCTGCTTTCCATGAGCCTGCCAGCCACTCATCACTCCTTTAAACATGGTTTAGTTGGAATTGGAAATTAAAAAGCTTATTTTTAAAAGCCTCATTTGTTTCTAATGAACAATTCTTTCAGTGCTGGCCGACAGGGGGTACTATTTTGTAAAGTGTAGAAGGACAGTTCCCAAAACATTTCTAAAAACACATAAAAAAAAAAAAAGGTAAATTTAAGACATTTTGTAAAAAGAAAAAGTGTTATTTATAAAGTGTTTATTGTATAATCACAATAATCCACTCCAAAATATGGATTATACTGGGAGTTGCCCACTTCTGACTACAAGATGTGGATTATGTTGGGATTTGCCCACTTCTGGTACAGTTTAGTTACTCTGCCTACAGCCTCAGGACCAAACCACACCAGGGATGGGTACATCCCAGCATAACTCACACCCTGTTGTGGATTACTGCTTAAATAACATTACTGTATTGTTCTCAGTGTATCTCCCGTTTGCACTTTGTTCAGTATTGCTGCTGTTCTGCTGCATTATTTGTTCCAGTGAATACTGTCCTTGTTTTCTGTATGACTGTACTCAGTCTTCTGTAATCCCCGCACTAAAAGGGGTTGCATTTTGAAACGAGCCTTGGCTCAATGTGCCTTTCTGATCACCAATTTGTAACTAAATAAATAAATTATGAAACTTACAATAACGCAGTTTTTTCCAATGTGGACATAGGAGCCAATCTGCGCAGCATTTACAACGCAGTCTTCTTCTATAAATACATGGTCACCAATGTGGAGCGGGAAGAAGGCAACCCTGTTGAAAGAAAGCAGACAGCAGTCATGCCTAATCAGCATGCAGTACAAAGGGCAACCTGCCTAGCATTTTTTTGTTGCTGTGGCAGCAGATCATCCTGTTCCTTCAGGGTGTACATCTATTTATGTCCACCACAGGACCTGCAGCTCACTGCCACATTATCTTTGCATTTCCCCTGAGCATTCGGATTCCTGACTCATCTGCAAACAAAAGTTTCAGCAGCAGAACAGGATTGTAAAACCACACCTAAAACATTGACAGTGTAAAAAATTAGTTTGCAAGGAGGAGTTCTGTGCCTTGGCTCCACACTCCATAAGATAAGTTCAACAACTGTCTCTTAAGAAAAATTACCATAAAAGGATTTTTTTTCCACAAGGCAGTGTTGTGCATATTTATGGGGCACAAGCAGATAAAAGGCAGAGAAAGAAATAAGCACCTTAGCTGGGAATTGAACCCTTCTCATTCTCAAACATGTCCCATGTATACATGCACACTTCACCCGTGTGAATAAAAACATTATTAATTTGTGCAGCACCAGGTTGTGCATTACAGAAAGAGTAAGATGCTTCTGGGAGTCCACGGTATCTCTGAGGCACAGCAGATTATCGCAATGGAACGGTATTCCAAGCAACCTGGGTACAAACTTATATTTTTCTCTTTTTTTGTGGTAAATATTCTACATTTTATTTCTTTAAATGTTTGAGTATCACAGCATTCTGTTATGATTTATGCCCCTTTTAACCAAGACTTACAAAAAAACAAAAAACAAGAAGCTAGCAGTCTTAATGAGGTAAAAACTGGTTTTCTATTAGAAACTGCCACAGTCTATGGACTCTGCCAGCAGAAAGTACAGTTATGTAAGAACTTACCATAACATAAGATCTTCAAGAGAGGCTCTTGCAGTAGGGAATTACATACAGGACTGAAGCCGGCAGGCGTCAGGACCCCATGAAAACATTTCTTGCTAGCAGTCTCTGGCAGGGGGCTGCCCCATGTCAGGTGACTGGCGTCAGGCAGCGTCAGTATAAAGGGGCAGTCCCCCATGCCCGCCTTCCAGTTCTTTCCCACCAAAGGCCAAAAAGGGAAGACGAGAGAGAAGTGGATGTTTCCCTCCCTGAAAAAGGAGCTGAAAAAGCTGAGGTGGGTGGAGAGTGGAAAGGCATTACCAACTGCAAGAGCCTCTCTCAAAGATCTACTGTTACAGTAAATTCCTACGTAACTGTACTATCTTACTTCGAGAGGGTTCTTGCAGTAGGTAATTACATATAGGACTGAATCCCAAGCAGTATGGAACAAAGAAAAGTACTCAGGAGGAGGAAAACTACCAACCAATAGAACCTCCAGCTGTAAGGGTCTTAAGAGAGAAGACCTTGCAGAACAGCCAACCCGAAGCCTGCTCTATGGCGAGAGGCAATATCCAAACTGTAGTGTTTTGTAAAGGTATGGACAGAAGTCCAAGTTGCAGCTGAGCAGATATCTGCCACTGACACATTCTTGAAACAAGCTCCAGAGGCAGCTACTCCTCTGGTGGAGTGACCTCTGACCTGACCCAGTAGGGTCTTGTTTTACTTGTCGTAACAGAAAGTGATACAATGAACCAACTATTTGGATAGGCATTGCTTGGAAACAGCATTGCCCTCTCTTTTGTGAACAAAGGAGACAAAAAGCTGATCAGATTTCCTGAGATCCTTGGTCCAAGTGGTGTAGTATCTCGGTATTCTATGAACATTCAAAGTATGCAGGAGATACTTCCCTTGACTGGAGTGTTGCGTAAAGAAAGCAGGTAGCTAAATGGATTGATTCAGCATAGATTCTGCCACCACCTTAGGGAGAAACTTAGAGTTGGTGCGCAGAGCCACACATTCCTTGTGGAAAATCAAGTAAGGGATTTTGCACATCAAGGCCTGAAGCTTGGAAATTCGAGTTGAAGTAATGGCCACTAGGAAGCGAGTCTTCCAAGAAAGGAACTTCAAGTCTGCTGAAGCTGCCGGCTCAAAAGGAGGCAGAGTAAGCTTCTCGAGAACAGAGTTCAAATCCCAAGGAGGAGCAGGAACACAGATGGGAGGGGGCTCTTAAATGGAGGACCCCTCTGAGGAAATTTCCAACTGCTCGAAAGACCTGTCTCCAAAAGGTACATCGTAGGCCGAGATAGCCACAATGTGGACCTTCAAAGAGGAATGACTGAAACCCAGTCAAAGAGATGACGCATATGGTCCAGGACTCTCTTGATAGGGTAAGAGAAAGGCTCGAAGTCCTTCGAAGAGGCCCAAATCAAAAAATGCTTCCACTTCATGGCGTAGGTGGACCTAGTGGACAGCTTTCCGGCCGCCACCAGAATATCTGCGATGAGCGGAGAAACCCCGAACTGGGCTTGAACTATGTCTGCAGGAGCCACGCATGCAACTGAAGGGATCTGAGACCTGGATGAACCAGGGTCCTCTGATCCTGGGTCAGCAAATGCTATGATAGAGGAAGAAGAAGCAGAGGTTCCTCTGAAAACTGTTGCAGAAGAGAGAACCAAACTTGTCTAGGCCAGAATGGAGCGATGAGGATCATCCTGGTTCCTTCTGAACTGAGTTTGTGTAAGACCCTTGAAATTAAGGGAACCGGGGGGAAGGCATAGACGAATCTGTCCTTCCAGTCGAGAGACCGAGCGTCCCTCCAGAAAATGCCTTGCCCTGGAGCGAGCAAGCAAAAGACAGGAAGTTTTGTGTTTAGAAGGGACGCAAACAGGTCTACCTGAGGGGCTCCCCAGCGCAGGAAGATATCATTCTGCTACCTCTTGATCCAGTTCCCATTCATGTGCTTTGGCTGATGACAGACTGAGGTGATCTGCCAGCATGTTTTCAACTCCCGGAATATGAACTGCCATCAGGTGAAGGTTGTGTTGAACAGCTGAACTCCAAACTCTCATTGCTTCCCTGCACAGAGGGTAGGAACGAGTTCGTCCCCGCTTGTTGATGTACCAGACTACACACATGTTGTCCGTCTGGATTGTCAGATGATCAGGAAGAACGCTAGAGTTTAGAGTCTGGAAAGCGTACAAAATTGCCCTGAGCTCGAGCACATTTACATGAAGAGTCTGCTAGAGACTGGCCCAGGAGCCCTGAGTCTTGTGAGACCCTAAACAGGCTCCCCAGCCATCTCCTGAGGCATCTGTTGTCAATGTTTGGGATGGGTTCGAAGCAGAAGGGAACTCCCCGGCAAAGGTTCTCTTGCACCATCCACCACTGCAAGTCCCGGGCCATGGGATCAGAGACCAGAACTTCCTGGTCTATGTTGTCCAATGTCTGGTCCCACTGAGACCGAAGTGTCCATTGAGAGATCCTCATATGGAGCCGAGCGTGAGGGACTGTCGGAATAGCAGCCGCCATGAGCCTGAGAAGGCAAAGGACTGACCTGGCGCTGACCCTTCTGCGACTGGACAACAGACTTGCATGATCCTGGAGGCTGTCCACCCTGTCTGGGGGCAGAAAGTCCTTGCCAATGGCCATGTCCAGGATCGACTCTATGAACTGGAGTCTTTGGCAAGGGACCAGATGGGACTTGGCCTGGTTGATGGTGATACCCAGGCTGGTGAAAACCTGCAGGGTAAGGGGAAAGGAAGCACAGAAGTTCCTCCCTGGAAGGGGCCACCAGGAGTCAATTGTCCAGGTATGGGAATACCTGCACCCCCTGGGTACGCAGGTGGGCCGCTACCACTGAAAGACATTTGGTGAACACGCGGGGTGCAGAGGAAAGACCAAATGGGAGGGCCCTGAATTGGTAGTGGTCCCCCCGGAACGAAAATCAAAGGAATTTGTGGTGGGAAGGGCAGATGGGGATATGCAGGTAGGCATCCTGCATATCCAGAGCGCACAGCCACTGTCCCTGCCGAAGGAGCGGCAGAAGGTTCTGCAGGGAGAGCATTCTGAAATGCTTATACTCCACAAACATGTTCAGGGAGCCGAGGTCTAAAATAGGCCTCACATCTCCCATCTTCTTTGGAACTAGGAAGAAATGGGAATAGGAACCTGTCCCCTAAAGGTGGTTCGGGACAGGCTCCATCACCGCCTTCGACAGAAGGGAGGAAATTTCTTCTACAACCAGAGAAAGATGTTCTGGGGAGTAAGATGACTTGGGGGGTGGTTTTCTGGGTGGTTTCTAAGAAACTCGAGTGAGTGTCTTGCTGCTATCAGTTGGAGCACCCAAGCATCTGATGTAATCCTCTCCCAGCCCGGTAGATGGAAGAAGAACCTCCCCTCCTACTGGTTCCTCTGGGGGGTCCAGAGGCTGTGGGAGAGGAATGGAGTCAGGAAGTGTGAGGCAACGCCGCAGGTGAAGCTCCCACCGCTTTTTTGGGCAGGGGGCTTGGCAGCCGAAGGGGTCCAACGTTTGTTGGCCTGCTTGCGCTGAGGTTTCGCTTTAGGCCGAGAACGTCTGAGAAAAGGGAGATGCTGTCCCTGAGGGGGCCTGTACAAAGAGTCAACAGACTTGAGTGCAGTTCCCTTCTCTTGCAGGTCGTTGATGATGTCCTTGACATCTCCACCGAACAGCACAGAACTCCTCAAGGGTGCATCCTGAATAGCGGACTGCATCTCCTGGACCAATCCTGACACCCAGAGCCAGGCATGACACCGAAGACCTATGGCGAAAAGCCGAGCTCCGACCTGCTGTGTCCACTACATCGTACGTGGCATGGAGCATTTGCCAACTGGCTGAATGAGCAGACTGAACAAGATCAGCCACTTCCTGCTTGGTCTGAGACTCAAAAAAGGAGTCCAATTTGGATTCTACCTGACTCAGGTTAGTCTTCTGGTAGTGACCCATATGCGCGATATAGTTCAGGGCCCTAATTTCCAGTGTGGAAGAAGCATACACTGTCTTCACATACTGGTCCAGAAGACGGGATTCCTTGTCTGCTGGAGATGAGCTGAGACATTTAGGATTCGCCGACCGTCCGTGAGCAGCACTAATCACGACCGAGTCAGCCTTGGGGTGTGTATTCAAAGAATCCACAACCCCCAGAGCCAGGTATAGCCAATCCACCTTCCTCGGAAGGGGGGGCTAACGCAGACGGTTGTTTCCAAATAGTGGAAACAAGGTCGCATGAGGCTCAATCCAGGGTGGAATCAATGTTGGAGCAGTTCCGGGCAGATCCAGGTAGGTAGAGAGCTTCTTCCGCTGTGCATCTGGCTCTAAGAGACTGCCATTGGTGGACCTCCTGGATCTTTCTTAGTAGCTCCAGAAAGGAAGGCTCTTCCAGAGGTGATTTTGGAGGAGTCTTTGGCCTGGGATGGTCTGGAGTACGTGGCTCGTCAGGATCAGAGCACCCCGCTGAGTCTTGACTCTGAGGTCTCCGAAGAAGAAGAAGAAGAAGAAGAAGAAGACTCTTCTCACAGTAGGGGAGGAACGGACCCCTTGGGCAAACCTCGGGTGAGCGTATCCTCCCCACCCCTGGCACCTGAGGGTTCACCTCTGGTGTCGGGTAGGGGGGAGGGAGTCTCTCACCTCCGGTGCCGGGGGTCCTGTGCAGGGTCCAGTGCCGGTAGACAGTTCATCTCCCTGATGAGCTGGGTCTTGGTCTCAGCCCATCAGGTAGCCAAAGTCTCCTTCAAATCCCAGGCGGCTGGGGGTGGTAGAGGAGGAGGAGGGATACGAATACTGAGGGTATCCGTGAGGGTGAGTATCCGTACTCCGATGGTGGGAAGCCCGGTGTCGGGTACCGCGGGCGCTGGGCAGGCTAAAGCATCGGGTACTGCGGTAAGGGATACTGCGGTCCTGGGTAGGACAGCGTGGATAGGATGGAGTCGAAAACCCGGGAACCAGGGGCTCTTTCGGCACAGAAGGCCCTGGTAGAGGCCCAACGAGCAGGCCAGGAACAGGTGGCCCTGCGGTCATTGGGTCAAGCGTTGGGATGGCATCCAGTAAAGGGATGTCACCTGGCATCAGGTAGGCCGGCATTGGAGCAGGCGTCCGAGGGTCCAGTGTCAGGAGATCCAGCCCTAAGGGAGGTAGACCTGACGGCAGCATACCAATGTCCTCTGTGTCGCCTGGGGAAGGAGGTCTGAAATCCCCGGGTCTAGCAGGGGAGATGCTGGAGCCTCGGTATGCAGCATAAAGCGCTGCAGTGAGCTGGGAATGGCGGACTGGCTGATGGGGTCCAGTGTTGGCTCTTTTGCAGTGCGTTTGTCAGAGGAGCCGACGACTGCCTTACCGGCAGGATCCGGGCGGGTGTCAGAGGAGCCGGCGTCCAACTTATTGGAACCAGCGCCTGATGAAGGCTGCGTGGGAGAAGTGGCCTTGGTGGGCAACTTGGGGGCCATACGTGCCCCCGAAGGGCCAGGACTTATCGTCCCTGTCTGGGCGGACGTCAGTGGTGTCCACGTCTGACTTACCGGACCAGCCAACCCAGGGGCGGCTAGACAGCGGTCCTCCCAGTAGTGGTCGCCTGATGGGAAGGACGCCGCACTTGGACTCCGCCAAGACGGCCGCTGAGATCAGCTCCTCGGGGACGCTACCTGCAATACGGAGACTCCAGCCGGAGCCACGGTAGCTGTGAAGTGGAGTCCCAGTCCCGATGCTTCTTCTTCTTCTTACGGTGTCCCTCAGGCAAAGTGGAGGCCTGCCTTAGCTTCTTCAACTCTTTCTCCATGGAGGCCATCTTCTTCTTCAAAAGATGGGCCTTCAGAGACTGCTGCCTCCATTTATGGGTGGTGGCGTTAAATTGCTGGCAGTGCTGACACTCTCCATGGGGTGATCCGGACCCAGGCAGAAGAGGCAGAAGCAGGAATGACCATCCTTATGCGGGAGCTGGCCACGAGTCGCACTTGTTTTTGGCGCGAATTGGATGGGTGGGGACAATATAGATGGCGCGAAACGAGAAAATGCCAAAAAAATGAGAAAAATATTTGGTTTACAAGACTGACAATTGACTAACGTGCAGAGGAACTTAACCGCGAGGTGCTATGACAAGCAGACGGCGGAAAAGAACTGGAAGGTGGGCATGGGGGACCGCTCCTTTATACTGATGTCACCTGACGCTGGTCACCCGACGTAGGGGCAGTCCCCCGCCAGAGACTGCTAGCTAGAAATTTTTCCTTGGGGTCCTGATGCCTGCTGGCTTCAGTCCTATATGTAATTACCTACTGCAAGAGCCCTCTCGAAGTAAGATCTGTGCTTTGTGCAAAGCAGATTATTATTCAGGTGCAGCAGACTTTCTGAATGGACAAAAAAAATATTTTCAAGTTCATTAATGATGCATAAGTGATCATTTAAGTGCAAGTGCAAGATAATGCATATGGGGCACAAAAAACCCTGGCACAATATATCAGTTGGGGGGGTGAGGATATAGCATGCACTAAACAGGAAAGGGATCTTGGGGTTATCATCTCTGATGACCTCAAGGTAGGGAAACAGTGTGACAAGGCAGCAGGTAAAGCAAACAGGATGCTGGGATGCATAGGCAGGGGCATCACCAGCAGGAAAAGGGAGGTCATAATTCCACTATACAAGACAGTAGTGAGGCCCCACCTGGAGTACAGTGTACAGTTCTGGAGACCTTACCTACGTAAGGACATAGACAGGGAAGAGAAGGTTCAGAGGAAAGCAACAAAGATGGTACATGGATTGCATCACAAGTCCTATGAGGACAGGTTGAAGGAACTGAACATGTACTCCCTGGAGGAGAGGAAGGAGAGAGAGAGGGGGACATGATAGAGACATACAAGTATCTTACAGGGAGGAACAGGGTGCAGGAATACACTATTTTTAAGTGAAAAAGATGTTCCAGGACTAGAGGGCATGGGATGAAGTTGGAGGGAGGACGATTCAGAGGAAACATGAGGAAGAATCTCTTCACAGAACGGATGGTGGACAAGTGGAACACCCTGACAGAGGAAGTGGTGGGGGCTGAAACAATCACAGGATTTAAGAATGCACTGGATAGACATAAAGGAATTCTGGAGGTCAGGGGTAAGGGGCAACAGACTTCTGGGAAAACATAAAGTGAACTTATAAGCTCAAATGGGCAGACTGGGTGAGCCGTAGGCCCTTATCTGCTGACACTATCTATGTATCTATGTATTTATTGTTCTACTTCTGTAATAATTTCAAATTCTGTAATGTTAGTATAGGATAGGACAGGATTTTATTTTTGAATAGCGTCTTAAAAAACTGAAAGTGCTTTACATAACAGAAAATAAGTATAATTACAGATACGAACAACAATGCACCTTTAATCAATAGGTCTTTTCTGGACTGCAACAGCAAAACACGGTTTGATCAAGTCAAGTTGTAATAAAGGAGAATACTGGAAAAAGTCAAGAATTAGCAGTTTTTGAGACAGTCTAGGGATGGAAAACCCTGTGGATGCTGTATATGTGAACTTCAGTGATGTACAGCTTCTGAATCGCCAAATTATGACACAGGGCTCCAGTTTGCAAACCAGGAAGTCAAGGCATTACTTGGGGTGTGATGAAATGGGTTCAAACTGGCTGCAGAACAGGAGACACAATCATAATAAATGGTACTCAGTTGGCACGGAAACAGGTGACTTGTAGGAGGACGGGGCTGCATAAGGAGAAACTTTGTAAGTAGGTCAAGAGACATTATATAGTTCCCTTCCATGGATCCATGGCTGTCTCCCATCTGGAGTACAATGGACAGATCTGGTTCCTGTATCTGTGGAAGGATACTGATGTGACAGAGAGTAAGAAGTGGAGCAACCACGATGGGATGACAGCTTGGAGAACATGGGCTATGAGGATCAACTGGTGGAACTGGGCCTGTTCCACATGGAAAAGAGAAAATTCAGGACTGACGTGATTCAAATATCTAAAAGGGATAACCCCATTAGATCAATGGCAGCTCTTTAAGGACAAGGGGACACTCAATGTCACTGAAGGGAAGAAGATTCAAGGGAAACATCAGTGAGCAATACTTTACAGAATGGTGGTGAACACTGGGAACAGACTGCAAGAGCATGTGGTTGCATTTGATACTATAATGGCCTACAAAGCTCAGACTAGACAAGAACTTTGAAGAAAATGTGGTAACAGTGTTCCCACTGAGCTGATGGGAGGGAGGGACTAAACTGGCTTCTCCCCCCCAAAAAAAAATATGTGTATGTCTATGTATGAATGTATGTAAGTTTATGTAGGAATGTGTGTATGTATATGTATGCATGTGTGTATGTCTTCATGGGTCTATGTATGAATGTGTGTGTGTGTGTGTGTGTGTGTGTGTATGTAAGTATACATATATAGAAACATAGAATCTGATGGCAGATAAGGACCGCTTGGCCCACCTAGTCTGCCCATTTCCCTACCTAACGGATAAGCTGCAGATCCTAGTTAACCAACAGCCTACTTCCTCCTACACCCCACTAGAATTGCTTTATGTCTGTCCCATGCATTCTTGAATTCCCCTACTGTTTTTGTCTCTACGACTTCCTTAGGAAGGCTGTTCCATGTATCCACAACCCTCTCTGTGAAGAAATACTTCCTCACATTGCCTCTGAGCCGTCCCCCCTATAACACGTATGGGTCTATGTATGACTATATGTATTATGTGTAAGTGTGTCTATGTATGAATGTGTGTGTGTATGTATGGATCTATGTATGTATGTACGTATATATGTATGATGATTTCAAATATCCTTGAGACTACTTGTGCCAAACTTACACTCCCTCAGAACCTGTCAAAGATGTTTTTTGTAAGTTCCTTGAGATTAGTTTCCAATATGTGCAGAAAGTTTATAGCAGGGAATGTATGTAAATATGAAACACAGTAAGAACAGCATCCATATACGAGAAGAGAGGAAGTGAAATAGTCAGTCTGGACTGCCCCTTCACAGGGCAGCCTTGGCACCAGCTTCAGCTGACGTGCTTTAAAAGTCATAGAAACGCTCCTGGATATTTGCTCAATTTCAGAAACCAAAATTATGGACACCTTATATCCTCAGTGCAGGCAATTCCCCAAGGAGCTTCCTGCCCGGCAATCTAAATAAGCTGCATAACAATTTGTTGCTGTAGTATTTCTGGGGGCATGTAACTAACTGGTATCCACTTGTAAGTTCCTGGTCCCGTGCTGCTCTGCTCCCGATCTCTGTCGACATGCTTCCCTCGAGACAGAGCAATACTTCGCCTAGAACAGATCGAGATGGAGGAATTGAGGTACACTAAAATGATTAAACTCTGTAGGACATGTTTCAGGATTATGGGTAGTGTCACATTTACACACTATCCTCAGACATGAAAAGTGCCCATCAAAGTTTAATAATTGTAATAATTTTTTTTCTTATCTCTAAGTTACGCATCTCAGCTAATTACTTCTCCTAAACTGGGGCATTCATGTGTAGAATGAACACTTTATTTATCAGCTTAACTGTCACATGGCTATGTTAAGGTATTTTGTATTTTACTAACTCTGTTCTATGTGCTTAAGGTGACTTCTTGTATAACTGCCATTTTATGACGAAGGACTCTGTTGTGTAGTCAGAAACCTAAAGGTTTTTTTCTGTAAAGCTTTGTTGGTCCAAAGGTATCAAAACACCTATTTTGTGCATCTCTTTGTACAATGACCAATACGGCAACAGGCATTTGTTTTAATAATTTTAGCATACACAACCCACCCTCTCCCCCCAGATCCCAATTGTTTTCTGTTGAAAGTGAGGCAGCCCTGCTTCTCACTTAATGTCATCAAAAACGCTGTTCTGGAGCGAGGCTACAGAGATTAGGAGCAGATCTGTTTTGTACCAATAACTTACGAGTGGATAACAATAGGTTACCGTATTTGCCTGCAGAAATACAACAAAAACATTTTTATACAGCTGGTTCAGATCCTTGAGTATGCAGCTGCTTGGTTCGAGCTTCCTGCAAAGGTTGTGTCAGCTGCTCACTAACAAATACTACATCAAGATGATCCACAGAAACAAATGCAAAGCACGTTAACAATAATCTTTTTAACAATTAACAGTAACGTAAGAATGAAGAGGCGAGCAAAGGATCTGACAAGACTTAATAAATATTTTCTGCTGAACATATATACACATATGACCACTCATGTGGTAGGATGCTAGAGATACACTACCACTTTAAAAAAGGAAAACATTAAGTATAATTTCCTTTTCCTTTTCAGTTGTCTCAAATGTATATATATATAAAATAGTGCTGTAGTTCAAATGGTGGGAAGGTCAAGACTATCACCACCAGATACTTCAGGGATGGGAAAACATGTGTGGTACTTTACTGACTGCAGGCCTCTACCTGACAAAGCCATGTCAACAGAATTAAAGACCTCAACTCTCAAGTGCCTGGTAAAAAAACATGAATGGACAACTAGGATGTTGTCTTAGACGTATGAGAAGAAATTGCTTGCATCTTATCTGCCCAAGACTGGCAAATGCTCAGGTTGAGTTCGCCTTGACACATTCTGGAGGTGGCAGCACCCCCAGTTCTGTATGCCTCCTTGACTCGTATTTCAACATATTTTGGATGTTACAGTCCCTTACTTTTGTACGCCTCCTTCACACATGTTTTGATCCATCTGACTGTGTCATCCTTCAAGGCTGCCTGATACGATTTTGTGCCGTCCTGGTAGAAGTCTTTCTGTCGAAATTCCTTAGTTCTATTGTGATACTCTTTCAGAGCCCTTCCAACTTCCAGTGTGTACACTGTATGGTATCCTGTGATAACAGCGACTGCAAAATAGTGAACGTCAAAATAGCGAATGGCACATAATAGCGACTCATAATTACAGTGTTCCAAATATGTAATTCTCTCCAAAATCAATGAGTGGCGTGGTGTTAGAATATTTAAGATGGGTGTGTGTGTGTGTGAGGGGCACAGCCCCCCGCATATGTATCAAGTCATCATGCCAAGAACAACTGTTGAAAGAACACGTAGTAGTAGCTGTTATGGGCAGTGGCAGTCGCTAGTTTGACGTTCGCTATTTTGTATTCACTATTATCACATGGAACCCACGGTACAGCATTTGTCAGTTGAAGGATTTGGATGCAAGCAGTGGTGGTAGTGTTCTGGCGCCACTGGGCATCTGAACAATCTGTAATGACTGATCTGGATGTAGAGTCAGCCAGGTGTCTATAAGACTGATAAAACACCAAAGTCTCCCGTATAGATGGTTCTGCTTAACAACCTTAACAATTTCCACATTGAAGTCAACAGTCCTGATAAACTGGTTTAGTCTGATGAGGGTAGGAACTACACAAATTCTCACTGGGCTCGATTTTCAAAGCCCCGAGAATGCCGCAAACCCCTGGTGCGCCAACTGTCTGGCACACGGGGCTTGTGGCATTCTCCCAGCTGGTGACTGGGATTTTCAATCCAGAGCACAAATGCCGCATATTGGACCAGCTTTTCTATGGTCTAACTTGCACCATTTGGGGGACCCATTTTATGGGGCTTGCGCCAAATCTTTGAAACCATTCACTAAAAATACAACCAACAGCTTAATCTGGTTCAAGGTTAGCTGGTATTCATCTGTATCCCCCTCCCCCGGGTTGTGCCTGAAAATAGGCAGAATGTGTCTAGTGCACTTACCCGGTCAACAAAAACTAAATAAATGAAACGAGGAAACTCTCGCAACTGCACCCAGTGTACTAAAATTGGGTGCAATTACATCAAAGGAGTTTGGCACAGCTGCGCCAAAAACAGGTGTGATGCAGGACTTGACACAAGCACTGTGTCACTGTCAAAGGGGACTGTTCTGTAACTCTGACAAGCCATGTCTCTTTTTCAGTTCCCTGTTAAATTTCTCATCCATCTACCTCTATTCGAGACTGCTGCACAACAGCATTTCCAATTTCTAATTTTCTATAGCAATTTCCTTTTACTTCTTTGCTCTACTTGTGGGTTGGCCACCTGCATTTCCTGGCTGCCCAAGGTGAAGAACGTCCACTGCAGGGATATGTATACCCCCCCCCCCACTTAGCTATACCCTCCTGTAAGTAACAGCTGGCATGCCTCGCTGATGTAGAGAATAACTCTAGAGAACTGCATGTTAGGCAGAGACTTTGTTTATTTTCTTTCGTTCCCCCTCTTAAACATTACATTGTAGCCTGTTCGGCCACTTTAAGGACACAGTGCCGGCTGTCTTTTGGTGTTTATAGTAGTCCAAAAATAAGCTGTAGAGGGGTTTGTTTTATGATTCCTCGACTGGGGAATGCGGGATAGACATAAAGAAATACCTAGCCGTGGCCTTTGGTGTTGCACAGCCATGGTAAACGGGTGTGGTAGGCAGGCATGGGTTTCTGAAGGAAAGCGGGTCAAGACTCGTAGTCACTCGCTCTATTTGTCAGCGCGATGCAGCGCTATATGTTATAGATCCATTTGGGTACAAAAGGGTTTAAAAAGGGTAGCATTCCAATTAGTGAATGCAAAGGTAATATGTTACGGGTTGGTTACATAGTATTGTAAAAGTCAGTAAAACCACCTGAACTGTGTAACTGGGAAAAAGCCAAAGCATACCCGAATACTGTTAGAATGCAGCATTTACATTTAATTTCTTATTTCTTACTGTTAAATGCAGCATGTATAATGTAAGGTAAACATTACAGTGAGCTTAACAAAATGTTTTCTTGTTACGTATGAACAAATTACTCACTTTAGTAATTGTGTTTCTTCTAATGGAATCTTGCTGTATTCTGACAATATGCAGTTAGCCCCAGCACTTGAACTGCTCCGGAGCGGAAAGAGTTAATTCTATGCCAGAGCAGTGTTTTAAATAATTGATTAGCATTTTTTTCTTGGGACAATACTAACTGTACAGGAAGCATTTATATAGGTTTTCTAGAAGTGCTATGTTTCTTAAACACAGTGAGGCAAGTGCTATGCATTTTCACAATGTTTTAGCACTTTTATGAGCAAAACGCTAATCAATTTTTAGAGTTAAATAAAACCCTGCAGAGCATAGAACGTTGAGCTTGAGCTCGGTTCAAACCTCTGTCTGCTGCACTTCCAAGTGTAACCATCAGATTCTTACAAGCTAATACTAACTACACTTGCTAGGTGGAAATTGTAAAAACAAAAACTACTAGCCAAAAGGCAACTAATGTTTTGGGTCCCCAAAAGACTCAAGTCAAGAAGTCCAAAACAAAAACCAGGTAGTAAACAATATAAATATAAACAAGAAGGAAAACAAAATGCACTGCACCCCCAAAACACGGGAAATTGCCAGTACACCTCTGGGGTGCAACACTGCACCTGCCAGCCCACTTACCAAAAAACAGATTCTGAGAGGGGAGTCAGGGAGGGAGGGAGGTCAGAATACAGCAAGATTACATTAGAAGAAACACAATTACTAAGGTGAGTAATTTTTTCTTCAAACAACATGAAGTCTTGCTGTATTCTGACAATATGCAGACTACCACACAGTACCTCCATGGAAGAGGGACGGAACCTATTTTGGGAATAGGATCTGCAGTACTGCTGTACCAAACTGAGCATCACTCCTAGCCTGGATATACAGAGAGTAATGCTTGGTGAACGTATGGATTGTTTTCCAGGTGGCTGCACTGCATATCTCTAATAAGGATATATCCCTGGCAGCAGCCAGAGAAGCAGCTGTACCTCTAGTCAAATGAGCCCTCAGGCCTGAGGGGGGTACTTTGCTTAGCTTTTCATAGCAAAACTGTATACAAGAGACAATCCACCTGGCAATAGTTCCCTCAGTAGTGGGTTTGCCCTTCTCCACTTCACCATAAGTGAGGAACAACTGGAGGGAGTCAAACCTAAGTGCCTTAGTACGCTCAATGTAGTAGCTATGAGCCCTTTTAACATCCAGACTGTGTAATCCTCTCTCTCCTGAAGAAGAATGATCAGTGATGAATACAAGAAGAGACATGTATTGGTTCAGATGGAAGTCTGAAACCACTTTGGGTAAGAACCTCCTGCTGGTTCTAAGGACCACCTTATCTCTATGGAATGACATAAAATCAGGCTCCACTGACAGAGCTTGTAATTCACTGATACGCCTGGCAGTGGTAACAGCTACCAGGAACAGTTTTCCAAGTCAAGTACTTAAGTTCTGCTGAGGCCAAAGGCTCAGAAGGGGGTTGCATAAGCTAAGCAATGCAAACATTAAGATCCCAAGCAGGAGTAGGATCCCTGGAGGGAGGACTGGTATGAAGCAATCCTTTGAAGAATTTACAGAAAACAGGATGAGATGCCAGTGAGGAGGACTTTCCCACTGAAAGAAAAGCAGAAAAAGCTGACAAGTGCACCTTGAGGGTAACTGGTCTGAGGCCTAAGCCATTAAAATGAACCAATATAATCCAGAACTGTAGCCAAGTCAGCAGAATCTGGGGATATGTGCTTATTGGAAAGTACAGTTACGTAAGAACTTACCGTAACAGTAGATCTTCGAGAACAGCTCTTGTAGCAGGTTACACCATTAGGACTGAAGCCGGCAGTCGTCAGGACCCCACGGAAAAATTCTAGCTAGCTATCTTCAGCGGGGACCGCCCCCGACATCGGTCCCGCCCCGACGTCAGGCATAGTCACATAAGGGGCCGGTCCCACCAGATTCCCCAGTTCTCTCGCCGGAGACGCCTGGTCGCAGGATGACATAAGAGTGGGAGACCGAGGATCCACCGTCAGAAGAAGATAAGGGAGGAAATTCCCTAAAAGAAAAGGCAAAGCCATGCCTCCTCCAAGGGGGAAGGTGGACGGGAAGGTACCTGCTGCAAGAGCTGTTCTCGAAGATCTACTGTTACGGTAAGTTCTTACGTAACTGTACTATCTTACTGAGAGACAGCTCTTGCAGCAGGTTACACTATTAGGACTGATTCCCAAGCAGTAATGCTGCCAGAAATTCCGGAGGAGAGAAAATAGGAAATAAATTCCATGTCCTGAACCTAGGACAGGAGACCCTGTAGCACCGCCAGGCCGAAACCCATCGCCATGAGAGAAGTGTCCAGCTATAATGCCTGATAAAGGTATGCACAGAACTCCAGTGGCTGCAGCACATAAGCAGAGGTGGAGACATTTCTGGCGCTGCAAAGGAGGTGGCCACACCTCTAGTAGAATGACCCCAGACTGTGCCCGGAGGGGCTTTTGTTTTATATCATAACAGTAAGAAATACACTGGACAAGCCAGCGAGATAGGGACTGTTTGGATATGGGTTGGCCCCATCATTCTCTCAGAGAAGGAAGCAAAGCTGCTCAGAACTACGAAAAGATTTAGTTCTGTTGAGGTAATACCTCAGGCTGCGTGAACATCCAGGGTGTGAAGCAGAGCCTCTCTCTATTCGAGTAACTGGGAAGTAGACCGAAGGTCAATATCCTGGTTCAGAGTAAGTGAAGAGACCACCTTAGGCAAAAATTTAGGGTTCGTCCTCAGGGATACTCTGTCCGGTGGAAAACTAAATAAAGCTCTTTACATAAGAGGCGTGAAGTTCAGATATTCTTCTGTGAGTAACAGCAACTAAAAATAACGTTTTCCCGGCAAGCGTAGCTTGCAATCGCGGCAGGTTCAAAGGGAGCGTGAGCTGTTCCAGGACAAAGAGCAGATCCCATGGAGGCACAGGGTCCCTAATAGGAGGCCTAAGGTGTAACACTCCCTAAGAAATTCCGAGAGGCGCCCAACTGAGCCACTGTACCATGTCCCACCGGAGGTGATAGGGTCGAAATGGCACAGAGGTGCACCTTAATAGAGGAGTAGGCTAGACCCGAA
Organism: Neoceratodus forsteri; assembly: GCA_016271365.2. NCBI lineage: Eukaryota > Metazoa > Chordata > Ceratodontiformes > Ceratodontidae > Neoceratodus > Neoceratodus forsteri. The sequence continues at coordinate 276,386,204 of JADMNL010000025.1, forward strand.
TGAAAGAGGGGGAGCAGATAATCCAAAATTACTCCCACAGGACAACCTAAAGGGGAAAAATCGCGTGCTCGCGACCATAAACAAAAACGGCGCCATTTCATGGCGTACGTCGCATGCGTTGCCGGCTTTCTGGCTGCAGAAAGAACCTCTAAACCTCTTGCGAGACCCGTGACACAAGATGGCTATGTCTCTAGGAGCCAAGCATGCAGGTTCAATGAACGTAGTCCGGATGGACAAGTGAACCTTTCTCCTGAGACAGGAGGTGGGAGCTGAGCGCAACGGGAGCGGAGTTCCAGATAGTTGCACCAACAAAGGAACCAGATCTGTCTGGGCCAGAACGGGCCACCAGGATCATGAGTCGTGCTCCCTGCGCAGTTTGAGAAACTCTCTGGATCAGCAGGAAGGGAGGAAAGCGAGAGAATCTGTTCGCCCAGGAGAGGGATAACGCATCTCGCCAGAAAACACCAGGCCCTGGATCTAGCGAGCAAAAATTGGGCAGTTTTGCGTTGGATGGGGATGCGAACAAGTCTAGTTCTGGAATTCCCCATCGAAGAAACAGATCCTCTGCTACCTCTTGAAGAAGTTCCACCGTGGACTCTGGCCTGGGATCGACTCAGGCCGCCTGCAATCGTGTTGTCCACCCGGAACGTGCACAGTGATCAGATTTATGCCGTGTCCAATTACCCAATCCCACACCCTCATGGCCTCCTTGCAAAGGGGTAAGAGGCGCCTCTTGTTTGTTGAGGTAATACATCACCGCCGTGTTGTCTGTCTGAAGCAGAAGAGTACACGGTGGGATTACTGACTGAAAGGCCTGCAGGACATAGAGAACCGCTCTCATCTCTAGGACGTTGATATGTAGATGAGCTTCCATCGGGGTCCACGTACTCTGGGACTTTACCCCGTCCAGGTGTGCCCCCCACCCAAGACCTGAGGCGTCCGTGGTAAAGGTTACCTCCGGGGATGACGCTACGAACGGGACACCCGTGGAGAACGACCCTGGGACTAGCCACCACTGCCAGTCTCGAACCACGGAATTTGTGATTCTGACCGGATGCTGCAAGTGGTCTTGCCTTTGGTCCCATTGCACTTTGAGCATCCACTGAGTTACCCACATGTGGAGCCTAGCGAAAGGGACAGTAGGAATGGCCGCAGCCATGTGTCCGAGCAAGCGAAGGACCGACCTGGCAGGTACGATCTTGTTCAAGATAAACCTTATGAGGGATCTGATGCGCCCGCTCTGTCGTCCGGAAGAAAAGCTCTTCCTGAACAGTGTCCAGTACTGCCTATAAACTGCAGTTTCTGCGACGGTACCAGGAGAGACTTCTCGTGATTTATGAGGATGCCCAGAGATCGGAACAGGTCCTGGGTGCTCTGAACCGCATGTAGCAACGCCTCTCTGGAGGCGGCCATGAGAAGCCAGTCGTCCAGGTACGGGAACACATAATGGCCCTGTCTCCTCAGAGACGCTGCCACGACTGCCATGCACTTGGTAAAGACCCTTGGTGCGGATGACAGTCCGAACGGAAGGGCTCGGAACTGAAAGTGGTGGTCGAGAAACTCGAAGCGCAGGAACCTCATGTGCGCCTGAGCTATAGGGATATGCAGGTATGCGTCCTGCATGTCTAGAGACGCTAAAAAGGCGTCCTGTTTCAGCATGGGAATAAGAGCCGGAAGAGTCACCATGCGGAATCTCTTGTAGGCGACCGACACGTTGAGGTCGCTGAGGTCCAGAATCGGACGGAGGTCCCCTGTTTTCTTTGGAACCAGGAAGAAGTGGGAATAATATCCTTGTCCTCTCTGGTTCTCCGGAACGTACTCTATCGCTCCCTTTTGCAGGAGCGCGAGTACTTCTTGCCAGATCAAAGCTTTGTGCTGACCCGGATATCGGGAGAGCAAAGGAGGCCTCAAGGGTGGCTTTCTTGCGAATTCTATAAAGTGGCCTAGACTGACCAACAGAAGAACCCACCTGTCGGTGGTTATAGCCTGCCATCCTGGCAGGAAGTTCGCAATGCGACCCCCAACCATGATTTCCCGTTGATCCTGAGGGGCGGGGGCCGGAAAGGAGTCAGGCTGTGGAGGCAGATGGGCCCGCTGGCTGGGCCGGCTTAGGAGAACGCTGACCTCGGCTGGCGGGCTGTTTCCCCTGGGCACTACGGAAGCCGGAGCCCCTCTGATGTGTAGCGGAGCGGGTCTGCTGCCTCTGCGTCCGTCCATGAAAACGGCTTTGGTTCCTATGAAAGGAACCGAAGCTTGGGTCGTACATGGCCTGAACTGACCTCACCGCCTCCGCCTCTTGAAGTCTGGTAATGATTGTCTCAAGGATTACCAAACAAGACTTCTCTAAAAGGAGGCCCATAATATTCTTCTGGACGTCCGGGTAAAACCAGAGACGTTGTAACCAAGAGTGTCTCCGGAGGCATACGCCAGAAGCTGCTGCTCGGGCCGATGAGTCCGCGGAGTCGTACGTGGCTCAAAGCACTTGGGTCCCCAAGTCTGAACCCGTACGGAGGAGCTGAAGCATCTCCTCCTTCTGCTCAGCTTCAGGCAATTTTTCAGCCATTTCCAGACCCTGTTCCCTCAAAGCGTTCTGGAACTGAAACATGTGGGTTAAATAGTTCAAGGATCTGATGGTGCAGGTAGCGGAAGCATATGTGCGCCTACCCAGCGCGTCCAATTGCTTGGACTCTGGGTCCGGTGGCAGGGTGCTCAAATGTTGCGGCCTCTGTGACTGGTCATGTGAGGCTATGATGACCAGAGAATCGGCCTGAGGCTGCTGCGTCAAGTACTGGTCTTCCTTAGGAGCCTTGTACAAACGATCAGCTTTTTTCGGCATCGCTGGGAGCGAATGTGGACGCTTCCACGCAGCCTTGGTGACGTCCACAAAAGTGTCCACCAAGGGTGGTACCACCACAGGCTTGGGGTCCTTCTGCCGAAGATATTTGGCGAGGCGTATCCTTTCGGGGTCTAGCTCTTCTGCATCCCATCCCATGTTCTCTTGTATATGTCTCATAATATCAAGGAACGAAGGATCATCCGGAGGAGATTTAGGCATCTCACGTGGGTCCGGAGAAGGGATGGAGAGTGGAGATGGGGATCTAGAGGAAGAGTAGTCTGATCCCGTGTCCTCCGTCGAAGACGAACGTCGGTGTCTCCTGGATCTCTTGGGGCTGGGTGATCCAGAAGAAGATTTCGAGGGAGGTCTCCGTTTTTCCGGTCTCCCCCTGGGAGAGGATCTAGGCTCCCGGGGAGAAGGTTAACGCCCTGCCGACCCCGATGGCGAAGGGGGTGCAGAAACCGGAGGAGGAGGAGGAGGAGGAACAGTGGGAACCATGTCCTTCTTTATGGTGTCCCACCAGTAGGTGAAGAGATCCTTCACCTCCGCTAAAGAAAGGCCCGACGATGGCCCAGGCGCCGGTGGGCGGTCGTCGGGTCCCGGCGTCGGCTCCACAGGGGGCTCTGGTAACGGCGAGGGTTCCCTGGGAGTTTAGACGAAACCGGGGTCGCCCGTTTGGTCCTTGGGCTGCGTTAAGTCCTCCTCAGTTAAAGTCTCCTGACTGACGTCGGTCGGAGGCGTCAGGGCCCTCTTCTCAGGAGGAGCGGACATCGGTCCCCCTACTGGCGTCCGCTGAGGTGTTGGTTTGGCTGGCGACGGTTGTCTGGCCGACGGTGGCTCCAGGGAGGTATGATGCGCAGCCAACGACGGTCGCGCCGGCATCGGGTCCACAGGTCTCTTTAAGGGCGTGAGCTCCAGCGTCTTGCGAGGAGGCACAGAAGAAGACCTGACGTCGGGTACCGAAAGGCGGGAACCCGACTTGTGATGATGATGGTGACGCTCCCCGGACTTCGCCAAGGCCTTGGAGGAAGAAGACGAGGACAGCCTGGCAGACTTGGCCTGAGATGAAGGCTTCCTTACCGTAGCCGGGGGAGGCTGAGAGCTGGCCCTGGAGGGAGAGCGGTCGGACCTAGAACCGGAGCTGCGTGACTCAAGCCCTGAGGGGACCCGAAGGGCCTTCCTTCTTTTCTCCGCGCGCTTGTGGGATTTTTGAGAAGAAGATTCCCCCTTGGAGGACATGGTCTTTAGCTTTTCCTCCAACAAAAATGCCTGAAGGGCCTTCTGATGTCGGATCCGGGTACAACTGTTGAACCCCTGGCAGAACGAGCAGGCCCGGGTATCGTGGTCTGGGCCCAGGCACCTAACACAGGCTGTGTGTGGGTCCTTGAAGGGGATCTGTTTCCTGCAAGCACACTTGGAGGAGTGACTAGAGGTTGGAGAGGACATCAGCAAAGGTCTTGCTTGAAGAAAATCGAATTTCTCGAAGAGAAGCACTAAACCATGCGTTGCGCACTAGACTGTAACTGAAGGGTCGAGACAAGCCAGTCGATGGCGGGAAAGAACTGGGGAATCTGGCGGGACCGCCCCCTTATGTACCACGCCTGACATCGGAGGCGGGACCGATGTCGGGTGTGGTCCCCGCTGAAGATAGCTAGCCAGAATTTTTCCGTGGGGTCCTGACGCCTGCCGGCTTCAGTCCTAATGGCGTAACCTGCTGCAAGAGCTGTGTCTCGAAGTAAGATCACCAAATGCTGAATCTTTTCCATTTGAAGTTACAAGTTTTTCTGGTGGCAGGTTTTCGAGAGGCCTTGAGAATGTCCAGAACCCCTAGAGACAAATTCAGACTTGCATATTCTAGCTTTTCAAGAGCCATGCCTTGAGGTTGAGATACTGAAGGTTGGGGTACCAAATTCTGCCCTGAGAGGAGGTTATCATATTGTGATTCTTGGAAAGAGCTAAGGGAAGATGGACTGCCAGGGACAGTAATAGAGGATACCAAGGCTGTCTGGCCCAGTCTGGAGCAATCAGGATCACTTTTTAAGACTGTGACCTTATCTTGACCAGAACTTAGAATAATAGAGGAAAGGGGGGAAAGGCATATAGAAATTTCCCCTGCCAATCCAGAAGTAGAGCATCCAGGGGGACTGAGCCCAATACTGGGGGTCTGCAACAAAAGAGAGGAAGTTGGTGATTGTCTGGGGCTGCAAAGAGGTCTATCTCTTGAGTGCCCCACCTTGAAAATATCATTTTCAATACTAGGAGGTCCAGGGACCATTTGTGATGGCCTTGAAAAGTCCTGCTCAAAGCATCTGCTAGCACATTGTCCTTCCCTGGAAGGTGGACTGCTACCAGAGATGTCTGTAGAGAATAAGCCAGGGACCATAATTTCATGGCTTCCGTGCACAAGGCCATGGACTGAGTGCCTCCATGCTTGTTGATGTACCACATGATGGTGGTGTTGTCTGCCCTGACCTGAACCACCTTGTTCTGTACTGACTCTGAGAAGGCTTGTAGGGCCAGGTACACAGCCCCGAGCTCTAGAAGAGTGATGTGAAGTAGAGACTCCTGAGGGGACCACACTGTTTGTGCTGTGAATGCTCCCAAGTGAGCTCCCCATCCCAGGAGAGAGGCATCTGTGTTGAGAACCACAGAATGAGACTGAGTGATGAATAGGACTCCTTGTCCCAGGCTGTTCTGATCCAACCACCACTGGAGAGCCTAGATCAGAGTCCGAGTCACTGGAATTAGTTTGGCAAGAAGGTCATTTTTCTGGGACCAAAAAGCCCTCAAGTGAAACTGAATGTCCCTCATCTGAAATCTAGCACCTTGTACCACTGCAGTGGAGGCTGCTATGTGGCCCAGGAGTTGAAGAAAATGCCTTGCTGGTCAAGAGACAAGAAGGCGAAAGGAAGAAGCCAGGTTTGAGGGGGCCTTTACCCTTGCTAGAGGAAGGAAGGCTCTTGCTTGGACAGTGTCCAGCTCTACCCCATGAAGGTCAGGAGTTGTACTGGTTCAAGACATGACTTTGGAAGATTGAGGAGGAATCCTAGAGAAGTGAGCAACTGCTGAATCACTTGCAGGTCTAACTTGACTTGGTCTGGAGACTGCCCCACAATAAGCCAGTCATCCAGGTACGGAAATATGGAGATGTTTTGTGTCCTTAAGTAGATCACTACTACTGCTAGGCATTTTGTGAATACCCTTGGTGCTGATGTTGGCGCAAAAGGCATTGCTCTGAACTGATAGAGGCCTGAAGGCAATTCGAACCTGAAGTACTTTCTGTGGGAGCAGCTGATGGGAATGTGAAAGTAGGCATCCTTGAGGTCCAGGGAGGCTAGCCAATCCCCTGGCCTCAGAGAGAGAAGAATTATTCCCAGAGTCACGATTTTGAATTTTGGCTTTACTAGGTGCTTGTTTAAGTATCTTAGATCTAGGATGGGCCGCCACTCCCTTGTCTTTTTTGGGGTAAGGAAGTATCTGGAGTACAGACCGTTGCCTGTGTGAGATGTAGGAACTCTCTCTATGGCTCTGCGAGCCAGCAGAGAGGAAACTTCTGTCTCTAGGGCAGTGGTTTCGGAGATGTTTGCAGGTGGAAAAGACCTGACCCTCAGCTTTGGGAATTTTTTGAAGCTGAGGGCTAATCCCTGGCTTACTACCTTCAGGACCCACTTGTCTGAGGTAACAGACTTCCAGGCCTGGAAGTAGTAAGCCAGCCTGCCTTCTGCAGGAAAGGGGGAGTTGACCTGGGCTGACACATCAGGGTGTCTGCTTGGCAGAAGCCTTAGACTGAGAGAAGGATGCAACCCTGCTCATCCCCCTTCTGCCTCTCCCTCTGAAGAACCCCCTCTGAGGAAAAGGAGAGAAGGCCTATGCCTGGTAGAAAGGCCTGTGAAAAGGCCTGCCCCTTTCCCTAGATTGCTGCTTTTGAGGAGTTGTCTGTCTTTCCTTGGCCTGTGCACTCCTATAGGTGGTCCTGTATTCATCCATTTTCTTCATATAATTCTCTGTCTGCTCCCCAAACAGAGAATTATCCACCACAAGGAAATCCATGACCTTAGCCTGGGTGTCCTGCGAAAGGCTAGCACATCTGAGCCAAGCCAGTCTCTGAACAGCCACAGATGTACCCATGACTCGTGATGATACATCACTGGAGTCCGCAGCAGCATGAAATTGGATCTTAGATGCCTCTACCCATCAGCAGTCACCTCCTCCAGCTCCTTGGCTAGCTGGGTAGATGCCTGTTTAGCCAGTTTCAGAACATCTGGATTTCTGGTATCTGGCTGTATAGGCCATGTAATTAGCCTGCCCGAGTCCCAAAGAGAATGCCAAATACTGTTTTTTAGCCATGGCATCTATCTTCTGGGAATCCTTATCCAGGTGTGTGTGAAACCAAGGCTATGCTAGCCTCATCATAGGCTGCAGCCTGCACAACCCCAACATGGCTGCATTGCTGGTACAAGAAATCCGTATCTGAGCCTGACAGCACATACCTCTTGTCCATTCATTTATCCACAGGAGGTAGAGAAGTTGGTGTTTTAAATAGTTTGTGTGTCTGTTTCCCAAAAGATTTATGAAGGGGAACAGGCAGTCTCTTGGACTCTGGGATGTCCATCATCTCCACATAGTCAGGCTCCTCAACAGCTTCAACCAAAGGGAGCTTGAGGGTTTCTGCCACTTTCTTGTAAAACATAAAGTGGGAAGGGAACTCAGAAAGCCTAGGAGGGGAAACACCAGAAGGTCTGTCTGGGGATATGTCTGGTTCTATGGGCTCATCCAGACCTCCCATACCATCATCATCATCATCACAATCTTCATCCCCCTCCAGATCCGGTTCATAATACTCTTCCGGGGAATAATCCGGAACCCGAGGAACCAACTGAACCGAATGCCTACCTGATGGCGCAGGATCAGTCGGAACCTGACTGAGCAATTCCACAATACTAATCACCCTGGCAATTTCTTCGATGGTTGGATCTGAACTGGCCGATTTGTCTTCTCTCTTTCTTTCTGCTGAAACCGATCCCTCGGTATCGGCTCTCCTTTTGCCCGAAGGAGTCTCGCCCTGGTCAGAAGGCACTCCTTCAGGTTCAGTCGGAACCGAACCGGGCTGGCCATCTGGTTCAGCGGACTTCTCTGACTCCTTTTCGGTAAGCCTGCCCAATCTTTAATCTAGGGTGGCCTTAGAAACATTTTTAGAAATTTGGCAGTCTGAATCGAGGTGGTCAAACCCCAGTCAGTAAACACAGGTGGTGTGAGCATCAGCCTTAGCAAAGGCCTCCCCCCACACAATGCAGTGCTGAAACCCAGTGGGCACGGTTTTTCTTTTGGGCTTCTCAGACGTAGCCACCCTAAACAAAACTTACCCTTTATTCGGCTTCAGCCAGGCAAGACTCCCTTATTGGTTCCTAACCGTGTTACAAGTATTTGAAAAAAACAGTAACAAACAAATTTTTTTTTTAGAACCGATAAGGACCGGTACCTCACACTAACCCACAATTCAAAATAAAGAAACCAGACAATCGGTTCAGCCGAACCGATACAGAAACCTTTTTTTTTTTTTTTTTACAATTTCCACAGAAAGCATGCAACTTTAAATAACCAGTCCACTACCTACACACTTACTGTACCGCAGACAGGAATCTGAACCAAAGAAATAAACATAAAAAACGGTATAAAACCGATGTTTTACTTATACCAAACCGAAAGTGTAGGAGAGATCTCCGGAGCGACTGTTCAGTTAGACGGAGTAAAGAATCTGACGGTTACACTTGGAAGTGCAGCAGACAGAGGTTTGACCCGAGCTCGAGCTCAACGTTCTATACTCTGGCATAGAGTTAACTCTTTCCTTTCTGGAGCAGTTCAAGTGCTGGGGCTAACTGCATATTGTCAGAATACAGCAAGACTTCATGTTGTTTGAAATTGGCATTATCTGAAGTTAACGCCACAAACGGACTTCAGCTTTGGTTTCTCTCTCACGATAGGGAACCTGCCCAATGTTCACTCAGACTTGCACTAAGAGCCGGCCGGCCCTTTCTTCTCTACTTTTAAACTCTGAATGACAGTGTGAGAGGGGACTAGCATGTGTAGAGTGCCATAAACTGCAAATTCCTGGTTATTTTTTTTTATTTATCTCTGTAATGTAAACAGAAGTTGATGATAAACCTGAATTGTTTGTCTTATAAAAATAAGTTTGTTTTAAACGGACTGAAGAACATGAATGTAAAGTGGGAGGAGTTTCCAGATCACATGGGAACCTATGTATATAAAAGCAGTAGTTGATCCCTTTGAGTTCAGTGTGTGTGTGTGTGTGTGTGCGTGCGCGCTGGGAGTCATTGCAGATACCCAACTACCCTCTAGCTACTTTTCTAGAGTGGAAAATGCTCTCAGATATTCTTGTTGGTTGTTTATTTTCTGTTACCTTTGGAGTTATTTGTTGCATTATTTTGTCGCATCCAGTCCATCTTCGTTAATAAACGTTTAGCGAAGTACCATTTCTTTTCATCCTGAACCTAGTGTTAGTGTCCCTCATTCTCACAGTCTCACAGTCACCATTTGAAAATCGAGCCCCATGGATTCTTGGAGGTTTACAAAGAAAAGGGAGTATTCCTTGGTTTTCTCCTGGCCCTGACAGACAAGGATGTCTGCTCTATATTTACAAGGAACTGTAGTGTATGGAAGATTGATTGACTGATATTTCTTCAAAAAACTAGAGACCAGAAGAGGAAAAAATGTGATGGCAGGAATAAGAATTCTATCTTGCATCCCTGTGAAACCACAATAAAGTCTTGCTGCAAAATTCACCCTAAGAGCAGGGTTGCTGAAATATGTCTTCACCAAAAATAAGACTCGGAACTGATAAAAGGAAAATATTATTTAACAGTATGATTCAGAAACCTTTTTTTAGTGTTGAGATAATTTATTTCTTTATGCCCTAACCTCTCGTTCACCTGCATCACTACTTCCGGATTATCAATTTGCCGTGCCCCCACTGAGGGTATTGGGGTTCCCTTAGCGGGAGCCAACTCCACATGGGGCCAGCTTGGGGAGGTAGTGAACTGTATGGCCAGGAGCAAACCTGAGATATTGGGAAGGCAAACACTGACAAGCACAGCATCGAGCAGGGGAAATGTGAGGAAGTACTTCTTCACAGAAAGAGTACTGGATGCCAGGAACAGCCTCCCAGCGGAGTTGGTTGGAGCAAAAACTGTAATGGGATTCAAGAATGCATGGGATTGGCATATGGGAACCTTAGTGGTTAGGAAAGGGAGGGAAAAGCTGTAGCCCAAGTAGGGTCTGCGGTACTACAGTAGGTAGGGATAATGGGCAGATTAGGTGGACGATGTGGTCCTTATCTGCCATTAAATTCTGTTTCTATGTAGTAACCTGTGAAGAGGGTGACCCTCAACTGACTATGGGACTGGTTCTGTCCTACTGTTATGCCCAATCCAGTGATGAGCAGGCATGAAGTCAATGTGCTCAGATGAGTGAAGGATGCCCCCCCCCACCTCCCCCTCCTGCTGCAACTGGCTTTACCACAGAGGCAACTCCATGCTTAATGCTAGGAGGCAGACATGCAGCAGAGGAAGCAATCTGGGCATCCCCAAGAAGGAGAGAAGCTGAGTGGAGTAGCGGACACTTGATCCTTCCCCAGCCCATTTATAGGCTGTCTCAGGTACCAGGGGCAGGATTCACAAAGCTTTCAGAAGGTGCAAAACCTTTCCTAAGTCCCCAAAACTGCCGTAGCTATGGAAAAAAGGGGAGATTGCTCTAAGTGCTATTTACAAAACCCTCCATTACCTGTGGAAAAAAACACTACAGACTGTGGAAAAAAGTGCAGCTAAGGAAGAAAAGTGTGAGACAGGTAAGGCACAGCCCCTGAAAGGCTAAAAATGTTACACACAGTGGAATGAGGAGCAACTCTCCCTCAGCAAACTGCAGTAGTGCCCCAACAACTGGAATCAATTAAGATGGAGGTGAGGCACAGGTAAAAGCATCCCAGATAGTACAGCAGTAGCTGATGTTACAGCAACAAAAGTACACATTGCCATGATACAGCAACAGGCAACAACCACCAGACCCAGTGCAGCCCATGACGGAGCGCCACAGGCAGTAGAGCCTGACCAGCCTGCAGCAAGTGCTACCACTGCAGGCCACGGGAACACTCCAGGGAGGGATGACCAGCAGTGACAGTCAGCCACTGTGGTGCCATGGTATTGCTGGTACCTGTGGTGCTGCAGTGGTCCCAGTTGAGGGACTGGTTGCAGATCTCTTTGTGTGTGCTGTCAGCATCATGTTATGTCAGCAATGTTAAAGTCTGCTGCTTCAGCTACTCAGTTTCACTGTTGCTGTGCCTCCTCAGCCATTTCCGCAGTTGTGGATTCGCAACACTTGCGCAATTCCTGCAGCTGCTAAACTGCCGCACCTGCGGCACTTTTTGCGGAAATCCGCAGCTGTGCCGGTTTTCTTTGTGAATACCACCCAACTGCGTTTCCACAGCGCTGCAGGCCTTTTTCCCGAGCTGCGGGAGTTTTGCCTGTCTTTGAGAATCCTGCAACAAGTCTTGGGTCATCTCAGTGTTCCTTAGAAGTTTCACTTACAAGCACTGGTGTTAATACAAAATCTCTGCACTCCCTTTCCACCTGTGAACAGCTCCTTAATCTTTAGCCTGCCCCCAAGTGCCTCCTCTATAAAAACTCAGGCAAAGTAGTCCTTTAGCTTCTCAGCTACCCCCCCACTGGTCATCAGTGCCCCACCTGTATTTATAACCTATTTACTTTTACTGGTCTCACCTCCAAATCTGTTCTTTTTTTTCCTTTGATGTATTTAATACAGCAGTGCATGTTACAGTAACAAATGTTGAGCCTATACTTTTTACTTCATTTTAGATCACAGTTTTTCTTTTGTTTTAAAGATTCCTTCTTCTTTCAGTTTGATTAAATCGACTGTATGTGTAAGCACAGAATACAGGTTACTCACCTGTAACAGGAGTGGTATATGTTGTTCATCCACACTGTCTGGCAGGTTCCTTGCAGCTTTAATTCCTGCCAGAAGGTCTTCAAGCTGGATCCTCCTAACCACCCAGGGAGTAAAACCCTTGGCTCCACCCCATGACGCCAGATCTAGCCCGCTGGAAGCCAGGTTGCGCGTTCAAGCCAGGGAGGTCGGGTGGGTCGTGTGGATGAACAACATATACCACTCCTAGAACTCCTGTTACAGGTGAGTAACCTGTATTTTTAGGGATGTGGATATGTTGTTCAATCCACACTGTCTAGCAGACTCCTAGCAGTTCTCCGGGAGGAGGGAGGCAAGGCGCGCACTCTCCTACTTAGGAAATAAGGACTGGGAGAACCGAGGCCTCAAAACCAGCATCTCAGCGTGACTCTAGGTCAATATGGTAATGGGAAATAAAGGTGTGTGCAGACTTCCAGGTAGCAGCCCTGCAGATTTCCTGGATAGGGAGATCCCTAGAAGCAGCCACCAAAGCAGTGATAATATGGCGGGTAGAATGAGCTCTTATCCCTTTGGGAGGCTCCATGCCCACCAACCTATAGCAGAGATCTATGCAGGAGGTGACCCACCTGCTTATCGTCCACTTGGCTGCAGGTCTGCCAGGTATGGCTTCAGCGTAGGTGACAAACAGCTGGTGAACCTCTCTCTGAACTTCAGCCATCCGCTCCTTAAATGAGTGAGCACTCTCCTAGGACCAAAGTATGGAGCCTATATTCGGCCTCCGAAGCCCTAGCTGAGAAAGGGACCACAGGACCACAGGTAGTCCAAAATACTAGCCAATGGACAGGAAGAGGGGTCCAACCCTTTGTCCTGACACCAAATGAAGAATCTCTTCCATTTGAAGGCGTAGCATTTTCTAGTCGACTCCTTACAGGATGCCTCAATGACGTTGAGGACCTCGTTGGAAAGACCCAAGGCCTGGAACTCTAGCCGCTCAGGAACCAGGCCGTCAGGTGCAGGGATTGAAGTTTCAGATGGAGTACCTTCCCCTTGTTGACTGAGATTAGGTCCGGGCAGACTGGAAGCTGCCTTGGGAGCCTGGAGCTGAGGCTGAGGAGATCTGGGTACCAGAACTGGAGAGGCCAGTCTGGGGCTACCAGAATCACCTGCGCCTTGTCCCTCGTCACCTTTAGAAGCACCTTATGAATCAAGGGAAATGGAGGGAAGGCGTAGAAGAGGCCCGGGTTCCACAGCCTCGAGAAGGCATCCCCTGCAGCGAGCCCTGCTGAGGGGGGTGGGTGGGTGTGAAACAGCCTCAGCTTCGCATTCTCCCTGGAGGTGAACAAGTCCACCTGAGGTGTGCCCTAATGTTAGAACAGGTCTTGCACTACTTCCATCAGGAGAGACCACTCGTGAGATGCAGCGCCTATCCGGCTGAGGGCATTGGCCAGACTGTTCAAGACTCCTGCCACATGGATAGCTAGGAGATCCGCCTCCAGGCTGATCACGAGAGACCAAATGCGGAGAGCTTCCTTGCACAGGGGCAAGGAGTGCATCCCGCCCTGACAGTTGGGGTAGTACATGGTCGTGGTGTTGTCCATCTGGACCTGAACCACCTGACCCCGTACAAACTGAGCGAAGGCGGTGAGGGCAAGTCAAACCACTCGAGGCTCCAGCAGGTTGATGTGGCATTGAGACTCCTGAGGGGACCAGAGGCCGTGGGCCCAGAGTTCCCCCAGATGGGCACCCCAACCCATCAAAGAGGCGTCGGTCATAAGAGTGACCATTGATTTGGGGCAGACAAACGGGATACCCTCTTGCAGATGAGCCGGGATGAGCCACAACTGCAGGCTGTCCCACATCTTCTGGGTCACAGACACCGACTGATCCAAAGGACCAGAGCGTTGTGACCACTGGCGGGCCAGCCCCCATTGCAGGGGGCGCATATGCCAGCGGGCCCAATGGATCACACTGGTGCAGGCCGCCATGAGGTCCAGAAGGAGCAGAAAGCCCCGAGCAGGGTACAATTGCCCAACCAGAAATGATTGGGCAAAGGAGGAAAGGACCTCGGCCCAGTCCGCCGGGAGCCAGGCTCTGGCTCGAAGAGAGTCAAGCTCTGCCCTGGTGAACTGAGTCACCTGCGATGGCACAAGTTCTGATTTGGCCTCGTTGATCAGGAGGCCAATTTGAGAGCAGACCTGCAGGGCTAGATCCTTGGACCACTCCACCTCCAACCTGGAGGGGGCTGCAATCAGCCAGTCGTCCAGGTAAGGGTACACCCTAGGCACCACAGGAATGCTGTCCCCACTGTCATGCATTTGGTGAAGACCCTGGGAGCTGAAGAAAGGCCATAGGGCATGGCCTGGAATTCATAAAGTGATCCCTCTGCTCTGAAGCAGAGGACTTGCTGATGAGACGGATGGATTGGGATGTGAAAGAACGCGTCCTGGAGATCCAGAGAGCAGAACCACATGCCTAATTCCAAGGATGGAATGATCTGAGCCAGCATGACCATCCTGAAGGTGCGAGGCCTTAGGAACTTGTTCAGGCCATGCAGATCGAGAATGGGGCGCCAGCCCCCTTCCACTTTGGGACCAGGAAGTACCTGGACACAAACCCTGGGTTTGGAGGAAGATCCGCCACCTCACTGATCACCTCCTCCTGGAGGAGCAGAGTAATGTCGGCTCGACCTGCCAACAGATAGGCTGCGGAGCCCGGAGACCCCCGTGGGGTGACGGCTCAATAGGGAGGGGACTGCTCGAACTCCAGAGGCAAGCCCCTGCTGACCACTTCCAGCATCCAACGGTCTGTGGTGATAACGGACCAGGCAAAAAGGAAGTGGTGGAGCCGTCCCCCCAAGGGGGGAACCCAGGGAGGAGTGATGAGGTTGGAGGCGACACCCCTCAACCTGTCACTGTGCAGGCTTGGAGAAAAGGCCAGCCGAGGGGCCGCCTGGACCCTTTCCTCCAGGCTTCCTACTGGAGGAAGTGGCAGACTTGGCCTTGGGGCACCAAGTGTGAGCCTGCAGGCCCTGTTGCTGGTGCTGCTGGGCCAGACGTGCCACAGGGGCGGAAGGGCAAAAGGGCTTATTCTGCTGCTGGCGGCCTTTGTCCTTCTGGGCAGACATGACCAAGTCCAAGGTGGCATTGGACTTCTGGATCCTCTGGAGATGGCCTTCCATCCCGACCCGAACAAGTTGGTGCCCAGGAAGGGAACGTCTACTAGCTTGTGCTAGGTATCCGCCGTGAAGGTGGAGATCTGCAGCCAAGCTCTGCGGCGCATGGTTACTGTGGCCGCTACTGACTGGGCACAAGAGTCTCTAATGTCCAAAGCAGTCTGGAGCTGTTGTTTGGCCACCACCCTTCCCTGATCCCGCACCTGCTTGACCGTCATCTGAAGGTCAGCCGGGAGATGAGGAAGCATCTCATCCAGGTAACCCATAAGGGCGTGTGAAAAATGTGCCATCAGCATGGCCGAGCTAGCCTGTCAAGACCTAGGGAGGAGGCAGTGTAAACTTTTCGCCCCGAGTAGTCCAGCTTCTTGGACTCCTTGTCGGGGGGGGGGGGGGCTTTTCCACATCCCTAGCATTTCCGGAGTGCCAGAAGATGCCATCGGTTACCAGACCCTCAGCAGAGGGGTGTTCCAAAAAACCAAAGAGGGAACAGGTGAGGACTGCATACTTGCGAGCCATCCTGGCCGAAGGTGTAGGACAGGATGCAGACCACTGCCAGAGCTCTAGGGCCGGACCAACAATGGCCTCAGCCACAGGGAAGGCCTCCATGGGGGAATCCCCTCAGTCCAGAATCTCCATCAGGGGACATCTGGCCCATTTTTGTACAGGTTTGAGCTGCATCCCAGTGGACTCTGAGATGAGCAGGAGGATTCCCAAGAACGAGGATGGGCTCTCATCCACCGACTGATCCCCCGGAAGATTCCAGGTCAAGGGGCCTGGAATACAGGGAGGAGTCGTCAGACCCCGGGGAGTCCACGAACAGCTGCCGAGCACCTGAGCCACCCTCCACTTGCCAAGGCCGATCGGGGGTGAGGGTGACCGACAACCTGTGGGGCAGGCCCTGATCTGACCAAGAATCCTTGGTCAGGGTCCCAGTCTTAGGTTGTGGAGGCAGTGGTTCCACCACAATGGGTGGAGCAGCCAGTTTCGGCCGAGTAATCGGTGCTGGAGTTGGCTCCTCGATGATATCGAGGGGTTGCTTCGCTCGTTTGGGCAACAGCCACTTAATGGTCAGTGAAGGTGATGGTGTGAGCTTATTACCGGCTAGCAAAAGTTGCTGCCACATCATTTTATTTATTTATTTATTGAAATTTCGGAATTACAAACCTTTGAGTCAAAGACTCCTTTGCAAAGGCTTCACGTCAATACAAAACAGAAACATTACATTTTAGACAAATTGTACATAGCTCACAAAGCAGAGACATTACATTTTGACATATTTTACATTGTTTCACAGTACAGGGTAATTTACATTACTTGGTTACCATCTCAAGGGTTGTTAGAGGACCCTGAGTCATTAAGATGGAGTGGGACAGGTTACCGCTCCGGAAGGACTTTACCAAGCCCTGAGCCAAGAAGGCTTGTAGGCCTAGGTATGCAGTCATGGAATAAGCTAGTTTTCTATCATATTCAGACTAGGGAGGACTGTTGCTAACAGCCACAGGTCTCAGAGTCAAGAAGAAGTCTCTTGATACCGGTCTTAAATTGGCCAAGACTAGGGGCCAGGTAGATGGAGGACGGTAGGTTATTAAGCCAGAGGGGAGCACGATAACAGAAAGACCTTTGCCCTAGTGAGGTCCTACAGTGTGGGACTATGAGGGAGGTGCTTGCCTAGGGGTATCCCTATGAGGGGCTGGTTGGATGAGGGGGTGAAGGCCCAGGGGTGCAAGGTTCATTAATATATTTTTTGGCTAGGAGGCAAGTGTGGTATACTTTAGTCTTCCTTCAAAGGTCAGCCAGTCTGCACGCTTATAGAACTCACACGTATGGGTTAATCTATCACAGCTTGTGACCAGTCAGCAGGCTTTGTTGAGAACTAGACTGATGCAGTTAAAGGCTCTGTGGTCAGCTGTGCCATAAATTATTATCCCATAACTGACTAAAGAAAGGACTGAGCAGGTTACAGCCAGCCGTAGGGCCTCGGAGGGTGGGTAGGCAGTGTTTGTGTCTGTATAGAATTCCTAGTAGGGTGTTCACAGAGGAGGAGAGGTGCTAATGTGTATGCGGTAGGTGAGGGATGTGTCCAGCGTGATGCCTAGATATTTAAAATTTTGGACCTGTTCAATGTGGATGCCCTGTGAATTTGAGATGGATTGCAGGGCATTACTGTAGGGGTTTTGGCAATGAGCAAAGGTTCTAGATTTCGTCTTGCTGAAGTTTAGTATTAATCGATGATCGGTGAACCAGGATTCTAGTTCTCTAAAACAGCCTTGTAGGGCATTTTGAAGAGAGTTAGGATTGGTGTGTTTCCAGTATACTACGGCATCATTTGCACAGAGCACTAGCTTTCCACTGCAGGCCTGTGGGAGGGAGTTTAGAAAGACAGTGAAAAGTAGAGGGCCTAAAATCGACCCTTGAAGGACACCCACTAGAACCGGTTGCTTGGAGGAGAGGGTGGTGCTAATTTTGACTTGTTGAGTCAAGTCTGTGAGGTAGTTTTTGAACCAAGAGACAGCTTCATGGGAGAAATAGAGGAAGGGGAGAGAGTGGAGAAGTAGTTTGTGACTGACGGTGTTGAACACTTTGATCAGATCAACATAGATTGCTCCTGCTGTTGATCCCTGTTCCAGTGCCTCATGTATGTAAGAGGTAAATTTGAGTAGGCCAGTGGTGGTGCTGTGACCCGCTCTGAACCAGTGTTGTTTGTGGCAAAGCAGACTGTGTTTGGCCAGGTATTGATGAGCTGGTCTGACACAATTTTTCGAGAGCTTTTTTGGGGGTTAGTGATGGGTCTATAATTACCAGGGTCAGTTGGATCCCCATTTTTAGGATTGAGCGATAATTCCTCTTTTCCAGAGTGCTGGAAATTGATCTAGTCACAGAGAGCAGTTTAATAGTTTGGTGAGGTGAGGCAGGGTCTCATCTATTTTTTTTTTATTTCATCTTTATTGAGGTTTTATAACATATTTACAGACCAGTCATCCAGACCAATGAGATTCATTTCATGTAGATACACATTTACAGTTTCAGTGCGGGTATAATAGCTCATGATAATAAACAGCAGAAGGATCAAAAGTCCAGATTGAGCACAGATCCTAGGGGAGGGTAGTTCCTACTCAGATAGTCTTGGCCTACTGATAAAAAGGTGAGATTTTAGGTCTCCCGGATCTTGAATGTCTTCAGGTTCCTTCAACGACAAGGAGGCCAGATCAACCTCCTGGAGAAGGTCCTAGGCGCCCAGTTCTGTCTGACTCAGGTACGTATCCAAAACAATAATGTTCATTACCTGCGTGTCAGGAATCTATTGTGGGTGCTCTCCTCAGTGGCAGACCACAGGCCTCCATGGCAACGAAGCAGTCCCCCGTGACCCTTAGGCCACATGCGGTGGGGAGGGTAGGAGGGCCCCCCACCATCATCACCCCCTCCCCACGGCACAAATGTAGGGTCTTAACATGTAATATATTTGCCACCTAGCCCATCTGGTGGCAAATTTTCCTTCTTGATTATTTAAGCTGTGTGTTATTTTCTCCATGGTGCAGATTTGTCTAGTAATGTTCCACCAGTCTTGTATTGTGGGTGTTTTAGGTGTCAACCACTGCTTCATAATGGACTTCTTTGCTGCCATAAGGAGAATGAGTAATAAATATCTAGTTATTGGACCGTGCAAATTTTGGGGAAAACGGAAACATCTCCACTGTCAGCCGGAAATGAGGGTCCAATATCTCCTGAAAGTGGGATTGCAGGAGCATAAAATAAGGTTTCAGGGATGGACACTCCCACATTATGTGGGTGTGGTTTGCCCTCATGTTGCCACAAAGGCGCCAGCAAGTGGCCCAGAGCTCTGGCCTGTAGTGACTCGTAATTGCCGGGGTTCTGAAGTATTGAATTAGCCATTTCCACGCAAACTCTCTCCATCTATGTGAGCTGGACACTCTAGCCGAGTATCTCCAGGCCCGTTGCTAGTCCTCAGGAGTTATTGGACAGCCAGATTCTTGATTCCACTGCTCACGGATGCCATCTGTGCGTGTAAGGCTCTGCACCCTCAAGGCTTGATAGTACAACGAGATCAAGTTGTTTTGTTTTAAGGTTTTATTAAGAACAATTTGGCTCTGTATTAATGGTGGGAGCTGCTCATGATCCCAAACCATTCGGGGTAGGTGGTCTATGTAGTGTCTGAGCTGCAAGTACCGGTAGAAGTCTCCCTTTCGTAGATTATATTTCTTTTGAATTTCCGTATAAGCCCACATTGTGCCCTGGTTCACTATCTGCCCCAAATATCTCAGTCCACTTTTCTCCCACTGCCGAAAGCTGCCATCTAGGTTGGTTGGGGGGGAAGTCACTCAGGCTGGAGATTGGGCAGATAAGCAGTAAAAATTTGGTCAATCGATGGTTCCGTTTAATGGTCCACCAGCCTCTAATTGAGGCCATGAGCCATGGATTTTCATGCTTATATAGGGTCCTGTCCTCCCTGTGTTGGTACAGGGTTCTGTGGAAAGTATAATCGTCCATCAATGCTCGTTCTATGTCCAACCAGTGTGGGTTATTTGTTTTGGTCTGCCTGGACATCAGATGCATCACATTTACTGCCTGCTGGTAAAGTCTCAGGTCTGGGAGGCCCATGCCTCCCCTATCCCCAGGGAGAATGAGAATTTTTAAACGTACTCGAGGTCTGTTATTTGCCCAAACAAAATTAGAAATATGGTCATTTATTTCTTTAAAAGTTTTTAAAGTGAGGTGGATGGGAATATTCTGGCACAGGTATAGTGCTCTCGGGAGGGAGACCATCCTAATTAGGTCAATCCTTCGAGCCAGCCCTAGAGGGAGAGTTGCCCATAAGGATAGATCCACTTTAAGTTGCATTACAAAAGGAGCATAGTCATGTTTATAAAACTCTAGGGGAGATTTAGGAATATGTATTCCCAGATATTTTAGTTTTTCTAGGTCCCACCTTCCCAGGATATCTGCCCGGACTTTTTGTGTAGGAGAGTAGTGAAAGGCGAGCATCTCCGTTTTAGTAAGGTTCAACCTGTATCCCGACACCAGACCAAAGGATTCTAGTATTAGCTTAACTGCAGGAAGAGATTGTTCAGGATTTTGCAAATATAGCAAGATGTCATCCGCGTAGAGGGCTATCCAGTGCTCAGTTTCTCCCAGTTCCACCCCCTCTATATCTTGCGCTTCCCTAATCTTCTGGGCCAAAGGCTCAATAAAGGCCGTGAACAGAAGGGGGGAGAAGGGGCACCCCTGCCTTATCCCCCTGTATAGGGTAAAGTAAGCTGAGTGGTGTCCATTCACCTTCATGCACGCCTGTGGAGAGGCGTAAATGTTTTGTAAGATGGCTATTAGGGCGGGAGAGAAGCCAAACTTGTGTAATGTTGCATACAGGAAAGGCCATGCCACTCTGTCAAACGCCTTTTCGGCATCTAGGCTGACTAGTATGGATGGAGCCCCACCGGTGTACATGTGATGTACCATGTAAAGGGTCCATCTTATACTATCTGTGGTAGTGTGGGATCGAACAAATCCAGACTGATCCTTATGAATTAACAGAGGGAGTACCTGATCCACCCAATGAGTTAAAATTGCCATGAATAGTTTATAGTCTTGATTAAGTACTGATATGGGTCTATAAGAGGCACAAAGTTGTGGGTTCTTATTTGGTTTAGGGATTACAAAGATCGTAGCATACGACCAGGACGGAGGAGGGGGGTCCCCCTCCATAACTTTGTTAAAAATATTAAGGAGGTTAGGAAGAATCTGGGCCTTTACCGCCTTATAAAACTCCGCCCCATATCTGTCTGGTCTAGGTGACTTCTGTGACTTGGCATTCATGATGGCAGCCACCAATTCCAACTCTGTTATTGGGGAGGTTAGGGCCTGGTTTTGGTCCTCTGTCAGCCGTGGCAGGGTGATTGATCGAGAATTCCGCTATTTGGTGTGAGGACGCTGAGTTTTCTGGGGTGTATAGGGACCTGTAATACGTGGTAAAGGCTTCCGCAATTTCATATGTCTTAGTGAGACATCGACCTCCCGCAGGGCGGTATACCGATAGGATCGTAGCCGCTTTTTTTTTGCTTCCGGATTTAGTATGCCAGCAACCGAGTAGCCCTTGGACCAACCTCATAATACTTCTGACGCAGAAAGGTCTGGGCCATCTCGGTTTGCTGTTGTATTAATCGGTCCAGCTCAAATCTGGTTTGCTGCAACTGGGGAAGTACCGTTGCATCCCCTTGTTTGTGTGCCATTTGTAAAAAGTGAAGGGTATTTTCCAGCTTAAGTTTTTGTGCTTTACGCTGTCTTTCTCGTTCTGCAGTGTATTTTATTATATGTCCCCTGAGTACAGTCTTAATCATATCCCAATACATGGCAGGGGTAGAATCCATGACCGGGTTATCCGCTTTTATCTCCTGGACTTTCTCTATAAGAAAATCACAGAACTTCTTAGAGCACTGATAGTACGTATTAAGCCTCCATAATGTCCGCTTGGGTTGGAGCTCAAAGTACCACATGGACGTCTGAGGGGCATGGTCTGAGACCGCAATGTCCCCAATTTGAATATTGTGCAGCAACCCCAGGTTCTTCACCTGCATGTACACCTGATCAATGCGGGAATAGGTTTGGTGGACCGGTGAATAGTAGGTATAATTCCTCGAGTGGGGATGGAGCTTCCTCCAGGCATCACACCATCCTGCTTCGTTTGCAAATCTTTGGAAAAATCTTTGGGTTACCGACTGTTTAGGGGGTTTGTTATTAGTAGAGTCTAGGTTAGGGTCCATGACAAGGTTAAGGTCGCCTGCCATCATAAGTACCCCCTTTGTTTTTTGTATAATTTTATCTAATAAAGGTTTAAGGTGAGCCACCAGGGTTCCCGGAGGGAGATATACATTAACTAATGTTACTGGTTTGTCATGTAGTGTACCTTGCACCAGAATCATGCGTTCCTCCTGATCAGCCCAGGTATACTCGGCTTTAAATGGAGTGACCGGGGAGATTACTATGGCTATTCCCCTACGTCTTCCGGCTTTGGCAGAAGAGTGAAAAACCTGCCCTCTGCTTAATTTGGCCAATTTTGCATGTTTGGCTGCACTCATGTGCGTCTCCTGCAGGTATGTCAGGTCGGCTTTGGAGCGCCTAATAAAGGCTAGGGTCTTTGACCTCTTAATAGGCGAAGCAAGGCCATTTATGTTTAAAGAGAGTAATTTCACCTTAGCTGTATCCATATCTTTGTTCCCATTTCCTCTCTAGTTTATACCTCTCTCGTCCTTGTGGGGCCCTAGGTCTGCAACTTCTGGAGAGCACCCCCACTGAACACATTTGCTCGGATCTGGTGACTAACACATCACAACATACAATACAACACAGTGCATAACTGATACAGAACATATTAAAACCTATTACATAACATCTAAACATCATAACATTCATAACTTATGAACTGGTACTTCCACGAGTCAGGAGATCCTGACCATGTGGTAAGGAGAACCTTACCAATTGCCCAGAAACACTGGGCTTTAGCACAAAGTGCTACTTGGGAAAGGGTAAAGAGGATAGGTGATGATTATATGCCGCACCTGTGGTCCCCAAAGATCCCAGCTGTGACTTGCAAGGGAACATACCAGTCTGAGGAGACTCTCTCCCACCTTGGGTCTCAAAAAACAAGGGGGTGGCGCAGCTAGGACACAGCCGGGGAGAGAAAAGTGAGCACATGGCTAAGCCTCCACTCCTGTACACGTAGGTCCAGGCTGGGTGCGGTGAGTCATTTATCTGTTCAGCCCATCATACCCAGAAGAGGTAGACAGATGGACCCGCCCTCCGCATGTCTGCATCCAACTGTGTACAGTCTCAGCATTGTAATCCATAGGGAGC
The DNA here is from genome assembly GCA_016271365.2 of Neoceratodus forsteri. Taxonomy (NCBI): domain Eukaryota; kingdom Metazoa; phylum Chordata; order Ceratodontiformes; family Ceratodontidae; genus Neoceratodus; species Neoceratodus forsteri. Next base: position 276,409,027 of record JADMNL010000025.1, read on the forward strand.
ACCAGCCCCATACCTCCCTCCCGGAGTCGGCCATATGCTCCCGGTTTGTTGGAGGTCATCAGACCATAGGCACCAGCCAGCCGAGCTGGCGCAGCTCCATCTTATTCACCTCCAGGGCCCCCGCCCTGGGCACCCCCGGAGGGATCACCGGGGCCCCCCCAGTACCAAGGAGAGACAGCCCCCAGCCGTGCTCCGCACATCCCCCTGATCCGGGGCCAGCTGCCGGGGGCCCACCGTGCCCCACCCCCGCAGACCAGCTCACCCCCCCCAACCTCCCAGCGTCCCAGGCAAGAGGGGTAACTGGGCCCATACATCATCCACAGGCAATAGCTATGAGTCCGCAGAGGTCTCCCTGTTTTTATTACCTGCTTTGTGAAGGGGGCAAATATGTCACAGGCAGTGTTGAAAGTTTTAATGAAGGAGGTGAGGGCAGCCTCTACAGTCTGGGCAGTGTGGCTAGGTGTCATCAAAGGAGAAGAGATACATTTTGAGGCGAGAGAGGGCGCCTATGGATGGAGATTTTAGGATGGCTGGAAGTGATTTTATTCGACCACCAGCAGGAGACGGGAGAGTGGTCACCTAGCACATCGGGGAGCACTTTAACTTTGGAGAGGTGGTTGGGAAGGTTTGTAAAGATGAGGTCAATAAGAGTGGAGGACCCTGATCTGGGGTCATGCCTGGTGGGAGACTGGACAACCTGAGCAAGGTCGTAGGCACAGACAGCATCTTTGTAGGTGGCGGATGCAGGGGATAACCAATTCACATTAAAATCACCCATAACAATCAGTTCATTCTTAGGAGGGAGATGGATGATGCTGGACAGGATAGAATCGAAGGCTTGTTTCTGGTTTGGAGGGGGGTGTAGACTGCCATAATGTATAGAGGTTTACCAGGAGTACCTAGGGTGGCTTTGATAGTTATGGCTTGGGCGCTGTGAGCCGGCAGGGGGAACCAAATGGGGTTGCAGACATGTTCTGGCATAGATGATACAATCACCTCCCCTCATGCCTGTCCTATCTGCTCTGAAGATGGAGTAGTCACTGAGAGAGACAAAGGCATCTCGGATATTTTAGACAGCCAGGTTTCGGATAAGGCCAGGATGTCAGGGGGGTGTTGGGCAATCTCATCCAGGTAACCCATAAGTGTGGAGCGGCGTGAACTTCCTAGGTAGGCTGCAGATGTTAAGGGACGCCAGTAGTATGCCACCAAGCCTGTGCTCCTTGGGAACATTAGTTGAGGGTGGTCCTGGATTGGGATGTACATTCCCTGAGATAAGAAGGAGGAGGAGGAGAGCATGCCGGAGAGCAGCTTTCCGGAGTAAATTGGTAGCAGAGCGACGGAAGCGTGGATTAGTGGGAGTTTTGGTGAGCCCAACTGGTATGGGGATGGTACAAACTAGTTGGGCTAACAAGGCTGGAGATAAGGAATGATGGGGGCTACTAAGTGGGTGTCTGTATGTGGGAGGGGGAGGTCATGCCAACAAGGTCCCACTTGTAGTGCAGCTTAGGCTAGAGGTATAATTAGTGCTGAGTAGAACCGAGGAGAAAGGAATTAGGTGATATGATAGGGGTGTATTTCTGAGGTTGTGATCAGTGAAGCAGATATGAGGGTCCCAGGAGAGGGACTTTTCCACAGGGAGAGCAGGGTGGGAATGAGAATAAAGTGTCAGTATTATGACGGTTTGGGTTAGGATCCAAAAGATGAAAGTCATGCTGCACAAGTAAGGTGTTTATAAATGCAATAGTAATGAGAGGGGGCCCTCTAGTGTTGTACAAGTATAAGCTGTGGGTGGTAAAGTGGGCAGACTGGTGGTGGTGGGGCGGTGGAGACAGCAGGCGCAGAGCGCCGGCAGGAGGCCATTTAGTAGCTATGCAGCAAGAGCAGCTCTAAATCTGGCCGTCTCCTCACGCGTTTGAATCCCAGGCATACCTGACTTCGGCTTCGTAGTGGGGGAGGGCTGCTATACAGACCCTCACGACCTCCAAGTAAGTGGCCCAGCTGTGGACAAGGGACAGTGAGAAAGGGAACAGGTTTAAATATGGTTGCAGACTACAGGGAGGGTTTACAAAGCAAAGTAACAACAGGTTAAGCTATGTTACAACTTGTGCCAGAGCCTATCCTCCGAAGAGGAGATGAGGACGAGTGGCAATGCCGCTTTCTGTGACGCCGGGACCGAGACCGCCGATGTTTGCGGGAACCTGACATGGAGGAGGACTGAGACCTTCGGGTTCGCCAATAGTGGGTCAAAGAGGGGGCTGGGGAAACCCGCTTATCCTTCGGTTCAGGGTCCTTGATCGGGGACTTCAGCACAGGAGGCATGGGCAAGTCCTCGGTAACCATCGGGGGAACTGCTGAAGAAGGGTTGTTGGCTTCTCCGGTCGACAACCTGTCCAAAGGGTCGAGAAAAATCTCGACCGCATCAACGGGTGTCTCGGCCTGTTGACCTGACGAGAACATTGTGAAGCCAGCAGCGTTAGCCGCAACCTCGACCAAAGTCGAAAGACAACAGTCCAGATGAGGAGATCTCTCCTGCTCCCACGAACATCGATGGTAGGACTTACCTTTGGATTCCTTTTTCTTCGACCTACCCGTGTGAGTCCCCGAGGGTCCTTCTCCCTTGGTGGAGAGGGACAGACAAAGCTCCTTAAAAGAAGCAGTGTAGGAAGAGCCCAAGACGAGCGGGATAAACGCCGACACTGAAGAAGACGCGGCTTGGGCCACTTCCTCCTTGAGGGCGATCAACTGCTCCAGCTGCGGGCACTACCCAATGGGCCTCCTTCGACTTCACCAGCAGAACCCGTTTCTCGGGGCGCCCCAGTTAAAGTTGGGCAGTGCGATCCTCAAGAACCGAAGGCACGAAGGACTTGCAAAGATCGCAGGCCTGCAGATCATGAGCAAGTCCCAGGCAGTAAATGCACGTGGCAAGCGGGTCGGTCCGAGACATCTTCTGCCCACAAGGACACCGACAGAAGCCGGGAGTAGATTTAGTACCCATCGCAGCTGCGAGGGAAGATGAAGACTTAAGTCTAGTAAACGTTAAAATTATTTTTGGAAATTCCGAAGGATTAGGATCCAGGCCTATAAACGCAGAGCGCTAAGGAGGGAACCTGAGCTTCCAAGCGGTAAGGAAGATCTGGCATCATGGGGCGGAACTGAGGCTTTTATCACCTGTGTGGGTGGGAGGAGTCAGCTTGAAGACCTTCCGGCAAGAATTAAAGCGCCAAGGAACCTGCCAGACAGTGTGGATTGAACAACATATCCATGTCCCTAGAACTTCTAGTTACATTCAAAATTATTTCCGTTTTCCTGCTTTTGTTAGGGAAGGTACTTTTTTTCCCCTTCGGTGCAGGTTTACCTCCAGGTCCGACCTTCCAGACCCTTCTCCAGGCTCCTCAGGGGCTTACTTCGATCCCAATATCTTCCTCTATAGCATTCCCCCCCATAATGGGGTTTAACAGGATTCCCAATACCGCTGACAAATGGATCCTATTTAGTTTGGAGAGAGTCCTGCCACCAGTGCGGAGCTGTAGAGTCAGATGTCTCGTGCTGATCTGCCTGATCTTTCTCTTTTCTGTTGCTTGTCCCCCCCCCACTTCTGTGATGCAGACTGCATGATGACACAAGCCCATGCATAAAATTGTGCAGCGTGCACTGACGTCTTGCATCCCTTTCTCTCCAGTAAGCTGTCTTGTGTGCACTGCCACATGTGGTTGGTTACCCTGGAGGCAGTACTGCACCAAGAATGACTACCCCCCCCCGAGGAGAGAGTTCTCTGACACGCCTGATCCTCCTCTCCCCCTACTCACCCTCGACGACTTGGGTTCATTCCTGAACTCAGCTCGCCGGTGTCATGAGTTGTAGCGCTACCACTGTGCCGCAGGACCAGTCCGAAATTTTGGTTTTCCAGGTTCTAGTGCCATATAAAACATGCCAGAAAGACCACCAAATGGTCTACACAGTGGTTTAACAGTGACACACCATGCTGGCATGCTGGTGACCTATGACCAGGAGTTAACCTGGCCATCTGCAATCAGAGGCCATGGTTGGGGTATGCTGCCAATGACAGGGATTTCCACTGGATATGGTGACCCCACATTCCACTGACAAAGTGACCCTCCCCATGGTGGGCCAAGAACAGTTCACACTCCTTTGTCGGAGACAGCTGCACCCATGTGAGATGTGAACCTACTGGGTTGTCACAGAGGTGGGCAGAGGAAGGCTCAGGGGACATACTGAAGGAGGAAAAGTGCTAGGTCTCTCAGAATGACAGTCGACAGTACCCTGGGGCCTCATGTCACTCAGCAGACTCTTCAGTGGTGTTGTGTTGGGAGGTCAGTAGATGGTCTGAAGAGGGAAACACCCCAGAAGAGCATGGTAAAAGCCTGAAGGCAGTATAAAAAAAAAAAAGACCTCCAGATTATAACAGTGCCTCTTTACAAACCAAATGTCCAACTACAAGGTTGTGCAAACTGGTGCAGGGACCCAGCGTACTTCAGGGCCAGACCAGCCCCAAATTAAATTATAACTCCAGAATAGAAATGTACTCGATTGGTGTAAGGGGAGAAGGCTGGTACAAACTATCAGAACAAACGTCTATCACTATGGGATTAACCCTTTGGAGCCTAGAAAGGCATTTCTGTACTAGGAGAAACAACTCCAAAGGGTTAAAGTGATGTTCCGACCTAGCGCTATAAGGTATTGGGCTTCATAGCCCAATACCTTATAGCAGCGTGAGGTGACAGGCACAAAAAAATATCAATTTAGAAGTAATTAATTACTTTTTCCTCTGGAAGGGATCATAACTGACGCCGAAGCCTCGGACAGCAGATCCCTTCCAGCTTCCTGGTGCCCCCACTCTGCCTCAACTCCACCCCCATGCTCTCAGAATTTGTGGCGTGTGGCAGGGAGAGCACAGGAGCCCATACAAGTCTATGGGGCTATTTTAAAGCCGGTTTTAGTCATTTTAACAGTCAGAGAAAAGCAAACTGAAGCAGTCGCTAACCAAGAGGACCCTACTAGTTAAGCAACACTTTAGTTGTTCTCTCGGGACTGTTTAAAATGACTAAAAACTGACTTTAAAAAATAGTCCCCTGAGACTTCAGATGGAGGCTCGCCCCACGCCTCCCTGGCCACACGTCACAAATTCCAAGAGCATGGGGGCAGAGTTGAGGCGGATCAGGGGCACCAGGAAGCTGGAAGGGATCAGCTGGCCGAGGCTTCGGCGCCTGTTACGATCCCTTCCAGAGGAAAAAGTAAGCACTTTTAAATTTAAATTTTGACACCAGTCAGCTCAGGATGATATAAGGTATTGGGCTATGAAGCCCAATACCTTATATTGGAAATTTCCTTTAAGATGCCATGTGCAATGTTTACTGCACAAAATTACATTTATTTCAATTTGGTGACCGGGTGAATCCACTGGGACCAAAGGTCCCTTTTTCAGGGGTGACCCGAAATTAATGACAGTTACACAACTAGCGTAAGATTCCATTACAAGTATTCAATCAGTCACAGTAAGCGCTTTTACATAAAAGGAATGAGAAAAATCGACATGGATTAATAACAGCTGACATGTAAGCGGAAGCACACCTTGCCTCTGAAGACAATAACACTGACGCAACACATTACTTTAAGTAAGCATCGGATCTACATTATACTGAGTAAAAGAGGTCAATCAACGATAACAGGTACAAAGACATTTTTCAAGGTAGTACACTTTAATCCCTTTTTGAAGCTGTCTAGGGAATTTGCCAATTGTAGGAGTTCAGGGAGGGCATTTCATAGATTGGGAGCCAAGCAGGCGAATGACTGGCTCCCAGCTGAGGTCCTGATCCTAGGCACCTCGAGCAATTTCTTGCTGGAGGTTCACAGCGTTCTAATGGAAGGCTTAGGGACAAGCAGACCTGCCAGACCAGGAGGCTGTTGAGAGAAATTGAGTTTGTATGCGGTATATAGTACGTAGGACTGAGTACTGTAGCAGATGTGCCAACAGAAGCCAATTCAGGGAGGCCAGCACCTCACAATGGTGCTTCCTAGTATGGGTCAATGTGGTGAATCGGCCTATTTTGTGGTAGAGCAGTTGCAAACTATTTCTCCCAGTGTTACCAAGGGACTGCAGAACAAGGGCAGCATATGTGAGTTTAGGTATTAGTACACTGTTTGCTCACATGTTCAGACGTGGGACTCTGTCCAGTACCCACCCTCCCCTTTGCCTCTCCCACCCCTTAACACCTGCACCATAATGACAAAGTCACCTTTGACTGCCTCACCCCAACTCTCAATTCTGCTTCTTCTATTATTCTCCTCCTCTCCTCCAGCTCCCCCCCTTCTTTCTCACCTTCCTCTCATATTTTCCCGTTAGCCAAAGTCACTCTGGCTGCCCTCCCTTCTCATCCCTACTGGTTTCCACCTTGACTTATTTTTGCCTGCTCTCCTTAAGGAAACATTCCTTGATCTTTTGCTCATCCTCACTTGTGATGAATTGTAAATAATTGTATACACATGTACCCTTAGCTGTACTTGGTTATCACTCATGTCATCACTTATGTTCATTTATGTTATCCTGTACTGTATTGCCAGCACTGTCTGTACCAGGGGTAAGATGTTTAATATCTGATGTACAATGCAAAATGTTGAATTTTATGTTCATTTATGTTATCCTGTACTGTTGTACTTTACATTCATTTATGTTATCCTGTACTGTATTCCCAGCACTGTTTGTACTTGACACGGAACCTCTGTAAAATAACCTCTGGTTCAAAGGTATCATAATCCTTGTTATAGATAAATAAATTAAATAAATAAATAAAAGTGGCAATTCTAGACTCCTGGAAGAGGTGTCTGTTTAATTTATAAAGTAGCCCTAGCTTCTGGTGGATAGTGTGGGTAACCTGATCCATGAGGCTTATAGGTAAGGGCTTGAAGCATCAATCCTAGGTATTTGATTGTGTCTACAGCCTCAAAAAGAGAGCCAGAAGAGGTTGCAAGAGGGAGTAGAGCAGATCTATCAGGACGTAAGTTTCTGGGGCCAAAAGAACAGATTTTGTTTTTTGGGCATTTAGCACCAACTGGTTCACCAGGGTCCATTTCTCTAGGGCAGAGAAGTTGGTCTGTAGTTGAGAGCTGAGAGCCTTAGCATCTCAAGTACCCACATAGTCATCTCATCCTATATGCAGATGATGCTGTTCTATCACCGCAGCTTTTGTCCAGGTCGTTGATGAACAGGACAAATAGCAGTGGACCTAATACTGAGCCCTGAGGTACGCCATCTGTGATTGGTAGTTGCCTAGACAAGGCTCTACGTCATTTGACAACCTGGGTATGATATGTTAGGTAATGGGAGAACCAGTCGAGCATGAGAGTCAAGGCTGATCTGTTTTCATTTTCCAATGAGTAGGTTGTGGCTGACCAAATCAAAGGCCTTCATGAGGTCTATGAAGATGGCATCTGTTGGGATCCTGCTGTCCAGTGCCTGCAGAATGTCAGAGGTGAATTTAATTAAGGCAGTGTCTGTCCTGTGGTTGCACCTGAATTCGTGTTGCTGAGGGTACAAGAGGTGGTGCAGCTCTAGATAGTCCTGCAGCTGGTTGCATATCAGCCTCTGTTGGATTTTGCCCAGGACACAGAGCAGGGTAGTTGCCTATATCTTCTCGGAGACAACTCTTGTGGACTGGGACCACTGCTACTTCCTTCCATTTAGCTGGGATCACTCCTTCACGGAAGGACCGGTTGATCAGCATGGTTAACGAGCTGCGATGACTGGGGCAGCTACCCTCAGTGGCCTGGGTCCGAGGCTATTCAGCCCCACAGAACCGTCAGATTTTATTTTCTAAAGGAGGGCAAGCACCACCTTTTGTGACACCAGCTGAACATGATACTCAGGATGCAGTTCAGCAGGATACGGGGGGGGGGGTTATCAAGGGGAGGGGAAGAGGTAGAGATTGCATTCTTATATTTGTTCAGGTCTGTAAAATGAAGATTGATGGCATTAGCTGCAGACTGAGGGTCATTTAAAATCTGATCACTGGCCACAACTGTACCATGTGAGGCACTAGTTCCGCCCTTCAGCAGGTAGTTTATCTGGACCCAGAATTGTCTAGGGCCAGATAGGTTGTTACGCTGAAGATCCCCGATATACTCTTGCTTAGCTGTCTTGGAGTTTTTCTTACACAGGTTGCGAAGCACTCTATATCTGATCCAATCAGTATTAAGCCTGGACTTCTTAAACTGAGCCTAGGCTCTACTGCGCTGTGACATTAGTGCTTTTAGCTCAGGGGTGGTCCATCTGTAGCATTTGGCCTTGACCCGGAGTTTCCTAAGTGGAACAGCCTTGTTGGCGGCAGATGTGAAGCAGTTCACAAAGAACTCCAGGGCATCATCAATGCTGGGCAGTGAGAGGATTGGGCTCCAGTCCAGGTCAGCCAGGAAGGCCTTGAAGGATTCCACAGAGAAGCATGAAAAATCTCTGGCTGTGAAGACTCTAGGGGGAACTCTAGGTGGTCTATTCTTCCAAACACAGAAGATGGGAGAGTGGTCACTTACAGCATCTGAGAAAATTCCTGAGGCCTGAATACTGTTAAGGTTGGATACCAGTACCCAATCGAGTAAGGAGTGGTTTCCAGACTTGGCATTGTGTCGAGTTAGTTGATGATCTGGGTTGCGTTCACTTCTAGTAGCTTTGTCTTGAGCCCTAGATCAGTGTCCTGGGACCAAATGAGGTTGAAGTCACCCAATATGATTACCTCAGAAGGAATGTGCTTAGCCAGAAGTTTTGTGAGTGCTTCAAGTGCAGAGGCAACAATGCGAGAAGGGTTATAAAGGCAACAAATGGTAAGGGCCTTTGCTTTCCGCAGGATTAGTTTTACGAAAAGTACTTCACTGCCAGCACAGTCTAGCAGAGGACGAGTGGCAGCAGCAGCAGCACAGAGTGTGTCTCTGGTGTATATTATGACATATCTGCCTCTTTTTTTCCTCCATGTTTTTCCTGAAGATAGAGTACCCCGGGAGCTCAACCTTATGCATCAACACATTAGGTTTTAGCCAGGTTTCCGAAACTGCAAGGATGTCTCAATTATATAGGTCAGCCCAGGACTGCAGCTCATGTATCTTAGGGCGAAGGCTACATATGTTCATATGCACCATCTTTAGGTCCCTTGGAGTGTACCCATTTTTGATCTGAGTTGGAGCAGATAGTTATGTTGGGGGGGGGGGCAGAGTTCATCTGGATAGTCCCAGAGAGTAATATTAGCAATATGGATAGTAATTTTATTGCTTTATGCTGATAGAATCCTGACAGTCCCATATAGAAACAAAAACAGTGTAATAAATACACAGAAAACAAACAGCCTACCTCCATGCACACCTGCTGTCTACAAAACCCCTTGTGCTTTGGTGAAAATATAGAGGCAAAAACAGGGCTATATATATATATATACACACACACATATATATACATACACATACATGTATATACATATACATACACTCATTCAGCCTACCTCCATAAGATCTGCTGCCTACAAAAACTCTGGCGCTTTGCCCTAACGCTGTACTCCGAGTTAAGCTGCATCATTCCTTACCAGCCTGAAATTTGAAATTCTCATGTTAAGAGGCAGCGAACACTGTGTCCGTACCTTTCTTCCATCTTGGAAGGGACCTGAAACCTGAATTTATTCCTCAGGTGTTACAGTTGTTTGTTCCACTGGGTCTGCTTGCCCTTCACGTGTTTAGTATGAACATGTTCTTGCTCTCTCTAGCATCTTAATGCTGAAATAAATGTAACATATGTAGTGCAGAACTGCTTACAGTGATTAAAAGCAGTTCTCCTTGGACAATATATCAAAACCACAGTATCTTTCTTCATTTAATAAAAACTGGAGGTTGCTATTCATCATCCTCGATTTACACCCATAGCTGACAAATACCGTATGCTGTGTAGCCTGTCAAATTGGTTAAATTATTTGAAAAGCTCGTATTCATTACACAAGAAAAAAGAAACGTGAATCATATGAACTGAAAAGGCAGGGACAAGGCTTTTTAAAATACCTTTTTGCTGTTACTTTTGAAACTTAATTTCATTTCATTTACCTGATATAAGGCAGAAGGAATATATAACTACATTTTCTTCCAAACTGCACCTGATTTATTAGTCTGCTTTATCATCACTGTGCCAGTTGCTCTTGGTAGGGGGTGAGCTGGGGGCTATTTCTAATGAATTTATAACTGTGATACAAACATGTGTGCTACAACCAGCAATAGGGGAGATAACCACAGGTTGGTAGGGCAAAGGGGAGATAGCTACAGATTGGTAGGGTAAAGGGGAGATAACCACAGGTTGGTAGGGTAAAAGAGAGATAGCTACAGGTTGGTAGGGTAAAGGGGAGATAGCTACAGGTTGGTAGGGTAAAGGGGAGATAGCTACAGGTTGGTAGGGTAAAGGGGAGATAACCACAGGTTGGTAGGGTAAAGGGGAGATAGCTACAGGTTGGTAGGGTAAAGGGGAGATAACCACAGGTTGGTACGGTAAAGTGGAGATAGCTACAGGTTGGTAGGGTAAAGGGGAGATAGCTACAGGTTGGTAGGGTAAAGGGGAGATAGCTACAGGTTGGTAGAGTAAAGGGGAGATAGCTACAGGTTGGTAGGGTAAATGGGAGATAACCACAGGTTGGTAGGGTAAAGGGGAGATAGCTACAGGTTGGCAGGGTAAAGGGGAGGTAGCTACAGGTTGGCAGGGTAAAGGGGCAGTGGTTACAGGCTGGTAGGGTAAAGGAGAGGTAGTTACAGGCTCGTCGGGTAAAGAGGAGGTAGTTACAAGTTGATAGGGTAAAGGGGAGATAGCTAGAGGCTGGTAGGGTAAAGGGGAAGTAGCTACAGGTTGGTACGATAAAGGGGAGGTAGATACAGGTTGGCAGGGTAAAGGGACGGTAGCTACAGGCTGGTATGGTAAAGGGGAGGTAGCTACAGGTAGGTAGGGTAAAGGGGAAGTAGCTACAGGTTGGTAGGATAAAGGGGAGGTAGTTACAGGTTGGTAGGGTAAAGGGGAGATAGTTACAGGCTGGTAGAGTAAATGGGAGGTAGTTACAGGTTGGTAAGGTAAAGGAAGGTAGCTACAGGTTGGTAGGGTAAAGGGGAGGTAGCTACAGGTTGGTAGGATAAAGGGGAGGTAGCTACAGGTTGGTAGGGTAAAGGGGAGGTAGTTACAGGCAGGTAGGATAAAGGGGAGGTAGTTACAGGCTGATAGGGTAAAGGGAAGGTAGTTACAGGCTGGTAGGGTAAAGGGGAGGTAGCCACAGGTTGGTAGGGTAAAGGGGAGGTAGTTACAGGCTGTTAGGATAAAGGTGCTGTAGCTACATGTTGGTAGGGTAAAGGGGGGATCGCTGCAGGTTGATAGGGTAAAGGGGAGGTAGTTATAGGCTGGTAGGGTAAAGAGGAGGTAGCTACAGGTTGGTAGGGTAAAGGGAAGGGAGGTAGCTACAGGTTTGTAGGGTAATGGGGAGGTAGCCACAGATTGGTAGGGTAAAGGGGAGGTAGTTACAGGTTGGTAGGGTAAAGGAGAGCAAGCTACAGGCTGGTAAGGTAAAGGGAAGTAGTTACAGGTTGGTAGGGTAAAGGGGAGCTAGTTAAAAGCTGGTAGGGTAAAGGGGAGGTAGTTACAGGTTGGTAGGGTAAAGGGGAGGTTGGTAGGGTAAAGGGAAGGTAGCCACAGATTGGTAGGGTAAAGGGAAGGTAGTTACAGGCTGGTAGGGTAAAGGGGAGGTAGTTACAGGTTGGTAGGGTAAAGAGGAGGTAGCTACAGGTTGGTAGGGTAAAGGGGAGGTATATACAGGTTGGTAGGACAAAGGGGAGGTAGCTACAGGTTGGTAGGACAAAGGAGAGATAGTTAGAAGCTGTTAGGATAAAGGGAAGGTAGCTACATATTGGTTAGGTAAAGGGGAGATAGCTACAGGCTGGTAGGGTAAAGGGGAGGTAGTTACTGGTTGGTAGGGTAAAGGGGAGGTAGCTACAGGTTGGTAGGATAAAGGGAGGTAGTTACAGGTTGGTAGGGTAAAGGAGAGCTAGTTACAGGCTGGTAGGGTAAAGGGGAGGTAGTTACAGGTTGATAGGGTAAAGGGGATGTAGCTACAGGTTGGTAGGTTAAAGAGGAGGTAGCCACAGATTGGCACTGTAAAGGGGAGGTCATTACAGGTTGGTAGGGTAAAGGGGATGTAGTTACAGGTTGGTAGGGTAAAGGAGAGGTAGCCACAGATTGGTAGGGTAAAGGGGAGGTAGTTACAGGTTGGTAGGGTAAAGGGGATGTAGCTACAGGTTGGTAGGGTAAAGGGGAGGTAGCCACAGATTGGTATTGTAAAGGGGAGGTCATTACAGGTTGGTAGGGTAAAGGGGAGGTAGCTACAGGTTGGTAGGGTAAAGGAGAGGTAGCCACATATTGGTAGGGTAAAGGGGAGATAGTTACAGGTTGGTAGGGTAAAGGGGAGGTAAATACAGGTTGGTAGGGTAAAGGAGAGGTAGCCACAGATTGGTAGGGTAAAGGGGAGGTAGCTACAGGTTGGTAAGGAAAAGGGGAGGTAGTTACAGGTTGGTAGGAAAAAGGGGAGGTAGTTACAGGTTGGTAGGGTAAAGGGGACGTAGCTACAGGTTGGTAGGGAAAAGGGGAGGTAGTTACAGGCTGGTAGGGTAAAGGGGAGGTAGTTACAGGTTGATAGGGTAAAGGAGAGGTAGCTACTAGCTGGTAGGGTAAGGGTAAGGTAGCTACTGGTTGATAGGGTAAGGGTGAGGTAGGTATGGGTAGGAGAGCTAGAAAAGGGAAAATAACAGGCACCTTATCTAGGGTAGGGTAAAAAATAAGATAAGTTACAGCAAGTGAAAGCATAGGGTAAGAAATGAAGATTAGGCAAGTGGGTAAGAGTAGTTGACACACATGACAAGTTAGGTACAGGTGGGTGGGTGTGTTAGAAATGGGAAAACACCGGACACACTATCTGGGGTAGGATAACAAGAAAGTTTCGGCATGTTAAATGGGAAGGTAATGCAATGGAAGTAGAAAGGAGGCAGTGGGGTATAGTGAAGTTTAAATAGGCAAATGGTAAAGGAAGGAAAGATCAAGGGAGTGGTGCAGTGCAAAGAGTGTGGGGCCATAGTATTTTGGGACACGTTCAGGAGACTGAGGTGCTGTTCCATTGGTACTCTCCTCTCTGGATTGAAGGCAGAGGTTGCTGGAATCTGGGTTGAACTGGCAAGGGTGCAGAACACCTCTGCCCCACCCAGGGGCCACCAAGTCTGCCACTGGCCCCCACAAAATGCCTAGGTAGAGGCAGAGTGGTTGGACCTTGGTGGCTCCGAGAGGGTATGGGTGGCAGGAAGCAGAAAGGGTACATGCTATTCATCCTGTACCACTGCAGAATTCCTTCCCCATACTGGCTGGACAGGGCAACTGAGAGGAGGCACCAGTAGCAGTGGGAAGGGAGGAGGTCAAGGTCCTCAGAAGGACAGGCCCCAAGGAAGGAAGAAGAGGCCCCAGACAAGGAGGAAGCAGCTGCTGGTGGGGGACTCTATTGTTAGGGGGACAGAGTTGGCAGCTGGGGGAGGAAGGGAGAGGGAGGTGAAGTGCCGGAGAGGTGCTTTGGCTTGGAGGGATGGAGATTGTATCCAGAGGATTGCTAGGACAGCAGGAAATGAGAGGGAGATAGACATAATTGCCCACCTGAAAACAAATAACCTGGCAAGGGACAGAGTAGGGGCAGTGCAGAAAAATTTCGGGGAGTAAGGGAGGGGCCTCATGCAGGTGGCACACATGGCAGCTTTTGCCAAGGTGTTATCCGAGTACGGCCGGGGGAGGAAAAAGCACTATGCACCACGGCATTTAACAGTTAGCTGAAGGCATGGTGCATGGAGGAGGGCTTTGGCTACCTTGGGGACTAGGAGCCAACCTATGAGGATATGGGCCTCTGTAAGGAAGATGGCCTGCATCCTTCCAGGAAGGGAAGCACAGTTCTTAGTGGTAGATTTAAATGCTACTCAGATGAGCATTTAAACTGGCTGGGTGGGGGAGGCTGTAAAACCAAGGAAGGCAACATTTTGTTCCCCCACATGAAGGAGGAGCATGGAAGGAGGTCCTGAGAGGAGTAAACTCCCCTAGGGCAGGTGTACAGAAAGACAGGTGTGAAGACAAGGCGGAGGACAAGGGGAGTATAAATCAGGAAACCAAATGTAAAGAAGTAAAAGACAGCTAACAGAGAAGGTAAAAAGGGAAGAGGTGGGTCAGGAGGAGCATCAGGAAACAGCACAGGCAGGAAGGAGGGGAACAGGCAGGGAAGGAGTGAGGTATGGAGAGCCATGTACACCAATGCAGGGAGTCTGGGAAATAAAATTCCAGACCTGGAAGCCATCATGGTGGAGGCTAGCCTGGATCTGGTGGCCATAACAGTCATGGTGCACTGAGCCCCATGGCTGGGACATGGCCATACTGTGCTACTCTCTGTACTATATGTAAGGGGGAATCAAGGCCAGGGAGGTACAGCGGCACCCGGAGGAAAAGGAAGGGTTGGAGGTGATGAGGGTCATCTCGGACACAGGCTCTGGGGCCGCTATCCGTACAGGGGTGTTATACAAACAGACCTCCAGCACAGGGGGAGGAGTTGGACAAGGCAGTAGGGGAAGCCATCATCAGGATGGCAAGTGAGGGGGAGATGCTGCTAGTGGGTGACTTCAATCTGACAGATGTGGAGTGAAACCTTCCAACTGCAGCTTCAGCAAAGATCAGGAACACGCTTGACTCCCTACAATGGTTTTTTCTGTGACAGCTAGTCAAATAATCCAGCAGGGACAGGGCAGTGCAGGACCTCGTGCTTACAAACAGAGACAACACTGCAGATGTAATAGTCGGCAGTCTCCTAGGTATCAGTGATCACTGTACAGTATGGTTTAATATTTAGATGGCAACAGAGGCTAACTACACAAGGACAAGCGTCCTGGACTTTAGAAGGGTGGAGTTAAACGAACTGAAAGACTGCCTCAGAAACTGCCTCATGGGGGGGGGGGGGATTTCCAGGAAGAAGCAGAGGCACAGTGAGGAAAAAAAGGAAGGGCACAATTAAGACAAGCAGCCTCTGCATGAAGGAAGTGAGACAAAGCAGAAGGTACAAGAGACTGTTACAGTTCTCCAGGAAAGTGACCAAGGTGGTGAAGGAAAAAAAGGTGGCATTTAGGAGGTATACGGAAACTCAGAGGGCAGAGGACGGGAACGTGTACCAAGTAAAACACAGGGAAGCAGGAAAGTTAGTGAGGGGAGCAAAGGTGCAGACAGAGGAAAGGATAGCTAAAGGGGTAGCTAAAGGGGATAATACTTTATTCAGGTACATAAGTGAGAAGATGAAAACAAGGAGCGAGACAGTGAGGATAAGGAGGATGGGAGGGGGAGACTGTGCAGATGAAGACCATGAAAAAAAACTGCTATCCTGAACATGTACTTCTGCTCAGCCTTCACAGAAGGAGTCAGGGACAGACAACTAGAAAGGCTATAGCACTGGACACGTACTAAAGGAAACTCAGGGAGGTGCTAGTTGCCCCACTGACAGCCTTATTCAGTGGTTCACTGTAAGTAGTTCTAGAGGACTGGAGAAGAGCAGACATGGTCCCTCTACCTAAGAGAGGCAACAGGGATGAGGCTAGCAACTGCTGGCCAGTCAGTCTCAGTTCACTGGTACAGAAATTAATGGAAACCGTGCTAAAGGAAAGGGTGTTAGAGTATCTTGAATCCAGAGGGCTGCCAGACCACAGGCAGAATAGATTCATGGGGTGGGGAGGTTCATGCCAGACAAATCTAACTGATTTCATCAACTGGGTAACCAGGCAAATTAATCAGGGAAGGGCAGTGAACGTGGCCTATATGGACTTTAACAAGGCTTTCAACACGGAGCAGCACAGGAGACAAAGATACTGAACTGCCTTGGGGAGGAATCCAAAGTGGTGAATTGAGTTAGAAACTGGTTAGCAGATAAGATGCCAGAGGGTGGTGGTTAATGGCACTCACTCTAATGATGCTGCAGGGCTCAGTACTGGGACCAGTCCTCTTCAATGTCTTCACAAGTGACAGTGCAGAAGAACTCGAAGGGAAGGTATGCCTTTTGCATTTAACACCAAAGTCTGTAATAGGGTGGACACGCAGGAGGGGGTAGACAGAATGGGCAGGGATATGGAGAAACTAGAGGAGAGATCAAGGGCATGGCAGTTGGAGTTCAATGCCAAAAGTGCAAAATCATGCATCTAGGGCATAAGAACACAGGAGCCAAGTATAGGATGGGTGTGGGGGTACAGACAATCAGATGACCTCTAAGTGGCAGGGCAGTGTGACAAAGCAGCAGATAGGGTTAGAAGGATGCTGGGGTGCATAGGGAGGGGTATTTCCAGCAGGAGGGGGGAGGTGGTGTGGCCACTGTATCACCTGCTGGTGAGACCCCACCTAGAATACTGTGTCCAGTTCTGGAGGTCGCACCTCAGAAAAGACACAGACATGATGGAGGTGGGCCAGAGGAGGGCAACCAAAATGGTGCCAGGGTTGCACCAAAAGCCATACGAGGAGAGACTGAAGGATTTCAACATGTACACCCTGGAAAGGAAGAGAGCGTGAGGTGACATAATAGAGACCTACAAGTACCTCAGAGCAGTTAACAGGACACAGGAGGAGAACTGCTTTCAAATGAGAAAGAGCACCAGGACAAGGGGGCATGCACCAAAGCTGGAAGGGGGGGTCAACAGGAATGTGAGAAGTGCTTCTTTACTGAAAGCGTGGCAGACGCCTGGAAAAGATTCCCAGCGGCAGTGGTGGAGATGAAAACAGTGGGGGGCTTCAAGCATGCGTGGGGCAGACGTAGGGGAATATAATATGCATGGAGGAGGAAGAGTTGTCAGTGATCAGTTAAGGCCTGCAGAGAAGGGCTAGGCAGGGAACATCTGGGCAGACTGGGTGGGCCAAGTGGTCCTTTTCTGCCAACAAATTCTATATTTCTATGCATTCCAGGTAAGTGTTCTGGTTGCCCTGTAACTGGGCTTCTTACTCTAGTACGTACTCAAGAGTAACTGTGCAAGACACTTAGAATTCATTAACCTTAAAGAGCTGCTGACATGTTCATGACAACTTTAACACAACCTAATATTTAGACACAGTCCAGCTTGTACTTTCCACTAGTGCTGTACTCCTCCTCCCTATAATTTATTACTGAGATCATCTGTATGAAAACAGGATGTTTGCTCCTAAAGTGTATATTCCTGCTGCTTTCTCCCTACCTAAAGTCACAGAGCACTACTTGTGGTATCACAGTTGCTCCCACAACAACAGACTGTGATGTCACAACAGAGGATTATGACTTGAAGTACGGAGTAAGCTATAGACACAGATGGAGTCTGAAGAAACTTTAAAGGATAAAGGTAATATATTCATGCAAATTTCCTTAGTAATAAGTAATGTGGAGGAGAAATACACAGGTTACTCACCTGTAACAAAATCCGGGCACAGACTTGTCTTTCTATCACAGTCGGGAAGCTCGAAGAACGAATACCGAACGGTAGCAAAGTTTTGAAAAGCAATCCAAATGGATCAAAAGTGCTAGTGCCTACAACATTGAAGCAACCTACTTCTTCCAGCGGAAAGGAAGATCTGGCATCATGGGGCACAGCCGAGGGACATACCACCCGGGTGGGTGGGAGAAGCCAGCTTGAAGACTTTCCAGCACTTTTTAAAGGGGAAAGGACACTGCCAACAAGTGTGGATAGAACATATCCACATCCCTAGAAATATAAAGTTATAAATGGAATGCATGCAGAATTGTACCTGATTTTTATGCTTTTCAAAGTCTTCTTTGAGTCATCAGTAGCTCTTTAACAATTTCCATCCTTTGAAACCCAGGTACATGCTATTTTGATTTTATTTCAACTAAAATATCCTGATCCTTCCAGAATATTAATTGCTACTTTATGACTTACAATAAAATGCAAGTCATTCTTTACAGAGGTCTTAGTTTATGTTTAGGTTACAGTTTAATTGCACAGTAGAAATTTTTAGAAGATCATAAAACGGAAACAGGGTTATAGGTTTGAAACCAAATACAGTATTCATCTGCCTTACTTAATGATTGTCTGTTACTGCCAGTCTAGGTATGAGTCCCATCAGTTATGACTGTTAACATTCTAGTCTCGGTTTCACTCCTGTTTACTTAATGACAATGCAGTTTTGTGGCTGTCTGGTGAACTGTATTTCTCTCACGTGGCAGTTACTTTTCTGTCAGCAAGCATACTGAAGTGGCATTTTAATATCAACATTTAAATAAATATCCACAGGTTCCCCAGCCTTGCAATAGACAAACAGTAGAGTGCAATAGGGTGGAAGGGAACTCCAGGTAGCCATCTGGTGCTGTAAGCAGAGCCAGGGCCAGTCAGAGGAGAAGGGGCAGTTTAAACCTAGGACGGGGCAAGTGTCCCTATGCATGAGCATCCCTACGCTAAGTGCCACAGAACAGGAATGCGGCGTCTGACTATGGGCCTCTCAGGCCATCTGTAGGTAAGTCTGCAGTTCCACAGGGAAATCTGCTCCTTGCAGAACAGGGAAGTAAGCTGGCAGGAGAGTGCACAAAAGAAAGAAATCAGCTAACACACTCTCTAGAGTAGGGAGGTATAACTGATAAGTAAAGGGTATTCAGGCAAGAGTTAAAAAACAGATGGTGTCTGGTAGGGAAGGCATCACCCTACATAAGGAAGGATGATGTAGTGCAGCA
This sequence comes from Neoceratodus forsteri, assembly GCA_016271365.2. NCBI lineage: Eukaryota > Metazoa > Chordata > Ceratodontiformes > Ceratodontidae > Neoceratodus > Neoceratodus forsteri. The sequence continues at coordinate 276,427,791 of JADMNL010000025.1, forward strand.
GCTAGGGGACATTAGGGATTATAGGAAGGGAGACTATCACGAGTGAGACCATAGGCAGTATGGAGCACAGATATCACTGGGGGATAGCCAGCTGTAGGGACTGTGTGGCACTCACTACTCCCTAAAGGGTGGGCCACTGCCCCATAAGTAGAAGATATGTGGAGCTCCAGCCATAGGCAGTAGCTGCATGGTATGAGATATCCCTGCTGCACCACTAGTTAAGCAGGAATCCAGAAGCGCACTCCGCACCCCAACTCAAAGGCCCCCTGGCCTCACGAACCGGAGGGTCATGGGGAAGGGTGGCAAGGGCAAGCAAGAGGATGCATGTCAATTTCCCTTGAGACCAACTGCAAATCGTTTTGCACTGCTGAAGGAGGTACAGGTGTCTAGACTCTGCCACAGGGGCTGTGAGATGGTCGTGCAGAGAGAGAGCTGGCTTAGTGGGTGAGGTGGGACAAGAACAGCCAGAAAACTTATAGTAGTTGAGGACACCAGGCTAAGGTGGTGGAGAGGGGTGGTGTGTGTTGGGGTGAGGGAGGGGTGGACACAGGCTTACCAGATGAATCGACCATTCAAGATATAGACAGAACAGGAAGAATGGTCAGGAGGTCAGAAGAGGAAGTTGGGGTCCTGGTACAGTTGAGTACCAATGATCTTGTGAATCATTCAGTCTCAGGAAGCAGCCAAGCAAAACTTCCAGAAGCTGGGAAGCTTGAAGAGGAATTTAGCCTCACTGGCCTTTTTGGAGGTCCTTCCTGTGTGAGGCAGGGGAAGCAGGGGGAGAGGAAATTGAAGCCTTTAACAAATGGTTGAAGAGATGGTGTCGGGAGGCAGGTATCACTTTGTAGGAGACTGGGGGAACTTCTGTGGCAGAAGGTTCTTCAAGAGTGATGGGCTTCATGTGACGATTCAGAGAACTACAGTGCTTGGGCAAAAAATGGATGTCTGTGTAGGTGGACATTTAAACTGAGTAGGGGGGAGGCTGCTGCTGGGGGAGCCCTTCAGGACAGAGTGAGTCAGGAAACCTAGTTAAGGCTTATCCAGAAGTGGGGACTAGGAGAGGAGAGTCCGGGAATGGTACAGTAGGGGTTCCAACTGGTTCCAGAGGTGATGCTAATGGGAAGGGTCACAATAAATCAGCAGGGTCAAGAATACTAGGAAGATAAGTAGTCGGAGGGGGAGAGAAACAAGGGACAAAACAGTCAAAAAGGTTACAGGAATGAATAGGAGCTGGAAGATTACCTGCCTTAACACCAACAGCCTAGGTAATGGGGGGATGAGTTATTTCGATAGAGCAGGAGAAAAAAGAAAGATGGGAGTCAGGGAAATGTTAGGTTTGGCGGGGGGGGGGTAGTAGAGGATGATGTGCAGAATAAAATTTTTTTAAACAACTACTTTGCTCAGTATTCCAGGTGCAGGACAGTGAGCCTCTGCCAGAAAGTAGAAATAAGGCAGCAATGGGGGGAGGTGGTCAGGAAATGGGTTGTATGGAGGTCACAGGAGATAGGGAAGGAAAAGGGCTCACTGCCCTGAAAACAGATAAATCATCAGGACTAGATGCATTACACCAAGAGTGCTCAGGGAACTGGTGTCAGAACTAGCTGAGCCCCTGGCTATTCAATAGCTTACTAAGGTACTGGATGGTTTTGAGGGATTGAAGGACTGTGAATATACTCCTGGTCACCAAGGGAGGGGATAGGGAGGACCCAGGCAATTACAGACCCATCAATCTTACTGGCATTGTAGGTAATCTGATGGAAACCCTATTCAAGGCTAACGGTTTATGGCAGAGAGGTCATATCATATTAGACCAATCTGATAGTATTCTCTGACCGAGTTATGAGGGTGGTAGATAAGGGACAAGTGGTAGATTTTCTGAACTCTGACTTCAGCAAAGCATTCGATTCAGAGCCACACAGGAGGCTGCTGAAGAAGTCAGAGGATCTTGGGTAGAGACGAAGCTAGAAATGTGGGTTGGAAATTGGCTAGGGGATAACATAGGTTAACAAGATCAAATCAAGGGACAGAGAGATCATGAGTGGGATGTTGCAGGGCTCCTCGGACTAGCCCTTTTCAATGTTTGTTAATTATATAGGGGGAAGGTACAGAGGGCAATACGTGTCTCTCTGCAGATGACACAAAGCTCTGCAGTAGAGTGGACAGAGATGAGGAGGCGAGGGAAATGAAGCCAGACTTGGAAGGGCTAGAGAGATGGTCAAAAGTATGGCTGTTGAGGTTCAGCACCAAGATGTGCAAAGTGATGCACAAGGTAAAAAAGACCTTGGAACGGAATATCGGATCGGGGAGCTGGGTTGGCCACTACTACAGAAGAAAGGGACCTGGGAGTCATTATAATCAACTTTGTCAAGCAGACCAGTCAATGCAATGAGGCCTACATTGATGCTACCAATATGCTGGGGTGCACCGGGAGAGGTTTAGATAATTGGAGAAAGGAGGTGATATTGCCCCTGTACAGGTCACAGGTGAGACCCTATATGGAGTACTCTGCCCAGTTCTGGAGTCAGCATCTGCAGATGGATCTGCACAAACAAGCATCAGTGTGGCGAATGGTCACCAAAATGATTCAGGGCCACGAAGCAGAACCTAAGAGGAGTGGCAGAAGGCCCTGAATATGTACCTGCTGAAGGTCAGAAGGAAATAGGGCTACAAAATTGAGACCTTCAAATTTCTAAGAGGAATAACAGACTGCAAGGACCTTTTCAATAGAAAGAGACATCCAGTAACAAGAAGGCATGAATGGAAGTTGTCTGGAAGAAGGTTTAGAAGGGATGTGAGGAAGTTTCACTTTACAGAGAATGTGGTGGCGCCGTAGAGCAGTTTGCCAGTAGGGGGAATGGATTCAAGCGTGGTTGGGACAGAGTAAGGGACTGATAGTTACACAAAGGGCAACTAGTCTGAGGGAAGCTTTAAAGGGGGAGGGGGCTGAAACCCTGCCAGAACAGTAGATCAAGGGGTGAGGTAAGGACACCCGTTCGGGCAGACTGGATGGACCAGTGGTCTTTTTCTGCTCGCAATGTCAATGTTTCTATGTATGGCAGTCATGGATTATAAAACAGCTGGGATTTCTTGCGTTTTGATAGGGCAGTAAGAATCCAAGGGTACTCATGATAAAAAAAATTATTTTTACTTCTGGAGTACTTCCTTTTTTTTTGCCCATACAGCTGTTTCTTCCTTGTTGGCTGGTGCGGGCAAACCATCAGCACTGTCCCTGTCTCCTCTCACCCAGCACCTCCGGCACCAGATCGCCAGGCCTGAAATTCCCCCTTGGATTCTCTCCCCCCCTCCGTGGGGCCAGGAAGGGGAGGAACAAATTTCCCAACCCGATGTCACTTATCCAGAAGGGCCGGCGACCAGCTGCAGTATGGAGTGGAAGTAGGAGGGCATGACTTCATTTAGCCCACACCATCCATTTTCCACTTTTCTCCCCGAAGTTCCCAGCTGTGGCAGTACGTAGGCATACGTATGGAGGTGCATGTGCCTATGAAACCACAGCCCCTCTCTGTTTCGCTCAAGGCTGCTGGTGCTAACCCCAGGCTTCCATCTAGGGCAGCCAGGCCAAGAGGGCAAACCACCCTCCCTTGAGAGCAGAGCTGTCCTCAGATGCTCACCCCCCACCAACCCCCGAAACCAGAGTTTGTTCCCAAACTCAGGTAGCCAGCACAGGAAAAGGGGAGGCGCAAAGCACCTCCCTCTTCACCACTAGGCCAGCTCTCTAGAGTATTTTCTTATGTTTTGTGATTGTTTAAAGAAGTAGTGTACTGCCTACAACTAACACTAGTATTTAAAAGCAGTCAGCTATTATTTTTTATACATGAAATACATTTTCTTTTCCCTTTGGTAAATCAGATTATTTTTTTACTTGATGTTAGCAGGTGTGTTGTGTGGAACAATGCTTTGTCTGGAGTATGACATATCTAGCTCTGTTCCTCCCACATCATCAACATTGTGACCCTGCTGGCTGTGACCATGACAGCTGCTCAGGAAGAGTCACACAGCAGCTGTCAGGTCTGTCACGTGCGATGTCACTGCCAGGGAGGTCACAGTGCTGATAATGTAGCAAGAGGAATAGAACCAGATATGTCAGCTGCCAGGCAGAATGCTATTCAACACACTCAGCATAATTTTATCCCATAGCTCCTCTCCCAGGAAGGGAGGACTTCACTGTCGGAGCAGCTGAGAAGTTGGAGGCCGCATTCGGTGGCAAGAGGGGAGAATGCTGCAACGGCTGCACCAGTGGTGAAGAAGGAGGCTGAGGTTTGGCCACACTGGTGGCTTAGGAGGATGCCCCCAGCCAACTGGGGCACATGGCGCTAAATTTTGAATGCGGCCAGGCTTTAAAAGCCATGCAGCCCGGCCGCAACTCAGAGCTGTTCACCTGAGTGAGAGGAGAGGAGGTTCTTTTGCTGCATTTGTCAGCACTGGCGGAGCGGAGGGTAAGTCGGAGGCCGCATTCAGTGGCAAGAGGGAAGGACGCTGCAATGGCAGCACCAGCAGTGAAGACGGAGGTTTTTGTGCCACGCACCCTCCCTGGCCCTGACCTCTATTAAATACAGGTGAGAGGAGGAGCCTGCAGCAAAGGAGACTCGTGGACTGGCCCCAAGGACTGTGCTGGACTTTCTACAAAAACTTAAATCATTAAACTTAATCACTTAAATCATTAACTGGTCAGGGTACACTGGTGAACTTGCCTTGGTTTTTCATAACTATATTTGAAATCTGAAGTTACCTGCTGCACGTTCCACAGAAGGGCTGATCACTAAAATCCTAAATTGGTCTGAGCACACTGGTGAGCTTGCTCTGGATTTTTTATGACTACCTGCTTAAGCTGTCTGGACAGACTAAGGCCCTGTCCACACTTGGGACCGTTTATAAAATGTTACTAAAACATTTTATAAATCGATCCAATAACTGAATGTCAGAGTACCACATTGCATTCCGACAATGTGCCAGATGGAACTGGTTCCCAGGCATGACTGCGGCACCAACTCAAAGCATTATGGCTTCTGGTTGATGCCGCAGTGCATGATGGGATACCTGTGAACGGGCACCAAAACCGATCGGGACAAAAAATATATGTCTAGAATCGGGGATTCTTCCTCTGCATGGTGGTGGTGCCTATAAGGTATCTTTTTATTTTGTTGTGCAGCTGACAAAATGGATTCTCTCATGGGATGGGTTGCCTTAACCCGTGTTACAGCATGATTGGCATACACACTGTTGTTAACACGGATTAAGGCAACCGCATTTAGCTAAAATTGTGCTGAAGACCACCTCTCTAGCAAGGTTTAGCATGGTTTTAGAACACAGTTATAACACGGTTTTAACTGTGTTACAGTGTGGACACAAACCGTGTTCTGGGAGCTTAAAACGGTTTAAGGCAATTAAATCATTTTAAGCTCCCTAGTGTGTACAGGGCCTAAATGACTAATTTGATACTATTTGGCTTTGACTTGGTGGGATTTGCACTACATTGGGTGGGGGTAAATATGGACTGATTAAGGAATCTGCTTCGAGTTGGGGGGAAAATCGGGGCTAAATAAGGTTAATTCGAGTTGGCTAGCTGAAACCATATGCTCTTCTCAGAGGGGGCTTGAGCAGCATGGTTAGAGGTGGTTTCTGGTCTAAATTCAGGGCAAACTGTTTGCAGGCTTAAAATGCCTAAATTGTATAGTTAGTTGACACATTTGCAGCTAGTTAGATATTGCATTGCTTTGGGTTGAACTGAATTGCCCTGGTTTGATCTGCTTCTACAGCAGGGAAGTCATTGGTTATTAGTCGGTACTCTTGTAGAGACCAGGGCTACATGGCTGCAACAAATTGGGGACATGTAAGAGGAAACTGGCATAGGGGAAAGGAGGCGCAGCACAGAGCAGCAGGCAGAGGCAGCTGGCCTATGCGGGGTCATTACTGGATGGGGAGGGGGACTTCAGATACAGGATGGGGGGAAGCAGGCTAGTGGGTTGCAGTGGCTGTGGAGCTGCAATGGCCATGAGTACACTGTGGAGACTAGGGCACTGTCCCTTTGTCTGGGCTCCCACCCCGCCTGTGTGTGCGTACCTTGTACATCCCCTTCTTTCTTCTATTTAATTCTCTCGTTTCTCTTTTCCTCCTCCAGATCTCGGTGCCGCCCCGACTGGGAGCCAAAATTGCTGGTCTGGGCCGTCTGCCATACCGCTCCTACCACCTGAAGCCGGTGCTAGCCCCCTCCACCTCAGCAGGTACAGTCCACTCCCTGGGTGCCTTGTTTTGAAATCGGGTACCCACGCTGAAGCTCACCATCGATTGGAGCTCTTCTGGCTGCCGCGGGTACACGATTGGCTGCCCTGCAACCCCTGCTGCTGCCAATGCAGTCCGAAGGAGCTATTTCTTCTGCCCTGTATTATTTTGTCCCACACTGCCTGCCCCGACCCCGGCCTCTATTAAACAGAGCTTGATCCCACCCTCTAACCATCTTTCTGCTCTCCCATTGGCTCCTAGTGTCTGACTGCCAAGTCAGTTAAGAACCAACACACTTAAGTTTTACTTTGCAGCACCAATCCATCTCGCGCTGCACAGTTCCCCCCTCGTATATCTCTAATTTTTTTTTTCTTTTTTTAGAGGTGGAACCAGTCAGAAAATCTGCAACCATTCTACATCACGTTTCTAGCCCCGCTGCTTTAACTGTACAGCTCAGTCTCAGTCCAGTATCATGTACAACCTTATATCTAAATGCCTGCTAATCCTCAGCCTCTTACTCAAAACTCACCTAACTAATGACCCTGTGCTGACACAATGTGAGACCACCTCACCAAACACAGTTTGCATGCCCTACCAGCCCAGAACCAAATCCACCTTACCCCAGGACCAGACTTTAACAAGCAATTTCTGTCTCATCACTATACGAATCTACCCTGTGCCTTCTACAAGTATCCCTTCCCCCCTCCTCCTTATGAATTAATTTTTCTAAATGCCCAGTCTAAGCAACGGACTGCAAAAGCTCAAAAACAATTGATGATCCTAAAAAACCTTAAGTGGCAATCTATCGCCAGCTTGGCTACTGCTACTCTTCTCTGGGAATATTCACCCCAATCCAGGCCCACAGGCAAATGACTTACCAACCCAAAGAACTCATGGAGGGCTCACTCTAGCCTCCATAAATATCTGTAGCCTGCTGGCAAAGCCTGACCCACTACAAGTTTGGGTTGCCCAACACCAACCAGATATTCTCTCTCCATGGTGGAGACCTGGCTCAGCCCGAAAATGCGTGATGTAGCAGTCCAGCTACCAGGCTATAAAATATTTAGGCTGGATAGGAATGGTAAACGAGGGGGTGGATGTGCTCCCTATATATAAGAGAACACCTCCAGACTCTACTACTGTCTAATGACACATCCTCTGGTGGTATCCAGCTCCTAACAATCAAAGTCTTGCTAGGCAAAAATGGAAAATCACTAACAGTGGCATCTGTCTACATTCCCCCCAAGGACCAACTAAATGGCTTTACAATTATACATAACTTTCTGGCTGGACAACGATGTAGGACAGAGCTCATAATGCTGGGGGACTTTAACATCAACTGGCTATCCCCAGAAGCTGGTCCAATCAAAGATGCCCTTGCCGCACTTAATTTGTCACAACAGGTTTGCTCCCCCATGCAGACTAACTACTGAACAGGAACAAACTCTCTCATTGACTGGCTCACTACAAACTGCCCAGATAGAATAGTTAGCAGTTCAGTTCTCCCCGACTCTATTAGTGACCACTCACCAGTTATTTGTTGCTAGTCTAATAAAAACACAAAGCTTCCCCCAAGAACTGCCACTCACGGGTTGCTGAAAAAAGGCAAGCTGGAGGCCTTTAAAGCACACCTGAGACAGCATGATTGCAGCTTTCTTGACACCACAAATGATGTAGACACTGCACTTGCCGGGCTAATTTACTATTTTAACAAAACCTGTGATATCTTCGCTCCTACCACCACATGGAAGATCCAGGATCACACCTCAGCTTCTTCAGTTCTTAAAACACAGAGATGACCTGTGGTCGAAAGCCAAGTACTCTGGCACACCCTCAGACGTGCAGAACTATAAAACTGCTAGGAACACTTCTACATGGGCAATTAGGAAAGCAAAAAGCCTCCATTTTAGATCAGAACTAACCAATACGTGGGGGAACCCCAGAAGGTTCTGGGAAAACATCAAGCAGCTCATAGGTAAACCAACCAAGACCTCACCCACATTACTTAATATTGACGATATGCCTACTATGGACCCAAAGACTATTGCAGACACATTCAACAATGCATTTACAGACTTAAGCTCTGTCCTGCCACTTGCCCTCCTAGAATCCTTGGAGGACAAGCCTCACTCTGAGACCCAGGGGACATACCAGGGCCTTTCACCCCCTTCTACTTCAAGATCATCTCCCCAATGAAGGCAAAAAAATACCTATCTAAAACTCTCAACAACTGCAGAGCTAGAAGTGACTCACTCGATCTAAAGCTCGTTGGGCTCGCCACTGATATCCTCCTTGTCCCCCTAACCAAAATTATAAACCTGTCCCATACTACTGGGGTATTTCCAGCCCTATGGAAATCTGCAGTGGTCACGCCTATTCACAAAGGTGGGGATCACACTAACCACGCTAACTATAGACCTATATCAATACTTCTACCCCTTTCAAAAGCACCCGAGTATATTGTCGTGGATCAGCTAACAGACTACTTGGACAAATATCAGATACAGTGCCGCCAACAGCATGGCTTCCGGAAGGGGCACAGCACCACTACTGCTTTAGTAGAATTTACAGGCTTCATTCACAATGCCCTTGACAAAGGGTTCGTGGTGGGTGCAACCTATATTGATGTCACCAAAGCTTTCAACACCGTTAACCATGAACTATTGCTGCACCAACTAACCTAAGTTGGTCTCTCACCTGACAATTCCGTAGTTCAGGAGTTACCTTTCTGGTAGAGAGCAAAGGGTAAAAATCCAAAACACCCTCTCTGATATCAAACCAGTAAAGACAGGTGTTCCGCAAGGGTCCATCCTTGGACCTCTTCTTTTCAGCTTGTTCCTTAACCAACTCCCGGAAGCTCTTAAAAGACAATATCCTTCTGTACACAGATGATAACGGTACTTTTTTCAAGCCACCAAGACCCTACTGTACTGGAAAGTCAAATGCAAGTCAATTTCACTGCTGCTGAGCAATGGTTCCTCAAATCGAGACTATTGCTAAACTACAATAAGACAAAAATTACAGGTTACTCACCTGCAACAGGAGTTCTAGGAATGGTATATGTTGCTCATCCACACTTATTGGCAGGTTCCTTGCCGCTTTAAATCTTGCCGGAAGGTCTTCAAGCTGGTCCTCCCACCCACCCGGGTGGTAAAACTCTCGGTTCCGCCCCATGACGCCAGATCAGCCCCACTGGAAGCCAGGTTGTGCGTCGGGCCGGGGAGGCTGGGTGGTTTGGGATGAACAACATATACCATTCCTAGAATTCCTGTTACAGGTGAGTAACCTGTATTTCTAGGGACATGGATATGTTGTTCATCCACACTTACTGGCAGACTCCTAGCAGTTCTCCGGGAGGAGGGAGGCAAGGCGCACACCCCCTACTTAGGTATAAAGACTGGAGAACCGAGGCCCCGACCAACATCTCGGCGTGACCCAAGGTCGATGTGGAAGGGGAAAAGGTATAGCCTGCTTCCAGGTAGGAGCCCTGCGGATATCCTGGACAGGAGTATCCTCGGAAGCAGCCACCGATGCAGCGGAAGGGTGGGTAAAATGAGCACTTATCCCTCTGGGAGGCTCCATGCCCGCCCACCTACAGCGGAGACCTATGCAGGAGGTGACCCACCAGCTCGTCGTCCGCTTGGCTGCAGGTCTGCCAGGTGCGGCTTCAGCGTAGATGACAAACAGCTGGCGAACCTCTCCCGAACTTCAGCCCTACGCTCCCTGGGTAGACGAGCGTTAAATAGGGTCCCAATGGATCCTATATACGGCCTCCGAGGCGTGAATGGGGATGAACCCCGGCAGAGACAATGCCCGGTTAGGGAAAGACTCCGCCACTGCCTACGGAAGGAACTTCAGGTGGGGCGCAGGACAACCTTGTCCCTGTGGAAGGCCAGATAGGGAGATTCAAAGGAGCGCCTGGAACTCTCCCCTCCTTCTGGATGGCAGAGAAGCCCCAAGAAGGTGTACTTCCACAACAGGTGGGGGAACTCGCACCTGTGCAAAGGTTCGAACGGCTTGCCCGTGAGCAAAGCCCATACCAGCGCAGATCCCACAGAATGGGGATACTCTCCCCGAAGGGGAGGTGTGATCGAGGCCTAGAAACGCGCCAGACCACCTTTTCTGCACCACTGACTGCCTTCTGGCCCACGCCCGGAAGACAGGAGTGACCAACATAAGCACCTAGAGGGTCGTCTGCCGAAGCCCCAGTTCAAAAAGAATGGACCGCAGATGGTCCGGAATGCTCACCGAGGGACGGGAGAGGGGCCCCAGGCCATATCCCAACACCAAATGGAGAACTCTTCCATTCGAAGGCAATCATGTTTGGCCGACTCCTGGCAGGATGCCTCGAAAACATCGAGGACCTTGCCGAAGGACCCAAGGCCTGGTCCCTAGCCGCACAGGGACCAGGCCTTCAGGGTCCAGATGGAAAACCTTCCCCTGAAACAGAGATCAGGACTGGGCGGGCTGGAAGCCACCTCGGGAGCCTGGGGCTGAGACTGAGGAGAGCTGGATACCAGAGCTGGCAAACCAGTCTGGGGCTACCAGCATCGCCTGCGCCTAGTCCTTCCTCGTCTTGCCCGTGGGTCAAGGGAAATGGGGGAGAGGCGTAGAAGAGGCCCGGGGTCCTCGGCCTCGATGGCATCCCCTGCAGCGAACCTTGCTGAGGGGGCGGGCATAAGACAATCTCGGCCTCGTATTCTCCCTGGAGGGAAGGAGGGAGAAGATCCTGTGCTACCTCCGGCAGGGGAGACCACTCGTGAGGCGCAGCCTATGTCCGGCTTAGGGTATCAGCCAGGGTGCTGGAGGCTCCTGCCATCGAATGGCTAGGAAACCGCTTCCCGGCTGCGCGATAGACCCAATGCGGAGAACCTCCTTACGCAGAGGCAAGGGGCTCATCCGAACCTGGTGGGGTAGGTAGCACATGGTCGTGGTGTTGTCCGCTTGGACTCAAACCACTAGACCCCGCACAAACGGAGTGAGCGGTGCAAGCAAGTGGACCACCTGGAGCTCCAGCGGGTAGGAAAGACATCGGGACTCCCGAGAGGACCAGAGGTGGAGCACTCTGTATTCCCCTAGATGGGCACCCCCACCCATCCGAGAAGCATCGGTCGGAGAAGACCGTCGACTCAGGGCAGACGAATAGGATGTTCTGCTGCAAGAGCTGGAACGGTCCGAGGGAGAACGTTCCCCTAACTCCTAGGCTGTAGTCACGAACTGGTCTGAAGGAACGCAGCACTGTGACCGCTGGCTGGCCAGTCCCCACTAGGGGGATGCATGAACCAGCGGGTCCAAACAGACCATGCTGGAGCCGGATGCTGCGAGGCCCAGGAGGTGCAGGAGGTCCCAGCAGGGCGAATTTTCCCAGTCAGACCTGACTAGGTAAGGGAGGAAGAACCTCAGCCCTGTCTGCCAGGAGCCGAGCTCGGACTCAAGAGTCGAGCCTCGTCCCGAAGAAGGATCACCCGCTAAGATAAGAGTTCCAACGTGGCTCCGATAAAGGGAGACCAGTCTGAGAGCCAGAACTCTGGATCATCCCCTTCCGTCCGGAAGGGTTGCAGTCAGGCCGCCATCCGGGTGGGGTTACGCCCGGACCCCTCGATGCCGCAAAAAGCTGCGAGCAGGGACCGAAGGGCCTGGCCTGGAACTTGTAAAGAGATCCCCCGCTTAAGAAAGGGAGGATCCTCCCAAGAAACGGACGGAACGAAGTGAAGTATGTCCTGGAGGTCCAGGAAAGAAGCCACACGCCTCGTTCTGAGGATGGGATATCTGAGGCAGAGAGACCATCCGGACGTGCGGAAAGAATGGGGTGCGAGCCTCCCGTCCGTTTGGGACCAGGAATACCTGGACACGAACCCAGGGTCTGAAGGAGGATCCGCAACCTTCCTGATCACCTCTATTTAGAGGGCCAGGCGAGTCGGCTTAGTGGGCCAACAACGAGGCTGTGGACCCCAAGACCCCCGTGGCGCAATGGCTCAAATGGCGCAATGGCTCAAACTGCTCGCAATCCCGAGGCAGGGCCTTCCCCTAGCACCTCCGACACCCAGAGGTCCGGGAAAGTGGACCAGGTGGAGGAGGGGCGGAGCCGTCTCCCCATGGGGGAACCCGGTAGGCGGGCGGGGCCGGGACAGCACCCTAGCCCGCCACTGAGCAGGCTTGGGAGGAATGGCGAGGGGCTCCTGGCCTTTACCTCCTGCTTCCTTTTAGAGGAAGACGCTGGCTTGGAGTCAGGACGCCCAGCCGCGAGCCTGCTGGCCCTCGTGCTGGCCGGTCGAGCCGCAGGGGCCGGGGGCAAAGGGGCTTACGCAAGGGCTGCCGGCTGCCCTTGTCCCTCCGGGTGGAAGTGACCGAGTCTGGAGTGGCATCGGACTTCTCGGTCCCCTGGAGGTGTCCCTCCACTCCAGGGCCGAAAAGGTCAGTCCCCAAGAAGAGGATGTCCGCCAACTTGTGCTGGGTTTCCAATGAGAAAGAGGATAACCTCAGCCATGCCCTGCAGTGCATGGCCACTGCGGCCGCCACCGACCTGACACAGGAATCACCTAAGTCCAGAGCAGTCTGAAGCTGCTGCTTTGCCACTGCCCTACCCTGGTCCCGCACCCGCCGGACCGTGGTCCGCAGGTCGGCCGGGAGATGAGGGAGCACCTCATCCAGGGAGCCCAAAAGGGCGTGGGAAAATGTGCCATCAGTGCAGCCGAGCTGGCCTGTCGGAGGCCTAGGGAGGACGCAGCGGAAAACTTGCGCCCGACATAGTCCATCCTTTTGGACTCTTCGTCAGGGAGCCTATCCACATCCCGAGCGTTCCCAGAACACTGGAAAACATTGTCGGTAACTAACCTCTCAGCCGAGGGGTGCTCCGAGAAACCAGGCAAAGAACCGACAGGGACAGAGTACTTCCTGGCCATCCTGGCCGAGGGCGCAGGGCAGGAATTAGGCCGCTGTCAGAGCTCCAAGGCCGGGCCCATGATGGCCTCGGCCACCGGGAAGGCCTCCAAGGGTGAACCCCCTTGGTCTAGAATCTCCGTCAGTGGATAAGGGGCCCGTTTGGACACGGGCTCGAGCTGCATCCCAGTGAACTTCGAGATGAGCTGAAGCAGACCCATGAAGGACAATGGGCTGTCGTCCACAGATCGTTCCGGAGAGGACCCCGGGTCCTCCCAACTGGGGAACATAGAGGAGTCGACTTCGGACTCTGAGGGGTCTGCAAAGAGCTGCCTCAGGCCTGAGTCACTCTTCGTCCGCCGAGGGCGGGCGGGAGTGAGGGGGACAGACAACCTGCGGGACAGGTCATGACCCGACCGAGGTTTCACCGAGGGCGGTGGGGCAGCAAGGTTCGGACGAACAACCGGCCCCGGAGTGGGTGCCTCGACTGCAGCGAGCGGCTGAGTCGGCCGATCGGGCGGCAGCTGCTTGCTGGATGGGGAATGAATCGGTGTTGATTGATTCCCGGACGACAACAACTGCTGCCACATGAACTCCTCGTAACGTCGACACCATCTGCACCGAAGCCACTCCTCATCCGAGGAGGGAGACAAGGAAGAACGGTAATGCCACTTAACTCAGTACTCCGACCGAGAACGCCGAAGTCGGGGTGCGCGGCTTGACCAAGAGGAGGACCGAGACCCAAATCCCTGGGGAAACCGAGGGCGGGCCTGGGAAGGAGCGGGGCGTGCCCGCTCTTCCCTCGGCTCGGAAGAAAGGGCCGAGGCCTGTCGACCCGAAGGTAGAGGCAGAACCGGCGAAGGGATGGCGGCTACAGCAGAAGACAGCCCAGATGACGGGTCGAGAGACTCGACAACGTCGATGGGAGTCCTGGCCGGCTGACCTGACGGGGACACTGTGAAGCCAGCGGCCTGAGCCGCACCCTCGACCGAAGTCAAATGTCGGCTAGCAGGGGAGGGGGAGCTCTCCGCTCCCTCCAGCGCCGACGATGGGAAATAGCCTGCAACTCCTTGGACTTGGGCCAAGAGGCAGGTCCCGAAGGTCCCTCTTCCTTCGAGGAAAGGGACTGGCGAAGCTCCTTGAACGGAGCTGAATGGGGAGAACTCAAGGAGAGCGGGATAAGCGCCGCGACCGAGGAAGAGGGAGGGGCAGCCGCCCCCTCCCCAGAGGAAGGAAGATCGAGCTGCTCAACCGAGACAGTCGACGCGGACACTGCCCGATGAGTCTCCAAAGAATTTTCCAGAGCGGGAAAAGTTTCAGGTCGCCCGAGCCCCGAACGGGCCGTACAATCCTCCAGAGAGCTCGTCGAGAGGGCACAGCAAAAATCGCAAAGTTGCGGATCACGATCCAAGTCAAGGCAGTAGACGCACGTGGAGTGCAGGTCTTTCCTGGAGGAATTAACCGGGCACCTCCAAGAGCCGGAAAACGAATGAGTCATCGCCGCAGCGAGAGAAGAAGATTGAAGTTTTAGAAAAACTCCAATTAAATTCGAAGACCGAAAATTTCAGGAACCAGTCGAAAATGCAGAGCGCTAAGGAGGGAACCTGAGCTTCCAAGCGGTAAGGAAGATCTGGCGTCATGGGGCGGAGCCCAGAGTTTTACCACCCAGGTGGGTGGGAGGAGCCAGCTTGAAGACCTTCCGGCAAGATTTAAAGCACCAAGGAACCTGCCAATAAGTGTGGATGAACAACATATCCATGTCCCTAGAACCATGATATTTGCATCCAGCAATAGTAAGCACAAATCCTTCAAATTACAAATTTACAACAAATGCGCCTCCCCGCTGGAGACAGTTAACTGCTTTAAATATCTAGATGTAACTCTGGACAGCTTCCTACTCACAACATATTGACCTAGTCGCTAAGACAGCAAACTCAAGGCTAGGGCTTCTCTATGGAAACAAACACTGCTTAACCTATGAAGCCCTCAAAATGGCAGTCACTAGCACAGTTCTAGCGGTCATTGACTATGGACTTGTAGTTTATGGATCAGCAACCTCTACGACTCTCAAGATGGTAAAAACTTCCCTAAATAAGACCTGTAGGCTTATCTTGGGAGCTACCCAGAGGACCCACACTTGCGATCTATATGCTCAGACTAACTGGCTTAACCTGGATTGCAGGATACAGCACGACGTCCGTCTGCTGGCAAAAAAAGCTACCCTCGAAATTTCCCAATTGGGTGTCAGGAACCTCATTAGCCTCCCTGACTCCTCCAGAAGCACCAGGAACACCCAGAACCACTCCCTCAAAATCCCCTTCCACCACACAGTGCAAGGCCAGCGGTCTTTTGAATACCGGGCACCTTCCTGGACAAACTCTCTTAGTGTAGATCTACAAAAGGAAACTAGACTTAGTCAGTTTAAGGCTAAACTTCGCACACTGCTTGCATCTACTAGTGGATGCGACTGCAGAATCTAGGCTCTCTCCTTCCCTCCTAGTGGCTGCGTTTTCCTGACCCTAGCACCTCCCTCCCCTCTCACCCCCTGCTCACCACCTTTTCTTTCTCCGCTGCACCTCCTCCTCCCGCGCTCTCTTGTTCCCTCCTAACCAACCCCTCTACTATCCCTCTCTTTCCACCAGTCTCACTCCCTCCCACCTCCCCTTGACACCACCTCTGCTGGTATGCCCCTTCCCCTCCTCCCTGCCCACCTCTCCCTATTCCCTCCTCCCCCCACCTCCCTCCCCTCCCCTCCCTTCCTCTCTACCATCTCTAGTCTCAGTTACCTTCCCTCCTTGCCTACCCTGACTACCTCTGCTTTTCCCTCTCCTCCCTCTCTCTACCCTTGTCACCCCCGCTTTACTTCACCATTCTCTGCCTAATTCCATGTTTCCTTTTTCCTACTTCCTCACTTCTTCTCCTGCTCTTGTCTGATGCAACTGAAATGCCCAGTAGGTTCTGGTTCTTAACCTTGCACAGGTCCCCTGGAACTATTCTTAACCGTACCTGCACCGCTGTGACCTCCTACTGTCGTAACTGTCCCCCTCCCCCTTTTATTTTAATTTGTTGTCGCCATGGAAATTGTAGCTCCTGAATCTCAAATGTAATAGACCTGTAAATAGTCTGTTTAATTAGAAAAATTGTTTCCTGTACTAGTTGCTAAATGTACTATTTCTGATGCTCTGTATTTTGTATCACGACGTGGAACCTTTGTAAATGAGCCTCTGGCTCAAAGGTATTTCTGAAAACTAATAAATAAATAAAATAAAATATATGTTCCAGGTTAAAGGGATTGGAGGCTGAGTTGTGCAGGCTCATGTATGAACTAGACAGATGGGTGAAGGGCATGAGTGCAGGGGATGAGAGGTACGAATCTGCCGACGTTGGGGGAGGGTGCCTGCAAATGCAGGTGCAAGAGGATGGGGGCCACCAGAAATCATGGTAGGTTGGGCCATCCCTGGGGGAAGACACAGACAGAGGGATCGAGGAGACTGGACAGGAAGGAGGGGCGAAGGATGGGAGACAGTGGGGGCTATCGGCAGACAGGCAAAAGGGTCTCCAAGGACCATGGCAAAAAAGCTCACCTCACAGGAAGGCAGCACTGGTAAGCAACCTACTGGGGGATCCAGTTCTGAAATAGGTACTTGCCACTGGTGGACACTATGGTGGGAGGGGACTCAGAAGAAGAAGTGGGGGGCACAGTCAGCAGAGGACGGAAGGAGAAGGAGAATGAAAGTGAGGGGAGGGTTGGGGGCATGGGCGTCAGGACTAACAGAGGAGCCAGGGATAGCATGGGGAGGGGAGCAGAGAGTAGGACGATGGTGGGGTTAGAAGCCAGGGCTCCTGGAGGTTGGGAGGGGCCACAGGCTAACAGGGGTGCTACTAGGACAGACCAGAATGGTAAGACGGGGGGAGCTAGGGGAGAAACAGTTGGACAGGGACGATAGTTGGAACGGGGGAAAGGTAGCTGTTGGAAATCAAATCGATGGTACGGCTAGGGAAAATGGAGAGGTAGTGGGAGTGAGGGTGTGTGTGGCAGAGGAGGGAGCTAGGCCCAAGGGGAATGTGGAGGTTAAAGTGCTCCTGCTAGGGGATTCCATGATCAGGGGCATTAAGTGGGAAGGGAGGAGTGTGGGGCAAGGCTGTGCAGTCAGGGTCAGGAGTATATCTGGCTTGACTGTACACAAGGCCAAGCACTTGATCTATGCTTTGGGGAAAGACTGTAGAGGATCCCCTAATATATTAGTGCACCTAGGCACTAATGACATAGAGGGAAATAGTGTGGAGGAGATACAGGCAAGGTTCCAGGAGCTGGTCAGGGTGTGTCTTGCATTGGGGTACATGGCATCTTTCTTGGAGGTCCTACTGGTGCCCAGAGCTAGCGTGGAAAACAAGCAGAAAATCAGAGAGGATAATGAATGGCTCAGAGCATGGTGTGTGGCTCGGGGGTATGGGTTGGTGGGGGACTTGAGTGCAACTTGGGAGGACAAGGGGCTGTATGCTAGGGACAGGCTCCACTTAAATACGGGTGGGCAGAAGGTTTTGAGACTAAAACCGACCAAGTTCATCGAAGCTAGGTGGGGTTTAAACTTGGGAAGGGGAGGGCTGGGGCTTGAGGCTGCTGCTGGCAGGCACATCAAGGGAGGACCTGGCCGTCTCCCCCCCCCAGCAGGAGGAAGGGGCGCTTAACAGGGGCAACCGACAGTGTGCAAGGGAGTGGGAATTTGCAGTTACATGGGGGACCTCAGGTTGAGGAGATGGGCGAGGACAAGGGGCAGGGATGGAGGGAGGTGCTGATCAACACCAGGAGCATGGGAAACAAGAGGCCTGAGCTTCAGACGATGCTTACAGAAGGGGACATGGATGTGGCGGCAGTCACTTAAACTTGGGCCACTCCTAGGCATGACTGGGACCTCAACCTGATGGGGTACACTGTGTTCAGGAAGGACAGGGCTGTGGGCAGGGGAGGTGGGGTGGCACTCATCATCAGGAGCGGCACTGATATATGCAGGGTGGAGGAGGTGGGGGGTTAATGTAGAGGCGTTATGGGTTCCCCTGCAGGTGCCTGGGGGTAAGAGGGTCAAACTGGGGGTGGTTTATAGGCTGCCCATGCAGGCTAAGGAACTCGAGGAGGGCCTGGAGGTGAATCTAAGGGATCACTGTGGTTAGGGGGAGGGTAAAACTGTGGTGCTAGGTGACTAACATGCCAGGTGTTGATTGGGGCACTATGGCATTTTCATTGAATAGGGAACAGCACTTGTTGGATGTCTTCCAGGATGCATTACTATCCCAACTCGTGGCTGACCCGATGAGGGATGGTCGCATCCTGGATGTGGTGTTGTTGGATTGTAATCTGATTAGGAATCTAGTTGTAGGGGACCCACAGGCGGGGAGCGATCATGCCACAGTTTGGTTTTCCCTAGACCTGGGGGGAAGGGAACACTGAACTAAAACGGTAATGGTTGACTTTAAGGGAGAAGACTTTAAGGGTATGGATCGGATCCTCAAAGGGCATTTGGAGGGAATCAGTCCAGACATGGACACAGACAGCAGGTGGGAAATTATTAAAGGAGGGTTTCTGGAAGCTAACAAGGCCTGCACAAAGATCCAACACAAGTTTGGTAGGGCCAGAAAGCCAACCTGGTGGACCAGGGAGGTCCAGGAGGTGGTGAGGGAGAAAAGGGCTGCACAGAGTAGATATAAGTGCTTGTGAGGGGAAGTGGGAAGGGAGGGAATACGACAGGATTTTTACAAAGGTAACCAGGGTGGTGAGACCAGCCAAGGCAAGGACAGAGCAGAGGTTACATGGGGATCAGAAATGGTGAAAAAGGATTCTTTAGGTATATCAGGTAAAGGAGGAAAGTACAAGGGCAGATTAGTAGACTGAGGTTAGGGAGTGGGTGGACCAAGGAGGCCAGGGAGCAGGCAGAGATACTTAACGACTACTTTACTTCAGTCTTCACATGAGATGATGGAGGGACAACACCATACGGGGGGAGGCAGGCTAGAAATGAGGAGGCTCTCTGACATTGAAATTCCTGTTGGGAGGGTGAGGCAGGCCCATAAGTCCTCGAGAACAGACAAGGCACCAGGTCTGCATGGCCTTCATCCCAGGGTGCTGAAGGAGATGGCGGATGTCCTTGCTACATCTCTGGCAGATCTTTTCAACTCCTCCCTTAAGATGGGTTGAGTGCCTCAGGACTGGAGGATGGCTCACGTCGTGCCTAGCCACAAAAGTGGCTCACAGGAGGAGCTGGGTAACTACAGGCCTGTCAGTTTGACATTGGTGATAAGCAAGATGATGGAGGCCATCTTGAAAGAGAGGCTGAAGGTGTTTCTGGGGACAAGGAGCCACCTGGATGACCACCAACATGGCTTCATTCAGGGCAGATTGTGTCAGACTAACCTTGTGGAGTTCTACGACTGGGTGACAAAGGCATTGGACCAGGGAAGGCCAGTGGATGTCCTCATTCTAGATTTCAGCAAGGCATGAGCAGGCAGGAATGAGAGTGGGGGACAGGATGGTGAGGTGGATAGGGAACTAGTTAACGGGACGGTTTCAGAGGGTGGTGGTCGGGGGGAGGTATCATCTCCTAAGAAGGTCATTAGCGGGGTCCCACAAGGGTCGGTGTTGGTCCCACAACTGTTTAATGCTTACATCTCAGACATCAGGGGAGGTATCAGGAGTGAGATGAGCGTCTTTGCTGAAGCTGGGGGCAGTGGTGGACAGGGAGAAGGTTAAAAGGGCCCTACAAGGGGACCTGGAGATTTTGGAGAGGTGGTCATGCACTTGGAAACTGAGGTTCAGTGCCAAGAAGTGCAGTGTTCTCCACTTGGGGATTAGGAACCCTGTTCGTGAGTACTTTTTGGGTGGGGAGAAGCTGCAGGTTTTGGGGGGTCTTGGATGTCAGAATGAATAACTCTGAACAGTGGAGGACTGCGGCGAAAGCAAATAAAATGCTCGGGTGCATTTCCAGGGGGATAACATTGAGAAGTTGGGAGGTGCTTCTCCCTCTGTATAACTGATGGAACGCACTGCCTGCAGAACTGGTGGCTGTTGATACAGTGGAGGGATTCAAGAGGGGCTGGGACAGGTATGGGGGAAGGTTAAACTGGGAAACAGAAACATAGAGACACATACTTTGACAGCAGATAAGGACTGCTTGGCCCACCCAGTCTGCCCATTTCCCACCTTTTGGATAAGCTGCAGATCCTAGTTAACCAACATCCTACCTCCTCCCCCCCTCCCCCCACTAGAATTGCCTTATGTCTGTCCCATGCATTCTTGAATTCCCCCCACTGTTTTGACCTCACTACCTCCTCTGGAAGGCTGTTCCAAGCATCCACCACCCTCTCTGTGAAAAAATACTTCCTCATGTTGCCCCTGAGCCATCCCCTCTCAATGACGTTATCACGCTCATGTGAGAGTGTGATAAACTGTGGATCGGCCACTTCCTAGCTGCACATGAAAGAAGCAGTGGCATTCTGGTTAATGAGGGTCACACACACGGAGTAAAAACACAAGTTTCAACTCTCTTGGAAAAACATAACCACAGGCAGTTGAAAGGATTACCACAGTGGAGATTCCTTTAGAAAACTGGAAAAGAACATTACTTAAGATACTGAGAGGTGGGTAATAAAGACAGACTACATTTTCACAGGCAGGATAAGATTTGGCTATAAATTTGCAATCCTACTTTTGAAGTGTCCTTAAAGAAAATACAAAAATCTCTCTTTTACACTAATAAATGAAAAAATGTAACACAAAAGTAGTGCATAAAAATGATCAAAGCACACTGGGTTAAAATAAGGGGTTTTCTTCCCTCTTGTAGAACATTTGATTAAATGAGAGATTGAGAACTGAAACGAAAAGAATCCGGACATCTGAAAACAGGGTACGCTAAGGTGAAGTTTCAAAATGCAAGTTTAATATGGATAAAATTATTTTGGGAGATAAAAGTAATCCAGTATTATAACACTGTAAAACAGAAACTCGATTGGTTAGAATAATAATCATTCCCCACCATCCCAATACCCATTGCCCTTCTCTTTGATACAGAATTCTGAGTCAAGCTGGCCATATACTAATCAGTGTGGTGACCTTAAAATAAGAACAAGAAAGCAGGTATGTTCCCCTTGCATAATGAAATTAATCACTATTTCAGTTATTTGTTATATGTAAAAAGTGAAAAATGTACCTTTACAAATGTTAATTAGAATACATTATTTGTGTTTAATTTACAGCCCTTAAAGTGTTCTGATGAAGGGACAGAGAAGTCCTGAAACATACGTTAACACTAAAAAGGAGCATGATATGGAGAAAAAAAGAAAAATATATGAAATATTAAAAAAAGGATTCTATAAAGAAAAATATTCTTTGTTTCTTTTGCATGAGTGGTTGAAGCATCCTTAAACTGGTACATATTATTGTACCTTTCCACATGCAGCCATGATTCCTGATTCCCCACCATCCTCCTCTGAGATTTTTACTATTTTTACTTAAAATCAGAAAGGCAATGCCGGCCCAGTGACACAGAGGGTGGAGAGCCTGGGTGCTTCACTTGCCGCCACACCAGCGACCTGGGTTGAGGAACAGTCTCTGTTCGCTCGAGGGCTGGCTGCATGAAGGAGGACTGAGCATCCATTGATGGCTCTCCTTCTCTGGGGAGGGGGGACAGTGCAAGCAGCTGCCTGGTCACCATCTAGCGGAGTCTGGATGACGGAACAGTAACAGCCTTCCAACAGTCTGGGTGCAGGGGCTGAGTACATGCCACATCTTTACATCACACACCCCTACCATTGCACATGTGCCAGCCTGAGGGACGAGGAAAAGAAATGGGACCATTCCTCCCACCAGACATTTTTCGTCAACTGCCGCCAGGGGCGCTTGTCAGAATTTCCTGCTACTGATGTCACAGCCAGGGATCAGCAACCAGATATCAAGTACAAACTGTACTAACTGGAGGTATGATTTGCTTTGTTTTGGTGGCTGCCAGTCCCACTGCCCCGCAGGGACCTAGGATAGCGTGCGCAACCTATAGTTAGTTTTTGTAGGGCAGCGGGACTGGTGGCTGGCAAAATGGCAAAACAAATTAATTCACGGACTCTCTTATCGCATAAGAGACACTCCATGGAGGCATTAACCTGCTGAAGACGGTCCAGAGAAGGGCTTCAAAGATGATAGCCAGTCAGCAGGGTAAGGCATATGAGGAGAGGTTGAGGGCACTGAGCATGTACTCCCTGGAAGACAGGAGAAACAGGTGACATGATTGGGACCTTTAAGTACTTGAAAGGGATAAATAAGATTGATAAGGAGAGTCTCTTTAAGCTGAGTGGCAACTATAACATGAGGGGGTACAGTTTTAAGCTGGAGGGTGAGAGATTTAGGAGGCAGGTCAGGAAGCACTTCTTCACAGAGAGGGTGGTGGACACTTGTAATGTGCTGCCAAAAGAGGTAATCTCATTGAAGACAATGGGCAGCTTTAAGAAAGAGGCTGGGACAGGCATAGGAGGAGGGTAAGAGTTATGGATAGGGAGGATGGGAGGTGTGGGGAGGAACGGCAGGGACATTAGCTCAAGCTATGGACCCTGCAATACAAGCAGACGTGATAGACCAAATAGCCTTCTTCTGCTGGCTTCTTTGTATGTATGTTCGTACATAAAAAAAAGGGCACCAAATAAAGCATATAAAAGCAATATTTAATGAGGAGACATACTCCCATATCCTCGTCAGAGCCCACATCAAAAAGTGGTGAGTTCGGGTCGGCCCGTCGGCACAGTGGTTGGATTTCCATCTGCGACGCCAGCGACCCAGGTTCGAGAGCGGACCTGGGTTGTTGGAGGGTCGGCCGGGGGGGGATGGAGTGTCCAATGACAGCTCGCCTTCTCCAGGGGGAGGGTGGGGACATGGCTCGTCGTGTGCCGACTTACGGCGGAGGCCGGGAGTACAGCAGCACGTCGGCACCCTGGGCTTGACTGTCCTAGGACGCAGGTCGGGAGGTTTGGCAAATGCGGGGCAGACGCAGAGGGAGGACGTTGCGGACATCAGCGCTCGTACCTGAGGTCAGGGCACTCGCAACGCCCACAAGAAAAATGGAAAATGCCCTCTGGAGTCGGGAAGATAGGAGTGCCAAGCCGGGTCACGATCTGCCACTGCCTGCCCAGCTGTCTCGGAGGCTCGACAAGACTTGAAGGTTCGGGGTTTGGCCCACGCGACCCCATGCGGGAGGTAAACCGCAGCAAGATGGGAGACCCTGAGAAGTCAGGTAAGGTGGTGGTAGGGACAGGCTTAATTGGCACCTCCTGACTATGCAACTCCAGAGGAAGGTGGGAGGACAAATAGAAATTTAAAAAAAAAAAAAAAAGTGTCGAGTTCCCCCAAAGAATTCCATTCCATTTCCACCACTGGCAGAGTACTAAGTTCTGCACAGTTCTGGTATCAAGGCAGCTGCACTTCCTGCCCAGAGAGCTGCCAGTACCCTGGTTGAATATGCCGTAACAAATGCCAGCAGTTTCAACTTAGCAGCCAGATGCACCTCTAGTATGCAAGATCCGATCCATGTGGCAAAGTTGACCATGGAACCTGCTGGCCTTTCATTGCTGTGCCATTATCCAGCACAACAATGGTTCCTGCCAGCCTAAAATGCTGCATTCTGACCAGATTCCTGTATCTGCCCTGTGCACATCTAGCACATACAGCCATTTTTCTTTGTTATAAGGCTTAGGACAAAAAGAAGGTACATTAAAGGGAAATATTTATGAACACTGTCCATCACAGTTTGAGAGTCCATGGAAAGATCTTTTAAATGAGGCACTGGGGTCCTCTGTAGCTAGCAGCAGCCCGGAGATTTAGATGATTCTGTCTGCCTTGTATCGATCCTGCATTGCCACCATTTTTAGAACCTCATGATGTCACAGATGATCATGCAGTGGCTAACCATATTTTAGTCAATCACAGCTTGATTGTCAGAGCCATCACAAGGTTCTGAAAATGGTGGCAATGTAGTATCAATATGGGGCAGACTGAATCATTGATATCGCTAGACTGCTGCTAGCTGCAGAGGAGCCCAATACCTCATTTAAAAGAGCTTCATGTGGACTTTGAAATAATGAAGGGCATGACTCATGGTTCATGAATATTCCCCTTTAATTGCCTGCTTCTATGAAAGAGGAAGGTATCGTTGTTATAAACGAGGGCACCGTGAATAGGAGTACCCAGAAACAATGAAAAGGAAAAAAAAAAAAAAAAAAGATTCTTTACAAGAAAAAGCTTGGAGTTCACAGACTCCGCGAGCTGAACAAATGGCTGCAAGGAAGAATGTCTTAATCAGCTACAGTTCATCTAAGATTTGAGCTAACGGTTCAAAAGACTATGTTACTAGTGCAGCGAGGACCGCATTTTAATTATCGCACACATTTCTGATTAACTAGGTGCTTTCATTCTCGCAACCCATTTCCGCCTACTGCTAAAGCATTATGTTGTTGGTATCACAATCGTTCCCGTGGCAACAGACTGCGAAGTCACATATGCATGACTGTGGTTACTAAGTGCTCAGGCTGTACTGTGAGGGAGAAACCTCTTGCTGAAACACAGGCATCTTTAGAAACTGGCAGTAATGGCAAAATCTAGTCATGTGTTGAAAGTCAGTATTGGCTTAAAGTAGCAGTACAATTTGCCACATGGAGAAATCTGAAGTCACAGCAAAGAATTGCTACTTAACTCACCACATATATAGTGGTAACCCCTCACTCTGACTCTTCTCCTACTGGGCGGCCCTACTATCCATGTGTAGGGCCTCCTTCCGGGTTCTCCCCTAGCCTGCATCCAGGCCCCAGTACTCTCCAGCTCTGCCCTGCCATCCGCCCCTGCTCTGCCCTGCCATTTGTCCCCTGCACAGTTTCTCTCTACTGATGCATTATTACTGTTCACTGTGCCTTGCTGCCTTATTTTGCACTTGTAATAGTGTTAATTAATGTATTTGACTGTACTCTAGTTTGTACTGTGTAATGTGACTCTGTATTGTCTTGTTGTATCGAAGGAGAGGAGGACATAGTGCCCATCACAGAGACACAGGCCACACCAAAGCATGACTTGGATCTAGCAGTCCCCAGGTACAAAATGTATAGGAAGGATAAAAACAGGAGGGGGGGAGGTGAAGTGGCTCTGTATGTTAAGGAGGGAATAACCTGTACCAGATAGAAAGAGGCAGATGGAAAGACAGAAGCATTATGGGTGCAGATCCAAGTCACTAAGGGGAGGAAACTAAGGTTGAGGATAGTTTACAGACCTTCTTCACAGGATGAGGACTCAGACAAGATACTGGAGTCTCAAATCATGAAAATGGCAGGCAAGGGACAGGAACAGTCTGCCCCAAGAGGTTGTGGGGGTCAACACTGTGGGGGGGGAATTCAAGAATGCATGGGATAGACACAAGGCAGCCCTGACTACAAAGGGCAACTAGAGTGTCAAAATAGGTCTAAAACAAATAGGTAGACTAGATGGACCTAGCGATCTCCTTCTGCCGTCAACTTCTATGTTTCTATGTTTTAAGGGGGAGGTAGTAATAATGGGGGACTTCAATCTACCTGGGGTAGACTGGAAAATCCTGGCTACCTCCAGCACCAGGCAGCAGGTACTGATGGACGCATTCCAGAGTGAATTCCTGACACAGGGTGTCATGGAGTCCACCAGGGAGAGGGCCGTACTGGACCTGGTCCTGTCCAACTGTAGGCATGTCCGGGATGTAAAGGTGGAAGCACCACCTGCAGGGAGTGACCACCACATGGTTTGGTTCCATCTGGACATAGGCAGAGAGGAAGGACCAAGACAAGGGTTTTGGATTTCAGGAAGGCTGACTTTAATAAGATGGGAGAAATTCTGGTTGGTCACCTTGCTGGAATCAGTAAGGAGATGGAGGTGGAACAGAAAAGGGCCATAATAAAGGAGGGACTGATGGGAGGCCACTACTGAGAGTGCCAAAATAAAAAGCAAGAAATCTATGGCCAAAACACCTAGCTGTTTGGGAAGGAAGTGGCAAATGCAATAAGGAAAAGAAGGCTACCATCCAGAAGTACAGACCTCCCTATCTTCCTCGGAATGAGGGGGATAGGGAGGTCTATAATAATAAATCTTTTAATTTTAAGAGTTCAGGCTGATTTAGCCCAAAAAACCATTACATATAATATCAGTGGCAGCCAGGTACAGAGACTTGCCATAAAAGCTTTCTCATAAATCTTTCATTTAGGATGCTAATCCTTTTAAAATGCACTGAGCAGTGTTGGAATTTCAGGTGGGGGGTGAGCCTCACTAAATACTGTACTCTCAAAAATATTGTAGAATTTCTTTTCTAAAATATATGTACAGTATATAGTGTATAGGATAGCACGGGAGGGGGACTGTCTGGAGAACCATTTGCAGATTTTCAAGGGTTCCAATAACATTTTTAACAATTTCATAATACCATAGAAGACTACATGATTCTTGTAGTCACCTATAAAGCCCTGAACAAATCGGGCAAACAGTACATCTGCGATCTTCTCACCTCCTATAAGCCCCATAACGTCATTCAGTCTATAAGATAGGGCCCTCTGATGGTGCCTCCATCACGGCTGAAATCAGCCAAGGATAGGGCCCTTTTGGTGGTGGCCACCAGCAACTGGAATACTCTGCCACTGATTACCAGCCTCTCCCTCTCCACTAGTATTTTTAAAGTTGGACTACAAAAGCATATTTAGCCTCTGCATTTCCAGGTTGTCTGTACATTTTGCTGTTCTGTTTTTTGACCTACTGTATGCGCTGTCTGTATTTTGTTGTGTCATGCCGAATATAAAGTAGGGATGTCACGGTATAAAATTTTGACTGTATGATAACCATTACATGTAATACTATGGTTATCATAATACCACGTTTTATGGACTTAGTTATTTTTGTACAAAACAGAGATCTCCTCAAACTCTTGTGTCAGGAAGAGTTGTCATGAAGGGACAGTCAACTCTAGAAACACACAAAAAACAGGCTGAAAGGCCTTAAAACTGCGGCTTACCATGAACTACTGTTACTGCTATACTGTTTTAGGGGTAATCATATCGGATGACCTAAAGGTGGCCAGGCAGATTAACCAGGCAGCAGGGAGGGCTAGCTGGATGCTGGGGTGCACAGGGAGGGGTATCACCAGCAGAAAGAGGGAGGTGGTGGTATCTCTGTATACATCACTGGTAAGACCCCACCTAGACTACTGTGTCCAGTTCTGGAGGCCACATCTCTGGAAGGACAAAGACAGAGTGGAGGCAGGCCAGAGGAGGGCAACTAAAATGGTGCAGGGTCTGCATCAAAAACCCTACGAGGAGAGACTAAAGGACCTCAATATGTACATCCTGGAAAAGAGGAGGGAAGGGGATATGATAGAGACCTTTAAATACCTCACGGAGGTAAATAAGGTACAGGAGGGAAGTATTTCTCAGAAGAAAAGGTGCCCAAGAGCAAGGGGACATGCTATGAAGCTGGAGGGGGTAGACTGAGGGAGAGATGTGAGGAAGTAGTTCTTTTACAGAAAGAGTGGTGAATTTGTGCAACTGCCTTCTAGCAGAGGTGGTGAAGGGGGGAAAACAGTGGTGTGGTTCAAGAATTCACGGGATAAGCAAAAGGGAATCATAGTGGAAAGGAAGGGGAAGGGAGAAAGAGCTGTAGCTCAGGCACAGTCTATGGTAACAGTGTAGGTAGAGAGAAATGGCAGACTGGATGGGACAAGTGGAACTTATCTGCCATCAAATTATCTGTTTTTATTTTTCTACTGTGGTATAACAAGTTGACCACAGTATCAACACTGTGACTTCTGATACGGCTGTATACTGTGAAACTGCCATACCATGACTTCCCTAATGTAAAGAGCATTACACTTCAGAAATGCACTTAATAAAAACAGTGCCACAGTACTACTAGTACCGCTACATTCCTGGAAAATACCATATTTTGTGAAAATGACACACTGTGGGAGTCCCTGCCCTTCTGGTCAAGCATCTCAAGAAGAATGACAAAGTTCCTTGGACTCTTACTAAGGATGCTCTGGTAAATACAGAATGATGGGTAAGAGAAACACAAAACAGTATCTACAATGTTGCTGAATGCTGTATTGAAATATTAACATTTCAAATCCTTTCGTGAAGTGTCAGTAGCTGTTTAAGGTACACGCTGGCATTGTTTGATACTCTTTGATATTTATTATTCAGGTGAAACATCAAGATCACACAGATTTGCCATACCTTATCAAGAACAACGAATAAAGAAATTCATACAACAGTCATTTAATTCAACCATTTTTTTTCTCAAAATCCAAATTGACAGTTGTTCAGTATAGGCAAAACTGAATTAAGGGATTTCAGTACAACTTTCAGAATTTAAGAACTTATGTTCCTGTCTTCTTTATACGAACAATCTGATAGGCTGCAATACTTCTGGGAAATGCTGCCTGACAGAAGTCTAAAAATGAGGATGCTACTTGTTTATCATGCTATACAAAAACTGGCAAACGTTGGTTTAACCATTGAAATGGTGTTGGAGGTAGCCTAACAATAACTTCCTGCACTAACAAATGCATCTGCTGAAAACTGTCTTCTGGTGTTTAAATATCTACAGAAGTGTTTATAACCTACTGAAGGAACATCACCAACAGTCATGATGATATTGGAGAGAAGTTTCATTTCTTAACTCTTTGAGGGGATTTTTTACTAAACCTTTTGCAAAGGTACATGTCTGTTAACTTTAATCTGCATTACCGGTAGGGGCTAGTGGCACATGCCCCTGGGTCAAGGAGAATGGTACACACTGTCCCCAAAGCTGGGAGTTGCCAACAACGAAAAAAAGGATGTCTAAAAACATGGGCGGAGATACAAGAGCTAACGGAGGGCTCAAGACATGCAGGGTTAATGGGCAGACTAGATGGGCCAAGCTGTCCTTATCTGTCGTCAAATCCTATGTTTCTACGTTAAGACAGCAGAAGCAGTTGGAACAGTCCCTCTTTCCAAGCTGGAAGCTACCAAAATCAATTGCACCACAAGAAGTGATCTGTGCCCCCTAAGTTCTACTATATAAATACTACACTGTTCCTCTGGTGTTTAAAGGGTGGCTAACGGTCATACTATGCACTTTCATGAACATGTGCGGACTGCAATGGCCGCCTGTCAGTCTGCTGGCACACTACCTTCAAGGTGCATCTCTTGACTTAGAAGGCCATCAATGGCCTGGGACCCTGCTACCTCCAGAACATTCTCGTCCCATTAACCCGTCCCCAGGGTGCTTCTTTGTTCCACATCGCCATCTCTTTGGAATAGATTTCCATCTGATGTCCACTCAGCCCAGACAGTACAGTACTTCAATACCCAGCTAAAGATAGCTCTGTAACAGGAGGAGGAGCACATAAAATTGCCGCATTCATTCAGGAAAACCTATAAAAAAGCAAAGAGCAATGCAGGCAGGAATTTAAGAGAACGTTTTTTTAGCTGCTGGAGACGGAGCACAAACCCCGTCTCTTTATGGACAAACTCCACTTTGTCAGGGGGTACTTAAACGGCTACCTGCAATGCTCTTTGCTTTTTTTTTTTTATTTTTTTTTTTATACTTTTCTGAATGAGTGTGATAATTTTGTGTGCTCCTCATCTTGAGGTTTGTTGGCGCTGGCACTGGCTCTGTCCGTGAGCGCGTGAAGTTTCCTGTGTGTATGTAACTGGAGACTTTTCCACATGATGAGTTTTGGATTTCAGCTTTCTGGGTGAATTAGTTTTACGTGTGCAGAATTTCTTATACCTCGACCTATTTATGCATTCATGAATTATTTATTTATGCAATTGCTTTGATGTTATTCTTCACAGTGCCCCAAGGATAGGTGTGCTTTATCAAATAAAAATGCTTCGCCGTGCCAACTAAATTAATCCAGCTACTGTAGTTTAAAGTGCAGCTGACAACCCAATTTATACCAAGGAGTGGCCTGCCCCGGGCACAAAATTACTAGTTTGGGAATTTTCCTCCTCTGTATTTCTAGTAACTGAATGTATTTATAGGTCCTCGTAATTTCCTTATTTGAGCCCGCTGCTCCAGGCCATTGCAGCCTTCTTCCTATAAAGAAGATATTTCTTCATACTTACTGTAATTTCCTTTTCTGTTTGCTGCTACACTGTCAATGGGAAGCCATTGCAGCTGGGTACCGTGCACCCCTATACTAGGGGAGATGGCACAGCCCAAAGGCTGAATCAGCCTTGGAATGTTGGGCATGTGAGGATTCCAGACAACTCTCCAGTTACTATTGTCCTCTCACTGCCTCCAAATAAGGAAATAAATGCCATACCAATTGACTTGACATGAAAAGTACACAGCTAGCTGTCTACACAGACAGGACTCTAGCCAGAATAAAAAATATAGTGAACAGTGGCCTAAACTGTCAGGTGACTGAAAATAAGTGACCGAGGCCCGTCTTCCAAAAATCCACTTCTTGAAAAATCTTGCAGACGCCAGAGCAACTTGAAAGAAAGCAGACCTGTTACAAGGCAAATGAATGCATGCAGTGTTAGCACTCACCTGCAACAAAGAGTGCACCCTTGGTTAACATCAAATTCGAAGCAGTCAATTCTGTGTAATAGCAATCAACATTCTAATGTGGAGCTGCTCTGCTTATCATTGGTTTTGGTTTTGTTCTTTTTGGTATATCTAAATAAACAGAAGTGCTGCAGGTAAACTAAACAGGGATGTCCAGAAAGACTTACAAACAGAGGTTATAACAGGACAGTGGACATCCCCACACCACAGGAGTAAGGCTCCTGGGCAGGCCCCATTGACAATGTACAGTAGGAGCTAACAGAAAAGGAAATAACATTAAGTATGAAGACATTTCTTTCTGTAGCACTCCTCACTGTCAATGGGTAGTTATTACAATTGGGTTCTAAGAAGCAGTATCCAGACAAGAAACTGGGTGGAGAAGAATACTGTCCCATACGTCAGCCATGTGTAGGAAAATAACCTGCCTGCTGCCGCCTGCAAACGCTGTGACTAAAGGCTGCATCAGCAGAATTATGAACATCCAATCAGTAGTGCTCGGTGACAATGTGGATGGAGGGCCTGTAGCTGCTTTACATAACACTAGTAGGGGCTCAGGTAGCACTGGGGGGTGGATTTAGTCCAGACTAGGTGGGCCAAGCAGTCCTTATCTGCTGACAGAGTCTATGAATCTATGACAGATGCTTCACCTCTCTCCACCCAGGAAGAGACCATAACCCTAGTGGAGTGAGCCTTGATGAGAGCCGGAGGCTTCTTCTTTGCTGTGATATAAGCCTAGGCAATGCAGGCCCTCATCCACCTAGCTAATGGCAGCCTTGGAGGCTTTCTGTTCCTGCTTGTTTCTATGTTAAGATAGCAGAAACAGTTGGAATAGCCCCTCCTTCCAAGCTGGAAGTCACCAAAAACAAGTGCACCACAAGAGGTGATCTGTGTACCCTAAGTTCTACTATATAAATACTAAAATATTTCACTGCAGTTTAAAGGGTGGCTAACGTCTTAGTATGCCCTTTCATGAACATGTGCAGACTGCACTGGCTGCCGGTCATGCTGTTGGTGCATTACCTTCAAGGTGCATCTCTTGACCTATAAGGCCATTAATGGCCTAGGACCCTGCTACCTCTAGAACCTTCTCATTCCATTAACCCATCCCCAGGGTGCCTCCTTTGTTCTGCATCGCCATCTCTTTGGAACAGACTTCCATCTGATGTCCACTCAGCCCAGACAATACAGGACTTCAAATCTCAGCTGAAGACAGCTCTGTAACAGGAGGAGTAGCACATAAAATCACCCCAGTCATCCAGGAAAACAATACAAAAGCTAAGCGTAATGCAGGCCGGAATTTAAAGAGCAGGTAGTTACTTAAATCTAGTGTGTTTCAGCCTGATTTTATATCTTGCTGTAATAAAAGCTGAAGTTGAAACACGTCTAATGTGATTTTTTTCATCAATAGGTCTACTGTTTAGCCAAATGGTACCCAGAAAACATGCAGAAACTGAAACGGAGGAAAAAAAAAAACCCTGCTCAGATGCCCTTTGAAACCCAGAGTCTTTTTAACGTGATTTACAGTCTGCAGACTTGGGCTTCAAATGCTACACATTAGTGGAACTGCGCATATTTATGTACAGTATGTCTTGCAAGCGTGCATGTTCCTGTGCTAGCTAGAGAATCAGCTGTTCACTTCAGGTGGCTCATAACTTTCACTCTCATGGAAACGCCATCGCCAGAAGAGCACTGTGACAGGCTTCTGTTACACTGCAATCTGGACTCATCTTGCAGTTTGCTTAAAAAGCAACAGAATTTTCACGAGAGATGTGGCAGATGTAAACTGAGTGTATCTGCTCACATTTTCTCAGCCTGCATTGCCCGATGTCCTGAGATTCGGTAAGGGGTCTTATATGACATAGAATCGCTAAAAGAGTATAACAGTTGCTCTGTAAGTTTCTTGAAAGTCAGAAAAATGCAGGCTAAAAGATGTGAGCAGAAGTTTGTTGGCACTGGCACTGGTTCTGACCGTGAGCGCGTAGAGTTCCTTGTGTGTTTGTAACTGGAGGCTTTTCCACATGAGTTTTGGATTTCAGCTTTCTGGGTGCATTAGTTTTACATGTGCAGAATTTCCTGTACCTCAACCTATTTATGAATTATCTATTTATGCAAATGCTTTGACGTTATACTGTACTGTGCCCCAAGGATGGGTGTGCTTTATCAAATACAAATGCTTCAACTTGCCAACAAAATTAATTCAGCTATTGTAGTTTAAAATGACAACCCAATTTATACCAAGGAGTGGCCTGCCCCGGGCACAAAATTAACAAGTCTGAGAATTTTTCCCCTCTGTATTTTCAGTAACTAAATGTATTTATAGGTCCTCGTAACTTCCTTATTTGTGCCTGCTGATCCACACCTTTGTAGCCTTCTCTCTGTAAAGAAGAAATTTTCTCATACTTACCATGATTTCCTTTTCTGTTTGTTCCTACATTGTCAATGGGCAATCATTACAACTTAGTATTGTGCACCCCTACTAGGGAAAATGGCACAGCCCAAACGTTGAATCAGCCTTGGAATGTTGGACACATGAGGATTCCGGACAGCAGCAACTCTCCAGTTACTGTTGTCCTCGCAGATATGAAAATAAATGCCATACTGGTTGACTTGACATGAAAAGTACACAGCTAGCTGTCTACACAGACAGGACTCTAGCCAGAATAAAAAATATTGCAAACAGTGGCCTAAACTGTCACAAGACTGAAAATGAGTGACCGAGGCTCGTCTTCCAAAAATCTACTTCTTGAAAAATCTTGCAGATGCCAGAGCAACTTGAAAGAAAGCAGACCTCTTACAAGGCAAAGAACTGCATGCAGTGTTAGCACTCCCGTGCAACAAAGAGGGCACCCTTGGTTAACATCAAATTCAAAGCAGTCAATTCTGCGTAATAGCAATCAGCATTCTAATGTGGAGCTGCTCTGCTTATTAGTTCTTTTCTTGGTCTATCTAAACAGACAGAAGAGCAGCAAGTAAACTACAGAGGGATGTCCTGACAGACTTACAAACAGAAGTTATAACAGGACAATGGACATCCCCCACAGCATACCAGACAATATTCTCCTACGGGAGCGAGACTCCTAGGCAGGCCCCATTGACAATGTAAGAGCTAACAAAAAATGAAATTACAGTAAATATGAAGAAATTTATTTTTTCTGTAACGGTCCTCATTGTCAATGGGTAGTCGTTACAGCTGGGTTCTAAGAAGCAGTACCCAGACAAGAAATCAGGTAGGGAAGAATATTGTGCCATACATCGCTCACGTACAGGAAAGGAATTTATCTGCTAACTGCCACGTGCAAAACGCTGCAACCAAAGGTTGCATCAGCAGAGCTCTGAACATCCAATCTGTATTGCTCAGTGAAAATGTGGACGGAGGGCCCGTAGCTGCCTTACATAACCCTAGGACAGATGCTTCACCTCTCTCCACTCAGGAAGAGGCCACAACTCTGGAGGAGTGAGCCCTGATGAGAGCCAGAGGCTTCTTATTTGCTGTGACATAAGCTTATGTAATGTATGCCCTCCGCCACCTAGCTAATGGCAGCCTTGAAGATTTTCTGTTCCCTCTTGTTTCTATGTTACGACAGCAGAAGCAGTTGGAACATACCCTCTTTCCAAGCTGGAAGCCACCAAAAACAATTGCACCACAAGAGGTGATCTGTGCCCCCTAAGTTCTATTATATAAATGCTTAAAATATTCCACTGTAGTTTAAAGGGTGGCTAACCGTCTTAGTATGCAGTTTCATGAATATGTGCGGACTGCACTGGCTGCCTGTCAGTCTGTTGGTGCACTGTCTTCAAGGTGCATCTCTTGGCCTAGAAGGCCATCAATGGCCTAGGACCCTGCAACCTCCAGAACCTTCTTGTCCCATTAACCCCGTGGAGACTCCATTGTTCCGCATTGCCATCTCTTTGGAACAGATTTCCTTCTTATGTCCACTCAGCCCAGACAATACAGGACTTCAAAACCCAGCTAAAGGCAGCTCTGTAACTAGAGCACATAAAATTGCGGCAGTAATCCAGGAAAACAATACAAAAGCAAAGCGCAATGCAGGCAGGAATTTAAAGAGCAGGTAGTTACTTAAATCTAGTGTGTTTCAGCCTGATTGTGTATCTTGTTGTAATGAAAGCTGAAGTTGAAAGACATGTCTAGTGTGATTTTTCTCATCAATAGGTCTACTGTTTAACCAAATGACACCCAGACAACATACAGACACCAAAAAGGAGAAAAAAAAACCCTGCTCAGATGCGCATTGAAACCAGTCTTCTTGACGTCACTTACAGTAAAGCAGACTCGGGCTTCAGGAGTTACACATTAGTGGAACTGTGCATATTTACATGTGTCTTGAAAGCGAGTGCGTTCCTGTGTTAGCTAGAGGATCAGCTGTTCACTCCATGCGGTTCAGAACTTTCACTGTCATGGAAATGCCATCACCAGAACAGCACTCTGACAGGCTTCTGTCTAAGCGCAATCTGGACTTGTCTTGCAGTCTATTTAAAAAGCAACAGGATTTTCACAAGAGATGTGGCAGATGTAAACTGAGTATATCTGCTCACATCTTCTCAGCCTGCACTGTCCTGATGTCCTGAGATTTGGTGATGTTAAGGGGTCTTATATGACATACAATTGCTAACAGAGTGTAACAGTTGCTCTGTAAGTTTCATGAACATCAGAAAAATGCAGGCTGAAAGATGTGAGCAGAGGTTTGTTGGCACTGAAACTGGTTCTGTCTGTGAGCGCATGGAGTTTCCTGTGTGTTTCTTACTGGAGGCTTTTCCACATGATGAGTTTTGGGTTTCAGCTTTCTGGGTGCATTAGTTTTACATGTGCAGAATTTCCTATACCTCACTAGTTTTACATTTGTGAATGATCTATTTATGCAATTGCTTTTATGTTATACTGTACTGTGCCCCGAGGATAGGTGTGCTTTATCAAATAAAAATGCTACGCCTTGCCAACTAAATTAATTCAGCTATTGTAGTTTAAAGTGCAGCTGACAACCTAACTTATACCAATGAGTGGCCTGCCCAGGGCACTACATTAACAAGTTTGGGAATTTTTCCCCTCTGTATTTATAGTAACTGATGTATTTATAGGGCCTCATAACTTCCTTATTCCAGACCGCTGCTCCAGGCCTTTGCAGCCTTCTTCCTATAAACAGCATTTTGATGATGCTAAGTGGGGAACGGAACTGCAGTGCACTTACTGGCATCTGAGTGGGATCGGGTGAGAGTGGGGTTTGGGGGCAGTGTTATGTATATACTGGCCCCAAACATATACAATGGCCTGCAAAGCTTCACAATCTTACATTTATACAGCCCTGACCCACAAACTGTTCCTGCTCAAACTCTATTAAGTGAACCGTAGCTCCAGTCCTCACTTAGTGTCATCAAAATGACATTTTGTGTGTGTGTGTGTGAGTGTGTTGTGGGGGGTAGGGCTGCAGAGGTTGGACATTAACCTTTAGGATGTGGAAGACATACATATATGTCCAAAATCTGCATACATTCCAAACATCAACAGTGTCTGTGACTGGTCAGCAAGCATCACAAGACCAGATTGTACACTGATTCCCAATATATAAACAATCTGGCGTTGTTCTGTGATGTTGACACCTGATCACCAACACATCATCCATATGTCAAATCTCCAACACATAAAATGAATTTGCAATAACCAATATGGCCATTACTAGCTCACAAAGCACCAACCCCTCCCCAAGAACGACTATACTACACATATACATTCCAGTGACTTTTAAAATAATGCATCTCCACACCCACAACTCAGCTGCTTACCCCACTTCCTCCCCATACATACATACAGGATCCTGCTGCCTAGGAAATAATTTAAAGTAGACCTTACTGGACTCTCATAATGCCACTACCAGGGAACAGTGCTCATTGACTCTCTTAACATAGAAACATAGACAATGTTGGCAGAAAAAGACCACTGGTCCATCCAGTCTGCCCAGTTTCACCTTGCTGTATCCTGTGACCTACTTTGTAGACAGTGTTTTCACCCCCCATTGTAAGTATTAAGCTCTTCACTCTGTCCTAGCCATGCTAAAGCCCCTTAATGGTGTTTGCTACCACCACTCTCTCCATAAAGGCTGTTCCATGGCTCAACCACTCTCCCCATGAAGTAAAACTTTCCGGCATCCCTCCTGAATTCGCCCCCCCCCCACCAACTTACATTAAAGTCCCCTTGTTTTTGACCCTCCTTTCCTGCTAAATAGTTCCCTGCAGTTTACCTTGTTTATTACTTACAGGAACTTGAAGGTCTCCATCATGTCCATCAAAGGGCAACTCCAAGGAGGCACAAGGTCAAATTGAGGTACAAGTCAGTGTATCAGTGATAGCCAGCTTATAGCCTCAGCAATCAACCACCACTTCACCAACCTTGATGCATACAAGGTAGGGCTACAAACACCCATGCCTGTACAGACCTTTGATGAATCCCCCTGTCTGAACAGACCCCAATTTTTCACCTGAGAATGGTCAAGGTGAGCGACGTCCATAAACTTCTGATAGCCCTCAAACACAAAGGCTCTGGTGGCCCAGATGGAATCAGCCCAAGGCTACTCCAGGAAGGTGCACTGTCCCTGGCCAAACCTTTGACCTGGATCATCAACAGGTCTTTACTTGAAGGGTACGTTCCATACCAGTGGAAGGCTGCCAACGTGGTCCCCATTTACAAGGGTGGCTCTCGTGAACAAACTGGCATTTACAGGCCCATCTCCCTGCTGTGTACCCTGACCAAATTGCAAGAAAGACTAGTTTATGGGCAACTGAGAGACTACCTGGAGCTCCACCAAATCCTAGCCCCTTCACAGCATGGCTTTCAGGCAAACCATGAACCAGACACGGCACTCATCAAACTCACAGTGGACCTATTCAGGGCAATGGATGAGGGCATGTTGATGGGTGCTATCTTCATAGACCTGTCCAAGGCATTTAACCTTGTGGACCACAACCTTCTTCTTACTAAGCTTCAAGGCATTGGGCTTGATGCCCATGCCCCTAAACTGGTTCAAGAGCTACCTCTCAGGCTGCTCCCAGAGGGTCATTTGGAAGGGAGAGCTTTCCACCCCTTTACCCATCAAGGAGGGTGTGCCTCAGGGCTCAATTCTTGGCCCCCCTCCTGTTCTCCCTCTTCACAAATGACCTAAACCGGCACTGTGGGGATAGCTCAGTAGTTCAATATGCAGACGATACTGTCATCTTCCGAGCCAGGACCACACCACATGATCTGGGCCCTCTCCTACAAGGGGACCTAAACACACTCGAGGCCTGGCTCACATCAAACAGAATGATCCTCAACACAGCAAAAACTAAAGCCTTGCTGTTTGGTCCAAGATCCCTTGGCCAGGATCGGACCAATTCACTAAAACTTACTACCTTGGGGATAAACGAATAGACATAGTTGGCAACATAAAATACCTAGGGCTAACTATTGACCCGGGTCTCACCTTTAAGCCCCATGTTAACCAGGTAACAAAGTCTATCCACGTCAAACTTGGCACCATGTACAGGCTAAAAAAACAACTTATTCCAGAGGCTAGACGAGCAATCGCCTCCAGTGACCTCCCACCCACATTAACCTATGCTGCCCCAATAATCCAGGGTATGGCAAAGGGCGAGGTTAGCAGGCTTCAGGTCCTGTATAACAAGTTTGTGAGGTGTGCGACAATGTGTCAGCCAAGAAGCCACCAATGCATCTCACTAGCCCAGCTGCAATGGCCTCTTTCGAGGCCTGCCTACAGTATCCCTGCTCTGCCATGCATACAAATTGCAGAGCTTGGCGGCCCCACCAAGCCTAATAGGAATAATCATGGCTAAGCCTAACCCTCGAATGCTCAGGACCTTGGGTCGGTCCCTACTGGCAATCCCCAGAATCAAGACTCACAAAGGAGGCATATCCTTCGCTCTCTCAGCCTCTAAACTGTAGAACACTATCCCACCTCTAGTACAGGAAGCCCCCTCACTACCAATCTTTCGCACTAGGCTTAAGTCCCCTTTTGCTCGGGACAAGCTCATGAAACTGTGAGGGTATAGGATAATCACCCCCGATCCTAATCACAACACCCATCCCCCCTCTCTTCTCACCCTAACATACCTTAAATCCTTAATTCTTTCAAGTGTTGCACTTATGGTCTACGATTTGAATAACTGCCTGTACTGTTATACTCATTATCTTGTCTACTTCGTGTAACCCTGTATCACCTAACTGTATGTATTGTATTGCTTCTGTTCCCCGGGTAGACCCTGAAAAAGGGACCTTCAGGGCCCAGTGGGCCAACCTGGTCATCAAAATTCAATAAATAAATAAATGTCACCCCTCTCCCTTCTGACTTCCAGTGAGTACATGGATCAGTGCCAGAGCCAGTCCTTATAGGCTCTGCCCTGGCCCCTGTTGGCCCCGAATAATTGTGGTCACTCTATGCTGCACCGTCTCCAGCCTGTCCCTGTCTTTCCTCAAGTGAGGACTCCAGAACTGGCACAATATTTCAGGTAGGGTCTCACCAATGATCTATAAAGAGGCTGTATTACCTCTTTCCTCCTGCTATCCAAACCTCTTCCAATACACTCCAACTTCTAGTTGCCTTTCTGTAAG
Organism: Neoceratodus forsteri; assembly: GCA_016271365.2. Lineage (NCBI taxonomy): Eukaryota > Metazoa > Chordata > Ceratodontiformes > Ceratodontidae > Neoceratodus > Neoceratodus forsteri. The sequence continues at coordinate 276,467,105 of JADMNL010000025.1, forward strand.
CCTTGTTACATTGGCAAGTTTGTTTTAGGAAGCCACTTATGATCACCGCCAGGTCCCTTTCCTCTGAAGTGGTGGCCATAGTGGCCAGCTTAACGCCTCTCATCTACCATTTCTTCCAGGGGTTCTTGTTTCCTATGTGATTCACCATGCACTTTTTGGTGTTGAATGTCTACAGCCTGCCAGACCTTGGACAACTTCTCTAACCTTTGCAGGTCCCACAACAACTCTCGCACCCCTCCGTGATGTCTAAACTGCCACAGAGCTTCATGTCATCTGTAAAGAGATGCATCTTGCCTTGTATGTTTTCCTTCTCCTACGTCACTACTGAACATACTTGTAATATACAAGGCCTGCCCAGATCTTCCAACATGAGCCTAAGTTATCTGCTAGTGCTGCTGGAAAACTCCACGCCAAAGATGTCTCAATTCTCGTATGTGAGCTCTGAGGAAGATGCCCTTTACCATGAAAGCAAGTAAACCTTTTTTTCTTTTCAGCCTCCATTACTGGCTTAGTTTGTTTAAACTATTACATTTTATGTTGGAATGAAATATTACCTGGTTCCCTTGGAGCGTGAGTGCATTACGTTCAGCGTGCTGGCATTATGTACAGTTTAGGGTTCAGCGGACAAGGGTGGAGGGCGAGATGTCAAAAAGAGGTATACTGGGAAAGGAAGACGATTTGACTTCAGGAATGGTGATGATAGCAATGCCACCAACATGAAGCAATGGGATAGACTCTACAAGTGTGGAAGTCACGGCTGCTGAGAGAGGGAGAGAAGAGACCAGAGAGGTTTCAGTGAGAGGCTGGATGTTATTAAGGATAATGACATACGAGAGGGTATTTCCTGCTGAGAGAAAAGATGTTTAGAAGGACATGTCTGACCTGGGAGGACGACAAAGACAGGGTCTTGTTGCAGAAGGGGGTGGGCAGGAAAACACTGAAACTGACTGAGGGATGCTATATGGGAGAGTTGATGAAGGAGGGGGAGTGGATGAACGTGCCCCTTGTCAGAGTTCGACTTCATAATGAAAATGTTCTGTAATTCAGACAGTGGGCAGCCTCGGAATTAAGTGGAGGGGTTGTGCCAGCTGCCACTGTGCTAAAGGTAGCAACCTAGCCATACGGAAAGCATACACTCGCATCTGCATTGCTAAGCAACTCTTAGGTATTTTTAGCCCCCGATCAAGAGAATGCTTCTGTAAGGATGGTGTGTGGCAGTCTCGCTCGTTTTTTACTTTCCTGTTAATTTTTGATAGACTATAAGCTCTAAAATCCACCAGATATATATTAACTAGAAAATAAAATGAAGCTGCACTGAAGAGTCTGACAATTTAGCTGGCTAGTACTCAACCGCACTATAAGAAACAAGCAGGAGATAAACATCAAGTTGTACATAAAAAACAGCTGGTAGATGATACAATGACCCATCTAATACAACACAGATGGTTTTCTAGCTGTTTAAGACATAATATCCTGACTGGTTAGTTAAGAATCTACAGAAGACATCCTGATGTCCATATTCTTAGTGTCTTATCTTTTTTTTATTAATATGCACTATAATATGAAATTCTTATCTTTTGTGGTTTTCCTTAGATATGTGCTAGGGTTGGAGAGTATTTCCAACAGAACTGCTTATGATACCTCATCCAACCACTAGGGGCGGGGCTTGATTACCAGAGAGTCAGACCCAGAGCCTACTTTGTACTAGTGATCACTCTGACTCTGACAATCCATTGGGTGGAGCTTACTGATAGAAGGAGGGTGCCCTCAGGGAGCTTCTGTCCTGAGGCGGCAAGCACCTCACACCACATATCTGTCATTGTACCAGACCTTTGAAATCAGATCACCTAATTGTCCAGTCACCTGGTAGCATCCAGGAGCAGCCCCAAGACAGCAGTATAGATCCCAGGGAAGTGATCTGGGGTCATTTGATACTGATCACTGTTAAATCTGAAAGTCATGTGAGGGAACACACATGGAGGATGTGGGGACCCTAAGAGGCTCCCTCTCAAGGAGAGTTTCTAGCCAGCTTGTGGTACAGGAGGGGACCCCCATAACACAGGGTGTCACCTATCGGGTGTCTTACCAATCCTGTACCTGAACAATGCCGCCAGCTGAGCTGCTGATGAACAGAAATCTGGTGAGAGAGATGAGACTGCTGACTAAAGCAAGACATATGCCCTGCAATCCAATCAGCACTCAGGTGGCAACTTCCACCTGTAGGCAATTTCGGCGGATGCTGTTCACAAAGAATTACTGGCACTAAACCCTGCGTGCCGCTGAGGATCTAATGGCATCTCACCTAAATTCCTCAAACTTGGCACTCTGAGAATGTGAACAACAGAGGCTGCTATAACCAATCAATCCCTCTGTACCAGAGCCTTTCCACAAACTTGGAATCATGCGTTGGTGGTAGTAATCCACAAGGGCAGCCCAACCGACTCTCCCTCCAGTTACCACTCAATTTCACTCCTACCCATCCTCTCCAAAACTCCTGAGAGGTTCGTTAGCAGGTTATACAACTTATATATGGAATCCAACTTCCTGACTCCATATCAATCAGCCTTCCATCCCAGCCATTCAACCTCCACCTCCCTACTGAGGGTCACCAACCAGATTCACTCCAACTAAAATGACTCAGCACAAGAGCCATATTTATAGAAATAGCAAAGGCATTCAACACCACTGACCACCACTGGCTCCTTGTCAAACTACAAAAGTCTGGTGTCTCTCCCCTAGCCTTAGCATGGTTCCACTACTACCTGGAAAACCGTACCTAATCCGTCAGGCAAGGCCCGAACACATCCATCACCCTTCCTGCCTCCCTCGGTGTTCTCCAAGGTTCGGTCCTGGGGCCCCCCACTTTTCACCATATTCATCAGTGACCTCACCCTGTCCATTTCAGCCAGTAACACACATACACACACATATGCAGATGACACTATAATCTATGCATCTGGTACCTCTGTCTCCTCCATACAGGAATCCCTCCAACAAGACTTCTCTGCCATCCAGAAATTGTTCCTGGACAACTATCTTGTCATGAATCAAAAGAAGATGGTGTCCATGCTGTTTGGCTCCAGGCAATGGGTTAACTCCATCCCCACCTCCCTGACCTTGTGCTTCCTGGCTAGGTCCGCACTGGACTCGGTCACCACCTATAAGTACCTTGGCCTCCACTTGGACCAGCACCTCGCCTTCTCCAAGCATATCTCCCAAGTGGTAGCCAAGAACTAAACTAAAGTGGTGCCCTCTATGGAGTCAAGAATTGTTTCCATCAAAAGATAAGTGAACAGACTGTGGAACAAGCTAACCTTCTTCCTCTGGATTACGGAGACAAAGTCTACTCATGCGTAAATTCCACCAGCCTACACAAAATAATCACCCTGTTTAATGTGCTATGGAGATTCGCACTGGGCTGCCCCCCCCCCACATCACTGTATAGTCAACACACTGGACTTAATTCCCCCTGCATGCAAGACAAAGGATGCACAATGCTCTCATGGGTGCAAACTTCTGATCTGACAAAGTACCAACATATTTAGCCAACCTTTTCTACCCCATAGCCAGATCACCTACTCACTCAGACCTGAGGCTAACTGCCATCTCCACATCTATCTATATAAACGCAAACTAAGCCAAGCCTCCATTAGCTACAGACTTCCTAATACTTGGAACAATCTTCCCTGCTCCCTCCAAAGTTATTGCTCCCTCATACCAAGCAAGGCGCTGATCATGTCCCCATTTCCAAACTCCACTGTCCTGCTCCCATTGCCCCTTCCATCCTTGTTTCCTCCACTCCCGGATAGTCCAGGCAACACACTCATATTTACCATGGTACTGATGGGCCTCCAGTATGGGTACACATTGTTTTTTTGTACATTTATTGTTTCTGTGAAACATATTTAAAATTGTATCACCTACTCTGCTACAGATAACTTGTACTGTACTGCTTGATTTACTGCTGGGTTTACTGTTCTGCGAATTTCATTCTGTGAATTCTGTATCCTCTTATTCCCAACCCACTCCCCGGTCACATCTGGAAACGAGCCACAGGCTCCAAGTCCTTACCTGGTAAAATATGTTTTAAATAATATACATTTTTAAATAAATTAGATACAGGGGATCCCAAGCTGGGATGGGTACTGGGAGCTGCTGCCATCAGTAGAGGTGCTGGGACGTCGGCCATTCACTGCCAGCGGGCAAGCTGAAGTATGTGCTGCTGTACTGTGCCCAGCACACCATCCGATGCATAGCAAAAGTTGTGATGTGAGGTAGCTAGCATAGAGATGACCTCGAGGGTTACAGAGGGGACACTGACTTACCATGAACAGCTGTCCTCAGGAGCAGGGGACCCAGGAATGCTTACCAGCAAACCGAAATCCAAGAAGTAGTGCTCTCACAGCAGTGGCTGCCTCCTGCACCACTAGCTGCCTACGTACCATGGTGCCATAGAAGTGTGAAACATACACTGATCCTAAACTTGTAGCATCATGGGAAAACTAATGAATTAGTGCAGAGTACAGAAGGCTCTGACCTGAGGTTTACCCTCACTCACTGGTGTGTGTGGAGCTGAGTAGAAAAAAAAGGAACAGAGGGGGTCATGTGGCTCCTGTGCCAGAGACAAATTCTTTCAACAAAAGCTGCCTCCAGGGCAGCCCTGCCTCTGAAGAAGTGCTGCCTTGGAGGCAGACATCATGAACAGGCCTGCCTCCCAGGCAGGGCTTTAACCTCTACAGCTATTGAGCTGAGTTTCACTGTTGTGCTAGCTTGGTGGTGTAGTGGAAAGGTCTATGGCCTGATAAACAAGCCACTGTGGGTTCAAATCCAGACAAGATCCCCTCAGTTTTCTTTTGTAAGAATTTCACTAGAGTGGTGATCCATGGCGACGGGGAGTTAGAATAGTAAATATATAGAAAAACAGACTTAAATGTAAGAAAGAATAAGTGCAACAGTAAAGTGCTGCCTCAGAGGCAGGGTTGCCCTGGAGACAACTTTCACTGAAAGAATCTGTCCTTTGCAACTCCTGTTGCAAGAGTGGGGTACAACCTTCAATGAAGAGCCCAAGGTTCTGGACTCATGAACGGGCTCAAGATCAAACTGGTCTGTACAGTGTCAACATGAAGAGTGATAGGGGACCGTTGTACCTAAATGCAACTGTTGCCTGATCTGTCAGTAAAGTATGACTACTGCCTGAATACAATGTATAGAGTGATTTCTGTCAGAGTGGAGGTCTAAGCATTACTTTCCCTTCACAGCTGGGGCCCCAGAATATGTGCAGTGACTATGGTTGTGGTAGGGAAGCCCTCTGGTGAGCAGTCCATCATACCCCTAGCCCCAGCTAGTGCCCAAGAGTATGGTAGTGGAAGTAGCATGGAGATGTACTAGGGTATTGCATACTACTTCATGCCATCTCATCTAAGTATTATGCCTTCCTCTCTCGATTACGCAGCAGCATGCCAGTTTCGAAGACAAAACATTCACTTTATTTCATGAATAAAAAAATCAACACGAGTGAGGCTTCCTGCATCTTATGGTCAGTCATCTTAAAGTGTGCACTTATTAAAGGGATCTGGTGAACTGTCTAACACAGAGACAGTCAATGATGGTAGAAAACGACAAATGGTCGATCTAGTCAATCCACAACACCCTATCATACCCAAAGACCTTTTGTCAATGCGGGGTCTTTTGTCGACACTATCCACCACCTTGCTCCCAGTTTTACTACTGTCTGCCTGAGTAACTACTAAACCATTAAATCTGCCCAAACCGGGTTTTAAAACCATTAATGATTTTGGTGCCCACCAACTCTGCTGGCAGACTGTTCCATGGTCAAAAAATAAACCTTTCTCACGCCCCTCCTGAATCAGGTGTAGGTCAAAATAGTTAATGCAAAACAGCACGGTCAAAATGGTGCAGACAGAACAGCACAAGTAAATACAGCGTCATGGAAAAACAGCATCAGTAACAGAGAGCACTAACACCGTGCAGCTCCACACACCTCAGCACAAAGGATTTATTATTTGTACACCCAGGAGGGTGGCAGTCGGGGGGGGGGGCGCGAGATTTATTATTACTAACACTGGGAGGATGACAATCAGGGAGAGTGGGCATGACAGCTGGGGGATGGGATTTACTATTACGCGCTTTTTCCCCACACCATTATTCCAACGCTACACTGACAACAGCAACAGAAAAGAAGTCCTGCACTCACCACCACGAACAAATAAACACTGTTCAATTGTAGAAAAAGTGCCAAATTTTATTTCAGTGCCAGTGCAGCAGCACTTCCTGACATGTTTCAAACCGTGAGGCTCTTTATCACAGGACATGCTCAAGGTAAAAATCACAGACCATTTATACAGATAAATGACATCATCAGTCTGCGACCAATAAAAGTGAAAAAGTGCAAAAGTGTGTGAATAACACAAAAATAAAGTAACAAAACATATAGGGGGAGATTTACAAAAGGGATACGCCCAGTGCATCTCGGCACATCCTGGAGTTGTGACCAAGCGTGATTCTCAAAGGGCAGAGATGTGTTGGCACATCCCAGATGCACCAGCCCATCTCCAATGTGCCAAACACCACCTATAATGGTATTCGTTGCATCTGAAGGGGGCGTGCCCATACATATGGGGCGCATCCCTATTCACAACCCACTTGGGAGGCGCATCTTCGGAGCAAGTCCAAAGATGCGCCTCCCAAAGTTATGTCTGCAAAAAGTAGACCTAAGTGAGTGTCTGCCCACAGGCAGGCTGCAGCACTGCAGAGAGCAGCACGACAGCCTGCCTACCCTAGCAGTCCAGAGGCCCCCCCCCTTCCCTGCTCATATCCCCATAAATAAAAAAATGCAATCCAATAATCCCTAGTAGTCCAGTGGAACCTCCCTCCCTGCCTGTATCCCCGTAAATAAAAAACTGCAGTCCAATAATCCAGGGTAGTCTAGTGGAACCCCCCTCTCTGCTCCGACCAGATCGCATTACCATATGAAAGCCCAAAGTCTCCCTGGTGGTCCAGTGGACCCCCAATCCCCCCCACCCACTCAAGCACTGCCACCCCACCCCACTTCCCCCATCTCAGCAGGTTCAGAAGGTCGGTGGGCAGCGCAGCCACCCGCAAACTGCCACGGCTGCCCGCTGACTGAGCTGTCAGTGAATGGCAGCGTACTGTACTCCTGTAAGTCCACTGGTAGACCCTGTCAACAAATGGGCTTGCAGTGTGTACTGTAAGCAGTCATTCACAACTTTGTGAATGACACCATTCACAAGGTTGTGAGTGACAGCTCAAAGTACACACTGCAAGCCCACTAGCTGACAGGGTCTACCAATGGACTTACAGGAGTACAGTACGCTGCCATTCACTGACAGCTCAGTCGGCAGGCAGCCGTGGCAGTTTGCGGGTGGGTTGTGCTGCTCGCTGACCTTCTGCACCTGCTGGGATGGGGGGAGCAGGGTGGGGTGGTGGTGCCTGAGTGGGTGGGGTCCACTGGACCACCAAGGAGACTTTGGGCTTTCATGGTAATGCGATCTGGTCGGTGCAGGTGGGGTTCCACTAGACTACCAGGGATTATTGGACCGCAGTTTTTATTTATGGGATATTTGGGGGGTTTCACTAGACTACCAGGGATTACTGGAATGCATTTTGTCTTTATGAGGATACGGGGGCTTAGGCTACCAGGGGTTCATTTTTTGTGTTTACTGCTCACAGCAGTTGCAGGGAGCCCGGTGTGTTCTGCTGGGTGCATCCATGCAAGGGTCATACAAATGGGGCCATAATGACATGCAAATGGCCTTGCATCCTAATGGCCCCATTTGCATGTCTCGGGCTGTGAATCCCAACCGTGGTGCAGCTCATCTGGAGATGCGCTGGCCTATCGGTTTCCCAGCCCGGCCTGGGAAATGCACTGGCGCATCTCGGGTTGGGCGCAACTTTGGTACTCACAAAGGGGATGCACTGGGAACATCTTATGGCGCATCTTCTGTGAATACCAAAGTTTGGTCTTGGCGCATCTCATTTGCGCCAGCGCAACTGAGATGCACCGAGCACAAATCTTTGTGAATCTCCCCTGTAAAATTTAAGTCATATGGTTATCCAAGATGGAAACAGTATAAAGTCCAAAGAAAAAAATCCGCAAGGTCCAAATATAAAACAGTCCTGTGGAAGCACACAGACTTGGTACATAGGGTGCTCTCTCGGAGATTAAATACTGATTGTATCAGCAAGGACCTAGGAGAAGATGAGATGCAGAACAAAGTAAATCTTGACTTCCGGTGACGTCACTGTAATGAAAGCAGCCTGATTCCCATAGCCCAGAGACCTGCCTAAACAATCCTTTATCATCCTCCCACAGAAAAGTTTAACTAAGCTCCCTAACCTGAGCAACAGGTGTCGGAAATGGTGTCGAAAACTTCAAGGGGGAGAGGATCGCAATCGTTCACTTCACAAACTAAAATGAAGCAACTTACTTTGGATGAGAGGTCAAGAGATTTGCGGCCCCCTCACACCGCAACTGTTCACCATCCAAATCTTTGCTGGTCCTAGAGGGCGATGAAATGCTGCTGTCAAGCAAGGCTGAAAAGACCTTACATAAAATATTAACATCAGTACAGAAAATTGAATCATCCATCGCTGATCTGAGTAAGGACATTCGGAACCTAGATAAAAAGGTGACGACAAATACAGCTAAGATTACAGATATTTCAGAGGCCCAGGACACCAATGAAAGGGTACTCTTATACTTGTTAAAGAGGGACAGAGAGGTGCAGGGTCAACTGGAGGACAATTAAAACAGAGCTAGGAGGAACAATTTCCGTATTTATGGAGTTCCAGAGGGCGCGGAGGAAGGATATGCTAACCTTATCGACTTCATACAACATTTGTTAAGATCCGTTCTCTCTAGCCCCTCAGACCTCGATTTAACAATGGACCGAGCGCATCTGTCCCTGGTGCCTAGGCTGACAAGTCCATCAGCTCATCCCCGTTCATGGGTTATACGCATGGTGCTGTTTCAGAGTAAGGACTGGGTGCTCAAAGAGGCATGGAGACATTGTGACCTAAAAATACCAGGAGACAACCATATTTTTTGAGCAGAATTTTTCAACGACCCTACAAATGGAATGCCAAAAAGCTCGAGGCATCATTAAGAGCTGCGGGAGAAAAAGAAAGTCCTAACTTTTGTTTCCGACAAGACTAAAATTACATCTGGACTCAGGACCCAAAATCTTTAACACTATGGAAGAAGCCTTACATCTCCTAAAAGAATGGGGCATTGATCTGCCTGATCTGGAAATTGAACAGCTGGAACATATGCATTCTAGTGGAGCTTGGCACTTCGTAAACAGAGGGCAAAAGAGAGGTACACCAGGGGCCATACCAAAAACCATGGCAGTAGATGTTCTACAGATTATGCAGTGAGCAAATAAAAGGAAGTAAGGGAAAACAGCAGATGGTTCACCTTACTCCCCTGCAAAGCGCTGACTGTGGATGGCTTGAACAGGTTTTTCATTTTCTTCATTTTTGGCTGGTTGAATCCAGTTAAAACCTCCCGCACATGTGGGGGTGACGGTCTCTGAAGACATGCTATGACAGAGAATCCTACTTGATCACACAGCGTGGTAATGTACTGAACTTTAGAAGCAAGAATCCCTATAGGTTACGAGGAACTATAATAATGAAGTATTTACATGAACACTGGTTTTGGGAAGGGATTTTCTGAAGGTCATGCCTCGAGGGTAGGTGGATCTGGACTCACCCCATCCTATGATGAGTCGTGCTGCAGGCTCATATAATTAGCTCCACCAGTACGGGGAAGGGAGCAAAAGGGAATTTACCATTTGGTATTCTCCCTTATAAGGGGGAAAGGGAGAATAACAATAAATACAGGTTACTCACCTGTAACAGGAGTTCTAGGAGTGGTATATGTTGTTCATCCACACTTATTGGCAGGTTCCTTGCCACTTTAAATCTTGCCAGAAAGTCTTCAAGCTGGCTCCTCCCACCCACCAGGTGGTAAACCTCTCAGCTCTGCCTCATGATGCCAGATCTAGCCCGCTGGAAGCCAGGTTGCGCGTCAAAGCCGGGCAGGTCGGGTGGATTGTGTGGATGAACAACATATACCACTCCTAGACTTCCTGTTACAGGTGAGTAACCTGTATTTCTAGGGACGTGGATATGTTGCTCAATTCACACTTATTGGCAGACTCCTAGCAGTTCTCTGGGAGGAGGGAGGCAAGACGCGCAGCCCCTACTTAGGAAATAAGGACTGGATAACCGATGTCCCAAAACCAGCATCCCGGCATGACTCAAGGTCGATGTGGTAGTGGGTAATGAAGGTGTGTGCTGAATTCCAGGTAGCAGCCCTGCAGATTTCCTGGATAGGGACGTCCCTGGAAGCAGCCACCGAAGCAGCGGTATGGCGGGTAGAATGAGATCTTATCCCTTTGGGAGGCTCCATGCCCCCGCCAACCTATAGCAGAGATCTATGCAGGAGGTGACCCATCTGCCTATTGTCCGCTTGGCTGCAGGTCTGCCAGGTGCGGCTTCAGCGTAGGTGACAAACAGCTGGCGAACCTCTCCCTGAACTTCAGCCGTCCGCTCCTTATAATAGGAGAGCGCTCTTCTAGGGTCCAAAGTATGGAGCCTATATTCAGCCTCCGTGGTGTGACTGGGGTAGAACACCAGCAGAGTCCAAGGCTTGCCCATGAGCTTAGCCAATACCAGCAGTAGATCCCACGGGGGGGGGGAGTGGAGGTTCTCGCACCAGAGGGGATATGTGATCAAGGCCTTGGAAAAAGTGCCTGACCACCTTCTCCTGCACCACTGACTGCTTGCCGGCCCAAGCCCGGTAAGCAGAGATGGCTGCCAGGTGCACCTTAAGGGTCATCGACTGAAGCCCTAGCTGAGAAACAGACCACAGGTAGTCCAGAATCCTAGCCAATGAACACAAGGAAGGGTCCAACCTCTTGCCCTGACACCAAATGGAGAATCTCTTCCATTTGAAGGCACAGCATTTTCTGGTTGACTCCTTACGGGAAGCCTCAACAACGTTGAGGACCTCGTCGGAAAGACCCAAGGCCTGGAATTCTAGCTGCTCAGGAACCAGGCCATCAGGTGCAGGGATTGAAGGTCTGGATGGAGTACCTTCCCCTTGTTGACTGAGATCAGGTCCAGGCAGGCTGGAAGCCGCCTTGGGAGCCTGCAGCTGAGGCTGAGGAGATCTGGATACCAGAGCTGGTGGGGCCAGTCTGGGGCTACCAGAATCACCTGCACCTGGTCCCTCTTCACCTTGAGAAGCAGCTTGTGGATCAAGTGGAATGGAGGGAAGGCGTAGAAGAGGCCTGGGGTCCACGGCCTCGAGAAGGCATCCCCCTGCAGCGAGCCCTGCTGGGGGGGGGGGCGTGAAACAGCCTCAGCTTCGCATTCTCCCTGGAGGTGAACAGGTCCATCTGAGGGGTGCCCCAGTGGGGGAACAGATCTTGTACCATCTCTGGCAGGAGAAACCACTGATGAGATGCAGCGCCTATCTGGCTTAGGGCATCGGCCAGACTGTTGGAGGCTCCTGCCACATGGATGGCTAGGAGATCCGCCTCGAGGCTGATCACGAGAGACCAAGTGTGGAGAGCCTCCTTGCACAGGGGCAAGGAGTGCATCCCGCCCTGCCGGTTGAGGTAGTACATGGTCGTGGTGTTGTCCGTCTGGACCTGGACCACTTGATCCCATACAAACGGAGCGAAGGCAGTGAGGGCTAGTCGACCGCTCGAAGCTCCAGCAGGTTGATGTGGCATCGAGACTCCTGAGGGGACCAGAAGCCATGGGCTCTGAGCTCCCCCAGATGGGCACCACAACCCATCAGAGAGGCGTCGGTCATTAGAGTGACCATCGGCTCAGGGCGGACAAATGGGATACCCTCCTGCAAATGAACTGGAACGAGCCACCATTGGAGGCCGTTCCACATCTCCTGGGTCACAGTCACTGGCTGGTCCAGAGGACCGGAGCGCTGTGACCATTGGCGGGCCAGCCCCCATCGCAGGGGACGCATATGCCTGCGGGCCCAATGGACCATATTGGTGCAGGCCGCCATGAGGCCCAGAAGATGCAGGAAGTCTCGGGCAGGGCGCAATTGCCCAACCAGAAATGACTGGGCAAAGGAGGAAAGGACCTCGGCCCTGTCCGCCGGGAGCCATACTCTGGCTCGAAGAGAGTCGAGCTCTGTCCCGATGAACTGAATCACCTGCAATGGCACGAGTTCCGACTTCGCCTCGTTGATGAGGAGGCCAACCTGAGAGCAGACCTGGAGGGCCAGATCCCTGGACCGCTCCACCTCCAACCTGGAGGGGGCTACAATCAGCCAGTTATCCAGATAAGGGTACACCCGGACCCCTCGGTGCCGCAGGAATGCTGTCACCACTGCCATGCATTTGGTGAAGACCCTGGGAGCTGGAAAGAGGCAGAAGGACATGGCCCAGAACTCGTAAAGGGATCCCTCTGCCCTGAAGCGGAGGAATCACTGGTGAGACGGACGGATTGGGACATGAAAGAACGCGTCTTGAAGGTCCAGAGAACAGAAACACACACTTCATTCCAAGGATGGAATGATCTGAGCCAGAGTGACCATCCCGAAGGTGCGAGACCTTAGGAACTTGTTCAGGTCGTGTAGGTTGAGAATGGGGCGCTAGTCCCCCATCCGTTTTGGGATCTGGAAGTACCTGGACACAAACCCTGGATCTGGAGAGGGGTCTGCCACCTCCCTGATCACCTCTTTCTGGAGAAGCAAGGCAGTGTCGGCTCAACGAGCCGACAGAGAGCCTGCGGAGCCTGTAGCCCCCCATGGGGTGACGGCTCAATAAGAAGGGGACTGCTCGAATTCCAGAGGCAGACCATTGCCTACCTCTTCCAACACGCAGCGGTCCGTGGTGATATCGGACCAGGTGGAAAGGAAGTGGCGGAGCCGTTCCCCCATGGGGGGAACCCGGGGAGGAGTGACGAGGTTGGGGGTGACACCCCTCAACCCGTCACTGGGCAGGCTTGGAGGAAGAGCCGACCGAGGAGCCGCCTGGGCCTTTTCCTCCCGGCTTCCTGCTGGAGGAAGCAGCAGGCTTGGTTCTGGGGTGCCAAGTACGAGCCTGCTGGCCCTGATGCTGGTGTTGCTGGGCCTGACATGCCGCAGGGGCTGAAGAATGAAAGGGCTTACGCTGCTGCTGGTGGCCTTTGTCCTTCTGGGCAGACGTGACCGAGTCCAAGGTGGCGTTGGACTTCTCGATCTGTTGGAGATGACCCTCCACCCCGGGTCCGAACGAGTTGGTACCCAGGAAGGGACGTCTGCCAGCTTGTGCTGGGTATCAGCCATAAAGGTGGAGATCTGCAGCCAAGCTCTGAGGCGCATGGCCACTGTGGCCTCTACTGACTGGGCACACGAGTCAACGGTGTCCAAGGAAGTTTGGAGCTGCTGTTTGGCCACCGCCCTTCCCTGATCCTGCACCTGCTTGACCATCGTTTGAAGGTCAGCCGGGAGATGAGGAATCACCTCATCCAGGGAGCCCAAAAGGGTGTGTGAAAAGTGTGCCATCAGAACGGCCGAACTAGCCTGATGAAGGCCTAGGGAGGAAGCAGCATATACCTTCCGCCCTGAGTAGTCCAATTTCTTGGACTCCTTAGCAGGTGATTTGTCCACATCCCGAGCATTCCCGGAATGCCGTAAAACACTGTCGGTCACTAACCCCTCCACAGCGGGGTGCTCCGAGTAACCGGAGAGTGAACCTGTAGGGATCGCATACTTTCGAGCCATCCTGGCTGAAGGTGCGGGACAAGATGCTGGCCGCTGCCACAGTTCCAGGGCCGGGCCAACAATGGCTTCGGCCACTGGAAAGGCCTCCGTAGGGGAATCCCCTCAGTCCAGTATCTCCGTGAGGAGATACTTAGCCCGTTTTGAAATGGGTTCAAGCTTCATCCCAGTGGACTCTGAGATGAGTCGAAGCATTCCTAAAAACGAGGATGGGCTCTCGTCCACTGACTGACCCCCTGTAGACTCCAGGTCAAGCAGCCTGGAGAACAAGGAGTAGTCGTCATCAGACTCCAAGGAGTCTGCGAGCAGCTGCCAAGAGCCTGAGCCACCCTCCACGTGCTGAGGTCGTTCGCGAGACAGGGTGATCGACAACCTATGGGGCAAACCCTGACCCAACCGAGAATCCTTGGTCAGGGCCCCAGTCTTCGGATGTGGAGGCGGAGGTTCCACCACAATGGGTGGAGCAGCCGGTTTCGGCCGAACAACCGGTGCCAGTTTCGGCTCCTCGACTACGAGGGGTTGTTTCGGCCGCTCAGGTGGCAGCCACTTAATGACCGAAGAAGGCGACAGAGTCGGCTTATTTCCAGACAATAAAAGCTGCTGCCACATTAAATCCTTATAGCGCTGGCACAACTTGCGCCGAAGCCTATCCTCCGAAGAGGATGAGCAGCGCCGCCGCTTTCTATGGTGCCGAGACCAAGACCGCCAACATCGGTGGAACCAGCTGGACCTGGAAGACGTCCGAGACCGAGACCTTCAGGGATTCCTAGGGTGGGTCAGAGAGGGCACGGGGGAAACCCGCTCCTCCCTCTGTTCAGGAACCTTAACCGGGGACACCGGCACAGGAGGCACAGGCAAGTGCTCGGTTTCCACCAGGGGAACCGGTGAAGTAGGGTTGTCGGCATCACCAGTCGACAAACCGTCCGACGGGTTGAGAAAAATCTCGACTGCGTCGACAGGTGTCTCGGCTGGCTGACCTGACGGGGACACCGTGAAGTCAGCGGCCTTAGCCACAGCCTTGACCGAAGTCGAAAGTCGACCATCCGGTGAAGGGGATCTCTCCTGCTGTAACGAACGTCGACGGTGGGACTTACTTTTGGAGTCCTTCTTTTTGGACCGACTGGAATGTCCCGATAGTCCTTCTCCCTTCGTGGAGAGGGATTGGCAAAGTTCCTTAAAAGAAGCTGTATATGAAGAGCCCAAGGAGAGCGGGATAAATGCCGCGACTGAGGAAGAAGATGATGCGGCCTGGGCTGCCTCCTCCTTGAGGGCGATCATCTGCTCCAACTGATTCACGCAGCCCACCACCGGACCCTGCCCAACGGGCCTCCTTCGACTTAACCGTTGGATATCGTTTTTCAGGGTGCCCCAAAAGAAGTTGAGCAGCGCGGTCCTCCAAGATGGAAGCCGAAAAGGATTTGCACAAATCGCAAGCCTGCGAATCGTGGCCGAGTCCTAGGCAGTAAAAGCACATGGAGTGCGGGTCAGTCCAGGACATCTTCTGCCCACAGGGGCACCGACGAAATCCAGGAGTCGATTTGTCCATCGCAGCCGCAAGGGAAAAAAAAGACCAAAGTAAATTTGAGAATAAGTTTCAGATTAACCGAAGAGTGTGGCTCAAGGCCTAAAACACAGAATGCTAAGGAGGGAACCTGAGCTTCCAAGCAGTAAGGAAGATCTGACAACATGGGGCACAGTCGAGAGTTTTACCACCCGGTTGGATGGGAGGAGCCAGCTTGAAGACCTTCCAGCAAGATTTAAAGCGGCAAGGAACCTGCCAATAAGTGTGGACTGAACAACATATCCACATCCCTAGAACCAATATTAATCTTACACTAAATGGGGCATGGTATAGAAGGGCAATGATTTTTCTGGTTGTTCCCTGCTACTGAGCAGTGATGTGAGCAGTTGAGCAACGTAGTTAAACGTGCTCACAGTCCCTATTCCCACCGGGACACTAGGTGTTTTAACACCTCACACTTTGTGTGACCCCTTGTGGCAATGTTTTCAGACGCAACAGGGATTTTCCCAAGGAATTCACGAGTTACAGAAAAATCTGTTAAGGGCTTGCATGAGTGGACTAACCTGGTTGGTTTGGAGGTCCATGATCCGCAGGCTCTCTGCTGAAGTTTTGTTAAGATTGTTGTTTATATTTTATTGTTGTACTGCTTTTAGTATGATACTGAAACAAACTGTCCACAATCCAGCAAAGAGAGTAGACCATGGTAAATTAACAAGCATGGGTAACAGGAAACTAGATGACCCGTTTTTTTTTTCCACCCTTAAGTTATGGCTCAATTAAATATTATATCTTATAACATAAAAGGAATTAACTCCCTCATAAAATGAGCCAAATTACTGAGGGAATTGAAAAATCTTAAGTGTGACTTGGCATTAGTGCAAGAGACCCACCTGACAGAGTTAGAGCACTCTAAACTCCGTAGATCATGGGTGGGTCAGGTGATCGCCGCCTCACACCCTAAAGTGAAAAAAGCAGGAACAGCCATCCTTATTAAAAGGGGCATTCCACTGTCTGTGGTGTCCACCGAAGTGGGTATGCAGTGGAGATATGTGCAAGTTACAAGTATTACACAGGGTCAAACATTTCATTTTGTCAATGTATGTGCCCCAAATGTGCAGCCAGAACACTATATATCCACCATTTTTCCTAAACTGGCAACTCTGCCCATGGGGCGGTGGTCCTTAGGGGAGGCTTTAATACAGTACCACACCCTGAGAGGGACAGATCATCAGAGGACACAGCCACTAATAGGACAGCCACAAAATTTCTTAACCAGCAGGTGGAGGAAATGGGCTTAAGTGACATTTGGAGAGCTCAACGCTAGGGGGAGAAGGACTTCATTTTTTCCCAACTCTAAACAATCATACTCACGTATAGATTTATTTTACACCTATAAAACTGATCTACATTACATTATAAAATCCCAAATTCACAATATTACCCTCTCAAACCACTCTCTGGTTTCGATTCAGTTGCCAGTACCCTCACAGGGTAGATAACCCCTGTGGAGACTGAATGTCTCCTTATTAAATGACAAAGCATTTGTTACCAAACTGACTAACAGTATCAAAGATTTCTCTGCTTTGAATCAATCCGGGGAGTACTCTCAGATGGTACAATGGGATGCACTAAAAGCCGTGTTAAGGGGGGAAATAATTAGCTTTGCTTCGGCAAAGAAAAAACTATCCCAGATCACTTATAATAAACTAAAAACAGAACTGGCTCACTTTGAACAACAACATAAAACATCTCCTACTAATGGGCAAACTCCTAAAGCCATTCAGCAGGCCAGAATAGCCCTACAAGCCTATGAAGACAAAAGAGCAGAAGGGATCCTCAGATTTACTAGTCAAAAGTACCACGAAGTAGGGGGTAGGGCATCTCAACTGTTAGCATACTATCTTAGAAAGGCCCAAGCAGACCACTTTATCCCCCATCTGATTGAAAAAAAAAAACCCAAAGGGCAAATGGACTAGACCGAGGGACATAGAGCCATACAATTTAAATCTTTCTATGAAGGGCTGTATAAGGAGGATAAGCACTCGGAGGTGGTTCAGTCACAAACTCAGGAGTTTCTAAACTCCCTTACACTCCCCAATTTACCTGAGGAGGCACAGGAATGGCTTGCTAGGCCTATTTCAGAGGCAGAGGTTTGAACAGCTATTAAAGGCCTTCCCACAGGCAAAACGCTAGGCTCTGATGGGTTAAGCATGGAATTCTATAAAAAGTTTGATAAGGTTATTACCCTAATGTTAATTGACTTATTTAATAATTGCTTGGAAGAAAGGAAACTCCCAGACTCATGGAATAACTCACTGATTATAGTTTTGCCTAAACCTGGCAAAGATAAAACAACATGTGAAGCTTTCCATCTCATCTCTCTTCTTAATCAGGATTTAAAAATTCTCACAAAAAGTTTATCCATTCGTTTACAAAATTATATAGAATTATTGATTCACCTGGCTCAAACAGGGTTTATACCCCATCGTCATCTGACAATATTCGAAAACGTAAACATAATGAGTCATAAATCTCACTAAAATTCCCAGACTTGCAGTATTTCCTGACGCTGAAAAGGCATCTGATCGCCTTAACTGGACCTATTTGCTTACAGCTATGGAACACATGGGACTGGGGGGAATTTTTTAAAATGGGTATAGTCGTGTTATCAGGAACCCAGGCCCAGGGTCAGGGTTAATGGCACTACTTCAGAATATCTGAAAATTCAAAGAGGTACCAGGCAAGGATACCCTTTATCTCCTCTCTCCTGTTCACCATCAGTGTTCAGCCCTTAGCTCAGGCTATAAGAGAGCATGTAGAGATCAAGGAGATATCAGTTAATGATGAGATTCAAAAAGTCACACTTTATGCAGACAATACTTTGGTCTTTATTGAGGACCCCAAGGTTTCAATTCCGCCCTTTCTACAGCTCCTAGATAAATATGGATAGATATCTGGCTTTCGAATTAATAAAAATAAAACGGATGTGTTAAAAACTATGGGCATTATTTCAACAAACCTCAGAAAGGCTAACCCCTTTAAATGGGCAAAGACTAAAATTAGGTACCTTGGTATTCAAATTCCAACTAATCTTTCTAAGTTGTAATAATATAATTATGAGGCCCTACGGCAAAATATTTATGCAGACCTACAATGTTGGAGGATGCTGCCTTTGTCTTTTTCTAATAGAATTGAGGCAGTGAAAATACAGTGCCTTCCGAAGTATTCACCCCCGGATTTTGTCACATTTTGTGATGTTGCAAACTCAAATTAAAATACATTTATATGTGATTTTTGTCACGTATCTACACAAATTACTCTATAATGTCAAAGTGGAATGAAACTTCTGGAATTTGCTGTACAAGTAATTTAAAATAAAAACCTGAAATGTCTTGATTTGATAAGTATTCACTCCCTTTGCTATGACACTCCAAATTGAGCTCAGGTGCATCCAATTTCCTTGTGAGATCACTCTAAAACTTGAATGGAGTCCACCTGTGGTCAGTTCAAATGGTTGACATGATTTCAGAGGAAATACACCTGTCTATATAAGGTCCCACTGTTGACAGTGCATATCAGAGCAGAAACTCTACCATGAAGACCAAGGAGCTGTCTATAGAACTCCGTGATAGAATTGTGAGGAGGCATAGATCTGGGGAGGGGTATAAAAATATTTCTAGGGTGTTGAAAGTTCCCAGGAGCACAGTCAAGTCCATCATTAGGAAATGGAAAGATTACAGAACCACCCAGACTCTTTCTAGAGCAGGCCGTCCTCCTAAATTGAGCAACCGGGCAAGAAGGACCTTGGTCAGGGAAATGACCAAGAACCCAATGACCACCCTGACAGAACTACAGAGTTCCATGGCTGAGATGGGAGAACCTGTCCAGAGGACAACAATCTCTGCAGCACTTCACAGATGTAGCTCTATGGAGAGTGGCTAGACGGAAGCCACTCCTGAGAAAAGGCCACATAATAGCATGCCTGGAGTTTGCAAGAAGGCACGTGGCAGACTCTGAGACCATGTGCTAAAAGATTCTCTGGTCTGATGAAACAAAAATTGAACTCACTGGCCTGAATGCAAAGCGCTATGCCTGACGCAAACCGAACACAGCTCATCACCCGTGTACCACCATCCCACCAAAGGCTTTTGACACTGTCCACCACCACCTACTGCTTCATCAGCTACTGAACACTGGCCTCTCCATGGAATCAGTGAAATGGTTCAATAGCTATCCAGACAACAGTTCCCAATGTGTAAAAATATCAGGCATGTTCTCCGACACTAAACAGGTTCACTCCGGTGTCCCCCAAGGCTCCATCCTGGGCCCATTGCTGTTCAGCCTGTTTCTCAACTCCCTCCCTGACTCCACCTCTCAGCAAGTCATACTCTATGCAGATGATGTAGTGATTCTTGCCTCTCATCATGACCCAAGCCACCTGCAACAAACCCTCCAACACGGCTTCACCTCTGTTGAAACCTGGTTCAAAGAACATAAGTTAATCCTTAACCAGAAAAAAACGAAGACCATGATTTTCACCAGCCATCAAAACAAGCACAAACACCACCAACTCTCCTTAAACACCTGCCTCGAGGACTCTCTGGAGCAGGTTGACTCCTTCAGATACCTAGGAATCACCCTAGATGCACACCTGTCCTTTGGAATCCATATAAACAATGTTGCTAAAACCGTGAATACTAGACTGGGCTTACTCTACCGGCTTCGTCGGCACCTGACTAAAGAGGCCCTCTTTGCCGCAGTTCAAAGCTCCATCATCTCCCTGACTGACTATGGTCTTCTCATCTATGGCACTGCCACTACCACTGCACTCAGAAGGATTACTACCACCCTAAACAAGGCCTGTCGACTCATCACTGGGGCCGGACGGCTCACACACACCTGTGACCTCTACTCACAAGCTAACTGGCTTCAACTTGACAATAGAATTCAGTACCAAACCTGTGTGGTTGCTAAGAAAATACAGTTGGGAACTGCCCCTCCCGGGGTCTGTTCACTCCTTTAAACGAAAACCAGCTCCAGAATTACCAGGGGATCAAAGCCACAACTTTTCCATATCCCTTGCTGCCGCACAGCCATTGGCCAGCGTTCATTCACCTACAGGGCACCCACTTGGTTTAATGGTCTTGCCAATGATACCATCAATACCACTGGGCTAGGTTCCTTCAAATCCAGGCTCCGTAACACCCTGGTCACTTCCAGCATCTGCGACTGTCATGGATAATGCCTATGCAACTCCACTCCACTACCCCTCTTTCCTATATCTAGCCCCTTTACATAATGCACTTGCCCTAGTTTGGCCTCTGCCCCACATGCTCTACAGCACCTGACAATGCCACCTTCCTGGCAGCTCCACCCCACCCCCCTCCTTATCCTTACCTACCCCCCACCTCTCCTCTCTTCTCATTTTCTTACCTTCCCCTTACCCCTCCCATTTCTTTCTACCACCCCCCTACTGTCCTCTTCCTTTCCACTTTACCCTCTCCCTGTCTGTTCTAAATTAAATTTGATATAGTTTACCCTTATTTGTGTAACAATTTTGTATATTGTCATGTGATACCTATGTCATGACGTGGAACCTTTGTAAAAGAGCCCTGGGCTCAAAAGTAATTGTAACCCTAGAATTGAAATAAATAAATAAATCCCTACCATGAAGCATGGTGGTGGCAGCATCATGTTATGGGGATGCTTTTCAGCGGCAGGGACTGGGGCACTTGTCAGGATAGAGGGAACAATGAATGGAGCCAAATACAGGCACATCCTTGAGAAGAACTTGCATCAGTCTGCAATACACCTTGGACTGGGGCGAAGATTTATGTTCCAACAGGACAACGACTCCAAGCATACAGCCAAAGCAACACTGGAGTGGCTTCAGAACAAGAAGGTGAATGTCCTTGAGTGGCCCAGCCAAAGTCCGGACTTGAATCCCATTGAGAATCTGTGGAAAGACTTGAAGATTGCAGTTCACCGACGCTACCCATCCAACTTGACAGAGCTTGAGCAAATCTGCAAGGAAGAATGAACGAAAAACCCCAAATCCAGATGTGCAAAGCTGATACAGACATACCCAAGAAGACTCAAAGCTGTAATTGCTGCCAAAGGCGCTTCTACAAAGTATTGACTCAGGGGGGTGAATACTTAAGTAAACAAGATATTTCAGTTTTTAATGTTTCATAAATATTTGTTACACAATAAAAATATTTTGGCCCCTTTAAATTGTTGAGTATGCTGTGTGAATCAAGGGGGGGGGGGGAATCATTTCAATGCATTAAAAATTCTGGTAATAACACAACAAAGTGTGACACACTCCAAGGGGGGTGAATACTTTCTGAGGGCACTGTAAATGTGTTACCACGCTACTGTAACCCCTAGATGGCACTATCCTATGGGCTACTACCCCTGTCTGCATGACTATGCACAGATTGAGGCGCCTGAGTTCTGTGAACGGGTGCCTCCATCTGGAGGAATGCTATTGGGGTGGGGTAACGGTCTTGGTATAGCCCTTTGGGATACTATAACCACCCACCAACCCTTCTAGTGGCCTGAACAGTAAAACAATAGAACATTCACATTCACTTAATAGCAGTAATGATATACTCGCACTCCTTGCACTTACCATCAGGGCTGGATCTGCTGCAACTGCCCTGAAGACCCCTTAGAAAATAAGATCAGTGATGCAATAATAAACTAGTAATACTGTAACCGAACCAAAAAGGTACACACAAACTAGGTTAAATGTGAAAACCCACAATCTGGTTTATTCAGGAGAAGTAAACAAGGGTGGGTCGTAAATCTAACAAATGATTGGCATTCCTGATTTGATTCAGATTGATTCAGCATGCACTGTAGTCCCTTCAAAACAATTCCACAACTCTGGGTACCCAGTATGTTAAACAGGCTAGCCTGAAGCACTACCCGGGGTAGGCCGGCGTTGCAGCTGTCAATGGGGCTCTTAGGAAGGAAAAACAGTTAACATGCACACAACCCAAATAATTGTAATCCAGAGCCAGATGGCTCAGTCTGTTGCAATAAACCCCAAACAAGAAAATCAGATGGCACACTATGATTGCAGCTATTGTTGCAGGGAGCTACCCTGATTTGTACTCACGCTACCCAGACCAGGACACAGGACAGGCGGGATGAAGACCTCATAGTGTTGCACTGGATTACCAGGGGAAGCAGGGCCTACACGACTCACCTCTGGGTGGTTGCTACCTGTTCGATGGTGTTCAGCAGGGGGCCTAATCCTTACGTGGGTCTTTCGCCGAGAATGTCTCTGAATTTGGGGTAGCGGCCAAGGTTGCGGTGACAATGCCCAGGCAGGAGCAACAGTTTGGATAATGTCCGTGGTTGGATGCTGGAAAAGCCTCCAGCTGGCGCAACGGAGCTTGTTGTGGGGAACCAAATTGTGACCCACGAAACACATTCAGCACATCTGCAATACTTCGCTTTCTTAGTCACAGTTCAGATAAAGTCCTTTGCCAATTATAGCTCCACTGCACAAACCCTTCGATCTGAGGCTCTTTCCTAACATTAGGCAGGCCAATTGCTTCTGGAACAAGTCTTTGGTCCACTTGCAAGTAGTAATAACACACTTTTCTCTCCTCTGCTGATGCAGGTCTTAACCATGGAATTAGAAAAGTTCGACTCTCACACAAAGGCAATACCTAAGACTGGAGAATAGGACAGGCAGACCAGCAGAGCCTTCCCACCGATTCTCCTATGTTCCTCCTAAGAGCAGCTGCTCAATAGCTCAAGCTGTTCACTCTTCAAACTCCAATTTCTGACTGACTTTTTGCTTCAGGCAGTTCTGGGTATTTCCTCTAAGATCCAAAGGGTTCAGTTGGTTGAGGGAACTGTCTATCACAGCAAGAGTTCCCCTTCCCGGGCCATTTAGGCATCAAACCCTTAAAACTACAAATACTACAGAATTTCCTTCCCACAAGACCTCTGGGACAGTCTCCATTTTAGGTCCTCAGAGCTTCGATTGGTCCAACACTGGCAGTCCAGAACCAAAATGGCAGCTCCTATGCAAAAGCTCAAGTTGCAATTTAAAGCAGGTTAGACAAACTCCTCTATCATTATCATTATAGTAGATAAACAGTAAATAATCACTTCCCTTAACAGGGCTCCCTCTGCACAAGTAGCGACTACAGAATGGAGCAGAACAACGGACTGTTTGACTGGTTGCGAACCTTAAATCACTTGCATCCAGTCCAGACTAATCTTCTAACACAGGCTAGACGTTCTCTTAAAGAGACAGGCATGGAGGCTCACTAAAGCACTCTCATGCAGACAAAATAGATCTACTGCAGATAGGACACCATCCTGACAGTGGGCACGTTAGGAGCCCAGGAAGACACTTTAGTAAACCCCAATTTGTAGGGGAGGGTTACACTCTTCCCTGCCTGGAAAAACTTGGCATCCGCATCAGGTCTATACTTACTATAATATTCTATATAGAAACATTATACTAGAATACATGCATGATTCATTTGGTATACCACAAAGAAAAAAGACTGATGCATCACTAAAAATAAGCTGGTACTAAGCATTACTATACTTTTCCATGACAATAATATTTCCTACCAGGACACAGTTTCCATACGTTTCCATAAACATATTAGTATCTTCAAAACAGCTTCAAACAGATAACCACATTACTCTGACCATTCGGGTCTGTATTACCTCCTATACTTTAACCTACATGGCTGGGGGCCTATCCTTATTAGCTACATTAAGGCTGCATGGGGCACCATGGTTTGAGGGCTTAACTAGTAACTTGGAAGCAGCAGAATAACTCAGTTTGGGAAGCAAGCTTTCAGTTAGTGGTATGTCACCGGTGGGACTTTCTGTCTCTGACCAGAGCGAGCCTTAAACGATTGGGAGGTTCATCGGGGAAGGTCGCATAGCTGGGATCTCCGATCAGTTATCAGGTGGCTGACAACCGTGCTCACATCGGCTGAATTCTGGCAGCCATTTCATTTGTGCCTATTGCGACCACAGCGATAACAGAATATAACATCCTCAAAGTAAGCATCTGCACGATGGGTGTCCAATAATGACAAGTCTGAATCAGCAGCTTTATTACTCCCTGCATCAGTGCCTTTAACATTAGCCAGGAACTCAGGTCACTGGAATATGTCCAACAATAGGCCACACAGTTGTGCAAACAAAGTCTCCAGCTTGCTCAGCCAATCTTCCACAGTGGCTTCTTTGACCTCCTCAGTCGCCCTCAACCACCCTGCAGGAAACTTCGGGCTGCACTTTCTCTTGAGTGCCAGCAGGAGTCTTTGGTACAGGTACCAGAGAAGAGTCCTCTGCTGGCGAATGCTCGGTCCTCCTCACTGCCCATATCAGTGAGAAGAAGGTGGGACGTCATCTAGGCACTGCTGTGTCTGCAGTTGGTACCAATGTCAGGTGGTGATCGACTCTGAGCCAATCTATTTCTTGGAGAGTAGCCCCTCCCTTGTCTAACAGCTTTTGTAGGAGGGCTTCCATTCTCAGGACATAGGCCGACAACAGTTCTCCTAGGTGTTGGCGCATGGTCTTGAATTCCCTCAGTAGCTGCTCTGGGCCCCGATAAGGGTTGAAGACAGAGGTTAAGGCGTCCAAGTACTGCTGCAAAGACGCGGTGGACTCGGTGGATTAAAGCCCCTGAATGACATTTAAAGTGGGTCCCCGGAAGGTTAATATAATCTCCTGTCACTTCTGTTCTTCGGTCGCTGGCCAATTATGCACTTTCCAGGCAGCATGGGCTTTCCAAGTTTCCCAGTCCTTTTCTCAACCAGGGGTTGGGACAATCCCGGAGAAAATGCCATCAATAGCTCAATATAGTAGAATAAAATGCAAACTACGTGTGGCAGGATCTCTCTGACACCAAATTTCTTTTGAATTCCTGACATTAGTTGCTGGGGCCACTAGGGGGTGCAAATCCCAGTGGTGCCTCCAAGATGTAACCCCTAGGTGGCGCTATCCTATGGACTACTACCCCTGCCTGCGTGACTATGCACAGGTTGAGGGGCCTGAGTTCTGTGAATGGATGCCTCCACTGGGAGGAATGGTACTGGGGTAACGTAACGGTCTTGGTATGGCCCTCCGGGATACTATAACCACCCACCAATCCTTCCAGTGGCTTGAACAGTAAAACAATACAACATTCACATTCACTGAATAGCAGTAATTATATATTTGCACCCCTTGCACTTACCACCAGGGCTGGATCTGCTGCAACTGCCCTGAAGACACCTTGGAAATAAGATCAGTGACGCAATAATACACTAGTAATACTGTAACCCAACCAATAAGGTACACACTAGCCAAGTTAAACGTGAAAATGCACAATCTGGTTTATTTAGGGGAAGTGAACAAGGGTGGAGTATAAATCTAGCAAATGATTTCCACTCCTGATTTGATTCAGACTGATTCAGCATGCACTGTAGTCCCTTCAAAATAATCTCACAACCCTGGGTACCCAGTATGTTAAACAGGCTAGCCTGAAACGTTGTCCGGGGTAGGCCGGCGTTGCAACTATCGTTGGGGCTCTTAGGAAGGTAAAACAGTTAACATGCACACAACCCAATCTGGAGCCGGATGCCTCAGTCTGTTGCAATAAACCCAAAACAAGAAAATCAGATGGCACACTATGATTGCAGCTGTTGTTGCAGGGAGCTACCCTGATTTGTACTCACGCTACCCAGACCAGGACACAGGACTGCCAGGGGAAGTAGGGCCTACATTACTCACCTCCTGGTGGTCGCTATCTGTTTGGTGGTGTTGAGCAGGGGGCTCGAATCCCAAGCGGGTCTTTTGTCGAGAATGTCTCTGAATTGGGGTAGTGGACTAGGCCAAGGTGACAAGGCCCAGACAGGAGCAACAGTTCAGATAATGTCCGTGGTTGGATGTTGGAAAAGCCTCCAGCTGGCGTAACAGAGCTTGCCATGGGGACCCAAATCGCGGCCCACGAAACACATTCAGCACATCTACAACACTTAGCTTTCTTAGCCATTTCGGATACAGTCATTTTGCCAATTACAGCTTCACTGTGCAAACCCGTCGATCTGAGGCTCTCTCCTAACATGAGGCAGGCCAATCACTTCTGGAGCAAGTCTTCGGTCCACTTGCAAGTAGTAATAACACACCTTTCTCTCCTCTGCTGATGGGGGTCTTAACCATGCAATCAAAAAAGTCCTGCACTCACACAAAGCGATACCTTAGGCTGGAGAATGGGACAGGCAGACCAGCACAGCCTTCCCATTAGTCATTAGTTAGACCACACCTGGAGTACTGCGTGCAGTACTGGCGTCCGTATCTGAAGAGGGACATTAAGTTACTGGAGGGGGTGCAGCGCAGGGTGACAAAGATGATCAAGGGTCTAGGGGACTTATCATATGAGAGGAGGTTGAAGGAGCTGAACATGTACTCACTGGAGGAGAGGAGAGACAGGGGTGACATGATTGAAACCTTTAGATACATGAAAGGAATAAACAAGACAGATACAGAGGGGCTGTTCAAAGTAAGGGAGGGGAGGGCCACCAGGGGCCATGATATGAGACTGGAGCGAGGAAGGTTCAGGAGGGAGATGAGGACACTTTTACAGAGAGGGTGGTGGCTGGGTGGAATCGTTACCTGCAGAAGTGGTATGCAGTAGAACAGTGGACTGCTTCAAGCGAGGATGGGACGGGACAAGGGGGAGGGTTAATGAAGGGGAAGGGTGGAAGGGAGGGGCAGCTGCAGAATAAGGGGTGCTAGCTGCACATTCGAGCAGACTTGATAGACCTCTAGGCCTTTATCTGCTGGCAAATTTTGTATGTTCGTATGTTCCCACCGATTTTCCTATGCTCCTCCCATGAGCAGCTGCCCAATAGCTCGAGCTGTTCATTCTTCAAACTCCAACTTTCGACTGCTTTTTTGCTTCAGGCAGTTCTGGGTATTTCCTCTGAGATCCAAAGGGTTCGGTTGGCTGAGGGAACTGTCACAGCAAGGGTTCCCCCTCCAGGTCCGTTTAGGTGCCAAACCCTTAAAACTACAAATACTACAGACTTTCCTTCCCACAAGACCTCTAGGTACAGTCTCCATTTTAGGTCTCTGGAGGTTCGAATGGTCCAACACTGGAAGTCCAGAACCAAAATGGTGGCTCCTATACAAAAGCTCAAGCTGCAATTTAAAGCAGGTTAAACAAACTCCTCTATCATTATCATTATAGCAGATAAACAGTAAATAATCCCTTTCCATAACAGGGCTCCCTCTGCTCAAGTAGTGACTGCAGAATGGAGCAGAGCAACGGACTGTCTGGCTGGTCAAGAGCCTTAAATCACTTGGACTTAGCCCAGACAAATCTTCTTACACAGGTCAAATGTTCTCTTAAAGAGACATGCACAGAGGCTCACAAAAACACTTTCATGCAGACAAACTAGATCTACTGCAGACAGGACACCATCCTGACAATGGGCATGTCAGGAGTCCAGGAAGACACTTTGGTAAACCCCAATTTGTAGGGGGGTTACACTACCTTTTTTACTTTTCTAATCTACTAATTCCAATGGGGGCCTGGAAGGACTTGAAAAAGAAGCTCTCCACCTTTATATGGGCGGGCAGAAAACCGAGAGTATGATGGGAAGTTTTGCTCCTGAACCCCTCCTCCAGTTTCCACTCCCTCCTGAACCTCCCTCTCCAGCTTCCACTCCCTTCTGAACCTCCCCCTCCAGCTTCCACTCCCTCCTGAACCTCCCCCATCCAGCTTCCACTCTCTCTCTCTCTCCTGAACCTCCCCCTCCAGCTTCTACTCCCTCCTGAACCTCCCCTCCAGCTTCCTCCCTCCTGAACCTCCCCTCCAGCTTCCACTCCTTCCTGATCCTCCCCCCTCCTGCTTCTACTCCCTCCTGATCCTCCCCCTCCAGCTTCCACTCCTGAGCCTTCCCTCTCAAGCTTCCACTTTCCTGAACCTCTCTGTCTAGCTTCCACTCTGTCCTGAATCTTCCTCTCCAGCTTCCACTCCCTCATGAACCTCCCCTCTCCAGCGTCCACTCCCTCCTAAACCTCCCCTCTCCAGCTACCACTCCTGTACCTCCCATCCGGTACGCACTCCCTCCTGAACCTTCCCTTCCAGCATCCAGTCTTTCCTGAACCTCCCCCTCCAGCTTCCACTCCCTCCTGAACCTCCCACCCTCCAGCTTCCACTCCCTCCTGAACCTTCCCCTCCAGCATTCAGTCTCTCCTGAACCTCCCCCTCCAGCTTCCACTCCCTCCTGAACGTCCCACCCTCCAGCATCCACTCCCTCCTGAACCTCCCCCATCCAGCTTCCTCTCGTGAGTATTTGGAGTATGTGTTTAGTGGCAGAATCTTTGACCAGCATTTCTCAGATCCAAGATATTTTATTTTCCTGTATATTATACTCAACCAGTTACAAACATAAGGACATTGCCAGCAACAAAAAGCCATTATGGTCTATCTATCTATCTAGGCTGCTCGTGAATGCAGCTAGCTCCCTATTCAGCAGCTGACCCACCCCTTCCCCCTACCTCCCTTTACCCTCCCCTTTGCCCTGTCCTACCCCTTCTTGAAGCACCCCACTGTGGTACATGCCACCACTTCAACTGGTAATGTATTTCACGTTGCCACCACCCTTTCCATAAAGAAATGCCTCCTCACCTCTCTCCTGAATCTACTCCCCTCCAATTTCACGTCATGGCCCCTAGTGTCTCTCCCCACCCTCCTCCTGAATAGACCCTCTGTGTCCATTTTGATTATCCCTTTCATGTATTTGAAAGTCTTAATTATATCCTCCCCCCGTCCCTCCTCTCCTCCAGTGTGTACATGTTTAACTCCCTTAGTCTGACCTTATATAGCAATTCCCCTAGGCCCTGAATCATCTTCGTTGCCCTACGCTGCACCCCCTCCAGCAGCCTAACGTCCCTTTGTAGGTACGGGCACCAGTACTACCTGCAGTATTCCAGGTAGGGTCTAACCAACAATCTGTACAACGGTAGAATAATCTCCCTTCTTCACGAGGTAATTCCCCATGCAATGCATCCCAGAATTTTGTTAAGCTGTTATCTTAGTTCGCATGACTGTGCTGCAGAGTTAGGGACAATACAGAACATAAAAAGAGTGAACCGTTCACACTTAGCCAGTTTCATCACAAGACTGTTTTATGCCTACAAAGAGGTGTGAAGTAATCCCAAAGAATCAGAATTCTTGTTTTCAGACCAAAAGAAAGGAAAGAATGACCAATACAAGAATTCCCAGTGGATACCACTAGACTACAGGAGCCCGCCCCCAACTGAATCCGACACCAGAAACTCATCTTCTGTATTGGAAATAATGTCCCACACCTCGAAAAGGGTTTGTGGCACCAATGAGCCCATCCCCGGCATCACAACAAGCCCTTGTTAGTCAAAAGATGGCTTTGATTTAAAACTAAAAGATGCTCTAACAATAAAAGAAAAGAAAAATGTCCCTATTGACTTCCATGGGGTGTGCCCCCGTGCTCTCCCTGGAAAGATGTCTTGACAGGCCAGAGTGTGGGGGGTGAAGTCAGCAAACCAGAAAAGCAGAAGGAACTGGTTGGCTGCCTCCTTGGGGTAAAAATATAATCCATTCCATTCCTGTAGGTACTGGAAACACAGTTATAAAGAATACAGTATTAGGCTCCCCAGAGGTAAAGGAGTTTACGTGGAGTGCCTATGCTGGATAAAAAAAAAATTAAAAATTAAAACACTTCCTTTAAACACAAATTGGAATTTCCATGTCTTGAAAGACAGTGCCATAATAAGGGTAACACCAATGCTGCTATGAGCAAGCATTTCAAACCCAAGGAACATCAGACTACACATTGGCATTCAGAAAAATGTTTGCCCTAGCGTTGTATTCCCTACTTTTGCGGCTCTGTGATTAAACCCTAACAATGCCCAATGTAGTTTTTTGCAAATAATTTACTTCATGTACCTTTACTGCCATCCACTCCTTGATGGGGTACCACAAAGTGACTGCTTTGCCTAAAATTACCCTCGTCGGTCACCTTTCAACCGTATCTCTCCCCTCCCTGCCATCCCTCCCACTGATCCCCCTCCCTCCCTCCCTCCTCTACTCTCTCCTGCCAACTCAACTTCCCCACCCAGTTCTTCAATATCTTTCTCCCTTTTTGTCACCCCTCCCTCCATATACTTTATTCCCCTTTTGGTCCCCCTAGTGAACTTTCCTCTTCTCTCCTCTCCCCCCCCTCCCTCACACCTACAGCTCGCTATTTTCTCCTCACCTCTTGCACTCATTCATCTGACAAGGTCTTCTCTGACTGATTTATGTGTATAGAACCTTGACTAGCCAGTTTTATGCACTTCAGCATTCTAACTACAACATTGCAATAGTTACTTTTCAACTCCAGCATGGTAGTGCACCAAACTACCTTTCTGAACTCATTCACTTGCACTCGCCATCTCGTGTGCTTCAAACTTCTCCCAATCATCTTCTTAGAGCACTTGCAAGAAAAATGTGACTGTTGCTGATGACAGCTTTTCTCACTGCTCTTGTAATTTGAGATAACCTTGCTACTTACATTCACACGCTTGACTTCCCCCACCTTTCAAATCTCAGTTTAAAATGCATCTATTCTCCATGGCTTCTGAGATTTTTTCATTCCCTCCCTATGTATCTATCTATCTATCTATCTATCTATCTATCTATCTATCTATCTATCTATCTATCTATCTCCCTCTCTTGAAAGTATCTATATCTGTCTACAGACAGTATCTATCTTGACAGTATCTATTTCTCTATCTACAGACAATATCTCAACAGTATCTATTTATCTGTCTCTCTGCCTGCCTGCCTACCTACAGTACACAATCTAGTGTAGGCCTTTCGGACAGACTGGATGGACCTGGAAGTCCTTATCTTCCAACAATTTCTATGTTTCTATGTCTCTGTCTATAGACACCATCTATCTACAAACACTATCTATCTCAACAGTATCTATCTACCTACCTACAGTATCTATCTATCTACAGACAGTATCCATCTATCCATCTCGACAGTGTCTGTCTGTCTATCTACGTATCTACAGACACTATCTCAACAGTATCTATCTTTCTTTATATCTATATCTATCTACAGACAGTATCTCAACAATATATATCTACAGATACTATCTAGCTGTCTATCTTTATATCGATCTGTCATTGAGGTACAGGTCAGGAAGCACAGGAAAACCAGAAGCAGTTGTAGAATTCACCAAAAATATTTATTTACACTAGCAGTAACATAAAAAAATAAACTTGTTCAGTATAGCTATTTACAAAGGCAAAATAAAATAGAGAACATCCATCAGAGTTTTCTTTCAATCTGTGTCCTTTTTTCTCTAACAAGCAGTTGCAGCTCAGCTCTCTTACAAGTCCTTCCAGCCCCCATCCTTAACAAGCATCCTGTTCTTCTATGTTTCAGGCAGGTGCTGGCAGAAACAGTATTCCTGAGCCGAGGCCCCATCTCCACATCTCTTCTGCAAGAGGCTTGACAAATGAACTCGGGTAACCTCTTGAATTTCCAATCGCTTTCTGCAATCATCTCACACTATATACATTTCAAAAATTAACACTATCTAATTTCTAAACAAAGGGATCCCAATATCAGTTACATTTCCACATAATGATTTGCATATATTTTTATATCAGCAGATATGCAGGGGAAGAAAAAGACAGAAAGGCAAGGGAGGGTGAGAGACAGTGGGAGGCAGAGAATTGTGAGACTGTCGGGGTGATCAAATCCTAGGTCTCACAGGAAAATTTGGTCGTGCAACCAGACAGACAAGAGACGGGAAAGGAATAAAACAGAACAGATCCCTGCATTCAAGCTCTTTCCATAACAACTGGGACAGGGTCCTATTCCACCCTGTCACACTACCTATGAGATTAGTTTGACAGAATCTTCCTTTTGTAAACCCATGCTGTCTTGGATCCTGTGCCCCTATGAATTCCAGGTGTTGCACTATCCTTTCCTTAAGGAGTGCCGCCATAATCTTGCCCACTACTGAGGTAAGACTAACTGGTCTGTAGTTCCCTGCCTCCTCCCTGCTACCACTCTTGTGGAGTGGGATCACATGAGCCCTTCTCCAGTCTTCTAGGACCTCTCCTGTGCTCAGAAACTCACTAAACAGTTCTGCTAATGGCTCTGCTAGTTCCACCCTTAGCTCCTTAAGTACCCTGGGATGCATTCCATCAGGTCCCATTGCCTTGTGCACCCTGAGTTTAGCGAGCTCTTGTAGGACCCTTTCTTTTGTGAAGGGTGTAGTGCTCACCTCCCTCCCTTCCCCCGTGTCCATGGTGCTGAGCTGTGGGCCCTGCCCTACCTTCTCTTCAGTAAATACTGAGCAAAAGTATCTATTTAGGATA
The DNA here is from genome assembly GCA_016271365.2 of Neoceratodus forsteri. NCBI lineage: Eukaryota > Metazoa > Chordata > Ceratodontiformes > Ceratodontidae > Neoceratodus > Neoceratodus forsteri. The sequence goes on from JADMNL010000025.1 coordinate 276,499,810, forward strand.
GATGCTTTACAGGATCCTCTCTCACATGCCCCTTTTCTCCTTTGAGCTTAGCAATACCCCTCTGGACTGTCTCCTTTCACTAATGTATCTATAGAAAGTCTTGTCACCTTCTTTTACTGTTCATGCTAGTGTTTCTTCAGTTTGGGACTTTGCCTGCCTTGCTGCCTTCCCTGCTTCCCTTAGGGCAGTTTGGTATGCCTCCCTATCTTCATCCCGCTGTGTTCCCTTATATTTCCTGAAGGCCAGCCTTTTGGCTCTGACCTTTTCTGCTACTGTATTTGAGAACCAAAGTGGTTTCCTTCTTCTTTTGCACTTCCTTTTCTGTGTAACAAAATGGGATGTCGCTTCAAGTATTGCATCCTTAATGCTTGCCCACTTTGCCTGTACCCCCTCACCTGTGCTTCTTTTTGCCAGGGCTAGCTTAACTCTGTTGGCCATCTTATCAAAGTCAGCTCCTCTGAAGTCCCATATTTTTGCCTTGGAATGGGATGATTTAGATGCAGTGGCCAAATTGAACCATACCATGTGATGGTCACTGTTCCCCAGGCGACCTTCTACCTGGAGATCTGTGATCCCTTCCCTGTTAGTCAGTACTAGATCTAGGATAGCACTGTCTCTTGTGGGTTGTTGTACCAATTTTCCAGCTTTCCTAGGTCCCTCATTTTCTGCCCCCCCCCACACACACACCGGAGTGTCTACCCTGTTGCAGATCTTGGTGTCATCTGCAAACCTTCCCTCCAGTCCTTCAGCAATGTCACTAATGTAAACATTAACAAGCATTTGTCAATGCCGAATGTTTGCTTGCTGGCATTGGCAGTGGTAGTGTAGAAGTTACAGAGCTGCGTAATAGGAATGGCAGTGAAGTATTGAACTGAAGCCAACCCCACCACCACCCTGCAGAGAGTGACAGGCATTGGGGTGTGCGTTTGGGTCGTCAGGCATAACGGCCACGCCATTTCACCACACCCCACTCTGCAGAGACTGACAAGTGTCCGTGTTCCTTGGGGTCTTTGGCCTGCTCGCACCCTATTTCATTAGGAAATACGGTGAGATGGTGCGATATAGGAGAATGGGGTGAAGTTTCGGGCAAGAGTCCAAGGCATACCTCGATGCCTCTCAGTGACTGCAGGGTGTGGAATGGTATGAGCATCACAGGCAAGAATCCCAAGTCACCCCAGGTTCCTGTCATTCTCTATGGGGTTGGGCGATTTGGTTGAAAAGCCTAATACCTCAGGCATTCGTTGGTATGTTAACTCCAAATTTTCAACATGTTTGTTTTGTGACCCCACCTCATGAACAGGGGGAATATCAGTTTGGTAGCCAAAAGTTGCTTATGCACAGTGACTACGGCATTTAGCACCACAGGTGCAAAACTATTCCGAACAGGATGTAAAAAATGACAGCTGTACTCTTTCATGGGGAGGTGTAAAAATGGCTATGTTGCAAATGTGTAGTAAAAATATTTAAAAAAATGGTGAAGACACGAGCGTACATAGAAACTGTGCAACACACACCCGTTATATAATTAGGTTAGGGATTTTTATAGCAGATTGTCAACTCAGGCATTTGGTGCCTCCGATCATGAACAGTGTCACTGTGATTTTCTTTATCTGTGCCGGAACAATGATTTCCCACAGCGACCCGTATCTGCGCTGAAGTGTGAAAACACCTCGCCATGTTGTGAAAATGGCAGCTGTACTGTTCATAAGGAAGTGTTGAAAAATGCCACTAGTGAAAATCTGACTGAAAATATTACAAAGTCATGAACTAACGAGGATGCGTGGAAACTGCACAATGCTCACTCGTAACACAGTCATTTTATGGACTTTTGTCACCAAATTTTCAACATAGCCATTTTAAGACCTCTGCTCATGAACAGTGTAACTGTGATTTTCTTAATCTGTCCTAAACATTGCTTTCGCACACCAACAGCACCATTGTGCGCTACATGGGCGGAAATACGTTTTGGGCAGGATGTGAAAAATGACAGCTGTACTGCTCATAAGGAGGTGTGGAAAAATAACGTGTTGAAATCTGGGGTGAAATATTGAAAATTCGCAAACCCACGAAAATGACGGGAACTGTGCAACGACACCGTGAAACACTCATTTTAGGAATTCTGTCACCAACTTTCAACATTGCCATTTTAAGATCTCTGCTCATGAACAGTGACACTGTGATTTTCTTAATGTTCCCATACACTGAGGTTAAGCTGCTTGACTAGCCATTGTGCGCTACGCAAGGAAACTGCGTTTTGGGTGAGATGTGAAAAATGACAGCTGTACTACTCATAAGAAGGTGTGGAAAATGGCAATGTTGAAAATCTGGGTGAAATATTGAAAATTCACAAACCTATGAGCATATGCGAGGAACTACTGTGACCGCTATGTAAAACAGTCATTTTAGGAATTTTTCACGAAATTTTCAACATAGCCATTTCAAGACCTCTGCTCATGAACAGTGTCACTGTGATTTTCTTAATTGTCCGTACATTGATTTGGCACACTGACTGCGCCATTCTCGCTACATGGGGAAACACATTTAGGTGAGATGTGAAAATGACAGCTGTACTACTCATAAGAAGGTGTGGTGAAATGGCAATGTTGAAAATCTGGAAGTAAATATTGAAATTTAGCGAACTTACGAGCCTGCGTGAGGAACTGCTGCGCCTTCTCGTTAAACAGTCATTTTTGGAATTTTGGCACCAAATTTTCAACATGGGGTTTGGGCCCCTTCTCATGAATGATGTCACTGTCATGGTGGTATTGGGCCGAAGGGTGATTTACTTGATCATCTGCGAAATCACCCTGAGAGACTCTATGTCGCCATGACAGTGTTTATCATTCATGAAAAATCCCAAAACCCCATGTTGAAAATTGTGCAAAATTCCCAAAATGGCTGAGATATGCACAAAGTTGAAACCCCTATCTAGCCCATTATACAGCTTACCAGCATTTCCTCAGTTCAGCGGTCGGCCTTGAAGACTGCAGATGTGTTCAGGTCCACGAGATCGTCGTGCTGAGTCAGGTAAGTATGGGAGATGTGTGTGGGAAGCTGGGTGTGCAAGTGGGTGGAGTGCGGGTTGTGGGGTGGAGGCGCACCAGCTGGACCGTTTTTCTTACAGGTGAAAAAAAAAAAAAGGCGTCGTGGGACCGTTTGCCCGCTGGGTTGGGCTCCCAGCATGGCACAAGGACTTGGGGGGCGTTCAGCCAGCGGGGATTAGGCACCCCGTCAGAACAAAATAAAAGCGAAACAGCCAGCGTGACCGTTTGCCACGCTGGGGTGGGGCTCCCAGCAGCGCACAAGGACCTGGCGTTCAGCCGACGGGGATTGGCACCCCGTCCGGCAAAATACTGATTGCCACACTGGGGTGGGCTCCCAGCGTGGCATCAACTACTGGGGGAAGGAGACAGATGCAGCTCAGCCGGCGTTGGGCACCCGTCGGCTGCCACACTGCGTGCAGGGGCGCGCGCGCCTGCGGCTGGGGGGGCTGCGGCGTGAGCAGCTTCTTATCGCTGCTCACTCAAGCGTAGCTCCCCCTTTCAACTGTATGCCACTGCATTTTGGAGCGTGTCATAGACAGCTCCAAAATGCATTGGCTTACAGGGGCTGCGCCTGCCAGCACACTGCCTGAATTGGAGGAGGAGGAGGTGACACACCTCCGAAATCTCCGATGATGGCACTATGTTTCTTGCACATGTGTGCAAGCAAACATAAAAATGACTGGCCCCAGGACTGATCCTTGAGACACCCCAGTGATTACCCCGTTCCTCAGACTGGATCCCATTATCCTGCTGTAAATCTATATTGCCTGGGATATTGTGCTTCACTAGATTCCGACTATTCCACAATCCTTTCCTTAAGCAGCAGCTCCATAATCTTGCCAACTACTGAGGTGAGGCTGCCCAGCCTATAGTTTCCTGCTTCCTCCCTGTTTCCACTCTTGTGAAGAGGAACTATATGTGCCCTCTTCCAGTCGTCTACAACCACTCCTATATCGAGTGACTCACTAAACAGGGCTGCCAGCGGTGCCGCTAGCACCACCCATAGTTCCTTTAATATACCATCTGGTCCCATTGCTTTGTCCATCCTCAGTTTTGTGAGTTCTTCTAGGACTCTCCCTTCTATAAATGGACTGGTGTTCACCTCCCTCCCTGTGTTGTTTCTGATGCCCCTCTGTGGTCCTTGTCCCTCCCCCTCTTTAGTGAATAATGAACAGAAGTATTTATTCAGTACTGATGTTTTTTCTAGGCCTCTCTCCACACACACCCCTTCCTACCCTCTGAACCTTACAATTCCAGCCCTGGCGATAGAAAGACACATAGACAGATATATAGATAGATATGATATGGTAGATAGATAGATACTTTATTTATAAAGCGCCCCTTTCCAGGGACTTGGAGCACTGTACAATAAAAACAAACCTATACAAACATCGTAACAACACAGCAACTGCTGAGAGTCATTCATCAAATTAAAACTATCCATCCAGGGATTTATTTAACTCTAAAGATTGATTAGCGTTTTGCTCATGAAAGTGCTAAATCTTTGTGAAAATGCATAGCTCTTGCCTCACTGTGTTTAACAAACACAGCACTTCTAGAAAATCTATATAAATACTTTCTGCACAGTTAATATAGTCCCAAGAAAAAAACTGCTAATCAATTATTTAAAACCCTGCCATCTCATAGTAATACAGCATAAAACCAATTCAAATATTAAAAGCCTGCTGAAACAAAAAAGTCTTTAGTCCCTTTTTGAAGGTTTCTACCGAGGGGGCCTTCCTTAGATGTCTAGGCAGCGAGTTCCACAGCGTAGGTGTGGCCTTCCTTCTTTCACTAATGTATCTACAGAATGTCTTGTCCCCTTTCTTTATTGTCCGTGGTAATCTTTCCTTTATTTACGCCTTTGCACTCCTAACTGTCTTCCCTGCTTCCCTCTATTTATCTAGGTACACCGACCTATCCCCTTCCTTCTGTGTCTCCGTATTTTTTGAAAGCCACCTTTTTGGCCCTTACTTTCTCTGCCACCCGCTTTGAGAACCACAGTGGTTTGTTCCTCAGCCAAATGCACTTATTTGTCACCTCCACTATGGCACCCTTTAGGTGTGCTCACTGATCCTCAACCCCTTCCCCCCCCCACTGCTTCCTTCCTCACCAGGGCTTCTTTGATGCCGATCCCCATCCTAGCAAAGCCCACCCTCCTAAAATCCAGGACCCTAGCCTTTGTGTGGCACAACTGCGACACTTTACCAATATTAAACCACACAGTCTGGTGGTCGCTGTATTCTAGGTGACCATCCACCCAGACTTCTGTGACTCTGTCCCCATCTGTCAGCACAAGGTCCAGAATCGCCTTGTCCTTGTTGGGCTCCAGCACTAACTGCCTGAGGCCTGCACCCAAAAAGGATTCCAAGATGTCTCAGCTCCTGGCTGAGGCAGCTGCTGAGATGGCCCAATCCACATCTGGCATATTAAAAATCACCTAGCAGTAGTACTTCCCCCTTTGCTGTCATCCTGTGTATTTCTTCCACTACTGCCCTGTCTACCTCCTCCCCCTGTGCTGGAGGCCTCTAGAGCACTCCTGTGCAAACTGCTGTGCCACTGCCTGGCTCAAGGGTGACCCACAGTGCCTCGGCCTCCCCCTGTCTACCGGTACTACCATTGCTTTAATACCTTCCCTGACATAAAGAGCAACTCCCAGACCCTTTTAACCCTCCCTATCCCTCCTGAACAGAGCATACGCTGATACATCTGTCTCCCAGTCATGGTTTCCAGTGTACCATGCTTTGGTAATTGCTACTATGTCCATGCCCACCTCTGCCATCAGGGCCACCAGGTCTGTGATTTTATTTCCCAGATTGTGGGCATTTGTGTACGTGTCTTTCCATGTTTCACTGTCCCCCTTGCACTTTCTTTTTTTGCCTTATTGTCCCCTTTTTTCAACTCTGTTTTTTTTTTTCTTATGATGCTTCCTTTCCTCTGCCATACTCCTTATATCGAGTTCTGGTATATCTATTAACAACTTTTCCTCATGCTCCACCCTGCCTGATTCTGTGACCTGTGGTGTTGGCCTGCTTATGTTCCCCCGCTCACATCCACCTCCCCACTAGACTATTTTAAATGCTTGTCAAGGAAACATTTAAACTGTTCATTGAGAACCGCCATCCTCTCCCTGGATGGATGAAGGCCATCACCCTTGTACAGGCTCACATCGCTCCAGGATGGTCCCCAGTCCCCGATGGAGCGGAAACCCATTTCTCTACACCAGCCCTCCAATCAAGTGCTGAACTTTCTGCTGCGGACATTCCTAGCCTCCCCCTTGCCATGGTCTGGCAGCACCTCCAAGAATGTTACAGAGCTTGCTATCTCCCCAAGATATAAAGTATCTATCTACCTACCTACCTACCTACCTATTTATAGTACCTATCTATGCACAACAAAAAGTCACGGAACTCCCCCCAGCTTCTAAAAAAAAATGATGTCCAGAGCAAGAGTAAATGAAGCACACTATTATAGTTTATTTATGTAGCAGCCAGAAGCAAATGATTTGATACCTTTTAATGGACCAACATAGATGTAACAACAAGAACAAAGTGCTCTAGCTTTCGGACCAACCAGTCCTTCTTCAGAAGCTCAACGATGGCGATTTATGTAGCAGCAACATGCAAACAGCAGCAATGGAAAAAAAGTGCCAACGTTTCACCTGTTAGGCTTTATCTATCTACAGTACCTAGCTATTTATCTATCTATTGACAGTATCTATCAACAGTGTCCATCTATCTACCAACTGTATCCATCTATCTCAACAGTATCTATCTTTCTATCTAGAGACAGAATCTACTGTATCTATCAACAGATAGTATCTAACTACAGACAGTATCTAGCTTAACAGTATCTATCTATCTATGGACAGTATCTATCTATCTACAGATAGTATACAGATATCTCTCTATCTATAGACAGCATCTATCTATCTTCACTGTGTTGGCCTGTCTGTCTTTGTCTCTATCTAGCTTTAGTATCTATCTATCCCTCTATCCACAGACAGTATCTGACAGTATCTATCTACAAACAGTATCTATCATCTATCAAGGTATATATCCACGGATAGTATCTATCTAGCTACAGACAGTATCTATCTACAAACAGTATCTATCTACAGACAGTATCTATTTACAGACAGTAGCTATCCATCTAGCTATCTACTGTATCTGTCTATCTACAGACTATATCTATTTACTACAGTATCTATTTACAGACAGTATCTATATACAGACATAATCTATCTGACAGTACCTGACTATCTACAGACAGTACCCAGGGTTTTAAATAAGCTGTGAAAATTCAATAGCAGTTTTGCACATGACAGTGCTACTCAACTGTGAAAACAGAAACATAGAAACATAGAATTTGATGGCAGATAAGGACTGCTTGGTCCACCTAGTCTGCCTCAATTTGATTAGCAAAATTAAAAATGCTAAAGAACAAGTATACGTACTTAAAACCGGATTAAATTCTTTATTAATATTAGCACTGTCTTTGCTTTATCTGTTTCAGTACCCCCCCAACACACACACCCTGATGACAGCCCCCATCCCATCTATGGCAAACCCTCTCCACCCATTCAATACCATCACCCTCACCACTCATGTCCACTTCCCTCTCAACCTTTTGTCACTGAAATGAGGGGCATGGACACTTAAAATGAGGGACACTGGCTACCAGAATGAGGGACACATGTCCAAACATGAAGATACAGGCTCACAACAGTGTGGAAACCTTATGTTTACTTGTAGAATGTTACATGAATCTAACTTTAGAAACATAGAAGCTGATGGCAGATAAGGACCAGAAGGCCCATCCAGTCTGCCCATTTCTTTTTCTACCTTATAAATGTGCCATCGGCCTTTGCTTTGTCAATGGCCTATCTATTCACACTCATCTGTATTGCTCTCTTATGCCTATCCCATGCCTGTTTGAAGCCCTTAACTGTATTCATGTCCACCACTTTCTGATGTAGGCCAATCCATACATCCACCACCCTTTCTGTGAAAAAGAACTTCCTCACATTACCCCTTAATCGGCCTCCCTCTAAACTCATGCTGTGTCCGCTTGTCCTGCTATTTTTATGCCAAAACAATCACAGAATCGAAGGCCACCTTCTTCAAATCCGAACTTGACTCTGCCACAAAGAGCCCAATCAAGCTCTGAAACACAATCAATGATCTGCTTGGCCACTCCCCAAGAAATTCACTCCCGACCAAGATTACCTCTGGCAACTTGACTATAACCGAAAAGATGGATGTACTTGACGCATTCAATAACCACTTTGCTACTGGGCATGGCATTTGATAACTCCCTGCAAACATACTTGGCTCCCAGACTGCCAGCCAACTACCTGAAACTCCGATAGCTTCGCCGCCTTTCTCGCTTCAACCTGCCCCACTGAAAGAGGTAGAGGACCTCTTGCTTCAGTTGGATACTAGAAAAAGTGCTGGGGCCGATACCCTTGACCCTTACTTTCTAAAAATTGCCTACCACTTACTAGCAATACCCATCACCCACCTTTCTAACTTATTCCTGCCTCAGGGCACCTTATCACCTACATGAAAGACAGCACATGTCATACCACTGTTCAAATCAGGTGACCCTGGTGATCTCAATAACTACAGGCCAATTTCTCTCCTTCCGGTCCCGTCCAAGCTCCTAGAGAAAATTGTAAATGCACAGCTGAGGACTCACCTTGAGTCCTAGGGAACTACTAAATTCTATGCAGTCCAGTTCAGAGACTAAACATAGCACTATCTCAGCCCTCGCAAGTTACTAACGATTGGCAGCGTAATCTTGAGAGCAAAAACTTTATTTGTGCTGTTTTCCTTGATCTAAGCAAGGCTTTGACACCATCAACCATAGTCTGCTCCTCTCCTCCTTCAAACCATGGTGTGGACCCCTCCTCTCGTTGGTTTACTGACTATCTTACAGGGCACCTTCAACAAGTTGAGCGAAGGAGCCTGTCCCTAAAAACTCTGCAGAGAGGATACCTCAAGGTTCTATATTAGGGACCTTACTTTTTGCAATCTACATTAATAACATCGACTACTGTATAAATGAAGCCAACATCCATCTGTTTGCAGATGATACAGTTCTCTACGTGAGTCGCCCAACACCTGAAGCTGCCTGCAATGACCTACAGACAGAATTCAACCTTTTGCAAAGTCAACTCCTCCAAAAAAAGCTACTCCTTAATGCCAAAAAAACTAAAGCAATGGTCCTCTCCTCTTTTATCCGTACAGCTAACCCTGTGTCCAGTGGGACAGTTCCCCAAATTACCACAGTTCTAGGTGAAAACTAGAATTTGTTACAAAATTCAAGTATCTGGGAGTTTGGATAGACCAAAGACTCTCCTTCATTGAACATATCGAAGACTTGCTAAAACGACTTCGGCAAAGGCTTGGACTGTTTTTTAGAATCAACCAATTTCTCACCAGAGATGCCAAGAAACAACTGGTCCAATCCATTTTCCTATCATTGGTTGATTACTCTGATTTCCTCTACAGCCAATGCCCCAACTCTTACATGGCTAAACTGGACACACTCTACCGTCAAGCACTGAGGTTTATAACGGGACTCCCCTTCGACACGCATCACTGCACCCTATATGCGGCAGGATTGGATTGGCATTCACTAAAGTTCAGACGCCACAGAAACACCGCTCTCTGGACCTATAGAGCCATCTTTAATAAGCTGCCTTACTATATCTCCTGCTGTCTTCCCCAGAGTATAATTGGGAAATACGCGTTAAGAAGTTACTCAGCTATTACACTTAAAGTACCCCAAGCAAAATCCTGCTTCGGCAGGGCAGCCATAAGCTCTTGCTACCTACCTTATGGAACGATCTACAAAAACCCTCAAATTAAGCACTCTAATCGGTATAAATGCCTTCAAGGCGCTTTGTTCCATACAATCAGAAGTATGCAACTGCTTCACCTACTCAGACCAGTGCGGTGTCTGCATAATTATAGCCACGCCTAGGCCAATTTTAAGTACTGACCCCCAGCTTGCTCCTCACCAGCCTAATTGTTCTCTCTCTTATCCCCTGTCTTATCAACACTAAACCCGTCCATCCCTTATTCTTCCTTTCTCAACCTCGGATGAGTTCACTACCCTGGATTGTGACATCCTACCATGCCCGTACTTATAGCATTCAATCCCAGGGCTCACATACTCCTTTTCTCCATCCACCTTCTCTACATCCTGTTTTACCAACTCCTCTCTGTGCACTGTGCCCTCCTAGCCTTTTCTCCCCCCTCTCTCCCTTCCCCTACCTTCACCTCTACCTGGTGTATATTTTATTTATTTTTTCTTCCGTTACTTCCTCCTGCAACCTTAGATAACACTTTATCTTCCTATAGACACTTCTGTGTATGTAAATACCATAGTAATCTGTACAATATCTGTATAATTCTATGTACATATGAACTTCTTTTTCTTCCTCTCTTTAACGAGTATTATATGTATTGCCTTGCAAATACCTGTGTTGACCTGTATATACAATTGTTCATGCTCCACCCTGGTCCATCTTGCAAATGAGCTTCTGCTCAATGATGAACGCCTGGTTAAATAAAGACTTGATTGATTGATTGATTTTTCTTATATTGAAACATGTTAGACTCTTTCACCTTGTTAATGCTCTTAAGGTGTTTGAATGTTTCGATCATATCACCTCTTTCCCTCCTTTGCTCTAGGGTATACATTTATTTATTTAAGAGTTTAACCAGGCAGGCATACTGAGCAGAGAAACCACTCGGTTCCAGATGCAACCTGGGGAAATCAGAGGAGGTGGCATAGGTGAAAGGCAGCAATACATATGTGATCTGTACATAGAAGTTCATGAGACATTATACAATAGGTAGCTAGGTCAGACATGCAAAATCTGTATATAACATATAACATACACAGTGAATTCCCATACATTGCACTGGGAATTTATGTCACCTACAAGTTGACAGTTTTGAGAGAGGAACAAGCTAGAGTGCGAACCCAGTGCACCCAGTGCCAGCGCTTAAATTGTTCTCTACCAGGTGGAGGAAACCAATAGGACATGGGGGACTTATGATTGTGTAGGCTGGGAACAAGAGCAGGCCGTAAGGAAATGTTCGAGGAGATGGTTGTTGAGGTGGCTATGATTGGAGGAGTGGCGGATATCAGCAGGCAGGTCATTCCAGAGTTTTGGCAATCGGTATTTGAACGCCGACTGACCCATAGAGGTGCGCATGAGAGGGATTTGGAAAAGCCTGGTATCCGAGTGACGTAGTGAGTAGGCAGATGTGGGTTGAGATATTACGGTAGCACCCAGATAAGGAGGAAGGGTTTGGGTCCAGAATTTAGCAGCAACTCTAGTGCAGTGGATTTGTCTGCGGGCCAACAGTGAGGGAAGGACCAGGGAGCTGTATAGGTCGCAGTGGTGTCAGTTTTGGGCATTCCAGTATGAAACGGCAGAAGGAGTGAAACAGTGTGTCCAGGCTGGCCAGGTTTGATGGTGAGGCGGCACCATAGACCACATCCCCATAATCAAATATCGGGAGTATCATCTTTTGCACAAGTTCATGTCTGATCAGGGTGGACATGCAGCCTTTGTTATGATAAAGGGCCCCCAGTTTAGGATGCAGTTTCTTGTGAAGAGATTCGACATGTATTGAGAAGTCTAGGTATTGGTCGATCCAGACGCCCAGATATCGGAATGAGGTGCAGGACTCCAAGGGAGAAAGATCCAGGGTTAGGAATGAGGGGCAACTGGCAAGTCAGAAGAGCCATGGTTGCGAGCTGAAAGTTAGTGAGACTGTTTTTTTATCGTTTAGGAATAGCTGGTTTGTTCTGAGCCAGTGTTGTATAGCGTTGAAATCCTGCTGTAGTTGGTCGTGTACATATTGAGCTCCATTAATCTGTCCTCATATGTTTTCTGATGCAGTCCCTGTACCATTTTGGTTACCCTTCTCTGGACTGCCTCAATTTGGTTAATGTCCTTGTGAAGGTGTGGCCTCCAGTACTACGTGCAGTACTCCAGATGGGGCCTAACCATTGTCTTGTAACGAGGGATTATTACCTCCCTCTTCTGACTTGTGATACCCCTACTAATACACCCTAACATTCCCCTAGCCTTACCTACTGCTTTAGTGATCTGCTTGGATGATTTCAGGTCATCGGTGATGATGATGCCCAAGTCTCTTTCTTCCCTTGTGACTGCCAGCAACTCCCCTCCCAGCCTATAGATGGCTTCAGGATTTTCCTTCCCTATGTGCATGATCTTGCACTTCTTTGCATTAAACCCCAGTTGTCACTCTTCCGACCACTTTGCTAGTTTATCTAGATCTCTTCTCATTCTGCCCACCCCATCTGGATCATCTACTCTGTTGCAGATCTTGGTGTCATCTGCAAACATACAAACCTTACCCTCCAGTCCATCTGCGATGTCACTGATGAAGATATTGAAGAGGACTGGCCCCAGGACTGATCCCTGAAGTACCCCACTTGTGACTTGCATTTCTTCTGACTGTATACCATTTACCACGCCATCAACCAGTTTGCCACCAGTTGACCAACTTCTGACCCACCCCAAGCCTACCCAACTTATTAATCAATTCTATGTGTAACAGTATTGAAAGCTTTGCTGAAGTCAAGGTAGGTGACATCAACTGCTCCCCCTTGGTCCACCACTCTGGTTACCCAGTCAAAGAAATCTATGAGATTAGTTTGACAGGACTTTTCTTTTGTAAACTCATGCTGTCTTGGATCCTGTGCTCCTATGGATTCCAGGTGTTGCACTATCCTTTCCTTAAGGAGAGCCTCCATAATCTTGCCCACTACTTAGGTAAGACGGACTGGTCTGCAGTTCCCTGCCTCCTCCCTGCTACCACTCTTGCGGAGCGGGATCACATGAGCCCTTCTCCAGTCTTCTGGGACCTTTCCTGTGCTCAGAGACTCAGTAAACAGTTCTGATAATGGCTCTGCTAGTTCCACCCTTAGCTCCTTTACTACCCTGGGATGTATGCCATCAGGTCCCATTGCTCTGTCTACCCTGAGCTTATCGAGCTCTTGTAGGACCCTTTCTTTTGTGAAGGGACTAGTGCTCACCTCCTTCCCCCCTGTGTCCATGGTGCTGAGCTGTGGGCCCTGCCCTACCTTTTCTTCAGTAAATACTGAGCAGAAGTATCTATTTAGGGTAGATGCTTTTACATGGTCCTCCTCCTCACAAGCCCCCTTATCTCCTTTGATCTTAGCAATACCCACTCTGGACTTTCTCCTTTCACTAATGTATCTATAGAAAGTCTTGTCACCTTCTTTTACTGTCTGTGCTAGTGTTTCCTCGGTTTGGGACTTTGCCTGCCTTACTGCATTCCCTGTTCCCTTAGGGAAGTTTGGTATGCCTCCCTATCTTCATCCCGCTGCGTTCCCTTATATTTCCTGAAGCCAGCCTTTTGGCTCTGACCTTTTCTGCTACTGTTTTTGAGAACCAAAGTGGTTTCCTACTTCTTTTGCACTTCCTTTTCTCTCTAACACAATGGGATGTTGCTTCAAGTACTGCATCCTTAATGCTTGCCCATCTTGTCTGTACCTCCTCACCAGTATTTCTTTTTGCCAGGGCTAGCTTAACTCTGTTGGCCAACTTATCAAAGTCAGCTCCTCTGAAGTCCCATATTTTTGCATTGGAATGGGATGATTTAGTTGTAATGGCCAAACTGAACCATACCATGTGATGGTCACTGGCCCCCAGGTGACCTTCTACCTGGAGATCTGTGATCCTTTCCCTGTTAATCAGTACTAGATCTAGGATAGCCCTGTCCCTTGTGGGTTGTTGTACCAGTTGTTTGAGGCCCTCCCCCTGCAGGGAATCCACCATGTGTCTAGTTCTAGCAGATGTTCCTGCTGGTATTGACCAATCTGTATCTGGCACGTTGAAGTCTCCCATTATCAGAACCTCCCTTTAGCTGTCATGTTTTGTATATCTTCTAACAGTAATGTGTCTATGCCCCCAATCTGGGGCCTGTAGACAACTCCAGTTCTTATGGCTGTCCCATTTCCTGTTTCCAGGGTGACTCACAGTTCTTCTGGCTCCTTATGTGTATTCTGAATTTCTGTAGCTTTGATATTTTCATTGACATACAGGGCCACTCCACCCCCCTTTTTGCACCTCGGTCTCTTTTTTCATGTCTGTTTCTGGCGGCCATTGTCATTCTCTCCTCAGCCTTTTTTCTTTGCTTTTTCTTTCACTACAACCTCTGTACCATCTTTTTTCCTTTGTTCACTGCCTCAGGGTAGATTTCTCTAGATTCTTTCAGCCTGTCTCTGCACTTTTTGCTATTACACTCTGTCCACTCTTTGCTTCTTTTAATAATAATACCCCTCCCTCCATTGTGCTGCCTGCTTCACTGCAGCAAAGACTAACTGTGAAAAAACATTGGCTGTCTGGCCTGCCTAGTGCCCACTCTTGCTCAGCCTCTCTTGTCAGAAGAGGCCACCAGCTACTATCCCTGCCTTCCTCATAACCCCTGCAACACTGCACCCACATGTATTCCTCCAGGCTCCAACTTTACACAAACTTACTTTTTCTCACTCTCTTATCCCAGAATGCCATCATGGTCCAATCTATTCTTCCTTGTGCATAGCAGCCGCAGCCTTCCTTTTAGATGCAGCATCTGGGGACACTGCCACTGCTCATCTTCCCTTGCTCACTGTTCCACTCATTCCTGTCCTTGGTACTAAAACAGATGAACGGCATTCTTGCATGTCACATCTGGCACCAGTGGACTCAAGTTGTACACCGTGCCTGGGTAGGACATCCCCAGGTTGCTGATGGTGTTGTGCAGGGACACCTCAGCAGGGGTAAAGAAGTTTGGGGCGCCCTGTCCTGCTGTTCCCTTCTGTCTTCCTGTTGCAGTGTTTTCCACTGCCTGAACGCGTCCACTCATCAGGGTAACTCTGCGTGTGCTTATTAGTATGAGAGCGAGCAGCAACTGAACTATAAGTGCTAGAATGCATTGTGGCGGCTAAACTGTGACTACAGGCGTGGCAGCAAAAAAAAAAAACTCACACACTCCCCTGCCCATAGTATGCATACATACTTGTGCCCCCTCCCCCGCTAATTCACGATTCCCCTGGCCGAGATTCAGTTTCAGGAGCGTTCTACTCTCTGCTGTCTTCTCCATCCTTTCTCTGCCCTCAGACTAGTAGCGCTGATGTTCTGCACCGTAAGTAGCGCCTCTGCTTCTCAATGAATGAGAGAAGTAGGTGCTGGAGCGATTGCTGGAATTTGGGGCTACGGCAGTGAGCCTGTTAGAATATTACTGGCAGCACCACAGAATTCATCACTTTTTTTGCGATGCAGAAGTACAATTGGATCGCACGAGCAGTCGGTTCGCATTGCACCAACTATTTAAAACCCTGGTATGTATGTATGTATGTATCTACCTATCTATCTACAGTATCTATCCATCTATCTACAGTATCTATGTATCTATCTATGGACAGTATCTATCTATTTATCTGTTTGTCCACAGACAGTAGCTATCCATCTATCTACAGACAGTAACTATCTATGTATCTATCTATGGACAGTATATATCTATCTATCCATCTACAGACAGTATCTATCTACAGACAGTATCTAACTATCTATCTATCTACAGTGTCTATTAATCTATCTACAGACAGTATAGTACAGTTATGTAAGAACTTACCATAACAATAGACCTTTGAGAGAAGCTCTTGCAGCAGGTAACACAATCAGGACTGTAGCCAGCTGGCGACATGACCCCATGACAAACTTCTATCCAACAGTACCAAGAGGGGACTTCCCCCAATGTCAGCCCCCCCCAACGTCCCACATGATATAAGAGGCGGTGGTCCCCAACGTGCCCCAGTTCTTGCACCGTTGGAGACACCGGCAGTCTAATCATCTGAGAACCATCCAGGTAATGAAGGGCACTATCTCATCTAACAGAAAAACAACATGAAACTAGTCACATGCAGCAGGAGACTTCTAGGGGGAAGGAGGGTGGGAAGTATACCTGCTGCAAGAGCTTCTCTTGAAGCTCTACTGTTATGGTAAGTTCTTACGTAACTGTACTATTTTACTTCGAGAGTCAGCTCTTGCAGCAGGTAACACAATCAGGACAGATTCCTCAGCAATATAAACTGAAGACAACTCCTTGGGCAGTAGGAGAAAAAGAAAGGAAGGGGGAGAACCCTTAGGAGATAAGACCCTGCAGGACAGCCAGACTGAAGCCGGCTCTACGTCTTGAGGCAATGTCCAAACTGTAGTGTCTAATGAAGGTGTGGACTGTGTACCTTGTAACTGCTGTACAAATATCCGCAGTGGAAACATTTTTGAGTGCTGTGAAAGAGGCCGCAATGCCTCTTGTCAAATGACCCCGAACGGGACCCGGAAGGAATTTTTCCTGCCTCTGGTAATAGAAAGTGATGCAATGCACCAGCCATCTGGAGAGGGTCTGCTTTGATACAGGGCTACCCAAGATCCTAGGAGCAAAAGATACAAACAACTGGTCAGATTTCCTGGTCCCCCTGGTCCTGGATAAGTAATACTGCAAAGCGCGATGAACATCCAGAGTATGGAGCAGTATCTCACCACGATTGGGGTGGTTAGGATAGTAAATGGGAAGTTGAACGTCCTGATTTAACGTAATTTCTGAAACTGCCTAGGGGAGAAATTTAGAATTGGTACGTAAAGATACCCTGTCTTTGTGGAACACTAAATATGGCTCCTTATACATCAGGGCCTGGAGCTCAGAAATCCTTTGAGTAGAAGTAAAGGCAACTAAAACCAACGTTTTCCAAGAAAGGAAACGTAGCTCACAATCCATGGCAGGTTCAAAAGGGGGAAAGGTCAGCTTCTCCAAAACAAACAGACAATCCCAAAGGGGGGACAGGATCCCTAATGGGAGGTTTTATGTGGAATATACCCCTGAGAAAAGTGCGGGTTACCTCCAATTGCGCCACGTTCTGCCCTGGACAGAGATGTGATAGGCAGAAACGGCGGCCAGGTGTACTTTAACGGAGAAGTAGCCCAATCCTGACTCCAAAAGGGATAACAGGTATTCCAACAGGATGTTAACTGGACAGGCCAGGGGATCGAGATGGCATGCTGTGGCCCAAAGACAGAACCTCTTCCACTTCATGGTGTATGTAGTGCTCATGGAGGGTTTCCTAGCCTCCACCAGGACTTCGGCGACCTTGTCTGAAACACCAACGCAAAGTTTGACTTGGTCCTCAGGAGCCATGCGTGAAGATGCAGGGATTGCACGTTCGGGTAAACCGGGTTGTTCTGATAGAGAAAGTGGAACTGCGACTGGAGGCTCCACTGCCAACTGTTGCAGTAGTAGAAACAAAATTTGACAGGGCCACAGAGGAGCTATCAGGATCATTGCTGCCCCCTCCTTCTGCAGTTTGAGAAAAACTCTCTGAAGGAGTGGAAATGGTGAGAAGGCATAAAGGAACCTCCCCTTCCAGGAGAGGGACAATGCGTCTCACCAGAAAGCACCAGGCTCGAGATCTAGCAAGCAGAAACTGGGCTACTTTGTGTTGGTTTCTGAAGCAAATGGGTCCAATTCGGATGTCCCCCATGTGGTGAATAGGTCGTCTACCACTGACTGGAGAAGCGACCATTCATACGCTCTCGACCTTGTTCTGCTGAGAGTGTCTGCCAATGTGTTTTGAACACCTGGGACATGGACCGCTGAGATGGTGATTTGGTGGACTATGGCCCAATCCCATACCCTCATAGCTTCCCTGCACAGAGGATACGAATGTGTGCCACCCTGCTTGTTGATATAAAACACCAGCGACACGTTATCCATCTGAATGAGGAGGTGTCCTGATTTGAGCACTGTGCTCAAGGCCTGGAGAGTGTAGAGAATGTCTTTCATCTCTAGGACATTGATGTGAAGGAACTCCTCACTCAAGGACCAGGATCCCCAAGTCTTCTGAATGCCTAGGTGCGCGCCCCATCCCGTGTTTGATGAGTCTGATGTAAGGACCTGGTCGGGAGCTTCCTTTTGCAAGGGAATCCCTTCCCGCAGAGCAGGAGACTTCATCCACCACAGTAGTTCTAAACTAACTGGCCTTGTGATGGAGACTGGAAGGTCCAGATCATCCCATCTCTGGTCCCATTGGGCCCAAAGGGTCCACTGGATTGTCCTCATCCAAAGTCTCGGCAAAGGGGACTGTGATGATGGACGCTGCTATGTGGCCCAGCAACTGGAGCAGAAGCCCGGACGGTACTGTGGGACTGAAGAGATCTGACCAGCTAGATCCCGAATGCCGTCTGTCCTGTGGCAAAAAAGCCCTTCCTCTGACCTTGTCTAGGAGGGTCCATATGAATGGCTAGAGCTGCGAGGGGATCAGGAACAACTTTACTGTGTTGATGGTGTTCCCTAGGCTCCGAAAAAGAGTGCAGGTGCCCTGAATGGCACTCTGAAGGTGTTCCTTGGACTGAGCCAAGAGAAGCCAATCCTCCAACGCGCTGCGGCCACTACTGAGAGGCACTTCGTGAACACCCTCTGAGCAGAAGACAGGCCAAAGGGCAACACCCTGAACTGGAAGTGCCTGCCCTGGAAAGTGAATCAGAGGTATTTCCTGTGATACATACAAAAAAGGGTGAGAAAGAATAAGTGCCTCAGCTGGGACTTGAACCCAGGCCACCCGGAATACTGTTCCGATTGTGCTAACCAGCTGCGCCACTGAGACAACTGGAACCTGGGGCTGTCCCCGAGCACATTACTCTTTCTCAAATGCACAACCCAACGGCAACACAAATATTTACTTCTAACAATCACACAGGAGTGTGGTGTGCATATTTTATGGAACACATACAAACAAGGGTGAGAAAGAATAAGTGCCTCAGCTGGGACTGGAACCCACCCTTGTTTGTATGTGTTCCATAAAATATGCACACCACACTCCTGTATTTTCTGTGATGTCTGGCTATCAGGATGTGAAGGTAAGTGTCCTGCATATTCAGTAACGCTAGCCAGTCGCCCTGATGGACCATGGGGAGCAGACTCTGAAGAGTGACCATCCTGAATCTATTTTTTTGAAATTAGATAAACTTTATTAACTATAACAAATTCAACCACATTCGGAACAAGATGTATCCGAAGCAAGTTTACAGAAAGTCACCCCCATTCCAAGTCTCCCCAGTAGCTACCCTAAAACCAGGAAAGGTACAATAATGTAGTAGGATAAAGACACCAGAATGTTCATTCTTAGTTATACACATAGAAACACTGAATTTGATGGCAGATAAGGACCGCTTGCCCCACCTAGTCTGCCCATTTCCCTACCTAATTCATAGGCTGCAGATCCTAGTTAACCAACAGCCTACTTCCTCCTGCCCTCCACTACAACTGCCTTATGTCTGTCCTATGCATTCTTGAATTTCTCCACTGTTTTTGAGTCCACTACCTCCTCAGTAAGGCCGTTCCATGTATCCACAACCCCCTCAGTGAAAAAATACTCCCTCACATTACCTTTGAACCGTCCCCCCTCTATCTTGAAATTGTGCCCCCTTTTTCTTGCACATCTCTTTTTCTGAAAGATGATACCATCTTGGATTCTGTTGATTCCCTTGATGTACTTGAAAGTTTCTATCATGTTCCCCCTCTCCCTGAGTGTATACATATTAAGCTTCTTTAATCTCTCTTCGTATGTCTTCTGGTGCAGACCCTGCACCCTTTTAGTTGCCCTCTCCTGGACAGCCTGCATCCTGTCTGTCTTTGTGGAGATGGGGTCTCCAGAACTCCAGATGGGGTCTCACCAACTGTCTGTCCAAAGGGATAACAACATCCTGTTTTCTACTGGTGATGCCTCTCCCTATGCATCCCAGTATCCCACCAGCTCTTCCTACTGCTTTCTTACATTGCTTGCCCACCTTAAGGTCATCTGATATGACTACTCCCAGGTCCCTTTCCATTTCTGTAGTTGTTATTATCTCACCCCCCATTGTGTACTCTTCCCTTGGAGTTTTGTTTCCCATGTGCATTACTTTGCACTTCTTTGCATTGAATTTAAGCTGCCATATATTTGACCATTCCTCCAACTTTGCCAAGTCCCTTTGCATCCTCTCCACCCCACCTTCTGTATCAACCCTGTTGCAGATCTTTGTGTCATCTGCAAAGAGACATAGTTTTCCTTCCAGTCCCTCTGCAGTGTCACTTATAAAGACATTAAAGAGGACCGGTCCCAGTACTGAACCTTGTGGTACCCCACTAGTAACCCCCCCTTTCTTCCGAGTAAACTCCATTTACTATTACCCTCTGTATCCTGTCGTCCAGCCAATTTGTTACCCTGGCTACCACCTTGGGACCCACTCCAATGCTGGCTAACTTGTATATTAATCTTTTGTGTGGGACTGTGTCAAATGCCTTGCTAAAGTCTACGTAGGCCATGTCCACTGCCTCTCCTTGGTCTACATTGGTCACCCAGTCAAAGAAATCTATTAGATTCGTCTGACATGACCTTCCCGATGTGAATCCATGCAGCCTTGGGTCCTGTGCCCCACTGGCCTCTAGGTACTCAAAAATTCTTTACTTCAGAAGTGATTCCATCATTTTCCCTGCCACTGAAGTCAAACTAACAGGTCTGTAGTTTCCTGCCTCTGTCCTGCTCCCACTTTTGTGAAGGGGAATCACATCTGCCCTCCTTCTGTCCTCCGGTTCTACACCATCCTCCCATGATTTGTTAAAAAGGGAGGTCAGTGGTGTCACTAATTCTACCCTTAGTTCTTTTAGAATTCTTAGATGAATCCTGTCAGGTCTCACTGCTTTGTCCACCTTCTGTTTTAAGAGTTCTTTCAGGACCCTTTCTTCTGTGAATGGACTGGTATCAACCTCCCTATCCAGACAGATTCTATTCTTTGATTTAGGTACCTCCCCCTCCTTTTGTGAATACTGAGCAGAAGTATTTATTCAGTATCCCTGCTTTTTCACTGTCATCCTCTGCCCACCCTCCCATCCCTTTAGTAAGCCTCACTATCCCTTTCTTCATCTTTCTTGCTCCCTAATGTACCTATAAAAGGTTTTATCCCCCTTCTTAACTGAGTTGGCTATCTTTTCCTCAGTTTGGGCTTTTGCTATTCTGACAGCCTTCCCCACTTCCTTCTGCTT
The DNA here is from genome assembly GCA_016271365.2 of Neoceratodus forsteri. Lineage (NCBI taxonomy): Eukaryota > Metazoa > Chordata > Ceratodontiformes > Ceratodontidae > Neoceratodus > Neoceratodus forsteri. Next base: position 276,520,988 of record JADMNL010000025.1, read on the forward strand.
TAACTGGTACAGTTCTCTGTCCTGCTCCTTCTGTGTTTCCTTATACTTCCTGAATGCTACCCTTTTCTCCTTAACCTTCCCCGCCACCTCTTTTGAGAACCACAGTGTTTTTTTCCTTCGATTTGCTTTGTTGATCTGCTTCACACAAAGGCTTGTTGCCTCTGTGATGGCTGTTTTGATTTTTCCCCATTGCTCCTCCACCCCTCCTTCTTGCCAGTTTGCTAACGCTTTTCTGAGGCACTCTCCCGTTTTCCCAAAGTCAGCCCTCCTAAAGTCCAACACTCTTGCTTTTGTATGGCTCGACTCTATGGCTGTGTTTATTGTGAACCACCCTGTTTTGTGGTCACTTGTTCCCAGATGGCTACCCACTTCTAGATCTGAGATCCTTTCTCCATCCCCATTTGACAGTACCAGGTCTAAGACTGCTCCCATCCTAGTGGGTTCCACCACTAGCTGTCTGAGGCATGCCCCCGGCAGGGCATCAAGAACAAACCTGCTTTTTGATGTGGATGCAGCCAGGGTGCTCCAGCTAACGTCTGTCATGTTCAGGTCAACCCATCAACAATAACTCCTCTTTTTCTGCCATTCTAAGGATGCCTTCCATCATTTCCTTGTCCATTGCCTCCCCCTGAGATGGGGGTCTGTATTTCACCCCTGTGCGAATTGTGGTGCCATATCCTGTTTCCAGGGTAACCCACAGTGCCTCCTCTACTCCCTGTTTATCCTTTAGTTCCGTTGCTTTGATCCCTTCCCTTACATAGAGAGCTACTTCCCCTCCTCTTTTACCCTCCCATGTCCCTCCTGTACATTGTGTATCCTGGTATGTTGACATCCCAGTAATGGTTCTCGGTGTATCATGTTTCTGTGATTGCCACGCTATCCAGATGTCCCTCTTTTGTCAAGGCTACTAGTTCAGGGAGCTTGTTACACAGACTACGGCCATTGGTACTCATCACCCTCCCTTTGTTGATGGCCTTACCCCTTTTAGCCCCATCCCTGTCCTTACTGCCTTTTTCTGCATTTACCCCTGTCCTGCTCCCCATTAACTTCTCTACTTTGGTGTTTACCTCTCTGACTACTATGTTTTGTGGTGGGGAGGCTGGGTTTTCCCTGCTCCTTTTCAGTACCTCCCCCCTTGGCTAGTTTAAATGCTTGCCAATTATACATTTAAACATATCACCTAGGATTCTGGTTCCCCTCCTGGACAGATGCAGACCATCATGCCAGTATAGGCCTGTATCCCTCCAGGTGGATCCCCAGTCCCCAATGAAGCCAAAACATACCAATACTCCCTTAATGAAATCCAGACATATGTTATTAAACTTGAGAAATCGCATAATATATAACGCATATAATTTCCCCCATTTCTTATCAAAGCTAGGAAGTCTATGATGGAGGTTATCAATCGTATGTTCCATTCTGAGATTATACAATAATTCTTGTAACCATTTTTGATAGGAGACAGAACATTGATCTAACCAGTGCCTCAGGACCACTCTCTTCAGGGATAAGGTGATTAGAGACAGATAACGTGTCTGCTGTTCTTAGATTTGCCGATTGCACTTTGAGGCCTTCCGGCACCATGCAATTCTGCTTAAAAGTTGAGCCAGTCCAAATTCTCTCATGGGGATTTGCATATGTTTCCCATGATGCTTTGCATTATTGGGGTATGTGCAATTGTGTTTTCTTTAAAATCTGGCTGTATGGCCAATGTCCCCTGGGATAACCCATGCCTCACGGCATTTGCTCTGGGGTTCTTTTGTAGTTCTTTTCCTTCTCTATTTTGGGCTCCCCATGGCCCAAACAAATAACATTCTTCTTAAGGGGTGGCTGGCTCCCTCTCCTTGGGCTAAGACACAGATGTGGCACACTGATGAGTTCAAATGAGGATGAAACATGTGCATGCGTCTGCTGTTCTTAGCCTTTGCTGATTGCACTGTGAGGCCTTCCGGCACCATGCAATTCTGCCTAAAGTTGAGTCAGTCCAAATTGTCTCATGGGGATTTGCATATATTTCCCATGATGATCTGCATTATTGGGTATGTGCAATTGTGTTTTCTTTAAAATTTGGCTGTATGGCCAATATCCTCTGGGATAACCCATGCCTTAGGGTATTTGCTATAGGGTTCTTTTGTAGATAATACTTACGTTCTTTTACTGAAACTGTGCTGAAATCCCCCAAGATACATATTTCCGGACTAAATAACCCCTGCAGTCCTAACAGGAGGTCTGCTCTGGCTTCAATTAGTGTCCAAAGAGGCGCTATTTTAGGGCACTCCCAGAACATATGGATCAGAGAACCTTCCCCCTGCTCACACCTAGTGCAGCTGGAGACAAGCCACTTCCCCATACGTGCCAGCTTCTGCAGAGTATAATAAAGATTGTTGAGGATACTGAACTGAATGAGTCTCAGTCTATCCTGTGTAACATATCGATATAAATCAGTATAGATAGATTGCCACTGTGTTGGAGACTTAGGGAATAGCTGATCCCAATAATGGGAAGAGCCATTTGTCTCGGGGAAAAAGTGCAGAGAGCAGTAGGGAGTAGAGATTAGAATCCTCAACCTTTTGTACTGGACTGACCGATTGAGGTTGCTGAGGTGGACGATTGGCCTCAAGTCTCCCGAGTTCTTCAGGACTAGGAAGAAGTGAGACTAGAACCCTGTTACCCTCTGGCTTGGGAGAACAGGTTCTGTGGCATTCTTGGAAAGCAAGGCCTGCCTGCATGTTTCATGGGGTGACGGGATGGAGGTTGGGGCCTGTCCGGTGGGATGCTGACAAACTCTACAGAGTGTCCGTGCTCTATGAGTTCGAGGACCCATTGATCAGAGGTCACTTTTCTCCAAGCTTCTGCGTAAAGAGAATAATAACCTCCTACCTCTTCTCCCGACGAGACAATGTGGAGAGGTGGGTTGTCTCGAGAGTCAGGTTGTGGGAGGGAGTGGGAAGGCAGTGTGGGTGGGTTTTGACTGGCAAGAGGCGGATCCCACAGACCACCTGGGGCCGCTTCTCCGACTGAAGCCTCTCCGTTGAGGTTGTGGCTGCTGAAAATGGGGTTGCTGAGGCTACTGACCCCCTCGTCCATGAAAATAAGTCCCTTCGAAAATGTCTCCATTTCAGGCGGTAAATGGACTGCACGGTACGGACAGTCTTACCGGAGTCCTGTAACTTGTTGATAATTTTCTCCATGTTCTCACCAAAGAGGACGGAGCCTCTGAAGAGTGCTTCCAGGATGTTAGATTGGACATCCTGAGCAAACCCAGACACATGAAGCCAGAAATGGTGCTGTAGGCAAATGCCCGTGGCAGCCACCCTTGGCACTGTGTCCGGAGAGTCATAGGCAGATTGCTGCACATGTGTTTCCCACGTCTGACCCGGTCTGTAACAGTCTGGCGAGTTCTGCCTTTTGGGGGCAGTCAGGCACACCCTGCAAAATGTCCATTCCTTGTTCCCATAGGGGGTTCTGGAATTGGAACATATGAGTCAGGAAGTTGAGACTCCTGATGCTGCAGGTGGCAGACGAGTACACCTTTCTGCCCATGGAATCCAGCTGTTTAGACACCCTGTCTGGAGGCTGGGTGCTCAGATGTTTGGGCCTCTGCGAACGATCATGAGCTGCTGAGATGACCACCGAATCTGCGGTGGCATGCTCAGCCAAAAAGGGTTGCTCCTTGGGTGCCCTGTACAAATGGTCAGCCTTTTTCAGGATGGCCATAGAAGAATGAGGGTGTCTCCAGGTGGCCTGTGTGACATCCTCAAAGGTGTCAACCATGGGGGGAATAACTACTGGCTTGGGATCCTTTTGTCTGAGGTATATGTTCAGAGTCCAGATCCTCTGTGTTCCATCCCACGTTGGCCTGAATGTGTCTAATGGCCTCCATGAAGTCATCTGGAGGTGACTTGGGAGTATCCTCAGGCTCCCCGGAGGGTGGTGCTCGAAGGACAAGGTGGAAGAGTCCGACAAGTGGTAGGAATCGGAGGAGGAGACTGATGGGGATCAGCGTCACCTGCGTTTGTCTTGATGCCTGCCTGAGAAGCTGGATGAACTGGGGCTCCTCGACTTAGATCTGTGGCCCCTCCTTTTGGCCACTCTCCTCCTGGGTCTCTCAGTGGGGGCTAGGTTGTTTTCCCCGATCCTCATCCGAGTGATTATGAGGGACTAAGTTTTGGTCTGTGAATGGTGGGGGAGCACCCCTATCCAGGCCCAGAGCCAGATCCGGTTCCACCGCTGTAACCGGTTTTGGTGGGAGGATGTCAGGCTTAATAGTCTCCTACCAGTGGGAGAATAGGTCCCTCACCTGAGACAGGTTAAATTTTGGTGAACCTGTAGCCGGTTCCGGTGACGGGCTTGGGACGGTGTCTGTACCGGCACCGGTACCAAAGTCAGTCCTAGCCGGCATCAGTGGTCAGAGTGGAGGTGACGACGGGGCATCAGGGTCGTTGTCGGGACCTGAAGTTACTCCATGGGCCAGCATCAGCTCCTCCTGCACTAGGGTGTTGTCCACTCAGATGTCCAATGGAGGAGGAGATGCCAGGGATGATGGAGATCTAACCAGAGGGACCAGCGTTTGGGATTCCCTGGGGGCACCGTCTGCAGACCGACGTCGGTGGTGGTCTGACGTGGGCTTAACATGATTGTCGGAATGGCGCCTGTCTGACAATGGAATTGGGTGTTTTTCTGCCGATTACAGGGTCTGTTTAAGGAGGAGGGAGGAGGACCTCCCTGCCGTCTGGCCTGAGGACTTAACCTTGTCCCAGGAGTCAACACCATATACAGAGGCAGACCGGGAGGCATGAGGGACCTTACCTGGGTCCGACAATCAGTCTGAGACCTGTGCTAGAGGCCGAATCTTAATAGGTTGGAGAGTCGGACCAGAGGACCCCGGCGTCTTCTCTTTCACGCCCGATCCACCTGAGGTGACTGGGGCTTTGACCACAGTTAGCTGGGAGTCATGGCCTGATGACTCGGACCTAGAAGCAGAATATGATCCAGAGGATCTAGACCTAGAGTGGGATCTCTCTCCCTTTCTTTCTCCTTCTCCCTGCGTTTCTCCTTGGACTTAGAGAAGCAATGTTTTTCAGAGCTCTTGTGAGGACAGTGGGAAGATTCCCACTCTGAGGAGGAGGAGCCCCTCAGCATGGCGGCCAACTGTTGCTGGGCGAGAAAAGCCTGAAGGGACTTCTGGTGATGGATCTGAGTCTGACTATTAAAGGCCTGGCAATGATTGCAGGACTGGGTGTCATGGTCAGGGCCCAGGCACAACAAGCAGGCTACGGGGCTGTCCATGGCGGGGATCTGTTTTCCACAGGTGCACTTGTTCGTGTGTCTCAACGGGGGAGAAGACGTGACAGAACAGTGGAGGTGAAATGGCGAAAACAGTGACTGCAAAACAGTTGAAGTAACGGGAAAAGCGGTCGAAGTGGTGTAAGTCAAGCCGTGGTGCAGATGAACGCACATCAACGGCGGGAAAAGAACTGGGGCACGCTTGGGACCACTGCCTCTTATACCACATGGGACATCAGGGGTGAGCCGATGTCGGGGCGGTCCCCGCTTGGTACTGCTGGACAGACGTTTGCCATGGGGTCCTGTTGCCAGCCAGCTACAGTCCTGCTTGTGTTACCTGCTGCAAGAGCTGACTCTTGAAGTAAGATCGATCGATTGATCTATCTATCCATCCATCTATCTATCTACAGACAGTATTTATCTACCTGCAGATAGCATCTATCTATGGAAAGTATCTATCAGTGGATAGTATCTCTCTATCTATCTATCTATAGACAGTATCTATCTATCTATCTATCTACAGTATCTATCCATCTACAGTATCTATTTATCTCTCTGTCTATCAACAGTACCTATCTTTCTATCTACAGACAGTATCTACCTATCTATGGATAGTATCTATCTATCTACAGACAGTGCGTATCTGTCTATCTATCTACAGACAGTATTTACAGACAGCATCTATCTATAGACAGTATCTATCTACCTATCTACAGACAGTATCTATCAATCTATCTACAGACAGTATCTATCGACAGTATCTGTTTATCTATCTATGGACAGTATCTATCTACTGTATCTATTTATCCATAGACAGTATCTGTCTATTAATAGTATATCTCTAGGAACAGTAGCTATCTATCAATCAATCTAAATTTCATATTCGTTTTTTTTTTTTTTTTAACATAGGTTTTTATCCTCCTGGATGTCTAGGGTGGCTACTCAGCCTTGTCTCGCTCCCACCCACTGGCATCGGTCTCCCCCGATCCCCCTAGACTTACCTTGATCCTGTTCACTCATGGATTCCAAACAATCACCCGCGCTCACAGTCCAGCAGTGGGTGTTCTGAATTTAACCAGTGTAGACAACTCACAGGAGTACAGCACTCCGCTGAAAAAAATATTATCAAACAATATATGGTGCAAAAACATTTTACTCAAGTGAGGAGACAAGAACTTTAGTGCCTCAGGTCTAATGTGACCCTTCCTCAGGGGCCATGGCTTCTGCACTAGAATCATAATCCTGTTATCTTACAAAATTTAAAGCACATGCACTTATTTAAAATGCTGTTAGTGAAAACCCAACAACTAAAAAATCTCATGTACAATCGATGAAACAAAACACCCCACATGAATTAATTAAACCAAGTCAGGGGGGAAAAAAGCAAACCAGGCACGTTATAGAGATTCTAGACTTTCCTGGTAAGTTAATTTGCAGGCTAGCATAATAAATAACTGAAACAATCACCAATTAGTATAACTATACTGTCACAGTCGGAGAAAAACACACAGAAGTTATTTTTGAATGGTGTAATGAAATAAAAAAAGGGGGAGGTGAAACGCTATTAACAACACTGCTTCCTAGATAAATATGAAGAAAAATTCCCGAGCTAATGTTACCTAAAAATGAACGTGAAAAAAGGGAGGGAGAATTTTTTTTTTTTTTTTTTTTTTTTTTAAGGCCCTACACGGTCTGGGCCCTGGTTATCTGAAGGACCTTCCTACACCTGCTGTCGCGGTCCGCTCCCTCCGCTCCTCCTCTAGGGGCCTCCCTGTGATTTCCAGGACAAGGCTAAAAACGTCAGGTGACAGAGCGTTCAGAGTAGCCAACCCGTCCAGGGGAATTCACTATCTTCAGCTGTAAGGGAGTCCCCTTCTGTTGCGGTGTTCAAAGCCCGCCTCAAGGCCTTCCTATATAATCAGGCCTTCCTGGACTTTGATTTATATTTTTTTCTGATTCCTGACTTTTGTGTTTAATTGGTCCCTGGCTATACTTTCTGCTAGTAATTATTGCTGATTGTATTATTTATAAATTTAATAATAATGAGCTATAGTGTAGAATATTTATTTGTACATCGTGGTGTCATTTTGTGTATATAATGTATTTGTTTTGTATGCAATTTTAACATGTTCAGTGCCCAGAGCCTCCGGGATGGGCATCTTTTTAAATAAAATTTGCCTTGCCTTAATAAGAGAGAGGAATGCAACACAGAGAATCTACAGGCATGCAAAGCTATCTGTAGACAATATCCATCTATCTATCTAACTAATTAACTATCTATCTACAGACAGTATCTATCTATATATCTAAAGTATCTACATATCGATCTAAATATCATATTTTTTTGTTTTATAAAGTTTTGTTTTTAAGCTCCTGGATGTCTAGGGCAGTTACTCAGCCTTGTCCCGCTTCCAACCATCAGCACTTGTTTCCCCTGAAAATGTATAGGTCCTATTCCCCCATGAATTCCCCCATGGTGGTGTCAGGAAGGGGATGCCACCCCCCTCACAGGTACACATCCAGATGGACTGAGGCTGTCGCAGGCGACAGCACGAGTAAGCAGCTGAACGGGCACAATTTCGCAGAGCCCCAGCTCCATTTTTCCACTTTTCTTCCATGTCCACCTGCGACTGACATGACGTGTGCATATGCAGGCACGCACACATTATCAAGCCACCGTCCTCTCTTCCACGCTTCCATAAACTGCACTACTATCAGCCCTCCAGCTGGTGGCAGTCTTAGGTCAAGCAAGATCCCCCCCCCCCCGGGACAAGGGAGCAGTCCTCTGGATGCTCGCTCCTCTTCCCCAGGCTGACCCCTGCCAACCCGAGTCCATTTCTGGACCCAGGCTGCCGGCGTGGAGCGAGGTGTGGGTGTCCAGTGCCTTAAATCTCAGCACCACCAAGCTGGCCTAAATTTCATATTCGTATCTGTATTCTTCTGTTGCTGAATTTCTACCTCACCTTCATTTTATTATTTATCATGTACCTGTGAAGTATTTTGAGATACATTGCCAGTGTGATAACCATTAAACACCAGCACCATCCCACATACTGCATTAGTACTAGTTTGAGAGAGAGGATAATCGGTTAGGACATGGAGAGTAATTGTCTTTTCAAGCACTGACAAAGGATCAGTAACTTTTACCTAAACAATCGTCAGAGACACGTAAAGACAAAATTACTTACCATAGTAATCTTCTTTCTTCCCAGTGATGCTCAGACATTCATAACTTTGTGCAGTCATCCTGACGGGTTGGACTGCCGGGAGAGATGGAACACATGCAAATGATGGAATTCTTTGCACGTGAGCATCTTTCAAATACTGCCTCTACCAACTGTAGTGTTCTAAACCCTTCAGATTTGTAAGAAGCCTGGAAGTCAGGCAACATGGAAAAATCCGACAACTAATTAATAAAACATTTTTTAGGATCAGCCTAATAAAAAACTTGCTGCAAAAAAACTCCAAGGGAGGAACTAAATCTATATATAATAATGGTGTTCACAATACAGTGAGAAAAACTATTAAGAGAGACAGAAAACTCTGTTAAAATCTGTCTAGCATAGAGAACATGTATCCAGAAGGAATGGCTATCTGGCACTAGCATGCGGAATGCAGAGGCTGAAGTTCTGGAAGGGGAGGATGGGAGGGAGTTATGAATGTCTGAGCATCACTGGGAAGAAAGAAGATTACTATGGTAAGTAATTTTTTCTTCTTACCCCAGTAATGCTCAGACCATTCATAACTTTGTGCAGACTACCAAGCAGTACCCCCTTGTGGTGGGCACAGAACTTATTTTGGAAACAGACTTTGCAGGACTGCTGTGCCAAACTTGGCGTCACTTCTGGACAAAATATCTAAATTATAATGCTTTGTAAAGGTGTGTACTGATTTCCAAGTAGCTGCTTTACAAATGTCCAACAATGGCACTCTCCTCAGCAGCTGCAAGAGTGGCAGCTGTTCCTCTTGTTGAATGAGCCCTCAGCCCAGCTGGGGACTCTCTACCTGCTTTAGTGTAGCAGAACTGAATACACTGGACAATCCACCAGAAATGGATCTTTTGAGGCTGGTTTGCCCATTCCAACATCCCATATGTAAGAAAAGTTGTTTTTGTCTTGCTTATGGCCTTTAATAACTGTCATGTAGTAGCTGAGAGCTCTTTCACATCCAGGCTGTGAAGCCTTCTTTCTACGAGCTGGCATGGTCTGTGAAGAAGACAGGCAGAGTGATTGATTGATTCAGATGGAAGTCTGAAACCACTTTGGGAAGGAATTGTCTGTCTGTTCTGAGGACTACTTTATCCCTGTGGAAGAAAATGTAGTCCTGGTCAACACAGAGAGCCTGAAGCTCACTGATTCTTCTTGCTGAAGTAATTGCTACCAGGAAAACTGTTTTTCAGGTAACATACTTTAAATGGGCTGTAGCCATGGGCTCAAAAGGAGCCTGCATCAACCTTGCTATACATACATTAAGATCCCAAGCGGGCATTGGTGCCCTGTGAGGAGGGTGCAAATGCATTAGGCCTTTGAAAAATCTTTTGAAAATGGGATCTGATGCTACAAACACCTTTGTCCTAGCAGACAGGTATGCAGATACTGCTGCAAGGTGAACTCTTAAGGAACTGGGTTGCAGACCTTGTGAATGTAAATGAGTTAGATAATCCAACACCGTTGAGACCCCTGCATCATTTGGGGTGAAGTTTCTAGTACAGCACCAGAAAGAGAATCGTTTCCACTTAGCAGAATAAGTTTTCTTAGTTGAAGACTTCCTGTAACCTTTCAAGATGTTTAATACAGCTTCAGAAAGGTTCAAGCCTGCATAGTCTAACTCCTCAAGAGCCATGCCTTAAGGTGAACAGACTTGAGATTTGGGAACAGCAATGTTCCTTGATTGGAGGTTAGAAGATTGTGCCTGAGAGGCAAGCTTATTGGCCTGCTCACCGCCATGGAGAGCAGAAGAGAGTACCATGGCTGCCTGGGCCAATCTGGAGCTATCAATATCAGAGAAGCTGAGAGGGATTTGAGTTTCAGCAGTACCCTGAAAACTAGAGGAAAAGGGGGGAATGCATATAGAAACTTGCCCGACCAATCCAGTACCAAGGCGTCCAGAGGGATTGTGCCTTGGGCTGGTGGCCTGCAGCAATACTGAGGCAACTGGTGGTTCTGGTGGGATGCGAACAAGTCTATCTCTGGAACGCCCCACCTGCTGAAAATTACCTGTACCACCTGCTTGTTCAATGTCCATTTGTGATTGGACTGATTGATCCGACTCAGTGTGTCTGCCAAGATATTGTCCTTTTCTAGCAGATGGATGGCTTGCAGGGACACCTTTAGAGAATATGCCAGAGCCCAAATTCTCATGGCTTCTGTGCACAGGGGACCTGACCTGGTGCCACCCTGCTTGTTTATGTAATACATAGTGGTGATATTGTCCGTTCTGACTTGTACCACATTGCCCATTACCAGTGTAGAGAAAACTTTTAGTGCTAGCCGCACTGCTCTGAGTTCCAGCAAATTTATATGCTGGAGGGACTCTGCCCCTGACCAGGTACCCTGAGTCGTGTGCTTCCCTAGATGGGCACCCCAGCCCAGAAGGGATGCATCTGTTGTAAGGACCAGTGAAGGATCCTCCTTCTGGAAGGGGACTCCCTGCCTTAGGTTGGATTCCTTTTTCCACCACAAGAGGGCCTGTAACAGAGGCCTTGTCACTGGAATGAGTTTTGAAAAGGGATCTTTTTTCTGGCTCCAATGAGTCCTGAGGTGAAACTGGATGTGTCTCATGTGAAACCTGGAACCCTGCACTGTGCCTGTGGATGCAGCCATATGACCCAAGAGCTGCAGGAATTGCCTGGCTGTTTTTTGACCAGGCAATCTGAAGGAGTTTGCTGTGGTCTGAAGACTTTGCACCCTGTCTAGTGGTAAAAAGGCCCTGGCCTGTAGGGTGCTGATCTCTGCCCCTATGAACTGTAAAGTCTGTGTAGGGGTGAAGACAGATTTTTTCTGGTTTACTATGAAACCCAGGGACTCCAAAAGATCCTGTGTGAGCCTTAGAGAGGTTGCGACCTGCTCTGGTAATCTGCCCACTACCAGCCAGTCGTCCAGGTATGGGAAGACAGTCACTCCCTGTCTTCGAAGAAATGCCACCACAGCTGCTAGGCATTTTGTAAACACCCTTGGTGCCGAGGAAAGGCCGAAGGGTAGGGTTGCAAACTGATAATGACCTGATGGGAGTCTGAATCTGAGATATTTCCTGTAAGATTCCTTTATGGGGATGTGGAAATAAGAGTCCTGTAAGTCCAGAGATGCCAGTCAGTCCCCTTTTTGGATTGTTGGCAGAATCTGAGCCAAAGTGACCATTTTGAACTTTGGCTTTTTTAGGTGCTTGTTTAAAGCTCTGAGATCCAAAATTGGCCACCACTCCCCATTTTTCTTTGTTGTTAGGAAGTATCTGGAGTAAAAACCTCTTCCTCTCAGGGTTGTAGGGACTTGTTCCACTGCTTTGAGCTGAAGCAGCTTCTGAACCTCTGCCTCTAGCAAGAGATTTGTGCTAGGGTGGGGAAGTGAAACCCTGGAGTGTCTTTGAGGAAGAAATTTGAACTGCAGAGACAGACCCTTGCCCACTACCTCAATACCCACTTGTCTGTGGTGATGGTTGACCAGAGGGGAAGGAAATGGGACAGTCTGCCTCCCACAGGTAGGGAGGAGGCGGCTTGCATCTCAGGGGTTCTGTTTAGGCTGGGGTTGCGGTTGTGGCTGAGCCCCTCGCCTAGAGCCCCTTCTACCCCTACCCCTTGAGTAGCCCTGTGGGGGGTACTGCTGGTATTGAGGCATGGCTACTGGCTGGAAAAAGGGTCTTGATAAAAGGAACGACCCCTAGCCCCCCTTCCATAGGGCCTAGTGGATGAGGAAGCTCTGTCTCTAGCAGAGTTACTTCCATAAGTAGCCTTATATTCATCCACTTTTTTCATATAGGTCACTGTGGACTCCCCAAAAAGGGCATTTCCTTCTAATGGGAAATCCAGGGCCTTTGACTGGGTATCCTGAGTGAGGTTTGTAGCCCTAAGCCAAGCAAACCTCCTCTGAGCCACTGTATTAGCCATCCATCAGGCTGCAGTGTCATTTAGGTCAGCAGCCATCTGGAACTGGTACTTGGCTGCCTCTAGCCCAAACCTGGCAGTTTCAGCCAGTTCATCAGACAAGGGTGGGGTGGCCTTCATGGACATTGCCAGTACCGACTGCCACAGGGATTTCTGATACTGGGCAGCATAAGCTTGAAAAGTGGCCTGTCTCATGGCCAACGAGGCTGATAAATAGCCCTTTTTGGCCATACTGTCCAATCTTTCTGGAGTCCTTGTCCGGTGGGTGTGAGGACAGAGGGACTTTAGCCTTATCACAGGCAGCTTGCTGTATTACCCCTTGATGATCAGGGTGGGAAAAAAGGAAGTCAGTTCCCTCCCTGTCGAGCTGGTATTTTTTATCCATTCATTTGTCAATACGAGGAATAGAATTTGGGGTTTGCAGGAGCTTCATAGCATCCTTCTTGAAGAATTTATATACTGGGAGGAGGAGGGCCTTTGTGGGTGTTAAACCCATCATACTGAGGTACTCAATCTCCTCCTCATCCTCTACTTGTTCTGTTGTGGCAATATCCAGAGCATCTGCCATTTTCCTTACGAAAGAAAAATGAGAGGAAAAATCCTCAGACACTCTGGGAGGTGAGCCAAATTCCTGCTCAGGGGAAACCTCTGGGGGAATAGGTTCGTCCTCCTCATAAAGCTCAACCTCTTCAAAATAGTGTTGCTCCTGATCAGGGGGCAACACAGTAGCAGCAACCTGGGGACCCTGGGGAGGGGCAGGAGGCTGAGGGATGATGTTTTGCAGAGCCTGGATAATTTTAAATGCCTGGGCTATGTCCTGAGCCGAAGGCATGACAGGCTGCTGCGCAGAAGTCCCTGGTTTAGCAGGAGAGGGTTCTGCATGCTTGAGCTTCAATTTCTTTGAGGGAACCGGAGAGTCAGACGGTTCTTTCCCTCTTTTTGCCCGTATCAGGGGCAGGGGTAGAAGCACTCGTTAATTCAACCACAACAGACTGGGGTGTCAGCTGGTCAGAGCCTGAGGGACCCCTTGGAAACTTTTTATTAAGCCTTTCAAGGCGCTTCTCAACAGTTTTTTTCTGGGAATGTTTTACATATATCACATTCCTGGTCCAAATGTTCAAAACCCAGACAAGCGACACATAAGGTGTGCTTGTCTGCCTTGGCAAACACATCTCCACACTTCAAACAGTTTTTAAAACCAGGCTCCCCGGTTCTCTTTTTAGGTTTCTCAGTCATGGTGAAAGATAAGGTGAAAAACCTCCAACCGCTAAATACCAAAGCTAATGCAGTAATTTAAACAGCTTTCCTTTATTTTTTTTTTTTTGCGGTCGGTTCCAGAACCGATAAGGAACCGATGGAACCGAGAGAGGAGATGAAAAATGAACCGGTTCAGCGGTTCTGTAACCGATAAAAAGCGGTTACAAATAAAATCTTTTAGGACCAAATTTTAGTGATAATGAACAGGTTCTTTAATCAGAGAACCGAAACAAAGTTAAAACTAACTCAGATCCCTCACGGTTATACCGAACCGCGAGGAACCGAGAAAACAACAATTTAAACAATAATAACTAACAATTAATAGAGGCAGTAAAAGAAACGAAAGATACTTATGATTTTTTTTTTTCTTTCTTCTTCACGCGAAAGAGGGCGACAGAGACTCCGAGCAACCAGACTTTCAGGCGGAGAGAAAAATCTGAAGGGTTTAGAACACTACAGTTGGTAGAGGCAGTATTTGAAAGATGCTCACGTGCAAAGAATTCCATCATTTGCATGTGTTCCATCTCTCCGGGCAGTCCAACCCATCAGGATGACTGCACAAAGTTATGAATGGTCTGAGCATTACTGGGGTTAGAAAAGGGCCTTTCCTTTAATGTCTCAGCTGAATGTTATCCGAATGTCTTAGGAAACTGAAAACTATAGACTAGGTATCTGAGAATTACCTAAATACAGGCTTACCACCTTTCCTGACCCTGGCAGGACAGCCCTGGTTTGGCAGACTGCATCCTGATGAAAACCAGGAAAAACAGAAAATGCACGCCTCTTTAACGAAAAAAAAAAAGATGTTCGTATTTTCCCCAATAATTGCCAGAAAACTTAAAAAGCAGCCGACGCCTTCAGAAGAACTTTATCAAAACATACTATTTAGACAAACTCAAGTATGTATTTCATATTAGTTTTATATCCCTCCTCCCCATTATTTATTTCTGTGGTCATCTGCATGAAAACAGGATCTTTGCTTTTGAAGAGTTCATCTATTCCTGTTGCTGTCTCCCTACCTGAGGTCATATTACACTGCTTGTGACATCACAGTTACTCCCATAGCAACAGACTGTGATGTCACAACAGAGGATTATGATTTGAAGTAGGGAGTCAGCTATAGAGGCAGATGAACTCTGAGGGATAAAGATAATGTATTCATGCAAATGTTATTAGTAATAAATACTGGGGAGAAATATTTAGAATATATATGGAATGGAAGCTGAATTGTACCTAATTATTATGTTTTTCAAAGTTTTTTAAGGTGTCAGTAGCTCTTTAAATACTGTAAAACAAAATCTCAAAATTAATAAAAATAAATAAGATGAATTATTAGCCTTAGTTTTGATTATTTAGAGAAAAGTCTGTTGCACTTGTTGACCAACAGATTGCCCTGGTAAAAATAATGTTTTTGGTATGAAATGCCTGACTTGTACGTTTTGGAACTTGAAAGGTGGTAACAACCACAGCTAAGTGTATCTTGTTTCTGCAGCTCTGTCCATGGTGTGAAATGAGTCAGCTGTTCTGCATTTTGTTTTGCTGCCATCCACTGACCTCTAGTGGTGATGACTAAAACTGACAACTGCCTAATACTTATCGTAACTCAAATGTACAGTAGGCATCACAATGGGATAAAGACAAGGTCATTTACTCAAAACAGTCATTAAAGAGATCACACATTACACAAGTCAAGAAAAGACAAGGTGCAGGCAGGGTCTGTCCAAAAATAAAAACCTGAATGTGCTTTCCAAAAAAAGCAATTTGCCTCCCTTGCTAAGGCCTTGTTTGGCAAGCTTTGCTGTGGGTTTCAGCTTGACTGATGTCACAGGATTCCAGAATTCATAAGTCATTAATACTGGGGCAGGAAAAGGGGTTAGCATATAGAGAATACTGGTTGGGCAACCATGCAAAACCAGCCTCTGCTGCCACAGAGGGGTTCTAATTGCATCAGATCTTGAAAGTAAAGCTCAAGAGATCTGATGTAATCAGAAGCCTGAGGTGGCAGCTCAGACTGGTTGGGCATGTGACTGCCCAATCAGTATTTTTTATAGTGTATAGTTTTGTTTGTATGTAAAAAAGAAACTGTTTTCACAGTGCTCCGCGGCAGGAGCGAACACGCAGTCAAATTCAGTTCAGAACTTAAAACTGACAGCTGTGCATACAGCAGTGCTGTGTAAAACACCAGATGACACCAGGATTTCTGATCAGCAGGAATGCTGTACCAAACAAGGGTACAAATGTGTTCCATGACCTTTAAACTGTTGTGCAACAGCATTTCAGCTGGCATGGAAATCCACACAGAAAAAAACCTTGCTATACACTATAAGGGCAACAAGGGAATTTAATCAGAGAGAGAGAAAGAGAGAGAGAAAAAAGGACTATTTCAAAACACACACAAAAAACAATGCAAATGGGTTCTTAGATTTTACACACGTTCAAATTTATAATAATATTAAAAAATGTAACCAACCAGGTTATGTTCCCTTTAAAACTGCATGCCTGCCTTGTGTTGCTTATTTGACTAAGATAACCCAATGAAGAGCAGCATCTCGTTTTCATGAAGGTCCCAGGAAGAAAGCAGTAGCCAATAGGGAGACTAGATCTTTCACAGTCACTACATTTAGTACACTTAGTGCAGACTAAATTACGGCATACACCTACTGTACTAGTACAATGGACAAGTGTGTATTACAACAAGCAGCAATGCTGAACTCCAAGAGTTCCTGCCATTTGTGGAGTCCCTTTAAATGAAGGAAAATAATAGCTTTGAAAGTTGAAAAGGTAATAGCAGCTTTGAGATTTTCAGACTGCCAACTCCATGATTTAGGAACTGAGTAGGCAAAAGCACATCTGCCCGCATCCCTCCTCATCCAAGGAATCTTGAAATTCAGGCAGGAGGAAAAAAGCACTAATGTCTCTGAGGGAAATGACACAAGAAAGTCTGATGCCTTTACATGAGAACTAAACAACATGGAAAACCAATGGTACACCCTTCAATTAGTGGTGTGTCACCATCTGAGCTTGTTGCACAGGAGGTAGCAGTTGCAATTGTATGACATTGTGAGAACAACAGCTCCAGCAATGTGCTCATTCTAGCTGAAAGGGTATTTCCATCTTGGAATATAGCCGTAAATGGCCTGAGCATTACATGTAAATTAGATTGCAAGACTGTTTGGCATTGCACTAGTATCAGAGCTAGGGCTTACACTGCACTCCTACATCCTCCTACGAAACAAGAATGCGTCAAGAACCTCTAAACGCCCAACTGTGCTTACTCACCCTGGGTCTAAATGCTAACGCAATGTGAAATCTAAAGCTGCTCAGCATTCCATGAATACCTGAGCTAGGGCTAACACCGCACTTCTACATCCTCTTGCTGAATATAAATGTGCCAGGAACCTCGAAACACTCTCCAGTGCTTATTCATGCTGGGGTTTGATGGTAATGCAGAGTGCAATCCAAGGATTCTCAGTGATCTGAAAGAATGATTATGGTCTCTAGTGGCTCGTAATAATGTGTCACTGTTCTGGTGAAAGCTGCAACATACTGCAGAGTGTAAGGAAACGCTTACCCTTTGCTGAACTTCTTAAAAGGTGGTCTGATGACACTGCGGCTCTTGATGACACAATGGCGCCCAACCCTGACATTCGCCAGGTCCCCCCGAATGATGCAGTCATTCATAACAATCGTCTGTAGAGAAAATGAAGCAAATCCAGTCAAAGGTTGGGTGATTCCAAGACTCCGGCTGCTAGTAACATAATAATTTAAAGGGGAACAATCAGCACCAAGAGCCCCACAACTAAGTGTTTGTACTTTGTGCGCAAAACTTACATTTTATTTATTTATTTTTCTTACTGTTGACTGCTATATAGTAGATTATATCTGGCTGTTCCTGCTGACTCCCAAGCTGATATCTGCTATGACCAGAAATCCCAGAATCTCCCTCAGCTGATCTCAGAGCTGGGCTGCAACTGCAGAAGATTCAATAGCCTGCAGTGCACGCTAGAGCTTTTATAAGCTCCAATCAGCCGTTTCCCATCCAGCTCTTCAACCGGTGCTAGGTACAGTCCTCTATGACAGCACTAAGCCCAGGAGGAAAGCAGGCTCAGCCAACAAAAGATCTAAGCTTATAGAAACTCGCACATGTACGTCAGCCTTTAGAATCTCACTGATGTCTGCTGCAGGGGATTCTAGGATTCCAAGTTACAGCAAATGCCGGGGTGGAAGTCAGCAGCATCAGCCAGATATAATCTAATATACCACAGTACACAGTAAGAAAAAATTTCGACCAACCCCACACTTGGGTGTCGGGTTCTTAGTGCTATCACCTTGTTAGATGAACTCTAGGGACATCATAGCCACGCTAACCCATTTTATAAGCAGAAATACATAAGTATGCTGTATAGACATGTGTGAATGTATACGGACTCACTAGCCACTGTAATAACCAGGCTAGCCAATGATTCCCTCGGAAAATGGAAATTTGTTGAAGCTTACCTTAAAACCCTGTACTGTTTTTCATGGATATTGTCTGCAGGCTGTTCCACAGATTCACCACCCTCTGGAAGCAGAAGTGCTTTACCCCCTGAATACACCAAACTTCACGTTGCGTCCCAGTATCCTGTTGAATAACACCAGATCAACCACCTGTCTGTTTTTTTTTTTTTTTAAAGTCAGTATGCTTTTTCCCCTATGCCAGCTGGCCCCCATCGGTCCTACCCACTCACCCAGCCCCATCAGCTGCTGCTGCCGGACTCGCCTCTCCTCCCACATATGCCCTGACTTACCCCAAGAGCAGGGCCATCAGGAGGGGGCTCTACCCCCAACAGATACTCGGTCAATGCTTCAAAGAAGAGTGCTGGCATAGGGCCTGTGGTGAGGGGCAGATGTCCTCCTGCATCAGCTGCTGTTTTCTTGTTTTCTTCCCAGCCCTGCAGAATGCTGAGAAGAGCTCCCCGACATGTATGTATGCACTGCACATCAGCCTCTTCCCTCAAAACTCCCCAGCTCCGCTTACACTACCACCTGAGGTCACCCACGTGGTAGTTGCACAGCAGAATCCACCTCCGTCCCTCCCTCCCTCCCTGAAGTGGACAGCACCCTCTGGGATGCTCAGCTCACCTCCCCCCCAGCCAGCCCTCCAATGACTGAGGCTCATTCAAAATCCCGTGTCGTCGGTGTCACGAGTGGCAGAGCTACTTCTGTGCCAGCAGGCCAGCCATACCTGTCTGTTTCGATACTGTTCATATCCTTGAGAAAGCAGAAGACTTGAATCATGTCCCATGGCCTCTCAGCCTCCGTCTCTCCAAGACAAGCATGTTCAGGGCTACCTGCCTCTCACCATATCTTCTATCCTCCGTACTGCTGATCACTCTGGTGGTCCTGCATTGCACCCTCTTGACAGCATCAATGTCCTTTCTGTATTGAGGTGCCCAGACTTGCATGCAGTACTCAAAGTAGGGCTTGACCAGGGCCTTTCACAGTGGCAAGACTGCTTCCCTCTGCCCCGATAGTTCCCTCCTTTTGATAAACCCCATTATTCTGCCAGCCCTCTCGACAGAGGCACCATGCTACTTGTCCTGCTTCAGCCCCTCGTGCATTATGACTGCCGGGCCCTTTTTCCCTTCCACTGCAGTAAGAACAGCCTTGCACAGTGTGTAGGTCTTACCTCATTTTTTTTTTACTACCCAAGGTGTGGAACCTTTCAAATGGCTACAGAAAATCTGAAACTGCAGGCGTCTGGCCCCAGCTTGTTCGGCTTCTCCTGAGATTTGTCCCTGCCCTCAAGGGAGTCCAGCACCCTAGCCAGCACAGTGCCACCTGTAAAGTTATGTAGCCTGCATCCAGAACTCTAGCCAGCAGAGTGCCATCTGTGAACTTCAGCAGCCTGTGTCCAGTACCCTAGCCAGCACAGTGCCATCTGCGAACTTCAGCAGCCTGCGTCCAGCAGCCTAGCCAGCACAGTGCCATCTGTGAACTTCAGCAGACTGCCTCCAGCACCCTAGCCAGCACAGTGCCATCTGTGAACTTCAGCAGTCTGCATCCAGCACCCTAGCCAGAACAGTGAAACCTGCAAAGTTACGCAGCCTGTGTCCAGCACACTAGCCAGCACAGTGCCATCTGTGAACTTCAGCAGCCTGCATGCAGCACCCTAGCCAGCACAGTGCCATCTGTGAACTTCAGCAGCCTGCGTCCAGCACCCTAGCCAGAACAGTGAAACCTACAAAGTTACGCAGCCTGTGCCCAGCACACTAGCCAGCACAGTGTCATTTGTGAACTTCGACAGTCTGCGTCCAGCACCCTAGCCAGCACAGTGCCATATGTGAACTTCAGCAGCCTGCGTCCAGCACCCTAGCCAGCACAGTGCCTTCTGTGAACTTCAGAAGCCTGCATCCAGCTCCCTGGCCAGCACAGTGTTATCTGTGAACTTCAGCAGATTACGTCCAGCACCCTGGCCAGCACAGTGGGTTGTATGTCATAACGGTGATCGCCATGAGGATGACGTCACATCACCGAAAATCAAGTTCGATGTGTACCCCGAGTGCACAGCAAAGGGCTGGGGACTTACACCTTAAATGTTATGCGGAGGCACCCCTCCATAGATTCTAATTCCAGGGGTGTGTTGGGGTGCAAATCCATGAAAAAATTGGCCGGGCACAAAAACGACTCCTGCGCCTGACCTGAACCCAGCACCCTGTGAACCCAGCCCTGAACCCACCCACCATACCACGGCACCAGCTCAGCTGAAACCACTCCTCAAAAGCCCTTCCTTCCCTCGCTGAATGTAACTAACCCCCCAATCCGGTCGCCCTCCCTGATACATAGCCCTGATGACATGCGTTGCGACTAAGTCACCATTTTTGTATGCGCTCAATCGCGGTTGCCCATGTCACGGGCTACCGTACAGTGCCATCTGTGAACTTCAGCAGACTACATCCAGCATGCTGGCTAGCATAATGCAGTCTGTGAACTTTAGCAGTATGCATCCAGCACCCTGACCAGCACAGTGCTATCTGCAAACTTCAGCAGCCTGCGTCCAGCACCCTGGCCAGCACAGTGCCATCTGCGAACTTCAGCAGCCTGCACCCAGCAACCTGGCTAGGGCAGTGCCATCTGTGTACTTCAGCAGACTACATCCAACACCTTTGCCAGCACAGTACCATCTGTGAACTTCAGCAGCCTGCATCCAACACCCTAGCCAAAACAGTGTCATCTGTGAACTTCAGCAGAGTACGAATAATCTAGTTGACAACTGAATATCTGTGGTGCAGTATTAGCCACTACTAAGCAATTTAAATCACAAATGCTAATACTGCACCAAAAAAAATCTAATTGCCGTCTTGATTATTTCTAGTTGCAGGATACGCAATACCAGAGAAAGAAAGTGTGTCCAGGAAACCCAGATCTCACAGCATGAGCCTGAAACTCAGTGGTTATAGCACCAGGATAGTTTTCCTGGGGCCTTCGTTCAAGTCCCAGGAGGTCACATTACTTCTTTCTCACTATAATTTGTGATTTAAATTGCTTAGCAGTGGCCAATGGCGAGTACACAGGGTGAACAGGAGTCACAAGGTCACTCAGGTAGCCAGGACCTAATCTGTATAGGGCCTTACAGATGAGCAAGCCCATCCTGAGGTTGATTCTCCATCTCACCAGCAGCCAATGCAGGACATGCAGGACCAGGGTCACATGACATGACAAGACCTCGGAAGGACCGTCAGCAACCTGGCTGCTGCGTTCTGCACAAGCTGTAGGCGATGGACAACCCCTCCACTGACCCCGAGGTAAAGATCATTGCAGTAGTCAAGTCTAGACAT
This sequence comes from Neoceratodus forsteri, assembly GCA_016271365.2. Taxonomy (NCBI): domain Eukaryota; kingdom Metazoa; phylum Chordata; order Ceratodontiformes; family Ceratodontidae; genus Neoceratodus; species Neoceratodus forsteri. The sequence continues at coordinate 276,542,444 of JADMNL010000025.1, forward strand.
TACCAAGGCATATACTAGTAAGGGCAGGTCATCAGGTAGAATTAAAGCTTTGATCTGGGTGATATTCCTAAGGTGGTAAAAACTATTCTAGATGACGGACGACACCTGAGCCTCAAGTGTCAATCCATCATCAAGGATAATGCCCAGATTTTCCACCTTAGTAGATGTAGCCAAAGGAGTAGGGCCAAGAAATACCCTGCTCCCATCCTGGCGGCACCTACATCCTGCTGGCAACCAGGCTCAATCTCCGGCACCTCCGTCTTACCGGGACTGAATCGCAGTCAGCTAGAGGACATCCAGTCTTGGATCTTGGCCAGACATTTGTTAAGTACCTCCATGGAGTCACTCATCCTGGGTGCAAATGACATATACAGCTGGGTGTCATCTGCATAACAGTGAAAATCCAAGCTGTACTGTCTAATGATCTCACCCAGGGGAAGCATGTACACTGTGAACAACATAAGTGACAGGATCAAGCCCTGGGGAACTCCACACGGCAGGGGCTTCGGGCAGGAGTAGAAAGTCACCATCACTACCTTCTGCGTCCTGTCTGTGAGTTAGAACTCAAACCAGTTGATTACAGTGCAGGTGAGTCCACAGAGCTCCCTTAGGCAATCCAGCAACACTACATGGTCCACAGTGTCAAATGCTGAGGAGAGATCGAGGAGAATGAGAATTGATCGTTCCCTTCTATCTCTCACCCTGAAGAGATCATTTTGCACCCTGACTAATGCCATTTCGGTGCTATGCCTGGACTTAAACCCAGACTGGAAGTGCTCTAGATGTCATAGGCTGCAAGATGTGCCTCGAGCTGCAGAGCCACTACTTTCTTGAAAACTTTACCCAATAATGAGAGGTTAGAGATTGGTCTATAATTCATCAAGATGTCAGGGTACCATATCTCATTTAATCTGGTCCTGTAAAGACACAAAACTTCTAGGAAGAGGTCTGGCTAGCATGCCAACATATATTAAACAAGTTTAAAAAGTAGTGAGTTTTATAATGTTGGGCCTAGATTTTGGACTTATTAAGGCACTGGAAACAATCGATTCCACCCCTTCTGTAGAATGGGTAAACTACTTAGCCACTGGGGCAGCCGATGAACAATCCATCCATAAAACACAAGGCAGAGTGGATACATTCTATGAGTTATGGAACCCTTTCCACTACACCAAGCCACTACACCCTTCTAACCACCCAATTCATGGAACAATCAAGATAGCCTCAATAGACATCCGTAGCCTCCCAGGCAAATTGGATCACCTACAAGCCTGGTCCTCACAGCATAACTCCGACATTCTGTCGGTGGTTGAAACATGGCTTTCACCCAAGATCCCAGATAATGTGGTTGCTCTTCCAGGCTTCAACGTTTTCAGGCTTGGCAGGACTACCAAGAGAGGTGGCGGGTGTGCAATCTACCTTAAGGACTCCATCAAAGGACCCAGGCTGACTTAGGACCTAAGGCACAGGCACTAGCAATTAAAGTCTACTCAGGGTGCACAACAATAGCTCTAACTATTGTCTCTGCCTATGTTCCCCCAGATGAACATAAAAAGGGCTTCAAGGGTATCGTGGATTTCATCCGTGGCTTGCCCTCTAACTCTGAGACCATAGTCCTAGGTGACCTCAATGTCAACTGGCTTTCCCCTGATGCAGGCCCTTACCGGGACAATATCTCTGCAGTCCACCTCACTCAGCTTGTCTCCACCCCCACTAGGGTTAACTACAAAACCTGCACAGAAATATACTACTAAATATGCTCAGAGAAACCAGACCACACATCTCTCCCTTTTAAATTTCTTGCTCTTTCCTTCTACTCTTATTCCCTTCTGTTTTTTCTTTCTTTTTTTTTTTACCTTGTACTTATAGTTGCTAAGCGATACTTTATAGTGATTACATTACAAAACAGGTATTATAACTTGCTGTCATCTACTCATGATGTTAGATATTTATAAATTATTTATTACATTTAATAATAATTATTTAGTAATTTATAAGTTTTTTACAACTTATTTCTGTGTACTTATTAATGTATGTGCTATTTTAATCTGTACTGTTATTGGATTTATGTTTATTTAAAGGCTAATAAAAATACAGTGACAAAAAAAAAACAACTACTACAAAACTGGCACAAGCACCCTGCTAGACTGAATACTTTCTAGCAACCCTGAACGACTCACCAATGTGACAGTGCACCTGGACGCAATTAGTGATCACTCCCCAGTCTCCTATAGCAGGACTAACAAACTCTTCAAGCCTCCACCCCGCTTCACCTATAGTAGGATACTAAAGCATGGGCATCTGGAGTCCTTGAAACAAGATCTTGCCAACACCAACTGGTCACAAATTGACGACACTCCAGATGTCAATACTGCCTTGGAGTACTTTATACAACAGTTCACAAAGGTCTGCGACATGCATGCCCCTCTCAAAAAGCTTAAAGCTCGGGGGTCAGTGAACACTTGGTAATCATCTGATCTCATAAACAGACTGAAGAATCATGACCACCTCTAGCACCTAGCTAGAGAGACGGGTAAACCCTCAGCTATACAAGTTTACAAGCAAGCCAGAAATGCCTGTACTCGGGAAATGCGCCTTGTTAAATCCAACCACCACAAGGAGCTGCTTACTGCCTCCTGGGGCAATGGAAAACATTTCTGGACTAATATGAAGGAAGTCATAGGGAAGGATGCAAAGACGTCACCTAACCCGATCAACATTCAAGGTACCCCAACCCAGGACCCTCGAACTGTAGCCAATGCCTTCAATGAAGCTTTTTCGGACCTGTCCGGGATACTCCCCCAGACTTCTTCGAGGACTCACCACACAACACCACCACTACTACTGACTCACACCATCAGCCTGCCCCCTCTTTTTACTTCAAGAAGCTAACTCCATCGCTAGTCAGAAAATACCTCAGCAAAGTGCTTAGGAAATCACAACAAAGTGCAGACACACTGGAACTCAAATTTATTGCACTCACAGTCGAAGAAGTTCTTCTTCCCATAACTAAGATCCTCAACCTGTCATTCGCAATTCCCACAGATGTGGAAATTGGCCATCATGACTCCAGTTCACAAGAATGGGGATATGGCATTGCTGTCAAACTACAGGCCCATCTCAATTCTCCCATCACTCTCCAAAGCACTAGAATGTATAGTGGCCAATCACTTGGTCGAATACCTCGAAAAATACTCCATTCAAAGCCCTGAACAGCATGGCTTCCGTAAAGGCCATAGTACTTCCAGGGCATTACTGGAACTCACTGGGTTCAAACACCAGTCGTTGGATCAAGGAACCCTTGCTGGGGCAGTCTTCATCGACCTCTCAAAGGCCTTTGATATTGTCCACCACTCCCTCCTCCAAAACCAATTAACCTTCACAGGCCTCTCTGCAAAGTCAACTATCTGGTTCAAAACCTATCTACAGCAACGCTCACAAAGGGTGAAAATTAAAAATGTCCTCTCCAACCATCTGCCTGTAAGATCTGGTGTCCCACAGGGCTCCATATTGGGACCGCTCCTTTTCGGTATCTTTCTCAACAATCTACCACGCCACTGCCAAGAGATGCTCCGCTACGCAGATGATGCGGAAATCTTCATAAGCAGCCCAGACTCAGAGGAACTTGAGGGCAATCTGCAAAGTGGCTTTGGGATAGTCGAGGAATGGTTCCACAACCATAAACTAATTCTGAACAGCAATAAAACCAAAGTCATGATGCTCAGCAGCTCTCAGAACAAGCATAAGTCCCATGCACTTAACATCAGTACCTGCTCTGGAGCTCAGCTCGAACATACCCAGCACTTTAAATATCTTGGGGTCACCCTTGACAGCTGTCTGTCCTATGACCAGCACATCAGCAATGTTTCCAGGACTGTCAACTCCAAGATCGGTCTCCTCCACAGGCACAAGCATCATCTTACCTCGGACACCCTTAGACTCGCCATCAACAGCTCCATCCTTTCTGTAGTAGACTATGGCTTGGTAATCTACGGCGCTGCTTGCCACACTGCTCTCCGCAGGATATCAGTTGCCCTGAACAAGGCTTGCAGACTGCTCACAGGGGCTGCACGTCTTACCCATACTTGTGACCTCTATGCCCAAATGGGCTGGCTTCAACTCAGTGGGAGGATACACTACCAAACCGGTCTGCTCGCCAAAAAGACTCTTCTTGGTCTCCTTCCCCCAGCACAGTTAACCTACTCCAACTGCAGAGCAGCTCTAGCACCCACTTCTTCCATGTTCCTTGTCCTCAAAACGACACAGGGCCAACACTCCTTCACCTACAGAGCACCCCTCTGGTTTAATGACCGCAGCCAGAACATTTCCAACCTACCTACTTTGGGCCCTTTTAAAAGACTGCTTCGTCTGCAACTTTCCGCATCCAGCACCTGTGACTGCAACACCTAGTCCCCCCCCCTGCCAACAGCCTCTGCCCTGCCACACAGCGGCTCCCTGCACTGACAAGACAAGGCCCCTGACTGCCTTCAACCCACCCCCCTCACTCATATCCACCCCCTCACTATGACAATGTCAATGACTGCTGTCCTTTTCCGCACCTCACTCACACTCCCTCTCTGACCCACTTACTCCCATAGCCCCTTTCTAACTCCTATCTGCCTTTTTCTTCTACTATTTGTTTGCTAACTATGCTCAAGTTTGCCCACACTGATTGCTTACTGTGTACTCAAACCTACTGTATTGTAACTATAATTGCCACTTTTTTACTGTCTTGCTTGTATAACCTTTGTAAGTGTCTACCCTCCCCACTGACATGGAACTTTTGTAAACGAGCTTCTAGCTCAAAGGTGTTTAATCCTAGATTTCAATAAATAAAAGTCATCCCTGTGTAAGATTCCAGACTGAAAAAATTTTGTTTACAAGATTAATTCAAACAAACCTACTGAGGCCCTTTGTAATACTATAACTCTTAATTAACACCAACCTCTACTGCAGGGTTTTATGTTTATATGTTAAGTCAGAAAGTCTCAATCTTAGTGCATATAGCTTTTCTTGAAATGTATATAGGCTTTATTGTAGGAAATGTTCTGGTTTTACTTTTTACCTTATTGTCTGGATTTATGAATTATTTGTGGCTCTGTAAGAAACAATAAAATTTGAATTACCAAAACAAAAAATAAAAGATCACCTCCGTCATCTTTAATGATTTGATTAAAGCCTTTGACACTGTTGCACCTCCCCTCCTGGATAATCTTATGGCAGCGGACCTCTCTGCCTCCTCAGATAACTGGTTCTACTCCTGCCTTGAGGGCAGGTCTCAAGCTGTCCAGAATGGAAATACCCTATCCCCCACCTCCCCATTTGCTCAGGAATCCCACAAGGGTCCGTCCTTGGCCCCATTCTATTTTTGTAAATGGTCTCCCTACTACCTGGTCCTCTGCATTCATTCACATGTATGCTGATAATATAGTGCTCTTTGCCTCTGGCTCCTCTGTTCCTGACCTTACTTTACTGCTGGCTACAACTGGACTTTGGCAGTATTCAGCACTTGTTCCAGTCAAAACAGCTGTTCCTTAATGTCAAGAAAATGTCTCCACGACCTTTGGCTCCTGGCAGAGGCTTACCAGATTCACCTCCCTTCCTTCATTCTACACCCTCGATGGTACAGTGATAGAGGATATCTCTGCCTTTAAGTATCTTGCGGTCTGGCTTGATCGTCACCTTGATGTCTCGGCTCACACTGATGCTATCCGTGGCCATTTTGGGCTAGATTAAGCAATGGATGGTTCCAACACCATATGGCACTACCAGTAAGAATGGGCTAAGTTTCACCCCAAGCTTGGTGTGCTCTACAGGAACAAAGCGAGCATTGTGCTTCCTGTCTGCTGTGAAATTTTGTTGAAGATTATCCTCCCCATCTTCGACCATGGTAACATAGTCTACAGAGCAGCTCCCAAATCCACCCTTGCCAGAATGGAACCACTCTTTCACTCCTTTTGCCATTTTGCTTTGGGCTGTCCCCTTTGTACCCACCACTGTTCTCTTTACTCCCACCATTCCCTCCCTTCCCTCGATTCCAGGCGCCTTGCCCTTTGTGCTGGAAAGTACGCTGAACTGTGATGAATCTGCATGTGTATGGTTTGACTTGTAGGTCAACTACAGAACACCAAAATAAGACAAAAAATCATACTTATTTTGCTATTGAGAACTATGTTTTGACTCCCACACAACGCTGACTGCTAACTTTTTTTGGACTTTTTAGTTTTAGTATTTTACATTCTATGCATAAAATGCAATTTAATACATAAATTCTTGTACTGTGAGAGAAATTAAATTAAACATTTAGAGTAGCCAGTAGTATTGGCTGTCACCAGTTATTAAGGATATTACATTCTTAAGTTATTACAAACAAGACGTTGCTTATGCTCAGTACCCAGAAAAGAAACAACAGATGGTGGGAGATCCAAGATCCAATACAATTAACCATATACAATGTTCTCTCTATATAGGAAGACAACACAGAAGTCGGAAACTTCTTGATGAAATGCACTGATATGGGGACTTTGCTTTTAACACATAAAAAAAGAGTAAAGAGAGTCTCCTAGAAACAAACTGCTTCTGTTCCCTTAGAAAATACATGTTTCTATTTTTAGCGTCCTATCCTTTGAACATAAGATATACTTTTGTCTGCCTGTGACAGGGCTGAATAAGACCATGACCCATTAGTTATGCACAGCATTAAAAGCAAGGATCTATTCTGTTTGCTCCTTTTCTGCCACTTGTCTGTCTCTGCTGTCTGAGTGTACAATCAAATTTTTTCTGTGGAACCGGAGGAACTGGCCACTCCAATGGATCCACAGGTTCCCCCCCCCCCTTCTGTTCTTTCTTTCTTTCTCTCCCTTGCTTCTCTGTGGTTAAAAATTATATGACTATTTATGTGAAACTGGGATCCCTTGATTTGCAAATGTGTATAGTTATGTTGATTGAAATGTATTGCAGACAGCTATTTAGGAATTGAAAAAGGTAGAAATCTGTAACACTGGGAGCTGACCTTTAGAAACATTCTGACTTCCTCAAGCTTGTTAACAGAACTGCCAACAGGAGATCAGTCCCAGAGATAATGTCTTATTTTGCTACTTTTTTTGAGAAATATGAGACCAGCCTCAGACAGACTGTTCCATTTTATTGCACCCCGGAAATTGACAAACTTGTTATATTTTGTGGAAATCGGGATGCAGAGAAAAAGACCTTATAAAGACAGCTTTTAGACAGAGAGCTGGAGATTACAGATTTAGGCCCTGTACACATTACCAAAGTGTGCTGTGGTTAATTTTTAAAAACGTTTTGTAATTCACCACAGCAGCTAGTCCACATCTCTCTTCAACCATGTTTTAACACGGTTATTTTCAAGCCTACTCCTGTCCGCATCAGTGATTGGAAACAGACTTAAACTCGGTTCCCCATGATCTGCTTTTATTATTTATTGTTCGTACGGACAGAGAGCACACTAGAGACGCCCATCTGCATTAGCAGGCAACACGATTTCTCCATGCGAACCAATCTTGAAAACTGTTTTAAGTCTAGGTTGCTTCAGGGTTTTAGGACGGTTTTGTAACATGGTAAACAACCGTGTTTTAATTCGGAAGGAAGCCATGTTTGCGATAGTTAAAATGTTTTAACCACCTTAAAACGTTTCAACTATCCTAATGTGTACAGGGCCTTAGAGATGCACCCAGAAGAAGGAAGTTTGTTTGAACTGCCTGTATTGAAAAGCCATCCTGTATAAATGTTCTTAGTTATTTTATTGTTACTGATAATAATAAAGGGTTATTTGCAAATTTTATTACTTCTTCTGGACTGCCTATGCTTCCGGACTTTGGCCTCTACAGCAGCTGGTGTCAGGCGAAGTCAGATTTACGCTGTGCATACTCTAAGCCAGGAGTTTTGTACGTGGGTACTAGAACTAGTAACAGGGAAGCACAGAAGAAATGTATGGATCCTGCAACAGCAAGCCCAGGAATGATTACCAGGAGACTAGCAGCCAAACTAGATGTAGAAACAAAAGTCCAAACTAAGACTGTACAGCCAGCACCAGAGATGAAAGAAAAAGAGGCGGCAGCGACAGAATCTGAAAGCATGTAAGTGTGACAGGGTTGAATAAGACCCTATCCCATTTGTTATGTAAAAAGATTTGTTAAGTAGAAAGAGTTAAATACAAGGATCTGTTTTATCCTCTTCTGTTCTGTCTCTTGTCTGTCTGAATGCGCAGTCAAGTTTTCTTGTGAGACCTAGGAACTGGCCACTCCAACAGTCTCATTCCCCTATTCCCCTCTCCCTGCTATCTCACTGCCTTCACATGCTGTTTCTATCTTTTCTCCCATCTTGCGTATCTGAAGTTCAAAAATGTGTGTGACTCTTTATGTGAAAGTGGGATTCCTTGGTTTGAAAATGTATATGGATATATTGTTGAAATGATTGCAAAAAGCTATTTGGAACTTAAGGGGTTAACCTGAGATGCTGGTTTGCAAACTCTTAGCAGAGCTGTGAACAGGAGGTAAGTTCTGGGACACCATGTACTGTTTTGTTGCACCTGCAAGGAAGGAAACTGACAAGAACATTTTCTGAAAAACAGAATATCTTCTTAACAAGTTCACAGACAGAGACTTACAAAAAAGCAGTCATAATTTTACTAGAGAGATACAGAGATACAGAGAGACAGAGAGAGAGAGAGAGAGAGAGAGAGACACACACAGACACTAACAGACTGAACCTTGGAAATAGAGATACCCTCAGATGAAGGACTTTGTTCTCTCTGTTTGTACTGCCTTTGTAAATAGTTCTTCTGAACATTTGTTTTTATTTTTGCTGTTATTAATAATAATAATAAAACACTCATTGTGAATGTTATACCTGCTCCTGGTCTTCCTATGCTTCCTGACCTGTGCCTTGACGGCAGATGGTACCAGCCTAAGTGGTATTTATGCCGTGCATACTCTAAGCCAGAACTTTTATGTGTGAGTACTAGAGCTGGTACCAGGGAAGCATAGCAGAAAGGTATGGATTCTGAGCAGAAAGATATGAATTCTGCAGCAGTAAGCCCAGGAGTCATTACCAGAAAAGATGGCAGCCAAACTAGCAAAGACAGAAGTTCAAGCTGAAACTGTACAGTCAAGCACCAGTGATGGAAAAAAAGAACAGGCATTGCCAGAACTTGAAAGCCTGTCTGCCTTCTTCAAATGGTGGGCTATACAACAAACAGAGACAGAGAAGCAGAGAAAAGAAAAAATGCAGTGACAGGAGCAGCAGAGAAAAGAAGAGATGCAGTGACAGGAGCAGCAGAGAAAATAAGAAATGTAGCAACTGAAGCAGCGATGGCTAGATGCCTTGCAAGCTGTCAAAGCTGGAGGATCTGGCACAAGTCCAGCAGAGCAACAAAACACCAATAGCTTAAAAGGCCTTAAACTTACAAAGTCGTGTCCCTCAGATGATATCCAAGCATGCCTGACAACTTTTGAAAAGGTTGCCGCAGCCTGCCAGTGGCCAAAGCAGCAATGGGAAATCAGGCTGGTACATTACCTGACATGTACAGCCCAACCTGCCTACAGCAACATGGACACTGCACAGTCAGAAAACTATGACCTTGTGAAAAAAAATATCCTGAAAAAATACCGACATCTCAGGAGAGACCTACAGGCAAATAATTCAGTCCCTGAAGTACACCTCATTCAACAATCCTTGAGAAGCCTTACCCAACTCAGAGAACTCCTTAGTAAATGGCTCCAAACAGAGGGCAAAACAGTCCTACAAATCACTGACACATATACAATGGAGCAATTCAACAACATCCTGCCTACAGATATACAGCTTTGGGAAAAAGAACACTGACCAGAAAGTGGGGAAAAGGGCAGTTTCTTTGACAGAGGACTATCAGATGGCCAGACAGACCATGTAGCAGAGAAGTAACAGCCAAAGATCGGTAAGATCCACTTTTTCCTAATCTAACTCCAAATCAAATAAAAACTGTGGTAGGGGTAATAAATATGCACCCAAAGACTTTATTTGCTATAACTGTAATAAGCCAGGTCATATTGCAAAAAATTGCAGTTGTAAGAAAAGTGACACCGGAGCAGATTTCTCCTTAGCAAACTGGAGCAAGTATTTAACAGATGTCAAGGTGAGAGATGAGACTGTAAAAGAACTTATTGATTCGGGAAGCAGACAGACCCTAGTGTATGGCAAAATGCTTGGAAAACACTATGTAAAAGCACCAGGTACTGGTGTTATCTGTATCCATAGGGACATGCAATACTATCCCATCACACAAGTGACCCTGAATATTAATGGGGTGTTGCACCAAATAAAAGTGGGAGTAGTACTCAAGTTACTTGTACCTGTGATTACTGAAAATGACTTTCCAGGATTTGCTGAGCCAATCTCAGAAAAACTGAAACCTGCAGTGGTAACAAAAGCACAGGCAACAAAAATCTCAAACGGTGAAGACATTTTTCCTTTCGGTGACTTTGATGTGGACTTGTTTGAGCCCAGCTCCAATATGCGGAAGTCCAAGAAAAAAAAGATGCCAGAAACGACAGTGGCAACAAAAGACTGATAGACATAAGGGGTTAAAATATGAAAATGCTAAAACTAGACTAATAACTGATTGTGATTTTGTTTCAGAGCAAACTAATAATGCTTCTCTCCAAGGTTATTTTAAGCAGCTGGGGGTAAAACAAAAACAGGGTAAACCAATGTTTAATAAATGTAATGGGTTACTGTACCGAGTTTATGTTAAACCTCAGACACAGAAACAGGTAGAACAATTGGTTATTCCACAAAAGTATAAAACTGAGTTGTTACAAAATGTACATAATAGCCCTATGGCTGGTCACTCAGAAATGGATCGCACCCTTGCCAGATTGCTGTACAAATTTTACTGGCCTGAAATTCATAAAGATGTTGTTACATATTGCAGTTCTTATGCTAAATGTCAAAAAGTAGCCCCAGTAACTAAAAAGACAATGCGCCCCTGGTGCCTCCACCCTTGATAAATGTGCCTTTTAAAAAAATTGCAATAAATACGGTCGGACCCTTAGACAAAAGTAAAAAAGGTAATCGATTCATTCTGTTAGTATATAACTATGCTACTCGATCCCAGAGGCAGTTCCTATGCGTACTGTCACAGCCCCAAAAGTGGATCAGAGCTTGCCAAAATTTTCAGCAGGGTGGGCATACCTAAAAAAATGATTACTGATCAGGGCAGTCATTTTCGTGCTGCATTACTAAAGAAACTCTACTCAGATATTCAACTAGGCATACTGTAGGTAGAATACATAACAGACAGCTCTTCATCGACTGGGCTAAAAGGGTTGTAATTCCGATTTCCTAAATAAATAAATACATATAAATCAATAATACGAATAAAAGGGACACTTTTTCAACATTAGAGCATCAAAAGCCTGGAATAATCACCCGATGGAAGTTGTTGAATCCATTAATTTTAACATCTTTAAACATAGATCAGACAAATGGCTCCTTTCTCTCCCAATTTAGGATGAATTGCCCACCCAATGTGGGGGGCAATCACAATGGGCGCAAGCCTACTTTTGTCCAAAAAAATGAACTAAACTATTGGGTATCACTACCATAAAAACCTCCCCTTATCACCCTCAGACAGACAGGTTTGTTAAGCATTTTAATCAAACTCTAAACTGCATATTAAAAAGGTTTGTAAAGGGAAAGGGAAATATTAGGACCAATATTTACCTTACCTGCTTTTTGCTTACAAAAAAGTGGCACAAGCCTCAACAGGTTTTTTACCATTTAAAATGCTGTATGGTAAACAACCTAGAGGGCCACTAAATGTTAATTAAAAAAAAAAAACATAAAAAGATAACCCTACTCAAAAACAATTTATTGCATCTTATATGTGTGCACTAAAAATAAAACTGGCAAAATATGTTAAAATTGCCCATAGCAATCAAAAAGAGGCCCCAAACCAGCAAAATGCATATTATGATCATGGGGTAAAAAAAATAGTTTTTGAGTCAGGTAAAAATGTCTTGCTACTCTTACCCACTACAAAAAATAAACTGTTATTGAAGTGGCAAGGGCTTTATAAAGTGCTTAGATGTACTGGCACAGTTAACTATAAAATTAAGACTCCTAACAGGAAAAATCCTACCAAAATATACCATGCTAACCTCCTAAAAAATGGGTTAAAAAAACACCAAAGGCAGCTTTGCTAGTTTTACCAAAAACTAACAAAAATATCTTAATATAGCTTATGACAGACTGAAACAAACTATAACTGCTGATGTTTCTGTAACCTCCGAACAAACTGCAAAAATTTGTAACTTACTTGCATACTGTGAGACCCTGAGCAAGTCACTTAACCGCCCAGTGCTCCCAGGTCGCCCCTGAAAACAGGCGCTTGTGCCAAATGGGCCTTACCCGGTTACCAAAGACTAAAATAAAAAAATAAATAAAGGCATTTAACAGTACTTTTACTACAGTGCCAGGCGGACCAAAAAAGGTCAAGCATGTAATAGTAACAAAAAATGCTTGCCCTATTAGACAAAGGACATACAAATTGCCAGAGCGGTTATGAGCAGACGTGGTTAAAAAAAATACAAAACATAAAGAGTTAGGTATAAAAAAGTCAAAAAGAACTTGGTCATCACCACTACTGGTGATTGTAAATGAAACAAGGGTGCAAAAAGCCACCTTGATTTTAAAAAACTTAGTAAAGTATCCAAATTTAACAGTTATCCTATGCCACAAATAAATAATTTGGTGGACAAATTAAAAAGTGCCAAGTACATCAGTACCCTCGATCTCACCAAGGGTTACTGGTAAATCCCCCTAGCTAAAGAATCCAGAGACAAAACTGCATTTGCCAATTCTGTTGGATTCTATCAGTTCACCACCATGCCATTTGGTTTACATGGTGCACCCGCTACATTCCAGCGGTACATAAATGTAATTTTAGCTACTCACACTAGTTATTGTGTTGCTTACCTAGATGATGTCACGGCATACAGTCCAGACTGGAAAAGCCGCCTAAAACATCTACAAGCAGTTATCCAAGCTATCAAAAATGCAGGTCTGACCATTAAGCCTACCAAATGTGCACTGGGCATGCAGAAAACCAAATATCTGAGATATAGTTTAAAAATTAAAAAAAGTAAAGCCAAACATTTCTGAAATTAGGGTTGGCTGGTTATTATCAGAGATTTGTTGCCAACTTTACCCAGTTAGCTACTCCCCTCACTGAACTCACAAAACAATAGTTTCCAAATAATGTAAAATAGTTCCCAAAGTGTAGTAAAGCTTTTGGGGCCAGTAAGGCTGCATTATATTCAGCCCGTTTTGCACAGTGCAGACTTTAAAAAACAGTTTTTGTTACAAACAGATACATCAAAGGTTGGCCTAGGTGCAGTCTTATGTCAAAATATAAATAAAAAGGAACATCTTGTTCTATATATCAATAAAAAGTTGCACAACGAAAAAAAGGTACTCCACCATTAAAAAAATGCATTGCAGCAAAGTGGGCCATGGAGTCCCTTAAATTTTATTTGCTAAGAGCTGACTCTGCACTTCTAACCAATCATAATCCAATCTGTTGGCTTAACCAAATCAAAAAAAAATTAAAAATTCCAAAAATCACAAGGTGGTACCTGGCAATGCAGCCATTTAAATTCAAGGTGATACACAAATCCCCAGAAATGTCAATCCTAATTTTCTGTCAAAATATAAATCAAGAATTAAAAATTCCAAAGGTTAAAAAAATGTGTGTAAGTTTAAACTTCACTGTTTGCTGTACTGGTTGTTATAAGAAAAAAGATACTGCATATGCTAAAATCTGTAAAAATTGTAAGCTAATGTTAAAGACAAATAAAAAAAAAACGAAGGGTTTATACAAATGGTACAGAAGCTCTATGATAAACCTAAAACAAGGGTGATAGTGAATGGCCTGGCATCGGAGGAGTTTGAGTTATTTAGAGGAACTAGACAGGGGTGTCCTCTCTCCCCTCTTTTGTTTGCCCTGGCTATTGAGCCACTGGCGATAAAGATTCGTACAGCACAGGAAACATGGGGGAACCCAGGGAAAAGGGGAGGGCAGCATAAATTGGCACTGTATGCTGGTGACCTCCTGCTATTTACAACATGCCCTGGGGAGTCAATTTCTGTCCTACTGCAGGTGATATCGGACTTTGCAAGATTCTCAGGATACAAACTTAACGTCTCAAAATCAGGGACTCTGTTTCTCGGAAAGGGAGGGGAAGGAGTACCACACCACACATGGGGATTAAAAAGAGTAAAAGATTATTTTACTTATCTGGGAATAAAAGTGTGTGTGGGGGGGTCGCTGAACAAACTGTACAACTTAAACTACACGCCCCTATTTAGTACTATTCTAGCAGACTTGTCCAGATGGAAAGCACTTTCGATTTCATGGTTGGGCTGAATTAACCTAATTAAAATGAATATCCTTCCCCGCATACTTTACCCTAAGCAGATGATTCAGGTGGGCCCCACAGAAAAGGACATTAAAAGAGTAGAGAGAGGGTTTGCTACCTTTATTTGGAGAGGCAGGAGATCCAGAATTAAGTTGAGCAGACTGCAAGCCATGAAGGAAAGGGGGGCTACGAGTTTCCTGATATTAAAGGATACTTCCAAGCAATTCAACACAGATATTTGCATAATCGGATAAATAGGGTAGCGTCTGCTTCCTGGATGGATTTGGAGGAAGCCGAATGCCCAGGTAGGCTGACGGCATACCTGACTAACAGGGGACTTAGGGCATATAAACAACTACCAAACCCAAACGCCATGGTGCTTCCAGTTCTAGAGGCCTGGGAAGCTATTAAACGTGGGAGAGGAGCTAAGGAGGATCAAACCATCTTGCTGCCAGTAGCAAAAAACCCTGAGTTCCTGCCAGGCCCTAGAGGACCCAGGATTTGTAATGTGGGAGGAAAGGGGGATATGATGCATAGGGGAGCTACACGACAGAAATGACCTTCTCCCATTCGTAGAGATTAAACAGAGCCTGGCAGTGCCTAGTGGCCACCTGTACAGATTTATGCAACTTCAGAACTACTCCAATAGCCTGGACAGATGCCCTAAGGGCAACTCTAGTCTGGATGCGGTAGAGAGAATAATTCTTGGGGCCAAATTCCAGGAAGAAGGACTAATAGGCAGGGCAGCAAGACTAGACAGGGACTTCTTCTTCCCAGATCACACTAGGAAAATTAGAATACAATGGGAGGAGGACCTAGGGATGCAAATCTCAGAGAATAATTGGAGAATGTTAGTTGTCTCACACATGGGTCTGTTGTTTTGTAACAGATTTAAAGAATCGCAATACAAATCCCTCCATTGGCTATACTACCCTCCGAGTGTAGTTAATAAATTCCACCCGAATATTTCTGACAGGTGTGGGAGGTGCCAGGTTGCTAGGGGCACCTACTTCCATGGTTTCTGGGCATGCCTAGTGTTACACAAATACTGGGAAGAAATCAAGACAGAGATTTCAGGGATTTGGGGGACAGAGGTGGCTTTTATGCCCTCCTCACTACTCCTGGGTCTGGAGATGGACACAGAGGATGAATGGGAATTATATCCAAGATGGATTAGGGTGGTCCTAGGGATAGCTAGGCAAATCATACTTAATACATGGGTTTCAAATAACAAACCATCCCTTCAAATGTGGAAGACATTGCTACTCTCCACACTAGCCACGGATAGGCTCACATATGCCCTGAAAGGTAGGGAAGAGCGACTCTTGGAGGAGTGGGTGAGACTCCTGGCATCCCTGAATCCAGTGGAAGAGCAGACTATGTATGGACCTTAGGAAGGACGTTGGGGGGGGCATATATAAGCTGGGATCACTAGAAGTAAAAAGGGATCTGGCTACACTCAACAACGCTGCACCTCAGCTGGGGAAGAAGGGAAATTACCTCTCAAAGAAGGGAAAAGAAATGGGGGGGGGGAGGTGACAATGAACATACAAGGAGGAACAATAATATGGACATGTATGGTACATTAATGTAAAAGGCTACGCTTTCTATTACATATAATGACAGAATGATTTCTATTTGGGTTCTTCCTGTTCCGTCTTTCTTAATCCTTTCTCTATGCAATTTATTTTTCTTTTTTTCTCAAGTTCCTGTGGGTCAATCATATCTGTTCTTCTACTTCATGTTTCCTGTTGGCAGTACACCTCTGCTATGGATTGCAGGGTGTCAGGAATGGTAACCAACTTTGTCTACTTTGGGTAAGCCTATTTTCACTTATAAATTGAATAATCGTTGCAATGTCTTTAGGCAAGATAACATTGGAAAAGGGGATAAAGGGGCTTATTATGGATACGACAGCAGTCTACTGTGTATAGGAGCAATAGGACAAAGTGTACTATCTAATGCTGTATTGTCAGTATACTTGGGACTGCATATGTACATCTTTAATGTTTCCTGACTCTGTAAACCTTTTTTTTTGGTTGTTGTTTTTCCTTCTTGGGGAAAAAAAAAAAAAAGATTATAAAAAAAAAAAAAATTGAGAACCTGTTTTTTTTAAAACAGGTT
This sequence comes from Neoceratodus forsteri, assembly GCA_016271365.2. Lineage (NCBI taxonomy): Eukaryota > Metazoa > Chordata > Ceratodontiformes > Ceratodontidae > Neoceratodus > Neoceratodus forsteri. The sequence continues at coordinate 276,558,988 of JADMNL010000025.1, forward strand.
CCCTCTTAAAGAGGGGGGTATGTGACACGGTTGAATAAGACCCTGTCCCATTTGTATGTAGAAAGATTTGTTATGTAGGAAGAGATGAACGCAAGTATCTGTTTTATCCTCTTCTGTTCTATCTCTTGTCTGTCTGACTGCGCAGTCAAATTTTCTTGTGAGACTTAGGAACTGGCCACTCCAACGGTCTTGGTATTCCTCCCCCCAACACCCACTCTCTGCTTTCACTTGCTGTTTCTATCTTTTATTCCTCCTTGCGTATCTGAAGTTATAAAATACTGTATGTGTAAATGTTTATATAAAAATTAAAATCCCTTGGTTTAAAAATGTATATAGTTGTATTATTAAAATAATTGCAAAAAACTATTTAAAACTTAAAGGGTTATCCTAAAATGCTGGTTTGAAAACTCTTAGCAGAGCTGTAAATACAAAGTCAGTTCTAAAACACCATGTACTATTTTGTTGCACTTGCAAAAAGATAAAAAAAAGGACAAAAACATTTTCTAAAAAACAAAATGTCTTTTTTTTTACTTTTTTTTTTTTTCAAATGTTGTAACAACTATAGAACAGACAAGGACAATAACATGTAAATAAATACAGAAATAAATAAATACAGCCTGACATTACAACTGATGATTAATATTACAAGTTTTTTCAAATTTCGATTTTATGCTGGAAGAATCTATACAAAATCCACATTTAATCCTTCATGCCCCCAGTGCTCTCTCCCACCTCCCCTTATCCTTCTGTTACATTACCCATCTTTTCCATATGACTACATTCTCTCTCTCTCCTCTCCCCTACATGCACTCACTCTCTCTCTCCCCCTCCACTCTAGCCCTCCACCCCCAACTATCTCCATCTCTCCAGCCCTTCTGCTATCTCTACCCCCTCCTCCACTCTTTCTCCACCCTATGGCTCTACACACTACCCAAGAATCCCCCTGGTACCCTCAAACCACTCCTCTCTGCCAGTCTGTACCCCACCTGTCCACTTCACCTTTCTCACACACCTCCCCACCTCCTATTTGCATCTCTGACAATGCCTGCTGGGCTGCACCCTGTAATCCCTTGCCTCTCCCCTGCAGTCATCTTTAGCAGAAATCTGATACACCCTACTCCAGCCTGTTTACAGTATCTTTGAATAAGATGTAACTTCCCAGCAGGAATCACCTAAATAGATGTTTATGTGGAATAAAATGTTCCGTGAACGTAATATGTCTGTATCATGTTATCTTTGTTTGTTTGACGTGGAACCTTTGTAAAAAAGTCCTGGACTCAAAAGTTGTTTCTAAACCATGAAATAAATAAATAAATAAGTATATCTCCCATTAGAGAAAAATGTTATATATCAAAGCAGTCACGGTACAAAGTCTGGTCTATGGGGTGAGATATACAGCATCCACCTTCTCCAAATTAATTCAAACTGTTCTTGCCTTTTATTAATCACTGCAGTTAGATGTTCCATTTTATATACACACATCATTAAGTCATGCCATTGGTGCAGAGTTAATGGGACTGGGGAAAGCCAGTCTTTAGTGATAACTTTCTTTGCAGTTAATGTACATATGGTTAGTAGCTTCCTAGAGTTTGGGTCACAGCTATTTTTCGGTATGAGGAAAAAAGGAAAAGGTGGGGTGTAGGTTGGAGAAAGGTTGTAAAGATTTCAGATAAGGCCTTGAAAAAAAAATCAATTATAAAGGGCTACATGTTTGGGCAATGCCAGAAAATACAGCCATGTGTGGCTAGAGAACTGCCGCAACGTCTCCAACACGAGCCATCCCTCTGCTCAGTATATTTTGCCTGTAAGGCCAAGGTCTTAAAAAACCTAAGAGTGAAAACTCTTTCCAGGATGGTGAGGCTGTCCCTGAATGTAAAAACCTCTGATGGGTATTCCAAATGTCTTCATCCAAAGTAATACCCGGGTCCAGCTCCCATGTCATCCTGAGTTTCTGCAAATAATCACCCCTATAAGAGATGATACCTTGGTATATGGATGTTATTATATGTGTTCCAGAGGAAGTCAAAAAAATTCTAGAATTTAGGGTAATGGGGTCCCAGCAGTGGGTCTCTCAATGAGGGACCGAATAAAATTATGTGCCTGCAGCATCTTAAATCTGTCTTGCTCCCAGACACTGTAAGTAGCGCTAAGTGCCTCGAAAGGAAGAAGGGTCCCCCCCTTAACAAAATGAATCACTTGATGTAGGCACATTCGCTCCCACCGCTGGAATGCATGATCCAACCTTGCAGGTAGGAATGGCTGATGGTATGAAAGAGAATACAGAAAATATCTATGGGTTGACAGTTGTTTAGATTCTAGTATAGTTCTCCAGATTCTTAAAGTGTTACCCGTTATATCTGCCAGGGAGGGGCCTGGATTCTGTAGAAGAACTTTATTAAGGTTAAGTATATCCTCCTCTTGCAGTCCCAGATTCCTCCACTTGGCCTGATAGTGAGGATGCAGCCAATAGATGATTATTCTAAGCGGAGAGGCTAAGTAATATGCCTCAAGATCAGGTAACGCTGATCTCCCTCCCTCTTTGGTAAATATAGGACTGTATATCGGATTCTAGGCCGCTGGGAGTCTCAAATGTATCTGAAGAGCTTCTTATCTAGCTCCCGGAACATCTTGGGTGGTACAAGGATAGGAAGCATCTGGGCCAGATATAAAAGAACGAGGTAAGAGTTCATCCTTACTGCATCTACTCGCTGGATTAGCAGAAGGGGAATGGCCCTCCACTTCTCCAGATCAAGTGTGATCTGCCATATCACGGGGAGGTAATTAAGGCTATATAATTGGGTATGGTCTGCCGTCAGAGATACTCCCAAGTATTTCAGACAGGTCAGATCCCATCTGAAATGGAATGACCACTGCGTAGAAGGCGTGAGAGAGTAATCTATTCTTAGGGCCTCCGTTGTTCACTCTATAGCCTGCCAGGTCACTAAATTCTGTTAATAGGTGCCACAATTGCAGGAGGGACTCCTCAGGTTCAGAAATGTAAAGTAACAAGTCACCAGCATATGATACAAGCTTGTGTTGTCCCCCCACCGCCTCCACACCTCATGTGGCAGGGTTCTGCCAAATTGCCCGAGCCAGAGACTCCAGGTATATAGCAAAAAGCAGGAGCGACAGAGGGCACCCTTGCCTGGTACCACACCACAATGAGATAGTTTCAGAGAACGACCCATTGATTTTAATGTAAGCTTTAGGCTGTTCATATAGTGACATAATCAGTCAGACAAAATCCCCAGAGAACTCCATCTTCCGCAGGGTGGCCACCAAAAAAGACCATGCCACCTGGTTGAAGGCCTTCTCCACACCCAAGCTGCGAAGAAAAAAAACAGGAGTCCGACCGGGCAGCGCGGTGTACAAGGTGGAGGGTCCTTTAATATTGTCCTGGGCCTGCCTGGAAGTAACAAATCCACACTGGTCAGTGTTGATTAGGAGAGGAAGTAGGCACTCCAGCCTCCCGGCAATGACCGCTGCAAAAATTTTGTAATCAATATTAAGTACCAATATCGGTCTACATCAAGCACATGACAGGTGATCCTTGCCAGGGTTCAGTATACTGGAGATGGTGGCATATCTCAAAGAGTCAGAGGGCCCCTTCCCATTCAAGAGTCCTTGACAGGCCTTTAGACGCACCGGGGTCAACTGTCCCCTAAACAACTTACAAAATTCACTAGTGTAGCCATCCGGCCCGGGGCTCTTATTTGTTTTTAAATTTCAATTAACCTTCCTTAGTTCTGCATAGGTAACTGGAGCATTTAGTGCTTCTATTTGTGGCTGAGATAGATTCAGAACAGTCAGTCATGCTATAAAAGCCTGCATTTTCAAAGGGTCTGCCTCTTTCTCTGGAGTGTATAAGGTCTGGTAAAATTGTTTAAAAACCTGCATAATCTCAAGAGGAATCCTCTCCACCTTCCTCAAGGTAGGGGATCTAATCTGAGTGATAAGAGACTGGGTGGTTTTCTGCCTGAAACGGTGGGCCAAAAGATGAGTAGCTCTCAATCCACCCTCGTATTTTTGTTTTAGAAATTGTATTGCTTGTTCGGTTTTTAAGTCAATTAAATATTGAATTCTTTGTTTATTGGCTTCTAGCAAGAGAAAGACTGCCTCATCTCCTGCCACGTGTTGGGCTTGCAACATCTTAAATTGGTCTTGGAGGTCATTTAACTGGGTAGCTTGTGTCTGTTTATAGTCAGAAGCAAAATTTATGATATCTTCTCTGAGGACAACCTTAAGGGTGTCCCACATAGTACATGCACTTATCTCCTCCATCCCATTCTCCTGCAAAATTTTGGGGATCCGGTTTTCCAATAATTCCTTAAATTCAGGGAGATTCAGGACAAAGTTATGAAATTTCCAAAAGGCTGTCTTCCTGGCCTGCGCCCACTCTAGGGTGATCAATAGTAATGAGTGGTCTGACAGTGTGGATGGTACAATATCACATCCATACACTTGACATTGATGTTCTTTAGTGATATGGAAAAAAATCTATTCTGGCATATGTCTTATGGAGAGCAGAATAGTGGGTGTAAACTCAGCCGAGAGGGTTCAAAGCTCACCAGACGTCTAACCAGCCAGTCTTCTTAATGCATATTTGTGCCGCCCTCTGGGCTCCTGTTTTTCTCGGTGGTCTGGCGTTAGTTGTATCTAGCTGGTCATATTTGACCCTGGTGCTATTCAGTTATTTTTTGGAAAAGGGATCTTACCACCCTGGCTTCTGAGCCTGGAGGTATGCGAATACTCGCCAAGGTATTTTTTCTCTCCCTCATAGGATCCGGTCACTACTGCCAGCCATCCCTCTGAGTCTGTGTAAGTAGAAAAGACCTGAAATGGGGTATAACAAGGTATTAAAATGGCTGCACCTCATCCTTTGCCCTCCTTATAGGAGGATGCTATAGCTTGTGAAAACCCAGATCTCGGCAGCTTTTGATGTACAATCTGGCCTAAGTGTGTTTCTTACAATAATATAAAAGTGGGCTTCTGCTTTTTAAGGGAGGCTAGGACCTTACAGTGCTTTACAGGACTGTTCATCACGTTCACATTTTGTGAACAAACCGTTACCTTCTTTCCAGGAACCATCTCAAGGCTTCAGGCAACAGCTTATCATATTGCTTATGCTGGGTGCGAGCCAGCAAAACACCTCCCTATGACCATGGAGCTAATAGGATATGTTCCCCTTTCTAAACAGTATGTACACTATAACCCCCACTATACTCACTGGGGGATTGACACTCAAGTCTCCCTCTGACGTAATCAGGCTGTAACCACATCATGTATTCAAATTTGTCAGGCTCAACAGAATAAAAATGTAAACCAACAACACTAATCCAACTAATAGAACTATATACAGATTTGCTTCTAAGGTAGAAGGGATGGATTCTATGCCCTCTAGGTGTAGTTATGGCATACGTGGATAGGTATACCACAAGAAAAGGGGTAATGTGATGGAGTATCCCATCAGGCCCCCCCTGTGTCTCGGACAAAGCCGGACCACAGTGAAAGAATGTAAAGAAAAAAAGAGCGCCACCAGCTGAAGACCACACACGAGATCTCCACCTCGCATGCAATTCGTCTGTGCCATCATATAGGCAGCCACCAGATCCTCCAAGTGTATATGATCTGGTTTTTAATAAAAACTTGAGGTCCCTGGTAAAGGGAAATGTTTAGAATGGACTTAACACTGTGACCAAGGGAGAAAAAACTCTTATAACAAATGTGTCTCCGGCTTCACCTACCAGAGAGCTTTGCTAATTCAATCACATGCTCTTCATGCGTCTCAGTGCCCCCCCCTCACAGTAATAAAAAGGAAAAAAAATACAATTTCCATTCTGATTAATACTTAATTACACCACTACTTTGTTAACACAATTATTTGACGCCCAAGTATACAGTAGATATGTTGCCAGTGCTAGAAGTCTGGCAGCTAAGACTATAACCACAGATCTGGCGTTCTCCATCTAGAAGCATAAAAATAAAAGTTGAACAGATCGTTTTGAGAACTAAGCCTCACATTTGGAGAAGTTCAAAATAATACCTCAAAGTCCAACAAAGAATTGTGTTAAGTCCTGTATAATGGGTGAACTTGGATAAAGGCAAAAAAAGCCCCATACAAGGAGAAGCAAAAGTCACAAAGAAATATATAACTACCCGTACTAGATAGTGCTCCATATTCAAAAGTTCTCCGAGTTAATGCTTTCACTCAGACTGTTCAAAAGAGAAAAGTTTATAAAGAGTTATTTCTTTAAGTTGGAAACTGTGAGTTATTTGTCCCATCAGAGGCGGCTACAATTAGTCTGGGAAAGTTCCTTATGTCACAGAAGTTTAAAATTTATGGTAAGCCAGAGGTGGTTGGGGGGGGGGGGAGGACCGAGAGGAATCCAGAACAAGCCGGTCTCTGGTCTACTCTCCTCGATGTCAGGAGAGACAGAGCAGATTAAACAGCAAAAAGGACCAACCTTCATTGATCAAGTTTCTCCCAGTGCTCCCATTCTCATTGTCGAGCGTTTTTCTTGCAGTGAGTGGCGCTTGTAGTGTGGCCAGTGCTGCTCATCTTCCAGAGTTCTTGTGGTGATGCAGCTCACCCGGGGTCCACCTTGAGTGGGGTGGTTTCGGGCACTGATACGGGGGGGGGGGGTAGCCGAGGACATCTAGCCTTTTTCTCCAAGAGCTACCACAGCCTCCTCTGGGGTTTGATGGGTTACTGGTCCAGAGTCCCAAAATACTCTTAATTTTGCCAGGTACGGTGTTTGGAAGTGCTGACTGTGGGCTTGAAGCTCTTTGAGGATATTTGAGTAAGCCATGCGTTGCTTTAGGAAGTCCGGGGATAGTCACTGTCGAAAATCAGCCTGGCCACATTGTACTTGAGCACCTTCTTTTGTCAGACCACCTGTAAGACTTTCTCTTTATTTCGATAGCTGGACAGTTTAAAAACAACTGATAGGGGCCTGGCATTAGGATCGAAGGGTCGAGGTGTGACCTCACGGGGCGCCCACTCGATCCTAAATTTAAAAGTAGGTGATAGTTCCAGCACATCATGGAGGAGATCCTCTATGAAATCTACCATTTTCCTGGTCTCGGCTCCTTCAGGTAAGCCATAGATGCGGATGTTTTCTCTCCTGGGCTGGGCCTCCAGGTCAGTGAGCTTGTTTTGTAAGGCCTCCATGTTGTTTATCAGGTAATCAACTGCTGACTGCAACTGTTCAGTTTCTGTATCCAGGGAGGCTATGCGGGCTTCAGATTCATCCATCCACACCTCCACTGCCTTTAATTGTTGGTGCAGGGATTGAAACTCCTGCTTGTTCTCACTTCAGAAGGACTTGATTTCATGAAGTAAGGTATCGAAGCAAGAACAGGACAGGCAGTCCAACTCCATGTCGGTCTCTGGGTCTAGGCCTTGAAGGCTGGCTGGCGAGGAGCTGCGGCTCATTTTCATTTTCTCCTGGTATCCATCCCCATCTGCTATTGTTGGAGCATTCTTGCCACGGGACCTGCTAGATCTTTTTTTTTTTTTTTATCATTTAACATTTTTTCTCTCCTTTGCCTGGCTAGCCCCCATCAGACCAACCCCCAGCCCCATCCCCAGAATTACCGAGCTTACCTTAAACCAGCCCGTGAGCGGTGCCTACAGAGAGTCAGTTGCCATCCTGCTGCCGGTGATGTTTTCCCCACCATTTTTCTCCCAAGGGCCCTGGGAGTGGGTACGCATGCGTGTGGAGGCATGTATCAGTCCTGCGGCCCCAGTAATGGCCCCTTTCCTCCCACCCCATTGGCCTAGCACCAGGCTCCTCTCTTAGCCTGTGCTGTCCCCAGCCTCCACCAGGTGGCAGCCATCAGCCGAGAGGAGCCATCCCACCTCCCTGGAGAGGAAAGCGTGCCTTTCGGCAGCTCCCCCCAGCTCCGCCCTCCCCCCTGCTGCCAACCTCCAATGACCCGGGCTCGTTCCCGAACCCGGGTTGCCGGCATGACGTGAGATTAGGCATCCAGCGCATTAGCCCTCAGTGCCACCGGGCCTGACCTGCTAGATCTTTGACCCCCACCTACTCCCAATGCCATTTCCACCAATTTGTATGATTGTAAATGTACTGGAGAGGTTAATTTGGAGGATCTAGCGAGAGCTCCCTCAAAGTGCGGCCATCCAGACGATGATGTCACCGGAAGTCCACAAAATGTCTTCTTAAGTTCCCAGAACTTTGAAAAAAAAAGCAGTAATACTTTTGCTAAAAAAAAGAAAATAAATAAAACTTAAAAATAAAAATACCCTCAAATAAAAAATGTGTTTTCTCTGTTTGTACTGCCTTTGTAAATAGTTCTAAACAATTTTGATTTTTTATTTTTGCTGTTATTAATACAGAAATAATAAAACACTCATTATAAATTTTACACCAACTCCTGGTCTTCCTATGCTTCCTAACCTGTACCTCGACGACAGTATGCCTTTTCAAACGGTGGGCTATACCACAAAGAATGACTGAGGAATAGAGAAAAAGAGATCCAATGTCTAGAAACAGAGAGGAGATGCAGCGTGTAGAGACACAGAGAAAACAAGAGATGCAGCAACAGAAGCAGCTATCAAAGCTAGATGATCTGGTACAGGTCCAGCAGAGCAACAAGACATAAACAACTTAAAAGACATTAAACTTACAAAGCTGTGTTGCTTGGATGATATAGAAGCATGCCTGACAACTTCTGAAAGGGTTGCTGGAGCCTGCCAGTGGCCAAAGCAGCAATGGAAAATCAGGTTGGTACCTTAACTTACAGGTAAAGCCCAACTTGTCTATAGCAGTATGGATATTGCAGACAGAAAACTACAACCTTGTGAAAGAGAAATCCTTCAAATATATGACATCTCTGGAAAGACCTATAGGCAGAGATTTTAGTCCCTGAAGTACCACTCAGTTGACAATCCTCGAGAAGTCTTCACCCGACTCTGAGAACTCCTCATTAAATGGCTCCAAACAGAGGACAAAACAGTCCCACAGATCATCGACATATTTGCAGTGAAGCAATTCATCAACATTCTGCCTACAGACGTGCAGCTCTGAGTAAAAGAACACTGACCAGAAAGTGGGGAAAAGGACATTTCTTTGGCTGAAGACTACCAGACAGCCAGACAGACACTGCAGCGGCAAAGTAACAGCCGAGAAGTAGTAAGACCCTCTTTTTCCAAATTTAACCCAAAAATTAGATAAGAACTCTGGCGGGAATAACAAATCTGCACACAAAGACTTACTTGTTATTACTATAATAAGCCAGGCCACTGAAGCAAATTTGGCCTTATCAAGTTGGTGCAAGTACTTAACAGATATCAAGGTGGGAGATAAGACTGTGAAGGGACTTACAGATTCGAGAAGCAGACAGACGCTGGGGCATGTTAAAGTTCTGTGCAAAAGACCCAGGTACTGTAGTAATTTGCATCCACAGAGACACTCGATACTAACCCACCATCCAAAAGACTCTGAACATTAATGGGGTGTCGCACCATATGAAAGTGGGAGCAGTACCAAAGCTACCTGTACGTGTGATTATTGGAAATGACTTTCCAGGATTTACTGAGTTACTCACATAGGGAGTAAATGCTGCAGTTTCAGCAGCTGTGGTAAGAAGAGCACAGACAAAGAAAATCTCAGATGGTGGGGACTCCTTTTCCTTTTGGTGACTTTGATGCGGGCTTGTTTGAGTCCAGCTCCAAGATCCAGAAGTCCATGAAAGAAAGAAGATGACTGAAAAAACAGTGGCAACCAGGACTGATGGACATAAGGAGTTAATATAAAAAAATGCTGAAACTAAACTGATAACTGACAATGATTCTGTTTCTAAGCAAGCTAACAATGTTTCTCTCCAAGGTTACTTTTACCAGCTGGGGGTGAAACAAAAAGAGGGTGAACCAATGTTTAAAAAATGTAATGGGCTACTGTACAGAGGTTGTGTGAATCCTCAAACGCAAGAAAAGATAGAACAATTGGTTACACCAAACAAGTATAGAACGGAGTTGTTAAAGACAGCACATGATAATCCTATGGCTGTTCATTCTGGGAGGGATCGCACCCTTGTCAGGTTGTTGTACAGATTTTACTGGCCTTGGATTCATGAGGATGTTGCTGCCTATTGTAGTTCTTGTGCTGAATGTCAGAAAGTAGTCTCAGCAACTAAAAAAAAAAACAACAAAAAAGGTTCCCCTACCCTTGATAGATATGCCTTTTGAGAGGATTGCAATGGATGCAGTTGGCCCCATAGACAAAAGTAAACAGGGCAATCGATTAATTTTGGTAGTATATGACTATGCCACTCGATACCCAGAGGCAGTTCCAATGTGTACTGCCACAGCTCCAAAAGTAATAGCAGATTTTGCCAACATTTTCAGCAGGGTGGGCATATCTAAACAGATTATTACTGATCAAGGTAGTAACTTTGGTGCTGCACTGCTGAAAGAGCTGTACCGACTGCTAGGTATCACTGTTGCAAGAACCTCTCCTTATCACCCTCAGACAGACTATCTTGTTGATCATTTTAATTAAACCCTAAAATGCATGTTAAAAAAGGTTTGTGAAAGGTGAAGGGAAAGATTGGGACCAATACTTATGTTACCTGATTTTTGCTTACAGAGAAGTGCCACAAGCATCAACAGGTTTTTCATCCTTTGACATGCTGTATGTTAGTCTACAGAGAAGGACACTAGATGTAATAAAAGAAACATGGGAAGATAACCCCTCTCAGAAACAATCTATTACATCGTCTATGTGTGCCCTGAAAATGAAACTGGCAAAATATGCTGAAATTGCCCACAGTAATCAGGAAGAGGCACAAAACCAGCAGGAGGTGTATTATGACCAAGGCCCCTGGTGCTCTGCGGCAGAATTTTCTGATTTCTGCGTCAGGGCTCCTTGGCTTCTGTGGCAGCATTTTCTGATTTCTACAGCATGATTATTCATTTCTCTGGAAGAACACAGTCCTGCCACTGGCTAAATATTATGTCATCGATGACATCATATGCTTAGCATAGAGAGGGGCGTCAGGAAAAATGAGATGGGAAAGAAAGCCTGACACTATGGAAAAACAGTATATTTGAATGAAAATTCACCAAAAACAATGAATTCTGCGGCATGATGCAAATTCTGAGGAAAATTCCGCAACCGCAGAATCGCAGAATTACAGGGGTCTTGATTATGACCATGAGGTAAAAGAAACAGTTTTTGAGTCAGGTGAAAAAGTCTTGTTACTGTTACCCACTATAGAAAACAAACTGTTAATGAAGTGGCATGGGCCTTATAAAGTGCTCAGACATACCGGCACAGTTAACTATGAGACGGAGACCCCTGATAGGAAAGATTCTACCAAGATATACCAAGAAAACCTCCTGAAGAAACTGGTTGAAAAAACACGAAAGGCTGCTTTCATAGTATTACCAGAAATTGCTAATGAAGACACTGATACAGCTTATGACAGACTGGAACAAATTGTAACTTCTGATGCTGTGAAGGTGAATGTTTCTTTCACCCCAGAACAAACCGCAAACATCTGCAATTTGGGAAAGATTAAAAGTACTTTTACCACAGTTCCAAGCTGAGCAAAAGGGGCCGAGCACGTAATAGTGATAGGGAGTGCTTGACCTATCAGACAGAAGACATACAGATTACCAGAGTGGTTAAGAGACATGGTTAAGGAAATATAAAAAAATGAAAGAGTTGGATATCTTTGAAGAATCGATATGTACTTGGTCATCACCAATGGTGACAGTAAATAAAAAAGAAGGGGGTATAAGAATCTGCCTTGGTTTTAGGAAACTTTAAAAAAAGTGTCCGAATTTGACAGCTATCCTATGCACTGGCACAGATGATTTGGTGGACAGACTGAAAAGTGCCAAGTACATTAACACCCTCAGTCTCACCATGGGTTACTGGCAAATTCCCCTAGCTAAAGAATACAAATACAAAACTGCAATTGCTACACCTATTGGATTCCATCAGTTCACCACCATGCCGTCTGGTTTACATGGTGCACCTGCTACATTCCATGGATGTAATTCTGGCCCCTCACAATGGTTATTGTGCTGCTTACCTGGATGATGATGTGGTGAACAGTCCATACTGGAAAAGCCACTTGGACCACCTATAAGCAGTTATCCAATCTATCAAAAATGCAGGCCTGACCATTAATCCTACCAAGTGTGCATGAGGCATGCAGCATACCAGATATTTGGGCTGTATTTTGGGAAATGGAGAAGTAAAGTCAGAAATTTCTAAGATAGGAGCTGTAACTAATAGCCCTGTCCCTAAAACAAAGAAACATGTCAGGTCATTTTTAGGGCTGGCTGGTTACTACAGAAGATTTGTTCATCATTTTGCCCAGTTAGCTACTCCCCTCACTGAACTCACGAAAAAACAGTACCCAAATAATGTGAAATGGACCCCAGAGGGTGATAAGGCTTTCTGGGCCATCAAGGCGCATTATGTTCAGCCCCTGTTTTAAGGAGTCCAAACTCTGGCAATTTCTGTTACAGATAGATGCATCAGAGGTAAGCCTAGGTGCAGTCCTGAGTCAGAATATAGATGGGAAGGAAAATCCCATTTTATATATCAGTAGAAAATTAAAAGACAGAAAGAAAAGGTACTCCATCATTGAAAAAGAATGCATTAAGAACATAAGAAAAGCGTCAGCAGATGGGGACCGTGCAATTCATCTAGTCTGCCCTAGAAACTACCCCCCCATGCAGCCTTCATCCTAACTTGTCCTTTATGTCTGTCCCATGCAAGCTTGAACTCCCTGATTGTCTTTGATGCTACCACCTCTTGGGGCAGGCTGCTCCATGGGTCTATCACTCTCTCAGTGAAGAAGTACTTCCTGAGGTTGCTTTTGAACCTTCCTCCTTACCAGTCTCATATCACACCCTTTCGTGCATGCTGCCGTGTTCTGTTGAAATAGACTGCCTATCTGAGCTGCATTAAATCCCCTCACATACTTAAATGTTTCAATCATGTCCCCTTTGTTACTCCTCTGCTCCAGGGAGCATAGGTTCAACTCCCCGAGTCTTGCTTCATATGACCTGTGATGCAGTCCATGCACCATCTTAGTAGCCCTTCTCTGCACCATTTCCAAACAGTCGATGTCCTTCTTGAGGGGAGGTCTCCAGAACTGAATGCAGTACTCCAAGTGTGGCCTCACCGAGGACTTGTAGCGTGGCATGATAACCTCCCTCCTTCTACTAGAAATACCTCTACTTATACATTGAGGATGCCACCTGCTTTCTGTGCTGCTCTCTCACATTGTTTTTCTACCTTTAATTCATCAGTGATGATTATGGCGAGATCTCGCTCCGTTTGTGTCTCCTCATATTGATGTCCTCCCAGTGTGTACTTTTTTCCAGGGTTCCTCTTTTCCAAGTGCATTACCTTACACTTTTTGATGTTAAATTGTAACTGTCAGTCCCTAGACCAATCCTCTAGCCTTCTAAGGCCAGCTTCCATATTGTCTGCTCTTTCCCTTGTGTCCGCTCTGTTGCAGAGTTTTGTATCATCTACGAACAGGCAAATCTTTCCTTTTAGTCCATTCACTATTTCTGCTATAAATACGTTAAATGGGATTGGTCCCAGTACCGATCCCTGTGGGACGCCACTGGTCACCCTACCCTCCCTTGACAATGATCCATTGACTAGCACTCTCTGGGTTCTATCGTTCATCCAGTTACTGATCCAGCTGACCATCTTCTGTCCAACTCCTGTATGTTCCAGCTTGTTGGTTAGCCTCCTGTGAGGGACGGTGTCAAAGGCCTTGCTGAAATCCAGGTATACAACATCCACTGCCCCTCCCTCATCCAATGTTCTGGTGACCAAGTCGAAGAAGTCGATCAAGTTGATTTGACAAGAGTGCCCTGTTAAGCCATGTTGCTTTGGGTCCATTTTTCCAGTACCTGTTAGGTATGCCACTATCCTCTCTTTTACTAGTGACTCCATCATTTTCCCCACAACTGAGGTCAAACTGAAGGGCGGTAATTTCCTGCCTCTTCCTTGTTTCCGCTCTTGTGAAACGGCACAACAGTTGCCAGTTTCCAATCCTGAGGTATTTTCCCACTGTCTATTGACTTGTTGAAGAGCTCAGCCAGCGGTGTGGCCAGTTCCTCTCTGAGCTCCTTCAATATCCTAGGGTGTATGCCGTCCGGTCCCATGGCTTTTTCCACTTTCAGTTTATCAAGCTTTTTTAGGACCCTCTCCCTTGTGAAGCGGCTAGTATCTACTCCCTGAGTATCTTCCTTTGTCCTGCTCAGTGTGGGACCTTTGCCATTGTCTTCTATGGTGAAGACAGAGCAAAATAACTCGTTTAGCACTTCTGCCCTGTCCTCATCACTCTCTGCCATCTTACCTTCCTTGGTTGCTAGTCGGACTATTCCTCCCTTAGTTTTTCTTTTTTCTCTTATATATCTATAGAAGGCTTCGTTTCCCTCTTTAACACCCTGTGCTATTTTCTCTTCCGTCTGTGCTTTTGCCATTCTAACAGCTTTCCCTGCCTCCTTTAATTTGTTCTTATATTCTTCTATGTCTGCTTCATGTTTTGTTTGCTTGAATTGTGTAAAACCCTTTTTTTTTTCTTTTGATTTTGGATGCTACTTCTTGAGAGAACCAGAGCAGTCTTTTTCTTCTTTTGGACTTGCTGGTCTGCTTAGTACATACAGTTGTTACTGTATACAGAGCAGCCTTCAAAATACTCCAGCAGTCCTCTACATCTCCTGTGATTCCTTCTTCTAGCATGGATGCAATCATAGTTCCCATTTTGGGGAAGTTGGCTTTCTGAAATCTAGTACCTTGATTTTGGTGTGAATATTTTCCTCCATATTGTTCACAGTAAACCAGACTGAACTGTGATCACTGGTCCCTAGATTGGCTCCCACCTCTGGTTCTGGGATCCTTGTGCTGTTTGTCAGCACTAGATCCAATATTGCTTTGTCTCTGGTGGGTGAGTTCACCAGTTGACACAAACCTGCTCCACTTAGTGCAAAATGGAACTCTTTGCTCTGGTCTGAGGATGCTGTGTATGAGGACCAATCCACATTTGGCAGACTGAAATCCCCTTCCAGCAACAACTCGCCCCTGTCCGCCATCATCGAGATAGTATCCAAGAGCTCCTTGTCTACATCGGACTGCTGGGATGAGGTCTGTATATGACTCCTACCCAGACAGGGGCTTTGTCCCCGGCTCCTAGTGTAACCCAAAGGGCCTCTGCTTTACTGTGTTTTCCCTGGATTACTGTTGCACATCTGTCATCCCTGACATACAATGCCACCCATCCCTCCTTTCTTTCCCTTGCAATCTTTCCGGAATAACACATACCCTGGGATGGTGACATCCCAGGAGTGGTTCTTAGTTAACCATGTCTCCGTAACAGCGACCCAGTCTAATTGTGTGTCTGCCATTATGGCTGTGAGAGCAGGGATTTTGTTTGGCAGACTACGCACATTGCCTTCCATCCCCTTCTGTTTTGGCCATTTGCATTTTTAATATGTTTTGGTTGTGTAATTTTGTTGACATGCTTGGTCCGAGTACATCTGGTGTGATGTTTGATCTGAGTATGATTGGCGCATCCTTGTGCTGAACTTTCTTTGTCTCCATGGCCCACTTTGCATTGCTGCAAAGTGGGCCATGGAGTTCCTTAAGTTTTATTTGCTAGGAGCTGACTTTGTACTTATAACAGATCACAATCCTCTCTGTTGGCTTAACAAGATAAAAGATAAAAATCACAGAATTGCAAGGTGGTACCTGGCACTACAGCCATTTAAATTCAAAGTGATACACAAATCCAGAAAATAGAATGTCAATGTGGATTTTCTTTCAAGATAAGGTTCAGGAAATGAGAATTCAGAAGGTTGGGGGGAAAGTGTGTGCTTATATTGAACTGTCTGCGGTAAAATGTGGTATGGAAGACGTAAATGTTACAAGGTAATGTTCAAAGGAGAATTAAAAGACGGTTTTGGAAACCTGATTTTTTTTAACAGGTTCTATTTTAAAGAGTGTGAGTGTGTGTGTGTGTGTGTGTGTGTGTGAGAGACAGGGTTAAGATACTGTCCCATTTGTTATACAGGGAGAGTTAAAAGCAAGGAACTAGTCTGTTCTCTCCTTGCTGCCACCTGTCTCTGCTGAATACACAATTAACTTTTTCTGTGGAATTGGAGGAACTGGCCACTCTGACGGACCCACAATTTCTCTACTTTCACTTGCTGTTTCTATACTTTCTTTCTCTCCCTTGCTTCTCTGTGGTTAAAGGAAGTTTCCGACTGAAGGTACTGGGCTTCATAGCCCAATATCTTATGCTAGCGAGAGCTGATTTCTGTTAAATATGACTTTTTTAACTCAGTCCGTTTATATTGGGAAGGGATGCCGGCCTGATGACGCTGAGGGTTGAGGCACTGGACGCCACACCTCACATCACTCTGGCGACCCAGGATCAGATGCGAGCCCAGGTTGTCAGGGGTCGGTAGGGGAGGATAGGACTGAGCGACTGGAGGACTGCTCTCCTATCCTGAGGACGGATGTGGGTTTCCACCGCTCTGCAGCGGCCCCTGGGGACACCCAGAGGCACCGCTAGAGTCAGTGCGACGGAGGGAGGAGTGCAGCGGACATCAGCACATCAGTGCTAGACATCATTGCACATCAGCACTCCTGGGGAATAATCAGAGGAAAACAGCAGCAGCATCACTCGCGGCAGCTTGATGGCCGTAGCTTGCCGAGCCGGCCCAGGGGTTACCTGACATGCCAGTATTGGATCATGGCATGGTGCAGGGACCAAGGGGGGGGGTTCCTCTTGCAGGTACAGAAGCATATGCCAGTTAGTTATGTTGGGCACCTCGGGGGTCGTTAGGGGAAAGCAGAGCAGTGGCTGGATGTAGGGCAGAGTGGTGGCTGCACAGGAGGATAAATAAGTGGAGATAAAAATAGATTGGGAAGGGATGGTACCTGGCTCCATAGCCACAGCCAGAAGATCCTTCCTGCTCCTAGTTTGTCTGCTTTGCCCCGCCCCCATCGCTCAAGGTTTGTGACATTTCAGCAGGAGAGCATGAGGCTGCCCATAAAGATCTATGGGGTTGTTTTCAATGGCGTTTTTGAAATTTTAAGCAATCTTAGAGGGAAATGAGCGCCACTGCTCAACTTATAAGGTCCCTGTTAGTTGAGCGATGCCTTTTACTTTGCCCTAAGATTGCCTAAAGTTTTGAAAAACAGCATTAAAAAAACACCCCATATACTTGAATGGGGCGTGCCTTGCGTTCTCCCTGCTGAAATGTAACAAAACCTCGGAGCGCTGGGGCGGAGCAGGCAAACAAGGAAGTTGGAAGGGATCCGCTGGTCGTGGCTACAGAGCCAGGTACGATCCCCTCTCAATCTAGATGGATTAAGTTAAAAATGTTACTTTTAACAGAAATCAGCTCACGCTTGCATTAGGTATCGGCCTGTGAAGCCCAATACTTTATGACATTAAGTTAGAAATTCACCTTAAAACATATGTGAATCTTTATGTGAAACTGGGATCCTCTGATTTACAAATCTATATGGTTACAGTATGTTGTTTAATGTATTGCAGAGGGCTACTTGGGGAACTGGAAAAAGCAGAAATCTGTCACACTGGGAGATGACCTTGAGAAACCTTCTGACCTCCTCAAGCTTATTAACAAAACTGTCAACAGATCAGCCCCAGACATAACGTTCTATTTTGTTACATTTTTGTGAGAGACAGGAAATCAGCCCCAGACAGACTTCTATTTTACTGCACCTGGAAACTGATGACCTTATTACATTTTGTGGAAAACAGGATGCAAAGTTAAACCGCCAGAAAGAGACCTTATAAAGAGAACTTTTAGGCCCTGTACACATTAGAGCTGAAGATTTGCACCAATTTTAAAAACGTTTTAAAAACGCTTTTAAACTCACCACAGCAGCCCGTCCAGATCAGTCTTCAACCGAGTTTTAATTCAGTTATACCACAGCCGACTCCCGTCTGCATCTTCCTCCAGTAACGTTTTTTAAAACGGGTTCTCCACGACCCTTAACACGCTTCCTGGAGGAGCAATATGCAGACGTCTATCCACACTAAAGGGTAACACACTTTCTCTCATAAAACCGTTTTTAAAAACGGACTTGAGACTAGCTCGCAGCAGGGTTTAAGCACGGTTTCCTAACACGCTTTGAAACTGTGCTTAAATGCAGATGGGCGCCGTGTTTGCGCTAGTTAAGACGTTTTAAGCACCTTAAAATGTTTTAACTAGGGCCTTAGAGAGAGACAGAGGTGGAGATTTCAGATGTGAAGATGCATTCAGAAGGACTTTTGTTTGAACTGCCTGTATTGAAAAGCCATCTTGTACAAATGTTTTTTAATTTTTTTTTTTTTATCATTTATTGTTATTGATAATAATAAAGCACTACTTGCAAATGTTATAACTTCTCCTGGACTGCCTATGCTTCCTGACCTTTGCCTCTAAGACACTGCCTGCTAAACTAAAATATTTATCTAACAATTTAAACGTAGCTGTCAGTTATTTAACTCATCAGACTGACTAAAGCCGTTCTAATCAAGTGATAAGTCACTTTTTAAACTTCAAAAGAAATTATAACTCTAAAAAACTTCTTCCTTATGTTTCCCCATTTTCCTTTACTTTTTCTCTATTTTCCCAGCAATATTTTAAGTAGATAGCAGACCAAAAATGTGAAAAGTCAGTGAGTTTGAATGGTTAGCATAAATATTCAGATCAGTATTATTTTTAATTGCCCTTACAGAAACGGCATCAGACTGTGGACAAACGTCCAATCTTTGGGTGTCTGAAGTGGAATCCGTAGCCAATGGAACTCAAGGTATGGCAACTGGAGATGAGGTCTGATGAGACGGTACTACTGGAATTCTAATCTGTGTAATATTGAGATAAGAGGTAGAAGAATTGCCCATATCCAGTTTCTCTGATTCCTGTGAGCTCTTAGAATATGAATCAGATTCCCCTTCAGTTGCTTTGATGGATTGCATTTGCCTTACACAGGTTTTTGGTTGTTCAGCGAAAAAGATTTCCGTCTTCTCTTTTATTGAGACTTGTGCCTCACATGGGCATAGTATGGATATTTTATCGCCAAGATCCTCTATTTCATCTTGACAATGCAGGAGCCTTCATCTCCTTTGCCGGATCACAGGGGCGACACTGGGGTAAAGGTTTTTGAATTTCAGAAAGTATATGCCCCTTAAATTTGTGGCACGTTAATGATGATTTCTAGATCCAGGGGACTTGCAAACTGTACTATAACTGTTGGAACTTTATTCATAAGATCAGCAGTTACAGCCTCCAAACTTTTATGCTGGCTCCAACCTAATTTATTTATTTATTTAAAAGTTGATAACTGGGAAAGGCACACTGAGCCAAGGCACGATTCCAGGTGTGACCCAGGGCAGGGGAGAGGATAGAAGATACAATTTTTGATATCACTATATAATGGTAGGAAGCAGCTGTGTTGCAAGGGAAGCAACCCCATTTCACAGCAGAGTATCTTAGCAGATGCACGATCCTTCCATGCCAGCCTCTTCTCCTGCTATCCCCGGCTCGGAGCATGGACATGGACTGCCAGCGTGCCAGAACAGTCCTTCACCAGTCGGCACCACTGTGCTGGCTAGCATTCAGAACTGTGAGGAAATTAGCATGTGTACAATCCGACTTATAGCTTAAACTATAGAACACTGAAATATGACCAAAAAAAATCATACTTACTTTGCCATTGAGAACAATGTTTTGACTCCCACACAGCACTGACTGTCTGCTAACTTTATTACCAGAGGCCTAAAAAAAAGAAAAAAGACAAAAATGTTTCTATAATTATTTTACAATCAGAAATTGAGATCACCTTGTGCCCTGAAGTTGCAAACTTATATAAGATCCAGGGTCAGCATTTCACAACATTTGCTGATGCTTGGGTAGAACAGTAAGTAGCAAACCCATTTAAATTGGCATCTCTTCACAGAGCACACTTCTTAATTCCTGCTTATGAAGTGGGGGAGGGGGGAACCTCACAGACCTAGAGTGCCCGGGAACTCTTAGCTCCCCTGCAGTAATACTGCAGGGCCTAGAGGTCCTAATTAAGCAATATGCAGTAAAATTACATTTTTTTAGCCATTTGCTTGTATGCGGTAATAGTTTTTATCCGGTTGCTCCTGAAACACCCCTCCCCCCCGCCTGCCATGACAACCAACTTCATCTCCCAGTGTCCCCTCTAGCCAGTCCTCTCATGACGGAAGTGCAAGGCTATGCTGCAGGGACGTCTATCTATGTGAACTTCAGAGAATCTGAGCGTAATGGCCACACCACTACACCAATACCAAAATTTACATGTCAAAACAATGATTTAAATAATTTACTCAGACTTGTGAACGATAATATTTACAGGCAGCAGCAGTGCAAAAAAAAAAATTGCCAATGTTTCACACGGGAGCTTGTTCTTTATCAAGGTGTTGATGAAGCACACAGCCCCGCTCGAAACACTGGCACATTTTTAAAGCATTTTTTTTTTTTTTTTTTTTACACGTACATTTTGGTGTCGATGTACTGCTGTGACAACTGTGCTCAGACTCTCTGAAGTTCCTATGGTGTATTATCTGTGGCCTGGCCATTCCCAAAGCAACTGATTTTGTTTTTTTGATGTCTATCTATGTGCCTTGTAGATTTATTTTTTTTAACTCATTCTCAGAGTAATACAGAGCATTACCGCACTTACTGTGCCAGTATCTAGGCCCCCAACAAAGCTCCACACCAGCGAAGCACCAGGGCACCTACATGGGATCATTCTGAGAGGGAATGCCTTTTGTACCCTGACCTTTTCACCACTGCTGCTGTGCTTTGGGTATGGTTGAGGTACTTGACTTCCCACCTACCTACAATCAGATTTTCACGCCATTTCCAAAATTAGAAATGCCAAAGATTACTGCAAAAATAGCATCTATTTACAAAAAAAAGCTGGAATGGGATTTTACTGAATCTCCAACAGATACGGTACCACAGTTTAGACAATCAAGTATATCCAATAACAGGTTGTAATTCCATGCACTATAATTCTGACGGATTCATGCTTTGCCATACCTATATATACACACATATATACATATACATATATACACACACACACACACATTTATATATATATATATACACACACACACACACACACACACACACACACATAGGGATAGAAAATACAGGTTACTCACCTGTAACAGGAGTTCTAGGAGTGGTATATGTTGTTCATCCACACTTCTGGCGGATCCTTGCGCTTTAAAATCTTGCCAGAAGGTCTTCAAGCTGGCTCCTCCCACCCACCCAGGTGGTAAAACTCTCGGCTCTGCCCCATGACGCCAGATCTAGCCCTCTGGAAGCCAGGTTACGAGTCGAAGCCAGGGAGGTCAGGTGGGTTCTGTGGATGAACAACATATACCACTCCTAGAACTCCTGTTACAGGTGAGTAACCTGTATTTCTAGGGACATGGATATGTTGTTCACTCCACACTTACTGGCAGACTCCTAGCAGTTCTCTGGGAGGAGGGAGGCAAGGCGCGCACCCCCTACTTGGGAAATAAGGACTGGAGAACCGAGGTCCCAAAACCAGCATCCCGGCATGACTCAAGGTCGATGTGGTAGTGGGTAATGAAGGTGTGTGCTGACTTCCAGGTAGCAGCCCTGCAGATTTCCTGGATAGGGACATCCCTGGAAGCAGCCACCGAAGCAGCGGCATGGCGGGTAGAATGACCTCTTATCCCTTTGGGAGGCTCCATACCCACCAACCTACAGCAGAGATCTATGCAGGAGGTGACCCACCTGCCTATCGTCCGCTTGGCTGCAGGTCTGCCAGGTGCGGCTTCAGCATAGGTGACAAACAGCTGGCGAACCTCTCCCCCGAACTTCAGCCGTCCGCTCCTTATAATAAGAGAGCGCTCTTCTAGGGTCCAGAGTATGAAGCCTATATTCGGCCTCCGAGGTGTGATTAGGGTAGAACACCAGCAGAGTCAACACCTGGTTAAGGTGAAACTCCGACACCACCTTTGGAAGGAATTTCGGGTGGGGGCGCAGGACAACCTTGTCCCTGTGGAAGACCAGATAAGGAGACTCGATGGAAAGCGCCTGGAGCTCTCCCATCCTTCTGGCTGATGTGATAGCCACCAAGAAGGCGGTCTTCCACGACAGGTGAGATATATCACACCTGTGCATCAGTTCAAATGGCTTGCCCATGAGCTTAGCCAATATCAACAGTAGATCCCACAGAGGTGGTGGTTCTCGCACTGGAGGGGATATGTGATCAAGGCCTTTGAAAAAGCGCCCGACCAACTTCTCCTGCGCCACCTACTGCTTTCCGGCCCGCGCCTGGTAAGCAGAGATGGCTGCCAGGTGCACCTTAAGGGTCGTCGACCGAAGCCCTAGCTGAGAAAGGGACCACAGGTAGTTCAGAATGCTAGCCAAAGAACAGGAGGAAGGGTCCAACCCCCTTATCCTGACACCAAATGGAGAATCTTTTCCATTTGAAGGCATAGCATTTTCTGGTCGACTCCTTATGGGATGCCTCAACAACACTGAGGACCTCGTGGAAAAGACCCAAGGCATGGGACTCTGGCGCTCCAGGAACCAGGCCGTCAAGTGCAGGGATTGAAGGTCCGGTGGAGTACCTTCCCTTGTTGACCGAGATCAGGTCCGGCCGGGCTGGAAGCTGCCTCGGGAGCGTGGAGCTGAGGCTGAGGAGATCTGGATACCAGAACTGGCGGGGCCAGTCTGGGACTACCAGAATCACCTGCACCATGTCCCTCTTCACCTTGAGAAGCACCCTGTGGATCAAGGGAAATGGAGGGAAGGCGTAGAAGAGGCCCGGGGTCCTCGGCCTCGAGAAGGCATCCCCCTGCAGAGAGCCCTGCTGAGGGGGGCAGGCATGGAACAGCCTTAGCTTTGCATTCTCCCTGGAGGCAAACAGGTCCACCTGAGGAGTGCCCCAGTGGGAGAACAGATCTTGTACTACCTCTGGCAGGAGAGACCACTCGTGAGATGCAGCACCTATCCGGGCTTAGGGCATTGTCCAGAGTGTTGGAGGCACCTGCCACATGGATGGAAAGGAGATCTGCCTCCAGTCTGCTCATGAGAGACCAAGTGCAGAGAGTCTCCTTGCACAGAGGCAAGGAGTGCATCCCGCCCTGGTGGTTTAGGTAGTACATGGTCGTGGTGTTGTCCGTCTGGACCTGGACCACTTGACCCCATACAAACGGAGAAAAGGCGGTGAGGGCTAGTTGGACCACTCGAAGCTCCAGCAGGTTGATGTGGCATCAAGACTCCTGAGGGGACCAGAGTCCGTGGACTCTGAGCTCCCGCAGATAGGCACTGATGATCTTTGCTTGATCTGCCTTTGGCAACAACAATTCTATGAAGACTGGGATATATTTAAGTCTTTCCCTGGTAAAACTGTGGGAAAAATGCAGGAAGAGGTTTAAAAGGAAGCTAGAGAAGGGCCCCTGGGCTCTAACCAGTCCACCCTCTCCAAGAATGTGGCAAGTTTAAAAGGAAACTACAGGAGGGGTCCCTGGGCTTTAACCAGTCCACCCCCTCCATGAATGTGGCAAGTCCTTCCAGAGCCTCTATTTTCACCCCTGATACAGATGAGGGCTCTGGCAAGAGAGGCAATCAGCCGGCTGACTCTCCGGTGCCCGCCAAAAAAATAAATAAAAAATGAAGAAAATAAAGCACTCTGACACCCCGGCTGAAACGTCTCAAGGGGTCCCTCAGGTGCCTATTAAAGCTCCCTCTCCTGCTGATCTAACAGGCCTTTGCTTTACTCCAGGTGCTGCAGGGGTTATTTTCTCCTCAGCAGCCTGTGATTATTCCTGCTGAAAAAGGAGCTGTTGTTGCCCCTCTGGTGCGTACTGTTTTTGTATATTTTCTAAGATGCTGAGATGTTTGATGTGTTTTTAAACTTTGTTAGGTACCTTGGTTTTTGAATGGTGCCATAAAAATAAAGACTATTGTTGTTGTTGTTGTTATTATTACTTTGGCATACGGTGATGATGATGATAAAGCCGACAATGAGCAGTCTCCGAACCTCTCAACACGGAACTGCGGTCCCAGGGATAGCTGACAACGAGCTGCCTCCAGAGGCTTTTGACATCGGGCAGCACGGCGGTCTGGGAGAGCATACCCCGGCGCGGTGTGAGCAGTGTTGGAGGCAATGGCGGAGCCGAGCATAGAGGGTGAGTCTTGGAAGAAGATGGAGCGAAGCGGACTACCAAGTGCATTTTGGGCTAACCGGCACGGGGGTTGGAGATAAACAATACCGAAATAACTAGGGAGACACGATACGTTGCTGAGTGTGTCTGATCAATAATTGTAGGGGGGTACATATTCAATACCAGACTGTATAATACCGAACTAACGGGGAAATCAAGATAAACTGCCGAGTGTGTGCGATGAACAACCGGTGGGTGGTACATAAACAATGACTGTCTAATAACAACGAACGGGGGAGGGGCGAAATAAACTGCCGAGTGCGTTTGCTGAATAGACGAAGGAGGGATACATTTTGTGTGTTTGTGCTATTGTGGGGAAAGAAGTGTTTGGGGCTGGGGAGCAGCAACAGAAGGAGCTGCTGCAACGTGGGCTTGTTTTGCTTGATCTTCTTACTCGCAATGCCAGTTAACCCTTTGTCCTACTCAGAGCCCCAGCTGCTACTTGGCACCAAACTGCCGTTTTGAAAAAGGCAGCTGCGCCAATTGGCTCCTACATCGGTGATGCCTGGGGCAGCCTAGCTTAAAGGCTGTCCTGATCTTACAAACTGCTGGGACTGCATTCTCGCTGGGGCGGGCGCTCTGCAGAGACTCCCCTGCATCAACAGAAAGAAAGGAGCACCTTGGGTTGAGGCGCTGCAAACCGGGCGGACCTCCTCCGATGAACATTTTGGGACTTTTTTGTGTGTTTGTGCTATTGTGGGAAAGAAGTGTTTGGGGCTGGGGAGCAGCAACAGAAGGAGCTGCTGCAACGTGGGCTTGTTTTTCGACCCACCGCGTTCCTTCCTCCCATTAAATGCCCGGTAGCCACGCCCCCTGTTGACCAGGACCAATCGGTTCTGGCCATAAGCAGGAACTTGGATACCACAAAGAATCTATTATCATAATCTGAAATAGCTATAATATCCAGCGATGCAGTTACATTTATTTACTAAGTAGCAGATCAGTCTTTCAATACCAGCATAACCTGATCCTACAACTCCTATAGTACCCTGTATTACAGCTATTAACTAGTAGCAGATAGATTACCCGAGATCTAAAGCACCCTGGTAAATAGTTTGTATGGTGCAAGATCATTCATTGTCTTATGTGGGCTGTACAGTTTGCTGAGTGGTTGGTATTTGTACACATATATCTCAAGGGGCATCAAGGGCGCACTGGCTTTTATTTTTGACCGAGCTACCTGCATATTCCTGTAATACTGTACTGTTTAATAATCTCTAATCTGTTACAGATGGCCTGCATACCATAGCATAGCACGGGTGCTCACAAACCTAGGGGCTTAGCTTGTGCTCTTGTGCATGTATGAGCTCAGCATTGTGTGGTAATAGTAGGTGGTAACTGCTGATAACCGGGCGGTATCTGGTGTTTGGTCATTGTGTGGGAATCACCACTGGCTGCGGATTGGGAGCCAGTGATCAGCACGGATCTGTACCATCCCCCTCTGTCAGTCTGCCACTGGTATGGACATAGGGAACCCTCAGCACGTATTTAAGTTAATACCATTGCATCCACTCATGTGCACACTCACCTGTGGTCTCCTCACTGTCCTTGGCATCCCCTGGTATACAGGTGCAGGTGTCCCTAGAGCAGGAGAACCATGGGGCACTTGCACCCAGCTGGCGGAAACTGACTTCACATTCTCCAACCTATTTGCGGAAGGCAGACCCCCTCCCTGGGTTCTCTGCAGTCTTGACCTGAGGTGCCTTCTGCCTCTGCATGTCTGGTCGGGAGATATGGCCACAGGGTGCATGCCAAGGATGGCTCCCCTCCCTTAAAACATCTCCTATGGCTGCTTCTGGTGGCCCTAGTGCTATCAGATGACATCGAGCTTAACCCTGGCCCGCCCTGTCAAACAGCCCCTGCTGCTTTGGGCTGGACGGCGGTCAAAGGGCTGAAAATAGCCAATCTCAATATCCGTAGCATCCTGCCCAATCTGGCGGAACTACTTGCTTGGGTCACCCACCACACCCCTGACATCCTTGGAATAACAGAAACCTGGCTTAAACCCACCATTCCAAATTCTGCATGTGCCCTCCAGAGGCTTGACTGCCCAGGAAAAAAGAGGGGGGTGGCATCCTGGTCTATTACAGAAGCCACCTTAACCTGTCAGTGTTACCCCGTCTACAACCAGTGCAGCCCCCCTGCGAGTTCCTGCACACGGTGCTGTTGCTCGGGATGACCAAAAAGATGCATGTCGTATTCACCTACAATCCCCCTAAGGGCGGCCTAGAGGGGCTGTCCGTCCTCCTTGACACAGTAGGTGCTGTGACCCGACCTAAGGAGCTAATTATCCTAGGTGATCTCAACCTAAACTGGCTTGGCAACAACACCAAAGCATATGAACCACTTCTTGCTGGTCTCTCCTTGTAGCAACTGATCAAGGATCCTACCAGGTGCCCACCTAATGGTGGAGGGAGCTCTCTTCTGGACTGGGTCATGACAAATAGACCAGAGAGGATCAGCTCGTTGGGCATCCTCCCTGACTCCATCTCGGACCACTCCCCTGTGTATGGGGTGTGGAAGATCCCTTCTCTGAAAATCCCACATAAAATCATCCAGGTCCGATCTTGGCTCCTACCATGATGATCTCCAGCACACCTACTGGTCAGCAGTATGGAATGCCCAGGACTCCCCATCTGCAGTCAGTCACTTCCTTAGTACATTCAGGATGCTGCAGGATAAACATGCCCCCCTCATTAGATGGAGGGTCAGGGGGTCGGCGACAAAGTGGCTACATGGTAGTCTGCTAACCCTCATGAAGTACAGAGATAAGTGCTGGGCAAATTTCAAGGCCACGGCGGAACAAGCTGTATTTCTGCAGTACAGGAAACTCAGAAATCAGTGCAAGAAGGCTATCAGGGCTGCTAAAGGTGAATTTTGCAAAACTGTGCTGCTGCGCAGAGCCAGGGACCCCAGGAGGTTCTGGAGAAACATTAAGAATATAGTCAGTGGGACTCCGAGAGGTGAGACCTCTGATATGATCATCGATGGTGCCAGTTGCAACAACTCTCTGACCATCGCAAATGCATTCAACCAATACTTTTCGGACCTATCTGCTTTTACCTCGTCATTCCCCCATGGGGGAGGGGAAAATGGTGAACAAGGGGCTGCACCATCCCCATCTTACCCACCCTTTCTTTTTAAGGTGGTGATGGTACACGAGGAGCAGAGATTGCTCTCGGGCTTCTCCCACTTCTCGAGTGCTGGCCATGATGGACTGGGGCCGAAATTCCTGAATCTTGGTGCCAGTAAGATTGTCCCCATGGTAACCCATATCTTCAATCTGTCCCTGTCATCGGGTGTCATTCCGGAAATATGGAAAGTTGCCAGGGTGATCCCGATACTTAAACAGGGGAACCCCAAACTCATAGAAAACTACCATCCAATATCCATATT
This sequence comes from Neoceratodus forsteri, assembly GCA_016271365.2. Classification (NCBI taxonomy): domain Eukaryota; kingdom Metazoa; phylum Chordata; order Ceratodontiformes; family Ceratodontidae; genus Neoceratodus; species Neoceratodus forsteri. The sequence goes on from JADMNL010000025.1 coordinate 276,586,648, forward strand.
GTCAGCGGTCAGCAAACTTCTCGAGAAGGTCGTGGCAGGGCAACTCTCGGAGTACTTGCAGTCTCATTACCTTTTGTTCCCGGTGCAGCATGGCTTTAGGAAAGGGCACAGCACATCTTCTGCCCTTGTCATGGTCTCATCTTGGATCAGGGAGGCTGTGGACCAAGGCAAACTCTCTGGAGCTATCTTTATAGATCTTTCTAAGGCCTTCGATCTTGTTGATCACACCATGCTCTCCTCCCAGCTCAGTTCCTATGGTCTATCACCTGAGGTGCTCAACTGGTTCTCCAACTACTTAAACGGCAGAAAGCAACTTATTAAGTATGGGAAGGAGCTTTCGGGCACCATCCCTGTTACCACGGGTGTCCCACAAGGCTCAGTCTTGGGGACCCTGCTTTTCTCCATATTCGTGAACAAACTCCCAGCTGCCACTGTCCACTGCAAGCCTATCCTGTATGCAGATGACCTGGTCATTCTGACCCACTCCCCAGAGATAGGGGTCATAAATCACCACCTGAGTGAAAACTTGAGAAACACCCAATCCTGGATATTGTCCCACAAGTTGGTTCTAAGTCTCAGAAAAACCCAGGCCATACTCTTTGGGTCTCAGGCCAAGATTAAGGCCGCCCCTGCTCCATTATGTGTTTCTGGTGTCGACGAGGTCCCGATCCCAGTTACTGACAACTTTAAATACCTTGGGGTGACGCTGGACCCGCAGCTTGACCTTGGCCGCCACATTCAGAATACTGGCAAGACTGTTAACTGCAAACTGGGTCTGGCCTACACAGCCAAAAGCAATCTTACTCCAGCAGTGAGGATTGCACTTGCCAGAGGGGTGCTCCTCCCTTCCCTCTGCTACGGGCTCCTCTTGTTTGCCCGCTCATCCAAAGTAAACCTCTCTAGGTGGTCTACTGCCTATAACAATGTATGCCGCTTCGCGCTGGCTGCCCCCCGTCTCACTCACCATTGCAACCTCTATAGCAGGTTAAACTGGCTCTCACCCTCAAACCACATAGACTTTGTCCTAGGGTGCTTCACCGGAAAGGTCCTTGGCACTGGCACCCCTCCAGGGCTGGCGAAATTCCTCGTACCGGCTGCCTCCTCTTCCTACTCCCTCAGGTCCCAGGGACATGCCCTCCTTAAGATACCGGCTACACGGACTCAAATGGGTAGTCGGGATTTTGCTGCGTGCACTCCCAGACTGTGGAACACTTTCCCTGCCCAGGTCTGTTCCTCGCACTCACAGGTGTGTCTTCGCTCCACCTTATGGAACCACCTTAAACTTTCTTCGGCTTGTGGCTGCCCCAAAACCCCATAAACTGATGCATCACAGCATTTCTCTGCCCTGGAGGTCTTCCTGGACAAAAGACCTAACTCCATGAGGTCGTTAAGCTGTATATAGCGTCATATCTGAAGTATCTCTAAACTGTACCTCCGGTACTGCTCTTAGTTGCTACAAGGTGTTTATTTTGTTGTGTACATACTGTATAAATCTATGACTTACTACATTTCGTATGCTGTTTTGAACCTGTAATCATGCTGTCCTCAAATGAACTGTAACATGTCTGATTTGTACAGTGTTGTTTTATGTACTTAAATCTGTTATTCCTGTACTCTCTCGGGTCGTACCTGAAAATAGGCAATTGTCTTCTCTAGTGTACTTACCTGCTTAACAAAAGCTAAATAAATAAATATTGATTACTATAACCAGGATGAAAAGGGAATTCAACCTGAGGTGTCACCAGAACAGGATTTTGGTTACATCCCTCCCCCAACCCACATAAGATTTATTTCCCATTTCTCTTTTGTGAAGGAAATGGTAGAGACCCTAGATCTGCAAACAGCTGAAGGGATCCATGATGACGAGGAGGAGGAACAATATATGGAGCTTATGGGGCTGACACCCTTAAAAAGGCTCTTTTTACCTATCTATAAATTAAAAACGCGTTAGAAATCCTTAAGGCTCCTAATTCAGCAATACGGCTAAAAAGGGGTACCTTTCGGTATCCCTGGCAATCCGGCAAGCTTGTTGCCAGGCCTATGCAGCCCTCTACCAGAAAGCTCTCTGGCAGTCAGTTGTCAACAATGATGAGGCTAATCCCTCTTCAACTGTGTCAGAGTTATTGGATACAGCAAAACTGGGTTTGGAGACTTTCAAATACCAATTTCAAATGGCAGCTGACACTAATTATACTGCTGCAAGATGGACAGCTGGTGCAAAATCCCTGAAGAGATTTGCCTGGCTGAGGGCTGCCAACCTCACCCAGGGCACACAAGTTAAGGCAATGGATTTTCCAGTCGAGGGCCACTCTCTTTTTGCTGCCCAGACTGACGCTTACCAAAAAAAAAAAAAATGAATATAAAGCTACTTTTAGAAGTAACTCGACATCCTCTCCTTCTACTTCTTATTCTAGGGGAGGCAGGGGCAGGTCTTCTTTTAGAAGACCTTTTCTTACAGGTATAGGCTGTCACTCAGCAGTGGTACTAGCCACAGCAGATATAAACTCTACCTTTTTTCTCTTCAGGCTCCTTCTCCTCATCCTGTAGGGGGCAGACTCACCCACTATTTCCAGGAATGATCAAACTTAACAAATGGGTTCTGGAAATAGTGTGTCAGGGTCTCTCCCTTTGTGTCAGGTCCCTTCCTCCTCCAAGGCTGAAACAGTTTGCACCAGTTCCTTTCTCAGAAAGAGAATTGCAGGAGCAGGAGGTATAGGCCTTATTACGGGCAAAAGCAGTAGAGCCTGTTTCCCTCAACCAAAGAGAACAAGGGTTCTATTCCAGATATTTCCTAACAATGAAAGTATCTCAGATTCAGACTCCCCTCAGGCCACTACCAGTTTTCAACACTGCCTTTCGGCCTCACCTCTGCACTAAGGGTTTTTACCAAGTGCATAGCAGTGATAGTGGAACACCTTAAAAGAATGGGTGTTACAGTCTTTCCTTATCTGGATGACTGGCTAATCATAGAGAAATCCCACCAACAGATGTCCGACCACCTACAGGTAGCCCAGGATATGCTGATGTCCCTGGGATTCCTTCTCAATACCAAAAAGTCAGTGCTGACCCCTGTGCAAGTTTTGCAGTTCATAGGGGCAGAACTGGATACAGTAGTGGGATCAGTTTTTCTTCCTCAAGAGAGGGCAGAAGCTATTCGGCCCTTGGCAGGCTCATTCACCCTCGGCAGGACAAAGCCGGCAAAACAGTTCCTTCAACTACTGGGGCACATGGCTTCAGCAGCAAGCACAGTAATAGGTACCAGATTTTAGATGAGAGATATCCAGTTCCACTTCAGAGCACACTGGTGCCAGAGGCAAGACCCACTCTTAAAGCTAGTACTTGTAAAAAAGAGACCTTGCTACAGGCCCTCCAAGGGTGGAGGGAACTAGAAAACGTAAGGGAAGGAGTTCCATTTCTGCAGGAGCCTCCTCCTCGGGTTCTCACAACCAATGCTTCCCTGTTAGGATGAGGTGCCCACTTAGAGGATCACATCATTCATGGCTCCTGGGACAGTGCAGACTCACCCCTGCACATAAATCTGCTGGAGCTGAGAGCTGTACACCTGGCCCTTCAGGTTTTGTCTCGTCATCTTCTGGGAAAGGTGGTACAAGTCAGATCAGACAATACCACAACAATGTACTACATCAACAAACAAGGAGGGACATGGTCCGCTCCTCTTTGTACAGACGTAATAAAGATATGGACCCTTGTTTACTCCCTAAACACTTCTCTACAATCAATTCATCTGCCTGGCAAGAACAACACCCTGACAGATGCCTTGAACAAGATAATTCAGGTCCATCACGAATGGGCATTGAACAAGCTCTATACAGGAGGTGGGGAATTCCAAAAATAGACCTTTTTGCTTCCCACCAACATCACCACATCCCTCCCTATTGTTGCAGGGCCCCAGTGAAAGGGACAGTTCCAATGGATGCCCTTATTCTCGATTGGACAGGCAGATACCTTTATGCCTTTCCTCCCTTTCCACTGATTTTCATGGTTCTCATCAAACCCAAATCATAACCAGCTCGATGATCCTGGTAGCACCAGACTGAGTATGGCAGCCTTGGTACTCCCTATGATTTCATGACCGTGAGCAAGCTGATTCACCTTCCTCAGAGGAACAGTCTACTGACTTCCTTTCGGGGAGGGTAGCGTTTCCAATCTCAGGTCTCTCAAGCTCAAGGCATGGCTCTTGAGGACATAAAATATGCAGACTGCCAATTCTCTGCAGCAATTTTGTAAGTTTTTAGGGGTTACAGGAAACCTTCCACTAAAGAAATCTATACCTCAAAATGGAAAAGATTTTTCCATCTGTTACAATAAGGGAGTAGCCCCAGCCCAGGCTGGGATCCCAACCCTTCTGGATTACTTGTCTCATTTGCACTCCTTGGGGCTGCAGCACTAAGCTCTGAAAGTGCACCTGGCTTCAGTTTCAGCGTACCTCTCACCTAAAAGGAACTTCAGTGGCATCAAATCCCACATTCAAGAGGTTTTTTAAGGGGCTCTCTCACTTGTTTCCCCCTCACAGGGAACCAGTGCCACCGTGGGATCTTAAAGTTTGTATTGCCCAGCTCATGCTTCTGCCCTTTGAGCCTATAAATTCTGCATAGCCTAAATTTGTTACCTGGAAGGTAGTCTTTTTTCTGGTAGCAATCACTTCTCCCAGGAGGATTACTGAGCCACAGGTCTTTTGTGTGGAAAAGGACAAAGTTTCTTGTCTTAGGAATAAGGCAGTGTGGGGAACTAATAGGAAGCTCCTCGCCAAGGTGGTCCCTGACTTCCACTTGAACCAGTCAATAACATTGCCAGTTCCTTTACTGAGCACTCCAGCTCAGGTGAGCATAGACTGCACAGCCTGGATGTCAAAAGAGCACTGAATAACTATATGACTCATGCTGTAGACCATAGGTAGGACAGACAACAGCTGTTCCTCATATACGGGGAAGTAGGTAAAGGTACTCCTGCTTCGAAAAGGACTTTATCTCGATGGACAGTCCAATGTATTCAGTTTTGTTACTTAAAAGCAGGCAAGGTTCCTCTTTCTTGTCTTTGGGCCCACTCTACAAGGGACACAGCTGCCACTATTACAGCTGCCCGAGAGGTACGTCTATTGGAAATATGTAAAGCAGCTATCTGGAGGTCTGCCCACACCTTCACTAAACACTATAGTCTGGATATCCAGTCTAGTAGTGATGCCAGTTTTGGCAAAGCTGTTTTGCAGTCTTTTTCCTAAATAGATTCTGCCCTCCTCCTAGTGGTACTGCTACATAGTCTGCAAAGAGTAATAATATTTGTGGATTCCTGGGGTTAGAAGAAAAAAATTACTCACCTCTAGTAATCTTCTTTCTTCCCAGGCATCCACCAATATAATTACTCCCCTTCAGAATCGATAACTAGAAAAATACTCTCCACAGTTAAGATACACAGTTGGAGTGGTGTGCCACCTGCTGGCACATTCTGGTAATACCTATAGCTTGTAAGTTATTTTCTTAGAGCATATCTGACTTTAGAAAAGGGGACTTTTGCTTCAATTAGCCCTTGGCTACTCGTTTGAAATGCCTTGTTAGGCATTTAAAATTATTTTATGGTTATTTAATTATAATTTGCATGTTTTTATGGCCTCTTTACAGGCTTCGAAGAAATCTGAAGCAGAATGTAGACAGTTGCCACAAGGCTGTTTGAAAATAGATGCATTAGCTAAACATTCCATGATTAGCATATCATTCTGTTCTCTCTGGGGCAGTCCTGACTTCAAAGAGAACTGCAAAGACTAATAACATTAGTGGATGCCTGGGAAGAAAGAAGATTACTACAGGTAAGTAATTTTTTCTTCCTTCCCTCCTGGACAGACATACTGCGCTAGAACAGCTCATTTCCAGATGTATGGGGGGGGGGAGGGAGTACAACAATAAATTACAATAATTAGGTTATAAAATGTAAACATTTGAGTTATATAAGTAACAAACTGATCAGGTTGTGCAAGACATCTGAAGAACAACAACAATGCAATAGTGTCGAAGGCAGCACTAGGCACTTCCGGCACCATGCAATTCTGTTTGAAGTTGAGCCAGTCCAAATTCTCTCATGAGGATTTGCATATGTTTCCCATGATACTTTGCATTACTGGGGTATGTGCAATTGTGTTTTCTTTAAAACTAGGCACTACTGTGTACAGCAGGGAAAAGTGGTCAAAACTCGGGGATGGGGGAACTGTATTAGGGCATAAGCAAGAGCAGAGGGGAAAGAGGACTTTGGAGGGCAGCAGATTAGAAAAAATTACTCATCGCAGTAATCTTCTTTCTTCCAAGGGGTCCTTAAGCATCAGTAACTTTAGCAGTTAGCTGGCTAAGTGCAACTGCCCTTGAGGCATGCCTTTAAGAGGATTTTTATTTAAATGAGCTTAGGACCATAGCCAATCAAATAACAGGAGGGGAAGTGAGCTGAGTGAGAGTTGCCTGAAGGCTTCAGAATTTTTTTGAAGGAAAACGAGGGCACATGCCCCGAAAAACAATCAACAGGATTCAAAAAACATGCAAATGGACACAAACATGGAAAAAGAAACAACACCACCATGAGTTAAAAACTCATCAATAAGAAACTCAAAATTTGGTAAGAGATGTGATAAACAGCCCTTCTCAGACAGGTGAACCTAGGAGGAAGGGTGGGAGCATACTGATGCTAAAGGACCCCTCGGAAGAAAGAAGACTACTGCAGTGAGTAATTTTTATTTCTTACCCCAGGAGTCCTTTAGCAGACTACCGAGAAGTACTGAGTGGGAGGTGGGCAGAGAATCTACATAGGAAAAAGGCTCTGCAGAACCGCCTTGCCAAATTTGGCATCAGATCTGGACTGCACATCAAACTGTAGTATTTACACAAGGTGTGCACAGATTTCCCAGTAGCTGCTTTGCAGACATCCGGGGCGGGTGAATGTCTCTTGCTGCTGTAAGCGAGGGCTACAGTGCCCCTGGTGGAGTGGGCCCTGAATCCAACTAGAAGTTGGTGACCAGCTTTCTCATAGCAGAATCTAATACAAGAGACCAACCAATGGGAAACAGTTCTCTTGGTAGCCAGTCTTCCTCCACCTACATCCCCGTAGGTGAGGAACAACTGAGTGGAAGAGCCTCTGGACTGTCTAGTATGCTCTAGGTTGTAAACAATTGCTCTTTTAACATCCAAGCTGTGGAGTCTTTGCTCACCAGGAGTGGATTTCTCAGTAAAGAAGATTGGCAGAGTAATGGACTGATTAAAGTGAAACTCTGAAAGCACCTTTGGAAGAAATTTCCTATTTGTCCTAAGCTCAACTGAGGGATGATGTAATTTGGCTCACAGCACAGAGCCTGTAGCTCTGAAATCCTCCTGGCAGAGATAATGGCTACCAGGAAGCCAGTCTTACAAGTTACAAACTTGATGTGGGCCGTGGACATACGCTCGAAGGGTGGTTTCATGAGCCTGTCTATGCAAAGGTTCAGGCTCCAAGGAGGAACAAGCTCTCTGATTGGAGGCTGGAGGTAAAAGAGGCCTTTGAAAAACAGTTTAAATATGGCGTGGGAAAAAAATGATTTTTTCTTTCCCACCAAAAGGTAGGCCGAAATTGCGGCCAGATGTAGCTTGAGGGAAGATGGTTTCAAGATGGACACCTGTAAGTGTACCAGGTAATCTAGCAGCTGAGGGTCTGAAGCTGAAAGGGGCTCAACCTTTTTGCTCTTGCAACAGAGGAAAAACCTTTTCCATTTGGTTGTATAAGTCTTCTTAGTGTTCGTTTTTTTAGCCATCCTCAGTATCTTAAGGACCTGTTCAGAATACTGTGAGGATCGAAACTCTACCTCCTCAAGAACCAGGCGTTGAGGTGAAGAGAGTGCATGTTTGGATACTGCACTCCTGCCTGAGGAAGGGTCAGCAGGGAGTGAGTTGGAGGCAGGCGAATGGGCCTGCTGCAGGACACTGAGAGAAGGAGAGGGTACCAGGCTTGCTTGGGCCAATCCAGAGCCACCAGGATCACTGATGCAGGCTGATGTCTGAGTTTGAGAAATACCATGAGAATCAGGGGAAAAGGAGGGAATGCATATAGGAACCTCCCTGACCAGACCAGGATCAAGGCATCCAGAGGAGGTGATCCCGGGACTGGAGCCTGCAACAGAACTGAGGAAAACTGGAAGCTGAGGGAACAGGCAAACAGATTCACTTCTGGGGTGCCCAACCACCTGAACACAGTGGCTAGTACTTGTTTGTTCAGAGTCCATTCACTTTGGCATTGACTGATGTGACTTAGAGCATCTGCCAGAGTATTGTGTTTGCCTGGGAGGTGAATCGCTGAAAGGCTGATTCCCAGGGAGAAGGCAACAGACCAGATTTATAGAGCCTGCGAACAGAGTACTTCTGATCTGGTCCACTCTGCTTGTTTGTGAAAACATTGCAGTGGTGTCTGTTCGTCATTGTAAGCCTGTCCTTTTATGACAGAAGCAAATGCTTTGAGCTAGAAAGATTCCTCTGAGTTCCAAAAGAATTATGAGTAACTGTGACTCGGAGAGTCTAGGTGCCACCTACTGAGGCACTGTCCAGATGTGCTTCCCACCACAGGAGGCAGGCGTCTGTGGAACTGCTCCGTCAGAAGTTTCAGCTTTGAAAATTGTTGCTTTGTGAGACCAGCAAGCTAAAAGAAAGCTTGTGGATGACGCATCCTGTATCTGAACCCTGGGACCACTGCAGATATTGAAGTCATGTGTCCCAACAGCCTGAGGAAATGTCAAAGTTATGTGATTTGCTCAGGACCACATCATATACTGAACCAGTGACGGTCAATGATTCAAATCTAGTCAAGCGCCTGCTGGCTGGTCCCACTGTCCCTGGATGAAGAAATCTGCCAGTGAGGGACAGCTTGAATTATTCTCACCTGCGGGTCCTTCTAGGATGCTGGGAGGGTTCCAGGTGAGACTTTGTTTAGATTTACCAGGGAACCCCGAGACTACACAGTGAGTCCTGTAAGGGGGAAAAAGGACTCCTTCACCTGACAAGGACACTTTGGCACTATCAGCCAATCGGCAACTTAGGTGTAGCTAGAAACGCCCAGATTCCTGAGGTGTGCTGCTACCACTGCCAAGCACTTTGTAATCGTAAAGACTCTTGGGGCCGAGGAAGGCCAAAGGCTGCAGTGAGCCCACACCTGTGTGAGACCTCATTATGAGTGAATGGAAAAGAAAAGCCCTTTTAGGACCAGGGAGGCTAGCCAGTCTCCCTATTGTAAGGGCTGTATGATTAGTAACAGAGTGACCATCTTGAATCTGGGTTTTAACAGAAAGATAGGTCGCCACTCCCCAGTTGTCTTTTTGTGTCAGAAAATACCTGAATTAGAGGTCCTTTCTTCTTTCCATGGGCCGGGACCCTCTCTACCATTCAAAAAGCTAGAAAGTTTTTACCTCCCACTCCAACAGTAACACCTGTGTTGGGGATAGAGGCTTAGACACCTGGGTACACAAGAGGTCTGCCCACACAACGTCAGAGTTTAGACTGCGAAGCTGCTGGCTGGGTAGATGTGGCCACCTCTGGTCTCTTCTGCCCCTCCCTCTGAAAGCACCCCTGTACTGACAGAAGGGGGTAGCTGGGAAAATAACCTCTGCCCCAATGCCCTTGGGAGGAATTTCCGTGGGGCAGAAGGCTTTGTTGCAGTCAGATGTTCTGGAATCGAACAGTATGATTTGATCACAGGGAAGGTCCATGGCTTTAAACTGGGAATCTGAGGGTAGACTAGTAGTTCTAAGCCAAAGTGCCTCAGAGAGAGATGGCATGGGCCATGACTCTGGAGGTGGCATCCTTGTTGTAATCTGCCTGTGGAACTGGTACTACATAGCTTCCAGGGCAGGTTTGTCATATCCACCGGCTCCTGCACCAAGAACCAGGACAGAGTTCCGCAGTGGGGTTAGTTTTTTTTTTTAAATATTTGGCCGAAAAGCCAAGCAGGAAAAAATTTAGACAAGCATCTGTGGTTAGCTAAGAAATCTACTTTCTGGAGTCCTTATTTGGGGTAAGGAGTACAAGGAGACCACAGCTTTCTCGCAAGCTGCCTGTTGCATTATACTCACATGGCTGGGATGTACTGACAGGCACTCAGCACTGTTGTTAAACAATTGATATATTTATGTATCTATTTATTAACATTTCCAGACTGCTTGTAAACCTCTGCCACAGAAGTGGGGGGTTTGAAGCAGTTTTGTGGTATTTTTAATTACATTTTTTCATTATAGATAAGCACGACCAGACTTTTAGGAGGTGGAAGACCTTTCTTCTCCCTATAATCTTTTTTTTTATCATCATCCTCACCTTGGATGGACTCCTGAGAGGGGAGGTCCAGGGTGTCCAATATGTTTTGGATAAGCGAAGGCATAAAGGGAGAACCTCCTGGTTAGTTGAGGAAGCTCCAAGGACAGGGAGTGGATACAAAAGGTTCTAGGCCCACCAAAGTCATGTCAGGGGCATCATAAAAATACTCATATCATCTGTAGCACCTTCACTCTCTGGAGTGAGAACTGTGGAAGAGCGTTAGCAGCCCCTGTAAACAGGGGCATTATAAAATTGTTTATCATCAACTGTATCACCCTCACAGTCTATGGGAGACAGAACTGTGGAAGAGTGCTTGCCAGCCCCAGTAAATAAAGGATCCATCTTTTGCAGGGTCTGAAACAGTTGCCATGCTTTTTCCATACCTTGCACAGATGGAATCCTGTGCAGACTTTGTTTGTAAGTACTTTGTTTTTTTCTGTATGCTTTACGCTGCCTGTTGTCTCACTACTGGCTTTCCCAGGAGCAACGGAGTATTTTTGTCTTGATAGACTTTCTTTTTATAACCACTTCATCAGCGGCTTGATCAAGTTACCTTTTTCATCACTTTTATTATTTTTCAATTTGTGAGGAACTTCATCTTTGGAAGCTTATTTCTTGGCTGGGATTTGGAGGGTTCCTCAGCACCTCTGCTTACATTTTTATTATTAGTACTTTTGGATGGCCCGTAGTCAGAAGCCTTTGATTTATCCTCAGCTGTAATAATCAAAGGTTTGTCTGCTATATTGCCAATTTAAGCAAAGCAAACCAGTCCTGGACCTTACGAAATGAGTGCAGGTTTCTGTGAAAATGCCACCAGCCAGTCCTGACCCAGTTAATTAACTTTGTCTACAGTAAGTGCCTTTTTTTTCTTTTTTTTGGTTGTAGAACTGGGATCTATACCAGGGCCAATTTTAATAGAAAACCCAGTAATACTGGTCAGCTGCGCACAGGTTGCTGTTGAATCCTTACAGACAGTCCTGTGACAGATGATACCTTAGGTCCAGTTTCTTTATATGTCTATGGGTTTCTCATAATTGCCAATCCTGAGAGAAACCCCCAGGCACTGTTGAGGTTTGAATTCCAGTGGGGTGCCTCGAGGTAAAACCCACAAGGTCCAAGTACAAAAACAAGGCAACTGTCCCTAATTCGACGGTTCCTTCAAGAACTTGGTCAAAAAATGGAGGAACTGTCTAAATTAAGCACCCATGCTAAAAATAGCATCCAAAATGAACAGTTGGGGTAAATATAAAGTCAAAATGGCGCAGATGCACTAAAAATAGAAAATTAGCGTGGCGCTAATGAAAATGTAAAACTTTCACTCCGCACACTATTAAAAATTAAATATGAGGAAAACTTTACCCAGATAAGTGCTAGGAGGCTGTCAACAAAGAAAGTTGGGAGGCACCTCAGGGGCAATGTTGCTCAGTCCAGCAGAGAAAAAATTCTGAAGCCTTCAGGAAGCTCTCACTCAGCTCACTCCCCCTCCTGTTTTTTGATTGGCTATGGCCCTAAGCTCATTTAAATAAAATTTATCTTAAAGGCATACTCCGGGACAGTTTCACCTAGCCAGCTAACTGCTAAATTTACTGATGCTAAAGGACTCCTGGGATAAGAACAGCAGAAACCCAGAGTGAGGCAACTGCATGAAAGAGTAGTGAATTTACTGAGAGATTTTAGTGAGTGGGAGGAAAGAGCAGTACAAATGGTAGCGGGGATAAAGCCTGCAAGTTTGGGGAAGCGGAAGGAGAAAGCAGTTTGGCTAGCAGAGGATTTTATGGAGGGGGGGGGAGTGAGAAGGCAAGGGCTAGAGTTGTGGAGGGAGTAGGAGGTAGAAGGAGAGAAGGTCAGGAGAGAGGAAAGGTAAGGCGGGTGGAAACCAAGCCAGAATCTGGAGATGAAGGTGCACAATGAGTGAGGTGTCCGGTGTCAAGGGAAGGAGAGAGAGGAATACAGTGAACAGTGGTGGGTCCGACAGGGGCAGTCCAGGAACAAGTAGCAGAAGGAACGAAAGAGGGGGTCCAGTGCGGCTCAGGTCCACCTGGGAGCAGTACTGTAGACAATGTCACCATAATTGAAGACAGGGAAAATCCTCTTCGAGACACTCTCTCTACAGGCAGGAAGCAGGATACTCACTTTATTCCTGTACAATGCATCTAGTTTAGGGTGCAGTTTTTGATGGATGGCATCCACATGAACTGAGAAATCGAGATAAAGATCCAACCAGATCCGGAGGCATTTAAAGGAGGAGACACCCTCAGTCATAGGTATGGAAGTGGGGTGAGCCTAGCAAGTCTCTGTCTAGTGTCAAAAGTCATGAGGACCATTTTCTTGGCATTGAGGGACAGCTGACTGGTCTGGAACTAGTGCTGGATATTTTTGAAATCCAGTTGGGAGTCAGGCCATGAGGTCAGAGGCAGATGAATCAGAGGCACAGAGTACTGTGTCATCTGCATACATGTGAATGGACGCAGAGGAGCAGGCAGAGGGATGGTCGTTCAGGAATATGGAGAATAGAACAGGGCCAAGAACACACCCTTGGCGTATGCTGGAGCAGAAATGAAGTGGAGGGGATAAAGTGTCATCAATACAGAGAACTTCAGACCTGCCCTCAAGGTAGGAGCAGAAACCCTCAACCGAGGAGGCCGAGAGCCCCACCGCCTTAAGCTTGTCCAGGAGAGAGTGGGCAACAATGTTGAAGACTTTGGCCAGATCAACAAAAATGGTGGAGGTGGTCAGGCCCTGATCCATGCCAGAAAGGATGGAGTCAGTGATCCACAGGAGGGAGGTGGCAGTAGAGTGGGAACTTCCTAAAGCCAGACTGGTAGGTAGTGAAGAAGAGGAAGAATCAAGGAAAAGGGGAGATCTAGGAGAGGACTAAGCATTCCTGGAGTTTAGCCAGAGTGCGAAGGAGAGAGATAGGATGGTAGTTTCCATGGGAGGTGGGGGTCACCCTCTTTGGGAAGGGGAATGACCATAACCTGTTTCCATGAATCAGGGATGAAGGTTACTGAAAAGGAGAGATTTAGAAGGTAGGTGACAGGAAGAGCAAAGGCAGGAGCACAGAAAGACAAGAGTTTGGGGTCACGACCATCAGGGTTCCTACCTTTGTGCAGGTTTAAAACTAACAAGACCTTGAGGGTAGCAGTGGGGTGGTTGAGGAGAAGGAAAAGGGGAAACCTTTCTTGATTAACAAAAACTAAATACGGTATTAATAATAGCAATATCTCAATACTAAATTATAGTGAAATGCACTGCAGATTTGAGAACCTGGACCATCATTTTAGACCAGAAAATTTAAATGTATACTTATTATAACACAGCAATTAGGAATGACACTCTGTATAAGGAAGTCTACCCCTATCAGAGGGCTTTCAGGGAAGCGGGTGCCTGTGTCATTTACACACATGTTGTGCTTCAGGATGCTCAGTTTGTTCTCCAGGAGGTCCCTGAGATGCTCACTATGTTAGGCCCAAGAGTCCCAGCAGGCTGAGATACTGCGCATGTGCAAATCTTTTTTTCTCTCCCCCAGTTAGGCACCTGGTGTGATTTCTGCGCCATTCGCAACAGGGCGGACCACCAAAGTGAATTGGGTGGGGGAGGAGGAGGGAACACTAGGTTGTGTTCCACAACGAAACGAAGAGCAGGAAGATTTGTTCCCTGGTAGGAGCAGTTGGTTCGACCTGAACAGACACTGTGTCTGGGACAGAGCAGCCATTTCAGAGGCACCGGAAACCATAGCAGGGTCACAAGTGGACAAACAACTTCTGATTTTACAATTAAAAAAAAAGTCTTTGCAGTCCTTTTGCCCCAGGATGAGTCGGAACGTCAACGGCATGGCCAGGCAGCACTGAAAATGCAACCAACAGAGTCACATCAACAGCAAGAAGGTAAGTGTAAATTAAAGTACTGTTTAGGTAGTTAGGGCATTGTGTGACCATTTTGGACAACGGTTTAAGCTTAATAAGTTTTTTTTGTTTTGTTTTAGGGCTCAGCTTTAGTCAGTGCAAATTTGCAGACAGTCAGTGAGAGGGAGGGAGGGCAGTTGAGACTGCCTCATGGTCAGCACCAGACAGAAATGTCACAACAAAGCCTTAATGATTATTTTGGTGGAGGAGATTCAGTAAAGGACAAAGAAACAACTTCATCTTCTGAGTGTGACGTTAACACATCTCAAGAGATTGTGAATGCTGAAACTGATAATGAATAACCAGTCTGAGGGGACTGTAGCATCTGCAGGTTCAGCTAAAAGCAACAAGAAAAGGTTTTGGAGGGACAGCTGGACAAAGATATTTCCATGGCTAGTAAAGATGGAAATAGAGGGAACACTGCTGGGAAGTGTAGTTGGTGTAAAAAAGGTGGGAAAGGCAATCCATTTGCCACAACTGGCACAACCAATCTGCAAGTGTCTGCTTTTTACAGAAATGAAAGAAACGGAGAACATTTGCTGGTGCAAACAGAGCGGTAAACAGCAGAAAAAGTGTCTCTTGTAGTGGCATTTGAGGAGCAAATATGAGGAGCAGAGGCAAAGGATGACAGCTGCCCAGTTACTGGCAATGTATTACCCTACAAAACAAGGGCAATCACTGAACCAGTTTGAAACACTGGCAGCTCTACAGGTGAGCTAGGAATTAGGAAGTGAATCTTAGCAGTTCTTTGGCGGGGACTTGGGGGGCTATATTTGGAATCACAAGTGATGTTGTTCTTTTACACACACAGAAACAAAATGGCTGTCCAGCATTGCAAGACAGTGGCACAATCTACTATGGCTGGGATACAAGATATGACATGCTGAACTCCATAAACGAAGTCATACAGGAAGAAATCAAAGCCCACTTAGCATGTTCTCAGTTTCTTGGGGTAATAGTGAATGAAACCACTGATGTAACTGTTCGTAAAAAACTGAACATATATGTAAAGTGCATACTTAATAAAGGCACTCTGCAAAAGCGGAGCTTTTATTTCCACGTTTAGGCATCCCCCAAAGCTAGGAAATGGGTTTAGTGTTCTGTGGGTTATTGCTCTGGACACCTCAAGGTGGTAGCAGAGGGCAGAAATGGGGTATATAAGAGATCTAAACAGGAAGTATTGTGGCCTTTCCAGCCCGGGCATTAGGCCTGGGGCTGGAGGGGGAGGCTGAAGAGTAGAACCAGGATCAAGATAGGTGGGAAACATGAGGGAGCTCAGCGGTCCAGGAGGGCCAGTGGGGAACCCCCCCTCAAGGATTTATTTATTTATCTGAAGTTTGGTAACTGGGTAGGCCCACTGAGACTGTGCAGTCCCTTTTTCAGTGATGACCCAGTGGACACACACAGCAAAATACACCAGATACAAACACTGGGTATAACTAAGTATGCAGATTAAAACAAGAGTGACATTGCAGTACACAGACATAATTCAACTTACTGAACTAAAAAACAACCCGAGTAATTGCCTTTGAGGATAACATAAATGTAGCAAAATTTAAGGGATAAAATCTGGAAGGACACCTTTACAGGTCTAGACACAAGACATATCTGCACACATGAACAATCAGCGATAGCTACAGGAAATAATACAGTGTTAGCAAATAGCAAAGTGAACAAGGATTAGCAAACGCATGAGCAATGAGGGGGTTTAAGGAGGAGAGTGGACAGTTCTTGTTTGATAAGTGACAGGGAAGGACAGGAGAGCACAGCAGATGGGAAGGCATTCCAGCCCGTTGTGGCAGAGTAGGCAAACCAACGCCTACCAGCGAGACACTGCGGTTTCAGGGTTGCTAATAACAGAAGGGAAGTAGATCTAAGTGAACGAGCATTAATTTTCCAGAGTACGATACCCCTTAGGCAGGGGGTTTATATAGATTCACTAGTTTAAAATCAAAGCATTGTGGGGGCATGGCTAGCCGGCAAGCATGGTGGTTGCTTGTTAAAACAGCTCCCTGGGGCAACGTCCTTTAAAATGTCTTTTCCGCTGATTTAGCATTTTATGGTTATACCTCTAGCAACATCCTTCTTCCCTGGGCAGATGGTGTCTGGAAAATCTAAAAATAAACAGGCGAAATTGCAGTTTGAGGCTAGATTCCAGTCGAAAAAGAGTCAGAGCGACTCACGCAGTTCTGGGCCTTCATCCCCGGGCACTGGCCTGGAAGGCGCTTTGGCAGACGCTAACCTGTTGGAGCTAACTAAATCCCTCGCAGGAGTCCCTGATACACTGCTGCAAATGCAGCAGGACATGAAGTCTGGATTTAACAACATAAACACCCAGTTTGCTCACCTTCAATCTGTGGTCACCAGCATTACTGAAACTACTACTACTACTATGCACACTTCACGAATCTGCGAGTTGGAGAAACGGGTGAGCGATATGGAGGACTCTTATGCCGGGGTTACCGCAGAGAGAAACAGCCTGCTATCTACTATTGCGGAGCTTCGGGAGCGTCTCGATGATCAGGAGAATCGCTCCCGATGCTCCAATCTCCGTATTACTGGACTGCCCGAGGGGAGGAACCCTAACGTGGAGATCCATCGCTGGCTGGTAAATCATCTGGGCCTCCTGGAGGAGGCGATGAGTTTTGAGATTGAGCACGCTCACCGAGTAGGCCTACTGCCAAACCCAGGGGACTGACCTGGCACTGTCTAGTCAAATGTTTGCAGTACTGTGACAAAAAGACTGTACTGGGGAAGGCTAAATCACAGGGTCCCATAAGCTTTGAGAACACTGAAGTCCATGTCTTTCAAGACTTCAGCCGAGAGCTTCAGACTAAGCGTCAAAAGTTCAACCAGGCCAAGAACAGGCTTTACAGGCTCGGTTGGAAATTCTCTTTTTCTTACCCAACATGGCTACGTGTGGACAGGCCAGGGTAAAGTCCCCGATACGTCACTTGTCACAAAGCTGCTGAAAAATGGATCAAGGAGGAGGCCAGGAGGGAGAGAGCACAGCCTGATGCAGAGTAAAGTACTTGATTACATACTGCATGAGTTTAGCTGTCTGATCTGCAGGTTTACGCATGCATTATTGTTTCTTTAACCTTTTAATCTATCCCTGGTGCTCTAATGTCCTCTTCGATTACTGAGAGGCATATGGAGGAGGTAGGTGGTTGTAGGTGCCTCTGGAGGTCTGTGCCTGGCAGTGGATCGTCTTCTTGCACTCCCGGCCGAGTCTGGGGACACAGGTTCCAGCGGGGAGTGCTTACTGTGGACATGACTTCTTGGGCTTCCAGAGGAGTATGTTTAATATAACATTCATGTCCCCTGCATGATACGACGGAACGGGGGAGATCGGAGCACTCATATTTCATGTCTGGGAGGCCTGGCAGGAACTATGCTACCTGTTCTACCCGCCTTAACTGTCTGATCCATGTACTGCTGCAGGGTAAATATGCGAACTGACCTGTGTCTTACAGTACCTGCAGGTGTATGGGGCTCGAGGGGAGTTTCTTTTAACTTTAGCCGCTGATATGCAAGCCCCATTACACCCTCAGTTCATTTGGGAACTTACTCGGAATACTCTGGATCCCAGGCCTCCCCGAGGTTGTTACTGAGATATCTACATGAGCCCGACCATGCCTAGAGGCACGAGTAGCAACAGGCTGGCTCTCGTCTTCCATGAAGGTGCTCAACCATTAACCATATCTGATGCCAAGGAGAGGAATTTAAATACACAGTGCGGACTTTGTATTTATTCTAAGTCCTGCAGACGCTAGCTTATGCTCTGTTGTATATATTTGCCTTACCAGTGTTGATGTTTTAATTATAACACTGCTACCTCATGTTACTTTGCTATATAACCATACTAAGCATTGCGTCGAGCTATCATTTTATAGTATACAACTATTTTACATGATGTTTGATATGTCTGGGTTGTTGCCCCACTACTTATGGTAATCGACACAGGCAAGATGTCTCATCTCTGCCTTTTGTTTGTAGTGGGAATTCTAGCAGGTCTTTACTCACTGGGGGGGGTCCCGTTTGGACTGAGCTTGGGAGGTTCTGTTCATTTTACTGGGGGAACCTTTACTTGGGGGGGGCGAGATGTTGACTAGGCAGCCCTTCGAATTGTCATTGAATTGGCTCGGAGGGAGTGGAGGGGTATCGCCATGGCCGTACATAATCTTGCTGTCACTGGTACATGCTCGGCGGGGGCCCCTGCTAGGACCTGTTCAACCTTTCCGATATGATTGGGGTATTTGTCGGGGTTTGGTACGGGGGACAGCCATTCCATTTTTGGAAGGGAGGGTGAGGGGGCAAATGTGGACGCTTGCTTATTCTATGTCAGATGGAAAAATGGCTTAAGATGGCTATGGTATGATGGGGGATGATCTTAGATGTATATCCTGGAATATTAATGGCCTTAAATCTATTATAAAGCGTAAGAAGATTGCTGCAGATATTTTCAGACACAAAGGGTCCACTGTAATGTTGCAAGAAACACATTTCTCCTTCCTGAGTCACAGAAAACTACTGACCTTATGGTGTGCACCTGGGTCTCCTCAACATTCTCCTCTAAAGCTTGAGGGCCTCTATCTGGACACCTAGGGGATCTTCGGTCCAGCTCTTAGATAAATTAGTGGACAACTGTGCCCGCTATGCATTGGCAAAGGTTAATGTTCCAGGAAGGGGCGTACTTTTGATTGGCTCCGTCTATGCCCCGAATGTGGAAAATCCCAGTTTTTTCCAGAAACTGGCCCTAGACATGGCTAGTTGGGAGGGTCCTTGGATTCTGAGGGGTGATTATAATTGCATTCTGGATACGGTACTGGACCAGTCAAATAGAACCCCTGTACCCAAATTCCACAGTGCAAAAGCCCTGGCAGCGTTACAATCTGACCTGGACCTTGCTGATGCATGGCGGCACCTTTATCCCTCAGGAAGGGAATATAGTTTTTATTCGCATGCCCATAACTCTTACGCACATATAGACAGACTGCTCATTTCCAGTACTTTAGTGGCAGAGCTGGGGGGGGGTAGGATATTTGCCCATTCTGGTATCTGACCATGCACTGCACCATATCACTATTCAAGGCACGGGGACCCCAGCTGGCTCTACAGCCTGGAAGTTAGACCCCTTTCTTTTGAGAAACCAGGAATACCTCTCATTCATTGGAGACAGTTTGCAAGAATTCTTGGAATTTAACCATCGTGGGGACACTTCTCACTCCACCTGCTGGGAGGCCTTAAAGGCCTATGTTAGAGGGCAAACTATCTCCTTTGCCTCGCATCCTAAAGGGAATGAAACCAGAGAACTAGCATTTTGTAGAGGTAAAATTGCAGCCTGTGAAAGGGCACATATATTAAGTTCCACAGCAGCCCTTTATGCAATAGTTCAGAAGTTGAAATGGAGGTTTAATACCCCGACTAGTGTGCAGTTGGAGAGAACCATCCTTCTGTCCAATTTGGGAGCCTACTTTGAAGGGGACAGAGCAGGGAAGTACCTAGCCTGGCAATTGAAATGAAAGCAGACAGCAAAAATAGGTAGTCAGGTTCAAGATGCACAGGGCAATCTGGTGCGGGGTTCCAGGGTGACAGATAATGCCTTTGGTGCTTTCTATAGGTCCCTATATACCTCAGAATGCGACCCCTCTCAAGAGGATTATGATAATTTCTTTGAAGGGCTACCCCTTAATAAGATCAGTGGGGAAGTGACTGCGAGACTGGATGTGCCCCTGACTAAGCAGGAAATTCAGATGGCAGTGAGATCTTTAAAAAGTGGGAAGGCCCCAGGGCCTGATGGCCTCCCTATTGACTTTTATAAACCCTTTGAGAGCCAAATTTTGGACCCCCTGTTTGACACTGTGGAGGAAAGTTTGTTAAACGGTGGGCTACCCCCATCCACACGGTCTGCAGCAATCACAGTATTGCCAAAACTGGGTAAAGATGCTAATCAGTGTGCCTCCTACAGGCCAATTTCACTCCTTACTGCGGACTATAAAACTGTGGCAAAGGCCCTTGCATCTTGCCTAGAGGTGGTACTTCCAGGCATTATCCACCCGGACCAATCTGGCTTCGTAAAAGGTCGTATGGGGAAGCACAACATCCGGCGTACACTTAATATTATATTCCGATGGGCCCGCACTAAAAGATCTCATGGCGCTGCAGTAGTGGCTCTTGATGCTGAGAAAGCATTCGACTGTGTGGAGCGGGGGTACTGGTTTCATACCCTGGGTAAATTGGGGATAGGCCCGTCCTTTTGCTCTTGGGTCCGAACTTTATACCAAGGCCCTTTGACACAATTCTTGGCCAATGGAGAACTATCTAACCCCTTTAAATTGAGCAAAGGCACCTGCCAGGGTTGTCCTCTGTCCCCGTTATTGTATGTGCTGTCATTGGAACCCCTGGGGGCTGCCTTGAGGGTGTACAAGGGATCAGAGGTTTCTGGGGGGCAGGGAACACAAAATCGCTATGTATGCAGATGATCGACTACTTTATCTGCAACACCCTGCCAAGGATTTGCCCGAGGTCCATAAGCTAATGCAGACATTTGGCGCCATCTCAGGGCACAAGGTCAATTGGTCCAAGAGTGAGCGGATGCCAGTGGGCTCGTTAAAATGCACCCAGCTCATTGCCCAATTAGGTGGTCTCCAACTGGTACATCGATTACGATACTGGGGAGTACTGATTTCTGCATCTGTGGAGGCCCTATACAAGTTGAATCTGAAATACTTACTGGCTGGGATCACCGATGATTGTGAGAGATGGTCTGCCTTACCCATCTCCCTACTGGGGAGAGTGGGGATCATTAAAATGACTATATTAACAAAGCTCCTATACTTATATCATGCCCTCCCTATTACAATACCACAAACTCACTTTAAGCAACTGAAAGCACTTACACACAAATTCTTATGGCAAGGGGCTGAGCCCAAATCTCAAAAGCCATATTGCAGAAAGTGTCAGAGGAAAGTGGAGCAGGGTTACCGAATTTCAAAACTTATTATTGGGCGGCCAGGTTGGCTTTCTCCCCTCTGGAAATTCGGGGTCTGACTGACCATGGATAGGCCTAGAGGAGGATATGTTACAGGGTAACCTCAGTACTGATACACTTGTTGGGTGTTTAAAAGACCTGGGGTAGGTGCGTTTGAATAACCCTTTTACTGTGAATACTCTGCACACCAGGATATGGGCACATAAGCATCTGGGCAAGTGGGGGGTAACTCTCCAAATCTCAGTTTACTCCGCTTCATGCAGTCTCACGGGAACTATACAACAATGATGATCCAGCGATTGTGGGTGTGGAGGAAGAAAGGTCTCTCCACGGTCAATCAATTATATGAATGGGGGTTGCTGAAAAGTTTTACACAAATTTGTAGTGAGTGGAAGATCCTTGTACGAACATACGGACATACGAAATTTGCCAGCAGATAAAGGCCTAGAGGTCTACCAAGTCTGCTCGAATGTGCAGCTAGCACCCCTTATTCTGCAGCTGCCCTTCCCTTCCACCCTTCCCCTTCATCAACCCTCCCCCTTGTCCTGTCCCATCCTCGTTTGAAGCAGTCCACTGTTCTACTGCATACCACTTCTGCAGGTAACGCATTCCACCCAGCCACCACCCTCTCTGTAAAAAGTGTCTCCTCATCTCCCTCCTGAACCTTCCTCCTCCAGTCTCATATCATGGCCCCTGGTGGCCCTCCCTCCTTATTTTGAACAGCCCTCTGTACCCATCTTGTTTATTCCTTTCATGTATTTAAAGGTTTCAATCATGTCACCCCTGTCCCTCCTGTCCTCCAGTGAGTACATGTTCAACTCCTTCAACCTCCTCTCGTATGATAAGTCCCCAGCCCCTTGATCATCTTTGTCGCCTTGCGCTGCACCCCCTCCAGTAACTTAATGTCCCTCTTCAGATACGGTGCCAGTACTGCATGCAGTACTCCAGGTGTGGTCTAACTAATGACCTATACAGTGGCAGAATCACCTCCTCCCTCCTCGAAGATATACCCCTTGCAATACAACCCAGCATTTTGTTGGCCTTTGCAGCTGCCTTCCTACATTGTGCCGAGTTGTTCATTGACCCTGTAATGAGCACACCCAGATCCTTCTCCTCCTCTGTCTGGGCTAGCTGCACTCCCCCCAGCTGGTAACTCCTCCTTGGGTTCTTCATCCAAAATGCAGCACCTTGCACTTTGGCATTAAACCCCAGTTGCCAGGTGTCTGATCAATTTCAAGCTTTGCCAGATCATCCTGCAACCCCTGCATTCCCCCTAGGTCATCCACCACCGTGCCTACCTTGGTATCATCAGCAAACAGACTGATCTTGCTCTTGATGTCCCATGATATGTCTGCAATGAATATCCCAAATAACACTGGTCCCAACACCGAGCCCTGTGGAATACCGCTCGTCACTGCCCTTGGGTGTGAGAGCTCCCACCCACCACCACCCTCTGCTGCCTTCCCTGAAACCAGTTTCCTACCCATCTCACCAGCTTTTCTCACCCCTGTGCTCAACTTCCTTCCCAACCTTCCATGCGCACAGAGCCTAATGCCTTACTGAAGTCTAGATACAGGACATCCACTGCATGGCCCTGTCCAGTTGCCTAGTTACCCAGTCATA
The DNA here is from genome assembly GCA_016271365.2 of Neoceratodus forsteri. Lineage (NCBI taxonomy): Eukaryota > Metazoa > Chordata > Ceratodontiformes > Ceratodontidae > Neoceratodus > Neoceratodus forsteri. The sequence goes on from JADMNL010000025.1 coordinate 276,609,492, forward strand.
GAACTCCACCAGGTTGGTTTGGCAGGATCTGCCACATATGAAGCCATGCTGTCTGCTGTCCTGTAGTCCTTTGGCCTCCAGGAGGGCCACCAGCCTCTCCTTCAGGATAGTCTCCATTAGCTTACCCACGATGGATGTGAGGCTCACTGGTCTGTAGTTTTCCGGTTCATCCTTGGGGCTACTCTTGTGGAGGGGCACCACATGAGCCATCCTTCAGTCCTGAGGCACATACCCCGAATGCAGTGAGGCATTAACTAGGTCTGTCAAAGGTCCTGCAAGGACCTCTGCCAGCTACTTCAGTACCCTGGGGTGGATGCCATCTGGGCCTGGCGCCTTGTCCACCCTCAGTGCCTTCAAACCCTCTTGAACTCTGCCCTCCATGATTTCCCCATCTGTCACCCCTTCCCCCTGTTTCTGCCATTTCTCCCACCTTGGGTGTCACCCCCCTCTTCTCTTTAGTAAATACTGAGCAGAAGTACTCATTTAGTGCTTCTGCCTTCCTACCTGCTTCCACCCAACCCCCTCCTTCCTAATCCTTACTACGTGGTCCTTACAGCTCCTTTTCTCCCTGATGTACTTAAAGAAGTCCTTCTCTCCTTCTTAATGCCTTGTGCCAGCCTGAGTTCCGTAGATGCTTTGGCTCCCTTACTGCCTTTGTCACCTCCTTGATTCTGTCAAGTACTCCTCCTGTCCTCCCCTCCCTATTTTCTTGTATACTTCCTAAAGACAGCTCTTTCTTCCTTACCTTTCCATGACCTCCTTGCTCAACCAGCTCAGTTTCTTAGCCTTGCCTTCTTGCTCTGGGCTTTGCAGCAGGTTTTGCTCCTCCCCTATCCCCAGCTTTATGAGCTCCCACCTCTGGTTAGTGTCCATACTAGATTGAATTCTGGCTAGGTACCCTTTACCACTTTCCCCATCCTCCCAAAGTCGGCCCTCCTGAAGTCCAACACTCTTGTGCCAGATTCCACCTTCCTTGCCCATATTCAATGTGAGCCATACTGAGTGGTGGTCACTCCCTGACAGCAGTTCCTCCACTGTAAGTTCTCTCACAAAGTCCCCATTTGCCAGCACAAGGTCAAGGGTATTCCCTAACTTGGTTGGTTCACTGACCATTTGCAGCAGGAAGCTGTCCTGGAAGGCATCCAGCAGTACCTGCTCCCTTCTGTTCCTGGTTGTTGGGGTACTCCAGTCCACTCCTGGCATGTTGAAGTCCCCCACAATCACCACACTACCCTTCTCACAGGTCCTCCTGATCTGTCCCGCTAGTTCCCTGTCTAACTCCTCCGTCTGAGATGGTGGTCTGTACACCACTCCCATTCTAAGAATCCTATTCTTGGAATCCTGGATTTGCATCCAAAGTGATCCGTACTACCTCCTCCTTCCTCCCTTACACACTTCAGTCCTTCCTTCATATATAGTGCCACCCCCCCTTCCCAATCACCCTGTCCCTACGAAATAACCTGTACCCTGGTACAGACAGGTCCCAGTCATTGTATTGGGTGGCCCATGTTTCTGTGATGGCTGCAATATCCACCTCTCCCTCTGCCATGAGAACCTGTAACTCTGCAGTTTTCCTCCCAAGGCTCCTAGCATTAAGGGAACCACCTTCCACCCTTTCCCCCCTCCCCTCCTGCCCCCCTTTCCTAGCATCACCAACAGTACTTGCCATTTGTCCTTTGTCACTGTTATGGGGGGTGAGCTCATATGGTTTCCCAGCCTGTGGTCTCTGCATATCTCTTCCCCAATTGCCACCCCCCCACTCCTAGTTTAAATTCCCAACTTCCTCTATGTACTCCTCCATCCTCTGTTTCAACACTTTCTTTCCCTCCTCACTCAAGTGTAGTCTGTCCTTGGCATAGAGACTACTGTCCTCCCAGGTCCCTCCCCACCCCTGCCAATGGTGTGGAACTACCCTCACCGCTGTAAACAGATGGGTTGTCCCCTCTCCGAAAGAGAAACAGATGTTCTGCCCCCAACCTGGGGGTAAGCCTATGTCTATTTATTATTGTATGCTCCACAGCTCCCTCCCTCCCGAGCGAAACTCTAGCCAGAAAAGATGGAGTGAAGACCTTCTGCTGCCTCTAAGTCAGAGGACGTGGTCTCTGGCCTGCACTCACTACTTGCAGTACTCACACAGTAACAAACTGCAGCAAATACAGTTGTACTTTTTATATAGGACTTATGCTAACCCCTTGCGGCTGCATGAATTGGATGCTACTAAATCACATCAATATCCTAAATGTGCAGCTGACAGGGCAGACTTTATCCACCGACCACCTGGCGCTTGTTTTCCCCTAAAGTGGCTCCCTTTTGACACTTACTACATAATATAATGGCCAGTGTCCTGGGGTATAGCCCATCTAAATCCCCCATCGAACTGCTACTTGGGGCGGACCCATCCCACCCAGGTTATAAAGCGTCAAATCCCCTTTGGTCTATTGCACTTATTAATGCTAGGAGAACCACTGCTCAACTATGTATGTCACCAACCCCTCCCTCAGTCACTAGATGGGTGCAAAATGTGAAATATTGCACGATACTCGAACGGGCACAATTAAGTGCCCAGGGTAAGGTAGCTCAATTTTGGGATGTTTGGGGCCCCTGGTTGTCAGTGGTGGAAGCTGACCTTATCCCAGACTGAAGCTCGGGTGGCCTATTATGTCTAGAACACAATCTGTTCATAGGGGGAAGGTATCAACTCTGTTGCCCTGTCTGAATGTTCCAGAACATCTCCATATAAATGATAGTTCTCTATAAATGATTGCTCTTTTTTTTCTGCAAAATGTAATTCAAATACAGCATCTGCAGTGCCTCTTTGGACTTGTAACAAACTTCTGGGCATATCAATATTGTATGTCTCATAATGTTTGTAGTCTGGCTGTATTGTAAGCTTACCCACATTCTTAATAAAAAAAAAAATTTATAAAAATAAAACCAAAGCATTGTGTGAGGTACTGTGACCTGGAGTCATAGTCTGGCCAGTTCAGAGAAGCCAAGATGTCACAATGGTGTTTTCTAGGGTCAGCCCCTAATGCAAAACGCCCAATCCTAAAAAGAGTGCAGTCAGGACGGTTTCATGCATCGTGGCCGACGACGAGTGGGGGTATGGAGCTCTGTTGTGGATACAGGTAGCCAGGTCCTGTGTTGTGTGGGGCTAGGGCATTAGGGAGGCTTTAGCAAGCCCAGATGATAAATTTAGGAGCCCTTAGGGAGCCCAACTGTTTTCCCATGTTGCCAGGGCTGTGGCAGGGCCCTCTCAGGAGGGGAACTGGTGGCAGTGGTTCCCTTCGTACCCGGTGTGGCAAGGCGGCTGAGGGGGGTGTCGAGGGAGCCGGGGAGCCTTTCACCCATATGTGGGTCCTGTTTGGAGGGACAGGTCCTGGGGCGCTGGTCCCATTAAAGGCCAGGCGGGCTGTGGACCCAAAGGATTGGTAGGCCTTGGAAGGTGGTCCCCATGCTAGAGTTTAATTCAAGCCCAGGAATCGTTGGAAGTGATGTGGGCCTGGCAGGAACTTGCCGTAGGAAGAAGGTAACAGCGGAACATACCCTGATGTAAACTGGGGCCACGGAGGGCTGAGGCGGAGACAAGTGACCACTAGAAGTGGCCTCAGTCTGTACATCAGTGCCAGCCATTGGGAAAGGGGTTAGGGCTTGGGTCGTCAGGGAAAATCCTGGATGCCCATGTGGCATGGGCCAACGCCCAGGGTTCCAGGTGGGGAGGGCAGCTCGCTCCTCCATGCCGGTGAAAGGGGGGACGACCAGTGCCAGAGTAAAAGGGACCCAGCGAGAAAGAGGTACAAGGAAGGCTTGGTTTACCAAATCCTTTATTTGCCAGGAGACTGCAGGGATCTGGGTTCCAGGTTCTTGGGTAGATCACCCAAGACAGGAAGGGTAGAAAAATGAGCAACCTTCTGGTGTCTGCCAAATCAGTTGTCCTGCTGTCTATTAAGTCCAGGCAAAGTGTAAAAAGTTTTGCAGCCCCATGGAGCAAAATATTAGTTTTTTTACAAAGAAATGGTGACCCCTGTATTGTTGGAATCATTTGCCATGCAGGTGAAACTAAAAACCAGTTGGGAAGAAACAGTGGTTTGTGCCTTATTTGACTGTAAAAGGGGAGTTTAATGAAATGAAATACTTGTCTCCCCTCACAATTGTGCAGTCTGATTAATCTGTTACGAGTTATATTTCAGGGGAAAGAATACAACCTCTGGGGGCTGCAGGGGCTACGCAGGACTTCCAGGAGAAAAGCAAGAGGTCCAAGGCTGGAGGTCAGCTCAGGCAATGAATACATTTTTGGAAAAGAGGAGGTAAACCAGAAACCTTGAAGACAGCATCAGGTAAGGACCAGCAGTCTGCCCTGGTCTAGCCTTGCGATGTCTCGTATGTTAGTTCTTTGGTGTGCTCTTTTCTTGCTGCCCGGACCATCTGGAGATCCTTCAGATAAATCCCAGACAGTGAAAAAAAAAGAGCAGTGACGACATGTGCAGTGTTAAATGTTGTATTTGTGCTTCCGGGTAGCCAAAAGTGAAATATAATCCCATGTTACAGAAATCCACCGTACAAAGTTGTGTGTGACAGAAGTGTAGAAATGTTAGTGTTTAATAACAGTTAACCTTTATTTCAAAAGTGCACTGTGTTTAGAATCAAACAGAAAATATCGTTACTCTCTGCATGCAAAAGAGGACATAGCGCAATCCCACAATGCTCAGCTGTGCATCAAAATGTTTTGTACACACGATTAGCGAGCAAGATAGAAAGAGTTTGAAAATGAATATAAGAGAAACAGAAGTACTAACCAAAGTTTAAAAGCAGCGGTTAACAAATAAAACATGTTTCTTGTTCATCTCAAAAACCTAATCAGGGTCCGGCCCGGTGGTGCAGAGGGTTGAGGCGCTGGTGCCTTACCTCACCATGCAGCGACCGGGTTGAGAATGGACTCGGGGCGCCGTTGGTGGTGTGGGGGTAGGACTGAGCGTCCAAGGACTGCTCTCCTCTCCGGGTGGATAGGGGATGCATTACTCGGCAGCGGCCCCCAGTGGAGACTGGAGGCATTGTGTGAGCATGCACTGAAAGGGGACACCAAAGAACAGGAAAAATGGCACCTGATACGAGCGAATTGATGGCCGTCCGCGGTTTCGCCACGGCACCCGCCTGGATCCGTGTTCTGTAGGGAATTGGGGGCTCCCTGCAGCCCCACTGGGGGGGGGGTCGCAGGAGTCAGGGTGCCCGCAGTAGAGGCGGCCAGCGGCTGGATGTCCCTGGAGCAGGATGTGAGGACAAGGTAGGGGAGCAGGTCAGGTGGCTAAGGAGGGAAAAATTAGAAACAAACAAAAAAAAACTAATCAGCATATAAAATGATGTGGCTGCAGAGAAAAAACAAGTTCTGTTGTTATCAAGGGATCCTGTCAATAATTCCCTATTTTATTTTTTTTTTTTATTTAGTTTTTGTTTACCGGGTAAGTGCGCTAGCCAGCAGAGTGACTATTTTCAGGCATGACCAGGGAGAGTACAATACATCGGAACATATCGAGCAATGAGAGACAAACGTTACATCATGGGGAAGACAAGTCCTTATGCATGGCATGTATGGAGATTTGAGCACAGTAACATAGCGGCAGTAGCATAATTAACAGGTACAGAGTAGGAGTAACACCCTGAGACGAAAGCAAAACAACACAGAAAGTTAACAAGCATAGACAGTGGATCGGTTACAGTAAAGGAACAAACATAGAATAGAGTAGTAAAACAGGAGATCAAGGTGGCAATCAGACAGTAGATGTTAGATTATAAGTGAGAGTAGAGTGAGTAGCCAGGGCAAGGTGACATGCAGTCTGCCCAGCCCCAAAGATTAGTGGGGTTGTGGATAAGTGCTTGGGGTAGTGACACAGGAACAGTAGATAGGGGGCCTGACAGGAAGGAGTTAGGGAGGATCAAAACAGATGCAACGATCAGCCTGCATAAAATAGCGATGCAGCATGGTTTTGAAGTGACCTTGCTCCGTCGCTATCCTTAGTATCGTAGTATCCTTAACAGATAATAAAGCCTGTGTAATTGCCGTTTTTTAGTAACATTTTCTAACACACGTTAGCCATGTTACAAGCACATTAAGCCCCTTGAAAGGAGGCTTCTACTAGGGAATTAATGCATGGTTGTGTGGCTGGTGCACGTGGCTTCATGCTCCAACCCCCCCCCCAACCAGGCATTAATTCCCTAGTTGAAGCCTCCTTTTGAGGGGCTTAATGCTTACACATGTCCCTGATGACCTCAAGACAATGAACCGCACAGGAACTGAAGGATGTCTGCACTTATTTCCAAGACACAACCTTCAAAGAAGAAACACTGCCAGCACTTACTGACCAAGAAAGGACTGAGAAAGATTACAGACAATTCAAACTTGTTCTCAGATCTAAAAAAAGGACCAACTTTGCTCAACAGTGTCTGCCAAGACTTAACTCAGAACTCTTCAGATATATTCCCGGATTTTGTCACAAAGGCCAAGGTTTTACTTGTGTCACCTGTTACATCAGTGGCATATGGAAGAGGATTTTATGCACAAAATAAAAACAAAATGGCAGAAGTTCTTTCAAGGCTGACACTGTGAGCAAACTCAAGAAGACAGCCCAAGATGGAGCTGAAGTTGAAGACTATGACCCTCTTCTAGCACTTAAGAAATTTAACACCATTAGACTGCAAAGAAAATCATGTTTTAAAATTGTCTTAAATTGTGATTTTGTTTTTTTGTTTCAGACTCAGACTACTGACCCAGAGATAAAAGAAGACTGATGGGCTGGCAACTTGGGCATAGTAGTCCAAGAGAATAAGACAAGTATTTTTGCCCCCATTTATAAAGCAGGTTGTAGGGATGGCCATAACAAGTAACAGCCTCATTCTGCTTTTATCATCACACCTATGGGTTTCTAATTTGGTGGGAGAGAGAGAAATATCTAAGTAAACTAATCCCACACTGCTCTTTCCACAGTCTGTCAAGAGTGGCTTCTTCTGTGATCAAGAGCCAAACAGAACTTAAGAAATGTTCAGGAGAGATGTAAGGAGAAGTTATGGGCAGGAGGGTGTTAGGAGAAGTTATGGGCAGGAGGGCATTAGGAAAAGTTATGCCAGGTCAGGATGTCATGCCATGAAAAAAGAAGAACAAAGAAAAGCAAGTCCACACAGGAGACCGCCATGTAGATTGCATCACTGTCTTAATCATGACAGACTGGGAGTGGGTGGGCAGGAAGGACTGTTTTAGTCAGTAAAATGTTTTATGCAAGACATGTGCAGGAGAGACGAGAGAAGTATTGGGCAGGAAAGATGAACAGATTGTGCCACTATCCTTAACCAAGACAGATTGGGAGTGGGTGGGGAGGTGTTTTAGTCAGTAAAAGATTTTATGCAAGACATGTGCAGGAGAAGGGAAGAGAAGAGAAGAGAAGTAGTGGGCAGGAGAGATGACTGGGAGACAGGTAACTGTCAGCAGTGACTGTTTGTTTAGTAGCCCCAACTATGATGTTTTAGTGAACATTTATGCTTTTTACTAAATGGATTTGACTTTTTTTGTAGCCAGGTTGGCACATATCTGCTTGGGGCAGCAAGACAACGTCCATGTTAGAACAGGCAGACGTGACTGCAAAACGTGTAGTAACTTTTTTGTTTTTGTACTTTGAACCTACAACAAGCACAAACAAATCAAGTAACACAATTTGGCATTTTGGACTTGTGATGCTTTATGGTTCAATGACTATGCAACCCTGCTGAGAAAACCACTGCATGACAAATAAATATTGTCATATCTGCATTCCTGACTCAGGAATTCCCTGAAAAGTATAAAAAACTATGGGGAAATACACATATCCAGCCTCATTCCATTTATTTTAATGGGAGCATTTAAAAACTTTAAGGGACTTAAATTTAGCTCAGGACCCCCTTTTACATAAACTTCAGGAGCCCCACACAACTAAATCCTACCAAGAGCCCTGCTCACCCTACTCCACTCCTATCCCTATTCTCTAAGATCAACCAAGCAAATTTCAGGAAAACTTCAGAAAACGGACTGTCTCTTTCTCAGGCCCGGCAGAATAGAACAGTATACAGTCCCCTTCCCACCCCCTAATGAACTTCTTACCTTCCCATATTACAAAAGCTGCTACTTGAACAGCTCAGAAAAATCCATGGAGATGCCCCCCACATGAACCACATCCCCCAATATGTACTGGTTTGTATGGAATACTAACACCCACCTCCCATTAAACTCTTAGCTGCAGCTGTGTGTACAAAGGGCAACCCTCAAAACCAGGGGGCCATCTTCCCTTGCTTGCTGAAATGCATGAGTGACTAATTCCACAACTGCCATGGACTATTCTGTGCAAGTAACTTGTACTTGTGCATCCCTTTTGGAACCAGCACTTGCATCTCATATCCTGCTGCAGGGTTTTATTTAACTCCAAAAATTGATTAGCATTTTGCTCATAAAGGTGCTAAAACATTTTGAAAATGCATAGCACTTGCCTCACTGTGTTTAACAAACATAACACTTCTAGAAAACCTATATAAATACTTTCTATACAATTAGCATTGTCCCAAGAAAAAAAACTGCTAATCAATTTTTTAAAACCCTGTGCTGCACTATAAAAGGAGTACTATTTCTACCTTGCTGTACCACAGGACCCCCGCGAAAACGAGATACTGCATCTCATGGGTCCAGCCTGCCATCAGTTTGATGCACATTCCAGATATTATAAATCACAGGAGGGTCACAGAAACATAGAGACATACATTATGACAGCAGAAAAAGGCCAAGGGTCCATCTAGTCTACCCGTAGTTCCCTAGCTGCCCCAAGACCTAGTGTCCATATGGTGCTGTATCCCTCCCTGTCCACCCCTGCTCCCCTCTCTAGAGTTACCGACCTAAGTAACCACCAAACCCTTCATTCATTCCCAGCCATGCTTGAAACCATTTATGGTCTTGGTACCCACCGCATCCACTGGCAGCCTGTTCCACAGCTCTACCACTATTTCTGTAAAATAGAACCTCCTCACACTCGTCTTAAACCTTCCCTCTGCCAGTTTCTACTCAGGACCTCGGGTTCTTGAATCTTGACTCCTGCTAACAGTTCCCCCGCAGTTCACCTTGTTCATTCCCTTCAGCAACTCAAATATCTCTATCACATCCACCCTCTTTTGCCTGGTTTCCTGCAAGTCCTGGTTCAGTGCCTTGGGACGAACCTCATAAGATCTGCCCTGTTGGTCATAAATCATCTTGCACTGTCTCTAACCTGTCCATGTCTTTCCTTAGGTGAGGACTCCAAAACTCAGCACAGTTTTCTAGGTGCAGCCTCACCAGTGACATATATAGTGGCAGTAATACCTCCTTTTTATTGTTGTCAGTAACCCTTCCAATACACCCCAGCAGTTAGCCTTGCTACAGGCCTTGTTACACTGGCTTGATTGTTTGAGGAAGTCCCAAATGATGACTCCCAAGTCCCATTCTTCTGCTATAGTGCTCAGTTTTACCCCTCCCATCCAATAAACTGTGTTGTGGTTTTTGTTCCCCAAGTACATAACCTTGCACTTTTTGGCAGTGAATGTCAACTGCCAAACCTTAGACCACCTCTTTAGCCTTTGTAGAGCCCTCTGTATCTCACTGAGTCTTTCGTAACTATCTGTCCTACAACAGAACTTCATGTCATCTGCGAAAAGGCACAACTTGCCCTGGATGCACTCTCAAATGTCACTGATGAACATACTGAAGTCGACAGGACCCAGGACAGATCCCTGCAGCACCCCATTAACTGCATTATTACTGCTTAGTTAAAAAACCAAAAAATAATTCTATTATGTGATCACCTCACGTGGAATTTCTATATCACTGCTGTGCTGACAACTTTTAAACCTACATCATGGCTACATGCACCTCAACCCAGACAAGCACAAGGCAACTGGACAGAACAAAATTACTGTTTCAAGTCTATATAGATACATAGATGCTGTCGGCAGATAAGGACCACTAAGCCCATCTAGTCTGCCTGTTTAAGCTGCCTATCGAAGCTTCCAGTGACCCTATCTGGTCATTGGCTTTAGCTTTTTCTTCCTATCTCTATTATTCCTTTGGCAAATTCCAGATATTATAAATCACAGGAGGGTCTCAGAAGCATAGAGACATAGACTATGACCGCAGAAAAAGGCCAAGGGTCCATCTAGTCTACCCATAGTTCCCCATCTGCCCCAAGACCTATTGTCCACATGGCACTGTATTGCCTCCCTGTCCACCCACTGCTCCCCTCCCTAGGGTTACCAACCTAAGCATCCACCAAACCCTTCACTCATTCCTGGCCATACTTGAAGCTCCCACTACATCCACTGGCAGCCAATTCCATGGCTCCACCACAATTTCTGTAAAACAGAACCTCCTCACACCCCTCTTAAACCTTCCCTGTGTCAGTTTCCACTCAGGACCTCGGGTTCTTGAATCTTTACTCCTGCTAATAGTTCCCCACAGTTCACCTTGTTCATTCCCTTCAGAAACTTGAAGATCTCCATCACATCCACCCTCTCTCACCCATATGTGTCACGGATGGCTGATGTGACAGGGTCACTTGTTATGCTGCTCATGTACATAACATCCTTGTACAGTGACCCTGGCACATCAGTCATTTACAGAGAAGAGGATGGTCGCATCTCTTCAGCAAGACTCAGGTATGCCGTTTCTATCTGACAGCTACACCAGGTGGGCTGGGTTCAGGGAGGAATATGTCACCTGGCACATAGGCTAGGTTTGGCTACTCTGCACAGGGGCACCCAAGTAACTCCGAACAGAGGAAGCAATAACTGTAATGTCTAATACCAGAAGTGGGATTCTAAAGTGTGGCTTTTATTCATATCCAACAGAATAAACACAGCATACACAGACCCCCACGGGGCTACACTCCTGGTAATGCAGATTAAAGGAGACCAGAACACATCCTCATCAATTTAGCCCTCAGGCTCTGAAACACACTGGGCACATTGCCTGACCTTTATGCTGCTCTGGGTTTTCTCTGGCTCGGCTCCCTTGCCAGCCACTTGGACATTTCCATATAGCATTGAAACATTCACTGGTGGCTCCCCAAACCACCTAAGAGCACTTCTGCTCCATAAGGGAATTTTCCTCATTAATCCCACATCTGGGTACTCTCCTCAGGCACTGGCCAAGTACCTGAGAGAAAGCAACAGGTGAAATCCGTAGAGGTGAATTTGGTTACTACTGATGGGGGGGAGGGGTCTCCCACCTCTCGCTCCCACAATTCATACCCAGCCATTTCTCTGGACTGTAACACCTCATCCTTTAACTCATTTCGCTCTGTAGATTCTTTTTAAATGTATTTCACGTTCAGTCTACTGCCTTTACTTCCCAATTGTGCTGGGCTTGAACATACTTATTAAGTGGTTTTGTCCATTACTCTAGACCCCCCATAGAGTTAAGCAGTCCAATCCCCACATTCTCCAAACTGTACTTGGCTGTCTTTTCCTGACCCCACAGTATTAGTCCCTTTAGTTTCATCTTGATGCAGGTGAAAACACATGGCCCTTTAGCAGAACGAACTCATCCTTCGGTTGCAGGTGCCCCACAGGCGTTTCCTCCTCAAGGAACTCTCTTCCAGAGCTTTTGGTGCCTCAGCACAAACTTAAACAGGCAGCTTCTTTCCTTAGCTGGACAAAGGGGGGGGGGTTGCCCCTGGACACAGGCTGATACCTTCCCCATACCTGCAGGGATGGGGCCCTGAACCATTGAAAGCGGTCTCCACCACATCAATTTGCAGTTATTGTGTTCCTCTTCAGGTGGAAACACACACCTAAAAAGACGGAAGTAGCTCTTTAACAGAGCTTAGAGCTCCGAGGGCCTGCACTCAGCAGAGCACCTCTGCTGCACTCTACAGACTCTCTCTCTCAGACTGACTTCAAATTCCCCAACGTTGTACTCTAACCGCCAACTGCAACATTCTAGTGTGGCTTATGCAGCTAAGACAGTTCTAAAATGATGTCATCCCTCAGTCTCAGCTGAGACTGAGAACAGAGTGAGACAATGTGAAATCCATTTAACTGGAGTTTCACAAGCTGCCTTCCCTGCCTACCACTAGGTCTTACTGGGATTCTAGTAACCCTGGGTAACAGGGGGGTTACAACTATACCAGCAGGACTAAACTAAAATGAGACCATGACTTTCCGTGCCTCTACCTGCCAGTCCCATTATGCCCCACAATCCAGCTTTGTTCAGTCAACATTTTGAAATGGGCCCACATGTAGCAGCCGACTTCCAACTTCAGTTACAAATCCAACACAAACTCTACGACCATAGCGTACCCTTTTTAATGAACGGGCAACACATCATCACATACTTCTCAGACTCCAACCTCATACGACAGGGTACAAGGTTTAAAAAAAGAAGGGAAAATTACCAAAAATCAGGGACACAGCTTAAAAATTGGTGATATCCACTCAGGAAACAGGTAGCATAAGGGACTTAGTGTAAAAATGTATTTTAGGAAGAACAAGTCCCTAAGATGTTACATTATTTTGTAGTGACAATCCCCACTGTTCGGTCACGAAAACACATATTTTAGAAGGGACAGAGAAAATTCTTAGGCTAAATCAGGGACATTTCTGAACATCAGGGACAGCTAAGAGGTATGCATCATCACTACAAAAATGCAAGAGACAGAAACGAAGTTCTAACGCCGCATCCCTGGGCGTTCCCGTTCAATGTGTTGCTTTCATTCCCATTTGCTATCCTGCGGTTCCTATCACCCTTCCCGAACTGTATGCACCCTCAGCAGAGAGAAGGCAGCAAATAAGATGAACAATGAAAAGAGAAGTGCGCTACCGTTTCGATGTACTCGGCTTTGTTGTAAAGCATCTCACACAGCTCCATCGTGCAACAATTATGGCTTTTTTAATAACAGAATCTCCAACGGAGCCCCAGCTGTCAAACCGCAGAAGTCTGCGGCAACAGTTCCGGGAACACAAATAATTTCCGGTTATGGTGCCCAGGCACGTGGAGTCGATCCAAGGTGTAGAGATCGCATCCAGAACCACGGAACTAGCAAGAAGTATTCCCGCCCCCCCGTTCTGTGTTCAGGATTCTCACTAACGAACTTCTGCAGCCTTTTCATCAGGGGAGTATTTTTATTTTTTGGAGAGGGGCAGCATTTCACCATTGCAGTCTTGAACAACTTAATGAAAAACCCTTTTTCTGTCATTGAAGAAAGACTAGGGATTTGAATACTGAAATCTCAGAAATTGTTTTTACGGGTTTAGCATACATCTCAACTGTCCCTGATTATGAGGGTGATCTCTCATTTTACCTCTAAAAATTGCTTTGTCTCCTGACTCCCTCATGAAAGATGTGCTGCAAATTAAAATTTTAAAGGTGAAATTCAAGACAGTCTTAAAATGCCAAATCAAAAATTAATAAACTTCGTACAAGTAAACACATTTCCACGGGTTCTGATTTTGTATATCCATGTTTGAGAATGTACCCTCGCCCTCATTTATTTTGACTGCCCACGCCCCTTATTTCAGTGACAAAAGGTTGAGAGTTATGCAGTTTAGTTAAATAGAAGATGCTTATCACAGTACGCCATATGTTGTAACAAGATATAGAGCTAACAGCAGGACTTATTTTTATAATGTGTCCCTGATGTTTGAGACAATGGAGGTTAAACGATGATGGCATGCCTATCATTATAATTTTGTGTTGCCTGTTAAAAAGGGTAGCTATTGTTGTACATAATTAGGAGTAGGTCCATTTCTATTTGCAGCTCTGTGTGCTATTGTCTCCCCAACCTAGTTGACTGCCCTGAGCTTTTGTACAAGCGGATACAGGCCGTGTGATCGATTCTGCGGGGATGAACTGCTCGGGCTTTGCAATCAATTGCTCGGGGATGGAGTGCGTAGGCCGTGCGAGCGATCGCTCTGGGATGGACTGTGCGGCTTGCGAGCGGGAGGGCGGGAGATTCGAGCGCTTCTCACAGGCGTCAGAAAACCACAACAAGAGGTATCGAGACTAGAGTCTGCAAAGTGTTCAACAAGCAGAAAACAACACATTTAACATATTTATACGTTATAAAATGTGCAGTCTTACTGGGAGGTGTCTGCTGAGTGGTCGCCCAAGTCATAGGCCATATCGCCATTACAGTCTCGGTGACTAAAGTTGGAACTTTTCTTGCTACATGTGACAACAGGCTATGGGTTTGAAATGAATCGTGGTGTGACTATTCAGAGGGGTACTTGTAAATAAATGGAGCCGCGGAAGTTTGGCATATGTTTGGCTGTTGTATGCAGAATGACAGGAATATTTTCCGGAAGGCGGCTTGCATCCGTCCAACTACTATGATACTCTACGTTACAATTCGTAAACTGGATAAATCCGTTTTAAAATCTTCTGATGACCCGCATTCTAATTACATAAATAATGGACGCCTACGCGAACAAGTCAATAACTCCGGAAGAGAAAGAAAGGGTAAAAAAACAAGACAAGACATGTCTTCAACTATTTGATTTTAGCTACTAGTGGATGCACCACATATGTAATGTGTTTTATTCCATTTACAGCTAAAAGAAAGACTAGCCTTGTTAAAACAAGAGTACAGCAATACTTTCAAGAAATTACAGGTATGTAGAAGCCAAACTCAACGTAAAATGCTTAAAGACGAATGTGTTTTAACGTGCTCTTTCTCCTGTTGAGGAATGAACTACCGCAGAACACCTGATTCATTTTATCCAAAGATTAAGTGTCTCTTGGATGATTTGCTCACATGCAGATTTTATTCCACCCAGTGCTCTAGGTTTGACTAAGAATGCTTGGCTAGCTCAAAATCCGATCCGACCTCGGATATTAGGATTATCTAATTCTGTATCCATATCTGAACTTAAGTTTGGAGATCATCAGATTCGACTTGGGAAATCCTAAAAGATTTTAGGATATTTTGAAATCTGATTTAATGTCCAAGGTTTTTAGGATATAAGATTTTGAGGACCAATATTCTACAGTCTTAAAAATGGTCAGATATCCTAACTATCCATTAAAGAAAAAAAAACGGATATCTGAGCAAGCCTACTTTGGACCTCATAGTCACTATTGTGCTCCTTGGTAGCCCTCTCCATGAGCCAGCATACCTAGGAAATAAGGCAAACTACTGTGTAATTTGCTTGTAAACAGGACATATCAGTCCTTTACTAAATACACATGTAACCCCTCAGTCACCTGGGGTTACTAGAATCCCATCAGTGTCAGTGCTAGGCAGGGAAGGCAGCCGGTCGATAACTAGATAAGTGTTTTTTTCACCTGCTTCTTCTCTGTTTACTTGGTCTCATCTGAGAGGAGAGGGGTGATGTCATTTAGAACTCTTGCAGCAGCATAAGCCATGGCAGCTGGCTGTGAGTGGGGAGTTTTAGAATCTTGAGTTAGTCTGACAGAGAATAGCAGAGAGAGAGCAGAGTGTGAGGAGGGGGCTGCAGTGTGGGCTCCGAGAGGAAAGCCTGTTTTCTCACCCTGGTGCTGAGAAATACATGCGTGCCAAGAGAAATGGGTGAAACTGTTATCTAGAGCAGGAGTTCCTGATTTTCCATCCCTGGAGTGATGGAAAAGGGCTGCCAGAATGGATCCGAGGGGCAATCCCCTGACTGATCCAAGACTTTGAAGCTGCCTGTTTTGTTTACCAACCATGAGTAATCTGACTTGGTGCTTCCCAGAGGAAAGTACCTGTTTTGGGGTGTACTCTGATAAAGGGAAATATACACCAGCTCTGTGCTAAATTGAGACTGTTCTCATATTTTTAAAGTTGGCTGACAATTGTGGGGTTCCTCCCAGAGAGACTTGGTACATTGTTCAGGACTTCAGTTTCTACACTCAGAAGTAGTGTTTTCTTATGCAGGATGTGAGCGGCATTCCAAGATGCATAGTTATAACTGTTTTAACCAAAGTTTTGGGGTGTAACTCTGAAAGAATGGCTGGGTATGGACGTGGAAGCAAAAGGTGGGCAGCCCCCCCATCTGGAGTGACCAGTTCAGCACTACAGGTTCTGTAAGGGCTCCTGCTTATTCAGGTCATGGTTTAGTTTAGTTTATTGTTCTAGGAATTATTACCTTTGAGCCAATGGCTCTTTTACAAAGGTTCCACGTCAATTAAGTACAGACAAAAAGGTTACATAGAATGGCACTACAATTGTGTTGTGTCGCTAGCAAGAAAACATAGACAATAAATATCAAACATTTGTGCAAAGGACAGGTAATACCAATAAACATTTATCATACAAAAAAAAATCAAGCCAGTTGAGGGAAAAATCAAGTTAGGGAAATGTACAGATAGAGAGGGTAAGAGAAAGGTGAGGGAAGCAGACAATAGCAAGAGAGAAGATTCTCTAACATGCTTTTGTCAAGTAGTGGACCAGAGTGGGTAAAAGACAGATAAAGATTTAATCAAGGCAGTCACAGGAGCTGGAGGCGGCAAGGTGAGAGTATAGCCTAGATTTGAAAGCACCTAGAGAGGTGGAGGAGGTAATAGGAGTGCTGAGGGCATTTAGCCAGCTGGGGGCACGATAGGCAAATGATCTTTGACCCTGAGTAGTCCGGCAACAGGGGACCTGGAGAGGCTGATGTTCTGATCTTCTGGTGAAACGGATACTAGTGTTCGGGCATAACAGGTCTTGGATACAAGGTGGAGTGAGGCCCATGGTGGATTTTTATCGCCATCAGGCAGGTAAGGTACTTTAAGCAGTTTGAGAGTTGCAACCACCCTGTTTCAGCGTAGAGCTCACATGTGTGAGTACGTCGATGTGCACCAGTGAGCAGTCGACAGGCTTTGTTTAGGGATGTTGTAATGCGACTAAGTGCGGTAGTAGAGGCAGACCCGTATTAATTAAGCCATAGTCAGTGATTGAGATGATAGAGGATTGAATAGCAATCCTCAGTGCAGATTGGGTAAGGAGCTGTCGGTTCCGGTACAGGATCCCAATCCGCTGATTAATAGTTTTCGCTGTACTATCAATATGGGTTGCAAAGGTTAGGCCTTGATCAAAGGTGATTCCAAGATATTTGAATATTGCCACTTGTTCAAGGGTATTTCCCAGGTACGTATTGATAGTGAGTGGTACTTGCCTTTTCTTGTTTTCGGGCTAGAGAAGAGCATGGATTTAGTTTTTTTGTGGTTTAGAACCAGCTTATGTTCAAGGAACCACATCTTGACCTTGACGAAAGCATGCTGAAGGCTAAGGCGTAAGGGGTTCGGATCTTTATGAGTGGAAAGAATCACGGCATCGTCGGCATAGAGGATAATTTGTTCAGGGCAGGATTTAGGGAGGGAGTTTAGGAAAAGGCTGAAAAGGAGACGGCCTAAGATGGATCCCTGCAGAACTCGAGTCTGAGAGAACTCCAGCTATTTTTACAGCTTGAGAGCGCTGGGCGAGGTAACTTTTTACCCAGTCACCAGGACCCTGAGAGAGCCCAAGAGACTGTAGTTGTTTGAGGAGTAGTCCATGGTGTACAGTATCAAACGCCTTAGTTAGATCAATGTAAACAGCTCCAGTTAGGTATCCTTTGTCCATGGCATTGTGGATTGCTCCTGAGAATTCAAGTAGGGCAGTCGATGTGCTGTGCCCTTTCCTGAATCCATGTTGCTGAGCGCAGAGGATGTTATACTTTTGCAGATAGTCTGTAAGTTGGTCCGCCACTTTGAGTTCAAGAGCCTTTGAGAGGGGTGGTAGTATTGAAATAGGTCGATAGTTACCAGGCAGTGACTTGTCACTACTTTTGTGCACAGGAGTGACAATTGCAGCCTTCCATTTACTAGGGAATTGGCTGTAGCAGAGGGAGAGATTGAAAATTTTGGTGAGGGGGAGCAGCACTTCCTCCAGAGTGAGGGACAGAAATTTAAGGTCAATAGTGTCGCTGCTTGCTCGGGACTTAGAAATAGCCTTCTTTATATATTTATAGACTTCATGTGCCTTGACTATTTTGAAATGGAAGGGTGGTTTGGTTGGAGAGGCAGTAGGAGATGTAGAATTTGGAGAGTCAGCATCAGAGAAGAAATCGGATGAGAGGACACCACTAAGGTCTGTGAAGGTTTCATTTAGGGTGTTTGCCATGACCATGGGGTCAAGGGTAGTGGTTCCATCCACATTCATTATTGTAGGAGAGGACTTGGACTGCTTACCCGTGATATTTCTTATATTGTCCCAGAAGGATTTCCCTTCACCCCAGGAGTTGAAGAGGGCATTCTTGAAATAGGAGCTCTTCACCAGGCGGATCTGTTTAGTACAGTGGTTGCGGGCCTGTTTATACTTTTGAATGTCTGTCAGAGAGCCTGTGGCTCTTGCAGTAGCCCAGAGGTGGTCCCTACCTTTGAGTTGTGCCAATAGCTTCGCCGTGAGCCAGGGATTTGAGAGCGTTTGATTTTGCGCTTTTTTTCTGGTGCATAGGTGTCACAGGCAGCGTTGAAAGTAGTAATAAAGTAATCAAGGGCTAAGTCAACATCTTGAGTATTGTAAATCAGGGACCAGTCTTTCTGCCTAAGACAGTCCTTGAGATGAGTAAGGTTGCCATAAGGTAGTACTCTACTTGAGATGGTTTTTGGAGGCAGCTTTCTGAACTTATTTGTCCAGGTACGTATTATAGGAGAGTGGTTGCTAAGAGAGTCCGAGAGAACAGCTACATTGTTTATACGGGCAGGGTGGCTGGTAAGGATCCAGTCTATGAGGGTGCTAGTCCCTGATTTGTAGTTTTTCCTAGTAGGTGAGTTAACCACCTGCGTTAAGTTTGCTGCTAGGATAGCATCCTTATTTGACCCTGCATCAGGTGCAAGCCAATTGATATTAAAGTCACCAAGGAGAAGGAGCTCGGCGTCAGAAGGTTGTGATCTTATGAATTCGAGGACAGTCTGGGGGCCAGACCCAGGATCTTTAGGTGGGATATAGACAGCAGCAACCGTGAGGACTTTGTTATGGGCACCAAGGAGTAATTTGATAGGAAGAAGTTGCACTGAGGTTTCAGTGGTGGTATACGTAACAGGGAGACAGGTGAGGTAGTCCTTTATGTAAATTGCACACCCACCACCCCTTTTAGAAGTCCTATCCAGTCTGAGTATCTTGTAGCCTTGTAGAGGTATGGCATGGTCAGGAGTGTTAGGTGTCAGCCAAGTTTCAACGATGGCCAGGATATCGGGGTTGTGTTGGCTGGCAAAGATTTGAAGGAGGCCAATTTTGGGAGGAGACTGCAGATATTTAGGGTGGCAATTGTGAGACCCCCCTCCGTTTTGGCAGGCTTTGTTGTACTGTAGGAGACAGGGCCAGGATTAGGGTGGACACTTCCTGACATCAAGAGGAGGAGGAGCAGGAGTTTGAGAGTCAATTGTCGTAATTCATAGTATATGGAAATACGCCTCTGCAGCTTGTGTGACTTAGTCCAGCACAGGCATCTAGGGTCCCAGAGCAAGGTAGTGGTTAGAAACAGAGGACGATTTGCCCACTGTCCATCGTCGTGACTTATCATTTGCAACCAGTCCTTTGCCGAAGGGTACCATTGGTGAGGGTAGAGGGAGATTGCTATCGTACCCAATAAGAGGTAGCTGGCGTGGAGGGCCGGAGTATAGGGAGGAGAGGGATAGGAGGAGGTTGAAAGATAGCATAGAGTAGGAAAGAAGGAGAGGGCTAGAAGAGACAGAAGAAGGTGGCTGTGGAGAGGCATTACAGAGAGGAGAAGAACAAGGATGTGAGATTGTAGAGGTGGCAGGGTGCAGAAGGAGGAGAGAAAAAAAAAAGAAAATCAGAGAAACTGGAGTACAGAGAATTGTGAAGCCAGCAATTTCACCCAGAGAAGCTAGCAGGAAAAAAGTAGGAGGAGAGGGAGTGGTTTAGCTAGGGGACAGGATAGGAGGCAAGAACAAGGGTGGGTATTTGGAGCAGGGGGCGGAGACGTAGAGACTATTTAATAAAGGGGGGGGGCGTCAAATTTCAGCACTGAGCAGTGCAAGTCAATGGGCTCCAAGCCCAGCAAAGCACCAAAATCAGACACACCAATCAGGAGGCAGGGTCTGAAACCGGAGGCCAATCAGTGTTCTGCTCAAAGCGCGGTCGGCCAATAGCAGCTGATCACAGCTTCCCCAGCCCAGAGGATGTCCTTACCCGGCTTTCAGGGGTCGAGAAGCGGCTGGAGGAGGCGTCGGGGGTGGCGTGGAGATTCCAGGGCACCATAGACCGTGCCTACCAGGCACACGGCTGGCCCACTTGGGGCTCTGATCTGGAGTAAGGAGAGAGAGAGAGAAGAGGGCTGGTGAGTAGGCTAAAATTTACAAGGAGGAAAACAAAGGCAGTGACGCGGAGTTGGTTTCAAGGGGCAGGGGAAAGAAAGTCGGAGACTACAGCGAGGGGGGGAGGCAGAGACGATGTTAAGGTTGAAAGGGTGAAAGATTATAAATGAAGGGGGCGGGGGTGGCAGCCAGAAACGATCGGCATCAACAATTGCACTGGTGCCAGTTGGAAGGACAGTAAGGTGGGGGAAAGAAAGAAAGAAAAAAAAGGAATTTTATCAGGGAAACGAGCAGGGGAAGCAATGAGGAGAGCTGAGAAAGAAGGAAGAAATTAAAGACAACGTAGGTAGATATTGGAGGTGGGGGATAGGCCAAGCAGGTAGCAGAGCAAGGAAAGGGAGCAGGAGACTGAGAGGAGTATATTTTACCTAGGGTAAAAAGCACGAATGAGAATTCAAAACAAGACTGCAGCAGGGGTCAACTGCCCAGAGATTGTAGAGCAGGGAAGGCCAGGAGCAGTTCCAGGAGGAGAGTCCGTGGTAGCAGGCTTAAGCAGAGCAATACAGGAGGAGGGATTCAAAACAGGTTGTCGGTTAACATTCGGGGGGGGTTAACAACAAGGTTTAAACAGAGCTAAGCAGCAAAATCAGTTTGCACAGCTAACTAAAAACTAAAGCTGAGACAATTACATACAACGGCAGAGGCTATTAGTAAATACTAGGGCAGAAAATATCTTTTTCAGTGGCAGAGTTAATTGTAAGCTGAGAACTTATAATAACAACCTATGACACTGTAAAACTGAAGAATACCAATGCAAGTATAACAGTTTTTGCTGCTTGCTCGAGATTAATGTAGAAACATTTGAGGTATTTCTGAGTTTCAGGCAGAAACTACAAACAGAGCATAGGTTTAAAACAGAAAAGATTCAGGCTGCAATGTCCAGGTATAAAATTTCGGCACTGAGCAGTGCAAGTCAATGGGCTCCGAGCCCAGCAAAGCACCAAAATCAGACACACCAATCAGGAGGCAGGGTCTGAAGCCGGAGGCCAATCAGTGTTCTGCTCAAAGCGCGATCGGCCAATAGCAGCCGATCACAGCTTCCCCAGCCCAGAGGATGTCCTTACCCGGCTTTCGGGGGTCGAGAAGCGGCTGGAGGAGGCGTCGGGGGTGGCGTGGAGATTCCAGGGCACCATAGACTGTGCCTACCAGGCACACGGCTGGCCTGCTCGGGGTTCTGATCCGGCTTTCGGGGGTCGAGAAGCGGCTGGAGGAGGCTTTGGGGGTGGTGTGGAGATTCAGGGCACCATGGAGCCCGTGCCTACCAGGCTGCACACGCTGGCCCGCTTTGGGCTCTGATCCGTTCGGTCGTCGAAGGCGGCTGGAGGAGGCGCCGGGGTGGCGGGAGATTCAGGCACCATAGATCGTGCCTACCAGGCACACGGCTGGCCCACTCGGGGCTCTGATCCGGCTTTCAGGGGTCAAGAAGCGGCTGGAGGAGGCGTCGGGGGTGGTGTGGAGATTCCAGGGCACCATAGACCGTGCCTACCAGGCACACGGCTGGCCCGCTCGGGGCTCTGATCTGGAGTAAGGAGTATGGTGGTCAATGCCTGAAGAAGAAATTTACCCCCTGGTGTAGGCTGTGCTTCTGTTGAGCACCAGTGTTCTCCGTCGTGGCCAGTTGCCACATTGCTATAATTTCAAGTCCTATGCAATATGGGAAATGTACTCAGTTGTGGCCAGTGCCACTAGAAGAAAATGTGTGTTCAGCTGAGGCCATTGCCACTGAAGAGAATTCAGGGTCCTGTGATATATGGGATATGTAGATGTTTCTGTCCGAATACAGATTTCTGTTGTTTTGTCATTGCCTTGTGCCATGATGTGTAAACCTTGGGGGTCCACCTTTGCTTTTGTGTACCATCTTGGAATAAAGTTACACTCTAGAACCCCAACATGGTTTGGACTTTCATGTTACTGCTTCCTGTGTGGAATTACTGGGTACCCCTCTTGAAGTACAGACCTAGCATAGCCCTAGCAAAAAGTACTCTCCTCAGGACCTGGGATTAATTTGGTCATGTGAATTTGCTTTTGTACACCCTCGCCCCTTTCTGACCTCTAGAAAAAAACAAGCCTGGTATACGTTCCCAAAGCTTAGGATGGTACCGATTGTCCGAAGTAGTTTGGTAGGTAGGTAGGTAATGATTTTATTCATAAAAAAATGAACATAGTAGTAACCCATTGAGTATAAAAATATGCTAATTTGCAAGGGACTCCATACAAAAATGAGACAGTGTTCCAGTTACATACAATAAATAAAAACACTAAATATAAATATAATCACTAAACCTATTACAACAAAATATGTTGCACATACTGTATATTCCTATATAACATCAAGAAGTATTCTAAACAATGCATTTCTACACCACTGTCCAACTTCCTGATAGTTACAACAATCTCTTGGTGTGCCAATTTGGTCTATGAACCATTTATTTATCTGAGTCCAGGTCATATTAGCTCCTTGCAATCTCAGGTTGGGGGTAGCTTATTCCAGCTTGGGGTCCCAAACATACAAGTGTAGCACCTCTATGCTTTGTTCTCTTTCTGGGAGTTTGGGTGCCCAGTCGAGGGTACCAGGGGTAGCTTACTGTGCAAAGTAGTATTGGGGGGGTTACAAAAAAATAGGGACTCGTCCAAGGATATTGTTTAATTTGGGGAGAGAACCAGAGATTTTTGGTAAGGGTATGGCTAGCGTCTGTCTTATCTGATAGTGTGACAGAAATGGGAGGGAAGGAGTTAATGCCTTGGATTTTCCTGCTGGTATTTTTTCAGCAGTCTGGAAAAAAAAAAACACACACACACAGGCTGGGATTCCACTATCCACCAACATCTAGATAAGGGATGATATCCCTTTTTCAGGCCACTTGGGTGTGAGGCGCACAAAAAAACGTCTGACCAACAGTTTCTTCTGGCCTGGTATTGTCAAGGATGTGGCAAATTACTGTAGGACTTGTCCACAGTGCCAGAGGGTGGGGAAAATGTTGAACAAGGCCAAGGCAGCTTTGGTGCTCCTGCCCATTATTGATGAACCCTTCAAGAGGGTAGCTGTGGACATAGTGGGGCCACCAAGCACCCTGAGTCACACTGTCAAGCAGTATATCCTGGTGTAGTCGATTATGCCACAAGATACCCAGAGGCAGTGACCCTATCGTCCTCTGAGGCGGAACCTGTGGAGATCAAGGTGCCAGTTTCATGTCAGGGTTAATGAGTAGTTTGTGGGAGAAGTGTGGGGTAAGGCAGCTCAAAACCTCCCCGTATGACCCCCCCCCCAAAACTAATGGTCTGGCAGAACAATTTAATTCAACCCTTAAGACCATGCTGAGGACTTTTGCTGACCAGCATAAGAGGGATTGGGACAAATATTTGCCTCATCTCCTATTTGCATACAGGAAAGTTCCACAGGGTTCTCACCTTTTGAGCTCCCGTTTGGCCATAGGGTGAGGGGGGCCCCTAGATTTTTCGGGATGAATGGGAGGGTGACCATGCCTCCCAAGGGGAGTCTGTTGTGGAGTATTTCCTGAACTTCAGGACCTGCCTTAAGGAGCTCATGGGGCTTGTTCAGGAGCACTTGGCCACTGTGCAACAGTAGCAGAATGTCTGGTATGACCGTGGGGCCCGAGCCATAGAATATGAGGTGGGACAGTGAGTGATGGCACTCATCCCTGTCCAATAGAATAAACTATGGGCAGCATGGGAGGGGCCATTCTCCATTGTCCAAAAGGTTAGTGATGTCAGTTACATGCTAGAGCTGCCGGGCAGGAGATGCAGGCGAAAGGAGTATCATATAGTGTATTGTGGAACATCGTTGTTCATCAAAATCCATCTCCCTCAAAATGTTGTTCTGCTGCACTAGTGACATCCGCAGTGCAGCAGAACCAAAAAGTGATGTCCACAGGACAGCAGAATGACTTTTCGTTCTGCTGCAGTGCGGACGTCACAAATTGTGTCTTCGAGTAGCAATCTGACGGTTAGGGCATACACACACACACACACACGGCCTCAGTAAAAATGATTTGAAAAAGAAAGATGTGGTAATGTTTTTTTTTCTGGGGGGGGGCGTTCCACAATGCACTATAAAGAACAACGCATGCACGACATTTAACGGCAGGGTTGTTCTTTCACCTTGTTGGTACTATGACGATGGATTACCTCTCGAGGCCCTACTATGACAGGGAGGAATAGGTCCTTGCTGTGTGCAGCATCCCAGAAGAGGAAACTGAGAAGGATCCACTAGTGGACTTACTCGGGGAGGCCCTGATCGCATCCTCCATGGACAACCTTACCCTCCCCGAACAGCTCACAACAACCCAGGTGCAGGAAATTTGGGTTGTGCTGAGTGAATCTGAGAACATGTTCACAGGGAAACTGGGGTACACCACGATGACAGAGCACCATGTGGCTACTGGGACTCAGGTGCCCCTAAAACAGTCTCCCTACAGGGTACCTGAGCAGGTTAAGCAGACCGTGAAAGAGGAGCTCAAGGAATGCTGGAACTTGGAGTAATCCTGGAATCTAGTAGCCCCTGGGCCTCACCCGTGGTATTGATCCCCAAGAAGGACGATACCACACGATTCTGCATTGACTACTGGAGGCTTAAAGCCTTAATAGCTGCATGGAGTTTGACACCTATCCCATGGCCAGAACAGATGAGACCCTGGAGTGACTGGGGGAGCCAAGTATCTGACCACAACAGACCTAACAAAGGGCTAATGGCAGGTACCTCTGACCCCTGCAGCCAGGGAGAGATCAGCTTTCGTCACTCCATTTGGCTTATACGAATTCAAGGTAATGCCATTTGGAATGAAGAATGGACCTGCAACCTTTCAACGGCTTGTGGATTGCATTCTTTCTGGGGTAGGTGAGTTTGCATTGACGTATATGTATGATATAGCCATATACAACCAGACTTGGGAGGAGCACATCAAGAATGTACAGGATGTGTTTTGCAGGCTGAAGAATGCAGGTCTGACAGTCAAGGCGGAAAAGTGCCAGATAGGTATGGCAGAAGTGTCCTACCGGGGGTAGTGGACGCATCCATCCGGAGCCTGCCAAGATCGATGCCATCCTGGCCCACTCGTACCACCAAGAAACAGATAAGGGCATTTCTGGGGACAGCAGGGTACTACCGGAGGTTTGTTCCTCGCTATAGTGATCTGGCTAAGCCCTTGACAGACCTAACCAAGAAGAGAAAGCCAGATAAGGTGCAGTGGAAAGAGGGCTGTGAGGTCACTTCAGCAGCTAAAGAAGGTCTTAAGCGGGCCAGCTGTATTGACCAGCCACAATTACAGTCTAAAGTTCATTGTCCAACCGGACACTTCAGACCATGGGCTGGGTGATGTGTTGAGCCAGGTTATCCAGCGGGGGAGACCAGTTCTGTACTTCAGCTGGAGGCTTTTTCCCAGAGAGGAGGCCTATGCCACAGTCGAGGAGGAGTGCTTGGGAATAGTGTGGGTCCTTCAGAAGCTGCAGCTTTACCTATATGGGAGAGAATTTACTGTGGTCACAGATCATAATACCCTCCTGGTCTGCAGGGTTTTATTTAACTCCAAAAAGTTGATTAGAGTTTTGCTCATAAAAGTGCTAAAACATTGTGAAAATGCATAGCACTTGCCTCACTGTGTTTAACAAACATAACACTTCTAGAAAACCTATTAAAATACTTTCTGTACAGTTAGTATTGTCCCAAGAAAAAAAACTGCTAATCAATTATTTAAAACCCTGGGTCTGGCTTCATAGGTCAAGCGGGCAAAATGGAAAACTACTACGTTGGCATTTGGTATTGCAAGCGTATAACATGACCATCTTGCACCGCACTGGTAAACAAAATGCCAGTGTGGATGGGCTATCTAGGCAGGTCTAATGGCATGGCTGGATACTTTGGGCACTTCCCAGTAGTTGCATGAATGGCTGTGTCACTTGGGGTGGCCCAAAGGACAAGCCTTCATCACCGGGGGATGTGACAGAAATGAGAAGGAAGGAGTTAATGGCTTGGATTTTCCAGCTGGTATTTTTTTAGCAGTCTGATAAAAAACACACACAGGCTGGGATTCCACTGTCAACCAGCATCTAGATAAGGGTTGAATCATAAATCTCAAGACACAGGGACCATGAAGGGGCGTGGACATGTACACACAGAGTCACAGTTTAAATGGATTGGATCATTCAAATATAAACCTAAGGTTAAGAATGAATATAATTGGACACTGATAGGTGTTCAATCTTATTGGGGCAATTGAATACATACATGGTAGGGGGTTGGTACATTCAAAGGGGGAGTAGGAATTGCCTAATCTCAAAGAGAGAATGTAAGATGCTGAAAGACAGTGAGTAAGGAGAGTTGCTCTTGGAGTTTGGGGAAGCTACATCCAAGAGGCTAAGCTTGGGCCTACTCTTCTAGCTATGTCCGTGCAGGGTTTTATTTAACTCTAAAACTTGATTAGCGTTTTGCTCATAAAAGTGCTAAAACTTTGTGAAAATGCATAGCTCTTGCCTCACTGTGTTTAACAAACACAGAACTTCTAGAAAATCTTTATAAATACTTTCTGTACAGTTAGTATCGTCCCAAGAAAAAAAACTGCTAATCAGTTATTTAAAACCCTGCCATGGGAGCTGGCAGATAGCATAGGGGTCCAGTTTACCTTGATGGATAGAGAAGGGTAAGAGTAATAATAGCATATCTCAGTAATAGCCTTTTTTTCTTTGTCATCTGTTATTCAAAAACGTTTGTTTACTTTTCCTGTAACAGTGGTATTCTCTTGTGTTAAACATATATATTCTGTAATGTTAGTTTTGACCTTCTGTTAAGTAAAAAAAACTATTTACTCAACAGTTGTGGCTGCGATTTCAGTTCTTTCGAAGGTAATTTATGGTTTCCACTGGTTGAGGCAAAACTCTGTTTAGCATCTGCCACCCGAGAGACACACTACCAGGCTTTGATCTGTGCAGTTGCACATTTGACTTCCCATTTTGGAGAAAGTGAGAGTTCGGTGCTGGGCGAACCAGCTGGTGGCAGCGAATACCCAAAGACAGAAACCTCTCTGAAAGCTGTTACAGCCCAGAGAGAGAGGTGGGTTGTCACAAATTTTGGCATGGTAGCCCAAACAGAAAATGAAGCTTTGAACAAAAGGATTTTGCCCAGAAAAGGTCATCCAAGTGTGCAGGAAAGGTCATCCAAGTGTGCTGCTTGCGTGCCTGCTAGTACAGAAAGAACAGAGTGCTGCTTGTGTGTGTGTGTGCCAACTTGCAATGGACAGTAAAGCCTGGAAGTGTATGTCCTTGTCTCTGTACCATAAAACGTTTACAGAACTTTTTAAATAGAAATTTTCAAATGCCAAAAGTAGTGTGGACTTTGGGAAACAGACTGAGGAATGTGCCCTGAAAGTTTCATGTGCTTTGTGTGCAAATTGGGGGAGTCGCTAGAGAAATTGCCAGAATCCGAGGAGAAAATGGTCAAAACGGTGTTCTTGCCACTGAAATTGCAGCCGAGGGGGAAAAAGTTACAGTTTGCAGTTTAAATTTGCTCCTGCTCGACGATCGCCATGAAGGAAGAGAGAGAGGTTCATTTGCATGGTGTCGAGTGATTGATGCGACTGTAATCAGTCCTGCCCACTAGCCAGCTTCTGTGTACAGCCGAGTGTTTGAGGAGGAGAGAGAGAGTGGTGTGCAAGCTGGACAGACCAGGATCAGCCATCGAGGAGCTTGTGACCTTTCTAATCTGTAGAAAACAGACTTTTGCTGTGTAAATTCGGGCTCAACTCGTTGTCTGACCGACTGGAACGTGAGCGTGCCGTTTGTGGCTATGAGGTAACCCCTCATGGTAGCCTGGGGTACGACAGCCAGGACTATGTTTGGGAGACGTCGGATGTTCAATGTGCCACCCCAACATCATTGCACCACATGCCTTCAGGGGAGAAAATGGAGGTTCCGCTGCCGCACAGACGCACAATGACATCCGCCCCCATGTTGCAGACCCCACACCACTGACCAGGCTCTCACTGCTGTTCTACTGTTCAGTCTCTGCCCCTGGGGGGTAAGCTAGGGGTGTGCGGTTATTCCATGGATCATATAAACCCCAGAACTGTTCTGCAGTTTATATTAAATTCTGCAGAATGCTTTTTGGAATTCTGTGGAATTTCAAAACGAAAACCTGAAAAACATGTTGGAACAGACCCTGCCCATTAGTTTGTCTGCTAGGACTTTACCTTAATCAAAACAGGTAATCCCTACCCCACCCTGAGACCCTCCTTCCTTGAGTCCCTTTACATGAAGTAGAAATATCTTTACTAAGTCCCATACTGTGCAGCGATTCTCATCCTTCTAGTTTCACCACTGGGCCCGAATTCCAGTTTCTTCCCAGAAGTGCATTGAGTACAGTTGCACAAACCACTACTGGAATGAGAAACTGGCCCTCTGGCCTAGTAGTGAAACTGGAAGGATGGGGATCGCTGTGCAGTGTGGTAGCTGCTAAAAATATTACTCATTTGAATTTGGTGGCCCTGAGGACTGTCTGGCTAGGGTGGGGAGGGTGGTGGAGCTGAAATGGATGGGGTGCATATTTTACTTTCTAAAACTAAGAACTCAGGAGTTAATTGACAACCTTCTCTGGTTTGTGGGTCCCAGCCCAAAATCTTTTACCCCTGCCTGGTTGCTTGTTGGGGGTTACTGACTGCTACTAAAACACCCAACTGCTGCCGCAGACTTGCTGCAGAATGTGGACCCAAACTGCCACAGAAAAATGGGGGCTTTGGTAATAACTGCTGCAGCAGCAGTCTGTTAGGAGCCTGTTCTGGCTTCAACTAAACTGCCTAATCCAAACTTTCGTGTGTGTGTGTTTATTTTTTTGTGTGTGTGGATTTTGTGTTTGGCCAACAGAGTTAAGCTAGCCCTGGCAAAAAGAAATACAGGTGAGGGGGTACAGGCAAAGTGGTCAAGCATTAAGGATGCAATACTTGAAGCAACATCCCATTGTGTTAGAGAGAAAAGGAAGTGCAAAAGAAGGAAACCACTTTGGTTCTCAAACACAGTAGCAGAAAGGGTCAGAGCCAAAAGGCTGGTCTTCAGGAAATATAAGGGAACGTAGCAGGATGAAGATAGGGAGGCATACCAAACTTCCCTAAGGGAAGCAGGGAAGGCAGGCAAAGGCCCAAACCGAGGAAACACTAGCACAAACAGTAAGAGAATGTGACAAGACTTTCTATAGATAAATTAGTGAAATGAGAAAATTCAGAGGGGGTATTGCCAAGATCAGAGGGGATAAGGGGGCATGTGAGGAAGACCACATAAAAGCATCTATCCTAAATAGATACTTTTGCTCGGTATTCACTGAAGAGAAGGTAGGGCAGGGCCCACAGCTCGGCACCATGGACACAGGTGGGAGGGAGGTGTGCACTAGTCCCTTCACAAAAAAAAAGGGTCCTACAAGAGCTCGATAAGCTCAGGGTGGACAAGGCAATGGAACCTGATGGCATGCATCCCAGGGTACTAAAGGAGCTAAGGGTGGAACTGGCAGAGCCATTATCAGAACTGTTTAGTGAGTTTCTGAGCACAGGAGAGGTCCCAGAAGACTGGAGAAGGACTCATGTGATTCCGCTCCACAAGAGTGGTAGCAGGGAACTACAGACCAGTCAGTCTTAACTCAGTAGTGGGCAAGATTATGGAGGCACTCCATAAGGAAAGGATAGTGCAGTACCTGGAATCCATAGGTGCACAGGATCCAAGACAGCATGGGTTTACAAAAGGAAGGTCCTGTCAAACTAATCTCATAGATTTCTTTGATTGGGTAACCAGAGTGGTGGACCACGGGGGAGCAGTTGATGTTGCCTACCCTGACTTCAGCAAGGCTTTCGATACTGTCCCACATAGATTGATTAATAAGCTGGGTAGGTTAGAAGTTGGTCAACTACGTGGCAAACTGGTTGATGGGTAGAAAACAGAGTGGTGGTAAATGGTATAGTCAGAAGAGATGCGGGTCACAAGTGGGGTACCTCATGGATCAGTCCTGGGACCAGTCCTCTTCAGTATCTTCATCAGTGACATTACAGATGCACTGGAGGGTAAAGTTTGGCTGTTTGCAGATGACACCAAGATCTGCAACAGAGTAGATGATCCAGATGGGTTGGGCAGAATGAGAAGAGCTCTGGATAAACTAGCAAAATGGTCGGAAGAGTGGCAACTGGGGTTTAACACAAAGAAGTGCAAGATCATGCACATAGGGAAGAGAAACCCTGAAGCTACCTATAGGCTGGGAGGGGAGTTGCTGGCAGTCACAAGGGAAGAAAGAGACTTGGGCATCATCATCACCAATGACCTGAAATCGTCCAAGCAGACCACTAAAGCAGTAGGTAAGGCTAGGGGGATGTTGGGGTGTATTAGTAGGGGTATCACAAGTCTGAAGAGGGAGGTAATAATCCCTCTTTACAATATACTGGTTAGGCCCCATCTGGAGTACTGCGTGCAGTACTGGAGGCCACACCTTCACAAGGACATTAACCAAATTGAGGCAGTCCAGAGAAGGGCAACCAAAATGGTGCAGGGACAGCATCAGAAAACACAACAGGACGGAGTAACAGAACTCAATATGTATACCCTAGAGCAAAGGAGGAAGAGGGGTGATATGATCGAAACATTCAAACACCTTAAGGGTATTAACAAGGTGAGAGTCTAACATGTTTCAATATAAGAAAAATAGCAGGACAAGAGGACACAGCATGTGATTAGAGGGAGGTCGATTAAGGGGTAATGTGAAGGTTTTTCACAGAAAGGGTGGTGGACGCATGGAACGGCCTACCTCAGGAAGTGATGGATATGATTACAGTGCAGGACTTCAAACAGGCATAAGGGAGCAATACAGATGAGTATCAATAGATAGGCCATTGACAGAGCAAAGGCCGATGGCACATTCATAAAGCAGAAAAAGAAATGGGCAGACTAGATGGGTCTTGCGGTCCTTATTTGCCGTCAACGTCTATGTTTCTATCATCGGGACCGCCAGCCCGTTTCACCCCAGAGGCCTTCCAGGATTGGCACCAGGCCGAAAATTTCCACCGGAGAAAGACAGCTACTGAATTCAGTGAGGAAAACCCGCTAACTGAGCATCAAACTGTGTGTGATTTTCAAACCAGCTGAATCTGCATGCAAGCAATGTGATTATTTTGCAAAGAAGGACTGTGTGTTGAAACAGAAAGGCAGCAAACAAAAATTCTGATCATAGACTGTGAGCATTTTTAATGGGTTCAGCAACAGTAAAATGTTTCTAAGCAAGAAAAGGACTTTGAGTTGTATATTAGGTTGCAGCGAAGAGGCAATCATGTGCAATAGAAATCCTGTGGGCTTGCAAGTGACTTTGAGCATGTGTACATAGGTCTTTGATTGATTGATGCAGTTCAAAGTCAAGTTTAAAATTATATGAATGTGCTGAAACATACAAGCAGTGCAATCAATTACAGTTTTGAGCAAATTCAGTAGCCAGAAAAGGTCGGAAACACTGTTTTAGTCAGTGAACAGATTTGATGCATGAGGAGAGCCGCCATCGCCATTACAGGGTGGGGTCAGCAATGTAAACACAAGCAGCAGTGAGCCATTTTCTAAGACAGCAAAGAGACTAGTGAGCAACTCAGTAACAACAAACTTTTGTATGTTTGCTTTCAGACATGGCTTCTTGAACTCACCGCTATCTGGATCATGCCTGAACTATGATCGCAGAGGAGGTGGCAGCACTAAGAGAAATAGAATTTCTATGGTGAAGGGTTGCCTACAGATGTAGCCATCCCTAGCTATCCAGTGAGACTGTGTATTATGTGTCTCAAGGCTGGAAAGGGCGTGTTTCTGATACCCCACTGTTCGGATTGCCTTGTGAAGTATGGTATAAGCAGGGTTGCAGCACCAGAGAGGGCATCACAAATTCATTTGGCTCCCACATGGACCAAAGTAGGACACTCTGCATGTAGCAGCATGCAGCACCAGGTTTATTATGTTGAGGAAAGCTCCATAGAGTGTGGCACAGAGGGAGAGAGCAATGCTGATCTACTGCAAGGGCAGGAACAAAGAAGGGTTTCCATGTCTGTGTCCCAGGTAGGCAGTGCAACAGAAGGATCTGTGGATCCATGGAAGGAGGATCCAAGTCCTAGCCTAGTAGGGGAGGATGAACTGTAAGAGACACTGAACTGGGAGGTGTCTGCTTCCGTGCCCAGTGCAGAGCGGACTGTCTTGGGAGTGAAGAGATCTGCTCACTCCTGGGCTCAGATCATGAGTGAGGAGGATGAAGATATGTATCTTCATGTTGAGGGTCCCAGTGAGTCGCCTCAAGCTCTTGCCTCAGAGGAGCCAGAGAGAGAGAGAAGAAGAAGGCTCCAGTAACCTGCCCACAGATATGGTCGGGGACAAGTTCTTTAAGTATGCGGCACTGGCTCAACCAGGACTGGCCACCCCCAAGCCGGGCCATGGGCTGCACATTTGTGAAGAGCAGCAAGGAGGAGAGACTGATATGTAGGAGGGCTGATGCCATCTATGTGTAGTCCTTTCCTACCTTCCTTGTAGAGTCTGGGAGGAAATTGAACAGAACAGACAATTCTGGTTGTTGGAAAAGGCAAGCAAGACTTTGTACTCTGGTTCAGCAGAATGTGTCAGGGACAGAGTCATAAATGATCGACTGAAATTGGGCAGAACTTTGTTCATGGACGCTGTGCGAATTGTGGACAAGGCAGGGAATGAGACGTTCCACAACATCAACTTTGAACGCCAGATGGTGTCATAGTCCTCGCACCTCACCATGAGTGGTACTACCCTTAATGGTGCCACTCCCTGTGAATATTCCTAGCATGCCTAGCGGGAAGCGAGCAGTGGCAGCCCGATGTCTGTCATCTAGCAGCAGCAGTATCCAGTGAGGAAGATGCAGCTCTACTGGTATTTCAGGATTCTTCAGGTGCATCCAGATTCATCAACCCAGCAGTGTTTTTCTATTTCATCGCCTAGCCTTCCAGATGACATTAGCTCTGCTGTTTTCCTGTTTCATCGCCTGGTTTTCCAGAGGATGTCATCCCATTTGTATCTGAAGATGCCACCTGGTCTGAAGGGTGAGAGTCCTCAGCCTGGAGAGGTAAGGTGATCCTTTGTTTTCGGTCTTCAAGGAACTGGTAAGACCACATTTTTGTTACCTAACTGACTTTGCACAACACATCCTACACTTGAAGACTGTCCATGGAATTGTTTGTGTGTCCTCAAAGACTCTCCCCATGGATTTCAGTGCTATACAGGCCTTGTCCTGTTCCAGGACTGTTCTTCAGCAGGCTTCGACCTAGGAGAGACTCTTTAATGGTCCTTGCCTTTGGGCAGCAGTATTCTGTCACTAGTTTGGACTCTTTAGGGCCTTCCACCCCCAATGTGTTGTATAACTGTCTTCTTTCCGTTTTTTTTTTTTTATTTTTGTACTTTTATAGAAAAATGTTTTTGGGATTCTCTAGTGTTCAGGTGGAGGTTTAGTTATTGTGTGGTATACAGAATGTGTTTGTGTTTTCTTCACTTGCAGGTGTTCCTGAAGAAGAAAATAAAAGAAGAAAAAAAAGAGTATGCTAGAGCTCAGCAGAGGTCCCCTTTTCTTAGACTTTTTAGAATTGTCTGTGACTAACGGGATGTTAACATACTTTTTCCTTCACAGGTGTGAGGTTGTGGGGAAAGTTTTGGGAAATGTAATGTGCTGTTTCTTTGTTGTTTTTTCCTTTACAGGTACTCTGGGATCCTGGAGGGAGGTTCCCCGGTGAACAGCCTGGTCAGATAGATTTTCCCTAGAGGGCTGGGGGATAGACAGGCCGTGGTCCTGATCTGCAGTAGGGACCTCAGTTCTGGTCTGTTAGGGCATGCTTCAAGCATTCTCCCTGGAGCAACTGAATATCCATAGATAGATCATAGGATGGGGCTGAAGTCTCCTCAGCCGGCCTCTGTGCCTTTATTGTCGCCTGCCTGTGCCTGGCACATGGTAGGGAAGGGCCTTATCACCACTCCCCGTAGATAATGCAGAGGGTAGGATGGCTTGGTGCTGGGTGGAGAAATGACTGCGGACAGTCATTTACCTGGCATGGGGCAAGTGGAACCACCCAGTCCCCTGGGGTTACTAGAATCCCGTCATTGTTAGGCAGGGAAGGCAGCTGGTGAATAATTAGTTAAATGAGGTTTTCACCTGCTCTGTCTCTGTTTACTTGGTCTCAGCTGATAAGAGAGAGGTGATGTCATTTAGAACTCTCGCAGCAGCCTAAGCCACGGCAGCTGGTTGTAAGTGGGGAGTTTTAGAATCTTGGGTTAGTCTAACAGAGAGTAGCAGAGAGAGCTGCAGTGTGGGCTTTGAGAGGAGAGCCTGTTTTCTCACCCTAGTGCTGAGAAACATCTGCATGCCAAGAGAAGTGGTGGAAACCATTGTCTAGAACAGGAGTTCCTGATTTTCCATCCCTGGAGAGATGGAAAAGGACTGCCAGAATGGCTCCAAGGGGCAATCCCCTGACTTTGATCCGGGACTTTGAAGCTGCCTGTTTTGTTTACCAACCATGAGTAATCTGACTTGGTGCTTCCTAGAGGAAAGTACCTGTTTTGGGGTGCACTCTGATAAAGGGAAATAT
The DNA here is from genome assembly GCA_016271365.2 of Neoceratodus forsteri. Taxonomy (NCBI): domain Eukaryota; kingdom Metazoa; phylum Chordata; order Ceratodontiformes; family Ceratodontidae; genus Neoceratodus; species Neoceratodus forsteri. The sequence goes on from JADMNL010000025.1 coordinate 276,644,427, forward strand.
ACACCAGTTCTGGCTAAGTTGAGACTGTTCTCATATTTTTAAAGTTGGTTGACAGTCGTGGAGTCCCCAGAGAGACTTGGCACATTGTTCAGGACTTTAGTTTCTACACTCAGAAGTAGGGCTTTTTTTATGCAGAATGTGAAAGTCATTCCAAGATGCATAGTTCTAACAGAAGTTTTGAGGTGTAACTCTGAAAGAATGGCTGGGTATGGACTTGGAAGCAAAAGGTGGGCAGACCCCCATCTGGAGTGACCAGTTCAGCACTACAGGTTCCATAAGGGCTCCTGCTTATTCAGGTCATGGTGACCAATGCCTGAAGAAAAAGTTTAACCCCTGGTGTGGGTTGTGCTTATGTTGAGCACCAATGTGCTCCATCATGGCTAGTTGCCACATTGCTGAAATTTCAAGTCCTATGCAAAATGGGAAATGTGCTCAGTTGTGGTCAGTGCCACTAGAAGAAAATGTGTGTTCAGCTGAGGCCATTGCCGCTGAAGAGAATTCAGGGTCCTGTGATATATGGGATATGTAGATGTTTGTGTCCAATACAGATTTATGTTGTTCTGCCATTGTCTTGTGCCACGATGTGTAAACTTTGGGGCCCACCTTTGCTTTTGTGTACCATCTTGGAATAAAGTTACACTCCAACCTGGCTGGTTTGGACGTTCATGTTACTACTTCCTGTGTAGAATTACTTGGGTACCCCTCTAAAAGTACAGACCTAGCATAGCCCTAGCAAAAAGTTCTATCCTCAGGACCTGGGTTTAATTTGATCATGTGAATTTGCTTTTGTATACCCCCACCCCTTTCTGACCTCTACAAATAACAAGCCTGGTATACATTCCACCAAAGCTAGGGATGGTACAGATTGGCTGAAGTAGTTTGGGTGCCCAGTCAAGGGTACCAAAGGGGTAGGTTACTGTGCAAAGTGGGGGGGGGGGTTACACCCATGTAACCAACCCCCAGTGGGCATGTGCTGGAGAGCCCTCCTGCTTGAGGAGGGGTTGGTCAGATTTTCTTAAACTGTTTGTTGCGTGGCACCATGGCTGGGGGACCGGAGTGGCAATATTTTACACATCAGTTACTTGGAACAAAGTCAGTGTCCATTCAGGGTGTGGCCTCAAGCGAAAATCAAACAGAATGGCACACACACCAAGGTTTAGAGAGTTGAGCAGATATTTATTCAGACAAAATCCACATCAGCTAAGAACAGCAAGGCTGTAGCTTAACTAAGTGTCTAGTCAACTCTCTGAGCCTTTGGTGTGAGCACCATACTGTTGTCATTATTTTAGTTTTTTTTTTGTTTTGTTTTGTTTCTTGTTTTTTTTAGTATACCCCTGACTGGCAGCACAGTTTAAGGAGTGCACTGCTCTACGTTCTCCTTGTTATAGTCTCAAGCAGTGGGCACATTTATTACTTCATAAATCCATTGTCTGAAATCTTTTCTAGGGACATGGATATGTTGTTCATCCACACTATCTGGCAGGTATCCTTGCCGCTTTAAGTCTTGCCGGAAGGTCTTCAAGCTGGCTCCTCGCACCCACCCGGGTGGTAAAACTCTCGGCTCCGCCCCATGGCGCCAGCTACCTCTTACCGCTTTCGGGTTCCCTCGCCTTAGCTTTGCAGTTTTAGACTGGATCCTAACTCTTGGTTTGTCCAAAATTGGTTTGAAGTTTTCTAAACTTTGGTCTTCATCTTCCCTCGTGGCTGCGATGGACAAATCTGTCCCCAGCTGGAGGTAATTAAGGGCAGAAATGTCCAGGAGCGGATCCGCACTCCACGTCGTCTACTACCTAGGCCTGAGATCCACGACCCGCAGGCCTCAGTGTGTGCCGCTCTTTCTTCAGCCAGCGACCTGGACATGATCACGATGTCCGATTGAAACCTCGGGCACCCGAGAAATGTTTTCCAGCGGTAAAATCAAAGAGGCTGGGTGGGTGGTGTCCATGGCTGGCTTAGCTGAGCAGCTCAAGCAGATGATCGCCCTCGAGGAGGAGGCAGCCGGGCCACATCTTCCTCCTCCTCCTCGGCCGCGGCATTTATCCCGCTCTCTGAGTTCCTTGTATACTGACTATCAGGAGCTTTGTCGAGTCCCTTTCCACGAAGGAGAGGGTCTTCGGGACATTCTTCTCGGCCCAAGAAAAAGTGGAAAGGTAAGTCCCACCGTCAGCGTTCGTGGGAGCGGAAGAGGTCCCCTTCCCCGGACAGCCGACCGTCGACTTCAGTCGAGGTTGCAGCTGAGGCCGCTGGCTTCACGGTGCCCCCGTCAGGCCAGCCTGCCGAGACTCCCGTCGATGAAGTCGAGATTTTTCTCGATCCGTTAGATGGGCTGTCGACTGGAGAAGCCGACAACCCTCCTTCACTGGTTCCCCCGGTGGATACCGAGGATCTGCCTGCGCCTTCTGGGCGCGGTCCTGGTTAAAGTGCCGAGCCGAGGGAAGGCGGGTGTCCCCACCGCCACAGGCCCACCCTTGGTCCCCCGAGGTCTAGGTCTCAGTCTAGGACCTCTTCTCGGTCCAGCCATTCTACCATACCAGTGGTCTCGGTCTCGTTACGAGTAGCGGCCGGCCGCCCGCCTTTTCCTCCTCCTCGGGTGAGGAGGCTGTGGCGCCAAGTGCGCCCGGTATTCTGAGGACCTTATGTGGCAGCAGTTGCTGTTGTCCGGGCCTAAAGCCGACCGGCCAAGACCCCAGCCATCAAGTGGCTGTTGCCTGAGATCGACAACCACTCCTTCCAGTCAAGTTGCCCAGCTCAGGGCGGTTGCTCGGCCGAAACCAGCTGCTCCCCGATTATGGTGGAACCTCCGCCTCCACAACCCGAAGGTGGGGCACCGACCAAATTCTCGGTCGGGTCACGGCCTGCCCGCAGGTAACTCCGGCACCGTCCTCGGTAGGTGGAGGGTGGCTCAGGGCCAAGGCAGCTCTTCGCAGACTCTTCAGAATCTGGAGCGACTCCTCCCTGTTCTCCAGGCAGTTCGATCTGGAGTCCTCTAGAGAGCCAGTCAGTGGGCGATGGCCCATCGTCCTTCTTGGGTCTGCTGACTCATCTCGGAGTCCACCGGATGCGCTCCGAGCACGTGTCCAAACGGGCCAGTATCCCCAGCCGAGATTCTGGACCGAGGATTCTCCCACGGAGACCTTTCCGGTGGCTGAGGCCATTGTCCCCAGCCTTGGAGCTTCGCAGCAGTCTGCTTGTCCTGCGCCCTCGGCCAGGATGTATCACGCTACAGGCTCTTTGCCGGTTTCTGGAGCACCCCTCTGCGAGGTTAGTCACGACAGCGTTTCCGGCGTTCATGCCTTCGGGATGTGGATAAGCCCCGACAAAGGTCAAAAGCTGGACTCTGCGGGCGCAAGGTATCGCTGCGTCCTCCCTCGAGCCTCCGACGGGCCAGCTCGGCCGTGCTGATGGCACACTTCTCCCACGCCCTCTTGGGCTCCCTGGATGAGTTGTTCCTCATCTCCTGCCCTGACCAGCAGACCACGGTCCGCCAGGTCTGCGGGACCAGGGTAGGCGTGTGAAGCAGCTTCAGACTGCTCTGGACATAGGTGATTCCTGTGCCAGGTCAGTAGCGGCCTGGTGGCCATGCGACGCAGAGGCGTGGCTGAGATATCCACCTTCACGGCAGATACCAGCACAAGTTAGCGGACGTCCCTTTCTTGGGGACTGACCTCTTCGCCCCTGGGTGGAGGACACACTCCAGCGGATCAGAAAAGTCCAATGCCACCCTGAACTCGGTCGCTCACCTCCACCCAGGGGACAAAGGCCGCCAGTCAGCAGCAGAGTCCTTTCGTCCTTGGTCCCTGCTTCTTGACCGAGCCCAGCAGGCTCGGCAGTGTCCCAAACCCAAGCCGGCTTCCTCCAACAGGAAGCAAGAGGTAAAGGCAGGAGGTCCCTCGGCGGTTCTTCCTCCAAGCCTGCCCAGTGCGGTTGAGGTGCCGCCCCAGCCTCGTCACTCCCCTGGGTTCCCCAGCAGAGCGGCTCCGCCACTTCCTTTCCGCCTGGTCCGCTATCACCACGGACCGCTGGGTGTTGAGGAGGTGGTAGGAAAAGGCCTGCCTCTGGAGGGAGAGCAGGCCCCACCCTCTGAGCCGTCGCCCTCAGGGGCCAGGATCCCGCATCCCAGCTGTTGGCCCCGAGCCGATAACTTGCCCTGCTCGAAAAGAGGTGATCAAGAAGGTGCGGATCCTTCTCCAGACCGGGGTTTGTGTCCAGGTACTTCCTGGTCCCAAAAGCAGACGGAGCTGGTGCCCCATTCTCGACCTGAACAAGTTCCTAAGGTCTCGAACCTTCAGGATAGTCACTCTGGCTCAGATAATTCCATCCTTGGAGCGAGGCGTGTGGTTCCGTTCGTGGACCTCCAGGGCCGCGTTCTTTCCGTCCCAATCCATCGTCCATCAGAGATTCCTCACTTCAAACGGAGGGATCCTTCTGAGTTCCGGGCCATGCCGCCCGGCTCTCCCTAGCTCCAGGGTCTTCACAAATGCATGGCAGTGGTGACAGCATTCCTGCGGTGCCGGTCGGTCACGTGTACCTGGACAATTGGCTGTTGCAGCCCTCCAGACAGGAGGTGGGCGGTCAGAGATCTGCCCTCAGGTTTGCTCTCAGGATGGCCTCCTCATCAAGGCCAAGTCGGAACTCGTGCCAAAGCAGATGATACTGTTCTTCGCCGGGCAGAGCTTGACTCTCTGCGAGCCAGAGCACGGCTTCCGGCGGACAGGGCCGAGGTTCTTTCCTCCTTTGCCCAATCATTTCTGGTTGGGCAATTGCACCCTGCCCGGGACTTCCTGCGCCTCCTGGACCTCATGGCAGCCTGCTTCAGCGTGGTCCATTGGGCCCGTTGGTACATGCATCCCCTTCAATGGGGACTGGCCAGCCAATGGTCACAACGCTGCGATCCGTTGGACCAGCCCGTGACAGTGACCGGAGATGCAGAGCGGCTCTCAATGGTGGATCGTTCAGCACATCTGCAGGAGGGCATCCCGTTAGTCAGCGAGCCGACGGTCTCTCGACGATGCATCTCTGATGGGTTGGGGTGCCCATCTGGGGGAACACCGAGCGCACGGCCTCTGGTCCCCTCGGGAGTCCCGATGCCACATCAGCCTGCTGGAGCTCCAAGCAGTCCGTCTAGCTCTCACCGCCTTCGCTCCATTTCTATGGGGTCAAGTGGTTCAGGTCCAGACGGACAACACCACGACCATACTACCTGAACGCCGGGGCGGGACACGCTCCATGCTGTTATGCAAGGCTCTCTGCATATGGTCCCTCGTGCGCAGCCTGGAGGCGGATCTCCTAGCCATTCACGTGGCGGGAGCCTCCACACCCTGGCCGATGCCTAAGCTGGATAGGGGCTGCGTCTCACGTGTGTGGTCTCTCCTGCGGTGGTGCAAGATCTGTTCTCCACTGGGGCCTTGCGTCTCAGGTGGACCCTGTTTGCCTCCAGGAGAATGCGAAGCGGGTCTGTTCCATGCCCGCCCCCTCAGCGGGGCTCGCTGCAGGGGATGCCTTCTCGAGCCGGGGACCCCGGCCTCTTCTACTCCTTTCCCCATTTCCTTGATCCACAAGGTGCTTCTCAAGGCAAGGAGGGACAAGCGCAGGTGATTCTGGTAGCCCCAGACTGGCCCGCCAGTTCTGGTATCCAGATCTCCTCAGCCTCAGCCAGGCTCCCGAGGCAGCTTCCAGCCCACCCGGACCTGATCTCAGTCAACCAGGGGAAGGTATTCCATCCGGACCTTCAATCCCTGCACCTGATGGCCTGGTTCCTGAGCGACTAGAGTTCCAGGCTTTGGGTCTTTCCGACGAGGTCCTCAACGTCATTGAGGCGTCCCGTAAGGAGTCGACCAGGAAATGCTATGCCTTCAAATGGAAGAGATTCCCCATTTGGTGTCAGGGAAAGGGCTTGGACACTTCCGACTGCCCCTTGGCAAGCATTCTGGACTACCTGTGGTCCCTTTCTCAGCAAGGGCTTCGGTCGACGACCCTTAAGGTGCACCTGGCAGCCATCTCTGCTTACCGGGCCCGGGCCGGCAAGCAGTCGGTGGCGCAGGAGAAGGTGGCCGGGCGCTTTTTTAAAGGCCTTGACCACATTTCCCCTCCGGTGCGAGAACCTCCACCTCCATGGGATCTACTGCTGGTATTGGCCAAGCTTATGGGCAAGCCATTTGAACCAATGCACAGGTGCGATATTTCACACCTGTCGTGGAAGACTGCCTTCTTGGTGGCTGTCACGTCAGCCAGAAGGATGAGAGAGCTCCAGGTGCTTTCCATCGAGTCTCCTTACCTGGTCTTCCACAGGGACAAGGTTGTCCTGCACCCCAACCCGAAATTCCTTCCGAAGATGGTGTCGGAGTTTCACCTTAACCAGGTGTTGACTCTACCGGTGTTCTACCCCAATCACACCTCGGAGGCCAAGTATAGGCTCCATACTTTGGACCCTAGACGAGCGCTCGCTTATTATAAGGAGCAGACGGCTGAAGTTCGGGGAGAGGTTCGCCAGCTGTTTGTCACCTACGCTGAAGCCGCACCTTGCAGACCTGCAGCAAAACAGACGATAGGCAGGTGGGTCACCTCCTGCATAGAGCTCTGCTACAGGTTGGCGGGCATGGAGCCTTCCAGAGGATAAGAGCTCATTCTACCAGCCATACGCTGCATGATAGCTGCTTCGGGGATGTCCCTATCCAGGATATCTGCAGGGCTGCTACTGGAAGTCGGCACATACCTTTATTACCCACTACCACATCGACCTTGAGTCACGCGGGATGCTGGTTTTGGGGCCTCGGTTCTCCAGTCTCTCTTTCCCAAGTAAGTATCGGGGTGTGCGCCTTGCCTCCCTCCTCCCGGAGAACTGCTAGGAGTCTGCCAGATAGTGTGGATGAACAACATATCCATGTCCCTAGAAATACAGGTTACTCACCTGTAACAGGAGAATTCTAGGAATGGTATATAGTTGTTTCATCCACCACATGACCACCGACCTCCCGGCTTAGGCGCACAACCAGAGCTTCCAACTGGGCCAGATCTGGCGCCATGGGGCGGAGCCAGAGTTTTACCACCCGGTGGGTGGGAGGAGCCAGCTGGAAGACCTTCCGGCAAGACTTAAAGCGGCAAGTGCCAGATAGTGTGGATGAACAACATATACCATTCCTAGAACTCCTGTTACAGGTGAGTAACCTGTATTTTCTCACCGCATCCCAAATCCATTGTTTAATAGCCACTTAAAACAGCGTCTTAAATCCTATGCCACTCTTTGCATTTTTTACATCTCTTCCCTTTTTTACGTCTATTCCAAACCCTCACCATTTGGTAGGTGGGGGTGAATACCATTAGGGGAGAGCGTAAACTGACTTAGAAACATGGACTTTGACGGCAGATAAGGACCGCTTGGCCCACCTGGTCTGCCCATTGTAAACCCACTGGGGGGATTACCATCATTCAGAGTAAATTGCAGCCTTGGATGAGGGCATGCAACGTTTTGCACCTTTGAATCCCTCTGAAGCATTCAGAGACTTCTGAATTTTGCTTCTTCTCAGTTGAATACCATATTGGCAGTGGGCTTTAAATGGCCTAAATTGGACACCTTTAGACACACACTAACATCTTCATTCAGAACAATGGAACATATGGCATCACCAGCTGTTAACAGCCTCTCTTGAGTAGTACTCACAGAACCTTTAGCTGTCTCAACCTGTTATCTTTATTCCCTGAAGGGCGAAATCTCTGAAAATGACCACCGCCACTTCACATACCTCCCTAAAGTTGTACTGACAGCAGCGAAATGTCTGACAGAGCACAAAGAGAGATGGACTTGCTTCCTTTCTCTCTTTCTCTCTTGCACTCTGCAGGCCCTTCACAGACTACCTTTGGAACACTGTCTGCAAGCATTCTAAAGTGGCTTGTGTTGCTGCAGAAATCCCCTCCCACTGCTGTGTTGCCAGCCACTGCATCAGCCAGAGGAGCCTGCAAATTCTTTACCCTTCACAATATTTTTTTTTTTTTTTTGTGGTGGGTGAACCAGAGACCATGTACTGCTTGGTCAATGCACAGTTTCAGCCCAGTACCAGCTGGGAGATGATAAATCTTCAGGGGGATCTGCTCAACTGGGCTCATCCACAGTGAGACAAGGTGTTCCTCCACAAAATCTGAGCAAGGGCTAGCAGCAATAGTTGGAAGCCCAAGGAGGGGGCACAAAGTACGGAGGCAGTAAAATCTCCCTCCCCAGACTCATTCGTTAGGGGGAGCCGGTGATGGTTAGGAGGGCCTGGCTATTGGCCACCTGTACAGCTGCAGTGTTTTGGTGGTCCGGTGTTCCACCTGAACTTGCAGCTGAGGGAGGATTTTTGCCATGAATCCCAGTCGCAGGATGCGTCTTCCTTTATCTTTCTCTAACACCCCCTCCCCTGCTACTCCACTTTTCAGGGCTCATAAAGGCAGAGGGAGTGAGACGCCAGCAGCAGGGCGTGGGACCCATACCTGTTTCGTACTGTTTATACTTGCTAAGAAGTTTTTCTTCTGGAATAAGGCTCTTGAAAACTTTAAAGGGACCCTTGGAAGTCTGCAAGGTTGGGGACTCCTCAAAACGACTGTCTACAAGAAGCCCTGCTGTATCACCACAGAATTATCACATCATAAATTGTCTTAAAGTGAGCTGTTAGTCCAGTCAAACAGTACACAGAGCACAACTTAAGTTCTCCAGCTGTATGAATAATATTTATTTGTATTGAGATGATCTCTGGTGGTTACCAAGAACCAGATCAGGAGCTCCTGGGTTCTAGACTTTTGCCATAACCATGATGCCTTACTGCCTGTTTAGAAAGAACCTAAACTGCTTTATATGCATGTACAGCGATGCCCACAAGGATGTTCCCTGATACCAGTGTTATCATGGAACATGCCCGGGTACGATAATTTAATGGGTCCTCCACTGGGTGTCTCTTACGGTATAAGAGATTCCGAGCAGAGGTTTGGGCAAGAGGACTGCAAAACTGAGCGGTTCTGGCTGCCCAGACCTCACGAGAGGAGTCTGTTATACCTTAAGAGCTATCCATCAGAGGTCCTTTTAACTTATAAATCAATTGAGTTAGCTAGCGTGATTTATAAGTTTCAAGTTTGTTTTTTTTTTTTTTATTTCAGAAGTTAAATAAAGCCTGTACCCTCGCCAGCTCTGAGTGGAACAAGCCACTCCTAATGTTCCTACATGAGACACCTCTGCACGCTGTGGCTCTGTGCACTGATTTGCTGAAATCACATGAGTTATAATATAATGTATATTATAGATAAATTCCTTCATAGTTATGTGTTGACTTGTTTGGGACTAGTTATCTTTTATGTGAACAAAGAGTGCTACAACTAATTGTTTTAGAAACCCAGTGGCCCAGCTGTGGTCCATTTCGTTGCTGTCCAGGCGATGCAGGTTTTAGAGTGAGCCCAGGACACTGGTGATTGGCAGGTAAAATGCTACTGATAGCAGTGTTTCCCAGCTTGGGCACAAAAGAGAACTGGCAGACGCACAAGATTTGGTGTAGCACTCAGCAAATGAACAGGCACAAGAAAACAAAAATAAACCAGCAGAGTGCACAAACCAAGGAGCATACCCATACCCAAGTAGGTTGCTGCAGAAAGGGTTTATTGTGAAACTAGGAAAGGCAACACTAAACCTCAGCACTTCGAACCACTGCAAGTTCTTTGTTGAGTGGGGGGGGGGCTTCAGGTTTGAGGCCACAATTATATGGTGGCCAATTAAAGGCAGAATAGTGAATTTATCAAACATGTTCTCAATTTTTATTACATTGTGCTCTTTAATGTTTTTGTAAATTTTAGTATTTACATCCCATTGTCTTGTCTGCAGCTAGTTGTCTGGCTCCCAAATATTGCTTTCATGTTTGATAAATTCACTATTATGCCTTTAATTAGTCACCATATCATTGTGACCTCAAACCTGAAGCCCACCACTCTTTGACAACTTGCAGAGGTCTGAAGCACCGTGGTCCAGTGCTGTCTTTCTTAGTTTCACAATAGACCCATTTTGCAGCAACCAGTTTGGGTATGCTGGTCATTTTGCACACTCATTCTTCTTTGTTTTCTTCCCAGCCTGGGGATGGCTGGCACCACAGTCCGCCACAGTGATCCCTATGGAGGGCCTGGGAGGTTTCTCCCCCCCCACTGAAGGGCCCCCATCAATGGGTTGTGTGGCACCTGGTTTGTGGGAGGTATCAAAGGACATTTGACATTCATTTAAAGATATGCAGCTAACTGGCATGTAGTGTATTTGTTTCTTTGTATGTAGAGAAGGTACAAAGCCATTCACACATGTGTCACAAATCCTAGTGAGTGATTGGTAGAAATATTGGAAAAATTGACAGCAGAAGGAGGCCAAGAGTCCATCCATCATCAAGTCTGCCCAATATTTCCAGAGACCATATCAGATCCCAGGAGCCCCCCAAATCTGATCCTTTCAATTTCCTCGGAATTTACTTTGAGCATTCACTTTATCCCAGCTCAGTTTGAACACAGTCTTGGCCCCCACCACTTCAGCGGGCAGCCTATTCCAAGAGTCAGCGACCCTTTCCAAGAATAGTGTTTCCTAAGATCCCTCCTGAAACACCCTTCTCGCAGCTTCCAGTCATGCCCTCTAGTATTAGAACTGGAAACCTTGTTGAATAGTTCGGTGTAGGGTACCTTATTTATTCCTTTCCGGTACTTAAAAGTTTCTGTCATGTTCTCTCCCTTCCCCCCCCAGCCTCTAGTGAGTACATATTCAGTGCTTCCAAATCACCCCTCATACGATAGCCGCTGCATGCCCTGTATCATATTTGCCACCCTTCTCTGCACAGTTTCCAGTCTGTTAATGTCCTTCTTAAGGTGTGGACTCCAGAACTGGACACAGTACTCCAGATGGGGTCTCACAAAGGGACCTACAGAGTGGCAGTATTGCTTCCCTGTTTCTGCTGTCAAATCCTCTCCCAATACACCCAGCATTTTGCTGGCCTTTAGGTAAGCAGCGTTGCACTGGCTGGTCTGCTTAAGGGTGTCGCATATGATAACTTGTAGGTCCCTTTCCTCCTGTGAAGTGCTGAATCTGTTCCTGTTAAGCCAATATGCTGTCTTCGGGTTCTTTTTTCCTAAATGCTTCGCCTTACACTTCTTGGCTTTGAATTTCAGCTGCCAGATGCTAGACCATTTTTCCAATCTTTGCAGATCTTTTTGCAGGTTTCTTACTGGCACAAGGTCAGTATCTCGTGGTCAAAAACAGCGCTGCAACATACCGTACTGTCAAAACAGCAAAGTCATCTATAGCGCTCGGTAAAAACACTGGGCGCTAATAACAGCAAACACCACACAGAAAACATTGCTTTTGTGGGGCTCTGCCTCCCGCATCCCCTCACATTAAAATAACCACCTCTAGCGGCCCGTGGCGCAGCGCGTTGGATTTCGCTGCGGCGCCCGGCGACCGGGTTGAGAACGGACTCGGAGTCGCTGGAAAACGGCATGGGAGAAGGATCGGCGCCCACGGGCTGCTCTCCTTCTCCGGGGAGGCAGGACAGTATCCGAGCCTCAAGCGACCCTGGCGGAAGGCGGGTATCAGCGAAACCGACCGGCGCTCGCTGACTTGGAGGCGGGGCAGGCGTTCGGCGTCATTACGCGTCCCGCGCCTCCCAGAAAACCAGGAAAATGGGCGGCTGCCGACCGCCCCATGAAAGCCGCCAGCTTGATTAGCCCCAGAGCCAGCTTCCCGACCAATTCGGTCTCTGCAGGGTGTTTGGGTCCGCACCCTGCAGCTCCGCCCGTGGGGGGTAATCCACGGGGATCGAGGGAGCCGTGGCCGATCTGAAGTGGAAGCCGTGGCCGTGACTGGCAGAATTACCGGGAGGTCGGCAGCTAGGAAGGGATAAAGAAGAAAAAAATAACCACCTCTGGGGGCAACTCTGGGATGGGGAGAAACCTGGGCGGGGAGAGAATTGCAACCGCACAATACTAAAAAAACAAACAAAAAAAAAACACAGGTAATCTGGGACCAGGACTCAAAGCCCAGTCCACAAACGCTCCACTGCCAGTGGCTCCACCCTCTGAGCCACGGCAGCTGCTTGGAGGACCACCACCCAGCAGAGGTCTTAGCCTCTGCAGTACTGCCTCCCAGCTAACAGCTACAGGGGTAGCGCTACTGCTCCTTCACCATTTCTTCCATGCACTATTGTGTCCCCTGTAGCTGTTTTACCTCACGCCGTTTATGCCGCGCAGTTTTGCCTGCAGCATTATTCAGTCAACATATTGACCTGGTACTTTCCTTACTAATTCCTCACTGTCCACCCTGCCACTTAGTTTATTATCATCTGCGAGGAGGGCAGTCTTTCCCTGTATACATACCCCAGTGTTGTTGATGAATACATTAAACAATACTGGACCCAGGACTGAGACCTGGGGAACCCCACTAGTGACCTCATCCTCATCTGACTTCTCCCCATTGACCACCACTCTCTGCTTTCTGTCCTTAAGCCAATTTCCTACCCATGTAACAATACTCTTTGCAGTACCCATGTCCTCCAGCTTTTTCAGCAGGTGGTTATGTGGTACCGAGTCAAAGGCTTTTCTGTCATCAAAGTAGAGGAGACCTACTGGAGGCCCCTGTCCAATTCCTTAGTCGTAGAATGTAATTAGGTTCATCTGACACAATCTTCCTGCTACGAACCTGTGCTGCCAATCTTCCTGAAGGCCGTTCTTGCCCAGAATCACTACCAGATCCTGTTTAATCGGTGTTCCCATTAGTTTCCCCACCACCGATATGAGGCTAACTGGCCTGTAGTTACCAGTCTCCTCTCTACTCCCACCCTTGTGCAATGGAACAACGTTAGCTCTTTTACAGTACCTTTGTACTACTCCTGTCTGAAGCGAACGGTTAAAGAAATGTGCCAAGCGGTCCACTGATTACCCAGCCAGCTCCTTTAGCACCCTTGGGTGTGTTCCATCTAGCCCTGGCGATTTGTCCTGCTTAATTCGCTCGAGCTCCTCTTTAACCCTACTGGTGGGGAATGTTAGTGTTTCCCTTTGTGGCACCCCCTTGTCCACTGCCTTAATATCGCTACACTGAGCAGAAGAAATTGTTCAAAACAGCGGTCTTCTGCCTGTCATCCTCAATTATCCTATCACCATCTTTAAGTTTAACCACCCCTCCTCCTTCCTTCCTTCCTTTTTTCCTGTATATGCTAAAGAATTGTTTATTCACCACTTTGACCCCCTCCGCTATCCGGAGTTCAGCTGCTGCTTTTGCTTGTTTCACCGTTTTCTTGGCCTCCTTATTCTTCTTCACGTAATCTTCCCATTCTCTGTCACCTGGTTTTCCTTTAAAGTTGTGGAAGGCCTCTGTTTTGGTCTTAATTGCTGTTTTGACTTGTTTAGTGAATCATATGGGTCTTTTATGCTTATTCTTTTTTGTTACCTTCCTTACGCACAGCTGTGTAGCCTCTAAGATGGCTGTGAAAAGGTTGAATAAAGGCCCTGTCCCATTTGTTATGCAGAAAGTGTTAAACACAAGGATCTGTTCTATCCTCTCCTTTTGTGTGTCTTGTCTGTCTGGTTACGCAACCAAATGTTTTTGTGAGACCTAGGAACTGATCACTCTGACGGTCTCGCGATTCTCCGCCTCTCTCTATCTTTCTACATTCACTTGATGTTTTGGTTTTTTCTTCCCCCTTGCATATCTGTGGTAATAAAAATATATGTGAATCTTTATGTGAAACTGGGATCCCTTTGTTTGAAACTGTATATAGTTATACTGTTGAAATGATTTCAAAAAGCTATTTGGAATTTAGGTGGTTAACCTGAGATGCAGTTTGAGCTCCTCTAAGGCTTGTTTGCAAACTCTTTTTGCAGAGCTGCCAGCAAGAGGTCAGCTTGGGGCACTGTTCTATTTGCAAGCCCACTCTGCAAAGAAGCTGACAAAAACTGATACAGGTAGTGAGAAACAGGATGTTGCCTTAACAAGCTCAGGATGAAGACGTTAATTGTCAAGCAACACCTTATTATAAAAAAGCAGCAATATTTTGCAGGGGAGAGAGACTGAAACTTGGAATTAGAGATACCCTCAGATGAAGGACTTTTTATCTGTTTGTACTGCCTTTGTAAATAGTTATACTGAACAATTTTATTTTTTATTTTATTGTTATTGATAAAATGTTACTTATGAACAGGGTTCGACCTTAACATTGTTTTACTAGCCCTGAACCTAGTGCAGATTGGCCAGGGCTAGTGCAGCTAACCCTCTACTTGTCCGTTTTGACTAGTGCAGGTTTTTCATTGTTGTTATTGAAGTTGAAAAAGTCCCTACTTTAGCCATTGGTGCCAGTACGGTTTGAAAAGTGGTAGGGCCAAAGAAATAAGGGGTAAATTCTCCCCTATTAAATACATTAACGTGATTGCAAACACTGATAGGGCCACTTATGAAAGTGGTAGGGTCATGGCCCTAGTGGCCCCCCCTGTTCCGGCACCTATGACTTTAGCAGGCTGTAGTCCTTTTGCTAATCTCCCTCAGTGTTCCAAGTGGCCTGGTGTGATTAACAGCTAAATAAGAGCTGCAATTATCTGGCAGTTCAAGAGAGAGATCCAACAAAAGACTTCCTGTGAGTCATTATCACTCAGTTGTTAGGACATTCAACTAGTGTGCATGCTGTGATCAAGGGTGGAGTGTTAAGTCACTAGCTTCCAGTTTTCTGAATTTGTCTTTGATTTTTCCCACAATATTAAGACCAGTGTGCCTCTTTTCCCAACCTTCTGAGTGTATGTATCCAACACTGCAGTGACAGAATGCTATCATGTATACACAGTCTGCCCAGCCAGGCGGCCTGTCCACTCTGTACTTCCATTGACACCCCTGCAGACTAGACTTTGAAGTGGACATCCATAGAACCATAGCTGCCATTACTGACTGGTGTGTGGTTCTCAGCTCCTCTTAATAGATCACACCAGTCAATGCCATCAATGCAGTACCACCCAGCATGTCATTTCATCCTAAAAACAATGCTTTGGAGCATGTATGGTACAAAGCAAAACTTTAGTAAAATATATAATTTGAAAGGTTAGAAAAGGTATTCCTGGAATGCATAGATCACCCTATATAGTAAGAGCGGTAGTACAGCATCATGCCTTTATACTGCTCCCCTTTGACTGATGAAAGGACACTTATGAAAAATCTGTTTTTGTTAGGGCAGAGCATGTTAAATCAATATTTTTGTGCCTGGTATATATAAACAGATATGTCAAAGTTTCTTACATCCCAAGCCCCCTGTGTTTGTTTAACTCTCTCCAAAGAAATCCTAGAACTTTCGCTGGCTCACTTCACAGTGTGAGGAAACCTTCCAGAAGTGCACTTCTGGTTCATCACAGGGTGGGGGATGTCAGTGTCTTTCTCTGCCTGATTCTGTACATTGCCCTGCAGGTCAGGGTGGGACTGTGGTGCATGGGTGTAGCCAGGCATACTCCAAGTACTCCATGGTGTGCAATTTTATTCAAGGGGGGTAGCAAACAAGCTCTGAACTGCTTCGTTTTTCCATGAAAACTAATGAAGAAAATGTTGAACCTTTCTGTAATTTTATTCATAGGAGTCGAAACTAGGACTGGTCACTAATACTGTCTTTGCATCCCAAGGACAATACAACTTTACAGGCTCTGGGCTGATATGTGGGTGTCTTAGGGAGCAATGCATGGCATTTGTATTTACCCATGCATGGCAACAACTATTGTCATGAGATACAAAAGCTGTATTTATTGTGCCAAATGAGGCAACAAACATGGTCCTGGTGTACATTTGTATATTGTCTGGCTACACCCCGGGGGGGGGGGGGTGCACACCCTAACAAGGGGGGGAGAGGTAGCAGTGAGTCCACTTAGTGTGCAGATCTGAAATCCCTGGCTACACCCCTGCTGTGGTGACGTGCATAATGATGTTGACTATTGTGTTTACAGAGCTAGAACTGCCTGATTGAACATTTACTATTATGGTATTCTCTAGTTTGGCAGGGAGAGGGGTGAAGAAAGAGGAAGCAAGGGGCACATGGTAAAAAAAAAAATGCGGGTACACACTGAGTGTGATTGGAATGCAATCTTTTTTTTTTTTTTTTTTGCTTGGGCAGGAAGCAATGTGGGAGCAGGATAAATATGCAATAATCAGAGTATTTCTTGGCTTGCATTTTGCCTGTATAACCGATCAAAATTGACCATTATTCTTGTGGGCTAGTGCAACCATCTGCGGGCTAGTGCAATTTTTGATCAACTTGTCCGTCTGGCTAGTGCAAAAAAAAGTTAAGGCTGACCCCTGCTTATGAATTTTACAACTACTCCTGGTCTTCCTATGTTTCCTGACCTGTGCCTCGATGACAATGCCTTGTTTAATCAATCCCCATATGTCTTCTACTTTCACTTGCTCCTCTGTTCTCTTTAGTTTTCCCCTGGCTAATTCCCTCATTTTATCGAAGCTAGCTCCTCTAACGTTAAGGACTTCTGCCTTGGATTGAGAGTTCACATCCCCTAGGGATAATTCAAACCAGACAGAGTTGTGGTCACTGCTTGCTAGTGGTTCACCAACCCTAACAGCACCAACTGTCTCCGAGTTGGTGAGGACCGCATCCAGGATGGTGTCTAGCTTAGTCGGCTTGCTTGCTAGTTCAACCACAGTCTGATTTCTTTGTTGATCTAGCTAGCCATTGGGATGCCCCAGTCAACATCAGGCATGTTCAGGTCTCCAACCACCAGTGTCCCCTCTCTGTGTCACCCCTCTGATTTCTTCCAGAAGCTTCTCATCCCTGTCCTTTGCCTACCCCGGGGGTCTGGATACCACCCTGATGTAGACTTTCTTCCCCAATGTTGAGCTTAGCTGTACCCATAGGGATTCCACTCCCTCCGTCTTGCTGAAATTGAGTGCTGTGGCCACTAGTTCATCCCTAACATAAAGTGCTACTCCTTCCCCTCTGGCTCCCTTTCTGTCTTGGCTAAACAGCAAGTACCCTGGTACAGAGAGATCCCAGTCATTGTATTCCGAGGCCCAGGTCTCCATGATGGCCACCAGGTCTATCTGGGATTCTGCCTTCAAAGCCTGTAGGTCACTGTTCTTATTGCCCAGGCTCCTGGCGTTGAGGCGCACCCCCTTCCAAATACCAAGAGCATTGATGTTCTTCTTGCTTTTTGGATTGCTCTGCTAGTTTCCATCATCATGGCCCCATTTTCAGTCCCTTGCAGTCTCTTCCTGCTTTCTATGATTACACTCAGGTTGTGGTAGAGAGTCGTTTACTTGTGGGGGAGTGTCAGCTAAGTTCCCATCATTGGTGCAGTTATCGATAGGTTTCTTAGCATCATGCCCCCCCCCCCCGCCTAGTTCAAATGCCCAAGGTAGACGTTAAATTTCTGCCCCAGTGCACTCACCCCTTCTTTGGTTGAAGGCCGTCAAACTTGAAAAGTCTTCTCTCCCAAAAGTTTCCCCAGTCACCTATGACGTGGTACCCTTTTTATTGGTACCATTCATGCAGCCAGGCATTAAATTCTTTGAGCTCCTTGTTCCTGAGCCTGTCCTGCAATCCTTTTTGCCCCATAGTGGGAGGACCTCTGAGAATGCCAGAGAGGTCGAACTAGCTGTCAGCTGCTCCCTCAACTTAATAAAGTTGCGTTTGTTCTCTTCCACTGTGGTGAAACACGGTTGTTGAAACTATGAGTATGACCAATATATTTATAGATTTCAAAGGTTCCAAGCTTCATTTTGAGTGGCACTCAAAAGAGCTTTTTTTGTCCAGTTGTATTGTTCACTCATAGCAGACTGATCATGTACATTGTTTCCACTGTCAGTGTTATAATGCAGCATTTTCTACATTTCCATTCAACAGCGGGCACAACGAGCGGAGAAAGTGAAAAATCATATTAAGAAAACCATCGCAGAGCAGAACCGTAAACTTGAGGAAGAAGAGCTTCTTCACCAGACCATAGCAGGTACAAGTTACAAAATCAAGCCATGCCTGTGGAGCACAGCTTTGGAGTATTTGGCACTATTTTATGCTAAAAAATTGCACATTTGGTGGCATTAAACTCTGCTGCATGCTAAACTGTTGAAAAATCCAGACCGTATGGCAAGTTGCTGGGTGTGTATTTTAAAGGGAAGGGGAGTCAGCACTAAGAGCCCCATACCCAGTTCGGTGGTTGGTCCCAATTTGCACTTTGTTTGCAAAAAAAAATGTTCGTTTTTACTTACTGTTTACTTCAGTGTAGTAGAGCATATCTGGCAGGGCTTGCTGATTCCCAAGCTGACATCTGATGTTACCAGAAATCTCAGAATCCCCTACAGTTGATGTCAGAGCAGGGCTGCAGCAGTGGGAGATTCAACAACCTGCAGTGCATGTTAAGAGTTTTCATAAGCTCTGGGGCCCAATATTGGAGCAGAAGTGGAGTGCAAAGGTTTGCGCTGCATTTGCCCTTGACTACGACTCTGAGGATGCCATATTCAGTCGGGCAGTGCACCGACGCTATCTGACTGAATATTAGGGTCATGTCAGGGCAGCGCAGAGTCTAGTAGCGCCGCCCCGACAGGGATCTGGGCTATATCCAGCCCATACAGAAGTGTATGGAACTGCGCCACCACACCTACTAGCACCAGGATTCCCTGACGTGATATTCAGCTGGCAGTATGCAGATGAGCCCATTGGGCATGCAAGGCACTAAGGGCCATATGCATGGCCATTATGGGCTCATTTGCTTGGGAAGTGGTGGCAGGTTTGCACCCCTATAGAGGCCACCTGCCATGTCAGGCAAGGTGGCAAGTGGACCCCCCAGACCCGGAACACCTGTGCCCACAAGTTACACATCCTCCCTGATGTCCAATCACTCCCCCATCCTTTGATCCCTGTCCCCGTAATAGTTTAGTTATTCCCTAGTGTCTAGTAGCACCTCTGACCCCACTGTCCCTGTACTAGTGTAGTTATTCCCTGGTGTGTAATGGAACCTGCTACCCTCTGATCGCCTGATCCCGTAAGTGTTCAGGTATTCCCCAGTGTCCAGTGGCGCCCCTGGCCTGAGCACCCATCCAGCTGAGAGCCCATTGTACGTGGCATCTAGCAGCCCCCGCACCCTGCCATCCCCCCTTACCTCACTGGTACCGTGCTGATCCAACAGGCAGCTGGCACAGCCCTCCTCTCACAACCTCGGCTAGTTGCCATATGGAATGCCAAGGGGCGCACATACTGTCTACAGTACAAATAGCTCGCTCCCTATCATTCCATATGGCAGCTGGCCAAGCTGGTGAGAGGAGGGCTATGCAGTTACCGTATAGGATTTATGTGGCACCAGTGACAGGAAAAGGGGGTGGTTTGCTCGGTGCGGAGGAGGGCAGCTAGACACCAGGGACTACGAGCTCTCAGCTGGGAACGGGTGCTCGGGGGTGGGGGTGCCACTGGACACCAGGAAATACCTGAACACTTACAGGGCTGAGCAATTTGGGGGGGGGGGGACACCAGACACTAGGGAATAACTACATTATAACAGAGATCAGAGGGCCGGGGATCCACTAGACACTAGAAAATGACTACACTATTATGGGGAGGGGGTCGGAGGGCATGGGGTGCCACTAGACACCAGGGAATAACTACACTATTATGGAGAGGGGGATCAGAGGGCAGGCGGTGCCACTAGACACCAAGGAAGCACTCAAATATTACAGGACAGGGATCGGAGGGTGGGGGGGGGCGTGCCACTAGACACCAGGAAATAACTAAACTATTACGAGAAAGGGGATCAGAGAATGGGGGTGCCACTAGACACCATGGCATGCATAGCTGCAACGGGCCGGAGTTAGGGGAGTCAACTGCAGTACCCTTGCCCATTAAATCGAGGTTTACAAAGGTGATAACTTGTGCCCATTTGTGTAGCATTTACCACCTGTGCAAACCTGTCAGTTTCATGCTGCACCTTATGCAGGGCAGGACCCCCTCATTTGCATGAGCAGGGTTCATTTTTGGGTGGAGGACTGGGACAATTGGCACACAGTTTTTAATTTTGACCCACCTTTTCTTCTACCTTGGGGACAACCTGCTCACTGTTATAGAGGTTTGAACTGCTGTTTTATGAATCTGAGCTCAGTTGAACAATATGACCCATTATTTTTTTTTTTCATTTGACCCTTACTTTTTATACCCAGTGGGTCAGTGTCCTACATAAATAAATATCTGAAATGAACCCTGCATGTGCACAGTGGTAATGTAGCTCTCGGGTGCTAACGGCTTTTGCCCATGCCGTGGGGTGCCTGAATATAGACCCCACCCACAAATCGGGTGCAGAAGCCGCATAGTGTGAGCAAGCACCTCTTAGCACCCAGTCTAAGTTTTGAATATCTGGCTCCTGATTTTTGTTTGCTGGTTCCATTTTCCTCCCTGAGCTAGGTACATTCATAGAGGAGAGTACCTAGCCCCAGGAGAACAACAGGATTGGCAAACATGTTGATTTTCCTCAACTTTGGGGGGGGGGCTGATTTTAATATTTTATCAACCAGAATTAGTCATTTTTTTAAAATGGAAAATGATTGGCCTCAATAGTAGAATTTAGCATAATTCTAATTGAATGCTAGCAGGTGTTCATCACCGCACTGGCCTGTAACAGTACAAGACAGTTTCTCTGTGCTTCAATTCACTTTCCATCAGGGAAACATGGTTTGTAAGACTAATTTGTCTTGCAGAACAGTGTTTTATGGCTGTTTAAATTGCTCTGTTTTTTTTTTTTCTTTTTTCTTTTTTTACTGTACAGGTACACTGGATGAAAGCTCTCTTAATGAGGAGAATGGAATTATAGTTAAACAAGATATGAATGCAAGTTCTTCAGATGTGGACCGGGATAAAAAAATGACAGTTACCTTTAATCTAGAGCCGGAAGTCATTGACCTGGAGAGCAGTTCTCAGGAAATTCCATTCAAGACTGTAACACATGAGGATCAAGGAGGTAATCATTTAGGACCCAGTGAGCAAGAACATAGAACAAAACCAGAAAGATTGGTTAAAAGCAGAATGAAACTGAGGTGCAGCAAACGGAAGTTGGAGGTGAAAGAAAGCAAGCCTGAACAGAATGCTTCACTGGTAGTTAGCAGCTGTAGTAAATTGGTACAAGAAGAAACAGACTGCAATATGAAACACACAGGGTCACCAGTTTTTAAAAAGAACATTGGTATGCAGCAACATGATGAAGGGACGCTAAAGTGTTTTGAAGAAAATGAGCTGAACAGTTCTCATGGAAGTCTGGAAGAGGTATTTTTAGAGAATGAGGGAGGCAGCATGCCGTCCCTAACCGCTGTAGAACCTTGCTCGACAAAATTAGCAAGTTGTCCTAATAGTCCTCGATTTAGATTCCTGCCTAATCAAAATGTCTCTGTAAGTCTTGATCACCATTCTTCTCTTACCACTACATCCAAAAGTGAAACTATCAAATCTTCAGACAGACAGAATACTGAAGCTGACTGTGTTGAAAATGAGTTAACACAGAGTAAAAGCATAGGTGGTGAAATTGTGGAGAAGGAATCTGCAAATCATTTCACAAATGCTGCACTTCCGGATGCCTTTAGGGGATGCCACAGGTAGTCCATTCAGTAGCCGAGGTGGCTTTGAAAAACTCAGTTCTGAAAACCGACTGAATAATGTGAAGACATTTGTTTCTTCAAACACCGACATTTGGAGGGATAGCAATAAAGAACAAAGTTCAGGAGATGTGTCAGATCAACGGGAAATAGATTCTAGCGTGCTGGAAAAGTCACTCGGTGCTTTAGCAGAAAGCCCACTGAGCTCCTGTACGCTGATTGAAGGGCTTTTATTTCCTGTGGAGTATTATGTGAGGACAACACGGCGCATGTCCACATGTCAAAGGCAGGTAGACTTGGAAGCGGTAATTCATAGTCAATTAGGTAAATCCAGAAAAGGGGGAAGAGGAAAGGGGTAGAAAGTCACTTTCTAGTACAAGTGAGTGTGATCAAGACCCATTCAAACAGGAAGAATCAAAAGTTATGCAGATGTTTTGCAGCAAAGGAAATGAGCAGTTTAATTCAGAGAATCATTTTGAGGCAAATAGCACAGTACCCAGTCCGCAGACTAGTGAAAGTCATCAGGTTTCCCCTAGTAATAGCACTACTCCTAATTTTCCTGGTGTGAAAACGGGGAAGGGAAAACACATAAAAAGGGGAAGAGGGAGTGTACAGTCCAGAAGTGCAGGCAAAACTAGTGCCAGTTCATTGCAAATGCAGATTTCTACGGGTCCAATGGAAAGTAACGGAGAGAGTGTGAGTACAGATAAACTGTGTTCTCATCCAAGTGGTTCACAGAGCGAAAAAGAGAACTATGTGGGCAATAAGAACATTCAGTCAGTGCTCAAAAAGAAAAGGCCTTCCTGTACGTCGGGTGACACATTACAGGTGAAGAGCATTGAAAATGACTGTGGTTTGGGTGGTGGTGCCACATGTACTTATGGAAGTGGTACCCAGGGACTCGGGGAACACAGTTTTTTTGTGGAGCACATTCAAAATTCCATTAACAGAGCCATTGATAACAGTTTAAAGACTTGCAAAGACGCATTGGAAAGTCAGCCAAAGGAATGTGAGTCTGGAGCATATGTCAACAAAACAGTAAACCAAACACCTGCCAGTTCAGTGAGTCAAGTAACCATCCAGGATAAACTATCTGATTCCAAAGCCATGTCGTCATTTGGCTTCTCGGAACTAGATACTCAAGACTCACACGGGAATCTCCAACAGAAAAGACCAGCCAAAGGTTTGTGGTGATTGCATTACTTTTTCATGACGGTACCATAGTTGAAAAGTGGATTGTCATTGGGGATAATAAACTTTTATTTTTTTTTTTAACCATCATGTTTTTCTGCACCTTCTGACCCCTGACCCTGCAGCACTCCCTCCAGCCCTGTCACCTGCCTTCTCCAGGACATGCTTACCAGTTATCCTCAGACCTCCACTAGGGATGTCACAATATCAAATTTTTAGTATCACTTTTTACACAAATATTGTAGTAACATGTACTGATTATCACAATAATCTGCAGTGATTCTAATTTTAGGAAAAGTGGTACAAATCTGATTGGAGAAATGTGGGGAATTGGAATCGTAGTATCCCCCAGACATGGTGACTTTTCTGGAGCAGCAACCAAAGACTCTTTATCACAGTATATCGTACTGCATGATAATCATGATTTTTTTTTTAATGATAAATTATTGTCAGAGGTAATTATCATGACAGATCATCATATCGTGTTATCATGACATCCCCGTCCACCACTTACCCAGGACCACATGTGGCAGTGGGTAGCCTACCATGTTGGTTGTGCAGTGGCATGTGAGGGGTGCCGGATCAAACTGGGAACATTTTCCTCTGCTTATCCCTGCAGGGTGCCGTCATGCAGTGTCGCACATGCATGCATGCACTGGTATGTCTGGCACCCAATGGCCAGCCATTCCCTTCAGTGAGTGCTCGCTTCTGTTACCACCTGGCCTCTGCCAGGTGGCAGTCAGGCAACGAGACCCTCAGTCCTTTCCTCCCCCCAGCCTGCCTCCAGCAACCTCGCTCCTTTCTGAATCTTGGTTGCTGGCGTCACATATGGTAGCCCTACGGCTGCACCAATTGGTCGGCAAGTCTGATACTCTCCAGACTAACCAGTGGCCCAGAGGAAGTGAGTTGCATTCCATGCAGGCGACCTGGGGTCAGCAGTGGACTCTGGACCTGTAGCCAGCACCCAGGGCTGGGGAAAAAGGATGTCCATGACAAATGGGTCCCAGCCTGGAGAAGGCTGGTGCTGCAGTCCGGCACCACACTAGCCCCTCACGGTATGCCGGTGAACTAGCTGACGTGCCAATTGGTAGGTGCTCCAGCTGTTGCGTGCACACAAGGCACCTAAGTGGCTCTGTGTACTCCCTGCCAGGGTGATGAGAGTCAGACTGAATTAAAAATGCTTCCTTGGAAAGCGTCCCCAGACCAGCCATCATGTGGATCATTTTGGACATTCTTATTTTAAATTCCCAGAATGCTGAGAAGGAGGACAAATGGGGAGATATTCAGTGGCCTAACTCAAAATACGCAATTTATTTTCACTTGTGAGGGGGGCAGGACCATAACTCAGGAGTGGCAGAGCCCCAGGTGAGTTATGAAAGTCCTGCCCCATCATAAGTGATGATAAACTGCATATTTTAAGTCAGACCATTGCATATTCAAGCTATACAACATGGGTTTAATCGTTATAACTTTTAAAGCATCTGTTTGGTTTCAACTGCTGGCTTCATTACTGCACAGGGCTGCTGTGATGTCATCAGCATTGTGCAAGCTGCTGTCTGATTGGTTCAATATTCTATTGTGATGTACCCAGCTTTGCATACCTCAAAATGCAAGATAATCATGATACCTTGCAAACTGGGTCCAAAAATAGGGCCTCAAATCTAGGAAATTGAAAGTGGCGATCTCCTAGGGCAGGGCTAGCAGTAGAGCATTACATAGTAGCTATATTAAGTATTTTTTAGTTATGTTTCGACAACCCAAATGTAAGATATCCGCAAAGCCACACGCATATGAATGAATGAATTGGAAGAAGGACACTGATCTTGTGTTCAAGCTCAAAAATTGAAAGTCTAGCACTGCTGGTAAGAGTTAACAAAAACCACACCAACTAGAGATAAATGAGATATTCTATGAACAAACTCAAAGGTTTCCAATATTTTAGTAGCAATTCAGAAAGACATGATTACAGACATGGTATCAGCACTTGACAGTCAGCTGGTTAGAAGCTGTAGGCTCTTAGAAGAAATATTCAGCTTGGAGATTTAACACTGTGCAAGCTCAGTAGATGTACAGCAGCATACCAGATAGTGTTAAGCAAATAACTATATAAGTCCCACAGGTAAAAATGGTAGTTCTTCAAATACAACTAGCAGCTCGAAAATGATGGGCAAACTTTTCAAGAACAAAATATTCAACCAGGAAATATCACACTGTGCAAATTCAGCAAATTAATAGCAGCTTCTGAAATTGTGAGATTGAAATTGATTAGTCCCACAAGCTGATATAACAGTCTTTCAGATACAAATAGCAGCGTGGAGATGATGTACAAACTTGCAAGAAAAACACTACACTTAGTAAAGGATTGGCGGTTTAGACAGATGCAGCAGAACGGAACACAACATTGTAAGAATACTCTGAGCTATTAACTAAGGGGTCTATGTATCATTGTGTGGATTGCCCACACACCACTGATCAGTGGCATGTAGGCAATCCTAAGTGACAGTGCTGTGCACCAAGGGGTCCCATGGACCCGTGTGACCATGCACAGAAGGGATGCACGTCACTTTTACACTGGATCCCCTGGCCGGGCACACAGCTACACACATGGCTGGTCCAGGGACATGCCTGGGGGTGTGCTTACACTCTGCGCCATTCGTGAAGACGCAGAGTGCCGGGTGAGGGGGGCGCAGGACACACAAGTAGAGACCCTGCTGTTTCTGTTGCCCCCATCCCCCAGATTTTGACTGCCATCTGCAGTGGACACATCACCCCTCTACGATGCTGCCTCAGCACTCTGGGCAGACAGGGAGGGCTGGGGCAGCCATTCAGGATCTCGCCCATATACATTTGTTTCTTCTGCACTTTCCTACAGTCCCCTACTCGCTCAGAGCAGAGGAGCCACTCTGGGACCGAGGGTGGGCATCCGATTGGATGCCTGTCTGAGTCCCTTGATCCACCCTGCAGAGGAGCATGGTAGTACATACTGTGCACCTGTCCACAGGTTCGCAGCTTCATGGGTCAGGTACACGCGAATCAAGCATAGTCTGCCCCACATTGATGCATATCCCCTTAAATTGTTTGGTATTGGTGTGGTATGCACACTACACAGATAACAGCTAGAACATTCAAGAAAGATGCTTGAACAACTTGTAGCTCAGAGTGAGGTCTTGCCTTACGCTGCACACATCAAAACCTGGTCAAAGCACAAATGTGATAGCCACCTGGGAAGGGAGGGAAGAATTGATACTTGGGATTTACCTCCCTTCTGCTTGAATTTTCCAAGCTCTTGTGCTATGTCAGCAGATAATTGTTTAAAGCAAGGAATGAGCTTGGCGTTACAGAAACGTGGGTGGATGTATTGCAGCTAGACCAATTTGAATGTAGGGAGGTCAAGGGTCGTAATATCAAAGACAACCCACGTGTCAAATTCAAAAGGGCTAGGGGAATATACTCCTATCCTGACTGGATGTACCAAGCTACAGAACGCAGCTATGATTCCCACATAATGTATGGAATAAAGTATGGGTCGGTGTGTGTAACAAGAAGTTTACACACACCCAAGGGGCTAGATGCTACATAAACCCCAAGAGCAAAGCTCGAGGGGTTTATTAAAAGCATCTAACCCCAAGGGTGTATGTAAACTTCGAGTTTACACACACCGACCCATATTTTATTTTATATAACTGCTGGGTTTCCCTTTTTTTTCACCTCAGCAATTATACAAAATAAAAGGAAGTTGCTGTGTGGACGCAGCATGCTTAGGTTACAGTGTGCAGCCGCAGTTGCCTTTCTTCATTTATTTCAAAGTTTTTTTGTTTTGTTTTTTGGGGCAGCTGAAAATAAATTTTAGTGCCTGTGGTTTTTACTTACTGCCAACTCGGAGTTGTGGTCTATGTCTGTTAGGTGAAGGTTTGGCGAGAAGGCAAGCGGAGAGTGGTCAGGAAGCTAGGAATAGCGTCGGCACATGCGCAGAGTGAGGGAAACCATGCCTGTGTTTGCCGTAATAAACTCTCCTGTATTATGGCAAATAATGTCACGGTTTCCCTATGGGGAAAAAGGGAAAACAGTTTTTATATACAGATAAGTTACAGCCAATCCAGGGTGTTCTATCCAAAACATAAAGTGTACGTAAGGTGGAGCTAACTGTATAATGTCACATCAGTAGCTCTGAAGTCATGTAGTGCTAGAATCCAACTCTGTAACATCTGAGAAGGTGCTGTGTGCATACAGAGAAATGGTGGAACTTGTACTTGTGCAAAAAAATGCTGCAGCGCAAGGTAGAGCCTGGATACAATCTCAAAAGCAAGCAGTCACACAGTGTGCGTGTATCACCGAGGGAGCCTTGATTACCTGCTTTAAATCGAGTAAAAACAGATGGGAACAAAAATCAACAAGGGTTTTATGCCAGAATGACCAAACTTTCTTCCTTTTGTTTGCTCGGCTAGTCCAACAGGATAATGTTGAATTTCAAGTGCAGTGTCCGTTATTCTAAGCTCTCAGTAATTCAACAAGTCAGAGTCTGTAATCCAATTTTAAAGAGCCACAGCGAGTCAAACAGGGTCTGAGGAAGAGTTACACCCGGAAACATCACCATACTGTTACGCTAAGGCACACCCAGCGAGCTACCTTGCATGGCGGATGTGAGCACCCGTTGCACCTCTTTAAAATCGGATCACAGACTCTAACTTGTTGAATTACCGGGATCAGAGCTACGTTTTGTAGCTTGGTACATCCAGGCAGGATGGGAGGTATATCCCCCAGCCCTTTTGAATTTGACACGCGCGCTGTCTTTAATGATTATTTAAACTGAGCTGCTCAGCCTGACCCTTGCCCTCCCCACATTAGAATTGGTCTAGCTGCATGACCTCCACCTCCATTTCTGTAACTCCAAGCTCATTCCTTGTTTTAAACAATTATTGCTGACATGGCAGAGAGCTTGGTAAATTTCAAGCGGAAGGGAGGTAAATCCTCAATGTAAATTTTTCCCTCCCCCCAAGCTGACTGTCACATTTGCACTTTGTCCAGGTTTTGATGTGTGCAGTGTAGGGAGACACCTCACTCTAAGCTACACATTGTCCAAACATCTTTCTTTCTTTTTTTTAAACTTATTTTTCCCACCAGCTGCTGCTCCTCCGGGACTCCCTCAGGCATCCTGGCTTGTTCCTGCCCACTTGAGATCCCCCCATCCCCCCCCCCCCGAGTCTCCCCCACAGTACTCTGATCCCTCTCACCTACCTGGCAGCATGAACTCCCTGGCTTATCCCCGCCAAGGTGGGGCCACCACTCCCTTTGGTGCTCTTGAAGGTCAAGTCTACTGCAGGCAAGGCAAGGGGGGAGAGAGAGAGAATCAGGAGAACAGGTGGGCGGGATCTGGCGGTGGGCATGGAGGCCAGGTGCCGTCATCTACCCAGCGGTGCAGGATTTTTCCTTGTTCATGCACATACCCCCCCCCCCCCCGAGGCACAGACGTGCAGTGACGTCCAGCGCTAGACGGGCACGCTTCTGCACCTGTCAGCAGGACATCCACCGACACCTCACCCCATCTTAATGTGTCCCTGGGTTTGATAAACCCAGCCTCTGCTGAGCACTGCTAACCCCAGGGATTCACAACCCTCCCTATCCCAGGAGAGGAGAGCTGTCGTTGGACGCTCAATCATCTCCTCCCCAGATGACCCCCGGTGGCCCGAGCTCGTTCCTGAACCCGGGTCGCGAGGTGTGGGGTCCAGTGCCTCAACCCTTAGCGCCACTGGGCCAGACCCAAACATCTTTCTTGAATGTTCTAGCTGTTATCTGTGTAGTTCGCACACCAAACAATTTAGTTGCTAGCTCAGAGTATTCTTACAGCATTGTGTTCCATTCTGATGCTCCTGTCTCAGCTGCCAATCCTTTACTAAGTGGAGTGTTTTTCCTGCAAGTTTGTATATCATCTCAAAGCTGCTGTTTGTATTTAAGCCTATAGCTTCTGACCAGCTGACTTTCAACTGCTGATATTTACGTGTCTGTAATCGTGATGCATGATGCCCTTGTGAAATGCCACTAAAATATTGGAAATCCTTGAGTTTGTTCATAAAATATTTAATTTATCTCACGTTGGTGAGGTTTTTGTTGTCTCTTACCAGCAGTGCTGGACTTTCCATTTTTGAGTCTTAACACATCATCAGGATGTCTTTCTTCCAATTCTTCCATATGCGTGTGGCTTTGCTGATATCTTGCATTTGGGTTGTTGTTGATATAAATGTGTAAACAAATACACATTAAGCTATTACTTAATGCTCTGCTGCTAGCCCTGCCCTTGGAAATCTCCCCACTTTCAGCTTCCCTAGTTTTGTGTGTCTGTTTACACCTCGTTGGGCTCAAGTGCCTGCCCTAGACCATTGTGTCGTGAGAGCTGTGACTACCACCTTTGTTTGCTTGGGTCCAAAAATACCAGTTTTATTCAGTGATATTTCTCTCCATACCTGTTTTATAAACTGTAATAATTAAGCAACTATTCACTTATTCCTATAAATAGGGTTACTGTAGTGTCTAACATAAGTGCCAAAGATACGTGCGATAATGTTTTTTCAAGCTTGGAAGTGCAATGTAATGACCCTATTCTTTGATGATAGACACAGAGACTTCAGTTACAACTAGTGGTGCTGGGGGCCAGGGGTGCATTACTGTTTGGGATTTCTAAGTGGGTGCGACATGACGCATGAGTGTATATATAGCATTAATCACCGCCAGCTGAGGGCTCTACGGTGGATTAATGCCCGCTGGGGGTCATGCGAGGCGCAGCCGAGGCTCCCCAGCGGGCGTATCACTAGTGACCGAACTGAAAAGGTGATAACGCAGCGCTTAACATAATAGCGTCAGGCGCATATTGTCCCGCTGCTAGTCTACATTACACAGACCTTGCCTGACAGCGCTACTGGTAGATGCCACGGAATGCAGCGGTTCTTGTCCTGTGCGACAGTCGCATAGTGTGAGACCGTGAGCGTCCCCGCGTCCCGATAGACATTTCCATCGTCTCTGCTGTGCATAATACTCTTGCGCAGAACTTGACAGTCATTTCATTAGCTGTCTTTAAACCGGACTGTGAACGCCTCACACTGATTGCACGGTTAAAAATTGCAGACCTACATACCTTTCTAAGGACCGTAGCCGACCGGGACAACCTAATCCCAGTAGCAGCCAACCACAGAGTGCCCGCCTCTGCGAGACTCTGATTGGCGTTCTAGCATGCTGTCGCGTGTACTCCGACTGTTCGTTGGCCGGTAGTGCTGTCATGGATTGCGGAGGGGGGGCCAGTAGCCTCGCCTATGGATGACTGAAGATGGCTGGGTGGCACCGAGTTACAATTTCAGTAACTAATTAAAACTGATCAGACGGAGAAGAGAATCGGGGTTGCAGGTGGAGGGCAATAACTGCCGTCTGCAGTTGGTAGATTGGTGGCGCCGTGACGTAGTGCTGTACCTGTCTCGCACTTCACTTGAGGTCTGACTTTACACGGGACGTGCCACATCACTTGGCTGCTGATAGTTACTCGGGGGATTTATTTGACTTGAGTAGAGGAGGACCACCATATGCAGTGATGGGAGAACGTAGGGTTTTGTCTGACATTATATTTATTCTGGGATTAATGTTACAGCAGAGCTCCTTTTGTTTACTAGCCACACGGTTAACATTACGGCTCGTTGTGAGTGCTGATGCTCGCCCCCGACATCACCTCTCTCTATTTCCTAGTACATGCACTAGCGAGCGGGCTCTACTGCTGTGTTAATACCCGCTCGCCCCCGACATCATCTCTCTCTACTTCCTAGTACATGCACTAGCGAGCGGGCTCTACTGCTGTGTTAATACCCGCTCGCTTTTCGTCAGCTGATGCATTCCCACCAATCTGCTTTCTCCATTTCGGCATCAGGTTCAGTGCCATGTTACAAATACTAGTATTGTACCATAACAGCAGTGTTGGTGCAGTACAGATTGGTGGTGAAATACCATTTCAAGTTGATTCATTTTAAAAGCAAATTGGTGTGGTGGTTAAAAGGATGGTGGCCTACTACACTAAAGTAATGAATCAGAGATACCAGCACCTTAATGTAGGGGTGTACAAATCCTGTTACTCCCTGTCCAGGACAAGTACAAAAAGAGCTGATTTCTTTGTGATGAATGAGGGCAAATGCAAATTCAGCCACAGTCGTGGTTCAACAAGTTGTAAGAGTTTTGATTTGAACAGCTCTGCCATAAGGGTCTAAGGACTTCGAGCAGGTGTCTACTTTTGCACATAATTTTGTAAACAAACTCAGTTTTTATTTATTTATTTGCTTTATCAATGTAGTTACTACTATTTACTACAGAACACCTTTTTAATAATCCGGTTGTCTGTTCCAGGTTTCAAAATATATTTTTGCCAGCTGTTGCATGACATCAATATAGAAAGCTTTAATCAAGAGTTTCTGATGTTCTGGTACACTTATGACATCACCGTGCTCTGATGTCACACATACAGAAATTCTGAGGTCAGTTGAGGCAGTCAAAGTTTTTTTTTTTTTTTTAGCTGTTTGACCCCTGTCGCTACCTCCTGCTTACTTGGCAACAGGGATACATAGTGTTTTTACCCTGTTTCTCCCGGTGCCGGGACCCAACACGGCGCATGCAGCATGCAGGCGCACGCACTGTGGCACCAGCTTAACCCTTTTGCCACCACACCCCTTCTGGTGATCGCCAAGGTCCTCATAAGCATCCGTCCTCCACCAGCTGGCAGCCAAGGGTCAGGTAACCTCCACATCCCTTCCCGGGAAAGGAGGACCGCCTCACAAAAGCTCGATCCTGCTCCCCGCCGACCCCCGACAACAATGGCTCGTTTCCGAACCCAGGTTGCCGGCGTGGCACAAAGTGTGGCGTCCAGCACCTCAACCCTCAGCGCCACCGGGCCGGCTACAGTCAGAGGTTTTTTAAAACAGACCATGGAATAATAAAGCAGCTAAGCCATGATGGGGTGTGAATTAAAGGATTGTGAGGCATAGCTGAAGTCCGAGTGTCCTTACACCCTTGGGAAGTACATTCATATCCTTTAATACACATCATGGATTTCTTTATTGAGCTTATAAAATGTCTCACTGCTCTCATGTATTACATCTACAGTGAAACATTTTTAATACACTTTTTTTAAGAAAATCATTGGTTTAAATACATTTTAAATGGCAAACTTGTATTCATGAAGTAGTCCCTGATTTTGTGGGTAACAAGGCTATTTTGCCTTGGTGGTGATATCTGACACCTCACCATGCAGCACTAGCTTTTTAATGCACGGTCAGGTGATGTCTCTCAGCCAATGAAGTGTCAGGATTTTTCCTTGCCATGCCATAAGTACTGTATTTGTGAAATATTTAAAAGACTGACAGCGAGATGAAGCCAAAAACCAGTGTAACAAAGTTAAATCCAATTTCAATAAAAATAATGTTTTTAAATAGTTTAGTAGCTATCTGTTTTTTTGGTTTTTTTAAGTGTCACCTTTGTCAGTTGTGGACAACTGATGCACTGTACTCAAGCTTGTCCCCCACTCTTCTGGTGAAAAAGTGTTTACAATAATCTTTCTTAATTCTCCCCCTGCCAGTTTTAATGCATTCCCCGTTATCCCTGTTTTTATGCCTAAGGAGAATATGGCCTTGAAGTTTACCCCACAGAGTAATTGCACGTTTCTGTCATGCCACTTCTTTTCCTTCTTTCCTTGAGGGTGTACGTGTCTAGGTTCTACAGCCTCTCTTTGTATGTCATGTCCCCAGGCCCTGGACCATCTTTGTTGCCCTGTGCTGTACTGTTTCCACCTTATCACGGTCTTTCCTCAGGTGAGGACTCTAGTACCTTGTGCTGTACTCCAGAGGTGGTCTCACCAATGAACTATACTTCTAGGATATAAACTATAAAATGTACTATCACACTGCTAGTCTTGTTCACTATAGATTTTTTCTAAACTTTCTAAAACATTTTCCCTCATAGGAAAGAAAAAACCTAACCGCTTGCAAAATACACAGAATGTCCATTCAGATACAGAAGAGATCTGTGGTGATCCCCTCCTTCCTGCTCATAAATTCAAATTTGGCATCAAGAGCCTCTCTTCCTGCTTGGAAATCAAAGATTTTCATTTACCTGATGTCGAGTTTGGACTCCTTAAACTCAAAAAACTAAAATCCTGTGCAGTAAGACTTTTAGAGTCATTTAGCCCCTTGCCGGCAACATGTGAACAAATACGTAGTGAAGCAGGCACTGGACTGCATGCTGCGACTGAAGATGAGCTGATTATACAGGGCTGTACAGCTGAACAAATGAACAAGTACTGTCAGAAATCAGAAGCAGATTTTATGAATGCAAAGGCTACAGCAGCTGTCACAGCCACCGCTGAGGAGTATCTGGCTACAACGGAATTACTTTGCAGGACAGAACTTTCCTCCAGTATACTTCTTTCCCCACCAGCTTGCACAGTTCATGCAGACATCAGTTCCCTGCCTGAAGCACACACTGGTAGCCCTGTCTTTCCGTCTCTCGGCTTTACTCCAGCAAATGGGGCTGCTTTCTCTCAGCAGAGTCGTGGAGCCTTGTCTGACATTCAGTGTGAACCTTTGTCTGAAGCCAAAGTTGTTACCACAGAAATGCAGATGAGAAATCACATTTTAAATGGCAGCACATACGATGCAAATGATACACTGACAACTACTCTCGACTTTGACCATTATCTTGATGAACCTGCATGGGCTGAAGGAGAGAAGCAGAGAAGTCAGTGCACGATAGAAGACCAATGTCTGGGTCAGGAATCCAGCCCCTTCATTGCCTGCAGCCCTTCTGATAGCAAGAACCTTTCTGTCACTGACTTTGAGAAAAGCACCAACCAGGTAACATTTCATTTGTTTCAGGATAAATTATGTCAGGAATTTACAACAACAAAAATCCCCCCCCCACTCCAAGATCAGGACCAGTACAGACTGGTGCTTCGATGGGGTCTGATCGCCATCCTTGTTGGATAACAAAGAAATGAGCCTTACAAAAAAAATAGATGCATTATTGAGAAAACAGTGCATCTGTCACCAGAACAGCAACAAACCCAGTGGCCTGTGTAAAGTCACGAACCTTTCACTGCCAGATGCCTAGGTGTAAAGTGCAGCAGTCCTGAAATGTGGTAAATCATACCCTGTCCTAGCCCATTTCTGGCATTTTTGAAATCTTATATCTATCATTAATTTCACTTATAAAAAAATCTGTATATAATGTTTTATTTGCTTTAATTTAAGGGATTTCAAAAAAAAACATTTTAGGGCCTTCTTGACTGTTTTCTTTGAGGAAAAGTGGCAACTGTGTTTATGTTAGCGATCAGTAATGAGTGAAGTGGCTCATAAATTTTGTATGTGATTTGCCCAAATGCCAAATCCCACTGCCTGAACTTGTTACAACCTGAGCATTTCTGGGGAATTAACATATGGGGCTCACAACTTGTTTAGCCAATCAGAACACAGGATATTTCCAACCAATATTTTAAGTCTAAAAAGCTATAATCTCTACGGCCATAAGAATCACATCGATCAAAGCTAAATGAGGATATCTATTTTTAATACTTTTCTAAGGAACCTTTTAGATTCGCTTTTTACTTTATTTTACTTCTGCTTGTTTGTAGGTAGATAAAGTCCCTGACCAGAATGCACTCATGGTGTCTCCTGCCCCAGAGAATTTAGAAGCGGCAAAAGAAGGAAACAGCCTGCAGCTCATCTCAGAATTAAAGGTCAGCAAAAGAGTACATTTTTGTGAATGAGAAGCAGCAGTTGGTGCAGAGCAGTGCCATCTAATGGTGAAAGCTGCAGATAGCTGTCACAGCAGTGCCACTTAGTGATGAAAGCTGCAAATAGCTAGCAAAGTATTACTGAGTGAGGCAACGGCAAAAAGAGACCTAAAGAGCACTCTAGCAGTTGTCCATGTAACAGCAGGTATTTATTTATAATAAAATAACAAAAACTGGCACCACACTCCAAGAACAGCAAAGTAAAAAATGTTATTTATCTACCCAGGTTTGGGAATGGACTCGGGTCGTGGGGGGGTCAGCCGGGGAGAGGAGGATCAAGTCTCCGGAGAACTGCTCTCCTCCTCTGGGGTGGAAGGGTTGCTGTTCCTAGTGCATGTCTGCCCTCTCGCAGAGGCTTGGGGGTGGGCAGCACAGGATATCACTTTAAGAAAGGCCATTGATGTCTCACAGACGGTAATGTGCATGGGTGAATGCAGACTGCATTGCACATCTGTTCCGCTGAGGGGTCTAGAAAAGTGGAATATGGCCGAGTGAAGAGTGCGATGACGGCATTGCCTCTCAGGCCCCGCACTGGCTGCAGGGCTCTCTTCTGGCACCGGATCCATTCTGTCAGTGGTCAAGCACCCGCCATCAACCCCCTGCCACAGGGAGAAAGCCGTGGGGGAGGCACTGGGGGGAGCTCTGGATCTATTTGTCGGTGGTACGGATGCCTGCCATCAACCCCTGCCGGGGGTAAGCCATCGGGTGGTTGCCAGTTTGAGGTAAGGCCCTGAGGATGCCGGGTGATGGGGGTGTCGGTGAAAGGAGGCGCCAGCACCGTGGCAGGGGAGAAAAATAGATTAACTGGGGTGAAAAAAAACTATGTACTTGAATATAGTTGTGGCTAATGCCAGGAAAAAAGCAGAGAGTGCGGACTTCCCTACTGGTTTAAGCTCTCACCCTCTGCTTTTTTCCTGGCATTGTCTACAGCTATATCTAAGTAAATAAAGTTTTTTTTACTTTGCTATTCGTGGAGTGTGGTGCCGGTTTTGGCTCTTTTACTGCATTCCCTATCTAACCGTGGCTCAGGCAGGGAAATGGAGCCAAGTTTGTTTTCTTGTATTTATTTAAAGATTGGTGACTGGGAGAGGCACACTGAGATGAACCTCATTTCACGGCGTGACCCAGGGGAGGAGAAAACAGTAGGTACATAGGCAAAAACCGAATAGTGAGAGGTGTGTAATAACAAGTAAATATACTACAGCCTACTTAAAGGGCACGTTTCCTGGTTGTCTCAAAATAACTCTCCCCAGGACTCTTACCTCCCCTGAGGTTGCAGGCCTCCAAATGTAGAATTTTATATGCCATAGTTGTGTTTTTTTTTTTTTTTTTGTGAGAAGGGATCACATATAAGCTTCGTGGAGCCCACTCCCTTCCACTTCCTCATACTGAGCTCTGTCCCCATGCTTGCATACCACATTATGTAATAGTCTGCAGAGCATGGGGTGAACTCTACACACTTATATGGGCCTTATATTTATATTTTAGATGGCCAGTTTCAAACAGATCAAGTCCACTGCTTAAAGTAAATT
Source organism: Neoceratodus forsteri (assembly GCA_016271365.2). Taxonomy (NCBI): domain Eukaryota; kingdom Metazoa; phylum Chordata; order Ceratodontiformes; family Ceratodontidae; genus Neoceratodus; species Neoceratodus forsteri. The sequence continues at coordinate 276,680,533 of JADMNL010000025.1, forward strand.
TCCGATGTGAGGCAGCCACTCACACATAGTGAATGAGAAATAAGCCCCATTCATTTCAATGGGGCGTGCCCCCGCGTTCTCCCTGGCCACATGTCGTTACGTGCTTGATCGCGGGGGCATGGTGGCAGAACCCAGGCATTAGGAATAGAGAGGGCTTCCTATGCTAAAGTAAAGTTATGAGTGAAATTATTCAGGTACGGGCTATTGTTATTGATTAAAACCAGGCTAGAATAACTGCAGATGAGGGCAGCTACCACTATGTGTGAGTGGTAGCTGCTGTCAGATAGGTCGGAAATTCTCTTTAACTAACAAAGGCCCTTGGAACCTAGATTAAAAGCTATTAAAAATATGTGTGTGTGTGTATATGTATATGTGTGTGTGTGGTGTGTGTGTGTATATATATATATATATATATATATACACACATATATAAAATCACCTGTGGGGGAAGGGGTGCTTCAATTTAGTTTCACCGCACATCTTGTTGTGGGTTGCTGCTTACTTAACAGAGAAAACCTCCACAGAGAACAGTGTTTTGAAAGTGGTTGCTTATTCCAGCTTTGTTTCCACCAGATTACTTCAGGTTCCGGTGTTGTGGATTTGAGCACAGTGTGGTGGGAAGTTGATGGGAGCAGACAGCTATGCATTGTGACAGCTTGCGACTCGACTGTTTTGCTTTGGAAACCCCTGCCGCTGGATCAATGGGCCGAAACACATACTTGGCATTTTACAGAGGTATTTCAATGAAATTACTCCGGAGAGGAAAGGGAGAGGGGACATGTTTGAGACCTAGAATTACTCCACGAGGTGAACAAGGTGCAAGAGGAAAGTCTCTTTCAGAGGAGAAGGAGTACCAGAACACAAGAGTATGAAATGAAGCTGGGGAGGGGGTTAAGAGGGATACAAGGAAATACTTATTCACAGAAAGGGTGGTGGACGCCTGGAACAGCCTGCCAGAAGAGGTGGTGGGGGCAAAGGCATTGGGGAGCTTCATGCATGTGTGGGATAGACAGATGGGCATAATAGGTAGAGGAAATGGAGAAGGGAGGGAGGGACTCCTGTGACCAAATAGGGTCCAGGGTGTAGAAAATAGGCAGGGAACTAGGACAGACTAGATGGGCCTACCGGTCCTTTTCTGCCGACATAGTCTATGTTTCTATTACTTTTTGTTGCTATTTGATAGGTTGCAAATGATAATCTATGGAAAACACGGGACGTTTACATCCAGGTAGAACAGAACATTAAAGAGAACCTCTACCAGTATAGTAAAAGACACTCAGAAAGCCCCCTTACCTGTATGGGAGGCCTTCCTTTGTGGCAGTAACTTTATACGATATGCCCCCCAAAGAAGCGAAGGGATAGTAATTTGCCCCCATGGGGCTGACGTCTTGATCCTCCTCACTTCCTTACTCGCCTCTCCACCCCGCGCTTGGGTGTTTTCTGCGGTTACTATATGGAGAGCACGGGAGTGCATTCCATTTAGCTCTGTGGATCATTTTAACAGGTAAAGGAGCTTCCTGTGTGTCTGTTACTTGTTGTAAGAAAGAGTGAGAAAAGTACCTTTTGAGGTTAAGGATAGAAAAAAGCAACTCATTTGTTACCTGGCTGCCCCAGAAGTGGACTTTAAGGCTTTAGCAGCAGCAGACATTTGGAGTGCCTCTGAACTGAATATTCCCTGTTGATGTGCATCAGTTTTATTTTAGCTTCTCTGGTATTCTGAGAAGTTGACAGACTTCTTGTTTCTTTATTGAAATGTTTTCCTAGCAGTGTAGAAGACATTACTAAAACATTTATGTATAATTTTTATCACAGCAAAATGTCTGTATGAAATTAGATTTTCTGACTCTGGAGGAATCATTTCAGGACTTGCTTTGGGATGATGCCATGGGCCTGTTTCACAGAACATGTGCTACACGTGTAGTTTGGTTGCCCCAGCAAATAGTAAAGCACTTGCCTGGGCACAGAACTGTCCGCTTTGAATAATTCGGACGTCAGTAGAACTTAGAACAGTTGTAAAATTTTGGTACTGTCTCTACAACATTTGGGCAAGTAGTTTCCTACCCCAAAATATTTTTTTTTAATTAGCTGAAAGAGTTTGCTACCTGTCACAAAATAAACTATCCCAATTTAACTGTATTTGGGACCCTTTTTGGATACCAACAGATAATTCATGCATACTGTAAATTGTGAATTTCTAAGCTTACAAGCTACATGCATGCACATATAAAGATTTCTTAAAAATTTCCATTAATGTCAGGAAGTTGGGTAGGCTAAGATGGGGGGAAGGGGGGAATAATATGTGGCCCACCCAAAAAATATACATTGTGACCCCCTTTTTTTTTTTAAATCAAGCTGATCTCTGAGCTCTGGTTTTGATGATAATGGCAATTTGGTTCATGTTTATACAACCAGGCAAAGCTGTCCGAACAGAGCAATAAGAAAAGAAATCTCTAGCATCTGTAATTGGAAAGCAGAAGTTGAGCATCACCTATTCCGTGTCACCATATATTGTGTGTACTCATGCAAGCCAGTGCTTGTACCAGGTTTGACGGGAATGTTGTATAACGTCAGATTGTAGAAATGATGGAATTTCCATTGCCAGGCCACCAGAGCGGCCTTTTAGTGCCATGTTATTTAGTAGCTCACTACAAAAGTTGGTTGAGACTACACATATATATGTATATGTGTGTGTGTGTGTGTGTGTGTGTGTGTGTATAGATAAAAATCTATTTATGTAGTTGAATAATGAGGTTCAGAAAGTTGCATACAGTAATTCTGACCTGTGCTGTTTGGTTGGACTAATGCATGGCTATGTAAAAATTTGGCCAGTCGCATTCCTTGATTCATTTGACCTATATTTATAAGTTAATAGGGGCACTGAGATGTGTCTTCTATAGTATGAACAAGGGCCCCCTGGTATTCTACGAGTCCACAGCTGTCGAATTTTCCACAGAACTTGCATCTCTCTGCAGAATATATGTAGTGCTGTGGAATTCATTGCTCTGGGTGATTTTTTTTTTTTCTTTCAAAGATTCAGTTTTTCCATAATGTTTGACTCTTCTCCCTGCCTTCCCTGGAGCTCCTCCTGTATGCGCAGCTTGTAACATCTACAGTGACATCATATCATATTTAAACAAATGGCACTACTGCATTCTCCACAGAAACAAACCATTTATGCCACTGGAATGAACAAATGCTGTCACAGATACCTGGGAGTTCTATTGTGGAAATTAGGACTGGTTAAGGAGCCCACAAGAGGGGAAAATATACCGGATGTTGTACTCACAAACGGGGATAGTGTTGAAGATGTGGTGGGAGACTGCCTGGGTACAACTGATTATAGCACAGCGAGTTTCAGGATACAAATAGGGAGAATAATAAACAGGACCAGTACAAAGGTTCTGGACTTCAGGAGGCCGGATTCTGAAAGATTGAGGGAGATTTACAAAGAAGAAATGGAAGACAAAGCCCAGATAGAGGATGTAGAGGAATTGTGGAGATGTATAAAGGGGGCAGTACTAAAAGCCACAGAACTATGTATAACGAGGATAGGAAACAACACAAAAAAAAGGAGGCCTCTTTGGTTTCATAGGGTTGTTGTTGGTGCATTAAGGGATAGAAGAACAGCATTCAGAAAATATAAGAAAACTCAGAGTGAGATAGACAAAATTAATTATAAGGAGAAACTGAGACAGGCAGGGAAATTGATTAGGACAGCAAAAGCAGAAATGGAGGAGGGAATTGCTAAACATGCCAAAAGAGGGGATAACACTTTTTTTTAGATATGAAGAGGAGAACCCAATGGGACTGTGAAGTTGAGTGGGAAGGGAGGTATCAATGTTGAGAGAGTGACTTGGAGAAAGTGGAGGTTCTAAATACTTATTTTTGCTCTGTTTTCACAGTGGAGGGGAAAGGGAAGGGAACTGAGTTAAAGAGGAAGGGAGGATGAGAAGAACGTGGGATGGATCAAAGCCCATTAAGTGAGGACAGAGTAAAGAAAGAACTTGGAAAATGAAAGGTAGATAAGGCAATGGGGGCCTGATGGTTTGCATCCAAGAGTTTTTAGAGAGTTGAGGGATGAGCTGGTATCGCAAATGACAGTTATTTAATTTATCCCTGGATTGGGGGGTCCGACTGACTGGAGGACAGCGAACATAGTACCAATTTACAAGGGGGGCTGCAGGGAGGAGGTGGTGATTACGGCCCTGTCAGCCTCACATCAGTGGGGGGTAAGGTGATGGAGGTGTTAATAAAGGAAAGAGTGGTGAAATACTTATTATAAAATGGCTTGAGAAAATCTAGAAATCTCATTGGCCAAGAGACATCAGCTGACCATATAGTAAGTCTCTATATATGCACAGTCATCCTGGTCCTAAACCACATCACACAATAAGCAAATCAGTCCTCCTACAACCAGAACTATCTTCCATCAGTCTCCCTAGACCAGAACTGATTTTCCATCACAAACATGGCTGTTACCTTTACACTGTAAAAACCTTCAACTGGGCCCTAAAAATAAAACTACCTTAAATAAAAAATAAAACAAATTAGCAGGCCCGTCGGTGCAGCGGTTGGATTTCCGTCTGCGGCGCGGCGGCCAGTTCGAAACGGACTCGGAGTCGCGGAAGAAACATCGGGAGAAGGATGGGCGTCAGGGACAGCTCCTTCTCTGGGGAGAGGGCAGGGATGCACACGGCGTGGCTGGCTCCTGGCGAGCTGGGAGTGCAGCAGTACAGCCAGGGCACAGTGTACAAGGGGAATGACAGGCGTCGGCGTATGCCTTGACGTCAGGACGTCACTCCCCACAGAAAAGTGGAAAAAAGAGCTGCCTGGTCTGCCGGATGATGGCTGCCAACTCCCCGCCACCTCAGATGCCCCGACACCCCGGAATCCACCTCAGCAGCACCCAGGGACTGATAGTAAAGTGCACTGGTATCCCTCTCCTGGCGCCTTCCCCCTCGGAAGAGAGGGACCCGTCCGGCAAAGGGTTATGCCGGGCCACCCCTGGGTCAGCTGCGATCAGAGGTGAGTAGGAAGGGGTTCGGGGTGAGGAGGTCGGGGGGGGTCATGTGCAGCTGGAAGGAGTGGCAGGCCAGGGGCTAGGAAGGCGGGGAAAAAAAAATTAATTATATGTTTTTCTTTGATCATCACACTCTCCTTATACACATAAACAAATTAGAAACAATAAGTATTGTTTATAGTTTTCATTACAACTGTTTCTTTGCTGACAGTGAAAAATCTCCCTTCTATTTTTATCTGTTTATCGGGGAAATCTCTTCTGCTTTCCCTGACAGTGAGATAATTAAGTTTGTGGCTTTAGAACAGGCCTTTGTGTGTGTGTGTGTGTGTGTGTGTGTGTGTGTGTGTGTGTGTGTATACAGTATGTTAGAAGAGAAACATTCTGCCAGTGGAACTGAGCAGAATTTTGAATCCCTGTATTCCATGATAAACATTCCATTTCTTGAATGTGGGGAAACAAAAAAAAAACACAGAATGAAGAAAGTAAGCAATAATACTATATAAACAAAGGGAAAAGGTGGTAAATGACTCACCCTGTGTTTAGGACAGAGCAAGCAGTTAAAGATGCTTTCAGTGAGTGTGGCAGTTTTGAACCACACTCATGCTTGCAGCAACGGGGAATTGAGCCTCTGTTATGGCTTCCTTTTAGTTTTGTCTACAGAGTGAGGAGAATAAAATAAATTAAGGGGGCTATGTGTCATGCTTAGAATGAGGAAAACCGCATTTGTGAATTATTGTGGCTGGCAGGGGAATATGAAGCTTTAGCGGGCAGGGAGGCTCACGCTGTATAACGCTACTTTAATCTAGCACTAATAGGCGGAAGGACTATTTTATGTTAAAAGCACAGATTCACTTACATTTTTTACTTATTTAAACATGTTTCAAAATAAAAAAAACTGCTTCTAAAAATAAAGGGCCATTTTACAAGTGCAATAAGACACTCTGGGGTTGTGCATTATGATGCGATAAACACACTCCTATGGACAACTGGCACTCGGCCTTTGGCCTCGTGCCTAAGTATGCCCCTAGGAGTGCGGTTATCACACCGTAATGCATACCCCATCGTGTCTTATTGCTTACTTATAAAATGGCAAGAAAAAAAGTCTAGAAATCTCATTGGCAAAGACAGATCAGCTGACCGTACATTAATTCTCTGTATACGCACAGTCATCCTGGTCCTAAACCACATTACACAATGAGCAGATCAGTCCTCCTACAACCAGAACTATCTTCCATCAGTCTCCCTACAACCAGAACTGATCTTCCACCACAAACATGGCTGCTACCATTACACTGTAGAAACCTTCAACTGGGCCCTAAAATTGAAATTATCTTAAATATAAACTAAAACAAATTCATTACATGTTGTTTACCAGATTGTCACACTCTGCTTACACACACAAACAAATTAGAAACATTAAGCATTGTTTATAGTTTTCATTACAACTGTTTGTTTGCTAACAGTGAAAAATCTCCCTTCTGTCTTTACCTGCTCATCAGGGAAATCTCTTCTGCTTTCTCTGACAAGTGAGATAATTGAGTCTCTGGCTCTAAAACAGGCCTTTGTTGTCTGTGTGTACAGTATGTTAGTAGAGGAACATTCTGCTAGTAGAACTGAGCAGAATTTTGAATCCCTGTATTCCATGGTAAACATTCCATGATAAACATTCCATTTCTTGAATGTTGGGAAACACAGAGGGGAAAAAACAGAATGAAGAAAGTAAGCAATAATACTATATAAACAAAGAGAAAAGGTGGTAAGTGACTCATCCTGCTGTTTATCTTTTGGAACAGAGTGAGCAGTTCATGATGCTGTCAGTGAGTGTGCCAGTTTTGAACCATGCTCATGCTTGCAGCACTAGGGAACTGAGAAGCTTCTGTTATGGCTTCCTTTTAGTTTTGTCTACAGAGTGAGGAGAATGAAATAAAATAAGGGGGCTATGTGTTATACTTAGAATTAGAAAAACAGCATTTGTGAATTGTTGTGGCTGGCAGGGGAATATGAAGCTTAAGTGGGCAGGGGGCACACACTGTGTAACACTACTTTAATCTAGCACCAATAGTCGGAAGGACTATTTTATGTTAAAAGCACAGGTTCACTTACATTTTTACCTATTTAAAAATGTGTTTAAAAATAAAAAAACTCCTAAAAATAAAGGGACATTTTATAAGCACAATAAGACACTCCGGGGTTGTACATTACGGTGTGATAACTGCACTCCTAGGGACGACCGGCCTTCGGCCTCGTGCCTAACTATGCCCCTAGGAGTGCACTTATCGCACCGTAATGCATACCCCGTTGTGTCTTATTGCTTACATGGACAATAAACTATTAGATGAAAAGCAACATGGTTTCACTAGTGGGAGATCTTACCAGACAAATTTGATCTAATTTTTTGATGGGATAACAAAGGTTATTGGTCATGAGGGGCAGTTGATGTGGCCTACCTGGACTTCAGTAAGGCCTTTGAACTCTGTTCCTCACCATAAACTAGTAAATAAGACAGAGAGCCTGGGGGTAGGACAGAAAATAACTAGATGGATGGAAAACTGACTAAAGGATAGAAGTCAGAGGGCGGTGGTAAATGGTGTACATTCTGAGATAAGGAAGGTGATGAGCGGTGTTCCTCAGGGGTCAGTACTGGGACAAATCCTTTTTATGTTTGCTTTCACGCATGTGCAAGAAACATAGTGCCAGCATGTGAGTTCGTGGGTGTGGCACCCCGGCTTCAATGCCTTCAGCGTTTTTGCAGGCGGCCGCACTGCACCAATGAATGCCCCAGCTGTCTATGACAGCAGTTCAGATTGCAGTGGCATACAGTTGAAAGCAAACAACCGCTACAATCAGCGGTGGTAACGTGTAGGCAATTTGCATACTGCCCTGCCATCAGCAGTATGCAAACTGCCTCCACGTCACACGCTGATTGTAGCGGTGGTTGTATCTGCCCTTTGTTGAGTGTGGAGGGTGCCCAATCCCCTCGTCTCATGCACACTCTCCCCAGCACACCGTATGTCCGGCCAGGGTGCCCCAATACCAATGACTCCAATGCCCCCTCAAAAAGCAAACTTCCAACTGCCACGCTGGGGCCCACCCCAGCGTGGCAGAAATCAAGCGATACTCATGTGTCTCTCATACACACACTGTATAGCCAATGGGGGTGCCCAATCCCCGCTGGCTCCATAGCCCCAAAACTTCAGGTGCCACGCTGGGAGCCCACCCCAGCTGGCAAAAGTCCCATGTCGTCCATGTAAATTAAAAAAACCTGTAACAAAAGAAAACAGTCCCTCATTGACTCTCTTGCCTACAACCCATGCCCACCCTTACCCCATACTTACCTCTGGAGGCCGGTGCGACGCTCTTCAGTGGAGCGGGAACACGTCTGCACTCTTCAAAGCCGACCGCGAACTGAAGAAATGCCGGTAAGCTGTATAATGACATAAATAGGGTTTTTTCAACTTTGGTGCATATTTCGGTCACTTTATTGAATTTTTGCACCAAATTTTCAACATGGGGTTCTTGGAACCCCATCTCATGAATTCAGTGACTGTCATTTGGTTATTCGGTCCCGAAAGGTGATTTCATGGTCACTGTGAGGAATCACCTTTCGGGACCGATTAATGAAATGATAGTGTCACTGTTCATGAGGTGGGCTCTCAAAAGCCTATGTTGCAAATTTGGTGAAAAAATTCCCAAAAATGACTGTGTTACGAGTGTGTGTTGCGCAGTTTCCATGCACATTCGCAAATTCGTGAATCTGTAATATTTTAACTCCAGATTTTCAACATTGGCACTTTTTCACACCTGCTTATGAACAGTACAGCTGTCATTTTTCACATCCTGGCCAAAATATGTTTTCGCACTTCTGGCACAGAATAGCGCGGTCAGGAAATCAGTGTTCAGGATCGAGTAAGAAAATCACAGTGGCACTTCATGAGCAGAGGTCCTAAAATGCCTATGTTGAAAATCTGGTCACAAAAGTCCATAAAATGACTGTGTTACATGCATTGCGCAGTTTCTACGCATCCTCGTAACTTCACAAATCTGTAATATTTCCACTCCAGATTTTCAACATTGGCATTTTCCCACACATTCTTATGAACAGTACAGCTGTCATTTTTCACATCCTGACCGAAATGTGTTTTCGTACTTCCAGCACAGAATAGCACAGTCACTGTGGGAAATCAGTGCTCGGGCCAGATTAAGAAAATCACAGTAACACTGTTCATCGAGTGGAGATCCCAAAATGCCTGTATTGAAAATCTGGTGAAAAAATATCCCCCAAATAATTGCATTACGGGTGTGCATTCTGCAGTTTCTATGCAAGCTTGTGACTTCACAAGTTTTTTTATATTTTCACTTCAGATTTTCAACATTACCATTTTTTACACCTCCTCATGAACAATACAGCTCTTATTTTTCACATCGTGTTGGAAATGGGTTTTCGCACCTGTGGCGTTAATGGCGCAGTCACTGTGTAAAATCATCTTTCAGCTAACAAACTGATAGTGTCACTGTTCATGCAGTGGGGTCACAAAAAGCCCATGTTGAAAACTTAGAGTAAAAATACCAAGACATGCCCAGGGTTTTAGGGTTTCTGACCATAACGCCCTACCCTGTAGGGTCTGACAGGCGTCCGCCATACCCTGTAGGGACTGACAGGTGTCAGGGGTGTAACTTGGGATTGTCGACAGTAATGCTCACGCCATTCCACCCCCACCAGCCAGTGACAGGAATCGAGGTGCACCTTGTACTCTTTGGCCCAGAGTTCACACCATTCTCCTATACTGCACCCATTTCAGCATATTTCCTTATGGAATGAGGTGAGTGTAAAGCCCAAACACCCCAAGGCACACCTCGACACTTGTCAGTGTCTGCAGGGTAGGGTGAGGTGAAATGTCGCGACCGTTATGGATGACGACCCAAAGGCACACCCTAATGCCTGCCCGTCTCTGCAGGGTAGGGATGGAGTTGGTGTCAGTTCAGTACCTCACTTCGATTCCTATACTGCATCTGTGTAACTCCTGCACTTCCACTGCTAATGCCAGCAAGCAACCATTCGGCATTTAGAAATGCTTGTTTAACATATGTATCAGTGGGACTTGAAGGGAAAGTGTGTCTATTTGCGGATCGTGCAAAGTTATATAATAGTGTTGACATAGCAGGAGGGGTTGAGGCCATAAGGAAAGATCTGAGCTCCCTAGAGAAGTGGTCGGACATTTGGCAGCTGAAGTTCAATGCTAAGAAGTGTGCAGTGATGCATGTGGGGCGTAAAAATCCACTGGCTGAGTACTCACTTGGGGGAGAACTGATAAAGCAAACAGAAAAGGAAAATGACCTGGGGATTATAATCTCAAACAACCTTCAGATAGGAGACCAATGTAGTAAGGCACTAGGTAAAACTAATAGAATGACAGCGTGCATAGGAAGGGGTATAACAAGTAGGAAGAGGGAGGTGTTGATGCCTTTATATAAGACCATGGTCAGACTGCACCTGGAGTACGGGGTATAGTTCTGGAGGCCTCATTTAAGAAAGGATATAGATGGGTTGGAGAGGGTTCAGAGAAGGGTAACAAAGAAGGTGCAAGGTATGCAAGAGAAGCCATACGAGACTAGATGCAGAGAATTAAATCTATACCGGCTGGAGGTTAGAAGAGAAAGAGGTGACGTGATAGTCTTTTAAGTATATGAAGGGAATAAATAAAGTGAATGAAGGTAGCTTATTCAAAAGGAAAGTAGGAGTTGAAACAAGGGATCATAATTTAAGATTGGAAGGGGAAGATTTAAGAGCAATGTAAGAAGATGTTATTTCACTGAGAGGGTGGTGGAACCCATGAGGTGGTATGTGCAGAAACAGTGGAGGAATTCAAGAGGGCGTGGGACAGACAGGGGGTTGGCTAGTGGGCAGAGGAGACTATCCCTGGGAAGTGGAGACACGTAGGGGTGGGTGGGAAATGGGCTGACTAGATGGGCTAGGGTGGTGCTTTTCTGCTGACACATTACTACGATACTGTGAAGAGCCACAGAGGACTGGGGCCCTGAGTATAAGAGTGTCATCCAGTGTAAGCTTCAGCGCTAAGACCACAAAGCTGAGTGGTTTGGGTTACCCAGACTTGTGCAAGATGACGTCTTAGACAAGAAGAGACACACCTTATTGCCCTTGTTTACTCATAAATTCCAAATAAATAATAAGAAAAAAACAGAACATTAAAGTTTTTTATTTAAAATAATTTGGCAGTTGTTTTAATCCTCCCTTTCAGTGGTGGAGGATTTAACGGCCCAACAGCCAGCAAGAGAGAGATTGTTCATGTGGATGTCTCAGTTCTGCATTCTTGATTAGCTGATGTAACTAAATGTTACTTATAATGTACAATAAAAGTGTTTTTGTGTATTCATAGGCTCATGTGATACAGATAGTCCCAGTCCCAGATGTTACAAATCTCATATGTGTGGCCTTTGGGCAACTGGAAATTGAAGAAGTAAGGTATGTTCCTACTACATTGATTTTATGTTGTAAATTAGAAAACAATTGTAAAATGAACATAGTAATCTAAGAAATGGTCTGGCAAAAAAACACAAGGTCCCATCATGTTGTGTCCTGCCATTCAGACAGCCCCAATGTCCAATATTCTGTATAACACATTGGAAACCCCTGGCAACAGAAAACGGAAGAAAGCTAAATCTTTTCATTACCAGTGATATTGGTAGTTTACTCACCTGGTAAAGGTGATTGTGGGGGTATACATCTCTGAGGTACTCCACACTCCTTACACATGGGTTGTGTCCACATGATAGGTTGCTTGATGCACATGTGACTTCAAAGAGGTCCGACCCCCTTTCCCTGTGGTGCTGCCTCTCCAGGATCAGTTCGAATTCTTCCAAAGCTGTACCTAATCTGTAACCAATAACTCTTGACTTGTTAGTAGGCAGCACAATGTTTCCTGATATGTATCGTAGCGTGTTAAATAAATTATAGTAGAGGCATTTGTTACGTTTTACCGAAAAAATCTGTGGCCCCTGAGGGTCCTCTTTTTATTTCTTATTCATACAAATCTAACATTTCTGGCCCATACGGCATGCTGATTGTTACATCTTAAAGCTCATCTTTGAGTCCTTTGACTCTGACTGACTACCTGGGTGGGTTGTGGAATGCCTCAGAGATGTGTACCCCCACAATCACCTTTACCAGGCGAGTAAACTACCATTGTGGGGTATAATCTCTGAGGCACTCCACACTCCTTACACATGGGTTTCAATGTAAAAAGCAGTACCCTAGTGAGAAGGGTGGGTAGTCAGTCCATTATGTTATGTTCGACCTTGCTGCTAACAACACTACTTAAGTAAAGTTAGTTTTTGCTTCCAGGGTTACATCTACCCTGTAGTGTTTAGTGAATGTGTGTGTCAATGCCCATGTAGCGGCAGCACAGATTTTCTCTACCGTGGCCATGTTTCTCTCTGCCCATGATGTGGCTATTGCTGTAGTGGAATGGCCTTGATTTTTTTTTTTGGTGTATGATTTGAGGCCTTTTGCGCCTCTGTGATGGGAGACTTAAGCCAATATGTGCCATATGTCTGCCGTTCTTGTGAAATAAGTTTACATTGATCTCCTCATGGCTAGCAGATGATGTTGAGGGTCCCTATCTACCTTGTCTGCAGGCATATAGACAGGTATTTTGATGTTCCGTTTGGTGTGAAAAAGTGTGCATATTTTAGGCAGAAGGAAGGGATCAACTTTTAGTTGATCTTGTCCTCATGAAATACCAGATAAGGCAGTCTTTGGGATAATCCTTGTAGTTTGCTTATGCATCTAGCTGAACATATAGGGACCATAAGGTTTAAGTGTTTGCCCTTTGAGTGGTAGTGACTCTAGAGGTTCAGATGGTGAGTTGGTCATTGCCCTGGGTACTAAGCTGAGGTCCCAGGGAGTGGTCCATTGTTTTATCTTAGGATATAGATTGGATTGATTGCTGCCACTTGCACTGTTAGGGATGCTGGAGATAGTCCTTTATCCGGACCTTGCTGAAGGATGAGAAGTATGTTAGAGGTTGTATTTATTTATTTTTTATTTATGTATTTATTTATTTTTCCCCCTTTGCTTCTCACCATCTGTGGAATAATCTTGGATGTCGCTGATATTTTGAGGTAATGGGGTTTCAATGTCTCCTTTTCAGGAGACAGGCTGTTAGTTTGAGATTGTTCGGACTGAGGTGACTACCGGTCCCTGGTGAGAATATCTTCCCTGAATGGTAGTATCCATGGGTGGTCTAACGCCATTGTAACTATCGTAGCGAACCATGTTCTCCTGGGCCAATGAGGGGTGATGATTATCACCCAGGTTCTGGTACTGCATATCTTTTTCAGAACCTGTAGTATCGGTGGAAAGATATAGGTTACTTGGAATGACCATGTAGCTGATAGTGCATCCACTCCCATGGATTTGTGATCCCTGAAGAGTGAGTAGAATCTGGGGCACTGATTGTTCTTGTTGGTGGCCATTAAGTTTATTTTTATTGGTCCCCAATGTCTGTTGATCATTTGAAATATGTTGGAATGAATCTTCCACTCTCCCAGATGTATTAACTGGCTACTTAGGCAGTCTGCTGTGGTATTCAGCCCGCTTGCCAAGTGTATAGCTGATATACTCAACATGTTTTTTGTGTCCAAGGAATGAGTCTTGAGCCTCTCCTTGCCTGTTGATATAGGAGATGATAACCTGATTGCCTGAGCTCATAAGGCAATTTCCACTTTTCCTTACTAGCCTTGTGAATTGCAGTGGTGCACAGGACAGTGCCCTGATTTCCAGAATGTTTATGGCCATTTTTTATTCTTGCATGTACCACTTTTCTAGGCTTCCCAGTGGAGTGGCCACTATGTAGAGGCTACTCAAGGGTGTATGGCATTATTAGCAGGCAAATCACGTGGGCACTGTGCCATTAAGATGTGGGGATTAGCTTGGGTAATGGGGTAGGAGTTGGTGTGACAAACCCCACCCTCGTCATTGTATTTGGCACTCATGTCTGCATCTGATCAGGCAAACACCATATGGATGTTAGTGTTTGTGTAACCACCTCCAGTTCTGTTTCTAGATCGGAGTGTGTTTCTGAATCTGGCTGTGGTGAGTGGGGTTCTGGCCCTGCTGGTACCTGACTTTATTTCACATGGTGTTTTACACTAGTTGTACCTGCATCGGTTGATTATTTTGGTGGAGAATTGTTGCTGTGTCTAAATCCTGCCCAGCGGAGGATTTGGGATTGCAGGTGGCATATCTGTTTGTGTCTTGTCTTTTGTGTTTTCATTGGTGTCCTCCCCAGCATCCTCCTGGTCAGATGGCATGGTGCATCTTCTGCATCTGATGTACACAGTATGCTTAGTTGTTGTGGGGCTAGCAGCACATTGCGTTGGCTGCCGCTCTTTGTTTTGGCCATTGTAGTAAGTTGAGAAAGGATGCATAGAAAAAGTGGTGGGGGGATTAGATATATTGTTTATTTGTTTATTATTTCCCTCACCCCCCTGTCAATCCATAATGTTCTGCACCGTACAGGCTATTGTTGTGCCTGTGCATTAAAGTGTGCACTGTCCCTATAAATGTGGCTAGAGTGAGTGAGGGACTCAGTGTCATGCTGTCTTGTCCACAACTGTGGTAATAGTGCTGCCCCCAATGTATTTACCCCATTATTAATTGATTTTCAAATCATTGCCTGTATATTTAATTATTCACATTGTGGTCTGCGGTTGCAGATCAGTTGGTGCTTTTAAGGAACGCCCTCTGTGCTGGTTGGATGTTTGTGAGCGTAGTTGCGCTCTCCACAAGATGGCAGCAGTGACTGTCAGTCAATCTACACTGTCTGGTGGTCGCTTACACCCTTAGTCCCACATAGAAAAAGGGGGGATTGGAGAGCATTTCCAAAATCACAGCAGTAAGTCTCGTGATATTTCTCATGGCTGCCGATCTGGATAAGCAAGTTAGGTTAGTCCCTCAATGCTCCTCCTCCCCATGAGACCTACTTTGTTTGTGGTGTTTCAGTCGGGTAGATGATAAAGGAGTATCCTCTACCTTTTGATAGAAAAGGTGGTGAGTTTAAAAGACACAATGTGCCATAAAAACCTACTGCGAGCACGTCATTTTGAGGTGAGGCACAGAGGGACTGAGAAAATGCTTCAGAGACTGTTGTGTAATTATGTCTTGAGTGAGTGCTTCAGGTGCTATTATGCTTACAATGGGAAACTGTGGCACATTACTTAGTATTTTAGCAGTCTGGGATGCTGGCAGGGTACTCCTGACGTTCTAAGTTGGCCACTTGCTCATTTAATAGTGGATAGACTCTGGAGCCACTGACAGGGGCTCCAGGTCATCAGGCACCTTAGTAAAGTGGTATGCTTGTTCTGAACAGCATGTAGGGGAACTCAAGAGTATATGCCCATTAAAGGAATGAGAGCCTTTAATTATTTTGTAGCCCCCGATGTACTGAGCTCCTGGGACCGCTGGTAGGGGCTTCCAGGTAACTGTGGCTGTGGAATCTATTTGGTCATCTGTGAAAGATCTCAGGCAATACATGGCTCTGTTAGCATCCTTTACATTTTTCATCCTTTAAACATGTGAAAAATGTGATAATAATTTATGAACTTAATGGGCTAAGTCATGTATTCACATTAGTATGCATTACTTTGTTGTCACAGTACATAGTAGTGGCTCCTTAGTTATTATGTGACTGTGCCTTTAAGAGAAGGGAAAAAATGTAGAAATCAGTAAAATAAATGCCTATTAAAGTTCACTATTTCCCAAATAGTTATTTTATTGTAATCAAACCTCCTTGTATGTTGACCCAATATAATACAGTACTGTGTGTTTTTTTTTTTTTTTTTATTTATTTATTTTTGCCCCTTTTGTGTGCCTTGGTATTCTTTGGGATAATGTAGGCATGTGCTTTTAACAGTGGGGAGGTGGGCAGGATGTCTTAGCTAATCCTTTCCTTGGGTGCGGTAAGTGGAGTGAGGAATCCTCTGCATTGTTGCTGATAGGACACAGTTTGGGGCAGAAGTTTTTTTTTTTGTTTTGTTTTTTTTTTTTTGTTCTTTTAAACATGTCTCTTCAGTGCTTCCTCATGGTCAGTGTTAAAAGTTAAGGGACTTAGGTTGAGAAGCTGTACAATTTCTAGCTCCATTCTCCATTGCAAGATGTATTGGATTTAGTCAAATCTTGTGTGTTTATCTTCCTCTGAGATGGTGGCCTGAGAGCCAGTCAGCTTGCAGCTCTCACGTAGCAGGAGATTTGCAAACTATGAAGAAGCATGGGGGATGGTCATGCTGCTAGGAGCTTTTTGAGTAGCCATAAAATAACATTTGGGTGGCTCCATTTTGGTCCCTAGAGCTTCCTTTTCTCTGAGGGAGTGTTTTTGGATAGAAAATAGCATGAAATGATCGCAGGTGATTTTATTTAATGCCACTGAATTTGAGGAATTACTGAATCCAGCACAGGCATTTTACGCACCGTCCAATGCAAGGAAACTTTTCTGGATGATTTTATGCGTACCTTTTTACAAGCAGGTGATGCTAGTGGGTCACCAAATTTTTGTTGGTGATTAATGCTACTCCGGAACCACTGGCAGGGGAACCAGGTTGATTATTATTATATTACCTCCTGTAAATCATTGCATAGATTCTGTGTTCATTCATGTGGGTCAGATATTACTTTTAGCTCCTGGCACCGCTAGCAGGGGTGTTCTGGTAGCTATTAATCTCTATGCCTGTATGATGCAATAATGTTCATAATTTGAATACTGTGCTAGCAATTTCTCAGCTAATATTTTTCTAGACAACTGACGCTAGTAGAAGCTGCAGTGCTAACATTTCTAGGACTGCTAGTTTTGCAAGTTTAAACAGTTGCACATCTGCCAAAACATACTCTGGAGCTGCTGTGTTGAAATATTTTACAGTACATCTAAACACAGGTACTGCTACCAGGGGTACCAGGTTTATTTTGCAATAATGTCATTGTAACCCCCCTGCAAATGGGGGTTCCCAAAAGACTTCCAGGAGCTTGCTTGAATGCTCCAAGCCTGAATGGTGTTTGGCATTTAAGCCATTTATCAGTGAGTGTTTTTAGAGCCTCTGGTACTGTCTCTTTAAGAGCTGTCTGCTTGCAGACATAATTAGTTTGTATGGGGGGACTGTGTGCTTCTCTGAGTACCACTCGAGCTGCTGCCAATTCACTTCATTTTTGCAGTCACTAGGAGTGCAAAGGAACCTATCTGAAAGATGTAACTGTTTGCCAGAAATTATTTAGAGTAATAATGAAATTACAGTTTGTCTAACCTGCTTTCTTTGCAGTCAGAACTGTGTCTGCTAGTTCCCCATTCTAGTTTTGAACTGCTGAACTGGACCAATCAGTGTGGGGTAAGCTAGCTCTAAAATGGTGCCTTGAGCGAATCAGAACTTGGACTCATAATCTGAGCCAGCCACAAGAGGATTGTATGGGCAGTGACTCTGGGAGATGTAGTTTAGACTTCAGTGCCTTTTGGACCAACAGCAGCAGTCTATTGAAGTGACAGCCAATCCAGTCAAGAACTGGGAGGAACTCAAAGGAAGTGCCCGTTTTGTCGGTTGGAGTTTCAGTTGAGCTTTGGCAGTGAAGAAGGAAGGAGCCCTGTGCTTTTCAGTGTGCAGTTTTAGTCAAAACATGTGTAAGGCCCAGAGTTCCGGTCTGCAGCTTGTGTAACAGCTTGTTAAGACTGAACCCGTCCTGTGAAAAGAATCAAAGGATCTCTGAAGAGTAGAAACCAGGCTCACCCTGTAGAAGACTGGAGGAATTGCTGAAAATTGCACTCGGTCTGTCAGGAACTGAATCTGCTGTGTGTTCTCCCGGGTATTGTGCAGTAATTGTGATCGGGATACAGATGCAGCCTGCCTGGTATAGTGCTTTCTTTTATATGGATGTGTGAAGAGGTTTGTGTACCTCAAGTGAGCCCTGCTGACATTGAAGGACCCTATCTTATTTGGAGGTCGTGAGTACTAATTCAGGTCGCTCCCTGTTGAATTGCCACATTAAATCCAAATGGAATTACTGTACTGCTGACTGTTTAATTCTCCTTTTCTCTGTGTGAAAGGGCCCTACAGCTGCCACGGTTTGGACTAGCCACTAGGGCTTGGGTACCCAGGGACAGTAACTGATGAGGATAGGCCTATGCACAGAGCCATAGGTAGATTATTAGAGTGATAAGCTAATTAACCTGATTTCCCCCGTCCTTGTTATCCCCCTAAATAAATCAGAGCTGCTTGTTTCAGCAAAGTTATACTGCCTGAGGTATTTGTCTATGTTAAAGTACTGTACTGTGATTGTTGCACTGTATCTCATTTCACAGGAGGTCCCAGTGCGAACCAGACCTGGGGGTAAGTGTATACTGTGAAGGTAATTCTGATATATTGTGTGGGCCACTAGTGGGAAGAAAGGGGGTTGCAGTGTCCCAGAGGGCTGTGACCAAGTTAGTTTAACTATTGCAAACCCTGACCTCTGGGTGGAGGCACCCGCCATTGGATCCAGGCCCCTCAACCTGTTAGTGGCAAATCAGGCAGGGGTAGTAGCCCCTGGGATAGCGCCATCTAGGGGTTACATCATCATTTATTGTCTGCCCCCAAGGATAATCAGTTACTGTGCCCAGTCATTCAGTTACTGTGTAGTTGAGTCAGGATCTTGCTAGGGAGATGAAACATGCATCAGCCAGAATCTTTTTAGATGGGCTAACTGCAAATGGGCTGCACACCAGAGAAGCAGGCTTTCTTCCCCCAAAATGAGGGGTGTAAGGTAGGAGCAATATTTTTTGCAGAAATCCACTCACGGATTACAAGGCAGCAGAGTAATGTGAGGCATCCCTGAGAAAACTACCCCTATGGCTGCTAGCAGGAGTCATAGGGGGTTCTCTGCCCAGTACTATGCAGTAGTGGGTGCAGAAACTACACTGGGACCGATAGCAGGGGTCACAGAAGCCTGCTCATATTTCTTTTCTCTTATCATCTTAGACTCGATAGCAGAGAGTCTAAGGAATAACCATGGAAGTATTTTGAAATGTTTTTTTTTTTCCCCTCTTGAAAGTATTGCTTCTTGGTGTGCAGTGCAGAATAGGGTTAGGAGCTGTGAATTGGGAAGCAAGTAACAGATTACAAGGTATGATCTGTATCTAAGATTGGGTACATTACAAGCTTCTTTTGGCACATTGTAGTACAATGTTGCCTGCTTCCTGAGATAGCTAACTATTAGTCTTAAATAGCGACGCAAATACATCGTACGGACTGCAAGCTAGCTAACTGATACTGCTGAATATAATTTTCCTTGTATTAGCATAGTCTCTTACCTTTTCCTTGTATGTAAAATGTTGATTTTTCTAGGGAGCTGATTTTGTGTGCAGCAACCTGTACCAATGCACATTGAAAACTGATCCTGGAGAGGCAGCATCACAGGGAAAGGGGGTCGGACTTCTTTGAAGTCACATGCGCATCAAGCAACCTATCAGGTGGAAGCAACCCATGTGTAAGGAGTGTGGAGTGCCTCAGATATTATCCCCCACAATGACAGTATTGTCAGTCATGATATGTGTTTGTCTTGTTGTGTAAAAGCTTGTGAAAAGTTTGGTAAACCATGATTTAAAAAAATATATATTTTCATTGCCTGTACTAAATTTGTAATACTATGTGTCAAGGTTTAACACTGCCTTATAATGCAGACCCCTCCTGTTTTTCAGTGATGTGTACAATGTGTCAAGAACTGTAAGAGCTGAGGGTCTCTCAGCTTAGGACTGTTGTCTGTTCAAGGGATCTGCTTACCAGCCTCATTTTGTAAAACTTGCTTGTGCAGTTTTAGTGATGCTTACAAATAAAAAAATTATCTTCGGTAATTTTTCATCCCGCAATGTGTTAATCAAAGTTAGTGCAAAGCATATCATTTTAAAAGACAGGATGAAATAGTAAAAAATTGTTTTCAGATTAATGATTTTGTACTTCAGTTGCATTTAAAAAGAGCAGCGTTAAAAATCAACTTCAGTAAAAAAAAAAATAATTTTGTATTTGATAACTGAGTATACTGTTGAAAGGGCTCATTTTACAAACTCGGCAATATGAAAGCACACTACATATTTCACAGGTAG
This sequence comes from Neoceratodus forsteri, assembly GCA_016271365.2. Taxonomy (NCBI): domain Eukaryota; kingdom Metazoa; phylum Chordata; order Ceratodontiformes; family Ceratodontidae; genus Neoceratodus; species Neoceratodus forsteri. The sequence goes on from JADMNL010000025.1 coordinate 276,700,684, forward strand.
GCACAAACGACATACTATACTGACGTGGGATACAGTGACATAACAATATAGGGAGAGTGAGGCTGGGGGAGCCACATAGACAGAGAGCAAAAGGGGAATCTAGCCAGGACTTCCTCAGAGATCAGGGATAGGTGCAGTGGGGAATGGAAGCAGCAAAGCAGGGGTCCATAATAAGTTAAGAAAGGGTGCTGGGGAAGGTGGCTCACGAAACCAGCAGGGAACAGGAATGCCAGGAAATTGAGGGAAGGGGAGGACAAAGGGAGAAGAGCTGACAAGAAGTGAAATGGTGGGGGGCGCTGTGGAGCAGAAGTACTGAGAATGCTGGAAAGTGGAGCTCCTTACTTTTATTTTTTTAATAATTGCTAGAAATACATTTTATAGAAAAAACTCTCTAAAAAATGTTACTTAAAGATTTTCTGGACGCCATGGTGAAGCCAACAGGAGCACAACCGCCAGGAGAGAGCAAAAAAGAATGACGTGGATCTGGGGTGGTAGGCCCAAGCACCCGAAGTACGCCACATGATAGAGTTGCTGAGGAGGGGCCTGAGGAAACATTGCAGTCCCTCAGGCAGAAGATAAGATAGCTTCTGGTGTCACAGTTACAGACATTAAAAACAAGTTGATTATGTCACTACGGATGGCTGCCGTGGAGATGACAGTTGAGGGGCTATAAACAGAGGTTGATGATGCAAAAAAGCAGGCTGAGAGATGTAGTACGGCCTCAGCACAATATGCAAAGGACTCACAGGCAGTGCAGAGTAGGCTGGGAATGTTTGAGAACCAAATTCGCTCAGCCAACGTTAGCCTTATAGGGAGCCAAGAGTGATCATCTCCATCACTTTTTAAAAGAGTGGCTGTCAGAACAGCTTCAGGAACACATGAACATGCAAGATTGGCCTATATTGAAGGCTTATAGAATTTGGCCGACAGGCCAACAAGATGGCAATAAACCACATATATAGTTATTGTAGTCTTGGATTCCATGGCTACCCAAGACAGCCTGCTGAAGTTGGCAAAGAGATATCACCCCCTGCTCTATGAGGAGAATATCTTCCTGACATTTCCAGATATACGCTGTGCTACACATCAAAGAAAGAAACAGTTTGATGGTGTGAGGAGTGTGTTACGAGAGTTGCAGGTCCCGTATGCCATTTTATCCCCAGCAAAGTTAAGAGTGGTACATCGTGACAAGGTATATATCTTTACAGACCCACTGGATGCTGACAAGTGGGCAACCAGTTTGAAGGCAGCACGGCAGCAGCAAGAGATGTCACAGGATCCCGAAGATGACAGTACTCCAGATATGTGCTGAGGAATTGTGTGGATTTCCACTTATACTTTTTCTTGCTGATCGCGGCGTTTTCTTCATTGCATCAAAGAGTTGGATGGATATAGGGGGAGCAGAGGTACTGTGGGTCACCCTGGAGACATGGAAGGGGGCCGCTGTTTGCACAGGAGTGATCTACAGACATCCAGCAGAGGGGGAGACGTGGATAAAGATATGTTGGAAGCAATCCAAAGGATGGCAAGCGAGAGGGAGGTATTGCTGGTGGGGGACTTCAATCTACTGGACGTGGATTGGAGCCTCCCAGCTACAGCAACAGTTAAAAGTAGGGACATCCTGGACTCCCTGCAGGGGGCATTCCTCAGGCAACTAGTTAAGGAACCCACTCCTGGGGGACAATACTGAGCTGGTACTGACAAACGGGGACAGTGTTGCTGACGTCACGGTGGGTAGCCACCTGGGTACCAGTGATCATTGTACTATGTGGTTCAGTATAAGAATTAGGCCAGTATCAAACCACAGTAAAACAAGGGTCCTGGACTTCAGGAGGGCCAATTTTTTAAGAAAATGGAAGAATGCCTGACAGACGCCCTAGCAGGGATAGGGAAGCTGGATGGATTCGAGGAACACTGGGCAAAAATAAAGGAGGGCCTTGAGAAGTCAACAAACCTCTGTGTCAGGCAGGTTAACAAGGACAAAGGAAAAAAGAGACTGCTATGGTTCTCTGAAGAAGTAGCGGAGAAAGTAAGGGCAAAAAAATTAGCATTCAGAAGGTACAAAATGACACAGAAGGAGGACGATAGAGAGAGAGAGATAGGAGAAACAAAGGGAGGCAAGGAAAGCAGTTAGGAGCACAAAGGCACAAACGGAAAACAATATTGCCAAGTAATTAAAAAAGAGGGATGAAACATTCTTTAGGTATATAAGCAAAAAGAGGAAGACCAAAGGAGGGATAGTAGGGCTAAAATGGGAAGAAGGAGTTTGTGTGGCAGATGACCAAAAGTATTTGTGGAGGAAGGGGTAGGTGATGGGCCACTAATAAGGGACAAGGGTATTAAAGGAAGGGAGGTGCGCTATTCCTTTTACAGAGAGAGTCCTCAAGGAACTAGCACAACTAAAAGTGGACAAGGTAATGGGGCCTGACAAGGTACACCCTAGGATACTGAGGGAGCTCAAGGAGGTGCTGGCTGCACCTCTGACAGCCCTGTTTTGTTTTTTTTTTGTTTTTGTTTTTTTACTTTATGTTTATTGCATTTAGTAAAGGCAATGACATAGAGTACAATCGTCTGTAAGGCATCACAGTAAAAAGAGATGCAAATACATCTAATGTATTAAGGACTGGTAAACCTATACAGAATTATGTTAGGCGGGGGTAAAACTAAATAAGGTTTATCAAGATCGTTAGTAAAGAACAAAATAGCTACAGCCATCTAAGGCTTTTGGGGCACAAGTCCAAAATAGATCAGTCTGTAATGTTCAGTACACAGCAGCCGGTGTTGATATGTCCCCAAGTCCCAAATGGCTACCTTTGCATCTTTAGTACCTATAGAGCTGCCTTCATATTCCGTCTTTAAACATTTTACCACAAGGAATCGAGAGACTTAACAAAATACTCTAAGCGTGTGGTTCCATAGTAATGATTGTATACAAGAAAAAACTTAGTCTCTCCACCAAAATCTTATCTAGAGGATACCACGTGGCTCAGAAATGCTCTGTCCCATTTTTATTTATTTAACTAGAAGCAACAAATTTAAAACGGTACTTGAGTTCAAACAAAGTGTTAAGGTCCAAACCCAGCTCCAGCTCAGGTCTCCTCATCCAATTCTTCGGTCCGTTGTCCCTCCGAAGCTTGAAATTCTCGGGCTATAGCCTCCACCTTCTTCCCGGCCTCGACCGGGTCGCTAAACTGGAACGAGCGCCCTCCGTAGTGGATTCGGAGGCTGGTTGGCATTTGGAGTGAGTGAGTGAGAGATGCCTAGGCCTCTCAGCCTGGCCCGAACAGCATTGAATTTCTTCCTTCTGGTGCGGGTGGCGAAAGAAAGGTCGGGGAACAAATGGATCGTAGCCCCTTCAGAAGAGAGCCTCATAGCTGATCTTACGGCTTGCAGGATTGTGTCCTTGGTTATGGAATTAACGGTAATCAACAGAATCACCCGCAGCATAGCTCCTCATGGACGTGCTGATCGAGGGGTAGTCTAAAGGCTTTCAAGAGGTAGTCTGCCAGTAAATCCGCTGGTAAGTTTAATACTTCAGGGAGACAGAATTTTAGGAAAGTCAATACTTCAGCCCCTTCAGTCCCTTCAGGAAGCCCTATAATTCTCACATGTGAAGCTCGATTGGAATTCTCTAAGACTTCTAGCTTATAACGTAATTGGGCATTTTCCTGGACTAATTTGGAAGTCGTGGCCAAAGCTTGGGTCACCGGTTTCTCTGCCACCGTCGCGGTATTGGAAATCACCTCGATCTTAGCATCTTGCTCTACAAATCTCTGGAGTATTGACTCCACTTTTAGATCAATAGCCTGCATGGCTGACTGTAGAGATTTCCAAGGGGGTTCTGGTCCCAATGTCGATGAGGTAGATGTGGCCTGGTCTGGTGCAGCCACCGAGGTTTTCGCTCTGCCCCCAGTCGCTTTCTGGTTCCGACCCATAGGTAAGTTTGGTATCTACAGATTCCTGGTACTTTAGCCCGGTAAGATTTGGAACTTCAGGTCACTTTTGTACCACTTGTTAAGTATTTTTAAGTGTTTTTTGCCTCTGAATATAAAGAGCTGTCTTCAGGCACGTCTTGCCAGATAACTGCTCAACAGCGCCGCCCCCCCCAACAGCCCTGTTTAACCTATCACTAGATACGGGGGAAGTTCTGGGGGACTGGAGGGGGGCAGATGTGGTCCCACTTCACAAAAGTGGTAATAGGGAGGAGGTAGGAAATTACAGACCTGTTAGCCTGACTTCAGTGGTGGGTAAAGTAATGGAATCACTACTGAAGGAAAGGATTGGGGAATACCTTGTGACCACTGGATTACAGGATCCGAGACAGCATGGTTTCACAGAGGGAAGATCTTGCAGACAAACCTGATCGAGTTCTTTGACTGTGTGACCAGGGAAGTGGATCAGGGCGGAGCGGTGGATGTGGCCGACCTGGATTTCAGTAAGGCCTTCGACACCATTCCACTCAGAAGACTGGTGAGCAAGCTGGGCAGCCTAGGAGTAGGTCCAAAATTAGTAAAGTGAGTAAGATATTGGCTAAGCAGCAGGAGTCAGAGGGTGGTAGTAAATGGTGTTAACTCTGAAGAAGGCAAAGTGACCAACGGAGTGCTGCAGGGGTCAGTACTAGGCCCGGTCCTCTTCATTGTCTTTATTAGCGACGTTGCAGGAGGGCTGGAAGGGAAAGTATGCCTGTTTGTGGATGACACAAAAATCTGCAACAGAGTGGACACACCAGGTGGGTAAAAAAAATGAAGGACGATCTGAAAAAGTTGGACGACTGGTCAAGGGTTTGGCAACTGGGTTTCAATGGAAAAAAAGTACAAAATCATTCCCTTGGGGTACAGAAACCCAGGGCAATGTGCCAATTGAGCGGGGAGGTATTGGCAGCCACAAAGCAGGAAAGGAACCTGGGGGTAATCATTTCTGATGACCTGAAGGTGGCAAAGCAGTGTGATAAGGGAGTAGGGAAAGCTAGCAGTATGCTCGGGTGCATAGGGAGGGGTATTACCAGCAGAACAAGGGAGGTATGTTACCCCTGTATCGATAAATGGTGAGGCCCCACCTCAAATACGGTGTCCAGTTCTGGAGGCCTCATCTCTGGAAGGATATAGATAGGGTGGAGGCAGTACAGAAGAGGTCAACCAAAATGGTGCAGGGCCTGCATCAAAAGCCCTACGAGGAAAGACTCAGGGAAGTAAATATGTACTCTCTAGAGGAAAGGGGGGGGACATGATAGAAATGTTCAAATTCCTCACATGTATTAATAAGGTACATGAAGGTAGCATTTTACATAGAAAAAGATGCTCGAGGACAAGGGGTCACGCTGTGGAGATGTGAGTAAAAACTTCTTCACGGAAAGGGTGGTAGGCACCTGGAACAGCCTCCCAACGAAGGTGGTAGGTGCTAAAACGGTAACAGGATTCAGGCAGGCATGGGATAGACACAAGGGGATCTTAGAATTAAGGCAAGTGGGGGGGGCTGGAGATCAAGTAGGGTCTGTGGTGGCACAGTAGGAAGGGAAAATATGGCAGACTAGATGGGCCAAGAAGTCGTCCTCTGTCGACAACTTATGTGTTTGCATGGATGATTTGATGATTCCAGATCAGTTTATTTAAATTTGGTGGCAGTTATTTTAGTTAGCAGTGGTCCAGTGGGTGAGTATAATTTCTAATGGATCTTACTGTATTAAAATTAATAGCCACACTCAGAAAGCTGGACATGTTTGCTAGGAGAAGAGATTATGATTATTTGGACAAGTTTTAGACTTTCTATGATGTCTTGTACTTTCAGTAAGCGTACCCACTGGAATGTCTTGCACTTTCAGCAAGTGTACCCACTGGAATGTCTTACACTTTCAGTAAGTGTACCCACTGGTCCATTTTGCTAACAAGTTGAGTTAAATTTAAAACATTTTATGAGCTTCTAATTATAAGGGTTTAATTGTACCTAAGGATTTCCTACTTTGAACAAGTTTAACTGTATATTATAGTTCCATTTCTGAGCAATCTTTTACCTTTATCAGAAGTTATGTGCAACTTTGCATATAGGCATGGCACCATGCCCTTTTATACGACCATCTTTTTGGACTCTCAGTGGACTTTAATACATTACAGATATTAGCCGTGCACTCGTGGGCCACAGTTCCGTGGCAACTATTGCTATTCACTTCTTGGTAGTTCAACATTGTTTACCTCCATACTGGGTAAGTTCCCAGGGATGCAATATCCTGCATTATATTAGAGAGAAATGTGCTGTTTCTATGTAGTTATTATACAGTTTCAGAATAAAGTATAATGCTTTGTTTTGTCATTGCTAAAATGATTAAAATAGAAGTATAAAAGAAAAAGTGAAATGGTTTAGGCCCAAGCTGGAAGGCAGTTTACCTAAATGCCAGGAGCCTAGGAAACAAAATTAGTGGACTCCAGGTGATGGTGGTGGATGCAGACTAGACCTCATAGCCATTTCAGAAACATGGGCCACTTGAAATAATAACTAGATCCTGGCAGTACTGGGGTACACCAGTATAGAGGAGATAGGGGTAAGAGAAAAGGAGGTGGAGTGGCCCTCTGTGACAAGGCATAGAGGTGGTAGAGGATGGGTCCAGCAGGGGAGGGAATGGGGAGACAGAATCCCTGAGGGTGCAGCTTACAACAGCTTCGGATGAAGAGTTGCGCATGGGGGTGGTCTGTACACCACTGGAACACGGAGATGAGCACAGTTGGGAACCAAGGGCAGAAATTGAGAAGGGGAGCCCAAAGGGGAAGGTAGGGATGGGGGGAACTCGGTCTACCTGAAATAGATTGGAACATTCCAGCAGCTAAGTGCAGCAGAAGTCAGGCCCTGCTGGATATGTTGCAAAATAGTCTGCTGGTGGAGCTGGTCAGAGGCTGCTATTCTCAACGTGGTACTCACCAGTTTGGAAATGGTAGGTGGAGTGTGGGTCGGGGAACTACTGGAGACAAGTGACCATAAAACCAAATGGTTTGAACTGGCCCTGGATACCAGTATACCCTCACTAAAGGCTGTGGTTCTGGATTTCAGATAAGCAGACTGACGAGATGAGGGAATTAGTCAAGAGTAAGTGGGTCAGTGTGGACAATATCAGGGGATATAAGATAAGTGGGGAGCAAGTGAGGGGGGGCATATTTATTTATTGTTACTTTTTTCCTCCCCTGCCCGGTCAGCCCCGAGCTCCTGCCATCCTCCCAGCCCCGTCCCCCGACCTTCAGGTTTACCTCCCGTCTTCCCCCACATCTTACCCTCCATGGCAGGGTGGCGGGGAGCCCCCTTCTCTGCCCGCCAGGTCCGGATCCAGTTTCAGGGAGGTGCCTTCTCGGGGACGGCGCCTACAGAGGACGGTCATCATCCAGCTCAACCGGGCCAATTTGTCCGTTTTTCCTACAGAGGGGGAGTGTGTAGTGCTGACAGTGGCCGAGCTGCACACATGTCAGCACGCCGGTCGGCTGCTCCACCTCCGAGCCCCACAGTACAGGACATGGCGGGCTAACACCCAGCCTCCACCATGTGTCACGCAGGTGCCGGTCTCTGTTTCCCCACCCTTTCCGGGAGAGGAGAGCTGTCCCCTGGATGCTCAATCCTCTCCCTCCCCAGCCGACCCCTGATGACCCACTCGCACCGTGAACACGGATCGCTGGTGTGGCAGGAGGTAAGGCATGCTGCCTCAGTCCTCCACACCACTGGGCCAGCTATGAGGGGGCCATTTTCAAAGCAGCGAAGTCATGCTTGAAAACAGTCATCAAGGGTAACAGCCACAAGAAACCAGTCTGGTTCCCTAAGAAGGTCAGGGAGGCAGTGAGGGACAAAAAAGGGCCTTTATTAGCTACAAGGAGAAACGAGGAAAGGGAATGGAGCAAATACCAGGTAAAGATGGGGGAGGCCAAAAAGGCCATCAGGGACACAAAAGCAGACATAGAGTTGTGTATTGCAGAGGGGTTTGGGGAAGAGATAACAGTTCTTCAGGTACACGAGGGTAAAAAGGCAGGTGTGATGGAATTGTAAGGCTGATGGAGGATGCAGGGTAATAAGGGGTGAAGGCAGAAAACATTAAAAAAGGAAAACAAAATGTGCAAAAAAAAAATCTTTTTGGAAAAATTTCCTTCCAGTGGTGGGTTGTCACCAAGCTTCAACAGGGGGCACTAGTGTGGGTATTATGCTACTCTTATTACAGTCTTTTGACAAGGTACTACCTGCTTGATGCTTGTATTGTTGGTAGCTTGGTTTCTCCTTCCTCCCCTAATTTATCTGCATTGATTTCCATCACATCCTTCATTTAATGTTTGTTTTTCAACTCTTGATGGGAGATGGACTGTTGGACATAGTTTTAAGATGGAACCAGTGGGAGAGACACTTGTTTTGCAGAATTACACAGTACAGAACCATGCTTGGTGCTAGAAATGTGGTCGCTAGCAAGACAGCATCGATAACAGTGACCAACAAAGTAATTTTTATTTAAGTTTGTTCTGATACTTGTGAAAGTTACTGTGACCTGCTGAATGCTGCGACAATGAAGAAGAATGCACTCGGGTAGGGCAAATGTGGACAGTATATATATATATATATATATATATATATAGGCATTTTCAGTTGGGTTTCTGAGGGGTTTTAAAAACAATTATGATCAAATCAAAATGAGCATTCCAAGCTGGCACTATAATACACTTTGATGGAACAGGCTGGCACAGATACTTTTTTTATCGCAAAGCATTATTTATTATCGCAGGTCATTGTGCTGATATACAATAAAATATGGGTGCCACCCACCTCAGCCAATCAGGAGACAGGATGTTATCTACCCATTTTATAAACTGTGTTTCTGCTCTAGTCCAATACTCCACAAAAGCAACAGTTTCTGTGGACACATCTACTCTAGTTCATTTTCCCAGTGGTAGACACAAGAAAGCTGAATTCAGATCACCCCGTGTATTGTTAAAATCAAGGAAGTGAGACCATGTCGTTATTTATTACTGTGCTTTGTACTGTAGATTAGTCACTTGCTGTTTCAATTTTCAGAGCATTGTTTCATTCTGAGGAAGATGCTGGTTTCGAACAATCACTGCTGATATCCGGAGATATAACAGCTGTCCTTGGACTGACAGAGATGAGGGTGGTTAGTTGCAGAAGAACATTTGGCATTCGTCAAGTGGGATTGGTTTCCATTTCAAAGAAAGGAAGGTAGCAAAATAGAAGCTTTTAATCCACTGTTGTTTTTGTTTATTTTTTCAGTCTTATTAGCACTGGCAGTATACATTCTGGGTACTTAGTTGTGGATTGTGATGTTTCAGTTTCAGTGAAAAGAACTCTACATTTTAGTGTACTGAAGATCCATTTACAGTGTGCAATGTTCTGTATAGAATTCCATCCTTTTCAAAATGAAGTTGTACCACAGTTCAGAGGTCATGGAATGTGATTGTACCCATCTCTGATACACCAGCATTCTGAAACCTCTAGAGACTGCCCAAGTCCGTTTCATTCTGAAAACAAAAGAACTGCTACGTGCACATTTCACATAATACTATACACTATAAAAAAATACAGGATGGGCAGCTTATTGTACAACTAGTGTGTTCGCTTCACTGTTGAAGTCAGAGGGAATCAGAACCCCTCTGTGGTAAAACACACCGGTTGTGTTGCCCATCCAGTATTCTCAACTTATTTAGCATATTGTAAAAGGTGTAAAACGGACCTAGCTGCCTAATATTCATAAAGGATTGTTCATTTCTTGGGTCTTTGATTTCCAAAGAAATGTATTTATATTAACTAGAGATTTGTATGCAGAGTTTTGAAACAGAGGCCAGGGTTTGAATCCCACCACTGTCAGCCTTGAGTAAAACAATGAGCTCCCCCTGTACTTAGCTTTTCTCTCTCTTTCTGTGCCTAACCCCACTCCCCTAACTGACCATCTGTACTTAAAGAGCAACTCTCCATTATAATAAAAAGTTTACACTAGATTTACACCAGTTATGTTTTTAACTTTTTTGTTTTCTAGCTTTTTTTTTTTTTTACTTTCTCCTGCTGTTGGTCTACTAAATATTGTAGATAATACAGTGATTATTTTACTGAGTCTTTCATAATGTGTCTGACTCCCCTGCTAACTACACAATTGCCGTTTGTGACATCACAGTCTGTTTTCATGGTGAGCATTATGCTATCATAACAAAGGCACTGTGAGGCTAACTGAGGTGAGGCAAATGTTTTCCATACAGGCTTTTTAGGTGGACTAACAAGATGTACTGTAAATCTTGGGAAGGAACATTGAAAATGAAAAAAAAAAAGTATTATTCTCAAGTAAATTGTAACAGTTGAAACAAGTTATTTGTGAAAGTACGTACTGAAGTGCAGAGTTGCTCTTTAACTTCCTGCTTTTGAAACATTCAATAAAAATATTATTGCTAAAAAAAAATTCCTTTCTCTCTTTTTTGTTACAAATTATTAACCAAGGATGACCCAGCTAACATGCAACATCTCATTTCCAGTGGGGTCCTACTTCTCCCCGTTTCTGCAGCTGGGTGGACTGGAGCACTGAGAGGTTAAATGAATTAGCCAAGGCTACCTATAACTGTAGCAGGATTTGAACCTGCAGTCTTCTGGTTCCTAGGCAGGTGCTCTAACTACTAGTCCACACTTTCTTTGTGCTTCTTCTCTTTTCTTGTCTCTGTCTCTCTCTCCTAGTGTTGCTCAGATAGTATCCTAGAAATTAGGATATGAACAGATACCTCCCATTTGGCCAGATAGTTGCTGCGGTAGGATAGTAGTGCTATCTGACCATGGATCCTTCATTCTAGGATCCAGCTTGGATCCTAACTATCTGACTTAGGATCCATCACTATCTGACTCCGGATCCTAGCAATCTGACCTAGGATCCCTGAATCTGACCTAGGATCTCTGGATCCCGACAAGGATCCATTGCTATCTGACCCCGGATCCTAACTATATGACCTAGGATCCATCACTGTCTGACCCTGGATCCTACATCTGTCTTTGCTAGGATTTCTACTAGGATGCAAGGTAGGATGCCAGCACTATCTGACAGATAGTGATAGGATCCACAGAAGCACTGTCTGAGCAACACTACTCTCCCTCTGCTCTTTCTCTCTTCTTCTCTGTGCTTAACCCTCCCTGACCTTTCTTCTGTGCTTCACCTCCCGTCTCTCTCCCACCTCCTTTCTCTGTGTGCTTTCTCTCCCTCTCCATGCTTAACCACCTGACCCGAATGTGCCTACTTTTCCTAGACCTGTGCGTGACTTGCAAAGAGCTTTAAGAAAACTATGTACAGTATATGAAAGGTGCTATATTCAACTCAAGTCCTTACCTAAATTAGATCTATAGTATGTAAATGCCTTGTTTGAATCTCATTTAATTTAGCCTTTCATTACTTATTTCTGACTTCTGTTACAGGATTGAAGAAAAAAAGTCTCTGAAGACACCAAACGAGGCCATTCTGGCCTTTTCTGAGGTCGATGGAGAGAAGAATGCTTTGGTTGGCACAACTACCATGAGCAATATTGTAATTTGGTAAGTGTGAATGACAGGTGTAGATAATGGCATTATGTTCAAAAGGCAGTTAATGTTTTAAATCAGAAAAGCACCAGCTGTGGCAGCCCAATGGCCGACACGCTTCCATGCTGGTAACCTGAGATTTGGAATGGATTCGGACAGTTGAATCTAGTGCAGCCAGGACTAGAGAGAGCTGCTGAGCGCAGAGCAAGCTGGCCCAGGGGAGGTCAACGTTGAACTCTACTCTCACGCAGGCTGATGTGCGCACACAAGTGTGCTGCATAGTGCAAGGCCGCCAGAGAGCTGACTTGACATCGGGGTGGTGGAAGGGACAAAAAAATTAGGGAGAAAATGTGAGCCCTCGTCCGATTGACAGCACTGGTATGCTGTGCCCCCACACCACAAAGCCTGTCGCCAATTTTCTGCTGCATCCTTGTGCTCGACGGGGGAGGATGGCCATCCCGCAAAGCCATTCCCAGGGAGGGAAGCTGTGAAAGAAGTCTGCCACAGCAGCAGGTTACTGGGGTTGGAGAGTTACCAGTCCACGAGGAGGGAGATGTGAGGCTGACCATGGCAATACAGATCTCTGTATTTAACAAAATAAATGCTACTGGCTGGCCCGTCGGCACAGCAGTACGGCTACCAATCACAACGCCTGCAACTTGGGCTTGGGAGCAAGCCTGGATTGCTGGGGGCGGGGGAGCTTAATGTCGCAGATGATACTTGTTCTTTCTGGGGAGGGTGGCTGCCTCAACCGATGCATGAGCACCTCCTGTAGAAGCACTGGAGGTGCAGTTTCACTTGGTCAGAGGGAAGGAGGAGTCTGCCAGCTCACGCCCATGCCCGTTGTGTGATTGAACGCACAATACGGCTGACTCCAGGAAGGAGAAGAGCAGGGAAAATACTGGCCTAAATGCAGGATGGCACTGGTGTCCCGCGGGTCCTGCACCCCTAGACCAGGTACTGCTCTCCACCCGGACGTGGTCCCATCTTGGCAGCATCGCCAATGGGGGGGTGGTACGCCATGGAACAAACTGGAGCAAAGGTAATTCCTGGGGATGATGGGTCTGGGGATGCCAGAGGGTGGAGCCACAGTCCGAGTTGGGACAAAAACAGTAAAATATAAATAGAAAATGGCACTGGAAAGATGGAATGATGCCTGCACTGTAGATACAAGCAGCATATACAGTAAGCCTTGTATAATGTACGATAATGAACTGCACGGTCTGATTGGCAGCTGTTGTGGTCATTTACTTCCAGCTAATGATTGTTAGAACAGCGTGCGCACCAGATAATTTAAAAAATAATAATTTTTGTAAATTACCAGCTTCTAAAATCAGTAATGACCTCAGGAGGACTCATTCCTGCCATACTAACAGCCCGACTGATTCAAGAGCTTGTGTTCTAGCTTCCTTGCCTGGTGGTTATTGTCAAACAATAACCAGCCCAGTGAGGTCACTCACCAACTGTTTATATTCATAATTTTAGCAAAGGGCTTACGGTTTCTCTCTGTAACTCTCCTCCTGATGCCGTCCCTGAGCATCTAGAAATTGAGGCTTCAGTACAGTCCCCATCTCCATGAATGACGCCTCAGGGTAAAGAAAGTCAGTGGGTTAGAATAGTGGCCCACTATAAGGAAGCTTTGTGTTGTGGCAGGCGCACTGGGCTTTTCCATTGAGCATTAGTTTATTTTAAAGTTAAAGTGAATAACATGGGCCAGCCCGTCAGTACAGCAGGAATACTGCTGCTCCTGATGCCGCCAGCCTGGATTTGGGAGTTAGCTCAAGCCGTTAAATGATTGGCAGGGAAGGAGGACTGAATGGTCCCAAGGATGCTATCAACCTGTGAGGAGGCAGGGTGACTGGTGCTGCTGCAAGGGTGAATGTCAGTACATTCCACAGGAGCACTTGCTTCCGTACGTGCACATAGAGCATTCACCATGTCCTAAGCTGAGAGGATAAAAACAGAAAAACAAGACCAGTGAGACCTGGTGTGAAACTCAAGCACTCTTGGGCCCTGCCTCAACTACTGTTCACCCACCCCGGCCGATGGAAGTCTCAATGGGGTAGCTGAGCCAAGGTGGCAGGCTGGAGGAATTGGAATATGTGGCAGAAAAAGCTGGAGTCGGGGCTCCTGAGGGGTGGAGTGGCACAGCCTGGAGATCCAGTAGCGTAAAGAAACACTTTTTTTTTTTTTTTAAGTGGGCCTGCCCTCACTGCAGTAGAAAGCGTTACAGCTGGCTACTGCAGCAGCGAAGTTGTGAGAACGTACCTGGGTGGATCGGTGGGGAGTGAGGATGGAGCATCCTCGACAGGTTAGCTTCAGTGATGGAAGGGTCTGCCCTTGTACACTGATACTCTGATGCATGCTTCTGCTGCCCCTGCCTTGCCTCAGAGGGTAATTTGTGGGGACTCTGGATCAAAAGTAAGACCTAGGGAGGTGGGGCTGGGAGGGCTGGGACACAAGGGGGTTGGCTGGCAGATCAAGGAGACAAATGGATGGAGAGAAAAAAAAAAGTGAATTACATGCACAGAATCCCATTATGGTGAGTCCCTAGCAGTGGCAATGTTTAATTTTATTTTGGGGTCTATTTATGCTGGATAGCCCAACTAAGGTGTATAGCTCTGTACTCTAACCATGTGGCTCCACTGCCTTCACACAGTATCACAGTAATCACAAAAATGTATTTCATGCATGTATCTTTCAGGACAGGTAGGAAACCTGCCAAATATTGCCTTCAGTGCCAAAACAGTACTTTGTTTTTCCTGTTGATCACATTCTTCTTTAAATGTTCTTTGCTTCTTTTAGCAATGATCGTTGTATAAATCCAATAAAACAATTAATTTTAAACTGGGGTTTCTTCAGATATAGTATTTTGTAGATTTTGCTGTGCTTCATTAATTAAACTTTTGCTAATTAGCAAAACCATTCTACTAACTAGCATCATAATATGAGGCAGCCTAACCTATGCCTGTAAAAGCACCTGCTTGTGTTTATCATGTAGACAGTATTTTTTGTTCTTAAGGGAGAACACTTGTTAAGCAAACAACCCCCCCACCCCAGACAGATAAATGGCAAAAAAATGTTTTTTAGAAGCTTTTTTCAGCTTGTGTTAACCCTTCAGTTTGTAAACCATGACCATGCTGCACAGAGCTATTATGAGTATGAAGCACGGCTCGGGGCAGCTCACTGGTACTGAATACTTACAAGTGAGCTGTGCCGATCTGCACTCCATTCTCAAAATGTCGCTGCACAGCGTGGCCATTGTTTACAAACCAGAGGATTAACTCAAGGTCACTAAAGCAGCTAAAAGGTACTAATAAAAATGTTTTTCTTTGTGAAACTCCATATCCAGTGTTTATCCAGGGGCAGAGCTAGCGTGCACCAAAAGGGCAAAGTTGCATCCTGCCCAGAAATGACCCCTCTTCCCTTTGGCAATGGGTCCACATTGATACACCAGCTCTATAACAATATCTAAAGGAAGGGAACGTGAACTGTTCAAAATCTGTATGATTACGTTTTGACCCAGGTTCTTCATTAGACTCACATTTTTTACACCAGTGGGTCTACTTTGACCCATGTTTTAAACCCCTAAGCGCTGTCACTGTGTTTATTGGGGGTGGGCTTGTTTGCTTAACAAGTGTTCTCCTGTAAGATCACTGATCTGTTCCCGCGTTTAGAAAAAAAAGACAGAGAGAGGTATTATAACTGAGGCGACTGAGGACATATACTGCCAGAAACAAAACTCACATGCTGGGTAAAAATGGCATCCACAACTCCCCAGTGTTAGGATTGGGTTATTATGTACCATATCGATCAGGGCATTGGCCAGATGTTGACCTGTGATAAGTTGAAGCAGGCAGATAATGTTTCTGGCACTGCATGAAAATTGGGCAGACTGGGTGGCCAAGCAGTCCTTATCTGCCGTCAAATTCTATGTTTCTGTGTTCTGTGTTTCTATGATATATGCAGAAACCTTTATTGTGACTGTCTCCAGGAACACAAACACTGGCCAGCTGTTGCAAACAATCGACATCAGGAAGTCCTGCCCAGCTTCTGTCTGCAGGGGGGCCTGTTCAGATTCTGTAAGTCTTGTGGATAATGTTATTGTTTTGTATGTTACAGAGTACACGATAAATCAGTGTTGCATTGGAACCCAGTTTAACAAGAGACATTTATAGATTTTTTTTTGGGGGGGGTTATAATCTATCTCCCCCTTCTCTGGTGCTGCCCCCTTCCTGCTGCACACACCCAGCCCCGTCCACCAATGTCTCCAGCACGTTCCTCCACTTACTCTGCACCATGGCATTTTCATTAGAACATGTTTTTTCCGCTTAGACTTCACTTGTCCAGGTCGCCTCGGCCTGCTTTGAAGTTATAATCCAGTGCTTATGATGTTGTAACCCCCCACCGGCCACTTGTTTAACTAGTAAGCACACCTCCCATACTATTTCTGTCTAGGGGAAAAGAGAGTGATGGGGGTACAAAGCGTAACACAGTATTTACAAGACAGCAAAAATTACCATTACTAAACCCAGGTCCTGAGGAAAGAAACGTTGGTAAGGGCTATGTGAGGTCTGCACTTCTGGTGGAGTACCCAGTAATTCCACACAGGAAGTATTAGCTAGATTGTCTATACCAGGTTGGGATTCTAGAGTGTGGCTTTATTCCAAACAGTTGGTACACAAAAGGAAAGATGGACCTCCAAGGGTGTACACTCCATGGCACAAGGCAGTGCAGAACAACATCTGTAGAAAACAGAAACTTGAACTTCCCATATAGCATAAGATTTGGAACTCTTTTCAGCTGCACTGCTTGAGCAGAAAACACACATCCTCTAGAGGCAATGGACACAACAGAGCACACAGTGTCTTCTAGTGGCACTGGCCATGACCTAGAACTTATTCCTATATGGCATAGGCTTTAAAGTAGGCAGTGTGGCAACTGACCACGACGGAGCACACTAGTGCTCAAGACTAGGACAACCCACACCAGGGGAGTAAACTTTATCTTCAGGCATCGGCCAAATGACCTGAATAAACAGGCACCCTTACAGAACCTGAAGTGCTGAAGTGGTCACTCCAGATGGGGGATTGCCAACCTCTTGTTTCCATGTCCATACCCAGCCATTCTTTCAGAGTTACACCTCAAACTTTAAGCAAAACTGAAGAACTATGTATTTTGGAATGTTTGGCACACTCAGCATTAGAAAACACTACATATGAGTGTCAGGATAAAGTTCTGTACAGTGTGCAAAGTCACACCGGGGACTCCACTATTTGTTAGCCAACTTTAGGAAAACATTGAGAACAGTCTCAACAGAACTGGGTGCATAGGTCCCTTTGTCAGAGTAAACACCCCAAAGAAAACAAGGCAGGTACACTTCTCCTGGGAATACCCAAAGTCACATTTATTCACGATTTTACACAAAAGGCAGCTTCAGATGTCCTGGATCAAAGTCAGGGGATTGCCCCTCAGATCCATTCTGCAGTCGTCCGCATCCCACTGGGGATGAGAACATCAGGAACTCCTGCTGGATGATTTCCACCACTTCTACAAGGCAGGCAGATGTTTCTCAGACTAGGGTGAGGAAAAAAGTAGGCTCTCCTCAGAGTCCACACTGCAGCTCTTCACTCTTCCACTGCTCACTCTGGCTGCTGCTGGATGACACTAACTGAAAATTCTAAAACTCCCCCACTCACAGTTAGCTATCGTGGCTTATGCAGCTGCGAGAGTTATAAATGACATCACCTCTCTGCTCTCAGCTGAGACCTAGTAAACAGAGAGATGGACTAGGTGAAAATCTATTTAACTAGATATTCACTGGCTGTCTTCCCTACTTAACACTGACACTGATGGGATTCTAGTTGCCACAGGGTACATGGGGTTACAATGTCACAACTAGTTGCCATGGGAAGTATTGTGATGTCACAGGCATTCTTGATAGAGCACAGTTGTGAAATTCAATGCTGAGTGATCTTACTTCGAGAAACAGCTCTTGCAGCAGGTTACACCATTAGGACTGAAGCCGGCAGGCGTCAGGACCCCACGTCTTCTAGCTAGCTATCTTCAGCGGGGACCGCCCGGCGTCAGGTGTGCACATAAGAGGCGGTCCCGCCAGATTCCCCAGTTCTTTCCCACCGTCAACTTGCATGTCTTGACCCTTCGGCTCGTTTCTAGCTCGCAACGCTCGGTTAAGTTCTTCCTTTGGGAAAAAGTTCATTTTTTTCAGCTCTTTTGCTGTCTGATGTCCTCTCCAACCTCCGTTGAAGGCCATCCTTCGAAGTGCGCCTGTGGGAAGCAAATCCCGTTTAAGGATCCGCATTCGGCCTGCGTCCGGTGCCTGGGCCCAGACCACGACACCCGGTCCTGCTCTTTTTGCCAGGGGTTCAACAGCGGAGCGGATCCGTCAGCCAGAAGGCCCTTCAGGCGTTCCTGCTCGAAGAAAATCAGGGCCATGGCGCAGCCTCAGGGAATCCTCAGAGAGGCCGGAGACACCCCGAGAAGCACAGGGAGAGAGTAAGATCCAAGTCCCCGTCTAGGGCCTCCGACTCCCGTAGCTCCGGCTCCCAGTCTGACCGCTCTCCTTCCCAGGCCCGTTCTCAGCCTCCCTCCGCAGCGGTGAAGACCCCTTCGGGCTCCTCTTCTGCCTCACAGGCCAAGACCTCCAGGCCTTCCTCATCTTCCTCTTCTAAGGCCCTGGCTAGGTCGGGGGACTGTCATCACCACCATAAGTCTGGTTCCCGCCGTTCCGAACCTGACATCAGGTCTGCCTCCTTGCCTCCTCCTCCCCAGAGGAAGACCAAAGAGCTTACCTCCTTGAAGAAGTCGTCGGACCCGGTGCCGGCCCGTCCAACGCCGGCCCCACACCATAGGTCCCAGGAACCGTCAACCGCCAGACACCCATCGCCGGTCAGGCCTACGTCTTCTCGGTTGTCAGCCGGGGGACCGACGTCTGTACCCGTACCCATTGAGAAGAGGACCCTGACACCTCCCACCGACGCCGGTCAGGAGACAATTCACGGAGGAGGAGCTGCCCAGCCCGAGGACCAGGCGGGCGAACCCGGTCCTGTCGCACCCCAGGAGCCCTCGCCGGAACCTGAGACCCTGGGAGCCGACGCTGAACCCGGCGAGCAGCCATCGGTGCCCGGTCCGTCGGACCTCTCCATATCCGAGGTCAAGGAGTTGTTCACTTACTGGTGGGACACCATAAAAGGGATGTGGTTCCCACCCTCCTCCTCTTCCTCCTCCACCTGCGGCCCCACGGCCCCTCGCCCCCTACTCCGTCCGGGCGGCAGGCTGAGTACCTTCCCCCCAGGAGCCGGCGGATCCTCCTAGGGGGAGGCCAGACAAAAGGAGACCTCCGTAAAGATCTTCTTCAGGGTCACCCAGCCCTAAGAGACCCAGAAGACGCCGCCGTTCACCTTCGACGGAGGACACGGTATCGGAATTCTCGGAAGGATCCAGATCCCCCTCTCCAATCCACATCCCTTCTCCGGACCCACGTGAACTTTCTAGATCTCCTCCGGATGACCCATCGTTCTCAGAGATCATGAGGCATATCCAAGAGAACATGGGCTGGGATGCGAAAGAATTAGACCCCAAGCGACTACGCCTCACCAGGTATCTTCGGCAGAAGATCCTAAGCCTGTGGTGGTACCACCCTTGGTGGACACTTTCGTGGACGTCATCAAGGCAGCGTGGAAGCGCCCACACTCGCTCCCGGCGATGCCGAAGAAAGCTGACCGCCTGTACAAGGCCTCTAGGGAGGACCAGTATCTGGCTTCACATCCTCTGGCCGACTCTCTGGTCATCACAGCCTCTCATGACCGGTCCCAGAGACCGCAACATTTGAGCACCCTGCCACCGGACCCAGAGTCCAAACAGCTGGATGCTATGGGCAGGCGCACATATGCTTCCGCTACTTGCGCCATCAGATCCCTGAATTACTTAACCCACATGGTATAGTTCCAAAATGCCTTATGGGAGCAGGGACTGGACCTGGCGGACAAATTGCCAGACAGTGAGCAGAAGGAGGAGATGTTGCAACTCCTCCGTACGGGTTCAGACATGGGAACCCAGGTGCTGTGAGCCGCGTATGATTCCGCGGACTCCTCGGCCAGAGCGGCAGCTTCGGGCGTATGCCTTCGGAGACACTCATGGCTCCGTGTCTCCGGATTCACCCCGGACGTCCAGAAGAACATCCTGGATGCCTCTTTTGTCGGAGAAGTTCTTTTTGGTGAGTCCTCTGAGAAGGTCCTCACCAAACTCCAAGAGGCCGGGAAGGCGGTGAGGTCGGTCCAGGCAATGTACCGAACCAGGCTCAGTTCCTTTCGTAGGAACCAAAGCCGTTTTCGTGGCCGGAGGCAGAGACAGCAGTCCCTCACCGGACCACAACAGAGGGGCTCCGTTTCTCGCAGAGCCCAGGGAAAGTTGCCCACGGGCCGAAGTCAGCGCCCAGCTAAGCCGGCTCAGCCCGTGGGCCCCTCCGCCCGCCACAGCATGACTCCTTCCCGGCCCCCGCCCCTCAGGATCAACGGGACATCAAGGTTGGGGTTCGCATTGCGGACTACCTGCCAGGGTGGCAGTCCATAACCACCGACAGGTGGGTCCTTCAGTTGGTCGAAAGAGGCCACTTTATAGAATTCGCAGACAAGCCACCCTCGAGGACTTCTCTGCTCTCCCGTTACTCGGGTCAGCACAAATTGCTTATCAGGCAAGAGATACTCGCGCTCCTGCAGAAGGGAGCGGTGGAGTATGTTCCAGAGAACCAGATAGGATCCGGATACTATTCCCACTTCTTTCTGGTTCCGAAGAAAACAGGGGACCGCCATCCAATCTTGGACCTCAGCGACCTAAACACATCGGTCGCCTACAAACGATTTCACATGGTGACCCTTCAGGGTCTCATTCCCATGCTAAGGCAGGAGCCTTCTTAGCGTCCCTAGACATGCGGGGCGCCTACCTGCATATACCTGTGGCTCAAGCGCACAGGAGGTTCCCTCTGCCGAGTTTCTCGGCCACCATTTTCAGTTCGAGCTCTTCCGTTCGGACTGTCGTGCCCCAGGGTCTTTACAAGTGCATGGCAGTCGTGGCAGCGTCTTTAGAAGACAGGGCCACTATATGTTCCACTGTACTTGGACGTTGACTTCTCATGGCCACCTCCAGAGAGGCGTTGTTGCTGGCTATCCAGAGCACCCAGGCTCTGTTCCAGTCTCTGGGCATCCTCATCAACTACGAGCAGTCTCTCCTCGTACCGTTCCAGAAGCTGCAGTTCATAGGCGCAGTTCTGGACACCGTCCAAGGGAAAGCATTTCTTCCCGACGAAAGAACAGAACGCATCAGATCCCTCATCAGGGACCTCTCGGCGAAGAAGACTGCGCCTGCCAGGCTGGTCCTTCATTTGCTCGGACATATGGCTGCAGCCATTCCAACCGTCCCTTTGGCAAGGCTCCACATGCGGGTAACTCAGTGGATGCTCAAGGTACAATGGGACCAAAGGCAAGACCACATGCAGCAGCCGGTCAGAATCACGAATGCCGTGATTCGAGACTGGCAGTGGTGGCTAGACCCTGGAACACTCTCTGTGGGTGTTCCGTTCACAGCGCCGTCCCCGGAGGTGATTCTTTCCACAGACGCCTCAAGGCTGGGGTGGGGAGCACACCTGAACGGGGTGAGGTCCCAGGAGCGTGGACCCCTCAAAAGCTCATCTCCACATCAACATTCTGGAGATGAGGCGGTCCTCACGCCCTGCAGGCCTTTCAGTCAGAGATCCGCTCGAATATTCTCATGCTTCAAACAGACAATACGGTGGTGATGTATTACCTCAACAAACAAGGAGGCGACACTTACCCCTTTGCAGGGAGGCGATGAGAGTGTGATTGTAATCCAACATGGCGCAAGCCTGATTGCAGTTCACGTTCCCGGAGTGGACAACACAATCGCAGACAGCCTGAGTCGTTCCCAGGCCAAGGTCCACGAGTGGGAACTTCTTCAAGGGGTAGCAGAGGATCTGTTTCTTCGATTGGGCACTCCAGAACTGGACTTATTCGCTTCCCCATCCAACGCAAAACTGCCCAATTTTTGCTCTCTAGATCCAGGGCCTGGTGTTTTCTGGCGAGACGCGTTGTCCCTCTCCTGGGCGGACAGATTCCTCTACACCTTCCCTCCTTTCCCGTTGATCCAGAGAGTTCTTCTCAAACTGCGCAGGGAGCATGCAACAATGATCCTGGTAGCCCCATTCTGGCCCAGACAGATCTGGTTCCCCTTGCTAACACAGCTGTCCCGGGAACCTCCAATCCCATTGCCTTTCAGCTCCCATCTCTTGTCTCAGGAGGAAGGTTCTCTAGTCCACCCGGACTTACGCTCACTGAGTCTGCATGCATGGCTCCTAGAGACATAGCCATTTTGCGACACGGGGTCTCGCAAGAGGTGGCGGAAGTTCTTTCCTCGGCCAGAAAGCCGGCAACGCATGCGACGTACGCCATGAAATGGCGCCGCTTTTGCTTGTGGTCACAAGCACGCGGCCTTTCCCCTCTAGGATGCCCGGTGAAAGTGGTGCTGGAATACCTGCTTTCCCTTTTCCATTCGGGTCTCGCTTACTACTCTATTAAGGTGCACCTCTGCGCGATTTCTGCTTACCACTTCCCGGTGGGACAGCGCATTGTGGCACAGCTTGATGCCTCTCGAGATTTTCTGAGAGGGGTGTTGCACCTTAGGCCACCCATTAAGGATCCAGTTCCTCCATGGGACTTGCTCTTTGTCCTGGAACAACTCACGCTCCCCCCCTTTGAACCTGCCCCGGATTGCGAGCTGTTTTTTCTGTCATGGAAAACGTTATTTTTGGTTGCTGTCACGTCAGCAAGGAGAGTTTCCGAGCTCCACGCTCTCATGTGTAAGGAGTCTTATTTAATTTTCCACCAGGACAGAGTATCTCTGAGGACGAATCCTAAGTTTTTGCCTAAGGTGGTCTCTGCCCTCACACTCAACCAGGACATCGATTTACCTGTATATTTTCCTAAATATTCCAATAGAGGAGAGGCATTGCTTCACACCCTGGATGTTCACCGCTGTCTAAGGTATTACCTGAACAGAACTAAACAGCTTTGCAAGTCGAAGCAATTATTCGTTTCCTTTGCTGAGAGGATGCTGGGCCAACCAGTCTCAAAGCAGTCTCTTTCTCGCTGGCTAGTCCAGTGTATCTCATTTTGCCACGACAGCAAACAGAAGCCCCTCCCGGGTATAGTCCGGGGCCATTCGCCAAGAGGGGTGGCTACCTCGTTTGCAGCACTTCGTAACGTCTCCACCTCTGCCATTTTTGCTGCAGCTACTTGGAGCTCTGTGCACACATTCATTAGGCACTATAGCCTGGATATTGCATCACGGCGGAGAGCCGGTTTCGGCCTGGCCGTGCTACAGGGTCTCCTGTCCTAGAGTCAGGACTTGTCAGAGATCTTCCTAGTTTCCTCCTCCCAGAATGCTTACAGGCGCTTTTGCTTGGAAATCAGTCCTAATGGTGTAACCTGCTGCAGGAGCTGTTTCTCGAAGTAAGATAGTACAGTTACGTAAGAACTTACCGTAACAGTAGATCTTCGAGAACAGCTCTTGCAGAAGGTACTTTCCCGCCCACCATTCCCCCTTGGAGGAGGCATGGCCTACCGAGCCTTGGGCAGGGGCTTACGCCCTTTGTCTTTTGTTGACGGATCCTTGGTCTCCCATTCTGATGTCATTCTGTGGCCGGGAGTCTCGGCGGAGAACTGAGGAATCTGTGGACCACCCCCTTATGTGTACTCGCCTGGCGTCGGGGCGGGACCGACGCCGGGGCAGTCCCCGCTGAAGATAGCTAGCTAGAAGAATTCCGTGGGGTCCTGACGCCTGCCGGCTTCAGTCCTAATGGTGTAACCTGCTGCAAGAGCTGTTCTCGAAGATCTACTGTTACGGTAAGTTCTTACGTAACTGTACTTTCTGTGGCATTTGGGGAGTATTTTATCTTCTGTTCCTCGGCACATTTTGGGTCATGACATGATGTGAGTAGAAAAGTAGAAAAATGAAAATGTTTTTTCACTACCAAAGTAGCCCCGTACTTTGGATTATTGTCAACTAATGTGCATGCACCAGTTGTTTTTTTTTGTTTTTTTTTTTTTGTTTAATTTTTTGTTTGCACCAAGGGGTCATTCTGTTTTTTTTTTTTTTTGATTTTGTGTTTGTTTTGTGTCACAAGAAGAGCCTGTTTTATGCCGGTGTATTTAGTAACAAAGAATGGAATGTCATGGAATTCACATTTTATTTGGAATGTTATGAGATTTGAGTCATGATGATGCTAGATATCACTGTTTTGCAGAAAACTGAAAAATCACTGGGTGGAAGAATTATTTTAACTACCTAGATTCAGTTCACTATCCACACTTAGACTTCCACTGAGCATGCTTAGTCACCAGATCAGTCTTCAAGCTTGATGCCTCCTACCACTCAGTCTTGTGGTCCTGCAACTCCACCCCCTTTGCACTGATATCTTTTCTTCTGCTGGACGGAATAAGTCTTCTACAGCTCTTGCTTGTGTTAGCGGATTCTGCCATGTACCAGCACCATGTTGACCATGCAGCCGACACTCAAGGTTGTGACTGCATTTTTGGTCTGGACGCCGACATCAGCAATAAGCAACATTGAGCTCATCCTTGTCACCATCTGGCTCTCGACATTGAGCTTGTTGCAGATGGGAGTGGATTATTTGGCAGCATTTGACTCTTGAAGCTTTAGCCTATGGTCGAGGCATTGCTAGTCGACCAGTCCTGGCAGTTGCAGCTGATGCACTCCCCGACTCTGCTGGATGTGCTGTAGCAACCATTTCAGGTGGAGCCCCAACCCCCACGACAGAGGGATGGCGCTTTGTTGAAGGACTCCAGGCTCACACATCTCCTGTTGGTGTTTGCCACCCTGTTAGAGATGGTTATCCATGGTCAACCCTTCTCTAGCCAGATAAGGAGACCTTTGTGTCGATCTCATGTAGAGGGGAGATCAACCCCTCGACTGCCCAAGCGCCCAGTGTCTGGCAACACCCAGCATCCTGCCAGCCCCCTTCGCGCAGTATTGACCGCAAGTATGTGAGCCTCCTGGGTGGTCTGTTCGGCTTTTTGTAGCATCTGTCGCCAGAGGGGCTTATGGCAGATGCAGTGTTCTGCGAGACAAAAGTGCAGGGTGAGTCAGACAAGGAGTCCAAGAAGGAGGGTGTCCTTGGCCAAAGGGTATATGCAGCTGCGTCCATGGGAATTCATCAGGCAAGCTAAGTCACTTTGATGACCAGATTCAGTTATGATCTCTTTCAGAGGCTCTCAGACATCCTTGAACTGCTCCCAGAGGAGAGTTGGCCAGAGTTGTGTGAGGTCTAGGCTTTCCCTACCCAAGCACCAGTTATAGGTGGCATTGAACTTGGTTGATGCGTCAGCCTGTGTGGTTGCTGCAACGAGTCTATCCACCTGCAGGCTGGCTGCAGGTCTAGCCATTCACCCCTGAGATCCAACATAGGATGGCAAACTTCCCCTTACAGACACTGAACTGTTTGGTCCAGGGGTGGAGGATCATCTCACTTGTGTATTGAGAAATTGAATGTGACCTTGGACTCTGTTGGACTCTGTGACTTCCATCACCCAGTCCAAATACAGGCAGCATGGTTCCTTTTGGATTGTGCCCGTATAGAGGCAGCAGTAACGCTCTGCCAAACTCGCAGCAAGTCAAACACAAGGGTGATGGCGGTGCAGCCAGAGGCCAGACCATCAAGACCACCTCCAAGGGCAAATGACAGGTTGGGGGCGTTTTCCCTTCACAGTCACAAACCTTACTGCATCTCCAGGATGGGGACTGACTTACTCACTTCATGCCTCAGAAGTCTGCGATTACCTCAGACAAGACAGTTCTGAAAATGGTGCGCTAGTGATTGTCTCTGGAATTGGAGACACTGCCTTCTTGTTGGCACTGGGCACAGTTGGAGAACTTGATGTCCATAGATACTCTTCCCACACTTAGAAACAAGGTAAATTCAGCTCCACCACCTAGGGACTAGTCAATGGTGTTCCCACTATTTAGAGAAGAGTAGCTAGATTGTGGGCTGTGTCAGAGGTCTATTGATTATAGCTGTAGATGGATCTTCTTTGCCCAGCTCCCTAAAATAACATTTAAAAAGGTGTCTGAATCCTGCTGTGCCAGTATGCAGATACAGAGGAAGCAGCATCCACATACCCAGTTCTAAAAAGATAATTTTCTTATAAACGAAGACTCATCTGACTCCAATATAAGGTCATTTTTTCTGGAACCATTTACTTAACGAGTCCCCCAGAATTAACAGAAAAAAAATCCTTTAACCTTTTGAAAAGGTAAATATATTTAGATAGAAAAGCTGATAGGTTTTGTAAACAGTGCTTTTTGACAAATGGAAGTGTGGCATTCCCAAGCATAATCAGTTTTGATGCTTAAAGAAATAACTTGGAGTACAGAAGAACTATAAGGAGATACAGAACACTGCAGAAGCCACTGGTATAGGAAGTGTTAAACCAAGACCTAATGATCTTGGTGAGATAGAGGATGATGTTTCTAAAATGGGTGTGAAGGAAATGGTAACAAAGTTAAAATTATTACGTATAATTGTAAATATTGAACTAGCTGAGATCTGTCAGTGAAGAACATCAGTGTTGAAAGGGAAATATAAATTAGTAATGTCTATTTTTTTTTCCTTTTAAATTAGGGCATATTGTTCATCCTGGTGAGTCAGCAGTATGCAGAAGAAAACAAGTCTTCTGGCAGTTCTGTGTTCAAGCTGTTGGCGGTCAATCCTAAGATGGCTAGCAGCAGTCCTGTGATGACATACACACTCCCTGCTGGACACACTGGCAGGTAAATACTAACCTAGTTGAACACTTGATGATTGCTATAGTGCGCTTCCCAGCAAATCATACGGTGAATGGCTGAGAAGGTGAGAGGAGGGCTGTGCCAGATGCCATACAGGGCTTCACCGCATGTCTCCGGAATGACTGGTAAGTGGGGGATTGGGAGGGTGGTGTTCTGAGTATGGATGGTGGAGTGGCTGGGGGAGCTGCTGGACCAGCAGTGTTCGCCGTTGCGTTTTTCAGCTGCCATTAGGGGGGTACCACTGGACGCCAGGGATCGTATAAGTTACACTGGCCAGGAGATCAGGGGGGTGCCACTAGACACCAGGGAAAATGTGCACCGAGATGGGCGATCGCAGGTTGGGGGGTGCCACTAGACACCAGTAACAGCATTATGTGCACTGGACCGGGTGATCAGAGGGTGGGGGTACCACTAGACACCGGGAAAACATTATGTGCACCGGGACAAGTGATTAGAAGGTGGGGGTGCCACTTGACACCAACGACAACATTATGTGCACCGGGACGGGTGATCGGAGGGTGGGGTTGCCACTAGACACCAGGAAAAACATAATATGCCCCAGAACCGGTGATCAGAGGGTGGGGGTGCCACTAGACACCAGGGAAAACATTATGTGCCCTAGGACGGGTGATCGGAGGGTGGGGTGCCACCAGGGACAACATTATGTGCACTGGGATGAATGATCAGAGGGTGGGAGTGCCACTAGACACCAGGGAAAACATGACAATACTTGGGATGGGAGATTGGGGTGGGGAAGGGGGCCACTAGACACCAGGACAGGTGATCGGAGGGTAGGGGTGCCACTAGAGACCAGGGACAACATGATGTGCACCAGGACGGGTGATCGGAGGATGGGGGTGTCACTAGACACCAGGAAAAACATTATCAGAACCGGGATGGGAGATTGGGTAGGTAGAGCGTGCCACTAGACACTAGGGACAAAATGAACATCTGCAGGACAGGTGTTCGGAAGGTGCCTAGGGTGGGGGTGCTGCTAAACACCAGGAATGACGTGGCAGGTGCCCACAGGATGGGTGCAAACGGGCCATCACTTCCCATGCAAATGAGCGTGCTAATAGACCTCTGGCACCTTGCATACCCAATGAGCTCATTTTGCGGCTGAATATCGAGCCATGACTCCCAGCACTGTCCGGTCCGGGGCGCATTCCCTATGGGCTGGATACATCCCAGGTCCATATCGGGGCAGCACAAATTGACTTGGCGCTGTGCCAACATGGGACAATATTCAGTCGGATAGCACCAGTCAGCTGTCCGACTGAATACTGCAGCCTCTAGGACGGGCACAGGTGCAGTGCAAACCTTTGTGCCCTGCTTATGGCTGTTTTTGAATATCTGGCTCCTGATGCCTTGATTGATCTGCTGCCTTTTTTCATATCCTAAAACCAACAGTCTGCTAGTCATGTTTTTTATTTTTCTGCACTGTAAATAAACATATGACGAGTCAACTACGTTTAACTGTATCTCAAGTGACTGTCTGTCCCTCTGTGATTTGTTTCTCTGCTAGTCATATAGAAAGATCATTGAACAAATCAAAACTAATATAGTCTTGTGTCATCAGCACAAAAATAATACTCAAGGTTGGACTTGAGAAAAAAGGCAGCCAAGTGTAGACGTAGAAGAGAAATGTACAATTTATTAGACAGACAGACAGACAGACAGACAGACAGACAGATAGATAGATAGATAGATAGAGACAGCCAGGGTAGCAGTAGAAGAGAAATATTGAGATAGACAGATTGATTAGATTAGGTAGATAGATAGATAGATGGATGGATGGACAAATGGGGCCCACCACCACACCCACACTCACAAACACAAGTGGAATAAGGTGCATGTAACAGTCAGGCCATTGACTTTTCATTTCTACAACACTGTTTTGAAGGTATGAATCTTAAAGTAAATCTTTATTTGAAGATTCAACTGTTTCTGTTTGAGCTCACTGCTTTATTTTGAATACAGCACTGTGCCTTTGTGGTGTCAGCAAGCATTGTGAAAGCTGTTCTTCTATTGGCTGAGTATTCCATTCTGCCAGATCTGGAGTAAGAAAGTCAGTGATAGTTCATCCAAAGTGAGACTGTCATAGTCAAATCAACAAAAAAATTTGATTTATTTCTACATATGGGTCCCAATATTCAGAGTTGTGCCCGGCAATGGCACATGTGGCGGCGCAGCGCAACTGTATTGCGCCGGTGAACTTCAGAGATATATTCAAAGAGATGAACAATGGTGCATCTCCCTGAATATATCGGGTATTATGCACTGTGCAATAGGATGCATGCCACCTCCCCAGACAGGGCTGGAAAACTAGAATGGGAACTGTGCCAGCACAATAGAGTTATGCTGTGCACAAATTCCTGATATTCAGCTGGCAGTATGCAAATGGGGTCATACTGTATGCAAGGCACAAATGGGGCCATTTGCATGTCATTATGGCCCCATTTGCTTGAGTTGTGCCGGGCAGGCCAGCAAAATGCGCATGGTGCCCTGCACAGTATGTGGTGCTGCTAGAGGGGGTCTAGTAGCAACCCCTCCCTCCCCTTAGAATAAATTGTCAAAAGCTTCCCTGGTAGTCTAGTGGCACCCCTCCTCCCTGTAGCCTGATCGCCTAAAATAAAATATAAATATATCCTG
This sequence comes from Neoceratodus forsteri, assembly GCA_016271365.2. Classification (NCBI taxonomy): domain Eukaryota; kingdom Metazoa; phylum Chordata; order Ceratodontiformes; family Ceratodontidae; genus Neoceratodus; species Neoceratodus forsteri. The sequence goes on from JADMNL010000025.1 coordinate 276,729,742, forward strand.
GTAGTCAATGGTACCTCCATCCCTCCTGATGTCCCCATCCCCATAAAATTACAACAGTGTACTTCCCTGGTGGTCTGGTGGTCCACCCCACCTCCGTAGCAGTACTGATTGCACATTGAGTTAAGCTCCTGGTGGCCATTGGCACCCCACCCCACCCACAGGACCCCCAGCTCGTCATTATCGGGTAACATACCACCGCATAATGCTCATTAAAGCAGCTCGCTGACCGACAGCTACAGTATGGGCTGAATCCTTTGGTCCACAGCGGATCAGTAGAGTACTACATTGTAATATTCATTTACAAATATATGAATGCATTCATTCACATATTTGTAAATGACTATTACAGTATGCACTGCAAGCCCATACTGTAGCTGCCGGGGTTGGCGGCTGCCGAGGAAGTGCAGGTGGGTGTTGTTGTCCGCCGATGACGGGGCTGGTGGGTCGGAGGTCCCAGGTGGGTGGAGGGGTGCCACTGCACCATCAGGGGTTAACTTAATGTGCGATCGGGTTACTGAGGGGTGGGGACCACTAGACTACCAGGGAAGTACAGAGTTGTACTTTTACAGGGATCGGAGCATCGGGGAGGTGGGGGTACCACTGGACTACCAGGGATATATTTTTATATTATTTTAGGCGATCAGGCTACAGGAAGGGGGGGTGCCACTAGACTACCAAGGAAGATTTAAAAAGTTATTCCATGGCGATCGGGTTGGGGGGTGTCACTAGACTACCAGGGAAGAGTTGCGATTTTATTCTACGGTACTCGGGCTACGGGGAGGGAGGTGGGTGCCATTAGACCACCAGAGATGATATGGGTGCTTCTGCACAGTGTACTGGATGGGTAATTGGCCACCCATGCCTGGCGGCTGCTGTGTTGCGCCTTGCAGTACAGCAGCACGCCTGTAGGTGGCCACCATTTGAGCCGTTTTTTTCAGGCTCAACTTTGGGCATCGGTATGCGGTGCATCCCAGGGTTGTGCAGGCATATGCGCTGCACATCCCGGGCTGAATATCAGGATGCACCGCATATGCATGGGCACACCCCTTGGGGATGCGCCGCATACATTATCTTTGCGCCCAAGTGCATCGGAAATTGTGCTGCGCAAGTCCCTCTGTTGAATATTGCCCCGGGGCACATTTCTGGGGTTGCGCTGACACAACTCAGTTGCGCCAGGTGCAACCCCTTTTAATATCTAGCCCATGTTGTATAAATATAGGATATTTTTTTATTTATTGAAAATATCGGAATTACGGATCTATGAGCCAAAGACTCATTTACAAATGCTCCACGTCAGGAAGTACATAAATAAGATACAGACGGTGCAACCTGAGTACAAAATTGAATGAAGCAGCAATATACATAAAACACAGAGCTACAGTATTGATGATAGGTATATACAGCTTATAAAAAAAAAATACAGACTATGTATAGACAACTGTACAGTAAAGGTTGAAAACAAGAAGAGTAAAACTAGACTAGTAGGCAACTGGAACAGGATTGGGAGGGATGGGGGGTAGGGGATAGAGCTGAGAATGAGAGGAGGAAGAGAGGGTGGACAAGTGGGGGAAGAGAGTAAAGGGGGAAGAAACAGAGGGAGCAGCAGTCAGAGAAGACATTGTCTTAACTTAGCAGAAGTTCAGGGATTGGTGAGTTACATGGGGAGATAGAGCGAGTCGCTAAGAACAGTGACATCGACTGGAGGCAAGAAGACACTGTCTGAGCATACTGTATATTTAAATGGGCCTAGTTTACAGACAGAAATGACCTCCGAGGGCAAACCATTGAGTCAGAAAGGGGCCCTATACATGAAGGCCCTCTGCCCCAAAGAGGTCCTACAAAACGGGACTGGGAAAGAGGCTTTGGAGGAGCTTCTGGTCGTCCAAGTGGCAGGGGCCAGTGTAAGAAAATGCGGGGCAGTGGAAGGAAGGAGGCCAGAGACTATTTTCCTGGCTAGCAGGCAAGCATGGTAGGAAAGCCTTCCCTCAAAGTTCAACCAGTCCTCTAGTTTATATAGCTCACAGGTCTGAGTGAGCCAACTACAACCGGTGACCAGGTGACGCGTTTTATTCAGGGAGACCTTGATTCTTCTGAGGGCAGAGTCAGCAGCTGATCCATATATAACATAGAGGATTGTGTATGAGCAGTCATACACAACAAGGATATTCTTGTATCAAGGGGTTTCCTTGGTAATAGATGACCTCGAGCGCTCCGCTCAAGAGGTGCTTTGTTACCAAGAGAACCTTGAGATACAAGAATATCCTTGCTTGTGTATGACTACTCATACACAATTTTTTATAGTGTATGGGCAGTCACAGCATAGAAAATCGAAAAAATCAGCTAGTGAAGAAAACAGAGAATAGAAATTTTAACATTTTATTTTTAACTGACACAGTGTGGCTGCAGATATTTCTGCAAGTTCAAGTTTAAAAAAAAAAACAACCTTCCAGCTTAACTGAGTAGAGGAAAGCAACTGTGTGGCAGCATTCAAGTTGTTCTGCTGTAGTAGTGACATCACTACTGCAGCAGAACAACATAATGATGCCAGTACTGCAGCAGAACAAGCATTTCAAACAACATGAAGTCTTGCTGTGTTCTGACCATTGCAGTTAGCCCCAGCCTTTAAACTGCCCCGGAGAACAAAGGGTTAACTTTCTATGCAGAGCATAGAATGCTGAGCTCGAGCTCGGTTGAGGTCTCTGTCTGGAGCCCTTTGAAATCCAACCGTCAAATTCTTTACTCCGCCTCACTGAACAGTCGCACCGGAGATTTCTCCTTCAGCTCGGTTCGAAACTCGGTTAAAGTCTCGGTTAAGTTGTCGGTTTTTACCGATTTTATTTCCGCATAGTCAGTTCAGTCTCTGTCTGTGGTACCGTGAGTACTAGATAGGTTTTGTTCTGATTTTCTGTGTGGAAATTGTAAAGTGTTAGATCGGTTCGGCTGAACCGATCATTTGTATTGAATCCTTGTGTTTTACTTTAGAGTGTGGTTACGGGTCCTTATCGGTTCTAAAAAAAAAACGTGTTTTGAACCTTTTTTTCCAACACCCGTGACACGGTTAGGAACCGATAAGGGAGTCTTGCCTGGCGGTTGCCATAAAAAGGGTCAGTTTGGTTAGGTTGGCCATGTCCGAGAAACCCAAGAAAAAAACCGGGCCCACTGGGTTTCAACACTGCAGTGAGTGTGGGGAGGTCTTTGCTAAGACCAGCCCCCACACCACCTGTGTTTATTGTCTGGGGTTTGAACACCTCGATACAGACTGCCAAATTTGTAAAAATTTTCCTAAATTTACCCTTGAAAAGAGATTAGGTAGACTGAGGGAAAAGGAGGCCGAGAAGTCCGCTGACCTGGATGGCTAGTCCAGTTCGGTTCTGACCGAACCAGGAGTGTCCTCTGACCAGGGCGATACTTCTTCGGGCAAGAGGAGATCCGATCCTGAGGGGTCGGTTCCTACAAAAAGGAAGTGCAAAGAAAAATCAACCGGTTCGGATCCGGAGGTTCATGTTCCAACCGCCGAGGAAATAGCCAGAGCGATTCAAATTGTGGAATCGCTTCGCCCGGTTCCGACTGATCTGGCACCTTTTCACAGGGGTTCAGTTTGGTCGGTTCCCCCGGTTCAAGAGTATACCCCAGAAGATTTTTATGAACCGGAGTTTGAGGAGGAGGGGGAGTTTGAAGATGATGGTGAAAGTCTGGATGTGCCTGTGGAACCAGACATCTTCACAGGCAGACCTTCTGGTGTATCCCCTCCTAGACTTTCTGAGTCCCCTTCCCATTTTTTCTTTTACAGAAAAGTGGCTGAAACCCTCCAGCTTCCTATGGAGGATCAGGAGGAGCCTGATTATGTGGAAATGATGGACATCCCAGAGTCCAGGAGACTGTCTATTCCCCTTCACAAATCCTTTGGGAAACAGACACAAAAAATCCTGAAGTCTCCCAGTTCTGTACCCCCTGTTGACAGAAGGATGGACAAGAGGTACACACTATCAGGCTCAGATACGGAGTTTTTATACCAACAATGCAGCCATGTTGGGGTAGTGCAGGCTGCTGCCTGTGCCAAGGGAAACATTCCCTTGGCTTCACACTCCCCAGACAAAGACTCCAGGAAGATTGATGCCATGGCAGAAAAACAGTACATGGTATCTTCCTTGGGACTCAGACAGGCGAATTATATGGCCTATACAGCCAGGTACCAGAAGTCCAGGTGGGACACTGTACTGGCACTGGCTAAACAGGCCTCCCCCCAGCTAGCCAAGGAGCTGGAGGAGGTGGCTGCAGATGGGATTGATGCATCAAAAGTACAATTTCATGCTACTGTGGACTCCAGTGATGTGTCATCAAGAGTCATGGCTTCATCTGTGGCTCTTCGGAGAATGGCTTGGCTCAGATGTACTAGCCTCTCACAGGACACCCAGGCTAAGGCCATGGATTTTCCTGTAGTGGGTAATTCTCTGTTTGGGGAGCAGACAGAGAATTACATGAAGAAAATGGACGCGTACAGGACCACTTGCTCAGGCCAGGGAGAGGCAGGCAACTCCTCAAAGGCAGCAGTCTAGGGGCAGGGGCAGGCCTTTTCATAGGCCTTTTTGCCAAGCACAGGCCTCTTCTCCCTTTTCACAGAGGGGGTTCTTCAGAGGAAGAGGCAGAAGGGGGATGAGCAGGGCTGCATCCACCCCTCAGCCTAAGGCCCCTGCCAAGTGGACACCCTGATGGGTCTGCCCGGGTCGACGCTCCTATTCCAGTAGGGGGCAGGCTGGCTTACTTTGTCCAGGACTGGATGTCTATTACCTCAGTCAAGTGGGTCCTGGAAGTAGTAAGCCAGGGACTGGTTCTCAGCTTCAAAAAATTTCCGAAGATGAGAGCCAGATCTTTTCCACCTGCTGGTCTCTCAGAAACCCTTGCCCTAGAGGCAGAGGTTTCATCTCTTCTGGCCTTAGGAGCCAAAGAGAGTGTTCCTACCCTACACAGGGGCAAAGTTCTGCACTCCAGGTACTTTCTTACCCCAAAAAAGACAGGGGAGTGGCGACCCATCCTAGACCTAAGATACCTGAACAAACATCTTTTAAAACCAAAGTTCAGGATGGCAACTCTGGGAATAATTCTTTCCTCTCTAAGACCAGGGGACTGGCTAGCCTCCCACGACCTAAAGGATGCCTGTTTTCACATTCCCATCAGGTGCTCCCACAGAACGTACCTCAGGTTCGAGTTTCCCTCATGCCACTGTCAGTTCAAAGCAATGCCCTTTGGTCTAACATCAGCCCCAAGGATTTTCACAAAGTGCCTGGCAGTGGTCGTTGCCTTTCTAAGAAGGCAAAAGATTTATATTTTTCCGTATCTGTACAACTGGCTCATAGTGGGCCAGTCTCCAGACCAAGTCAAGTCAGACCTGCAAGTGACCCAGCAAGTGCTCACTTCTCTAGGATTTCTTCTCAACCTTCCCAAGTCAGTTCTCGAGCCAGTGCAGCTCCTTACCTTTTTAGGGGCAGAGCTGGATACTGTCAAAGCAAGAGCCTTTCTTCCCTTGGAAAGGGCAAGAGTTCTTATAGAACTGGCTTCTTCCTTCAGCCTTCAGGTGTCTCGACCAGCAAGGCATTTCCTCCAGCTCTTGGGCACATGGCAGCTTCTACAGCAGTGGTCTAAGGGCAAGATTCCAGATGAGGGACATTCAGTTCCATCTGAGGGCTTTTTGGTCCCAAAGGAAGGATTTCCTTACCAAACTGATTCCAGTGACTCAGACCCTGATCCAAGCCCTTCAATGGTGGCAGGATCAGGACAATTTAAGGCAAGGGGTCCCATTTGCCACTCAGTCTCATTCAGTGGTCCTTACCACGGATGCTTCCCTCCTGTGCTGGGGAGCCCATCTGGGGGCCCTCACTGCCCAGGGACTATGGTCCCCTCAGGAATCCCTTCTCCATATCAATCTCCTAGAACTCAGGGCAGTTTTTCTGGCCCTGCAAGCTTTCTCTCAGTCAGTACAGAACAAGGTGGTTCAAGTCAGAACAGACACCACCACCACCATGTGGTACATCAACAAGCAGGGAGGCACTCGGTCTACGGCCTTGTGCACAGAAGCCATGAAGTTGTGGTCCCTGGCTTATTCCCTGCAAACCTCTCTGATAGTAGTCCACCTTCCAGGGAAGGACAATGTGCTAGCAGATGCACTGAGCAGGATCTCACAGGGCCATCACGAATAGTCCCTGGATCCTCTGGTCTTGAAGGTGGATTTTTCAAGGTGGGGCACTCAGGAGATAGATCTCTTTGCAGCCTCAGACAATCACCAACTTCCTCTCTTTTGTTGCAGACCCCCAGTCTTGGGCTCAGTCCCTCTGGATGCTCTGATTCTGAACTGGGAAGAGGAAATTTCTGTATGCCTTCCCTCCCTTTCCTCTACTGTTCAAAGTTTTAGTCAAGATAAGGTCACAACCTTGCAAAGTGATCCTGATTGCTCCAGACTGGGCCAGACAGCCTTGGTACCTCCTGCCGCTGTCCCCAGCAGTCCATCTTCCCCTGAATTACAACCCTGTTAATCTTCTCTCAGGGGAGGATTTGGTACCCCCGTCTTCAGTCTCTCAATCTCAAGGCATGGCTCTTAAAGAGCTAGAGTATGCAGATTTGCATCTATCTCAGGGAGTTCTGGATATTCTCAAAGCCTCTCGAAAGCCCGCCACTAGAAAAACCTATAACTCCAAATGGAAGAGATTCAGCATTTGGTGTTCCAAGAAACATGTTTCTCCAGACACTGCTGGATTGCCTACAGTTCTGGATTATATGGTCCATCTGAATGGCTTAGGCCTCAGACCAGCTACTCTCAAGGTGCACTTGTCAGCTGTTTCTGTTTTTCTGTCCGTGGGGAAGTCTTCCTCACTGTCATCTCATCCTGTGTTCCGTAAATTTTTTAAAGGATTGCTTCATACCAATCCTCCCTTTAGAGACCCTGCCCCTGCCTGGGATTTACATGTTTGCATTGCTCAACTTATGCAACCTCCCTTTGAGCCTATGTCCTCAGTACAGCTTAAGTACTTGACTTGGAAAACTGTTTCTGGGGACATGGATATGTTGTTCTATCCACACTTACTGGCAGGTTCCTTGCCGCTTTAAATCTTGCCGGAAGGTCTTCAGGCTGGCTCCTCCCACCCACACGGGTGGTAAAACTCTCGGCTCCGCCCCATGATGCCAGATCTTCCTCACTGCTTGGAAGTTCAGGTTCCCTCCTTAGCGCTCTGCGTTTTAGGCCTGGATCCTAACTCGTCGGTTAAACTGAAGCTCATGCTTAAATTTACTAGACTTCAGTCTTTTTCTTCCTTCGCGGCTGCAATGGACAAATCGACTCCCTGATTTCGGTGGTACCCTTGTGGGCAGAAGATGTCTCGGACCGATCCGCACTCCACGTACGTTTACTGCCTTGGGCTCGATCACGATCCACAGGCCTGTGAATTGTGCAAGTCCTTCTTGGTCAACGTTCTCAAAGACCGTGCTGCCAGACTTCAACTTGGGCGCCCCGAGAGATGTATTCCTCCGGTAAAGTCGAAGGAGGCCCGTTGTGTGCTGTCCGGCAGCGAGCTTGGCTGAGCAACTTGAGCAAATGATCGCCCTCAAGGAGGAGGGGCGCCAGGCCGCATCATCTTCTTCCCTGTCGTGCATTTATCCCGCGCTCCTGGGCCTCCTACCGCTTCTTTTAAGAGTTTGTCAGTCCCTCTCTACTAAAGGAGAGGGCCATCGACACTTTTCTCGGTCCAAGAAAAGGACTTAAAGGTAAGTCCCATCGCTGATGTCTGTGGGAGCGGAAAGATCCCTTCCCGGATAGTTGACACTTGACTTCGTCGAGGTTGTGGTAGGGCCGCTTTTACGGTGTCCCCTGCCAGGTCAGCTGGCTGGAGACACCCATCGATGCAGTCGAGATTTTTCTTGACCCATCGGATGGGCTGCTCGACTGGAGAAGCTCTATTAACCTTCTTCACCGGCCTCCTGTGGAAACCGAGGACTTGCCTGCCTCCTCCTGTGCCGGAGTCCCGGGTTAAGGTTCCTGAGCCGGGAGGAATGGGTTTCCTGCTCCTCCCAGACCCACCCTCGAAACACTGAGGGTCTTGGTCTCAACCTCCTCTCGTCCAGCCGGGTCTCGCCGACATCAGCGGTCTCGGTCTCGGCACCGAGGGAAGCAGCAACGCCGCTCATCCTCATCATCGTCCTCCTTGGAGGATAGGCTCCGGCGCAAGTTGCGTCGGCGCCACAAGGATCTGATGTGGCAGCAGCTCCTTTTGACCGGGAGCAAGCCGACTCCGTTGCCTTCCCCGGCCATTAAGTGGCTGTCACCTGAGTGGCCGAAACAACTCCTCATGGTCATCAAGGAGCCGAAGCCGGCCCCAGTTGTTCGGCCAAAACCAGCTGTACCGCCCATTGTGGCGGAACCCCCGCCTCCACAACCAAAAACTGGGGCTCCGACCAAGGATTCTCGGTCTGGTCATGGGTTGCCCCATCGGTTGTCAGTCACCCTCACTCCCGATCGTCCTCGGCAGGTGGATGGAGGCTCAAGCCCTCGGCAGCTGTTTGTAGACTCCTCGGAGTCTGACGATGACTTCTGTTCTCCAGGCCTCTCGACCTGGAGTCCTTGGGGACAGTCGGTGGACCTAGTAGTTCATCCTGCTCATGGGATTACTGCTCATCTCAGAATCTACCTGGATGAAGCCTTGAGTTCTGTCAAAAGCGGGCCAAGTATCCCTCTGGAGATACTGGACCGAGGGATTCTCCCACGAGGCCTTCCTGTGGCCGAGCCATTGTTGGCATGTCCCTGAGCCATGCAGCAGCCGCTTTTTGTCCTGCCCTCGGCCAGGATGGCAGGAAGTATGCCGCCCCACCGGCTCACTCTCTGGATTCTCGGAGCACCCTCTGCAGAGGGTTGGTGACCGACAGTGTTTCTGCGCCCGGAACACTCGGTCGCGGGACAAGCCACCCGATAAAGAGTCCAAGAAACTGACCACTCTGGGTAAAGTTTACGCTATGCCCTCCTTTTAGGCCTTCACAGGCCAGTTCGCCGCATTGATGGCACACTTTTCCCATGCCCTTTTGGGCTCCCTGGATGAGGTGATCATCTCCGGCTGACCTCCGGACTACGGGTCAAGCAGGTGCGGGATCAGGGAAATGGTGGCAAAGCAACAGCTCCAAACTGCCTCGACATTGGAGACTCTTGTGCCCGGGTCAGTAGTGGTCATGAGGGCTATACGCAGAGCTTGGTTGGATCTCCACCATTGTGGATACCCAGCACAAGCTGGCAGACGCTCCCTTCCTGGGTACCGACTTGTTCGGTCCTGGGGTGGAGGGTTAGTTGCAGAGGATCGAGAAGTCCAATGCCACCTTGGACTCGGTCATGTCTGACTAGAAGAACAAAGGCTGCCGGCAGCAACGTAAGCCCTTTCGGCCTTCTGCCCCTGCGGCACGTCCGGCCCAGCAACACCAGCATCAGGGCCAGCAGGCTCGCACTTGGCACCCCAAGGCCAAGCCTGCAGCTTCCTCCAGCAGGAAGCAGGAGGAAAAGGCTCAGGAGTGTCCTCAGCCGGTCCTTCCTCCAAGCCTGCCCAGTGACGGGTTGAGGGGTCCGCTTGCCTGCCACCCCCGGGTTCCCCGTGGGACGCCCACCACTTTTTTCCCGCCCCGCCCCGCAGGACCGGGTGTTGGAAGTGGTAGGAAAGGTCTGCCTCTGGAATTCAAGCAGGCCCCACCCTATCGGGCTGTCGCCCCACGGGGCGCTATGGGGTCCGCAGCCTGTCTCTCGGCTCATCGAGCTGACATTGCTCTGCTCCTCCAAAAGGAGGAGATCAGGGAGGTAGCGGATCCTCCACCAGACCCAGGGTTTGTGTCCAGGTATTTCCTGGTCCCAAAACGGATGGGGGGCTGGCACCTCATTCTAGACCTACACGACCTGAACAAGTTCCTAAGGTCTCGAACCTTCAGGATGGTCACTCTGGCACAGATTATTCCATCCTTGGAACAAGGCATGTGGTTCTGTTCTCTGGACCTCCAGGATGCGTTCTTTCACGTCCCAATCCATCCGTCCCACCAGCGATTCCTTCGCTTCAGAGTGGAGGGGTCCCTTTGTGAGTTCCGGGCCATGCCCTTCGGCCTCTCTCTCCAGCTCCCAGGGTCTTCACCAAATGCATGGCAGTGGTGACCGCATTCCTGCGGCGCCGAAGGGTCCGGGTGTACCCTTACCTGGACGACTGGCTGATTGCAGCCCCCTCCAGGCTGGAGGTGGAACAGTCCAGGGATCTGGCCCTCCAGGTCTGCTCTCAGATTGGCCTCCTCATCAATGAGGCCAAATTGGAACTCGTGCCACCGCAGATGATTCAATTCATCAGGGCAGAGCTCGACTCTCTTCGAACCAGAGCACGGCTCCTGGCAGACAGGCCCGAGGTTCTCTCCTCCTTTGCCCAATCATTTCTTGTTGGGCAATTGCGCCCTGTCCGGGACTTCCTGCGCCTCCTGGGCCTCATGGCGGCCTACACCAGCGGGTCCGCTGGGGCCCGCTTGGCACATGTGTCCCTGGCCAATGGGGCTGGCCCGCCAATGGTCACAGCGCTATGTCCTCTGGACCAGCCAGTGGCGGTGACCAGAGATGTGGAATGCTCTCCAGTGGTGGATCATTCCAGCTCATCTGCAGGAGGGTATCCCATTTGTCTGCCCCAGCCGACTGTAATTCTAACGCACCGATGCCTCTCTGATGGGTTGGGGTGCCCATATGGGGGAGCACAGAGCGCATGGCCTCTGGTCCCTTCAGGAGTCTCGATGCCACATCAACCTGCTGGAGTTTCGAGCAGTCCGACTAGCCCTCACCGCCTTCATTCCATTTGTACGGGGTCAAGTGGTCCAGGTCCAGATGGACAATACCACGACCATGTACTAACTAAACCGCCAGGGCGGGACTCACTCCTTGCCCCTATGCAAGGAAGCTCTCTGCACTTGGTCCCTTGTGAGCAGACTGGAGGCGGATCTCCTAGCCATCCATGTGGCAGGAGCCTCCAACACTCTGGCCGATACCCTAAGCCGGATAGGTGCTACATCTCACGAGTGGTCTTTGGGGCACACTCAGGTGGACCTGTTTGCCCAGGGAGAATGGGAAGCTGAGGCTGTTTTCATGCCTGCCTTCAGCGGGCTCGCTGCAGGGATGCTTTCTCAAGGTCAGGACCCCTGGCTCTTCTCACTTCTCCATTTCTCTTTGATCCAGGTGCTTCTCAAGGTGAGGAGGGCAAGGCGCAGGTGATTCTGGTAGCCCCAGACTGGCCCCGCCAGTTCTGGTATCCAGATCTCCTCAGCTTCACTCCAGGCTCCAAGGCGGCTTCCAGCCCGGTCCGGACCTGATCTCAGTCAACCAGGGAAGGTACCCACCCGAACCTTCAATCCCTGCACCTGACGGCCTGGTTGCTGAGCGGCTAGAGTTCCAGGCCTTGGGTCTTTCCGACGAGGTCCTCAGCGTTGTTGAGGCATCCCATAAGGAGTCGACCAGAAAATGCTATGCCTTCAAATGGAAGAGATACTCCATTTGGTGTCAGGATAAGGGGTTGGACCCTTCCTCCTGCTCCTTGGCCAGCATTCTGGACTACTTTGGTCCCTTTCAGCAAGAGCTTTGGCTCGCACTTTACCCTATGTGCACCTGGTATCCATTTCCTGCTCACCGAGCACGGCCGGAACGCAGTCGGGTGGCACAGGAGAGTGGTCAGGCTTTTCAAAGGCCTTGATCACATCCTCCGCCAAAAGAGAACCTCCACCGTGTATCTACTGCTGGTATTGGCTAAGCTCATGGGCAGCCATTTGAACCGATGCACAGGTGTGACATCTCTCACCTGTCGTGGAAACCGCCTTCTTGGTGGCTATCACGTCAGCCAGAAGGATGGGAGAGCTCCGGGCGCTTTCCATCAAGTCTCCTTATTTGGTCTTCCACAAGGAAAACGTTATCCTTCGCCCCCACCCGAAATTCCTTCTGAAGGTGGTGTTGGAGTTTCATCTTAACCAGGTGTTGACTCTGCCGGTGTTCTATCCCAATCACACCTCGGAGGCCAAATATAGGCTCCATACTCTGGACCCTAGAAGAGCACTCTCTTATTATAAGGAGCGGACAGCTGAAGTTCGGGAGAGGTTCGCCAGCTGTTTGTCACCACGCCGGCTTGACCTGGTAGACCTGCAGCCAAGCTGACGATAGGCAGGTGGGTCATCTCTCCATATCTCTTGTTATAGGTTGAAGTGGCATGGAGCCTCCCAGAGGGATAAGAGCTCATTTTACCCGCCATACCGCTGCTTCGGTGGCTGCTTCCAGGGACGTCCCTATCCAGGAAATCTGCAGGGCTGCTACCTGGAAGTCAGCACACACCTTCATTACCCACTACCACATCAACCTTGAGTCATGCCGGGATGCTGGTTTTGGGACCTCTGTTCTCCAGTCCTTATTTCCTAAGTAGGGAGTGTGCTCTGCCTTCCCTCCTCCCGGAGAACTGCAAGAAGTCTGCCAGTAAGTGTGGATAGAACATATCCATGTCCTTAGAATCAGTGTTACTCACCTGTAACAGGAGTTCTAGGAATGGTATAGTGTTCATCCACACAACCCACCCGACCTCCCCGGCTCGATGTACAACCTGGCTTCCAGCGGCTAGATCTGGCGTCATGGTGCGGAGCCAAGAGTTTTACCACCCGGGTGGGTGGGAGGAGCCAGCTTGAAGACCTTCCAGCAAGATTTAAAGCGGCACGGAACCTGCCAGTAAGTGTGGATGAACAACATATACCATTCCTAGAACTCCTGTTACAAGTGAGTAACCTGTATTTTTAGTAGCCATTACCTCTGCCAGACGTATCAGTGAATTGCAAGCCCTGTCAGTGGAACCCATCTTTATCTCCTTTCATAGGGATGAAGTGGTCCTTAGAACCAATAGAAGGTTCTTGCCCAAAGTGGTTTCAGATTTCCACTTGAATCAGTCCTGTCTCTCCCTGTTTTCTTCACATCATTCTTCTTCAGGAGAGAGGAGGCTACAGTTTAGATGTTAAAAGGGCCCTTAGCTACTATATAGAGTGTACCAAGGTCACAGGTTTGATTCCCTCCAGTTGTTTCCTCACTTATGGAGAAGTGGGAAAGGGCAAACCTGCCACCAAGAGAACTATTGCCAGGTGGATTGTGTCTTGTATACAATCTGCTATGAGAAGCTAGGAAACATTCCACCCTCAGGCCTGAGGGCTCACTCCACCAGAGGTACAGCTGCTTCCCTGGCTGCTGCCAGGGATATTCCTCTCTCAGAAATTTGTCAGGCAGCCACCTGGAAAACAGTCCATACCTTTACCAAGCATTACTCTCTGGATATCCAGGCTAGGAGTGATGCTCGGTTTGGCACAGCAGTACTTCAGAGCCTATTCCCAATGTAGGTTCTGTCCCTCCTTCATGGAGGTACTGCTTGGTAGTCTGCTATTGTCAGAATACAGCAAGACTTCATGTTGTTAGAAGAAAAAATTACTCATTTAGTAATTATGTTTCTTCTAATGGAGTCTTGCTGTATTCTGATCTCCTTCCCTCCCTGCCTCCCCTCTCAGAACCTGTTTTTGGGAAGTGGGTGGGCAGGTGCAGGGGTGCACCTTTTACACCCTCTTCTTTTTGTTGGGGTGTTTGTTTTATTATTATTCTTATTTGGATTGGTTTTTGGTTTTGGGTTTCCTGACTTGAGTCTTCCTTGGGAATCTAAAACTTTTTGATGCCAGTTGGCTGGTAAAAATTTTACAATTTCCACATAGGATAGTTAGTGAGTTTTTGCTCATAAGAATCTAACGGTTGGATTTCAAAGGGCTCCAGACAGAGACCTCAACTGAGCTCGAGCTCAGCATTCTATGCTCTGCATAGAAAGTTAACCCATTGTTCTCCGGGGTAGTTTAAAGGCTGGGGCTAACTGCAATAGTCAGAATACAGCAAGACTCCATTAGAAGAAACCTAATTATTAAGGTGTATAATTTTTTCTTCTAGGAGTGTGGATATGTTGTTCATCCACACTGTCTGGCATTGTCCCTTTCCCCTTTAAATCTTGCCGGAAGTCTTCAAGGCTGGCTCCTCCCCATCTCATTCGGTGGTAACTACTGCTCGCCCATGACGCCAGATCTTCCTCTGAAGATACAGGCCCTCGTGCTACCTTGCAGTAGCAGAGGCCCTGGAGTCAAATCGACGTGTTTCGCCGACTTACCGCTTTAAAACTCGTGAAGAGTGTATGGATTAAGATCCAACGCTCGGATATGGAGGACAAGTCGTCCCCCGGGTTTCGCCAGTGTCCTTATGGACAAAAAATGTCTCGCACCGATCCCCACCTCTCGTGTGTATACTGCCTCGGCGCCGTGCATGATACTTCGGCGTGCTCCATCTGTTCGGCCTTCCATCCCACTGTTCTGGGGGACCGTAAGGCGCGCCTTAAGTTGGGGAGACCGGAGCTTCGCAATCCACCGATGAAATCGAAGGAGGCCAGGTGGGCGGTTTCCGCAGCTGCGGGATCCACCAAGCAGCTCGAGCAGATGGCGGCCTTCGAAGAAGAAGCTGCCCAAGCTTCAGCCAACCGAAGCTTCTTCGTGCCGCTTAACTTGGGCTCCACCTTCACAGGATCCTTCCGGGAGTTGTGCCAGTCTCTCCCTACTGAGGGTGAGGCGCCTTCGGGCTCGCACTCCTCCCGATCCAAGAAGAAGGATAAGGATCCTAAACCATCTTCTTCTACCACCCAAAGAAGAAGCTCCTGGGACCGAGAGCGGTCTGACTCTCAGGAGCAAGGGGTCTCGACCACGGTCGAGATTGCCTCCTCGGCTGCCGGCTTTTCGGACCTTCCCTCATGCCAGGGCACCGTAGCTGAGGATACGGCAGAACCGGCCGAGATTTCTCTCTGCCCGATCGAGCCGTTGTCGCAGACGACTCTCTGGAGAGGACTCCTATTCTCTCCTTCCCCGACGAGGAGACCCGTCCTTCGGGCATCCCGATCGAGGGACAAGAGCCGGAACCCCAGTTCTCACCGAATCTGGGTTCTCCCGACCGACAGAGCCGACGCCGTCGGTCTCGATCGAGGAATAGGACCCCGTCGGTCGGAAGACCGAGAAAGGGCCACAAACACTCCCGGAAGAGGCGCCGCCACCGTTCCTCATCCTCCTCGGACAAGGAGAGACTTAGACGGAAGCTCCGTCAACGTTATGAGGACCTCATGTGGCAGCAACTTCTTTTAACAGGTCAAAAGCCGGCTGCCCCGACACTACGGTATTACTTGGCCTCAGCCTCTTCGGCCCGTGCTGGCTCCCTCTGTGCGAGGGACTCCAGTTCTCCCTCCGGTGGGTCAGTGCGCATTGGCTCGGCCTGTTCGGGTTCCCCACCAATTTTGGTGGAACCACCACCAAAACAGCCTCAGGGAGGGGCTCCCTCTAAGGAGGACCGACCGACTGCGGGCCTGCCCCATAGGTTGTCCATCACGGTCACTCCTGATCGCCCTAGGCGCATCGAGGGGGATTTAGGTGGGAGACCCTTGTATCCGGATTCCTCGGATTTGGATACTACCGGCCTTCACTCTCATGATGAGCTGTCAGTGTCAGGCATGGAGGAAGGACCTTCCTCCTTCCAGGGCATCCTTCGACTCATTTCAGAGTCCACAGGTATGCCTCTGCAGCCCATTCAGAATAAGGCAGAATATCCTCTCACGGATATTCTCAAGAGGGGGGATACCCCGACGGAGGCCTTCCCAGTGGCCGAAGCCATAGTTGGCTCGGCTCTGGAACTTTGGCAGCGTCCAGCCTCTTGCCCGGCTCCCTCTGCCTGCATGGCCCACAAGTGCCGCGGTGCCCATGGGTCTTGGCGGTTTCACTGAGCATCCCTCGGCAGAAAGCCTTGTGACTGCCTCAGTGTTTAGGCGACCAGCAGCTCTACGGATACTGACCCCCCCGACAAGGAGTCCAAGCTTATGGACCACTCAGCCCGGAAGGTCTACGTGGCATCATCCTTAGGCCTTCGTCAGGCTAGCTCAGCAGTGATCATGGCACACTTCTCTCACGCCCTTTTGGGGTCACTTGATAAAGTTCTCCCTCATCTCCCAGCAGACATGCAGACCACGGTCAAGCAGGTCCGGGACCAGGGCCAGGCTGTTGCTAAACAACAGCTCCAGACGGCTCTGGACATTGGTGATTCCTGTGCCTGTTCACTAGCTGCCGCAGTAGCCTCTCGCCGCAGGACTTGGCTGAGGTTATCCTCCTTTCCTGGGGTCACTCAGCACAAGCTAAGCTGACATGCCCTTCCTTGGCACCGACCTCTTCGGTCCAGGAGTGGCAGGTCATCTACAGCGAATTGAGCAGTCTAATGCCACCTCTGCTAAAGGTTCTTCAGGCAAGAACCAGCAGAAGCGCAAGAAGAAGTCCTTTCGGCATTCTTCCCCTGCGGTCAGACAGCCCTCCTTCCAGGGAGGTCAGCAACAGCAGCAGGCTCAAGCTTGGCGCCCTAGGCCCAAGCAAGGTCCCCAACAGCCCCGCAAAGGAGGCCGAGGTGCTGGTCCAGGTGCCTTCTCCTCCTCCAAGCCTGCACAGTGACAGGTCGCAGGTGGCCTCCCCCGCACCGTCACTCCAGTTCTGGAGTCCTCCGGGGGGTGAGGGGGTCGAGCTCCATGCACTTTCTTTCCGCTGGTCTGGTATCACTTCAGACAGGTGGGTTCTGGAAGTGGTCGGGCAGGGACTGCCTCTAGAGTTCGAGCAGTACCCCAAGCCGGGCCCGTGCCCCACGGGAAGAAAGGATCTCAGTTGGTGCTCAGTCGGCCCTTCGGGACGACATTGCTCAGCTCCTCCTCAAGGAGGCGGTAGCTCCAGTGCTGGATCCTCCTTCAGACCCAGGCTTCGTCTCCAGGTATTTCCTGGTGCCCAAGCGGACGGGGGTTGGTGCCCCATTCTAGATCTCCACGACCTGAATCGATATCTCAGGTCTCGCACCTTCCGGATGGTAACTCTCAACCAGATTATACCATCCCTGGAGCAAAACATGTGGTTCTGTACACTGGATCTTCAGGACGCATTCTACCACGTCCCAATCCGTCCGTCCCATCAGCGGTTCCTCTGCTTCAGGGTCGAAGGGACCTTGTACGAGTTCAGAGCCATGCCGTCCGGCCTGTCATCGGCCCCAAGGGTCTTCACCAAATGCATCGCAGTGGTGGCAGCCCATCTACGGTGTCAAGGAGTTCGCATTTACCCTTATCTAGACGACTGGCTCCTGTCGGGTTCCTCCCTTCAGGAGGTGGAGAGGTCCAGGGACCTGACCCTCCGAACCTGCTCCCACCTGGGCCTCCTAATCAACGAGGCCAAGTCAGAACTCGTGCCTTCTCAGGTGATGGGCTTCATCGGGGCAGAACTCGACTCTTGTCAAGCCAGCGCTCGGCTCCTGGCAGACAGGGCGGAGGTTCTTTCCTCCTTTGCCCAATCATTTCTGGTTGGGCACTCGCGCCCTGCCTGGGACTTCCTGCACCTCCTGGGTTACATGGCGGCATGCACCTCAGTGGTCCACTGGGCCAGACTGCACATGCGCCCCCTTCAATGGGAGTTGGCCACCCAGTGGTCTCAGCGTCAGGGTCTCTTCGACCAGCTGGTCACGGTTACCCAGAGGATGTGGGGCGGCTCTCAGTGGTGGACCGTCCGAGAATCACTTGTGGAAGAGGAACTGCTTTGTTCGCTTCGAGCCGACGGTCGCCACATGACCGACACCTCTCTCATGGGCTGGGGAGCCCACATGGGGGACAACAGAGCTCATGGGTTCTGGACCCCCGAGGAGTCCCGATGCCACATCAACCTGTTGGAGCTCAGAGCAGTCAGACTGGCTCTGTCAGCTTTCGCTCCTCAGCTCCGGGGTCAAGTGGTTCAAGTTCAGATGAACAATACCACGACCATGTACTACCTCAACAAACAGGGCGGCACGCACTCCGGTTTGCTATGCAAGGAGACGCTCCTGATCTGGACCTTCATCAGCCGGCTGGAGGCAGATCTCCTAGCCATCCATGTGGCCAGAGTCTCGAACCAACTGGCAGATGCTCTCAGCCGCATAGGCCAGACATCCCACGAGTGGTCTCTCCATCCAGAGGTAGCTTACGATCTGTTCTCCCGTTGGGGCAAACCATTGGTGGACCTGTTTGCCTCCAGATAGAACACCAAGCTGAGGCTGTACCATGCCTGCCCACCCCCCCCCCCTCAGCAGGGCTCGCTGCAGGGGGATGCCTTCTCGAGGCTGTGGACCCCAGGCCTCCTCTACGCCTTCCCTCCATTTTCCTTGATCCACAAGGTGTTACTCAAGGTGAGGAGAGACAAGGCGAAGGTGATCCTGGTAGCCCCAGATTGGCCAAGCCAGTTCTGGTATCCAGATCTCCTCAGCCTCAGCTTCAGGGCCCCGGAGCAGCTTTGTACACGCCCGGACCTGATATCATTGAGCCAGGGGAAGGTCTTCCACTCGGACCTTCAATCCCTGCACCTCACAGCCTGGTTCCTGAGAGGCTAGAGTTCCAGGCTTTGAGTCTTTCTGAGGATGTCTACACCATGGTGGAAGCATCTCGGAAGGAATCGACCAGAAAATGTTATGCCTTCAAATGGAAAAGATTTTCCATTTGGTGTCAGGGAAAGAGCCTGGACCCCTTATCCAGCTCTGTGGCTAACATTCTAGACTACCTTTGGTCCCTCTCCAAAGGGGGCCTTCGGTCATCGACCCTTAGGTGCACCTGGCAGCCATCTCTGCTTACGGGCAGGCCGTCAGCCCGGCGTTAGCACAGGAGGCGGTGATCAGGCGTTTTCAAGGCCTGGATCATATCCTCGTGCGTGAACCTCCACCTCCATGGGATCTTTTGCTGGTTTGGCAAAGCTCATGGGCAAGCCATTCAACTCCATGCACAAGTGTGAGCTTTCGCATTTGTCGTGGAAGACTGCCTTCCTGGTGGCTATCACGTCAGCCAGAAGGACAGGGGAGCTCCAGGCACTTTCGGTGGACTCCCCTTATCTGGTCTTTCACAGGGACAAAGTTGTCCTGCGCCCCCACCAGAAATTCCTTCCGAAGGTGGTGTCAGAGTTTCACCTTAACCAGGTGTTGACTCTGCTGGTATATTACCCTAACTACACCTCGGATGCAGTACAGGCTCCATACTCTGGACCTCAGGCGTGCTCTCTCCTACTATAAGGAGAGGACGGGAGAATCCGAGGAGAGGTTCGCCAGCTGTTTGTCACCTATGCTGAAGCCACTTCTGGCAGACCTGCAGTCAAGCGGACTGATTGCAAGATGGATCACATCATGCATAAGTCTGCATTATAGATGGCAGGCAGGAGCCTCCCAGAGGGATAAGAGCTCATTCTACCCGTCATACTGCTGCTTCGGTGGCTGCTTCCAGGACATCCCTATTCAGGAAATCTGTCGGTCTGCTACCTGGAAGTCAGCGAACACCTTCATTACCCATTACCACATCGACCTTGAGTCACGACGTGATGCTGGTTTTGGGGCCTTGGTTCTCCAATCTCTGTTTCCTAAGTAGGGGGTGTGCGCCTTGCCTCCCTCCTCCCGGAGAACTTCTAGGAGTCTGCCAGACAGTGTAGATGAACAACATATCCACGCTCCTAGAAGAACAGGTTACTCACCTGTAACAGTAGTTCTAGGAGTGGTATATGTTGTTCATCCACACGCACCCACCTGACCTCCCCGGCTTAAGGCGCACAACCTGGCTTTCAGCGGGCTAGATCTGGCATCATGGGGCGGAGCCGAGGTATTTACCACCCGGGTGGGTGGGAGGAGCCAGCTTGAAGACTTCCAGCAAGATTTAAAGGGGAAAGGGACAATGCCAGACAGTGTGGATGAACAACATATACCACTCCTAGAACTACTGTTACAGGTGAGTAACCTGTTCTTTCCAGGCATGGAATTCCATGCATAACAGTATTCTACCATACACTATAAATAGAATAATAGATAGATAAGTGTGTATTACAAGGCAGTATCGAGGGTTTGAGGACATGGAAACTCGAGAGCGAAGCTCAAGAGGTCCTAAAGTCCCCAAAACCTCTAGATGGTATTACTGTCTTGTAAAACATTTATCTTTCCGTTATTATTTGTAATATATGGATCCATTGATAATACTACAGTTGGGGATTACCTTTGAACTGTAGCATTATCAGCAGAAACGATAGTATTATCACTTTTCAGGATAGCATTATTGAGAGTAGTGATGTATTACTGGGAAATTTTTGTATAACTTAGTAC
Organism: Neoceratodus forsteri; assembly: GCA_016271365.2. Taxonomy (NCBI): domain Eukaryota; kingdom Metazoa; phylum Chordata; order Ceratodontiformes; family Ceratodontidae; genus Neoceratodus; species Neoceratodus forsteri. The sequence goes on from JADMNL010000025.1 coordinate 276,749,981, forward strand.
AGTATTATTGAGGCTTATCCATATATTACAATGCCATAGTCAACTATGAACAGTACCGAACTGGTTATAGCCAGGTGCAGGGCATCAGGTGGCATGCAAGACCTATTCCTGTAGAGAAGGCCAATCCTGGTGTTTACTGCCTTACAGACCAGGTCTATATGCTCCTAGAAGGAGAGTGTGGAGTCCAGAGTGACGCCAAGATATTTGAAGTGGGGCACCTGTTCAAGGGGAGCGAGCTGGGAGTTTAGAATGTTTAGGAATTTAGATATTACATTGGTCTAATAGAAATATGCCTTATATGTTGTGAGTGATCTGTGATATCATGACATCTTGAGTGGTGAAGTCAGGAGTGACATCACAGAGATTCTGGATCAGAAGTAAAATATCAGGCATAATTTTATTAGGCCTGAGCCATATTTGATTTACACAGTGGCATACGTTTTCATGGTAAAACAGAAATATAGAATTTTCGTCCGAAAAGCACTGCTTGTCGCATCCAGTCTGCCCTAATGGTCCCTGTGTGGTCTGTCTCAGCAGACCCTACCTGATCTCCGGCAGCCCTCCCTTCTCTCTGTCTGTTTACTAATATTTTGCTATGTCTGTCCCATGAATGCTTGAAGTCCCTCACTGTTTTCACTTTGACAGTCACTGCTGGCAGTCTTTTCCACATGTCTACTACTCTTTCAGTGAAGAAGAACTTCCTTACATCCCTCTTAAGCCCCAACCCACCCGTTGGATGTGGTGCCACCAGTGACCCAGGTTCAAGAATGAGCTGAGGACATCGAAGGATAGCTTGGGTGGTGGGAGGGGGGGTTTGAGTGTTGACCACGTGTGGTAGTGCAGTCTGAGCAGCTTTACAGGAGGGAGGATGCTGGCTGGGGTTGTATGCCGGCCTGCATCAGTGTGCATGCATGCGTACTAGGTATCCTCGCTGCCGGCGTTCTGAGTGCAACACAGGGTGGAAAAAAACTGGTAGTACAGCAGAATGAACCTCACTACCCATTGTCCTCCCCCCCTCGAGAACTGGAGGGGGAGGAGGCTCCACCTCCAATGGAATCCAACACTGAGCTCAGAGGAGAAAGGAGGGACTCTGGGGGCACCAAGAAACAGGTAAAATGACAGAAAAGGCATGGAGGTGGCCAGACTAAAGTGGCAACTCTGGTGACTGGAAAAAAAAAGTCCCAGAATAAAAAGATCCTCAGCCTTATATTCTGAAGGACATCCAGTGAGAATATATACAGTGAGAATATTATGTTATCACTGTAGTGCCTGACCAGCAAAACTAAACTTGACAACTGTGACATTTTTACTTACACTGCCATTGCATCTACAGATATATATTACAAGTAATATTGAATAATATTGTGAAATTTGTTTGCTTTTATTTCACATCTATAGAAATAATATAGCTCTCAGCCAAATTCCTTAAAGGATAACTGCAGTGCACTTTGAAGTAATTTTTTCTGCAACAGTTGTTTATTAAATACTGGTTCCAGATCTTACTTTGAGAGGGCTCTTGCAGTAGATATTTACATCTAGGACTGAAGCCGGCAGGCGTCAGGACCCCACAGAAAAATTTCTACCTAGCAGTCTGTGGCGGGGAACCGCCCCCACGTCAGGTGACCAATGTCATACCAATGTCAGTATAAAGGCGGACCCTGTGCCGCCTTCCAGTTCTTTCCGCCGTTAGCTTGTGAAAGCGTCTTCAGGTTAAGTTCCACTGCTCGTCAGTAGTCAGTAGTTTTACGCCGTTCTTTCTTGATTTCTTGAATTTTGTCAGGTTTGTGCAGTGTATATGGATTTCCCGACTTCCTCTGAGCACAAGAATAAATTACAACTCGTGCGGCGTAACTCACGACAAGGACGGACATTCCCAGTGCCTCTTCTGTCTGGGCCCGGATCACCCAGTGAGAAGTGCCAGCATTGCCTGAAATTCAACGCCGCAACTTCGTGAAGCGGAGGCAGTAGTCCCTGGAGGCCCATATACTTAGAGAAAGAAAATTACCTCCATGGAAAGGAGCTGAAGAAGCTCGTCAGGCCTCAACCGCCCGAGGTCACCATAAAAGGAGAAAGGACGGGACTCCTCGTCCTCGACGCCCGTGCTAAAGTAACGTCCCGGAGGACTGTTCTCGCGACACCATCTTAGAGTGTCAAGACGGCATCGACCCTCTCTCGCCCGCGCTTAGGCTCCCCTTCGGCCTCCCGTTAAAGGAGGAGGCTTCACTCCTGGCAAGGCCGCCGCCGTGCAGCCTCCGGTGTGAGTGGCTCCGGTTAGCTGGATGTCAACTCCTCTGACGCCCGCTCAGAGAAGACCGCCAAGTCACTCGACCGTTTGGGGCAGCGCACGGTCTCTCAGCCGCCCGACAAAGCCGCACCTCCTTCAAGGCCTTCCTCGGGCGCCGGTTCCGCTAAGTTGGACGACTGCTTTTCCGACGTCCGCGCAGACCCCACCAGTAAGGCAACCGTTGGCCCATCCAGTCGCACGGCGTTGGAGCCGACGCCGGACCCTGTCATCCAGTCTGCCATTTCTGGTTCCCTGCAGCGTTCGCCGCTGCCTTCCGAGGCCCTAGCGTCTCCTCAGTTAGACCCCGGGGATTTTAATCCTTCTTCCCTGGGCGATACGGAGGATGCAGGCACGCTTCTGTCAGGTCTCCCTCCCGCTGAGCCGGAAGAGCCTCTCTCGAAGATCTACTGTTACGGTAAGTTCTTACATAACTGTACTTTCTTTTATTGTTCCATCTTTACTGGCATTTTATTAAACTCAGTGGAGTTTCTGATTCACACACTGAGGTAAGTACCATTCTGGAGCTGTATGGTATACTTTACTTCCCTTCTAACCACAGAGTTCTAGAGCTTAAAAAGAATATTAACTACATCAGATAAACCTAAAATGGTATTGGCTATCAATATGGAAATCAGAAACCCATGTTACATTTAATAAAAGGCTAGTAAATATGGAACAATTGCACAGTGTGAACTAGGGGCCAGCTATTCAAAAACCACACAAGCACAGCACAAATGTTTGCAGTGCACTTGCGCCCACTGAGACTCCTGCTATACTCTGCTTGATAGCGAGCAGCACTATCTGAATATCAGTCCATGTCAACACAGCGCTAAGTGCAGTTGCACTGTCCCAACACAGACCTGGGCTGTATGTAGCCCACAGGGAACAGCGCTGCACAAAACATGATAGTGCCAAGATCTCTGTTGGCTGTATTCAGCCAGAACATGCAGATGAGCCCGTTGGGCATGCAGGGGCTAAAGGGCCATTTGCATGTCCATTATGGGATCATTTGCATGGAGTGCAGCAGTCCTTTAGTGCCACTGTTACATCAGCAAATGAGACCCCTGGTGGTCCCCTCCGATCGCCCGTTTCACATTTATAAGTATGCCCTGGTGTCCAGTAGATCCCCACCCAACCCCGATGGCTGTTCCGAGTGTTGTTCTGAATGTAAATGCTGCCTGAAATCCTCCCTGGTGTCTAGTGCCCCCACATTCCGCTTACACTATGATAGTCATTCCTGGTGGTGCAGTAGTTCCCTATTCTCCCCAACCCCAATCATTCATTTACACTATTACAACTAAGCACTGCTGGTTAAGTGTCCCCCAACCGACCCGCCTGCTCACATACCACCTCTCTTCCCCACACCTTAACCAGGTGGTCAGTGCTCCTCCAAGCTTGATGCAGCGATCAGCGCAGCCCTCCTATCACCTCTGTGGCTGGCCGCCACATGAGCTGTCAGTGAGTGCACGTACAAGCAACCAGTAAAGCCCTCCTATTGCTGGTCACCATATCGAGCTTGTAGGAGCACCGGCCCTCTGAGTAAGGGGGGGTGCGGTGAGGTGGAATGTGAGCTGGCAGGTTGGGTGGGAGGGGACACTGGACCACCAGTACTTAGTTGTAATAAGTATAAATGGGGCGGTGGAGGATTGGGAGGAACCACTGGACCACCAGGAATAAATATTGTAGTGTGAATGGCAATCTTGGGGGGAACTACTGGACACCAAGGTGTATTTCAGGCAGCATTTACATTCTGAACAGTGCTCATAGAAGTGAATGGGGGGTGGGGGGACACACTAGACCACCAGGGAGGATTTCACACATTTACATTTAGAAAAACAGTCAGAGGAATGATCAGGGAGCGGCACATTAGACCACCAGGAATCGATTTGATATATTAGAACGGGTGATCAGGGACTGGTGGCTGCAGTACAGCCACTCTGCCTTTGGGGGAGGGGTGCAGGCTTAGCACCCAGTTAAGAGGTGGTTTGCAGTGGCGGTAAACAGTGCTGCATGGCGCTCCGCTTCAGCCCTACCCCCACCCGGACCCTGTCAACGTTTCCCGGGGGCTGACCTTCCCCAATCTTCCTCCCTGGTGTACCACCCAGGGCGGGGCCTCCAGGGACACCCCTCTTACCCCATCAGATGCCACATCCAGTGTCCAGGGAGGTGCCACGGGGTCAGCTGTGTGGAGTTGGGGGAAGGCGGGTAGCATTGTGCTCGTCCAGTATTTTTTTCATTATGTTTTTGGATAGGCGTGATGTGCAGTAAGTAGTGATACTGGGGCATAAAAACTCCCATGTGTCTGTCACGCCTCCCAGGCGCAGCAAGCTCCTTTTGTCAGACCTCCAGCCTCCACTAGGGGTCATGCAGGCACTAGCAGCCCCCCGGCCGCCTCTCCAGTGCCCAGGCTAGTTTCCACCCTGGGCCATTGGCATCGCAAGTGGTAGCACTACCACTGCACTGGTGGGACAGCTTTGTGAAATCAAAACTTATTGAAATTTTCCATTACCAAGAGGTACATGAGACATACATAAAAAATAAAACAATAATTAATTATACCCTCCTTCCGGGGCCAACTATCCAAAATAAATTATCAGGAAGGAAAATACAAAAAACAAAGAACATACATTATGTGAAAACCACACAAGTAATAACAAACAGAGTGGTGGATGACAGGCCAGCAGAAAATCTATAATGGTTTCTAATACTACATGTATAAAGGGTATCAAAACATCTCATTTCGAGGGGCCTCTTGCAGCAAGTTACACCATAAGGACTGAAGCCTGCAGGTGCCAGGACCCCACAAAAAACTTCCAGCTAGCAATCTGTAGCGAGGGACCGCCCCTACATCAGCCCGCCCCCGATGTCCGCTTATGGTATAAAAGGGGTGGTCCCCCAGCACCACCCAGTTCTTTTCCCGCCGTCGACCCGCACAAGCTGGACCTCCACTGTTGCCTTCTGCTTTAATCGACAGGCCATTTTTACTGTGTTACCCATGCTTTATTATTTTCCTATTTTTCTTCAATTTAACAGCAATCTATGCATGTCTTCTCCTTCCTCGTCTGTTGAGTGGTGATGAACGACGTGCTCTTGTGGCAAGCAACTGCCCCACAAGGACGGCCATTCAGCATGCCTGCTTTGCCTAGGCCCAAACTACGACAATGAGGCCTGCCAGCACTGCCAGGACTTTAACAAGCGCGCCTGGCTTCACCACCAGAAGACCCTGGAATCCTTCCTGTTGCAGCAAAAACTCTTAATGATGGAGGAGGATCTTCACCAGAGTATCTCCTCTTCCCCGGCCTCTGGGGCCTCCACTTCTTCATCAGCTAAGGATACGAAGAAGTCTTTGGGAAAGCACAGACACCAGGAGAAGCATAGGGATAAACCCCGGTCAGCTTCCCGCTCCAGGTCCCCATGGGAGGTCAGTCCCTTCCATGCCGTCAGCCCTCTCTCCATCCAGGCTGCCAGTGGCCAGATCACCTGCTCTCTTCACTATCTCGGGCGGCGGTTCCTTGGGGCTCGGGACTTCGTCCCCAGCCTTTTAGGCCTATTCAGCAGACAGGTACTCAGCCAGGTGGCTCGACTGGGTCCTTGGCCAGTGGTTCTTTGCCCATCGCCCTCCCGGTCAAGGCATCTGTAAAGTTGCTTCCAGAGTCAGGGACCGACGCCACCTTGCTACACCACGGGCATGCAGTCACCTCCCCTGCATGTGTGCTCTGCCCCGCTCGGGAATCAGCTCCCCTGTGTGGGCTTCCCCCTCCAGGCTGGTGCCAACTGCATCACCAGACCAGCGTCAGCCTACACTTGTCCCTTCAATGCTGGCCTCCCCAGCGCCGACCCCGACAACGCCTCAACCATTGTCCCCAAATCCTCCACAGTCCCTGGCTGGACCTGTCATCACACAGCCAACGACAGGGGGACTGACACCCGGTCTTTCAACCCCAGTCAGACCAACGCCAGATGATTCCTTACCTCAGGATCTGACGCCAATTAACCTGATGCCAGGGTTACCGCAACCTGATGAACCGACACCGGGGCCTTCCAGACCTACCCCACAGATGCCAGTTCCCCAGCCTTGCCTCAGAACTCACCCACGGATCTTAACGTCCTTTTTGCGGCCTGGTGGGCATACTTCAAGGACAAGGAGACCCCAAAGGAGCCTCCAGCTCAGAGGGACCCTTCGCCCAATCCTTCTAAAGGTCGGGTTCCTCCTAGGAAGGCTCCGATGCCAGCTCCTAGGGAGCCTACACCACAACCAGCAGGGCCTGGCTCCGGTCGTTATAAGACCAATAAGCATAAGCCTCAGTGCTTCCCCTCCCTCTCACCAGATTAAAGTGAATCAGGAGGATATTCCTCTTACAACAAGTCAGGAGATTTGGATCTCCCATCAGAGCCAGAGCAGCCCAAGGATACCCTGTGGTCTCCCCCTGATGACACAACTTTCATGGACGTGATGAGGCACATCCAGGCCCTCGTGGGCTGGGATACTGAGGAAGTGGACCTCAAGTGATGTCGGCTAGCCACTTTCCTTCGCAAGAAGGATTCTTTGCCTCTAGTAGTCCCCCCCTTTAATCGACTCCTTCAAGGACGTCAATAGGGCAGCTTGGAAGCACCCGTCTACAACACCGGCGACATCCAAAAAGGCGACTGGCCTGTATAACGTCCCCAATGGATGAACCATTTTATGGGAAGCACCCAGAGGCTGATTCGGTCATTATTAATGCAGCCCATAACTGCTCAGAATGACCCCAGCACCTCAACATTCAGCTTCCTAATAAGGACTCCAGGCAGCTAAACTATTTTGGCAAAAAGTTCTACTCTTCAGCCACATGTGCTATCCGTTCCCTAAACATTCTTGCCCACATGGTTCAATATCAGAATGCCCTGTGGGAGAAGGCTTTTGAGGTGGCACAAGCTCAGCCTGATCTCCCTGGGAAGGATGAGCTGTTGTACCTTCTTAAGTTGGGCTCTGATGTGGGGACCCACGTCCTCCGAGCGTTTTATAGTTCTGCAGACTCCACAGGCAGAGTTGCAGCCACGGGAATTTGCCTACGCTGCCACTGTTGGCTTAGGGCTTCTGGGTTTGCCCTGGACGTCCAGATTTTGGACACCCCTTTTAGAGGCCCCGTCTTGTTTGGCAAGGATTCTCGGAATATAATCGCTCACCTCCAGGAGTCAGGTAAGACGATCCATTCAGTTCAGAATCTGTACCGGTCTCAGCCTAAGTCATCCCAGCGACAGCCTTTTCACCGCAACCCCAAGCAACAACCTAGAGGTCAACAGCCCAGGGGTGCCTTTAAAAGAAAAGCCACATCTTACTTTGAGAGGATTCCTTCAGTAGGTCATCACTTAATAGGACTGGCGCCACCTGGCATCGGGCCACACGGCAGACTTTTCTAGCAATCCCTGACGGGGGACCACCCACCCGACGTCACGTGACTGACATCAGCGTGACTGTATATAGTGGGCAGTTCCCATGCATGCCCTCCAGTTCTTTCCTGCCGTTGCCTCGTGTCAGTCACATTGCAGACTTCCATATAGCGATCGTCGCGAAAGTGTCTTGCGTCAGAATTTCCTTTGCTAAAATTCTCTCCCTTTTTATCCTCTTCATTGATGTCTTCGCCCCTCGTCCTGTGGCACACAGATCCCACACAAGGACGGTCATTTCAAATGCGTCCTCTGAGTAGGTCCAGACCACCCTGTCTACTCCTGCCCGGAGTGCCAGACCTTCAACCAGGCCACTAAGTAAAGGAGACCGCAGGCTTTGGAGGCCCATCTCTTGAAAGCCCACTTGGCTTCTCTAGAGAAGAAGATGGACCATTTGAGAGAGTCCTCTGCAGATAAATCTTCTCCATCGAAGAAGCATAAGGAGAAGTCTAGGGAGCAGGATGGCCCTCGATGAGCAAGGCCCAGCCGCCGCCCAGAAAATCAAATGGTAAATCTGGTAAGATTGTAGCGAGTCAGTTGATCGTCGGCTCATCCGACGACTGCACCGCGCCAGCCAATAAGTGACCCCCAGCTGCGGGGACCTGTCCGGCACCCGTCGATAAGTCGACCGGGGGCTTCTCCCCCGCCCGCCCGGCGCCACTTGCTAAGATGCCCGGTTGGGCCCTAACGGCGCCTCACCCGACATCTGGTGGAACCAGAGGGAGAAGCCCTCCCCACCACCACCACCACCCATGCCATCCACTTCAATGGCAGGTACCTCCAGCGAAGAAAGCAGAGAACCCCTCGATGTAGTCGATTCCACAGGGTCAACTCCACACTCTCCTCTGGGAGTCAAAGGGAAGGAGGCTCCTCCTCGTCCGGCAGGCCTTACTGTGGAGGCCCCTCCTCCTCCGGGCAGGATTCCTGTAGTGCCAACTCCGGCCAACATCCCGCCTGAGGACCCAGTGAACCTTGTTCCTACGCCAGATGTCCCGACGACTGTTGCTCAACTGGGACCTAGCGATCAGCTCCAGCCGTTGGCTCCGACGCCAGACACCCCTACGACGGTCCCTCAGCCAGGACCTATTGATTGACCTCAGCCATTGGCCCCGACACCAGATCCAGTCTTGCCGTCAGGGCCCCTTCACCCGGTTCCAACGCAAGACCCATCTCCGGCACTGGATTGGGTGGTGCCGGTTCCAACATCGGTCCCCCTGACATGGGCTGTCCCGATGCCAGACCCTCAGCCTATATATACTACAGCGGGTCCAACGTGGGTACCCCCGCTGCCAGACCTGATGACGGGGATTTACTCCAGACCTCGAACTGTCCCTCACTACCCGCTGGGGTTTTCTGGGGACCACTGCCCGGCTGGCCCCCCTCCGGACTTGAATCACTACGGACAGTTTAACCCTGGATTCAGTCCCTACTCTTATTACCAGGGACTCCAGTGCTATCGTTACCCACCTCCACCAGTCATGCCGCTGCCTCCTCCTCAGCCCCAACCTCCTCCACCACCTCATCCGGTTGCACCAGACTTCAAGACCCTGATTCAGTGTTGGTGGCAGGGGGCTCGGTCAGAGTTGGTGTCTGACCTGAAAAGGAGACTCCCTCTCCCACAGTCTCCTAAGTCCCCTTCCCCAAGCAGTTCTTCTGTGGCTACGGTGCATGGCTCGGGGAAGACTCGTCAGGGCATCTCACTTCCGGATGTCAGTCATCGTCCTGACGAAAGGGCAGACGACGATGATGATGATGAGGGGGCCGACGATTCTTCGGAGGATGTCCTGGAGGAGCCTGAGGGCCCATCAGGCAAGGTTTCCCCGAAATTCCCACCAGAGGACCCTGCCTTTTTGGACCTTCTGAGGTCTATGAAGGATTTCTTTGACTGGGAGTCAGAGGATCAGGACTCTGTGAGACACAGACTCACCGAGCATCTGGATTTAGAGTCTCTGTCTCCGGTCCCCATTCCTCCATGGATTGGACCTCATCAGAACCTCACCTCTACCATCTGGCAGATGCCTCATTCCCTCCCGGCTGTCCCCAAGAGGGCGGACAGACTTTACCGGGCGCCAAAGGATGCCCTGTTCTTGAAAACACACCCTAAGGCTGACTCTGTTGTCATTTCTGTTGCTCATTTCTGTTGCTCATGACCGCTCTGCCGCAAACAAGCACATGAGTACCTCTCCTCCGGACAAAGAGTCGAGGCAGATGGACCAGTTCGGGAGAAAGATCTATTCTTCAGCCACATGCGCCCTTCGGTCCCTTAACTATGTGGCCCGTATGGTGTCTCTTCAAAAAGCTACCTTGGCCAGGTTACAGGCTCGGGTCCAGGCCTTGGATCCCTCGACCTTAAAAGATGAACTTGTCAAGGATCTTCGCCTCTCCAAGTTCTCTTGTAAGCATGCTTTGCGGGCCACATATGACTCGGTCGATTCTGTGGTGCGCACCTTGGCAGCTGCCGTTGCCCTTAGATGGCACTCCGGGCTTCACCTTTCTGGACTTGCTAATGAGGTTCAGTCGGCGATTCAAGGTGCCCCTTTCAGGGGCTCGGTACTCTTTGGTGGGGACACCAAGGACATTATCACTGACCTGCAGGACAGAGGTCTTGCCCTCAGGTCGGTGAGGTCCATGTACCAATCGGGCAGCCAATAACAGTGGCCTTTTTGGAAAAGGACCTGGAGGCAGAGAAAGCAAGCCCCGGCACATCATCAGGGAAGCCACCGGTGCAGCTTCCCATCCCACTGCCTCCTCAGTCTCGGCGAGGGAGGCAGGTGGGGGAGGTAGCCCGCCCGCAGCAGGAGTGGAAGCGATCACCTCCGACAAATGGGTCCTGCAGCTGGTGTCGTCGGACACACAATAGAGTTTTTAGAATTTCCTCCAGAAACCCCACCCAAAAGATCCTCCTGTTCAAGGGATCAGGCTCTTCTCATCTGAGAAGAGGTGAACAGTCTCTTGCTCAAGGAAGCAATAGAGCATGTTCCCCTCCGGCAAAGGGGGAAGGGGTTTTACTCCCACTTTTTCCTGGTTCCAAAAAAGACGGGGGATTTCAGATCCATACTTGACTTAAGCAACTTAAACCAGTTCGTCGAGTACAAAAAATGTTTGAGGCTGACTCTCCAGAGCCTCCTTCCACTCCTTCTGGAGAACCATTGGTTGTGCGCTCTGGACATGCAGGATGCTTACCTGCATATCCCCATCTTCCCCAGCCACCGACGGTTCCTGCGGTTTCAGTTCCAGGGGAAACACTTCCAGTTCTGAGCGCTTCCCTTTGGCCTGTCCTCTGCACCCCAGGTGTTTACCAAGTGCCTGGCAGTGGTTGCAGCCTTCTTACGACACAGGGGCATTGCGGTTTTCCCTTACCTGGACAACTGGCTGATTTCAGCCCCGTCCAGGGACTCTTTACTAGAGGCTCTTTCTTTCACTTTGGACTTATTCAACCGACTAGGGATTACTGTCAGTATTCCCAAGTCCTCTATGACCCCTGCCCAGAAACTTCAGTTCATTGGGGCAGTTTTGGATACGGTCCATTGCAGAGCCTTCCTTCCTTCCTCCCTCCGGACAGGATGGAGACACTGATCTGTCAGGCTTCCAGAGTGGCTTCTTCCAGGAACATCCCAGCCCAGGAGATCCTGCACCTTCTCTGCCTGATGGTGGCCTCTATCACCACTGTTCCCCTTGTGAGGCTACACATGAAAGTCACTCAGTGATCCTTGCGCATGCAGTGGGATCAACTCCTGGACGACCTGGACCATCCGGTGCTGGTCTCCTCAGCAGTTCAGAAAGAATTGCTTTGGTGGAGGGATCCCTGCAATCTTTCTTTGGGTCTTCCCTTCAGGAACCCAGTTCCCTCAGCATCCCTGACCACGGATGCCTTGAACATGGGATGGGGAGCACCAAGCCCAAGGACTGTGGTCCAGCTTGGAGACTACATTACATATCAACATTCTGGAGATGAGGGCTGTCCTGTACGCCTTACAGGCTTTCCAGACCCTCCTTCCCATGGGATCATTGCTGGTGCAAGCGGACATGTCGGTAGTTTGGTACCTCAACAAACAGAAGGAACCTGCGTGTCATTTTGTGCAGAGGAAAGCGTGCAGTGTGAAAGAATCGAGGGTCCAGCAATCTGCCTCGTGTGCGTTACGCGTGCCAGGCATTCTAAATGTCCTGGCGGACAGTCTCAGCAGATCTTGGACCCTAGCCCACGAGTGGGAGTTACATCTGGAAGTGGCAGAATCCATCTTCCTGCATTGGGGGCGTCGGGAAATCGACCTTTACGCCTCCAAATTCAACGCAAAACTTACCAGTTTTTGCTCGCTTGTTCCAGTGCATGGTGCTTTATGGCATGACATGCTGCCTCTCTCTTGGACAGGGACATTTTTGTATGCCTTCCCTCCATTTCCCATTCTCCAGAGGGTCTTCCTCAAGCTTCAAGTAGAGAGGGCAAAGATGATTCTCATCGCTCCTCTCTGACTGAGACAGATCTGGTTCCTGCTGCTGTAGCTTGGCTTCGGGGAACCGGTTTCAATCCAATGACGCACGACCTCCTGACTCAGGATCAAGGTCGACTGTTACATCCAGGGCTCAGGATTCTGCATCTTTATGCTTGGCTCCTGCAGACATAGCGATCTCTCGCTTTGGGGTCTCCTCCCGGGTTGCTCAGGTCCTCATTGAGGCCAGAAAACCCTCTACTCGTTCCACTTATGCCATGAAGTGAAAATGGTTTTCCATCTGGGTCGACTACCAAGGGTTGGAACCCCTTTTCATGTTCTGTCCCTCAAGTCATGAAATACCTCCTTCACCTGTCAGACTCCGGTCTTTCATATTCATCATTGAAGGTCCACCTTTCGGCGTACCACGAGCTAGTGGATGGTAAACCTGTGGCTCAGTTGGAAGTCTCAAAAACCTTTTTGAAAGGGATTCTCCATCTGAACCCCCCCCCAATCTGCAGCCCAACTCCTTCTTGGGATTTGAACTTTGTTTTGGAAAAGCTCACCCTTCCTCCTTTTGAGCCTGCTATGAGCTGTGATTTGTGCTTCTTTTCCTGGAAGGCGTTGTTTCTGGTTGCCATCACGTCAACCCGGAGGATTTCGGAGCTTCACGCTCTGGTTTGTAAGGAGCCCTATCTGATTTTCCAGAGGGACCAGGCAGTCTTCAGAACAAATCAGAAGTTTTTTCCCAAGGTGGTGTCAGAAGCCACTCTGAACTAATCAGTAGAGCTTCTTGTATATTATCCGTCCCCCTCTAACAGAGGTGAGGCACTCCTCCATACCATGGATGTACATCAGATTCTTCAGTGCTACACTCACCGGACTAAAGAATTCCGTAGCTGTGATCAGCTTTTTTGTTTCTTTGGCCCCCAGAACGAAGGGCAAACCGGTTTCTAAGTAGGGCCTTTCCAAATGGTTGGGCAACTGCATTAGATATTGTTACCTGAAGTATGAAAAACTTCTGCTGGGTACCATCAGAGGTCATTCTACTAGAGGCATGGCTGCTTCTGCTGCCTTTTTGCTAAATGTCTCTGCGGCTGATATCTGCACCGCAGCCACTTGGAGTTCTGTCCATACCTTTACCAAACACTACATTCTGGGCATTGCTTCTAGGCGGAGGGCTGGTTTTGGCCTAGCTGGGTTACAGGGCCTTCTGTCCTAGACTGGGTCCATTCTGGATTCCAGTTTTTCTGTTGGAGCTCTTTTTCCTCCTCCCTAGTTTCTCTCGGTCTCTCTTTGGAGGGACTGCTTGGGACTCTGTCCTATAAGTGCTGACCTACTGAAGGAACCCTCTCGAAGTAAGATAGTACAGTTACATAGGAACTTACCATAACAGTATATCTTTGAGAGAGGTTCCTTCAGTAAGTCAAATCTTTCCCTCCCTCCTTCCCCTCATTTTATGTTTTACAGGGTCTCCAAATCCTGTTCGCTCCTGCTGTCAGGCCTCTTCCTGGCTCCGGTGGAAAAACTGGAGGGCGGGTGTGGGGACTGCCCACTATATACAGTCACGTGACATCGGATGGGCGGTCCCTCGTCAGGGATTGCTAGAAAAGTCTGCCATGCAGCCCGACGCCAGGTGGCACCAGTCCTATAAGTGATGACCTACTGAAGGAACCTCTATCAAAGATCTACTGTTACGGTAAGTTCCTACATAACTGTACTTTCCCAAGCCACAGGAGGTCTAGGGCCCAGAGCTCCCAGAACCTCACAGGCCGCATTGCCTGTCCCCGGCTCCTCTGCCTGACTCCTTACCCAACCCCCCTCCTCCAACAGAATCCCTGGGGGAGGCAGTGGGGGTCGCTTCTCTCTCTATGGAGAAGGTTGGCGCAGAATAACCTCTGATCAGTGGGTTCTCTAGTTAGTAGAATAGGGGCACATCCTAGAATTGTTGGAGATTCCCCCAGACAACCCTCCAGCTCCCTCCCATTACCCTAGGGCCCATCTTACCTTGATTCAAGATGAGATCCAAGCGTTCCTGCGAAAACAGGCCATTGAACCCATCCCGCTAGCAGAGCGAGGGACGGGATTCTACTCACATTTCTTCCTGGTTCCAAAGAAAACAGGAGATCTGCATCCCATTCTGGACCTCAGCAACCTGAACAAGTTTATGCAGTACAGAAGGTTCAGGATGGTCACTCTTCCCGGCCTCCTCCCCTACTTCATCAGGGGATTGACTTTGCTCCCTGTACATGCAGGACGCTTACCTTCACATCTTAGTGTTTCAGCCCCACAGAAGGTTCCTTTGCTTCTGCTTTCCAAAGAAACGCCATCAGTTTTGAGCTCTTCTGTTCGGGCTGTCCTCGGCCCCGAGAGTCTTTATCAAGTGCCCCGCAGTAGTGGCAGCAGCTTCGAGGAAGAATGGCCATTATGTCTTCCTTTATCTAGACGACTGGCCTCTGACAGCCCTTACCAAGGAGCAGTTGCTTAGGACCATGGAGGCCACTTTTTCTCTGTTTCGGGATCTGGGGATAACCCTCAATCTCTCCAAATTCTCCCCTTGGCCAAGTCAAAGACTCCAATACATAGGAGTGATTTTAGACACTGAGCAAGGCAAAGCCTTTCTTCCACCAGACAGAGCAGAACTCCTTCAGAAACAGGCTCAGCTGTTCTTGTTGTCTCGACAAGTTCCAGCCAGAATAGTTCTAAGGCTGCTGGGACATATGGCAGTGGCCATTGCGACAGTATCCCTGGCTCGCCTGCACTTGAGGGTGACCCAGTGGAACCTTCGAGTCCAATGGGATCAGCGCTCAGATGACTTGGACCTTCCAGTGTCAATATCCAACTCGGTGCGACAGACCATGATGTGGTGGCTGGATTCCGCCAACCTCTCCAAGGGGGTTCCCTTCCAGCTGGAGTAATCTCGGCACATTCTGACCACGGACGCATCGGGCCAGGGCTGGGGCGCCCATCTGGCAGACCGTCAGACTCCGGGGACTTGGTCGCCATTGGAGCAATATCTCCACATCAGTGTTTTGGAGATGCGGGCAATTCTGTATGCTCTACAAGCCTTTCAGATGCACCTACTCCTGGGTCCTCTCTCAATCCAGACAGACAATATGTCTGTAGTCGGGGGCGCGCATTCTTACCCCCCCTCTGCAGAGAGGCAGTGAGAGTGTGGTATTGGGCCATAGAGCATCACCTGAGCCTGACTGCTATGCACGTTCCACGCATTTAAAACACCTTGTTCGACAGTCTAAGTCATTCCCAGTCCAAGGTTCACGAATAGGAACTTCTTCCCACAGTGGTCGAAGATCTGTTTGACAGGTGGGGCCTCCAGAGCTGGAACTATTCGTTGTCCACATCCAACTCAAAACTGCCCAGTTTCTGCTCGCTAGATCCAGGGCCTGGTGTTTTCTGGTGTGGCGCATTGTCCCTCTCTTGGACAGGGATGTTTCTATACGCCTTCCCTCCCTTTTCATTGCTGCAGAGAGTTCTGCTCAAGTTGCAGTCCGAAGGGGCAGAGATGATTCTGTTAGCTCCCTACTGGGCATGACAGATTTGATTCCCACTTCTCCAGGAGCTTGCAGTGGAACCTCCGATCCACCTGCCTCTATGCTCCAACATTGCTCTCTAGGAACAGGGCACCCTGGTCCATCTGGACCTAAAGTCACTTCACCTTCATGCATGGCTCCTGCAGACTTAGCAATTACCCACTTTGGGGTTTGTCCCAGGTGGCAGACGTCCTAGTGGCTGCCAGAAAGCCCTCCACTAGATCTACTTATGCTATGAAGTGGAAGCAGTTCTGCATATGGGCCACCGCTCGTCAACTGGATCCCTTCACTTGTCTGGAGAATCTCATTCTAGAGTATCTCCTTTCCTCCTCTAACTCAGGCCCGAGTTACTCATCCATTAAGGTGCACCTTTCAGCCATCTCTGCATACCGTGCACCTATTGCAGGCAAGATCCTTGCTCAACTCGACCTATCCCACACATTCTTGCAAGGCATTCTGCATCTGAAATCTCCCATAAGGGACCCTGTTCCTCCTTGGGATCTGTTGTTTATTCTAGAGGAACTTGCGTTGCCTCCCTTTGAGCCTGCAGCAAGTTGCGAGCTTCACTTTCTGTCATGGAAAATGTTATTTTTAGTTGTTATTACTTCTTCTCAAAGGATTTCTGAGGTTCAGGCTCTGATCTGTAAAGAGCCATTTTTAGTTTTTCACAAAGACAGGGTGTCCTTGAGAACCAGTCCTAAGTTCCTTCTTAAGATGGTGTCTGAGTTTACTCTGAGTCAAGACATCCACCTTCCTCTGTATTACTCGGAGTATTCCAATCCAGGGGAGGCCTTACTACATACTCTGGATGTCCACCGGGTGGTGCTGCATTATTATTTGGACCACACCCGAGCCATCAGAAAAACTGATCAGTTGTTTGCTTCTTTCGTCCCAAGAAAAGCAGGGGCTTCAGCTTCTAAACAATGTTTATCCAAGTGGTTAGCTAATTGCATTGTTTATTGCTACTGCAATTACGACAAGCCTTTACCGGGCCTGGTTAAAGGCCATTCTACCAGGGTTGTAGCTGCTTGGTTTGCATCTTTCAGAAATGTGTCCATTGCTGACATCTTTGCAGCGGCAACTTGGACTTCTGTCCACACTTTCATCCGGCATTACAGTCTGGACATTGCCTCTAGAGGCAGAGCAGATTTTGGACTGGCAGTCCTGCAGGGCCTGCTCTCTTGAGAACCATACTTTAACCTCTACCTCCTCCCAGCTGACTGGGTCAGTTTTCTCACTGCTTGGGGCTCGGTCCTTACGGTGTAGCCTGCTGCAAGAGCCCCCTCAAAGTGAGATAGCACAGTTACGTAACTTACCATAACAGTAGATCTTCGAGAGGAACTCTTGCAGCAGGTGCTGCTTTCCCTCCCTCCATCCCCCTGGTGACTGCTTCTTCATCTCTGTTGCCTTTCCTCGGTTTCAGAGGAACACCTCGGTTCTCCATTCACTGAGCATCCCAGGATCTCTGGCAGGAGAACTGAGGTGGTGCTAGGGGACCGCCCTTTTTATACCATAGGCGGACATTGGGGGTGGGCCGACTTCAGGGGACGGTCCCTCACTATAGACTGCTAGCTAGAAGTTTTCTGTGGGGTCCTGGCACCTGCCAGCTTCAGTCCTTATGGTGTAACCTGCTGCAAGAGCTCCTCTCGAAGATCTACTGTTACGGTAAGTTCTTATGTAACTGTACTATCTCCAGTCAGTATCAGGTATTCCGATCTATAGGGAGTGTTAGTATGGCTTAAGGGTGTCTCTCTCCATCCCAGAATATGTAACTTTGGAAGAACCAGACTATATTCTCTTGATATTAGGAAAGAGCCCACCTTCTGGTGGTTCTTCCTCTACCATCCTGTTTTTTGTTGGTTAAACAATATTGGCCAGTGCCTCAAAGATATCAATACCTTCTTCTCAGCCATATAACTAAATAAAGGGGTACCATCTGCTAGTATGCTTTCTGCCAGGCAGTTGCTTTCTCCATGTCCTGAATGGATTTACAATTACACAACCAACTTTCCTCGTCTGGGGTGTCATTGTGAGCCACCGCTGGGTAACCACTTTAAAGGCTGCTGTAATAAGCACATTATGTAGATATCTCTTGTTTTTCTCCTTGAGATATGGGAGTCAGAGACCTAAAATCAGGTGTTTAAGTGAGCGTGGAGGACTAATTTCACACCTCCTTCCTATTGCGTCCCCTACCTCCTGCCAATATCGAGTGAGCTCCAGGCAGGACCAGAAAATATAGGTGTGGTGGCCTAGGCTCCTGCATCCTCTCCAGCACCTATCAGACTGGTGAGTACCATAATGTTTTGAAATAACCAGTGTTCTTAAGTATCTCTTTAGTAGCTCTGTGGGAGTGGACACAGCCGAAGGGATACAGGACCTACAGGATAATCTGGAAAAGATGGAGAGGTAGTCTGGGATCTGGCAGCATGGCTTCAATGCCAAGAAATGCAAAGTTTTGCACATTGGAGCCAAGAATCCCAGGATGGAGTACTACCTGGGTGGAGTCCAGAAATCTGCATCAGAAGAGAAGGACGTGGGAGTGATGATCACTTGTGACCTGCAGCACTCCATGCGGTGCAGGAAAGCAGCAGCAAGGGCAAATAAGATGCTGGGCTGCATAGCTAGGGGGATCAGTAGTAGGAGAGAGGAGATTATACTACCCTTGTGCAGGTCACTGGTGAGGCTGCATCTAGAGTATGAAGTTCAGTACTGGTGCCCACACCTCAGAAGACGTTGGCCTGCTGGAGAGGTTCCAGAGGAGGGCTACAGAGATGATAGCGGGTCAGCAGGATAAGGCATACGAGGAGAGGTAGAGGGCACTGAACATGTACTCCCTGGAGGAAAGGAGAGTGAGAGAGAGGAGACGTGACTGGGACCTTCAGGTACTTGAAAGGGATAAATAAGGTGGATAAGGAGGGTTTATTTAAGCTGAGTGGCAACCATAACTTAAGGAGGAACAGTCTTAAGCTGGAGGGGGGAGGTTTAGGAGGGAGGTCAGAAAGCCCTTTTTCACAGAGAGAGTGGAATGCATTGCTAGAAGAGGTAGTCTCGTTGAAGACAGTGGACAGCTTCAAGAGAGGCTGGGGTAGGCATAGAGGAAGGTAAGGATCATGGGTAGAGAGGAGTGGGAAGGGGGGACAGGGACAGTAGCTCAAGCTGTGGACCCTGCAATACGAGCAGACTAGATAGACCAAATGGCCTTCTTCTGCTGGCTTCTTCATATGTTCGTATCTTACCATCACTTGCCATTGGAATTCACGCCAGTTAGGCGATGCCACTTACCCTGCTGGCTGGCTGCCGCCAGACCCCGCCCTCTGCTTTTTGTAAATTTTTTTATACTCTGCATTTTAAACTAAGTCTGTCTCCCTCCCCTTCCTCCTCAGACTTGCCCAGGCGCTCAATGGCTGCCTGACCACAAGCCACCGTACGCCCCTTCCACCTTAGGGAAGCCCTGAACAGGCTCCCTACATACAGGGACACAGCTGCTCTCAGACCAGGTAAAGATATTCCAATCTGTCTCTACAGCGTTTTGCCTGGACTTTGGCATATTTAGCTTCTGCTGAGGATTGGCAGAGTTTGACTCTTGGAATCCCGCCATTGGTCGGTGGTTCACCTGCCTGAAGCTGATTGGTGTTTTCTGGAACCGAGCCAAATTCAAGCTCTGGTACTACCGCCCGGCTGATTTTCCTGCTGTCTTTAGCCCTCTAACTCTGCAGTTACCTACAGG
Organism: Neoceratodus forsteri; assembly: GCA_016271365.2. Classification (NCBI taxonomy): domain Eukaryota; kingdom Metazoa; phylum Chordata; order Ceratodontiformes; family Ceratodontidae; genus Neoceratodus; species Neoceratodus forsteri. The sequence goes on from JADMNL010000025.1 coordinate 276,769,397, forward strand.
ACTCTGAAGTGTTAAAACTGCCTGTATTGTAAAGTGAATTTCTGTACTGTTATACCTTGCCTGTTAAGTAGGACCTGGTTTAAACGGCTACCACATGAATTTGTGTGCTAGCCTAGTGCAGGGTTAAATTTTGAATTTTAACTGCTGTGTAATTGACCGCAAAAGCGGCCGCTGCTAAACATTTGCTAAGGGCTGTACACTTAAAGTTTTAGGATTTAAACTGACTGCTTCAATCCTGCCTTTCTCTGTCTCCTAGACCCTACTCTCTCCCCCTTCACTCCTAACTGGTCTCTCTCTCTCTCTCCCCCTCTCCCCCAGCCGGAATTGAGCTCTGGCTGAAGACCAGACCCTTACTTCACACTACCTCCTCTCCCTCAGCTAATCTCGACTTAAATCTCTTCTTTTGTCCTACCCCGCTTACCCTGCTGGCCATCTGCCGCCAGACCCCCTCTCTCTGCTTTTGTAATTTTTTTTCTACTCTGCATTTAAACTAAGTCTGTCTCTCCCCTTCCTCCTCAGACTTGCCCAAGCAGGCACTCCAGCAACATGGCCTGACCACAAGCCGCCGCCAGCCCTTCCACCTTAGGGAAGCCCTGAATAGGCTCCCTACATACAGGGACACAGCTGCTCTCAGACCCCGCTGACGCTATGCACTGGCTCCCCACCCACCCATCTGGGCTATTTCTTATATAATTAACCTGTGATCACATGATCACAGAAAATAGGCTAGGTGCCAGGATCTCCATTAACAGGTTATACGTCTCCGCCACTAGAGGGCTTCAGCTGTTCTTATTCTGCTAAAACAGAGACCGGCAGGCAAGGAGTAGCAACACTCCCAAAGAGTGACCCTTACCTCCAAGCCTGCCAGGAGTGCTCTGTAAGCTCAATGTAGTAGTAATGCACAGTGCCACTGTATTTAGTCTCAGTACTTGTTATCCACTGTATTTGTCCTCATTCTCTGTATGACATGGAGCCTTTGTAAATGAGTCCCTAACTCAAAGGGTTGTAATTCCTAGACTTTTAAATAAATAAAAATAAGTATGTGGCCTACTGTTAACTATCCGGGAACTCTAAAGATGGAAGTAAACAGTACATTTCCGCGGTCTAAGTAGGATTGAACCCGCCTAAAAAAAAATCCTGGACCTCAACTCAGCTCCCCTAAGAGTAACTCACAATGATCAACTCAAGCAACTTAATGCCTCGGGGTATCATACTGGCATTACTACTACCCCTCACAGGTCTTTATAATGATAATGCCTCAAAACCAACTAATCACTATGCCACCTGGACCAATCTAAATGTCTGTGGTACCACAATCTCTTCCTCTGGCAAAACCACACCAGTCCATCTTACCCCTCACAAAGATAATTGGACGAGACATCACTATGGTACACTATATGGCTACCTAACGATATCTCTCTTCTCTGGCTACTTCATTCCCATTGGATCCACTAAGCTCTGTCAACACAAGAGAAGACTGCAAACACACAGCACTAGACTTCTGAGGGACCACATTAGACGCCTTCTCCCAATACTCCTATTGCTGTCAGGAAATAGACATCCAAACCTGGGCCCACCCCTTAACTCAAGCACCCAGTCTAAAATAACTAATGGTCTTACTCTGGCATCAATCAACATATGCAGTCTCCTTCAAAAGATGGACAGACTAAGTGTATGGGTCACTAGGCACAACCCAGACGTGCTGTCTGTGGTAGAATCTTGGCTAACCCCCCTAATACCAGACAAAGCCATAACACTTCCTGGGTACACAATATTCAGACAGGACCGCCTGTCTAAGCGAGGAGGAGGCTGTGTGCTTTTTATAAGAGACTCCTAACAGGCACATATCCTTTCCCCTCCTGACCGGGAGCGACAAACTTCAAATACTCGCCGTCAAACTGCTATTGGGCACACACAACAAGAGCCTTACTGTTATCTCAGTCTTTATTCCACCTAAGCAGACAACAACAGGCTTCAAGGCCCTGTTGGAGTGCCTAAGTACACTGAGCCTAAATATAGAAACGGTTTTGCTAAGAGACTTCAACATCAACTGGCTGTCCTCGACCTCAGCCCCAGTCAAAGATGCTTTCTCAGCTGTTTACGTCTCACAATTGGTAAAGGAACCAACCAGACATAACTAGAAAACTGGAACAGGGACACTGCTGAACTGGGTGCTCTCAAATCGCCCAGAAAATATCGCAAACACCATGGTTCTCCCTGACACAATGAGTGACCACTCCCCTGTAAAATGCCATTGATCTAATAAGTACAGTAAACCACCAGCCACGTTTCTAACTAACCGGGTGCTTCACAGAGGGGACCTCGAACTGCTAACATCTGACCCTTAAGCACCAGGACTGGTCAAATCTATATTCCACCAACGATGTGGATACTGCTCTAGAGCATTTCATTACCAAATTTAATACGGTCTGTGACAAATATGCACCGCTCAAAACGAGGAAGATCAAAGGTGTCCACAACCCTTGGATCACACCCGACCTACTCGACTTACTGAAGTCCAGGGACGAACTCTGGTACAAGTCATGGGCCCATGGGACCCAAGCCAATATACAGAGCTATAGGAAAGCAAGAAATGAATGCACCAGAGCAATACAGAGTATGCAAAACAATCCTACTGCAAGGATGCTCTAGTTAGAATATGGAATGACTGCAAGTCATTCTGGTCCAATCTCCAAGACATCACTGGAAAGACCAAAAAAAACTCCTCTTCAATGCTTATCATCGAAGGCACACCAACACTGGATCCTCAACTCATAGCTAATACCTTTAACAATGCATTTACTGACCTGAACAGCGTCCTCCCGTTTGACTTTTTCGACCCCTCCTCCCCAGCTGACCTCCCAGAACTGCCTGAACATACCCCTGGGCATTAACTGTTCTATTTCGGGATGGTTTCAAAAGGAGAAGCCAGAAATTACCTGGAAAAAGTGCTAGGGAAGTCTAGATATAGTGGGGACTTCCTGGACCTAAAACTCATACACCTAACTTTGGATGTAGTCCTTGAACCCTTGACCAAGATAATCAACTTATCCGTCTGTCACTCACAATTCCCTCAAAAGTGGAAGTCTGCAACTATAACCCCCATGCACAAGAATGGAGACCAGACACTGCACAGCAACTATAACCCCATCTCCATCCTCCCTCCACTCTCCAAGGCACTTGAAAGAATAGTGGCGGACCAACTGGCTGAGTACCTGGACCACTACAGTCTCCTAAGCAACCAGCAGCACGGATGTAAGAAAGCACACAGTACTGTCACTGCCCTTCTGGATTTCACTGGTTTCATCCATCATGCTCTCGATCAAGGAAAACTGGTAGGGGCTACCTTCATAGACTTATCCAAGGCCCTTGACTCTGTGCATCATGCACTTCTCCTTGATCAGTGTACTATCATTGGGCTCTCCACTGAGGCAACAAGTTGGTTTTGCAACTACCTAAGTAACAGGTCGCAACAAGTTAAGATCGGAGACGTCCTCTCAGATCCAAGACCAGTCCTCTGAGGTGTTCCTCAAGCGTCCATCTGTGAAGGTGCTGGGATTGAAGACAGGACACCAATTCCAGTTGTAGACGTTGGACCTCACTCGTCCAAATATTTATTTATATAACAGTAAACAAATTAAAGCATAAGCGGACTTAAGACGACAAAACAAAATTCCAAAGGTCAACATAAGTATCCAAATACAGCTCTAGGAAGGACTAGAGAGATGTTGATCTGGTCACAGACCAACTCAAGACTGACTTTGATCAATATCTGAGCTCTTTTTATCTAGAGGTTGGGTCATATGATCTGAAACCCTTCCCCTAAACTCAGATGTGAAATAACATTTCTTTAATAATACTTATTTTTGTTTTCAACATAGTCTATACTGATTTATAAACAAATAATGACATGACTATTGTTCCACAATATGATTTTTATATTGTTATTCCTTATTCCAGCACATTCTAGCTCCTCCCACATCAAGGTATACCATAAATAAGGTCAAAAGAAGGCCGGCCGGCTCTTAGGATGGTATACCTGGTGTGGAGAGGATGAAGGAGCTGAGACCCAACAGGATAAAAAGTCAAAGTAAGCAGCCATAACAATAAAAACGCAAGAATAATCTTTTTTTTTTTTTTTTCAATTTAAGATTATTTGTTTCATGTTTTTGAAAACTGTTTTTCTGTTGTGAATATCTAACTACCCAGAACAACACCTAGTGCTTTACTCTAGTGTGCATATCTTTATTTAATGCAAAATACCAATTCTTTACTTTAGGGCTGCCAGTAAGGAAAAACAAACAACAGTTTTGGTTCCATTTTTATGTTTTTCTGCTCCACGTTGTAGAGTAGAGGGTTACTCTAACTCTATCCGTTCTGAGGCAAACAGTGTTCGGCAAAATTGACACATTGCGCCACGCTAGGAGTTATAGGGAGGTAGACCTCTGCTGAGAAGAACCGCTGCAGTGCACGATAAGGGGCTGTCTGTTTTACCTTCTACTGTAGCAATAAGCTACCCGAAAGGTAAGCGAAGGACACAGACCGAGGAGCTCATTCAGTGAAGTCCCTTCATGACTGAAGTGGAGCCCTGGTCGTGTCCTGACGCTGCTACTCTGATTTTGATTTTTTTTTTTCTTTGTTTGAATCCCTCTCGCACGTCCGCGTCCGTGAAAACAGCCGACACAGACGTGGAGCGGAGCAGCCGCTCATAGGGAAGAAATATACTTTACTTACAAGTGCTACTAAAAGCGATTTTAACCAAACGGGAAAAATTGGGACTGTTTTGTTTATCTTGCTAAGGTAATTTGTGTAATTGTATTACACAGGGGGGACGTATGCGAGGGGCGTTTTGCCTCGGGAGCCAGGCAGAATAAAATGAAGCAAATTATGTGGAATTCACCCTCGGGAAGCGTGGTATGTAGGTGGCCAGTCTACATACACGTAAAGAGGGGTGAAATTCCAAAGGGAGGGAATAAAATAAATAATAAAACAAATGTGCTGTTGCGCAACAGACTTGCAGGGGGTGGGGGAACATTTGCCAGCTCCAGAAACAAAACGGGAGGTTATTCCCTGTTACACCATCTTTGGCCTGCTTCTCTTCAGTATATTCATTAACAAACTCCCAGACTCCTGCCATGGTCACACACTCCTGTACGCTGATGATGCAGTCATTTTTAACAGCGACCCTTAGCCCGAACATCTAGAGTTGGATCTGCAACAAGGTTTTACATCAGCAGAAAAATGGTTTGAGCAGCACAAGTTTGTGATGAACTACAAAAAAACTAAGTCCATGTTGTTCGCCAGTTCACAAAGCAGACAAAACTTTCCCGCTATCCATTAAGAACAACGAGGGTGCCTCCCTCGATCTTGTACACCACTTCAAATACCTGGGCATTATGATTGACTCCAACCTATCTTACGCCACACACATTGCCAACATCGCTAAAGCGACTAATGTGAGATCAGGCATGCTCTATTGGCATATACACTGCCTTACACCTGATGCCCTGAGCATGGCAAAACACAGCTCAGTATTTGCCCTCATTGACTATGGCCTGATCATCTATAGGTCAGCCAGTGATACGACCCTTTGTAGCATCTCGACGGCCTTGAACAAGGCACGTTGATTTCTCACAGGTGCTGTTCGTGTAACACACACCTGTGATCTCTACGCTCAAGCAAACTGCCTTCAACTAAAGGACAGAATCTGCTACCAAACCTGTTTGATAGCTAAGAAGATCTTGTTTCGAGAAACAGCTCTTGCAGCAGGTTACACCATTAGGACTGAAGCCGGCAGGCGCCAGGACCCCATGGAAATTTTCTAGCAAGCAGTATTCAGAGGGGACCGCCCCCGACGTCGGTCCCACCCCCGATGTCAGGCATGGTACATAAGGAGGCGGTCCCCCAGAATCCCCAGTTCTTTTCCCGCCGTCGACTCACCAGCATTGGCCTCTCGGCCTCTACCTAGCGCATGACGACTTAGAACTTCAAGAGTTTCTACAAAACTAATGTCCTCTCCAACTCCTTCATCTGAGGGACACCTTTCAAAGTGTGCCTGTGGAAAACAGATCCCTTTCAAGGATCTTCATTCTTCCTGCGTGCGATGCTTAGGCCCGGACCACGACACCAAGGCCTGCACCTTTTGCCAAGGGTTCAACAGCCGCACCAGGATCCGCTGTCAGAAGGCATTTCAGGCTTACCTGTTAGAAGAGAAGCTTAGCAGGATGGACAAAGAACCATCCTCCAGGGGTGATTCTTCTTCTAAGGCCCATAAACTCTGGGAGAAAGCAAGGTCCAGATCCCCGAACCGGGCCTCGGACTCGCGCAGCTCAGGCTCCACCCGATCTGACCGCTCTCCTTCCAGGGCTCGTTCTCAGCCCCCTCCGGTCAAAGTCCGGGCTTCAGGCGGTTCTTCGACTGTTCAGCCCATCAAGACTTCTAGGCCCTCGGCTTCCTCCACTCCCTCTTGGGCCTCTTCCAAGTCCTTTGAATGCCACAAGTCTTCTTCATCGACCTGACGTCGGGACCCCGACTCCAGATCGGTCTCCCAGTCTCCCAGGGGCCTGGATCCACCACCCAGGAAGACGAAAGACCTGACGTCCTTAAAGCGGATGACTAACCCGACATCGGCCAAGCACCCGACGTCGGCCAAACATCCAACGTCGGCCAGGCGTTCACCGGACCGAGGACATCTGCCAAGCGCAGGCGCCCGGCCAGGCGTTACGCCAGACCGAAATCGTTGGCCAGCGACCGGCGTTGGCTTCACTCGCCAGAGCGAGACGGCCCCAGTCACGGTGGACACGGTGCGCAGGGATTCCACGGAGGAGGATACGACACTGCCTGAATACCAGGCGGGCGACACAGAGGATGCCGGGCTTCCGAGGGAACCTTCGCCCACCCCAGAGACACCCGCGGACCCGATCCCGGCGACAGACCACCAACGCCAGGCCCGTCGGGCATGAACTTACAAGAGGTAAAGGATCTCTTTACTTTCTGGTGGGACACCATCCGAAAAGACGTGGTCCCAGTAAAACCTCCTCCTCCTACTCTTTCACCTCCTACACCCCCTCCTCCACCACAGGGGCCAGCAGGACGACCACCAACCCCTAAGGAGCAGACTCCACCTCCTAGGGGTAGATCCAAGGATCGGAGAAGGCCTCCCTCAAGATCTCCATCAGGGTCTCCCAGCCCCAAGCGACCCAGACGTCGTTGGTACACTCCATCAGGGGAGGACTCCAGATCGGATACCTCTGAATATTCCAGATCTCCTCCATTCAGCATTCCATCGCCTGACCCACATGACTTACCCAGGTCTCCTCCGGATGATCCCTCTTTCTCTGAGATCATGAGGCATATCCAGGACAACATGGGATGGGATGCTGAAGACCTCAACCCCGAAAGACAGCGCCTTGCCCGTTATCTTCGGCAGAAAGATCCAAAGCCTGTAGTAGTGCCACCCTTGGTGGACACCTTCGCAGACGTCACCAAGGCTGCGTGGAAGCGTCCACACTCCACTCCAACTCTGCCGAAGAAAGCTGACCGCCTGTACAAGGCCCCGAAAGAGGACCAGTACTTGGCTTAACAACCTCTGGCTGACTCCCTGGTCATTACAGCCTCGCATGACCGGTCCCAAAGACCGCAGCACATGAGCACACAGCCACCGGACCAGGAATCCAAACAGCTGGATGCCCTGGGGAGGTGCATGTATGTGGCTGCTACATGCTCCATCAGGTCCTTGAAATACCTATCTCACATGGTACAGTTCCAGAATGCCCTGTGGGAACAGGGCCAGGACCTGGTCAATAAATTACCAGATGGCGATCAGAAGGCGGAGCTCCTAAATCTCCTCCGCACAGGGTCTGATGTGGGTACCCAAGTGCTACGAGCCACATACGATTCTGCGGACTCATCTGCCAGAGCTGCAGCTTCAGGCATCTGTCTCCGGAGACACTCTTGGCTCCGTGTCTCCGGTTTTACCCCGGACGTACAAAAGAACATTCTTGACGTCCCTTATAATGACGAAGTACTTTTTGGTGAGCCCTCAGAGAAGGTTATCACCAAACTCCAGGACGCTGGGAAGGCAGTCAGGTCTGTACAGGCCATGTATAGATCGAGGCCTGGTTCCTTTCATAGGAACCAGAGCCGTTTTTGCAGCCGGCAACAAAGGCAGCAGCCATGTTCTGGCCAGCAACAAAGGGGCACTTTTCAACGTAAAGCCCAGGCAGAGGCCAACGCTACACAAAACCGGCCCAGCCCACAGGGACTAGTGCTGCCACAGCATGACTTCTTCCCAGCCCCCGCCCCTCCTGTGGATCAACGGGCACAGAAGGTTGGGGGTCGCATCGCTCGCCACTTTTGAGGGTGGCAGTCGATTACCGCCGACCGGTGGGTTTTCCAATTAGTCAAGAAAGGCCACTTCATAGAATTTCTCGACCACCCACCGTCAAGACCTCCCCTGCTTTCCCGTTACTCGGGTCAGCATGCCCTGCGCATACAGCAGGAGGTGCTCGCGCTTCTAGGAAAAGAAGCTATAGAGCACTTACCACGGAACCAGAAGGGTGCAGGTTATTATTCTCACTTCTTTGTGGTTCCCAAGAAAACAGGGGACCTCGTCCGATACTGGACCTCAGTGACCTCAACGCGTCGGTCCTGTTTCCGCATGGTGACCCTCCCAGGTCTGATTCCCATGCTCAAGCAGGGCGCCTTTCTAGCGTCCTTGGACATGCAGGATGCTTACCTGCATATACCCATAGCTCAAGCACACAGGAAGTTTTTGCGCCTCGAGTTCCAGGGTCACCATTATCAGTTCCGAGCCCTCCCCTTCGGACTGTCATCGGCACCTCGGGTATTCACAAAGTGCATGGCGATAGTAGCGGCGACTCTGAGGAGACAAGGCCACTACATCTTCCCCTACCTGGACGACTGGCTTCTCACGGCACCCTCTCGGGAGGCCCTGATGTCCACCATTCATTGTACTCAGTCTCTGTTCGAGACACTGGGCATCATTATCAATCAAGAGAAGTCACGTCTGGTTCCGTCTCAGATTCTGCAGTTCATAGGCGCAGTTCTGGACACCGTCTAGGTGAAAGCTTTTCTACCTTAGGACCAAGCGGAACACATCAGATCGCTCATCAGGGACATATTGGCAAAGCAGACCGTCCCAGCTAGACTGGTCCTTTGCCTGCTCGGACACATGGCTGCGGCCACTGCAACGGCCCCGCTAGCCCGTCTCCACATGCGGGTGACCCAGTGGATGTTATGGGTCCAATGGGATCAAAAGCAAGACCGGGGGGTCGCTAATGAGCGGCTAGGAGAATAGACGTGCTTTTACACTGCTCTGTCTCTGCAGACAACTAAAACTGAAATAAATTAAAGAAAATCGATTTTTTTTGGTAAAATTGTCGGCGCAGCTTGTGTTGGAAGGCAGGATGGAGGAGTACCTGGTATCCGGTGGAGGGAAGGGTCAAAGACAGGCTGGTAAAACTGGCAAGAAAGCAGCAACTTCTGTGGCCTCCACTGCAGGGGACAACACGGGAGTAGTTTCACTCTCAGCAGCCGAAATTGGAGCCCTGGGCCGCGAGGTGACGGGCCAAGTGATAGCGGCCTTAGAACCCAGACTGATTAAGCTCGAGGGCAAGATTGACCTTAAGCTGCAAGAAATATTAGAGCAGCAGGCGGCACACACGAACAGAATTGCTGAGGCTGAGGAGAGAATATCTCGACTAGAGGATGACACTGGGGAACTGCCGAGCCAAGTAACATGCCTGCAAAAAGACTACCAAGAGAATTACTATAGGAGGCTGAATTTGCGTCTCAGGGGGCTGCCAGAAGGAGCGGAGAGGGATGATATGTTGGGCTTTTGTGCAAAGATCCTGCCGGAGCTTCTTGGACTGCAGCCTAAAAATGGGAAGTTTAAACTAGAAAGAGCCCATCGTGCTGTGATGCCCAGGCCCCCGGGGGGGTATGCCCCAACGCCAAGTTATTATCCGCTATCATTCCTACCAAGACAGAGAGGCGACCCTGCGGGCATATAGAGAAGCTGGAACGTTGGAATACCAAGGCACACGATTGTTTATTTCCCAAGACTACTCGATGAGGCTGTTACAGAAAAGAAAGGTGTTTAATGGACTGATGGCCCAACTGCAGAATTTAAAAGTCGAAAACTTCATGGTGTATCCTGCGATATTAAAGTACGAGGGAGCGACTTACTCCTTTTGGGAGTTGAGCAAGGCGGAGCAGTTTGTGGCCGATCTGCAAAAGAAAATGAGCAAATAAGTGCTGGACTGGTGTGAACTTGTGGGGCGCTGAGGAGTGTTATAATGATGCGCCAGGAAAGTGAAAGTTGCAGTTTTAACAGGTTGCAGGAGTCCCCTTGATGCCACCAAAACTCCTAAGGACACGAGGGACTATGGGGAAGGGGGATGAGAAAGACGTTCCTAAGGCTGGTGGAGAAATGGCGACTGGAATGGAGGACCATGAGGCGGCATTCGGCAGGTGGTAGCAGACGGGAAGTGGCGAAGAACGTTGCATCATGACCGGAATTTGTGGGAGGAACTGAACTAAGAAGGGCAAGGAAGATGTCTGCTTGAAGATAAGAGGGCGAGGTGGCAAGTACTATGTGGGCTTGGAAGAAGAGGGTGTTGGGAGGTGCAGGAGGGGATATTTCAAGTGTATACCATAATAATGTAGACGGCTGCACAGGGGCTATGGCTGTGCTGCACCGAAGGAACTTAAAGTGCCACTCTGCCTGTCTGAAGCTGTAGCTGGATGGGGATTGAAAGGGGGGGGGGGATGTGAGCCATGATATACATATGGTGAGATAAACACGGAAGCTGGGGTGGGTGTTCCCTCAGTGATCCTGGGAAGCTACTCGGCAAATGTTGAGAAAGTGAGGGCTTAAAGGGGCACCGTTTATTTTTTTTATTTTCACGAGCTTGTTTGACAATATAAATCTTGATGTTAATACAATAAATGTTATGTATTATGGTTACATAAAGCAAGTCGATAAAGCAGGGGTTGTCCGTGGACAGAGCGTTGGGGCACGCATATCGTTAGGGTGAGGTTCAGACACTTATGCTGGATTTGCAATTAGTGTCAATGAGGGGGGGAACTAGATATGGGATAGGTTATATTAAAGGTGGTCTAAAGACTGGGGGAGGCTGGGGAAAAGGGGGATGGAAATGGAAGGATAAAGAGAGTCACTTCAGGGGGGAAAGGGCGGGGGGGGAGTGGTGTTCTTGATCTTACTTCAAGATACAGCTCTTGCAGCAGGTTACACCATTAGGACTGAAGCCATCAGGCGCCAGGACCCCACGGAAATTTTCTAGCTAGCAGTCTTCAGCGGGGATCGCCTCCGACATCGGTCCGGCCCCCGACGTCAGGCGTAGTACATAAGGAGGCGGTCCCCCCACAATCCCCAGTTCTTTTCCCGCCATCGACATCGCAAGCATCGGCCTCTCGGTCACTTTCTAGTGTCCGACGACTAGGAACTACGACATTCTCTTTTTTTTCTCATACGAACTTGGATTCATCTGATGTCCTCTCCAAACACCTCTCTGGAAGGTCACCCATCGAAGTGTGCCTGCGGCAGACAGATCCCCTTCAAGGATCCTCACTCAGCCTGCATGCGTTGTCTAGGCCCGGAACACGACGCCAAGGCCTGCTCCTTCTGCCAGGGCTTCAACAGTCGCACCAGGATCCTCCTCCAGAAGGCCCTTCAAGCATTTCTCTTGGAGGAGAAACTCAAGGCCATGGATAGGGAACCTTCCTCCAGGGGAGAGTCGTCAGGGAAGACCCACAAACACCAGGAAAAACACTGGGAGAAGGAAAGGCCCAGGTCCCGTCCGGGGCCTCGGACTCCAGCTCGACTCAGCGGTCAGACGCTCTCTCTCAGGGCTTAATCTCAGCCTCCCGGTTCAGGTCAGATCCTCCAGCGCTCCTCCTCCTGCAGCCTGTCAAGACTTCCAGGCCATCGCTTCATCCACTCCTTCTAAGGCCTCGTCCAGGTCTGGGAGCACACAAGTCTTCCTCCGCCGTCGGGATTCCGACGCCAGGTGATGTCCCAGCCTCGCGTGGATCGGACCGGTCCGCTAAGACTAAGGACCTGGCGTCCCTAAAACGGACGCCGGACCCAATGTCGGCCAAGCATCACAGGCACTCCCAGGAGCCGGCTACAGTAAGACACCCGTCGCCGGCCAGGCGTTCGCCTCCAAGGGCGTCGGCCAGGGGACCGATGTCGGCTATCCCAGAGGGGAGGACCGCACCACCGTCGCCTACCGACATCGGTCGGAAGGTATCATCAGAGGAGGACACCACTCAGCCCGAGGACCAGGTGGGCGACTCCGGAACCGTCGGGCTCCCACGGGAACCCTCCCCGGAGCGGGAGGCCACCAGTACCCGGCCCGTCGTCAGGCCTGAATTTGACAGAGGTGAAGGAGCTCTTCACTTTCTGGTGGGACACCATCAGGAAGGATGTGGTCGCCACACACCCTCTTCCTACTTTGGCTCCGCCTCCACCTACTCCTTCAATGCCTACGCCTCCTCCTCCACCCAAGGGTCCTGTAGGACGGTCACCAACCCCCAAGGAGCCAACACCTCCTCCTAGGGGTAGATCCTCAGATAGGAGAAGACCTCCCTCAAGATCCACTTCAGAGTCACCCAGCCCTAAGAGACCCAGACGACACCGGTACACCTCGTCCGTGGAGGACTCTAGATCTGACACGTCAGGGTGCTCCAGATCTCCTTGGCCCATCAGCATTCCCTCCCCAGACCCACATAACCTTCCCAGGTCTCCTCCAGATGACCCCTCGTTCGCTGAGATCATGAGGCACATTCAGGAGAATATGGGGTGGGATGCTGAAGAACTGGACCCCGAGAGACAGTGCCTTGCCCACTACCTTCGGCAGAAAGACCCAAAGCCTGTGGTAGTGCCACCCTTGGTGGACACCTTCGCGGACGTCACCAAGGCTGCGTGGAAGCGTCCGCATTTGACTCTGGCAGTGCCGAAGAAGACTGACCGCCTATACAAGGCCCCGAGGGAGGACCAGTATCTGGCGAACCATCCTCTGGCTGATTCCCTGGTCATCATGGCCTTGCATGACTGGTCTCGGTGACCTCAGCACTTGAGCACACAGCCACCGGACCCAGACTCCAAGCAGTTGTATGTCCTGGGTAGGCAGACGTACGCGGCTTCGACTTGCGCCATCAGGTCTCTAATTTTACCTCACCGACATGGTGCAATTCCGGAACACACTGTGGGAACAGGGACAGGACCTGGTTGAAAAGATGCCCCACGGTGGTCAAAAGGAGGAGCTTTTAAATCTCCTCCGTACGGGTTCGGATGTGGAGACCCAGGTGCTCAGAGCCGCATACGATTCTGCGGACTCTTCGGCCAGAGCTGCAGCCTCAGGCATGTGTCTCCAGAGATACTCTTGGCTCCGCGTCTCTGGTTTTACCCCGGACGTCCAGAAGAACATCCTGGACGTCCCTTACAACGGGGAAGTCCTTTTTGGTGAAGCCTCTGAGAAGGTGATCACCAAACTTCAGGACACAGGGAAGGCAGTTAGATCTGTCCAGGCCATGTACAGATCTCAACCTAGTTCCTTTCGTAGGAACCAGAGTCGCTTTCGTGGCCGGACACAAAGGCAACAACCGCGTTCCAGCCAACAGCAGAGGGGCTGCTTTACTCGAAAAGCCCAGGCCAAGTTATCCCCAGGCAGGGGCCACCGAGTTGCAAAGTCGGCCCAACCTGCGGGATCTAACGCTGCTACAGCATGACTCCTTCCTGGCCCCCGCCCCTCCTCAGGATCAATGGGAAATGAAGGTCGAGGGTCGCATCGCACGTCACCTGCCAAGCTGGCAGTCAATCACCACCGACAGGTGGGTGCTGTAATTGGTCGAAAAAGGCCACTATATAGAATTCATAGGCAGCCCACCTACAAGGCCTCCCCTGCTTATACGGCAGGAAGTGCTCGCACTTCTGGAGAAAGAAGCCTTAGCTCACGTTCCAGAGAGGGTTAATCTATTATTCCCACTTCTTCCTGGTTCCAAAGAAAACAGGGGACCTCCGTCCAATTCTGGACCTCAGCGACCTCAATCTGTCGGTCGTCTGCAAACGCTTCCGCATGGTGACCCTTCCGGGCCTAATCCCCATGCTGAAGTGGGACGCCTTTTTGGCGTCATTAGACATGCAGGACGCCTACCTGCATATCCCAATTGCTCAAGCGCACAGGAGGTTCCTGCGCTTCGAGTTTCAGAGCCGCCATTATCAGTTCCGAGCGCTTCCTTTCAGGCTGTGATCGGCACCTCGTGTCTTCATGAAGTGCATGGTGGTCGTAGCGGCATCTCTGAGGAGACAAGGCCACTACGTGTTCCCGTACCTGGACGACTGGCTTCTCATGGCTCCCTCCAAGGAGGCACTAATGACGGCCATTCATCGTACCCAGGCCCTTTTTCAGTCACTGGGTATTCTCATCAACTAAGAGAAGTCATTCCTGGTGCCGTCCCAGAAACTGCAGTTTATAGGGGCAGTTCTGGACACCGTCAAAGGGAAGGCTTTTCTTCCTGCGGACAGAGCGGAACACATCAGATCCCTCATCAGGGACCTGTCGGTGAAGAAGACCGTCCCGGCCAGATTGGTCCTTCGCCTGCTCCGACACATGGCTGCGGCCATTGCAACAGTCCCGATGGCAAGGCTCCACATACGGGTAACTCAGTGGATGCTAAGGGTGCAATGGGACCAAAGGCAAGACCATCTGCAGCAGCCAATTCGAATCACGAATGCCGCGATTCGGGATTGGCAATGGTGGCTAGATCCAGGAAACCTCTCCTCGGGGGTTCCCTTTGTAACGCCGTCTCCGACTGTGACTCTCTCCACAGATGCCTTAGGGCTCGGGTGGGGAGCACACCTAGACGGGGTGAGGTCTCAGGGCACATGGACAGCCCAGGAATCTCAACTCCACATCAACATTTTGGAGATGAGGGCAGTTCTTTACGCTCTGCAAGCCTTCCAGTCGGAGATTCCACCGGGTACTCTCCTGTTGCAAACAGACAATACTGCGGTGATGTATTACCTCAACAAACAAGGAAGCACTCACTCCTACCCTGCTTTGCAGGGAGGCCATGAGAATGTGGAAGTGGGTAGTGCAGCACGGCGCAAACCTAATTGCAGTACACATCCCCGGAGTGGACAATACTGTTGCAGACAGCCTGAGTCGCTCTCAGGCCAGATTCCATGAGTGGGAACTTCTACAGGAGGTGGCAGAGGATCTGTTTCACAGATGGGGTACTCCAGAGTTAGACCTTTACGCGTCCCCATCCAACGCAAAACTGCCCAATTTTGCTCACTAGATCCAGGGCCTGGTGTTTTCTGGCAAGACGCGGCGTCCCTCTCCTGAGCGGGCAGATTCCACTATGCCTTCCCTCCTTTCCCGTTGATCCAGAGAGTCCTCTTAAAACCTCGCAGGGAGCAGGCGACACTCATTTTGATAGTGCCTTTCTGGCCCAGACAAATTTGGTTCCCGCTTCTGCATCAGCTATCCTGGGAACTTCCACTTCCTTTGCCAATCAGCTTCCATCTGCTGTCTCAGGAGGAGGGTTCATTAGTCCATCCAGACTTGCGTTCTTTGAACCTGCACGCTTGGCTCCTAGAGACGTAGCCATGTTGCGATACGGGGTCTCGCAAGGAGTGGCAGATGTACTCTCTGCCGCCAGAAAACCGGCAACCCATGCAACGTACACCATGAAATGGCATAGATTTTGCTTGTGGGCTCAAGTGTGCGGCTTCTCATCGTTAGAATGTCCCGAAAAGCTGGTTCTGGATTACCTGCTTTCACTCTTTCAGTCCGGACTGGCTTACTCCTCGATTAAGGTGCACCTTTGCGCAATTTCGGCTTACCATGCCCCCATAGGCCATCGGATGGTGGTCCAGTCGGACACTACTCATGCCTTTTAAAGGGGAGTTCTCCACCTTAGGCCGCCTATCAAGAATCTGATTCCTCCTTGGGATTTGCCCTTCGTCCTGGAGCAGCTTACGCTGCCACCTTTTGAACCAGCCGTGGATTGCGAGCTACGTTTTCTGTCGTGGAAGACGTTGTTTTTAGTTGCAGTTACTTCAGCAAGAAGGATTTCCGAATTGCATGCACTGATGTGCAAAGAACCTTATTTAGTTTTCCATCACGATAGGGTATCCCTGAGGACAAACCCAAAGTTTCTGCCTAAGGTGGTTTCAGCCCTCACCCTTAATCATGATATCGACTTACCAGTGTATTTCCCAAGTACACTAACGAGGAGAAGCCCTTACACACCTTGATGTACACAGGTGCCTCGATATTATCTGACTAGAACCAAACAGTTTCAAAGTTGGATCAACTGTTTGTCTCCTTTGCTGTTACAATGAAGGAGCTCCTGTTTATAAACAGTCTCCCGGTGGCTCATCCAGTGTATCTCTTTCTGTTATGATAAAGCGCAATAAACCCTTACCAGGCGTGGTTAGGGTCATTCCACGAGAGGAGTGGCCTCTTCCTGCGGGCGTTAGAATGTTTCCACCTCAGCTATTTGCGCTGCAGCCACTTGGAGCTCGGTGCATACCTTTATCAGGCATTACAGCCTGGACATTGCATCGAGGCGAAGAGCAGGGTTCGGCCTAGCCGTCCTTCAGAGACTTCTGTCTTAGGCTCGAGTAGGGTTGTGATCCCTACCTTTCCTCCTTCCTGTGGCATAAGATTGCCACTATTGCTTGGGAATCAGTCCTAATGGTGTAACCTGCTGCAAGAGCTGTATCTCGAAGTAAGATAGTACAGTTACATAAGAACTTACCGTAACAGTAGATCTTTGAGAACAGCTCTTGCAGCAGGTACCTTCCCGCCCACCATTCCCCCTTTTTTAGTGGAAGTAGGTAGTAGCCAAAACATCCATCTTAGAGAATGGGAAGTTCTTTTTTAGTCTTAGCCATCTGGTGGCGGATCCTCGGTCTCCTCTTCTGATGTCATCCAGCGGCCGGGAGTCTCTGGCGGGAGAACTGGGGATTGTGGGGGGACCGCCTCCTTATGTACTGCGCCTGACGTCGGGGGCGGGACCGACGTCGGAGGCGGTCCCCGCTGAAGACTGCTAGCTAGAAAATTTCCCTGGGGTCCTGGAGCCTGACGGCTTCAGTCCTAATGGTGTAACCTGCTGCAAGAGCTGTTCTCGAAGATCTACTGTTACGGTAAGTTCTTACGTAACTGTACTTTACTGTTTTAATAAATAGGCTGTTTAAATGTGTTTTTCACTGTTTGTTGACAGATGCATTTCATACAAAACAAAGGCTAAAAGGAACCTGTGGATGGAGAGGTGGCGGTGGGACAAGAGGTGTGGGGGCCCAGAGGGGGCTTGTGGTGGAATCAGCTAGGTGGAAACTGGGAATACACAATACGCCTAGATGGCTGACAAACAGGAAGTGGTGATAGTCTCCTGGAATGTTAAGGGGATTGCAAATCCGATCAAGCGCACAATGCTCCTGACTGCGTTGCGAAAAAAGGGAGCACAAATTGCTCTATTACAGGAGACGCACTTGTCGGATGTTGAGCATGCAAAACTGACACGGGGATGGGTGGGCAGGTGCTTTGCATCCTCTTACTCGTCTCACAAGAGAGGGGTGGCTATCCTTGTGAATAAGAACTTACCACTGGAAGTGCACAGAATTGTAAAGGATAATAGGGAGGGCAGGTACATATTTTTAATAGGGAAGCTCTATGGAGAGTCAGTCACACTAGGAAATGTATATGCTCCAGCTCAGTATGGCCCACAGTTTTTCCCGGGATTGCTGGATCTAATTACTAGGGAACAATTCCCAGGCTTAATCATAGGAGGAGACTTCAATAGTACCTTGGACCCTATATTGGACCACTCAGAGGGTAAGGGGCGAGCGCCAGAGGCAGTAGTCCAATGGAAGGTGGGTATGTCAGAGTTGGATTTAATAGACAGTTGGAGGATGGTATACCCAGGGGCTAGAGAATATACGTCTTATTCCAACCCGCAGAGGACTTGGACAAGGATAGACTACATCTTGATACCCAGGGCGTGGCATGATGGGGTAATAGATGTCTCGCATAGCCCTATCCACGTATCGGATCACACTATGGTAGTGGGCAGGTTTAAAATGAAGGAAGAGAGGGACATGAGGTCGCAGTGGAAATTTCCCTCATATATGCTTCAAAATAAAGATTTTCGAGAGTACTTGGGAACAGAGTGGAAACTATATAAAGAGACCAATGGGTGTTCAGGGGTATCTAAGGCAGTTTATTAGGATGCTGGGAAGGCCTTTCTTAGAGGCTCTATAATAGCATACATGGCCAAAATTAAAATGGAGAAAAGAGATAAGCGACAAGGGTTGGAAAAGCAATTAAAGGAGCTAGAAAAGCGAGTTGCAAGGGGAGAGAGGACAGGTGGAACGTCTCTTGACGGTGACAAGAGAGGCATTAAATTCCCTGTTAAGAGGGGGGGCCCAAGTTTCCTGGTTCTACTGTAAGAGACAGGTATTTGAATGGGCTAATAAACTGGGCCCACTCTTAGTGAGATTAATGAAGGGGGGGAAGTGCCCTGTGAGGTTAACAGGGATTAAGGATAAGGAGGGAAAGGTGCAGCGAGGGGCGGGTCAGATGAGAGTGCGTTTCCGGGAGTTTTATGCTCACCTGTATAGGCGGAGGTGATGGGGACAGAAGATGCAGGATTTTTGAATAAGGTGGAGCTACCCAGTCTCACAGAAGTCAAAATGTTGAGTAACCTATATGAAGGTGAAATATTGAGAAGGCGATTGGGAAGCTTCAACAGGGGAAAGCAAGTGGCCCAGACAGCTATCCCGTAGAGTTTTATAAGGCTCTTGCAGGTCAGATGGCCGAGGTACTGAGTGAGGTGTTTAAGGTTGAGGAGGGACAGGAGGAGCCTTGCCTGCCGGATACATGCTATTATGCCGCGATCTGTCTGGTTCCTAAGTTGGGCAGGGATCCTCTGGAATGTGCCTCGTATAGGCCAATTGCCCTGTTAAATTGTGATCTTAAAATCCTCGCCAAGGCGCTAGCTGTGAGACTGGAGGAGTATCTACCGTTGTTGGTTCACCCAGACCAGACCGGGTTTATAAAGGTGAGGTTATCATATCACAGTGTACATAGGCTACTTAATGTGGTGTGGAGGGCTGGCCAAGATATAGAAAAGACCTATGTTATATCAATGGATGCTGAAAAGGCTTTTGACAAGGTGGAGTGGGAATACCTCTTTGAGGTGTTGGACCGGTTTGGTCTGGGTGACCCATACGTACGGTGGATTTGGGCAATGTACCGGTCCTCCAGAGCTAGTGTCTTGGTTAATGGAACCCCCACGGTGCCCTTTAGGCTGGAAACAGGAACCAGGCACGGTTGCCCGCTTTCGCCATTGCTGTTTGCTTTGGCGCTGGAACCATTAGCAGCAGCGATTAGGCAATGCCAGAGTGTCCGGGGAATTAAAGGGGCGGGTAACACTGAGCATAAGGTTACATTATATGCAGATGACGTGTTGGTGTTTTTAAGGGAACAAGGGGGTTCCATGATGTCTCTCCTGCAATTAATAGGGGGCTTCTTGGAGTTCTCTGGTTACAAAATAAATCTGAACAAGTCGTAAATGCTGTGCTTCCCTAAACTAGAAGAAGGAGACGAACAGTGGGGTACTCAGCGTAAATCCACAAGTATAAAGTATTTAGGTATTAAGGTGGGGAGAACAATCGGGTCTCTGTATGGCCTGAATTATGCCCCTTTAATTAGAACAAGAGAAACGGACCCGAGAAGGTGGATGCAGTTGCCAATATCATGGATGGGGCGGATTAATGTATTAAAAATGAACATCTTACCCAGAATAATGTACCCTATGCAGATGCTCCCTATGCGAATCACACGGGGGGATATTGGCAGGTTAGAAAAAGTATTCGCTCAGTTTATATGGAAGGGACAGAGGCCAAGAATGCGGCTCCAAAGACTTAAGGCTGAGGTAGCTAAGGGTGGTCTTAATTTTCCAGACCTGCTAAATTATTACTTATCCATCCCGCAGAGATATATAGCTGATTGAGTGTTTCGACCAGAGGTAGCAAGCTGGGTGGCACTGGAGCAAGAGGGATGCATAGGGCAGTTATCGGCCTATTTGCACAGTAAAGGATCACAGGCATATAGGAGCCAAGGGGGTCGGAACCCTTTGGTAGGAATGACTCTGGAAGCCTGGGGGATGCTTAAGAAAACTAGAGGGATAACTAAAGGGGAAACCATACTGATGCCAATAGCAAGGAACCCTTTCTTCTTGCTAGGGATAGAGGATTTAGAGAGTGGGAAGGGGGGGGCAAAATGTGTGGGTAGTATGATTAGTAGAGGGACGCTACTCCCATTAGAGGATATTAAAAAGAATCTAAACCTGCAGGGGCAACAGATGTTTCGATACCTTCAACTGAAAACATTTATAGGCAAAATGGAGAGAGAGAAGCTGGAGGGGCAGGGATGGGGCTCGATAGAAATAACAATATTGGGGGTACAGAGGGATCCTAAAGGGTTTATTGGGAAGGCTGCAAAAATTGGAAAGCAAGGATGGCCGGATTATACGCAGAAGGTAAGGCAACAATGGAGCAAGGATTTAGGAAGGGAAATCTCTGAAGAGAATTGGCAAAAACTATTGTTGGGACATAGGGGTCTGCTGGTCTGCAATAAATTCAAGGAAGCCTACTTTAAGTTTGTACATAGGCTGTACTATCCCCCGGCTGTAGTGCATAGGGCCCATCTGGCTGTTTCCCCGTTATGTGGGAGATGTAAAAGAGAGGTAGGGACATATATGCACTGTTTTTGGATTTGCTGTGTCCTGCGATCTTTCTGGAGGAAAATATTCAAAGAAGTAGAGTTAATGGCGGGGACCCCCATCCTGGTGGACCCTATTAAGGGGCTGTTTGGTCTGAGTGTGGATGGGACAGAGGAGTGGGAGACAATGCCGCACTGGATCAAAGTTCTCATGGTGATGGCCAGGCATTGTATCCAAAACACCTGGGTTAATAGTGTTGCACCTACGATCCAGCAGTGGCGACAATTGATACTGCAAAATCTGGCATTAGAAAGACTATCATTAGTATTGGCAAACAGATCAGAGGCATTCTATAGAGAATGGGCACCATTTCTTTCTACACTTGACAGACAGGAGATGGTCACCCTTTGTGAGGGGTTGGTCTAGGAGGATGGGACTTAACTGGATGGGTGTCCCCCCCGCCTATGGTTAGGCCACATAAGGATGTTATGTACTGATGTCCACAGAATACCTGACTTGTAATTAACTTGGATATTAGCCTACTCTGTTTTTTAGTACTGTCAGTGACTATTAAGAATTAACTGTTTGGGGGAAAAATCACTGGATGTAAAAGTAATTGTATGGAAGTGCATTTGTCTTTTTGTTCTCTGTATCAGTATCTGTATGCGTATCTGTATGTTCATGTAATGCGTATGTGTTGTTATAACTGAAAATAATAAAAAAAATAAAAGGCAAGACCATCTGCAGCTCCCAATTTGGATCACGACGCCCGTAATCCAGGATTGGCAATGGTGGCTGGATCCGAAGAACCTTTCGGTAGGAGTCCCCTTCACTGCGCCGCCTCCGATTGTGACGCTCTCCACAGACGCCTCAGGGCTCGGATGGGGAGCACACCTAGACGGTGTCTAGTCTCAGGGCCTGTGGACAGCCCAAGAGACTCATCTCCACATAAATATCCTGGAAATGAGAGCAGTTCTTTACGCCCTGCAGGCTTTCCAGTCAGAGATTCCACCGGGTACTCTTCTGTTACAGACAACTCCGCGGTGATGTATTACCTCAACAAACAAGGAGGCACCCATTCCCACCCGCTTTGCAGGGAGGCCATGAGGGTGTGGGATTGGGTTTTACAACACGGCGCAAACCTCATTGCTGTTCATGTACTAGGAGTGGACAGTGTCATCGCAGACGGCCTGAGTCGCTCTCAGGCTAGAGTCCACGAATGGGAACTACTCCAGGAAGTAGTAGAGGATCTGTTTCGCAGATGGGGTACACCAGAGTTAGACCTTTTCGCGTCCCCATCCAATGCAAAACTACCCAATTTTTGCTTGCTAGATCCAGGGCCTGGTGCTTTCTGGCGAGACGTGTTGTCCCTCTCCTGGGCGGGCAGATTCCTCTATGCCTTTCCCCCCTTTCCATTGATCCAGAGGGTCCTTCTGAAACTTCTCAGAGAACAAGCGACGCTGATACTTATCGCACCGTTCTGGCCCAGGCAGATCTGGTTCCTCTACTCCGTCAGCTGTCCCGGGAACTTCCGGTGCCTCTGCCAGTCAGCTCTCATTTATTGTCTCAGGAGGCGGGTTCCTTAGTCCATCCGGACCTTTGTTCGCTGAACCTGCACGCTTAGCTCCTAGAGACATAACCATTATGCGACACGGGGTCTCGCAAGAGGTAGCTGACGTTCTAGCAGCCACTAGAAAACTGGCCACTCGTACTACTTACGCCATGAAATGGCGCCGATTTTGCCTCTGGGCTCAAGCGTGGGGGTTTTCACCACTGGACTGTCCAGAAAAGTTGGTCTTGGACTACCTCCTGTCTTTTTTTCAGACAGGCTTGGCCTACTCCTCGATAAAAGTACACCTTTGTGCCATCTCGGCCTATCACACTCCTATAGGCCAACGTTCTGTCTCTCAGTTGGACACAGCATGAGCCTTCCTGAGAGGTGTTCTCCACTTTAGACCTCCGATTAAGGATCCTATTCTGCCTTGGGATTTACCCTTTGTCCTGGAGCAGCTTACGCTGCCACCTTTTGAACCAGCCGCGGATTGCAAGCTACGTCTCCTTACGTGGAAGACGTTGTTTTTAGTTGCCGTTACTTCGGCCAGAAGAATTTCAGAGCTTCATGCTCTGATGTGCAAGGAACCTTATTTGGTTTTCCACCAGGTCAGGGTATCCTTACGGACCAATCCGAAGTTTCTGCCTAAGGTGGTCTCAGCTGTCACTCTTAATCAGGATATCGACCTACCAGTGTACTTCCCTAAATATTCAAATTGAGAACAGGCCCTGTTGCACACTTTAGATGTGCATAGGTGTCTTAGATACTACCTGAACAGGACCAAACACCACCGAAAATCGGACCAGCTTTTTGTCTCCTTCACCCACAGGATGCTGAGAGCTTCTGTTTCCAAACAGTCGCTGTCCAGGTGGCTTATAAATTTATCACGTTCTGTTACCAGAAGCGCAACAAACCCTTACCAGGCATGGTTAAGGGTCATTCCACAAGGGGGGTGGCTACCTCCTTTGCGGCCTTAAAGAACGTGTCCACCTCGGCTATCTGTGCAGCAGCGACTTGGAGCACTGTGCACACCTTAATCAGGCATTATAGCCTGGATGTTGCATCGAGGCGAAGAGCAGGTTTTGGTCTAGCAGTCCTTCAAGGTTTTCTGTCCTAGGCTTAGTTTTTACTAAGGATTTCTACCTTCCCTCCTCCCGATGGTGTGGGATTTCCATTGTTGCTTGGGAATCAGTCCTAATGGTGTAACCTGCCGCAAGAGCTGTTTCTCGAAGTAAGATACTACAGTTACATAAGAACTTACCGTAACAGTAGATCTTCGAGAACAGCTCTTGCAGCAGGTACTTTCCCTCCCACCATCCCCGCTGGAGGTAGATTTTTTGATCCAATATCGTTCTCCTAGGCATACCTCTCAACTGTCCCTGATTTTTAAGGACATCCCTGATTTTGCCTCAAAAGTTTCCTCTGTCCCTCGTAAAATTTGAATTTTTGTGACAGAACAGTGGGGATTAAAATCACAAAATAATGTCAAACATTAAAGTAACAGACTTGTTCTTCTTCAGAAAATGTATCTGAAGACAAATCCCTTTATTCTATCAGTTTTCTGAGAGAATAGTACCAGTTTTTAAGATGTGTCCCTGATTTGGGGTCTTTGTCCCTGATTTTTTTTAAGCCTTGTGCCTGATTCATGAGGCAAGAGGTTGAGAGGTATGCTCCTAGGATCTGGTGTTCTCAACATTATTCTGATTGCCATTTGATGGCGGATCCTCAGTCTCCTCTTCTGATGTCATCCAGGGGCCGGGAGTCTCCGGCGGGAGAACTGGGGTTTCTGGGGGACCGCCTCCTTATGTACCATGCCTGACGTCGGGGGCGGGACCGACGTCGGAGGCGGTCCCCGCTGAATACTGCTAGCTAGAATATTTCCGTGGGGTCCTGGCGCCTGCCGGCTTCAGTCCTAATGGTGTAACCTGCTGCAAGAGCTGTTCTCGAAGATCTACTGTTACAGTAAGTTTTTACGTAACTGTACTATCTGTCTCGGTATGTTGCCCACTGGAGTCATGAATCTTCTCAGCCCACATCAGTCCACTCAAAACACCAGAAGCTCAATCAAGTTTTCAGTGTCCCTAGGTGCCGTGTGACCCTAGCACAGTGTGCCTTTGCCCATCGCGTTCCGCTTTGGATGAACTCACTCCAGCCCGAAATAGGCTCTACCACCACAATAAGCCCCTTCAAGCGCAAACTACGATCTCAACTTCTTACAAGATCCACCTGTGATTGCTACCACAAAGTCCTCAATGGTGCTGTGTCTAGCTGCACTTAGCCTGCGCCCCCTGCTGTCATCTGACCCTGTAGGCCACATCTAGCACTTAGCTCCCCCCTGCCATACTACCTACCACCCCCTCTTCCTCCCTCTCACCCCCCTCCTCCTCCCTCCCTACCTGCCACCCTTCTCCCACCTGTTGATCAGCCAGGTCAGTTCCCTTCACTCTCTACCTCCTCTGGCACACCTCTGTCTGTCTACCTCTTCTATGAGACAATGGTATTCCATTACCCGCCTGAGAAAGTATCCTATTCTTTATCGAATATGAGTTCCCCTCTTCCTCTGACCATTGCTCCCATATTTGGACTATCTGGTCACCCATGAGCCCTTTCAGAGCAGAGTACAGGGTTGAGATCAACTTCTGGGGTTGATCCTGGGTCATCAGGTCTCTCAGAATCTGTCTGATAGGATTCTCTTCCTTACTGAATACCATGAGCCGTGCTCAGACGTTAGGTAGTGCCTCAGCTGGAAGTATCTAAACTGATAATCTCTGCCCAGACCAAATTCAGCACATAATTGTGTGAATGACTTGACCCCTCAATCATCCTGCAGCTTTCCCACCTCTGTTATAGCCATCCTCTGCCATCGTGCAAAGCCGGAGTCCATTGCCATGGAAAGGAAGTCCATGTATGCTCTTAATGGTGTAAGTCCACTTATACCCATATGCAGATTCTTCCACTTGCATATCTGTCCCCAGATCTTAATTTGAAACTTAGCACAGGGAGTGGCCTTTTGAGGTAGTGTCAGGGGCTCAGAGACCGTAAAGGGGATATCTGCCAGTCTCATGCAGCCTAGGCCTGCCTGTTCCAGCTATACCCAATTCGGGGTGTGACCCAGGGACCCTGCCTGCACAAAATGATGAAGTTGGGCCGCCCAGTAATATAGGCACGAATCCAGTAGTCCCCCCCCCCCCTTTGTTTTAGATGGCCAACAGCAATTGGCATTTTTTCCTCTGCGCGCCCCCCCCCAAAAAAAAAACACACACACACACAAATGGATAGCATTTCTGCAGTGCATTCCAACTGAGGAGGGAACTGGGATTGGGGGTGGTGATTAGAAAGTTTAAAGGAGGTAAAGTATTCACTCTCACTACGCTACCCAACCCCCAATATCAGGTGCACCTCTTTCCACCTTCGATAATCTGAATGCAATTCATGAATTAACTTAAGGTAATTGTGTTGAAAAGGTTTAGTGGCATATGGGGTTACCAGTACTCCCAAATACCGAAACCCAGTTGTGGTCCATTTAAGACAGAAGCAAGCTTTCATCTACGGGGTTAACAGAGCTCCTAAAAGCATTGTTGCAGATTTTTCTACATTAATTTTAAACCCAGAAGCTAAGCCAAATTTCGTAAAAATGTCCCAAAGCTATGGAATACTGTTTCCGGGGTCATTGACATAAAGTAAAGTTTCATCAGCGTGTAGGGCAATTTGCACCTCCTGCCCTCCTACTCTAATATGAGATTTCCCCAGCAGTTCTGATGTGCTCTGCTAATGGCTCCAAGTTTAAAGCAAAAATGAGTGGGGAGAGTGGGCAGCCCTGCCGGGTTCCCCTCTGAATGTCAACCCTATCTGATAGCGTTCCATTAACTAGCACCCTGGCCACCAGCTTATTATAGAGCCCCTGAATCCAAGCCCGGAACTCATCACCCAACCCAAATTTTTTTAAGGTGGCATCCAAAAATGACCAATTTAGACAACCAAACACGTTCTCCGCATCAACCATAATGATGGCCCTACATTCTCCCTGCGGTACCCTGGCACAAGCGGTTATGACGTATCTATCTAGTAGTAGACAGAGGTATGGCTATGGGTTGAAGCACAGTACTGATACTGCAGATTATCTGTCATGTATGTATTTTAAAGGTTTTACTGGGAAAGACATACTGAACTGGTAACAGCTTGTTCTCAGGTGCATCTACGATATGAAAAAATTACTCACCTTAGTAATTGTATTTCTTCTAATGGAGTCTTGCTGTATTCTGACAATTTGCAGTTAGCTCCAGCTCTTGAACTGCCCCGGAGAGTGAAGGGTTAAATTCTGTGTCAGGCATAGAACGTTGGGCTCAAGCTCGGTTGAAAACTCTGTCTGTGTCCTTTCAAACCCAAACCATCAGATTCTTACGAGCTAAAACTCACTGACTAAATGTGGAAATTGTAAAAACTCCTAGTAGCCAACTGGCAACAAAGACTTTGGATTCCCCAAAAGACTCAAGTCAGGAAACCCAAAGAACCAAAACTAGGTAATAAGAACTAAAAAACTCTAAATTAAACAAATACAGAGTACCCAACACAACAGGAGTAGGGTAAAGACACCCCTGGGGTGCAACACTGCACCTGCCCACCCACTTCCCAAAAACAGGTTCTGAGAGGGGAGGCAGGGAGGGAGGTCAGAATACAGCGACTCCATTAGAAGAAGTACAATTACTAAGGTGAGTAATTTTTTCTTCAAACAACATGAAGTCTTGCTGTATTCTGACAATTTGCAGACTACCAAGCAGTACCTCCAAGGAGGAGGGACAGAACCTACTTTGGGAATAGGCTCTGAAGTACTGCTGTGCCAAACCTAGCATCACTCCTAGCCTGGATATCCAGAGAGTAATGCTTGGTGAAGGTATGAACTGTTTTCCAGGTGGCTGCTTGACAGATTTCTAACAAGGGGATATCCCTAGCCGCAGCCAGAGATGCAGCTGTACCTCTAGTGGAATGAGCCCTCAGGCCTGAGGGTGCAGTTTTTCCATTTTTCATAGCAGAATTGAATACAGGACACAATCCACCTGGCAATGGTTCTCTTGGTGGCAGGTTTTCCCTTACCTACTTCCCCATAAGTGAGGAACAACTGGAGGGAGTCAAACCTGTGACCCTTTGTACATTCTATGTAGTAACTAAGGGCCCTTTTAACATCTAAACTGTGTAGCCTCCGTTCCCCTGAGGAGGTGTGATCAGTGAAGACCACAGGAAGAGACATAGATTGGTTTAAGTGGAAATCAGAAACCACTTTAGGTAGGAATCGTCTATTGGCTCTAAGGACCACCTTATCTCTATGGAAAGAGATAAAGTCAGGCTCCACTGACAGGGCTTGCAATTCACTGATACATCTGGCAGAGGTAACAGCAACCAAAGACACAGTTTTCCAAGTCAAGTACTTGAGCTCTGCTGAGGACATAGGCTCAAAGGGGGGTTGCATCAGCTGAGCAATGCGAATATTCAAATCCCAGGCAGGAGCAGGATCCCTAAAAGGGGAATTGGTATGAAGCAATCCTTTGAAAACTTTACAGAATACAGGGTGAGATGACAGAGAGGAAGACTTCCCCACTGACTGGAAAGTAGAAACAGCTGACAAATGAACTTTGAGAGTAGCTGATTTGAGGCCTAGGCCATTAAGGTGAACTATATAATCCAGGACTGTAGACAACTCAGCAGTGTCTGGGGATATATGCTTCTTGGAACACCAAATGCTGAAGCTTTTCCATTTGGAGTTGTAAGTTTTTCTGGTGGCAGACTTTTGAGAAGCTTTGAGAATATCCAGAACCCCTTGGGACAGATGCAAGTCTACATTGTCTAACTCTTCAAGAGCCATGCCTTGAGATTGAGTGACCGAAGATTGGGGTACCAAATCCTCCCCTGAGAGGAGGTTAACAGGTTGTAATTCCTGGGAAGAGACAGGGGAAGATGGACTGCTAGGGACAGCAACAGGGGGTACCAAGGCTGCCTGACCCAGTCTGGAGCAATCAAAATCACTTTGCAAGGTTGTGACCTTACCTTGACTAGAACCTTGAACAGTAGAGGGAAGGCATAAAGAAATGTCCCTTCCTAGTTCAAAATCAGAACATCCAGAGGGACTGAGCCCAAGACTGGGGGTCTGCAACAAAACAGAGGAAGTTAGTAATTGTCTGGGGCTGCAAAGAGCTCTATCTCTGGAGTGCCCCACCTTGACAAAATCACCTTCAATACCAAAGGATCCAGGGACCATTCGTGATGGCCCTGGGAAATCCTGCTCAATGCATCTGCTAGCATATTGTCCTTTCCTGGGAGGTGGACTGCTACCAGAGAGGTCTGTAGGGAATAAGCCAAGGACCATATTTTCATGGCCTCCGTGCACAAGGCCGTGGACCGAGTGCCTCCCTGCTTGTTGATGTACCACATGGCGGTAGTGTTGTCCGTCCTGACCTGAACCACCTTGTTCTGTACTGAGAGAAAGCTTGTAGGGCAAGAAGTACTGCTCTAAGCTCCAGACAGTTGATGTGAAGAAAGGATTCCTGGGGAGACCACAGTCCCTGGGCAGTGAGAGCCCCCAGATGGGCTCCCCACCCCAAAAGGGAAGCATCTGTGGTAAGAACCACAGAGTGAGTCTGAGACAAATGGAACACTCTGCCTTAGATTGTCCAGGTCCTGCCACCATTAAAGGGCCTGAATTAAGGTCTGAGTAACAGGAATTACCCAGTACAGGGAAATCCATGGCCTTAGCCTGGGTGTCCTGCGAAAGGCTAGTACATCTGAGCCAGGCCATTCTCCGAAGAGCCACAGATGTAGTCATGACTCTTTATGACACATCATTGGAGTCCACAGCAGCATGAAATTGCACCCTTGATGCCGCAATCCCATCAGCAGCCACCCCCTCCAGCTCCTTGGCTAGCTGGGGGGAAGCCTGTTTAGCCAGTGCCAGTACAGTGTCCCACCTGGACTTCTGGTACCTGGCTGTATAGGCCATATAATTAGCCTACCTGAGTCCCAAAGATGCCAAGTACTGTTTCTTTGCCATGGCATCTATCTTCCTGGAATCTTTGTCTGGGGGGTGTGAAGCCAAGGGGATGTTTGCCTTGTCACAGGTAGCAGCCTGCACTACCCCAACATGGCTGCATTGTTGGTAAAGAAATTCCATATCCGAGCCTGACAAGGTGTACCTCTTGTCCATTCTCTTGTCAACAGGAGGTACAGAGTTGGGAGACCTAAGAATTTTTTGTGTCTGTTTCCCAAATGACCTATGAAGGGGAATAGACAGTCTCTTAGACTCTGGGATGTCCATCATCTCTATGAAGTCAGGCTCCTCTTGATCCTCTACAGCCTCCTCAGTAGGAAGCTGGAGGGTATGAGCCACTTTTCTGTAGAACAGAAAGTGGGAAGGGGACTCAGAACGCCTAGGAGGGGAAACACCAGAAGGTCTGTCTGGGGAGATGTCCGGTTCCACAGGCACATCCAGACTTTCACCGTCGAAATCATCCTCTTCAAAATCCCCCTCCTCATCAAACTCCAGTTTGTAAAAATCTTCAGGGGAATAATCCTGAACCGGGGGACCGGACCGAACCGAACCTCTGCCAGAAGGCGCCGGATCGGTCGGAACCGGACAAAGCAATTCCACAATCCAAATCGCTTTGGCTATTTCTTCGGCGGTCGGAACATGCAGCTCTGGATCCGAACCGGCCAATTTATCCTTTCGTTTTCTTTTTGTAGGAACCGATCCCTCAGGATCGACTGTCCTCTTGCCCGAAGAAGTATCGCCCTGGTCAGAAGGCACTCCTTCTGGTTCGGTAGGAACCGAACCAGGCTGGCCTTCCGGGTCAGCGGATTTCTCGGCCTCCTTATCCCTAAGTCTACCTAACCTTTTCTCCAGGGTAGACTTAGGGAAATTCTTACAAATTTGGCAGTCTGAATTGAGGTGGTCAAACCCCAGACAGTAAACACAGATGGTGTGGGGATCGACCTTAGCAAAGACCTCCCCACACACACTGCAGTGTTGAAACCCAGTGGGCCCGTTTTTTTCCGTGGGTTTCTCAGACATGGCCAATCTAACCAACTTACCCTTTATATGGCAACAGCCAGGCAAGACTCCCCTATTGGTTTCACACCGTGTCACGGGTGATGGGAAAAAAACGCTAAAATTACGTGGTTTTTTTTTTTTTTTTTTTATACCGATACGGACCGGTAACCACACACTAACTTTTTCCTTTTCAAGATCTTACTACAAGATCGGTTCAGCCGAACTGATCGGAAAAATTTTAACAATTTCCACACAACAGCTACTAATCTAAGTACTTACGGTACCACAGACAGACTCTCGAACTGAAAAACGTAACGAATATCGGACTAAAACCGAAACTTTAACCACGAAGAACCAAACAGAGGGAGAAATCTCCGGAGCGACTGTTCAGTGAGGCGGAGTAAAGAATCTGATGGTTTGGGTTTGAAAGGACACAGAGTTTTCAACCGAGCTCGAGCTCAACGTTCTATGCCTGACACAGAATTTAACCCTTCACTCTCCGGGGCAGTTCAAAAGCTGGAGCTAACTGCAAATTGTCAGAATACAGCAAGACTTCATGTTGTTTGAACCATCTATCTGATTTATAGCAGGCCCATGTAAGTGAGAAGTCAGTTCAAGTAAAACCAGCACCAACACCAGTTATTCAAAGAATTGTAGTTTTTTTTCTTGCATTAGCTTGGGGCTGGTTCTTTGGCTGCCGGGCTTGGAGGGGCAGACACAGGGCTGATACACTCTCTCAAGAGTCAGGTGTAGGCCCAAGACCCACCCCTCCCTCCCCAGAGCTCTGCTAATTTATAGGGGAACACCTGCCCTGCAATTGGAGGAAAAGGCTGCAGGTGCTGCTCATGTAGTTCTAGCCACTGGGGTTGGATTTAAAGGCTGGGAGAGGAGCTTAGGGAGTTGTTCACTTCCCTTATAAGTTTACTGTGTTGTACTGCACCTAGTAACAGGTTTACCGGTTTACTGTGGGACTGTATCTAGGATTAGTGGGTGACCTGATTAGGCAGTAGGGGAGTATCTAGGACTAGTGGGGAACCTGGTGGCTCACCCAAGGAAACCTACTTGGAGGGGGATGGGACCACACGTCATTAGGGCCGGCATCTTTGGGAGGGTGGTGGGGTGTACAGGGTGTGGAGCAGCCATGATACTGGACTGGGCTTGGAAGTTCGGTGGTTGCCCAGTGTGCTACCAGCTGTCACAGCTTAGGGAGGAGGTTGCGGGGATTAGGAGACAGCTGGGGGAAGGGGGGAGGTATGGTTGGGGAAGGGGGCAGGGGATCTCCCACAGGGTTGCACCAAGCACTAGGGGCGGGGGCAGAGGAAAAGGAGTGCAGGAGAATACTCGGTCACATAGGGACCCTGGCAGAGAGGGCCCAAAAGGAGGACTCTACCAAGGAAGCAGGCAGGTAACTGGGGACCCTCACAAAGGGGGGCCAGAGGGACAACATTCTCAGGGAAGTAGGCAGATGGCCGGGGCTGGACAGAAGGAAGCAAGGCGGGGAGGTGGATCAGACCTCACGCCAGTAACCACTTCAGTTCTCTTCTTCTGCTTAAGGATGAGGGGGTGATGTAGCCACAACAGGGTGGTTAGAGATGGAAAGGAGTGGGGTCAGGAGGCGGGGGCTGGATAGCAGGAGGAAAAGGGGGGAACCTGGAATGAAGGAAAATGGGGGTAGCAGTGAATCAGAACAGGAGGGGCAGGGGGAAGAGGGAGGAAAGTGCAAGGAGAAGGACCAGTTGGGAGGAAAGGGCAAGGAGAGGGACCAGAAGTACAAGGAGGATACATTAAAGGGAGCTGAGGGTTTAGGCCAGGGGAGCACGACATGCAAGGATGGACTAAACGGAGACAGGGAGGAAGGGAGGATGAGCCAGTCTAGTTTAGCGGATGGGGGAGAAGGACCAGTCGCGAGCAGTGAGGGGGGAGTTAGCGAGGTACAGAAGGATACTCGGGAGGAGGAGAGGCATAGGATCGGAGGGGAGGGCGTGGCCAGGTTAAATAAGGAGGGGGCGGCATGTGACACCCAGATAGGGGGAGGAACAAGGAGCCGGCTGAGTGGAGGGGCCAGTAGAAAGGATGAGGGACATGGAAGGGGGGGGAATGGAGGAAAAGGAGCGGTTAGAGCGCTCCTGTTGGGGGATTCTATGATCAGGGGTATCAAATGGGATAGGGAGGGAGAAGCCTGGCCAGTTAGAACAAAATGCTTCCCTGCATTAATGGTGCACAGGGCCAAGCATGAGGTATATCAGCTGGCAAAGGATTGCGGGGGTTCCCCAGACATACTGGTCCACCTGGGTACAAATGACATTGAGGGAAATAGCGAGCTAGAGATACAGGCAAGATTCAGGGAGCTTGCTAGGTCTGTCATGACATAGGATGCACAGTTTCCTTCTCAGAAATCCTGCGGTGCCAAGGGCTAGTGGGGACACAAAAGGAAGATTAGGAGATAAACCAGTGGCTCAGGGGGTGGTGTGAGGCCAGAGGGTATGGGTTGATGGGGATTGGGGAGACCTGGGAGGATGAGCTGTATGCTGAGATAGGCTCCATCTCAATTTGGAGGGAAGGGGAATCCTTAAGTTGAAAATAGAGGGGTTCATTGGTGAAAAGTGGGGTTTAAACTTGTGAAGGGGGGAGGGATGGGAGAAAAGGCTGTCGAGAGGGTGCAGATAAAGGAGGGACTCTGTCTCCACCCTCTGGGGAGCTGGAGGAATGCGGGAAAAGGTTGACTGGTAAAGTGCAGACCAGGGGAAAACAGAATCCCCATGGGAACATGAGCAGGGGAAATGGAAGTATAGGGAAAGGGTGGAAGGTAGTCCTGCTAAATGCCAGGAGCTTGGGCAATAAAATGCCTGAGCTCCAGGTGATGCTAACTGAGGGAGCGGTGGACGTGGCAGCGGTCACTGAGACTTGAGCCACCACAGGACACGACTGGGACCTGAACCTGGAGGTTACACTATGTTCAGAAGGACGGGGGAGGGAAGGGGAGGAGGGGTGGCAATGATAGTCAAAAACTGCATTGGCATAGGGGGAGTAGAAGAGGTGGAGGGGACCGTGGAGGCGATTTGCGTCACCTTGATAACAAGGATGGGCAAGAAAGTAAAAACAGGAGTGGTGTATAGACCCCCTGCACTGGCGGAGGAGCTGGAGGAGAGTCTGGTGGCAGATGTTGGGAGACACTGCAGACTGGGCAGGGGAAGGGTGGTGGTGTTGGGGGACTTAAACATGCCAGGAACAGACTGGGAGACTATGACATCCTCGGTGGCCAGGGAACAGAGGTTGTTGGATGTCTTTCAAGACGCATTCCTAACTCAGCAGGTGGGGGAACCAACCAGGGAGGTGCGGGTACTGGATGTGGTCCTGGCAGACAGTGACCAGATTGGGGGCCTGGAGGTAAGGGACCCGTTGCCGGGGAGTGACCATGCCATGGTCTGGTTCTGCCTGGACCTAGGATAGGTAGAAGGCTGCACAAAGACAGAGGTAACTGACTTCAGGGTGGCGGATTTTAAGGAAATGGGAAGGATCCTTAAGGAGCATTTGGATGGGATTGGTTCAGACATGGACGCTGATAGTAGGTGGGAAATCATCAGGAGAGGGGTGCAGGATGCTGCCAGCAGCTGTGCAAGAGTAAAACGAAAATACGGTAGGGACCGAAAACCCTGCTGGTGGACCAGGGAGGTCCAGGAGGTGGTGCGGGGAAAGAAGGCAGCCTATAGGCAATTCAAGTGCTCAAGGAGTGAAAGGGATCGAGGGGAGTACGAGCTGATGGTTAGAAGGGCCACTAGGGTGATGAGGGCGGCTAAGCAAGGAAGGAGCAGAACCTGGCCAGGGAAATTAGGAGAGGGAACAAGGGGTTCTTTAGATACATTGGGCAAAAACGAAGGGTGAAGGGGCAGATTAGCAGGATTAAAACAGGGGAGAGATGGGCACAAGACCCGGGGGAGCAGGCTGAGGTACTAAATGAGTACTTCACCTCAGTTTTCACCAAGGAAAATGGGGGTGTTGCATCATACATGGGAGGAGACAGTGATACTGAGGAAGGGGGGACCTTTACCGATCGGCGGGTCTGGGGAGAGGAGGAGGAGGCATCACTGGCAGGAGGGGAGAAGGCTAAGCAAGGAGAAGAGGTAGCGGAAGTGGAAATCACAACAGAGAGAGTGAGGAAAGCCCTCAGGTCCCTTAAGACGGAGAAAGCACCGGGGCCGGATAAATTACATCCCAGAGTGCTGAAGGAACTTGCGGATGTCCTGGCGAAACCCCTGGCGGAGCTTTTCACCATCTCTCTGAGGACAGGGTGGGTGCCCAGGACTGGAAGGTGGCACATATAGTGCCTATCCACAAGGGCGGATCAAGGAGGTGGCAGGAACTACAGGCCTGTCAGCCTGACATCGTGGTGGGCAAGGTGATGGAGGGCATTGTCAGGAGGAGGCTAGGGGGACCTGGAAAGTCAGGGTGCCTGGCGATAGACAGCATGGATTCGTCCCGGGAAATCGTGTCAGACAAACCTTGTGGAGTTCTATGACTGGGTGACGAGTGCCTTGGACCTGGTAGACCAGTGGACGCCCTCTTTCTAGACTTCAGCAAGGCATTTGACTCTGTTCCTCACGTGGCCTGTTGGATAAGCTGGGAGAAATGGGGTGGGAATCAGATGAATAGGCAATTGGCTCCAGGACCGGACCCAGAGGGTCGTGAGTTGGCGGATAGTCTCATCCCCAAGGAGGGTCATTAGTGGGGTCCCACAGGGATCAGTCCTGGGCCCCCTGTTCAATGCCCACGCCTCTGACATAAGGACAGGTATCAGGAGTGAGATGAGTCTCTTTAGATGACTCAAAACTGGGGCGGTGGTGGATGGGGAGGAGGGAGGGTGGCCCTACAGGGGGACCTGGAGGCTCAGGAAAGATGGTCTAGAAAGTGGAAGCTGAGGTTCAATGCAGGGAAATGCAAGGTACTGCACCTGGGGGCCAGAAACCCGGGCCAAGTGTACACCCTGGGGGCAAATGCTACAAGTCTCGATGGCTGAGAGGGACCTGGGGGTGGTGGTGGATGTCAAGATGAACAACTCGGAGACTTGTAGGAGGGCAGCAGCCAAGGCCAACAGGATGCTGGGATGCATCACTAGGGGGATCACCTCCAGAAGGAGGGAAGTGATACTCCCTCTGTATAACTGCTTGGTGAGGCTGCACCTCGAGTACTGCGTGCAGTTTTGGAGGCCACACTTAAAGAGTGACATTAAACTCCTGGAGAGGGTCCAGAGGAGGGTAACCAAAATGATTTGGGGCTTGGGGGACAGGACCTATGAGGAGACAGGACCTATGAGGAGAGGCTCGAAGAGCTAAATATGTACACATTGGAAGAGAGAAGGGACCGGGGGGACGTGATAGAGGTCTTCAGGTACATGAAGGGGGTAAATAGGGGAGGAACAGTCAGGGTGCTTCGAAGGAAGGATGAGGGGGCCACTAGAGGGCATGGGTGGAAGCTGGAGGGGGGAAGATTCAGGGGAGAAAGGAGGAGGTGCTACTTCACTGAGAGGGTGGTGGAGCCATGGAATGTGCTGCCTAGGGGGCTGGTGGAGGCAGAGACGGTGGAGGGGTTCAGGAGGGGGTGGGACAGGTACAGGGGAAGGGTTCTGGAAGCAAAAGCCAATGCAGCAAGAATATCCGGAACTGGGAAGGGAGAAGCCAGAGAAGGCGAGGGGGGCAGCAAGGTCAGCTCCCAGGGTGGGGGCTGACCAAATGAGCAGACGCGAAAGACCGTTGGGCCTATTCTGCTGGCATTTTAGTATGTTAGTATTAGCAAGTCCAGCACTTCTAGCCCCTTTCAACAAAGTCAAACGCCAACTCTTAGCCCTGACCGGTTCCGCGCTTCCTCAGGGAGGTCGGTCATGTATAACATTCTAATTTTTATACATAGTACACACAGGTGATACCCACTGACAATTAGTGATGAGCACACAAAAATCAAAAACAATCATTTAAACAGCACATAAAAATAGGTTCTACCGTTATGGCATAGCAACCATGGTGTGTCAGACAATGCATATAGAATTAATTGCTGTGCTTGGCTGTTATGTTATAGTTACTATACTGCGATATAATAATGAATTAGAAGCAACGGATATTATAATAATCGTAGCAGTGCTATGTATATATTTTCAAGTCATCCGGCTATGTGTGGTATGTGTATTTGTTATCGTGAGGTTAGAAGGTCAACCCTGAATTGCTCACCAAGACTTAAGGGGCTAGGAATTGGCGTTTCACTTTGTTGAAAGGGGCTAGAAGTGCTGGACTTGTTAATGCAAGAACAAAAAAGTAACGTTACGCAAGAACTTACCGTAACAGTAGATCTTCGACAAGAGCGCTTACAGCAGGTAACACCATTAGGATTATGCCGCCAGGCACCATGACCCCATGGAAAAATTTCTAGCTAGCAGTCCAAGGCGGGGGGCCACCCTCTGACGTCAGGCCCACCCCGACGTCCCGTGTGGTATAAAGGGGCGGTCCCCCAGCACCAACTTAGTTCACCCATTGGAGACCCGGCTGGCATTCAGAATGGGAAACCGAGCAGGATCTCCCATCCCCCAGAGAGCAGCACAGTTACATAACCCCGGGGGCAGGTGGGAGGGAATATCCACCTACTGCAGGAGCTCCTCTCGAGGATCTACTGTTACGGTAAGTTCTTACATAGCTGTACTATCTTACTTCGAGGTGGAGCTCTTGCAACAGGTAACACCACTAGGACTGAGTCCCAAGCAGTACAAGGATAGGATCCTGGTCAGAAGGGTGGCGGATCCGCAAGATCAACAGACTGAAACTCTTCAGATCATCAGTCCCTGGAGGACCGCAAGGCCAAACCCTGGCCTTCTTCTGGAAGCAATGTCCAAACTACAGTGCCTAATGAAAATGTGGACTGAACTCCCAAGTAGCGGCTGCACAATTGTCCGCTGCTGAAACGTTCTTGAGGGATGCAATGGAGGTTGCGACACCTCTGGTGGAATGACCCTTGACTGGTCCAGTCAAGGGTTTGTCATACTTTTGGTAACAGAACACTATACAATTGACCAACCATTTGGCCAATGTCTGCGTAGTCACTGGAGCCCCTAACATCCTTTAGGCGAAGGAGACAAACAACTGGTCTGTCTTTCTAGAAGAACAAGTATGTTCTGTATAATAATGAAGGATTCTGTGTACATCCAGAGTATGTAACAAGGCCTCCCCTTTGTTCGAGTACTCTGGGTAGTAAACCGGTAGTTGAATGTCCTGATTTAAAGTGAATTTGGACACAACTTTTGGAAGGATTTGTACACAGGGCAACTCTGTCCCTGTGGAAAATAAGATAAGGCTCTTTACAGATTAGAGCCTGCAGCTCGGAAATCCTCCGAGTGGAAGTAATGGCAACTAAAAATAATGCTTTCCAGGAAAGAAAGCGTTGCTTGCAACTTGCGGCTGGCTCAAAGGGAGGCAACATGAGCTTTTCCCACATAAAAAGAAGGTCCCTTGGAGGAACAGGGTCCCTCCTGGGAGGTTTGATGTGCAAGATACCCCGTAAAAAGGTCTTGCACAAATCCAGTTGTGCTAGAGCTTTCCCATCCACTGGCGCATGGTAAGCTGACAGCGCCAAAAGGTGCACCTTAATGGACAAGTACTTGAGTCCCTTGTCTGATAGGGAAAAAGGTACTCCAACACAGATTCCACTGGAAGGTGAAAAGGGGTCCAAGGAGCGGGGGGATGCCCATAAACAAAAAATGTTTCCATTTCATGGCATATGTTGCTCTAGTGGAGGGCTTTCTAGCCACGAGAACCTCTACCACGCTGGAGTACACTCCAAATCTGCCACAATTAAGTCTGCAGGAGTCATGCATGCAGATGCAGAGACTGAAGATTCGGATGTCCTAGGGTTCCCTGCTCCTGGGAGAGCAAGTGAATGGACAGGGGTAACAGGACCGGTGGTTCCGATGCCAATTGCTGGAGCAACGGAAAACTGATTTGTCGAGGCCAGAAGGGTGCTACAAGAATCATAAGCACACTCTCTGCCTGTAGCTTGAGTAGCATCCTCTGGAGGAGCAGAAAGGGAGGGAAGACATACAGGAACCTCCCTGTCCAAGAGAGGGA
Organism: Neoceratodus forsteri; assembly: GCA_016271365.2. Classification (NCBI taxonomy): domain Eukaryota; kingdom Metazoa; phylum Chordata; order Ceratodontiformes; family Ceratodontidae; genus Neoceratodus; species Neoceratodus forsteri. The sequence continues at coordinate 276,807,867 of JADMNL010000025.1, forward strand.
CAATGTGTCACACCAGAAAACACCAGGCCCTGGATCTAGCGAGCAGAAATTGGGCAGTTTGGCCTTGTGTGGGGACGCAAAGAGGCCCAGTTCTGGCTGACCCCACTTTTCGAAGAGGTCATCTATGACCTCTTGCAGTAGCTCCTATTCGTGACTCTGAGACCAAGAGTGACTTAGGCTGTCTGCGAGGACGTTGTGAATCCCTGGAACGTGAACCGTTGTTATTTTCAGGTTGTGATCCACTGCCCATTGCCAGACTCTTATGGCCTCTCTGCACAGCAGATAAGAATGTGTGCTGTGTTGCTTGTTGAGATAGAAGACTACTGGAGTGTTGTCTGACTGGACTAACAGAGGACCTGGCAAGAGCACTGACTGAAAGGCCTGCAGGGCATACAGGATGACCCTCATTTCCAGCACGCTGGTGTGGAGATTGTGTTCCACAGAGGTCCAGGTGCCCCTTGTTTGGTGGGATGCCAGATGCGCCCCCGCCCAGTCCCAGGTGTCCATAGTCAGGACCTGCTGAGGTATTGAAAGGAACCCGGTGTCCAGCCAAGAAGGGTGATCCACCATTGCAGAGTTCGATGTACCGCTTTGGAGATCCTGACCAGTTGATGAAGATCGTCCATGCCTTGGTCCCATTGAACCCTGAGATTCCACTGCTGGACCCTCATTTGCAGGCGGGCAAGGGGAACCGTGGTAATAGCGGCCATGTGGCCTAAAAGTGTAGCACCACTCTGGCTGGGATCGGATTCATAGAGATGACCCTCCAAGCAATCACCCTTAACTTGTCCGCTCAGTCTGAGGGAAGGAAGGCTCTTCCCTGGACGGTGTCCAAGACCGCCCCTATGTACTGCAGTCTTTGGGTAGACCAGGGGAACAACTTGGGGAGGTTCAGGGTAACCCCCAACTCTTGGAACAGACGAAAGGTCTCCCCTGTTGAACGACACAGCTGTTCTTCTGTAGAGACTATAAGAAGGCAGTCGTCCAGGTAGGGGTAAACATAATGATCCCTCCTACTGAGAGCTGCTGCCACCACTGTCAGGCACTTGGTGAAGACCCCTGGTGATGATGAAAAGCCAAATGGCAGCGTTCTGAACTGATAGTGTTCTCCCTGGAAGGTGAAGTGGAGATAACTTTCTGTGGGACAGCAGGATCTTTATGTGCATATAGACATCCTGCATGTCCAGGGAGCCGAGCCAATCCCCTTGGTGGATCATGAACAGCAGGTCAGAGATGTCACCATCCTGAACCTTTTGTATTCGATGAAGGTGTTCTGTTGGCTCAGCTCTAGGATGGGATGGAGGTCCCCTGTCTTCTTCGGTACAAGGAGGAAATGGGAGTAGCATCCTTTTCCTCTGTGACCTAGAGGTACTGTCTGAATCGCTCTCTTTTTCCAAGAGGGCTTGAATTTCTTCCTTTATGAGAACTGCATGGGATGGGGAGCAGTGGGTGGGGGCAGGTGGGCTGTCCAGTGGGATCTGTGTGAACTCCAGGGCATACCCTCTTTCTATAATCTGGAGCACCCACTGATCCGTGGTAATAGTGGACCATCCGTTAAGGTAAAGGGAGAATCTCCTGTCTACTGCCTTCCCCTTCGATTCCGCCAGAGGTGGGGGAGCAAGGAGTCATACCAAGGTGGAGGGGGTAGGCAGGGGAGCTCTGGCATTTTTGGCGCTTTTGGGTTCCTGTGTGCCTGAAGGCAGGGGAGGGCCCCTTCTTTTGAAACCCCCTTTTGGTTGCTGACACCTTCCTTGCTGGCCCTGGTTCTTGCAAAAGGGGCAGCATTTGGCAGTTGTCAGTTCCAACTTATACATCCCATGAGCGTCGGAAACTGCCTTCCCTGAGTCCTGTAGCCCGGTGATCAGTTTCTTGGTGTCTGGACCAAAAAGAACTGACCCTTGAAAGGGTTAATATGGGATTGCATCCTGCAGGTCCTGCAGAATCCTGAGACCTGTAGCCAGGTCTGGCGTCTCATACACACCCCTGTGGCAGCTGCCCTGGCAGCCGTATCTGCCTAGTCGTATGAGCTTCTTAAGACATGTTTGCTGATGTCAGTGCCGGACTGAATGACTGCCATAAGCTCAGATGTACTGACAAAATCAGGCTGAGCCTTGGCTATGTCCAAGGCCTTATTCCACAAAGACTTTTGGTACATCACCATGTGTTCCAAAAGTTAAGTGACCTGACTGTGCAGGTGGCTGAGGGGTACACTTTGCGGCCCATCTGGTCCAGCTTCTTGGATTCTGGATCCGGTGGCTGGGAGCTCATATGCTTTGGTTGCTGTGCCCTGCCATGAGCGGCCGTCAGAACCATGGAGTCTGCCTTTGGTTGCTCACTCAGATGAGGCTCTCCTTTTGGTGTCCTGTATAGGTGGTCCGCCTTCCTGGGGATGGCCAAAGTGGTGAAGGATGCTTCCAGGCCAGTTTGGTGACGTCCTGGAATGGCTCCACTAGTGGAGGGACGACCGAAGGCTTCAGATCTGTTGCCTCTAAGAACTTCGCCAGGCGACGGCGTTCAGGGTCAAGTTCCTCTGTGTCGCACTGGTTGAGGTACTGGATGTGCTGCATCACATCCAAAATGGAAGGGTCGTCTGGGGGAGACCTGGAAGAGTCCCTCTTATGGTCCGGAGAAGGCAGAGGCAGCTCGTCCTCGGAGGAGGAGTAGTAGGAAGAAGAGTCCCTTGCATCGTCATCTAAGGACGAATGCGGACATCCCTTGGATGAGGGTATGGATAACAGGTGTCGACCATGGCTGCTAGGTACTGGAGACCCCAGTTGTTTCCTGACAACGGGCGGTCTGGTGTCGGAGGTAGTCTCAGAGGCCTCTGGGGCGAGGGCTCCCTGGGTGGGACACGAGGCAGGAGTCCTATAGAACTAGTCTGCTCTTGTGGCCTAGGCAGCAGATCCCCTTTTATGGTATTCCGTCACAAATTAAATAAAGCTCCTACCTCTGCCAATGGGACAACAGGCTGTGCTGGCGGCGGGGTAGGAACGTTCAGAGCTCCTGGCAACGGCTGTTACATTGTGGCCGGTGCGGTCATCCGGTCCGCCGGGTCTTTACTGTCAGACATTGGGAGTGGTGGCACTCTGGGGTAGTGTCCCCTGGAGATAGGACATCCGTCTCCTTGGGAGGAGGTGGGGACGAAGGGTTCATCCCTTGGTCTAGAGGCTCAGGCATCAGGTCCTCAGGCGTGTGACCTGTTGCATGGTCCTTTAGAGTAGACGGCCGTTTGGGGGGCTGGCATCTGGTCCGGTTCTAACACTGAATCAGAAGGCCCTGAGGCCTGGCATCCTTCGGAAGCAGTTGATGCCCTGTCACTGGGCGGAGGATGCTTCTGATGGGGCCCTGAATCCTGAATGCCGAGGCCTTGCGGGCAGCAGACTCCAAATTGCCGCCCGATGAAGAAGACGCCTGTCCATCTGACTTAGACCCTAGCAACTGCGTGTGGAGCCGTAAAGCCAGGAACACGGGAGGACAAACGCCCGTGCCCAGAAGACTCCTTGCCATGTGTATGGGAGGACGCAGGAGTCTTCTTCACGGTAACTCCGCGGGGGGCAGAGGACGTGGAGGTCTTGTGGGGGGACCTGGGGTGGGATTCTGACCTGGCTCGATTCTTGTCCCTGTGATGGTGCTTCCCACCCAGTTTCTTCTCTCTGGGGGAGGAGTCCCTGGCTGAGGAAGAAGAGCTGTGTCCCAAATGGGTCCTCTGCATGGCGGCCACTTGCTGTTCCAGGAGGTATGCTTTCAACATCTTATGGCAGCGGATTCTTGTTTGTGGCCCGGGCCTAAGCAGATGAGGCAGGCCAAATGGCCGTCTCTAGCTGGGATCTGCTTGCTGCACGTGCACTTAGACTTCCGCCGCTGTGTAGATGAAGAAGGCATGTACAAAAATAAGAAAAGGCGAGGAGAAAAACACGGTACTACGTGAAGCACGAAAATGGCAGTTGATTGCATTGAGAGGCATCTGCGGGGCCGATACTAGCAGGTCAACGGCGGGAAAAGAACTGAGGTGTTGCTGGAGGACCACCCCCTTTATACCACACTGGACGTCTGGGCGGAGCTGACATCAGGGGGTTGTCCCCCGCCTTGGACTGCTAGCTAGAAGTTTTTCTGTGAGGTCCTAGTACCTGGCGGCATAGTCCTAATGGTGTTACCTGTTCCAAGAGCTCCACCTCGAAGTAAGGTCTACAATTCTTTGAATAACTGGTGTTGGTTTTACTTGAACTGACTTGTTCCTTATGACTGCACGACAGATAATGGAGCTGTCTTTTTGGTTCACAACCACGTAAGCATGAACTATCTTTTGGGAAATACCAATGCTTGCTCATCAACCTTATTTTAGAGACATTTATACTAAATATGATGGAATCTCTATCAGGAGCATGCATAGCTGCCTTCTGATGGCGCACGTTTGAGCGTATTTTATAATAACCTAGAATTCATGTAGATTGCTTTCATCACAGCAGTATAAACAGAATGTGTTTTTGTTCATCGTAAAGATGGTTTTCTGCATTTCTAAAGAATCTCTGGTATTGGAACATCAGTTCTAATACCTGTATTGTCAGCCCAAAGCAGTGACAGTCTGATTTTACATTAAATAGGGAATCCAAAAGCAGAAGCGCTCCAAGAAAACACAGACCATGGCTTTACCAACTTAAATTGTTGATTTATTCCGGAGTAACCACAGTGAGAGCCCCTAGCGCCTCGGCAACTAACTTTCAAGGTGGCACAGACATGGAAAGGCGGCATTATTTGTACTTTAGTGATTGCAACAAAAATAAAACCATGATTTTGTTTGGAAGGTCAATTGATGCATGTGTTTTTTGTTTGTGTATGCTAGGTATCTCGATGGTGAAGTCAAAAGCAAGTCTGCAGCGGCTGTGCTGACCTCTGGAGCAATAGCACTCTGGGATTTGTCTCTGGGGGACTGTGCTGCTTGGCTTCCACCTTACACTGAGGAAGACTGGTCATTGGTCAGGTGGACAAACACAGATTCCCATCTGTTAGCAGGCAGAAAGGATGGTAGCATATTTTTATACAAGTACTCAGGAGCCAACGGGAGAGAAATCTGACTGCATTTTCAAAGAGGATTATTTCAACAACTGACAGTTGTGTTAACAATCAGTAATGAAACTCCAGTGGAGAGAATTTTTAAAGGGAAAGATTTTCAGATCTGCTTTAAATCTGTTCTCAAAGTATGTTCCAGTAAGTTTCTTCATGGAATTTGTTTTATCTAATTTGACACTATACCTACTTTGTGTACTGAGAAAATTGTTTACTAAGAGTCTGTGTCTGTAAGTAGTTGTGACAGAAGTGTTGAATGTTTAAAAAACAGGTTCTTTATAAAAGTAAATGCAAAGAAAGAATAACTGCTTTGTATTTATATCGTCACTAGCGTTTTAATTCTTCTACATATGTGTACTTTACATCATTATGAGAAAGATATACCTTGCTTTTAAGTACATACTGTGTATATTTTGTGTTGAATGTAGTTTATCGTACTGTGAAAAACATGACCATATACTTCAGAAGTGTACAGCAAAAACAAGACCCAAAACATGTTCTGACCCAGGTTTCAGTCTTGTTTAAATCATACATTTTAGACACTATTATTACATGATTAAAAAACATGTTATTCCAATGAGGAAGTACTGTATAGCTCTTTATGTTTGGATACATGCGACTTTCCTTGTACTTCGTTCACATTTTATTTGGTCCAGGTTATGTAATATTTTAGTAAATGTCACGTAAGGGTCTTAGAAAAGGTTTCCTAAATGTAACTGTGTTTCTTCTAGTAGTATTCTTCCATAGTCATTCACTGTGTAATCCCAGCTCAGATTACCAGTTCTAGGAACCTCCAGTCAGTTTGAACCACACAAGTACTGCCCTTGCGCCTTTTGCCTGACTCCCTCCAACTGTCAGATCTTTCCCCGCAGAAGGCAGGTAACACCTTTAGCGTGGTCTAGGACCACGCTCCACAACATAACATGCCAGCGTGGATGGGTGTGTGAATATGGATGAATACCACTAGAAGAAACCGTTATAAGTATGATTTGCCATTTTTAACTGAAAACGGGAAACAACAAATGTGCCATTTTTAAACTGTCACTTGTGAGCCACTTTTTCATGAAAAAGCCATATTTATGCCACTTTATCATGCAAATTGCCAGTGATTGAACTGGAAATGTTTAGGTGGGGAAACTCATATATAAATTTCTTGGTGGTGGAACTCTCCTCTAGTAATCAATGGAGAAAGATGACAGAGGCAGTAGAACTGTTGTACAGTTTTTAAGAGGTAGTGGAACTGAGTTCCTGTGGACTCCTGCACAATTTAACCCTTGAAAATAACCCTAGTTTGCACCAGCTTTTTGTGCGAACCCCTCTGTTTTAAGTTTGTGTACAAAACATGCCGGTTTGCCCTTAATTTGAGGGAAAAAATGGATTATAAGATTTTGCCGAACAGAATTGGCTTTTTTGAAAACTGAAAATCATTGGCTCTACAAGTGGTCCTCTTCCAACAAGAAGGCTTCATCCTTAGCCAGACATCTGCGGTGACTATGAGCTGTAATGTGGGATGAGAGTGAGGAACAAGAGTTGTCTAGAGAACAAGCTCTTCAGTACAGTAGCAGACCCAAAGTCAGGTCTTTACAAGACTGCAGGTCCACACTATAGAAACATAGACTATAATAGCAGATAAGAACCACTTGGCTCACCCAATCTGCCCATTTTTTCTCCCTGCCTATAGTGTATCTACAGCCCCTCCACCCAGTCTGCCCATTTTTTCCCCTGCCTATAGTGCATCTGCAGCCCCTTCACCCAGCCTGCCCATTTGTGCCCCCTGCCTACAGCGTATCTACAGCCCCTCCACCTAGTCTGCCCATTTTTTCCCCCCGCCTATTGTATAACTGTAGCCCCTACTTGATATCCGGCTGTCCCCTCTCTAGCTTTCCACCAAGATTTTCTTACGCCTACCCCATGCATTTTTTAATCCCACCATTTTGTTTGCCCCCACCACCTCCTCTGCTGGAAGGTTGTTTCAGGCATACACCACTCTTTCCATAAAGAAGTATTTCTTCACATTCCTCCCGAATTTACCCCCTTCAGCTTCATTGAATGACCCCTTGTCCTCGTGCATCTTTTTTCTGAAAAATACCTCCTGTACCTTATTTACCCCTGTGGGGTGTTTATGGGTCTATCATATCCTCCCTCTCCCTTCTCTCCTCTAGGGTGTACGTGTTGAGGTCCTTTAGTTTCTCCTCGTAGGACTTCTGATGCGGGCCCTGAACACTGTACTGTAAGGTGAATGTGTGGGTGGATGCCCAAGTGGCCACCTTGTGGATCTCTGTAAAGTAAATGAACCTGAAGGCTACCATAGAAGTGGCCACTCCCTTGGGCGAGTAGGCATACGATCCTTCAGGCACAGGATGAGTGGTAAGGGCACAGCAATACAGAAGACTAGATAAGCTCTTTTTAGATACAGGGTAGACTGGAGAAGTGCCTCCAAAAGTAACAAATGTCTGCCTTAACTGAGCTCTTAAAGGTCTCTGTCCTACTCAAAAACTCAGAGCCCTCTTCACGTCAAGAAGGTGAAGGGTTACTTTACTCCTCTTATCATGGAGTCTGGGGGAACACTATGGTTACAAAGTGGGACTCGTTGACACAGAACTCTGAGACAACTATGGGTGAGAACCTTGGATGCCTTCTAAGGACTGCCTTGTTTTAGTGACTAATCGAACAGTCAAGGTCAGTGCACAAAGTCTGAAGCTTATTTACTGTCTTGGTTGAGATGGTGGCCACTAAACAGTCAATATTCTAAGAAAGGAACTTTAAACTACTTTATGTTACAGAAGTTCAGAGGTTCGATTGGTGGATCCAACAGTTTTAGGAGAACTAGATCAAAAGCCCACCAGAAGACAGTCCTGCCAAGGAATGTTTAAATAATTCAACACTTTCGGGAATATTCTAAACAATCTGAGCCAAGGCTAGGGAATGATCTTTTTCATTTGGCCTGCAGGCAGATATTGTTGCCAGATACACCTCAGAGAGGATGGTTTCAACTATAAAGACTCTTCAAAGAAAGTCTCTAGGATGCCGTCTACCCTAAAGGGCATTATAAAGTGTAGGCCAGAGGAGTGACACTCTAATGCCATCACAGCATCTCAAGTGTCATTGAGGCAGAGGTCAGGAAGCATAGGCAAACCAGGAGCAATTATAAAATTTGCAAGTAGCGTTTTATTATCATCAATAGTTGTGCAGGATAGCTCTTATACAGGCAGTTCAAACATAAAGTCCTTCATCTGAGGGTATCTTGAGTTCTTTTGTTTTAATACAATTTTTATTGAAGAGAGATGCACACAGTTTCATACTTTATACTATAAATAAGGAATTCACAAAAACCATTGCCACTATTATAAGCGATGGGGGGGGGGGGACATGATAGAAACTTTTATGTACCTCAGTGGAATCAACAAAGTCCAAGAGGGTAGCATCTTTCAGAAAAAGAGATGTGCAAGAACAAGGGGACACAATTTAAAGATAGAGGAGGGGCGGTTCAGGGGCAATGTGAAGAAGTATTTTTTCACAGAGAGGGCGGTGGATGCATGGAACAGCCTTCCTGAGGAGGTTGTGAGGTCTAAAACTGTGGGAGAATTCAAGAATACATGGGACAGACATAAGGCATTTCTTGTGGGGGGTAAGAAGAAATAGGCTGTTGGTTAACTAGGATCTGCAGCTTATCCTGTAGGTAGGGAAATTGGCAGACTAGGTGGGCCAAGCGGTCCTTATCTGACGTCAAAGTCTATGTTTCTATGTTTTACACAGGTCCATTTACATAAGTTGATGTCTATTCTGAAAAACAATCTTTTCACTTTTCTCAGATATCCTCACAGAGATCCACTTTATTTGAGAGCTTTGCCTTTCCTTAGAGCCAAAAGACCCTTCTTGGTGGAAATGGCTCTCTCACTCCCTCTGCAGGACTAAACATTCATGGGACGAAACCTCCATCTACTCGAGTCATATACCAAATCCACTTCTGCCACTTTAAATTGAAAGCAGTGAGTTTGTCATCTAGTCCAACTGTCGCTTTTTCCAGTTGGTACATATCAAGGACTATTTTTCTCCGGTCCCCCACATTAGGAATTAATGACTTCATCCATCTCTTGGTAATTGCTTTTTTCGCCAAAAGAAATTTTGCTAATAGAGTTTTGTGCCAGGAAGGATGGTGCTGGGGCATCATTGTCAGCAATACCATTTCATCTGTCAATTATATAATTTCCCCAAGGCAATCCTGTAGCTTATTCTGCAGCGTACACCAGAAAGGGGCAAGACCAAAATATATGGCCTAGATCTGCCATCTGGCATTTACAGCCTCTCCAGCACACCTCATAACTTAGTGGAAGATATTTAGTTAATATTGCCAGGACCCTAAAATATCAGTAGCGACACTTCCAAGCATATTCTCGCCAAATCACCAATTAAGTAATTTTAATTGCTGGAAGTGTAGATTGTACCCATGTTTCAAACAAAATTGACAAACCTAGGTCCTTATTCCAACTTTCTAATGCTGACCGTGTATTGTCACCCAAAGTCTCCCTCAAAATCTTGTATAATTACCCAAATAAATGTAATCCCGGGCTCCCTCTTAGCTATTCCATAATCAAGGTCAGGGTATCTCCATTTCTAAATTTCGATCTCTATCCAACCAAAGATTGCTCTCTTTTTATAAGAAGGCTTTGCCTTGCAATTAATTTCTGCATTCTGAGCTGGTTAAGAAACATCCTATTCTCACAAAATGCATCAGAGTTCTTGTCAATTTCTTTCCTGAGTAGGCTTGCAAATAGAATACTGTGTCCCAAGCTGGTCTCTTGTTGATAGTTTTGCAGACAAGTATGAGGAGCTCCAACTGCATCTCAAGGTTAACCCTCTGCGTTTCACTTAGCTTTTTGCAATCATTTCAACAATATAACTTTATACATTTTCAAACCAAAGAACCCATTTTCACATAAAGATCCACATATATTTTTATATCGTGAACAGTCTCAAAGGAGCAACCACGATTAGCCCAGGTTGGGAGGGGTGCAGGCAATGGCTACCAGTCCATGTAATACAATATCCAGAAACACCTGCACTCCAACAGAGCTCAAACAAAAGGTAAACACTCGTAGCTCAATGTCCATTCAATTGCTTTATTTAGCAATCCAGTGAGTGTGCACAGACCATTCCACAGCCACAAAGCCCAGCACTTCAGGTCAAGGAACCCTTCGTCCACAGATAAGCAAGGGGGAAGAAAAGATATAAACAGCAAGTGAAGGCACGGAGATAGGGGGAGAATTATGTCTGTCAACGTGATCAGTTTGTTGGTCTCATAAGAAAATGTGATTGCACAATCAGACAGACAAGAGACAGAAAAGGAGAGGATAGAACTGATCCTTGCTTTTAACTCTTTCTGCATAACAAATGGGACAGGGTCTTATTCAACCCTTTCACACCAAGGAAAGTAAGAAACAGATGCTGCACTCATGTTTAATCTGTAATACCATTTATTTACTCTCCACTTCTTAAACAACTCCAACGTTTCATGGTGAACCACTCTGTCAGGGAAACAATGGCACTTCAATTGTTAATGCTTGAATCTCACCTGGGGCTATAGCTCGGTTCCTTCCTTAAAATAGTATACAGCGTGCCTGGCTCAGACCTGTACGTTGTTTGCATCTGTTTCTGCTGTTTTTCACCTTGCATTCTAGATCTGGCATTTTGCTGTGGGCTGCAGCCCATCTCCCTTAGCATAGAAGCAGGCTGAGCTTTGACACACCAAAACTGAGGAGGGATGGAGGACTTACCTGGGGTCGGCGGCAACATGCTTTTCAGTGGTTTTTGGATGCAACCTTGGTCACCGTGTACTGAGGGAAATCTTTGACTAGTAAGTGTTCTAGACCGAAACCTGCTTGTACGTAGCCCTCATGCCCGTTTCCCCTGCATGTGTAATCTGGCCATGCACCAGAGCTTTCCTGCTGCGGAGCCAGGCTGTCCGTGCTCCCGCGACTAACTAGAGTAAAGAGAGTTCCTCCTGAGATGGGGGGGTGAGGACAGGGAAGATGAGAAGTCTTTCCTGACGTCCCCAAACACCAACCCACCACAGAAAAAGCAGTGTCCACTGTCACAAACCGCATTCAGCAAGTCAGGCCCTCTGCTCCCACAGTGCCAACCTCCAAGCGCAGTATAGTGAACAGGTAACAGAGCAGGGTAACCCTCCTATCTGCTTGTGGGTCTGAATCACCTTTGGTCTCAAGTTCTGGGGGGATTCAAACTGTGAACCTTATGCTAGCGTACCCAGATGTACAGGCTCAGATAATCTGTTCTTCGGGGGGATGCCAGGTATCTTTCGCCTAAGGGCACCTAACCAGGTATCCAAAATGAACCCTTAAAACTCTATAAAATACCTTAGGTATATTTTTACCTTTTCCCAGTTTGGTGACACCATCAAGCTCTGAACAGTTTTTGTCAATCTTAACCCTCTATACGTCACAGTCTTTCAAATGAAAGGTTTACTTAAAAATGGATAAAAATATGTAAAATGTAAACACAGAACAATATATCACAAAGCATACAATCACTTAAAAGAAAAGCAAAGAAAACTATAGACAAACTCCTACCAACATACAGTTAGACTTCTTCTATCTAATGTATTACCCCATACAGTGCTTAAGTTAGGTCTTATTTCTTAAGAGCCCAAAAAGATTTGTCACACAGTTGAAACACAGAATACAGTTTAAAAACTCTGTGTTTCCACCCCTTCTATGATGCCATCTAGCTCCCCCTTTTAGAATATAAACATTATACAAACAATGATCTTCCTGTCAGGAGATATTTTAAATACTGTGACTTCAGCAAAAATAATTTCCCAATATGACTCCTTAATTAACATCCCCTCTTTGATCTCGGCAGTTCCTCTTCCCAGGGCACATCAAAGGATTTTATGACTTTTAGCACCATAGTGATATAACAGTGTTTTTTCCTCTGAAACGTCATAAAAGTTTATGATCCCTATATCCTGGCAGCTGGGTCAGTTCTAATTACAGAAGACCCTTAATTAAGTCTCTCTAGTCTTTTAATTATTTCCTGGTTTCAGGTCACCTGACTGTAACTGAAACCTCGGGGCCACCCATGGAAGCACAGTGACAATCCCACACTATATTTTTATATTACAAATATCATAGAACAATCATAACCAGCTGGCCAAGCATCACATCCACTTCTACTAGTGGATCACCTGCTGCTGCTGTTGTTGTCGGGGGGGGGGGTCTACCACCATGCTCAGAGCCACCAAAAGCAGGCAGGAAAGGAGCCTCCGCAGGCAGCATGTGTTAATACTGCTTAGCAGGTAGGAAAGGAGCTGCCATCAGCAGCACGTGAAACTCTGCATGGCAGGTAGGAAAGGAGCCGTCACAGGTGGCATGTGTAAATCCTTCAGAGCCATGCTCTAAGTTGACAGCTGTCAAACACAACCAGTAGTAACACACAATTACAACATGGTTAAGTGCGTATTAAAAGTAATATTACAACAGTGTTCTTACCCATTTTATAAAGTACAATAGTAGGAGACGTAAACCAAAGAATGGTGAAGGAGGTGCTCGACATATTTTGAGACAAAAGAAGGTATACATAGAGAATAAACCCAGTTGTGTAGACCACGGTGGTTATCGCACTGAGTACGTACTGCGATGTCATAGAATGCAAGAGTGATGCTTGAGTGTTCCTGTGGCATCACAGTACATATGAGCTGGGAGGTCCAAGCTTGTTCTTCACACGGGGTTGCTTTTGTATAACACAGTCTGAGCGTCTTTTTGTTATGCGGAGCAGGTCACACTTATCATCTAGACTAAACATCGGAATTTCATCTAAATGAGCTATCTCTTGTCTGTTTTCAGTTTTACTTTTAAAAGCTGCCAGCGCAAGTGGCTACAACTCACAGACGCTGCTGATTACAGTTCGAAGTTGTTCTCAATATTCTAACATTGAAAACAACTTTTTAGAAACACCAGAAAAAGATGCTTATATTTATTTACCCTTTATTAACCAGGTACAGTAAGTACACTAGACAATTAAATGCCTATTTTCAGGCATGAGGAGCGTACAGCAACATTTAATAGAACAGACAATATCAAAGTGCATTCATTACAGTTGGCACGTTGTCCCAGGTGGAGCAGTTAATTAACCAATAAGGGAAAGGGGAAATTGTTTTACCAGGAAAGGCACACTAAGTCGGTGCTTGTTTCAGGTTGTGACCTGGGAGAACAAGGTATGTAAGTGGGGGCTGATGGGATTCAAACCCTGGTCTCCAGGCTTGCAGCTCAGTGCCCTTAACTGCTACACTGTACTGCCTCCATAATAGGTATTACAAATGAAATGAGTGATGTACAAGGCCAACATGAGACTAACCAAACAGCAAGTTAAGCAAGCAAGCAATAGGGAATAGAAACAGGACCTTTACAATATAAAGATGATCAGCTAGGTACAAGAGCAAATAGCTGTTTTGATGAGGTAACTGATGGCCATTCAGAAGGGCCTTGACAGTCTGGTACTGACATATCTCAATTGGAACCAAGTTTTGCAGATGTGGGCAACACAAGAGAATGAGATATCACCCAATTTCACTCTTAAGTATAGCAGGTAGGCCATAACTGGATGTTCTTAAGGGATAGGCACAGCTAGCAGGCTGAAGGAGTGAAGCAAGTGATAATGGAGACTGCTTATGAAGGGTGTTGCAAATAACACCACCCAGAATTACATCACACAGGGATTGGGGGGAGACACCCAAGTTTGGAATACAATGTACAGTGCCGGACGAGGTGATTTGAGACCAAGGCAAAACAGTAAATATTGGTGTATGTCGTATTACACTTCTGTAAGGTGTTTTTTGGCCGAGAAGACAGCCACCTCATAAAGAGGCTAAGGGAGTAGGATGCCACAGGCAATGGCTAAGCAGGCTTTTGGAGTGAGACTATCTCTGACATATGAAAGCCCCAACCTAGCTTTTACTGATTTACATATGCCCATGACATGCAGGGAGAAATCCAGGGATGGTCCAATGTAATTCTAGGTAGTTCAACACTGGTGCAAGTTGTGTCACTGTACAAGACCGGGGCCAGTTTAAATCTTTGAGCAGAGCTATAGAGCATTACCTATGTTTTGTTTGGAAGTGTTTAGGAGAAGCTTATTAACAGAGAGCCACTTCAAACAACATGAAGTCTTGCTATATTATGACATATGCAGTTTGTCCCAGGCTTAGAACTGTTCCGGAGGTGAAAGAGTTAACTTCCATGCCAGGCATGGAATCTTGAGCGCGAGCTCGGTTGAAAAAACTCTGTCTGTTGATCTTCAAACTGAAACTGTCAGATTCTTTACTCCGCCTCACTGAACAGTCGCTCCGGAGATTCCTCCTACTGCTCGGTTCATTTGTCGGTTAAAAAAATGTTATTTCTCGGTTTTCTAAACCGCATTTGTATATTTTAACCGCAACCGGTCAGTTCAAGCTCTGTCTGTGGTATCGTAAGTAATAGATAGGTTTTACATTTCTCTGTGTGGAACTTGCAAACGTTGTTATCGGTTCGGTTTGAACCGATCAGATTGTTGTTAAAATTTGTTAAACTACATTTAGAGTGCAGTTCCCGGTTCTTATCGGTTCTAAAAAAAACGGATTTCATTACGGTTTTTTCCACGACCCGTGACACGGTTGGGAACCGATAAGGGTGTCTTGCTTGGCGATTTGCCGGAAAAGGGCACGTTTTTTGGTTAGGCTGGCATTATGTCTGAGAAACCCAAAAGAAAAACCAGGCCCACTGGGTTTCAACACTGTAGTGTCTGTGGGAAGCCTTTGCCAAGGCTGACCCACACACCACATGTGTTTATTGTCTGGGGTTTGACCACCTCAATGCAGACTGCCAGATTTGCAAGAATTTCCCTGCAGCTACCCTGGATAAGAGAGTTGGTAGGCTCAGGGAACGAGAGGCCAAAAAGTCTGTTGACCCGGATGGCCAGCCCGGTTCGGTGCCAACCGAACCGGAGGGAGTGCCCTCTGACCAGGGCGATACTTCCTCGGGCAAATGAAGGGCTGACTCGGAGGAGCCAGTTCCAGCAAAAAGGACTAGAAAATCAGCAGGTGTGGAGCCAAAATTTCCTTCTCCAACTGCTGCAGAGATGGCCAAAGCGATCCAAATTGTCCAGTCGCTTTCCCCGATTCCGTCCGAACCGGCACCATCAGGTAAACGGTCGGTTCCACCGGTTCAAGAATATGATATAGAAGAATTTTATGAACCGGAGGAGGGGGAGGAGGATTATGAAGAGAGTGAATGTGATTTTGAAAGTCTGGATGTGCCCATTGAACCGGACATCTCCCCAGACAGACCTTCAGGAGTGTCTCCCCCTAGGCTTTCTGGGTCCCCTTCTCATTTTCTGTTTTATAAAAAAGTTGCTGAAACCCTCCAGCTTCCTTTGGAAGAAGCTGTGGATGAACAAGAGGAGCCTATGTGGAAATGATAGATATCCCAGAGTCCAGGAGATTGTCTATTCCTTTACATAAATCTTTTAGGAAACAGACAATAAAGATTTTAAAAGCTCCTAATTCTTTACCTCCTGTGGATAAAAAGATGGACAGGAGGTACACATTGTCAGGCTCTGATACTGGAGTTCCTTTCACAACAATGCAGCCATGTTAGTAGTGCAGGCTGCAGCCTGTGATAAGGCAAATATTCCCTTGGCTTCACACCCCCCTGACAAGGACTCCAGGAGGATTGATGCCATGGCAAAGAAACAATACATGGCAGTATCCTTGGGACTCAGGCAAATTATATGGCCTATGTTGCAAGATACCAGAAATCCAGATGGGATACTATTATGGCTTTAGCAAAACAGGTCCCTGGCCAGCTTGCCAAGGAGCTGGAACAGGTGGCTGCTGATGGTATTGAGTCATCCAAGGTGCAATTCCATGCTGCAGTGGACTCTAATGATGTATCTTCAAGAGTCATGGCTACATCTGTATGCTTCAGAGAATGGCTTGGCTCAGGTGTACTAGCCTGTCACAGGATACCCAGGCTAAGGCCATGGATTTCTGTTGTGGGTAATTCTCTGTTTGGGGAGCAGACAGAGAATTACATGAAGAAAATGGATGAGTATAGGACCACTTATAGGAGTGCACAGGCCAAAGAGAGGCAAGCCACTCCTCAGAGGCAGCTTTCCAGGGGCAGGGGCAGGCCTTTTCACATGCCTTTTTACCAAGCCCAGGCCTCCTCTTCAGCTTATGCCCAGAGGGGGTTCTTCAGAGGAAGAGGCAGACGGGCTACGAGCAGGCCTGCTCCCACCCCTCAGCCTAAAGCCCCTGCCAAACAGGCACCCTGATGGGATGCCCAGGGCCGAATCTCCATTACCTGTAGGGGGCAGGCTGGCTTACTTCGTCCAGGACTGGGAGTCTTTAACATCAGACAAGTGGGTCCTGGAAGTGGTAAGCCAGGGACTGGTTCTCAGCTTCAAAAAATTTCCAAAGATGAGAACCAGATCCTTTCCACCTGCAAATCCATCAGATGCTCTTGCTTTGGAAACAGAAGTCTCAACCCTCCTGGCTCTCAGAGCTGTAGAAAGGGTTCCTCCCCTACACCAGGGCAAAGGGCTGTACTCCAGGTACTTCCTTACCCCAAAAAAGACAGGAGAATGGCGGCCCATCCTGGATCTAAGATACCTAAACAAGCACCTTTTAAAACCAAAATTCAAAATGGTGACTCTGGGAATTATTTTACCCTCCCTAAGGCCAGGGGACTGGCTAGCGTCCCTGGACCTCAAGGATGCCTACTTCCATGTTCTCATCAGAAGCTCCCACCGAAAGTACCTCAGATTCAAACTGCCCTCAGGCCATTACCAGTTCAGAGCAATGTCCTTTGGCCTCACCTCTGCTCCAAGGGTATTCACCAAATGCCTGGCAGTAGCAGTTGCTCACTTAAGAAGGCAAAAGATTGCCATCTTTCCTTACCTGGATGACTGGCTCATAGTGGGTCAGTCTCCAGACCAAGTCAAATCACACCTTCAGGTTACCCGGCAGCTGCTTACATCTCTAGGTTTTCTTCTCAATCTTCCAAAGTCAGTTCTAGAGCCTGTTCAGCTACTCACCTTCATAGGCGAGAACTGGACACAAAGCAGGCCAGAGCTTTCCTTTCTAGAAAGAGTAAAGACCCTGGTGGCTCTGGCCTCCTCCTTCACTCTGCAGGTCTCTCGACCAGCAAGGCACTTTTTACAGCTCCTTGGCCACATGGCTGCTTCCACAGCTGTAGTGCAAGGAGCAAGATTTCAGATGAGGGACATCCAGTTCCATTTGAGAGCCTTCTGGTCTCAAAGGAGAGATCCTCTAACCAAATTAATCCCAGTAACTCGAACCCTGATCCAGGCCCTGCAGTGGTGGCAGGATCAGAGCAGTCTGAGACAGGGAGTTCCTTTCATCCCTCAATCTCACTCCTTGACCCTTACTACAGATGCATCCCTCTTGGGATGGGGAGCTCACATGGGCGACCTCACCACCCAGGGATTGTGGTCCCCTCAGGAATCTCTGCTCCACATCAATCTGTTGGAATTCAGAGCTGTTTTTCTAGCACTTCAGGTTTTTTCTGCATCTGTTCAGAACAAAGTGGTACAGGTCAGAACAGACAACACCACTACAATGTGGTACATCAACAAGCAAGGGGGCACTCGGTCTTCGGCCTTGTGCACCGAGGCAATGAAGTTGTGGTCTCTGGCTTATTCCCTGAACACCTCCCTCATGGCAGTTCACCTTCCAGGCAAGGACAATGTCCTGGCAGATGCTCTCAGCAGAATTTCCCAGGGCCATCACGAATGGTCACTGGATCCCCTAGTACTGGGGTTAGTATTTGCCAGGTGGGGCACCCCTCAGATAGATCTTTTTGCAGCCCCAGACAATCACCATCTTCCGCTTTTTGTTGCAGGCCCCCAGTGTTGGGCTCAGTCCCTCTGGATGCCTTCCTCCTAGATTGGGAAGGGAAGTTCCTCTATGCCTTCCCCCTTCCTCTCTTGTTCAAGGTGCTAGTCAAAATCAGATCTCAACCTTGCAAGATGATTCTTATTGCTCCAGATTGGGCCAGACAGCCCTGGTATCCACTCCTTCTGTCCTTAGCAGTCCACCTTCCCCTGTGTCTCCACAGGAATCACAATCTGTTAACCTGTGCCCAGGGGAGAGTTTGGTATCCGAATCTCAAATCCCTCAACCTCAAGGTCTGACTCTTGAGGAGTTAGAGTTTGCTGACCTACACCTTTCTCAAGGTGTACTCGATATCTTGAAAGCTTCTAGGAAGCCTTCCACCAGGGCTACTTATAATTCTAAATGGAAAAGGTTTTCCATATGGTGCTCTGGAAAGCATATTTCCCCAGAATCTGCTGACTTGCCCACAGTCCTGGACTATATGGTCCATCTAAATACTTTGGGGCTGAGGCCAGCTACCCTGAAAGTACATTTGGCAGCTGTCTCTGCTTTTATTTCAGCAGGAAAGCCCTCTTCTCTTCCGCTCACCCTGTATTCTCCAAGTTTTCAAGGGATTGCTTCACACCAACCCTCCATTCAGGGACCCTGCTCCTGCCTGGGATTTTAATGTTTGCATTGCTCAGCTAATGCAACCCCGCTTTGAGCCTTTGTCTTCAGCAGAGCTTAAGTACTTGACTTGGAAAACTGTGTTTCTAGTAGTCATCACTTCTGCTAGGCGCATAAGTGAATTACAAGCTTTGTCAGTGGAGCCTGATTTTATCTCCTTTCACAGAGATAAGGTAGTCCTCAGGACTAACAGGAAATTCTTGCCTAAGGTGGTCTCAGATTTCCACCTTAATCAATCTATATCTCTGCCAGTGTACTTCACTGACCATTCCTCCTCTGGCGAGAGGAGGCTGCACAGTTTAGATGTAAAGAGAGCCCTTAGTTACTACATAGAGCGTACCAAGGGTCACAGGTTTGACTCCCTCCAACTGTTCCTCACTTATGGTGAGGTTGGTAAAGGGAAACCTGCCACTAAAAGATCCATTGCCAGGTGGATTGTCTCTTGTATCCAATTTTGCAATCAAAAACTGGGTAAGGTTCCCCCTTCAGGCCTGAGGGCTCACTCTACCAGAGGTACAGCTGCGTCCTAGCTGCGGCCAGGGACATCCCTATCTTAGAGATATGTCAAGCAGCTACCTGAAAACAGTTCACACTTTCACCAAGCATTACTCCCTGGACATCCAGGCTAGGAGTGATGCTCGGTTTGGCACAGCTGTGCTTCAGTGCTTCATTTCCAAGTAGGTTCTGACCCCTCCATGGAGGTACTGCTACAGAGTTCAGACATATATAATAATATAGCAAGACTTCATGTTGTTTGAAGAAAAAATTACTCACCTTAGTAATGTTGTTTCTTCTAATGGAGTCTTGCTATATTATGACCTCCCCTGCCTGCCCCTCTCAGAACCTCGGCTCTTGGGATGTGGGTGGGCAGTGCAGTGTTGGCACTTAATGATGCCCACCTTGTGTTTTCACCCCTCTTTGGGGGTGTTTGGGTGTTGTATTTTATTTTATTTTATTTTTTGGATCCCCTGACTTGAGTCTTGGTTTTGGGACCAGAAGAATGTGTTGATATTTTAGTAGCCAGTTGGCTAGTGTAGGTTTACAGCTTCCACACAGAACCTTAGTGAGTTTTGCTCGTAAAGATCTGACCGTTTCAGTTTGAAGATCAACAGACAGAGTTTTTTCAACCGAGCTCGCGCTCAAGATTCCATGCCTGACATGGAAGTTAAGTCTTTCACCTCCGGAGCTGTTCTAAGGCTGGGACAAACTGCATATGTCATAATATAGCAAGACTCCATTAGAAGAAACAACATTACTAAGGTGAGTAATTTTTTCTTTTGTACCTCCTGGAGGTCAGATGACAACTGATTATTGATATCAGATATAGTACTCTTTGAGCTCAGGAAGAGAATGAGGTCATCCACATAGAGAATAGGAGTGCTATGCGAGAGACACTGATCTGTGTAATTTATATGGAGGGATAAGAGGAGAGGTCCTAGGATGAAGCCTTGTAGCACGCCTACTAAAGCAGGAGCAGGGTCCGAGGAGGAGGTACCAAACATGAGTTGCTGATGCCTGTAGTGTAGGTAGTTTCTGAACTAGGGAAGTGCTGAGGACAACACACCCAGGTTACCAAGCTTGACACACAGTAAATGGTGATCAGTAAGATCAGTGGCCTTAGTGAGGTCAATGAATACTGTGCCAGTAACGTCGCCTCTGTCCCTAACACTTAACAGTTTTTGAGGTAAGGGATAAGAGGGCAGTGGTTGTACAATGACCTCTACAAAACCCATGTTGTGCCGAAGACAGGGAGGTTATAAGTCTACAGATACTCAGTTAGTTGGGAGGCAACAATTCTATAATAGTGTATTATAAGATAAATAAATTGCAAGACACTAGTGAAAAGAGAAAAAACTACAGGGTTGTAAGTCCCGTTTGGATTCTTATGGACAACTAAGCATCTTGTATCCAGTGGAAGTGTGATTTTAAAAGACAAATGTGATCTTACTTCGAGAAACAGCTCTTGCAGCAGGTTACACCATTAGGACTGAAGCCGGCAGGTGCCAGGACCCCACAGAAATTTTCTAGCTAGTAGTATCCAGCGGGGACTGCTCCTGACGTCAAGCATCATACAAAAGGGGGCGGTCCCCCAGATTCCCCAGTTCTTTTCCCGCCGTCGACTCGCCAGCATCAGCCTCATCAGCGAACAACGACTCGAACTTCCAGCAATTTTTTGCTCAACTAAATGTCGGCATCTCCTACTCCTTCCATAGAAGGACACCCCTCCAAGTGGGCCTGCGGCAGACAGATCCCTTTCAAGGATTTCCATTCAGCCTGTCTGCAGTGCCTAGGCCAGGAGCACGACAGCAAGGCCTGCTCTTTTTGTCAGCAGTTTAACAGCCTCACCAGGATCCGCCGTCAGAAGGCACTCCAGGGGTTCCTGTTAGAGGAAAGATTAAAAACAATGGAAAAAGACCCTGCCTCCAGAGGTGAGTCTACCTCCAAGTCCCATAAACACTGGGAAAAACACTGTGAGAAGGCCAGGTCCAGATCCCTGAATCGGGCCTCGGACTCGCGCACCAGCTCAGGCTCCACGTGCTCAGACCACTCTCCCTCCAGGGCTCGCTCTCAGCCTCCTCCCGTTAAAGTCAGAGCTTCAAGAGGTCTTTCGGCTTCTCTCCACCCACTAAAGACTTCCAGGACTTCGGACCCTTCTCCAACGCCCTCCCGGGCCTCAGCGAAGTCATCCAACCATCATCGGTCCAAGTCTTCTTCGAAGTCTGCTTCTGCTTCCTCGGACAGACGCCGGGAATCCAATGCCAGATCGGCCTCTCAGGGGACCTGATCCCCCTCCCAGGAAGACCAAGGACCTGACGTCCCTCAAGCGGACGACGGAACCTAAGCGGCCTGCCGATTCTTCTCCGGCCAAATGCCCGTCTGACCAGACGTCCCTTAAGCACCCGACGTCAGTCAAGCGTCCTACGGAGCCGACGACTGCCCTCCCTTCACCGGTCGATACCGGTCGCCGGGGTTCATCTGAGGAGGATTTGACGTTGCCTGACGACCAGGCAGACGACACTGAAGACGCCGGGCTTCCGCGGGAGCCTTCGCCCGAACCGGCGATGCCCTCGGACCCGACGCCCGATACCGGCGACAGGCCAACCCCAACGGGAGGTCCAAATATTCAAGAAGTGAAAGATCTTTTCACCTTTTGGTGGGACACTATGAAAAAGGATGTGGTCCCAGTAAAGCCTCCTCCTCCTCACCAGGGTCCAGCAGGAAGAACCCAACCCCCAAGGAGCCTACGCCACCTCCTAGGGGCAGATCCAGAGAAAGGAGAGGGGCCCCCTTCACTGTCACCCTCAGGGTCCCCCAGCCCCAAGCGACCCAGAGAAAGAAGGTCCACTCTGCAGGGGGACGACTCTAGACCGGACTCTTCGGATACCTCCAGGTCTCCTCCTCCCATAAGTATCCCATCACCAGATCCACGAGACCTGCCGAGGTCACCTCCGGATGATCCCTCTTTTTCTGAAATCATGAGGCGCATCCAGGAGAATATGGGATGGGAAACTGAAGATCTAGACCCCTAATGACAGCGCCTAGCTCGATATCTTCGGCAGAAAGATCCTAAGCCTGTGGCGGTGCCACCCTTGGTGGACACCTTCGTAGACATCACCAAGGCCGCGTGGAAACGTCCACATTCCACCCCCGCTGTGCCGAAGAAGGCTGACCGCCTGTACAGGGCCCCTGTGGAGGACCCGTATTTGGTGCACCAACCCCTAGCTAATTCACTCGTCATCACGGCCTCTCACGACCGGTCTCAATGACCGTAACATTTGAGCAATTGGATTCATTGGGTAGGCGCATGTATGCGGCTGCTACATGCTCCATCAGGTCACTGAACTATCTGACACACATGGTTCAGTTTCAGAACGCCCTATGGGAACAGGGCCAGGACCTGGTTAAAGTCCTTCCAGATGGCGAGCAAAAGGAGGAACTCTTGAACCTTCTTCACACAGGGTCAGACGTGGGGACCCAAGTTTTGAGAGCCGCCTACGATTCGGCGGACTCTGTAGCCAGGGGAGCAGCCTCAGGCGTCAGTCTCTGGAGACACTCATGGCTTCGCGTCTCCGGATTTACTCCGGACGTCCCCTACAATGGAGAGGTCCTGTTTGGTGAAGATTCCGAAAAAGTAATCACCAAGTTACAGGACGCCGGGAAGGCAGTGAGGACTGTACAAGCCATGTACAGGCCCAAGACTGGTTCCTTTCATAGGAACCAGAATTGCTTTCACGGCTGGCAACAACAGCAGCAGCCACGTTCCGGCCAGCAGCAAAGGGGCTACTTCAACCACAAGGCCCAGCCTAAGTCTTCCCCAGGCAAGGTCAGAGATGCATCAAACCAACCCAGCCTGCGGGAAGCAACACCGCCACAGCATGACTCCTTCCCGGCCCCCGCCCTTCCTCTGGATCAACGGGAAGAAAAGGTCGGGGGTCGCATCTCCCACCACCTTTCTGGGTGGCAGTCGATAACCGCCGACCGGTGGGTCCTACAATTGGTAGAGAGAGGACACTCTATAGAATTCTTCGATCACCCACCTCCTTCAAGGCCTCCCCTGCTTTCCCGTTACTCGGGACAGCACGCACTGCTCATTCAGCAGGAGGTGCTAGCGCTTCTGGACAAAGAGACCATAGAGCACGTACCGTTGAACCAGAGAGGCGCAGGATATTATTCACACTTCTTTCTGGTTCCCAAAAAGTCAGGGGACCTCCATCTGATCCTGGACCTCAGCGACCTCAATGCTTCGGTGCTTTACAAATGCTTCCGCATGGTGACTCTTCCAGGGCTAATTACCATGCTCAAGCAGGGCGCCTTCTTAGCATCACTGGACATGCAGGATGCCTACCTGCACATCCCGATAGCTCGGGTGAACAGAAAATTCTTGCGCTTCGACTTTCTGGGTCGCCATTATCAGTTCCGAGCCCTTCCTTTCGGCTGTCGTCAGCACCTCAGGTATTCACGAAGTGCATGGCAGTCGTAGCAGCAGCTCTCAGGAGACAAGGCCGCTATGTGTTCCCCTACCTGGACGACTGGCTTCTCTTGGCCCCCACTTGGGAGGCCCTGATGTCCGCGATCCACTGTACTCGTTTCCTCTTTGGGTCCTTGGGCATCATCATCAATCGGGAGAAATCGCATCTGGTTCCATCTCAGAGACTGCAGTTCATAGTTGCAGTCCTGGACACCATTCAGGGGAAAGCTTTTTTGCCCCAGGATAGAGCAGAGCACATCAGAGCCCTCATAAGGGATATTGTGGAGAAGAAGACCGTCCCAGCAAGACTGGTCCTTTGCCTGCTCGGACACATGGCTGCGGCCACTGCAACAGTCCCTTTAGCCTGTCTCCACATGCGGGTGACCCAGCGGATGTTACGGGTGCAGTGGGAGAAGCAAGACCATCTGCAGCATCCAATCAGGATCACGAACGCCGTCATCCGGGATTGGCAATGGTGGCTCGACCCAGAGCACCTGTCATTGGGAGTCCCCTTCGTTGCACCGTCTCCGGTTGTGACACTTCCACGGACGCCTGGGTCCGGTTGGGGAGCGTACCTCAACGGTGTCAGGTCTTGGGGCTCTTGGACGACCCAGGAAGCTCATCTTCACATAAACATTTTGGAGATGAGAGCGGTCCTTTACGCCTTGCATGCTTTCCAATCGGAGATTCCACCGGGTACTATTCTGCTACAAACAGACAATACCGCGGTGATGTATTACCTCAACAAACAAGACAAGGAGGCACTTATTCCTACGCTCTTTGCAGGGAGGCCATGAGGGTGTGGGATTGGGTACTGCATCACGGCGCAAACCTTATTGCTGTACATGTTCCAGGGGTGGACAACGTTATCGCAGACAGTCTGAGCCAATCGTAGGCCAGAGTCCACGAATGGGAACTACTCCAGGAGGTTATAGAGGATCTGTTTCGCAGATGGGGGACACCAGAGTTAGACCTTTTCGCGTCCCCATCCAACGCAAAACTGCCCAATTTCTGCTCACTAGGTCCAGGGCCTGGTGTTTTCTGGTGAGACGGGTTGTCCCTCTCCTGGGCGGGCAGATTCCTCTATGCATTTCTTCCCTGCCCGTTGATCCAGAGGGTTCTTCTGAAACTCCACAGAGAGCAGGCGACGCTGATCTTAATCGCGCCCTTTTGGCCCAGGCAGATCTGGTTCCCTCTGCTGTACCAACTTTCTCAGGAACCGTCGGTGCCTCTGCCAATCAGCTCTCTCACTTACTGTCCCAGGAGGCAGGATCCTTGGTCCATCCAGACTTTCGCTCTCTGAACCTGCATGCCAGGCTCCTAGGGACATAGTCATACGTTATGATGTCTCACAAGAGGTAGATGTTCTAGCGGCTGCTAGAAAACCGGCCACTCATGCCATGTACGCCATGAAATGGCGCAGATTTTGTCTCTAGGCTCAAGCCCGGGGCCTTTCCCCACTGGATTGTTCTGAGGGTTCAGTATTAGACTACCTCAAGTCCCTATTTCAGGCAGGCTTGGCCTACTCCTCGATCAAAAAGTACACCTCTGTGCCATCTCGGCCTATCACATACCCATAGGCCTACGGTCCATATCCCAGTTGGAAACCACACGTGCCTTTTTGAGAGGCGTTCTCCACCTTAGGCCTCCAATTAAGGATCCCATTCCTCCGTGGGACCTACCCTTCATCCTGGAGCAGCTTACGCTGCCTCCTTTTGAACCAGCCGCGGATTGTGAGCTACGTCTTCTTGCATGGAAGACGTTATTTTTAGTTGCTGTTACTCCGGCCAGTAGGATTTCTGAGCTACACGCACTTATGTGCAAAGAACCTTATTTGTTTTTTCACCAGGACAGGGTGTCTCTAAGGACAAATCCAAAATGTATGCCTAAGGTGGTCTCAGCCCTTACCCTTAACCAGGATATCGACCTACCCGTGCACTTTTCAAAATACTCCAATAGAGGAGAGGCCCTGCTGCACACCCTTGATGTGCATAGGTGTCTAAGATACTACCTGACCGGAACCAGGCAACATTGTAAATCTGATCAGCTTTTTGTCTCCTTCACCCATAGGATGCTGGGTGCTCCGGTCTCTAAGCAATCTCTTTCTAGATGGCTCATTCATTGTATCATGTTCTGTTACCAGAAGCGTAACAAGTCCCTACCGGGCTCGGTTAAGGGACATTCCACAAGGGGGGTGGCTACCTCCTTTGCTGCTCTGAAGAACGTGTCCACCTCAGCCATCTGCGCAGCAGCTACTTGGAGCACTGTGCACACTTTCATCAGACATTATAGCCTGGACATTGCTTCACAGCGAAGAGCTGGTTTTGGTCTAGCAGTCCTTCAGGGACTACTGTCCTAGGCTCTGGTTCAACTCTTGATCTCTCCCTAGCCTCCTCCCATTTGAGAAGGATTTCCAGAATTGCTTGGGAATCAGTCCTAATGGTGTAACCTGCTGCAAGAGCTGTTTCTCGAAGTAAGATAGTACAGTTACATAAGAACTTACCGTAACAGTAGATCTTCTAGAACAGCTCTTGCCTCCCACCATCCCCTCTGGAGGTAGAGTTGTTCCATTCATTACTTCCTAGGATTCAGTGTTTTCAACACCTCCCTGCTGCATTCCTTCTTTGAAGGCGGATCCTCAGTCTCCATTTCAGAAGTCATCTAACGGCCGGGAGTCTCCGTTGGGAGAACTGGGATTCTGGAGGACCGCCCCTTTTGTATGATGCTTGACGTCGGGGCGGTCCTCATGATACTGCTAGCTAGAAGATTTCGTGGTCCTGGCACCTGCCGGCTTCAGTCCTAATGGTGTAACCTGCTGCAAGAGCTGTTCTCAAAGATCTACTGTTATGGTAAGTTCTTACGTAACTGTACTTTATTCACACACCTGTGTAGTCTAAAATAGGAATTTACTTATTTGTTCACCAGGTAGGTGCATTGGCCCCAGGGGCCGTTTTCAGGCATGACCAGAGCCATGGAGATGGCACACAACAGCACAGTAGGAATGCGGTACCTACAGGGAAAACACCATAAAGATCTTACTGCGAAAGGAAGCTGTTGCAGCAGGTAACACATATAGGACTGATGCCACCTGGCAGCGGTTCGTGGCAAATTCTTCTCTAGCAGTACCAAGGGGGGAACGCCCGATGCTGGCTCCACCCCCGACGTCCCCCATATATAGGAGGGGTGGTCCTCACATGCTCCAGTTCTTTCCTGCAGTCAGCAAGGGTTAGTTCACGATCGGCTACCGTTCGTCAGTACCGACGGCTTCCTTACTATTCTTCACCAATTTTTTTCATAGATTCATTGCTTATGTCAACTTTTTCAAAGGGGCACCCTACCAAGTGCTCCTGTGGGCACCAGATTCCCTCCAAAGACGGCCATTTCTCCTGTCTGTACTGCCTAGGTCCCAACCACAATACCGGTGCCTGCTCCCATTGCCAGGTCTTCAGTAGCAGGACTCGGGTCAGACAGCAAAAGTCCCTTTCGGCCCACCTTGCGCAGTCAAAGTTGGCCGCTATGGAGAAAGCTTCTTCCTTGGAGGAATCTGAACCATCGCCCGTTCGAAAAAAGCACCATAAGCTGAAGCACCGCAAGCGCAGGGAACGGGAGAGGCCTCACTCAAGGCCCAGTTCCACAGGCTCCCACTCGGCCTCCAGATCTGGCTCCTCCGGTCACGACTCCCGCCTTATGACCCTCAAGTTGCCCACTTCTGCCTCTACTCAGAAGTCTTCCAGGACCACCCTGCAGCCTCTTAAGGTACGCCCGCCCGCTGATCAAGCATCTTCTGCGGGCCAAGGTAAGTCCTCCTCCTGCTTGGCCTCCTTATCTGCGGCCAACTGCCAGGAGTCAAGAAAGGCCTCTGGGTCTTCAGTTAGTAGGGCCTCATCCCTACCACCAAAATCGAAGGATTCTGACTGCCGTAAGCCCCCTGTTACGGCATGGCGTTCGTTGGACAAGCCTCATAAACATTCTGACCATCCCAAGTCTAAATCCTCCCAGGGACATCCATCGGACTCTGGGGATAAATGGGCACTGGACCGACGCCTCGACGTCGCTCCTCCCACGTCCGTCTCGCCACCAGCCAAGGTAGTGCCGCCGCCGGTCACTGTGGTCCCGACGCTGGCTTCTCCAGCCCAGTCCGATATCAGCTCCAAGGCGACCTCCTCTCCTCAGCAGACGCCAGCCCACCCATCGTCGCCCATCAAACTGACACTGGTCAACCCAGATACTGGCGCAGTGCACCCAAGCCAATGCCGGTCCCCCCCCGGCAAAGGCTCTGGCATGGCTGCTGTTCCTACGCCTGGGTCTCCCAGGTTTAACATGGCACAGGTCAAGGAGCTTTTCTCCCACTGGTGGGAGACGGTGAAGCAGGACCTCCCAGTGGCCCCGCCTCCACCCACGCCTCATCCTACTCCTGTCCCTACCCGGACACCGGAGTTGTCCCTATTCTAGACACCGTTGTGGTTTCTGAACCATCCAGAGACAAGGCTGGTAAGGAGCCTGTTGCGCCCAGAAAGCATACCAACAATTCCAGGCGCCAGAGGACTCGCTCTAGAAGCTCCTCCTGTTCGTCTTCTTTGGATAGACGACGTAAGAGGAGGAGACATCGTTCCCCTTCCTCTTCTGAGTCGTACATCGACTCTGACATCTCCCTTCCGGACTCGGACATCGACTCTGCCCATGGGGACCCGAAGGGACATCCCAAGTCCCCTCCTGACGACCCCAGTTACATGGAGGTCATGAGACACATCCAGGAGAACATGGGCTGGGACACAGAGGCCCTTGACCCCTGAGCACTTGCAACTGGCCAAATACCTCCGCCAAAAAGATCCCAAGCCAGTGGTCATCCATCTCATGGTGGACACCTTTCAGGATGTCACATACGCTACCTGGAGGCATCCTCACTCCTCTTCTGCAGTGCTCAAAAAGGCACACAGACTGTACCGGGCTCCTAAGGACCATCTCTTTTTGGCCGAACACCCTACTGCTGATTTGGTGGTGATTTCGGTAGCTCATGATCGTTTGCAGAGGCCCAAACACCTGAGCAACCAGCCGCCCGACAGGGAGTCTAAGCAGCTGGATTCATTGGGCAGGAAGGTGTACTCTTCTGCCACCTGCAACATCAGGAGTCTCAATTTCCTGACTCGCATGGTTCAGTTCCAGAATGCCCTCTGGGAACAAGGACTGGACATCGTGCAGAGCTTGGCCGACTGCCCTCAGAAGGCTGAGCTTTCCAAGCTTCTACAGACTGGCTCAGACGTGGGCACCCATGTCCCGAGATCAGCTTATGACTCTGCAGGCACCTCTGCGAGGGTGGCCGCCTCCGGCATCACTCCTGGCTCCAGGTTTCGATCCAGATGTTCAGACCAACCTTCTGGATGTTCCCTTTAAGGGCTCTGTGCTCTTCGGTGAAGACTCTGAGAAGATAATTTTCAAGCTACAGGACTCCGGTAAGGCTATCTGTACCGTGCAGTCCATGTATCACCTGAAACAGGGACGGTTTCATAAGTCCCGTTTTCGTGGCCTTGAGGGACACCAGCCTCAGCAGCCCTGCTACCTGCAACAACCGCAGCACGGTGGCTTTGGTCGTAGAGGTGGGGCCAGGGGCTTCTTGGCTGCCACCTCACGACAGGCTAGACCTGCTGCTGCCGCCCTCCCAACACCTAACTATTCAGGCGACCCGCCTCTCCCAGACATTTCTTCGGGAGAGACAGTTGGAGGCTGCTTTTCTCTTTATGCAGATGCCTGGAGACAAGTGACCTCCGATCAGTGGGTCCTCGAGTTCGATGCTATTCCTCCAGACAGACCACCACCACATCCCACTATCCGAGGGAACACAGGGTTCTCATTCAGCAGGAGATTCAGTCCTTGCTGGACAAGAATGCCATAGAGACGGTCCCACCAGCCGAGAGAGACAGGGTTCTTCTCCCACTTCTTCCTGGTCCTGAAGAAGTCAGGAGATCTCAGACCCATCCTGGATCTCAGTGACTTCAACAAGTGGATCTCCTACCGGAGATTCCGCATGGTATCTGTTCCCATCCTCCTGCCCATTGTCTCAACAGGAGATTGGCTGGCCTCTCTGGACATGCATGATGCATACCTGCATATCCCGATTGCCAGAAGGCATCGGAAGGTTCTGAGGTTCAGGTTAGAGAGCAGGCACTTTCAGTTCAAGGTCCTCCCTTTCGGTCTCTCTTCAACCCCCAGGGTATTCACCAAGTGCCTGGCAGTTGGCGCTTCAGAGAATGGGCCACTTTGTGTTCCCTTACCTGGACGACTGGCTCCTTCCAGACCCCGCCTGTTGGAAACCATCAGGGACACCCTAACGATGTGCCAGCGTCTGGACATCACGGTCAACCAGGACAAATCCCAGCTGTTCCTGTCCCAGGAACTCCAATTTATAGGAGTGCTTTTGGACACCGCTCTCAGGAAGGTTTTCCTCCCTTCTGACAGAGCGGAGCGCATCCAGATCTTGACGCATCACATCTCTTCAGTCTTAAAGGTCCCTACCAGACACCTTCTCAGGCTGTTGGGCCACATGGCAGCAGCCATAGCCTCAATGCTGCTCGCAGGACTGCACATGCGGACCATCCAATGATCCTTATGTGTCCAGTGGGATCAAACACATGATGAACTGGACGTCTTAATAGAGATCACGGAGCCAATCCACCGGGAGCTATGCTGGTAGATGTCATCCCAAAATCTTTTGGCGGGACTCCCGTTTCAAATCGGAGCCCCGTCCCAGATTCTGACAATGGACATTTCATCCTCAGGATCAGGTGTGCATTTGGAGGACCACAGGACTAAGGGTTCCTGGTCCCCAACAGAGGAGAACCTGCACATCAACGTCCTCGAACTGAGAGCGGTTCTTTATGCTCTTCAGACCTTAGCCTTTGCCCTGTCGCCAGGCCACCTGCTAATCCAGATGGGCAGCACACACTCTTACCCTCTCTGCCAAGAGGCTATGAGGGTGTGGGACTGGGCGCTAGGTCATCGGCTCTCCATATCGGCTGTTCATGTCCGAGGGATGCAGAACGTACTGGCCAACATGCTCAGCAGAACAAGGTCACAGGCCCATGAGTGGGCTCTGCTTCAGGATGTCGCAGACTAAATCTTTACCAAATGGGGGACACCAGAGCTAGACCTCTTTGCATCTCAATCCACCGCAAAACTGCCCAGTTTTTGCTCGCTAGGTCCAGAGCCTGGAGCTTTCTGGCAAGACGCATTGTCCCTCTCCTGGAAGGGGAGATTCCTCTATGCCTTTCCCCCTTCCCTCTGCTTCAGAAGGTACTCCTCAAGGCGCAGTCAGAACAGTCCACCATGATCTTGATAGCTCCTCTGTGATCTCCTCAGATTTGGTTTCCATTACTTCAGCGTTTAATGGCAGAGACTGCTTCCTCTTCCAATCTCATCCCAACTTCTATCACAGGACATCGGGTCTCTGGTTCATCCAAACCTGCACTCCCTTCATCTGCATGCCTGGCTCCTCAAGACCTAGCTAAGTCTAGGTTTGGAGTCTCAGACAAGGTGGCGCAGGTTTTGGTAGGGGCTCGCAAGCCTGCCACCAGGGCCACTGACGCTATGAAATGGAAATGTTTCTGCATATGGGCCTCAACCAGACAGGTGGACCCTCTGGTCTGTCCGGTTAATTCTGTCTTGGAATACCTGCTTTCCCTTTCGGAGTCGGGTCTTAGTTACTCCTCCATCAAAGTACACCTGGCCGTCGTTTCTGCCTATAACATGCCGGTCCAAGGCAAAAGAGTTGAAGGTGTCAAAAGCCTTTCTTAGAAGAAACTCCCCAATTAGAATCTTGGAGGTGGAAACTGACCCTGGGGGCTGCTATGTTAAGCTACAGACAACAATATATGGGGTGCACTGTGTATTATTAAATGTATATGCTCCAAATGAATCCCGGGAAAACGGACGGTTCCTCAGGAAAGAACTACTGAAGACCTTAAATGATCCAGAGGTCTTGCACATTGTGGGGGAGATTTTAATAATGTAGTCTCCACCAAGTGGAACCGAAGGGGCCTGGGTACACAGATAGGAAATGGAGGTGAGGGTCTTACGCATCTTATGGAGGAGTTGGGATTGAGGGATGTTTGGAGGCACAGACACCCGGGAGAAAGGGATTTTACCTTTTTCTCTCCACGACATCAAAGCTACTTCCGCATAGACATGTTCTTGTTATCAGGTGAATACCTATCTTGCATACAGACCTCTAACATTTTACCTGTGACATGGTCGGACCATGCACCCCTGCAAATGATTTTAAAATTGGCCGCGGCAGTTAGAAATTCGAACTGGAGACTGAATATCGGGCTCTTAAATTCTGAGGATTTCAAAGAGAACATGTCTGGACAGGTGGGGATTTTTCTGGAGACTAATGCAGGTGGAACCCCCTCCCCGTCGGTAGTCTGGGACTCTCTTAAGGCATACCTCGGGCGCAGATCATATCCTATACTGCTAGGGAGAAAAAGAAAAGAGAGTTAAGTCAGAAAAAGCTAGAGCAGGAATTGCAGGAAGCAGAGTTCAGGCACAAAATTACTCTAGACCCTAGGGACAAAGTCCATTGGTTGCAAAAGAAAACGGAGCTTCAAAATCTTTTGGCAAGACAGGCGGAGGGGATACTACATAGAATTAACCAAAAGTACTATGTAGAAGGCAACAGGGCTGGCAAGGTGCTAGCAGCAGCGATGAGGAAACAGATAGTAAATAGAAAAATAGGAAGTATTAGGAGACAGGGACATGGTAATGTGAAGACAGAAGACCCAGTAAAGATAGCGGAGACTTTTGTGGAATACTATCGGGATCTGTATAGTTCGGAGGTGGGTGGTCTTCACCAAACAGCAGTAGATCATTTTTTGGATTCCCTGCCTTTGAAGAGCTTGGAAACAGATGAGAGGGAGGGCTTAGAGGTGTTAATTACCAGACAGGAGTTACTGCAGAAAACTGCAGCTTTAAAAAATGGAAAATCCCCAGGTTTAAATGCCCCCCCTTCTGAGTTTTATAAAGCCTTAAAGGAGAAACTGGTGACCCCCCCCCCCCGTTGACCTGTTTCCATCATATTCAGGAGGGAGGAGAAATACCTGACTCATGGAGCTATGCGCAGATCTCAGTGATCCATAAGGAGGGAAAGGACCCGGGGCAGTGCGGCTCATACCGCCCGATATCACTGTTAAATGTAGACCTTAAATTATTCACCGGAATTCTGGCGGATCGCCTGCAGAAGGTTGCCCTCAAATTGGTTCACCTGAACCAATCAGGTTTTATAACAGGAAGGTTCCTAACAGATAATATTAGGCATTTATTAAACATTATTTTGGCTCAAATAAACCAAAACAAATTTCAATTGGCAATATCGATGGACGCAGAAAAGGCGTTCGATAGATTGAACTGGGAATTCCTCTACAAAACAATAGAAAAGATGCAATTAGGCCCTAAATTCTTACAAGTAATCAAAAGCCTATATAGAGACCCTCAGGCGCAAGTTAGAGTTAATGGAATAAACACCGGTAGATTCCTTGTTCATAGAGGCACCAGGCAGGGCTGCCACTCTCCCCAGTGTTATTTGCTATTTTTCTTGAACCTTTGGCAGTAGCGATCCGCCAGAATAAGAATATAGAGGGGGTTCTAACGGGGACCATAAAATATAAAATAGCACTATACGCTGACGACTCCATATTCTTTTTGAGAGACCCAGAAGTTTCCCTGCCGCACTTGCTCCGGGTCCTTGACTCATTTGGAGCAGTATCGGGATACCAAATCAATTATAGCAAATCAGAGGCATTGATCTTGGGTGGAACATGCCCTCCAGACTTCAAGAGAACTTTCCCATTTACTTGGGCAAAACAAAACCAGATCAGGTACCTTGGAGTGCAGGTGACCACAAAGTTATCCAGGTTATTTGCTATAAATTATAACAGGTTATGGAATGATATGCAGAGGGACATGGCTAGGTGGTCGCTACTCCCATTGACCCTGGCTGGCAGAATAGACTCAGTGAAAATGAATCTACTTCCAAGACTTTTGTTCCTTTTCTCCTCCCTGCCTGTCCAGATTCCTAAGAAATTCTGGCAGGAAACAAACTCTGGGATTATCAGATACATCGGGGGGGGGGGTAGGCCCAGGATTGGACTGTCTACACTCCAGAAACCTAAATCATTGGGGGGCCTAGGTTTGCCTAACTTGAAGACCTATTATTTAGCTGCCCAGATGGGAGCAGTGACCACTTGGGTAAAACAACGTTTAGATTCAGGGTGATATGAGATAGAGAATGGTGGAGACTGCCCGGTTCCCCTATTTGCTCTCCCAAGCCTGAACCTTTCTAGAAAATTCATAAATCAAATTAAGAACCCATGGACACGACATACCATGGGGATGATACAACTAACTAGATACAGGATGGGAGGGGGAAGGGGGACATTGGGCCCACTCTCACCTATTAGACATACACCAGACTAGTTGCCCCCAAAGACAGATTTAGGGTATGAGAGATGGGAGAGGAGCAGAATTACCAGATTTGCTCAGTTAGTGGAGAATGGGGTCCTTATGTCCTTTTAACAGATCCAGACCAAGTTCAAAATCCCTAGATCTGAATTTTTCAGATACCTACAGATAAGACACTATCTGAACACGCCGGGCTATTTAACTCTGGTGAGCAGACAAAAGAATGCTTGGGAGGATTTTATACATCATACAGCGAAAATAAATCTAAAAGGGAAATGCATCTCAGACCTTTAACCGTGCCTGAGCCCAGATGAAGCTATCCCACTAGAAAACATCAAAGAGGCCTGGCATAGAGAGGGGGTAGATCCAGTACCAGATGATGTCTGGAGAAGACGAATCTCCATGGGCTGGAGGGCAACCTCCTCGTCGAATTGGCGAGAATTCTACTGGAAGGTCCTAGTCAGGTTTTTCTATACCCCAAAAGTCACAAAGCATTTCCAAAGATCCAACTCGGATAAATGTTGGAGAGAATGTGACTCTGTAGGGTCCCATCTGCACATCTTTTAGGATTGCCTGGGTATCCGGGGGTTTTGGGAGGAGGTGAGAAAGGCGACCAATGCCATAATGAGAGTGAACATACCCGGAGACATGACACAATGGGTGCTAGGCTTACCTACAGTCTTGCAGCTCCAAGCCCCACAGAGAAAGCTTGCCCAGATCTTTATGGTAGCAGCTCTTAAATGTTTCACACACCACTGGCTCAGAAAGGACCCACCCACAGTAACAGAATGGTGTGGTAAAGTGGACTCTATTTGTGAAATGGAATGCCTTACAGCGAGGCTAGGTCTCCGAGGAAGAGAAATTCAGGGGAAGTATGGAATCCCTGGCTTCTTCGGAATTCAGGCCCCAGTCTGGTAACAGAAGTTCTTCAGGAGGGAAGGGAGGGAGAAAACAGGGTAGACTCATTTTTTTTTTAAAAGACCACGAGCAGGGCAGAACTGGATGCCTCCTCCTCCTCCTCCTCCCCCTTGTGCCTAATAGGATCCCCCCACTCAGTCTCCACCCTCATCTCTAAACCACTCACCCCCCAAAGAAAACAC
The DNA here is from genome assembly GCA_016271365.2 of Neoceratodus forsteri. NCBI lineage: Eukaryota > Metazoa > Chordata > Ceratodontiformes > Ceratodontidae > Neoceratodus > Neoceratodus forsteri. The sequence goes on from JADMNL010000025.1 coordinate 276,843,025, forward strand.
CCCTTATACATAAATAAAAAAAAAGAGGGATTAAAATAATAAGTAAAATTAGTCTGTGTGAAGAGTCCCCTATTGTTAGTCTGTCTGTCTGTTCCCTCTCTCTAATCTGGGTAGAATAGTTTCTTGTTTTACTGTTACAGTTTTTTATTTTCCCCCTTTTTTTGTTTCCATATTAATCGTTGAAAGGAGGTTAAGTTAGAAAATGGAGTTTGTAATGAGCTGAACAACTATCCCTTATTGCACTATATATAAAGTATTGGAGGATCAATTATATTCAAGTCTAGATGCCGGACAGCAAATGATATCTGGCTCTAGACAATGGATTATTGTATTAAAAAAAAAAGGAAAAAAAAAGTATGTATGAGAGATCCAGAAAACTATAGTTGTGCATATGTAATTTAGAGATCAAATTATGTCTATGTCTGCCTCATATTTTTATTTTATTTTATGGTATGTATTTCAAACTCTTGAATAAAAATGAGTGGGAAAAAAAAAAAAGCCTTTCTACGTGGTATCCTACACATCAGACCCCCTATTCGGGATCCTGTCTCTCCTTGGGATCTGCTTTTCGTTCTGGAGAAGCTGACGCTTCCCCCCTTCGAACCAGCCATGGAAGCTGAGCTTCGTTTTCTGTCCAGGAAAACCCTACTTCTAGGGACATGGATATGTTGTTCATCCACACTTATTGGCAGGTTCCTTGCCGCTTTAAATCTTGCTGGAAGGTCTTCAAGCTGGCTCCTCCCACCCACCGGGTGGTAAAACTCTCGGCTCCGCCCCATGACGCCAGGTCTTCCTTACCGCTTGGAAGCTCAGGTTCCCTCCTTAGCGCTCTGTGTTTTAGACTGGATCTTAACTCTTGGTTTATCCGAAACTAGTTTTAAAGTTTTCTAAACTTGGTCTTCATCATCCTCTGCCTCGATGGACAACGTCGATTCGACTTTCGGAGGTGCCCTTGCAGGCAGAAAATGTCCAGGACCGGATCCGCACTCCACGATGCGTCTACTGCCTAAGTCTGACCACAACCCACAGGCCTCACAGGTTGTGCCGCTCTCTTCGGTCACCGTCCTGAAGATCGTGCTGCCCGATTGAAGCTTGGGCGCCCCGAGAAGCGTTACCCGCCAGTAAAATCCAAAGAGGCTCATTGGGCGGTGTCTGCGGCAGCTGGCTCGGCTGAGCAGTTCGAGCATATGATCGCCCTCGAGGAGGAGGCGGCCCGAGTCGCATCTTCCTCCTCCTCCTCGGCCGCGGCATTTATCTCGCTGTCTCTGAGTTCCTCGTACATGGCTTAGTTCAAGGAGCTTTGTCAGTCCCTTTCCACGAAGGGAGAGGGGCCTTTGGGACATTCTTCTCGGCCTAAGAAGAAGGAGTCGAAGGGTAAGTCCCACCGTCGGCGTTCGTGGGAGCGGGAGAGGTCTCCTTCCCCGGACAGCCGACCGTCGACTTCAGTCGAAGTTGCGGCTCAGGCCGCTGGCTTCACGGTGTCCCCGTCAGACCAGCCTGCTGAGACTCCCGTCGACGCAGTCGAGATTTTCCTCGACCCGTTGGACGGGCTGTCGACTGGTGAAGCCGACAACCCATCTTCACCGGTTCCCCCAGTGGAGATCGAGGATCTGCCTGCGCCTTCGGGGCCGCAGTCCCCAGATAAAGTGCCTGAGCCGAGGGAAGAGTGGGTGTCTCCCCGGCCCCTTCCCAGACCCGCCCTCAGTCTCCCCGATGGTCTCTGTCTCGGTCTCGGACTTCATCTCGGTCAAGTCATTCCAGCCGACATCGGCGGTCTCGGTCTCGGTACCAAAGTAAGCGGCGACACCATTTCTCCTCGTCCTCTTCCTCGGATGAGGAGAGGCTTCGACATAAATTACGTTGACGTTACGAGGAGCTTATGTGGCAGCAGTTACTGTTGTCCGGGACTAAACCGACTCCAGTTCAGCCCCCGGCCATCAAATGGCTGTCACCCGAACGACCGAAGCAACCGCTCGCCCCAGTCGAAATGCCCGTTCCTGGGCTGGTTGTTCAGCCGAAACCGGCTGCTCCACCGATTGTGGTGGAACCTCCGCCTCCACAACTGAAGTCTGGGGCACCGACCAAGGATTCTCGGTCAGGTCACAGCCTGCCCCACAGGTTGTCGGTCACCCTCACTCCTGATCATCCTCAGCAGGTGGAGGGTGGCTCAGGGCCGAGGCAGCTCTTCGCAGACTCTTCGGAGTCTGATGATGACTCCTCCCTGTTCTCCAGGCAGGTCGACCTGGAGTCCTCCGGGGGCCAGTCATTGGACAATAGCCCATCATCCTTCTTGGGTCTGCTTCGACTCATCTCGGAGTCCACTGGGATGCAGCTCGAGCCCGTGTCCAAACAGGCCAAGTATCCCCTGATGGAGATACTGGACCAAGGGGATTCCCCCATGGAGACCTTTCCGGTGGCTGAGGCCATTGTCGGCCCAACCTTGGAGCTTTGGCAGCGGCCTGCTTCCTGTCCTGCGCCCTCAGCCAGGATGGCCAGGAAGTATGCGGTCCCTACCAGCTCTTTGCCCAGTTTCTCGGAGCACCCTCTGCCGAGGGTTAGTCACCGCACAGCGCCTTCCGCTATCCGTAACGCTGACGTGGATAAGCCCCCGACAGAGTCCAAAAGCTGGACTTTGCGGGCCAAGTGTACGCTGCGTCCTCCTCGGCCTCCGACAGGCCAGCTCGGCCATGCTGATGGCACACTTCTCCCACGCCTCATGGGCTCCTGGATGAGGTTGTCCCTCATCTCCCGGCCAACCTGCAGACCACGGTCCATCAGGTGCGGACCAGGGTAGGGCGGTGGCGAAGCAGCAGCTTCAGACTGCTCTGGACATAGGTGATTCCTATGCCAGGTCAGTAGCGGCCGCGGTGGCTATGCGTCGCAAGGCGTGGCTGAGGATATCCACCTTCACGGCGAATACCCAGCACAAGTTGGCGGACGTCCCCCTCTTGGGGACTGACCTTTTCTGCCCTGGAGTGGAGGGACACCTCCAGCGGATCAAAAAGTCCAATGCCACTCTGGACTCGGTCACCTCCGCCCAGAGGGACAAAGGCCACCGTCAACAACAGCATAAGTCCTTTCGTCCTTCAGCACCTGCAGAACGACCGGCCCAACAGCACCAGCAACAGGGCCAGCAGGCACTCGCTAGGCGTCCCAAACCCAAGCCCGCGGCTTCCTCCAACAGGAAGCAAGGAGGGAAGGCTCAGGAGGTCCCTCTGCCGTTCCTCTTCCAAGTCTGCCCAGTGACGGGTTGAGGTGTCAGCTCTAGCCTGTCTACTCCCCTGGTTCCCCTGGGGACGGCCCGCCACTTCCTTTCCGCCTGGTCCGCTATCACCATGGACCGCTGGGTGTTGGAGGTGGTAAGAAAGGGCCTGCCTCTGGAGTTCAAGCAGACCCCACCCTTTCGAGCCGTTGCCCCTCGGGGGGCCACGGGGTCCGCAGCCTCGCTGTCGGCCCGCCGAGTCGATATTGCCCTGCTCCTCAAAAAAGATGTGATCAGGAAGGTGGCAGATCCTCCTCCAGACCCGGGGTTTGTGTCCAGGTATTTCCTGGTCCCAAAACGGACAGGGGTCTGGCGCCCCATCCTCGACCTGCACGACCTGAACAGGTTCCTAAGGTCTCAGACCTTCAGGATGGTCACTCTGGCTCAGATAATTCCATCCTTGGAACAAGGCGTGTGGTTCTGTTCCCTGGACCTCCAGGATGCGTTCTTTCACGTCCCGATCTGTCCGTCTCATCAGAGATTCCTCCGCTTCAGAGCGGAGGGATCCCTTTACGAGTTCTGGGCCATGCCCTTCGGCCTCTCTCTAGCTCCCAGGGTTTTCATCAAATGCATGGCAGTGGTGACAGCATTCCTGCGGCGCTGAAGGGTCCGGGTGTACCCCTACCTGGATGACTGGCTGATTGCAGCCCCCTCCAGAGCGGAGGTGGAGCGGTCCAGAGATCTGGCCCTCCAGGTTTGCTCTCAGATTGGCCTCCTCATCAATGAGGCCAAGTTGGAACTCGTGCCGAAGCAGGTGATACTCTTCATCAGGGCAGAGCTCGACTCTCTTCGAGCCAGAGCTCGGCTCCCGGCGGACAGGGCCGAGGTTCTTTCCTCCTTTGCCCAATCATTTCTGGTTGGGCAATCGCACCCTGCCAGGGACTTCCTGCGCCTCCTGGGCCTCATGGCGGCCTGTACCAGCGTGGTCCGTTGGGCCCGTTGGTACATGCGTCCCCTTCAATGGGGACTGGCCAGCCAGTGGTCACAACGCTGCGATCCGTTGGACCAGCCCGTGACAGTGATCCAGGAGATGTGGAACGCTCTCCAGTGGTGGACCGTTCTGGCACATCTGCAGGAGGGCATCCCATTCGTCCGCCCAGAGCCAACGGTCTCTCTATCGACCGATGCATCTCTGATGGGTTGGGGTGCCCATCTGGGGGAGCACAGAGCGCACGGCCTCTGGTCCCCTCGGGAGTTCCGATGCCATATCAACCTGCTGGAGCTCCAAGCGGTCCGTCTAGCTCTCACCGCCTTCGCTCCGTTTCTACGGGATCAAGTGGTTCAGATCCAGACGGATAATACCACAACCATGTACTACCTGAACTGCCAGGGCGGGACGCGCTCCATGCTGTTATGCAAGGAAGCTTTCCGCATTTGGTCCCTCGTGCGCAGCCTGGAGGTGGATCCCTAGCCATTCACGTGGCAGGAGCCTCCAACACCCTGGCCGATGCCCTAAGCCGGATAGGGGCTGCGTCTCACGAGTGGTCTCTCCTGCCGGAGGTAGTACAAGATCTGTTCTCCCACTGGGGCACACCTCAGGTGGACCTGTTCGCCTCCAGGGAGAATGCAAAGCTGAGACTGTTCCATGCCCGCCTCAGCAGGGCTTGCTGCAGGGGATGCCTTCTGAGGCCGTGGACCCTGGGCCTCTTCTATGCCTTTCCCCCATTTCCCTTGATCCACAAGGTGCTTCTCAAGGCAACGAGGGACAAGGCGCAGGTGATTCTGGTAGCCCCAGACTGGCCCCGCCAGTTCTGGTATCCAGATCTCCTCAGTCTCGGCTCCAGGCTCCCGAGGCGGCTTCCAGCCTGCCCGGACCTGATCTCAGTCAACCAGGGGAAGGTATTCCATCCGGACCTTCAATCCCTGCACCTGACGTCCTAGTTCCTGAGCGGATAGAGTTCCAGGCCTTGGGTCTTTCCGATGAGGTCCTCAACGTCGTTGAGGCGTCCTGTAAGGAGTCGACCAGGAAATGCTATGCCTTCAAATGGAAGAGATTCTCCATTTGGTGTCAGGGAAAGGGCTTGGACCCTTCCACCTGTCCCTTGGCAAGCATTCTGGACTGCCTGTGGTCCCTTTCTCAGCAAGAGCTTCAGCTCGACCCTTAAGGTGCACCTGGCAGCCATCTCTGCTTGCAGTGGGCGGGAAGCAGTCGGTGCGTATGGGAGGAAGGTGGTCTGGCGCTTTTTCAAAGGCCTTGATCCCATTTCCCCTCGTGCAAGAACCTCCACCTCCATGGGATCTACTGCTGGTATTGGCATGCTATAGGTTGGCAGGCATGGAGCTCCCAGAGGAATAAGAGCTCATTATACTTGCCATACCGCGCATCGGCTAAGCTTCCAGGATGTCCCTATCCAGGATATCTGCAGGCTGCTACCTGGAAGTCGGCACATACCTTTATTACCCACTACCACATCGACCTTGAGTCACGCCGGGATGCTGGTTTTGGGGCCTCGGTTCTCCAGTCTCTATTCCTAAGTAGGGGTGTGCGCCTTGCCTCCCTCCTCCCGGAGAACTGCTAGGAGTCTGCCAGTAAGTGTGGATGAACAACATATCCATGTCCCTAGAAATACTGGTTTACTCACCTGTAACAGGAGTTCTAGGAATGGTATATGTTGTTCATCCACATGACCCACCCGACCTCCCCGGCTTCGACGCACAACCTGGCTTCCAGCGGGCTAGATCTGGCGTCATGGGGCAGAGCCGAGAGTTTTACCACCCGAGTGGGTGGGAGGAGCTAGCTTTAAGACCTTCCGGCAAGATTTAAAGCGGCAAGGAACCTGCCAATAAGTGTGGATGAACAACATATACCATTCCTAGAACTCCTGTTACAGGTGAGTAACCTGTATTTCTGGTGGCTGTCACCTCAGCGAGGCGCATTTCAGAGCTTCAGGCCCTCATGTGCAAGGAATCCTACCTGATTTTTCACAAGGACAGGGTTGACCTCCGCACCAATCCGAATTTTCTACCTAAAGTGGTTTCGGAGCTCACTTTGAACCAGGCGGTTCAGCTCCCGGTGTGTTATCCGGAATATTCCAACAAAGGGGAAGCGCTTCTTCATTCCTTGGATGTTCACAGGGCATTGCGGTGCTACCTGTCTAGAACCAAGGGGGGCAGGAAATCCAACCAGTTGATCTTACTTCGAGTGGGAGCTCTTGCAGCAGGCTATTACAATTAGGACTATGCAGCAGGCACTAGGACCCTCCGGAAAACTTCTCAGCCAGCAATACCTAGCAGAGACTGCCCCCGACATCGACTCCACCCTGACGTCAGCCCTGGTACAAAAGGGGGCGGACCCAGCTCCACCCCAGTTCTTTTCCCGCCGCGTCTCGCGCAAGTGAAGAGTTCCTGTTCCTTGGCTTGCCAGCCCAGCTAAAAAAACTAATTTTTTTTGCTCTTTTGTGTTTTTTCTCCACAGTTTCGATGGTTTCTCTGCCTACCGACATATGTCATCACTGTCCTCGGTCTCCTCATCAGGACCCCATGTCAACAAGTGCGGTTGCGGCTGCCAAATTCCATCTAAAGATGGCCAGAAGCAGTGCTTTTTTTGCCTGGGGCCTAGGCACGACACTGCGGCCTGTTCATCCTGTAAGAAGTTCACCAGCCGAACTCGGATCCGCTGCTTGAAGGCCCTGAAAGTGTACCTGCTTGAACAGAAAATGGACCTGCACAACTCGGGGGAGAAGCAGAAGAAAAAGGATAAAATCAAGCGGTCCCACGAAAAAGACCGTAGTCGGTCCTGGCACCGGCCCAGGTCCCGGTCTCGCTCCCTCTCGCGGCCTTCTCCCAAGAAAGCCCATGGTTCAATGGACTCAGGTGAGCATCCTAAATCTAAAGACCAGACTAAGCCTGGACCTTCGGGGAGAGGCCAGCGAAGCCTAAGGTGACTCGCTAAGGGTCACTGTGAAGTCCTCGGAGGTGCAAGCTTCATTGCCCACCTTCAAGGCCTCCGCACCGCCAGTCAAGAGCGTGCCTTCGAGTCGGTACCCCGTCGTCGGGTCATCTTCCCTACGCTGCGATGGGGCGACGGATCGGACGCAGTCAGTGAAGGGCTGTGTCCCCATCCCCTAAGTCCTCCTCCCCGCTCAGAAGGGGGCTCTCCTTCCAAGGTCGACGTCCCAGATATTCCATTTCCAGGAAAAGCGGCCTCCGTTTTCTCAAAGGACAAGTTCCAGGATCTGTTTTCCTTCTGGCGGGGGAAGGTCCAGAAGCGGACCCCCACGCGAAGCTGGCCCCGTCACCAGTCCCGGACCCTTCGGGTAAACCACAGCCAGGAGGTGCTTCTTCACTGAGGAAGACCCCCGAGAGGCCGCCGCCTACACCTCCTCCCAGGGCTCGTTCCCATTCATGGTCCGTAGACCGACACTGGCTCTCTACCAAATCAGGTAGCCGACACCGGGTCAGGTCTCACTCCAGGAGTCATTCCCGTTCTGTTAGACGGGACCGCTCCCGACGTCAGTCCACGCTCCGCCGTCGGTCTTCAGACCGCCGTCAGTCAGTGAGCCACCGATGCTCGAGTGAGGCTAGCCATAAGAATAGGTCTGGCTACTTGTCACCCAGTAGCCCTTCCTCCTCTTCTTCGACTTCTACCTCTTCCTTTTCAGGAATTGGGGGTTCCCCGGAAGAGAAGGACCAGCCCTGCTCGCCTCCTGACGATCCCACTTTCATGGACGTCATGAGGCACATCCAGGCCTCCAATGAATGGGACACGGAGGACCTGGATCTGGAACGCTGGCGTTTGGCTAAGTACCTGAGGCAAGAGGAGCCTAAGCCCTTGGTGGTACCTCCTTTGGTGGACACATTCCAAGACCTCACCAAAGTGACCTGGAAGTGTCCGGCTTCGATTCCGGCAGTTCCAAAGAAATTGGACAGGCTGTATAGAGCCCTGAGGGATGAACCATTCTTGGCTGAGCACCCTCAAGCTGACTCTTCAGTTATTACGGCTGCTCATGACAAATCTAAGCAGCCTAAACACCTCAGCTCACAGCCTCCCGATCCAGAGTCCCGCTATTTGGACCAGGTGGGCAAGAAGGTGTATTCTGCCTCCACCTGTTCAATTAGTTCCCTGAATTTCCTTACACACATGGTCCAGTACCAGAATGCATTATGAGAGCAGGGACAAAAACTGGTTAACGCCTCGCCAGACTCCAAGAAGAAAACGGAGATTCTGGACGTCCTAAAATCGGGCTCAGACGTAGGCACACATGTTTTGCGTGCCTCGTACGACACTGCGGATACGGCAGCCAGAGCTGCAGCATCAGGTGTCTGCCTCAGGCACCATTCCTGGTTGAGGGTCTCGGGCTTTCATCGGGATCTGCAGTCCGGCATCCGGGACTTACCATTCCAGGGTACCATTTTGTTTGGGCAGGAGACGGAGTCTCTGATCTCTCGCCTCCAAGAGTCAGGCAAATCCATCTGGTCTGTCCGCCAAATGTACCGTGGAGACCAGCAGAGACAGTGAAAGCGGCCATTTCAGAAGCCCTCAGGTGGTCAAGCCCGTGACAATCAACAAGGTCAAAGAGGAGGCTTTCGGAGGATAGCTGGTAACCAGCAGCCTGGAGGCTCTCCTCCCCATGGTCCCAAGTCCTCCCAGGCCTCTCTGCCCACCCCTGGCTCCACCCAATGACTCCCTTCCGACCTCCCCCTCATCCGGCGGAGGTACCAGGGGAGGTGGTAGGGGGTCGCTTCTCCCTGTACTTTTAGGGATGGAGCTTGATAACTGCAGACAAATGGGACCTAGACGTCATAAGGAGAGGACACACTTTAGAGTTCATGGAGATTCCTCCGGACACTCCACCAAGGTTCTCCAGATATCCTCCTTCTCATATCCCTCTCATAGAAGAAGAGATATAGGTCCTCTTGCAAAAAAGGGAGATAGAATCAGTCCCCCTGCGACAGCGGGGAAAAGGGTATTACTCCCACTTCTTCCTGGTCCCAAAAAAGACTCAGGACCTTCATCCCATTCTGGACCTAAGTTCTCCAAATCTTTATTATATAGAGTACAAAAGGTTTCAGATGGTGACCCTTCCAGGTCTTCTTCCTCTGCTGCACCAAGGGGACTGACTCTGCTCCCTAGACATGCAAGATGCGTACATGCATATCGGGGTCTTTCCCTCTCACAGGAAGTTCCTGAGGTTCCACTTCCAAGGGAACATTAACAGTTTCGAGTTCTTCCGTTCAGCCTCTCTTCCACTCCTCGAGTCTTCATGAAGTGCTTGGCAGTAATGGCTGTGGCTCCAAGGCGTCGGGCATTATGTCTTCCCTTACCTGGACGATTGGCTGCTAGCGGCCCTGTCAAGGTCACGCCTGCTTCAAGCTCTCGGAGATACCTATACTCTCTTCTGAGATCTGGCGATCACCCTGAACCTTCCAAAGTCTTCCCCAGAACCCAGCCAAAGACTCATCTTTATTGGAGCGGACCTGGATTTGATCCAGGGCATGGCTTTTCTACCCCCGGAGAGGGGCGATCGCTTGCAGGAGATAGCCGGATCAGTTCTAGTAACTCCTCAGTTCCCAGCAAGGACCTTCCTCAGACTTCTGGGGCACATGGCAGTGGCCATTCCAGTTACTCCTTTGGCTCACCTCCACATGAGAATCCCACAGTGGATGCTCAGGGTGCAGTGGGATCAGTGCTCCAACGACCTAGACCACATGGTCAGAGTCACAGAGCCAGTAAAGAGAACACTTCTTTGGTGGATGGATCCACTCAATTTGGAAAGAGGGGTCCCCTTCCGTCCAGAGCCCCAAATCAGACCCTTACGATGGATGCCTCGGATTTGGGTTGGGGGCGCACCTAGGGGCACGCCAAACACAAGGTATCTGGACCCCCGAGGAATGCGAACTCCACATCAATGTCCTGGAAATGCGAGCGGCCCTCAGTGCGCTACATGCCTTTCAGGAGGACCTCTTGCCAGGCTCTCTTCTGGATCAGACGGACAATATGGCGGTCATCTTCTGTATCAACAAGCAAGGGGGAGCTCATTCTTACCCCCTATGCTGGGAGGTGATGAGAGTCTGGTATTGGACTCTGGAATGGCACATCACTCTCTCCGCGGTGCACGTCCCAGGTGTCCTCAACAACTTGGCCGACACTCTCAGCAGATCTCGGTCCAGGGCGCATGAGTGGGAGCTACTGCAGTCAGTAGCGGACCAGCTGTTCGACAAATGGGGTTGTCCAGATCTGGACCTGTCTGCGTCACCACGCAACACCAAACTGCCACTTTTCTACTCGTGAGAGCCCGCACCTGGTGTTTTCTGGCCAGATGCATTGTCCCTGTGTTGGGCAGGGAGGTTTCTTTACGCCTTCCCTCCCTTTCCTCTTGTCCAGAGGGTTCTGTTGAAGTTACAAGCTGAGGGGGCATGAATTATTCTGATCGCCCCGCTGTGGCCTCAGCAGATTTGGTTCCCACTACTTCAGCGGCTATCCATGTAACCTCCAATTCCGCTGCCAATATGCTTGCAGTTGCTGTCCTGGGATCAGGGCTCGCTGGTCCATCCCGATCTCTGATTCTTACACCTTCATGCTTGGCTCCTTCGGACGTAGCAAAATACAGGTACGGGGTATCGCCAGAGGTGGCGGATGTTCTTGTGTCGGCGGGGAAGCCCTCCACACGCTCCACTTACGCTATGAAATGGAAGCATTTTTTTTGTGGGCCTCGTCTCACCATCTGGATCCCAATACCTGTCCAGTGAACTCTGCTCTTCAGTATCTCCTCTCCTTATATCAGCAAGGCTTGAGCTACTCTTCCATAAAGGTGCACATGTGGCCAATCTCGGCTTATCACGCCCTTTCGGGAGACAGTACCTTAGCCCAGTTGGATGTGGCCTGCTCCTTTTTATGGGTGATTCTTCACATGAGACCTCCCATTTGGGATCCTATCCCACCCTGGGACCTTCTTTTTGTGTTGGAGAAGCCTACTCTTCCCCCATTTGAACCTGCAGCGGATTGTGAGCTGCGATATCTTTCCTGGAAGGTTTGTTTTTTAGTTGCCATTACTTCAGCTCGAAGGGTTTCCAAGCTTCAGGCTCTGACGTGTAAAGAGCCGTACTGAATTTTCCACAGGGAAACGGTTTCCCTGAGGATGAACCCTAAGTTTCTTCCAAAAGTGGTCTCAGAGTTGACCCTCAACCAGTCGGTTGACCTTCCAGTTTATTTTCCTTCGCCCTCTAACAGAGGAGAAGCTCTCCTTCACACCTTGGACGTTCACAGGACGCTTAGGTATTACCTTAAGTGAACAGCTAGTCACCGTAAATCGGAGCAACTGTTTGTGGCCTTCGCACCACATTGCTTGGGTAGAGCGATGTCCAAGCAGACCATTTCAGTCTCAGTGGCTCAGTAGGTAGCACACTCGCCTCTGAGGCCGGGAGATCAGAGGGCTGTGGGTTCAGTTCCCACATCTGGCACTAGGGTTATTATCCCAGTACTGACACTGTAGTGCGGCATGAGGGGGTGCTGCACTTCTGAGGTGCCGTCATTCGGATGAGACGTTAAACTAAGGTCTCATCTGCCTGGATTGGTGGTAGTTCAGGTGGATGTTAAAGATCCCATGGCACTCATCGAAAAGAGTAGGGGAATTTCCCTGGTGTCCTGGCCAAATTTCCCTCATTCACTAAAAATACCAGCCAACAGCTTAATCTTGTTCAAGGTCAGTTGGCATTCATCTGTATCCCCCTCCCCCGGGTCGTGCCTGAAAATAGGCAGGATTTGGCTAGTGCACTTACCTGGTCAACAAAAAAAAAAAAAATTTCTAAATGGATTGTCCACTGTGTCTCTTTCTGCTAAGAGAAGCACAACAAGCCCCTTCCGGGCCTGGTTAGGGGTCACTCCACCAGGGGAGTGTCTGCTTCCTTTGCCACACTGCGGAAAGTATCCATTAAGGACATTTGCGCGGCCGCTACCTGGAATTCAGTGCATACTTTCATAAAGTACTGCAGCTTGGACATTGCCTCCAGACGCCGTGCAGGCTTCGGCCCAGCAATCCTTCAGGGACTACTGTCTTGAGCTTCTGTGTTCAGCTTCATCTCTTCCACCTCCCGGGGTCGATTACCTCCTTGGCGAGGGACTGCTTGGGATTCAGTCCTAATTGTAATAGCCTGCTGCAAGAGCTCCCACTTGAAGTAAGATAGTACAGTTACGTAAGAATTTACCGTAACAGTAGATCTTCAAGAGGAGCTCTTGCAGCAGGTGTTACTATCCCGCCCTCCTTCCCCCTCTGAGGTGTACAGAGTTCCATCTTCGTGCTTCGCTCCATTCTGTCAGGGTTTGTTCATGGGACTTGTCGGGGGAACTGGGGTGGAGCTGGGTCCCACCCCCCTTTTGTACCAGGGCCGACGTCGTGGTGGAGCTGACATCGGGGGCGGTCCCTGCTGGGTATTGCTGTCTGAGAAGTTTTCCAGAGGGTCCTAGTGCCTGCGGTATAGTCCTAATTGTAATAGCCTGCTGCAAGAGCTCCTCTCGAAGATCTACTATTACGGTAAGTTCTTACGTAATTGTACGTTCGTCTCCTTCGTGGACAGATCCTTAGGACACCCAGTCACCAAGCAAATGCTTTTGCGTTGGCTGGTTAACTGCATTACTTACTGTTACCAGAAACATAACAAAATCCGCTCATGGCCCGATCAAAGCTCATTCCACCAGGGCAGTCGCCACCTCCTTTGCGGCCATGAAGAGGGTTTCGGTGGCTGACATCTGTGCTGCCACCACGTGGCATTCTGTTCACACCTTTGTCAGGCATTACAGCTTAAACATAGTTTCCAGACACAGAGCGGGATTTGGCCTTGCGGTCTTGCAGGGCTTGGTCTCCTGAGGGATCCCTCCTGCTCCTGTCTCCCTGCTTTCCTTCTTCCCCTCCCAAGGGTTGTCTTAAGTTTATACTGCTTGGGAATCAGTCCTGTATGTGTTACCTGCTGCAAGAGCTTCCTCTCGAAGTAAGATAGTACAGTTATGTAAGAACTTACCATAACAGTAGATCTTCGAGAGAAGCTCTTGCAGCAGGTATGATTTCCGGCCCTCCTTCCCCCAGGACCAGGCCTCTTCTTTACTGGCCATTTTCCTATTGTTGTTTAGGGGAGAGCATGTGTTCGGGCCATCCACTCATGTCGCCTCATGCGATCCTGCATTGCTTTACATTGGCGTGCAAGACCTGGAGCACATGGGAACTGCCACTCCTATATATGGGGGACATCGGGGGTGGAGCCGACGTCGGCGGGGAGCGTTCCCCCCTTGGTACTGCTAGAGAATAATTTGCCGTGAACCGCCACCATGTGGTCTCAGTCCTATATGTGTTACCTGCTGCAAGAGCTTCTCTCAAAGATCTACTGTTAAGGTAAGTTTTTATGTAGCTGTACTTTAACAAACAGGACATCCATACAAAGCAATGTGAGTGCATAGTCAGCAAACGAAAGTAACAAGGCAAAAGGACTGGCTGATGACAAATACATAAAATACCATTTAGAACTGCTGAAAGACGGATACAGGGCCAAAAATGCTGTGGTGCAGTGTTGGAATTACAGGGGGGCTTGCCAGGGCTCGACCTCCTAGCTCTGAAGTGAGCCCCAGTAATTCAGACGTCACTGCCATTGAGTTAAAATGGGAATGGGGGCTTAATTTAAAGATGGGTGCTTTATGGGCCCCCTTAGCTCCCAAAGCTCATAAAATGTATTTCCAACACTGGTGGTGGGGGAAGCATTACCAGGTAAAGTTGTACAGTAGGGTAACTCTTTCATTTTTTTTAGCTCATTTTTATTGATTACAACTGCTGGGTACACATTCAGATGCTTAAATGAGACCGATCATGCAGAGTACATTGTCACAGAGTGAGTACAGGTTACTGATACGCATATCAAGAAAATAAAATGGTAATATTAAATGCACACTGAAAATAGAGGTCAAAATTGAAGTTTCGACCTTAGGTCTTCTTCAGGAAATATCTAAAGGAAAAAAAAGCAAAGATAGTGTAGAGGGGATGGAAAATAAAGGATATCTGTGGGGAAAGAAAAGGGGAGGCTCTGGGAGAAGAAGTGATAAATGGCAAGATAAAGAGAGAATCTGGAAAACAAAAAGGTGATGATGAGAATAACAGGGCATAATAGGAGTGAATGAACTAGAGAAGTCCCCAAGTGGGGCCTAATAAGAAGGCTGAAAGGTGACAAATATGAGGGAAGGAGACAGAGTTGGAGACGTCTGGTGAAAATGAAAATAGATGTGTACAGATACAAACACTGTAGGGGAAAACAAAGAATGACTGAAAGATGTTAGTAGAAAATAAGTCTATCATTTAAACCAGAGGGCTGCTAGGAGCCAAGGCAGATGATCAGCTTGGTTTCCATGTTTTTTCTTTGGTCAGCATCCCGGAAACTCTGCTGAAGGATACAAACAGAAAGATCATGGACACTGGTCCCTGGAGGTAAAGTGGGGTACAATGGGTTTATTTATTTAGTCTTTGTTGACCGGGTAAGTGTACTAGACAAATTCTGCCTATTTTCAGACACAACCCAGGGAAGGGGGATACAGATGAATGCCAACTGACCTTAAACCAGACTAAGTTCTTTGTGGTATTTTTAGTGAATGGGGGAAATTTGGCCAGGACACCGGGGAAACTTCCCCTACTCTTTTCGATAAGTGCCATGGGATCTTTAACATCCACCTGAACTACCACCAGAACAGGCAGATGGGACCTCGGTGTGTCTCCATTCCTGACTGCCCTGTAATGTTCCCTGAAACAGCCAGCCATCTACCAGTTTCTCCGATGTAAATAGCTGCACACTTCCTGCAAAGAATACAATATACCACATTAGTAGAGGTGCATGAGAACTTCTTGGTGATGTGAAAAACATCTGTGGGACCCCGAATTTCAGTAACACTAGAAATAAATTTGCAGGTGTAGCAGAGAGTTCTGTTGCAAGGTTTGGTACCTGGTAGGGAGGAACTGTTAGGAGTAGTTGGGCTGATTCTTACCAGGAGATTCTGTGGGTTGGGTGGCCGGCGGTTTTAAAAAAAAAATGACTTCTTCAAGCCAGTAGGGTGGCTCTACGGAGCGTTTTGAGCTGGGAGTTTGATGACAAGAGTGCGTAGAAGGCTAGGCAGGCCATTCCAATGGGTTGGGGCCGCAATTCCCCTCACAGACTTGTATATGGGACAACCTAAAAATGATTTAGCCTCACCATTCCATGATTTATCTTGACTCACTGGGTTTGTCCTCTGTAGCTTTACTCTTTTGCTCCTCCAGTCATGAGGTCACAGAGTACAACACAACTCATCAGGATATATCCATATTTAAACTAGCCCCACTGCATATCTCCTATATCTTTTTCATTTTACAGTCAACATTACATAGAAACATAGACTCTATCAGCAGATAAGGACCATACAGACCACCTAGTCTGCCCATTTCCCTACTTGGTTTGGCAATCCCTAATCTTATCTGGACTGCCTTTCCCCCACTCTGCTGTATAGCAGGGTGCCTATATGCTTATCCCATGCACTTTTGAATCCCTGTACTGTTTTCACTTCCACCAACTCTGCTGGTAGGCTGTTCCATGGATCCACCACCCTCTATGTGAAAAAATGCTTCCTAGCATTCACCCTAAGTCTCCCTCCTTCCAGTCTCATGTTATGTCCCCTTGTCCTTGTGCACCTCCTTCTCTGAAATATGCTCCCCTCCTGTACCCTGTTTATTCCTCTAAAGTATTTGAAAGTCTCTATTCAAACAACATGAACTCTTCCTGTATTCTGACTATCTGCAGTTAGCTCCAGCCTTTAAACTGCCCTGGAGAACATAGGGTTAATTTTCTATGCAGTGCATAGAACGTTGAGCTTGAGCTCGGTTGAGGTCTCTGTCTGCAGCCCTTTGAAACCCAACCATCAGATTCTTTACTCCGCCTCACTGAACAGTTGCTCCAGAGATTTCTCCTTCAGCTCAATTCGAAAGTCGGTTAAAGTGTCGGTTAAAGTTGTCGGTTTTAAGCCGAATTTATTCTGCATAGTCTGTTCAGTCTCTGTCTGCAGTACTGTGAGTACTAGATAGGTTTTTTGTCTGAATTCTGTGTGGAAATTGTAAAGTTGTTTGATCGGTTCGGCTGAACCAATCACTTTATAGTGAATTCTTGTATTTTACTTTAGATTATGCCTCTGAAGACTTTTATGAACTGGAGTTTGAAGAGGAGGGGGAGTTCGAAGATAATGGTGATGATGGTGAAAGTCTGGATTTACCTGTGGAACCGGACATCTCCCCAGACAGACCTTCTGGTGTTTCCCCTCCTAGGCTTTCTGAGTCCCTTCCCCACTATCTGTTTTACAGAAAAGTGGCTGAAACCCTCCAGCTTCCTATGGAGGAGGCAATGGAGGATCAAGAGGAGCCTGATTATGTGGAAATGGTGGATATCCCAGAGTCCAGGAGACTGTCTATTTCCCTTCACAAATCCTTTGGGAAGCAGACACAGAAAATCCTAAAGTCTCCCAATTCTGTACCTCCTGTTGACAGAAGGGTGGACAAGAGGTATACCCTATCAGGCTCAGATACAGAGTTTTTATACCAACAATGCAGCCATGTTGGGTAGTGCAGGCTGCTGCCTGTGACAAGGCAAATATTCCCTTGGCTTCACACCCCCGAGACAAAGACTCCAGGAAGATGGATGCCATGGCAAAGAAGCAGTACATGGCATCTTCCTTGGGACTCAGGCAGGCAAACTATGTGACCTATACAGCCAGGTACCAGAAGTCCAGGTGGGACACAGTACTGGCACTGGCTAAACAGGCCTCCCCCAGCTGGCCAAGGAGCTGGAGGACGTGGCTGCTAATGGGATTGAGGCATCAAAGGTACAATTTCATGCTGCTGTGGACTCCAATGATGTGTCATCAAGAGTCATGGCTACATCTGTGGCTCTTCAGAGGATGGCTTGGCTCAGATGTACTAGCCTCTCACAGGACACCCAGGCTAAGGCCATGGATTTTCCTGTGTTGGGTAATTCTCTGTTTGGGGAGCAGACAGAGAATTACATGAAGAAAATGGATGAGTACAGGACCACTTATAGGAGTGCTCAGGCCAAGGATAGGCAGGCAACTCCTCAAAGGCAGCAATCTAGGGGCAGGGGCAGGTCTTTTCATAGGCCTTTTTACCAAGCACAGGCCTCTTCTCCTTTTTCATAGAGGAGGTTCTTCAGAGGGAGAGGCAGAAGGGGGATGAGCAGGGCTGCATCCACTCCCAGCCTAAGGCCCCTGCCAAGCAGACACCCTGATGGCTCTCCTATTCCTGTAGAGGGCAGGCTGGCTTACTATGTCCAGGACTGGATGTCTGTTACCTCAGACAAGTGGATCCTGGAAGTAGTAAGCCAGGGACTGGTTCTCAGCTTCAAAAAATTTCCAAAGATGAGAGCCAGATCTTTTCCACCTGCAGGTCTCTCCGAAACCCTTGCCCTAGAGGCAGAGGTTTCATCTCTTCTGGCCTTAAGAGCCGTAGAGAGAGTTCCTACCCTACACTGGGGCAAAGGTCTGTACTCCAGGTACTTCCTTACCCCAAAAAAGACGGGAGTGGCGACCCATCCTAGATCTAAGATACCTTAACAAACATCTTTTAAAACCAAAGTTCAAGATGGTGACTCTGGGAATAATTCTTCCCTCTCTAAGGCCAGGGGACTGGCTAGCCTCCCTGGACCTCAAAGATGCCTATTTTCACATTCCCATCAGGTGCTCCCAAGAAAGTACCTCAGGTTCAAGTTGCCCGCAGGCCATTATCAGTTCAAAGCAATGCCCTTTGGTCTAACATCAGCCCCAAGGGTTTTCACAAAGTACCTGGCAGTAGTTGTTGCCTTGTTAAGAAGGCAAAAGATTTCCATTTTTCCATATCTGGACGACTGGCTCATAGTGGGTCAGTTTCCAGGCCAAGTCAAGTCAGACCTGCAAGTGACCCAGCAAGTGCTAACTTCTCTAGGATTTCTTCTCAACCTCCCCAAGTCAGTTCTCGAACCAGTGCAGCTTCTTATCTTTATAGGGGCAGAGCTGGATACTGTCCAAGCAAGAGCCTTTCTTCCTCTGGAAAGAGCAAGAGTTCTTATAGAACTGGCTTCTTCCTTCAGCCTTCAGGTATCTCAACCAGCAAGGCATTTCCTCCAGCTCTTGGGCCACATGGCAGCTTCTACAGCAGTGGTCCAAGGGGCAAGGTTTCAGATGAAGGACATTCAGTTCCATCTGAGGGCCTTTTGGTCCCAAAGGAAGGATCCTCTTACCAAACTGATTCCAGTGACTCGGACTCTGATCCAAGCTCTTCAGTGGTGGCAGGATCAGGGCAATTTAAGGCAAGGGGTCCCATTTGTCACTCAGTCTCATTCGGTGGTCCTTACCACGGATGCTTCCCTTCTGGGCTGGGGAGCCCATCTGGGAGCCCTCACTGCCCAGGGACTGTGGTCCCCTCAGGAATCCCTTCTTCATATCAATCTCCTGGAATGCAGGGCAGTTTTTCTGGCCCTGCAAGCTTTCTCTCAGTCAGTGCAGAATAAGGTGGTTCAGGTCAGAACAGACAACACCACCACCATGTGGTACAACAACAAGCAGGGAGGCACTCGGTCCATGGCCTTGTGCACGGAAGCCATGAAATTGTGGTCCCTGGCTTATTCCCTGCAGACCTCTCTGATAGCAGTCCACCTTCCAGGGAAGGACAGTGTGCTAGCAGATGCACTGAGCAGGATTTCCCAGGGCCATCACGAATGGTCCCTGGACCCTCGGGTGTTGAAAGTGATTTTTTCAAGGTGGGGCACTCCAGAGATCGATCTCTTTGCAGCCCCAGACAATCACCAACTTCCTCTGTTTTGTTGCAGACCCCCAGTCTTGGGCTCAGTCCCTCTGGATGCTCTGCTTCTGAACTGGGAAGGGAAATTTCTGTATGCCTTCCTTCCCTTTCCTCTACTATTCAAAGTTCTAGTCAAGATAAGGTCACAACCTTGCAAAGTGATCCTGATTGCTCCAGACTGGGCCAGACAGCCTTGGTACCCCCTGTTGCTGTCTCTAGCAGTCCATCTTCCTGTATATCTCCCCAGGAATTACAACCTGTTAACCTCCTCTCAGGGGAGGATTTGGTACCCCAATCTTCGGTCTCTCAATCTCAAGGCATGGCTCTTGAGGAGTTAGAGTATGCAGATTTGCATCTGTCTCAGGGGGTTCTGGATATTCTCAAAGCCTCTCGAAAGCCCGCCAACAGAAAGACCTATAACACCAAATGAAGCAGATTCAGCATGTGGTGTTCCAAGAAGCAAATTCCTCCAGAGACTGCTGAATTGCTTACAGTTCTGGATTATATGGTCCATCTGAATGGCCTAGGCCTCAGACCAGCTACTCTCAAGGTACTCATGTCAGCTGTTTCTGCTTTTCTGTCAGTGGAGAAGTCTTCCTCACTATTATCTCATCCTGTGTTCTGTAAATTTTTCAAGGGATTGCTTCATACCAATCCTCCCTTTAGGGATCCTGCCCCTGCTTGGGACTTAAATGTTTGCATTGCTCAACTTATGCAACCTCCTTTTGAGCCTTTGTCCTCAGCAGAGCTTAAGTACTTGACTTGGAAAACTGTGTTTTTGGTAGCCATTACCTCTGCCAGACGTATCAGTGAATTGCAAGCCCTGTCAGAGGAACCTGATTTTATCTCCTTTCATAGGGATAAAGTGGTCCTTAGAACCAATAGAAGTTTCTTACTCAAAGTGGTTTTAGACTTCCACTTGAATCAGTCTCTGTCTCTCCCTATCTTCTTCACGGATCATTCTTCCTCAGGAGAAAGGAGGCTACACACTTTAGATGTTAAAAGAGCCCTTAGCTACTACATAGAGCATACCAAGGGTCACACGTTTGATTCCCTCCAGTTGTTCCTCACTTATGGAGAAGTGGGAAAGGGCAAACTGGCCACCAAGAGAACTATTGCCAGGTGGATTGTGTCTTGTATGCAATTCTGCTATGAGAAACTGGGAAAGATTCCACCCTCAGGCCTGAGGGCTCACTCTACAAGAAGCACAGCTGCTTCCCTGGCTGCTGCCAGGGATATCCCTCTCTTAGAAATTTGTCAAGCAGCCACCTGGAAAACAGTCCATACCTTTACCAAGCATCCAGGCTAGGAGTGATGCTCGGTTTGGCACAGCAGTACTTCACAACCTATTCCCAAAGTAGGTTCTCTCTCCCCCTCCTCCATGGAGGTACTGCTTGGTAGTCTGCAGATAGTCAGAATGCAGCAAGACTTCATGTTGTTTGAAGAAAAAATTACTCACCTTAGTAACTGTGTTTCTTCTAATGGAGTCTTGCTGTATTCTGACCTCCATCCCTGTATCCCCTCTCAGAACCTGGTTTTTGGGAAGTGGGTGGTCAGGTGCAGTGTTGCACCCCAGAGGTGCTTCTGACACACCCTCCCTTTTTGTTTGGGTGTCTTGCTATATTTATCCTTATTTGGATTGGTTTTTGGTTTTGGGTTTCCTGACCTGAGTCTTCCTTGGGAATCCAAAACTCTTTGTTGCCAGTTGGCTAGTAAAAATTTTACAATTTCCAGATAGTGTAGTTAGTGAGTTTTTGCTCGTAAGAATCTGACGGTTGGGTTCCAAAGGGCTGCAGACAGAGACCTCAACTGAGCTTGAGCTCAACGTTCTATGCACTGCATAGAAAATGAACCCTATGTTCTCCGGGGCAGTTTAAAGGCTGGAGCTAACTGCAGATAGTCAGAATACAGCAAGACTCGATTAGAAGAAACACAATTACTAAGGTGAGTAATTTTTTCTTATATCCCCTCTCTCTTCCAGTGAATAGATGTTTAGTTCCTTGAGTCTTTCTTCATAAGGCTTGTGGTGCAGTCCATGTATCATTTTTGCTGCTCTTCTCTGGACTGCTTCCATTCTATGTCCTTCCTGAGATGTGGTCTCCAGAACTAGACACAGTATTCGAGATGAGGCCTCACCAGTGATCGATACAGTGGCATCACCACTTCACTCCCCCTACTGGTTATGCCCCTTCCTGTGCACCCCAGCTTTCAGTTTGCCTTTCCCACTTCTTTTTTTGCATTGTTTGGCTGACTTCAGGTCATCAGATATGATAACCCCCAGGTCTCTCTCCTGACTTCTGGTGGCTAGAACCTGCCTCCCACCCATCCTGTATTCCTCTCTTGGGTTTCTGTGTCCGAGATGCATTATCTTGCACTTCTTAGTGTTGAAACTCAACTGCCAAACCCTTGACCATTCCTCAAGTAGTCTTATGTTGCTTCTCGTTTTATCTAGCCCCTCCTGTGTGTCGACTCTGTTACAGATCTTGGTGTCATCTGCGAACAGGCATACTTTCCCCTCCAGTCCCTCTGCAATGTCACTTATAAAGACATTGAATAGAAATGGACCCAGCACCAATCCCTGTGGAACCCTGCTGGTCACCTCCCAATCTTCTGATTTTTTACCATTTAGTACCACCCTCTGGGTCCTGCCTTTTATCCAGTTTCCAACCCATTTTACTTTAGAGCCCACACCCAGATTCCCCAATTTGTTAAGCAACCTTCTATGAGGAATGGTGTTGAAGGCCTTACTGAAATCCAGGTAGGCCACATCCACCGCCCTTCCCTGATCCACCACCCTGGTCACCCAGTCAAAGAAATCGATAACATTAGTCTGATGGGACCTACCCTCAATGAATCCATGCTGCCTTGGGCCTTTTGCACCGCTTGACTCCAGGAACTTCACTACCCTCTCCTTACGGAGGGACTCCGTTAGCTTCCCCACCACTGAGGTCAGGCTTACAGGTCTGTAATTGCCTCCTCCCTACTTCCAGTCTTGTGCAGGGGGACCATCTCTGCCCTCC
Organism: Neoceratodus forsteri; assembly: GCA_016271365.2. Lineage (NCBI taxonomy): Eukaryota > Metazoa > Chordata > Ceratodontiformes > Ceratodontidae > Neoceratodus > Neoceratodus forsteri. The sequence continues at coordinate 276,865,086 of JADMNL010000025.1, forward strand.
TCCAGTCTCCAGGTACCTCCCCCATCTCTAGAGATTGGTTGAAGAGGGTTGTCAGTGGACCTGCTAGGACTTCCCTGAGTTCCTTCAACACTCTAGAGTAAATTCCGTCTGGCCCCATTGCCTTGTCTGTCTACTTTTCCTAGTTCCTCTAAGACTGTCCACCTCTCCCCCCTGTACATCTTTCCTTGTGAGTCTTGGCCCCTCCCCTGCCTCTTCCTCGGTAAATACTGAGCAAAAATATGTGTTCAATATCTCAGCTTTTTCAAGGTCATCCTCCACCCACCCTCTCCCTTCTTTAGCCTAATAACACCATTTCTGATCTTCTTCCTCTCGCTAATATAATGGAAGGTCTTGTCCCCCTTCTTAATAGCCTGTGCTATCCCTTCCTCCGTTCTTGCCTTAGCCCCTCTGACAGATTTACCAGCTTCTCTCTGCTTCTCCAGATATTTCAGTCTTGTTTTCTTTCTGTGTCTCTTAGTATTTCCTGAATGCCTTACTTTTTTCTCGGCTACTGGCTTAGAGAACCACAGTGGTCACTTCTTTCATTTGCTTTTGCTAAGCAATCTGACACACTGACTAGTCACTCCTGCTATGTATCTCTTGAGCCTAAGCAACTGTTCTTCTACCCCTCCCCCCATATCTTCTGCTGCCAGAGCAATTCTGAGCTGTTCCCCCATCTTCATGAAGTTGGCCTTCTGGAAATCTAGGATCTTAATCTTTGAATGGCTTTCTTCTGCCAATGTGTTGACTCTAAACCACACAGTTCTGTGGTCACTGGTACTAAGGGGACTGCCCACCTCAACATCCATGAGTCTGTCCCTGTTTGTCAGCACTAAGTTCAGTACAGCCCCTTCCCTGGTGGGAGCATTGTATAGCTGTGATCAATATTAAGACAGGCAGGATAGTCAGATGCACAAAACAGGAGCTGGTGATCCAAGTTTGAAGATTCAATTCAGACACAACACTAAACTTTGGGCAATCCCAAATCCACAGATGAAACAACACTGGGGCTAGTACTCACATAAGACATCCAAAACATACCCCCAGCAGCACTCCTGTATGTGAGATTTCTGCAAAGGTTCCATGGAGGACATGGAGTTTCATGGTAATCCATGGAGAATGTGTGGAGTATGGTGAAATCTATGGTAGTATGTCTTCGACCAAGATGTTTCTCCACAAAAATATGTGGAGAGATGCGTTACTATAACTCCACAGGCCAGGAGACTAGATTGATTATACATGGGCAAATATTCTATGGAGGTCCGTGATTCCATAAAGATTTCTCCACAGAACATTCATGTATTTCTACGGAGTAAGCAGAAATCTGAAGTAGTAGTAGTAAATTTGTTACGTGCCAACTCCCTGGGGCTTACAGCGCTTTACAGGACAAGCTGAAGTGAAACATAAAATAAAACAAATACATACAGGCCCATACGCTGGTCAGAAAAGAGGGATTCTTTTTTTGGCCAAGGTGGAACTGCAGGTAACGAGCAGCACAAGTCGTGCTGACATGTGAGGTTATCACTATGAATGAGAGGAAGACTCGGGGTTTCCATTAAAGCCTGCTGGCAATGTATTGAGAACTGGAAGCAAGAAGACCAGTCACCAGCCGTGATCCTACAGGTTGGTATCTCAGGTAGGGCACAAGAGCCAGTGCAGTGGCTGCCAGTGAAGGACTAACTGGAATAGGACACATTCCTCCTCTGGGGAGGGAAGGACGGTACCTGTGTTGCAGCACTGCCACAGGGTCCATGGGTGGCAGTCGCAACAGCTGAATGGAGGGTGCCAGCATGATCTCAAGCCAGGATTCTGAGGGAAGAAACAGGAAAATGGCCACAAGAGACATGAGTCCTCTCAGGCCCATTACACCACTGTCCTTTTCACCACAGTGTATCCCAAGGGGGGACACTGAAACCCAAGGGCCCTGGGGACAAGCCATGGGGCAGGGGTATATGAGAAACTGGATACCACACATTTAACCCAAACATAAAAACAAAGCCCAAATTAGTCAGAAATCAGAAACCACCATTACTTGTAGCAGCACTGTACTGGGGGTCAGACACATACACACAGCAAGTAATTCTAGCCAGCCAAATCAAGAATTCATTAAAGCTGGGTGGCAAGAATGCATCTAGAAGAAGCGCACTAACAACTGACCAGACCACACAAGTCACCAGGCAGCCGTCGGGACCTACACACACCCCAAAAAAAAAAACTCCCCCCAGCATACGGGCTTGCTGCACAGCTGTCCCATTGATGCCGATTTGCATGTGGAGTATTCACATAGTCAAATCAAATACCACCTTGCCACAGTCCCACACAGCAGTGCCCCTTAAGTAGCACACAGGTCATGTATTAAGTCCTTTGCACTGAACACTGGGAATGGCTGCTAGGGTGCTTACTGGGAGTGGGAAAGAGTGGGTGGGGTGATTTATTTATGCTATAGGTGGCCAGTACACAGGAAATCAGCTGGTTGATAAGGATGCCATGGGAAAGCCTCACTTAAGAGGCAAACTGATATCTATAGCTTCCCCAAAAAAACGAGAAATGAAGCAGAAACAACAGGAATTACTAATGCAGATTAAAGAACTGGAAGATGCCCAAAAAATTAAGTGGGATGAGGCTCGGAGCAGGGAGCTGACAACAAGTAAGAATCTACTACAAAAAATCCAAAAAGCTGAGGTAGAAAGGGCCCTGTTTTATTTAAAACAAAGATACTACGAGGGAGGTCCTAGAGGCACCAAACTCTTGGTCCTCAGACTACATCAGTATGTAGCAAAAGCCACAATAACCAAAATAATATCCCCTCGGTCAGGCCAAAAGGTTAGACAGGCCTCACAGATAGCAGCGGCATTTGTTGAATATTACTCAAACTTATATGGCCCAGATGAAAAAACCTTTGTACAAGATAAACAGAACTACCTGGGATCCATTCCCCTCCCTTTACTTTCACCGGATTCGGTAAGGATGCTGACTAGGCCCATTACTCAACAAGAGATAGTTTCCACAATCAAGAAACTTAAGTCAGCTAAATGCCCGGGCCCGAATGGGTATGGAGCTGAATTTTACAAAACCTTTGCCTCAGAAACAGCTCCCCTGCTTCTTAAGGTCTTCTCAAATATTTGGTCTGAGGGAGGGCCCCTCCCGCCCTCTTGGCAGTATGCGACCATAACCATCTTGCACAAGGAGGGAAAGGACCCCACAAGGTGTGAATCATATCGCCCTATACTTAACCATGATTACAAGATATTCACCTCTATTATTGCCTCTCGGTTGAATCCTATCCTACCGGACTTCATTCATACAGACCAATCTGGTTTTGTTATGGGTCGACAGGCTCCGGACGGAGAGCGTTCTGCTCTGAACATGATAGATAAAATTCAGCGTTTCTACATCCCGATATGTCTGATGAGCATAGACGCCGAAAAGGCCTTTGATAAGGTCTCATGGGACTTCTTGTTCATGGTGCTGGAGCATAGGGGGTTCCCCAAATCATTTATAGATACCATAAGGTCCCTATATACAGGCCCTCAGGCATATGTTAGGGTGAATGGGGGGCTTTCAAATAGATTCAGGCTGGGTAGAGGCACTCGGCAGGGGTGCCCACTTTCCCCCCTTCTGTTTGCCCTCTACATCGAGCCTCTGGCGGAGGCTATGAGGAGGGTGGAGGAGGTATCGGGATTGAGGTTGGTGGTGTTCAGAAAAAAATTCTGCTGTATGCGGATGATGTCCTGTTGAGCCTTTCCCAACCACATAGGTCCATAGGTCAGATATGGCCCATACTGGAAGAGTTTGGGAAACACTCAGGATATTCCCTAAATAAAACTAAAACAAAAGTCTTAAGCTTCTTCTGTAGTCCCTCTGAGGATATACGTCGGCTCTTGCCCCTGAACTGGTCTGCCGATAGAATGAAATATCTGGGGGTAAATATCACTAAACACTTTTCTAAATTATTTAAAACAAATTATTCTCCCTTGACTACTTCCCTTAAAAAAGATATGGAAAGATGGTCCTCGACCAACATGCCCATGCATTCTAGAATCCACGCCATAACAATGAGTATACTGCCCAAATTCTTGTACTTATTTCAATGTCTACCACTACACATACATAAGTCAAATTTTCAGATGTGGCATAAAATGATTTCCAGATTTATTTGGGGCAACAAGAGACCCTGAATAAATTTAAAAATTCTGCAGGCCCACTGGGATGGAGGAGGTAGATCCCTTCCGGAGCCGGAGGATTACTTTTTGGTGGTTCAACTGAAAAATGCGCTACAGTGGGTCGGTCCCAGTTCCACCTCCGGTTGGAGAGAAATGGAGAGGGGCGAGGGGGGGGCGGTAGGGTACCCCTTGGAGATCGTATAGTAATTCCTCTATTGTCCCATGGACACCCTATACCCAAGCTACACTTTGTGGGGGACACTATTCGCTCAGTCCATAGGCTCTGGCAAAAATATAAATTACAATCCTCTGTATGGCCACTAAAAAGCCTAGCTTGGGCCGAGGACTTCCCTCCTAATCGTCTAGATCTTACATATAAACAGTGGGGTAAATCGGGATTGGAATACCTGGGTCAATTCATCCAAGGAGACTCGATCCAGGACTTTGTTTCCCTTAAGAATAGGTTTGGCCTCAAAAGTTCGGATCACTTTAGGTTCCTTTAGGTTAGAGCATACATAGTATCTCTTCAAAAGAAAGAGGTAGACCCGGCCAGGGTTGCTCCCCTTATAGCAACCATCCAAAAGATAAAATCCACTATTGGTCAGAAGGGACTGATCTCTCACCTTTACAGGTCTCTTAGAACAGTGAAAATTGATCCATTAACCAGGATCAAGACTAGATGGCAGGAAGAAATCAATCCTGATTCCCCAACTCCTAACTGGGGATCCATTTTTAACATAGTCGGAAAAACGACCAGATCCCCCCCGGCAGGAGTTTGCCTGGAAGGTAAGGGTCCGCTTCGTCCTTACGCCTAAGACCTTAACTAAAAGAAACACAAAATACTCAGCTAGCTGTTGGAGAGGATGTGGGGGAGGAGGAAGCGGACTATCTCCATATATTTTGGGCATGCCCGAAACTGCAAAGGTTTTGGGCTGAGCTCATAACAGCTATACGGGAAATTCTCGCATTAGACCAGCCTCTTGACTGGATGGAAGTGATCCTAGGAACCCCCCCCCCCGGCCGACATTAGGGGACCTGATTCTCTGTACCTATGGGCAATCTTAATTACTGCAGCCCATAAAGCCATAACTAGGTCATGGCTCAACCCCTCACCTCCTAAGAAACAGGACTGGATATCAGTCGTCCAGAGTTTAGCCCGAACTAGAGGAACTCACCTTTAAAATAAATCACAGGACCTCACTTTATACCCAGAGATGGACGAGGTGGGAGATTTGGAAGCAAGCAGAAGGAGAAACATAGATGGGGTAGTTGGGCAAAGAAATCCTCCTCCTCTTAACTTAACTTAGTGCTTAGAATTGTGAAAGAGGTTTGATGGAACTATCAGTTTGGGTTGGAGTAAGTATTATATCCATGGAGTGACTGTACAATATATTTTAATGGCATACTTTGATTGTATTGATGGACCTGACAAATGTATTCAAGTTTCCTGCAAACTGTCAATAAAATTAAAGTTTAAAAAAAAGAAGGGATGCCATGGGGAGGAGGATGGTTGCTTTTGACCTGGTTGCCAATATTGGGGGGGGGCATTAGGTGTGGGTCAGTGGGTGGGGGGTCAGCCTTGGTCTCCTAAACCACCAACTTGCGTGTAATACAGTATTGTCAGCCCCAGTGACTGTGGTGGGACTGCAGTGTGTGGGAGTCCCCCTCTGAGACAGTGTGGAGACAAAGGTTTCTATGCTCGTGCCTCCACATCTGAGTGCCTGTACCGATTAACCAACTAAAGAAAAAAAGCAGAGTGGAACTCAATCTCTCTTTCGGGGGGGTTCTTCAGAACCCCCAGAAGTCCCACAGCATATGGTCCTGACATAACTTAAATAGTAGATAATCTTAAGATAATAAATAGAGTAATTTAAATAAAATGGCATCCAGAGTGGGGAGACAACTAACTGGTCCAGAAAGCCTCCGTGAACAAATGAGTCTTCAGTACCCTCTTAAAGGCCTCCACCAAGAGGTCTCCCTTTAAAAAATCTTGGGAACGTGTGCCACATGGCCGGGTTGGCTACCTTGAAGGTACAATTGCCTGACGACTTAAGCCTGATCCTGGGAACCGCCAGGAAGCCCACATCAGAGGAGGTGAGAGCTGTGATGAGGAGTCAGGAGATCTTTCACATAACCAGGACCCAGTCCATATAGGGCTTTATAAGTCAGCAAACTGACTGTGAAGGAGATACACTGCTTCACCAGAGGCCAGTGCAGATCATGCAGAACCAGGGGCATATGACAGGATCTTGGGAGGCCTGTCAACAACCTGACCACTGCGTTCTGCACTAACTGCAGGTGTCGTAAGGACCCCTTGACTAACCCCAAGAGAAAGAGCATTGCAATAGAAGAGTCTGAAAGTTACAATAGCATGTACCAGTGCTGGTAAGTCTTCAGAGGGGATCAAGGCTTTAATCCGGGCAATGTTCCTGAGATGGTAAAAGCCACTGAGGACTACAGCTGATGCCTAAGCCTCAAGTATCATCCTCTCATCTAGGATGACCCCCAGATTCTTCACTTTAACAGACGCCATCAGCCTGGAGGAACCCAGCACAAGGCTAGTGATCACCACGGCTGCCTCCACTCCCTACCTTCGACCAGGCTCTGTCACTAATACCTCCATCTTATGTGGGTGGAGTCTAAGCCAGCTAGACGATATACAGTCCTGAATCTCAACAGACACAAATTTAGTACTTCAACCACATTTTGGCATCTGGCTGCCAACAACAGATACAGCTGAGTAAAAAAACAGTCTGTAACCTCTAATGATCTCGCCCTGGGATGCAGCATGTACACTGCGAACATCGTAAGGGAGAAGACTGATTGCTGGGGTACACCACAGAACAGGGTCTCCGAGTCGTCAAGTGTGGGTGGACAGACTCCCCATTCCACTGTACTCTACATCTTTTTCAAGGGGATAAATATTTGCAGAGAAAAAATTGTGTGTTAAAAAAAAAAATGTAAAACGTGGTTTCTTCTGCTGGACTTAACATTTAATTTAAAGACTCTGGCTCTTTTTTCAATGAATATAAGAAATATTTTTTTTGATCTCAGGCCATCTTACAGTTTTTATAAGTTTTTTTTTTTTGGGGGGGGGTTGTCAGATGCTAGGACTGTGTGCGGTACGTAGGCTTACCACCAGTCCTGATTTTCGTAGGCATACCCCCCAAGTGACCCCCATTTCGTGGGTCCGACCCAATTTTAAGCTAAAGAACCCACAGACCCGAACCCTCCCCTGCCAGACCCTCTAAACCCTGAGCTTCCCTGGTTCACACATGCGCAGAATGACAGCATGGCCACACATTCCTGGTGCTCATTCCTAGTGCCTCGTTAGCTCCCTGCGCAGCCACAGAATTGTCCAATGTGTCCTGTGGACATCAGAGTGCAGGCAAATCAGAGTAAGCAGGAGAACGAGGAGGAACCCTGCCGGGCAGACCGAGAGCAAGACAGTTTCTTTTTTGACAAGCCAAGACGAGGAACATAAGTTAAAAATATTTGTCCGGTCACCATGATGTTGTCGGAAGTCATAGAATCTAGGAGTTGCTGGGGTTATCACAGTGAGGTGGAGCCGGAAGACTTGGCGGTCGAGCAGCAGTGAGAATTAGAGCATAGTCCAGGATGTGGCCCTCTGTGTAGCCTGTGCACAAAGGCAATGGGAAAGCCTGGGTAAGTCTGCAATTTATTGAATGCATTGCTGCCTCCACAGTAAATGTGTCAGGTAGTGAGCAGAGTCCGAGCAAGACCACTGTGTGAGGGTGACTGCGGTTTTACAACAGATAGGAGATGGAGGGGGGAGGCGATCATAACAGTGTGCCGCACTTGACTAAGAAAGTGAGAACTAACATAGAAACACAGAATTTGACGGCAGATAAGGACCACTTGGCCCACCAAGTCTGCTCATTTCCCTACCTAATGGATAAGCTGCAGATCCTAGTTAACCAACAGCCTACTTCCTCCTACCCCAACCCCTAGAATTGCCTTATGTCTGTCCCATGCATTCTTGAATTCCACCAGTTTTTGATTCCACAGCCTCCTCAAAAAGACCGTTCCATGCATCCACAACCCTCTCCGTGAAACAATACTTCCTCACATTACCTCTGAGCCGTCCCCCTTCTATCTTCAAATTGTGCCCCCTTGTTCACCTCCTTTTCTGAAAGATGCTATCCTCTTGGACTTTGTTGAGTCCCTTTAGGTACTTGAAAGTTTCTGTCATGTCCCCCCGTCCCTCCTTTCCTCGAGGGTATACATATTAAGCTCCTTAAGTCGCTCTTCGTATGTCTTCTGGTGCAGACCCTGCACCATTTTAGTTGCCCTCCTCTGGACTACCTCCATCCTATCTGTGTCCTTGCGGAGACTGGGTCTCCAGAACTGCATGCAGTACTCCAGATGGGGTCTCACCAGCTGTCTGTACAGAGGGATAACAACTTCCTGTTTTCTACTGGTGATGCCTCTCCCTATACATCCCAGTATCCCCCCAGCCCTCCTTATTGCCCACTCACATTGCTTGCCCACCTTTAGGTCATCTGATATGACTACCCCCAGGTCCCTTTTCATTTGTGTTGTTGTTAGTATCTCACCCCCCATAGTGTACTCTTCCCCTGGGTTTTTGTTTCCCAGGTGCATTACTTTGCACTTCTTAGTGTAACCCCCGTTACCCGGGGTTACTAGAATCCCAGTAAGACCTAGTGGTAGGCAGGGAAGGCAGCTTGTGAAACTCCAGTTAGATGGATTTCACACTGTCTCACTCTGTTCTCAGTCTCAGCTGAGACTGAGGGATGACATCATCTTAGAACTGTCACAGCTGCATAAGCCACACTGGAATGTTGCAGTTGGAGGTTAGAGTAGAACACTGGGGAGTTTGAAGCCAGTCTGTGTGCAGTCTGAGTGAGAAACTGTAGTGCAGCTGAGTGTGTGCAGGCTCTCAGAGCTTTAAGCTCTGTTTCAGAGCTACTTTTGGTAAAGGTATGTGTTTCCACCTTAAGAGGAACACAGGAACTGGTAATTGAAGTGGTGGAGACCGCTTTCAATGGTTCAAGAGCCCCATCCCTGAGGGGATGGGGGGAAGGTTTTTGCCTGTTTTCAAGGGACAAAGCCCCTGGGTCCGGCTAAGAGAAAGAAGCTGCCTGTTCAACTTGTGCTGAGGCACCAGAAGCTCTGAAGAGAGAGATTCCTTGTGGAGGAAACATCTGTGGGGCACCTGCAACCAAAGGGTGAGTTTGCTCTGAAAAAAGGGCCAATGTTTTCACCTGAACAGAAGGAAACTAAATGGACTGTTACTGTGGGGTCAGGAAAAAGACAGCCAAGTACAGTTGGAAAGTGGGGATTGGACTGCTTAATCTGTGGGAGGTCTAGAGTGATGGACAATGCCACTTAATTCAAGTATGTTCAAGTCCAGCAAAGAGTGAAGGAAATTGGGGATTGGACTGCTTAACTCAGTGGGGGGTCTAGAGTAATGGACCATGCCACTTAAAAGTATGTTCAAGTCCAGCACAAATGGGAAGCGAGACAAGTAGATGGAATGTGAAATATATTTTGCAAGAATCTACATTGTAAAGCTTTACAGGATGAGGTGTTTACTGTCCAGAGAAATGGCCGGGTATGAATTGTGGGAGCGAGAGGTGGGAGACCCCCCCATCAGTAGTAACCAAATTCACCTCTACAGATTTGCTCTGAGACACCTGTTGCTTTCTCTCAGGTACTTGGCCAGTGCCTGAGGAAAGTACCCAGACGTGGGATTGTAAGGAAGATTCCCTGATGGAGCCGAGGTGCTCTTAGGTGGTTTAGGGAGGCACCAGAAAATGTTTCCATGAAGTATGGAAAGTGTCCAAGTGGCTGGCAAGGAAGCCGAGCCAGGGAAAACCCAGAACAGTGTACAAGTTCGGGCTGTGTAACCCAAAGCAGCGTGCAGGTCTGGTCTGTGTGCCCAGTGGATTCAGAGCCAGAGGGCTAAAGTGTTGAGGAAGTGTTCTAGTCTCTTTTAATCTGCATTACCAGGAGTGTAGCCCCGTGGGGGTCCATCTATGCTTTGTTTATTTTGTTTGGATGTGAATAAAAAGCCACATTTTAGAATCCCACTTCTGGTATTGGACATTACAGTTATTGCTTCCTGTGTTCGGAGCTACTTGGGTGCCCCTGTGCAGAGTAGCCAAACCTAGCCTTTGTGCTGAGTGACCTATTCTTCCCAGAACACAGCCTGCCTGGTATTGCTGTCAGATACAAATGGTAGACCGGGTGGGGGTACCAAAAATGGAGGCACCGCTGAGGATTTGGGTTTGGAACTTAGGGAGGAATGCAAGAAAGGTGCTCGGGCAAAAGGCTAGCGTTTTGGCTATCTGACAGTGGGTAGCCCAAAAATCTGAAGCAAGGTTAACTAATGTGCTGCTGTGTGCTGTTGTCCATGTGCTGCTGTTAAAATGCCAACTGTTTACCAAGGAGCAGTAAAGCCTAAGAGAGTATTTCCTTGTCCTGCATCAAAATTACAGGGTTTTGCCAGCTTTTAAAACTGTTGTGACAAAGAAAAGTGTGGAAAACTAGGGGTAGCAAAAGGAAAATTGTGCCCTGGACGTTGGAAATGCTTTCATGTGAACTGAGGGACTGGTTGTGCTTAATGGCCATAAGAAATGGTTAAAATGGGCTCCCACCGTGGAGTCAGTCGAGAAAAAAAAAAAAGTGTGGTTTTGCAGTTTAAATTTGCCTGCTTGACGATCGCCGTGAGGAGAACAGCACTTGAGAAAAAAGAGGCTAATTTGCATGGCGTCGAGTGATTGGTGAGACTGCAATCAGTCCCGCCCCCAAGCCAGCTCTAGAGTGACTGCCCAGCATTCGAGAGGGAGTGTGAGTGGAGTGTGCGTACTGGCTTACAGGAGGAGCGTCGCGGTGACTGAAAGCGCTGCAACAAGTGTAAAAAACTGATTTTTCTGTTTAAATTCGGGCTCAACCCACATCTCGATCGACTGGAATGTGAGTGTGGTGTTCAGAAGGACGATCGGCAGGACTGCCAACCCGCTTCTTTCCAGAGGCCTCCAAGACTGGCTGCAGGCTGTTTTCCATTGCAGCAAACAGCTACTGATAACAGTGAGTACCAACAGAAATAATTGCTGAGACTAAGTGATTTTGCCAAAAGCCAGCTGAATCTGTGTTAGCAGTGTAGTCGCTTTGCAAACAAGGACTGTGCTAAGTTTTACCAGCAAAAGCAAGCCTTTTAAGCCATCAACTGTGAGAATAATTATAGGTTCAGCGTCAGTATAAGTTTCAAAGCCATGAGAGAGACTGTGAGTTGTATCAAGATATGCAGCAAGAGTTACAGGCAATCCTGTGCTTGAAATACTGAGGCTTTAAGGGACTGTGAGCTACAGCAATGTCTTCAGCAAGTGAAAAGTCTGTGGTAAATCATATAAATGTGCTAGGAAAAAGAACAGTGCAAGTTTGTGCAGTTTGAGCAAAGTTATCAGTAGAGTGTGTAAATCGGATGCGCAGTGGCTTGACCCAATTTCAGAATGTTGATGCATAGGAGTGCTGCCGCCGCCATTACAGAGTGGGGTAGTAATGTAAACACAGCAGCAGAGGAGCCATTTTGAAAGAGAAAGAAAGCTTTCAGTGATATGGGACTTGAAATAACAGTGAGCGTTGTTTGTTTTTCTCTGCAGTCATGGCCTCAGGACCAGCCCGCTACCGGATCATGCCCGGGCTGTGGTAGCAGTAGAAGTTAACAAGTAAAGGGACATTAAAAGATGTTACTATGGAGGACGACTGCCTCATGTGGTGATTATTGGATATCCAGTGCAAGTATGTTTGATGTGCTTAAATGCTGGAAGGGACGTCTTCATGGTACCTCACTGTTCTGGGTGCTTAGAAAATATGGTTTATTTAAAGCACCCAAGATTCGTTTGGCTCCCACATGGACAAAAGTTCAAGAATCTGCAGTTGGCAGCGCACAGCACCAGATGGAGCCTGTTGGAGAAGGCCCCTCGGGGGAGTGTGGCACAAAGCTAGAGGGTGCAGATTTACAGACAGAACAATGTGCTGATGTTTCGGATTCTGAATCACAGAGAGGCACCTCAGGAAGAGCATCAGTAGACCCGTGGAGAGCAGGGCCTAGCCCAAGTCTCATAGGAGAAGACGAGATGAGCGACCTCCGCACCCAGCGAAGAGTGGATAGTCTCAGGAGTGAGGGTGACTGCTCTCTCCTGGGCACAGATTCTCAGTGAGGAAGAAGAAGAGGGGGAACCTATGTGGCCTTGTGAAAAAGGAACTGGTACACAGCCTCAAGCTCTTGCCTCAGAGGAATGCATGGAAGAGAGTGGTGATGCCACTGCCCTGGCTGTGCAAGAAGCCAGGGATCCATTTTTTGTGTCTTTGAGAATGCTTAGCTGGTAGAACCAGGAATGGCCACCCCCAAGCCAGGCCAGAGGTCTCAGGTTGACCAAAGCTAGTAAAGAGGAGAGACTGGTTCGTAGGAAGGTGAATTAAATCTATGGGATGTCCTTTCCTCGGAGAGTCTGGGAGGAGATTGAACAAAACTGGAAGTCCTGGATTTGGGCAGAAGAAATGAAATGTGTGCATCCTGGTGCAAACAAGCATGTCAGGAACAGAATGTTTCACGAAAAATACAGCCAGTGGAAAAGAGGCAGGACACTGTTAGAATAGTGGATGGAGAGGGACGTGAAACCTTTCACAGTGTGAATTATGTGCGCCCAGACGGGGTAATAATTCAAGCATCTGACCCGTTGTGCTATTGGCCACAATGCAAAGACCTTCCTGCAAATGTGCCCATGCCTAAAATCGCCTGGTAATCGGATGACTTCAGACCAGCTGTTTTCCTTTTTGTTCCTGTTCCAAGGTTCCATCTCCAGAGATGACACCAGCCCAGCAGCTTCCAGATGTGCCCTCCTGTCGTTCCTGGAAGATGTCTGCCCCGCTGTATAGGAAGAATGCTGCCAGGGAGAGTCTTTGGCTGAGGACCAGGTTGGTGCCGTTGTCATTCTACAGGGGACTGGTAAGTCCAGACTTTTCAATTCTTATGACATTGCAGTACACACCCTACCCTAGCAGACTCCAGATGTTTGAACTGTCCTCAAAGTCTCTCCCCTTTGGGACTTTGGCCTGCTAGAACTGTGATTCACCGGGCTCCGGCCCAGGAGAGACTCTTTAATGGACTTGCCTTCGGGCACTGTGGTCACTAGATGGGACATTTAGGGCACTCCATCCCCCAAATGGTGTATTATAAATAATGTCATTGTTTTCTACTGTTTTTTAATGTTTATACTATTTTCTACTTTTCTAAAAAAAATCTTTTTGAGATTCTCCAATGTTTGATGGTAGAGGTTTAGATAGACTGTGTATGCAGATTAGGAGTATGTGTTGTCTTTCTTTTTCTTGCAAGTGTTCCTGAAGAAGAACGAGGAGGAGGGACTCATCGGAGTTCCTCACTAGTACTTTAGTGTGTAGTGTTTAAAGTACTATTGTTGTTGTTGTTACTGTGCGTAACTTTTCCTTCCTCAGCTATGGTTGTGGGGGAGTGTGGGAGTAATGCATAGGGTATGGTATTAGCTCCTGGTGTGCGGTTGCATGGTGTCTAGGGTTGGGGAGGTCCACTGTTTGTTTTGGGATTTGAGTTAGAGGTAGACAGATTTTCCCTAGAGGGCTAGTGGGGATAGACAGGCTGTGGTCCTGAATGGCTGTAGGGACTGCAGTGCTGATCTATTAGGGCTATGCTCTGGACAGTTCTTCCAGAGCCACTGGGTACCCGTAGTCAGCGGGTAGAGTAGAGGCTGATGCGTCAGCCGATGGCCTCTGGGCCCTTAGTGTTGCCTGCCTGTGCCTAGCACATGGTAGGAGGGGGCCTGATCACCCCTCTCCGTAGGTAGCACATAGGGTAGGATGGCCTGGGTCGGGTAACTAATGACTGCGGACAGTCATTTTCCTGGCCCAGGGCGAGTGTAACCCCTCTGTTACCCGGGGTTACTAGAATTCCAGTAAGACATGTGGTAGGCAGGGAAGGCAGCTTGTGAAACTCCAGTTAGATGGATTTCACACTGTCTCACTCTGTTCTCAGTCTCAGCTGAGACTGAGGGATGACATCATCTTAGAACTGTCGCAGCTGCATAAGCCACACTGGAATGTTGCAGTTGGAGGTTAGAGTAGAACGTTGGGGAATTTGAAGCCAATCTGTGTGCAGTCTGAGTGAGAGACTGTAGTGCAGCTGAGTGTGTGCAGGCTCTCAGAGCTTTAAGCTCTGTTTCAGAGCTACTTTTGGTAAAGGTGTGTATTTCCACCTTAAGAGGAACACAGGAACTGGTAATTGAAGTGGTGGAGACCACTTTCATTGGTTCAAGAGCCCCATCCCTGAGGGGATGGGGGGAAGGTTTTTGCCTGTTTTCCAGGGGCAAACCCCCTGGGTCCGGCTAAGGGAAAGAAGCTGCCTGTTCAATTTGTGCTGAGGCACCAGAAGCTCTGAAGACAGAGATTCCTTGTGGAGGAAATGCCTGTGGGGCACCTGCAGCCAAAGGGCGAGTTCGCTCTGAAAAAAGGGCCAGTGTTTTCACCTGAACAAAAGGAAACTAAAGGGACTGTTACTGTGGAGTCAGGAAAAAGACAGACAAGTACAGTTGAAAAGTGGGGATTGGACTGCTTAATCTGTGGGAGGTCTAGAGTAATGGACAACACCACTTAATTCAAGTATGTTCAAGTCCAGCAAAGAGTGAAGAAAATTGGGGATTGGACTGCTTAACTCAGTGGGGGGTCTAGAGTAATGGACAATGCCACTTAAAAGTATGTTCAAGTCCAGCACAAATGGGAAGCAAGACAATTAGATGGAATGTGAAATACATTTAGCAAAAATCTACATTGCAAAGCTTTACAGGATGAGGTGTTTACTGTCCAGAGAAATGGCCAGGTATGAATTGTGGGAGCAGGAGGTGGGAGACCCCCCATCAGTAGTAACCAAATTCACCTCTACGGATTTGCTCTGAGACACTTTTTCCTTTCTCTCAGGTACTTGGCCAGTGCCTGAGAAAAGTACCCAGACGTGGGATTGAAAGGAAGATTCCCTGATGGAGCCGAGGTGCTCTTAGGTGGTTTAGGGAGCCACCAGAAAATGTTTCCATGAAGTATGAAAGGTGTCCAAGTGGCTGGCAAGGGAGCCGAGCCGGGGAAAATCCAGAACAGTGTACAAGTTCGGGCTGTGTAACCCAAAGCAGCGTGCAGGTCCAGTCTGTGTGCCCAGTGGATTCAGAGCCAGAGGGCTAAAAAGTGTTGAGGAAGTGTTCTAGTCTCTTTTAATCTGCATTACCAGGAGTGTAGCCCCGTGGGGGTCTATCTATGCTTTGTTTATTCTGTTTGGATGTGAATAAAAAGCCACACTTTAGAATCCCACTTCTGGTATTGGACATTACAGTTATTGCTTCCTGTGTTCAGAGTTACTTGGGTGACCCTGTGCAGAGTAGCCAAACCGAGCCTTTGTGCTGAGTGACCTATTCCTCCCCGAACCCAGCCCGACTGGTGTTGCTGTCAGATACAAACGGTAGACCGGGTGGGGGTTACATTAGCATTGAAGCTACTGTAAGCTGTCATACATTTGACCATTCCTCCAACCTTGCCAAGTCCCTTCTCATCCTTTCCACCCCAACTTATGTATCAACCCTGTTGCAGATCTTTGTGTAGTCTGTAAAGAGACATACTTTTCCTTCCAGTCCCTCTGCAATGTCACTCATAAAGACATTAAAGAGGACCGGTCCTAGTACTGAACCCTGCAGTACCCCACTAGTATCCCCCCTTTCTTCAGAGTGGACTCTGTTTACTGTTACCCTCTGTGTCTTGTTCTCCAGCCAATTTTTTTTACACAGGCTACCACCCTGGGACCCACTCCCAGGCTGGCTAACTTGTATATTAATCTTTTGTGTGGGACTCTGTCAAATGCCTTGCTAAAGTCTAGGCAGACCACGTCCACAGCCCCTCCCTGATCTACTACTTTGGTCACCCAGTCAAAGAAATCTATTAGATTTGTCTGACATGACCTTCCTGCTGTGAATCCATGCTGCCTTGGGTTCTGTGCCCCTCTGGCCTCTAGGTACTCAACAATTCTTTCCTTCAGAAGTGATTCTATCATTTTCCCTATCACTGAGGTCAAACTAACAGGTCTGTAGTTTCCTGCCTCTGCCCTGCTCCCACTTTTGTGAAGTGGAATAACATCTGCCTCCTCCAGTCCTCAGGTATCACCCCATCCTCCCATGATTTGTTAAAGAGGGTAGTCAGTGGTGTCACTAGTTCTACCCTTAGTTCTTTTAGAATTCTGGGATGAATCCCATCAGGCCCCATTGCTTTGTCCACCTTCAGTTTTAAGAGTTCTTTCAGAACTCTTTCTTCTGTGAATGGGCTGGTATCAACCCCCCTATCCAGAGTGTTTCTGTTTGGTTTAGGTACCTCCCCTTCTTCACTTGTGAATACTGAGCAAAAATATTTGTTTAGTATCTCTACCTTTTCACAGTCACCCTCTGCCCCCCAATATTAAGCCTCACTATCCCTCCCTTGGTCTTCTTTCGCTCCCTGATGTACCTATAAAAGGTTTTATCCCCCTTCTTAACTGAGTGGGCTATCATTTCCTCGGTTTGGGCCTTTGCTGTTCTGACTGCCTTCCTTGCTTCCTTCTGCTTTAACTTATACAGTTCTCTGTCCTGCTCCTTGTACATCCCGAATGCTACCTTTTTCTCCCTAACCTTCCCTGTCACCTCCTTTGAGAACTGGCCCAACTTTGAATGAAAAACGAAATAACATTTAATTTAGCAGCACTATGAAAGCAGAATTTTAGATGTGTGTGATGACAGACTGACAGGTCGGCTACTAAACACCATTACTGCATGCAGACTGAAAGTTAAGTAAGGCAGACCACCAGACGGGTGAATCTGTGAGAAAACTAACACAATTAGTGTGGCATCACCAGCCTGAAGTGCACCCGCCAAGGTGATATCTTGTAGTGTTTATTTTTTTTAGGAACATTTTCCAGGGTTTAATGCTGCTCCCCATCAGACAGAAATTTTTAAAACCTGCCCCCCGCCCCGCAGTGACCAGCATTCCAGATGGTAATACTTGGGACCTATGCATAGGACAGTTCTGATTTGGGCAGCTGTCTGTGTCCTGCAAAAAAAACATGAAAAATACAGTACTACATGTCCTGACCTTGTAGTAGAAAAAATACTTTCTAACTTCACTCTAAACATTGCAGAAAACTATAGTATCTTTAAACACCTTAAAATAATAAAAAAACAATATAAACTACAACAGTCTTAATTCTGATTATTTAGATTAAACAAATCAGTTGTCTCGGACTATTGCAATTTTGTCCTGCAAAAACTCATGTTTCAGTTAAAATTTCCCACTTTGAGCTTATTAAAATATGATAACCCTGACGGTCCCGTCCTGGTCACGGCAGTGCGTTTCTGTGTTAATGGGTATGTACGGTTTTTAAATCTGGGCCGCACAGCCACGCACCGCGCGTTGGCCAATGGCAGGAGGTCGTGACGGGTGAAGCCACCGGCGATGGCAGGATTCACTGCCCTCTTCCTCACAAGCACCGCCCGCCTTGTTGCATTGTGGGTAACGAGGTTCAGCTATCATGGCGTCTTACGTCTTCGCCCGCTGTCTCCGCTTGCTGTTGCAACCTTCGGCCAGAACATCGCTGAGAGCTGTAGCAGCCGCCGTTACCTGCCCGCAGCGGAACTATGTTAGAGTGTGCAGTGAGCGGCGAGCGACGGCGGCACCCCGGACACAGGTAGTGCGCGAACTGCAATCCCAGGCCTGCTGCTGCTGCTATTGCAGCGGCTTCGGGGGCAGCATGACCTCCGTCAGGGTTTCATGGACACGGCACCTTTCCAGCTGTGATGGGTGCAGGTGGAGCTGGGATTTGAGAAGGCTGGAGATATGTGGGGGAAGAGTTATTGTGCAAGTGAGAGTCAGTTTGGATATTGTATTTGTTTCAGTCACAGTATGCATCTTTTCCTGTTAACTCGTGTGACCCTTGCACTCCAGGAGTTTTAATAGAGACACCACGAATCCGTGTTTGCTGCCCTGTTATGCACTTCAGTCTGTGTAATTCTGCCATTGTAGGATATTGGTAATGTTTTCTGTGGGGCCACGGATGAGTGGCAAAAAGGAGCGTTTTGCTCTCATATTTTTTTTTTTTTTTTGCATGATTTAAACCAACGTTCTGATTTTCCATCCTTCACATCGGCAGGATGTGGTACATAGAGGGTGGGATATTCTACTGCGCCAGGCATGGGCGCAGTGCAATTGGGATGCGCCAGGGCATGGTCCAGCCGATATTTAACAGTGCTGCGCCATGGCACAGCATTGTTGAATATGGCACTGGGGACGCCTGCACTTCGCACAGCACAGTGGCACTGCGCAAGTGAGGAGCAAGGGGATGCGCAAGTGCGGGTGCACCAACCACGTTATTTAGCGCTGGGCATGCAAATGAGACCATTATGCATGCAAGGTGCAAATGGAGCCATTTGCATGCAGGTGCTCCGATCCCTGGCAGCTTGCGCCTGGCGCCCTGCCAGGCTGCAGCCATTGGGGACCGATGCCCCCTGTCCCTCAGCGGGCAATGTGCTCCAATGCCCAATCGTGGGCTGTAGGTAAAGTTTAAAGTCCTGGTGGTCCAGTGGCCCCTACGTCATTGCCCGACCGTGGGCTTTAATTATAAGCACATTCCCTGGTGGTCCACTGGACCTGCTCCCCAGCCCGATCGCGGGCATTGGTTAACAATACATTCCCTGGTCGTCCAGTGGACCCTACCCCATCGCCTGATCGCGGGCGTATAATAAAACCCTGGTGGTCCAGTTGACCCGATCGCGGGCTTTAGTTGTAAATATAATCCCTGGTGGGCCAGCGGTACCCCCTCCCCACTCAGACTAGCCCCCCCCCGGTCAGCGGCGGGCGGCAGCTCCCCATCCGCAAGCTGCCCGCCAACATGACAACATACAATGCGGCTGTACACCCATTGGTCCCTAGCGTGGGCCAATGGGTGTGCAGACTGTACTGGCACAGTACCAGTCCCGAAATGTGAATGAACCATTCACATGTCCGGGACTTGTAGTACAGTACGATCTGCACGCCCATTGGCCCATGCAGGGGACCAATGGCCTACAGCTGTACTGTACACTGTCAGTTGGCGAGCGGCTTGCGGGTGGGGAACTGCCGCCCGCCGCTGACTGGGTGGGGGAGCGGGGTGGCGGGTCTGAGTGGGGAGGGGGGTACCGCTGGACCACCAGGGACTATATTTACAACTAAAGCTGCGGATCGGGTCCACTGGACCACCAGTGTAATATTTTATTCATTTGCCTGCGATCAGGCTGGGGATCGGATCAACTGGACCACCAGGGAATGTACTTATTACTAATGCCCGCGATCGGGCAATGTGTTAGAGTCCACTGGACCACCAGGGATATGTTTATATTACGCCCACGATGGGGCAGGGTCCACTGGACCACCAGGGATATATCTGGACACCTATGCCCGTGATTGGGCGAGGGGGGAGCACGATGCCCGGACTGTGTCCCAGAAGGTCAGGTGGCCACCCACAGCAGGCGGCCCAGTACGGCAGCCCGCCTGTAGGTGTCCCCCTGGCTTGCTCCTGCTTTTTACGGGCGGATCTTTACATCCACCCTGTGCAGCACAAGTCGGGTTTGTGCCTGCATATGTGCTGCACATCATGGACTGAATACCAGGATGTGCCGATATGCATGGGCACATTCCCTGCGCCGCATACACATTGGCGCGTGTCACATTGGGATTTGTGCCATCTACAAGCCCTTTGAATATCCCACCCAAGAATACTGGATGGGCAACTGTGCACAACCAGTGTGTGCTGCCACAGAGGGGTTCTGATTCCCTCAGACCTCCAGAACAAAGCTTGAGAGGTCCATGGGAATCAGAACACCGAGGTTACAAAACACAGTGGTTGTGCATAGAGTTGCTCGTCCTGTATTTTTTTTTTTATAGTGTATAGTGCTGTGTGAAATATGTTTGTGAGTTCTTTTGCTTTCAAAATGAAACTGACTCATGCAGTCTCTAGAGCTTCTAGAATGTTGTTCTGCCACAGTAGGATAAAAATCACATTCCATGACCTTTGAACTGTGGTACAACAGCATTTTGGATGGGATGGGATTTTATACAGAACAACACTCCACTGTACACTATATAGTGGAAACAGCAGTGGTGGTCTTCAAGTATGCATGGTATAAGTAGAAAGGAATCTTTTTTGGGGGGGAGGGGAGTAGCCCAAGAACAGGTAGTGACTGTGGTGACGGGTACTACTACAGTAGAGACAAAACTGGGCAGACTAGGTGGGCCAAGCCCTTCTTATCTGCAAACAAATTCTATATTTCTGTATGCACACAATTTGTAGTGTGTGCTAATACGTCCTTGTAACATGGCATATAAAACTGAAAGAAAATTATGCATTTCGATAGGACGAAAGACACCATGTGGTACACCAACAATCATGGTCTAATACCTAGTAGACCATGGTTTGTGATATACCTTGGCAATCCACTACAGGCAAGAAGCAGTACACAAGTGAAAGTAATGTGCAAATAGTTTGTAGTTGTTCCAGGTTGTATGTACTAAGGTTTTTCCTGGCACAGGATTTTTGACATTTTCAATATTGTTCTATGTTGTAACTGCGACACAAGTTCATGAATCACTAAAGATTGTACATTTAAACTCCACGTATACTGTTAATTATGCTGCAACAATATTTTTTTAGAAGTGAACATTTACATACTGTTACCATCCCTTCTGATCTGCTGCTTTCTAAGCAACTGTGGGTGCAATGCATTGTGGATGACTGAATAACATTATCTGTCCTAGTCTTTTCTTGGTGAATACACAGTGGTAAGGATTAGCATGCAGCTTCTATAACCGAAAGCAAAAATAACGGTGAGATAAAGCAAAATCAAAGAGAGAGGATACTTCTATGGGTGAAAAGAAAAATAAATTGAGAGAAACAAAAAGAAATCAAAGAAATAGACTAACAATACTAGTCAAAACAAGTATTTGAAAGGTGAAAGCAGTAAATGTCATGTTGTTCTATGCCCTGCTGAGTTAGATAGTTTAGAGGGAAAAAGTGAAAATAATACTCCACAAAATAGTAGTTGTTCAATAAAGTGTTTTTCAGATTGGCTTAATTCAGTACATTTGGAGAAACGGTGCTTGTGCTACTAGGATTGTTTGACAGCCACCTATTGGTCTGCAAAGGAACTGCAGGAAGAAAACTAAAATGTACCATAGCACACTCCCATCATGCAGTGCAGCCCATATCTTCTAATACACACAAAGGAAAATCAAAGCACCTAGAATAGAAAGTGAATTGCAAGTTTTTGAAAAGTTGTAAAATTTGTTTTGATGTTAGAAAGCTTAAAGCTTGTAATGAAAGTTATTTTAACAGAAGTGAAATAGCAGCCACGATATTTCCAATAGGTGTGTTCCAATTGTTTTGAAGTATATGTACATCACGTTTAACAGCTCAACATACAGTATTCTGAAGGTGAATAAATGAGTACAATCACACTGATTTAAAGACTATTAGTCATATATTCATTTCCATGTTACAAGCGGACCAATGGGCGTACAGCCATACTGTACGCTGGCAGGCGGCTTGCGGGTGGGGAGCTACCGCTGACCGGGGGGGACCGCTGGACCACCAGGGATAAAGTGGAATGTTTTTAAATATACTAATGCCTGCGATCAGGCTGGAAGCAGGCCACTGGATCACCAGGGATACAGTAAAATAATTTCAGGTATACTAATGCTCGCGATTGGCTGCAAGCGGTCCACTGGACCACCAGGGATACAGTAAAATGATTTCAAGTATACTAATGCTCACGATCGGGCTGCAAGCGGTCCACTGGACCACCAGGGATATTGGACGTGTATTTACATATACTTATGCCTGATGTGCAGGGGGCGTTGTTACTGACGGCTGCAGCCTGGCAGGGTGCAAGTAGCAGGGGATCGGCGCACCTGCATGCAAATAGGGCCATAATGACATGCTAATGGCCCCAGTTGCACCTTGCATGCATTATGGCTCCATTTGCATATCCATCACTGAATAGCACGGCTCCTGCGCCTAGCGCAACCGCGCTTGCGCTGGCATATCCCCCTGCTCCATTCTTTCCACTTGCGCTGGCGCAGTGCGGGAGGCCAAGTTGCAGTATTCAACGGTGCTGAGCCATGGCACAGCTTCGTTGAATATTGCCCAGTCCACGCCCTGGCACATCCCAGTTGCGCTGCACCCTGCTTGTGCCCCTGCCAGGCACATTTCTGAATATCCCACGCAGGGTGTACTGCAAAAAGAGGGAGGAGGAGTAGCTATTTATGTGAGGAATGAGATACTATGTACCAGGGAGGAGGGAGCAGAGGGGAAGCCAGAAGCCATATGGGTACAGCTCCAAAACTCCAAGGGTAGGAAGGTTAGGATGGAGGTGGTGTACAGGCCACCCTCACAGAACTAGGAAAATGACAGGGAGTTGGGGGAGCAAATCAAGAAGGTCAGTGGCAGAGAGAGTATGATCCTAGTGGGCGACTTCAATCTACCTGGGATTGACTGGCGAACCATGACTACCACGAACGTCGGGGAACAGGTATTGCTGGAGGCTGTCCAAGATGGCTTTCTAATGCAGGGGGTGACGGAACCCACCAGAGAGGGTAACATTTTGGATATTGTGTTAGCAAATGGGGGCCAAGTCCAGGATGATGTCGTACAGGACCCTCTAGCGGGAAGCGATCACTGCACAGTGTGGTTCTTCCTCCACACAGGTGGGGAGTCAGCCAGAACCAGGACAAGAGTGGTCAACTTTAGGAAGGTGAATTTTGCCAGGATGGGCAACATCCTTGGGG
Organism: Neoceratodus forsteri; assembly: GCA_016271365.2. NCBI lineage: Eukaryota > Metazoa > Chordata > Ceratodontiformes > Ceratodontidae > Neoceratodus > Neoceratodus forsteri. Next base: position 276,888,143 of record JADMNL010000025.1, read on the forward strand.
GAGGTGCATCTTGCTGAAATTTGCCCAGGGATGGATGCTGAACAGAAATGGTCCATCATAAAAAGGGGTCTGTTAGAGGCCATGAACATGTGTGCCAAAACACAGAGTAAGCAGTCCAGGTCTAAGAAAAACCTAGCTGGCTCAGCAGGGAAGTGGCAGGAAAAGTGAGGGAGAAGAGACTGGCCTTTAACAGGTACAAGAAATTGGGGTGAGGGGAGGACAAGAAGGAGTACTCTAAGAAATCTAGGGAAGTGAGTAGAGCAGTCAGGGCAGCTACAGCGGCAAAGGAGCTGAGATTGGCTCAGGGGATCAGAGAGGTGAAAAGGATTTCTTCAGGTACACAAGAGAGAAGAGGTGCTGTAGGGACGAGATTGTCAGAATCAAGAGGGAGGAGGGTTGGGCAGAAAAGGGGAATCCAGGCGGAGGCACTCAACGAGTACTTCTGTTCGGTGTTCACTACAGAAAGACGTTCTGATACCGCAAGGGAAAGGAGGGGTGGGCAGGGTGGGGGGCAGAGGTATAGGACAGGGTCATCCAGGAGGATTGGGCTCTAACATGCATTAGAGCCTTGCGGGTGGACAAGGCACCGGGACCTGATGGAGTACATCCAAGAGTCATGAAGGAATTTGCAGAGGTATTGGCAGGTCCACTGGCAGACCTGTTTAACACCTCCTTGGAGACTGGGAGCATACTCATGGACTGGAGGATGGCTCACATGGTACTCCTCCACAAGGGTGGGCCCAGGGACGAACCCGACATAGACCGGTAAGCTTGACTTCCATTGTGGGGAATCTAGTGGAGACCATTCTTTAATTATTATTTGTTTGTTTTTTTTAATTATTTTTTTTGTGTGTGTGTGTAAATTTTGTTTATTCTGTGGCAGTCCAGGGCATATCTCGTGTACCCACCCAACTGCTGCTACTCCCAACCTGAAACCTCCTGTGTTGGTCTCCCACCCGGCCCCCACGGCTTGTCCAACCCCCCCCCCCATGATCATCCCCTGGGGGAGGGCCCACCACCCACCCTTGGCCTTTCTGTGATTAGAGGGATGAGGGGGAGGGTCAGGAGATCCAATGAGGCAGGTCCAGCAGCAGGGTGGGGGCAAGTCTCCGGGGCCCCATTCGCCTCCACTGGGCCGCCAGGGTATTTCTTCGTTCGCTCCCTCAGAGCACGGACATGTAGTGACGCCGGCGCAGCTAGCGCAGACGCCTGTTCCCCCCGCCCGACGCATCAAACCTTGCTACCGTTGGGGTCCCTGGTCTCCACCAGGTGCCACTGTGGAGCGAGGCTTACCCCAGAGCTCACCCTGAGGGGAGAGCAGTACTCCGGACGTTCAATCCCCTGCTGACCCGAGTCCATTTCCCGAACCCGGGTCACCGGCACGAGGTGTGGCATCCAGCATCTCAACCCTCAGCGCCACCGGGTTGGCTCAGATGGAGACCATTCTAAAGGAGAGGTTGCCAACCTTGCTGGAAAGTAATGGACTCCAGGACGAGAGACAGCACGGGTTTGTCTCGGTAAGATCATGTCCAACTAACCTAATTGACTTCTTTTTCCGAATTGTCACCAGGGTGGTTAACAGGGGTCCATGCCAGGGATGTACTGTATCTGGAGTTCAGCAAGGCCTTCAGCTCGGTGCCACATGGAAGATTATTGGCAAGGTGAGGCGCCTGGGGGCAGGGGAGAAACTAGTGGGGTAGGTTAGGAGCTGACTGCAGAGTGAGCAGCAGAGGGTAGTTGAAAATGGGGGAGACCTCCAAGCCAAGACCCGTGGCTGGTGGGATACTACAGGGTTCGGTGCTAGGCCCTGTTTTATTCAACATCCTTATCGGGGACATTGCAGAAGGGATCAAGAGTAAGCTCAGCCTGTTCGCTGATGACACAAAGGTATTATGTACAGCAGTGGACAGTGAGGAAGGGAGGCGGAAACTCTGGGAGGATCTAGCAAAACTCGAGCACTGGTCAGGTGTGTGGTAGTTGGGGTTTAATGCAAAGAAGTGCACAGTCATGTACTTCTGAGCCAGAAACCCCAGGACCGGCTATTGGCTGGGGTAGTGCAGATATCCTTTTCAGAGGAAGAGAAGGGCCTAGGGGTATTAGTCACAGGGGACATTAGGGTATCAACACAGTGCTGGAGGGTTGAAGCAAGGGCCAGTTGAATGCTGGAGTGCACTGCCAGGGGTATCACCTCTAGAAGAGGAGGTTATCTTGCCTTTGTACAGATCACTAGTGAGGCTGCACTTGGAGTACTGTGTACAGTACTGGTGCCCTTACCTAAACAAGCATCTTTCATTGCCTAATGATGTCTTGCTGGCATTGGTAGTGCAGGAGTTAGAGAGATGCATAATAGGAATGGCAGTGAAGTATTGAACTGACGCCAACCCCACCCCCACTCTGCAGAGACTGACAGGAATTTGGGTGTGCTTGTGGGTCGTTGGTCATAACGCTCGCACCATTTCACCTCATCCTACCCTGCAGGCACAGACAAGTGACGTGGTGTGCCTTGGGATCTTTGGGCCTTACGCTCACCCCATTCCATAAGGAAATATGCTGAGATGGGTGCAGTATAGGAGAATGGGGATGAACTTTGGGGCCAAAGAGTCCAAGGCACACCTCGATGCATGTCACTGGCTGCAGGGTGGGGGTGGAATGGCGTGAGCATTACAGCCGACAATCCCAAATCACACCCCTGATGCCTGTCAGTCTCTACAGGGTGGGGCGTTACAGTTGGAAACCCTAATGCCCCGGGCGTTTGTTGGTATTTAAACTCCAGATTTTCAACATGGGTTTTTTGTGAGCCCACCTCATGAACAGTGGTACTATCAGTTTGTTAGCCAGAAAGTGATTTTGCACATCGACTGTGCCATTTGGCGCCACAGGTGCGAAAACACATTTTGGGCAGGCTGTGAAAAAAATGACGTCTGTACTGTCCATGAGGAGGTGTGTGTTTATTTAAAAAAAAAAAAAAAAAAAGGCAATGTTGAAAATCTGGAGTGAAAATATGAAAAATTGGTGAAGTCACGAGCGTGCATAGAAATTGTGCAGTGCACTCCTGTAACACAATTATTTTGAGGATTTTTTTTTTTAAATCAGATTTTCAACATAGGCATTTTGGGTCCTCCGCTCATGAACAGTGGCACTGTGATTTTGTTAATCTGTCCCGAAAGTTGATTTCCCACAGCGACCACTCCACTGTGCGCCAGATGTGCAAAAACACATTTCGGGCAGGATGTGAAAAATGTCAACTGTACTGTTCATAAGGAGGTATGAAAAAAATGGCAGTGTTGAAGATCTGGAGTGAAAATATAAAAAAATTGTCAAAGTTACGAGTGTGCGTGGAAACTGCGCAATGCACGCTCGTAACAGTCATTTTTTGAAATGTTTTCACCAAATTTGAAATATAGGCTTTTTGAGATCCCACCTCATGAACAGCGGCACTGTCATTTCGTTAATCGCTCCCGAAAGGTGATTCCGCGCAGTGACCGCAAAATCACCTTTCGGGACAAAATAACGAGATGACAGTGCATATGTTCATGAGGTGGGGTTCCAAGAACACCATGTTGAAAATTTGGAGCCAAAATAAAAAAAAAAAATGACTTGGATATCCACCTAAGTTGACCCCCCCCCCCCACCTTTTGATGCCATTATACAGCTTACCGGCATTTCTTCATTTTGCAGTTCAGCTTTGAAGAGTCCAGACTTGTTCCACTCACCGAAGATCGCGAGTGCGGACCTCCGGAGGTATGTATGGGGTACGTGGAAGGTGGGTGCAGGGAGGGGCGCCATGGACGGTGAAGACAGTTGTCTTTTTTTTTTTTTTTCAGGTGTTTAAAAAAAAAAAAAAAATGGGCATCATGAGATGGTATGTTGGGCACACTGGGTGGGCTCCCCATATGCCACACAAGGGGGGTGGGGGGGAGGAACATACCGACATGGTTGGCTTTGTGTGAGCGGCAGCACACTGGAGTGGGCTCCCAGTGTGCCACACAATGTGGGGAGGTGGGGGACATGCCGACATGGGGATTGCACCCCTGATGTCGGCTTTGTTTGGGGATTGTGCCACCGCCATGTTTATTGAAATGTTTCACCAGGAAAGGCATGTACGGAAGGCTTGTCATCGCTGCCGCTGCACGACAAGCTTGTCTCTGATTGCAGCAGCAGATTTCTTTCAAGTTGGTGGCACTTCACGTAATTTTTGCATCAGCATTAGCATGTTGGCTAATTGGGGAATGAGGGACACACCTACTAAAGCGTGCCCTGCATTCGCCAACACTGACGCACCTCTCACTGTGCTACTACCGCAAGACAACATAAAAAGGACTTAAGATTACTGGAGGGGGTGCAGCATAGGGCGACAAAGATTATCTTAGGTCTATGGGATAACAACCCAATGAGGAGAGAAATTGAGGGAGCTCAACATGTATTCCCTGGAGGACAGAAGGGAGAGGGGGGACATGATAGAGACCTTTAAATACTTAAAAGGCATAAACAGGATCAAAGAGGGAGCATTGTTCCCCTTAACGGGAGGAAGGGTCACGAGGGGGCACAGTCTGAAGTTGTAAGGGGGTAGATTCAGGAGGGAGAGGAGGAGGCACTACTTCTCAGAGAGGGTGTGGATGGGTGGAACACAGTGCCGGAGGAGTTGATCGCACTGAAGACAGTGGACAGTTTTAAAAGGGGATGGGATGGAGTCAAGCGGAGGAGGGTAATTACAGATAAGAACAAAGCGGGGGGATAGTGCAGGTGGAGGGGTAATGGAAAGTGAATGGGGGAGCAGCTGCAGGAGTAGGAAATTGTGAGCTGCACGCTCAGGCAGACTTGATAGACCAATGGGCCGTTTTCTGCTGGCGCTTCTGTGTGTTCGTATGTAGAACTTGCATACATTTAGTCAGCTTCCTCACTATGGGTCCCTCCCATGGCCCCTCAGTTTTGCAGGTGGCATTTTCAATCACGTTATCAGGGAGTGTGGTGATTAACACCATTCTTTTCAAGCAAACCTTTAAATTTATTTTCCTCTTCACCTTTTTTGTTCGCATATAATTGACAGAATAAGACATCTAACAAGACCTGTGAAAATGTGTACACTGTGTTGCAGACGTTTTGCATTTAATTTAACTTTTAAGTTCATTCTCTGTGCCATGGGCACCCTTTGGAAAAATGTACAGCAATCTCCTGCTAACACAGATAGCAGAACCCTTTCATTTTCATAGCGTTGCTAATGCTGTACCAACCATTTCTCTATCCTGATCTTGTCAACCCAACGCCAAAATCCTTTTCAGCCAAATGTTAAAATAATAAAGTGATCTAATCGCTCCTCTTTCAGTCATATGTGCTCTATGCTACCTGACACTGAAAGCATTTCATGCAGTGTCAGTTTTGCAATGTCCACTTATACAAGATAGCCATTTAAATGGGTTATTTCTAAATCCACCAAACCGTCCTGTTTAAACGGGCTTGCACTGTACTACTGTATAAAACCATCACTGCCACCCAAGAGGTGACAACATCTCATGATATGACACCCTGGAGTGTATTATTGTAAATAAAAAATGGTCCAAAACAGTTGCATGACTGACCTTGGTATGTAGTTCTGACCCACGATGATATACTTGGATATTGTCGTCATGGGTCAAATATTGCTTCAGCCAGTCAGCTTTCAGTATTTGAATCTTGATTATGCTAGTTAAAAAGCTACACAATCCTTTCATTTTTCTGCTATGCTGTGTTAGCTGTTACAGTGTTGTTTAAGTGAAGATGACGAATATAGTCCTTTAATATACTAACCTGGTAATTTAAGGTTAGAAGAGACTTTAGATCAAATATATTGGCCCCCTGCTTTACAAGTAGGGATGACATCGTGCTGTGCTGTATGTACCAGTTTATGGGAATTCCCCTCACACCGTTGCCTGTTGAATGCCTCGGTAACCAGAAATTTGTTTAGGCTTACCTTGAAGGTCTGTACTGTCGTCTTACCCACTATCTCCACTGGAATCCACAAGCTCACTACCCTCTGAAAGAAAAACATCTCCTAACGTTGCCCCCTGACTGTTCATTCTCTGTGCTTCATGGCATTTCACCACGTGCTGCTGCAGAACACCAGATCTGACATCTCCAACTGTTCAGTCTTTTCACTAACCCTGACTTCGTGGAAGACTGATGATATGTCCCTTCTTGGCATTGTTTTTTTTTTTTTTTTTATTCATAATAAACGTGTTAAGGGCCTCCAATCTCCTGGCTTTTGTCGTCTGTTTGCCTGGTCACTTGCATGGCCCTGTGTTGCACCCTCTTGACAGCATCAGTGTCCTTACTGTATTAAGCCCAGAACTGCCTGCACTGTTCCAGGTGGGGCCTGACCAGGGCCTTGTAAAGTGACAGGGTTACTTCCCCTACTTTGCTTGTCACATCTCTTGATGCACCCTAGCATTCTTCTCGCCCTCTTGACTGCTGCCGGATATTGCTTGTAATGTTTCAACCCCCTGCCTGTTAGGACTCCCCAGTGGTCCTTTTCCTCCTCTACAGAAAGAGGATCCCCACACTGTGTGTGTGTGTGTGTGTGTGTGTGTGTGTGTGTATGTGTGTGTGTGTGTGTGTGTGTGTCCTACCTTTGTTTTGCCTGTCATTTCCTGTTTGCACATTTCAGTGGGCTACCCTTGTCCTTCCTTTGTCATAGTTCCTCACCACGATGCCAGAGTTGCAGCTGTGCTTCTTGTTCTCCATCCAGAAGTGTAGGAAAGCACAAGCTACTGCAGCCTACGCCACTCCATGGTCAGCTGACAGGAGTGCATGGGGTACTTGGTGATCAGCATTTCCCATTCCCAGGTGCCGAGAGGAGTGGTATGTTAATGAATTATTGTTCTTCTGTCTTTTCTCTGTATATATTATCGTCTGATGAAAACGACAGAGTTGCCTCAGAGTCTGAGGATTTCATCCTAGTGACCCCAGGACTTAGTGGCACTTAGGGATGTCACAATATCAAATTTTTAGTATTGCGATATTGGTGTAGAAGTTATCATGATACATTGGTATCATGATCTATAGCATTCCTAATTTTAGGCAGTACAGAAAAATCTGATTGGAGGAAGGTGGGGAATCGTGTTTCATATCTGGAGGGGGACATGCTGCTGGAGCAGCAGGTTAAGACAGTTTACCACAGTATATTGCGGAATAACGTGTTGCACAGTAATCACGATATTTTTTTAATGGCAGAAATATATCGTCACATTGTGTTGTTGTAATATCTCTGGTAGCACTAGGACATATGTTTGACTTTATGCTTCAGCTGTCTTGGTTTCTGTACTGTGATGCAGCTAAAAAATAATACAAACATTTGGCTTTCAAGCACAGAATTTGCCGTCTAGCTATAGAGGCCAGAAGTTTTAGTTTTTTATTTACCAGGTAGGTACACTAGACAGTTTAAAAAAAATTTTCAGGAATGACCTGGGAGGTTTTAAACCATAAAACTAATAACAGTAACATCAAGTACTTACACGAGGACATTGACCATGTCAGAGATACAGATACAGACAAAATGGCAAAAATGTGAAAAAGAATCACTGGTCCTGCAGCACAGTGGGCAGAAGCACTGAGTGGCATACAACGTACCACACCGGTGACCTGGGTTTGGAAACAGACACGGGTTGCTCAGGGGCTGGCTAGGGGAGGGAGGATTGAGCATCTTTAGGGCAGCTCTCCTCCCATGGGGGGGGGGTGTAAATGTGTCCTGCCAGGTGGGTTGCCACCAGCAGGAATCTAGTTAACCAGCGCAGCAAGAAACAAAGGAAGGATCCCACTCGCTTGATGCCGGGGGCACTTGCACAGTGTATCATTGCTGTGGGCCTGGTGGAAAAAAAATGGTAGAAAACCACCGACCACGGCTGGAGGATGGCCCATCCCCCGCAGGCCCCATACTGGCAACTTGGTACCTACAGATCTCCTTCCAGGCACTCTCTTGCAGCAGGCCATAGCATGTGGGATATTGGTCGCAGACATCATTTCCTCCAGATGACTTCTCTGCATTCAACCCTGGGACCTCCCCTACACTACCACATGGTGTCTGTATAGTAAGTATAAAAGGAGGAGGTCCTAGCTACTCCTCAGTTCTTTTTAACCGTGACTTGCATACAGCAAGTCCTCTTTCGGAGCTCTGCTTACCAGTCGTCAATGAAGAAATTCTGCCGACTAAACATTCATTCTCAACAGGTTCATCTACTGATTGTTTTCAGATCCCTTATTCAGAAAGTGTTCCTGTGATAATCGGATCGCCGCAGAGGACCTCCAGAACATCTGTTTGGTGCTTTGGCCCTGTGCATGGCACCTGGGATTGTACCTCTGAAAACGGTTCAACACAGGACCTCCTTAGGGTCTCACTGCCCTGCTGGTGACCCCTCCTTGTCGATGGACCTGGATCCGTGTGGGAACCATGCTAGCAAAAAGGACTATGAACGTTTCTCCTGAGCCCTCATCGTGAACGACAAGTACCCGAGCTCTACAAAAAGGTAAGTGCCTGAGGTGGTGGCTGCTGTTCTGATGTCTTCTGCACCGTTGACAACTGCTGGCTCTTGTCTTACCTCAGTCGACTGTGAGTACAGGTGTACCTGAGTTGGTAGCCACTGTAATGTCTTCTAACACAATCGACGACTGCTGGCTCCCCTCTTACATCCATCGACGGTGAGGTCAGGTGTACCTGAGCTAGTAGCTACTGTAAAGTTGTCTTCTACACAGTTGACGATGGCTGCCTACTCTCTTACCACCATTGATGGCTGCTCCATCGACAGTGAGTTCAGGGGTTCTCCTGCGGCTTCCAAATTGACCATCTTCCCCCTTCTCAGACTGCCATTGTCCATAGATGATGGCTTCTGGCCCCTAGCCGATTCAACGACCGGCCTGGTCTCTGGGAGATCGGTGTTGCCTGCCTCATCAATACCGTTGGGGCCATACAGTGGTACTCTTGCAAATGTATTTTACTTTCCGCGCACTGCATGGAATTGCATGGTGGTGCTGTACATGTTCTTCTGTGGGTTGTACATTTGCGCTGTGTCGGTATACTACGCTACCAGCATGCTTTTGGCCCATCAATCCTCTCGTCACCATCCGGCCAAATTTTTCAGAGCTCAGTGTTATCTCCCTCATCGACTGCGCAACACGAGTTTTTACATGGCAAATGTATGATAAATGGGTTGCACATCTGCACGGTGGCGTTGTACCATGCTGCTCTGCTTTTACGCGATCACCACTGTATACTCATCCCTCATCTGGGTCTGTCAGGTTGGTGCTACTGCCTTCCTCTCTTCCTTCGGTGATTCCCATTTGCTCTGTCCATGCTGTTCACCACGTTCGCAGGGCAGCTGGCCATGATTGATGTCCAGGCTCTAGGGCACACTATCCTTGCCCATCCGACGATCTGCCTCAAAAGGGTGAGGCGGAGGTCCATGCCTCAACCCCCTCCACGCCTCCTTTGACCTCGAGGGCGGCAGACTCTTCCCCTATTTTCCCCAGGTTACGTCCGAGGGCTAGGGACTTAATGGACCCTTTAAGACCTAACAAGCCGCATCTTCCAAAGGATGGGCCGGCCCCTGACATGATTGGTCTGCTAGACCTCGACAACCCCAGAGACTCCAAAGAAATTGGATGTCATGGGGAAGGGAGTGTTCTGCGCTTCTTAAATTATATGAGTCCCCTACTCAAGGCCTCTGCACCCTCGGTTCAGACCCTTCCTGCTGGTCCTCCTCAGGATGATCTCACTGCGAAGTTGTCTGTTGCGACAACTGTATGCTGCTACTTGCTTCGGGCCACATATGACACAGCTGATATGCCGGCTTGGGCCTCTTCTGCGGGTGTTTCTCAGATGCCATGCAAGATGGCTGAGTGTTTCTGGTGTCTCATGTCCCTGCTACCCCCTAGCAGGATTAGCCTTCTGCCTGACGTCTTTTCTCTGGTCATAGGCCGGGAGACCCTTAATAACACGATCGTAGAGGGAGCAGGTTTTCCCTGTCCCTCCCAGAGTGGGAAGAGGTTTACTTCAGACACACCACTCTCTTTGAACCCTGTTCCTGCATTGGTCTTACAAGACAAATTCAATGCTCCGTTCAACACACATGCCATCGAACCAGTTCCCCTTCCACAGAAGGGTGCAAAAATTTCTTCCTGATTCCGAAATGGACAGGGGACTTCTGCCTCGTTTTGGATCTCTGGAGTCTTAAACTCTGTATCAAATACCAAAAGTTTGGGATGGTGTTGTTTCTGTCGCTTCTCCCCTTGCTGAATGAAGGGACATTAGCTCTGCTCTCTCGATATGTAGGTTGAATCCTCCATATCCTGATGTACCCTGCTCACAGACAGCTTCTCCGCTTTCTGTTTCAGGGTCATCATTACCAGTTCAGGACCGAAGTCCAAGAGGGACCCTGCACAACGCCTCCAATAATTCGTATCTCTCTTGGACGCCTCTGTGGGGACGGCATATCTGCCCATAACTCAAGCGGACGCCCTGATTGCTTTGGCGCATAGACTAACCTGAGCGGATGCTCTGATTGCTTTGGCAAGTAGACTAGAATCCAGCAGATTGGTCTCTGCACGAGACTTCCTGCGCCTCATGGGGCATTTGGTGGCTGCAATTCCGAAGGTCCCCCAATGCCAGGTTCAATATGAGGGTCCTCAGCGGCCCCTGAGAGTACAATGGGACCAGACAGTGGATGATTTTGATGCCCCGATCCTGCTTTCTTCCCCGGCTCTTCGAGCTCTACAATGGTGGAAGTCCGTAGACAACTGTAATGCGAGGCATGTCGTTTCATTCTCCTGTCCCGTATCTCATTCTAACTACAGACACCTCTTTGAAAGGGTGAGGTGCTCATCTCCTCCATGTCCAGTCCCAAGGATCATGGATGCCAGTGGAGACCAGCCAAGATGAGTGTGGTCCTGAATGCCTTACAGGAGCTTGAGACTCGCCTTCCACCCTGTTGTCTTCAGGTGAAATCTGACAATTCTATGGTAGTTCACTACCTAAACAAGCAAAGTGGCACCCATTCATGCCCTCTCTGCAGAGAATCGATGAGGGTCAGGTACTGGGCGATCCAGAGAAATAATCCATCTTCTGGCAGTACACATCTCAGGTGTATCCAACACCCTGGCGGATGTTCTAAGCAGATCCACTGCCCTAGCCCACGAGTGGGAAGTTTTACCGGATGTCCTAAACGACATCTTCCACCAAAGAGGACAGCCGGAGTTTAACCTATTTGCTTCTCCCCAAAATGCAAAATGGCCTCTACTGCTCTCTCGAGTGAGGTCCTGGAACGGTGTGGTGGGACGTGTCATCTTTCCTGGATGGGAAGATTTCTTTACGTCTTCCTGCCCTTTCTTCTTGTTCAGAGAATACTACTCAGACTGGTCCAGGTTGGGGTATCTATGATTCTCACAGTGCTCTTCTGGCCAAGACAGATTTGGTTCCATCTGCTTCTACAGCTCTCTGAACCGGATCCCTTACCTCTGCCAATTTGTCGGGCTCTGTTGTCCCAGGCACAAGGCTCCCTGCTACACCTGAACCTTCATTACCAAATCCATCTGCACGCCTAGCTCTTGAGGACATAGTCCTCTCGTGCTTCGGAGGGTCCCAAAAGGTGGCGGAAGTCCTCCGGACTGCTGGGAAACAGTCTACATGGTCTTCCTATTCTGTGAAGTGGAAACACGTCTCCATTCGGGCATCTACACAGGACTTGGATCCTTATGAGTGTTCCCCCTTAGAGCGTGTCCAAATATTTGCTCTCCTTGTCGGAGGGCAGAGTGACATATTCCTCTGTAAAAGTCCACTTTTTGTCCATTGCCGCATTTCATTTACCTGTGGACACAAAACTATTGTCCCAGTTACCTTTGAGTCAAACCTTCATCCCTGGGTGGGGTTTGAATTTTGTGCTTGAAAAATTGACAGAGTCCCTTTGGGCCCGCTGACTCCAGCAGCTTCCATTTTCTTTCTTGGAAAAGTATTCTTAGTTGCCATTATGTCTGGAAGACATATTTCAAAATTACAGGCACTAATGTGCAAACCTCAGCCTATTTGCCATATCATAACGGTAGGGTGTGTTTACGCACAACCCCATCGTTTTTGCCACCGGTTGTTTCTGAATTGACTTTAAATTGGGCTATTCATTTACCAGTGTCTTATGCGTAGCCAAAGTATCCAGGGGAATCCCTGCTTCATTCTCTTGCTGTGCATAGCAGATTGAGAATTTATCTTCTCCGCAATTCATAGTTGCGAACAACGGAGCAACATTGTGTCTTCTTCGCTTCTGGAAACCAGGGCATTTGGATTTCGAAGTAGTGCCTGTCCACATGGTTGGCCAACTGCATTATGTTTATTTGTGCAAAATACGAAAAACCTGTCACGGGGGTTGTAAAACCCCATTCTACTAGAGGCATGGCTGCCTCTACGACATGTTCCCGGGGTGTGTCTGCCTTGGATATTTGTGAAGCGCCATGTGGACTACTGTACATGTCTTCACCAAGCATTACAGTCTGGACATCGCTTGTAAGAAGCGGACCAATATTGGATGGGCCGTCCTACAAGGCCTCCTTTCCTAAGTGCTGATGGTTCGCTTCCGCCTCCTGCTTGGGAATCTTCCCGTGTTATGACCTGCTGTAAGATATTGTCTTGAAGAAGATAGCAATGCTACAAGAACTACCGTAACAGTCGCCGAGAGTGTCTGCAGCAGGTCAAGTGCAGACCCACCCTTCTTCTTGCTCTTACTTCAGAAGGGTTCCTTGCATCTGTCTTTTACAACTCCAAGAGCTGCTGCCTTAATTTCTTTCCTCGGTTCCCATCAGAGGCCTAGGAAATATTTTCACATTTGATTACCAGGATGGAAAAGAACAGAGGAGTAGCTGGGACATCCGCGTTTTATTCCTACCAGGCAGACACCACATGGTAGTGTAGGTCCCAGGGTCAACTGCTGAGAAGTCATTCGGAGGAAATGATGCCTACGGCTGATATTCCATGTGTTATGACCTGCTGCAAGAGATACTTTCGAAGACCTACTGTTACAGTAAGTTCTTAATGCAACCATACTGTCCTTTGATTGAGGACTACAGAGCATGAGATTAAGTCCCAGGGAAGCTGGGTGATGGAGCTGCGGGGGAGGACTGGTCTGGAAGGGTCAGGTCGAGAGATAAGGGAGTACTGATTTTTAAGGAAAAAAAATGTAAAAGAGTACAATACATATCGGAAACAAGTGTCGTCTTCATCTAGGGGATGAACCAGAAAACATAGCCAGCCTGGGTTTTTTGATTTATTCAAATGTAGTTTGTTTGCTTCAAGCCAGCTTCAAATAGCGTGAGGTCTGTGAACAGGTGCATCTTGTTCAGTATACCACTGGAACTTGAAGAGAACACGATCATCTCCATATAGGATGGGCGTACATTGAGAGAGAAAGTGATGGATGGAATTAATATGTAGAGAGGAGAGGCTCAAGGATCGACCCTTGGAGGTCCCCCAGTTGTGATAATGGCTAGCTCAGAGGGTAGACCCTAATGTGACTGATACCTATTTAGTGTCTGTGATTTTCCATTTTCAGCTGAAACATCGGTAAGGTAAAAACTGGAATTTGTGTACAGTGTTTTGTTTTTAAATATATAGCTTTCTTCCTGTCAGGGCTCCGGGGCAGGCAAGCTGTGGTTCTCCCTTGGAGTATCTCAATCCACCCTGTTCACAGGGCTTCATTGAGCCTTCCCCGGTGTCACATTTTGTGTTTTTTTTTTTTTTTCCTCCCCTGTTATCCCAGGGCCTCAGAACATGGTCGCATATGTGTGTTTAGGTGTGCATGCGCTCCATGACTCCAGTGACTGCCCCTTTCTCCCACTCGGCTAAATGCCTGGCTTCCCACCCACCTCCCCAACTTCCAGTGCCCCAGATTTGTTCCCGAACCTGGGTCTCCGGAGTGGGAGTACATAAGGCATCCAGCGCTGCCCTGCCAACCACTGGGCTGGCTATAATTTAAAAAAAAAACAAAAAAAAAAAACTTCGGCGTCAGTTTTTCATGAAAATCTCCACTTTGCAGTTGCATTTTGGGTAAACCCCCTCCACTATAAGCTACATTCTGTGTGCAAAACATGCTGATTTGCCCTCTGCTTGGCGGGGGATTTTAAGATTTTGCCAAACGGAATTGTTCAAGTTTATTTCAGGAAAACTCCATTGAGCATGCACATTTACAAGGAGGTCCTGTCAGGACAAACTAATGCAAGTACAAAAATACAAAGTTTGACAACAAAAGACAGCCTAATACATGCACTCTAGTAATAAAGAAGGCATACAGTGGTAGTTGGATTACAGGCTTTACATATTGGATTATAACATAATCTAACACAGATAAAACAGTGATAGGCCTGAAATTGCTGAATTGGCCATTTTTGAAAATGGAAACTCTTTGGTTCTATCTATTAGCCAAATCATTTTTGAACCGGGGAAGTGCTGAGAAGGAGATGCCCAGTTCAGCTAGGGAGTGGTCAACCAGGTTGAAAACCTTTGTAAAGTGTGTGAAGACTGCTTCTGTGAGATTGCCCCATCCATTGCAGTAGCAGTCTTTGAGGCGAGTGTAAGAATGGCGGTAGTGGTGCTGTGGCCACTACGACAGCCATGTTTTGCAGGAGATAGGAGGCTATATGAGGGAAGGTAACCGTTGAGTTGGGTGGCAAGTTGTTTATTTTTTTTGGGATGGTCTAATTTAACACAGGTAAAACAATGATAGTATTTAATTATTTATTTATTGTATTCTAGGAATTAAATACCTTAAGCCAAGGCTCTTTTACAAAGGTTCTACGTCAAAATTAGGTACAAACAATAGGGTTACAGTGAGTTGCACATTTAGATTACATTGAGGAAATAAACAGTGACATCAAACAGTTAAACATTATATACATTTGTGAACGACGGATAAATTACCAGTTAAACACTTTCATCATTTAGAGAACATTAGGGAAAGGGAAAGAATAGGTAAGGGAAGTGTGATAGGTAGTACAAGAGAGAGAGAAAGGAGGGAGGAGCGGACCATGGTTAGAGAAAAGGAAGCCTCTACCAGGCCTTTGTCAGGTAGGTGGTCAGGGCGGAGAAAAGAAATAGTTAGGATTTAATCAAGGCAGTCACAAGAGTTGAAGGTGGCAAGGTGAGAGAATAGGTTAGATTTAAAAGCACCTAGAGAGTTAGAGGAGGTAATAGTGGTGCTAAGGGTATTTAGCCAGTTGGGGTCACGATAGGCAAATGATAGTTGACCCTGTGTAGTCCGGCAACAGGGGACCTGAAGAGGCTGATTTACTGATCTTCTGATGGGTCGGACACTTGTGTTCTGGCATAACAGGTCTTGAATGCAAGGTGGGGTGAGGCCCATGATGGATTTCTTAGCCATAAGGCAGGTGAGGTACTTTATGCGGTTTGAGAGTTGTAACCACCCAGTTTGAGTAGAGCTCGCAAGTATGAGTACGTCGATGAGCACCAGTAAGCAGCCGACAGGCCTTGTTAAGGGAGGTTGTGATACGTTTAAGTGCACTAGAAGAGGCGGATCCATAGACAATTAAGCCGTAGTCGATGACTGAGATAGTAGGCCTGTAATTGCTGAATTTTGTTTAGTATTATTATTTTTTTTAAATATACATACATACATACATACATACATACATACATGCACAGTGTGGAATAGTTTCCAGGGGTCCGGCACAACCCCAGAAAACAAGGCTAAATTGAATTAATCTGGGTATCGATGATGCAGATTCCTATGCAGCAGCCCAAAGGAGTTTGGTTTCAGTTCCATCAGAGACAACAGATTTGTATTCGGGGACCTTATGAGGTGTTTAAACATCAGAGAGACTAGCAACTTTAAAATAAAAAAGGGGGGTACATGGGAGGGTGTGGCCGATTGGGGGCGGGTGGCTGGCACTGGTGTGGTCTGCTGTGCGAAAGGGAAATACCAAGTCTTTGCAGCAAGATCACCAAAATGAAGACATTAGCTGTAGTAGATGGAGTGCTACAGTTAACATTTATGTCAATATCAGATTTTAGGGTTGGGGGGTGGGGGTCACCACTTAGGCCCAGCATCTGTTTAATATCCCTCCAGAACAGGCATGGGTTTCCAGCAGTAGACTAGAAGAGCAGTTTATTGTGTGTGCTTTTATTGTGTTTGATAGCCTTTTAACAATGAGTTCTAAGTGTTCTGTAGTTAACCTAGGCAGAAATTAATACGGATGACCTGAATTTCAGCCAGCATTTATCCCTAGCTTTGATCAAAGTTAAGATGGGACAGGCAAGCCTTTTTGCTACACAACCTTGTACCCATCTAGTAAGGGGAACATACTTATATTGGAGGCCTGTGAATGCAGAATTAAAGTGGTAGATGGCCAGATCAGCATTGTTGGCAGCCCAGGTACTACCAGTCTAAGTATATCTCTTGTCCCAGCAGGGCTGGGTCCAGATTAGAAAAATCTTGAAAATGAATTAGTTTGGGGAGGAGGCCTTAGGGTGTGCAGACCTCCAGACACAAAAGGCTGGTGAGTGGTAGCTGATAGCATCCGGAAGCACATCTGAGCATAGAGATGTCACGGTATGGAATTCTGATGGTATGATAACTGCCCCATGTAATATCACAGTTTCTGTTATACTACGGTATTACAGAAGGCGTAATTTTTGTACAAAAAAAGAAGCCTCCTCAAACTCTTGCATCGGGGAGAGTTGTCGTAGAAGGGAAAGTTGTCCATGAAAATACAAAAAAATTCTGTCAGTTTTATCTGCATAATGTACAAATGGTTTGTCAGTGGTGTTTTTCATATTGTACTCTCCCAGGTCGTGGCTGAAAATGGGCAGGATTGTTGCCTAGTGCACGTACCTGGTCACCAAAAGCTAATAAATAATTAGTTGAAAGGTCTGAATACCGTGGTATACCGTGAACTGTGGTTATCGCAGTGTTGGAAATTGCCCACTGTATCAGTGCCGTGACTTCGGAACCATGGTATACTGTAAAACCATGATTCTGTGACATCCCTATCTGGGCAGATGAGCCTGCCCACTGTAGGAGTGAGTATTCAGTCAGTTAGGGGGACACAGTTTCCATTGTGTGAGAGCTTGGTAGGATCAGAGGTAATTTGGGTGTGCTGGAGCTTACTGAGGAGTGCACAGCATATGCAGTCTGTCTTCTGGCAGTGTTTGTCAAATGAGGCCACAGCACTGTTTTCAGCAGCCCCAGAGATTTTAGGAGCCCAATTAAAATCTGAAGGAAAAAGCACATCAAAAAAATATATTTGGCTGTAAATGTTAATAGAGCAGGCAACAGGAACTTTATGTACAGTATACTGGCAAAAATATAATTGCTGTATCCATTTGGGGGAAGTGAGATCAGTGCCGGGATTTGGGAACACTTGTCCACTGGGTTCCTTGATTTTATAAGCATTGCTGACTGTCTGCAGCAGTTTTAAGGTGTAGCAGTTGGAGGTGACATTGTGTCCTAGCTCAGCTGCACTACAGTAGTACCGGGAGTTGAGTAAGACGTCAGAGTAGAAAACCAGAATGAATCGTGGTACAAACAGATGTTGCACCTCAGAGACATCAGTTGGTCAGTATTTTGGTTTACTGCAAGTCACCTTCAAGACCTCTTGGATGTTGGCAGCATATGATAAGTGTTGGCCATTTTGTGTCCTTGCGATGAGATACCAGATTGTACCATCTCTCATCATACCTGGTGGTATCATGCCTTGTTAGAAGGGCTTTTCAGAAATGGGAAATTCCATTTAACAAAATGGTAATCCATATTTTTCCCAAAATTGAGTTTAAATCAGCATGTTTTGCAGTAAACAGGGTGCAAAATGGGGGGCTTACATAAATTTGGCACCAAATGTGGTAGTAAATGTGCAAACCTTGTTTTTTTTGGGGGGGGGGGGAGTATTGAAAACTTGACTCTTTAAATCCTTTGTTCTCTCCAGATTCATCAGCAGCAGGATACAGGGTTATAAGGGCCTTGCTCTGCCTGCCCGCCCTGCTTCACGACCCGCTGATGCCATTCAGCTCCCCCAGGTAATCGGCCTGCAGTCGCAGCACAGAAGCACACTAAGCCGGTGTGCGGAACTGTGCTTTGTGTGGTACTACATCCCCAATCACTCTCCCACCCAGAGGTGTGCCGGTTTTTATCCGTTCTGGTAGAAACAATCAGCCCAGTTCCCTCTTCCTCATGAGAGTTGGAATTACCCCCCATTGGCCCTTTGGTACTGCTGTTTCTCTCCCTATCCCTTCTCTACCTTGAGTGTGGGCTATATTACACAACTCGCCCTGCTGTCCATTCCGCTGTATTGTGCTTGCAGAGAGTCTGTCCTAAATGAAGTAGTCCGCTTCATTCTCATCACCTCGGGTGAAGGACCACACTATCTCGAGTACTTAATTTGGGATACCAGTCCAATTACACATAGATGATCTTAACTTATTACAAATAGTGAGTCATAACTAATTCAGTCCTGCTCTTTTATTGAGGTTGGGCTAATTAAGCAATAAGGCATGACCAAGGGTTATGTAAATGGTCTGTTAATCACCTTCTGGGGGTGTACTGTGGCATGAGGTGTAGCCAAGTGCCACATGCCTCTAGAGAGTGATTAACTGACCATTAACATAATCTCTGGGAGTACCTTATTGCTATTATAATAAAACATGTTTTTAAACAGTGTTAAACCTTGTTCAGCATATGGTTAAGCTCTACATGTATGTTAATAAAAGATTAACATAAGGCTGTTAGAATGTCTGCAGCCAATCAGAAAGCTCCATTTCTCAGACCCTTTTTATAATACTGCTTTACCCCTGCATTGCTCACTCCAGCTGGCTACTATTGAAAGATTACATATTAATTATACTTATACCTTTCCTACGTAGCTGCAATCCTGCACTTGCCAATTCGTTAAGCACTTCGCTATTACAACTATTCGGGGTTGTCATTATTTGAGATGCTCCAACTTGTTCTGATTTTTGCTATCATGTCTGCATACCTCTCCAAATGTAGAGCCTGCAACTTCCACCCACTCAACTCTGCTCGCATCGAGATCTCCCTTCGCCTACCAACCTCATCCTATATGGGACAGTTCATCTGCCCTGCTAGCATCCACTCTTGCTTTCTCGTGCCCACTCACATTTCGAGCAGTCATGCTCCTCTGTGCGACATCCACCTGCCTTAATGCCCCCTTCTCATAGGTGGCCCACCCCCACAAAATCTACCACTAAACCCTCATGCAGACAAACTCACACTAGGATTCAGGTTAAAAAAAACTCATCATAGTGCTCCTCTGTTCTGATAATGTTGAATTAAACCAGGGTTCCTTCCTCTCCCTAGCATCACCCTCTGACTACGCGCTTTCCAAAGGCCTGAAATTCATGCTCATAAATGTATGTAGCCTCCGAAAGAAACTGAACGCTCTTAACATCTGGGTGTCTCATACCGTCCCGGATATTTTGGTTGTAACAGAACCATCTCCTGCTCTCCCATGACACCGTCAGGCCCGACAGACTAACGGGGGCGGTGAGGTAATATTCATCAGTAACAAATTCACAGCCATGGAACTCGATGCCACCACCGAACCTAAAGAATTACAATTCTTAGCACTCAAATTATCCCTGTCCCCCTTGGGATCAGTCGACATCCTAGGCTGCTATAGACCTCCATCAGGTGGCCTAGATCTGCTGTTGCATCTCCCCAACTTTATGAACTCCAGCACCAACGAATCCATCATCCTCGGTGACCTCAATGTAGATTGGTCCAGTCCTAAAGCTAACACACTCTTAAGAGCTATGTGATGAACTAGGCCTAGCACAGCTCATAACTGAACCCACTAGGCCCAACTTAAAAAATCGACTCAAAAGCTCCCTTATGGATTTAGTACTCACAAATTGACGACAAAAAAATCACACACTGCTGTATTTCATAATGATCTATGCGATTACAATATTGTTGTTTACATCAGGGGTCCGGAAAGACCAGCTGCCAGAGCTAAATTCATTACAAAACGGAGCCTCCATAAATTCAACTGTGCCATTTTCTTATATGACCTAAGTAATGGAAGTTGGCAGAGCTTCTACTTGGCCACCTCAATCAATGAAGCAGCTGCTTTCTTCAACGCCAACGTCAGTGTCATAGACATCATCAATAAACATGCCCGTTTTGTCAAAAGCAGTCAGAAAAGCTTCCTGTCCATGGTTCACCAATGAACTAATTCAAGCACTGAACAAGAAGGGATCACATGTGGGCCACAGCCAAGTGCTTAAAAGCAGCTACCTTCCTATCTGCCTTCCAGAAGTGGCGCAGCACCTGTACCAAGCTCACCAGATCAGCCAAATCAACTTTTTATCTGAATGCCCTAGTGTCAGCTAGAGGTAACCATGCTAAGATCTGGCAGACTCTTAATACAGTCGAAGGGCATAGAAACCCCCCCATCCGTACCAGCCAAAATAATGTCCCAGGGCACTACAATTGCTGATAAATCAACCATTCTTAATACATTAAACACAGACTTGACTACGGCAGGGCTGGCCTTCAACACCTCCCAGGCAGCAAAATACCAGACACACCACTACACTATGGATTCCTCACCCAGTCAGAATATTCTCCCAAGTCACCTGCAAAGAAGTAGAAGACCTACTCCTCAACCTAGATAGTAAAAAAAAAAAGACACCAGTGCCAATGGCATCGAACCCAGGTTTCTAAAATTAGGATATTTCCACCTCGCAGCACACCTAACCCATTTCTTCAATTTGTCTATTTCGTCCGGTGATTCCCCTCTATCTGGAAAACAGCTCACATAATGCCCCTATTCAAATCCAGCGACCCAACCGACCTCAACAACTATAGGCCAGTCTCTGTATTACCTGTCCTCTCAAAGCTTCTCAAAAAACTGGTCAACAACCAGTTAAGGGACTGTCTTAATCACTCGTATAAATCCACTCCAATCTGGTTTTAGGCCTAATCATAGCACCACATCTGCACTAGTTTTGGGGACAAATGACTGGTTCTCTGCCCTAGACCATAAATTTACAGTAGGAGCAGTGTTCTTGGACTTGAGCAAGGCATTCAGTACCGTGGATCATAATTTATTAGTTAAATTTAAGGAGCATGGATTACAGGAAATCACCCTCTGTTGGTTTTCCAAATACTTGACGGACAGGCTCCAACTAATTAAGGCCGATGGGCTGTTTTCATCTCCCCTTCCCCTTACCAGAGGGGTACCCCAAGGATCCATCCTGGTACCCCTCTTGTTCATGATATATATCAACACACTCAGCAATAATGTCAAGAAAATTAAAATTCACTTTCTCGAAGATGACACTGTACTTTACACCTCCAACCCCACACTAGCCGATGTTTGCGCAGAACTACAATCGGACTTCAGTCAACTACAAATCAGTTTTATTCAATCTAAACTGTTAACGCTTAAAAAACAGTTATGTCCCCCACAAATCCTCTGCCTGCCTCCAAAAATACCATCACCATCCCGCTCCATCACTACTCTTCTGGGCAAAACGCTAGATGCAGTTGACAGGTTCAGATATCGAGGCCTTTGGGTCGACCATAATCTCTCCTTCTCCTTACACATTGAGGCCCTATCCAAAAAACTAAGGATGAGATTAGGTTTCTTCTACCGAAACACATCCTGATTCCCCAGTGTTCTCAGGAGATGGTTGGTTCAAGCTACCTTTTATACCCTTACTGGATTACGCAGATTTTATTTACAGTTGTTGTTTCGCTGTCAGTCTGCACAAGCTGGATGTACTCTACCACCGCGCCATTCAATTCATTACAAATGCTTCCATCAGAACCCACCACTGTAAGCTCTATTCTGAAGTAGGATGGTCCTCACTTGCTACCAGACGATTAATGCACAGCTGCTCTTATGTATCTATAAAGCTCTCTTCAGTAAGTTACCCTCTATATATCATGCCTGTTCTGCCACTCTCTGAGCTGCTATTCGCTTAGAAAAAAATATCCCTTATTATACTTAATGTCCCCAGGTTTCGCACTTTTTATGGCAAAGCTGCCATTAGCTGCACCCTTCCAGCCATCTGGAACAAACTGCAATCCATGCTCAAACTAACTCATCTGGTATCACTAAATGTTTTTAAATCTCTAGTCAGTAACCATTTGGCAGAAATATGCAATTGCCGCCCATGGCTGTCCGTCCTGCGCCTAGTTGATCTCCCATCCCTTCTTCCTGCCCCCCCATTCTGCTGTCCACTGTACCCTTCCCTCCTGCCTCCTCCCCCCCTCCATGCTTCCTTATCCCTTTATGCTATAATGTACTGTATTGTGTTGAACTGCTCAACACCGGACCCCACTGGTTCCAAGGTCCTGAATTATTGTACTTTTTCCCTTTGTTAGTGAATGAAATGTGTACAGTTCCTTCACACTGTACATTCCTATGTTTCGATGCTCATTTTTATTCATATGTTTCACTTTAAGTATTAGCCATGTTGTTTTCTTATTGTCATGAGCCACACGGGACCTCCTTGAAAAATGAGCTTGCCAAGTGGAGTTTTCCTGGAAAATAAACTTGGAACTTGAAGTAATGATGAAATGTGGTTTAATATATGGATCTTGAATTTAATACTATTCAAAAGCATTCAAAAAAACTCCGGTAATACCATCAATCCCTCAATGGTAATACCACTGTTAGACAGTGATAATACTATCGTTCCACTCCTGAACGATAATATTATCACAACTATCAAACAGCACAAGCACCCACAAAGATGCCTTCTGCCCCCCACGTCGTCCTAAGCATGCCTCCTGATTGGCCGCTTTTGATGTGTGGGCAGGCAATCAATTTAAAAGCGTAGCTGCTCGCTCTCACCGAGCGAGACCGTACTACCTCTGCACATTTCTTCAACGTTTTTCTTCCTGCTACGAAAAGGGAATGCAGAGCGGAGCCCAAGAAAAGGAAAAGGTAGGACTACCTACCGGTTCTTGTCATACGGCGAGATGAAGGCGGGCGGGTTGGGGTGAGAGCAGCAGCAAGATAGCTCGGCGGTTGGCCAGGACCAAGACTCCTTCACTGAAACAGCCAACTGAGCCAAAGAGGTAGCAAAGAAAGTGAAAGCCAAAAAGATAGCATTCAGGCAATACAAAAAGACACAGGCAGAAGGGGATAGGGAGAAGTACCAGGAGAAACAAAGGGAGGCAGGGAAGTCAGTAAGGGAAGCCAAAGCTCAGACAGAACACATTGCAAAATCAGTGGTTAAAGGGGACAAAACCTTTTACAGGTACATAAGTGAAAAAAGAAAGGCAAAGGAGGGATAGTGAGACTGAAGGGGAGGATGGGAGTCGCGTGGAGGATGACAACAGTAAGCTGACATATTGAACAGGTATTTCTGCTCAGTCTTTACTGAGGAAGAGGGGGTAATGGGTCTGAAGGGGGTACAAGGGGTGAGAAATGGTGCAGAAATGGACACAAGTCCTTTACACGAAAAGGGTCCTGAAGGAACTGGAAGTAATAAGAGTTGACAAAGCAATGGGGCCAGATGGGGTGCACCCCAGGGTCCTTAAAGAACTAAGAGAGGTGGTGGCTGAACCTCTGGCTATCCTGTTTAACCAATCACTGGAAACAGGGGAGGTACCCAAAGACTGGAGGACAGCAGATGTAGTCCCTTATACAAAAGCGGGAACAAAGAGGAAGCAGGGAACTACAGACCAGTCAGCCTCACCTCGGTAGTGGGAAAGATCATGGAAGCACTACTGAAGGAGAGATTGGTGGAACATCTGGTTGTCAATGGACTACAGGACCCAAGGCAGCATGGTTTCACCAGGGGGAGGTCATGTCAGACCAACCTCATTGAATTTTTTGACTGGGTGACTAGGGAGGTGGATCAGGGAGGGCAGTGGACATGGCCTATCTGGACTTCAGCAAGGCCTTTGACACTGTGCCACATAGAAGACTATTACACAAACTGGGGAATATGGGTGTGGGCAGGACAGTAGTGTGGTGGGTAGGTAACTGGCTGGGTGGCAGGACACAGAGGGTGGTGGTAAATGGCTGTCACTCCACAGAGGGAAGAGTGACCAGTGGGCACCACAGGGATCAGTGCTGGGACCGTCCTATTCAACATCTTCATCAGTGAAATTATGAGGATCTAGAAGGCAGAATTTCACTGTTGCTGATGACACAAAGCTCTGTAACAGAGTAGACACACCAGAGGGTGTAGACAGAATGAGAAGGACCTGCAGAAACTTGAAGAATGGTCAAGGGTTTGGCAGTTGAAATTCAATGCAAAGAAGTGCAAGATAATGCATATGGGGCACAAAACCCTGGCACAATATATCAGTTGGGGGTGAGGATATAGCATGCACCAAGCAGGAAAGGGATCTTGGGGTTGTCATCTCTGATGACCTCAAGGTAGGGAAACAGTGTGACAAGGCATCAGGTAAAGCAAATAGGATGCTGGGATGATGAGGCAGGGGCATCACCAGCAGGAAAAGGGAGGTCATAATCCGCTATACAAGACACTAGTGAGGCCCCACCTGGAGTACAGTGTACAGTTCTGGAGACCATACCTACGTAAGGACATAGACAGGGTAGAGAAGGTTCAGAGGAGGGCAACAAAGATGGTGCATGGATTGCATCACAAGTCCTATGAAGATAGGTTGAAGGAACTGAACATGTACTCCCTGGAGGAGAGGAGGGAGAGAGGATATGATAGAGACATGCAAGTATCTTACAGGGAGAAACAGGGTGCAGGAAAACACTATTTTAGCGTAAAAAGATGTTCCAGGACTAGAGGACATGGGATGAAGTTGGAGGAGGATGATTCAGAGGAAACATGAGAAAGAATTTCTTCACAGAACGGGTGGTGGACAAGGAACACCCTGCCAGAGGAAGTGGTGGGGCTGAAACAATCACGGGATTTAAGAATGCATGGGATAGACATAAAGGAATTCTAGAGGTCAGGGGTAAGGAAACAGACTTCTAGGAAAATAAACTGAACTTACAAGCTCAAATGGGCAGACTGGGTGGGCCAGGCCCACATATCTACCGACACTGTCTATGTATCTATGTAACTGCCAGTGCATAAAATAAAAACAAATAAATAAAAATCGCATCCATATATTAAAAAAAATAACATATAACTTACTGTGCGTTTACAAGGGAATAATTCCATCTCGAGGTTCTAGGATAATGCACAGTAAGTAAGATGTTCCAGGACTAGAGGGCATGGGATGAAGTTGGAGGGAGGACGATTCAGAGGAAACATGAGAAAGAATTTCTTCACAGAACGGGTGGTGGACAAGTGGAACACCCTGCCAGAGGAAGTGGTGGGGGCTGAAACAATCACGGGATTTAAGAATGCATGGGATAGACATAAAGGAATTCTAGAGGTCAGGGGTAAGGGGAAACAGACTTCTAGGAAAATAAACTGAACTTACAAGCTCAAATGGGCAGACTGGGTGGGCCATAGGCCCTTATCTGCCGACACTGTCTATGTATCTATGTAACTGCCAGTCGCAAAATAAGAAACAAATAAATAAAATTCGCATCCATATATTAAAAAAAATAACATATAACTTACTGTGCGTTACAAGGGAATAATTCCATCTCGAGGTTCTGGGAACATGAGAACCTCTCGAGGTTTCTATGTCCCCAGAACCTCTCGATGGAATTATTCCCTTGTAATGCACAGTAAGCTATCCGTTATTCTATTTATATTCCATTTTTAATCCCCCTGTTTTTTATCAGTTGTTGATCTCAGATTTTTTTTGGAAGTAAACTGGAGTGCATAGGCCTGTTCTGTTGGTATTCTAATGGCAATTGCCTTGTTAGAATATATTCTTACAAAGGTTTGGAGTGTGCACAGGTGGAAAGCAGTTTAGTACCATGTGCTGCTGAGTTTGCACATTCCACATGTATTGAAATGTTACATTTACAAACCAGGTGTTCTTGTGTACCTACATTAATGCATGTGCTGTTTTTTTTCTTCTTCCTGTAGATTCCTAGTACTTTCCAACAGTTGTGCCGCCATTATGGAGACTTGCAACCCCTCACCCTGGAAAATATTAAAGAGCGAGTCCTTTATGTCTTGAAATTGTATGACAAGATTAATCCTGAAAAGGTAGGTGAGATTTTAGCTTTAGTCCATTGTTTCACTTCATTTAATTAAAACAAAAGGGGTGTGTGTATATTTAAAAAAAAAAAAAAAAAATACAACTTCATTGGTTAAAACGCAGCACCTGGCCGTTGATTATTTACCTAGAGACTGCATGGTTTATAACTAACCTATTTGCCAGATATAAAGGACGCCTTTTGTCTGGACAGCTGGTTATAAAGGAATATTTTCACTTGCCAAACACCTTTTCCTAGTAAACTCCATTATACTGCAGAATGTTTAAGCCATATTAGGGCTGCTGCGTATATCTGCCGCCAGACCTGCTGATCGCCCATTGATCAAGTGTCAGATGTCCGGGTTTCAGCATTTCATTGATTTTTACAATTAGCAGACCATAAGTAGCCTCTTTTCACTAGGCAGGGCATTCATCACCCGATTTGTGGCATCAGAGCAGCATTCTTCAGACATGGCAAAAAGAAGTGGAATGACTTTATCTCGCAAGGTAGAGATTCTGTCCAAGATAAATTACTGAAGCCGAGTCTTGGGGATGCCGCAGTACATTTCTCTGTCCTCAAGACCACACTTTTTTGTGAGTGGTATTCTGGCAGCAGCAATCCTGATCGGAAATTTAAGCGACGAGAAGGACTGAGGTGTGTTTTTTTTTTTTTGTATGTATTTTCAATTTAATCAACTTTATTGATTTTATTGTATTTATTTTTTAGGAGACATGCATCAGACCATCTGCAGTGCAAAGACAGTGTACATTGATCAGGAAAAATCAAACAAGGAAAATAACCCCCCCCCACACACACACACAGTTTGTACCTATTACCCATTTAGAAACTAACCTTAAGGCTAATAAAAGTAACCAGCTATATGATAGACATCTGAATGGGGTAATCAGGGAGCACCCAGAGGAAATCAGTAAGCAATAAGACACGACTGGGTATGTGTTGAACATATATTAATGCACAGCTGGGGTGCAGTAAGTCACAAGGCCACCGGCCAAGTGACTTCAGCCACAGCCATGCGGTAATATATGTTCAACACATACCCCGGAGTGTTCTATTGTGCTTATAAAATGGGGAACTTTTATTAGAATAAAAAAAAAAAAAAAAAAATCAGAAAATATTGCATTTACATTAAAATATAGCTTTATTTGAACAGTGTCCCTACACAAAGAAAAATAGTGCCTTTTAGTTGGCACAGTAAACTGCTTCAGATAGTCTAAAATGACACAGTACTGTTTATCACGCTCCGCCGTCACTTGGAGCAGTATTGATTTCCAGCCCCTTGAAAGAACAGGTGTAATTATTTAGCGATCAAAATACAGATCTTATTTATAGTGTCACGAAGTGGCGTTTGTGTATACGAGAAGCCATGCTCCAGTTTCTACGAAAGGGAGTACAGATCTGTGTGCACGTGAAACAAAACATCAAATTTTGCTGTTTCAAGCAAGCCCCCTTCTGTTCGTCTTTGTATGTTGTTGGTTGCACTGAACGTAAGGCAGAGGGCAGGCCACCCCCAAAGCATTGACAGTTTGCCAGCTAGTGTCCCACGCTGAGTCGTGGTGTTGGTCGCTCTGAATAATGCTGAATCGCGGTGTCTGTCGTTCTGAATACTCTCAGTCCCAGGCCGAGTGAAAGGAAGTGGTCGGCTTTGTAACTTCACTTGGAGAAAAGAGGGAGCACTGTGAGGCCGATAACGAAGGTGTGGAGAACTAGTGCTGTTGTCTGCTTCTTTATTTGCTTGTATGGATCTCGCTAAGCATGAAAACAAGAGGGCTAACTGAAAATTTCTGAACATTCCATTTTTATTTGTCAACATTCTATTTAGAGGCATTGATTTGTTTGCCTGTACTTTTTTTTTTTTTTCTATGCGTAATACATGTATGGCACTGCTTTTCTAGCCAATCGCTAGCCTTATTTTGCTATGCCCATTTTATAAGGTTAAATAAAGGGCGTGTTGTTTGCCCCGTTTCTTGTTAAATAGAGGTAAACAGGCTGGCAATCATGCGTTCACTCCGAAGGGAGAAGGAAAGTTCCTGCAGCCACTCAGAGTATGAAATATGTGTCTGATCCAGCCAGTGCCCAAGGACCATTTTTTATAACCATCAAAGAGATGAGGACCATATGGTACCTCCTCTCCTTGACCGGGATCTGTGAGTAATCACCAATAACACATGTTTCGGGAGGGGGGGGGAGGCCAGATAGCCCCAGGAGGGAGTCATTCCATTCTTCTATTTGCACCTACAAGGAAGATTCTTTCTCACAGGAGCAGAAAATATGTAATAGCGTGCCATCTGCTTCCCACATCTAATGTAGTTAGGTGAGGGGAGGCGACCCGTCTTGGCTAGCCTGATCAGAGTGTAATACATATTGTTTAGGATATGGTACTGTAAGTCTTAACTGGTCTTGAGTTAGGTAAGTGTAAAGATCTTTCTAGGGACATGGATATGTTGTTCATCCACACTCATTGGCAGGTATCCTTGCCGCTTTAAATCTTGCCGGAAGGTCTTCAAGCTTGCTCCTCCCACCCACCCGGGTGGTATAACTCTCGGCTCCGCCCCATGACTCCAGATCTTCCTTACCGCTTGGAAGCTCAGGTTCCCTCCTTAACGCTCTCCGCTTGAGACTGGTTCCTATTTCTCCGTTTGCGGATTTAAAAATAAATTTTGCGAAAAGACTTCAGTCTTCTATCCCTCGGCGACTCGTGGACAAATCGACTCGGTTTCGAGATGCCCATGCGGGCAGAAGATGTCTCGGGCGGATCACACTCACGTGTGTCTACTGCTTAGGCCTTGGCACGACCCGCGGGCTTCGACCTGTGCTCATCTTTCCTCGGCCTCGTCCTCGAAGACCCGTGCTGCCCGATTGCAACTGGGCCCGTCCGAGCGTTTCCCTCGGTGAAGTCAAGGAGGCAGTTGGCGGTGTCATGGCCAGTGGTTCGGCGAATCAGCTTTCGGCCGGATGGTCGCCCTCGAAGAGGAGGCGGTAGGCGTATCTTCCTCGGCAGCATTTATCCCGCTCTCTCTGGGCTCTTCTTCACGGCTTCTTTTAAGGAGCTTTGTCTGTCCCTTCCACTAAAGGAGAAGGGCCCTACGCTGCGGGACCTTATTCTCGGTCCAAAAGAGGGACAAGGGTAAGTCCCTCCGTTGACGCTCTTGGAGCGGAAAGGTCCCTCTCGGGCCGCCGACCGCCGGCTTCGGTAGACCGCTCGCTTCGCCACTGGCCTCACGGTGTCCCCTCCAGGTCAGTTGGACCGAGACTCCACCGATGAAGTCGAGATTTTTCTCGACCCATTGGACGGGCTGTCGCCTTAGCAGCCGAGATTCCCTCTCCCGGTTCCCCGGGAGGAGTTGAGGATCCGTGGGCTGCCTGTGCCTCCGGTTCCGGAGCCCTCGGATGCACCATCCGAGCGAAGAGTGCGGTTCGGCGACACCTCCATACCGACCTCGGAAATTCCGGGACTCTGGTCTCGGACCTCTTCAGCAGTCCAGCCGATCCCACCGTCATGGCGGTCTCGGTCTCGGCACCCGGTGGCGGCGTCGCCGGGCTGGCCTCGGCCCCTCCTCGGATGAGGGGAGGCTTCGTAGTAAATTACGTCGACGGTACGAGGACCTTATGTTGCAACAGCTCCTCCTGGCCGGGAGTAAGCCGACCCCGTCGCCTTCCCCGGCCATTAAGTGGCTGTCACCGGAGCGGCCGACACAACCCCTCGACTTATCCGAGGAGCCTATACCCAGGCCGGTTGTTCGGCCAAAACCAGCTGCTCCACCGATTCCGGTGGAACCTCCGCCTCCACAGCCACCAATTGGGGCTCCGACCAAGGATTCTCGGTCGGCTAAAGGTCTACCCCATCGGCTGTCAGTTACCTCACTCCCACCGACCTCGGCAGGTGAAGGGTGGCTCAGGCCAGAGGCAGCTCTTCGAGGACTCTTCCGAGTCCGAAGATGATTCCTCCTTTTTCTCCAAGCGACTGGACTTGGAGTCTTCAGGAGGTCAGTCAATGGACGATAGCCCGTCGTCCTTCCTAGGACTACTTCGGCTCATCTCGGAGTCCACTGGGATGGAGCTCGAACCCGTTTCCAAACGGGCCAGGTATCCCCTCACGGAGATTCTGGACCGAGGGATTCTCCGCGGAGGCCTTTCCGGTGGCGAGGCCATAGTGGAGTCAGGCTCTGGGCTTTGGCAGCGCCCTGCTTCCTGCCCTGCGCCTTCGGCCAGGATGGCCAGGAAGTATCGCGGTCCCTACCGGTTCCTTGTCCGGTTTTCGAACACCCCTCTGCTGAGGGGTTGGTTACCGACAGCGTTTCCGGTGCGCCGGCTGCGCCAGGATGTGGACAACCTCCTGACAAGGGTCCAAGAAATTGGACTACGTGGGGCGAAAAATGCCCGCTCGTCCTCTCTCGGGCTCGCCAGGCCAGTTCGCCGCCCTCATGGCACATTTTTCTCATGCCCTGTTGGCTCCTGGATGAGGTCATCCTCATCTTCCCGCATCTGCAGACTACGGTTAAGCAGGTGCGGACCAGGGCAGGCAGTGGCCAAACAGCAGCTCCAGACTGCTTTGGATATAGGGACTCATGTGCCAGATCAGTGGCGGCCGCAGTGGCTATGTCGAGCGGGTTGGCTGAGGATATCCACCTTTACTTTGATACCCAGCACAAGTTGGCGGATGTTCCCTTTGGGGACTGACCTCTTGCCCTGGGGTGGAAGGTCACCTGCAGAGGATCGAGAAGTCCAATGCTACCTTGGACTGGGCTCTTCCGCTCAGAAGGACAAAGGCCGCAAACCACAGCCTAAGCCCTTTCGGCCTTCTGTCAGCCCCCGCGCTCGGCCCAGCAACGCCAGGGCCAGCAGGCTCGGCCTTGGCATCCCAAACCCAAGCCGCCGGCTTCCTCTAACAGGAGGCAGGAGGAAGGCCCAGGAGGTCCCTCGGCCGGTCCCTCCAGCCTGCCCAGTGACGGGCTGAGGGTGTCGCCCATTCCCGCCACCTTATCCCTGGTCCCCGTGGGGACGGCTCCGCACTTCCGTTCCGCCTGGTCCGCTGTTTCCACGGACAGGTGGGTCTTGAGGTGGTGGGAAGAGGCCTGCCTCTGGAATTCGAGCAGGCACCACCCTTCAGAGGCCGCCCCTGGGGCTTCGATCCCCAGCCTCACTGGCGGCTCGTCCGAGCCGACATCGCTCTCCTCCTCCAGAAGGAGGTGATAAGAGGTGGTGGACCCTCCTTCAGACCCAGGGTTGTGTCCAGGTACTTCCTGGTTCGAAGGACGGGGCTGGCGCCCATTCTCGACCTACACGACTCAAACAAGTTCCTAAGGTCTCGAACCTTCAGGATGGTCACTCTGGCTCAGATAATACCATCCTTGGAGCGGCGTGTGGTTCTGCTCTCTGGACTTGCAGGACGCGTTTTTCACGTCCTTATCCGTCTCGCTCTCACCAGAGATTCCTTCGCTTCCGGCGGAAGGATCCCTCTTCGAAGTTCCAAGCCATGCCCTTCGGCTTGTCTCCAGCTCCCAGGGTCTTCACCAAATGCATGGCAGTGGTGACAGCATTCCTGCGGCGCCGAGGGTCCGGTGTACCCTTACCTGGACGACTGGCTGATAGCAGCTCCCTCAGGAAGGAGGCGGAGTGGTCCAGAGATCTGGCCCTCCAAGTCTGTCTCTCAACTGGGCCTCCTTATCAACGAGGCCAAGTCGGAACTCGAGCGAAGCAGGTGATTCTATTCATCGGGCGCAGCTCGACTCTCTTCGAGCCAGAGCTGCTCCCGGCGGACAGGGCCGAGTTCTTTCCTCCTTGCCCGATCATTTCTGGTTGGGCACCGCGCCTGCCCGGGACTCTCCTGCGCCCCTGGGTCTCTATGGCGGCCTGCACCAGCGTGGTCCGTTGGGCCCGCTGGAACATGAGTCCCTTCAGTGGGGACTGGCCAGCCAGTGGTCACAACGCGATCCTTTGACCAGCTTGTGTCGGTGACACAGGGATGTGGAACGCTCTCCAGTGGTGGACCTGCTCCAGATCATTTGCAGGAGGGCATCCGTTCATCTC
This sequence comes from Neoceratodus forsteri, assembly GCA_016271365.2. NCBI lineage: Eukaryota > Metazoa > Chordata > Ceratodontiformes > Ceratodontidae > Neoceratodus > Neoceratodus forsteri. The sequence continues at coordinate 276,920,267 of JADMNL010000025.1, forward strand.
GCCCGAGCCGACGGTCTCTATCGACCGATGCCTCTCTGATGGGTTGGTGCCCATCTGGGAACACTCGCTCATGGCCTCTGGTCCCGCAGGGAGTCCCGATGCCACATCAACCTGCTGGAGGCTCCGAGCGGTCCGCCTAGCTCTCACCGCCTTTGCTCTGCTCCTCCGGGGTCAAGTGGTCCGAGTCCAGACGGACAATACCACGACCATGTACTATCTAAACCGCTAGGCAGGGACGGGCCCATGCTTCTATGCAAGGAAGCTCTCCGCATTTGGTCACTCGTAGCAGCCTGGAGGCGGATCTCCTAGCCATTCACGGGCAGGAGCCTCCAACACCCTGGCCGATGCCCTGAGCCGGATAGGGGCTGCATCCCACGAGTGGTCTCTCCTGCCGGAGGTAGTACAGCATCTGTTCTCCCATTGGGGCACACCTCAGGTGGACCTGTTTGCCTCCAGGAGAACGCGAAGCTGAGTCTGTTCCATGCCCGCCACCCTCAGCAGGGCTCGCTGCAGGGGGATGCCTTCTCGAGGCAGTGGACCCCGGCCTCTTTTCGCCTTTCCCCATTTCCCTTGATCCACAAGGTGCTTCTAAGGCGAGGAGGGACAAGGCGCAGGTGATTCTGATAGCCCCAGACTGGCCTCGCCAGTTCTGGTACCCAGATCTCCTCAGTCTCAGCTCCAGGACTCCGCGCAGCTTCCAGCTCGCCTGACCTGCTCTCAGTCAATCAGGGGAAGGTGTTCCATCCGGACCTTCAATCCCTGCACCTGACGGCCTGGTTCTTGAGCCTAGAGTTCCAGGCCTTGGGTCTTTCCGACGAGGTCCTCAATGTAGTTGAGGCGTCCGTGAGTGAGTCGACAGAAAATGTTATGCCTTCAAATGGAAAAGGTTTTCCATTTGGTGTCAGGGCAAGGGCTTAGACCCTTCCTCCTGTTCCTTGGCAAGCATCTTGGACTATTTATGGTCCCTTTCTAGTCAAGGGCTTAGGTCGGCGACCTAAGGGTGCACCTGGCAGCCATCTCTGCTTACCGGGCGCGGGCAGGAAGCAGTGATGGCGCAGGAGGGATGGTCTTGGCGCTTTTCAAGGCCTTGATCACATTCCTCCAGGCGGGAACCCCCACCGTGGATCTACTGCTGGTATTGGCAAAGCTCATGGGCAAGCCATCTCGAACTCTATGCACAGGTGTGCTCTCTCTACCTGTCGTGGAAGACCGCCTTCTTGGTGGCTATCACGCCAGCCAGAAGGATGGGAGAGCTCCAGGCGCTTTCCATCGAGTCTCCTTACCTGGTCTTCCACAGGGACAAGGTTGTCCTCACGCCCCCCACCCGAAATTCCTTTCGAGGTGGTGTCAATTTCACCTTAACCAGGTGTTGACTCTGCGGTGTTCTACCCCAATCACACCTCGGAGGCTCAATATAGGCTCCATACTCTGGACCCTAGAGGGCCGCTTTTATTATAAGGAGCGACGGCTGAAATTCGGGAGAGGTTCGCCAGCTGTTTGTCACCCACGCTGAAGCCGCATCTGGCAGACCTGCAGCCAAGCGGACGATAAGCAGGTGGGTAACCTCCTGCATAGATCTCTGCTATAAGTTGGCGGGCATGGAGCCTCCCAGAGGGATAAGAGCTCATTCTACCCGCCATACTGCTGCAACGGTGGCTGCTTCCAGGGACGTCCCTATCCAGGAAATCTGCAGGGCTGCTACCTGGAAGTCAGCAAACACCTTCATTACCCATTACCACATCGACCTTGAGTCACGCCTGGATGCTGGTTTTGGGGCCTCGGTTCTCCAGTCTCTCTTCCCAAGTAAGTATTGGGGTGTGCGTCTTGCCTCCCTCCTCCCGGAGAACTGCTAGGAGTCTGCCAATGAGTGTGGATGAACAACATATCCATGTCCCTAAATACAGGTTACTCACCTGTAACAGGAGTTCTAGGAATGGTATATGTTGTTCATCCACATTCCAGACCTCCCGGCCGACGCACAACCTGAGCTTCCAGCGGCCAGATCTGACGTCATGGGGCGGAGCCGAGAGTTATACCACCCGGGTGGGTGGGAGGAGCAAGCTTGAAGACCTTCCGGCAAGATTTAAAGCGGCAAGGATACCTGCCAATGAGTGTGGATGAACAACATATACCATTCCTAGAACTCCTGTTACAGGTGAGTAACCTGTATTTCCAGAGCTTTGGCCACTGAAGATCAATACCTGGGAGTAAGGAGTCCCATACCTTGGAGCCAGCCGGGGAAAGGGAGGGGTGGGCGGTAAGCAACCATAAGTACAGTCCAGATGTAGCATGGGGCTTAAGGGCCCAGTCTTGAATCTGGTTGAGGAAGGCCCTGAAAGTAGAAGGTTTCGGAGCGGGACCAAATTGTTGTAGACTTAGATGCCGGATCTGGTAAAGTTTTTGAAGATGTACGTTGGTCCGAGATGGAATTTCCCCATTAACTCTGGAGATGTCAGAAGAGAAGATTGGGAGTAGAAATCGGAAACACAAACATCCTGTGGTAATGGCAACCATCCAGGAGTTAATGGGCATTCCCCAATCTTAATGTTTAGATTAGAGAAGATAAGTTGTGTGACATCTTTAGAGAGGGAGATCTTCAGATAAGCGCAGATTTGAGAGAAGACTTTAATAGAGATACTGATTGGAGAGGCAGCTATTGGGTCCGGTAGAGATTTCGGTGGAGCAGAAAGAATTGTGGTGGGTGAAAGATTGTGGACAGTAAAGAGGCGAGATTCTATCTGTAACCAGACAGGGATGTTATCAGATGGTTTTATAAATTTCATACAATGTGCAAGGAGGTTAGGTCACCGGTAATTAGCCACTGTTCATTAATAAGAGAATATTCTCTCATGGGTGATGGGTCCCTGTTGATGAGTCTCCAGAGCTTTAGACTATTCTGTAGTTTATGACATAAACAAGTAGCTTATCTTAATGACACACTATTTACACCATCATACATTTACTAGTTCATGGCCACTATCAAATGGATATATTCCCGGTGGTTATAACTGTAGGTGATCAGTTTATTCGAGGCATCTGTGTTTCCTTATAGTAGCTCCCATTTCGGGTTATAGTCCATAGGCAGTGGGCTCATGGAGACTTGTAAAACCCTTGTAACCCCCTTCCCGCTGACTCCCCCGTCTCTCTGTGGGGGAAATTATACTGGTTTCCCTACACCCAAGAAAGTTGGGTGATGTTGTCTGGGGGTAGTGCTTCAGTTGCTTAAGTCTGGGGGCAGTTTCATCAGTTAGTGAATATCTATTCTCCCTATGGGATGAAGGTAGTATCCTTCAACATATAGTATATCTGCCAGCGAATCCATCTGGTAGTAAATTTCTCTTCCTGTTCATTTAAGCTATGGGTTATTCTTTCCATGTTGTAGATTTGCCTCATGATGTCCCACCAGTTCTGTATCGTGGGGATCTTGGTGGTCAACCACAGTTTAGTGATTGCCTTCTTTGCTGCAGTGATGATGAGGAGGAGGAGGTATCTAGTACTGCGGCCTCTTAATGATTTGGGGAGAATAAGAAAGAGGAACATCTCCATTGTTAATTGGAGTTGGATCTAATATTTCCTGCAGGTGAGTCTGTAGATGTAGAAAGAATGATTTAGGGGCTGAGCAAGACCACATAATATGTGTATGGTTCGCCTTGGCTTCACCGCATGAGCGCCAACACATTGCTAAATTGGCAGGGGAGTAATGACTCGTGACTATCTGAGTTCTGAAGAACCTAATCAGATTCTTCAATGCGTATTCACGCCACTGGTGTGAACTGGTTACTCCGGCGGTGTAACTACACGCTTACTGCCAGTCCTCCAGTGTGACCAAATGTCCCATTTCCTGACTTCATTGCATGCGAATGTTCTCAGTAAGGGATTCCCTCTGTGAGTTTAATGCTTGATAGTGTAATGATACCAAGTGGTCCTGTTTCAGGGTGCTGTTAAGTTGAATTTGACTGTGAATTAAAGTTGGGTATTGTTCAGGGATCCAGAGTGTCTGTGGCAGGTTTTCAACATAGTGTCGGAGTTGTAGGTAGTGGAAGAAGTCACGGTGGGGTAAAGGGAACTTTTTCTTGATGTCTGCATATGACCATATGTTTCCCTGTGTCATAATCTATGGTAAGTATTTTAGGCCATATCTCTCCCAGTACCGAAAGCCATTATCTAGGCTGTTCGGAGGAAAGTCACTAAGACTGGAAATTGGGCATATGAGGGGCTGGAAGGGAGTCAAATGCTGAGTTTTCTTAATAGATTGCCAGTTTTTGAAATATGTGAGCCATGGGTTTAATAGCTAGTGTGCTCTCTGATTTGCCACTTGTTGGTATAGGGTTTGGAAGTAAGCATGGTCATTTATCAGTGTTCTCTCGATCTCCAGCCAATGTGGTCTGGATGTCTTATTTTGCCAGGCCATTAGATGTGTCAGGGTCGCCACCTGTTGATATAATTGTAAATCTGGGAGTGCCAAACCTCCCTCCTGGCGTGGAAGGGTAAGAATCTTTAGGAGAACTCGAGGCCTCTGGTTTGCCATATAAATTTGGCTATAAGGTAGTTTCATTCTCAGAAAATCTTTAGTGGTATGTGTATGAGAATGTTTTGGAATGGGTAAAGAGCCCTTGGGAGTATGACCATTCTAATCCGGTCAATTCTCTTTGTTAAACTTAAGGGTAAGGTCGCCCATGAAGTCAGGTCCACTTTTAATTGTACCATAAAGGGTAAGTAGTTATATTTATAGTATGCTGTGTGGTATTGGGGTAAATGTATGTCCAGATATTTCAACCTTTGCAGGTTCCATCTACCCGGGATAGTGTCTTGGATGTGCGGAGAAGGAGAGTAATGGAAGGTGAGCAGCTCTGATTTAGCCAGGTTCAACTTGTATCTTGATACCTGACTAAAATTATCCAGGATCTGTTTTACTATGGGGAGAGATTTTCCGGGATTTTGGAGATATAGCAAGATATCATCCGCATATAGTGCAGTGCGGTGTTCAGGGTCTCCTATAGTTATTCCTTTAATTGTTTGGGATTCATGGATTTGCTGCGCAAGAGGTTCAGTAAATGCTGCAAAAAAATAAGGGGGATAGCGGGCACCCCTGTCTGGTTCCTCTCCGCAGGTGAAAGTAGCCGGAGTGGTGTCCGTCCACCTTTACTCATGCTTGAGGCGCAGAGTATATGTTCTGGAGGACTGTGATGAGAGAAGGGGGAGTCCAAATTTGTGTAGTATTAAATATAAGAATGGCCAAGCAACCCTATCAAATGCCTTTTCGGCATCTAGGCTAACCAATACTGAAGGAGATGTAGATTTTTGCATATGATGGACTACATGGAGAGGAGAGAGCGCTTTATATTGTCAGTGGTGGAGCAGAATCTCACAAAACCAGTCTGGTCCTTGTGTATTAGCAGAGGGAGGAGTTGGTCTATACAATGCGCTATTATACACATAAACAGTTTATAGTCTTGATTAAGTATTGATATGGGCCTGTATGAACCACAGAGTTGTGAGTTCTTGCCTGGTTTGGGAATTACTGAGATAGTCTCATATATGACCAGGACGGAGGGGGAGAATCTCCCTAAAGGAGTGAGTTAAACAAATTAAGGAGTCTGGGGGTGACTTGTGCCTTGGTCACTTTGTAGAATTCAGAGCCATATCCATCTGGTCCTGGTGATTTAAGGGATTTAGTGCTGGTAATACCATTAATTACCTCGCATTCGGTAATTGGGGCTGTAAGAGATTCTTTTTGAGCCTCTGAGAGCTGCGGTAGGGTAATTGTTTGCAAATAGTTCATTATTTGTCGTGTGGACGGAGTATGCTCGGGTGTATAAATTAGTGTAGTATGAGGGGAAGGCATCTGCTATATCGTGTATTTTGGTAAGGGGTTGACCTCCTACCGGGTGTCGGATAGTGGAAATTGTGGCCGCCTTTTTTTGTTTGCGGATCTGATAGGCTAACAGCCAGGTGGCTCGGGGACCTACTTCGTAGAACCTCAAAGTCAGGGCTATTTCGGTTTGTTGTTGGATTAGACGATCCAGATCAAGCTTAGTGTGTTGCAATTGAGGGAATACCGAAGTGTCCCCCTGTTTATGGGCCGTCTGTAGAAAGTGGAAAGAATCCTCCAGCTTGGCCCTTTGTTCCTTGCGTTGCCTGCCCAACTCCGCAGTATGTTTTATAATGTGGCCTCGGAGTATTTACTTAATCATATCCCAGTGTATCGCCGGAGTAGTGTCCACAGGGGGGTTGTCTGTTATGATTTCGAAGATCTTATCTGAGATAAATTCTCTAAATTGTTTAGAACGCAGATAGTATGGATTCAGTCTCCATCGAGTGTTTATAGGTAGGAGACCCATATCCCAGATGGAAATCAGCGGAGCATGGTCCAAGATAGAACTATCTCCCAGCTGGACATCTTGTAGGGCTCCTAGTTTATCCACCTGTGTATATGTGTGGTCTATACATGAATAGGTGTGGTGTGTACAGAGGAATAATAGGAGTATTTTTTTGTTTGGGGATGTAGCCTCTGCCAAGCATCACACCATCCCACTTCCACCACAAATCTTTTGAAGAATTTTTGCGTGGCTGATTCCGCCTTTCTGGAGGTAATCCCCTTGGCGATGCATCCCAGCAGAATCAGGAAAATGGAAACTAAAATTCAGTGCAGGGAAGTGCAAGGTTCTGCACCAGGGAGTCAGAAATTCAGGCCAGGGGTATACCCTGGGAGGACACATGATTCAAGTCACTGAGGGTGAGAGGGACCTGGGGGTAGTGGAAGATGTCAAAATGAACAACTCAGAGACCTGTAGGAGAGCAAATAGGATGCTGGGATGCATAGCCAGGGGGATTACCTCCAGAAAGGCAGAAGTGATCCTTCCACTGTACAACTGCTTGGTTAGGCCACACCTAGAGTATTGTACAGTTTTGGAGACCACATTTAAAGAGGGACATTACACTCCTAGAGAGGGTCCAAAGGAGGGCAACCAAAATGATCTGGGGCCTGGGGGAGAGGACCTATGAGGAGAGGCTCAAGGAGCTCGACATGTACATCCTAGAGGAGAGGAGGGACGGGGGGGGACATGATGGAGGTCTTTAAGTGCATGAAAGGGATCAATAAAGGAGGCCCAGTCGGGGTGCTCCAAAGGAAGGAGGGTGGGGCAACACGAGGTCACGGGCGTAAGCTGGAAGGGGGCAGGCTCAGTGGGGAGAGGAGATGATGTTATTTCACTGAAAGGGTGGTGGAGCCGTGGAATGCACTGCCTAGGGAGCTGGTAGAGGTGGAGACTGTGGACGGGTTTAAGAGAGGATGGGACAGGTACAGGGGGAGGGTAAATCTGACCATGCCCAATACAGGTGGAACATCTGGGACTGGGGACAGTATAACCCAAGGGGGGAGTGGGGACACGAGAATCGTCCCTCAGTGCAGGTGCTGAAAATCGAGCAGACTCGAGAGAGACCATTGGGCCTATTCTGCTGGCATTTTAGCATGTTAGTATGATTGTCTAGGTGGTCTCATATTAGAGGTGTCAATGGTAGGGTCCATCGTAAGGTTGAAGTCACCTGCCATTAACAGGATTCCCTTTGTCTTTTGTATTATCCTATCTAGCAAGGGCTTCGTCTGGGGGATGGACATGCCCGGTTGGAGGTATACATTAGCCACGGTAACTTTCTCATCATTAAGCACACCTTGCACTATAACCAACCTACCCTCCGGATCCGCCCAAGTGGATTCTGCTCTAAATGGGGTATGTGGAGGTAGTAGTATTATAGCTACACCTCTTCGCCTGCCTCCTTCGCTAGAGGAGTGGTAGACCTGCCGCCTACTTAGCTTGGCAAGCTTTGTATGCTCAGAGGTATTTAAGTGTCTCTTGGAGATGTACTGGATCAGACTTAGACCTTCTGATATAGGCCAATGCCTTTGATCTTTTGATTGGCACGGTTAAACCATTAATGTTCAGGGACAGTAATTTCAGTTTGGGCGAGTGCATTTATACATTTTTATAAACCGGTTGTTACCCAACCCTCTGCCATTCATGTGGGGATTTCCCCTTACCTGCATTAAATTCAAAACTTGCATGGAACATTGGGTAGACCTGATGACTGTTTTAAGACAATAACAATGGGACTTCCGGTGACGTCATGACTATGTGAGCTGCTCAAAGCGCGAGGCTCCCCGCGGATTAATTAAATAACCTCTTTAATAACAGTTAAAACCGGTAAAACAGTACCTTTGACATCTGATAGAGGTATATAATGCCAAAGAAACGAGGAGCAGACAAGAGTGGGTCTTGTAATCAAATAGATGGCAGGAGATCGCAAGCTGAAGATTCTGACAGCGGAGACTCAAGGGCCTCATCGGCATCCCGCCATAGCATATCGCAGGCCGACCAGATCCCCCATACAATCCTGCAGAGACAAATGACAAAAATGCTCTCGGAAATCCGTGAGTTTAGGAAAGAAATGAGATCGACTGTAACGGCACTGAGAACAGATTTAAGCAAACTAGAGAAACGACAGGAGGGAGCGGAGGAACAGATAACAGCGACTGACCAGAGGGTTGATGATACCGAAAGAGCCATTACCCAATTACACGCACAAGTAAAGGTCTTGCAGGAGCGAGCTGAGGATTCAGAATGTAGAAACCGCCGAAACAACATCCGCCTGTCAGGACTACCGGAGGGCATTGAAACCGCTGAATTTATACCTTTCATGCAAAAATTACTAAGAGAGATCCTTCCCCTACCTGAGAGCATTACCCTGGAGATGGAGCGTGTTCACCGTACATTGGGGCCCAAACCGCCTGCTGGGGCGTGCCCTCGAACGGTCCTCATCAAGTTTCTCCGGCACCAGGAGAAAGAAACTGTGCTGCACACCGCATGGAAACCGGGCAGGGTGCACTTTGGAGATCATCGGCTCTTCTTCGAAAACGATTTCGCTGCTGAGGTTATGGCACGGCCTAGGATGTATACTCCAGTGATGAAGGCTCTTAAAGGGGCAGGGGTCCGATTCCGAACCTTGTACCCTGCGAAACTGATGGTCAACTTTGAAGAAGGTCTGGTGGTGTTTGATTCAGCGGCTACAGCAATAACGGAACTGCGGGCCAGGAAAATAGAGGTCTCCCAGCAACGTGCCTCTGGTGAAATCCCAATTGCAGCAAAGTTAGCCCAAAAAGTGTGGACTGTTGAGCAGCGTGTGGCCCGTAGAAGACAAGGTGCTGAAGCCATCCAGACCGTCGTTAAGCCGTTAAAGACTAGCTCACAGGAACTTCCGAATAAAGAACCGAGTACCCGAGGAGAAGCAACCTGATCATCCAACCACAAGTAGCCGTGTACTAGCTCGGGACTTGGCTAAAATTACACCATATATACTTAATAAATGTTAAACCTTATGATATACTAGCTGCGGGGGGGGGGGACCAGGAAATAATCAGGAGATCTTAGGGAGGGGGGATTGGGAGGATAATGGGGTTGGGAGGGAAGTGGGACTTAATGTAAAGTTATACTTTGGAGCTCATCTTTTGCTGGCCCCCTCTACCATAGACTCATAATTGAATCCCAGATTTAAGACTGATGATCTACTAAGTCCGTGAAACTGTGGAGGACTTTCCCGGTTCTGGACCCTAGTGCTGATAAGTAGGCCGCAGCTCAGACAAGAAGTCAGCTTGTAGGTTGGATAGTAACACTATAAGCGAAGACCCAGCCATGTGACTTCTGATCCGTAGGAACGGGGAGCTGGGGGGTGCCTGGCGTGCCCATGGTGAAAGACAGTCGACCTAGGGGCGGGAGGGTGAATGGGAATCTGGACACCCTGGGGGACGGGCGCTGCGCGTGGTCGTCTTCAGCGGTGCTGGGGGGGGCTTGGAGAAAGGTTGGAGCTGGTGAGGTATACGGGCGGGGTTGTCTGGAGGGGGTCCGTGTTGCGGAGAGGGGCGGTATGTGGGAAGCTGCTGCGGGAGGATTGCTGCCTGCCTCTGGTCGTGCGTTGGAGCTTTGGCTCACCCACTGCTGGGTTTGATGGGGACTGTGGCTGTGGGTGTTGGGAGACCCACGCGGCGGTAGTGTTGCGGCGGACCTCTCCCGACGCGTGGGTTGACCGTGGCGTTTCTCCTCCTTCCTTCCCGCCATCGGGAGTGGCAGACTTGTTTCGTCATGGAGCTGAGCCGCGGGGGGGGGTGTAGGGAGGGGTGTTGTCTGGAGTGCAGCGGGATACTGGGGGGCTGCCTGGGCACAGTAGCGGAACAAAGAAGAATGCCCAGGATGGCGGATCGGAGCCGAAGATGGCTACACGGCCGAGATTGTGCGGCGGGTGCTGCCATTGGTCCGGTTTTTCCCGAGCCCGTCCTTCGATAAAGCGGAATGCTGGATACCAGGGAGGTAGGGAATAACAACTTGGCCTGTGCTCTGGAGCCACCTACCGGCTTGATCTGCCTGAGCTGCCAAAGGATCCACAGCCTCCATGAGAATCTGTAGAAAGACGGAGGAATCTAGATAGACTGTGTAACTCCCCGTCTAACCAACGGGAAGGGCCACGCAACTGGACGACCTGTTACTCAATGATGGACATCTCGGCCCGGGGTTTTGCTGCAGTTTCAGCAGACTGTGCGGTGCGAGCTCACGGCGCAGATGTAAAAGATTTACCCTGCAGATGATACGGAGGTAACCTCTGGATCAATAGATCAACCATACGCTGTAGAACTATTAAACTGCGGGGGTGGGAAGGAACGGCACTAGAGAGAGGGAAGGGACATCAAAGATTCAGCCCATTACAAATGCATCAAAACCACCCCAGGAGACCATGGGAGGGAGGGATTAGGGATAATAGGGAGAGGGAGGGCTTGCAGCAGCAAATTAATATATAAATTATGGTTTCGTATCATTTAGCGGAGCCAAGTAGAGGAATGGGGGACGGGCGGAAGTCTCTGCCCCCGGCGCCCACCGTTGGGTCCTGGGCTGGGAATCGACACTGTCTGGTGTTCCCACTGGGTTGTGCCACTGGATCCACTATGGTCCTGGTTAATATGTGCAATTAGCATGCAGGACCCTGACAACACAGTGGCCTCCCTGGATGGGGGCAGTAGTCATTACTCGAGATATGAACACGGCCCTGGAAAAGGTTGATCCCTGATTTTATGACAGGACCCCTGCACCACGGCTTTATGTTGGGGGGGGTACCTCAGTAATTGGGGTTGGCCTCTTGGACCACCCCGCCAAGTCAATTGCAACAATTAAGGGGACGTTGGGGCCTGCTGAGTCTCTGACGCAATAGGTGGTGGCCCTTGTCCTCTACAAATTAGTATCTGCTCCTCTGGTATGACTGACCCCGGAGGAACTGACCCCTCGCAGTTTAGTCATCAACCCCAACTACCCTTTTCCCCTGTGGGTACAGTGTACTTAAGGCCCTCAGATAGAAGAGGACCGAAATGGTAGGACTTTTGTCTCCTACCGAAGAGATCTCTGGAAGTACTAGCTGTTTTGTACAGGTCTCTATGGCCATGTTGGCCAGTTTGTTCTGTCTCAGTTCAATGTTGTATGTTTATATACATGGTTGTATAGTCTTTGATTTTGGTTTTGTTAATAGGTCATCCTGCCCAATCTGGTCATTGCTGTTACAAAACATATGGGTTCAGCGGACACCCTGTTGGAGGGGGTGCCTATGTACCAGAGCCACAACAAAAGGACGGGATGCACTCACCGAAATTAAAATTACTCTCTTTAAATATAAACGGCCTGGCCTCTCCGATTAAAAGATCTAAAACGCTGGCATACCTCCAAAGAGCCAGGGCCGATATAGCCTTCCTCCAGGAAACCCATATGTCTTCAGTGGAACACTCCAAACTTGCTAAATTAAGTAGGGGGCAGGTATTTTATGCCTCTTATAAGGGCGGCAGAAGTAGAGGAGTAGCCATAATAATCCCATCATATACCCCGTATCAATCAGAACTGACTTGGTCAGACCCGGATGGCCGGCTGATCTTAACCCGAGGGAAGCTTAATGGCGAGGAAATTACCTTAGCTAATGTATACCTCCCACCAGGAATAACTGTTTCGCAATTGAGGCCCCTGCTAGATAAAGTGGTAAATTTCACTAAGGGAACCCTCTTGATGGCTGGAGATTTTAATATGACCGCGAACCCAGGCCTGGATTCCACAAGTGGAAGACCACAGAAATTAACGGCAACTCAGAGATTTTTTAATAAATTTATTGCTGAATTTGGATGGTGTGATGTATGCCGGAAATTGCACCAGGACGAGAAATTATTCTTATTACTCTCCGGTTCACCGCACATACTCCCGCATAGACTACACTTTCACCCAAGTTGAAAAGCTACAAGCTGTTTGTGACGCGCAGCTGCTGGGAGAGATAGATATCTCTATCTCAGACCACGCGCCCATAATTACACAGTGGGATCTGGGGATTCAACCTAGAACCACCCAGTGGAGATTAAACCCATACTATTTACGGTCCAAAGAATTTAAAGAGTTTATCTCTGACAAACTTACTGAAATTATGGCCGACAACCCAGCCTCCGACACCACCCATGCGATCCAATGGGACACAATCAAAGCGGTACTGAGAGGCATATCATTAAGTATAGCACAGAAAAAGACAACGGAGAATATAGAGCCAAGCTTGAAGAAACACTACACTTTCTGCAACAGGCACATGAGCAGGGGTGGAATCCTCCTTCCCAGATACAACAGACCAAACAAGAATTAGATAAACTTGCACTACAACAAACCGAAATAGCCCTAGCATTTCTGAAACAGAGATACTTATGAGGTCGGCCCACGGGCCACAAGAATGCTTGCATACCAAATCCGTAGACAGAAGAAGGGTGCAACAATAATGACCATAAGGCACCCAGTTGGGGGACAGCCCCTTACTAAGACGCATGACATTGCCGAAGCCTTCTTGGCATACTATAGAAATCTGTATACCCCAGAGTCTACCTCCTCCGGAGATAGTTTAACATCATACATGGAGACACTCACCCTACCAACCTTAGCAGAGGAATGCAGAGATTCCCTCATGCAACCTATAACAATGACCGAGATAGCACAGACTATAACCAACTCTAAGTCTCAGAAAGCTCCAGGACCTGACGGGTATGGAGCTGAATTTTACAAGACTGCGAGAACCCAGATCCAACCCACACTACTCTGTGTCTTTAACTCTATAATGGAAGGCGATCCCCCTCCTGAATCCTGGTCCTATACGACTATATCGGTGATCCCAAAGCCAGGGAAAACCCCCCAGGAATGCGCATCATACAGGCCAATCCCTGTATTAAATCAGGATTACAAATTGTTTGAGTATACTGGCCCACCGTATGGATCAAATTCTCCCAATATTAATACATAAGGACCAAACGGGTTTTGTAAGGGCCCGTACCACTACTGATAATATCAAGCGTATGCTCTATTTGGTGAACCAAATGACTAGTACTAAAACACCAGCGGTACTAATTAGTCTCGACGCTGAGAAGGCCTTTGACAGAGTAGCATGGCCTTTTCTGTATTCGGTTCTAGCTAGATTTGGCTTCCCTCCCGGCCTCATTCAAGTTCTACAAAGGGTATACTCTGCCCGTAGAGCCTGTGTAAGGGTGAACGGGCATCATTCTGATTACTTCCAACTTAATAGAGGCACCGTCAAGGTTGCCCGTTGTCACCGTTATTATTTGCAGCAATAATAGAACCCCTAGCACAACAAATCCGAGATTCCCCACAAATACAGGGGGTTTGTTTTGGGAATACAGAGCATCGAATTGCTTTGTACGCCGATGACATACTCTGTATCTGCAAAATCCCGAAAAATCCATACCAGCGGTCTGCCAAATCCTGGATGCTTATGGAGCGCTGTCAGGTTATAAACTAAACCTGACTAAAACCGAAATTCTCACATTTAATTATACACCCACACGGAGAGTGGTGGATAATCTGCCAGGTAGGTGGAATCTGGAAAACTAAAATATCTGGCGTGTGTGTGTGTGTGTGTGTGTGTGTGTGTGTGTGTGTGTGTGTGTATATATGTATGTGTGTGTATATGTATATATGTGTGTATATATATATGTGTGTGTGTGTGTGTGTATATAATATATATATATATATACACGAAAGAAAAACTATTATAAATACAACTGCTCCCCCTTTATGGCACAACTAAAGCAGGATCTGCAGGCTTGGTCGGTTATACCACTGAATCTAATGAAGCGGATAGAATTAATCAGGATGATAACACTCCCTAGAGCATTATACCTTTTTCAAAATGTCCCTCTATCGGCACCCCCAAAAATCTTCAGAGATATTAACCGCCTAATACAGAACTTCATATGGGCCGGTCGGAGAGCTCGAGTACGCCTTAAGGTGCTGTCTCTACCACGGACAGAAGGTGGCCTCGCCCTCCCAGACCTAAAACACTACCTACAAGCAGTGACCATGGTTCACGTGATGGCGAGACAAGTTATAAGCATGTACCCGCATTGGATGGAAATGGAGAAAGTATTGATGAATGACACAACATACTTTCGAACATTATATCGACAAGCGGTGAGAGAAATAGCTTGCCCAACCACTAACCCCTGGCTAGCAGATCAATTCCGAAAATGGAACTCACTTAAAAAGCTGCATAAACTGACACCCTACTTCCCACTATTATGTCCAATTCAGGCACTGCCAGACTTTCCCCCCAACAGGTTAGACTCAGGATTTGCTTCATGGGAAGGCCTTTGGTTGAGGTATCTGTCACAAATAATGACAAAGGGAATAATCTGGTCATATGCAGAGATCCAGGCAAAGTTTCATTTACCACACAGAGATTTTTACCGATATCTACAACTCCGACATTATGTAGAAAGCTTATCACCATCCCTCATACACCCAGATAGCTATCCGGCACTAATCCAACACCAAATTTCACTGAACAGCTCTGGGAAACAGGACCACTTGATTTCCCTATACCATCAATCTCTGAACTCACAAGGTGAGGCACTCACTGAAACTATTACGCACACAGTGGTGTGAGGAATCAGGTTGCCAACTAACCATTTTAGATTGGCGGCAGGCGTGTGGACACTCTTCCAAGGTCACGAGTTCGTATCAATGGCGAGAATTTGCCTGGAAGGTATTGATACGATACTTTAGATCCCCTAAGGTCACTAAACACTACTCGTTAAATAAAACGGCGGAGTGCTGGAGAAGGTGTGGCGAAAGGGAGGCCAGCCTGACCCACATTCTGTGGACCTGTCCAGTACTCTCCAACTTCTTAAATCAGCTGGAAGCACAGCTACAGGAACTTATCGATCCACAGCTGCAACTGACCTTGGAAATATACCTGTTTCTCATAATACCTAGGCTCTATCAAAGTCCCAATACTAGATACCTGCTTTTATTGCTCCTTACAGCAGCCAAAAAGGTAATAACCAGACAATGGCTAACAGCGAATGTTCCATCCATTAGAGACTGGTGGGAAGTCACTCGGCAAATTTATAACATGGAAAAAATGACACACAATATAAATGAGCATGGGGAGATCTTCTCTATGAGATGGACACGGTGGCAGATATATTATATGTTAAAAGATCCCACCTTTGTGCCCTAGGGCTGATAACCTGAGGAAGGTGTTTGAGGCTCTGGTACTGGAGGCTTTGCCCCATCGTTGGGGGACTCTGGGCCCGGTCTACCTCCGCCCACCCCCACCTTTTGCCTAGTCGGAATCCTATCAAGGCGGGAAGGCGGACTCGGAGTTATCTAGTTAGACCAGAGAGAGTAGTATCTCTAAGGGAGGGGAGAATGGAAAGTCCGCTGCCCTGGAGACTGACCTACTTATATATAATTTTTACTTAAGTTAAGAAAAGTTATATACCTTTAAGACAAGACACAACTAGATTGCAACTCTCATGGGAGTGACAAATGGACTGAAACAAATAGTGAATCTTGGTTTAATGTAGTAAATGAACCCATAAATCTATCTGTATCATAAATCTATCTGTATTATTGGACCAGTTGTAAATGCACTGTATAAAATTGCAATTGATGACCTATATGTATATAAGTTAAAATCTGATAATAAAAAGATTAAAAAAAAAAACAATAACATAACCAAGTATTCTGACAACTAACAACTAGTACAAACCAACATATTTGAGACTGCAAGGTGACCAACATTGCCTCCTTAACAAGAGATAACAAACATGTACTTCCACTGATCAGGGTTGAACCCCGATCCTACGGTAAGGATTGATCCTTACTTCAAAACCCTAATCAAGCAAGGGTCTTTTGGCAGTTATAATGCCTAATGGGGGAAAGGTAAGTGGAGTAAATAACGTCTATGGCCAAACATCGGGTTCCCTTCTGAGATCAGAGGAGAATTAGAGAATACGCTGGAGTATCATACGAGCAGCAGCCTTTGTCTCAGGTGGGGAGGGCAGCAGCCCTGGGCTCTGGTCCGGGTATTTGGTGACTTGCTGCCATCACCCGACCCGAGGAAGGGGGTCCATCTCCATCCCACGACTAGTCTCGTGGGTGTATGACAGGGTCTTCGGCATCCAGTGTTTAACATCTGCCGCCACCTCCCAATCCCGTCCCATTCATCCAGGAGGTGTCCCCCTCAGTATCTCTCAACAGTACACGCTATTGGATCTGTGCCTTGAACAGTGCATCAGTTCCTGGCACCCCCCCCCCCAATCTGTAGTTCTCTTCCAACAGAGCTATGCCTCCCGTTATATCTCACAGAAGCTGCTCTTGCGTGCATTTCATTGTTTCTTGGTATTTCATCCCTCCCTATGCGATTCAATCATCAGGGACAACTAGGGGGTTAACTGCCCAGGTTTTAGTGTCCTCCAACATTTTATAGGCCAAATATTGCATCCTATCTTTCTTAAAATGTCTCAGGACTGCACTATAGCAGGCACTCTGTGCATTTGGTTCCCCAGTCACACGGGGACTCTACCTTAAGATCGGTAACTCTGATCAAGTTGGCCAAATGAGGAGGTAGTCATTGGGATAGGCTGGGTCGAGATTCATTCCCCCGCGGGCCCACCCCACCTCCCCACAAAGCTGGGGATATCCGGTCAGGGGCTCCATGTCGCTGGGCCTCATTTAAACATTTTGCCTAATCCCATATCTACAGCCTAAGAAGGCAGTAAGAATCATCCATAGCCAACCCCCACCCCCCGTCATTTGGGTTCACAGCATCTCCCCTTTGGCCATAAATTCCTATATTTAACATTACTGTTTAGCCCCTAGTGGATCAGGAGCACAAGCACAATTTAGTGTCCTTTTATATTTGCGGTTATTCAGCCTTCCGCAGCTTGTGTTGCCTCTCCATCGTCCTCCGGGGTCAGTTGTCTGGCCTTCAGTGTACCTATGATCTTCTGGATTGTTTCTGCTCCCTGTCAACGTCCGGAGTCCCTCTGATTGTTGCTCCAGACCTTCTGTGAAAGCCTGGTGGCAGTTGAAGCCCCAGAATTAGGGCGCTGCTGCACAACTTCTATTTTTCTTGCCTTCGGCTCGGTTACTGCTGCCGTCACGCTGTCAAAGGTGAGAGGGCCCTCCTGGAAGAAAATCACCATCTTGGCAGGGTAGGGGGTTCTGAATCTTATGCCTGTAGCTTTAAGAGCTCTCATAATTGGGATATAGGCTCTTCTTCGCGCCATCACATCAAGCGCGTAATCGTTGTCAAAATACAGTCTCTGGGCCTTAAAGAGCCCCGCTCCACGTTTCCAAGCTGTATGCAGTACTGTCTCCTTATCTTGATGTCGCAGGAATTTAATCAGAATTGTTTGGGGGCGGGCTCCTGGCGCAGGCCTGGGTCCCAGGTTGCAATGTGCACACTCTGTTTCGAGGGTCAGAGAGTCAGGTAGGTGTAGTATCTCCCAGAGTGTTTTCTGGATGAATTGTATCATCTTTGTGCCCTCTGCCCCCTCAGGAACGCCTGACAGCCTGATATTATTCCGGCAATACCTGCTTTCTGCATCCTCGGCGTGGTTCTGTAGGGCTTTAAGGCTGCAGTGTAGCTGCACGGTGGCCCACTCCGCCTCATCCACACGCTTGGCTGTATCTGTTGCCTGGGCTTCACTGGCATCCTGGCATTTCTCAAGCTTGCGGATGTCCACGCGGAGAACAGTAGCTGTAGATTTCATTTCCTTTCGGAAGTCCCGAATTTCAGTTAGCACTTGTGCCATTTGCCATTGGAGTATCGTGTAGGGGACCTGGTCGCAGGGTGCAGTGCTGTGTTGGGAGGCCGACAAAGCCAAGGAGCCCTCGCTTTCTGAATCTTCGTCAAGTGATCTCTCCCCATCTCGGCGATCCGGATGTCTGCGTTTGGCATCTTTTTTTTTTTTTTTAGGCATTTTACAACCTCCAGCTGTTTATTTTCTTATTTGGGCTTAAAAGCTGTATTTAGGAGGTGATTTAGTAGATCTCAGCGGTAGCCTCTTGCCCTAGGTTGTAGCTTGGACCATGATGTCACCTGAAGTCGCAGGATGCAAATTAGAGAACCATTTTCTGCATTTGTAAAGGTGACTGGTCCAGTAGTAGAGCAGAAAATTAGGAAGTCAAAGTCCACCAAAGGAGGCAGTATAGCGCAGTGTGTTAAGGCTCTGAGCTGCAGATCTGGAGACCTGGTTTTGAATCCCACAGCCACCTAGGTCCATACTGTGTGATCCTGAGCAAGTCACTCAACTTCCTTGTGCTCCCAGGTCGCATCTGGAAACAAGCTTTGGCTTAGTGTGCTACTCCTGATTAAACAATGTTCCCTTTCCTGTTCCCTTTAGGGAGGCCCAATTTTAAGATGAGTGTCTGGGCGACTTAGCCAGCCAAATGAAGGATGTAATCAGGGCATGAATACGCTTAATGAAAGCGAGAGGGAGTACGATGTTAAGCATGCTTAAGGGGTAAAAATGCCTAGGGAGGATATTCATTTTAATTATATTAATCCTACCCCATAGTGAAATAGGAAGGGCCTTCCATCATGTTAAATCCTACCACATCACCACCAGGAGATCCTCCAGATTTAGTTTCACCAGTAGAGAGGGGTCGGAAGTAGGAGAAATGCCCAGGTATTTAAGGGAGTGAGGAGACCATCGCATTCCAAAGGAGGTTAAATCTAAGTTGCCGATAAAATGGTTAAAGGAAAATAGTCAAAAACAGTGGGAGCAATCACCAGGGCTGCAAAAATGCCCGACTAAAATGACCTTTATGGTTTAAAAAAAAAAAAAAAAATGCAGCTAACCTTTCTCGAGTTATTTAGCGTTTTAATGTTGCTCCTGGATGCGCCATGTCAAAACTGCTGCTGCACCGGAAGACTGAGTGTGCACCTGGCATCCTGTCCTGTGCCAGAAGGCTCGTAAAAATGACGAGTGAGGCATATCTATACGGAAGGAAAAGAAACACTGAGGCATTTAGAGGTATGTTACCTGAATCTCTACAACCAATTACTGGTGCAAACGGAGCAGTCTAATGTATTTAAAAATCATTATGAAAGTTGCAACTCCGAGTTCGGTCATGCGCAGTAGCACCTAGCGCTCAGAGTTCAGGCATGCGCAGTAGCGCTAGGTGCTACTGCGCATGACCGAACTTGGAGTTGCAACTTTCATAATGATTTTTAAATACATTAGACTGCTCCGTTTTCACCGGGAATTGGTTGTAGAGGTTCAGGTAACATACCTCTAAATGCCTCAGTGTTTCTTTTCCTCCCGTATAGATACGCCTTGCTCGTCATTTTTACAAGCCTTCCGGCACAGCACAGGATGCCAGGGGCACACTCAGTCTTCCGGTGTGGGGCCAGTTTTGACATGGCGCATCCAGGAGCAACATTACAATGCTAAATAACTCGAGAAAGGTTAGTTGCATTTTTTTTAAACTATAAAAATTGTTTTAATCGGGCATTTTTGCAGCCCTGGTGATTGTCCCCACTGTTTTCGACTGTTTTCCTTTAAGGGGTAAATTTCAGTTTTACTGAGATTAAGTTTGTAGTTAGAATAGCAACTAAACTGATCGGTCACATTTAACGCCACAGTAAGAGAGTGAACCGGATCAGAGAGATGCTGTAGGATTTCATCCGTGTATACCGAGATAGGTGTTAGATTATCTATGGGAATGCCTCTTATATTGGGGGGACTTGAGGTGCCGAATGAGCGGCTCAGTATACAGATTAAAGAGGAAAGGAGATGGGGGGGGGGGCAGCCTTGTTGTATGCCAGTGTATAAGGAAAAAGCGGAGTAGAAGACGCCATTGCAGTAAATCTTTGCCAAAGGAGAGGAATAGATTATTTTAAACCACTGAAGAAATGTGGCAGGAAAACCCCATCTTCTGTAGGGTAAGCCACAGGAAGGACCAGTCCACCCTATCAAAGGCTTTCTCTGCATCAAGAGAAATTAAGTCCGTCGAGAAAGGGGAGGCTTGGGCTACCTGGATTAAATGGTTAATTTTACGGAGGTGGCCTGCAGAGGATCTCCCAGGAACAAAGCCCACTTGTTCTGGACTTAATAGCCTGGACCATAATTTCCGGATTCGGGTTGCTAAGAGTTTGGCTAAAATTTTAATGCCGCAGTTTAGTAAGGGAATAGGCTGATAACTCGCTGGATTCATGGGGGGATTTGTCCGGTTTAAGGAGGACTATTGTGGCTTCCAGAAGTGAGGGGTCCGGTTCTTCTGCAGAGAACATATATTGATAGTCAGAGTAAGAGAGGGGACAGATCCTTACTAAAGAGTTTGTAAAAATTTGAGGGAAACCCATCCAGGCCAGGAGCTTTGTCTAGAGCTAAACTATGTATCGCGGCCCCCACTTCAGCCAGGGAGATAGGAGCAGAGAGAAGAGCACAGTGGTGATCCATGAGGCAGGGTAGTGGGGTGGAGTCCAAGTAGAAAGCCATTTCTGCAGTGGTTGGTGGTGAAGGGTGTCTGCCATATATAGTGGAGTAGAATTATTGAAAGACAGCCGCTACTTCTCTGGGAAGTGTTTTTAACGAACCGTCTGGGGCAGAGATTGAGGGGATAATCCGAGAGGTCTCCAATTTCTGAAGTCGGAGAGCAAGCAGATGCCCTGCTTTATCTCCTTGTTCTATATATTTGGATTTGGTCTTAAGAATAGAATATTCTGTTTTCTCTTGAAGGAGATTAGCATACTTGTCCCTGAGAGTTAATGGGGCCTTTAAGGAATCCGGAGAGGATGTGGGAGAAAGAGATTGTTCCAGGACACGTATTTGAGCAAGAGTCGAAAGTGCCTCAGCTTCTCTGCGACGCTTTCAGGTGGAGGTCATACAGATGAATTCACCCCTTAAAAAAACATTTCAAGGTACACCATTCATGGTCCTGACTCTTAACAGAATTTTGGTTAGTAGCAGTAAAGGATTTAATAAGATTAGAAATTCTAGAAATCACCTGTTCATCCTTGAGAAGGTGGGAGTTAAGCTTCCATGAGGTATCACACTGTTGATTGAAAATGGGGGTCAGTAGCAACCAGGTCATTGCATGGTCAAAAATCACAATTGGGTTCAAGACCCACATTGCAAAGACTGGGGAAAGTAGGAAAAAAATAAGCAGCACATAATCAAGTCTGGAAGAGGTGTGATGTACTATTGAATAAAAGGAGTTGCTACAAGATGATGGACTCTGAGGTTGAAGAAGCACTGCTTTTGTGCTTAAATGCTCAGGGGAACGAAGCTTTAATCCACAGCCCTCTGCTTCTGCAGAAGACTCAGCAGTTAGCAACTGCACTTGAGAAACCTCATTTTAAATGCACTGATGGCTGGCTGACCTGGTGGAAACACCAGCATAACATTGGTTTCAAAAAAGTGCATAGGGAAAAGTTAAACACTGGCGCAGTGGGTGCTAAGACTTGGGTTTGCGATGTCCTGCGAGGGCTGTTGGAGGGGTATGCTCCTGAAAACATATCCAACCCAGATAATAGTGGGGCTTTTTTGTGTGGGTGTTTTATATTAAAAAAAAAAAAAAAAAAATTGCTAAGGAACAGATTTCTGTCTGCTGCACTTGCAGCATTCCAGGAACAGAGGGGAGAAAAAAAACTGCTTGATCTTGGGAAGTCTACTCAGCCCTGATGTTTTTAGAGGGGACATCTGCTCAACCCTGTTGTTTTTAGAGGCATCAACAGTTAGTCTGTCTTTTATCGCAGAAGCTGTACCACCTGGATGACGTCCAAAAATTCAGCGTGGATATGAACCTGGGAGCATTGGCTAAGGGGTTGCCAAATCGCACTTGTGCTTAACAACTTTAGTGGGCAAGGACTAAGGAACATTAGGCCAGTGTTTTTACCACCCAGCACCACCTGCATAGAGCACCCTTTAGACCAGGGGTGGCAACCTAAGATGATCAGAGGGCCACAGGTGCGGCTCTCAAACACCCCCAAGGGCCACAAGACCCCTGTTTACCACAGTCACAAGCCAAATTTATACATTTGAATTAAGTGAGCAATATATAACATGTCCATCACAGTCTTCATCCTATCTCAGTTGACTGGCTTTGCACAGAGAGCCTCCTGGTGTATTTTGGATGGATGCTGGGGCACTTGGAGTTAACCACTGAAGCACAGGTTATTTCTACCACTACAGTAGACCAAGGTATAATTTACAGCCTCTAGAAGGAACCATGACAGGCAGATGTGGGCAAAGCTGCTTGATGTCCTGTATCACAAGCGTGACCTGACAGCGTCTCTCTGTGAAAACAGTTGACCTCCTAAATGCTGTAAATTTAATGTACAGTGCCAGGGACTGCATTTCCCAGCATACAGTCACCAGATGCTATATGAAAGGGGGCTTTAACGGCACAACTGACCCGCCTGTCATCATTGATGCTGAGGAGTCTGACATTACTGATCCACCTCCAGGGCTAAGAGACAAGGGTATGATGCATTGTGCTGCCTTGGCAACAGTGACCTGCCTCTCGAGTCTGCCGACGACATCGGGGACGTCATTTCTGACCTGGGAAGGAACCATGAGGTCAGTGAAGATGAGGAGGAAGATGTCGCTGATACAGAGGAGACTTCCGTAACAAAAGCGTACATTCGGCATGCTATTTTGATCCTACGCAGAGACAGGACATACCCCCCCCAAAAAAGTGGACACAGCTGTCGGTTATCAAGAGGATGTGGCAGAAACATACCACTAAGCCAAACACACAGTGATCCATCAGGGCCTACTTTGGCAAGAAATGAAGACGCCAGCACAGGGAGTTTTTTTTTTTTTAAATTTTGATTAAGAAAGATATCTCTTGCAAGCTACAAACCAAGCAATACTGAAAGAGCTGTAATTTCACTTAATCTGTGTCAGGTTAGAAAGTTACCTGTTTGGGGGATTTTGTAGGTGCAGCTGAGTGTTTCTGTGGGGTTTGCTGGTGTGGCTGATTGTTTCTGGTGGTCAGGGTGGCCCATCCCCCACCCTGGTGCATCACTTCCTTTATACCATTAACCCTTGACATCATACGGTACTAGCTGACTGCATACACACCTGTTAGCTGTCTTATTTCAGTGCACAACATAGGCGCATACCACACCGTGACATAAATCTACATTCTTTGATACATTATACCACTAAAGAATAATGACCGTACAAATATATATATAGCTGGGCACTGGACATGGTATAGAAGAAAAGAGCAGCAGAGGGTACAGGGCAGTTAGGGCAAGGATAGTAGAAGGAAGATGGGTGTGGTGCTTTGCAGCGGGTGTGGGGCAGCAGTGTTCAGAAAGACCTTCTGGACACTCCAGTGCTGCCCTATCTGCAGGCACCTGTCTGTGTTGAAGGAGGAGGTAGCTGAACTCCGAGCAGAGTTAGCGAGGATACAGGCGACCTTCCCCCCATACAGGGACCACCATGTCCACCACCGCTCCCTCAGAGGTTGCCAAGAAGGAGAGAAGGATGGACTACGGTGGGCTCAGAGAGGGTGCGGGAGG
The DNA here is from genome assembly GCA_016271365.2 of Neoceratodus forsteri. Classification (NCBI taxonomy): domain Eukaryota; kingdom Metazoa; phylum Chordata; order Ceratodontiformes; family Ceratodontidae; genus Neoceratodus; species Neoceratodus forsteri. The sequence continues at coordinate 276,944,159 of JADMNL010000025.1, forward strand.
CAGCACGGAGGCGCATCTCCCAGCCGGTGTCACTTCACAACTCGTATGCCATCCTGGCAGAGCATAGAGATTACGCAGCATCTCCAGAAGTGAGTACCATAGGGGTTGAGGGGGTCATCCAGGATGGAACCCCAAGGGCAGATGCAAGGAGAACACACAGGAGGAGGAAGCAGATCCTGGTTGGGGACTCCATTGTCCGGGGGATTGAGCTGGGGTCAGGTAGCACTGGTGAGAGGGAGGTAATGTGCCTACCTGGAGGCACAGTCGGAAGGAGGGCAAGTGAATCCTTAGGCTTGCAAGGGTGGTAGCAAGGAGGGGGGAGCTGGACGTCATTATTCACTTGGAGACTAATGACCTGGCTAGAGAGGGGGTAGATGTAGGAAGAGTTCAGGGAACTGGGGAGGAGTCTTGGGCAAGTCGCACACTCTGTCACCTTCTTGGAAGGTGCTACCTGTCCACAGCAAGGGGGAAGGGAGGGACGTCCACATCATTGAATTTAACAAATGGCTGAAGAAATGGTGCAGAGAGGTGGGGTATGGCTTCATTGGGGACTGGAACCTCACCTGGAGGGATGAAGGACTCTATTCTCCAGATGCCTACATCTATCCAGGGGAGGCAAAGGTATCCTTTCTGAGAAGTTTTTGAGTGCATCCTTAGTGATCATTTAAACTTGCCAAGGGGGGGAGGCATAGACAGTCAAGGGGATCATCATAGCTTCCCCTTACAGGACATAACTGAAAGCAGTGAGGACCCAATAATTAGCATAATATCTAACCGTAAAACTACCATGGTTAGCTGGCCCGATGGCACTGAGGGTTGAGGTGCTGGTCGTCACGCTGGCGATGGGAACAAGCGTGGGCTGGTGGGGTCGGCAAGGAGGATTGAGCGGTCCGGAGGACTGGTCTCTTCTCTCCGGGAAAGGGGACTAGTCATCCCACCCGCTGACTGCCCTCTAGTGGTGGCTGGAGGGCAGTACGGGTCAGGAGGCTCAGAAGCCAGCGTGCATCGTCGGAGGAGGAGGGGAGGCGGGAAAATGAGAAAGGCCAGGGCTCCACGGACCACTGATGGCCCAGCTGCTTGGCGAGTCTGCTCTCCGCCACCAGATTTGCTGGTACGGTGGTAGGAACTGTGCGCCCTCCAGCTGGCCCTGCCGTGGAGGGGAACTGGGATGCAGACCAGCTGGGGCTCTGGTTGAGGATGTACCCCCTCTGAGGAAGGGGGTCATAACTCTGTGAAGCCTGCTGGAAGGAGATGCAAAAAAAAAAAAACTACCATGGTTACAACAGGGAGAGAACAGAAGGTACATCACTAATGCGGCGCAGGGCAGAGACCAATAAGCAAGGAACATTAAAGGGGTACACAGAGTGGAAGGTCATGGGCACAAAAGCCCACAGTCTGGGAAGCAAAATCCCAGACCTAACAGCACTGATGGCAGACACAAACCTGGACATTGTGGCTATGACGGAGACATGGTACTCAGGGAACCATGACTGGGATGCAGCCATACCAGGGTTTTCACTTTTAGAAAGGATAGGGAGGGGAGGTTGCTATGTGTGTAAAGGAAGGGATTAAAACTATGGAGGCTCAGGGATCCAGGGAAGAAGCAGAGAGGCATTGTGGGTCACTCTGCAGTCTGTGAACAAAGCAACCATCCATGCTAGAGTAGTTTACAGGCCTCCCGTGGGGGATATAGATCTAGTATTAGTGAAAGCCATCCATAATATGGCAGCCAAAGGGGAAGTACTACTAATGGGTGACTTCAACATGTCTGATGCAGATTGGAATACCCAGACTGCAAATGCATCAAGGTGCAGGGACCTCATGTCTGCCATGTGTGGGGCAAACCTAAGGCAGCTGGTGGTTGAGCCCACCAGGAAGGGGACTATCAATCAATCTTTGTTTAACCAGGTGAGCATCATTGAGAACAACTCATTTACAGGATGAGCCTGGGCATTCACATATATAAGTACACGCAACAGTAAATACAGTGTTACAACCATTGGGAGTCCAACAGCAACACAGTAATTCAAAAAAAAAAAAATAATTGGTACAGGGCAAGGATATATACAGTGCTACAACAAATTAGTGTTCGTACCATGCAGTAATGCTAGCGTAAACTAGGAGAAAGTGCACATATCTTAGATGAAAGTAGCATACATATCATGGTACAAAAACCTATGTACATTAGCTGCGACAGGAACCTATGCAGCAAGAAAGGGTAAGGAGAAGGGGGAGTAGAAAGAGGAAGGGGCTATACTGGACTTAGTGCTGACAAACAGGGACAGAATCATGGGTGTTAAGGTGGGCAGTCCCCTTGGTACCAGTGACCACAGAACTGTGTGGTTTAGAGTCAACACGTTGGCAGAAGAAAGCCATTCAAAGATTAAGATCCTAGATTTCTGGAAGGCCAACTTCCTGGAGATGGGGGAACAGCTCAGAATTGCCTTGGCAGCAGAAAATATTGTGTGTGGGGGGGGTAGAACAGTGGTTTAGGCTCAAGAGATCCTTAGCAGGAGTGACAAGTCAATGTGTCAGATTGCTTAGCAAAAGAAAGAAGCGGCCACTGTGGTTCTCTAAGTATCCAAGAAAATGCAAGGAAAAAAGTAAGACATTCAGGAAATACCAAGAGACACAGAAAGAAGACAGACTGAAATATCTGGAGAAGCAGAGAGAAGCTGGGAAAGCTGTCGGAGGGGCTAAGGCAAGAATGTAGGAAGGAATAGCACAGGCTATTAAGAAGGGGGACAAGACCTTCCGTTATATTAGCGAGAGGAAGAAGACCAGAAATGGTATTTGTTAGGGCTGAAGATGGGAGAGGGTGGGTGGGTGGATGGACGACCTTGAAAAAAACTGAGATACTGAACAAATATTTTTGCTCAGTATTTACCAAGGAAGAGGCAGGGGAGGGGCCAGGACTCACGAGGAAAGATGTACAGTGGTGAGAGGTGGACACCAGCCCACTTGCGGTGGATAGAGTCTTGGAGGAACTAGGAAAAGTAAAGACAGACAAGGCAATGGGGCCAGACGGGACTCACCTTAGAGTGTTGAAGGAACTCTTGGAAGTCGTAGCAGGTCCGCTGAAGACGGTCTTCAGTCACTAGAGATGGGGGAGGTACTTGGGGACTGGAGGAGGGCAGAGGTGGTCCCCCTGCACAAGACTGGAAGTAGGGAGGAGGCAGGCAATTACAGACCTGTAAGCCTGACCTCAGTGGTGGGGAAGCTGATGGGAGTCCCTGATTAAGGAGAGGGTAGTGAAGTTCCTGGAGTCAGGTGGTGCAAAGATCCAAGGCAGCATGGATTCACTGAGGGTAGGTCTTGTCAGACTAATGTTATCGACTTCTTTTGACTGGGTGACCAGGATGGTGGATCAATGAGGGGCAGTGGATGTGGCCTACCTGGATTTCAGTAAGGCCTTCAACACTGTTCCTCACAGAAGGTTGCTTAACAAATTGGGGAATCTGGGTGTGGGCTGTAGAGTGATGCAGTGGGTTGGAAACTGGCTAAAAGGCAAGACCCAGAGGGTGGTAGTAAATGACATAAAATCAGAAGGGGGGGGGTGACCAGCGGGGTTCCACAGGGATCGGTGCTGGGTTCAGTTCTGTTCAGTGTCTTCTTAAGCGACATTGCAGAGGGACTGGAGGGGAAAGTATGCCAGTTTGCAGATGACATCAAGGTCTGTAACAGTCGACACACAGGAGGGGCTAGATAAAATGAGAAACGACCTAAGACTACTCGAGAAATGGGCAAGGGTTTGGCAGTTGGGTTTCAACGCTAAGAAGTGCAAGAGATAATGCACCTGGGACACAGAAACCAAAGAGAGGAATACAGGATGGGTGGGGGGGGGCAGGTTCTAGCCACCACAAGTCAGGAGAGAGACCTGGGGGTTATCGTAACGAGTGACCTGAAGTCAGCCTAACAATGCAAAAAAGCAGTGGTGAAGAGCAACAGAATGCTGGCGTGCATAGGAAGGGGCATAACCAGTAGGAGGAGTGAAGTGCTGGTGCCACTGTATAGATCACTGGTGAGTCCTCATCTGGAATACTGTGTACAATTCTGGAGACCGCATCTCGGGAAGGACATAGAGTGGAAGCAGTCCAGAGAAGAGCAACAAAAATGATACATGCCCTGCACCACAAGTCTCATGAGGAGAGACTCCAGGAACTAAACATCTATTTGCTGGAAGAGAGAGTGGATATGATAGAGACTTTCAAACACCTTAGAGGAATAAACGGGGTACAGGAGGGGAGCATATTTCAGAGAAGAAGGTGCACAAGGACATGGGGGAAATAACATGAGGCTGGAGGGAGGGAGGCTTGGGGGAATGCTGGGAAGTATTTTTTCACAGAGAGGGTGGTGGATCTGTGGAACAGCCTACCAACGGAGGTGGTAGAAGTGAAAACAGTACAAGGATTCAAAAGTGCATGGGATAACCATAAAGGCACACTGCTATACAGCAGAGTGGGGGAAGGCCGTCCACATAAGAGTAGGGATTGCCAAACCAAGTAGGGAAATGGGCAGACTAGGTGGGCTATATGGTCCTTATCTGCTGACAGAGTCTATGTAGGTGTGTGTGGGTCTGTCAGAGTGCACTAGTATGAATTGCAGTTATATTTTTTTTTGTTTGTTTTTTAGGTTTTGCATTTTGAGATTCCTTTTACAATGAAGAAAATTGATTTTATTTGTATCCCGCCCTTTACAACGGAGAAAACTGATTTTGTTAATTGTGTCCCTTATAAGTGGAATGCACAGCATATGTATTACAAGTTTTGGACCATTGTCTCACTTAGGTAATTTACTTTTTCATCAAACCTTGTGGCCTCCACTCCTGCACCTGTCATCAGGCATTTCCTCTGTCCCCCCAATCCTATCAGTCACCCCCCCAACTGTCAAGTGGATGAGAGCCCACGTGTGGTGAGACCCAAAAGTGACGATGCCGTCATACTTGGCAGGACTGAGATCATGTTCCCTCTCTGCTTCCTTTTCTCCATTGTAAACATGCTGAGCAGCTGACCCATTTGGAGCAGGCAAGTCACACAAGGGTGCTACCCACCTTGGGTTCTAAATAAGCAACTTTTTATACACACAAAAAAAAGGAATTGGATAAAAGCTATTGTACAATCAGCTTGTATTCGGTACGCTTAGGAGTCTCGTGCTGCAGTTCTGCCCCTAAAGAGACAGGGCTGCAGAATTTTCTGTAATACAGTGTAGTAGAATGCAGAGGGGGACTGTTTATCATAAAGTTTACTCCACTTAGGCCAGCTTTCATTTTTGGGGTAGTATATTCAACATGATACTACCCCAAAAATGAAAGATGGCCTGCTAAGATAAGTTGTAAGATGGCCGCTCACAGGCAGGTATTCAGTCTCTCTATGAACATTTGTTTGACAAATTGCTTTAGACCTATAGGCAGATGGCACCCTGGTGTGACTTGTCTGTCTCAGGTCAAAAAAATCTCCCATGTCCCAGAATCCCACACACCGGAGTGGGTTGCACACAGGCACCTGAAGATTTCTTATGCAATATAGATTGGTGGTAAAATACTAACGCCTGTGATCTGCACTTAACCCAGTCAAATCCAGGAAATTAAAAATAGGGAGCCTAGATTTTGGTTCCTAGAGACTGCTGTTACGTGATCACAAGAATTGAGTTTGGAACCTGATTTCCCCCTCATATGAGAGAACATACAAACTTCTGCTTTATCCTCGATTCACCAGAGTGATCTAAGGCGATATGGAGTTAGTCGTAAATCTAAGCAAAGGGGAATCAAATGCAGAAACAACTCTAAGGGGAGTATTCTCACAGTATGTTGACCACAGATCTGGGCTGGTAGAGTAGATTGATCTTGGGTCTGGGCAAGTAGAAATGTAGAAATACAGAATTTGATGGCAGATAAGCACCTCTTGGCCCATCCAGTCTGCCCATTAGAAACAATGTAACCTAGTCGGACTTGGTAGACTGTTCCTTAGTAGATTCTTTGGCAGTAAGCCGATCCCGGGTCTGGGGCAGTAAACTGACTGGTTCTAGCAGTAGACTGAGGGGACATGCTGTGTGTGTAAAATGGAGGCAGAATAATTTCCTTTGTCGTCCTGTTCTGATGATGAGGTGGTGGTGGTGGTGGTAGTAGTTTTCATCGTCTTTGTTTCTGGCGCCCTTCCCTGGAGGCCCAGGGCACCATTACAGTACAACACAATTTAAAACCAACTGACAGTTAACCACATTAAAACTCAAAATAAATATATAGTTTTTACAACAGACATAATAAAACAGACTTAATAATTTGGAGTGTGCTAGTATAGGACGTTACAAATAATCCCCAAATGCTTGTTAAAATTAATACGTTTTAAGTCCTTCTTAAATGTCTCCACCAAGTGGGCCTCCCTCAAGGCTCTAGGCAGAGAATTCTAAAGGGTCGGGCCTGCTACCTCAAAGGCCTCATCCTCTGAGGTCTTCAGCCTAGCCCTAGGGACCACCAGGAGGCCTTCCCCGGCTGATTGAAGTAGGCAGACGGGGACGTGCAAATGCAGGAGTTCAGCCGGGTGGTCTGGGTCCAGCCTGTGTAGGGCTTTGTAAGTTAACAAACCTACCTTAAATGAGAGATGCCATTTCGCCAGCAGCCAGTACAGAACTCACAGTGCTGGTGAAATGTGGCATGTTTTAGGGAGGCCTGTAAGTACCTAATGACTGCATTTTGCCACAACTGTAGAGGTGCCCGCATATGTCCATTTACCCCAAGGTACAGAGCGTTACGGTAGTCTAACCTGGAGGTCACACATGCGTAAATCAGTGTGGCCAGGTCCTTGGTCATTGGGGGCGGGGGATGAGCGATCTGATCTGGCTGATATTCTGTAGATGGAAAAGGCCACTCCGGAGTACAGCAGACACCTGGGCCTCCATTGTCATGCCTTCATCCAGTATAACGTCCAGATTCTTCACTCTAGGGGCAGCCAACAGCCCGGAGGGACCAAGCTGAAGCCCAGTCTTTCTTTCAGTGGCTGCCCCACCCCCACCGAGACTCTGTTTTCTCGGGGTTGAATCTCCGCCAACTGAGGACATCCAGGTTTGGCTCTCAGCCAGGCACTTGAGCACGTCAACAGCACCTGGTCTCCTGTGAGCAAAAAACCCTATAGAGCTGGATATCATCCGCATAGCAGTGAAACTCAAGCCCGTAACATCTAATAACCTTGCCCAGGGGAGCATATAGACCACAAACGGCATGGGTGACAGGCCCGAACCCTGATGTATGCCACAGGACAGAACCACCAATGCGTGGAAAAACTTCTCAACACTACCCTCTAGGTTCTAACCTGGAGATATGACTTAAACCAGCAGATAACACCATCGGCGAGTCCAGAGTACTCCCTGAGTCAGTGTAGAAGTAATAAGCCATGATCCATGTTATCGAATGCAGATGTGCCTGGCTCTAAAACCCGACTGGACAGGTTCGAAGATGTCGAAAGCTGCAGGGTGTTCCTCAAGCTAAAGTGCAACAGCTTTCTCGATAACCTTTCCCAAAAAGGGAAGGTTTTGAGACTGGTTGGTAATTCGCCAAGACATCTGGGTCCAAAGATGCTTTTTTTTTTTTTTTTTAATCAAAGGGGCTTCACCAGTGCACACTTAAGCACTGCTGGAAACAGTCTCTCTGACAAAGAACTCCAGACAGTCTTGGCGAACACTGGACCCAGATGCCCAGCGCCGCTCAGCAGTAGTTGTCAGGCCCGGCTCCAGATTACAGAATGTTGGCCGCAACTTCGAGATCACCTGGCATATCTCCTCCACAGTCACTGATGGAAACTTCTCCAAAGTCCACTGAATGTGTTCCTGACCCACAGGCTGCCCACTGCAAGGCTCACTAGGCTGAATTGGAGTGTTTCCGGCACTGATCGAAGACACCATATCTGAGAAGAATCAAGCAAACTCCTTTTCATTTTGCAGGTGTAACTGCTCTTACAGGCTCCGGGTGAGCAGGATGAAGAAGGTAGTCTACGGTCCGAAGGAGCTGAGCCAGTCGGTTCCCCCCAGCGGCAATTTCTCTCGACAGAAACTTTGCCTTTTTCCGAATGATTGCCTTCTGATATTCTTCATAATGAGAACTCGAAACTAGTTCCATAGAACCAGGCCTGCCACCTCTAATGCTGGTCTCCTGAAGTTTTTAACCTTACCCCGGGAACTGAAAAGGAGGCCTTACTCACTGGAGCAAAGAGGGCACAAGGATATGTATATGTAAGGATGCAGAAGACTGGTCAGTAAATTGGGGCCCAACCCGTGTAGGGCCTTACAAGTTAGTAGCAAGCCAACTTTAAAGGAGATTTGCCACTTGACTGGCAGCCAGTGCAGGTCACACATTGCTGCGGAGACATGACACATCCTTAGAAGGCCAGCAAGCTAGCTGCTGCATTCTGCACCAGCTGCAGATGCCACAGTGTACCTTCATTGACCCCAAGGTAAAGAGCGTTGCAGTAATCAAGCTGCGATGTCACAAACACATGTTCTACTGTACCCAGGTTGTTCGGGGGGAGGAATGTGGGATCAAATTCAGCTGATGTTCCGCTGATGGTAAAAGCCATTTTAGACTACTGCTGACACCTGAGCCTCAAATGTTGGCTCTCCTCCAGAATGACTCCCAGATTTTTCACCTTTGTGGCAGCCAAGAGCCCAGAGGGGCCAAGCTGAAGTGCCCTGTCTCCCTCATGGTAGCTGCCACTCCCTTCCCATGACCCGGCTCCACCACAGACACTTCAGTTTTATCCAGGTTAAGTCTCGACCAGCTCAGTGACATCCAGTCTTGGATCTCGGCCCGGCACATGTTAAGCACGTCTACTGCCCCGGTGTACTGGGTGCAAAGGACGTATAGAGCTGGGTATCATCTGCATAGCAGTGCAGCCCAAATTCATACTGCCTGATGATCTTACCCAGGGAACAGCATGGCAAAAGGACTGAACCCTGGAGTGTATGCTAGAGGGCATAGCCATTGGGAGTGAGGAGAACCGTCCCAACACAGCCTTTTGTGTCCTGACACTGAGATGGGACTCGAACCAGCAGATAACTTTGTCAGTGAGTCCTAATATTCTCTGAGCTGGTCCAATCGCAGCCTGTGGTTCACAGTGTCAAACACTGAAGAGGGATCATGCAGAATGAGAATTGACTTCTCTTACCTTGAGCAGGGCATTGTGCACCCTAACAAGTGCAGTTTCTATGCTGTGCCTAGACCTAAAGTCAGACTGGAGAGACTAGGGATGTCAAAGGCAGTGGAGTGGGCTTTAAGCTGCAGTGCAGCTACTTTTTCAGTAATCTTCCCCCAAATAGGGCAGGTCCGAGACCATTTGGTACTTCGACAGGACATCGGGGTCCAGAGATGGCTTTTTCAGAAGCAGCTTCACCAGTGCAGTTTTCACTGACACTGGGAATACCCTTTTTGACAAGGAACAACAAGATGATCTCGGTGAACACTGGGCCTAGCTGCCCTACACGGCTTATAAGTAGACATGTCTGGGCTGGATCTGGATCATAAAATGTCGACTGCAGCTTACTCACCTCTTCCATCGTCACTGGCCGACACTCTTACCCCAGGATCACTGAATGCATCCTTGACTTGCTGGCTCAGTACTGTAGGGCTATGACAGTCCACTTGACCCAGCTCTAATAGACATGCGGGGAAGGAGGAGCAGATGGACAACGGTGGGCTCGGAGAGGGTCAAGGTGGTGGAGCATAGGCACATCCCAAATCCCATACCACTATGGAGGCACCTGAAGTAGTGGCTGGGATGGATGTGGCGGTCCTCCAAGGTAGAGACCTCAAGGGGGTAGCAGAGGGCACTGGAGGAGGAGGAAGCAATTCCTGGTGGGAGAACTCTATAGTCTGGGGAGTGGAGTTGGGGACAGGTAGTGGGGTGAAGAGGAAGGCTAAGTGCCTGCCGGGAGGCCCAGCTCTGAGGGATGGAGAGCGGATCTGGAGGATCGCTAGGGCGGCAGCAAGGAGGGGGAGCTGGATGTCATTGTTCATCTGGGGACAAATGACCTAGCTAGGGATGAGGCAAGGATAGGGAGGAGAGTACAGGAGGAGTTCAGTGGATGGGCCTTGGGCAGGTAGCAAGCACCGTGACCTTCTCGGAGGTGCTGCCGGTCCACAGCAAGGGGGAGTCTAGGAACCTCCGCACCAGGGACTTCAATACATGGTTGAGGAACTGTTGCAGAGAGAAGGGTTTCGGCTTTATTGGGGACCCACCTGCAGGGATGTGGGCCTGTACATGGGGTGATGGCCTGCATCCATCCAGTGAGGGGATCGTTGGTCTTAGTGAGCAGTTTAAATGTTTAATTGGCAAGCATTTAAGCTAGTGGGGGGGGGGGGGTCACAGGTTAATGTAGTCAGCAGGGAGGACCCAAAGGTTGAGAAATTGCCAATGGTAACTAAACCAGGAAAAGGTAGAATGGCGACGAAAAGGAGAAGGGGAATTAAAGGTAGGGGGATAATGAGAAGGCATGAGGATAAATGATGAGATGACAGGAGGGGAACTAACAAAATATGGAAGACCATGTGTGCAAATGCTCACAGCCCAGGAAATAAAATCCCGGATCTGATGGCCTTGATGACAGAGGCTGACCTGGGCATTGTTGCTATTACTGAGACATGGTATAATGGAAACCATGACTGGGATGTAGCTGTACCAGGTTATACTCTCTTCAGGAAAGACAGGGAGGGTAAAAAGGGAGGCGGGGTAGCTGCTTGTTTCTGTACTTACATTGGGGAAGGTACAGTATATAAGCAGCTGAGATACGGGGATTGCGGGGGTGTTGGAGGCCCTGTGGATCACCCTAGAGATGGGCAATGGCACCGCTGTTTGCACAGGCATGCTCTACAGAGCTCCAGCATGAGGAGAAGGAAGAGTTGGACAAGGGTCTAGTGGAAGCCATCCATAGGATTGCAGCTAAAGGGGAAGTGCTGCTGGTAGGTCACCTCAGTCTGCCAGAAGTTGATTGGAGCATCCCAGCCTCAGCCAGGAGCAGGGACATACTGGACTCCCTCCAAAGGGCATGCCTCAGCTAGTGCTAGAGCCCACCCATGAGTGTTTCCAGGGGTTGGGGGAAGAGGGGAGAACAGAAAGAAAAAGATTTGAAATGACACATCAGTAAATGAATACAGTAACAACATACAAGTGCAAGAGCAAATGATGAGCAAACAGTAACCATTGGACATGACAAGGACTTGTAGCACAAACATGTAGATACAGAATAAAGTGCACAGTACCTTAGGAGGTGGGAATGGTGCTTTAGTGATGTGTAATCAGCCAGTGGCGCAGCCTAATAATGGGGGGAGAATGCATGAGGGGAGGATAGGACAGGGCAGGGACAAAACAGTTAATCGTTCCCTGTATTAACAGGGCTGAAACTGCCTCCCTCTCCTATGTAATGATAGAATTAAATACTGGGGGCTAACCGTAAGCCTCTAGTTTTTGGGTACCACTGACAAATACCACATGGTTTGGATCCTGTGTACCACCAGCTGTGCAAGAGCAGTTCCTTGCTCCTGGATCTTGTAGCTTCAAGAATCTGAATAGCCAGCCCAGTGGCGTGGAGGACTGAGGTGCTGGTCACCTTACCTCCCATCATGCTAGTGATCAGAGTTCAGGAGCAGTCTTGGGGCAGGAAAAGATAGTGTCTGGAGGACTGATCTCTCTCCTCTCCTCTCCTGGGGGGGGGACATGATGCACCGCACCTAGACTGTGGCAGGGCAGTTGGCATATCTTATGTGGGGGTGGCACGTGTACCTCTACACGCATGCGTGCCTGCATCATTGCACGCTGCCGGATGTAGGGGAAGACTGAAAATATAAAAAAGATCTGGTTTCAGTGAATGGAGCCAGGCCTGCCACCCAACCCACGCTGCCACCCAGGACGAGTGACTGGATTATGCTTTGGGAGTGGGGAGAATGGACTTCTCTACCATGGGGGGGGGAATCCTCTAGTGTAAGGTAGACCCCGGTGGAGGCAGTTACCGGTGGGGTGGGGGTTGCAGTTGATAATCCTACTGGAAACAGGGCCATAGAAAAAGCTCAACTTGAGAAAAACAATTTTTGCCTGCCGCCAATTGCTGGGAAAGAGCTCGAATCAAAATCTAGTGTAAATTTTCCTGTCCTGTGGGTCTGTTGAGAATCTAAATAGAGCCTTATACTGTGCCTATTATCAAGTTTAACAAACCGACGTGAGAACCTGGAAATATAGCAGAAATATCCTGTTGTATACTAAGATTACTTACTTTCCTTTATGTTAACTTTCTATTTTAGGCTAAGCATGATATTTCTCTGGACATATCTCCCACGATCCTCTAGATCATATCGTGTTAAAGACCTCTGAACCAATTTTAGCCCATCGGATTGTATGCACCCATCAAACTGTGCCAGTTTTTCTTGAAGGGTAATTTTTGCTAGTCTTTCAGAGGGCATACGAGTCGGTGTCAGCCAGTTTGTAGTTTCTGTGCTTATCAAGAGTTTGTAGCTTCCATGCTTATCAAGGCCAGTTCTGCTCTTACACCCAGAGTGATAAAGGAAAGAATGGCATGGAATTCATGGAAGGGAGGGGGAGGGGTGGATTTTAGGTATCTGAGGTTTCCTGATGCCAACTGTTTTTGGTTTTTTTTTTACTTTTTTTTTTTATTATTATTATTATTTCTTCAGTGCCACAGCATATTTTTAAAACGGCATGATGTTTTGAAGTGGCTTCTGTTTTTCTAGAATTTATCAAGGGATATGGAATTGATATTTTCCATTTCCCAACATTCAGTGTTTCTAAAACACAGTTAATGTGGATTCATGTTTAGAAAAACTGACTCTGCAGTTTTTATCTGTTTTGTTTTCATTGGTTTGCAGCTTACGATAGAGACCCACTTTATGAAAGACCTGGGCTTGGACAGCTTGGACCAAGTAGAAATCATCATGGCCATGGAAGATGAATTTGGTAATGTATATTGTAGTTTGTCTGCTGTATGTGTGAAATCTTTTCAACCAGGATGACCCTTAAGCTGCATCATCTCATCTACATGGGGGTCCTTTAAAAGATAACAGTTCATCATAACTCCAAGCTGTCGGCGTGACTCAGTTGGTAGCACATCTGCCTCTGGGCCACAGGATCATAGGTTCTAGACTCGCACTGGCATTGGGCTCATCCCATAAATGCTGGCATTCGAGTGCAGTATTAGAGGGGGTGCTGTACTGTCAAAGGGTGCTGTCCTTCGGATGAGACGAACAGAGGTCCCTTCTGCCAAGCGCTGTGCTCTCCTGGGGGGTGTCCAGGTGGAAGCAAAAGAAACCAAGGCACTTTTTGAAAGCATAGTGAACTTCTCCAGTGTTCTGGCCAACGTTCCTCTTCCCATAAACAAAAAGAAGAAGAAATTATGAAAAACAAAAGAGTGGCTCAGAGTTCTGGTGCTGAAGTTTAAACCAGACTAAGCAAAAAAAATAACACGCATGTGCCAAAAGAATTGTGAAGCTCACACACACATTTGTTTTCAGTATGAGTAAACACACTGACTCCTCCACAAAACATCTCAAAGCTTTGCATTACCACTTCATCAAGAGACGAAATATGCCCTCCAGTGAAACTACTTGTATACACTTGAGAAAACACTGTTAACCGAGCAAACAGTCGTATTCTGGTTAAAAACAAATCAGATGAATACAGTGACTGTGTGCTGGAACAATTACAGTGGTTGTTGTCCATATTCAAGAAGCCAGTACAGTTTAATTTACCTACCATACCAAGGCTGCCTAATGTAAACAAAGAAAGAAAAAGGTTTATGCAGTTGTTCAAGGTTACATGTGGGTGTTTGATGTGCGAAATGGCTGCGACTGTGCATTTGACTACCAGTCTCTCATTGCTTGTAAAGCGCTTTGGGATACAGTGTATATGAAAAGCACTATATAAATAATTCTCCATTAGAAGTAATTACAGTAGCAAACGAGCTATAAAGCAATATAGGGCAAGTGTAGGCACAGAAAGCATATCACAGCAACACCAGGGGAAATCATATTGTGCACAAACATTGGTGGGAGGGCTGTGTCTCCAGCAGCTGCATTGATCATTTGGTTGGAGAGAAAGATCAGCCATAAACGCATTGAGGCGGGAGGCAGTTTGAGCGGGGCAGGGAGTCTGTTCCACAAATCCATTGTGCAGTGTAAGCAAAGACTTCTTCCAATCCAGACTCGCCTTTGGAATCTCCAAGTTCAGCGAGTGGATGAACGTAATGAGTAGACACTGTTGTGATGCGAAACATTGCATCAGGAAGTCGTTTGGGGGGCCTTGCCTTGTGTGTACAGTTGCATAGCTAATATACTCGTTCCTGCTAGACAGGCTTAATCAGGTTAGCTGCTCCCATAGCTTTCAGTGATCAATGAAGTCGGTCGAGACAAGGAGCCTAAAGAATTTATTGAACAGGCAACCTAGCGGGAGTAGAGTTTACTAACTGTACGATCAACAGTCTCTCTATTGTGGGCAGTAGGAAGTGGGAGCCTACCTGCTTGCCTCCTCATATTCACTCTGACAGCCTTTGCAGGGGTTGAGATTATGTTTTGCAGCCAGCAGGGCTAGTGACTGGGAAAATCCACTAGCCTCACAGACTTTTCCACTGGCCCAGTTGGTACACTTATTAAATGTTGCCTTCTCCAGCACAAGTCTATAGGACTAGTTAATGGAAAATCTTACTAGCCTGATATAAAATCTACCACCATTTGGCTAGTGGGCCAGTCCAACATTGGCAAGGATATGCTCAGTGTTGCTGAATGTGAGTGAGGAGTCAAGCCATCCACCTTAAAAACATTATTCTAGTTAACATTTTTGCCATTCAAGGTTTTGAAAGTAAGAAAAGGCATCAGTTTTTTGGGTTTGTTTTTTTTTTCGGTAGGCTGTATGAGCCACACTTGATTGATTTTTGTCGTAACTGCATTCAAGATTCATCTGTTACTGGCTAATCAAGTTGTGGTTGTGTTGGAGTTGTTCTGTAGGACAGTGTTGACTTTGAAATAGTAGGAGCACTAAAACAGGCATACTCCTTCCACTGTGTCTAGCTAGGTCATTAACAAATGTGGAGAAAAGTAGGGGACCTAGTACGAAGGGCAGCAGGTGAGGTAGCATAAGAAAATCCAAAGTGAGTGAAGCAGTTTGACTGTGAAGCCTCAGCATGAGGCAGTGGGCTAGGGCGTTGGGTATACCTGTAGCCCACTCTGCTGCTTGCTTGTATTTTTCAGCCAGCTATATGATAAACGTTCATGAAAAATGCAACTGCTTTTTTCCCCTTTTGATATTTTTGCCTCTGAGTACACCGGTGCTCTGTTTGACCCAGTATGAAGCCCTAGGGCACCCACAGATTGGTGACGTCCAGACCACAATTAATGTAATTTGGGCAAACAGATTGAGTCTGGCCACTGAGGTGGTTTTTGAGCCTGTTAATGGCAGGGTGACTGAAGCCCATGTCAAAATCAGAAGTTTGTGGTCAGATTAAACCTTCTCCAAGCTTTGTATAAATCTTGAAACCTTTCTGAGCGGTTAAAAGTGCCTCTTTTATTAGAACAGTAAAACACTCGCGCATTAAATTGCATAAAGGCATGAATTGAACTATATTTCTGATGAGTGTATTTTTTTTTGCTCCTAAGTTCGAGTGGAGTGCAGGCTCTCGTGGAGTTTTCTGTGACTTTAAGGCTAGCTGCCTTTGCCTGCACCCCTCCCAACCCGGGCTACTTGCGGTGCTTCCCCTTGGAACTGGTAATCTGGCATGGCCCAATAAGCTTATTTGCAAAGTGTATTAACCCTTGCATGGCCATGGACTGATATATCAGTCCAAAATTCCTATACATTCTAATTCTGTCAGCAGCCTAAGGGCTAAGTTTTTCAACTTATGGTTGAAATATATAAATATTATCTGTTTGATCCTGCCTCCCTTGCACTGGCATTTTGAAGCGCCCAACACACCCACAACCTCCTGCGGCTGTCCCAGTATAACATCTGACATGGGAGCAGCCGCGCGCATGTCCATAGACATCCTGTGACCGAGACCAGGTATAGTCTGGCCAGACTATACCTGGTCTCAGTGTAGCACCGGGACATGTACTTTGGAAACCGGAGCTGTTGATAGCTGTATTTACACAGGATGTCTGTGGACGTGCGCATGGCTGCTCCTCATACCAAACATACTGGGACAGCTGCAGGAGGTTGTGGGCATGCCAGACACTTCAAAATGCCAGTGGAAGTGAGGCAGGATCAACCAGATATCATCTATGTATTTCACCAACTGTAAGTTGAAAAACGTAGCACACTTAGTGAAAAAGCTAATCAGTCCATGCCTTACACCGAGGCATGGCCCAGTTTACAGCTGGATGTTTCCCTTTATTAAGTTTTCCAACTAATTTCCGATTTCCTTCCTATCCCATAGAGTATTGTGCCTAGGCCTGAGTGGGGCCTGTGTTTCAGCTGCCTGGTATACAGGTCCAGGATCTGTGGGCCATGCACCATTGGAAAAGCAACAGTTGCCATTCTTACTCACCAGGCTAGGAAATTCCTTGTCTGCCACCTGTCCAGGTCATTTACATGACCACCTTACCTCAAGCAGAGTGTTTGTGCCAGGCATCGCACACCTCTCACAAAACTTTGTTAAAGCCCAGGAAGAGAGAGGCCCCTTATTTGTGCTTTCCAGCAACACGACTGATGTAACGAGATGGAGAGCTCACACATGCTTGGTCTAACTCATTCTAGCCAAGAAAGAGATTGCTAGATTGAAGAGACTGCTGCGCAATGCCACAAAAATGATTTACAGTATAAGGCTGGACACCTAATTTAATCACCTCAGACATCGTAATGTCCTTAGGAACCAGAAGAAAAAGAGGTGACCCCATGTGTTATATTATGCAAAATGCTTACCTGATAATAAGCTGAACTTACAATTCAAAAAAATATAGTCTTGGAACTAGGAGCCACCCTTTACAATTAAAACCTCAAAAATGCAATACAGTAGAAGAAAACATTTCTGCACGCATCGCATAGTAAATCCCTGAAATAAATTACCAACTGAAATAATTAGTAAAGACAATGTGGAATTCGAATCAAAGCTAGACAGATGTATTCTAGAGGGTCATGAGTTACAGTATTATGGGTAAATGGCAGAAGCTACTGTGGGCAAATGACCTTTTCTGCTCCTTATCTTCTAGTATGACATTCATAGAGGCTTCCTGGGCCTTCCGTAGCCATAGGCCTTCATTGAATGGAGGTGCTATAGGAAGGTGCACCTGACGCACGTCTGCTGTGATTTAAGCTTTGTTGCTTTGTATGGGGAGAGATGGCGAGGGTTAGGAGGGTGGCAGAGGGAGACTGCACAGAAGAGGACCAAGAAAAATTCCCTTCTTGAAGAAGTACTTCTGCTCAGTCTTCACAGTTGAGTGAGAGGGGGACAGATCAGCAGGGAGTAGCAGGAACAAAGGGGTGTCTGTGTGTGAGGTGGACACAAGTCCATTTTCAGAGAAAAGAGCCCTAAAAGGACTAGTAGCTCTAAAGGTGGATGAGGCTGTGGGACAGGACAGGGTACACCCAAGGGTACTAAAGAAACTCTGGGGAGGTGCCAGCTGCCCCATTGACAGCCTTATTCAACAGGTAACTGGAAACGGGTGGGGTTCCGGAGAACTGGGAAGAGTAGATGTGGTCCCTCTACATAAGAGTGGCAGCAGGGAGGGGGCTAGCAACATAGGCCAGTCTCCCTTCAGTGGTGAGGAAATTAATGGAACCCCTGCTAAAGGAAAGGCTGGTAGAATATCTTAAATCCAGTGGGCTACAAGACCACAGGCAGCATGGATTCATGGGGAGGTCATGCCAGACGAAACTGATAGATTTCTTTGACTGAGTAACTAAGGGGAGTAGATAAGGGGAGGGCAGTGGATGTAGCCTATCAGGACTGTAGCAAGGCCTTCGACACTGTGCCACACAGGAGACTGATAAAGAAGTTGAGCAGTCTAGGAGTAGGATCCAAAGTAGTGAATTGGGCTGGAAACTGGTTAACAGATAGGCGGCAAAGGAGTACAGGGTCCAGTTCTGAAGACCACACCTACACAAGGACATAGATGGGATTGAGAGGGTGCAGAGAAGGGCAGCCAAGATGGTGCACGGTATGCCGTGGAAGTCTTATGAGGAGAGGTGGAGGGAATTGGATCTGTACCCATTGGAGACTAGAAGGGATGGGGGGGACATGATAAAGACATTTAAGTATGTGAAGGGAATCAATAAGGAAGGGGAGCTTATTTAAGAGGAAGGTGGGGGTTAGGGCATAGTGTAAGATTGGAGGGAGGAAGATTTAAGGGGCAATGTGAGAGGGCGCTACTTCACGGAGAGGGTGGTGGAAGCCTGGAATAAACTACTGGAGGAGGTGGTGGGGGCAGAAACAGTGGAGGTATTCAGGAGAGTATGGGACAGACATAAGGGGTTGGAAAGGGGGGGGCAGGTCCCATGACATAGGTAATGACTAAGGGGCAGACTCGATGGGCCAGTGTATCCTTTTCTGTTGCCAGATTTCTATGATTCTATGAAAGGGTGGAAGTTAAAGGCAGTCAGATGATGGGAGAGTGATTAGAACAGTACCTGCAGGGCTATGTAATGGGACCGGCCCTCTAAAATATCTTTATAAGTGATATTGCAGAACAAGAAGGGGAAAGTATGCCTTTTTGCAGATGAACAAAGTCTGTAATCAGGCAGACACTTTGGGGAGGGGGGGTCTGATAATGCGAAGGGATTTGGGGGAAACTAAAGTGGTCAAGAGCATGGCAGTTGGGGTTCAATGCAGAAAAGCACAGAATCATGCCCCTAGGGCATAGGAACCCAGGAGTGGACTATAGGATGGGGGTGTACTGACAGTCACTAAGCAGGAAAGGGGCCTTGTGGTTATCATAACTGGTGACCTTGAACTGGCAAGGCAGTGTGTCAGCAGTGGGTAGGACTAGTGGAATGCATCTCCAGCAGGAGGAGGGGAGATGATGTTGCCACCGTATCGCTTGCTGATAGAATATACTTGGAGTACTTTGTCCAGTGCTGGAGGTCACACCTCAGGAAGGACATAGACAGGGTAGAGGCAGTCAACAGGAGAGCAATTAAATGGTGCAGGAGTTGCATGAAAAGCCCCACGAGGAGAGACTCTAGGATCTCTGCATGTACGCCCTGAAAGAGACAAGAGTGAAAGGGGGCATGTTAGACACCTGTAAGTACCTCATGGGGTGAATAGGGTGCAGGAGGGGAGTCTGTTTCTTATGAGGAAGAGTGTCAGAACCAGGGGGCATGCAGTGAAGGTGAGGGGGAGAGTTAGAGGGATGTGAGAAAGTACTACTTCACTGAAAGGGTGGTTGATGCCTGGAACAGATTGTTAGCAGAAGTGATGGAGTTAAGTGGGGGGCTTTCAGAATGTGTGGTATAGACATTGGGGAACATTAGTAAATAAGCAGGGGGAGGGTCAATGGAGACTGGTTAGGGTCTGCGGACACTGATTGGGCAGAGACATCTGGGTAGACTGGGTGGTCCAAGCAGTCCTTTTCTGATGACAGATTCTATGTTTCTGTGTACATACTGTTGATACTTTGTAAGAGGATTCCAACTGAACAGGGATTCTTTTTTCAGAGGGAAACAAATGTCTTAATCAGACTCTTAGTTGCTCTGAGGCAGCCATTTTTCATTACAGTTAAATAGTGGAATTCTTTGGACTTCTAAAAGTGCTATGGAGAATTTAGATGATTGTGTTACAACATAGTCAAAGCGCAATTCGGACAAAAACTCACTTTGTCTGCTCCACCCAAACAATTTTAGACTTATTTGTACAACTTCAGGGTTCTATACTTGCATAAGTAAGACTTGACCACCCTAGTCTCCCGTCTTGTTCACAATGGCAGCAACAGCTCAGAAGTACAGAATAAAAAGTATTTCCTTTTTTTTTTTTTTTTTTTGTTCTGTATACTAGCAAGGTAATCAGCATGAAGTATGATTCCATTCTCATAGCTCTGCAAAGATTCTCCTCTCTGCAAGGGTAGCTTCCCAAAGAACTCCGGACATACTTGTTAACATAAGAGAAAACAGCAGTGTTCTCGGATGGAAACTTCAATGCCGCTTGGAAGAAAAGGCAAACCTCCAACACTTTATTGTATTGTATCAGGGTATCCAGCTCCTATTCCTTTATTATAGATCATTTAACGCCCCTTTTTGCAGCTGCAATTCATTTTGGATAGGTTACCTATTTTGTCTAGGGAGACTCTGAACTAAATCCAGGACCCTCCACTCTGATTGACTCTTCATCAGAGCTCCCACGGCTAAAAGGCCTCTGCTTCTTGCATATTAATGCTTGCAGCCTGCTAAAAAAGCAGGACTTGATACAGGCTTGGGTCCTTCACACTAAGCCTGACCTGATGGTGGTAACAGAGACCTGGCTCAAAAGCTTCACCCCGACCACAGTATTAATATTCTCTCTTACAAATGTGTTCAGGGCCGACAGGTCATCTCAGGAAGGGGGTGTTGCCATCTTTGTCCTATATAAATATACAGTCTCTATAATTGACTCCACCACTGTGCCCAAAGAATTTGAAAGTATCACCTTAAAGATTTCCCTGCCATCTGAAGAGAATATTTTCTTATCAGGCTGCTATAGAACACCGTCCGGGGGACTCCAGATACTACAACATCTTAGTAAAATTCTGGAATCGTTGCACTCCAAATGGTTATCATGGGCGACTTCAATTTTGATTTGAATTTACCATGCTCAAAGCCCTTAAAAAAAAGCCTCTGTGATAGCTATGGCCTATCCCAGCTTGCTCATGGTATTATCCACCCTAACACTAAAATTCCCAGTCACAGTACCCTCCCTGTTCTAATTCTCGTCAATAGACCTCTTAATTTTTCACACGCTGTGGTATTCCATAACATTAGTGACCACCGGGCCATAGCCTGTGTAAGACTTCTCTCTAAACTAAACTCCACTCCCACCTTCGGGCTAAAAAGGAACTTTAGAAATTTCAACTGTCAGGCATTTCTGCTTGACCTAAATAAAATCACATGGCAAAAATTCTACCTGGGTACTTCAGTGTCGGAGGCCTACACCCTGTTCCAGGACCTAGTCCTGAGAGTCATTGACAAACATGCTCCCACCATCAAAGTAAGAACAGGGAAAAGAGCTTGCCTCTGGTTTAACAGTAATATAAAGACAGCCCTACATGACAGAGAGAGACTATGGAAAAGGGCATGTAAAACTAGGCTCGCCCAAGACTGATTGGAATTTAGACAGTCTAGGAATTCATGTACTTAGCTTATTAGGACCGAGAGAACTAAATACTTTGTTGGCTCTCACCTCATCAAAAAACAATACCTCAGACTTTTGGCAAACACTTAGAGATAGAAGGCCACAGCCCTTCTTTGTTCTTTCCGTCCAGAATTATCAATGCCACCAATACCTTCACGGCCAAGCATAACATTCTTGAACAACTCAGTAACCACTTTGCCACTGCTGGTCTTGCATTTAACTCTTCTCCTGCGTGTAAGCTCCGTGCACAATTCTACCCTGATGACACTTCATGCCCCCCTGCCAGGGACCACCTTTCTTCACCATTTAGTTTCAAACTGATATCTTACAAACAAGTGGAAGACCTTCTGCTCACCCTAGACACCAGTAGAAGTGCTGGCGCAGACCTAATCAAACTCTTCTTCTTGAAACTAAGATATTACTTTCCAACACCACCGATCCTGCATCTCTTTAATCTTTCCCTCTCCCAAGGTGAACTTGCAATCTGGAAAATCGCTCATTATTCCTCTCTTCAAATCCAGTGACCCATGCGACGTCAGCAACTGTCGACCTATCTCTCTGCTACCTACCCTATCCAGATTGTTAGAGAAAATAGTTAATATCCAACTGAGAAAATACTTGGAAACTCACAAGTTGCTTAACCCCATCCAGTCTGGATTTAGGCCTAACCGTAGTACAGTCTCTGCCCTTACAAAAGTCACCAGTGACTGGCAGATAGCTCTGGGCTCAAAGAACTATGTCTGTGCACTTTCTTTGGAACTTAGCAAGGCTTTCGACGCTGTTGATCATGACTTGCCACTGTCAAGCCTGCATAATATTGGTCTTTATGAAAATGCCTTGATATGGTTCTCTTGCTACCTGGTGGGTAGGCAACAGCAGGTAAAAGCTCAAGGTGATTTCTTACCACTCAAAACTCTGCAGAGAGGGGGTACCTCAAGGCTCAATTCTGGGGCCCCTGCTGTTTGCAGTGTACATTGACGGTGTTGTCCATAACATTGGCAGTGCAGATGTTCATCTATTTGCAGATGACACAGTTCTGTACGTTGCTAGACCCACCCTCGAACTTGCATGTAAGGACCTTCAGGTTGAATTCTATACCCCCCCAACAGAGTCTGCTCCAGCTAAAACTTCTACTTAATGCAAAAAAGGCTAAACCTATGTTTCTCTCTCTCTCTCTCTCTCCATACTCTTGTAACACCTGCTAATCCTATCAGTAACAACCTGCAGATATTGACCATTCTGGGGGAGCCACTAGAAACAGTCTAACTTCAAATACCTGGGTTTCTGGCTGAACTACAAACTTTCTTTTACGGTACATATCGAGGAGATTGCTAAAAAACTTAGAGACTAGGTCTTTTTTACTGTATTAAACACCTGCTCAACCAAGAAGCTAAAATAAGACTGCTGCAGTCCACCTTTCTCCCCCTCTTTAACTATTCTGACCTGTTAAACAGCCACTACCCTAAAACTGCTCTTAACAAAACTGGACACTCTGTATCACAGGGTATTAAATTTTATCACTAATGCTCCCTACAGCACCCATCATTGTGTCCTCTACGAGCAGCTTCGTTGGCCATCGTTTACCTCCATGAGGCTGAGAAATGCATCTCTTTGGGTCTACAGGGACATTACTAACAAGCTCCCTCCCTACATTTCTGTTCTCGTCAAATGCACTATTGTTACTATTCCCTTAGCAGATATTCCTCCATCCTGTTTGACATCCCAGGATACGAACCCATTTTGGTGCCTTTGCTGTAAGTTGTACTCTTCCTTCCCTGTGGAACAACCTTCAGAAGTCCTTAAAACTTTCAACTCATTGGGTCGTTCTCCTTTAAATCTTTCTGAAATTGCACACTGAAGTAAACGTGCAAATGCTATTCTTAAACAGACACTGAGCTTGAGAACTGATGATGCCTACTCCAGCACTCTTCCCCCCCCCCCCCAACCGCAGGGCTGTAACAACCCTGTACTTATTCCCGCCCACATCCTCTCATTATCCCTTGCTCCTGTGCCCCTCTCTTACTCTCCCATCCTACTCTACTTCCCCATACTTCTCTCACCCAACCTTCTCACCCCTCTCCAGCCCTTACTTTTACTGAGTCGTGACATCACTGTCTACAGTCCCTCTCTCCGACCACTGCTCTGCAGCCCCCCTCTCCTGACTCCTTCCATTATACCTCTCAGTACCCCTCTTGCCTTTGCTCTCACCCCACCCTCTATATTAGCTACATCTTCTAATTTATGCCACTAGTAGTGCCACTCTATCCCACTATATTTTTACCTCCACCCTCTGCCTCCACATCTTATCTCGATCTCTTGCCTGTTGCCCAACTCCCGATACCCCTGCCTCAACCATGTATTTTGTTTGATAATTAAAGTAGTACTTTCAGTTCCTGAATGTATTCCGAAATTTTCCTGGCTTGGATTGATGTATGTATCTTATGAATTGATGTTATTTCATGGTACTCGCAACAAACACAAACTCCAACAACTGCTAATCTACAGTAGTGGTGGCACTGTGCTGGAACAGGTAGACCAGTTCAGATACCCGGGAGTGACCCTTGACTCCACTCTTTCATACTCCATGCATATAAATAACCTAGCTAAAGCTGTAAATGCACGCATAGGCCTACCGTATAGGCACTGTCTGACAGACAAAGCATGAAAACTTGCCATCCAGAGCTCAGTCACCTCTTTAATTGACTATGGCCTTGTAGTTTATGGATCAGCTACTGACTCTGCCTTCCGGCGTGTAGCCATAAACAAGGCCTGCTGGCTCCTCACCACAACCTCTAAACACTCACACGTGATCTCTATGAACAGGCTAACTGGCTACAACTTCAAAGCAGAATTGAGCATCAGACCTGCTTACTTGCTAAGAAGACAGTGCTAGGCCTCCTTCCACCAGGGATTCAGTCTGTACTTTCCTCTCACTGTGCCACCCGCCTTACCAGGAGTTCTGGAACACTAATCTTCACAGTTTCCTATTGCTGGACCACTCAAGGGCAGTGCTCCTACAAAGTTAGGGCCTCTAACTGGTTCAACACACTCCCAGTGGATAGCAACAATGCACCAAATCTCAGCTCCTTTAAGCACAAACTATGACGGCACTTGGTGGCCAGTGCCTACTGTGACTGCTACACTTAAATTCCCTGCTTGCCCTACTGGTCTCGACATTACTTATGCACTCTCACCACACCCCACTCCCTCCTTATTAACTCCTTCCAATATCTCACATCAGCTACCTCAGCCTCCCCCCGATTTCACTCCTTCCTCCTCTCGCTATTCCTCCTCACATCCTTGCCTCTTCCATCACCTATTACCCCCTGCACCTCCTAGCTTTTATATTCTCTCTCCTTTCTCCTCCTTGCCCATAATAACTCTTCTCTCCTTCCCCCACCCATCCTGTTACCCCCACTTACATCTCCCATCCCTTCTCCCCTCCCATCCATAACTACCTACTCCTCTCCTTCACCGCCTACCTTATCCCTCCAATCCCCAACCCCCTCTGTTCTTGCCTGTCCCCTACTACCTTATCCTCTCACCAACTACCTCTAGCCCTCTCATGCACTTGTTAGATCACCTGACAAAGCCTTTGGCAGCTCACACATTCTGTAATGTTTTACCTGTTACTAATTCTTTTGTCTTATCTTGACAAAGCCACGGGCTGCTCATGTACTGCAGTTGTATTAACTGTTATCCATCTGTCTGTCCTTGTCTATTCTTGCCCATTGTCCAAGACGTGGAACCTTTATAAAAGAGCACTGTTTCCTCAAAGGTGTTATCCGAAAATATCATAAATGAATTGTCCTCATGCATATTGTACCTCGACCTTGTTGACTCTTGACATGATTTATACGTTTTGTATATTTCCTTACTGTATTTTTTTCCTTGTATTTTACACTGTAGTTACCACGCTCAATTGTCCACCCAGGATCACCTTGTAAATGAGCTTGCTCAACGGTGTTCTCTCCTGGCAAAATAAAGATTGATTGATTGTAGATAGCTTTTGTATAGAGTATATTCATATGATTACTGATACGTTTTACCGGAGTTATATGACAATGTTTCTGTTGAACTTGATATTTTGATTGTATCTTCTTATTTAATTCAATAAACTCTTTACTAAATAAAAGAAACTTGGTTTCAGCCAGTCGGTGCACAGAACCACTGTACCCGTTATCTTGTGTACAGTGGTCTCTCGTGCTGAAATGTTAGGAGTGGAGCAGACTACTTCAGATTGGGGTGGGGGAGGAAGGACTTCAATTAACTTTTTTAAAATAAAATAAAAAAACTAAATCATAGTAGCTGACTTCAGTAATTTTATAACTTGATAGGGCCCCCAAAGGGTGCTTCTTATGGTATAGAAGACTCCACTTGCGAGGTTTGGGCAGCCATTCAGCTTTGCTTCACTGTCCTCTCACACAGAACTCATAATCTGAGTCTTTTACACCATAAGAGACATCCCATGGAAGCCCCTTTAACTACTGGCACAAGAACAAAGCTTGCTGCGAAACAGCATTTGTCGATCCACCTAAAATGTGGCATGTCCCCAAAGTTTGAAAAGGTATGATGTTTTATGTAGATGGGATTTATTTAAGAAATCCAGTGATCTGATTGGTCAGTAGCTGTACAGTCCTGTATGGTAATTGACGAATAACTGTACAGATCTTGAAAAGTGCCTTGCAAGTCTTGGAACTTGTTTTCTAGGGTGACCTAATGTATAGAATTATCAGTACACTGCTTCAGAATTCTCAGTACTTGGTGATTTCAGCGTAAACTGGCTGGGAGCTGAGGCGGGAGCTATCAGGGATTTTATCACATCGGCAAATCTTACCCAGATGCTGGACTCCCCTTACCAGAAAGAACTATAAAACTGGAACCAGCACCCTACTGGACTGGATCCTGACAAGCCACCCCACTCGGATCACAAACTCCACCATCCTTCCCTACTCACTCAGCGACCACTCCCCCATCAGCTGTACCTGGTCAAACAAATTTTGTAAACCCCCATCAAAAATCATCCTCAGCAGAGTCCTACTTCGTGGTCACCTATCACTCCTAAAATCACACCTACTCCAACAGGACTGGTCTCCCATCCACAGGGCCACTGACACAAATACCGCCCTGGAACAATTCATCCTCATGTTTAATGAAGCCTGTAACACCTACGCCCCGCTAAAAAAGCACAAAGTTAAATCTCTCTGCAACCCGTGGCTATCTGGTGCCCTCTTAAAGAAGTTGAAACTCAGGGACCATCTCTGGGAACTGGCTAGATCCACCGGGAAGCAAGCTGACATCCAAAATATAAAGCGCATCGCAATGACTGCACCAAATCCATTCTCCAACAGAAATCGGACTACTACAAGAAAGCCCTCACTGACTCGGGATGGGAGAGCCTTCTGGGATAATATAAAAGACATCACTGGAAAGCAATCCAAATCACCCCCGACCGTGCTCCAGGTCAATGGGAGTACTACACTGGACCATAGAATCATTGCAGACACATTCAACAATGCGTTCACAGACCTTAGCAGTGTTCTCCCACCAGATTTTTTTCAATGATAGACGCTCCTCCATCCACCCATCCCACTCAAACAAACCCCCTTCTACTTCAAAGCGGTAAGTAGAAATGAAGTCCGCAAGTACATCTCCAAAGCCATCTGCAACACCAGAATAAGCGCTGATACACTTGACCTCAAACTTCTGTCTGTCACACTAGGGGAAGTCCTGGGGCCGCGCAGCGGAATCTTTAATCTCTCCCGCTCACTCAGCCAGTTACCGAACAAATGGAAGTCTGCTACAGTCACTCCAATCCATAAAAGCGGTGATGGGAGCACACACAGGAACTACCGCCCAATCTCTGTCCTTTCACCTCTCTCTAAGGCCCTGGAACAAATAGTAGCTGACCGGCTCACCGACTATCTGGTCAAATATAACATTCTCTGCCGGCAGCAGCATTGCTTTAGGAAAGGTCACAGCACTACCACTGCCCTACTTGAGTTCACAGGTGCCATCCACAACGACCTGACCAAGGCTTTTGATACCGTCCACCATCGACTCCTGCTTGGTCAACTACAGAACGCTGGGCTCTCCAGTGAATCTGTTGCCTGGTTCAAACGTTACCTGGGAAACTGGTCCCAGTGTGTGAAAATTGTGGATGTGCTCTCTGATGCCAAAGAGGTATGCTCTGATGTTCCCCAGGGCTCCATTCTGGGCCTACTTCTTTTCAGCTTGTTCCTCAACACACTCCCGGACTCTTGTGCCCAACAAATCATACTGTAACGCTGATGACGCGGTCATTCTTGCCTCCCATCGGGACCCAAACCACCTACAACTGAACCTTCAGCACGGTTTCACCTCTCTCGAGAACTGGGTCATAAAACATAAGTTGATCCTCAACCAGAAAAAACCAAGACCATGGTTTTTAGCAGCTCCCATAACAAACATAAGCATCTCTATCTCACCATAAACACCAGCCAAGGTGGATCTCTGGATCAGGTCCAATCCTTCAGATATCTTGGGATCACCCTAGACTCCTACCTATCCTATGCTGGCCACATAAATACGTTGCCAAAGCTGTGAACTCCAGACTGGGCTTGCTCTACCGCCTCCGGCAACACCTAACGCAAGAGGCCCTAGCAGCTGCTGTCCAGAGCTCCATCATCTCCTCGATTGACTATGGCCTTGTCATCTACGGCTCCGCCACTGCCACAGCACTCAGACGGGTAACTACCACCCTAAACAAGGCCTGTCTACATCACTGGTGCCAAACATGTCACACACACACACACATGTGACATCTACACTCAAACAGTTTGGCTGCAACTGAAAAATAGAATAAAATACCAAATCTGTGTGGTTGCAAAGAAAATCCAGATGGATCTTGCCCCACCTGGAGTCTGTACCCTCCTTCAACCGAAAACCAACTGTCGAACCACCAGGGGATCAAAGCCACTGCTGTTTCAAATTCCTCTCGCTGCTGCACAACACAAGGCCAAAGAACCTTTGCATATAGGGCCCCTATTTATTTATTTGATATATCGGGTTTACAGCCTTTGAGCCAATGGTTCATTTACAAAGGTACCTCGTCACATGTAAGACGCACACTAATACAGACTGTATACACAGTGCAGTATAACAGCAATTACATTAAGCATGTGTTAGAGACATTTGTCACAGACATTATTTACAGTATTTGGATGACGATATTTACATCATCATAGCAGAAAGAGATTATTAGCTTGAGAAAGCATCTAAACAGTAGTCATTCCTATTCATGGGTTTGGTATTGTTGACAGAGGTTGCAATCCATAACAGACTTTGTCAGAGAATTTGGATCAGAATGAGTGAGAGAGAGTGAAAAGTTAGTTGCAGTTACAGGAGCGGATATTGAAGAGGTGGTTGCGAAGAGTGGTTTTGAAGTGGGTGTTCTTGGGTGCACTAGTGGTGGTGGTTGGGAGTGCATTAAACCACGTAGAGGCCCTGTAGTGGAAAGATCTCTGGGCAAGGGAGGTTTTTACCCTGGGCACAACCAGTGGTGCTTTCTCTGAGTTGCGGGTGGAGATAGTGGGGGTGGCAGGATGAAGAGAGGCGGTGACCCCGGGGGGGAAAGAGTCCAAGCAGTATTTTCTTGGACAGTATGCAGGTCTGGTAGAGGAGCCTTTCATCGAGTTTGAGAAGATTGGCAGAGGTATAGAGGGAGCAGGTGTGAGTGAGTCTAGGTGCGCCAGTTACGAGCCTGCAGGCCTTGTTTAGGGAGACCTGGATTTTCTGGAGTGCGGAGTTATCTGCTGCCCCATATACAGGGAGCCCATAGTCCACTAGGACTAAGGGCTTGGGGGGGAGGCAGTTCCTGTGTCGGTAAAGGAGTCCAATCTGGGTGTTTGTTGCGACAGCAAGGGTGGTTATGGAAGGTAAGGGCCGAGTCGAGGGTAAGTCCAAGATATTTGTAGTTGGATACCTGTTCAAGGGGGTGCTGGGGAGGATGCGGAGAGGTGCACTTTTTGCTTTGTTTTGGCAGTGAGAGAAAATTATTGATTGTCTTTTTTAAGTTCATGACCAGTCTACGGTCCTTAAACCATGTTTCGGCCTGGGAGAAGGCATGTTGGAGGGAGTCCTGAAGGGGCGTGGGTTTATGATGCGAAGCAAAGAGCACTGCATCATCTGCATATAGTAAGATTTTTGTGGAGCATGCCTTTGGTAAGGAGTTTAGGTAGAGGGAGAAATGAAGTGGCCCCAGGATAGAGCCCTGGGGCACCCCGGAGCGGATGGGTAGTGTGTTGGATAGCATTCCGTTAATTTTGACGCATTGGGACTGGGCGGAAAGGCAACTGGAGCACCAGGCTAGGGGGCCTGTGGAGAAATTAAGTTGGTGGGGGGAGTCGAGAAGGAGAGGGTGGCAGACCGTGTTGAAGGCCTTGGATAGGTCTATGAACACAGCTCCTGCAGTGTTACCGGCGTCTAGGGAGGAGTGCAGGAAGTTGGTGAATTCTAGGAGGGCTGTGGTGGTGCTGTGGCCCAAATGGAAGCCATGCTGCTCTGGGCATAGAATGTCATACTTGGCTAGGTATTCAGTAAGTTGGGCGGCAACCACTTTTTCTAACGCTTTTTGGGGGGGGGGGGATGGAGATGGGTCGATAGTTATTTGGGGAGGCTGTGTCACCACTTTTATGGATGGGGGTAATGACAGCTGTTTTCCAGGCACTAGGGAATTGCCCTAGGCATAGGGATTTGTTGAGCAGGTCCGTTAGGGGGACTAGGACCTCGTCTAGGACTAGTCGAAGGAGCCTGGCATCTAGGGGGTCATTTATAGGGTTATTGCTGTTTAGCGCTTTTTGTAGGTAAGGACGAGCTTCATGGGTGGATATTTTGTGCAGGAGGAAACAAGGATGCTGCAGGGTTGGGGGTTGGGATTGGTGCACAGGGTCAAAGAAACAACTGGGGAGAACAGTGCTGAGATCCGAGAAGGTGGTGTTTAGACAGTTTGCTATGGTGAGTGTGTCTGTGGAGGCAGTGCCATTTATGGTGAACTGGGAGAGAGGTGGGGAGCGTGATTTCCCATTGAGTTCTTTGATATTACTCCAGAAGGTCCTCGCAGACCCCCACGTGGTTGTGAGAGTGGATTGATAGTGGTCTGCTTTGGCCTTACGGATGGCTCGAGTGCATCTATTGTGAGCGGCATTATAGGATTGTCTGCCAACCTGCCAGATTCTGTGGCTTTGTGCCAGAGATTATCCCTGTCTCTCGACATTTGGAGTAGGTAGGGGGTTATCCAAGGAGCATGTTGCCTTTTGGTGCGGAGTTTGGTGAGTGGTGGAGCATAGAGATCACAGGCCTTGGTGAAGGCCTGTGTAAACAGTTTGAGTGCAGTGTCGATGCTGGGGGCTATATTAATGGGGGACCAATCTATTTGGGTGAGCAGCTGTTTGTTTTATTAACCCTCCCGGGTGGAGACTCCTCCGGAAGGTTGTTTGGGCTATGGGTTTGGGTGTGGAAGAGGTCCATTGGAATAGGAAGGGCGAGTGGTCACTTAGGGAGTCGGGAAGTACTTTTATGTCCTGGATTTTGTTGGGGCAGTTAGAGATGATGATATCCAGGAGGGCGAGGGTACCAGTAGATGGGGGAAGTCTAGTGGATTGGGTAACTAATTGCACCATGTCAAGGGCCGAGAACGAGTCCTTTGGTGCGGCCGAGGGGCCAGACCAGTTGTTATTGAGGTCCCCTACTAGTGTCTGCTCTACATTGTGTGGTAGGGTAGAGAGGTATTGGTGAGGGATGTGACTGCAGGCTTTTGGTTCTTAGGGGGTATGTAGGCGACTGTGAGGTATAGTGGGCCCCTGGAGGGGTCGGGGTGATTTTTAGGGTGAGGGCTTGTGCTCCATTTGTGAGTTTGGGGGCGTGGGAGCATGTGACCAAAATGTTGTTATTGATGTAGAATGCACAGCCACCCCCACGCTTTCCTACCCTGTCTTCCTGATTTATATAGGGTGTATCCGGTGAGTGAGACAAAGGCGTCTGGAGTAGATTTGGAGAGCCAGGTCTCCACTAGGGCAGTGACATCTGGTTGGTGAAGGGTGGCCCAACATTGGAGAGCTGCAGATTTCTTTAGCAGGCTGCTTTATATTCAGAGAGGCAATGCGGAGTCCAGAGGATCTGGTGGGTGGAGTGGTGGGGGCAGGGCCTGGATTAAGGTGGATATTACCAGAGAGGAGTAGTAGGATGAGTAAGGCTCTAACCATAGGGCGGCAGGTTGTTATATTTTTAGGAGTATGTTTAGAGGGGGGGAGGATGTAGTGGAGCAGGGGATGGGCAGGGTTTGGATGGATGGGCGGGGCGCAGAAGGGGTGGAGCCAGGGGGGGCCCGGGTGGGTGCTGGGGTTGGGGCTGCTGGTGGGAGGTGGATACAGGGGTCCAGTGTGTGATGACAAGGTGGGGGGGGGGATGGCCAATTCTGGAGAGATGCAATGGTGCAGTCCACAAAGGGCATAGGGTGAGGTCTGGCTGGTGGGAGGTGAACCCCAGGGTGGTTATGAGGATGAGGCACATAAGGTGGAAGTGAACAGACATTGGGCCTAGATAGATTTGGGGGCAGAACAAAGAGATTGGGGGGGGGGCAGAAAAGCTGTAAGAGCTTTGAGATATGCAACTAAATACCGTAGCTTGACTTGTAGGCTCAGTGACAAAGCTGCCGACTATGGTGGCAAAAGCACAGGGTTTGAGACCTACAGTGGGACAGAGGAGATATTTATTTTAGGTAGACTATAACGATAGAGGCTTTGAGAGCTTTAGAAACTAAGTATGAGTTGGTCTGCTTTGGTTGTCTCAGCGTTAGACCTGAGGATACTGGTGGAAGGGGTACAGGGTTCGTAACCTGCAGTTAATACCAGAAATGTTATTTTAGCAGACTATGAGGGGGCAGAGGCTTTGAGAGCCTTGAAACGGGGGTTAAAAAATAGCCAGATATGATGGCTGAGTGGTAGAGCTGCTGATTCTGGTAGCAAGGGTGCAGGGTTTGAAGCCTGCAGTGGTACCAAGAATATTATTTTAGCAGACCATGGGGGTCAGAAGGGTTGAGAGCCTTAAAAACTGTAGCTAAAAATAGTCCGATATGATGGCTGAGTGGTAGAGCTGCTGACTCTAGTAGCAAGGGTGCAGGGCTTGAGGGCTGCAGTGGTACCAAAAAAAAAATATATATTTTAGCAGACTATGGGGGTCAGAAACTGAGACTAAGAAAGTAAGGATAAAATAGCCAGATATTATGGTTAAGTGGTAGAGCTGCTGACTCTGACAGCAAGGGCACTGGGTTTGAGACCTGCAGTGGGACAGAGGATAAGTATTTTTTCTAAATAGGGAGAAGGAAGGGTTAAAAGCTTTGAAATAGAGGTAAATATTGGCCTGGTTCGTTGGCTTAGTGGATGGGCTACAGCCTTTGGAGGCGGGGGTACAGGGTTTGAGGCTTGCAAGGGGGCTATGGTGGGGCAGTGGGCAAGGAGATGGAAAGGAGGGAGTAGAGATTAGAGAAGTAGAGGAAGGCAACAGAAAGGATTAAGAGAGAACTGTAGTGACTTCTAGTGGGCAGGGGTTGATATTAGTTGTTAGGAGTGGAGATGGGGGAGTGGTTGGGGTGGTGCCAGTGATGATAGTGCAGCAACCCCTAGTGGTCAGAGTGTATAAGCTGCAAATGGGAAAGTGGGCACTTAGGAAAAATGGGGTAGGTCACGTGATACGTCATGTGACCTGAAGCAGCAATAAATGGAGTGCCATGGGTGGGGCAGTCCGGCCAAGACAGCTGGACAGGTCAGAAGCCTCCACAAGCAGGCTGGAAGGAAGGAGGCTTTACCTCCTACGGCTCTCTGCAGTCCCCTGTTACAAGCTCCTCAGCTGGGCTAAATGGTCTCACTAGTGACACTACCTCTACCACCTTGCTCGGTGCGTTCAAATCCAGGCTCCGAAACACACTTATTGCCTTCAGCACCTGTGACTGCCCTGGTTAATCAAATCGACACTCCTCCTGTTACCCGTTGTGTGGGGCTTTGGCCCCCTCACGCACCTGCCCTCCCTGGGCCCCTTCTCATGCTCTTATCCCCCAGACAGCGCCACCTTGGCCGCTTGACCCCACCATCCTGACCCGCACCTCACTGTCCCCACCGTCCTCCTCGCCTCCTCTATTCCCACCCCTTGTTTCCTTCTATTAACTCCTGCCCCCCCCATTTCTTTTTTTCCCTCCCATCCTCTTTTCTTTGTCCCCTTCCCAGCACAGTATGGTTTGTGTGTTGTCTCCAATCCCAACATTCTTTTTCCTGTTGCAATTTATGTTGTCTACTGTAACATGTGACGTGGAACCTTTGTAAAAGAGCCTTGGGCTCGAAGGTACTTGTAATCCTAGAATCAAATGAACAAACAGTAAAGGGGGGACAAAATTGGCTAACGTGAGTGACTTAACCTGACAGCCAGTTTGACTTCTTTGGAGCAAACCCAACTGTTTGGTGTGAAAACCAATTTATCACAGATAAAGATTTATTTAGTCTTGTTTTTTTGTTTTTGATTTGTTTTTTATTATTATTATTATTATGTTGGTGCCATTCAATAAACACAGTAGACGCACTCCAGGGCTTGCACTTCTCCCTCTCTACCCCATGGTTGAAGGGCACTCAGCTAACACCTCGTGCCTCCAAATGCGGGTATTACCGAATAAGCACACACCCTATCATGTGGTGGTCCTTGCTTACAGTATACCTATCATGCTAGTAATAAAGTAACGTTGCAGAAGAATTAAAATATAAACTGAGCTTTCAGAAGAATATAACATGTTTATTCTTTGTTTTATAAACAGGGTTTGAAATTCCTGATGCAGAGGCAGAAAAACTAATGACTCCCAAAGAGATTGTAGATTACATTGCAGATAAGAAGGATGTCTATGAATAGACACCTTTCAAGTGAGTATAAGGTTCCTTTTATTTGCACAATGTGCAAACTGTTCTCTGCAACATTTTGTTGAGCGCACACATGGATTTTAGGACTCCAGTGTTATTGACATGCCAAGAGCCTGGCTGGATGCAAGGTGCGTCTGTGCATTATGTCCTGTGAAGCACTGTTGGTACTTGGAGGCATCTCTTGGCCACCACCTGCCCTGTAGCAGGACACGCAAATGCCAAAGGCACCAGCAAAAGCTGCCAACATTTTGGTCCAGGACTTGTTTTATTTCTGTTGGGGGGCTGGACCCTGAGGGTAAAAACGACAGATACCCGTGACTTTTCCATTGTACACAATATTTTTTGCATTATCTAGATAGTTGCACATATTGGATTTTGTAATTTAAAAAAATGTCTTATTCTTTGAGCCATACTGCAGGCTTGAGGGCCCACCAAAATGAACACCTGATCAAATAAAAGGTCTGTTAAATGAAGGGATGGGCTATGGACATCGCCTGTCTAGACTTTGGCAAGGCATTTGACACAGTCCCGCGCAAAAGATTAATAAACAAATTAGCCAGCCTGGGAGTGAGTCCCAGGGTGGTAGCCTGGCTAAAACATTGGCTGGACAACAGGACGTAGAGGGTAATAGTAAACGGAGTCCACTCTGAAGAAAGGGGGTTACTATTGGAGTACCGCGGGGTTCAGTACTGGGTCCGGACCTTTTTAATGTCTTTGAGTGACATTGCGGAAGGACTGGAAGGAAAAGTGTGCCTCTTTGCAGACAACACAAAGATCTGCAACAGGGTTGGTACACACGGGGTGGGGGGTGGAAAGGATGAGAATGGACTTGGCAAGATTGGAGGAATAGTCAAAAGTATGGCATCTTGGATTCAATGCAAAGTAGTGCACCTGGGAAACAAACACCCAGGGAAGAGTACACGGGGGGGTTACTAGCGACAAAAAATGGAAAGGGACCTGGGGTAGTCATATTGGATGACCGAAACGTAAGCAAGCAATGTGAGAAGGCAGTAAGAATGGCTAGGGGGATACTGGGATTTATAGGAAGAGGCATCACCAGTAGAAAACAGGAAGTTCTAGGGACATGGATATGTTGTTCATCCACACTGTCTGGCAGATTCCTTGCCGCTTTAAATCTTGCGGAAGGTCTTCAAACTGGCTCCTCCCACCCACCCGGTGGTAAAACTCATGCTCCGCCTCCACATGACGCCAGATCTTCCTTATTGCTTGAAGCTCAGCTCTCCTAACGCCTGCGAGCAGACTGGATCCTAACCTTCGGTTCACCCCGAAAAATAATTTAAAATTCTCAAGACCGGGTCAAATTCTTCTCTCGCTGCTGCGTGGACAAATCGACCCTGAGCCAAGCAGTCCCATGCGGGCAGAAGATGTCCAGGACAGATCTGCACTCCACATGCATTTACTGCCTCGGCCTTGATCACGACCCGCAGGCCTGCGAGTTGTGTAGATCTTTCTCGGCCAACGTCCTTGAAGACCGCGCTTCCCGGTTACAACTTGGGTGCCCCAAGAAGCGTTATCCGCCAGTGAAGTCTAAGGAGGACCATTGGGCGGTGTCCGGCGGCTGGCTCGGCTGAGCAACTCGAGCAGATGATCGCCCTCGAGGAGGAGGTGGCCCAGGCCGCATCCTCATCTTCCTCGGTCGCAGCATTTATCCTGCTCTCTCTGGGATCCTCCTACACAGCTTCTTTTAAGGAGCTTTGCCAGTCCCTTTCCACGAAGGGAGAGGGGCCATCGGGACACTCTTCTCGGTCAAGAAAGTAGGACTCGAAGGGTAAGTCCCACCATCGACGTTTGTGGGAGCGGGAGAGGTCCCCTTCCCCGGACAGTCAACACTCTACTTCGGTCGAGGTTGTGGCTAAGGCTGCTGGCTTCATGGTGTCCCCATCAGGTCAGCCGGCCGAGACACCCATCGACGCGGTCTAGATTTTTCTCGACCAGTCGGACGGGCTGTCAACTAGTGAAGCCGACAACCCTTCATCAGCGGTTCCCCCGGTGGAAACTGAGGACTTGCCTGCGCCTCCTGTGCCGGAGTTCCCGGTCAAGGTTCCTGAGCCAGGGGAGGAGCGGGTGTCCCCGCTCCCTCCCAGACCCACCCTCGGAAACACCGAGGATCTCGGTCTCTGGCCTAGTCTCGGTCCAGCCAATCCCACCGACATCGGTGGTCTCGGTCTCAGCACCGAGGTAAGCGGCGGCGCTGCTCGTCCTCGTCTTCCTCCTCAGAAGAGGAGAGGCTTCAGCGCAGATTGTGTCGACGCTACGAGGACTTAATTTGGCAGCAGCTCCTTTTGTCTGGGAACAAGCCGATGCCATCGCCTTCCCCGGCCATTGAGTGGCTGTCACCCGAAAGACCGAAACAACCCCTCGCAGTAGTCGAGATGCCCAAGCCTGGGCCGGTTGTTCGGCTGAAACCAGCTGCCCCACCGATTGTGGTGTAACCTCCGCCTCCACAACTGAAATCGGGGGCGCCGACCAAACACTCTCGGTCGGGTCAGGGCCTGCCCCACTGGTTGTCGGTCACCCTCACTCCCAACCGTCTTTGGCAGGTGGAGGGTGGCTCAGGCCCCAGGCAGCTCTTCGCAGACTCCTCGGAGTCTGACGACGACTCCTCCCTGTTTTCCAGGCCCCTTGACCTGGAGTCCTCTGGGGGACAGTCGATGGATGAGAGCCCA
Source organism: Neoceratodus forsteri (assembly GCA_016271365.2). Classification (NCBI taxonomy): domain Eukaryota; kingdom Metazoa; phylum Chordata; order Ceratodontiformes; family Ceratodontidae; genus Neoceratodus; species Neoceratodus forsteri. The sequence goes on from JADMNL010000025.1 coordinate 276,981,075, forward strand.
TCATCATTCATGGGTCTGCTTCGGCTCATCTCGGAGTCCACTGGGATGCAGCTCGAGCCCGTATCCAAGCGAGCCAAGTATCCCCTCACAGAGATACTGGACCGAGGGGATTCTCCCACAGAGGCCTTTCCGGTGGCTGAAGCCATTGTTGGCCCAGCCTTGGAGCTTTGGCAGCGGCCGGCTTCCTGTCCTGCACCTTCGACCAGGATGGCCAGGAAGTATGCGGTCCCTACTGGCTCTTTGTCCGGTTTTTCGGAGCACCCCTCTGCGGAGGGGTTGGTCACCGATAAGCGTTTTCCTGCGCTCGGGAATGCTAGGGATGTGGATAAGCCCCGGCGTGGAGTCAAAAAGCTGGACTATGCCGGGTGCAAGGTGTACGCTGCGTCCTCCCTCGGCCTCCGTCAGGCCAGCGCGGCCGTGTTGATGGCACACTTCTCCCACGCCCTCATGGGCTCCCTGGATGAGGTGATCCCTCATCTCCCGGCCGACCTGCAGACTACGGTCAAGCAGGTGCGGGATCAGGGAAGGGCAGTGGCGAAACAGTAGCTCCAAACGGCTCTAGATGTTGGAGACTCCTGTGCCCAATCAGTAGCGGCCGCAGTGGCCATGCGCCGCAGAGCCTGGCTGAGGATATCCACCTTCACGGCGGATACCCAGAACAAATTGGCTGATGTCCCCTTCTTAGGGACTGACCTGTTCGGCCCTGGAGTGGAAGGCCACCTCCAGAGGATCGAAAAGTCCAATGCTACCCTGGACTCAGTCACCTCCGCCCAGAAGGACAAGGGCCGTCGTCAGCAACATAAGTCCTTTTGCCCTTCTGCTCCTGCGGTACATCCAGCCCAGCAACACCAGCATCAGGGCCAGCAGGCTCGCACTTGGCACCCCAAAGCCAAGCCTGTGGCTTCCTCTAACAGGAAGTAGGGATGAAAAAGCCCAGGAGGTCCCTTGGCCAGTCCTTCCTCCAAGCCTGCCCAGTGATGGGTTGAGGGGTATCTCCCTCAGCCTCGTTGCTCCCCACGGGTTCCCCCCGTGGAGGAACGGCTCTGCCACTTCCTTTCCGCCTGGTCAGCTATCACCACGGACCGCTGGGTGTTGGAGGTGGTAGGAAAGGGCCTGCCTCCGGAGTTCAAGCAGGCCCCACCCTTCCGAGCCGTCTCCCCGCGGGGGTCTACGGGTTCCGCAGCCTCCCTATCAGCTCGTCGAGCCGACATTGCCCTGCTCCTCGAAAAGGAGGTGATCAGGAAGGTGGCGGTTCCTCCACCAGACCCGGGGTTTGTGTCCAGGTACTTCCTGGTCCCGAAACGGACGGGGGGCTGGCGCCCCATTCTAGACCTGCACGACCTGAACAGGTTTCTAAGGTCTCGAACCGTCAGGATCGTCACTCTGGCTCAGATCATTCCATCCTTGGAACGAGGCATGTGGTTTTGTTCTCTGGACCTCCAGGATGCGTTCTTTCATGTCCCAATCTTTCCATCCCACCAGAGATTCCTCCACTTCAGGGCAGAGGAGTCCCTATACGACATCCGGGCCATGCCCTTTGGCCGTTCTCTAGCTACCAGGGTCTTCACCAAATGCATGGCAGTGGTGACAGCATTCCTTCGGCGCTGAAGGGTCCGGGTGTTCCCCTACCTGGACGACTCGCAGATTGCGGCCTCTTCCAGAATGGAGGTGGAGCGGTCCAGGGATCTGGCCCTCCAGGTTTGCTCTCAAGTTGGCTTCCTTATCAACGAGGCCAAGTCGGAACTCATGCCAAAGCAGGTGATACAATTCATCGGGGCAGAGCTCGACTCTCTGCGAGCCAGAGCACGGCTCCCGGCGGACAGGGCTGAGGTTCTTTCCTCCTTTGCCCAGTCATTTCAGGTTGGGCAATTGTGCCCTGCCCGGGACTTTCTGCGCCTCCTGGGCCTCATGGCGGCCTGCACCAGCATGGTCCGTTGGGCCCATTGGTACATGTGTCCCCTACAGTGGGGACTGGGCAGCCAGTGGTCACAGCGCTCTGATCCTTTGGATCAGCTAGTGACAGTGACCCAGGAGATGTGGAACGCTCTCCAGTGGTGGACCGTTCTAGCTCATCTGCAGGAGGGCATCCCGTTTGTCCGCCCCGAGCCAACGGTCTCTCTATCGACCGTTGCCTCTCTGATGGGTTGGGGTGCCCATCTGGGGGAGCACAGAGCGCACGGCCTCTGGTCCCCTTGGGAGTCCTGATGCCACATCAACCTGCTAGAGCTTCGAGCGGTTAGTCTAGCCCTTACCGCCTTCGCTCCGTTTGTACGAGGTCAAGTGGCTCAGGTCCAGACTGACAATACCACGACCATGTACTCTGTAAACCGCCAGGGTGGGACGCGCTCCATGCCTCTGTGCAGGGAAGCTCTCTGCATTTGGTCCCTCGTGCGCAGCCTGGAGGCGGATCTCCTTACCATCCATGTGGCAGGAGCCTCCAACATTCTGGCTGATGCCCTAAGCCGGATAGGGGCTGCGTCCCACGAGTGGTCTCTCCTGCCGGAGGTAGTACAAGATCTGTTCTCCTACTGGGGCATGCCTCAGGTGGACCTGTTTTGCCTCCAGGGAGAATGCGAAGCTGAGACTGTTTCATGCCCGCCCCCCTCAGCAGGGCTCGCTGCAGGGGGATGCCTTCTCGAGGCCGTGGACCCCGGGCCTCTTCTACGCCTTTCCCCCATTTCCCTTGATCCACAAGGTGCTTCTCAAGGCGAGGAGGGACAAGGCGCAGGTGATTCTGGTAGCCCCAGACTGGCCCCGCCAGTTCTGGTATCCAGATCTCCTCAGTCTCAGCTCCAGGCTCCCGAGGCGGCTTCCAGCCCGTCCGGACCTGATCTCAGTCATTCAGGGGAAGGTATTCCATCCGGACCTTCAGTCTCTGCACCTGACGGCCTGGTTCCTGAGTGGCTAGAGTTCCAGGCCTTGGATCTTTCCCACGAGGTCCTCAACGTTGTTGAGGCGTCCCGTAAGGAGTCGACCAGAAAATTCTACGCCTTTAAATGGAAGAGATTCTCCATTTGGTGTCAGGGCAAGGGCCTGGACCCTTCCTCCTGTTCCTTGGCAAGCATTCTGGACTACCTGTGGTCCCTTTCTCAGCAAGGGCTTGGTTGTGACACTTAAGGTGCACCTGGCAGCCATCTCTGCCTCGGCGCGGGCCGGGAAGCAGTCGGTGGGCGCAGGAGAGGTAGTTGGGCGCTTTTCAAGGCCTTGATCACATATCCCCTCTGGTGCGAGAACCTCCACCTCCATGGGATCTACTGCTGGTATTGGCTAAGCTCATGGGCAAGCCATTCAAACCGATGCACAGGTGTGACATCTCTCACCTGTCATGGAAGACCGCCTTCTTGGTGGCTATCTCGTCAGCCAGAAGGGTGGGAGAGCTCCAGGCGCTTTCCATCGAGTCTCCTTATCTGGTCTTCCACAGGGACAAGGTTGTCCTGCGCCCCCACCTGAAATTCCTTCCGAAGGTGGTGTCAGAGTTTCACCTTAACCAGGTGTTGACTCTGCCGGTGTTCTACCCCAATCACACCTCGGAGGCCGAATATAGGCTTCATATTTTGGACCCTAGAAGTGCACTCGCTTATTACAAGGAGCGGACGGCTGAAGTTCGGGGAGAGGTTCGCCAGCTGTTTGTCACCTACGCTGAAGCTGCACCTGCAGACCTGCAGCCAAGCGGACGATACGCAGGTGGGTCACCTCCTGCGTAGATCTCTGCTATAGATTGACGGGCATGGAGCCTCCCAGAGGGATAAGAGCTCATTCTACCCGCCATACCGCTGCATCGGTGGCTGCTTCCAGGGACGTCCCTATCCAGGAAATCTGCAGGGCTGCTACCTGGAAGTCAGCACACATCTTCATTACCCACTACCACATCGACCTTGAGTCACGCCGGGATGCTGGTTTTGGGGCCTCGGTTCTCCAGTCATTATTCCCTAAGTAGGGGGTGTGCGCCTTGCCTCCCTCCTCCCGGAGAACTGCTAGGAGTCTGCCAGACAGTGTGGATGAACAACATATCCTTGTCCCTAAAATACAGGTTACTCACCTGTAACAGGAGTTCTAGGAATGGTATATGTTGTTCATCACCACATTCCAACCTCCCGGCAGCGCTAACCCAGGCTTCCAGCAGGCTAGATCTGGCGCCATGGGCGGAGCCGAGTTTTACCACCCGGTGGGTGGGAAGAGCCAGCTTGAAGACCTTCCGGCAAGATTTAAAGCGGCAAGGAACCTGCCAGACAGTGTGGATGAACAACATATACCATTCCTAGAACTCCTGTTACAGGTGAGTAACCTGTATTTGTTATCCCTCTGTACAGACAGTTGGTGAGACCCCATCTGGAGTACTGCGTGCAGTTCTGGAGACTCCATATCCGCAAGGACATAGACCGGATGGAGGCGGTCCAGAGGAGGGCAACTACAGTGGTGCAGGGTGGTCTGCACCAGAAACTATATGAAGAGAGACTAAAGGAGCTTAATTTGTATACCCTTGAGGAAAGGAGGGAGAGGGGGTACATGATAGAAACTTTCAAGTACCTCAAGGAAATCAACAGAGTCCAGGAGGATAGCATCTTTCAGGAAAATAGATGCACAAGAACAAGGGGGCACAATTTGAAGATAATGGGGGGAACGGCTCAAGGGCAACATGAGGAAGTATTTTTTCAGGGAGAGGATGGTGGACGCATGGAACAGCCTTCCTGAGGAGGTCGTGGGGTCAAAAACAGTGGGGGAATTAAAGAATACATGGGACCGACTTAAGGCAGTTCTGGTGGGGGGTAGGAAGAAGTAGGCTGTTAGTTAACCAGGATCTGCAGCTTATCCAATAAGTAGGGAAATGGGCAGACTGGGAGGGCCAAGTGATCCTTATCTGCTGTCAAAGTCTGTGTTTCTGTGTGATGTGGTTTACTGTCCAGACGGGAAAGGGACCTGTAGCAGAGTACCTCAAGGTAGCAGCACAGTGTGACAAGGCAATGGGCAGCGCTAGTGGGATGCTGGGGTACATAGGGAGGGTATCTCTAGCAGGAGGAGGGAGGTGGTGGTGCTACTGCTGCTGCATCGCTCACTGGTACGCCCCCATCTGGATTACTGTGTCCTGTTTTGGGAGACCGCACCTCAGATAGGACATAGACAGGGTGGAGGCAATTCAGAGAAGGGCATCTAAAATGTTGCAGCCTTCACAAAAGAATCCCTACGAGGAGAGACTAAGGGATCTTAACATGTACACCCTGGAAGAGAGGAGAGAGGTGACCTGTTTGAAACCTACAATTACCCACAGGGGTGAACAGGGTGCTGCAAGGGAAGCCTCTTCCATCTGAGGATGAGCACCAGGGGTGCATGCGGTGAAGCTGGTGGGGGGGGGGGGACAAGAGGGATGTGAGGAAATATTTCATCACTGAAAGGGTGGTAGATGCCTGGAACAGACGGCCATCTGAAGTGGTGGAGGCTAAAATGGTGGGGAGCTTCAAGCATGCATGGGATAAATAAAGTGGTGTATTGGAGCAGAGGTGGCGGGGTCATCGGAGACCAGATTGGGTCTGCAGATATAGGAGGGGAACACGTGGTAGACTAGGTGGGCCAAATGATCTTTTTTCTACTGACAGTCTGTTTTTCTGTGTGTCCTATAAATACACGGAGTCTCTCTCTTAAATTTTCTTTTTTACTTTTGTCCCCCTGGCCTTTGCCTCAAGTCAGAGCAGCTGATGAGCGGTTTCTAGTGCCACTCTGGGATTTCCAACCGAGGAGTCTGAAGTAAGCAACAAGGCATGACTGGGTTTGCATTAGACAGTTCTAATGCATGGCTAGGGGGTGTAGTGAGGCATGAGGCTGCAGGCTGAGAGCATTCAGTCCCCTAACCGTACATTAGAACTATCTAACACAATTCCCGGAGTGGCTTATTGCGCTTATAAAATGTGTCTGTGTATTCTACATGGGGTTTCAAGTTGTAGCCGTGTGTTAGACACTTCTAATGCATGGTTAACAACCAGTCAGATTGCTTGAAATCCTTTCTCCATTTTATAATGCAACTTGATCCATGCCTTCCCTGCCGGGGGGGGGATCTTGCATCCTTGATAACAGACTACCTGCCTATTCAGTGTGGCTTGTACCATCAGTGACTGGAGACTCCGCCTCTTTTCCCAGGTGTGCTCTGCTGTCACATGGCAATATGACTTATGAACAGCACCCTGCAGGTTGGGAGATTGGCTGAGAGTTTGGTATGGGATTTCTGTTGAAGCCCCCTTCCCCCATATCGCGGGTCAGGAGGGGGTGTCACATATGATAAATGGTCCTTTTGTGGTGGGACAGCAGTGGAATAGAGGTTTACTGAAAATGTAATGGGTGGTTCCTGGTACTGTGTCAGTGTGTGCCATGATACATATTGGAAATGTTTTTATTAGCACTGGCTAAATTGTGGTTCTGTTTTCAGATTAATTACTAGCACTTTCATCCACGTACTTAAAATGTTCAAGGAACACATAAAGGTATAATTTTATCTTCCCTCCCAACCAACCCATAAAGCTTTGGAAGGCAGTAATCCACAGGCTATGTTTTCATAGTTCTGTGGTGATATATTACATTTATTACATTTTTAGTGGTGGTTCTACATTCATTTGAATAGCTAAGGTGGCAGCGTAGCTGTTTAAGCACCTTGCCCATTTTGTATGCAGTCCTTTATATAATTTCTCTCCTTTTTTTCAACAGGAATTCAAATTGTTCTGAAGTACCTGAAGATCAGCAGCGAGTGTCTTGAATGAGAGCTGTCACTGTCTGAACACAAGTTTATATTGTGTTATGCTTGCTGTGTCATTCGGCCTGTTTAGTAGGGCTATTGTATTTAACTTGTAAACATGTTCAACCTCAATAAATAGATTTAATAACACAAAGCCGGTTTTATTTTTTGTAACCAGGAGGTGGGTGGTTAAATCCAACGAGGAGATACCTCTTAATTTTTTGTTTTGTTTCAGGCTATAATTACTAGAAATTCTAAAGAATTATTTAATGCAGTTGTCTGTGATCATCGGGGGACAGTTGCATAGCACGTATAATGATAGACGCATTAAGTGGGCAGTAACCCATGACTGTTAGTTGGTCGAATTTAGCACTCTGGTATGTGCACCAGCCTTGTACTCCTCAATAGCGGTTGCTTCTTGCCTCCCTTCCCTCTTCCTAAGTCATCTCTTTCCTTTAAATGCCTCGTTGGTTGCCTCTCTGTACATTCCCTCACATAGCCCATCTCACTTTCTGCCCTTTTCACCCCTGTTTTTGTTCTCCTATCCTCCCTTATGTGTTGCTTCTTTATCCAGACTTTTTCCCTTGCCTCCTTACTGCCTCCCTGGTCCTTTTGTTTTCTCCCCTGAAGTACCAGTTTACTGTTACCAGGCTGGTCAGCCTTGACCTGTTTGAGTGCATTTGCATCTGACTGTACATATGTAAATATTGTATATTTTATTGTATATTTCTGCAATAACTGTTTTGTTCTCTGGTCATGATTGTTTTGCTGTATTATGTACTCCCGTAATTGTCTGACCAACTTTCCTGTGTAAACCCAACCCCCAAGCAGGTCGCACCTGGAAACAAGTCAAGGCTCGGTGTGCTTTTCTTGGTTACAGAATTTAAATAAAGTGTGCAGGTACTTACATCTCACAAAGAATACAGCACCCTGTCGTGTTATCACCAGATTACCGAATAGCCTAGTAATAAAACATTGTGGCTTAGAAAATGCAGCACTGTGCATATGTGAATACATATAGGCATGGTGAAGGAACATAGTTCCTCCAGTCAGCTGTATTTGCAGTGGCCATCTTGGCCCATTTTATAAATGTTATGTAACTGTTTTAGTTGGCTTTCTTGAATAGTATGTAGGGGATTTGTGCCACAATTTTTCCTGCATCCCTAATGCTTGTGCTAAAAGTTGGTTTAATATTTGCCCAAGTTGCAAAAGCGTTGACATTCTGGGCAGCATTTGCATTTAAAAAAAAAAAAAAAAGTGATGCATGTGTCACTTCTGTGGCACAAGTTGGCATGACGCCTGTATACTGTCACAAATGTATTGACATTTTTCAAAATAGCATTTCTGTATTTTGTTACATTTATTTTGAAGCAGGTCCACTCAAAATCTGGGGTAGCGCCTGCATCAGGCATTAAATATCCCAGCCTGTGTTAATTTTGTCATCTCTCACCAGGTTCGGTAATTAGGTGCACTGGTTTCTATTGTGTGTCTATTTCTTACATAACCATTTCAGAATAAAAAACTTCTACCACACTAATGGAAAAATTCCACAAATTAAAAAGTAATATTCAGTCATGACGACGTATAAGCTGTGCAGATAACATTGATGAACTATTAAAAATACTTGCAAAGTTTGTATGTCATCAGCATTTTGTTTACATGGTGTGAGTCATAATGACATACTTTAACCAATAGGAGGGCAGTTTTCACATTGCTTGATGCCATATGGCCCTCTATTCTGCACCAGAAAGAGTTGAATTAAAAGGAATGGTTCTATTTTCATTTGAAGAGTTAATTTAACAAAGTATATTTTTTAAAATGTTGAGTAAATTGGATAAATAATCTGCAGTGGGTTAACCATGTTTATCCATGCTAGGCAGGATGAAACCTTCACAACTTTAAAATGCATCTTCTATGCATTGCCCTGTGCCCTCTGCTTCTGAGTCATTTTCCGATTCAGAGTTGTGTAGAAATTTTCCGAATAGCTCCAGATTGGGGCAGGCAACCCTAGTGTCATCTGCTGCCCAGCTTGCCTGTTGAGCTGCTCTGTTTTCTTATGAGGGTGGACCTTCTGTCTCAGTGGAAACTGTTTCAGCTAAACCTTAAAGCCCTTCCCCTGAAAGGATTTCTCACTGAAGTGTCCAGACAACCAGCTTCTGGAGAAACCTATTCCTCCAAGTGGAAACTTTTCTCTTTTTGGTGCAAATACAAGAATATTTCCCCAGACAATTTTAGTTTGACACTCTTGAATATTTGCTGTACTTAAAAGGAAGGACTAGGTCCATCTTCTCCTAAGGTACACCTGTCGGCTGTGTCCACTTTCAGAGCAACACAAGAAGTCTGTAGGCTCTAACTGTATTTTGTTTTCCCCTTAAATTTCAACAGTCTCAACCTAACTCTTCAGTTATGCAACCTTGCCCCCAGTTCATTCAAGAATCTTGTGAACTTCTGGTTTCATGTGATCTCTTGTTTTTTTTGTTTTGTTTTGTTTTGTTTGTTTTTTCTGTTTGGTATTTACTCTGGAGGAGGAAGAGCAAGTACCAGACTGTGAAGTCACAGCAGTGGGTGTGAGGGTGTTGGTAAGGTTCTGATCTGGGATAAAGCAGTGCTGAAGGGATTGCCTGCACTGATGAAGTCGCCCATGGGTTCTGACGGGCTGCACCCCTACACCCTGGGTACTAAAGGAGATTGGGCAGGTGGGTCATAACTTTATCACTGGCTGAGCTCAACAGCTCACCAGAGATGGGGGTGGTACCTAGGGAGTGGAGGACAGGATATGTACTTCCCCGCAAAGTAGAGTTAATGGTGGCGCTACTGAAGAGAGGCTCGTGGAGCACCAGGCAGTCGAAGGGGACGCAGGACCACCAGCAGCGTGGTTTCACAGGGGGAGGTCATGTCAGACTCATCTCCTAGATTTCTTTGGCAGGGTTACCAGGGAAGTGGATCAACGGAGGGCAGTGGATATGGCCTATCTATGCTTAAGTAAAGTTTTGATACTGTGTTGCACAGGAGACTAATTAAGAAACTGAGCAGCCTGGGGTGGGGGGAGGCTAAAAGCGGGCTGTCAAACTGGTGAAGTGATAGAAGGCAAAGGGTGGCGGTAAACGGTAGCCACTCAGGCTATAGGAGAGTGACTAGTGGGGAACCACAGGGTTCGGTGCTGGGACTGGTCCTTTTCAGTGTCTTCATAAGCAACATTGTGGAGGAGCTTGAGGGTAAAGTGTGTCTCTGCAGATGATACAAACATCTGCAACAGAGCTGACACTGAGGAAGGGTGGAGAGAATATAGAGATAAGAGGAAACTAAAAGAATGATCTAGGGGGTGGCAACTGGGTTTCATTGCCAAAAAGTGCAATGTTATGCACTTAGAGCTGTGTATAAAATGGGAGGAGTGGAGCTTAGTCACCAAGCGAAAAGAGAGACCTCTGGATGGTCATATCTGATGACCTCAAGGTAACTTGGTAGTGTGACAGAGCAGTGGGAAAGGCCAGCAGGATGCTGGGGTGCAAGGGGAGAGGGATTTCTACCAGGAGGGAGGTTGTGCTGCTGTTGTGTCGCTCACTGGTGAGGCCCCCACCTGGAGTACTCTGTCCAGTTCTGGAGGCTGCACCTCCACAAGGACGCTGAAAGGGTGGAGGCACTACAGAGGAGGCTACCAAAATGGTTAGAGGGTTGCATGAGAAGCCAAATGAGGAAAGGCTGCAGGAACTGAATATGTACTCCCTGGGGGAGAGGGGACATGATTGAAACCTACAAGTACCTCTCAAGAGGAGGCCGGCCTGGTGGCACTGAGGCTTGAGGTGCTGGACACCACACCTCTAGCCGCGCTGGTGACCCAGTTCGGGAACTACTTCGGGGGGGTGCAGGATCGAGCCGACTAACAGCAGCTGTCTTCTCCTGGGGTGGTTGTCTCTCCCCCACCAATAGTTCTGCCACCAGGTGGAGGTTCAGTGGCAGCACAGGTGGGAGGGGGTAGCAAGTCGGGAGGGCACCTCGGAATGCGGCATGCGCGTGCGCACCCGAGGAAGGGGGCAAGCGAAAACTGAGCAAAAACCACAAACACAAAAGTACCTCGCAAGACTGAACAAAGTGCAAGTGGAGGGTCTATTTCAGAGAAAAGAAGGCAGTCGAACCAAGGGGGCATGCAGTGAAGCTAAGATGAAAGTTTGGGAGAGTTGGGTGGACATACTTCTTTACAGAAAGTAGTGGATGACTGGAACAGCCTGCTAGAGGAGGTAGTGGGTGCAAAGACTGGGGAACTTCAAGTATGCATGGGACAGGTACAGGGGCATATTGGGTAGAGGAGAAGTGACATTTACCAACTAGCAGCAGAGGTGATGGAATTGGTAGGGACAAGTGGCAGACTGAATGGGCCTAAAGGTCCTTTCTTGCCAACAAAATCTGTTTCTGTGTTCCTAGAGGTGATTATTGAACTACAGACCTGTCCGTTTACTGTCCATGGTAGGGAAGATGCTAAAAACCCTGATGTGGAGGTTTTCCTGGAGGAGAATAGGGTGTAAAAGGGCAAGAGGTGGACACAATGTACCTTGATTTCTGTAAAGCCTTCAACACTTTCCCACATGGAAGGCAGGTTGAGAGGCTAGGGGACCCCAGGGGTGGGAAGTAAAATCAGCAGGAGGGTGAGAAATTTGGGTAAGTGACAGAAACCACAGAGGGTTGTCTGAAATGGAGAATACTCCGAGGTCTGGTAGTCCAAGGAAGGAGGATTAGTAGCCAGAGGATCGAGGTGATTCTGCTGCTGTTCAGGTCCCTGATTCATCCTCACCTGGAGTACTGTGTGCAGTTCTGAAGCCCACACTTGAAGGACTGGGACAGGGTGGATGCTGTGCAGGGGTGACCAGAACGATATTGGGTCAGCAGGGTAAGACTTGTATGGACAGGTTATCGAATCCCAATATATACACACAACCCCGTAATTCTTTAGGGGACCTTGATATGAGTTGTCGGTCCCAACCTCACCACAACTTTTTTTCCCTTCCAAAAGCTCATTTTTCATTTCAGTACGCTGATGCTGCCAGGACTGCTGCTCTGTAGTGTAACTCTGGCTATTACTGACCTTGACAAAAGAAATGCCTCTCTGAATGACAATGTACCAGCAGGTCTCTTACTAAAAATATTTGGAACAGGCAGGCAGAGGCCAGGAAGTGGTCTTACATTTCTAGTCGGACTATAAATCTTTTCTGTAATCATTTGGTACACACATTGTTTGCTGTGAGCCAAATTATTTGAAGCTGGCAATTTCTTGCTTAGTTTTAGAATTTCTCATGTTTTTTTAGTGACTTGGGGCTTGTGAAAGTTGCAGGATTGACAGCACTGGAGACTAAAGCCCTCTGCTTATCCACATGACCAATACAGTATGTGCAGTCACAGTGCAAGCTTCCCTACAGTGCATCAACCCTGTCGTGGATGGACCACCATGTAGATAAGATGGTGATTCAGACTCCTTGCCCCTTTGATCCTTGGCCTTCCATGTGAGACTGCAATCAACAAGGGGGCCCAATTAGTGACAGTTGTATGGGTAGTTTTGTGATATGGACACCTCACTAGGAACTGGACTGTGACCACTGCAACTTATTTCACATTGGCTGCCAGACACCCATTGGATGACAACTGCTTTTGAGCTACACTGGAGCCAAGAACCCCAGGACAGAGTACAGCCTGGGAGTGGTCTAGGTCTGGGAGTGATCACTAGTGGCCTGAAGCACTCCACAGAGTGTGGGAATCCGGCAGCAAAGGCAAATAAAATGTTGAGCTACATTTCCAGAGGTTTCAGCAGCAAGTGAGAGGAGGTAATGCTGCCCTTGTTACAGGTCATTAGTGAGGCTGGAGTACAGTACTGGTACCCATACCAAGCACATGAACCTGCTGGAGACAGTCCAAAGGAGGACAAAAAAGATGATCATGGGCCAGCAGGGTAGAACACAGGAGAGGCTGGAGGCCCTAAACATGTACTCTATGAAGAAGAGGAGAGAGACTGACATGATTGAGACCTTCAAGTATTGAAAGGAATAAATAAGGTGGGTCTCTTTAAGCTAAGTGGAAACCAAAACTGGAGGAGGGACAGTCTAAAGTCAGAGAGGGGAGGCTCGGAGGCACTTCACAGAGAGGGTAGTGGCAAAGTGGAATGGGCTTCTGGAAGGAGGTGGTTTCATCAAAGACTGGGCAGCGTCACGAGAGCTGGGATAGAGTTGGGAGAAAGTAAGGATCAAGGGAGGAGCAGACAGAGGGGAAGGGTGGATTGGGGAGGGGGGCAGGGTTAATATGTTAAGCTGAGGACCCTGCAATACAAGCAGAGTAGATAGACCAATGGCCGCCTTCTGCTAGCTTGTTCGTATGTTCATGTCCGATTTGGGCCGGCTCTAAACCAGCGACCTACAGGTGAAGGACCAATCTAATGAGCCAACCTGTCCCAGCTGCAGTAACAATCTAACATAACACAAAAACAAGTAAATCCAGCACTCACCACCTTTATTTTTATATATATTTATATTATATATAGTGTTTATCCTCCTCTGGCTGCTGCTACACCCCAGGCATGCCCTGTATCCCCCACGGTTTAATCCCCTCCCCCAAGTACATATCTGGAGCAGGCTTGGGTGTTGTGTCGCTGGGCTTCATAGAGCCGGCAGCCATGTTTTCATGCTTTGCTTGGTCCCTCCCCCTCATGGCCATGAATGCATGCACGTGGAGGCATGTCTCCCGAAGCCATGCTACTTGTCTCCCTAGCGCTGGTGCAACCCCCTATCCTCCACCAGGAGGCAGCCAAGGAATAGGACGACATAACCACCCATCCTCTTTAGAGGAGAGTAGTCATCGGATGCTTGATCCTCCCTCTCCTGGTGGCCTGTGCTCGCTCCCAAACACGGGTCACCAGTGTGGTGTCCAGCACCTCAACCCTCAGCACCACTGGGCCAGCTTGAGGACTCAACCACCTTAATGAAGGCTGTAACACGGCATCAAACAGAAACGGCAAATAAAGCAATTTCATTGGACCAAATACAACATGTGACCAAAGTTGGAGCGGTGATTAATTCCCCAGTAAGGACTGCTCCAACTATTGTTCACGGGGTCATTGGGTCAAGCTCCAGCACCACTAGCTGTCACAGCAGCAACCAGAACACACATTGCGACGATTACGGAACATCTCAATGCATAACACAATCCGAACAGAAGAACTATGAAGCAGACACAGCAATGCAAGTATTGCTGTGTTACAAAACAGTAATGCCCTCTAAGTCTGCTTCTACTGGGATATTAATGCATGGTTTGGTGGTTGTAGCATTAATTCCCCAGTAGAAGCCTCCTTCATCGGACATTAATGCTTATAAAAACCCTGCTCTTAAAGTATTCTGTGCCAGTTTTATTCAGGTGCAAAAAAAAAAAAAACAAAGCAAACACTCCGTGACGCATTTCAGATGGTGGTCCTTTTTCAAAAGGCATCAAATCTTAACTTTTTAAATTTGGCATGGTTTACATTAGGTGGACAATATAACATGGCATAACTGCACTTGGTTAACCAGGACCGAAAACAACTGGTCAGTAAGAAATCATTGGGATGGGGCACATGCAAGTTCTTGGTAATGCAGTAGTCAAAGTAAACCCCCATCCCCCCTACCTAAAATGATTGGCCCCAAAATAATCAAATGTTCCTCTGGGGGCATGCCTTGGTCTGAACCTCCTATGCAACTCTCATCTAAAACACCCAAGGGGTGGAGATATGAAGTAGCATGAAATCTATACTCCTTGGGGGCAGAAAAAAAATTCCAGAATCCCCACATTAATGCTGTACATGGGGTGGGGGATACTTCGTTGCATAAAGATTGCGTCGAAAGGGGAGATGGAAGTCTGTAAGGCTGTCTTAAGTCAACATTAGTTAGAAATGAGCAGACACGGTGGGCCAACAGGCCTTTTTATTGTGAACATATTGTATGTTTTAGAAATTTTCAGCATTATAATAGGAAAGCAAAATGACTGTTTTCTCGTTCATTCAAGTGGCATCTGTAGTACATCAGTGTTTTTATTGTAAGATGGAAGAGCCTTTTTGATTACCTATGCATGATCAATGGCCATGAGAACCATGTGCATTTTAAATTCTGCCTCAAATACTTAATTTGAGGAAAGCTTTAACCTCTGCTTACTTTTTTCCAGTGTCTCTTTAACTTGTAAAGTGTTGTTATAAATTGTAGAAGGGGCTATAAAAAATAAAACTGGCAGCTCTGGAGTGAAGTAGATTCTCATTCTGGCCACAGGGTGGAGCAACTAGTATATGCAGCGCATCCCAAATAATGTTGAAGCATGAAATGGATTCTACTCTGATGCACAGAAGCTGCGTGTACTTGTCTGGGGCTGCACTCCTATTGGCTATAGCAGGAGGAGAACGGTTTCCCACGGGCCGCCGCGCTGAAAGTGATTACTTTTATTCAGCAGTGCAGGAAAAAGGTTGTCCTTAGTTACCAGGCAGTACATTTGCCTGGGACTCTGAATTCATGTAACCCAATTTCATGTGACACCGTCATGTTGGCATTTCTACGTGAATGGATCTCTTTCGTGGGGAAGCTGGCACCCAATTAAAGAATTGGTTACCTGAATCAAGACAAAGGGAACATTTTCGAAAAAATATGGAATCCTTATGTTGCTAGGAAAAAGCCATTCAATGAAAATTGTTGATAAACTAAGAACTGTATCTGAGTCAGTGGGAGAGATTAATTGACGCGAAATACATTGTGTATAGTTTTGTAATACTTGGTATATTAAGTCTTAGTTTATTAGTTAAGGCTTTGGTTGCATGATCTTTCAATTTCTTTTGTTAATATTGGTATATGCAAAATGTCTAATTTTGCATTGAAGTATCTGTTTTTTTAAATGATCAGTGAAAAATGTATAATGCACATTGGCATCTTTGGTTATTACATGTCAATGAATGCACAGGCTTAGAGCCCTCATTCACCAAAGAACAATGCAGTTTCTGTGTTATGTTTGGCATCCTTGTAGTTGATCGAGTGTTATTTTACAACAATGTGTGAAAATTCGACAGTATTTTGGAGAATGTTGATTAGGTTATATATCCTAGTAAGAATTTGAGTAAGATAAGTGAATTAATTCTTGACTTTGTCTAAAGTAACATAAGTTGAATAAAAAGAGTACAGTACTTGTTGCAATGTGCAAGCCAGACACTTTCAGAAAAACTGTAATAGCAATGGCGGCAGTTACTGGGAAAGTGGGCTGCAGCAAAGGTACTAGGGTTTGGGAAGGGGAGCTGTGGAGGTTGGAGTGGAAATCTTAACATATGGAGGAAAACGATAGAGTGAAGAAAAGAGCAATTGTAGTGAGTATCATGGTAGCGTAATGCGCTCTAATGCTGGCTACCAGAATTCAGGAGCAAACCTGGGGCACTGGCAACTGGGCAGCTGAAGGTTGGATAGTGCTGCCACAATTGGAGGGTGGTGCTACAGTCTATGACCACAGGGGCTCCTGCCATGGGCCAAGAAGGGTTCACCCTGTTACCTCATGAAGCTGTGGCTTGCGAGGCCTCTAGTGGGCATAGTCTGGTTTCATGAAGGAGTTTGGAGGAAGAAAATAGAAAAAAAACTAACATGGCTGTCCAGATGATGACTGCTGGTGTTCTTCGGCACTGTACAGAGTTGTCATCCACTGGGATAGCAGTTGTTGAGGCTAGAAGGTAGACAAGTGCAAAAAAACCTGCAATAAGGGCCAGCCTGTCGGCACAGCAGGAGGGTCACCGCTAACAATGCTAGTAACCCTGGTTCAGGAACGAGACCAGGTCATCAAGGACTGGCTGGCAGAAGAGGGCTGAGCATCCCAGAGAACGCTCTCTGGGGAGGGTTCTGTCTTCCACCATAATAATGCGACCTAGGTGACACCAAGAGGCGATGTGGCTGGAGTGTAGGACATCGCTGATGTCAGGACACATTACAAACCCCTTGATGTCAGAGCCATGACATCCTAGGGGAGAGGGAATAAAAGGGAAAACCACCCCAGTACCTGTGACAAAGGACACCAGTGTATCTGGATCCGGCCGCTACCTCCTTGTACCACTTCCTAACGATACATGATCTCGGGGGTATATCCCCTCCACCCTGTCCTCTCCCATGCGGTACAACTGCAGCTCTGTGGAGGATGGCGTCTTAGAGAGGTAAGTGGCTGGACTTACAGTCCCATGGGAACTACAGAGAGAGTCAGTAGTAGAAACTGGAAGGGGACAAAAAGTGTGATGAAAAGTCCTGCAACAAAATATGTAGTTATTCATCGGCTTACAAATAAAAATCCATGGAGAGGGAATAATAAAAAAAGAAATGTTAGGCACTGACATACCTATAGGGCTTGTTCAGTAAGGAAAAACAGAGAGGAAACCTCCCCATAAAGGCATTATGTGTTATCAGTAGTATCCGGCACAAGAGGTACAGATGAAGGCCTGTGTCCCCAACCCACCCCAAGGTTCCTCAGAATGCTTTTTGTTGTAATGGACCTAGGGTTCACAAATGGTCCTTTTTTTTTTCTTTTTTTTTTTTTTTTTTTGGCCTCCGCGCCTCTGCCGACCATCGACTCTGGTCACCCGGCCCCTGGAGCCCCAACCACGGATATTGCTGTCTCCCCGGTCATCCAAGCTACCCCCAGAGAGTGGGGCCCACGGCTCCAAACCCCAGATATCGGACCGTGGAACTGTGACTAGTTAGAGAGCAGCTCCAGTGGTCAATCGGGGCTTCCAGGGGCAGAGCGTCACCGAGACGCAAGGCGTGGGATTTTTGTCCCCCCCCCCTTTAAGCAGGATGGGGATGTGCAATGACGGCCAGCGTCCGCCCGATCCTGAGAGCTCTGTTATGCCCCGACGTGGAGCGTGCACCCAGCCTCCGCTAGGTGCTGCTCGTATGCCAGCTGCAGCCCCTGCCCTCCCCCCAGGGAAGGAGAACCGCCCATGGGACGCTCAATCCTTCCTAACCCGGCCGGTCCTCCGACGACCCAGGTCTGTTCCCGAACCCGGGTCGCCGGCGTCGCAAGTGGAAATCCAACCGCTGCACCGACGGACTGGCACAAATGGTCCTTGTTGATTTAAGGCTGGCTGGGAACTGAATCCCAGCCTAGCCAGTCCATGAAACTGGGAAGCATGAGACAGATCTTCTTTTCCCATAAATTTAAGGGGGAACTCTGGAGTGGCCATGAGTGAGTACATGTGGGAGCTGGAGGTGCTGCTATATAGTTGGCCTCAGGTCTTCAGTTTGTCAGTGAGGGGTTAAACCTCAGCTCTCATTTGGGGGAGAATTGAGGCCATGAAGACGATCACCCTTCCCAAGTTGTCCTGCCTCCTACTGTTCGATGTGGACAAGTCTGTTTTTCCAGATGGACTCCTGGGGCAACTCCACTGGGAGGAGAGATTTCCCAGGTTCAGCTGTGAGAAACTGCAGGCCCACTGGAGCAGCGGAGGCTGGAGCCATTAATGGTTCAGGAGTACTGGCTAGTATTCTGTATACTCCAAGACCTGAAATGATTAGGGCAACTCCCAGCTTCCACCCCATTTTGACAGGAAGCAAAGGGGGCCTCCTCACCCATTTACCTTTCATCACCACATGGCTCTACATACGTACATGCACACACAATCCAGCCCACAAGAAAGGCCTGGTGATGAGGGACTGTGAATGGCATTAGGCCCTACTCAATCAGTCCCACTGCCACCTATTTACCAAACCACCCTTATTACTGTTAGTATTATTTTTATTTCTATAGGGGAGACTGGTCTGGTGACCCTCCTGGTCACCCAGAATACTGTTATAATTGCATTACCAGCTGCACCACCAAGGCAGCTCGAAATCTGAGACTCCCAGAAGCACCTTACTCTTTCTCAAATGCATAACCTGGTGCTGCACAGATAATGAGGGTGCAGTGTGCATGTATATTGACTCCAAACAAAAGAGAGAAAGAAATGAGTGCCTCAGCTGGGATTTGAACCCAAGCCGCCCGGAATACTCTTCTGTTTGTACTACCAGCTGCACTATCAAAGCAACTGGAAATCTGGGACTCCCAGAAGCACCTTATTGTTTCTCTAATGCACAGTCTGGTGCTGCACAGATAATTACATTTTCATGCACAAACATGCGGTGCATATGTGTCTGGAACCCTAACAAACAGAAGAGAAAGAAAACTGCCCAGTTAAGGTGCTTCTGAGACTCACAGGTTTCCATTTGCCTTGGTGGTGCAGCTGGTAGTGCAATCAGAACAGAATTCTGGGTGGCCAGGTCTCAAATCCCATTTAAGGCACATGTTTCTTTCTCTCTTCTCTTTGGGGTCCATAAATGAACACAACACACCCTTCTGTACGAAAATGTAATTGTGCAGTACCTGGCTGTGTATTAGAGAAAGAGTAAGGCGCTTCTGGGAATCCCAGATTTCCAGTTGCCTTGGTGGTGCAGCTGGTAGTACAATCAAATAGTATTCACAGTGGCCTGGGTTCAAATCCCACCTAAGGCACTTACTTTTTTCTCTCCTCTGTTTGTTGGGGTACCTTTCTGGGTCGGGAGGAGGTCACTAGACTCCAGGCCAAATTAACAGATTCAGGGGACCTCTTCCCCCACCCAGGGGCCACCTATTCTGATACCATTACCCCAGAGGATGCCAGGGATGAGGAACGGCTGGAGTACGGTGGGCTCTGGAAGGGTAAGGGTGATGGTTCACAGGCAGATTCCTCAACTGGTACCACTATGCAATTCCTACGCTGCTTTGGCAGGGTGAGACTGCCAGAAGGAGGAACTCATTTTAGTGGCCAGGGAGGATGTGGGGGTTCTCTGGAGTGAAGACCACAAGGAGGGAGGAAGAAAACCCTAGAGGAGGAGGAAGCAGATTCTGGTGGGGGACTCAATTGTGAGGGGGATAGATTTGAGAATAGGAAAGGGGGGGGAGTGGGAGGTTATGTGTCAGTGCAACACCATGGCCCAGAGTGATGGGAAGCAGATTCAGAGGATCGCTAGGGCAGCAGGACGGGAGACAGAGCTGGATGCTGTCCACCTGAGGACTAATGACCTGGCTAGGGACAGGGCTGGGATACTGCAGGGGGAATTTAAGGATCTGGGGAGAGGTCTTAGATGGGTAGTGTGCTCAGTGGTTTTGCTGAGGTGCTGCCCATCTATGACAGGGGAGGAGAGGGATCTCCTCACCAAGACCTTCAACTCATGGTTGAAGGAATGGTGCAGAGAGGAGGGGTTCAGCTACACTGGGGACTTGGGACCCACCTGGGAGGATAAGGGCCTGTACAGGGGTGATGGCCTGCATCCATCCAGGAGGGAAACTGCAGTCCCTAGTGGATGATTTAGATGTTACTTTGATGAGCATTTAAACTAGCTAAGGGGGGTGATGGAAATCGGGGAGGCAAAAGCTGCCACCCCACAGGCTGAAGTAGAAATTAGGGAGAAGCCAAGGGGAATGGAATCCTCCAGGGTGGAAATGAATAAAGGAAGCAGGGAGGTAGAAATGAAGGGGGATGGGAAAGGAAGCATTAATAACAAAGGGAGTAGGAGAGAGGGCCAAAAGGAAAGAAGGGGTAACAAGCAGAATGGTAATAAAATCAGGAAGGCCACGTGTGCGAATGTTAGAAGTCTAGTAAATAAGATTCTAGATCAAGAGGCCATCATGGCAGAGGCAGACCTTGATATTGTGACCATTACCGAGTCATGGTGCACTGAAAACCATGACTGGGATGTGGCCATACCAGGCTATTCTCCATTCAGGAGGGACAGGGTTGGAAGGAAAGGAGGGTGTGTGGTGCTTTATGTGAGGGAAGGTGTAAAAGCAGTGGAGATACAGGGTAAGGTAAAATTTATTTCTATGGGGCCCAATCCCAGAGGCTCCAGGCACCTTACAAAATCACAAACAAGCAGGGTAAACAGTAACAAATAAATCAAAAGCTGTAAGATGTTATACAGATAAATTTAAACATTCAAGCAAAAACAAACATTTATAAAAAATTATTAAATATACAATCAAAAACAATTGTAGTTAGTCCGGGAATGCCTGTTTAAAAAGATGAGTCTTCAGACCCCTCTTAAATGCCTCCACCAACAGGGCCTCCCTTACAGAGCTGGGAAGTGAGTTCCAGAGGGCCAGGCCAGCCACCTCAAACACTCAATCACGGGATGTTTTCAGCCTGGCCCTCGGAACTGCAAGGAGACCCCTGGTGGAGGAGCGGAGGGAGCAGGCCAGAATGGCAGGGGTAAGAAGATCAGTCAGGTAGCCTGGGCCCGATCCATATAATACCTTATAGGTGAGCAAGCCCACCTTGAAGACGATCCTCCACCTGAGAGGCAGCCAGTGCAGATCTCGCAGGACTGGGGTCACATGACATGACCTGGACAAGCCCGTCAGTAACTTGGCTGCTGCATTCTGCAACAGCTGCATCCAGTGGAGGGTCCCACCACAGACCCTGAAGTACAGAGCGTTACAGTAGTCAAGCTTGGATGCAACAAAGGCATGTACTAGTGATGGCAGGTCCTCGGGCAGAACTAGAGGTTTAGTCCGGACAACATTCCTTAAATGGTGGAAACCACTTTAAACAATAGATGACACCTGAGCATCAAGTGTCAACCTGTCATCCAGGAAGATGCACTTCCATAGCATCCTTTGTTCCAGGGTCAAAAGACATATACAGCTGGCTATCATCTGCATAGCAGTGAAAATGCAGACTGTAACGTCTAATGAGCTCTCCAAGGGGTAGCATGTACACCATGAACATCGGTGACAGGATCAAACCTTGATGAATTCCACATGGCAGGAGCTTCGGAGAGGAGGAGAAATTCTCCATTACCACTTGTTGCTTTCTGCCTGAGAGATAGGACTCAAACCAGTTGATGACAGTACCAGTGCGTCCACAATACTCTAAGGTGATCCAAAAGCACAATGTGGTCCATGGTGTCAAATGCTGAGGAGAGATCGAGGAGAATGAGAATTGACCTGTCTCTTCTATCTCTTGCCCTGAGGAGGTCATTCTGCACCCTGATCAATGCTGTTTCAGTGCTATGCCTAGCCCTGAAACCAGACTGAAATGGCTCATAGCTGTCATAAGCTGTGAGGTGTGCCTCAAGCTGCAATGCCACTGTTTTCTCAACAACCTTCCCCAAAAATGGGAGGTTGGAGATAGATCGATAATTCACCAGGATATCAGGGTTGAGAAATGTTTTTTCAGAAGGGGCCTCACCAGCACCTACTTCAATGCATCAGGAAAGATCCCCTCTGAGAACAAGCACCAGATTATCCTGGTGAACACTAGACCAACAGTCTCAGTGCATCCCATTAGGAGATGGGTAGGGTCCGGATCCAATTCACAAAAAGTTGACTGCAACTTTGAGATCACCCCAACAACCTCAGCAACCCCCACTGGCCTAAACTCCTCCCAAACAATAGGAGCACCCATGTTCCTACCAGATCGACCACCACAGGGCTAACCTTGCCCTACTGGAGAGATACCAGGCTGGAGAGAGGACACCCTGTCAGAGAAAAACCGAGCAAACTCATCACACAATGCGATTAAAGTTTTGGCTGCACACAGACTGGATGCAGTAGTCTGTTCACAGTCTGAAAAACCTGAGCTGGTCTGTTCCTCCCTGAGGCAATCTCCCTGGACAGGAACTCTGCCTTTTTATAGTCGATTGCTCCTTGGTACTCACAGTAGTGAGCCCACAAGGCTAGTTCACCCTCCTTGGACCAGGTCCTCCACCAGCAATGCTCCAACTTCCAACCCATGACCTTCATCCCTTTGAGAGCAACTTCAAACCATGGGGATCTCAAGCGAGAAGATCTGGGTCATATACGGACTGGTGCAATGGCATTGAGCACTTCAGAGACAGCTTTATTACAGGCAGCCACCGCTTCACTTGCACCAATCACACATGCAGTACTCACACCAGACAAATCTACTACCGACAGAAGTCCTCTGGGGACAGTCCCCTTAAAGGACGATAGCTGACCATCTTAACAGGAGAGGGACTATCGGGGGGGGCCCCAAATGAGGACACTACTGTGTAATGATTGGACCAACGACCCAGTCAGTCTTGAGTTCCAGGACCTCAAGCCCCAGATTTGATTCCAAAGTGTGGCCATGGCGATGGGTTGCAGAAGCAACTGCTTGTGCCAGGCCCAGTGATGTCGACAACTGGAGGAGGTCATGCTCAAGATGTGAGGACTTGTCATCAACCCAGGCATTGAAGTCCCCTAGAATTAACCATCTGGGGGACTCCAACACCCTGTCGGGGGAGGGCAGAGGTACTGTGAGTCACCCTAGAGATAGAGAATGGAGCCTCTGTTCACAGTGGTGTGATCAACAGACGTCCAGCACAGGGGAGGAGTTAGATAAGGCACTGGTGGAAGCCATTGGCAAGATGGCAGACAAGGGGGAGGTGCTGCTGGTGGGGAACTTCAATCTGCCAGGTGTAGAGTGGAGCTTCCAGCTGCAGCTTCAGCTAGAATCAGGGAATCTTGGACTCACTGCATGAGGCATTCCTCAGGCAACTAGTCAGTGAACCCACTCATGATGGGGTAAAACTGGATCTGGTACTCACTAACAGGGACAGTGTTCCAGACATCAAGGTGAGAGACTACCTGGGGAGCAGTGATCACCGTACACTTTGGAGGAGTACAAGGATGGCTGCAGAACTGAACCACATAAGGGTGAGGGTCCTGGACTTAATGAGGAAGATTTTAAAAAGATGGTGAATGCCTCAGGGATGACCTGGTGGGGGGGGGGGGGGGATGACCTGGGTGGGGTGAAGAAACAGTGAGCAAAGCTAAAAGGGCCATAGGGAAGGCAATAAAGTCTGAATCAAGCAAGTGAGCAAAAGGAAAAAGAGATCACTATGGTTGTCAAAAGAAGTGGCGGAAAAGGTTAAAGCTAAAAGAGCAGCATTCAGAAGGTATAGGGAGATGCAGAGGGAGGAGGATAGGGAGGTGTATCAGGGGAAACAGAGGGAAGCAGGGAGAGGTAGTAAGGAGCGTGAAGGCACAAACCGAAGAGAGAATTGGAGAACAAGACATTTTATTGATCTGTAAGCGAAAGGAAGAAGACCAGGGGTGAGACTGTAAGGTTAAAAAGGGAATGAGGGGAATGTGCAGAGGGGGAACCAGGAAAAGACAGGCATCCTGAACAAATACTTTTGTTCAGTGTTCACAGAGGAAAGAAAAGGGGAGGGAAGGGGCCACAAAAAGTAATAGGAGCACTGGGGAAGGAGGTGGACACTAGTCAATTTTCAGAGAACAGTGTCCTGAAAGGACTCACTAATCTAAATTGGATAAAACAATGGGGTCAGATGAGGTGCATCCAAGGGTGCTGAGGGAGCTCAGGGAGGCACTGGCTGCACCTCTGACAGTCCTGTCTAATAGCTCATTGGAAACAGGAATGGTTCTGGAGGACTGGAGAAGAGCAGATGTAGTCCCACTTCAGAAAATTGGTAGGAGGGAAGAGGTTGGTAGTTACAGGCCGGTCAGCATGACAACGGTGGTGGGAAACTTAATGGAGTCACTGCTGAAGGAAAGGATTGTGGAATATCTTAAATCAATGAGTTACAAGACCCAAGACAGTATAGATTCATGGGGGGATGTCAAATGAATCTGATATATTTCTCTGACTGGGTGACAAGAAATTAGAACAGAGTGGAGCAGTGGATGTGGCCTACCTAGATTTCAATAAGGCTTTCAAAACTGTTCCACATAGGAGGCTGGTATGCAAGCTGGGTAGCTTAGCAGTGGATCAAAAGGTGGTAAACTGGGTAAGAAATTGGTTAGGGAATAGAGAGCAGAGGGCGGTGGTAAACAGAGTTCACTCAGAGGAAGGGAGGGTGACCAGTGGGGTGCCTCAGAGATCAGTGCTGGGACCGATCTTCTTTAATGTCTGTAAGTGACATTGCAGAACAGCTGGAAGGGAAGGTCTGCCTCTTTGTGGATGACACCAAAATCTGCACTAAAGTGGACACCCGGGGGGGGGGGGTTGGAAAGGATGAGCAGAGACCTGAGAGAACTTGAGGAGTGGCAAGGGTATGGCAGCTGGGTTTCAACACGAAAAAGTGCAAAGTAATGCACTTGGGGTACAGAAACCCAGGGGCAGAGTACAAAATGATAGTAGTAGTACTGACGACCAACAGGCAGGAAAGAGACCTGGGTGTAATCATATCGGATGACCTATAGGTGGTCAGGCAGTGCGACAAGGCAGTCGGGAGGGCTAATGGGATGGTGGTGTGCATAGGAGGGATATCACTAGCAGAAAGAGAGAGGTGGTATTGCCTTTGTATAGATCACTAGTAAAACCCCACCTTGAGTACTGTGTCCAGTTCTGGAGATCACATCTCTGGAAGAACAGAGACAGAGTGGAGGTGGTCCAGAGGGGGTCATCTAAAATGGTGCAGGCTCTGCATCAGAAGCCCTATGAGGAGAGACTTAAGAGCCTAAATATGTATACCCTGGGAGAAAGGAGGGAGAGCGGGGATATCATATTGACTTTTAAATGCCCCATGGGATGAATAAGGTACTGGAGGGAAGTATTTTTCAGAAAAAAAGGTTCTCAAGGACAAAGGGGCATGATAAGAAGCTGGAGGGGGTGGATTTAGGAGAGATGTGAGGAAGTACTTCTTCATAGAAGGAGTGGTGGATTCCTGAAATAGCCTTCCAGTGAAGGTGGTGGGTCAAAAACAGTGGTAGGGTTCAAGAATGCATGAGATGGGCATAAGGGAATCTTAGGGAAAGAAAAGGGGGTGGATGAATGGGCCACAGATCAAGAAGGATCTGCAGTGATACTACAGGCAGGGAAAAATGGTCAGACTAGGTGGGCCAAGCGGCCCTTATATGCCAGCAAATTCTATGTTTCTATACAGTGCTCTATCCACCTGGACTCGGAGCACTTTACAGAACCAATATCATCTAAAACATACATAACAAAAGACTGAAACCAATACATACATTTTTTTTTTTTTAATTTAGTTGTTTAACCAGGAGTAACACACTAAGCTGAAAGCTTTTTTGCAGGAGCAACAAGTAACTTGCTCAGGGTCACACAGTATGCAAGTGGAAGCTGTGGGATTCAAACCCAGGTCTGGTCTGCTAGATGTCACCAGATTTGCAGCTCAGAGCCTTAAACCACTGCGCTACACTGCCTTTGATTATTAAATTAAATTATTACATAACAATAAGTATGATTACGTAAAACACTGAGACATTGTCTTAAGTATCAGGGCCCAGATATTCAAACTGCGCCAGGCTGTGGTGCAATCTTGGGCGCAGCGCAACTTGGCTGCGCAGGGGTGTGGACTGGGCGATATTCAGCAGAACTGCACCATGGCACAGCATTGTTGAATATCGCACCCTGGCCACCCGCAGTGTGCATGGCGCAGTGGCATTGCGCCAGCGCAGAGTGGAGCAGGGGATGCGGCTAAGCGCAGGTTCCGTGCACTATCGCGCAGCAACGCGATATTCAAAAGTGCACATGTAAATGGGGCCATAATGTATGCAAAGACACAAATGGGGCCATTTGCATCATTCCATTGCATGCGAATGCGCGTGTGCTCCACAGCCCGATCACGGGCTGCAGTAAAAGGGAAAAGCATAAATCCCGGTGGTCCAGTGGACGCTGTCTGCTTGATCGCGGGCATTTGTAAAAAAAAGAATAGACTTCTGTCCAATATCCCTGGTGGTCAGTGGACCGCTGTCTGCCTGATCGTGAGCATTTGTAAAAAAAAAAGACCTCTGTCCAATATCCCTGGTGGTCCAATGGACAGCTGTCTGCCGATCGCGGGCATTTGTAATGAAAAAAAAAGACTTCTGTCCAATATCCCTGGTGGTCTAGCAGTACCCCCTCCCCACCCACCCACTACAGCCCACCGCTCCCCGGTCAGCGGTGCGGCAACACTCCATCCACCTGCCGCCCACAGCCCGCCACTGACACCGCCGTGTGGGGCATCCATTCCATATCTGGAATGTGTAGTACAGCCGCGGGCTGCCGCCCATTGGCTCACGCTTGGACCAATGGGCGTGCAATACTCGACGGTGTCTGTCGGCGGGCGGCAGGGTGGCAGGCGGGTGGGGTGCTGCCGCCACCCGCCAACTGAACGGGAGGAGGGAGCGGGGTGGTGGGGCACAGTGGGCAGGTGGGAAGGGGGGTACTGCTAGACCACCAGGGATATTGGACAGAAGTCTTTTTTTTTTATTACAAATGCCCGTGATCGGGCAGACAGCAGTCCACTGGACCACCAGGGATATTGGACAGAAGTCTATTCATTTTTTTACAAATGCCCACGATCGGGCATGGGGGGCACCGCCAGGTGCAGTCGAGCTGGTGGCCACCCACAGGTGGCAGCTGCCATGTTGCACCCTGCATTGCGGCAGCTCACCTGTGGGTGGCCATCCGTTGTTCCTTTTTTGTTTTGGATCAACTTTGTGCTGGCACAGGTAGGGGTTACGCATGCATGGCTCTGCACATCCCGGGCTGAATATCGGGCTGTGCAGGGTATGCCTGGGCATGCGCCCCCCTACCTGCGCCTGCATACATTACTGATGCACTCCAGCGCATCGGGATTTGTGCCACGACTTTTCCCGCTTAAGAACATTGCCGGGCGATCAGTGGGTTATGGTTAGGTAAATAACTGTTGCGCCATGCGCAACCCTTTTGAATATCTGGGCCCTGGATTATAAGCTACAGTGAATAAATAGCCTTTCAGTCCCTTTTAAAGGTTCAAGAGTCATGATTCAAGATTTTTATTAAAAACAGGAAAGATGGTACAGACCAATTGAGGTAATATTTATTTACAATGGTTTCCTGAGGTAGACTGATAAAACAAAAAAAGATTATTACCATTACAGAAATGCATCGTTATACATAGTACACAAAATACTAAGATAAAACAGTAAGGAACACAGTAGTACAGGTAAGAAGAATATCTACAAACAATCACAGCAAACTGGTTGAATGACTTTGAACCAATTAAGTTTTTCAAAATATGTAGGAAGAGTAATGGCCCACTGACAGAACTCAAATAGCATAGTAAGGAATTAAATATATGTGAGACTGCTACCGAGAATGCCCTATCACTAGAAATTTCAAGATGTGCTCTCAAGATGGCCAAAAAAAACACCCTTGGTGGAGGCCGGCCCGCCAGCACAGCGGCAAGATGTCCCGGGAATTGGAAGACTGGCCAGGCAGAGAAGGATTGAGTGCCCAAGTGGTGGCTCTCCTTCTACAGGGGGGAGGGGTTAGTGCCCAGCACATCAGCGTCCCCTGGCAGAGGCTGGGGGATCCACGGGAACCGGTGCTGAACATTGTGGGAGGCAGGATAGACGTCAGGCATGCACGTTGACATCATTGCACATCCCACCTCCAGAGAATAGCATCCACAAATATCCGGCCTCATCAGTGATGCTCTGCTTCAGCTGCCGCTCCTACTGCCGCCTGTGTCTACTGGGGGGATCCCGCTCCTGTGGTCCCACCTTGGGGGGGGCGAGCCAGGATTAAGAGATTGTTGTCCATTGGGAGGGTGCACCTGCTCAGTGACCCCACCCAGGGGAGCAAGCCTGAGTATGGGGGAGCAAAATGTGGGGTCGGGACTGAGCCTCAGCCCAGAATGCGGCAAGGGGAGTCCTGGCTAAAAAAAAAGCCTTGGTGGAGCAGAGCAGATAATCAGGAGCATACCAAACTAAGAGAAGAAGAATCAGCATTTATATAGTGTTTTTCATACACACATTGTATCCCAAAGTACTTTACAAGCAATGGTAGACTGCTAGTGAAGTGACTGAACATGTAGTGGCAGCCATTTCACATATCAACACCCACGTACAGCCTCGGATAGTCACGTGAACTGGTTTTATGGGAAAGGGAATGTTGGCCAGGACACCAGGGAAACTCCCCTACTCTTGCTGCAGGGGGCCTTGCTTCCTGTGAGCAGAAGGGACCTCTTTGTCTGCTGCACCAGATGGCTGATCTGGAGACTGGAGGAGAGGTGGTGGAAATGGAGCTGGATGGAAACTGTGCTTAGGCTGTGTTTAATGAAAATGTTGTGATGGAAGAAATTGTGGAAACAACGGATGTGCACTCTGGAGAAAGGTAAAGAGAAAGAGTCTTTAAATTCTATAAATGAAGAACCCTTAAAAGACTGTAATTTAGTGAAGGAGTCTGAGGAAAGTTTAACAGACTGGAGTGACACAGAAACAGAGCAAACAGTAGTTGCAGAGAGAAAGGACATAAATGCTGAAGAAACTGACTTACAGGCACAAATAGATAAAGAAATACAGAGTTTTCACTTTAAAAAATCACAACTAGAGAAGCAACTGAAAGAGATTCAGTCTGACAGGCAGAAGCAGCTTGTCAAGCAGGCACAGCTGAGCTGCGATGATGCAGCATCATTAAAGGCTTCTACAAGCTGGGCGGAGGCAGTAGAGCAAGTGGAAAAAGTAGCCCAGAAAGAAAACAAACAAGGAAAAGCACAAGAGAAGTGGTCACCAGATATTGCGTCAGGAATGGCAGATACAGGTACAGATGGGCCTGGCCTAAGACGCTCTGGAAATCAACGGCAAACATAGGATCAAACTAGGATTGTGGATAGTGCACTACTAGCAGCAGGCTGGGAGTGGAACGTTAACACAGGGGGTGCTGCCACTCTGCAGGAAGACCTCATTTTGAGGTTGGTCATGGATGGAGGAGGACATGCTGTTGGAGTAATGGAGTCTGGACAGTTGGAGAACGTGGAAGTACCTGAACAAAATGTGAAACAAATCTCTACTGTGGACCCCCAGGTTATTATGCCGGTTCCTGAAATGGATGCAGAGGATGACATTACAGAAGATGAGGTACTGTTACAAGCAGAATTAGATAATAAAAAGCAACAGCTTCTGCTTATGTTGTCAGCAGTGAACAGGAGTTTCTGAAAGACAAAACTAAGTTGGAGGAAGAGAAGAAAAAACGAAAACGGCCTGTGGCAAGCCTCATACAAGAAACGAGTAAGCGTTTGCCTGGGGGTGTGGGCTTAGAACCTTTGCCTCATTCAGGGACTGAAACTGTTCTGAAGCAAATGAGGGAGGAGACTGTGTCTAATGTAAGCAGTTTCAGTGGCACTCCTTCGGATTGGACTCCAGGTAGGGCACTTCATGGAGTGGGCTGGATTTTTTCTGCTGGGCGGTGGCTCCCAGACCCTGCAATTCCTATCCCTGGTTCCCCTACCTGTTTGATCAACATTAATTCTTTACCTGATCCTTTTCCTGTTGATGGCAAGTACCAGATGAAACTTTGTCGAGTCCTCCAGATAAGATTTTGAGTGTAACAGAGGTCCCGTGAGTTGGTATCTGCATCAGACGCTGAACTTCAGGTGTCCCAGGGAAATAGAATGGCGCCTGGTAAGACTCTAACAACGGAACCCACTCTACCTATTATTCCGAACAGGGTATGTACTGAAAGGGATGAACAGGAGGCTATGGGAATAGGGCAGGGGTTTGCAGTTAATACTGATGAAAAGAGAAAAGAGCCCAAAGTAGCTCCGGGTACCAGACGCCCTACAACCTATGCAGGATTATTTCAGAGACCAGTTACTGCTGCAAAAAGGAGATTCTTAGTACATCTTGGGTACAAAGGCTTGGCTCCAATTTCACCTGATAGACTATGGGTGGGCAAAACACTTCTTATGGACTTAATAGGGTTTACCCCAACTGATGTTTATGCATTTATTCATGTACCTGGGGATCATTTGTATGATATTAGTTTTTGTACCATGGCTTTGCTCAACAAATTTTGGACATTGTACTATGGTGTAAAGGATGCTGACGAATGGAAAGATTTTGTAGCAATTCCCATTACCAAACCAACTATTAAGACAAACGTATTGCTGTTTAGGAATGAGGGTGTGGATATTAAAGACACAATATTTTGGTTGGAGAAGCATTGTACCATATTTGATCATCCTTGCCCTATAATGGACAATAATGGTTTCTGGATGGGGGGGGGGTGGAATTGACTGTATTTCAGATGCTGATTCAGGCCAACCTCAAGGAATAGAAGTCTTCCCCCTGATTCCTGAACCGGCTGCTGATGGTGACCCTGTGGTACTCTCAGGCCGACTGCCATTATCCCCGTTACCTCTCTCAAATAATTTTTCAATGTTTTCTTCATGGGGTGATAGAGTTGAAGAAGAACAACCTATGGAACAGGTTTCTGAATCTCCTCTTCCCTAGCAAGGGAAGGAGGATGATACTCAAGGTTGCAGTAAAATATCTGAACCATCAACTAGATGGACAAGGTCCAGCGTAAGATTGAAAAAAAAACCTCCCTGAGCTGGTTAATCTTAAGTTGGCGAGTTTAAATGCCAACAGCTTGAAATCACCTGTGAGACGAGCTACTATGTTTTTAATTTTGCATCACTTGCAGTATGACATTGTTTTTTTACAGGACACTAGGTTTCACATGATTACAGATGTGAATGTAGCTAAGAAAGAATGGGTATGGGGACCCTCCTATTGGTTCATCGGTCCTGATTTATGTTGGGGTGTGGGAATAATTTTTTTGTCACTAGCTGTTAGAGTACATAGATTCATGGATATAGAGCCTGGTAGAGTATTATTGTTGGATGTGGAATTGGGTTCCTTACATTGCCGTTTGGTTAATATTTATGGTCCTCAAACTAAAGCCCAGCATGAAGATTTATTGTCTAGGATTCATCCATTTTTGCATACTAGTAGACACATGTTCCTTGGGGGGGAGATTTCAATGTCAATTTTCAGCAGAAACATCCAGGTAGCAAACAATACTGTGATAAAACTTATTTAACTAGAATTATTTCTCAAGCGGGACTTCTGATGCACATCTTCAGGGACGTACTAAGGCTAAACCCACATATTTTAGAGGGACATTGTCATCAAGAATAGACTTTATTTTTGTGAAAAAATCTGCAGATATGTTTCATTCTTGTACATTACCTATTGAAATTTCTGACCATATGCTGATAGGAATTCACATTGCAACCCCAAAGAGTCTGGGCCGGGGTTTTGGAGATTAAATACATCTTTGTTACTAAGAAAGGAAATACAAGAGAATTTGAGTACGATCATTTCTGATAAACGCTCCACAATATTTTTATATGAGGGAGAACTTAGTCGGTGGTGGGAAGATTTGAAACTGCGTATTTCACAATATTTTCATTTTATGGCTAGGACTCAGGCTGCATCGACCGCTTCTAAATATTTAGAGCTTAGGAAAAAAATTACATACTTTATTCTCTGATCAGGTTGTTAGGGGTCAGGATTTGAGTCATGAGATTACTACAATTCATACAGAAATGTCTTTATACCAATATAACAGGTTGGCTTCCTTACAGAAGGAACAGTCATTTGGGATGCAGGGTAAGGTGGATCAAACTAACCCATTTACAGATTGCCAACAAAGGAGAGAGAGAAAAGGTTTTGTTAATTTAACTACAGATCAGGGGGTGTTGCTTACTGATAATGGTGCTGTAATGTAGTATTTGGAATCCTTTGTTAACAAAACATCTGAGGAGTTGCCCTTTAATTCCCCCTGTACTACTATGTTGCTTCAGGCTGCAGATCCCCCGAGATTAACAGAAAAACAATCTAATGACTTGATAGCTCCTTTTTCTGCAGCTGAGTTACAGAGGGTTATTATGGCTTTAAATAAAAATATCTCTCCGGGCTCTGATGGCCTTCCAGGAGAATTATATAAATTATTGTGGGAGTTGATGCCTGTTGAACTTCTAGCTATTTATAATTTTATGTTGAGAGATTTTTTACTACCAGTACAAATGTATGAAGGACTTCTGATTTTTTTGTTTAAATCAGGACAGGTTTCGGATATTTCTAACTGGCATCTGATTACCCTGTTGAATGTTGATTTTAAAATACTGGCAGAATTACTGGGAAATAGATTGGCTACAGTGATGGATTTTTTAATAAGTCCTACATAGTTTTGTGGAATACCTAGAAGACATATTACAGATGCTTTGTGTTTATTGAGAGAATTAATGGATGGAGGGAGGAACACTAGGAAGTTGGAATCTGATGGGGCATTTGTTTTTAGTTTAGATCAGGCAAAGTCATTTGACCATGTTTCACATTATTTTTTATGGCATTGTTTATATTCTTATGGAATTTCTGATCATTTTATTCAGTGGATTCAACTGTGTTATGCTTTGGCTTATGTAAGACCTTATGAGAATGGGTATATTGGAAAACCTTGTAGAATTCTGAGAGGGGTGAGACAGGGGTGTCCATTAAGCCCTCTATTATATGTGTTCTATATTGACCCAATACTTAGAATCTTACAAAGGTCACCATTAATTAAGGGCTTGGGGTTTGAGGTGGCACAGAATGTCAAAGTTATTGCTTATGTGGATGATATATGTCTGTTAGCACAAGATTACCTATCTCTTCAGAGGGCGTATGATTTAGTTCAGAACTTAGGGGCAATAATTGGGGCCTGATTAAATCCTCTGAAATCTAAATGTTTGGCAATCCAGGGGGTTGATACTCCGATCCTAGAGGCAGGGGGTATCCCAATCACTAAAACACCTGGTAACATTTTGGGGATTTACTTTGGTCACAAGAATTTGGCAGATGATAACTGGAGTAGAGTGTTAAAAAAAGGGATGGACAAGGTAGCTCATTGGAATGTGTGGAGGATGTCGAAAAAGAAGAGAATTTATTTGATTAACTCCTTTTTAGTTCCATTATTTGTGTTTATTGGTACTGTTTTCCCCTTCCCCGTTCATTGGAAACAAAATTGCTTGCATGTTTCTTTTCTTGTTTTTGGGGTAGCTGATTAAATCCTGTCAAGAGGAATGTGCTTTATAAACCTATTAAGGAAGGGGGAATTTGCTCAATCCATTGGTATTTTTCTTTACAATCTTCATATATAATAATCTGCTTCCTTTAATGAAAAAGACTTCACAGTTATGGATAAACTGGGGCTTGCCTAAATTACAGAGAGTAATGGTAGAATGGCGTACAAGTGCCTTTTTACATAAAAATAAACATAATCCCTGACTTGACTGTGGTCAGGGGTCTTTGATAAGGTGAAGCAGTGGAAGATGAAATATGATTCAGGTTTTTTGTCTTCCTAGAAAAATATTATATGAGAAAATTGTTCAGGAGTGGTTTATGGAATACCCATTTGCAGAATTTTCGGTGTCAAATCAAAATTCAATTTCTCAGTATATTTCTGATACTAGGATCGGAGAGAAAATGTGGGATATGGTCTGGTTAGCGATTCATGGGAAGTAAATGTCCGGGGAATCAGAAGCAAAAACAGCTACAGGATCGTTATTGCCCAAGGGACACTTGTGTACAGAGCACTGAGACTATGGAACATTTGTACTTTAGGTGTCCACATATTATACAATTTTGGGAATTGATTAAGAATACTGGTATTTGGAAATTAGATTTTCTTTCTGATGTATGGCTGTTGTTCTGTGGTATAGTCCCTGTTTCACAAAGGTTTATTCCCCATAGCTCTTTACGTATGATTATGTTATATTTTTTATACTGGATATGGATAGGTCGGTGTAGGTTGGCACTCTGACAAATGGAGATTTCTGCATGGGAACTTTATAATATGATACTTACGGATTTAAAAAAATTTAAATACATGGAATCACTGAAGTTTTCTTCAAATAACTGGGTGACTCATTGGAAATATTTTGATTGGTTTTAATTTTTTAAATTTGTTTATGTTTATTGTTGGAGATAGGAAACTCCATGCTCATGGGATAGGGTGGGGGGTGTGAATTTGTCTAAGGTTCGCTTTAGTAATAGTTTTTCAAAACAAAGTTGGAATGCTTTACATCATATGTTTGCTTTTCTTTTAGATTATCTAATTTTATTTTTTTCGGATGATGATGTTAAAAAAACAAAAAAAAATCAACACTGCTATTTAGGTGGGGGGGTAGCATTTGGTTTAGTGACTGGTGTTTTTTGACTGGGGTCTATATATGTTTTTTTGGTCTTTATATTTTTGATTTTCTTCTTGTACATTTGTATCTCCCTGTTTTTTTTTTTCTGGCAGTATGTGTTACTACTGTGTTGCTTATTAGCTTTGTTTAAGATTTGTCTGAAGTAATACTGACTTGTTTATGTGATATTTTCATAATATGAATAAAAAATTGCCCTACTCCTTTAGTGGGGTGGGGGAAGGGGGTTGGTTCCACTTCAATTTTATGCTTGTGGCTACTGTATGAAAAAATGCCTCTTTATGTTCTTGTTTTTCCTTGTTTTCATGAATTGTATGATGCACTACTGACCTGAATGTGAACTGTTTTGATTTGTTGTGACTTCAATAAAAAATTCCCCTACTGTGCTGTAGGGGGCCCCGTAAGGTTGCAGGAGATGGCCAGTGCAGAGCAGACCTTGAGAGAGAAGGGGCAGGAGAATGACATGGCTATAGATATCGGAGTGGAAATTTTGAAGGTAGACCCTGCAGACGGCAGGATCTCAGAAGATGAGGAAGTGTATGACTCAGTTCCAGCCACAGATATATCAGAGGAGCTTTTGGAGTTGGAAGTAACTGAAGAGCATGATAGTGGCAGTGGAGAAATGAGTCAGACAACGGAAAAAGACAAAAACGGTGCATCAGCTCACCTGGAGCAAATTTTGCTGATGAAATGGCAAACTGTGTAGAAGCAACTGGAAGAAGATGAGCTCAAGATGGAGGAAAGGAGATGTGAGTCCTTGAAGAAAGTAAGCCTGTAACCAAGTAAAAGTGGAGTCATGAATGAACTACAGCGAGAAATGTCTGGGAGGAAGATAAATCAGGACAGACGCAAACAGCTCTCTGCAAAGGAAATAATGGTGAGAGCTTTTGGATTGCCTGAAAATATGAGCGATGGAGGAGAATGGACACCGGGGCCTGCACTGAAAGGAGCAGGATGGCAATAGCTAGCAGACGGGTCTTGGGAACTGGAGGAAGAATAAACCCCTGTGCCCAGAAGCGGTAATGTATTGCATCCTTCGGGAGTAGGATTACAAAAGACTTATTTCTAGAGAGACAATGAGGACTGTTTTGCAGGAGGAGGTTAATACTGAGGGTAGTGAACAGGAGAAAAAAAGAATAATGTGCAAATAGAGGGGTTTGGAAGTAAGGGGAGTGAAATATTTTCAGAAAATGGCTACAATCTGACTACTGTTTTGGTAAGGGAAGATGGAGCAGAAAAGTTGGTAGAGGCCCCTACAGAAGTACTGGAGAGGTTGGGGGGATCTGCGAGGACCTATTCAGAAGTGCTTAAAGGAAGGGAGAGGAGGAGGAATTTACAGAGAGATAAAGCCTTCCCTCCTAGGAATAGGGGTAGAACTGGCTCCCCAGCCCCAAAAGCTAGCTATACTGAAACACCCCCACAGGAGATTCGCAGTAAGAGTAAGGTATAAGGGTGGGTTGAAGATTTTCCCTGACAGAGTCTATGTGAGAAGAACGCTGCTGAAGGAGTCAGTGAAATTTATTTCAACCAAAATATATGCGTTAATTTATGTTTTGGGGGGAAGATGTCTTTGACATCAGTTTCCAGACAATGTGAGGATTAGAAAGGTTCTGGCAGAAGTATAGTCTGTTAAAATTTTCCCCAGCGTGGACCCCTTTCTTAGCTATTCCCCTAATAAAACCAACAGTTAAGACAATAACTGCTCTTTTTTGAAAATTAATGTGTACATGTTGGGGACATTCATCAGTGGTTAAACTCAAGGTGTGAGGTACTAGGACCCCCTGAAGCAATAATTGATTCAGAGTTTCTATGGACAGGAGGGAGAAATTTCAAAGTGCATTTAAATCAAAATGAAACAGGAATAGATCACATTCTGAATATTTTTTTTGTGGGGCAAGATAGAGGAGTGGTATTCTATACAGGACAGCCCAAAGCATGTTATAGATGTGGGTCAAGAGCCCACTTATCTAATGTGTGCGATAGCATCAGGTGTGGGTTATGTGGAGAAATTGGGCACAGTAACTTGCAATGCTGCAATCACGTAAAATGCAACCTTTGTGATGGGTATGGGCATTTATATCAAAATTTCCCATGGGCGGCCAGAAATAACACTCGTAGTATGAACCCTGAGGAACTTATAAGCAAAGCACAACAAAGGAGACCAAAGGAGGGGAAGATTTTGCACACAAAGCAGAAGATGAAGAAGTAGTCCCTGAGCGGCCCTCCTCCCCCTCGCCTCAGGAATTACCTATTCAGAGGGTTAATGAAGACCAACAAAATGAAGCCTGTAACTACAGAGAAGAAGGGGAACCCTGGAATAGGGCAAAAGATGCGGTAGAAAGTGCAGATACAGAGTTGAGACAAGAAATGGAAATTATTTTGGAGGAGTCGGGAGGAGATAGCCAGATACCGTGGTCCCCCCCCCCCCCGCCACACAGGAACAAGAAGGTGCACTGGGGAAATATAGGAAAATGACTTTGAGGAGTGAAAAAGAGGTACATTCAGAAATTAAGTTGTCCAATGCATATGAAGTGCTGGAGGGGCAAAAAGAGGAGGATATTACGATGGGGAGGATTAAGATACTCCGGTGGTGGTTATGGCGGAGGTACAAGAAATAAGAGAGGATAATCAGGAATATAGGAATACTACAAGGAAAAAGAAAAAGAAGAGAAGAAGAAAAAACATGAAGAATGGACATTTTTTTGGTTGATTGGAAAAAATGAAGGAAAAAAGGGAAATTTATAATCATGTAAACAATGGTGTTGTTTTTGCTTTCATCTGTAAATGTCAATAGTATATTGAATGGGAAGAAAAGAGAGCGAGTGTGGGGAGAATTAAGGGGAATGGCTAGTGAAGTGATTTTTGTACCAGAGACATGGTTGAATTCTTTGGTTTCAGTGCACCAAGCTCAAAGGGAGTGGGTATGGGGCCCTTCCTATTTGTCTTTTGGGTTGGAAAGGGTGGATTGGGGTAGGTATTCTTTTTTCTGGTAGGGGTTTAACTTTTCAAAAAATGATAGACATTTTGCCAGGTGGGGCCCTTGTGGTGGATGGTTTATGGTATGGGCAACCTAGTAGATTTATTGTGGTATATGTTTCCCAAATAAAATCAGAAAGAGTGCAGCTTTTGGAACAAGTGCAGTCTTTTTTATGTACAGTTTGAAATATATATTTTGGGTGAATTTTAACTGTACGTTAGAACTGGCAGAGAGGAAGAAGCCTGGAAAAAAGTGTACTGCGATTCTTTTGCTTTAGAAAAAGTTGTGAGGCAGGCGGAACTAAAAAAATGCACTTGATAAGGCAGAACCATATTTTAAATTCACATATGCATGTGGGAAATGCTTCTCAAAGATTGAATATGTTTTTTATCTGACAGATTAGAAGTAGTTAAAACAACACTGACTCCTAACACATTTTCAGACCACCTGAGTATTAAAAGTGTGGTAAGTACAGAGTCAGGTGTTGTACAGCCATATCAAAGGTAGAAGATGAATACTGCTAGCTTGTGTGAAGATACAGTTAAATTACAAATGAACATATTTGTTTGCAAATCCTCTGTGATAGGCTTATATGAAGATTTGTTTCTATGGTGGAAAGATGTGAAGCTGGAAGTGAGCACTTGGTTTAAAAATTTTGGAAAGAAAAGTGAATAATAATTTTTTGAAATATTTAAGTCTGCACAACCAGTTGCTAGAGTTATATCAGACATCATATTCTAATAAGGCTGATTTTTTGGAACAGATTGAAAAAATACAAGGTGACATGAAGTTGGTACAATATAATAGAGCAAGGTCTCTAGCAAATGAATTAAATTTTGGAACATAGAAGGGCCCCTTTTTGGATACATGTGAGGCTTTAAAAGAGAGGAAAAAGTGGTCTAGAATAACAACCTTAAGGGATCAAAATGGAGAAATTGTACATAAATCAGTAGAAGTAAATACGATGGTAGAAAATCATATGTCTAAATTACTAGATGATAAAAAAATTAGTGTTAGGGGGAATAGATGAATACTTGCAGGACTTGAATATTCCAGTTTTGAAGGAAAATTTAGTTGAACAATTAAAAAAGAGACAGAGGAAGTGGAAGTGAGTGAAGTAATTAAACATTTGAAAGGAGGGGTGGTACTGGGGGAAGACGGGATCCCAAATGAGTTCTATAAGTCCTTTCCTGAAGTCATGGCTGCTTTACTAACAAGAGTCTTCAACAATATGCTTTATAATCAAAATATTCCAGCTGAATTTACAATAGGAAATGTAATATTTCTATTTAAAAATGGAGATAAGCAAGAGCTACCAAATTGGAGACCAATAAGTCTCTTGAATTCTGATTTTAAGATCTTGGCACAAGTGTTGCAGAAAAGGTTTAGAGAGACGACAACAGTATTAATTGATCCAGCACAAACATGTGCCATTACAGGGTGAAATATCCAGAATAATCCCTTAATAACTAGAGATACAATAGAATATTGCCAGCAGCAGAAAAAGGAGGCATGTATTTTAACGATACACCAAAAAAAAAACGTTTGATCTGGTTAATCACAATTTTTTACTTAAAGTTTTGGAAAAATACAGGATTCCGGGTAAATTCTGCACATTGATAAAATTGTTATATAAAAATGCATCATTAAAAATTGAAATAGGAGGCATTCAGGGAAGACAAATAAAAATAAACCAGGGAGTGAGACAGGGCTGTCCCCTGAGCTCGGTATTGTATACATTTGCTTTGGATCCATTGACTAGGAAAATTAAAGAAGACCATGAAATAGCAGGAATAAAAGGGACCCAAATGGGGGATGAAGTAAAAGTAACAGCTTATGCAGATGATTTAAATGTGTATGTAGAATCTCAGGAAGGAATAGACAAAGTAATGAATCAAATAGAAATATTTTTTAAAATCTCAGTATCAGAGGTAAATCTAAAGAAAAGTAAGGGGTTATGGTAGGGAAAGCCGGTAAAGAAGAGACGATATGTAATAATGTCCAAATTTCTTCAAACAGGACAATTCTTGGGATAAAATATCGGAATGGAGACATGGGGTTGGAAAATCGGAAAGAAGTAATAGAAATGGGGAGAAAAAAGTGGCAAGATGGAAAACATGGAAAATGTCTAAGAATAAAAGAGTATATGTAATCAAACAGTTTTTACTGCCATGTTTCTTATATGTGGCAGGAGTTTTTCCTTTACCAATAACACTGGAAACCAGGGTACTAGGGATGTTCTTTCAATTACTGTGGGGCAGTAGGCTTAACCTGGTAAAAAAAGAGATCACATATAAACCCCCAAATCAAAGTGGCTTATGGATGATAAATCCAATTGTATTCTTTCATACCTTGTTCTGGTATAAAAACATTAGTCAAATTATATAGGGAAATGAAAATATGGCAGAGAAATGGGGGAAAAATGTATTAGGGAAATGGTGGGAAGGATGGAGAGAAGGCATCCCTATGGTTTCAACTAGAAAGGAGATACCAAAATATTATGAGGGAACATTTAAAAAGGAAATGAAATGGAAAATAACAAGGGAGCAAATACTGAGTATGACAAGAAGAGTAACGTATGGGAAAATTGTGATGGAAACAGGAGTTGGAGAAATAGAGTTTAAAGGAGGAACACCAAGTGAGAACAAATTTGTTTATAAAATGTTAAATAACCCTAGAATTCCAAATAAAATGAAGGATTTGCAATGGATGATGGCACATGGGAGGGTAGGAGTAAGAGGAAATCAGAAGCATAAAGCGGTGGAGGAAAGAAATTGCTTGTACCCAGGTTGTGGATGTGACTTAGAAACTCGGGAACATTTTTTGTTCCTTTGCCCTTATGCTGTAGGCTTGTGGGATTTTCTGGCAGTAGAGCAGAAGATGTCTTGATTGAAAAAGATAAATTAAAAAAATGTGGTGTTGGGAATTTTTCCTGAGCTTCTAGATAGGTATCATTGGGCAATGTTGCATGTCTTGTTTGCATGTATAAAGTATTACCTATGGCAAGGTAGGTGTCAGTTATTTTTACAACAAAAAGATTTCTTTCATGGGAATAGAGAAAATGTGCATTAGGAAAATAAAAGATGTGTACAAACATGATTGTAAATATCACCCAAGAAAAAAGGTGAAAATGGGGTGGAAAGGTTTAACTTATTTTGTGAAATATGAATAGGAAACAAGTGGAAATAATGGTTAAAAAGAGGTATTGGGATAATAATTAAAAAGGAAAAACTGAAATTTGGAGGGGGTGAAGGTGTGTTCTATGGTGGAAAAGGGAAAAAAGGAGGAAAAAAGGAGGGAGGGGTGGAATGTTTTAGAATATGTGTAATATTTAATGTGTATGATTTTGGTATATATTGTATGTTAATATAGTTTTTGGAGCAAATGCCTTTATATGTAAATACTTCTTTTGAAGATTTGTTGTGTGTTATTTAATAAAAACGCCCCTACTCTTTGGAAGGGGGCGCTGTTGGCCTGTTCCAAGATGGAGGCCCCAAGAGAAGCAGAGGAGGAGGAGGAGAAGATGCAGCTGGCTGGGGAGCAGTTCTCCCACCCAGCCGAGACAGATCAGGAGAACAATGAAATGGACATCCAAACTGAAGTAAATGCCAGTAATGTACAAAAAGGACTAACCTGCAAAAACACTCTCAAGATATTAGCAGAACGACTGATGCAGCAGAAATGGAAGTAGACGAGTCGGAGATGGATACTGCATCAGAGGACTTTCAGGAGGCGATAATGCTGCCAGCGAGCACAGATGCGAAGAAACAGGAGGCAAAAATGGATGCAAAACAAGGGTTGCAGTTGAGACACCAGCTGGAAAGAGAATCGAAGGAAGTCAGACAATGAAAATGGAAGGAAAAAATATCCAAAAGGGAACAAGCTGCCCCTGCTTCCAGTACACCAAGTGGATCCATAGAAAAATGGCAAACAGCCAGGAAACGGCTGAAAGAAGCCTTTGTGATAAGTACTCCAGGAGTGCCCGAAGAGGCATGGACACCGGAGCAGGCCCTGCAACAAGCTGGCTGGAGGCAGGAGGCTTTGAGTAAGTGGGTCTTTAACCTGAATTTTGATTTTTCAAATGAGCAACCTGAAAAACAAATGACTGTACCGTGTGATATTGACGCTCAAACAGGAGCGATTAGTCAGGGGGAACCCAGCACTCCGGGCGACTCTCATATGGAGGTTAATACAGCAAGGGCAGTACAGAAGGGGCAAGACCCGGCTCCAACCGAGGGATGCCATGAAAAAAATACTGAGGCCACAAGCATAGAAGAATAAACAAAATGGTGGATACAGACAAGAGCTATGGGACACAGATTCCACAAAATGAAGCACAGAATGTACAGGACAGAATAGAAAAAATGACAGAACAGCAGGCACCAGAGACAGTACTAGAGACTGCAGAAAAACAGCATATAAATTTAGAATTGGAAGGGGGGGACCAAAGTAGTAAAAACATGACAATAGATTCAGATGGTGCTTCAGAAGGGACTCTGGCTGGCTTAAGACAGGGAACAGAACAGACAGAAAAACCAAGGGAAGACAAAGGCAATACCATCCATGAGTCTGGAAACAAACGTAACAATCAACCCCCACCACGATCAACCCGATTTTCTGATTTATTTGACAGATCACTCCCATACCATACAGGCATGCTGTGCGCATATGATATAAATGAGGGTTGGAGTTATTCCCAGACAGGAAATACGTGGGGAAAGTATTTCTTAAAGAATCCTTACATTTTGATACTGCGGAAGTTCATGCCCAAATACACATATCAGGAGAAGAGAACTTCCATATTAGTTTTCATACTGCACATGACTTAGATACATTTTGGACTTTATATAATCAAAAAAAGTTCTCCCCCTTGTGGACACCATTCATAGTCATTCCATTGACCACACCAGTAATAAAACAAGCATTTGTCAATGCTGAAAGTTTGCCACATTACTTAAGGAACAGCACGAGGAGGCGCTCCATAGAGTTAAATGGGGGCAATTTGTAAAAGCTTGTTTTTGTACTTTCCAGTGATGATTTTGTCAAAGAAAGGCAGTCGCCTAACTAACAAGGACCTTCTCAGGTAAGCAACTGCATTTCTTTGACAAAATCTTCACTGGAAAGTATAACAAGCATTTGTCAATGCTGAATGTTTGCTTGCTGGCATTGGCATTGGTAGTGCAGGAGTTAGAGAGATGCGTAATAGAAATGACAGTGAAGTATTGAACTGGCGTAACTCACCCACCCTGCAGAGACTGACAGGTGTTGGGGGTGTGCCTGAGGTTGTTGCCTGC
The DNA here is from genome assembly GCA_016271365.2 of Neoceratodus forsteri. Classification (NCBI taxonomy): domain Eukaryota; kingdom Metazoa; phylum Chordata; order Ceratodontiformes; family Ceratodontidae; genus Neoceratodus; species Neoceratodus forsteri. The sequence continues at coordinate 277,024,020 of JADMNL010000025.1, forward strand.
AACTCCACGCCACTTCACCTCACCCTATCCTGCAGACAACGACAGGTGTCACGGTGTGCCGGGGTCTTTGGGCCTTATGCTCATCCCATTCCATAAGGAAATACACTGAGATGGGTGCAGTGTGGGAGAATGGGGTGAGCGTTGGGCCGAACCGGAGTACTGAGCTGTCTCTGGCTGCAGGGTGGGGGTGGAATGGCATGAGCATTATAGCCGATGATCCCAAGTCACACCCCCAATGCTCCAAATTTTCAACATGGGCTTTTTGTGACCCCATCTCATGAACAGTGGCACTATCATTTCATTACTCAATTCTGAAAGGTGATTTTGCACAGCGACTGCGCCTTTGGCACCACAGGTGCGAAAACACATTTTGGGCAGGATGTAAAAAATGACAGCTGTACTGTTCATGAGGTGGTGTGAAAAAATGGCACTGTTGAAAATCTGGAGTCAAAATATGAAAAATTGGCAAAGTTACGAGTGTGCTTAGAAACTGTGTAACGCAATTATTTTTTGGAATTCTTTCACCAAATTTTCAACATGCCCATTTTTGGACCTTTCCTCATGAACAGTGACACTATGATTTTGTTAATCTGTCCCGAAAACTGATTTCCCGCAGCAACCGCGCCATCATGCGCCACAGGCATGAAAGCACATTTTGGGCAGGATGTGAAAAATGACAGCTATACTGTTCATAAGGAAGTGTAAAAAAAATGGCAATGTTGGAAATCAAGAGGAAATATATTAAAAATTGGCAAAGTTATGAGTGTGCATAGAAACTGTGCAATGCATGCTTGTAACACAGTCATTTTTGGAATTTTTCTCACCAAATTTGCAACTTGGGCTTTTTGGGACCTCTTCTCATGAACTGTGCCATTGTTATTTCGTTAATCAGTCCTGAAAAATGATTCTGTGTAAGCAACCGCAAAATCACCTATCGGGACCAAGAAACGAAATGACAGTGCCAGTGTTCATGAGGTGAGGTCCTAAGAACCTCATGTTGAAAATTTGGAACCAAAACTCCCAAAAATGGCTGAGATGTCAACCTAAGTTGAAACCCCCCCTCCCCCATTGACTCTTGTTATAGGGCTTACTGTGATTTTCTTCAGTTTGTGGTCGGCTTTTCAAGAGTGCAGACGCATCTTGGCCCTGAAGATCGCTGCTTCTGACCTTGGGAGTAGAAAGTATGGGGTGAGGGGAGTGCGAAGAGTGGCTACACAGTGGAGGTCTGGATGAGGGGAAGGGGACAGGCAAAATGGCGAGGACCCGTGTTCTTTTTGCAAGTTAAAAAAAAAAAAGACTCGGAGGACCGTTTTATTTATTTATTTTTGTATTGAGAATATTGGAAGGGTTCCACAGGGCTCGATGCTGTCCCCCATGTTATTGTCGGTGTATTTGCTTCCATTAGGGGACATTATAAGGTGGTACGGATTGAGTTTTCATTGCTATGCCGATGATTCTAAACTGTACATGTCCTTTGTACCCGATCAGGAATTAGATTCCGTTACAGTGTTTAATTTTTTTTTTTTTTATTTTTATTGAACATTTCGGAATTACAACCTTTGAGTCCAGGACTCCTTTGCAAAGGCTCCACGTCATTCAGGACAGGACATAACAACAACAGAGTGTTCAAAATTCCACAAAACCAGTGTCATTACAATACGACAGATATTAACATCATAGCATATGTTAAAGCTATTCGTCAGACGGAAATCATAGGGTTACACAGTAGCGGCCGTTTGGTTAGAGGTTTCCAACAGGACAATTATCATGATTCAACAATACTGGATATGGTTAGCACTAGGGCACGGTTAAAGGAAATCTGGCGGTTGAGAAGGTCGAGTTGGTGAGGTGGTCCCTGTGGTCAGCCAGTTCAGGGCAGAAGAGGAACATTTGCAGGTCACGAGTTGAGGAGAAAAACTTGGTCCCTGATTTGAATTGACTTAGGGTGGGGGTGAGTAGGATGGAAGGCGGTATGTTGTTAAGCCAGAGAGACACGACACGAGGAAGGATCTTTGTCCTAGCGAGGTCCTACAGATGGGGACTTTGAAGGTGGTCCCGGCCAGCCGTCTTGGGGTGCTCCTATTGGGGCCAGTTGGATGAGCCGGTGTAATTCGGTTGGTGTGAGTTTCATAATGATCTTTTTGGCTTGGAGACAGGTGTGATATTTAAGCCTCCCTTCAAAGGTAAGCCAGCCCACTTGAGAGTAGAGTAAGCAGGTATGAGTCTGTCTAGGGCTGCTTGTGACCAAGCGGCAGGCTTTATTGAGTGCTGTTCTGATGCTGTTAAGTGCCGATTGGTCAGCAGCACCATAAATAGTTATACCATAGTCAATTAATGAAAGGACAGAGCTAGTAACCATAAGCCTTAGGGCCTGTGGGGAGGCAATGTCTATGTCTGTAGAGGATGCCAAGGCGTGTATTGACAGAGGTGGAGAGAGTCTTAATATGTTGATGGTATGTAAGGGATGTGTCAAGTGTGATGCAAGATATTTAAAGCAGGAGACCTGTTCAATGTGGGTGCCCAGTATGTTTGTCAGAGAGCTGTTGCGGTATTGAGGGGGTTTGTCGATGGGCAAACATCATGGATTTTGTTTTATCATAGTTAAGTATAGAGCGGTGTTCAGTGAACCAGCCCTCCAGCTCCTAAAGCAGCCTTGAAGCATATTTTGGAGGTGGGTGAGATTGGTATGTTTCAGTAAAGCACTGCATCATCGGCATAAAACAGTGACTTTTCCACTACAGGCTTGAGGGTGAGTTTAGAAGAGAGTGAACAATAGGGGGCCAAGTAGAGCCCTTGAGGACACCAGCAAGGACCGTTTTTGGGGAGAGTGTTTCTCAATTTTTACCTGTTGCGATCTGTCAGACAGATAATTTTAAACCATGAGTTAGTATCGGTGCAATATTGAGGGATGCAGGGCATGCAGAAGTAGCTCATGATTGACAGTGTCAGATGCCTTAGTCAAATCAATGTAGATTGCTCCAACTGCAGCCCCTGATGAGTGCTTCATGAATGTAGGAGGTGAAATCTAGTAGTGCTGTGGTAGTACTGTGCCCTTTTCTAAAACCATGTTGCTCCTGGCAGAGGAGTCCATATCTGTCAAGGTATTCTGTGAGTTGGTCAGATACAATTCTTTCTAGTGCTTTTGAGAGGGAAGGGAGGATCATAATGGGTCTATAGTTGCTAGGGTTTGTTGGATCACCTTTTTTTAAGATAGGTGTGATAATACCCCTCTTCCATAGAGTAGGGATTTGGCCACGGCAAAGAGAGAAGTTGAGGAGTTTGGTGAGATGCGGTAGTGTCTCAGTAAGCGTAAGTCTAAGGATTTTAAGATCAAGGGAGTCACTACTAAAACGCACGTTTTGCAGGGCTTTTGAGAGGTAGCGTTTAGCCTCATTGCAGGAGATTATGCACAGTCTGAAAGGAGGGTGTGTATGAGAACAAGGTGTGGTGGTGGCTGTGTGGGAAATGGGGTCAAAGAAATTTGGAGGAAGGACATAGCTAAGGTCAGTGAAGGTGTTGTTCAGGGTGTCGGCTATGGTGGTGGGGTCTTGTGAGAGGGTGCCCTGAACTAGGAGCTGGGTAGGGTCAGGGTTAGAGTTTTTCCCACAAAGTTCCTTAACATTGCTCAGAAAGATTTCCCAGAGCTCCATGTGGTAGTGAAGGCTTGTTGTTGATAGTATGTGGCCTTGGCTTGCGGATAGCCTTTGTACATTTATTTGGCGCTTCTCTGTAGAGGCTGTCTATCATGTGGCAGCTGTGATGATAGTGCCCTGTGCCAGAGGTTATCCCTATGGTGCATCATTTGAAGGAGGACTGGGTAATCAAGGGGTGTTCCAGGATTTTAATACCGATTTTGAGAAGGGGCAAATAAGTCACAGGCGCATTGAAAATGGTAATAAATGCAGTGGCGCTGCGTCAAGGATTAGGCAGTATGAACAGACTCCCAATTACAGATGGAGAGAGTACACCCCTAAGGCGGGGAGAGGCAGCTTTTTGAAGTGCCTTTGGGTGGAAATTTTAGGTTTACTGGGAGTGGTTTATTTGACCACCAGTATGCGACCGGGGAGTGGTCACTAAGTACATCAGGGAGCACGCTAACTTTGGTAAGGTGGTTTGGGTGGTTAGTAAAGATAAGGTCTATAAGAGAGGAGGGTCCAGCCTAGTGGGTGACGTTACTACTTGGGTAAGGTCATATGCACATGTTGTGTCTTTGAAAGCAGCCGACGTAGAGGCTAGCCAGTTCACATTAAAGTCACCCATTATAATTAGTTCACTTTTAGGGGGAAGATATGTGCTTGCAGAAAGAATAGAATCAAATGCTGGTTTCTGGTTGGTTGGTGGGATGTAAACTACCATAATGTAAAGGGGTTTAACAGGGGCACCAAGGGCTACTTTGGTAGTAATGGCCTGGGCACCGAGGTCGGGCAAGGGAAGTGGGACTAATAGTGGCTTGAGGGATGTTTTAGCATATATGGCACATCTCCCACCCCTTTTGCCAACCCTATCAGTTCTGAAAATGGTATAGTCTCTGAGTGAGACTGTGGCATCTGGGACATTTTTAGAGAGCCAGGTTTCTGATAAGGTAAGTATATCCACTTGGTGTTGAGCTAGCCATCCTTGCAGCAGGGTAAATTTTTTTGGCAGGCTGCAGATATTGAGGGAGGCCAGAAATAGGCCACTGTGTGTGTCTTTTTTATTGCCACTGGACCCTGGTGGGCCTGGGTTGGGATGGACATTCCCGGATAAAAGTAGGAGGAGAAGGAGCGTTTGCCTGAGGGCGAAATTCCTCGTAAGATTAGTTGCTTTACTAGAAGGACCTGGGTTAGATGGCTGTTTGGTGGGGCTAGTTGGTATGTGGAGGGTGGATACAAATTGGGCTAGGATAGCTAGGGAAACTAGGCGGTATGGGGTAGAAAAAGGGGGTGCGCAGTGGGGGAGGCTGTCGGGGCAATCCAGATGCCATTTGTGGTGCTGCTAAAGTTAGGTAAACCTATTCTGCTGTTAAGGATTGGGTAGGGGGGTTGTAGGTGAATTGACTCGGCTGCATTATCAGTGGGATCCGAAGTGGGAGCGCCAGTAGGATCTGAGTTGGATCTTAGCACCATGGGGCAGTAAGGGCATATGAAAAATATAGATAAGTTGTAGGATACAGGAGGTGGAGTTCATTGTGTTGTAAAACAAAGCCTGTTAAATGGAAGTCAAAGGTGAGCCCTCTGGTGGTGCAGTAGTATAAGCTGCAAATGGTAAAGTGGGCTGATTGGTTTCACACTTCACGTGGTGTGTAGCTATATATTAGATGCCGACCAAGGGTGGTGGTGGGCGGTGGGGGCCAGGCGCATAGCGCCCGGCGGGGACAAACTGTGCAACACTCTTTCCTTTAGTGAGGCGAGTCCAGGCTGTGGAGCCGATGTGCTGGAATCTGCGGCTGTAATTACCTGGGCGACTGAGGAGGTGGCTGCAGGGGTAACCGGACGGGCTACCGGGAGGGAGGGCAGCTGGAGGGTCCCTCATGACCTCGACGACCTCTGTGGACAAGGGAGAGAGAGAGAGAGGATCTAGTTATACAGGTAGGCGGGGGGGGGGTTACAAAAGCTAATTGGGTAACAGTCTACTTTTACAATATTGCACCGGAAACAACACAAATTGGAGCTGCAGTTCAGTCATAAAACATTTTTTTGTGCTAGCTGTTTCAAGTATTTTAACCAGGACAGGTAGCAAGAGTAAGACGCCGATGCGAAGTGGTTTATAGGCAAAACAGAAATTCAGAAAAAGCTCCTTATAGCAGTTAGCACCAGCACCAGGAAACCGGACAGTACAGTAGCAGCTTAGGATTTTAAGTCCTCTAATTCATATAGGGAGAGTTCCCGTAAATTAAACTAAAATGCAGAGCTTCCAGGGCTTGAAACAAAACTGTGCAGCACTCTTTCCTTTAGTGAAGCGAGTCAGGCTGTGGAACGATGTGCCGAAATCCGCAGCTGTAATTACCTGGGCGACTGAGGAGAGCGGCTGCAGGGGTAACCGGACGGGCTACCGGGAGGTAGGGCAGCTGGAGGGTCCCTCGCGACCTCGACAACCTCTGGGCGACTGAGGAGAGCGGCTGCAGGGGTAACCGGACGGGCTACCGGGAGGTAGGGCAGCTGGAGGATCCCTCGTGACCTCGACGACCTCTGGGCGACTGAGGAGAGTGGCTGCAGGGTAACGGACGGGCTACCGGGAGGGAGGGCAGCTGGAGGGTCCCTCGCGACCTCGACGACCTCTGGGCGACTGAGGAGAGCGGCTGCAGGGGTAACCGGACGGGCTACTGGGAGGGAGGGCAGCTGGAGGGTCCCTCGTGACCTCGATGACCTCTGGGTGACTGAGGAGAGCGGCTGCAGGGGTAACCGGATGGGCTACCGGGACGGAGGGCAGCTGGAGGGTCCCTCATGACCTCGATGACCTCTGGGCGACTGAGGAGAGCGGCTGCAGGGGTAACCGGATGGGCTACTGGGAGGGAGGGCAGCTGGAGGGTCCCTCGCGACCTCGACGACCTCTGGGCGACTGAGGAGAGCGGCTGTAGGGGTAACCGGATGGGCTACGGAGGAGGAGGGCAGCTGGAGGGTCCCTCGTGACCTCGATGACCTCTGGCGACTGAGGAGAGCGGCTGCAGGGTAACGGACGGGTTACGGGAGGAGGGCAGCTGGAGGTCCCTCGCGACCTCGGCGACCTCTGGGCGACTGAGGAGAGTGGCTGCAGGGGTAACCGGACGGGCTACCGGGAGGGAGGGCAGCTGGAGGGTCCCTCGCGACCTCAACGACCTCTGGGTGACTGAGGAGAGCGGCTGCAGGGGTAACCAGACGGGCTACCGGGAGGGAGGGCAGCTGGAGGGTCCCTCGCGACCTCGAGGACTGCCTACTGGAGATTCAGAACTGGATGAGAGCTAGTTGGCTTCGGTTGAACTCGGAAAAAACTGAGATATTGGTTGTGGACCCTGGTTACAGGATGATAGGGGCATGGGCGGGAAAATCATCAGGATTAAATCTTGGTGGGATCCCACTTATTGTCTCTGGCCAGGTGCGAAACCTGGGCTTTGTTTTTGATGAAGGCCTGACCCTGAGGCCGCAGGTTTCGGCTGTAGTCAGATCTTCCTATTACCATCTTAGAAACATAGCCCGGGTGAAGGACCTGGTCCCCCCTGAAGATCTTCCGACCCTGGTCCACGCCTTTGTCACCAGCTGTCTTGATTATTGCAATGCCCTTTACCAAGGGCTACCAGGGGTAGATATCCATCGCTTGCAACTAGTGCAGAACGCAACGGCCAGGTTGCTGACTGGAGCCTCTAGATCCAATCATATTACAGCTGTGCTGCGTGAACTGCACTGGTTGCCAGTACAGTGGCGGATTACCTTCAAGATTGCATTGCTGACCTATAAGGCCCTACATGAGCAAGGTCCCCACTACCTGAAAGAGCTCCTGTGCCCTTACTGTCCCTACCGTTCACTCCAATCCTCTGTAAGGGATTGCTAGAGATTCCCAGGGTATCCCTTAAAATATCGGGAGGAAGATCTTTCGCCTTTATGGCTCCTACCCTGTTGAATTCTCTACCTCACCAGATACGGGAAAGCCAGACCGTAGAAGGTTTTAAAAATCTGTTAAAGACATATTTATTTAACCAGGCATTCTCAGGAATGTATTGAGTTCTGAATATATGTGGATGTGTTTTAATATGTTTTATACTTGTTTTATGACACATGGTGAGTTTTTAATGTTGTAGTGTAAAGGCGCACTGAGCATTGGAAGGGCACCTCATACAAATAAAAATTTGATTGATTGAAGTATCAGAATTGCAACCTTTGAGTCAAGAACTCTTTTGCAGAGGCTCCACGTCAGTTTTACATACAGAGCAAGCAAGCAGTTAACAGCAGAGGTATACAACGAAAACAGCTGAGGGTGGAAATATAACCCTGAGTAAAATGATAAGTAACAAACAGCATAACAGCAGAAATTATACCACAAAGACTGGTTACAGAGCTGCGGGTGGAAATACAAACCCCGAGTCAATAATAGGTCATGGCAATAAGAAACAGCTAGTTGGTATACATGTTCTACAGGGTCAGAACCGTAAGGGGGGTATCTTGAGGTAATTGACCACCTAGGGCCAAGGAGTAGTGGCACATAATTAGATGCAGCCACATGTGTTTTTGGAGAAAAGTACTCTGCGGAGAGAAGCCTTATAAGGACCAAGCCTCTGCTCCGAAGAAACAGCAAGGGGTAGGCCATTCCCCCAAAGGGGTGCTCTGTAATAAAAGAAGCGCTCACCCATAGTGGACCTGCAGTGGGGGACTGAGGAGGTAGTGGACAGTGAGCTCCTAGTGACCCTCTGGTGGGACTGGGGTTGTACTAGGTGTCGGAGGCCCATAGGGGAGTGTTCCTGGGTGAGCTTTCTGACTAGGAGACATGTTTGGTATTTAAGCCTTTCTTCAAAGTTCAGCCAGCTGGTGCATCTGTAGAGCTCACGTGTGTGTCAATTTGCTACTACCCAAGGCCAGTCGGCAGGCTTTAAGGGTAACCTTGATGCGACGTAGGGCAGTGGGATCATCGGAGCCATAGAAGATTATCCCATAGTCAATTAGTGATAGTACTGAGGAGGTCACTACAAGCTGCAGGGTTTCAGGAGGCAGGCATCCCCTATGCCTGTACAGGAGTCCTAGTCATTTGTTAGCAGCTGAGCTGAGCAGATTGATATGCTCATGGTACATGAGGGATGAGTCTATCGTGACCCCCAAGTACTTGAATGAGGGTGCTAATTCAAGAGGGGAGCTCTGGAAGTTATGGATGTAGAGGGGAAAGTTTTTAAGGGGACTTTGGTGATGGGAAAAGAGCATGGCCTTAGTTTTTTTATAGTTAAGAACAAGTCTATGCGAAGTGAACCAGGCTTTGGCTACAGAGAAGGAGTGCTGGAGGGAGGATTGGAGGGAGAGGGGGTCAGGGTGGCTGGTAAAAAGGACTGCATCATCCTCACAGAGGAGAATCTGGCCTTTGCAAGTTGCAGGGAGGGTGTTTAGGAATAGGGTGAAAAGGAGGGGCCCCAGGATTGAGCCGTGGAGAACCCCTGAGAGAACAGGTTTACTGGTGGATAGCATGGAGTTAATTTTGACCCTTTGGGATCTACTGCTCAGGTAGTCTTTGAACCACGTGGTGGCCTCCATGGACAGTCCCATAATGGGCAGGGATTAAAGAAGGATGTTGTGACTGACGGAGTCAAAAGCCTTGTTAGGTCAATGTATGTAGCTCCTACTAGGTGTCCTCTATTGAGGGCTTTGCTGATGAAGGAGGTGTATTCGAGAAGGTCAGTGATTGTGCTATGCCCCTTTCTAAAACCATGCTGTTCAGTGCAGAGTAAGTTATATTTTGTGAGATAGTTAGTGAGTTGGTCCACAACTATTTTTTTGAGCGCTTTCGAGATGGGGGGGGGGGGAGAACAGAGATCAGGCAGTAGTTACCCGGTGAGGTGCAGTCCCCACTTTTATATATTGGGATGATGACAGCAGATTTCCAGCAGGTGGGAAATTGGCCGAGGCAGAGGGACCGATTTAGAATGATGGTTAGGGGGATAAGGACTGACTGCAGAGATAGGAGGACTAATTTTAATTCCAAGGAGTCATTACTTACAGGTAAAAAATATACTTTTGGCACACTGGAGTGGGCTTCCAGTGTGCCACATGAGTTGGGGGCCTGATGCAGATGGAGATTGGACACCCTCATCGGCAAAGAAATTGAGCTTGGGGGTTGGGGGTATCCAACACCGGAAGTGGACATCGCAGTGTCAGGAAACTATGAAAACTGTCTCGGCACACTAGGGTGAGCTCCCAGTGTGCAACAATGTGGGGGGGGACACATGCCAGGATTGGGCACCCAATGTCGGCTTTCCCGGGGAGTGTGTGATTTCCGCACATTCACAGAAGCAGTGGCGCTATTGCGCATGTATGGAATTGGCTGCATTCAACACATATTTGCTCCATGACTGAACAGGCAGCTCCTTCTTTTGAAGTTTTTGCACACACTACTCATAGGAATAAGTTCGCAGAGCGCAGGCATGGCGAACTTAAAAAGTGACTGTGATGTTTAGGGCAGAAAGTATTAATATTGGAGACATCCATCACTGGCTCCAAAAGCACTGTGATGTGCTCAACGCCCCAGAATCAATTATTGACTCGAAAACCTTCTGGACAGGAGGATGGCATTTCAAAGTGAAGCTCCACCAAAATGAAGCAGGCATTGTCCATCTGCCTAACAGTTTTTTTATTGGCAAGGACTGGAGAGTATGTTTCTATTCAGGCCAGCCGAAGGCCTGTCACAAGTGTGGTGAAAGGACTCATTTAGCTAGTTCCTGTGACAAACTAAAATACATCTTATGCGGTGAATATAACCACATTAGCACTGAATGTCTAAATGTAGCACGATGTAACCTCTGTGATGCCAGAGGTCATGCTTTTTAACAAATGCCCATGAGCTGCCCATAACAACACAGACAGAGTAAATCAGGATCTAATAATAAGACGAGCACAAAGGAAAGCTGAATAATACCCTGAGACCCACAGCCAGGAGCCTGCAGGGAAAGGAATGAAGAACATCGGTAATGCCAGTGGGCCAAACAAAACCCACGAAGCTTCATCTCCTACGGAACAATGTAATAGACAAGGGAAGAACCACAACAGGAACTACCAGAGTCACAACTAGAACAAAATAAACCGAACAAGAAACTTCTTCTACCCCCCATCTTAATGCAACAAGCAGAAGTCGGAGATGAGCCAATTGAAACTGATGGTTCTGAAGATCAGGAAATGCCCACCCTCCACCCCCAGCAATCCTGGACTACTCCTGCAACAAGACAGTGCAAGATTACAAACTTCCTTAGTCCTTGAAACTTCCATCAGCAACAAATATGAGGTCCTTTCTAAAAAGGAGTGGGGAGACTCTGAGTCTGCAGGTTCAGAATCAGACATGTCATCTAAATCCCTTCCCCCTATTGAATGGAAAGCAGGAAGAAAGAAGAAAAAGAGAAAAAAACATTTAGGAGAGAATCAGAACTGATGCTTACTTTCCTAACAAAACATACCTGGGGTCCCTTAACCTTTGCTACCTTTAATGTTTGTAGCATTCTTAATGGGGGTAAAAGAAAAGCAGTATTTACTTTATTACATCAACAAGATATAAATGTCATTTTCTTTACAAGAAACATGGCTTAATACTTCCCCTATGGTAAATCAATGTAAAAAAATGTGGATATGCAGCCCATCTTATTGATCCTTCGGCTCAGAGAGAGCAGATGGGGTCAGGATTCTTTTTCAAGGGGTACAATTTATTCTACTGGAATTGATTGACGTGGTACCTGGTCATCTACTGATCCTAGATGGGGTATTAGAAGGAAGGGCATGTAGATTTGCTATGGTTTATGCGCCCCAAAGTAGGGCAGAAAGGGTGGATTTATTTAAATTATTACAACCTTTTTTAATGACCACGAGACAGGTATTTATAGGAGGAGATATTAATTGCCCCTAGATATACCAGAAGGGCCCTTAACAAATAAAAAGGTGTATTGTGACACTCATGCATTGCAGAACTGTTTAAAAATATCTGGCATGAAAGATGCTGCAAAATTATTCTACCCTCAAAAATTGGAAAAAAAACCTATGTTAGAGGACGTCTGGCTACCAGAACTGATTACTTCGTTCCTTTCTCCAAACGTAAATCTTGAAGATTTTAAGGCAATACCCATGGAATTCTCAGATAATTTCATGCTGTATCTTAATGTACAATTCCAAGAGATATTTCCCAAAACTGAAGAAAAGGTTGAGATTAAATATACATTACTACAAGATACAGCAGTACAAAATCAGAGGGATACTACGGGCTCGCAGTGCAGTAATATGTTTATATAACACAATTGGGGAATGGTGGGAAGACACAAAAAAAGAAAAACAACACTGCTTTAAAAAATATGGAAAACAACAACAAAATAAAAAATTCCTAAAATATCTATCCTCGCGACAGCACTTGCAGTATTTATACTCCTTAGTTAATACCACCACACCAGATTACAGTTCCCAGATAACACAGGTTAAGAATCAGATGAAAATGTATCAATATGACAGAGCAACTACATTCACGGCAGCACTACAGTATGGAACTGTTAAAACCCCTTTGGGGGATCCTTGTGAGGCCTGAAAAATAGAATAGAAAATGTGCGTATAACTGCCCTTAAACATGTAGATGAGACGGTTAAAACCTCATCACAAGATTTAAAAAGGATTGTACATATTTACTTAGATTCCTTTAATAAAACACCTGAGATTGAAGAATCTGATATAATGTACTTACATAAAAAGAATATAGTCCAAAAATAAAGAAAGACACTTTACAGTATTTAGACACCCATTTTACAAGTGAAGAAGGGAATGAGGAAAAATGTATCCTCAGGGCGGGATGGATTACCTTTAGAATTTTATTTAACCTTTCAAGAAGAACTGTCCAAAATACTACTTTTAGTATATAATGAGATTATAGATCAACACATAATAAGAGAAGAATTTGCACAAGGGGTGGTGAAATTAATTTTTAAATCAGAAGATACAACTCAAATACATAACTGGTGACCCATCTGTTTCTTAAACACAGACTGGAAAACATACCTCTCAACTGTCCCTGATTTTCAGGGACGTCCTTGATTTTGCCTCAGATTTTTCCTCTGTCCCTCATAAAATTTGTGTTCTTGCGACAAAATAGTGGAGATTAAAAAGCACAAAATAACGTCAAACGTTAAAGTAACAGACTTGTTTTTCTTCAGAAAATACATCATAACACAAATCCTTTTATTCTGTCAGCTTTCTGAGTAAATAGTACCAGATTTTAAGATGTGTCCCTGATTTGGGGTCTTTGCCCCTGATTTTTTCAAACCTTGTCCCTGATTCATGAGGCAAGAGGTTGAGAGGTATGCTGGAAAATACTAGGTAAACTGATTCATAAGCGCTTACAATGTCATTTATTGGATTTTTTTTTACACCAGGTCCAGACCTGTGGAGTACCAAATCAAAAAATACAAGATAATCTCAGATTAATTAGCGATTGTTATGAATATTGTAAAACAGATAAACTGTCTGGCCTTTTGGTCGCGCTGGACCAAAGCAAGGCCTTTGATAGGGTTTCACGTACATTTATGATACAAGTCTTGAGACAATATGGAATACCAGAAAGAATAGTGCAAGTCATTCAATTTGTATAAAAAGGCTTCTGTACTCCCCCTAATAGGAGGGAATGCAGGGCTCCCCTTAACCTTGGAGGTGGGGGTAAGACAGGGCTGCCTTCTAAGCCTGTTAATATATACATTAGTGTTTGATACATGCATTAGGCATATTGATTCAAATAAATCGATTGAAGGTCTTCATCTACCAGGACAAATCTCAGAAATCAAAATATCAGCATACACAGATGATCTCTGTTTATTTGTTAAATCCAGAGAAAGCATAGCACAGGTTATACAGGAACTGCAGTGTTATGGAGCTGTTTCAGGGGCCATTCTAAATTTAGGGGAAAAGTGTGGGAATTAAGATTGGTGAACCAATAGCAGACAATAGTATATCTGTGATTACGCTCTCTACAAATCCAATTAAAATTTTATACTTATATTTTGGGAAGGGGGATATGGCACACAAAAACTGGACAGAAGCAATACAGTCATATGAATGGTGAGTTGAGAAATGGAAAAACTGGGTAATGTCAAAGCAAAAAAGGTTATATATTATGAAGCAATTCCTAGTCCCTTTACTACTGTATGTAGGGTGGATATACCCAATCCCCTTTAGTTTGGAGACCAGAATTTTCTATATTTCTTTTTGCATGCTATAGAGAAGTAGACTCAACCCAACTAAAAGAGAGTTGACATATTTGCCTAGACAAAAAGGAGGAGTTGGGTTGTTAAATCCTGTAGTTTTCTTTACTGTTATGTTTTCAGTGTGGAATATAAAAACTATTAACTACCACGGGGGGTTAGGGAGTGGGAAGAACACTGGTCTAAAACATTAATGCAAGGTTTTTTGAATAGCTGGCAAGAGGAACCAGTAAGGCTGTTGCCTAGAATGAAGTCACCAGAATTTATGAATCCTGCAATATGGAAAATATTTATTTATTTAAACATTTGTTAACTGGGAAAGGCACACTGAGCCGAGGCTCAATTCCAGGTGCAACCCGGGGTCAGGGGAGTGGAGGAATATAACATTACCAAGAAACAAATAAGCCACATTACAATGAGGATTACAAGACACAGCTGGTGAGCATTTAGGCTGTATAATAGCAGATACATGGCAGTCGTTAAGATCGAGCTACCTAATACAGGTACACTACAAGAGATGGCAGGTTGCAACAACAAAGTCAGTGCAGCTGAGAGGTAAGATCATTGTGTGGACATTATTCAGTGGTAGAGAGGGGTGGAGCAAGAGCAGGTTCAAGTGTGACAGTGACGGGGGGTGGTGGAAGAAGACAAAATTGTTGTTTTCAGGCAAGGCGGGAGGAAGAGCTTCTAGCCTGGGTGGGGAGACTGTTCCATAAACTGAGGAGACGATAGGAGAAAGCATCTTTGCTGACTTGGGAAACTGGTTGAGGCAGGGTGAAGCATCTTCCATTTCTTTGCCTCAGTTCATAGGGGGAGTGAGAGTCTGGGGAGGGAATGTCCATTAGGTAGAAGGGAAGCATGTTGAACCAACATTTGGATATGAGAGAGGGGGTGCATATATAACGTCTGTGTGACAGTGAGTGGAGGTCAAGAAGGGAGTAAAGGTCACAGTGGTGAGTTTAAAGGGGAGAGTTTGTTGCAAAACGACAGAAAGAGTTTAGGAGGGTATCTAGTCTGGACAGGGTGGTTACAGGAGCAGTGTTATAGACCACATCTACATAATCGAAAATGGGGAGGATCTTTTTAGATAGGATTTCCCATCTGGCTGGTAGTGGGAGTGAGTCTCTATGTCGGTACAGCATCCCAAGTTTGGGACATAATTTAGAAATGGTTGCATCAATGTGTGTAGAGAAGGATAGCTGTGGATCCAACCATACACCCAGGTATTTGTATTTAATTAACTTTTCTAGAGGGGAGCCATCCATCAAGATGATCGAGACTGTTTTGGAGGTGTTTACTTTCAGTTGATTTAGTCTGAACCATTGCTGGATGCTGTTGAAGTCATTTTGGAGGGTAGCGTGAGCTTCTTGTAATGATGGACCAGAGGTAAAGAGGATAGTGTCATCTACATACATGTGTAAGCAGGATTTAGAGCTGGAGAAGAGAAGGTCATTAATGAAGAGGGTGAAGAGAATGGGACCAAGGACTGAGCCCTGGGAGATGCCAGCTAAGATGGAGGGAGAGCTACATTGGCAATTTTAACTGATTGTTGCCTGTTACAGAGGTAGGACTTCAACCACTGGACAGTGATAGGGGCAAATCCATCTGCTTCTAGTTTCTGCAGGAGGAGGGGGTGGGATATGGAGTCGAAGGCCTTAGCCAAGTCAACAAAAACGTGGCAGTTAAGAATCCCTGGTCAGAGGCTGTGAGGATGTGGTTTGTGATCCGCAGGAGGGAGGAAATGGTGGAATGTTGCTTTCTGAAGCCTGACTGGTGGGGAGAAAGGAGGTTGTTGTTTGTAAGGTATTCCTTTAGTCTGATGTGAACGAGGGATTCCTGGAGCTTGGCTAGAGCTGGGAGGAGGGAGATTGGCCTGTAGGTGCCAGGAAGGGAGGGGTCGCCGCCTTTGTGGAGAGGGAGTATGCAGGCTAATTTCCATGCCTATAGGACTGTTCCTGAGGAAAAAGAAAGGTATAGTATGTGGGTGAGGGGCTTGGTGATAGCAGTAGCTGAGATCTGCAGGAACTTTGGGTGGATCCCATCAGGGCTAGATTTAGTGGCATTAGGTGATCGGAGGGCTTTTAGGACTTCTTGTTCAGAGATGGCGGGGCAATGGAAATTGTTGTTATTGAGGGGTGGGGGAAGGTTGGAGATAGATGGGGGAGGCCCGGTGGAAGGGTGCAGGATGTGAAGAATTTGTTGATTGTGTCTGCAGTGCTGGTAGGGTCTGTAGTAGGCTGGTCATGTTTCGTAGAAGTAGGGGTACTAGGTTGGGCTGGTGGGTCGAGAAGGGAGTGTACAACTTTCCAGAAATTGTGGGGTTGAACATTTGAGAGTTGTGACTTGAAGTAGTCTGCTTTGGCTAGCCTTATGGCTTTGGTGCAGGTATTGTGTGGTGTATTATAGGTTTGTCCATTTTGTTTATTTAGGGAATTACAAAATCTCAATTACTGAATTCTACAAGAAAACAATTATATGAAATTGTTTTGCTTAAAACAGGCCCACCCAATCCAGAATTTAAGTTTTGTACCCCAGCTCAGGTCCCTTGTGCAGTATCTCAATTGAATAATCCAAGAATACCAGTTAGTTCCCATCGTATATCTCTGCTGCTGACTACCCTCCTCAGGCACTTACCGCTCCAGGTGGAGCGGCGTTATCTTTCTTAATCTTTCACTCACCCGAGCCAGTGCCTACCCCTCCCTCTCTCTATAGGCATCTAGGCCAGGCCACTACTTACCCATGTTCTCCTAACTATTTCAACTGTTTCTGTCTTGCTGATGTTGTTCTTGCTGTATACTCCCAACTGCTATCTGTTGGTAGTTCCACCCATGTTCCTGATACCACTTCGATGTTAGACTCCTGCCTTATAGTGTATGGTGGAATGTCGTTCTCCACCGAAATCCATCGTTTTTGAAACCTTGTAGTCACACACTAGTGACGTTCGCAGTGCAACAGAATGATGTTTTCTACTGTACTGCGAACGTCACACTGTGTCCTCGAGCAGCATTTGACAGTTAGGGCTCACTCCATAGACAGGACACATGGCGAAAGCAGCAATGTCAGCAGCAGTACTAATGTTTAGCGTTAAAATGTTCACAATGTAAAGTTCTTAAGCAATTAAAATGTCAAGCGTGAAAACGTTCAAAATGTAAAGTTCTTTTTTCCTTCTAGTTACTGATTTTTTTCCCCAAAAAATGACGTTCCACCATACTCTATAAAGAAAAGTGCATGGGGAACAGTTGACAACAGGTCATCTTTCACCTCGTTGGCACTATGATGACGGATTACCTCTCAAGCTGCGCTCTCGAGGTAATCCATCATCATAGTGCCAACTCGGTGAAAGAATAGCCCTGTTGTCAGCTGTTCCCCATGCACTATCCTATATGTTGTTCTTGCTGTGAATTCCTAAACTGTTATTTGTTGTTACCTCTGTATCACCCTACGGCGGAGCATATTGCTCCTGTATGTAAACTCTATTGTATTACCAACTGTTGGAGCATGTGGTTCCTGTATGTAATTGTTGTCTTATGGATACCCTGTAACTCTCCCGGGTCGCTCCTGAAAATAGGCACGTTGCTGTCTAGTGTGCTTACCTGGTTAACAAAAGCAAATAAATAAATAAACAAATAAATGTGGGATAATCCATGGCTATGTACATATGGAAGGCTAAATGTTAAAGGGAACTTAAAGTATAAAGCAAATGAAGAAACAGGGTGTCCCTATACAGACTGCCTAGCCCCAGAAGAATCTATGGTACATTTCTTGTTTGACTGCTGTTTTTCCTCTCAATTGTGGATCTTTCTTGCATATAGATGGAAACTGCCATGGCTAACTAGATTGACTTATGAATCGTTGGTTCCAGGGCAATATTCTGGCAGGTGTGCAGCGTATAACCGAAGTACTTTAGAAGTACTCTTTGCATGCATAAAACTTTACATATGGTAAGCAAGAAGCCGATTTGTACTTCACCAACAACGACTGACTTACTTAGCAGTGAGTAAACTGATAGAGGCAGCATGTCTAGAGGTATATTATAAAAATGTTCAAAAAAGTTCCAAGAATATGGTAAAAAACTTATGGAAAGGGTTGAAACAGGTGTTATGTTAACTATGCGAGGTAATCAGAATTGGAATTGTTTGCCATATTAACAGGGGACAGATTCTCAGCAAACTATAAAAATTAATCAGAGGCTGTAAATATGATATTTAATGATATGAATGTATGTTATTGCTAGCTTTCTTGGATTTTCTTCTTTTTTCCTTTTTTTGTATTTTAATCTTTTAATAATATTTTTTTTCTTCTTTGGGAATCCTTTTTTACTGAACAAAACTTTCTTAAAAAGGAAAAAAACTGGGAGTGATTTGAGAATGTCTGGGGGACACAGGCAGATGTTGAATGGTTATATCATGGAGTTTGTTTTCCTTTTTTCTTTATATTTATATGATATAATGTTTTATGTTCTTGATGTTTTGTATTGAATTTTTCAATAAAAATGCCCCATCTCTTTTGCAAAAAGTGCCTTGGGTTCTTTTACTTCCACCTGGACACCCACCAGGAAAGCACCAGAGATTGGTAGAAGGGACCTCGGTTTGCATCATCCAATGGATGGCACACCTCAACAGTACAGCACCCCCTTAATACTGTACTCGAGTGTCAGCATTTAGGTATGAGACCAATCCTGGTATGGGACTAGAACCCATAACCCCCTGGCCCAGAGGTGGATGTGCTACCAGCTGAGCCACGCTGACACAGAGGTAGCCAGGTAACCAGGCCTCAAACCGTGCAGGGCTTTGTGAGCTAACAGGGTAATCATGAAGGTGGCGTGCCACCTGATTGGAAGCCAGGGCAGAAAAGCAAGCTGATATAAAAAGTAAAAATTAAAAGGATGCTTCATACATGGCATAGAACTCAGGTACTGCAATCCCTACATCTGGATCAACATCCTAAATGTTTGCGATATAGGTAGCAGTGTGCACATCTCTACCATGTCCTGTGAGAATGCCTTTGGTTAGTTAGGTTTTGGTCAGATGGTATTGCAGGTTGCTCACGTGTCCTCACTGTGCACTAAGACTAAATGCCAAAGGTCAAATAGCACATCACTAATACTTGCAGGAGTCTTCCTCTTGGGGGATACAGCATCTCAGGACCCACTCCATGCTGTTTATAGATCACGGCATGCTTAGATTGGCCACCCCTTATGGATCTGAACACAGATTTTAATAACTGCCACACTTTATGGAACCTTGTTATACCAATTTGAGACATCCATTGTTACTAATATTTGGTAGATTTCTGTGCATGTACAGTATTTTGTACCTCTAAGTACACCGGATTTATCTCTTAAGCTCCTGAGCAAGCTATCAATGATGTAATGTTAAGTAACTCAATGAAGTCTTCTATGCAATATGTACACCCTGGAAGAGAAGAGGGAGAGGGTGGGTATGATCGTGACCTTTAAATACCTTACAGGAGTAAATAAGGTACAGCGGGGAAGTATGTTTCAGAAAAAAGATGCTCAAGAACAAGGGGACGTGCTATAAAGCTGAAGGAGGGCAGATTCAGGAGAGATGTGAGGAAGTACTATACATCTTCAAAGAAAAAGTGGTGGATTGCTGGAAATGAAAATTACATGCTCACCGTAATTCTTGAACTTCCAGAATATTTTCACCATTGATTAGTGTATGAGTCTGTGCCAGAGGTGCTAGGACCCCGCAGAAGCTTTAAAAGCTTAGAGTTAGGGAGCCAACGTCGGTGATGGCACTATCTATGAGGCTGACAAAGGATGTGGCACGCTTGGACTGGCCAGTAACCAACACCAGCCTCCTGCTTACTTAAGTTCTGTTCACTAGGAGAGGAAACAAGTGGTAGAAAAAAGAGAAAAGGAGCAAGATAGCCAAAGGGATAGAACAAGGGATATAGGATATAAAGGGAACAAAACAGTAAAACTCAACTACCAGAGACAAGAGAAGAGGTTGGTAGAGAGGGCCTAGGTAGCGGGTTGATAGGATGACCAGAATAATCTAGGCAGGAGGAGAGAACATTTTTAAGGCAGCATGGGCATAGCCATGCTGTCTTATTGCTATGAAGTAGAAGAGAAAAGGGGAAAGGAATGCTATCATGTGTCCCTCCACAGTGCTACAGTCATGTTCCCAGCATTGGTTTTCCACTGGCCTTCCCATCCGCAGACCTGACAACTCCCTCTCCTCCCCCTCCTGCTGGAGCACTGAAGAAATAGTTCTCTACAGTTTTTAAAAACGCAGGATATGATCACCCTTTCCAAGCACATTCTGCTGTCAGTTTCTTATCAGACTGGCACTAGGACCTTGAGGAATTTGAGTCTCACAGGCTGAAAGGCTTGTAGTTCCGAGTCAGAGAACAGCAAACTAAGTGAAACTTCGCAGGAACAGAACTGCAGGAACTTTAAAGCCACATCTAGGTAAGCAAGCTGCTAGTTCTTTGTGGGTGCACAGCACCAGGACTGAGAGAATGTAAATGCTTCTTCCTTGAATTCCTTACTTAAAGCAGCTGTGAAATTATACATTCCAGAAGCCTGTTTAACAAGCAATGTACAGTTTAATATACAGAGCTGTATTGGTACTGGAAGAGTGGTCCTGTTGGGGGGGGGGGCTGGGATGTGTATTTTCCTGCTCCTAGCAGGGTGCTCAGCTTTAGGGCTGGTCACTGGGCAGGAATGTTTAGAGGGCCATCTTGTGGATGGTATGGCCCACTCCAGGGCTCTAAACTAGGTTTTGCAGCCACTAGCCAGCAGGTCTAGTGACTGGGAAAATTTACTAGCCCCACAGACTCTTCCACTAGCCCAGCTGATGTACTTTCTGGTTACATTCTACAGTACAAACCTACAGAGCTAGTTCAAGGAAAATCTTACTACCCTAACACAAAATCTACCAGAATTTGGCTAGTTGGCCTATACCAATTTTGACCACTGCACTCTCTACGATGAGTTGCCAGTACTTAAACAACTTTTTTTAAGATTTAATGACTGGGGTGTGGTCAGCTCTGGGACTGCCAGTGGCTGGTTGTCAGTGTTGTGACTGTTGTGGTTGGGGGTGTCAGTGATTTAATGACTGGGGTGTGGTCAGTTCTGGGACTGCCAGTGGCTGGTTGTCAGTGTTGTGACTGTCGGGTGCATTGCTGTAAGGGGGCAGGTAAATCCTATGACTGTTGAGGGAGGTTCCAGAGGCAGTGTTGTGTTAATGGTGGTGCAGTACTGTGATTGTTGTGGTTGGGGTGTCAGTGCTTTAATGATTGAGGTGGGGGCCTGTGCAGTTACTGTCAGGGGTGGGTGGCCAGTGTCATGACTGCCAGTTGGGGGTCGGGACTGTAACTTTTTGGGAGTGGGGGAGGTTGTGACTGTGGGGGTGGGGATTACTGCTGTGTCTGTCTGTAGAGGGTATCAGCCCTGTGACTGTCACAGATGTAGGGGGACAGTGCTTTGACTGTGGTGGTGGGTAGTGCTATGACTGCTGGGGGTAGAGGTAAGTGCTGTCACTGCTGGGGGATGAGGATCAGCACTGTGACTAATGGGCAGATGGCCACTGTGACTGACAGTGGAAGGTGTTAGTTCTGTGACTATTGAAGGAGTGGTACAGTTCTGTGGCTGTCGGGGGTGGGGTGGCAGTCCTGTGACCATTGTGGGTGAGGAGGCAGTGCTGTGGCTATTGTGGATGGGTGTCAGTGTGGTGACCGTTAGTAGTAGTGGGTCAGTGCTGTCATTGTCAATGGATGGGAATTAGTGCTGTGACTGATGGTATGGGGTGTCAGTTCCGTGACTTTCGGGGGTGAGGTGGCTGTGCTGTGGTTGTTGGGGATTGATGGTCAGTGCTGTAAGATGGATGGGGATCGGTGCTGTGACTCTCAGGGGTGTATGGTCATTGCTGTGACTGCCAGGTTGGGGGGGGGGTAGGAGAGCAGTTCTGTGACTGTTAGAAATACTGAAAAAGTGTTGTGGCTCTCAGGGGTGTGGATCAGTGCTGTGATTGGCAAATGTGGGTAATCATTGTCAAGACTGTCAGTGGAGGGTGTCAGTCCTGTGACTGTCAGTGGGGTGATACAGTCCTGTGACTGGGGAAGGGGACAATCCTGTGCCTGTGGTGGAGGGGTGGTACAGTCCTGTTACTGTGGGGGGTAGAACGGTCCTGTGACTGTGATGGGGGGTAGAACAGTCCTGTGACTGGGAGGAAGACAGTCCTGTGACTGTGGCGAGGGGGTGATCCAATCCTATGACTGTTGGGGGGGTGGTCATTGCTGTGACTGATTGTGAATGGTGTCAGTACTGTAACTGTTGGAGTGGTGGTACAGTCCTGTGATTGTCAGGAGGAGGGTCAGTTATGTAACTGTCAGGGATAGGGTGCCATTTATGTGAATATCAAGGTGAGGGTCATTCTTCTGACTTTTGGGAGGTCTGCTTCTGTGCAGTTCTACAACTTTGAGGGACGGAAGCATTTGCAGAAAATTGTACATGCAGCAGGAAGGTTGTATAAGATGCCAAACTAAGTGACTGTTCGGGGGGGGGGGTGCGGTCCCGACTGTGTGGGGTGGTCGTCAGTGCTGTGATGTACAGTGTTGTGACTGGTAGGGGTGGGGATTACTGCTGTGACGGTCTGTGAAAAGTGTCATCCATGTGACTGTCGGGGATGGGGTGGTAGTGCTGTCTTGGTGGTGGAGTGTAGTGCTGTGATCGTTGGGAATGGGGATAAGTTCTGTGACTGTCAGGCATGGGTGCCCAGTGCTGTGACTGACAGTGGAGGGTGTCAGTCCTGTGACTGTCAGGGGTGGGAGGGTCAGTCCTGTGATGGTCAGGGGTCAGTGCTGTGGCTACTGTGTAAGTAATGTAGAGTGGTGCACAAGCAAAGGAAAAGGCAGTGCATAAAGTAGCCAGCTTGTAATAACAAAAGAAAAAAATGCGCAGCACTCCTAGATTCAGTTTTAAATGCAAAGTGCAAGATTTATTTTCTGGCAAGATGCCTGGCGTGCACTCACTTGGGCCAGAGCTTCAAGCCTTCAGTGGGCCTTCCTCAGGTGGCCAGTCTGAGGACAACAAACATGCATCTCATTTATACAGAAATTGTCAAAGCGATACACACCACACACTAAAAACAACGTGCAAGTCAAGGTGAAAACACAGGAACAGCTTTTCCAATGGTAACACACATTTCATTATTCTGTTATTTTGTGTTTTGTTTTTGACATTCACGGTAAATACTGATATTAGCATAATACTTAAATTATCTTTTAATTGTATGCCTTTCCCTCTATAGCTATATTTTTACCTCTTACACTGTACTATAGCCATTTCTACCTCTCTCCTCTCTGTTGTTCCCACTACTGTATTTACTCCACATTAACCTTCTTCTCTTTAGTTTCGCAGGTCTCACAGGATGTGAACTGCTTCCCCATCAGATAAGTATTACAATATGTCTAACCTGTCTTACCTTACTAGAAACTCCCTAAGAACTGAGGATCCTTTGTGACCCCTTTCCTCCATTTTATTCTACATGTCTAAGAAATGTCATCCCTTTATGACTCCTGCCTCTGGCTCCGTAGTACCCTGGTAAGAGACCCTGTACATATTACCTATACTTGACAGGTTTACTGTAACAGTGCAGCTGCACCCTTTATGGGAGGGTTGTGTATACTGTATGTTTTAAGGTCATACATACTGCAGCATTTCCCCACGCCATAAAACCTCTTGCCTTGCCAATTGACTCGGGCAGGCTCTCTGCCCTGTCCCCACCTCCCCTGTCCATCACTGCCCTGTCTCAAACCACAGAGCCCAAAGTTCCAATGGACTGCCTCCTTCCCCCATGATAGAGTGGCCAAAAAGGCGAGAGCCATCCTTCCCCCCCACCCAGTCACTTACATCCACAACTGAGACAGTCATCCAGGTGGTCGTGTGGGACAGAGGTAGCTGAGCAGGGATTTATGGAGCCTGCGCTAGCCATTTCTGCATTTTCCCCTCTTGAGTTCCTGCCTTCACCTCGGGGAAGCCAAAGGTCAAGTCAACATGCCTCCCCACCCAGGGACAGGACAGCTATGTGATGAACATTCAATCTGCTTTCCAACCCCTGGCAACCTGGCACGTTCCTGAACTCAGGTCACTGATGTGGCGGGAGATAAGGCACAAAGTGCCTCATCCCTCCATACCACTAGACCAGACCGGCCTTATACTGCAGCAAAAGAATTGTTACTACTGGGACAGGCGATCGAACAACAATGGTGCCACTGCACACCAGGGAATGATTTTTTAATAAACGGGCCCAGTGGTAAGAGGGTGGGTTGTACCTGTGGACACCAGAAAATGTGTTACTGTTACCAGGGCCAGCAATCATAGGTGGATACTGTTATTGGCTGCCAGTTTGAAACAAAATATTGAGTTGCTCGAGGTTATATATATATATATATTCTCTGTAGATCACTCCTAACCCCTGTAAAATGTATTTATTTATTGAATTTTGTTAACCAGGTAGGCCCACTGAAACTACAAGTCCCTTTTTCAGGGGTGACCCAGAGTGGGTACAGATGGTAACTAACTGAAACTGAACCTGAGGAAGCTGTTAGTGGTATTTTAATGAATGGGGAAATTGGCCAGGACACCAAGGAAATGCCCCATCTCTGCCTGCAGGGGGCCTGACTTCCTGTGAGCAGAGTGTGAGCAGTCCCACTGCTGGAGGAGGGCAGAATGGATGTGGAGAAGGCTGGGGAGCAGGCCTCTCTCCCTGCAGGTCCAGTGCAAGAGAAAGGTGTAATGGAGCTGGAACCCAGGGCTTCAGATAGTAGCGAGGTAGTGCTACAGGATGAGAATCTGGAAAATTTGCAGGCGGCAGGTTTGCAACAGGAGATTGATTTTGTACAAGCTCTGAATACAGAACAGCAACAACGTTTGTTAACTGTGCTTTCCACCCCGGGACGAGGAGCACAGAAATGTAAGCCTGCTAAGAAACACTCACAAGAGGCCACAGAGGCTGTCATTACAGGGCCTGTACATCCTGACAGCGGGTGTGATGCATCTGTATTGCAGACCAGCATGACTCAGCAGCCAACGCCCAGCGATGCTAAACCTGACTATGGAGAACCTTCTGATGCTGTGCTGGAAAGACCCCAGGTACTAAACCCTATTATAACACCATCTGTGCTTCCGGTGAGTATGCCTCCTTTATTTCAGTCAGAGACTGAGAGTATTGACCTAATTGTGCAGGATGCTGTTTTGGAAGCTGAACAAGTGTTGGATCCATGTACAGGACTATGTACTGAGGCGGTAGATGGTTTGGGTTTAAGATGGGGCAGAAGAGGAATGTGCAGTTACGACGGGGCAGCCTAACCAGTGGTCTGTACAGTTTGCTCTTACAGACGCTGGGTGGAAAAAGGCTGACAAAGGGGGGTGGGTTCCTGACCATACGGATCTCCCCATCCCAGGTAGCTCTGAATGTGTACAACACTCTCAAATACAGACCAGGCTTATTATAGCTTCTAACCATCCAGTCAGTGATACAGAAGCTACGGAAATGCAAACTGTCCTCCCCAACCCCCTCAGGCACTGGAAGAGCCGGTGGATATACCGGAGATTGAAGCAGAGAGTCAGAGAACGGAGTCATGGGGTGCGAGGATGGAGGATGAGGGGGTGCAAAAAACAAGTCCTAGAAGGAACCAACCAGCTTCTCAGCTATGGAGACAGTTTAGACAAAGGGACCCAGTTTTACTCATAATGTCCTGGCACAGTGGAAGAATGCTGTGCGTTTACAATGTTTGGGAGGTTTACCACACACCTCTGATAGGATCTATGTGGGGGAAGACTATGATTAAAGAATCTTTGCGGTTCTTTTCAAATGAGATTTATGCCCTTATACATGCTTCTGGAGACAAACATTTTGATGTCAGCTTTAAAACCCCTGCGGGTCTGGATAGGTTCTGGTCCACCTGTGAGAAAAAGTGTCATTCGGCATTATGGATGACATTCCGGGCTATTCCTATAACAAAACCTGCTATTAAACTTGTGACTGTGGCCGGCCCGGTGGCGCTGAGGGTTGAGGTGTTGAACGCCACACCTCGCACCAGTGGGGTTGGTAGGTGGAGATAAATAGAAAGGGAAAAAAAAAAAACTTGTGACTGTGTTATTTTGAAATGAGAGTGTGGCAGTGTCTGATATACAGTATTGGCTACAGCAAAAATGTGACATTCTGGGGGAACCATCTCCTGTGTTGGATGAAGAACATATTTGGACAGGGGGATGGAAATTTAAAGTACGGTTGAGAACGGGCCCACAGGGTCCAGGGCATCTCCCAAGCACCTTTTTCTTGGAACCTGAATGAGGCCATTGCTTCTATCAGGGCCAGCCTAAAACAGTTTTCGGTGTGGGTCACACCTGCATCTCAGTAATGCTTGCAACAGGGTGAAATGCACCTCATTTATGGAACATGGACATACTAGTAATAACTGTACTAATGAACAGACTTGTATTCTCTGTGCATAACTGGGACATGTATACAGGGCATGTGAATGGGCCACCCACAATCGTCAGGATCAGCCTAATCAAGAACTAATAGTAGAACAAGCCCAAAAATTGAGTATGGTTAGACAGAGAAATGTTCGGGGATGAAATGTGGTAGCTGAACAGGCTTTGGTTGTGGCACCTGCTGTAGAACTGTGTTTGGTACTACCCGACCAGACAGTGGAAAACATACTCCCCCCTTCACAGCTGCAGCCTCAGACCCAGCCTAGTCAGGAGTCTGCTGATATGGAAGTGTTGGATTTTCTGTGAAACCTTCAAAACAGACTGGCAGCAAAACAGCATCTCAACATGAGAAAAACCACACCCTGCTGATCGAGCAACTATCTCTTCTCGGACTCTCTTCAGATACCACCCGCTGGTTTCAAAGCTATCTCAGTGACCACTCCCAACAGGTCAGGATCGGTGATTCTCTCTCTACTGCTCTCCCGGTCCGATCAGGAGTCCGTCAAGGATCCATTTTGGGCCCCATGCTTTTCAGCATATTTTTGAACACTCTCCCTGCCTCCTGCCATGACAGTACTACTGTATGCAGATGATGCAGTGATCTACACGTGCCACCTGGACCCATCCTTTCTACAGTCTCAGCTACAGAATAGTCTCACAGAAGTTAAAACCTGGTTTAAATCGCATAAACTCATCCTTAATTACAAAGAAGACAAAACAATGTTGTTTCATGGAACTCACAGCAAGCACAAAGGACAAGAACTAACAATAAAAAACAGCACAGGCACTACTCTGGAGCCGGTGCATCAGTTTAAATATTTGGGTATGACCCTTGACTGCACTCCTGCATACACTAAACATATTGATCTTGCTGCCAAAACAGTGTATACCCACCTAGGGCTATTATATAAACATAGGCACTGCTTCACGGCTGAAGCCCTAAATCTTGCTATTCAGAGCTCAGTGATCTCAATCATCGACTTTGAGCTTGTTGTCTACAGATCAGCTACCAACACTGCCCTCTGGCACATAACCATTGCCTTAACAAGGCTTGTCATCTCCTCACCGTCTCCGCTCGCCTCGCCCACACTTGCGATATTTACAAACAGGCAGAATGGCTCCAGCTAACAGGCAGGCATAAGTACCAGATCTGTATCTTAGCAAAGAAGACTGCAATAGGTTTCATGTGTTCTGGGGTTCAGTCTTTACTGACTCCTTATGGTATCTCCCACCTAACCAGAAGATTGGAATGTCAAACATTCACCATTCCCCAGTCCCAGACCATACAAGGTCAGTGCTCCTACATAGTCGGAGTCTCTTGCTGGGTCATCTCTCTCTCCCATAAGAAATTTCCAGTACTGTCTCGCTAGGAGCTTTTAAGCACTCCCTTCACCAGCATCTTGTAGCCAGTGCCTCCTGTGACTGCTTCTCCTAGCTTGTTCCAAATTTGCCCTATCTCGCCCCACTCTATGACCTCTCCCACCCCTCTCTCCTAGCACTACTCCTTCCTTCCCTTGGAGTTTCACATATTGCTATTCTCCCTCCCTCCCTTCATCCACCTTAACCCATATCCTTCTCCCCTCCACGCCTCCCTCACTCTACCCTCACCCCCTTCTTCCTACCCCTGTTTTACTCCTACTCTCCTTCCCACATTCCTCTCCTACACTACTACTTCCCTTTATTTTTTCCCCCTTGGCAATGCTCCCTGAGCAGCTTTCCCCTTCCTGCATCTCTCCTTCCTATCCCCTAATACCTCTGCACTTACCTCCAAGGCAGTTCTCCCCTAGGCACACATTGTACAGTGCCTACTGTTATGTGCTGCTGGTTTGATATATGTACATGTATTTATCTGACAATGTCTTTGACTGCTCCTAACTGTATGCCCTATAGTTTGTTTGTAACTTTGCACAAGTCTGTTTCTCTTCTGTCATTACTTGTTGTGTTCTCCTGACGATGAACCTTTGTAAATGAGCCCTGGCTCAAAGGTGATATCCGATATCCTAATAAAGAAAGAAAGAAGGAAATGACTGTTCCTGCACATTACTTGCAATATATACAGAGTGGTTGTTCTCATGGTGAGCAAATTAAATACAGTAAAAGCATTTTAAAAACACTGCAATTGATCTTTAAGAGTAACAGGTAGACACCCTGCAAGGGGAGGAAATAACTGAGGAGATGATCCTGCCTAAGAAAGAGGGACGGTACAACTCAGACAATTTAAAAATGTGGTATCCCTCTGGTTCTTTTCTTTTTCTTTGCTCTCTTTTTTTGTTTGTAAACTTCCTCCCCTAGGCAGAGGAGAAATTAAGGAAGAATTGGAGTGGGGGGGGGGTAGGCTTGCTGATCTGGAAAAAACAAGAAGACCTGCCGCTGAGGACAAGAAGGGGCAAAACTACTAGGCTAAGGAGCCTGAGCTGAGAACCTCTAGCTCTCTTTTTTTTTTTCCTGGCTCGGAGACAAAGCAAAAGGTCTCCAATGAAAAAGCTATCTACTCCCCCCTTAAAAAAAAATATAGATTTTTTGTTGTTAATTTTGTTGTGTTTTGTTTCTATTTGATGAGGTGGAACAAGAGCTGCCAATAAAAAGCCACACCTCCTTTTTTTTAACTCCCGAAGGAGTTAAGGAAAAAACAGAAAGAAAGAAAGAGAGGAGGATAGAAAGAAGAAAGAGACAGGTGAGCTGCCCAGATGTCTGGCAATAGCGGGGGTGGGGGTGGCGCGTTGCAGTGATGAATGGTGAAGATATTCTCGAAGATCAAGAATTACGGTATGTAAATTTTCATATCTTCCAAGAATCAGTCTTCACCATTCAAGAGTACCAGGCTTACCACCAGAGGGCAGTGCAGGCTTACCCTTAGGGAAAAGGTTGTTCACTCAGCCTCCTGTGGGAGAAAATCACAAAGAGACAGGGGGCCCTTACGGACCTGGTGAGGCCCAAGATTGTCTGGGGCAGGCGAAGGCTAATCTGGCCTGGGAGCAGGAAAACACCCTGTAAGCTCACACCTGGCCCTGCAGGAGAAGAATTGGGCCCCCTGAAATCGTGAGGCCATCGCCCTAAACTGGCCAAGGGTGACAACTGGGAAAGACAAAGCCACGCCATCTGCCTAATGCAGACTGTGGTTCCCAGCAGCCTGGAGGCTACCTCATTGGTGTCATAAGATGCCCTCACAGCTCCAGGCCCTGGGCAGAAAGACATATGGCCTGTCTGGTTGCCCCACAATCTGGCAGAGACACTAGAAGTTGTCCCAGTGTTGACCACAGGTGCCTGCCATATCGCACGGTGTGCCTGGTGTGCCGAGATGCACAACATGGTGTGTGCCATCGAGAACGCTCTGTTACCCCAGGCATAAAACTACACGGAGTACAGCTTGGAGGGACAGTCACACATTGGGTGCTTGTGCCCAGAGGGGGTGTCAAGGACCTGAACCCCAATAGAGGGGTGTGGCATCATTCCTGCAGACCCACGGGTGCACAGTAACTGCACTGGGCATCCCTTGGGGCTGGAGAGGGAGCAGAGGGATGGAGTCAGATGGCTCTAGATGCTTCCACAAAGGGCCTAGGCCACACAGGTATGACTGTGGAGTCATGACTGTACTCCCCAAAGAAGGACAGTGTAAAACGGGTAGGATTGCGGCCTGAAAAACAGTTGATTCACAGCTCCTTCATTATCTCTGAAGGGAACTGCTGGCAGTGAGAGTACTCAACATCTGAGGAGATATGTAGGAAAGCATTCTCTTCCTCAGAGGAGGAAGACAAAGATGACGAAGAGCTGGACTCATGGAGCAGTGGTGCCCCAGGTTGGAAAATGGCCTGTTCTAGTGCTCTGAGGTAGGTGAGAAAAGCACTTACTGATGCCCTGAACTATTCCCAGGTCAGGGGCCTTGAAGGACCTGAAATGCCAGGGAGACTGGGAGGAGAAGGCAGAGGAGGAAGAGGTGGAGGAGGGTCATGGCAGACCAGGCCAGGTTCTCTGTCAGTGCTACGGGAATGTACAGGGGGCCTTGTCCAAGGGGAGGGCTTGACAAACTCATCCACCAGAGAATGTTTAACTGTGGAGGAATGATCTAGGTGGTGCCCTTGGGGGGGAACCCTCAGGCTGGGAGATTAGAGCCGTAGAGGTCCCACAAGGCAGCCCCTGTCCCCACCTATGACAGGCTGTGATGGTTCAGTTGAGGCCAGAGGATTCAAGTTGACAATATGACTCCTGCCAGAGCTGCCACATACCCTGGACCTGGAGTAAGGCACCAAACGAGATCTACCAGCCCCCACCTCACCTGAAAGGGCTCTGCTCCTTGGGCTAGGCATAATGATGGGCTCTACATCAACCAAAGGAGCTGAAGGAGAGACAGCACCATGGACAGCACCAGAACTCACCCCAGCACTGTGACAAAGAAGAAGAAGAAGAATCAGCAATGTATCTCAAAGCGCTTTACAAGCAATGCTGGACTGGTAGTGAAGAGACTGAATGTGTAGTGGCAGCCATATCACACATAAGCATCCACACACAGCCTGAACAATTGCATGAACCAGTTTTATGGGGCATATTGGCCAGACACCTGGAATGTCCCCTACTCTTTGTGGAGAATGCCTTGGGTTCTTTTACTTCCGCCTGGACACCCACCAGGACAGCACCAGGATGGGTAGAAGGGACCTCGATTTAATGTCTCATCTGAAGGATGGCACACCCAAACAGTACAGCACCCCCCCAATACTGCACTCAGGTGCCAGTGTTTAGGTATGAGTCCAATCCCGGTGTGGGACGAGAACCCACAACCTTCTGGTCCAGAGGCAGATGTGCTATCAACTGAGCTATGCTGACACCCAACCAGTGTGAAGGGCA
The DNA here is from genome assembly GCA_016271365.2 of Neoceratodus forsteri. Lineage (NCBI taxonomy): Eukaryota > Metazoa > Chordata > Ceratodontiformes > Ceratodontidae > Neoceratodus > Neoceratodus forsteri. Next base: position 277,055,192 of record JADMNL010000025.1, read on the forward strand.
CTGGAACCCTGCCCAGCACTGATAAAGGCACCGGAACCTTGCCTGGTGCTGTGTCTGGCACCAACCCCCCTCCAGCACCAGGGCTGTCATTGACATCACAACCAGCACTGGAGGATGGAAGGGGGACAGCACCGTGACCAGTGCCTGACAAAGAAGCAGGTCCCAATGATGATGCTGAGCCTGACCTGGGCCTAGAACTAACCCCAGAAAAAAAACTTTCCTCATAAGAGCCCAGCAGCCAATGGAGATCATCTCAGCTCTCATCCCCCAGCTCACTCGACCACTCAGAGGATGAGATCCAGAAGATCTCCACTGGGTGGCTAACTCTAGAGGCTTTCTCTCTCTCCTAGTGCCTCAAGCGGTGTCAGCAGGGGACCCAACTGTGCAGCCAGCACTACTTTGCTCACCAACACCAGCCTTAGTGTCAGGAGCTGAAGTGACACCAGACCACAACCCCAAGGAGCCCACTAGTGTAGGCCCAGCTTAAATCTCCAACCTCAGCACCGGGGGCATCCATTGCCCTGAAGGGGTCACAGACTGGGAAGGGTGCACAACTGACTCCCTTAGGGGTCCGACTGTCCCATAGACCCCTCCCCCAGGCTCTCCATCTCAGCAAGACAAGGACTGGATGAGAACTGTTCTCCCTCAGTATGTATAGTGCTGGGAAGGGGCTCAGGGGAAGAGCCCAGGGACCTTGCCTTGGAGTCTCTAGTGCAGTGCCTGCCTCCAAAAGTGTGGGGGGGTTGACCCCACTTCTTCACACAGATTTCAAGTGTACAGTAGTCCATTGAGAGGCTAACATTGCAGTGGTCATTGTCATGGTCAGCTCTGAGGTAGATCCTGCAGGAGTCATGATGGTCCCAAATGGACCCAGGCCTCCTACAGGGGCACCGACACATAGAGGGAGTATCTGCCTTCTCCTTGGACATGTCTTTCTTCATAGGCCCCTGGGAACCCAACATGACAACAGAATTGGAAAACAATAAAAACAAACAAAAAAAAGCTTGGCGCCATTAAAGGGACAGACAGAGGAAAAAGGCAATGCTGAAAAAGGGCGAGGAAAAAGATTGTGGCATCGAGCTAGTGGCAGCAAACTGAGTGACACAGTAGAAAATGGAGACCACTCCCACATAGTGTAGCCTTGATGGTGAGAAGAACAGAACTGAGGTAAGCAGGGGGCCAGTGACGGTTACTGATCAGTCCATAAGCACCACATCATGTGTCAGCCTCATGGGCAGTGCCATCGATGACATTGGCCCCCTAGCTGTAAGCTTTTAAAGCTCCCACGGGGTCCTAGCACCTCCAGCACAGACCCACCCAGTAATGAACAGTGAAGACTGATTCTTGGAAGATCAGTCTTCCAGTGGAGGCGGTAGGGGTGAAAACAGTGGTAGGATTCAAGAATGGATAGGACAGGGCATAAGGGAATCCTAGAGGAAAGGAAGGGGGACAGGAGAATGGGCTGAAGATCAAGCAGGGTCTGTGGTGGTACTGTAGGTAGGAATAAATGGGCTAACTGGGTGGGGCAAGCCGTCCTTATCTGCCGTCAAATTTTATGTTTCTAGTATTGGTATAGAGCAGGTAAAATACACAGCTGTCAAACTGAAAAATATTTCAATACACAAAATGGAGCGGGAATGCCGTATTCAATCATCTGTTAAAGCTAACACTCCCACTGAGCTCACGTATCACAAGCTAATTGACTGCTTACAGAATACTGGAAGACTGGCTAAGAAGCATATTCTGCTCCCACCACTGTCACAGAGTCACTGGATTACTGCCTGTTGAAGTCAGAGGCAAGAGCATGCAGATTATTTTTCTATTTTTTTTTTTTTTTTTTATTCTGCTTTGGAGGGCATGACGTATGCGCGTGTGTCAGATTGAACAGAATTCATACCCACCCCTCCAAGGGAGGATTTCCTCTTATGCACTAGCAGACCTACAACGTTACTCAAAGCATTTCTGTGACTGCAAACCATATACACATGTGCCTTTTCAAGGGCCTTCCAGGCTGGGATTTGGTTTCCTGATGTGTTGCAAAGCTGTTGGGATAATCTTTGAAAAAATGAACTGAGAAGTTGCTTGAGTGGCAAAAAACATCACTTATTTCTATGGGAGCCACAGGAACCCTATGCAAATATCATGCCCCCTTGCCATCATCTCATTGCACTGCTGACGCTTGCAGGTAAGCGTTTTTTTTTTTAAGCTGTAGACAAACTTTAAATGTTGCAGGTAAATTGTGCTGAAATTCTTAAGTTAGTCTAATAAAAGTTACAACCACAAAACAAGTGTACTAAACTCTAACTGCATTAGCTAGCTAGGGAAAATAATATAGTTGTTCTACCATGTGCTGCAGTAAAAGCCCATTTTATGAAAGTTCAGTCCGGCTCCGCTTCTGTTTTTCTGTCTATGTGCTAAGTTGTGATTACCATACTCAGTAACAAAAAATCACAATGAAACAGAGGAATACAACACTGCAGAATTAAAAAGGAGTCCCTTTGAGGATTAATTTCCACGTTTGTACATGTGCCTACAGTATAATGTTTATTCTTTCTGGTTTTGTATTGTTTCACGTTTTTGTTTTAGAAATAAAAAATTAACAGGCATAGAGAATCAGACACTAAAAGCTATAAATTTAGAGCTGTTTGTTAAGTGATTTTACTCACCTGGGAATAATTTATTCTGGTTTTGGAAACCAACCAACAGCCAGGAAGGAAATATTATTTTCTTCGAACTCAGACAAAGACTCTGGATAGATAAAGTTTGCAGTAGATCTTCAAGCGTGGTGCTAATGAAGTATTGTTACTGTACAAAGTAACTCTGCCATTTCAAATCATTTCCCAAAAATCTGGAGCACCTTAACTTAACCTACAAATGCTCATTACATTGTTAAAAAAAACACCTTTTATTCTAATTGTGTTCCTTTGTGTCTCAGAACAGTAATTGTTTCCACATGCCATGCAGATTTATAATGATAATTTGACCCTAACTATGCTGTTTTGCAGTCTTTGCATGCCCTGGCATTGACATCACAGCAATGCTCCTGCTTTATAATACAATTTTTTTTATTTTTAGTTATTTATTTTGATAACTCTGTAGGTACACTGGCAGCAAGGCACCTTTTTCAGGAATGACCCAATTAACTATTGTGCTCTAGTTGAACATAGCACAAATAAATATAACAGAATACTACCATAGTTCTTCTACGAAGCACAGCCCCTGCTCTCAGCTATACTCCGTGTTTAATATGGTTATCAAAAAGTATAAGAAATGAGCAGGTCTCAGATTGTGTATGGGCTAAGTCATCATTAGTTTATCAAATGCTACGTATAGCATATTGTGCCATATATGTGATGGACATGGCGTATCTCATGGAGCCGGTGGTCTTTCTTATTAATGATAGAGTTGTAGGTTAAGGGGTTTGATGCACCAGTATTAGCTTTGTGGATGTCTTTCTAGGGTACCTTGATGCTTTGGAATACACAGGTTGCATGGGCACTGTTGATGTGAGTCGCGCCAGCAATGCCAGCATCTCCTACACCCCTGCCTCTGCAAGTGGTATGCACCCGACCCCCAGTGAGTGCTCCTGGCTTATTGACACACTGCCCACTGAGACACTGCAGCTGGAAATCAGGGCTGCTGCAGGGCATTCTACTGCACACTCCAGCTGTCTCGATATTTATTACAGCGACAACAAAACAGAGCTTTGTGTCTCGAAGTTTGAGAGCAGCATCATAATTAGCAGCAGTGGCAGAATCCAAATTAAATGGAATGTCCAGACAGACGTTTCTATAAACTACTTTGGTAAGTTCAAAGAATTTTGACACTTCATTATTCAGTGGATAAACTGTGTTAAATGAGTACTCAGTTGCTCGACATAGTCCTGGTGTGTTATTTTAAAGAGGCACTGTCCCATTTGTTTTTATTAAATTGTAATCACCAGTTAGTTACCTAAGGTTATGTAGTATCTATAATGTACAGTGTCTTCAAAATGGAGTACTTTTTCATCCAAATTCTGTGTTTTACAGATGAATGCCATTTTACAAAACAAAACATGTTCCAGTTGTGCTATGTGAACCATTTGTTTTAAAAAAAATTCTGCATAATATATTCAAAAACATCTTTGCAATGCCCCTGCAACATTATTTTTCAATATTTGCCACTTAATTTTACATTTTTCCACACTTTTTATTTGGTTGCGGTCAGATTTTTACATAAAAACAAAATGGAGCCTGTGAAACTGTACTGCACAAGCTAGCCTAGAGGTTAGAGCAACAAGCTGTCAGTAAGCTTGGTACATCCAGCAGACCTGTGTTTGATTCCCACAACTTCCATTTGAATACTGTGTGACTCTGAACAAGCCACTTAACCTCCCCAGTGTTCCTGGAATGCCCATGAAAACAGGTACTTGTGCCTCGTGGGGCTTGCCTAGTTACAACAGAATAAAAAAAATCAACAAACATAAGGTAAACTTATAGGGCCAGTGAGGGACATTATACAGTATATTCAGTGCCATAGGGATTCACTAGCGCATGTGGAGATATCTTGCTTTGATTACATCATTATGTTACATGTTAAGGGCAATCTTAGGATCAGATCGGCATGGGACCTGAAAACACTTCCAGATATTGATAAACAAAAAAACTGGTAAAACCCATATTAAATCCAGGATTTTATGATAAACATCTGTGTTAGTCAAAATGTTCCCCTTGGGCTACAGTTGTATGGGAAGGTTTTACGAAAGGTGCCAGCACCAAAATAACACTTTAGGTATTCTTTAAGTCCGAAACAAAATGAGGCACTCACTTGCCAAGACAAACCTGTCATCTAGTCACAGGTCAGGAAACATAGGAAAACCAGGAGCAGTATCAACATTTGCAATTGATGTTTTATTTTTCTCAATAACAGCAACATAAAAATCAAAAATTATTCAGTATAACTATTTACAAAGGCAGTACAAACAGAGAAAACAAAGTCCTTCTTCTGAGGATATCTCTTAATTCCAAGTTTCAGTCTCTCACTCTCCTTGTCTCTCTAGCAAAAGCATTGCCTCTCTTTTTATAAGTCTTTGTCTGGGAACTCGTTAAGAGAACCTGCTTCTCACAGAATGTTTTTGTAAGTTTACAGAATGTTCTCGTAAGTTTCATTCCTTACAGGTGCAATAAAACAGTACATGGTGTCCCAGAACTGACCTCTTGTTCACAGCTTTGCAAAGGGCTTAAAAACTGCATCTCAGGTTAACCCCTTGAGTTCCAAATAGCTTTGCAATCATTTCAACAGTATAACTATATACAGTTTTAAACAAAGGGATCCCAGTATCAGTGACATTTCTGCATAAATATTCCCATATATTTTTATACCCGCAGATATGCAAAGGGGGAAGAAAAGACAGAAGTAGCAAAGGAAGATAGAGCGATAGCGAGAGGCAGAGAATTGCGAGACCACTGGAGTGATCAGTTCCTAGGTCTCACAAGAAAATTTGGTTGTGCAACCAGACAGAGAAGAGACAGAAAAGGAGAGGATAGAACCAACCCTTGCTTTTAAACTCTTTCTGCATACAAATGGGGCAGGGCCTTATTCAGCCCTGTCACAAAACCACCACCGTACTCATAGTTGCATGAAATTGTTTATTTGTGGCAAAAAGTGAGCTTCAGTCTGCGAACCCACAAAACACAGAGATCCTTAATTATGAAGTTGCAATATTTAAGCAATAAGGCAAGACCAGGGTTATGTTGATGTTCTGTTGATCACCCTCTTGGGGTGTTATATGGCATTAGGCAGAGCTGAGTGTGGCATGCCCCTAGAGGGTGATTAACTGAACCTTGACATAACCCCTAGGAGTGCCTTATTGATTTTATGAAAATGGGTATTTTAAAGTAGCATTTTATCCTGTTCAGGATTTGATTCAATTCTACATATGTGTTTACCTAAGATAAGCATAGGTCTTGAGGACAATTACAGCCAATCAGGAAGCTCTATTTCACTAACCTTTTTATTAATTGAATTTATTACATGCCATTGCAAGGACTCAGAGCACCTAGCGATATCATTTCAAAAGTGTGTAGGGGAAGGGGGCAAAGGAAACAGTCATACAGTAGCATACAAGTTCCAACATCAAGAAAAAGAATCATAAACAATAAAACGGTAAGTGCAATGTGCAGACAATGTAACAGATAATACATTACGGGCATGTGGTTGTGGTCTGATACACACATGCCTTGGTGTGTGTTGTGAGGCATGAGGCCGAAGGCCAAGTGCGTTCAACCATCCAAGATGTGTGCATATCAGAGCATGACCGCATGCCCTGTAGTGGACTATCTGTCTTATAAAATGGCCAAAATTGTTTTGGGGGGTGAAAAACAGAAAGAAGTGCAGGCATGTGGTCGTTGTGGCAATAATATAGGATCATGTAGTGTATTTTGTCCAATTAGGAGACAGAATTTTTGCTGATTTTTCTCACCCATGTTAAAAGTACTAATAATACTCATAAATAGGCAGAGCTGATTCTTAAATTAATAAATTACAATCCTAAGTTAGAGTCACCTACAATTTCCTGTCACTCGTAATGCTTTCTCTGTGCTGGAGGTTTGTCAGGGTGAGTACATCACTTTTATTTACTGAATTTTATCTGTGAGATAGTACTACTGTACTAATACCCTGGAAGAGGAACCTTTTTTGTATTTTTCCCATTTTATACTTTCAATTTTTCAGGCCATTAGAACTTGAACTGGACTTCTATTAGAACTGATCCATGTAGGGCCATGAATTGGGGCTAGGAGAAGTCCTTTACAGATTCTCTTGTCCCTTGAAACAGAATAACAATTCCCATTAAATCAGCTACTCATGCTATTTATTTATGAATTTATTAACTGAAGTGGATTTATTTTATATTAATGTAAAGAATACAAGAAACAAAAGAATGAATGCAATGGAAAACCAGTGGCATGAATTGAAAGAAAATTGTAGAAATTAAATAATTAATTGATAGTGGTGCTGGGGGGAGAGGAGATGTCAAGCTGCATATATAGATGATAGATACAGATATATACACACACACAAATGCACACTATAAAGGGAAATAACTGCTAATCATTTCTATGGGGCACAAGTCCCATCCATGAAATATTTTTGCCACTTTGGGGCCTACAGTGAGAATATCAGTGTTATTCTCACTCTAGGTCCATTTGCACCATAGTGGTAGTGGAGGTTTGCTCTCTTCATTCACTGTTGAACGTGGCCACTGAACAACCAGGATACCTGATTTTTTTCTTGTCATAGTATAATAAAAGGCATGGCATAAATAAAACATGCAATGACCTTAATGAAAATATCCCTGATATTTTCCCTCATGCAGTTCAACGTTTTTGACATCACTTATGGCTTTGCCACTCATGATGACATAAGGTCAAACTGCACTCAGGAAAAATATCAGTTTTATTTTTATTAGGCCCATGGTATATCCCATATATCTGTCTGTGTATCTGTCTGTCTATCTATCTATCTATCTGTCTGTCTATCAATCCATCTACAGACAGTATCTATCTGTCGTCTGTCTGTCTATCTATCCATCTATCTATATATCTATCTAGCTATCTAGATATCATCTATCGGGGAGGACATAGAAACATTACTGTTAGACGATATGCAAAACATGACAGCTAAAGGGGAGGTTCTGATAATGGGAGACTTCAACATGCCAGATACAGATTGGTCAATACCAGCAGGAACATCTGCCAGAACTAGACACATGGTGGATTCCCTGCAGGGGGAGGGCCTCAAATAACTGGTACAACAACCCACAAGAGACAGGGCTATCCTAGATCTAGTACTGACTAGCAGGGAAAGGATCACATATCTCCAGGTAGAAGGTCACCTGGGGGCCAGTGACCATCATATGGTATGGTTCAGTTTAGCCACTAGAACTAAATCATCCCATTCCAGGGCAAAAATATGGGACTTCAGAGGAGCTGACTTTGATAAGATGGCCAGCAGAGTTATACTAGCCCTGCCAAAAAGAAATACAGGTGGGGGGGTACAGACAATGTGGGCAAGCATTAAGGATGCAATACTTGAAGCAACATCCCATTGTGTTAGAGAGAAAAGGAAGTGCAAAAGAAGGAAACCACTTTGGTTCTCAAAAACAGTAGCAGAAAAGGTCAGAGCCAAAAGGCTGGCCTTCAGGAAATATAAGGGAACGCAGCGGGATGAAGATGGGGAGGCATACCAAACTTCCCTAAGGGAAGCAGAGAAGGAAGTAAGGCAGTCAAAGGCCTAAACTGAGGAAACACTAGCACAAACAGTAAAAGAAGGTGACAAGACTTTCTATAGATACATTAGTGAAAGGAGGAAGTCCAGAGGGGGTATTGCTAAGATCAAAGGAGATAAGGGGGCATGTGATGAGGAAGACCACGTAAAAGCATCTATCCTAAATAGATACTTCTGCTAAGTATTTACTGAAGAGAAGGTAGGGCAGGGCCCACAGCTCAGCACCATGGACACAGAGGGGAGGGAGGTGTGCACTAGTCCCTTCATAAAAGAAAGGGTCTTACAAGAGCTCGATAAGCTCAGGGTGAACAAGGCAATGCGACCTGAAGGCATACATCCCAGGGTACTAAAGGAGCTAAGGGTGGAACTAGCAGAGCCATTATCAGAACTGTTTAGTGAGTCTCTGAGCACAGGAGAGGTCCCAGAAGACTGGAGAAGGGCTCATGTGATCCTGCTCCACAAGAGTGGTAGCAGGGAGGAGGCAGGGAACTACTGACCAGTCAGGCTTACCTCAGTAGTGGGCAAGATTATGGAGGTATTCCTTAAGGAAAGGATCGTGCAACACCTGGAATCCATGGGAGCACAGGATCCAAGACAGCATGGGTTTACAAAAGAAAGGTCCTGTCAGACTAATCTCATAGATTTCTTTGACTGGGTAACCAGAGTAATGGACCAAGGGGGAGCAGTTGATGTTGCCTACCTTGACTTCAGCAAAGCTTTCGATTCTGTTCCACATAGAAGATTGATTAGTAAGCTGGGTAGGCTCGGGGTGGGCTGAGAAGTTTGTCAACTGGGTGGCAAAGTGGTTGTACGGCAGAAAACAGAGAGTGGTGGTAAATGGTATACAGTCAGAAGAGATGCAGGTTACAAGTGGGGTACCTCAGGGATCAGTCCTGGAACCAGTCCTTCTCAATATCTTCATCAGTGACATTGCAGATGGACTGACGGGTAAGGTTTGTCTGTTTGCAGATGACACCAAGATCTGCAACAGAGTAGATGATCCAGATGGGGTGGGCAGAAAGAGAAGAGATCTGGATAAACTAGCAAAATGGTCAGAAGAGTGGCAACTGACGTTTAATGCAAAGAAGTGCAAGATCATGCACATAGGGAAGAGAAACCCTGAAGCCACCTATAAGCTGGGAGGGGAGTTGCTCACAGTCACAAGGGAAGACAGAGACTTGGGCATCATCATCACCGATGACCTGAAATCATCCAAGCAGGCCACTAAAGCAGTAGGTAAGGCTAGGTGGATGTTTGGGTGCATTAGTAGGGGTATCACAAGTCAAAAGAGGGAGGTAATAATCCCTCTTTCCAAGACACTGGTTAGGCCCCATCTGGAGTACTGTGTGCAGTACTGGAGGCCACACATTCACAAGGACATTAACCAAATTGAGGCAGTCCAGAGAAGGGCAACCAAAATGGTGCAGGGACTGCATCAGAGGACATATGAGCACAGATTAATGGAGCTCAATATGTATACCCTAGAGCAAAGGAGGGAGAGAGGTGATATGATCGAAACATTCAAACACCTTAAGGGCATTAACAAGGTGGAAGAGTCTAACATGTTTCAATATAAGAAAAATAGCAGGATAAGAGGACACAGCATGAGATCAGAGGGGGCCGATTAAGGGTAATGGAGGAAGTTCTTTTTCACAGAAAGGGTGGTGGATGCATGGAATGGCTTACCTCAGGAAGTGGTGGATATGAATACAGTGCAGGGCTTCAAACAGGCATGGGATAGGCATAAGGGAACAATACAGATGAGTATGAATAGATAGGCCATTGACAGAGCAAAGGCCGATGGCACATTTATAAGGTAGAAAAAGAAATGAGCAGACTGGATAATAATAATAATAATAATAATTTTATTTTTAAAGTGCCTTTCAAATTTTCAAAGCACTGTACAAAACATACAATAGAAAGAAGACCAAACATTATAATACACTATAAAACATTCATAAAACCACAATTTTAACAACAATTCATATAATACTATAAAAAGCAATTTGGTACAAATGAGTTTTTAGGCCACTCTTAAATTCCCCAGGAGGTGCACTGGCCAGAATCGACGGGTAGAGAATTCCAGAGAGGGAGCAGCGAGAAAAGCTCTACAACCAGAAGAATTTAAACTCACTCTCGGAATCTCTAGCAACCCCTCGTCGGCCGAGCGGAGCAATCGGCCAGGGCAGTAAGACACTAGAAGATCTTTCAGATAAGCTGGACCCTGGTCGTGTAGGGCTTTAAAAGTAAAAAACAGACTTTAAAGGTGATCCGCCACCGAACAGAGAGCCAGTGCAGTTCGCGCAGCACCAGGGTAATATGACAGGACCTGCTAGTTCCCGTCAAAACCCGGGCCGCCGCGTTCTGCACTAGCTGAAGGTGGCGGATTTCAACCCCAGGAAGCCCAAAATACAGGGAGTTGCAGTAGTCCGGACAAGAGGACACAAAGGTGTGGACCAACATAGGTAGCATGTCAGACGGAACGAGGTGTTTCACTCTAGCGATATTCCTAAGATGGTAAAAGGAAGTCTTGATGACTGCTGACACCTGCAAATGTAGTGTCAGCCTGTCATCCAAGATAACCCCTAGGTTACGCACCCGTTCAGAGGTCAGAGTGACACACCCCCAAGAAAAATTCTTGAGGTGCAACAACAGGTGACCCTCTATCCGGAGCTGCCGGGTCCACCACCAAAACCTCTGTCTTATCTGCGTTCAACTTCAGCCAACTAGAATCCATCCAACCCTGGATTTCTTTCAGACAGTTGTTAAACACTGAGAGAGCTCTATCCTGGTCAGGAGGAAAAGACAAGTATAGCTGGGTATCATCTGCATAGCAATGAAACCTCAGCTTATACCATCTCATAATGTCTCCGAGGGTCAGCATATACACCGTGAATAACATGGAAGACAGCACAGAACCCTGAGGCACCCCACATAACAAAGATGTTGGGCCAGAGGAGAAAAGCCCTGACACAACTCTTTGTGATCTCCCAGTAAGGAATGAGGTGAACCATCGAAGGACGGTTCCTGATATTCCACAAATCTGCCTCAGGCATGCTAGCAACACCACGTGATCCACGGTGTCAAAGGCTGATGAGAGATCAAGAAGAACTAGAATAGATATCTCTTCTGGTCTCTCGCTCTCAGGAGATCATTAAGCACCCGAACCAGCGCAGTCTCAGTGCTATCTCTTTTACGAAAACCCGATTGGAAGGGTTCGTAGATGCCATGGATGGTTAAATGGTTCTCCAATTGGGATGCCACTACCTTCTCAATCACTTTCCCAATAAAGGTTAGGTTTGAGATGGGTCTGTAGTTTGTGAAACAGTCAGGGTCCAAGGTAGCTTTCTTCAAGAGGGGTGTCACCACCGGCTCTTTCAGGGAGCTAGGGAACTCACCCGATTCCAAGGAGCACCAGACTATTTGCACAAGGATTGGACCGATGATGTTGCAACAACCCAATATTAGGGAAGTCAGTCCAGGATCCAAACTACAGCTCGTAGGGCGCACACCATGGATAATCCTCATGACATCGACGAAATCAGGTCTGCTGAAGGAACACTAAGAAGACTGAGGTACTGTGAACTCATGCTGTCCAACAGCATCCCCCTTAGAAGCCGCTGGACGCAGATCCGTCCTGATGTCGGCCACCTTATTAGCGAAGAATCGAGCAAGCTCCTCGCACTCTAATTGTGAAAAGGCCTTCCGAACTTGTAGACAGGCTGGGTTGCACAGCCTGTCCACAGTTCGAAAAAGCTGAGCCGGTCGTTTCCTGGCTACTGCAATCTCCCTGGACAGGAATTCTGCCTTCTTATGGGAGATTGCAGATTGATAGACAGAATAATGGTCCATCAATCTAAGGCAGTCGGCATCAAGGGCGGATCTGCGCCAGCAGCATTCTAATCTTCGCCCCTGTCTCCGCATCTCCCTCAACGTCCCGTCAAACCAGGGCGCCTTGGGATGAAGGGAAAGGGAGCGTACACGAACAGGAGCAATAGTATCCAGAGCCAATGTAACAGCCTTATTATAGGCTGTCACCAAGGTCTCTGGACTACTGCTCGCCAACGCGGGGGATGAAAGGTCAAGAACCGCCGCAAGGCCCTGGGGTGTAATATCCCATAAAGGGCGGTATCTCGCCATCTCCACTGGGGTAGGCCTTCTCAGGGGTACTAAAATTGAACCTCACCATGTAGTGGTCTGACCAAATGACTGTTTCCACCCCCAAATCGAAAGCATCAATCCCAAGAAGAAAGACTAAGTCCAAAGAATGCCCAGATTTATGAGTAGCGGTGGAAACCACCTGTGTAAAGCCCAAAGAAATCATTAATTGGAGGAAGTGATTACCAAATTGCGAGAGTTCATCGTAGACCCAGGTGTTGAAGTCACCCAGAACCATCAATCTGGGCGACTCAAACAACATGTCAACGATGAAGTCTGCCACTTCCTGTAAGAACCGTTTCCCATCTCCTGGTGAATGGTAGATGAGTACGATTTGAACGCCAACACCCGCTACAACTGTGCACTCAAAGGACTCAGCCTCCCCCGTAACCACACTCACGAGGCCCAACTCTGTCTTAAAACAGACTGCAACCCCCCCACCCCTGCAGTCCAATCTCGGGTGGTGTATCGCCGAATAGCCGGCTGGAGTCATAGCTTCCAACTTGGGGCCTGGGTTTTCATCCAGCCAGGTGTCGGTGATGCAAGCCAAGTCCGCTGAACTAACAAGATCAGCTATAATGCCAGTCTTGTTTCTGACGGACCTAGGATTGCATAACACCTCCCGAGTTGAACGAACCTCGGAGGCCGTCAAGCTCATCTGCCCACTTAACTCCATCGTGCCCTTGGGTATGGGCACCAGACATGGTAAAACACGATTTGGGTTCCATTTCGCCCCAGGACGCCTTCTAGATCTAACAACCCCGACACGAAAACCCCCTCATCCCTCCTCCCTGGTTCGCAGCCCCCCGCCCTCCTCCCTCTCCTTCAAGCAATTCCCAATGCTCTACAAAGTTGATAAATATCATAATGAAGAGGTGGAGGATAAAAAGGACGGAGGGCGCGGAGCAAGGAGGATAAATAGCACACCACCGTGGGGGTAATAGGCCGGCACATGCCGCTACAAAAACTACTAAAAACAACACAATAACACTAAAACTTCAAATAAACCCCAAAATAAATCTAATAAAATAAATAGTCTAAACTAAATCAACAACTTTCCAACCCCACCTTGAAGAAAGTCAAGACAATCCCATGAAAAGAAAATGAAATAAAATAAATATATAAATAAAATCAAATCAAACAACTTCAAAACTACAATATATAATAACACATCCCTTCCCCCTCCCTCCCAGTCCTCTCACGACCAGGGAGAAGAGAGAGGTAAAATAAAATAAAATCACCCCCCAGTTCTCTCACCACCAGAGGGCACAAAAGAAAAATAAATATATATTTCTACACTCTCACTGTAGAATATTAACCAAAATATTTCAAAACAAATAATTCAGCACTCTCACTGCAGAATATTTCAAAATAAACAATTCCCACTTAACATATAACCCATCCCCCCACCGCCAGTTCTCTCACGACCAGGAGATGGGGAAATAAAATAAATAAAATAAATGGACACAAGGTCCTCTCACCACCTCGCTGTCCAACTCAAAAAGAAAAGGAGTCACTGAGAAAGAGTCAAATTTGATCACAGGCGGGAATCATCCATAAAAATCAAAAACAACAGACTCAAGATTTTAATTATCTTAATAAGATAAATAAAATAAATAAGTAAAAATAAAATATATGGACACCCAGGTCCTCTCACCACTGAGGAAAACCACACAAGAGAGTTCAGGCCTTAAATCCTGAGCGAAGCAGAATAGTCCAAAATATCAGTTCTCCATAAAATGGGAGCCGTAGAAAGAATCCAAAGAAGGGGAGAGTCCAGGGTGTTACTTGGCCTTAAAATAAGGAGACCACAGGAACATTCAAACGAATCAAAGCCAGTTAAAAACTCTGAAGTAACAGCCAGCAACAGACCAAGGTCCCTCCGACTCCAAATCCAAGCACAGCCTGAAAAATCTACAGCCCCACCACGATACCCGGGTACTGGCTACACCGTAGCCAAACCCGTGAATCTAGAGGAACCACGATACCCCAGTCAGCTCCCTGACTGAGCAACTACTGTGACCCCCTGTGGAGCTGCAAAATCAGCTGGCGATCGACCACTGGAGCAGGGCCCACTCCTGTCGCTAACTGATAATTACTCCAGGTACTCCAGGTAGAAAGTCCAAGGGTTCCAGATCCACAAGACACAAGCCTGGGCTCAGTACTCGGCTTCAAAACTAAACTCGTGTCCAAAGTCCAAGATATAGATCAAAAATCCAAGAAATCAGCCAAAAATAAACAGCTTTCCACATTTCAGCTTTCCACCCAGGCTGTCCTTAAGGCAGGCCAGTACCCTCTCTTCAACTCCCCTAGACCGCAGAAGTTCCTCGTATCTCTGCTTCAGTCCACCTCGTCCCTCAAACTCTTCACGGCTCCTCACTTCTCAACTCCCGAAATAGCCCAATTAATCGAGGAGATTCAGTGAAGTTCAGTAGGGAGTTCAAAGAAAAATTAAAAAGTCACTGCTTTCACCGAGAAATTCCTCGTATCTCTACTTCAGTCCACCTCGCCCCGCAGACTCCTCATGACTCCTGGCTCCTCAGCTCCCGAAATAGCCCGATTAAACAAGGAGATTCAGTAGCCCCGACCAACGCTATACAGCGATCCAGTGTTACGGGACAGGAATACAAACTGGCATTAAACTATAATCAGATGTTATGGGACGAAAAACAAAACAGCATACAAGTGTCCCAGTAGCAGTGAATGGCGGTAAACCGCAGCAGCAGTACACGGGACGCTGATGGTAAATATAGCCCCGAACGACGCTATACAGCAATCCAATGTTACGGGCATGAATACAGACAGTATACAGCGCTTAATCTTCCAAAGAAAGATAAAACAAATAAAATTAACAAATAAGACTAAAAACAACTAAAATTTAAAAACTAGCGCGAAGCAGTCACATAGCAGCTGATGGCATACCCAGCCTGGCGGCCATCTTAGAAAATACATGAATCTGAAGCTCATAGCTTCATGGGCCTTGCGGTCTTTATCTGCCATCAACTTCTATGTTTCTATGTTTCTATGTATCTACAGATAGACAGACAGACCAATACTGTCTGTTGATAGATAGATAGCTAGATAGATAAATACTGTCTGTAGATAGATGATTGATACCTGTAGATAGATACTGTTTGTAGATAGATTAGATAGACAGACAGACAGACAGACAGACAGACAGACAGAGAGATAGATGGATAGATAGATACTGTCTGTAGATAGATAGATCAATTCAGTTTTTGTTGACTGGGTAGGTGCGCTAGACAGCGAAGCTGCCTATTTTCAGGCATGACCTATTGAGGTTAAGTACACCTGGGTGGGAAAAACAACAGTGAAGTTACAGCGAAAAGATCAGTTAAACAGCAAACAGTACAAGTTAGCCAAAAACATTAGCCAGGTAAGTCAAAG
Organism: Neoceratodus forsteri; assembly: GCA_016271365.2. Taxonomy (NCBI): domain Eukaryota; kingdom Metazoa; phylum Chordata; order Ceratodontiformes; family Ceratodontidae; genus Neoceratodus; species Neoceratodus forsteri. The sequence continues at coordinate 277,071,023 of JADMNL010000025.1, forward strand.
TGAAGCAGTGGGTCAGGCATGTAAATTGTACAAATGTGGCACATAGCAGTGGCAATAGGCAAATATATGACACAAACCGTGTTCATGAATACATGACAATAAAAAGCATTGCACCAATAGAGGGTAAGTACAAGGGGACTCACTGGTACTAGTAAAACTCTGAGAGAACAGGTCAAGGAGAAGAGGACCAAGTGCTAGGGTAAGCGCTAAGAGGGTCAGGCAAGTGAGTGGTTACACCCACCACAGGAGCAGAGTTCAGAACTGGCAAGGACCTTACAGGGTTCCAGTTTAAAACTCTGGGGGGAAATGGAGTTCCTAAGAGCCAGAGGGAGGGAGGGAATTCCACACTTTCAGAGCACTAGCAGAGAAGATGTTTTCACCCATTTTTCTGTTACTCTTGGGTTGGGCTAGGAAAGACTTCTCAGCATATCTTAGGGGGTAGGCAGAATGAGCAGGTTTTAACAGTAGGACAAGCTTGTTAAGTGTCTGGGAGGTGATGATGTTTTTGATGAAGCAAGTGGCAGTGTATTGCCGGTAAGCTGTGGGGGCTAGCCAGCCCAGTCCGGAGTAGAGTGCGCAGCAGTGAGTGAGCTTGGGTACTGACAGCGCAAATCGGCAGATGTTATTATAACAGACATCCCACTTGTGAAGGAGCCCTCTTGAGGATTCTGGATAGGCAATCATCCCATAGGCCAATGTAGGTCTTAGAACCCCCTGAGTGATGCCCAGCCTCGCTGCAGAAGTAAGGCTGTGCCTAACTTTATACACCAGGCCAAGTTGTATGCTGACTGATTTAATAGTAGTGGAGAGGTGCAGGTTATAGTACAGGGCCAGTTCCAAGGTAACTCCAAGGTATTTAATAGAGGAGACAGCGTTGAGTAGGGTGCCATCAGATGCTCTGATGCACAGTGGCTGGTGACATATCCTAAGTTTGGGTCCAGAGCCGAAAAGTATGGAAACAGTCTTTTTGTTGTTTAGAACAAGTCTATTTTACTTCAGCCAGAGTTGGAAAGTGTTGAAGTTTGGGTTTAAGTTCAGATAGATAGATAGATAGATAGATAGACAGACAGACAGACAGACAGACAGACAGACAGGCAGATATTGTCTTTAGATAGATAGCTATAGATAGATTGATTGATAATGTCTGTAGATAGATAAATAGAAAGATAGACAGACAGACAGGTATGTAGACAGATAGATAGACACTGTTAATAGATAGACAGATAGATAGATAGATAGATAGATAGATAGATAGAATCTGCCTGTCTGTCTGTCTGTCTAGCTAGCTCTCTATGAGGAGGGCAGCTAGTCACAACAGCAGGGCTGAGAGAAGTTTTACAGCAGGAACCATTTGAAACAGTGGATGGAGGAGGAGAGTCTGAACTTAAGGATACTAATTTGTCTAACCATTTTATTTAATTCCCTACACAAGATAAGAGTTTGCAAAAGGTAATATTTCCTTGTCGGGCCCACTTTGATAAAGCTAAGTTGGTTGAGGCAGTACCATGCTGTCAGTCATAATATAACATGTGCTTGCTCCACTTACATGTAACCCCTTCCCATGTCTAGGGTTATGTTAAAGGAATTAAAGGGAGGAGAGTGTAAAAGAATTGGCCAAGATGCACTTACTTGACCTCTCATGTTATAGTTGATCTCTGGAGCACTTGGACACCTCACGGAACCAGTCAGGGCTGCAATAAAATTTGATTAGCACCCAGACAGTTTCCAAACATAAACAAAGGTCTGTCCACACAGTTCATTAAGCCTAAACAGGATCCTTTATTTTAACAAAACAATTTGTTAGCCATGGCGATGGTCCATATTCCCAAATGGGCTAGCCCAGGGCCACAGGGTGGTCACATATTCACAGTCCCCAGCTGGGCACATTTTTCAGTCTCTGTTACTTGATCTGGAGCCCTTGAAACAATAGTCTAGGCTTTTTTACTGAGAGATGGGGTGCTCCCCAGGGCAGTTTACCTTTTCTGCCCAACGTGGGTGGACAGTGCTTGGCTTCAACCATCTTTAGTTCTATACCCAAATTTACTTGGCACAGAGAGGCATATCCCATATGGGGATCCCTACTCCCCCATTTACTGACAGGTGGCAAATTTCCAGGGACGTTTTGAAATCCAAGCAGTCACTAGCCACCCAGCTAGTAGCTCAGTCTTGAACCATGGCAGTAGATGTTGCCACATCCCTTCCTGTGAGGCTTTCACAGAATACTTCTGTTGCTGACAGAGCACACATTTACTTTTTTCTTCCTTCACTGTGATACCCATCACAGACTCAGCGCCCAAACTGGGCATGATTGCAGTGTCAACCAGGAACATCCCACGCAGTTTCAGGCTAACAGCCCAAACTGCACATTTCTACTGCTTTCCCAGTCTCTGACTGGAAATTAGCATCTTGACACATTCCACCTTGATTAAGGCTCAAGGCACAGCTAAGTGCCACTACTTTAACAGTTCAAATAACCTAAATGTCACCTCGGGTATTTAGTGTTACACAGTTTGACAGAAATTCCTCTCAGAAACTCCTCTGGAACTTGCAGGAAATGCAGGAAACAGGTTTTCATCTTTGGAGAGGGGCACTCCCCTTTGAAGCCCTGTTTCAATGGCCACCACCAAGAACAAGTAAGATTTCATGATGCCATTCAGGAACAGTGGGAGCTGGCACTGTGTGCCAGTCTCTGGTCTCCCACCAACAGACTCAAAACCATCTCTTCTTTCAAACAGATAGCTCTGACTCCTCCCCTTTAGAATGCCAAGGCATTCCAGCTGTCCTAGTCCTCAAGGGCACAGAGAACTGGCATACATGTAGAGGTTAGCCAACCTCTTAAAGAAACTACTTGTAAACCCTATGGTAGGTTACATGTACATATCAATGATCTGAATAAAGCTTTCACAGTTGAAGAGACAACTCAGAGAAGAAGGTGGGGGCTACCATGTTTATTGTAGATCCATACCAGTTGCAAAACTAATTCATATTTTAAACATGGTTGAATGAACAAATACATTTTAGCAGAGAATCTAAGGATCTCAGGAATAAACAGCCATTAAAAACAAGTATGGTGAAACATTTTCATAGCTAACATGAACTGCCCAAATTATGTTCAATGGCCACTCTAAGTGCATGATTTCTCTGTCAGGTGTATATGGCTCAGTGACACTGTTGCTCCATAATAAGACTGGCTATAATCATGATTCTACTGGTTAAAACTGGGATATTAACTAAAACCAACCAGACAAGAATAGTTGGGTAGTTACCATCTATCTCTTTCCTCACATCTTTCGCTCTCAGTTCCTCCTTTCCAGAGGCAAAACCCCAAATTCTGTTAGTGGACAGTGGCATCGTCAGTGACAGTGCAACGTGGTTGCAGGACTCAGCAAGCCTATGCTGGCCTTTTCTGAACCCCCATTTAACAGTACCCAGAAAAAAGGCTTAGGAAAAAAAGACTCCGGAAAAAACGTCACCGGAAAGAAAAAGCACATGGAAAATATGGCAGATGGAATTAATGGCACAGTGGGGAAAAAGGCTCCAATGCCTTGTGAAGTGTGGTAGGTGAAATAGTATAATTAGGGAAGAAGAGCTATAGTATATGCCGTGCTGTGTGTCTTTCTTTCAGTTATATTCTGGACTTCACTATTGTCAGATGGCGATATATTGTTTGGTATAGTGTTTTGTCAATTTTTGAGAAGTGTTTATATATTTATGACTGGGGGTGGGGTGGGGGCTGCCTCCCGCAGAATAGATCACAAATGTTGTCTTCTAAATTTACTGAGCCAGAAAGTGTACATGCTGCAGATGATTTTTACACAGACTGTTCATTTTTAGGTCTGTTTGCGTTTAGGTATTTGTTGCAACATTTATGACTGTTGCGTTGTGTAGGTGCCATTTTTTCCGTATGTAAATTTCATGCCTGTTTTCCAGGTGATGTTTTTTCCTTCTGCCTTTTTTTTCTGGGGACGTTTTTTCTGGAGCTGTTTTTTCCTAGAACCCCATTTAACATGTGATCATCTATGCTCAGCTGAACAAAAACAAGTTACAACTTACAAAGACGGTTGCTTTTGAAACTGTCACTCTCTCATTGTTTTGTATTACCATACCCTCAAACGTCAGCCCTCTCAGGCAGGTGTACTTAACGTAGTACAGTATATAGTGTTTTCACAAACTTAAAAAAAAACAAAAAAACTACACAGGTTTGGATCTGTATGTTAAGGGGCCAGCCTCTGGATTTTTCACAATACATTTAATTAGGAAGCAAAATATCACTGTCACTGGTATTCTGTTTCTGACCATTTCCATAGATGGGCAGACTTAAGTACCAAGATATTAAGGGACTTAACCAAGGTCACACAGTAAGTATTTTGCTCAGGTGGGATTTGAACCTGTGATCTTCTGGTTCTCATGCCAGGTGCTCAAAACACTGTACCATATTGCCTCCAGAGGTTTGGATCTGTATATTAAGAGGCCAGACCATGGATTTCATTAAACCTGTGGACATAATAGGTCTAAAAGGAGTTGGCAGTGCCTCGGGTGTGAAACCATGTCTGGGGTTTCTTGCTGATTTTTGCTTTTGACTTCAACAATGTGTCTTTCCTTTTGTTGTTAGTTTGGGTTGACTGGTGTGAGAGATGGAAACCCTGCTTTAATGGAGGAACTTGTTCAGCCGACGGATCCCGCACGATGTGTGCGTGCTCCTCGCAATGGAGAGGAGAGCACTGTGAAACAGGCAAGATACGCGCACAGTTAATAAACTATAGAAACATGTTTTCCTTTGCTGTAAATACCCTTTGTTGTTTAAGATGTTTATTTAATGCATTTCATCTGTGATATAACATAACAGATAAATGGGCTAGGATTTTCAGAGGTTTGGACACAGCATTTGCGGCAGTTTTACTATCGCGTCCCTGTAAATGTGCCAGGATGTTTGCAGCCAATTTTCAAACATTCTGATGCTGTTACAACATTTTATTCAATTTACAGTAAAAAAAACTTACACAGGCATGAGAATTTTGATGTACATGCCATTTGTGATGCACATCTTGCCTCACTTGCGTTAAAAGTTTAGACCATCTTTTTTGTGGTTGAACAGTCTTGTTGCAAGTAGTGTGATTATGGTAGAATTGTGCTGCAAGTGTTTGGAAATCTAGCCCATTAGCTTCAGTATCTTTGACGTCCACTCTCCTTAACAGCCGGTGACTGCCAAACCACATCTGCCACTGCTGTTGCCTGTCCCCCACAGCTTCACCTCCATGGCAGAGCTTCCAAGGGAAGGCTGTGCTCCCCTCTGCAAGCATCTGGAACTAGTGGTAGATTAGTGCTATTCTCTATGACACGGAGCCCAGTGTACCAGTTCCCTCTTAATGGTGGAGGCTGAATTTTTCTCCCAGTTTTAACATCTCTCATACCATCCCAGTGTCAGGTGCCAGCCTAGCATGGGTCTTGACAGACACAACGCAATGTGTGCATGTACAATCCTACTCGAGGGGGCAGGCTTCCTGGCATACCCTGAGGGGTCACTGTGCCTGTGGTTCCCAATGTTGCCCTTCTCAGGCCGGCTCACACTGCCTGTTGCCACACTCCCCAGTAGGACTGCCACCTTTTGAAAAATGTTCTGCAGGACAAGTATGCAGGGAGTAGTATCAAACTGACTGGGGGTCTGGGGGCCTAGGCAGCCCCCAGAAATTTGAGTTTTCTGGTGCTCTGAGATGAAATCTGAGCATTATTCTGGTAGTGTCAGTGTCAGTGGCTCAGTAGGCAGCACACTCGCCTCTGAGGCCAGGAGATCAGAGGGCTGTGGGTTCAGTTCCCACATCTGGCACTTGGGTTAATATCCCAGTACTGACACTGTAGTGCAGCATGAGAAGGGTGCTACACTTCTGAGGTGCCGTCTTCCGGATGAGACGTTAAACCGAAGTCCCATATGCCTGGATTGGTGGTAGTTCAGGTGGATGTTAAAGATCCCATGGCACTTATCGAAAAGAGTAGGGGAATTTTTATTGAGAAAGACAAAACAATAACAATATGACACAATCCTCTTTAACATTTGTCAAACACACCTATTTGCATGATTTATACAAAGGAAAAAAAAGCTAAATACACCCTTCTATAACTACCCCAAAGAAAATCCAATACAATATTTGAAAAACAATATACAAAAATCAAACTGAACCCCTATACACCACAGACAGTTTTCACCCATTTCACTTCAACCACACAATGTGTTTCAAAAATCCTGAAAGACATTTTGATCTAGTGCGCTGCTCATACGCTTTTCTGTTTACCAACTGCTAATTCAATTCGCCAAAAGAACGTTATAGGGAAGAAGGGTATGTTGTAGAGAAAACTGACACCTAGCTTGCCATAGGTGATATTTAATGCATGCAAATATCAGATTTAGTGTACTTGGGTGGTATCTTCACAAAAAACCTGAATAATCCCCCAGAACAAGACTCTGATAAGTTATATGTGTCAAAAATCCCCATTCCCACCGCTTTGCCAACTCATACCAAAAAGACTTAACATATGGGCAAAGAAGTAAAAAATGTTCCAATGTTTCAATTTGATCTGTGCACCCAGGTCTAATGCACATCCGGTCCAAGATCTGTTTGTGTTTTAAATTACCCCTGACTCCCAACCTCCCATGACAACGGAGCCACAACACATCCCACATACTAGGGGGTATCCTATGGTCCATCAAAAGCCGCAAGGCTTGAGACAATTTTGTCGGGGTACACAAGGGAAAATCCACTTGAACGTAAAAAAAATTAAACATAATTTCTGCATAAAAATCCTTCCTAGGTATATCCTGTAATTGAGCCTTTCCTAGTTTCCATTCCTGTAATTTTCTTACTGAGGAATCCTGTAGACAGGACGGGCCAAAGCCACCTTACTTCTAATGGGAACACCCCTCCTTCCCAAGATGACATAAAAGAAAAAAGCAATTGTGTCCAAGCCGACCATGGATGATCCTGAGGTTTAACCCTTGATTGAAAGGCTGCAATCATAAAGAAGAAATGAAAAAAAACCACGGTTTATCATCCCTAAACCCCCTTGATTCAACTTTAAATAAGTAAAGGCTCTTTTAATCGGATTTAGCCGACTGCCCCACACCATTTGAAAAAATACACTATACAATCTAGTTTCTAATGAAACTGGAACCGGAAAAATGGCAGACACGTGTAAAAAAATAGGTAATAGAAATTTTTTAATAATCAAAACCCGCTTCTTTTTGGAAAAACCCCAGGATTTCCATTGCTGTACCTTTTTTTCCGCAATAACCAAAGCTTTTTCCCAGTTTAATAATGCTAGGTCTCCTTCACCAAAATTAAGACCTAAAACAGTAATATAATCCTTAACTATGATGCCCCCAATGTTCTGACAAACCGGAGTATCCCCAATCGCCAGGCATTTACATTTCTCTAAATTTAGTCTAGTACCATTTAGTTCTGCCAATCCTTTAATCACTTTAATAGCCTGAACACCTGACTGGACATCTGCTACCAACAGACACATGTCATCTGCATATGCAGAGATTTTCTGGGCCGGTAAATTACAAGAGGGCGATAACCCCTGTATTGACCTATTATGCTCAATTTCTCTCAACAGTGGGTCCAATACAAAAGCATATAACAACGGGCTAATTGGACAACCTGGTTCGACGCCGCATTCATCTGAATTTCGAGCCTACCGCCTTTATTAATGCATACACAAGAACTTGCATTGTAATATAAAGTGTAAATATACTTAACAAATATTTTCGAAACCCATACCTTACTAACACCTGAAAAGAAACTCATGGGACACAGAATCAAAGGCTCTAGCCTGGTCTAATGCCATAATAAACCCTGACAATTTTCCTTGGCATCCAAATTCACATATGTCTCTTAATAATTTTAAATTCTGCTGAATCGATCGATGGGGAATAGCATATGTTTGTGCCGGGTGAAGCACCCCCTTAGCCACTTCCTGCAGTCTTTTACATAAAATAGAAGAGAGTATCTTGTAGTCCGTATTCAGAAGACTAATTGGTCTCCAATTACCCAGATCTGTAATGTCCCCTGTCTTAAAAATAAATGTTAAAATAGCTAAATGAAATTTCAGATTCCAAACCCATACTGTAGAATATCATTAAAAACTTCTGTCAGTATGCGCTCAGGTCATCCAAAAAGTTTTGTAAAATTCGATAGTTAATCCATCTATCCCAGGTGATACCCCTACCTCCTAAAGCACCTATCGCCACTGTACCCTGCAAAGCTATAGGCCCTTGCAGAAGCTCAACATCTACCTGAGAAATAATAGCTTGAATTGAAAATGAAAACATCTTCCCACACCGAGGAGGAAACAAACCTGTCTCCAAATTGAGAAGCAACCTTCTCCTCTGCTATTGCTAACATTTCCGCCACAGACGTTTTAAATCCCCAACAGAATTTAATAGTCTCGACATCACTCTCTTCTCAATCTTATTTTACATGCCTTATACGGATCTTGAAAAGGTTGTTGTTGTTGTACCAAATTTTAAACTGGCATGAATGGTTGCAGCCCTCTGAAATTGATAATTCAACATGTTCTTTTACCCATGTAATCTGGGACTGAATCTCTGCATCTTTGCTTCTGGAGTGTGACTGTAATTTATAATATTGGTTTCGAAAATCTAAGTACTGTAATACTCCTCTGAACCTTTCTGTTTCCATAAGCTATAAAAAATCCTTTAAAGCCAACTTGGTATCTGACCACCAAGAAATCAATCTGAAAAATACTGCCACTGATTTACTGAAAACCATAAAGTCTTTTAACTGAGCCAAAAACCCACTTCTGACAGTAGTCGAGCATTTAACATCCATCTGCCCTGAAATGCTGGAAAAGAGGCTGGAATCTGCTGTAGACCTACAACACTACATAACACATTATGATCAGAAAAATCATATGGAATCACTGAACACACCACCGGGATTAAATAATTAGACAGAAAAAAATAATCTATTCTTGTCTGGAAAGTAGCTCTCTTATAAGTATAACCCCCAGATGAATGCAATTCTCTAAAGGCATCCTTTAACTTTGCTACCTCTATTGTTTGAGAAAGGGCATGCGAGTCACAATAAGTTTTTTGCTGGACTCCGTCTTTTAACCGAACATCTAAACTACAATTCATGTCCCTTCCCCAAACTATATTCTTAGATGTAAACAGGTATGGCTTGATCAGATTAAACAAAGCTATCCTTGCTGTTTTAACTTGTGGAGCATAAGTATTAATTAATCTAAAACAAACAACCATACAACAAACAATCTAAGATCAATACTCTACCCGCAGGACATCAACCAGCCTTCATCACCCTGAACTGCAGAGTTAGAAAACAATATCCCTACCCGTCCTGCCACATCTTCCCAAACGACCAAAAGGACGGACCCTCCCACCATAGTTTTTTTGCCTGAGACACTTCTAACAAAGAAGAAAAATGTGTCTCTTGTAAAAAAATCACATCTGCTTTCAATTCTCTACAATGCTGTAAAGCAATAAGCCGCCTCTTGTAGCTCTTTAAGCTACAGCAATTGAGTGATATAATCTTTAAACAGGCCATATCGACCATTGTTCATCTACTCATGATTTATCCTGTTTCCTTTTTCTCCCCTTTTTCTTTTTCCCTTCTAAAACTTCCAACCCACCCTCTTCTTCAATTTCCATACTCAGACTCTCATCTGATTTTAACAAATCAGAAACCCCCTCCCCCTCTAAGTCTGCTAGAGCTGCAAAGGAATTCTGAGTCAAACACACCCCTCCCGTACGACTACTTGCTCTAGTAACCCTCCGAGGGGTCTGAAAGGGAATTTCCATCTCAGACTCCCTGGCAGGGTCATCCGTAGGTTTAGCCAAGGATTCTGCCACAGAAATGGGGGGGGGGACCAGAATCTGTTGTGGAATTGACACAGTGGATCTTTTTTCATTAAGAGAAGCAGCTGACACCTCTGGAGTCGTCACTCTTTCATTTTCCACTCTCACCATGTTCCCTTTACTTAAACGGGACTGGGTAGGCTCCCCCCTACACTGGGCCTGAGAAATCAGGTCCTCCTTATTTAATCCCTTGTCTATTCTGTCTCACCATGGACACTGGTGATAGGCATGACCTAAGTCATCACATAGATTACATTTAAACTCATTCCCACACACCTCACTGTCATGATCTAATTCACCGCATAAGGCACATATTTCACTTTATCACATGCACTACTCAGGTGCCTACGACTACCACATCTATAACACGCTTTTGGCTGTCCTGGGTAAAAGCAAACCCCACGATCTCTCCCCAAAAAGAAGCTGTTTGGGACATGTTGTACTTCATTATTCACCACAAACAGTTTAACTTTAAATTTCCATGCCTCAGTCCAAATATTCTCTGAGTCCAAAATAGGCTCCGGTGGGCCTAGAACCTCACATTTTTGTTTCAACCAGAAAACAATGTCACCCACATTCACTCCCTCATTCCTGAACATCACATTAACTGCTTTAAAAACCGGTTTTGTGATTGGAATGGCTAAAAAAGGTACCCATAAAGGCAATAACTTGCAACTGTCATATTTATGCCAAAATTTCTCCAGACTAGCCATTTGTTTAAATCTTACATCAAAAGTATCCTCCCCACGAATATTAATTAAAGCATAAATGTCAGAAGGTAAAAAGTTCATAGAATCCATCAATAATTTTCTTGCTACATAGACCCGGTCAGGATGCTCAGGAAGGCCCCCTCTTTACCTTAACTGCACTGCATTTCTTCTTGGGGCTTGCTCCACCTTATTTCTTTTAAAAAGATCCGAAAAGCGTGGGCCCCTCCTTGCTTCCTGCTCTTCTGGCCCCAGTTCAGGCATACTATCAGCTGGTGAAATCCCCCCCTTCCCCTGCTTGTCCAATATTCTCGCCTGGCCTGGAGCCTGGTCCTGTTTAGATTGTCCAACTGGGGCCAACGACTCACCCGCCTCCAGAGTTCTTTGAGATGCTTCCGTCGCTACTGGGGAAAATGACATCCATTCTGAGTCTGGCACCCATCTTCCATCCACCTGCCGAATCCATCCTGCTTGTGACAAGGCCGCTTCTTCCGACCAGACAGTACTCGGACCCGTTTCCAGGCCTGTACCTCCGGTCCTACACTCAAACGCTGCCGACTCAGTTCCTTCCTCCAAACGAATAGCAGTCCTCACGATACCCGGAACTTCCTCCCACTGCTGGGCTTATGCTGATCCATGGCACCTCCGCCTCGATCCTCACCGGAAGCGCCTTCTCCAGGACGACTTGCCATCCCACTCTCTTTCTCCAATGGTGATCCTGCTGCTGCAATTTCCGGGCTGTCTCCCGACGGGCTTCCCTGGGCCCTCACCTCCATCATGGACTTCACAGAGGTAAGCTCCGATACAGGCCTCACCTGTGTAACCTCCGATAGACACTCCATCTGCAGCTCAACCTCCTGTACCTGCACCTCCTCCTCCTCGGTTTCCATTCTCCCAATCTCCGTTTCACTAGACAGAGCTCCCGCACTCCGCAGTGCATCTGGTCGCGCAGCCATCACCTAGGTCAGCAGCTCCCCTACTGACCAAGACGCAGCAACGCCTCAGAGTAGGGGAATTTCCCCGGTGTCCTGGCCAAAGTTCCCTCATTCACTAAAAATACCACCAACAGCTTAGTCTGGTTCAAAGTTAGTTGGCATTCATCTGTATCCCCTTCCCCTGGGTCATGCCTGAAAATAGGCAGGATTTTTCTAGTGCACTTACCCGGTCAACAAAAACTAAATAAAAAAAATAAAAATAAAATTAAAGTTATACTGCTCTGTGGCTGAGTAATCAGGATGCAGCATACTTAATTACTGCTGTCTCAACTGTCCCAATAAAGCACACTGTGGGACACGGGAGACAGGAGACAATTTCAGGACGATCCCAATTTTTTTCTGGATGGGTGGCAGCCCTACTCCCCAGCTGTTAGCACACCCTATCAGAGCTACCCAAGTCTGCTCTCAAACTAGCACAACATGCTTCCGGGCCATTAGGCATCCACAGTTAGGTTCAATATCCAACAAAAGGGCAGTGTTAACTCCAAATGAAACTGTAAGTCTGTTGAGAGGTTGTTTTTCCAGTAGCCCATGTGACTAAGTTATTAATGAAAACGTAACATTTTCTGCATGGTGCAACAATCAAAATATTCCCCACTGCCACCTCTAGCAATGTGAGGCAAATGTGGAGGATTACTTGGGGATTTCGGCATCTTCTCTGCACCAGGGAGTGGAGATTTCATGCCATTTCATACCCCAACCCCTCTGGCATTTTTCCTATGGAGCATTTGAAATGGGGGTATTATAGATGACCCAGACCAAGGCTTGCCCCCATGAGTGTGTTGGGTTGGGTATTTCAGTAGTTTGGGATCAATCAATTTTGAATCCCCACTATTCCATGTGGTGGGAGGATGGGGGTTTACTTTGACTGCTGCATTAACATTGGTTAAATTATAGAGGAAATTTGTTTTCTAAACTTTCATCACATTACAGAATGGTTCAAGTATGATGATAGAAAAAGTAGTCTTTTGTGAAGGTTGTACACAATTAGTAAGTATTCAGTTTCATCTGAATATGTTACAGTTTTCCCAAAAATGTAAAATGTTTGCTAGGATTTACTAATATTGGCTTATTACCATGTTTTGGTAGTATGTATATTGGGATATATATTGTTACAAAACTGGAGTATCTTATACATGAAATGTGAGAAAGAAGTGTTCCGACCATCCTTGATCTTGACAAATAAGACCTTACAGCTCAAACATGGCAATAGATCATGTATTTTACTGCCAACATTGATTCACTGAGCACAGAAATGATTATAATTTTTTTTATATAGATACTTGCTGTCAGAACTGTCACATCCACCTGACTTTCAGGCCTGTCCAGTGACATCCCAGCCACATCATCTGCTCTACCCACTATCAGACCCAGGTTGGGAACTATCACAGAATAGGGCCCGAGAGTACCAGCATTTATCATGTAGGTGGCTTGGACACATGGGGTGGGATTTTTAAAGGAGTGGATGCAATACTTGCACCTGTGTTTTGGATGCAGGCTGCACCCACCCAGCTGCATCCAGATGTTTGCATCCGATTCACAGACATCTAGATACATATGGGACATTTCTCACACAATTTATGACAATTTCTGTCACGACTGCAGGAGTTGTGTCTGTTTTTGCAGTGCAAGTACGGTATTCTGTTCTGAAAGTTAGACCAACTTTCTGTGGTTTAAGTTTCCAGGTAGATTTCTGCACTTGTGGTAGAAAAATGGATGCAGTGCACTAAAAATATCGATCATGGAGTTTTCCCAGGTTTTCATCCCATCTCCAAATCCTGTCCACCTCTCACTGACAGTGCCCCCTCAGACCTTGCATGCATGCAGTGATGTTCCTGCCGAGAAGAAAAGCTCCCCAGCCCACCACAGAGATCACTGTGGTGGTGAAACACAGTGTCATCTCTCCCAGGCTGGGAGTACTAGTTGGTGGGAGGGCAGCCCAGCTCCCACAGCTGCCAACTCAACTTCCAAGTCTGCACCCAAACCTGGGTCACCAGTGCGGGAGTGGGACATTCTACTTAGTGGAACATTGTTCTTGCTGGGTCAGGTTGCAAGTGTGGGAGTGGAAAATTCTTCTTGCTAGGTAAGGTTGCCGGCAGGTAAGTGAGACATTCTTCTTGCTGGATCAGGTTGCCACTGTGGGAGTGGGACATTCTTCTTGCTGGGTCAGGTTGCTAGTGTGGGAGTGGGACATTCTTCTTGCTGGGTCAGCTTGCCAGCAGTGGAGTGGGACATTCTTCTTGCTGGGTCAGCTTGCCAGCAGTGGAGTGGGACATTCTTCTTGCTGGGTCAGGTTGCCAGCAGGAGAGTGGGACATTCTCCTTGCTGGGTCAGGTTGCCAGTGCGGGAGTGAGACATTCTTCTTGCTGGGTCAGGTTGCCAGTGCAGGAGTGGGACATTCTTCTTGCTGGGTCAGGTTGCCAGTGCGGGAGTGGGACATTCTTCTTGCTGGGCTGGGTTGCCAGTGTGGGACTTGGACTTTCTACTCGCTGGGCTGGGTTGCCAGTGTGGGAGTGGAGCATTTTTCCTGCTGGGCCAGATTGCCAGCAGGGGAGTGGGACATTCTTCTTGCTGGGCCATTGGTAATCCCCAGAAATTATTATTTAAAAAATAAATTAGAATGGACTTGACTGTACAGTACTTGATAAACTTGAACTAATGATATTTGTTTTTTTTCACTTTTGTAGAAGTGAGCAGCATTCCCCCAGAAAAGGGGAATTCTTTTCTGGAAAGTCCTTTGCTTAAAGAGCCACAAGATCTGTTTTCCGCTGTGAGTCAGTTGATTGCATTCCGTGAAGCTACAGAGGCCCCACAAAGCACGTCTTATCACGGGGAAGTTAGCAAACGTACGCATTATGGGCTCAGGTCCCCTATTTTTACTACACAAAGCAAAAACGAAATGCATAAACTTGCCATGAGGACACAAGAACCAGGATCTGGGAAACATTCTCACATCTCGTTTACAGAGCCAGTCAACAATGAAATGCAACATCAGAGAGAGAAAATTCCACCCACTGTAGATGACACAGTATTCTCCAAGCTCAGGAAACATCCACTCATGCATGATGTGACCACAAGAGAATTACATTTGCGAGACAAAAAAAATAGAATCCCTGGTGATGCCCTACATTTTGACAAGCAGCTACCTGTACTGGATACTCCTGGATCACCTACAGGAACTGAAGCTGCAATGAACCCAACTCAAAAAATGAATACAGTTCGCTTTACCAAGTTACCTTTTCATTTAACGTCACACAGTAAGGTATCTTTGCCTTCTAAAACTTATTCGGAAAACAGTAGTAAAGATGTCACAACAATTCATTTTGCAGTTAAGACAACGGCTATACAACATGTTACGTCTGGCATTTCATCACCACTATCAGATGAATCATATGATACAACGTATCATACAGACGTCTCGGAAATAAAGAAACATGTTTCAGTTACTGGCCCATCTCACCTTAATGAACAACTTCAGAATCACATATTTAACCTAGCTTCAGAGCCACACGCTGCCTCAGGTTTGCATATTCCTGCCACACTGGACAAGTCAGTGGGAACTGCTATAGATTCCGAAAATAATGTGCAAGATGTCACTGAAGCAATGTCAGCCTCCAGTATTCTGAACACAGAAAGAAGACCAATGACTCTGTCCCTCTCTGACTATGTAACATTAAATAGTGTTGAGGACACTAGGATAAAACAAACCCAACATTTTACAGAAAGGAACTACAAGCCTACTGATAATGAACGTAAGTTTCTTCCAGAGAGTGATGTGGTGACGAGTCCTGATGGTATTATTAAAACCACAGAGTCGAACGCAATATTTACATGGGAACTGTCTGAGCAACAGAAGCCTGCTGAGGGTTCTGAAGTGGTAGTGACCCCTTTCAAGTTTCCCAGGAAAGTGACAGAAGACGCCCCTGAAAGCATTGTGGCTCTATTGTATGTTACCTTGCATCAAAGACAAACAGAGAGACATAACACAGATGTACTAGCAGCTGCAACAGAGCCTTATATCCATGTAAAAACTGAACAGTCCCACTCTATTTCAAATACTACTGATGAAGGGACAATGATGGAGGTGCAGGAACCCACAAAATCTGATTTTTATGCTGACAAAAGGGGGGCATTGTCCTCAGTGCTTCCTTCAACTTCTTTCAATGATTACAGATTGAGCTCTACTGCATATCGATTTCTGTCTCTGACTACTCAAGGTCTCCAGAACGATTACGGCAGTCATGCTGTGACCACTTCTACTTCAGAGACCCATGTCCAAAACGGAACTAGTATCCCATTCTCCATGAAAGATACCAGCAGTACAGAAATGTTCCTGTGGTACAAAACAAATGTTGAAATTAATCAAACAGAACACAGCAGACAAAACAGTTCGTCAAGCAGCACATCACAAAAAACGATCACTCCTGAGGCTTTTAAAACAGATACTGTTTCAGCAACACAGAAACCTTTTAATTCTACATCTGAAGCCTCACAACAGCTTCCTTCTGAAGAAGGCGTTCCTCTTGAAATGACATCTAGCATATCCAATGAGAATTTGACCTTGACGAGTTTCGCACAGTCATCAGAATCCCTTAACTCTGATGTGAACTCAGTAGTGTCATTTACAGGTTCACAAGTTCATACCCTTGTAACAGCATTCAATGAAATGCCCAAACTGTTTTTAGACAAGGAAGATGTAACTACTACTGCTATACCCTCTGTATCAATCTCTGAAATTTCACCTACAGTATCAGAAACCATCTCTGCTATATCTTTAAGTCCAACTGAAGAATCCTATTTACGGGTTTCTGAAAATCCATTTTCATTTGCTTGGATGTCTTTACCAACAATGGAGCAGGCATCCCAAGCCATCACAAACACAACACCAGAGCTACCAATGGAAACAAACACATTGGTGACAAGCACATCAGTGCAGGATGAAACTGGAGACAGAAATGGAACAGCTACTGCTCTTTTACTGACCAACCCTGGTAGCATTTCACATACAAATATTACTGAGCAGACAACCCTGCAGTCTGTGTCATTCTTGTCAACTGAGCAAACAAGTGTAGGAGGTATTCAGACAGCAACAGCAGGATATACAGTTTTCCCCTCAAATGTTGCCCAAACCGTAACAAATCCGGGTGTCCTTAATACTGTCAGCCCTGTGAGGGATTCCAGTTCTATAAGTACTGTTTCCAAACCTTCTTCTCAGTCTTCATCTGTTGCTGGATATACTAAACCTCCATTTGCAGCTACGTTTTTAAGTAGTTTGTCATCTGTGTCATTATCAGACAGTATGACAAAGACAGATAGTACACACAGCTGGATAGCAGTAACTCCTGAATCTGACAAGAGGAAAGATGATATTACAGTTCAGTGGGCAAGCCACTCCAGTTTTATTTTGTACACTGATGAGAAACAGAGATATTCTAGTCCCCTCAATGACTTTCCAAGAAGACAGTGTTACAGAAAATAGTATTTTGATGAGCACTGCTGAGCCTCCCCTTTATAATTCTTTTCATGAGCCAGAAGTATTTTCTCAATCTACTAATACAAACCATGTGACAGAGACACGCATGATGGACAGTGACTTACTGACGTTATCAGACAGTACTTCTACCATAACTACAGATACCTCAGATGAGGAGAGCTTTACTGTGGCAAATAAAGATTCTACACCAGCAGCAAGTACTGCACAGGTCCACGTTGAAATATCATTCAGTAATAGCACTGAATATAAAGCCATCACATCACAAGCAGGGACAGCCGTTGAACTGTTACGCAACTCACGTTATACAAAGTCAACCCTTGTGCCGCCTAAAGATATGTCAGAAAGAAAAGACCAAATTTTCATAGTAGAAGATCAACCTCTAGTTTTAAAAGGTCAGTTTGGAAAAAGGCAAGTAGCAACCATGGGCGGATTGAATTTTTAGGAGGAATGTTGGTGTTGCTTTCTTGATGTAGTTCAAGGCAGATGCTTCTGAGAAACAAATATAATCATGATGTACTAAAGGATTTATATTTGCAGTAAGATAATAGATTAGTAAAACATATTTTTATCACAAGAATACACTTTGAATTCAGTGATTTGTGCTTTAATAGTATTTTGTCATATTTTCTGTTTAGAACCGTTAATACGCATTTCCTCAAAACTTGTTCTGGAAAAGAACTTCAGTAGAAGCTTAGAAAATCCTCTATCTCAAGATTATCAAACCCTTGTTCAGAACTTCAGAAAAACGGTCAGTGTTCTGTGTTTTGCATATATTTGCATATATTTCCTACATGCAGCCTTGAAACATCATTGGAATGGTAGAATATTGTAATTACATGATCTTTTTCAGTGTGGCTGTTCCTGCCATTTGCATTGATAATACCTTTGAAATTGTTGATTATCATTACATATATGGTCCTAAAGAGACCCTGGCACCACTGGCACAACTTTGAACAATGTATTATTTAACCGCAATTCAGCTTCTATTTTATATTTTCTTTCTGTAATCCCCACCCTTATTTCTTTATTACTAAAAAAAAAAAAAAAACAAGTGCATGAAAACAGTCTATCTGCCCTTTTGACTCAATCTGTCTTTCTGCTTGTTTACATCTGTCATCACAATTTTTTGTCTATGGTATCACAGTCTGTAGCTGTGGAGCTAATTATATATAGAATAATGGATGGGTAGGTGGTTACAAATAGAATAAAGTATGGGGTGGTGTGTGTAACAAGAAGTTTACACACACCCGAGGGGTTAAATGCTACATAAATCACGAGAGCGAAGCGCGAGGGGTTTGTGCAAGCATCTAACCCCAAGGGTGTGTGTAAACTTCAAGTTTAAACATACTACCCCCTATTTTATTTTATATAATTGCTGGATTTCCCTTTTTCATCACAGCAATTATATAAAATATCAGTCGTTCTGGTGTAGCCGCGCTCCAGTTTCGTTTTTGGCCACCTCTCATGTAACCCCTACCCGGTATGCCATTTGTATCTGACAGCAATACCAGGTGGGCTGGGTTCGGGGAGGAATAGGTCACTTGGCACATAGGCTAGGTTTGGCTACTCTGCACAGGGGCACCCAAGTAACTCCGAACACAGGAAGCAATAACTGTAATGTCCAATACCAGAAGTGGGATTCTAAAGTGTGGCTTTTATTCACATCCAAACAGAATAAACTAAGCATAGATGGACCCTCACGGGGCTACACTCCTGGTAATGTAGATTAAAAGAGACCAGAACACATCCTCATCACTTTAGCCCTCAGGCTCTACAACACACTGGGCACATAGCCCGGACTTGCACGCTGCTCTGGGTTACACAACCCGAACTAGTACACTGCTTTGGGTTACACCTGACTCGAACTCCCTTGCAACCACTTGGACACCTTCCATACTTCATGGAAACATTTTCTGGTGGCTCCCTAAACCATCTAAGAGCACCTTGGCTCCATCAGGGAATCCTCCTCTTTAATCCCATGTCTGGGTACTTTCCTCAGGCACTGGCCAAGTACCTGAAGGAAAGCAAAAGGTGTCTCAGAGCAAATCCGTAGAGGTGAATTTGGTTACTACTGATGGGGGGGTCTCCCACCTCTCGCTCCCACAATTCATACCCAGCCATTTCTCTGGACCGTAAACACCTCATCCTTTAGCACTCTGCTGTGTAGATTCTTGCTAAATGTATTTCACATTCAATCTACTTGTCTTGCTTCCCATTTGTGCTGGACTTGAACATACTTAAAAATAAGTGGCATTGTCCATTACTCTAGACCCCCCACAGGTTAAGCAGTCCAATCCCCACATTCTTTCTTTCCATTTTGTGCTGGCCTTGAACATACTTGTAAGTGGCTTTGTCCATTACTCTAGACCCCCCACTGAGTTAAGCAGTCCAATCCCTACATCTTCCAACTGTACTTGGCTGTCTTTTCCTGACCCCACAGTAACAGTCCCTTTAGTTTCCTTACATTTCAGGTGAAAACACTTGGCCCTTTTTCAGAGCGAACTCACCCTTTGGTTGCAGGTGCCCCACAGGCATTTCCTCCTCAAGAAATCTCTTGCACAGCTTCTGGTGCCTCAGCACAACTCAAACAGGCAGCTTCTTTCCCTTAGCCAGACCCAGGGGGGTTGCTCCTGGAAAACAGGCAGACACCTTCCCCCCCCATCCCCTCAGGGATGGGGCTCTGAACCATTGAAAGTGGTCTCCACCACTTCAATTACCAGTTCCTGTGTTCCTCTTCAGGTGGAAACACACACCAAAAACAAAAGTAGCTCTGAAACAGAGCTTAAAGCTCTGAGAGCCTGCACACACTCTGCTGCACTACAGTCTCTCTCTAAGACTGCAAACAGACTGGCTTCAAATTCCCCAACGTTCTACTCTAACCTCCAACTGCAACATTCCAGTGTGGCTTATGCAGCTGCTAGGTTCTAAAATGATGTTATCCCTCAGTCTCAGCTGAGACTGAGAACAGAGTGAGACAGTGTGAGATCCATTTAACTGGAGTTTCATAAGCTGCCTTCCCTGCCTACCACTAGGTCTTACTGGGATTCTAGTAACCCCAGGTAACAGGGGGGTTACACTCACATTTGTCATGTCTGCATTTTTTTTATGTTTTAAAATACTGTTTTACTCCCTTGTGTTGGAAATGAGCTTAAAAAAAAATGTGACCATCGAGTTCCTCTGGTGGTTGACTTTTGTGGTGGAAGGTAAGTGAGCGGTCGGGAAGGGACAAAGTGCAGTGGGCGCATGCATAGAGTGAGGGAAACCATGCATGTGTTTGCTGTAATAAACACTCCTTTATTATGGCAAATTATGCCACAGTTTCTCTATTGGAAAAGGGGAAACCATTAATTATAGCGAAAATTTTACACACACCTGAGATGTGGGATGCCACATAACCCCCCCAGAGTGAAACTCAATGGGTTTATTAAGGCATCCCACACAGAAGGTGCATGTAAAATTTGAATTTTACACACCTACCCAGCCTTTCTTTTACATAATTGCTGGGGGGCATTTTTTTTGCCATAGTGAATGTATAAAATAAACAGACAGAGCCACGGACTGGTTGGATTTCAGCATGGTCCTTTTTTTTCAAGTTTAAACATAAAAGGAGAAAGAGACCTTTTTTCTTTAAGGTAACTTACCACAGACTGCAAGGGGCGGTGAAGTCTCTGATGTTAAGGAATGGCCCTGGCGAATGGTGCAGAGTAAGGGAAGAGCAGAGGCTGACACATGCGTGGTCTGAGGGAAACCCGGTGCGTGTTTGCCGTTACAACCAGCTGGTTGTAATGGCAAATTATAACTGGGCTTCCCTTAGGGAAAAAATGCTCACCAGTCATTATGAAGTAATGAACAGAGGCTTATGATACCAGATGTCGACAGGCAGCCAGCGCAGATGAAGTCTAGGGGACAGGGATCCTGTTTTCATGAAACTGTACTCACAAATAAAAGTAAAAAGAGGAGAAAGAATTACAGAAAATATATAAAATGACATGTCTAAATCTTACATTTTCCAAAATTGTCCTTATGTGTCCAGGGATTTTTATTCACTATCACTCGGAGGTCGATACCAGTCCATTCACAGAAGAAAGGGTCCTGAAAGAACTCTTAAAACTGAAGGTGGACAAAGCAATGGGGCCTGATGGGATTCACCCAAGGATTCTAAAAGAACTATGGGTAGAATTAGTGACACCACTGACCTCCCTTTTTAACAAATCATGGGAGGATGGTGTAGTACTGGAGGACTGGAGGAGGGCAGACGTGATTCCCCTTCACAAAAGTGGGAGCAAGACAGAGGCAGGAAACTACAGACCTGTTAGTTTGACCTCAGTGGTAGGGAAAATGATGGAATCACTTCTAAAGGAAATAATTGTTGAGTTCCTAGAGGCCAGTGGGGCACAGGATCCAAGGCAGCATGGATTCACAGCGGGAAGGTCATGTCAGACGAATCTAATAGATTTCCTTGACTGGGTGACCAATGTGGTAGACCAGGGAGGGGCAGTGGACGTGGCCTACCTAGACTGTAGCAAGGCATTTGACACAGTCCCACACAAAAGATTAATATACAAGTTAGCCAGCCTTGCAGTGGGTCCCACGGTGGTAGCCTTGGTTAAAAATTGGCTGGACAACAGGATATAGAGGGTAATAGTAAACAGAGTTTACTCTGAAGAAAGGAGGGTTACTAGTGGGGTACCGCAGGGTTCAGTACTGGGACCAGTCCTCTTTAATGTCTTTATAAGTGACATTGCAGAGGGACTGGAAGGAAAAGTATGTCTCTTTGCAGATGACACAAAGATCTGCAACAGGGTTGATACAGAATGTGGGGTGGAGAGGATGCAAAGGGACTTGGCAAGGTAGGAGGAATGGTCAAATATACAGCAGCTTAGATTCAATGCAAAGAAGTGCAAAGCAATGCACCTGGGAAACAAAAATCCAGGGGAAGAATACACAATGGGGGGTGAGACAATAACAACTACAGAAATGGAAAGGGACCTGGGGGTAGTCATATCAGATGACCTTAAGGTGGGCAAGCAATGTGAGAAGGCAGTAAGAAGAGCTGGTGGGATACTGGGATGCATAGAGAGAGGCATCACCAGTAGAAAACAGGAAGTTGTTATCCCTTTGTACAGACAGTTGGTGAGACCCCATCTGGAGTTCTGCATCCAGTTCTGGAGACCCCAGCTCCGCAAGGACATAGACAGGATGGAGGCTGTCTAGAAGAAGGTAACTAAAATGGTGCAGGGTCTGCACCAGAAGATATACGAAGAGAGATTAAAGAAGCTTGATATGTATACACTTGAGGAGAGGAGGGAGAGGGGACACATGATAGAAACTTTCAAGTACATCAAGGGAATCAACAGAGTCCAAGGTGGTAGCATCTTTCAGAAAAAGAGATGTGCAAGAACAAAGGGGCACAATTTGAAGTTAGAGGGGGGATGGCTCAAAGGTAATGTGAGGAAGTATTTTTTCACGGAGAGGGTTGTGGATACATGGAACAGCATTCCTGAGGAGGTAGTGGACTCAAAAACAATGGAGGCATTCAAGAATGCATGGGACAGACATAAGGCAATTCTAGTGGAGGATAGGAGGAAGTAGGCTGTTGGTTAACTAGGATCTGCAGCCTATGCATTAGGTAGGAAAATGGGCAGATTAGGTGGGCCAAGCGGTCCTTATCTGCCATCAAATTCTATGTTTCTATGTTTCACTCTGTTGCAAACCTGCAAATCATTTGTCACAGTCGCTTAGTTCCTGTTTTCCAGCTCTAGTTCTCTCCTCGTCTGGGTGCCTCGCACCTCCTTCAGTCAGTCCCCATGATCTCGGGACTCTTGGTCACTAAGAAACCTTTATTTGTTCACCAGGTGGCTGCAGTGGTCCTAGGAACCATTTGCAAACATAAGCCTGGCCAAAGATGGTGCAGCACAGAGGTAGGTGGACATACAGTGACATGTTTTGCCAACATAAGTGTAACAAAATGTAATATGTTACAGATGTTTGATACAGGCTACTCACAAAATGAGTATTACCAAAGTGAAAATCAATGTATACAATAAATGCTGTAACACATATATGTAATCGAACCATGTTTTTAACATCTCATTTGCATGATGGCACCAGTAGTGCACAGTGCAGCACCCCATAGTACAGCATTGCACTGTCACTGTTAGGTTTTAGCCCAAGTGTCTGGTATAGAACGGTAACCCGCGATCATCTGACCAAGAGGCACGAGTTATCAACTTAGTCCCTGATACTGGCATAAGTCTGGAGGGAGGGGGTTAAACAGAGGAGGGCAAAATTGAGGGTACTGGGAGACTACCACACAGCTCCAGAAATGCTGGCATCGGAACCTATGAAGAGGCTGAAGGAGGACCCCAGCCCACCAGAGGAGAAAGAATTGAAAACAGCATGCAAATAAATGAAATCATAATCCAAATGTGAGTTTCTTTCTAATATAGGTCACACAGCATAATGACAGGTAAGATATGAATTTCTCATCCTTCCCTTTTTTGGTTGCCGGAGGGGGCTGGGGTGGGGGGAGGATCTCACCATCATGAGTAGTGGGGCTATGGTTGTGAATTCACAATGATCTTATTGTCACATTTACTCTATGAGTCAGTTTTTTTTTTGTTTGTTTATTTGTTTTATGCACCGTTCTCCAAGGAACTCTCTCCGGCAGCCACCACTACCCCAAGCTCTACTTCCTACCTGAGGCACTTTCTTATCCCGGCACCAGCCCGGCAGACCCCCCCCTGCTCTGAACCCCCCAAGTTGGAGCCATCCTATCCTCCCAGGGTGCTGTATCTGAAATCTAGCGTGCTGGGCTGGGCTCGGCCCAGGAGAGGAGAGTGCCTGGTGTTTTGAGTGTGGCTATGGGGGCAGTGGTGCCATTGCCTATCCCCAAGGAATGGGGATTTTCTTATGTAGTTACCCCCCCCCAGAGTGTGCTGTGCAATGATGTCTGCGCGATCCTGGTCACTGCCGTCTGCCATCACTCCACCCATCTTATGTGGCTCAGTTCTCGAGTGACTTCCAGTCTCCACCAGAGGTCCCTACTGCACCGAGTGAACCCTGGATCCCACCCCAGGGGAGGAGAGCAGTCCATCGGACACTCAATCCTCTCCCTCCCCCCTGCTGACCCCCGGCACCAGGGCTTGTTCCTGAACCCAGGTCACCGGCGTGGCACGAGGTGTGGCGTCCAGCGTCTCAACCCTCAGCGCCACCAGGCCAGCCTACTGTATGAGTCGTTGACTGGACTGGGACTGTCCAGTGAATATTAAGCCATATATTGCACAGAAGAAGAATAATGTCCAAAGGGAAGTAGCTCATTCTTTAATGGCAGATGACTTAATACAGCTAGAAGTTCTTGCGTCGTCCTGCAGGAATCGCATGAGTAACCATTTTTGTTATGTTCAGGTTGTTCCTTTTTATGAGCTGATTCCAGGATTTCAACAACTAGAAGTACGCAGGATCAGGTGAGAAAGGATGACTCCTTGAGACTTTTCTTTTTCATTACTTTCCCTTGTCTGTAAGTCTATAATTTACTTATTAATAGATTAGTTTATTATTTTAGAAACATGGAAACATAGGTAAAGATGGCAGAAAAAGACCATTGGTTCATCCAGTCTGCCCATAAAATCCTAACAAACCTAGGACCTATTGTCCATCCAGGGTTCTAACCCACACTATTGACCCATGCCCCCCAGCCTACCGCTACCACCCTGAGCAACCACTAAACCGTTCAGTATGCTCCAGCCGTATTTGAAACCATTGATAGTTTGGGTGCCCAACTCATCAGCTGGTAGATTGTTCTATGGCACTACCCTTTCTTCAAAATAAAACTTTTTCAGTTCCCTCTTGAATCCCTTCCCCCCATCCGCTTCCACTCATGCCCCCATGTTTTGATCCTATATTTGTGCTAAATAGTTCCTTGCCGTTTGCCTTGTTCATTCCTTTCAGGAACTTGAAGGTCTCTATCATATCTCCCCTCTCCCATCTGGCTTCCATCGACTTCATGTTTAGTGCCTTGAACTGATCCATATAAGATGTGCCCCTGCTGGTCCTGAATCATTTTTGTCATCCTGCGTTGTCCTGTTTCCAGCCTGTCCTTATCTTTTCTTCGGTGAGGACTCCAGAACTGGCACATATTCCAGGTGGAGCCTCACCAGTGATCTATTGAGAGGTACTAGTGCTTCCTTCCTCCCTCCTGCTGTCAGTACCCCTTCCTGTACACCTCAGCATCCTGTTTGT
The DNA here is from genome assembly GCA_016271365.2 of Neoceratodus forsteri. NCBI lineage: Eukaryota > Metazoa > Chordata > Ceratodontiformes > Ceratodontidae > Neoceratodus > Neoceratodus forsteri. Next base: position 277,096,352 of record JADMNL010000025.1, read on the forward strand.
TCTACTGTAGGCCTTGTTCAATTGACTTGATTTTTTTAGGGAGCGCTGATGATGATCCCTAGGTCTGTTTCCTCAGAGGTCATGTCCAGCTTTAACCCCCCCTCCAATCCAGTACTGTGTCCTTGGGCTCTTATTCTGTATGTGCATTACTTTGCACTATTTGGCATTGAATTTCAATTGCCAAACTTTTGACCACCTTTCCAGCCTTTGCAAGTCTCTCTGCATCTCCCTTACCCCCTCCTCACTGTCTACCCTGCCACAGAGCTTAGTGTCATCTGCAAAGAGACACATGTTGAAAAGGAATGGACCCAGGACCGATCCTTCTGGTATACCACTGGTGAACTCCCTCTCTTCTGATTTGACTCTATTAACCACAGCCCTGTGCTGTCTCCCTTCCAACCAGTTTCTCATCCATCTAACTGTGTCAATCCCTGCACCCAGACCCTCTAGCTTCTTCAGCAATCTTTTTTGAGGCACTGGGTGGAAAGTCTTGCTGAAATGCCTTGCCTTGCGTTGGAAGAATTGGCCTATCCTCTAACTAAACTATTCAACATTTCCTTTAGGACTGGCATATTCCCAGATATATGGAAAACTGCCCTAGTCACACCGGTCTTTAAAAATGAAGACAGAACTAGCCTGGGTAACTATCACCCAATCTCCATCTTGCCATCCCTTTCTAAGGCCCTTGAGAGAATGGTGCCCGGACCAGCTCACAGAATACCTGGACAACTACAAACTGCTCTGCCCATAGCAGCATGGGTTCTGTAAAGCCCACAGTACCATCACAGACTTCACTTCCCATCTTTACGACACCCTTGACTCTGGTAGGATGGTGGGGTATATTTTTATAGACCTGACCAAAGCATTCGACACTGTCAATCACCAGATCTTGCTCAAAAACCTCTTGACCCTAGGCCTGTCTACTGACACAGTCTCTTGGTTTAAAAGCTACCTCACTCACAGGAATCAGCGCGTTAGGATAAATGGAGTCACATCTGAACCCCAAAACGTAACACTCGGGGTTCCCCAGGGATCAATCCTAGGGCCATTACTCTTCAGCATTTTCATCAATTCACTCCCTAGTGTTTGCCCTGCCAGGATGCTGGTCTATGCAAATGATGCAGTGATCTCTGTTCCTGGACACCACTTGCTAGATATAAATACTGCACTTCAAGACAGCTTCTCCAAACTTGAGGCCTGGTTCTCACATAACAGGCTCCTATTAAATTACAAAAAAATTAAATCTGTGCACTTCTTGTTGCAGCAGTCCAAAAAGAATGCCAACCCCCTGATCATCCTAAGTCATAAAGGTGATGTCCTAGAACAGGTCTTCACTTTCAAATATCTGGGTATCCACATTGATGACTCCATCTCTTTTGCTACCCATATAGACCACGTCATAACATCTGCAAATATGTGACTTGGGATCCTATACCGGCAAAAAATAGACATGACCCTGGAGGCCCTCAGTCTCGTCACACAGAGCTCCATATTGTCAATTATTGACTATGGCCTAGTCATATACAATGCAGCCTCAGTGACCGCGCTTAAATGCGTAAAACCTCTCCTCAATAAAGCCTGCCGGCTTGTATTGGGGGCTGATCATCACACTCATAGTTGCAGCCTCTATTCCTTGACAGGGTGGCTCCCACTTTCCCTAAGAATCAAATACCAAACCTGCCTACTTGGGGAAAAAAGCCCTACTAGGACAAACACCTGAGTCAACTGCTATGTTATTCCAACACAACCTAACTTACAAAAATACCAGAAGTTCCGTGAAGGGCCTACTACATGTACCGGTTAAAAGAACCTCCCTGGCCTAGCGTTCCCTTTCTTATCGCAGCCCACAATGGTCGAATGACCTACCCTCCACCGTCTTACAACATGAAAACATCAGCCCCTTTAAGAAAGACCTACGTCTCCACCTGGCCGGATCCAACAACTGTGACTGTTATGCATAGTGATTGACCCTTGGCCTCATCTCCTGCCTTCTTCCCCAATTCATCCCTTACTCCCACTCACCCCTAAAACCCACTTTCTACCTTCCCTTCGGCAATCAATCACCTCTCCTAGCTCAGGTTTTTGGCTCCTGACCTGGTGGTCCATTCTCAGCTGTCACTTTTCGATCCCTCACCCTCACTCCATCTTCACAGCCATTCCTGGCAGACACCCCCTCCTCCCTTCTCCACCCCCCCTTTTCCCTCTCTTCCCTCACACCCCTTTCGGAATCCACCATGAAAAAGCCACTTCTGGCTGCAATTTTTCCCACCTTCTGCACTTAGCAACTGACTTCTCAGCACTTAACAACTGGTTTTGGTTTTGTCTGTGACTACTTTACTGGAGTTAAGTTATGTACCCTGCTTGTTTCTAAGTCTACCTATGTTTTCTGTTTACTCATATGTCCCACAGAGTTGATTCTAACTACCTACCCTGTCTATTATTGACACTGAAAGTCTTTCTGTAATGTATTGTTTTATGTCATTAACATGGAGCCTTTGTAAAAGAGCCTCCTTGGCTCAAAGATTGTAATTCCGAAACTGAAATAAATAAAAATAAAATAAATAAATAAATCGAAGTAGAATAAATCCACAGAGTGGCCGTTATCCACTAGCCTCATTACCCAGTCAAGGAAAACTATCAGGGTGCTCTGACAAGACCTCCCTGCCATGAACCCATGCTGTTTATTATCATGGCGTCCACCGCTCTCCAGGTAGTCCACAAGGTCCTCTTTGACTAGTGTCTCCATCAGTTTAATCACAATAAAGGAAAAACTGATAGGTCTGTAGCTACCCTGTTGTTACTTGTTCCACCCCCTTATGAAGTGGGACTACATCTGCTACCCCTCCAGTCTTTTGCAACTATCCCTGTCTGAACTGAGCTACTAAATAGCCCTACCAGGGGTTCATTTGTTCCACTGCCAATTCCTTCAGCACCCTTGGATGCATCCCATCTGGCCCAGTGGTCTTCTCTATCTTTAGGGCTGCTAGCCCTTTCTGAACCCCTTCACTGGTAAATACTTGCTCCCTCATTTTAGGGATCCCTCTTGCAGCTGCCTTAATGCCACTGTCTGGCAGAGGGTCCTTTGTCTTCTCTTGAGAATACGGAGCAGAAGTAGTCATTAAGAATGGCTGTGTAACCCCCAGGTGGCGCTATCCCAAGGGCTACTACTCCAGCCTGCTTGACTACTGACAGGTTGAGGGGCCTAGGTTCTATGGCGAGTGCCTCCACCCAGAGGTCAGGGTTTGTAATGGTTGGTCTAGTTTGGTCACAGCCCTCTGGGACACTGAGACCCCCTTCTAATCCCTCTAATGGCCTACACAATGCACAGGAGTTACAGTACCAATACCCCACATGTACACACTGTTCATTCATAAGGTACTTACCCTCGAGACTGATTCGCAGGTTCGTCTCTGAGGACCCCCTGAAAAATAAGGTTAAGCAGTATACACAAACCAATACAGTGCTTGGCATGAAGGTACTGACACTTCAGACAGTTTAAAGGTTAACAACAACAACAAATCTGATTTATTTAGGGAACAGTAACACGGGAGGGGGAAATCAGGTTAATTAGTGGCATTAAATCACAGTACTGTGCACACATACAGGGTCTGAAAAGTCACACTCTGGGTGCCCAGGTTGGGGGGGGGGGCTAGCCAGGTCCATTGCCCGGGGTTGGCCAGCAGGTGCAGATGGATAGGGCCCTGTAGAAGAAAATATATGCACAACACCCAACTGTAATCCGGAGCCTGATGGCTCAGCCCATGAAGCAAAGAAACAACAAGAATTAGATGACACACTTGTGATTGAAAACAGGCTGCAGGGGAATACCCTGATTTGTACTCACAATACCCAAGCTGAGAACCGGATGGTGGATGTTCTTCTGGATTGTCAGAAACAGCAGAACATGGAGGCAAGGTCATTGTGACTGGACCCCACTGCAGTTGATAGCAAACGGATTTAGTTCAAGACAAGCTGGGGTTTGCTTCCAGCTTCAACACGCAGCACACAGCACAGGGGATTGGAAATAGCGATTCCCCACAAGCACTATGCACATTCATATGTAAAAGGAAAATACTATACCAGGCAAACAAAGCAAAAAGACTAGCGCACCTCCCCCACATAGCATAACGTTTAAACTTTCAAATGCCAAAAATGGCTATATTTACTTTCAAACTTCATGTGAGGAGAGGGTCCTCTTAGTTTCAGACTGGAATTCCAATTTGAGTGAGCTAAATCACCAACGTCAAGGTGTGGCCCTTCAATTTAGTCCCTAACCTTCCAATGCCTCAATGGCTACTAGCTAACTGCTTTTATACTGTGCTCCCAGCAGGGATTTTGCACAGGTGATTTAACTTCTCACTTTATACTGTGCTCCCAGAAGGGATATAACACAGACAGTTAGCTAGTAGCCATTGAGGCTTGTGAATTCCAGTGTGTAGTAATTTAAAGGTTTGAGCAGCTATTTTTGGTTTTATGGTTTTACTTGAATTTGGGGAGTTTATGGTGCTCCTCTATAGCATGCTCCCTTTAAAATGTCTGTGTTATATCCCTTCTGGGAGCACAGTATAAAGTGAGAAGTTAAATCACCTGTGCAAAATCCCTGCTGGGAACCACATTTAAACAGCTCAGACACCGAACACCGCCCAGACTTGGAGCATTCAGGCAAGCTCCTGGAAGACTTTTGGGAACCCCCATTTGCAGGGGGTTACACCCTTCCTGGCCTGAAAAAACTTGGCATCCATGTCAAGTAAGCACCCCCATAAGTTTCAATATAACCATATACATTTACATCAGTATCACATTAGGCTTATACATGTAATCATCAGTCAACATATCACCTTACCAGAAACACATTTCTGAAACTTTTCAGTACATCACTTTTTTCACAGTATTATACATACATTGTACCATAACTCAGGTTATTACCTCCTGTACATGAAACCTGAAGAGAGGGGGCCCTTCCCTGTCAGCTACCTTATGGCTGGATGGGGCAGGGGCACCATACCTAGAGGGCAACACAAGTAACTTGGAGTTAGCACTGATGTTCAGTTTGGGCAATGAGCTCAGGGACACATACACTCCTTTATGGACAACATTGAGAGGCAAGTCCACAGGCCTCCCAAGGGAATCGTAACTGAGGTGCACCACAGGCTTTACAGCTCGACCAGTCCTTCTAGGGGGAACTGTTACAGTCTCTGCACCCTGAGCCTCATTTTCAGCATTGTCCTCACTTGTCAGGGGAGTCTCCATTGGGGTAGAGAGGCTAGAACTTGGGGCACTTTCAGCTCCAGGAGTTACAATCTCTGAGTCCACAACACTTGGCTCACATGGAGAGCTTTTGGACACTGCCAGTGGACCATCGGGGCACTCAAAATACTCTTCTTGTTCTGGTATATCACCAGTCTGTACCAATTCATCATTTTCCTCCTCTGAAAGCTCAAACAGTTGAACCATACACAATGATTCCATGTCATCTGACTTGATGCTTTGCACTTCACCTTCTGGGAGCATTGGATCCAGGGACAAAGCTGGGGGCTTAGACAGTCCAGAAGGCCCAGCTTCATCTCCAGGATTGACTAGGGGATTGCCCCAAAACAATTGACTTAGTTTGTAAGAGGGGTAGTACCCAAAGTTGCACTCACTTTCCTCTGACATGGATTGACAGTCATTTTCAACTGGGACTTGTTGTGGGGAACACTTTAACTCAGCATCTGTAGGTGCAGACTTTCTTTGCTTTTGCTTAGCAGCAGCTCGGGTCACTGGTCCAGAGGGAGCACTTTCTGGGGGGCTCAGATTCAAACAAGATTTGTCCAGTGGGCAGTAAATGATTTCTATGCATTGTTTTAACATCTTTTGAATTATTCTAAGGCCTTATTTTGTACACAGGCAGATCATCTAGTTTGCCCACTACAATGTGTGGGAGATGGTGCCATCTGTTAGCAATCTTATGTTTGCCATGCAGTCCCAGATTTCTTAGCAATACCTGATCTACCTCCTGGAGTTCCTGTGCTTTCATCTTTTTATCATACCTTTCTTTGTTGGCCAGATTTCTTTTGGCAGCCATGGTTTGAGCCAGTTGGTATGCATGATTTAGCTGGGCCTTTAACTTTTGCACATACTGTAAATAGTTGTCAGCTCAAACCCTAACAGGAGAAACTCCAAAACATACATCTACCGGCAGTCGAGCTTCTCTTCCAAACATCAGGTGGTAGGGGGAGAACCCAGTGGCATCACTTTTGATGCAGTTGTAAGCATGTATGAGGGTGCTAATTTGTTGGCTCCATCTAGGCTTGTCCTTTGGGTGGAGGGTGCCTAGCATATCTAGCAAAGTACGGTTGAAACGTTCAGGCTGGGGCCGGTAAGGGGTGGTTCTGGACTTTCACACTCCCCACAGAGAAAGCATCTCTTTGATCAGATGACTCTCAAAGTCTCTCCCTTGATCAGAATGGATTCTTTGTGGAGCCCCATAGTAAACAAAAACGTTTTCTACAAGTACTTTTGCCACAGTGGATGCCTTCTGGTCCTTGGTGGGAAAAGTTTGGGCATATCTCGTAAAATGGTCAGTGACCACCAACACATTACTAATGTTTCTTTGATCTGACTCCAAACTCAGAAAATCAATACAGACCAGCTCCATGGGTGCACTGGTGGTGATGTTAACAAGGGGGGCAGCCCTCTGAGGCAAAGCTTTCCTCTGTAAGCAGTGACTACAAGTTTGAATGTGTTGCTCAACATCAGCCCCCAATCTTAGGCCAATAGAATCTGGATCTCACCAAGTTAAGTGTTCTGTCTATACCAAGGTGCCCCATGTGGTTGTGTAAGGACCTCAGTACTGAGTCTTGAAAGGCAGTGGGCAGCACTAGTTGTTGTTTGTCTATTTGTCCCCCTCTGTCTACTGTTTCTCTGTATAACAGTCTATTGATCAGTTTCAACTTAGGACCTTCCTTGTATAACAATGCAGCTCTCAAATCAGTGAAATTTAATTTGGACACATCTTTCCCTGCATAGAGGGCTTCTAAAGCTGATTTGATCGTGGGATCTCGGGATTGAGCCTGCTGAATACTGTCATTGTCCAGTTGAGGCAGTATACCAATGTCTATTGCAGAAAAGTGGCAATAAGCAGCAGGTATGCAACTCTCAGAGGGTCCCAAACAATCCACCATACAGTCCACTGCATCCGTGGACATTTGTTCCTCCCTGTCAAACTTCTGGCAGAGTGCTTGAATATCAGGTTCTGACAGTCTGACCCAGTCATTCCAGGGAACAGGCCTCCGGGAGAGAGCATCAGCATCTATGTGGTTCAGGCCTGCTCTGTATTCAACAGCATAGTTGTTTGTAGATAATGCAGAAAGTCTTCTATGGCCAGTGACATCCAACTTAGCTGAAGTCTGCACATAGGTCAAAGGATTATTGTCAGTTTTTACTAGTATCTTAGACCCATACAAGTACTCATGGAACTGGTCAACAATAGCCCACTTCAAAGCTAGGAACTCTTAACTTATGTACAGGACAGTTCTTTTCGGTTGGGGTCAGGCTTCTACTGGCAAAGGCCACTGGTCTCAGGCCATTCTCGTGCTCTTGGTACAATACAGCCCCCAAGCCTTGCAGGCTAGCATCAGTGTGCAAGACATAGGACTTCACTGGATCTGCATAGGCAAGGACAGGAGCGTGGGTAAGTTGATATATAATCTCATGAAAAGCAGCTTCACACTCAGGTGTCCATCTGGCTCCAAATACTTAATTGGGATGGAAATACACTCTCTCAGGCTCAAAAGAAACCAACCTCTTGTATTTTTTGTGGGTAGGAGGATAACCTTGAGTAAGATTAAGTAAAGGATAGATCACTCTTGAATAGTCCTTGATGAAACGGCGATAGTAGCCACAGAATCCCAGGAATATTTGCAGTTCTTTTAGATTGTGGGGCTGTGGCCAGGTGGTCAAGGCCTCAACTTTACTTGAGTCGGTCTCTATTCCTTCGGTGGAAACTTTGTGTCCCACATACTTTACAGATGTTTGGAAGAATTGACATTTATCGATGGACAGTTTTTGGCCAAAGTCTTCTAGTCAGTCCAACACCTTGAACAATCTGCTCTCATGTTCCTCCAGTGAGCTGCCAAACACAATAACATCATCCAGGTACACCAGGCACTCTAATAAGTTCATGTTCCCCACTGCACACTCCATCAGTCATTGAAAAGTGGCTGGGGCATGTTGCCGACCCGCCGGCGCAGCAGTTGGATTTCCGCTTGCGAAGCCAGTGACCCGGGTTCAGGAACAAGCCCGGGTCACTGGAGGGCCGGCCGGGGGGAGAAGGATTGAGCATCCCAGGGACAGCTCTCCTTCTCCAGGGGAGGGTAGGGGACTGGTCCGGCGCCTGCTGGCTCCTAGCGGAGGCTGGGGTATCACAGGACACACGGCCCAATACTAACCGGATGGAGGAGCGGACGTCGACGTAAGCCGTGACGTTACTACGCTACCCCTAACAGAAAGTCAGGAAAATCACTCACTGGCCCTCAGGATGATGGCTCTCTGTTCCTAGGGGCCTCCAGCGCCTTTCCAGTGTCTCCTGTTCCCCAGCAGCACCCCCAGGCCCTAGAAGGATGTGCTGGGGCTATCCCCCTGGTGCCTTCCCCCTCGGAGGAGAGGGACCCGCCCGGTGAAGGGATATCCCGGGGGTCGGCTGCGATCTGGGCACTAGAGGAGGGCCAGGCAAGGACAGAAGAGGTCAGGGGAACTTGTCAGAGCCTGAAGGAGTGGAGGACCAGCGAGCAAGGGGGTGGAAAAAATAGATAATACAAAAAAAAAGAAAAGTGGCTGGGGCACCTAAAATCCCTTAAGGCATCCTCATGAATTCATAGAAGCCAAGCGGACAGATAAAGGCTGTCTTCTCACAGTCTTCCGGGGCCATCGGGATCTGGTAGTACCCACTTCGAAGATCCAGCACGGAGAACCACTTGCTACCATTCAGGCAGTCTAAAGCATCCTGGATGCGGGGCATTGTATACTGATCAGGGATAGTCTGCCGGTTCAAGGTGCGATAATCCACGCACATCCTCACTATCCCATTCTTTTTTCTCACTACCACAATAGGTGAAGCATATGGGCTTCTGGATCCTTGTATTACACCAGCAGCAAGCATCTCTTGCAGATGCCGTCTCACATCATCTATGTCAGCAGGTGCCAGGCGTCAAGACCTCTCATGAAATGGCCTTTCATCATGCAGCCAGATGTGGTGCTCAGCTCCTTGCACACATCCTACGTCCCATTCTTTGAAAGAAGACACCTGGTCTCTCTGGGCAATCTTTCTACTGATTCTCATCTTCCATTCGGCTGGCAATGGGGAGTCACCAAAATCAAACAAGTCAGGCGTCACTCTGTCATTCTCCCCGAACACTTGTTACTGGGCAACACTGCAGTATCCACACAATGCACAATAGCCAGGGTGCAACCTCTATTTACTCGAATCTCTCTATCAGACACATTATGAACTTATAGCATGCACCAAGCAGGAAAGGGATCTTGGAGTTATCATCTCTGATTACCTCAAGGCAGGGAAACAGTGTGACAAGGCAGCAGGTAAAGCAAATAGGATGCTGGGATGCATAGGCAGGGGCATCACCAGCAGGAAAAGGGAGGTCATAATTCCACTATACAAGACACTAGTGAGGCCGCACCTGGAGTACACTGTGCAGTTCTGGAGACCTTACCTACGTAAGGACATAGACAGGGTAGAGAAGGTTCAGAGGAAGGCAACAAAGATGGTGCATGGATTGCATCACAAGTCCTATGAGGACAGGTTGAAGGCACTGAACATGTACTCCCTGGAGGAGAGGAGGGAGAGAGGGGGATATGATAGAGACATACAAGTATCTTACAGGGAGGAACAGGGTGCAGGAATGCACTATTTTTAAGCGAAAAAGATGTTCCAGGACTAGAGGGCATGGGATGAAGTTGGAGGGAGGATGATTCAGAGGAAACGTGAGGAAGAATTTCTTCACAGAACAGGTGGTGGACAAGTGGAACACCCTGCCAGAGGAAGTGGTGGGGGCTGAAACAATCACGGGATTTAAGAATGCATGGGATAGACATAAAGGAATTCTGGAGGTCAGGGGTAAGGGGCAACAGACTTCCTGGAAAACATAAACTGAACTTACAAACTTAAATGGGCAGACTGGGTGGGCCATAGGCCCTTATCTGCTGACACTGTCTATGTATGTATCTATGTAACTTGGACCATTACCCATCTGGCATAAGCAGGCGCTCTAGCAGGCAAAATACTTGTCTTGACCAGCAGACCCTCTGCCAATTTCCCATCGCCCGGAGCATCCAGCATGAGGATTTTATTCTTGACATCCTTTCTGATACGGACCGCTCCCTGTAAGGTACACTGGGCATTTGGCGCCAGGATCAGAGACTCGGGGATCCTTTTTCCAGACATTTCCAACCGGTTCCTCTGGTTCCACTTTGTCAGCATCTCTCTGGGCATCATAGGCCTTCTTGATCAATGCCGGAATTCTTAAAGCTCTACCAGTCTGTGACCCCTGTTTCTCATAACACAACTGTGCCAACCGTCCAAACATATGCGCATTCATCCCAATTAGTAGTGGAACCCCATCATACAGTCCAGTAGGGGGACACACTAAGGCCAGGGTCTCTACTTGCTCTGCCACTCCAGCCATGGAGGTGGGGAAAGATAGCCAAATTCGGATATACCCGGAGTAGGGGTAGGCCTTCTCACTTAACCCCCATACATGCAGTCCTTCCAATGGTTGTAAGGGTATGTCTGACAAATGCTTCTGATACCAATCCTGGAACATAATTGTCACTTGGGAGCCACTGTCTAATACAGTAAGTAAGTAAGTAAGTAAGTAAAAGTTTATTTTTAAGCGCTTTTCGAAATCAAAGCACTGTACAATAATTAAATACATATAAAACATACATACAACGTAACAAACAACAATAAAATATAATTTCAATTCAGTGCAGTAACTACTCCCCATAAGCCTTTTGAAATAAATAGGTTTTCAGTTCTGATTTAAAGCTTTCAACGGTCAGGCAGCTTCTTATCCGACGAGGTAGAGAATTCCACAGGGTAGGGGCAGCATAAGAAAACGCTCGTGCCCCAGATGTTTTTAAACGAACCCTGGGAACCTCTAGCAATCCCTCGTCGGTGGAGCGGAGGAGCGGAGGGACAGTAGGGAACAAGCAGATCTTGCAGATATCGCGTCTCCCTGTTCGTAGGGGCTTTATAGGTCAGTAAACCGACCTTTAAAGGTGATCCGCCACTGAACCGCAGCCAGTGCAGTTCGCAGCACAGGCGCAATATGATTCCTCATTGATGTCCTCATTAAAAGCCTGGCTGCAGCGTTCTGCACCAGCTGCAAGCGGCGGATATCAACCCCCGGCATCCCTAGGTACAGGGCATTGCAGTAGTCAAGGCGTGAAGTAACAAAGGCATGGACTAATGTCGGGAGGTCAGCCGGAGGAACAACAGCACTTGTAGACACTCCTTTCACCTTTACAGTGGTCTCCACGGAGGGACCCACTATTCTGGACCAGTCTGGAGAGGCGGTAGCGGGGGCCTGGGCAACTGACATTGCCACAAAGGGACGTGAGTTAACATTTTTGGGACCCTCACTGGGATCATTTCATGTACCTCTTAACCACTGATTTGTTCTCTGAAGTGCTCCTTGTAGCCTATATACAACTTTGTGTCTTTTGGGGACCGGCATTCTCTCTTCATGTGCCCATCCTTCCTACAGTTCTAGCAAAATATACTTTCTTGAGTTTGAGCCGGCTGAGGCGCCACACTGGGAGCCAGGATGGGGGTACTACTAACTGGACACCTTAGTGCCATCTCTGTCTGCGGTGTGTTAAGCATTTGGAGGCATCTCATCAATTTCCCCACTTCCATGGTCAAGACATTGAGTTTTGAGCTGTTGTCAGCAGGAGATGCCTGGGTGGGTACCCTCACCCCCATAGCAGATGCAGTCGGATATAGGTCGGGGCCTATACTTGCAGGCGTGGCCTTCATAAAGAGACTGTTTTTAAATTCCCTGATCTCTCGCAGCAGTTCACCCCATCTTGGCACACCCTCATTGGTCCCTTCTTCACAAGGACCTTCCGATGCTGTGATCACTTGGGCTGTGCTCACCCCAGAATTATAATCCCCCTCATCTTCAACCTCCCGAAGTTCTTTTATTAAGTCACAATAGTCCGGTGGGTTACCCCTTCTGTCTGGGAGCCTTAATTGAAGGAGCTGCAATTTAGAATGCTTTGCATGCTGTAGTAGGTGCTCCAACCTTACACGGTTTAAGTCACTGGCGGCAACCCCTCCTTTTCGGTAAACCTTCTGCAGAGCTCTTTCCAGACGAGTAACATATGCAGAAAAACTTTCCTCTGGCTACTGTTTTGTACCTTGAAATTTCCACATCAAGCTCTCCCCCGACTCAATGCTCCCAAAATTGCCTTCAAGCACAGATAGGTACTTCTGGGCAGATGCATCAGGATTTGTGGACCTCAAAAATTTAATGGCCTCTAGGGCATGACCCCTCAGACTTTCTATGATTCTTTTTTGTTTCTCAGCCTCCACACACTGCCATTCAGGTATCGGGGGGGCAACACAATCTAGCCAGGTGTCCCAATCATCCTCCCCTTGGGGGTGGGGAGGGTGCCAGAGAAGATCCTCAACCTTCGGTAAGAGTCGTGACTAATGGCAGGTGCAGAAATAGGAGCCTGCATTGGTTCAGCCACCATAATGGGTACTGCAGTGGGAGAGGGTGTTGGGGGAGGAACACCCCCAGGTGGCAAGAATAGTTTATTCAAGTCCTCCACAGTTTTTCCTTCCTCCAGCAACAATTTAGCAAATTTCTCCTCAAACGTTTCAGAAAGTGGGGGGGGGGGGCTCATTCCCCCCCCGCCGGGTCTCTACTGTCCTTAATTATCACTCTCCAGGCAGTGAGGGCTCCCTCTGGGGTAATAGTCTGTGGTACTTTGGAGCTATCTATGGGGTCCTTATACTCTACTAGGGCCATGAAAGTGTGGGTTAGCAGATCAGCATGTCGACTCACCACCACAGGGTTTTGTAAATCTTCCACCTTGGAAAGTACTCCCTGTACAGTGTCCATATGGATACCCAGGGAGATGTCCAGGATAAGCATAGCATTTTGGGGGTCGATCTCCTCCCCAGTACACCACTCCACCAATCGGTGCACAGCCACTTCTGTCGGGGTACCCATTTATTTTTTTTAACAGTGGTTCATAAATGTGGCCACTAGAGGACACAAAATCCCAGTGGTGAGCCTCCAAAATGTAACCCCCAGGTGGCGCTATCCCAAGGGCTACTACCCCTGCCTGCTTGACTACTGACAGGTTGAGGGGCCTAGGTTCTATGGCGGGTGCCTCCACCCAGAGGTCAGGGTTTGTAATGGTTGGTCTAGTTTGGTCACAGCCCTCTGGGACACTGAGACCCCCTTCTAATCCCTCTAATGGCCCACATGATGCACAGGAGTTACAGCACCAATACCCCACATGTACACACTGTTCATTCATAAGGTACTTACCCTCGAGACTGATTCGCGGGTTCGTCTCTGAGGACCCCCTGAAAAATAAGGTTAAGCAGCATACACAAACCAATACAGTGCTTGGCATGAGGGTACTGACACTTCAGACAGTTTAAAGTTTAACAACAACAACAAAATCTGATTTATTTAGGGAACAGTAGCACAGGAGGGGGGAAATCAGGTTAATTAGTGGCATTAAATCACAGTACTGTGCACACATACAGGGTCTGAAAAGTCACACTCTGGGTACCGAGGTTGGGGGGGGGCTAGCCAGGTCCGTTGCCCGGGGTTGGCCGGCAGATGCAGATGGATAGGTCCCTGTAGAAAGAAATATATGCACAAAAGCCAATTGTAATGTGGAGCCTGATGGCTCAGTCCATGAAGCAAAGAAACAACAAGAATTAGATGAGACACTTGTGATTGAAAACAGGCTGCAGGGGAATACCCTGATTTATACTCACAATACCCAAGCTGAGAACCGGATGGTGGATGTTCTTCTCGATTGTCAGAAACAGCATGGCATGGAGACAAGGTCCTTGTGACTGGACCCCACTGCAGTTGATAGCAAACAGATTTAGTTTGAGACAAGCTGGGGTTTGCTTCCAGCTTCAACACACAGCACACAGCACAGGGGATTGGAAATAGCATTCCCCACAAGCACTACGCACATTCATATGTAAAAGGAAAGTACTATACCAGGCAGGCTGCTCCTTGATACCGATCGCAATTATTGCAAGATACCCGGGAGCACACACAGCAGCTTCAGTTCCTGACAGACTGAGCGCGATTCAACAATTTCTCCAGTCTTCTACAGGGTGAGCCTGGTTTCCACACTTCTAGTGCTTCTTTCTCCTACAACTCAGATTCAGTCCAAACTGGCACTCACAAAGGCTGCAGACCAAAACTCAAGGCCTCACACGCGCTTCCTGTGTGAAACTATACACCGCAGAAGCACACAGCTCCTTCTCTCTTCACAGTCACAAATGATCTAATCTTTCCAGTCACAGAAAAGGGCATTTCCTTTAGCTCCACATCATTCTGTTGGCTGGTTCAGCTGTCACTCACAATAAGACTCCCCCTTTGGTGGAAAAAGGCGCCAAGGTTAAAACTACATTTTCCAGAGTCACTGCCCATACAACCCCCTTGTGGCTGGCTCAAAATTAAGAGTCCAAGTTCCCATTCGTCCACAGGCTCCATTTGAGGGTCTCTCTATCATCCTGATTGGTCCAAGTCAGCTATTCAGAACCAAAATGAAAGCTACACTGAAACAGTTTGTGCTAAAATAAAGACAGGTTAGACAAACTACATTTTCTCAGTCACTCTAAATGATTTCTGGCAAACAGTTATATCTTTCAACAAGGCTCCATCTGCTCATATAGCTATGGCAGAAACAGAGCGAATTGGCAGCAGCTCAGGCGGGATTCAGGCGGGATTTGAGCATTAAATACACAGTCCCCCCATACAAACTAATTAAGTCTGCAAGCAGACAGCTCTTAAAGAGACAGTACATGGAGGCTCAAATAGCACTCACTTGGAACCACATTTAAACAGCTCAGACACCGAACACCGCCCAGACTTGGAGCATTCAGGCAAGCTCCTGGAAGACTTTTGGGAATCCCCATTTGCAGGGGCATTACAGCTGCTTTATGCCCATCCTTCTCAATTACCCTGTCTTACTCTGTTAGCCTAACAGTTCCTCTTTCCTTCTTTCTTTTTTCCTTAAAATATCTAAAGAACTGTTTTTCCTCTCCCTTGAATCTTCTACAATACACAACTCTGTCTGCCTTTGCTTCTCTGACCACTCTCTTGGTTTCTCTTGTTCTCATTTGGTACTCTCCCCATTTTTCCTTCCCTTGTTATTTCTTGTACCTGGAGAAGGCCTTCTTTTTGGCTCTCACTGCTTCCCTGGCCTTTCCAGAGAACCTTATTGATCTCTTGTACCTGTTTTTTTGATTATCATTCTCATGCAAGACTTTGTTGCCTCGAGAATGATCCACTTTGATTGCTTCCCATCTTTCCTCCACATCCCTGATACTATTTAGTCCAACTAACTTGTCTCAGACCAGCTCCCTCACCCAGTTGAAGTCTGCCCTTCTGAAATCTAAGACCCAAGGGCCTGGTCGAACCATATAGGGTTATGGTCGCTGGACCCTAGTGACTTCCCTACCTTCACTTCTCCTACCACTTCTCTATTGGTGAGCATCACATCAAGAATGGCAGCCTGTCTAGTGGGTTCCTTAACCAGCTGCACCAGCAGACAGTCCTGCCATGTATCCAGCAAGGCCTTATGTCTGGAGCTCCTGGCTGCTGGAATGACCCAATCAATATCTGTCAGGTTTAGATTTCTCACCACCACCACCACCTCCCCCTTTGCTACCACCCCCTCCCTTTACTGTAGTTCTGCCAGTAGCTCCTTATCTTGTCCCCATTCTGGAGGTCTATAGAGCACCTCATCCATAGTTTCTTGCCTGATGATGCCATGAGCTGAACCCACAGTGATTCTGTTTCCCCATTACCTCCCCTGATGTTCCATCCTCCACTGCCTCTATACTTTCCCTGACATACAGGGCTATACCTCCTCTACTACCTTTTCCTCTATCACATCCAAACATGTGTAGCCTGGGACAGTCAGGTCCTAATCGTTATTCTCTGTGGCCCAAGTTTCTGTGATGGCTACTAGGCCTGTCACAGTGTCTTCCACAATTGCTTTGAGCTCACTAATTTTATTTCTCAGACTCCTGGCTTTAAAGCAGACAGCTTCCCATCTATCTCTTGATCCCCTCTTGCTTCTTTCTATTCTTTATCCCTTATTCTTCCCTGGTCTCCTTATTTTTTTAATTTTTCATGCTGGATGAAAGCGTTTTCAGCTCTCCCTTATTGGTCTCTTCCCTCAGCCTAATCTGAACTTCAGTCTTACTGATACCCACCTTGCTGCTACTAGCCCCTGTTCAAGGGAGCCCTAACTAGGTTTCCCACCAGCTCTCCCTTCTCAGTGGTTCCCCTAGCCTCCACCTCCCCCGCAGTCAGTTTAACTGTCCAGTGTAGATGTCAGACTTCTGCCCCAAAGCACTCTCCCCTTCTTTCGTTAGGTGAAGGCCATCACCCTTGAAGAGCCTCTTGTGCCAGAAGCCCCCCCATGCCCCACAAAGTTATATCCCTCCTCCTGACACCATCCCTTCAACCACTCATTGAACTCCTCAATCTCTTCCTTGTTTACTCTGTCTTTCCCATTCCCCCTACTCCACACGGGGAGGACCTCAGAAAAGGACAGGGAAGTGGAGTGCATTTTCAGTCTATCCCCAACCTCTTAGTTTTGCTTCACTGCCTCCACGGGCTGGTTACCAGATTGTTGATACCAAGTGTACCAGTACCCCCAGCTCCTCCCCCCCCTTCACTGCCATTCTCCCTATCCTATCTGTATACCGAACGGCTGATGCACCAGGAAGGCATCTGATCATTTCACCCCTTCCCTCTCCCGCCCACCACGCTCTCTACTCCCCTAATCATTGAGTCCCCAATAACCAAGATTCTCTTTGATGACTTCCTCCTGCTTACCCCCCGATGCCACAAAGTTGTCCTGCCCATTTCCTCCCCCCGACTGACTCAGTGCCCCCCATGACAGAATCAGGTACCTGAGCCTCCTCCAGGGGTGCAAAGATATCTGCTGTCTGAATTGTGTGAGATTGTTCAAACCCATTGTGGCTGCCCTGCTACCCTCCCCTTCCCCACCCCCCTCCACCCCCGAGTCTCTGGATTGGGGGGGGTGGACCTCAGCTGAGCCAGTGCCGCAGCTGAGATATCTTGTCTCTTCTTGCTACCAGCTGAGCATGGCACTCCACAAATATCCTGCAGATGGGATAGTGTCCCCTCCTCCAGAGCGTAACCCTGGAGAAGAGGGCCTCACAGTTCCCACAACTATCTACTTCCCTGCTGTACCTCACCTCCATACTGATCCTGTGATAACCCCTAGACAGTTGTTAATAACTTGGTTTTAGATGGCAAATCCCTATAAATAAGCACATTTTTAAACAGCATACTTATTGGTCTCTGCTTATGAAGCAGAGCAGCAGACTTCCTGAGCATAGAGTACCTTCGGATTTTAAAGAACACCTTTTGTGGTATGCACCTCCCCACCCTAGTAGGATCTTAGGTCACCTGGACTTGCAGGCTGCATTAAAATAATTTTCGAACAGCAGGCTTTAGGAAGGGAAGGGATTGCATTTTAGCTCTGTGGAGTCGAGAGCCTGAACCCTTCAACTTCCTTATTTGGAATGCCGCCTCTGTGCTAGCACATTTTGTGATGTAATAGTCAGGAGAGTGTGGGGGGCATGCTTCATTGACTTCAATAGGGCTTCTCTTTTAAACACTAATTTTGATATTTTAATGGCCCAATTGGAACTAATCAAGGCTACCACTCAACTAGAGGGCCTTCTTAGCTGAGCAGTGGCCTTGATTAGTTCCAATCGCCTACCACAGTCAAAGAGAAAAGAAGGCGTACAGCACATACCAGGAAACCAAAACTGAGAAAGACTGGGAGTCGTACAAGGAAAAAATGAGAGAGTCAAACAAACGAATTAGAAAGGCAAAAGCCCAGACAGAGGAAAAGATAGCAGAGAGGAGACACATCATTTTTTAGATACATTAGGGAATGTAGGAAGACAAAAGGGGAATAGTAAAGATTGCTACTGAAGAAGGGAAATGCACCAAACATGACCCAGAGAAAGCCAAAATCCTCAACAAATACTTCAGCTCGGTGTTTACCAAAGAGGAACTACGGGATGGCCTAGCCCTGAAAAAACACAACACCCCAGGACCAGGGGTAGACACGAGTCCCTTTACAGAAGCCAAAGTATGGAAGGCGCTAAATAAACTAAAAGCAGACAAAGCCATGGGACCAGACGAGATGCACCCCAGAATCCTTAAGGAACTGGGGACAGAATTAGCAGCCCCTCTGGCACTTCTATTCATGAAATCCTTGCAGAGCAGTGTGGTACCCGAAGATTGGAAAAAGGCAATAGTGGTTCCACTTCACAAATCAGGCAGTTGCAAAGAGGCTAGTAATTACAGATCAGTGAGCCTCACGTCTATAGTAGGGAAACTAATGGAGACACTACTCAAACAGAGGATCATAGCATTCCTTGAAACTAGCAGCCAACAAGACCCTAAACAGCATGGTTTCACAGCAGGTAGGTCATGCCAGAGAAATCTGCTTGAGTTTTTTGGCTACACTACAAAAATAGTGGACGATAGTGGGGCAGTGGATGTGGTCTACTTAGACTTTAGTAAGGCCTTCGACTCTCTTCCACACAGAAAGCTGGTAAAGAAGCTTAACCACACAGGGGTTGGTCTAGAAGTAGTCAGAAGGGTACAAAACTGGTTACAAGGCAGAACCCAGAGGGCACAGGTTAATGGAGCACAATTGATGAAAGGCAGGGTGACCAGCAGGGTGCCCCAGGGCTCAGTGCTAGGGCCTGTGCTCTTCAATGTTTTTATAGAAGTCATCACTGACGGACTGGAAGGGAAAGTGTGTCTGTTCACAGATCACACCGAGATATGTAGCAGGGTGGACGGACTCCCCAGAAGGAATGAGCAAAATGGAAGCTGACCTCAAGAAGCTAGAAAAATGGTTTGGAGTGTGGCTGCTGAGATTTAATGCCAAAAACTGCAAGGTCATGCACATAGGAAAGAAAAATCCAAGAAAGAAGTATTATCTAGGAGGCAAAAGACTGGTAGCCTCAAATCAGGAACAAGATCTGGGAATCATAATCTCAGTTGGCTTGAAGGTTAGTAAGCAATGTGAGAAGGCAACAATGAAGGCCAACAGAATGCTGGGCTGCATTGGGAGAGGAATCACGAGCAGGGAGAGAGGTGGTACTACCACTGTATAGATCACTGGTCGGGCCTCACCTGGAATATGGAGTCCACTTCTAGAGGCCTCACCTCAGGAAGGACATTGACAAGGTGGAAACAGTACAGAGAAAGGCAACAAAAATGATTCAGGGTCTGCAACACATGTCCCATGAGGAAAGACTTAGGGAACTGAATATGTACTCCCTGGAGCAGAGAAGAGAGAGAGGGGACATGCTTGAAACATTCAAGTACGTAAAAGGCATTAACAAGGTACAGGCACAGGAACTTTTTCATTTCAAGAAGAGCTCCAGGACTAGGGGACATGACATCGGGCTGCAAGGAGGGAGTTTCTCTACCAACACCAGGAAGTCTTTCTTCACAGAAAGAGTGGTGGACACTTGGAACAGCCTGCCCAAAGAGGTTGTGGGGGTCAACACTGTGGGGAGATTCAAGAATGCATGGGATAGACAGAAGGGAGCCATGACTACAAAGGGGAACTAGAGTATCAAAATAGGACTACAACAAATGGGCATACTAGATGGACCTAGCGGTCTCCTTCTGCCATCAATTTCTATGTTTCTGTGTTTCAATTGGGCCATTAAAATATCGAAATTAGTGTTTAAAAAAAAAGATCTACTGAAGTTAATGGAGTGCACCCTCACACTTTCCTGACTATTACATCACAAAACGTGCTAGCATGGGGGCAGCGTTCCGAATAGGGAAGTGCAAGGGATCAG
The DNA here is from genome assembly GCA_016271365.2 of Neoceratodus forsteri. NCBI lineage: Eukaryota > Metazoa > Chordata > Ceratodontiformes > Ceratodontidae > Neoceratodus > Neoceratodus forsteri. Next base: position 277,116,501 of record JADMNL010000025.1, read on the forward strand.
TCTCTCAGCTCCATGGAATCAAAATATGATCCCTTCCCTTCCCTTCCTAAAGCCTGCTGTTAGAATTTTTTTTTTATGCAGCCTGTAAGTTAGGGGGACCTAAGGATTATTTGGGGTTCTGGGGGCAAATTTTAGAAAGGGCACGAAAGATGCTGTTTAAAGTACTATGCTCATTTTATGATGAAATCTGATTGTGACTTTAAATCTAAAGTAGAAATTGAATAGTGGAACTGCATACTTAATATTTGAATAAAACTATCTCATCAACTTCATATTGATTTCAGAGTGCGCACACACACACACACACACACCGCACTATATACATAAACTTTGACTTTAGGATAAGATTATCCATTACACATACCATACTCCAGAATTTTTCGCCAAAATGAATAATTCATATACAAATTGCTGCTTGAGATGTCAAATTCTGGAGCTAACTTATTACATATTCTATGATCTTGCCAAAAAAAACTTACTAATATTTGAAAACTATTTAGAAAATTTTGTGAAGAAATCTTGCAAACTTGAATTCAGGCAGACTCCAAATTGTTACTCCTTGGGGTCTGTTCATCTCTTTTCCTACTCAACAGAGAAGAATAAGACTGGGTGTTGGCGGCAGCCCTGTGTCTAATAAGACTAATTCCTTCAAAATGGAATAGCACCTCAACTCCAACATTTAATGAATGATTAGATTCCATGCACAGGCTAACAATGAATGAAAAAAAAATCAGTCATGTTGTGATAGATAAAATGCATTTAGTCAGTAAAACATTGGTTCATTTCCTAAATTTTTTACATAAAAGATAGCGATAAGACGTAAAACTGAAGAAAGTTAACATCCATTATGCATCTGTAAGAACTGATTTTATCAATGATAAGGTTCATATAGTTACAGTATAATACTTTGTCAGCGTACTGTTAATTCAACTTTGTTAATCATGTAACATGCTTCTTTCTTTGTATGTATTGCTTTTGAAAAATAAATGAAAAAATTTACTAAGGAAAATCATTTTATTTTTATCCTTTACATCTCAGTAGCGGAAGTGTGATTATAGAGTATGATGCTGTCTTCGATGCAGAGTGGATACAAGCACAGCTTCCTGATGCAGATCTGCTGCTAAATATGACCGGACTACCAAAAGCAGTGATATCTGATTTAAGGATTGGAGATTTCAAAGTAATCCGCGTTGCTGTCACTGGTAATTACTCATGTTCTCTTCAGGCGTCATGCAGTAGACCGTAACAGTGATTGTTTAAGTATTAATTAGGACCTGCCCAGGCTAGAACTTACACTTCCATGTAAACACAGGAGTTGTTGGCTTCAGAATGCTACAAATGAAATCAAACTGCAAACAATCATCAGACACTGCTTTAACTAGCAGTTCTCACCATAGGAAGATTTTTTTTAATGTAGCTTTCTCTCCCAGGCCATGTTCATCAGGGACTTACCCTGTTCCTAGGAATATACCCCGATCAGGCCTGTTAACACTTGTTCCCCCAGGTCCCTGTCCACCCTGACATCCCCACAGTCTACTGTTCCATGGCAGGGGCAACAGGGGAGAGCCTTCAGTCTACAGCGAGGACTAGGATGCAGTGTTGGCTGGCATCTGGATCCAGGTCAGTTCTAGGATCCAGAATTGGCTGGCACTAAGACCCTGGACATCACAGGTTTTCTCCCTGGCTCCTTCTTCCCTCCACTCCTGGCATATGATTAGCCATTGAGTGGCCTCAGCTACATGCATGTTGGCTGGATGACAGAAACTGAGCATCCCAGGTGATGCTTTCCCTCTCCAAAGAGGGAGGTCTGCATGCTCTGCTAACACACTGCCACCTGGCTCACCACCTGTGGTATTGCAGCATGGGTCTCTAGTGGGAAAGAACAGACATCTGTCTGACTCCGTGGCAACATACTTGTGTAGAACACTTGCTTAGAGCCCCACATGAGCGGGCACCTGGAGGGGCGGGGACATCCTCGAAATAACAAAATATCCCGGTGTGAGCAGAATGATGGTGCATGCCCAGGCTCTGGCCCAGATGACTGGACATCCCCAGCTTGAAGGCCATTAAGGGGAGAACCAATGCCTCTCCAGGCATGACCAACTGGCCAGACCTGGTGAGCCCCACCTCAGAGGTAAGCCAGGAGACTTAATGTGGAATAAGTGCCAGAGACATCATAGATACGGAGCAGGGTGGATGCTGCCAGAATGGGATCCATCCTGGACATGCAGCATAAATAATAAATTACAAACAAAAACAACAAAAATTGTACGCACACGCACACACACACACACACACACACACACACACACACATATACACACACACACTCACTCTTGTACTGTAAGGTGATCTTCAGTAATCTTACTAGACAGCCATGGAGAGTCCAGAATATCAAGGAGACTCTGGAGGCAGGTAATTATAATACAGTATAGAGGAAGATTAGACTCAAAAAAACAGCCTAATATAATAATAGACAGCACATGTGCATTTCAGCACATTACATTCAAGGCCAGTACGGCAGCCTTCTCTTTTGCTGCTGTGCTACTCTGGTTACCCAACAGCAGCACTTTCCAGACTCAGGCTAGTTTGGGCGACTAAAGTTAACTTTTAAATTAAAAAGAAAAGCTAATAACATAGAAACGCAGAATTTGTTGGCAGATAAGGACCTCTTTGCCCCTCCAGTCAGCCCATTTTTTTCTGCCTATACTGTTTTAACAGATACTACCTGGTGTCTGGCTCTCCCACCTCCTCACTTCCCTCTAACATTTTGTTGTGCCTATCCCATGCATGCTTGAAGCCCACCACTGTTTCTGCCCCCACCACCTTCACTCAGACTGTCCCAGGCATCCACCTCTCTTTTAGTGAAGAAGTACTTTCCCACATCTCGTTTGCATTTATCCCCTTCCAGCTTCATTGCATGTTCCCTTGTTCTCATACATCTTTTTCTCTGAAAAATGCTTCCCTCCTGTACCTTATTTACCCCATGAGGTATTTATAAGTCTCTATCGTATATCCCCTCTCCCTTCTGTCTTCCAGGGTGTACATATTGAGTTTAGTCTCTCCTCATAGGTCTTCTGATGTGGCCTCTGCACCATTGTAAATAAGTGAACATTTGAGAGTGACAGACGCTTTTGGGGGCTACTCTGTCCTTTATTAAAGGTGGGTAATCTATGAATTCCTCACCAAGAGTTAAATCAAAGCCCTGGACAGAGTACAGAAGTTTGGCAATGATGGCCACTAGCCATTCTCAAGCCTTTAATGGTGTCCTATGAGCCAATCTAACAAGCACAAGAGGAGTCACAGGCCCTGCTCAGCAGCAACCACACCAATAACCACTGGCCCAGCTAAACCCTGGCTCACAATCGCCCAAAGATATCACCCTGAGCCAGAGCTAGAGTCAGGCCAGAGCCCTCTCCTGATCACCTCATACTCCCTGTGGTGTCTCCATTAGCAGACAGCACATGGCAAAGAGTTTTCTGATATTTAATCACATTGCACTTTCACACGGTAAAGTCTGTAATGTAGCCAGCCTGCATTTTTCATGTATTTTGATGTCAATTACAATTTATGATATTAATTAAGGATGCAACCTCTAAGCTGATTTGCATCTTTTGGGACATGTCCCTCGATGAACTGGGGGGATGCCGTTTAGAAAGGATTTGTCTGTAATTGCCACTGGGATTTTAAACAAAGATTTGAATTGTTCTGCAGTGCATGGTTCAGTTTTTATGAACAAAGTTCATTTCTCAGATTAAAGAGCACTGCACACCTGAACTTCATGAGCAACATTTGTTTATTAATTTTAACACACTCCACAAATGAGAATCCAGATTGTTGGGATCTGGGCAGCTGGGACGGCCTTCCACAGTATTATTTACCGATTAGAAGATTTAAACAAGCCCATTCATAGAGCTTTGAGTGGTATCCTTCAGGGAGTTCTCCATTATTTATCATTTCTCCAGCACCAGTTGAAATACCACATGTAATTAGACCAATTTCTTTTGACTGTGTAAGTCAGCCTTTTTTCTTTATAATTTTTTTTATTAGAATTTCAACACATTTACAATACAACTATCATACGATTTATAATACAACCACTTATCCATTTCATACAGATATACTGTATATGTCTACATATCAGCAGTGTATTTATGTTGTACTATTGAAGCAGTATTACAGCTTAAAAACAGCATTATAACTTTGTATAACTGTAATAACTGCAGTCATTCTTACATAGTTTTATTTTACTTGTTACAGCACAAGAAGCAACTCCATTTTCTTTCAGAAAGTTCAAGTTTACCTTCAGCTAGGTGGCTTAATCTTTCTTTTTCTGCTAGTTTACTCATATAGGACAACCATTTATTTAGAGAAGGCACCGCTGAGTTTCTCCATTTTGACAGGATAACTCTTTTCAGACCTAACACTGCTGACAAAATCCAGTTTTGTTTATACTTTGGCATTGTTTTTATAATCATGCATTCTCCCAGTATTATTAGAGTGGTGACAAATGGTATATTACACCTTAATCTTTCTTTGCAAAGGAAAGTTAAATCTTCCCAAACTGCACTAATGCATGGATAATACCATAAAATGAGTGATAGATTTGAATTAGGATTTCTACGTCTTCAACATTTATTATCCTATTTCCTAGTTTTGCTAGTTTTTCTGGAGTGTAATATATATTGTGCAGTATCTTAAACTGAATAAAATGTTCAAGAATATGTATAATATATATTCACTATGAAGTCAGAGTCAGTGATAAAGTACGCAAGATTGAAGGCCGTCCCAACACTGAAAAGACACATGCCTGATTTTCTCAAGCAAAACAGAGTAGTTTGTTCACACAGACTGGGCTTGTCTGAACAACCATTGTTCAGCATGTGTTGCTTTAGGTCCAGGTCTTCCCAGAAGTTGATTCTGTAACTGCTTCCATGTTGCAGGCGAGATGGCGATTTTATCCACATCCACATGCACGTGCGCACACACACACACACACACACACACACACACACACACACACCACCTCTAGATCTCCAGGAAGGTGAAAATTCTTAGGAAACTGAAGAAGATATTTGTAATAAATTAATAAGGTATGTTGAGGGACTGAGAAATTTCTGGGCATGGCGGAGTTGGCTTATTGTAGTTGATGGGTCTTTTTTGCAGAATTCCTTGCTCAGAGGGCGTAGGAGCCTGAAGTGCATGTGCACTAGCCCTGCTGCATGGCAAAATGTGGAATGGGGCTAGTACAAGTCATGACTGAGCTACTTTAGCCTTTGAAAAGTGATTTCTAAAATGTTTCTTTCCCCTTCAGTGGGCCTGTGCAGTGCTGGTTCAATTCGGCCTCCTATGGTTCTGCAAAAGCAGGGGTTGTGTGGCAGCAGAGTGGGGTTGGTTTCATTTACCTGTTCATGTGTGTGATGGGGACTCCTGTCCCACCACCCATGTGAGCGGGATTACATAAAGTATACAGTATGAGTAACACAAGCAGCATCATTGCTCACTTCTGTGGTGGGCCACTCACTGAAAATCAAGCCCAGTGTGTGTATCTGCATTTAGACCACACCCGACACAAGTGAAACCAGATTTTTAACCAAACAGAAGATACTGAAATAGATTTTTCTTTTAATTTACTTTTGCTTTTTGGGGCCAGGACAGCTCCCCATCAGCCTGACACACTGCGCCATGGCCACCGTCACCACGTTACCAGGGCAAGCCACTACTCGGTGTTCCCCCTGGCTTACCCCCCACAGTAGGGCCACTGGGGCCTCCCCCTTGCTGCTTCAGTTGCCACATCTTGTGTCCAGTCAGGGAGCCCTGGGTCAGCTACGCAGAATGGTGGTACGATGTGGGTGTCATACAGCCTGCCTGGCAGTGTTTTTGTGGCTAAGCTGTGGTGCTGCGTGCAATGACACAGCAGTCTAAGTGCATCAGGCATCCGACATACCTGCCAGGACTAGTGCATGTGCCTCCGGTACCTCAACTACCTGTGGCCACCCAGGAGCCTTTGTACCATGGATGCAAATCTCCCCCCCCGGAGCAGAAGACCATGCAAAGGCCACTCAATCCACCCCCCCAGCCCTCTAGTGACCCGGGTTAACTCCTGAATCCAGATTGCCAGCATTGCGAGCAGTAGCTCTACCACTGTGCCAGTAGGCCAGCTGAAACTGAAATAGATTTTCTGATGTGCAGCAAAGAATTCAGAATTGGCATCAGTATATCAGCTGAAGTTACACCGAATTTCCTCACAATCTGAACTTTAGGATCTTCCATTTTTTATCACTGAAGACATTTTCATTAAAATGGGACTGGATTTTCAAAGGGCCCATAGAGCGACATGATATGTGCCTGACACCCACTTGCAGTGAAGCCAGGTGCACCATGGACCCTGCGTCAGATTCTGGTACAAGTGGGGTCTCAGTGGCAAAGTCCCCAAAGCTGCCTTAAGTGGCCCATTGCATCAAAATGATGGCACAAGGGAGGAGATTGATGGAGGCTGCCACCATCCCCTGATCTGTGAAACTCCGGCCCATTATTGCTAATGTCAAGCAAAGTGATACTGTCAAATGCAATAGCTGACACCCTCCCAACAGAACCCAGTGACTGCACACACATTTGCTAGCCAAGCTCACTGTCACCATCCATGGTAACAAGATACACTGACCATAACAGATGGCATGGCATGGAATTCCTCATGCCTAATCACACTGGACACCCATTGGACCATTGGCATGTTTATCGCAATGCATTCGTAACTCTGTGTTCCCATCCATAGAATCTAGTAGGCTCCTGTCCTAAGTAATGATGTATTTATAGGTGCTACCCAAGGCATGATGTGCTTAGTCAGCCTCCTAGTAAAAGAGCACCACCGCCGGGTTGATAGTACCACTGGATAAACTGCTGTCCAGTATGAGACTGAGGAAATAAAACTAGACACATCTCAGTGGGAATGCTGCACTCACTGTACACTTATTGGTAGGAGCCTGGCCGATGTATTCACCAAGAGGGACTAGAAGCCACAGAAGGAAAAGGGATGGGGAAGGAGGCTGCCATAACACCAGCAAGCAGCAGTGGCACTGGCTTAGTGGCTGCTGCTCTGGCCCAGAAAGGCAAGATTTAGCAGGTGACATCACCCAAGACATGTACTAGGACCCCAGATGGAAAAAGTGATGCCCCATTCACAGCCAGGAAGGGCACCAGGCAGATGCAAACATTGGCATGGCTCGGGCACCCAGAGTGTGACACAGTACTGGGCAGGATCTGTAGGGTGTGTATGTAGCATTGGGTAAAGCGATAACATCATATTAGGAGGGGAAATTACATGGATATCAGCTGTAAAGGCCCGGGGAGGGGCTATGACACTGGGGAAAGGCCCGGGGGGCATTTTGACACTGGGGAAAGGGAGGATGACAACAGGGAGACCCTCAGGATCCTAACTAAAGGCAACATTCAGTTACTGCAGGTGGTTCTTGTCATGGGTACACATTCCACATTGTATATATACATTTCTGCCACACTCACCTGATGGGCACCAGCTCGTCTCAGTCAGCCTCAGCTGATTATTGTGCTGCCTGTACCATCAATGTGTGCAGCATCTATTTATTTTTCTCTGCATCAGATATGTCTGGAGTGTATGCATGGGCGAGATTATCTTGGCAGACAGTGGGGAGAGGGAGAATGTTGTAGCTGGGACCTTCCTTTCTTTACACTTGCTGCTGTCCCGGGGTGAGTGGACATCAGGCAGACCCGCTGCCCACAGACTCATGCTGCAGGGGGTGCTCAACAGGGAAATGGCTCAGGGAGGAGCCACAGCAGCATCATGCCAGTCCCACCCCTTCTCACAGACAGTACAGGCAGGGGCTCTGTGCAGACTGGTGGCATAGGAGAGTGTCGTGGACTGTGAGCGACCAGAGTGGGGTACGTCTACATGACTGCTGCTGTTGCTCCAGTATGCAGCAGCCAACCATCTTGTATTGCATGGTCTCTCTGGCCATCTGTCAACTACAGATGGTGGTGGTACATGGGGCTGTTAGACCAGCTCTGGCTGGTCTAAGCACTGGTGGGACCTGCTGTGTTCCAGAATCTGGACAAAGGGGATGGTGCATTCAGTTTCCGTCATAAGCCCCTTCTGTATCTAGACAGCTTGTTGTGTGGCACAAGCCCAGCACACACCATTCTGGTGCAGGCAGCCCCACTTATGGCACAGGCTGCACTGCAAAATCAGGAATGATGCACAGTTTGGTGCAGCGTGCCCCTTGCATCATTTCTGTCTGATGCAAGTGCCAAGTGTTGTTCCTTCACTTTTGAAAATCCAACCCAGGGTATTTTTTTATTAAATTTTATCTGTTCACTTTGCATATATAGTACCTACCATAAAGCTACAATCCACTGATTGTGACGTCACAACCACTTGCCATGAAGGTTATTCTGCAGAGGCTTAAGACTTCAGGAAAGTAAACAGCCTTGCTTTGTCAAGGAGACAGAGCCCAAAGCCCACAGGTTTTGAAGACGGGATGAACTCTGTGAGTAAACTAGCCACTAATGAGAAAATATGCAAATGATCATAAATGAGCTTAATATATTTGAACACACGTGGCATCCGTTTCTTTATTCCCCCACTAGAACTTGTTTCAAAGATAAACAAAAAGGCAATAATAGCACAACAAAAGATACAGTCAGATCAGAGCCACCCATGTCTGTTACTATCACTAACATTAACGGAAACCTGAAACCTGTTTCAGGGTTAATAAATTAACATAGCCTCAATATTAATTATAGAAAAATAAAAGATGAAATAGAATAAATAGAATAAATAGTACATGGTCCTGCCACTTATTTACCTTTGAACTCTAAGAAGGGAACACAGATTTTTGAGAAATAATCAAATGCAAGTAGCATTTTGTAGCCAGTCCTTCCATCATTGGTCACTGAGCACATAAAGTATATTCATTCAGTCATGGAAGATATTTTATTTGTTTTCCAATTTGACAAGAGCAATCTTTTGAATGCCAGAGCAGCCATTAATATCTACAAACATTGCCCACTATCAGACTGATGTAAGCCTGAGATATTCCCTAATACAAATAAAAGAGATGCTTTGTCCTACCACTTTCAGACATAAATCATGAATCCTAATCCATCGTTTTGCATCTGTTTCTGAAACTTAGAAAACTCAATATATGGCTGTAATCCTAAATTACTGATTTAACAATATCATAAATTCAGTCATCTCCTAAACACTTACATAGCCTTTCAGATGATTTGTTAACTCAGACTAAGTACAAACTCTTTATTACTAAAGAGTATTAAACCTTACAGGGCCGTTCACTGATATATCAGTCCAGAACTCTAATACATTCTAATTCTGCCGGCAGGCCAAGAATACACAATGTATATGTGTAGAGGAAGGCAGGTATTGATAATATCTAATCACATTACTGTGATATTTATGTAACATCGTTATACGACGCCATTAAAAACCTAATAAAAACTATAACATTAGCTGCAAAGAGCCTGTTTTTCATGTAGATATCTTTTTCAGTAATAAACAGCTGAATGTCCTGAAATTCAAAATTTTGGGAATACGAGAGTTGGGTTTTGTTAATGCCAGTTGTCATTGTTTGATAGAAAAAACTGGAAGCTGACTTTAATGTGCATGTAGATCACTGCTTAGCGTACAGAAAAGCGACTGATGGCTTTTTAAAAGTATTTATATATTTTTCTAATAACTCTACAGGAAGTAATCCATTTGACGTGCAGTTCATCAGAGTGTGTCTCGCTGCAGTTGGAATATGAACCGAGGCACATATACTGATGCTGACAAATGGCTCCGAATGTGTAATCTGATTAATGCAGTGACAGTGCTCATTTCTATAGGGAGGTGCACTGTGGGCATTACTACAAGCAAAATTCATTTGTTTAAGTTCCATGATTAATTCTGTGCTGTCAGGATGGGGGATGGGAGTGTATTTCAATAAAGGCTTCACAGTATGAAAAACAATGGAGTAATTTTGAGAAAATCGGTTTTCAAAATAATGATTATTAAATACTCACAAATGTACAGAATATAGCTAATAGAAACATTTTGAAAAATTATATGGTGACTAGCTTTGGTGCTGATACTATATTTATGATACACAAATAAGTGAAAAACATTGTTTTCTCATTTCCCCTGCAGTGCCAGTGTTAGAATTACAGTCCACACATTTCATGAGTTTAGAAGCACAAAGCATATGGTTGTCCCCAGCTGACTCACACTTGCCATTTGTGACAGCAAGGTACTGCCTGGTCATTTGGGAATGTAAAATGCTTTTCATACAGACTTGCTTTACAGGCTAGCAGCAAGAAGGTGTATCATAACCCCGGAAAGGAAAACTAAAAATCATTAACTGCAAAACAACAAAACAAAACAAAGGCGGCAGTATATTGTAGTGGTTAAGAGCACTGAACTGAAAACCTGGAGGACTGGGCTTGAATCTCTCAGCCACCACTTGTATACTGTGTGACCATGAGCAAGTCACTTAACTTCCCTGTACTTCCAGGATGCACCTGGAAGCAAGTCTCGACTTAGTGTGTCTTTTCTGACCAAAAATTGTAAAATAAATAAAAAGTTAAATTAAGAAAAAACTATTCTCTTGTAAACTGTAATAGCTGTGATGCTATAATTATACGAGGAACTACTGGAAATGGCAGTGCTTATTTTATTTTGCAATCTGTTTACCCAGGGTAGCCCAGCTTAGATGCAGCATCTCATTTCCAGTAGGGTCCTGCTGCTACCCACTCCACAGCTGGGTGGACTGATGCCCTAGGAGGTTAAGTGGCTTGCAAAAGGTTGCACAGTGAACAGCTGGCTCTGGTGAGGTTTGAATCTGTGATGGGGAGCTCATAGTAGTTTAAAGTCAAAATCAAGTCTAGGTCCATCAAGTCCACCCCCAACTTCATAAGCAGGGGTGAATCAGTATGCTAATTTCAGAGGTATGGGTCTGAGCCCCCATCATGATTTCAACACTTCTGAGTATGGTCTCTTAAGATTTTGTCGTGAGACACCCCAAGTAGTAAGACTGTTTGGACGAGAGAGACGGCTTACTAAGGGCAAAACACAGAGACCAATGAGGAGTAAATCAACCCACAGAAAGAATAAAGTGATATTTGTTAGAGGCCACATTTAGTTTAGTGGTGTCACCAGGGGATCTACTATGAAGTACAGAGAGTCATCCTCTGGTTTAGGAATGCAAATCCCCTGAGTAATTGCCAGGCATGCTTTCTTTGTTAAATTATTTCTCACCCTATATGTTAGTCCTCCTTTGATGTTAACAGACGTGATGACTTTTGATTTCCAAGCATTCATTTTGTTGACTGGGGGTCATACAGCCCAGAATGTTTACAAACCCTAGCAGCACCCCTGGTCAGGGTGTAACCCAAGAGTGGCAGACTGAAACTATACAAGTCTGGAAAAGCACTGAAGTTAGCTTGCCACTGCTGTGATGGGGCAGTAGGTAAATAGATAGAGAAGTCCTGGTTTGCCGTGTTGAAAGATGAATTGTTCTTTCTGGAACTCTGAATTTTGGAAAACTTAGCCAGCCAAAGCAGGTTGGCTTATAGCTTGTTGGGCAATGACTAAGATGGAGAAAATAGACTCTCGCATTACTGATCCCATTCTATCGGGAGGATGTTTCTTGTTACATTATTTGGAGTCTGATATAATGGTACCTTACATGTCAGAGGTTTGTGAAGGAAGAAGTTCTCAAAGCATTTTCCAGTAGCCAGGAAAATGCAGCAATAATGTGATGTTGGGATGGTTGTATGAGAGCATAATGGCATTGCAGGCAGCAACTAAGGACTTGTCGGGAAGGCCGGGGTCTTTATTTTCTGTCTACGATGCCACTTTGGTGAGGACAGCCTCCCCAGCAACACATTATTGCTATTTTATAACATCTTTTGACCATCTAATGAATGTTATTAAGTGTAATAATCCACTCTGTGTGTGCATCAATGCTGTAATAACCTCACTTCCTGGGTGGTTGAAGGCCCTTGGCTGTGCCTTGGGCCTCACAACCCACCCAGGTCATTTGGCTATTACAATACTGCCACACACCTGACTGTGGATTATTCCTTACATAGCAAGTGGAAACTCTGTAATAAAAAAAATGAAGAAAAGGGTAAATGAGCCAAGTCTGTAAAGTGAGAAATAAAATGTGGCATTGTGCCGTAATTGTTAACAAACAAACAAAAAAATAACCTCACTAAAAACGGCCCACTTTGTTGGATTTTTGGTTGTTTGTACTTGACATTTCCCAGTTATTCTAATTTTGTAATCTTTATTATTTATTTATCTAAAATTTGTCGACCAGGAAAGGCACACTGTTGTTTCCAGGTGCAACCCAGTTGGGGGTGGGGGTGTGATAAACAAAAAGTGACAAACACAAAGTACAATATCAAATAAAGTGACGAGTGCAGTGTACAAACAGAATATCATATAAGCAAGGTACAGCATTTTCATACATTTACAAAGGGTTTACAATGGCACAAAGTGACAGAGGCAGTTTAATGAAAGGGAAAGGGAACGTTGTTTAACCAGGAGTAGCACACTAAGCTGAAGCTTGTTTCCAGATATGACCTGGGAGCACAAGGAAGTTAAGTGACTTGCTCAGGATCACACAGTATGCACCTAGGCGGCTGTGGGATTCAAACCCAGGTCTCTAGAGCTGCAGCTCAGAGCCTTAACCCACTGCGCTAACACAGAATATAAAATGGTGCAAGGTACCAAGTGTCACAAACTCACTCAGCAGGTCAGGCCCTCTACTCCCAAAGTGCCAACCTCTGAGTGCAGTCTTGTGAACAGTGTAACAGACAAGGTAACCCTCTTGTTTGTTTTTGTGAGTTCGGATCAACCTTTGGTCTCAAGTTCTGGAGAGATTCAAACTGTGAACCTCTTGCTAGTATACCCAAGGCACAGGCTCAGATATATCTGTCTTCGGGGGGCCAGATATCTTTGCCTATGGGCACCTAACCAGGTATACAGAGATGAACCCTTAAAAACTTTAATAAAGGCCTCAGATTTAAAACACTTCTCTTTCCAGTTTGGTACCACCATTCTAGCTTATGTTTAGTATCTGCAATAACCATATACTTTTCTTACAACTAAAAAGAAGTCAAAGACAGACCAAGTAAGTTCTAAAAAGAATTTTACTAAAATAGTTAAAAATATGTAAAACGCAAAATACAGAACTCTTATACCACCAGACATATAAATATTTTAAAAGAAACAAGGTTTAAACAGTGCAAATTCCTACTTACAGTACTTAGATTTGAAATCTTTCTAAATATCTGTTTACAAGTGCTCCAAAGATCTTTCCTCAGTTAGAGTCTAGGTAAAAGTGTGCAAGTAAAACAGAGTATTCCTTAAACAACTGTATGGGACAACCCATTTTTGTGTGAGGTCAGCTAGCTCCACCTCTGTCAGATTATGTATAAAAAAAGTGTATATCTTATATAAAAGTATTACATTCTGCAACTTCAGCATAATTCATGTCCTTCAAATGACACTTCTGTTGATCTCATAATAAGCTTCCTCCTTCCAGGACATGACAGCATCTTTATGATTTTCGCACTTCTATGTAATGACCTGGGTTTTCCTTCCAACGTCATAAAATGGATATGTTACTAACATACTAATTGCCAGCAGATTAGGCCTTACGGTCTATCAAGTCTGCTCGAACCTCAGATCCCTAGTTGGGTGCCGAGGCCCTCCCCCACCTTGTGTTCCAGGCAACTGTGGTTGTAATTAACTCAGACAGACAGGATCCTTAATTAAGGCCTTACATGTAACACATGGCCTCTAAAAACTTAGTGTGTGTGAACTCACATGCTGTCAGCATTTTTCTTATGGCTTGCATCTTTTAGCTAAAATCTGGGGGGGTGAGTGAGGTCATTCTAAGGGCACCAGATTTTTCAGCAGAGACAGTCAGTAATACATTTTGTATTAAAAAAAATGATACAGCACTCAGAGCTGGCTGTCTACATCACACCAAGATTTGAAAAAGTACAATAATTTACTGTGTCAGTTCTGATAAAAAATTTAAGTAGTGGAAACATTACAATAGTGGCTCAAATTTGCAAAAAATTGCAATGTAAATGGCAATAAATCATCAAAGTAGTGGAACAGTGTGGGGCCTGGGGAAGGTAATGCACTAGCCAGAACCAGTGTGAGTGACTTGCTGCAGGTGCAAGGTAGGGAGAGATGAGCCAACAGGAGAGGCTTAGGAGAGGAAAGTGAGGATAAGAGATGAAAAGGGAGAGAAATATTGTTCCAGAAAGCAGGAAAGTGGACAGAAAAGAAGGACTGACCAGTAAAGGCTTTGCAGCAAGGAATATGAAAACAGGGAGCATTACAAGAGTGAAGGGAGTAATATGTCAGGATGGAGGGGGTGAGGGGAGGACAGATGAGAGAGAGGTAGGTGGGGGTGGTGGTGGTAGGTAGCCAGTATTTAGCCAGGAAAGAGTAGTGGGAGAAAAGGGATTTAAAGGGAAGGTCATCTCAACCCATTTTCTTTATACCTGTGTAGTTTGAAGGCATGAACAATGATTCCCCTCTTGCATCCCCCTAATTTCATCCTAATTTAAATATAAATGAGGTTGTTTCACTCTGATTTGCCCAGGTGTGAAAACATGTTTGCCTCCATCAGAAAGATCTTGACCCCAGTCATGCAAGGCATCAAGGGAGTTGGTGATGCTTACCTGCACAAGACAGCAGAAGTTATACTCTTTCAGTTCTGTTACATGCCTTGTGAAGTCCCTGTATTCTCTAAAAGCATTTTTTTCTAACTCAGATACATGTTCAACTACAGAAGACAGCAGGGCACTTACTATTCCTTGAACAGTCTCATGGCCAGAATAAGTCAAGAACACAGGGACTGCAGAGGACAGCTACAGTACTGATTAATACAGTACAACTACTGCAGGCTTATAGTACAACTACTGCAGATTTCAGTACTAAACATTGTAAAATTCCAGGATGCCTTACATAAGTTAGGTTATGACCTTCAATCAATCAATCAATCAAAATCTTTATTTATTCAGGCGAACATCATTGAGCATAGCTCATTTACAAGATGGACCTGAGTGGTCATAACAATATAAGGTTACAAATTTTACACAAAAAACATGGTACTGAATAAACACAGATACAATGATTTATGAATGAGACAGATATACAAATATTTACATATATACAAGGCAAAATGACAGTAAACCTAAATCATATTAAAGGAAAGAAACAAACAGTATAGTAGGGATAAAGCTCGGATAGTTGGACTTGGGTGGGCATTTTGTATGAAGTTGGTTGGAGAACAAGCTAGAAGAATGATAGAAATAGGGGTAGCATAAAAAAGGGGGTGGGGAAGGAGGGTGTGGGAGGACTAGACCTTATGGAAGCAGTTGCATGATTCTGGGAATAGACTAATGTACAGTTTTTGAAGGATGTTAAAGGAATGAGGTATCCAATTTCAAGGTCTTTGAAGAATTCCAGATAAGTGCTAGGGAATAGCTGATTGCAGCCCTTCCATACCGGGTGCAGGTGATAGGAATCTTCAGCATGATGAGTTTATTGATCCTTAGGTGTAAGGCATGGATGTGATCCGTTGAAACAGTCTGAGATGTAGGAAGGAGTTTGTTTGTCAGAGCTTTGTAGATCCAGACAGCAGCATTTTGTTTCTTCTGTGTTGCAGGATGTCCAACTGACTGCATTGTAGAGAGAGCAATGATGGGTGCTGGAGGAAGATCTGTAATGAATCTAATAGCTCTAATGATACAAGGTGTCTAATTTATTTAAATGGGAGAGGAGCAGTGGCCATAGAGGAAGTCAGCATAGTCAATGAGGGATAGGAATGATGCCAGGATTAGCCTTTGTTTGGAATCTCTGGTCAGGTAGTGTTTGATCCTATAAAATAGGCCAAGTCTTTGTCTAAGCTTTTCAGGAGCTCTTCAATGTGGCTAGTGTAATCAAGTTTATTGTCAATCCAGACTCCAAGATATTTGAATTTGTCCACATATTCCAGGTTTCACCAAGGATGGTAGATAATTGTGGGAGGGTGAGTGATGGGACAGTGGAAGAGCAGTTCCTGGTGGCAAAGAACATAGCTTTCGTTTTCTTGGCATTTAGTAGTAGTTTCTTTTCTAATAAATTGTGCTGTAAGAGGAGAACTCAGACTGTAAAAGCTCACAGGCTTTTGATGGTGAGGATTACTGACATATAGTACAGTATCATCTGCAAAAGGTGAATATTAGATTGTGAGAGATTGGGTCAATATTGTTGATGTAAATGGCAAGAGGATGGGGCCCAGGATGGAGCCTGCGGTACACCTCTTAGGAGTGGTTTAGAGGTAGATGGGTCACCTTCATTTTTACCAGTTGTAATCTTCCGAGAGATAGCATCTGAACCATTTAAGAGAGAGTGAGTCAAGGCCTATGGAGTTCAGAGAGGAGATTAGTAGTTCATGGTCCACAGTGTCAAAGGCTTTGCTTAGATCCAGAAACACAGCACAGGTGTTATTCTTTTGTCTAAGGCAGTCTGCCAGTCATTTGTAACTTTGCTAAGGCAGAGATGGTGCTGTGCATAGATCTAAACCAGATTGAGCTGGGTTAAGGAGATTGTTGGTATCAAGGTAGGCACTTAACTGAAAGTTTACTAACTTTTCAAGCATCTTGGACAGTACTGGTAAGATGGAAATGGGCCTATAGTTGTTGAGGTCCATGGGATCACCTGCCTTAAGTAGTGGAAACACTTGAGCTGTCTTCCATATTGAGGGATAGTACAGTGGCTAGGGACAGATTGAAGAGGTGGGTGAGGGGCAGCTAAGGCGTGCAGTGCTACTTTTAGAAAGTAGGGATCCAGGAGTCTGCACCTGCACTTTTAGTTGTATCTAGTTGGAATAGAAGGTCTTCTACTTCTTTTAAGAGTATTGATTTGAAGGAGAATGTGGAAGCAACCTTTTGTCCCTCAGTAGATTGTATGTTTAGTGATGATCTCATTAGGTTTGCAGGTGAGGAGTCAGCTAGGCCAGCTGTAGTGAAATGATCGTTGAAGGCATTTAAGATTTCTTGCTTGTCAGTGATTTCAATACTATTTAGGTGCACTTTGGGTGGTAAGACAGGGGTGGAAGTTTGACCTAGGATCTCCTTTATGGTACCCCAGAACCTGGAAGGGTTGTGATAGGAGGCATCCAATTCAGCTGTGTAGAAGGCAGTCTTGGCATTTCTTACTTGTTTTGTGCAGGAGTTTCTGGCTTTTCTGAATTGAAGCCAGTCATTTGGATCCTTTGTCTTTCTTGCCCTTTTCCAGAGTTTATCTCTGGCAAGCAGTGCGGATTTAAGGTCAGCAGAGAACCAGCGACAAGATTTGAGTTTGGTTCTGACACTGGTGAGGGGTGCATGTATATTGAGGGCACTTGTGATAATATCACTTAAGATCTGAAGAGCTGTCTCTATTGAAGCTGTGAGATAGAATTCTTGCCAACGTGTGGTGTGGCACAGATCATGGAGATATCCTGAAATATTAAAGTTCTTTTTTGACCTTCTTGGGAGAAATTTTGCAGGGTTGGGTGGCTTGATTGTTGATCTTATGCCAGCTATGGGACAGTGATCACTTATGTCACTGAATAGCACTCCAGCATGAGAATACAGATGAGGCTTATTTACCAACATGATGTCCAGGAGTGTGCTGTTGAGAGTATTCTTTGGGTTAATTCTTGTTGGTTCTTTGATTAATTGAGTGAATCCATAAGTGTCACAGAAGGTTACTAGGGTGCAGATGCATTGGCTAGCCAATTTAAATTCAGATCACCTAAAATGATGGTGTCTTCAGGGCCTAGATTAGTATAGATCCTAGGTGGGATAGGAGTTTGAGGTCTGCAGAGGGGGCCTGTAGCAGCCAATCAGTTGAAAGGATGATATGTTGGGAAGAGTTATTTTAATTGATAAGCATTCAATTCCTTTGGCTATGATGTAATATTGAGGCAGGATGCAGAGATGTTTGCTTGACATAGATGGCTACCCCACCCCTGGATGGACGGTCAGATCTGAAGAGCTGGTAGTTAAAGATTTATTTCACTGTCTTTTGTTGCAGATTTGAGCCATGTTTCAGAGATAACCAGAAAGTCAGGTAAGGTGTGTGCAGCCAGGCCTGTATTAATGAGAACTTTTTTAGGAGGCTGCAGGCGTTGATGTGAAGAAAACTCAGGCCATTTATGGAGGCTAAGTCAGATGGGGAGATAGAGCTTTCTGTGGGTCCAGGGTTGATTTCAACAGTGCCAACACAGATCAGCAGAAAGAAGATTAGTTTGATGAGGGCACCAAGTGATAGGAATAGGGAGTAGTCAGAGGATTTTTTCTTCTTGCTTGGGATCCAATGTATAGTGGGTGATGATCCTGCTGTATGGTTATGGATTTTGTCATAAAGTACCAGCTTAATGGACAGGCATAGGGGGTTATTGTAGTGCCAGTAAGGTAGCAGGGGGCTTATGGAGTTTCAAACTGGTTGCGAGCCTTTTTGTGGGATACCCCAAGGATTACAGTGCAGAAGCGGCAGTATATACTTGGGGAATTGAGGGCATCCATTGGGGACAGCAGAGGACAGGCCGAATAGCGCCCTAATCCATGGCATGGGCTACATCAGTTTCTCTTCTGGATCCGAGGAAGGTGAGAGGCAAAGCAGCAATAGGAGGCACAGTAGCATGGTGGAGGGTAGGTAGGGGTTAAAGATACTAAGGTGATGGAAGAAATGAGCTCGGGAATTGGCTAGGAGATTAGCTATGGGCGGGGATAAGAGATTGGTGGGAAAGTGTGTATAAAGAAAAACCCAGAAGGGGGAGGGGGGCAGGCAAACATTTTACGCGGCTTTCCCGTACCTTTCCTGACTGTCTCTCGGCCTCCTGGTTCCCCCTTCTCAAAGCTGTCTCACGGTGGCCGCCCGCCGGCAGCTTGGAGCCCTACGGTCTCTGGGTGCTCGAGGGCAGGCCGGCTAGAAAGGAGGGGACAGAGGAGAGGAAGTCAGAGAAAGACTTAGTTGCAGCAAGCTGCAAGAGGTGCTAAAATCAGATTTACAACAAAGACTGGGTGGGTGGGGGGTTAGGCGCCTGAGTGTCTAGCCCAACACAAGTCTCCCAAAGACTGTAATCACACAGAAATCAAGCAAGAAGGAATTTTGCAAGAGTATACAATAATAAAAGTAAAACAGCTCCTTTTGAGATAATTTTACATTTGCATTAAAAGAGCAGTAATCCCGACCAGTTTGGTGGTGCAAAGTACAGCTAAAGTCAATGGGAAAGCGCGCAATCAGAGGCAAAGGCAAAGCTGGCGGTCGCCTTCCGATTGTGTGACTTCCGTACCTCTTCTGGCTGTCTCTCGGCCTCCTGGTTCCCTTCTTCAGCTATCACGGTGGCTGCCACGCCCGCTGGCCTTCCGGAGCCCCGGTCTCTGGGTGCTCGGCAGGCGGCTTTCTGGCTGTCTCTCCCGGCCTCCTGGTTCCCTTCTCAGCTATGCGGTGGCCGCCTGCCCGCTGGCGGCTCGGAGCCCCTACGGTCTCTGGGTGCTCGAGGGCAGGGCCGGCTTTCTGGCTGTCTCTCCCGGCCTCCTGGTTCCCTTCTCGGCTATGCGGTGGCCGCACGCCCGCTGGCGGCTCGGAGCCCCTACGGTCTCTGGGTGCTCGAGGGCAGGGCCGGCTAGAAAAGCTTTGCAAACCTTTGCAATGGAATCAAGCAGGTTTTCACACAAAAGGAAAACTACACCCTCATATATTGTAAATTTTGTTTCCATGCCAACAGGCAACTCTTTTGTTGTAGCTGTTAGAGATATGTGTGATTGCTTTAGTTTATTTTCACTGTTTATATTAGTCCCTGTAACCATCCTGAGGGTCTTCATTTTCTGATTGTTGTAATCTCATTGTCCCCAAGAGCTGCACTAGTGTATGAGAATATGATGTGACAGCAGCCTTTAGACTCTACAGTATGCCTGTCTGCTGAGAGTTCCACAGAACTAGTCACAGCAAGGTGTGAAATATCACATTTACCTTCAGTTAGCTTTGCAAACTGAGTTGTAATTCAGGGGTTTCCCCATTAAATTGCTTTCAATTTGTGTGTTTCCAGAGAGTTTTTTTTAGGTTATGTGTACTTTCTGCATAGAGATACATGGTATAAATGGGTGTTGTGATATCATGTTCTCATATGCTAATGCAGTTGTCATGAACAATGAGACTGCCAGGATTGTTACAGGGGACTTGCATGGACAGTGAAAACAAACTAAAGCAAATATATATATATATATATATATCCCTATCAGCTACTTGAAAGGAGTTGTCTGTTGACAAGGAAATAAATAAAGTTTACAAGATATGAGGGTACAGTTTTCCTTTAAGTACCTTCATTTACATTTAGATCCTGATGAAAGTATCAGGGTGCAGCAGAGGCAGTCATTGTTCATCCTTACAGACTGCAGTGGTAAACAGAATAAAAGGCTGAGGGGACCTTCCCTTTAAGGGTGGGGAAAGACAGGTTAAAATAAAGGGAACAGTGATATGTAAGGGATGGGGCATTTAGGGTGAAATGACAGAAAGAATGGAAAAGGAAGCTGTTGGCTACAATAATGATGGAGTTGCTTGACAGGAAGAAGGCCTTGCATGCATTGTTTAAAAGCCCCATCCCCCCATATAGTACTTGGCACAGACCTTGGAGGAAACAAACTGCTTGTCAATGCGTCACAGGGCTGGCTGCAGCCTGATATCAGAGATGCAGTCAGCATCTGAAAGTGTAGTACAGGGGGAAGATAGGGAAACAAATAATTAGAATGTAGGACACAGTCAAGCTGTTTCTTGCTTGTTCAGTTCATGTAAAACCTTCTTGAGCACAGCAAGTGCTGCTTTTGTTTAAAATGAGGAATCTTTCACCAAACCAAACTATTCTGCACAGTTCAGTAGTGCCTATAGTTAGGTTACATTATACTGGTAAAACAGCACTTTCTGTTTGAGGAAAAAAAAGTATTTTGAAATAATGCTATATTCATGATTTTCATGTCTGTGTCAAATTGAGCAGCCTTTCTTTTCTTGATTCACTGGAGAGACAAACAAAGTTATTCTCCTTTTCTGTTTTCCCAAAGAGAAGAAACTCAACCTGTGTGCCACACTGTTTTCATGTCATCCTGGTTTTGAATGTGTCCAGGACAGATCAGGCAATGCTAGCTGCACATCACTTTGCCATAGGAATTACTGCAAAAACAATGGGATCTGCACACACAACCAAGAGCAGGGGCCCATATGTCAGTGAGTATCTTTCATATCTGGTAACTAGCAGTAATATTAAACACATTAACTTTTCACAGACAGTATTCTAGTGAAAAATGTTTTTTTACCTCCCGTGGAGTTACTCTCAATAGCTTCTGTCTGAAGGATGGTTTCTACCGTACATGGGTGTGGAAAATATTTTCATGGTTATGCAGGAAGCTTGATGATTTCAGAAGAAGCAAGAATGTCCTGTGGAATACAGCCTGAACCTGGATGTCAGCGACAGGATGAGGGTGTTAGCAGCCGATAAGCAGAAAAGTTATTGTCAGGAGCTGGCAAAAGTGTCCACTTTGTTTCAATTAAAGCTGGGTTTGGTGGTTTGGGGGGGGGGTTGCAAGGTCGCCCAAAGGATAAGCACTAGTCTTTCACTGCTGGGGGTGTGGATTCATTAATCTTGGCTTGAGTGGCAAGTGACATGAATTTCAAAGTCTCAGTTCAGATCCTAATAGAGAGGAAAATGCACAGATTATGGCACATGTAATTAATTCCGGGTCAGTCACCCCTGAAAAAGGGACCTTTTAAAGTCTGTGGGCCTACCCAGTCAACAAAATGCAATAAAATAAATAAATTAGATACATACAGTATATACATAATTTGCACAGCTGACAGCTTGGAGTGAATGAGTATGGAGCCCTAATTATTTCCTCGCCCTAGAGAGCTGGGTAGTCCTTATACATCATACACACAATTACCAACAATTAAGGACCACATGTGGCCCACCTAGTCTGCCCCATGATACTCTTTATGTATTGAGTATCCCCTTGCCCCCTTCCAAATTTTCTGATTTCCCCCTTTACCCCCACCAGATAAGTCCACCTCTCCCCTCCAGACTCTTAGGATCCCCTTGTGTCTGTCCCATGCATGCTTAAAACCAGTGACCATTTTGGCCCCCACTACCTTGCCTGGCAGCCCATTCCAGGCATCCACCACCCTCTTCATGAAAAAATACTTTCTTGTATTTTCCCTAAATTTTCCTCCCTCCAGCTTCTTGCCATGATCCCCTAGTTGTTTAGCCCTTTTTCATTTGAAATAAGCTTTCCTCCTGCACCCTGTTCAACCCCTTTAGATATTTGTAAGTCTCAATCATGTCCCCCCCCCTTTCCTCCAGGGAGTACATATCTAGATCCCTCGGTCTGTCCTCATACACCCTCCCATGCAGCCCATGTATTATTCTGGTGACTCTCCTTTGGACAGCCTCCACCCTCTCTATGTCCTTTTTCAGATGTGGTCTCCAGTACTGGATGCAGTACTCAAGGTGAAGCCTGACCAACATCTTATACAGGGGCACAGTGACCTCCCTCCTTCTGCTAGCAATACACTGCCCTATGCATCCCAGCATTCTGTTCGCCTTCCCAGCCTCCTTTTGACATTGTCCCATCACCTTGAGGCCAGCCGTGATGATGACACCAAGGTCCCTAACCTGATCTGTGACCGCTTTTTCTTCCCCTCCGAGCACATATTTTGCCCTAGGGTTCCTATGCCCCAAGTGCATAATTTTACTCTTCCCTGCATTAAACCCCAATCTCCACACCTTGGACTATTTTTCCAGCTTTTTAAGGTCCTCCCTCATCCTGCCAACTCCCTGCAGCATATCCATTCTGTTACAAATCTTTGTACAAAATGTTTTTACACTATACCACCTAGTCTAAGAGCTTCTTGAGCTGATGCTTATCATTACTTGTTAAGATGCTGCCCATCATGTATGTTCCAAAGAGTTTGTTGGTGTGGGCAGTTTGGTACTTAAAAGGCTGGTAATTTCTCTCAACAGTCAGTCACTGAAATGTGGGTGTATGAGCAGTGGCCTTCAAAATGTGGGACATGGGCCCTCAAAATGTGGGACACTGGCCCTCAAAATTTGGGACACTGACCTTCAGAATGTGGGACACTGGCCTTCAAAACATGGGACAGATCATTAACCAAGCTCAGAGCACTGGAAAGTAGTGATTTTATTTGTGCAAAGTTTCATTTTGCTCTTACATCGTACAGTATTATGAATGTCTACTTTAAATCTGAGATTTCAGTATCTTTTCTGTGCAGGCAGCACCTTTTTCATGTGCAATGAATGTGGGACAGAACAAATCTGTGGGGTAAAATAAGGGACATTCCTCGCAATGTGGAGCAGATGAAAGCTAAGAGGCTGGCTCAGAGAAAAGGTGGTAATGCCCTCCGCTGCCCCCTGGGAGCCTCAGGTTTCTCAGCGGACCCCACTTTCCTGCTTTAGAATGGTTAGGCAGCTAGACAGGTCACAGAAATGAAGTGCTCACCTCCCACTAAGGGAAGGAGGGGTGGGCCACTCTGCTTTCACAGTGCATACCCACCCATCTGAAGAACACGGAGTGGCAGAAGTGTCAATCAACCCTTTATTACTAGCCTTCAGGACTAGAGGACAGAATGTTGGGTGGGAGGCATCAATATCAGGAGAGTGGCCAAGAGAAGCACTTGGGGGGAGGGGTGGTGGATATTTAGACCATTAAAAAATTGCTATAAAAATAAAAGAATTTCACACATCTCTGACTCAAAGAAATCTTGTGGTCAGAAACCAATCCATTTTGTAGATCTGGTAAGGGTTAGGATCAAGAAAATAGAAAAGGTGTGCAGCATAGGAGGCTCCTAGAAAAGTAGATCTGACAGGCACCCTAATATTTTTATTGATTGTAGTTGAAATTAGCTTTTCAGAAAAAAAAAACATGTTTCATTGCACTGCTGCTTTAAAGATCCCATGGCATTTAGCAGAGAAGAGTAGGGCAGAGTTTCTCTGGTGTTATGGCCAATACACCCCCGTCAATAAAACAGGTCCATGTTACCCCCTCCCCCACACACACACACACCTGGAAGCAAGCTAGAACAGCTCAGTGTGTCTTTCCTGGTTGCAAAATTACATATAGGATAAAGTATGGGGTGCAGTGTGTTATGAGAATTTAACACACACCCAAGTTGTTGGATGGCACATGAACCCCGAGGGCGAAGCCCAAGGGGTTTATGGCAGCCATCCAACAATGAGGGTGTGTGTTAAATTCTCGTAACACACTGCACCCCATATTTTGTTTTATATAATTACTGTGTTGTGTTTTTTTCCACAGAGGAAGTGCAAACGCTTATGTATGGAGCCTAGAGTAGTCTGGATTGCTGGATGTAACATTTCAGGGGATTTATTATATGCACTCAATGCTGTAATACCTACTCAGGTATTATGGTATTTAATACACAGCTTTTTCAATGGAAAAAAACACAACCCAGTAATTATAAGTAAATAATTTATAACTTGTTTCACTGTGACTGAATGTTAGCCAAGACAACCTCTTGTCACTTTCAGGAGATTTCCTTTTTGTTCTTTCCTTTTTACTGGAACACTTACCAAAACTGGGCAAGTGGAACTTCAATTTAACATTCCATCCAAAGGACAGCAGCCTCCAATATTGTACTGTGCCGTCAGTGTTGGGTTTAAGCCCAGGGGCCTGATTTTCAAAAGTTTTGCTGTTGTCGCAACGGACTTGCGGCTGAGAGTTTGACACAAGTGGTAACTTGCATCAAACTGTGCTGCAAGTGCAATTTTGAAAGGAAGCTTGCTGCAACCCTCCTGCCACAACCCATGCGAAAGCCATTTTACAGGGGATTGAGCCACAGCTTTGGCGCAAGCTACCATAAAATGAGGACACTGTTGCAACTTGCGTCCCAGGTTATAAAATTGGGCACACGTTGCAGCAAACCCTTTGCTGCATGTGCAGCAAACTTTGCGGGGACGCAGGGCTTGGCTGTAAGCCCTGCATCCCCCTTTGAAAATCAGGTCCCAGGTCTCTGGTATAGGACATACAGTGCTTGTGTGATTTTTTTCATGTTTCTGATTGACTGATCTCAGATCACATGATATTGCTTAGCTTGTACTATAGCCCTCTTCCTAGCACATCAGTCTTCTAAGCCTTTGCAGTACATTCATTGGTGGATCGAAATTCATTGTAGTTACCAAAATCCTGTTAAGGTATCAAAATGCTCTTCATAGCACCCTGACTGGCTTCTAGTTCTCTGTTGGGTTGTACTCACAGCAATGCATCATTAAAAAGCATTTCTGAGATTAGTGATTTCTAAAACAGTGCACTCGTCTGGTTTTGATTTCTACAGTAACCTGCTTGTAATTCTTTTTTTTATTCAGGTATTTATGCTCCTTCTGTGACCGGCCCCCTTCTAGTCTGCCCCCCTGCACCCTACCAAACACCTTCTACAGGCACTTACCTTACCCCTGTCCCCATGACGGGCCTTTGGGGCTCTATTATAGAGCCCCTCCAGGAGTCATTCTGGGGACCAGGATCTCGTGGAGGCATGTGACTAGTCAGTAGGGTGGGGGCCTGCAGGAGGTGGAGCCTACAGGGGGCAGGGCCTCATCCAGCTGCAGTCAGGTGTTTTTCCTCCTTTCTGCACTGTCCCCACATGGCACACACTGCATCAAGGAGGTGTGTGCCTCGAGTGCACACAGCGTACTCCTGCCAGGAGAGCAAGTTCCCCGGCCCACCAGCAGGAGCCACTGCCAGTTCAGATGTGCTGCTTCTCAATCCTTAACTGGGACACACTGCCATTGGTGTGTTCCGCAAGCCTGGCCACACCAGTGTCCACTCCCCAGATTGCTCTTCAATGCCAATCATTGGCATAGAAGTGTCATGTGCTTGCAGCGGGCTATCGGTGACTTCTTGTTTACAAAACTTTTTTTTTTAATCAGCTCTGTTTCTCCTTCCAGATTACAGGTGGGGGATGTAAACCCCCAAATCAGTGCCCAGACTGCTCTCCTGGCATCCTCCTCCATACCGCCTGGCTGGGTGGCCCATAGCTTTCCCCCTATGGTAAGACTCCTCTGTGGCTGGGGCAAGACCAAGATCCAAAAGAGGCCCCAGCCAAGGCTTACACCTGGGGCATCATTTGGGAGGTGGTCCAGGGGCTTCACAGAGCTCCATGACCAGGGGTGTTTCCTTGGTTACTCCCAGGAGCGTGGACATGCAATGATGTCAGCGTGAGACAGGTGTGCTCCCACACCCATCCCACAGACATCCACCAATCCTCTGTTGTGCCAGGTGGTCCTGGCTGCTGGACACCCAGTTTCCACTGGGTATCACTAGTGTGCTGGGAAGCCACAATCGTAACCCTCCTAGAGGTGGAGAGCTGTCCCTGGGATGCTCATCCAGCCTCCCCCATCCAACCCTCTTGACGCACTGTGCTCATTCCTGAACATGGGTCATCAGCGCCACAAGCAGTAGCGCTACTGCTGCACCATCAGGCCAGCCTTTGTTTAGTTTTGCTGCATGCATTTTCAGTTTCTAAAACAAAGGTGGGTGACTGAATATAGTAGTCTGGATTATCAAGGCCACTTACATGGAGTCATTTTATTTCAAACCCCTGTAAGTCTCTTTTTCAATCATCGACAGGTTTGCAAACAATTACAACAGATACGCATGCCATTAGATGCAAGGTTTAAAACAAAGAGGCCAGTGCACATCATTGCCATAAGGATGCATTTATTTTGCCATTTTTTTTTAAATTTTTTTATTTAGATGTTTATGGTATATGTAGGTTTTCTCCTGCCTCCAGACCTGAGGCCACGGCACACGGCCATGTGTGCATGTGGAGGCACACACACCATGGCACCAATTCAACCTTATCTGTCCACCTGTAACAATGCTGCCCCTTCCCTCCTATGCTACCCACTGGACCTCTACCCAGTAGGAGTGGAACTACGGGGGGTTGACAACCCACCACCCTTGGAGAGGACAGCAACCTTCCAGCTTGCTCAATCCTGCTTCCCCCCATGTGCTGGCACCCAGATGACCCAAGGTCATTCCCAAACCCAGGTCACCAGCGTGGCATGAGGTAAGGCATCCAGCACCTCAACCCTCAGCGCCACCAGGCTGGCACCTTTTACCACCATTTCTATGAAATGAATAAGGAGAAAGATGCCAACTCTATTCCTTCCAGAGTTTCAACATAAAATAACCTAGGAACTGCTCCTTCTTGCTGTAAACTACACTAAAAGACAATTTCAAATAACAGCTTCAATTAATTCTGGAAAGAAATTCCTGCTTATAGCAGACAAATTCCAGTTGTTTTACTAGGAAGAAACATTTTAATAAATTGTATCACCTGTTAAATGCAATTTTCCTCAAGTACTCCTGCAAAAATATTGTGCATTTGCTGTCTTCTAGGTGTCCTGTTGGCAGCGATTACTGGTTCATGGGCATGAGGTGTGACTACAGAATGACCCGGCAAAGACTGATTGGCATTGCCGTTGCTGTTGTCTTCAGCATTATTATAATGATGGCAGCTGTAGCCTGTTTGGTTATGAGGAGGGTAAAGGCTTTGCTAGTTGAAGCTGTAAGTGACCAGACGAAAAGCAGGTAAGAAAAATGTAACATTAATCTATAATGTGCTATGATGTTAATTTTGGAACTACCAAACTACAGAACCAAAGGAATGCTCTTTTGATGGCAGACATACAGCCCAGAAGTAAATTTCTAGAAGGCCATATTTATTTAAAAATTGGTAACTGGGAGTTGTTGGAAACATTTTTGGATGTGTGCTTTGTTTCTATGTAGCCATTGCTGTTATAGGCGATCACCTCTTACACAGATAGCTCATAGTAAATCTGAGTCCGACTAACATAAAATAGGGGAATAAATCCTAGCAATCTGACTGGCCAAGAATGTCATGTGACTTCCTGGTTATCACAGCACAACCAGACACCTCAGATCTCATGGCAGGTTTTTTAATTAACTTTGTTGTTTGTTTTAATTTTCTGGACTATTTTCTGAGAGGAATAGCACACATTCAGGTTGTCCATTATGCTAGCTACATGGCTACATCTGGTAGTCGAAATCACTAAGCTGAGCCTTATGCTCCATAATGTACCAAGCGTGCCTGCATATGTTACAGAATATGTTTGTATATATCAGCCCAAATGGACAGCCTGGCATGTATTTCTCCCTACTTCTAGATTCTTCCTTAAAAAAAAACTTGTTGGTATACCTGGAGAACTGCAGGCCTGGAAGTAACTACTACTCAGGCTCGTGTTGTGCTATGCTGCTGCTACTAGCTTTTGGAAGACAGAAATCTTACTTGTATAGCAGAAAGCAGCTAACTAAAAAAGCTACTGTTTTCTTACTAATTTAACACTTATATCTCAGCAGGAGTTAATGCCTGTTGAGATTAAGCAAACCAATACTATATTAACAGCAGAGGGGGTCTTATTTAGGGTTAAAAAAAGAAAAGAAAGAAAGTCAGTGTGTGTTTCTGTCCTAGGAAGGGTACTGTATCAACTTACTTTGCTAAATCAGTAGGAGGGGAGAGAGATTAATTGGGGTGTGGCTTAGACAGTATAAAAGCAGGTGACTCCAATTCCAACTTCCTGCTGCTAGCTTTTGGAAGACAGAAATCTTGCTTGTAGAGCAGAAAGTAGCTAACTAAAAAAGCTGCTGTTTTTCTTACTAATTTAACACTTCTATCTCAGCAGAAGTCAGTGCCTGTTGAGATTAAGCAAACATATACTTTATTAGAAATAGAGGGGGTCTCATTCAGGATTAAAAAAGAAAAGAAAGAAAGTCAGTGTGTGTTTCAGTGTTCGGAAGGGTACTGCATCAACTTACTTTGCTAAATCAGTAGGAGGGGAGATAGGTTAATAGGGGGTGTGGCTTAGGCAGTATGAAAGCAGGCGGCTTCAATTACAACTTCCTGCTGCTAGCTTTTGGAAGACAGAAATCTTGCTTGTAGAACAGAAAGTAGCTAACTAAAAAAGCTACCATTTTCCTTACTAATTTAACACTTCTATCTCAGCAGGAGTCAGTGCCTGTTGAGATTAAGCAAATAGATACTTTATTAGAAGTAGAGAGGGTCTCATTTAGGGTTAAAAAAGAAAAGAAAGAAATTCAGTGTGTGTTTCTGTGTTGGGAAGGGTACTGTATCAACTTACTTTGCTAAATCAGTAGGAGGGGAGAAAGGTTAATTGGAAGTGTGGGTTAGGCAGTATAAAAGCAGGTGACTCCAAATACAACTTCCTGCTGCTAGCTTTTGGAAAACATAAATCTTGCTTGTAGACCAGAAAGCAGTTTACTAAAAAAGCAACAATTTCTCTTACTAATTTAACACTTCTATCTCTGCAGAAGTCCATGCCTATTGAGAATAAACAAACAGATACTATATTAGAAGTAAAGGGGGTCTCATTTAGGGTTAAAAAAAGAAAAGAAAGTCAGTGTGTGTTTCTGTGTTGGGAAGTTAACTGTATCAAATTACTTTGCTAAATCAGTAGAAAGGGAGATAGGTTAATTGGGGGTGTGGTTTAGGCAATATCAAAGCAGGTGGCTCCAACTACAATTTCCTGCTGCTAGCTTTTGGAAGACAGAAATCTTGCATGTAGAGCAAAATGCAGCTAACTAAAAAAGCAACCATTTTCTTTCTAATTTAACACTTTTATCTCAGCAGGAGACAGTGCCTGTTGACATTAAGCAAACAGATACTATATTAGAAGTAGAGGGGGTCTCATTTAGGGTAAAAAAGGAAAAGAAAGAATGTCAGTGTGTGTTTCTGTGTTAGGAAGTGTACTGTATTAACTTACTTTGTTAAATAAGTAGATTGGGAGAGAGGTTAATTGGGGGTGTAGCTTAGGCAGTATAAAAGCAGGTGATTCCAATTACAACTTCCTGCTCCTAGCTTTTGGAAGACAGAAATCTTGCATGTAGAACAGAAAGCAGCTAACTAAAAAAGCTACCAGTTTTCTTACTAATTTAAAACTTCTATCTCAGCAGGAGTCAGTGCCTGCTGAGATTAAGCAAACGGATAGTTTATTAGAAGTTGAGGGGGACTCATTTTGGGTTAAAAAAAGAAAAGAAAGAAAGTCAGTGTGTGTGTTTCTGTGTGGAAAGGGCACTGTATCAACTTACTTTGCTAAATCAGTAGAGGGGAGAGAGGTTAATTGAGGGTGTGGCATAGGCAGTATAAAAGCAGGTGAATCTAATTACAACTTACTGCTGCTAGCTTTTGAAAGATAGAAATCTTGCTTGTAGAGGAGAAAGCAGCTAACTAAATAAGCTACTGTTTTTCTTATTAATGTAACACCTCTGTCTCAGCAGGAGTCAGTGACTGTTGAGATTAACCAAACAGATACTTTATTAGAAGTAGAGGGGATCTCATTTAGGTTAAAGAAAAGAAGAGAAAGAAAGTCAGTGCGTGTTTCTGTGTTGGAAAGGTTACTGTATCAACTTACTTTGCTAAATCAGTAGGAGGGGAGAGAGATTAATTGGGGTTGTGGGTTAGGCAGTATAAAAGCAGGTGACTCCAATTACAACTTCCTGCAGCTAGCTTTTGGAAGACAGAAATCTTGCTTGTAAAACAGAAAGCAGCTAACTAAAAAAGCTACCATTTTTCTTACTAATTTAACACTTCTATCTCAGGAGGAGTCAGTGCCTGCTGAGATTAAGCAAACGGATACTTTATTAGAAGTTGAGGAGGTCTCATTTAGGGTTAAAAAAAGAAAAGAAAGAAAGTCAGTGTGTCTTTCTGTGTGGAAAGGGCACTGTATCAACTTATTTTGCTAAATCAGTACGAGGGGAGAGAGGTTAATTGAGGGTGTGGCATGGGCAGTATAAAAGCAGGTGACTCAAATTACAACTTCCTGCTGTTAGCTTTTGGAAGACAGAAATCTTGCATGTACAGCAGAAAGCAGCTAACTAAAAAAGCTACCATTTTTCTTACTAATTTAACACTTTTATCTCAGCAGGAGTCAGTGCCTGTTGACATTAAGCAAACAGATGCTTTATTAGAAGTAGAGGGTGTCTCATTCAGGGTTAAAAAAAGAAAGACAGTGTGTGTTTCTGTGTTGGGAAGGATACTGTATCAACTTACTTTGCTAAATCAGTAGCAGGGGAGAGGTTACTTAGGGGTGTGGCTTAGGCAGTATAAAAGCAGGTGACTCCAATTCCAACTTCCTGCTGCTAGCTTTTGGAAGACAGAAATCTTGCTTGTAGAGCAGAAAGCTGCTAACTAAAAAAGCTGTTGTTTTTCTTACTAATTTAATACTTCTATCTCAGCAGGAGTCAGTGCCTTTTGAGATTAAGCAAACAGATACTTTATTAGAAGTAGAGGGGGTCTCATTTAGGATTAAAAAAGGAAAAGAAAGAATGTCAGTGTGTGTTTCTGTGTTGGGAAGGGTACTGCATCAACTTACTTTGCAAAATCAGTAGGAGGGGAGGTAGGTTAATTTGGGGTGTGGCCTAGGCAGTATGAAAGCAGGTGACTCCAATTACAACTTCCTGCTCCTAGCTTTTGGAAGACAGAAATCTTGCTTGTAAAACAGAAAGCAGCTAACTAAAAAAGCTACCATTTTTCTTTCTAATTTAACACTTCTATCTCAGCAGGAGTCAGTGCCTGCTGAGAATAAGCAAATGGATACTATATTAGAAGATGAGGTGGTCTCATTTAGGGTTAAAAAAACAAAAGAAAGTCAGTGTGTGTTTCTGTGTTGGGAAGGATACTGTATCAACTTACTTTGCTAGATCAGTAGCAGGGGAGAGGTTACTTAGGGGTGTGACTTAGCCAGTACAAAAGCAGGTGACTCCAATTCCAACTTCCTGCAGCTTGCTTTTGGAAGACATAAATCTTGCTTGTAGAGCAGAAAGTAGCTAACTAAAAAAGCTGCTGTTTTTCTTACTAATTTAACACTTCTGTCCCAGCAGGAGTCAGTGCCTGTTGAGATTAAGGAAACATATACTTTATTAGAAGTAGAGGGGGTCTCATTTAGCATTAAAAAAAGAAAAGAAAGAATGTCAGTGGGTGTTTCTGGGTTGGGAAGCGTACTGCATCAACTTACTTTGCTAAATCAGTAAGAGGGGAAAGAGGTTAATTGGGGGTGTGGGTTAGGTAATATAAAAGCAGGTGACTCCAATTGCAACTTCCTGCTGCTAGCTTTTGGAAGACAGAAATCTTGCTTGTAGAGCAGAAAGCAGCTAACTAAAAAGGCAACCATTTTTCTTACTAATTTAACACTTCTGTCTCAGCAGGAGTCCATGTCTATTGAGATTAAACTAACAGATACTGTATTAGAAGTAAAGGGGGTCTCATTTAGGGTTAAAAAAAGAAAAGAAAGACAGTGTGTGTTTCTGTGTTGGGAAGTTAACTGTATCAAATTCCTTTGCTAAATCAGTAGGAGAGGAGATAGGTTAATTGGGGTGTGGCTTAGGCAATATGAAAGCAGGTGGCTCCAATTAAAACTTCCTGCTGCTAGCTTTTGGAAGACAGAAATCTTCCCTGTAGAACAGAAAGCAGCTATCTATAAAGCTATCATTTTTATTACTAATTCAACACTTCTGTCTCAGCAGGAGTCAGTGCCTGTTGAGATTAAACAAACAGATACTTTATTAGAAGTAGAGGGGGTCTCATTTAGCATAAAAAAAAGAAAAGAAAGACAGTAACTGTGTGTTTCTGTGTTGGGAAGTGTATTGTATCAACTTACTTTGTTAAATAAGTAGATGGGGAGAGGTTAATTGGGGGAGTAGCTTAGGCAGTATAAAAGCAGGTGACTCCAATTACAACTTCCTGCTGCTAGCTTTTGGAAGGTAGAAATCTTACTTGTAGAACAGAAAGCAGCTAAATAAAAAAGCTACCATTTTTCTTACTAATTTAACACTTCCATCTCAGCAGGAGTCAGTGCCTGCTGAGATTAAGCAAACGGATACTTTATTAGAAGTCGAGGGGGTCTCATTTAGGGTTGAAAAAGGAAAAGAAAGAAAGTCAGTGCATGTTTCTGTGTGGAAAGGGCACTGTATCAACTTGCTGTGCTAAATCAGTAGGAGGGGAGAGAGGTTAATTGAGGGTGTGGCATAGGCAGTATAAAAGCAGGTGACTCTGCAACTTCCTGCTGCTAGCTTTTGGAGGACAGAAATCTTGCTTGTAGAGGAGAAAGCAGCTAACTAAAAAAGCTACTGTTTTTCTTATTAATGTAACACCTCTGTCTCAGCAGGAGTCAGTGACTGTTGAGATTAACCAAACAGATACTTTATTAGAAGTAGATGGGATCCCATTTAAGTTAAAGAAAAGAAGAGAAAGAAAGTCAGTGTGTGCTTCTCTGTTGGGAAGGGTACTGTATCAACTTACTTCGCTAAATCAGTAGGAGGGGAAAGAGGTTAATTGGGGGTGTGGCTTAGGCAGTATGAAAGCAGGTGACTCCAATTACAACCTACTGCTGCTAGGTTTTGGAATACAGAAATATTGTATGTAGAGCAGAAAGCAGCTGACTAAAAAAGCTACAATTTTTCTTACTAATTTAACACTTCCATCTCAGCAGGAGTCAGTGCATGCTGAGATTAAGCAAATAGATACTTTATTAGAAGTAGAGAGGGTCTCATTTAGTGTTAAGAGAAGAAAAGAAAGAAATTCATTGTGTGTTTCTGTGTTGGGAAGGGTACTGTATCAACTTACTTTGCTAAATCAGTAGGAGGGAAGGAGGTTAATTGGGGGTGTGGCTTAGGCAGTATGAAAGCAGGTGACTCCAATTATAACCTACTGCTGCTAGCTTTTGGAAGGCAGAAATCTTGCATGTAGAGCAGAAAGCAGCTAACTAAAAAAGCTACCATTTTTCTTACTAATTTAACACTTCTATCTCAGCAGGAGTCAGTGCCTTTTGAGATTAACCAAACATATACTTTATTAGAAGTAGATGGGATCTCATTTCAGTTAAAGAAAAGAAGAGAAAGAAAGTCAGTGGGTGTTTCTGTGTTGGGAAGGGTACTGCATCAACTTACTTTGGCTAAATCAGTAGGAGGGGAGAGAGGTTAATTGGGGTGTGGGTTAGGCAGTATAAAAGCAATTGACTCCAATTACAACTTCCTGCTGCTAGCTTTTGGAAGACAGAAATCTTGCGTGTAGAACAGGAAGCAGCTAATTAAAAAAGCAACCATTTTTCTTACTAATTTAACTCCTCTATCTCAGCAGAAGGCTGTACCTGTTGAGAGTAACCCAACAGATAATGTATTAGAAGTAGAGGGGGCCTGATTTAGGGTTCAAAAAAGAAAAGAAAGTCAGTGTGTGTTTCTGTGTTGGGAAGGATACTGTATCAACTTACTTTGCTAAATCAGAAGCAGGAGAGAGGTTACTTAGGGGTGTGACTTAGGCAGTACAAAAGCAGGTGACTCCAATTCCAACTTCCTGCTGCTATCTTTTGGAAGACAGAAATCTTGCTTGTAGAGCAGAAAGCAGCTAACTAAAAAAGCTAACCTGCTGTTTTTCTAACTAATTTAACACTTCTATCTCAGCAGGAGTCAGTGCCTGTTGAGATTAAGGAAACATATACTTTATTAGAAGTAGAGGGGGTCTCATTTAGCATTAAAAAAGAAAAGAAAGAATGTCAGTGGGTGTTTCTGTGTTGAGAAGTATACTGCATCAACTTACATTGCTAAATCAGTAGGAGGGGAGATAGGTTAATTGGGGGTATTGCTTAGGCAGTATGAAAGCAGGTGACTCCAATTATAACTTCCTGCTGCTAGCTCTTGGAAGACAGAAATCTTGCTTGTAGAACAGAAAGCAGCTAACTAAAAAAGCTAAAATTTTTCGTACTAATTTAACACTTCCTTCTCAGGAGGAGTCAGTGCCTGCTGAGATTAAGCAAATGGGTACTTTATTAGAGTTGAGGGGGTCTCATTTAGTGTTAAAAAAGAAAAGAAAGAAAGTCAGTGTGTGTTTCTGTGTGGAAAGGGCACTGTATCAACTTATTTTGCTAAATCAGTAGGAGGGGAGAGAGGTTAATTGAGGGTGTTGCACGGGCAGTATAAAAGCAGATGACTCCAATTATAACTTCCTGCTGCTGGCTTTTGGAAGACAGGAATCTTGTTTGTAGAGGAGAAAGCAGCTAACTAAAAAAGCTACTGTTTTTCTTATTAATTTAACACCTCTGTCTCAGGAGGACTCAGTGACTGTTGAGATTAACCAAACAGATACTTTATTAGAAGTAGAGGGGTTCTCATTTAGGTTTAAAAAAAAGAAAAGTGAGAAAGTCAGTGTGTGTTTCTGTTTTGGGAACGGTACTGTATCAACTTACTTTGCTAAGTCAGTAGGTGGGGAGAGAGTTTAAGTGGAAGTGTGGGTTAGGCAGTATAAAAGCAGGTGACTCCAATTACAACTTCCTGCTGCTAGCTTTTGCAAGACAGAAATCTTGCATGTAGAGCAGAAAGCAGGTAAATAAGAAAGCTACAATTTTTCTTACTAATTTAACACTTCTATCTCGGCAGGAGTCAGTGCCTGTTGAGATTAAGCAAATAGATAATTTGTTAGAAGTAGAGAGGGTCGCATTTAGTGTTAAAAAAATAAAATAAAGAAATTCAGTGTGTGTTTCTATGTTGGGAAGAGTACTGTAGCAACTTACTTTGCTAAGTCAGTAGGAGGGGAGGGGAGAGAGGTTAATTGGGGTGTGGGTTAGGCAGTATAAAAGCAGGTGACTCCAATTACAACTTCCTTCTGCTAGCTTTTGGAAGACAGAAATCTTGCTTGTAGAACAGAAAGCAGCTAACTAAGAAAGCTACAATTTTTCTTACTAAGTTAGCACTTCTATTTCAGCAGGAGTCAGTGCCTGTTGAGATTAAGCAAGCAGATACTTTATTAGAAGTAAAGGGTGTCCCATTCAGGGTTAAAAAAAAGTCAGTGTGTGTTTCTGTGTTGGAAAGGGTACTGTATCAACTTACTTTGCTAAATCAGTCGGAGGGGAGATAGGTTAATTGGGGGTGTGGCTTAGACAATATAAAAGCAGGTGACTCCAATTACAACTTCCTGCTGCTAGCTTTTGGAAGGCAGAAATCTTGCATGTAGTGCAGAAAGCAGCTAACTATAAAAGCTACAATTTTTCTTACTAATTTAACACTTTTATCTCAGCAGGAATCAGTGCCTGTTGACATTAAGCAATCAGATGCTTTATTAGAAGTAAAGGGTGTCCCATTCAGGGTTAAAAAAAGAA
This sequence comes from Neoceratodus forsteri, assembly GCA_016271365.2. NCBI lineage: Eukaryota > Metazoa > Chordata > Ceratodontiformes > Ceratodontidae > Neoceratodus > Neoceratodus forsteri. The sequence goes on from JADMNL010000025.1 coordinate 277,152,794, forward strand.
AGTCAGTGTGTGTTTCTATGTTGGGAAGGGTACTGCATCAACTTACTTTGCTAAATCAGTAGGAGGGGAAATAGGTTAATTGGAGGTGTGACTTAGGCAGTATGAAAGCAGATGACTCCAATTACAACCTCCTGCTGCTAGCTTTTGCAAGACAGAAATCTTGCATGTAGAGCAGAAAGCAGGTAACTAAAAAAGCTACAATTTTCTTACTAATTTAACACTTCTATCTCAGCAGGAGTCAGTACCTGTTGAGATTAAGCAAATAGATACTTTATTAGAAGTAGAGAGGGTTGCATTTAGTGTTAAAAAAATGAAAATAAAGAAATTCAGTGTGTGTGTTTCTATGTTGGGAAGAGTACTGTAGCAACTTACTTTGCTAAGTCAGTAGGAGGGGAGAGGAGAGAGGTTAATTGGGGGTGTGGGTTAGGCAGCATGAAAGCAGGTGACTCCAATTACAACTTCCTGCTGCTAGCTTTTGGAAGACAGAAATCTTGCTTGTAGAGCAGAATGCAGCTAACTAAAAAAGCAACCATTTTTTTTACTAATTTAACACTCCTATCTCAGCAGGAGTCAGTGCCTATTGAGATTAAACAAACAGATACTGTATTAGAAGTAGAGGGGGGTCTCATTTAGGGTTAAGAAAAGAAAATAAAGTCAGTGTGTGTTTCTGTGTTGGGAAGTTAACTGTATCGAATTCCTTTGCTAAATCAGTATCAGGGGGAGATAGGTTAATTGGGTGTGTGGCTTAGGCAATATAAAAGCAGGTGGCTCCAACTACAATTTTCTGCTGCTAGCTTTTGGAAGACAGAAATCTTGCATGTAGAGCAGAAAGCAGCTAACTAAAAAAGCTGCTGTTTTTCTTACTAATTTAACACTTCTATCTCAGCAGGAGTCAGTGCCTGTTGAGATTAAGCAAACAGATACTTTATTAGAAGTAGAGGGGGTCTCATTTAGGATTAAAAAAGGAAAAGAAACAATGTAAGTGTGTGTTTCTGTGTTGGGAAGGGTACTGCATCAACTTACTTTGATAAATCGTTAGGAGGGGAGATAGGTTAATTGGGGTTGTGGCTTAGGCAGTATGAAAGCAGGTGACTCCAATTACAACTTCCTGCTGCTAACTTTTGGAAGACAGAAATCTTGCTTGTAGAACAGAAAGCAGCTATCTAAAAAAGCTACCATTTTTCTTACTAATTTAACACTTCTATCTCGGCAGGAGTCAGTGCCTGCTGAGATTACTCAAATGGATACTTTATTAGAAGATGATGGGGTCTCATTTATGGTTAAAAAAAGAAAAGAAAGAAAGTCAGTGTGTGTTTCTGTGTGGAAAGGGCACTGTATCAACTTATTTTGCTAAATCAGTTTGAATGGAGAGAGGTTAATTGAGGGTGTGGCATAGGCAATATAAAAGCAGGTGACTCCAATTACAATTTCCTGCTGCTAGCTTTTGAAAGAGAGAAATCTTGCTTGTAGAGGAGAAATCAGCTAGCTAAAAAAGCTACTGTTTTTCTTATTAATTTAACACCTCTGTCTCAGCAGGAGTCAGTGACTGTTGAGATTAACCAAACAGATACTTTATTAGAAGTAGAGGGGATCTTATTTAGGTTTAAAAAAAAGAACAGAAAGAAAGTCAGTGTGTGTTTCTGTGTTGGGAAGGGTACTGTATCAACCTACTTTGCTAAATCAGTAGGAGGAGAGAAAGGTTAATTGGGGGTGTGGGTTAGGCAGTATAAAAGCAGGTGACTCCAATTGCAACTTTCTGCTGCTATTTTTTGGAAGACAGAAATCTTGCTTGGAGAACAGGAAGCAGCTAATTAAATGCAGCCATTTTTCTTACTAATTTAATTCCTCTATCTCAGCAGGAGTCAGTGCCTGTTGAGATTAACCAAACAGATACTGTATTAGAAGTAGAGGTGGTCTGATTTAGGGTTATAAAAAGAAAAGAATGTCAGTGTGTGTTTCTGTGTTGGGAAGGATACTGTATCAACTTACTTTGCTAAAATAGTAGCAGGGAAGAGGTTACTTTGGGGTGTGATTTAGGCAGTACAAAAGCAGGTGACTCCAATTCCAACTTCCTGCTGGTAGCTTTTGGAAGACAGAAATCTTGCTTGTAGAGCAGAAAGCAGCTAACTAAAAAAGCTGCTGTTTTTCTTACTAATTTAACACTTCTATCTCAGCAGTGTGGAAGTATTGTGGGATATACGACTCTGACACCAGTATGGATGGAATATACTGCAGCAGTTTTATTTGAAAAAACAGAAATAAAAGCAAACAAACTGTTTGATTACAAAAATAAAATAAAGCAAGGAGGAATACTTCTTCCATGTAACAAAATGCAGATGTCCAAAAGAATGAGCGAGCAATCAACTTTTCTTAGAATAGGCTAAGGTACAAGGGATAGCGCCCTGCTGGCCCCCTGGGCTAGAATAACTTTAGGTAGCTTTTTGCCTAATTTTATAGTATCAAGAGGACATGTGATCTAGAAAACCACTCCCCTTCTTATATCACTGGGAACAAAAAAACTTGTAAACCACATAAATATCATTAGAAAACATTTCCAACAATTAAACAGTGAAAATATAAACATATAGAAGGGCTGGAATGTAAAAATAAGAGGTTTAAGCTCAACTGGTTCACATACATGGGCTGTTCCTATGTTCTCTGAACTGCTCCCCCTTAGACTCTGTATAAATGTAAGGAGGGTTTGGCCAGCCAGCTCTTAAATGAACAGGGACTAAGTTGGAGTGGAGTCCTGAGAACAAAGGGCCACAGTAGTGATTTCAGGTAAGAAACATAAACTCAACATTATAACCTGTATCAAGTCAGTTCAGATAGAAAATGACAGTTCTATATCTTTTTGCAGAAACAGCAACATACATTAGCAATACAGGGTTAACTATAGGGTTTCTACAGGTTGAAGCTGTGCAATTTCTGTGTGGAAACCTTTACTACCACAGGTCTTAAGATTAGCAAGGACTATTATCACTATTACCATTACTTAGGACTATTATGTGGGCTGTTTGCAAGAGCCTGCAGTCTACAAGGAGACTGAGTCTCAAGTCAGTACTTATTTCAGCTTTCTCCACAGAAGTGCTAGCTTTTCTAAGTTTCAGTCTGCCTGTTAAAACATTCAGCTTCCTAAACGCGAGGTTTAGGCTGTGCTTAACACTGGATTGCTTATGGGACACTCAGAAGGCTTCATTTACAGAAATACCAGGGAATTTCGACCTTATTTTATTCAATTACAACTTCCCTGTTCTTACAAGCCTGAAAATGAAAGCGAAACAACTTTTCAAAATGCTGTTGCTCCGGAATCATGTGTACGTCGCGTGAGGTCGAATGTGTGCACGATCATGTAGACGAGTGTGCGAACATTCGTGAAGGAGGAAAAGGGGATCAGGACTGTTTTCGGAAACAGTAGAGGAAACAAAACAAGGATAGGGACAGCAAGAACACTAGGAAGGTGGCCAGACTACCTAATGGGGAACCAGAAAACTAGAAAAGGATACAGAAAGGAGTAGGGGAAGGCAGAGAAAAGAACATTATGCTGTTGCAACAGACTTAGAAAAAGGGGGGGTGTCCAAAGGACAGTAACACTGACCCTGCCACATACTCCTCCCCGCCTAAGAGGGAACCCTGTTAAGGGTTCTCAATTTTCTAAACCCAAAAATGGATTTCTAGGTACGAGATCTCTCCAAAGAGAGATGGAGCTTCAGCCCACCCGCTCTCTGAAGCTCCACCTTGGGGTCCCTTTAAAGATACCAGACTAAATATATCTGATATCTGAAACATATTGATACCATGTATTTAGTCCTGCACTTATTCATCACCCTAAGGTCTGTTTTTTTCTATTGAGTCATACTAAGTCCTCCTCCATGTCTGGACATATAGTCAGTGTTTTTATTAGCAGATCCTGGTCTATGCTTGATGGTGAATTTATATGGCTGTGATGCCAAATACCATCGCGTAATTCGGGAATTTTTATCTTTCATGGCATGGAGCCAACATAGGGGGTTATGAACTGTCCATACTTCGAATTCTACCCCCAAAGATAGAATTTTAAGGTGTCTAATGCCCACTTTAAGGCCAGACATTCCTTTTCAAAAGTAGAATATTTAACCTCTCTTGTATGTAACTTTCTATTTATATATACTACTGGGTGTTCTTCTCCCTCTACCAGTTGGGACAGCACAGCACCTATTTTGGTATTAGAGGCATCAGTTTGTACCACAAAGGGGAGGGCAAAATCAGGACTTCTAAGAACAGGAAAAGCACATAGATGCCCTTTTATGGTGCAAAATGCCTCCTCACATGCGCGTGTCCATTTCACCTTAGTAGGGTTGTTCTTTTAGTGAGGTCAGTCAGAGGACTGCTATGAAGAAAAATTAGGCACAAAACACCTATAATAGCTGGCGAGGTATAGGAAAGACCTCACTTGACGCTTCGTCAATGGACGAGGGCTTTTGGCCAAAGCATCAATTTTGTCGACGTCTGGCTTTACTTGACCATACCCTATCCTAAAACCTAGATATTTAACTTCTCTCATAGCTATAGCACACTTGGTTGGGTTGATAGTTACCCCTGCTTGAGATATAGCCTCTAGAACCTGGGCTAGATGCTGTATGTGTTCTTCCCACTAGGACTGAATACTATGACATTGTCCAAGTATGCTGCACTATACCCATAGGGATCTGAGTATCGTATCTATGAATCTTGAAATGTAGCTGGTGCACGTGAAGTCGAAGGGCATAGTTCAAAACTGAAAATGACCTAGTGGGGTACTAAAGGCTGTCTTGTCCTTAGCTAGGGGGTCAAGGGGTATTTGCCAGTACCCTTTTGTGAGGTCAAGGGTACTGATGTATTTTGCTTTTCCTAGATGGTCGATGATGTCGTCAATGCAAGGCATGGGATATGCGTCAAATTTGGAAACAGCATTAAGGCGGCGGAAATCGAGGCATAGTCTTATGCCACCTTCCTTCTTTTCCACCACGACCATTGGAGACCCCCATTCGCTAGTGGCGGACTCTATTACCCCTAGGTCTTGCATTTTCTTTATCTCTTTAATGACCTCCCCTTGTACTTTTTCCGGAAAACGGTAGGGCTTTTGCCTAATAGGGACTTCTTGTTTCAGGTGTATATGATGTTCCACTCCTAGGGCCCTCCCAGGCTGGCAAGAGAACACTTTTTTGTACTTCAGTAATAAACTATCTAAAGTGTGTCTCTGTAGAGGGTCCAAGTCTGTGTTTATATTTAAGGTCTCATAGCCCGTGATTCCTTCTAATCTCTGGTATGCCTGATCTAACTCTGATGTGTCTTGCTCAGGATATATATACATGACAGGGGTTGGCTGTCTCTCATGCCACTTTTTTAATAGGTTGGCATGGTAAATTTGTAACCTCTGTCTTCTGCCCGGGATATCTACTTCATAGTTCACAGGTCCTACCTGTCTCTGGATGGTATAGGGACCCTGCCATTTCATAGTCAATTTGTTCTCTGAGGAGGGTAACAATAGTAGCACTTTATCCCCTGGCTGTAAGTTCATTTGACCTACCCCTTTATCATATGTCTGCTTTTGGGAGGCTTGTTTTCCTTGATTATAATGATGTGCAAGGTCACTATATTTCTTCAATTTTTCTTTAGTTGGGTCACATATTCTAGGGGGCAAACCTCTGTCTCTTCCTACCTTCACATCGCTCCTTGATAATATCATTGGGTCCCTGAGGGTTTTCCCATAGAGTAACTCAAATGGGAAACCCGTGGGAAGACTGGGGCACCTCCTCATAGGCAAACATCAACAGTGGAAGCTGCACATCCCAGGTCTTGCCCTTCCCTGTACAAACTTCATTAACATTTTCTTCAGGGTTTTATTGAACCTCTCTACCAGTCCATCGGTCTGAGGGTGGTAGGGGGAGGTATATAATGCTCCTATACCCAAAGACTGGTAGAGGTGGGTCAATAACTTGGATTGAAAATTACTTCCCCTATCTGTTAGAATTTCTTTAGACACTCCTACCTGACTGAACACCTTTAATAATTCCTCTGCTATATGGGAGGCTGTAACAATGCGCATGGGAATGGCCTCTGGATAACGGGTAGCATGGTCACAGATGACCAGAATAAAGTGATTCCCCTTACTGCCTCTTGGCAAAGGGCCAACTATATCCATGGCATGTGTTCAAATGGTGTAGTTATTAATGGAAGGGGTTGTAGGGGGACCTTATCCTTCCTGGTGATGTCAGCTACCTTCTGGCATTCAGGGCAGCTACTACAGTAAGAAGAGACTTGCGCATGAATCCCTAGCCAGTAATACCTGTACAATAACCTACTAAGGGTCTTGTCTCTACCCAGATGACCTGCCATAGTTATATCATTGCCAGGGCTATCAGTTGCCCTATAGTGTGATGGTATCAAATAATTGTTCTATTATTGCCCCCTGTTTTAGGATGTTTACACTCTATATAATAAGTGGTTGATAAGAACATATCTGGGGTACTCTCCTTTATCATCAGTAGTCACTACCTGTGAAAAGCAAGGTTGCAAAGAAACATCAGTACTTTGTTCTTTCAAAAATGTGTCATGTCCATTTTGTTTGACCATAACAGAAGTAATGTCCCGTTTACAATTCCATGACTTCTTTTCCTGTCTCCTTCTACCTCTGGTTTTCTGGTCCTTTCCGGGACTGGAGAAAATTTCCTCTGCAAAAGTGAACATTTGTGGAATAGTGGGAGTGAGTTGGCTTTGAGCTCGAGTAGTAACAGCAGCCAATCCCCCATCGTTAGGTGGGAGTGAATCAAAGTCAGGGTAGTCGTGTCCAATTACCATAGGCACTGGAAGATTAGGGACCAACCCCACTGGTATACGTATCTGCTGCCCATGCACCTCCAGAATAGCATCTTGTATTGGATAAGTGTGTATGTCTCCATGAATGCAAGTGACACTGGTTGTATTCACAGTTCTGTCCTGGGGCATTAAAGATGCTTGCACTAGCGTTTGCTTACTACTGGAATCTAGGAGGGCATGCAACGCTTTACCATCTATGCAGACAGGTATCATATAATGTCCCCAGTTGGCTAGGGCTAGGTGGGAATATTCTTTCTTTTTATGAGGACAGAATCTTGCAATGTGTCCTTTTTCTTGGCAAGTATGGCAGATAATATCCATGTTCTGGCCCCTCTCAGCTCTACTAGGTCCCACAGTGTTTGAGTGTTCACCACATCCCTAGGTTTTACGAAGTCACGAAATAGTAGGTATAGAAGGTCTTACTGTGGGTGGGGTCCTTAGTCCCAGGATGGATTCTTGGTTGAGAGCTTCTAGCTGATATGTAGTCCTCAGCTAGACTAATAGCTTTCATGCGATGTTTCAGGATCGATGTCTCTCACCCATATCTGAGTGTTCTTGGCAATATTTTAATAAATTGCTCCATGATAATAGCCTCCATTACCTGCTCGATGGTCTTGGTTGGGTTGCAACCATTTGTAGCACAAGTCCTGTAAGCGGTATATGCTTCTTGTGGTGAGCTCATGATGTGGTATTTAAAGGTCCGAAACCTTTGCTAGAGTTTCTGTACTTATCATATCATTTCAGTATGGCCTCAGTGTTCAAGTAGTCATAATTGTTTACATGTGCTCTGTCCACGTAGCTATAGGCGAGTTGGGCTCTACCTGATAAGTACGGAGCCAACCAGATGACCCACTGTTCTCTAGGCCACTTGCAGGCTTCAGCAACCCTCTCAAACATTGTCATATAGGCTTCGATATCATCGGTCTTTGTTAACTTGGACAATTTAATATCCTTGGGTCCCTCTACTTCTCTAGGGACTGGAGGCCTGGCCACACCAATAGCTTGAGTGGCCCTCAAGGTGTCAGTCCAATGTACTTCATTCTGTGTCGATCCTCTTCTCGCCGTCATTCCAAGTCTATCTGTCGGGTGCATAACCACCTTAAAAGGTCCTGGATTTCCTCAGGAGGTTTCTCTTCAGGTGGGTACTCCTCTGCCACAGTAGTACTTTCCTCCTTGTCTTTCTCCTCTCTCTTGGTCTCTCTCCTCTGAACATCTGGTAACCCAGGCCACAGTGGTTACTGTGTTATTTCTGTCATCTTCCGAGTTCTTACACTCTCTGGTAGACCGGCAGCTGGGGTACTGGCAGTAGCTTTTTCCATCCGTCAGTGTCATGAAACACCAGATCCGTATTCAGAATTCCAGATCACTTGGCTCAGCCTTGGAATATCCCACTTCTAACACCAGTGTGGAAGTATTGTGGGATATACAACTCTGACACCAGTGTGGATGGAATATACTGCAGCAGTTTTATTCGAAAAAACAGAAATAAAACCAAACGAACTGTTCGATTACAAAAATAAAATAAAGCAAGGAGGAAAACTTCTTCCATGTAACAAAATGCAGACGTCCAAAAGAATGAGCAAGCAATCAACTTTCCTTAGAATAGGCTAAGGTACTGTGGATAGCGCCCTGCTGACTCCCTGGGCTAGAATAACTAGGTAGCTTTTGCCTATTTTTATAGTATCAAGAGGACATGTGATCTAGAAACCACTCCCTTCTTATATAACTGGGAAAAAAAACTTGTAAACCACATAAATATCATTACAAAACATTTCCAACAATTAAACAGTGAAATATAAACCTATAGAAGGGCTGGAATGTAAAATAAGAGTTTAAACTCAACTGGTTCACATACATGGGTTGTTCCTATGTTCTCTGAACTCCTTCCCCATAGACTCTGTATAAATGTAAGGAGGGTTTGGCCGTCCGGCTCTTAAATGAACAGGGACTAAGTTGGAGTGGAGTCCTGAGAACAAAGGGCCACAGTAGTGATTTCAGGTAAGAAACATAAACTCAACATTATAACCTGTATCAAGTCAGTTCAGATAGAAAATGACATTTCTATATCTTTTTGCAGAAACAGCAACACACATTAGCAATACAGGGTTAACTATAGGGTTTCTACAGGTTGAAGCTGTGTAATTTCTGTGTGGAAACTTGTACTACCACAGGTCTTAAGATTAGCAAGGACTATTATCACTATTACCATTACTTAGGACTATTATATGGGCTGTTTGCAAGAGCCTGCAGTCTACAAGCAGACTGAGTCTCAAGTCAGTACTTATTTCAGCTTTCTCCACTGAAGTGCTAGCTTTTCTAAGTTCCAGTCTGCCTGTTAAAACATTCAGCTTCCTAAATGCGAGGTTTAGGCTGTGCTTAACACTGGGTTGCTTATGGGACACTCAGAAGGCTTCATTTACAGAAATACCAGGGAATTTTGACATTATTTTATTCAGTACGACTTCCCCTCATTCTTACAAGCCTGAAAATGAAACTAAATGACTTTTTGAATGCCAACTGCTCGTGATGTGCATGCGTTCGTAGGGTTGAATGTGCATGTGATCACGTAGGTCATGCGTGTTGAACATTCTTGAAGGAGGGAGCGGGATCAGAACTGTTCTCAGAGACAGTAGAGGAAACAAAACAAGGATAGGACAGCAAGAACACTAGGTAGGTGGCCAGACTACCTAATGGGGAACCAGAAAACTGGAAAAGGACACAGGAAGGAGTAGGGGAAGGCAGAGAAAAGAACATTATGCTGTTGCAACAGACTTAGAAAAAGGTGGGGTGTCTCCAAAGGACAGTAACACTGACCCTGCCACAAGCAGGAGTCAGTGCTTGTTGAGATTAAGCAAAGAGATACTTTATTAGAAGCAGAGGGGGTCTCATTTAGCATTAAAAAAAGAAAAGAAAGAATGTCAGTGTGTGTTTCTGTGTTGGGAAGGGTACTGCATCAACTTACTTTGCTAAATCAGTAGGAGGGGTGATAGGTTAATTGGGGTATGGCTTAGGCAGCATGAAAGCAGGTGACTCCAATTATAACTTCCTGCTGCTAGCTTTTGGAAGATAGAAATCTTGCTTGTAGAACAGAAAGCAGCTAACTAAAAAAGATACCATTTTTCTTACTAAGTTAACACTTCTTTCTCAGGAGGAGTCAGTGCCTGCTGAGATTAAGCAAATGGATACTTTATTAGAAGTTGAGGGGGTCTCATTTAGGGTTAAAAAAAGAAAAGAAAGAAAGTCAATGTGTGTTTCTCTGGGGAAAGGGCACTGTATCAACTTATTTTGCTAAATCAATAGGAGGGGAGAGAGGTTAATTGAGGGTGTGACATGGGCAGTATAAAAGCAGGCGACTCCAATTATAACTTCCTGCTGCTACCTTTTGGAAGACAAGAATCTTGTTTGTAGAGGAGTAAGCAGCTAACTAAAAAAGCTACTGTTTTTCTTATTAATTTAACACCTCTGTCTCAGCAGGAGTCATTGTCTATTGAGATTAACCAAACAGATACTCTATTAGAAGTAGAGGGGATCTCATTTAGGTTTAAAAATAGAAATGAAAGAAAGTCAGTGTGTGTTTCTGTGTTGGGAAGGGTACTGTATCAACTTACTTTGCTAAATCAGTAGGAGGGGAGATAGATTAATTGGGGGTGTGGCTTAGGCAATATAAAAACAGGTGACTCCATTTACAACTTCCTGCTGCTAGCTTTTGGAAGACAGAAATCTTGCATGTAGAGCAGAAAGCAGCTAATTAAAAAAGCTACTATTTTTCTTACTACTTTAACACTTTTATCTCCACAGGAGTCAGTGCCTATTGACATTAAGCAAACAGATGCTTTATTAGAAGTAGAGGGTGTCTCATTCAGGGTTAAAAAATGAAAGTCGGTGTGTGTTTCTATGTTGGGAAGGGTACTGCATCAACTTACTTTGCTAAATCAGTAGGAGGGGAGATAGGTTAATTGGAGGTGTGGCTTAGGCAGTAGGAAAGCAGGTGACTCTAATTGCAACCTCACTGTCTGCTTTCTTTGCAGACAGAAATTGCATGTAGAGCAGAAAGCAGCTAGCTAAAAAAGCTACCATTTTTCTTACTAATTTAACACATCTAGCTCAGCAGGAGTCAGTGCCTGTTGAGATTAAGCAAATAGATACTTTATTAGAAGTAGAGAGGGCTGCATTTAGTGTTAAAAAAAGAAAAGAAAGAAATTCAGTGTGTGTTTCTGTGTTGGGAAGGGTACTGTATCAACTTACTTTGCTAAATCAGTAGGAGGGGAGAGAGGCTAAGTGGGTGTGTGGCTTAGGCAGTATAAAAGCAGGTGACTCCAATTAAAACTTCCTGCTGCTAGCTTTTGGAAGACAGAAATCTTGCCTGTAGAACAGAAAGCATCTAACTAAAAAGGCTATCATTTTTCTTACTAATTCAACATTTCTATCTCAGCAGGAGTCAGTGCCTGTTGAGATTAAGCAAACAGATACTTTATTAGAAGTAGAGGGGGTCTCATTTAGGTTAAAAAAAAGAAAAGAAAGAAAGTCAGTGTGTGTTTCTGTGTTCGGAAGTGAACTGTATCAACTTACTTTGTTAAATAAGTAGATGGGGAGAGAGAGAGATTAATTGGGGATTTAGCTTAGGCAGTATAAAAGCAACTGACTCCAATTATAACTTCCTGCTCCTAGATTTTGGAAGACAGAAATCTTGCTTGTAGAACAGAAAGCAGCTGACTAAAAAAGCTATCATTTTTCTTACTAATTTAACACTTCTATCTCAGCAGAAGTCAGTGCCTGCTGAGATTAAGCATACGGATACTTTATTAGAAGTTGAGGGGGTCTCATTTAGGGTTGAAAAAAAGAAAAGAAAGAAAGTCACTGTGTGTTTCTGTGTGGAAAGGGCACTGTATCAACTTACTTTGCTAAATCAGTAAGAGGGGAGAGAGGTTAATTGGGGGTGTGGGTTAGGCAGTACAAAAGCAGGTGACTCCAATTACAACTTCCTGCTGCTAGCTTTGGAAAACAGAAACATAGAAACAGAGAATTTGACGGCAGATAAGGACTGCTTGGCCCACCTAGTTAGCCCATTTTCCTACCTAACAGATAAGCTGCAGATAATAGTTAACCAACAGCTTACTTCCTCCTACCCCCCACTAGGACTGCCTTATGTCTGTCCCATGCGTTCTTGAATTCCCCAACTGTTTTGACTCCACAGTCTCCTCAGGGCTGGCTCGTTCCATCCACCAGCCCTCTCCGTGAAAAAAAATTCCTCACATTACCTCTGATCCCCCTCTATCTTCAAATTGTGCCTCCTGTTCTTGCACATCTCTTTTTGAAAGATGCTATCCTCTTGAACTTTGTTGATTCCTTGAGATACTTGAAAGTTTTATCATGTTCCTCTCTCCTTCTTTCCTCAAGGGTATACATATTATGCTCCTTTAGTCTTTCTTCATAGTATGTCTTCTGGTGCAGACCCTGCACCATTTTGGTGCCCCTCCTCTGGACAGCCTCCACTCTGTCTATGTCTTTGCAGAGATGGGGTCTCCAGAACTGCACACAGTACTCCAGATGAGGGTCTCACCCACTTTCTGTACAGAGGATAACAACTTCCTGTTTTCTACTATTGATGCCTCTTCCTATGCATCCCAGTATCCCCCAGCCTTCTTACTGCTCTTCACATTACTTGCCTTACCTTTAGGTCCTCTGATATAATTACCCCAGGTCCCTTTCCATTTTACTGTTGTCAGTATCTCACCCCCATTGTGTACTCTTCCCCTGGGTTTTTGTTTCCCATGTGTATTACTTGCACTTCTTTTCGCTGAATCTGAGCTGCCATACACTGACCATTCCTCCAACTTGCCAAGTACCTTCTCATCCTTTTCCACTCCACTTGAGTATCAGCCTGTTGCAGATCTTTGTGTCGTCTGCAAAGGGACATATTTTCCTTCAGTTCCTTTGCAATGTCATTTAAAGACATTGAAAAGGACCGGTCAATACTGAACCCTGCGTACCCCATGAGTAACCCTCCTTTCTTCCTGTGTACTCCATTTACTACTACTCTTCAAATCTGTTGTCTATTCAATTTTTTATCCAGGCTACCACCAGGGGCCACCCAAGGCTGGCTAACTTGTGTTAATCTTTTGAGTGGGACTGTATCAAACATCATGCTAAAATCTAGGTAGGCCACGTCCACAGCCCCTCCCTGGTCTGACTACTTTGGTCACCAGTCAAAGAAATCTGTTAGATTCATCTGACATGACCTTCCCATCATGAATCCATGCTGCCTTGGGTCCTGTGCCCCACTGGCCTCTAGGTACTAACAATTCTTTCCTTCAAGTGAGTCCATCATTTTCCCTGCCACTGAGGTCAAACTAACTGGTCTGGTTTCTCCTCTGTCCTGCTCCACTTTTGTGGAAGGAATGACATCTGCCCTCCTCCAGTCCTCAGGTACCACCCATCCTCCCAAGGTTTGTTAAAGAGTAGTGAGCCGGTGTCACTAGTTCTACCCTTAGTTCTTTTAGAATTCTTGGGTGAATCCCATCAGGCCCCATTGCTTTGCCTACTTAATTTTTATTAGTTCTTTCAGAACCCTTCTTCTGTAAATGGACTGGTATCAGCTCATCTTCAGATAGTGTTTCTCTTGTTTGGTTTAGGTACCTCCTCTTCCTTTGCGAATACTCGAGCAAGAAATGTTCATTCAGTATCCTATTTTTCACTGTCCCCTCTACCCATTCCCTCCCTTTAATAAACCTCGTGTCCTCCTTGGTCTTTTCCTCCGTAATGTTACCTATAAAAGGTCTTATCGTATCCCACTTCTTAACAGAATTGGCTATCCTTTCCTCAGTTTGGGCCTTTGCTATTCTGACTGCCTTCCCAGTCTCCTTCTGCTTTAACTGATAAAGTTCCCTGTTCTGCTCCTTCTGTGTTTTCTTATATTTCCTGAATGCTATCCTTTTCTCCTTAACCTTCCCTGCCACTTCTTTTGAGAACCATAATGTTTTTTTCCTTCGTTGCATTTTATTGATTTGCTTTACACAAAGGCTTGTTGCCTCTGTGATGGCTGTTTTGATTACTCCCCATTGTGCCTCCACCCCTCCTTCTTGCCTGTTTGCTAGTGCTTTTCTAAGGCACTCTCTCAGAAATCTTGAGTGTAGAACAGGAAGCAGCTAATTAAAAATGCAAACATTTTTCTTACTAATTTAACTCCTCTATCTCAGGAGGAGTCCATACCTGTTGAGATTAAGCAAACAAATACTGTATTAGAAGTAGAGGGGGCCTGATTTAGGGTTAAAAAGAAAAGAAAGAATGGCAGTGTGTGTTTCTGTTTAGGGAAGGGTACTGCATGAACTTACTTTGCTAAATCGGTAGGAGGGGAGATAGGTTAATTGGGGCTGTGGCTTAGGCAGTATGAAAGCAGGTGACTCCAATTACAAATTCCGGCTTCTAGCTTTTGGAAGACAGAAATCTAGCTTGTAGAACAGAAAGCAGCTAACTAAAAAAGCAACCATTTTTCAGATTAATTTAACACTTCTATTTCAGCAGGAGTCAGTGCCTGCTGAGATTAAGCGCAAATGGATACTTTATTAGAAGGACGATGGGTCTCTCACTTAGGGTTAAAAAGAAAAAGAAAGAAAGTTGTGTGTGTTTCTGTGGAAAGGCACACTGTATCAACTTATTTTGCTAAATCAGTTTGAGGAGAGAGGTTAATTGAGGCATGTGGCATAGGCAGTATAAAAGTAGGTGACTCCAATTACAATTTCCTGCTGCTAGCTTTTGGAAGACAGAAATCTTTCATGTAGAGCAGAAAGCAGCTAACTGAAAAATCTACCATTTTTCTTACTAATCTAACATGTTTACCTCAAGGAGTCAGTGCCTATTAAGATTAAGCAAACATATACTTTATTTGAAGTAGAGGGTCTCATTTTAGGGTAAAAAAGAAAGAAAGAAAGTCAGTCTGTGTTTCTGTGTTGGAAGTGTCGCATCAACTTATTTGGTATTAAATAAGTAGGAGATAGATGTTAATTGGGAGTGTAGCTTAGGCAATATAAATGTAGGTGACTCCATTCACAACTTCCTGCTCCTAGCTTTTGGAACACAGAAATCTTGCTTGTAGAACAGAAAGCAGCTAACTAAAAAAGCTACCATTTATCTTACTAATTTAACACTTTTATCTCAGCAGGAGTCAGTGCCTGCTCAGATTACACAAACGGATACTTCATTAGAAGTTGGGGGAGTCTCATTTAGGGTTGAAAAAAGAAAAAGAAAGTCAGTGTGTGTTTCTTCGTGGAAAGGGCACTGTATCAATATGCATTGCTTAATCAGTAGGAGGGGAGAGAGAGATTAATTGAGGGTGTGGCATAGACAGTATAAAAGCAGGTGACTCTATTACAACTTCTGCTGTGACTTTTGGAAGACAGAGATCTTGCGTTTAGAACAGGAAGCAGCTAATTAAAAATGCAACCATTTTTCTTACTAATTTAACTCCTCTATCTCAGCTGGAGTACGTGCCTGTTGAGATTAACCAAACAGATGCTGTATTAGAAGTAGAGGGGGTCTGATTTAGGGTTAAAAAAAGAAGAGAAAGAATGTCAGTGTGTGTTTCTGTGTTGGGAAGGGTACTGCATCAACTTACTTTGCTAAATCAGTAGGAGGGAAGATAGGTTAATTGGGGGTATGGCTTAGGCAGTATGAAAGCAGGTGACTCCAATTATAACTTCCTGCTGCTAGCTTTTGGAAGACAGAGACTTTGCTTGTAGAACAGAAAGCAGCTAACTAAAAAAAGCTACAATTTTTCTTACTAATTTAACACTTCTATCTCAGGAGGAGTCAGTGCCTGCTGAGATTAAGCAAACGGACACTTTATTAGAAGTTGAGGGGTCTCATTTAGGGTTAAAAAAAAGAAAAGAAAGAAAGTCAGCGTGTGTTTCTGTGTGGAAAGGGCACTGTATCAACTTATTTTGCTAAATCAGTAGGAGGGGAGAGAGGTTAATTGAGGGTGTGGCATGTGCAGTATAAAAGCAGGTGACTCCAATTACAACTTCCTGCTGCTAGCTTTTGGAAGATAGGAATCTTGTTTGTAGAGGAGAAAGCAGCTAATTAAAAAGCTACAATTTTCTTACTAATTGTACTTCTTATCTCAGGAGGACTCAGTGCCTGCTGTAGATTATACAAACAGATACTTTATTAGAAGTTGAGGGGGTCTCATTTAGGGTTAAAAAAGAAAATAAAGAAAGTCAGTGTGTGTTTCTGTGTGGAAATGGCACTGTATCAACTTATTTTGCTAAATCAGTAGGAGGGGACAGAGGTTAAGTGGGTGTGTGGCTTAAGCAGTATAAAAGCAGGTGACTCCAATTAAAACTTCCTGCTCCTAGCTTTTGGAAGACATAAATCTTGCCTGTAGAACAGAAAGCAACTAACTAAAAAAGCTATCATGTTTCTTACTAATTCAACACTTCTATCTCAGCAGGAGTCAGTGCCTGTTGAGATTAAGCAAACAGATGCTTTATTAGAAGTAGAGGGGGTCTCATTTAGGTTAAAAAAAGAAATGAAAGAAAGTCAGTGTGTGTTTCTGTGTTGGGAAGTGTACTGTATCAACTTACTTTGTTAAATAAGTAGGGAGAGAGAGGTTAATTGGAATTCAGCTTAAGCAGTATAAGGCAGGTGAGTCCAATTGCAACTTCCTGCTGCTAACTTTTGGAAGACAGAAATCTTGCTTGTAGAACAGGAAGCAGCTAATTAAAAAGCAACCATTTTTCGTATTAATTTAACTCCTCTGTCTCAGCAGGAGTCCATGCCTGTTGAGATTAACCAAACAGATACTGTATTAGCAGTAGAGGGGTCTGATTTAGGGTTAAAAAAGGAAAAGAAAGTCGGTGTGTGTTTCTCTGTTGGGAAGGATACTGTATCAACTTACCTTGCTAAATCAGTAGCAGGGAGATGTTAATTAGGTGTGGTTTAGGCAGTATAAAAACAGGTGACTCTAATTACAATTCCTGCTGCTATTTTTGGAAGACATAGTCTTGTTTGTACTGCAGAAATCAAATCATCTAAAAGCTACTGTTTTCTTACTAATTTAACACTTCTATCTCAGCAGGAGTTCGTGCCTGTTGAGATTAAGCAAGCAGATACTGTATTAGAAGTAGAGGGATCTGATTTAGGGTTAAAAGAGGAAAATAAAGTCAGTGTGTGTTTCTGAGTTGGGAAGGGATCTGTATAAATTTCCTTTGCTAAATCAGTAAGAGGGGAGATAGGTTAATTGGGGGTGTGGCTTAGGCAATATAAAAGCAGGTGACTCCAATGACAACTTCCTGCTGCTAGCTTTTGGAAGACAAAAATCTTGCATGTAGAGCAGAAAGCTGCAAACTAAAAAAGCTACAATTTTTCTTACTAAATTAACACTTCTATCTCAGCAGGAGTCAGTGCCTGTTGACATTAAGCAAACATATACTTTAGCAGAAGTAGAGGGAGTCTCATTCAGGGTTAAAAAAAGAAAGTCAGTGTGTGTTTCTGTGTTGGGAAGGGTACTGTATCATCTTACTTTGCTAAATCAGTAGGAGGGGACAGAGGTTGAGTGGGTGTGTGGCTTAAGCAGTATAAAAGCAGATGACTCCAATTAAAACTTCCTGCTCCTCGCTTTTGGAAGACAGAAATCTTCTCTGTAGAACAGAAAGCAGCTAACTAAAAAAGCTATCATGTTTCTTACTAATTCGACACTTCTGTCTCAGCAGGAGTCAGTGCCTGTTGAGATTAAGCAAACAGATACCTTATTAGAAGTTGAGGGGGTCTCATTTAGGGTAAAAAAAGAAATGAAAGAAAGGCAGTGTGTGTTTCTGTATTGGGAAGTGTACTGTATCAACTGCTGTTAAATAAGTAGGGTGGAGAGGTTAATTGGGGTATAGCTGACGGTATAAAAAAAAAAAAGCAATTGAGTCAATTGCAAATTTCCTGTTGTTCACTGTTGGAAGACAGAAATCTTGCTTGTAGAACAGGAAGCAGCTAATTAAAAAGCAACCATTTTTCTTATTAATTTAACTCCTCTGTCTCAGCAGGAGTCCGTGCCTGTTGAGATTAACCAAGCAGATACTGTATTAGAAATAGAGGGGGTCTGATTTAGGGTTAAAAAAGGAAAAGAAAGTCAGTGTGTTTCTGTGTTGGGAAGGATACTGTATCAACTTACTTTGCTAAATCAGTAGCAGGGGAGAGGTGACTTAGGGGTGTGGCTTAGGCAGTATAAAAGCAGGTGACTCCAATTACAACTTCCTGCTCCTAGCTTTTGGAAGACATAAGTCTTGCTTGTACTGCAGAAAGCAGCTAACTAAAGAAGCTACTGTTTTTCTTACTAATTTAACACTTCTATCTCAGCAGGAGTCCATGCCTGTTGAGATTAAGCAAGCAGATAATTTATTAAAAGTAGATGGGATCTTTCAGGGCTAAAAAAGAAAAGAAAATCAGTGTGTTTGTTTGGGAAGGTTACCGATCAGTTTGCTTTATAAATGGAAGGAGGAGAGGTTAATTGGGGTGTGCCTTAGTATGCAAGCAGATGACCTAATTACAACATCTGCTGCTAGCTGGAGAGAGAAATTGAAGAGCGAAAGCAGCTAACTGAAAAAGCTACAGTTTTTCATATTTAACACTCTATCTATGCAGGAGCTGCGTTGAGATTACAAACATATTTTATTAAGTAGATGGATTCATTAGGGTTAAAAAAGGAAAGAAAGAACGTTTATGTGTTTTTCAGTTGGAAGGTTACTGTATCAACACTTTGCAAATTACAGTGGAGAGGTTAGGGGTGTGGCTTAGGTAGTATAAAAGCAGGTGACTCCAGATTTCAACTCTGCTGCTAGCTTTGGAAGACAGAAATCTTGGTTTAGAGTGTTGGCACTAACTGTGCCGTACCTTCTTACTAATTTATCATTTCTATCTCAGCAGTGTGCCTGCTGAGATTAAGGAAACAGATACTATTAGATGGGGGTCTCTTTTAGGTTAAAAAGAAGAAAGCTGTGTGTGTTTCTGTGTGGAAAGGCACAGTATCATCTTATTTGCTAAATCAGTGGAGGGAAGAGTGGAATTGAGGGTGGTCATAGCGTATGTTAGGTGATCAATTACCACTGCCTACTGCTAGCTTTTGAAGACAGAATCTTGTTTGTAGAGGAGAAAGAGCTAACTAAAAAGCTATGTTTTTCCTTTAATTTTACACTCTGTGTCAGTGGGAGTCAGTGACTATCAAGATCAACCCTGTAGATACTTTATTAGAAGTGGGGATCCTTTAGGTTTTAAAAAGAAAAGAAAGAAAGTCAGTATGTTCTTGTGTTGGGAAGTGTACTGTATCAACTTTATTAAATAAGAGGAGGGAGAGAGGTTAAGGAAGCACATGGCAAAAGCAGGTGACTCCAATTACAACTTCCTGCTGCTAGCTTGAACAGAAATCTTGCTTGTAGAGCAGATGGCAATAACTAGCTGCAATTTTTCTTACTTATTGCTTCATCTCTGCAAGTCAGTGCCTGCTGAGATTAAATATGCTTTATTAAGTCGGGGTCTCATTTAGGTTAAAAGAAAGAAGGCAATTGTGTGTTTTTGTGTGAAAGGGCTGATATCGTCTTTTTTAAATCAGTAGGAGGAAGAGTGGTTCATTGAGGTGTGGTTGGCGGGAAAACAGGTGACTCAATTACCACTTCTGCTGCTAGCTTGGAAGACAATCTTTTTTAGAGGAGAAAGGAGCACTAAAAAGCTACTGTTTACTTTAATTTAACACTCTGTGTCGGCAGGGTCAGTGATCTCGAGATCAACCCAATGATACTTTATTAAGTAGGGGGATCCATTTAGTTTAAAAAAAAGCAGAAAGTCAGTGTGTTTTGTGTTGGAAGTGTACTGTATCTTTGTTAATAAGAAGGAGGAGGTGTTAATGGGGTGTAGCTTAGTATAAAAGCAGGTGACTCCATTGTAGCTCCTGCTAGCTTTTGAAAGATAGAACTGCTTGTGGAACAGAGAGCTAACTAAAAACCATTATTTTCTTATTAAACACCTCTGTCTCAGCAGGGTCAGTGACTGTTGAGATTAATAAACAGATACTTTATTAGAAGTAGAGAGGTCTTTATTTGATGCAGAAAGGAAAAGAAAGTCAGTGTGTTTTTTGTTGAAGGTACTGTATCAACACTTTGCTAATCAGTAGGAGGAGAGGGTTAATTGGGGTTGGGTTAGCAGTATAAAAGAGGTTCCTCCGTAAACTTCCTGCTGCTAGCTTTTGAAGACAGAAATCTTGCATAGAACAGAAGCAGCTAATTAAAAAGCAACTATATTTCTTACTAATTAACCTCTGTCACAGCAGAGTCGTGCCTGTGAGATTAACCAAGGAGATACTTATTAAGTAAGGGGTCTGATTTAGGGTTAAAAAAGAAAAGGAAGTCAATGTGTGTTTCTGCATGGGAAGGATACTGTATCAACTACTTGCTAAATCAGTAGCAGGTGAGAGGTTACTAAGGGTGTGGCTTAGGCTCAAAGCAGGTGACTCAATTCAACTTCCTGTTGCTAGCTTGGAGACATAGTCTTGCTTTGTCGGCTAACGAACTAACTTCTGGCTTTTTCTTAGTAATTTACTACTTATCTCAGAGGAGTCTGTGCCTGTTGAGATTAAGCAGATACTTTGAAGTAGATTGATCTCATTTAGGGTTAAAAAAAAAGAAACAGTATGCTTTTTTTGGAAGGGTACTACCATTTGTTTTGCTAAATCAGAAGGAGGGGAGATAGGTTATGGGGTGTTTAGGGTATAAAAGCAGGTGACATCAGTTCAATCCTGCTGCTAGTTTTGGGAGATGAAATCTTGTGAAGAGCAGAAAGCAGCTAACTGAAAAAGCTTTAGTTTTTCTTACTAATTTAACACTTTTATCTCAGCAGAGTCAGCTCCTGTTGACATTACAAAGAGATACTTCATCAGAAGAGTCTCATTCAGGGTTAAAAAGAAGTCTGTGTGTTTCTGGGTTGTAAGTTGCTGTATCAACTATTTGCTAAATCAGTAGGAGGAAAAGTGTTAATTGGGGTTTGGCTTGGCATAAAACAGTGACTTCATTATAACATCTTCTGCTAGCTGAGGACTTAAATCTTGTTGTAGAGCAGCGGGTAACTAAAAGCTATTGTTGTTCTTCCTAATTTAATACTTCTATCTCAGCAGGGTCATTCTGTTGAGATTAAGCAAATATATATGTTTTATATGAAGTGAGGGGGTCTGATTAGTTAAAAGAAAAGAAAGAAAGAAAGTCAGTGTGTGTTTCGTTGGGAAGGTACTATATCACCTTACTTTGCAACGTAGGTGGGGAAAAGGTTGATTGGGGTGGATTAGGCAGTGTGAAAGCAGGTGACTCTATTACAATATCCTGCTGCTTGCTTTGGAAGATGGGAATCTTGCATGAGCAGAAGCAGCTAATAAAAAGCCCATTTTCTTCAATTTAATACTTTTGTCTCAGCAGGAGTCAGTGCCTGTTGACATTATGCAAACTGATACTTTATCAGAAGTAGAGGGAGTCTCATTCAGAGTTTAAAAAAAGTCAGTGTGTGTTTCAGTGTTGGGAAGTGTACTGTATCAACTTACTTTGTTAAATAAGTAGATGGTGAGAGTTAGTGGGGTGTAGTTTATGTAAAGCAGGTGATCGCATTGCAACTTCCTGTCAACTTTTTGGGAACAGAAATATGTTGTAGGAGAAAGCAGTTAACTGGTTGCTGTTTCCTTTTATTCAAACCTCTGTCTGTGGGAGTCAGTGACTGTCAAGATCAACCAGATACTTTATTAGAAGTAGGGGATCTCATTTAGGTTAAAAAGGAAAAAGAAAGTCATATGTGTTTTTGGAAGTGTCCCTTATCCTTTATTAAATAAGAAGGAGGGAGAGGTTAATTGGGGTATAGCTAGGCAGTATAAAACAGATGACCAATTACAACTTTCTGCTGCTTACGGAAGATAGAAATCTTGCTTGTAGAACAGGCTGCTAATTAAAAATCGCCATTTTTTACTAATTTAACTCTTCTATCTCAGAGGAGTCCAGCCTGTTAGATTAACAAACAGATACTGTATTGTAGTTGAGGGTTCCGACGAGGTTGTTGAAAAGAAAGTCAGTGTGTGTTTTCGTTGGGAAGGATACTGTATCAACTACTTTGCCAAATGAGTAGCAGGGGAGGTTACTTAGGGGTGTGCAGGTAAAAAGCAGGTGACTCAATTACAACTTCCTGCTGCTGCTTTGAAGACATAGGTCTGCTTGTAGAGCAGAAAGCAGCTAGTTAAAAAGCTACAGTTTTCTTCAATTTAGCACTTCGTCTCAGCAGGGGTGGTGCCTGTTGAGATTAAGCAAGCAGATTCTTTATTAAGTAGATGGGATCTCATCAGGGTTAGTACTGTATGTTTCTGTGTTGGAAGGGTACAGTATCAACACTTTCCAAAACAGTAAGTGGGGGAGAGAGGTTAAGGGGGGGGTTGGGCAGGCAGTATGAAAGCAGGTGGCTCAACTATAACATCCTGCTAGCTTTGGGAGTGAGAAATCTGCTTGTGGGCAGAAAGCAGCTGACTAGAAAGGTAGCATTTTTGTAATAATTTACTTCTATTTCAGCAGGAGGTGGGGTGCCTGTTGAGATTAAATAAATATGTTTATTAGGAACTAATGGGTCTCTAGTGGTTAAAAAGAAAAGAAAGAAAGTCAGTGGTGTTTCTGTGTTGGGAGGTACTGTATCAACTTACTATGCTAACTCGGTAGGAGGAGATATTAATTTGGGGTGCTTAGGCAGTATAACAGAAGGTTACTCCACTAACTTCCTGCTGTTGCTTTGGAAGACAGAAGTCTTGTTTGTAGAGCAAAGGAAGCTAATTAAAAAGTTCTATTTTTTCTTCAATTTACTTCTGTCTCAGCGAATCAGTGCCTATTGAGATTAAGCAAATGATACTTTATTAGAAGTAGAGTGTCTCATTTAGTGTTAAAAAGTAAGAGAAAGTCTGTATGTGTTCAGTTTTGGGAAGGTACTGTATCAACTTACTTTGCTAAATCAGTAGGAGGGGTGAAGGGGTTAATTGGGGTGTGCTTAAGCAGTATAAAGCAGGTGACTTAATTACAACTTCCTGCTGCTATATGGAGGGCAATCTTGCTTGAGACAGAAAGCAGCAACTAAAAATCTACTATTTTCTTAGTACTTCTTCTTCTCTGTGGAGTCATGCTGTTGAGATTAAGCAAACATATGCTTTTATTTGAAGTAGAGGGGTCTCATTTGGGTTGAAAATGAAAGAAAGAAAGGGTGTGTGTGTGTGTGTGTGTTGGGAAGGGTGTATCAACACTTTGCCAACCAGTAGGAAGGAGAGATTAATTGGTGGTGTGGCTTTGGCAGTGTAAAAACAGGTGACTCCAAATCTAACTTCCTGCTGCAAGCTTTTGGATGACACAAATCTTGCTTGTAGAGCAGAAAGCAGCTAGCTAAAGATGCTACTTTTTTTTACTAATTTAACACTACTTTCTCAGCAGGAGTCAGTGCCAGTTGATATTATGCAAGCATATACTTTATTAGAAGCAGAGTGGGTCTCAATAAGGGTTAAAAAAGAAGAGAAAGAAAGTCAGTGTGTGTTTGTGTGTTGGGAAGGGTACTGTATCAACAGTTTGCCTAAATCAGTATGAGGAGACAGCTTAATTGGGGTGTGGCTTAGGCGGTATGAAGAAAGGTGACTCCCATATAACTTCCTGCTGCAGCTTTGAAGACAGAAATCTTGCTTGAGAACGAAGCAGGTAACTGTAATGCAACAGTTTTTCTTATATTTAACTCTTCTGTCTCAGCAAAGTCAGTGCCTGTTGAGATTAAGCAAACAGCTACTTTAGTAGAGTAGAGGATCTCATTTAGGTTTAAACAAAAGAAAGAAAGCTGTGTGTTGTTGTGTTGGGTAGGGTTGTTTATAACTACTTAGTAATCAGTAGGATGGGAGATATGTTAATTGGGGATGGTTTAAGCAATATAAAAAGAATGAGACTCAGTTACAACTTGCTGTTAGCTTTGGAAGACAGAAATTTGCTGGTGAGGTGAAAGCAGCTGACTAAAATGCTATAATTTTTCTTACTAATTTAACATGCTATCTCAGCAGCAGTCAGTATCTGTGAGATTAAGCAGATGCTTTTTAGAAGCGAGGGTTTGACGGGTTCAAAAGAAGAGAAAGTCAGTGTTTCTGTGCTGGGAAGGTATGTACATTTTACTACATCAGTAGGAGGAGAGAGGTTAATTGGGGTATGATATAGGCAGTAATAAAGCAGCTGACTCTATTACAATGTCCTACTGCTAGCTTTTGAAGACAGAACTGTTTGTATAACAAAACAGCAACCAAAAGCTACTTTTTCCTACAATTGCCTTCTGAGAGGAGTCAGTGTCTGTTGATTAAAAATGGATACTTTATTAGAAGTAGAGTGGGTCCATTTAGGGTAGAAAGAAAAAGCAGTCATTGTGTGTTTCTGTGTTGGAAGGGCACTGTTTCAACACTTTGTTCGTCGGTGGGAAGGGTTGGTTATTCAGGGTGTGGCTTAGCGGTTAAATGGCTACTCAATTCAACTTCCTGCTAGGTTTTGGAAGATGAAATCTTGCCTGTAGAGCAGAAAGCAGCTAATTAAAAAAGCTGCTGCATTTTTTACTAATTTGACACTTCTATTTCAGCAGGAGTCAGTGAGTGTTGAGATTAAGCAAACAGATACTTTATAAGAAGTAGGGGGACTCATTTAGGATTAAAAAAGAAAAGAAAGAAAGTCTGAGTGTGTTTCTGTGTTGGGAAGGGTACTGTATCAACTTACTTTGCTAAATCAGTAGATGGGGAGAGAGGTTAATCGGGAGTGTGGCTTAGGTCAATATAATAGCAGGTGATTCCAATTACAACCGTGTTGCTAGCTTTGAAAACAGTCTTGCTTTGGGGCAAAGCAGCTAACTCAAGAAGCTACTGTTTTTCTTACTAATTTAACACTTCTATCTCGGCAGAGTCACTGCCTATTGAGATGAACAAATGTTAATAAGTAGATGGGTCTCATTATTTTAAAAAGAAATAAAGATAGTGTGTGTTACTGTGTTTGGGGTACTGTGTCAGCTTATTTGTAAATCAGTAGGAGGGGAGAGCGTTTTTGGGGTGTGTTTTAGGCGGTATGAAAGATGTGGTCCATTACAACTTCTGCTGCTAGCTTTTTGAAAACAGATATCTTGCTTGTAGAACAGCAGGTTACTTAAAATGCAATTTTTCTTACTAATTTAACACTGATATCTGAGCAGGACTCAATGCCTGTTGAGATTAAGCAAGCATATACTTTATTAGAAATGAGGCATAATTCAGGGTTAAAAAAAAAGAGAAAGTGAGTGTGTGTTTCTGTGTTGGGAGGTACTGTATCATGTTATTTGCTAAATCAGTAGAGGTGAGAGGTTGTTGGGGTGTGGCAGCAGTATAAGTAGGTTACTCACTTACAACATCCTGCTGGTAGCTTTGGGACAGCTAAATCTGCTTTAGAGCAAAGCAGCTAACTTCACTTCTGTTTTTTATTAATTTAACACTTATATCTCATGGAGTCAGTGCTGTTGAGATTCAGCAAACAGATACTTTATTACAAGTAGAGGGGGTTCTGCTTTAATGTTAAAAAAAAAGAAAAGAAAGTCAGTTTGTGTTTCTGTTTTGGGAATGGTACTGTATCAACTTACTTTGCTAAATCAGAAGGAGGGGAGAGGTTAATTGAGGGTGTGGCTAAGGCAGTATTAAAGTAGGTGACTCCAATTATGACTTGCTGCTGCTAGCTTTTGGAAGACAGAAATGTGCTTGTGGAACAGAGAGCTAACTAAGAAGCAATCATTTTTCTTAGAATTACATTTCTATTTCAACAGGAGTCAGTGCTTGTTGAGATTAAGCAAGCGGTATTTTATGAAGTAGAGTTGTCTCATTTAGGTTAAAAGAAAAAAAATATCAGTGTGTTTTGTGGTGGAAGGGTATTGTATCAACTTACTTGTTAAAATAGTGGGTGGGAGAGGTTAATTGGGGTGTGCTTTAGTCAGTATAAAGCAGGTGACTCAATTGTGACTTGCACTGCTGCTAGTTTTGGAAGACAGAAATCTTTGCTTGTAGAAACAGAAGCAGATAACTAAAAGGCTACCATTTTCTAGTAATCACTACTATCTCAGCAGGAGTCAGTGTTGAGATTACAAACAGATACTTTATTAGAGGTAGAGGGGACCATTTAGGGTTGAAAAATGAAAAAAAAGCCAGTGTATGTGTATATGGTGGGAGGGGCATACCAACACTTTCTAAATCAGTAGCAAGGGAGAGGCTAATTGGGGCTGTGGCTTAGGCAGTATAAACAGGTGACTCAGTTACGACTTCTGCTGTAGCTTTTGGAAAACAGAAATCTTTATAGACAGAGCAGCTAACTAAAAAGCTACAATTTTCTAGTAATTAACACTTCTATCTCAGCGGTCAGTACTTGTTGAGATTAAGCAAACAGATGCTTTATTAGAAATAGAGGAGGTGTCATTTAGGGGTGAGAAAAATGAAGAGAAAGAAAGTCAGTGTGTGTGTGTGTATGTGTTGGGAAGGGTCCTGTATCAACTTACTTTGCTAAACCATTGGTGGGAGAGGTTTAATTGTGGTGTGGCTTAGCAGTATAAAAGCAGGTGTCTCCAATTCTTCCTGCAAGCTTTTGGAAGACACAACTTCTTGTAGAGCAGCTAACTAAAAGTTACTATTTTTTTTTAATTTAACACTACTTTCTTGGCAGTGCTTGCTGATATTATAAACATATACTTTATTAGAAGCAGAGGGGTCTCAATAAGGGTTAAAGAAGAAAGAAAGTCAGTGTGTGTTTGTGTGTTGGAAAGGGTATCAACTTTGCTAAATCGTGGGAGGAGAGAGTTTAATTGGGGTGGCTTAGGCAGGTTAAAGCAGGTGACTCAATTACAACTTCCTGCTGCAGCTTTGAATAGAAATCTTCTTGTAGAACAGAAAGGGTAACTAAAAGCTACCATTTTCTTAATTAAACACTTCTGTCTCAGCGGGGTCAGTCTGTTGAGATTAAGCAAACAGTGTTTTATTAGAAGTAGAGGGGTGTCATTTAGGGTTGAGAAATGAAAGAAAGAAAGTCAGTTTTTTCTGTGGTGGGTTGTTCTGTATCAACTACTTTGTTAAATAGTAAATGGGAGAGAGGTTAATTGGTGGGTGACTTAGGCAGAAAACGGGTGACTCAATTACGACTTCCTGCTGCCAGCTTTTTGAGAGAAATCTTGCTTGTAGAGACAGTGGCTAAAAAGCTACCATTCTTAATTTAACACTTCCAACTCAGCGGGAGTCAGTGTGAGATTGCAAACATATAGTTTAGTAGAGGGTCTCATTTGGGGTTTAAAAAGAATAGGAAAAAGTCAGTGTGTTTTTGTGTTGGGATGGGTACTGGAGCAACTTACTGCAATCAGTAGCAGGGAGAGGTTCATTGGGATGTGGCTTAGGCAGTATGTAGTGACTCTAATTACAACTTCCTGCTGCATGCTTTTTGAAGACAGGGGTCTGCTTGTAGAACGAAAGCAGCTAACTAAAAACAACAGTTTTCTTACTAATTTGACACTTCTACCTCAGCAGGGTGAGTCCTGTTGAGGTTAAAACGGTGCTATTAGAAGTATAGGGGGTCTCATTTAGGGTTAAAAATGAAAGAAAGAATTCAGGTGGTTTCTGTGTTTTGAAGGAACTCGTTAACTTATTTCTAAAATTAGTGGGTAGATAGGTTAATTTTGGATGGGTTTAGGCAGTATAAAAGCAGTTGACTTAATACAGCTTCCTGCTGTTAGCTTTGGAGGCAGAAATCTTGTAGGCAGAAAGCAGCTAATAAAAGCTGTCATTTTTTTTAATTTAATATTCTATCTCAGCAGGAGTCAGTGTATGTTGAGATTAAGCAAACAGATAGTATATTAGAAGTAGGGGGTTCTATTGGGTAAAAAGAATACATGTGTGTTTTTGTGTTAGGAAGAGTACTCATCAACATTTTGCTAAATCAGTTGAGGAGAGAGCGTTGATTAGTGACTTAGGCAGTATAAAGAAGGTGATCAATTACAACTTCCGTTGCTATCTTATGGAGACAGAAATTTGTTTGTAGAGGAGAGTTGGTAACTAAAAAGCTAAGGTTTTCTTACTAATTCTTCCATCTCAGCAGGTCATGCCTGAGATACAAACAGATAGTTTGTGAAGTAGAGGGATCTACTTAGGTTTAAATAAAATAGGAAGAAAGTCAGTGTATTTTTGTGTTGGGATTGGTACTTGAGCAACTTTCTTTGCTAAATCAGTAGCAGGGGAGAGAGGTTCATTGGGGGTGTGGCTTAGGCAGTATAAAAACAGGTGACTCCAATTACAACTTCCTGCTGCTAGCTTTTGAAGACAAGTCTTGCTTGTAGAACAGAATGCAGCTAATCAAAAATGATAATTTTCTTGCTGATTTGTCACTTCTATTTCGAGGTCAGTGCCTGTTGAGATTAAGCAAATATACTTTATTAGTACAGGGGTCTCATTTAGGGTTAAAAATGAAAAGAGGTCCAGTGTGTGTGTGTATGTGTTGGGAGCGGTTTGATAGAAATCTTGCTTGTAGAACAAGCAGGTAACTAAAAGCTACCATTTTCTTAGTAATTAAACACTTCTGTCTGGCAGGTCAGTGCATTGAGATTAAACAAACAGACCTTTATTAAAGTAGAGGGTGTCATTTAGAGTTGAGAAAATGAAAAAAAGAAAGTCAGTGTTTCTTTCTGTGGTGGGTTGAGTTCTTATCAACACTTTGTTAAATAAGTAAGGCAGGAGAGGTTAATGAGGTGGGTGACTTGGGCAGTAGAAAAGCAGGTGACCAATTCATTCCTTGCAGCTTTTGAAGGAAAATTGCTTGTAGAACAGAAAGTAGCTATCAAAAAAGCTACCATTCTTCTCTATTTAACACTTCAACCCAGCAGAGTCAGTGCCTAGATTAAACAAACATAGTTTAGTAGTAGTAGAGGGTCTCATTTGGGGTTTAAAGAATAGGAAAAAAGTCAGTGTGTTTTGTGTTGGGATGGGTACTGGGCAACACTTTGCTAAATCAGTAGCAGGGAGGGTTCATTGGGATGTAGCTTAGGCAGTATAAATGGTGACTCAGTACAACCCTGCTGCATGCTTTTGGAAGACAAGAAGTCTTGCAGCCAGAACAGAAAGCTAACTAAAAACAACAGTTTTCTTACTAATTTGACACTTCTCCTCAACAGTCAGTCCTGTTGAGATTAAACAAGCGTGCTATTGATGGGATTCATTGAAGTTAAAAATGAAAGAAAAATTAAAAGTATATTTTGTGTTTTGAAGGAACTCTATTAAACTTTGCTAAATTATTAGTGGGTAGATAAGTTAATTTGGATGTGGCTGACAGTATAAAAGCAGGTGACTCCAATTACAACTCCTGCGGCGCTTTTGAAGGCGAAATCTGCTTAGAGCAGAAAGCAGCTAACTAAAAAGCTGTCATTTACTTTCTAATTTAATACTTTATCCAGCAGAGTCAGTGCATGTGAGATTAAACAAACGATAGTATATTAGAAGTAGAGGTTCTCATTTGGGTAAAAAGAAAGAAAAGATCTGTGTGTTTCTGTGTTGGAAAGTACTCTATCAACACTTTATAAATCAGTTGGAGGAGAGAGAGGATTGATGAGAAATGTATGACTTAGCAGTATGAAGGTGACTACAATTACAACTTCCTGTTGCTATCTTATGGAAGACAGAAATTTTGCTTGTAGAGGAGAAAGCAGCTAACTAAAAAAGCTAAGGTTTTTCTTACTAATTTAACACTTCCATCTCAGCAGGAGTCAGTGCCTGAGATTAAGCAAACAGACAGTTTTGTAGAAGTAGAGGGGATCTCACTTAGGGTTTAAATAAAATAGGAAGAAAGTCAGTGTATTTTTGTGTTGGGATTGGTACTTGAAACTTTCTTTGCTAAATCGAGCGGGAAAGTTCATTAGAGTGTGGTAGGCAGTATAAAACAGGTGACTCCAATTACAACTTCCTGCTAGCTTTTGGAAGACAGAAGTCTTGCCAGCAGAACAAATGCAGCTAACTAAAAAACGACAATTTTCTTGCAATTGTCACTCTATTCAACAGGAGTCAGTGCCTGTTGAGATTAAGCAATATACTTTAGAAGTACAGGAGTCTCATTTAAGTTAAAAAATGAAAGAAAGTCAGTAATGTGTGTATTGGGGGCACAGCTGTCACCTTGATAAATCAGTAGGAAGGTAAAAGAGGCAATGGGGGGTTGGCTTAGGCAGTGAAAAGAACGTGAGTCAATTCACCTCCTGCTAGCTTTGGAAGACAAAATCTCACTTGTAGAGCGAAAGCAGCTAACTAAAAATGCTACCATTTTCTTACTGTTAACACTGCTATCAGAGCGGACTCAGTCCTGTTGAGATTGAGAACAGATTCTTATAGATGAAGAGGTGTCATTTATGGTTGAAAAGAGGAAAGTCAGTGTGTTCTGTGTTGGGAAAAGTGCTGGCATCAACCTTTGCTAAATCAGTAGGAAGAAAGAGGTTAGTTGGGGTTGGCGGCGGTGTAAAAGCAGGTGACTCCAATTACAGCTACTGCTGCTATTTTGTAAGAGAGAAATCTTGCAGGCAGAGAAAGCAACAATTAAAAGCTACTGAAACACTAATTAACACTTCTATCTCAGCGGTCAGTGCTGCTGGCCAAAGTAGAGGGCTCATTTATGGTTTAAAATGAAAGTAGGAAGTCAGTATGTGTTTCTGTGTTGGGAAGGGTACTGTATCAACTTACTTTGCTAAATCAGTATCAGGGGAGAGAGGTTAATTGGGGATGTGGCCTAGGCAGTATAAAAGCAGGTGACTCCAATTACAACTTCCTGCTGCTTGCTTTTGGAAGACAGAAATCTTGCTTGTAGAACAGGAAGCATCTAATTAAAAAAGTAACCTTTTTTTTTTACTAGTTTAACTCTTCTATCTCAGCAGGAGTCCATGCCTGTTGAGATTAACCAAACAAACACTGCATTAAGTACAGGAGTCTGATTGGGGTTAAAAGAAAAGAAAGTCGGTGTGTTCTGTGATGAAGGTACAACAGCCTTGTGTAAATCAGTAGCAGGAGAGTTACTTAGGGGTGTGGCAGGCAGTATAAAGCAAGTGACTCAATACAACCCCTCGGCTAGCTTTTGGAAGACATAGGTCTTGTAGAGCAGAAGCAATAACTAAATAACTACTGTTTTCTTACCTATAAAACTTCTATCTCAACAGGGTCCATATACTTGAGATTAATAACAGATACTTTATTAAGTAGATGGGATCATTCAGGGTTAAAAAGAAAATCAGTGTGTGTTCTGTATTGGTAAGAGTACTGTATCAACTTACTTTATAAAAGAGTAGGTGGGGAAGATGTTGAGTGGGGTGTGTTTGACAGTATAAAACAGGTGACTCAGCTACAACATCCTGCTGTTAGCACACAGGAGACAGAAATCTGGCTTGTAGAGCAGAAAGAATAAATAGAAAGCTAGCATTTCTTACTAATTTAACACTTCTATTTCAGCAGAAACAAAAGCTATTGAGATTAATAAACAGATACTTTAACAAATACAGGGGGTCTCTTGTAGGTTTAAAAAAAAAAGTCAGTGGGTGTTTCTGTGTTGGGAGTACTGTATCAACACTTTATAACTTTCGGTGGAGGAGAGATGTTAATTGGGGTGGCTTAGGCAGTATAACAGCAGGTGACTCAATTTTAACTTCCAAACTTTTGGAAGACAAGTCTTGTTTGTAGAACAAAGGAAGCTAATTAAAAGCTGCCATTTTCTTACTAATTTACTTCTGTCTCAACAGGGGTCAGTTCCTATTGAATTAAACAAACAGACACTTTATTAGAAGTAGAGAGTGTCTATTTAAGGTTAAAGAAAAGAAAGAAAGTCAGTGCATTGTGGTGGGAATAGTACTGTATCAACTTACTACTAAATCAGGAAAAAGGAGAGAGAGGTTAATTGGGGGTGTGAAAGCAGTATAAAACAGCTGACTCCAATACAACTTCCTACTACTAGCTTATGAAGAAATCTTGCTTGTAGAGCAGAAAGCAGCTAAATAAAAACCAACCATTTTCTTATTAATTTAACACTTCTATCTCAGGAGTCAATGCCTGCTGAGATTAAACAAACAATTTATTGAAGTAGAGGTCAAATTTAGGGTTAAAAAAAAAAAAAAGTCAGTGTGTGTTTCTGTGTGGAAAGGGACAGTATCAACTTTCTTTGCTAATCAATGTCGGAAGAGGTTAATTAGAGTGTGGATAGGCAGTATAAAGCAAATGACTCAATTAACATTCCTGCAACTTTTGGAAGACAGAATCTTGTAGAACAAAAACAACAAAACAAAAAAGCTACAATTTTCCTCTAATTTGACACTTCTATCTCAGCAGGGTCAGTAAGTGTTGAGATTAACAAACAGATACTTTATTAGAAATAGAGGTCATTTGGTTAAAAAGAAAAGAAGAAAGTCTAGTGTGTTTCTGTGTTGGAGGGTATCAACACTTTACTAAATCAGTAGGAGGAGAGGGTGAATGAGAATTGGCTTGAACAGTTTAAACCAGTGATTCCAATTACAACTTCGTGCTAGCTTTTGAAACAAGTCTTGCTTGTAGAACGAAAGCAGTAACTAAAGAACCTATTTTCTTACTAGTTACACTTCTATCTCAGAACACTGCTTATGAGATTAACAAACAGTTTATTAAGTAGATGAGTCTCGTTATGGTTAAAAAGAAAAGAAAAAAGTGTGTGTTTCTGTGTTTGGAAGGGTACTGTAACTACTGCTAAATCAGTGGAGGAGAATGTTTGATTTGGTGTGGCTTAGACAGTATGAAAGCAGGTGTGTCCAATTACAACTTTCTGCTGCTAGCTTTGAAGACAGATTCTTGCTAATGAACAGAAACATTACTAAAATTGCCACATTTTTCTTACTAATTCAAGACTGCTATCTCAGCGAGTCAGTGCCTGTTGTTATGCAAGAAGAATGTATTGAAATAGAGCATCTCATTCGAGATAAAAAGAAAGAAGAAAGCAGGTGTGTTTTCTGTGTTGGGAAGAGTACTGTATCAACATGTTTGCTAAATCAGTAGGAGGTAGTGAGAGTTATGTGGGTGTGTCTGCAGTATAAAGTAGGTGACTCAAATACAACATCCTGCTGGGAGCTTTTAGGAGAGCAAATCTAACATAGAGCGAAGCAGCTAACTAAAAAGCAACTGTTTTATTACTAACCAACACTTATATCTCAGAGAAGTCAGTGCCTATGAGATTAAGAAACAGATACTTTATTCAAGTAGAGGGTTCGGTTGAGGTTAAAAAAGAAGAAATCAGTCTGTGTTTCTGTGTTGGGAAGGAACTGTTCCAACTTACTGTTAAATAAGTAGGGAAGGTCAATTAGGGGTGTAGCATAGGCGTATAAAGCAGGTGACTCAATTATGACTTGCTGCTACTAACTTTTGGAAGACAGAAATCTTGCTTGTAGAACAAGAAAGCAATAAAATCTACATTTTCTTAGTAATTTAACACTTCTATCTCAGCGGAGTCAGTGGATGTTGATTAAGCAAAAGATACTTTATTAAGTAGGGGTCTCATTTAGGGTTAAAATGAAAAAGAAAGTCAGTGTGTATTCTGTGTTTCAAAGGAACTGTGTCAACACTTTGCTAAATTAGTAGTGGTCAATTTTGGATGTGGCTTAGGCGAGTATAAATGAAGCTGACAATTACAACTTCTGCTGTTAGCTTTTGGAAGGCAGAAATCTTGCTTGGTGAAACAGCTAACTAAAAAGCTGTCATGTTTCTTACTAATTTCATATTCTATCTCAGCAGGGGCCAGTGCCTGTTGATTAAACAAACAGATAGTATATTAGAAGTAGTGGGGTTCTCATTAGTAAAGAAAGAAAGTCAGTCTATATTCCCATGTTAGGAAGGTACTGTATCAACACTCCTAAAATCAGCTGGAGGGAGAGAGAGACGAATTAGGGGTGTGGCTTAGGCAGTATAAAAGAAAGTGACTACAATTACAACTACCTGCTACCTATGAAGACGAAATTTTGTCTGTAGAGAAAACAGCTAAGTAAAAGCGAGAGTTTCTTACTAATTTAACACTTCCATCTCAGCAGGAGTCAGTGCCTGAATTAAGCAAACATATAGTTTAGTAAGTAGTGGGGTCTCATTTAGGGTTTAAATAGAATAGGAGAAAGTCGATGTGTTTTTGTATTGGATGGGTATAGACAACTTACTTTCCTAAATCAGTAGCAGAGAGAGAGGTTCATTGGGGTGTGGCTTAGGCATATAAGCAGGTGACTCAGTACAACTAACACTAGTTTTGGAAGACAAGTCTTCCTTGTAGAGACAAGCAGCCTAAAACACAGTTTTCTTCTAATTTGAAACTTCTGTTTCAGCGAGTCAATGCCTGTTGAGATTAAGCAAACATAGTTTATTAGAAAGTACAGAGGTGTCATTTCAGTTAAAATGAAAAAAGAAAAGTCAGTGTGCATGTGTTGGGAAGGGTACTGTGTCAACACTTTTAAATCCATAGGAAGGACAGAGGTTAACTGGGGGTGTAGCTTAGGCAGTGAAAAGCATGTGAGTTGAATTCAATTTCCTGCTGCTTTTTGGAAGAAATCAAACGTAGAGCAGAAAGCAGCTAACTAAAATGCTACCATTTTTACTAAGTTAACACTGCTATCTGAGCAGGGTCAGTGCCTGTTGAATTAGAATCAGATCTTTATTAGAAGAGGAAGTATCATTATGTTTGACAAAAGAAAGAAAGAAAGTCAGTGTGTGTTTCTGTGTTGGGAAAAGTTCTGTCAACTTACTTTGCTAAATCAGTAGGAAGGGAGGGGTTAATGGGATATGGCTTAGGCAGTAAAAAAGTAACTCAATTGCAATTTCATTTGCTAACTTTTGGAAGACAAAATGCTTGTAGAGCGAAGGCATACTAAAAAGCACTATTTTCTATAATTTAACATCTATCTCAGCAGAGTCAGTTTCTGTTAGATAAACAAACAGATAATTTATTAGCAATGAAGAGATCTCATTGGGGTAAAAGAAAGAATGAAAACAGTGGTTCTCTGTCTTGGGAAGGGTGCTGTATCAACTTACTGCTAATCAGTAACAGGAATAGGTGAATTAGAGGTGTAGCGTAGGCAATATAACAGCAAGTGACTCAATACAACTTCTGCTAGCTTTGTAAGACGAAATCTTGTTGAGAGACAGCATAATAAAAAACTACTGTTTTCTTACTAATTTAACTTCTATCTCAGCCCGGACTCAGTGCCTGCTGATTGACAAGATATACTTTAATAAGTAGGGTCTATTTATGGTTTAAAAATGAAAATCAGAAGATCGTATTGTTTCTGCATTGGGAGAGTACTGTATCATCCTACTGCTAAATCAGTATCAGGAGAGGTTAATTGGGGGTGTGGCCCAGGCAGTATAAGCAGGTGACTCAAGTACAACTTCTGCTGCTGCTTTTAAAACAGACATCTTGCATGAACGAGAAACAGCTAACTAAAAAGGTTCTGTTTTATTACAAATTAATACTTCTGTCTCAGCAGGAGTTTGTACTTATTGAGAATTATGCAAACATATACTTTAATAAGTAAAGGGAATCCATTTAGGAGATTAAAAAAAAGGAAGAAAGAAAGTCAATGTGTGTTTCTGTTTGGAAGGTACTGTATCAACTTGCTTTGCTAAATCAAAAGGAAGGATAGAGGTTAATTGAGGTGTGGCTTAAGCAATATAAAGCAGGTGACTCTCATGCAACTAAGCTGCTAGCTTTTGGAAACAAGTCTTCATGTAGAACAGAAAGCAGCTAACTAAAAGATACAGTTTTCTTCAATTTAACATTCTATCTCAACAAGAGTCAGTGCCTGTTGAGATTAAGCAAACAGATACTTTATTAAGTAGAGGTCTCTTTAGAGTTAAAAGAAAGACAAGTCAGTGTGTGTTTCTGTGTTGCTAAGGTGCTATATCAACTTGCTTTAAATCAATAGGAGGCAAGAGGTTGTAAAGGTGTAGCACAATATAAAAGCAGGTGATTCAATTACAACTTCATGCTGCTAACTTTGGAAAACAAAGTCCTGTTTGTAGAAGAAAGCAGCTAACAGAAAGCCTGTTTTCTTATAATTTAACACTTCATCTCAGGGAGTCACTGCCTATGAGATTAACCACAGTTTATTAAATAGATGGGGTCTCATTTGAGTTAAAAAAGAAAGAAAAAAGTATGTTTCTGTGTTGAAGGTACTGTATCAACACTTTGCTAAATCAGTAGGAGGAGAATATTTCTTGGGTGTGGCAAGGCAGTATGAAAACGGTGTGTCAATTACAACTGCTGCTGCTAACGGAAGACAGATATCTGCTTGTAGAACGAAAGCAACATAAAAGTACTACAATTTTCTTACTAATTTAAGACTGCTATCTCAGCAGGACTCAAACATATTGAGATTAGCAAAGATACTTTATTAAATAGAGGCATCTATTCAGGGATAAAAAAAAAAAAAGAAAGGCAGTGTTTCTGTGTTGGGAAGAAACTGTATCAACATATTTTGCTAAATCAGTAGGAGGTAGTGAGGTTATGGAAATTGTCTTAGCCAGTTTAAAGTAGGTGACTCAATTACACATCCTGCTGGTAGCTTTGGGAGCTAAATATTGTATAGAGAAAAGCAATAACTAAAAAACAACTATTTTCTTATAACAACATATATCTCAGGAGTCAGTGCCTATTGATTAAAGAAACGATACTTATGCCAAATGGGGGTTCTGATTTAGGGTTAAAAAGAAAAGAATCAGTCTGTGTTTCTATGTTGGGAAGGGTACTGTTTCAACACTTTATTAAAAAAGTAGGAGGAGAGGCTAGTGGGACAGCGACTTGGGCAGTATAAACAAGTGACTCAATACAACTTCTTGCTAACTTTTGAGCAGAAATCACTTATAGAACGAGGCAGCTAACAAAAACTACCATTTTCTTAGTAATTTAACACTTCTATATCAGCAGGGTCGTGCTGTTGAGATTAGTTACAGATCTTTATTAAATGAAGGTCTCATTTAGGAGTTCAAAAATGAAAAGAAAAGTCAGTGTGTGTATTGTGTGTATGTGTGTTGGGAAGGTACTGTATCAACACTTTGCTAAACCAGTAGGAGGGAGAGATTAATTAGCAGTGTAGGAGGCAGTATAAAGCAGGTGACTGCAATTCTTCCTGCAGAAAGCTTGGAAACACAAATCTTGCTTGTAGAGCGAAAGCAGCTAACTAAAGCTACTTTTTTTACTAATTTAACACTACTTTCTCAGCAGTTCAATGCAGTTGATATTATGCAAACATACACTTCATTAAAGAAAGAGAATCAATAAGGGTTAAAAAAGAAAAAAAGTCAGTGTCAGTGTGTGTGTGTTGGGAAGGGTACTGTATCAACAGATGTAAATTAGTAGGAGAGGAGAGTTTTAATTGGGGTGGCTTAGGCAGGAAAGCGGTGACTAATTACAACTTCCTGCTAAAACTGGAAGACAGAAATCACCTTGTAAAACAGCAGTAACCAAAAAGCACAGTTTTCTTACTAATTTAAGTCTTCTATCTCATCAAAGTCAGTGCCTGTTGAATTAAGCAAACAGCTACTTTAGTAAGTAGAGGGTCTCATTGAAGTTTAAAAGAAAAAACTCAGTGTGTTGCTGTGTTGGGTGAGGTACTGTATTAACATAATAAATCAGTAGGATGGAATCTTCAATTGGGATGTGGCTTAAGCCAACAAAAGAAGGAGACTCAATTCGACTTCCTGCTGCTGGGGAAGACAGAAATGTTGCTGGTAGGGCTAAACAGCTGATTAAAATATATAATTTTTCTACAATTTAACACTATCTCAGCAGCAGTCAGTATCTGTTGAGATTAAGCAAGCAAATACTGTAGAAACAGGGCTACAGTTTAGGGTTAAAAAGAACAGAGAATCAGTGCTGTTTCTGTGTTGGGAAGGTACTGTATCAACTCTTTGCTAAATCAGAAGGAGGAGAGGTTAATTAGGGTGTGGCAGGCAGTATAAAGTAAGTGCTCAATTATGACATGCTGCTACTACACGGAAGACAAAATCTTGCTTGTAGAACGAAGGCAGCTAACTGAAAGCAATCATTTTCTTAGAATTTACTTCTGTCTCAGCGAAGTAGTGCTTATTGAGATTAAGCAAACAGATACTATGAGAAGTAGAGGTGTCTCATTTAGGGTTAAAAAACAAAAAAATATCAGTGTGTGTTCCTGTGGTGGGAAGGGTACTGTATCAACTTACTTTGCTACATCAGTAAAAGGGGAGAGAGGTTAATTGGGGGTATGTCTTACGCAGTAATAAAGCAGGTGACTCCTATTACAATTTCCTACTGCTGGCTTTTGGAAGACAGAAATCTTGCTTGTAGAACAGAAAGCAGCTAACTAAGAAAGCAATCATTTTTCTTCCTAATTTTACACTTCTATCTCAGCAAGTCAGTGCTGTTGATTAAGCAAAATATTTTATTAAATTAGTGGGGGTCTCATTTAGGGTTAACAAAAGAAAAAACTCAGTGTGTGTTTCTGTGGTGGGTTGGGTTCTGTATCAACTTACTTTGTTAAATAAGTAGGACGGGAGAGAGGTTAATTGGGTGGGTGGCTTGGGCAGTAGAAAAGCAGGTGACTCCAATTACGACTTCCTGCTGCCAGCTTTTGGAAGAGAGAAATCCTGCTTGTAGAACAGAAAGCAGCTAACTAAAAAAGCTATCATTTTTCTTTCTAATTTAACACTTCTATCTCAGCAGGAGTCAGTGCCTGTTGAGATTAAGCAACCGTGTACTTTATTAGAAGTACAGGGGTCCCACTTAGGGTTAAAAATGAAAAGAAAGTCAAGTGTGTGTTTCTGTGTTTTGAAAGAAACTGTCAACGCTTAATGCTAAATTAGTAGTGGTTAATTTTGGATGTGGTTTAGGCAGTATAAAAGCAGGTGACTCCAATTACAACTTCCTGCTGTTAGCTTTTGGAAGGCAGAAATCTTACTTGTAGAGCAGAAAGCAGCTAACTAAAAAAGCTGTCATGTTTCTTACTAATTTCATACTTCTGTCTCAGCAGGAGTCAGTGCCTGTTGAGATTAAGCAAACAGTATATTAGAGGTAGTGGGGTTCTCATTTAGCGTAAAAAAAAGAAAGAAAGTCAATGTGTGTTTCTGTGTTAGGAAGGGTACTGTATCAACTTACTTTGCTAAATCAGTTGGAGGAGAGAGACGTTAATTAGGGGTGTGGCTTAGGCAGTATAAAAGCAGGTGACTACAATTATAACTTCCTGCTGCTAGTTTATGAAAGACAGAATTTTTGTTTGTAGAGAAGAAAGCAGCTAACTAAAAAAGCTAAGGTTTTTCTTACTAATTTAACACTTCCATCTCAGCAGGAGTCAGTGCCTGAGATTAAGCAAACATATAGTTTAGTAGAAGTAGAGGGGGTCTCATTTAGGGTTTAAATAGAATAGGAAGAAAGTCAGTGTGTTTTTGTGTTGGGATGGGTACTGGAGCAACTTACTTTCCTAAATCAGTAGCAGGGGAGAGAGGTTCATTGGGAGTGTGGCTTAGGCAGTATAAAACCAGGTGACTCCAATTACAACTTCCCGCTGCTAGTTTTTGGAAGACAGAAGTCTTGCTTGTAGAACAGAAATAACTAACTAAAAAAAAACACAGTGTTTCTTACTAATTTGACACTTCTATTTCAGCAGGAGTCAGTGCCTGTTGAGATTAAGCAAATGTATAGTTTATTAGAAGTACAGAGGGTCTCATTTCGGGTTAACAAAATGAAAAGAAAGAAAGTCAGTGTGTGTGTGTGCGTGTGTTGGGAAGGGTACTGTGTCAACTTACTTTGCTAAATCCGTAGGAAGGGAGAGAGATTAATTGAGGTGTGGCTTAGGCAGTAGAAAAGCATGTGAATCGAATTCCAATTTCCTGCTGCTAGCTTTTGGAAGACAGAAATCTCGCTTGTAGAGCAGAAAGCAGCTAACTAAAAATGCTACCATTTTTCTTACTAAGTTAACACTGCTATCTGAGCAGAAGTCAGTGCCTGTTGAGATTGAGGAATCAGATCCTTTATTAGAAGAAGAGGGGTTGTCATTTATGTTTGACAAAAGAAAAGAAAGAAAGTCAGTGTGTGTTTCTGTGTTGGGAAAAGTTCTGTATCAATTTACTTTGCTAAATCAGTAGGAAGGGAGAAGGTGTCAGGGATGTGACCAGGCAAGTAAAAAAGCAAGTAACTCCAATTGCAATTTCCTGTTGCTAGCTTTTGGAAGACAGAAATCTTGCTTGTTGAGCAGAAGGCAGCTAACTAAAAAAGCTACTATTTTTCTTACTAATTTAACATGTCTATCTCAGCAGGAGTCAGTTTCTGTTGCGATTAAGCAAATAGATAATTTATTAGAAGTAGAAGGGGTCTCATTTAGGGTTCAAAAAGAAAAGAAAGAAAGCCAGTGAGTGTTTCTGTCTTGGGAAGGGTGCTGTATCAACTTACTTTGCTAAATCAGTAGACGGGGAGATAGGTGAATTGGAGGTGTGACGTAGGCAATATAAAAGCAGGTGACTCCAATTACAACTTCCTGCTGCTAGCTTTTGTAAGACAAAATCTTGCTTATAGAGACAGAAGCTAATTAAAAACACTGTTTTTCTTACTAATTTAACTTCTTATCTCAGCCAGACTCAGTGCCTGCTGAGATTGAGCAAAACATATCTTTATTAGAAGTAGAGGGGAATCATGCATGGTTTAAAAAGAAAAGTAGGAAAGTCAGTGTTTTCATGCGTTGGGAAGGTACTGTATCATCTACTTTGCTAAATCAGTATCAGGGGAGAGAGGTTAATTGGGGTGTGGCTTAGGCAGTATAAAAGCAGGTGACTCGAATTACAACTTCCTGCTGCTAGCTTTTGTAAAGCAGACATCTTGCTTGTACAGCAGAAAGCAGCTAACTAAAACAGGTTCTGTTTTTGTTACTAATTTAATACTTCTGTCTCAGCAGGAGTTTGTACTTGTTGAGATTATGCAAACAGATACTTTATTAGAAGTAAAGGAAATCTCATGTAGGGTTAAGAAAAAGGAAAGAAAGAAAGTCAATGTGTGTTTCTGTGTTGGGAAGGGTACTGTATCAACTTGCTTTGCTAAATCAATAGGAGGGGATAGAGGTTAATTGCGGTGTGGCTTAGGCAATATAAAAGCAGGTGACTCTCATTACAACTTCAAGCTGCTGGCTTTTGGAAGACAGAAGTCTTCCTTGTAGAACAGAAAGCAGCTAACTAAAAAAGATACAGTTTTTCTTACCAATTTAACAATTCTATCTCAGCAAGAGTCAGTGCCTCTTGAGATTAAGCAAACAGATACTTTATTAGAAGTAGAGGGGGTCTCCTTTAGGGTTAAAAAAGAAATGAACAAGTCAGTGTGTGTTTCTGTGTTGCTAAGGGTACTATATCAACATGCTTTGCTAAATCAATAGGAGGCGAGAGAGGTTAATCGAGTGTGGCTTAGACAATATAAAAGCAGGTGATTCCAATTACAACTTCATGCTGCTAACCTTTGGAAAACAGAAGTCCTGTTTGTAGAAGAGAAAGCAGCTAACTAAAGAAGCTACCGTTTTTCTTACTAATTTAACACTTCCATCTCAGCAGGAGTCACTGCCTATTGAGATTAAGCAAACAGTTTATTAGAAGTAGATGGGGTCTCATTTAGGGTTAAGAAAGAAAAGAAAGAAAGTATGTGTTTCTGTGTTTGGAAGGGTACTGTATCAACATACTTTGCTATATCAGTAGGAGAGGAGAAAGGTTTATTGGGGTGTGGCTTAGGCAGTATGAAAGCAGGTGAGTCCAATTACAACCTTCTGCTGCTAGCTTTTGGAAGACAGAAATATTGCTTGTAGAGCAGAAAGCAGCTAACTAAAAATGCTACAATTTTTCTTACTAATTTAACACTGCTATCTCAGCAGGACTCAGTGCCTATTGAGATTAAGCAAACAGATACTTCATTAGAAGTAGAGGGCATCTCATACAGGGTTAAAAAAGAAAAGAAAGAAAGTCAGTGTGTGTTTCTGTGTTGGAAAGCGTACTGTATCAACATACTTTACTAAATCAGTAGGAGGTGAGAGATTTTATTGGGGGTGTGGCTTAGCCAGTATAAAAGCAGGTGACTCCAATTACAACATCCTGCTGGTAGCTTTTGGGAGAGCGAAATCTTGCTTTTAGAGCTGAAAGCAGCTAACTAAAAAAGCTACTTTTTTTCTTACTAATTTAACTCTTCTATCTCAGCAGGAGTCAGTGCCTGTTGAGATTAAGCAAACAGATACTTTGTTACAAGTAGAGGGGGTTCTGATTTAGGGTTAAAAAAGGAAAAGAAGGTCAGTGTGTGTTTCTGTGTTGGGAAGGGTACTGTATCAACTTACTTTGCTAAATCATTAGGAGGGGAGAGGTTAATTTGGGGATGTGGCTTTGGCAGTTTGAAAGCAGGTGACTATTTACAACTTCCTGCTGCTGGCTTTTGGAAGACAGAAATCTTGCTTGTAGAACAGAAAACAGCTAACTAAGAAAGCAATAATTTTTCTTAGTAATTTTACACTTCTGTCTCAGCAGGAGTCAGTGCCTGTTGAGATTAAGCAAACAGATACTTTGTAAGAAGTAGAGTGTGTCTCATTTAGGGTTAAAAAGGAAAAGAAAAAAATCAGTGTGTGTTTCTGTGGTGGGAAGGGTACTGTATCAACTTACTTTGTTAAATAAGTAGGAGGGGAGAGAGGTTAATTGGGGGTGTGGCTTAGGCAGTATAAAAGCAGGTGACTCCAATTATAACTTTCTGCTGCAGCTTTTCAAAGACCGAAATCCTTTGTAGAATGAAAGCAGCTAAGTAAAAAAGCTACAGATTTTCTTACTAATTTAACTCTTCTATCTCAGCAGGAGTCAGTGCCTGTTGTGATTAAGCAAACAGCTACTTTAGTAGAAGTAGAGGGGGTCTCATTTAGGGTTAAAAAAAGAAAAGAAAGAAAGAAAGTCAGTCAGTGTGTGTTGCTGTGTTGGGTAGGGTACTGTATTAACTTATTTGGCTAAATCAGTAGGATGGGAGATTGGTTAATTGAGGATGTGGCTTAAGCAATATAAAAGCAGGTGACTCCAATTCCAACTTCCTGCAGCTAGCTTTTGGAAGACAGAAATGTTACTTGTAGAACAGAAAGCAGCTAACTAAAAAGCTACAGTTTTTCCTATTAATTTAAC
Organism: Neoceratodus forsteri; assembly: GCA_016271365.2. NCBI lineage: Eukaryota > Metazoa > Chordata > Ceratodontiformes > Ceratodontidae > Neoceratodus > Neoceratodus forsteri. The sequence continues at coordinate 277,195,842 of JADMNL010000025.1, forward strand.
ACTGCAATCTCGGCAGGAGTCAATGCCTGTTGAGATTGAGCAAGCAGATACTTTAGTAGAAGTAGAGGGGAGCTCATTTCGGGTTAAAAAAGGAAAAGAAAGAAAGTCAGTGTGTTTCTGTGTTGGGAAGGGTACTGTATCAACTGACTTTGCTAAATCAGTGGGAGAGGTGAGAGATTAATTGGGGGGTGTCTTAGGCAGTAAAATGCAGGTGACTACAATTCCAACTTCCTGCTGCTAGCTTTTGGAAGACAGGAATCTTGCTTGTAGAGCAGAAAGCAGCTAACTAATGTACCTACTGTTTTTCTTACTAATTTAACACTTCTATCTCAGCAGGAGTCAGTGCCTGTTGAGATTAAGCAAACAGATACTTTATTAGAAGTGGAGGGGGTCTCATTTAGGTTAAAAAAAGAAAGAAAGTCAGTGTGTTTTCCTCTGTTGGAAAGGGTACTGTATCAACTTACTTTGCTAAATTAGTAGTCGGGAGAGAGGTTAATTGGGGGTGTGGCTTAGGCAGTATAAAAGCAGGTGACTACAATTACAGCTTCCTGCTGTTAGCTTTTGGAAGACAGAAATCTTGCTTGTAGAGCAGAAAGCAACTAACTAAAAAAGCTGCCTTTTTTTAGTACTTTAAAACTGCTATCTCAGCAGGAGTCAGTGCCTGTTGAGATTAAGCAAACTGATACTTTAATAGAAGTAGAGGGGTTGTCATTTAGGGTTAAAAAAAGAAAAGAAAGAAAGTCAGTTTGTGTTTCTGTGTTGGGAAGGGTACTGTATCAACTTACTTTGCTAAATCAGTAGAAAGGGAGAGAGGATAATTGGGGGTGTGGCTTAGGCAGCATAAAAGCATGTGACTCCAATTCCAGTTTCCTGCTGCTCACTTTTGGAAGACAGAAATCTTTCTTGTAGAGCAGAAGGCAGCTATCTAAGAAAGCTGCTGTTTTCCTTACTAATTTAACACTTCTATCTCAGCAGGAGTCAGTGCCTGTTGAGATTAAGCAAACAGATACTTTATTAGAAGTAGAGGGGGCCTCATTTAGAGTTGAAAAAAGAAAAGGATGAAAGTCAGTGTGTGTTTCTGTGTTGGGAAGGGTACTATATCAACTTATTTTGCTAAATCAGTATAAGGGGATAGAGGCTAATTGGGTGTGTGGATTAGGCAGTATAAAATCAGGTGACTCCAATTATAACTTCCTGCTGCTGGCTTTTGGAAGACAGAAGTCTTGCTTGTAGAACAAAAAGCAGCTAACTAAAACAACAACAGTTTTTCTTACTAATTTAATGCCTCTATCTCAGCAGGAGTAGGTGCCTGTTGAGATTAAGCAAACAGATACTTTATTAGAGGTAGAGGGGGTCTCGTTTTGTGTAAAAAAGACAAGAAAGAAAGTCAGTGTGTGTGTCTGTGTTCGGAACAGTACTCTATCAACTTACTTTGCTAAATCAGTAGGAGGGGGAGAGAGATTAATTGGGGTGTGGCTTAGGCAGTATAAAAGCAGGTGACTCCAATTCCATCTTCCTGTTGCTAACTTTTGGAAGACAGAAATCTTGCTTATAGAGCAGAAAGTAGCTATCAAAAGAAGCTACTGTTTTTCTTACTAATTTAACACTTCTATCTCAGCAGGAGTCAGTGCCTGCTGAGATTAATTAAACAGATACATTATTAGAAGTAGAGAGGTTCTCATTTAGGGTAAAAAAGAAAGAAAGTCAGTGTTTGTTTCTGTGCTTGGAAGGGTATTGTGTCAACTTACTTTGCTAAATCAGTATAAGGGGAGAGAGGTTACTTGGGGTGTGGCTTAGGCAGTATGAAAGCAGGTGACTCCAATTACAACATCCTGCTGCTATCTTTTGGGAGACAGAAATCTTGCTTGTAGAACAGAAAGCAGCTAACTAAAAAACTACAGTTTTTCTTACTAATTTAACACTTCTATCTCAGCAGGAGTCTGTGCTTGTTGAGATTAAGCAAGCAGGTGCTTTATTAGAAGTAGGGTGTCTCATTTAGGGTAAAAAAAGAAAAGAAAGAAAGTCAGTGTGTGTTTCTGTATTGGGAAGGGTACTGCATCAGCTTGCTTTGCTAAATCAATAGAGGGGGAGACTGGTTAATTTGGGGGTGTGGCTTAGGCAACATAAAAGCAGATGACTCCAATTACAACTTCCTGCTGCTAGCTTTTGGAAGACAGAAGTCTTGCTTGTAGAACAGAAAGCAGCTAACTAAAAAAGATCCAATTTTTCTTACTAATTTAACACTTCTATCTCAGGAGGAGTCAGTGCCTGTTGAGATTAAGCAAACAGATTCTTTATTAGAACTAGAGTGGGTCTCATTTAGGGTAAAAAAAAGAAAAGAAAAAAGTCAGTGTGTGTTTCTGTGTTGGGAAGGGTACTGTATCAACTAACTTTGCTAAATCTGTATAAGGGGAGAGAGGTTAATTGTGGTGTAGCTTAGGCAGTATGAAAGCAGGGGACTCCAATTACAACTTCCTGCTGATAGCTTTTGGATGACAGACATTTTGCTTGTACAGCAGAAAGCAGCTAACTAAAAAAGCTACTGTTTTTCTTACTAATTTAACACTTCTGTCTCAGCAGGAGTTAGTGCCTGTTGACATTAAGCAAATGGATGCTTTATTAGAAGTAAAAGGGATCTCATTTAGGGTTAAAAGAGGAAAGAAAGAAAGTCAGTGTGTGTTTCTGTGTTGGGAAGGGTACTGTATCACCTTACTTTGCTAAATCAGTAGGAGGGTAGACTAGTTAATTGGGGGTGTGGCTTAGGTAGTATAAAAGCAAGTGACTCCAATTGCAACATCCTGCTGCTAGGTTTTGAGAGAAAGAAATCTTGCTTGTGGAGCAGAAAGCAGCTAACTAAAAAAGCTACCATTTTTCTTACTAATGTAACACTTCTGTCTCTGCAGAAGTCAGTGCCTGTTGAGATTAAGCAAACAGGTACTGTATTAGAAGTAGAGGCGTTCTCATTTTGGGTAAAAAAAGAAAGTCAGTGTGTGTTTCTGTTTTGGGAAGGGTACTGTATCAGCTTACTTTGTTAAATCAGTAGCGGGGAGAGAGGTTAATTGGGGGTGTGGCTTAGGCAGTATAAAAGCAGGTGACTCCAATTACAACTTCCTGCTGCTAGCATTTGGAACACTGAAGTCTTAGTTGTTGAACAGAAAGCAACTAACTAGAAAAACTACAGTTGTTCTTACTAATTTAACACTTCTATCTCAGCAGGAGTCAGTGCCTGTTGAGATTAAGCAAACAGATACTTTATTAGAAGTAGAGGGGGTCTCATTTAGGGTAAAAAAGAAAAGAAAAAAGTCAGTGTGTGTTTCTGTGTTGGGAAGGGTACTGTATCAACTTACTTTGCTAAATCAGTATAGGGGATAGAGGTTAATTGGGGTTGTGGCTTAGGCAGTATGAAAGCAGGTGACTCCAATTACAACTTCCTGCTGCTAGCTTTTGGAAGACAGACATCTTGCTTGTACAGCAGAAAGAAGCTAATTAAAAAAACTACTGTTTTTATTACTGATTTAACACTTCTATCTCAGCAGGAGTTAGTGCCTGTTGAGATTAAGCAAACAGATACTTTATTAGAAGTAAAGGGGATCTCATTTAGGGTTAAAAAAGGAAAGAAAGTCACTGTGTGTTTCTGTGTTGGGAAGGGTACTGTATCAACTTTCTCTGCTAAATCAGTAGGAGGGGAGACTGGTTAATTGGGGTGTGGCTTAGGCAGTATAAATGCAGGTGACTCCAATTACAACATCCTGCTGCTAGCTTTTGAGAGACAGAAATCTTGCTTGTAGATCAGAAAGCAGCTAACTAAAAATGCTACCATTTTTCTTTCTTACTTTACTTTATTTGGTATGAAAGAACAGAAGAAGGACAGAGCCCATCGAGACTGTTCCCCCACACTATGTGGGACATTATTTATCTATTATCCCTCAACCAAACATCTAATTTGTTTTTAAAGACAGTGGCACTAGTTGTCTCTACCACTTCTTGTGGCAAGGTGTTCCATACAATGGATGATCTTATTGGGAAAAAGTTTCCCCTTTTGCTGGTTTTACAAGTTTTTATTTCAAGCTATTTATTATGCAGTCTCAGAACATATCTCCTTTTGGAGTGTTAGACCACATTTTTCCATTAGATCTGGTGAATTTATTAAATTAAAAACCATAAGCATATCACCTCTTAATCTTCTAGTTTGAAGAGAAGAGCCAGTAGCTTTTAATCTGTTCTGATAATCCAAGTTTGTTAATCTTGGAATTATTCTAGTTACTCTCCTTTGAACCTGTTCAAGAATTGCTATGTCTTTTTGGTTTTGGATTCAGAAAGGGGAGCCATAGTCTCTGGAATATGGTCTAATGTGTACCTATACAATGGAATAAGGCATTGTTCAATGCGGAATTAAGAAAAGTGCATTTGTTACCTCAAAGTCTGTTGGTCATGCAAGCAGTTCTAACACAGTGATCATTTGATGTAAGTTTATTATTAACATATATCCCTAAATCTTTTTCACAATTTGATGAGTGAAGTGGCAGTCCATTTATGTAATGTATTGTTTTTGGATTATTTACACCGAAATGCACTACTAAACATTTGTCTTGATTAAACTGCATATGATTTTCATTTGCCCAAAGTGTTAATTTTTCCAAATCCTTCTTTAATGCAGAAACATTTTCTTGATTATTCACCTTGCCCCCCAATTTAGTATCATCTGCAAATTTAACCATGAAGTTATTTGGCCCTGTTTGTAAATCACTGATAAAGAGATTAAACAACGTTGGTCCCAAGACCGACCCCTGTGGTACACCATTTGTCACACTACTCGAATCAGACAAGATATCATTAATTCTGACTCTCTGAGAATGATTTGTCAACCAGTTTAAAGTCCAGTTGACAATATCAGGTGACAAACCTAGATTGTGCATTTTAGTAATGAGTTTTTCATATGAGACTTCATCGAAAGCTCTACTAAAGTCCAAAAGAATTACATCAGTAGGGATACCCACATCTAGTAGAGTACTTCTATTATTGTAAAAAGATATCAGGTTGGTGGTGCAGGAATACTTGGGAGTAAACCCATGCTGATTTGAATCATAAATTCCTAACTTTTTACAATCTTGATCTATTAGAGACTTCATTACTCATTCCATTAATTTACCAGCTACTGAGGTCTGGCTAACTGGACGATAATTTTGCACAGAACCTCTATTGCCTTTTTTAAATATGGGAGTAACTATTGCTGAACTCCAATCATTTGGTACAATGCTTTCTTGTAAGGATTTGTTGAAGATAATTGACAAAGGTATAGAAATATTTATAGAGGTTTCGATCAAAACCATGGATGAATACCGTCTGGGCCCGAACTAGTATTTTTTTTTAGTTTTTTGATAGCTTGTATAATGTCAGTGGGATAGAACCTGTGATAATCTATATAGTGAACTTTAAATGTACTAATAGGTGATTTTGAGAGAAGACAGAACAAAAGTACTTATTAAAGAGATTCGAGGTTTCTATATCAGATAGAGAAGAGCCATTGAGTTATAATGGGACCAATGGTCCTTAATACACAACACACTATTTATATGAAGAAAAGGATTTGTGACAGTCTTTTTGTGTGAAACTAGGTTAAATTCTAGCTTATTTTTGCCAATTTAATAGAATCTTTATGTTTTTCACAGATAGTCTGTATTTATGTAATAGAGTAGTTTTAAATGGAACAGAACTATTCTTAAGTTTCCTAAAAAGTTTAATTTTTATTTTAATCTGATTTTTAATTGTCTTGTTGAACCAAGGGGGAATTTTTCCTTTATTATTAAATTTCCTCTTAGATGGAATAAAGCTATTTTCCAAATAATGTACAATGTTTTTAAAAAAGTCTTAAGCTTGTTGTGTTGTACAATTAAGAAGATTAGATTCCCAGTTTATGTTTTGTAAGTATTCATTGATTTTAGAAAAATTTGCTTTATTATAATTTTTTGTACAGTATAACTTCCTTTGTGTAGTTTTAAACTGTTGAATTTCAAAAAGAATAGATGAATGATCACTGGTCCCAAGTAGATCCCAAATTTGCTAAATTGCTAATTTGTTGCTCTATGTTAGTAAATAATAGATCCAAAATATTAGGACCTCGAGTGTGTTCATTAACAAGTTGTTGTAATCCAGTACTAACTACCACATCTATTAGTCCTTTCTGGCATAGGACTGTCCTGAGAATGAATCCCAGTTAATATGAGGAGGTTAAAGTCACCAAATATTACAGTATCTTGAGATTCTGAAAATGTGTAATTTCTTTAAACATATCAGTTGTGTAATCTGAATTGCAGATGGAGGTCGATAGATGTTACCAATAGTTACATAGGACTGCTCCTCCAGTAAGATTTTAACCCATATACTTTCCAAAGGAAAGAGAACACACTAAAGAAGGAGACTTCAGCGTGCGGATACAGATTGGTCAATACCAGCAGGAACATCTGCCAGAACTAGACACATAGTGGATTCCCTGCAGGGAGGGTCTCAAACAACTGGTATAGCAACCCACGAGACAGGGCTATCCTAGATCTAGTACTGACTAACAAGGAAGGGATCACCAGATCTCCAGGTAGAAAGGTCACCTGGGGGCCAGTGACCATCACATGGTATGGTTCAATTTGGCTACTACATCTAAATCATCCCATTCGAGGCAAAAATATGGGACTTCAGAGGATCTGACTTTGATAAATGGCCAACAGAGTTAAGCTAGCCCTGGAAAAGAAACACAGGTGAGAGGTGCAGAGCAACGTGGGCAAGCATTATGATGCAATACTTAGCAACATCCCATTGTGTTAGACAGAAAGGAAGTGCAAAGAAGAAGGAAACCACTTTGGTTCTCAAATACAGTAGCAGAAAGGTCAGAGCCAAGAGGCTGGCCTTCAGGAAATATAAGGAACACAAGGGATGAAGATAGGGAGGCATACAAACTGCCCTAAGGAAGCAGGAAGGCAGTAAGGCAGGCAAAGTCCCAAACTGAGGCAAAACTAGCACACACAGTAAAGAAGGTGACAAGACTTCTATAGATACACTTAGTAGAAGGAGAAAGTCCAGAGGAGGTGCTAAACTTAATGGAGAAAAAGGGAGCATGTGAGGAGGAGGACCCTGTAAAGGCATCTATCTAAATAGTTACTTTTGCCGGTATTTACTGAAGAGAAGTTAGGGCAGGGCCCACAGCTCAACATCATGGACACAGGGGAGGAGGTGAGCACCACTCCTTCACAAAAGAAAGGGTCCTACAAGAGCTTGCTAAGCTCCAGAGTGGATAGGGCAATGGGACCTGATGGCATACATCCCAGGGTACTTAAGGAGCTAAAGGTGGAACTAGCAGAGCCATTAGCAGAACTGTTTAGTGAGTCTCTGAGCACAGGAGAGGTCCCAGAAGACTGGAGAAGAGCTCATGTGATCCCGCTCCCACAAGAGTGGTAGCAGGAGGAGGCGGAGATCTACAGACCAGTCAGTCTTACCTCAGTAGTGGGCAAGATTATGGAGGCACTCCTTAGGAAAGGATAGTGCAACACCTGGAATCCATAGGTACAGGATCCAAGACAGCATGGGTTTACAAAGGAAGGTCCTGTCAAACTAATCTCATAGATTTCTTTTGACTGGGTAACCAGAGTGGTGGACCAAGGGGGGCAGTTGATGTCGCCTACCTTGACCAGCAAAGCTTTTGACACTGTTCCACATAGAAGATTGATAAATAAGCTGGTTAGGCTCAGGGTGGGTCAAAGTTGGTCAACTGGGTGGCAAACTGGTTGACGGGCAGAAAACAGAGAGTGGTGGTAAATGGTATACAGTCAGAAGAGATGCAAGTCACAAGTGGGGTACCTCAGGGATCAGGTTCTGGGGCCAGTCCTCTTCAACATCTTCATTAGTGACCTTGCAGATGGACTAGAGGGAAGGCTTATCTGTTTGCAGATGACACCAAGATCTGCAACAGAGTAGATGATCCAGATGGGTGGGCAGAATGAGAAGAGATCTGATAAACTAGCAAATGGCAGAAGAGTGGCAACTGGAATTTAATGCAAAGAAGTGCAAAATCATGCACATAGGGAAGAGAAACCTGAAGCCACCTATAGGCTGGGAGGGAGGGAGTTGCTAGCAGTCACAAAGGAAGAAAGAGACTTGGGCATCATCATCACTGATGACCTGAAATCATCCAAGCAGACCTCTAAAGCAGTAGGTAAGGCTAGGGGGTGTTGGGGTGTATTAGTAGGGGTATCTGAAGTCGTAAGAGGAAGGTAATAATCCTCTTTACAAGACACTGGTTAGGCCCCATCTGGAGTACTGCATGCAGTATTGGAGGTACACCTTCATAAGGACATTAACCAAATTGAGGCAGTCAGAGAAGGGCAACCAAAATGGTGCAGGGACTGCATCAGAAGACATATGAGGACAGATTAACAGAGCTCTATATGTATACCCTTGAGCAAAGGAGGAGAGCGGTGATATGATCGAGGCATTCAAACACCTTAAGGGCATTAACAAGGTGAAAGAGTCTAACATGTTAAAATATAAGAAAATAGCAGGACAGAGAGGACACAGCATGAGATTAGAGGGCCGATTAAGAGGGAATGTGAGGAAATTCTTTTTATAGAAAGGGTGGTGGATGCATGGAATGGCTACCACAAGAAGTTGGCTATGAATACAGTGCAGGGCTTCAAACAGGCATGGGATAGGCATAAGGGAGCAATACAAATGACTATGAATAGATAGGCCACTGACAGAGCAAAGGCCGATGGCACATTTATAAGGTAGAAAAAGAAATGGGCAGACTGGATGGGCCTTGCGGTCCGTATCTGCCATCAACTTCTATGTTTCTATGTTTCTATTTTGTATGTACATACAAACTCCACCGCCTTGCTTATTCAATCTGTTTTTATGATATAACTTATAACCTGGAATTTCTCTGGACCAAATCGAGGATGCGTCCCACCAAGTTTCAGTTACTCCCACCACACCTATATTTAAAGTTTTACATTTGGCTTTGAGTTCTGCTAATTTGAGTTGGTTTAAAGATCTTGCATTCAAGCTAGGAATTTCGTTTAGTTGTAATAATATTTTGGAAGTATTCAGAGACTTGGGAATAGACCCATTCTCCCCCATTGTTTTTAGTTTAAACAATGATTTATGATTTTAGTGATACTTTTCCCCATAAGTGTACTACCCCTATGACTGAGACGTAAACAGTCCCAGCAAAACAAGGAACAACGATCTGAAAATGATTGCCAGTGGGTAATACAGGGTACATCCTACTTAAAGCACCACTTTCTCAGCCATTCATTTAGGGCTTTGATTTTCTGCGTCATGGTAGATGTTGCTTTCGGGACAGGTAGAATTTCAGATATACATACACAGCATCCCCTATCAAGTAACAGGTTACATAATGCCACATAGTTCTGTTGTAACTGATTAAATGGGGTGTTGTTTATATCATTAACACTGGCATGTATGATAACCAGTGGATTTTCCCCGCATTTTGTAAAATTTTAGGCATCATGGAGGTAATGTCAGATACCCTGGCTACAGGAAGCTAGAACAAGTGTTGCTCTTGTCACTATTGCATACCACCCTGTCAGTGTGTATTAGTTGAATCTCCCAGGACTAACACTTGTTTTGAGACAGTAGGGGTACAAGAATCAGAAACAGGTGATTGTTTAACACACGCTGAGCGATTAACTTAATAGGTATTGATTTGGTAGCTTGAGACTTACTAGGACAAATATTCATGGGCATTAACTCCTAATTGAAAAGTGTTTTTAAACCATTATTATCAACAGAGGGTGATGCACAGGATAAATCATGTAGCATTTCATTATTTGATACAGTCAATTGCTCAAACCTATTATGAGTTTCAATAGGGGCACTATTGTTATTTGACCACCCCTCCTTTTTTTAAGAGGCTTTGTGACAATGGTCCAGTCATCATTATCATGAGAAGAGGGCAGATAATCATCCACCTTATAAGAGGGGGCAGAGGCAACAGGTGTACTAGTACTAGTCGTTACAATTGTCTCCTCATCAGGAGGCATAGAAATGCTACCTAAATTTGACAGAAATTGTTCATTAGAATGAAGTTGTTCATCCATAAGATCAATGTAACTTTCCAATTCCCTAATATCAGTAGAAACTGGTTTAATATTAAGCAGAAATGCTATCTCTTCTTCAAGAGTAGTAATCAGATGGCAATTAGCACATACATACTCGCTCCCATACTTTCCCTCACTATACATCAAACATTGCATACACTTACTAAGTTCTTTTTCCATTATTAAAGGTGTATATTTACTAAGCAGAGGATATGCTAAAATTATCTTATTCAAGTTTGTCTAATGCCAGCAGTTTCAGCGTGCCCAGCGGACACAGCAGACACACGCAAACACGTGTGTCTCTGCACGTGTTTCCGTGCACGCTCGCTAGAGGGTCAGGTTTTAAGCCAAAAAACTGGAAGTAAGCATCCGTTCACTTCTGGTTTCAGCGCAAAGTAAAAATAACAATATTTACTTAAATTCAGCAAGATTCTGTGAGTTGAAGGTTTACAAGCCCTTAAAAGGGCAAGAGAAACCACCAGGCAACAGTGCTTTTAACAGAGATATTGTTTTGGGGTAGGAGGTATACTAGCCTATTGCTAGTCCTCCAGGTTCCCACAATGCTCTGCTATTCACTGAAGAGTCAGTTACAAACAAATGGTACCACACAATACAGCAACAGTTAAAACAAATATATTAATGGTATATCAAAGTATATTGGTGCACTGCACTACTCCACCTCTCACCAGAGGTTCAATATATCAGTAGCAATGCCACTATTAAATGCCCCGCTCGCTAGAGGGGCAGGTTTTAAGCTGAAAAACCAGAAGTAAGCATCCGTTCACTTCCGGTTTCGGCGCGAAGTAAAAATAACAATATTTACTTAAATTCAGCAAGATTCTGTGAGTTGAAGGTTTACAAACCCTTAAAAGGGCAAGAGAACTGCCAGGCAACAGTGCTTTTAACAGAGAGATGTTGTTTTGGGGTAGGAGGTATACTAGCCTATTGCTAGTCCTTCAGGTTCCCACAGTGCTCTGCTATTCACTGAAGAGTCAGTTACAAGCATATGGTACCACAGAGGGTTGACAAAACCAATGTTTCTCTATGATCCTTCCCTTCCTACTGCCAAACAGGAAGTTCCTGTTGACAGTCAAATCCAGTGGCCATAAAAGTAGAACTGACTTAGGGTGGGTGAGATGGAGGGCAATTAGTAGGAAAAAAGGCTAGAACAGGAAGTTGTAATTTGAGTCACCTGCTTTTATAGTGTCTAAGCCTCACCCCCAATTAAGCTCTTTCTCCTTCTACTGGTTTAGCAAAGTAAGTTGATACAGTAACCTTCACAGCACAGAACACACACTGACTTTCTTTCTTTTCTTTCTTTTTTTAGCCTAAATAAGACCCCTTCTACTTCTAATAAAGTATCTGTCTGCTTAATCTCAACAGACCCTGACTCCTGCTGAGATAATAAGTGTTAAATTAATAAGAAAATGTAGCTTCTTTTAGTTAGCTGCTTTCTGCTCTACAAGCAAGGCTAGCAATAGGAAGTTGTAATTTGAGTCACCTGCTTTTATAGTGTCTAAGCCACACCCCCAATTAAGCTCTCTCCTCCTACTGGTTTAGCTAAGTAAGTTGATACAGTACTCTTCACAGCACAGACCACACATTGACTTTCTTTCTTTTCTTTTTTAACCCTAAATAAGACCCCTTCTACTTCTAAAAAAGTATCTGTCTGCTTAATCTCAACAGACCCTGACTCCTGCTGAGATATAAGTGTTAAATTAATAAGAAAATGTAGCTTCTTTTAGTTAGCTGCTTTCTGCTCTACAAGCAAGGCTAGCAATGTAACTAATGTTACTAATGTAACACTTCTATCTCAGCAGGAGTCAGTGCCTGTTGAGATTAAGCAAACAGATACTTTATTAGAAGTAGAGGGGGTCTCATTTAGGGTTAAAAAAAGAAAAGAAAGAAAATCAGTGTGTGTTTCTGTGTTGGGAAGGGTACTGTATCAACTTGCTTTGCTAAATCAGTAGGAGGAGAGAGAGGTTAATTGGGGTGTGGCGTAGGCAATATAAAAGTAGGTGACTCCAAGTACAACTTTCTGCTGCTAGCTTTTGGAAGACAGAAGTCTTGCTTGTAGAACAGAAAGCAGCTAACTAAAAAAGATACAGTTTTTCTTACTAATTTAACACTTCTATCTCAGCAGGAGTCAGTGCCTGTTGAGATTAAGCAAACATATACTTTATTAGAAGTAGAGAGGGTCTCATTTAGGTAAAAAAAAGAAAGTCAGTGTGTGTTTCTGTGTTTGGAAGAGTACTGTATCAACTTACTTTGCTAAATTAGTAGCGGGGAGATAGGTTAATTGGGGTGTGGCTTAGGCAGTATAAAAGCAGGTGACTCCAATTACAACTTCCTGCTGTTAGCTTTTGGAAGGCAGAAATCTTGCTTGTAGAGACGAAAGCAGCTAACTAGAAAAGCTGCCATTTTTCTTACTAATTTAACACTTCTGTCTCAGCAGGAGTCAGTGCCTGTTGAGATTAAGCAAACAGATAGTGTATTAGAAGTAGAGGGGTCTCATTTAGGGTTAAAAAAGAAAAGAAAGTCAGTGTGTGTTTCTGTGTTGGGAATGGTACTGTATCAACTTACTTTGCTAAATCAGTAAGAGGGGAGAGAGGTTAATTGGGGTGTGGCTTAGGCAGTATAAAACAGGTGACTCCAATTATAACTTCCTGCTGCCAGCTTTTGGAAGACAGAAATCTTGCTTGTAGAGCAGAAAGCAGCTAACTAAGAAAGCTATTATTTTTTTTACTAATTGCCCTCCATCCCACCCCTCCACCCTCCCACCCTAAGCCAGTTCTACTTTTCTAGCCACTGGATTTGACTGACAACAGAAACTTCCTGTTTGGCAATAGGAAGGGAAGGATCTTAGAGAAACATTAGTTTTGTCAACCGTAAAGGAAAAAAGTAGCTCTTTTTACCCCCCCCCAGCTGCTGGTGGTCTGACTCTGAGCAAGGAAGAAGGAGGCTACTGAAGAATACAGGAACTTGCTGTTCCAGAACAGGAAGGGTGAGAGTTGTAAGGAGAGGAGAGAGTAAGCATACAGAGAAACAAGAGAGGGGACACAAAATAAGACATGATGGGAGTGGTGCAGTGCAATTCCTGTGGAGTGGCACTGTTCCGGGAGACATTCTGGAGGCTGTGATGCTGCCCTATTTGCAGGCACCTCTCTGGTCTGAGGGAGGAGGTTGCCCATCTCTAGGCTGACCTGGCTAGGATTCGTGAAAACTCCTCCCCCACCCAGGAACCAGCAGGGCCTCTGCCACTACCTCAGAGGTTGCCAAGAAAGAGGAGCGGCTGGACAAAGGTCAGCTCAGGGAGGGAGAAGATGGTGGAAAAGAGATGCATCCCTCCAGCTGTACTTCTCCACAATTCATACGCTTTCTGGTGGATAGTGGTTCCTCTATGGAGACACCTGCAGTGAAGATCAAGGAGGATGCTGGGAACCTTCACAAAGGAGACCCACAGTGGGGTAGCACAGGACCCCACAGGGGAAGGAAACAACTCCTGGTGGGGGACTCAATCATTGGGGGGTAGAAGTGGGAGAGGAAGGGGAGAGGGAGGTCCTGTAGGGACAGGAAGCAAATTCTCAGGATCATGGGACAGCTGCATGAGGGAGGGAGCAGAATGTCATTGTCCACCTAGGGACAAATGATCTGGCAAGAATGGGATCAGAGCAGTGCAAGAGGAGTTTGTAGAGTTGTGGAGGGGCCTTAGACAAGTAGCGCATATGGTAACCTTCTCAGAGGTGTTGCCTGTCTATGGCAAGGGTAATGCTATGGTACTCCTCACCATGGAATTCAATGAATGGTTGAAAAACTGGTGTGGAGCTCAGGGGTTTGGCTTCACTGGGGACTGGGGAGCCTCCTGGAGGGATGCAGGCCTATACTGGTGCTATGGTCTGCATCTGTCAAGGGGGGATCCAGGATCCTAGGTGATAGGTTTAAATGCTTCATTGGCAAGCATTTAAACTAGCCAAGGGGGAGGCACTGAAAAGGAGCAGAGAAATCCCAGCCTCCCCCCCACAAAATGCAGTAATTAGTGAGGTACACACCAAGGTAGAGAAGTCATTAGAGAGCAGGACAGAGGGAAATACAAAAAAATGCAAAGGCAGTAAGGACAGGGATGGGGCACAAAGGGGTAAGGCCATCAAAAATTGGAGGGTGATGAGTACCAATGCCCATAGTCTGTGTAACAAGCTCCCTGAACTAGTGGCCTTGATGGAAGAGGGATGCCTGGAAATTGTGGCAGTCACAGAAACATAATACACAGAGAACCATGACTGGGATGTGAGCATACCAGGATACACAATCTACAGAAGGGACAGGGAGGGTAAAAGAGGAGGAGGAGGAGTAGCTCTCTATGTAAGGGAAGGGATCAAAGCAACAGAACTAAAGAGTAAACAGGGAGCAGAAGAGGCACTCTGGGTCACCCTGGAGACAGGAAATGGCACCACAATCCACATGGGGGTTGTGTACAGACCCCATCTCAGGGAGAGGGAATGGACAAGGAAATGATAGAAGGCATCCTTAGAATGGCAGAAAAAGGGAAGGTATTGTTGATGGGGGACCTGAATATGCCAGATGTTAACTGGAACATCTTTGCTTCAGGCACATCCAAGAGCAGGGTAATTTTTGATGCCCTACAAGAGGCATGCCTCAGACAGCTAGTATTGGAACCCACTCGGGAGGGAACAATCTTAGACCTGGTACTCTCAAATGGGGACGGAGAAAGAATCTCAGATTTAGAAGTGGGTAGCCATCTGGGAACAAGCAACCACCAAACAGTGTGGTTCATGATAAACACAGCCATAGAGTCAAGCCATACAAAAGCAAGAGTATTGGACTTTAGGAGGGCTGAATTTGGGAAAATGAAAGAGTGCCTCAGAAAAGCACTAACAAACAGGCAAGGAGGAGGGGTGGAGGAACTATGGTGGATAATCAAAACAGCCATCACAGAGGCAACAAGCCTTTGTGTGAAGCAAATCAACAAAACATAATGAAGGAAAAAAACGATATGGTTCTCAAAAGAGGTGGCAGGGAAGGTTAAGGATAGCATTCAGGAAATATAAGGAAACACAGAAGGAGCAGGACAGAGAACTTTATCAATTAAAGCAGAAAAAGGCAGGGAAGGCAGTCAGAATAGCAAAGGCCCAAACCGAGGAAAGGATAGCCAACTCTGTTAAGAAGGGGGATAAGACTGTTTATAGGTACATTAGGGAGCAAAGAAAGACCAAGGGAGGGATACTGAAGCTTAATAAAGGGGAGGGAATGTGGGCAGAGGGTGACAGTGAAAAAGCAAGGATACTGAATGAATATTTCTGCTCAGTATTCACAAAGGAAGAGGAGGGGAAGGTACCTAAACCAAACAAGAGAAACACTCTGGAGACGGGGGTTGATACCAGTCCATTTACAGAAGAAAGAGTTCTGAAAGAACAAGTAAAATTAAAGGTGGACAAAGCAATGGGGCCTGATGGGATTCACCCAAGAATTCTAAAAGAACTAAGGGTAGAATTAGTGACACTGCTGACTACTCTCTTTAACAAATCATGGGAGGATGGGGTGACACCTGAGGACTGGAGGAGGGTGGATGTGATTCCTCTTCACAAAAGTGGGAGCAGAGCAGAGGCAGGAAACTACAGACCAGTTAGTTTGACCTCAGTGGTAGGGAAAATGATGGAATCACTTCTGAAGGAAAGAATTGTTGAGTACCTAGAGTCCAGTGGGGCACAGGACCCAAGGCAGCATGGATTCATGATGGGAAGGTCGTGCCAGACGAATCTAATAGATTTCTTTGACTGGATGACCAAAGTAGTAGACCAGGGAGGGGCAGTGGACATGGCCTACCTAGATTTTAGCAAGGCATTTGATACAGTCCCACACAAAAGATTAATAAACAAGTTAGCCAGTCTTGGAGTGGGTCCCAAGGTGGTAGCCTGGATAAAACAATAGGCTGGACAACAGTGCCTGGACCCTGACAAAGAGCGTGTGCAGGATGGGGACCGCTTCTTTTTGTGCTTGCAGAAAGACTGTCTTGACTCCTGGGCAGTGGACCGCCTGTTGTCAGAACCCATCCCTGAAGGAGAAAGCGGACCATACATGGCCGCACTGCCAGAGCAGTCTGCCTCTTCAGACTCCCTACCTTCGACCATTGATGCTCAGTATGGCTGAGAGAAAACTATGTTAATTTTTGACACAATACACTAAACTGACACAAAAATAAACTCTAACTTTAAACATGAAAACTGATGAGAACGGAATGCTGTTGTCATATAGACGTGAAGTTCTGGCTGCCAGCAGATGAGCAATGAAGCACCAATGTGAGCTTCATGGTGGGCAGAAAAGAAACTGAGGTGGTTGAGGGCTGGTACCGACGTCATCAAGTGG
Organism: Neoceratodus forsteri; assembly: GCA_016271365.2. Classification (NCBI taxonomy): domain Eukaryota; kingdom Metazoa; phylum Chordata; order Ceratodontiformes; family Ceratodontidae; genus Neoceratodus; species Neoceratodus forsteri. The sequence continues at coordinate 277,212,329 of JADMNL010000025.1, forward strand.
CTACATGTGCTCACTCATGGAGTCACACATGTGCACTGCTTACCTTGGCACCAGCCCTCTGAAAAGTTCTGACTCCCGCAGGGTCCTAGTGCCTCTGACTCAGACCCACTAGTAGGAATCAATGGTAAAGATTGATTCTTAGAAGATCACAGATTTATAATGGCACCAGCATCTGCAAATGAATCAGGCTGGGAAAGACCTCTGTGATACATTTGCCCCCCCTCCACCGTTCAATGTCCTCATAGGCAGAGTGCAAGCTAATGACAAGCAACTATTTAGACAAACCCTGAAGGAGCAAGCAGCAAGGACAGTTACTGTTGGCTGAAATTAGCTAGGCCAAACTAGGCACAGATCCTTTTGTCACAGTCGTGTAGGTATACAGTACAATCGCAACCACCACAGACCTCCTGTACTGCAGGATGCTACCCCCTCCCCCATCCTGGTACCAGCATTTTCGTGTATGCACAGTGAGAGCTCCCTTATAGTGCTTGCTTGGTATCCAGTGTTGGCATGTAGTATACTACTTGATTCTGCCACAGGTTGGCCAGCGTTGGTGCATGTAAACATGAAACAGAAATGAAAATTACGTACTCACTGTAATTGTCAAGATCTTCACCATTCATTCACAATTATAGGTCTATGCCAGAGGTTCTAGGACCCAGTGGAAGCAAAGTCTTTTGCAGCCTAGCGGACTGACATCGGTGCCTGTGCCATCCACGAGGTAGATATAGTGATATTATGCTTGTTGGTTGGCCAGTAACTGACACTGGTCCCCTACCTTCCTCAGTTCTGTATGCCACAAGGGAAACTAGTGGGAGAGAAAGAGAGAGAGAGAGAGAGAGAGAGAGGGCTATAGACTTCTAGCCCAAATGGATGAGAAAAGGATGTAGGATATAAAATCATAAAAATAATAAAACCTAAGTACCAACTTAGAGAAAAGTAAGGGACGGGCATAAGTGGTACATAGGTAGTGGGTGTAAGAAAGAGCCAGAGCCTGCTAACCAAGAGCAGCAGCATAGGCATATAGCTCTGGCTGATCTAAGAGAGAGATCCAATGGAATTTCTGAGAAAAGGATGGCAGAAGCCAATTTAGGGGAGGCAGTCTTGTGCTTACAGAGGACACAAACCCAGGATTAAAACAAACCTTAAAGATAGCAGAGAGTTTGGCGAAGACCAAGAGTGCTGCTATCATCCCCTTGCCACTCCAGGGAGTGAAGAGAAAGAAGAAAGGGAAAGAGAGACCCAGCACCTAAGTGCGGGGGAGTATGCAGCTAGACAGGCTGAGAAAATGGTGAAGAAGAGCAAAAACTCCCTAGTATCAGTCCCTTCTTGGCACTGGAGGTGAAGGCAGTGTCCTGTAGTGAAGCTATGCTACCAGTTAGCAGATGCTGGAGGTATCTGCAAGGTGGAGACATACACCACAGAGTTGGGGGGGTGGACCAATTAACTTCTTTGGAGGGAAAGAGAGTGGGAGAGGGAGACAAAAAATGTGTAACAAACATGAACCCTCCCCCCTTTTGTTTTTGTACATTATTTTCATACTCTGAACCCCCAGGGCATCCTTCCAGAGTACCCTCACGATGCTGCCTCTACTCCTTGTCTGACCTCCCTGCACCGGTCTCCTCAACCCCCAAGGCAGGTCCAGCCCCCCAGATCACCCCCAAGGGGAGGGCCTGCCCTCCTTTGGAGGCCTTTCTAAAAATTAGAGGGACCTATTGTGAGGATGGGTCAGCCCTGGGAGATTCCAGTATGGGCGGATCCGACGTTAGTATGTAGGCAGGTCCCGGGGGTGTCCATCATGTCCACTGGATGTCCAGGATTTTTCTTTGCTTGTTGTTCCCTCAGAGCTCAAACATGCAATGATGTCTAGGCACCATGCCGACATTGCCACAGCTCTGCCCCCACTGCTGTAACACCACCTACTATTGGTGCATCCCACAACCACTGTCAGGGCCTGCTCAGGAGTGGCACTTCCTCGGATCCAACCTGGGGAAGGGAGAGCAGTCCTCCAGATGCTCAATCACTTCCCTCTCCTGCCCACCCCTGGTGGCCTGAGCTCATTCATGAACCCAGGTCACCAGTGTGGCGCGAGATGTGGCGTCAAGCACTTCAACCCTCAGCTCCACCGAGCCGGCAACCCTCCCCTTTTCTTAAAAAAAAATTTGTAGAGTAAAGGGGAAAACCCTATCCCTGTTTTTCTTTTTTCTATTTTTGAAAACCCAGGAGAGTGGAAGAGGATAGTATAGCTGAATTCCAGCTAGGATAGATAGGGCTATCCCTCCAAGAAGGAGAGGGTTTACCCATAGTGTTTCGACAGCGCTAGCGCCGACATCCCCTACAGCGACAGCTGCAGTGCCGACTGTCGGCATTGTAGCCACGGGGATGTCGGCACAAGCAATCGGGGGGCTCCGCTCCCCACACCCCCCAGTCTCTAGGATTCTAACTCTGAGTGTTGGGGGGTAAACACCCAGCGAGGCAGTCCCGATCGGCACACAGACCACCACAGCGATGGGCGGATTTTGCCCGATTCCTGTCGCTGTGATGGTCTTCACTGTGCTGGAGTTGCTGCAGTAATGGTATACTGAAGGAGAGAGCACTGAAAGAAAGGCAAGATGATGCCAAGTGCTCAAACCAAGGAAAGGGAAAGGGGAAATTGTTTAACCAGGAAAGGCACGCCAAGCCACAGCTTGTTTCCAGGTGCAACCTGGGAGCACAAGGACATTAAGTGACTTGCTCAGGGTCACACAGTATGTTAGTGAGGGCTGTGGGATTCAAACCCAGGTCTCCAGGTTCACAGCTCAGCTGCCCATAGGTCCTGATTCTTACCAGAACGGGGGATAGTGGGTGGGCTTGCGAATGAATGGTTAAGATATTCTGGAAGATCAGCAATTATGGTGAGTACGTAATTTTCTTATCTTCCAAGAATCAGTCTTCACCATTCATTCCCACTTATGGGTCAGAGTACCAAGTTCTCCCCAAAATAGGGGAGGAGTTGGCTCACCCTGAGGGAAAAACTATTCTTCCCTCAGCCATCTGTGGGGGATAACCACAGGAAGGCAGCGATTCCTTACAAGTCTGGCAGGATCTGAGACTGATCAGGGGCAGGTGGAGGCTTCCATGGCCTGGGAGCAGGAGGGCGCCCTGGCAACTCACATCTGACCCTGTGGGAGAAGAAATGAGTAAATGAGTCCCTTGGTAGTGCAAGTTGGGCACCCTGTGCCAGGCCATTGGTGCCAACCAGGAAAGAAGAAGCCATGCTATCCAATCCTGATTGCATACTGCGGGTCCCAGCTGCTACAAAGCTACCTTGTTGGCATTATAAGACACCCTTGCTTGTTGCCTCACCAGCTCCAGGCCCTGGGTAGAAAGGCAAATGGCTTGCCTGGTTGCTACACTATCCAGCATGGACATTAAGAACTGACCCAGTGTCACCCACTGATGCTTACCATAGGCTGCCTGGTGTGTCTGATGTGCAGAAATACACATCATGGTGCATGTCACCACAAAAAACTCTCTTGCCCCAAGCATTGATCTCCACAGAGCTGGTGTCAGGGGAAGCAGTCATGTACTAGAGACCTAAGCCCAGAGGGTGTCAGCAGCACCAAAATCCCCAAAGTGGGATGAGGGATAGAGCCTGGGGACACTGCAGGGGTGCAATATCTGTGCTGGACATCCCTAGGGTCTGGAGAAGGAGCAAAGTGATGGAGACAGATGTTCCTGGATGCCTCCATAAACAGCCAGGGCCCCTAGAGGGACCACATTACTATCACTGCTGTATTCTCCAAGGAATAACACCAGGGTAGAAATACTGAAACCTACAAAATGGTGAAGACTCAGCTGTTGCATCATCTCCGATAGGAACTGCTGGTACCAGGAGTACTCAGCATCAGAGGAGAGATGGAGTGAAAAATCTTCTACCACACAGAAGAAAGTGGGAGAAGAGGAGCTGGATTCAGGTAGCAGTGGTGCAGGGGCCTCAGGCCTAAAAATAGCCTGGTCAGCTCTGAAGAGGAACTGGTGGAACACACCAGCCGCTGACCTGAACTGTTTCCAGGTTATGGGCCCCAGAGGACCAGAAATATCTGGGAGAAAATGAAAGAGGGGCAGAGATGAAGGGGAGGAGGATCATGGGTGACCAGACAGGTCCTCTGCCAGGGCTGCAAGAATGCTCAGGGGACCTCATCTGGAGGGAGGGCTTGGCAAACCCACCTATCTGTGAACAACCAACACCAGTGGACAGGTTCAGGCTGTGCCCTTGGGGGGGATACCCTCAGCTGGGGAGAGCAGAGCCATATGCATCCCAGGAGGTGACCCTGATCCCTACCAGTGACAGAGCCAGATGGTTCTGGAGAGAAGCTGGGTCCAAGACTAGTACTGCAATCCCTGCCAGTTTCTGCCACAAGGAAAAGCGGTGAGCTGCATGACCAGAGCCCTGCCCCACCTTCTCACCAGTACTGACCCTGCCCCCAGGACAAGCCCATACTCTAGGTCAGGGCCTCCAGTAAAGTGTGCCCTGGTTCTGGCACTGCAGGCAGCACTGGCCCTGTGAACAGCTCTGGAATCAGATCTGGCACTGGGAACAGCACTGGAACCCAGACTGGCACTGCGAACAGCACCAGAAAGGTTCCTGTTGCTGTCCCCGGAACCAGCCTGTGGGTCAGTTCTAGAAGAGACACCTGGCCCTGAGCTGGGCCCAGGAACACCTCCATCCTTAGTGATCCCTTCTGTAGGCCCAAGGCTGGTGCCACCATCCTCTCCCGGGTCATCTGACTGCTCAGGGGAAGAAATTATAATCTTGGTACACACATTGGAGACAGCTCCAGAACCCTTCCCTCTTCTGGCAAAGTGAACAATGCCAGAAGGGGGCCTGGTCTTGTGGCTGGCACTGCCCTGCTCACCAGTACTGGCCTTAGTACCAGGAGCTGAGGTGGTACCATGCCAAAATGCTGAGGTGCCCTCCAGAATAGAGGGAATGTATAGCTTTGGCCTCACTGCTGAGGGCATCTGCTGTCCTGAAGGGCCGACAGACCAGAGGGGTGCTCAGCCAACCCCCCCAAGGAAACCACCTGTCCACCAGACCCCTCCCCAGGACCTCTGATGTCTCAGTGAAGTGAGCACAGGGACTGCCCTGGTCTTCCTCAGTAACATAGAAACATAGATTTTGATGGCAGATAAGGACCGCTTGGCCCACCCAGTCTGCCCATTTCCCTACCTAATGGATAAGCTGCAGATCCTAGTTAACCAGCAGCCTACTTCTTCCTACCCCAACCCCCTAGAATTGCCTTATGACTGTCCCATACATGCTTGAATTCCACCACTGTTTTGACTCCACAACCTCCTCGGAAGGCCGTTTCATGCATCCACAACCCTCTCTGTGAAAAATACTTCCTTAAATTACCTCTGAGCACCCCTTCTATCTTCTAAACAGTGTCCCCTGTTCTTGCACACCTCTTTTGAAAGATGCTACCCTCTTGGACTTTGTTGATTCCTTGAGATACTTGAAAGTTTATATCATGTCCCCTCTCCCTCCTTTCCTCAGGGCTATACATATTCAGCTCCTAAGTCTCTCTTCATATGTCTTCCGGTGCAGACCCTGCACCATTTTAGTTGCCCTCCTCTGGACAGCCTCCATCCTGTCTATGTCCTTGCGGAGATTGGGTCTCCAGAACTGCACGCAGTACTCCAGATGGGGTCTCATCAACTGTCTGTACAGAGGGATAATAACTTCCTGTTTTCTACTGGTGATGCCTCTCCCTATGCATCCCAGTATCCCCCCAGCCCTCCTTGCTGCCCTCTCACATTGCATGTACTGGGAAGGGGCTCAGGGGAAGCACCCAGGGACCTTACCATGGCACCCTGGTGCAATGCTTGCCTCCAAAAGTGGGGGGCTTGCAGTCCCACTTTAACACATGGAGTTTGAGGGTGCAGTAGCCATGAAGAAGCAGGCATACCTATCTATATCATGGCTATCACCAAGGTGGGCCAAGCAGTCCTCATGCCAGACCTGAATGGCAACATACCCCTCACAGGAGCACTGACCCATATCGGGCCACCGTAGTATTTCTTCTTCTTGGCTTTCTTGCCCCATGTTCCTCAGGGCCAGACAGGATGACACGGGAAAACAACAAAAACTAGGAAAGAAAAGTCTGGTACAGAACAAGACTTTTAAAATAATAAAGTGGCACTGAAGAGGCCTGGTGCCATCGAAAAACAGCATTTAACTAGGTGGCAACAAACTGAGGAAAGTAGTGACATACTTAGGCGAACACTGCTCCCACTGCATTTACTCAATGGCGGGAAAAACAGAACTGAGGAAGGTAGGGAATTGGCATCAGTTACTGGCCATCCCATGAGCATGATGTCACTATATCTGCCTTGTGGGTGACATCAGCACCTATTTCAGTCCCCTAGGCTGCAAAAGACTTTGTTCCCATTGGGTCCTAGCACCTCTGGCATAGACACATAAGTAGGAATGAATGGTGAAGACAGATTCTAGAAAGATCAGTTAATTTCCTCATACACCACAGGCCATGCAATTGCTTAAATGGCTTTTTACCCTGTAAAAATGAGGTATTTGTAATCAGCCAATGTCCAACTTGCACACAGTTACTCACTGGTACCAGGGATGGCTCTTAGAGGCTGCTGTTTAGCTTGCTTGTCCAAGTCCCTGCCCAAGACCCCACTGTTTAGTTCATACTAAGGTGCATTGGTTTTCCAGCAGTTGTTGCTCAGATACCAAGAGATGTTTGAGTCTGGACTCCTCCACTGAGGGTTACCCACTGAAGTTATGTTGTCTCTTGCACAGGTCCGCATGTATTTACTGCTGGAACTACTGTTCTCCAGGCATAAGGCCTAGGAATGATGCATTTAGGTCACAAACACAACACAACATCTGCTCACTTCAGGATCCCAAGTAGATCTCATTGCCCTTGAGCCACCCCCCTTTCATACAGGACTATGACCCAAGGTTTCAGTTGGTGCTGTCACCTGTCAGCCTACTTGATACCTTATAGGGAACAGCTGTGACCAACACAATGTCCCATCAGTCACAGAGTCTTTTTTTTTTAATCAATATTTTATTAAATTTTTCCATAAAGAATACATACACAAAATCATGACGGAATCAGTCAGTTTTGAATACAATTAAATGGCATGAGCACAGTCTTTAGATTTATAATACTATCACCTACAGCAATAACAACAACAACTGTAAATATCAAGAGCTAATCAGATTAAAATAAGATTTCTAACTCAAAGGTTTGGGGTTCACTAGATAAAGGAGTAAAAGTACAAGTTCTTTAACATGTTAACCATTTATGAACAGTACGTCAAGAAAGGGCTCCATGTAAGATTAAAGAACTCATTTTTATCAAGTGCTGTGTGACTAACTCATTCATTGTTTGCTAAACCCCCTAATGAAACCTTCCATTGATTAATTGTTGGAACTTTCATTTCTTTCCAGTTTTGCAAAAGTAATCTTTTAAAGGCCAGGGCACCCGAGAGGACCCAAATTTTCCCAGGTCTACGTATACCATGAATTCCTGAAATATCCCCTAAAATAAAAACCATTAGGGGGAATGGAAGAGAGGACCCAAGGATTAATTGACAGATTGAATAAATCTCCTTCCAAGCAAGCAGGACCTCCTTACAAATAACACAAAAGGTGGTCCAAGCCAGCTTTAGATTCTCCACATCTCCAGCACTTATCCTGAACCAGACCCAATCTAAGTAGCTGTCAGGGAGAATAGTAAAAGTAGTGTAATATGTTGAACAGAATTAATTGCATTCACCCAAGTGTTGTCCCACTTTCTTTTGCTATATAAGTGAGAAAAGCGACAAGAAGGAAGGGATTGTTAGGCTTAAGAAAGGGGTGGAGTGGGTGGAGGATAATGGGGGAAGAACAGAGATACTAAATAAATACTTCTATTCCGTCTTCACCAGGAAGAAGGATGGACCAGTGCCTTCAGGAGGGAAAAAGAGGAGCGGGGGGAGGGGAACACAGATGAAGTGATGAAGGATGATAGAGTGAAGGAGGGGCTGCTGGCATTGGAGGTGGACAAATCACCAGGCCCAGATGGAGTACATCCAAGGGTACTAAAGGAGCTGGCTGAGGAGCTGGCATGGCCACTGGCAGACCTATTTAATAGTTCACTAGAGACAGATGTAATACTGCAGAACTGGAGAACAGCACATGTAGTGCCGCTCCACAAAAGCAGTCCCAAGGATGACCCAGGGAATTACAGGCCAGTAAGTCTGACCTCCATTGTGGGCAAGCTCATGGAGACCATACTAAAGGAAAGGTTGGTGGAATATCTAGAGGAGCATGGTCTCCAGGATGAGAGGCAGCATGGAGTCATGGGGGGATCATGTCAAACAAATCTGATTGACTTATTTGACTGTGTCACTAAGACAACAGACAGGGGCCAAGTGGTAGACATCCTCTATCTTGATTTCAGTAAGGCCTTTGACTCTGTGCCCCACAAAAAGGTTGATCAGGAAGTTAGTGGATCTCTGGGTTGGGGAAAAGACAGCCAGATAGGTGGAAAACTGGCTGAAGGACAGAACCCGGAGGGTGGTTGTGGGGGAGAGTTATCTGGCACAAGACAGGTAACCAGTGGGGTCCCACAGGACTTGGTGCTGGGGCCGATGTTGTTCAATGTCTTTATCAATGACATTGGAGATGGCATTAAGGGCAAAATGTGCCTATTCATGGATGACACCAAGCTCTGTGGGAGAGTAGACACAGCTGAAGGGATACAGGACCTACAGGAAAATCTGGAAAAGCTAGGGAGGTGGTCCAGGATCTGGCAGCTTGACTGCAATGCCAAGAAATGCAAAGTTATGCATATTGGAGCCAAGAATCCTAGGACAGAGTACTACCTGGGTGAAGTCTGAGTATCTGCATCAGAGGAGGAGAAGGACCTGAGAGTGATGATCACTAGTGACATGAAGCACTCCATACAGTGCAACAAAACAGCAACAAGACAAACAAGATGCTGGGATACATATCTAGGGGGATCAGTAGTAGGAGAGAGGAGGTTATACTGCCCTTGTACAGGTCACTAATAAGGCTGCAGCTACAGTATGGAGTTCGGTACTGGTGTCCACACCTCAAAAAGGACATTAACCTGCTGGAGAAGGTCCAGAGGAAGGCTACAAAGATCATAGCTTATCAGCAGGACAAGGCATACAAGGAGAGGTTGAGGGCACTGAACATGTACTCCCTGGAAGACAGGAGAGAGAGAGAGAGAGAGAGAGAGAGAGACAGGGGACATGATTGGGACCTTCAAGTACTTGAAAGGGATAAATAAGGTTGAAAAGGAGAGTTTCTTTAAGCTGAGTGGCAACCATAACACAAGGGGGCACAGTCATAAGCTGGAGGGTGGGAGGTTTAGTTGGGAGGTCAAGAAGCACTTCTTCACAGAGAGGGTGGTGGACACTCGGAATGCACTGCCAGAAGAGGTGATCTCATTGAAGACAGTGGGCAGCTTTAAGAGAGGCTGGGACAGGTATAGGGGAGGGTAAGGGTCATAGGTAGGGAGGATGGGAGGAGTGGGGAGAGGGGGCAGGGACAGTAGCTCAAGCTGTGGACCCTGCAACATGAGCAGACTTGACAGACCAAATGGCCTTCTTCTGCTGGCTTCTTCGTATGTTTAAATTTCCCTAGATATTGGCCTACCCAAATCAGATTCCTATTGGGATTTGGCCGGGTCAGTTAAAGATATACTGACTTCATTTAGCAGTTTGTAGATGAAGCTAAAACTTTTTGGCAAGTGAGCAATTTTGAAAAAAGTACCCCATGCTGTAGTGATCAAAAGAGTGAGGTCTTGTTCCAAGAATTTGTTAGCCATTAGGTTCCTGATTTGTAAATAGTAGCAAAACTTGAATTTATTTAAATTAAATGTTTGTTTCAATTCCTAAAATGAAAGTAGTCGTTGTCACGAACCCACTCCTGGGTCAGGACCACTGGGTTCATAGTGCCCACCTCTTTAAGTGCGATTCATGATAGGGAACAAACAGGGATACCCTCCTGTTTGCTTTGAGTCAGGGCACACTACCAGTCTCGAGTCTTGGGGTCAAATATGAACCCTTTCTTGGCTAATACACCCAGGTAAAAGATCCAAGTTATCACACCCTCTTCGAGGAAAGCAGTGTGACAACTTGAACGGGGCTTCTCCCTACAGGGCATACACCAGCCTGGTTCACAACCCCCTGCTGACTCAATTGAGACTCTGGTATTTTCCCTTAATCTGCTGGATCACCACACAGATCCTTCACAGTTTGGCTGCATATGATGACACCATAAGCAAATAACAGTTGTTTTGGATTACTAATACTGTTCCACCATTCACATCCAAAATGAGCAAGTCTCAAGCAGCGTTTTAAGGAAAACCAAAGTTTACTAAAATTTAAAAAAATAGTAAATAAATACAGTACACCAAAACAGAACATATATAAATTCAGGTTACAGTCAGAAAAATAAAACTGGACAATTATACAGAAACAAAGCGCCTTGCAACTGATTTATTAAATTCTGTCTTAGTTTCAGTTGGCAACTGGTTCAAGCTTTAGTTACCAATCTTTGGAGAAGTGTCTCTTAGGAGTCCAGAAACCGAAGTGTCTGTCTTGAAAGTTCAAACACAGAAGTATGCAATGTTCCCTCAGCAACTTGCCAATATCAGAGGGAAAAAGTGTCCCACCCTTCTTGTGAGGTCACAGCTCTGTGATGATGCTGTATGCGAGGTCACTCTCAGTCCTGCATCCTGAATTAGTTACATGCCACTGCATGAGGCCAATTATTCCAATTATAAAAAAAAGTGTTTTCTCCCAAGTGAATCTCAGAGCATGGTTTATGGCAGGTTAGGATTACCCCCTTTTGATGTTTCAGAAAAACATCCTGATGAGCTATTTCACAACATTCTGGGATATTTCACATAGGCTTTCCAAAAACAGTGTCCCTCTTGATACCCCATAAAATGCAACTTTTTTTTATAGCAGCCTTCCTGGGTACAAACAGTGGCTTCTGAGAACATGATTTTTATAACAACAACACAAGTTTTGGCAGATATGTGTTAAAACAGGAAAAGGAAACTCTAGCCAGCTTAGCTCCAGCAAGTAAGGGGCCTTCAGGTCAGAGGTCAAACCCCTTTAAACAGTTAGGTTTTTCCCATGGGCCTTGCTGTCACTGCCATGTTTCATAAGCAGGAATTCCATTAAAAATGTAAGGACTAACAGTGGGATATCCTGCCACAGTCTACCCTGATCATCTAGGAGATTCCCAAGGGTTTTAATACCTTTGTTGCCCCACCCAATATCCTTTAATTGTTTACCATCATGGGATATTAAAGAGTTGTGCCAAAGAGGCATGAATTGTAAGGGCACATGTTCTGTTTTATTAAGATGTTTAAACTTTTTACAGACTGACAGTGAAATCTGAAGTGTCAGGTGATTCTTCAGGCACAAAGGAAGTTGTACGAAAAGTAGGTCTGTCAGATTAAAGGGATTAGCTAATTCTTTGTCAATTCTTGTTTTTTGATTTTCTGGTGGCAGAAACCAGGCTGCTACTTGTGAGTTTAAAGGCCCAAAAATATCCTAGCAAATATGGTAAGGTCACCCTTCCATTCTTTACTGGGGTTCTTTATTTTTGGACAAACAGGGTGGTTTGCCATCCCATAAGTAGGAAGAAATAATTCTCTCAATCTTAATAAACCAGACCCCTGAGATGTTAGCAGAGTCTTGACGGCAGTTCTAAAACCCAGGAAAGTTATGGATTTGCTGTCCCCAAGGTCAAGAGGTCATTAACAAATATCTTTCACTGCTGATCTCCCACTTCACAGCAGTAGTCCTGGGAGTCAGATTCTGTTGGAAACTCCCGACTCAAGAGATTACATATGAATAAATACAATATTAGCAAAATCATAGTGAAAGGGAAAATTATATTTACTGGGTAAGGCCTTTGCATGGGACTGGCAGTAGAGGTTATTGTAATGAGTTGTAAATGAGCTTGATACATCCAGCAGACCTGGATTTGTTTCCCATAACATTCACTTGCATACTGTGTAACCCTGAGCAAGTCACATAACCTCCCCAGTGCTCCTGGATTGCCTCTGAAATCAGGCACTTGTGCCTAGAGGACCCTACCTGGTTATCAAAGAATAAATGAGCTGGCCCGTCGGCCGCAGCGGTTGGATTTCCTCTTGCGATGCCGGCGACCCGGGCTCGGGAACGGACCCGAGTCGTCGGAGGGCTGGCCGGGGGAGAAGGATCGAGCGTCCGTGGGACTGCTCTCCTTCTCCGGGGGGAGGGTTGGGGTAGCATCCGGGGTGATGGGGACTCCTAGCGGAGTCAAGGAGCACCCACACTGCCAAGCTCAAGCACATGGAGGCGGGGCGGACGCCGGGCGTCATTGCACGACCCCGCCTCCCCGGGGAGAAAATAGGAAAATGGATGAGCCGTCCCGCCGCCGTGAATGAAGCTCGCCGCGGCTTCAATTTGCCTTCAGGCCGGGCCCCCGACCTATTACAGTGCCCGCGGCGCATATAGGGAGCCGTGTGTCGCGGGCCCCACCGTGGGGGGTAAGCCACGGGGTATCGGGTGGCAGCGGCCGATTTGAAGGCAGAAGCCGGCGGCCCGTGACCGGGCAGAAGGATAGGCGGTGGGAGGCTCTGAAGGAGGAAAAAGCTAAATTTAAAAAAAAAAATAATCAAAGAATAAATAAATAAATAATAGGCAGGAAGGGAAAAGAGAGAAAAGTAAAGCATGTGGTGTAAATACCACAAAATGAGAAAGAAAGAGTATAAGGAAAGGTCAGAGGTGAAAGAACTGGAAGGGGGACAGGATCAGTTGTGTTCCAGGACAGTAGCTGCTGCTGTTGTTTTCACAGGGTTCTTGTGGATTTTACTTGGTAGGTTAGTTCTTTTCTTTCTTACTTCTAAGGGGCTAGCAGGGTATTGTTTTGGGGGCTGCTGGATGTTTGTAAACTGATTTGGTGGCTGTAAGTGGGGCTCATTTTGTGGATGTTTCACTGTGTAACAGGCTGCGCTGGTAGAGGCCTATTTCTTCTGATTTAAAACCTATTTAGTGGGATTTGCTTGGAGATGGTTATTTGAATTGGAGACCTATATCTGTTAATTTCAAGCCTATTTTGATGTGTTAGTGAAGCTGATTAAATTGGAGACCTGTTTCCTTTGGCAGCAAACATATTTTGGGGGCTTTGATTTGAATTTTGATTCCTTGTGCTGACTCCATTAGCTGTAAAGGTTACTGCATAGTGGGGGAGGGGTGTTAATGGTCTGGCCAGGTCTCACTCAGCCAATTGACTGGAGGCAGAGCTGAATCAGGTTGAGGTGTTAGCTGCTTTGTCTTCTCAGAAAGAACTGGAAGGGGACAGGATCAGTTGTGTTCCAGGACAGTAGCTGCTGCTGCTGTTTTCACAGGGTTCTTGTGGATTTTACTTGGTAGGTTAGTTCTTTTCTTTCTTATTTCTAAGGGCTAGCAGGGTATTGTTTTGGGGCTGCTGGATGTTTGTAAACTGATTTGGTGGCTGTAAGTGGGGCTCATTTTGTGGATGTTTCACTGTGTAACAGGCTGCGCTGGTAGAGCCTATTTCTTCTGATTTAAAACCTATTTGGTGGGATTTGCTTGGGCCTGGTTCTTTGGCTGCTGGGCTTGGAGGGAGACACAGGGCTGATACGCTCTCTCTCTTGAGTCAGGTGTCTGCCCATACCTGCCCTCCCCACCCTCCCTCCCCAGAAGTCTGCAAATTTATAGGGAACACCTGCCCTGCAATTGGAGGAAAAGGCTGCAGGTGCAGCTCATGTAGTTCTAGCCACTGGGGGTTGGATTTAAAGGCTGGGAGAGAGGAGCTTAGGGAGTTGTTCATTTCCCTTATAAGTTTAATGTGTTGTACTGCACCTAGTAACAGGGTTACTGGTGTACAGTGGGACTGTCTCTAAGATTAGTGGGTGACCTGATTAGGCAGTAGGGGTATCTTGGACTAGGGAAGAACCTGGTGGCTCACCCAAGGAAACCTATTTGGAAGGGGATGGAACCACACATCATTAGAGCCAGCATCTTTGGGAGGGTGGTGGGGTGCACAGGGTGTGGAGCAGCCATGATACTGGACTGGGCTTGGAAGTTCGGTGGTTGCCCAGTGTGCTACCAGTTAGCACAGTTTAGGGAGGAGGTTGCGGGGATTAGGAGAAAGCTGGGGGAGGGGTGGTATGGTTGGGGAAGGGGGCTGGCAATCTCCCACAGGGTTGCACCAAGCCCGGGGGGTGGGGGCATAGTTAAAGGAGTGCAGGAGAATACTCATTGGTCACATAGGGACCCTGGCAGAGGGGGTCCAAAAGGACACTACCAAGGAAGCAGGCAGGTAACTGGGGACCCTCACAAAGGGGGGACGGAGGGACAACATTCTCAGGAAGTAGGCAGATGGCCAGGGCTGGACAGAAGGAAGCAAGGCGGGAGGTGGATCAGACCTTACACTCAGTAACCGCTTCAATTCTCTTCTTCTGCTCAAGGATGAGGGGGGTGATGTAGCCATGACAGGGGTGGTTAGAGACTGAAAGGAAGTGGGAGTGGGAGGCAGGAGGCAGGGGCCAGATAGCAGGAAGAACAGGGGGGGACCTGGAATGCAGGAGAATGGGGGGAGCAGTGAATCAGAGCAGGAGGGGCAGGGGGAAGAGGGAGGAAAGCACAAGGAGAAGGACCAGCTGGGAGGAAAGGTAAAGGAGAAGGACCAGAAGTACAAGGAGGATTCAGTAAAGGGAGCTGAGGGTTTAGGCCAGGGAGCATGACGAGCAAGGAGGCACTAAATGGAGACAGGAAGGAAGGGAGGATGAGCCAGGCTAGTTTAGCAGATGGGGGAGAAGGACCACTTACGAGAGCAGTGAGGGGGAATTAGCAAGGTACAGAAGGAAACTCAGGAGGAGGAGAGGCATAGGATTGGAGGAGGGGTGGCCATGGTAAATAAGGAGGGTGGCAAGTGGCACCCAGATAGGGGAGGAACAAGGAGCCAGCTGGGTGGAGGGCCTGTAGAAAGGATGAGGGACATGGAAGGGGAATGGAGGAAAAGGAGTGGTCAGAGTGCTCCTGCTGGGGATTCTATGATCAGGGGTATCAAATGGGATAGGGAGGAGAAGCCTGGCCAGTTAGAACAAGATGCTTCCCTGGACTAATGTGCACAGGGCTAAGCACGAGGTATATCAGCTGGCAAAGGATTGTGGGGTTCCCAGACATACTGGTCCACCTGGGTACAAATGACATTGAGGGAAATAGTGAGCTAGAGATACAGGCAAGATTCAGGGAGCTCGCCAGGGTCTGTCATGACATAGGATGCACAGTTTCCTTCTCAGAAATCCTGCCAGTGCCAAGGGCTAGTGGGGAACACAAAAGGAAAATTAGGGAGATAAACCAGTGGCTCAGGGAGTGGTGTGAGGCCAGAGGGTATGGGTTGATGGGGGATTGGGGGGAGACCTGGGAGGATAAGAAAAAATTACTCACCTTAGTAATGTTGTTTCTTCTAATGGAGTCTTGCTATATTATGACAATTGCAGTTTGTCCCACCATTAGAACTGCTCCGGAGGTGAAAGAGTTAACTCCATTCTAAGAATGGAACTTGGAGCCTTGACTCAGTTAGAGAAGCTCTGTCTGGGTTATTTCAAACCCAAACTGTCAGATCTTCTGAGCAAAACTCACTAAGGTCTGTGTGGAAGCTGTAACCTACACTAGCCAACTGGCTACCTGACTATTAACACATATTCCTGGTCCCAACACAAAGACTCAAGTCAGGGGACCAGTAATAATATAATATAAGCAATAATATAAGATAAAATAAAACACCACACCCCAAAACCCCAAGAAGGGGTAGAAAACATATAATGGGCATAACTAGCGCCCACACAAGGCTGCCCACCCCATACCCAAATAGAAGTTCTGAGAGAGGCAGGCTGGGGGGGAGGTCATAATATAGCAAGACTCCATTAGAAGAAACAACATTACTAAGGTGAGTAATTTTTTCTTCAAACAACATGAAGCCTTGCTATATTGTGACAATTGCAGACTACACAGCAGTACCTCCATGGAGGAGGACAGAACCTACTGTAGAATAGGCTCTGAAGCACAGCTGTACTTAAACCAAGCATCTCTCCTGGCCTGGACATCCAGGGAGTAATGCTTGGTGAAAGTGTTACTGTTTCCAGGTAGCTGCTTGACATATCTCTAAGATAGGGATGTCTCTGGCAGCAGCTAGAGGCAGCTGTACCTCTGGTAGAATGAGCCCTCAGGCCAGAGGAGAACTTTCCCCAGTTTCTGATAACAAATTGGATACAAGAGACAATCCACCTGGCAATTGATCTCTTAGTGGCAGGTCTCCTTTTCCAACCTCACCATAAGTGAGAAAAGTTGGAGGATTCGAACCTGTGACCCTTGGGTACGTTCTATATAGTAACTAAGGCCCTCTTAACATCTAAACTGTGCAATCTCCTCTGCCAGAGGAGGAATGTTCAGTGAAAAACACTGGAAGGAGATAGATTGATTAAGATGAAATCTGAAACCACCTTAGGCAAAACTTCCTGTTAGTCCTGAGGACTACCTTATCCTGTGGAAAGAAATAAAGTCAGTTTCTACTGACAAGGCTTGCAACTCACTTATGCGCCTGGCAGAAGTGATAGCCACCTAGGAAAACAGTTTTCCAAGTTAAGTACTTAAGCTCTGCAGAAGACAGAGGTTCAAAAGGGGTTGCATTAACTGGGCAATGCAAACATTAAGGTCCCCGGCAGGGGCCGGATCCCTAAAAGGTGGATTAGTATGAAGTAATCCTTTAAAAAACTTGGAAAATACAGGGTGAGCGGAAAGAGAGGAGGGCTTTCCTGCTGACACAAAAGCAGAGACAGCTGCCAAATGTACTTTCAGGGTAGCTGGTCTCAGGCCCAAAGAATTAAGATGGACCATATAGTCCAAAACAAGGAGTGAGACAGAGGAATGAAGGGGACCCCCAGTCTTAAATTGCTCTGATCCTGCCACCACTGGAGGGCCTGGATCAGGGTTCGGGTCACTGGGACCAACTTGGAAAGGGGGTCTCTTCTCTGAGACCAAAAGGCTCTCAAGTGAAACTGAATGTCCCTCATCTGAAATCTTGCTCCTTGCACTACAGCTGTGGACGCAGCCATGTGCCCCAGGAGCTGCAAAAAGTGTCTTGCTGGTCGAGAGACCTGCAGAGTGAAGAAGGCCAGAGCCACCAAGTTCCTTACCCTCTCTAAGGGTAGGAAGGCTCTGGCCTGCTTTGAGTCCAATTCTGCACCTATGAAGGTGAGCACCTGAACTGGTTCCAGAACTGACTTGGAAGATTGAGCAAGAAGCCCAGGGAGGTGAGCAGCTGCTGGGAACTTGACAGGTGGTTTACCTGTTCTGGGGACTGGCCTACAATGAGCCAGTCGTCCAGATGAGGAAAGACAGCAATCCTTTGCCTTCTTAAATGAGCAACTGCTACTGCCAGACATTTGTGAATACCCTTGGGGCAGAGGTGAGGCCGAAGGGCATTTCTCTGAACTGGTAGTGACCTGAGGGCAGTTTGAATCTGAGGTACTTTCGGTGGGAGCTTCTGATTAGGATGTGAAAATAGGCATCCTTGAGGTCCAGGGAGGCTAGCCAGTCCCCTGGCCTTAGAGAGGGTAAAATCTTTGCCAGAGTTACCATTCTGAACTTTGGTTTCAAAAGGTGTTTGTTCAAATATCTCAGGTCTAAAATGGGCCGCCATTCTCCTGTCTTTTTTGGGGTAAGGAAATATCTGGAGTACAGACCCTTGCCCTGGTGTAGGGGAGAAACCCTTTCTACAGCTCTGAGAGCCAGGAGGTTGAGACTTCTGTTTCTAAAGTAAAGGTCTCTAAAGAGTTTGCAGGTGGAAAGATCTGATTCTCATCTTTGGGAACTTTTGAAGCTGAGAACCAGACCCTGGCTTACTACTTCCAGGACCCACTTGTCTGAAGTTAGAGACACCAGTTCTGAACAAGTAAGCCAACTTGCCCCTACAGGTAAAGGAAAATCGGCCCTGGGCACTCCATCAGGGTGTCTGTTTGGCAGGTGCTTTTAGGCTGAGGGGTGGGAGCAGGCCTGCCCACACCCCGTCTGCCTCTCTCTCTGAAGAACCCCCTCTGAGCATAAGCAGAGGAGGCCTGGGTTTGGTAAAAAGGCCTGTGAAAAGGCCTACCTCTACCCCTGGGGGCCTGTCTCTGAGGAGTGACTTGCCGCTCCTTAGCCTGAGCACTCTTATAGGTAGTCCTATATTCATCCATTTTCTTCATATAATTCTCTGTCTGCTCCCAAACAGAGAATTTCCAACCACAGGAAAATCCATAGCCTTAGTCTGGGTATCCTGTGACAAGCTAGTACACCTGAGCCAGGCCAACTCCAATAAAAGCTACAGACGAGCCATGACTCTAGAGGATACATCATTAAAATCCACAGCAGCATGAAACTGCACCTTAGATGCCTCAATGCCATCAGCAGCCACCTGTTCCAGCTCATTAGCAAGCTGGCCAGAGGCCTGTTTGGCCAAAGCCATGACAGTGTCCTATCTAGATTTTTGATACCTTGCTACATAAGCCATGTAATTTGCTTGCCTGAGTCCCAAGGACGCTGCCATGTATTGTTTTTTAGCCATGGCATCAATCTTCCTGGAATCCTTGTCAGGAGGATGTGAAGCCAAGGGAATATTAGCTTTATCACAGGCTGCAGCCTGAACACACCAACGTGACTGCATTGCTGTGAAAGAATTCTGTATCAGGACCTGACAGAGTGTACCTCCTGTGCATCTTTTGTCCACAGGAGGCACAGAATTAGGAGTTTTAAAATTGTTATTGTTTGTTTCCTAAATGATTTATGAAGGAATAGACAATCTCCTGAACTCTGGAATATCCATCATTTCTACAAAATCAGGTTCCTCTTGCTCATCCACAGCTTCTTCCAATGGGAGCTGGAGGGTTTCAACAACTTTTGTAAAACATAAAGTGAGGGGACTCAGAAAGTGAAGGGGAGATTCAAAGGTCTGTCTGGGGAGATGTCCGGTTCAATGGGCACACCAGACCCTCAGGTCATCATCATACTGTTCATAATCATCCTCCCCTCCTCTGGTTCATAAAACTCTTCAACATCATATTCCTAAACCGGTGGAACCGACCGAACCGACCTTTACCAGACAGTGGCGGTTCGGACGAACGGAAAAGTGACTGGACAATCTGAATAGCTCTTGCTATCTCTGCAGCAGTTGGAGAAGGAATTTTGGGCTCCACACCTGCTGATTTTCTTGTTTTCTTTACTGGAACTGGCCTCCGAGCCAGCTTACGTTTGCCGAGGAAGTCTCGCCTGGTCAGAGGGCACTCCTCCGGTTCGGTTGGCACCGAACCGGCTGGCCATCCGGTCAGCGGACTTTTTTCGCCCTCGTTCCTGAGCCTGCCAACTCTCTTATCCAGGGTGGCTGCAGGAAATTTTACAGATCTGGCAGTCTGAATTGAGGTGGTCAAACCCCAGACAATATACACATGTGGTGTGTGGGTCAGCCTTGGCAAAGACTTCCCACAGACATCACAGTGTTGAAACCCAGTGGGCCCGTTTTTCTTTTGGGTTTCTCAGACATAATGCCAGCCTAACCAAAAACTTGCCCTTTTAAGCGGCGGTGCCAGGCAAGACACCTTATCCGGTTCCTAACCGTGTCACGAGGTCTTGGAAAAACCGTAATGAAATCCAGTTTTTAGAACCGATAAGAACCGAACCGCACTCTAAAACCTTAAATTTCAAGTTTTAAACAAGCTGATCGGTTCAAAACCGAACCGATAACATTACAAGTTCCACACAGAAAATAAACTGTAATTACTACGATACACAGACAGAGCTTGAACTGATCGGTTTTGGCGGTTAAAATAATAATATTCTCGGTTGATTTGAACCGAGAAAACACTGTTTAAACCAGAAATGAACCAAGCAGTAGGAGAAATCTCCGGAGCGACTGTTCAGTGAGGCGGAGTAAAGAATCTAACAGTTTGGGTTTGAAATAACCCAGACAGAGCTTCTCTAACCGAGCTCGTGCTCCAAGTTCCATTCTTAGAATGGGAGTTAACTCTTTCACCTCCAGAGCAGTTCTAATGGTGGGACAAACTGCAATTGTCATAATATAGCAAGACTTCATGTTGTTTGAAGGAGCTGTATGCTAGAGACAGACTACATCTCAATTTGGAGGGAAGGGAAATCCTTAAGTTAAAATAGAGGGGTTCATTGGTGAAAAGTGGGGTTTAAACTTGTGAAGGGGAGTGGGATGGGAGAAAAGGCTGTCAAGGGGGTGCCGATAAAGGAGGGACTCTGTCTCCACCCCCCTGGGGACCAGGAGGATTGCAGGAAAAGGCCGACTGGCAAAGTGCAGAGTAGGGAAAAACAGAATCCCCATGGGAACACGAGCAGGGGAAATGGAACTATAGGGAAAGGGTGGAAGGTAGTCCTGCTAAATGCCAGGAGCTTGGGCAATAAAATGCCTGAGCTCCAGGTGATGCTAACTGAGGGAGCAGTGGATGTGGCAGCAGTCACTGAGACTTGGGCCACTGCAGGACATGACTGGGACCTGAACCTGGAGGGTTACACTATGTTCAGGAAGGACAGGGGGGAGGGAAGGGGAGGAGGGGTAGCAATGATAGTCAAAAACCGCATTGGCATGGGGGAGTGGGGAGGCGGAGGGAACTGTGGAGGCAATTTGGGTCACCTTGATAACAAGGGGCAAGAGTAAAATAGAGTGGTGTATAGACCCCCTGCCCTGGCGGAGGAGCTGGAGGACAGTCTGGTGGCAGATGTTAGGAGACACTGCAGACTGGGCAGAGGAACGGTGGTGGTGTTGGGGGACTTAAACATGCCAGGAACAGACTGGGAGACTATGACATCCTCTGTGACCAGGGAACAGAGGTTGTTGGATGTCTTTCAAGATGCATTCCTAACTCAGCAGGTGAGGGAACCGACCAGGGAGGCACGGGTACTGGATGTGGTCCTGGCAGACAGTGACCAGATTGGGGGCCTGGAGGTAAGAGACCCATTGGCGGGGAGTGACCATGCCACGGTCTGGTTCTGCCTGGACCTAGGAGGGGCGAAGGCTGCACAAAGACGGAAGCAACCGACTTCAGGAGGGCGGATTTTAAGAAATGGAAGGATCCTCAAGAGCATTTGGATGGGATTGGGTCAGACATGGAGCTGATAGTAGGTGGGAAATCATCAGGAGAGGGGTGCAGGATGCTACCAGGCGCCTGTGCAAGAGTAAAGCGAAATCACGGTGGGGCCCAAAACCCTGTTGGTGGACCAGGAGGTCCAGGAGGTGAGTAGAGGGAAAGAAAGCAGCCTATAAGCAATTCAAGTGCTCAAGGAGGAAAGGAATCGAGGGAGTACGAGCTGATGGCTAGAAGGGCCACTAGAATGGTGAGGGCGTAAGGCAAGGAAGGAGCAGAACCTGGCCAGGGAAATTAGGAGAGGGAACAAGGGGTTCTTTAGATACATTGGGGAAAACGAAGGGTGAAGGGCAGATTAGCAGGATTAAATCAGGGAGAGATGGGCACAAGACCCGGGAGCAGGCTGAGGTACTAAATGAGTACTTCACCTCCAGTTTTCACCAGGGAAAATGGGGTGCTGCATCATACATGGGAGGAGACAGAGATACTGAGGAGGGGACCCTTACCGATCGGCAGGTCTGGGGAGAGGGGAGGCATCACTGGCAGGTGGGGGGAGGGCTAAGCAGCGAGAAGAGGTACCGGAAGTGGAAATCACAGCAGAGAGAGTGAGGGAAGCCCTCAGCTCCCTTAAGATGGAGAAAGCACCGGGGCCAGATAAATTACATCCCAGAGTGCAGAAGGAACTTGCAGATGTCCTGGCAAAACCCCTGGCAGAGCTTTTCACCATCTCTCTGAGGACAGAGTGGGTGCCCCAAGACTGGAAGGTGGCGCATATAGTGCCTATCCACAAGGGTGGATCAAGAGAGGTGGCAGGGAACTACAGGCCTGTCGGCCTGACATCGGTGGTGGGCAAGGTGATGGAGGGCATTGTCAAGGAGAGGCTAGGGGGGGACCTGGATAAGTCAGGGTGCCTGGACGATAGACAGCATGGATTCATCCCGGAAATCGTGTCAGACAAACCTGGTGGAGTTCTATGACTGGGTGACAAGTGCCTTGGACCTGGGTAGACCAGTGGATGTCCTCTTTCTAGACTTCAGCATTGACTCTGTTCCTCACGTGGGCCTGTTGGATAAGCAGGGAGAAATGGGGTAGAACCAGATGATCAGATGGATAGGCAATTGGCTCCAGGACCGGACCCAGAGGGTCATAGTTGGTGGGATAGTCTCATCCCCAAGGAGAGTCATTAGTGGGGTCCCACAGGGATCAGTCCTTGGGCCCCTTCTGTTCAACGCCTACATATCTGACATAAGGACAGGAATCAGGAGTGAGATGAGTCTCTTTGCAGATGACTGAAACTGGGGGCAGTGGTGGATGGGGAGGAGGGGAAGGTGGCCCTACAGGGGGACCTGGAGGCTCTGGAAAGATGGTCTAGAAAGTGGAAGCTGAGGTTCAATGCAGGGAAATGCAAGGTACTCCACCTGGGAGCCAGAAACCCAGGCCAAGTGTACACCCTGGGGAATGCTACAAGTCTCGATGGCTGAGAGGGACCTGGGGGTGGTGGTGGATGTCAAGATGAACAACTCTGAGACTTGTAGGAGGGCAGCAGCCAAGGCCAACAGGATGCTGGGATGCATCATTAGGGGGATCACCTCCAGAAGGAGGAAGTGATACTCCCTCTGTATAACTGCTTGGTGAGGCCACTTGAGTACTACGTGCAGTTTTGGAGGCCACACTAAAGAGGGGCATTAACCTCCTGGAGAGGGTCCAGAGGAGGGCAACCAAAATGATTTGGGGCTTGGGGACAGGACCTATGAGGAGTGGCTCAAGAGCTAAAATGTACACATTGGAAGAGAGAAGGACCGGGGGACATGATAGAGGTCTTCAGGCACATGAAGAGGGTAAATAGGGAGGAACAGTCAGGGTGCTTAAGGAAGGAGGAAGGGGCCACTAGAGGGCATGGGTGGAAGCTGGAGGGGGGAAGATTCAGGGGAGAAAGGAGGAGGTGCTACTTCACTGAGAGGGTGGTGGAGCCATGGAATGCACTGCCTAGGGGGCTGGTGGAGGCAGAGACAGTGGAGGGGTTCAAGAGGGGGTGGGACAGGTACAGGGGAAGGGTTCTGGAAGCAAAATCCAATGCAGCAAGAATATCTGGAACTGGGAAGGGAGAAGCCAGAGAAGGCGAGGGCGACAGCAAGGTCAGCACCCAGGGTGGGGGCTGACCAAACGAGCAGACATGAAAGACCATTAGGCCTATTCTGCTGGCATTTTAGTATGTTAATATGTTAGTAAAGATCATTGACGAGTACATTTGACCAAAAGCAGAATACTGCAAAGCAGAAGATAAACAGGAACGTCAAAACATATTTCTGTCTCACTGACTAAAACAAAAGGAAAATATCCATTGCCTTTTGTCTTAAAGCAATTAAAATATAGCAATACAAACTTTGAACAGAACAGAGCATTTATTTTTTGTTTCTAAGTACAGTGCACGCAGTAGTATTTTTAACAGAACAGTAAAATTGCATTTTGATACAAATAACACATCAATAAGGAAAAAAACAAAAATGTTTATATCATTCTATTTATAACAGTTTTAAATCTAATCTTAAAGGGGATACATAATATATGCCAATATATGCCAATTAGCAGACACTTGTAATTTTCCTATTCACATAAATGATAGTTATACATTATTACATATATTTACCTGTCACTGGAAAAAAATGCTGAAGTAACAAGTTGTGGTGCTGAGTAGTAGGGAACTGCTCCATGGCACCCAGTGGTGGAGAACTGCTCCATGGCTCCAGTGGAGGGGAACAGCTCAATGGCACCCAGTGGTGGAGAACTGCTCCATGGCACCAATGGAGGGGAACAGCTCCATAGTACTCAGTGGTGGGGAGCTGCTCCATGGCACCCAGTGGTTGGGAACTGCTCCATGGCACCCAGTGGTGGGGAGCTGCTCCATGGCACCCAGTGGGGGGAACAGCTCTATGGCACCCAGTGGTGGGGAACAGCTCTATGGCATCAGTGGTAGAGAACTGCTCAATGGCACCAGTGGTAGAGAACTGCTCCATGGTGCCCAGTGGTAGACAACTGCTTCATGGCACTAGTGGTGGGAAACAGCTCCATGGTACTGAGTGGTGGGGAACTGCTCCATGGTGCCAAGTGGTGGGGAACTGCTCCATGGTGCTGAGTGGTGGGGAACTGCTTCATGACACCCAGTGGTGATGAACTGCTCCATGGCCCCAAGCAGTGTGGAAATGCTCCATGGCACCCAATGCTGGGGAACTGCTCCATGGTGCCAAGTGGTGGGGAACTGCTACAGGTCACCCAGGGGTGGGGAACTGCTCCATGGCACCAGTGTTGGGGAACTGCTCTATGGTGCTGAGTGGTGGGGAAGTGTTCCATGGCACCAGTGGTGTCAAACTACTTTGTGGCACCAGTGGTGGGGAAATACTCCATGGCACCAAGTGGTGGGGAACTACTTCATGGTTTTGAGTGGTTGGGAACTCCTCCATGGCACCAGTGGTGGGGAACTGCTCTATGGTGCTGAGTACTGAGAAAGTAGTCTATGGTGCACAGTATTGGGAAACTACCTCATGACACCCAGTGGTGTGGCTCAGCTCCATGATACCAGTAATAGAGAACTGCTCCATGGCACCAACAGAGGAGAGCCTCATGGTACCCAGTGGTGGAGAACTGCTCCATGGCACCAGTAGTGAGGAACTGCCTTGTGTCACCCAGTGGTAGTGAACTGCTTCATGGTGCCCAGTGGTAGGGAACTGCTCCATGGCACCCAGTGGTCAGAAACTGCTCTATGGCACCAAGTGGTGGGGAACTGATCCATGGTGCCCAGTTATGGGGAACTACTCCATGGCACCAAGTGGCTGGAAACTGCTTCATGGCTCTGAGTGGTTGGGAACTCCTCCATGGCACCAATGGTGTGGAAGTGCTCTATGGCACTGAGTATTGGGGAACTGCTCTATGGCACCCAGTGGAGGGGAACTGCCTCATGACACCCAGTGGTGTGTTTCTACTCCATGATACCAGTAATAGGGAACTGCTCCACGGCACCAGTGGTGGTGACCTTCCTCATGGCACCCAGTGGTGGGGAACTGCTCTATGGAGCCCAGTGGTGGGGAACTGCTCCATGAAACCCAGTGGTCAGGAACTGCTCCATGGCACCAAGTGGTGGGGAAGTGCTGAAGGGTGGGCTGTTCCCCATCACTCAGCAGTCCCCACCATTGGTGCCATGGAGCAAATGCCCAGTGGTGGGGAAATGCTCCAAGGTGGGCAACTGCTCCATGGCACCTAGTGGTGGGGAACTGCTCCATGGTGCACAGTGGTGGGGAACTGCTCCATGGCACCAGTAGTGTGGAACTGCCTTGTG
The DNA here is from genome assembly GCA_016271365.2 of Neoceratodus forsteri. NCBI lineage: Eukaryota > Metazoa > Chordata > Ceratodontiformes > Ceratodontidae > Neoceratodus > Neoceratodus forsteri. Next base: position 277,237,856 of record JADMNL010000025.1, read on the forward strand.
CACCCAAAGGTGGGAGACTACCTTGTGGCACCCACTGGTGGGGAACTGCCTTATGGTACCCAGTGGTGGGGAACTGCTCCATGACACCCAGTGATGGGGAACTGCTCCATGGCCCCAGAGGTGAGGTACTGCTCCATGGTGTCCAGTGGTGGTGAACTGCTCCATGGTCCCCATTGGTGTGGAACTGCTCTATGGCACTAGTGGTGGAGAACTGCTCCATAGCACTGAGTGGTGGGGAACTACTCCACGGCACCAGTGGTTGGGAACTGCTCAATGGCACCAGTGGTGGGGAGCTGCCTCATGGCACCCACTAGTGAGGAACTGCTCCCTGGTGCCCAGTGATGGAAACTGCTCAATGGCACCAGTGGTGCAGAACTGCTTTCTGGCATCCAGTGGTTGGTCAGTGCTCCCAGGTGCCTGGTTTTTGGGATCAGTTCCATGGCACCAATGATGGGGAACTGTTCCATGGCACCCAGTGGTGAGGAAGTGCTCCATGGAACCCATCAGTGGGGAACTGTTCCATGGTGCCCAGTGGTGGAAGCTGTTCTATGGCCCTAGTGGTGCAGAACAGCTCCATGGTCCCCCTGGTGAGGAACTGCTCCAAGGTGCCCAGTGGTGAAAATTGCTGTATGGTGCCCATTAGTGGAAACTGCTTCCTGGCATCCAGTGGTGAGGGACAGTTCCATGGTACCCAGAGATGAGGAACTGCTCCAGGGTGCCCAGTGGTGGGGACCAGCTCCATGGTGTCCAGTGGTGGGGAACTTCATCATGGTGCCAGTCATGGGGGGACAGCTCCATGGCACCCAGTGGTGGGGAACTGCTCCATGGTACCAATGGTAGGGAACTGCCCCTTGGAATACAGTGGTAAGGAAGTGCTGCATGGTGCCCAGTGCTAGGGAACTGCTCCATGGCACACAATGGTGGGGAGCTGCTCCATGGCAAGAAGTGGTGAGGAACTGCTGCATGGCACACAGTGGTGGGGAACTGCTCCATGGCACCTAGTGGTGAGAAACTACTCCATGGCCCTGAGTGGTGGTAAGCTGCTCTGTGGTGCCGAGTGGTGGGGAACTGTTCCATGGCACCCAGTGGTGAGGAACTACTCTATGGTGCTCAGTGGTGGGAAGTGCTCTATGGCACTCAATGGCAGAGAACTGCTGCTTGGCTCCAGTGGCAGGAAACAGCTCCATGGCTCTGAGTGGTAGGGAACTTCTCCATGGCACCCAGTGGTGAGGAACTTCTCAATGGCACCAAGTGGAAAGGAACTGCTCAATGGCATCCAGTGGTGGGTAACTGCTCCATGGCTCCCAGTGCTGGGTAACTGCTCCATGACTCCCAGTGCTGGGTAACTGCTCCATGGCATCTGTGGTGAGGAATGGCTCCATGTTGTCCAGTGGTGGAAACTGCTCCATGGTGCCCAGTGGTGGAAACTGCTCCGTGACATGAATAATGGGGAACTGTTCCATGGCACCAGTTGTGGGGAACTGCTTCCTGGCATCCAGTGATGGGGAACAGCTCAACAGTGCCTAGTGGTGGGGAAGTGTTCCATGGTACTCAGTGGTGGAGAACTTCTCAATGGCACACAGTGGTGGAGAAATGCTCCATGGTGCCCAGAAGTGGGGAACTGCTTCATACCACCCAGTGGTGGGGAACTGCTACATGGCACCTGGTGCTGGGAACTGCTGCATGGAGCCCAGTGATAGGGAGCTGCTATATGGTATCCGGTGGAGGGGAACTGCTCCCTGGCACCAGTGGTGGGACAGTGCTTCATGGCTTCGCATGATGGGGAACTGTTCCATGGCTCCACATGGTAGGGAACTGCTCCATGGCCCGAGTGGTGGGAAAAAGATTCATGGCGCCCAGTGGTTGGGAACTGCTCCATGGCCCTGAGCGGTACAGAACTGCTGCATGGCACCAGTGGTGGGAAACAGTTGCATGGGACCCAGTCTGGTCTGTTCTTTAACTGTCCTGTGCTGTCCTGCAGGATGGCCACCTGCAGGGGAAACTTTCCCTCTTCCATACTGTCCCTATTTTTCTTACTATGCAGTTCTTATTAAAGGAACAGGTTGCAATGAGCCTGTACAAGGGCTAAATAATTGTTCTCTGTCATGAAGAAAGAAAGTGCTGTGAGCATTGTGTTTCCCGTCTGCCAAACGTCTAGGCTGTAGGAACAGGTAACATGCTTGCCCTGCTCTTCAGGGCATATTCATGTAACAAACAATCACTTTTCTCTCCCTCTCCCTCTCCCTCTTCAGGAAACTGGCTTAGTTAGACTGAGAGAGTGGAAAGAGCCTTACATCAGATGTTACAGAAGACAGGCAGTATATGAAAAGGCTACAGCAGAGTAGCTGCTCTTATTGTATAGGGCTGCTCTGCTTATACTAGTACTCGATAGCTCTCTGCCCTGCTTCCTAACTCCTCCACCCTTCTCTACTTACCTGAGCACCTTACAGCTCACTCCAGTAGGAAGCAGGCAGCCTAATTACTCTCCTTTATGTACTGTATCCTGGGGGATTCAGAACAGGTGAAGGGAGGAGCCTGTGCCTTGTTAGTGATAAAGAGTTCTCATTTTACCTGTTGAATTATACCTAGAACGCCAAAGGGCTGTTGCTGCATAAGAAGGCAGAAAGGACAACTGTAGTTGTGCACTGCAAAGATAGTATTTATAGAATGATATGCTCGCACTAATCCTACCTGGTAAAAGGGAGGTGGATCACATGGTACCAGGGATGCATATAAGTACACCTGTATGAGATGGGTTTTAGCAGTTTTTGCCAATTTGCTGAGGAGAGACACTGTTATTCTCCTAAGTTCAGGGGGAGATATTCATAGGTCAGACGACTGATCTTGCTGACTTGTAGAACTGGTTGACCATATTAAAGGCAGAGAACTGTGATATGGTTTGCCTGAAAAGTACCTTGCATAGTCATACTGAACACTGAATATATGTACCTGTAAACAGACTGTAAATAAAGCTACACTGTTTGCATATTGTGCCAGAGCTCTTGTGTATGACCTCTGTGAACTTCCACGATCGGTGACAAAATGCTTCATGGCACCCAGTGGTGGGAAACTTCTCCTTGCACCCAGTGGTGGGGAACCATGTGACAGGGTGAAAATCCCCCCCTCTCTGTCACCTTTTTGGTATAAAAAACGTCCATGTCTATGACAGGTGTCTTGTTAATGCACACAGAGGCCCCTAGGTGACACATAAATAAATCACTTCTCTTACCCTTTTCCTGCAAAGCTTGTTGTGAAGCATCATATCCTCCTGGTCTGTCCTATACCATCCTGAAGGATGGCCGCCTGCAGGGGAGACTTTTCCTCTTCCATACTGTCCCTATTTTTTCTTACTATGCAGTTCTTATTGCAGGAACAGGCTGTAATGGGCCTGTACAAGGGCTAAATAGTTGTCCTCTGTCATGAGGAAAGAAAGTGCTGTGAGCATTGTGTTCCCGCCTGCCAAACTGCCTGGCAGTGGGAACAGGTAATATGACAGTCCTGCTCTTCAGGGCATATTCATGTAACAAACAATCACTTTTCTCTCCCTCTCCTTCAGGAAACTGGGAGGGGGGGGGGAGAGAGAGAGAAGAGAGAGAGAGAGACAGAGACAGCAAGAGAAAGAAGAGCCTTACATCAGGATTACAAAAGACAGGCAGTGTATGAAAAGGCTACAGCAGAGTAGCTGCTCCTATTGTATAGGGCTGCTCTGCTTATACTAGTACTCGGTAGCTCCCTGACCTGCTTTCTAACCCCTCCACTCTTTTTACTTACCTGTGCACCTAGCAGCTGACTCCTGTAGGAAGCAGGCAGCCTAATTACGTCCCTTGTACTGTGCACTGGAGGATTCAGAACAGGTGTAGGGAGGAGCCTGTGCTTGTTTAGTGACAATGAAGAGTCCTCCCTCTGTCACCTGTTAAATTTTACCTAGAACACCAAAGGGTTTTTACTGCATAAGAAGGCAGAAAGGACAACTGTAGTTGTGCACTGCAGAGACTGTATTAATAGAATGATATGCTCACGCTAACCCTAACTGGTAAAAGGTGGGTGGATCACATGGTACCAGGAATGCATATAAGTACACCTGTATGAGATGGGCTTTTGCAATTTTTGCTAAATTGCTGAGGAGAGAGAATGTTATTCTCCTAAGCCCAGGGGAAAATTTTCATAGGTCTACTGACCTTGCTAACTTGTAGAACTGGTTGACCATATTTAAAATACAGAACTGTGATCCATTTTGCCTGAAAAGTACCTTGCATAGTCATACTGAATGCAGAACATATGTATGTGTAAATAAAGCTACACTGCTTGCGGATTGCACCAGTGCTCTTGTGTGTGACCTCTGTGACCTCCCACAATTGGAGACAAACTGCTTCATGGCACCAGTGGTGGGAACCTGCTCCATGGTGCCCAGTGTTCGAGAACTGCTCCATCTCACCAGTGTTGCTGAGGAGAGGAGATCGTTATTCTCCTAAGCCCTGGGGGAAAACTTTCATACGTCAGTCGACTGACCTTACTGACTTGTGGAACTGGTTGTGTGTGACCTCTTTCACCTCCTATGATCTGTGATGAACTGCTCCATGGCATCTAGTGTTAGGGAAATGCTCCTTGGCTCCCAGTGGTGGGGAACTGCTCCACAGCACACAGTGATGGGGAACTGCTGCATGGCATCCAGTGGTAGGGAATTGCTCCACAGCACCCAGTGATAGGGAACTACTCCATGGCGCCCAGTGGTGAGGAACTCCTCCATGGCACCCAGCAGTGGGGAAGTACTCCATGGTGCCCAGCAGTGGGGAGCTGCTCCATGGTGCCCTGTGGTGGGGAAGTGCTCCATGGCACACAGTGGAGGGGAAGTGCTCCATGGCATCCAGTGGTGGGGAGCTCCTCCATGGCACCCAGTGGTGGGAAAGTGCTCCATGGCACCCAGTGGTGGGGAAGTGCTCCATGGCACACAGTGGTGAAGTGCTCCATGGCACCCAGTGATGGAGAACTGCTCCATGGCACCCAGTGGTGGGGAAGTGCTCCAAGGCACTCAGTGGTGGATAGCTGCTCCATGGTGCCCAGTGGTGGAGAAGTGCTCCATTGCACCCAGTGGTGGAGTAGTGCTCCATGGCACCCAGTGCTGGGGAGCTGCTCCATGGTGCCCAGTGGTGGGAAAGTGCTCCATGGCACCCAGTGGTGGAGAAGTGCTCCATGGCACCTAGTGGTGGGGAAGTGCTCCATGGCACCTAGTGATGGGGAAGTGCTCCATGGCACCCAGTGGTGGGAACGTGTTCCATGGCACCCAGTGGTGGGGAAGTGCTCCATGGCACCCAGTGGTGGGGAACTGCTCCATGGCACCAGTGGTGAGGAAGTGCTCTATGGCACTGAGTACTGGGGAACTGCTCTATGGCACCCAGTGGTGGGGAACTGCCTCATGACACCCAGTGGTGTGTCTCTGCTCCATAATACCAGTAGTAGGGAACTGCTTCATGGCACCAGTGGTGGTGAACTGCCTCATGGCACTCAGTGGTGGGGAACTGCTCCACTGCACCATGGCTGGGGAACTGCTCCATGATACCATGACACCAGTAGTGGGGAACTGCCTCATGTCACCCAGTAGTTGTGAACTGCTTTATGATGCCCAGTGGTGTGGAACTGCTCCATGGCACCCAGGGATCAGAAACTACTTCACTGCACCCAGTGGTCAGGAACTGCTCCATAGTACTGAGTGGTGGGGATGTGTTCCATGGTATCCAGCAGTGGGGAAGTGCTCCATGGCACCCAGTGGTGGGGAAGTGTTCCATGGGACCCAGTGGTGGGGGCTGCTCCATGGCACCCAGTGGTGAGAAACTGCTCCATGGCACTCAGTGGTGGGGAAGTGCTCCATGGCACCCATTGGTGGAGAAGCCCTCCATACACCTGGGGGGAAGTGCTCCATGGCACCCAGTTGTGGGGAGCTGTTCCATGGCACCCAGTGGTGGGGAAGTGTTCCATGGCACCCAGTGGTGGGGAGCTGCTCCATGGCACCCAGTGGTGGGGAGCTGCTTCATGGCACCCAGTGGTGGGGAAGTGCTCCATGGCACCCAGTGGTGGAGAAGTGCTCCATAGCACCCAGTGGTGGGAAACTGCTTCATGGCATCCAGTGGTGGGGAAGTGCTCCATGGCACCCAGTGGTGGAGAGCTGCTCCATAGCATCTAGTGGTGGGGAAGTGCTCCATGGCACTCAGTGGTGGATAGCTGCTCCATGGTGCCCAGTGGTGGGGAAGTGCTCCATTGCACCCAGTGGTGGAGTAGTGCTTCATGGCACCCAGTGCTGGGGAGCTGCTCCATGGTGCCCAGTGATGGGGAAATAGTCCATGGCACCCAGTGGTGGGGAACTGCTCCATGGCAGCCAGTGGTGGGGAAGTGCTCCATGGCACCCAGTGGTGGAGAGCTGCTCCATAGCATCTAGTGGTGGGGAAGTGCTCCAAGGCAGTCAGTGGTGGATAGCTGCTCCATGGTGCCCAGTGGTGGGGAAGTGCTCCATTGCACCCAGTGGTGGAGTAGTGCTCCATGGCACCCAGTGGTGGGGAGCTGCTCCATGGCACCCAGTGGTGGGAAAGTGCTCCATGGCACCCAGTGGTGGGGATGTGTTCCATGGCACCCAGTGCTGGGGAGCTGCTCCATGGTGCCCAGTGGTGGGGAAATGCTCCATGGCACCCAGTGGTGGAGAAGTGCTCCATGGCACCCAGTGATGGGGAACTGCTCCATGGCACCAGTGGTGAGGAAGTGCTCTATAGCACTCAGTACTGGGGAACTGCTTTAAGGCACCCAGTGGTGGGGAAGTGCTCCATGGCACCAGTGATGGGGAAGTGCTCCATGGTGCTGAGTGGTGGGAAGCTATACCATGGTGTCCAGTGGAGGGGAACTGCTCCATGACACCCAGTGGTGGGGAGCTGCTCCATGGCACCCAGTGGTAGGGAACTGCTCCATAGCACCCAGAGGTGTGGAAGTGCTCCATGGCGCTGAGTGGTGGGGAGCTGCTCCATGGCACCCAGTGATGGGGAATGCTCCATGGTGCTAAGTGGTGTGGAAATGTTCCATGGCACCCAGTGGTGGGGAGCTGATCCATGATGCTCAGTGGTGGGTAGCTGCTCCATGGCACCCTGTGGTGAGGAACTGCTACATGGCACCCAATGGTGAGGAAGTGCTCTGTGGTGCCCAGTGGTGAGGAACTGCTTCATGGCTTACAGTGGTGGGGAACTGCTCCATGGCACCAGTGGTGGGGAACTGCTCCTTCACACCAGTGGTGGGAAACAGCTTTGTGGTGCCCAGTGGTAGGGAACTGTTCTGGGGTGCTGGGTGGTTCATCAACATCCATGTGAGGCCTGTAGTGGTATCTCTGACATAACATGTCTCCACATGATGTCTGGCATGCTCCGAGGGCAGTTGCAAGCATGCTACATCAGGGAGATGGGGTGGGTGTCTATAGGGGAAATGGTCCTTCCCGCTGCACAACATGAAGGGCTGGCTTCAATAGTTGCACCCACTCCAACCACCACATCTGCAGGATCTAAGACCCTCTCCCCTTCCAGCTGTGCAGTGGCAGTGCAGAAAGGGGCAGGGGAAATCTGCCTCAAGGGGCAAGGCAGTGGAGTCACATAGTGTCGGTCAGTGGTGTGTGGCTCAGAAAAGTACACCTGTACAAGTAATGGAGATCCTAGGTGGGCAGTGACTGAACCATTGGGTCAGAAGAAACCATCAACGAGCAAGGAGCCAAAAAGGGTATAATAAAAAATTAATATATAAGGATACTGTATATGCATTAAAATAGAATTAATTTCCTTGATAGTTCATTCTGATGCTATTCAGGAGCAGAGGTCACAACCCTTTTTGTGTGCCCTCACAATCAGTTCCAAAGCAATAAACTACGATTCACAAGCAATGAAATTTTATTTGTAGTTTTTGAACAGGAAACACACACCAAGTTGTGATACCGTGTTGCCAGATGTTTCGGCGGGGGGATGCTACATGGATCTATTTTATTGACAAGGGGAATGTTGGCCATTACATTGGGAACACTCCCCTACTCTTCTTTGATAAGTGCCATTGGATCTTTACCTTCCACCTGGACAGTGACCTGAGATAGACAGAAGGATTTAACGTCTCTTCTGAAGAGCGGCACCCCCCATACTGCACTATAATATTTGTTATGGATATTATCCCAAGTACTTGCTGTGGGGCTAGAACCCACAACCTTTCAATCTTCAGTCCCAGAGGCGAGCCTGCTACCTACTGAGCCACTGACACTGAATATCTCACTTCCTGACTAGCAGCAAGACAACATGGACCATACATGACAAAATTACGTTTCCATATAGTATTTTTACAATGAATAGTAGCTTGAAAGTCATTTTATTTTGAAATGTTAAGTGCTGACACAAATCCTGATTTTGTTATCTGCGGGCAGAATCGCTCTTTAAAGGGACACATTCATGCCCCAGTGACCATCATAGTTTTAAAGTCCATGAAAAGCACTTTAAACAAGGTATTGGGCTCATGTGTAGCTGGAGGTATGTCAGAGATAAGAGACAACTGAGTCTGTTCAATATTATTAATACCTTGCAGCAATGTTTAGAACATTCTGATGTAATTGAAGAATAAGCTAGTCCTAACAACATTAAGTAAAGCACAGCATGTTCCTCAATGACATCACAATTTATTTTATTTATATCAGGATTACAATCCTTTGAGTCAGGGACTCATTTCCAAAGGCTCCTCATCATACACATAACAGGACAGGCACATGATGCAGACAGTGAGTGAAATAACAGACTTCAGTGCATTTACGTACAGTATTTGATTAAATACAGAGATTAATAATAAAACAATAGAGAAATTTCAATTTACAGGGATATTTACAATGTGGGTAGATTAGAATATGAAAGGCCTATACAAGTTATAGCTACGCAACTTGAAGCCGCCCAAGACTCAAATAGAATGTGAGTGGCAGCCGTCATATGGTGGGTCAGACCCAGCAAGAGGCTGATTTACAATGGTCTACAAATGGCTGCAGGGTAGTATTAAAGGGGAAGTCTCCCATAGTTTCACACCCATATTTTCCCAACTCCTTAAGTGTAACTGTTGTGTTCCTCCTCTAGTTGCCAGCAATCCTATTGCTGTCCAAATCTAGATTATAAATAAAAATATACAGCCCCCAGAAGTTATCAATGTGTTTGTCCTCCATTTTACCATCAATGCTGCTGAAGGATGATGTCATCAGAGCAACAGATAATGGTGCTGCACTAAATGCTGTTCCACCAGTAAACAGAACCCACAATGTTTGGTCCCCCACTTGAGTAATGGAGAAACTCTTTAAGTGCTGTGCACATCCTGAAGTGCAGGTCTAATAGGGACTAGGACCACATGAGTGTGATTCAGCACTGATTTGACATGTATATGCAGCATGCCTATAAGGAAGTGCCTGTATGAGTTGTGTTAATGTTTCTGTTAGCAAAAACAGTTTACCCAATAACTGACTCTGAGTACAACAAGAGTCTTAAGTGGCATTATATAGCTGTCTTATTATGTTCCGTGTGTGTTAGCATTCTCTGTTTTGATTGACACCATCAATGAGACACAATCTTGCAAAAATGCCCCTTTCCCTTTGTAACTAGGCAGTCAGTGATTGGATGGCTGATGTAAGGCAATAAAGAGTTCAGCTATAACAAGGAATAGGTTACCAGGATATCAGCTGCAGCATATGGAAGAACAGTAATCTAGTGGTTAAAGCACAGGCACAAGAACTGGGAAACTCTGGTTCAAATCCTACTAAAGTCCCTTACTCTCTAACCCTTAACAAGTTCCCCTAACCTCCTTGAGAACTGTGATGGCCCCTCAGGTCCATGACTTTAACAGTGCCCCCATTCCCATTATAAATCATTAGCAGTGATGTGAGAGCTACAGCACTTCACTTTGAAGGTACTGAAAACAAGCTGTGGCAGCCTCCCCCCTTTGTAATGCCAGCATTTGAAGTAGGATGTCCCTCACAAATCAGATGCTACACTTCAGCTGTTGCAAGTAAACAAACTAATCAGTCTCAGTGTTTGTAGTACTCTGTATTTACTTAGTTCATTCCTCTCATGTCATATGCATTCTGTGTCTTGGTATTTCCAGTCAGAACCCAGATGTAAGGAGCATTTGAAATGTAAAACAATGCACTTTATACAGTAAGTGATCTAACTCTTCACTTTCAGGCTGCTGAAAGGGGAGTGTATAATTTGTGCAAAGGAAGAATTCAGTCTTCTGTGATCCTTTGGGAAAATGCTCAAGCCTACCTTGTAAATGAATCCTCTCAAGGGTGTTCACCTGGTTCACTAAAGAGTGACTGATTGACTGCTCAATTGATTGATTGGTTGGTTGATTGGTTGACTAACTGATTCAGTCTACTGCTTTCCACAACATGTTACAACTGTCTCACAGAGAGAAATGAGCAGTACCCAGGAACAACTTTTGTTTCCTGTGAATGCAATACTATTAGATATATTATTTGCTCTACATATGCAGTATTAAGGCTACAAATACCACTCCCTGTGTGAGTTACATGACAGAACTGTCTTAAGCCATTGCAAACTTAAACTAAAATCAGGATAGACAGCATTGATACCCTTATGTTTTGTTCTGCACTGTTGCTGCAGTAACATCAAGGAATGGGAGGGGCTGTATTATGAGTGACTCATTTGCATGTAAATGGAGGCTTGCTTGACATTTTACTACCTTATGTCAGAGCCTCAAACTCTAGATATGTGTTGCAACAGAAGAAATGGCTGATCTCTTATTGACATATGTACAGTACTTGATGTAATGTATAATAAATACATCAGACATATCCAAATTATAACTACACAAGTCTTCTCCTTTAATATTGAACTTACTCCATCATCTATACATCTGGAGTGCTTCCAGTTACAGATGAGCCCAATAATTCATTTGAAAGAGCTCTTCATGGGATTTCAAAGTGTGTGAGCCCCTGCACATGAATATTTCCCTTTAAGGAAGGAGAGTAAGTCTGGACTGTATCCCACTTGACATATTTTTTATGCATTGTTGGTAGACAGGGACACCAGGGATGTGTGCAGTACCAAGTTCTGCATTCAGTGATGAGTTGCACTCTTAGACCTGATGGCGTTGCAGTCCGCTGCCGGTAATAACATTCTGGGGAAGCTGATACTCTTCAGAAGTAATAGGCAGTGTTCCAGAAGTCTGATAATCCTGCATGCACTGAAGACAACTGGTTTCACAGAAGTGCTTAAGACAGCATAAGAAATGGGTCAAGAGCTACTGCACAAGAAATATGTGGTCTACATTAGATTTATTTTTAAATCATCAGGAAATCTTTTTGTAATGTAAAATCATTTGCTTCTTACTTTTTGAAGTTTGCTTTGCATTTTTTGTGATATATGAATCCCAATATTACAATAACAGAAGCAACCCAAATAAATTAACTGAATTTCAGTACTGAGATGCCTCGCTTTAAATTAGTGTTCCCTCACACCTTAAAGTAGCAGTTCAGGTTAATATTTGTCATATGCTTCTTTATGTAGATTATAACAGCAGATAAAGTCTCATCAGCCTACCCAGTTGGGCCATTTCCTACCTAACATCATCTCCCACTTTTGGTTAGTCCATAATTATCTGGTCACTTTCTTTCTTTTTCTAAATGCAGCTTTTGCTCATTGGCCATGTGCATTAGGAATATATCCTGTTCAGGCCCATGAACCCCTGTTGTCCTTGGGTCCCTGTCTACCCTTACATTCCCCATGGTTCTCCCCACGGTGGTCCTCCACTTTGACATTCCCCATGGTTCTCCCCTCTGTGGTCGTCCACTCTGATAGTTCCCATGGTTCTCCTTTCTGTTACCCTCCACCCTTACATTTCCCATGGTTCTCCCCTCCACGGCCCTCCACCCTGACAGTCCCTATGGTTCTTCCCACTGTGGAAGGGGCTCCAGGAGGGAGGGCTGTCCCGCTACAGAGGCAGACCACTATGAGAACTAGGATCCATTTGTCAGCTGGCACCAGGACCCTGGGAAGTTCTTGGAGCTCCGGACGGCATATAGGTGGTTGTGGGTTTTCTCCCTGGTTCTTCCCTTCTCCCCCTGGTGTGGGCAGAGCCTATTGGGTGGCCTCAGCAGCACACAGTGACTTTCTGCAGAGGAAGCCAGTTCCCCCGGCCCACCACAGGGACAGCTGCAGTACCGGAGCCTGACTGCATCCCTCCCCAGTGGCAGTACAGTGCCAAGTGGCAGCTGCTATGATTTGGACAGCCTCTTAAATATGGCATCCCAAGCTTGCTTTAAACTTGGGTCACCTCCACAGCAGCACATTGTGTTACCACTGAGACACAGGGGTAGCCTAAGTGGTCCTTTCTAACCCGTGATGTTGACCCCTGCTGTTTATTTTTGCTTCTAAATCCATTTTTATGGCATCACGTTTCCTTTTCTGTACACCACGTTAAAGAGTTTATGTTCAAACCCCAGGAATCTCCCAGTAATATTAGACATGTGCAGTCAACTCAGAATCTCTGACTGCCCCGGAACTGTGAAATTTATGCAAATCACGGAACTCAGAGTGCTACTTTCAAACTGCTGCCTCTAGGTGGACTGTGTTCCATCTGCCAGATTCATTTTCTCCATTCAGACAAGATGCCCGGAAAAACTTGTCACAGTAACTTCACTACAAGATTGTTTATTTCTGTCAAAAAAGTGGTATTTCACATTACTCTGCCTCTAGTAGTTTTTTATAATAGTTTAATAATTTTGGGTTATTTTACTCGATCCTAGTGGTTCCCTCACGGTTTCCAGGAACCGAGTTTTCAGTATTTAATAACTGTTTGTCGCAGTTCCTACCACTACTTTATTTTACTAAATTCTGGTGTTTAGAACTCATTTTAAAAAGCACTTACATTATTCGTGATTGGTTCTCATTTTTAGTAAGGAACTGACCACATTCTGTTTGGAAGTAAAGAAATCTTTGTCAAATTGTGGTTCTCTTTTCCTTCAGGGAACCGTCTGAGATTTTTTTTTTCCCATTTTGAGGGGATTTCTTGTGGTCTACTGAAATCTGGCATGTCAGAAAGACCTAAAAAGAGGACGGGACCCACAGGTTTTAAAAATTGTATTGTTTTCAAATATTTGCCAAGGCTGATTGCCACGATTTGTGTTTGAAGTGTTTGGATCCCAGTCATATTTTTTCTAACTGTGAAGTGTACAGTACTTGTTGTTCTAAAACCATTAAGAAAGGGGCCAAAAGATTCGTGGAAATGACTTCTGCTCCCACCTCAGTGTCACCAAAGTAACCTGAAGAGGCCTCTTATTGTTCCCACACTAAACAAAGGAGAGACTCTCTAAAGATTCTTCAGACCCCAAAATTACTGAGATGGGGTCTGAACAAAGTAAACGCAAAAGAACCACTGAGCAGGCTCCTGAGTCTGTGCCTGCCAAAAAGAAATATAAAGTAAAGCATGTCACTGTGCCTCCCACTGAAAAAGCAAGATAGCTTCCAGCAGACAAAGATAAAATGCCCTTTGTGGAGGACAATACCAAAGCTCTGCAGGTCACTCAGGCCTTACAGACTGCAGGTTCCATCCTGGCTTCACCAGTTCAAGTCCCACCACAGGTTCCCATGGACCAGGGCCAAGAAGTTTACATTGAGGAGGAAGAGGAGGATCTGGATCTAGGGGAACCCACTGAGCCAGAGGTATCTCCAGATCAGGAGTTTGGTACCCCTCCTTGTGGACATGATGTTTTTTCATCCCACTTTTCATTCGTCAGGCAGATGGCTGACACCTTGGGCCTCACCTCACAGGAATCAATAGAAGATGAGGGGGAGGCAGAGTTTTGGGATATGATGGGGTTGGTTCCCACAAAAAAAGTGGTCCTTCCTAGCCATAATTCTTAAAAAGGCCACTTTGAAAATTCTGCAGACACCTTCCTCTATCCCTGGAGTGGACAAGAAAGTGGGAAAAAAGTATCAGCTGGGCAGGTCTGCTGCTGATTATTTGTATAGCCATCCATATTTGTATACCTATCTGGATCATGAGGATGTGATACAGGCTGCTGCCTGTGATAATGCTAAAGATCCCCTGGCATCTCATCCTCCAGAAAAAGACTTCAGAAAATTTGACACTATGGGGAAGAAGGGTTATTTAGCCTCCTCCCTTCTCCTCAGACAGGCAGCTTATATGGCATATGTTACACAATACCAGACAGCCCTCTGGAACTCTATGTTAGCTTTAACTGATAGAATTCCAGGTGATGTGGCATATACTATGGCAGACATTGTCAGGGTGGCTTTGGATGAAACAAAATACCAGTTTCACATGGCAGTGGATGTGAATGATACCGAATCCAGATTGCTGGCCTTGTCAGTGTTCCTAAGAAGGTTTGCCTGGCTCAGAGTAACCAGTCTTGCCCCTGACACTCAGTTAAAGGCTATGGATTTTCCTTGTGAAAACTATTTCATTTTTGGTGACAAGACTGAGGCATACATGAAAAAGGTGGAAGAGTAGAAAGCCACCTATAGGAGTAACTTCACAAGAGAGAGAGCCTCCACTTCTTTTAGATCCTCAGAAAGAGGGGGTAGGGGTAGGGGTACTACCCAAGGACTTGCATCCCATTCTTTATGCCTGTAGAGTATACACAGGTCAGAGGTTACTACAGGGGCAGGAGCAGAAGGTCTTCTAGGTGAGCTAGTCCATCTCCAGCTCCTAGACCTCAGTCCGCACAGAACCCCTGAGTGCATAAAACAGGCTGCCACTCCTCTTCCAGTAGGGAGCAGGCTGTCTCACTACTTCCAATACCAGGAAACCATCATCACAGGCAGGTGGGTTCTGGAGGTTGTGAGTCAGGGTCTCTTTCTACAGTTCAAACAGTACCCAAAACTCCAGGGCTGCAGAGTTTTCCAGCCTTCAACACCTGCAGAGACAATTCTGCTGTAATTGGAAGTAAAAAAGCTCCTGCAAGCCAGGGCAATAGAGCCAGTCCCTCTTACCCAAAGGGGAAAGGGCATGTACTCAAGATACTTTTTAACCAAAAAAGAAGAACAGAGATTGGCAGCCAATCCTAGATCTCAGGTTTTTAAACAAACACTTGGCAAAGCCCAGGTTCAAAATGGTAACACTGGCCATAGTTATTCCTTATCTAAAGAAAGGAAGCTGACTGGCATCTCTGGACCTGAAAGATGCCTACTTTCACATTCCAATCAGACCTTGCCACAGAAAGTACCTAAGGTTCTTTCTGCCCTCAGGTCACTACCAATTCTCAGGACTCCCCTTCTGTCCCATGGGTATTCACAAAGTGTCTGTCAGTGGTGGCAGCTTACCTCAGAAGGCAGAGAAATCATTGTATTCCCTTACCTGGCTGACTGGCTAGTTGTAGGGGAGTCATATAGTGAGTGACTGAAATGCAAAAGATCAAGTGTCAGGAGCCCGAGACTGCCCATGACTTGTTATCTCGACACTCAGTAATTGCCTGAGGTGGAGTTTGTTATCTAAAGTAGGGAGGGGGCGCGGGGGGCAAAACCCCCCAAACATGAAAAAAACCTCTGCCACAGGCAATTACCAAGTATCAGGGTACTGAGTTTCAAGCAATCAGTCTCGGGCTCCTGACACTCAGTCTTTTGCATTTCAGTCTTTCGTCATATATCCGTCATATCAACAGGTAAACGACTCCATCAGGGTGACATAAAGTACCCCGGAGTCCCTGGGTTTCCTTATCAATGCTCAAAAGTTTCAGATGGAGCCTGTTCAATCACTGGAATTCATTGGAGCAGAACTGGTTACCAGTCAGGGCAAGACTTTTCTCCCACAGGAGAGGGTGACAAGTTTACTGACCCTAGCAAACTCCTTTGCCTTGGGTCAGCCCAGGACTGCAAGACAGTTTCTAGCATTACTAGGACACATGGTCTCAACTACCACATTAGTATCAGGCTCCAGGTTTCAGATGAAGGATATTCAGTATCACCCAAGATCCCATTGGTCCCAAAGAAGGGATTCCATTTCAAAGCTTGTGCCAGTTAAAAGAACTCTGCTACTGGCTCTGCAGTGCTGGAAAGAAAGGGACAACCTCAGGCAGGGCATCCCTATTCAGCAACAGCACCACACTGTGGTTCTAACAACAGATGTCTCCCTCCTAGGGTGGGGGTCCACACAGGTGACCTCAAAATCAGTGGAATTTGGTCACATCAGGAGTCCAGGCTGCATATCAACCTGTTCAAGTTGAGAACAGTCCTCCTTGCCCTAAAGGCCTTTGCTCCTCAATTGAGGGGTCAGTCAGTCCAGGTCAAGATAGACAACAGAACCATGTAGTACATCAACAGGCAAGGGGGTACAAGATCCTCAAGGCTGTGCACAGGAGCCATTAAGATTTGGTCCCTGGCATATTCCCTGGAAGTGCATCTGTCTGCCATTTATCTCCCAGGGAAGGACAATACACTGGCAGATTCACTCAGCAGAATCAGTCAGGATCATCACTAATGGGCTTTAAACAAGTAAGTGTTGGACATAGTTTTCAGACATTTGGGGCATCCAAGAAATAGATCCATTTGCCTCAAAAGAAAACCAGCAGCTTCCTCTTTATTGCTGCAGGTCCCCCCTCCTTGGGTACAGTGCCCATGGAGGCGTTAGCCCTGAATTGGAGAGGGGAAATTCCTGTATGCTTTTCCTCCATTTCCACTGGTATCAAGAGTCCTTCTCAAACTGAGGACTCAGTCTGCAACCATAATACTGGTTGCTCCAGACTTGGCCAGGCAGCCATGGTACCCCCTGTTGTGCACCCTGTCTACCAAGCAACCAATTCATCTTCCCCAGAGATACAATCTCCTAACAGCTGTTCAAGGCCAGATAGTTTTTCCAAACCTCAAGAGCCTTCACCTGAAGGCTTGGTTCTTGAGGGGTTAGAATTTTCTGAATTTAAATTGTCAGAGGAGGTCCTGAAAGTTTCTAGGAAAACTACCAGAAAGACTTATGCTTCAAAGTGGAAAATTTTTTCCATCTGGTGCATGCTTAAGCAAATCAATCTACATTGCTTGACTATCTAGTGCACTTGCAGGCTTTAGGCCTCAGGCCTGCAACCCTTATGATTCACTTGGCAGCAGTATCTGCTTATTTGTCTGCAGGTGCTCAGAGAACAACAGCTTCACACCCTAGTTTTAGGAAATTTCTTCAAAAGGTTGGGTCATATGTTTCCTCCTGTTAAGGAACCAGTCCCTTTCTCGGATCTGAATTTGTGCATAGCCAAACTCATGGAACCTCCCTTTGAGCCAATGGTCAGGGTGGCCAAGGCATTCAGGGAGCTGAGACTGACGTAGGGAATCAAAAGTGGAGAAAAAGACTTCTTCCGCTATATTGGAGAGAGAAGGATCAGCTGGTGAGGATTAAGAAGGATGGGGAGTGGGTGGAGAAAGGGGAGAGCAGGCAGAGGCACTGAATAAATACTTCTGCTCTATATTCATGCAGGAGAAGGGGCAGATACCCCAGTTGAGGGTGGGTGGGTAGGGGGAGGGGACGACAGATGTAGGGATTACCGAGAGCAGGGTACTAGATGGGTTGAGGGCATTAAGAGTGGACAAAACACCTGGACTTGATGGCATTCACCCTAGGGTACTAAGGGAGTTGGCAGAGGTCCTGGTGGGGCCACTGGCCAACCTGTCCTGGCAGGGCCACTGGCCAACCTGTTCAATAGCTCCCTGGACATGGGATGTGTCCCACAGGACTGGAGAATGGCCCGTGTGGTGCCCATCCACAAAAGTGGCCCAAAGGATGAACCAGGAAATTACAGGCCAGTGAGCCTTACATCGATTGTGGGCAAACTCATGGAGACCATACCAAAAGAGAGGCTAGTGAGCTTTTTAGAGGAAAACTGTTGCCACGATGGTGAACAGCATGGGTTAATAGCAGGCAGATCCTGCCACACAAACCTTGTAGAGTACTATGACTGGGTGACATGGGTACTGGACAAGGGCCATGCAGTGGATGTCCTGTATTTGGACTTCAGCAAGGCCTTTGATTCAGTGCCGCATGGGAGGTTGGGGGGGAAACTGGAATATGTGGGGGTTGGACCAAAAATGGTGAAATGGATCACAAACTGGCTAAAGGGAAGGCAGCAACAGGTGGTGGTGGGGGGGAACCTCTCGACACTGAGAGCGGTGACAAGCGGGGTACCACAGGGATTGGTACTGGGACTGGTGCTATTTGGGATTTTTATTGCATGTATCACACACAGGATCCAGAACAAGATAAGTCTGTTCACAGATGATACCAAGATGGGAGCTGTGGTTGATGATGTGGAGGGGTGGAAGGGGTTGCAGGAGGAGGAGGAGGACCTAAACTGCAGGAGTGGGCGGAAACATGGCAGTTGGGGTTCAACGCCAAGAAGTGCAAGGTTCTGCACTTCAGAGCCTGAAACCAGAGGAGGGATTATCACTTGAATGGAGTACAGTTGGGGAGCTCCACAGAGTAGAAGAACCTAGGAGTGATCATTATAGGGAGCATTAACAACTCTGCTCAGTGCAGGAAGGTGGCAGCAAAAACCAACAAAATGCAGGGGTGTATTGCAAGAGGGATCTCCTCCAGAAGGAGAGAGGTTATCCTGCCCCAATATAGGTCATTGGTCAGGCCCCACTTGGAGTACTGCATGCAGTACTGGTGCCCTTCCTGAAGAAGGACATCAGATTGTTGGAGGGGGTGCAGCGAAGAGCCACAAAGATGATCCAGGGATTGGAGAGCAAGCCATACAACGACAGGCTGGGAGAGTTGAATATGCATTCACTGGAGGACAGCAGGGATAGGGTGGATATGATCGAGACCTTTAAGTATCTGAAGGGGATAAACAAGACCAACACAGAAGGGATTTTTCTGATGAGAAAGGGGAGGGACATAAGAGGGCATGGACTGAGACTGGAGAGGGGCAGATTCAAGAGGGAGATGAGGAGACATTTTTTCACGGAAAGAGTAGTGGACAAATGGAACACCTCACCAGACGAGATAGTGTCCTGTAAGACGGTAGGCAGTTTCAAGAGGGGTTGGGACAGGGTAAGGGATACTGGGAAGGGGGGTGGATGGGGCAGCTGCGAAATGAGGGACTAGCTGTACACTCGAGCAGACTCAATAGACCATGAGGTCTGTTTCTGCTGGCAAGTTCATATGTTCATATGGCTACAGCTGATCTGAAATATGTCACATGGAAAACTGTTTTCCTAGTGGCAATTACTTCAGCAAGAAGAGTGTCTGAGCTCCAAATTCTTTGCACTAATCCTAATTACATTATCTTCCATAAGAACAAGGTGGTCCTTAGGACTAACAGGAAATTCCTTCCAAAGGTGGTATCTGAGTTTCACTTGAACCAGTCCATCACCCTTCCAGTATTATTCACAGTCAAGTCCAGCTCAGGGGAATTGAAGCTTCATAGCTTGGATGTAAAAAGATCTCTCCGCTATTACACTCGTACTAAGGGCCTCAGGGATTCCCAATCACAACTGTTCATTACCTATGGTGAAGTGGGAAAAGGCAAGCCTACTTCAAAGAGGTCAGTTGCACATTGGATAGTATTCTGCATCCAATTTTGCTACAGTAAGGCTGAGAAATAGCCACCACAGAGCCTCAGGGCACATTCCACTCCTGGAACTGTTGCCTCTGTGACATCTGCAAGGGGCATTCCTTTGCTAAACATCTGTAAAGTGGCTATCAGGAGTACAGTCCACACTTTCTCAAAGCATTATTTCCTGGGCATCCAGTCCAGGACTGATGCTAGGTTTGGCACTGCAGTATTGCAGAACCTTTTTCCTAAGTAGGTTCTGTACCCACCTCCCAAGGCATTGCTTGGTAGTCTGCATATGTCTAATACTACTGAGAGATTCCTGGGGTTTGAAGAAAAAATTATTTACCATTGTAATATTGTTTCTTCCAAGGGATCTCCCAGTAGGATTAGACCTCCCATCCCTTACATAACCTGACTCAGGTTCAGCAATACCTTCATGGGGGTTCTTAATGTTGCCATTAATCATTGGCTTAACTTAATGTTTTGATGCACATAGGTATGACTAGGGCATCTAGCTCTCCTTTTTCTGTTCTTCTTTACTCTGTTTGGAACCCATTCTCTTTACCAAGAGGAGGGTATTATTGTTATTGTTTTAGGTTATAATTACTTAATTTGGATGGCCTAGTGTTTTTTCATCTGCAAAAATAAATCTGGCAGTTAGACGGAACATAGTCCACCTAGAGGCAGCTGTTTGAATGTAGCATTCTAAGTTCCATGATTTGCATGCATTCCACATTACATCACAGCTTCAGGGCAGTCAGAGATTCTGAGCTGACTGCATATGTCTAGTTCTACTGGGAGATCCCTTGGAAGAAACAATATTACTATAGTAAGTATTTTTTCCTTTTGTGGCCTGGAGTTAGTCATGTCATGAGTGTCCCATTATGTCAGGGCTGGTTCCAAGACCAATCCCTATGACCCCCGCTTGTGATCTCCCTGACCCATGGAATGCCCCATTTATTGCCACTGTCTGGGTCCTGTCACTTGGCCAATATCCCAACTGCCCAATAATTTTATCTCCTACTCTGAGGTCCAGAAAGACAGGAAAAAATGGATAATCTAAGATATAATAAAATTGTACAAAAATTGTCACCAGAACAAAATTACTGTAAAAAAAGACTTTTTCAAAATTATTTTTGTGCCTGTCTGGCTGGACTGACGTACCACGTTTGACCACATTGGCTGTCATGGAGTCTGACAAAGGAATTTACCCCTTAGTTGCTGTTCAGCTACAAGACATGTGGAAAAGCCATGACCAGCTAGGGTCACAAGCCACAAAGAAGTGTAGGGAAAAAGGGCAGACTGGATGGGCCTAAAGGTTCTTATCTGCCGACAATTTCTATGTTTGTATGTAAGACCCACCAAGCAGGGACTCCAGCTGAAGGACAGCTGTTCCAGCAGAAGTGTCACCCTCAAAATGGGCTGCACGGCATTCCCCCCCAAACTTTAGCTCCTGTCTGCTGTACTACTGCCTTTGTTACTAAAGACAATGGTGACACAGCAGGGTGATGCAGCCCTTCTTCCCCAGAAAAGGACAGTGTCCTTGCTCACTAAATTCTCATCTCCAGAGCCAGCTCTGATACCCTAGGTATGTCCCCAAACCCAGGTTGCTGAACTCATGAGTAGTGGCCCTTTTGCTGCACCAATGGGCCATAAAAACAGACTTTGAATTGAATCAGACTGATCTAACATTCTTTTCAGTTTCAAGAATGCACCTCTAAGTTTTATTGAACCAAAGAAAAGAGGTACTCAGTAAAACAAATTTATTGTTGAAACCCACACATCCTGGAATTATCAAGGTTAAGTGGGGGTGCTTGGGGAAAACTGGGTAGCTCAGTGGATTGGTAGCGTGTTAAGGAGCCTTTCACCTCTTGATCATGGGTTCAAATCCGGCACAGGTCGGTAGTGGTCAAAAGCCATTATCACCCCAGGGCTGTTCAGTGGTCTATGCAAAATGTGTTGTGATGGTCTCAGTTCAGTTCCCAGTGGGCAGGTGTCTGCATCACAAAAGCAACACAATTGGCACTAATTGGCACCCCTGTTGGCAGTCTCACATGACAGACCAAGGACTGAATGGGCATGGAGTCTGAACTAACCTCTTGCCTATGTGGTAGTCCCTATGTGACAGGGTTGAGGCACATTAATGGGGCAGTGTGGAGAAGTTTGCATTGTGATTGCCCATGCCATATCAGTCATGTGGATAAGCAGAGGACTTCAGGTTCCAGTGCTGTCAATCCAGAACCTTTCATGAGCATTAAATTCACACACAGAAAAAAAAAATCAAAAACAAACAAAATGGGCAAGCTTGGCTGCAGTCTAGTGAAACCAAAGCCCATTTCCAGTACTAGTCTGTAACCTGTGAAAACAAAGCTTCCCCAAAGGTTACGTTCATAGGAAAAACAAATCAAAGAATCAAAAACACAAGGCTTCATTACAATGAGTTATATATGGAAGCTAATACATCGAATAATTGAATTTCTGGTTTTGAAAAGGTTAAAAAAACACTATAGCATGCCTTTTGAGAGGTGCAGTTTAGGGATCGTAACTCTGGCCGAACTGCCAGCCAGCCGATCCCTTCCACCTCGGTCCTCTGACGCCCCTGCGCTCAGATGTTTTATGATATCCTCGAGGAGGAGGCGGTGGTGTGCCCATGAATCCAATGGGGAGATTTTCAAAAACATTACTATGCATCTTTAAGCTACGTTTAGCGTAAATGAAAGCCACTGCTCAACTAATAGGAGCCCAATTGGTTGAGTGGTGGCTTTCATTTGTATCAAAAATATCTTAAAGATGCATAGTGCTACTACGGTCTCCCTGGTAGGACGTCACAAAATGTCCAATCACAGGAGCATGGTCAGCAGACCAGGAATGGTAGGGATCGGCTGTCCGGCAGTTCGGCTAGAGTTACAATCCCTTGTCTCTTACCGGACAGTATTAAAATGCATAGTTTTGCCACACAGGGACTATCACTGCAGCAGGGTAATGGGCTATGAAGCCCAAAACTGAAATTAAAAAAAGTGACACATTTACTTTAAAATAAGCAGGCAGCTGCAATCAAAGGGAAACAGTCAAAACAAACAGCAGATTTAAAGCAGCAGTGCACTTAGAATGGCAAAAAATTTGACCCTACTTTTATTTGCTATACAAGATTCCAGGCATCTTCTAGTTTAATTTGGTGGTATAATTTTCAAATTCCACCAACATTTGAGCATTTTGTAAAAGTTTTAATTTAGTTTTTTCTTAAGAAAAAAAGATGGCTGCCACATTTTGAACAGAAATAGCATGGTAGACTTGGCAAGGGTTAGGATCGAAAAAATAAAGTTTCATGGTGCACAGTGTATGAGGTACCTAGATAAGTAAAGTAGATTTGCCATATGTGCTAATATTTTTACTAATTGTAGCTGAAACTAGCTTTTTTGGAAAAACATTTTTCATTGTACTACTGCTTTAAAAAGTATAACTAGGAGTAAACTGATGTATAAATCAAATATGGAATGGTCTGACTCAAAATATGCACTTTTTCACCTTGTGAGGGGGCAGGATATTCATAAATCAGTCATGGTTGTGTCACTCATGAGTAATGGTCCTGCCCCCTCACACTTGAAGATAAAATGTGTACTTTGAGTCAGCCCATGGCATATTCCCTACATATACACAACATAGCTCATTTATAATCAAGCATATACTTATAAAACTGCAACAGAGCAGGAAGTCACTTTAAAAGACAATTTATTTTATTTCTTTTTCTTTTTATAGAAGTGTTTATCCTCCATGGCCACAGTGGGGGAAGGCTCCCTTCTGCTGGTTTGCCGCTCCCCTTCACCATCTGTAGTCTCCCCTGTGAATCACCTTGCAGCTCAGGCCCCCATGGATTGCCCCCCTGTGGCAGGGTTGGGAGGGGGAGGGTCATCCTCCCCCCTGATGCATGAAATCCAGTCATTTGCCCCAGGTTGCCCCAGTGACTAGGTAAGTGGTGGTGCGGTGAGTGGGTGTCATACCCCCCCATGCTGACCATTTTTCTCCTGTCTTTTTTCTCCCATCCCCACTTGTGGTTTACCCGAGGACCGTATGTGCACTGGAGGTGCACCCACGTCTCGAGACCACGACTCCTTCCCCCTACCACTGACTGATGTCTGTCTCCTGATGCTCTTGTAAGCACACCACCAGGCCTCCACCTGGTGGTAGTCAAGATCCAATACAGCCAACCCCCCTGATCTGGGAGAGCAGAGCTGCCTGGTGGCCACTCAATCCTCTCTCAGCCCTCTCCGCCCCCCCTTGCCACCCCCCCAGCAGCCGGGGCTTGTTCCCAACCTTGGGTCGTGGCATGGCAGGAGGTTAGGTGTTCGGCGCCTCAGCCCTCCATGCCACTGGGCCAGCTTCAAAAGACAATTTAAACATGGTAAATTACAGTGATTTAAAAAACAAGGGCAGGATCTTTAAAAGGGTAGGTGCAGCAACTTCCAGCTGTATTTCAGAAGTGTGCTGCATCTATGTGGATGCATCCAGATGCATGCAACCTGTTCACATACACCTGGATGCATCTGCGGCATTTATTGCAGTTTTCGGAAAGCTCTTCAGATGCAACTGTGGAATTCCATCCCGAAAGTTAGACAACTTTCTGGTATAATTTTTTAGGCGGAATTCCGCACTCGCATCTGAAAAACAACTGTAGAGCTTTAAAAATCTCAACCCAATGTCTTAAAATTAACAAGGAAGGTTGAGGTGGTGGTCAAGATGCTGGAGAATAACAGGAGCTCAAATTCACACAGAAATTTCTGTCAATGGGGATGAAGCTGAGACTGCTGTTGAAGGTGTAGCAGGAGGTGGTGGAGTTACATTTAAGGGAAGACCTTTTATCACAGAGAATTGTTTACATTTTGGATGCAATTAAACAGCTTTTGACATGCTCCAGGTTGGCAACCCATAACATGAAGTTGCCTACCCTAGGAGCTATTTTAGCCGTATATTGAATTTTTTTCTCAATTAGATAGTTATTTACTTTGTAAAGCTCAGCTCGTAACTTCCTTGTATGAGCTGAGTGGCTGCCGAGCGCTGCAGCCCCGCTCCTAAAAACAGCTTAAAAATGATGCTAAGTGAGGAATGGGGAGCTGCAGGTGCTCTATGGAGGTTGTAGTTGGATCAGGGTGGAGGGCCACCTACAGGTACTTAGATTATCTTTGCTGGCAGGTATACATGTATGGGACTATTATATAGCATATACTATAGCCCCATACATGTACAACTGCCAGCAAAGATAATCTAGGTACATTTAGGCGGCCTCCGTCTCTGGTCCTATTACAGTCTCCATAGAGCACCTGCAGGCCCATTCCCCACTTAATATCATCATTAAGCTGTTTTAAGGGGCAGGGCTGCAATGCTTGATGGCCGCTCGGCTCATACAAGGAAGTTATGAGCCAGACTGTACGAGGTAAACACCTATCTAACCAAACAAAAAACTGAATGTTTGTCTAAAATAGCTCCTGGGGCAGGCAACTCAATGTTATGCCTGCCTGGAGCCAACAATTGATAGATGACACTTTAAACATAAATCTAGCACTTATTATTTCAATAAAAGACGATTCGGAGAGAAATTCCAACTTTATTTAAGGCATCTTAAATAAAAAGTTGGCATTTTATACCCTAAGAGCTGTGCCTTTTTATTGGAGGTGCTGAGTGCTACATTTATGCTGAAAGTGATTAGCGGTTCTATCTTTAAGCACCCCATCCCAGTGTGTGTCCCTTCTCTGGCACAATCGCATCAACAGCTCTTTAATGGCAGAAAGGTAGTGAAGCCAGTATATTAGATTTTTTTTCCTGCTGACATTCTGGTTCTTTTAACTTTCTGACTTCTACAAATAATGCATTATGCATGGAATGTGGCTCCCATATAATGTGCACATGACCAGGACATTATTTTTCTTAGATCAGCCATTATGAATTTTACTTTGCAGTTTTCCTGTACACACCGTCACAGTAAATGAAAATACATTTTCTTTTCCACCATTCTTGTGTGTCTGCCAAAAGATAACAAGCAACCTCTAATGCCAGTGTGTGGATTCCTTTCAGACAAATCAGGCTGACTGCTAAGGTCTTTGTTTCCTGCTCTATTTCCCTTACATTTCCTGTGGTAGAAATCTCCAGAGTTCCTCACTTCTGGAGTCTTTTGTTTGCTTCTGTCACTCTCGAACCACTACATTTTACACGAAATAAGGTCAGAGGTCAGTTTTTTTATTGCACCTCTAAATGCTATAATTTATTGCCCAATACTGTCCGGTATTGTACTAGTAGGAATAGAAACACAGAAACATAGCATCTGTCAGCAGACAAGGACCATACAGCCCACCTAGTCTGTCCATTGCCCTACTTGGTTTGGCAATCCCTACTCTTATCTGGACTGCCTTTCCCCTGCTCTGCTGTATTGCAGGGTGCCTTTATGCTTATCCCATGCACTTTTGAATCCCTGTACTGTTTTACTACAAGAAACCCACCTTTCATCAGTCGAGCATAAAAAATTGCTCAAATTCAGATTTTCACACCTGGTGGAGTCTTCATATCAGAGAGGCAGGAGAAGAGGCTTGGTGATTCTGATCCCGAGATGCTCCAAACTATACCTCCTTGACCAATACTCTGATAGAGAGGGCAGACTGGCATTGGCCGTAGTTAAACTGAACCAACAAATTTTTACAGTATGCAGGATCTACATTCCACCCGGTTCAGATGCCTCTACTGTACAGCAATTGTTAGATGCTATGCTGACACGGCAGCAAGGATTTTTAATCCTGGGAGGGGACTTTAATTGCCAATTTAGCCCTTCACTAGATTCACCTGCAGCACATCCCTCCCCGCAGTCCTCTGGGCAAAAACACCTCCGTCACCTACTTCATGATGTGGGTTTGGTGGACATGTGGAGACAGCTTCACCCCTTGCAACGGAAGTTCACCTATTACTCTAATGCTTGTAAACATTATTCTAGACTAGATTACTTATGTATAGGCAAGTAACATGTTGACCTGGCTCGGTCAGCAGATATTCTTAACATCTGTCTGTCCGATCACATCCCCACCACCTTGGAACTTGATATCCGAAAGGATAGGACAAATACACATTGGCGATTTAATCTGTCCTGCTTAGAGATAGAGAATTTAGAGATCTGATGGAGAAGCGCATTCTGGAAATTATCCGAGACAATGTATCCCCTTGGACCTCCACTCAAACCCTCTGGGATACGCTCAAAGTGGTGCTCAGTGGCTACAGCATATGCTTCACATAAGAAAAAGCAGGCGTAGTCTACTCTGTTAGGCCTACAGGGAAAAACTTAGGTTCCTCCAGGAGGCTCATATGCAAGGTGACACTGATCTCCTCACTTTGATATCATAGACTCAGGCCAAGATATAACATTTGCTGACAGCCAAAACTGAATAAGGTCTAGCCTGGCTGAGACAATGCTATTACAAGGGAGGGGCTTGGGCTTCTAAACTCTTAGCTTATCGCCTAAGAAATCAAATACAACAATGCACCATTTCTAAAATCAAGGACCCCATATCCGGACAGACCCGATATTCTACGCCACATATTCTAGATACCTTTAGCAAATATTATCAGTCCCTTTACTCTCACCCAACTGAGCTTGTTCCACAAAAAATGACAGCCTTTCTTTCCCAGCTTCACCTTCCTACCCTCTCGGCCTCACAGCAGGCACAGATAGTAGCTCCCATCACTGAATCGGAACTTCAGACTACAATTCAAGAACTTAAAAATGGGAAATCTCCAGGCCCCAATGGCTTTGGGGCAGAATTCTACAATAGTACATGGAACCTAGTGCGAACTCCCCTCCTACAAGCCTTGCAAACCGCACATATCACTTCTTCTTTTCCTGTCTCATGGAGACAGGCAGCAATTTTTGTGATCTTGAAACCCCAAAAACCCCCACACCTGTGTGACTCATACCACCCTATATCAGTACTTGATCAAGACTATAAGATTTACACAAGTATCTTAGCCCATAGAAATACATCCGGATCAGTCAGGATTTATCAAAGGTAGGCAGCCAACAGACATCAAACGAACACTATATCTTATAGACCATGCCCAGTCCACAAAATCTCCCCTCTTGATATTGAGCCTTGATGCTCAAAAGGCCTTTGATATGGTCTTTTGGGAGTTTCTTCAAGCTGCTTTACAAAAATTCAAATTCCCAGCTGTTTTTATGGACGCTATTAGAGGATATACACTGATCCGGAGGCAGTCGTGAAACTAAATGGGTCACACTCTGACCGCTTCTCTCTCTACCGGGGCACCAGTCAGGGCTGTCCCTTTTCCCCATACCTGTTTGCCCTTTTTGTCGAGCCCATAGCTTAACTATTCTGACAAACCCCCAACCTTCATGGATATAGAGTCTCTGAGTCATCATACCATAAACTAGCCTATTACGCAGATGATCTTCTTCTCTATATCACCCACCCTGAAGAATCATTACAAACTTTAACTTCTCTTCTGAAAGAAATAGAGACCCTCACAGGCTATACCATAAATCAAAACAAATCGGAGGCTTTACTTATACAAACCTCTCTTCTCCCAGATCTTGCTCGGAGATATCCGTATAAATGGGACAAACCGTACATAACCTATCTTGGAATTAAAATCCCACAAAACTTTTCAGATTTATATATCCTGAACAATTCCTCAACCCTCTTTAAAATAGATTCAGACCTGCTGAGGTGGACACCCCTTCACCTCTCATTGTTGCCTAGAGTCCAATCCATACAGATGAACTCTCTTCCAAAGATTGTATACTTAATGCAAAATATCCCCCTGCCTCTTTCAATGCGGGATGTTCGGAGGTGGGACAGCTCCATTAGTTGATTTTCATGGGTGAATCAACATCGTAGACTAGCATTGACTAAACATCAATGCCCTAAAGACAGAGGGGGACTCTCCCTTCCTAATATTTATCATTATTGGATAGTCACCCTGCTTGCACATATAACTACCTGGCTTCTGCCTCAGACTCATGCCCCACCATAGCTCAGGGTGGAATGGGCTATGGCGGATAGCCCTTTAAACTATTCCCAAGTGTTCCAACCTAACAATATAATCCAATTACAGAGGGGCTCCAGATTCACTAAGGGGATGCTCCAATCTTGGCTGAAAATTCTAGCTCGCCCATCAAATAAGTTTTTGTCCACCTGGTTGAGTATCCTGGCAGAAAACTAATTGTGGGCACCGGCGCGACTTGATGCCACCTTTCAATCTTGGGCTCTGAGGGGCTTGCGGCACACATATCAATTCTATGATAAAGCCATATTTAAAACATTTGATCAACTTAAACAGGAATTCTCTTTGGATAGGAGTGACTTCTTTAGAATCCTGCAAATCCAGCACTTCTTAAACTCAAAAATTGGCTTAGACGTTACCTCCCAGATTATTCCCCCTTTATGCCCCTTGCTTATTCAGTTAGAAGGAGGTGGAGACCGTAGCCACCTGGTCTCTTACCTTTACAAGGCCCTACAGGGGGTACCAACACACACTATGGACCTGGTGCAATTTCACTGGGAGGCCGAACTCCAGGTTGAATTATCCCAGGGGGATTGGCTCCAGATTTGGTGAAGGCAACATAAAACCTCTAATTCATACACCTGAAGGGAGTACTCTTGGAAGGTGGTGTCCAGATTCTTCTGCACTCCTCAGATTATCACTAAATACCTGGCTGGGGGAGACTCCTCCTGCTGGAGAGGGTGTGGTTGCGAGGTGACCACGCATACCGACATTCTTTGGTCATGCCCTGTGCTGACAACGTACTGGTCTCTAATAAAAAATAGAATCACACATCTTTTCCCAGCTTTGGGTGTATTTTCTCCAGTGCTAGGGATTCTTCTCCACTATCCCTGTCACTTCAAAGATCCTCACAAAGTATACCTTCTTAATATCTTGCTGGGAGCAGCCAAGAAATGCATCACTAGAGTATGGCTTTGTCTGGAGTTCCCCTCCATCTCAGCCTGGGAAGACACTGTATTCGACATTTATAAATTAGAACATATGATGGCCAGAATCCAAAATACAGTCCCTCAGTTAAGGAATCATTGGAACGTCTGGTTTCTTAATATCTCTCAATTTAGAACATCATAACCCCTAGGGTGGGGCAGGGTGGGTGGGTGGGTGCTTGTGTCTGTGTGGTGGGGCTCAGCCAGCTCTGTGCTCATGGTCCTCCTTGTGGAGATCTCCCTTTGATTGGATGGGAGGGGACTCTATCTAATCCTTTTCCTGGTGGACAGATCGACTCCTGGGCTTCCTCCTGTTCCCCCTAGATTCTCAGTTAGAAAGTGTGAAATGGGCTTGTACACTGATCTCTAGTAAATATTGATTTGTGGAATATAACTATAAGCTCCAAAGCTAGGCAGAGGATATTTATTATCTTTATCATTTTAGGTACACCTTCGTAAGGACATTTATCCTCCTTCTTAGCTAATTTAATAACAAACAATTGTATTTCCTTTTTTATTACTATAGACCCTATTGTTAACCAGTTGATGCACATGATATTGAATTCCTGTTCTGTGATGCCATATAAGTTAAAAACTTGTAATAAAAAACAGTTTAAAAAAAAAGATTAGTCTGACAGTACCTACCCTCAGTGAATCCATGCTGCCTTGGGTCTTTTGTACCACTTGACTCCAGGAACTTCACTACCCTCTCCTTAAGAAGGGACTCCATCAGCTTCCCCACCACTGAGGTCAGACTTACAGGTCTGTAATTGCCTGCCTCCTCCCTACTTCCAGTCTTGTGCAGGGGGACCACCTCTGCCCTCCTCCAGTCCCCAGGTACCTCCCCCATCTCTAGTGATTGATAAAATAATTTTGTTACTTGTGTAAGTTTATTATTTATAATGTATGGTCGAATGTTGTTAGGGTCCCTTCAAAAACATTGTTATGCTGCACTAGCTACATCAGCTGGTTTGTTATGCTGCACTAGCTACACAGCTAGTGCAGCAAAACAACTTAGAAAGCAGTCACGCATGCGCAATATGTGAATTTCCCCCTTTTCAGAAGCAACCCGGTGGTGAGAGCTAGACCGTAGAGCATTGCACATAAAAAAATGACAAAGTAAGAAGAAATTATTTCACCAAAGCTCTAGGATAGTGGCCTATACAGTATAAAAGACAATGTATAATCCGCTATCCATAACAAGCATGAGTAGCCGTCTCAAGGTTGACATGGTGACCAAAACCTCTCAAGCTTTGCTCTGAGGTTTAAACGGTCATCACTGATAACCTCTCAATGGCTACCCATGCTTGTTATGGATAGCAGACTATATATTATCCTCTATGTTTTGTTCTATGTGTCCTGGGCGCTCTTGTAAATGGGCAGTTCTGCTCAGAGGCCAGTCAGGTTAGCAACTAAAAGCCTAAATCATGTCACTCTTCATTTCTTTCTTGTAGTACAAAAACAGGATAACTTACTTCTTACATCTTATTGCCTTCAACTCCTGTGATTCCTCACCTAATCAGAAATACTTGCCACTACCAACAGTCTTGCCTTGCCACCCCCTCATAGCAATTATCTCCTAGTTTACCTCTGCTCACATGACCCCTCCCTCCCACCCCAAACCCACCCACCCTCTCTCCAGCACTTCTCCCAGTGATGTCTGACAATGCCTCTGGCTGCTACTACTCCCATCTTGCCATCCCATTCCTCCTCCATTGTTCTTTACCCCTCTCCTAGTTGATGCTGCTCCGGGCCTTTCTATGTACTGAGCTCTCTAATGTGTTGCCTCCTCCCTTAATTAATAACTGTATAATGTACTGTTACCTGCAATGTTGTTATTTCTGTTGTATCCCCTGTATTGTACTTCAGCTGACGTGGAACTTTTATAAAAGAGCATTGGCTCAAAGGTATTTGTAATCCTAGAACCAAATAAATAAAAAACTGATAACAAATGATGGAGAGCATAGTACATTATTCAGTGATTATAGCAGTGTATTTGTGCGTGTGTGTGTATATATATATGTGTGTGTGTGTGTGTGTATGTGTATATATATATATTTATATATATATATATATATATATATATATATACACACACACACACCACACACACGCATCCCACTGGTGAATAAATTAGGTAAATCATGCTATTTAAGCAATAATAACTGAGAAGTCAGTCATTTGTGAAGGATTAATGACTGGTTGGGGGGATGGGTAGCCCGAGGCACAGCCGAGGGTCACCTCCCTCCAGCCGGTCATTAATCCAAAGAAATGACCAGCTTTGAGGTTGTTGTTGCAATTATAAGTCTAATCGCAATAACAACTTTCTTTTTTCCTATTTATTTTTATCACAATTCAATTTTAGAGCAGAGTGGTGCAAGCCGTGTGTGTTGCACAGCGTCATCTGGTAGCTGGATTGGTCATTTCTAAGACATTAATGACTGATCCAGTACCTAATCAGGAGCCTCGTTAGGTTCCTGAATAATTAATTAGAGTTAGACTCATGAATAATTAATTAGATTTATAATTGGGGATATTTATTTTCACTTGGAACACCATTTATTTCACATAGAATACAATTTATTTATTTTTTATATTTTTCTTTATGCTCCTCCCTGCTGGTTGGCCCCCATCCATCTGACCCCCCTGCCCCGTCCCCCAGAATCACTGATCCTTACCTGCCAGGCCTGGGAGCGGCACCTACAGGGGTCAGTCTTCACCCTGCTGACCGGCACTTTTTCCTCTGAGTGTTTTCTCCCAGAGGCCCTAGGAGTCAGTGCGCATGCACATGGAGGTGCACATCTGCCAAAACAGCCCCAGTCACAGCCTTCTTCCCCCACCCAAGGCCTAGTGCCTATACCACCTCGGCCCGAGCTTCCTTCAGACTCCACTGGGGGTCACCCATTAGCCAAGGGATGCCGTTCTCCCTCCCCTGAGAGGACAGCTTCCCTGTTGGCAGCTCCATCCAGCTCCACCCTCCCCCCGTGCTGACCTCTGACGCCCTAGGCTCGTTCCCAAACCCGGGTTGACAGTGTGGGTCGAGGTAAGGCGCCAGCGCTTTAGCCCTCTATGCCACCTGGCTGGCCAGAATACAAGTTATTTAACTTATAACATGTTATTTCCACTTAGAAAATGGGCAAAGAAAATCCCCTTACCTGATTGGCTGACACACATCTTTAGGTGGGCATCTATCAGACAATAGATGCCCACCTAAAAATGAGAGCCAGGCCACAGTGCCCCTTCACCCACTGAACTATCACAGCACCCACCCTGCTTTCCAATTGGCCAAATCATGAATGGAAATCTCAATCTTGCCGCCATTTGCACAACACGCTTAGCGAGACCGTGAATCAGCATTCCCTCCCTATGAAACTTGCCAGCCGTCTGCCAATGTAAAAAGATAAAAAATCCACCACAGAAATGTCCATCTCCGTAAAACAGCAAAAGTTGTCTTACAAAGTCCCCCAAATAAAGTAAACCGTAGCTTCATTCTCGCTCCGTGTCAGAAATCAACACAGTAGCTGTCCTTTATCACCCGTCCCTAGCTCTTCATCCCACCGCAACACAGTGCCAACCAAAGAAGCCTAATAAACCATAAGCAGTGCAAATCAGTATACTGTTTACCAGTTGAACAGCAAACAAATAACGGCCATGATCGTAAACCGCCAATACATCCCCTACACTGGCAGCTTGCTCTGAATGATAATCAGGACCTACAACTGATTCATCCCTAGCTGTCGCTCCTCTTCCTGTACATAAAAGGGCCAACATATGAGAACACCAATGCTGCGGTCTTACCTGGCACCAAAGCTTGTGACAGTCTAGAGTCGCAGCCCCTCCAGCATGCCGCAGTTCTGCAGGGCCTTCACTGCCGCCTCCCCCTCCTCGTACCCTGTCTCTTCGCGTCTGTGAAAAAAAAGGAGGACGTTCCCGTATCATGAAAGTGTGACTGCATTGGAACGTCCCCTCAGAAATCCAACAGCAGCAGTTGAAATGAGCCGTGGATCCCGCTACTATGTCCGAGCTTGAAAATAAACGCGCCACAGTCCTCCTGTACATAGCAGTTCTCCAGTTCCTCCTCTGCTTCCCCCCTTGCCCACTCTTACCCCAGACAAGCAGGGGCAGGTGCAGCTATGATAAGAAGTAATCGAGGAAGAGATCAGCATTTGACAGCGTGCCTGTGTAAGTTTTTGTTTAGGAGCTGCTGGGAACTAAAGTTAATAGTGTTTTAGTTAATATTTTTAAACCTATTGCTTTTACAAATTATAGACACAGACTGCTGCTGCCTTTGCCTCTTCCTGTGGTTTAAAAGCAAACAAAGACACACAAAAAAAAAAATTGCTGATGGGTGACCTGCTGCTGCACTATAGAGCTCCCCAGGAGAGACTTTTTTTTTTAAACTTAAGAGTCTCCAGTAGGACAAAAGACCCTAACTCAAAAAAAAAACATCATTCTAATGCAGGCGGAGGAACTATTTTTTTTACAAAATTACATTAAACTAATTTTTTATTAATTTTCTTTTTATTGAACTTATTTTTTTTTTGCAGTGCCCATTTTCTAAGCGCATAATACCATCCAGGGTGGGCGGTATTGTGCTATACCGGACCTTCCAGGGGCGATAACGCCCTCCGCCTGCGGCGTCTGGCCTCATTATGCCCCTGGGCGGTCCGGTATAGCACAATACTGCCCACCCTGTTGGGTATTATTGCTTACTTAGAATCTGGAAATAGAACACAGAGAACAATGGGCCAGAGAACTTACAATGGAAAGGCAGTTTTAAGCTAAAAGAAGGTAAAACACCAGTAAAAACATTACAAATGGTGTGCTATATATCAAATACATGATAGGCTGCAG
This sequence comes from Neoceratodus forsteri, assembly GCA_016271365.2. Taxonomy (NCBI): domain Eukaryota; kingdom Metazoa; phylum Chordata; order Ceratodontiformes; family Ceratodontidae; genus Neoceratodus; species Neoceratodus forsteri. The sequence continues at coordinate 277,272,242 of JADMNL010000025.1, forward strand.
TAGAATAACACATTTATCTCCCACACAAGTGTTAAGACCCTTGTAAGTAACTCGTGGCTTCGCTACTCATCAGTTATGGATCTTATTACTCACTACTGGAGATGAATGTGTTATTCCACTGCAACCCATTATGTAGTGGGTGCACCTACTACCCAAGGAGCATGCGCACACAACAAAAGGCACTCCAGGGACAAGAAGGACAGGTTCAACAGCCGTCCACGAGGCAGCCGACACAGCAGGTGCACCTATCACCCCAGGAGCCTACTCACACAACAGCAGGTAGTCACACAGCACAGTGCTCACTTCAGCTGAATGCTGTAATTGTGCACTGTATATTGCTTGTCTCCCTCATGTACTTTAGGAAGCCTAGTGCTGTATGCATTCTTCTTCTCTTACAGGATTGTCTTGAAATGCTGTTTACCTTGTTCTAGGCCAGTAGCACTAGCCTGATGTAGCCACTTTGCCGTTTTTGCCACTGCTGCCTGTTTTGTTTCAGTGACTCTGCTCTCCACTTTCCCTCACTCTCGCCCCTCTCCCCCCGCTGCCTGCTTTGTTTCAGTGACTCCGCTCTCTCCTTGCTCTCGCTCTATCCCCCTCCCCCTCCCTCTTAATCACCCATCCCGTTTCCTACCCTGACTTCTGCCGTCCCTTTTGTCTGTGTTCTGACCCCTTAATCCTCTCACTCCCTTATCTCTTGTCTTTGTTATATCTGCAGGCTTTCCAGAGACAAGAATGACAGGCTCATCAGCCGTCCCCAAGGCAGCCAACACAGCAGATGCACATACTGCCCCAGGAACCTGCTCACATAACAGGCACTCCAGGGACAAGAAGGACAGGCTCAACAGCTGTCCCTGAGGCAGCCAACACAGGAGGTGCACCTACCACCCCAGGAACCTGCTCACACAACAGCAGGCACTCCAGGGACAAGAGGGACAGGCTCAACAGCCATCCCTGAGGCAACCGACACAGCAGGTGCACCTACCGCCCTAGGAGCTAACTCACACAACAGCAGGTAGTCACACAGCACAGTGCTCACTTCAGCTCACTAGCGGTGCTTCATGTGGCACCATTTAGTTTCATTTTTTCCCTCCCTCCTGCCTCTGCCCTAGCCCCCCCAGGCTGGTCTTTCATTTATAGGTGTAGGCTCGCATGTAAATCAGTCAACTTTAGCACCCCTACCCAATTCTCAGATGGTGGATTCTACCCCCCGAGCTCAACCATACCTTGCTGCATTTCTTCTACCCTCCCCGTCACGAGTGAAGCAAGACTAGCTAAGCTCAGCTCATCCAGATCCCTAGAACTCTGGTTGAACAAGGTAATCCACATGTGATTTCCTTACCTATGGTATTTCAAAGGGCAGTAACTGTGAATGCATTCTGTTGGTTCACCTAACAGCCTCATTTACACCTGCACTGCTATTATTTTTTTTGTTTGTGATTTGTTATATATAACTAGACCTGTTGGTTATACCGTTACACAGTAAGACAGTTTAGTGATTTCACCAATTGAACTGCTCTAAATGACACGCACTGTCATTTTTATGTTGATTGCATGCATGTTCAAGAAACATATTGTGGCAGCTTGCTCCAGAAGCAGGTTGTGGAGGTGTGGCACTGTTGTGGCCAATGCCCCCACTGCCTTTTAAGGCTTGACCCCTATTCCCCAATGCCATGGCACGCTGCTGCTGACACTAGTTCAGCCAGCATGCCACAACCTTGAAAAGTTTCAGCCGCTGCAATCAGGGGCCTCCTCATCATTGCAGCATCATCCACTGCAATGAGGGAGTGACCCATCATTGTAGGGTGGTCCCTTGCATTCCCACCATCCAGTTTACTGACGGGGAGCCCAGTCCCAGTCGGTTTCTGTTACTGTGTGCCGAGGGGGTGCCCAATCCCCCTCGGCATCATGTCCCCCCCTTCTTTCTTTGCCAACGGGGGTGCCCAATCCCGTCCAGCATGTTCCCCATTTCTTGTGTGCCAGGGGGTGCTCAATCCCCTCGGCTCCCGCAAGCCCAACAAGTATGTGCCGACAGGGTGCCTAATCCCCATTGGCTCCAGTGCCCCCTTTACCCCAAACATGCAGGGTGGCATGCTGGGAGCCCACCCCAGCATGCCTTAGTACTCTGTAAAAGAAAAAACCGTCCATGATGTCTATTTTTTTGTTTTACACCCTGAAAAAGAAGAAAGTGTCTCGCTGTCTGCGCCTCCCCCAACCTGTGCCCACCCACTGCGTACTCCTGTCACAACCCCACTCAGCAGGTCAGGCCCTCTTCTCCCACAGTGCCAACCTCCAAGTGCAGTATTGTGAACAGTTAACAGAACAGGATAACCCTCCTGTCTGTTTTGTGGGTTCAAATTAACCTTTGGTCTCAAGTTCTTGGAGGGATTCAAACTGTGAAACTCTTGCTAGTGTACCCAATGAACAGGCTCAGATAATTCTGCTCTTCAGGGGATGCCAGCTATCTTTCGCCTATGGGAACCTAACCAGGTGTACAAAAGGAACCCTTAAAAAACTCTATTAAAGACCTCAGAATAAACTCTTACCTTTTCTCAGTTTGGTATTACCATTAAGCTATGCACAGGGTCACTGTAACCATATATGCTTCACTTATCAAAGAAAGAATTTCAAAGGCACACCAAGTAGTCACTCAAATGAGATGTTTACTTAAAAATAGATAAAAATGTAAAATATAAATGCAGAACCATATATCACAAAACATACAATCTTTTAAAACAATAAGGTTTAAAAGTGCAAATTCTTACCAATAATACACTTAGACCTGTCTACCTAATGTATTCTTATCTTCTTATAGTGCTGTAGATGTTTCTTCCTCAGAGTCCAAACGTGTGTCTCTAAATGGAATACAGACTACAGTTTAAAACTGGCTTTGCCAACCTCTTTGCATGAGGTCACCTAGCTCCTCCCTGTCAGAATATAAAAAAATTATACAAACAGGATGTCTCATCCTTCAGAAGGTGAAATCAGTAAAAACTCATTTCCCCATGTCCTCAAGGACATCAAAGGACTTTTTATGACTCTCTGCCAGATCTCACTGAGGTGTCATATGCTTTGTGACACCAGTCAATTAACTGGGTTTTCCTGAGGACTTCATAAAATGGATATTCCACTTCCTAGCTTTCAAAGCAAACTGAGAAGTTAATTGCATACGGAGATCTGTTGTTTAACACATATCCTGTCTTTTGAACTGATACCTGGGGGGGGGGTTATCCCACAGGCTGTCTCAGCATGTCTCATGAGAGACACTCAATAACACATTTTTTTAATTACAAAAGAAAACATAGAGTAATCAGAATCAGCTGTATAAGCGTCACAATCCTCCCTACCTAGACTGAATTTGGGGGCTCTATCTCCTGCATGGGATAAGCTTCCCAAATCAGTTCACTCCTCATAGACACGAGACAACCCATCTGAGTTCTGATTGGTTGCTCCAGCCCTATGTAGAATTGTCATGTCATACCCTTGCAAAGCAAGACTCCATCTTAGCAATCTAACATTGTTTTTTCCCATCTGCATCAGCCAAACCAGGGGGTTATGGTCAGTCTGTACCATACCATGCTGCCTATACAAGTATGGCTCCAACTTCCTTAGGGCCCACACTATGGCAAGACACTCCTTTTCTACAGTGGAGTATGCCTGCTCCCTGGGAATTAACTTTTTACTCAGATTTGCTACAGGGTGATCTTTCCCTTGGCTGGATGTCTGACTCAGTACTGCCCCAATACCCACGTCTGAGGTGTCAGTCTGAACTATAAAGGGTCTGCTATAGTCAGGATTTATCAAAACAGGAGCACTGCATAGTGCCTCCTTCAGTATGGTAAAGACTTTCTCACAAGCTGGTCCCCAGGTAATTTTCTTTGGCATTCTTTTCTTTACCAGGTCAGATAGGAGAGCAGCCAGGGTACTGTAATTGGGTACAAATTTGCTATAGTACCCTACTGTCCCTAGAAAACTCCTGACCTGCTTCTGCATTTCTGGTCTAGGCCACGCCTGGATTACCTCTATCTTTATTTGGTTAGGACGGAGCTGTCCTCGGCCTACCACATGCCCGAGGTATGCCACTTCTCCCATGGCCACCTGGCACTTCCCGGCTTTGACAGTGAGCCCGGCCCTCTGTATCCTGCCCAGCACTTCCCTAAGGTGGGATAGGTGTTCCTCCCAGCTGGCACTAAAGATGGCAATGTCATCCAGGTATGCCACGGCGTACTCCTCAGCACCATTTAACACCTGGTTCACCAACCTTTGGAAAGTGGCCGGGGCGTTCTTCATTCCAAAAGGCATCGCTTTAAATTCAAATAAGCCTATCAGAGTGATGAAGGCTGACCTCTCCCTAGCTCTGTCCATCAACTCTACCTGCCTATACCCCTTGGTCAGGTCAATGGTCGTAAGGTAGGTCGCCCCCCCAACTTGTCCAGGAGTTCATCCGTCCAGGGCATCAGGTGGGCATCTGACTTTGTGACTGAATTCAGTCCATGATAGTCCACACAGAAATGAGTAGAGCCACCTGGCTTGGGCACAATGACTACAGGTGAGGCCCAGGGGCTGTGGGATCTCTGGATTACTCCAAAATCCAGCATCTCCTCCACTTCCCTCCTAATGTCCTTTTGGACAGCCTCTGACACCTGATATGCTGTCTGCCGTATGGGCATCTGTGTCCCTGTCTCCACATCGTGCGTCACTAAGGGGGTTAGTCCAGGCTTGGTGCTAAACAATGGGGCAAAGTCTGCTAAAACCTCCCTTACTTCCTGGATCTTGTCCGGGGTCAGCTGGGGAGACAATTTAACTGCCTCCACAGAGGACTCCCACTTACTTTTTTCCAGCAAGTCCAGAAGGGGGTCTCCTTCATCCGTCCCCTCCCCAGGACTACACACTGCAAACACCATGTCAGCCTTATTTGCATATGACTTCATCATGTTGACATGGTACATCCTTTCTGTCTGTCTTCTGTCAGGCAACTCTACAATATAGTTCACATCATTTACCTTCCTAACCACTTTGTACAGTCCTGCCCACTCAGCCTACAGCTTGTCTTTCCAGACGAGAATAAGGGCCATGACTTCCTGACCCACCACGTACGAGTGAGCTCTGGCTCTGTGGTCATACCACACTTTCTGTTTCTGTTGGGTAGCTGCCAGGTTGCTCTGGGCTGTCTCCATAAGCTCCTTCAGCCTTTCCCGAAACCTAAGGACATAATCCCCTATGAGAATTCCCTGGGTGACATGCTTGCCTTTCCAGTCCTCCTGGATCAAGTCTAGGGGCCCACGTACCCAGCATCCATATAAGAGTTTGAAGGAGGAAAATCCCGTCGACTCTTGGGGCACCTCCCTGTATGCAAACAACAGGTGGGGAAGGTATTTCTCCCAGTCCCTCCCATGCTGTTCAGCAAATGCCCAGAGCATTGACTTCAGGGTACCATTGAATCTTTCCACAAGCCCATTGGCTTGTGGGTGATATGGTGTCGTGCATCTCTGCACCACCCCACACTTCTTCCTCAAACATTTCATCAGGTCCAACATGAAGGAACCCCCTCGATAGGTGGTTACCTCCTGCAGAAACCCAACACGGAAGAAAATCCCAGGTAAGGCATCTGCCACTTTGTCTGTCCTCAGTGAGGATAGGGCGTCTGCCTCTGAGTACCGGGTGGCATAAGCCACCACAGTCAGGATGAATCTCTTCCCTGAGGAGCTGGGGTATTTAAAGGCCCCACAATATCCATTCCCACCCTCTGGAATGGCTCCTCCACTATGGGCAATGGAATCAGGGTGGCTTGGATTTTCTTGCCTGCCTTCCCTATTTCTTGGTACCGGTGACAAGACCTGCAATACTCCTTCACCTGCTGGATGAAGTTAGGCCAACAGAAATTCTGGGCCAACTACTGCGTAGTGCATGTGATTCCCAGATGACCAGACAAGGAAATATCATGTGCAATCTTGAGCAACTGCTCACTATACCCCTGGGGAATGACAAGCTGCTTGCCTAGCATTCCTCCTTCCCTCTGACTGCACAACCTCTGTATACATCAGTCCATTTTCCCAATAAACCTTATGTCTGCCATCACCTCTCTGTGCTCCGTCAGAGTCTGCCCAAGCCCTCAGCTTCTCTAGACTAGGGTCACTTCTCTGAGCACCTGCAAACCCCTCACACATTCCCAAGGCATGGGACAGGACCCCTTCTGTCTCTAAATTAGGGTCCCTAGCACTAGCATCAGGGCACTCAGGATCACTGTCAATCCCAACCCTCTGACAATGGGTCACCCATCTCTCTTCAGAGTAACCCTCTGTAGCTGTGTGGTTACTTGCTACTGGGGAAATTTCTACCCCCTTTTTGTTAGTCTCCATATCAGGGGACACAGGCCGGGGAACTAGCCTCCCAGTAGTTTCCACAATGGCTTCTGTGGGGTCCAGGGAACTACAGTGTTCCCTTGCCGGTTAGCTACAGGTAACTGCACACACCATCCCTTGTTTGAGATTGTTGCCCAGGATCACATCCACTGCTAAGGTTTTGGCTACAGCCACCTGTTGCACAGTTCCCCCTGTTTCACCCTAGTCTAGGAGAAAACTGGTGAGTGGCAATGTTTTCTCTTCACCAGTGAACCCTCATACAGTGACGTATTTATTGGGTATAAGCTGACCAGGCTGTACCAGATCCCTCTTTACCAAGGTCAGGGATGTCCCTGTGTCCCTTAATCCTTGCGTCTGTACACCGTTCACCATGACTGGGTGCATGTGCTCCCTCATGTTCACAGGCATCCTTCCAGGGACACACAAACAACCCACTTCTTTCCTAGCCCCATTGTGTATTGCTCGCCTTTTTGGGGCACTGTCTGGCAATATGCCCAGTTTCTTTACACAACCAACATTCATTTCTTTTCTCAGAGAAATCTTTTCCCTGAAACCTGAGGCTAACTGGTTTCAGTGGACGCAGTGAGGGTTTCAGCTGCCCTGAAGGCGCGCTTTTCCCTTTCTGTGCTGCCACGCCCACCCCATTCGCTCTCAGAGCAGGTCTGCTCTTGGTATAACGGTCCGAGAGTTCAGCAGCCTCTTGCACGTTTTGGGATCTCGGTCCTCCAGCCAGGTTTTCAGCTCTGCTGGGCATGCCCAGAAAACCTGTTCTAACAAAATCACATTTTCAATTTTATCAACAAGAGTTTGCTTCAATTCCTTCCCACCAACGCTTTAAAAACTGACGTTGTTTCGTGGCTAGCTCCTCGTAGCTCATGTCAGGGCTTCTCCTGAGCTTACGGAATTTAGCTCTGTATGATTCAGCAGTTAATTCAAATTTCTTTAACAGTGCAGCTTTATGTTTGCTATAATCATCACTGTTCTCATTGTCCATTTGACCCAATGCATCCTGAGTTTTTCCGGTAAGTAGCGGGGATAGCTGGAAGCTCCAGGACTCCCCAGGAATCTTAGCCTGAATACAAACTTTTTCAAAAGAATTTAAAAAAGCATCCATATCCTCCCCCTCTTTAAATTCGTCTATCAATTTGGAATTCAATTTATAACCCAGTCCTGTAGTCCCAGTTAAACCCAAGCCACTTACCTGCTCTGGTGCTGCTGGTTGGAGTTGTAGCTTCTCCAGTTCGTGTTGCTTCTGGCACTCATGCTCCTCACAGTCAGCGTCTTGCTGTTCTCGCTCTGCCTCTCAGCATTCTCACTCTGCCTCCCTCTGTTCTTGTTCTCTCTTCTCCTCTGCAGCTCACTAGCACTCATGCTCCTCATGCTCAGCCTCCCACTGTTCCCTCTCTGCCACTCCTCTCACGCGTTCTGCCTCTCACTCTTCTCCTGGAACTCCAGCTCCATTCAGCGCAACTCAATCTGTAGCCCGAGTACTTCTGGCTGCAGGATACTGGTGACCTTTCCCTGTTGCTGTGCCCCTTCACTGACAGTGGCACCGCTGCCCTCCCCATCAGATCTGGACACCACACTAGTCGCTAGCCCTTCCACGTTCAAGGTTTGGTCCATTACAGTCACTGTCTGTGACTCGGTGCTCTGGGTATCTGCTACCACCAGGGCATCCAGGAGGTTCCGCTTGGTGGCTTTCACCTAGAACGGGACTCCTCTGTCCCTGCACAACTGCTTTAAGTAGTCTACAGTGTGCCCACTGTAGTTGGAAGCCATCTTCTTCCCTAACTATGGCTACTCTGACTTGCACTTTAGAAAAAAAAATAAAACAGTTAGGAACTCGACTGTAAGCTAAGTGATATAGTTCTGTTTCCTTTTAAAAATAAATCACTGCCTTTTTCTTTTTTTGCAAGTGAGCTGACAGTCTCAAACTGACACACTGAACAATAAAAGCTTTTAATACCAAATTTATGCACTCCGCTGCCAACCTATCTGTCACAACCCCACTCAGCAGGTCAGGCCCTCTGCTCCCACAGTGCCAACCTCTGAGCACAAGAAGAAAATGTTCCCTCGCTGTCTGCGCCCCCTCCCCCAACCCACGCCCACCCACTGTGTACTCCTCCTCCCACACACACCTCACCCATGCTTACTTTCTGGAGCCTAAAGCGCGATGATTTTCGTGGGCTGGGAACACGCTCTGCACTCTTTCAGAGCCGACAAAGCCCCACTGAGGAAATGCTGGTAAGCTGTATAATGGCATAAATAGGGTTTTTTCAACTTTGGTGCACATCTCAAGCATTTTTTGGAATTTTGGCACCAAATTTTCAACATGAGGTTTTTGGGACCTCTCCTCATGAATTCAGCCACTGTCATGGCGTTATTCGGCCCCGAAAGGTGATTTTGCGGTCACTGCATGGAATCACCTTTCAGGACTGATTAATGAAACTACAGTGCCAGTGTTCATGAGGTGGGCTCTCAAAAATTCTATGTGGCAAATTTGGTGGAAAAAATCCAAAAAATGACTGTTTTACCAGCGTGCATTGCGCAGTTGCTACGCACGCTCCTAACTTTGCGAACTTGCAATATTTTCATGCCAGATTTTCAACATTGGCATTTTTTCACACCTCCTTATGAACAGCACAGCTGTCATTTTTCCCATCCTGGCCGAAATGTGTTTTCACACTTCCGGCGCAGAACAGCACGGTCGCTGTGGGAAATCAGTGTTCGGGAAAGATTAAGAAAATGACAGTGACACTGTCCATGAGCAGAGGTCCTAAAATGCCTATGTTGAAAATTTAGTGATGATAGTCCATTAAATGACTGTGTTACAAGTGCGTGTTGTGCAGTTCCCACGCACCTTTGTAACTTCGCAGATTTGTAATATTGTCACGCCAGATTTTAAACACTGGCATTTTTTCACACCTCCTTATGAACTGTATAGCTGTCATTTTTCACATCCTGACCGAAATGTTTTTTCGCTCTACCGGCGCAGAATAGTGCGGTCACTGTGGGAAATCAGTGTACAGGACAGATTAAGAAAATGACAGTGACACTGTTTATGAACAGAGGTCCTAAAATCCCTATGCTGAAAATTTGATGGCTAAAGTCCATAAAATGACTGTGTTACAAGCGTGCGTTGAGCTGTTTCCACACACCCTTGTAACTTTGCAAATTTGGAATATTTTCACACCTCCTTATGAACAGTACAGCTGTCATTTTTCACATCCTGGCCGAAATATGTTTTTGCACTTCTGGCACAGAAGAAAAAATTACTTACCATAGTAATGTTGTTTCTTCTAATGGAGTCTTGTTGTATTCTGACTAAATGCAGTTAGCCCCAGCACTTGAACTGCCCCAGAGAGTAAGGAGTTAACTCTATGCAGAAGCATAGAACGTTGAGCTCGAGCTCGGTTTTCAAATCTCTGTCTCTAGTACTCTGAAGTGTAACCATCAGACTATTACGAGCACTAACTAATAAAAGTAATAGGTGGAAATTATTTCAACTCTTGCAAGCCAAATGGCTGCACAAATTGTTTTTAGGGTCAAAAGACTTAAGTCGAGAACCCCAAAAAGAAAGCTAAATATAAAACCAAAGTAGATAGAGCGCTAAAACATAACTAAAACCCATAAGAATAGGGCAAGCCAAGTACACCTCTGGGGTGTGGCACTGTGCCTGCCCACCCACATCCCAAAACTACTGGGTTCTAGGAGGGGAGAAGGGAGGGAGGTCAGAATACAGCAAGACTCCATTAAAAGAAACATTACTATGGTAAGTAATTTTTTCTTCAAACAACATGAAGTCTTGCTGTATTCTGACTAAATGCAGACTACCAAGCAGTGCCCTCTTGGAGGAGGGAGTCACAGAACCTATTTTGGGAACAGGCTCTGCAGCACAGCTGTGCCAAACCTAGCATCACTTCTACACTGAATGTCCAGAGAATAATGCTTGATAAATGTGTGAACAGTTTTCCAGGTGGCTGCTTTACAAATTTCCACTAAAGGTATATCCCTAGCTGCTGCGAGCGAAGCAGCTGTACCCCGGCTAGAATGAGCCCTTAGGCCTGAGGAAGGTTCCTTCCCAGTTTTGAATAGCAGAATTGGATATAGGAGACAATACACCTGGCAATAGTTCTCTTGGTGGCTGGTTTGCCCTTTCCCACCTCACCATAGGTGAGAAATAACTGAGAACATCCATTCCTATAGGCCTTAGTATGCTCCACATAGTAACTAAGGGCCCTTTTCATATCAAGACTGTGTAATCTTCATTCCCCAGAGGAAGAATGGTCAGTAAAAAACACAGGCAATGTCATAGATTGGTTCAGATGAAAGTCTGAGACCACTTTAGGAAGAAACTTTCTGTTAGTTCGAAGGACCACCTTATCCCTGTGAAAAGAAATAAAATCAGGTTCCACTGATAAAGCCTGTAACTCACTGATCCTCCTGGCAGAGGTAATGGCTACCAGGAATATAGTTTTCCATGTCAAGTATTTCAGCTCTGCTGAAGATAGAGGCTCAAAAGGGGGCTGCATAAGCTGCTATACAGATGTTCAGATCCCAAGAAGGGTAGGGCTCAAAAGGGAGGATTAACATGCATCAGACCTTTGAAGAATTTCTGGAAAACTGGATGAGAGGCTAAGGAAGAGCCCTTCCCAGCTGAAAGGAAGGCAGACACAGCAGCCAAATGCACCTTAAGTGTATTGGGCTGAAGCCCTAAACTTTTAAGATGCACCAAATAGTCCAATACAGTAGCAATGTCAGCTAATTCTGGCTGAACAGGTATTTGGGAACACCAAAAACCAAATCTTTTCCACTTGGAATTGTAAGTTTTTCTGGTAACAGGTTTCCTGTTAACCTTCAGAATATCCAAAACTGATTGAGAAAGGTTTAAATGTGCATATTCTAACTCTTCAAGAGCCAGGCCTTGAGCCTGAGAGCCTGAAGATTGGGATAGAAGAGCCTCCCCTGAGAGCATGTCAGCAGATTGAACTGTCTGGGAAGACACAGCAGCCTTATCACTGACAATGACAGTAGTAGAGGATACCACGGCTGTCTGGCCCAGTCTGGTGCCACTAGGATCACTCTGCAAGGCTGAGATCTGGCCTTGATCACAACCCTGAAGATCAAAGGGAAAGGAGGAAATGCATACAGGAACCTGCTTGTCCAATCCAATAGTAGAGCCTCTTGTTGTATAGAGCCCAGTAGAGAAGGCCTGCAACAAAAGAGAGGAAGTTGATGATTGTCTGGGGCTGCAAAGAGATCTATCTCTGGAGTCCCCCACCTGCTGAAGAAAACCTGAAGGACCAGGGGATTCAGAGTACATTCGTAATGACCCTGAGAAATTCTGCTGAGAGCATCTGCTACGATGTTGTCCTTCCCTGGCAGGTGTACAGCCACCAGGGAAGCATGAAGGAATTAAGCCAGAGACTATACCTTCATGGCCTCCGTGCACAAGGCCGAGGACCGAGTGCCTCCCTGCTTGTTGATGTACCACATGGTTGTGGTATTGTCTGTCCTGATTTGTACTACTTTCCCCTGAACCACAGTTGAGAATGTCTGCAGAGCTAGAAAGACAGCCCTCAACTCCAGAATGCTTATGTGAAGAAGGAACTCCTGGTGAGACCAGGTTCCCTGAGCTGTAAGCTGGTCCAGATGGGCACTCCAGCCTAGGAGGGAGGCATCCATGGTGAGAATCACTGAAGGAGACTGACTGATGAATGGTACACCTTGCCAAAGGTTGTCTTCCTCCAGCCACCACTGGAGTGCCTGAACTAGAGTCTGGGACACTGGAACCAATTTGGAGAGAAGGTCCTTTTTCTGAGACCAGTAAGATCTGAGATGAAATTGAATATCTCTCATCTGAAACCTTGCTCCCTGGACCACAGCTGTAGAGGCTGCCATGTGGCCCAGTAACTGAAGAAAATGCCTGGCTGGATGAGACACTAGAGGTTGAAAAGAGGAAGCCAGAGTGACTAGAGACTGAACTCTTAAAAGAGGAAGGAATGCTCTTGCCTGGGTAGCATCTATGTCCGCCCCTATGAAAGTGAGCAGTTGGGTTGGTTCCAGAACTGACTTTTCTAGGTTTACAATGAAGCCCAAGGACTCCAGGAGCCTTTGGGTGACCTCTAAGGCTGACTTGACTTGGCCTGGGGACTGACCTACTAGGAGTCAGTCATCCAGGTATGGGAACAGAAGGAAACCCTGTCTCCTGAGGAATGCCACCACTACTGCCAGGCACTTGGTAAACACCCTTGGAGCCGATGTTAGGTCGAAAGCATGGCTCTGAACTGATAATGGCCTGAGGGCAATTCGAACCTGAGGTTCTTTCTGTGGGAATATCTGATGGGTATGTGGAAATAGGCATCCTTGAGATCCAGGGAGGCTATCCAGTCTCCTGGTCTCAGATAGGGAAGAATTACTCCCAGAGTCACCACCTTGAACTCTGGTTTTGTTAAGTGTTTGTTGAGGTACCTTAAATCTAGGATGGGTCATCACTCCCCCATCTGTTTTGGGGTAAGGAAGTATCTGGAATAAAGTCCTTTTCCCTTGTGACAAAGAGGTACCTTCTCTACTGCTTGCATGAGCAGAAGAGAGGAGACTTCTGCCTCTAAGGCCTTTGTCTCCAAGGGGGAGAGGAGGGTGAAAGATCTTGCTCTCATCTTTGGGAAACTTTTGGAGCTGAGAACAAGTCCCTGGCTCACTACTTCAAGGACCCATTTGTCCGAGGTAATGGTATCCCAAGCCTGGGAATAGTGAGTCAGCCTGCCCCCTACAGGAATTGGGGAGGCGACCTTGACTGACACCTCAGGGTGTCTGTTTGGCAAGGGGCTTGGACTGAGTGGATGCTGGGGTCCTGGTCATCCCTCGTCTGCCTCTTCCCCTGAAGAACCCCCTCTGCTGGAAAGAAGAGGAAGCCTGGGCTTGGTAAATAGGCCTGTTAAAAGGCCTGACCCTGCCAGCTCTAAACTGCTGCTTCTGAGGAGTGGTCTGCTTCTCTTTTGCTGCAGCACTCCTATAAGTGGTCCTGTACTCATCCATCTTCTTCATGTTAGCCTCTGTTTGTTCCCCAGAGAGTTACCAGCAACAGGAAAATCCATGGCCTTAGTCTGGGTATCCTGTGATAGATTGGTACATCTGAGCCAAGCTAATCTCCTCATGGAGACAGATGTAGCCATGACCCTGGAATGCACATCATTCGAGTCAACAGCAGCAGCATGAAATTGGACCTTGGACGCCTCAATACCATCTGCAGCCACCTTCTCCAGCTCCTTGGCTAGCTGGGGAGGGCATTCTTAGCCAGTTCCAGAACCGATCCACCTTGATTTCTGTGACTTGGCTGTATATATGCTATAATTGGCTTATCTGAGTCCCAAAGAGGATGCCAAGTATTGTTTCTTGGCCATGGCATCCACTTTCCTAGAATCCTAATCTGGGGGGTGAGATGCCAGGGGAATATTTGCCTTATCACAGGCTGCAGCCTGCACTACCTCAGCATGGCTGCAATGAGTAGTAAGAAATTCTGTTCCAGGACCTGACAACGTATATCTCCTGTACATCTTTTTATCCACAGGAGGTATAGAAGTTGGAAACTGCAAAATTTTTTGTGTCTGTTTCCCCAGGGAATTATGCAGAGGGATAGACACTCTCTTCGACTCTGGGACATCCGTCATTTCCATAAAGTCAGGTTCCTCCAGATCCTGTTCAGCTTCTTCCACTGGGAGCTGAAGAGTATCAGCCACTTTCTTGTAAAACAAGAAATGGAAGGGGGACTCAGAAAGTCTGGGAGGAGACACATTGGAAGACCTGTCTTGGGAGATGTCAGGCTCTACAGGCTCATCTAGGCCTTCATCTTCCTCTTCATCATACTCTTCTTCTCCATCCCAATCGCCCTCATAGAAAGCCTCTGGATCAATGTCAGAAGTGACTATGTCCGACCAAACCGAAGCTCTATGAACCGTTGCTAGTTCGGTCGGAACCGGGCAAAGCGACTGAACAACAGAAATCACTTTAGCAATCTTCTCAGCGGATGGATCATGGGAAGTAGGATCCGAACTGGCTGTTTTTCATTTCCTTTTGCTAGGAACCGATTCCACAGAATTGGTTCTCCTTTTGCCCAAGGAGGTATCGCCCAGGTCAGTGGGCACTCCCTCAGGTTCGCAACTGCCGAACCGGGCTGGCCATCCGGCTAGCGGACTTCGCCTCCTCTCCTTAGCCTACACAAACATTTTTCCAGAGTGGCTTTGGGAAAGTTTTACAGATTTGGCAGTCTTTGAGGTGGTCAAATCAAGACAGTAAACACAGACAAGGTGAGGGTCAGTTTGGCAAAGGCCTCTACACTCGGTACAATGCTGAAACCCAGTGGGACCAGTTTTCTTTTTGGGTTTCTCAGACATGCCGGAATACTGAAAAGTTACCCTTACCAGCTATTATACCAGGCAACTAGAAACTGATCGGTTCCAACCATGTCACGGGTCAGTTAAAAAAAACCCGGAAATCAGAATTTTTTTAGGAACTGATGAGTACCGGAAACCAGAGTAATATTTAGAAACAAAACAGAAATAGAATGAGATTCGGTTCCAAACCGGACCAGCTGGAGAAGAACCGAAGGCAAAAAACAATTTCCACAATAATACAATAACTACCTACTACTACTACCACTTATTGTTACTGAGACAGAGGTAAGAAGACCAAAATAAAGAAACGGTTAGGTAAAATCGACCGATTTCAGCTGATACCAAACCGAAGTGCAGGAAGAATCTCTGGAGCGACTTCACAGTTAGGCGGAGTAAAAAATCTGATAGTTACACTTCAGAGTGCTAGAGACAGAGGTTTGAAAACCGAGCTCAAGCTCAACATTCTATGCTTCTGCATACAGTTAACTCCTTACACTCCAGGGCAGTTCAAGTGCTGGGGTTAACTGCATTTAGTCAGAATACAGGAAGACTTCATGTTGTTTGAATGGCACAGTTGCCTTGGGAAATCAGTGTTTGGGACAGATTAGGATTGAGTGAGGGGGGGGGGGAGTGACCAGCCTCAACTGAGCTCTGTCAGGACTGCTGCGGATTTCTCTGTGGACAGAAAAAGGCACCAACGCAGGCAGGAGCCCAGTACAAAAGGGCAGCCTGCAGCGCTGGAAGAAGCAGAACGAGTGAGTGAGGAAGGGGGAGTGAGCAAGCTCAATGGAGCTCTGTCGGGACTGCTGCAGATTTCTTTGTGGGCATAAAAAGGCGTTAATGCAGGCAGGGTCTCAGTACAAAAGGGCAGCCTGCAGCGGTGGGAGAAACAGAATGAGCGAGTGAGAGAGGGGAGGAGTGAGCTCAACAGAGCTCTATTGGAACTGCTGCAGATTTCTTTGTGGACAGAAGGCTCCCAATGAGCTGGGAGCCCAGTACGAAAGGGCAGCCTGCATAGCTGGGAGAAATGGAATGAGCGAGTGAGAGAGGGGGAGTGAGCGAGCTGAACAGAGCTGTCGGGACTGCTGCGGATTTCTTTGTGGGCAGAAAAAGGCACCAATGGAGGCAGGAGCCCAGTACAAAAGGGCAGCCTGCAGCGCCAGGAGAAACAGAATGAGCGAGTGAGAGAATGGGAGTGCGTGACCTCAATGGAGCTCTGTCGGGACAGCTGTGAACTTCTTTGTGGGAAGAAAAAGACGCCAATGCAGGCAGGAGCCCAGTACAAAAGGGTAGCTTGCAGCGCTGGGAGAAACAGAATGAGTGAGTGAGAGAGGGGGAGTGAGCGAGCTCAAGGGAGCTGTGTCAGGACTGCTGTGGATTTCTTTGTGGGCAGAAAAGGTGCCAATGCAGGTAGGAGCCCAGTACAAAAGGGCAGCCTGCAGCGTCGGGAGAAACAGAATAAGCCAGTGAGAGAGGGGGAGTGAGCGAGCTCAATGGAGCTCTGCCCAGACTTTAGAGTTGCCCATCCTCCTGCCCAGAGTCCTCTGTTGTCCTATATTACAGCAGGGTGTCTGGAGTGGAGACAAAGCAATGGTTGGATATTTTTAGGATTGCTGTAATAATACAGATTAAGTTGTTCTGTTTATTTCTCTAACTGAACTAAGCACTGAGTTATAGTGTTATGATTGCTGTAATAATACATATTTATTTGTTCTGTTTCTTTCTCTGAGCTGAGTAGTAAATTTGGTAGAAAAAATCCAAAAAGTGACTGTTTTATGAGTGTGTGTTGCTCAGTTGCTACGCACATTCGTAACTGTGCAAATTTGCAATATTTTCACTACAGATTTTCAACATTGGCATTTTTCCACACCTCCTTATGAACAGTACAGCTGTCATTTTTCACATCCTGGCCGAAATGCATTTTCGCACTGCAGGGGCGGAATAGCGCAATCACTGTGGGAAATCAGTGTTCGGAAGACATTAAGAAAACCACAGTGACATTGTTTATGAGCAGAGGTCCTAAAATGCCTATGGTGAAAATTTTGTGATGAAAGTCCATAAAATGACTGTGTTATGAGCGTGCATTGTGCAGTTTCCATGCACCCCTGTAACTTCGCAAATTCGTAAAATTTTCACGCCAGATTTTCAGCACTGTCATTTTTTCACACCTCCTTATGAACAGTACAGCTGTCATTTTTCACATCCTGGCCAACATGTGTCTTCGTGCTTCAGGCGCAGAATAGCGCAGTCGCTTTGGGAAATCAGTTTGGGACAGATTAGGATTGAGTGAGTGAGAGAGGGGGAGTGAGTGAGTTCAACAGAGCTCTGTCAGGACAGCTACAGATTTCTTTGTGGACAGAAAAAGGCACCAGCACAGGCAGGAGCCCAGTACAAAAGGGCAGCCTGCAGCGCTGGGAGAAGCAGAACGTGCGAGTGAAGGAGGGGGAGTGAGCAAGCTCAATGGAGCTCTGTTGAGACTACTGTGGATTTCTTTGTGGGCAGAAAAGGGCATCAGCGCAGGCAGGGGCCCAGTACAAAAGGGCAGCCTGCAGCACTGGGAGAAATGGAATGAGCGAGTGAGAGAGGGGGAGTGAGCGAGCTCAACAGAGCTCTGTCGGGACTGCTGCAGATTTCTTTGTGGGCAGAAAAAGGCACCACCACAGGCAGAAGCCAGTACAAAAGGGCAGTCTGCAGCGCCAGGAGAAACAGAACGAGCGAGTGAGAGAGGGGGAGTGAGCGAGCTCAATGCAGCTGTGTCAGGACTGCTGCAGATTTTCTCGGCAGAAAAGGTGTTAGCCCAAGGCAGTGAGCCCATGTAATGGAAGGGCACGCCTGCAGTGTTGGGAGAAACAGAATGAGCGAGTGAGAGAGGGGGAGTGAGCGACCTCAACGGAGCTGTGTTGGGACTGCTGGGGATTACTTTGTGGGCAGAAAAAGGTGCCAATGCAAGCAGGAGCCCAGTACAAAAGGTCAGCCTGCAGCATCAGGAGAAATAGAATGAGCGAGTGAGAGAGGGGGAGTGAGCAAGCTCAATGGAGCTCTGCCGGGACTTTACAGTTGCCCATTCTCCTGCCCAGGTCCTCTGTGGTGCTATATTACAGCAGGGTCTCTGGAGTCGAAACAAAGCAATGATTGGATACTTTAGGATTGCTGTAATAATACATATTTATTTGTTCTGTTTATTTCTCTGACTGAGCTGAGTAATACTTGGAGTGCAATAGGATTTCTAACTCGGCTAAGTGAAACTATATGAGAGCTGAGAACAAAAAGTATGGTAGCTGAGGGGTGAAAAATGGACAAGGAGGCTTTAGGATTGCTATACTAACACAGTATCTAACGGATGAGATTTGAGACTAAATTACCCTGGTTGGCAAGGGGTCAGTAGTCGGACTAGTGTGGGGGGGGGGGGCAGGAATTTGACTAAATAGGAGCCTAACAGTTGTAGTAGGGTACAGAACCTGGGAGTAAGAGCCCGTAACATAAGATGGGGGCCAAAATGGGGAAGGTGCCACATGTCAATAGGGCGGGTATCTTTGGAAGGGTGGAGGGGTGTACAGGGTGTGGGTGTGCCATGATCCAGGACTGGGCTTGGAGAATGGGGGGGTGTATGGTCAGTAGATGACTGGCTAGTTTGAGGAAGAAACTGTGGAGGTTAGGGAGGAGTGTAAGTGGCAGGGCAGATGAGTATGGTAGGCATCCTGAGGGGGGGAATACGGGATGGCAAAAGAGGATGGAGGAAGAATAACTACAGACTGAAACTGACCCCAGTATCAGAGGTACTAGCAGAGAAGAGAGGAGAAGGAAGGGGGTGCCCGAGCGAGGGCGGGGGCCTGATGGGGAGGAAGCGATGACAAGGAGTACCAGGGGAGAGAGCAGATGGCCATGGGCAGGGAGGGGCCAGGGGTGGCACAGAGGGGAACACGTAGGAGGGGGGAACTGATAGGGGGAAGAGATGTAAGACTGGTATCGACTACAAACAGATTCAAACCTCTGCTATGGGACAGAGAGGGGGTGCAGGAACATACTGAAGGGGGAGGACAAGCTGGGGATGGCAACAGGTAGGGGAAGAGATAGTGAGGGTAGAAGGGGCTAGTAAGGAAGGAGCGGTGGTGACTGAAGGAGAGAAGAGAAGGGAAGGGGAAGGATGGGAGGGGCATGACTATCGGGGTAGAAGGTAATGCGGGCACTAAATCAACAACAGCGGGGATAGGAGAGGGGTTGGAAATCAGCAGGGGAGGAGGGGAGGTCGACATGGGAAGCCCAGTAGGAAGTAGTCAGGCTGGGAAAGGATTCAAGGGGGATGGGAGGAATAAGGCAGAGAAAAGGGGTAGTATAGGGGTAGTGGAGGCAGTATAGCGCAGTGGTCTAAGGCTCTGAGCTGCAAATTTGGTGACATCCAGCAGACCTGACCTGGGTTTGAATCCCACAGTTTCCACTTGCATACTGTGTGACCCTAAGCAAGTCACTTAACCTCCTTGTGCTCCCAGGTCGCTCCTGTTAAAAAGCTTTCAGCTTAGTGTGCTATACTTGGTTAAACAACTAAATAAAAAAAAAAAAAGGGGGTGAGGCAGAAGTAGGGAGTACAGATACAGAAGTCACAGAGGGTGCATTTGGTGGGGGTAAGGGACAGGGAAGAATAAATACTGGGGTGGTGGAAGGGCATTAGAAGGGAAAGGGGAAGGGTGGGGGTACTTGTCCTGGGGGATTCTATACTGAAATGGGTGAGATGGGACAGAAAGGGGGATAGGCACAGCCATATTTGAGTTGAAGCTGTCCCCAGGTTTACTGCAGGAGGGACAGGGCAGGCACTGCTCAAGCGTGCACCGAGAGGGAGGAAGATACCTCATTTACTATTGCATGTGAGTACAAATGACTTGGCGAGGGACACTGTGGAAGTAGTGAGGGGGAGGTTTGAGTACTTGGGCAGGCAGTGTGAGGGGGTAGGGAAGTCGGTGGCATGCTTGGAGGTACTGCCGGTACCATGTGCAAGCATGGAGAGGAAGGGTAGACTTGAGGAGTTCGAGTGGCTGAGGGATTGGTGCCACACGAAACATTATGGGTTAGTCACTAACTGGGGTAGGGTCGGGAGAATAGTGACTTGTACGGGGGGGAGAGGGTACACTGGAGCAGGAAGAGGAGGGGCGTATTAAAGGCAGCATTGCTGCTGGGCCACTGGCACTGAGGGTTGAGGCACTGGACGCCACATCTCACACCATGCTGGCGACCCAGGTTCAGATGCAAGCCTGGCCTGCCAGGGGTTGGCAAGGGAGGGTTAGGATTGAGCATCCAGAGGACTGCTCTCCTATCCTGGGCCGGGATCCAGGGACCCACCACTCTGTAGTGGCCCCTGGTGATGACCACGGGCACTACTACAGCAGTGTGGTAAAGGGTGGCGGACTGTGCTGGACATTGGCACGCTGTTCCTAAGCATCATTGCACAGCCGCACTCCGCAAAAGGAAGAAAAATGGAAAATGTGCTACGGTCAGGTAGTATGAGCTTCCGACCCCCCCGCCCCAGCCCCGAATGGCGCCTTCTCAACTGGATCCTGCTCTGGTGGGTCGAGCTGGGAAGCTCCTCACCACCCCACCACAGGGGTAATCCGTGGAGGTGAGCAGGTCGGCCTGATGTCAAGGGCAGGTCTAGGGGGCTCAGTCAGGATGACCAAGCCGACCGTGGCCCAGTGAGAAAATATGTAAAAATAAAAAAAAAAAAAAAGCAGGATTAGAAGGGTGTATCTCTACTAAGATGGATTTAAACAAATGTTGGGGATGGCCAAAAGACTGAAGTTGGTAGAAAGGTACGGACAGGGGAGCCTGATGAGCTTACCGCCCTAGATATATGTAAAGGCAGAGGCATAATAACCCTGGAAGGGGGCAGGCAGAGTGGTCTGAGTGTAATACAGAAGGCACCACCACCCCCCGGTAAAAATAAGGAGGAGAAAGGGTGCGGACTACTGGGAGCACGGACACAGGCCAAGCAGGAGAAGAGTGAGGAGAATGAGGGGTACGGGTGGAAGATGGTCTGACTACATGGATAGAGAACTGGTTACAGGGGAGGGTGCAGAGGGTGGTGGTGGTGGGGTAACTCTCAGCACCCAAGGCAGTGACAAACGGGGTGCCACAGGGCTCAGTGCTTGGCCCAATGCTATTTGGGCTCTTTATCTCCGATATAGCACATGGAGTGGGGAGCAGGGTTAGTCTGTTCGCACATTATCATAGGTATCATAGGTAAATACAAGCTGGAAGATAATATTCTACTTTACAAAGCTTGCCATTATATTTTAAAATAAAAATTTCCTATTACCAAAATGATTATCAATCCCATTCTTAAATTCAGTCATTGTAGTACAATTAACAAGTTCAGCCGGCAAGATATTCCAAACCCCAACCACTCTACAGCTATACCATTGTTTCCGAAAATTATGAGCCCATACCGGTTGAAAAAGTTGTTTTGCATGCTTCCTGGAACTAATTCTACCAGTGTTATTTGTGAACCCCATTTCCCGCATTAGAACTGCATCATTAATATTTTTATATAAAAAGCACAAATCTCCCCTTAGTCTGCGATAATATAATGAATAAAGATTAAGACTAACTAGTCTCTCATAATAACTTTTATTTGTTAGTTCTTTTATTTGCTTTGTTAATTTTCTCTGGACACCTTCAATTGAAAGAATGTCTTCCCTATTATGAGGTGACCAAACCTGGGCACAATACTCGAGGTGGGGCCTCACCAGTGCAACATAAAGGGGAATCAAAACCCTTCTATCCCGGCTTGCTATGTGTTTGAAGATACAGTTAAGATTTTGAATAGCCTTCCTAAGTTGATTTCTACAATGTGATCTAAATTTCATATCATTTGTAACTAATACCAAATCATACCATTATACCAAATCAAAGCAAATAGTTATAGTAGCAGAGCCCCCCCCCCACACACACACACACATATACACTCCCCGAAAAGCTGCTTAAAAGCCTGCAATTCATTCAAATCAGTTCCATTTTCTTGCTTACTTGGGGTTCAATGCCAACAAGTGTAAAATCATGTACCTAGGGCATAGGAACCCCGATGCTGGGTATAGGATGGTGGGAGGTACTGATACTCACTAGACATGAAAAGGTCCTTGAGGTTATTATATCAGAGGACCTGAAGATGGCAGTACAGTGTGACAAGGCTATGGGCAGGGAAAATTGGATTCTGGGGTGCATAAGGAGTGGCATTTCTAGTAGGAGGAGGAGGAATGTTGTGCTACCATTGTATTACTCCCTGGTATACCCCCACCTGGAGTACTGTGTCCAGTTTTAGAGTCCACACTTCAGAAAGGACATAAGGTGGAGGTTTCCCAGAGGAGGGCAACTAAAATGGTTCAGAATTTTCACAGGAATCTCTACAAGGACAGGCTGAAGAATCTCAACATGTACACTCTGGAAGACAGGAGGGCGAGAGGGGACATAATCAAGACCTACAAAGTACCACACAGGGGTAAAGAGGGTACAGTTGGGGAGTTTTCCTTCAAATGAGGATGAGCACCCAAACCAAGGGACATACAGTGAAGCTGGGGGGGCATTTAGGATAGATGTGAAGAAATATTTCTTTACTGAAAGGGTGGTAGACGCCTTGAACAGACTGCCAAGAGAAGTGGTGGAAGTGAAAATGGTAGGGGGCATGAAGCATGCATGGGATAAACATAAGGATATATTAGAACAAGTATTTATCAATGCCGAATGTTGGTTACTTGTATGTGCTGTTTAGGTATTTGGAAATGATAGTTCCATGCCTTCCTTCCAAGACATGCACTGTGTTTTTCCGTTCAGTATTCACAGAAGAGTGGAAGGGGCAAGGGCCACAGCAGTACAGCAGTTGCCAAGGGGATGAAGAGGTAGACAATAGTCCAAAGGCAAAAGAGTCATGTAGGAGCTCATTACATTGAAGGTGGACAAAGCGATGGAACCAGATGGCATACACCCAAGGATATTAAGAGAAGGGAGATAGCAGTACCTCTGTCAGCCATGTTCACTGAGTCATTCAACATGAGTGAATTGGAGGAGGGCACATGTGGTCCCTCTACACAAGTCCGGCAGCAGGGAGGCGGCGGGGAACAATAGGCCGTTCAGCCTCACCCAGTAGTGGGGAAGATCATGGCGACATTGCTTAAAGAAAGGATAGTGGGGCATCTAGAAGCCACTGAAGACGAGGACCATAGACAACATGGATTCACAGTGGGGACATCATGTCAGACAAATCTGGTTGATTTCTTTGACTGGGTGGCAAAGGAAGTGAATCAGGGTGAGGCAGTGGACGCTTACATTGATTTCAGCAAAGCCTTACACCATCCCACATAGGAGGCTGATAAACTAGCTGGGTAGACTGGACATGGGGGAAAGGGTGGTAAACTGGGTTAGAAACTGGCTAACAGACAGGAGGCAGAGAGTGGTGGTAAATGGGGTGCAGTCTAGGGAGAGGGGGTGACCAGTGGGGTGCTGCAGGGATCGGTCCTGGGGCCAGTCCTGTTCAATGTCTTCATTAGTAACATTGCAGAATGGCTAAAGGGAATTTTTTTCACCAAATTTTCAACATAGCCATTTTAAGACCTTTGCTCATGAACAGTGTCACTGTGATTTTCTTAATGTGTCCCATACATTGAGTTCACACACCGACTGCGCCATTATGCGCTTCATATGCGAAACACATTTTGGGTGAGATGTGAGAAATGACAGCTGTACTGCTCATAAGGAGATGTGGTAAAATGGCAATGTTGAAAATCTGGAGTGAACATATTGAAAATTTGCGAACTACGGGCAGTATGTAGGAACAGCAGCAACGCATGCTTGTAAAACAGTAATTTTGGAATGTTTTCACCAAATTTTCAACATAGGTTTTGGGAGCCTATCTCATGACACTGACACTGTCATTTTGTAACCGGTCCCGAAGGTGGTTCTGTGCAGTGACCGAAATCACCTTCTCGGGCCGATTAACGCCATGACAGTGACAGAATTCATGAGTTGGGGTCCCAAAACTCAGGTTGAATATTTGGTGAAAAATTCACAAATGGCCGAGATATGCAGTAAAGTTGAAAAAACCCTATTTATTCCATTATACAGCTTACCGGCATTTCCTCAGTTCGCGGTCGGCTTTGAAGAGCGCAGATGTGTTCCTGGTCCACCGAAGGTCATCGCACTGGACTCCGGAGGTAAGTATGGGGTGAGGTGGGGGTGTGGATGCACAGAGGGTGGGCGCCGGTGGGGGAAGGGGGTCAGAACAGTCTGCGAGGGAAGGTTTTTTCTTTGAGGTGTTTGTTTTTTAACTTGACTTGTGCCACGCTGGGGTGGCTCCAGCGTGGCAGCTGGAAGGCTGTTTGGGGTGGGGGCAGTGGAGCCGATGGGGATTGGGCGCCGGAGGTAGTGTGGGGAGGTAGATGCACAGAGGGTGGGCGGCGGGTGGGAGGAGGGGGCCCTGACAGTCTGCAAGGGAAGGTTTTTTCTTTTAGGTGTTTTTTTTTTAACTTGGACATCGCTGTACTTGTGCCACGATGGTGTGGGCTCCCAGTGTGGCAGCTGGAACGCGGTTTGTGGGTGGGGCAGTGGAGCCGATATGGGATTGGGCGCCCCCGTCGGCCATAGGACCTGTTGCCACGCTGTGGTAGGCTCCCAGCATGGCACCCGATAGTCTGGGGGGGGAGCAGAGCCGACGGGGGATTGGGCACCCCCGTCGGCCATGCAGACTGCTGCCACGCTGGGGTGGGCTCCCAGCGTGGAACCTGGAACTTTGTTGGGGGGAGCGCAGCACAGCCGACGGGGGGATTGGGCACCCACATCAGCTATACAGTGTGTGCATGGGAGGGAAGCACGAGCATGCAGTATGCGTACGTACATGTGTGTTTGTGTGTAGGCGCGCATGAGCACTCGATCTTATCGCTGCTCACTGAAGCGTAGCTCTCCCTTTCAACTGTATGGCCACTGCATTTTCAACTGCTCATCATAGACAGCTGCAGCGTTGATTGGAGAGCTGCGGCCACGCCTGCAAACACACTGACTGAATTGGAAGAGGGCTGCCACACCTCTGAAAACTCGGATGATGGCACTATGTTTCTTGCACATGTGTGTAAGCAACATAAAAAGGGGAAGGAGGGGGTCAACGGAGATCAGTAGGGCTATGGAAGTGGGGTAGGTTCAAGTTCATTGCAAGAAAAATCCATTAAGCAAGCTCATTCACAAGGAGGTCCTGATGGACACAGGCAGAACAAGACATGCAGTAACATATACAGGTAGGAGTTACAAGTAGGTAGAGAACACTTGGGCAGACTGGGTGGGCTGAGCGGTCCTTTTCTGCTGACAAATTCTATGTTTCTATGACATCATGTGTTAATTCAGGTGCAGTGTTTATTCGAAGTTGGGCCTACCATACATCCAGATGTAAGGTACAGTAAATTACCAAATTAGATGCAGCCCACTTACAGTACAATAACCAGAACCCCAGTGCTTCGAGAAGCCTTTGCTTTTCATAAGGCTGCTTAAAGAGCTGGGGTTCTATTCGTAGTGTCCACAGCAGTATGCCGATCTTAAAATTGACGCCGCATCTGAATGAGTACTTGATTCTTCCTCACTCCATTTCTTCCCCTCTTTGAAAACTGCTTGTCCTGTGTTAGTTTTGGGCTGGCAGCGCCTTGCCTGTGTTGGAAGATGACCAATAAGCTGCACTGAAAGACGTCAGACATCAAAGACTGTGAAGGCAGCTGCTCACGGACAGACATAAGGCAATTCTACTGGGGGGTAGGAGGAAGTAAGCTGTTAACTAGAATCTGCAGCTTATCCATCAGGTAGGGAAATGGGCAGACTAGGTGGGCCAAGCAGTCCTTATCTGCCTTCAAATTCTATGTTTCTCTGTTTCTCACCCACCATCTTGGCAAGAAGAAGGCTGCAGCTGTGGCCACTGATGACTGTTCGGGTGTGGGGATGGGGGGACCAAATGGGACAGACCTAAGGAGATAAAATCATAATAAAAATTGTGAGACCTTCACCAGCATTCCAAAATGCTTACCAGTAAAAGAAAACTCTATGAATTTTATTCAAATGGCAACACAAGCTGGTGAGCCTTCTGTCTGCCATCTGACACCAGGCATCAGCCAGCATAAAATTGCCTAAAGAAGGCAGTGTGGTCATGTGGTTACTGAAATACTGAAGATTACAGATGTAATGCATATGTCCATTTTTGTAACATGGATATACATATGTGTATCTACGGGTTCGGGGAAGGATGAGGTTACCTGGCACAAAAGACCTAGGTTTGGCTACTCTGCACAGGGGCACCCAAGTAATTCCAACTACAGGAAGCAATAACTGTAATGTCCAGAACCAGAATTGGGATTTTTCAGTGGGACTTTATTTATTAACTCACGTAACTGTAATGCAGATTAGAGGTTAAACACAGCAGTCCATTTGAGGAATGAACACAATACAACAGTTGTCTGGCTTTGGACCCACCAGGCACTCAGCCCGGACTTTGCATGCGCATTGGATACATAGCCCGACTGGCCCGGCTCCCCTGCCGGCCACTCGACTGACGGTCCACTTGGCGAATGAACCCATACTCTACTTGGAAAGACATCCCATCAAACAAGGAAGCTCCCAAACTGTGGCTCCCACACCACTTGAAGTCTCGACTCCTAGAGATTTTGTTTCGTGCCACAAAGCGAAACTCCCATCAAACAAGGAGTACTCCCATCCAACAGAAGTAATTTTCCCATCCTGTGGCTCCCACACCACTTAGAGTCTGCGACTCCTAGAGAGATTTTCAAGATTCGACCCGTCTGGGTACCCACCCCATCACTGGCCAAGCGCGCATAGGGCAAGTAGCAAAAACACAGAAGAAATCCGTGGGTGGACCTGGTCACTAAAGATGGGGTTTCCACCTCCAGCTCCCACAGCCCATACCCGCCATTTCTCTGGACACACAGAACTTTAGACTTTAAAATGTAGATTCACGGTGGATGACCTGAAGCACCCCCTCTACAATGAACTTTAATCCATTAACACTTTAAACAGATGACTGCTCTATTTGTTTGTTCTAGTTGACATAGTCCTCCCAAATAGCAGTCCCCAATACTTGAAATCCAACTGAAGAAAGAAGTTGTTTGCCCTTTCAATGGGGCCAAACACTCACCATTACGTTGCAGGTACCCAGGAAGAAATGTAACCTTTGCTGTTATACATGAACAGACTGAACTTAAATTAAAACAGGCAGCTTTCTTCCCAAGGTGGGAGAAGGGATTGCCCTGGAACCCACAAAGAACTTTTCTCACCCCAAGGGAGGAGTAAACAGACAACTACTGTTGTCCTTCTTGTTTGCTAAGGACAAACTGAAGACTGCCTTTGAATTCCCAAGATTCTAAACTTACTCTGAGCTGAAGATTCCAAATGTGGCTCATGCAGCTGTAACAATTCTATTATGATGTCATCCCTCTAGTCTCAGCTGTGACTGAGGACAGAGTGAGACAGTATGAAACCCATTTAACTGGAGTTTCACAAGCTGCCTTCCCTGCCTACCACTAGGTCTTACTGGGATTCTAGTAACCCCGGGTAACAAAGGGGTTACACAGATTTATAAGAACAAAAGAATATCACACAGAAGCTGGCACATATGCCTATAGCAGATGTCTCCTGCTTCTCAGTACTTATATTTATACCCTTGAGGTACTTGAATGTTTCTATCACATGCCCTCTTTCCCTCCTCTCTTCCACTGACTACGTATTGAGGTCCCTTAATTTATCCTCATAAGTCTTGTGTTGCAAGCTCTGTACCATCTCATTTGCCCTTCTCTGGACCATCTCCAGCCTGTTAATATCCTTACGAAGAAGCGCCCTCTAGAACTGCACACAGTACTCCATGTGAAGCCTGACCATGGTTTTATATAATGACATCACTACCTCCCTCCTTATGCTGGTGAAACTCCTGCCTATGCACCCCAGCATGTCACTGGTCCTCCCAGCTGCCTTCCCACTTTGACATTTTCAGGTCATCTGAAATAAGGTCCCTTTCCTTCTTTGTGACTGTCAGTAACTCCCCCATCCTGTACCTTTCCCCAGGGTTTCTGTGTCCCAGGTACATAATTTTGCAGTTTTTTTAAATTAAACTTCAGCTGCCAGTACTCAGACCATTTCTCAACCTTCCCCAGGTCCCTCCTCATTTTCTCTACCCCCTCTGGGGTATCCACTGTGTTACAGATCTTGGTGTAATCTGCAAACAGGCAGACCTTTCCCTTCAACCCTTCTGCAATGTCACTGATGAAAACATTGAACAGGACTGGCCCCACGCCCAATCTCTGCGGCACCCCACTGGTCACCCCCCCTCTCCCCAGACTGCACGCCATTTACCACCACTCTCTGCCTCCTGTCTCTTACCCAGTTTCTAACCCACTTTACCATCCTTTCCCCCATGCCCAGCCTACTCAGCTAGTTTATCAGCCTCCTATGTGGGACAGTGTCAAATGCTTTGCTTACATCAAGGTAAGCATTGTCCACTGCCCCACCCTGATTTACTTCCTTTGTCACCCAGTCAAAGATATCAACCAGATTTGTCTGACATGACCTCCCCACTGTGAATCCATGTTGCCTATGGTCTTGGCCTCTGATGCCTTCTAGATGCCCCACTATCCTTTTTTTAACCAATGTCTCCATGATCTTCCCCACTACTGAAGTGAGGCTGACCGGCCTATAGTTCCCCGCCTCCTCCCTACTGCTGGATTTCTATAGATGGACCACATGTGCCCTCCTCCAATTCTCTGGTACCACCCCTGTGTTGAATGACTCACTGAACATGACTGCCAGAAGTACTGCTATCTCCCTTCACAGTTATTTTAATATCCATGGGTGTATGCCATCTGGTCCCCTCGCTTTGTCCACCGTTAATGTACTCACCTTCTGCACGATTCTTCTGTCTGTGAATGGACTATTGTCCACCTCTTCACACCTTTGCAACTGCTGTGGCCCTTGCCCCTCACCCTCTTCTGTAAATACTGAACAGAAAGACACAGTGGGTGTCTTTGGGGGGGGGGGGGGCACATGGCAGTTCTTAGGCGTGGTACTTTCACTTCCAAATACCTAAACAGCACATATAAGCAATCAACATTCGGCATTGACAAATGCTTGTTTCCTGTGTTGTTATAGTTAACCAGAACTGCTAGTTATACTCTTACACAGTAATACAGTTTAGTGATTTAATCAGTCGAACTGCTAATGACATGTACTGCAGGCTGGTAGCTTGTGCGTAGTCACCACAATTGTTAGTTAACTCTCTCCAGCTAACAGTCTAATGTGGCTTGAGCTGCAATAATTGTCATGTACTTTGCTAGTGTTCTGCTGGGCTTCTAGCTAATTAAAATACAAATATTCTTGCTGCCTACTGTCTATTCTATTGGCCCATGACCCTGCTTAAAATCTTAACTATCCAATCACTTCCCTATCGACTGTTCTGTCCCAGCTCTTCCCTATTTCTACTCCCTTGCCTTTGTAACTCCCTCTTCAGCTCAGTCATGCTCTTTATCACCCTCTTCCTCCTCCCTCTTCTCTTCACGTATGATCCCCTACCTCCAATCATTGAACTCTCCCCTCCATACCCCACTCCTACCACATCGTTCCCTCTGCATCCCCCACCTTTCCCTCCTCATACTTCCCCATCCTATCCCATTCCCCCAGCTATCTGACCCTTTGCTCCTCCCATCCACCTACATCCATCTGGGATCTCTCTGATCCAGGCACCCGCCACCTTCACCCACCCCCTGCACCACTCAGTCCCTTTCCACCCTGAGTCGGAGGAGAATCCCTGCCACTGTCCAACTCCTAATCTCACTGCTCCTATTGATTGCAAGTGACATCAAGTCTAACCCAGGACCTACACCCATCTCTCCCCCCAAAGGCCTGTTATTTGCCCACTTAAATATCAGGAGTCTTCTTCCTAAAGTTGACCTCCTTCAACCTATCATGGTCAGCCTAAAGCCAGACGTGCTAATCATCTCAGAATCATGGCTCTTCCCTAAAATCTCATATAATGCTATCTCTATCCCTGGATACTCCATAGTTAGGCAGGATCACTCTGGAAGGGGTGGAGGTATTGCCATTTATATCTCCTCTGCTATCCAGTACACTACTCTCCTATCTATCTCTCTCTCTCTCTCTCTTTCCTCTCAGTCTATAAGATGATCCTTCTAAAACGTCCTCTCCCCACTCCTCCCTATATTCTTAGTTGGAGCCTACTGTTGCCCTGGCCTCCCCTCCTCCTCAATCACTGATCTTCTCAACACCATCTCCCCTCACTCCTCCCCCAATGAGCTGCTCGTTCTTAGGGACTTTAATATAAATTGACTCTCTTCTTCCACCTCCAATATTCTCCATGATACCTCATCTCTAAAGCTCTCTCAGCTAATTACTGACCCACTCGTCTCAACCTTAAATCGCAAAACCACTCACTGCAGGACTGGGTGCTTACCAACCACCCCCATCTCATTATTGTTTCTGGCACCCTCCCGGACGACCTAAGCAATCACCACATGGTATCCTGTGTTCGTAAAGTCCAATGCCCAAAAGCTCCTCCCAATATACTTTTAATCCAGTCATTTAGACCTTAGACCTATCTTGCCTCCATAAGGACCTGTCAAATGCTGACTGATCACCCATCTCTTCCTCCTGCTCCATCAACTCAGCCCTCGTTTTCTTCCAATCCACCCTCCTATCTGTATGGGATAAGCATGCTCCCTTAAGGAAAACAAGAGTCAGAGGCATCCACCTCTCCTGGATCTCTGCGGAACTCCTTGTTTGTCTGCGTGCTAGAGACTCAGCATGGAAGGCTCACAAGTTTTCAGGCTCCCCCCAAGACTGGCTCAAATACCGCTCACTGTTTAATGCCTGCACCAGAGCCATCAGGTTAGCTAAAGCAGAGAGAGCACTTTTCCACTAACTTCCAGAACAACATTAACCACTCCTCTGCATTCTGGAAGATTGCTAATGCCTTATTCTCCCCAAAGGCCCAGCCCACAGTCCCCATCCTTAAAGTGAATGATGTCCCTATCTCCGACCCTCTTTCAGTAGCCAGTGAGTTTAACACCTACTTCACCACCTGTGCTTCCACTCTTCTCTCCTCTCCTCTCCTCCCTCTTCTCCCTCCCTCCAGCATCTCCTCTGTCTCCCACCCTTAACCCCACCTCGCCATCCCCTCCTTTCTCCTTCTCTCCTATCTCACCTGCTATTGCATTCAAGGCTCTCCTAGCCCTCAACCCCCAAAAGGGTAATAGTCCTGATGGCCTCGACCCTAAACTCCTGTATCCCTCTGTCCCAGCTACTGCTGTCCCTATCTTCTCCCTCTTTACTCTCTCATTCTCCCTCGGCTCTGTCCCTGCAGCCTGGGAGAATGCCACCATTATACCCCTCCCAAAAGGTGGTGACTCCTCTAGCCCAGGCAACTATCGCCCTTTATCTCTCCTTCCCACTCTGGCTA
Organism: Neoceratodus forsteri; assembly: GCA_016271365.2. Lineage (NCBI taxonomy): Eukaryota > Metazoa > Chordata > Ceratodontiformes > Ceratodontidae > Neoceratodus > Neoceratodus forsteri. The sequence goes on from JADMNL010000025.1 coordinate 277,303,480, forward strand.
AACTCCAGAAGTACCTGGTTTTATCTCAACTCTCCCCGTTCCTTGACTACACTTCTTTCTTCACCTCTTACCAGTCTGGGTTCCATAAATCCCACTCGACATCCACCTCCCTCCTCTGGCTTACTGACTCACGAGACAGATGTATGAAATAGCGCTCATGGACTGGCCAGTAACTGATGTTGATCCTCTTGCCTCTTCAGTTCTGTTCGCCTAGGAGAGGGAGGAAGAAAGGGTAAGAAAACAGAAGGGGTTGAGCAAGGGAGCCCAAGGGACAGACAAAAGTACATAGGATATAAAAGGAACAAATGACTAAAAATTGACCACAGAAGAAGATTCTGGGAGGAGGGTCTTAAAAGTGGCCAAGGATGATGAGGACAACTGGGCAGCAGAAAGAGAGAGAGAGAGAGAGAGAGAGCAAGGACCCCGAATTCTCAGTCGAAAAACAAGTGTCAGAAGAGCTGGCTTGCTCTCAGCCATAACAAAGACATGTTTGATGACCTCTGAGGCTAGTTGACTCCTAAACGAGAAGCACAGTCCATGAAAATGTCAAGGACCAGCTAGAGGAGTGGATTGCAAGGAAAGGAGTACCTCTCTGAAGCTCAGAAACAGGAGAAAAGCCTATGAACCCTCGGGGAAAAAACACAGCCAGCCATAGTTGTCCATCTGAGGAAATAAGAATCATAATAGGTTAAGGATTATGAGTCCCGTATAACCAAAATGTAGCATGGGAGAAAGCAAGCCTCCAATTTTGAAGGTCTGAAAGGCTGACCCAGAGCTCAACAGTGCCCTAAAAGGTTCAGTTTTTAAGCCAATAAGAAATGTAGAGAGAAAAATGCAACTCCTGAAAGAGAAAAATGACAGAGAAAAGGGGGTCCTTGCCACGGACAAGAGACAGGAATAGTGATCCACAAGAGAAAGGATTCCCTTCCTTCCTTCTGTCTCTGGAGAAAACATCCCAAAAATAATGAATTAAGAGAAAGAGTGGTGTAACAGGATACGGAAACAACAGAGGAGGTGGAGTGCAAGGGGAGAAGTTGAAATGGTAAAGGAAGTGGGCTACAATTCCAGAAATTGTTAGCCCCCTAGAGCACCAACTCCTGGCTTTGTCCCAAGATGGCCAAAAAAGGTTATCCAACAGCAAAAACTATAGATCCCCTTCAAAGGGTGAAGGGAAAGCAAAGCACCTACCTGGATAAAGGGTTCTCTTTCTCTTCTCTCTCTCTTTCTTCTTCTTTTGTTTTTTTTGGAAAAGGAAAAGGGAAAATAAGGCCAATATGAGTCCTTTCAAAACATTTTTTTAAACATAAAGGAAGATTAAGAAAAGGGGTTGGGTGAGATTACCCTAAAGACAAACTTTTCCATTCCCTTTTTTTTTGGTCATTCTTTTTTTTGAGGGGCCACATGGGGTGTGTAGAAGGAACAAGTCCCTGAAGGAGTTTGCCCATAATGCCTCCCCCCTTTTTTAATAAGGAAAAGGAGGTAAGGCTAAAAGGAAAAGGAAGGAGAAAGACTGCCCAGAAGCCTGGCCATTGCAGTGGAAGGTGGGCAGGTTGAAGTGATGAATGGTGAAGATATTTTGGAAGATCAAGAATTATGGTGAGTATGTAATTTTCATATCTTCCAAGAATCAGTCTTCACCATTCATCGCTGGTGGGTCTGAGTACCAAGCCATCACCAGATGGTGGTGTTGGCAAACCCTGAAGGAAATGGTTGTTCCCTCAGCCTCCTGTGAGGGAAGGCACAGAGGTGGGGGCCCCCTCACGGGCCTGGCGAGACCCGAGACTGGTCAGGTCAGGTGGAGGCTTCCGTGGCCTGGGAACAGGAATGTGCCCCACAGGTTCACACCTGACCCTACGGGAGAAGAAGTGGACCCCCTGGTAACATGAGGCAATCACCCTATGCCGGACCAAGGCTGACAACCGTGAAAGATGTAGCCAAGCCATCTGCCTAATGCAGACCACTGTTCCCACTAGTCTGGAGGCTACCTCACCGGCATTGTAGGACACCCTCACCTGGTGTCTTGCCAGCTCCAGGCCCTGAGCAGAAAGGCATATGGCCTGCCTGGTTGCCTCACAATCTGGCAAAGATGCTAGGAGCTGACCCAGCATCACCCATAGGATGCCTGATGTGTCTGATGTGCAGCAATGCACATGATGCGCACCGCTGAGAAAATCCTACAACCCTAAATATTGAATTTGGCTGAGTATGACTCTGGGTGGGCAGTCTAGCACTGAACTACGCCCAGAGGGAGTGTCCAGAAGCTAGATTCCAGAAGAGGGGTGTGGCATGGCTCCTGGAAATCCCAGGGGTGCACAGTACCTGCATTGGGTGTCTCTTGGGGCTGGAGAGGGGGCCGAGGGATGGAGCCAGAAGTCTCTTGATGCCTCTGCAAATGGCTGAGGATATGAAGATATGACTGTGGAGTCGTGACTGTACTCCCCAAGGAAGGACAGTGTCAGATGTGCAGGACTGCAGCTGGAACAGTGGGACAGTCACAGCTCCTTCACCAACTCCAAAAGGAACTGTTGATAACAGGTGTAGTCAGCATCAGAGAGCTGGCCCAAGGAATTCTCTACCTCAGTGGAGGAAGATGAAGAAAAAGAGGAGCTGGACTCAGAGGATAGTGGTGCCAGGGTTTAAGGCCAAAAGATAGCCTGGTCCATTGCCCTCAGATAGATTGGGAAGGCACTTGCTGAAGCCCTGAACTGCTCCCAGGTCAGGGGTCCCATAGGATCAGAAATGGCACAGCAGTAACACTACCACTCATGATGCCAATGATTCAGGTTCGGGAACGAGCCCAGGGAGTCAGAGGACCGGCCAGGGGGAGAAGGCTGAGCATCTGTGGACCGCTCGCCTTCTCCAGGGAGGGAGGGGGATGAGGACCGGTGCTTGATTGACCCCAGGTGGAGGTCTGGGGTACAGAAAATGCCCATCTATACAGAGAGGGGCTGGGCATGCCGGACATCAGCGGAACTCTGTCTTGACATCAGGGTGCATGGTATGTCTGGAACAGAGGAAAATGGCTCCCTGCACTCCAGGAAGATGGAGCACCAGCACAGACTTCAATGGTCCCCTGCCTGTCTCGCACGGTAGCTCAGACAGATGGCAATTGTTTGGGGTGTACGGGCCCCACCTCATCCCCGCCTGGAGGGGAAACCAAGGCTACATGGGGGGGGAACTACTGTGGGGCTCCAGGCAGGAAGGAACTGAGGCAGATGCCAGCTACTCCTAATGGACCCAAAACTGCAGCTGCAGGTCAATGTGCAGAGAGGGTGGTGAACTTGAGTACAGATTGCAGACTGCACCGGCAGGACAGAGCGAGCTGAGAGCTCTGATCCCAGGCACAGACCGCACAGGCTGGGACTCACAGTAAAAGCTGCAGGTCAGTATATGAGAGAGCGAAAATGCTGTGAGCCCGGAGTAGCAATTATGGTGGATCAATGTGAGCTGCGGACAGAAAGCAGTGGTCCCGGGAACAGAACAGCAGCTGCAGAGAATGTTGGCAGGAATGCAGAATGCTGAAATCCAGTGCAGTGCCACTACCGAGCATCTTAACTCTGCTGGCCAGCGGTTAAGCGCAAAGCCAATTGGAATGCCTCCTTCACGCTTGGAAGCAATGAATTCCGGGAAATTTTCTTGAGGGTGGATGACAGTAGAGTCCCACAATCCTTCCTCCTTCGTGAAATTCAACTCTTCACACGCTTCACACGATATGGGAAGAGCTCCATTAAACTTGTTCCAGAAACTGTGCAGATTTTAATTTCAAACTGTCCACCTGACAAGCTGAAAGTCTTTATTAAAACTCTGTTGATCAAGTATGAGGCAGAAAAGATGGCAGGGAAGCCAGTGAGTGACCGGGCACATCTTCTTCCTACCCTTCCCCACATGTTTAAGACTGTCAGCCCTTTATAGTCATGGGACGCGAAGCAACAGAATGAACTGCAGTCAAGCACTAATGTTGCTACTGCAACTCCTGGATTGGCTATGAAGGACAGAGGGGCTAATGGATTACCCAGTGTACAGACCAAATGACCCAGGACAGCAACCTTTGACAACTGTCCTGTAACTGGTCTGAATCCTGCCAAGAAGCTGGTGCTGTCAATGCCAGTGCAATCTAAACTGACCAAGGAGCAGTCCCAGGTCCTTAGTGCTGTGCTCAGTTGAAAGAGTATCTTTTTCACAGACAGTGTTGGGACTGGAAAATCACATCTGTTGAAAAGGATTGTGGGAGCCTTGCCACCCAAGAGTACATATGCCACAGCCAGCACTGCGTAGCTGCCTGCCACATTGGAGGAACAATGCTGCATGTCTTTACAGGCATTTGCTCTGGGAAGGCTACATTGGAGCAGTGCAATGAGCTGGTTCAAAGACCAGGGGTTCACCAGCACTGGGTTATCTGTCAGCATCTCATCATTGATGAAATCTCCATGGTGGAGCGGGAATTTTTTGATGAGCTGGAAGCCATTGCCAGGGTTGTTCGAAAGTGAAATGAGTCCTCTGGTGGAATCCAGCTGATTGTCTGTGGGGATTTTCTGCAGCTCCCCCCTGTTACAAAGGTCAATCAGTCTACCAAGTTCTGCTTCCAGGCTAAAAGCTGGCACAAGTGTATACACATGACCATGGAACTGACAGAGGTGAAAAGACAAACTGATAGAACCTTCATTTCACTCCTGCAGGCCATCCACTTGGGCAGATGTACTGAGGAGGTTACCGCCCAGCTGGTGAAGACAAGTTACAACAAAATTGAAAGGGATGGAATCCTGGCAACAAGGCTTTATACTCACAAGGGTGGTGACCAAGAGGCAGTATAGTGCAGTGGTTTAAGGCTCTGAGCTGCTAACCTGAAGACCTGGGTTTGAATCCCACAGCCCCCAGTTGCATACTGTGCATGTCACTTAACTTCCTTGTGCTCCCAGGTCGCACCTGTAAACAAGCTTTCAGCTTAGTGTGTCTCTCCCAGTTAAAAAAAAAAAAGCTGACCAATGAAAGAAAATTTCTAGTAGTTACCGGGAGAGAGTTGGCTGTATGAAGCCATGGACAGCGATCCTGTGTTGGTGATAACAATTGATGCCCAATGTCCAGTCGGTCAAACACTGCAGCTAAAAGAAGGTGCACAGGTGATGTTGACCAAGAATCTGGACGTGTAACAGGAGCAGGTCAATGGAGCTCGAGCAGTGGCGGAGCTAGAGGGGGCACGGGGGGGCGGCTGTCCCTCCTGGCTGCCCCAGTGTGAGTAGTGGTGCCCTGCCACCATCTTTATTCACTGTTTAGTGCCCATCGTGGAGCCCGTGATTGACTTGAATGACCCCCCCCCAGCTCCCAAACGCTCCCAAACCTGGCTCCGCCACTGAGCTCGAGGTGTTGTGGTGGGCTTTGAACCAGGGGCCAAAGGACTGCACAGAGTGAGGTTTCTGTGTGGTATCACACAGGTAATAAAGTTGGAACAGTGGGTGTTCAAGGCTGCCGGTGGGATCGATCTGAGTCAACAGCAGTTACTTCTGAAGCTGGCCTGGGCCATTTCCATTCACAAGAGTCAAGGGATGACTTTGGACTGTGTGGAGATCTCCTTGGCTCGCGTTTTTGAAAGTGGGCAAGCTTATGTTGCTCTGTCTAGAGCCCATAGTCTGGAGGGGCTAAGGGTCCTGGATTTTGATGCTAAGTAGTCCGAGCTAATCCAGACGTTTTGCAGTTTTACAGAAAACTCTGAAAAGAGTGTCTCCTAACACAGTCCTCCATGGATGACCAAATTGACGGAGAAAAAGAAAACCAGGTTCCCAGGAGGTGATGCTCTCTCTCCTCCACCCTTGCTCTTTGGAACAAAGCACTGTAGATTTTTATGTTGTCTACATATATTTTTTAACTAATGCAATTCACTTGTGTAACCCCTAGGTGGCGCTATCCCAAGGGCTACTACCCCTGCCTGCTTAGCTAGTAGCAGGTTAAGGGGCCTGGGTACTGAAACGGGTGCCTCCACCTGGAGGTCAGGGTTGTTAGTGGTCAAGCTAACCTGGGCACAGCCCTCTGGGACACTGTAACCCCCCTCTTTCCCTTCTAGTGGCCTGAACAATATACAATAATCACTTTCATAATGACCCTTATTCACCATACAATTACCCACACTGTTTGCACTTACCACCAGGGCTGGTTACTCTAGCTCGACCTTGGGGACCCCCTGTAAAACAAGGTTATGCACAACAAATAGCAACAGTACAGTACTCTTGGCACAAACTGGAACCACAGTCAGGTTAAATGCAAAAAGAGTTAGATCTGATTTATTCAGGGGACTTGAACAAGGGAGGGGCGTAATCAGGTCGATTGGCTTAAAGGCTAAATCAATCAGCTATGCATGCACTTCAGAGTCCCTACACAGTCACACACTCTGGGTACCCAGGCAGGAAAAAGGTGCGCTAGCCAGGACCGTTGCCCGGGGTAAGCCAGCTTCGCAGCTGGTTTGGGCCCTGTGATGGAAGAAAGCAACATGCACAACACACACTATTTGTAATCTGGAGCCGGAGGGCTCAGTTCATGAAGGAAAGGACAACAAAATAATCAGATGATAACACTTTAGATTTAGCTGTTGTTGCAGGGAGCTACCCTGATGTTTACTCACGATACCCAATACAGGACACAGGCAGGATGAAATTGAGACTGCAGGTTGTTGAGCTGGAGTGCCAGGAGAAGCAGGGCCCACACGAATCACTGAGGCGTTGTTCCTGTTCAAGACGTTGAGCAGTGGGCTGATGCCCAGGCAGGTCTCTTGTTGATGGCTTTCTCTGTGTAGCGGGTAGTCTGGCTGGGCCAGTGTGGCAAGGCCCAGGCCAAATAGAGATGCAAACGGATTTAGTCCATTGGTGCTGGATGCAGCCTCCAGCAAGCAGAACACAGTTCAGCACACAGCGGGAAACCAAATCACAACCCACTAACAGAACACAGCACATTTCCGTGTAAGAAATTCTTCTGTACCAGGCAGATTGCTATCCGGTCGCAATTACAGAGTCTCTGCATAAACCGGGAGTTCAAAGGTGACTGGAAATCCTGACAGGCCGATTGCATTCAGCAAATCTTCGGTCTTCTTCAGGTTAAAGCCTGGTCACAGTTCTGTGGCTTAAATCATTCTCACAATTCAGATTCAGTCCGAATAAACTTCAATTTCCCTCTCAGGGACAGCAGGCAGACAGGCAGGCCAAAACTCAGCCCTATCACAGTTTTCCACGTGAATCTATGCAGGATTACTGCTGAACTATCTCGAGCTGTTACTCCTTCACTTTCCAACTCAGATCTGAACTGAAACTGCAAGCAGTCTGGGACTTTCCCCAGGATTCAAAAGGTTCAGTTGGCTGATTCCTCTGTCAGTCACAACAAGGGTTCCCCCTCCAAGTTCATGTAGGCACCAAAAGCCCAAAACTACAATTCCTACAGAATTTTGCTCCCACAAAGCCCCTGGGGATAGGCTCCATTTCAGAGTCTCCAAAGGTACTAATTGACCCATTTCAGCAGTACAGGACCAAGATGGTGGAGATAAATAGAAATGTCCATGCTGCAAAGAAGGCAGGTTAGACAAACTGCAATATTATTACTATTCTAATAAATGATCAGCAAACAAATACATCTTCTAACAGAGCTCCCTCTGCGCTAATAGCGATGGCAGAACGGAGCGAGTATTTGGCAGCCTGGGCAGGACTCAAGCATGGAAACACTCAGCCTCCTCCCATATTAATTATAGCTATAATCTAGGCAGCTCTTAAAGAGACAGTACACAGAGGCTATACAGGCACTCTCTGGCAATAACGTTTAAACTGCTAAAATGCAGGACACCAGCCTGGCAGTGAGCATTTAGGCAAGCTCAAGGAAGACTTTTCGGGAACCCCCATTTGTAGGGGGGGGTACACCTGTATATACTGATGTACAGTTTTTTAAATAAACATTTCCCAATGAAGCTGAGTGCAGGGGGCAGGGGAGGAGCATAAAACAGAAAGTGAAAAAAAAAAACGCCTGGGAGAGGAGGAGGGAGGGACAGACAGAAGAGGAGGAGGAGGAGAAGGAGGAGGTGGGTCATGAAGAGCCAGGCCAGGTCCTCTACCAGGGCTATGAGAGTGAACAGGTGACCTAGCCTGAGGGAAGGGGCTGTGCATCTCATCCATCTCGGAACACAAAACCATAGAGGGGTGATCTGGATGGTGCCCTTGTGGGGAATCCCCAGGTGGGGAGATCAGAGCTGTAGTGCTCCAACAGGGTGGGCAGAAGATCTGATTCAACACTACAACTCATGCTAGAGCCCCCAGCCACTTTAGACATGGAGCATGGTGCTGACTGGGACCCATCAACCCCCATCTCACCTGGGTGGGCTCTTCCCCTTGGGCTAGGCCTAGAAGCATCCACAGCAGTGGAATCCTGGAGCAAGGGGGATAAGGTGCAACGAGTGACACCAGAACTCACCTCGGCACTGCAAATGGCACCGGAATAGAACTAGGCACTGGGAGTGGCACTGGAACCCAACCCGGAGTTGCACCCAGTTCCACCATCCCCTCCAGCATTGGAATCGGCACCAGAGGCATCCCGGCACCGCAAGCAGCACCGTAGGACACAGGGGAGGTGGTGAAACTTTGCATCAGATCGAGAAGAAACCCCAGACAACGTCGTGGATGCTAAAGGCCTAGGGCTAGGCCCAGAAAGGTGTCTTTCCTCACCTTTGCTGGGAAGTCAGTCAGGATCATCCCAGTCCTTGACCTCCAGATCATCTGACTGCTTGAAGGATGAGATCCAGAAGATCTCCAATAGACAGCTGGCTCCAGAGACCTTCCCTCTCCTGAAGCAGCAAACGGCAGCAGGAGGGGACCCAGCCACGCAGGCAGCACCGCCCACTCACCAGCACTGGCCTTAGTGCCAGGAGCTGAAGCGGTGCTGGACCACGACCCCGAGGAACCCACCAGTGCAGGCCCCGTGTATAGCTGTGACTCTGCCACCAGGGGCGTCTGGACCCCCGAGGGGGTACCAGACTGGGAGGGGCTTGCATTTGGCCCCTTTGGCGGGACCAGCTGTCCCAAAGAACCTCCTCCAGGCCTTCTGTCTTGGTGAGACAAGGACTAATGGAGGCCTGGTCTCCCTCAATACATATAGTACTGGGGAGGGGCTCAGGAGAAGAGTCCAAGGACCTTACCTTCGAGTCCCATGTGTGACACCCCATTGCGCAGATTTCCAGGGTGCAAAGGTTTATCGTGAAGCAGGTGTTGCAGTGGTCCATGTCATGGTCTGCTCCAAGGCAGGTCCAGCAACAATCATGTCGGTCCTTAACAGACATATTTCTCCCACAGGGATAATCCATTTTCTTGCTGGTTTTCTTCTGTTTCTTAGGCCCCTGGGATCCGGATATGATCGACTCACAGAAAATAAAAATGAAGCAAAAATAGAGCTCGGTGCCATACAAAGGTGATAGGAAGAGAAAAGGCAGCGATGAGAGGTCGGAGAAACTATATGGAGTAGAGCTACTGGTGACAAATAGAACCAAAGACCATGACACAGTAAAAAATGGCAAATGCTCCCATGGAATACCTTACTTGATGGCGGAAAGAACAGACCTGAGGAGTCAAGAAGGCTGGCATCAGTTACTGGCCAGTCCACAAGTGACACGTCATATATCTATCTCGTGGGCAGTGCTGTCTCCGACATCAGCCCCCTTTCTCCAAAGCTTTTAAAGGCACATGCTCCTGTGGGGTCCTGGTGCCTCCAGCACAGACCCACCAGTGATGAATGGTGAAGATTGATTCTTGGAATATCTTTGGATCTTGCTAAATTAGGAAATGGTTGGTTCAAACTTTTAAAAGTTCTAGAAGGCCGGACATTAAGACCTTTTTTCCTTACTGATTGGACAGTGATGGCTCTGAGCTGAGACCTGAAACCTTCAGGTTCATTAGAGTTTGGCCCAAGCATGATTCTTTGATAGGTGGTTTTACTGGAAGATGAATAGTTTTTGAACTATTAAGAAATCAAGATGCCATTTATCATATATGTGGAACTTTTTTTGAATGTCTGAAGGATAACTGTATTTTTGCAAAATTGATATACGTCAGTTATGTGAGGGCAAAGCCTGATTTCAAGGCTCAAAAAGAATAGTTACCTACTGTAATAGCAGATCTTCGATAGAATCTCCTCCATTGAGCCACATCATGGAACTGTAAGCCATCGGTGTCAGGACCACCCAGAAAGGTTTTGCTCACTGGGGCCACCCAAGTAGATGCACCTTATTGGTGCCTGCATAATATGAGCATGCCTCAGCTCCTCACTGGAGACAATCTTGGAGAATCATCAGACCAGCAGGTACCGAAGTGACCAGGACCGAGTCAGGCACACAGTCCAGGATCTGGAAACCTCAGTAGAAATGCTCTATTTACGCAGCATTGGAGAAGCAGCTTGCAAGAGCTGGCAGTATCATCACCCATCACCCGACAAGGGGGGAAGGTGGGCGGGAGAGCTGTGGCTCAGTGGAGGAGATTCTCTCCAAGATCTACTGTTACGGTAAGTAACTATTCTATCTTCTTCAAGGATATCTCCATCCATTGAGCAACACCATGGAATGATTCCCAAGCAGTACCAAGTACAGAGGGAGGATAGCAGGATCTAACGTTCCTGAGTAAGGAGGCCTTGCAGGACACTGAGACCAAAGCCAGCACATCTGTGAGAGATAATGTCCAGACTGTAGTGTTTAGTAAATGTATGAACAGTATTCCAAGTGGCAGAAGCACGTGAGCACAGACTGGACCAGAAAGCTGCTTACTGTGCTTCTGGTAACAAAATACAACTGCCATTTGGACAAGCCCTGTTAGGAAATCCAGAAGCCCACCATTCTGGGGGCAAAGTGACCAACAGTTGTGAGGATTAGCTACAATACTCTGTACAATCCAAGTGCCAATGCAGCATCCTCTGGATGACCAGTGTATGTAAACAACATTCCCCACTATCCACAGGAGATGAAAAATAAATAGGAAGGTCAATATTTTGATTTAGTGTTCCTTGAGACACTACCTTTGGAAGGAAACGAGGATTTGTGCATAATGTAACCCTATCCTTGCAAAAAATAATAAAAGGATTGTCTGCAACTAGAGCCTGCAGTTCTGAAATGTATCTAGCAGACATCACAGCCACTAGGAAGAGTGTCTTCCAAGATATGAAGCACATCTCACAAGTAGCAGCAGGCTTGGAAGGAGGTGCCATCAGGGTCTCTAGGACTACATTAAAGTCCCACACTGGAATCGGATCTCAGACAGGGGCATGGTGCAAAAGCAGAATACCTTCTAGAAATCTACAGGAAACCTCCATCTGGGCCACTGTCTCACCCTCTGTGAGGGCATAAAATGCCAACACTGTGGCCAGGTAGACCTTATAGAAGAAACCCCAGTCCTGAGTCTTTAAGGGACAAGAGGTAGTCCAGCACTTTAGGAACTGGACACATAAAAGGCATACTGAGTACACCAAACATTAGAACGTTTCAGTTTTGTGATTAGGTATACAGGTAGATGGCTTCTAACCATCAGTAGATCATCAGCAACTGCCAGAGAAACTCTGAAGCAGGTGTGGAGGTGCAGGGACTGAAGATCTGGTTGCACCAGAGCACCCTGCTGCTGGGTTAGCAGTCCCACTCACAAGGGGAGTGGGACAGGAGGTTCCACTACCAGTTGCTGGAGTAGAGGGAAGCAAATTTGTCTGGGCCAGTAAGGGGCTATCCAAATCAAGGTGGCTGGCTCAACCTGTAGCTTGACCAGAACCCGCTATATTAGAGGAATGGGTGAAAAGTGGACAGAAGAAAAAATTACTCACCTTAGTAATTGCTTTTCTTCTCATGGAGTCTTGCTATATTAGGATTTCTGCAGTTAGGCTCAGCCTCTGAACTGCCCCGGAGAGGAAATAGTTAACTCCAGTGAAACCTGGAGTTCCACAGCGTGAGGGCGCTGTTCAAAGTTCTATCTGGCCAGTTTCAAATGAAACTGCCAGGTTCTTTACGAAGCCAAACTAACATAGCAAGTCTGTGTGGAAGAGCTCTACACTAGCCATTGGCTACCTACCAGTAGTAGAACAACAAAAACACAACAACAATCACAGAATAATAACAATATTACATATTATTATTAGTATCACCCAAGACAAGCACTAATAGACCCCCTCTCCCCAAAAGACTCAAGTCCAGGGAGGGGGCCATATACCACTTAACAAAAACAGAATTACCTAGTTCCCTAACCCAAATGAAAATGGCGGGGGAGGACTAGGGAGAACTAACATGGCATGACACAGTGCTTGCACTAACTTGCCAACCCCGTACCCAAGTAGGAGTTCTGAGAGGGGTAGGAGGGAGGGTTGTCCTAATATAGCAAGACTCCATGAGAAGAAAAGCAATTACTAAGGTGAGTAATTTTTCTTCAAACACCATGAAGTCTTGCTATATAGGACTTCTGCAGATTACACAGCAGTACCTCCATGGAGGAGGGCCAGAACCTACTTAGGAATAGGCTCCTGAAGCACAGCTGTGCCAAAACGAGCATCTCTCCTGGACTGGACATCCAGGGAATAATGCTTGAAAGGTGTGGACTGTTTTCCAGGTAGCAGCTTGGCAAATTTCCAAAATGGGAACATCTCTAGCAGCCGCTAGAGATGCAGTTGTACCCCTGGTGGAGTGAGCCCTCAGTCCCGAGGAGGTTCTCTACCTAGTTTTTGGTAACAGAACTGGATACAAGAGACAATCCACCTTGCAATTGTCCTCTTAGTGGCAGGTCTCCTTTGCCAACTTCCCCATAGGTAAGGGAAGAGTTGAAGGATTCAATCCTGTGACCCTTGGTGCGTTCCAAATAGTAGCTTAGGGCTCTTTGACGTCCAGACTGTGCAATCTCCTCTCCCTGAGGAGGAATGCTCAGTGAAAAATACTGGAAGAGAGATGGATTGGTTTAGATGAAAATCTGAAACCACTTTGGTTAAAAACTTTCTGTTAGTCCTGAGGACTACCTTATCTCTGTGAAAAGAAATAAAATCTTTTTCCACTGACAGGGCTTGTAATTCACTTATACGTCTAGCAGAAGTGATAGCCACTAGAAAAACAGTCTTCCAAGTTAAAAACTTGAGATCTGCAGAAGACAGAGGCTCAAAGGGGGGTTGCATTAGCTAAGCAATACAAACATTCAGGTCCCAGGCAGGAGCTGGTTCCCGAAAGGGAGGGTTAGTGTGAGTAACCCTTAAAAACTTGGAAAACACAGGGTGAGAAGAGAGGAAACAGGTTTCCTTGCAGACACAAAAGCAGAAACAGCTGCCAGATGAACTTCAAGGTAGCTGGTTTGAGGCCTAGGAATTTAGATGGACCAAATAGTCCAATAAAATGGCCAAGTCAGCAGATTCTGGTACAATTTGTTTCTCAGAACACCAGAAGAAAAACCTCTTCCACTTAGAATTGTAAGTGGCCCTAGTGGAAGGCTTCCTAGAAGCCTTTAAAATGTCCAAGACACCTTGAGAAAGGTGTAAATCAGCAAATTCTAGCTCCTCAAGAACCAAGCCTTGAGGTGGAGGGAATTGAGGTCCAGGTACCACACTCTCCCCTGTGCACAGGTCAGCAGGTTGTGGATCCTGGGCAAGCTCAGGGGAGGGTGGAATGTCAGGGACAGGAGAAGAGGGTACCAGGGCTGTCTGGCCCAGTCTGGAGCAATCAGAATCACTTTGCAGGGCTGAGTTCTGATTTTTACTAGTACCCTGAAGAGGAGAGGGAAGGGGGGAAAAGCATACAGGAATTTCCCTTCCCAATCCAACAGAAAGGCGTCCAGGGGGACTGAGCCCAACACTGGAGGCCTGCAACAAAATAGAGGAAGTTGGTGGTTGTCTGGGGCTGCGAAGAGATCTATCTGAGGGGTGCCCCATCTGGCAAAGACCGACCCCAGAACCTGGGGATTCAGAGTCCATTCGTGATGACCCTGGGAAATCCTGTTGAGGGCATCCGCCAGGACATTGTCCTTCCCTGGAAGGTGAACTGCTATCAGGGAGGTGTTCAGGGAGTAAGCCAGAGACCACAACTTCATTGCTTCGGTGCACAAGGCTGAAGACCGAGTGCCCCCTTGCTTGTTGATGTACCACATTGTTGTGGTGTTGTCTGTCCTGACTTGAACTACCTTGTTCTGGACAGTAGCTGAAAAAGCCTGGAGAGCTAAGAGGACAGCTCTGAGTTCCAAAAGATTGATGTGGAGCAGAGATTCCTGAGGGGACCACACTCCCTGAGTGGAAAGGTCGCCCAAGTGAGCCCCCCACCTTAACAGGGAGGCATCCGTGGTGAGGGTGAGGGAATGAAGAACGGGTAAGAAGGGGACCCCCTGAGTTAAATTGCTTTGATCCTGCCACCACTGAAGGGCCAGGATCAGGGTTTTGGTCACTGGGACTAATTTGGTAAGGGGGTCCTTCCTTTGAGACCAGTAGGACCTCAAGTGGAACTGAATGTCTCTCATCTGAAATCTTGTTCCCTGCATGACAGCTGTGGAAGCAGCCATGTGCCCTAGGAGTTGCAGAAAGTGCCTTGCTGGTCGAGAGACCCGCAGAGTAAAGGAGGATGCCTGGGCAATGAGTCTGTCCACTCTTTCCAAGGGAAGAAATGCCCTGGCTGACTTTGTGTTCAATTCTGCACCTATGAAAGTTAGTGCCTGAACTGGTTCCAGAACTGACTTTGGAAAATTCAACAGGAATCCCAGAGAAGTGAGAAGCTGCTGGGTGACTTGCAAGTGGGATTTTACCTGATCTGGAGACTGACCCACTATGAGCCAGTTGTCCAGGTAGGAAACACAGCAACCCCTTGCCTTCTTAAATGAGCCACTACCACAGCTAGACATTTTGTGAAAACCCTTGGAGCAGAGGTGAGGCCGAAGGGCATTGCTCTGAACTGGTAGTGGCCAGAGGGCAGTTTGAACCTGAGGTACTTTCGGTGAGAAGGCCTGATCAAGATATGAAAATAGGCATCCTTGAGGTCCAGGGAAGCTAGCCAGTCCCCTGACCTTAGGGAAGGCAAAATCATTGCCAGAGTTAACATTTTGAACTTTGGTTTCAAAAGATGCTTGTTCAGGAACCTTAAATCTAGGATGGGCTGCCATTCTCCTGTCTTTTTTGGGGTAAGGAAGTATCTTGAGTACAGCCCCTTGCCCTGATGGCAAGGAGGAACCCTTTCCGCTGCTTTGCAACCTAGAAGAGAAGAAACCTCTGCTTCCAAAGCAAGGGCTTCTGAAGGATTTGCAGGTGGAAAATGTCTGGCTCTCATCTTTGGGAACTGTTTGAAGCTGAGAACCAGACCTTGGCTTACCACCTCCAGAACCCATTTGTCCGAAGTTAGGGACAACCAGTTCTGGCTGAAATAAACCAACCTGCCCCACCGGTACAGGAGATTGGTCCTGGGCACCCATCAGGGTGCCTGCTTGCAGCAGCTTTAGGCTGAGGAGAGGAGCGGTCTGCCTGTGCCCGCCTACCTCTGCCTCTGAAAAACCCTCTGTGCAAAGGCTGAAGAGGCCTGAACTTGATAAAAAGGCCTGTGGAAAGGCCTGCCCCTACCCCTGGGGGCATGCCTTTGTGGAGTGGCATGCCTCTCCTTAGCTTGGGCACTTTTGTAGGTAGTTCTGTATTCATCCATCTTTTTCATGTAATTTTCTGTTTGATCCCCAAACAGAGAATTTCCTACTACAGGAAAATCCATAGCCTTTGACTGAGTATCTTGGGACAGATTAGTGCATCTGAGCCATGCCAACCTACGGAGAGCTACAGAAGTGGCCATGACCCTAGAGGAAACATCATTAACATCAACAGCAGCATGAAATTGAACTTTAGAGGCTTCAATGCCATCAGCAGCCACTTGTTCCAACTCACTAGCCAGCTGGCCCTGGGCCTGCTTGGCTAACTGCAATATAGTGTCCCATCTAGATTTCTGATATCTAGCCACATAAGCCATATAATTAGCCTGCCTGAGTCCCAACGAAGCTGCCATATATTGTTTTTCGCCATGGCATCAATCTTCCTGGAATCCTTATCAGGAGGATGTGAGGCCAGGGGAATATTAGCCTTGTCACAGGCTGCAGCTTGAACAACACCTACATGACTACACTGCTCAGTGAGGAAGTCTGTATCAGGGCCTGATAAAGTATACCTTCTGTCCATTTTTTTATCTACAGGAGGAACAGAATGAGGATTTTTTAAAATCTTTGTTGTTTGCTTCCTAAATGACTTATGCAAAGGAATAGACAACCTTCTAGACTCTGGAATATCCATCATTTCTACATAATCAGACTCCTCTTGGTCATCCACAGCCTCCTCTAAGGGAAGCTGGAGGGTTTCTGCCACCTTTTTATAAAACATAAAATGAGAAGGGGACTCAGACAGCAAAGGGGGAGATTCTAAAGGTCTGTCTGGAGAAATGTCCGGTTCAATGGGCACGTCCAGACCTTCCCAGTCACAAATACACTGATCAAATTCCTCCTCCCCCTCCTGTGGTTCATAAAAATCCTCAGCATCATAATCCTGACTGAACTAGCCTTTCTTTTGCCCAAGGAAGTCTCGCCCTGGTCAGAGGGCACTCCCTCTGGTCCAATGGGTGCTGGACCAGGCTGGCCATCCGGGTCAGCGGACTTTTTGGCCTCTCGTTCCCTGAGCCGGCCCAATCTCTTTTCCAGGGTGGCTGCAGGGAAATTTTTACACACCTGGCAGTCTGACAGGAGGTGGTCAGCCCCCAGACAATAGACACAAGTGGTGTGTGGGTCAGCCTTGGCAAAGGCTTCCCCACAGACATCACAGTGTTGAAACCCAGTGGGCCCGGTTTTTCTTTTGGGTTTCTCAGACATAATGCCAGCCTAACCAAAAACTTGCCCTTTAAACGGCTGTGCCAGGCAAGACACCCTTATCGGTTCCTAACTGTCACGGGTATTTGAAAAAACAAGATTTAATCCAAGTTTTTTAGAACCGATAAGAACCGGGAACCGCACTTCTAAAAGCCCATTTAAAGATTTAAAACGTTATTCAAAGCAAACC
Source organism: Neoceratodus forsteri (assembly GCA_016271365.2). Taxonomy (NCBI): domain Eukaryota; kingdom Metazoa; phylum Chordata; order Ceratodontiformes; family Ceratodontidae; genus Neoceratodus; species Neoceratodus forsteri. Next base: position 277,320,499 of record JADMNL010000025.1, read on the forward strand.
GATCGGTTCAAAACTGAACCGATAATGAATTTCCACACAGACTTCAATATTTGTACTTACGGTTTACCAGATAGAGCTTTTGACCGAAACGCGGTAAAATAAACACTTTTTGCCGGTTCAAATGAACCGAAGAAACTCGCTTGAACCGCGAAATGAACCGAGCTGAAGGAGCTGATCTCCGGAGCGACTGTTCAGTGAAGCGGAGTAAAGAATCTGGCAGTTTCATTTGAAACTGGCCAGATAGAGCTTTGAACAGCGCCCTCGCGCTGTGGAACTCCAGGTTTCACTGGAGTTAACTATTTCCTCTCCGGGGCAGTTCAGAGGCTGAGCCTAACTGCAGAAGTCCTAATATAGCAAGACTTCATGGTGTTTGAAACCTCCCTTTCCAGGAGAGGGATAATGCGTCTCACCAGAAAATTCCAGACCCTGGAATGTGTGAGCAGAAATTTGGCAGTTTTGCATTGTATGAAGATGGCACATAGGTCTATGTCTGGTCAACTCCATTTCTCAAAGAGGTCGTTCCCAGTGGAGTCGGAGAGTTCCCATTTGTGGCATGTTGCATAGAACCAACTGAGGTGATCTGCCAATGCATTCTGTGTACCTGGTAGGATCACTGCAGACAGAAATATGTCTCGTTCTACTACCCAGTGCCAAACTCTCGTCGCTTCTCTACATAGAGGGTATGAATGGCTTCCATCTTTTTTTTTTTATCAAGCTTTTGGCCCCCCATGGCCACCTACTCTTGTCATTGGGCCCCCCACCATCCCCAACCCCATCTGCCTCTCCTCCACCATCGTGGCCGGTGGGAATCCACAAGGAGCAGGGCCTGGGAATGGAGGGGACCATCACATACGGCCATGGGGAGACGTAGTGTTTTCTGATTTTCTCTCCACCCTCCCAGAGCAACGGTACATGGAGGTGCGTGCATGCTTCTGGAAGTCGAGTGCTCCTTTCACCCTCCCTTACAGAAGTTCTCAGCTCTTCTCTGACACCCGGCCTCCACCAGGTGTCAGCAAAGAGAAATGAACAGTGCCTCCCCAATCTGGGAGACTAGAAGCAGCCCAGCAGCCCCTACAATCATCTCCCAACCCTCCCCAGCCAGGCCGCAGAGGCCTGAGCTTGCCCCTGAACTTGGTTCGTCAGTATGCCGTGAAGTTTGGCGTCCAGTGTCTCAACCCTCAGTGCCATCAGGCTAGCATGAATGACCTCTACCTTGATGGTTGATTTAATGTACCACCAAAATATTGTCTGTACAGATCAGCAGCTGATTCCCTGGAAGGAGGGTGGCAAAGGCCTGTAGGCCACATAGAACAGCCCTCATCTCCAGAGTGGTGCTGTGCAGAACAGTATCCAGAGGGGTCAATTGACCTAGATTTTAAACTGAACCCAAGGTGTCTGTGGTCATCACTAGGAGGGGGGATGACCAGAGGAACTGAGACCCCAACTCTAGGTTGGAGCAGACCAACCACCACAGCAGGGTGCAACAAAATGGAGGAGTCACCTGTATGAGATATTCCAATTAATCATAATGTTGTGACCACTGCACCATGAGAAACCACTGAGAGATTCTCATGTGCAGGTGAGCTAGTGGGGCGGCACAGTCAGTATGGCAGCTACTTACAGGCCAATTAACCTTAGAAGGCATCTGTCCGAGACATAGTTGCTGGATGATACCAGCTGTGCCTGGGTCACCAGTGCCGTAGCCCATCCCTGCCACATGTCCAGAACTGTCTAAGGGGCTTTCTTGGCAGCTCCCAACTGGAACTATCAAACTGAACTTTCCCTGGTTGTAAACCTAAGTTATCTCTGGATTCAAATTGATATAGGATTCTCCTATTTATATATATTTTTTATTGTCTGTATAATTTGGGGCTGGTTGTGGGAAGGTAGTGGGTGAATGGGGATTAGGTAGTGTAAGACTGGATGGTAATGAATGTGCAGTTAAATTAGATTATATTTATTGTATGAATGGTGACTGAATGACTAGTTAGGATTTTATATTATTGTTACATTGTTATTTTTGTTTAGTTGATCTAACTGCTTAGATATGTGCAGGAGTCTTGGGCCCCTCCAAATTAGCTACCCGGCAGCCCTGCTGTGTGACCTCCGCCCCTTTTGTGATCTCCCCCTCCCTGATGTTGCTATAAGGCATTGCAGGGAGGTGGGTATTAGCAGGGGGCAGGTGGGGGGTCTGTGGGGGGGTGCCAGGGGCTTAACGGAGGTGAGAGGGATTGAGGTGGTCAGGAGCAGGATGCGCCCTAGGAGAAAACAGAATCTTGAGAGAGGCCCAATGTGTTTGGTCTCCGTTTCTAGGGTTCCCACTGGATCACATGGGCAGGCAGCTAGAGGGCCTACAGCCTCCATTGATCCCCTCCAGTCAGTGTTGTGCAACACCAGGTCGATGAGAAACAAGACCACAATTATGTTGGACTTGATTTCCTCAGTCAACCTAGCGTGCATCACGGAGACCTGGTTGGGGGACGATGCTGGACGGGTACTCTGTGGTACACTGCCTGAGGAGGGATCACAGGGTCAGGGATGTGGCCATCTGTTTTAGATCCAGCCTGAATTTCTCTGTACATCTGGTGGGTTCTACCTCATCGTTTGAATGTGTGGTAGTGCATGGGTGTCCAGATGCGGGTTGTAGAATTCTCCTGATTTACCGCCTTCTGGGGTTGGGCGGAGAATTCCTGCAGAAGGCTTCATCACCAACAGGGTGTTGGAGTCACCCAGATGGCTTATTCTGGAGGACTTCAATGCCTGGATCAACGATAAATCCTCACAACTTGGTTCTGACCTCCTCCAGTTGTCACTGCTGGGCCTTGCACAGGCAGTTGCCTCTGCGACCCACCATTATGGCCACACCTTGGACTTGGTATTCTTACTGAGTCTTGAGGTCACTGACCTCAGGATTGATTGGGTCGCTTGGTCCGATCACTGTATGGTGAAATTCTTGTTTGGGGCCCCCCCAATAGTTCCTCCCCTGTTGAGATTATCAGCTATCACCCTTTAAGGGGATTGTCCCCAGAGGGACTGATGGCGGTAGCTGATTTTTTGGGTGTTGGTACTGTTTGTGCAGCTGGCTTGGGTGAAGCGGTGACAGCCTATAAGAAGTCTGTCTCCGGGGAACCCTATGCCATTGCACCAGTCCATATACGACCCAGATCCTCTCACCTGAGACCCCCATGGTATGATGTGGCTCTCAAGGTGATGAAGACCATGGGCCAGAGATAAGAACATTGCTGGTGGAGGACTTGGTCAGTGGAGGATACACTGGCTTTGAGAAATCATTATACTGATTATCAAAGGGCAATCAACTGAAAGAAGGCAGAGTTCCTGTCCAGGGAGATTGCCACAGGGAAGAACAGATCAGCTGAGCTCTTTCGAACTGTGGACAGACTGCTTCACCTAGTCTGTCTTCACCCACAAAAAGCCTTTTCAGTACCACTTTGTGAAGAGTTTGCTGTGTTCTTCTCTGACAGGGTATTTTCTATTCAGGCTGGGACATCACCAGTGGGGTCTGGGTGGAGCAGAGGCTCTCCCATTGTCTGGGCAGCGTTTCAGGCCAGTGGAGGTGGCCGAGGTCTCTGAGGTGATTCTGAAGCTGCGGCCCACTACTTGTGAACTGGACCCTGGCCTGACACATCTCCTAGTGGGCTGTATCGAGGCTATCAGTCCAGTGTTTGCCAGGATAGCCAGGTGTTCACTTTCGAAGGGGGTCTTCCCCAATGCCTTGAAGAAGGTGCTGGTGAAGCCCATTCTGAAAAAAAAATTTCTTGACCCCAACATCCTGGCGAATTATAGACCCATCTCCAATCTCCCATTTTTAGGGAAGGTTGTCGAGAAGATCGTGAATCTGCAGCTTGAGGAACACCTGGAGACCTTTGACATCTACAGGCCATTCTAGTCTGGGTTTAGGACGAGGCAGGGAACAGAGTCGGCACTAGTCAGGGTGCACAATGACCTCCGCAGGGCAAGAGATTGAGGGGAATGGTCAATTCTCATTCTCCTCGATCTGTCATCAGCATTTGATACCATGGACCACATTGTATTGTTCAATTGCCTTAGAGAGTATTGTGGACTCGTCGGTACTGTCATCAACTGGTTTGAGTCCTTTCTCTCGGGCAGGAGGCAGAGTGTAGTGATGGGGAATTTCTCCTCCTCCCCAGTGCCCCTGACCTGTGGAGTTCCTCAGGGTTCAATCCTGTTACTGATGTTAATGGCATACATGCTGCCTCTGGGGAGGCTCATTAGACAGTACAACTTGGGTTTTCACTATTACACCGATGATATTCAACTGTAAATGTTTTTTGCACCAGGGACAAATGGTGCTGTCGATTTGCTGAATAAATGCCTTGCCGAGATCCAGGATTGGATGAACTCTAACTGGCTGAGACTTAACCCAGGCAAGAAACAGGTACTGGTGATCAAGCCGGGTTACAGGTGTGATGGGGATGTCTCTGAGATGGCAACAGGTTTGGTCCTGGGGTCGACCTCATTCATGGCATCCTCTAGGGTGAGAAATCCGGGTGTTGTCCTCGATGACAGGCTGACACTTGAAGCCCAGGTGTCGGCTGTCATCAAAAGTGGTGTCTACCATTTGAGGAACATCAGCCAGATGAAACCCCTAATTCTTCCTGAGGACATGCCATCGCGGGTGCATGCCTTTGTAACATCCAGGCTTGACTACTGTAATGTTCTTTATCTCATCTCAGGGTCAGTGGAGGGAACCTCCATCAGCTGCTGCTAGTGCAAAATGCAGCAGCCAAGCTGCTGACAGGGCTGTCAAGGTCCTGTCATGTGACCTCAGTCCTGTGGGGTCCGCACTGGCTGCTGGTCAGGTGGAGGATTCTCTTCAAGGTGGGCTTGCTCACCTATAAGGCCCTATATGGATTGGGCCCTGGCTACCTGTCAGACCTCCTTACCCCTGCCATCCCGGCCCACTCCCTTCGTTCCTCTACTGAGGGCCTCCTGGCAGTTCCGAGGACCAGGATGAAAACCTCAGGTGATCGCTCATTCGGGGTGGCCAGCCCAGTCCTCTGGAACTCGCTGCCAAGACCTGTGATGGAGGCCTCTATGGTGGAAGCATTCATGAGGGGCCTAAAGACCCACCTTTTTAACCTAGCATTCCTTACTGATGTTTTTAACTAACACAAATTTTATTTATTTTAATTGATTCTGAATGTTGTTTATATAATATGTTATGTTTTAATGCTCCATCAAACTTTTTAATGTACGGCACCCAGGGCCTCCGGGATTGGGCACCTAACAAATAATAAATTACTTACTTTCTAGACTCATCTTCCTTCTTCACACCTTTCCAGTCTAGCTTTTGCAAACACCACTCTACCACTTCCTCCCTCTTCCAACTCACCGATGACAGCTACGGACCAGGGCCTTCTCACTGCCGCCATCTTAGTCAACCTAGCGAAAGCTTTCGACACAGCCTCCAACACCCTTCTACTGCACAAACTTGAGGCCTGCAGGCCTCTCAGACCCTGCAATAAACTGGTTTGGATCTTACCTCATAGGTAGGTCGCAATCAGTAAAACTTGGAAATTCCTTATCCCCACCCCTCCCCATTAACAGCAGTGTCCCCCAAGGCTCCGTCTTTGGCCCTTTACTTTTCTCTGTCTTTCTAAATGACCATCCCTCAGCCTGCCCATTTGCTTCCATCCACATGTATGCATATGACATAGCCCTGTTTGTCTCTGGATCTTCTCCAGAAGAGTTAAGATCCAAACTCCAACCTGATTTCGACTCTGTCCAGAAATGGTTCAGATCAAATCAGCTATCACTGAATGCCCAAAAAACAGTCTCTATGTGCTTTGGCACTAGGCCAGGGATTTCTAATCTCCCATCCCTCCCTCCCCTCTTTCCCCACCCTAGATGGGGACACAATTGATGACATACTCTCATTTAAGTACCTTTTTTTTCTTTAATATAGTTTTTATTAAACTTTCACAGGTACAGCATGTTACAACCTTAAACATCATATCAGTGATTACATATGCTGTGGTGAGCAGGGCACTGCAAAGCAACTTAAACACCAACCAACATCCATCTGTTATAATGATCTCTATCCCTTTACACAGGAGGCAGGGGAGAGGAGGAGTACAGTATTTAAACAGTAATTCGGTCAGGTGTAATCCTGTTTTTGGTATTGGCTTTCTGTATATTTTTTTTTTTTTAATTTTTTTTTATTTAGTTGTTTAACCAGGTATAGCACTCTAAGCTGGAAGCTTTTTTACAGGAGCGACCTGGGAGCACATATATTGGTGCCCTTACTCTGGCTTGGCTCAGGCGGAAGCGGAGGGAGGCAGCCTAGAGACCACCGGGCAACTCCATTTCTTGTATTAGTTCTGAGCTCTGAGTATGTTAGGGCCTAATCAGTCATTGCCTAACGTTTTACCTCATGGTGTTATAGTGGGAGCTCTGCTCATAGCATGAACTAGCCATCTCTGCCATCTGTTAGTGCACAGCTCGGCTCGATCATTGAGGGAGAACGTAAGCCTCTCCATCTGATAAATTTGATAAACCAATATTCTCCAGCTTGCAATCTCAGGAGGAGTGGAGGTCAACCACAATCTGGTAATTATTTTTTTGACTAAAGTTATAAGGATTCCTAATAGATATCACTTTTGGGGGGGTCTTGTCTGCCTCCAGGGTATTGCAGCAGTAAATATAATTCTGGGGACAAATGGAGAGTAGGGTCAAAGATTTCTTGCAGTTCAGCCTGGATGTCACTAAGATATGGTTTAATTATTGTGCATTTCCACATAATGTGGTAATGTGTTACTCGTTGCTCGCCACAATTCCTCTAACAGGAGGAATCTGCCATGAGAAGATAAAGAGCAGTGATCACTGGGGTGTGGGAAAACCTGGTGAGCTGTTTCCATGCATATTCTCTCCATTGGTGTGAGCACGTTGCCTTGGAGGAGAATCAGCATGCTCGATCCCAGGTCTCCTTCTCGATAGGGGAGTCCACTTCCACTTCCCATTTTCATTCAAGTACCTTGGTATCTGGCTTGACCGTTTTCCTCAGCACATAGATGCCATATACAATAAACTCTGCCCCAAGCTTGGTGCTCTCTACAGGAACAAAAGCTGCATCCCTCTTCCCACTCACCATGACATCCTTGCTAAGATGATTCTCCCCATCATTGATTATGGCAACATAGTCTATGGTGTTACCCCAAGTTCCACCCTGGCCAGACTGGACCCCCTCTTCCACTCCTTCTGCTGTTTCGCTCTGAACTGTTCTCCCCGTACCCACCCCTGTTCTCTTTGCTCTACTCTCTCTTTCCCTTCCCTAGAGGATTACTGCCTAATCCACTGCACCACCTTCACTTCCAAGTTCTCGCTGTTAACCCTCCTTCCCCATCTGACCTCTCTTCTCTCACCAACCCCCCCACCCCAATCCCTCTGCAGTCCTGGCTATCGCTTCCTCCAGCTCCCTTCTTGTAAATTCCTTACTGGTCAAGCTGCTTTTTCATTCTGTTTTCCTAAACTTTGGAACTTTCTCCCCCTTCCCATTCTCTCTGCTTCCTCCAAGCACTCACTAACCTCACAACTCTGCACCTACACTACCCCCTCCTGTGACTGTCCCTAGCTACCAGGCCCATTTGTTTCACATAGCTCCTTCCCCCCACCTTCCCGTCTTTCCTATCATCCTCACTCTCTCTCCTCTCCCCCTCCTCTCTCTCTCTCTCTCCTATCCCCCTCTTCCCCTTTTCCTCACTTTCCTCTCTCTCCCTCATTCCCCTTCCCCTTATCTTCTCTCCCTTATCCCTTTCCTCCTTCCCTCCTTACCTGCCCCTAATCCTCCTTCTGCCCCTCCCCCTCATTTCCCCTCCCTTATCTCTTCTCTTCTCCTCCCTCCCATCCCCATGTCCCCCTCCCTTACCTGCCCCCAATCCACTCCTCTCTGCCCGACCCTTGACTAAATCCACTTATCAATCACCCTGTGTTGGGCCTCTACTTCAACTACCCATGAGGACTCAGCTGCACTATTACCTTGTATCTTACCTGTATATGAGTGTAACTGCTATAAATATAGTAACTGTTTATCGTAACAAGCAAAATTACTGTTCATTGTATTGTACTGTATATACACTGTTATTCTTGTATCACTCCCTTCTCCCCCCCCCCCCAGGACGCATCTGGAAATGAGCTAATTCAAAGCTCAGTATGTCTTTCCTGGTGAAATGTTTTAATAAATAACTAATTAAACAAATAAATAAATATATACGTTTTCTGCATCATTGCCAAACAACTGTTCACCTCTGACTGGAACATTCATTACAGAATGTTACACATCTAAGGCAAAACCAGTCACCCTTAGTCAAGAGTAATGGTGGAGGCAGCTGCCAGATTCGGCCCTAGCAGCTGCATCAGAGGCATCATAGGCAGACTTTAGTTGGTGCTTACCTGCCTCTTGGCCATTAGCAATAGTCTGCTGTGCAAAAATGTTGTCCTGGCCCACTGGCAATTTTTCAGTCAATGAGGCCATAGTCTTCTAAAGGCAATTTTTTTTTTGTTTTTTTTTTTTTTTAGTTGTTTAACCAGGAATAGCACACTAAGCTGAAAGCTTTTTTACAGGTGCGACCTGGGAGCACAGGGAAGTTAAGTGACTTGCTTAGGGTCACACGGTATGTAAGTGGAAGCTGTGGGATTCAAACCCAGGTCTGGTCTGCTAGATGTCGCTAGATGCTAGGTATTTTATCATGTATGCCTGATAGTTTGCAATCCTTAGGACTAGAGAAGTAGAAGCCAAAGTTCTCTTCCCCATCACATCCAGCTTTCTCGACTCCTTACCAGGAGAAAGTGAACTCATGTTTGGGAGCCTTGGATCTGTCATGAGCGGCCATAATCACCACGGTGTCTGTTTCAGGCTGGGATGAATAACAGGGCATTGCAGTGTGGGCTGGGTATTGTTTCATCAGACTTTCTTGGAACTGCTGGCACTTTAGTTGGCCTACATCAAGCAGCCAAAGTGGCATACGCAAGGGCAGAATGCACAGGAGGAATTATTACTGTAGGGGAGGCTGAAACCTCCAAGAACTCATTGAGATTTCCCTTGGAGGAATCTTCCTCCTCCTCTGCTTGAAACCCCAGTTTAGCCTGTACATGTTTCAGAAAGACCTGAAATTAGGCATCCTTAGGTGGTGACCTTGGAGTGTTTTTCACACTCTTTTTCTGAGCAAGATGATACAGTGGAGTGCGAGTCCACAATATGGCCTCCTCCTCTTCATCCATATACTCTAGATAATATTCCAGTTCATTGTCTGTGTTGACTGTCATCAACTGAGGGTCAACGGGGTGAGGAGACAAAAGAGGAGGGGCCATCGATAGGGAGGCCCCATCAATGAAGGCAGTTCAGGACTGGACACTACAGAGAGGACTGAGAATTGAAACATCGACGGTAAGGTCAATGATGGTGTCGACAACAGAGGCAGTGGGAACAGATGCTGAAACAGCTCAGAATTGTCTGATTCCAGAGTTATGCATTGACAGGCCCTGAAGGGGATGACAATGGCAGAACCGTCAACAGGACTATGCTCAATGGCAATACTGGCTGTGAATCCCCAAGCAGGGGAGACCAGCCAATACTGGACCCCAACCTTGGTGTCTGTGACATGGTCGGGGGGTCGCAGGTGCCTGGGTGCTGTTGTGCCACAGGTCAGGAAGCATAGGAAAACCAGGAGCAGTTGTAGAATTCACCAAAAATTATTTATTTACACTAGCAGTATCATAAAAAGAATAAACTTGTTCATAATGACTATGTACAAAAGAGAAAAAAAATAAAGTTTTCTTTCAGTCTCTGTGTCCCTTGTTCTCCTAATCTTTCTTGCAGTTGCAGTTTAGCTCTTTTATAAGTCCTTTCAACCCCCATCCTTAGCAAGCATCCTGTATTTGTAAATATCAGGCAGGAGCTGCTAGAACACATTGTGCCTGAGCTGAGAGGCCCCTTGTGCACAGTTTTTGCAAAATGCTGGAAGATTTGCACTCAAGTAACCTTTATAAGTTTACAGTAGCTTCCTGCAGTCATCTCAAAATATAATTATATATATTTCAACAGTAATACTACATATTTTCTAAACAAAAGTGATCCCATTATCAGTTACATTTTCGTACAATGATCTGCACATACTTTTATATTAGTAGCTGTGCAAGGGAGGAAAAAGCAGACAGCAAGGGAAAACTGAGAGACAATGAGAGGCAAAGAATTGTGAGCCTGTCGAGTTGACCAAGTCCAAAGTCTCACAGGAAAATCTGGTTGAGCAACCAGACAGACAAATAGACAGGAAAGGAAAGAATAGATCCTTGCATTTAAACACTTACTCCATAACAAATGGGACATGGTCCTATTCTACCCTGTCACACTGGGACCTGTCTTTTTCAATAGACTTACCTCTTCTCAGAGGTGAACAGGAACAGTCTGGGGAAGCAGGTTTGTTCTATGCCGCTTCTCCTCCTCAGAATGGTGGTGTTTTCCCTTGACTTAGAAGACTTGTCCCTTTTCTTTGATGAGTCAGTGATGGCTGCCGTTGATCGCAGGGAATGGCGGGCCGACAGCGATCCTAAAACAGAAGCGGTTGATGACAGTGAATCCGCCTGCACCGCAACCTGTTTCTTCATTTCCTTTAGCTTTAGTTGTACTTCCAAAGATTTCTTGTGACGTCTCCTGGTTACCTGGCTAAAGCTCTGACAAACTGAACAGGATTTAAGGTTGTTGGCTGTAACAAGACAAAGGATGCAAATGGAGTGGTTGCCTTTATAAATTTTCATGTCGCCACAGCAGCAATAGCAGAACAACGCTTCCTTTGCTGTCATCGGCAGCTTAAAAGTAAATACAAAAAAACAAACTCGAATGAGTAGCAACAGCAACATTTTCAAAGTTTGATGGCATTCTTCAGCAGCGGTGGACTGATCAGTGGTTGATGGCAGGAGAAAGAACTAAGGCATGCTGTGGATGCTCATGTTAGACAGGTGCCAATGAGGTGTGTCGATGTAGATGACCCTAGCCAGCAAAACCTTTTTGGGTGGTCCTAACACCAACAGCTTCCAGTTCCATGATATGGCTCAATGGAGGGAGATATTCTTGATGAAGATCTAGTTTTATGTCATATAAATGGCTTTCCCATTGCAAACAAACCAGTGGCTGGTGTCCAACCCTGGCAATGGTATGACCCTTCCTGCCTGACCAGGGAACCACAGTAAAACACCAGCATCATGTGCCCAACCCACTGCCGGTATCCCACCCCCTCCCTGAGGAACACAGTAAAATACCAGTAGCAGGTGTCTTACCCCGCTAACAGTGTCCCTCCCCCACAACCCAGAGAACATAGTAAACACCAGTGGTACATGCCCATCTCTGCCATCAGTATCCCCCCTTCTGCTCCGAAGAACACAGTAAGGCACCAGCAGTGGGTGCCCAACCCCAACAATGGTAATCCCCCTTTCCCACTCAACCCGGAGGACACAGCAAAACACTGGTGGGAGATGCCCAACCCTGCAGCTAGTATGCCTCACACACCCAACCCAGAGACCACAGTAAAACACTGGTGGGGGGTACCAAACTTGCCATGATATCTCCCCTCCTGTCCAGCCCCAATAAATGAAAATTAAGTTCTTTTTTTTTTTTTTTACATTTTCTGCCCCTGGCAGGTGGCTTTGGCCCTCCTGACGGAGGGACTGTCTCTCTCCGGTCCCCACTGCTCCCATGCTCGGTAGCCCCAGAGTATCCCCCATGGATTTCCCCCAACGGTGGGGCCGGGAGGAGGTTGCCGGCTTCTCCTCCCTCTCAGAGACCCAATCTGGATTCAGGGGCTGCTTCTGGGAGCGGAAGGCCATCATCGAGCCTGCCAGGCTCGATTTTCCTCCAGTTTTTCACCCGTCCCCCTCCCTGCTGACATAATGACGTTGGTTTCCAGACTCCCGACCTGTACTACCCTCCAGCCACTGCCAGAGGGCAGTCAGCAAGTGGGAAGAATAGTCTCCCTCCCTGAGAGAGGAGAGCAGTCCTCTGGATGCTCAATCCTTTCTCTTCCCTGCCGACACCCGGCAGCCCGAGCTCGTTCCCAAACCCAGGTCGCCAGTGTGGCGCGAGCTGCAGCAACCAGCACCACTGGGCTGGCTGGAAATTAAGTTCTTAACGTAGTTCATGATCTTCTAGGAACATCTTCACTAGGAATATCTTCCCTGGTAGGGACGGGGAAGGGTGGTGTGAGTGCTAAACAGCAGGGGGAGATTTACTGCAGGGTGAGCATGAGGGTACCAGAGGCAAGTCTGGGCACCCACCACTAGTGTTTTACTGTAATCTTCCAGGAATCAGTCTTCACTATTGATTTCTGCTAGTAGATCTTAGACAAAGGCACTAGGACCCAGAGGAAGCCAGAACTTTTCAGAGGGCTGACGCCGAGATAAGCAGCATGCATGCATGCACGGCTCTGCGAGTTGCTGGGTGGGTTGTAACTGAGAGTTTTCAACATCAGCAAGACCCCCATCGAAGTCAGAAACTGAGAAGCAGTGGCTACTGCCTGCTCTGTCTCCTGCCTGGATGGGCCTGGAGTTAGCCAATTGTGCAAGTGCAGAAGACTTGGAGTCCTAACTTCCCCAAGAGTGCAGCAGGCACTGCAAAGCACTTGTAAGACTCATGGTGATGCGGAAGACCCAAACAGCAGGACTCTGAACTGGTGATCCACAAAAGGACTGCTTGTTTTGGAAACAGCCTCATCCCTTACCTTTTGAACCACTAAAGGGAACTGGTCTAGAGATCTTAAACTCATTCTAGTTTCACTAGACACATAAAGGTCATTCTAGTTTCATTAGACACCTTAAATAAGAGACTGTTTCATGTGCTGTCCAAACAGATAAGTCCCATCAAAGGGAACATGCATCACCTGTTATGGGATGTCCTGGGTGAAGCCATCAGTCAGCTGTCAAGAATGCCACCTGATGCAAATGCCTGCAGTAGCAGAGTGAGATACAGCATCGAAGGCATCCATAGAGGCTTTAAGTTGGTGACTGTTGGATTCAATACCTTGCTTGTCAGCAGAAGGTCTTGTTTAGCCTCTGAATCTGGCAGAACTCCGCCAGAAACTTCAGCTCACTTGAAAGGGTACACTCATATTACAGGTATGCTCATACTAGAGAAATGCCCTTGGTAGCTAGGCATCCTCATGCCCAAGGTGGCCGAAGTATAGGTTTGCTTGCCCATAGGTCAGTCTTGTGCAATTCTCTAATAGCAGAGTGTGCAAAGATTTCCTTGGGACAATGGCCTTATCATTCTCAAGGAGAATAACAATAGCATCAGTTATGTGCTGAGTGACATACACTGGCTTATTTTTTGAGAGCAGTGTATCTTCTGTCTGCCTGCCTGGGGACAGCTGCCACCAATGCAGGCCTTTGTCAAACCACATCAGACAAGGTCTCTAGTGTGGGAAGAACTGAAGGAATCAAACTAATGAGCATATTAGGCACATTTAAGAACTCCAGTTGGAAGTGCTTAGCCTGGTCAATTGCTGCTGGGTCGAAATTCAATGTTGAGTGCCATTTCTAAGCACAGCCTGGAAGGAGATATCCTCCTGAGGCACAGACACAGGAACTGGATCTGAGGTCGCTAGGCTGTATTAGTCATCTCTACCTTCAGAGATAATGAGGTTGTGATCTGACTCATCCCCCTCTACATCCTCCTTGGAAGGACAGTAGAAGAGAGGGTGGGGCCGCAGACCCAACAACCCACTGCATGCCTGTGGCTACACCGGTGACACCAGTCCCAGCCCTGGAGGATGAAGAACAGGTGCCAGAGGTAGAGCCAGAACCAGCACTAGATACAGAACCGGGGAGGCTCCCAGAACTGGGAGACCATGTGCTGCACACAGCGCTGGGCACCAAAGAGTGCAAACCTTGCACCAGAACTAGTGTCGATGACCCAGCTAGCACCAAAGTGACTGATGAAGGCATTGTGGCCAGCCCCTTCCCTGCATGGGATGGGAGGTGGCTCAAAGTGGGACAGATGGCAGTGCCACCCCTGGTAAGGACCCAAAGGCTGTTGCCAGACACAAACACACCACCTGGCCCAGGGGCACCACCTGTGGAACTGGCTCTGCCAGCTCCAAAGGACCAGGGACTGGCTCCACTAGCAGTGCCATTTGGGCCATATGCTGCACCCCTGCTCCAAAAGAGCTGCCCACTGGAGCCCTCACTTACAAAGGGTGGCTCTGGGCCCAAGACACCGACCACCCAGGCCCAGAGGTCCCGATGGTGAGAACCCCAGACTCCAGGAAATCAAGTGTCTCGCAGAAGACCTCACAGAGGGTGACCTTGACTTGGGCTGTTTCTTCCCCTTCCACGGGAAGAGACAGAAGCTGAGGCCAAGCAGTGCCTAGACTCCGACGCAGAGCATGTGTGGGATAGGGACTACTCCTTGTTGTGCTTACAGGAGAACTGCCTTTGCTCATGAGCACTGGACTGCCCATTTTCAGAAACCTTCCCTGGAGGAGAAAGTGGACTGGACATGGCCCCACTGCCAGAGCAGCCTGCCTAATCAGGCTCCCTACTATCATGCATAGCCAAGAACTGTTGACACTTGAGAGGGCTGAGAGCAACTACATTATTAATTTGTGACAAATACAGTAAAATGACACAAAAATAGAAATCTCTAGCTTAAGAAACTAAAACTGAGAGGAACTGAATGTTGTTGTACGTACGTGAAGTTCTGACTCCCAGTGGACAAGTGATGAAGCACTGATGTGCACTTGACAGCAGGAAAAAAAGAACTGAGGTGGTTGGGGGCTGGCGCTGACGTAAACTAGCAGCTGCATGTGCTCACTTGTGGAGCCATGCATGTGCATTGCTTACCACAGTGCTAGCCCTCTGAAAAGTTTTAACTCCTGCTGGGTCCTAGTACCTCCAGCTAAGAGCCACAAGTGAGACTCAATGGTGGAGACTGATTCCTGGAAGATCACAGTAAACACCGGCGGTGGGTGCCCACACTCGCCACTGGTACCTTCATGCTCACCCTGCAACAAACCTTCCTCTCACTTTCTAGCACCCCCACCACCCTTCCCCCTCTCCACTGGCAGTACCCACAGTTAGGTCCCTGGTCGCGTTTCCTTAATGTCCCTCGACGCACTCCTCTACTTTTAAATTAAAACTACTACTTCTCCCCCCCACCTTAACTGCCAGATCCTGTCCCCTTGCTGGGTTCTCAGCATCCAGAAGGGGACTAGTTCTTGGGGGGCCCTTTTCCTCCCCTCTCTCTCGCCACCTGCCCCCCTTTCTCCACCTCCCCCTTCTTTCTCCACCTTATCTGCTGGGTCCTGTTCCCTTGCAGGGTTCTCTGCATCCTGACGGGTACTAGTTCTTGGGTTGTCTCTCCACCCCTCCACATTATCTGCCAGGTCCTGTTCCCCTGCAGGGTTCTAAGCATCCTGAAGAGTATTAGTTCTTGCATTACCTCTCTCTTCCCTCCCTCCTTCCCGTCTTCCCCCACCCTGACCTTCCCCCCTTCACCCCCACCTTGTGTTATAACTGCCTTTTTTATCCTAAATTAGCACTTGATAGCCCAGAGCTCAGCCTACCACCTCTAGCACTTCCAGGCATTCTCCATCTCCTGGCCTAACCCTTGTGGGTTATCTATCCTTGGTTTAATACAGTGTACGTTGTACCTGCATATTGTGCTGCCTCCCCTGGTCTGTCCCATCTAATGTCTCTGACCTTAACTTAGTTATCTATACACGCTCCTGTTTTGTGATACTGTCTGTCATGGCTTAAATGCACTGTATTACTAACTGTATTATTTACTGCACTCTATGTTTTTAAATTGCACTGCATGTACTGTTATTGCCATTTTTTTTATCTCCCCTTTCTTGTAACCCCCCCCCCAGACGCTTCTGGAAATGAGCTGTTTACAGCTCATGTTGTCTTTCTTGGTGAAACCTTTTCAAATAAAATAAAATACATAAATCAATAAAAAAAAAAACTAGAAATGTTCATATTGTGCATGCATGTGGACTTGGGTTATTTTTCAAAATTTCTTATTTTTTTGGTATAATTTGGCCATTTTTGTAAGTTTTAAATTCAAATTTTCAGGATGACCAAGTCACTACCCAATCTCACAATCACAGAAGTCGCACAATGTAAGTACAACCTCAGATCTTTTGGGGAGGGGGTCGACCCTCAGGGCCAGTTGCGAAGCAAGCTACAGGTCTGGTACAGTGAGCCTCACCGTGCAGCTGCTTCATTACTAACAAAGTAAGCCACAGGTCTGGTGCAGTGAGCCTCACCGTGCAGCTGTTTCATTACTCACAAAGTAAGCCACAGGTCTGGTGCAGTAAGCCTCACCATGCAGCTGCTTCATTACTCAAGCTACAGGTCTGGTGCAGTGAGCCTCACCATACACCTGCTTCGTTAGGCACAAAGTAAGCCACAGGTCTGGTGCAGTGAGCCTCACTGTACAGCTGCTTCATTACTCACAAAGTAAGCCAGAGGTCTGGTGCAGTGAGCCTCATCGTGCAGCTGCTTCATTACTCAAAGCAAGCTACAGGTCTGGTGCAGTGAGCCTCACCATGCAGCTACTTCATTACTCACAAAGCAAGTCACAGGTCTGGTGTAGTGAGCCTCACCATGCAGATACTTCATTACTCACAAAGTAAGTCACAGCTCTGGTGCAGTGAGCCTCACCATGCAGCTACTTCACTGCTCACAAACCAAGCCACAGGTCTGGTGCAATGAGCCTCACCATGCAGCTACTTCATTACTCACAAAGCAAGTCACAGGTCTGGTGCAGTGAGCCTCACCATGCAGCTACTTCATTACTCACAAAGTAAGTCACAGGTCTGGTGCAGTGAGCCTCACCATGCAGCTACTTCACTGCTCACAAACCAAGCCACTGGTCTGGTGCAGTGAGCCTCACCATGCAGCTGCTTCGTTACTCACAAAGTAAGCCACAGGTTTTGTGCAGTGAGCCTCACCATGCAGCTGCTTCATTTCTGCTTTACACAAGGCTTGCATGGCACTAAACAACGTTGTAACTTTTTTTTTCTAATTATTTTTATTAGAGATTTTGATTGCAACATGTTCAAAATCAGATCATATAATAGTAAGCAGATTCAACAGCCACATTAATATTGGATACAGTAAATCCAAATACAATAAAGAGATAAATGTAACAGCAGAAATAACAATTACTTCCTCAAATAGTCTAAGAAAAATGACCATATTTTGTTAAATATGTTAATTTTTCCCCGATAAGAAGTAGCTGATAAACAGGGGGTACATGATGTGCAGTCGTGTGATGTGGAAAATATTTTCATGTCTGCAGAGTGTGACCTCCGGATACTCACAAGTGGCGAAGCCACGAGTGATAGTATCCAGAGGTCACTCTGCAGGCATGAAAATATATTTCCATATCACACGACTGCACATCACGTGTGCGATTTATACAATAGGTGTGGGACCTTTTGAATGATCTTTTATGTTACTTTTGTCTTTTGTGTTGCATTCTGCCATTTCTGTGAATGAATGGGTATGAATGGGGTTTGTAAGAAGTCTGTGATTGGTGGTTTTTTTAGGTGTGTGAATTTTGATTGGTTGCTGTTTGTTTCTCTGTGTTGCATGATTGGCTGTATTGTGGGAGATGGTGGGACTTCATCGGGAGCACTCCGAGACAGTGTGTGTTTAATTTAGGATTTTTAGGTATATTTTCACATGTATTGTCAGTGATTTTGTTATTTGTGTGTTTCCCAGTGCTTTCACTCATGCTTACTGTATTTTACCTTTATTTAGCAAAGTCTGCATGAGTTATTTTCACCATTTCAGCTACAGGATCAGTTCTGGTTTTTCAAAGCTGTTTCACTCTTGTATTCGCTTTGTGCCATAGTATCCAGGTTTTATACAGTTTGCAAACAAAGTACTACAAGTTTATGAACTTTTCCCTGCAGTAATATTTGCAAAGGTAACCATGGAAATGTGAATTTCATGGTGTTTGGATCTTCTGTGGCAGTTATGCAATGTGGTGTTAATGTGATTCCGAGTGAGAGAACAGCACTCGTCATTGCTTTCGGCAAGGTTTCTGGTACTGGTCTCCTTTAACGCAAAGCAGAAATACTTCCAATGTTAACATCAGATTAATGAACATGTGACTAATACTTAAGATGTTTCATAGACAAACAGGTTGTGAGGATAGACACAGCTAAAATGGTAGGAGTTGGCATGATGGAGATAAAGCAAGCTGATGTCAGCACAGTGTGTATAAATGTCATTTATTGTCACTGTGCTGACATCGGCTAGATTTATCACACTCCAGTGAAAATAACAGGAGGTATCACACTCCAGAAGCTCCAACCCCTATTGTATCATTGAAAATTATGTACTCACCGTAATTCTTGATCTTCTTGGACAGTTTTAGCCATTTATTCACACTGCTGGGTTCTCAGTCAGAGGCACCAGGACCCTGCGAGAGCCAAAAATCTTTAGGGGGCCAGTGTTGAGGTAGGCCATGTGCATACACGGCACTGCTAGGGCTAGCCTCACGCTACTTAGCCTATCTCGGTGACAGCCCCCAACCGCCTCAGTACCTTTTTTACAAAGAAGGCACAGCATAACCTAAGTAGGGAAATACTAAACCTAACAAGGGTATAAAATAGCCCTTTGGACCCATATAAGAAGGGTCAACAATAACAACAGTGTATTCACAGCCAAACTGAAATGAGGGAGGTGAAGACTATGATACAGAGAGAGTGATCTCGGGGGATGCTGGGTGGACTTGTGAATAAATGGTGAAGACCGTCCAAGGAGATCAAGAATTATGGTGAGTATGTAATTTTCATATCTCCCTGGACGTAGTCCACCATTTTTTTACACTACTGGGTAAAGTGCCAAGCTATGAAGCTCTGTCTCCCCCCGCCCCGAGCAAGGTGGTAGGAGACGGAGCCCACTCAAGACAAGGGTTCATTAAGGATTGTCCTGCTGAAAGAGGTGTGTTGCCTGGCATGGACATCCAGGGCATAATGTTTGATGAAAGTGTGCACTGTGCTCCAAGTTGCTGCTTTGCAAATTTCTGAAATGGGGACAGAGCTGACTTTTGTCAAGGAGGTTGCAACCACTCTAGTGGAGTGGGCATGAACTTGGCCTTCCAATTTGACCTAAACTATGGAGTAACAGTGGTGAAGGTAAGCCACTATCCAAGCGGAGATACATTTAATCGTAACTGACCGGCCAGGCCGGTTAGCACTGAAGGAAACAAAGAGTTGCTTGGAATGGCGGATGTCCTTGATTCTATCGATCTAGAACCTGAGGGCCCTTTTTACATCCAGGGAGTGGAGAGCTCTTTCTCCTTCATTCTGGAAGTTAGGAAAGTAAGTGGCTAACACTAAGGGCTGGCTTAAATGAAACTCCGAAACCACTTTGGGCAAGAACTTAAGGTGCATGCAGAGAACCACCTTGCTCTTGTGAAACACCATATATGGAGGGTCTGTTACCAAAGTGTATTTCAGAGACCCTTCTGGCTAAGGTGACAGCCACCAAGAAAGCCTCTTTACAAGTTAGAAATTTGAGATCACATGTAGCCAGGGGTTCAAATGGCTTGTGAGTGCGCATGTCCAATACAAGGCTGATATCCCAGGGAGCGACAGGCTTCCTAACTGGGTGCCTTGTGTGTAAAATGCCTTTCAGGAACCTCTTGAAGAGAGGTAGTTGAGCCAGGATAAGGTTCTGGACCAGCTTGTGATAGGCCAAAAGAGCACAAAGGTGAATCTTTACAGATGAGTACTGCAATCTTGCATCAGAAAGATCTAACAAGTACTCTAAGACCTTATTAAGTGGACACTGGAATGGGTTCAGATGAGATTTGGCACAACATTCAGAGAAACGTTTCCATTTGACTGTGTATGTCATTTGAGTAGAAGGCTTGCATACAGCCAGGAGGATCTCCAAGAGCCTCTTGGACACCTGCCCACCTCTATTTCTTCAGGAGCCAAGCATGAAGATGAAGAGAGTGCAGGTTGGGATGGACCAGGGACCCCTGTGTCATCAGGTCCATTTGCAGGGGCAGAGGCTTCGGAGGAACCACAGACAACTTATTGATCAATGGAAACCAGATTTGCCATGGCCAGGAGGGGGAAATTAGAATCATTTTCCTCTTGTAGCTCTCTAGCTTGAGAAGCGCCCTCTGAACTAGCAGAAGAGGAGGAAATGCATACAGAAAGCAATCTGTCCACCACAGTCGGAATGCATCCTGATGAAAAATGTTAGGTCCTGGATTTCTGGAACAGAATTAAGGCAGTTTTGTGGTGAGTGTGTGTATGGAGGGATTGTGGGATAACAGATGGACCAGACACTGAAAGTTCAACACACAATCTCTGTGATGTTTATTCAAAATGCAGGAGATAACCTTCAGAAATGGCATATCCTTTCTTCAGTGCATCAGTTTGTAACAACAGACTATGCAAGTCTTTTCTCTACACTTAGCCAACACCTACTGACTCACTGATCTCTGATCTAACTTATTTGTTGAGATTTAGCCTCCCCTATGCAGGCCTTGTTTGCTTGGGTAGTGGGGGCTCAAAAAAAACCAAGCTAAAGACAAAGAACCTCAGTGCAGAAGCACTGAAACAAGGGTTACCCTAAAGGGCATTGACAATAAGCCAAGTGTCAAAGAAACACATCACACATACTTCCATATGCAAAGCATCATGGGACATATGCAAATCACCATGAAACTTCAGACTTGTCCAGGTTACAGAAATGTACATGCATTTTAAATAGCTTAACTAACTTAATTTTTATCATACAATCTCATAGTAACTTTTTACCTTTATCAAAAACACCTAGTGCCACAGTATATTCAACATTTGCAGGTTTTATACACATAAGGTATATACATTAAAGTATTTCATGACATAGTGCCATTGCATACTAAATCCAACAATGAGGAACACAGCCTGTTGTTTTATATCAGCTCGGAGGTCACAACAATAACCTCCCTGTATGGGGACCTGAGAGGGGAAAAAGAACATTAAAGAGGACACTGCAGTATAGTCAAGAAAGGGAAGGGGGTGCCCATAGGTGGCCAACCTTATGGACTAGAAACTGTAAAGAATAGATTAGGCTAAGAAGCAGAAGAACTGTTGCAACAGATTTAAGAAATGGTCGGTCCTCGAGGGTGGCAGGAACTCCCTGTCACAGTGTGGACACAAAAAAAGGTCCAGGTCTGCAGTGTCCTACTCGTTGAAGTGAGACTGCTCGACATCTGGTGCTAATGACCACTCGTGTGGATCCGCTTCAGAGTTGGTCTGCTAAATATGGGCCTCAAGGGACTGTTGCCACCTTCTTCGGGTGGCCACGTTAAAGCTAAGGCAGTGCTGGCACTTCTCTACCGGATGGTTGGGGCCTAGGCAAAAAAGGCACAGAGAATGGTCGTCCTTGTGCGGGAGTTGGGCGCCGCACGAGTCGCACTTGTTTTTGTGCTCGGAGGGTGTAGGGGACGACATACACCGACAAATACCTGACGGATGATAAGAAAAAATCGAAAATACTCGGTTAAAATACTGGCGAAGGAGCCTGACGAGCAGGGAACTTTTCCGCGAGGCGCTGGCATGAGCTAACGGCGGGAAAGAACTGGAAGGTGGGCGTGAGGGACCGCCCCTTTATACCGACGTCTCCTAACGCCGGTCACCTGACGTGAGGGCGGTCCCTCGCCAGAGACTGCTAGCTAGAAATGTTTCTGTGGGGTCCTGCCGCCTGCCAACGTCAGTCCTATATGTAATTACCTACTACAAGAGCCTTCTCGAAGTAAGGTCTGGCTATTCACATGCCCAAAGTGGTTGCTGCAAAAGCTCTCTTACCCAAAGTGCCAATCTTACAGGATTCCTTATTAATAGGATGTGCCATAACCTTTTGAGGAAGGACGGACATGTCATTTTCTGCTAGGATGACAGTTTTATTTGCAATAAGCTGAGAAGCCAAAATTGGCCTATCCTTAAGAGGAGAATACTTATGGTTTATTGTCCTACAGATAGAAGGAATAGAGGCAGGCCTAGCCCATACCACCCCAAAAGGGTTTCAAAGGCTGGAAGAATTGGAGGTGTGAGGCTAATGGGTATGTTTAGGACACGGAGCCACTTCAGATGCAGTCATTTACCTGGGTTGGGGGCTGAAGTCTCAAGAGCTAAAGTAGCTTGCATATTCCTGAGCAAGGGTTTAAAGGAAAGATCTTCCTGGAAAACAAAAGTAGGAGCTGGAGATTTGTCCTCTAGGCTGTAAAAAGTGTTGTCGTCACCACCCTCAGAAAGAATGAGGTCGGGGTCAGACTTGCCCCCCTCCAAGTCCACCTCGGAAAAAGGAACTAGAAGAGGTGTGAACCCAGTCCTCGGCATTGGATAGACAGGAGATACCAGCACCGGGAAGAGGGCTGGCACTGGAGCTATGCATGCAACTGAAGGGACTTGAGGCCTGGATGGACCAGGGTCCCCTGATCCTGGGTCAGCAAAAGTTGTGACAGAAGAAGAGGAAGAGGAGGTTCCTCTGAATACTCTTGCAGAAGAAAGAATCAAACTTGCCTGGGCCAGAAAGGAGCGATTAGGATCATGTGAGCTCCTTCTGAGCTGAGTTTCTGTAAGACCCTCAGAATCAAGGGAATTGGGGGGAAGGCATAGACGAATCTGCCCTTCCAGTCTAGAGACAGAGCATCTCTCCAAAAAATGCCACGCCCTGGAGCGAGCAAGCAGAACGCAGGAAGTTTTGAGTTGTGAGGAGATGCAAACAGGTCTACCTGGGGTGTTCCCCAGCATAGAAAGATATCGTCTACTACCCCCTGATCCAGTTCCCACTCGTGAGCTTGGGCAGATGACCGACTGAGGTGGTCTGCCAATGTTTTCTCGACCCCCGGGATGTGAATTGCCGTGAGGTGAAGGTTGTGCTGCACTGCCCAATCCCAAACTCGTATTGCCTCCTTGCAGAGTGGGTAGGAATGAGTTCCACCCTGTTTGTTGATGTACCAGACTACACACATGCTGTCCGTCTGGACAACCAGATGCCAGGGGAGCAGATACAGATGCAGAGCTTGTAGAGCATACAGCACAGCCCAGAGCTCAAGCACATTTATGTGAAGTGTCTGTTCGAGCCTGGACCAGGAGCCCTGGGTCCTGTGAGACCCCAGGTGGGCTCCCCAACCCTTGCCCGAGGCATCTGTTGTCGGCGTCTGGGAGGGGAGAGAGGCACAAAAGAGAACTCCATGGCAAAGGCTCTCCTGAACCATCCACCATTGCAAGTCTCAAACCATAGGATTGGAGAGCAGAACCTGTAGATCTAGGTTGTCCATCAACTGATCCCACTGAGACCAAAGCATCCACTGAGAGATTCTCATGCGGAGCCAAGTGCGAGAGACTGTCGGAATAGCAGCCACCATAAGCCCGAGGAGGCAAAGGACTGACCTGGTGCTGACCCGCCTGCGACTGGACAACAGGCTTACCTGAGCCTGGAGGGTAGCCACCCTGTCCAGTGGCAGGAATGCCATGCCGGAGGTCATGTCTAGGATTGCCCCAATAAACTGGAGCCTCTGGGATGGGATCAGATGGGACTTGGCCTGGTTGATAGTAATACCCAGGCTGGTGAAAACCTGCAGGGTAAGGGAAAGGGAGAGCAGGAGCTCCTCCCTGGATGGGGCCACCAGGAGCCAGTCGTCCAGGTACGGGAAAACCTGAATCCCCTGGGTACACAGGTGGGCCTCTACCACCGAAAGGCATTTGGTGAACACTCGGGGCATCAAGGAAAGACTAAATGGGAGGGCCTTGAACTGGTAGTGTTCCCCCTGGAATGAAAAATGAAGGTATTTGCAGTGGGAAGGACGACTAGGGATATACAGGTAGGCATCCTGCATGTCCAGAGCACACAGCCAGTGTTCTAGCCGAAGGAGGGGCAGAAGACTCTGCAAAGAGAGAATTCTGAACCTTTTGTACTCCATGAACAAGTTCAGGGAGCTGAGGTCTAGAATTGGCCACACGTCTCCTGACTTCTTCGGAACCAGGAAAAAATGGGAGTAGTAACCCGTCTCCCAAAAGTGGGATGGGATGGGCTCTATCACCTCCTTCAGAAGAAGGGAGGATATTTCTTCCCGGACCAGAAGAAGGTGTTCCGAGGAGTAAGACGACCTGGGGGAGGGGTTCGTGGTGATTTCTGAAGAAACTCTATTGAGTACCCTTCTGCTATCAGCTGGAGCACCCAATTGTCTGAAGTGATCCTCTCCCAAGCCAGTAGATGGAAGGAGAATCTCCCTCCTACCGGTTCCTCTGAGAGGCCCAGAGCCTATGGAAGAGGAGAGGAGAGGAGTCAGGAGGTGTGAGGCAGCATCGGCTGGAAGCTCGCCTCTTTTTGGGCAGGGAGCAGCCGGAGGGGCCCGACGTTTGTTGGCCCGCTTTCCCTGAGGTTTCACTTTGGGCTGAGAACGTCTGTGAAAGGGATGATGCTGAGCCTGAAGAGGTCTGTACAAGGAGTCAACAGACTTAAGTGTAGTACCCTTCTCCTGCAGATCGGTGATGATGTCCTTGACATCGCCACCAAACAGCACTGAAGCCCTGAAGGGTGCGTCCTGGATAGCAGATTGCACCTCCGGGACCAAACCTGACACCCAGAGCCAGGCATGACGCCATAAACCCATGGTGAAAGCGGAGCTTCAACCAGCAGCATTCACTGCGTCGTACATGGCACAAAGCATGTGCCAACTGGTCGAACACGCAGACCGGACTAGGTCAGCCACTTCCTACTTCGTCTGAGACTCAGGTTGGGATTCCAATTTAGTTTCCACCTCACTAAGGATTGCCTTCTGGTAATCCCCCATGTGAGCAACATAGTTCAGGGCCCTGATTCCCAGAGTGGACCATACTGGTCCAGAAGGCGGGATTCCTTGTTGGGTGGTGATGAGCTCAAGTGCTTGGGGTTAGCCGAACGGCCGTGAGCGGTGCTAATCACGACCGAATCAGCACTGGGATGTGAATTCAAGGAATCAACACCCTCTGGAGCCTGATATAGCCTGTCCAACTTCCTCAGAAGGGGGGGCTAATGCCGACGGTTGTTTCCAAATAGTGGACACAAGGTCGACATGAGGCTTGATCCAGGGTGGAACCAGAGTAGGAGTGGTCTTGGGCAGATCCAGGTGCATAGCAAGTTTTTTACGCTGTGGATCCGGCTCCAAGGATTGCCACTGCTACCGCCTGGATTTTATGCAGCAACTCCAGGAAAGAAGGATCCTCCGGAGGGACTTCGGAGGATTCCTTGGCCTGGGCTTGTCTGGAGTGCGTGGCTCATTGTCCGGACTGGAGTGGCTGTCGGAGTAATCCGAGGTCTCTGAGGAGGATGAAGAAGAGGAGGAGGACTCCTTCCAACACGGGGAGGAACGGACCCCTTGGGAAACTCTCGGGGAAGCGTATCCTCCTCTGCCCTGGAACCAGAGGGCTTGCCTCTGGTGTCAGGAAGGGGGGAGGGAGTCTCTCGCCTCCGATGTTGGGGGTCCAGAACTGGGTCCAGTGTTGGAAGATGGCTCTCAACTTCCTTGGTGAGCTGAGCCTTGGTCTCAGCCCACCAGGAAGCCAGAGTCTCCTTCAGATCCACCGGCGGCTGAAAGGGCGGTGGAGGAGGAGGAGGAGTGGGGTACGGATACTGGGGAGATCTGTATGGTATGTATCTATAACTCAATGGTGGGAAGCCCGGCGTTGGGTACTGGGACACCATGTACTGCGGCATTGGGTAGGCCAGCATCAGGTACTGGGGTGCCGGATACTGCGGACCTGGGTATGACGACATCAGATATGATGGAGTCGGATACCCAGGCACCAGGGGCTCTGAAGGAGCAGAAGACCTTGGGAATGGCCAAGCGGGCGGGCCCACAATGGGAGGCTCATGAGGGGCGTGTCTGGCAAGGGGATGTCGCCGGGCGTCGGGTAGGCCGGCATCGG
The DNA here is from genome assembly GCA_016271365.2 of Neoceratodus forsteri. NCBI lineage: Eukaryota > Metazoa > Chordata > Ceratodontiformes > Ceratodontidae > Neoceratodus > Neoceratodus forsteri. The sequence continues at coordinate 277,346,454 of JADMNL010000025.1, forward strand.
CACTGGCATCTGAAGATCTGACATCAGGTCATCTGGCCCAGTGGAGGGAGACCCGACGGCAGCGTGCCAACATCCTCCGTGTCACCTGGGGAAGAGGGGCTAAAATCCCTGGGATCCAGCAAGGGAGACGCTGGAGCCTTGGAATGCAATGAATGTGCAGCGAGCTTGGGACGACGGATAGGCCCGAAGGGTCCAACGTCGGCTCTAATGCTGAGCGGCCATTGGAGAGGCCGACGTCTGGCTTACTGGTGGGATCCTGGTGGACATCGGAGGAGCCGGCATCCGACTTATCGGACCCTATGCTCAACTAAGGCAGCGATGGAGGGGCGGTCTTAGCAGGCGCTTTACAGGCCGTGCGCTGCCCCAAAGGGTCAGGCGTCGAAGGAGCTGACGTCTGGCTTACCGGGGCTTCTCGGACCAGAAGACCGCACGGTGGTGGGCTTACTGGGAGCGATTGCCTCCTTTGACCTCCCAAGGAGCCCAAGCGCGAGCCCGACTGGAGGGTTGATGCCACCTTGGAAGCCTCCAAGATGGCCATTGCGGAACGGTCCCCCGGAGGGGACATTACCTGCAGCACTGCAATCCCAGCCAAGGTCACAGCGACTGTAGTAGAGGAGTCCCAGTCCTGGTGCTTCTTCTTGCGATGGCCCTCCGGAGAAGTAGAGGCCCGCCTGAGTTTTTTCAGCTCCTTTTCCATGAAGATAATTTTAAGTTTGAGAACGTGGGCCTCCAGGGACTACTGCCTCCACTTCCGGGTGGCCACATTAAACTGCTGGCAGAGCTGGCACTTCTCCACAGGGTGGTCGGGGCCTAGGCAAAAAAGGCACTGGGAGTGTCTGTCCTTATGCGGGAGCTGAGCGCTGCAGGAATTGCACTTGTTTTTGTGCTCGGAGGGAGTTGGGAATGACATACACGGCAGCTGAGGTAAATGCTGATGAAAATCGGAAGAAATAGCAAAAAGAAATGGTAAAACTACCAATAGACTGGCAAAGCAGTGAACTTAACCGTGAGCCACTACATGAGCTAATGGTGGGAAAGAACTGGAAGGCGGGCATGGGAGACCGCCCCTTTATACTGACGTCGCATGATGTTGGTCACCTGACGTGGGTGGTCCCCTGCCAGAGACTGCTAGCTAGAAATTTTTCTGTGGGGTCCTGATGCCTGCCGGCTTCAGTCCTATTTGTAATTATCTACTGCAAGAGCCCTCTCGAAGTAAGATCTTAATTTATTTACACGGGGAGGGTTAGGATGGGGTAAGTGGAATAGAAGCTAAACAAGCATTTGAATTTGCATTTAAAGATTTAGCATTTTCCCCCAATCATTTCCCTTTTATATTTGAGCCCACACATATTGATTAATGCAGCCACCATTCTATCTACCTAACTGCTGCAGTTATTACCGAACCTAGAATCCCCAACTGATAGCAGTCCAGGATAATGCCCCTAATTCTGTCCTTGGGTACCCAGATCTTCAGCTGCAGGCCTGAGGTGCAGCTGGTTGGCCGGTGCTGGCATGCTTGCTGAAGCAAATGTTAACAACTTTTTACATTTCTCTTTCTTGCCTTACTATACTGGCTTCCTATGCCAGTGAGCATACCTGCACAATAACTATAACCAGTCCCCAGGAAGTTGCAGGGCAATTCCTGTTGATACTCATGGTTCTGCAGGCTCAGTCCTTGGGTGGCACAGTTGACTGGAGTCCACAGGGTTGATGGAAACAGCACTTGCAGATCCGGGCATGATGCTTGATCACAACTGGAAAGGGCACAGAGTATCTTCACCTTGCTTGGAGATCTTGCAGCTTGTCCTCTTCGGCCTATTACAGGCCTATTGCAGGGCACTGGCGCAGAGCCCCCAACCACAGGGGATGCAGACCTGAGAGTTGCCCCACGGCCCAGCTCCCTCACAGGTCAGAGAGCCCTAGCACTGAGGTACAGGATCCATGATCCCCTGTGGCCAGCAGACCCCACTTGATAGGGGTTAGCAAGTCCTCACCTAGCCCTGGGTTTCAGATGGAACCTCTTGAACATTTGCACATTTCTGTCATTTACCTGCTATGGTGTGTAGCCAGCAATCTCTGTTATCTTCCCTGTCCCCAGGCCCTGGGGAGTGCAAAGCCTGAAAACAGGGTTAACACAACAGTCTCTTTTCTTGCTGCATCTCAGGAGCAGACAGCAGATACCCAACCCTGAAAGACACCTGTCCATCCTTCTGCTTTCACAGTCTCTCAACTTTAACACAGCTGCATTCTTGCTCTGGCTCACACACAATTCCAGAACTGTCTCAAAAAACATCCCAAAAGTCTCTTTTCTCACCATGCAAGTGCATAGCAATTCTCCAGTCTGAAGAGGCTTTCTCTTTACAATTCACTCCTTTTCCTTTTCTCACACTTTCTTCACTGATGAGGTGCAGACAAAAATACTCGTCTTTTCTCAGGCTTAGATGCAACCTTTATCCTTTTTCCAGGCTCAAGACACAACCTTTGTTCTTTTTCCAGGCTCAGCACACAACCTCTTCTTCATCTCGATCATCTCACTGCTGTGGTGCACTTCTCTCCACATCATAACTCCTGCAGCTCTCCTTCTCCACAGAGTTGCCTGCACATTCTCCTCCAATTCTCTTCAGATGGGGGAAGGCAAACACCCAGCCCCTGGGGGACAGATTGCTGGCAGCCCCCAGGCAGGCCCTCTCCCAACCTTGCAGCCCCATTCTCTCACAGGAGCTAGAACCCCCCCCTCCCTGTGAAGGGGCTCTCACCAGACTTACTTAAAATCAAAGGTTCTCTGCCTTTTGGAGGCTCCCTATTGGCTGGAGCCACAGTCCTTAAGGTAAAATGAATATGTATGAGGCTCCCTCAACACCTCATTGGTGGCAAAAAATAGCGCCAGAATTGTTCATGGTATTTTTCCTCAAGAGTCTGTTCACAAGCCCCAGAATCCTCTAGACAAGTCCTGGCTTTGTGGTTGGTTGTCTGGTGTCACATGGAAGCAAGCATGGCTGCTGGTGTAAAGAGTCCCACTAGAGATTTTATTTATTTATTTAGCTTTTGGTTACCGGGTAAGTACACTAGACAAGTAATATGCCTATTTTCAGGAACGACCCGGGAGAGTACAACTTGGTGATTACACAGTGGTACAGGGTTATACAGGAAACATCATAACAGAAAGTTGACTAGATCTTACAATGTCCCAAATTCAGTGTCCTGGTGAAGCCAAATCATAAGCTTTTATATTTTCCCCACAATATGGTTGCCACCCCTGTGGCCTACTAAGTGACTGTACATGTTAATATTTTTATTAAGCCCTCCTCTAGATGCTGGGGCCATTTCACATTGCCCCTAGGCAGCCCATATAGCTCCAACACAGTTCCCACCAGGTACCCATTTTCTATGGTCCCAGCAGTCCACATAAGCACTTTTATATTTGTATGCCCCCCCAGGACTAGTAGAAATACCTTTCCTCTGATGGCCCATATCATTATTTTAAACAGTTTTCCCTTTTTCCGCCAGTCGCTGCCACAAAGCACCTTTTCCCCAGCACTAGACAGGACCCACTCATATTTATGCATGAGCCACCTCATCAATATTCATGAGGTGGCTCCCTGTTCCCTGAGCATAATAGTCACTCACAAAACTTGCTCCCCTGCCATCTCTCTGGTGCTGCTTGTGTCTCTGGTCCCTGTTTTGCTGCACCCAGGGACCAGAACCACTGGAGAGACAGTCGAAGTGGCCACTGAAATGACCAGATAATCTTCTGTGCATGCAGGCCTTCTGCTTTTCAGAGTGCCATTTCCAGGTGGCAGCTCCACAAACCAGCTCCTCCAGCCCCACTCCTAAAAACAACTTTGCGGGTGCCCGCGGGAGGATCCTGGACACTACGGGGACATCTGGGGGACACAGCCCGGACCAGTGGAAAACAGGGAAAAAATTGAAGGGGTGGAACAAAACCCTGGGGGAAATGGGAAAAACGGGTGCCCCAAAGGGGGCAGAAAGGTAAGCCCCCAGGACAGGGGGGTTACACTAAGAAAATAATAAATAAAATGAATGCTATATGAACTAAACGCTGTTGTCGTATATACATGAGAATCTGACTTGCAGCTGGTGAGCGGCATCATCACTGACGTACACTCGACGGTGGGAAAAAAGGAACTGAGGCAGTTGGGGCCTGTTGCCAAGATAGGCTATGTAGCACAAGGCTAGCCCTTGCGGTGCCACACATGTGCATGGCCAATCTTGGCGCCAGCCCCTGAAGATTTTTGGCTCCCTCAGGATCCTGGCGCCTCCAACCAAGAACCGACGAGTGTGACTAAATGGTGAAGACTATGTCCAGGAAGATTGTTAGTTCTGTGCTAATGTACTTATATTACACCACCAACTGTCCATCAGAGTAATATGTTTGTTCTTCCCATTAATTAAAATTAGTCTTTTCATGCATAAGGCAGAGAGTAGGATACAAGTTCTATGCTGATGATGGAGGAAAGGAATATTTACATTACCAAGTATCAAGAGTTCTGGATTCAAGGGAATATTGGCAACAGTTATGATGGAGCAAATTTTACATTTCCTTCCAAAAGGTTAACTGTGAACAGTCCCATAGCATATGACCCATAGAGGCATGTATCATGTCACATCTGCAGCCTTTAACATCACTAGAGTCCCATACATTCAGGTTTCCGCAGGGCTAAGATAATGCAGGATTTTAAATTGGATTTGATGTCCATGATCATCCTTACAAGATGTATTATGTGAAAGACTCTGATGATGATTCTGACGATATTTCAATGGATAAGCTCAAATTGAAATCCGTTTGAGATCCTATAACATCCAAGAATGTTACAACTAATGTCCTGTTTCCTGCAGGACCATGAGCAAAGGTTATGACTGCTCTTGTGCTTTGCACAGGGTTTTGGGAGAGGGGCTGGGGAGGGGAGGTGGACACAGGGCTGAAAACCTTGAAGAACACCGCATCACCAATTTGCCAAGGCTCATGAGACTTTGACCCCAAATTATATTTCCTTACTTTGCTTTGCATTCAAATCCTAACAGAGGCATCACCGAATGAGACATCCTCCTTTTTACAAACTCCTACAAATTACGAACATTCTGCAGTGAGATGCAGTTCCTTCTTTCCCTACCTCATTATCTGAGGCAAAAGCACCAAGCTGGGACCAAAGACAGCTCTCCAAATAACAGTGTAATGTGTTAAATCATCGGGCTGCTATGGCTGATTTTATTGGCCAGGGCTTTGTACTCAATATTAATATGGGTTTTCTCTGCCACCCTCAACACTGGTCTGCTTACAAGATGGCCACATTTTTGTATAGTTGAAAGGGCTTAAACGGTTCTGAAATAAAATATGGAGAACTTCAGCAAAAGTACTTTATTGCTGGTCAAGCTGACTTGCTATAGTAGTTACTGCAAATGTTTTCCATCTTGTCATACTTCACCCCTTCCCTCAGGTACATGTGGATGTTTACAGCAGTATTACTTCTAACTCATTATTTGATATTCAGAGTAAATATTCTTACAAGACTGACAAGTTCTGATGTTGCTAAAGTTATTTACGAATATGTATTGCTTGTTTTTAGTTACAGACGTTTCGCTCGCTTTGATGACATCTCACCTAGATACTGGTCCCAGTCATGGCTTGCCTCCTCTGCCAATTCTTTGGACAACCCAGCATTTAGTAATTCAGACGAGCTAATTCATTTACAGATGTTGGACAGTTACTGCAGCTGTCAAAGGGACTCAATTCCAATAAGCGATCACCATTCAGAAAGCATACCCCGCATTCGAGCAGCACTCAGGTATAGGTAAGGGTTTTTCCTTTTACAGAGAAACTGCTTTGTGTTTGACAATAAAGAGCACAGTAAAGCTCACATTGAAAATGGTCCATCTCCCAAAACATTAATTTTCCTTACTTACAGCTGAGTCAAGAAGTTAACATGTGCCATCATTTTCCATTTATCCTCCCAAAAGTAAAAAGATTGTATTTTGACTCTGAGGCGTCCACAACCCTATCACTTGTACTTTTTTTTTACAGAGCTTTTTGCTTCTCTGTTGCCACCTACACGTACCATTGGGCCCCGTGGCCAGGCAACTCCCAACCCTGTCAGCTGCTCCTCCCATCGTCTCACCAGTGGGGATCCACATGGAGCAGGGTCCGAGAGCACTGGGGTCCATCACACACAGCAATGGAAAGATGTTTTTTTTCTGTGTATGCGACCATGTGCTCCCAGAGCCAGTGTCTCCCTCCACCCGCCCCGATGTAACATCAGTCCCCCAGACCCTGCTCTGACACACAGCCTCCACCGGGTATCGGCCAGGAGTGAGGAAACTCACCTCTCCAGTCTGGGAGATGAGAGCAGCCCAGCGGCCACTACAGTAATCTCTCAGTCCTCCCTCTGCCAACCCCGTGACCTAAGCTTGCTCCCGAAACTGGGTTGCTGACATGGCACAAGGTGTGGCGTCCAGCACCTCAACCCCTAGCACCACTGAGTCGGTCTGTCTCTTGCACTTCTGAATGTGACAGCCCTGCCTCTGCGTACAATTTTGTTACATAGGATGTAAGAATTTGGAGAGCAAATCACTGATTTTCATAAGAATCAATGGGGGTGCCCCCGCTGATCCCTTCCCCCCCACCATTGATCGATTCCTATGGAGCGCGCTGCAGCACAATTCAAACTCTTATAGCACAAAACACAGCTGCGCAAGAGTGATGTTGTCAGAACAGGAAGAAAAAGGGACGAGGTTGCTGAACTTGAGTTAAAATATGTTCCTTTCCCTTCTTACAGGGATAAAATATTGAATGATGCCACTTTAATGACTTGACTCACCAGACGGTACAGTAAGCAGTATTAATGTGTTTTGGACGACTAACCTGAAGATCCTTAATAACTTTCACTGCAGATATGACAGTACTTGACCAACATGGTGAACTATCATTACCTTCTAACCAGCTCATGTTATTTACAGTATTTATAGCTCCATCATAACATTCTTTGATACATTTCAGCATCCCCCTGTGGGAAAAAAATCTCTGGATGGTATTACACCATAATATTCTGGTTGTGACAGCACAAGCATTTATGCGGTAGCAGACTGGGCTGTCACAACAGAGGATTAAGACTTCAACTGGAGAAAAGGCTGCAAGAACTGATTAACTAAGGGATAGAGATCCTGTTTTTGTGCAAGTTACTTAGTTACTTCAGTAATAAATAACAGGGAGGAGGAATACATAAAATACATACAAGTATTATGCATTTTCAGAGTTCTCTCTGAGATATCAGTAGCTGTTTAAATGAAACTAGAATCCTGTCATATCTTAAAATGTGCAAGTTACCATCACCACCAGAAGGCTTCTCTTCTGCTTCTGTTGTGGAACAGCACGCCCCCCCCTTTTTACAAAAAGTCTGACACAAAACAGTTACAGCTGCAAAATACATTTCTTGTGCTTTTGGGTTAGGTTTGCTGTGAAGCTTGTTATCACTTTACGTGGGAGGAAATGGAAAAAGTAACAGCATTTCCACTCTGGGAAACAGGCACTGCTGCATGCAAGATAACAGGGCCTCTAACCTCTGTAGGATGCACTGGATGTACATTTCAATGCCAACACCCCTGTCTGACCACAGGGAAGCAGATTTTGTTAGCAGTCAGAGCCACTCTCTGCTGTTTTTCTTTTGATATGGGATCTTCCCAATAAACTTGCAAAAAAATGTCGATTCGAATACTGTGGAGAAAGCTTTAAAGGGAAACGTCCACCTAAAATTGGGCCCCTACTGTACTGTACTTCAGTGTGAGGGAGGGCCTGATTAGCATTTTCACAAATGTTTTTTTTCTGTGCAGTGCCTTTAGTTGTTTAGAATTTATCAGGTTGATCCTGTCATCCCTCCTGCAAGGATTAAGAGCCCCTAGCAGTGTACCCACACCCTCCCACAGCTGTCCTGAGAAAGACGTATGATGTGCGGAGCAGCTGTGGAAGCATGCACAGAGTTGCTGTTTAGTCAGAGCTTTTAATAGCTATGGTTTGAAATGTACATGTCTCAGTACTATACAGAAACCAGGTATAGACTGACAGTCTATACCTGGTCTCTGTACAGCACCAAGAAATGTACATTCCAAACCAGAGCAATTAAAAGCTCTGACTGTACAGTAACCTTATACATGCTTTCATGGCTGCTCCCCACATCATAAAACTCGGGTCCTTATAAAAGTACCTTAAAAACTGGAAATGTCTCGAGAAGGCAGGCTTGTAGCTTTAAAAACAAAACTAGTCCAAGTAAAAATATCAGTACAACTTCAGATACCACAGTTGTGAAAAAGTTAATAAAAACAAGAATTTATCTTTGGCACATCAGTTCCTTGAGAATAATTCTACACGATGAAATAGTTTTCACTTTACATCAATTTTTTTTGGGGGGGGCATACACAACAGAATAAACAGTGCTCAACATGACGGGACAGATGAAAACTCAAATGTTATCCTGTCATATGCTGCTACAGACAAGGTCAGTGCTTGTAGTGTACGCCCTTGTCTGTGGCAACAGATGGAGGAAGGGAGAGCTGGTCCTGGATCAGGAGTACAGCCAAAAATAGAATAGCTGACAGCAGGGATTCCATTTGTTAGTATTACACATACACAAAAAAAAATTGCACCAAGGTTTTGTTTACTAGTGAATATTTATAAGGAAGTAGAAAGCATCATGGCCAATAGCAGATGGAATACAACACAATTCTGTTAACAGACTATATTTCTTTTTCTCCCAGTTTGCCATATGACTGGGACCTTAGTGACAGTACCATTAACGAGCACATGGCGGATTCTGGAAAAGCAAGTGATTTGTCTGTGTCCAGCTGGCCAATGGAGCCCATTCAGTGGACACCCTTGCCGATCCTTCAGCAGCTCAGTATTGACAAAAGGGTAAGTAGACTGATCAATGCAGGGTGGCAAAATCTATTTTTTTTTTAAAACTTTCTTTTATTCACTGGGACCTAGGGCATCTCTCCAGGATACCACTTGACTTCTGCCTCAAACCTCCTCTTCTGGGCTCCTTCCGAGCTGTCTCCACTCAGTCACCACGGCTTGACCAGCCCCCCAGATCGCCTCCCCGGGGGAGGGCCCCGCCCACCCATGGTGGCCGATCTGTTATTAGAGGGACAGCCATGGGAGCCGGTAGAGCCGAAGCCCAGGGAGGCAGGTCTGGCATCGGGATGTGGGCAGATCTCCAGGCCCCCTTCACCTCCTCTAGGCCACCAGGGTTTTTTTGTACTGTTTCCCCCGGAGCATGGATGTGCAATGCCAGCAGTGCACCAATGTGCAGCCGGCCACTGCTGTTCCACCCCTGATGTAGCGTCAAGCCCCGCTACCTGTAGGGACCCTGGTCTCCACCAGGAGCTGCAATGGAGTGAGGCATATCCTGGAACCCACCGCAGGAGGTGAGCGCAGTCCTCCAGATACTGGATCCCTTCCCTCCCTCCTCTGCTGATCCCTGAGTCCATTCCCGAACCCGGGTCACTGGTGTGGCGTGAGGTGTGGTATCCAGCGCCTCAACCCTCAGCACCACCGGGCCGGCCAAAAATCTTTTTTTTTGTTTGTTGTTTTAAATGAAACTATAAATCTGAATTAGGGTCAGAAAAAAGAATGAAAAAAACAAAAACATAAAAAAACAAGGCTGGCATGCTGTAACTCCAAAAAGTGACATAGCCTACATTATCAGTTGAGGATTGTTGCTTTTTGCTAGAAACATAGGCAAATGCCAAAGGCTTCTTTTAAATAATCAGTGACTTTGTTTAGATTCTGAATGCTAGCCATTTCAGCTAAACACAGGTTTAATTAAAAATAAATTAGTGGTACAAAAAAGCATATAAGCATTTTAAGATTAAAAGAGTGAGTAGAGCCAAATGACAGCAGGTAGAAACTTTTAGCAATTTTTAAAAGTAGTCCCTTTTTACTTTTTATTTCTGAAATGGTTTTCTTTTTCTGTGTGCTCATTAAATGGTTTTCTACATAACAGTACTGGGTGTGAAGTGACAAGCCGTGCTTCACCCAGAAAAGTACAGTTACGTAAGAGCATACCGTAACAGCAGATCTTCGAGAACAGGTCTTGCAGCAGGTTACACCATTAGGACTGAGGCTGGCAGGCACCAGGACCCCACAGAAATTTTCTAGCTAGCAGTATTCAGCAGGGACTGCCTCCGAAGTCGGTCCCGCCCCCGAAGTCAGGCGTAATACATAAGGAGGCGGTCCCCCCATAATCCTCAGTTCTCCCGCCGGAGACTCCCGGCCGCTGGATGACATCAGAAGAGGAGACTGAGGATCCGCCATCAGGTGGCAAAACAAAGCAACAGTAAATGTCCCATCCTAGGAGACAGATGCTTGACTACGACCTACCTCCAGCGGGGATGGTGGGAGGGAAAGTACCTGCTGCAAGAGCTGTTCTCGAAGATCTATTGTTACGGTAAGTTCTTATGTAACTGTACTATCTGACTTCGAGAAGCAGCTCTTGCTGCAGGTTACACCATTAGGACTGATTTCCAAGCAGTAATGGCAATCATGCACCATCGGGAGGAGGAAAAGTAGAAATCCTCAAGATACCTTGAGCCTAGGACAGAAGTTCTTGAAGGACTGCTAGACCAAACCCTGCTCTTTGCCTCGATGCAATGGCCAGACTGTAATGCCTGATAAAGGTATGCACGGAGCTCCAAGTAGCTACAGCACAAATAGCTGAGGTGGATACGTTCTTTAAGGCCGCAAAAGAGGTAGCCACCCCTCTGGTGGAATGGCCCTTAACCGCGCCCGGTAAGAGTTTGTTGTGCTTCTGTTAACAGAACGTAATGCACTGAATAAGCCACCTAGAGAGCGACTGCTTTGAGACAGGAGCTCCCTTCATCCTATGGGCAAAGGAGACAAAAAGTTGGTCCGACTTTCGGTGCTGTTTGGTTCTGGTCAGGTAGTATCTGAGGCACCTATGCACATCAAGGGTGTGCAGAAGGGCTTCTTCTCGATTAGAGTATTTTGGAAAATACACTGGTAGATCGAAGGTCCTGATTAAGGGTGAGAGCTGAGACCACCTTAGGCAGAAATTTAGGATTAGTCCTTAGGGATAGCCTGTCCTGGTGGAAAACCAAATAAGGCTCTTTGCACATAAGTGCGTGCATTTCAGAAATCCTTCTGGCAGAAGTAACTGCAACTAAAAACAACGTTTTCCAAGAGAGAAAACGTAGCTTGCAATCCGCAGCTGGTTCAAAAGGTGGCAACGTGAGCTGCTCCAGGATGAAGGGTAAGTCCTACGGAGGGATTGGATCCTTAATCAGGGGCCTAAGGTGGAGGATGCCCCTCAAAAAGGCACATGTCACATCCAGCTGGGCTACAGTGCGTTGGCCTACAGGGGCATGGTAGGCTGAAATGGCACAAAGGTGCACTTTAATCGAGGAGTAAGCCAGACCGGAGTGGAAAAGGGATAGCAGGTAGTCCAGTACCAGCTTCTCTGGACAGTCCAAAGGCGACAACCCACACACTCGAGCCCATAAGCAGAACCTGCACCACTTCATGGCGTAGGTTGTGTGGGTAACCGGCTTTCTAGTGGTAGTAAGCACATCTGCCACTTCTTTCGAGACCCCGTATCACATCATGGCTATGTCTCTAGGAGCCAAGCATGCAGGTTCAGGGAACGTAGATCTGGATGGACTAAGGAACCTGCCTCCTGAGACAGTAAATGGGAGCTGACTGGCAAAGGCACTGGAGGCTCCCGGGATAGCTGATGCAGGAGAGGGAACCATATCTGTCTGGGCCAGAAGGGTGCGATCAGAATGAGCATCACTTGCTCCCTACGGAGTTTTAAAAGAACTCTCTGGATCAACGGGAAAGGAGGAAAGGCATAAAGGAATCTGCCTGCCCAGGAGAGGGACAACATGTCTCGCCAGAAAACATCAGGCCCTGGATCTAGCGTACAAAAATTGAGCAGTTTTGCGTTGTATGGGGATGTGAAGAGGTCTATCTCTGGAGTACCCCATCTGGGAAACAGATCTTCTGCCACCTCCTGGAGTAGTTCCCATTCATGGACTCTGGCCTGAGTGTGGCTCAGGCTGTCTGCGGTGATGTTGTCCACTCCCGGAACATGAACTGCAATAAGGTTTGCGCCTGTTGCAAGACCCAATCCCCACTCTCATGGCCTCCTGCAAAGCGGGTAGGAGTGGTGCCTCCTTGTTTGTTGAGGTAATACATCACCGCGGAATTGTCTGTTTGTAACAGAAGTGTACCCGGTGGAATCTCTGACTGGAAGGCCTGCAGGGCATAAAGAACTGCCCTCATTTCCAGTATATTTATGTGGAGATGAGACTCCTGGGCTGTCCACAGGCCCTGAGACCGAACACCATTGAGGTGTGCTCCCCACCCGAGCCCTGAGGCATCTGTGGAGAGTGTCACAGTCGGGGACGGCGCTGTGAAGGGGACTCCCGCCAAGAGGTTCCCTGAATGTAGCCACCATTGTCAATCTCAAATTATGGTCTTCGTGATTCGGATTGGATGCTGCAGATGGTCTTGCCTTTGGTCCCATTGTAACCGTAACATCGACTGGATTACCCGCATGTGGAGACGGGCTAGCGGGACTGTTGCAATGGCCGCAGCCATGTGTCTGAGCAGGCAAAGGACCAGTCTGGCTGGGATGGTCTTCTTCACCGACAATTCCCTGATGAAGGATATGATGTGTTCCGCTCTGTCCGTGGGAAGGAAAGCTTTCCCTTGGATGGTGTCCAGAACTGCTCCAATGAATTGCAGCATCTGGGATGGAACCAGGCATGACTTCTCATAATTGATGAGAATGCCCAAAGTCTCAAACAGAGACTGAGTGCAGTGAATGGCAGACATCAGGGCCTCCCGTGAGGACGCCATGAGAAGCCAGTCATCCAGGTAGGGGAACACGTAGTGGCCCTGTCTCCTCAGAGACGCAGCTATGACTGCCATGCACTTCGTGAAAACCCGAGGTGCTGATGACAGCCCGAAGGGAAGAGCTCAGAACTGATAATGGCGGCCCTGAAACTCGAATCGCAGGAACCTCCTGTGTGCCTCAGCGATAGGAATATGCAGATAGGCATCCTACATGTCCAGGGACGCAAGAAATGCGTCCTGCTTCAGCATGGGACTCAGGCCCAGGAGGGTCACCATGCAGAAGTGCTTGTAAGCGACCAAAAGACTGAGATCGCTGAAGTCCAGTATTGGACGGAGGTCCCCTGTTTTCTTTGGAACCAGGAAGAAGTGGGAATAGTATCCTAGTCCTCTCTGGTTCCTTGGTATGTGCTCTATAGCTTCTTTTTCCAGAAGTGCGAGCACTTCCTGCTGTATGAGCAGGGCATGCTGACCCGAATAACGGAAAAGCAGGGGAGGTCTTGTAGGTGGGTTGTCTATGAACTCTATATAATGGCTATCTTTGACCAACTGTAGAACCCACCTGTCGGTGGTGATCGATGGCCACCCTGAAAGGTGATGTGCGATGCAACCCCTGACTTTCTTTTGCTGTTGATCCTGAGGAGGGCCGGGGGCCGGGAAGGAGTCATGCTGTGGCAGCGTTTGTCCCTGTGGGCTGGGCTGACTTTGAGTAGCGTTGGCCTCTGCCTGGGGACGATTTGGCCTGGGTCTTGCACGAGAAAGTGCCCCTCTGCTGCTGGCCGGAATGTTGCTGTTGCCTTTGTAGCCGGCCACGAAAATGGCTCTGGTTCCTGCAAAAGGAACTAGGCCTAGATCTGTACATGGCTTGTACAGATTGGACTGCCTTCCCTGCATCTTGGAGCTTTGTGATAACCTTCTCAGAGGCTTCACCAAAGAGCACCTCGCCATTATATGGGACATCTAGAATGTTTTTCTGTATGTCCGGGGTAAAGCAAGAGACACAGAGCCAAGAGTGTCTCCGGAGACAAACGCCTGAGGCTGCAGTTCTGGCCAAACAGTCTGCAGAGTCGTATGCGGCTCTAAGCACTTGGGTCCCCACATCTGACCCAGTGCGAGGAGGTTTAGGAGCTCCGCTTTTTGGTCACCATCGGGGAGATTTTCAACCAGGTCCTGGCCCTGTTCCCACAGGGCGTTCTGGAACTGAACCATATGGGTAAGGTAGTTCAGTGACCTGATGGCACAAGTAGCAGCCGTGTATGTGCGCCTCCCCAGGGCATCCAATTGCTTGGATTCCTGGTCCGGTGGCTGAGTGCTCATATGCTGGGGTCTCTGAGACCAGTCATGTGAAGCAGTGATGACCAGGGAATCTGCCAGAGGTTGGTTCACCAAATACTGGTTCTCCCTAGGGGCCTTGTACAGGTGGTCAGCCTTCTTTGGCACCGTGGGAGTGGAGTGCGGATGTTTCCATGCAGCCTTGGTGACGTCCACGAAGGTGTCCACCAAGGGTGACACTACTACAGGCTTCGGGTCTTTTTGCCAAAGGTAGCAGGCAAGGCGTTGTCGTTTGGGGTCAAGCTCCTCAGCATCCCACCCCATGTTGTCCTGGATGTGCCTCATGATCTCGGCGAAAGAGGGATCATCAGGTGGAGACCTGGGCAGATCATGTGGGTCAGGAGAGGGGATGCTGAGTGGAGAAGGTGATCTGGAGTACTCTGAAGTATCCGATCTTGAATCCTCCCCCGACAGAGTGTACCGGCGTCGTCTGGGTCGTTTGGGGCTGGGTGACCCTGAGGGGGATCTGGAGGGAGGCCTTCTCCTGTTGGTAGATCTGCCCCTAGGAGGTGGAGTTTACTCCTTGAGGGATGGAGGTTGTCCTACTGGCCCCTTAGGTGGAGGAGGGGGCGTAGGCAGTGAAGAAATAGGAGGAGGAGGAGTAGTAGGAGGACAGGCGTGGACCACATCTTTCTTGATGGTGTCCCACCAAAAGGTAAAGAGCTCCTTTACCTCTGCAAGATTCATACCCGACGACGGGCCTGGCGCCGGTGGCCTGTCACCGGGGTCGGGCATCGGGTCCCCGGGGGTCTCCCGCTCCGAGGAGGGTTCCCTTGGGAGCCCGGCATCCTCGGTGTCGCCCGCCTGGTCTTCGGGCTGTGGGGTGTTCTCCTCTGTAGAATCCCTATGACCGGCGTCTGCCGGTGACGGGGGTGTGTGGTCTTCCGCTCCGGGGTAGCCAACGTCGGTCCCCTGGCCGACGTCTTCGGACCTGGCGAGTGCCTGGCCGGCGATGGGTGTCTAGCCGGTGTCATCAGCTCCTGTGAGCGCCAAGACGATTTAGAGTGCTTGGCCAATGTCGGTTGGTAGGCCGACGTCAGATCTGACGTCCATTTGAGGGACGTCAGGTCCTTAGTTTTCCTGGGCACCAGATCAGGACCTCTGGGTGGTTGGGAGACTGACCTGGAGTCCGTGTCCCGGCGATGGGAGGATGAAGATTTGTGGCGCTCACCCGACTTTGAAGAGGCCTTGAAGGGTGTTGATGAAGCCAAGGGCCTCGAAGTCTTGAGAGGCTGGAGCGATGAAGAACCACTGGAAGACCTGACCTTGACTGGGGGAGGTTGCGACCAAGCCCTAGAGGGAGAGTGGTCCGATCTTGAGCCGGAGCTGCGGGAGTCCGAGGCCTGAGTAGCAGACCTAGACCTCGCCTTCTCAGGGTGCTTGTCCCGGTGTTTGTGGGATTTAGTTGAAGATTCTCCTTGGGAGGAAGGTTCCTGGTCCATACTTTTAAGCTTTTCTTCTAGAAGAAATGCTTGAAGTGCCTTCTGATGGCGGATCCTGGTGCGGCTATTAAAACCCTGGCAAAAGGTGCAGGCCTTAGTGTTGCGGTCCAGGCCTAGGCAACGCACACAGGACGAATGGAGATCCTTGAAGGGGATCTGTTTGCCTCAGGCACACTTCAAAAGGTGAACCTCTAGAGATGGAGTTGAAGAGGACATCAGTTGAGCAGAGCAAAAAAGGTTGGAAATTATTCGGTAGTTCAGTAGTCGTCGTACGCTAGAAAAGAGACCGAGAGGCGATGCTGGCGAGTCGGCCAGCCCCAGAACTGGGGATGATGGGGACCACCTCCTTATGTACTATGCCCGACATCGGGGGTGGGACCGACGTCGGAGGCGGTCCCCGCTGAATACTGCTAGCTAGAAAATTTCCGTGGGGTCCTGGCGCCTGCCGGTTTCAGTCCTAATGGTGTAACCTGCTGCAAGAGCTGTTTCTCGAAGTAAGATCATACATATCGAGCTCTATTCCTCCCATTACATCAACAACACGTGACCTCACTCATACAACTGTACTCATTGTTCAGTCATAAGCCCTGCTACCTGATGTGCCACAAGTTACCAGTCAAGCAGCAGATTGGCTCTTCTTGGTTACTAGTGATGTCACAGTCAGTGAGGTCCCAATACTGATGATGTATAGGGAGGAACAGAAATGAAAATTATGTTACCTACCATATTTCTTGATCTACCTGTATATTTATTTATTTATTTGTTTACCGGGTAGGTGTGCTGATCCAAAGGACCATTTTCAGGCATGACCCTGGCCATAAAGATGGCACATGGGTAATACAGACAGAAGGTACTACAGGCAATTCAAATTACATTAGTTGAGAATGGTAGATGGTACAGGATTATGTAACAATAGTCAAAATACACTGGGATACATTGGAAGCAACAGTTGAAAATACAAACGTAGTACAGGGGTACATTGACAGATGTACAATGCATGTGAAGTGCAAAAGTTGAGTAACAACAAATTAAAGGCAAGTATTTATATGACTGTTCATTTGGTACCTGGGAAACATTTCTGACATAAGGTAAGGAAAGATGAGAGGACTCGCACTGTTGGGGTCACCTGGATGGGCACTGACATTTGAATTCTGCCAGGAGCCAAGTTTTGTAGTGGGTTTTAAAATGATGTGTGAGTCTAGAGAGCGGAGGGAGGCAGGGAGTTTGTCCCAGAGGGTGGGAGCAGTAATAGACAAGGCATTGCCGACCATGCAGGTGGAAACCCTGGGAACTTCCAGCAGAGGGACTATAGATCGCCGGAGGTTATGAAAGGTACTTTTGCACTTTAGCAGGGAGGAGTAGGGGGACAGATTACCATTTCTAGTGGTGTTGTCTACGATGCATCATAGGGCATAGCTGTACCTGACTTGTAGTGGGAGCCAGCCCACGGATCTGTACAGAGTGCAGTGGTGAGTGGAGTAGAGTGCCACTTATGCAAACCTGCAGATGCTGTTATAGGCAGTATGGAATCCTGCGAGTAGGTTTGTGGACATGTGAGAATATATATAGGGGTGCAGTAGTCTAGTAGGGGGAAGAGGTTTCTTTGGACAATGGCGAGGCGCGCCTCCAGGGTCAGGCAGTGCTTAAGTCAATAGCCCGCCCCCAGTTTCTGCTTTATATACCTCACAGCGGAGTTTATGTGCACATCAAATGTGAGTGGTGGGTCCAGGGTGACACTCAGGTACTTAAAATAGGTGATGTTCTGTGGGGGGGGGGCACTCTGGTGATATAACCGTTAGTGTGGAATTAGTTCTGGTGAACTTTGATAAATTTGGTATATCTTCCCCATTCATCACTGGTGGGTCTAGCCAGAAGCACTAGGACTCCATAGGAAGCTTATAGCTTTAGGCTTTTCCTAGCTTCCTAAGGAGGACGGGTTGACATCGGAGACGGCGCTGCCCCTGAGGCCGACGTATTGCGTGGTGCTCACGGATTGGCCAGTAACCGATGCTGGCCCCTCCTCCACCTCAGTTCTTCTTTTCCCACCATCGCGATGCATTACCCTGTGGGAGCTGAGTCCCCATTTTGGTACTGCATAGTATCGGATGTCTGCGTAAGTTCTGCCACTGCCACTACTACTCGACGCCATAGATTCTTCAGAACTGGTAAAAACTTTCTTTTATTTCTTTTATCTGTTTTAAGTTATTTCTATGTTGCTGAGTTCGTTCGGGGTCTAGTTTGAAATCTAAAGTGGGGCGTGCTCCTATGAACCCATCATTGACAGTGGCACTACCTCTCTCACCGGCACCAAGGGAGGTGTTGGGAGCAGAGGTGGCGCTAACAGGTGGCACCAAGGACTCCACTGGCTCGGGCCCAGAGTATAGCTGCAACCACAATACCAGAGGTATCTGCACCTCTGAAGAAGCAGCGGACTGTGAGGGGTGCTCAGCTGACTCCCCAGAGGCCGACTGTCCACCTGACCCCTCATGCAGAGGCCTCCGAGACTCAGCAAGACTGGAACTAGCAGAGGCCTTCTCCCCCAGCAGTACATATGGTATCGGAGGAAGACCTGGGGGAAGGGCCCAAAGTCCTGGCCATGGCTGACGCCACCCTCCAAAGTTAGGAGGATCCCGATCCACCTTTATCGTGTGCACCTCGAGGACCCAGCAGTCCACGGAGAAGCAGGTGTCGCAATTGTCCATGTCGTGCTGCAGACCCAGGCAGGTTAGATAGCAACTATGGCAGTCTGTCACAGTCATTGGCTTGCCACAGGGCACCGATGCATAGGGGCATGCCTCGCCTGAGATTTCAAACTAGGCCCCGAACCATAAATCATCGTGCGAACAAAATGAAAAATAACTAAAGAACAGATTCGGCGCCATAGAAATAACTTAAAAACAGATAAAAGAAAGAAAATAAAATTTTTACCAGTTCTGAAGAATCTATGACATTGAATAATAGCAGTGGCGGCAGAATTTTGGTAGACTTCTGATACTACGCAGTACCAAAATGGCGGCTCAGCTCCCACAGGGTGATGCATCGCAACGGCGACACTGTAGGAACTTCACCATCAGTGAAGCAGGATCCACATGGAAGATTTCTAACAGTACAACTAGGGCCGCCCACGTCATTGACATCATCAACCCTATAAAGGAGTGAGTGACCCTGCTCCCTCCTCGGTTCTTTCCCCCGGAGGCTAAGGGAGCATAGCTCTAGCCATGCGGGACTGAGGAGACAGAGAGCGAGAGAGAGAGAGAGAGAAAGAAAGGTGCCCAGGCCCATATGAAAAGCTGGATACACCAGGCAGCCAGATGCAGTACAAGAGCTCCAAGAAGAGGGATGGTGGGAGGGAAAGCAGACCTGATGACTGAGATCCCCTTGAAGAGCTACTGTTACAGTTAAGTTCTTACGTAACTGTTCTATCTTCTTCGGGGGTATCTCAGTCATCTGGTCTCACTGCAGGAATGAGTCCTAAGTACTCAGAGGTGCAAACAGACAGTCTGTGAGGAGGGCCAACCATAAACTTAAGACAGGAGGCCCTGCAACATGGCCCTGCCAAAACCTGCAGTAGCTCTTGAGGCAATATCCAGACTGAAGTGCTTGGTGAAGACATGGGAGGTACTACAGGTGGCAGTCGTACAGATGTCAGCCACTGAGACCCCTCAGAAGCAAGCCACAGAGGTAGCCATGCCTCATGTGGAATGAGCTTTGACTGCACCAGGCAAATCTTTGCCATACTTGTTATAGCAGAACACAATGCAATTTGCCAACCATTCGTATAAACATTGCTTAGAAAATGAAGTGCCCTCTATACCTTGGGCAAAGGAAACAAACAACTGCTTCAACTTTCTACATTCTTTAGTGCGGAGCAGGTAGTACTTCACAGTTCTGCACACATTTAACATATGGAGCAGTGCTTCCCCTGGATTGGCACACTCTGGAAAATAAACAGGAGGGTGACTAGATTTCAGATGCAGGATACCCTTAAAAGGGTAAGGGAGACATCCAGTTGAGCTACTGTGTGGTCACCCATGGGCTCATGAAAGGCCAAAATGGCCGAAAGGTGCACCTTGAGGGAAGAGTATTGGAGACCTGAGTCAGACAGAGAGATCAGGTAGTCCAGGATCTAGCTCACCGGACAGGTGAAAGTGTCCAGATTATGTTTGGCTGTCCAGATGGCAAACTGTTTCCACTTCATGGCATACTTGGCTCGAGTAGAAGGCTTCTGGGTGGCCACAGGACGTCTGCCACTCTGTTGGACACTCCAAACCTGGCGATTGCTATGTCCTCAGGATCCAATCATGCAGATGGAAGGACATGAGGTTGGGATGGACCAGGGTCCCCTGAGCCTGGGTCAGTAGGCTTCTGCAAAGGGGAGTGGAACAGGAGGTTCCTCTGCCAGCTGCTGTAGCAGGGAAAACCATATCTGGTGGGCCAGAATGGAGCTACCAGAATCATGCTGGCCCCCTCCATTTGCAATTTGATGAGGACCTTCTGAATCAGAGGGAACGGAGGAAATGCGTAAAGAAACCTACCGCTCCAGGAGAGGGACAACATGTCTTACCAGAAAATTTCAGATCCTGGATTGTGCAAACAAAAACTGGGCAGTTTTGCATTGAGTGGGGATGCAGAAAGGTCCAACCCTGGATGACCCTATCTGTCAAACAACTCTTCTGCGATGGATAAGAGGAGCTCCCAGTCATGCATGCCGGACTGAGTCTGGCTGAGGCTGTTTGCCAGAGTGTTTAGCATGCCTGGGACATGGACCACCGAGAGTGTCAGACCATGATCTAATGACCAGTACCACACTCTCATGGCCTCCCTGCATATGAGGTATGAATGAGAGCCCCCTCTTGTTGATGTGGTACACTACACTGAGATCGTCTGACTGTGCCAGCAGCTGACACAAAGCAAGGTGGTTGTGAAAAGCCTGCATGGCATAGAGCACTTCCTGCATCTCCAGGACATTAATATGCAGGAAGGCCTCGACCTGAGACCAGGAACCTTGGGTTTGAAAAAGGACCCAGGTGAGCCCCCCAGCCCGAACCGGAAGTGTCTGTGGTGAGGATCTGCTGAGGACAAGAGTTCTGAAATGGAACTCCTTGCAGCAGGTTCAAGGGGTCCACATCCACCACTGGAGCACTTTGCGGACAGGGGAGGAGACCAGCACCAACTGATTCAACTCATCCGTGCGTTGGTCCCATTGCACCCACAGAGTCCACTGGAGGATGTGCATATGAAATCTGGCCAGTGGAACAGTGGGAATGGCAGCCTCCATTAGACTGAACAGTCTGAGAAACACCCTAGCAGGAATAAAACTGTTCTGGGCCACCTCCTGAGCCTGAGCTATAAGACACTCTTGTCCTGTTTTGAGGCAGCAAAGCCTCCCCCTGCACCGAGTCTAGAACCGCCCCTATGTATTGAAGTCTTTGGGAGAGCATCAAAACCAACTTGGGCAGGTTGGCTGTGATGCCCAAGGAGTGGAACAACTGGACAGTTCTCTCCAGAGTCCACAGGAGCTGCTCCCTGGACAGGACCTTTAGTAGCCAATCGTCCAGGTAGGGGGAAAAAGCACAGTCCCTCCCTTCTGAGGGTTGCAGCTACTGCTGCTAAGTACTTGGTAAAGGCCCACGGCACAGAGGACAAGCCAAAGGGCAGCACCTTGAACTGGTAATGCTCACCCTGAAACAGAAAACAGAGAAACCTCCTGTGAGGAGGGAAGACTGAGATATGCAGGTAGGCTTCCTGCATGTCCAGTGAACAAAGTCAGTCACCTGCCTTGAGAAGGAGCAACAGGCCTGGAAAAGTTACCATCTGGAACCTTTGGTACTGGACGTATAGACTGAGGTTCTTTAGGTCCAAAATGGGTCGCAGATCTCTGGTCTTTTTGAGGACCAAGAAAAACCTGAAATAAAACCCCTTGTTTCTCTGCTGCCTGGGCACTGGCTCAATGGCCTACTTGCACAGAAGAGATTGTACCTCTTCCCAGAGAACAGACAAGTGAGGGTAACTGAAGGGCAGGGGAGGGGTTTCTGGAGGCTGCTCGATGAGCTCCAGCATGTTACCTCTTTATGATTTGCAGATTCCAGGCATCCAAAGATATGGTTCTCCATTGGTTTAGATGGAGGAAGAACTGATCTCCGACCATCACCTCTTGGTTGGGGACCAGAAGAGGGGGGGTCTGGCAAGGAGTCAAACAGAGGTAGATCCAGCCACTGGGGCTGATCCGTTGCTTCGAGGACGTTTGGCTGCAGCTCCTGCATTGGAGGGTGTGGACAAAGACAGCGGAAGCTCATTGTTTGCCTTAAGGCTGAGAGGTTGCACCAGGTCAAGTGGACACCTTGCAAAAGGGGGGGTGCTGTCTACCCTTAGGCTGCGTATGTTAGAGGGAGTGGACATATTTTACAGCCCTGCTGCATGCCTGTAAATCATTAATGATACCCTGGACATCAGGCCTAAAAAGCTTAGTGCCATTGAAAGGGGCATTAAGCACCTTCTGCTGAACAACAGCAGAAATGCCAGAGACCCTCACAGTCAGGCGTACCTATGTAGGCAGATGCCTGTGGCAGCAGCCCTGGCAACAGTGTCTGAGATATCACAGAGGGCCCTGAGGAAGTGCTTGCTAACATCCTTAGTCTGCAAGCACTTGAGAACCTCCTGCTTCTGTGTGCCATCTCAGATGGCCTGAAAGGCAGCTTAGCCCCTCTTCCAGTTGGAATTCTGGTATTTTACCATATGAGACAGGTAATTGTCAATCCTCATCCCAAGGGTAGAGGAGGCATAAACCCTCTTGCCCCAAAGATCAATTCTACATGGCTATTTGTCAGGGTTAAGAGAGCTAAGGTGCTTAGGCACCTTAGACCTGTCATGAGCTGCCTTGATGACCACTGAATCGGTCTCTGGTTAGGCAGCATAGTAAGGGAACCCCCTGGGGCATTGTAAAGCTTATCTGCCCTGCGGGGCATAGCTGGCACCATGTCTGGCCTGTGCCAAGCTACAGTAGCAGCATTCCTCAATGTAGGTGTAATAGCAGGAATGATCTTTGGGAGAGACTCTGGGATCTCCAGAAAGTCCACCAGATTGTTTCTGGTGATATCTTCCTCCTCAGTATGGAAACCCATGGCTGAGGACAATTGTTTCATCACACTAAAAAATGTGGGGTCCTCAGGAGAAGACCTAGGGGTGTACTTAACAGAATCCTCACTAACAAAGGAGGCTGTGGACCTGTCTGAGGTAAAGACCTCCTCTTCCTTATTGTTGTTGAGGTACAGAAAGCACAGGAAAACCAGGAGCAGTTTCAAAATTCGCAAATAGCGTTTTATTATTAATAACAGCAAAATAAGAAAAAATTGAAATTGTTCAGTAGAACTATTTACAATGGCAGTACAAACATAGAAAACAGAGTTCTTGTCAGTTTCAGCAGGTGCAGCAAAAAGAACATTGTGACCTAGAACTGACCTCTTGCTGACCACTCTGGAAATATGTTTCAAACCAGCATCTCATGTTAACCCCTTGAATTCCAGTTTTTGCAATCATTTCAACAGTATAACTATATACAGTTTTAAACAAAGGGATCCCTGTATCATTGCTGTTTCCACATAAAGATGCACATTATAATTTTATACCTGCAGATATGCAAGGGGGAAGAAAAGACAGAAATAGCATGGGAAGGCAGAGAGATAAGTGAGAGGTGGAGAACTGCGAAACCGTCAGAGTGATCAATTTCTAGGTCTCACAAGAAAATCTGGTTGCACAACCAGACAGACAAGAGACAGAAAAGGAGAGGATAGATCAGATCCTTGCATTTAAACTCATTCTGCATAACAAATGGAACCGGGCCTTATTCAACCCTGCCACATACCCCCTCTCTTTAAGAGGAAACCAGTTTTAAAAAAACAGGTTTCCAAAACATTCTTTAAAGTCTCTTTAACATTACAGTAACTTATCATCTTTACAGTTCAGTGCATATGCAGTATAGCAAACAGAGAAATTTAAACTCGCACATTTTTGTTTTTTCAATTTTCAGAATTCCTGATCCATATCTTGACAG
Source organism: Neoceratodus forsteri (assembly GCA_016271365.2). NCBI lineage: Eukaryota > Metazoa > Chordata > Ceratodontiformes > Ceratodontidae > Neoceratodus > Neoceratodus forsteri. The sequence goes on from JADMNL010000025.1 coordinate 277,370,158, forward strand.
AAAATCAACATTGACATTCTCTTTCCCAGATTTGTGCATCACATTACATTTAAATGGCTGTAGTACCAGGTACTGTACCACATTGTGATTCTAGAATTGTTATCCCTCAGAGAGGATTATGATCTGTTATAAGTACAAAGTCAGTTCCTAGCAAATAAAACTTATGGGACTCTATGGCCCTCTTTACCGCAAGGCATTCCTTTTCAACGGTGCAGTACCTCTTCTCCCTGTCGTGCAATTTCCTACTTATGTACAGAATGGGATGTTCTTTCCCACCTATATGCTTACTCAAGACTGCACCTAGGCCTACCTCTGATGCGTCTGTCTGTAACAAAAATGGTTTCTCAAAGTCTGGGCCTCTTAAAACAGGGGCTGAACATAATGCAGCCTTAATGGTCCGAAAAGCCTCATCACACTCTGGGGTCCATTTCACATTATTTGGGAACCATTTCTTTGTGAGTTCAGTGAGGGGAGTAGCTAACTCAGCAAAGCTGGGAACAAATCTCTGATAATAATCAGCCAGCCCTAAAAATTACCTGACATGTTTCTTGTTTTGGGGACAGGGCTGTTAGCTACAGCTTCTATCTTGGAAACCTCTGGCTTGACTTCTCCATTTCCCAAAACATAGCCCAAATATCTGATTTCCTGCATGCTCAATGCATACTTGGTAGGATTAATTGTCAGACCTGCCTTTTTGATTGATTGAATGACTGCTTGTAGGTGTTCCAGGTGGCTTTTCCAGTCAGGACTGTACACCATGACATCATCCAGGTACGCAGCACAATAACCAGAGTGAGGGGATAAAATTACATCCATGTATCGTTGGAATGCAGCAGGTGCACCATGTAAACCAAATGGCATGGTGGTAAACTGATAGAATCCAACAGGAGTGGCAAATGAAGTTTTGTCTCTGGATTCTTTACTGATATACTTGGCACACCCCAGTCTGTCCATCAAATAATCTATTCTGGGCATAGAATAACTGTCAAATTCTGACACTTGATTAAGTTGCCTAAAATCAAGGCAGATTCTTACACCCCCTTCTTCTTTGTTTACAATCACCATTGGTAATGACCAAACACTTCTCAAGTCTTCTATGATACCCAGTTCTTTCATTTTTTGTATTTCTTTAACCACGTCAGCTCTTAACCGCTCTGTTAATCTGTGTGTCTTTTGTCTAATAGTGCAAGCATTCCTTGTCACTATTATGTGCGCAACCCCTTTTGTTCGGCCTGGTACTATGGTAAAAGTACTGTTAAATGTCTTAAGCAAGTTACAAATTTTTGTGGTTTGTTCAGAGGTTAAGGAAACATTCACCTTGACAGCATCAGCAGTTACAGTTTGTTCCAGTCTGTCATAAACTACATCAATATCTTCTTTATCAGTTTTTGGCAAAACCAGCAAAACAGCTTTTGGTGTTTTTTCAACCCATTACTTGAGGTTACCATGTTATATCTTGGTAGGATTTCTCCTATCAGGGGTCTCAATCTCATAGTTAACTGTGCCAGTACATCTAAGCACTTTATAAGGCCCTTGCCACTTCATTAACATTTATTTTCTGTAGTGGGCAACAGTAGCAAGACCTTTTCACCTGGCTCAAAAACGTTTTCTTTTACCCCATGGTCATAATACACCTTCTGCTGGTTTTGGGCCTCTTCCTGATTACTATGGGCAATTTCAACATATTTTGCCAGCTTCTTTCTCAGGGTACACATAGAAGATATAATAGAGTGTTTCTGATAGGGATTATCTTCCCATGTTTCTTTTATTACATCTAGTGGCCGTCTAGGTTGTCTACCTTACATCATTTCAAATGATGAAAAACCTGTTGATGCCTGTGGCACTTCTCTGTAAGCAAAAAGCAGGGAAGATAAGTATTGGTCCCAGTCTTTCCCTTCCCCTTTTACAAACCTTTTTAACATATATTTTAGAGTTTGATTAAAACACTCAACAAGACCGTCTGTCTGAGGGTGATGGGGGAGGTTCTTATGGCAGTGATACCTAGTAGTCGGTACAGCTCCTTCAGTAATACAGCACCAAAATTACTGCCCTGATCAGTAATAATCTATTTTGCTATGCCCACCCTGCTGAAAATTTTGGCAAGCTCTGCTGCCACTTTTGGGGCTGTGACAGTATGCATTGGAACTGCCTCTGGGTATCGAGTAGCATAGTCACATACTACCAAAATGAATCAATTACCCTTTTTACTTTTGTCTATGGGGCCAACCACATCCATTGCAATTCTCTCAAAAGGCACATCTATCAAAGCTAGGGGCATCAGGAGCACCTTGTCTTTTTTAATCACTGGGGCAACTTTCTGACACTCAGCACAAGAAATGCAATAGGTAGCAACATCTTCATGAATTCCAGGCCAGTAAAATCTGTACAGCAATCTGCCAAGGGTGTGATCTCTCCTCGCATTACCAGCCATAGGACTATCATGTGCTATCTGTAACAACTCAGATCTATACTTTGGTATAACCAATTGTTTTCTCTGGTACTGTGTTTGATGTTTAACCCAAACTCTGCACAGAAGCCCACTACATTTTTTAATTAAACATAGGTTCACCCTGTTTTGATTTCACCCCCAGCTACTTAAAATAACCCTGGAGAGAAACATTGTTAGCTTGTTCTGAAAGAAAATCACAATCAGTGATCAGTTTAGTTTCAGCATTTTCATATGTTAACCCCTTATGCCCGTCAGTCTTTTATTGCCACTGTTTCTTCAGGCGTCGTCTTTCTTTTCTGGATTTTCAGATTTTGGAGCTGTGCTCAAGCAAGTCTGAATCAAAATCAATGAAAGGAAGAGAGTCCCCACATCTGAAATTTTCTTTGCCTGAGCTCTTTTCACCACAGCTGCTGAAACATCAGGATGTACTCCCTCTGTGATTAACTCAGTAAATCCTAGAGAGTCATTTCCAATAATCACAGGTAAACTTAGGTACTACTCCCACTTTCATTTGGTGCGACACCCCATTAATAGTCAGAGTCACTTGGATGATGGGATAGTATCGAGTGTCCCCATGGATGCAGATAACACCAGTACCTGGTGCTTTGGGATATTGTTTTCCAAGCACTTCAATATGCACTAGGGTCTGTCTGCTTCCTGAATCTATAAGTCCCTTCACAGTCTTATCTCCCACCTTCACATCTGTTAAGTACTTGCCCCAATTTGCTAAGAACAAATCTGCTCCAATGTCACTCTTCTTACTACGGCGATTTCTTGCAATATGACCTGACTTATCACAGTTATAGCAAATAAAGTCTTTGGGTGCAGATTTGTTACACCCACCAGAGTTCTTATCAGACTTGGAGTTTAAATGGGAAAAAGAGTGTCTTACCAGTGCTTGGCTGTTACCGCACTGCTGTGGTGTCTGTCTGGCCATTTGATAATCTTTGGTCAAAGAAACTGCCTTTTCCCCACTTTTGGGTTGGTGTTCTTTCACCCAAAGCTGTACATCTGTAGGCAGAATGTTGATGAATTGTTCCATTACAAATGTTTCAATGATCTGTGGGAGTGTTTTGCCCTCTGGTTGGAGCCATTTCATCAGGAGTTCTCGTGAGTTGGGTGAAGGCTTCTTGAAGATTGTCGACTGAGTTGTACTTCAGAGACTGAAATCTCTGCCTGTAGGTCTCTCCTGAGATGTCATATATTTTGAGGACCTCTCTTTTCATCAGGTCATAGTTTTCAAACTGTGCAGTGCCCATATTGCTGTAGGCAAGTTGGGCTTTCCCTGTCAGGGAAGGTACCAGTCTGATTGTCCATTGCTGCTTTGGCCACTGGCAAGCTGCAGCAACCCTTTCAAAAGTTGTCAAGTATGCTCTAATATCATCTGTGGAACACAGCTTTGTAAGTTTAATGTATTTTAAGTTGTTTGTGTCTTGTTGATTTGCTGGACCAGTGCCAGATCCTCCAGCTTTGATAACTTGCAAGGCATCCATCCATCACTGCATCTCTTCTTTGCTGCTCCTGTCGCTGTATCTCTTGTTTTCTCTGCTTCTCGAGTTGTTGCATTTCTTTTCTCTGTGCCTCTAAACATTGAATCTCTTTTTCTCTCTGCTGCATCTCATCTGTTTCTCTGTCTCTTTTTGTTGTACAGCACACCATTTGAAAAAGGCAGTTAGACTTTCAGGTTCTGTCACTGCCTGTTCTTTTTCCATAACTGGTGCTAGCTGTACAATCTCAGGTTGGACTTCTGTTTCTGCTTCTAGTTTGGCTGTCATTCTTCAGGAAATCACTCCTGGACTTGCTGCTGCAAAATCCACACCTTTCTTCTATGCTTCCCTGGTACCAAGTCTAGTACCCATGCACAAAACTCCTGGCTTAGAGTATGCACGGTGTAAATCCCATTTAGGCTGACACCATCTGTCGTCAAGGCACAAGTCAGAAAGCATAGGAAAACCAGGAGCAGTTTCAAAATTCACAAGTAGCGCTTTATTTAATTTTTTAACTTTCTATTTTTATCCCCCCTCCACAACAGTGCCTACCTTCCATCAGTGACTTCCAAGGCATCGTGCCCGCCAGGTCTCCGGGATATGTAAATATCTGTATCTGATTATGTATATATAATAACTGGCAAGCAATTTTTCCCATTGCTTGAGCCAGTTATAATTTGCCGTTATAACCCGCGGGTTATAATGGCAAACACACGCCATGCTACTCAAACAAAAGTACGCATCCTAATTGAAGCATTAACTTCCCACCTGGGCGGAGCTTTCGGAAAAAAATGGCGAACTCCTTGATCACGCTTAATCAGGAGCCGCTACAGCGAGAGCACACCTTTTATTTTAAACAGTTCTCTCCTCCTTATTCCATCTGGTTGATCCTGCTGTTCAAAACTGCACCGAGCAGTTTGCAGCCGCACCGGAGAAAAACCGGAGAAAAATTTTCCTTGGATGTGCTTCAGATATAAGCGCCAAATGAGAAGGGACAAACCAGAAGCCAAATAAATGTAAAATGATGACAGAAATGAAAACATATGCTGTAAAAAAAACAAATTGGTGCTGTGTGTATGTGGCTGTCTGTGTGTGTGTGTCTGTGTGTGTGTGTCTCTGTGTCTGTGTCTGTCTCAGACATAGGAAAAATCAAGTGTTGGAAAAAATTGCTTACCAGCAATTATAAATAATAAAAGATGGGGAAGTGGGCTTAAATTCAAAATTAATGGTTGCCCTCGGTGTGGGATGCTTTAATAAACCCCTCAGGCTTCACCCTCGGGGTTTATGTAGCATCCCACACCTCGGGCAACCATTAATTTCTCATTAAGCACACTTCCCCATCCATTATTGTACATATTATCTGTATACAACGTCTGTATATTATACATGATGGCTAAACATTTTTAACTGACTGTTTTCACTGTCCATTGTAACTGTTTGTTATCCCTGTCCTCCCTGTGACGAGGTACCTTTGTAAACGAGCAGTTGGCTCAAAGGTTGTACATCCGATACATCAAATAAATAAATATGAGCCCTTCATGCATCTGCCCTGCCATCACCCTCGGATTACCCCCCAAGTGGGGTGAGAGACCTACCCCCAAGCCTCCCATCCATCATCCAAGTATTGGCCGGACTTGTGCAACCCCTCTCTGGTCCTAGTCTCGTGATGCCGGGGCCCATCTCCAGGCATCACTGCAGGTGATTTTCTGCTTTTCCTGAGGAGTGGTGTGCGTCAGATGTCAAGGCGTTCCTGCCAACATCCACCACTCCCAACCCTGTTTTGTTCCACACACTTGCTGTACCTCTGGCTTCCGCCGAGACTGTGTCCCCTCCCTCCTGGGAGAGGAGAGCTGTCCTCTGGATCCTTAATCCTCTCCCTCCCCTGCCAATCCCCGATGGCCCAGGCTTGTTCCCGAACCTGGGTCGCCGGTGTGGCAGCATTTTATTATTAACAGCAAAATAAAAAAAAATGTTCAGTATAACTATTTACAATGGCAGTACAAACAGAAAACAGAGTCCTCCTTCTGAGTGTTTCTTCTCAATTTCCAATCTCAGTCTCTGGCTCTCCCTCTTGCAAAACATTGCAGCTCTTTTCATAACAAGTCTTTGCAGGATTTCGTTAAGAGAACATTTGGCTTCTCATACAGCGTTCTTGTCGGTAGCACCACATAAAAGCGTGTATTACTGAGCGCATCAATATGAACGACTGAATAATACCATTCCCATGTAGAGCGAGTAGTGTAAAACAGCTAGTGATACTGAAAGCGAGTGTAGCATTCAGGGATACGCTCTACACTCGTGAGACAAGAGGATAGAAGAGTTATTTGGCCAAGCCCTGCTGAGCTGGCTGTGTGGTGTAGTGGTTGAGCCACTGACCCTGGAGCCTGAGGTGTCGGGTTTGGATCCTGGTGCGAATACATTTTTTTGATTCCAGGGGGGGTTTCTTTTACTAAGTCCGCTCCCTCTGGAGTTGAGAATCCTTATTTTGGATGGTGCCCCCTGCATAAACAAAGAATTAGTGTGTATTTTTAGAGGACCGTCACTGTTTGTGACGGTCTCTGTAATGGGAGGTCACTCTTTTGTCGTGGGCGATTTTTTAATCGCTCTAATGAGTGGCGCACATAAAACCATTCTTGTTTATTTCAGCAAGTGCAGCAAAAAGAACATTGTGACCCAGAACTGACCTCTTGTTGACAGCTCTGGAAATATTTTTCAAACCAGCATCTCTGGAAATATTGTTCAAACCAGCATCTCAGGTTAACCCCTTGAATTCCAGTTTTTGCAGTCATTTAAACAGTATACCTATATACAGTTTTAAACAAAGGGTTCACTGTATCAGTGACATTTCCACATAAAGATTCACATATATTTTTTATACCTGCAGATATACAAAGGGGAAGAAAAGACAGAAATAGCAAGGGAAGGCAGAGAGATAGCGAGAGGAGGAGGAGAATTGCGAAACCATTGAAGTGATCAATTCCTAGGTCTCACAAGAAAATTTGGTTGCGCAACCAGAAAGAAAAGAGACAGAAAAGGAGAGGAGAGAATAGAACTAATCCTTGCATTTAAACTCATCCTGCATAACAAATGGAACAGGGCCTTATTCAACCCTGCCACACTCATTAGGGAGAATGAGGTCAGGCTGGTACTCCTCCTCGACATCAACCTCTTTTAAGACCAGGTTCAAAGTTGGAGGCACTAATGACGGCTTGTAGGGTCTTCCCAAGGCCTACAAAGAGTCATTGATGCCGAAGCTGCTGTTGACGGTGCTGGTGATGTGGGCCTGTATGCATCCAATTGATGAACGATCACTGAGGTAAACTTGGTGAGGATTTCGTTCAGGCTAACAACCGTCGAAGGCTGCGTCAATGGAGGGGGAGGTCAACGGTACAGGGATTGACAACCCGCCTGATGGACCCTGTGAGCCCGAAGAGCCTGTAGTTCAAGTAGAAGAGGGGTTAGACTTTGATGAGAGGGCCATCAACGACGAGCTCATCAACGGAGGAGGGGCCGACTTGGAGATCGACAACTGGCTGACCTGTAAATCAGGCGGATGCACTGTCAGTATGGGTCTGGAGAGCACAGAGACCTGGACAGTGACTTTATGCATCAGTGTAGCTGCAGCTGACAAGGAACCCCCGGACAAAGGAGGAGAGACGGTAGGGGAATGAGACTGATCCCGGGGGGAGCAGTCCCATTCTCAGTCCTTTTTATGACTTTTCTCTGAGGACTTGTCTTGGGCCTTAGAGGGCTTGGAGCTTCTTGACCCTGACAGTGATTGAGAGGCTGTGACCCTGGAGGACCCCTGCCCGGGACTGGCTGCTTGTTGATCCATTAGAAATTTTTTTTAAAGCCTTTTTTCATTGCCTGAGGTTGTTTGATTAAACTTCTGGCAGAGCTCATAGTCAGAAACTTCGTGGAGAGGCCCAAGACTGCAGACACACACAGAGAGAGTGTTAGTCTGTGGAGGCAATCTTCTTTCTGCAGCGGCGGCAACGGGAGAGGTCAAAGGATTAACTCTTGACATAAACAAAATGAATGAATCTCTCATAAAAAGAGAGATTCTAAAAGTAACAAGAAAAGCCGTAGGTGAAAATGGTGCAAAACTGTGTTGGAGCATCCACGGAGACCCATGCGAACAAGTCAATGGCAGGAAAGAACTGAGTGGGGAGCGAGGCCACTCACACCTTTATAGGGTTGATGACATTGACGGATGTCAACAGCGTGGATGGCCCTAGTTGTACTGCTGAATATCTTGCATGTGGATCCTGCTTCACCGACGGTGAAGATTAATAATCAAGTTAGCCAGCCTGGGAGTGGGTCCCAGGGTGGTAGCCTGGGTAGCAAACTGGCTGTACAACAGGACACAGAAGGTAATAGTGAATAGAACACATTCTGAAGAAAGGGGGGTTACTAGTGGAGTACCTCAGGGCTCAGTACTGGGTCCAGTCCTCTTTAACGTCTTTAACGTCTTTATAGGTGACACTGCAGAGGGTCTGGTAGGAAAGGTATGCCTCTTTGCAGATGACACAAAGATCTGTAACAGAGTTGATACACAAGGGGGGGTAGAAAGGATGAGAAGGGACTTGGCAAGGTTGGAGGAATGGTCAGACATATGGCAACTTAGATTCAATGCAAAGAAGTGCAAAGTAATGCACTTGGGAAATAAAAATCCAGGAGAAGAGTACACAATAGCAGGGGAGGTACTAACAACAACAATAATGGAAAGGGATCTGGGTGTAGTCATATCAGATGACCTAAAGGTGGGTAAGCAATGTGAGAAGTCAGTAAGGAGAGCCACGGGGATACTGGGATGCATAGGGAGGGGCATCACAAGTAGAAAAAGGGAAGTGTTATCCCTCTGTACAGACAGTTGGTGAGACCCCATCTGGAGTACTGTGTGCAGTTTTGGAGACCTCATCTATGCAAGGACATATACAGGATAGAAGCAGTCCAGAGGAGGGCAACTAAAATGGTGCAGGGTCTACATCAGAAACCATATGAAGAGAGACTGAGAGAGCTTAATATGTATACCCTTGATGAAAGGAGGGACAGGGGGGACATGATAGAAACTTTTAAGTACCTCAAGGGAATCAACAAAGTCCAGGAGGGTAACATATTTCAGAAAAAGAGATGTGTAAGAACAAAGGGGCACAATTTAAAGTTAGAGGGGGGACAGCTCAGGGGTAATGTGAGGAAATTCTTTTTCACAGAGAGAGTGGTGGACGCATGGAACCGCCTTCCTGGAGAGGTTGTGGGGTCTAAAACAGTGGGGGAATTCAAACATGCATGGGACAGACATAAGGCAATTATAGTGGGGGGTTGCAGGCAGTAGGCTGTTGGTTAACTAGAATCTGCAGCTTATCCAATAGGTAGGGAAATGGGCAGACTGGGTGGGCCAAGAGGTCCTTATCTGCCGTCAAAATCTATGTTTCTATGTTTCCTATGGTATGACCTGATGTCTGAGATACTCCCGAAGATCTTCAGATATAAGAAATGATAGCTTACTACTTCTGAAAGTTACTACTGATTCCAGGCAATACACTAGCTCTTTAGAGCCTTATTGGGTATTTTCTGCAATTAGTACCAACAGCGAGTTCTTTCTCCCATCACCTCTAGCTAATTCAACTGTTCAGGAATTGTAGCATACAACGGATAAGTTTGAAATCCATGCTGTTAGTGTAAATTACTGTATGTTCACAAGAGTACAAATTATGTTGTTTAACAGTGCATTTTTGTCCCTAGCTGAAAGCACGAAGACCTCGATCTTACTGTGAGGGAATGGAACTGGCCAACCTCGAGAGGAGCTGGACAGCTTAGTGTCACTGGTTACATTGGGCCAATACAACAACTCAGTTAATGTATTTATTTTTAATGATGCTGCAAGAGTAAACAAGACCTCAAGTATGAAATAAACAGTATGAAATAAACAGATTTGTTGAGCATGTTTCAAGCAGAATTACCTTCAGTTACAGACCATGGATGCTTGATTGCCATCTTTAACCCTTTCTTTTTAGCAGATGTCTGCAATTTCCACAATTCTTTTTAATTTTTATTAAGCTATTTGGTCCCTGTCACCTCCCCCCACTAACTGGTGATGGGGACACATAGGTGTTTTGCATGTTTTCTTCCCTAACCCCCCCAGGCCCCGGCACACAGCCATGCGAATGTGCGGAGGCATGCTACGCACCGCGTGGTGCCAGCTCAGCCCCTTCCACCTCCTGTAATTGTTTTCCTGCCCCCTCTCTGCCTGCGTTACCCACTGGACCCCCACCGGTGGGAGCGGAACTATGGGGGGGGCACCAACCCACCCATCAGCATGCTTGATCCTGCTCTGCCCTCCTCCCCCATGACCCAAGATCATTCCTGGCATAGTGCGAGGTGTGGCGTCCAGCACTTTAACCCTCAGTGCCACTGGGCCAGCAATTTCCACTATTTTCAATGTGACAGAAATTATACAGGGTTAACCTTAAACTGTAGCAGGTAAACAGGGTTATCAGGTGTCTGCCAAAATTACCATGAGGCACTGAAGCTGCAACCTACACAGTGGTGTGTACATACCAAAAGAACAGGTTACTCATTTGTAACTGTAGTTCTACGAGTGGTATATGGTTCACATTCACACTCTGGCAGTTCCACTGGAATGCTGTTATTCGCTGGGACATGTTGAGGCTAAGCTCCTACCACCACTCGGGCAGTAGATCCCCGACTCTGCCCCGTGATGTCTGATCTTACACGCTGGTAGCAGGATCCATTTGCCACTTGCCTGTGGAGGCTGTGTGGTGGTGAACCAGATACCACTCCTAGAAATGAAAATTACATGCACACTGTAATTCTTCATCTTCTTGGACCATCTTCACCATTGATTCACACTGTTGGGTTCAAGCCAGAGGCACTAGAACCCTACAGGAGCCAAAAATCTTCAAGAGGGCTGGTGCCGAGGTAGGCTGCATGGATGCGTGGCACCATGAGACTAGCTTGTGCTACACAGCCTATCTTGACAACGACCCTCAACCACCTCAGTATCTTTTTTACCGAGGAGGTGCAACGTAACCTAAGTAAACAACTAACCTAATGAGGGCATAAAATAGCCCTTTGGATCTGTGAAAGAGGGGTCAACAACAAGAACAGTGTCTTCAGAGCCCAAACCGAAACAAGCAAAGTTAAGACCAGGAAACAGAGAAGCTGAGCTTTGGGGATGGTGGGCGGGCGTATGAATCAATAGTGAAGATGGTCCAAGAAGATCAAGAATTACGGTGAGTATGTAATTTTCATATCTTCTTGGACCTTATCTTCACCACTGATTCACACTGTTGAGTTAGAGTATCAAGCTCAGAAAAATTCCCCCGAGTAGGGCGGTAGGAGACAAAGCTCTGACACTCAGGACAGAAGTTCATTAAGGATTGTCCTGCTGAAGGAAGCAGGCTGCCTGGCATGGACATCCAGGGCATAGTGCTCGATGAAAGTATGCACTGAGCTCCAAGTAGCCAGTTTGCAGATATCAGCAGTGGGGACAGAGGAGATTTTTGCCAAGGACATAGCAAGCGCTCTGCTGGAGTGGACACAAATGTCCTTCCTATTTTACCTGCGCCATAGAGTAGCAGTGGCGAAGGCAGGCCACTATCCAAGCAGAAATGCATTTGATCATAACCAGCTAACCTAGTCAGTTCAGGGTGAAGGAGACAAAGAGCTGTTTGGACTGATGGATGTCCTTAGTTCTAGCGATGTAGAACCTTAGGGCTCTTAATATCCGGAGAGTGGAGGGTGCATTCTCCCTTGATCTGGAAGTTAGGAAAGTATGTGGGCAGACCAAGGGTTGGTTTAAATGGAACTCAGAAACCACTTTAGGCAAAAATCTGGAGTGTGTGTGGAAGACCACCTTGTCTTTGTGGAAGACAATATAAGGAGGGTCTGTGACCAAAGCATGCATCTCAGAGACCCTATGGGCAGAGGTGATGGACACCAGAAAAGCGGTTTTCCAAGTAAGGAATTTGAGGATGCAAGTAGCCAGGGGTTCAAAGGGCTTATGAGTGAGCATGTCCAGCAGAAGACTGATATCCTAGGGAGCGACATATTTCCGTTCTGATAGCCTTGTGTGCAGGATGCTTCTTAAGAACCTTTTAAAGAGAGGCAGTTGAGCTAAAGTAAGGTTCTGGACTGGCTTGTGATAGGCTAAGACAGCACAGATGTGAATCTTTACATAGGAGTATTGTAGTCCAGCATCAGAAAGATCCATTAAATACTCCAAAACCTTGTCTGGTGGGCATTGGAATGGATCCATACAGGATTTGATGCACCATTCTGAGAAACACCTCCATTTGGCTCTGTAAGTCTTTTTGGTAAAAGGCTTACAGGCAGCCAGGAGAATCTCAGAGACCCTTTGAGACACCTTAAACCTGCTGACTTCTGTCTCCACAGGAGCCAAGAATGAAAATGAAGGGAGCACAGATAGGGATGGACCAGGGATCCCTGTGTCTGAAGGTCTGTCCATAGAGGTAGAGATCTCAGAGGGGCCACTGATAACTTGTTGATTGAAGGAAAGCAAATCTTGGTAGTGTCCAAGAGGGTGCCTATGAAGAGGAGCTGCTGTGAGGGTTGAAGCTGTGACTTCTCTAGGTTTAGCAGAACCCTCATGGAGGTCAGGAACAGAGTTGCTGTGGTCACTGCCTCTTCTGTGCCTTGCCTGGATGGGACTTGCCAAGAGTCAGTCATCCAGGTAGGGGAAGATCTGTAGCCCTGAGCTTCCGAAGGTGCACTGTGAGAACCGCAAAACACGTTGTAAAGACCTGAGGCGCCGAGGATAGCAAAAAAGGACAGAACTCCGAACTGATAGTGCTGGCCCAAGGCCATGAAGTGTAGGAACATGTGGTGGCTTGGGTGTACTGGAATGTGCTGGTAGGTGTCTTGCATGTCCAGGGATGCCAACCAGTCCTGTGGCTTGAGAAGTGGTAGAAAGGTTCCTAGGAAGACCATCTCGAACTTCCCAAGATACAGAAACTTGTTTCACCTTCTGAGCTAGAGGATGGGGTGCATACCCCCTGTCCTGTATTGCATTCTGCTGGAGGCACTACTTCCACTGCCCTGTTTCTCAGAAGGCCCACTATCTCCAAAGTGAGAAAGTCTGTCTGGGCAGCTGATAGGGAATGCTGCCTCTTGGGCGGATAGTCCAGGGGGGATTTCTGAAAAGTTCATCAGGTACCTCTCCTGGATGATCCTTAAAATCCACTTGTCTGTGGTGATGGATTTCCACTGACTAAAAAATTGAGTCAGACCCCCACCACCACCACCACCACCAGGGAGGAGAGGTCCACCTCAGGCAGCTGAGGCAGAGCTGGGGCAGGAGACTCAGAGGGTGGCACTGGATACTTTTGTGGCCTGTGCCTTCTGCATCATTTTATTTTGTGGCTGGTGCTTTTGTGGGGCTCCTCTGCCTTTCCAATGAAAGGACAGTACAGTTATGTAAGAACTTATCATAACAGTAGATCTTCAAAAGAAGCTCTTACAGTAGGCCACACCAGTAGAACTAAGCTACCAGGTGCCAGGACCATACAGAAAACTTCTAGCTAACAGTCTGCCATGAGAGACCGCCCACCGCTGATATCAGTCAGCTGACGTCAGCCTAGCCTATATAGGTGGGCAGATCCCCCACACCTACCTGAGTTCTCCCGCTGGAGACCCCATATGAGCAGCTGAAGGAGAACCGAGGAGGTTTCCTGACAGTCAAAAGAAAGGTAGAAGTAATGCTAAAGACAAAGAACAGCAGAGGGAAAGCAGGGTCTGCTGCAAGAGCTTCTCTCAAAGATCTACTGTTACGGTAAGTTCTTATGTAATTGTACTATCTTACTTCAAGGAAAGTTCTTGCAGCAGGCCACACTGGTAGGGCTGAGTCCCAAGCAATACCGGGTATCACCAGGATAACTCCACTGTGGGGAGGACAGATCAGCAGCCAAGAGTTCATGAGAGAAGGCCCTGAAGGACTGCTAGGCTGAAATTAGCCCAGCCCCTAGAGGTGATGTCCAGACTGTAATGCTTAGTGAAAGTGTGGACAGAACTCCAGGTGGCAGCTGCACAGATGTCTGCAGCAGACACATTTATGAAACGAGCTATGAAGACAGCCATACCCCTGGTGTAGTGGCCTTTAACCACCTCCAGAAGGGGTTTGTTGTACTTGTGGTAGCAATAAACAAAGCAATTTGCTAGCCACTTAGACAAACACTGTTTGGAAACAGGAGTGCCCTCTCTCTTGGGGGCAATGTAAACAAGCAACTGGTCAGTTTTTCTGAAAGACTGTGCGGTTCGTATAGTGCCGCAACATCCTATGTACATCTAACATATGGAGCAAAGCCTCCCCCTGATTGGAATACTCAGGAAAATAAACTGGAAGGTTGATGGATTTAAAGTAAACTCAGACATCACATTAGGTAAAAACTTAGGATTAGTACACAAAGATCCATCCCTTGACCGGGCTGCCAGGTCCCTACTAGGCGTGGCCATGACTCCTGAAGCCAGCCACACAAGCCGCCACTCCTGCCTGCCTCGGAGTTCCAGCACCACCAGATCCAGCCGTTGACTGGGCCGCTGGGTCCCTACTAGGCATGGCCATGGCTCCTGAAGCCAGCCGCACGAGCCGCCAGTCCTGCCCGCCTCGGAGTTCCAGCACCACTGGATCCAGCCCTTGACCGGGTCGCTGGGTCCTTACTAGGCACGACCATGGCTCCTGAAGCCAGTCACACAAGCCGCCACTCCTGCCTGCCTCAGAGTTCCAGCACCACCGGATCCAGCCCTTGACCAGGCCACCAGGTCCCTACTAGGAGCAGCTGCTGCTCCTGAAGCCAGCTGCACAAGCCGCCACTGCTGCACGCCTCCGAGTTCCAACACCGCCAGATCCAGCCCTCGACCGGGCCACTGGGTCCCTACTAGGCACGACACAGCTCCTGAAGCCAGCCGCACAAGCCACCACTCCTGCCCGCCTCAGAGTTCAAGCACTGCCGGGTAAAGATTTCTGCCTGGGGTCGGGAAGCCCGTGTGCAGCTGCCATTGGACAAACGCTCGCTGCCTCACTCCATGATTGGACTCCAGCTGCTTGTGCTGCTCCTGATTGGCTCCCTATATCTCTCTGCCTTTGCTGTGCTCGCCGGGCTCTGCGCCCATTGAAATACACTGACTTTTGCCAAAACGTTTTGCTTGCTACCCTGTTTGAGATTCAATGAATGCCTAATGTGTTTATAACAAAATTACTTTTTGTTTAACTGAGATTGTAATTGTGACCTGCTTTCTGCTATTTTCCCTCTCCTTTCACCTTTTTCTTCTGCCTCCTAGTCTCTGGTAGCTGTGTAATTTGCCTCTGTGCCACCAGTCTCCTGTGTCTATCACCTGTCCCTTCCTGGCACCAGGTCTAGTAAAATCCTTTGTTTCTGACCTCGGCTGCCCCCCCCCCCATAATTAAGTTCTTGCTTCTCGACCTTTCTCTCGCTCCCCTTCCACGCCCCCTGATTTATTTTCATGGCGTCATCTGCCTTTGCCCTGCTCCCCTCCTTAAGCTAACTCTTTCTCCTCATTCTCCCCCTTAGATCCAGCCCTTGACCGGGCCGTCGGGTCCCTACTAGGCATGGCCACGGTTCCTGAAGCCAGCCACACAAGCCGCCACTCCTGCCCACTTGGAGTTCCAGCACCGATGGGTACGATTTCTGCCTGGGGTCGGGGAAGCCGTGTGCAGCTGCCATTAGACAAGCACTCACTGCCTCACTTCCCTGATTGGACTCCTGCTGCTTGCGCTGCTCCTGATTGGCTCCCTGTATCTCTCGGCCTTTGCTGTGCTCGCTGGGCTCTGTGCCCATTGAAATACATTGATTTTTGCCAAAATTTTTCACCCACCCCCCCCATCTACTTTAATTAAATACGTCTTAGCTCCGCCCCTCCTCATACACACTCCACCCTTCCTGGCCCATTGGGTCACCCAAATAGGACCTTCTCCATTCACCCTGCCTACTTCCCACCCTCTTCTGTCCTGCCCCTGCTCCTGCCAAACATAGCTCTCTTCCCCCTAATCACTCAACACCTTCTTTCTCCCTTCTCTCTGTACTGCTCACTTTCAGCCTTTGTCCACACTTTCCTCCCTGTCATCTGCGCACCTACCCTTGCCATGCGTGTACTTTTCTCCCTGCTCCTACTTCTCCTCTCCCTCCTTGCTCTGCCTCCCCTTTTCTCCCTCCCTGGCCCCTGCCTCCCCCTAACCCACCCCATCCACTTAGTCATAACCTGCTGCTCCCAGGGAACGCTCCACTACTCGCCCTGTCCTCCCCATGGACCACCTCTCGCTAATACCTGGATGCTCCTAAATGCTACTAAGCTTGGTCTTTGGGCCAGCTTATACCTACTGTCTCACATTGCATCTCACTGGGGCTGTCGCATGGAACCTGCTAGCTGCTCTTACAAAAAACGGCGACACAAATTATCTCTTAAGGAATTACGCTTATGTTCTATAAAGCTCCCGCTCCTCCTCCTACTGATTTCGGGTAACGTCCATCCAAACCCGGGCCCCAGCAGTTCAAGCTACACGAAAACTGCAGGGGCTCTTATTCTCGCAACCCTTAACATCTGCAGCTTACTGCCTAAGTTTGACGCTCTTCAATCCTTCACAAGCCAGCATAACCCTGACATCCTAGCTGTTGCTGAAACATGGCTGACGCCAAAAGTTCCCAATCTGGCAATAACCTTACAGAGCTACAATGTCTTCAGACTGAATCGTGTCTCTAAAAAGGAGGAGGCTGTGCCATCTATATTAAAGACACTCTCATGGGGCACCCCATCGCAACTCTCCCACCAGACTCCTCGTCCCAGATCTTTCCTGTCAAAATTCTCCTAGGACTCAATCATAAAGCCCTCACAATAGTCTCTGTGTACATCCCACCCAGGGACCAAGGTCATAAACTCAGCGAAGTTCTCAACTTCATCAACACTCAACCTCCTGGCTCGGAACTTATCCTGCTAGGTGATTTCAACATAAACTGGCTAGCGTCGGATGCATGTGCTCATAAGGATGCCATAGCAGCTGCTAACCTTTCACAGATGGTTGCCACCCCTACTAGGACAAACTACAAAACCAGCACCAGTACCCTTCTGGACTGGGTACTTACCAGCCACCCCACTAGGATCTCTCATACCACCGTCCTCCCAGATTCTCTCAGTGACCACTCCCCAGTCATGTGACTGGTCTAACAAATCTTTCAAGCCCCCCCCCAAATCATCTCCCTCAGAGTCCTCCCCTGTGGACAACTTACCCATCTCAAACACTACCTGAATCTGCAAGACTGGCTACCTATATACAAGATGACGGATGTTAACATGGCTCTTGACTACTTCATCACCACCTTCAACAGGGTCTGTGACCTCTTTGCTCCTGTTAAAAAACATAAAGCTAAAGCCCTCTGTAAACCCTGGATCACTGCAGAGCTCCTTTCTCAGCTGAAATCAAGGGACCATCTTTGGGCGGTGGCTAAAGCTACAGGCAAGCAATCTGGCATTCAAAGATACAAACATGCCCGAAATGCTTGCACAAAATCCATCCGGCTAATGAAAAGTTCCTATTACAAGGATGCTCTCACCAACACCTAGGGCAATGGACGAGCGTTCTGAGACAATATCAAAGAAGTTACTGGGAAGTAGCCGAAACCCTCACTGGCTATGCTAATTGTTGATGGGTCCACTACCCTTGACTCCACGGTCATTGCAAACACCTTTAAAACTGCTTTTACTGACCTCAGTACCATTCTCCCTGACTTTTTTGAAGAAAATAACACCTCTTTCAACACCCCCCGTGCTCAGTCAAATCACCCCCATTTCTACTTCAGAGGGGTGAAGTTGAATGAAGCACGCCGCTACATTGCCACAGCTATCTCAAAATCCAGAACCAGTGGCGACTCCCTGGACCTTAAGCTGCTGTCTCTTACCCTTGATGATATACTTTGTCCCTTAACTAAACTTTTTAACTTCTCTCTCAGCTGCAGTCAATTCCCGGACAGATGGAAAACTGCCACCGTGACCCTGGTCCACAAAAGTTGTGACAAGACCAGTCACTCTAACTATCGCCCGATCTCCATACTGCCCCTGCTCTCCAAGGCCCTCGAGCATATCATCGCGGACCAGCTCACCGACTAACTGGACAAATACAATATACTCTGCGCACAACAACACGGATTCAGAAAAGGACACAGCACCTCTGCCCTCCTCAAGTTCACTGGAGCAGTGCACAGCTCACCAGACAAGGGCCTCCTTACTGGGGCAGACTTTATCGACCTGTCCAAGGCATTTGATACTGTCCACCATTGGCTGCTGATTGACCAACTACTGAATGCTGGTCTTGCACCCAACTCTGTTCTTTGGTTCAAATGCTACCTTGAAAACCACTCGCAAAGAGTAAAAGGAAAAAATTACTCACCTTAGTAATTGCTTTTCTTCTCATGGAGTCTTGCTATATTAGGACCATTGCAGTCATTCCCCACACTTGAACTGCCCCGGAGAGGAAACAGTTAACTCCAGAGTGATCTGGAGTTCCACAGCCCGAGGGCGCTGTTCAAAGCTCTATCTGGCTAGTTTCAAATGAAACTGTCAGGTTCTTTACGGAGCTAAACTAACATAGCAAGTCTGTGTGGAAAAGCTCTACACTAGCCATTGGCTACCTACCATTAGTAGAATAAGAACAATCACAGAATAATAACAATATTTATTGTTAGGATCACCCTTACAAGCACTAATAGGCCCCCTCTCCCCAAAAGACTCAAGTCCAGAGAGGGGACCATCTACCACTTAACAAAAAACAGAAATACCTAGTTCCCTAACCCAAAGGAAACAAGGGGGAACTAGAGAGACTAAAATGGCATGACACAGTGCTTGCACTAATTTGCCAACCCCATACCCAAGTAGGAGTTCTGAGAGGGGTAGGAGGGAGGGTTGTCCTAATATAGCAAGACTCCATGAGAAGAAAAGCAATTACTAAGGTGAGTAATTTTTTCTTCAAACACCATGAAGTCTTGCTATATTAGGACCATTGCAGATTACACAGCAGTACCTCCATGGAGGAGGGTCAGAACCTCACTTAGGAAATAGGCTCTGAAGTACAGCTGTGCCAAAACGAGCATCTCTCCTGGACTGGACGTCCAGGGAATAATGCTTGGTAAAGGTGTGAACTGTTTTCCAGGTAGCAGCTTGACAAATTTCCAAAATGGGAATATCTCTAGCAGCCGCTAGAGATGCAGCTGTACCCCTGGTGGAGTGAGCCCTCAGTCCTGAGGGGGGTTCCCTATCTAGTTTTTGGTAACAGAATTGGATACAAGAGACAATCCACCTTGCAATTGTCCTCTTAGTGGCAGGTCTCCCTTTGCCAACCTCTCCATAGGTAAGGAAGAGTTGGAGGGATTCGAACCTGTGACCCTTGGTATGTTCCACATAGTAGCTTAGGGCTCTTTTGACGTCCAAGCTGTGTAGTCTCCTTTCACCCGAGGAAGAATGCTCAGTGAAAAATACTGGGAGAGAAATGGACTGGTTCAGATGAAAATCTGAAACCACTTTGGGTAAAAACTTTGTTAGTCCTGAGGACTACCTTACCCTGTGAAAAGAAATAAAATCCTTTTCCACTGAAAGGGCTTGCAATTCACTTATACGTCTGGCAGAAGTGATAGCCACTAGAAAACAGTTTTCCATGTTAAATACTTGAGATCTGCAGAAGAAAGGGCTCAAAGGAGGTTGCATTAACTGAGCAATGCAAACATTCAGGTCACAGGCAGGGGCTGGTTCCCGAAAGGGAGGGTTAGTGAAGTAACCCCTTAAAAACTTGGAAAACACAGGGTGAGAGGAAAGAGAAACAGGCTTCCTCTATGGAAACAAAGGCAGAAACAGCTGCCAGATGAACCTTCAAGGTAGCTGGTCTAAGGCCTAGGGAATTTAGATGGGCCAAATAGTCCAGTAAAGTGGCCAAGTCAGCAGATTCTGGCACAATTTGTTTCTCCGAACACCGGAAGGAAAACCTCTTCCACTTAGAATTGTAAGTGGCCCTAGTGAAAGGCTTCCTAGAAGCCTTTAAAATATCCAGGACCCCTTGAGAAAGGTGCAAATCAGCAAATTCTAATTCCTCAAGAGCCAAGCCTTGAGGTGGAGGGATTTGAGGTCCGGGTACCACACTATCCCCTGTGCACAGGTCAGCAAGTCGTGGGTCCTGGGCAAGGTCAGGGGAGGGTGGATTGTCAGGGACAGGAGGAGAGGATACCAGGGCTGTCTGGCCCAGTCTGGAGCAATCAGAACCACTTTGCAGGGCTGAGTTCTGATTTTTACCAATACCCTGAAGAGGAGAGGGAAGGGGGGAAAAGCATATAGGAATTTCCCTTTCCAATCCAGCAGAAAGGCGTCCAGGGGTACTGAGCCCAGCACTGGAGGCCTGCAACAAAATAGAGGAAGTTGATGGTTGTCTGGGGCTGCGAAGAGATCTATCTGAGGGGTGCTCCATCTGGCAAAGACCGACCCCAATACCTGAAGATTCAGAGACCATTTGTGATGGCCCTGGGAAATCCTGCTGAGAGTATCCGCCAGGACATTGTCCTTTCCTGAAAGGTGAATTGTGATCAGGGAGGTGTTTAGGGAGTAAGCCAGAGACCACAACTTCATTGCTTCGGTGCACAAGGCTGATGACCGAGTGCCCCTTTGTTGTTGATGTACCACTTGTTGTGGTGTTGTCTGTCCTGATTTGAACTACTTTGTTCTGGACAACAGTTGCAAAAGCCTGAAGAGCTAAAAGAACAGCTCTGAGTTCCAAAGATTGATGTGGAGCAGAGATTCCTGGGGGGACCACACTCCTTGAGTGGAAAGGTCGCCCAAGTGAGCCCCCCACCCTAACAGGGAGGCATCCGTGGTGAGGGTGAGGGAGTGTGAAACGGGTATAAAGGGAACCCCTTGAGTAAGACTGCTTTGATCCTGCCACCACTGAAGGGCCAGGATCAGGGTTTTGGTCACTGGGACTAATTTGGTAAGGGGGTCCCTCCTTTGAGACCAACAGGACCTCAAGTGGAACTGGATGTCCTCATCTGAAATCTTGCTCCCTGCATGACAGCTGTGGAAGCAGCCATGTGCCCTAGGAGTTGCAGAAAGTGCCTTGCTGGTCGAGAGACCCGCAGGGTAAAGGAGGATGCCAGGGCAATGAGCCTGTCCACTCTTTCCGAGGGGAGAAATGCCCTGGCTAACTTTGTGTTCAATTCTGCACCTATGAAAGTTAGTACCTGAACAGGTTCCAGAACTGACTTTGTAAGTTCAGCAGGAATCCCAGGAAGTGAGAAGCTGCTGGGTGACTTGCAAGTGGGATTTTACCTGATCTGGAGATTGACCCACTATGAGCCAGTCATCCAGGTAGGGAAACACAGCAATCCCTTGCCTTCTTAAATGAGCCACTACCACAGCTAGACATTTTGTGAATACCCTTGGAGCCGAGGTTGGGCGAAGGCATTGCTCTGAACTGGTAGTGGCCAGAGAGCAGTTCGAACCTGAGGTACTTTCGGTGAGAAGGCCTGATCATGACATGAAAACAGGCGTCCCTGAGGTCCAGGGAAGCTAACCAGTCCTCTGGCCTCAGGGAAGGCAAAATCATTGCTAGAGTTAACATTTTGACCTTTGGTTTCAATAGATGTTTGTTCAGGTACCTTAAGTCTAAGATGGGCCGCCATTCTCCTGTCTTTTTTGGGGTAAGAAAATATCTTGAGTACAGTCCCTTGCCCTGATGGCAAGGGGGGACCCTTTCCACTGCTTTGCAATCCAGAAGGAAGAAACCTCTGCTTCCAAAGCAAGGGCTTCTGAAGAGTTTGCAGGAAATTGCCTGGCTCTCATCTTTGGGAACTGTTTGAAGCTGAGAACCAGGCCCTGGCTTACTACTTCCAGAACCCACCTGTCCGAAGTTAGGGACAGCCAGTTCTGGCTGAAATAAGCCAACCTGCCCCCACTGGTAGAGGAGACTGACCCTGGGCACCCCATCAGGT
The DNA here is from genome assembly GCA_016271365.2 of Neoceratodus forsteri. NCBI lineage: Eukaryota > Metazoa > Chordata > Ceratodontiformes > Ceratodontidae > Neoceratodus > Neoceratodus forsteri. Next base: position 277,392,108 of record JADMNL010000025.1, read on the forward strand.
GCCTGCTTGGCAGCAGCTTTAGGCTGAGGGAGGGCGACTGTCTACCTGTGCCCGTCTACCTCTGCCTCTGAAAACCCTCTGTGAAAAAGCAGAGGAGGCTTGAGATTGGTAAAGGGCCTGTGGAAAGGCCTACCCTTCCCCTGGGGCATGCCTTGTGGAGTGGCATGCCTCTCCTTAGCTTGGGCACTTTTGTAGGTAGTTCTATATTCATCCATCTTTTTCATATAATTTTCCGTTTGATCACCAAACAGAGAATTTCCCGTTACAGGAAAATCCATAGCCTTTGACTGAGTATCTTGGGACAGATTAGTGCATCTGAGCCATGCCAACCTACGGAAAGCTACAGAAGTGGCCATGACCCTAGAGGAAACATCATTAACATCAACAGCAGTATGAAATTGAACTTTAGAGGCTTCAATGCCATCAGCAGCCACTTGTTCCAACTCACTAGCCAGCTGGCCCTGGGCCTGCTTGGCTAACTGCAATATAGTGTCCCATCTAGATTTCTGATATCTAGCCACATAAGCCATATAATTAGCCTGCCTGAGTCCCAAAGAAGCTGCCATATATTGTTTTTTCGCCATGGCATCAATCTTCCTGGAATCCTTAGGAGGATGTGAGGCCAGGGAATATTGTCACAGGCTGCAGCTTGCACCACACCTACATGACTACACTGCTCAGAGAGGAAGTCTGTATCAGGCCTGATAAGGTATACCTTCTGTCCATTTTTTATCTACAGGAGGGACAGAATGAGGATTTTAAATCTTTGTTGTTTGCTTCTAAATGACTTATGCAAAGGAATAGACAACCTCCTAGACTCTGGAATATCCATCATTTCAACATAATCAGGCTCCTCTTGCTCATCCACAGCCTCTTCTAAAGGAAGCTGGAGGGTTTCTGCAACCTTTTTGTAAAACATAAAAAGAGAAGGGGACTCAGACAGCATAGGGGGAGATTCTAAAGGTCTATCTGGAGAAATGTCCAGTTCAATGGGCACGTCCAGACCTTCCCAGTCACAAACATACTGATCAAATTCCTCTCCCTCATGTGGTTCTTAAAAATCTCAACATCATAATCCTGAACCACTGAACTGAACGAGCCACCCTTTTCCCAGATGCAGGGGTTGACAGATCCCTGAGACAAAGATTGGACAATCTGAATGGCTTTAGCTATCTCTGCAGCAGTTGGAGAGACAATTTTGTACTCCAGACCTGCTGATTTCTTTGTCTTTTGCTGGGACTGGTTCCTCTGAACCAGCCTTCCTTTGCCGAGGAAGTCTCGCCCTGGTCAGAGGGCACTCCCTCTGGTCCAGTGGGTACTGGACCGGGCTGTCCATCTGGATCAGTGGCTTTTTTGGCCTCTAGTCCCTGAGCCGCCCAATCTCTTTCCAGGGTGGCTGCAGGGAAATTTTTACACACCTGGCAGTCTGACAGGAGGTGGTCAGCCCCAGACAATAAACACAGTGGTGTGGGTCAGCCTTGGCAAAGGCTTCCCCACAGGCATCACAGTGTTGAAACCAGATGGGCCGGTTTTCTTTTGGGTTTCTCAGACATAATGCCAGCCTAACCAAAAACTTGCCCTTTAGATGGCAGTGCCAGGCAAGACACCCTTATCGGTTCCTAACCGTGTCACGGGTATTTGAAAAAACCCCAAATAAAAGTCAGGGTTTTTTAGAACCGATAAGAACCGGGAACTGCACTCTAAAAGCCCAACCAAACAGTTTGACACATATATTTTAACAAACCGATCGGTTCAAAACCGAACCGATAATGAATTTCCACACAGACTTAATTTCTGTACTTACGGTTTACCAGATAGAGCTTTTAACCAAAATGTGGTAAAATAAATACTTTTTGCCGGTTCCAATGAACCGAAAATACTCGCTTGAACCGAGAAATGAACCGAGCTGAAGGAGCTGATCTCCGGAGCGACTGTTCAGTGAAGCGGAGTAAAGAATCTGACAGTTTCATTTGAAACTAGCCAGATAGAGCTTTGAACAGCGCCCTCGCGCTGTGGAACTCCAGATCACTCTGGAGTTAACTGTTTCCTCTCCGGGGCAGTTCAAGTGTGGGGAATGACTGCAATGGTCCTAATATAGCAAGACTTCATGGTGTTTGAATTGCCAATGCTTTCTGATACCTTGCCAGTTCGCTCTGGTGTCCCCTAGGGGTCCATACTGGGCCCACTCCTATTCAGCTTTTTTCTAAATTCCCTACTGCAATCCTGCTCGGAACAAATCATTCTGTATGCCGATGATGCTGTTGTTTTCTCCTCTCACAAAGACCCCACGCCATTACAACTCAATCTTCAGCTTGGTTTGAGTGCCATTGAAACATGGTTTTCTAATCATAAGCTTGTCCTTAATCACAAGAAAACTAAGTCTATGCTCTTTTGCAGCTCTCACAATCAGCGCAAGCTACACCCCCTGACTATCTCCACCATGCAGGGGAATACCCTCAAACAGGTCCTGTCCTTCAAATACCTAATTATACTGCTTGACCCCAATCTATCCTATGGGGCTCATGTCGACAGTGTGGCCAAAGCTGCTAATACACGTCTTGGACTACTATACAAACACAGGCAACATCTCACCCCAGATGTATTGAAGATTGCAGTCCAGAGCTCTGTGGTTTCGATTATTGACTATGGTCTCATCATTTATGGCTCAGCCATGGTGTCAACCCTCAGACATATATCAACAGCCCTCAACAAGGCATGTCGGCTTATCACTGGAGCCCACCATCTCACCCATACCTGTGACCTTTATGCTCAATCCGGATGGCTCCAACTCTCCAACTGTATTAAGTATCTCGCCTGTACCATGGCAAAAACAATTATCCTCGGCCTCGCACCCCCGGTGTCCAAGCCCTGCTACACTATAATACTAATCCTCGGAGTACCAGGAGATCCAAATTGCAGCTCCTGCAAGTTCCCCACTGTCGCACTATATAATGTCAACATTCTTTTGCCTATAGGGCTCCTCTTTGGCTAAATGGTCTCAGCTCCAGCATCTCCTCAGCCCTAACACCTGGTATGTTTAAAACCAGGCTCCGGCTCCATCTCACTGCCTCCAGCTCCTGTGACTGCCTCACCTAATTTCAGACACACCCACCACCCCTACAGCCTCTCTGTGCCCCCTCGAAGCACTTATCCCCTAATCTTCCCATCCCGTATCTGCCCCAGTTCCTATCTTCCCTATCTCCTATCTGTCCTATCTCCTTGCCTCTCCCCCAATTCCTACTGTCCCGCCCACTCTTCCCATCGCTCCTTTCCCCCCTCACCCACCCCCTTTACCTGCATTTCTTCCCTATTATCGTATGACAAATGCCTCCGGCTGCTACTACGTCCACCCCATCCGCCTCTCCTCCTCGTCTCTGTGCCCCCTCCTTGTGTTGCTGACCAAGGCCATACCTTGGTCATTTGCTCTCTAAATGTATTTTTAAATAATAACTGTTCCACTGGTTCTGTATCCACCCGCAATTGTTATTTCCATTGAACCTTACCATTTCCAATTTGTTCTGTAATCACCCGCATTGTTGTTATTTCTACTGCAATGTTGTTATTTCTATTGTATCCTCTGTACTATTCTTCAACTGACGTGGAACCTTTGTAAAAGAGCCTTGACTCAAAGGTAATTGCAATCCTAGAACTAAATAAAAATTAAAAAAAAGACACCCTGTCTGTGAAAAACCAAGTAAGGCTCCTTATACATAAGAGCCTGGAACTCGGAAATCCTTCGAGCAGAAGTAACAGCAACTAAAAAGAGTGCTTTCCATGGCAGAAAGTGCAGCTTGCAATTCACAGCCAGTTCAAAGGGAGGTAAAGTAAGTTTCTCCAACATAAAGTTGAGGTCCTATGGAGGGGCCAGGTCCTGAATGGGAGGTTTCAGATGCAAAATGCCCAGAAAGAATGTGCAAGACACCTTAAGCTGGGCGACAGCTTTGCCCTCAATAGGTGCATGGTATGCAGAGATGGCGGAAAGGTGCACCTTAAGGGAGGAGTACCCCAGGCCTGAATCTGAGAGGGAAAGGAGGTACTCCAACACCTGATTCACCAGGCAGGTGAAAGGATCCAAATGGCAAGCAGCAGCCCAAGTGAAGAAGCACTTCCATTTCATAGTGTAAGTGGCCCAGGTGGAGGGTTTCCTGGCTGTCACCAGGATGTCAGCAACCCTAAAGAATACCCCATAATGGGCAACAGCTAGGTTCATAGGAGGCACGCATGGAGATGGCAGGGACGTCAGGTCCAGATGGACCAGGATGGACCAGTCCTGGGAGAGCAAGCACAGGAGCAAAGGCACCAGAGGTTACACTGCAGGCTGCTGTAGCAAGGTGAACCAAATCTTGCATGGCCAGAAGGGAGCTATGAGGATCACCTCTGCTCCTTCCAACTGGAGCTTAAGCAGAACCCTTTGCAGGAGCTGGAAGCAAGGAAAGGTGTACAGAAACCTTCCTTTCCAAGAGAGGGACAATGCATCTTACCAGAAACCTCCAGGCCCGGGATCATGCAAGCAAAAAAGTGGCAGTTTTGCATTGAGTGAGGATGCACAGAGGTTCAACTCTGGATAGCCCCATCTGTCAAAGAGATCTTCAACCACCGAGCTTAGCAGTTCCCACTTGTGAGCCTGCAACCTGGAGCAGCTGAGACTGTCAGCCAAGACATTTTGAATGCCTAGAACATACATGGCCGAGAGCTCCAGACTGTGCTCAATGGCCCAGAACCAGACTCTCATCGCCTCCCAACCCAGGGGGTAAGAATTGGTCCCCCCCCACTTGATGTAATATACCACACATATGTCCGTATATACAAGCAGCGGACTGGAGAGCAGATGAGTCTGAAAGGCCTGTAGGGCATAAAGAACCACCCACATCTCTAGGGCATTGATGTGAAGATCCTGCTCCACTTCTGTCCAGGAACCCTGGGTCTGATGATCGGCAAGATGGGCACCCCAGCCCAGGCCGGACACGACTGTTGTGAGAACATGACCGGGGGGGGGTCGAGAACTGAAAGGAGACTCCCTGAAGTAGGCTGTCCAGGTCCAGCCACCATGACAGAGTTCAGAGTTCTCTGGATGGGGTCGGAGACCAGGACTATTTGGTCCAGGTCGTTGGTGCGCTGGTCCCACTGGGGACCCTCAAGGTCCACTGAGGAACCCAGATATGCAGAGATGCCAGGGAACCATGGCAGCTGCTACTACCGTGTGGCCCAGAAGGCATAGGAAGACTCTGGCGGGGACCTGCCGACTGGAGGAAAACAGACGGGCCTGCTCCATCAGTCACTCCGCCCTGTCCTTGGGCAAAAAGGCCTTGCCCTAACTGGTGTCCAGGACCTCCCCTATGTATTACAGGTGCTGGCAAGGAGACAGGCAGGACTTTTGCAGATTTATGGTAATCCCCAAGGCCTGGAAAAAGGCCTGGAAAAGACTGAAGGTTGATTCCAGGGTGTGAACTAAGCATTCCCTGGAAGGGGCTGCAAGCAGCCAGTCATCCAGGTAGGGGAACACATAGAAGCCCTGCTTCCTCAATGCGGCTGCCTCCACTGCCAGGCGTTTGGTAAATACCGGGGGGGGGGGCAGAGGCAAGGCCAAAAGGGAGGGCCGAACTCTTTGTACGTGACAAGTATTCAAATGCTGTCTTGAACTAAATGCCTTAGTTCTAAACCCCCCAAATTTCCTGGATGTCTAGAAAGGCAGGCCCCCAAGGACTATTAATACTGAATAACAGTAATAATCAATAATAATAAATATAATCAAGCCCATAACCCCCCAAATAAACCCTCCAACTGGGGGGGGAACCATGACAGATACCCCCAAAAATGTCAGAATCACCTGAAAAAAAGGGGGGAAACAACATGAACCTTGTTTAGAAAAATTGTGCCAGAAAGTGGCATGTATACCCCTGAGAGCACAGTATTCAGGAGTGCAGAGGCTAAAAGTTCTAGAAGAGAAGGCAAGGTGGGAAGTTATGAATACCTGAGTACCACTGGGAAGAAACAAGTTACTATAGTAAGTATTTTTTTCTTCTAACCCCAGTAATACTCGGGTATTCCTAACTTTCTGCAGACTACTAAGCAGTACCTTTGGAGGTGGGCACAGAACCTTATTTTGGAAACAGACTCTGCAGGACTGCTGTGCTGAACCCAGCATCATCCTTGGACTAAATATCCAGATTGTAGTGCTTTGTAAAGGTGAGTACTGTTTTCCAGGTAGCTGCTTTACAAATGTCCACTAGTGGAACATCCCTGGCAGCTACTAAAGTAGCAGCTGTCCTTCTTCTGGAATGGACCCTCAATCCTGTTGGAGGTTCCCTTCTAGCTTTAGTGTAACAGAACTGGATATACTGAACTATCCATTGAGAAATGGACCTTTTTGATGTTGGGTTACCCTTTCCCACATCCTCATAAGTCAGGAACAGCTGTTTTCTGTCCTACCTATGGTCCTTAGTGGCTGTCATACAGTAGCTGAGATCTCTTGACATCCTGACTGTGAAGTCTTCTTTCACCAGAGGCGGAATGCTCAGTGAAAAAGACAGGTAGGGTAATGGTCTGATTCAGGTGGAAATCAGAGACCACCTTAGGGAGAAATTTCCTGTTTGTCTTCAGGACCACTTTATCCCTATGGAATGAAATGTAGTCCTGTTCAATGCAGAGAACCTCCTGAAGCTCACTGATTCTTCTTGCAGAAGTCATTGCCACTAGGAAAACTGTTTTTCTAGTGACATATTTCAGATGAGCAGAGGACATCGGTTCAAAAGGAGGTCCCAAGAGTTTAGCTATGCACACTTTAATGTACCATGCTGGCACTGGTTTCCTATGAGGAGGGTGCAAATGGGCCAAACCCTTGAAGAACCTCGTAAAGATAGGGTCTGAAGCTATTGACACATTCCTTCCAGCCGAAATATAAGTGGATGCTGCAGCCAAGTGGACCTTGAGGGTACTGGACTGAAATCCCAGGGAATGTAAATAAGAGAGGTAATCAAGAACAGCTGGAACCCCAGCCTGTGTTGGTACCAGCTCTTTAGCTGAACACCAAACAAAAAAAGTTTCCATTTTGATGCAGAGGTTTTTCTTAGTGGAAGATTTCCTGTAACCTCTTAGGATGTCTAAAACAACTTCAGAGAGGTGTAAACCTGCATATTCTAGGTCTTCAAGAGCCAAGCTTTGAGACTGAGAGACACTTGAGATTCAGATACAGGAGCCTCCCTTGGTTGGAGGGTAACAGATTGTGCCTCTGAGGGAGGTGTATTGGCTTGGCTACAGACATGGAGAGCAGTGGAGAGTACCATGGCTGCCTGGCCCAGTCTGGTGCTATCAAGGTCATTGATGCTGACTGGGACTTGAGCTTGAGCAATACCCTGTACACCAGAGGGAAGGGACGAAAGGGATAAAGGTGCTTCCCTGACTAATTCAAAGACAGAGCATCCAGGGGTAGTGTACCCCGATCTAGTGGTCTGCAACAGTAATGTGGCAGGTGGTGGTTCTGGTGGGATGTGAACAAGTCTATCTCTGGGGTGCCCCACCTCCAGAAGAGTACCTCCACCACTTGCTTGTTCAGGGCCCCATTCGTGATGGGCCTGGTTGATTTGACTCACAGCATCTGCAAGGGTGTTGTCCTTCCCTGGCAGAAGGATTGCCTGTAGGGAAACTCCCAAGGAGTATGCCAGGCTCCAGATTTTCATGGCTTCTGTGCAGAGAGGACCCAACCTGGTACCTCCCTGCTTGTTTAAGTAGTACACTGTGGTGGTATTGTCTGTTCTGACCTGTACCACCTTTCCCTGTACCAGTGCTGTGAAGGCTTTTAGTGCCAGAAACACTGCTCTGAGTTCCAGCAGGTTTATGTGCTGGAGTGACTCTGCACTTGACCAAGTGCCCTGGGTTGCGTGGTCCCCCCAAATGGTTGCCGCACCCCAGTAGAGATGCATCTGTTGTGAGAACAACTGATGGGGACTCCTGCTGAAAAGGAACCCCTTCCCTTAGGTTGGATTCCTCTTTCCACCACTGAAGTGTCTGTAACAAGGTTTTTGTTACTCGGATCAGCTTTGAGAGGGAATCTCTTCTTTGGCACCAGTGTGCCCTTTGATGGAACTGGATGTCTCTCATTTGGAACCTGGAGCCTAGGACTGTGCCTGTGGCTGCCAAAATGTGGCCCAGGAGCTGTAGGAACTGCCTTGCAGTTTTTCGCTTGTGCAGGCTGAATGAGTCTGCAATAACATAGAAACATAGACTTTGACAGTAGATAAGGACCGCTTGGCCCACCTAGTCTGCCCATTTCCCTACCTACTGGTTAAGCTGCAGATCCTAGTTAACCAACAGCCTGTTTCTTCATACCCCCCACAAGAATTGCCTTATGTCTGTCCCATGCATTCTTGAATTCTCCCACCATTGTAGACCCCACAACCTCAGGAAGGTGGTTCCATGCGTCCACCACCCTCTCTGTGAAAAAATACTTCCTCACATTGCCCCTGAGCCATCCCCCCTCTATCTTCAAATTGTGTCCCCTTGTTCTTGCACATCTCTTTTTCTGAAAGATGCTGCCCTCTTGGCCTTTGTTGATTCCACTGAGGTACTTAAAAGTTTCTATCATGTCCCCCCTCTCTCTCCTTTCCTCAAGGGTATAAATATTAAGCTCATTTAGTCTCTCCTCGTATGGCTTCTCTTGCAGACCCTGCACTATTTTAGTTGCCCTCCTCTGAACTGCCTCCATCCTGTCTATGTCCTTGTGGAGATGGGATCTCCAGAACTGGACGGAGTACTCCAGATGGGGTCTCACCAACTGTCTGTACAAAGGGATAACAACTTCCTGTTTTCTGCTGATGAAGCCTATCCCTGTACATCCCAGTATCCCCCCAGCCCTCCCTACTGCCTTCTCACATTGCTTGCTAACCTTAAGGTCATCTGATATGATTACCCCCATGTCCCTTTCCATTTTTGTTGTTGTTACTACCCCCCCCCAAATGTGTACTCTTCCCCTGGGTTTTTGTTTCCCAGGTACATTATTTTGCACTCCTTTGCATTGAATCCAAGCTGCAGTACTTCTGACCATTTCTCCAACCTCGCCAAGTCCCTTCTCATCCTTTCCACCCCTCCTTGTGTATCAACCCTGTTGCAGATCTTTGTGTCATCTGCAAAGAGGCATACCTTTCCTTCCAGTCCCTCTGCAATGTCACTTATAAAGACATTAAAAAGGACTGGACCCAGTACTGAACCCAGCAGTACCCCACTAGTAACCCCCCTTTCTTCAGAGTGGACTCTGTTTACTATTACCTTCTATGTCATGTTGTCCAGCCCATGTTTTACCCAGGCTGGCTAATTTATTAATCTTTTGTGTGAGACTGTGTCAAATGCCTTGCTAAAGTCTAGGTAGGACATGTCCACAGCCCCTCCCTGGTCTACTACTTTGGTCACTCAGTCAGAGAAATGTATTAGATTTGTCTGACATAACCTTCCCACTATGAATCCATGCTACCTTGGGTCCTGTGCCCCACTGGCCTCTAGGTACTCAACAATTCTTTCCTTCAGAAGTGATTCCATCATTTTCCCTACTACAGAGGTCAAACTGACAGGTCTGTGGTTTCCTGCCTCTGTCTTCCTCCACCTTTTGTAAAGGGGAATCACATTCGCCCTTCTCCAGTCCTCAGGTACCACACCATCCTCCCATGATTTTCTAAAAAGGGTAGTCAGTGGTGTCACTAGTTCTCCCCTTAATTCTTTTAGAATTCTGGGGTGAATCCCATCAGACCCTATTGCTTTGTCCACCTTCAGTTTTAGGAGTTCATTCAGAACCCTTTCTTCTGTGAAAGAACTGGGATCAACCCCCCCTATCCAGAGTGCTTCTGTTAATTGGATTAGGTACCTCCCCCTCCTCCTCTTTTGTGAATACTGAGCAGAAGTATTCATTCAGTATCCCTGCTTTTTCACTGTCCCTCTCTGCCCACCCACCTTCCATTCTATTCCGCCTCACTATCCCTCCCTTTGTCTTCCTACGCTCCCTAATGTACCTATACAAGGTTTTATCCCCCTTCTTAACTGAGTTGGCTAAGGCTATCTTTCCCTCAGTTTGGGCCTTTGCTATTCTAACTGCTTTCCCTGCTTCCTTCTGCCTTAACTGGTACAGTTCTCAGTCCTGCTCCTTCTGTGTTTTCTTATACTTCCTAAATGCTATCTTTTTCTCCTTAACCTTCCCCGCCACCTCTTTTGAGAACTATAGTGGCTTTTTCTTTCATTTTGATTTGTTTATTTGCTTCACACAAAGGCTTGTTGCCTCTGTGATGGCAGTTCTGATGTTTCCCCATTGTTGCTCCACCCTCCTTCTTGCCTGCTTGCTAGTGCTTTTCTAAGACACTCTCCCATTTTGACAAAGTCAGCCCTCCTGAAGTCCAGTACCCTCACTTTTGTATGGCTTGACTCTGCAGCTGAGTTTATCGTGAACCACACAGTTTGGTGGTCACTTGTTCCCGGATGGCTACCCACTTCTAGATCTGAGATCCTTTCACTGTCCTCATTTGAGAGTATGAGGTCTAAGATTGCTCTCTCCCGAGTGGGTTCCAGCACTAGCTGTCTGAGGTATGCCCCCTGTACATCGAGAATGGCCCTGTACATCGAGAATGGCCCTGCTCTTGGATGTGGCTGCAGCAAAAGTGCTCCAGTTAACATCTGGTATATTCAGCTCCCCTATCAACAATATCTCCCCTTTCTCTGCCATCCTAAGGATGCCTTCTATCATATCCTTGCCCATTCCTTCCCCTGAGATGGGGGTCTGTATACAACCCCTGTGCGGATTCTAGTGCCATTTCCAGTCTCTAAGGTGACCCACAGTGCCTCTTCTCCTCCCTGTTTACTCTTTTGTTTCATTGCTTTTATCCCTTCCCTTACACAGAGAGCTACTCCTCCCCCTCTTCTACCCTCCTTGTCTCTCCCGTAGGTTGTGTGCCCTGGTATGTTAACATCCCAGTCATGGTTCTCTGTGTACCATGTTTCTGTGACTGCCACAATATCCAGGCATCCTTCTTCCATCAAGGCCACCAGTTCAGGGAGCTTGTTGCCCAGACTATGGGCATTGGTACTCACTACCCTCCATTTCTTGATGGCCTTACCCCTTTTTGCCCCATCCTTGTCCTTACTGCCTTTGTCTTTTTCTCCATTTACCCTTGCCCTTCTCCCTATCGACATCTCTATCTTGGTGTTTACCTCACTAACTACCCTGATATTTTTTTTGGGGGAGGGGCTAGGATTTCCCTGCTCCTTTCCAGTGCCCCCCCCTTGGCTAGTTTAAATGCTTGCCAATGAAGCATTTAAACCTATCACCTAGGATCCTGGTTCCCCTCCTGGACAGATGCAGACCATCGCGCCAGTATAGGCCTGCATCCCTCCAAGTGGACCCCCAGTCCCCAATGAAGTCAAACCCCTGAGCTCTGCACTAGTTTTTCAACCACTTACTGAATCCCATGATGTGGAGCACCCTAGCCTCACCCATGCCATAGACAGGCAGCACCTCCGAGAAGGTTACCATGCGTGCTACTTGTCCAAGGGCCCTCCACAAACTCAACCTGCACTGTTCTTTTTTTGAACTTTATTTTTATTGAGTTAGACTTTATACATTACACAGCATTATTTATCTTGTAGGTAGGCATATATTAATATCATTGCAGTTATCATAAATACATGCAAACAACATTTTTACAATAAGGATTGATTATACCCCTACTATCTTGGTACTACATACAAGGGGTTTCCTCAATTATATCTATTTATTCCCAGTATCAAAAATCAAATGGCTACTTCTGCCATGAGCAGGGATTACAAACATAGGAAATCACAGTATAGTATCATATCCCTTTTATGTGGGTAAATGATCCCTTAACTCCAAAGTTGTAGCAAACTTAGTTAATAAAGCAGAGCCCTATTTCAAACAGTAACTTAATATGAACATGTTTTATATTTTTATTTGTATAAGCTCCAGGAAAGAATTAAAGAGAAACTATACATTTTCGGTACTTTTATGCACCCCACACTAGACCTTTACGCATGTGCAGATAAGCAGATTCTTGCAAGTGCTAAAACGAGTTAAAAAACTGAAGAAGAAATGCACCATGAATAAATGGCGTGGCTCAATCTGTATGGACTTCATATTAAACAGACCCTTTCAAACCTCCATTTAACCCCCAGCCAGCATTATCAAAAAAATACTCAGCACTAACGTCCATAAACATTGTGGCAACTCAGGTAAACAGGAGCCAGGGTTCAGTTCAGCAATTTAGGTCCATTAATAATGTTCTATCCTATAGTTCGTTACTCACTAATCTCTGAGCCAGAGTCTGCATCCTCACCTTTAGGCCGGAATTCTCTCTCTCTCTCTCTATATACAATCCAACAGTTTAGCAGCTTCTCTGGCATCGGCAAACTGGTAAGCCTTCTCCCCATACACCACTCGCAAACTTGCTGGCATTAGAAGAATATGATGTACTCCCAACTGTCGGAGTCGCGCTCGCACTCCGTCGAAACTCTTTCTGCGCTGCCGGGTCGCATAGCTCAGATCCGGGAATAGGCGGATGCGATTCCCTTGCCATTCTTGTGGACCACATCATTTAGCCTGGGCCAGGACCCTATCTCTGTCCAATATATTTCCTAATATCACCATTAGTGTACGAAGTGGATATTCATTGGTGATGGTCCACTTCCTCCCACCACGTGTACTCATCCGGTAAACTTTAAGGATCGTTATGGGATCTTCCACGTTAAAGACCTCTTTGAAAAGGTCAGCCACAAACATTATTGGATTCTCTTCTTCAACTTCTTCGGGTAGCCCAAGGATACGCAGGTGGGTAGCTCTGGCCGCATTTTAAAGGTTCTCTAAGCAGTGGCGCAAGATGGTATTTTCTTTTGCTAGGCCTGCAGATACTGTTAGAGCCGTCTCGGCCGATTTTGAGGCTGCTTTCGTTTCTCTTTTCAGAACTCCCATTTTAGTGTCAAGTACCTTGAATTGCATCATGAAATCCTCTACCGTCTGGTCTAGCCTTTGTATGGTTTTGATCAAGGCCGCGTTTGAGGGCTGCAATATTCCCTCCTCTTCTGCTCCATGACTGGCCTCCTTACTTGTCTCTTTGCTGCTGCCTGGTTTGGCGTCCTTGGGTTGGGTTTCTTGTCCTCCTGCACCCGGTCTATTACTCCGTCCCATAACTATATTTCCAGATAATAAATGGAGCTACAAATCAGATTAATATTCTCTCTACCTCTTCAGCTTTTCTTTAAGTTGTTTTTGGGCTGTCCAGCGATTTATTAACCGTCAAATATTAATATTTTAGTTATATTTAACAGAGCTCCGCAATATTGGTGCTTCAAGCTCGACAGCTAGCCATGCGCCCCCCTGCACTGTTCTGATCCCTTTCCCAGCCAGGTCATTTGTCCCTAGCTGGACAATGACATCCAGCTCCCTCCCCCGTGCAGCTGCTCCTGTGGTCCTAAGGATTCACTCCCTGTCCCTCCAAGCCATGGCGCATGGCAGGCACCTTACCTCCCTCTCCCCTCCCTTCCCCAGTTCTACCCTCCTAATAATGGAGTCCCCCACCAGGAGTTGTTTCCTTCCCCTGTGGGGTCCCATGCCACCCTCCTTGGTCTCCACTGTGGGTGCCTCTATAGAGGAACCACACTCTGCCAGAGTGGCATACGAATTGTGGAGAGGTACAACTGGAGAGGTGTGCTTCTCTTCCACCACCCTCACCCTCCCAGAGCCCACTGTCATCCAACTGCTCCTCTTTCTTGGCAACCTCTGAGGCAGCGGCGGTGGCCCTGGTGGTCCCTGGGTGGGAGAGGAGGTCCCCCAAATACTGGCTAACTCAGCCTGGAGATGAAGAACCTCCTCCATAAGCCCAGAGAGGTGCCTGCAGATGGGACAACACCACATCCTCCAGAATGTCTCCAGGAAGACTGCTGCTTCACAGCCACTGCACTGCACCACTCCCATCATGTCTTATTTCTGGCCCCTTAACTGTTGTTTTGAATACTTACTCCTTTCTTCTGTTTAGTTATCTTTTTTATTAAAAAAAATGTTTTCCCCCTCCCTACTTACCTACTGCCCTTAAAGCTCCTGATCTTCCTGTTCTGAGATAGAAAGTTCCTATATTCCTCAGCAGTCTCCTTCTTACTTGCTCAGAGTCAGACCTCCAGCAGCTAGGGGGAGATGGAGAGTCTTTTGTGGCTGTGTGATCACTCCCTTCCTGCTCCCAAACAGGAAGTTCCTGTTAGTCAAATCCTATAAAAGTAGAACTGGCTAAGGGTGGGCAGGGAAGGAAGGAGGGCAATATAGTCCCAGTAGAGAAGTATAGTTCTAACAGCACCTCCTTCCTCTTGCTGTTCTCCGCCTGTTCTGTAAAGCTGGATACTTCTTACCCTGTCCAAAAGCAGGTAGGCCCTGCCTTGCAGGGTGTTGATCTCTGCTCCTATGAACTGCAGCACCTGCGCAGGTAGAAGGATGGATTTCTTGTGGTTCATCAAGAACCCCAGGGACTCCAGAAGCCCCTGGGTGATCTGCAGATACTGTCTGACTTACTCTGGTGATTTTTCCACCACCAGCCAGTCATCCAGATATGGAAACACCATAACACCCTGTCTTCGAAGGTGTGCCACAACCACTGCCAGGCACTTTGTGAACACTCTTGCGGCTGAAGTGAGGCCGAATGGCTGGGTTGAAAACTGGTAGTGACCTGATGGGAGTCTGAAGTTGAGGTATTTTCTGTGAGACTCCCTTATGGGGATGTGGAAACAGGCATCTTTTAGGTCCAGTGATGCCAACCAGTCTCCTTTTTGGAGTTTTGGCAGAATCAGTGCCAAAGTTACTATTTTGAACTTTGGTTATGTCAAATGCTTGTTTAGTACCCTGCGGTCCAAGATAGGCTGCCACTCCCCATCTTTCTGTGTGGTAAGGAAGTACCTTGAATAGAAACCCTTTCCTTTCTGCTGAACTGGGACAGGTTCCACCGCCCTTGACAGTAGCAGGTTTTGAACCTCTGCCTCCAGCAGCTTCTTTTCTGCGATGGAGGATGGTCTGAACACTCCGGTTCTCAGAAGAAGAAGAAGGGATTTGAAACTCAGAGACAGTCCCTGACTCACTACCCCCAGGACCCACTTGTCTGTGGTGATCTTTTGCCAAGCCTGAAGGTAGTGAGACAGCCTGCCTCCAACAGGTATTGAGGAGGCAGCCTGTAAAGACACGTCAGGGCATTTGTTTACTCTGGGGCTGCAGCTGGGTTTGAGATCCCCGCCTGGAGTCCCTTCTGCCCCTACCTCTGAAGTACCACTGCCGGGGATACTGTTGGTATTGGGTTGCAGCAATTGTCTGGAAAAAGGGCCTAGTGTGAAAGGACCTGCCCCTGCCTCCCCTTCCATGAGGTCTGGTGGATGGAGAGGCTTTCTCCTTAGCTGAGTTGCTTCTGAAGTTGGCTTTATATTCATCCATCTTCTTCATATAAGCCACTGTCGTTTCTCCAAAGAGGGAATTAGCCTCCAGAGGGAAATCCAGAGCCTTTGTTTGAGTGTCCTGGGTAAGATTTATGGCTCTTAGCCAGGCAAACCTTCATTGGGCAACAGTATTTGCCATCCACCGAGCTGCTGTATCACTGGTATCCACAGGCATTTGAAACTGATACTTGGCTGTCTCTAAGCCAAACCTGGCAGTTTCTGTGAGGTCATTAGACAAGGGTGATGGGACTTTGTTTGCCATGGCTAGTACAAACTGCCATAAAGACTTCTAATATTGGGCTACATAGGCTTGAATACTAGCCTGCCTGATGGCCAAGAAAGCTGACGAATATCCCTTCTTGGCCATACTATCAGTTTTTCTGGACTCCTTATCTGGTGGGTGAGAAGCCAGGGGCACCTTAGCCTTGTCACAGGCAGCAGCCTGCACCACCCCTTGGTGGTCAGGGTGGGAAAACAGAAATTCTGTGCCCTCCCATTCCAACTGATATTTTTTGTCCAGCCTCTTATCAAGAGGGGGTACCAAATTAGGAGTCTGTAAAATCTTCAAAGCATCTTTTTTGAAGAATTTATTTACAGGCAAGAAGAGCTTTTTTTGTGGGGGTTAACCCCATCATCTCAAAGTATTCCACCTCATCCTCATCCTCTATTTCCTCACTTGTGGTGATGTCCAGGGCATCAATCATCTTTCCCACAAAAGTGAAATGTGAGGAATACTCCTCAGTGGTTCTAGGAGGGGAACCAAAATTCTGCTCAGGGGAGACCTCAGGTTCAATGGGTTCCCCTTCATCTTCCTCCTCACATTTACTATAATTCTCCTCTTCAAGAAATGAGGATTTGCTTATGCTGCCAGCCTGTCCAGCTGGGACTTAAACAAATGGCTGCTGGCTAGTGGGGAAACAGCCTTGTAAGGCTTCACCACTTTAAAAGCCTGTGCTATTTCTTAGAGAGAAGGAAGAGCCAGAGCACCCACAGAAGTCCCCTTTTTTCCAGTATGGATTCTGTGTGCTTTACTTTTTTTGTCTTTTTAGAGGGAACTGGGAAGTCAGCTGGTTCAGCAAGTATCTTAGAGCCCTTATCACCCGTCTCAGGGATTGAAATATTCACTGCAGTGGCTTCACCCACAGCAGAAGAGTGTGTCGGCTGGTCAGAGCCAGAGGGACCCTTAGGTGCAGAAAGTTTTTTCTTAAGCTGTTCCAAGCATTTCTCCACTGTTTTCTCTGAGAAGGTTTTACAAATATCACAATCTTCCTTAAGGTGATCATAGCCCTGGCAGACAACACACAAACTGTGCTTGTCTGCCTTGGCAAACACTTCTCTACAATCAGTGCAATTTTTAAAACCAGGTTCACCAGTTTTCTTTTTGAGTTTTTCTGACATTTTATCGGGTACGGATGAAAATGTGAACCGCTAAATAATTTAAACGTTTTAACTAAAATGTAGCAGTTGCAGTTGGTTCTGGAACCGATAAGGAACCGATGGAAACCGCAGGAAAAAGTGAACCGAGGTCATCGGTTCAGTAACCGATAAAACAGTTACAAAACTAAAGGATTTAAAATAAAATTAAACTAAACTAATGAGGTTTTTTAGTCAGAAAACCCTGAGAATAACAAAATAACTTGGTTCACCACCAGCTATACCAAACCAGGAGGAACCGAGAAAAATACTAAAATTAACACTAAAACTAAGGTTTAGCTAAAAATAACAATACGTAAAAGGCAGCAAATGAAAGAAAAAGATACTTACATGTCTTTATAAGTTTCTTCACGTCACAGATACAAGCTGAAGCGAGGAACTCAGAGTGACTAGACTTTACAGGTGGAGAGTGAAATCTGGGGAGTTTAGAACTAAGGCAGGTAGTTCAAGACAGCATTTGAATAGTTGTCACGTGCAGAGAGTTCCATCATTTGCATGTGTTCTATCCTCTCCAGGCAGTTCTGGCTTAAAGGGACACTGCAGAAAGTTAGGAATACCTGAGTATTATTAGGGCTAGAAAGACTTGGATGTGCAGGTAGACATCTTGCATGTCCAAAGAACAGAGCCAGTCCCCCTGGTGCTAAAGGGGTAACAGCCCCTGAAGGGTGACCATCCTGAAGCACTTGTACTCGATGTACAGATGCAGATGACTCAGGTCCAGGATGGGCCGAAGATCCTTGGTATTTTTGGAGACGAGGAAGAAGTGGGAGTAAAAAACCCTGCCCCAATGAGCCTGAGGGAAAGACGTTATGGCTCTTTTTTGAAAAGGCTGAATTTCCTCCCAAACCAGAGATAGGTGTGTGGGGTATGTTGAGTGAACTGGAGAGTTTTCTGGCGGCCACTGTAGGAACTCCAGAGTATGACCGCGTTCTATGATCTGGAGCACCCAGGTGTCTGTGGTCACCCCCTGCCACCCTTCTAGATGGAGGGAGAACCGACCCCCAACTGCCTCCCTCAGATCCTCAGCTGGGGGGGTGGGGTTGGCTAAGGAGTCAGGAGGTGGGGTTGGGTGAAGGCCCTGGAGGCTCTGGCGGTGGTAGCAACAGGGGCTGCTGAGGCCTTACACTTGTGCTGACCCTTGGCAGGCTGGTTCCGAGACTGCATGCGGGAGGACCTGTGAAAGAGCCGACATTGGCTCACTCTAGGTTTGGTGTGACAGACCAAGTGGACCATACTGAGGGCCCGTCCTGACTCCTGCAGGGTAAAGATCATGTCCTGGATATCTCCCCCAAAAAGGACTGACCTACAGAAGGGGGCATCCAAGATGCTGGCTTGCACATCTGAGGCAAAGCCGGACACCTGGAGCCAAACCCCAGCAGCTGCCCCGCACCTGGAGGTGTTCATGCCGCATCATAAGCAGCTTGGAGGATGTGGCTGCCAATGTCCGAGCCTGACTCCCAGTGAACTTTCTGATACTGAACCATGTGAGCCAAATAATTTATGGCCTGGATAGCCAGGGTGGTAGAGACAAAACACATTTGCTAAGGTGGTCTAAGTGCTTAGACTCTCAGTCTGGGGGGAGGGTACTAAGATGTTTAAGCTTCTTAGTATGGTCATGTGCTGCATAAATGACTACAGATTCTGCCTTGGGGTGAGTCCCCAGAAAGGCCTGCCTGCCAGGGCATGGTAATGGCAGTCTGCCTTTTTGGGCAGAGGAGGGGTGGTTGAAGGGTGGTTCCAGGCCGCTCTGGTGACGTCCTCATAGGACTTGATCAAGCAGGGCACCACCACCACCACAAGAAGAGCGTCACACTGTCAGAGATATTGTGTCAAATGACGCCTCTCCAGGTCCTGCTCCTCTGGCTCCCAGTCCGTAATGGACTGGATGTGGCACATGACATCAATAAAGGATGGATTGCTGGGGGGGGGCGGATGGCGGACTCTGTCACTTCTTAAGGCTGGTCCTCCCTGTCAGCAGAGTCACCAGGAGAGGAGGAAGACCCTGAAGAATCGGAGTCATGCTCTGTAGTATGGAACCTAGGACCAGTGTTGGATGCCGACATTTGTCCCATCTAGAACCCGAACCAATGTCAGGTTGAACCCCTGAAGACCCCGACATGCGGGGTTCACTTGGACCAGCCCTGTCTGGATTCTGGGGCTGAGGGTTCTGGGGAGGGTGGAGGGGTGATGCCGACGGTGGTTCTTGAAGGGTGGGGGTCTGTTGTTGCATGAAGGACTACCACACCAAAGAGAGAGCATTATAATCCACCTGGAGTGCACTATTGTACACCATCAGAAAAGGCAAACAGGGGTACGATGGCTGAGGAGCCAGTGAAGGGTACCTCGGTGAAGGGCCGCCCGGTGCCAGTTGAGGATCCGATGTCGGCCAAACAGGCATTGGCTGTGGCAGGGGTGATGATGGAGTCGGGCCCATAGGCTGGGGCTGTGGCAGCACTGGCAGGTGATGGTCTGGAGCATCCGGGGAAAGGAACCCCTGATGCTGGACTAGCTGGAGAAGTTGGCGCTTGAGGGGATGGAGACCCCTGCATCAGAGGCAGAGGTGACGCCAGTGTGAAAGAGATAGTGATCACCTGCTGTGGGCATTGCCTAGTAGGACTAATGTTGGTACCAGTAGTGGAAACCGATGAAGGCAGCGCTGTGGCTGGGGGGTGATGGTGGTAAAGCTGACACCCAAGGCACCAATACCAGCGAAGCCACCTGGCAGACAGCCCATTGAAGATATGGGCCTGAGCGTCAGGGGCTGGAGGGCAGGAGACGAAGCCCCTTACCCTGAAAAGCCATCATCCGAGAGCCTGGAAGAGAGAGCTGGCAGGGTTGAAAAGGTCGACCCACCATGGGAGGACGACCCAGATGTGGCCGAAGGCTTAAGAGGTGACTGTGAACAGGAAGCTGACCAGTCCCGGGCCCAGTGTTTGTCCCGGTGCTTGTGATTCCCTGACTTCTCCTTGTGGGAAGAAGAAGAGAACCCGGAGGACTGTGCTGGCAAGGCCGAGGAGCTCCTAGCCTGCAGCTCCTTTTCCATTACGACCAAATTCTGCTTTAACAGATGGCTCTCCACTTTTAAACAACATCTTCAAGTGGCCTGGTTACATTTCTGGCAATGCTGGCAGGCTTCTGTGTCATGGCTGGGGCCTAGACAGAAGAGACATGTAGAGTGGCTGTCCTTTGTAGTGATTTATTTGCTGCAGGCACACTTCATGGAGTGGTCAGAAGATGAGGCTGGTGGAGAAGACAAACTCAAAGAACACACCAAAATTTTGATGTTTGAGCGAAGAACAACTGAAAATAATAGAAAAATAAAAAAGTGTGGCAAGCGTGGATAATGGCATTCGACTGTAGCTGTGGCATCCGCTAAGGTCCGATCTGCATGGGCTGACAGTGGGAAAAGAACTGAGGAAGGTGTGGGGGACTGCCCACCTATATAGGCTAGGCTGATGTCAGCTGACTGATGTCAGTGGTGAGCCGTCTCCCATGGTAGACTGCTACCTAGAAGTTTTCTGTGTGGTCCTGGTGCCTGGCGGCTCAGTCCTACTGGTGTGGCCTGCTGCAAGAGCCTTCCTCAAAGTAAGACTGCCTGTTACAAAAGAACTGACAGCCTTTTCCTCTTTGTGAACGTGAAGGGGCCAGTCTCGCAGACTTTATGGCTGTTCTAGTCTTCTGAGAGGCTTTGAGAAACTGTTCCACCTGCTGGCCAAACAAGCATGTGCCATCGAAGGGGACATTCATAATCTGCTGCTGAGCCATCAGTGGTAAATCCTGAGGTCCACAGCCTGGAATATCTCCTTATGCAGATTTCAGCTGCGGCAGCATGAGAAGCATGTCATATGAATCCATGGCTGCCTTTAGCTGATGACTGTTGGACTCTATACCATGAGTGACAGTTTGAAGAATGTTGTGTTTAGTATCTGACCCTGGTAAGGACTCTGTCAGAGATGTAAGGGAGGTCCAGAGGACATACTCATACTGAGAGAAATGTCCTTGATAACTGGCTATTCGCATGTTCAAAGCGGCCTCTGCGAAAGCCCTCTTTCCCATAGTATCAATCTTACAGAATTCTTTATTAATAGGATGTGCCGTAACCTCTTGTGGAAGGATGGCTTTATTTTCTGCAAGGATAACAATTTTATCTGCAATAAGCTGGAAAGCCAAAATTGACCTGTTCCTAGGAGGAATATACTTACGGTCTATTGTTTCAGAGTCAGAAGGAATGGAAACAGGCCTAGCCCACACTGCCTCCAAAAGGGTCTCAAAGTCTGGAGGAACAGGAGGTGTGAGGTTGACTGGAATGTTAGAAACATGAAGCCACTTGAAATGCAACCGCTTACCTGGGTCAACTCCGGGAGGAGGGGGCAAGGCACAAACCTCTAGTTGGCGAACAGAGACAGGAGAACCAGGTCCCAAAACATGCATCCTGGCATGACTCAAGGTTGATGTGGTAATGGGTAATGAAGGTGGGTCCTGACTTCCAGGTAGCAGCCCTACAGAGCTCCTGTATGGGGACTTCCCTGGAAGCAGCCACCGAGGCAATGGTATGTCTGGTTGAATGAGCCATAATCCCTACGGGAGGCTCCTGACCAGCCAGCCCATAGCAGAGGTTGATGAAAGAGTGTGATCCACCTTGCAATCATCTGCTCTGCTACTGGTCTGCCAGGCGTGGCTACAGCACAAGTGACAAACAGCTGGCGAGCGTGTCCCTAAACTCTAGTCGTACGCTTTAAATAAAGGAAAGCACTCTCTGCAGTTCCATGGTATGGAACCTGCGGTTGGCCTCCGAGATGGGTTGGTAAAATATACTGTTAATTACCTGGTTAATGTGAAACTGATATCACCTTAGGGAGGAGCTTCAGGTTCAGGCAAAAGACAACTTTGTCCCTGTGGAAGACCAGATAGGGAGAATCCACTGAGAGCGCATGGAGCTCCTCAATCCTTCTGGCAGATGCAACTGCTGCCAAATAGGCTGTCTTCCATTACAAGTGTGACAACTCATGCCTGTGCATCAGCTTGAAAGGCTTGCCCATAAGCACAGCCAGGACCAGCAGTAAGTCCCACAGCAGAGATGGTTCACACGCTGGGGACAAGTGGTCAAGGCCCTTGACAGAATAAATTAACTTCATACTTAACACAGACTTTGATGGCAGATAAGGACCGCTTGGCCCACCTAGTCTTCCCATTTCCCTACCTACTGGATAAGCTGCAGATCCTAGTTAACCAACAGCCTACTTCTTCCTACCCCCCACCAGAATTGCCTTATACTTACTGTAATTTCCTTTTCTGTTAGCTCCAACATTTGTCAATGGGTAATCAATACAAATGGGTATAGTGCACCCCTACCAGGGGAATGGCACAGCCCAACATTTAGGATGTTGGGCACCTGAGGATTTCATGCACTAACAGCAACTCCCCAGTTACTACAGTACTTAGTAGTGCCATGAGAGCTACACCTATGTACAATTACAAATCAATCACATATTTACAATAATAAACAAACTCTGGTCAGAGCCAATACGGCTGTGAAGAGCTTTAAGGAGCGGCAAGAGTGGTGAAAAGAATATGTGGTGCTCTCACTGCACCGGAGTCACCCGTAAACCCATAATACTGCAACGATTTAGTATTGAGTATGCGTGATACTCAGACATGTGCACTCTGTCTTGAGTCAGCCTTCCTACAGAACATGGTGGTGCTGACTATAACTACATGTAACAACCCAGTCCCCTTGGGTTATTAGAGTTCCATTAGTACCAGTCTTAGGCAGTTAGGAAAAGGCAGTTGGTGGGGAGCTCATTAGGGGCTTTCTACATAATGGCATCATTGTTTACTCAGCTAGACTCAGAGAAGGATGATTATGTCATTTAGAACTCTCATAGCAGCATAACCATTTTAGAGTCCGCTGCTCTCCAGGAGCTTAGAATGTCATCAGTAAGTTTAAGTGTGGCAGTCAGAGTGGCAGGAGGTCTGCCATTGGGGCTCTGTCAAAGGGAGCCCTGGTATTTCTCACCCTAGTTTGGTAAAATCTTAAGTTTGCCTGCAGGACTCTTTAGTTTCACTCCAGGGGGAGTGAGAGGAAAGGCAATTCTTGTGGATCCAAGGGGCAATCCCCTGAAGTTCCCGAAGTTCACAACTGCCGTAAGGAAGAACAATGAGTGGAATCTGATAGCTACCAGAGAAAGAAAGGTGCCTTTTGCCCTTTCCATGACTGGGAGGAAGGAACAACTAATCTGTGAGTACAGAATTTGAGACTGTTCTCTGAGGTAGTTGTCTGAAGTGTGTGTGCCCTAGATAAGGCTAGATCACACCGGTCAGGACCCCTTTTACCACAACTGTGCTGAATTTAAAGTTAACGTTGGGAGTTTTTAGCAATTCATTGGGGATTGGAGACTCATTTGGTGTAACCCTAAAGGAATGGCAGAGGCTGTTTGGGGCAAAGGGTGAGAGGAACGCCATCTGGAGTTTCAGGCAGGGCAAAGTGGTTCGTGGATGGGCAGTACTGTTCCCAGGGCAAAGACCATGCACCAGGAGGATTTTAAAATGTGTGGCACATCCCACAGATACATACTTTGGAAGAGAGATAGAGATGTTTTTGTGGAAAACAGTACTGCCTAGCAAAGTTTCCTGCAAAAGAGAGTGTTACCTGCATTGCAATGACAAACCTTTGGGGGGACCACCCTTGCTTTAAGTAACATCTGTAAATAAAGCCATACTGCAAAATCCCAGTTACTGCTTTGGACATTCCGCTTGTTGCTTCTAGTGTGAATGTTACTGGGGCCCCTCAGCAGTTAGCTCTAACATATGCCTAGCATCCTCTCCCCTGGACCTGGTTGTAAATAAAAAGGTTCATTTTAGTATGTATTCCCACCTCCCCGTTGTGTAGATAATGAGCCTGGTATACACTCCAACACGAGGGGTGGTACCACGAGTGTAGTTCTGTCAAAAGAAAACTGTATGCCATGTAGTTGGCAGTAGTTCTTTTAAGGAGGGTGCCAGCTAGCCAAAGGTGGCATGGGGTTACACTTGTATGCACACTTTAAGTTGGCACCACAATGTTGCATATGGCATCCGTCACTTCCACAGTTGTGGAAAGGAAAAGTAGTGCGCCAGGAAGTGTGTATGTTTATGCGGCCCGCAGAGGAGAAGAGCTGCATAAACAGAAACACTGGAAACTATGCTGGAGCACTGTGGGCAGAACATCAGACACTGGTCCAGCTACATGTGTTCACAGTGTTCTTATACAAATCTGATGATGGCATAACATCTGTGGAGCTTGGCCCACACAACCATAAACATCAGACTCAGGAGAAGGCTATTAAACTAGAGATCTGGTCTGGGATTTGCTCATCATCACAGTCACTTTCTCATCCTTTTCTAAGCAGTCATTTCTGGTAAATGTGCCTTAACCATATTGATCTCAGTGCTGGTAGACTACTTCAGGTTTTCCCCTGATTGTATTAGGTGGGAGTAGTAGCAGTCTTGAAGTGGTAGCTGCCGGTGGTGGCATGCTCTGAAAAAAAAAGTGGTCTCCATGCTTGTCTGCACATTTTAGAAATTACCCCTTTCCTTGTTTTTGCTGTAAAAAACCTGACCCCTTTAACACAAAAAAAGGAGTCCATTATGGCCTCCACCCTCACCCCTTTTCGTTTCAAGTGAGGAATGTGATTATAAGTTTGCTACAGATGTACAGTGGCAGCCATAGATGCATAACATTGTTAAACAGTAATCGACTGTATGTAAAAGTTGTTTTTTTTGAATGTGTGCTTTCTTATTGTTATCAATACCACTCCACCCATTTTGCACTCTGCACCTGGATTTCTGTGCCCCAAGTGCATTATTTTACATTTTTGTATTCAGGACAAAAAGGCTTTTCAGATGAGGGAAGTCACTAATCTAAATTCTTTAGTTTTTTTTTAATTGCCATCAGAAATGTGAATTTTGTAAAAACAAAAATGGAAATACAGGCAATAAGATGACCATATTTTACAAAATATAAGAAATTCAGATTAGTGACTACCCTCATTTGAAAGGTCTTTTTGTCCTGAACAACTTTCAAACTAGTTATTTTTGTGCACCTGGAATAGTTTTAAAGATATTTAGATTTGCTTGGAATGTGTGCATATTTGCTTAGAATTCTGCACAATGCCTTAGGAAGATTCTCAATGAAAAGCAGTCTGGAGTTCTGTCTCCAATGTTCTGAACACACAGTGGGTCTGAATGAGTTAAAGGGGACATGAATTGATTACTTATTTGCATGTGTTTGAAATGGCCCTATTTTCATAAATTATATTCATACCGCTAAAGGATCCCTACTTAACTGTGCCTGAATAAAAGCTGAAGCTGTCAGTTGTGTTTTGTTTTGTTTTTAGATTTATAGAACTGTTAAATACAATGGCAGATTAGGTACATATGGACACATGTTGATACATGGACATATCAGGATAACAGTATCTCAATTACAAGGGGGGTTGTGTCAGGTTTGAGTTTTGAATATACACATACACTAGTCACTTGTTACAGAATTGCAGATATATCATGTTTAAGACAGTAAAAGTTTGACTATTCATGAGTAATATGGACTTATTGTACACAGAGTTTAAGAAAAATGTATCTGAACAGTACGCTATGTAAAATTTGACACAACTGTGTGAAACAGCTAGTGAATGCTTAATTTACACTAGGGCAGGTTGTCTTCTAACCTATTTTTCACTTAACACATAGATATTTTCATATGTACAAGACTTAACATTATTTACTATGTATTGCTGAAGCTTAATTTTTCTTGTGGTTTTTAATCGTCATTTACTAATGCTAGCACAGACACACACAGAGGGTTTTAAAATGAAGCTTCATTTGCTTTATAGCTTTTCTCAAGGAGTGAACTTTCAAGTCAGTGTCATTTGACCTTGGGATAGCTTTCTTTTGATTAACTTTTGCTATCTTTATATGGGTATTTTTTTTAATGCAGTTTTAACCAATGGGGTCCTTAACAACTTTTCATCTGTTTTTTTTTTTTGTATGATCTGGGTTTTGAGAAAGTATGTTCTTCTAAAAAAACTGCCAGTGTTTTCCGATGAAGGATTCTGTGTAATCCAAAAGCTAAAAGCATCTGTGTTCTTTTGTAACAACTCTGTTGGTCCAATAAAAGGTATCAAATCATTTGTTTCTATGGATCTTGTATTACAAGGACCAATATGGCAACAAGTTTTTCTGTGGCTTCATGGTTTCAGAAATCTTAGCAGGAACTTATCAGTACAGAGCCCATGGTTCTGAAACCATGAAGTGGCATAGCCAAAACTCCAAATTATTGTTTCAAAGAAAGCAACTGCACAGAATGTTGTCCATACAAAGAAAACAATACAAAACATAACTGACAGCTTCAGCTTTTATTCAGGCACAGCTAAATAGGGATCCTTTAGAGGTATAAATGTAATTTATGAAAATAGAGACATTTCAAACAGCTGCACATAAGTAATCAATTCCTGTCCACTTTAAATTAGGCATGACAGAGCCGGCCCGGTGGCGCTGAGGGTTGAGGTGCTGGACGCCACACCTCGTGCTACGCGAGCAACCCGGGTTCGGGTACGGACTCGGGTTGCTGTGGGTCGGCAGGGGGAAGGAGGATCGAGTGTCCCAGTGGATGCTCTCCTCCCTCAGGGGTGGGTTACCAGGGACGCAGTAGCATCTGACATTCCCTTAGAGAGTGCCGGTGGAAGCAACGGCCCTTGAAGGGAACGGCGGCTTTGATATGTCTGAGTCGGGAAGGGGGGACGTCGTATGGCACATGAGAGAATAAGAGAATGACGTGCAACTGCAAGTCGTCTCTCTGGATGCAAGTTCTAAAGGCGCCGGCGTCCTAAGGGGGCTGGGAACTAAAGGAGAAAATTGGGGGGAAAATGTAAAAACCCCAGCCCTATGAGGCAAGATGAGGCTAGGAGATGGGACACCTTGGGGGATTTCCCTGGCGGACGGAGCAGGAGGAGGTACGAGGCCTCCTCTGAAAGCCGTAGGAGCCAGCAAGTATAAAATAAAAAAATAAATTAGGCATGACAAAAGATGAACAAGGTGGTCTGGTTTAGAATTTCACTTGAGTGGCATACTTATTTGCAAAACTGAGGCTGTTTACAAGTACAACAGGAGTTATGCTAAACAAATGTAAATACCTCTAAAAGTTTACAAGTTACAGATAAAAAACAATATGAAAATTGTTCTGGACAAAAAGACATTTCAAATGAGCATATCCATTAAGCTACACTAATTATATTTTTTAAACTATGGTCATCTGATTACCTGAATTTTCATTTTTCTTCACAATTTTCATCTTTTGGATGGCTATATTTTGAAAAATCTAATGAATTCAGATTAGTGACTACCCTCATTTGAAAGGTAATTTTGTCCTGAACAACTTTTATGTTGGTTGTATATTGGTAACTTGTATACTTTCTGAGATATTTACATTAGTTTGGCATGACTCCTACTGTGTTCACTCAGAGAGGGAAAAAATGAGGTTGTTTGCAAGATCATATTTTACAAAATATAAAGAATTCAGATTGGTGACTACCATCATATGAAAGATATTTTTACCCTGAACAACTTCCACACTATTTTGTTTGTGCACCTTGAATAGTTTTAAAGATATTTAAATTTGTTTGGAAGGTGTGCACATTTGCTCTCAGAGAAAGCAGCTTGGAGTTCTGCGTTCATCATTCTAAAAAGAAAGAAGGGAATATTTTTTAACTGCCATAAAGATTTTCAGTGTTATGGAAGGATACACTGAAAACTACTAAAAAATGTGTTCCACGGAAACCCCTTTCAGGCTAAAGCGATATGGCTGTAGGTTCCGCCCACAGCCATAAAACCTGTCTTACCTTCCTATCTGATGATCGGAGAAGGGATGCATTTCATGGATCCTAAAGGATGCCTTAAGTATTCGGATCTTGTAGTGAAAAAACATGCAATCGTAAGGTGCTTCACAGGTGCAACATGTCTCACGAGTCACTCTTCTGTGAACTGAAGCGAATGTACAATGAGAAATATGCTGTCTTTTTTTTTATAAGGCAGAGAACTAAACTGCAACAGGAAAACAGCAGTTACGTAAGAACTTACCATAACAGTAGATCTTCGAGAGAGGTTCCTACAGTAGGTTTTCACATATAGGACTGCGCCCCCTGGCATCAGGTTCCAATGGCAAAACTTGTAACTAGCAATCAGCAGCAGGGACCACCCCCCAAAGTCAGGTGATGCAACATCAGGCCGACTATAAAAGGGGGCGGTCTCGCACCTGCCCTCCAGTTCTTTTCCACTGGAGACCTAAAGAAAGGTAAGCAGAAAGGAAGGAGTGATAACTCTTGGGACCATGTGTCCTATCTAGACCCAAGGACTAGGCAGGATGAAAGAGAAAGGAAAACATTCCAGGAGCTGGGGGAAGGTAGGTGGGAAACTAGACCTACTGCAGGAACCTCTATTGAAGATCTACTGTTACGATAAGTTCTTACATAACTGCTATATCTTACTTCAAGAGGGTTCCTGCAGTAGGTCTTCGCATATAGGACTGAATATCCATCAGTCCAAAAGAAAATACGGAGAAGAGGTTCCGGGAGGAGGAAGTGTCTGCCAATTGGAGTACTGCCCTAGGACAAAAGACCTTGCAGAACTGCAAGGCCGAATCCAGTTCTGCCCCTAAAGGTAATGTCCATACTGTAATGTTTAGTGGAAGTGTGGACAGACGACCACATGGCCGCTGCACAGATTTCTGCCGTGGGCACATTCCTGAAGAAAGCGATGGAGGTAGCAACACTCTGAGTGGAGTGACCTTTTAACCGCTCCCGGAAGGGACTTTCCATATTTTTGATAGGTAAAGTGGATGCAGTTAGCTAACCACTTGGATATAGTCTGTTTTGAAATGGCCTTACCCTGGCACTGGGGGGCAAAGGCCACAAAAAGTTGATTGGACTGATGGACATCTCTAGTCCAGGTGGTGTAATACCTCAAGTTCTGGTGCACATCTAAGGTGTGCAAAAGATATTCCCCCCGTTGGAATGCTGAGGGTAATAGACTGGCAATTCGACACTCTGTTTGAGAGTGGTCTCTGAAACCACCTTTGGAAGAAAGGATGGATTAGTCCTAAGAACCACTCTATCCTTATGAAAGATCAAATAAGGCTCCTTGCATACGAATGCCTGAAGCTCTGAGACCCTTCGAGCTGAAGTGACAGCAATTAAAAAAAAAGTCTTCCACGAAAGGAAGTGTAAATCACAATTTGAAGCCGGTTCAAAAGGGGGCAAAGTAAGATTTTCTAACATAAAGTTAAGATCCCAGGGAGGTGAGGGGTTCTGGACTGGAGGTTTTAGGTGGAGAATGCCCTTCCAGAAGGTTTTAGAAACTTCCAGTTGAGCAATGGTTTTGCCCTCCACCGGGAGGTGGTAGGCCGACACCGCTGAGAGATGGACCTTGATGGAGGAATAACTAAGGCCCATCCCGGATAAATGTACGAGGTACTCTAACACCTGGGCGACCGAGCACAAAAAGGGATCCAAGTTCCTGGCTGTGGCCCAGATTGAAAATCTTTTCCACTTCATGGCGTAGGTGGATCTGGTAGATGGTTTTCTGGTTTCCACCAGGACTTGAGCAACCTGGGAGGAGACTCCATAGTGGGAGGCTGCTATGTCCACAGGTGCCACGCATGAAGGCGGAGAGATTGAAGGCTTGGATGCACCAGGGTGACCTGCTCCTGTGACGGAAGGTCGTGAGACAATGGCAGGAGTGCCAGAGGTTCTAGAGCCAGCTGTTGTAACAGTGGGAACCAAATCTGATGGGGCCACTGAGGGGCAATCAGAATCAAGTGTGCTCCTTCCACCTGAAGTTTCAGCAGAACATTCTGAATGAGAGGAAAGGGAGAAAAAGTGTATAGAAACCTCCCTGTCCAGGAGAGAGAGAGTGTGTCTCGCCAAAAAGCACTGTGCCTGGGAATGAGAGAGCAAAAGTTGGGTAGTTTTATGTTGAATAGGGAGGTGAATAGATCTACTTCCAGCCAACCCCATCGAAGAAACAAGTCTTTGACTACCTCCTGCTTTAACTCCGACTTGTGCGCCCTGGCCACTGATCAGCTGAGACTGTCCACCAGGACGTTGTGTATGCCTGGAACATGGACTGCTGCCAGGAATAGGCCATGCTGAATCGCCCAGTACCAGACTCTCATTGCTTCCCTGCAAAGAGGGTACGAGTGAGTTCCTTCCTGTTTGTTGATATACTATACTGTGGACCATCTGAGAAGTGATCCCTGAAGAAGTAATGACTGGAATGCATAGAGGACTGCTCTTGTCTCCAGAACATTGATGTGGAGCTGTTGCTTCTGAGTGGACCAGGACCCTTTGGTCTTGTGATCCCCCTGATTGGCTCCCCAACCCTTGTCTGAAGCGTCTGAGGTGAGGATCTGGGTAGGGGATTGGGTAGTGGGATAGTGGAAAGGAACTCCCACTAACAGGTTGGAAAGATCCTGCCACCAGTGAAGATCTTTTTGAAGGCTGTTGGAGATCATGACCCATTGATTCATATCATCCATCCTCTGGTCCCATTGGACTCGAAGAGACCACTGGGTGACCCTCATATGTAATCTGGCCAGGGGTACCACGGCAATAGCCGCTGCCATAAGTTCCAAGAGATGGAGCACAGCATGTGCTGGGATCCATCGAGCCTGGACCGCCAGTGTGGCTTGAGAAACTAAAGTCTCAGCTCGATCCAATGGCAGAAAAGCCTTGCTCTGGACTGTGTCTAGTATCGCTTCAATGAATTGGAGGCGCTGAGAGGGTACTAGCTGAGACTTGGGGAAATTGACTGTGATGCCCAGCTAAACGAACAAGTCCAGAGTGAAAGAGAGTGACTCTTTCAGGCTGTCTGGAGAGGGTGCTGAGAGGAGCCAGTCGTCCAGATATGGGAACATGTAAATGCCCTTGCGGTGTAAAAAAGCTGCTACCACCGCCAAGCACTTTGTGAAAACCTGTGGAACTGAGGATAGGCCGAAGAGTAGTGCTCTGAATTGGAAATGGTTCTCCTGGAAGGAGAAATAGAGGAAGCGGCAGTGGGCCGGGAGGATGGGGATATGAAGATAAGCATTCTGTCTATCTGGGGAGCACAGCCATGCATTTGGTTGGAGCAGGGGAAGGAGACCCTGAAGGGTGAGCATGCAAAACCTCTTGTATTCGACGAAAAGGTTGAGCGTGCTGAGATCCAGGATCGGTCTCAGATCTCCAGTCTTTTTTGGAACAAGGAAGATGTGGGAGTAAAATCCCCTTCCCAGTTGATCTTGAGGGACAGGTTCTATGGCCACTTTTTGCAGGAGGGCCTGGATCTCCTGTAAGACAATGGGGATCTGACCCCTTGGGTAAAAGGACCATCCCAGAGGGAGGGAGGGATGCAGGGATATCCATTGGATTCTTTAGGCAGGACTTCAACTGGAGATCAAGGATCTGAAGGGATGGAGTTGATGTCTGAGTTCAAAGGTTCGGAGCAACTGGGGATGGATGGGTCCACCCCAAAGGAGCCCACCAGCAGGGAACCCAAGGCTCGTCCCAAAGGAACCGGTGGTGGAGGTGCTCTAGGCAGAGGAATGTCACCCACTGGATGATGTCTCAGTTCAGAGATGAGCTGGGTCCTGGCATCCTACCACCATGCTGGGATCGCACCCCGATCGATCAGCAGTGGATGAGGAGGAGGCTGGTAGCCTGGGTATCCTGGGTATTGTGGTTGTTGCCATAAAGGATACTGATATCCTGGTAATCCCATAGGATAACCATAAGGAGAATACCAAGGGAAACCCGGCATCGGGTATCTCGGCGTTGACGGCACAGTGCCTGGCGTTGGATAATGTGAAGCTGACGGAGGCCTGCCAGGCAGTGGAATACGGGGATCTGGTCCTGGAAAACCACCTGAAGGTTTGGCAGAACCGGCCAGGGAGGTGCTAAAGGGCCACTGGATGGCATGTCATCAGGGAAGGCCCCCCCCGAGGGTCCCGAAGGAAGGGGCTCCATGTTAGATAGATCCCGGGCTGGTGACAAACTCCTGTCCATGGGCGGCAGAAGACCAGGCGAAGGGGGTAACTCAGGTAGAGACCCCAATGAAAGGCCCAATAGTGATCCTGAGGGCAGGGACAAGGCAGGATCGGGTGATGCATCCGTGAGATGAAGTACGTGAAGGGATTAAGGGTCTTCTACCAGCACGCTCATGCCGATGTCAGGGTCCTCACAGGAGCCCGATGGGCGAGACGGAGAGTCTGGGCGGATGACAGAGGATCCGTCACCTGACTTACCGGACCTGACTGGGCTGGCAGTAGCCAAGAGGCCGCCGCTAGGCTTAATGGTTGTGGCCGTGCACCCGGCAACAGGGTCAGAGGGTGACTTACCGGTTAGTGCTGGGTGGAGGAGACGAAATAGAAACCTCAAGAGAGGCTACCCCCAGCTGCCCGCTCACCTCGGCAGGAGGGGGAGAAGGTGCCCGGCCCAAAGAAGCAGACTGGGTACCGGAAGTAGAAGTACTCACTGTTTTTGAGGTGGAAGGCCTTACACGTGGTGATGGGCTCCTCTCCCGGTGCTTCTCCTTATCTTTCTTCTTCTTTCTAGGGGCCGGAGATGACGAACTTTCCCTTAGCTCCTGAAGCTTATTTTCTATCGATGCCAGCCGTCGGGTAAGAAGGTGGACCTCGAAGGTCCGCTTGCGTCTGGTCCATGTGGCCTGATTAAAGCCCTGACAGATGGCACACTCGTCCGAGTTGTACTTGGGGCCTAGACACAGAAGGCAGCAGGAATGGCTGTCCACATGCAGGACTAAAGTGTCGCACTTAGAGCACTTTTTTTGGAGATCCGACATACACTCGGTCGGTGAAATGGATGTTGAAATGGCTTTATGAAGAGAAAACTTTGACTAAAACATGGGCATTTGATCGCTGTTCTTACACGAGAGCCGAACAAACTGAGGTGACAGCGGGAAAGAACTGGAGGCCGGGAGCGGGAACGCACCCTTTTATAGTTGGCCTGACATCGCATCACCTGACGTCGGGGGTGGTCCCCGCTGATGATTGCTAGCTACAAGTTTTGCTGTTGGAACCTGACACCAGGGGGCGCAGTCTTATATGTGAAGACCTACTACAGGAACCCTCTCGAAGTAAGATCATACCTTACTTAACGAAGCCTGTTAACCTGCGGTTGCAGATAATTGATAAATCAGCATATAAATCAGCATAATTGATAAATCAGCATATAATTATACATATCAGAGTACAGTGCAGCAGAAAAGAGAGATCCACCTAGGGGATTTTACTAAAAAATAGACCTCACTCCTAGCATGCAGAATAAGATTCTTCCTCCAGAACCTTGGTCCAGTGTAGGTCCCATTGACAATGTTGGAGCTAACAGAAAAGGAAATTATGGTAAGTATGAAGTTAATTTCTTCTTTCTGTAGTGCTCCACATTGTCAATGTGTAATCAATACAAATGAGTTCTAAGAAGCACTACCCAGACAAAAAAATGAGAGGGGAGAGAGAGAGAGTGTTATCCTATATGCCAGATGCTTCAGAATTACTTGTGAACTGCTGCCAGAACACTCTGTGACCAAAAGCTGCATCATCAGAACTCTGAACATCCAATTTATGTTTCGTGAATGCATGGACAGAGGTCCACGTAGCTGCCTTGCATAGTTCTGAAACTGTGGCCTCGACCCTCTCTGCCCAGGAATTTCCAGTGCTCTGGTGGAGTGAGCTTTGATAAGAGCTGGAGGCCTCTTCTTTTTTGAAACATAGGCCTTAGCAACACAGGTCTGTACCTACCTAGCTAGGGTGGGTTTAGAGGCCTTTTGTCCTTTCTTGGCTGCCCCAAAAAGCACAGACTATCTGACTTATAAAACTCAGACGTACGTTTAAGGTAGATCCTAACTGCCTGCCTCAGGTCCAGTTTATGCAACTCCTTCTCCTTGGGGTGAGAAGGATGCAGACAGAAGGAAGGAAGGAAGGCAAATCTCTTGGTTCACATGAAAAGCCGTGGGCACTTTTGGAATGAAGAACGGAACAGTCCTAAGCACCACCTTATCCTTATGCATGATAAGGTAAGGCTCCTTATCATACAAGGCCTAGCGTTCACTCACTCTTCTGGCTGAACACATGGCCACTAAAAAACAGACCTCGTAGGACAACAAATGAACATCTCTATTTGTTCCTAGGGAGAACCCCAAGGAAGCTCTGAGAATGGAAACCTGTCCTCTCAGCATACTCAATGCCAGCTCTTTATCTACACCATCCTGAAGGAATTCCAGGATCTGAGCAATGGAGGCCTCCGAAGGTTTAATTCCTTTCTCTCTGGCCCAAGAAGAAAATATAGTCCAGACTCTGGCATAAGCAGCCAAGACAGAGGTTTTTCTAGCCGCCAGCAAGGTTTCAAACACCCTCAGGGAAAAACCTAGTCGTAAGAGTCTCCTCCTTTCAGGAGCCAGGCTGCGAGTTGAATTGCACCTGGGTTTGGGTGGAGAATGGGGCCCTGCAGCAGGAGGTCCCTTCGTACCAGAAGGTGGAAGGGTACCTGCTGGTCTAGGTTTACTAGATCTGGGAACCACGGTCTTCCTGGCCACTCTGGGGCTATCAGAAGAAAGTTTTCATTGAGTGTCTTATTTTTCTTAAAGAAAAGTGGACATAATGTTAGATGCCCCACCCCTGAAAGGCTTACCCCCCGATTAGCGGTTTCACAAATAAAACCCCATTCTTCAGGTGTTTGAACTCACTTGTTTTTATTTTGAAGAAGTCCAGGGCTCCATAAAATGGCTCATGTTACGTGCTTCCATTTCAGGCCAGGCAGCGCAGCATGTCCAGCTCCTATAGAAGTGTATGGGAGCTGGAGCGGTGCAGCACCGCACTTAGCTTTGAAATGGAAGCACTCAGCGTGCACCATTTTGTGGCGCTCCGGACTTCTTCAAAATAAAAACAAGTAAGTTCAAACATCTGAAGAAAGGTGTTTTATTTGCGAAACTGCTAATCGGGGGGGTAAGCCTTTCTGGGGTGAAAAATAGAACATTTTGATCGCTTTCCTTTAAGACTTTCTGGAGGAGAGGCAGTAGAAGAAAGGCATATGCTCTGTGGAAGGACCACACCTGAGTCAGAGTGTCCACTGCCTCTGCCTGAGGACACCAATACCGACTGAAGAACCTGTGGGTCTGAGCACTGTGGCTTGAAGCAAACAGATCTGCAGTTTCCTGAACTGACTGCTTAGCAGCGCGAATACCTCCGGGTTCAACAGCCACTCTCTGGGGTGAACAGTTTCGTGACTTAGCCAGTCCGCCTAAATGTTCAATTCCTCCACCAGATGAACTGCTGACAGAGAGAGAAGATTCTCCTCTGCCCAGCTCAATAGTTTGGCGGTCTCCCGAAGCACTGCCCTGCTTTTTGTGCCTCCTTGGTTGTTTATGTATGCCACTGTGATGGCACTGTCTGACCACACCTTCACTGCGGTGTTCCTCAGTCTGAACTGAAATTGAAGTAGAGCTAAGTGAACCATCCGTATCTCCAGGACATTTATGTGGAGACGCTGTTCCTGTAGTGACTACATCCCCCGAGTGGGAAGCTGGTCCAGGATTACCCCCACCCATGCAGGCTTGCATCCATTGGTAGAATCACCTCTGGTGGCAGTTCAAAAGGAACCCCTTTGTTGAGATTCTGCACATTCAGCCACCAGCTGAGGGAGTGACAAAGCTGAGGGGAGAGAGGGATCCTGGCTTGGTAGTCCTCTGATGAGGGGTCTCAGGCCATCAGTATCCCCATCTGAATGTGGCATGTGGAAGTTGGCCCAGGGAACTAAGTCCATCGCTGCAGCCATAAGGCCTAGAATCTGCAGCAGAGTGTGGGCCAACGCCGAGGCCCGAGTCCTGAGCCACTGCATTTCTGACAGCAAGGTCTCCTCCCTGGAGGATAAGAACACCCTCCCCACCTTTGTGTCGAAGATCGCCACCAGGTGCTCCAAGGACTGAGATGGCTTGAAGGAGCTCTTCTCCCTGTTCACTATCCAGTCATGTGATTCCATGATCTCCAGGGTCCTGGACACCGGACCTCTTCACAAGAATCATAGTTGGTGCTCAGATGAGGTCGTTGTCCAGATAAGGATAGACTCTTATGTCGTAATTGAGCCACCAGAACAATCAATACCTTTGAAAAAACTCGAGGGGCTGTTGCAAGGCCGAACGGAAGTGCCTTGTACTGGAAATGTTGGCCCAGTAGACAACCTGAGGTACTTCTGGTGGGACCAATGGATGGGGATGTGGAGGTAAGCATCTGTCAGATCTGTCGAGGCTAAGAAGTCCCCCAGTTGAACAACCCTGATTATCGACCTCAGAGATTCCATCTTGAACGTTTCATAGTGCACAAATTTGTTCAGATACTTCAGATTTAAAATGGGTCTGAACCCCCGGGACTTCTTGGGGACTATGAAGTAGAGGGAGTAGAACTCTTGACCCTGCTCATTTGGGGGAACTGGAACGATGGCCCCGATTTGAATGAGATAGGTCAGAGTGTCTGACACTGCCTGACGTTTTGTCACTTGCTGTGAAACCGGGCATGGCAGAAAACGTCCCCTTGAGGGAACAGGTAAGAATTCTACGGCATAGCCCGGGTGAAGGATTTCCAAAACTCAGGAGTTCAATGTTGTTTGGGCCAATCTTGGGAGAAATTCCTGCAGTCTTTCACCAAGGGGAAGGGGGCAGGGATGAGCCCGCATACCTTCATTGTGATGTACCAGTCTTTCGTGCTGGTCCTCCTCTGTGGTGCCTGGGAAAGGATCCCCTATTGCCGTACCCTTTATTGCCTGAAGAGGTACCTCTGTTCCTTTGGGTACCGAAGTTCCAAAAGGGATGATACCCTCCCTCGAACTGTCTGCACCAACCATCGCCCTGGCCTCGAGGAGCTGTGGCCTTGCATTGCTGTTTTGACACTTGGAGGTGGCCTTTCTTATCCTGTATGTCCTGCAAGATAGAATCCAGACCTGAACCAAACAATAAACTTCCCTCAAAAAGAAGGCTAAACAGTTTCATCTT
The DNA here is from genome assembly GCA_016271365.2 of Neoceratodus forsteri. Lineage (NCBI taxonomy): Eukaryota > Metazoa > Chordata > Ceratodontiformes > Ceratodontidae > Neoceratodus > Neoceratodus forsteri. The sequence continues at coordinate 277,429,056 of JADMNL010000025.1, forward strand.
TGAAGACTGATCAGCAGACCAATGTCTGAGCCACACAGCCCTCATGGCGGATGCAGTGTGGTAGGCCAAGCATGCTGACAAGTGTTAATTATCCACTGTGGAATCCCCAAGGAAGGAGGATGCCATGGCCACCAACTAAAAAATAGTTGCACCCTCTGAATCAGGAGGGATGTGGTCAGTCAGCGTAGTGACCCACAGGTTTAAGGCTCTGGCAACAATAAAAGAAGCATATGAGGTACAAATGTTTGTGCCTGAAGAGGCAAAAGCCCTCCTGCATGAGGTATCCATCCACTTGTCATGTGAGTCTGATAGTGTCAGAGCCCCCTCCATTGGAAAGATGGTGTGTTTTATAGAATTATAAACAGCCTTGTCTGCCAGGGTGGGGGGTGTGGGGGGTTACCACTTGCAAGACCTTTCCCCTGAAAAAGGATAATTCCTAGTTCTTGGTTTTGGGAGATTTTTTCTCTCCTCCACACCTGCCCATTCCTGTTCAATAATTTGGTCACTGTGGAGAAAACCTGGGAAACATTTTGGAACAGAGGAGGACACTGACAGAATTGGATTAACATCCAGTGTCTCCATGGACTGCTCCTCCTTAAGCTGTAAAGATCTACAAGCCTCAGCTATCAAAAAGAACAAGGACTTATTATCAAAGAGGGGTGGAATCAGTATCCTGGTCTGGAGCTCCTTCCACTCTTCTTCCTCTACCTCCTCCTCAGAGGATACATCCTCCTAGTCTGAAAGTAATTTTTTAAAGTCAGGCATTTCCCCAAGATCCCCGTAATCATCATCCTGGCCTTCCAATGGGCCAGGGTCGGGATCTGCCTGTGTATCTGAATTTGCAGCCTGCTCCTGCTACATCACACCTGGACGTGCCTGTGTGGGCCCCTCCTGACCTGAGGGACCCGGTCTAGGGTCAGGTGTATTTGCTGGGATGCCATGTTGGACAGCGGGGCTCAAAAGCTCACCGAGGAGCAACCAGAGATTTTTATACAATTCTGCTTTGCCACTGCCAAGTGAAGGACCAGTTGCCCCCCCCCCCGGCTTGGAGGACCGACTGCGGGGAACCAAGAGAGAAATATTATGCTGGGCAACACAATGAGAACAATATGTACCCACGGGAGAGGGCCTCATCACCCTTCTGTAGGTCTCACATAGTTTCATAATGTATTGCCTCCTGAAAGCCATGGTGCCAAAAAACAGAACAGATTTTTTTTTACTTTATTTTTAATATCAACAAAACTGCCAAACAACTGTAAAAACCCCTCCAGCAGCTTGAAAAAGCTGTAACTGAGTGTGCATTCACCTTGTAGGCTCGTGGGGGCATGAGCGTGCTTGCGCACACCGGATGCGTTCCCACACCTACTGGTGGGAAACTGAAAAGAGGAAGAAACACATGCCCAGCCCTAATGGTGGCCGCGCCACTGTAAAAATGAAGGATAAGTGGGGAAAAATACAAAACACCTCACAAGTTGGCAAAACTGGCAGAAAACACAGTAAATATACCAAAAACCTCAAGCTGGGGTGTGAAGGGGGCAAGGGAACCGACGCTAAAGACGAGTGACCCCTCAGAGCCCCTACATTCTCAAGAAATGAATCTGTACCTACCTGAGGTACATTTTTCCCTTTTTTGAATGATCATAACAGGAAACCATATAAAACCCCTTAGGAAGGTAGAAGTGACTCCCAGTCCACACAGGGAGTGAGAAAAAAATGCACTTTATTCAATTTTAAAACCACAGCTTAACAGGCATGATTTAAATTTAGAGGTGCTCCCTGAAGCAGGAAGCCCCAACCTACAGAGCAGAACTTTACCCCCCACCAAAGTCTTGAATCTTGAAATTCTTCAGAGAAGAGCAAGTAGCTCTGTCCCCTCTGAATGGCACAGCGAAACTGGGGAGTTGCCTTTCGTGCGTGGAATCCTCAGGTGCCCAATATTCTAAATCTTGGGCTGTGCCATTCCCCCAGTAGGGGTGCACTATACCCATTTGTACTGATTACCCACTGACAATGTGGAGCACTACAGAAAAGTACCTGATCACCTTCTCCAAGGCCACTGTCGGCATACCAGCTCGTGTCCAGTATGCAGAGATGGCTGCTAGGTGCACCTTAAGAGTCGTCGCTTGCAGTCTCAGCTGGAAAAGAGACCAAAGGTAGTGCAGGATGCTAGCCACATGGCAGTCAATCGGATTAAGCTCCTTGCCCTGACACCAAATGGAAAATCTCTTTCATTTAAAGGCATAGCATCTATAAGTCTACTCCCTCCTGGAGACCTCCATAACATGGAGAACATCCTCGTAAAGACCCAAGGCCTGGAACTCTAGCTTCTCAGAACCAGGATGTGAGGTGCAGCGACTGAAGGTCTGGGTGCAGGACCATCCCCTGAAGTTGGTCAGCAGGTCTGGGGGGAGAGGCAGGCTCTCTGGAGGCCTGCTGCTGTGGCCGAGGAGATATGGGTACCAAAACTGCCTTGGCCAGTCTAGAGCCATCAGGATTATCTGTGGCTTGTCCTTCCTGATCTTGACCAGTACTTTGTAGATCGAGGGGAAGGGAGAAAAGGCATACATGAGGCCTGGGGGTCCAGGGTCTCATGAAGGTATTTCCCCCATCAGTGCCCCATACTGTGGGGGGCGTGCACACAAAACAGCCACAGTTTGGCATTCTCCCAGGGGGCAAACAGGTCCACTGAGGGTGAGCCCCACAGGAAGAAAAACAGGTTACTCACCTGTAACATTAGTTCTAGGAGTGGTATATGATGTTTATCCACACTTCTGGCAGTGTCCTTTCCCCTTTAAGGCTTACCAGAACATCTTCAAGCTGGCTCCTTCCACCCATCTGGGTGGAAACTCCCTCGACACTGCCCCGTGATGTCAGATCTTGCCCGCAGGAAGCAATATCAGTGTGCCACTTGCCAGAGGAGGTCGGGTGTCACGTGGATGAACATTATATACAACTCCTAGAAAGTACAGTTACGTAAAACCTTACCGTAACAGTAGATCTTCGAGGAATGTCTCTTGCAGTAAGTCATTACTTTTGGGAGTTCCCAGCAGAGGGTGCTGTGACACGGCAGCTCTTCTAGCAGTTTTGTACAGGGACCGCCCACTGATGACATCATCTTCTTGCTTCCTATATTAAGTGTGGACGGTCCCTGGTATCCTCAGTTCCCCCGTTGGATTCAGCTCACAAAAGCGAGGACTGAGGGGAAGCCGAGGTACCAAGGAGTCCCAACCCAAAGTCACTGGACCAGAATTTGCTCTCTTAGAGAAGGAGGGGGACGGAGGGTGGGATCGTACTTACTGCAAGAGACATTCCTCAAAGATCTACTGTTACAGTAAGATTTTATGTAACTGTACTATTTTCCACGGAATGGTCTCTTGCAGTAAGTCATTAGTTTTGGGAGAATCCCAAGCAGTTATGTCCATGTGGGAGGACAAGTACAACAGACCACTTTGTAGGACTGCACGGCTGAAGGCCGCCCTACGTCTCGAGGCAATATTCAGATTGTAATGCCTTGTGGAAGTATAGATTGTGGACCAGGTAGCTGTATTGCAGATCTCTGAAATGGAGGCTCCTATAAAGCAAGCTGCAGTAGTGGCCTTAGTTCTAGTGGAGTGGGCTTGGACAGGTCCAGGTAAATTCTTGTTGTACTTTTTGTAACAAAAGGTAATACAATTCGCCAGCCATGAAGAAAGGGTTCATTTAGCAATAGGAAGCCCTTCTCTGCCAGAGGCAAAGGTGACAAATAATTGAGATGTTTACCTAATCGACCGGGTCCGAGTAGTGTAATAGCATAGTACATGATGGACATTTAAAGTACGTAACAGATGTTCACCCTGATTGGAGTAGTCAGGATAATAGACCGGAAGCTCCAAGGACTGATTTACAGTATGTTCGGAGACTACTTAAGGAAGGAAGGAAGAAAGGAAGGAAGGGCTGGTACGAAGGAACACCCCATCCTTAACGAAAATCAAGTAAGGTTCACTACACATTAGGGCCTGAAGCTCAGAAATACATCAAGTGGAAGTGACAGCCACCAGAAAAACAGGTTACTCACCTGTAACAGTAGTTCTAGGAGTGGTATATGTTGTTCATCCACACTTCTTGGCATGCCACTTTCCCTTTAAGGATCACCGGAAGGTCTTCAAGCTGGCTCCTCCCACCCACCCAGGTGGTATATCCCTCAGCTCTGCCCCATGACGCCAGATCTTAGCCCGCTGGAAGCCAGGTGTTGTGCGCCCACAGTCAGGGAGGTCAGGTAGGTCCACAGTCAGGGAGGTCAGGTAGGTCCGTGTCGATGAACAACATGTACCACTCCTAGAAAGTGCAGTTACACAAAGACTTTTGCTGTAACAGTAGCTCTTCTAGGAATGTCTCTTGCAGTAAGTCATTACTTCTGGGAGTTCCCAATAGGTGGCGCTCCAGCACGGAAGTTTCTTCCAGCAGTCTCCACACCAGGGACCACCCACATAATCTCACTTCCTGGGCTGTACCTACAAAAATGGGTGGTCCCTGGTAATCTCCGTTAACTGCCGGTTTCAGCTCGGAAGTGAGGGACCAAGGGGAACCAAAGTACCAAAGCTTCCCAACCCTACATCATTTTTCCTGTTGCAAAATGGCAGGCGGTTGGAGTGAATCTACTTCCTGCAAGAGACATTCCTAGAAGATCTACTGTTACAGCAAAAGTCTTTGTGTAACTGCACTATCTTCCACGGAATGGTCTCTTGCAGTAAGTCATTACTTCTGGGAGATTCCCAAGCAGTTATCGAGCAGAGGGTGGCCATATATGGCATTCTGCCTTATATCTTAGTGTGGTCTTAGGACCAAAAGGGGCTGAAAACTGTGTATCAGCATGTAAAAAGTGATTTTGTAAGTAATCCATTATAATATTCGTTATAGGATCATGGCTGAAAGACAAGCCAGACTGGCTATTAGTTGGCATCATCAGATGAGTTTAAGGAGATGTAAACCCGATTAGGGTATGGCACATCAAGAACTGTAATAGACCATAGGAAAGTCAGCCATATAATGGAGTAATTGGTAGATCTCAGTGGCATGCACTGGAAAAGACAATCTATGTCAAAGCCCATTGGGTTCTGACTCTGGGATAGTAACCCAAATAATACAATGTTATTTTGTAGTGTTACAATGTAGCAATTTAGTAGTTTTTTTCCCTGTGAAACAATGCATCTATTTCATGAAGGAAGCCAGTGACACTTGGAGTCAGTGGCAGCATCGTACCTGTTTTAGGGTAGACACAGAATGCAACAGAGTGATGTTTTCAGTTCCATCATGTGTTAGTAATCTCATTTGCAAGGGGGCCCCAAGTATGTCAGGGTCTACCGCCGCGTCAGGTGTAAACCTGAAACGTTAGTATGACGGGACCTTTGTTGATACTGTCAGATGAACAGACATGAAAACAATGATCTGGATACTTACAGATTTAGGAGTCATGTGATCTCATGTGTGAGATTTGAAATGTAAGAAATGCATACGGTTTGTAACCTGTCCATAGTTTGTTGTCCAAGTAGCATGGGTCAGCAAGTGTGATAAATCTTGCATTTTATACAGGTTTTATGTATTCACCATGCCCAGTCAGTCCAGACAGCAGAAACTGTATCCATTTAGTAGTAACAGGATACTGAAGTAGCAGATAATGTTGCGAAATGAAACAAAGTATCTGTGACATAAAGGGAGCGCGTTAAGCGTATTTGCCGTGGTAGTGTGGTAAGCGGTTTAATATAAATCAAGAAGCACTCTAATAGGCTATACAACTAACTGCTGTTGGTAACTAGAACATCACAAAGGAACTACGTTTCCCTGGATATATCAGCCCTGAATGCACTGTATGGACTGTTTAGACTACCTATACTGTATAATTTCAGACATTTGACTAAGGATTGTATTCTTCAACTATTATAACAAATAACTTAGTATGGCTGACTTCATAACTACTATCACTAGAGTCATAGGCATGAAATGTCCATCTTGTAACAGTATTCCTTTCCTGCCAACACATTGTGCAACAAAACAATTCTTAAATGTATAAAATGTACCCTAAACGAAGAACTACAGTATGAAATAAGCACGTTTGGGGAAAGATTACAGATGCGGGAAACTAGCCAAAAAAGTATGGCTAACAGATTGCAAGCAAATTTAAATTCAGAAGGCAAAGCATCATTAGAATCTAACCTTGCTACACAGAGTTCCGGTCATGCTGACCTTATTAGTTTTCAAGCATGTAAAACTACACCTGAGGCAGAAACTGTACAAGAAACGAGTATAGCTCCATTACTGCAGGATGGGATCCCGAATAATAATAAAAAAAGACCCAGAGAAACTGATAGTTATATTAACACAGAGGAAGAATGGTGCGCAGCCAAAAACACTAGGGCATCCAAAAAGGGCCGCAGAGCTAACACCTTTGATTTACCCTCATCTAATCAATTCACTTTACTAAGTACTTCTGACGATAACGAGGCCAGCAGCTACAACCATACCAAAGATATCTCCTCTATAGCTCCACTTAATTTAAACACAAATACAAAAACAAAAATGAATTCCTTAAAATCTACTGAGACTTTATTGCCTCATTTATCTAGTGATACCGAACAGATGGACCTAGAGACTGATATGACTACTAAACAAGTGTTTGTACTACATGACTCTATAGTTAAGAACTTAGATAGATTGATTTGCAACTCTGACAAGGCATCAAGAACTCTATTCTCCTTTAGTGGAGCCAAAATAAGTGATATCACTTTATTATTAGATAACATCTTGGCAAAATCAAACCATCCTTTAGTTATTATACATGTAGGGCCAAACAATATCTTAAAAGAACTCTAACTAAAATTAAATATGACATTATTGCAATGGCAAATAAACTTATCGACTTAAACTGTAATGTTGCCTTTTCTGAAATACTACCGATTCCTAAAGCTTCTGAATTTAATAAAAACAAGATTAAAGCTCTGAATAACTGGTTAAGAAGATGGTGTATAAAACAACAAATCGGATGTATAACCCACTGGGAAGTTTTTTTGCAAAAGGAAGAACTTTTTTCATGGGATGGGCTTCATTTGAGTAGAAGGGGAATCTCTCTATTAGGAAAACATATACTAATGTACATTCAAAACAGCTTAAACTAATACACATGGGGGAGATCCCCTAATTTTGAGGACTCTCTAAATTTTAAACAGGCCTGACTTTAACTCACAAATACTGGGCAAAGCACCAATTACCGATAATATCAATACCCAATCAGTAACTAATACGAAATGTAAACAACTTAATATTAAACATCATACAGTAAATAATATAAATATTTTACTTTTAAATGCAAGAAGCCTATTAAACAAGACATATGAGCTTGCGTACTTCATGAAACTAATAAAATAGATGTATATGGAGTAACTGAATCATGGTTTAAAAACGAAGACCGGGCTACCCAAATATCAGGTTACACTAAATTTGGAAAAAAAAAACAAAAAACGATTACATACTAGAGGAGGAGGAGGAATTGTTCTGTACATTTAAAACATTTTTAAAATCTTCTTAGTAGCAAATGCTAATCAATATGATAACACTAGTGAATTAATCTGGATCAAAATTATACTTACAACAAATCACACAATTACAGTTGGATTAGGATACAAAGCACCAAACCTGAACAAAGAAGAAAATTACATATTCCTTGCCAATATCGAAAACAACTTAGTTGACAAGGATTGTATATTTATGGGAGATATTAACCTCCCTAATATAAACTGGGATGCCCACAAGGGAAGCTCTGCTTTTGAAATTTCCTTCCTCGAACTTATGTCCATAAATAACATGGAACAATTAGTTAAAATTCCTACAAGAGATAGAAATATTCTAAACCTAATCTGTACTAACATTACTAACATTAAAAACGTAAGTTCATTAGTTAAGGTTACACAACCATTGTCAAATAGTGACCATAATATGGTCCTTACAACAATGCATCTTCCATATACTTTAGAACAACCTCGCTGTACAGAAATCCAAAATTACAAGGCAAACTATCCATGCATTATTGAATATTTAAATATTTAAATAAATGGAATTGAGCTAATGACCTTACAGGGTGCGACTTAGATACTTAAAGGTAAACTTCAATATTGCATAAATTATTGGGTTCCCATAAGGATGAAATACAATCAGAACAAAAGATCTCCATTATGGTGGAACAATAATATAAAAAAAATCTTAGTAAAAAAACAGAAACTGTACAGGAAATGTAAAAAGAATCATTCACCATCTAATTGGAACTTATATAAAAAGATAGTTAATAAAAGTAAGAATTTGATAAAAAAGCAAAAAAAGAACACCTGAAGAAAACTTGGCCAAAACAGTAAAGGACAATAAGAAGTATTTTTTTAATTATAGAGGTTCATTAAAACATAACAATTCTACTATAGGTCCTTTACATACTCCAGAAGGAATCCTAACCAATGAAATAGAAACTGCATCCAAGTTAAACAATCATTTTATAAATGTATTCAAACCTAAACATACAGATTATCTACCAATTAAAAATTGTAGTTACGTAAGAACTTACCGTAACAGTAAATCTTCGAGAGAGGTTCATGCAGTAGGTCTTCACATATAGGACTGTGCCCCCTGGCGTCAGGTCCGCACGGCAAACTTGTAGATAGCAATCATCAGCAGGGACCTCCCCCGATGTCAGGCGTTGTGACGTCAGCCCCACTATAAAAGGGGTGGTCCTGCGCCCGCTCTCCAGTTCTTTTCCAATGGAGACCTATAGAAAGGTAAGGATGAGACCGGAGTAAAAACTCCTCAGACCCTGCTTCCACTCTAGTCCCGAAGGGCTAGAAAGGATGGAAAATAAGGATAAAACATCCAAAAACTGGGGGAAGGAGGGAAACTAGACCTACTGCAAGAACCTCTCTTGAAGATCCACTGTTACGGTAAGTTCTTATGTAACTGCAATATCTTACTTCGAGAGGGTTCCTGCAGTAGGTTTTCACATATAGGACTGAATACCAAGCAGTCCCAGAGAAAAACAAAAACATAGGTGCATCTGGGAGGAGGAGAAGTCGCCATGAGAAATCATGACAAGAGGCCTTGCAAAACTGCAAGACCAAAGCCAGTTCTGCTCCGAGAGGCAATGTCCAGTCTGTAATGCTTAATGAAAGTGTGAACAGATGACCAAGTGGCCGCTGCACAGATCTCTGCCGTGGACACATTCCTAAAAAAGGCAGTAGAGGTCGCCACGCTATGGGTGAAATGGCCTTTTACTGCCCCCGGAAGGGACTTCCCATATTTCGTATAAGAAAAATGGATGCAGTTAGCTAGCCATCGAGAGATGGTTTGCTTGGATATAGCCTTGTCCTGGCACTGTAGAGTGAAGGCTACGAACAGTTGGCTCAATTTCCGAACCTCTTTAGTCCTGTTTGTGTAGTACCTCAGAATCTGGTGCACATCAAGGGTGTGCAGAAGGTGTTTCCCCCTGTTGGAATATCGTGGATAGTACACTGGTAATTCCATGCTCTGGTTCAAAGCGGTTTCCGAAATCACTTTGGGTAAAAAAGAAGGATTAGTCCGAAGGACTACTTGGTCCTTATGAAAAATCAAATAACGTTCTTTACAGACAAAAGCCTGTAATTCAGAAACCCTTCTGGCCGAAGTAACTGCGACTAAAAATAAGGTCTTCCAGGAGAGGAAGCATAAGTCGCAGGAAGAAGCTGGTTCGAACGGGGGGGGGTAAGGTTAGCTTCTCGAGCATGAAATTCAGGTACCAGAGGGGACAAGGATTCCGGATTGGAGGTTTCAAATGAAGGATGCCTTTCAGGAAGGTTTTGGCAACCTCCAGCTGAGCCAAGGTTTTGCCCTCAAACGGGAGGTGGTAGGCCGACACCGCAGAAAGGTGGACCTTAATGGAGGAGTAGCTAAGGACCGCCTCAGTCAGATGTGCGAGGTACTCCAGAACCTGGGAAGCCGAGCATGAAAATAGACCCCAGTGCCTTGCTTGGGCCCATATCATGAATCTCTCCCACTTCATCACATAAGTAGACCTAATGGAGGGTTTTCTAGCATCCACTAGAATATGCGCAACCTGCGAAGATACCCCATAATGAGAAATCGCTATGTCCACAGGTGCCACACAAGAAGGCGGAGAGACTGAAGACTCGGATGCACCAGAGTGCCCTACTCCTGAGTCAGAAGGTCATGGGAAATGGGCAAAAGAACAGAGGTTCCAGTGCCAAATGCTGCAGCAGAGGATACCAAATTTGGCGTGGCCAAAGCTGGGCAATGAGGATGGCATGAGCTCCCTCGTGTTGTAGTTTCACCAAGACCATCTGAATGAGAAGAAAGGGAGGAAAGATGTACAGAAACCTCCCTATCCGTGAAAGAGACAGTGCATCTTGCCAAAAAGCACCATGCCCGGGAACAAGCGAGCAGAAGACAGGTAGTTTTGCGTTGTATGGGGAGGCAAACAGATCTATCACTGGCTGACCCCAGCGAAGAAAGAGATCTTCGACCACCTCTGACTTTAACTCCCACTCATGGGCCCTGGCCTCTGATCGACTGAGGCTGTCCACCAGGACATTGCTTACGCCTGGGATGTGGACTGCTGTCAAGTAAAGGCTGTACTGAATCACCCAGTACCACACCCTCTTTGCTTCTCTACAGAGAGGATATGAATGGGTTCCTCCCTGTTTGTTCAGATACCAGACAGTGGACATGTTGTCCATCTGGACTAGAAGAGATCCCGGAACTAGAAGCGACTGGAATGCCTGGAGCGCGTAAAGAACCGTCCTGGTCTCCAGAACATTGATGTGGAGCATCAGCTCCTGGTCGGACCAAGACCCTTGTGTCTTGTGAGTCTCCAGATGGGCTCCCCAGCCCAGGTCTGATGCGTCCGTGGTGAGAATCTGGGATGGGACTGAAGGATGGAAAGAAATTCCCTTCGATAGGTTTGAGAGATCCTGCCACCAGCGAAGATCTCTCTGAAGACTGTTGGAGATCATGACCTTTTGGTTCATGTCGTCTGTCTTCTGGTCCCATTGGACTTAAAGAGACCACTGGGTGACCCTCATGTGAAGCCTGGCCATGGGAACTGTTGAAATGGTGGCCACCATCAGTCCCAGGAGTTGGAGCATGGAGTGTGCTGGAATCCATCAGGCCTGGGCCACTAGAGTGGCCTGAGAAGCTAAGGTCTCAGCCCGATCCGATGGCAGAAAAGTCTTGCTCTGAACTGTGTCTAGTACAGCTCCAAAAAACTGGAATTTCTTGGATGGTACTAACTGGGACTTGGAAAAATTGACCATTACGCCCAGAACAGCAAACAAGTTCAGAGTGAAAAAGAGAGACTCTTTCAGGCTGGTAGGAGAGGGTGCTGCGAGGAGCCAGTCATCCAGGTACGGAAAGGCATAAAAGCACTGATGGCGTAAAAATGCCGCCACCACCGCTAGGCATTTGGTGAACACTCTGGGGGCTGAAGACAAGCCAAAAGGGAGTGCTCTGAATTGGAAATGCTTCTCCATAAAGACAAATCGGAGAAAGCGGCAGTGGGCTGAGAGGATAGGAATATGCAGGTAAGCATCCTGCATGTCCAGGGAGCACAGCCATGAATTTGGGTGGAGCAGGGGAAGGAGCCCCTGAAGGGTCAACATATGAAACTTCTTGTACTCGACGAAGATGTTTAGTGTGCTGAGGTCCAGGATCAGTCTCAGGTCGCCCATTTTCCTCAGTACCAGGAAGAAGTGGGAGTAGAATCCCCTTCCTGTTTGGTTTGTTGGGACGGGTTCTATGGACCTCTTCAAAAGAAGGGCCTGAATCTCCTGAGAGACAAAGGGGACCTGATCCAAAGGATAGAAGGACCATCCCAGCGGTTGAGGGGCTGGAATCTCGCTGAATTCTATTGAGTGACCTCGCTGGATAAGCTGAAGCACCCAAGCTTCTGCGGTAACGAACCTCCAACCATAAAGGTGGAGGCCAAACCTCCCTCCAACTGGTTCCTCCTGTGTTACTGAAGGGAGCAGAAGGAGGGGAGAGGAGTCAGGATGCCGAGGGGAGGGAAGTTTTTGCCCCAGAGGCCTGTTTGGGAAATTTGGCCTGTGGGGTTTGAGCTCCAGATCCAGGGGTGCGTTTCTTTGCTTGGCGCTTAGCCTGGGATTTGTTCCACCTTCTTTGGTGGCGAAAAGGCTGCTTTTTCTGACCCATCTTGTATAAGGAACGGACGTCCCACAAAGAGCGTCCGCTCTCCTGCAGCCCAGTAATGATATCTTTAGTGTCGCCGCCAAAGAGGACAGAACACCTAAAAGGGGCATCCAGAAGAGAGGATTGTACGTCCTGCACCAAGCCTGCTATACAAAGCCAGGAGAGGCGGCGGAGACAGATCCCCGAGGCTGCCGCTCTAGCCATGGAATCCACCGAGTCGTAAGTCGCCCATAGGGCGTGATGACACGATGATTTCCCCATCCTAACTTTGTCTAATAACCTCTTCCTCAGGGTTTCATCCTGAACCTCTTGGAGGTCTCTTTCAAGATCCAAAAGAGAAGCTTTTTGAAAGGCGACCATATGCGAGACGTAATTGAGGAATGATCGCACGAGAGGTAGAAGAGTAGATTTTATCATGAAAGCTGATCAAGCTGGCGAGTCCTTATCAGGAGGTGAAAAGCTCAAGTGTTTGGGCTGGGCTGAATGCTCATGAGCGGCCGAGATGACCATGGAGTCAGCCTTAGAGTGGGAGTTAAGGTGAGGGATCCCTTCCGGGGGACAATAGGTGCAGTCTGCTTTGCGCGAAACCGCTGGTATGGAGGACGGTTGCTGCTAAATTGTGGTCACAAGGTCCTCATGGGACCCCATCCACAGGGGAAATGGAAATTACGAACCTACTGTAATTCTTGATCTTCTTGGATGAGTCTCCACCACTCATTCACACTAATGGGATCTGCGCCAGAGGCACTAGGACCCAGCGGGAGCAAACTTTTTTGCTAGAGGGTCGGCGCCAGAGATGGAGCTGCGAGGAGCGGCACAGCGAGCCCCAGCTCGTGCGGTAATGACTATCTCAGCATCAATCCTCCAACCGCCTCAGTACCTTTTTTTTCGAGGAGGTGCAGTGTAACTAATCTAGAAGGATAGCCTAACCAAAAACTGGACATAAGATAGTCCAGATGACCTGTATAAGAACGGTCAACAAGGAAGTCCTCACAGCCTAAAGATTGAGGGAGTGAAGACCAACAAAAGAGGTGAGCTCGGGGGATGGTGGGTGGGCGTGTGAATGAGTGGTGGAGACTCGTCCAAGAAGATCAAGAATTACAGTAGGTACGTAATTTCCATATCTTCCTGGACAAAAAGTCTCCACCACTCATTCACACTAATGGGAGAGTACAGAGGTAATAATCCCCAGAGAGGGCGGCAGGAGAGACCAAGAGCTCACAGTTTTAGGACAGGAGTCCATTAAGGATGGTTCTGCCAAAAGAAAGCTGTCATCTGGCATGGACATCCAGGGCATAGTGTTTGACAAAAGTATGCACTGAGATCCAGGTGGCTGCATTGCAAATATCCACAATGGGCATGTTGCGGATTTCCACTAGAGATGCCACGACCGCTCTAGCTGAGTGAGCGTACACTCTGCCCTCCAGCTTAACATGTGCCATGGAATAACAGTGGCGCAGGCATGCCACCAGCCATGCAGAAATACATCTGATAGTGACAGGTTGACCCAGCTGGGTCTTGCTGAAGAAAACAAACAGTTCTTGAGCTTTACAAAAGTCTTTTCTTCTGTCTAGATAGAAACGTAAAGCTCTTTTGACATCCAAGAAATGAAGAGAGCGCTCTCCTTCATTTTGGAAGTTCGCAAAGTAAGATGAAAGGACCAGAGGTTGGTTTAGATGGAATTCTGAAACAACCTTAGGGAGAAACTTAGGATGGGTCCTAAGAACTACTTTGTCTTTATGAAACACAGTATACAGAGGGTCTGTTACCAAGGCATGTATCTCAGAGACCCTGCGGGCTGACGTAATGGCCACTAGGAAGGCCGTCTTCCAAGTGAGAAATTTTAACTCACAGGTAGCTAGAAGCTCGAAAAGTTTTCAAGTGAGCATGTCTAACACCAGATTAATGTCCCAGGCTGCGACTGGATGTCTTATAGGAGGTCTGGTATGCAGAATTCCCTTAAGAAGCCTCTTAACCATAGGTAACTGAGCCAGTGGAAGGAAAGAACTGGCTCATGATAAGCTGAAATGGCACAAAGGTGAACCTTAACTGTAGAGTATTGCAGACCTGAATTTGAGAGATCTAAAAGGTACTCTAGAACTTTATCTGGTGGACAGGAAAAAGGATTCAAAGATGATTTTGCACACCACAGCGAGAAACGCTTCCATTTGGCTGTGTAAGTTTTCCTAGTGGCTGGCTTGCACGCAGCCAGAAGAATATCTGAAACCCTGTGAGAGACATTGAATCTGTTCACTTCTATCTCTTCAGGAGCCAAGCATGAAGGTGAAGCGACCTCAGATTCGGATGGACCACAGGCCCCTGAGTCAGAAGGTTCGTCTGAAGGGGAAGCAGTTTTGGAGGAGTTCCCGACATACTGTTGAGTAGTGGAAACCATATCTGTCGAGGCCAGAAGGGAGCAATGAGGATCATTTTGTCCCCCTAGAACTCGAATTTGAGAAGTACTCTCTGAATTAGAGGAAGAGGGGGAAAGGCGTATAGAAAGAGTTTTGTCCACCGCAGCCTGAACGCATCCTGACAGAAAATGCCAGGCCCTGGATTTCTGGAGCAGAAGAGAGGCAGTTTTGTGTTGCGTGGGGATGCAAAAAAGTCCAGGTCTGGAGTTCCCCACTCTGCGAATAGTGACTGAGCTATGGCTGAATCGAGAGACCATTCATGAGGATCTGTCTCTGTTCTGCTGAGACGGTCTGCCAGTTCGTTCTGCACCCCTGGCACGTAGACCGCATGAATTAAAGCATTGTGCTCTAAGCACCATTTCCATACCCTCATCACTTCCCTGCATAAGGGTTAAGAGCATGCACCGCCCTGCTTGTTGATGTAATACATCACTGCTTTGTTGTCCGTTTGAAGGAGAATGATCTTGTGACAGAAAATGTCCTTCAAAGCCCGGACTGCATAAAGGACAGCTCTCATTTCTAAGACATTTATGTTAAGCTGGGACTCATCCTGAGTACATGTACCTTGAGTGTGGAGAGTCTGACAGTGAACTCCCCACCCCATCAGGGACACATCCGTGGTAATGGAAATCCAATGATACAGAGGAGCAAAGGGGTATCCTTCCAGAAGATTGTCCTCTTGCGACCACCAGGTGAGTGATCTCTTCAGAGGTTCTGTCATCTTGATGAGAAAGGACTGAGGGTGAGTGGTCAGGGACCACTGAGTACCCTGCATCCATTGAGAGGTTCTCATGTGGAGGCATGCTAGGGGTACAGTGAACATAGCATCCGTTGCATCGAGAGAGCTGTCACCGAGCTGCTTTCTCCGATGTATCGGGCCATCTGAAGGATATCGTTCCTCCTGTCCTCTGGAAGAAATGCTTTCGCACAGGTGGTGTCTAGGAGAGTTCCTATGAAAAGGAGCCTCTGGGAGCGCTGCAGCTGCGATTTTTGAGGTTTGGCAGGACTCCCATGGATGTAAGAAAGTGTGAAGCTGTGGCTACGGCGTCTAGAGTTCCCTGCCTGGAAGGACTTGCTAGAAGCCAATCGTCCAGATATGGGAACACTTGTATTCCGATTTTTCTGAGATGCACTGCGAAAATTGCACAACACTTTGTAAAAACTCACAGCGCCGAGGATAGCCCAAAGGGCAGGACTCTGAACTGATAATGCTGTCCCAAAGCCACGAACCTTAGGTACTTGTGATGCTTTGGGTGTATAGGAATGTGCTAGTAAGCATCCTGCATGTCCAGGGAGGCTAACCAGTCGTGTTGATGAAGCAAAGGAAACAGGTTTCCTAGTGATATCATTTTGAATTTTTCTTTGGGAAGGAATTTGTTTAACTTTCTGAGGTCCAAAATGGGGCACATGCCCCCGGTTTTCTTTGGAACCAGAAAGTAATGGGAGTAGAACCATGTGTTCGGTTGATCCAGTGGGACTACTTCTACTGCCCTGTTGTTCAGAAGGCCTTGTATCTTGGAGGCAAGAAGTTCTGACTGAAGAACTGACAGCCTGGGCTGTCGTCTGGGGGGACAATCCGGAGGGGTCTCCAAAAGATTGAGGGAATACCTCTCACGGATTATCCGTAGGACCCATTTGTCCAAGGTTATGGACTTCCATTGATTATAGAAGTGAGTCAGATGACCTTCCACCGCTGAGAAAGAGTCCCCCTCGGGCAGCTGAGGTGGGACTTGGGCCAACAACTCAGAAGGCGGCACTAGGTGCTTTGGGTCCTTGCGGCTTCTGCTACGTTTTCTTTTGAGGCTGGGGGGCTTGGTTTTTATTAAAACTTCTCCTGCCTTTGCCTCGAAAGGACTGACGGTTATGAAACTGGCATTTGTTAACACCCCCTCGAGAGGGGACGGGAGGAGGTCGAGCCAATTAAATGGCTGACCTAGTCTTTTGTGTGGCCTCTAGAGCCTGTTCTACTTGAGGGCCGAAGAGATACACAGCATTGAAAGGCAATGCCATTACCTGTTGCTGGGCATCATTCGTGAAACCTGAAGTGCGCAGCCAGGAATGACGGCGGGTACAAATGCCCACTGCCACCGCTCGGGAGGCAGTATCGAAGGTGTCCATAGCTGCTTTAACCTGCTGGTTGTTGGACTTGATACCCCGGTTATGGTTTGAAGAAGCTCTGAATTAGTGTCCGATTCCGGTAGAGCTTCAACCATTTGTTTGAGCGAATGCCAAAGGATATGCTCATATTGAGAAAAATAGCCTTGGTAGCTGGCAATACGCATACCTAGGGTGGAAGCAGTAAAGACTCTCCTACCTAAAGTGTCTAGCTTACGAGATTCTTTGTTAATAGGTTGAGCTGTAGTAGTCTGGGGAAGGATGACCTTATCATTCTCTACCAAAACTACAATAGGATCCACAAAGGCTTGGGATGCCAAAATGGGTCGATCCTTGGGAGCAGCATATTTTCTATCTGTGGACTTAGCCACAGAAGGAATGAGAGCAGGATTATTCCATACCATTTGAGAAAGCGTCTCAAAGGAGGGCTGTACCGGAGGAGTCAAACCCATAGGGATCTATGGAACATGGAGGTATTGGAGTCTTAACAGTTTCGCAGGATCGATATCTGTAGTTTGGAGAGAAAGAGTGGAATTCAAGTTTTTCAGCAGAGACTTAAATGACAGGTCCTCGACCACAGGCTCTGCAGCAAGAATAGATCCTGTTCCTTCCACATCGTCACCCAGCCTAAGGTCTGGGTCAGGCTCAATGTCATCTCCTGACAGCCCAAGAGGGACTGTATGAAAGGAAAGGAGTGAAAATCAGAAGGAAATGAGGAAGGAAAAGGATTCAAAGAAGAGGAGCCCTGAAGACTGGATGATGAGCTAACAGGTCTCGTGCCGAAGAGAGCATAACACCGAGAGCAGCTGAGGGCCGCAAGACGCACAGATGACGGTGCCGAGAGGGCCACAGCACCGAAGCACATGGCGCTGAGGACTGTGCCAACGAGGAGCCAAGTGATGGCACTAAGAAACCCGATGGCGCTGAGTGTGCCATCGGGCCAAGGGCTGCAAACATCCCAGGATTCCGAAAAACAGGATTTGAGGAAAAGGAAGGATGAATACCAGGAGACAGAGGCATCGGTATGGCCCCCTGTGCCGCAGCCGTGTGGGGGGTAACACCTAAGCGCGGAGTTGACGGCACCGAAGATGGTGCCACGTGACTAGGGAGGCTCAACCGCCCTACCTGATCTCCCAGAAAGCCCAAAGGCCCCTGAGTGACCGGGCCAGGCAACTGGACCAACCTCCAAGCCCATTGCTCCATAAGAGCAGCCCACTGATGAAACTGCTCATCTGAAGACCTGCCAGAGGGCGGGGTAGGGCTCCGATGTCGAAGACGTTGGCTACCAGAAACAGAAACCAGTGACCCCGAAGGAGAAGACCGGCAACTAGCCCCAATAACTGACAGTCTATGCACAGACATATCAGAGGGCGACCTTGAGTGATGCCTTCTCTTTTTTGACCTGTGGGCCAAAGAAAAGCTCGAGGCCAAAAGGTGCCGAGAGTGCCACCGTTTACTTTTATGCTTTCGAGGAGACTGCCCACCCCTTCGAGCATTGGACTGTTCGTTGTCAGACTCCCCTCCAGAGAAGGCGGCAGACCGGACCCAGCCCGGCTGACTGAACAGCTTTCATATGAAGTCTCCCTACCGTCACCTGACCCGCTCATGGTCAACTCCATCAATGTAGGCTGAGACTTCTTCCTTAAATAAGAATAAATAAACTAAGCGATACTTTATTCGAGATATTACTACAAAACAATAAAACTGAAAAGCTATGCTGCTAGTTTGACTCCCGGTGGGCGAGCGACATCATCACTGAAGTGCACTCGATGGCAGGAAAAAAGGAACTGAGGCAGTTGGAGGGTCAACACCGAGATAGTCATTACCACACGAGCTGGGGCTCACGGTGCCACTCCTCGTGGCTCCATCCCTGGCGCTGACCCTCTAGCAAAAAAGTTTGCTCCCGCTGGGTCCTAGTGCCTCCAGCACAGATCCCATTAGTGTAAATGAGTGGTGGAGACTTTATGTCTAGGAAGATTGGGGATAGGGTCAGAGGTGGCCAGATCCAGGTGCTCCACAAAGCGTTTTCTTTGTGGGTCTACCTCTTTGGTCAGCCATCCACCAGCCGCCTGAATGGAGCACAGCAAATCTCCAAAAGAGGGGTCCTCCAGTGGAGACTTGGGAGGGTCTTTTGGGGGAACCTCTATGGGAGACCTAGGGTCTGACGGATCCATGTCGGACTCGGTGTCAGAGGGATTGGAACCGCTAGGAACATAAGGGTCTGGTTCTGTGGTGCCAACAGTTACAGAGCCCGAAGCTCTGGTCCGAGGAGGCAGTGGAGAGGTGAACCTGGGGGTGGGTGCCTCTCCCACCGACTGTCTAACTCTGAAAGAAGTTGCGTTCTGGCATCCTTCCACCAAAGGGGAATGGACTCACAGTCCAGTACCGGAGGTGGAGGAGGAGGAGGCTGGAAGCTCAGATACTGCCAGGAAGGGTAACAGTAAGAGTACCCAGGATAACCCAGTGTGAGGTGTCCTGGGGTAGAAACCCCACGCCTGACAAGATGCTCTGGTAACCTGGTGTCGGGAGGCCTGGCGACAGAGGCACATGGCCCGGTGTCGGGTACTGAGTGACTGACAGAGGGCCCAGGGGTGGAGGGAGGTATAGAGTCTGGAAACCCTGTCAAGAGCCTGCTGGGGGCAGTGCTGTAGCCCAGATAGAAGGCCGATCTGGGAGCGCACTGAAGTACCTGTAGAGGGTGGAGGCTCCATGGCAGGATCCCCCAACAACGGACTCCAGTCCGGAGACGGCGGAAGGCTTGGCGAGGGGGGGAAGCTTGAGGGGCCCCCGATGGCAGGTCTGAGTGTGATCTAGCTAATGCAAAAGGCAAAGGATTGGGTGGAAAGTCCCTGGGGTGAAGAACCTTAGGGGACGACGGGTCAACTTGTCCCTCACTCTGTCTGGCGTCGGGGGCCAAACTGGAGCCCAAAGGGAGAGTGGATGGATCCGGATGGACATCGGAGGAGCCGGCGTCCAATACAACAGATCCAGCTGAGCTAGAGACAGCTGGAAGGCCGCCACTAGAATGATCAGTGTAGGCCACGCGCCCTTCACTGGAGGTGAGGGGTATCTTACCGGCAGGACAAGGCAAGGAAATTACATCCTCCAAGGAGGCTACCTCCAGCTGCCCGCTCACCTCGGCAGTAGGGGGAGAAGGGGCCCATCCCAAGGAAGGCAGACGGGGCGCCTGAAGTACTCACAGTTGCAGGCCTCTCGTGTGGTGACGGACTCTGGTCCCGGCGCTTCTCTATACTTTTCTTCTTTTTTTGGCCCGGTGATGACAACCTTTCCCTCAGTTTTTGGAGCTCCTTTTCCATAGATGCCAAGCATTGGGTCAGAAGATGGGCTTCGAGGGACCATTTGCGCCTGGTTCTGGTCGCCTGGTTGAAAGCGTGGCAGATGGAACACTCCTGGATGTCGTGTTTAGAACCCAGGCAAAGGAAACAGTGGGAATGGTCATCCCTGTGTGGGATTTGAGTGCCGCACTTTTTCTTCTGTCTAGAAGACATTAATTTGAAGAAAAACTTTGAGAGAAATATTGGTAAAAGGCAAAGAAAACTTCAACAAAATACAACGCGGACGTTGGATTGCTGTTCAAACACGAGCCGAACGTTACTGAGGCGACGTGGGAAAGAACTGAGAGTGGGCGGACCGCCTTTGAGTAGTTGGGCTGATACCACGACGCTTGATGTCAGAGGTCCCGCTGATGATTGCTATTCACAAGTTTGCCGTAGGACCTGATGCCAGGGGGCACAGTCCTATATGTGAAGACCTACTGCAGGAACCCTCTCGAAGTAAAATCAATGGATATTTATATTTCCCTAATATCTGTACAAGAGGTCAGGGATAGAATAAACTTACTAAAAACCAGTGGCTCACCAGCCCCTGATGGCATTCCACCAATATGCATAAAAAAATTGATTGAACCATTGAGTGGACCTTTAACCATATTGTTTTATCGGTCATTGAAATCTGGTACTACTGTCTCAATATGGAATAAAGCCACAGTTATTCCTTTGCACAAAGGTGGCAGTAAAAATCTTTTACAGAATTATAGACTTATTAGCTTAACTGCAGTAATTTGCAGAATAATGGAAAGAATACTCAAAAATAGAATAATGGAATATTTAGGAGACATAAACTATGTGGACATATACCAACATGGTTTTGTAAAAGGAAGATCATGCAAAACTAATCTTTTACATTTCTTGGAACCAGTCAGTGAAGCTTTGGATAAAGGTTTATCAGTCGACATAATTTTTCTTGACTTCTCAAAGGCATTTGACTCAGTATCCCATCAAATGCTAACTGAACAACTTGAATTATTAAAACTACACCCAGCAATTATAAATTGGATACACGCATGGTTATCAGATCATATCCAACAAGTTTCTGTAAAAGGTCATCTGTCAGAGTGGGGTCAAGTTACCAGTGGGGTTCCTCAGGGCTCTGTATTAGGACCAGCTCTTTTTAATATTTTGATATCTTCTATAAGTCCATTAACCAATACATGCTGGCTTGCCAAATTTGCTGACGACTGCAAATTAAGCAGTATAATAACTGCTGCAAAATCTGTTTGGATCTACAAAATAATATGAATCACCTTGTTGAATGGTCTAAAAAATGATTTATTGTTTAATGAATCAAAATGCAAGGTGATGAATTTAGGTAAGAACAACCCTTGCTTCACATATACAGTGAACAACATCAATTTACAGGCAACAGATCAGGAAAAAGATCTAGGCGTGACTATTTCTAAAGATTTTACCTTTCATGCTCATACAATCAATGCAGTTAAAAAAGGGCATACATTACTAAATTGTGTAACCCCCCTGCAAATGGGGGTTCCCAAAAGACTTCCAGGAGCTTGCTTGAATGCTCCAAGCCTGAATGGTGTTTGGCATTTAAGCCATTTATCAGTGAGTGTTTTTAGAGCCTCTGGTACTGTCTCTTTAAGAGCTGTCTGCTTGCAGACATAATTAGTTGTATGGGGGACTGTGTGCTTCTCTGAGTACCACTCGAGCTGCTGCCAATTCACTTTATTTTGCAGTCACTAGGAGTGCAAAGGAACCTATCTGAAAGATGTAACTGTTTGCCAGAAATTATTTAGAGTAATAATAAATTACAGTTTGTCTAACCTGCTTGCTTTGCAGTCAGAACTGTGTCTGCTAGTTCCCCATTCTAGTTTTGAACTGCTGAACTGGACCAATCAGTGTGGGTAAGCTAGCTCTAAAATGGTGCCTTGGACGAATCAGAACTTGGACTCATAATCTGAGCCAGCCACAAGAGGATTGTATGGGCAGTGACTCTGGGAGATGTAGTTTAGACTTCAGTGCCTTTTGGACCAACAGCAGCAGTCTATTGTAGTGACAGCCAATCCAGTCAAGAACTGGGAGGAACTCAAAGGAAGTGCCCGGTTTTGTCGGTTGGAGTTTCAGTTGAGCTTTGGCAGTGAAGAAGGAAGGCCCTGTGCTTTTTCAGTGTGCAGTTTTAGTCAAAAACGTGTGTAAGGCCCAGAGTTCCGGTCTGCAGCTTGTTAGGACTGAATCTGTCCTGTGAAAAGAATCAAAGGATCTCTGAAGTAGAAACCAGGCTCACCCTGTAGAAGACTGGAGGAATTGCTGAAAATTACACTCGGTCTGTCAGGAACTGAATCTGCTGTGTGTTCTCCGGGTATTGTGCAGTAATTGCGATCGGGATACAGATGCAGCCTGCCTGGATATAGTTTTTCTTTTATATGGATGTGTGAAGAGGTTTGTGTACCTCAAGTGAGCCCTGCTGACATTGAAGGACCCTATCTTATTTGGAGGTCGTGAGTACTAATTCAGGGTCGCTCCTGTTGGATGCCACATTAAATCCAAATGGAATTACTGTACTGCTGACTGTTTAATTCTCCTTTTCTGTGTGAAAGGGCCCCTACCAGCTGCCACGGTTTGGACTAGCCACTAGGGCTTGGGTACCCAGGGACAGTAACTGATAGGGATAGGCCTGTGCACAGAGCCATAAATAGATTATTAGAGTGATAAGCTAATTAACCTGATTTCCCCTGTCCTTGTTATATCTCCTAAATAAATCAGAACTGCTTGTTTCAACAAAGTTATACTGCCTGAGGTATTTGTCTATGTTAAAGTACTGTACTGTGATTGTTGCACTGTATCTCATTTCACAGAGGTCCCAGTGCGGAACCAGACCTGGGGGGTAAGTGTATACTGTGAAGGTAATTCTGATATATTGTGTGAGGCCACTAGTGGGAAGAAAGGGGGTTGCAGTGTCCCCAGGGCTGTGACCAAGTTAGTTTAACTATTGCAAACCCTGACCTCTGGGTGGGCACCCGCCATTGGATCCAGGCCCTCAACCTGTTAGTGGCAAATCAGGCAGGGTAGTAGCCCCTGGGATAGCGCCATCTGGGGTTACATCTTGGAGGCTCACCGCTGGGATTGTGTGTCCTCTAGTGGCCATATTCGAACCACTGTTAAGAAAAATGGGGTACCCCGACAGAAGTGGCTGTGCACCGGCTGGTGGAGTGGTGTACTGAGGGAGATCGACCCCAAAATGCTATGCTTATCCTGGACATCCCCTGGGTATCACACGGACACTGTGCAGGAGTACTTTCCAAGGTGGAAGGTTTACAAAACCCTGTGGTGCTGGGTCGGCATGCTAATCTGCTCACCCACACTTTCCTGGCCCTAGTAGAGTTTAAGGATCCCATAGATAGCTCCAAAGTGCCACAGACCATTACCCCAGAGGAGCCCTCACTGCTTGGAGTGATAACTAAGGACAGTAAAGACCAGGGAATCAGCCCCCACCACTATCTGAAACTTTTGAGGAGAAATTTGCTGAATGGTTGCTGGGAGAGGGAAAACTGTGGAGGACTTGAAGAAACTATTCTTGCCACCTGGGGTGTTCCTCCCCAACACCCTCTCCTGCTCCAGTGCCCGTAATGGTGGCTGAACCAATACAGACTCCTATTTCTGCACCTGCCATTAGTCACGACTCTTACCGAAGGTTGAGGATCTTCTCTGGCACCTCCCACCCCCAAGGGGGATGACTGGGAGACCTGGATAGACTATGTTGCCCCAAGTGCTAGAATGGCAAGTCGAAGGCAAAAGCGAAAGAGGGTTAGTGAGACCTCGAGGTCCTGCCCTGGCTACCATCCGTAGCAAACGGGCCAGTAACCCTGAAGCGACTGCACAGGCCTATCTTGAGGCCTTGGAGAATGTGTATGGGAGCCCAGATTCTGATGAGGACCTATGGTGGAGAGTAAGAAATGCACAACAGTACCAAGGAGTTGTTGTCTGTGTATGTCTCTCGGCTGGAAAAATTGTTGCAAGAATGCCTCAGAAAGGGTAGTTTGCCAGCGATTGAACTGGACCGAACCCGACTGGACAGAATCCTTAAGTCTGCCCCTTCTCAGAACTGCTGTTGCTTCAGTTCGCCTGGCAAATCGACTGGAATCCCCACCCTCCTATGATGAGTTAATGAGAGAAATTCGAGGAGTTGAGAAAAGGCGACCTCGGGAGGACCTGCACCAACAGCTGTGGCTACGACCAGTGACTGAGGGTGACCCATCAAGTGAAGTTCAGGGGCAGAGGTTGACAGTCAATGAGTGCTCTGACAAGGAAAAGATATGCCACAATGGGCGAACTGTTGAGAGAGATCCAAGAATTCAAAACAGTCCTTTATGAAGGCCACGCCTGCAAGTATGGGCCCTGACCTATATCCGACTGCATCTGCTATGGGGTGGGGGTACCACCCATGTATCTCCTGCTGATAACAGCTCCGAACCTCGATTCCTGACCATGGAAGTGGAGAAACTGACGAGATGTCTCCAAATGCTTATCACGCGCAGACAGAGATGGCACCAAGGTTTCCAGTTAGTAATACCCCGCCCTGGCTCCCAGTTGGCGCCTCGGCCAGCTCAAACTCCAGAAAGCATGTTTTGCTATAATTGTGGGAAAGATGGGCACATGAAAGAATGCCAGTCCCCAAAAGACACTGACAAAGTTGCATATAGGCTACAAGGAGAGCTTCGGAGAAGAAATCAGTGGTTAAGAGGTGCGACATGATCCCAGTGAGGGCACCAAAATGCTAATCACGTCCTTTTGTGGCAAGGTCAGTTGCCCAGGCCCCACCACCGCCTCTCCAGACTGGTCCAGAATAGTGGTCCTCCATGGAGACCACTGTAAAGGTGAATGGAGTGTCTACAAGAGCTGTATTAGACAGTGGCTCCCAAGTGACAATTATGTTCCAGGATTGGTATCAGAAGCATTTGTCAGACGTACCCTTACAACCATTAGAAGGACTGCATGTATGGGGGTTAAGTGAGAAGGCCTACCCCTATTCCGGGTATATCCGAATTTGGCTGTCTTTCCCCACCTCCGTGGCTGGAGTGGCCGAACAAGTAGAGACCCTAGCCTTAGTGTGTCCCCACTGGACTGTATGATGGTGTCCTTTGTTGATTGGAACAAATGCTCATATGTTCGGAAGGCTGGCACAGTTGTGTTATGAAAAACAGGGTCAAAAGTAGTAGAGCTTTAAGAGTTCGGCTTTAATTAAGAAGGCATATGAGGCACAGAGATGCTGAAAAACAGAACCAGAGGACCGGTCGGAATTGTATGGAAGAAGGATCCTGAGTCTCTGATCCTGGCGCCAAATGCCCAGTGTACCTTACAGGAGAGGTCCGTATCAGAAAGGATGTTAAGAATAAAATATTAATGTTGGATGCACCAGGCGATGGAAAATTGCCAGAGGACTGCTGGTCAAGCTTCTAGTATTTTGCCGCTAAGCCCATGCTTATGCCAGAAGGTAATGGTCCAAGTTCATAATGTGTCTGAAAGAGACATTCGAGTAAACAGAGGTTGCATCCTGGCTAATGTGCATTGTGCAGACACTGCAGTGCTACCCAGCAGCAAGAGTTCAAGGAAGAATGACAGAGTAACGCCTGACTTGTTTGATTTCGCGACTCCCGCTGCCAGCTGAATGGAAAGTGAGGATCAGTGAGAAGCTTGCCCAGAGAGACCAGGTGTTTTCTTTAAAGGAATGGGATGTGGATGCGTGCAAGGAGCTGAGCACAATATCCGGCTGCATGACGAAGACCATTTCGTGAGAGGTCTCACGCCTGGCACCTGCTGACATAGATGATGTGAGACGGCATCTGCAAGAGATGTTAGCTGCTGGTGTAATACAAGAATCCAGAAGCCCTTATGCTTCCCCATTGTGGTAGTGAGGAAAAAGAATGGAACAGTAAGGATGTGTGTGGATTATCGCACCTTAAACCGGCGGACTATCCTGATCAGTACACAATGCCCGCATTCAGGATGCTTTGGACTGCCTAAGCGGGGACAAGTGGTTCTCTGGCTGGATCTCCGCGGTGGGTACTACCAGATCCCGATGGCCCCAGAGGACCGTGAGAGAAGGCGGCCTTTATCTGTCCGCTTGGCTTCTATGAATTCATGAGGATGCCTCAAGGGATTTCAGGTGCCCCAGCCACTTTTCAACGATTGATGGAGCGTGCAGTGGGGACATGAACTTACTAGAGTGCCTGGTATACCTAGATGATGTCATTGTGTTTGGCAGCTCACTGGAGGAACATGAGAGCAGATTATTTAAGGTATTGGACCGACTGGAGGGCCTTGGCCTAAACTGTCCATTGATAAGTGTCAATTCTTTCAAACATCAGTAAAGTATGTGGGACACATAGTATCCACGAGGAATAGAGACCGACCCAAGTAAAGTTGAGGCCTTGACCACCTGGCCACAGCCAAAAATCTAAAAGAACTGCAAAGATTCTGGGATTCTGTGGTTATTATCGGTCTTCATCAAGGACTATTCAAGAGTGATCCGCCCTTTACTTAACCTTACTCAAGGGTATCCCCAACCCACAAAAATACCAAAGTCAGCGTCCTCAAGACTGAAAGAGTGTATTTTCATCCGAGTGAAGTATTTGGGGCCCGCTGGACTCCTGATTAATGAGACTGCTTTTCATGAGATCATATATCAACTTACCCATGCTCCAGTGCTGGCCTATGCCGATCCAAGAAAACCGTCCTGCACACTGATGCTAGCTTGCAAGGGTTGGGGGCTGTGTTGTACCAAGAGCACGAGAATGGCCTGAGACCAGTGGCCTTTGCCAGTAGAAGCCTGACCCCATCCGAAAGAACTATCCTGTACATAAGTTAGAGTTCCTAGCTTTGAAGTGGGCTATTGTTGACCAATTCCATGAGTACTTGTATGGGGCTAAAATACTAGTAAAACAGACAATAATCCTTTGACCTATGTGCAGATCTCAGCTAAGTTGGATGCCACTGGCCATAGGTGGCTTTCTGCATTATCTACATATGACTATGCTCTCGAATACCGAGCAGGTCTGAACCACATAGATGCTGATGCTCTCTCGAGGCCTGTTCCCCAGAATGATTGGGTCCGATTGGCAGAACCTGACATTCGGGCACTCTGCGAGAAGTTTGACAGGAGGAACAAATGTCCACGGACGAGGGACTGCATGGTGGATTGCTTGGGAGCCTCTGAGAATTGCATACCTGCTGCTTATTGCCACTTTTCTGCAATAGACATTGGTGCACTGCCTCAGCTGGACAATGACAGTATTCTGAGGGCTCAATCCCGCGATCCCATGATCAAAGCAGCTTAGAAGCCCTCTATGCAGGAAAAGATGTGTCCAAATTACGCTCCACTGATTTGAGAACTGCACTGTTATACAAAGAAGGTCCTAAGTTGAAACTGATCAATAAACTGTTATACAGAGAAACAGTAGACAGAGGGGACAAGTAGACAAACAACAACTAGTGCTGCCCACTGCCTTCGAGACTCAGTACTGAGGTCCTTGCACAACCACATGGGGCACCTTGGTATAGACAGAACACTTGACTTGGTGAGATCCAGATTCTATTGGCCTAAGATGGGGCTGATGTGGAGCAACACATTCGAACTTGTAGTCGCTGCTTACAGAGGAAAGCTTTGCCCCAGAGGCTGCCCCCTTGTTAACATCACCACCAGTGCACCCATGGAGTTGGTCTGTATTGATTTTCTAAGTTTGAGAGTCAGATCAAAGAAATATCAGTAATGTGCTGGTGGTCACTGACCATTTCACGAGATATGCCCAAGCTTTCCCACCAAAGACCAGAAAGCATCCACTGTGGCCAAAGTACTTGTAGAAAACTTTTTGTTCACTATGGGGCTCCACAAAGAATCCATTCTGATCAAGGGAAGACTTTGAGAGTCGTCTGATCAAAGATGCTTTCTCTGTGAAGTCACGAAGTCCAGAACCACTCCCTACCACCCCAGAGGATCCACAGCCTGAGCGTTTCAACGCACTTTGCTAGATATGCTAGGCACCCTGCACCCAAAGGACAAGCCTAGATGGAGCCAACAATTAGCACCCTGGTACATGCTTATAACTGCACCAAGTGATGCCACTGGATTCTCCCCTACCCTGATGTTTGGAAGAAGCTCGACTACCAGTAGATGTGTGTTTTGGGTCTCTCCTGATGGGTTCAAGCTGACAACTATTTACAGTATGTGCAAAAGTTAAAGGCCCAGCTAACTCATGCGTACAACTGGCTCAAACCATGGCTGCCAAAATCTGGCCAACAAAGAAAGGTATGATAAAGGTGAAAGCACAGGAACTCCAGGAGGGAGATCGGGTATTGCTAAGAAATCTGGGACTGCATGGCAAGCACAAGATTGCTGACAGATGGCACCATCTCCCCACATTGTAGTGGGCAAACTAGATGATCTGCCAGTGTACAAAGTAAGGCCTGAGAATAATTCAAAGATGTAAAAACAATGCATAGAAATCATTTACTGCCCATTGGACAAATCTTAATTGAGTCTGAGCCCTAGAAGATGCCCCTCTGGACCAGTGACTAGAGCTGCTGCTAGAAAAGATCAAGAAAGTCTGCACCTACAGAAGCAAAGTTAAAGTGTTCCCTCCACAAGTCCCAGTTGAGCATGACTGTCAGTCCATATCGGAAGAAAGTGAGAGTGACTTTGAATACTATCCTTCTTACGAACTGAGTCAATTGTTTGAGGCAATCCCTAGTCAATACTGGAGACAAAGCTGGGCCTTCTGGACTGTCTAAGCCCCAACTTCATCCCTGGAGCCAATGCTCCCAGAAAGTGAAGTGCAAAGCATCAGATCAGATGAAATGGAATCATTGTGCATGGTTGAACTGTTTGAGCTTTCAGGGAGGAAAATTATAGATTGGGGCAGACTGGTGATACACCCGAACAAGAAGAGTATTTTGAGTGCCCTGACAGTCCACTGCCAGTGTCCAAAGCTCTCCATGCAAGCCAAATGTTGTGGACTCAGAAACTGTAACTCCTGGAGCTGAAAGTGCCCCAAGTTCTAGCCTCTCTACCCCATGGAGACTCCCCTGACAAGTGAGGACAATGCTGAAAATGAGGCTCAAGAGTGCAGAGACTATAACAGTCCCCCTAGAAAGACTGGTCGAGCTGTAAAGCCTGTGGTGCACCTCAGTTATGATTCCCTTGGGAGGCCTGTGGATTTGCCTCTCAATGTTGTCCATAAAGGAGTGTATGTGTCCCCGAGCTCATTGCCCAAACTGAGCGTCAGTGCTAACTCAAGTTACTTGTGTTGCCCTCTAAGTATGGTGCCTTGCCCCATCCAGCCCCAAGGTAACTGATAGGAAGGCCCTCTCTTCAGGTTTCATGTACAAGAGGTAATAACTTGAGTTATGGTACAATGTGTATGTAATACTGTGTAAAGAGTGACGTACTGCAATGTTTCAGAAATGTGTTCTTGGTAAAATGATATATTGACTGATGATTACATATGCGAGCCTAATGCAAATGTATATGGTTGCAGTTGAAACTTATGGGGTACTTGCTTGGCCTAGACGTCAAGCTTTCCCAAGGCCAGGAAGGGTGTAACCCCTGCAAATGGGGGTTCCCAAAAGACTTCCAGGAGCTTGCTTGAATGCTCCAAGCCTGAATGGTGTTTGGCATTTTAAGCCATTTATCAGTGAGTGTTTTAGAGCCTCTGGTACTGTCTCTTTAAGAGCTGTCTGCTTGCAGACATAATTAGTTTGTATGGGGGACTGTGTGCTTCTCTGAGTACCACTCGAGCTGCTGCCAATTCACTTTATTTTTGCAGTCACTAGGAGTGCAAGGGAACCTATCTGAAAGATGTAACTGTTTGCCAGAAATTATTTAGAGTAATAATGAAATTACAGTTTGTCTAACCTGCTTGCTTTGCAGTCAGAACTGTGTCTGCTAGTTCCCATTCTAGTTTTGAACTGCTGAACTGGACCAATCAGTGTGGGGTAAGCTAGCTCTAAAATGGTGCCTTGGACGAATCAGAACTTGGACTCATAATCTGAGCCAGCCACAAGAGGATTGTATGGGCAGTGACTCTGGGAGATGTAGTTTAGACTTCAGTGCCTTTTGGACCAACAGCAGCAGTCTATTGTGAGTGACAGCCAATCCAGTCAAGAACTGGGAGGAACTCAAAGGAAGTGCCAGTTTTGTCGGTTGGAGTTTCAGTTGAGCTTTGGCAGAAGAAGGAAGGAGCCCTGTGCTTTTTCAGTGTGCAGTTTTAGTCAAAACGTGTGTAAGGCCCAGAGTTCGGTCTGCAGCTTGTTAGGACTGAATCCGTCCTGTGAAAAGAATCAAAGGATCTCTGAAGAGTAGAAACCAGGCTCACCCTGTAGAAGACTGGAGGAATTGCTGAAAATTACACTCGGTCTGTCAGGAACTGAATCTGCTGTGTGTTCTCCCGGGTATTGTGCAGTAATTGCGATCGGGATACAGATGCAGCCTGCCTGGTATAGTGTTTTCTTTTATATGGATGTGTGAAGAGGTTTGTGTACCTCAAGTGAGCCCTGCTGACATTGAAGGACCCTATCTTATTTGGAGGTCGTGAGTACTAATTCAGGGTCGCTCCCTGTTGAATTGCCACATTAAATCCAAATGGAATTACTGTACTGCTGACTGTTTAATTCTCCTTTTCTCTGTGTGAAAGGGCCCCTACCAGCTGCCACGGTTTGGACTAGCCACTAGGGCTTGGGTACCCAGGGACAGTAACTGATAGGGATAGGCCTGTGCACAGAGCCATAGGTAGATTATTAGAGTGATAAGCTAATTAACCTGATTTCCCCCTGTCCTTGTTATATCTCCCTAAATAAATCAGAACTGCTTGTTTCAGCAAAGTTATACTGCCTGAGGTATTTGTCTATGTTAAAGTACTGTACTGTGATTGTTGCACTGTATCTCATTTCACAGGAGGTCCCAGTGCCGGAACCAGACCTGGGGGTAAGTGTATACTGTGAAGGTAATTCTGATATATTGTGTGGGCCACTAGTGGGAAGAAAGGGGGGTTGCAGTGTCCCAGAGGGCTGTGACCAAGTTAGTTTAACTATTGCAAACCCTGACCTCTGGGTGGAGGCACCCGCCATTGGATCCAGGCCCCTCAACCTGTTAGTGGCAAATCAGGCAGGGGTAGTAGCCCCTGGGATAGCGCCATCTAGGGGTTACAATTGTATTCTTAGAAATATTAAAAGCATGGATAAAAAAAGTAATTCTCTTATATACCACTCTTGTTAGACCTCACTTGGAATATTGTTCCTCAGTAGTCGCATCTAGTTTGATAAGAAATAAAAAACTTATAGAAAAGGTACAATGAAAAGCTACAAAAAAGATTTGTGAATGAAAAAGAATTGATTATACGACTAGATTAAAACATGCAGGTCTCTACTGTATGGAATACAGAAGATTGCGTGGAGACTTATGTCTGACATATAAAGCCCTGAATAGTGATGACATTCTGGAATCAATAGGCCTAATTAGGAATCAGTCACTGGTTAATACTAGATCACATTCACAAAAATTAAAAGGCACCCAAAATAAAACTCTAAAGAGAAACATAGAAACATAGGCTTTGACGGCAGATAAGGACCACTTGGCCCACCAAGTCTGCCCATTTCCCTACCTACTGGATAAGCTGCAGATTCTAGTTAACTAACAGCCTACTTCCTGCCACCCCCCCCCACTACAATTGCCTTATGTCTGTCCCATGCACGTTTGAATTCCCCCACTGTTTTAGACCCAACAACCTCCCCAGGAAGGCGGTTCCATGCATCCACCACTCTCTCTGTGAAAAAATTTCCTCACATTACCCCTGAGCCATCCCCCTCTATCTTTAAATTGTCCCCTTGTTCTTACACATCTCTTTTTCTGAAAGATGCTACCCTCCTGGACTTTGTTGATTTCCTTGAGGTACTTGAACATTTCTATCATGTCCCCCCGTCCCTCCTTTCATCAAGGGTATACATATTAAGCTCTCTCAGTCTCTCTTCATATGGTTTCTGATGCAGACCCTGCACCATTTTAGTTGCCCTCCTCTGGACTGCTTCCATCCTGTCCATGTCCTTGCGTAGATGAGGTCTCCAAAACTGCACACAGTACTCCAGATGGGGTCTCACCAATTGTCTGTACAGAGGAATAACCACTTCCCTTTTTCTACTTGTGATGCCCCTTCCTATGCATCCCAGTATCCCCTTGGCTCTCCTTACTGACTTCTCACATTGCTTACCAACCTTTAGATCATCTGATATGACTACCCCAGGTCCCTTTCCATTTTGTTGTTGTTAGT
The DNA here is from genome assembly GCA_016271365.2 of Neoceratodus forsteri. Classification (NCBI taxonomy): domain Eukaryota; kingdom Metazoa; phylum Chordata; order Ceratodontiformes; family Ceratodontidae; genus Neoceratodus; species Neoceratodus forsteri. Next base: position 277,461,420 of record JADMNL010000025.1, read on the forward strand.
ACCTCCCTGCTATTGTGTACTCTTCTCCTGGGCTTTTTGTTTCCTAGGTGCATTACTTTGCACTTCTTTGCATTGAATCTAAGTTGCCATATGTCTGACCATTCCTCCAACCTTGCCAAGTTCCTTCTCATCCTTTTACCCCCTTGTGTATCAACTCTGTTACAGATCTTTGTGTCATCTGCAAAGAGGCATACCTTTCCTCAGACCCTCTGCAATGTCACCTATAAAGATGTTAAAGAGGACTGGACCCAATGTACTGAGCCCTGAGTACTCCACTAGTAACCCCCCTTTCTTCGGAATGTGTTCCATTCACTATTACCTTCTGTGTCCTGTTGTACAGCCAGTTTGCTACCTAGGCTACCACCCTGGGACCCACTTCCAGGCTGGCTTACTTGATTATTAATCTTTTGTGCGGAACTGTGTCAAATGCCTTGCTAAAGTCTAGGTAGGCCATATCCACAGCCCCTCCCTGGTCTATTACTTTGGTCACCCAGTCAAAGAAATCAATCAGATTCATCTGACATGACCATCCTGCTGTAAATCCATGCTGCTTTGGGTCCTGTGCCCTGCTGGCCTCTAGGTACTCAACAATTCTTTCTTTCAGAAATGATTCCATCATTTTCCCTACCACTGAGGTCAAACTTACAGGTCTGTAGTTTCCTGCTTCTGCCTTGCTCCCACTTTTGTGAAGGAGAATCACATCTGCCCTCCTCCAGTCCTCAGGTACCACCCCATCCTCCCATGATTTGTTAAAAAGTGTGGTCAGTGGTGTAACTAGGTCCTCCCTTAGTTATTTTAGTATTCTGGGGTGAATCCTGACAGGCCCCATTGCTTTGTCCACCTTGAGTTTTAGGAGTTCTTTCAGGACTCTTTCTTCTGTAAATGGACTGGTGTCCACCCCCCTACCCAGAATGCTTCTATTGTCTGGTTTAGGTAACTCCTCCTCATCTTCTTTTGTGAATACTGAGCAAAAGTATTCATTCAGTATCTCTGCCTTTTCACTTTCTCCCTCTGCCCACCTCCCCTCTCCCTTATTAATCTTCACTATTCCTCCCTTAACCTTTCTATGCTCCCTAATGTACCTATAAACGGTTTTATCCCCCTTCTTAAGTGGCTATTTTTTCCTCGGTTTGGGCTTTTGCTATTCTGACTGCCTTCCCCACTTCTTTCTGCTTTAATTGATATAGTTCCCTGTCGTGCACCTTCTGTGATTCCTTATATTTACTGAATGCAGCCTTTTTTTCCTTAACCTTCCCTGCCACCTCTTTTGAGAACCATAGTGGTTTTTTACTCCATTTTGTTTTATTTGTTTCACACAAAGGCTTGTTGACTCTATGATGGCAGTTTTGATTTTTCTCCATTGTTCTTCCACCCCTCCTTTTTGGCCATTTGCTAGTGTATTCCTCAGGTATTCACCCATTTTGCCAAAGTCAGCCCTTCTAAAGTCCAGTATCCTTGTTTTTGTATGGCTCGTCTCCATGGTTTTTGTATGGCTCGTCTCCATGGTTGTGCTTATTGTGAAGCACACTGTGCAGTGGTCGCTTGTTCTCAGATGTCTACTGACTTCTAAATTTGTGATCCTCTCTCCATTTGAGAGTACCAGGTCTAGTATTGCTCCCTCCTGAGTGGGTTCCAACACTAGCTGTCTAAGGCCTGCCCCCTGACAGGCATTGAGAATGACCCTGCTCTTGGATGTGGCTGCAGTATGTCATCCAGTTAACATCTGGCATATTCAGGTCCCCCATCAACAGTATCTCCCCTTTTTCAGCCATTTTGAGAATGTCCTCTATCATTTTCTTGTCCATTTCCTCCCCTTGAGATGGGGGTCTGTATACAAATCCTGTGCGGATTGTGATGCCATTCCCTGTCTCCAAGGTGACCCAGAGTGCCTCTTGTCCTCCCCCTTTACTTTTTAGTTCTGTAGCTTTGATCCTTTTCCTTATGTATAGAGCTACTCCACCTCCTCTTTTCCCCTCCCTGTCCCTTCTGTGGTAACAAGTGGTACACACAAAGAGTGGTTAATATTTTGAACAATTTACCCATGAATGTAGTACAAAGTACCACTTTGGACTCCTTTAAAACAAATTTAGACCTACGTATGGGTGAATTTAAGTCTGAATTCCACCAATGACTATTTGGTGGTGAGTCCATAAAGGGTAATTCTACCAACTGAACTCGTATATAATCCTATGAACCTATCCTATGAACCTATAAGTCAGTGATTTTTAGAATCAGCAGCTATAACCAATCTTGTAGGTGGTTTAGAGAACATGTAGAGTAATAGAGTGATGTTGATATATCCATCTTGTATTATTAATCATACTACAAGGGGTCCCAGGTATGTCTGGGCCTGCAACCTTGTTGGGCATAAATCTGAAATGTTCGTATGATGAGTCCAGTATGTGTACTGTTTGGATAACAGAAGCTAAATAACGAACAATATAATCAAAATCATAAGGCAGTGGAGCACATTTTTGAGATTACATAAACATATGTGTATATATATATATATAAAAAAAATTTTTTTTGACCAAGCAGAAAAGACGCAGAGTTTTTAAGACTTTTAATGTCTGTATGGGTACTCACCTTTGTTCATGTGATCTATGTTCATGATCACGTGAAAGCAGCTTATAGTAGTAGAAAATTAAAGATAATATAATCCATACCAGGATATATCGATTGAGTCTCAGCATGTGAATAGTAGTAGGTGGACCTGTTCGTGGGAGGGACATGGAGACCGGTGCACAACAGGCCGAGAGGCTTCCTGAAGGAATCGCCGTGATGGTTTGTAACAGTGATACCTCTGAAAAAGTGGCTAAATGTATAGAACCTGTTGAAAAAGGCCTCAGGTTTCAATTGAAGTCTTTAGTGAGAAGAAGAGGTGCCGGCCTGCCAGAGGGGCAGTCACAGGTTTAAAGGCTTGTAGGTTATCCAGTCTTGTTTGAACCCTGGGGCCAAAAAGATGGTCTCTTTACAAGGGGCATTGGCCACATGCTGTTGAATATCAGGTGCTAGCCCTGAGAGTCGGAGCCATGTCTGACGGCGTAGAAAATACTGACTGCAGAGGCTGAAGCATCTGTAATGTCACATCCTGATCTTTTTCAGAGGATGCAGGTAGTCTATTTATAAAGTCACCAGCGGAGATACTTACCAGATGCTGATTATAGTTCTTGTATGTTCAGGTATGGCAGTATGGTTTTTGTTATAGTAGTCAGTCATCCTCGCTAGATGGTACAACATAAGGGGACTCATATGCTCTTGAATATTCATGAAGAGGCATGACATGTGGGCAGTCCAGCCCCGTGCAGGCCAGTGTCGATGGAGACTGAGACATAGTCTGTGATAAATGGTGTATGACTATCATGCATGACAGCAGATGAGGCTGGTAAGCCCCTGCATTCTGTAGCATATAATTCTTTATTTTGTAGTCAGGGCCCCGAGTTTTCCGTGATTCTGCGGGTGCGGCAAACCGCGGAAATATCCGTGGAATTTGTCGTCACCCACGGAATTCGCAGCTGCCTGCAGAACAACGTCCTTTGCTGACGGGGGTGCCCAACCCCCCGTTGGTTTCACTGCCCCCCAAATGTCTGTATGCCATGCTGGGAGCCCACTCCAGTGTGGCAAAAGCTTCCTTTGCCGACGGGGGTGCCCAATCCCCTGTCTGCTTCACTGCCCCCCCAAATGTCTGTATGCTACACTGGAAGCCCACCCCTGCATGGCAAAAGCTTCCTTTGCCGACAGGGTACACAATCCCGTCGGCTTCACTGTGCCCCCCAAAGCTACCAGGTGCCACTATGGGGAGCCACCCCAGTGTGGCAAAAGCTTCCTTGCCGTGAGGTGCCCAATCCCCATCAGCTTCACTGTCGCCCCCAAGCTACCTGGTGCCATGCTGGGAGCCTACCCCAGGCGTGGAAAAACTTCCTTACGGCAGAGTTGCCCAATCCCACGGCGGCTTCACTGTCACCCCCCAAGCTACCTGGTGCCACGCTGGGAGCCCATCCCAGTGTGGCAAAAGCTTCCATTGCTGACGGAGGTGCCCAATCTGTTGGCTTCATGTCCCCCCCAAGCTACCTGGTGTCATGCTGGGAGCCCACCCCAGCGTGGCAAAAGTCCCTCGTTGAGTCTACAAAAAAAAAAAACCGGAACAAAAAAACCTTCCCACGTTGATTCTTTTGCCCCCCTCCCCTAACCCACACCCACCCTCTGCGTACCCACCTCCCCACACCCCCACCTCACCCCACCTCAACCCATACTTACCTCCGGGCCCAGCCCTTGCGATCTTGATGGACGGGAACCGTCTGCACTCTGCAAAGCCGACCACCGAACTGAAGAAATGCTGGTAAGCTGTATAATGGCATAAATGGATGTTTTTCAACTTTAGTAGTGCATATCTTAGCCATTTTTGGGAATTTTTCAACAAATTTTCAACATGGGGTTTGGGGCCCACCTCATGAACTATGACACTGTTATTTCGTTAATCGGTCCCAAAGGTGGTTCCACAGTCACTGCGTGGAACCACCTTTCCAGAATGATTAATGAAATGACAGTGTCTGGTCATGGTAGACTCCCAAAACCCTATGTTAAATTTGAGTAATATTCCCAAATGACTTTGTTTATAGGTGCTTTCGTAACCCGATCATTTATAATATTTTCTCTCCAGATTTTCAGCATTGCCATTTACCACACCTCCTTATGAACAGTACAACTGTCATTTTAACATCTCACCGAAATGTGTTTCGCACATGTAGCGCATAATAGATGCGGTCGGTGTGAAATCAATATTCAGGACAGACTAAGAAAATCACAGTGATACTGTTCATGGCGGAGGTCTTAAACTGGCTATGTTGAAAATTTGGTGACAAACGCCCATAAAATGACTGTTTCACGAGGTGTGCGCAGTTCTATGCTTATGCTTTCCGTAACCCGAGCATTTTTAATATTTTCACTCCAGATTTTTCAGTATTGCCATTTTACCACCTCCTTATGAACAGTACTACTGTCATTTTTCTCATCTCACCTGAAATGTGTTTCTGTACATGTAGCGCACAATGGCGCGGTCGGTGTGCGAAATCAATGTTCGGGACAGACTAAGAAAATCACAGTGATACTGTTCATGAACAGAGGTCTTAAACTGGCTATGTTGAAAATTTGGTGACAAACGCCCATAAAATGACTGTGTTACGAGCATGCATTGTGTCAGATAAGGCAAAAAAAAAAGGAAAAAAATTAAGGGTCAAAATGTGCCTCAGAATTGTCGCAGAAATTGGTGTTGAGTGCCGCAGAAGATCTGCAGCAAATGAGAACCCTGCCACAGAACTTTGCTCCGATGTGCCGCAGAAAAATCGGGGCCCTGTTTGTAGTGATGCAGCTCCATAGTATCTTTTGATGCATGTTGTTGAAAGTATTCATGGAAGTCCATGGTAAACTAGTAATAAGGATCCTCCATAATTGTATTATATGCAGGTAAAGATGCTGTTTTATGATGCAGGGGCTGCTCCAGCGATGGTGGCAGCTGCCTCGTCGACGGAAAAGGAAGAGAAGCATGCCTCGTCGATGATGTACTATGTCTTATAAATGAACGGTAAGTAAAAGCATGCTCCGTCGATGGTGGAATACACTCTGTCGACGAGGAGGAAGATCGGACATACTCCGTCGATAGTGGGACATGCTCTGTCGACGATGGAATAGTGAGTACATGCTCTGTCGATGACGGAAATGCTGTCGTTGATGATGAGAAGGTGAATGCATGCCCCGTTGACGGTGGTAGGCATCCCATCAGTGGAGCTTTGGAGCATGTCCTGTCGACAGGGAAGGCAGCCCCATCAACGACGGAGCATGTAGAGCGTGGTTCATCGAAGGAGGAGGTGGTGTCATCAATGAGGACGTCTTGTAGAGTCCTCCCATCGACGGGGGAGTATACCCTGTCAATGGGGAAAGTAGCAGGACCTCCATCGTCGACGGTGAGTGTAGCCTCGTCGACGGGGGAGCTGAAGAATGAAGCTCCATCGATGAGGAGTGTTCCTTTAATGAAGAAGAGCCTGCTTGTTGACGGGGTGAATGCCCATCAGCGCTCTTTTGATGAAGCAGTGTCTGTTGTCGATAGGGGTGAATGCCCGTCGATGATGAATGTCTTCTTGATGATCTCTATTTCGGAGGTATGAACGTTGAAAGGTGGTCAGGCAGGACTTTAGGTGAAGGGGTTTCCTTTCCTATTTTAGTCATTGAATGTTGACAGGGAGACATCCATTGTAGTAGTCTTATCTAGTACGGGAGCCTGGTGTGTTGTATGAAGTCCAGACACCCCAGACGACATTGTCAATCCACTACGTATACTGCTGTAGAAGAGATGCTGCCAGAGCTGAAGCTGGCGGGAAAATGAACGGAGATTACCAGGGACCACCCACTTTTATAGGTACAGCCCAGGAAGTGAGGTTGTGTGGGTGGTCCTTGGTGTGCAGACTGCTGGAAAAAACTTCCATGCTGGAGCGCCACCTATCGGGAACTCCCAGAAGTAATGACTTACTGCAAAAGACCATTTTGTGGAAGATCTACTGCTACATGTGAGTAAAAACAAGTTACTCACCTGTAACAGTAGTTCTAGGAGTGGCATATGTTGTTCATCCACACTCTCTGGCATGTCCCCTTCCACTTTAAATCTTGCCAGAAGTCTTTAAGCTGGCTCCTCCCACCCACCCGGGTGGAATATATCTCGGCTCCACCCCATGACGCCAGATCTTAGCCCACTGGAAGCCAGGTTTTGTGTGTCCGCAGTGGGGGAAGTCTGGTGGGTCCATGTGGATGACCAACATATACCACTCCTAGAACTACTGTTACAGGTGGGTAACCTATTTTTCTAGGATCGTGGGTATGTTGTTCATCCACACTCTTTGGCAGACTCCTAGCAGTTCTCTAGGAGGAGGGAGGCAAGGTGCATACCCCCTACTTAGGGCACAGAGATTGGAGAACTGAGGCCCGAAAACCAGCATCCCGGTGTGACTCAAGGTCAATGTGGTAGTAGGTGATGAAGGTGTTTGCTGACTTCCAGGTAGCAGCTCAGCAGATTTCCCTGGATACAGATGCCCCTGGAAGCAGCTACTGATGCAGCAGTATGGTGGGTAGAATGAGCTTTTATCCCTCTGGGAGGCTCCTTGCCCGCCAACTCGTAACACAGACCTATGCATGATGTAATCCATCTTGCAATAGTCCGCTTTGCTGCAGGTCTGCCTTCAGTGTAGGTGACAAACAGCTGGCGAAACTCTCCCCTAATTTCTGCCATCTTCTCCTTACAATAGGAGAGAGCATGTCTCAGGTCCAAAGTATGGAGCCCGTACTCGGTGTCCGAGGCATAGTTGGGGTAGTAAACCAGTAGAGTTAACACCTGGTTAAGGTGAAACTCTGACACCACATTTGGAAGGAATTTTAGGTGGGGGAGTAGGACAACCTTGTCCCTGTGGAAGACCAGATAAGAGGAGTCCACCAAAAGCACCTGGAGCTCCCCTGTCCTTCTGGCAGACGTGATTGCCACCAGGAAGGCCATCTTCCATGACAGCTGTGACAAGGGACACTTGTGCATTGGTTCGAATGGCTTGCCGAAGAGCTTTGCTAGTACCAGCAGAAGATCCCACAGAGGTGGAGGTTTATACACCGGAGGGGATATGTGATCCAGGCCTTTGAAGGAGCACCCAACCACTGTCTCCTGCGTCGTCGGCTCAACAGCCCGCACCCGGTAAGCAGAGATGGCTGTCAGTTGCACCCTAAGGGTTGATGACCGTAGACCTCCTTTGGAGAGAGACCAAAGGTAGTCGAGAATGTTAGCCACTGGACTAGACAAAGGGTTCAGGCCCTTGCCCTGACACCAAATGGAAAACCTTTTCCATTTGAAAGCATAACACTTCCTGGTCGATTCCTTTCTGGATGCCTCCACCACGGTGCAGACATCCTTGGAAAGACCCAAGGCCTGGAGCTCTAGCTGCTCAGGTACCAGGCTGTGAGGTGCAGTGATTGAGGATCCGGATGGAATACCTTCCCCAGATTGAGAGATATCAGGTCTGGGCATGCTGGGAGCCGCTCCGGGGGCCTGCACCTGAGGCTGAGGAGATCTGGATACCAGAACTGGGGCGGCCAGGCTGGGGCTACCAGGATCACTTTCGCCTTGTCCCTCCTCACCTTGAGGAGCACCTTGTGGATCAAGGGAAATGGAGGGAAGGCATAGAGGAGGCCTGGGGTCCACGGCCTCGAAAAGGCATCCCCCTGCAGCGAGCCATGCTGAGGTGGGCGGACATGGAACAGCCTCAGCTTGGTGCTGTCCCTGGAAGCAAACAGGTCCACCAACAGTTTGCCCCAGTGGGAGAACAGGTTGTAAGCTACCTCTGGATGGAAAGACCACTTGTGGTATGTCTGGCCTTAGCGGCTAAGAGTATCCGCCAGATGGTTTGAGGCTCTTGCCACATGGATGGCTAGGAGATCTGCCTCCATTCGGCTCACGAGGGTCCAGATGCGGAGAGCATCCCTGCACAGCAGACGGGAGTGCATGCTACCCTGTTTGTTGAGTTAGTACATGGTCGTGATATTGTCTGTCTGGATTTGAACCACTTGAACCCAGAGCTGAGGAGCGAAAGCTGACAGTGCCAGTCTGACTGCTCTGAGCTCCAACAGGTTGTTGTGGCACCGGGACTCCTCAAGGGTCCAGAGCCCGTGGGCCCTTTTGTCTCCCATGTGGGCTCTCCAGCCCATCAGAGAGGCATCGGTTGTAAGGACGACCATTGGCTCGGGGCGGACAAACGGGATCCCTTCCTGCAACCAGTCTGGGGCAGTCCACCAGTGGAGAGTGTCCCACATCTTCTGGGTTACAGTGATAAGCTGGTCAAAATGACCATGGCACTGAGTCCACTGGGTGGCCAGCTCCCACTGGAGGGGACGCATGTGCAACAGGGCCCAACGGACCACTGAGGTGCACACTGCCCTGTAACCCAGAAGGCGCAGAAAGTCCCGGACAGGGTGCAATTGCCCAATCAGAAATGACTGGGCAAAGGAGGAGAGAACCCCCACTCTGTCCACCGGGAGCCGAGCTCTGGCTTGACAAGAGTTGAGCTCTGCCCTGATGAAGCCCATCACCTGAGAAGGCACGAGTTCTGACTTGGCCTCGTTGATCAGGAGGCCGAGTCAGGAGCAGGTCTGGAGGGCCAGGTCCCTGGACCTCTACACCTCCTGTTGGGTGGAACCTGCTAGGAGCCAACTGTCGAGGTAAGGGTATATCCTGACCCCCCCCGGATGTCTGAGATGGGCCACCACCGCAATGTATTTAGTGAAGACCCATGGGGCCAATGACAGGCCGAACGGCATGGTTTGGAACTCATACAGGGTCCCTTCGATCCTGAAGTGGAGGAACCGCTGATGGGACAGACGGATAGGGACATGAAAGAATGCGTCCTGCAGATCCAAGGAACAGAACCACATGTTTTGCTCCAAGGATGGTATGATCTGGGACAGGGTGACCATTCAAAAGGTGCATGACCTGAGATATTGATTCAGGTCATGCAGATCTAGAATGGGGCGCCATCCCCCCCCATCTGCTTGGGCACCAGGAAGTACCTGGAGACAAGGCCTGGGTCTGCTGGAGGATCTGCCACTGCAGCTACAGCCTCCTGGAGTAGGAGATGAGTGATGTCATCTCGGAGAGCCGACTGAGTCTGAGCGGATACTCTTTCCTCCCGAGGGGCGTGGGCTCGGTTTGGAGGGTACTGCTCAAATTCCAGAGGCAGTCCCTGACTGACCACTTCAAGAACCCACCTGTCCGAAGTGACAGCTGACCAGGTGGAAAGGAAGTGACAGAGCTGACCCCCAACGGGAGGACCCAGAGCTGGAGTGATGGGAGAGGGGTTGGCAGCCCCGGCCCCGTCACTGAGCAGGCTTGGAGGGGGAGGATCCAGGACCGGAACCTCAGCCTCCTTTATGGGCCTGGGGGGCCCGGGCTTGGGCTGGGGCTGGGGGCACCAAGTCTGAGCCTGCTGATGTCCTCCTTGAAAAGAGGACTGCTGAGCCACAGGGGATTTTGCTGAAAGGGCTTCTTCTTTTTCTTTTGCTGGTGCTTACCTGAAGAACCTTTAGCAGAAGTGGCATCCAAGTTGGCATTGGACTGCTCAATACACTGAAGGTGACCAGCCACACCTGGACTGAAGAGATCGGTGCCAAGGAAAGGCACATCAGTTAGTCTGTGCTGAGTATCTGCCAGGAAAGAGGACAGCCTCAGCAAAGCCCTGTGGCGAGAGGCAACTGCAGCTACCAACAAGCAGGCACAAGAGTCCCCAATGTCCAGGGCTGTCTGGAGCTGCTGTTTGGCAACAGCCCAGCCCTGGTCCCAGACTTGCTTGACCGTGGTCTGCATGTCCGTGGAGAGATGTGGAAGGACTTCATCCAAAGACCCCAAGAGGGCGTGGGAGAAGTGTGCCATGATGACAGTTGAACTTGCCTGTTGGAGGCCTAAAGACGAGGCTGCATAGACCTCCTGAGCCAAATGATCCAAGTTTTTGGATTCCTTCTTGGGGGGTCGATCAGTGTCAGCAGAACTGCCAGTATGCCTGAACAAAGAGGCAGTCACCAGGCTCTCAGCTGAAGGGTGCTCTGTGAACCCCACAAGGGACCCCATGGGCACCACATACTTGCAGGCCATGAAGGCAGATGGAGCTGGACAAGAGGCATGGCGCTGCCAAAGTTCTAAGGGTAGGCCAACTATGGCCTCAGCCACAGGAAAGGCCTCCGTCGGGGTATCCCCTCTCTTGAGGCTGTCCGTGAGAGGGTACTCTGCCTTTTTCTGGATAGGTTCCAGGGGCATCCCTGTAGACTCAGAGATGAGGCAAAGAATGCCCTGAAAGGACGAAGGACCTTCCTCCGTCTCTATTCCACCAGCCGATTCATCATTCCCAGTATGAGAATGTAGGCCGGCCTCGTTCAAATCCGAGGAATCCGGATACAACGGTCGACCGCTCAGGTCACCTTCGACTCGCCAAGGGCGGTCCGGGGTGATGGTGACCGAAAGACACCGGGCTGGTTTAGCTTCCCTAGAAGGAGTCCCTCCCACAGGCTGCTTGGGCAGTGGTTCCACCACTATTGGTGGAGAGACCAGTTTAGACCAAAACGGAGACTTTGCTGGCTCAGCGGGCGAGGAACCGATTTAATCAGCTCCAAAGGAGTTGGCTTCAGCCTGGGAGGCAAAAGCTAAGTAATGGCCAGGGTAGAAGCCAGGGTCAGCTTGTGACCGGTCAAAATCATCATTCCCAGTATGAGAATGTAGGCCGGCCTCGTTCAAATCCGAGGAATCCGGATACAACGGTCGACCGCCCAGGTCACCTTCGACTCGCCAAGGGCGGTCCGGGGTGATGGTGACCGAAAGACACCGGGCTGGTTTAGCTTCCCTAGAAGGAGTCCTTCCCACAGGCTGCTTGGGCAGTGGTTCCACCACTATTGGTGGAGAGACCAGTTTAGACCAAAACGGAGACTTTGCTGGCTCAGCGGGCGAGGAACCGATTTAATCAGCTCCAAAGGAGTTGGCTTCAGCCTGGGAGGCAAAAGCTAAGTAATGGCCAGGGTAGAAGCCAGGGTCAGCTTGTGACCGGTCAAAATCAGCTGTTGCCACATGAGGTCCTAGTAGCACCAACAGATTTTCCGCCAGAGCCTCTCCTCATCTGAGGAGGACGAGGACGACTGATGGCATCGCCTCTTTTTCGAGCGCTTGTGCCTCTTCCACGGCCTGTCGGTCGAGGGGGTCCTGGACCTCGATCGAGATTGGACAGGCTGATTTGGTTGCTCAGGATACACCGGCGGGACCGGTGATTTCTCAGGGTTGGGGACCACTTCCTTGATGGGATTCCCTTCGGGCTGGGTCTCCTTGTCGGGGAAAGAAAGGACCGTTGTCCGACTGAGAGAATCGTCGACCGGAGTGGGCAACAATGGGTCGATCGGATCAATGATTATTTCAAACTCATCGATAGACACTTTGGCCGACTGGCCAGACGGCAGCGGCCGAAGAGGCAATTTCAACCGAAGTTGAGACTGCCGGTTCCTGGGACCAAGATCTCTCCTGATCCCAAGAACGTCTTTGCTGAGACGAAGATGATCCCGGGTCCTTTTCCCGCTTACGGGACCGAGAGGAGTGCAGGCCTGCAGGACCCTCTCCCTTAGTTGGGAGAAACTGGCACAACTCTCGGAAAGAACCTGAGAAGGTGGAGCCCAGGTTGAGCGGAATGAAGAAGCTCCAAGAGGAAGATTCCCCGGCACGAGCTGCTTCCTCCTCGAAGGCTTGCATGTGTTCCAATTGCTCGGCAGACCCCACAGCCACGGAAACCGCCCACCGAGCCTCCTTTGATTTCACTGGCCTCCCCAACTTCAGGCATGCGAGATGGTCATCGAGGACATTAGGATGAAATGCAAGACAAAAATCGCACTTCGAGGTGTCATGGTTGACACCTAAGCAATAGACGCACGTGGTGTTGGGATCGGTGTGCGACATCTTCTGGCTGCATGAACACCGTCAAAATCCAGGGGAAGACTTGTCTTCCATAATCGAAGATAAACAGTCATGATCACTAATGTGAACTAGATGAATTTTTGGAATAACTGAAGGTACTGAAGCCAGGGCCTACAAAATGTGGGAGCACGAAGGAGGCAACCTGAATCTTCCAGCGGAAAGGATGATCTGGCATCATGGGGTGGAGCCAAGAGATATACCACCCGGTTGGGTGAGAGAAGCCAGCTTGAAGACCTTCCGGTGATCCGGAAAGGGACATGCCAAGAAGTGTGAAAGAACAACATATCCATGATCCTAGAAATAGGGTTTTCCATGAAAGAAAACAGAGTTCACAAGTGGTTGCTGGCTCAAAAGGCTCAAGGGTAAATTTTTTTCTAATATAAAATTGAGGGCCCACTGAGGAGTGGGTCTTCTAATAGGAAGTTTAATATGTAACATTCCTTTCAAAACATTTTTAGCTAGATGATACTGGTACAGTAACGTGCCATCCAGAGGTTCATGGAAGGTCAAGATGGCGACAGAGTGGACTTTGATGGAAGAATAACTTAAACCAGACTCAGACAGTGAGGCCAGGTAGTCCAGAACCTTCGTCAGTGGACAAGAGTAAGGGTCCAAAGATCGAGAAGTAGACCACATGGAAAAGCGTTTCCATTTGGAATTGTATGTTGCTCTGAGTGCTGGCTTACGGGAGGCCAAGAGAATATAGGCAATGGGAGAGGACATTGATAGACTAGTTATGAAAGTGTACGAAGGGGTCCCGCATGAAGGCGGAGAGCCATCAGGTCGGGATGTAACCAGGTTGTTCAATTTTTAGTCAAGAGGATGAAGATTGGAGCACCTCCTTGTTTGTTGAGGTAGAACACCACTGCAGTGTTGTCTGACTGGATCAGCAACAGTCTAGAGTTAAAAAAGATTGAAATGCCAAAAGGGCTACACGGAATGCCCTCAGCTCTAGGTGATTGATGTGAGGTTGAGGGAGAGAAGTGGTCCACGCGCCCTGTGTCCGATAAAGAACCAGGGGCGCACTCCCTCCTGTCAGAAAAGCATTCAAGGTGGATGTCTACATGTGAGGGAGGGACCGAAAAGGCATTCCCTGTTCATAAATTGGTTTTGATTGGCCATCAAGGCAGAGCTGATGACAGGGAGGGAGAGACTATGAAGTGGCCTTAACATTTTTCTTGTTATTTGAGACCGTAGATTCTGGAGTATTCACCGAAGAGGTCTCATATGAAGACTGGCGAGGGCTACCATAGGGACGGTAGCGAGCATGTGACCCAGAAGGCATAGCAGTTATCTAGCTGTGACTACTTTCTAAGTCTGTATGCGTGATGCCAGAGACAAGGGTGTGGCATGCCGGACGGCTGGCCAGTGAGTTCTGGCTGAGTCTGTATCTAGGATGGCTCCAATGTATTGGAGATAGAGTCAGTCAGTGTGGACTATTCCTAATTGACTGTGATCCCTAGAGTGTGAAAATATTTGCAGGGTAGCCTCTAGGTGAGAAAGCAATTCTGTTCCACTTTGATAGGCCTGCTATCTAGATATGGGAAGGTAAAGTGCCCTTTACCTCTTAAAGCTGTTACAACTACCTCTAGGTATTTAGTAAACACACTCATGGCCAAGAAGAGGCTAAACCTGAGTGCTTGAAACTGACAGTGTTAACTTAACAGGCGGAGATGAAGAAACCTGCGATGAGCAGGAAGGATGCAGGTAGACACCTTTCATATCTAGGGCACAAAGTCAAACTTACTGTTTTCGGTATTGGTATGATGGACATCAAGGGCAACATGCAAAACCGTGTGTACTGGATAGAAAGGTTCAGATTTCTGGGGACCTGTATCAGACCGAGGTCTCCAGGTTTTTTGGGTACCTGAAAGAAGTGGGAATAGAGGGCGGAGCTAGCCAGTAAGCTGAACAGACGTGCATCTGTAGAGCTCTCTCATGGCCTTTGATATTAAGACTAAATTCTGTACGTATTTAGTGTCTTATGTAAGCAATAAGACACGAGGGGGTGTGCATTAGACATTTCTAACACACGGTCAGAGGTGTAATAAGGCACGAGGCCGCAGGCCGAGTGTGTTTAGCCACTGACCGTGCGTTAGAAATGTCTAATGCACACCCTCAGAGTGTCTTATTGCACTTATAAATGGGAACCTGTATTTGTCATAACTGTGACAATCAAAATTCAGAGGTTTTAATATAAAATAGTTACATTTTGCATGAATTTTTAGATAAAATAGTCCTTCCGCCTGTAATGCTGCATTTGCATAGCTGTAGTTTTTATACAACAACCATTAAAGGAACACTAAAAATGCTCTCCAGTTTATACTGTGCTGGAAAGCATTTGTTTATTGTTTATTTCTTTTGCCCCAAGTATTCATTTTTGTAAGCCTTTTGAGCACAACTTTGTTTTAATTTAATAAAGATTCCTGCTACCCTTGTGATCACTGCGGCACGTAAAGAGTGGGGAAGGGGGAACGAGCAGACCGAATGAGCAGGTGGGTGGGAAAGAAACTAGCAGAGTATTTGGAATGCTGGTGAGTGATTTGAAAAGATAAAAGGTGTCACACCAGCTACTGATCCACATTTTCTATTTAATCTGCAGAATTTGAGCTTCACTGCCTTTGAAGCCAGAGTCCATTTACGCTGTCAGTGTGTGTGTGTGTGTGTGTGTGTGTGTGTGTGTGGCGCGAGATGGGACTCTCCATGGCATATTAAAGAGGCTGTCTGTGGACTGAAGTAACTTAGTAGGACGAGCAAGACAGCAGGTTAGCGAACGGCTATGGAGAGATCCTCAATTGAAAATTTAAAAGAAAGTAAAATTTAAAAGACGGCCTCTTTAATACACCATGGAGAGTCCCGTCTCGCACGCGCGTGCACACACACACACACACACACACACACACTGCCAGCGATGGTTTTAAATCATCAGTGTCAGAGAAGATCAGAGTGGTGGCAGAAAGGAGCTTCGTAGAGTAACTCTGACAAACATTTATGTTTTTTTGAAAGGGAAGCAATGTGCTCATGCAAACATATGCTGTTAGCGCCCGGTGTTAGCTAGACTACAGTATGTGGTGATAGCAAGACATCATGGCTACAGTAGAGAGGACAGAATGAGGGAGTGAAAGCGGAGCTAGGGGGTGCAGAGCCACGATCATAAAATAAAAAGAAAACAAGAGACCGTTTTAAGAAATCGATATATGTATTCGTGATTTTGGAGTGCTTATTTATGACAAGGGAGTAAACAGAACTGATGGTGGGCAGGCGGGATCAGTAAGGAACGAGCTAGCAGAAGTAAAACAATGGCAGCAATTCAAAACATGAACATTCTATTTGGCTCTTAATACCTGATTGTTTTACCTAAGGTTGTGATTGCCTAAACTTGTTGCTAGCCATGCATTAGACACTTCTAACGCACGGCTAGCAGCCAATCAAAATACAGGATTCTCCCTTCCCATTTTATAAACTATATATAATTCTCTAATATCATTTGGATACCGGCTCTGTCAATAACAGGACCAAAAAAGCTGACAAACAGGCAGCATCCCATTCTAAATCCGTGGAAGATTACATGTTTTCTAAACAAGGCCCATCTGCAGCGTCATCTAATCTACTACAAAAGGATCCGACAATGGACAAGAGTTTCGCCATCCTCCAGAAAACAGAGGAGAAAGTTAATCAAACCAATGATTCTTTATCTGCGATGGATCAGCGGGTTAAAAAACTCGAGGAGGAGAGCTTTAAGGCTCTTGAAGAGCTCAGCAGCCAATAGGAGCACTATGCAGTGGCTCAGGCCAAGGACTGTAAATTCCTCACCAACAAGGTACAGACTCTGGAGAATCAGCTCTGAGCTGCTAATCTTTGAGTTGTGGGACTTCCCTCTACTATCGCCGCTACATAATTAAAACACGTTTTTGGCGCTATACTCACAGGATCGCTGGGTCTGTCTCTGCAGTCTGTGCATATTAAGTGCATTTTCCATCTACCAGTGCGTCAGAGACCCGTGGAAGGAGAGCTGCAGACATTGACGGTATTGGTCACATTGGATTCCTTAGAGGAGAGACTATCAGTATTAGCTGCTGCAAGAGATAAATGACAGCTGTAATTTGAGGGGCCTAAAATATCTATTTTCCAAGACGTTGCATCGCGTACGTAATCTAGATGGAAAGAACTTCTTCAGATAAAGCAACGTTTGGGTGAGCATGGCATCTCATCTAATTTGTTCTTCCCCGCTCGCCTCCATTTTACTTATCAGGGCAAACCGTTCATTTTTACAGAGCTGGAAGCAGCTACACATTTTTTGGATAGTCTACCAGCTTGTGAAGATCAGGCCCTCTTTAGACGAATTGATTAGCTCTACTTGAGTAACTTTTTTGGTTCCATCCTTTAAGTCGCTATCCTGTTGTGTTTTGAGTTATAAGTGCCTATGAGACGGTTTGCATAAGATGTTTATAAGTATAATTTTTCAGCTATGCTGGCTCTTAAATCTTGTTGGTGTCCTATAGGGGAGAGGGAACATATTTTCTATTAACTTAACTTGGTTAACTTGTATATAGACAAAGTAGGCTAAAGGCCCATTAAATTGTCTCCCACTCACAGTGGGTTTATTTATTGACAGTCTTGTGTAATAAATGTTCATCTAACCTTCTTTTAAATATATTTAACGACGAAGACTCCACAATATTTGCAGGAAGATTATTCCAAATTATTGGAGTACGTGTATTATAAAAATATTGATGCCTATTGGTTCTTGCCCTATGTATAAATATTTATCATGTGATCTTAAATTAACTTCTTTCTGAATCCTTCTTATATTACATTGTACCATTAATGCCTCGTCTTTCAAAATTTGATACAATAGGAGTAAATCACCTCTAGTTCTTCTGGTCTCTAAGGGGTATAGATTTAGACTGACAAGTCTTTCACTATACTCCATATGGTTTAGTCCCTTAATAGATTTGGTCATCCTCCTTTGAACTCTTTCAATCTGTGTGATATCTTTTTTTAAATACGGGTTCCAGATTAGGGAGCCGTAATCAAGATGTGGTAAGACATATGTCCTGTATAGTTTAAGTACACAGTCTTTGTTCCTAGAGATAAATGCTCTTTTAATGGAGTGAATAATACTATTACATTTCCCCCCAGTTTTAACTATATGTGAACCCGATGACAATTGTGAGTTTATCCATACACCAAGGTCTTTTTCACATGTACTATTTTTTATGAGTTTTTCATTTAGGAAATATGGGTATTTATGATTTATTTTACTAAAATGTATCACTACACATTTGCTTTCATTAAATTTCATATTATTTATTTCACCCCATCTTTCAATTTTCTTGAGGCTATCACTTAGTTCTTTATACTTAATTAATGATGACACTTCTCCACCTATTTTGCTGTCATCTGCAAATTTAGTGATGACTGAATCTAAACCATCACCCATGTCACTAATATATAAACCAAACAAGGTTGGGCTCAACACTGAGCCCTGGTGGACACCACTTAAAACATTACCTTCGTCCGAAAGAACAGAGTTTATTCTAACTCTCTGTTTTCTATTAGACAACCAATTCCCAATCCATCTTACTATATATTTGTTTAGACCTAGATTTAACAATTTTGTAATAAGTCTATTGTGAGGAACCATATCAAATGCTTTTCCCAAATACAAATAGATCACATCCACTGGTTTCCCTTCATCCAGATTACTACTTACATGATTATAGAATGTTAGTAAATTGGTGTTACATTAGAGTCCTCTTTTAAAGCCATGTTGAGAAGAATCCTGCAACCCCAATTCAATTACATCATTCTCAATTTTATTTTTAATCAACCATTCCAGAATCTTACAACAAATTACTGTTAGGCTAATAGGCCTACAGTTAGCCACATTCGATTTATTTCCCTTTTCATGTATCGGTACTATTATAGCTCTTTTCCAGTCCAGTGGAATCACACCGGTTGAAAGAGATTTATTGAATATGGAAGTCAAAGGGCTTACTACTACATCTGAAAGATGTTTCCAAACTACCATGTCTATGTTATCTGGACCAGAGGAGGAAGAAGTTCGTAATTTAGATAATTCCTTTAGTCCTCTATCTCGACTAATACTAAAAACTTCCGAGTTGAATACCCTGGGAACAGTCACCTTTGATTTATTCACCTGATAGATTGACTTGAAATAGTTATTAAAACTATTTGCAATTTCTTTATTACTATCAATTATTTCTCCATTAACTATCACTGGCCCGGATATTCAAACTGCGCCAGGCTATGGTGCAAGCCTGGGCGCAGCTCAACTTTGTTGTGCAGGGGTGTGGCCAGGGCGATAATCAACGGAGCTGCGCATGGCACAGCAGCTTTGAATATGTCGCACCTGGACCACCCCACTGTGCATGGCACCAGTGGCACTACACCAGCGATGCAAGTGGCCAGAGTGGAGAATGGAGATGCGCTGGCGCAAGTGCCATTGCGCCATGCACAGCACCTGCGATATTCAAAAGGGGACATGCAAATGGGGCCATAATTTATGCAAAGCGCATAGGAGGCCATTTGCATCTCATTACAGCCCCATTTGCATGCCATTAGCATGCAGGTGCACCGATCTCCGACGACTTGCGCCTGGCGCCCTGCCAGGCAGCAGCCATTGGGGACCGACGCCCCCTGCAGTCCGACCACGGGAATTCCTGTAATATAACAAAAAAAGTCCAATATCCCTGGTGGTCCAGTGGACCTCTATGTGCCTGATCGTGGGCATCAGTATAGTCCCTCCCACGTCCAATATCCCTGGTGGTCCAGTGGACCGATCGCGGGCATCTGTAACACATAACAGACCCCTACCACCCTGGTGGTCTAGTGTACCCCCCTCCCCACCTGCCCACTGAGCCCCACCGCCCTGCTCCCCCCGACAGCCGATGGGCAGCAGCACCCCACCCGCCTGCCGCCCCGCCGCCCGCCAATTGACAGCTCGGTAGGGCTGCACGCCCATTGGTTCACAGTGTGAGCCAATGGGTGTGCAACCATCTGTTACTACTCGAATCCAGATATGAATTCACTCACATATCTGGACTGGATAATCTGTGTATGGGCTACAAGCCGATGGCCCATGCTGTGAACCAATGGGCATGCAGCCCTACCGAGCTGTCAGTCCGGCGGGCGGCAGGTGGGTGGGTGCTGCCACCTGCTGGCTGATGGGGGCAGGCGGTGAGGCTCAGTGGGCAGGTGGGAGGGGTACACTAGACCACCAGGGTGGTAGGTCTGTTATGTGTTACAGATGCCCGCGATCGTGCGGCGATCGGTCCACTGGACCACCAGGGATATTGGACGTGGGAGGGACTATACTGATGCCCACGATCGGGCACATAGAGGTCCACTGGACCACCAGGGATATTGGATGGGGGGATTTCGCTCCAGGGATGCCCGCGATGGGCATGGGGGGTGCCGCCAGGTGCAGCAGGAACTCGGGTGGCCACCCACAGGTGGCAGCTGCTGTGTTGCGCCCTGTAATGTGGCAGCTCACCTGTAGGTGGCCATCACTGGTTCCTTTTTTTTTTGGCTTAACTTTGTGCAGGCGCAGGTAGGGGTTGCGCATGCATGACTCTGCACATCCTGGGCTGAATATCGGGCTGTGTAGGTCATGCCCCCTACCTGTGCCTGCATAAGTGCTGATCTTGCTCTGGCACAGCCGGGTTGTGCGGTGCACTTTTCCTTTCTGAATATCGGCGGGGGTGCATCAGTGGTTGCGCATATGAACACTGTTGTGCCATGCGCAACCTCTTTGAATATCTGGGCCACTGAGTTTATTTTTTTCCCAGTTTGCTTATTATTATTAATGTATGCGTAAAAGGCCTTGTGATTTTTGTTAGATGCTAATTTATTTTCGAGTTTTAACTTTCCTTTTTTAATAATGGATTTTAGGAGTCGCTGTTGAGTCTTATATTTACTTAGGTTATTCTGATTTGGAAGAAATTTATATTTTTTGAAGGCTTTATTTTTTTCTCCTTATTTGCACCCTAATATTTTTATTAAACCATAATGGAATAATACCTTTATTAATTTTATTATTTCGCCTTGGGATAAAGTGATTTATTATTTCTTGAATTTTTGATTTTAATTTCTCCCACATTGAATTTACATCTAGTTTGCAGAAGGATGTTCCCCAATCTATTTTATTGAAGGCTTCTATAATTTTCATCCAATCAACCTTTTTGTAGTCAAATGCTAAGGAGGATCTATTTGATTTAGGTTTTTTAATATTAATAGTACACTCCACAATGTTGTGGTCACTGCATCCTAGATGGGGGAGAATTTCTATACTACTAATTCTATCAATGGAATTTGTTATTACTAAGTCCAAAATATTTCTCTCTCTAATTGGGACCTCTACCATTTGATGACAACCATGGGATACTAAAGTATCAACCAATAATTTCTCAAAGGTGGTAATTCCTTTCATTTCATCCCAAGTAATGCCTGGTACATTAAAATCTCCCAGAATTAAGATATCACCTAAACTGCATGCTTTATCAATTCCCTCTATTAAGTTATTGTTATAATTACTATTACTATTGGGGGGTCTATAACAGGTTCCCAGAACTATTTTGGGTGAATGAGGAAATATTAAGTTTATCCACAGGGTTTCAGTTATACTTTCAGAGGTATTGGGTACTACAATTTCTTGACACTGTATATGCTCCGAAACATAACAACAGTCACCACCACCCTTTCTGCCAATACGATTTTTCAAGAAAAGATGATACCCAGGAATGTTGTTGGACCAGTTGTTGCTCTCATCCCACCATGTTTCAGTTACACATATAATGTCTATACTATATTTATTTATAAGTGTTTTTAATTCAGTTAGTTTGACATTATTCAGACTTCTGGCATCAATATTCCATATTTTAAGTTCCCTAGATTTTGAATTATTAAGGCTACGATCTAATTCGACACCCTCATCCCCCTTATTTTCTAGTTTAAAGCTCTATGTATAATGTTCTCAAAAGTTCTGCCCAGTTTGTAAGCACCTTGCTTACTTAAATGAAGTCCATCCCAACAAAACAGTGATGGATTTTCACAAAAATGTTCCCAGTGAGGAATAGATCGGAAGCCTTCTTTAAGTGTCCATTTACCCATCCATTCATTTATACATTTAATCTTTCTAGTAGTCTGATAATTAGCTGTAGGAACAGGTAGTATTTCTGAAAACCATATCTCACAATTAAATTCAACCACTGTTTTACCCAAATTTATGTATTCCTGTTTGATTTCATCAATAGACAACTTTTTTAGGTCATTTGTACCGGTGTGAATTATGACAAGTGGATTGGGGCCTGAGTTGTGTAAAATATCAGAACAAATTGTATTTATGTCCTTAATTCCAGCTTCTCGAAATGATGGACATGCTATATTGTGTTTATCTCTTCTACACACAATTTTATCAGTGTATTTAATTATTGAGTCACCAAGTACAAAATATTGCCTATTTAAATCATTTGTTGGTTGTGTTTCCATAAAAAATGCATCATCTGTTGTGCCTAACTGTACTTCTGCTGTTTCATGAGTGGAACTCTCATCAACTATTTTATCGGTATTACTTTCTTTATTTTTAAATTTCTCTTGATAAGTCGTTTCTATAATGTTTGGATACGTTACAGCTTCCATTATACAAGACGAGGGAACCGTAAGGCCAGTAGTCAATATAGCTGCCTGAGATTCTGTATCTACTGTATTGGAGGGGGAATTAATTAGTTGTTCATTTAGGGTGCTGTCCTGCACCTTTTCCATGGTATTATCCCCCCCATATCCAGATCAATCAGGGCTTCATACCTACTACTTAGGGTGATATTGTTACCCAAGGCCCTGTGTCTGGATTTAGATTTATGACCTATAACAACATCAGTCCATTCTTCAGACTCACTGGGGATACTGTTCTCATTTGACTCAATTCTTTTCCTTTTTTCATATACACTGACCTCACTATGTGGGTCTGATTCACCCAATTCAATATTGTTACCCATTTTTTTTGCAGTACCTTCCTTCAATAGACTACCTGTTGTTTGACTCAGAGTTTCTTGGTATAGTTTGATAACTGTTAATCTTTTATAGAAATTCTCAATGTCTTCCCTCAAAACACTGTTATTTATGCATTTGTCACAGACATATATAGGTATTTTGGGAAGAGAATCAAATAAGGTACACATTGAACAGGTGTTACATTTTAAGACTGTTTCCCCATCCAGAATCATAATAATATCTCTCCTTACAGGCTTAGATACAATTGTGGGGGCTGTACTGTTACACAGTGCATTATCCAAAACTATTAAGTTGGTCATGTTTGTTTATTTATTGTGGGTGGTAATTATACTTAAAATAATTTGTACTTGCTCCTCTAGTTAACTAGTCCACTCCTTACTGTCCCTCTGTCACTCTTGACACGCGTGATGCATGACGCACGTGTCTTTGCGCACGCAAGTGTGTGCACGCCCTGCTCGCAGCAGGACTTCCTAAAATAGTGCTGTATGACCAGGAAATGTTACTTGCTGAGGTCACGGAGTGGATGATCTGTTTAAACAAATTAAAATTTAAATAAAATAGCTTTTAGACCACACAGTGTGGTAAAAGTAAAAACAGAAGTCTCCCAAGCAGTTAAAACTGCAGAAAATCCCTCAAAAAAATGAGTTGTAGTTCTATTATTCAGACACCAGAACTACACTCCTCTACCTAGCGTTGCTAGGGCTCCAAAACCTCGCGATAGTGAGAAAAGTGCTTGTTGAAATTATAACAACATACAGGAATAGTATATCAGTAACGTATTCATTTTAAAGCAGTATTTGAACAACAAACAGTCATCAACTGAAATATTTTATTTTGCACAGAGTCTAAGGTGCTAGCTCACAGCAGGACTTCCTAAAATAGTGCTGTATGACCCGGAAGTTACTTGCCGAGGTCACCGAGTGGATGATCTGTTTAAACAAATTAAAACTTAAATAAAATAGCTTTTAGACCACACAGTGTGGTAAAAGTAAAAACAGAAGTCTCCCAAGCAGTTAAAACTGCAGAAAATCCCTCGAAAAAATGAGTTCTAGTTCTATAATTCAGACACCAGAACTACACTCCTTTGCCTAGCGTTGCTAGGGCTCCGAAACCTCACGATAGCGAGTACAGTGCTTGTTGAAATTATAACAACATACAGGAATAGTATATCAGTAAAGCATTAGTTTTAAAGCAGTATTTGAACAACAAACAGTCATCAACTGAAATATTTTATTTTGCACAGAGTCCATTCCTTTGAGCAGGACTCATATCCTGGGTTTTAAATTGCTCCCTTCCTAACAGTATGGCAATTACTTTTCATGGCCTTCATTATTTCATGTTTGTTTAGTAACTAGTGAGTAATTACATACACTGGTAAAGTATAGTTACGTAAGAACTTACCGTAACAGTAGATCTTCGAGAACAGGTCTTGCAGCAGGTTACACCATTAGGACTGAAGCCGGCAGGCACCAGGACCCTATGGAAATGTTCTAGCTAGCAGTATCCAGCGGGGACAGCCCCTGATGGCCCCACCCCCGATGTCAGGTATCATATAAAAGGGGGCGGTCCCCCAGAATCCCCAGTTCTCCCGCTGGAGACTCCCAGCCGCTAGATGACATCAGAAGTGGAGAGTGAGGATCCACCATCAAAAGGTATTAAGAGTGGTGTTAGAAACACTTAATCCTAGAAAAGAGATATTGGAACAACTCTACATCCAGAGGGGATGGTGGGAGGGAAACTACCTGCTACAAGAGCTGTTCTCGAAGATCTACTGTTACGGTAAGTTCTTACGTAACTGTACTATCTTACTTCGAGAAACAGCTCTTGCAGCAGGTTACACCATTAGAACTGATTCCCAAGCAATACTGGAAATCCCTCAGAGGTTGGAGGAGACTAGGTAGAGATCGCGAGTTGGACCGAAGCCTAATATAGGAGTCCCTGAAGGACTGCTAGACCAAAACCAGCTCTTCGCCAGTGATGCAAACGTCCAGGCTATAATGCCTGGATAAAGGTGTGCATGGTGCTCCAAGTAGCGGCTGCACAGATGGCTGAAGGGACACGTTTCATGGCCACAAAGGAGGTAGCCACCCCCCCTTGTGGAATGACCCCTAACCGCACCCAGTAAAGGTTTATTACGTTTCTGGTAACAGAACGTGATACAATGGATGAGCCACCTGGACAGCGATTGTTTAGAAACTGGAGCTCCTATCATCCTATGGGTGAAGGAGACGAAAAGCTGATCAGAGTTACGGTGGTGTCTGGTTCTGGTCAGGTAGTACCTTAGACACCTATGCACATCCAGAGTGTGCAACAGGGCCTCTCCTCTATTAGAGTATTTAGGAAAATACACTGGTAAGTCAATGTCCTGATTGAGGGTGAGAGCTGAGACCACCTTAGGTAGAAACTTTGGATTTGTCCTTAGGGACACCCTGTCCTGGTGAAAAACCAAATAAGGTTCTTTGCACATCAGTGGGTGAAGTTCAGAAATCCTTCTGGCCAAAGTAACAGCAACTAAAAATAACGTCTTCCATGTTAGGAGCGTGATTATGATCATGGCTGGTTCAAAAGGTGGCAGCGTGAGCTGCTCCCGGACAAAGGGTAAATCCAATGGAGGAATAGGATCCTTAATCGGAGGTCTAAGGTGGAGAACACCTCTCAGGAAGGCTTGTGCTGTGTCCAACTGAGTTATGGGACATTGGCCTATAGGTGTATGACAGGCTGAGATGGCACAAAGGTGTACTTTAATAGAGGAGTAGGCCAAGCCTGCCTGGAAGAGAGACAGGACGTAGTCCAGGACCAACCTTTCTGGACAATCCATCGGGGAAAGTCCTCGTGCTTGAGCCCAGAGGCAAAATCTGCGTCATTTTATGGAGTATGTGGCATGAGTGGACAGTTTTCTAGCAGCTGCTAGAACTTCTGCTACCTCTTGCGAGACCCCGTACCGCATGATAGCTATGTCTCTAGGAGCAAGGCGTGCAGGTTGAGAGAGCGAAGGTCCGGATGGACCAAAGAACCTGCCTCCTGGGACAATAAGTGAGAGCTGATTGGCAGAGGCACTGGAGATTCCTGGGACAGCTGGTGTAGCAGAGGGAACCAAATCTATCTGGGCCAAAAAGGCGTGATAAATATCAGCGTCACCTGCTCTCTGCAGAGTTTCAAAAGGACCCTCTGGATCAATGGGAAGGGAGGAAATGCGTAGAGGAATCTGCCTGTGCAGGAGAGGGACAATGCGTCTCGCCAGAAAACACCAGGCCCTGGATCTAGCGAGCAGAAATTGGGCAGTTTTGCATTGGATGAGGATGCGAAAAGGTCTAACTCTGGTGTGCCCCATCTGTGAAACAGACCCTCTACCACCTCCTGGAGTAGTTCCCACTCATGGACTCTGGCCTGAGCGTGGCTCAGACTGTCTGCGATGACATTGTTCACTCCTGGGACATGAACAGCAATGAGGTTTGCGCCGTGTTGTAGAACCCAATCCCACACCCTCATGGCCTCCCTGCAAAGCGGGTAGGAATGGGTGCCTCCTTGTTTGTTGAGGTAATACATCACCGCGGTATTGTCTGTTTGTAACAGAAGAGTACCCGGTGGGATCTCCGACTGGAAGGCCTACAGGGCATAAAGAACTGCTCTCATTTCCAAAATATTCATGTGGAGATAAGCTTCCTGGGGCATCCACGAGCCCTGAGACCTGACCCTGTCCTGGTGTGCTCCCCAACCGAACCCTGAGGTGTCCGTGGAGAGCATCACAATCGGAGACAGCGCAATGAAGAGGACCCCCGCTGACAGGTTCTTTGAATCTAGCCACCAT
Source organism: Neoceratodus forsteri (assembly GCA_016271365.2). NCBI lineage: Eukaryota > Metazoa > Chordata > Ceratodontiformes > Ceratodontidae > Neoceratodus > Neoceratodus forsteri. The sequence continues at coordinate 277,487,786 of JADMNL010000025.1, forward strand.
TGCCAATCCTGGATTACGGCCTTCGTGATCCAAATTGGAAGCTGGAAATGGTCTTGCTTCTGATCCCATTGTACCCGTAACATCCACTGGGTCACCCGCATGTGGAGATGAGCTAGCGGGACTGTTGCAGTGGCTTCAGCCATGTGTCTGAGCAGGCAAAGGACCAGTCTGGCTGGGACTGTCTTCTTTGTCAGGGATCCGATGTGTTCCGCTCGGTCCTGGGGCAGAAAAGTTCTCCCTTGGACGGTGTCCAGAACTGCGCCTATGAACTTCAGATTCTCTGACGGAACCAGGTGTGACTTCTCCTGATTGATAATGATGCCCAACGCCCCAAACAGGGACTGAGTACAGTGAATTGCGGACATCAGAGCCTCCCGAGAGGGTGCCATGAGGAGCCAGTCATCCAGGTAGGGGAACACGTAGTGGCCTTGTCTCCTTAGAGCCGCCACTATGACTGCCATGGACTTCGTAAACACCCAAGGTGCCGATGACAGTCCGAAAGGGAGGGCTCGGAAATGATAATGGTGACCTAGAAATTGGAAGCTTAAGAACTTCCTGTGCGCTTGAGCAATGGGTATATGTAGGTAGGAATCCTGCATGTCCAAGGATGCTAGGAAGGCACCCTGCTTGAGCATGGGTATCAAACCGGGAAGGGTCACCATGCGGAAGCATTTGTAAAGGACCGAAGCATTGAGATCGCTGAGATCCAGTATCGGACGGAGGTCCCCTGTCTTTTTGGGAACCAGAAAGAAGTGGGAATAGTAACCTGCACCTCTCTGGCTCCTCGGTACGTGCTCTATAGCTTCCTTTCCCAGAAGCACGAGCACCTCCTGCTGTATGAGCAGTGCATGCTGACCCAAATAATGGGAAAGCAGGGGAGGTCTTGATGGTGGGTGGTCGAGGAATTCTATAAAGTGACCTCTCTTGACCAATTGAAGAACCCACCGGTCGTCGGTGATCGACTGCCACCCTGGAAAGTGGCGAGCGATGCAACCCCCAACCTTTTGTGCCCATTGATCCAGAGGAGGGGCGGGGGCCGGGAAGGAGTCATGCTGTGGTGGCATTACCCCCCGCAGGCTGGGCCGGTTTGGTATACCGCTGACCTCGGCCTGAGGAAGACTTAGGTTGGGCCTTACGGTGAAAGGTACTCAGCCGTGAAAATGGTTCTGGTTCCTATGAAAGGAACCAGATTTAGGTCTGTACATGGCCTGTACAGTCCTTACTGCCTTCCCGGCATCCTGAAGCTTGGTGATGACCTTTTCAGAGGGTTCACCAAACAGGACCTCTCCATTATAAGGGACGTCCGGGATACTCTTCTGTACGTCCGGGATAAATCCAGAGACATGGAGCCAGGAGTGTCTCCATAGACAGACGCCTGAAGCTGCGCCCCGGCAGACAAGTCTGCAGAATCATATGCAACTCTTCTTGGGTCCCCACGTCTGACCCTGTGCGGAGGAGGTTCAAGAGCTTCGCCTTCTGCTCACCATCTGGTAGTTTGTCAACCAGGTCCTGACCCTGTTCCCACAGGGCATTCTGAAACTGAACCATGTGAGTCAGATAGTTCAGTGACCTGATGGAGCATGTAGCAGCCGTATACGTGTGCCTCCCCAGGTCATACAACTGCTTGGATTCCTGGTCCGGTGGCTGTGTACTCAGATGCTGTGGTCATTGAGACCTATCATGGGAGGCCGTAATGACCAGGGAATCAGCCAGGGGTTGTTGCGCCAAGTACGGGTCCTCTGCAAGGGCCCTGTACAGGTGGTCAGCTTTCTTTGGTACCATGAGGGTGGAGTGCGGACGCTTCCACACAGCCTTGATGATGTCCATGAAGGTGTCCACCAAGGGTGGCACCACCACAGGCTTAGGGTTCTTCTGCCGAATGAGCTAGGCACGGTCTCTCGGGGTCAAGATCTTCCTTATCCCATCCCATGTTCTCCTGGATGTGCCTCATGATTTTGGAAAAAAAGGGATCATCCGGAGGTGACCTGGGCTGGTCTCATGGGTAAGGTGATGGGATGCTGATTGGAGAAGGAGACTTGGAGGTATCTGAGGTGTCAGGTCTAGAATCATCCCTCTGCAGAGTGGACCATCGACGTCTGGGTCGCTTAGGACTGGGAAATCCTGAGGGAGATCTTGAAGGGGGCCTTCTCCTTTCTTTGAATCTTCCCCTAGGAGGTGGAGTAGGTTCCTTGGGGGTCAGTGGTCTTCCTGCTGGCCCCTGCGATGGAGGGGGGGAGTAGGAGGTGAAGGAGTAAGAGGAGGTTTTACTGGGATCACGTCCTTCTTTATTGTGTCCCACCAAAAGGTGATGAGATCTTTGACCTCTTTAATATTCATACCGGACGACGGACCTGGCGTGGGTGGTCTGTTGCCAGGTATTGGGCGTCGGGTCAAAGGGCGTTGCTGGGTTTGGCGAAGGCTCCTGTGGAAGCCCGGCATCCTCACTGTCACCTGCTTGGTCATCAGGCAATGTCAGGTCCTCCTTTGTGGAGTCCCGGCAACCGGTGTCCGCCGGTGACGGGGAGGCAGTCTTCGGCTCCGGTGAACGTCTCACTGACGTCGGGTGCTTAGCCGACATCTGGTCCGATGGGCGTTTAACCAATGAAGGGTCAGTAGCTTGCTTCAGGTCCATTGTCCGTTTTAGGGACATCAGGTCCTTAGTCTTCCTCGGATGGGGATCCAGACCCCTAGGAGGCTGAGAGGCCGATCTGGCGTTGGAGTCCCGGCGTCTCTCTGAGGAAGCTTGAGGTAGTTTTGAAGAGGACTTGGACCAGTGATGGTCTGAAGACTTCGAGGAGGCCCGGGAGGGTGTTGAAGAAGCTGAAGGCCTGGAAGTCTTGATGGGATGCAGAGAAGCTGAAGTGCTGCCTGAAGACTTAACCTTTACTGGAGGGGGCTGAGAGCGAGCCCTGGAGGGAGAGTGGTCTGAGCGCGTGGAGCCTGAGCTGGTGCACGAGTCCAAGGCCCGGTTAGGGGATCTGAACCTGGCCTTCTCCTGATGCTTGTCCCGGTGCTTATGGGACTTAGAGGTAGACTCGCCTCTGGAGGCAGGGTCTTTGTCCATGCTTTTCAACTTTTCTTCCAAGAGGAACCCCTGAAGTGCCTTCTGGCAGCAGATCTGGGTGCGACTATTGAACTGCTGGCAAAAGGAGCAGGCTTTGGTGTCGTGTTCTGGGCCTAAGCACTACAGACAGGATGAATGTAGATCCTTGAAAGGAGTTGGAGATGCCAACATTTAGAGGTAAAATGTTGAAAGTTCTAGGCATCGTTCGCTAGAGTGGGACCATGAGGCCGATGCTGGCGAGTTGACGACAGGAAAAGAACTGGGATTCTGGGGACTGCCCCTTTTATATGAGCCTGGACTAAGTGTCCCGCTGGATACTGCTAGCTAGAAAATTTCTGTGGGGTCCTGGCGCCTGCTGGCTTCAGTCCTAATGGTGTAACCTGCTGCAAGAGCTGTTTCTTGAAGTGAGATCACACAGAATGTTTGTAAAATTATTTCTCAAGATTACCCACACCAGAATGGCAAATAAGGGGTACTTGGGATGAAAATGTTTAATATTATGTATGTAATGTTAGTTAATATAATGTTAGCAACTTGACATGCTTTTGGGGGATCTCCCCATCCACTACTCCAGCTCCTTCAAGGAAGGCTTAACTCATGTACTCCTTACTAGTTTAAGTTATCTCTAGGTGAGAGCTATAATGTTTGAGCAATTCCTGTTACTGAATTCTCAGTGATTCTCTATGTGTATTCTGTATCATTCTTTTACTAAGAGAAAGACTGCATATTCCTAATGTATGAACACTGAAATTTTAATAAACAAAGAATTAAAAAAAAAAGTGGGAATAGAATCCCATGTGAGAAGGTACTGGAGAAACAGCATGCATCACCAGTAGAGCCCTTGAATCCTCTGAAAGGATAGATATATGGTTCTGAGGGTTATAATGAATATGACGGGGAGGACGAGGGGGCCTGAAGAGAAATTCCAGAGTATGACCCCTCTGTATAATCTGGAGTACCCATTCAGTGAAGTGATCATGTGCCCAGCCTATAAATGGAAGGCAAAACGACCGCCCACGGCCTGTGAAACGGGATCAAGGAGGGTTGGAAAAAGAAAAAACCCTAGTGAGTCACTAGGCGTTGGGCAGCCCAGCTCCCCTGGGAGGGTGGGGGTGGGAGCTACTCTGGTGGCAGAGGAGTTGTCTCATGTGGGACAAGTGCGACCTCTAGAGCCACCAATGTGGTTATCTAGTGAGGAAGAGGATCGAGTGCAGTGGGTTATATCTCCCGGGCATGGGGCACGCCATGAACCGTACTTAGAGTTCTGCTTGATGCCTGTAAATCATCCAGTAAAATTTGAGTACCTGGCCCGAAGAACCTGTACCCGTTATAAAGAAGGCCTTAGGTACTTTATGTTGCACATCAGGTGCAAGTCCTGAAAAGCGGAGCCAGGCATGGTGTCACAAAGAAATGCCAATAGCTGAGTCGGGCCGAGGTACTGCCGGCATTAGATCCCAACCTGGGTAGGTGATGGGAATTAGAAGTACTAGTTTAATACAGTAGCCAATAATCACTCCCTGTTAAGGAGAAGGAGGGAGATGAGTGATAATCTCAATGGCCGATAAACCATGGGGTATGGTGGTATTTTAATCATATGACCCATATAATTTGGAATTCTGATATTCATGGAACTGGAGAAGAGAAGAAAAAGTCAGTTTCTCCAGAAGGTCAAGCCTTCAGGATACTTTATGAGGTGGTAAGGAACTCATGTGATCATGAGTGGTAGAACAGGACCACGTCCGAAAAAACTTGAAAGGAAGGGAGGAACCAGAGCAGTTGGATAAATATAATCTACATTATGTGGCACAATTTAGACAGCTGAAGGGTGACACGAGGCAGCCAGCCTGGCATTCTGGTAAGTTTGTAATTAGTGGGGAAAGCCACCCAAACAGGCTCCTCTGGCAGAGCAAGGTATTCTACCATATCCCTACTTTGTCGTGTTTTTGTAATAGAGAATCCCATGACTGGAAGTCGTCATGTTCAAGTTCCTCAATGAAGTTTAACCGGGAGGTCTTGTTTATCTGAAAAATAGTCCTCCACATAAGGAGGAAGTGACCAGGGTGGGAATGGAACCCGATCATCATTTAGTGTCTTTGGCGGAAGAGGAGGCGATCGCGGAGGGTCGGCCTGCCCCCTTGGATTGGAGGGCAGGGAGTGCCTTATGGCATGCAAGACATGCTGTACTACAGTGGAAACATCCAGTTCCTTCTGAGAAGGGGGGGGGAGAGTGTAGGAAACACAAAGGGGGGGTGGACGCATAGCCTGAGTAGGTCTTGCCCCTGGGTGGTGAAAACCAGGGTCCAGATCTCTGGCCACCTGACCCCCTGTGATTGTCCACCTAAGAGGGTGGAGGGGTAGAAACATGGCATATGCCATTGTTTTTTTTTGTTTTTTTTAATGAAGCCCCATTTACTAGGAATGAATATAAGGGTGCTCTGTCGATGGAGGGACACCTGGAACGGTGGCTGCAACGAGGAGTAAAGTACAGATGTTGAGGAGGATCTCTCCCACTCTGTTACAGTAATGGAACACAGAAAGGGTTATTCATGTATTGGCTTTTTATAGCGCTGGAAGCATAACTGGCAAGGAAGTGCAAATGTCCCATAAATGAGTAAGCAGAATAATGAGGCACCGTTGATGGGGGACAGCCGTTGATGAGCAAGAGGGATGCATCGTTGATGGTAATAGAGATGTATCATCAACGGAGGTAGCCGTCGATGAGAACATGGAAATGAAAGTATAGATGCCCGGTCAACAAAAACTAAAACAAAAATAAATAAAATCGACAGTGGTAGCCGTCAATGGAAACAGAAATGCATCGTTGACGGTGGTATCCGTCGATGAGAATACAGATGCATCGTCAATGGCGGTAGCCGTCGATATTATAGATGCTCTGTTGACGGTGGTAGCCATCGATGAGGGCAAAGATGCATCATTGACAGTGGTAGCCATCTATGGAACTATAGATGCATTGACGACGGTGGTAGCCATCGATGATAATACAGATGCATCGTCAACGGGATAGCTGTCGATGAGGATGTTGACAGTTATAACCTGTCAATATATAGATGCATCGTTGACTGTGTGGTGGCCAGCGATGAGAAAGAAAGACATAGAGGGTGAGGAGGGGTACTCCCACTCTGTGTGTGTCTGGAAATGTAGCTCCATAGATGGGGAGCTCTTGTTGGATGAGCCCCCAGTTGTGTAGAATCTTCGATGTAGTTTCTCGTCGATGACTGCTGTTTTCAGAAGTTGTTCTAGCTGCTTTGTGAGCTGAAGATGGTGGAAAAATGAACTGAGGATACCAAGGACCACCCACACTTACATAGGAAGCAGGAAGATGATGTCATCGGTGGGCGGTCCCTGGCACAAAACTGCTAGAAGAGTTGCTGTGTCACAGCGCACTCTGCTGGGAACTCCCGAAAGCAATGACTTACTGCAAGAGACCATTCCGTGGAAGATCTACTGTTACAGGTGAGTAACCTGTTTTTCTAGGGACGTGTGTATGATGTTCAATCTATACTTCTGGCAGGAGGGAGTAAGGTGCACACACCCTATTTAGGGAATAAAGATTGGAGAACTGAGGCCCCAAAACCAACATCCTGGCATGACTCAAGGTGATTGTGGTAGTGGGAAATGAAAGTGTGTGCTGACTTCCAGACAGCAGCCCTCCAGTATGGTGGGTGGAATAAGCTCTTAACCCTTTGGGAGGCTCCCTACCCACCAACCTATAACAGAGGTTGATGCAGAATACAATCCACCTGCCAATCGTCCGCTTAGCTGCCGGTCTGCCAGGTGCGGCTTCAGCATAAATGACAAATAGCTGGTGAACCTCTTCCTGAACTCTAGCCGTGCGCTTCTTATAGTAGGCTAGTGCTCACTGCAGGTCCAATATATAAAGTCTGTGCTCAGCCTCTAAGGTGTGGTTGGTGAAGTACACCAGGAGATTAATCACCTGGTTAAGGTGAAAATCCGACACAACCTCCGGGAGGAACTTCGGGTTGGGATGAAGGACAACCTTGTCCCTGTGGAAGACCAGGTAAGAAGACTCCACTGAGAGCACCTGGAGCTCACTGATCATTCTGGCTGAAATTATAGCCTCCAGGAAGGTGATCTTCCATGACAGGTGAGACATGTCACACCTGTGCATAGGTTCGAATGGCTTGCCCATGAGCTTTGTCAACACCAGCAACAAATCTCAAGGTGGTGGTGGTTCATGCACCGGAGGGGAAATGTGGACAAGGCCTATAAAAAAGCACCAGACCACCTCCTGTGCCGACTGCTGACCGGCCCACACCCGGTAGGCAGAGATGACTGCCAGGTGCACCTTAAGGGTCGTTGCCCTAAGGCCTGACTGGGAAAGGGACCAAAGGTAGTCAAGAATGCTAGCCGCTGGGAAAGATAAGGGGTCCAGCACTTTGCCTGGCACCAAATGGAGAACCTCTTCCATTTGAAGGCATAGCATTTCCTGGTCAACTCCTTCTGAGATGCCTCGACTACATCGAGGACACCATCAGAGAGACCCAAAGCCTGGAACTCTAGCCACTCAGGAACTAGGCTGTCAGGTGCATAGATTGAAGGTCCAGATGGAGTACCTTCCCTGGCTGATGGACAGCAGGTCCGAGTGGAGAGGAAGATGACTCAGAGGCTTGCTGCTGAGGAGATCAGGGTACCAGAACTGGTGTGGCCAGTCCGGAGCCACCAGGATCACCCATGCCTTGTCGCTTCTCACCTTGAGCAACACCTTGTGGATCAAGGGAAATGGAGGGAAGGCATAGAGGAGGCCTGAAGGCATCCCCCTGCAGCATTCCCTGACGAGGGGGGGTGGGCACAGAACAGCCTCAGCTTTACATTCTCCCTGAAGAACAGGTACACCAGAGGGGTGCCCCACTGGGAGAACAAACTGTGCACTACCTCTGGGTGGAGAGACCACTTGTGAAACACCTCACCCACATGGCTGAGAGCATCCGCCAGCTGGTTGGAGACACCGGCCACATGATCGACCTCCAAGCTGCGCACATGGGTCCACATGCAGAGAGCTTCAATGCACAGAGAAAGGGAGTGTGTCCTGCCCTGCTTGTTGAAGTAGTACATGATTGTGGTGCTGTCCGTCTGCACCTGAATCACCTGACCTCGAATGTGAGGAGCAAAAGCAGTCAGCATCAGCCCAACTGCCGAAAGCTCCAGCAGGTTGATGTGGCACTGGGACTCCTCAGGGGTCCACAGCCTGTAGACTCTGTGTTCCCCCCAGGTGGGCACCCCAGCCCATGGAGTCGCATCGGCCATCAGGATGCCCGTCAGCTCTGGGTGGACAAATGGGGTACCTTCCTGCAACACAATGGAGATGCGGCACACAGGAGCTGAATGCTGGAAACTTCAAATTTCTTATAGCAGGAAATGCTTGAAAAGCAAAATGACAGCTCCAAACACAGCAAAAACGGACAAGCAGGGCGCAACTGCCCAACCCAAAATGAGCAGGCAAAGGAGGAGGGTGCCTCCGCCCTGTCCACCGGGAGCAGAGTCTTGACTCTGCTCTGATGAAATTGATCACCTGCGAGGGCATGAGTTCTGACTTGGCCTCGTTGACCAGGAGGCCAGAGACACAGGTCTGGAAGGCCAGGTCCCTGGACCTCTCCACCTCCTGCCTGGAGGACCCACAATCAGCCAGTCATCCAGGTACGGGTAAACCAGGAATCCTTGGGGCCTCAGGTAAGCTGCCACCACTGTGATGCACTTAGTGAAGACCCTGGGGGCAGAGGACAGGCCACATGGCATGGTCTGGAACTCATAGAAGATCCCATCCACCCGGAACCAGAGGAACCGGCTGTGAGACAGATGGATTGAGATGTGAAAAAACATGTCCTAAAGATCCAGGGAGCAAAACCACATGTTCTGTTTGATAGATGGCATGATCTGAGATAGACTGACCATCCTGAAGGTGCGCAGCCTGATGAACTTGTTCAGGTAGTGGAGATCTAAGATGGGACACCAGTCCTCCCTACTGTTTTGGCACCAGGAAGTACCTCGAGACAGACCCTGGGTGTTTCGGATGGTCCAGGACAGGAGCCATAACCTCCTTGTGGAGGAGCTGGGCAATGTCTTCCCAAAGGGCCGATAGGATGTTGATGGACACTATGCCCTCCTGTGGGGCGTGGGCTCAGCTGGGTGGGCACGCCTCGAACTCCAGAGGCAGACCCTGACCAACTACCTCAAGGACCCACCTGTCTGTGGTAACAGCGGACCAGGCAGAAAGGAAGTGGTGGGGCTAGTCCCCCATGGGAGGACCCAGGGAGGCACCCCTCATCCCATCACTGGGCAGACTTGGAGGTGAAGGAGGGCCTCGGTGATGAGCCACCGGGGCCTTGTCCTCCAGGCTTGTGGACAATCACAGACTTCGGCCAAGGTCTCCAGGCCTGAGCCTGCTGTCCAGCTTGGGGCTGGGCTGGTTGGCCACAGGAGCAGAGAAGGGCCAAAAGGGATTCTTCTTTGGTTGCTTGGAGCCCTTGGGATCCCTCTGGGTGGATGTCACTGAGTCCAAGGTGGCACTGGACTACTCAAAGCAGGTGAGGTGCCCCTCAACCTTGGGGTCGAACAAGTCGATACCAAGGAAAGGGATATCCGCCAGCTTTACCTGGGTGTCGGCCATGAAGGTCAAGATCTGCAACCAAGCCCTGAGATGCATGGCCACTGTAGCCGCCATGGACTGGGTGCATGAGTCGCTGACACCCATGGCCGCCTGGAGCTGCTGTTTGGCTACAGCTTAGCCCTGGTCCTGGACCTGCTTGACTGTGGTCTGGAGGTCCACTGGGAGATGGGGAAGTACCCCCATCAAGTGTACCCAGGAAGGCATGAGAGAAGTGCACCATCAAAAGGGCCGAACTTGCCTGGCGAAGGCCGAGAGGAGGCAGCATAGCCTTTTTGGCCATATGGTCCAGTTTCTTGGACTCCTTATTAGGGGGCTTGTCAACATCACCCACGTTGCTCGAGCACCTGAACACAGAGTCAGCCACAAGGCCCTCGGCTGAGGGGTGCTCCATGAACCCCGAAAGCAAACCAACAGGGGCCGCATACTTGCGGGCCATCTGGGGCAATGGCGCAGGGCAGGAGGCCGGATGCAGGGCCAAGGATGGTCTCTGCAACCAGGAATGCTTCCCAAGGGGAATCACCCCAGTCCAGGATCTCTGTGAGCGAGTACCGAGCCCGCTTCTGAACAGGCTCTATCTGGAGACCTGTGGACTTCGAGATAAAGCAGAGCAGGCCCATAAAGGAGGTAGTGCCTTTCTCTGTTGAGAGATCCCGTCGACTCAACGTCGAGACGAGAGTGCAAGGTGGAGCCTTTGGACTCCGAGGAGTCATCAAAAAGGGGTCGGCCGCCACAATCCCCGCTGACCCTCCATGGATGGTCTGGGGTGACAGTGACCGCCAGCTGATGGGAAACACCTGAGGCTGGGCGGGCCTCCTTAGTTGGAGCACTGGTCTTCGGCTGTTTCGGTAGCGACTTCACCCAAATCAGTGGAGAGGCCAGTGGAGGCCAAGCCGGGACCTGATGGGTTGGCTCCTGCCAGAACAGACTTCATCCCGGTGAACATGAGCTGCTGCCACATTAAGTCCTTGTAGCGTTGACGCAATTTGCACCAAAGCCTCTCCTCACCTCACCTGAAGAGGACGAAGACCAGCAGCAGTACTACTTCCCCGAATGCTGAGAGTGGGAGTGCCGATGCCGACTTCTTAACCCGGGAGATTGAGAGTGGGACTGTGACCTCGACCATCAGGGGGCCGGCGAGAGCTGGGGCACCACTGGGTCAGGAAGCTCTTGGGTAAGAGATGGAGGATCAGCTGACTGATCTGTCCTTCCCTGGGTCAAAGTCAGGACCGGAGTCCTTGATAAGGAGGTATCGGCCTCTTTGAGTGACAACGGGTCAAATAGCTCGAGAAATATCTCAACCAGAAGATCAACCTGTATCTCGAACAACTGGCCCGATGGGGAGACTGTGGGGTTGGCGGGCTGGGCCAAGGAATCGACTGAAGTCGGAACATCTGGAGAAGGGCGGGAACTGGAGGACCAAGAGCACTCCCGATCCCATGATTGACGGAGAGGCCGTTTCTTGATCTCTTTTTTAGATTTCGATTGTGCTTGGAGGGGAGACCCTGCCCAAGAGTGGGAAGGGACTAGCACAAATCTTTGAATACCCCTGAAAAGGAGGCACCCAAGGAGCGTGGCAAAAAAGTCGAAGCCAAGGAAGCTTGAGTGGCAGCCAGAGCTGCAGACTCCTTGAATGCCGCAAGTTGTTCGGCAGACCCTGCAGCCACGAAGACCACCCGACTGGCATTCTTGGAGTTGACCGGCAGGTCCAGATTGTCCAGATGACCTAAAAGCAGGCAGGCAAGCTGATCCTCTAAAATAGATGGGTGAAAAGTGTGGCAAATGCGCAGGCCTGGGAATCGTGCCCATGGCCCAGGCAGTACACGCAGATAGTGTGCGGATCCATCTGGGACATCTTCTGCCCGCAGGCACATTTCCGGAATTCCTGAGCAGACTTTGCATCATCCAGGTCAATGGCGAGAAGAGCCTGAAGACAAAGTTCGTATTGAAAATCTGAAGATAAAAATCATAGGGCATCTTCAGTGCGACAGCGGTAACGAGGGAACCTTCTTCCAGCGGAAAAGAAGATCTGGTGTCACGGGGTAGTGCCAAGGGAGTTACCACCCAGGTGGGTGGGAGCAGCCAGCTTGAAGATGTCCTGGCAAGCCTTAAAGGGGAAAGGACAATATCCACGTCCCTAGTGCAAGTGGTTCATCACCTCCTGATTCAGAAACCATTGTGCACCATGTCTCCTACCCAGCTGAGACTGCCTGCCAGCTGACTGTTCTCCCCCATGATGTGAATCGTCAGGAGATTGGTGTCCATGCTGCGCATGAGGGTCCAAGTCTGGACTGCCTTCCGACGCAAAGGAAGGGAGTGTGTGTTGCCCTGTCTGTTCAGAAAAAACATAGTTGTGGTATTATCCATCTGGACTATAATAACCTAGCCCCTGACAAGTAGATCAAATTCTGTCAGAGCCAAGCACACTGCTCAGAGCTACAGCAGATTTATGTGGTAATAGGACTCCCTGGGAGACCAAAACCAGTGGGCCATTTGGTCTCCTGGGAATGCTCCCCACCCTACCAGAGACACGTCCGTCATTAGTGTGACAATCTGCTCTGCTCAGATAAATGGGATTCCTTCCTCCAGATGTTCCTGGACCAGTCACCTCTGGATGGTGTCCCACATTGCCTGGGTCACTGTGACCGGCTGGTCCAAGTGGCCAAGGCACTGGGAATACTGATGGCCCAGCTTCCACTGAAGGTGGCACATCTACCAGCAGGCCCAGTAGACCATGCTGGTGTAGGATGCCATGTACCCTAGCAGCCATAGGAAATCCTGGGCAGGGTACAAGAAGTCCAACGTGAAATGATAGAGCAAAGGAGGTAAGATCCTGTACACAGGCCCCTGGGAGGCGGGCCTTGTTCCGCAGAGAGTTTAGTTCTGCCCCAGTACCAGTTCGAACTAGTCCAGTTGACCAACAGGTCCAAGAGTTGGCAGGTCTGGAGAGCCACATCTATGGATCTCTCCACTGCCTCTCTGGATGGACTGGCTACCAGTCAGTCATCCAGGAAGGGGCACACTCTGACCCCTAGGTGTCGCAGGTGGGATGCCACCCCTGCCATGCATTTGGTGAAGACCCTTGGTGCAGAGGACAGGCCAAAGGGCATGACCTGGAACTGGTACAGTACCCCTTCTGCTTGGAAATGGATGTACTGGTGGTGGGACCTATGGATGGGAATGTGGAAGAATGCATTCTGGAGATCCAGGGATGATATAATCTGGCTCAGAGTGACCATTCAGAATTTGCACTTCTGCATGTACTGGTTGAGATTATGTAGATCCAGTTTGGGGCACTAGCCCCCTGTCTGCTTTGGGACCAGAAGTACCTGGACACGTAACCCTGACTGGCTAGGGCGTCCAGGACATGGGCTATTTCCCCTTTTGAAAGGAGCTGAGCAATGTCCTCCCTGAGGGCAGACAGTGTGTCCTGAGACACCCTGGAGTCTTGAAGCACATGGAGGCGGTAGGGCAGGAGAACCTCGAAATTTAGAGAGTGCCTTCTGCCTACTATGTCCAACACCCACTTGTCTGTTGTTGTTTTTTTTTTTAACTCCACTCTATTTTCTCACCTGCAGCCACAGTCCTGCCATACATCCAGCCACTGCTCCAACCTTCACCTCCGACCCCAAAGCCGACGCGCCCAGCTGGTATATGCAACTACGACCGTTGAGAGGGGCTCCCCCTTCAGCCCCGCGCCCAGCAAGGATCCACTACCTGCACACGCATATTTCAGGCATCGTCGGCCGGAGAAGCGAGAGGCCATCGAGCTGCCGTGGACCATGTTGCCTTTTTCCTACCAATGGGAGCACGGACGTGCAATGACGTCGTGCACCTGCGTGCAGACGTTTGCCGTGCTCCCTCCCTACAGAGCACCCATGCCACTGCAGTTCCTCCGGGCATCCCCAGGGACCACCAGAGCATGGCGTGCACCCACCCCTTTACCCCGGGGCTAGGACAGCTGTCATCGGATGCTCAATCTTAGTCCTCCCCTGCTGACCCCCGATGGCCCAGGCTCGTTCCCGAACCTGGGTCACCGGTGTGAAGCGAGGTGTGGCATCCAGCGCCTAAACCCTCAGTGCCACCGGGCCGGCCTCACTTGTCTGTTGTGACAGCAGACCAATATGACAAGAAGAGACATAGCTGCGCCTCCGACCAGGAGAGTTGTCAGGGACAGGACAGGTGGAGGGATGACACCCCCCCAAACACCTCACTGAGCAGTTGTTTTTTGGGGGGCACCAGCGGCTGCTGCCAGAGGGGCACCAGCGGCCCTGTCTACCCCCCTTTTAGGACTTTGAGCTCTGTACTTCTCCTTGGGGTATCAGACCTGAAACTGCCCCTCCTGGGGCTGCTGCCATGGGAGGCTGTGACTGAAAGGATTGGTATTGAAAAGCCAGCTTCTTAGGCTTTTTTTTTCCCTAGGATGAATTCAGAGAGTCAAGGATGGTGCTGGACTTCTCAATCTGAGAGAGAAGCCCTTCCACCCCAGGGCCAAAGAGATCGATGCCCAGGAAAGGGACATCAGCCAACTTCTTCTGGGTACCTGCCATGAAGGTGGACAAATGCAACCAAACCCTGCAATGCATGGAGACAGCTGCTGCCACCACATGGGCACAAGAGTCGCCCATGTCCAAGGCTGTCTGGAGCTTTATGTTTAGCCAGTGACTGACTGTGGTCTTTGATGAGCTCCACCACCATTCATTGACAGCTGCTGCCACCGCATGGATACAAGAATCGCCCATGTCCAAGGCTGTCTGGAGCTTTATGTTTAGCCAGTGACTGACTGTGGTCTTTGATGAGCTCCACCACCATTCACTGACAGCTGCTGCCACCACATGGATACAAGAGTCGTCCATGTCCAAGGCTGTTTGGAGCTGGTGTTTAGCCAGTGATTGACCATGGTCTCTGGTGAACTCCACCACCATCCACTGCTCTGAAAAGAGTTGGGGGAGGACCGAACTGAAGATTCCCATCATGGAATGACCATAATTAACCATCGTGATGGCAT